>CM051825.1:69658635-74658635 GCA_028451465.1 Erethizon dorsatum
ATTCTTAGTCATAATTTCATAATGACAATTTTTGAAAACATTTCTTACTTTCAAAAATGTTCAAAATGAACAGCTAGAATTACAGGAATAAATAGGGATTAATTGGGTGGATTTGCAAAGGGAAACTAAAGTAATAAGAAGTTCTGGAGAGTATTAGAACTGAAATCATTTGCACCAGCATGCTAAATTGGATTCTTTTCGCTGAGACACCAAGATAAAGCAGCATATAGTTAAGTAAGTGAGACCTACCATACAATAGCATTTGCACGTGCCAGACCAGGGTGACAGAAAGCAGGTTCAGTGGTCTTAAATCTGCACTGAGGGGTCAAACTTGGTGCTAGCAAACAAAACCAGGAAGAAGCCCGTGAAATTCTGTTTGGAGAAGGTTGTTCTGTGCTTATTTCTTTCCTCAGGAGAGAAGAGCTTCAGAGGGTCCCCTCAAAAGCTCAGTGTTTTACATCTGAATGAATAGGGCAAAATGGACCAAGACTAGTTCTTATTCTGGGCACTGTGGAGGACAAAATAAACAATGATGAATTGCTTTGGGCACTACATGAATAGGTGTGGCAGTATTGTGATTGGAGTGCACTCTCAGACTGGGTGCCAGCCAGGGATGCATGAGAACTTCCTGAAGAAGACATGGGTTTCAGAGGAGAAAGAAGAGAGGCCGCAAGGCTGAAGCTTTTGTGACTCCTGTCTGGAGAACCACCAAGAGGCTAATGAAATTACTATAGGGACATTTTGCAGAGTGGACCTGGGAGGGGATGGAGGTAAGAAGGTCACAGAGAGCTGTAGAAAATATATCATCGGTGGCAGAGATATGCTTTCAAACATTCCTAGTAGAGGCCAGGAAAGAAAGAGACTTGGAAAAAGCACGCACAGCCATTTTAAGATAGGCAAGTAAGCTCTTTCCTATCTTCCTCCTCTCTCCTCCCTCTTCTCTCCCACTGACTCACTGCTGGGGTGAGCAGCCCAGCAGGGAGATGAGCTGCTGGAGGACCCAGAAACAAGCAACATGGGTTCCTGCCCCCACTTGTTAACCTACGTTTTTATTTAAGATTGATTATTGAATAGGAACTACACATTCTAATTTCTGAATTGAGCCTTAATTTGCTAGCTAAAGTGGATCCTGGATCCCTGTGACCTCACTTAATTATGGAAGATATTGGAGATCTGAGACTAGGATTTTTGATTTTAAAGCTTTGACTTTAAGCTATATTTCTATTATTGCCTTGCGTCCCTTTTAAAAAATAGAGTGATTTTATTTATTTATTTTTTTTTTTAAGGAAAAGAGTCAAGAGCGAAAAGTTCCCATGGTCTTAAGTGTACCACACATATGTGGTGCTATAATAAGGACCGTTGATGAACTGCATAAATTAACTTTTGTTTTCTGGAGACAGTAAATGCAGTGTTTTGTCTACATGGTCCGTGAACAATGCCGCATTTTTCAGCATTCCTTTTATGCATAACCCCACTTGCATACTGTCAATATTTCCTAACTTGATTAAAAGTCTTAGAAATGATTTTGCCTGAAATATTTTACTTCAGTGTCCCCTTTGGGGAACTGTATTCAGCCTTAATTAGCTTAATTGACAAGGCAGCCAAGAGACTTGAAACAAGGCGAAAACAATAATACTAAGGAAAAAATAAGTTTTCTGAGTTTATTGATGAGTATACAGGAGCCTGGAAAAGTCGGTCATTGTTTACTTCATTAGTACTTGCTGCAGTCATATTCCTTCCAAAAATGTTTTGAATTTTTTTTTTATTACACACTCTAAACTTTTTTAAGGTTAGCATTGTCCTCAGTGCTTCATACTGCTAGAAAATTTCAGTGGAAAAGAACAAGTTTGCATTTTCTCACTCTTTAGGATGATACCACAAGGAGTTTTGTTTACAAAAATAAACTGAATACTGAATTCTGTCTCCACCCTGTATTCCTCCCAAAGTAAACCACTTGATTGTAATTCCATTCAAATTCCCTCTGGACATTAGTTCATGAATTTCAGGGGTAGAATCTTTGTCATAGTCTTGGGAACTGTGTGGAATCCACATAATTTACTATTTCCTGTGATTCATCGAAATGGCATTCTTCCCAAGAGACCATTTTTCCCCATCGCGAACACACACACACACCAGAGATAATAACTTTAATTATCAAAAAATATACAAATAATTTATAATTATTTAACTATAATTTAACAGGATTACTAGTGTTTAGTTTTATTAAATTAAGACAAATAGATCTCTAGACCACCCTTTTACCTATCAATTTCACTCTGCGTCCTGCACATAACAAATGGAACCTATTTAGTAAGTATTTTTAAAAGTTACAAACATGGAACTATCCACTTAACTCCACATATTTATGTGTTACTACGATACTGACTTGCATTAAGCTTGAAAATACTAGAAGGTTAACATAATGTTTTTAAAGAATTCTTTTAAACAATTTTAGGTCTCGAGTTAAAAAGAAAATGAAGTAAATTGCAGGAATTGGCATGAGGTTTATGGCTTTCCCATTTTTCATCTCTCTCATCAGCCTCCAGATTCCTCATATTTCCTTTTGGGCAACAAAGGAATTCTCAACATTTTTGGTGAAACTCCCTTTTCATGTAGCCGAAGGCATTAACTGAAAATCCACCACCAGGCTTTGTAGAGCACAAATAGAAGGAAAATCTCAAATCTGGCAAGAACTTGTTTTTCATATCACTTTTAGTTAGGAAGTTATGGTCAGCAGCTATTGAAATGCTATGCTTTCAGGTCGGTGGAGTTTCCTCATGGAATATTTTCTTTGTTGACTAAGACCTGTGATCTCACAATATTAGACATTCGCTTTTATAGAAAGTAAGAAATATTTTAACTCAGTTGTGTCTGCAGAAACCTGAAATATGCCCCTGCTAATGCTTGTTAATAATCTGCGCAGAAATTGGTGGATGATAATTCAGATTTTCTGAACCAATAAGATTTAGTCACCTTCACTAGAATTCACACTACAACAAAAATGAACAAAATGAAAACATATACTGGAAGCTAAACTGTACATTGCTATTATTTTGCCATAATTAGAAGCGCTGTTAGAGTAGAGAGCCCCAAAGTGCACAATCAGCTGCTGGGGCTTTGTGTACCATCTTCTCTCTAAAATAGCAGCAAGCAAGTAAACAGTCATTTTGATTGAGAATTAATTTACATTAATATGCACCAACTCTATGTGCAGGTATTCTCTACTTTTTGAGGGTCGATGCCACCCTAATCCCAGTCAGCAATCTTGCAAAGGGGCTGGGATAATAGGCTGAAAGTTTCACAAAAAATGCCAACATAAAATTAACTTATAGTGTTTAACGTTGTAGTATTCTCTAGATATAAAATGACATAATTTTAACTTACCTACTCACTTTCCCTTCTCTATATCAAAAGTTGGCTTTCTCTGGCCATGTGTACTGTCTAAGGTATGACCAAAACATTTTTCTAATTAGTTTGAAACACTTCTCCTTCTCCAAATTAATCATTTTAATTATGCTGTCACCATCAGTGTCAGGACTTCAATCAAATCTGTTTTCTTAATGGCTTCCTCTGGACATGGTTTATCAGCCTGTCCCTTAAAACATTACATGCTCACGTTAAGCCTGATAACATTCTCAGGAACCCTCTAGAAGTTGCAGTAGGGCAGGGTGAGCTTTACGTTTAGATGAGAAAACACTTGCAAGGCAAGTGAAACATACAAATGGAAAGAGCTGTCTCCTGGGAGAGAACTTCCCATGCAGGGGGTACTTTAAGTCTTTCAGAGGAATCCCATAAAAACAGTGGGGGAAATCCAGGTTTTGGATAAAGCATAACCTAAAGCAAGCAGAATGAGACACAAAGAGTGGGAAAAAAAATATTCCTCCTCCTTTAAAAATGTTAGAATACAGGACTTTCTGTCACTAAATATCCCTCAGTGAAGGAAATAGAAATCTATAGCATTTCTGTGACAGAAAGAGATAAAGTCATGTTTTCAGTGAGGATTTATTCATTCTCAGATTTTCTGTCCTCTTCTCAAGGAAAATTATAGATAGAGCTATCAGGTAGAATTCATAGAAAAAGGAATGTAAATTGCTGCCCTGTAGCTCAGGAGGTCATTTAAAATAATAAAGGCAGTCTAGATGAATGGAAAGATCCCAGTCAGCTCACTCCCACCGTAACTGGTAAGTGAGCCTTGAAGGAAAATAGTCCAGTAGTAATTTAACTTCCGCGTCTCTGACAAGACAAACATTGCTGCCATCCCACTTGGCTAAATGGTGCTTGTAGGATGGCTGAAATCTGACATTTGATAATTAGGAATTGTACAGCCCTTTGTGAAAAGACCTCTTGTTAGGTCTGAAGTTCCTGTGGAGACATCTATAGGTGCTGAGCTGGGGAAAAGGAATGTTACTCACTGTGTCTCTTTTCTGCAGAAGCTTCTTGTGGGTGAATTGTAAGAGAGTTTGTTTTAAATTTCTTTGTGATTAAATGTTGAAAACTTTAAGTAATTTTAGTTTGGGAGGAAAGAATGGGAAATATGCACATGACAACTGTCTTAAGTTACATCCAGAAAAGCACCAAGAACGATCTCAATTTTTTCACATGTGATCAAGGTGTCAAGTACCAATAAGCACATTCAAAAGGGTGCAGTCATCTTTCTAACATGCAACCTTGTTGGACATAACAGATAATCGATTTGGGGCTGGATTAAAGACATTAGTCTTAAAGAGAATATCATTTATAGACAGAAGAATACTTATAAAACTAAAAATAGTAACTATGCTTGGGAACTTGCTCTCTACCAGCAATTCCCAAAAGAAGATTCAGAACTGTTGAACTGAAGCAGAACCAAGGAAAATTTCAATTTGCCTTTGTTTAATTAAGAGAAATGGAAGTTTCGAGAAGATAGTATCTGCTCTACTTTTCAGGAACCAAATGACTGTGACCCTGTGATAAAGTTTTACAGACCACATGGCACTATCGTGGTATTCAAACGTGTTCAGCACTGCATGGAGCCTAGCACAGCTCCTGTTCTGCAGTGTAACTTAGAAAATAATGGATGGATGATATTAGAGGGAAAGGTTTTCTTTTCTAAATATGAGGCCGTTTGGTTTCTTTCCCATGATGAAAGTAAAGAAATAAGGGAGAGGGAAGGAAATGTGATTTTTTTTGGGGGGGGGATCTGGAGTCAGTATAGGCAACAGCAAATTTAAGAAAGAGAACTAAGTTCAATTTCTGCATTTGCCCCCCGCATTACTGTGTGATCTTTGGTAAGTACCTGAACTGTACACTCTATTCCTTGTCCATAAAATGGGAACATCATTATTAATGTCGGCAGCATAGTACTGTGGATAAAAAAAAAAAAAAAGGGAGACTAAAGACCTGTGTGCAGCAAATCCAGTGTATAGCACAGCAAAATGGGGAGTGCAGAGGACGGTTTCAGTTTATATCTGGTCTCCACCATTTCCCAGCAGTGACATTAGGGTCAAAATCAGAAAGAAAAAAAAAAAAAAAAGTTAAATTTATATCACTCCATTTGATTCTTTGTTTTGTGAGGAAAATGTTACAAATAGAAGAGTTTGGGAGGGCAACAAGTTATATCAGCTGTATTGAAGTCAGTGGTTTCAATTGACCAACATTTGTACCAGAACCAGTGTTCCAGTGGGGAGAACGTTATCTTTTATTTTTTGCAGTTAGGAACATTTTTCTGTGCTTTGATAGTATATACATACAAAAGAAAAACCTTTTCATAAATAAATAGCTATCTACTTACGAGAAACTACTGCACATTAATTAGCAAAATATGTAAATTATTTCTCAACTAGCAGGATTTATTTTGAAAGTTTCTGAAATGATTCACTCAGACTGAAACATTTAATACGTTAATGCTTATTCTTTGTCAAGGTGGTTTATTTATACGTAACATCATTATCAGTGTGGAGAGAACTGGAGTTAAACACATGATTTCCTAAAGTATTTGGCTACATTGTAAGAGACAAACAAAATCTTGCTATGGACTTGTTTTGTACACACTAATAATTATAAACCATTCCCAAAAGATAGTTCATTCAAATCAGTAACCAGAACTTCAATTAGAGTCGTGTATGCTCTTTCTTAAATTGTTTTATACACACATTGCTTCATTACATCAAAAACATGAAAGCAAATAAGTTACTAAATCGAGTTATTTATATATATACAAACTTCACCATTTCAGAAGTTGTTCTATTGAATAGCAGCTGTATAAGAAACAAGTTGTGCTAAAATTCTTTCCTAATATCCCACATTTAAAATAGCTTAAACATATACTACATAACACTCATCTGTTTAAAATTTTAATCCCTAACACAAGCCAGTAAATTGGTTTTTCCACCAGCAGATATGTTCAATATCAAATCTTAGTTGGCTTCTCAATATGTCTTTTATCCCACCAATGTAGAATCATAGGATTTTATAGCGAGAAGGAGCTGGTAGTCTTCTTCAAATGTATCAACTATTTGTACAAAGTGAGCAAAACTCTCTGAGTAAAACTCAGAGTGTGGATTTAACACACATTCTCCTGACTATGTTATTTGTCAGAGTAGGAGCAGAAGGCAGTATTCAAGGTAATTATATTTTGGCAAAAATACCAGTCTTCTCTCTTTCTTCCTCTCTCTCTCTCTTTTCTCTCTCTCTTTTACCCTTCCTACCTTCCTTTTTTAATTCCTCACTAATAATCTAATATTTCCTTAATACTTTTTTCATTCATGAATACTTTAGTATTTGGAAATTGTGTCATGCTGCATTATACATCATATTTTCATGATCTAATTTCTAAATCAGCTATTTATTGTTTTGTGATCCTTTAAGTTATAATTTAAAAGATACCTATTTCAGTGAGACTAAACTTTCAATACTTTATATAAATAAACATGACAAGTATAGATAATTTAAAAATAGCAATGAGTAAGGCACTGGTAAATTAACTTTAGTATATTCCAAATCCAAAAAAAAGTAATTAAAAATATACCCAATTCAGTAAAAGATTTGCCACTGTCTCTCCATTTGAAAGTGGCCTCGGGCCAGTGAGATAGCTCAGCGGCATAAGTGCCTGCCTGGCAAGCGCGAGGTCCTGAATTCGACTCCCGGTACCCACATACGAAAAAAGGGCCAGTGATATCGCTCAGCAGCGCAGGCGCCTGCTGGTGCGCAAGTTCCTGAGTTCGACCCCCAGTACCCACAAAAAAAAAAAAAAAAGAAAAAGAAAGAAAACTAAAAGAAAGTGGCCTCAAAGTTGGTCTGCTCCTTAGTATACATGTGATAGACACACTAAGTAATTTAATAAGGAAACAAATGTATTTTCTGTTATCTGAAGCCCCCATTGCTGGAAATAACTCAGAACTGAGCACAGTTTCCTCTTGAATTATTCTACTTTCTTACTGTGAAATGTATTTCCCTATCACACCAGGAATTGTTATATTACTATCAGACGTCTCTAGAGTCACCAGATAGCCTGACTGTATCCCCAGGGATTTGATCTTACCAAACACATGATGTTTTATGAAGATTAAGACAGAGACAAGAGAAAATGTGTCTTTTTGCTTTAATCCAATTAAGTGAAATTGAATTAAGCAGTGTTTGGCACGGTCCCTAAAATGAAGAGCTCAGTTCTACATTCTTAGAATGAAATAAAAGATAGATAATAGGAAGTAGGGAGATAGATCTTTCTCTAACAGAAAGGGGATCAGGAGATTGATGGAGGGGGAGGAAGGAGAGGCAAAGAGGATGAAAAAAGTAATTAAGATGTGTCATGTGCATATATCAACTCCACACAAGGAATGTAAACATTGTGTAGTGCAAACACGTACTAATTAAAAAAAAAAAAAAAAAGAAAATGACTATGGTTTGTCTTCCTTATTTGAGGGTAGTTATTCTTTTAGATGCTGGGATTAGAAAATAGTAATAATTCTACACATGTTACATTGGTACAGACTCTTATAAGGGTTATAAACTACTGAAAATGAATGCCTTCCGTTAGGTGAGAGGAGAAACCAAGGAGAGGTGGTGGGGTCAAGTGCCGCCCGAGGAACTGGGCAGGTGCAGGCAACTTCCCTTTCCTGTCTGAGCTTTCATACATTGTGGGTCAAACTGCGTACTTATTCCATAACTTATTTAATATATAATGTGCTAGCAATAAAAAGAGATAATAGAGCAAACATTTTGAGAAAGCTTTAAAATGTTTTGCTTGCTGCTGTAGGGAAATGTGGAAAGGTATGTATTTTAGAATTAATAAAGACCAATGCTGGAAAGTCCAGTGTGTGGCAGTAGACAACATCACAGAACTTTCTTGGATTGCTGTTTTTATCTGTAAAAAGGGTGATAATATCTACCTCACAGAGTTGTTGATAATTACATGAGCAGACATAAGAAATATTTTGTTTATTCTGTCTTAATATCATTTTTATGCAATTACTACCTACACAATTATGGGCATTATAATATAAATATTTCACTGCTTATTTTTTTACATATTTGTATAACAGGATATATATACACATATTGTATTATTTATAAAGAAAAGGAGTGATGGCATAAAATGTACTTTATTTTTTTATTTGTCACTGTTATTTGTTTCTGTTGTACCCCTGAAATGCTATGAAATAATTATCTTGTCAAACAAACAAACAAACAAACAAATAGCAAAATTGAGATATTTGACATCTGCTAAAAAGTAGAATTAGTTTTAGGAGATTTTCCAGTAAGATTGGCTTTTTTTTTTAATTGATTCAGGCAAAAGGCATTTCTCTCTTTTAAAGACATTTGACTTTTGAACATAAGAAAAGATTGGCATTTTTGCCAAAACTCACTAATACAAACTTGGAACTAATGTTACAATGGACAAGACAAATGGCATAGATGTACTTGATTTTTATACATATTCAAATTTGCGTGTATTTGGTCACTAGAGAAAGTATTCTTCCATTCTCAAAATATCCCATTAAAACAAGACAGAACTTGAGAATTTGAACTTACAATGTCAAAGTCAGACTTTATCAATTGCATTCTGTTATTAGGTAGTGCACCCATGGTGATGCACATTGGGCAAAAAAGAGAAAAGTGTCTTGAACAGCATAGCAAGGGCAAGACAGAGCCATCTTCACAGGCATGAGGCCTATGCACAGGATTTCCTCTTGGAAGGGCATCTTTAATTCTTTCTTGCCATCATCCTGAAATTGTGTGTGTGTGTGTGTGTGTGTGTGTGTGTGTGTGTGTAACAGGGGGTCTTACATTATCATTTTGGAGTAACCAATCTTGGGAGAAAAAAGGACAAAATCTATTAAAACATCTTCCTACATGTGTTTGACATTTATTTGACATAGAATTGGCCCCATCTTTTGAAGAACACTAGAACTCTTACCAGCAGAGACCTGTCCTCAGTAGAAACACAAGATAATGTTTGCATTCTGGTTCCATCTCATCTTTTTTTTGCACCATTTCTTCACTTGCTATCACTTTCTCAAGTTCAAAGAACGGGCTGGTGAGATGGCTCAGTGGCGTAAGCGCCTGCCTTGCAAGCACGAGGGCCCGAGTTCGACTCCCGGATCCCACATACGAAAAAGGGGCCGGTGATATCGCTCAGCGGCACGGGTGCCTGTTGGTGCACGAGGTCCTGAGGTTGACCCCCCGGTACCCACAAAAAAAAGAAAAAAAATCAAGTTCAAAGAACACTACTGATCTCATTTTCTTCCTATCTGCAGCCAACAAAATGTGCTCCTCACCTTACTCCAATACATAATCTGAAAGTTGAATTCTATAAAGACTTGTAGCCGGGTGTGGTGGCGCATGCCTGTAATCCCAGCACTCAGGAGGCTGATGCAGGAGGGTCACTGCAAGTTCAAGGCCAGCCTGGGCTACACTGTGAGTTCAAGGCAGCCTGAACTACACAGCAAGACCCTGTCTCAAAAACAAAAAAAAAAAAAAAAAAAGACTTTTGACTTTAAGGCAATTGTGTATCTCTTCTCAAGGTATTTTTTTTTTACCTCTGTTATTCCTCTGAGTTATTAAAAAAATTTCTTCTCTGTATGACATCTGACATCTGTTAATAACAATACTTTAAATTGCAGTTATTGCCAGAACTCTCAGATAATACATGTGAGGCAACTGCTTATTAAATATCCCTATCCCCCTCACTATGAAGATAGAATTTTGCTGACAGTATCATTCTGATTTATGTAAAAAAGAAAAAGAAGCCTTAAGGAATACCCCTTGAGGACTGTCTACTTTGTGGTGTAGTTAGAAAGCAAATAACAGCCTAGTCATAGTTCCTTGCTTAATAATCATGATTAATGACTGTGCAACCTAATGTTTTGCAGCCACTTTGGACAACAGAAGATCAGAAATTCTGCATCTGTGAGGACCTGCAGCAACTTTCTGGCACTTGTATCAGCACATCACAGCGGCAAAAAGGAACAGATTTCTGATTAGGCACACCTCAAAGCCCCTACACCCAATATGGTTTCATCTTTAAATGCCATTTGTCTTGGTCTTTCTTCAGTCAGACAGGGATAATGAAGTGAATTGTGAGTTGTTGAAAAGGAAATTCAGGCAGAGAACTTGAAGAATGAGTCTTCCTATCTATCTCTGAAACAAATATGGCCTGGGTCCTAGTAAAGACACTTTTCCCTGGCTGCCCCATCTGTTTCTGCAGCCCTGCCCAAGGGGTGTCACACTTGGGGTGCAAAGCCACTTGAGTGAGAGATGTATGGAGTCTCCTAGCTTACCATGGCTGACCTCCCAGTGGGCTCCGCCAATAAAGATGAAGATGCCACTAGTGGAAAGTGCAGCAGAGACCAACAAGTGAGGTGATCATTTAAAATTAACAGGGAATCCTATCAAAATTGTTGATGCTAGTCCACTCATCCACAAAGGAGTGGCAAAATTGGTTCTGAAGACTATCAAAGGTCCAGAATAATAGTTAATATAATGGTGGCTTAATAACTATATATTTAAAAGACATTAACTATGCAAAACAAAAAAAACTAAATTATTATGAAAGAAGAAAATATCAATGAAGTTTTAGTGCCTTAGGTACGTTCCTCTCTTTGCTGAGACAAAATACTCAACACCCAAAGTTAAAGGGGGAAAGGTTTATTTAGCTCACAGTGTGTAGAGGTTTCAGTCCATAATCAGCTGGCTCCAAGAAAGGGTGGCTTGGCACAGGGGAACAGTGATGGAGGGCAGAAAGTAACAAAGCAACAAGCATGGGGAGACAAGACTCTTTCTGTCCCTTATATATTGTATCTAGACTGCTGGGATTAGGACAATGCCAAACCAATCAGTGGACTGCTAGCTATCACAAACCCTTATTCCCAACAGCACACACTCTAGATTCAGCCACTTCGATAAAAGCCTAAGACTACATGAGGTTTTGGGGGGACATCTAGACACAAACCATAACAATTAGATTATTAGGGAAGAAAAGAAGGAAGGAAGGGAATGCAAAGAGGAAGGAGGGAGAGATAAAGCAGACTGGTATAATCTAAATTAATAAAGTAGAAGCTCTTAAATATTACCATTTATCAAACTTACCTGGAAAGTTTTAAAAAGAGAAATTGCTAGACCTTTGCTAGCAAAGTTTTTGATTTAATAAGTCTGAGCAGGAATCTGAGAATTTATAATTTATAAGTTCCCAGTTGTTGCTCCAGGGACCACACTTTGAGAACCATTGTTCTAAACCTCTATAGGAGTGATTCTATTTTATAGTCTATAAGGAAAAGTATTGTTGGGCAAACCAGTTACTCTCGTTTTTGTTGACATCAATCTGTAAAGTAATAAGCATGTTATTTGCTGTTATATAACTCACAGGTGAAGTATAAAATACATTCTCAGCTTCATTTATGATATCTAAGGTTCTGGAATTGAGATTTTATAGCCAGCACATAAAAATGAATGAACCTCAAAGACAAAATAGATGTGGAATTAATTCAAAAAAGCTTAAATAAAACCAATCACAATGCAGCAGATAAAACAAAGACCAGAACATGCAAGTTTTGTGCTAGATTCTTCCATCATGACCTGGCCTTAGGTCTTGGAATTGTCACTTGAACAGGTGAGCCTCTGTCTTCTCATTTAAAATGGAGACACAAGAAGACCTAAGTCCCTTCCATTTGTATCATTCTAACCTAGGTTATCAAGTAGAAAGTGAGGTTGTTTTCTAAATCACTTGCTCTTTCCTAAAATAAAATTCCCAAACACCATTTTGCACCATAATGCAATTTACAAAGAACAACTGTGCCAAATATGTCCTTTAACTGTGCACCTTGGTTACTCTAAGCATTAACAGAGACAAACAGAGTTGTGAGGTTGCTTTATATTTGTGCTCAGGCTTATAAGATGGCTTTGTCATTACATCGTGTTGCTTCTGAGTTTCATATGACTTTAAAACATGTATGTGAATCTGAAATATAACTTCCCCTAGCATATTCTTAAATCTTATGCTTCATTTGGGCCATTATAGCTCAATTTTGAGCCACATAGGTACCATTTATATTACAAGAGAAATAGCTTGGATAAACAGGCAGAATTTTCAACACTGTAGGTTAAACACACCAGGGACAATATAGTGATTGCTAGAAATTAATCCTGACATAGCAATGATTTAATTAATTTATAAACATCTCTATAAATGTCAATCTTTTTTTTTTTTTCACTTGTGAAGGTTGAACCCAGTGTCTTCACACTGAGCTATATCCCTAGACCTTTTTATTTTTATTCTGAGAAAGGATCTTAGTAAGTCACTAAATTGAGCAGGGTGGGTTTGAATTTAAAATTCCCCTGCCTTAGCATCCCAAAGCGTTGAGATTACAGGGATGTAGTCCTTTTCATGACATCTAACACATGGTATCTGATCAATAAATTATGGGAGTGGCTCTTACTCTTAGAAGAGCAATCCTTTGTTTGGTACTAAAGTTGCTGGCTTTAGTATACTTTGTTGCTTAGGCTGTGAACACAATCTCACAGGTTGGCTGGGCTTTATTTCATGTGAAATTAATTAAGAAAAGCCTGTACTGTCATATGTCAGTAGACCATGATTGAACATTTCACTCTGGATAACTGTATTGGAGTTTTATGTGAAGGCTGACTGTGTTAACAGTTATGCCTTTCTTACAAATGCAATTGCTGCATTACGTTTTTGAACCAGAAAGAATCCTGGAGTAAAATACATTGTACAATTACACAAAAGTACATCGACTCTTATCCCTGTGAAAATTAACAGAAAGATTGCTTCAAACTGTGCTTGCCACATAAAACATGAGGGAAATGTCAAAATATTTTTTCTTACTTGTTTGAGCACTATTTTTAGATGGTTTTTGAATAGAGAACACATATTTGTTAAAGATGCTGAATTCATTCCAGATGGAGGCTTTTCTGTGAAGTTATGGGGATGCAAAAGATCTGGTTTTCCTTTGTTAAGAAAAACCGGAAAGTCTGATAAGCTAACAAATGAAAGTTTGTCCAGCCCAGGCCTAGGAATCCCCATGAATATTTTATAAAAATTTTAATACGCTTTATTTATTCTAATAAAATAAATCAATTAAAACCAAAAGAGAAGAGAGGGAGGGAAGAAGGAAGAGAAGGATTGGGAGGAAATGAAGGGAAAATGGTATGAGGGAAGAGAGAGGGGAGCTAACAAATGTAACAAATGCACTTTCTGGATCCTTTCTACTCAGGCTAAACCATGTCCTTGGCTCTCTCTTGAGCTCTGAGTTGGGTGGCTGTAAGCTTGGGAATGCTTGCACTTCAGACGTGACAGACATTGTACAATGGGCAGTCCCAGAGTTACAAGCTTCTCCCACATACCAAATACATGAAGTAGCAGTGGGGTGCTTGGAAGAACTTTGGCAGGGGGCCCACTCTGTAACAGGAACTTGCTTGGCAAAAGGCTGCTTTAAGCACATTTGCTGTGTGCATGTTTGTAACAGTTTCTTACCCATTTAGCCCCTTGAAACTGATATGGGTGGACCAGTTTGCTGAAGATGTCCACTACTGAATAAAATACAAGTGCTGAGCTTCTAGAATTTGCATCCTGGGCTATATCCACCATTTCTGCTAACTGATTCTCCTATTGCTCATGCCGAGATGCATTATGAGGTCACATACCACAAGCACTTCTCTTCTGTGATGAACTGACTTGAAATATTATATTAGTAAGCATTATCTTTGGACACTGAATCAAAATGAGGAAGGAGATAAATATTGTCTCGATCACAAAATGAGCAAAGTTTGAAATGTTAGGCTTTTGTGGGAAGAATGAAAACATCTATAACTCTGATAGCGTAATCTAATCATAGCAGCTAACCATTTAAAAAAGGTCAAACATAACTATGTTCTAGAAGCAGGCTTCACTTCCCAGTATGTTAACAGAAAAAAAAAAAGGGCAGACCCACAGTCAGGGGGATAATGTGTGCAATTAAAACATAACTGATGAATGTCACAAGAAGAGTATTTGTCATCAAACAATGCTTCCATTGTAAAACAATTCCAAACTATGCATGAAAGATTCCAAACGCTAGTACAGCATTCAATTTGATACTGGAGTTTTATCATATAATTTCATGCAAAGAAGAATTATATACTCAATCTGTCTGACAGCTTTGCATATAAAGACAGTTTCTGCATGACAAATGTGGTGAGCTTATTAAGTCACCAATACACTGCTAAGCCATATTGTCTCAGTGACAGCAAACCCAAAATATTTTCAAATGATTCTTTAAAGGACAATGCAAGAAAGTCTGAACAACCACATGTTCTGACTTTAATAAAAGTCACAATTGCAGAAACATTTACCTTATATCCAATTAGAACAAATCATCCATAAGCTTCATTTAGCCCATATTTAATCTGTCACAGACTCATTTTTTGAGGTGCTTGGAAATATTAGTTTTTGATTTATCATCTGCCATTTCACAGCTGCGAAAAAAAAAATCTATTAAACTGAATAAAAACCAGAACATTGTTTCTTAAAAATATAAAGACATGTGTGTCTTTAAAAACATTATGTACAGGAAAAACAAACTACAATATAATGCAAAAGAGACCTTGGGAAACTAATTAAAATTAGGAATAGAAAGCAATTCAAGCCAACCACTCTCCTAATTTCTTTATATTCTTAAAGATACCTTTATTCTCCTCAAATTTAGAATGAACTAAAAACATGAAGTTATCTTTGTATTGCAAGTGGGAATTATGATAAGCTTAGATAATAATCACATACAATAAGATTCTACTATTAATTTTGTTAACTAGCACTACTATTAAGGAACATTTTCTAGGTTTGGGGTACTATGCTAAGCACTTTAGTTGTAATTGTTTTTCTCTTTATTCTCAGATCAACCCTCTAATACAGTTTCATTGCGCAGATAAAGAAAGTAAGACGTATTTATACAACTTGTCTACAGCTGTGGGGTTCAGTGTGAACCTGGGTCCATCTGATCACAGAAGCAGTAAGCACATAACCACTCCGTTCTGCCGAGTGGTGGGGCATTTTCTTAATATAAATAAAACCTCACATTTTTTGTCAGACTGTCCTATGAAGAACTATCAGCTAATCCTATCCAAAGTCATAGCCCCTCATACTAAAATGATGATTATGTATCCCTGTTCTTATCCAAAAGGTATTCGATGGAGGCATAGCCTAATCACATGCAACACTTTTTGGTGAAAATTTCAAGCCTTACCCACTGTTACAAGGGGAAATTGCTGATAATAGGCACTATGCTAAATTGCCATAATTAATTGAAGATTCACTATAAATTTAGAAATTAAAATACTAAGTAGGTTAAAATAGTTTTGTTTTGATGCTTGCCCCATTATGTTCTGGAAGGATAGGTGAACATAGTAAAATATTGTTTTTTAAATGTACACGTTGTCTGATTTTTTGAAGCCAACTTCCCAGCTGGGTACTATATGTGCTGACTGAATGCTAGGACCATTGCTTCCTACCTGGCTGTAAAACCTTGAGGGAGCCCTGAATGAAAATAGTCACTGACCGTCTCACCTCTGATGATACAAATAAAGGAAATATTATACAAGGTAGTAACATGTCACATAAAGGACAGACAATTGGTTTTAAGATGAATTAAATATAGTTTTAGAGTTTACCAGACTTTTTCTTTTAATTTCTCTCTGAAACAAAAGTAAAATATGCTAATACTATGATGCACAGAGAGTACATATTCCCAAAATATACAAATTTAAGAAGCTATTAATTAAATAAAATGCATGTTTAATAAATTAAAAGGTAGGATTTCCCTGTTATGGAAAACTTTCAACATTTATTTCCTGTTACTGAACTTTCTCTATTAAGAGAGTAGCTATAAAAACAATAACTAGTAAATCATATGCTTGTCTACTACAAGAGTATGAAGTCATCCCTAAATGATGTCATTATTAAATTATACTTGGAATTTTCATTACAATGTTAGCATGGTAGTGGTTGCAGGAACATGCAACATAAACATAATTTCCTTGTTTAGTTTTCTGTGTTATTAATTATGTATTGGGGATAAGACCTCAGAAAATTGCTTTTTTGTGCTCACAAGAAATATATTTCCAAATAATATGAAAACAATTGTGGAGCACCAAGTGTGTGCAAGGTGTTCTTGGAAAGAGAATGTATGAACAACTATTTCAGGTATTCTTTTAGAGAGTTCAGAACTGAAGGACACATCAATAGCACAATGAGTGTGGTGTTCTACATTTTAGCAATAGTTTCTGGAACATTCATGACCAGATAAATTGTCCTCAGTGCCCTGGGGCAATTCACATTACATTCAGGTCAGCTTTCATTCTTCAAAAGATATTTCATTTCTGAGATAATACCTGTTTCTCAGTTAATATTTGTAGAGTATTTGAGAAACATACACACACACACACAAACACACACAGGGTGGGGGAAGTGGGAGGAAATGAAAAACATTTATTTAAGGACAAAGATCCTTGGAAATAACAAAAGGGGTGAAATAAAGATCATGGTTGCTTCTTGTTGTTTTGTCCCCACATATTTCACTTCCTCTCTTGCCATTGATCCTTAATTATTCTGGTAGTTTAAAATCTACTGTGTTGCGAATATAAAATTTCTTGAATTTCAATAAATCAGACAACACTTTAGAGCTGAGCTGAATGAACCGGAACAAAAGCGGCCAGTCAGAGTGAATCACCCAAGAGGACTGTTAGCAGGGATGCACCAAAGTCTTCTTATTGAGAAGGAAGCAAACAAACGCTGGGCAGCAAAGAAGTGGATGCTACCATGTAAGTTTCCTGGCAGGGATTCTTCTGGTCAAATTCCCCACAAAGAAGTCACAGTCCAGTTTGAGAGACAGACAAATTCTGCAACTGGTAGCAATATGTGGGTTGTTATCTGACAGGTGGACAAACTAGTTTCAGAAGAAGCACAGAAGTGAGACAGTACCCCAGGAAAACTCCAGGTAAAGGGGCTCATTCTCACTTTAATTACTAACGACGTTTTATGACTTCAGAAAACATAAAGAAATACTATAAACAACCCTCATTCAATCCTGGAATAAAACTGGTGATCTCCATGGGCAAGATGGGATGTGTTTAGCATGAGAAAAACATCTAAGGAAATCAGGTCAGCTAACCATGGGAGGCAGAGAAGCCAGACTGTTACATTCTTCTGTAGATCACAGAAGAAAGCCTGATGCCTTGAGTTTGGTTCCCTAGAAGAAAAATCTAGTTCCCAAAATGAGGGTCCATGGACAACATTTTTTAAAGAGAGCCCAGAATAAACTGGAAAGGGATTTGGGGAAAAACAAGCAAGGAAAGGAGAGAAGCTAAGAAAGAGGACATTTTCAAGTGAAGTGCTATGAAGGGTAGACTCGGACCACACTGGGGAACTACACGCTGTAAGTTAGCTGTTAGAGTTTGTCTCCACTTAAAGTAAGGAACTGGCATCTCTTACACACCAGAACATGAATTTCAGGCACCTCAGCTCCCTTGCTGTCCTGGAAAGGCCTCTAAAGAAAGTCAGCCAACACAAGCAAAGCATCCAGAAGCTGGGGATGGGGGCACAGAAATGACAAAGGGGATTCAAAGAGATACAGATAGAGTACCAGCACCAAGTAGTACACATACTGATGAAAAAGAGGAAAGGATGCTCCTTCTCTAATCCTTGCATTCAGTTCTACTTCTAGGTCAGATTGTGGGCCTCACCTTCCTAGGACAGGTCAAGTCCATGCCCTCGTCCCAACACCAGCACAAACTGCCAGAATAGCCCCTAAATCACTGCGCTAATCTAACAATGCCATTAAAGCACACAAGAAGGGAAGAATACTACTGGCTCTGAAACTCATATGTCTGCAAACCAATTTCATCCCAGTGGCACAAGCAATTCAATCACCACCCCTGGTGCTGCAGATTTAATAGCTTAATTTTCTATGGACTGACAACGTCCACCCTAACAAGCCCCTCGCGGAATGCCTCTGGACAAAGCCGCACAACACACCATTTGGTGCTGTGTGCTTACATAATTACTACCCCCCCCAGAAGCACTTCACAGGGTGGGCAGGGAGGAATGAGTTAGCAGGGGAAACTTAAGCACTTCTTCAATATTTAGAGAACATAAGGTATTATTATAGGATTAATAAGCAAGGCTAGTTCAGCGATAGGGAAGGCTGCCAAGGGAGGCTGTGGAATTGCTATCACTGGAGATAATGAAGGCTGAGAATAGATACCCACCCAGAATGGATTTTATAGATGATAAAAATCTATCCCAGTATTCTAGAAAAGGGATGAGCTATGTGTTCCGCTGCAGGGCTCTTCCAGCCCAAATGATTTCATAAATTAGATAAAGCCATTTAGTTTAAAACATTACTTATTAAGTATTACTTATTCCAAAGTATGTCCAGTACAGGAGTGGTTGAATGCAGAAGTGATTCAGTGACAAACCTAACTGGAATCACAAACAGCTAGTATCTGTAAACAAACACCCACTCTAAAAACAGGACAATGGGAATCCAAGAAGGCAGAGTTTTGTAGTGTGGAGAAATAGAGACCAAAATACTATTTAGTTATATTTTCAAACATAAGCCTTGAATGAGGAATAATTCCAGGTGTTGGATTTGTGCTTTGTCTAAACACTGTCTGATCTCTGTGGTAAAGACACCCAGATCTCTGAACACCTCAGCTACTCTTGAAATAGTGCATCCGATAGCGTGACAGTAAAAGATATAATTTTCATAAAGGTTTGAAAAAGTTAGAAGAATGAATAAGATCTTAAAGCATCTTGTGAATGTAACAAGGGTTTCAAATTTTTCCAGATCTAATCATGGCCTTTTTAAAAATTCCATTAGTGAGTAGAGAACAAGTCCACCACTCAGACGCCGCATCTGTGCTTAATTATGATACTTGGCTCGATACACAGCACACTGAAATACTTCATTCGCTTTGAATGAGTGAATTGACACAATGATAATCTACTTAGTTGATACTCTGTAGTTGCCTCTGCCCAAAGAGGCAGAGAGTTAGATATTTCTCTAAGCTTTATCCAACTTTCTGTGATGCTACTGTGATTCCACTCCGAATAGATTATTTCTTTTGGTTTCATTCTATGTTTTTTTTTTTTTTTAATAAAATCTCATTCTGTGGCTTTCATTGTGTTTTCACTGGTCATGTGATGGGTATAGCATCTCCTATAATTTTAAAATTTTAGATTTTGATCTTAAAAGGAACATAATAAATTACTAGAACCTTCCAACCATCTTTCCTTCCAAGATTTAGTCATAATATAAGGTTTCAAAAAGGGTATATACATTTAAAAGCCCCAGTGCTTATACTTGTAATTGGTTCGTTTTGGCAAGCATCCAAATGTGGATGTGGCTATGCCCTGAACATACATGGGTTATCTTAAAAATTCCTGGAAATCTTTTAATGGATTTTAAGGATAAAGTGATATAATATGTAGTGCAATTAAAAACACAAAACAACTATGTTATCTACATAGTAACATTAAATATTCAATACTAATTTATTTTTAGTGAGACTGATTGGACTTTCATAAAATTGATAAGCTGAAAGACATAACTAAGTAACATTTGGTAGAGACACTCCAAATATAAACCGAAGTCAACACTGACAACTTTTAGATCAGAGTATTATCAGTTTTTAAAAAATATTTATTCTGTGACTATACATGCAAAACACTAATAGGTAACTGATGATACAATGATGAATTGAAGAATGTTCTCAGTTATGTACGGCTTTTGGATTAATTGGCAATGAGGATAAGTAAAAATAATCATAAAACAAAAGTAAATTTGAAATTGTCCAAAATATTAGAAAGTAAGCAGTGCCCCAAATCCCCCTTCATGGGAGATTTGAATCAGTAAAGGAGAATAAAGCTAACTTCGAATTTGGGGGAAAAAAGAACATATTGCAGAATTCTTAAATCATCTAATGACTTTATGAAATCTTTGGGAAGATTTCATAAAACCAACACTAATTCATGGATGAAGAATTGTGAGTAGAGGCAATGGGATTGAAAAAGAAATATAGAGCACTAAATATCCCTCCTCCCTTTGTTTAACCTTGTAAACTTAAAAATTTTATTTTAGCTTATTCACATTAATAGAAAACATTTCTATCACTTCTAATAGACAATCTCCACCTCACCATTCTCAAAGAATGCATTTTATCTAGCGCTCCCAGAAGTCAGGAGGCTGAGACAGTAGGATTGAGAGTTCCAGGGCAGTTTGGGCTGCATAGCAAGTTCCAGGCCAGCACGGACTACAGACTAAGACCTCATCTCCAAAAAAAGACTGTGCTTGACCTTTAAAGCCATAGCATATACTCCTGGTTTTCATAAAATTTTGCTTATTTTTAAAACATAATCTAGAATAAAGCAAAATTTTATACTACTGGTAAACCATTTAAATATACTACGTTGTTTAAGTGGAAAAGCACTTTGAAAATAGTGGAAGGCAGTGCAGGACACAGTATTGCGGCGAGGTATAACAATGTTACGGTAGAGCAGACCACAGTAGTTCCCACCTGAGAGAACACATTGTCAATGGTGCCTGTTTCACGTACTTTTGGAAAATGGAAAAATAATCCTCTATTAACAAGAGAGTAAGGAAGAGACCCCAAAACCAAGGTTCAGGGGCTATAATTGCTTTACTTTATCTTCTAAAACATCCACTAGCAGTCCACTAGCATGACTCCGAAGTAGTGAATCATGGTTGTTTGCTATTATTGTGAAGAACTGAAAACTCAGCAATAAGTTATACATGAATACTAGCTTTTATGAGGACCTACAAAAGAGGGGGCCTGATCCTTGGGTAAGATAAACATAAGATGACTAAAACATCCCTCTATAGTAAAACTCATTCCAACGTCCAGTACACTTAGTAATTTCTTCATGCAATACACAAGACCCATATACTATCAAAGAATTCTCATTTCATAAGTATTTACTCCAAGATGCCATTTCATATTTTTCAACAATGTTACAAGTCCAATTTACAGAGGCTACTTTCAGATTAGAAGCAAACAATAGTAGCGCTGATAATACTAAATAACAGTAAGAGGAAGAAGAGAAGAAAGAAGAGGCAGGCTAAGGTTTGGATATGGTCTGAGCGTGTTCCTCAAGCTTTCATGTGTTGTAATACATTCCCCATTTTGAGGTTTCAAGAGGGTATAACTTAATGTGATTATGATACTTATAGGTGGTGTCTTTGAGAGATGAGGATTGAATAAGGTCATCGAGGTGGTGTCTCTCATGACTGAACTGTGGCTGTTTTATGAGAAGGGACAGACCAGAGGAGACAAACACAGCTGTACTCCCTGTCTTTTGCAGTCGGTTGTCCTATGCCACTTTGGGACTCTGCCAGGATAAAAGTCAATACCAGGAGCACATTCTTAACCTTGAACCAGAACTATGAGCCCAAATAAACCTCTTTTCTTTATAATTCAGCCTACACATGGTATGTTCTTATTAGCAACAACAATAAAAAAAGACTAAGACAAACAGGAAATTTCTCACTTCTCCACCACTCAGAATTTTCAGATTTATATATTTTTGAGAACCCTATCTATGGCACAGAGGTAGCCAGAACTTTTACAATTAAACGTGAACATTGCAGCTCAGTGCACCAATTAAAAAGGATAAAGATATTTAAGCTATAATTAACAAAAAAATAAGTCATACTGATATTATTACCACAATCATCATTAAATTAGCACAGTATTTATAATCTTAGCACTGAGGGAGGCTGAGGCAGGAGGATAACATTCCAGTTTTGCCTAAGCAACTTAGTGAAAATTTGTTTCAAAATTAATAGAAAAATTTTAGAAAGGCTCAGTGAGGATGTAGCTCAGTGGTAGAGCACCCTTAGGTTCAATCCTCAGTAAGGAAAAATATTAACATAAATATAAGCACAGAAAAGAATCAAAGAAAATTGTGCAATACATTCAAAAGTAATTTTTGTCTCTCTGAAAACTATTGAAGAAATTAGACAGCTTTCTTAAGACCTTCAGTGTTCATATCCTATGGTAAAGGCATTTGTCTCCCCACTCCTAAAACCTTCCTTAATATAAGTTCTCTACTTTAAAAATTTCTTAAAAACTTCCACAGAGGGCCGGTGAGATGGCTCAGCGGCTTAAGCGCCTGCCTTGCAAGCGCGAGGGCCCGAGTTCGACTCCCGGAACCCACATACGAAAAAGGGGCCGGTGATATCGCTCAGCGGCACGGGTGCCTGCTGGCGCGCGAGGTCCTGAGGTCGACCCCCCGGTACCCACAAAAAAAAAAAAAAAAAAAAACTTCCACAGAGAAAAGGAGCTCAGTAATAAGACTGAAGTATTACTCATTATGTCAATATTTACTAAACACCAAATTATATACCAAACACTGGGCTCAGCAAGAGGGAGTACAAGAGTAACCAAGACCTCCGCTCTTCTGCCAAACACTAGCTAGTTACTAGGGAAGACACTCACATAAACAAATATGTGAAGTAAGTCATAACAACTAAATTATAATAGGAGTCAGTATGGGGAACCGTGGAAACACAAATAAAAAATAAGTTAATTGTGGATGTCTGGACATCACAGGTACAGAAAAAATTTTGAAACACATATTTGATCGAATTTTTAAATTGTAATAAAATGTCAGCAAAATATAGAAGGTGGAGAAATTCCATTTTGGTAAGTAGAAAGCTATTAGCAAAGCTATGGCATCCTGTTCAGGAACACAATTTGGGGAAAGAACAGCTCTGGAGTGTTTGTGAAAAGAACCAAAGGCTATAAATGAGAATGGGGCTGAACTGCCTGTCTAGCCAACGAGTTTCGTTCACATTTAGTCAGTAAGCAGGGAAGAGAGATGGGATGCATTTACTCAGAAACAAGAGGATTCAAATTGTTTCGTAGAAAGATAACTTTGATGGCATTGAGGACATTAGATCCACAGATAAAGTCTAGGATTCAAAATGATTTTTTAGGAAAAGGACATTATAATCCCAGTGGTAGAATATGATGGTTTCATATAAACTAAATAGTAAAATTATTAAAACTTAGACGGAAAGTTGATTCAGTAGTAACATTGCTGCACCTCACAATGTTAACCTTGTGGGCCAGGGAAATGAGTGAAACAATATTCTATAGCACAGAAGAAGAACAAAGTAAAACTTTACAGGTACACTCATTTCTGCTGCTTTCTACTTTAAAATGAAGAAAGATTAGGTTAACTGCCAGCATTCAACAAGCTTTTCCCATAAAAACAACTTAATATGACTCAAGTTCTAGGCAGTAATTATGCTAGAAAGTCACCAGTAAGTTTGGACAAATATACCAGTTTTGACAGTTCTTTGTATGTATTTAGCGCTTCACGCTGAAGCAGTTTTCTTTCAGCTGAATCTTACACTGGCTTTTGAGGTTTACATTATTACATTTAATTTTTAAATAAAAAATACAGTAAAATGTTTTAAAACTTAACAAATACAAAAAGCTGTAACAATGAATTTGTTCCTTTTATTTGTCCTTAACACCTGTATTTTCTACACAAATTTCTTTGTGTTTATTAGTCACAATAAAAATACAAAAATAGAATTTTATTCCTCACTGAAACCTTTTTCAGAAAAGAAATACACAAATCTTCTATACTTTGCTTTTTCCACTTAGCTAATATCTTGAAAGTATTTCCAAATGAATACATCGGATCCTTCCTAATTCTTTTCTATATTTGAGTAGTATTTCATTCTCTAGACATACTATAGTTTACTTAACTTGTTTCCTATTGTTGAATATTTGTGATATTTCCAGTCTTACTTTATTTCAAAAACTTCAGCAATTAGTCATTATCTTTATGTATCCTTTCATCTGTGAGCAGCTAAACTTCTGAAAGGTGGACTCTAGTTTATGTAACAAGAAGCAATGAAAGTAAAAGAAAGATAGTAACAAAGAAAAGAAAAAAAACCAGGGAAGATGTAAGGAAGGAAGGGGAAAGGGAAGGAAGGGAGGCAGAAAAGGAGGGAGGGAGGGAGACAGGAAGGAATACTATAAAAGAGAAGAAAGGAAAAGTGCAGAAAAAGAGAGAAAATAGAATTGAGAGAGGAGAGAGATCTTATCTTCTTCGGGATACTGTGAGGGAAGTGATTACACCAGTGCCATGAGAGTGGATGCTTAAGGAAAGGACACATGGGAGACATCGCAGAGGTCTATAATGCTAGCAGAGTATAACAAGGAAGGAACCTTCCTTTTCAAACAATCCTACCCACTACGGCAACACAGAAGCAATGAATTCCAAGACCAGAAATGCAGCACAAAGAAGCGGACGTCTCTGAACATGGCCACTCCAGATTGTCTGTCAGTGGACGCCCCAGGTGGATACCACATACTTAGAAAAAGAACCAACTATCTTTAAAGGCCTGGCTCTGGGGTAAATGTTAATCATCTTAGCCAGCACTCTGCAAAGTCTACAAATAGCTATGCACCCCTAAGTATAAGAAGCTCACAAGATCCGGGAAAATAGAGACAGAGAAAAGACCTGTATCAGAAGGAAGAACCCAGACCACATGAAAATATGGTGCCTTGTCCCTCAGACACAGTGACCAAATGTTCCCGCTCGTTCCTTCCGAATAAAACAAAGGTTGACGTCAGTGTTCACGACTTGCTTTACAGAAGTATACTTAGGTTCACTGCACAGTAAAATCTATGTGATTTATTCTCCAGTGAGTTTCTTTGTCTTCTTAATAAAGTTCAAAGTTAAAACTAAAAATTAAATTTTAAAATCTCTAGGTATTGTTACAGACAGTAATTTACTTGCAATAATTTTTTTCCAAACAGAGTAGCCAAATCCAAGAAAACAGATCTCATTTCATAGCCCTGTTTGAACAAGGAAACTATTTAAATCAACATGTTATTTTATTGGCTTCATTAGCCTTTCCCAAAAATTTCTTTCACAACACAGTGTATAAAAAGTGTACTTCATGACTGAAATTACCTTTATGCTTAAATAGAAATCATAGAGGAAATGATAAGAACAGGTATGAATGATATTAAAAGATACTAAATAGCTGATTTTTAAAATTTCAAGAATTAATTCATCTAATGTATATACCACAAATACTGTGTACTTTTAATGATATACAATGTTTTAACCAAATATGAACAATAGACATACTACCTATGGCCTCTGGTTTTCAGTTCTTCCTATTTTAAATTTTACTGTGTATGCTAGATTTAAGCATTCATCTTAGGCTATGAAACGATAAGAATACTGTAAATAATGTAGAAGATCTGAATCTCAGCATCTTCCAACTTCCAGTTACCCTAGTCCAAGTGTGTCAAATTATTAATACTGCTCTGCCCCAAAATTCAAAAGATCAGGCCGGTGAGATGGCTCAGCGGTGTAAGCGCCTGCCTGGCAAGCACGAGGGCCCAAGTTCGACTTCTGGAACCCACATACGAAAAAAGGGCCGGTGATATCGCTCAGCAGCACGGGTGCCTGCTGGTGCATGAGGTCCTGAGGTCGACCCCCGTTACCCAAAAAAAAAAAAAAAAAAAAAAAAAAAAAAACAATTCAAAAGATCACGGAAAAAATAGGAATTATTTTAAAGCTTTGTTTCTTTACTGTGTTGTTATAGATCACTCTGCAATTATTACAAATTCTGTGTAATGCACACCCATCACAAAAAATCTCCATGTAAAAACTAAAGTATATCAGTACTTTTGAGAAAAAATTTGTGTATAAGCATAAAAATAATTTATGTCTGTTACCTTGACAATCATTAACTCATAAAAATTTGATGTTAGGACAGCACCTTCAAAAGTGGAGATTAGACTATTAAGAGTCTACCTGAGTTTCAGTCTTTCTTGAGTTTGTTACTTTCTCTTGACAGAAATAGCACAAAATTATATTTGGTTTTGATGGATGAGACTAGAGTGTGATGGTCTCCATAGTGATACCAAGTCCAGTTCTTGGCACACTATATGCACATAAATAACGTTTATTAGATGAATGGATGACTTCTGGTGAGAAATGTCAAAAACATAATCTTCAAGCAATGGGCTGCTCCAGAGTTCTAAACAGCCCCCAAAATGCTGCATGGTATTCAATAGCAAAGGAGCGCTACCCTATTTAACTAAAGCAGCTAAAGAGCTTATGGCAGTGATTTATAAATCCTTTCCATGTTTTAGGGTTTAAGTACCTTCTAAAGCCCATGAAAATTAACTTCAAGTAACCATCCACAAATGTTCTGCATTTAGAGGAATTTTCTTGTATGAATCTTTCCTCAAATAGAAGAACTGGTAACTGGAGTGTGGGTATTTTTCTTTTTCATGTTTGGAAAATAATTAACATGCAAAATGACTTTATCTAGACTAGTAGTTGAAGACAACTGTAGTTAAGAATACTAAGAATTTCTATTGATCAATGCATGATTTATACTTACTTTATCTATTTGAAAGTTAAAGAATAAATATTTTAATAATATCTATGGCACATGAAGAGTTAAAAAGGGTGAAATATATTCCAGGATATTAATGCATGTTAATGAATTGAAGGGATTATAGCTTAGTTAAAATTCATGTATTTATGTGTAAAGAAAGATAACTGATACGTAAATTAGAAGCCAAAAATGAAGACTTTTTTTGTGTGTGTGTGGGTACCGGGGTGTCAACCTCAGGACCTCGCGCGCCAGCAGGCGCCCGTGCCGCTGAGTGATATTACCGGCCCCTTTTTCATATGTGGGTTCCGGGAGTCGAACTCGGGCCCTCGCGCTTGCCGGGCTTGCTGAGCCATCTCACCAGCCCCCAAAATGAAGACGTTTTTACAAAGTAACAAACTCATTGACTTCTTATATCTTTAGTTCCTTGTATGAACTGGTGGGTAACTGATGGGTATATTTGAAATGATGGTTGACCCCTACCAGAAAGAAAGGGAAGAAGAGGGAAGGATAGGGAAGAAGGAAGGGAAGGATATAGAGGGAGGGAAGAAATAGGAAAGAAATAAGACATAAAAAGGGGGAAGGAATGGGAAGAAAAGAAGCGAAAAAAGTAAAAAGAAATAGAGCTCTTTACAAAGAGAGCATCCTATAGAAAATTCTGTATAACACTAAGCAATGCGCCTGGCAAAATTATTTTTCCATGCTTTCTTCTCATTAAAATCACACCTAGGGGCCAGGCGTGATGGTGCACACCTGTAATCCCAGCACTCGGGAGGCTAAAGCAGGAGGATCATTGTGAGTTTGAGGTCAGCCTGGGCTATAAAGTGAGTTCAAGGCCAACCTGAACTGCATAGCGAGACCCTGCCTCAAAAAAAAAATAAATAAATAAATAAAAATAAATAAATAAATAAATAAATAAATAAATAAATTTAAAAAAAATCACACCTAGAATCTACTATACTAATTTAAAAAATGATAAACAAGAGTGCACTGAACATTTTTTCTTCTTAAAAGGAAACCATTTAGAGGCACTTAGTATTCACTGAGAGAGGGGCACAGTTTAGAGGAGAAAGGACCGTGTGCCCACGACTTAGAAGCTGAGCAGTTGCAGCCCTCAGCTGAATATCTCTAGATAGCTGGACGGCTTTGACTTTTATAAATGTATACATTGTTTTCAGTTTTAGCCTTGTAACTCATTGTTTGTATTGATGCAGGAAATATATGCAACCCCGGGGATGAGCATATAATGTATCTGCATCTTACATGAGGACTAAAGTTTTTTGTGACCTTAGTCAGTTGCAAGAAGAAAAACTACTTATCGATATACTTAGATCCTAGTTTACGAGGAATAAAAATTTACACATGCCTGCCATATACAACAAACTGAGAATGCACACAACATGAAACTGGCCCTTATCCCATCATTGAAAGACAATTTACAAAAATTATACAATTTAGCTACACAGCATCTATTGCAAGCTACAATCTTTTGGTGGCCAAATTATTGCTGCATGTTTATGTATTTGTTTTCTCAGAAGTTTCAAACTTAATTTTGAAGTAACCGAATAAGGGTTATCATTTGTTAAATAAGAAACAATAAAATTTGTATTCCTGGGACGGTGAGATGGCTCAGCGGCATAAGCGCCTGCCTGGCAAGCGTGAGGGCCCGAGGTTGACCCCTGGTACCCACAAAAAAAAAAAAAAATTGTATTCCTTTATTTCAAACCAGCTAATACTTTCAAAATGATTGTTTTTATTTCCCAAGGAAGTTGCAAGGATCGTCTATTTCAATGAAAAGGGCTAATACACCATAAAACTTTGGGAATCGCGTGTTTGGTACCATCAAACACTTAATGCAGGTTTATGCTGCACAGGCTGCTCAGCTGGTAAATGAAGGAAAAGCTCCATGGAGGTCTGTCTTCAAATTCCTGCTCCATGACACAGACAGAAAGGAGTCCTGGAGTTGTTTGGCACCTTTCATGACTAGGAGTTACGTATCTTACCTCAGTTTATTCCTGAAAATACACTGCTTTGCAGGACAGAGAAACAATATTCAAAGATTGTTTTCAAGATCTTAGACACCAACAGCATTGCAGCCACAGTTCATAGTCTGTCCTCTGTGACTTCAAAGTGTGTTCTTTTTAATACGTTACATTACATTTAACTGACCTTTCCATTAAGGGGTATTTTATCTGGCATTTCAGTGTCTCTTAATAGCCTTCCACTTAGAAAAAGAACAGTTGTTTATGCAAACATTTAATTAATAACTGAAAATAATACCTTTTCCCTACCACATTTCTGATTACTGCAAGTTGCCCGAACAGCAAAGCCATGACACTGGTAATTGCTAAGATAAAATAGAAAATCAACCTGCTATCAAATGTGTCTTTAAAAGATATTCCTCTGTAACTGAATATAATTCTCTTTGATTATTGTTTCCAGGGATTAGAAATCTCCAAGTGATGTATGGCATGCTTATAAATTTTTCTCTGAGGTAGTAGACATTCATCTATCTATCTATCTATCTATCTATCTATCTATCTATCTATCTATATGTCATGGGATATTTCTAAGAAGGAAGATGATCCAGGTGAAAAACAATCGATATTTCCTTTCACTTCTGGGGAAACATTTTTCATGAATTTCCTTTTAAGCAAAGAAGTCCTCCTATTTTGTAAAATCTTTTTTTTCTTCACATTAACAATCAACCGTGGTCTAACCTGGGAGAGAAACTGCCTGGCTATTGTCTACGAGTGCTGCAGCAGTTTGCTCAAAGGCAGTCTATGTAGCCTGTTCAGTGTATCTCTCACAAAACTAAAATCCAGCAATTTAGGGGAGAGGACTTGAAGTCAGCCAGTTGCCTCCATTTACATGGCAGGGACTGAAGCCCAGAAAGTTTAAGTGACTTGAATCTGATTTAAAGATCATTATGATGACCCCTGGTTTGTAAATCTGACCCTCCAGAATCTCCAACTTGATTCTTCAACTGTATGCCTGACAGAATATCAGCACAGAAGGTGAAGGGGACAGGCTTTAAGGGGTAGAGGCTGCTAAGGGATGATGTCCTTACTAGCTTTGACATGTGCTGACATGATCAACTTGAATATGAGCTGAAGCTCGTCCTGGGTTAGACTTAATTACTATTCTAAGAACTTCAGATTCAGATCCAGGATAACACTCCCCATACTGGGAAGTATTCCAATGTGCAAAGAATGGTTTTCTTGAAACAGACCAACCAGAGTCAAAAACCTAAATTTTCTATTTGATGTGTGACCTGAACCAAGATATTTTACTTATCTGGAAAAGTACATGAGAATAATACTAACAGAGGACAAAATGAAATATGTAAATGGCCTGCATAGTGCCTGGCCCCCAGCAGGTACTGGCAGAGTCTTATTATCTCTTATGTTTCCCCTGACAGCATCTCTGCCCCTTTTCATATACACACTAACTAGTATAAATAAAGGGAAAATTGTTCACAAGAACGAGGCAGGCTGAGCAAGCCTCCAGAGCTTAAGGGAAGAAATACAATGGAAAAGAGATAAAGAATATATTCTCTTAGTAGCTGGGGTATAAATTCCATTTAAAGAGAGCAGAAGCCTATCTTTACTTTGAAGATCACTCTCTAAACCCTATGGAAATGCACTGAGTAAAGCCATAGATGAGCTGTGAGGCTATGTTACATGAAGTTTGCATGAAGCTGGAATCCTATGGAATGAACATGCAGAATCCTTCCCTTAATTTATATCACCCTGTAACAAGTTATAGCATCGCACTTCCTAACTTAGTATCTCAGGCTTTTGGGATCTAGAGTGACTTTATCTTTAGCTTAAACATTTACCACCTACCACTCAGCTCCCGTTGCCCAAGCTGTGCTGAAGCATTTGTCATTACTTAAAACCTGCTGTTGTTCTACGTCTCCTTGATTTTTTTACATGCTACAGTGCAGTCTTATTGATTCTGTAACCAGCAGTCCTATCTGTTCCTCAAAATTTAGTCTTTATATAGGTTTCTCCAGTCTTAATATAGGTTTCTTCAGAACATTTTTCCTAAATCTGATCTTGATGCACCTATGTCCCCCTAATAATCTGTTCATGCACCCATTATAGCACTGATAAGATACTATAATGTGATCATGGGTTTACATATTGTTTTACTTATGTGACAGTGGTTTACTTACTGTCAATTGTGGTGCCAATTTGAATGGATTAAGAAATACCCGGCACATTAGTGGAGCGCAGTTCTGGGTATGTCTGTGGATGACTGACATGTAGACTGCAAACTGAAGAGGGAAGACCCACCCTGGAAGTGTGTGACATCAATCAATAGGCTCATAGCCTGGGTGGAATAAAAAGGGAAAGAACAAGGAAGTCTCCCTGTTGTGCTTCTTCACAGGAGCTCTTGTTTTGCATCATCTTTGGATCGTCCTCTTCGGTTCCTTCAGGCTTCTAGTGCAAACTCTTTAGTTTTCTAACATAGACCCTTTAAACTTCCCTTACAGACTCACTATGGACTCTGCAGTGAGCTCCAGGCCTTCAACTTCCAACTGGATCCTCCAGTTCTCCAGCCCTCAGCCCTTTTGCATTCTTCCACCCATGACTCCACAGGCCTCCATTCTTTATATATCACATATGTGTTATATTAAATCTGTTCCTTTAGTGAACCATAACTGACACATTTACTATAATCCCCTGGAGGTTCCAGATCTTGTCCCATTCAGCCTTGCAAGACCCACACATATCACAGTATGTAGCCCACCACTGGTACCCAATAAATGATGAATGTATGAACTAACTAATTAAACATCAAAAGAAAGGTGGTATCTCACGATTAACTAACTTGGCTGTGACTTTTGGCAAATCACAAACTCTATATAATCATCCATCAGTAATCACTCAAAACTATTCATTAATCACCACCAGAGAAGAAGTGTTTCATGAGAAGGGTCTCATGTTTGATGAGTTTACTAGAACTTGATTTTATTTTTTTGAATACCAGGGATTGAACCCAAGGACTTGACCATGGCAGGCAAACACTCTATCATTGAGCTACATCCTCAGCCCTTTTTAAATTTTTATTTTGAAACAAGGGTCTTGCTTGCTAACTTATCTGTATTGGTCTTGAACTTGCAATCCTCCTATATTAGCCTTTCAGGTAGTTACAGTCATAGGCAACTGCTACCAAGCCCAGGTAACATCTTGCATTTTGAAAAGTATTTTGTATTGGTATATGTTTGAAGCCTTTAAAGAAATGAGACATTAGCCAGTCTCCACATAAGTCAATCCATCGATTTGTCTTATGCTCTGCATCTCACTCTTGCTGTTATTCATACAGTGCCCAGGTTAAGGCTTCTGCATCCTTGTGAGTGATCATTTTAACTTGAAAATGACACCTAAATGACCTCAGTCTTTATATTTCTAGTTCACAAGATCCTCAAAATCCTAGTTTATACTTAAAAATAGGTTAACTGGATTAGCCCGCAAAGGATGATTTTAAGATGGGTACTGTATAAAATACAAGTTTTTCTTTGAAATATAGTGAAGACACCAGATTGTTATGAATGTCAAACAAGCCTACTTTATCTAGCTGGGTTTACATGAATGGAAGAAGAAACAGGAAATTAATAATGAAGACTTGCAGGACAATAGAACAGTGTTTTACATGATCTGAAATGGGATAATTTGATCTTTCCCATTATTATCTTGTATGTACCTACAGATCAGAACATGAAAAGGAATTCTTGAAAAAAAAATTAACTAAGATGAAATAAGATATTGCATTCATCACTGAAATTCAACTATAAAGAGGTAAATGCCACTCTGTAAGCTCCAGATAAAAGACTCATAACTCATTTTCATTCAAGGGTGATAAGACAATCTGTTCTTTCCATGAGTGGATAGAACAAGTGTAATCTTGTAAAAAGAAAACTAAATGTAAGTAACACAACCCCTGCTACCTCTGGAAGATTAACTATGTGGTTTCAATGATGTGGCATTACTGCATTCTTTGACATTTTATGGTCAGTAAGAAGAAGCATTCTTTCTCTGATCTTTACTATGTAAATGCATGATTTCTTTCACATTTTGAATTTTAAAAGAATTTTAATCACTTATATTTAGGTTTTTTAAATTTTTATATATATATATCTGTATGTGTATTTGTGTGTGAGTGATAGGCATTTACTGATTCTTGGGGGAGGTGTTCTATCCAATTATTAATACCATGAGGGCTATATGTGTTTTGCCTCTATGGCTTCTGAGTGGTTGTGAACTCATTACACTTTCCTTCCCTTGTCACATTAATGATAGAACATATAAAATTTTCATCCATATCTCTAAGTGTTTAGGTTCAGGTAAAGCCTAAAACCAGAGAGACATCCTGAACAGAACTCCACATGCTAACGTAGTTCTCCCAAAGAACATCCTATCAGGACACATAGTGACGTATAAGGGTACAAACATAATTGAAGTTGCCAGTTGTATTTTCTTTCTGAAGTATAATTGTTCAGATCTGTCATAGCTCAGTTTAATTAAGCCAAAAACAAATTAGCAACCCACATAACCCTTCTTAGACAAGAAAAAGTGTCAATTCTCAGTCTGAATAGGCTTTCTTTTAGACCTATCATATTTTCATTTAGGGCTTTTTCAAATACTAGACTGAGTTTTTCTCTAAATTATTTTTTATCCCTCAAAACATTTTAATAACAGTGAATCTCAAATAATAGATGAAATCTAACATACGATCTAGGAAGATATACAAGTATGAATTAGATATCAATTTATTTTTAGATAAATTTTATTTTGGTATGTCAATATATCCAATATCTTTTGTTTATATTAGAGTGACTAAAATGTCTACAGGCAAGTAATAGTGGAATTGGTATTTTCCTCTCATCCAACAAGCATCTCCTGCGTGCATAGAAGCTAAAGGTTAAGTCGAATAATCACTTGCACAAACTTCATCCCTAGGAAGTGTAGAGTACGGAGTACAAGATTAGAAATGTTCATAATGGCTAATACATAGTGTCGCTTATAATACAGGGATCAGTAGAACATGATTCAATGGCTGGACAACTGTTTTGTAAATATAATTTTACCTGAACAGAGCCACACCCATTTGTTTAGGTTGTTACTTAAGGGTACACAATGGAGAATATATGCCCAGCAAGTGCAAAGTGACTATCTGGCTCTTTACATTTGAGTTTGCTGAGCCCTAGTGAAGATAATAGTGACTACCATAACAAGCTGAAACAAAATGACAACATAATTCATAGAAAGATTACTTCTTTACCAGGAAGGAATCATTTAATGTAAGCCTTAAATTATGGTTATTTTACCAACAGTATTATTGAGAGTAGGAATCCCAGCAAAGAAAAGAGTCAGATGAAAGGCACACAGACAAACTATATTAGACATATTTAGAAAATATCAAGTTGGACACTTTAGTTATGGGGTGAGCTGCAGGAAGAAAATGTCAGGGAGAACTACCTATCTGGTAACTGGCTGATTCACACCAGCACAGCGGGAATCAGTTATTTATGGCTGGAATAGGCAGTCATGGCAACTTTCCTGATGTGCTAATACCAGTTCTTAAATATGCATATATCAAAACCCACGAGATGTGGTCAACAGAGTTTTCAAAAGATGATTTATTGTGTTAAATAGATTTACCATGAAACATAAACGAGGTAGCATTCATCTCAAGATGCCAGAAAAAAATAACAACAACATAAACTTAAAATGCTGTCTTATGTTATTGTTAGAAAGTAAATTGGTAGAGCTTTATCAGTGATGGTGGTGGTAGTAGAAGTGGATTTAAGGTGATGCATGACAAATTTAAAGATCCTTTTGACTCTGAAATTCTAGGATTTGATTTCAGGAGCACACTCTTACATACGCACCAAAATACAGCAACTAGTGGTTTGCTGCAGTAAGTTTGTAAGAGCAAATTGGAAATAATCTTAGTGTTCACTATGTTTAATGTATAAGACTATATGCCGATTCTAGAGTAGTGTGCAGTTGGGAAAAGAATTGTGTAGATCCATACGTGCTCACAAAAATACAGTACTCATAATGCAGAGGAAAAAATAAGTTACTTAGCAAAATCTACACTCTAACAACTTTCTTGAAAAGTCTATTTTTTGTATATTTTCACAGATAAACATGTGTATATATGTGCATAATTATATATATATATATATATATATATATATATGAAAGAGAGAGTAAATATAATGAGGTTCCAAAGTACATAACAAAAAAAGTGTTTGAACTTTGAGTACTAGAACTGGATGGAAAAGTATTTCCACATTTTACTTCATATGTTTCTTTATTTATTTTCAACTAGGATATTATTCTTTAATTAAATAATACACAAATAAATAAAACTGTGATAAACATTTCTTTAACATATACCTTTCCTACCTTATCTTTCCCAATAGATTGTTAAATAAAAGTATGTGAACATTTTTATTGATAAATATTGCTTAATTGTTTTTCAACGAGTCCTAATTGATATGTTTTCTTTTTCAAGCTAAAATTTAACAAGACCTATGGTTAGACCAGAGATGGCCATGCTTTTAGGCCCAAAAGCTTCAGGAAAAAAAAAAAAATCAAAGCCTATAGTTTTGGCTGCAGCATTTAGAATGTTTTCCAGTTATGGATTCCACAAAGCTAAATCCAGATGGAGGATCCAATGCTCTTTTGGCAAATTTTGTGCTAATTTCATGTGCCAGATACTGGCTTCACTTTACCAAGCAAAAGCACATACCTCTTTGGGACACTTTAGGAAAGAACAGCTCTAATTCAGAAAAGCACAGTGCAAGACAACACTAATGTCTGACACATGAAGTCGGACTTCAAATAATTCCTCCGGTTCATGAAAGCCATTTTGAGATAAAACTTGAAACTAAATCAAAGTCAAAGTCCCTTTCCAAGCCAACTCCCTGGCTTTAGCTCCCCAGTGAGTTTTGTGCACACCACATTTTGTTCTCTCCTTCCCTATGCACCTGGAGCAAAACAGCAGAATGCAACTCTGAAACACAAGGTATTTGTAAGTGAACCAGGGTCAGTACTATGGCCTATGGACTTAAGCAATAGCTTTACCCTTTCTTTAGATATCTTTTCCATACCTCAGACCATAACATGCTTGAAAAGCCTCAACTCCACAGTCACACTGATGCTACACGCCTGCTACCTTCTAGCTCTATGATCTTGGAAAAACTTACTTAAATATTTTGTACCTCAATTTCCTGATCTGTACAATTAGGACACTAAACTACTGTTATTCTTTCTAAATGGAGTCTAAATATTCAATCCCACAAAATATGAAAACATATTATTGTCAGATTAATGAAAGACCAGCATTAGCTTAGTGGTTGAAAAGCCCAATGATCCTGGAGCCAACTGCCAGTTTCATTCTATCCAAATTAGTAAGGTACAATATCATGAGACTTTTTTTTTTTTTTTTTTTTTTGTGGGTACCGGGGGGTCGACCTCAGGACCTCGCGCGCCCGCAGGCGCCCGTGCCGCTGAGCGATATCACCGGCCCCTTTTTCGTATGTGGGATCCGGGAGTCGAACTCGGGCCCTCGCGCTTGCAAGGCAGGCGCTTAAGCCGCTGAGCCATCTCACCGGCCCTCATGAGACTTTTTTTGCCACAAAGTTGATATAAAGACTAAGCTAAATACCTGAAAGAGGCCCTGGCATGAAATAGTATATATTACCTATTATAACTAAAACTTCATCTATCACTACTGCTACTTCCACACCTCTACCAATATACCACCACGAAGTAGATAAAACCAAAGGAAGGGACTTTGCCAGTGGCCAAGCAACAAGAAATGGCAGCAAGGAGATTTCCATACATTTGTTCAAAAATAATATCTCTAGGTTGTGTTGTCTATTCTCCACTCATCCAAAATTTTCCTTTTGCCAAAAACCTAACAGATAAACCCTAGGAGGGAATAAATTTAAGGCTGTGGCTGACATTCAAGGAGACTCCCTGTAAAAAAGACTGGACTCATAGTAAGCTTGTAGTCCATCTATAAACACATCACCTGCTTGGCACTCACAGGTTGGGAGGTGGTCCTTCTGATGTGCACCGTGAATTTTTATCAAATATGGCACCCTGAGGTCTATGCACCAAAAGTTTTATTATGCCTATAAGTGAGTTTTAGGACTTCTGAGTAGATTGTTTTGTGTCTAGCAAAGTTGAGAGGTGGCAGTGGTTCACATAATCCTCATTAGTGCCAGGACATTAAACTCCACACTATTGCAAGTAAATAACAGCACCAGAGACACCGGTAGCCTGAGCCTCAACTTCCTTTGTTCAAGGTGTGAGCCCAGGGTAGAACTGGGAATAGTAGGACACACAGAGCTTTCCTGTCCATGGACACACAAATAAGTCTTAGCAAACTGAGCCTTTGTGGAATTAACTTCCTTTTTCCCCTGAAAGCAGTCAGCTTTATAATACAAGGGCAGAAAGAGAAAGCCACCAATGCTGAGGGCAGCGAGGACTTTTACATGTCCCCTATCTCTTTATTTTCATGCACTAAACAAGACCAGATGTTTCAAACAAAATCAAAACCGAAACCACACAATATTTGATTTGTGGGACCACCCTTACTTGAAATGTCATCTCATCATTCCAAAGTATGAAAAATGATGTGCAAAACAAGCAAGATAAGAAATGTGGACATTCTTTCAAAAAATTAATTAATTATGTGACCCAGAGACAGTAAGGAAATGCCTTCCAGGTCAGCACTGAAAATGCAGACCATTTGGTCATAAATTAGAACAGGCGTTGATTCTCCCATCCCTCTCTAAGCATGTTTTGAAACCTGGCATAGAGGAGAATGGCAGCGTGGGACAGGGAGGTTAAAGCAGAAGAGCAGAGTCAAATCCACAAGAATCAGAAGAAATGAGTAAGTAGATCAAAGCAAAGGATCTTGGGATTTGGTAGATGTTTCCATTTTCCAAGGAATGGCAATTTGGCAGAAGGTCAACATAAGGAGTCACAGTGCACGTTTAATTTATGGGACTTCAATTCTATGTTTGCTCAGGTACTGGCTTAGGAAGGAGAAGAAGAGAGGAAAAGGAAAGAGAGGTTCAAGAGAGAAAAGTGAAGAGAGGTGGGGAAGAAGGGACGGAGATAGAGACATATAGAAAAGACAGACAAAATGTTGAGAAAAAGAAAGAGGGAGTGAGAGAGTATAGAAAGGATGAGAATAAATTAGGGATTTAAATTTGTGCCCACTTACAGTCTACTAAATAAGTAAATTAATAACAGAGGGTGAGATCAATTCTTAAAATGTGAATTCGGCTTTCCTTGATCACTCTTGTTTCTCTTGTCTCCATGTAAGTGAAACTTTCGCCAAGTTAAGAGCAGTTCAGGTTCTTAAAAATAGAAGATATTTTCATCCAAAAACATGGTCCCTAAATACAAGTTCATAATTTTGTCATATACTCAACCAAAAAAAAGAAGAATACTAGAGAAAAAAATAACTGAATATTTTGGATTTTGAGTACCTTATATTTGCCTTATAATTTAGAATGTAACTCTACAGTTAGAATAGGATACTACATATGTTATTTTCCATTAGAGTATGTGATCACAAATTTGGGAAATGGTCGGTTCTTAAAAGCTAAACACATTCCAACTTCTAGATCTTCTTGGCTCATTTAATATACCAGCAGACAGTAGGACTCTACAGTTTAAATGAGCTATGCAGTATTTCCCAAACCGGTTCGATAAGAGAGTTCTCTTTTTCAAGGTGCACTTCACAGCAGAAGTGCACTGGGGAACACACCTCACATTCTCTGGTCTAAGTCAAGCTCTCAAACCTTTCCAAGTGAGGAAACCAAGGTCTATCTAATAGTATAAAGTCGGCTATGCAAAAGCTAGAGTCGGGCAGTAATGATTGATTTAATGATGGGACATGGACTATGGACATATCCCATTCCTTCATACCCTTAGACCTTCACCCCTGGATCATTAAAATGGCCAATTTCTCTATTCTTCCTTTTGCTAGTCAAGTTTGTACACCATAATGAAACAATATTCCCTTGCTAATTACAGTATCATCACTTCTATTTTTTTAATAGTGATAGCCTGTGTGATGCCTTAAATTTGATCCCCAGTGGTGAGGGGAAAAACCTTCCCCAAATACCTAAATTAAATGGGCATCCCAGTAGCATATGCCTGATTTATTTATCTCCTGGTATACTACCCCTTTCCGTCAGGGGTTTGCATATTGCGGTATGAGACAGACACTTAGGATAAGAACAGCTTATTCCTCAATCAGTCTAGCAGTCAGTGTCCCTCATGCTCAACTTTTTTTTTTTTTTTTTGTGGGTACCGGGGGTCAACCTCAGGACCTTGCGCGCCAGCAGGCACCTGTGCCACTGAGCGATATCACCGGCCCTTTTTTCGTATGTGGGTTCCTGGAGTCGAACTTGGGCCCTCGCGCTTGCCAGGCAGGCACATACACCGCTGAGCCATCTCACCGGCCCCCTCATGCTCAACTTAATGCTCTGCCCTACCTCAGTCCTTCCTTTCTTGAGGCCTGGCTATGTTGTACAAACCAGTCTACAGACACTGACTACATTTTTCAAATCTGGGCTGATGGGAAATCTCAATTTTAATTCAGAGAAGAGCTATATTAGAGAACTACAGAATGTTATTCTCCTGCCAGGGCTCTCTAGAGATAATGAGAGAACTTAACAAACAAATCCACCTCAAATATGTTTGCGCATAAAAGATAATGTCTAGCTTTGCTTATTAGCTCTGTTTATCAACCAGCACCACGCTCAGCAGCCCCATTAACCTGCTGATTCAGGGATATGATTTGAAAAATGCCTATGGCTCAGACCACGAAAGAGTGATAACACAGGCACTGTTGACATACGAAATCAGAGAAAGATTTGGATTCCCTGGGAGTTACAATGTGCAAACTAAAAGGTTTTATGTTTTGTTTGGGTTTGCCTTGCTTTACTTTTGTCTAGCAACAGAAAAATGAAGTGGATATAAAATAACTATTTAATCTATTTAAGAGAAAGAGAATCACAGATGACCATCAGAGCCATAAACACCAAGAAATATAGCAGATGCTGCTTCTCAAAATTCCACATGACAGTAAACTCTCATGACGTCAATTCATCCCAAGGAATCTAGCTTGAGTGACTCTCTCCATCACTAGGTTTAGTCTGATGACAAAGTGGAAGGTGAGGCTGGAGGATATAATTCCTGCCATCTCTTTTATTTCTTGTGTTTCAGGAAGAAAAAAGTCTTCCCATGAAACACAAAACAAATACATGTATTTTAAAATGTTAACACACAGACATGGTTTTTCGGATTCTCATTCTGAACCACGTTTTTTTTAGAATTTCACTAAAAGTCAAAGCTTATTTTTAACTTAAAAATCTATCTTGGATTTAAATGCATTTAATAATTTCAATTGAAAGAATCCAAACTACTGCATAGATTTCCTGTGCGTTAAATAATTATTTTTTTCTGTTTCAAACTTCCTTAATTAGTTGGACTATAAATCATGAAGTTCTATTAAGAAGACAAATTTGCCTTTGCTTCTCCAAATATGACCTCTCCTGGTTCCCCCTAGTTCACTCACAAAAGACGACCTACTTTATTGAGACTAAAGTTTTCAGACATCTGTCCTAACTTTAATCTCAAGTTTCTAAGAAGGGTAGGTGCCACTAAAGCCTCTGTTCACACTTCTCCCTCAATTTTCAACCCCCTTTCAATTACTATTGTTGAAACTATTTTCTTGAAGGTCAGAAAAGGCCCAAAATTATTAAATGCAATGCGTTTTTTTTCTTCTGTTTTCCAAATACTTTAAGTCTCTTTAATATATGAAATCCCTAATACATTCCTTTTGTGGTGATATTTCACATTCCCTTCGCTATCAAAATACTGAATTCTGTTTCTTCCATCTTTCAGATTAGTTCTCTTTCCTTCGCTGGCTTTTGCCTTAATATTCTCTAGGATTCTCTCCTAGAAATCTTTTTCTCTTTCTACAATTTCCCTTTTAATCTTGTTTGTTCCAACATCTAAGATGCTCACTACCAAAGAGCAACAAAATTATCATAATCACAGTGCCTACCTAATGGGTTATTATAGGGACTTAATGAGTCAGTACAATACAATACAATACAATACAACCCTTTCAACAAATGCTAGTTAATGCTATTATTGTAATTCTCAATATTATTATTAAATCTAATAAGAATAATCTAATAATAATACCATTAAATATAATTTTATTATAAATCTTTATTTCAAGCCTTAATAAAAACTTCTGGCAGCTATAGCTAGCTGGCTAACTAACACTTTCAAATTCATGTCTAAAACTTAACTCTTTTCCTTTCCTGCAAACCTGTTTAGGTATTTGTGCTTCTTTTCTCAGGTAAGGATATCCTCTCCTCAGTGTCATTCCAGTATTCCATTTGACTAATTTTTTAATCTTTCCATCCGTCAAACCCATGAATCAGAACACTGCGCAATTTCTGCTACTGATGCCACCACAGGGCCTTTTCACCTTCAGCAAAACTGTCCCTAGTCTGAATGTCATGATTTTTTAAAATTAAGTTTATTGGTACATTTTAGATATACATAATGATCATATATATCATAGAGAATTTGTACTTTTTACCTGTATTATTTCTGAAACTTCTAAACTTACCACTTGTCTCCATGTTCTCTCTTTGGCATCCCATGTAACCAACACTAGAGTAACCGTTCACATCATACCACATCATACTGGAGTAAAGCGCACATCTCCCTGAATAGTGATGGGGAACCTTTTAGAGCTTTCAATGATACAAACAGATCACTGGGCATGTGTGGCATAGGTTTGCCACCACTGTCCTAGAGGAAACATTTAGCATATTTACCAGGATATTCAAGATCTTCCAATTTCTGATCAAACTTTCTAGTTCCATCTCCCTGTCTTTTATGCTGTGTCATATTCCTTTCAGCTACAAACTTCCAAATTCCAGACTTTTGGCCATACCCTTTCTTCAGAAATTTCCATACAATTCTACAAGTTCTTTAATATTTGTATCAAATAGCATATCCTCTATGAAATTTTCACAAATGTTTCTAGATCACCATAACTTCTAATTTTTATTTATTTCTGACAGGCTTCCATACCTATTATAGAACTTATGCTATATTATATATTATGAATGTCTGTTCCTGTTTTATGACAATTCACAAATCCTTATTGAGGAACTTAGCCCCTTATGTATTCAGTAGTCGCTCAGTGCGTCTCTATGTACCAGACACAAAGATAGACTACGAAAACGCAGTGTTAAAAAAACTCCATCTCTTCAGTGAGCCAACATTTTCTTCCAAACTATACAGTGACTGGTGCATGGCAGATGCTATGCATATATACAATGTTTCCCCTCACCATATGAGATAAATAAAACCTCTATGAACTTAAATACTTCCTAAAATCTCTGACAAGCTAGTAACTTTGGGAGGAGTGGAACTCAATTCTCTCCAGTTTTAAGTGCTCTTTCCAATTGCCAGAACATACCATCCCCAAACTATTACAAAATTCCAATAAACTTTTATATTTCTTTGTATATTTATAAAATGCTAATTCAAAACACTTAAAATTCCCATAAATGAGAATGTTTTCAAGTGGTGTAGAATCTAGTATATCTGCAATGAATTTTACTTGAAAGCAAACAATGAGTAGTAATTTTCTTGATTTATGTAATTTATTTATTTATGTACTTAATAATTTATTCACTCAATTATTCAATTTTATTTGACAAACTGAATTTAATATATAATATTAAATGTCTAAACTAGGCATGGTGAAGCATGCTTATAATCCCAGCAATCTGGGAGACTTAGGCAGGTGCATCACAAGTTTAAGCCCTGCTCCCTCAATTTAGCAATTCAGCAAGATTCTAGCTCAGACTAAAAAACTAAAAAAGGGTGGGGATAGAGCTCAGTGTGAAGGCCCTGGGTCCGATCCCTAGTACTGCAAAAAATGAAAAGGCATACGAATAACAAGTTATTCATCAATCAATTATTTTTCATAGAAGAAGAGTGCCTTTTATATTTTCTTTACTAATAACTACTTGTATTACACAAAAATGAAAAATTTAAAAATAGTTCATTTGTACTCAACTGCTCTTATTAATTACCTCCACAAATCATAGACAAGCAATTAATGTACATGGTCTTTTATTTCCCATGTTTCCATAGTAAAACAAGCTTTGGATTGTTGTAATATTCTTTGGTCCCAAATACCATGATTACCTTTTACTTTTCTTTGAAATCCCACCAACAAAGACAGCCACTTCAGGGCTCTCCACATTCAGAGCTCTAATGAGATCTCTCGTCTGTCCATCTCAGGCTTCATCTTTGTAGGAAACAACATCATAGGTCCAAAGAAACACAAACAGTGCACTGTAATGAGTCATTACACTCCTGCTGAGCTTCACTACTCTTCTCAGAATAATCCTGATATACTCAAAGCCCAACTTCCCCAAGAAAAGTACCACTTCTACCTGAGCTAACGTGCAGAACTCTTAGGAGCTATTTTATAGAGAATCACATTTACACATTGCTCACTACCAGCCTCAGATGAACTAGTTATAGTAGGACTAACATACAAATATAACTGATCACAAGCAATGCAATAATTTACATTGGCGAGAGCTTGAACTTCCAACTCTTTATTTATGGCTTCTTTGGAAAAGGTACACCCATCAACTAGCACCATGATCAGCTATGGACTATAGACAGCAAAACTGAAAACATTTGGTAATGACAGGGGAGTGATGACAGAGAAGACAGGGTGTTTTAAAGCTGCTTTAACTTAATGAATAAAATAGAAACGATATTCATAGAACCAGCAGCTACTTCAAACGAGATCAGTATATTCAACAATAAATGTACATTTGAGAAGAGTGAGTTTCCTCTTAATTGTGTTTTCCTTTATTCAATAGATTAAATTAAAATGTGGCTTTTGCTGTAGTAACAGGATGGAAGCCTTCTTGTCTGCATACTGTGAGGGCTACGATATGAATAGGAATGAAAGAATGATACAGAAAGGTTATTTTAATCTCTGAAGGTATAATTCCAGGAAATGAGACATGAACTAGACCTGGAAGATGGAGATGGGGCAGGGAGAACGGAGGCAGATTTCAAGGAAAGGGAATGGTATAAGCGAAAGCAAGATGATAGAGCCTTAATTTCATCAGCTGAAACCAGACTTCTGGTAATGGTGCCCACACTCCTTGAAAGCAATGAGTGTTTCCTTTACACAGCTCTGGTTCTAGCAGAAATGCAGAAAGACAGGAGTAAAAATCTGAGCCTCTGCTGCTTTTCCCCTGTAATACTAAATCTCAGATATTAGTATTTTATCACTCAAAATTTATTAAATAATCTGTATAAGTTAAGTTTCTGGGGTTGTAAGCAACAGTAAATGACTATTAATTACGGAAAGAAAAAAATCTAGCTAACTAAATCAAAGGCTAATCTGAAGAATCAACCCCCTAATACAGCAATCACTGAAGCACTGGAGATCTAAGCTGAAGACAATAAAAGACATTCTTCATAAATGCTAAAGGTAATATCGATAAATCAGGATACATCTTTTTAGGAAAGAGTAGCTGCTTTTCACAGATTGGCTCAGGAGTCCATTTTGTATAAAACTGCTTTGTATATTGATAAACAATAGAACTAAAACCATGTTCAATAAGAGATTAGCTTTCCAATAGGAAAACTGGGGCATAACATGAAAACAAGGGAGAACAAATGCCATCTATGCAAAAATAATCTATCAAAATTTTCAGGAGATAGGTTTTTCTAAAGGTCTAAGAAAAGACAAATAAGTGTCAAACAACAAACACAGGAGTGTCTGTCCACACATGTGCCTTTGTTTCTCACATGTTTTGCAAAAACTCCCTACTGAGGTTTATGCTTCCTTCTGTCCACTCCGATTGCTGAGCCGTAGTGGAACTGAAACGCTGAGTCTCTATGGTTTATTATTTTGATAACTTCCTTCAGGTACTTTTAGAATGAAAAACAAAACTTTCTCCAAACAGCTTCCTCTGGAAAATCACTTTACCTAAAGAGGATGTAGATAATTCGCTGCAGGTGCCATCAGTATAATTCCAGTGAAGGAAATCCAGAAACAACTTTAAGGATCAAAGATGGACAAGCCATTTTGATTTCATGGTCGGGATAACTCGTGGGGGTCCCTAGAACACTATGAGGATACTATGGCTATTGTGCCTGTAGCCATCAATTATCAGGGTTATCCTGGCTCAGGGAGGTGGGTGGCTGAAGTTGGACAATGAATCGGAGGTGAGTAGTTTCATTTTCGTTATCAGAGACAAAGGAATCACTATTCTGGCATACCATCTGGCACAATACCTGAGAGAACAGGGCCAGATACAGACCTAAACCTAAAAGGCAGCTAAAACACTTATAAAGCATAAAATAAATATTTATACGGCACTTACTATGAGCTAGCTATTGTTCTGGGTACAGGGGATATAGGTGAGAATACAATAGAAGAGACTCCTACTCTCATAGAGCTTACGCTGTAGTAGGAAAGATGAAAAAGAAAAATATCAAATAACAGTACGGATGGTGGGTACTGAAGAGAATTAAAGTATGGTGAAGCAATGGAGCTTGACTAAGAGATTCTTTTACACTGACTGGGCAGTGGAGAACTTTAAGCTCAGATGTGAAAAACAAGTAGAATCCAATTATGTTAAGGTTGAGTAAGGTGAGGGGAAAAATCGAAGCAAAGGGAATAGCTCTTGGGAGGTGGAAAGACCTTGGCAAACTGGAGCAACAGGAAGAAGCCCAGTGTAGCTGGATCATTAAGGGGTGAAGAGGAAGAGTGGTAGGACATGAGGCCAGGTGGGCAGTTCCTACAGGTTATTTCTAAAGGGCAAACTCAAATGATGCTTCAAAAATCAGGCACTGAGAATACAAATTAATGTGATGGAGAAATTCAGAAAAGGCATACTATTAAGTGTGATGAAGAGCCGTATCTGGGAATTTGGGAAGGGAATTAAGGAAGGGCTCAGGTTACTGGACTTTAGCAAGGGACTAGATTTCATTTAGAAGAAAGATGGAAATGAACAATGCTGGGAAGCCAGACTCTATCTTGGAAGAGTGCACAAGGCTTACAGTAATGTCAGGTATAACTAGCTGCTGCACAGGACTAAGGGGGAACCATAGGTGTATGAAAACTCAAAGGCTTCATGGTTACCTAGTTGGCCTTTGGCGAGAGTGTCAGGCACTGGTAGTATTTATGATCAAATTACCACACACCGTACCTGGGTTGGTGATTTATTTCCAAGTTCTCCCACATGGTGAAGTTAGAGCTATAACAGCCCTCCTTAAATCAGTCAAGTGTGAGGCCAGGCTTTATCAGGGAGATGGTGATAATCAGTGGATCCAAGGATGTAAAGCCAAACAAGCCAGACCCCAGGCAGAAATGTGGGAAGATCAGATATATTCCATCAGTGTTTATACATCCATCTATTCCATCCATTCTGAATATCAGTTTAACTTGGGATATATTCCATAAATGTACCTAGCATTTCTTACAAAAGTACCAAATACCATCTGCGAAGCATATTGCATGCATTGGCCCTAATCCTCCCAACCAAATCTCTTGCAGAAGAAAAAACTGAAAATCCAAATGAGCAAATATTTACAATCAAGTTTTTTGACCACTTTCTTCCCATTATAACAGAATATACATAAAACAAATATTAAGAATTTTTTATGAAAAAAACTATCTGTTTCCCCTCATTGATTAATGAAATTTGAATATATGTTCTCTGTCTATTAGTGCAAATCCACAATCTATCCAGCCTTATTTGGTGCCCTCTGATGTATTCTTCTCAACAGGATTTATTCTTTGCAGTTTTTATCAAGTGTCATCCTCTGCTACAAAGGTTAAAAAGGGAAATTCACTGGAAAGAAAATTCATTTTTAGAGGTAAGCAAAATTGACAGCTTTTATAATGCACACATGAGATTCATAAAGTAAAGAAGGGAACTAGAGGTTAAGGTTTGATGGGTTCACACTCTAAGGTTAGCACCTGAACCCGGTGCCAAACAACACACTTTAGACTAAGGTATCGCAAAAGAGGAATACTCCACAGCACTGTGGTCTGCATCTGAACAGTGTACCCAGCCTTTTGAATCATGTCAATTGCCAGGTTCATGAGATAGACAAACACCAATGGAAGGTTATGGCCCTAACTTCACAGTGAAAGGGCTAGCCCTGATGATTTCAAAGTTCCTTTCAGTTTTTAAAATTCTATAGCTCTGCTTCCTAGTGCATGAACAAATGAACAGCATATAAAATGCTCTGTAGAGCAGATGATTCTCCACCAAGGCAAAGTTGTTGGCTTATCAGAGGACCCACCATTTGGCAGTTATGGTGAATTACTGGAAAACCATAATGGTTCTCCCAGACCTAAAGATTTAGAAACTGGACTTCTCAGCATACACTGAGATGAAGGGAATCCTAGAAAAGTCACCTTAAATCAATTCACATCAAGACTAAGGTATAAACTGGAATGATAAATAGGCGACAGAAAACATCTCTATATGATCAGCATTTTCACACTTTGTAGAAATAAAAGCATAAGCAAATGGCTTATAAAATGAAATTAAAAGAGAAATGGACAGGCAAGAGGGAATCTTCCTCAGATGGGATGAAGCCTGTTGAAACATCCCAGACACATAGCAGAGAACCTCTTTATTAGTAAGATCATTTGGACTTTGAGATTCCACCTTCTCTCCTCCGGCAAGGGCAGCACATTTCTTTCCAGATACTGATCCCTTTTGCAGGATCTTCTTTCTTTGACTATCTTCAAAAATCACTGATTAATCTAGATATTCATGCACATGTGGCTAAAAGCTGTTTTTCAGCATGCAATGAAAAAACAAGTTGATTGTAACGCTCAGAAAACAAACTAAGTTTTCTTCTTGCCAAGATCCCAAGGACAACTCACTACACTCCCTTTCAAATTTCCATCATGAAAGTCTGAAAGTACCAGACTTAAAATTATTAGAAAAACAATTTTAACTATTTATAATTAATTATTTATATTACATTATAGCTATCTGGAGAAGTGATCATAGAATACACAATAATAATAAAAAATACTGCCATCAACAAATTTCGATATACTACTTAATGTAGCTGGATGTGTCTTTGAGAAAAAGGGCTAAATGAAAAAAGGAAAAATGGCTGTTTCCCCTATAGTTGGAAGATCAGAGGCATCAGCATCATTTAGAAGACCAGGAGAAATTTAGCTCTCTCCCCACCCAGCCCAGGACAATCATTAAAATAGGAAAACACAGATCAGTGTTTCAGCAAATCCTTCAGAGGATTCTTACACATGTTAAAGTTTAAGAATCCATGCCTTAAAATACAACTGAAGAAAAAAGTCCCAGAAAAAACAGTTGATTGGTCATTCAAACACACAAAAATCATTCAGACAAGAAAAAAAAAAAAAAAGTGAAACATAGCCAACTGTTACTGTTTTACTCTGCCTGAACAAAACTTTGGAGAATTGGGATGATCCACACAAAAGTATCATGGAAACAAAATCAGAAGCCAGTATCAGGGAATAGCTGTTTATAAGGATATAATGTAAAGCTGGACAAGAAAATTTCAGACTTTCAGATGGGTGAAGTTTTGGCTAGGCAGGTTTTCTAAACTGTCTTAAGAATATCACTCAAATTATTTTCTTAACGTTTAAAGAGGCTCATCATGGAGAGTACAGTCTTAAATCAGGAGTAAAGAAATGTATGTCACAGACAGAAAGGGAGGAGAATAAACCTCCTTGCTATAGTTCCCGGATAAGTTACATCTCTCTACAATCGCTGCCTTATCCACATTTTGGTGATCGCATTCGTGTTTATCACTTCAAATGTCACCTCCTCGATAATTCCTAAATCTGTGTTTGGCATTAGATTTGGATCATGCTGCAGTACTAGTACAGCTTCATTTCAGTGCCCAGTTCTTACCCCAGAGTTAATGTGTTCAAAACTGGACAATCATCTCGATTAAAAGGCTAATGGCATTTATAATTAATGTCTTTGGAATAAACTTACAAAACCACTCTCTTCACCAAGATTAAATGATTGTTCATTTTTCTTTTCTTTTCAGGAAATAGCAGTTTCTGTTTTCTGGCCATCAAATCTGGTACTTCTCTAACTGGTGTCCTCTCCCACGGAGGTCTGTTTTTCACTGTCCTGCATCTCTCTCAATTCCAACTCAATCCTGTGCTTTGTTTCTGCTCTTATTCCAGCAGGAAGACCTCTCCTACTTTCCTTGACTTAAGCAATATACCAGTACACAAATTTTTGCCCACCTCAAGCCTGACTCAGAATGTCTTCTCCCGTTATGGGTCTACTTGCCCAGTTACTACCTTTTTTTCTTTCAACTTGAGTCAATATTACATGATTCCATATTTAATCTCTCTCCTTTGTGCCATGAGTCACCTCTTTTTTTGTCACATAAATTATCAGCTTCTAAAGGGCAAGAATCACATTATAATCTTCTTTCTTATCCCAACCATCCTGTGTAGCTGACCTATAAGAGAGCCTGTAAATATGTACTGATCAATACGGTATTTTTATTTCATGTCCTACTATTCCAAGTACCAATTAACTTAGGATACAAAATAAATGGACCCTATGATGGGAGGAAAGATATTACAATAAGCCACAAACCCAGAAAATCTTATTTTGCTTTTCTTCAAAAATATCATTAGACCATCAGATCAAACATACAAACAGGTATCTAAATATCTGTTTTTGATGTTAACTTTGGAGTAAGCATGTGAGTAAAAGAAGAAAGAAAATATTTTACAAAATGATATTCCAAACACATGGTGTGTGATCTCACATTTTTTCCCTTGATTTATATGAATATCTTGGAAATGGAACTGAAATACTATTTTAAAATTAAAAATAACAAATTAACCTATAAGATAATTATGATAAATAAGGAGGAGGTATTATTAACTTTTCCAATGTTTATGGAGTCAATTAAAGAATGTGTAGGGAATAAAATTATCTACTCTTTATTCTGTAGATGTTGACTATGTTCAGCTAGTTTTGTAGAGTGTAGGACAATACAAAAATGGAACAGACAAAGTCTCTTCTAGTGAAACTTACAGGATATACTGAAGGGAAGAAAAAGCAGTTAAGTATCTAAAAGTATCTATCAGAGTTATCAGAGTTATTAGAGTTTAGATATTGGAAAGCAACTTCCATATATAAAGATCAATCATTCATTAAATTAATATTTATTAAGCGTGCATTGCCTGCTAGGGCAGGGATTGGGGATCATACAGTTTGAGGACCATTAAGATGGCCCTTGAGCTTTTAGCTTGAGTGCTTCATGAGGGCTGCTGTAGTAATTGCAGGAAGATTAACAAGAGGTTAAAACTAAAGTTTAGCAATCTTAAATATGAGGAAGTTTGAAGGTTACTGGATAGCTCCATGCTAAGCTGAAAAACTAAAAGGAAATTCAATTTCTTCATTCCACACTGCAGAGCTGGGAAATTGTCTAGTTAAAACCTAACACCTCAACCAGCACCAGTGCTGACCTCACTCACAGCACTTTTAAACATGAGGCTTCACTCTAAGAAAGCAAGAATTGGCACTCTATGAGCTGGCTGCAAGAAAATGACACCTCTCCTTCCCTCTAATTTAGTTACTCTAGGGGGTGGAGGCATCCTGGAAATTTAAATGAGGAAAGTACAAGCATCGTGAAATACAGCAATGTAAAAACCAGACAATTTTCCAATATATTCATTTTAGACTACAGGGTGAGTTTTCAATAGAGTACTGAGACGGACTGGCCCTACCTTCCAAAACAGAACAAAAAAAAAACCCATGTAAGAAATATGAAAAATGTTGAAAGCAAATCTCTCTATGATTTTTAGTGTAGCTGATTGCAGAGCTGGATACTGAGAGGCATAATAGAGGTACAAAGAAATGATTCAATGAGTAGCATTGATCTGAGCCATCATAAGGATCTGTGCCCCATTATGTTCATGTATCAAGTCAATTCCAGCCTTTCAGTTGCGCTCTCTTCACCATTATCACTAATTGCCATCTCTTTGAGTAAATGGTTCTTATTTATATTTTATCAGCTTCATGATATGTTAATATAGTGGCATTCTTTGCAGAACACAGAAACACATTACTACTAGTCTAATATTGATCCTGAAGACATTCTTATCAAATAACTAAATATTCTGGTGATGGAAAGAAATTACAGGAAACTGAAATATAAAAAAGGTAAGGAAATTCTGAGAATTGTTTGGTTTGGATCTAAAATGTCCTCCCAAAATGTCGTGTTTGAGGTAGGGCCTGGTCAGAAGGGGCAGGTCACTGGGTGTGTAACCTGGATGGGTGTATTCTCATCTCCAGCTCCTCTCTCCCTCTCTCTGCTTCCTGGCCATCAAGACATAAGCAGCTTTTTCTTTTTTCATTTTCTTTCTTTCTTTTCTCTTTCTTTTTTTTTTCTCTGCCAGACCCTTTCCACCATGTTGTTTCGCCTTGGAACCAGCTGACCATGAACTGAATCCACTGAAATTATGAGCCAAAATAAACCACTCCTCCTTTAAATCTGGGGTTGTTGGGCATTTTGTCCAATGGCAAGAAAGTGAATAATACAGAAAAGGTACTAAAATGAGTTTTACAAAGAGAAACTGTAAAACTCAGATCAAACTCAGATCTAATTGCTGTTCATCAAATTGTTTCGTTTGGATCATTTCCGATTGTTAATTTTCTAGACTTTGTTAAGATATTCTACTTGCCCTAAATCTAAGTGATGTATTTTACACTAATGATTTTCCAGGATGAATGAAGAATACTGAGTCTTTCAGCTATAAAAAAGAGAAAATGCTAATTGGGCTACAATGTGTTGAACCAAACTGCCTGTCCCTATCTCACACTCATCAAAGTATAAGTGAAAAAATGTCACTTTTGTCCTTAGTTAGGAAAAGCTCCCTGAATTCCCAAGGAAGTGTGTAGGAAGTAATCATTAAACTTTGAAAGATATGATTAAATTCTTTGAAATGTGAATATTAAATGTTATTAGAAATATATGTTCTTGGCCTATTTTATAAAAGAACAAACTCTTGAGGCTTTATGCATACTGTGTTCTAGTCAAATTTTAGTTAGTAAATATTTCTATATCATCCTAGCATATAATCTTCATTACATAAACTTTTGTATTATTACCTTTTTACTATCTTGTTCTGATCTTAATGAAATTGGGATTAAGATTGAGAAAGAGCAATTGTAACTACAGAAAACAAACAAACAAACAAAAAAAAAAAAACACAATCAATCCCTGACTTGAAATTATACTACAAAGCTACTGTGATGAAATCAGCATGGTACTGGCAAAAAAACAGACATGAGGATCAGTAGAACAGAATAGGAGATACTGGAGATGCAACTACAAACACACTCAGCCACCTTATCTTTGACAAAGGGTCCAAAAACCTTCACTGGAAGAGAGATAGCCTCTTTAATAAAGGGTGCTGGAAAAACAGGCTTTCCACATGCTGAAGACTAAAACTAGACCCATGTCTATCACCATGCACTAAACTAAAGTCAAAATAGATCAAAGATCTAAATGTTAAAACAGAAACACTAAATCTACTGGAAGAGAAAGTAGGTAGAAATCTTGAAGACATAGGGGTAGGCAGAGACTTCATGAACAAAAACCAAACTGCACGGGAACTACTTCAAAGAATCAACAACTGGAAACTCATCTCATTAAAAAAGATTTTGCACATCAAAAGAAATCACCAACAGAGTGAAAAGACAACCCACAGAATGGGAACAAATTTTAGCCAACTGTCCCTCAGACAAAGAACTTCTATCTAGCGCATATAAAGAATTGAAAAACAAATCAGATCTCTCAAATTCAAAGACCAAACCCAAAAATGGGCATCTGAGATGAATACACACTTCTCAGATGAAGAAATACCAATGGCAAATAAATATATTAAAAAATGTTCAACATCATAAGTCACTTGAGAGATGCAAATTAAAACAACACTGAGATTCCATCTCATCCCAGGAAGACTGGCTATCATCAAGAAATCAACCAATAACAAATGCTGCTGGGACTGTGGGGAAAAAGGAGCCCTTCTCCACTGTTGGTGGGAGTGTAGACTGGTACAACCACTGTGGAAATCAGTGTGGAGACTCCTCAAAAAACTAGGATTAGGGGCTGGTGAGATGGCTCAGCGGCGTAAGTGCCTGCCTGGCAAGCGCGAGGGCCCGAGTTCAACTCCCGGAACCCACAAACGAAAAAAGGGCCAGGGATATCGCTCAGCGGCATGGGCACCTGCTGGCGCACGAGGTCCTGAGGTCAACCCCCGGTACCACACACACACAAAAAAATTAAAAACTAGGATTAGAGGTCCCATATCAACCCAGCTATTCCCCTTCTGAGTATTTTCCCAGAAGAGTTAAAAACATCATACAAGACAGCTAAGATAATTATACTACTAATTTCTTTTAGTTCATTGAAAAGAACCTTTTTTGCTTATATTGTTTGATCAACTTTGCATACCCGTATCTTGTAATCTGATCAACTACTTTGAAGATAACAATATGCAATATATCAATGATTACTAATTTCCTATTACCTTGTTTTGAAATTCTGTATCATTGTTTTTACTGTTTTTTGTCTTTAAAATAAAAAAAAAGAAATACAATCAGACTTAATCTGGGTTCATTAGATTTACCAGAGTCCCTCTTTCCAGCTCATTTGATATACCATAACATTACTTGACATTAAGTAGCACTAAAAAAATCAAAAGACAGGAGTTATGAAAAAACACAATTGTGCATATTCCCAAAACGATAATATGTAAAATGATAATATGAAAAATCTTGATACCCGAAGCCTTTGGGAAATAAAATATTTGCTGTAGGACAAAAAAATTTCAGTGGTGTTTTAATCCATTAGCAAGATTTAGGCTGCTTAAAGTTCTCTTTGCCTGTTGCTGCACTTTCATTTTAGAATATCAGGTGGCCAACTATGCATATTGACCTGGAACACAAGAGAAGCCCATACAAAACAGATAGAAATGATGAAATAGTAGCCCTGCTGATGCAAAGCCAATACTAGGATCTACACTAGTGTCCCAAAGGAAATGAGACATCTCTGCTTCTCCCAAATGGAAGGATTCTCTTTCATTTTGAACCCAATCAGGATGTTCATCTTCTCACCAGAACAGACTACAACCTGTGTTACCCAAACACAAAGAATTGGGATAATCATTAAGGTCACTGAATCTTTGGGATAGGCATCCAAGCAAACCTTTGTGTAACAAGAAGCTCATCAGGTGATTTTCAATGTTGTAAAGGAAGCCAACTTGATTAAAAATCATCAATTCAATTTTCAATACTTAAATGAGCAATTTTACTGCATATTGTAGCATTTTTCATAATTGGTAAAGCAGTGGCAATAAAATGCATGTCTATCAATGGGTAACACTTCCATAAAATTTAATACAAATATAGTAAAAACAATTATTCTACCAATAAGTAACAGAGAACTCTAATGACCTGGTAAGAATGTACAAAATACGTTTGTTATTGAAAAGCAAGTAAATAACCTGTTCAGTATGATTTTATGTATCATAGGTCTGATGATTCATTTGCATAAGCATAGAGAAGGCTATTAAAAGCCATACTTAGCCAATCAGTTATTTAGAGATTTTTTGATGACATAACTTTGTGATGCATTGAGAGAGATTTTTAACATTTTTATTATGTATGTTTAATCATTTTCCCAGACATACAAATCACACATTAATTTTCAATAGCAACTTCGCTAAATTTAGAGGAGTTATGGATATAGAAACAATATTTTCTACGGTGGTAATAAAGATATCAACGCAATAAAAAATTTTGATACAGAAAAATATTTGTAGACAAAACAAAAGAGATTTTGCATAACTTGGAAAAATCAAGAGAAATCAAAATCAAAATCTCATTTTGTTCATTTATCCACAACTGGATTACTTTTTCATATATTTCTATGTGAGGAAAGCTTTGAAGTTTATTTCAGAATCTCATATCATCTCTCTTTACTTTAGACATAGCTTTATACCTGATTAATTAATCATATTGGGAAAATGAGTTAGCATTCCTTTCCAAAATGAGACTTCTGTCATTCTCATCTGATCTTTCAAATCCTTTTAAAATTCTGAAAAATCCCATCAGGTAATTGTTGTGAATAGGTGTATGGCATGCATATTTAATAGATGACTTTTCTTTTTCCGAAGATCCTGGATCTTGATTAAGCAAAACTGACAAAATTCTGGGCCTACCACTCAGCTCATGTCCTAGCTGTTTAAGCTAAATGCATCTGCTGATATGCCCAATTTTCAGCAAACCCATGAAAGGAAGCCACATATAAAGGCTGATATTCTTGGCCATCGCTCAGGAATTGCCTCTCAAATTCTTTCCAAACCACTACCGCTACCATTTAGTTCTGACCTACTTGCTTACTTTCATCCCGAAGTTCCAAGTCTTCACTACTCAGTGTGTCTCTGAAATCCACTTTTGCCCCCTCTGAGCTGGCACATGTGTTGTGTTTCTTGCCAGCATCTTGGAATGCAGCACTATGGTGGTTTCTTTTCTTTTTCAGAATCTCTACTCTTCTCTTCTCTTTTCCCTTCCCTGCCCTTCCCTTCCCTTCTCTTCTCCTCTTCTCCTCTTCTCCTCTCCTCCCCTCCCCTTCTCCACCCCTCCCCTCTCCCTCCCCTCCGCTCCCCCTCCTCTTTTCTTTCTTTCTTTCTTTCTTTCTTTCTTTCTTTCTTTCTTTCTTTCTTTCTTTCTTTCTTTCTTTCTTTCTCTTGTTCTACTGTGGCCTCTGACTTAGCTTACCTGCTGATAACAGAGAGTATCCAATGAGCTGAGGATGTAACCCAACTTCAGCCAACAGCCCTTGGGGATGTTATCCCAGTGACCCACATGTTTCACAGGGAAAATTAGGGTGGGAAGAGATTACATCCATCTGGACACTTTGAGGGATAGCTTACTGAAACTCATTACTTTCTGGCACACAGATTGTCTTTTTACATAAAGCATCACAGAAGTAAAGATGATATTAAGCAGCTCTGACTTTAAAAAAGCATTGCCTTTAGCAATGGAGTAATGTACAATAGGCACAGAACAAGGTGGTTAATTCAGTCTGAAAACCTTTTAAGACTTCTGTCCACATCAGGCACTGTATTAGATCCTGAAAGAGCATTCAAAGATGACTACTCTGTGTCTTTAGTCCACAGATTATTCACAAACTAACCCTGATGTAAATATATCTATATCTATGAATGATATAAATATATATGATATTTAAATATCATATATAAAATGAGAGAGAGAGAGAGAGACAGGTTTGTTGAAATCTAAAAACAAATTTACAACTAGGCACAAAAAAGGAGAAAGTCAAATTCCAATCTCACTAAACCTTGGGATGAAATGTAAAAGCAAAAACACATAAGCAATAATGAAAAATAAAAAAAACAGAAAGAGACGAAAAGTTGAGAGTATAAAATGAAGGATGACTAGAGGGCAGGGAGGCAAAGAAGGAAAATCTGTAACAGAAAATTTGAGAGTAGGAGAAAAGTGGTAAGTAGGAAATAACAAGGGGCATATAATAGAGAAACAAAAGAATCACCAAGAATCACACCCAGGAAGGACAATTCAGGCAACAGGGAGATATAGAAGATTCAGTACAAAACAAGGTCACATCAGACAGGTAATCGGAATGAAATAAGGATGGAGATGTGAGTACAAAAAAGATGGATCATGGAGAATAATAATAATAATAATAATTAGACTTTCTTGGGCCATTTTGAAATCTAGACATTATCAGGTTCCCTCTTTTAGGTTATGATTATACTGAGGGTCCAGAACAAGTAAACACCACTGCACACATATCCTCAGTTGACCTGCTTCTTGTGTCCCCAGGCACATTAGTGGCCTTCAAATACCACTGTTGTCTGGTTAGCAATTTCCATCATGTGATTCTTAGGCCAGTACAGGTTTTATAATTAATGACATTGCTTTTTTCTCCTCAAATCCAGGTCCACTCTACACAGAACAAGAGCCTCACTCACAATTATTTTTGCATGAACATTTTATCACAGAAATTCCAAAATACATATTAAAACTTCACTCCAAAGCCTCTCTCTGAAAAAAACAAACCAAAGCAAAAATCCTCTTTCCAATAATGCTTCCGCACAGCCTTTCCCTGAGAACACACTAAGTAAGTGAAAACTACAGAAGCAAATGCTGAGTGGCACTGCCACAGGACATGAAGAACTAAAGCAGAGCGTTCATTGTCCACGTAAGCATCTTTTTTGTTTTTGACAACACCAAAAGTCACAACTACATTACTCCTCCACATCAAATTTTGTACTCACTTTGAAGGTTTTTTCCCAAAGATAGTTATTCTATTGATAATTATCTTTGCTTGCCAAATAGCTCTTACCTTTTGTTTTTGCAAAAGAAAACTAATTGTCAACTTCCACCAAATTTCAAAAGTGGATTAAGACCTGATTTACCATATAGCACTTTTAGATTCTGACTCTTTTCTTTGTCTTGTCTTCTTTGGTGCTCCTCAAAAATCACTGATTATATTCAAGTTGTACAATGCTCATCTTTTCATCATTTTCTAATCTGCTATTAGCGGCCTCCTCACTTAAGTGACATGGGAAGCATTAGACTCTCCCTGGGATGAAAAACTGTTATAAAATTATCTGGGAAAATTAGAATCAAACAATCAATGATTTCTAAGAGATGCTATCAAGAATAGCAGGAAATAAAAGATATATAAATCGCATAGTAAAAGATACCTAAATTGCATGATACACTGTCACTATCTCAGGTGATGGGAAACAATATTTTATTTGGCAGAAAGTAAAAAAATGTTGCTACTATTTCAGTAAGATTCATATCTTTGTGCTACCAACTAGCAGCAAAACAATTCATTACATCTAGGAAAAACCGTTAAGTGACTTCTTAAAACCTGTTTACCAATCTATATTTCTACTTAGTCATCCAATCTCTGACCAAATTAGTGCCATTAAAATAATGTTCTAAGCTTTCAAGAATGTGTGTGCATGTGTTTTATGTGTAAGAGCAATAAAATGCTGATTCATTACAAGCTGATATCATTCCTGTGAACTGGGAAGGAAGAGTAATTAAGTGGAGAATCATAATACAGGGTGATTGTGACAGATTTTTCTCTTCAAAATAGAGAAGAGAGTGAATTTTTAGGTATGAAGGTATGTATGGAACTAGAAAAAAACAAAAACAAACAAATATACAACAACAATAACAACAACAATAAGAAAAACCCTCTTTCCCATCTAAAATAGGAGATGATGTCCATGTGTAGTCTGGGATTTTGATTTTCTTATGATATTGGGATAAGAATGAAAATGAAGCAAACCATCATGCGTCACTTAGGGCTCAATAAGTAGTATCCTTATGATGCCCAAACCCTTTATGAGAGCAATGGTGGCTCTGGTTGGTCATGTGTTCTTTAAGATAGATATGAATCCTCTAGGTGAAAGAGGCCCCTGGATTCCCAGAGATGTTACCGGAGGTAAGTGTACCACAGAAACTAGGAAACAGGAGGAGGTACCAATTTTAAAATGTGTAAAAAATTCACAACCATATTTTGGGAAAGAAGAATCCAGAAAGATTATCCTGTAGAGAAAGTACTATGCTATTGATTTGACTCCTGCCTGTATCCCTAAGCTAGGACCCCAGGGAAACACCTGTTACAGTCAAGCTCTGTCTCTAATAAACAATTCCACCAATTACTCAATGAACAGTTCTGTGAACCTGGCACCCAGACCTGGAACTCCCAGCTGCTCTTGTGCCAAAGGTCAGTGCAATAGAGATATTTTAGCCAAAGAATGTTAATAATATTTTCCGATATGCTGAACTGTTCTACCATGTGTTGCTCTTCAGAAATTTGGGATCAGTAAAATATAAAGATCTGGTAAGCAAAAGACCCCAATAATGGGAGACAGGGCCAGATTTTTAGGGATTTAACTACTGCAGGGACTCATAGAAACACGGACATGATGAGAAAAAATATAGGTTCCCTTCAGACTCGAGAAATAAAATTGCAAAACCAAAACTAATAGACATTTGTTTGCATTCTTATGTAAAATAATACATTGAAAATTTTATTAACTGTTTCAATTAGACTTCTTGTAATTTCGTTGTACCTGAAAATAATCTATAGGTTAGAATCTTTGCAAGATGATGACCTTACATTCACAGGCACACATGAAATAAGTGAATTTACTTGTATGCAGAGCATTTCAGGAACATTTTATAAAAGCTCTTTCAATATCTTTTTACAAAAATTTTGATTTGCAATGTTAATGCACATTAATATGTTTGGATACAGGATGGGGGTCTCCAAAATTTTTCAGGAAATAAACTAAAAATTGACTCATTATTAAAGGAAGTCATAAAACTTGTAGAGAAATTCTTCCATGTTCTTTGAGCTACTCCTTCTGATTTTTTTCTTGTGTTTTTTTTCCCAATTTATCAACAAAGTAAAACATAGTAAAAACAAATCAGAAAACAAAAACTTCTGATGTTGCTAACATGCTATGTTGTCCTAATGAAGTTTAAAGTTAGTGATTAATCATTTTTTCATGAATTGAGGAAAGAACATCAAAATTTTATTCTTTTCAGTATTCTCTTCGTCTTTAGGTTAAAAATGAAATGTTCTTATTTCTAAAGGTACAGTTTGAAGTGATGGACCTGGCATTGGACAAGAGTTCTAGTAGCCAAAAGTCGAGACCAACGCTAACACAGGGATTGTCATGACTTGTCAAGTGACTGGCACAAAGAACAAGAAAATAAAATGTGGTTCTCTCGTCTCTCACAAAGCAATTAAACATCACAATGATGTCATTGTGCTTTTTGTTTCATGTTACAGAAAACAATCTCTGAAGATGAGACAAATTATCGGTAAGTGATGTCACCAACATCATTCCAAGCTTTGTATTTACTTCTTCAAGTGCTCTATCTATTCAAAATTATTTGGTAATTAAAATTTAAAATAGCTTGATTTTAAGTGAAACCAGGTGCCACTTTTCAATTTGTGTGATTAATGTCTTTAAAGGGGGCAAAATGAGCATTTACAAACATGAACTTCAGTCATCACTCACCTTCACAAAAAACGTTTTTAAAATATGTCAACTAGTTCTAGAAACTGGATAGTTAGCATTCTTTTTTATTAAATTGTCATCAGTCAGCAAAAACCACTTAGTTAAACAGACAGCAGTACACGCATTAGAAAAACAATAAGACTTTTCAATGTGCTTATTAAATTCTACACATGATTAGTATGCAGTTTCAAAATGATTAGCACAAATTAGAAAACCCAATGTTCACACGCATGTAGCATATTAACAAAAATACTGACTTCAATCCCACAATATAATAAGAAAATTAATTCTAAAACAAATTTAAGCACAACTCCTATAAGTATTACTACCAATATTTAAAATATCCTTAGATTTATTTTTCTTATACTATACGTTATTTCCATACAAGAAGAATGGGCACTGTCACAGTTTCTTTGACTGTGTATGTAAGTCTAGTCTAGTTGTTTTATTATTATCCATAAAACAATATTTGGGATTTAATTTATGTCTTTTTTCTTTGAGAATTTAATATAGTTCCTTTTGGCATTTTTATATGTATATATTTGTATTCTTAATGATTACTATGATTTTGTGAACATAGTTACCTATTTCAATTGTTTGATGTATTACAAACATATCTCTAACACATGTAGTAAAGGTCGAGATCCAACAAGTAAAAATAGCTTTTTTTTTTTTTTTTTTTTTTGTGGGTACCGGGGGGACGACCTCAGGACCTCGCGCGCCAGCAGGCACCCGTGCCTCTGAGCGATATCACCGGCCCCTTTTTCGTATGTGGGTTCCGGGAGTCGAACTCGGGCCTTCGCGCTTGCAAGGCAGGCGCTTAAGCCGCTGAGCCGTCTCACCGGCCCCAAAAATAGCTTTTTATACGCTTGGAGACCTCCTAAACTCTTTTCTATTTAAAACAACAGATTGTCTCTCTCAAATATGAGTCTGTAATGAGTAAATAAAAACACGCACTGGTGCTGTATCTCTATGGATTGTCCTAGGCTGAATAGTACAGTAACATTATCCTTCCCCTAGCAGAGGTCATTGTAATATATTAGTGAGATTGGCGTGCGGGGTTGGGATGGAGGCATCATTGCTTCCATTTTACAGGTGAACAAAGTAATACAGAGATTAGCATGAACAGAAGCAAAAGATTTTTCTCAAGGGATTATGTTCCCTGTCTCATGCTCCAAAAGTACACATGCAATTAGAGCAAGTATAATAGTAATTTATGCGCTAAATTATATATGTTATATGAAAAAATGTTATTTTTCAAAGATAAAATAATAAATTATTACAAATGGGACCTTCTATGAAATTCAATTTCATTAATTCAGTTTACAGGAACTTTTTGGGAAAAAAAGGATATCTAGGAAGAGAAATTATGAAAATATAATGTTCTTGTTTATATGAACTTGGGGTGCTATTATTTTCTTCCTTCCTTACCACATGCTATAGTAACTATAGTATTTTGGTCTCGTTAAAGGCTACTATTCAAAAATTCAGGAATTTTTAGGTTTTGCAAATTCTAATAAAAATAAAATTGCATGTATTAGTTATTATTTCTACATTTACTCTGGTTCCTGTAATCATTCATGAAAGTAAAGTTGTCAATATTTTAATGTGGAAGCCCTAGTTTCCTTCATTATCTCAATTGGTTTAGCCACATTTATGCACACCACTCAGCTCTTTCTCAATCTATTGAGAGGAAGTTAGATGAGGAAAAGGAAAACTTCATGCTGTCACTATTAAGTTTTGGAAAAGCTCTAATTTAACCATTCAGAGGAAAACACTGTAACCATCACAACAAAGCCTGCAATGATAATGATTAAGTAATGCTTGTCATTTTGCCCCACCCCTAGGAATGCTCTCCACCAACTCCTAAGCGATGGATGTGTTTGTCTCAGTGTACTGGATTTAGACGTGGCAAAGGATACACACAGCTAAATTTGACAAATCACCAGACAGCCTGTAAAGCAGCGTTCGATCTGCTCTGTAGAAAGCATTGAGAAACCAAATAAAAACTCATCAGCAGCATGAAGCTGAGGTCACCTCACAGTACCACTAGGACACCAAAGAAGGCTCAGCTGTTTCCAAGGCACAGTCACAAAACAAAGGTTAAACCTAGAAGGAATCTTAGTAAATGAACCTGACCTAGAAAACAATGATTGACACAGAAATCAGACCATGTCCCCAAAGAAAACAGTAATCCATATCTTATGTTTAATTATCCATCTCTTTAATTTTAATATATATTAGAGGTGGAAGTACTGAATTACCCAAACTTGATTCATACATATGATTCCACATGATATATATTTCTTGAAAAATAAACGTATATATGAAAAACCCCAAAACATTTTAAATGTTCCCAAATTCTCGGCCAATATCATCTTGAGAGAAAAATTCAAAACAACAAATTCAACTCACTTCTATCTCTCCTTTTCTTATTGTTTTTCTTTCTTTGTTATTTTTTCAGTGTCTAAAATCTGAAAATCGGAAGACCAATAGCCAATTCTATAGGCTTTCTCATGGCCCTGAAAACAATCATTTACTAATAAATCCTACACATATTTATTATAATTTGTTTATTATATATAAATTAATAGCATAGATTTATTATAATAAATCTATGAAATTTATTAGTATTATTAATTCTACATAACAGAAACTTATTTACTTCAGGAATAAAGGTTGCGTGCCCCTGTGTAACTTTGTAATCTTGAGCACTGGCAACAGAAGTGTAATTTTCTTACAAAACTTAATATGGCACAGTATTTCCCAATATCACTAGAGAGAAATCATTGTTACCGCTTTTGCTATCTCTAAAATGCTGAACCCTATTACCTACCACTGCTTTCTTTAAGGAAAAATGGCCTGAAGATTTTCTTATAGAAGTTCCACAAATAAAAGTAGCAAAAACATAGAAGATAAGTATTTATAATTTCAAAGCAGAAATGAATAATTCACTTTTGCTTTTTGAATATGTGCTCCACGGGAGTAATTTTGATCTTTCCATTTGTACTGATTTTAGACCCATTCAGTACCTATGTATTCTCTAATTAAATGGCATTATCTAGTCCATATTTTTAAAAATTGGTATTATTCCTCTGTCTCATTTTCAGAAAGCATATTTTAAGCACACCCAAAATAGTTCAACATTTTCCACTACTGCAAAAAATAGCAACAGATACGCTCAATACATGTATTATCACACATGAATACGTTTTTGCTCTTGGTCTCCCTTCAGTTCCATCTGGACTCTTGCTGTGCGGCAGCTATAGCATAAGAACATCTATTGTCACATGCTTTTGATATTACACTATTTAATCACATACAGCTGGAACTTATGAGACTGTCACAAAACAATTTTAATGTAGTACTTGAAGCCAATTTTGAATCAACATCAGCCATTTACTCTGAATAAAATGTTTGACACTAAAAATTTTTTCTTTTAAAGGGAAAGACAAATTTTCCTAGAATTTTGCACGGACATAATTGTGAGTAAGCCACTTCTCTCCCAAGAAACATTGATAATGTCAAAAAGGATTGTGTAAAATCATATTAGTGCAAAAATGAAGTTTTCCAGAATTCCTGAAGCCAGGAAGACCTGAAATGAACTTGCAGCTTTCCTTCTCCTTTTTTGCATCCCTCCCTACAAATTTCCCCTGCCCCAGCCCTCAAATGGACTTTATTACTTCATGGAAATAACTATGTGTTATGTAATTCTGTTTTTCTTTTTTTCCAGACTGAAAGAAAGTGAAAGGAAAAGGCTTTAAGAATATACTGTTAAAAGAAATATACATGGTATTTCCCTTAAGTTTGGATTTTTCTAGACAGAAACAAAACAAAACAAAGCATGAACTTTCTACATTTCTACTCGCTTTAAATAGCCACCAAACTTCATGTTGTGAAGTACCTACATCATAAAAAGTGTCTAGATCATAAAAAAGACAGCAAAATGTGTCCCCTAAAAATTTGAGAGAGTAAAGAAACAAAGTATAAGGTGAGGGTGGTTCCATATTTCTATTTTTGTCTTATTTAAAACCAATTAAAAGTCTATACATTCTAAAATGAGACAAACAAGATTTATCATAGTTTCATGTCATAATTTTCCACCTAAAGCAAAGAAAATATTTGAAGTTAAACCTCAAAATTGGATCACTGGAAGAATTCTAGAAAACCAGTTTTGTATGTTTCTGGCTTTTAAAGAAAAACAGAACTTGGGAGTTTTCAAGTCTGTTTTAAAACAACTGGCAAGTTACCAACTGTGGCTATCAATGCGAATGTGAGGCAGGAAGTACGAAGGAAATTTTAAACTTGTTCCCTCCCTCAGCAAGATTTTCTACATTCTCATGTGTAAAGAGTGCGCTATGGGTGGTTTTGTTTTGCTTTTGAGGGATCAGAACATTCACATCTTTATAAGAATATCTTTTGCCCCCTTTACCCACTGGAGCTCCTTTTCTTTCTTTTTTTCCTACTTCTCACTTCTTGTGTTTTCAAGTGTTTGCACTTTCTATGGCACAGCCAGTTGGACTCCAGCTAGACTTTTGAGAGTTGGGCGGCAGTCCAGGCTGCAGATGGTGAAACTTCAGCCTGAAATCATCATGCAGTTGATGAATTACTCTTTACACCTGACCCCTTCTTCACGCAAGGATCTCAATATAAATACCAAGAAAAAAAGTCTGGAAGGGCCCCCTTATCTGAACCCCTTCCTTCAGGACCTTTCGGGGAACCAGATGGCCAAAAAAGAGAATGCAGTAGTGAAGTAAGAGCAGCACGGTTCAAAACTGTGCACTGTCTGAGGTTGGTAAGGGTGTGGAAAAAGAAGGAGGAAACATACTTGTGTGTTGAGATGATTTCTAAAGTTTTATGAAGATGGCTGAAGTTTTCCAAATATGACAGAAATATCTATGTCTGAACTAGAAGATATCAATTCACTGGGCTTTGACCATGTTTTATTTTTTTGTTTGTTTGTTTAGATTTCCTCCTTAAACTAGTTTGTGTTTTCAGGAAAACCATGCCAAATCCCAAATTCAGAGTGAAATGTAACTGGGACTTCATAATCTCACAGCAACAGGTTGGTTTCTGGTATAATTAAACATGTTTGTTTACCGTTTATCAAATATCATTTTGTGTTTTGTCATTAAACTGTTTTAGGGGCCCCTTTACTCTAAAATTTTCTGACTATTCGGATTGGCCTTGCAATAGTAATTTGCTTTAAAAAATTTGTTTTTAATCAAGTCATGTCTCTTATGTAACAAAATATGTCATTAACATTTCTTATTAGTCTTAAAAAAAAGCAACATTCCTTCTTGAAATTGCTTTATTTTGGTAGGGAAAATGTTAGTCAAAAAGAAAATCAACAAAATCTTTTAAGATGTGAGGTGTGGAAGAGGGAGCAGGCTGTAGCAATATTGCTACAAATCAGCTACAAGTCAACCTTAGGGTTTGCATGTTGTTTAGTTTACATGTAGATTTTTCTAAAATAAAACATTGGAGTATTTGGAAAATAATTCAAAAGCTTGATATATAAATATCTATTTCCGTTATTTAAAGCACAATTAAGAGACTCCTTCTAACGTAATGGGAAATAGGAGCAGAGGAGGCAAAGAAGTGTCACAGTTTCCCTAAAACTAGAATATGTATTTGAAAGAATGGAAAATATTTTCTTTTATTTTTAACATTTCATTTCCATTTTGCTCTGTCACAAAAATAACAGTTGTATTGAACATTACACTATTTAAGTAGAAAGTTCAGTGTTTTGTATTTTCTGAGTAAGTATATTTTAACTCTTTAAACATCCCGTAGACAACTCTTACTGAAAACAAAGCAAAACTTAACAACCAAAACCAACAAATTTCAGTAAATATCAGTTGTGGGTTGGGAAGAAAATAAAACCCACCAGATTTAGACAACACTTTAAGGTATGATAAATCAGAACATGATTTTTTGATCATAGAACTGTGTTTCCATCAACCAAAAGTATTCTTTATTTGTGAGCATCATTTTAAATACCTATGATTTTAAAACTGAGTTATAACTACAAGTCAAGTTTAGACCAGTGGATTTTTAAAATTTCATCCAGGCTTATCAAATAAATATAAGCAGCATATACTTCCTTTAAAATTATTGTAAACTATATAACAGAGGCCAAAAGTAATACAGAAATAGCTCAGTTATTTTCCTCTTTAACTGGGGTATGACAGTGCTTTGTTGTATAGGATTAACCTTGTCAGAAAGTCCCCACATGTTAAAATATTATTGCACATTAACACTTCCCTAACTCCCTCTGAATCCAACTTTCAAAACAAGGCACATTTTTATAACTTCATCTTCGAGAATGTCATTAGTATCTGTCATTCTAGAGGTACCATAACAATATTCAACAACTTCACAGCTCTGTTGAATTTTTACAACACAGTAATCAATATGTGCTACCATGATAACCAAAGTAGCTGATCTCATATTCCCAACTACCCTGATCTAATTACCTGAATATCGGCTTAGGACGCCTAATGGGTCTAACTTCTTTAAAAATATTCCTGAAGTTGATGGCTTTGGCTGGCTTACAAGTAACAAGATCCAGATGCTGCCTGTCTACACAACACTAAACTACATAGGACCCCAAAACCAATATTTTAAAACTCCCTCTACAATTTTTCAGTCTCTTTTCTCTCATCACTCATTCTCCTTCTTTACTGGGATTACACACACACACACACAAATACGCACTTGCTTTCTACCAGAGTAACTCATCTTGAACCCTGTATCTTTCATATGCAAAGCATTTATTTCCTGCTAATAATAGGTTAAAAGAAATCTCAAGCAGAAAAACAATCATTTCATTCATTTCTATCTAAAGTTCCTTTCCCAAATACACACAGTAGTAGAAAACAAGGACCAAAACAAAACATGATTTTTAAACATTTGAAAAAATTTAGTCAAATGAGTAAAAGGGATGGAATGTTCAATATTTTTTAGGCAACCCCTGAGCTTATTGTTTTCATTTCTTTGGGGGATGAAAAATGGCCGTGAATTTCCCCTTTTCAACTTGTCCTTGCTTTGCCATTTCCTTGAGGACTAGCAGAGAGCATTCTCTACCCAGTCCCCCAAAGAGTTAAAACTCGAGGCACTGAGCAGGAAAGCTGGTCTACTTAAGCAGCAGCAGCACAAACTAAATGCTCACAAAGGCAAAATGCAATGTGAGTCGACCTTGGAGGTGTAGAATAGATCACAGAGTAATTGACAAAGAAAAAATAATATATATAAGCAACAATTTTTAATGTAATACTGAAGTCTCCTGCCTAGTCTAGTTCACAAATAGGTATTGTTTTTAGAGATAGAATAAATGAGAGATAACTACAGCATGAATTTCCAAACCGTAATCACATCAGCGAGTCCTGGTGACAGCAAGATCACTCAGGTACGCCTTATTCACTCTCAGCATATTTATTTATTCAGAAGATGGTAGGGTCTAGCTAGAGCAACACAAAATAATATTATCCATGCACTCAAGGTAGTTACACTGCTAACACCCCCCCATCAAGTTCAATTTAATTGATAAATTGGAACAGTGATTTCACACCTGAGAGTCTTTCATGTCTTAACTGCAGGATAAAGTTCGGGGTTGGCACTGCCCACTGCTTAGTTATGTGGACTTGCCTTTGGGCCCTACGATCATTTAAGCTCATGCACACACACACACACACAAAGCCTAGCCTAGAGTGTTTAACCAATTAAAGTCCAATTATTATCAGTTACATTCCATGCCTGTTCAAGACCCAGGCCTCCTGAAGGCAGCTAACACAGAAAAATAGAGTCTAAAAGTAAAGACCATTGATTATAGCGCTCCTAATTCAGTCTCTAACATCCTAGTCATTCAATATAAAATAAAGTCTGTAAGGCAACAGAAAATTGAAAAAAAAACAAAAACCTCACACACACACACACACACACACACACAAACTCTAGGAGACTTCAGTAGGTCCCTTATGCCTTCCCACCCCTTTCTTTCATTCGATACTCAGCGATGAAAAGTTTGTGAGTCGCCCCCACCCTGGCACTCCTCTCCAGTGGGAAAAACCCTTTTAGAGCCACAAACAAAGAACAGCTCACCAGAAAAGCCCCTGACATTATGTTCTCATGCCTGATAATCACTATTGTGATCTCCTTTCTAAAACCCTGCCCATTTGCAAAGGTCTTTACCGATATCAGAGCATTTATGCTGCCAAATACCAACAAAGGAACTCCAGTGAAACTATTATCTGTCCTTAAAGAGAAAGCTACAATTCCGGGTATGCTGCTTTCCTCCTCTGTCTTCCAGTGCCTCATTAACTCCACTGGTATGTTACTGATTTCAAAGAAGCAGGAAGAGGTGACGGGGTGAGGGTGAGACAATAATTCACACGCCTGTCTGCTTCCCACCCCAAGTGCAGAACATACCACACTGATCGCCAGACCGTGGGTCACGTCGTACCTTGGTCTGGAGATAATGAGGATAGTAGTAAGTGTACTGGGGGTACATTTGTGGCTGGTCCAAGCGTTTGCCCATGTAGCTGGAATCTTTATCTCCGAGCAGGGAACTGGATGACAGGGTACAGTGCCCCAGGCCGGGCTTCCTCTTAAGCCACTCTTCCTGACAGTCCCGATGACTGATGAGGCTTCAGAGACGCCACCACTCGCTAGCTCCAACACGGTAAGACTTCAAAAAGCAAAACAAAACAGAAACACACACCAGAAAAAAGGTGGGGAGTGGGATCCTGTAAGAAAAAAAAAAAAAGAAAAAAAAAGCCAGACAGATAGCCTCCTCAGATCTTGCAAGCTTCTCCCAGCTGCCAGGGTCTACTTGGGATGAGGCAGTTTGTTCTCTAACCAGGATGTCTGTAGCGATGTCAATTGCCAGCGTTTGTAAAGGGGGGGAAAAAAATCAAAGTCCTTTTAGCACAACTCCAAATCCTGGCAGATCAGCTTCCTGTCTCCTGTTTGTCTCTTTCCCAACCTTAAAGAAAAGGAAAAGAAAAAAAAAAAAAAAGAAAGAAAGAAAGAAAGAGAAAGAAAAGAAAGGAAAAAGAAAAAAAAAAGAAAGAAAAAGAAAAGGAAAAAAAAAAAAAGAAAGAAAACCGTGCACAGCTTAGTTGCTGCTGTCTCCCTCCCAGAGTGACATGGTGTTCGGGGCTCGTCCTGTCCTTTCATTCACTTCCCCTCCTTCCAGCCAGTGGGTGGAACCGAGAGAGCCTCTCCAGGGAGCAGCGTACGCAGTCCAGAAGGCTGCAGTATTTCCTCCAAGAAGAAGAAGAAAAAAAAAAAAAAAAAAAAAGGGCTGTTTCAACCCCTGCTGCAAACAAAGTTCCGATTCCCTCTGCTGGCTATCTCGAATAGCAAAGCGATTTTTGCAGCAAAGCTGCTGCCGCTGGAACAGAAACTGGAGAACTCAGTTGCAGGGGGGCGGTGGATTATTTCTTATCCCTCCCTCCATCTACCCCGCACCAGAGCTGCCTTCTTTTCTTTTCCTGCCAAGTTCCGAGGTAAGCCTCACTACTAAACAAAACACGGAAGACCACGGGAGGGGAGAAAAGACGAGGGAGGAAGGAGGAGAACTGGGAAAATAATAGTAATAAAGGTAGAGGAACTAACCTTGCTGGTTAAATGGAGAAGAGAGTGTGTCTGGGGCACTTTCAAAACCTGTTAACACACGCGCCAGATGAGCCCAAGACCTGGTTGGGAAACTAACCTTTTACTTCCCGGAGGAGAGAGTATTGAAGAGATTTTAGAGTCTACTCCAGGACTTCTATTAACTAACCACGCATGATCCAAATGGACTCATTACCTTAATATACCAGAAATAACAATTCTTGTACTTACATCCATTTTGTAAAAAATCAAAAGAAGTGACCCCTTAGGTTTCTAAGCTTCTTTATGAATAAAGTCTTTTTCCCATTGTCTCTTTCTTTATGCTTATTTTGATTCATGGATGCTTTAATCGCTTTACTGATACCATCTTCAAAAGAAAAGAACAAAAAATCATAATTACTTGGCAGAGTTTTTTCTCCTCACCAATAATAATATTCTGACATGTCTATCAGCTGCTACATTATAATACAGATTGTTTCAGAGAAAATATATTTCCTTAAAGGGTCTCTTTTCAAGGAGGCAGCAAGGCTAAAATTAGACACGCCAGCTGTGTTGTGCTGGGAGTGCTCACGCGTGCCCGCAGCGTGGGCAGACCACACGGAGCTCCTGGCGCGTGGGCAGACAGCCTCTGCTCTCCCAGCCCGGAGTCACCTTTTCAGATAACAGGTTTCCGGTACATCCAGCTCCTAACCAAGAACAGAGCACTGGGACTCTGTGTACACATGGTGTCCATTCACACGCAAGTCCTGCGGCAAGTGGCTTCTGCTGAGGAACATTGGTCTCTGGAAGCTAGGGAGAGCCTGTGTGTTTGTAGGTGAAAGACAAGGATGGCGGGTAAATACTTCCATGTTTTACTTTTGACAAGATTGACAATCAGAAAGAGGGAGGGAGGGGAGATGGATGGAGGGAGGGCAGGCATAAGAAGAGCTGGCAACACAGTAATTGAGGAAATTAAATAAACTTTTCCTGTGTTTTCAATGTGTTATTCTGGGCCTCATTGGGCCCATCTGTTAAATGGTGATACCGCCAATATACCTGGCTAAAGGAATTCGACTCAATCAGATACTAAAAATTCCATTGATTTAAAAATCCTTTGGTAGCATCATACGGCTCAGATGATAAAGTTCTGAGTCCTTGGAGTAGTTTTCAACACACCTGATGACTAATGATTGACCCTTGGTTCCTGCTGCTGTCTTGCCCTTGACTCTGCCCCTCTCATAAAACTCTGGAGTCACACTGAGCCCTGTACAGGACAGGACTGTGCGCTTGGACCCTCTGTTGCTCCCTCTGCCCCAGTGTTCTCCACCCCTCTCCACCTCTCTCCCTGCAGCTCACCCTCCCAGCATTAGCATGAGCATCTCCTCCTCAGAGTTGTGCTCCCTAAACCCTTCCTCGTGCCATGTGTTATACTTCCCCTACAAAGATGGTTATCCTCTGTTTGTTCAGTAATTGCTTGTTTCTTCCATGATGTTCCAAACTCTTGAAGATTGGGAGATTTTTGTTCATCTTCATATCTCCAAAATCTAGCATGGACTCTGGCAGAAAAATGAGTGCTCAGTAAATGTTTAACAAAATATTTTAAACATAATCAATTATTATAACCCAACTTCTAGCTTTCCTTCGAAATTTCCTTCAGTGTATTTCGTTCTTTGCCACAGATCAGGAGCTGAACTGGGTGCAGGGGCTGCAGTGATTTGAATGAGAATAAGGCCATTCTTTTACAGAGTGCATATTCTTGTGGGGGAGGTAACAAAGGAATAAACAGACATGCAGTATGAGATCAGAAGGTATCTGGTGCTGTAAAGAAATACAAAGCAGAGAAAAGAAAAATAAAGTCACAGGGGTTCTACTTATAAAAGTGTACTCTTCACAAAAGAGCTCTGAGGTTAAAGGGAGGGTGAACTATACCTTGGGCTTTGTGTCTGTTATGGGCTGTGTCTAGATGTCCCCAAAGCCTCATGCAGTCACAGGTGGGGCTTTTTCAGAGGTGGCTGGATCTAGAGTGTGTGACCCTGGGACTGATTCATGGTGCAGTGCTAGGCTCAAGGCTCTAGGATTAAGGGTGTGAGTGCTACCCACCCTAAGTAGCCTGGATAAGATATAAGGGATAGAAAGAGCTGTAGTCGTCCCTGTTGTTTTGCTGCCTTCTACCTGCTATGAACTGTTTCTCCTCTACGATGCCTTGGAGCCAACCAATTACAGATTGAAACCTCTACAACCTGTGAGCTAAATAAATGTTTTCTCTTTTAACTTTGAGTGTCGGGTACTTTGTCTCAGCAATGAGAAAAGTAACTAAGACAGTGAACCTTCTGAATGCTTACTGTTAAACCTTTGGCTCCCAGCCAGTCTACTTGAGTTCCAGTCCTGTCTCTACTACATCTCCCTGCCTCCTTTGCTTATTCCATGAAATATCACTATCTAATTTATATAATATTGTTAAGATCAACCAGGAAAATCATGGGAAGCTTTTATTAGAATACCTTTAAGTAAGGTATGGATCTGCTCAAAATATGTCAGCCTGCATCTAGAGGGAAAGCATTCTCATCAGAGGGGACAGCAAAGGACAGAACTGTGCCTTTGGATTGTGCTTGACGGTAAGGCAGAGGCTGGAATTAAGCAGGTAAGCAGTAAAGACCATAAAATGAAGCTAGAGAGGTGCTTTCAGGCCAGATCATACAAGTTCTGGTGAGGAGTCATTATGAAAACACAAACTATTGACTTTACTGTAAGGACTCTGCCCAAATATTTGGACTTGTGATCCAGATGTCTTCGACTATAGAATGCTGTCATCCTAAATGCCCTATTGAGATCCTCCAAATACTGAAACCTGTAAGATCAGCATCCCAGACTGGCTTGGGTATTCTTATATTAATAACTGTCCCAGCTCTTCCCTGAAGGGAAAAGAATGTGGTCTTACTTACATATGAAAGGCCAATAAATAACTCCTCAGCCAAAGCTATAGCCCACTTGTATGTAAAGTTCCCAGCAAGTGTTGATGCTATCAGCAATTTCTACATAAATTGCCACTTTCCGAAATGCTATTCTATTTCATTGGATTATTGTAATGTTCTGAGCATCAATTGTCATTAGCCTAAAAACACTCATTGCATGTTTAAAGCTTTTCTTAACTAATGCAAAGTAAGGTTATCGCTTGTGAGAATCATAAAAACTATTCTTATATTTTAAAAATATTTTGCCCTCAGAAAAAAATTTAAGAACTAGTAGCCATGGCAATTCATGAGGCTAGATACTCATGTCAGAAATAGTTTTTATGTCATTTCTGCTCTGTTGAAGCAGTAATGCTTTCCATTTAAATGATCAAGTTAAGGTAGGAGGTAACTAGTTTAAGGCACTCTCTAAATCAGAAGCCAGCTGTGTCCCATTTGCCAATGAACCAACAAATTTTGAACAAATCCAAGAGCAGCAACCAGCATCGCAGGGCATGTACGCCCACAGATTCACGTGATGCACAGGCGAGGCAGAAGAGGAGCTCCTTTAAGATGATTTTTTGAATGATAGCACTGAGAGGATGCTTCAGACACACCACAGGTAGGTGGGGAGGTGACAGTACTGAAATAAAGATCAAGTGGGCAGAGATAAAGACCCTTTTCATTGTGCCCTTGCCCTATCCACTGGGCAAATAGCTAGGTCCTTTCTTTGAGGGATCCATCTTTTAAATTATAAAGACGTAGGGAAAAGCAAAGAAATAAACATTAAACATATAGAGGAAAACCATAATTCTAGCACTGTATCTTGGAAAGCAGACAAATTATTCTATTATAAAGAAAAACATTCGTGACCTTGAATAGTTGTATTTTTAAATCTCGACATTTTTTACCCTCTTGATTTCATTCAAATTGGTGAAATCCCTTTTCAATACAGTAGTTGTCAGAGGGATGTTAAACATAAAACTTCTTTTTCAAAAGTCAGGATGGTAGATGGTAAATTACAACACGACTGTTGAAATTTTATTTCTCCTATTGAATATTTACCAATGGTTTAGAAAAACACCTTAGACTAATAAGGATAAAGAGACAACTGGTGATCCAAGGATGTCTGGTATTAATTTTAATTACAATTAAATATAAAAATAGTGATATTAAAGATAAAAGTTTGATCACACACCATTCTTGATGTTGCTCTGAGGTTTTTTATTGGATTTGAGTAAGATTTAAAATATACTTTGAGTAAAGAAATTACCTTTCATAATATGAATGGGCCTCATTCAATCAATGGAAGGCCTTAAAAATAGTGAGGTTCATGAAAACAAAGGAAGTCTGCCTTTTGACTGCTACATAGACGCAAGATTAATCCTGCTCTGTGTATGCAGACTGTTCACCTACCCTATGGGGTGTGGGTTTCCCATTCACCACAGTTACCACAACAATCGCATGATCCAGTACCTTAAAATCTCCCCTCTCTCTCTTTCTCTCTCTGTCTCTGTCTCTGTCTCTCTCTCTCTCTGTCTCTCTCTGTCTCTCTCTGTCATGTGTGTGGTGTGTGTTAATGTGTGTGTTATTGAAGATTGAACCCAGGGCCTTTGCACTAAGCTCTATCCCCAGTCCTTTTTTATTTTGATACAAGGTCTTGCTATGTATCTAAATTAGCCAAGCTGGGCTTGAACTTGTGATCCTCCTGCCTTAACCTCCCAGAGTCCTGGGATTACAGGTGTGTGTCATCACTCCTGGCTGAGAAGAAACTTTGAAAGCCCAGAAGAGCTGGGTATGATGATCCACAGCTATAATCCCAGCACTCAGAAGGCTGAGACAGGAGGATCTCAAGTTCCAGTCCCACTTGGGCAACTTAGCAAGACCCTGTCTCAAAAGAAAAATAATAAAAAGTGCTGGGGATATAGCTCAATGGTAAAGCACTCCTCTGTTTGGTGCTTAGTACCCCCCCAAAGCTCAGATATAACAATATAAAAATAAATTACACTTGTGCTTTAACTACATAACCACTCCTCTTGATCTGTACCAGACATCAATTTGACAAAGGAAGTTTAGGGATTATTAATTTTATATCAAAATAATGGCAAACTATCATTTAAAACCTATAGAAAGAGAATATTCTCAGAGAATAACTTTATTAATGGCAAAAGATATATCTTCGAAATGAGTAAAATAAACCTGCATAATATCCAAAATTTTTGGCTTTTTAACATCATCTAATTCTGCCTTTGGATGTTTGCCTTATACTTTTCACTCCTTAATTTTTTAAAATGTGAATACATTTCTGTTCGTAATGTCTTGGAGGAAGAAGGGTTTTTTTTCAGTCTTTCTCTATGGCTCCCTTCATATTTCCACACACAGAATCCTATGGCTTGCAGCTCACTGCCCTGACTCAGCTCTCAGTGGAGGAGCAACTGGAAAGCACCAAAGCGCAATCCTCCAGGCAGGGGAAATCAGTATTTGCTTCAGCACATGGGAAACACTTTTTTAAAGGAATAGCATCACTTTATTCACCTTCCCTCCTCCAGCTGCCAAGAGCTAGGCAAGTTGGGTCAATACGGGTAAATTTGATTTGCCTGGTGGATTCTCTCCCCAAAAAGCAGATTCACTGAAGTCCAGGCCAAAAGGCTACTGAGAAGAATTAGCAGAGTACCTCACTAAATTTGAATTTTAGAGAATACTGAATATATTTTTATTAGCACATATTTGCCATACATAACATTCATATTCATTATAGGAAATTTGTACCTGTGCATAATACATCTTAATTCTTCTTTTTTTCCCTATCCCCTTGCCCTCCTTTCAACCCTTCTTCACCTCCCCATTTACAAAAGCTTTGTTTCCATTTTTTCCCTTCCATTCTCTTTTTTCCCTTTCCCTTCCCTTCCCCCATTCCCACTCCTCTATCCCCCTTACCATTTGAATATGTTCTTCCTACTTCCAAATATCTATCCTCCATTTTTAGGTAAATGGATGAAACTTGAGACCGTAATTTTAAGTGAAATAAATCAGACACACAAGTTTAAATATCACATTGTTTCTCTTGTGTGAGAAACCCAAAGGTTAAATAAGGAGCAAAATGGATTTGATACATTTTTAACGTTAGTATATCCCAAATATTTTATATGGTATGTCCCAGGACATTGTTGGACTATATGTGTAAAATTATTCATTTCTTCTATGAGATTCAAATTTAGTTGGGTCTTCTCTTTGGATTTCTTAAATTTGGAAACTCTTCTCCTAACTGACACACTGAAATGATTTACTACAGCCTTTTCAGATGACAAAGAAGATCATTTGGTAGAAAATCTAAGTTTAATGACTTTGGACAATGGGTTAATATTTTCAATTATCTTTACATTCAAATTGGATAAACCAAAAATGTCCCCAAATTATTTCTCCCTTAATAGTCGTAAGCCATAATGTGTCAGTGATAATAAACCCAATCAGTATCCCAGGAGCTCTGTTTTGGTGGTAGCTTTAAACTGGTGTCTTTCCTGTTAGTATGAGAAAATATTTAATTTTTCTTAAATTGTTAGTGAACACAATAAAGTCCTGTTGAGAATAACAGATGACTGGATCTCTATCTTTGCTATCAGAAAAGTTCAGTTTAGAGAGAGCAGATGAAAGTGCAAAAGAGAAGCAAAAAAGAAGTCAAGGGCAAGATTGCCCTGGAGGTGTGGTCTACAGATGAGTGCTGATCAGCAAACTGGTGCATCCGTAGCTAGCCAGCGCGAGATCAGTAACAAGCGCTCAGAGGTTCACTGTGACTGTGTGTCTCTTATTTGAATGGAACACTGTTTGAACTTGTATTTTGGAAGTCTGATTTTTGCATTTCACTTTTTCTAATCATTTTTTTTACATTTTATAAAATATCAGTTGAGGTCAATTAGAACAGGACAAAAACCAGCCTTTCAGCACAGATAGTTTGAAAAGTACTGCTCTAAAACATGCATGATTTTCTGATTTTTCCTTCATTTCCATTTACACATTTCTAGTGCAAAATGTTGCACTGATTTGTTTTCTAATTGTCATATAAAGACAAATACACCCCACAGGAAAAGTTTAATACCTTCAAGTTTTCTTTTCCTGTTTCCCCAACTGACTCACTTTTCTTTGTCTATTCCTTACCCTGTAAACTGTACCACCTTGCTGACCCCTAGGAAGATATTTAAGAGCATCAACCCCAAAGTGGTCACCTTGATTTTGAGTAACTGACCCTGGTAAGTTCAATTCTTCACCTGGATAAGCAGTGCAAAATGTAGATTTTCTTAGCCATTGAAGGTCACTCTAGAACTCTCACGTTTCACATTAGGAAGAAGCACTTGCTGTTAAACCGAGAAGAGATTGCATTTTATTGCCCTCAGTAATACACTGGCCCACCCAGGGGTCCGTGGTGAGGTTCACATAGGCAGCCGAGGTTAACACTCCTCAGCCAAGGGTTGAGATTCCTCTGCAATCTGCTGAAGCTGTGTCCTGAGAGAACCTGACATTAAAAAAAAAAAAGAAAAATCCCACAAGTTATGATGTGCCTTTTGGAGATGGCATCCACATGAGTAACACTGTAGTAACCATGGCCATAGGGTCAGCCTGACACTTTACCGGTGCCTTGAAAATAGTTCAACCCCTGCCGGCCTCCATGCCCCATCTCTCCCACCAGGGGCTTTTTGTATTCTGCATTGTGAATGTTTATGTTCATTATGCAGTCAGGAAACATAATTATTTGTTTTTCTTTAAAGAAGTTTATGACCAAAGGTAATGGGAGGAACATAAATGTACTGACTGTTTACTGAGACTCGTAAATGCTGTGAGCACAGACAAATAATTGTCACTTGGAGATTTCTTCTTGTAGTGTAGAATCTTTGTCTTTAGCAATTTAACTATCAAAAGTTTACCCACCTCGAGAAGAATTATTTAGTAGGAAATAAAACTTAGCACCTATTTCATTCCGTACTCCTTCAAGGATCATCCTTTCAGAAAATCAGCCTTCACATAAAATGTGCAGAAAGTCGCTTCTTATATAGGGCTAGTAAAACTAAGAGTAATTAGTAAAAGCTAACCCTGTAAACAAAAATGCCAAATTTTTAACACTCGTAGAGCTCAGGATTAACATTAACTAATAGGTTCTCTGTTTTCCTCTGTGAGGTATAAATTTTAGTACTCATAAATTGTCAAGAAACAAAAACAAAGAGGGTAAAAAAATCCCTTCAGACTGATTAGTGAGGAAGTGGCAAAGCTCGGGTCAGAGTTCTGCAGGTGTGGTGAAATGCTTACACCTCTTCAGAGTTACCAGGATCCGCTTACGGGTAGGGTGAACTATTGCTTACACTGAGCTTATCTTGGGAGGTTTTCTGGGAAGGCTTGGCATTATGTGATGGAGAAACCATGGGGCAGTCTGGAGACTCTCAAACTTCTGCTCTTCACTGCCATAGAGAGAGGTCCAGCAAATGGTGACACTTGGGTTGGGGACAGTCAGAGACTTGGCCTATAGGTGGCCTGCTGTGGCTTCTTACCTCTCCCAGTGGACAGCTGCCTTACATTTCTCAGTGAACCTCATCTCACCCACTACATTCCTGGCCATTCCCTCAGATTTCCTAGCACACTGCCTCTTTGCAAGCAGAGTTCAAAGCGAGCCACCCTAACAAAGATTTTTTTTTTTGTTAATGCTGAGTAAGATTTCTTACTAACTCATGTCTTTTCCTTCCTCTCTTCACCCAGTAAGAAAGAGCCAAGAAAACTTTTTAGGAGTAGCTACGTGCCATCAAACAACTGCTTACAGGAAGGACACAGAGAAAACTTGTGACCATCCTCTGGAGAGCCCCATGTACCAAGCCAGAGACAGCAGATCTCTGAAAAGCAACAGTTGGAAAAGGTGGTATCTGGCCCAGAGATTCCTCTCCGTGGTTACTATCACAGGAAGGAAACACTGAGCTCTCAGCCCCAAAAGGAAGGCAAATTATTTAAAGGAACATAGGGAAGCCACTCTGCTGAGTATGATGGATTCCCCCAAACCATGATCTGGTGTAAGATTTTATTTTCATCTCTCTCTAACTAGAGTGTGCAGGAATTACACCAATGAGAAAGTTCATAATGGTATAGAGACTAAGAGATTTTTCTATTCCCTCTCCAAAAGTCACTGTCCCAGGAAGAAGACACAAATGTTACCAGGACAGGTGAAACAGGCTGGGGATCCCTCTACTAAGATAGACCTGCAGATTCTTTCATCCATAATTGTCATGAGGTAGCTCTTAAAGTCCTGTCTAACCTCAGCTTATTTTTCACCACAAACTCTAAAAATTAGTTTATTTTCTTCCTAAAGAAATAATACTTATGTCAGGGCCCTTGAAAAATTGCCTGGTGTTGTTCCATAAGCTTATAATGGAAGGATCTATCCATTATGACCAGGGATAAATATATTGGATTCAATATGTTTGGTTTGGGAAATCTCTTTTTGTCAGTTTCAGTACAACCAATTGTCCATTATGTCATACCCTTGCTAAGAGTAGCTGATGTAGAAATATTTAACCTCCCTATCCATAAACATTCTTTTCCCCCAGAGCAGGAAAGGTCTGAGCCTGTCAAGGCCTTAATATTATTTACTTTCCAGTGAAGGTATATGACTTTTTCATACCAGGTCCGGTTTTCCTTTAGTATTCTTTGAAGTGTCTGCCTTTTAAATGACTTCTGAAGCTAAGATACTGACCATTTGCCCTCGACAAATATCCGGTGATCCTTTTCCCCAGCAGATGGGCAGGGCATCGAGATATGCCCCTGGCCTAATTTCAAGTTGGATAATTGCATTCTGTTGACTTGAAATTTCCCCACCAGTTTCATCTGCCAGGGATGTGATGCCTCCCTCTCGGCGCAGGACTGCCTGGCACGCCGTTGGAGACGGAACAGCTGGCACATTCCACTCCAGACGTGTGCGCATTTCTGGGACAGGTGCAAAGGTTCTCTTCTGCCGCATACAAATTCTAACCTAGGAATAAGCTTTACGGGCACTTTTTATTTTTTGCAATGAATATAAGTAACTACCAGAACACCAGAAATAATAAAAGTGTCCGAAACACGAATTGGGAAGAAAATAGGATTTCAGTAAAGCCAGTCAGTTCTGTGGACTTTGTACTCTGTGAAAGAGTACTTCTGTACTCTTAAAATGTTTCTGGATTCAAATGTTGAGAGTAAGAATAAATAATTCACATGAAACAGGCAACCATTACACTCCTGGGTGAAATACACATACACATGCACATATATATACACACGCACATTGTATCCCTGTATCCCAACTCTTACCTCCTCTGTGAATCTTCCTCAGTTTGGAATAAAAGTAGCTTTCCTGTGAAACCTTATTTGGCATCTTGTGTTTATTTCCATTACAGTAGGTGGCATATTTATTTGAAATGGGCTTATTTCCTATACCATACGGGAATCTTATAAGGGATCCTAACCATGCATTTTTTTCCAGCATATAGAATATAACTGGTACTCAATAAATAAGTTAAAATACCGACTACATACTCAGTCCCTCTTAAGCTCTGTCCTCTAAAATGCTACTTTTAAGAGATGCAAGCCAGTAAGGTCTTTGGTAGCCCATTTCACATCTCTCCCAGGCACCTCAGCTCCAGGGAAGAGTTCTTACTTTGCATAGATTACCCCACCTCAAACTAAGGTCACATGTCATTGCATTCTTTCCTAGGACATTATCTCAGAGGTGTCTTCCAGAGGTGCTTAATAGCTGTGGAGTGTGGCCTGAATGTGCAGCCCCCTTGTGTCAAGGTGACACCAAACTATGGCGGACAGGAGGAGTGGGTAGATGGATGTTCCTGCCACCACACCTGCAGACGTACAACTGTGGGATCCTCCGTACCTTACAGATCTCAGTGACACTAAATCCTACTGACCCATCCCAATTCTTGTCTTATTTTCTATTTTGCTGTAAACTTTTTAGCATTAACCTTGATAACACACTGCAATGCTGAGTTTTCTTCTTCTTTCTCCATTCCTGCACTTCTGCTTCAGAGTCCTTTTCTCAATCTCTTATTCAGAAAAATCCAAATGCTGATAACTCAGGACATCATCACAGTGACACACAAGCTGACTGTGTGCATAAACACACATGGCATACCTGTTCCTCTACCACTTCATCTTCTTTCCTATCACACAGCAGATAAACAAGACAGCAAGAGGACTCCAAGATATGCAGGCTGTCAGAGTACATACTCTGTTTCTCCCAGGAAATAGGGAAGAGGAAAATGACTGTGCCTTGCTGGGTGTTTCGAAATTTTAAATATGTTAGCTCCAAATATCATAAATTATCAACAATTCCAGAGTCATTTCCAGTCTCATAAACAGTGGAAAAGGGGCTGGGGATTTAGCTCAGTGGCACAGCACCTGCCTGGCAAGCGTGAGATCCTGAGTTCAATTCCTGGTACCTCCCCCACCTCTCAAAAAGTGGAAAATTCCAAATTCTGCCTTTTTTGGGTCTCTGTGGGTTATCATAAATTAACTTAGAAGCTTCCGGCTTCTGTATGTCTCAAGATGACTTAAACTCTAATTTGTACCATGTAGTGATCTCAACAGTATCATCTGCATGCTTAAGTTTTATGCTATTTTGGCCCTTGAGGTGAAAAAAATATTTATACAGTAGAACCCATCACTACTGTCATTTCACAGATCATCATTAGGTAGTGCCCTCACCTACGAGGAGGGCCTCAGGAGCAAGAGTCCACTGTGTTATGCCTATGTGACATTGTGGCAGGAGGCTGCAGAGGAGGACGCCCCCTAGAGTTCAGTGTCATACTCACTGCAGACATGGCCCTTTGGCTCCATGAGATTGAGAATGCAGTGAACAGGTGGACTGCAAAGATTTCTCAGCAGTTCCTTAGCGTAGCGGTGTTTATACCTCCCATACCTACGATGAGTTCAAACTGAGGTTGGAGACTCACGAGGGAGCCCAGGTAAAACAAAGATGGACTGAGGGTCCTAGAGGGTCCCGATTTCATGGACTAAAACTCTGGGGTTTTCAATATTGAATTGGATAAAGCCTGCTGGGCACCTGGTTCATCATTTTTTGATTTGTGTAAAATTAATAACTTTCACTAACTTTTACCTGTCTGTAAAGGCTCTGCTTTTCCACTGTAAAATGTTGAAATTCATAATTGTACAAAAACAAACACAAGGGGCCGGTGAGATGGCTCAGTGGCGTAAGCGCCTACCTGGCAAGCGCGAGGGCCCGAGTTCGACTCCCAGAACCCACATACGAAAAAAGGGCAAGGCCGGTGATATCGCTCAGCGGCACGGGCGCCTGCTGGCGCGCGAGGTCCTAAGGTTGACCCCCGGTACCCACAAAAAAAAAAACCCACAAAACTCAAACAGCTAATTTCATATGATCCTGTCACCCAGATTGTTATTAATATTTAGTAGCTATTTCTGGCTTTTCCATACGATAATGTATATATATATATTATATGTATATATATATATATATATTATATATATATATATATATATATATACTTCTCTCTCTCTTTCTCTCTCTCCTTCCCTCCCTCCCTCTCTCTGTCTCTGTCTCTCTGTCTCTCTCCCTCTCCATCTCCTCCCTCTCCCCCCAGTGTTATCTGGATTAAATCTTTATATTTCTGTGTAACGCTTTCTTCTGATGACATATTAAGACCACAACTTACATCATTTATATATAGATATAAAGATACAAATATGATATCTTCACATGAGTCTTGAAGTGTCTATCCTTTCTGCCTGTGTTCTGAAATGGCTTTCTGATGTAAGAGGTAACTACCCCTTAGTAGATGATGACAAGCCAATCACTTAGCCACAGTAAGTTATGTCAGGGTTGATATTTGCCTTCAGGGTCGTATGATGGCCTCCTTGCTGTTCCTCCTCCACTAGGCCAGCAAACTCTCACCTTGGAGTCTTTCTGCCTGCAATGACTTTTTTTTCAGTTAACCACACCACTTAATTCGTCACTTTCTTGACCTCTGTTTAAAAGCCACCTTTTAAAATAGGTATTCTGTGGTGATATAACATGCTGTGCACTTGTTTATCCTCCTTCTCCTAAGTGAGTAATAAATTCGGTGGGTCAAGTCTTTATTTTTTGTTCACTGTTGGTTCCTCTGAGCATACAATAATGCCTGATACATTACAAGAATTCCGCAATATGTTTGGAACAAACTAATGGGTGCCTGGATGTTTTAGCAATGCGAAATTAAGATGATCATCTTGCTTAACCTAGTCCACAACAAAAGCCTAATGGGACCTAATCCTATGCAGGCATCTTTCTCTATGGTAATCAGTGATTCCCACAGCAAGGCAAAGTAAATCAATATTTTTCTTTCTTTCATCTACATTCCTCTAGGCACAACCTTCATTTTCCAAAATAAGCTGTACTTGTTGATAGTTGAATAGCATCTAACTTTCTAGTGTGAAATAAAGCAAGTCCCAAGTTAGAAATTGAGAGGTGTCATACACCTTTTACAACTCTCTAATAAAATGTTTTACAGTTCTGATTAAAATTTGTTTGCATGTTATAGTCACAAAAATATATCTCAAAGCCATGAAGAAATAAAGTAACATGCTACTCAACAGTAATTTGATTAGTATGTATAGTATGTCTTGGAATTTCCATTTAATGTCATATTTGAGCCATACACACACACACAAACACACACACATGTTTCATACTTCTAGGCAAAATGGTGATACAAATGCATGGATATAATTGTCAACAGAAAATTATAAAAGAAGTCTCTATACAAGAGTGAGAAGACAGTTCATAGTGTCAGGCTGGTGAGGGAGCAACTTAGGTGAGATATAAAAAAATAAATTTCAGAAGGACTTAGTAATGCCTAATGTCTAGGTGCATACTGGGATCCTTGCAGTGCTGCTGGGGAGACCGTGACATACCAGACACTATGAAGAAGGGCCATGCAGGCCTGTGTTAGGTGACGTGACGGAAGCCCCATCGATAGTGGGAGGGGCATCCAGTAAGAATGAGTTCTGGTCACCAAACTCTTGGATTTCTCACCAAACTCAGATCATAAACTCTGGCAAATCTGCCAAATTAAGAAGTTGCGAAATGTTAAGATGAAAATCACAGCAAAGCCAAACAAATTTCTTCTCTGCAAGATTTTTGCAGCTGACGCCAAATCGCTGACACCAAATTTCTGCCAATTCCCTTCTGAATAGGAAGAAAATGTTTGACTTATGAAATTCTGTATAAACTTTTGTTTCATTATATTCTTAATTTGTAAGGATGTAGAATATGCTTATGTCATGAAATACGTTATGTCAAGTGAAAAATGCATACAATAGCAGGTAGTATAGGATTATAACTTCGAAATAGTTTATACACCTAAGCACACTCACAACTTCTTGTAATATTACTAGACAGATATACTCCTTTATGGTAATAGTTCAAAAAGATTTGAAGTTATTTTGATTCTTCTTATTAGTTTGCATGTTATATGAAAGGATACTTGGACGTTTTTCCAGGATATACCCAGAATCTAACACAATCCACCATCCCTTCCACAGTAGCCTGGCTCACCATCATTGCTCACCTGGACTGCACCTGAGTGGTCTTTTGGCTTCCATTCTTACCCAGCCTAGACCTGATAGTCTATATTCTCTGTCCAGCTATGAGCATAACCTTTCAAGAATAATGGAGATTCCTCTGTCCAAAAATCCTCAGTGGTTTCAGATCCCACTCACATCATAAGTTCTCTGTTACTTTTCACTGTTTGTCTCCTGCTACTATCTTTGCACTGATTTGTCCAACTACACTGGCCTCTAGCTGGTCCTCGGACTTGCTAAAACTCCCTCCTTTTCATAAACTCTTCCTTCTATCTAGAATACTCATCCTTTAAATAGAACCATATTCAAGTTTTTAATGTAAAATGTAGCCTTTTGGAGCAATCCAGCCACACCTCCCACACTCCCCTTCCATTCTCTCCAACAGTTTGTAATTCTTTTTCCCGTGGGAATGAGTGTCTGAAACAAAATGTGAATGTACCCTCTGAACTGGGGTGCTATGTGAAGACCTCACTTTATTTTCTCCATAGCTTTTATCACCTAACATGCTACACAATTTTTTCACTGTCTATCTTTTCCTCTAAGACTGTCAGCTCAGTGAGGGTAGGGATGTCTACTGCATTTACTGGTATAACTTCAGTTCCTAGAATAATGCCTAATATATTGTACGTAATGAAGAATTAATGATTAACAAGGTAACGGAAACAAAAACGATTTTTGTTTCCTCCTATAAATTACCTATATTTTCCTATTACTTTTAAAAGCAGAAAAAAAAAAAACCCATAAAAAGAAAAAAATTATAACGGTGCTCGTTTCATTGTACTTATTCTTACCCTGGAAAAACGAACAAATTTTTTCTGTATTAAAACTAAAGAACAATTGAAGAAGAGAATGTTTTAAACTATTTTGAATCAAATACCAATAAAAAATATCTAATCTTCAGTTATTTCCATAGGCTTTCCCCAGTCCCACTGATTTTGGTGTAGTTGCTGATCAATCTGGATGGTGGGAGATGACCCAGTTTCATAACATCTGAAGCTATTCAATTTTTCTATGATACAATTCCATCATGGGCCAAGTAGAATGGTCCAGCAGAGAGATGATCTCACATTCTCTTAAAAGGTTATTCCTTTGGCCTTTTCTGAGATATTGTTTCTTAGGAGAAAAATTGGAGCTTATATCTAGGACAAAACTATGTAATGAAAACTTTTTCTCAGTTACCAATCCTCTCACCCTCACAGCAGAGGGAAACAATTCTAAGGATTCAGTTTTAAAAATTTTAGAGATTGCAAATGAACTTGAACTGTAGCTTCGAATTTGCTTTTAAGTGTTTTTTGAACACTTTGGGCAGTAACCAGTTGAAACTTTTGATAACTTGAAAAAATAAAACCAAACCAAGGAACAGAACAATAAATGAAATTCAATTTCTTTGGGCCTCTTAGCTGTATTTAACAATACAGGTATTTTCTCTGTTATAAACAACTCAAAACCAAGCAAATATATACCAGTCATAGAGGAGAAAATGAATCTAGTCAACAGAGATTTAAGACCCACCTTTAATCCTTTAATAATGGTCCAGAAAATAGTTTATCTCTTGCTGTTATTTCATATCTAGCAATTCAACCAAAGACACCATTTTGTCCTCAGCAGGGGCAGTAATTTTTATGCTAGCCTCTGTGGACAGTTTTGTATAATTTATATAGTTTTTAATTTTGGTAATAGCAACTAGCTGGCTAAGGCAATAAGCACTTTTCAGCATAGAATAAATAAAGAAATCTCTCATATTTCAATTAACTAACTGAACTAAAGCATAATGAGTAAGGATGCTTCATTTCATTTGGCTGTTGCTTAGAGAATGTTCATTAGAAATGTTTCATTGTTAATATTTATAATGTTCATATGAATACAATTCACATTATAGTAGTCACAGTAATATTGGAAAATTAGGATGACACCAGTCTGTAATAGAGTAAGCCATTATATTGACTCAAAAATCTTGTTTTTATCAAATCAGTGGTGTTGTCCTTGGCTTTTCACTGCTTGCAGTATGACAGGTGCCAGGGAAGAAATTGTTGGGTATTTCATATACTGTGGCATAAAAGGTGTAATTGGTCCATTTACTTAAACATTTTTGAAACTACCAATAGCCTCTGTTTTTATGCTTTATACTGAAGAATTATATGAATGAGTGAGCAGAAAACTATCTCTGATATATATATATATATATATATATATATATATATATATATATATATACACACCATTCCAGCAAATCAAAATAGTCATGGATAAAGTAATGATAAATGTAACTATTAATCTCTTCTCAGATATAACACATAATGATTGCGTACAAAACAACCTATAATTTTCCTAGATCAACTTTCAGAAAACATATGCATATTGCACAAGAGTTTTTATCTGTGATTGACTTAGAAGTACATATAATTCTTACAGACACTTGTAAGTACTGTACTATATTATTTTAAGGTTATAGTCATTTTAAGTAACCCAATTTAGAACTAACTTCAAAGATTAAATAAATTAGTGATTTAAAATTGTATGACTCTTAATATAAGCTTCTTCCTACTTGTCCTTTGGCCATCAAATTTTATGAGTTTCCACTATCACTGATGCTTTTTTACCTACATTTCAGTATATATGCAAGCCTATTTGTCATAGTGTAGATAACACGAAAGCACAGCACTATAGTTTCATAGGAGGTGTTTGTTTTCTTTCCTAGTAGAACATAAAATAATGTCTTATCTTGCAATCCGTGCTTCATGATTTCAGAAAATGAATAGGCATTGATTCCCCTGGCTCACTGATTGTGCTGGTTTTATGATGTCACACACTGGCTGGAATTTGGTTAAATATATTCTAGGACAGACCACTGAAGAGTGCAACCCATGAATGCAAGGCACTGAGCAAGGTGCTCAGTAGAAAGTAAGCATTCAAAAAATGAGAACTATTACCTTCTTTTTGGTGATGCAAGCCTATAATCCCAGCACTCTGGGAGGCTGAGGCAGGAGGATCACAAGTTCAACCCCAGCCTGGGCAATGAATGAGACCCTGTCTCACAATAAAAAATAAATAAGTTATAGAATATGGCTCAGTGCAAAGGCCCGGGATTCCACCCCCAGTAAACACACACACACACACACACATACAAACAAGTGAGTGGGTATTGCAGATGTTATTTCTGCCCTTGTCAGATCTGTTCTCTAAGTTTCTGCCCCGCATCTTTTCTGGAGCCCACAGAAGCCACCTCACCCAGAGTTGCCTGGGAGCTTGCAACTATACCACACCCCCACCATCTTGGGTATAGCTCACAGACAAAAGTTATAAAAACACAGCTCTTTTATGGTCAAAACTCATTCTCCAGAGCTCCCAAAGGGAATGGGCTTTGACTTTGGATCACACTTCTCTGTTAGCTCTTTCTGGGTTATAGTTGACTTCCCTCACTGGCTCACGGGCTTTCCTGAGGTATTCCCTCAGCAAATCACTTGCACTGGAACACCTCTCTCAGCAATCCTATCCAGGAGTGTGTGGCAACTTTAAGTTGCAATGAGATGGGGAAATTCTGTTTCCACTGGTTTCCAGAAAGCATTTGACTCTCAAAATCCTGTGAAAACAACAACCTGATGATCTTAGGGAGGATTGTGTCTGTGGAGTTACATGGATGCTCTTTTGGGCTCAGAGGAGAAAGAAACATGTAGAGAACTGAAATAATTAAAATGTACACATGTAAAAGTTCATAAAGGAATACAAGAATAAGTGAGTGAAACTGACTAGGAATTCACTGAAAACTTCACTGGGAAGGGGATATTTGTATCCAATCATAAAACCTGAAGATGCTTGAGCTTGGCTCTAGTAGACAAGGATGAGAGGCTGGACCAATGAGAAAAGGCCACATGTTAATGTGCAGAGGTTTGAGAAAATATGTTCATAAACCTGCACTTTCTTATGGAAGGAATAACGTGCAAATAGTCATAAAATTAGAACGTGGCCTTCAGTATCTGCAAGTCGCATATCTAATGATTCAAATAACTATGCATCGAAAATATTTTTTTAAAAATTGCATCTATATTGAACATGTGCCAACTGTTTTCTTCTCATTTTCTCAAAATAATATAACTATTTATGTTGCATTTATGTGTTTCAGGTATTACAAGTAATCTAGAGATGACTTGATGTATACAGAAGGATCTGGGCAGGTTATATTAAAATATTATGACATTTTATATAAGGAACTTGAGAATACACAAATTTTGGTGTATGAGGATGTTCCTGGAACCAATCACTTTCGGCTACTGAGGAACAACAAACACATATACTCAAGCATGCATGTACACATTCATGTCAAGTTACCTACAATTCATTGTCGATTACATCATGAAGAACTAGTAAAGTATAAGCAGGAAAATGATATAATTCGATATGCTTTTTTAATGTAATTGCTTGTTTAACTTTGTATAAAGCATGGCAAAGAAAACATGCAAAATATACAAAAAAGATAGGGTTAATAAACAAGAATCTAGTGGCATTGTGGGGAACGTGGGAGAATGGAGCAGATCGTTCATGGAGGGAGACCACTTAAGAGATGCATTAATGTAGTGGAAATGCCTAAAACTCAGAGTGCTACAGGGACACTCGCCCCATGAAACACTAATCTGCAATTAACTTTCATCATAAGCACTCAGAGTACTTACGTTGGAATTTTCTATTCCTTGCACTTATTAAGAGGGTAGGCAAATAGCAGACCTCTAAGATATTTGGGAGAGGCTAGAGAGTGTAAAGTCCAAGTGAGGAAGGTAAGAACAAATTCTTGAGAAGGTGTTGGGCTCATTCACCCATCAGATCATATAATTGGTGACAGGGTCCCTCTGTGAAGACAAAGGACATTTATCTCTGTGGTGGGGTGAATGTTTTTGAATCTCCAGCTTTGTAAAATCAACCCCATTCAGTCGATGTCTTGGCATTTTTTTTTTTACTTATATGAAAGAGACTCTACAATATTCTGAGATTTGTCAATAAATCACCACTATGCTTTTGATATGCACAATAGCAATCTATTATAATATTCCAAGGAAGAAAGGATAAGTGAATGAACTGATTTAAAAATCCAGGTAAGAAGAGAGAAGAGAAGGAGCACTGAAATATTTAGATGACAAAAATAAAATAATGCAATCATTTGGGTGTTAGGTAAAAGAAAGTCAAAGATATATATTTATTCTATGTTAAGTGTCCCCATCCTTAAAAATATCTCAGTGTTAGCACACTCAAATTATGTTAAGTAGCTTGATATTTGTTAAACCACAAATGTTTATCAATTTTTGGAACTCAATTCAAACAAAGCAAATAAAAGAAAGGTGGAATAGCGACAGAAATGCAAGCTATCTGCTAAACCATGAAAGTGAGATTTGAACACTTGGGCTAGATTTGCAAACTAAGAGAACAAACCAAAAGGGTACTATTTTCTCTTACAATATTTTCATTATTAGACCACAGATGCACCAACTACAGTCGTGAATCATGGCTACATGGCATTTCTTGTTACTCTACTGTCTTCTAGAACAAGCCTACTGGATCATGACAGTCATGGAAACAGGTCTAAACCCAGGCGATGACTAAGCATCATTTACACACCCGAGGATACATGTACTCCTGCCAGGAATTAGCAGGCTCAGCTGTGAGGTACATCTTCTTATTAGAAAGATCATTTCCCAGGAAACTGAAACCTGTTTTGCTAGAAGGGAGAAAAAAGGAATCAAGATCTGTTCTCTGTTTGACTTTAACGTTGACAGTGGCTGAACTGCTGAGTGTCAAATGAAAGTAGATGTGTTTTGTGACTGGCCCATATTCGCTTTATTGAGCAGGTGCACCCATTTGCCAATTCCTATGGGTGTCATCTGCTAAAGGCTCAGGGTTCCCCACCTCTGATAATTACTCTTGCCTGATAGCTTCCTACTCCCACTTTAGGAAAAGAAATATCTTATAGTGGGAAGTATGCTCCAGAGTGCCCACTGGATTGGGATAAGGCCCCGTGCTTTTACCTGGGAGTATATGCTTGTTTGACTCTTTCCCTTTCCCTCAGTTTCTTTGAAACATTTTGCTCTTTTGTTTCCTGAAAAATGCTCCTGATAAATCATGTACATCTGAATCCCTGTCTTAAAATCTGCTTTTAGGAAATCTGACCTAAGACAAAATAGGTTAAAAACAATATAGCCAGTTTCAAATAAAAATTGACAACAGAGATTTTCAACAAGAAAATACACTATCCAGTGATAATATTCATAACCCTGGCAGAAAAAGAGAAGCTTGTATTTTATGAGTCTCAAGATAATGTGATGGACCAACAGAAAGGAGTCATGTAGTAATTATCTGTGACAACTGAAACAACACAACAACAAGGCAGAATAACAATTGCTTGTGTTTTCCTTTGAAACTGTAGTGACAGTAATATAACACTTGTACACCATCATTATATTTGTATGTCACTAAGTACGGAACCTTGAAAAAAATTTGTTTAGTTCTCTGATCCTCAGTTTCCCTATCTGTGTTATGAGTTTAAGAATGCTTTCCTCCTATAATCACCATGAATATTAAGTGAGAGACTCCTGTAAGGCAATTAGCATAGTACTTTGCTCTTTCAAATATTAATTTCCTTTTTTTTTTTTTGTGGGTACCAGGGGTCGACCTCAGGACCTCGCGTGCCAGGAGGCGCCCATGCCACCCAGCGATATCACCAGCCCTTTTTTCGTATGTGGGTTCCGGGAGTTGAGGTTCTGGTCCTCGCGCTTGCTGGGCAGACGCTTACGCCGCTGAGCCATCTCAGTGGCCCTTAATTTCCTTTCAATTCCCTACCTTGTCACCATCTAGTAATACTTCTTTTTTAAAGAAAATGGCCACATTGTATTTTAATCAACACTAAGATTTAATCCAAGTTTATTCTTCTATCACTGCTCAAGGGGATGTGATTACTATCATTAGTTCCTGTGCTTCTGAAAATAAAATACAAAATTGATGGGATTAACTCAGTTACTACACTGAACATCTATGTTTTTGCCTGTCCAGCATCTATTTTATTCTTTTGTTTCTTACTAGCATATTAATTTTCTCCTAGGGAATAGTTCTTCTATATATCTGAAGTTTTATAAAAGATGGTCTCCTATTTAAGAGGTTGGGTACCTGCCTCTAACTCAACTAAACTAATTAGAGTCAATTCCTGAAAATATGTGTCTTGAGTGACCTCAAAGAGGAGGTAATTGATGCTTCTTTATTACCACTGTGAAGCCCTGAAGAAGGTCTTCTTCATTCCTGTTTCTTAATCTCCCGAATTTACCCCTTCTTTCAGAGTTTTCATTTTCCCATCCATGTGCTCAATAAATTGCTTTTATTGCTGTTAGTCAGAGATAGACTCTGTTGCCAGGACTCCGCACACAGTAACTGCTAAGTAAAAAAAAAAAAAAAAAAAATCCAATAATTAAAAAGAAACCTTAAGTGATGGACTTTGACCTCAAATTCTAAAGTGGAATGCTCTGAGTAAAGGTAAATAAAGACAGCATTCTCAATTTTATTTGAAGCAATCAATAATATGATTACACATAAAAATAAGTGTTTGATGTATGGGATTGCTTGCCAGTTCTGATCCAAATGGATTAGATATCTTAATTTTGGAAAAATATATAAGAATATGTACCAGGGCTTCTGTGTACAGAATTGCAATTAAACTAAAAATGTACTCTGCCATAGATTATGTCCTGGTATTGCTATTAGTCTTCTGAATGATAATTAATATGATGCTAAGAAATACTGAGTAGTATCAAGTTGATTCTTATAGTTAAGAAGAGCATCCCTACCAGACATACTCTCCACCCATCCCAACCATATCAATAATAAACCATCCCTCCCTAGACTACATGCAAATACACTTAGACTAGACAGGCAAACAGGAAACTAGGGTCTCTGTGGAACTCTTAACAGTACAGCTCTTGATGCAGGGAAAGGTAGAGTCCATGATTTGGTCACTAACATCATGAGACATTCTTAATAGATCTCATTAAGGTTTAGGCAATGAAGATCTCCAAATTCTCTCCATCCATCTACTCATTCCCTCTGTTTGTGTCAGAAAAAATGCTTCAGGTCAAGTCCTCTCCATTGAAAACTCATTTATTCATTGAACAAATATGCACTGAAAGATTATTGCTAGCATCAGTTAAAACAGTGGCAAACAAAACTGACAAAAATCCCTACTCTTATGTTTGAGTGGGGGAGTAGGTGTAGGATGGACAAGAAACAGGAAAATAAATAGATTATACAATTTCAAACAGTGGTAAATACTATAAAGAAAATAAGTAAGGTAAGTTACCTAAGTGGGACTAGTTTGGTGGTCAACTTTACTTATGGTTGTTAGGGAAGGTCGCTCAAGGTGAGTGACCTTTATCTATATAGGTGTCAAAGAAGTATAGAAATTGATTTAAATTTTGTGGGAACAGTAGATGCCAGCAAAATACACACACATTAACACTGGATATTTTAGTGAATTGTCCCGGTCATCTATATACATCTGAAGTATACAAATGCAAGGATATCTTAGTTAAAAAAAATAAAAATAAAAAGAGCTCAAGTTTCTCTGAATGCCACACATTTTATCTGGGTTGTGGTGTTCACTGTAAACATAAAAGATAAAATGGCTTGGCTACCTGAATGCTTTGTTCCTTGAGTAGAAATCATTTTCTTTTTTCTCCCTTTGGCATATTGATTACTCATTAATCCAGCAAAACAAAGGATTAATTAATCTCCATGGTTCAATGAAGAATAAATTAGCACAGTTTAAAATAGGTCTGATCCAATGTTACAAATTGGAGGAAATGTTCCACACTCTCGCATGCCATTCAGTTCTCCAAACCTAATCTCCAGAGAGTGGCATTGGAAGGGTGGATTTAATGTGCATGATATTTTTTTTATTCTGTCTTCTTCATTAGAATTCAGTCCTTTAAATATATTTCTTGATTTTCCTATTTTCACACCAAGATTCAGCACTAGTTTTTAAACAGTTTCCCTATGTAGGAAATACTTTTAGCAGCCAGTTTTTCACAAATGAAAATAGTAAAACAGCCACATACAACTGGACATTTACATAACTGATTATTTTCCCTGGTACATGAGAAAGGCTCATGTATATTGTCATACTTGGTCAGGACGCCTTCTTGTTCTATAAAACATGTAAGGTGTAGTCTATCTGAGCATCCTCAGGAAAACAAAAAAAGTGTGTTTTCTAAGGTCACTTTTTCTTTCTAAATTGAGTTTGTTAGATCTATAAAGAAATCCAATGTCAAAGTCTCAGACTGCATTAAGGGTTAGGAGTTACACTTGTAAAGGAAACACCTCCATTTGAAATGTCAATATTTAGGAAATGATATCTCCTGAAGCACCCCCTCCTCAGTTTTTGCTACAATTATATTGGTTTAGAAGAATTGTGCATCTACATTTAATTGCATTATTTTTTGCCCAGAATGCCTACAAACACATAGCAATTGAAAGAGTAAGGAAAGAAAACCATATAACTAGTCTTGGTTTCCTATCAGCTTATCTTTATTGTAAGATATTCTAAGATGCTGATTTTATATATTTCTTTTTTGAGAAACATGGTAGTACCTTTTTTCTTCTATGAAGTTTAAAACAATAAAAGAAAAACCAGATATTTTCTGTAAAGATTGAAACTTAACACTTACAGTATACCCCAGTGATTTATCTCTATGACACAGTATCAACGCAGTAAAATACAGTATCAGGAGGAACTGTATATTGCCAAGGGAAACTTCATGGTGTTCCTAGAAATGTGCGATGAGGAAAGAAACCAGATCTGGGACTGAGCATACTTTTTTTCTCATTCCAGACTGCCCTCCCTACTTGTGTGGCTTCATCACCTCCCTCTGATTCCCCTGGGCACAGCTTCTTCATCTGGAAACTGTGGTTCTTTAGACTGGATGAACTTTTAAGTCATTACCAGCTCTGAAACTGTATGACAATAATTCAGCAGACCACTCCTAAGGACACAAAGTGATACTGGCTCTGGATCCCATGCTTAGACACCAGGTACCTTTGGCAAGCTCAGGCTTTCAAGGAGCCAAGCTGTCAAGGAAACCAGAGGAAAGAGTGGAAGTGCTGCCGCTGTTGGCAGAGAATACACGTGGTCCTCCCCTGATAGGGCCACCAATGCTGGGCTGTGTTCATAGTCTCGATAATCACAAGGCACTTAGGAGATTTCTTTTTTTTTTTTTTTTTGTGGGTACCGGGGGGTCGACCTCAGGACCTCGCGCGCCAGCAGGCGCCCGTGCCGCTGAGCGATATCACCGGCCCTTTTCTCATATGTGGGTTCCAGGAGTCGAACTCGGGCCCTCGTGCTTGCCAGGCAGGCACTTACGTCGCTGAGCCATCTCACCGGCCCGAGATTTCATTTTAAAGGAGGTTAATGCTGCACTAAAAGTCTACCAAGTCTGTGGTTTTGTGCTTGGGTGGACCTCAGATCAGAATCATCTAGGCATGGACCAAGCTGGAGGCGGCATCAGGGTGGGGGCAAGAGGAGAAAGAGGCTGGTGTGAACCTCCTGTTTCACATCTGTTCAATGGAAACTGAAACCCATATCTGCTTCCTTGGACTTTGTGAAGAGTAAGTAAAATAATGGTTGAAAGCAGCAGCATATTATCATGTTATAGTTACTATTACTGTCCTGATTTCAGTTTTCTGAGACAGGATCTTGCTATGCAGCTCCAGCCAGCCTCTGACCCACAATCCTACTGCCTCAGCCTTGCAAGAACTGAGATTACAGGCATACCAACAACACCTGGCTATCTCGTATTATTTTTTCCAGTTGTTTTCAGCCTCTCTGACTTTCAAAGAAGAATGTAGAATTAGGCTCACCTACACCACGTGTTTCAGAAACACTAAATCATTAGAGCAGCAAGTCAAAAGCATCTCTCAATAGGTAGCAATTCATTTTCTTAAGATTAAATGTTTTGTTTCACTACAACAGACTAAACAAAGGTAACAATGACCAGATTCTGCTTTCAGCTGAGCACTCCTGTGAATGTGATTATATCACTGTTCCATAAATCCAACAGCCATTTTCAACCTCAATGGGCAGATTTTATGCAAGAGTATGCACTGCACAGTGTGCAGCCCTGTTTGGGACGCAGACAACATACAAATGCAGCAGTACTAAAACGCAGAGCGCCGCTTGGAAGCCCGCACAACACTGAAACCAACCCGCGTATACAGACTCTGCACCTGACATTACCCTTGTCATCGGTCATGCTGGGCAGGCAAACCCCCTCTCTCTGATCTAATCAACTTCGGAATGATTGTAAAGCCAACAGCTGTGTCAGAGCAGTTGGAAAAATAGATTCAGAGCAAAGGAGAAGACCCAGCTCTCTTGGACTTTTCCCTCTGGTATATACACTAAGCTTCAATGGAATGTATAAATATTTCATTCACTATTTTGTACTACATGCCTCCCATGATTTATATGTCTGATCCATTACTTTTATAATGTACATTAATGTCTCCTTTTAAAGGCATCTCCTGTAATGTCTGCCTTCTTTGCCTAGTGGCCCTCAGGGGACTGGAACCCTAAGTAGAATCTGTAACTATTCAACATAACCTCATAGGCTACCAAAATATAAACTAATTTATTTACATTTTGTGGAAGTGTTACTTCCCCTGGGGTAGCTGTTATTCGTGCAGTTTTCTGCCTTTTGTTTTTTCCCATTTGATATTTGAGATGACTTCCGAAAAGCTTGCCTGAGAAGCTGAGGGGATACTGCACAGATACGGAGGACAAGATGAGTAGAGCAAGGGCAGAAAGAAGCGAGTGGTTGGGAACGTGCTCTATGGAGCCAAGGGTCCACAGGCTGCTCACTGATCCCTTGGATTCTCAGTGGTGTACCAGTGGCTTCAAGGTTATGGTGTAGACAGGATGAACGTGACCTTCTTTGGAGTTTTGTATTTATAAACTATCAGAAAACAAAAGTGTGTTGGAATAAATGTAACATGACTAAACATGATGCCCATGGAGTAATTCTCAATTTCTATTGGTAACCATACTTAAAAATTAGAAAGATGTCAATTAGATACAACAACACATCCTTCAACTAAAGGAACACGTGGCAAAGCAAGAAGATACATTTTTTAATAACATGATATGTATGATTTTCCTTAACCTCCAGATACCTTTTCAGTAAAGTAGCTCTAAATTTAAAATGATGAGTTCAATTGTTCATCTGGAAGAAAAAAAAAGGCATAATAGATGATATATTATTTTTCTTCAGTGTCAGACATTTCGATATGGTCATTTTAAACATAAAAACTATTGCACTGATAGAGAAGACTTCTCTGACTTGATTTATATTGTTCACACACAACGACAGCAACCTGGGCAGGAGGTCCTTGCTCACTTTGCCCCCCTGTCTGCTTCTTCGCATCCTCCACCCTTACTAGAAGGCGAATGAAAGCACAGCCTGGGTTCCAAATTCCTATGGCTGTTGTCTTTGCCTACACTCTTTCTGTAAAGACTTGAAACAGGCAGAAGGAAAGATGTATTTCTGCCTTCATCTCTGCTCTTGGAGGCTTCTCCATGAGAAGGGAGCTTCTGTGTTCCAGATTCCGCCAGTGAACTTTGTTCCAGGCCTCGTGCACCTTGACTTTTTCCATCAATCTGGGATGATGATGACTTCCTGCTGGTGACCGTCACTTTGTTGTTTTGTTTTGTTTTTAATAATTAGCATAGATTCTGTATTCTTCATGGGTCCCTAAATGACACAGCTCCACTGAGCTGACTATGTGAAGGACAAGAAAGGATCAGTATGAAATGAGGAAGGGAAAGTCTTCTAGGCAGGAAGAAAAATGTTCACACTTTGTGTGGGAAGGAGTTTAGAATAACTAAGCAAAAGAGAGATAAAGAGAAAAAAGCTTAGAAGAAAAAGTGGAGCTGAGGAAGGAATCATGGTGCTCGGAGCATAAATTTCACTTTTCTGAGTGGGATAGAAAGCCATGGGAGAGTTTTTAGCAGGAGTAGGAAGCATGTTTTAGTTTAAATTTTTGTAGAATATCACTATGACAGTGACTTGGTGATTTAGGGAACAGGTTATAGGAGCCCAGAGGTGGAAGTCTGGAGATGAGCCCCCAATGTGGCCAGCTGACTCTGACGGTGATGACTGGAGACTGTGGTAGCTATGCAGAAGGAACAATTTAACAGATATCAGGTATTTTGAAGGGAGAGGAGATAGGATTGTTGAACAGAATGTCATGGTAAGGATAGAAGAATAAAGGACAACTGTGACGTTTGGCTGAACAACTAGAGAGATACCTGAGCCAAAGTCATTCTCGGTGAGATTTCTGTCATGTCCTTCCTTACTCAAGAAGTGTTCATACGTGAAATTAAAAATAATATTTATTTCATTCACCGAGATTTTATTTTGAAAACACAATCATTTGAGAATGTTGTGAGGACAAAAACCATGAATAGCCATATTTTCCTTTAATTCACTAATTTTAATATTTTGCTCCATCTAAACATATATTTTTTTTTCCCGAAAAGTAAGAGGCAGACATGACACTTACCTCTTGATTATTTAGCATATCTCTTCTAAGAACAAAGACACCCTCCTATAAAACCCCTGTATTATTTTCACTCCCAAGAATTTGGACAATAAAGTTATGGTGTTATCTAATGTATAGTCCATATTCAAATTTTCCCAGTAATGTTTTTATTTTTTATTTTATTTTTTTTTTGTGGGTACCAGGGTTCGAACTCAGGACCTCGCACAGCAGCAGGCACCCGTGCCACCGAGCTATGTCACTGGCCCTTTTTTTGTACGTGGGTCCCAGGAGTCGAACTCAGGACCTTGAGCTTGCCAGGAAGGTGTTTATGCCGCTGAGCTATGTCCCCGGCCCCCCAGTAGTGTTTTTTATGGCCCTTACAGCATTAACAAAATTCCAGCATCTAATAAAAGATAATTTAGTTCTCATGTCTTTTCAGTTTTCTTTAATCTCAAATAAACCTTCCTTTTAGTTTCATTACCTTGAAAATTTATACAGTCCACACCAGTCAAAATGTTCTTCAGTGGGGATTTGTGTAATTCTTTCTTTGAGATTGGATATAAGGTAAACTTCACTTGGCAGGGTTACTACACAGGTGTGCCCTTTCTAATGCTTCATATCGGCAGCCACATGCTATTACTTGGATCTGATTATGAGTGATGTTAAGTCTGGTCACTTGGTAAGGTAGTGGCATTTGGCTTTAATAAACACAGTTCTAAACAGCTCTTGCCAGCTGCTACTACCATCCTTTAACTCAATAAATTAGAGAAATTTCTCTTTTGTATTTAAAGTGAGAGTAACCATTGTGCAGAATGTGTGTAAAGAATGAACAGTGCTTTTAAAAACTTTGTGTTCAAGGTGAGTAGCTCTCTGGAAATACAGGTAAACTAGAAGTAGAGATAGTAAAAGAAGAAAATGGATGTATTTCTCATCTTAAATAAGTAAATGCAGCCAATTTCATGTTGCCAATAATTCTTTAGAGAATACTTATAGTATAAGTAAAAAATGATAGAAACTTCCCTATTTAAATGATCATAGCAAGTGAATTCTTCTACATGTAATATCAATTATTCATTTGAAATAAGTGCCACCAGCAAATTTTAGGAAAGAAATCTCTTATGTAATAAGCAAATATTTATGTCAGACAATATGCCGGATATGCTTGTTCTTCTTTTCTCAATTTATGTTCACAAAAATGTTTCTTTCTTTCTTTTTTTTTTTTTTGTGGGTACCGGGGGTCGACCTCAGGACCTCGCGCCAGCAGGCACCCGTGCCGCTGAGTGATATCACTGGGCCTTTTTTCGTATGTGGGTTCCGGGAGTCAAACTCGGGCCCTCGCGCTTGCAAGGCAGGCGCTTACGCCACTGAGCCATCTCACCAGCCCTGTTTCTTTCTTTTTATGGAGTAATAGAGAATCAGAAAATTCTATGAACTACAATAGCTTTCCAAGTTAGTAGGTACCGGTTAATCATTTGAGTCAATATCTGTTTCAGTCTAAGATCCATAAGCTTTCCAGTCATAACTTATGGCTGCACAGAATGTATTTTTCAGTAAGAAGTTTTAGTCATCATACTCTTCCTTGATTATAGTCATGAAAGAGAATGGAAATGAATTACAAAGTGACTTAGAATACACAAAAACTTTGTTTTGTCTTGTCCTTTAAGAAAATATGAGAAAAGAAGCGGATGTTTCTTCCTCTTTTTTTTTTTTCAAAATAATAGTTCCTGGAAATAATACATACAGCACAGTAGTTAAAGACTCAGTAAAATTAAAGTGAATTCTGTAATAACTCATGTGTTATTAGTTTTAAAAAAACATTTTATAGGGCCGGTGATATGGCTCAGTGGCATAAGCGCCTGCTGGCAAGCACGAGGTCCTGAGTTTGACTCCCGGTACCCACACACACACAAAAAAACAAAAAAACATTTTATACTTATCTCAATAAAATTCCTTCCTGTATTTTTTAATTCATAAAAATATCCTTGATTGTCAGTTAGTATAATTCAACTCATACAATGTCCAAATAATATATATTTAAATCCAAAGATATAAACTGGTTTACTGGTGAATGTGATCTACAGAAAAGGGGTCAGTACAATTGACAGAAGTGGAAAAATTGGCAGGAACAGTAGATAAACATTGTTTCCAATTACTACAATTGAACTATAGGCCAATTATAATTCAGGATAACAACTCTTGCGTATTCTATGTAAAAATCTTGAGAGAAACAAAATTAAATAAGACAGGGCTCCTTTCTTTAAGTAGCTTATAATCTATTTAGAACCCAACTTTTTGATCTGGGCATGATAGCAAGAAATATATCAACAAAATTTCTTTCAGCACATTATATTGTGACTTTTATTACATGAGTTCATCATGTGATATCATTTCTTCAATCATCATCAACTTTCTTAGAAACTATACCTTTAAAAAATTCAAGAAAGTTGTAAAAGTTGAGGGCTTGGAAAAAGCAAGATAAATAAATATTGTCTTAGTGCAATTAGTTTAATTTTCAATACTTTTTTAATGACTTCTTACGTGTTGGAAATATTACAACCTCATGATTAATGCAACAACAATCAGCTTTAGGCAAAGCCAAAAAAATGACTTTCATACTTCAATTTCATTTTTTAATTTTAGGAAATGGCCTGCTTTTTAGTCTTTTGATTTTGTTTATTTTGAGTATCTTCCTCAAAGCATTATGATCAGACAATTGATAAAACATTTATAAAATATTAAATATTTAATTTCAGAACACAAGAATTTCCCCTCAAGGGTGTCTAATTCTTAAAAAAAATTAGCTCTCAAGTTATCATAATATCTTCATGTGATAAGCAAAAAGCCAAAGGTTTTGATATTCAGAAGGAATAAAATTTAGATACACAGAATATTTGAATAAAGCTTCCCAGCATGACGTAATAGTCAGAATATCAGAGAGAGAGATTAAGAGAGAGATATAAACAGTGTATCCTTGAATTCTCCATTCTGAGCCTGAAGTCACTGGAATTCCATTTACCCCATCCCCTTAAAACATGAACACTTGTTAAAAATTGAATAAATATGAGAGTGTTGAATTAGTATCTTTCAAAAAGGATGAGGTATTTGGCTTCTAGTTCAGCTTTGACATTATCTAGCTGTATAAACTGGGAAAATTCTCAATACTCAGCACGCCTCTGTTGATGATGGGACCATACAAACCCCTTTCCGGTTCTAAAATTTCACAACTTCATGATTGACAGTTTCCAGAACTATCTTGTTCATAGGACAAGGTACTAAAAATAGAATGTCTCCATAACCTAAGGACAATTTGAGATTATCTGATATGACTTCATAGTTTTCAATACCAAAACTACATTTCTTTACTATATTTATTTTTAACTGGTATTTGTGTATATTTATGTGTATGACCATTATTCTTGATATGCTAACTTCATTAGATTAAGAAATGCCTAGCATATTAGTAGAGCATGCTCCTGAGTGCATCTGGACAGTCATGGAGGTGTGGCTTTTGGTACTATATAAGTTCCCTTCTATATTCCCCTCCTGAACTGTTCCTCTGCTCTGTCCACCATGAACTAAGCAACTTCGTTCTACCATGGCCTTCTGTCATGGTATTCCTGCCTTGACGCCAGTTGACTATGATTGAATTCCCCAAACCATGAGCCAATGAAGTTTTTCCTCCTTCAAATTGTGGGTGTCAAGTACTGTGTCCAGCATATTCTTTTGTCTACAAAATGTTAAAATCCTACCATCTCATATCCTGCAACTGTTAATTTAGTCATAACATTACTGCTGACTAAAACTCCTCATCAGCTGGCTTTTGCCCCAAGCATCTCTTAAACTTGTAATAATGGAAACAACATTTTGTGCATCTGACTTTTTGTTTCCCAGTTATACAACCATATTAGGATGTTACTGAGAGGTCTGAGCCTGTGTGTGTATGTGTGTGTGTGTATCTCCTTCAGCAAATATAAAATCAATGTGATTGCTTCCTTTCTGGCTATGATTTACAATGACTGTGTTAGTGTGACAAAATTTTTGAATTGTCTAGAGGAAGAGTAGGAAACCCTTTCAAAGTTTCCAGTGGATTTTCTGGATGCCACTAGATCTATTGTGTTGCAGGACCACCTCCTAATCAAAGGTTTCTCACCTGCAGTACACTGGCCAGTTTCAAGAGAGCCATCCCTGAAAACCCATTAAAGAAAGAAGTGTATTCAGATACAATATATAAATTCTAACAGCCAACTAATAGAAAGTCCCACAAATACAATGCAAATAAGCCTTCTAAAACAATTCTCCATCCTAGGTTTTTTTCTCAGCATTATTACAGACAGGAATTTTTCCCCCACAGTTGAACAAGAAAGAACAAAAGTAGATTCCCAAAGGAGGAATCATTCATACTAAGTCTCTTTATGTAGGTCACCTCTGATGTGTTCTTGGTAGCATTTCAACTGCTAAATTGCCCATGTCAAGTTTTCAGTTCTGATGGCTCTGCACAGAAAGCCTATTGCTTTCAAGAGGAATAATGGTATAAATTCCCTGTTTGAATGCTTAGTGATATTGTATGTTCAACAGATGCTCAATATCTTACTGGCTAGGTTAGTAGCACGAAATAAAATGCCTTGAGGTGTCTTTATGTGTGCCCATTTTAATATGTTAACAGAAAAATATGTTTCTCATTAACCACAAGTCTAATTTAAACAAAGTAACTATTACCTGTTTGTAAAATACCGCTTAGATTGTAAATGCATGCACTTTGATATCAGACTCTGATACATTAGACTAGTTTCCCTTTTCTAAATTAGTCTTACAAATATCTCTTGTGAACTCACTATTCCAACTATCACTGTCTTGGTTCAAGCCATTCTTCACTGGTAGTACATTTTTTTTTCTACCATCCAGTGTAAGTACATTTTATTAATTCACTTCCGCTTAACAATCTTCACTCGTGCTTCAGTGGCCATGAGGTAAGATTCAAACACCCTAACAAGGCATTAGAAAGATCTGTTGTCAACTTATATACTCAGCTTCGTGCATTCATTGTTCATTTACACATTTAGCAATAAAATGAAATTGCCTCCTTCAAAAATTAAGTGCCCCACTTGAACCTAAATCCATGAGGGTATAGGTCATATTTATTTTATTCACTAATTTTACTAAATGTCTAAAAAACTATTGTCATTAAGTAAATGCTTAATATTTTTAGAAGTTAGGAATTCAGCAATATGTGTTGAGTGTTTATTGAGTATCACCTAGAAAGCTTAGCACTGGCAATCAAGTGATAAGAGCCATTATTACTTTTTTTTTTTAAGGAATTGACATTTATGGTGAATTTCAGGGATATATGCAAATATGAGTCTGGTATCTCTCATTATAAGTATCTAGTAGGTCAGGTCTTTGTTTATTAATCTCTATATTCTTTATTGCTAAGGGTTCATTAAATGTTTACAAATACATTGCTTTAAGACCACAATTAGCACAGAATAGCTGAAGGTTGTGTTAGGCAAATGATAGCCCTCTTAAAGATGTTCAGATCGTAATTTAAAGAACTTGTGGATATGTTACATTATATGGCAAAAGGACCTTTGCTGATATAATTAAGGTTAAAGACCTTGAAATGAGATTATACATATATACTATTTACAGAGCCCCAATCTAATCCCACAAATCCTTAAAAGTAGAAGAGTGAATCAAAAATGAGTCTTGAAAAGGACCCAGCACACCCTGAGAGCTTCATAGATGGAGATAGGAGGCCTGAGCCAAGGAATGTGGAGGCCTCAAGAAACTTGACTCATTCTCAGCTGACAACCAATAGGAAAATAGGGACTTCAGTCCCACAATGCAAGAGACTGAATCCTTCTGACAATTCAAATGAGCAGGAAATCAAATTCCCAGAATGCAACAGCATTCTGTAAATGCTGTACTTCGATTTTAGTTTGGTGAGACATTTACCAATTAATTACAAGACACCTAATTCTTACCTACAGAAGTGTAAGACAATATATTCCTTTTGTTTTTAGATGCTACATTTGTGGCAATTGGTTACGACAATAGAAAAGTAATATGGTGTTCGTCATATTCTTGAAGGACTGGCTAAAGTGAGTCTTCACCATGGGTCCTATCTTAGTCACTATTTCATCACTACCCACAAAGTAAAGGAGGAGAGATTTATTTTGGCTCACAGTTTGTAGACGTCTCAGTCCATAGTCTGCTGGCTCCAAGGTGGGGAAGCACAGCAGAGGGACATGGAAGAGGAGAAAGAGCTCATGGCATGGTGGCAGAAGGCAGAGAGAGGTCAAGGGAGGAGAGAGAGAGAGAGACCCTTCTAGGTCATGCCCCCAGTGATTCACCTCCTCCAACCAGGCTTCACTTCCCAAATCAGTTTGGCTACAAACTCATCAGCAGATTAATCCACTGATGTGCATCATATCTCATGATCAGAGAATTTCCCAAAAGCACCACCTATGCATACAAGAGGCTTTGGTGACAGGTTCCCACAACACAGAAGAAAATGATTATCCTTAAAATTCTGACAATATACATGTAATATCTACATTTTCTAGCGAAGGATGTGCACAGATAGAGAAATAAGGCATTTCACGGTAAAACAAAAATAATCTTCAGAAGTAGAATTTAAATAAAACTATTTTATCAAGATGGCTCATTGGATCATCAGAATTATTGTCTTAGGACTTCAAGCTGTGCTAGGAGAAAAATTATACACATGTAGTTTGAAGTGTTTTTTCAAACTGTTTTTCCCTTGAAGACTAACTTTGGCATCAAAGAGTGTTCTAAGTTACAGCCTTTGTCTCAGTCCAATGAGTAGCAGAGAAAAACTGCAATGATCCAAGAACAGCCCTTTAATAGCTCAGAAGGTCAAGGGTACAAATAAAACAGGAAATCTCCTTAGCCATGAGAAAACAGATTGCCCAAGGCTGCCCTTTACATCCCTCTGGGTCATCTGCCACATAATGGGCAAGTTGTACCTCTACCTGGCTACACTCTGCTCACAAAGCCATGTGCTCTGGCATGGGGCAGTAGCCTCTTGGAGTAGGGGACCCCTTGAAGGCAGCACCCCAGGCTGAATGGGTTACTCCGGGCACGGCGCCAGGGCTGTTTTTCATCAACATTCCTGTGAGAACAATGTCCCTTAATGTTGTCCTGTGTGGTGGCCCTGGACATCTCTTTACAGTTTCCCTGTCAGAATTCTCCAGATAAGCCATTTTTTTCAAGAAGGATATATCATTTTCTAATTCTTGTAGATGTGTCACATAGGCCAACAGTGATCCTAGCTGGGCCTGCTCCTGGGAATGTAAATTTGTTAGCTTTTTACATTACTGATATAGTAGCCAGTAGCCAAGCATACGAAACTAAAAGCTAAGCCTAGTGTTTGCAAGGGCTCTGAGGGCAAATAAAAATTTTTTTTTGTCTTATTCTCAGGAAACCATATGGAGATTATAGGTCCCTATCTCAAATAAAAGTAAACGACTTTCAGAAGTTTTAAGCCCCCAGCATTGGTGCATACTGCAGCCTTTTCCCAGGCCAGAAGCCATGAAAATCAAAAATTAACCTAGAGCCATTCCCTTCCTCTAGTGTGGACTTCTCCCCAGAATCTGCCTGGTTTATGTCTCTGGCCACTGTTGTTGGATAGTTGTTTCTTACATTTTGTTCAGAACTTTTTTTTATTATCTGTAGTAAGATGGTCTAATAGGAGCTATTCTGTCATACTGGTGGCAGACTCCTCGTTAGCTTCATACTGTCAGAAGGCTCTGGGTATTACTGGATTGTCCCTGAAATGTTACTTGTAAATAGTACAATCTCATATTCCAGTTTTCCTCTGGCCTCCGTACAGAAGCCTCTTTCCGGGCATTCCACCCACCTGAGCAGTTGTGTGAATTTAAGTATTCTGGCTTCATATATATATCGTCACCCTAGACATAAAATATATTACTAAGAAAATCGCATCTTCCAAGAAAATGAATCAAGAATAAGAAGGATTCATGAGATAGCAAGAAAAGTTCGCTTCCAAACCTTTCTACTTTTTACGCAAGGAGAGAGCTTTGCATGTTTGAAGACTCCCTGGGGACACTAACCTATTTCTATGTTAATTGTGATAATACCCTGCCTAAGCACTCTTTTGTTGCAATTTAATCCCATTTTTTCTCATCTTGTACTTTGTATAAATTGATAGTGTGCTCCTTTCTTCCTTAAAATTACCCTTTATATACTTCGGGCGAATTAGGAAATCATCTCTTAGCCATATTTGCCAGACTGAGTAACCCAATTCCTCTTTCTCCGATCAGAGTACTAGTTCACTTCATTGTAATCTTTTGATTTGCTGTCCTTTACTCTGAACAACATTTCAAATCACTACTTGAATATATAAACTCGTCTCTATGCTGCAAACATTGCACTCAGAGGTAAAACACTCAAGAGAAATGAGTGCCTATGTCCACATAAAGATAGGTGACTAAAGTGTTCCTAGAGAATCTAACCCATCAGTGCGGTCGCAGGGGTAATGGAGGGGGTGATATTTGCTCTGAACGAGAAAGGAATGAAGGAACTTCTGGGGGGAGATCGAAATGTCTTATAGCTTGATGCAGGCTGTAGTAACATGAGTTTATTTATGTAAAAATTTATCAAGTTGCATACATACAATGAATTGTGCACATACTTTTATGGATATGTGAGTTTAGAATGTATATAAATAACAATACAAATGTATGGATGCAGGCATGTGTGGTGTGTCAGTATATGTTTCTGCAAGACAAAGTCAAACACTGTTTCACGAAGAAAACCCTCAAAAATGAAACCTGTGTCTGCAGCCCTCCAAGCTTCTCAGTGCATGGCAAAATAGAATGACTTCCTAAAAAAACAGACAAAGAAAGAATTCTCAGGGACTCTTGTGAAAACAAGGACTATTTTACAACAGACAGGTGAACACCCTATCAGGACCTCTTCAGTAGGAAAAACAATCTGATGGCAAAATACTCTCCACAGATGGTTTCCCTGCAAGAGAAAAAAATTCCATGATTAAATGTGCCAATTTGACTGAGTGTAGTATTTCTGAGTCCCCGACCTAAAATGCTAGGTTGTGGAGATTGTTTACTGTAAGTATAGAAATAAGAACAAAGGCTTTGAGGCAGGATCACCCTGGAAGTGCATCAATCTCTTACTTAGCTTGATGACCCTATGCAATTCTATTAACCACTGAAGTGTTCAGCTTCTTAATCAGGAAAATGGGACAATGTCATTTTCTGAGAATTAAGTGCAAAACATTGACAAAGAGAAGAAAAATTAGTAAAGCCTTGACATTTTCATCTGGATAAATTTCATGGAAGGATTATAGGATTCATTGTCTCTTAGCAATTTAATAAGTCCTCTAATGGAAAATCCTGGATTCTACAAAGAATCAGTATAACCTGAGCCACTGCTTGACGTGGGTAAGCATGTAGTTCTGACAAGAGGATGAGGATTTGCTGGAGCCTCTTAGGAGTCACTCAGCTTCGTTTTCATCAGTGGTCAATGGCCATACCGTTAGCTTGTGCCAACCCTTTGTTGAACCTGGCCACAAGTGAGAACAGATGAGAGCACACAAAAGAATCACTGCAAATCTAGTAATCAAGACAGAGAAATGATTTAAATTATCAGCTGTTCACTGTAGATCAGTTCTATCCCCATACATAAAGAAAGAGATCTCTTATGCTCAGGAAAGACTCTGGGCGCTCTGAAAACAACTGGTGAGAAAGGTTTGACAAGGAGAGAAATAGCTCAGGACGGTGTCAGCACTGTACAGCTGAGCTGCTGTCCATTCTCTCCCACTCCTCACCACAAAATTTAAGCATCTGGTTAGTGACCAATATGAGAACTGTTTGCAATTGCTGATAATCCAAAATTCATTTGCATAGCTTCCCATATGTTGGAGACAGTATAGCTATGGCTTTGTATCCTGCATGCGTCTGTGACAGACAGGAATAACTGGAGAAAACTGACATGTCTACTGCGTAGCTACATATCTCCTTCAATGTGCATCCATTGATTTCTATCTATTGTCTTTGCCTCTAGACATAAAACCTTGGATAGTTTTTCCAAGACATGCTTAATTGACTTTCCTAAGGAACATATTTATGATAATATTTCTTCCCAACATTTTTGAAGTAAAATTTTTATAATTTCATAAAATTTTATAATTTTTCCATAAAACACTAGATGAAGAGATTTATTTCTTTAAGAGAAATAAAAATCTTGAAACCAAGGAAATTTTAAAAATGAAGCATGTACTATTTGTAATATCTATATCTTCATGTGTCAATGGTGATTCAGTCCTATGGTTATAAATAACACCTAGAAGATATTAATGGCTAAAATTTTTATTGACAGCCCACCCTTCTGTCTCAAATTCTAAACTCAAATGAAGATAATGACAATTATGATAATAGTTAAAATTATCTAATAGTTAACATATTTGATGCCATACATCTATGTAAAGACATCTATTTATAGGTATACTATAAATCAATATACTTGAAGTATTAGATTAAGGTAATTTAATTTAATAAACCTATGAAGTAGGCAATATTATCATAATTGTAAAGACTGAAGTGAGAAGTGCAAACAGGTAAAGTAGATTTCAAAGTAACAAAACCATCCAGTAAGTTGCAAAGGCAAAAATTGAATCCAGATTGATTGGTTTTCATATCCATCTATGTTCTTTATAACTCCACTGGGATGTCTAGTAGACATCTCCAATTTAGCACGTCTAGACCTAAACACCTGGTATGTTCTTAAAGTGTGTTCAATCCTTATCTTACTATTACTATACTATACCTTACCATTATACTATATCCTTACCATTACTATAAATGTCAACTCCATCTTTCCAGATGCTCAGGCCACGGAATCTGGAGTCAACCTTGACATTTTTCATTCTCTCATTCAACACATACAAACTATCAAAAAATCTTATCACCTCTATCATGAGAAAGATCCATATCTGGCCACTTATCTTTGCTTTTACTTCTCACTTTGGAATCAGCCAGCATCCCTTCTACCTGGATTGCCATACTAACCTCAAAGTCTTTCAGCTTCTACTCTTTCTCCCCTATAATGTAGAGGAGTTCAAAAAAGCAGCCACACTGACCTTTCTGGAACAGAGTTAGATTGTAATATCACTTTTTTGTTCAAAGACTGCCATTTTCCCATGTCACTTGGATTAAAGCCATGGTCCCTATAATGGTGTACAAAACCCAGTCTCAACACCTGTCTGACCACAACCACTGTTTGCCTCATTAACCTCTTCACATCACCTTCAGAGTCACTTTAGCCACACAGACACACATGCTCTTTGTGTCTCTCAAATAGTCCAGTACAGTCCTACCTTGAAGCTGTACAGTCTCTGCTCTTTCCCTTTATTCTCATGGCTAATCCCCCCCACCCAGGTCTTCATCATTCATCATATTCTCAATACTACCCCAGTAGACTGTAAGGTTACATTCTGTTCAACTCTAGCCTCACCTAATTTCCTTTCCCTACTCTACTATTTCCTTTTTCAATACCATTTATCATTCCCTAATTCAACACATACTGTATTTTACTTCTTGTGCTTATTTCTTAATGCCTGTCTTTCCCTATTAGAGTGTAACCACACACCAGGGAGTGTTCTTTTGTTGCTGCCATATCTGGTGCCACCAGAATGGTGCACAGCCTGCTAGACTAAGAGACTAGTACAGGTTCTGAGAAATCCTCTGCAAAGATTCTGTGTATTTTTTGTTCATTCTAAAATCTATCAAAATTACTGATTACGGCTTCTGTTTTTATTCAATGAAACACTCATTAAATTCTCAAAATATTAGTGCTTCAAGGAAAGGATTTTTCTGATAGTTCTATTGGAAGATACAGGAAAAGTATATAGGAGACTGCAGTCAGCTTCCCAGTTACAACCACCTAGGTTGTAACTTGATAAGATTCAAATTGTTGTATATATAGTTACCAAGTACTATCTCTCATATTATGATCTATGAAAGAGGCCATAGAACAATAATATTCCACATATTTATACTATCTTGTCCAAACGAACCATCGTAGACTTTCCTAAGTAATCCAAATAGTACACATATGTATGTGATATGCTTTATATCAAAGTGTTACAGTAAAACCCAGTACAGTCAGTTGAACTAAGGGATTATTGATAAGAAGTAGCAGAAAAAGAAAAGACAAAAGATTGCTGTTACATATGTATTTCACATTTTTAAATTCATTTTAAATAAGAAATTAGTTTTAAGTTTTAAACAAACTATGTTAACACTTAAGAAATATTTAAGGAAAGAACTTTGGACCAAAAAACATGAGTTTAGCTATGGTTTTGCTAGCAAGCTGTGGCAATTTGGACGAATTAGTTTCCCTAGGTTTTAACTTTCTCATCTGTGACATGAGGGATCTGTAATACGTCTTAAACTGGTTTTAGGTCTAAATCCTTTAAAGTTTTTAAAAATTGAAATCCAATGAGAGGCAAAAGCTAACAAATTTTTTGTAGATTTTAATAGCGAGAGGATCACAATAATTTTTTGAAATATTTTTCCACATGCTCCTTTGATAGCTGTTTTTACCATTTAAGTATTTAGGGTTTAACAATCTAAGAAAGCATAATTTTTAATTTCTGTAAAGGAGCTATTACAAGGCCTGCCAAACCTCTGTTAAGCCACAGAAATTTTGGGGTTGTTGCTGCAGCTTGATCTAGCTAGGCTATCGTACCAGATGGCTGATTCTTTCCATCCAGGCACAAGAATGAAATAGACTACATAATGGGTCATGAAGCATGTTTCAGAATCTTTAAGAAAAATAGAACTGATTAGTTTTTAATCAATATATCTTTTTAAAGTGACTTTTCTAGGAACAAACTCAGATTTGATTAGGTATTTATGATGAATCTTGTGATGCCAACTAGAAATGCAAACTTCATGGTTTGAAATCACTGCTAAATGAAGTGGAGGGAGGCACAGAATAAAATGTTTCAAAATAATTTTTGAGAAGCAAGAAGGCTGACTTCTCTGATCTCAACATACTCTTGAAATATCCACATGACAATAATGAATTCATTACTTTGTTATGCAATAGATGGCTATTACAGAAGACATGGATGAATACATCCTCGAAATAATGTGGAATCTTTTCTTTTTTCTTAAAAAGATTTATCATGATTCTTTCAAATAAAATTAATAAGAATCCATCAAATTTCACATACCTTTTTTCAAGCTTTACTTTTTACAGAAGTAGAAAATGATATGAGATTCATCCAGAATATTTTCTTTAACAGAATTCACTACATATCAGTGGATTTTCTTTTTTGGGGGGGGCGGTACCAGAAATCGAACTCAGGACCTCATGCGTGCCAGGCAGGCGCTGCACCACTGAGCTAAATCCCTGGCCCTCAGTGCATTTTCTAAAGGTTGAAATATTTTGTTTTACCTATTAAAAACCACAGTAAGGTAAAAGGGTAAAAGCATAAGCCATAGCCTCAAAAATATTACTGTCCACTGAGTTTCCCATAAATGGATTCATGTTATTTTCTGTTTTTGACCCTAGTAAATAGATTTTTTTCAGTTTTGGTATTCTAAAAAATGCAATGATGAAATATGAAAAGTAAAGCCATTAATAAGTGAGTAGTGAAAAAAACTCATAAAAATTCAAAGAAATTTAAATAAATGGAAAGACCCTACTTATGAATTTTAAGACACACTTTTTTAAGATGCCAGTTTATCCCAAAATGATCTATAGCTCAAAACAAATTTGATTAAAATCGCAGAAGGATTTTAAAGTTGAATTTTCAAGTTCATACTAAAATGTATATGGAAGTTAAGAGAAACTGCAAAAGACAAAATAAACATGAAAAAGAAGAAAGTTGGTACACTCATGTTGCCTGATATCAAAACACTATAAAGTTACAACAATCAATACTATCCAGTATTGGAGAAAGGAGAACACATGGGTTAGTGGAGCTTCATAGAGAGTCCAGAAATAGACCCACATGTACATGGTCAATTAACTTTTATCTAAGGTAAAATGGCAAATAAATAGAAAAAGGAAATAGAAATAGAAAATTTTGACAAATGGTGCTAGAACAGTTGGGCATACACATGTAGAAAATTAATCTTGACCATTATCTTGCTCTCTTTATGAAAATTAACTTCACATGTAAAACCTAAATCTACAGTTTCTGTAAGAAAACATAAGAGGAAACCTTTGTGACAATATTTTGCTTAGATATGTCAAAAGCATGATGCAGGACCGGGGATATAGTCCAGCAGCACAACGCCTGCCTGGCAAGCACAGGGCCATGAGTTTGATTCCCAGTACCAACAAACAAACAAACAAAAGCATGATGCATAAAAGAAAAAAACGATAATTGGTTTTTTATCAAGATTAAAAAGTTTTATCTTTTGAAAGACACAGTTAAAAGATTGTGAAGTCAAGTAAGAGATTAGGAGAAAATATTTACAAATCATATATGTGCTAAACAACTTGTACTCAGAATGTATAAGGAATTCTAAAAATTTGACAATAAGTAAACAAACAATTTGCAAACAACTTGAACACTTCACCAAAAAAGGTAAATAGATTGCAAGCAAACAAGCATAGGAATAGTTGCTCAACCTCATTAATACAAAAACACTAATTAGAAGAAAGAAATCCATATTATAGTACTGAAAATAGATATCTGTGGTATATCTATGCAATAGAATATAGTGCAGCAACAAAAGAAATGAATTACTGATGCATACAATGACATGGTTAAACTTCAAATGTGGTAAATATAAGAATATAGATTTATAATGCTACATATTTTAAAATTTCATTTACATGACATTCTATAAGAAACTAAACTTTAGGGAGAGAAAAATGGCAGTTGTTGCCATGGGCAGGGGTTGATTCAAACGCATATGTAAAATATGGGGGTGATGCTTACATGATCATTGATATTTGTCAGCTGAAAACTATATACTAGAAAGCATGATTGGCATTTTTTAGTGTATACAAATTATGCTTTAATAAAAAACAGGAATGGGCTGGTGAGATGTCTCAGCGGCGTAAGCGCCTGCCTGGCAAGCGTGAGGTCCTGAGTACGACTCCCGGTACCCATATACGAAAAAAGGGCCAGTGATATCACTCAGCGGCACGGGCGCCTGCTGGCGCGCAAGGTCCTGAGGTCGAGCCCCAGTAACCACAAAAAAAAAAAAAAAAAAAAGGGAAAACAGTGATTAGTCATTTTTCTAGTTTTGGCTTTTTCATGAATTTGTTCAAAAGAAGAAATACAACAAATGTACTACACAAATATTTTCCTAAAAGCAGAAGAAGGGTTATTAAGATAACTCCTTAAATAATTTCAGGAGTAAAATAAAGGAAGATGATGGTAGGAAATCTAAAGAGATAAAAGAGCATATAAATGATAAATGTACTAAGAGCTAGACCTTGAAAGTTATCTACAATAAGACAATGAAGGCAAGTGCCCCTACAAGTCAATTTACTTTTCTAACTCTCTGAAATTTATTTAGATAATTCAATAGAAACTTTTGCTCTTTGATTCATGGGATACATATGAATATATAATAAGCTAACATCTATGAATCCTGCTGAGATACATTATCTGTACAAAAGGACTATGTAGTTATGTGTTGGTTTTGTGAACTCGGGAAGGTATAGTAATAAAAGTACAGTATAGAAGATAAGGGTAATGTTAGGCAAGAACTATATGTTAGACAAAAACTATCTAATCATTGTCTTTTTTTATCTGGATCCTTCTCAGACACTGCATTCCACACCTCAGTATACACAGAATCGCTGCAAACGGATGAGGAGTAAGAATAAAGCGTAAGTGTTCTTAGAGAAAAGCAACTTTATGTACTCCAAAAGCCTTATCTCTGCTTGAAAAGTAACCATTATCCTACAACACTCTCAATCCCATTTCATTGGATTTTTCAAGCCATTTGCCAGTGTGGATTGTTCAGATTTTCAAAAGAATAAAAAACTATATTACTTACTATAAATGATACTCATAAGTAAATAAAGAACAAGAACAAGATCAAGAATATATTTGCTTCCCATATTATAAAGTAGGTATGCAATATTTTACACCATGAAGAACTAGAAAAAGAAAAGGAAGTAATAGGAAAAAACCCTAGAGTCTCTTCTTTCTAAGCAATACTATTTGTGATGCTCTTAAATGGTCTGGTATATTGTACAATCATTATGATGGAAATCTCAATTTGTTACCACTTTCATATTTAAAGAAAAAGCCCTGGGTGTTTTTCTCACTGACTGTTCAGTTAATGGAAAATTTGTCTATATAGCTGTTGGAGTATTTTTTTTACAGATTCTTTAACTTGAAGACATTTCCAAAAAAGTGTCATCCTATATACGCCACTCAAGCAAAGTACAAATTCCCCACTGACATGCGACTGTGTTTGTTGGCACCAGCTCAGGTGGTAGACATTTTACATCACTGACAGAGGTTCAAGTCCTTTGCTTCACATATCCCGGATCTACCCAGGAAATCTCCTTCAATTGCTGCTCTGTGAAGCCAGTTCAAAAAGAATGGATGTTCATAGATAGTTTCAATCAAATGTTTTCTGGGAAAAACAGAATTTACTTATAAGGTGAAAGCAGGCTTTGGACATTCATTCAACATTAATTAATTCAACTAATATTTATTAAGTACCTACTAATATATTCCAGACACTTTCCTAGGAACTGGAACAAAACAAACATAGGGCATGCTCTCTAATAAGGGTGACAGGCAAGGAAGAACATAAGCAAAGAATATAAAAAGGGACAATAGAGAAGATATACACGTCCACTGGAAAATTTAGCCCATCTAGCAGCAGCCCAATGTAAGTTCTAAACCTATGTGCAGGAAAAATGTTTTCACACTGTCGTAAAAGACATGCACAGCTAAGTGAAGACATTCTGCTTACACCTCCTCTTACGATTGTTGTTGAATTCAAATGAGATTCAAATGTGCTGACCTGTCGTGTAGCTTGCAACAAATCACTGTGAATTATTTTAATCTTTCAGACCAGACTGCTAAAAATTCTGCTCTCTTCTATGATTTCATGTTCATGTAGATAATAAACTAGATGTTTTCCGTTGTATTATTTATGTTTATTGTTTGGATTCAGCTTTGTGCATGTATTTGTTCTCCCATTTTCCCTACTCTTCAGTAAAAAGAGAACTCTAGCAAAAAGGCTTGCTGTTAAAGACTCACTGTCTTATTGTATTGGAATAACAGAATTACAAAAGAATTGAATAATCTAAGCTGATCAATAGATAACTTGGTACAGGCAACATCAAATGACCTAGATGTATTCACCCTTTGCCACTTTTCCTGTGTCCAGTTTCACAACTCAAACTCATCAAAGATGAGGAGGTGAAAGGAAGGGAACCATGCCTCTTTGAATCAGACGTCCAATTTATGGCCATTTCTGAATGCTATCACTGAAATGGTCGATTTGACCATGTCAAATTTCATTTGTCTCATACTTTTATCACCCTCAAAGCTGGTGCAATGTGCTTGCAGTAGAAGTACAGTGGAAAAAATGAACTTCCCCATCAGCTTGTCAGATTAAAAAAAGTAGATTGATTTTACACCTTTGAAATAAACAGCTGGCTTGAGCCTCTCTCTTCTACTTTTTTTTTTTTTTTTTTTTTTAATATTCTGTGCCTTGCATTTTGGATTTAAAGAGAAGTGTTGGGCTGGATAAATGTAGGGAACAATTATATTCATGGTGATGACTTCAGCTAACATTTACTGAGCATTATGTGCTTTGGAAGGTGCTGAATGTTTTGTGCTTACTATCTTAACTACGAAAACATCTATTATTAAAATATCTCCTTCCTATTTGCTTGTTAAACTGCTCTCATTCTACTTTGTCCTCTATTTTTGCCAATCTATCACTTTCTTTATATCATTTTTCGTTCAGCTTAGACCCCATGGTTCATTGCTTTTCAAATGTACTTGGAGATTCATAACCTTGTTGCTCACCTAGATAATTAAATGAATAACATGCATGCTGAAGCTAAGCTCTATCAAAGTCCAACAGACAGCTTGATTCCACTGTAAATTTAGAGTTATTAAACTCAAATGGCAGCATAGCTTGCCTGGGAATCATGGTGCTTTTCTTTGACCAATTCAGTTTTCATGGTAACAAGTTAAACCTTCCATATTCTCCTTAAAGATCCAACTACTCCTTCCACACCTTTTTCCTGCAATCTCAAAAGATGACCCTGCCTTCTACTTGAGAGAAAAAATTTAAAGTGAACATATGGAAATGCCCTCAGCTCCCTTCTACTAAAAGTATAATTGGACCCAATGCCCTGGCTCTCCTTTCCTTTGATCTTTACATTCCCTAATGTTACTACAGAGGGTACACTTTCTACCATCTAAGCTCCATAAACTCCTTCATTTCATCCTCACTTCCTGTTATCTTTCTCCTCAGTAACTTTAAGGGTTTTCTCTCATGCATATTCAACCAGCTCTTCTCAAGTGGGTCATGTCCATCAAAATGTACACATGTTCAAGTCTCTCCAGTTTGAAATGTCTCTTCATCTTTGATCCTTAACTGTTTGCACTCTTTTATTTCATTTCGGAGAAAAAACATTTTGAAATAAGTGACTCCATATTGAATATTCATACCCTCAACCCACTAGATATTGGATTATAATCCCATCTGAAAGGAAACAGCTCTGGCCAGGCACTGTGAAACAGATGAAATTGCTTATCTTACTAGGTAGCAGTGGTAAAACTCAGATGTTGAACCCTGGTCAGTTTGATTCTAGAACCCAAGGTATTACCTCTATTAAGTTAGATGATATTTCAAAAATGAATCTATATCTACCCAATTATAAAAACCATTAACTCTTTTAACCTAGTAATTTCATGATTGGATGTTTATGTTTAAGGTACAATTTCACATCTACAGAGTAGCATACATACAAGCTTATTCTTTGTTCAAAGCACATACTTAGAAAAAAAATGAAGTACCTAAACAGAAGACAAGATAAAGAGGTTGTGTTACATGAATAAAATTGAATACTAGCCAATAGCATAAAAGATGAAGAAGTTCTCTAATTATACCTACAGAAATATATTAAAAATACATTAAGTTTTAAAAAGTAAGGTGAAGCTGGGTTCATAGCTTATGAAAATGAGAGCACTTCTTACTTATTAGCTTATTCTTGCATCAAGTACTTATACAAATACTTATAACAGAAGTGTTTGGCAGATGTTGGGAATTAGTCAAATAGCCCAAGAGCAGAGAGAAACAACTGTAAATTACTGCAGAATACCTCTGCATATATTTTATTTTGAACCATGATATTGTGATAACTATTTTAAAGTTAAATATTAATTGCTACCTTATGTTTTTTTTTTTTTTTTGTGGGTACCGGGGGGTCGACCTCAGGACCTCGCATGCCAACAGGCACCCGTGCCGCTGAGCGATATCACTGGCCCCTTTTTCGTATGTGGGTTCCGGGAGTCGAACTCGGGCCCTCGCGCTTGCAAGGCAGGCGCTTACGCCGCTGAGCCATCTCACCGGCCTCTACCTTATGTATTTACCATGCTTCATTTATGAGTAAAAAATATTTAAATATGATGTTAAATGTTATTTGTATCATGGTTTGTTTCATATATTTGCTATATTATATAACTCCCTGTAATATTTCCGACAGATTCCTCCTATAACAAAAATAAAATACAATTCTTCTATCAAGACCTACAAGATTCCATTTGGGAAAAATTGCATCAAAATATATTGAAGAGTTTTCCAGACTGAAAGCATGATTTTCCCATTTGAAGTGGCTTACTGATTTCCTAGAAAAATGGTCAAAAAATACACAGACCAAACTACAACGCTGTGAACTTCAGATAAAACATACTGCTTTAAGAATTAGACGTTATCTAATTTCTGAAAATCAACATTCAAATTGAGGAGACAATGGAGAAATGCATTCAACTATCCAAGAAAAATAATTTCAAACTTTCAATTCATATATAATCAAATTATCAAATATAAAATTATTATTTCACCAAAACTAACTCCCATGTAACCCATTTCAGGAAGCTACTGGAAGATACATGCCATCAATACAGGGGGTAAGCAAAGAGAAAGGAAAACTTTGGAGTGAGAAAGCGGAGAATCTAACACAAACAAATGAAGGGACTCTCCAAGACAAATGTGGAAGGAGATCCCAAGATATCATCTCTGTATCAGGCCTTGAGAGCGATGTCCAAATTAGAATAAGAAAACTAACAGCAACAAACATGAGATCATTAGCTTCAGGTACATAAAAATTATACAAGGCTGAATTTAGTGACACATGCTTGTAATCCCAGCACTCAAGGAGATAGAGGCAGGAAGCATCACAAGTTCTAGCACAGCTTAGTAAGTGAGCAAGACCCTGTCTCAGAACAAAAAAATAAAACAAGGACTGGAAATGAAGTTCAGTGCAAACAGCCAGGTTCACCCCAGCACGCGCACACACACACACACACATACACACAAGCACAGAGAAAGACAGAGAAAGAGAAATAGAGAATGAGAGAAAAAAGAAAAAGGAAAAATTCACACGAAATTTATAGATAATGACAAAAAAGGAAGCACAATATTAGCGTGAAACTTGGTTCTGTTGTGTTATAATAATGAATCATCTAACAATAAACTAAGATTTAACTATATTTGGACAAATACGATGGAGAGGTATGTGTGTGTTTCAGAAAGAGTTGAAACTTCAAATTCTATAACAGACAAATATTAGCTGATATCTGTAATCAAAGTATCGGGAATGAGAAGATAGGCATATTACTGAGAACAATAGAGATAAATAATAAGGGAAGTGTAGTAAGATTCCCAAGTAGTCGCCTCTAGGAGGAGAAAGTAAGTGCAAAATGGGAAACTACTATTTTTCCTCATTCTCCTTTAGACACATTGGATTAACTAAGAACGTAGATAACTGTAATAAAAATCAAAAGTTAAAGAATGAAAGAAGGAGAAATAATCCTCAGTGTTTGAACTTGAAGTAAAATATATTAGTCAATAGGTCAGTCTCTGTCATAAATACAAAGGAGAAATTCAAAGACCTTATTTCTTTGACATTTTGAGCATGACACAAAACTAATAAACTCTTTGTTAAGATGTACAATTAATATTCTTTGGGGGAAAAGATCAAGAGTTTATTCATTCCTCATTGCTATTTCTCAATTCATCTTCTATTCTTAGACAGAAACTCTCACTAAAATTAATGGTAGTTATTTGAATGTAAGCAAAGGATAATATGTGCTACAAGCCTGAAAGTACTTCATGAAAATGATGGGGGAAGGAATTATTGCTGAATTAAAAAATAATTTTTAATTGCCACATAACATTATTACATTTGAAATATTAAATATCTCATTATTTTGCAGCACTTTTACTGTTTTGAAGAGTAAAATGTCAACCTCCCAAAGTTTCTGAAGTTCATAAGAATTTGTGTGTTACTAAACATGAATTTCACTGGTAGTGCACAATACATTATTTCATCTGTTTATACATCATTAGTGATTGGGCAAATTTTATCACCACTATATTTTATTTAAATCATCAAGAATCAAAAGATTTTAGCTGTAATATTATAGTACTGTAATACTCAGCTTTCTACTGCTGAGGCAAAATACCTGATAACTGCAACTTAAAGAAGAGGTTTAATTTAGCTCAGGGCTTCAGAGGTTTCAGTCCATGGTAACCTGGTGCCATTGTTGTAAATTTGAGATGAAGTAGAACATCATGGTGAAGGGTGTGGTGGAATGAAACTATACACTTCATGATTCACTACACAAACTACATGGTGGCCAGTAAGCAAAGCACAGGGGAAGAACTTGAGAAAAAACATAGCTTTAAAGTCATGCCCCCAGTGACCTATTTCCTCCAAGATGGCTCTACCTCTTAACATCATGTTCAGCTATTATTAATACCATAGCACCCTTACAGTCCAATCACTCTCCAGGGATCTCCTAATCCAGTCAAGTTGACAATCAATCAAGATTAACCAGCACAAGTAATGTGATCTTACAATCTACTACTAAGTTTCTTTAGTATTCTTGATCATGAAAAAAAAAGGACTGCAGTAATTTTAAAGAAGGAATTTTTTCTTATAAATCAATGTCATTAAATAACTACTTTCTTCTATAGATATTCAATGATATACATACATAACAACTAATAGTTTACTGTAGTTGGAGCTTCTTTCTTTTTTTTTTATGCAGGTACCAGGAGTTGAACTCAGGACCTTGCGCTTGCCAGGCAGGTGCTTATGCTGCTGAGCTATATCACCAGCCCTTATTTCTTTTTAAAATAAGATTATTTTCTTTCTACTTACAAACATTTTCAAAAATGTTTGATTTTGAGAATACAGAGAAATTAAAATAAAAAGAAAATCACTAGCACTGTCTATCCTGCTGCTCCAAACACTGTTGGCACTGTTGGCACTTGTTGGGATGGCAGAGCCCCTATTAGCCTAACTCCTAGCGATACTACTTGGAGCAGAGCTCTCTGCTGATCCAGGCAGGTAGAAGATCAATAAGTAACTATTTTTTATTAAGCCATAGAGATTTCAGTGTTATATTTTTATGACAGTAAAAGCTAGTTTTTGTGAACAAATACTATTCCCAACTCTAGCTCCATATCAACCTCTTCAAAAGGGAAAAAGAAAAAAGGAAGGGAGGGAAAGGCGAAGGAAGGGGAGGAAAGAGAAAAAAAGAAAGAAAGGGAGGGACAGAGGAAGGGAGGGAAAGCTGGCCAAATCCATTTGTTCTTAAAACTTTGCTGCTCACCTAGAAGGGCAGCATGTACTAAAGCAAACAAAAACTTACATAAGTGCTAGCATAGAGTAGGACTTGTTCTATGGAGAGAGAAAGAAAACCACATAAAAACTTCTGATAGCATGTGGCAGACTTTCTAAAAATTATCAATAATTATAGTAGTCATTGCCATTACTGGCTGAGTATTCTGTATCAGATTCAGCTTTAATCATTTTGACATGCCAGAGTCTTTAACTTGTACGTGAAGCAGATATTAGCACATTCCCCATTTTATAGCTTAACAAACTATATGAGATAGAGGGTGGTATAAAATTTTACCAAGGTCACACAGCTAATATATATCAGAGATGAGATTTAAGCCTAAGGAACATGACACCAGAAATTGTGCTCTGATCCTTCATGCTGTGCTTCCTTATCAGTAAGAAGAGGAATATAATTCTTCATACGAGAAAATGGTACATTAATGTGGTCAACTATGAAACAGGTATGTATATAGTAATTTATGGATTATTCAATTGCATTGTTTATATTTTCATTCAGCTTTTATTTTCTTATACTCCTAATTCCCCTGCCAGAGAATAAATCGGTTTCTGCAGGCAAAACCATAAGCAACAGAGGCTGAACAATAAGGAGGAAAGCATCAGGGCTTTTGTCTCTCCTCACACATTCCCGTCTCTTTTGGAAGAGTGGTAAATGGGGAGGTAGAGAACTTCAAAGAGTTAAAAGCTTAAATTCAAATCCTGGCTGCTACTAGACAACTTATTTTATAACTGAAAAGACTGAGTTTCTATGATATTATAAAGTCTTGGTTTATTCATTTGTGAATAGTAATTATAAAGCCTGTCTCAGAGATTTATTGAGGCATTAAGCAAAGATATTATAGAAGGTACTCACCAATGATCAGCCCAAACAGTATTGGACAGATTGTGAGTCCGAGATCGTCTCGCTAAAACTGGCTGTGTAAAAGGGAGATTTAATTGTTTCTACGATGGTAGTTTCCAGCAGAGACCCACACAAAGTCATTTTGACCTGGCCTCTTACTATCTTTCAGCTCTACTTTCTTGAGAAGCTTCTCATTCTGCGGTATGTTCACTCCTCACAGAGGCAACATATCTCCTCAGCCTCCTGAAGAAGGAAATGCCTCTTTTTCATTTATGCAAAGGAAAAATTCTGAAAATGTCGCCTGCATGAAATCAACTGGCTTGGTTTGTGAATGTGCCCACTTCTGTATGCCAGGCCTAGGTGACATGCCTACCTTGAGAACAAAAATTGGGATTCTACCTGGAACACACACACTAAAATAAGGAAAAGCATGGTTATTCAAGGGGGGGGAGAGAAGAAATGAATGATGCATGAAAAGAACTTCTACCTACTAAAAGTAAACATTTCTTTTATAATTCATAAATAAACAAAGGGAATATTGTGAAATTAGTCAAGTTCTTCCTGTCATGTTGAACTGATTTTGACTGATGAGACCTTATGATACAGTCAAGGCAATGCTAAGGTTTAGCTATCAAGACTAAGAATCATAAATGATATGTTATATATAATGAATTATATAATATGAAAAACTTAATCTTGATCAAATGAAAGAAAACTAATCATTTTTGGAGTAAATGAATTTATTTTCACTTTTTAAACAATCCTTGGAAAGAATGGAAATATACATGTAGTTTGTCCCAACTAAATGTCATGGTTCTGTCAGTTAATTTGTTGAGTCATGCCCTTCCTGCTTTCTAATGAGATTTCTACTTTCCACTTAACCATATCTGAATAAGCTAAGCAGCTTAAGCATGTACATAAAGCCAATAGTTCACAAGGCTGCATAGGTTTTTGGGGGGTGGTTAAATACAACATGCTAAAACATTTTACAAAATTATATTGTTCGATTCTTATCTGTTGAATAATTTGAAAGGATTAAATTTTAAAATTACTGATAAATATGTCTTTACTTTCCAATGTTGTATATGGTAAACCATCGCTGTCAGGACAAATCTGGCTGCCACCTGTTTTTGGAAGTCAGGTTTTGTTGGAGTACACATTTATATGTACAGTTATGTGTTGTCCATACCTGATTTTGCACGTCAACAGAAGGCCGTGTTGACAGAGACCATATGGCCTGTAAGCATAAAATATTTTCTATCTGACCCTTTATCAAAGAAACTTGCCTTCTCCTTATGTTAGCAATGTAGACAAACTATATCAATGCCTCCAGGTAAAAAAAAAAAAAAAAGAAATTTCTGATTCTAAAACATAGGAAAGCAAAATGCTCTTTTCTCAAATCCATAATGTTATAGCAGCTGTTCTTGAAAGCCACTCATAGCATCTGTATTTTTAAAAGATTTTGCTGAATAATAAAGTGTACATTTGTTCTTTTAAAACTGCAGAGAGGCTCTCTGGGTCTTGAGATAATTTGCAATCTAACACCAAAAAAGAGTAGTTCTGAAACATTAGTGATATTTGAGAACAGAATGCCAGGAAACACCAACATGATGTTCCCTTGAATATTTATGAGCATCTCCACTTGGCCTTCAAGTTTTCTATGCTTCAGTGCTAATGTATTTGTGTCTGCACAGAGGGTGTGTGTGTGTGCGTGTGTGTGTTGTCTGTGTGTGTGTGTGTTTACGAAGTTTGAGGAGAGGAAGAGTCATTTTGAGGCAGTTTCTCACATAATAAACAAATATGGTAGGTTAAAACTGCTGCTTCCTACCTACTTTTTATATACTCTGACTACAGATCATCAGGGACCCTCAAAATACTATGGACATCTTTGGAGCCTAAGAGTAGAACCCGTCTCTGATTCTTGCTTACTTTCAGTCTTCTTTTGTGTAATTTTCTCTTCTCTTTCTTGAGATACAATTTTTTCCATGTCTTTTAGATCAGCTCCATCAGTGCACAAGAATGCTATATTAATTCCCTCTAGCTTACATCAATTTGTTTTATTACCTTTAGAGCAACACTCATTGAAAGACCTTTCCATAGTTGCTCTCTTTGATTACTCTTTTCATTCTCTCTTGAACCCATCAGGCTTTTGCGGCACATTTTCTCCACTCCATTCAACTTGTTCTTTCAAGTTGCTAATGATTTATATATTGCCAAAATCTACCTTTAAGTCTCAATACTTATTTTCCTCAGCCTTTTAGCAAGTTTTATGAATGTATATCAGTACTTTCTCATTGTGACAGTTTCTTTACCCGGCTTCTGGGAAAACATTCTAGTTTTCACCCTAGTTGCCTGGAAATTTCTCAGTCACACTGACTAGCCCAGACTTATATCAGAGGAATCCCAGGTTTATTTGTTAGACCTCTTCTCTTTTTCTGTGTGCACTTTCTAGGTGGGTTTATCCAATCTCATGATGGTAGATACTATTATTTTCTACACTTGTTACTAGTTTTCACCAGGCATAAACAAGAGTACTTCTGTCTTTCTTGAGCTATCAGCTCTCCTTAACTGCTGCCGTAATCCAGTACGTTGACACCTTGCTTGACTGGATATTTTATAGATCCCACACTCGCTCACCACACTGATGGCACCATGTTGGTGGGACATGGTGAACAGGATGTAGCATGAATCTTAGATGCCTTACTAAGACACATGAATGCCGCAGGATAGGCAAAAGAAAACCATAGAAATTCATAGGGCCGCTACTTCTTTGAAGTTTCTGAACTCCACTGGTCTAGAACAAGTTGAAATATTTCCTCCAAAGTGAAAGATATTGGAGCAATTTGCATTACTTGTAATTCTTAAAAAGGCATAGTCATCATTTGTCATGTTTAGATTTTGGAGGCAAAATATACCATGTTTCTTATGCTGCTCCAAATCACCTAAAGAACAACTTTAAAACCTCTGATTCTGAGTGCAAGTCAGAAGCAAGAGGAGTTTCTTTCACAGGTGCAGGTTGCAGTGAAAATTGATTTACCGCTTGGGCTATACGGCTTAGCACGAGCAATAGAATTTAGAGTTTGTGGCAAAAATGGATGTTTCATAGACTTGCTAGTGTCCTTAATAAGACAACTTCAGAGAATATCCTTAAGGCTGCAAGGCAAAAGCTTATCTGATACTGCAGATAGTGGTTCTTTTTTTTGAGAAACAGCTTCTAGATTGTCAGTGGTCTGTCATACATTGCCTGGACACTAGATTCCAGGACATGAAGTAACTATTGCTTTGTAAGGTACTCATTATGTTATCTGGCCTACTGCACTAAAATGATGGGCATATATTCCCGCAATTCCCCAAGTAGAAATAATATATAGAAATTGGATCTGGAGCAGGAACTGAGGGAAGGAGTAAGTTGTGTGCTGCATTGTCTTCTCTCCCTGAATCTATATCTAATCCTTCATGAGATGGTCTTACGAACAGCTTGACTGGGGATAAAGTCTTGGGCTTGGTTCACAGCATGCTATAATGAAACCAATTGGAAATAGATTGCTTCAGCAGCACTTCTCCTGTATAAGGCAATTCTTCAGACAAGCATGAATGGAAATCATCCTGCTGGAGAGAATCTGAACAATATATCCTCTTGTCTTTCCATCTAGTTTCAGAAATGACCACAGGAAAATACTTATACTGATTCATGGGCAGCAGCTAAAGTTTGCCTGAATGACCAGGATTTGAAAAGAATAGAATTGGAATAATGCTGACAAGAAATTTTGAGAAGTTCTTTGATGGATCTCTCAGGATAGACACATGTACACATAGTTTTTTTTTTTTTTTTTTTTTGTGGGTACCGGGGGGTCGACCTCAGGACCTCGCGCGCCAACAGGCGCCCGTGCCGCTGAGCGATATCACCGGCCCCTTTTCTGTATGTGGGATCCAGGAGTCGAACTCGGGCCCTCGCGCTTGCCAGGCAGGCGCTTACGCCGCTGAGCCATCTCACCGGCCCATACACATAGTTTTGCCTACATAAGTTATAACTAAATGCCATCCACTGCAGAATCAGCTTTCAAAAATCAGATGGCCAAGAAGATATTCAGCGGATGTCAGTCAGCCTCAATCTCTGGACATCCCCGTACTAACTACATTAGGTCATTTAAAAAGTTATCAAAACAGTGGCAATTGAAGGTACCCATGTGCTCAAAAGCATGGACTCCTGGCACCAGTGCTGATCACTATTGCTGAGTAACTAACCTGCAACCATTAGAGACTAAGGCAGAACCTCCCAGATACGACCAATACCAAGGAGACTTGACAGCCATTCAGAAGCAATTTGATTATAATGAACCATTCTATCACAATGTCTTCACAGACATACAAACTTATTCTAGATAATGATTTGAATTTCCTTGCTGCAGAGATTCTGGCATCATTATCATCACACAACATTTCTGCTTCTAAGAAACTCATTTTGCAGCAAAATCCAAGCAGTGGCCTCATGCCCTTGAAATCCACTGGTGTTGCTGTGTGCTCCATTATCCACAAGCAGCTGACTTGATAGATCAGCAAAATGGCCTATTGAAGATTCAGATATGGCATCCAGAGAGCCCTGCTCTGAAAGTTGGGGGTTTTGCCTACAGCATTTAGTATAGCTTCTGAGCAGGGACCAATAACAATGCTGTTTTCTCATAATCAGAATACTATGGTAGAAGAGACCATTTACTGATACAACCAATTTTCCACTGATAAGACTTTCGCTTTTTATTCCTCTGAATATGGGCTTTGTGAATGTAACTTTCTTACTTCCCCAGGGAAGAATGATTTCACCAGGTGATGCAAGACTGTTAGAGTATTTTCACGTTCAATAGTATAACTTATATGAAGACAACAGGAAAACGCAAAGGCATAGACACTGAGAATTCAAGCTTTCTAACCTTTCAAGAACAAAGGCTTAATTTAACCCACCAAAATAAAAAATTTTCAGTTGAAAGGATGGCTGATAGAATAAGGAATTTGACATGGGTAGTGGAAAGAGGAAGTCATACAGATCAACAATGCCATTGTCCACAATTAAGAAAGTAGATATTTATATTTTATTTCTTCCTTACACTCTGCGTTTATTAGTAATATTATATTAATAAACTGAGAAATATTATATTAATAAAATAAGAAATTCTTTCATTTCCTTTAAGTTACAAAATATTTATGTGGAACGTAAATGAATTAGAAGAAGAAGAAACAATAAGAGATAGAAATGATAACTGAAAAAATCATCTCTTGATTGTATAGGGAGAAAGGAAAGGGTCTTTGTTGTATGATGAATAGGCAAGGACATGCTAAAAACTCTTCAAAAACTTCCCATCTTGTTCCAAGTAAAGTACAAAGTCTCTACCTTGGCTGAAAGACTGTGCAAGATCTTCCACTGGGAAACACCTCAGGCCTCATTTCTGACCACGCCATGCACACTCACTCTGCTCCAGTCACGCTAGTCTCGCAAGCACAACCTTGACTTAGGGCCACTGCACTTGTTGTGACCTCTGCTTAACTGATTCTCAGTCTCAACAGGGTCTCTGTAAATTCTCTTCTAAGAGGGTCTTTTCCACTCCATGTCATTTCTCTCTGCTACCCTGGTGCAAACTTCTTAGCACACTACAATATTACAAATCAAATCTTTATAGCTGATTTATTTATTTTAATATTTTAAGATAACCTACTTTAATGGTATACAATAGTATATTTATAAAGACTAATTACTATTTAATGATGCATTTTTCTCTCTAACCAAGAAGGTAAGATCCGCAAAGGCAGGGATGTTATTTTTGGTCACGGCTGTATTCCCATTACCTAACACAATGTTTAGTATATACTAGAAGCATTGAGATATTTTTTTACCTTGTACCACCCACCCACTCTATATTCACTTTTGAAATGATCAAGGGATTTCTATAATATGTTATGTTTCTCAATATATTTGACTGCTAAATGAGTGGAGGTCCCAATAATATACCTCTGTACTATTATTTAATAAGTAAAATACTTATAACTTTATAAAAGCAATGTCCCTTTCTTTGTGTCAGATTTAACCCTTGGTGATTTGTCTGTACTTTTCAGGGTACTTATCTATTCTTGGTTCAGTATTCAATAGAAATGAGTAAAATGTTAATTTTTCATTTATATTGAAAGTCCAAAGACAACTTTTCAATATTGTCAGGGACTCAGGTCTCTGGTGTCTGCTTTCACCTTCCTCAAAAACAATATGCCTACCTGCACTTCTGTTCCTGACTTGAGCAAATCACAGGCTAATCCCTTGTCACAGATCTAGGGTGTGCTTGTAGGTATTGTGGGCACATCTGTTCTCTCGTGATGTTTTCAACATTTAAAATGCCCAAATGTAATTAAGAATTCCACCCTAATGATTCCGTATGTCTGTGTTCTGCAGAGATGGGAATATGAAAGTACCGAGGGAGAAAACAAGGATGCATCTATTGCTACTGATTGTTCTCACATCTCTTGTAACTCAAGCCAGAGGTAAAACTCTTTACAGAAGGAATGGCTCTTAAAGAGTTGAAGACAAATATGAAGAGTTAACACATTTCAGTGCAAGTTGCTACTTGTCCTAGTATTTGCTTTTTACATAATATTAGAATTTCAGTTGGCACATGGTCATCAAGGTCAAAATTTCATTTATCATTCTGTGTTTTAAAAAAGAGTTCCCATGCAACTAAATTCTAGTAAATGAATGTAAGATCATATACATGTCTGGGTTATTCCGACACTTTTATATATAATTTAAGATATTCATAATTTGTTTAAAATGTTATTATTGTGAGTCTCTTTCACAACATCCAAAGTGATGTCCAATGCACTTAGAGTGCATTGAGTGACTCTTAAAGCCCACTTCTGGGATACAGTATAGTTTTAAATATCACATACTTAAGGCAGTCTTCGGGTTTAAATCGTGTTCATCATTTGTTAGCCATGAAAACTTGGTTAAGTGACTTTATCTCTTTGTCCTTTCAGAAAAATCAAGACAGTAGTAGTGCTACCAGGTAGGTTTGCTGCTAAACGTGGTGAGCTACTATTCTTTACATGCTTAGAACAGAACCTGCTCTTAGTAAGTACTTCATAACACCACTGACCTTATTTATTTAGGAATGGCTCAAAGCCTTTCTTCCATTCAGTGAAGTTTAACCATCTCAGTGAGGAATTTTTTTGTTTTAAGTTTTATTCTCTTAGCACCTAGGGTGACAACTCTGGTTTGAGAGAATACTGACTTTCCTGGGAGTATTTTCTGATCTGTACAATTTGGGAGGTGAGTCTTTAGAGGCATGAATGGAGATTATTGGCCACATTTTTAAATGGTGGTTTGTTTACCCCAAAGACAGCCAGGAGAGACATATCTCTATCCCCAAGGAGCAGAAAGAAAGAAATAGAGAAGCAGCAAGTCAAGGAGATGGTGATAATGTGTGCAACAGCTGGTATCCTCTCTTTGGCATCCAGAAATGCTCAGTGAATTTAATTGATGATGAAATTTTGATTTCCTCAGTGAGGAAATTCATGATGGAGCTGAGTTTTTCATCCTAACTCATGTAGGATGAGATGCAACAAGAGCAGGATGTAAGAAAAAAGTTAGCTCTGAAATTGTAAAAATCTTAAAAATGTGTTAAAAACTAATCTGGGGATAGATCTTCAGGTTATCTCAGGCAATTAAGTCAAACCCATGTACATCTCTGTTTGCAGATAGTCGTCTCATCCTGCAGTCTCCACCCCAGACCACATTCTCCTTGGTGTTTTTTTTTTTTTTTTTTTTTGCATCATATATATAACTTTTTTCTATTAGTTGTTATGTTCCATTGAGAGTTGCTACTTATGTCCTACTATAGTCTTTTCCTGTACTAGAATGTGAATTCTCACTGGTGGAGATGATGTTTTTCTTTTTTCTGTATCCCATCTTTTTGCAAATTATGTTAAGTGGATAATATGACATTACATGCTGATTTCTACTTTTTCACACATATACATGAACAAAGAAAAGAAGATAGTGGATGCAACCATCTTTGACAAATCATGACAGTAAGACAAAAAACTGCAACTACTTTATCATGTGCCTATTATAATTATCATAAGAGCTTGTGTAACATATTCTGTGAATCACTGATTCTGTGAATCAGTTACTAGTAACTCACCATTTTTACAGGTAAGCATAGTTTAGTGAGAATAGCATCAAATTTATTCAAAATACCTATTGTTCATATAGTTTTAGGATTATCTTTCATTGCATGGATAAAGAGAAGCAGATTAAATATCTTAGAATGACACATTATTTACATGGGGGAACTTTAGTTTCTGCACTGTATCATCATTTAGCTAAATCATGACCTTTCTTCTACTTTTCTGAGCTTTCCAAGATCTCTTTAACTATTCAGTTTTTTAAAAAGTGATAGAAATTTTGCTTTAAAACATAGAATATATGTAAGTTATTTGGGAGAAGGGAGGGAGGTGAAAAATATTCCTGGGAAACATTTAAGGGTTGTAGAGATGATGAGAACAATAATTCCTCAGCAATACTAACACTATGTCTTTATTTCAAGGGAACAGGGTATTTTTTAGTGATTTGAGAACTTGGTTAATGTTTTGAATTTCCAATTTTATAATAGTTTTAACCAATTATCCACAGATTAATGTTAGTTTACACGTGGTTAGCAGGGATGATCACAAGAAAGAAAAAACGGGAAGTGAGAAACAAGATTTTTGGACTGTGAGCTCTTCTATGAACCGAACTGAAATTCCTTTAACTTGTACCCATGTCCCTGCCACTTGCAAATGAAATGCCTGGAAAATTTTAATTCAATAATTAGCAAATGCATTAAACAGAAGTTTTTTCATTGTAGTCAATATTGCGTTTTATTTTATACATTTTTTTTTTTTTGTGGGTCGACCTCAGGACCTCACGCGCCAGCAAGCTCCCGTGCCACTGAGCGATATCACCGGCCCTTTTTTCGTATGTGGGTTCCGGGAGTTGAACTCAGGACCTTGCACTTGCCAGGCAGGTGCGTACGCCGCTGAGCCATCTCACTGGCCCTATTTTATACTTTTAAAAAAGTATATTTTAATATACTTTTACAGAGATAGTCTATGTAATTTTTTGATCCTAAAATCTGATAGAGTTTATGTGTGGCAGAATAAATGTAAATAAGATTCAACCCAACTTAGAGAGAAGAGTATGTCTGGCTTATGAGCAACTTATGGTGGAAAAAGAAAATCCTAATGTATTATGAGAAGAAAACTTTAATTACTTTTTATTGATGGATGGCGTTTTTTCTCCAAAGCTATTTTGCTCCTTAATAAAAGGAGCACCAGTGCTCTCAAATCCAAAATTTTAAGGTAAGAGACAAAGAGAAAGATGCATGCACACCATTTACTTTGAAGATTTAGAAATGTTCACAAAGCTGCCTGAAGAATACAGACATTCAGTAATTTAGCATATATTGATTTAGTTCTAATCTGAAACACAGCTTTTCATTTATAACACTTCACTCACAACTACCACTGAATTAAAGTCCTTCTAAAGTTGGCTTTAAAATTGTTATTGACTTCATAGATCCCGCTCTAATCACATATCAGTTGCATGTGAAGTCCTTAATGATTTGAAAGGCACGTCAGGCATAGAGAGCAGATGTAGCAAAGCATGAAAAGAAACTGAAGTGGTGGTAAGTGGGACACAAGGGATGAGAAGAGCAAGACTGGAAGGGAAAATAAATCTGAATTCAAGGGTGGAAAACTAGCCCAGGCCATGGTAGGACAGCTTTGAAAACACAAACCAGGAAGATATTAGGTTGGCCAAAATCATTATACCAAAGGCAGCTATTTTGTTTGCTTAGCTAAGTTTGGTAGATATAACATTATCAAATTAGAACTACTAATCAGGTGATTTATGAAGCACCACATTTTCTTCAGTAGCTCTGTTTTCACAGCAATACCTAAATCCAAAAGGATTAAATATAATGTAGGATCTTAATCCGATGAGGTACTATTGAAGCTTAATTGTATTTGTCTAATAGTAACTTAAAAATTAGAACAAACTTTTTATAGTGCTCTTATTAATAATGGGCTTTGCTTTAGATTTCCTGCAGAGATGGAATCTTCCCATGATTCCTATTGGTGAAAGCATAATATCTAGGGCTTACCCTATAGTATCTATCAGTGTCATGACACGGGGTCAGTTTCTAGTCTTTCAGCCAAGGCCTTCTCATTTCAAAAATGGTGATAAAAGCAGCCTCTTCTTCATAGGTAATTAATATAATTAAATGAAGTAATGTGTAAAGAATTTTGTTCACTGCAAAACTAAATTGGTGCTAAATAAATGTACTAAACAATTAATACTAAATAAATGTTAGCTGTTACTACTACTGCGATCATAAGATTTATCTCAGACACAGTGTGCCCCAAGAATGATCCAATTTGGTAATAACTTATAAGAGTGAGGAGAGCAAATGCTATGCCTCAGAAGGTAGAGTTGTTCCCACATAAAAAGCTATGAAACACTATTTACTTAATCCCCTGCCCCCAAATCCTGGGTCAACTAAGGTAAGCCACTCAGGTCTCCTGCTTCTTTTATCTCTCACATTAGAAAACATAACACTGTGTACTTCACGGTATTGTTTTCATAATTACAAAGTAATGGCTTTAAATTGTTTATCAAATACCAAGTACTTACGCCAGACTAAATGATATTGACCCAGAAACATATTTAGCCTTTATGAGCAGCTTAGATAAAATAGAGAAATTATTTAAATCTTCTTCACCATACTGCTAAAGATCTGCAGATAATAGTCTATTTACTTTGATTAATTTTATTATCTCTATCTGAATGTGATAAACAGATAAAATAATATGCCCTTGAAACTTATGCTGACACTAACAAAATATGTGAAATAAACAGTACAATAAATGCCAAGCATGGGATTTAACATAATAGATTTTCATGTGATTTTTCTTACAATTGTCTGGCTTTCCTAAGACTCTTTGGGAATTGTTCTCACTATGAGAACATAAATTCTAATGTGTGTTAACAACAGATACTACCATAGTGCATTTCTTTTTGAAATATACACAAATAAAAAAAACATTTTAAAGGCATAGCAATAGTTTTCTTTAAGTGTAATTGTCAAGAAAAGCTAACACCTACTCTCTAAGCATCAAAGAAAAAGAACTCCAGGGAAACCAAAAGGAGATCCATTTTTCATCCCCAAATAAGGAAGAAACCATCTGTGCTAAATCATAAAACAAATGCAGTGAGAGTTTATATCAATACACACATGGGAAGGAGCTTATTTACTCTGCGGAGTAAAAATCCTTGTTATATTTAATCATATGAATTTCATGGGCATATAGACTCCTGGACCTTTTTTATGTTTACAAAAAATGCTTAACGTTTTCATTTTAAAGGCACATACTCACTCTAATGTCAATTAAATTCATCAATCAGAGCCAAGCTCAAGAATCTCCTTATCTCTATGACGTTCAGGATTTAAATTCACAAAGGAGACATTAGACATTGTGTTATTCACATCTTCTCAAGTCAATTCTTTTTCTCTAGCCCATTTTCATGTTACCGTTTTTGCATATTAATTGGTTCTGCTTATATACTCTCAAAGGTCTAACACTGGTTCACTAAGAGGGCTATACAAACCTTGCCACAAGGTACTCTAGAAGCCATATTTTTTCATTTTAAACCAGTTAACTATTATAATGAATTTATATTATATGTGCATCTATATATTTATTTTTAACACATAGATTTGATATCTGAGATACACTCAAATAATAAAGACATTACTACATTGTGGTTCAGAATACAGCTGATCCACCTTCAACCGATCTGAAGGTTTTTATATTTGGAAGTGATAAAGGGCCCTCCTTATAACTCTCTATCCATGGCAGGAGGCCCAAAACCACAAACTGTGTCTCTTTGAAATACTAAACATTGTAAACAAATAAGAGAAGGCTACCTGGAAATCAACTGCAGTAGCATTCAAAGTAATTTGCTAAAATTTGAAGATGAAGTCACTGACTTTATAATTAATACCCACTTAAATTAAAGTTTTCACATTCATAGAAATTTTTACAATCAATACTTTAATCTATAGCATCCACTTAGGTAGAAATGTTGCTGCTTTGGTAAGGGCTGAAATAGGTCTCTATTTTAAAAGGTTATGAGGTTTAGATGGAAGGAAGCACTTCCTAGAATTGAAACATTTCTCTAAACAATTTAATGAATGATGAAATTTCTCTCAAAATTATACCCAGCAATAGGAGTAGCCTGTCTTGTATAAATAGGTTAAAAGAGAAATGGAAAGGCAGGAGCACAAAAGAAAATTATAATTTTTTGGAGTCCTTATTAAACACAGGATAGATGTATTGCAAGAATTACAATGGGCTGTGCCACACGAATCTGCATAGATGAATTCTATACCCCTGGTCTGCAATGTATTCATCAAAATCTGTTACACGCTGAGTTAAATCTATAAAATACATTCTTTCTTTGCTTTTAAAACTTAACTCCATCAAATAACTTTATATTTCTCAACTACTCTTTGTGAATACTTTAAAATTCTTTTCCATTGTGTAAATGAAAAGCTGGTTTATTATTTGTTTATAACCAAGATTCATAAAGTTTTATTTCTGAAAAAAAAATCACCTCTAAATTTTCCTTCATGGTGGATCATTTGCTTCAGCTGAGCATCTGACATTCTCTCACATCTTGTAGATGATCTGTAGATGTAAAATTTCTGCATGCATATTGACAGCCCAAAAACTTACACAAACTATTTCAGTGAACTTTCCATTTTTTCCCTCACCACTCAGGCAGTGGTCCATATTAAATACTTCCCATGTAATGGTCTTGCGCTAGCTGCTAGGGATACCAGGGCCAATATGCTGACCTGGTGTTTACTGTTATTTAAGAGTATGAGTATAACTTTAGAGCGGGAGAAACACATGTGAGGGATTTTTGTAATGGATGACAGGCTGCTTGAATGCATATGAAATACAATTTGTCCACCTGAGTTTACCATTTCAATCCTCTTCATGGAAGGGAGCACTATTTGACTCAAATAGTTGGGAAGTGCATCAATTCCAAGGGATAATAAAAATGCATTTGCCTGGAAGAAGGAAGCAGTGGTAACAAATGAACCAGGAACAGTAAAGATAGGCATGAAGGAGGGAAGGATGATAATTGCTGCATGATGCAAGAATGTGTAAATGAAAAACAAAATGTAGGAATTTGTCTGTAGTTCATTTTAAAAATACTTTCTTGATCCTGGAAGAATTAGATAGAAATCTTTGAATGAAGCAAAGTAAGAGAGATCATAGGATTTAGAATTGTTCAGACAAAATGAAGAACCTCAGCTAAGACTGGAATTGTAAAATGAAAATGGAACTTCTCTTAATGAGGAACTTCAGACTCAATTAGAAAAACTCTATTCTAATGATGTTGACATTTTCCCATTAATTTAATATTAAATATTTACAAAGCACTTTCTTCTATGTTATCATACTTTACAGAGAAGAAAGCAAATCGAGATTATAAATTATTTGCACAGAGTCATCAAACAAAGAAATGGAAGCCAAGACACAAATTTAGGATTTCTGACAATACTTCCTCTGATTGCATAGTCACCCTTATAAGATATGACAGGAAGGTAGTTGATAAAGAAGAGGTATGTGATATATCAGGAGAAATTACTGGCCTAAAATCTTTTACTTTTCTTCTTAAAATTATTACTCAATTTCTCTTCCCAGTCATTACGCAGTGTTTATACATGTGTAATTTTTATGAAAATAATTATAGAATTCTTTCTATTTTTTTGTTTTATGTGGGTACCGGGAGTCGAACTCAGGACCTCACGCTTGCCAGGCAGGTGCTTACGCCACTAAGCAATCTCACCGGCCCCACTTTCTATTTTTAAAGAAAAATATTATTGTGTTTTGTTGAATCTTTCATGTATTTGTAGAATAAAGTAGAATAAAAAGACTTTCATATCTTAGTTAGATATATCATCTAAGAATTTCACATAGTCTTTCAATGTCGTTATTGTCCACATACAGATACACTCTACAATGTCCCTTGCTCTCTAATAATTGCACATCATTTATGGAAAATAAAGCAATTGACTACTCATCTGTGCAAATGTCTCAGTTGAATTACTTTTGCACCCCAGCGATCAAAAGTGAGCTTCTGGTTGTCCTCTTCAGGCAGACAAAAGACATCATGAGTAAAAATTATAATAAAAGGAAAGGGAAGGCATTACAAGAAAAATCAAACGATTGACTTACAGTTGAACACTATTCAATCTTTCATCCTTAATTGGTTGAGGATTTCCAGTGGTATTTTGAGGGAAATACAAACCATGATTTAACCTATTAATCTATGCTTCATGATGTTTAAAATTAAATAGCTAAACTTAAGGAAAACGAAACATCAGGAAAGTAAACACGTGAATGATATTAGGGACAGAACAAATATAAATTCTGGAAACAGAAGGTTAGGTAGTAGGAAAATAAAAGAAATAGGTTAAAAAAGTGCATTGCATATTTCTTAGTGAAATCTGGAGTGAGGTTACTACAAATTTTTAGGGAGGAGAGTATTTGTGAGTACTTCTGTATGAAATCACTTGAATTAAATTTCACAAGTTCTCTTAATAACAATAATTCATAATTGACAATGATGTGACCAATATTCTTAATATGAGTAAAGCATGTTTATTATACGAAAAAAATTTATATAAAAATATTTCAAATGCCTTTGTTAAACATACATTGGCTTTACAGTAGTTCCAATTATTTTGAGTTGCCCGAAATCTGAAGACAGCAGAGCAAAATCTTATGCATCACTGCATGAACAAAACAGGAATGTTCCCAATGTCACTGTAAGTTTGGTTAAAACCATAATTACATCATAAGTAGAAGCGTGAGGTTGGAGTCAGACAGACTCAGGTGTAAATCTAACTCTACCACTTCACCAGCTGTGTGACTCAGCAGAAGTTATTTAAACTCTCTGAAACTCCATTTTCTTGTCTCCAAAAGGGAGAACAACAGTTTTGCCGAAGAGGAAATGTGGTAATGTGTTCATATGCCTAACGAAACTCCCTCGTGGAGTGTCAGTGTCCCTCTAGGACTTGCAGAACACACCCCCTGCTTCTCTCCCCGCTCACCCATCCCTGTTCCAACCTCAGCCAATAAGCTTTGGCCAGACCCACTCTCCTTCTGTCCTCCTAACACACCAGCGGCCTGATTCTGCCCTTTGTCTTTTGTCTGGAAAATTCTTCTCTGCTTCTTTGTATGGCCAAATCTTCCCCTTCGCTCAGATCTCAGATGGATTCCATCTTAACGGAAATTCCTTCTCTCATCATGCTACGTACAAGTGGTCCTTTCCCTCTGCTGTTCACCCTGACTCTCATCACTCTGCTTGTTTTCAGGACTCGTCGCTACCTGCAGTTATTTGTATGTTTGTTTATATTTTGTTGTCTAGATTGCTTTACCAGAAAAGCTGTTCTATGCGCGTCGGTCTCCCGTCTGTCTTGTCTAAAACTGGAGCAGGTTTGTCAGAGATTGGTTTCGTGCACACCAAACTTGTTTGCTCTTCCATGAGACATGGTTTCATACCACATTTCCCAGCTTTCTTCGTCATGGTGACCCCTTGGCTGAACCCTAAGAACTGGAAGGCAGTGTAGGAGATGTGCATCACTCCAAGGCCAGTTTCACAAAGACCTCTAAACTGCAATTCTCTACCCTCTACTCTTTGCGAGTTTGATGAAAGGGTGCTATGGACAACTCTAAGGCCCTGGAGGGACTGCGAAATCAGGAAATATAATGAAACTAGTGTCATAATCACTGTGTAGAAACCCTTTTGACCCTTAAGTGGACTTCATACAAGTAAGAAATAAGTTTCCATTGTGTTAGTCTTTTAAGTTTTGGGATTGTTAAAGCAATGAGACAAATGAATACCTGAACAAATGCACCTCAGGACCTAGAAAACTGTCTGAGACATAGTAGTTCCTCAACTGATACACAACTAATATGGATGCAGTAAAGAAAATACTTAAATTAAAGGTATTATGTGTCACAATGTAACACATCTCTGTCAAAATGGGTCAGAGAAAATGATGTCATTCTGTGGTATGAAATCCCATTCAGATTATGCTGAGAGGTACACAGAGTTTGAGGTTCAGGAAACCAACCCCCAGGGTTTAGAAGCTAATGAATATTAATATAAAAAAGAAAACGAAAGAGATTTCTGTGTACAGAGTTCTCATTCCCTGCACTGACATTTCCTGTTTGGGATCATAAAGGGAATATGAAGGACTCATAAAAACCTAAATGAATTGTGCCATAAATGTTAACTGCCACTGATAGCAGTGCTGAACACCACTCCAATGCAATGCTGCCACAGGGTAGATCTCTGCTGTGGTACCTTGGAGTAACAGCAAAGCTAATGTCACGTCCAAATGTGTATCCATTGAATACGCAAGCCCCCTCAAGTGGAGGCTGCGATTATATTCATGTCAGTCAGTAAAAATCAGAAGCTATGTGTCTTCAAGTGAGACAGGGCTCCTAACCCTGTAGAGCCCACATCACAAAACTGTGCTATGCATTTTAATTGTTAAATCCAAAAGAACAATTGCTAGCCTTTCAATACGTTATCTTTCAAAGTGAACAGATGACCATGTGAAGGCTATCGCACTTGCCTCAGATTTCAATAACAAACACAGCTCAGAAAATTTCAGAAACTTATCTCACTTTATGAAGCAGTAGAAGGTTATGAGCACCAGTTCTATGTTTTAATAAGTGCTATCAGTCAAGGAAACAGTTGCAAAATTTAAAAAATTAATGTTTTACACAAATGGTTTTGAGAAGATTCGTTGAGTTATGTGCCAACACTATTTTTAAAAATTTCAGCAGGTTCTTTTGAGAACTTCTATTATTTGTGAGACCACATAACCTAAAGGAATCTGAGTAACTGCTTTCTTTAGAATGTTCCCTCTGTCAGATTAGGTTAAGCATCCAAGCAACTCAGAACTGGTGGTTGGTTCCACAATCCTGCTCTGAGTTGCTGCCAAATGTCCTGGCATTTGAACTTCTCAGATGTGATCATTAAGCTTGAGAGGGTAATCCTGTTTTATGTGCCACTGTAGAAATGTAAAAAGTCAAGTACTGAGATTTTAACTTTTAAGAATTATCTTACAACTATGAGAAATTATAAAGCACATATGCAAATCCCTGTATATACATGACATACTTAGATTGAGAAATAGAATATTACTAGTAAAGTTGAACTAGTTGTGTACCCTGTTATTTTGCACCTTGTAATTTTTATCTGTGCTTTTATTATATTCAGTCCTTGACATTTAAAGTATTTTCACTAATAGCTTATAATACTGAATAAGGAGTAGAATCCTGAATATATAACCCTTATTTAATAATATTTACAATAATACATTGATAAGCATTTTGTTCTGATTTTTTATCTAAGTTGACATCTGTTGATTTAAAATTTGTTGCAAACATTTAATGGATCAGAAAAAAATCTATAAAAGTGTTCTTTTAAGCCAATTTTAAACACATAGACTAACAACTTTCCGGCAGCAAACCCAAACAAATTCATTTGATTTTAGCATGGTTATGTTTGTGATTTTTTTTTTTTTTAGGTGAAGAACAAATTGTCACAAAACCAATTTTTAGGTGACATGAGTTTAATTCTATTGGATTTATGATGAAAATACAATTGCAGTATAATGACAAACATCTTTTCAGTAATAGTGCTTTACATTACAACTCTGCTTTCATTAAGGGAAAGAGCTAAAGTCCTAAAAAATTGTAAGCGGTAAATAAACATTTACAAAGAAGGCTGACCTATCCAGGGACAAGAGAAATGCAAATTAAAGCAATAAAATGCCATTTTCAACCCAAATGGACAAAAGTGTAATTAACTGGCAGTTATCTAAAATAGGCTAGAGACAGGTGAGATGTAATTTTGTCAACATCATGAGAAAAAAATTGAGCACTTATAATACAATTTTTAAATAAGACATTATTAGTCATAGCAATTCATCTCTAAAACAATTATAAAGAAATAATGTTATAAATATCTTGCGATATATATGTTATATATATATTTATATATATTAATATATATTGTCTATCATTATAATAATAAAGGACAATTGGAGATCACCTAAATAGCCTCTAGCAAGAGAAGATTAAAATGCTTCTTCATAAAGCCATATCATTGTACTTTATGTCAAAAGTCAAAGGAAGACATATACTATATTAGCAAGGGAAAAATGTCTGTATAAATTGTTTAGTCAAAGAAAACTCCAGAATAGTAAGTGCAATGGGCTTTATTTCTATTAAGTCCTACTTCAGTCTCACCAGAATTCCTTCAGAGATATTACTGTATGCATTCCAAACAAACCTCCTCATAAGCTTCTCTTGGGTTGAATCGGAGATGCTAAAGAACCTGAGGAAGTGCAGCGCTTTTGGTCTGTTGGAGACTGGGCTGTACAGGGTTAATTCGCTAAACACAGGGACCTCTGGCTATGTTGAAAAAGAACATATGCACAGTGCTCCGAAGTCAAGATAACCACAGCTGAGACAGCCAAGGACATGGGCTGCTGAAACCTATTCCAGGGCAATGAAGCTGCCAACATGGAGATAAGATAGTTCTCCTAACTAACATAATGGACTACTTGAGAAAGTCCTTGAATCGACTCCCAAGGTCCTGCTCCGTTCTTCACTTTCTACTGTAAGCCCTTCCTTTGTTTGAAAATCAAATAAATATGGGCCACCCAGAGAAGTCCTTTGTCTCAACCCCCAGAAAATATCAAATTCTGTTAGAGGATTTTGACCCTCCTGGAGCACTAAACTCATACCACTTCACTCTTTTATTTAAGCCTTCACATCCACTTGTTTGGGAGGTTGTGGGCCTGATCAGTCTGTGACATTGGTCCTCAGAGAATTTAGTGACTTTATAGATGAGGCAAAGAGAGATAAACAAAACACAGAGAGAGAGTAGGAGGAATAACAATACACTGCCCTGAATATCTGACTCCACTTAGTCAAATTTCCAATACAAAAATCACAGAAGAGTCACCAAAGATGAATTTATTAGGGAAAGGAGGGGATAACCTGGTTTTTGGCTATGTTTATACTAGAAGGTGAATAAGGGAGAAAAGAAACTTCCATAATTTGCCTTTGGGTTAAAAATAAAGAATTTTTCAACACACAAAGAACATTATCTACTTTAAAATGGATTAATATTACTAAATTCATAATAAGAACATTACTTATCAAAAGATACCATAAAAATAAAATATAATCAACAAACAAAGAAGGTTTGCTATATACAGATCTGACAAAATACCTGGTTGTGTGGAGGTCACAAATCATAAAAGAAGGCAAATATTACTATAGAAAAATAGAGAAAAGATAGTATAATGTGGCATTTCATACAAGAGGAAACAGAAAATTCTCATGTGCGGCCATAACTCATGGTACAGCCACCATCTGCTATCACCTAGACAATCTCAATATGCCACATCCTAAAACCCAGCTGTTCCAGTCTTTGTTATAGGCGATCTGTATACCCAGGAGCAGGAACTGAAGAGCATCACTATTTATCGTAAAACCAAGGAATATTGCATATTAATATCAATTTTAAAGTAGGTAAGTCAATTTTGATATGTTCAGAAAGCAAACTATATACATTAGTAACAGTGAATGAACTATAGCTAGTCACCTCATAAAGACGGATCTAAAAATATCTTCAGCAAACACAAAAATTGTACACATACTATAGTACATTTTATATAGTACATTATAGTATGTTTTAAATTGATATAAAATTCAAAACTAGGCAATAATATGTTTATGTAGAAGTGCAAAATCATGGAGAAAAGCCAAGACAGGCTAAAGAAGTCCTAGGTTATGGTTAGCTCTGGGAGCTAGAAAGAGGATAAATTAAAGGAGCATATGAAAATGTCAATAATATTATTTCTAAAGCTGGCTGTTGGGTTTGGAAGTGTATACTTTGTTACATTTTTTGTGATAATTTCTCCATCATGTAAATTTCTCCTTATCTGCAGTTTCATTTCCCACGGTTTCAGTAACTCAAGTGGTCAGCCGTGGTCCGAAAATATTAAATGAAACATGCCAGAAATAAACAATTAGTACATTTTAAATTACACACCATGCTGAGTAGCATGACGAAATTTCAGTAGGCTCACTCCATTCCAACGTGGGATGTGCACCGTCCTTTTGTACCATACATCCACACTGTAGATGCTCCTGCTCCTAGTCACTGAGTAGACATATTTGTTATCAAGTCAACTGTCACTACTCTGTAGTCTGAGACACTCACCGGAAGTCTTCAAACATACCCCCTACAGATAATGGGGGGTTGCTGCATTAGTATTTAAATACACATCTAAGTTTAAAGAATTATTGAAGATCGTATATCCACAACCAAACAGTATCTGGGAAGTAACTTTCCTACATAGCCAAAGTCTAAGAAATTTGTAATTTGTACTTAATTTTAATTATTTGAAAAGTTTAAATGCTTGTCCCAAAAGGGCTTGCATTAGTTTTATAATTAAAAAAATAGGCCTTACCCAGTCTCAATGGCTCTTCATACATGAAATATTACAAAGATGCTCCGATGAGCTCCGCTGATAGGCTGGGGTCATTTGCGTTCACTGCCTGTGGTTGCTGCGAAGTTTGGCTTTAAGAGATAGCATTGAAAGTACCTTCATAAAACTGATGGATACAGTCTGCCTTTTCTAAAAGGGTGAGGGGTGTAATCAAAACCTTTTTTGTTTTTAAGCTTAAAAATATCATTTTGCTATTTAAAAGGGAATCATCACAATGGAAGTATGTTTTGTCATTGTTTCTTTGAAAGACAGTCTAATAATATTGTGTTAGGAGTCCTCAGGAATATAGATACAGATAACAGATAAAACTGGTAATTCACTTCAGCCCCAGCATTTAGAACAGCACTGATCATAAACCAAATCTTTTATATCTCATACATCTTTCGCGACAACGGTGTCCCTTTTTCTTTTCTTATCATCTTTAAATTCCTTTTGTGAACCAAATTCCTTGTTATAAATAGAATTTAATCTCACCCCAGTTGTTATAACTAAACTGTGCAAAGTTCCATGCTAGCAACTAAAGCTTTGAAAATAATTTACTTCTGTAAGATAGTATTTTATTGATAATTTTCACATTTATTATTTAATGCGATGCTTATTACATTTAATCAACTTTAATGTGAAGTTTTACAATTTATCATGGCAGGCAGGGCTTTTTTTTAAATCAAACATACAAAACTGAGATTGTCAGAGTAGAGAAACATGAAGTACTACAGACTGGAATCCCAAAAAGGTCTTATGAACTTCAAGCATTTTCCACAGGATGTAGGGACCAAGCCCAAATAATAGCTGAATCCATTCCAGAGAGATTTTTCCCACAAGGGTTTGAAAAACCAGGGTTTCAGCTACTGTATTTTATTCCCTTGGTTTAGTTCCCAGCTGTGAGAATCTCCCCCCACCACAGCCTTTCCTTTCTACTAATAGTCCCTTATACCATCTCTTTAATACATGGCTTGGTACTATTTAATACTGAGTATCTAAAACAGATGCTTTGTGGAATGGGGGAGAAGAAGAACAGGATTCTTACTTTTATCTGGAAAACACTTCCTTTGGGAAGAAAATCGCATGAGAAATGTGACATTTAGATTTTAGACCTCACTAAAATGACCAAATCTGGGCAAAATTCTAATATCTTTCTAGGAAACTTCATCATGAAGGAGAAAGTTGAAATTTCCAGACCGAGAAAACTAAATCTTCATGTACACCAGGGGCTCTGAATAATTGAAACCTCAGGCCAAGAGTCTTAAGATGCCACCCATATAGTGCAAACTGGGAGTCAGTAAACCTTCTCTGGTAACCTAAATTATAATTGATTTCTTGGGGTTGAAGATGTGGCTCAGTGGTAGAATGCTTGTCTACTATGCAAGAGGCCCTAGATTTGATCCCTAGGACCAAAACAAAAATATTTTGCTCTTATTTTAATCTAACTTCTATCTACTAACTGACTTTTAAGGAATAAGCTGGTGTTAAACAGCTTTCATGAGTATTAACTTATTACATTCACACAATAACCTCAAGAAGTAAGCTATAATTTTCCTATTTTATATGGAAGGAAGTTGAGGTTGAGACACTCAGTGATTTTGCCCTGAGCCACACAGCTAATAAATGAAAGATTTGGGATATGCACTCAAGTCAGTTTGATTCCAGAGTCCCCATGTTGAGCAATTACATTCCTGTATCTTCTCCAAATTACAGTTTCAAGGGCCCACATTTAACATTTGACAAATATTGGGATAGACTTCCCTACCATCAGCAAACGTAAATGTTTCCATAACCTCTTCATCAATAGATTTTAAACAACTTGAATATATGGGCTCTTGCTATTACTCACTATTCCTTTTCTTTTATACTATACCCCATGCCCATCATCGTTCCCAACCAGCATAATTTCCAGAATATAGCGTATACTTGCTATATTTGCTGCCTTGAAGATACGGCCTCACTCAATGATTAAAAAGAGTTGAGGGGTCGTAACTGGGACTGGAAAGACTATATGAATATTAGCCAACACATTTTTTTGAAACGAACCTTATCCCCTAAAGGATTAGGAAAAAGAAGGGAGAGAGTTAGGATCATTATACCTGGTATATCCTCCATGACCCATGCACAATTCACCATCAAAAATCCAACCACAGAGTCAAGTATTATAACTCACTCAAACATCATTTTAAATATTATGATATAACCAGGAATTGGATTTTAGCAAGTGATTATTAAAACTGTGTTCTAATGAGCCTTAATCTTTTAATACATACCTCAGAACATGTTATAGAGAGGCTAAACAGCACAAATCTGGCCCACAATAACAGACCGTCCTGGTTGTTTTTGTAGCATACATTCCCTTTCTTTGTACTAACAGAATCCTGAATTTATTTATGTAACAAATAAATGCTCCAGAGAATTAAGGGTCCAGGCTTACTCTAGCAGACCTAGGATTCATGCCTGCCTCAGTAAACTCCAGCAATGGGCAAGACCCCAGAGACCCAGGCTCTAGAACTGTTTCAGTGTATCCTGTTCCTAAATTAGTCCCCAAGATCAAGGGACCCAGACCAACCCTCACAGACCTAGCCTCTCAGTTAGCACCTGAACACTCAGATTCTAGGTCAACACCAGCAAAACTATGTTCTAGGTCAATGCCCACAGCCTTCATTTCAGGTTAGCCCCAGTAGGCCATCACCAGTAATTCAAGACTCTGGACCAGCCTCCATGAGCCCAAGCTCCACCCTAGCACCAGGCGCTAGGCCAATCCATGTTACCTCAGGGTCGAGAGACCTAGAGTTCAGGCCTGTTCCATTCCATGAGACCCAGGGTCCATACTCATCCATGTGGATGCTGGTGCCAGGATAGACCCCGAGGACTGAGGACTTATGATCATTCTGGCATACCCAGGCTCCATATCAATCCTTGTGTACTCAGGCCCCTGGCCTATCACAGCAGTCCCAACTAAGGACAACACCTGCAGAATCAGGCTCAAGGTCCATTAAGTGGACTCATATATTTGGCTTATTCCAGCACCTGGCCAGCTCCTGCAGATTCAGGTTCAAGGCCTACCTTTGCACCAGTTCAGTCCTTGTGAACACAGGCTCCAAGCCCATCCCTGAAGAAACAATCATAGGTTCAACTCAATTGATCCAATCTTTAAGCACACCCACTTGCTGATTCAGGTACCAGATCAATGTGTTCAGGGACTTCAGAAGAAAGCCTATCCCCAGTCCATGTTAGATAACCTGCCCAGAATTTCTGAATGGGCTAACTGATGAATAGTTTTCACAGTGACTATCAGAAAATCACTGCTTCTTCAGATGCACAGACATCATATAAGGCAATAAGAATCTTTTTTTTTTTTTGTGGGTACCAGGGGTCGACCTCAGGACCTCAAGTGCCAGCAGGCGCCCATGCCACTGAGTGATATCACTGGCCCCTTTTTTCATATGTGGTTTCCAGGTGTCGAACTCAGGCCCTCACGCTTGCCAGGCAGGCGCTTACACCGCTGAGCCATCTCACCAGCCTGGCAATAAGAATCTTGAAAACCTAAACAGATATTATAAAAGCAAAGAACATAAGAATCTCTCAATAGCTGACCCCAAAGAAATAGAGATATATGAACTGCCTGACAAAGAGTTCAAAGCAATTGTTCTAACAAAGTTCAGGAAAATATAACCTATTCACTGAAATCAGGAGAATAAAAAAAATCACCAAATGTGAAGTTTAATAGAGAAATTGAAACCTCTGCCATTCTCCTATGGGGTGTGTGTGTGTGTGCAAGAGCACGTGTGTGTTTGTGTTCTAGAGCTGAAAAACACAATGAATGAAATGAACAATGCAATAGAGAATATGAACAGCAGAATTGACTAAGGAGAATATGATCTTGAAGACAATTTTTTAAAAATACACAGTCTGCTATGGGTTGGATAAGTATCCTTCAAAAGTCCTTGTAAATGATTGGTCTCCAGGGTGGCATTATTGGTAAATGATAGAATATTTGTGAGGTAGGGCTTAGTAAGAGGTCCTTAACTTATTGGGGCATGGCCTTGAAGGTAAATGTCAGACTCTGGTCTCTCAATCTCCCTGTGTCCTAGCCTTGCTACATGTTTTACACCATTGAAACAAGAATCCACCATCTCCCAGTGGGAATACCTGGTCTTAGGCTGGAAATTCCAGATCCAAGAGCTAAATTAACTGTTCAGTGTTATAAGTTAATGATCTCAGTAATTTCACTATAATGTGAAGCTAACCCAAAAATCAATATTAGTAACTCATTGCTATAACTATAACTCACAATGTGAAGGAGACTTTGGAATTGGGAGGAATTTGAAAGAGTCTCATGGAATAGGCTAGGGAAAATCTAGAATACAGGAAGCAGAACTTAATGGGCAATTCTGAGGGGACTCAAAAAACCACAATGTTGTTAGGAATATGGACAATAAAGGTCAGTTTTATGAAGTTTCAGATGAAAATCTGAAACTGTAGCAAAGGATATCCTTGTTACACCAGTGCAAAGAATTGTAATGCATTTTGTTAATCCCCTGATAATTTGTGGGGGCCCAAGCTTAGAAAGTGTACCACTATAGAAGACACACTTTATCACAAAGGAAAACAGCAAAATAGCAAGAGAAGAAGAAAGGATGAAAGGACATACAAAACAACAACAACAAAAAATTAACAAAATGGTATTAGTAAGTACTTACATATAAAAAATTAACTTTGATGTACATGGACTAAATTCTCCAATCAAAACAATAGAAAGACTTAAAAGATATTAAAAAAAAGACCACTCTATGTTCTATTTACAAGAGTTACTTCATCAGTAAAAATATGCATAGACTGAAAGTGAATGGATGGAAAATCATATTCTATGCAAGTGGAAAATGAAACAGACCAGGAGGATCTACACTTCTATGTGATAAAATAGATATTAAGTCAAAAGTTATAAATATGAAACAAAAGAAGTCATGCTATAATAGTATGTGGGCAATTCAACAGGAGAATATGCCAGTGGTAAGTATATATGTACCCAACATTGGAACATTTAAATATATAAAGGAAAAATTAATAGATTTGCAAGGAGAGATATATTGCAATAAGATAATATTACAAGACATCAATACTCAAGTTTTAGCAATGGATAGATCATCCAGATAGAAAATCAGTAAAGAAATATGAAGCTGGAACTATTATTTAAACCAAATGGAATGTAATACATATGCACTGAGTAGTCCCTCTAACAACAGCAGAACCCACATTCTTATTAAGGGCACACATAGAACATATTCCAGGATAGATTATATGGTAAGCCACAAAACAATTCTTAAATTTTTTTTTTTTTTTGTGGGTACCGGGGGTCGACCTCAGTACCTTGCGTGCCAGCAAGCGCCCATGCTGCTGAACAAAATCACCAGCCCTTTTCTCGTATGTGGGTACCGGGAGTCAAACTCAGGACCTCGCGCTTGTCAGGCAGGCGCTTATGCTGCTGAGCTATCTCACAGGCCCAAAGTCTTAAAAATTTTAAGACTGAAATCAAACAACACAAATGTCCATCAACCGAGGAATGGAAAAAAAGACGTGTTTTTTTAATACAATGGAGTACTACTCAGACATAAAGAAGGATAAACTTGAGACATTTCTAGGTAAATGGATGCACCTTGGGACCATACTCTTAAGTGAAATAAATCAGACACACGTGTAAACATCGCATTGTTTCTCTGGTGTGAGATACCAAAGGCATAAATAAGGACCAAAGTATATAAAAGGTATTGTGAAATAGGAAAAAAATTGTTCAAAAGAAAGGAGAACTAGGGAGAGTGGAGGGGGAAAGGAAGGAAGGGAAAAGTAAAAACAATGATAAAAGGAGGATAAAATGGAAACAAAGCTTTGTAAATAAGGAGGGGAAGAAGGAGGGGAGAGGATTGAGAAAAGAAAATGAGGAATCAGGATATATCATGTACAGGTACAAATTCCCTATAATTAATGTGATCATTATGTATATCTAAATTGTACCAATAAACTTAATAAGAATAAAAAAAAATGAACTGGAGGGTATGAACCTATACTTCTAAAGGTAGTTACCAGAAGCTGAGCATTGTGAGTGAGGCAGGGAAGGGGGATTGGGGAGAATTTGGTCAAAGTATTCAAAATTTCATATAGATGGGAAGAATAACTTTAAGAGATATATTGCATAATATAGCTTATACAATTAATAACAATATATTGTATTCTGAAAAATTGCTAAAAGAGTAGATCTTTATGGGAGGAGGGGAAGGGAGGGAAGGAGAAGGGGATAAAAAAAATTAAGATCTGTTACATAATATACCAGCTCATCACAAGGAATATAATCATATATACTACAAAGATGTAGTATTAAAAAAAAAATGAAGCTAAATCTGAGTAAGTTTTCACATCTTTTATTGACTTACTTATTACCCTAATATTTTTTATTTTCTATATTTTTAACAAGTGATTTATTGTATATAATTATAATAATTAAGATAGCATTGCTTATGCACTGTGCATATTTTAGTCACTTAATTTTTTTAAGTAGATTTTTAAGTGCTCACAACATATGTAAAATATAAGTATGTGAAGTAATGCATATGGTAATTAACTTGATTTAGACACTCTATTCCATCATGGAAATACATTTCAAAACTTTATGTTGCGCATAATAAATATATACCATTTTTGTTAATTAAAAAGTACTTTAAAATGGTAGTGTAATGTAAAGTCCCTGCTGTTTGTCCTCCTTGGAGCAGTGTCCTATATAACTGAAATGTTTGAAGTTGTGGGCTTCCTCTTGTGCCAAGGAAAGGTGACACCACCAACACAGAGAAAACAACAGAGAAGAAATAGACTGTGCCTATTTATTTGATGTTGATCAACTGTTGCACCAAACTTGGAAATGTATATTATTCATGTTTCTGTTGCTGAAAAACAAACTACTCTAGGTTTAGTTGCTTAAAGCTGTATACACACTGTTACGCCCAGTCTTTGAGGGTCAGGTTTATGGAAAGTACACAGTGGTTATGCCTGGTCTCTGCTCTCTCATGTCAGGCTTTTAATAGGAAGACACACATACTTGAAAGTGGCTCACAGCTGGAGAATGGAATCATCTAGAGGCCTCTTCACTCACATGTCTGCTAACTCAAAAACTGACCTCGACTGAAACTGTTGCCCATAGTACCTGTAAGTGGTCTTTCCATGTGGAGTAGGCTTCCTCACAGCAGATGACTAGGTTCAGAAAGGGAAGGTCCTGAGAGAAAACATCCAGAACCTAAACTTTTTAAGACAGCTGGTTGGAGCTTCATTGACTTTTCCTATGGATCCATAAATCACACAGGATCACTTCTGCTACATTCTATCCATAGAAGTGAGTCTCAATGGCCAGCAGGACTTAAGAAAATTAGATGCCACTTCTTGGATGGGGAATAGTATTGCCACATTGTCCGGAAGCATGTGGGATGAGTGATAACCATCCTTGGGAAATAGAAACATGCGCCTCGACATCCAGATATTTCATTAAGAGAGTTAGTATGCAATTATTCTTTGAAACCACTACCAGTTGGATATACTATTATGAGTATATAAAAGAATCTTAAATAATAGTTGTTTTGTTTTGTTTTTTAGCAAAACTGCAGATGAAGGCACTCATGTTATTAACTTTTTGTACTGTTAGTCTTGTGCGAGATTTTGTTAGGAGAACATGCAAGCCTTAGATATGGTATGCTATGAAGAGATACAGGTATGTTGAGAGAGTTAATGACTTGGCTTTGGAGAATTTGTGCAGGATTGGGGAAGTCAGAGACCTGAGTTCTGAGAAGCACTAAGAATGGCTTCCACATTTAGAAAAATGTAGTTTAGGTGAAATTACCAATGAGTAGTGGTCTTTAAACTCTGTTCCCATTTTATTAAATTACATACTATCTTTCCCAATTTTAAATTATCTAAAATCTCATTACAAGTTTAAATAAGTTGCAGACCATGATAATGCTACTCTTCTCCCTTAGCACAGATATATACGGCTGGAAAGACTGGAAGCCCCACTGGTTTATGATGCCTGATTAATCATTAAATGAGGCATTTCCTTTGTTGGTGCTCTCTTGGGAGGTTTTACACCCTGAGGCCATGGACCATTGTAAGATTTATGTGCAAGGAATATACCTTTTTTAAAAAAGGGATGTGATAGTGAAATCATAATATATCTTTTTTTTTTTTTTTTTGTGAGTACCGGGGGTTGACCTCAGGACCTCGCGCGCCCCATGCCGCTGAGCGATATCACCGGCCCTTTTTTCGTATGTGGGATCTGGGAATCGAACTCAGGCCCTCGCGCTTGCCAGGCAAGCGCTTATGCCGCTGAGCCATCTCACCGGCCCATAATATATCTTTTAAACCTGAAAATTTCTGAGAGAGAAAGGGAAACTACTAATATCTATGATAGGAAGTAAGCATAAACCAGGAAAACAGGAATATATGGTGACACTAGCATTAGGATACTGGTGAATTATCAGGCAAATCAGTATATAAATAAGAATTCATAAGGTTTGAAGATGTGGCCATTCTTTCCCTGAAAACTACCCATTTTCAGTATTCCTTGAAAAGTTTTCTATAACCTCAAATGTTTATGTAACTTTATTATTAAGCTAGTGCTCAGCCATACTGGTAAAAGTATGAAATACTTTTGGTAAAGTATTAAAATACTTCCATAACTAGAATAAATGTAATTGGGATAATCGATGAAATTGTAGTTTAAATTCCAGCAGTTGTGTTTCATATTAGAAACTACAAATAACCAATCTTTGATTACAAGGCTTCTTTCTGGCTTGAATATTAAAGCACAGAATGAGAGCGTTTGTTATAGGGGATTTGCTATTTATTTTTAAAGTAGATTGGTAGTCTTTAAGCATAAAAAATTTGCATAAGAAAAAGGAAATGTCCAACCTCTTATAATCACTGGAATGAACTTCCAAATGAAATATTTCTCTCTGGCTATGAATAAAAGTAGAGCCTAGCTCCAAATGAATTTTAGGAAAGTTTTTTCTAGTTCTGTGAGGTATGCCAATTGTATTTTGATTGGGATTGCATTAAATCTGTATGACAGTTTTGGGAGTATGGCCATTTTCACTATGTTGGTTCCTCCTACCCATGAGGAAGGGGTACCTTTCAATTTTCTGATATCCTTTTTGATCTCCTTTTTTTGAGTACTATAAATTTCAGTGTATAAATCTTTTACTTCCTTTGTTAGACTGATTCCTAAATGTGTCATTTTTTTGGATACTGTTGTGAAAAATGTGGTTTCCCTAATTTCTCTCTCAGTGAGTTTGTTGTTTATGTACAGGAATGCTATTGATTTTTGAGTGTTGGCTTTGTATCCAGTACACTACTGAATTTGGTTATTAAATATACAAGTCTTTTGGTGGAGTTTTTAGGGTCTTCTCTGTAGAGTATCATGTCATCTGTAAATAATGATAATTTAACTTCTTCCTTTCCCATTTGACCCAGCTATTCCACTTCTGTGTATCTTCTTGGAAGAATTAAAAAAATCATACCACAGTGATATATGCACACCCATATTTAAAGCAGCATGGTTTATAATAGCTAAATCTTGGAAACAACCCAAATGCCCATCAACTAAGGAATGGAAAAAAAAGACGTGTTTTTTTTTTATATATATAATGGAATACTACTCAGCTATAAAGAAGGATAAACTTGAGATATTTCTAGGTATATGGATGCACCTTGAGATCATACTCTTAAGTGAAATAAATTGGACACACATATGTAAATATCACATTGTCTCCTTGGTGTGAGAAACTGAAAGAGTAAATAAGGACCAAAATGTACAATAGATATTGAGAAATAGAGAGAAATTATTCAAAAGGAAAGAGGTGCTGGAGGGGAAGGGGAAAAGGAAGGAAGGGAAAAGGAAAAAAAAACTATAAAATAAGGAAAAAAATGGAAACAAAGTTTTGTAAATAAGGAGGGGAAGAGGGGTTGAAGGGAGGGGAGGTGATTTGGAAAAACAGAGGAATCAGGATATATCACGTACAGGTACAAATTCCCTATGATGAATGTGATCATTATGTACATCTAAATTGTACCAATAAACTTAATGAAATAAATCAAAAAAGTAGAGTGTACGATCAGGAATCACCTGATGAATATAAATAAACAGTTGTCATGGACATAGACAGAGATGCCATCATTGTGGGATGGCATCCTCTCCATTGGGCTTGGGGAACCTTGTTTTATTTTACAACTTAACTCCTCAAGGAAGTCAATAGGCCCCTTGCTCTGTAAGCAAGTTTCTAGGGAGGTAATCTCTTGAAATTTATTTAATGAACAAAGAGTGAGTCCTCCAGCAAGCTGGTACCATGCCTTCATCCTTCCCCTTGCAGAATTTTTAAAGAGAAATCTACACCATCCTGCCAACTCTTTCTCCCCTAGTGGCCTGCTCTTTCCTCGAAGGACAGACAAGCCCTTATTCGAAGACTCCACTATCTCAGGGCAGCACGGATCTCTAAGCACACTATCACTGTTATTTTCTTTATCTCTTCTTTTCTTTCCACTTTCCTGCTTTGTATCTCTTATTACTGGGCTCAGCCTAGTCACTGCCTCATGTTGGCCCAAACTATCTTTTGATTAGCATCAATGGGCCACAGAGTCACAGTGGAGAAAGAAAAAAGTCAAAAAGTTACTGGCCTCAGCAAATAAGATCAGATCATCCCTGTTATGGTTTATATAGAGAATGTCCCTCAAAGGCCTCATGCACTCATAGGCAAGGCTTTGGGAAGATGATTACATGGGGAGGGTATGACATGGCTGATTTTGTGTTAGGCAGTCAGGTCTGGTCACAAGATTCAGGTCACTGGCAGCACGGCCTGGAAGGGTACGTCTCCCTTCCTTGCTCTTCCCTTTTCTCTCTGCTGCCAGGCCACTCTGCTGTGCTATGTTTTCTTTGGAGCCATTTGACTATGGACTGGAATCTCTAAAACCCATGAGTTTAAATAAGCCTCTCCCCCTTTAAGTTGAGAATGTAGGGTGTTTGTCCCGGTGACAAAAAACTTACTAAGACAGTCCTGGTCTATTCTTCATCTTTCCCACTTATATTCTCTCTCTCTTCATCTCCTTAGATACACTTAAAAGATAGCATCATTTCAGGTATGAGAAGAGACATTTGTAAGAGAGGGTCAGATACAAGGAGAGTGGGCAGCTAGTCTGAGAGCAGCCAATGAATCCCTTCTTTTAACATGTGATTCACATGATTCCCAGGCACTTATTAATTATCAATTAATAGGAAATTTGATGGCATTCTTTTTGTCAAGTCACAAAGCAAATACGGTTACCATCTATCTGGTGACAAAAGTATCAAATGAAAGATAACACCAACACAATAGTCATTATACTGTTTGGAAATTCTTAAAGCAATCTTACACATGAAATATGCTACAAGTAATATAACTAGTTAAGGAATTTATTTCCTATATAATTAGGTTCCTCAGACAATATAAACATAATTACTTAATATTTGACTTATAAGTTAAATTATTGTATTGACTGAAAACTTAATATTACTTTTTGTAATTTCATGTCCCAAATTGAAGAGGACATTCTAGATGACGGGACACTGTTTCCTCATATGTATGATTCCTTCATTTACAACAAATTAGGCCTTCCTATGGCTTTAATAAGCTTGCCTTCATTTTAAGGTATACAGTGGAGAAGTTGTTAAATGAATAGATATAATCTACCTCATTTTAGAAGAGGAAAACAACGGGATTCAGAAAAACCAGACTTGTATTTATGAGTCTCAGTAATTTTTAATTGCATAGTGTATCCATTTTCATTCTCCTTCATTAAAGACTCCCTCTTTCATTATCTTCCCCAGTGAGATATGCCTCACTGGTATTAGAAAACCCCAAATATTTACCTAATGTCTCAGAAGATAGCCATTGAGTCACTGGATACTATGATTATGGTAGGCAGAATAACGGTTTACAAAGATGCTCATGATCTATTCCTTGGAACCTGGGAGTGCTACTTTACATGGCAAAAAATATTATGTGATTAAATTAAGACTGTGGACAGGGAGATTACCCTGGATTATTTGGTTGGGCACTTAAATGTACTCACAAGTGATCTTAGAAGGGGAAAGCAGTGAGGAATATGACTACAAAGAAGGCAAAGTAAAGAAGGAGCAGAAATAGACTAGAAGAATCTCTACTGCCACCATTGAAGATCAGAAAAAGGCTTATGAGCCAAGAAGATATATAAGGATTGTAGCTCCAGAGCTGGTAAAGACAAAGAAACAGATTTTCCTTTAGAGCCTTATGAAGAAGTACAACCCTGTGGACATCTTGGTTTCAACTCAGTAGAACTCATTTCAGACTTCTAACTTCCAAAACTATAAGAGAATCAGTGTGTGATGAGATAATTCCCCGAGTTTGTGGTTGTTTGCTATATCAGTCATAGCAATCTAATACAGTGATGGGCAACAGGGCCCTGAGAAAATATTTACTTGGTCAGTTAGAGGTCTCACTGAATTCTGAGATTTTTAACAAAGATATTGATTTCAAGTTAACTAAACTGATTCTCATGGGATATCATGTTTCCTCAGTAGCAGGGACATGGAGGGAAAATGAAGCCATTTGTGTCATATGTACTTACCATACAAACATCACTTTGGCTGACACTCTCAGTACCCCAGGGAATTTGTCAGAGAACTGGAAATCTTTAATCAAACTAGTGAGTTGTAGAAAAGGACCAGAATGTGACAAGGCAGGCAGAGCATTTATAGTTCCACTAAAGACTACTCAATTATATGACTCAAGAAAATCACTGGAAATCTGTTCAGACAAGAGTTCCATTTCCATGGTTAACCACAAAACCTCTGGATCTTAGACTGCATGGCAACTACAGAATCTACTCTACATTTTTGAGCTACAAATATTTCTCTAGTTCATTGACTTACAAAATGGATCCACATAAAAATCATGAGGTCATTACGTTTCTGGACATTCTCATACTAACCCAGCTCTCAGTGTTTCTCTGGAATATTTTCAAATAATATAATTTCTTTCACAAAGCACTATTAGAGCTACGTGAGTACTGATCTTAGAGTTTAATATCATTTGATCAGGCATGGGAATAAAATTTTTAAAAAAGTTTGAATGTTGTATTACTGGAAGAATGTCGAGTAGGTTTAAAATTAATCCTTAGAGTATCCTTGAAATCAAAAGTGTAACACCCATGACTGTTTTAAGTGTGTTCCAATCTTTTGCGTCTATTTTCCTTACTTGACTCCCATTACTCTGGGTTTTAAAGCAAAGCAGGTGGCTATGATTTTCCTAGTGCTTTCTAAAACAGGACAGTGTCTATTCTTTATCTCTGCCTCTCGCATCTAAAATCAAGGGTCCTATAAATACCAGTAATTCTTCAAGGAGCAAGATACATCTTTAAATTGAATGATTAGAAATAGTTCTAGGTGGGATACAATCAGGTAATTATTCTCAGATATAAATAAAGACACAGATAAAGTGGCAAAGAGCAGTGTAATATGATGGATATGAATAGAAGACTAGACAGCCCATGTTATATCTCACCCCTCTACTAGCTGTATAACATTCGGCAAGATACTAATTTTTCTGAAAATCATACTACTAAACCTGAAAATGATGATGATGACACCTATTTCCTATGATTATTTAAAAAGTATATGTATACACATGTGCACATGTGCACACACACATACACCTTCATACACAATGTAAGAGTACCTGGTATACAGCTTGGAAAATATTAAATGCTCAATAAATGTCATCTGTTTTTAGGTGATCTCGAATCTAATAAAAATTTGAATAGAAATACTTCATTAAATTATAATTTGTCATCTTCTGGCTTGACAAATAATGACTGAAGGAAAAAACTAATCAGATGTATTAGTTATGGAACTGGTTACCAAGGAAAATTTTATGTAAATTATACACAACTTTTCATTATAATTATGCACACAAGATGCTTAACTTTTGAACATCAAATGGATTAAAGAATATACAAAAATGTTAGTCTTTTCTTGTATTAACTTGAATATTTGTATTGCTACTCTCCTATTCTTGTTCCTCTACTAGGAATTTTCCAACCAGCAAGCATTAGCTTGCTTAGGACTGTGCAATGGCTTCTCTTCACATTTAAATAAAACATAAATTTCCTTACTCTAGATTACAAAGTGTTGCATATTCTGACTCCTTCATTTTTCTCTGACCTCATCTTCCTTCCTTCTTTCCCAAGTACATGGGTTTTCTCTTTGTATACTGAATATCCATGCACTCCTTCCCCTATATCACACAGTTTCCTCTACTTGAGATGCTCTGCCTCCTGAACTCTTCTTATTTATCTCTCCTTTCCAGTCAAATCTTAGATAAAACCTAGCCTCTGAGTGAAGACTTAGCTGATTACATAATCTCCAAAGTGGCCACCCTATCATTCTCTGTCACATCAACCTATTTAAAGTCACTGCATTGCACTTAACATTATTGTGTATAGTATTTTTCTTGTTTGCTTCATTTTACTTATTTAAATGTTTGTTTCTATAGTTACTAGCCTCCTCTTCCCTAGCATAGGAGCTTCGTAAGAGTAAGACTTGACCATATTTATACCTCTTTTACCTAGAAGAATTCTGAAACATAATATATGTTTAATTATTGAATCAAAAATTAAGTGCATTTTAAATTTTGATAGTTACTTCTAAATTGCCTTTGAACAATGTCACATTAATTTACACTTCGAATGAATTTTCTGGTTTTCTTTATGTGACTCTATGACATGATGTTTGGGACATATACTCCCTATGGATTCCTTATAATTTCAAGACATTGAAATGCAAAGAGGAGAAACAAAGTGAAGTCTACACAGGACCTTCTGAATAACTGCAAAACCCATGTCTACTATGATTGGTCAGGTGGAGAAGTTGCTATGAGAGGGAAGTGTGACTTACTTTCAAAGGTTTCTCATTATCCAGCACGCCTGGACTTGGATAATTAGCCATAAACAGAGATTTTCCTAATCAACATTTACTATAATCTTTTTCAAGTGTACAGAATATAGTCCTAATATATGAAGAATGAATTGAGAGCAAAAAGCATATTGGTAAAAACAGGTACCTTATTTTAAAAGGTCCTCATATTCCATGAATTTGTTTTTCCCCTAATAAAGGTTTATTTCTCTTGCACTTTGAGTCATTTATACAAACAAACTCAGAGTTCTGTATAGCAGTAACTAGAAAATATTTCTATATATTTATATTTGTAAAAATGCATCAACAATTGATGAAATTGGAGGCATCCAGATTCCACTCACTCTATGGCAGTTTGAAAGATTGCTTCTCCCAGTACAAAAGCAATGAACCAAATTTATAATCGATACCCAAGAAGGAATGAGAACACTAAAATCAGAGATGTGCATACATTCAATCTCCAAACCACCATTCAAAAAATTCTGCCAACCTGCATCACTTAGAAATAACTTTAAACAGAATGTCAAGTTTCAGTAAAGATTACCCCAATGCATGCCATTTAAACATTTAGGATAGTCTCCATTGCTCATCTCTTTAACTCAAGAACAGCCTATTCCTTAGAATAACACCCAAACTAACACAGAGATAGCAATTCTAGATTTAAAATATATCTTCATAAGACATCTGATTTACTAAATATAGAAACATGGGGTACTCACAGCAGGGTATCCAGTGCAGTAGGTATAGCTGGCATGGGACTGGTAGTGCAAGCTTGCTCTTGGAAAGGAGTATGTATTCCACGCAGGTGGGCTGCTGTTCCACTGGGAGCTGAAGCCAGGACTCATGGTCACTCGTGACTTACTAGTTTGATAGGCCCTCACTGTGGAGCTAGACTATCAAAAAGAAAGAAATGCAATGTAAAGACAGCTCTGTATAAAACATAAGCCAGCTAGGTATAGCAGGGTGCATTCTCAATGTACAAGCATGAGAGAGGACTCAGTTGTCTATGGAAATTGCTGATGGCTTACAAGGAAACATTAAATACTGTTCTGATTAAGATAAAAGTGTCTTCTCACTGTTACAAATTTTACTGGATCACAAAGCACAAAGCCTCATTGAAAATAGTTTTTTTTTTTTTTTCTAGTTGCAACATGCAACTCCATCCTTCAGAAATGAGTTATGCTTTAGTGGTGATAGCAACTGATATTTTCAATTACATAAATGTCCTTTCATCACAGTGCTCACCTTAGAAATTTGCCATTAGTCTCTTATGAATGCAGTAAAGAAAAATCTTAATGTAACAAGGATTACATTAAGGCACAGGTTGATGCTCAAAACTATAAATGGTCTTCAAATTCCATAAGCCTATTGCTTTCCTGGGAAGACATCAGCAGAAATGTGGACACACTCCAATAGGTCAACATTTTACTGCCTAGAGACAGCAAAATGGGAAGGATTAGAAATTGTCATTTATCCCTAAACCTCTATATCAATATAATTGAAAATAGAAGAGTAGTAAATATAAACTTTTCAAATGTTAAATATATCTGGTGGTTCATAACTGTATATAGGGTAGTATTTACTGAAAACAAAACTCACTTGTATCTTCTGTCCTTCTTTGTCCTCAGATGGCCACAGCATATAAGGCATATAATAGTTTCTTTTCAGAGAACATTTTCTGTCATCAAATTGCAATAGCCACTTACTCCAGTAGCACAGTAACTTTCACAATAAATTCTATTTATAAATCTATGGGTACATGCCAACTCAATCACTGGGAAAATGTGCTAATCGCATTGCTATTATATTCAGGAAACCCAGTGGGGAAGGAACTTTTACCCAAGATCATGTTTCCCATTGGGCTAGATTCTGATATAATTAGATACTTAGGAGAACAACTTTTCTGAGAAGAATTGAGCATCTTGGCATAACCAGAGCTCAGCAATTCAAACACTTTAGGCAGGGTCATTTTTCTCATTAGAGGTCAAAAATACTTGCAAAAGGAGAAGAAAATTTAAATCAGTATTTGGTAGTTCATAATTCAAAATGTTTAAGCTGAAAATTGGAAAAAACAGTCTGCTTGAGGTAGGCAAATTTATCTATATCTCATCAACAGGTTAACTATGTGTGCGACATACATGGGTCAACACTTCAGTGAGATGTGCAGATAGCAATAAAAATTATACACTGCTGCTCACCCAATAGGACAAACCTGTGTTCAAGAAATAACAACAGATTTTTATATAAATAGGCCATTCATTTCATGCTTGGTTCTAAGTATGGAAACTATATATATATATATATATATATATATATATATATATATATATATATATCCCTGCTTCTTGTTCCATACACATAATCAGAAAATTGAGCCCACTACCTAAATTACCTTTGACCATGAAATGACCTTAGCTTATGCTGTACATCTATGCCCACTAAAATCAATCACTTACTAACTCAATTGCTTTTGTAAGTACATAGCTCCTTCAAGATTAGGCCTTGTCATATGTTAAGTTTATTACCTGTTTTCACATTTATGTAATTAGCTAGGAGCCTTATATTTGATCTACAAGTAGGTTTGTACATATCTTCTCTTCCTGCTTTGTATTTCTGAATGACATCAGTCTCTCCTCAATGATTTTATTCATGATGGTCTTTGCCTCTTGCAAATCCTTCCCCTCTTTTGTAGAGTTCATGCTCAATCCGTACCTCCTACTTTGTTCCATTTTTGATGCCATCAACTATGTCCTTGACCTTCCAACTTTTACAGGACTCCCACAATATTATTTAAATATTTTAGCATGTGATTATGCTGTCTTATAGTGTTCCATATATGGCATATAATATAATCTCAGATATATATCCTCAACTTTCCAGTCAGGGCCCAGAGAGCACATTGAGATCAAGATATTGCACTGACTTTTCCACAGCTAAGGACCTGCATCCTCCTTGACTTTTGAAGCCACGAACAGTGCTTAGCCTCCTCATTACAATCCTCTTTCCCTTAGATTCCATGTTCCTTCACACAGTACAATTTTTGTCCCTCTACTTGCTGATCTTTCTTCTTTTTTCTCCCTAAATTAGGTCATTTTCCAGGGACTGATACTCAGTCCTATGTTCTAAACCCTTTTAACTTTTCTCTTTTGTGATCCCATTCACAGTCAAATTTTAAGTATGACTTCTAAGAGTGTGATTCCCAGATAAATTTTAACAATCCAATCTCTCCCCTGAATACCAACCCCAAATTTTAAAATATCTGCTGTATACAGTTATATAAATATCAGTCACACAAAGGGAGCCAAACTTAAATGAATTAATAGTTTTATTGTAAACTATTATCTTCCCCCACAGTTTCATTATTTTTTAAGATTAGGACCACGTGTTGAAATTTATAACCACTACCTTGATACCTTAGCGAATTTGACTCATCCCTCCTCCAACTTCAACTCTCAGTCTTACCAAATTTCACTGAATCTTTTCAGTGGTTCTTAAACTAATTTGTCCTTTCCATTCGCATAACCACTGCCTATTTTTAAGCTTTTCATCAGTTTTTATAAAAGCAACTAAAACTGAAATAAGAAATTCCGTCTTAACCCTTGTTTGATCCTCCAAAATGACATTAGACTTAGACTTTCTAAAATGACATCAGACTTAGACACTTTTATGGTGTGACTCCTTGGTGAAAAATGTTCAGTTTCTTTTGATCATCTATAAGCCAAAGTCAAAAGTTCTTAATTTCTTCTTTGAGATTCTAATTTTATCCTAACATTGTAAGGCTTAGTTTTTGATTCTTTCCATATAGTTTCAAACTCTAAATAGATTGTCACTACAAATATGACTTGTATGTTCATGCCATTGTCACAGCCAACCACTTTTTGGAATATCCTTACCTCCTCTTAATTCATACTTCAGTGATCCTGCCAGACTCAACATTTTCTGCAAAACCTCAACCACTTTAGGAATCTTGTTTCTAGTGTTCATAGAAATTACTATTTTCTGCCATGGTCATCTGATCTGTTGTGTGTCTACCCAGGAAATCATTTATAACTTCATCAGTATAACTCACCAAATTGCTTAATTAGTATTTCACAAAGCAATTGTTACATACTAACACAAATTTTAGAACAGATGCCTTAAATGTGTTCCCTCAGAAGGATATCACAACTTAAGAACCTGAGTACAGGTAATTTATTTGGGAATTGATCCCAGAGAAAACCAATAGGATCAATTAGTAGAGATAAAGAGTAAGCCAATAAGTTTGCATCACTGAATAAATTATTTCTGTGGAGAACCAAGGTTCTATTCCACTGGGGTAGTCTAGGAGATGGTGTAGAACACATCTACACATAATATCCAAGGAAGATGGAAGATTTAGCCTACAATTCCCACTTGTGTTGTAAGAGATGTTCTTAAGAACATTAATTCTTTGGCACTTCTGGCCTGCCCCACATATAGGCCAAAAGAAAGTTCTCAAGTAGGGTGTCCCAGAGCACTGCTTATGTGCCCTAGAAAAATAAGTGCCAAAAGATATGGGCAGTGTCAATAGCATCTGCTGCTAAGTGGTTGACACCATGATCTTCTTTGTATCTGCCTTAGAAATCCAGACCCTCACCTTGTAGTATTTCTTTTGAATGACTGAAAGCAAGATCCCAAAAAGATTGGTCAAACTGGCCAGATTACACTGCCATTAAATACTTGAAAGGATAATGAGCAAATGAAAGTATTAGGGAGGCTAGGAAGCATGCAAAAATGTACTCAAAGTCATTTCTTATCAGAAAAATGTAAAAAAAAGTTACAACAATATTTTAATTCATAACTTAAGATGGCTAAAACTAAAAAGATGGGCAATACCAAATGTTAGTGAATTATTGTGGACTTAAAAGTCTCATATATTTTTGGTTGCAAGCTTAAATGGTGGAACTACTTTGAAGAATTGTTTAGTAGTTGTTTTTTAATGTAAAACTAATTATACTTCTACTTTGTGACTCAATAATTATACACAGTTATGTTCTCAATAGAAAATATATATCAGTTTTGGAAGAATGACAATTTTGACTATACTGGTTCTGTCTATCCAAGAACATTATGAAGCTCCAGTGATAAAAAAACTTAAAAAAAAAAAAAAAAAAAGCATGGCATTGACAGAAAAACATATGTGTAGATCAGTGGAACAGAATAGAGGATACACAAACAATGCCAGGCACATGCAGCTATCCGAACTTTGACACAGGGACAAAAACTTACACTAGAGGTTACACTAGAGGAAAGACAGCCTCTTTAATTAATGGTGCTGGGGAAACTGGCCATACACACGCAAGAGGTTGAATATAGACCCACATATCTCACCATGCACTAAACTAAAATCAAAATGGATCAGAGATCCAAATGTTAAAACAGAAACAATCTGCTATAAGATAAAATAGATAAAACTCTTGAAGTCATAAGTGTAGGAAAGGAATTTCTGTATAGAACCCCACTTGCAAAAGAAATAGCACTAAGAATCAGCAAATGGGATCAAATTAATTTTTTAAGAAAACTTCTGCACAGCAAATGAAACAACCAAGTGTGTAACCAGACAACTTACAGAATGGGAAACTTTTTTTTTTTTTTTTGCCAGATTTTCCTCAAAGGACTAATATCAAGAATATATAAAGAAACAAAACAGACCCCTAATATAAAAGACCTGGGGCCAGGGATTTAGCTCAGTGGCGCAGTGCCTGCCTGGCAAGTGTGAGGTCCTGAGTTCGATTCCCGGTATCCAATAAATAAATAAAGAAAAGAAAATACCCAATTAAAAAAGGGAAAGTGAAATGAACATACAGTTCTCAGAAGAAGACGTACAAATGGCTAATAAATAAATGAAGAAATATTCAACATCTCTGGCCCTTATGACAAGCAAATAAAAACAGCATTGAGATTCAAAGACTGCAGGGAAAAAGGAACCTTTCTACATTGTTGAAGGGAATGTAAACTAGTAGAACCATTATGGAAATCAGTATGGAGATTCCTCAAAAAACTAAAAATAGAAATTCCATTGACTGAGCTATTCCACTTCTAGATTTCTTCCTAAAAGAGTTAAAGACATCATATTACAGTGGTACATATATACCCATGTTTATAGCACAATTTATATTAGCTAAATCTTGGAAACAGACTATATAGCCATCAACAAATGAATGAATGGATAAAGAAAATGTGGATTTTGTACACAATGGAGCACTACTCTGCCATAAAGAAGATAAATTTTAGCCATTTGTAGGAAAATGGAGTAAATCAGACACACAAGCCTAAATATTACATGGTTTCTCTTATATGAGAAACCAAAAAAATAAAAAAAGAGCAAAATGAAAGATAGAAAACAGGAAATAGTTCTTTTGCAAAAGGGAAGGGGATTAAGAGATGGAGGTTGGGGGGAGAAAAGGGAGGTAAAAGAGAAAAAATTGAGATGTGTTATGTACATGTTCCAAATTCCTATGAATGCAATCATTGTGTATCTCAAACATGTACTAATAAAGAAAACAAAAAGGATAAAATATATACACAAAAAGACTTTTATGAGAATGTCAATAGTAGCTTTATTCAAAATAGTCCCAAACTGGAAATTACACACATTATCAATAGGAGAATGGGTTTAAGAAATATATTCACATAATGGAATGCTATTCAGCTATGAAGAACAAACTTCTGATACACAACCACATGGATAAATGTCAAAATGATGTAAATAAAAGAAGACAGGAACGGAGGAACAGATACATGTCATTTCATTTATACAAGGTCCAAAATTTAAAAAAAATATATATGGTAATAGAAATCAGAAATTGATTGCTGGAAGGAGTCAAAAGGAATTAATTAGAAAGGAAAATAAGGTAGCTTTCTAGGGAAATAGAAATGTTACTTATCTTACTTGGGGTAATCATTACCTGAATGCATACCTTTGGCAAAACTCATCCATTGAACACTTGAGACATATGCATTTTATTATGTCTTAATTATATTTCAATCAATCAAAGAAAAATATACTGATATTTCAAAAGGCTGATTCTGAATTGTAAATGTTAACAGACGATAAAATGGCTCAGAATCTGGAATCACAGTGATCCAAAAACTCTAATTTTCTAGACTCCATAATCAACTAATCTCAATTCCCTATCTTTCCCCTCCTTGGCATGCCCTCTGAGAGTAAAGCCAGGGTGCCTCTAACAGCCAAAAGGCAGGCAGCCAGAGAGAAGAGCAAAGAGTTGAATAAAGAGCTTTTGAATAAGCAAGAGCTGGCAGGATCACCCGATGTCTGCCAACAGATCAGGGGTCAGTGTTGTTGGAGAAAAAAATGGGAGCACTGCACAAAAAGAGAACTCTCATAGATGAATCCAGAAATTACACAGCTCCAGGGAACTTGTGCTGTTTGATCTACTTAGTCAACACTAGCAAAAAGGAAGAAAGAAGAGGCCAGAAGGAAACTGCATTCAGAAAAAAAAGGGAACAAGGAAGAAGGGAATAAGCAACACTATAAGATTTCTAGACACAAGTGAATGAGTGTTACAGGGAAGTAATAAAAACTAACATTTACGTGCGACCTGCTACCTATCAGACAGTTTCAAGTGCTCTATATTTGCAATGTACTGACTCATGTATTCCTTACAACAATACTAACAGGCAGTTACTATTATCATGTGCATACTATAGGGGAGAAAACCAAGGCAGAAATAATTAGGCAACCTAAAATTTAAGGTAATATAACTATAAAAAATTTAGTTGGGACTGGAGTCCAGCAAGGGCTCCAGAATCCATGTTCTCAAATATTTTGCTACTATGCTGACTTAGTTTGAGTTCTTCCTAAAGTAGATTCTAAAACAAAGACTGGATTTAAGAAAACACTTGATGAGGGGGGAGGAGGCGAGAGGTGATACCAAAAAGCAAATAGGAAGCAAGGCAGAGACACTGGGTGAAAAAATGAAAGCAACACAGATGTGTGTTACTGAGATCTATGCTATAAGATCTATGCATTGGATTTTGCTGAGACTTCTGAGAAGATTTCAAAGTGCCACTTAGAATTGGCAACTGGCAGATGAAAGCCTGGAGCATTTGCCACTAGATAAGGGTTGGCCTCAAAATTATCACAACCAGTTCTTCCAAGCTGTGTACAGGCACAGCTCTCTGGATACCAAAGAAGACCCTGGGGGAGAAAGTGGAGAGATCCACAAGTGAAGTCCGTGAAGATGCTGTCAAGTGCTAGGTGAGTCAGAACTGTCCATCACAGTTGCAGTTGAAAACAGGGGTGAGCCAAAGATTGGGATCGGTAATAGGATGCAGTTACTACAACCACCTCTCTAAGGCTAGTAAGTGCAGTGATGATAATCATATTATCAATGCACACTTTTGGTGTCCATGCATTGCCTCTCTGATTCCTCACAATAACCCAGTGATATAGGTATTATTAGCCACACTTCACTGATGAAGACACTGGGGCGCACAGAGTTTAAGCCACTTGCCTAATGACACACAATTAATAAGGATACAGAGCTAAGGATTAAAAGAGCAAAGTATATAGAACTAGGGTTCATTACATAACTAAAAACATCATCCCCAACAAATAAAACTTACAAATGAACCACATACTCCCCTGTGAAAGAAAGATTAAGAGTGAAACCATTACAAGGATAAGTTAATATAAATTTATAGAGAAAATCAGTGATTCACTAGAACACTCTACTTCAGAGTGAGACTATGTTGTGAAACATAGTCATGAGAACACCTCATTATTATAGAATAATACCATTTTTTCCTATTGCAAATATAATTATCATATGATAACACAACAAAGTTAAGTAGGATTCAATAACGAATCCAAATTATCCACATTTGTCCCTTTTAAACTTGCTATTTCTGGGCTGGAGCTGTAGGTGGGCGGCAGAGCACTTGCCCAGCATGTTAATGCCTTGGGTTCATCCCTAGCACAGATAAATAGTTGCTGTTACTATCAGTGAATGTCCTCAGCAGAAGGAAACTACAAGATAATTCTAGAAGTCAATTGCTGGAGACCACAATTTATAAATTGAGTCTAGGGGACGTCCTGGCTTGTCCTTGGCCTGCCCTTTGAGCCAGATTGGAACATGGAAACTCACTGCCTTTTTCTGGTCACAGCTGGAAGCCCTAGGGCTAATGACTGATGTGGCCCTCACAGGGGCAAGATAAGACCTGCTGAAGACAATAAGGCACCTGGGGAAACTACAGTTTCCTTATTGCCCCTCTGTCTTGTCATTGTCCTTGCAAGAATTCTTTCTCCTTCTTCCTATCCCACTGTAGTTGCCATCACTGCTCCCAGAAACACCCACTGCCCTTCACCCATTGTCCTTGACTCAGATGCAATGAATAAACCAAGGTTGTGGGTGCCTCGTGGCCTTTTGTTTCCCATGAACAACTGGTCATCCCAGATCCCTGCTGCACCCCTATTTTGTTTCTTGTTCTTTCTTCCTGCCATGCACTGTAACTCTGGGCAGGGGACTGGGAACTCCCTGCAGGGGTCCCTGGTAACTGGTTCCACGGAAAGGGTCATTAAATTTACATTTAAATTAACTTAAGTATATATTATGATTGTAACATAAGGAAATTTTGTGTTTTTCATAGTCAATAACATTAAAGTATATGGAGTAGAGTGTTTGTTCAGCAGATCAAAGAGTCTATGATAATTACTATAGTAGACATGTTTCCAAATCCTTAGCAGCCCTACCAGTTTTCCCACAGTTCCTGCTGAAGCTGCTCCTGTGGTTATTCCAGGGAACTTCCCCATTCCGGGTCCATTTGAAGCAGGTAGTTACCTGAACCAACCTGCACCAATCATACATCTTCTCCAGCAAACAGAATTGTCCCTCAATGTATTGTAAATCTTTACTGGGCATGTGAACAAAGAAAAGATGTAAAGGAAGGACCACATAAAAGAGAAACAAAGACTATTTGTGAAGGGGTAGTCAGGAACAAGAGTGACAAAGAACAGAAAGAGGGAGGAAGAGACAAGAGAGGACCCAGCTTAGAGCACCTGGGTAAGATGTTTCAGTGCTGGATGTCTGTCTTGGTTTTGGGCTCAGTTTCCTGCAATACCTGACTCCACTGCTGATCATCAGTTATCATAAGATATTCCTGTGTCCAGATCCAGATACTAAGGTGGGTTTTTTGTTTTGTTTTGTTGTGTTTTGTTTTGTTTTTCTGCTTAGGTGATGGCAATTAGCAGTTGCAATTAAATGACCACTGCCCGGGTGGTTAGTTTCACTTTTGAAAGAAACAGATACGTGGAAAGGCAGAGAACAAAGTCCATATGGCCCAGATGGAGAAAAGAAAGCCAGGACCTTCTGGTCCCCATAGTCTGTAACATGTTTCATAGGAATCCTATGCATAATTCCAGGGAGACTCCCATTTCGCTTTCACTTGTGTGAGTGGTGTTGTCATCCTAACGACCAGGTGGATACCTTCTGAACACCGATATATTTCTCCTTTGTTTATATACTTCATGTGTGTGTGTGTGAAAAATTTTACATAGGGAAATCTCTTCTACTCTGAGTTTTTAAATCAGCATTTTCAGATCATATTAGGCATTCAGTGACCCTCCAGTGAAGATGTTAAAGTTGTTTCAACTCTAAAGCAAAAATTGTATCAGATAAGATGTGTGAACTTTGGTTCACACTACACATAAAGAATGACACTGTAGTTCTAGTAGTATAAAGCACTAGAAACAACATATGAGAAAGAACATGGAGATTGTTAAATCTTGTTTAAAAATAGATCATGCATATCTATTTTCTACTCCTAAAAATAATATTGTTGTAAAAGTTACCACATGTATTTGTTGTTCTTTTTCCTCAGTATTAGTGGTATTTTGGCAGCACTCATTATGAATGCCATGATAAGGGAGAATTAGAATATGTATATGTTGATGTACATATATGTGTGTTTATATGAATATGCACATAGATATTCACGTGCATTCATGCATACACCCACATACACGAATGATTAAAGTACCAACACTGGACTTTTTGGTAAGCAAATGTCAACACGAAGTTCACAAAGAGGCTAAATGACGTCCTTTGTGCGTTTATTTCCAGTATTGCCCATGAGGAAGTCTAAAAAGAACACTTTCTATCCAACAGCTCTTAAAGTTTCAATAGGTTTTTCAAAGATCTCTCCCCACCCGGTGCCCCAAGCAAAGGACTCTTGCTGTGCAGTTTCTAAAGATTTCACTTACAACCAGCTGAATGCCCAGCTTGAAGGGACAGTAAAACCCACACCAAACCTCTCTTTGCACCCTGTGTGGGACAAGTGGTTACTTTGTTCATTTACAAAGGCCTAAGAGAAAGATACAAACTGGCCCTAGGGTATAAGAAGTTTCTTTCATATAAATCCTTTTAAAGGGATCTAAATCATGACACTCAAAAGGAAGGAGACTGCACAAGAAAATGGGTAGAAACTTTTAAGTTCCCACACCCACAGCTCCAGAGGAACAGGAAAACGTGTCTTCTCTTCTTTGACATATTATCATGTTTGTTTTTTTTTTTTTTTTTTTTTTCTGGTAACTTTCCTCAAAGATGAGTCCCTTGCTTGGTCTCTGTAGAGTTCCTTCTCTGAGGACGAGGCTTTTTCCTCATTATTAGTGTTGTTTCATTGTCAAGAAGATTGTCTACTTTTTCCAACATCGTTTATTTTCTGACATTTAAGCATACAGTATCTGAGTGATCTTTGCTTATCAGACACTCTTTTTATAAAATAACCATAAAACATGGTGCTTTCTGTTATTTAAATTTATTGTTACTGTCGAGCTTCAATCCTTCAAATAGTGGAATGTGATAGAACCTTCTCCATACTCCAGTAGGCACAATTGGTGCTATTGCCAGCCATGCTGAGAGCCTCCTCAGCTCCCACTGGACTGTCACCAGACTAACCAGGCTGTCCCAGGTGAGGCCACCACCTACATCTGGTTGGACCAGGTAGGGTCTTTACCTGCCCCACCCGATCAGCCCACGAAACCAGAAGGTACCGCTCAGTGACTTTGACACTTTTATGAAGACAGGGCAAGAAGCGGCTGCTGTTTAGTATGCATTATTACAGTTACAGTGCTCTGAGGACTGGGAAAAGGGTGCTGGCTAGAATGAAGTAGAGAGTCAATTCCAAACACTTAATCTCTGAAACAGGTAGCTGTGATGGCAGTGCAAATAACGTTACAAATAACTGCTGTCAAAAGTCTAGGCATGAGTTTTGGCCCTTGCCCATTTCTACTTATATGCTCTTGAGCAAGTCATTCCATAACTCTGCAATTGCCCTTTATCAGAAAATCTCCGGCTCCCTGGGTTAACGGACAGCTTCAAATGAAAGGAGGCATAGGAAAGTTTCTTGTGCACGGATGATATTCCATCGATACCCACAGAAAAAAGGGGGCAGAGAGGTGGCTCAGCACACAAACCCTGAGGACTGCTATAGTCAAAGCAATTTCTGCTTATCTCCCTCAATGCCTGGCCTTACAACTTCAACAGAGTTCTTTAACCTGCCTGTGCCTCAGTTTCCTTAGCTGCACAGTTGAGCTCATAATAACAACCTACTTCCTAAAAGTCCCTCTGAAATTAAATATGTTAAAATGTTTAAAGAGTACCTTGTACTCATTAGATATTACTAACAGTTATCAATGGATTAAAAATATTATTTTTAAAATTTTAAAATAATAAAGCAAGATAACCTTGCTTGGTAACTAGAATTTGTGAAAGCTTTTCTCTTTTTTTCCTTCCCTTTTCCCATCCTTTTTTCCTCCTTCCCTGCTCTCCTTCCTTCTGCAGAGGGAGAAAGAGAGAGAGAGAGAGAGAAAGAGAGAGGGAAACTCAACCTAGCACATACTAATTTCTTAATATGTGAGTAATTGATTCCAATACCTATTTCTCTTTTCCACACTACAAGTCCCTTTATAGCTCCTTGCTAGCTCAGTGCACATCCAATGAGCCCAGGCACTCTGCTACTCCCACATGAGTGTGTTGGAAGTTGAAGTCACACAGAACATCCCTAGAGAACAGTCCCACACAGCGCCAGAGTGACTGAGACTGCAATGGGCTGATTCCCCAAAATGAAATTAGCCTATAAAAATGACAATAAGATAAATGGAAAGTGGTTCTTACAAGTCTTTTAATAGCTTAACATCAAGAGGTAAGCTAGTTTATCTGTTTTAGGAGGAATTTCAATACTAGACCATGAATAATGCTATGGCAGGAGTTAATACTTTTATCTCTACACCAAGTACCATTTCTAGTAAACGGTGCTGCACATGAATCATCCATCCATTCATTGCCCACTTATTTAATGAGGGCTTACAATTGGTCAGGGATTGTGCAGAGCTAAGGACTACAACCAGGAGAAAGACTAACACAGACCCTACCTTCATGGAGAAAAATATGTAGCATGGAAGGCAGACATTTGACAAAACACAAAAATATAATGATATTTTGGGATATTTCTATGGGTCCTGAGTTCAGTAAAAAGTGCTGTGCTGGAGATTTAGAAGTCATCAGTAACTAAAACCATGCAAATCTACTGAGTAGAGAAGGTACAAAGCTTAAGGCTACCACCAAAATTATTAGTATAAGCTCAAGGTGATGAGCTAATTTAATTAGGTCCAGTATCCCAAAATTTAATTCCCATGGGCCGAAGACATAAGAAGTGGTTTACTAATGGAAAATTCTATAAAATTACTGTTTCCATGCTGCAAAGTGTGGCATGAGTAGTTTGCCCTTGGCATTAAGCTCATTCTAATATAGTACTACTTATTGAATTCCTACTTCAAAGGGCATAGATAATTGGGAGTTTTCATTGTAAATCAAACAATGTACTCTTACCTACCATGAAAATTATCACAGACTGAAAAGCTGGTTTGCATGTCAGAGAATTAAAGCTGGAGTAACAAATTTAGGAAAAATGGTAATCATCAACCAAGAACTGTCTTATCCTTCATAAAACTTCAGTTGTAATGATGCTCCTATACATCCTTTTTAAGAAATCCTACCACACGTCATGTCTTGTCAACATTTTTATGATTTATGCCCTACAATTTTGTCATGTATTAGTTGCACACTGCTTTACTGGGTAACTAAATAGCAGGTTATTTATTATCAACTTCTGATGTGCAAGGCACTGCAATAGACTTTGTGGAAGGCAAGAAGAAGTGACCGTCCTAACTTGAGTAAACTTTCCATCTACCTGAATATATCAGGAGATACTCAGGAAATCTTTATTGGAAAAACTGCTTCTATATACATCTTGTAAAAATGATAGTCATTGTTAAATGCTCTGTTTACATGTGAACTACTCTCTGAAATACTACCCAAATTCTCACCTTTCAGCAGATATTAATTGCCCCTTTGAACTTGTATCATTTTGGGGCAGTTATATTTAAGTTTAAAAGTTTTAAAATATTTGTTTATGCATGCATTTATATTTTCACTGTCACACACACTCTCTCCCTACAATTGTTTAATCATTTTTTCTGTGAAGTACCAAATAATAAATATTTCCAGATTTGTTGGCCATACAGTTTCAGTAGCAGCTATTCAAGTACGCCACTGAAGCACAAAGGCTACCACCATCGACAGTCTGTTAAACAATGGGCATGACTGAGTTCCAAGAAAGCTTTTTTTTTAAAAAAAAATCTGGATTTGACTTGCTAGTGTGCCCAAATTCTTTTCTAAATTATTAACATTTTAAATGTCATTGTTCTTTCCCCAACAAGAAGCAAAATGCTCTAAAAATGGAAGCTACCATGAAATAAAACCTTTAAACCAATTCACAAAGTTCTTTTTGCATACTGCAAAAAATAATTAGTAGCAAAATTCAGAGGGAAAGATCACCAGGACGGTAGGTCTGTAAAATAGGTTAAACAGTGGTATTGATGAGATTGATAGGGCAGAATGAAATCATTTCCTTCTTCTTATATCCAACAGTTGGAGAACATCTTACAGAAACAATAATGAATATATCTAAACATAAAATGAGAGAATTATAGGTTAGAGAAATGTATTTTGACCATGAACTAAAAACTACAAAGAAAAATAGTGGGTTTATTTGATAACATGATATTTATCAAGAACCAAGTTAAAAAAAAGAATTGAAGAAATATGAGATCCTCTACCAAAAAAAAAAAAAAAAAAAACGAATTTTCAAGTACCAAACAAGGATAAAGTTGGTTGCTTAGCACTAACGTGTAAATGCAGCGTTAAGGGAATCTCACTAATCACTATTTCTAACTATCATTTTACAAGTATTCAAAATGTTCAGCAAACGTAGCTCATCCTAAGGATTTAAAGGATAAAAACTTTCTAAATTTCTTTTTCCCTAGTATTGCCACTAATCTAGTTCATTCTGGAGATAAAGTTTAGGCTATTCTATATATGTATGCATAGACATTTATATATTTTGTGATTATAAAACAGGTATAAATCATTTAGAGCTGTGGATAATGTCAGTTTTCTTCATTTCCTCTTTAGATATGATCTAGTGAGAGTTTGCTCAGGAGTCTATGTAAATTCTGAGGAGTAAGAGACTTGAGTAGGCTTGTAAAAAAGATTAAAATTTTAAGAAAAATGTGCAATAGAAGCATGGTTCATTGCATATATGTATAGTATTGTGCTATATATAGCACAGTTCATTGCATGATATGTATGTTATACATACATACACATGGGCAAACATAAACACAGAATAAATGAGAGAAGAAAGGAGGAGAGAAAAAGAGAGGAACAGTGAGAATAGAAAGTTTTCTTTTTTTTTAATAATTATGTAGCACTATCTATACATTATATAATTTGTCCTCACAAAAACCATGCATGAAGTCAAGCCTAAGGACCTGGTCTAGAGCTAACGAAGAGCAAAATTAAGTTTCAAAAGGAAACGCCTCTAACATCAGAGCAAGAGCTCTTCAGTCTCTCACTTTTTTTTGAGAGAAAGTCTCACTATGCCCAGGCTGCCCTTGAACTCAAGGCGATCCTCCTGCCTGAGACTCCCAAGTGCGGGGATCACAGGTGTGCAACACCATGCTCGTCTTCAGGTTGTCTCTTAAATTGCCCTTTACTCAGTGGGTGAAATCTCAAAAGCAGAAGAAGAACACATTACTAGAAGTGTTCCCAGACACTTCTTGGAACAAATGGAAGTAAGAGAAGATATGTAAGGGCCTTCACTAGCTCTGCTTCCGTTCAGGGATTTATTGTGTGGAGGAACAGGCCTATCTGTGAGGGAACAGTGATAATATTGAGAAGCTGATTGTGGAGGTTCTCTGGTGGTGTTCTGTGCTAACTGGTGGGTGGAGATGCTTTTCTAATTCTTTAGCCCCACACCAATCCTCACCCCAAGGCTAAACTTTCTAATGAGGGAAGTATCTGCCATGAAAGGCATTCACTGTCTGAGGTGCATTAGTAGCCAATGAAAGTCTGCTTTGCAAACATCTGCCATGAGGTTGCAAATATTAACAGACTTAGCTGGAAACAGTGGTGCACACCTGTAGTCCCATCTGCTCAGGAGACTAAGGCTGGAGAATCACTTGGGCCCAGGAGTTCAAGGCCAGCTTTGGCAACATAATGAGGTTGCATCGCAAACAAACTAACGAACAAACAAACAATGAATAAATAAATAAATAGAAGAAAAAATTTAACCTGACTAATGATTGTTGCAAGATGACTGACCCTAAAATGAGGTGCATTAGAGAGGGAATTTGCTTCAAAAATAATCTAGCAATTGTTTGGATATTGGAATAAAAGCAACAGTGGAATTTCAGAGATGCCTCAGTCAGTGCACATGTAACATATGGCATCTCTGTCAGTGAGGAGGAAATTTGGCAGTAAAGAAACTCTAAGGGAAAGAGGAATTGTCAGATCTTGAGGGAACATTGAGATATCCAGGTAAAGAGTCTGAGAAATGCTTAGAAATCCAGCACATTACTTTTAAATTTGCTGTGTGAGTAGGAAAGATGGATGGGGATTATCTGTATCTTCATAGTCAGGAAACTGCCAATTTTGCACAATGATTTTCAGCTTACACATCAGTAACCCTTCCAGGCGGAAGCCTTGATTTATTAAACTTATTTTGAGGATTTTTATTTTATCTTCATCTTAGGGATGCCTAAGCAGATATATCAGTTTTGCAGTTATAAAAGAATACATATGTGGCCCAGTTAAAGAAATTAATCTACTATTTCCTGTCACATCAGAAGTCCCAGATTATGGTACTGGAATTACAAAACAAAGAATCTTCATAAATCATGGTTAAGATTAGGCAGGACATGTAAGTTTGTTTATATTGAAATCTAAATTCTTTAAAAAGTAGCATATATTTAGCCTAAACAAGAGCACTAAGAAATGTGAATGTTATGTGTGTGGATATCCTGACTTTGTCACTTCCTCTGGAAGCTTCACCACAGGAAAATGTATAATTTGTGTTAATCATTTTAAAACATTGAGCTTGTAAACTTATTTACTCTTCATCCCATCATTGCATTCACCAGCAACTGCGAACCTGTTTTAGGCTATGAACCAATAAGTGCTATAGGTGTAATGTCAGAATGTGTTGTCATTAATGCTTATCAGCTGAACTTTACGAACCTTTTTTTTTCCACAGTAAGAAATTTAAGTTGTGACTTATATAAAAGGACAACCTTTTTCAATAAAAACCAAAGCCCTCATGATGGCCATCTCGGCCATACTACTCTGATCAGGTCTTTTGCGTGCCCTCCCTTCTTCCACTACCTCACTCACTCTACTCCAGCCACGCAAGTCTCCTTAATGCCTGTAACACATACTAGCTTCAGACATGGCACTTGCTATTTGTTCTTCTTGGGGGAAAAACTCTGCCTCCATAAATCTTGTAGCTGTGTTCAGATGTCACTTGCTGGAGAGGCTACTCTGCATCATTCTATGTAACTGGGGACCATGCTTGCCCTGCGCCTGCACTCTGTGCCGTTTGTCCTATGTGGCAAGCAGAATTCTGAGATGGTCTCCAAGATCCCCACCCAATGTGTACCTACCCTTAACCATCCTCAGGATTGTGAATATGATGGTTTTTACTGCCCTTTATAGGTAATGTTACAAGGGAAAGTTCACTTTAAGAAAAGGAGATTTTCTCAGTGGGCCTTATCTAATCCTTTAAATCTGGTCTATAGGTCAGAGAAAGAGAAAGTCAGAGCTTCAAGGCAGTGAGAGTCTCCTACAGGACTTGAGGAAGCAAAGGCACAGAATACCACTTTGCGGGAAATGGTGAACAGCATCTAGCAGCTGAGGACAACTTCCTGGTGATAGCCAGCAAGGAAACAGTGGTGTTAATCTCGTAAATGCAAGGAACTTAATTTAGGCAGCAAACTGAATGAACCTGAAAGAGGACACCATATCTCAGCAGAGTTTGGAGTCTTGAATGATATCTTGTTTCATTCATATGACATATTGAGTGCAGAAGCCAGCTACCACATGCTGGACTCTTGACCGAAGCTAACTGTAAATAATAAGTGTGTGCTATTTTGAGCTGCTGGGTTAGTGAGAATGTGTTACACAGCGATAGAAAACAAATAAAACCTTTATACTTTTTACAGTGTACTTATCTCCACTTGGCATGTTATCTATTTGTTTTTTATTGATTATCTCACTCCCCTCACTGGAGGTGGGCCTCCAGGAAAGCCTGAACTTTTTCTATTTTGTTCACTATGGTATTCCCACTAGCTAAAACAGTGTCTACAACATATCAGGCTCCTACTGAAAGTTTGTTGAATGAATAGAGGAAACTTTGCACTTGAGGAGAATGGACGCTTGCTTCAAAAAAGTGCAAAGCAGAGACCTCAGAGTCTGATGATACCCGGGGAAAATGGGAGGGCCCCTTCCCAGGAAATAGGTTTTGTACCACTTCATCTCTCAAGACCCTCTGTCTCTTCTCTTACAGTCCTTGGAAATGAAGCTGAAGCACAACATTCCCATAAGGGAAACTCACCTGTATCTCTACAGCAGGCACTAGGAAGAAATGCGGCATTCACTAAGATCTTATAGGAAATCTCAAGAAAATAAACCTTCAACCACAATGCAAATCTAAACTACAAGATGTCACCTCACACCCATGAGATAGCTACTATTGAAAAAGAAAAAGAAAGATAAGTGTTCATGATCATATAGAAAAATTGTGCATAGCTGGTGGGAATGTAAAATTGTACCACCACTATGGAAAATGGCATGTAGTGCTTCCAAAACTTAAACATAGAATTGCCTTATGATTCAGAAATTGCGCTTCCAGGTATATACCTAAAAGAACTGAAGGCAGATTCTCAAAGTAATACTCATATACTCATGTTCATAGAAGTGTTATTCACAATTGCTAAAATGGGAACACAACCCAAGTGTTCACAATGCAAAAATGGACAATCAAAATATATTATACTCAGATAAAGTAGTATTCTGCCGTAAAAAGAAAATTCTGACATGCTACAATGTAAACAAACCTGGATAATACTATTCTATAAAAATAAGCCAATCATAAAACACAAACACTGTATGATTCTAGTTACACGAGGTACTTAGAGCAGTCATAATCACAGACACAGAAAATGGAATGGCGGTGGCCAGGGAGTGGGAGAAGAAGGGGTACACAGAGTTCTAGTTTTGTAAGATAAAAATGTTTTAGAGATGGATAATGGTGACAGTTGCACAGCAGTATGAATGTACTTAATACCAGTGAACTGACTACATCGAAAGAGTTAAGATGGTAAAGTTCATGTTATGCGTATTTTACACCAATAGAAAAATAGGAAAAAAAAAAGAGCCTTCTGTTGTAAGTTGCTATTTTTTAAAAGTTAGTAGCAAGAACGACTCTTACAACTAAAACAAACAAACAAACAGAAACAGAAAGAAAGAAAAACACGCTGCCAGAGAACCAATACCAATAGAAAATTCAACAATAAAACCAATAAAATGAGGTAAATGAATATTTCATACAGATCAAGGAACAATCCACCCAACAGATGGAATCCTAGGAATCATAAGCACATAATATACCTCCAATAAATTTTTGAAAGAAAAAAATAAAAATGAGGATAGAAGTATAGGAAAATGCATATAATGGTAAATGTTAACTTCTCTCTTTAAGAAACTGAAAGATTCAAAATTAAAAGAAAAAGTGCTTTATACAATTTGAACATGAGGTTATGCAAACAAACACATGTAGCCAAACCTCTAATATAATAATTTGTGTCCTAAAATAGAGAATACATTTTAAGACACATACTTCATTTATTAAAGCTGTGTCTTAGGTCATCAAATAGAGGACATCTACAAGCCATCCTTACAGGCTACATGGAAATTACCACATAAAGATCCTTCCTCTCACCTCTCAAAAATCAAGTATATGAAGCTAAATAAAACAGAAAAGAGGAATAAATGAAAAAAAATTATAAAAGCATACATAATAAAAAGTAAGACTTAATAAATTAAAAATCAGTTTTCTGATAAGCTAAATAATAGAGAAAAATAAAACCTTTGAATTGTAATCCCCTAAAGAAAAAGAAAAAAGATTAGAGAAAGCAGCTTTAGAAGAACAAAAAAGATCTTTAGAGGAAAAGAAGACAAATAACTACAGGTACAATGTATCAGTTAAATAAAAATAAGAGGAAAGGAAGAAAAGAAAAACAAATTTTAAGACAATATATTATAAAGCCAGTGATATAGCTCAGCAGCATAAGCGCTTGCCTGGCAAGCACAAGATCCTGAGCTCGACTCCCAGTACCCACACCAAAAGGAAAAAAGTGCCGGTGATATCGCTCAGCGGCACAAGCGCCTGCTGGCAAGCACGGGGTCCTGAGTTCAACCCCCGGTATCCACATAAAAAAAAAGGAAAAGAAAAAGACAATATATTATATAGATACTATTTCAGAAAAAATATATTATATATTACTATCATTGATTCATAAAACAACATGAAAAGGAAGTCAAGCTCTATCCTTTAAGTATCCTAGACTCAGATTGAGGTATGGGTTTCATTCAGATTTTAATAAAGATATTATCTATTATTTCTCAGAACACTTACATGTAAATTTACATATACATTTAGGCATACATATACTCATACATACATAATTCTCCATAAACAAAGGAAAAAAGAAGACTTCCTTATGTATCACACAGGTTAGTCAGGCAAAGAGCTGAAATCCTATTCCATCTCAGCCCTGGAATTTGTTAGTTAATCTCACTCCTGAACATAAGTTCAAAATTGCTAAATAAATCTAGCTGTTTTTGAAAAGAAAAACACTTTTTAATAAAATAAAATAATAAAATAAAATAGGGTTTTCAAAATGATTAACTTGTTACAACAATCTATTTAATTCAGGATCTAGTCACCATGTGTAAGTCTGGACAGGTCACATGATCATTTTATGCTCCAGGTTTCCCACAAGTAAAATAGCTATTTTAGAAATGAGTGTGGTTGGCCGGGGATATAGCTCAGTGGCACAGCACCTGCCTGGCAAGCACAAGTCATGAGTTCAATTCCCAGTACCAAGAAAAAAAAAAGAGTGTGATGTTTCATTTGAAGTACCTAGAATAGTATTTGACGTAAATAACCCTGTGTGGGTTAGTTTTTTTATTGTTCGTCACTGACACTACATCAAAAACCAATGAAAAATATATGTAGCATCTTTAGCAGTGAGACACTATCCAGCCAATCAGCATTAATAAGAAACATACTTTACTTAATCAATGATATCAACTAGAAGATTAAAAGAAATAACTTGCATTAAGCTGAATTTTAGAAAAGCACTACTTTATTCATGAAGTATACAAGGATTCTATCCATCACTGGGTGGGGTATGCTAGCCAGTCCAATAAAACAATAAAAGATGAAAAGTTATAAAAAGTAAAAATATCATTATGGTGTGAAAATATAGTTATCTCCGTAAGAATTAACTTCAAAATTATGGGCATAGTAAATGAGTCCAGAAAGGTAGATAAATTTTGAATTAAATAGCAATACTTTCCATATACATTAACCATGACCAGTTAGGAAGTTTAATAGGTAAAAGGAATTATTGACAACACCAATATAAGTAGGTAATTCCAAGGAATACTCAGAAGAAACTATGCAATGTCTTTATAATACAAAACTTAATGTCTTACTTCTACAGATCTTGACAAGCTGATTTTAGTTGTCACATGGAAGACAAGAGATACAACAATATTCAAGCAATATTGAAAAAAAAAAGGGGGAAGATTTATCCTACCAAAAAAAATGTGATAGTATAAAGGGTAGGTAATTTTTAAAACTATAACATAGAAAGGCAGACGAATAGATTATGTGACAAAAGAAATTAAAAAGTGCATGTACCCAGAAGAATTGATTATGACAAAGATATTTCAAAGCTTAATATACATAATTTAGTATTGAGTAGTCTAGAGACAAGTATTTGTGAAAAACTTGAAAAACATTAGATCACTTGAAAGCAAAACACAGATGACTTAAGTAACTAAATGAACATAAAAATAAAAAAAATTGAAGAAAAGTTAGAATGTATTTATTATAGAACTCACCTTAATATACAGTGTAAAAATAAACAATAGAGAAAAAGATTTGTAAATTAAATTACATTTAAATTAGAAACAGACATGACAAAAGCCTTTTTAGTCATTCAAAAGCAAAGCAATAAGTTGCAAAAGTACAACAAACAAATATTATCTAGGTTATAGATATAATATAATATAATAATATATAATATATTAAAATATTATATTTAAATATATATTTACATATAAATATATAAAAATATAAAGTATATACGTTATAAAATATAATAAATGGAAGGAAGCAAAAATGCAAACAAAAAGAAACAAATATAGTAAAATTAGTAGAAGGATCTGACTTAAAAGAGCTGAAAGTTTATAGAAGTAGAAGAAAAATGACATAAGAAAAATGACAATTAAAAAAGTGGTTTGCTAACTAAAACAATATAGTCCCATTTTCTCACCCCCAATATCCAAACTTATTAGTTAAAACATTGGCAAACATATGGTGAAAGATGTATTGCCCTACACAGCTAGAGGAGTACAGAATGCTACAAGAATTTTGAAAGCAGTTTGGCAGTTTCTATTAACATATTTTATTACCTAAGGCACATCAGTTCTTCTTTGTTATATTTCCATAGAGAAACAAATACCCACATGAACAAGGAAGCGTGTAAAATGATTTTCATTATAGCACTGTTTTTAAAGAGCCGGATATTAGATGTACTTGAAATGTCAGTGAATACAGAAATTAAAGAACTGCCTTCTATGCAGACTGTGTTAGCTGCCCATCTATCAGTTAGCCCTTCTTTCTTGTAACCAAGAGAATTTTATTTGCAGCAACATCTTAAGTCTCAGTGATATATCTTTATACATTTTAGGTCTAGGCCAGTGGCAACCAATTGTTTCCACTTTGCTGAACGATCATCTCTCCACCCTCCCTTGCAGCTGGTGTGGAACTGACCCGGTTCTGGTGAGCATGACATAATAAGTATGCTGCAGAGTAGTGGACCTCTAATAAAAGGAAAGCAGTTTCGTCCTGGACCTCCAGCTCTTGCTCTTAAACACAGCCTGCGGAGATGCTTAGAGATGAGGTACTCAAAGCACGAAGAAAAGAGGATGTTTAAGAAAGATGAAGACTGAGTATCTACATACCATGCATGGCCTAACCACTGAATGAGTATTGGAAATCCTTAACTTCAATCTCCTCGTAAATGAAGTAATAAATGTCTGTATTGTTTGAGGTACAGTTAAAGGAGTTTCAGTTACTCTCAGCCAGATGTCTCTATTTTACATACTATGAGACATTATGTAGTAGTCATAGAAAATCAGATATATCTGTATCTCCTGGTGTATTTTTAATTGCAAAAGCAAGTTGTATGATTATATATAAAGGGCTGGTGAGATGCTCAGTAGCATAAGAGCCTGCCTGGCAAGCGCAAGGTACTGAATTCGACTTCTAGTACCCGCATATTAAAAAAGAAAGATTATATATAAAATACATAAACGCATGTTCAAATATTATGAAAACATTTATGGATTTTATATACTTATATATCCATATCTGTAAAAGTTTTTTAGAGAAAGATCTGAAAGTATGTATATCAAACTGGTAACAGTAGAGTCTGGGGAGATAGAACAATTTGAAGATGGACAAGTAGATGAGGATATATACAGTATCATTATATCTCCTTGTGTGGGTAAAAGTAGATAAAAAAAATGAAGTGAAATAAAATACTTTAAAATAAAAAATAGTAAAGTTCTGAAACGTGTTTTGTTGACTTCAAAGTCCCACCAAAACGCTTCAAATGCTCATAATCTAGTATGTCATGAATGCAATATGTTTTTCGTGTCTATTCATATTCCAAGGGTGTGGGTGATGTATATACAGCATGATGTACTCAGACATTTTCAACTATTGTGTGGAAAATAGATTTATTTGTGCTAAATAAACAAAGGTACTGGGAAATGCATGTCCTAGCCATTTACAGAGATGTGGAAAACAGATGCTTCCACACACAGAAGGATTTATTTTTCCACAGATGTTGCCGTGGAAGGTCCTGTGTTGTGCTGTTGTGAATACATTGTGAGAGAGAAATAAAGCATTGCCTTAACTCAGAAAGACTCACCCACAAATGGCAGCCCACAATATTTTCCAGAACCCACCTCCACAAGATAGCAGACTGTGATGGTACAAATTACAGAAAATTGCTAGGACTGTATGTTGCATACGTTAGAACTGTTTTTCCAATACTAATAACAGAGCTAAATAGACATTAGCAGATAGACAAAAGAAAAATGACTAGGTGCAAACTTTCTTATGGAATTACTATCTAGTTGTTGCAAAAAAATTATATCAGAAGTGGTGAAAAGAATTTTACCTAAACAAGACGAAGTAGTCCAGATTTAACATCGTCATGGAGGAAATAAGGAAAGTGTTGATCTGGAGTTTGGCTGGATAGTGAGCTAGGCTGATTGATCAGTTATGTTCAGGTAACCGAAAGAGAGATCAGGCTTCACTAATGAGGGCTTTGATAGCTGGAGCCAAATGCTAAGGACCGGTAATGCTAATGAAAGTGTTGCCCGTGTCCTCTGACATTAGGATGCTAGAGCGACCTGGTAAAACTTGCCTTTTGAAATTTTTTGACTTGCATGTTATTCTGTAGAGGGACGTACTGCAGAAGGTCAAGTTGGAGGGGAGGGGATAAGTTAAGATGCTGTTGCAATAGTCTAAGGAAGTAAATTGAGAGCCTGAATTCAGGCATGCATGAGGTATGTAGAATTATTTGGTGAATATAAAATAATCTGAATGACAACCCCTAGCATTTTAAAGTTTTTGACAAAGTGAGGTAAGGAGAGAAGAAGAATCAAAAGGAAATAGACAAGAGAAAAAAGGAGAAAAGTCATACACACAATAAAAGAGGAAAGCACCCATGTATCTATGCCATACAATGCCAATATTAATAAGGGGACAGATTGGAGATTGTCAGATCTCCAACTTTTTACAGTACACACCATTTACTTTTCTGGTTTCCGTATGTTCTTTTAATACTATTTTCTTCAATAACTCTCCTAGAAAAGTTTCTCCTTCTTGGCGGTCTGATTTCTATATTAGTGACCTTTTCCATCATCTCCTTTTCTACCATCTCTTCCCACATTGGCAATGACCTGTCTCTTCTGAAAACAATAGTAGTCATTCTTAATTATAAGGTGCATTTTTTCTAGCCATTGTATGTGTTCCTATGGTTTTCTTAATTACTGCTTATGTTTCCTAGTGGTTAGGATTTTTTATCATCCTCTACACATATATGTACTTAGCAAAGTGTTGAGCACAAAGAAGTATAAAAGTTAAGAGCATGAAGAAAGCTAAAAATCAACTTGTAAGACTTTCTCTTGTTGTAAATGAGGAAACTCTTACTGTGAAATATTAAACATCTTACCCCAAATCATAATGTTAGAGGAAACTAGGATTACAACCTTGCAATTTATTCAGTGAAGCAATTTCGAAAGCAGTTTTGAGGCATATCATTATTTGAGAAATTTTTAATCAAAGAACAAAAGATCATCTAGATTTTCAGTACCAATTATGTTTCCAATGAGTTTCTCATTTTATTGGAAAGGTGAGCAGATGAATTTTGTAGCAAAGACTAGTCCATTAGGGTCTGCTGAAATTTAAGGGAGAGGATAACTGAATGTGTAAGGGATATTGAATCTGAAAACTGCATATATTTACTCATGGCTAGGAGAAGACATGTACTGGACATACAAAAATGGAATAGATTCTAAAAATTTTATAAAAGTGATCATGACTCAGGTCATGGAAAGTTCTAAAATGAGGAAAACAAAGAGTATACTATAAATCCTATAACACTCAAAGGAAACTCTCTCTCTCTCTCCTTTCATCCCTCAACAGTTAAACTAATTGCAAAGATCTTTGAATCTTGCACTTAAATATTCATAGAACTCCATTTAGGTGCTGCATTAGAAGTTAAGAGACTTTAAAAACCCTTCTGCATTCCCAATAGTCAGCTAATCCATTAGAAACATGATACCCACTCTAACCCACAGTTGCAGAGAGACAGCCCAGGCAGCCAGCTGAGCTTGGGGGCCTTTACAAGAGCTGCAGACAAGGGCTTGAGGATGCTAAGTCATTCTGGCAGCAAACCTCTGGCCCTTCTCACCAGTGAGGTTTATCACCAAGCAGCTAAGTGAAAGAGAGGAATATGCTAAGGGGAGTTATGCAGAGGGGGAGGGCAATGTTTCATGGTGACGAAGACATTATTTAACTATTTGGTAATGACGAGTAATTCATATGTCCTCTAGGGGAAAAAATATCAGATGTACAAGGAATTTACACATGGCTGTAGGTTGAACTTGCTTATAAATGTATTTATAGGGCCAGTGAGATGGCTCAGCAGCGTAAGCACCTGCCTTGTAAGCGTGAGGGCCCGAGTTCGACTCCCAGAAACCATATACAAAAAAAGGTCTAGTGATATCGCTCAGCGGCACAGGCGCCTGCTGGCGCGCGAGGTCCTGAGGTCGACCCCTGGTACCCACACACACACACACAAAAAATAAATAAAATAAATAAATAAATAAATAAATGTATTTATACAAATACGTCTGGCAGCTATATAGACAGATTGGTTTCCTTTTCATATTATCCACTTTGCATTTTGTGAGAAGAGGGACCAGCAGACTACAGGCCTATGGGCCACATTCACCTGCTCCTCATTTTTATGAATAAAAGTTTATTGAAACATAGCCATGTCCATTCTTTCCATATTATTAAAAAGTTTCAACAGAGATGGTATGGCTTGCACCAATGAAAATACTTATTGTTGATCCTTTACAGAAAGTTTGCCCAGGTACTTCAGAAAGATATAAATGTTGCATACAGAATTCAAATGTTTACCCAAACTAAGGTACATGTGGCTGCACTGTACTTAAATGTATTATTAAGCCTGCATACATCCAAACATATATAGTTGTATGCTATTAAGAAGACAAAAGTGGTGATTCACGAGTAAAGTAAACTCCAACAAAATGAAGGTTCCTCTTGTAGCCTGGTTTGTCTGAAAAGGCACAAATGGAAGGTTTTTGAGGTTACAATGCAACCATTACCAAGTCACAGTGATTTCGATCCTGTCTCCTTGAATGTCCTGGCATCTGTCATTATTTTGTGAACTTATTGGTAAGAAACCACACTTTACTTTCATGATTCCTCCCACCCCAGGCAAAGCAGATTCATGGCAACAATAGAAGTTACTTGGGTTAAATCTGTTTGTTATATACAAGATGAACTGGAAAGCTTGATGGAAACAATACTTAATAACCTCTCTTGCTTTCCTCTGAATGTTTCATTATTTATTCAGAATAAACTTTTCATGACATGAAAGAAATACATGTATTGCTTATTTTATTATTCACCTAAAATGTTGTTAGCAACCAAGGTTGGAAACCAGTTCTGAGTGTAATTTGCCAAGCAAGGGAAGCAGAAGACTGAGGCTGGCATGACCATTCAGCACATAATTCTCACTGCAGTTTTTCAACTCATCCCTTTGGAACAAGAGGAGGTAAAAATAAATAAATACAAACTCTGGAGCTCACTGTATATGGGGATTATTGTTATTATTATTATTATTATTATTATTTTGCATGTCAGAATGAAAGGGAGAGAAAATGAATAGACAAGCCAACAACACTCTCTTCGGGAAAGAAGGAAGTGCTCAAGAGAACAAAAAGATATTCTTCCTGCACAATTTTAGAGAGCTTCCTTCTCAGATAAACCGATGAGGTGGTCCTTGGTCATGTCTTGGGTAATGGGAATATGAGTTCGTACAAAGAGTAAACTTATTTAACCTAACTTTAGTTTTCTTTAATCAAAAACTGATATCATCCATTCAGTGATATCATGTATTATGAGTCTAAACTCTGCTCAACTTGGCATTTATGGAGAACCTACTATATGCTTGATACTGTTTCCCAAGTTGAATAAGGAATGAACTCTGCCCTTAATAAGTTAATATTTTAGTAGGGAACAGAGATGATGCACTGTATTGGATATATATTCAATAGATCATTTCACTATATTGAATGTATTTCTCAATCTCTTCAAAAACGTATTAAGTGGCAAGAAAATGTTTACAAAATTACAATCTCTTTTTAAAATTATTTTGCTAACTAGGAAGCCAGTATAAAAAAATATGAATTAAACATATGCATGAAAATAATACATTTAGTTATTTTTTATTCTCAATCTGAATACTAAGAAGACAAAAAGCAAATATTCACTGGTGCTTCCTGAACCCAATTTTCAAGATAAAATGAAGATAAAATGACTCTTTTTTTACCTTTTTTCCAAGAGTGTCTAATGGTTTAAAATCCCCTAAGGAGGAAGGGCCTATGTGCTGAGGATCCTTGGGCTTCTCACAGCAACCCTTGCACATCAGCCAGTGACCAAGAGGGATCTTCAGTGTGCCACAGCAAACAAACAGCAGAACATGGGTCTGCTTCTCAACACTTGTGACTTTTTGCTACTTATATTCAGAGCCAGTTCTGATGACTTAGGGGACTAATTTGGTTCCACACAATGGGTTTCATGTGCTCACACCTCTCAGCGTTTGTACCTATAGAGCAGTTATGCTTGGTCTTGCTCAGCTTCTCCTGCTGGAAGAAATTGTCTCTATGCCGCTATTACGAAGCCTCAAAGAACCACAAGCTGCTCACCACCGGTCATTCCAGTGTTTTCCCCAGTCAGGTGCAATGGCTTTACTTCCTTACTTCTCTCATTAAAACTCAGTGTTGTCTTTCCATTTTTAAATTTATTTTAATAACATAGCTACTAAGGATTGTGCTGTAAGGCATGTTCCCAATTGTAAATATTTTTAGCCACTCCTTAGCTTTTTTCTCTCCATTCCTTTCAGTTTCCTGCCCTTCCCTAACCTCTCTCTTTTTCCATATTTTATTGTGTGTGCACATATACTGTATATGTTTGTGTGGGAAAAAAAAAATCAGTGCTCACTCAGTAGATTTGTTTTGAAGTAGTTTCATTCTTTTAGTCTTCTCTAAGAGATAATATTGAAAAGTGGAGATATCCAAAATAAGAATAGAGTGAACTAAAACACATATAAGCAAAGATTGATTTAAAACTACATCAGTTGTTATCTTAATGTAAAACAAATTTAGTACATTTTTAAAAATTATGCTAAGAGGGCCTTGCAAGAAATGCAGGTACACATGATCTTCCCAAGTTCATAGATTCAGAGCATTAACTTTATAGCTTGTTCTTGCTAGTTCACATTTATTATCATTATTTTTTTAGTCATCCAAATCCCTTTCAGAAGAAAATAAAGACATGGACCCAAGAATCTGGGGTGAAAAGTTCAGTGCTGGAAACATCTTCTTTGTCACTGTGCTTGGCATGCCTACAGACTGATTTCCTTTAATCTGACAAGGAATTGCCATTGTGAAAATAGTGATTTACAGTTATATTTTTCTCATCCAAGTAAATATTCATACACAAAAATCACACATTTATAAAAATTATTCAGACACCTCCCAAAAATGTTTTTCATGTTTCTCCCATTTGTTTTATATATCTAAAACTCTAAAGCACATTTTTCTAATTTAATTACTATGTTAGAGATTGTGGCAGTCAAATTGTTTTTGTTTCAACATCTGCCCCAGGGACAGCAGAAACTGAAGCCTTCTACAGAATTTGAACGTTATAATAATAAAATAAGTCTCTACTAAATATGAATTTTTTAAAAAATATGGCAATAATATGAGGAGGAGACTCATAATTAAGAAGTCATGTTTTAGAGGTCATGTCCAGATAAATGAATCAGGAGCTATGATAATGGTTAAAGTTCATTTTATAAATTTTGAAGAATGAAAAATCAGCCAGGCAACCCTCTAACAAAGGAGCCTCACATCAGAGCTGCAAGCCTAGTGGTTCTCAGCTAGGACAATTCTGCCCCACTGGGGACTTTTGGTGATGTCTAGAGACAGTTGTAATTATAACTGGTAGGGTGGAGGGTAACTACTGGCACCTAATGGATGGAAACCAGAGAGCATACTACTGCACCTCCTACTTTGCTCAGGCCACCTCTCCAAAGGAGAGTTTTCTGACTTAAAATCTCAACAGTGCTGAGGTGGAGAAATGCTGTGCTAGCCCTATGATCTTTAATCTTTGGGACTGTCACATCTTATCATTACAACACCCACTTCTAAACATTTTATGTGGCAGGTATTCATCTTACAAATGGAAGTAAACAAACATTATTTGTCTTTTTAGTATTTTTAAAACACCTCTTAATATGTCCAGAAGAAAGGGCAACTGTTATACAGCCAGGGGTGCACAGTAATGATCCTTAGAGATGACCCAGTTAGATGTGACACTTAGGCACTTTGCAAAGCATTTGGAAGGGTAATATTTTATTTCTCATTCCACTACCTGTTTCTCAAAAGCCCTAAAAAAAACTTCAAGTTTAGAATATACAAGATCATAATCGCTTCAAATAAAAAAATATAGTTTTTCACATCTAAGATGAGAAAGAGCATTTTATAAAGGAAAAGCATTCTTTGACTTTTGATCTTATCTTCTTAGGGAATTTTCCATGTCAGGGGCTGAATAACATATTAAATTAACTAAGTGCTACTTAATTTTACCCTCACAAAGTACAGAAGACAACAAAGGCCCAGCAAGCATATTCCTGATGACAGCTATACAGCTCCTCAAAGCTCTTAGTATGATAATATGCCCTAGGACTCTCCAGTGGCAGATCATATCCCATAGGATATAAACTTGTTTCAAGACTGAACCCTTTAGTTGGCTACATTTTATGGAACTGGAGTTCCACAGGGCATATTTGGAAAGCACTGGAATGGTAACCTTGGCCTCTTCCCAGTGAAATCTCCCTCCACATGAAATGAAAGCAGTGGTGTTAGCTGACTTATCTGATAGATCAATAGCTATCTTGTCTCTCATGAACCTGGAACAAAACAAACCCCAAAATGCAGTTTATCAGCTTGTCCTACTGGATAGGGATCATTCTCTATTTAAAGCCTAAATCATTTGAGAGTCTATTGGTTATGTTATATAGAATACAAAGCACCTTCAATACCTTCAGAATGGCAGCTTTTCTATTTGCTTTCTTCCAAGTCAATATAAAGCTCAATCTAACTATTGCACAATGTAAAATTTCTATGCCAAAGAAAGCACAGGATAAATGTTAGCATAGCTTTTGAAACACCATAGTTTTCCAAAGACAAGATGAGAAAACATTATATAAATTTCTACATGCATAGAAAAGGAATGAATATGGGTGCAACAATGATAAAGATCTCCTGCCTAAAAGATTAATTCACCAAAAAGGTATTTTCTACTAAGGATGATCAACTCTATGTCCCATATTAGACTGAATAAATCATGAACATTTTTCTAAATGTATTGTCCTTCACTTATGCAGCAATTCTATTTATATGCTATACATGGATATAAGCTGTAAGGCATATTTTCAGAAACAGGGTAAGATTTATTTTGATTTATTCACATTTTCTTACCTGGATACGCTTATCAGGACAAGACTTTAATGGGTTTTTGTTACATCTCAACTCTATGTCTATTGCTGTGGAAGCAGTTGGTTCACTGTAGATTTGAATCAGTGCCCTCCACTTACCCAACACTAGATTCTTATTGGCTGAAGGAATCAGGCACATATAGGAATATAACATCACTGTATGGCTGGCATTTTTTTTAAATGGTATGGGCACTTATATCTTAGTACAGAGACAGAAATTCAAACTTGTCCATAAATCTTTGTCAATACCAAAGGAGAAGTAGGAGGAAAAATGGAATTGTATTCAGGAATTTTTATCATTGGTCAAAGTACAGAACTATTGATGTGGGGGCAAATAGATAATCCCTCTTTCAAAGACATTTATTTTTTCATTTTATGAATCATTAAATTGTCTGTGTTTTAGATATTGTCTCTCGTCCTTTCTCTTCATCTCTCCTTGTTATCCATTCAGTTATTCACTCCATACTGTTTGAAAACCTGCCATTCCTTCTAGGAGGAGTGTGGCATTGGGCCAGTAAATGAGTGCCAGAGAGGACATCAGAAACAGTGGGAACAGGTTTGATTTGTAAAATACTGCAGCAGTAAATATGGGTGAGAGAGAACTAAACAACTACTTTAGGATAAAAAAATATGCTGCACCTTAATAAATAATTTTAGGGCTCATTAAAACCTTTATTTTCATATAATTCAGGGTTTAGTAAACTATAGCCCGCTGTCTGGTTTTGTATTGTTCACAAGTTCAGGATTGGTTTTATATGGTTTAATGGCTGAAATAATATTTAAAAAATAGTATTTTATGACAGGAAAATTAAATGATTCAAAATTTCGTGTAGTATCTGATGATTATTTGTTTCCGTATGATGTATGGAAGTGAAGTCAAGCAGTGGTAGCAAAGATCTTACAGCCAACAAAGCCTGAACTATTACTACCTGGCCCTTCAAAGAAAAGGCTGTCCAACCTCTTTCCAATTGCTATGAGAAAAGCAGTATCAAATTCTGTCTTTAAAAAACCATCAATAGAGGATTTTCTACTTGTCTACTATTATAAAATGCAGACAGGAAAAATAGAAAATATCTAAATCCATATGTAAACATATGAAGACTAGATAGAGGATTCACAGCAGTCTATAATTTTGTAGTATAACTCTAGAGTATAAGAATAAAAATATACCCAAGGATCATTAGATAACCCATCTATCCATTCACATCGGCACTGGCTTGATCCTACTAAAATGCCAAGTCTGATTTATATGAAGAGTTTAGAAAGAAATAAGAAAAATGTAGAAAGCTAGAAACTAAGATAGACAGATTAAGATAAAAGGAATGAAGAGATTTTGATGAGAGAAGTAATCCAAGGACTGATCTTGCTGGACCTCCAGGCATGAAGAAGTCACAGCAGAGACAATGAACCTAAGATTGAGCAGAAGGCATCCAGTTTATGCATTAGAGCAACTTTTCTGACAAGCTGCATTGTTAATCAGGGAACTGAGTTACCTGTAAAGCCAACTGGCTCTGGAAGTTAATGAAAACAACCACAGAAAAACCCATCCATGTCATTTTTATAAGAGACAATTGATTTAGCACAAAAGCTTATTAAATGACCTCTTAGGATAGCTGGCTTCATAATGATTCTAAGACTAATTCTGTGAATATAAAAATGTTAAAAATTTTCCTTAGCAGTTCGCCAACGAGGTCAGAAAGAATGAACTCATGCATGAAGGTTACTCTGGAAGCCAGGTGTCACTGTAAAATGGGAGTGAGATGGGGCAAAGCCCTCTTAAGTATGCTGTATGAGCTCTAAACAATTCAGATTAAATTCTTCATGCAACAACTAAGCTTTCCAAGCAAGACTGATATTTTAGGCCTTGATGTATACTGATCAACAAGCACATGTCTGTAGGGATTAAATTAATTAGAGGAGATTAGCTGGATAAAGTTCAAAGACAATAAAATCCTCAAGGTTTGTAGGCTGTTCAAGTCAGAGCACAAAATGGCACACCTTCAGGGAGGATTAAGAAGAACTACTTTTGTATCCAAAGGACTGTCATTTCCTATCTTCCTGCAAAAAGGATACTTTGCTTCAGTAGGTTTTCAATTGGAAAACTAGCTGAATTTCTATTGAGTTTCATGTGTTGAGAAAAAATCCTGAAAAAATAAATTTACAAAAAAAAAAGGAAGGATTGCTTGAAGAAGAATGACCTATAAAAGGCGAACAGCCTACTTATAAAGAAAAAAATTTTCAGGTGTCCAAAGGAAAGGGAGAGAATAGCAAGCAATACTTTCTATTTTTTTAATGAATAAGAGGTTGATTTGCCTTAATTAAACCATAGAATAAGTTTTCAGATGAAGAGGGCTGTTAAATTTTGTATAAATCATTTTAAAGCCTGTGGAATCTTTTCAACTAGGATGGCTTCATGGGAAAATATTCCTTCCTACAAGGCAGGAGAGAGGTGTAAGTGGATAAAATTTCTCCCAATTTCAGACAACATAATGACTGACTATGTTCTATGACTTAACGGTTATCCAAAGACTTATCCTCATGACAATATCGTCAGGCTCTTGTCCCTCTATCAGTAGAATCAATCAGGGAAAAGCCATCAAATCTGAATTTAAACCAAGTTCTGAGATGGCAAAACTGCTGTCAGTGATCATATTATGAAATCCTCTAGTCTAAGGTTGTTTCTTTCTCTTTTCACACAATATAAAGGGAAAACACCAATGAAACAAATCTTTAAACTAATTCCTTGCTATGGTTTAGATCTAAAATGTCACCCAAAAGTCTCTCATGTGCTGTGAAGGCTTTTGGATCACAGGAGTGCTATACTCTGCATTCATCTATAGGTAGTTTCAGTAGCTCAATGTACAGTTAGAAATCAGGGCTTGGTTGGAGATGGGGGTGCGTTTGGAAAGTGTGCTCTTGTCCCCAGCTCCCCCATTCTCTCTCTCCTTCCTGGCTGTCATGGGTAGAGTACCTGTTCCTCTGGTTTCCTGTTTCTGCCTTGGAGCCAGTAGGCCATGGACTAAACCCATGAGCCGAAACAAACCTCTCTTCCTTTAAGTTGCAGATGTGGAGTATTTTGTCCCAGTGACAGGAACATGGCTAACACATGTCTACTGAGCCACTCCTGAGCATCAGTACTGGAACATTATGCTTAATTGATATGCTTAATTTGCTGCAAGATCGATGTCAAATTTATTACTGATTAGGCGACCAAGTTTAGTCATGGATCCTCCTCCTCAAAAAAGACACCAAGTAGCTAATTTGTCTAAATTCTGAAAAATCGATATTATGAGAAAAGAATAACAGTCGACCTAAAGGCTTAAATTAAGATTCTATCAGGTCTCTCCCACCTACATGCTATTACCAGAAATTCAATGAGAAAAATACACTAAAGTTATTTTCAAATTCAAGCTGGCATTTCAGAGCCTTCCCTAGGCAATGCAAAGGGAAGCAGAGAGGTAATGACATAAACAGTTCCTCTCTATCTCAGAGACTATAATCTTGAGAAAAGGAAATCATTAAGACTTTGAATGTATCAAAATATATGTGCCAACATGTGACAACTTTAAATGCCATTTACTCCAGATTTCAAATATATTCAATGATAAATATTCTTGTTTATCCTACATCAAGTATAATTTGCAACATTACAGTTAAACCCTTACAAAATACCATCTCTAGGTTCCATGTCTTTCTCTAGTCAGTATTTCAGGACTAAGGAGAATACTCTTATACAAAATATATGTTCTAAAAACATTTTGAATCAATTGTGTGTGTGCGTGCATGCATGTGTGTGTGTAGAAACCCTTTATGTGTTATATGTAGCATACGTTCGTCCTACTCTAACATAAAAGGAATCATTTGATGAAGTGTTATTTAAATAATTTAACCTGGTTCAACATGGATGAATTTTAAGTTTGTTATAACACAGGTGGTGCATGAGAAACTGAGATAACAGGTGTGGCAGTGCACGCCTATAATCCCAACACTCGGGAGGCTGAGGCAGGAGGATTTCTGAGAATTTGAGGCCAGCTTAGGCTACATAGTGAGTTCAAAGCCAGCCTGGACTACACAGTGAGACTCTGTCTCAGAAAACAGAAACAGAAAGAAAGAAAGAAAGAAAGAAAGAAAGAAAGAAAGAAAGAAAGAAAGAAGAAAGAAAAAGAAACTGAGAAACATGATTTTATGTTCTTTGTTAAAAGTAATATTTATTCTCCTGAAACTTGGCCCCATATTGTTTATATAATTTAGTGGGGGAAAAAAAAAAAAGAATGAGAAGAAAGAGGAAATAAGAGAATGAAGAATGGCAAGAAAAGAAGAAAAAATTCCTTTTTATTGTTAAATAGATGGTTATTTTAAACTTCACACTTGGAGCTTTCTCTGTGAAGGTTTAGCATAAACAACTTCATGATCAAATGGTAGGATGTTTAGGAATACCCAAGAAAGTTGTGAAAAATTCTCACTATTTAAAATGTCCTGCACATACCATGAATTGCTTCATATCTAGTAGTTTTTAGCCAGCTATGTAGCAGTGAGAAATTCAGGATTTAAATGAATTATTTTATTTTGATGTTTTCTGACTTCACGTTCTTAAAGATACATGTATATTATTACCTGTGACCAAAATGCTACAGAAACCATTTTGTAAACACACTGAAATATTTTCACTTTCTAGAAGTACTTTTAATTACCAAGAACTGTTAAAAGGCATAGTTGGGTCTGAGTTTCTGTAATTTCTGTTTGTTGCGCATCTACTTCAGAAGTTCGTTCTGCCATACAAGTTTAGCGACTGTGCTGATCAGAGGGTGGAACATCACACATGAAGTGAAAACAGACAGGCAGATAGTCGCACACGTCCCTTTTGTGAAATGCAGTTGAGCTTAGAGCTCCATCTGTTCCCAGACTTGAAAAGTCTGGAGTTTTCTCTAAACCACCACAAAAGATTTGTGTGTTGTACCAACAGAACACAGATATTTTATAAGCACTGGGCCAAATAGTCATTTAAAAATAAATCCCTATCCTCATAACCAAGAATATTTAAAATATTCAGTGAGAATGTTCCAATCTTTAAAAAGTATCATTGGCCCTTTACACAGTCATTATTTCTTTTGTCAGATGCATCATTCATCTATAGACTAAAAGGAAAATAGCCAGTTTTTCTTATCTGCAAAGATATTTTCAAGACTCTGCCCTTGATAAGGATGGATTTTTCTGTAGTTTTCTTGCCAAACTCGTTTCAATCACTTTCTTGCAATTTTCTGCAAGAAAATACGGCAAAGCAAACATCAGTGATCTGACATCAGACAAGCTTTCCTCCTTGATAATAAATATGTTAGTTTGGAGCAGGCTTACAAAGAATCCAGACAGCTCTGCTCTGGCTCGATTCCAGGAGAGAAGTGGCGGTGTTAGGAGAAATCTTCAGCTGTCTTTCAGATGTGTACTTCTATCTACCCCTACTGCCTGCAGCTTGAAAACAGAAGTAGTGGCTATTAAAAACCTGTCCTTTGGGCACTGGTGTAAAACATCTTTGCTAAATACCATGTAGAGTCAACTGAGAGCATCCTGTGTTCAGTGGGGATTGATTTTTCGAAATTGTGTGGCATATGTCAAGTTAGATACTAGAGAGTTAAGACTTTTAAGCCATTCTTTGTAGGATTAATAGTAAAAATTAGAGCAGTGTGCATTAGTGTAGGCAATTCAGAGTTTCTTTTTGGATCAAATTTACATATTCTCCTTTGGGGATTTGGTGATGCCACTCGGGGCCTCTGCTTGCAGCTTCTTTTGTGTCAGTCACATGTGTTACAACTCAGCTGAAAGCCCAGGCATGGAGCACCTGGCCAATTTCCCCAGACAAACTGTAAACTCATGAAGATGGAAATAGTAATGTTTCCATTACAACACCCTAAATAGCTCTCTGTGAATAGGAATTCACTAAATGCTCGATAAGAGAGAAGATGCACCAAACCTGTCAGAAATCACAAAGAAGGATAAATTTGAGACATTTGAAGAAAATTGGATGCAACTTGAAAACATAATGTTAAGTGAAATAAATCAGACACATAAGATTAAATATCATATAGTTTCTCTTATACAAGAAGTCTATAAATAAGTTAAAGAGCAAAATAAAAGATATATAAAAGGAAACAGGGAGATACATCTGTGCAAATGGGAAGGGGTCTGAGAGAGGATGGGTGGGGTGGAGGGAAAGGGATGTAAAAATAAGATATGTCGGGGCCGGTGAGATGGCTCAGAGGCATAAGCGCCTGCCTTGCAAGCGCGAGGGCCCGAGTTCGACTCCCGGATCCCACATACGAAAAAGGGGCCGGTGATATCGCTCAGCGGCACGGGCGCCTGTTGGCGCGCGAGGTCCTGAGGTCGACCCCCCGGTACCCACCAAAAAAAAAAAAAAAAAAATAAGATATGTCATGAACAGTACCCACAATAAATATAATCTTTATGTGTCACAAACATGATCTGAAAAAATAATATTGACAGAAGGGATCCAGAGATGGAGGAAAAGGAGAGGGAGAGAAGGGTAAGGGGAACAAAAATAATCAAGATATGTTAAGTACCTGTACCTACTCCCTAAGATGAATGTAAACATTATGTACTGTAAACATGTACTAATAAATAAAAAAGATAGGTGACTCCCAACAATTCTGCTTGTACAGTTCTTGAAGGTTGACTTAAAAATCACAGAGGGTTGAAAGGGATTAGGCTGAAAGAGAGAAAAACAAATCCGGGGTGCTAAAAGTATAGCATCTGAGTGGATCAGAAATCCCCCAGTCAGCAGGTGACCAGACGTGGACATGTTGGGAGCTAGAGAACGTTTGTCCAAAATAAGGCAAAAGAATCCAATAAGCACGGGGCCTGAGCAAGGGAATGGTCATTGGGGAACTGGATCTAAGGGGGACAGAATAACAGAGACACTTACAAATCATAAAAGAAGTTGTGGGGGAGCAGGGTAATTGGGATCAGGACTGGATTGATGGTGAAAACAAAACAGGGAAGAAAGTACGTGTAAAGCCAAATTAGAAAGGAGGAAAGGGGCATCAAGCATGAATGACAGCTACACCTGGATGCCCAGAAGTGCAGTGCTGAAGCATTCATCACCACCCCGGATGGCTGCATGAGAGGCTGAGAATCTGAAGGTAGGGATCTGGAGGCTCAGGATAAACAATAAGACTTTTAAAACAAAATACAAGTTTACCTGTATTTGATGTGGGTGCAATATATTCTCCAGCAATTTTACTGAGTTCTTCTTAAGAGCTCCAAATGCAGGAACAGGAACTTTAAAGATAAATCAGACATTGCTAAAAATGTGTTAGCCTAGGTGGGCGGAAAGCTGTTAGAGTTGGGGAATGTAGGAATAGGCAATGGAGAGGAGAGTAGACAAAGAAATCACTCAGGAAACCTGAGTTTTTGCTAAGCAAAATAAGCCGGACTCAGAAAGATAAGTATTACATGTTAACTATCATATGTGGAATTTTAAAAGGATGAAATTAAATTAGAAGAGAGATTATTATAGAAGAGAAGAAGTATCAAGGGGAGAGGGACAAGAAAGAGACAGGGAGGGTAATAAAGGGCAGATATGATCAAGGTACTTTATATGCATGTATTCAAAATGCCACAATAAAATCCATTCTTCTGTTTATTTAATTTTTATTTTTATTAGTGCATGTTTAAGCACATAATGACTACATTCATTGTGGGGAGTTGGTACATGTCCATTACACATCTTAATTCTTTTTTTATACCCTTTCCCTCTTCTCCTCATTACTTGGTCCCTTCCTTTTTTTTCTTTTTTCTTTTTAACGTCTTAAATTATTTTACTTTTATTAGTACATGTTTGCAGTACATAATTACATAATGATTACATTCATTGTAGAGAACTGGTATATGTACGTATCACCTTTCAATTCCCTTTTCTTTCCCACTCCCTCCACTCCCCCTTTTTATATTTTCAGCATCAGATTCACTTGTTTAACTTATAAAACCTTATAAAATTAACTATCATATGTAAAGATTGAAAACCAGACTAATAGTCCAAAGAACATACAAAACATGTAAGACAATGGTACTAAGTCAAGGCATACTTTTAGATACATTGTCCACATTGGATTACAATACTTTTTTTTTTTTTTTTTTTTTTTTTTTTGTGGGTACCGGGGGGATGACCTCAGGACCTCGCGCGCCAGCAGGCGCCCGTGCCGCTGAGCGATATCACCGGCCCCTTTTTTGTATGTGGGTTCCGGGAGTCGAACTCGGGCCCTCGCGCTTGCAAGGCAGGCGCTTAAACCGCTGAGCCATCTCACCGGCCCTACAATATTTTTTTTTCTTTTTTCTTCTGTGTAGTTAATCTGTGCTAATAAAAATAGAAAGCAAAATAGTAACATTAAAAGAGGAAGCCAAAATATAACGCAATAGTTGTATTTCAGGTAAAATAGACATGTCCATGTCACAAAACTAAAACATATAACAGAAAATTAAGAAAACACCTGGTGTAGCAGTCAGGTGTGAACATTAACATTCATGGAGGCACTTTTTAAGGAAAGTGTCTCCTTCTGGACGGGTGCGGGGCTTCGATGGCTAGATATTTGGGTTAGCATTTTAGTGTTGTCACTACTTGTATGATTTTATCCAAGTTAGTTAACCTTGCTTTATTTCCTTTTTCTCCTCTGAAAAATATGAATGATAATCAAAATAGGGCCATCTCACTGGACTGTTAGGAGGTATGAAAAAGTATTTCCAGAGCACTTAGATCCTGTATGACTCTTAGTAATACTTGTGTAAGTATAAATGCAAATGTACTGGGTACTTTACAAATATTATCTAATCTTATCAATTGGTATGCAAGATGGTATTATTCCTACATTACATTATATGGATGAGGAGTTGGATTCAGCCTTTTTTTTTTTTAATTTATTTTAAAGAGAAGAAAAAACAAAACAAATCAAAAGAAGAACAAATTTTCAAAACAACATAATAGGAGGGTAACAATGGTTAATACATTACGTATTACTATCTTTAAGTTAGTTATTCAGGATACCAGACATTAGCATTCAATTGTCCAAACATTATTGGCACAAACCTTACTCTTCAATGAACTAAGTAAAATTGGTAGTGTATCTATCTTAACCATCTTATATATATATATACAATTTTTTTTCCCCTTTCCCTTCTTTCTTTTCCCTATTCCAGTCTCTCTTTCCTTTTGACCAGTTTCTTTTTGATTCACCACGTCTATTGTACATTTTGGATCTTATTTACTCTTTCAGTTTCTCATACTAGAGAGACAATACGATGCTTACACATGTGCTTCTGGTTTATTTCACTTATGAGTATTTTCTTGAGTTGCATCCATTTACCTATAAAAGTCTCCAGTTTATCCTTCTTTATGGCTGAATAGTACTCCATTGTATAAAAATACCACATCTTTCTTATCCATTCCTCAGTTGATGGGCATTTGGGTTGTTGCCAAGATCTGGCTATTACAAATTGTGCTGCCATAAACATGGGTGCACATATACCGCTGTGGTACGATGTTTTTAATTCTTCTGGGAAGATGCCCAGAAGGGGAATAGCTGGGTCAAATGGGACCTCCAACCCTAGTTTTTTGAGGAATCTCCACACTGACTTCCACAGTGGCTGTACCAGTCGACACTCCCACCAACAGTGAAGAAGGGTTCCTTTTTCCCCACATCCCCTCCAGCATTTGTTATTAGTTGATTTCTTTATAGTAGCCATTCTTTCTGGGGTGAGATGGTATCTCAGTGTTGTTTTAATTTGCATCTCTCGAATGACTAGTGATGTTGCACATTTTTTGCATATTTATTTGCCATTAGTATTTCTTCATCTGAGAAATGTGTATTCATCTCAGATGCCCATTTTTGGAGTGGGTCTTTAAATTTGGGAGGTCTGATTTTTTTGAGTTCTTTATATGTTCTCGCTAGTAATCCTTTGTCTGAGGAACAGCTGGCAAACATTTTTTCCCACATTGTGGGTTGTCTCTTCACTCTGTTGGTGGTTTCTCTTGCTGTGCAAAAGCTTTTTAATAAGATGAGATCCCAGTTATTGATTCTTTGGGATAGTTCCCGTGCGGTTGAGTTTTTATTCATAAAGTCTTTGCCTACACCAATGTCTCCAAGGGTTTTACCTATCCTACCTTCCAGCAGATTTAATGTTTCTGTTTTAATATTTAGATCTCTGATCCATTTTGAATTTAGTTTAGTGCATGGTGAAAGATATGGGTCTAGTTTTAATCTTCGGCATGTGTAGAGCCAGTTTTTCCAGCACCATTTATTAAAGAGGCTATCTTTCTTCCAGCGAATGTGTTTGGCACCTTTGTCAAAGATAAGGTGGCTTAGTATGTCTGGGGTTGTTTCAGCATCTTCTAATCTGTTCCATTGATCTTCAGGTCTGTTTTTTTGCCAGTACCACACTATTTTTATCACAGCAGCTTTATAGTATAATTTCAAGTCAGGGATTGTGATGCCCCCTGCCTTGCGTTTGTTGCCCAGAATTGCCTTTGCTATTCTAGGTCTCTTCTGATTCCAAATGAATTTTAGGATTGTTTTCTCTAATTCTGTGAGATATGCTATTGGAATTTTGATTGGAATTGCATTAAATCTGTATAACAATTTTGGGAGTATGGCCATTTTCACTATATTGGTTCTTCCTATCCAGGAGCAAGGGATATCTTTCCATTTTCTGATATCCTCTTCAATCTCCTTTTTCAGAGTACTGTAGTTTTCAGTATAGAGGTCTTTTATATCCTTTGTGAGGTTGATTCCTAGGTATTTCATTTTTTTGGATGTTATTGTGAAAGGTATTGTTTCCCTAATTTCTCTTTCAGTAAGTTTGTTATTTGTGTACAGGAAGGCTATTGACTTTTGAGTATTGACTTTGTATCCAGCTACACTACTGAATTTGCTTATTAAATCTAGCAGTTTTTTAGTGGAGTTTTTGGGGTCTTCTGTGTAGAGTATCATGTCATCTGCAAATAATGATAATTTAACTTCTTCCTTTCCAATCATTATTCCTTTTATTTCTTTCTCTTGTCTAATCGCTCTGGCTAAAGTTTCCAGAACTATGTTGAATAAGAGTGGGGACAGTGGACATCCTTGTCTTGTTCCTGATTTTAGAGGGAAGGCTTTCAGTTTTTGGCCATTTAGTATAATATTGGCTGTTGGTTTGTCATAGATAGCTTTTACCAGATTGAGATAAAGACCCTCTATTCCAATTTTCTGTAGGGTTTTTATCATGAAAAGGTGCTGGACTTTGTCAAAAGCTTTTTCTGCATCTATTGAGATGATCATGTGATTTTTTGTCTTTGGTTCTGTTAATATGGTGTATTACATTTATTGATTTACGTATGTTGAACCATCCCTGCATCCCTGGGATGAATCCAACTTGGTCATGGTGTATAATCTTCTTGATGATTTGTTGGATTCTGTTTACCAGTATCTTATTGAGGATTTTTGCATCTATGTTCATTAGGGAGATTGGCCTGTAGTTCTCTTTCTTAATTGGGTCCTTCTCTGGTTTTGGTATCAGGGTAATGCTTGCTTCCAGGAATGAATTTGGGAGTATTGCTTCCCTTTCAATTTCATTGAAAAGTTTGAGAAGTAGAGGCGTTAGGTCTTCTCTAAATTTCTTGTAGAATTCGGCAGTGAATCCATCAGGGCCTGGGCTTTTCTTTGTTGGGAGGTTTTTAATTACATCTTCAATTTCATTGGTTGATATTGGTTTATTTAGGATTTTTAAATCTTCTTGATTTAGCTTTGGTAATTCATACGAATCTAGGAATCTGTCCATTTCTTCTGCATTTTCCATCTTAGTAGAATATAAATTTTCAAGATAGGTATAGATGATCTTCTGGATTTCTGCAGGGTCCGTCGTGATATCACCCTTTTCATTTTCAATTGCATGGATTTGAGTCTTTTCTTTTCTTTTTTTAATAAGGTTGGATAAGGGTTTGTCAATCTTATTTATTCTTTCAAAGAACCAACTTTTTGCTTCATTGATTCTTTGTATTGTTTTTTTAGTCTCCAATATGTTAATTTCTGCTCTGATCTTTATAATTTCCTCCCTTGTATGGGCTTTTGGCTTAACCTGCTCTTCTTTTTCTAGAAGCTCGAGGTTCACCTTTAAGTTGTTTATTTGCACTTGCTCTATTTTCCTGATATAAGTATTTAATGCTACAAATTTCCCTCTTAGGACTGCTTTCATTGTATCCCATAAGTTCTGGTATGTTGTACTGTCATTATCACTCAGTTGTAGAAAGTGTCTAATTTCTTCTTTAATTTCATCTGTGACCCATTGGTTGTTCGGGAGGGTGCTGTTTAATTTCCATGTGTTTAGGGAGTTTTTGTGAGATCTTTTGCCATTGATTTCCAGTTTCATTGCACTATGGTCTGATAATATGCATGGGATAATTTCAATTCCTTTGCATTTACTTAAGCAGGTTTTATGAGCTAGTATGTGGTCTATTTTGGAGAACGTCCCATGTGCAGCTGAGAAAAATGTGTATTCTGATGTTGTGGGATGGAACACTCTATAGACATCTACTAAGTCCATTTGTTCAAAAGTTTGGTTCAGTTCTACTATTTCATTATTGATTTTCTGTCCAGTTGATCTGTCTTTTTGTGACAGTGGAGTATTGAGATCTCCCAATATAATTGTATTAGTGCTTATTTGATTTTTCATGTCCTTTAGTACTTGTTTTATATAGCTGGGTGCATTGGTATTTGACGCATATATATTTATGATCGTTATCTCTTCCTCTTGTATTGTTCCCTTTACAAGGATGTAATGACCGTCTTTATCTCTCTGAATCCTCCTTGGCTTGAAGTTCACTTTGTCTGCAAAAAGAATAGCTACCCCTGCTTTTTTCTGGGTTCATGTGGCATGGAGTATTGTTTTCCATCCTTTGACTTTCAGTCTATGAATTTCTTTCTGAATTAAATGTGTTTCTTGTATACAGCATATTGTTGGATCTTGCTTCTTGATCCATTTCGCCAGTCTGTGCCTTTTGATTGGTGAATTGAGACCGTTAACATTGATGGTTAAAACTGATATGTATTGACTTATACTTGTCATGATATTTTCCTGTTGTTGGTTCCCACTCTTTGTTTTTCCCCTTTCCTGCTATTTAATTATCTGCCCTGCCTGGTGGATTCCTTCTGTTGGGGTTCCTATCTCTTTCTAGAATGTCCTTCAGAACATTTTGGAGTGCTGGTTTGGTGGTCATAAATTTTCTCAGATGTTCTTTGTCATGAAAGTATTTTATTTCTCCATCAATTTTGAAAGATAGTTTTGCAGGGTACATCAATCTGGGTTGAAAATTATTTTCCTTTAGAGCTTGAAATACATCATTCCAAGCTCTTCTTGAATTGAGGGTTTGTGCTGAAAAGTCAGCTGTGATTCTGATGGGTTTTCCTTTATAGGTGATTTTTTTTTTTTTTTTGTGGGTACCGGGGGGTCGACCTCAGGACCTCGCACGCCAGCAGGCGCCCGTACCGCTGAGCGATATCACCCGCCCCTTTTTCGTATGTGGGATCCGGGAGTCGAACTTGGGCCCTTGCGCTTGCCGGGCAGGCGCTTAAGCTGCTGAGCCATCTCACCGGCCCCTTTATAGGTGATTTGTCTCTTCTCCCTAACAGCTTTATAATATGTCTGGCTGGTTTTTTTTTTGATCATGTCTAGTTGGTGTTCTAAAAGCTTCACTTATAGGGGCGTCAAATTCCTTTTCTCTTCCAGGAAAGTTCTCCCTGATTATGTCTTTGAACAAGGTTTTAATGTCATTGATGCTATCTCCTGCTTTTTCATTTATTCCAATTGTTCTTAAGTTGTTTATCTTTGAGTCATCTAGCAGCTGCTGAATTGATTTTTCATGGTCCCTTGCTGTTTTTAAGAATTCTTTCTTTTCATGAACACTAATTGCAAGCCTGTCTTCTATATCTGAGATCCTGTCCTCGCATTGGCTTAATCTGCTACAAACACTTTCAATGGAATTTTTGTTCTCTTGGATATCTGCTTGAATCTGCCTTATGGATTCCATTTCTTTCCTATGCTGAGCATTCATGGTTTCTATAGTTTTCTTAAGCTCATCTATTTTTTTGTCTGTATCAGCTATAGTGTCCTTAAGCATGGTCTTCAATGTGGACATTATCTCTGCAGTTATCTGTGAGATTATTTCTGTTTTAATTTTTTCCAGAGCCTCATTCAGTTGCTTTGTTGTTACCACTTCCGATAGGCCAGGTGGGTGGCTTTCGGATTGTCCCACCTTGTTGCCCCCTAGGTTTGCCTTTGGTGAATTGGATGTGTGGGGTTGCATCTTGTTTAAGTGTCGTCTCATTTTTTCTTTCTTTAATTTCTGGGGTGATGTTTGCAAATTACCTATGGTAGGTTACTTTATTGCTAGTGTTTAAGATCTTTAGAAGATGACTACTTCTCTGCAGTATCTTCCAAGTGGAGCTTGCTTTTAGGTTTTGAGCTTTCTGCCAGATCCTACCTCTTCAATTCGTTGGGTATGCGAAGTTGCTACCTGTTTGGCCCAGTCCTTGATTCTTTGGTACTGTGCCACTGTATTTTCTGTGTCCCTTAGTCAATCTCAATCATGAAATATCAGGAAGGAAAGATGTTTAGAACAATTATTTCACATTTGGCTATAATGTTAACTAAAGCATCAAACACAGCCTAGAAAATGACAGACTGAGCTAACCAGTTATTTACCACTTTTAGCTGTATAGAGTTGCGGTTATATAACAAAATCTAAAACACACCAGAAAAATTATATGCAGTATACAAGTCCTTAGTGTGTCAATTTTTCCCTGAGGAGTTTAAATTTAAAATGAGTTAAGGAGGAAATAGAGTGTTGGGAGAATAGGAAGGAATTAGATGTAAGGTTAGAGGACCAAGAGGAATCCCACTAAAATTGGGACACTGGTGCAGAGGACTGGTGGTAAAAAGAGAAGGAAAGGATAAAAGGAAGAACAGATCACAACCACAATCACAAAGAAGTTAGAGGCACTGTTTACACTCATATAAAAAACCAGAGAGAATAATGAAGGAAAGAGCAAATACACATACAGAAACAAAAACGAAGATAAAAACAATAAAACAGACAAAACAAAAATAAAACCCCACCAAAAAAAAAAAAAAACCCTTTGCCAGAACAAAAAGAAATGAGTGAGAAAAAAATAAAAAAAAAATAAAAAGAATCAGTTCCAGGTGTTGACTCTGCTGTAGGCAGGCACCGTGTGGTGACAGAGTCCTGTTCCATGCAGGTCGGTCCCAGTAAGCCAGGAGCGGCCCTCTGGCAGGCGGTTAGCAGAGGCCCGTACTTTCAGGCAGAGACCAGTCTAGCTCGCCTGCCGCTCTCAGTGCCCTTTCACTATCCCTGGGCCTGAGAGGCGCAGCGCGCTGTCCGGAGTGCGGGTTCCCTGCACTGGTTTCCCGCCGCTCTGATTTTCACCACGCCCCCCACAATGGCGCCGGGCCAGTCGCTCTCTGGCGCAGGACAGGTGTGGCTGAGAGACCAGTCTCGTTCGCCTGCTGACCTCAGCACACTTTCATGGGCCTGAGAGGCCCCACGCTGCCCTGTCTGGAGCACGAGTGTCCAGCGCCGTTTCTCTTTCGCGCCGCTCTGAGTTTTGCCACACCCCCCACAATAGCGCCCCGCCGGTCGCTCTCTGGCGCGGGGCAGCTGTGGCTGAGAGACACTTACCGCCGGCCAGCGCAGTTCTCCGCCGCTCCCCCGCCTCGCCGCTGTCTCAGGATCCTCCGTGGTGGCTCCCTGGGCGCCAGCTGTCGCCGTGTGTCCCTAGAATTGAGCTTCTGTCGCGCTGCGATTCCTGGGATGGTAGAAGGTGCGCGCGCGCGGTCTGCTCCTTCTTCTTTGTTGGAAATCACCCTTCACTGGTGCCGGGGGTCCCAGATTGCGCTTCAGAACTTTTCTGGGTTCCGGGGAGGCATCTCCCCCCCTCCTGCGCTTTCCCCGTCGCTATATTCCCGTGTTGCAACGGTAACTTTTAGAGAGAGTTTCGCTGCCTGCTTCTTACTCATCCGCCATCTTTTTCCTCTGGATTCCGCCTTTTTAAGGCTCATGGAACTGGGAGTTGGCAGGGCTAACCAGGAGCTCAGTTTCCCTGTTACATCACATCAGCATGAGCTCCAGGGCGTGTCTCCTTCCAAAAGTCTGCCTGGAAACAGTCTCCACACTGGAAGCTCTGTCCCAGAAGTTTCTTTTCCTGAATATGTCTTACTTTTAGAAAAAGACTTTCAGTCTTTCACTAGGCCTGTGAGATTGTTCAATCACAACCATCCATGTTGGGAATTAGTATATAGGAAGGGAAATAGCTTTTCTCCATGAATATGCAAATAAAATCTAAATTACATCTACATATTTACAATGGGCATAAAGAGGAAATGTGAGCTTCTGTCAGAGAGGGAATGGATTCTGGATAAGTCTGCAGAACCCACCATCTTCACTATTGTGAAATAAATTATACAGTGAGCACATTTGTATTTCTTGTCTAGATGTAAACAGCAACTCCCAACCATGAATTAGAATAAAAGTACAGAGGGGGAATAGAGAAAATATGATGGAAATAGTTTTTTTTTTTTTTTCCAATAATGATGAGAAGCTACAGTTTACATTTGCTTTTGTAAGGAAATTGACCACTCATAGACAGTAATATCACATCTGGAAATTCCAAATTCTGGCATGCAAGCAGTATGGAGAGGGCCCATGGAAAAATCTCATGCCAGAGAGAACTGTGGATTCTCAGCCATTCATGCTGACCTTGGAATGTTGTGTCCCATTAAAGTTTCCAAAGCTTTTCCCTAAGAAACTGTGCAGGCACTCCGGGCAGGCTTTGCACAGAACCTTGACACTCAGAAAGAAATCCAGAAAAGGGAGATTTCTACAGAGGGAAGTTAGAATTTAAGATGAGAGATAGAATAGGAACAAGACTGTTTAAAGTTGATGGGGTAAGCATGAAAAGGCTACTTAAAAGCAGGAAAGAGAAAGAATAAGAGAAACAGAAAAGCAAGAGAGGCAGATGGAAATTTTAAACACACAGCCAAGAGACTGGAAAGCAAAGCAAGAAAATTATAAACTATGGAATTAGATTTCATGCAACGGAGTCCTTAGTGAATGTGTACAATACTACTTTTCAGAAGAAATTCTCCAGATCTCCTCCTACTCTAAGCTGGAGAAAGAATGGGAGGGAAAGGAAGAAGGGGAAAGGACTAAAATGAGTCATTTGTTAGGGCATCATGCCCCTTTTTCCCATGTTGTTTAGGAGTTATTCTCCTCTACCCCATAGACAGGAAGTTAAGAAAAATGAAGGAGACTTGTACCCAAAGCTCAAAGCAGTCCACAACACCTCAAATGTCTGTCATGGTATATGTTCATCCCTCAGGTTCTGAGGCAGGATGTAATTGCACATTGAAATGAAGGAATAGTAGAGTTAAAGGAAACGAAAATGTTTTTCCTTTCTTTATTTCAAGTACCATTTGGTTTCCACCTTTCCCATAACTTTCATAGGCACAAAAAGGAATGTACTAACAGCACCAGATGCCCAGGGTAGGGCCTCACGAAGGGGTCCAATGTCTCTGTCCCTTTGCCTCTTCAGCTTCATTTCAAGAACACACAAGTACGAGGCTCCTACTCACACTTGATACTAAAAGAAAGAGGAAACACTCTCACCTATCTTGGCAGTGACTCGCCTTACCCCTTCAGTTAAGAACACCTCAACTGCATTTAATGCTGACATTGTGCTTTCCAAAGAAGTTTTCTAGTTGCTGTATGGCGAAAGAGTTGTGCTGCTCTTGTCCCCTCCCTCTGGCTTCAAAGCCTGTCTATTTGTGACATTAGCAACTGCTGAGATGAAAGCAGTGAGGAAATCAGTCTGCAGTGAGTAGACCCGGCATGGCAGTTGTATGTGTCACTTTTATCCTCAGTGAGAAGACTACAGAGAAAAATACAAGTGATTTATTGTACACTGAGCCAGACAATCCTGACTTTCATTAAAAAGTGCCCAACAAATCTGTTTCTCTCCTCTCAGAAGATTCTATTTTGACAAAATGGAGAGATTCCACCAGATTTCTCACATGCTGGCTTTACAGAAATTTATTCTAAAAGTGCAGTATTTCTGGGATGAGAGAACTTTGTGCTGAAACTTCTACTGCAAAAAAGTTAACAAATTTATACCCTAATATCCAAAGGGTGCTACACTGACCTCCTGGATGCTCTAGTTTATTAGTTCTCAAACTCTGTTGAATAGTATGAAATTTAATTTTTATTCACATCATAGGACATAGAAACAATGAAGATCCTGCCATGACCTCACATTCCATGAAAAATAAACTACTGAACAAAATATATGTATTTGTCAGCTCTACTTTAGTCAAATCGCTAATCAAACTAACTAAAGCTGCCAAAGAAAAATTATTGTCTAAGTCCAAAAAGACATTGAACCTCAGAAATAATTCAAGCCAGCGTACCAGGGGTTGCCAGGAGCTGGTTTATATCTTTCCATCTCTCAGCTCAACCCATCACAGCCCATCACAGCCACTCCAGATTGGCTTCTCTATTAAGCAACTTCATAATGAGAAGAAGCTCATCATGTCCAGCACCTTCAGGCATTCATTCCTATAGATTTAAGTCCACTGAGGGAAAAGGAAAAGTGTACTCTTAACTAAAGTCCCACAAAAGCCTAGGTATACTAGTCACACACCCACTGCTGGGACAAAAAGCATCAGATCAGCAGTTTAAAGGATGAGAGTTTCAATTTGGCTCATGGTTTAAGAGAATTGGGTCCATGGTTGGCTGGCTCTAAGGCAGAAATGGCATGGTGGAAAGGCCTAGCAGAAGAAATTGTGTACCACAGTGTGACCCCAAAGTAGAGAGAGAAGGGAGGAGCTGAGGACAAAAATACATTCTTCCATGTCACATCCCCAGTGACTCATCCCTTCCAGCCATTTGCTACCCACTTCTTAAAATTATACTCAGCTATGAACTCATCAGTGGATTAATCCAGTGATGAATATAATGTCTCCATGATCCATTCACCTTCCCAAAGCTCCACCTCTAAATACATGAGACTTCTAGGGACATTCTAGATCTAAACCATAACATTCAGCCCCGCCCCAAAACACTCCTGTTTAGCTCATTATGGAAAATGCATTTAGTCTATCTTTCAGAGTTTCCAAGATTCTAAAAGTTTTGGCATTGCCAAAAAATTCATATCCTTTGAGATTCTTAGCAAACTGTTAGCTCTGCAACCCTGTAAATATAAAAAAATACATAGTACATAATCCCATAAACATTCCCATTCCAAAAGGAAGGAATAGGAGGAAACAAAGGAATTAGATCAAAGAGACCAGAAAATATTAGAGGGAACATTATATCTTCTTTTTCCATGTGCAACACCTAGGGCTGGTTTTGGTGAGATTTGAGCTCCAAAGAGTCTGGGCAACTTCACTCTTATGGCCTTGCTGGCTGCAGACAACATGACCTCTCTCTTGGGCAGGCTTTACTCGCTGCCTGTGGTTTTCCTCAGCAGGTATTCCTGACGTCTCCAACTTCCTTGTGTCTCCGTCCTGTGCACATTTGGCTATATTCTCAGAGCTTCACTGTTATGGTTTGTGTCTAGATGTCCCAGCAAAGTCTCACGTGGTCATAGGGTTTTTTTGGCGATGGCTGAATCTAGAGTGTGTGATTGATTCCTAGTGCAATGCTGGGATTAAGAGTGTTGGGATTAAGGGTGGGTGATTGCTGGATCAGCTCACTGATTGGATTGACACCTCCCTAATCACAGTAGACTGGACACAATATAAGGGACAGAAAGAGCTTGCTTGGTCTCTCCGTTGTTTCTTTTGCTATCTTCCACTGCCATGAGTTGTTGCCCCTCTGCCATGTGCCACCCTGTCTTGCAGCCAGCCAATCATGGACTGAAACCTCCACAAACTGTGAGCTAAATAAACCTTTCCTCCTTTAACTTTGATTTTTGGGTATTTTGTCTCACCAAGGAGAGAAAAGTAACCAAGACATGCATATAACAACTTTTCAGGGGAATGTTACATGGCATTTCAGGCTTTCCTTTGAAATCTCAGTGGAAACCTCCATGACTTCACAACTCATGTATTCTGCATGCCTGAAAAACCAGCACCATATGAATGATCTCAAGGTCTGCTGGTTGTTGGAACAATAGCTAAATCACTGTGGACTATGACTGCAGTACTCTCTGAGTGTCTAGAAGGCTTGATGCAGAGAAACACTTCTCTAGGTGGTGCTGAGTGTGCAGGGCTCCCTAAAGTCTTTTCTCAAAGCAAAGTCTTTCAAAAAAGGAATTTGACCTGTGACTGTGGGGTTTAGCTAATTTCTGAGCTGTCCACAGGCATCTTTTCTATTGTCCTGATGCAAAGTACTTGGCTTCATTTTAGTGGTGCTAATGTCTTTAGCAACCACACTTTCCTTGGCCCCAAATACATATGTGCTTCCTTTTTGGACGAACTGCAAAACTCTCAAATCATTCAAATCTACTTTATGTTCCTGAGTCTACCATATATCTTGCTAAAAGCAGCCAGCAGTATCCATGCTACAGCCTGAACTTTGGCCTGACTTGAAATTTCCTCTGCCAGATTAATTAGTGTATCACCTTTAAATTCAGTCTCACACAATGTCTTGCACATGGAGAAAACAAACATCTTCTGTGCCAGAATGAAACACATATGGCCTCTCATCCTGTTTCCAGGACAGTCCTCATTTCTAACTGAAACCTAATGAGCTTGGCCTTTACCATCTCCACTCCTATCAGTGTTCTCATTTTCTAAGCCTGAACCAAAATCATCCATCGAGCTCTGCTTGCAGCATTCTAGGGCTTTTGTACCCATATTTCAAAAACTTTTCAAACTACTCCTGCAAACCAGTTCTAAAGGCTTCAGGATCACATGGTTAAGTACAGTTACAGCAATGACTACACTTCTTTGGTACCAATTTTTTGTATTAGTCACTTTCCCATTACTGGGAAATAATATATAACACCTGTATCTTAAAGGAGAAAAGTTTCAATTTGGCTTATGTGTTCAGAGAGTTCAGTCATGGTTGTCTAGCTTCAAAGAAAATGCATGGCAGAGAAAAGCTACTCACTCCATGGTGGCCAGGAAGTAGAGAGTAAGAAAGAAGATGTCATGGACAAGAATATATCCTTTTAGGTCATGACTCAAGTGACCTACCTCTTCTGACGAGGCCCCACCTCCTAACAGCACATTCATCTATGAACTCATTAATGGATTAATCCACTGATGAGCATTGTGCCGCCATGATCTAATCACCTCCAAAAGCCCCACCTCTGAAAACATGAGGCTTTGGGGAGCATTTTTGATCTAAACCATAACCTAGGTTTCACACTGATTACTAACTGTAGCCACATCATCATGAACCAATCATTGAGGTCAGGGAAATCCTGCACTCTGTATAGACCGACTCACTGAGGTCCACACAAATTTCATGAACCGAAAACTGGAGTTTCACAGAGGAGAATTGTGTACATTTACACAAAAAAGAATAAATGGAATCTCAGCAGGGAAAACAAAAGACATATACTGATACATAGTAAAGTATTTCACGCATTTCTTCTAATACATGAATGTCACTCCTCTGCTAGTGCTCAAAGGCAAATAGATGATAACAGGTGCCAAAGGGTATACAACATGTGATAAAAGTAATAATTGACAAAAATCTAGTTTTCTATAAACTTATATGAGAAAAGTATACTTTTTTGAAAATTTCCTAGCTGAAAACTTTTATTCCATTGGTTAAACTCTAGGCATAAATATTGTTCAACTTCTTATCACCTGCAATATGCTTCCTTTCACCTATTGAGCCAATGCCCAATAAAACAGGGTCCAAGACACAGTCACCCTTTCTTCTCCTTCTCCTTCTCCTCCTCCTTCTCCTCCTCTTCCTTCTCCTTCTCCTCCTTCTTCTCCTTCTCTTTTATGATGTCAGCTACACAGCCCCTACCATGCACAAGATGACCTGCTCAGCTAATTTTTACACAAAATCTCTAATCCCCACACCAAGAGACTACATCACCTGTCTAAAGTCACAGCTACTAATGATGGAGCCACAATCTGACCAAAACTTTGCCAAATGGCCCCCTAGGCTTTTTGACTTACACTATGCTGCCTAACACTCCGTCAATGTAATTTTGCCAGGTATGTCTTGTTTTATACTTTGAGTTAGAACTTGTCTGCACTTTATGAGTTTCAATCTTGAGCCTACTTTCAGATATCTTGGGTGTGATTTCTGAAACTGTGTTGTGTCAAGCTGCCTTGTATAACAATTCTGGTTACCTTGATATTGGGGCTTTCCAACATTATGAGTGAGAATAAACTATTTAGACACCTTATTAATTGTACTAAGGGTAAACTAAATCAGTTACTTATTGTGGAATATAACATTCCTTTCATTTCTATTCCTTCTTTCAGAGGGCTTATTTGGAAGGCCTTTCAACTATCCATCCATTAATAGTCTATATAAGTGTATCAAAATTGTATGCATTAAAGTTTCACTTGAATATCAATGGTATATTCTTCCAGAGGATAATTTGGCAATATGTGTTAAAAGCCTTAAGCATAAACATACCTCTGGGCCCAACAATACATTTCTTGGGATTGAGTTTAGGAAAATAATGACACACCCACAAAGCAAAATAAATGGATAAACATGGAATTAATTTTAATAGTGTAAAAACTGGAAACATCCTAAATTATTATATAGTAGGGTAGTCATCGAATAACTTACACTTAACCATTTTATGGGATAATATACAGTGATTTAAAACAATATGATTTACGTACATACATACATACAAATTATGATAAATAAGTTACAAAATCATATGTGCATCTTGGTCCAGATATGGAAAATATCCCAATTGGACCTTCTGGACTTATACATAAATCTTCCCTATCTTGATTTTTGCTCTAAGAAACTGACCTGTGTGCATGACTCAACTGGCCCCTGATCTCTGCCAGCTGGGTTTGGCCAGTGGGAAACCTTGATCAGATCCAAGATATGGGGAGGAGCATCAGATCAGGGTATTGTTCTCTCTTGTCAAGATTGCCTGCGCTGGCTGAGTCCCTTGAATGAACTTTGCAGCTTCTCTCCAGGCATCTATCTTAAACTTGTTCTTTTTTTTTTTTTTTGTGGGTACCGGGGGTCGACCTCAGGACCTCGTGCGCCAGCAGGTGCCTGTGTCACTGAGCGATATCACCAGCCCCTTTTTTGTATGTGGGATCCGGGAGTCGAACTCGGGTCCTCACGCTTGCCAGGCAGGCGCGTACACCGCTGAGCCATCTCACCGGCCCTTAAACTTGTTCTTTTTCCTTCCATATTCCAATTGCTACCCACCCTTTTCCCTTTATCAATTACCTAGGGTTGGTAATAGCCCCTTGATTATTACTAGCTCTGGATTACTCCATCATCCCTGAGGTGGCTCTATGTTTCACCCATCCATATAATTTAACCTCGCCATCTGTTTCCTATCAGGACCTTGACTGACACAACAAAAATATAAACACATTACTTATGAAATTGGAGAAATGCTTATAACAATATGTTGCAAAAAATCAATAATGGGAATCTCACTAGGCAGTGGGATTATGAGTAACTTTGATTTTTGTTCTTCTTATGCTATTGGGTATTTTCTAATTTTATATAATCAAAACACAATAATTTAAGAACTTGAAATAACCACAAGTATTGTGTTCTTAAAAAAAAGTCTAACTTGTGACAAATGTTAGCTCTCCAGTAAACTTTTACCTGGTCACACAACTACTAAACATGCCACTTTCTAAACTGAATTTTACACTATTTATTTGGTATGCCATTTCTATGGCACTTATACTTCCTGGTAGTGAGGCTGCTTTTTAAAATATGTATGTATTTATTGATATCAGCCTTCCTCAATGGAGGATTTAAGATAGCATAATTTGTATATCAAACTTTTATTTTTTTAGATTATAGTTTCTTAGAGGGCAGAGACCATGCTTTATGCTCTTTACCCCCTATTGTACCTGTTACAATGTAAACAATTGATAAACATGGATGGATAGATGCAATCTACAAAAGATATCTAAAATCTCATTTCTGTCATTTCAATTTCTTCACTATCAACTCTCCTCTATAAGCAATAAAAATGAATTATTTGAATTTGATTTCTCTAGAGATGTATCTTCTAGTGAAAGTGAAAGGCAGGAATGAAAAATCTCCAGGCAAGTGGTCTGAGGTACAAGAGGGGAATACAGAAAGGGTTGAAAAAATAACCATGGAAGGAAAAAAATAATTTTTCAGATAATCAAGAAGTGATCAATTTTATGCCCGGACTTCTCATTAATAACAAATATTGAGATTGTTAAGTTGAAGCTTCTAAAATCTATTGGTAGAAGAAATCTGAACAACAGTATTTGGGTCATAATTATTCATTGTGAATAGAAAGCAACCAGATTAGGATTAACCTTATCAGATTTCTCAAAACATAGACCTTTACTTGCCATTTTTTTCTTTTTTTCAACCCCTTAATATTAAGCGGTGGATTAATCATTTGAATATTCACCAAATGTGATCCTCTTTTAAAAAAACTGTTCAAGGATGTGCAGCTGACACACTAAGATTAAACCCCCAAGGTCTATAGGGTGCCTGGCTAAAAGTGAAGGGAAAAAACTACACTCAAACTCCTACCACTCTTGCTGTGGTCCCCACTTCTGACTATCTTAATCTCACTGGGTGTGTTACTCCTTGCAGGATGCTTATAAGTAAATGGGAAGCATGCACTGACACAAAGTACTACCTGACTGAAAGCATAAACTCAGTGTCTTAAATCAGAGTACATAAGTAATCCAAAGGGCCTCCTGTTTGAGGGGTTCTAAGTAGGCCCCCAGAAGAGCAGGTGAAGAAATGTGGAGACACAATAAGTCCACTTAATGATTTTTATTGATGTAGATGATGAAAAAAGGAAGAACAACCTGTCTGCAATACCTCCAATTCTTGATCTTACTATCTCAAGAAAATGTATGAGCCTGTCTGTGTTAAACCCGGATTCTGATTCATTGTCTTGAGCTCCAGTTGCACTCCTGCCTGAGCCACACACTCTGTTTCCACACAATATCTGTTCTCCTGAATTCAGTGATTTAAAGAACCTATTTTATTCCCACAAACTGAGTACATATCACAATGTATACATTTTCCTCTACAAATCATCATTTTACCAAACACATTTACTGTATTCAGTTCTTAGCTGACAAATACCCACCCTTCTTATTCATTGCTACTATTGTTAGGTCACCTTCCCAAATCAGTGATAGATAACACAATTCCAGCACCTTCAGGAATCCAGAGCTCTTAAATTTCTCATTGTGAAAGTCTGTTCTCAGAATCCAATCAACTACTTCACACTGGAGTATACATGGTTAGAAAAAAATAGGGTTTCATCTTTCCAGATTTTTCCACTCTAAATTATAAAAAATTTAAAGTAAAAAGAACAAGTATTTTAAAGTCGAACTTCAGGCAATAAATGCAGGTGGTAACTAGTTCTGATAAGGGTGGTAGTATTTCTAAGGTATCTTGTGGAGTCTTCCTTAGCACAGCACAAAATTTTCACAAAAGTCACAGGCAACCATGTTTTATGTCAGTCTGTCAATCTGCCCTGCATGGTGAGTGATCAAAATATACAAATTACAACTTGTGCTGTTATTACTCATACCATTATTTATTAAGAGTCTTTTCTATTCAGAGTTGTGATGTGAATTTTAAAGTTGTCATTTCAGGTTCAAAACAATCCTATGAAATTGCTTGCTATTCTCACTTTGCAGAAAAGCAACATATGAAGTGCAATTAAAACATATGGTGAATAAATTTAAAAATATTATGGTAAGAGATAAATTGCATTAATCTCCTTCAAAATACTTCCTTGGCTTCAAACACACTTATTCCATCATTCTTGCCACTTTCTGGAGCAGTCCTGGGAGTGCTTTGCCATGAGTGTCTTTAGTTGTGTAGTTGTGGTTGTCTTGATGTTCTAAATTGATTTAAAATACTTATATTTCAGGGTTGCTTTGACTTTGAAGAAGAGTCACAATTTGCATGATGCCTGATCCAATGAATAAATTACACAGTGTAATATTTTTGTGAGTCTGCCTTTTTGTTTGTTGGATAGCAGTTGACAGTGATCTTCACCATATTTTTGATCAAACCTCCTGAAGATACTCACAAAAGAGGAAATCCAAGACTGCTTCAGAAAATGACAAGAATGATTGGATAAGTATGTGCAAAGGAAAAGGAGTATTGTGAGGGTGATTAATGGCGATGCCTTTTACTGTAATAATTTCTTTTTAAATTTAAATACACATCTTATTTTTCAACCACTCCTGTAACTTGGTCAGTGTTATGTGGCTAATAAATAGCAGAGTTGGGATTCTAACTCAAATCTGTGGGATTTCAAAATTTGTGGTCTTAACCATTATGGTCTGCTTTATGATGCTCTCATAAAGCAGTAAACATTTAAGATATTTATTAGATAGTCTCATTCTTGTCTTCATAATTTTTGGCTTTTCCCAGTATTTTCTGGCCAATATTGTGAGGGTCAAATGACGGATGACAGTTGAACTTGTCAAGTTTTTCAGTAACTTTACTGCCAATCTAGAGACTTTCATACTCAATGGAAAATGGACATGGGATAGATTTGCCATTAGTTTTCCTCAACCTTCTTAATTCCTGAAAATCATACATTTAATAAAGGAAAAATTAAAGCTTGCATTTATTCCAATATATTACTAACTGAAGAAAAGAAAATAGATCAATGACATACTATTTTGTACCTACACTAAGTTGAAGATTCTATGGAAAAATTGGGTGCTTTTAAATAATACTAATGACAATATAAATTGATAAAAGTTTTCTCAAGAGCAATTAGACAATATGACCCAAGAAATGCACTTCTTAAAATTTGCTTTTATGAAGTGAACAATGGTACTACAAATGATTCTCTCTCTTTGTATTAGTTGAAAAAAGAACCTAAATATGTAATAATATGCATGGCAAATAGAGTACGCCATATTTCCATGTCAGAAATTGGAATATTTTCTAATAAGTCTTAATGAAATGAAAAATTTCTAACAATAGAATAGTAAAAGAAAAAAGCCATAAAAACATGATTCAAATACATGTAAGGGGCTGGTGAGATGGCTCAGCGGCATAAGCGCCTGCCTGAAAAGCACAAGGGCCCCAGTTCGACTCCCGGAACCCACATACGAAAAAAGGGCCGGTGATATCGCTCAGCGGCACGGGCGCCTGCTGGCATGCGAGGTCCTGAGGTCGATCCCCGGTACCCACAAAAAAAAAAAAAAAATACATGTAAGTTTCTGAGAGTGAGATTACACCAAAAAATTCAGTGTAAGCTAAGCAATGAAATTATAGATAATAGCCTGTTGCTTTGCTGTGTTTTTTAAAATTAATTCAAATTACCCAGCAAATAAATGTTATTTGAGTCAGAAGAAAAATAAACTTAAATAGCACTCAAGGCTTTTGGTTATAAATACTAGGAATGATCAGGTCTTCTTTGTATTTTCAACCAGTTTTTACTTTTCATAACTTGAGATTTAATTACATTGGTATTCGTATTTTCCATTACTTTACTCAACCTTCTTAATTCCTGAAAATCATACATGTCAGGCCTGACACCTTAATATACAGGCCTAATAATTGAATTCAGATTGTTAGCCCTTGATTCCAATGTATAGGAAAATAACACAATATAATTAAACCATTCAATGCTAATTCTGTGAGCTCGGGTTGCATAATGTAACTCAATACCCTTTCAATCATCCTTTCTTTTGTGGTAAATTTTCTCTTGTAAAATGCAATGTGCTGACTAAATTGTTGGGATGGTGATCAGGTTATAGTTGAGATCTAAAATATTGCTGCAAAAAATACTGGAAAGAGAAAACAGTGAGAGAGGAATCATTTTTATTATATTAAAAAGGAATTATTTTATGTGTGCTTTGCTGCTTATGGATATGATAGTTAAATGCCATGAGTCTAGTGCTCCACCAAAAAGTGAAGGTGGTAAACATCAAGAATTCAGGACTATATCAATTAGGAATACCTAAGTACGATCTATAGAAGCATGAATCCAATTATAGTCTCTTAGAAAACAAAAATTTTTACATCCATACCTGAAGCAGTAAAAAGCATTAGTTAAGTCATAATTTTATGAGAATCCATCTACTTAAATTGATATGTAGACATTCTCTTCACTGATTATTTGATTCATTCATTCAAACATTTGTTGAACAGTTGCTATATGTCATTTCTGTAGGAAATTCAAATCAAAGTTCTAAATTGCTCCCCATGCTACAACAGTCAACAGGTGGGTTGGTACCTGGTGTTAATTACAAATGAGATTGGTGAACCCCACTGAATATTCAGGGAAAGAAAATTTTTAGAGGTAGGACCAAACTCCCTGGGTGATTCTTATATCATTGCCCAATGTAACAGTAAGTTTTATTGTCTTCAGACAGATAAGTTCTATATGTGAAAAATATCAAATATCAATGTACAGATGTAGTTTACAAAATGTCAAAGGAATAGATAGATCCCTGGCTGTTAAGAAAAGTACAGCAGTTAAGGAAACTAGTACAGTAGCTTTAATACTTTCACTTGACTATTTAACTTGATTATATTAGTGTGTTTTTTTCCCCTAAATAACTACAAATTTTACCTCTGGTCAATTAGCAAAGCCCTGAATCGTTAACCTTTCTTTAAACTAGCGTCCGGCTTGCATATATCAAAGGCTGAATCAGAACAAAACTATAAGAAAAGTGTTGTTCATACTAGACTGAAAGAAATAAAATATTTTGAGGTGCAATTTCTACAGCCAGAATTTTTGAAGTCACAGAAAATAATATGTATTTCCAAAAAGTAAAATAGGTGATGGCACATTTAATTTCTGAGGAAATATTCTCTAGGCTATGAAAACAAGTAATATTTAGTATAGAAAAATAAGATTGGTGAATAGTTATTGAGAATTTACAAGCAGTGTATCTTGTTACAGAAAGCAACATATTAAGAACTTTATTATCACAATTACCTACCAAACTCTAAGGGGTAAATAATATCACTGTAATGTCCCTATTTGAAAGATGAGTAAAGCAAAACACATGTACAACAAATAGTGGTTAAGCCCACAAAATAAAGATCTGCAGCTTGTTCACAAGCTATTATTTAAGGACTAAAGAAAAAGAGTACATAAGAAAGTGAAAACAAGGCTGGGCATTATGACACATGGGTGGAATAGCAGCACTTTGAGAGGGTGAGGCAGGAGGATCTCAAATTCAGGGCCAGCATGGGCAATATTATTAGTGACTTAGTGAGACCTAAAAGTAAACAATAGAAAAAAGGCTGCATAGCTCAGTATGAAGGTCCTGATTTCAATCTCCAGTACTGTAAAAAGTGTGAAACCAAACCAAACCAAACCAAAACAATAGGAATCTCACAGCTTAATAAATTACAGAAAAGAATAAAAAAAAAAGTACACTGACAGCCACACCCGTCAAAGTTCATTGAATTAAAATGCCTGTCTTTTTCCTACACCTGCACTTTTGTGCCTCAGAAAATTCCCTCTTGTTTCTGAAGTTTTGACTTTTTAAATTTCATTTTTTAAAGCCTTTCTACAGTTTTATAGGACTTTTTTAAAAAAGCGGGGGTGGGGGAAGGAACAAGGCGAGGTGGTTGTACACCTATAATCTCAGTGCTCTGGGAAGCTGAGGCAGAAAGTTCGAAAGTTTGGGTCCAGCCTGGCAATTTAGTGACAGTGCAACCCTGCTTCAAAGTAAAAAGTTAAAAAAAAGGGCTGGAGGTGGAAAGTTGGTTTGAAAGTCATGGGTGTAAACCCTGGTACTTAGTATTGAAAAAGAAAGAGAGAGAGAGAGAAAGAGAGAGAGAGAGAGAGAGAGAGAGAGAGAGAAAGAGAAAGAAAGAAAGAAAGAAAGAAAGAAAGAAAGAAAGAAAGAAAGAAAGAAAGAAAGAAAGAAAGAAAGAAAAAAAGCAAGCAAGCAAGCAGGCAGGCAGGCAGAAAGAAAGAAAGAGAAGGAAGGAAGAAATAAAGGAAGAAAGGAAGAAAGAAAGAAAGAAAGAAAGAAAGAAAGAAAGAAAGAAAGAAAGAAAGGGAAAGAAAAAAAAGAGGAGAGAGAGAAAAAAAAGTGTGAGCAATCCATTTGTCAATGAGATTGTCTCATTTTTTCATTTTGTTCCAATGCTGCCTCATTCAGTTTTGCTTGGGATAAATCCTATTTATTGTGTTCCCATGATGTTTGCTGCTATCTACGATATTCATTGAGAAATTGGAGTGCTTTTATCATCAGCAATAATCTGCAGAAACACCTGTTAGGGTAACTGACTCTTGTCATGTTATACAGGAGTGGGTGTGAAATTACCACCCAAAGATTACTTATAAAAAGCATTATTTTTCAGAAGCTTGTATTTCTGTTATTTTAAATAGCTATGCTCCATGGAAATGGCTAGTTTCCCAAGCCCTTCTTTCTTAAAATAATCAGCTCCTCAAACTTATGGAATAGAAATCATTTTAAAATTCACACTGTTGAGCTGCGGGGATATAAGAAAGATCTTAGAGCTTGAAAAGACAGAAAAACAAGTGTAAAAGGCAGGGGGTAGGTCATGGAACCTGAAATCAGAGAGGCAAATTGTAAAAGTAGAAGAGTTCAGAGTCAGGAGCTAAGGCTTGAGAAATAAACTGTATTTTCTGTAAAATAATATCTTGGTTCAAGTTAAGATTCAAGACCCTTTATTCAACCCCATGTCTCTGCTATCAAAGAGGCACAACTCATACTCAGCTCTTAAACTCATAGTTCTGGGAAGAATCTTAGCCACATTAATCTGTCATCAGAAATATAGTTCTAAATAGCAATTGTCAGTCACTAAAATCTGCAGTCAACCTAAAAGATATTAATACACAGAAAAAAAAAACACTTTTCCATTTATAGCTCACTCTGGAAACTGAACTTCATAGTGGAGTCAGGGAGGTCATATAGTATTAGTAAAGACTGAAATCGAGCCTCATACACATATTTATAAGCATATATATATGCATATATACATACACATATGCACACACGTGTGTGTGTGTGTGTGCCTGTGTGTGTATACGTGTGTGTATTCACTTAAACTGAATGCGCTCAGTTGGCAGGTTCATTGAAAATCTGCTTGTCCAGCCCTGCAGCTGAACTGGAGCCTCGGGAAGCAAGGTCAGGGAGGCCAGGCTTCCTTCCTTCCTGTCTGCTGGTAGTGCCTGCAGCTGAGCAAGACAGGAGGGCTTTGAAGGGAGGTCTGTAGTCCGAGGGTTGATCTGGCAGCGCCTCAAAGGTCAGGTGCACAAACGCAGCTGAAATTGTTCCCTATTGTCCTTTGATTCATAAATGGTCATAATTTGGAGAAAGTTCAATAACCTCATTCTTCCCCATTTATTTACTTAAGGTATTTACTGGGTGTATAGTGCGTGAAAGGAACAAGGCAGATTAGATCTTTAACCCTATGTAATTTATATTCTATTCACTATGCTTTACTGAGTATTTAATAATAGGGCCTGAGCTTGGCAAGACTCTGGGTATCGTGGATGTAAAGATCAGACAAAAGATCCCTGCTACCAAAAGTACACAGTTAGGTTCAGTCAACAGATTTACACGTAAATAGTAGCTCTATGGTGGGATAAATGCTGAAAGTTGTTTGTACAAGTGTTTCCTAATGATCTAAATAATGGAAATGGTGCCATTATCCCTCCCACATTTCTAATATGTTAAAGAAAAGTTACATTTGTAAGTTTTAGTCAGCTGTTGAATTTATGAGCGAGGTGAACAGATACTCTGGTAAAACAAAATTAATAATTTTAAACAGAGAAAGCATAAGATAGTATTGTATCAGGACATAATGGATCCATTTTTCTCCCCTCTATTCTGATGTAATATATTTTAAAATGCATATAAAATGATTATACTAACACTAATAAAAAGTCCTATTTCTTATTATAAGTACATACACTTATTTTAGAAAAAGAATAAGCTTCATGAGAATGAAATATTAAAATCTTAGGGTTTAGGTAGTGGAGAGTCCTTTGTTGATCCACATTTTAATTGTTTTTCTCAATGCTTGTGAAGTTCTTGTAAATCATTAATGTAGATCATAAGAATATTAAGTTGTATATGGTTTAAGGTGAGTCTCTGTTATAATTTTTGAAAAACATTTAGCAAAAGATACTAGCAAAAGTGAAATAATAAAATCTAATTAAGATAAAGGTCAAATGAGTGAAGTTTTCTGGCTTAGTCGAATTGCGTTCTTGCCTACAATTAAATATCAGGCCAGTGACAACGAAAGCAAAACATGAAGAGCTAGCATCAGAGACATAAAAAGAAATAAATTCTGATTTACTATTACTTTATATTCATTCTTATATTCTCTTTTATTCCTTAATAGGCTGTATGCACAGCCAGAATTGACCCTTACAGGGACGATTCCCTATTGAATTCTCTATTAAAATTCGCTATTAAAAAACAATCTTTAATAATATCCATTTTATTTCCCACAGAAAAAAGTCAAGTACAATTTTCCATCAGTTTTCTAACATGCTAATCTTTGCATTATAAACTATAATTTTACAGGTTCTGTGAATGAGTTTAAAATCTACCAGTTAAAATGATGCATGGTTTTATCATTACTTAGAATCTTTAATTTACACTTATCATGTAATACAAAAGGAAAATGTAAGTAAAAACAGGTACTACTAACCCTATCAGATTTGGAGCCTGAATTTTCTGAATCACTTTTACAGTTAAAGATGTCACTATCCATGTTTTCTGTGCAAACATCATTTTTCAAACTAAAAGGAGAGTGGTGCAATTTTGTATTTTTTTTTATGAGAAAGTGTCGCTGCTGTATCTGAACCTCTTTTCAAAGTTTCTGACACCTATTCTGTCTTGATGTTGTCTTTCTAAATCACAACAGATGTTACTGAAAAAAATGAGAACAACCAACAGAATTCATAATTTCTCATCACACAGGTTTTTCAGGGTGTGTAGAATAAGACATTGGGAGTTGAAGTTGTCTAGGCATGCCACCTTAGATCACCAGCACATCTGTTACAGGGAAGGGAACCAAGACATGAAAGGAGGGAAGAAGGAAGGGAAGGGGATGATAAAAGAATAAAGATGTGTTACATGCATGTACGCACTCCATATGAAGAATGTAGACATTATGTATTGCAAGCATGCTACAATAAAAATAAAAATTTAACAACAACAACAAAACAATCAGGCAGTGAACATTATGCCGAAATTGTTGCCTGACCGTCAGAGATTTTAAGACACGATGGCTTCTAAAGCATATTGTTAGGATGTGAAGAGATGCACCTTAAAAACATGAAATGGAGGGGCCGGTGATATAGCTCAGCGGTGTAAGCGCCTGCCTGGCAAGCGTGAGGTCCTGAGTTCGACTTCCGGTACATGCATATTAAAAAAAAACATGAAATGGAGCAGTCCTCAAATTAAACTATTTAGAATAGCACATTTCTCTGATATCCTCATCCATACATTAATAATTTGCATATTAATACTTGCACATTAAACTCTAAAGTAATCATAGCATAAAAATGTATCACCAGCTATTTTATATAATGTAAACAAAACCATTGAGTTCTAGTTTTTGTTATCATGGACAAAGCAAAACAATTATGCCTTCTCTAAAGAATCAAACCAATAATTACTAATGATATAAATAATATTTAACTTGAACAAAATATAATCATATATTATGAAGGGCAAATAAAATAAAAGATGGGAAAACAAGCCTCTCTTCCCTCTATCCTGGCTGTTTAAAAATGTTAAAAATTTGAAATTTTGGAAATAGCCAATGAAAATAGAATAAGCAAGGGTCTAGCATAGATAAGAGGTTGCAATACAATTTTTTAAAAATTTTTTCAGAGATTTCTCTTTTTACCTATTTCCCAAGAAGCTCCACTCCCTGAGTAACATCATAGAATTTATAGAAAGAATAAAGTCCCTTTGGAACAACAGGACCTTTAAATGATTACAGTTTGGCAGGCAGTCCATAATGAACTTACAACAGGGTCTTGTGCTATGTTGGTGTATCAGGAGTGTGGACAGAGTACTATAACTTTTTAAATTTTTTTACTCCTTACCAATATTCTTCTCATACATGTACTGCTAAGCAAATCATGGAATGCAGAAATTTTCAAGTTAAAACCTCTACACTATCTCAAGGACACTGCACCCAATAATAAATGATGCATAATTAACACTTAATGATATGGTCCATTATATTAATTTTGTAGGACCATAATGGGATATGTGCAAGAATAAATGAAGGATGAGGTCAGAAAGATGAATTTAAATTGAGAACCCTGTTATCAGTTCTCCTTAATAAATGTTAGGGAACCTGCCTAATTAATAACCCAAATCCTCATTAGAAATTCACTGAAGTATTTTCTATATTGGTAAAGATTTTGTAGAACTTTAATTTTGTTCAGGCAAACAGTGTTGTAATATTTCCAAATATTTTCAAATGTTGGCCTATAAGAAGCCTAATAAGCAAAAGGAATTAATAAGTCTAGAAATGCTGATCTCATTTAATATATTAAAATGTAATAAATTTTCTTAGCCAGTATACATAAAATGTTATTTGTGTAATATAAAATGTTTATTCATATCTTTTTATTAATGTCCCCATATCTATCTGCTATCTCCTATCTACTAATATAGTCAATTATGAAATGGTATAAGAGCTTTTGTGTGGGGTTGTATTGGTCAGTTTTCCCATTGCTGGGACAAAATACCTCACACCTGCAAACTAAAGGAGGAGGAGTTTATTTTGGCTTATGGTCTTAGAAGTTTCAGTCCATAGTTAGCTGGACCCAATGCAAAGACCTCATGGCAGAAGGGCATGGTAGATGCAAACTGTTCAATTCATGACATCTAGAAAGCAGAGAGGTTTGGAAAGCCCCTGAGTGGAAAGAACCAGGCACTAAATATATTCGCCCATGATCCACTTAATCCAACTAGACCCATTCAGCTATGAATTCTTCAATTGTAGTGCCCTAACAATCCAACCACCACTCTGGGAGTCTCTAAATCTAATCAAGTTAACAGTCCAGATTTACCAACACAGAAGTGAGCCCACTACTGCCTACTTTTCTCTAGGTGCATGACTCTTATTTCTTGCACCCACTCTTGTTTCTTGCAATCACATAGCACCCTCATTTGTAGCAAATAATAATAGTCTCCAGAACTACTTGTTTTATACAAATGTAGTTGCTATTTCAGAACTTGTAGTCTTTCCTTATGCTCCTTTCTCTATTTAGACAGCCTCCTTGCTACTGCCAAGTACATTTTCATGTTTCAAACATCATTGATATAAAATGAAGCCACTATTATCCATTCTTTTTATGTGGCTATTATGACATAAAAGCTACAACATGAGAGTTTTCAATTGTACTTGTTGAAAAAATTAATGAGGTTAACGCATTTGAAAGCAAAAGTCATCATGAAAAAATAAAATTTGCATATATTTCCTGAAGATTGGAACCATATATGCATATTCTGATTTACATATTTTATTTTGGCATGGGGTTCTCAGGACAACAAAATAAATATCTAGAATTAGTGTCTCCTATTTATTTTGTAGGCCAATAATTTAAATGGTGAACAAAGTCATTGTATAAACTGGACATGTTGAAGAAAAATTTTAGCTTCCTCAACACTGTTATTGATACAATTACTGTTTGAAATAAAAATTCTTAAAATATTTAATTGAAAAAAAGTAATTATCTGTGAGATTGCTGAAGTTGTCATCACAAATTACTATGGCAGGAATAAACTTATTTTCTGAAATACATTACGCAGTAACTTATTTTTATCAAATCTTACACATGTGTGTCTACAGAATAAAGTCCCTTCTCTAAGCCAAAACTAATATAAACAAAAGTAATCTTTAAGACTTCTTTAAATAAAGAACAAATATAGAATATAATAATATATTTAATAGAATATGTCCTAAAAGAACACAAATTATACTATCTGAAAAGGTAGAAATTGCAAATGCACTAATGGTTTAAACAATGCCAAATTAAGATGAAGAACAGAGTTGATTTTATATATTAGGTATGGTCAAATTACATCAGGAATATTAAATTTTAAAAATTATCACAGTAGGACCGGTGATATAGTTCAGTGGCATAAGCACTTGCCTGGCAAGGGCAAGGTCCTGAGTTCGGTTCCCGGTACCCACAAAAGGAAAAAAAAAAAATTCTCACAGTAAATGACATATTGCCATCAATTTCACTCAAAATACTCTTTGGCTTCAAACACATTTATCCCATCTTCTTGCCACTTTCTACAGCATTTCTGGGAGTCCTCTTTTGGGTCTTTAGGAAGTATAATAAAAAATATGGTGGGCTGGTGAGATGGCTCAGCGGCATAAGCACCTGCCTGGCAAGTGCGAAGTCCCGAGTTCGACTTCCGGAACCCACATAGGAAAAAAGGGCCGGTGATATCGCTCAGCGGTACGGGCACCTGCTGGCGCATGAGGTCCTGAGGTCGACCCCTGGTACCCCCCCAAAAAAATAAAAATAAAAAAATACGGTGAATGCTGCTGCCAAGTCCCATCTAAAGGAAAGACACTCTCTTAAAAACATTATGGTGTGTCCTTATCTACCTTATTCACTGGATCTGGCACTTTGTGACTTCTGGCTCTTCCCCAAAGCTAAAAAGACCATGAATGATGAATGTTTTAAATCCATTCAGAACACTGAGGCAGCAGGTCAGCTCAACTAAAGACACAGAAATGGATTTTAAGAACTGTTTCAGAAAGTGACAGAATGCATGAAATAGTGTCTTCAAAGTGAGGGAGAGTATTTAATGGTGGATTAATGACATTGTGTCTTTTACTGTGGTAAAGTTAAAAAAAAATTTTAAACATTCACCATATTTTGATCACACCTTATATATACAGATTATTATGTTGATTTATTATAGTTTGCTCTGTTCTTAGATTTTAAACTACAACACTGTTATATAGAAGATTTTTGCTTTTTTTATTTGTAAGTTCCAGAGTTGGGCTTATTAAATTAGTGAATCTACCATAGGTATCACAAAAGAAATTCCCTTATTATGTTTACAAGACTAGTTTTTCTAAAGACTTTTCTAAGGATTAGCCTGTAGTTTATCAAGATTTATGGCAATTTTAATACATGAACATATTCATAATTCTGTAGTTTAAATTACCTAGTCCACAATCTTTTTGTAATATAGTGTCAACTAACACAGCTGACTTGTACCTTAAAAAGAAGTTGAGCATCACTTCTTACAAATTCATTGTCTAGAGAAAAATTCTTCTCTAGGTACAGCCTTTTCTCTGTGAGGAGTCTAATGGAGATACTATAGTATGTGAACATCAGACCCCAAAGGGCAAACACTTACTTATAAAAGCAAACTGATTAGAAACTGTCAATGCTCCAGGTAAATGACACAAACAAACAAAATTCCTTTTTGGAAGAGAGTACTTTATCCTGTAATTTTGGAAAATCACACTAAAATTTAAAGAAAATAAGTACTTCATTGTGAAAATTTTTATGAAATATACAAAGCCCCATGAGAAAGGGCAAAGAGAAACCATAGTAAACAGAATCAGATCTGTAGGAGATGTAGACATTACAATTATCTGATAGAGATTTATAAAATATGTTGAAGAAGATTTAATAAAAATACAGAAGAGCCTAATGTTTTCATGGGCTACTGTAAGCTACATCAACTTGAATCTCTCAAAATGTCATTTTAGAAAAAGTAAGTCATCAAAAATAACAATAAGTTTCATCCATGACATAACTAAGAGAAAAAATATTATTTCGGAATTCAAATTATGTGAAAGTAATGCAATGAATGAGAAATGGCTTCTTTCCGGGGAAGAAATCTGGAGCCCACAAAAACAAATACGAATTTAGGGAAAGACTTTATCAGAAAGAGGAAAATAAAATAACATTAGAAGTTCAGACTAGATACCTAGCCATCTCCACTTACATTGGAAAAGAAGAACAAGTAAAATATCAATGAAATAAGTACTGAATTTGAGAAGTTAGGGAGTGAATAAACGCATCACAAATAAAATAAAAATGATGTTATATTAAAAACAAGAACCAAATTAGACAATAAGGGAAAAATATTCAGCAATCTCAGTAACATAACTCTTGGAAAACAGTTGTAAAATTGACAAATATCTACTTCAGATAATCAAAAGAAAAGGCGAGACTGAAAAAATTAGGATAAAGTGGAGATAAACCTGTAGATAATACAGATATTCACTTGCGAGTATACAGTGGTAACTCTGTTCACGAATTTAATTTGCTCTATGATTTTAGAAAAGATGGCCATGATTGCATTTGTGTGGGAAGATGGCTGTTTGTCACCCGATGCAGAGTTTACAAACAAAAGCAATTTTGCCAAATGCTTTCCTACTTCTCTTCCACACGTAATAATACCTGTTGATTAGGCAAGTTTGGTGTTATTGTAGTGTAATTTAGGAAGCATCTTTCACAATTACCTTTGGTCTGCAATAGTGTGAGAATAAATTATTTTGGTGTTCAGAATTTTTGTTGCATATTCAATCTGATTTTCTTGTTCAAAAGGATAACATGTTCTAGATATAAGTCCTTTGTCTGAGGGACAGTTGGCTAAAATTATTCTTACTCTGTGGGTTGTTTTTTCACTCTGTTGGTGATTTCTTTTGATGTGCAAAAGCTTTTTAATAAGATGAGATCATTCAAAGGACTTATATCTAGAACTTATAAAGACTTGAAAAAAATCAGACCCCCCCCCCGAATTCAAAGACCCAATCCAAAAATGGGCATCTGAGATGAACGCACACTTCTCAGATGAAGAAATACAAATAGCAAATAAATATATAAAAAATGTTCAACATCAGTGGTCATTCGAGAGATGCAAATTAAAACAACACTGAGATTCCATCTCATCCCAGTAAGAAAGGCTGTCATCAAGAAATCAACCAATAAGAAATGCTGGAGGGGCTGTGGAGAAAAAGGAACTCATCTCCACTGTTGGTGGGAATGTAGACTGGTGCAATCACTATGGAAATCTAATCCTCGAAAAACTAGGATTAGATGCCCCATTCAACCCAGCTATTCCCCTTCTGGTATTTTTCCAGAAGAATTAAAAACATCGTACCACAGCAATATATGTGCACCCATGTTTATAGCAGCACAGTTTGTAACAGCTAGATCTTAGAAACAACCCAAATGCCCAACAACGAAGGAATGGATAAAAATGTTGTGGTCTTTTTATATAATGGAGTACTACTCAGCTATAAAGAAGGATAAACTTGAGACATTTATAGGTAAATGGATGCAACTTGAGACCATACTCATAAGTGAAATAAATCAGACTCGCATGTGTAAACATCATATTTTCTCCCTAGTGTAAGAAGCTGAAAGAGTAAATAAGATCCAAAATGTACAATAGATATTGTGAAATGGGAAGAAACTCTTCAAAAGGAAAGAGAAACTGGGATGGGGGAAAGGAGAAAAGAAGGAAGGGAAAAGGAAAAATAAATAAATACATATATATATACACACACATACAAGATAGTTAAGATAGTTATACTACTAATTGCTATTAGTTCATTGAAAAGAAATGTTTGTGCCTATATTGTTCAATCAATTTTTCATGCCTGTACCTTGTAATATGAGCAACTACTTTGAGGATAACAATACACAATGTACTAACCATTGTTACTCTCCTACAATCTTGTTTTGAAATTTTGTACTGTTGTTTTTATTGTTTTTTTTTTTTTTTAAGTAAAAAAAAGGATCACATAAACAGAAACATCTTGAAGAGCATTATTGTGATTTGGATCCTCAGTGTCCCCCAAAGGCCATATGTTGAAGGTTTGCCAACTTGCGACACTATTGAGAAGTGCTAGAACTTTTAGGAGGTGCAATCTAGTGGAAATAAGTTAGGTTGTTAGGAGTGTATCCTTGATTAGGATACTGGGACCCCAGTCCCTTCCTGTCTCTCTTTTCTGTTTCCTAGGCACAGTGAGATGAGCAGTTTTTCTCCACCACATTCCCCCAGCCATGATGTTCTGCCTCCCACAGCCCCAAATGCAATGAAGCCAGCTTACCATGAACTGAAATCTCTGAAATCATAAGCCAAAATAAATCTCTCCTTTAAATATCCTGTTATACTCCTATAAGCTTTCATATTAACTTTCCTGAAAAGATAATTAAATTCTTTAGAAAGCCTATATTATTTTCCCCTACCATTCAGGTATTTTGTCATGAGTCATAGGATGCTGACAAACATACAGGCTACTTACTGTCTTGGAGAAACATAGATTTTCCAGAGGGACTCAAGTTTTTATAGACTAAAGTCCATTATCATGGGGACCTAAATAGCACATGTGAGTGTTGAAATGTATGTATGCATACATTCAGAAGTATATGTGTTTTTGTGTTAATATAAGAAAATACCAAAAATTGAGTAATTTATAAAGAACATAAATTTATTTCTCACAGTTCTGGAAGCTGGGAACCCCAAGATCAAAGTTCCATCATGATGTGCAATGAGGCCTTCTTGTTCCTTCTGATATGGCAAATGGCAGAAGGACAAGGGAGACAAACTCACTTTGACAGGCCTTTTTATAAGGGCATCTAGTCCCATTCAAAAAGAATGACAATTTATTGCTTCATCACCTTTTAAAGGCCCTACCTCTTAATACTATCACACTAGCAAGACCTGAATTTTGGAAGGGATACATTCAATTCATATATATATATATATATATATATATATATATATATATATATATATATATATTTGTGTATATATTTAACATTTATCCTTTAAACATCCTAATTTATACTGGTAAGTTTTCATATTAACTTTCCAGAAAAAGATAAATTAACTCTAAAGGAGACTCTTCATTATTTTTCCCTATTCCCATTTTTTCTTGAATAAGTCTAGAACTCATAGGTTGTTTTATTCAGTTGTTTTGCTTTTAGAAAACTGGAAGACTGACTTATTTCAACAGTACCATACTGAGTTATTCGGATACAGACATGAAGCTATTTTAACTTCCTACTGAAACCTCCACTTCATAGCTCTTTATAAGAGAGTTTTCAACTCTGAGACCAAATAAATATGTAAAAAAAAGTCTTTGTAATAAATTTTTAAAGAAAGAGATTACCTCACCAACTAAGTACAGACTAACAGAATTAATTTAAGACAATGGGGACATTTTTGGGAATATAATGTTAATGACCTAACAAAAGTGTGAGAAATAAAATAATTTTAAACAATAGCCACAGAAATTGAGGTAGATTGAAAGGAATGTATTGATTTGATTTTTAACTTCTTCAAACATTTTTAAAATATTCTGCTGAAGGTTTTAGCTCCCGCTGGGGACTTTGTGCAGCTCAATGACTCTCAGTTTTTTCTTAGTGCAGAGACAATTTCAACTAGTTTGAGACATTTGGAAACAACTATGAGTTTAAGGCATTTATAAAATAAATGGAACAATATGAAATTAAATTATGAGCATTATAAATCCATTTTAATCCCCTTTCAACTAAGGAAAAGATCTACCTTACACTTCAAAGTTTTTTTGTGTGTGCTTGTTTTATAAAAAATTTCAAAAATGTAAGAGCCTAGAGTTCACATTTTTGGAATTTTTAATTGTTATTTAATATGATTTCTCTAGTTTAGAAGTGCAATGAACTCACAATATTTTAATACTACGGTAGCCTTAAACTATATTAAAATTAAATAAAGAGAAGCCATTTTTAACCTAAAAAAGCAATATGATTATACTGAGTACTTTCTGTAGGCCTGGCTTTCTGTACAACCTGTATTACAAGCATAACTTCAGATAAGATAAACATTATTGTTCATCCTTAAATCAAGGAATTTGCTGTAGGCCAGGCTGGATCTACATTATCCTAGAATTTAGGTTTGTGGTGGGGTGAAGTATTGAAAGGCTCAGTCTGGACAGGCTGGGCATGGTTTCCAAACACAGACCCACTACTTCCCAGACGTGTGACTCTGGGAAAATCACTTAATTCTCTGAGTACATCATCTTGTCATTAGTTAAGTGGAATGATATCTATTTCAAATGTTATTGTAAGGATTAAATATGCACAGTTCTATATAATGTCTACTACATAGGCTATATTATGAGTATTTGTTATTATTATGTGATAGGAAATTCAGAAACATACATTTTTAAATAATTCAGTTAAACAAACTACAATTTTTTTCAGATTCTACAGCCTCATGTAATTGTCAATACAATCAACATGAAAATTACAGCATTTCAATGTATTTAATGAAAGGTTTAAAAAGCCAGCCGAGCAATCTGTATGTAAATTTAACCACCCTTAAGCTCCTTATTAACTCATTTATTATTTTTCTCCTTGGTGGACACAAAGAAATGACTACACTGAAAGTTAATTGATTTGTGTTAACCTGCTACTAGGAATAAACAAACTAGACTAGGATAATTTCATTTATGTAGACAATCTACCACCTCCCTATAGGAAAGGTAATGTACTGTTGACAGAGAAAAAAAAGGGAGTGGGAAAGGGAGAAAGAGGGAGAGAGGAAAAGAGAGAGAGAGAGAGAGAAACAGACAGACAGACAGACATTGACCTCTGCTCCCCAAAGCAAACTATATGTGAACTGTGTGAACATACTGCCTTCTGTTTGGGTCTACAGTGTATTTGCTTTCATGCCTGGACATTTCTTTTATGAGGTACAATAGGAGGTTAATGGATCAAATGAGCAGATGGTAATATTTTGGAAAATAATGATAATACTTACACCACTGCTGGAGTCTCAGCCCCCTGCTGAGTGATATGGCAACTCAGCAGTGGGGAATTGTTCCTGGTGGTGCACAGACAATATCCCTCTATTAAGTGGCTGGATGATTAGCTGCTACATGCACACATACACACACAGCCCACATATGAATATATGGTGTAAAATATACTGTTAAACAATTGTTCTCTAGAATGCTCAGGGACAATTAATTTTTTAAGTCAATAAATGTCTAAGGAGTGTCAATTACATGCTGAGCTATATTGCAGAAATTTCATTGTGCTTATCATTAGACATGCATAAAATAATCTTGAGCATGATATGGGCAATTTTATAAATTGTTGTGTTTTATCAACTATACATAAGAAAAGCATAACTGCATGAATCAACATTTCACAAAAGCTGCTTAAGATAATGGAAAAGTAGATATTTATATATTTTAAGAATGACCTGGGAATGATTGGATAATTTAATTTAGATGTACTTCTTCTGAGTAAAATGATGGCAAATAGATGTTTTTAAAGAAAGAAGAACAGAAACAAAAGAAAACAGAGGAAACAAGAGTAGTATAATTGACACTTTGAAATCAGAAAGAGTGGAAAAGCTTGCGTTTTCAGCACTGGAAAAGCTGGGTCTGGAGGGTACACTAAGCAATGTAAGAAACAACCCATATTTCACTACAAAACTCCCCTATGCTGAAGAGTGGGGAGTTTGAGAAACCAGAGAGTAGCATGCGGTTTAGTTAGAGAGGAGCCGTGTTGCTCAGCTTCCTCCTCTCACTTTGCCTAGCCAGACAAATAGCACTGCTCAATCCCTGCAAAAGACTGGAGGATTTGTGTCCAAAATGAGTAAACAAATAAGTCTATGAGAAGTGAAACACAGCTAAGATCAAAGTAGTTTAATAAAAACAGGGAATAAGTAAAAATGAACACATAAATGTTGAAATTACAAGAGATGGGAAGATTCTTCTGGTGATTCTGTCCAGCTCACTGAAAGGTCATGATTTGGGGGTTCCCCAATAAAATTGCCCAGCCAACCCATATTTGAAAATTATCATCTGCATGTAAGAATTTCCAACCAGCTTTCTCGACACACTCACGTCTGAACATAGAAGGAAGGATATGTAGATACTTGAGGAAACAAAATGATATGCAAAACAGAAACTAAAATACATAGCAAAAAGAAAATTTGAGGGAAACAGACATGGGCCATGGAAAGCAAACCATCCAAAATATTGTTAATATCCTCAAAGAGGATGAAAATATTTTATTCAGGAATCAAAAACATGATAATATAAAAACACCTGGAACAAAAGAGAGCTCTTGAAATTAAAACTTATGTTTATAAAAATTAAAGCCTCATTAGAACAGTTGAAAGATAAAGATAAGAAAATTTCCCAGAAAGTAGAACACAGATAGTAAAAGCAAAAATATGGAAAGAAGGAGGGAAGGAAGGAAGGAAGGAGGAAGAAAGGAAGGAAGAAAGGAAGGGAGGGTGGGAAGAAAGGCATTTAGGGAATGAATCTTGAATGCTGAATATCTGAATGACAGCAATTACAGAAAGAAAAGTCAAGTTAAAACAATATAAGAAGAAAAATATTCCTGTATGACTTCTGGATGGAGTATTTAGCAGAGTCCTGGCGCTGAAGTGGAAGTCTAGAGAGAAGTCATATCTAACTGGGAATTTGTCATATAGAATGTTATCATACTTTCCTTCTTTTCTTTTCCCAGAAAATAAGATTTTTGTACTCAGAAAGCTTTCATTCATTCTTGCAGGATGACCCTAAGGAATGAGCTCACTGAAGGAAGAGGATATTCCAGGGAAAGAAAAGCATATTTACTGCTATAATGATGACAATGATGATGATGACACCTCTTTAGTGCCCAGCTTGGTTTTAAACACATTTCTTTCTTGATGTTCACACAGGATCTGCAGACCAGCAGCAGTCACGTTAGTTGGAGTGAAGCTCCAATCCCAAACTACTGAAACAGAATTTGCATCTTAGCAAGATTTTCATTTGCTCTGTTTGCACATTAAAATATGAGGATGCTGCTTCACACATTTTTTTCAGTAAATATTTTCACAAGCTCAAAGAAGTAAACACTATTATTGGGTCATTCTAATGATAAAGAAACTGAGTCATAGAGGGATTGAGTACTTAGACAAGAGCATGCAGCTAGAACTGGCTAAGTTGTGATTTGAAGTCCTGCCATCTGGCTCAGGATCTATGCTTGGAAGCATTATATAATCCTATCCTTCAATGAACATTAAAGTTGCCAAATCCCTTACTGATATGATATAAATAGAAGAGAAGGGTTCTAACAGATAGAGTATAGAAGGATTTGGGAAGAAAACAAGGAACTTATGAGTTTAGTAATCTAGGATTTAAGTTTAAAAAAAAAAAAAAGTGTCATGCCAGATAGCAGCCAAGAAGGATAGAGATGAGTCCTTTGGTATTGCCACTGTGGAATCTATTAGTGATGCTTGTGAGAGGCTGTGGGAGGAGGCCTGGCAGCAAGAGGTGACAATGCAGTGAAACTGATGATTGAAGAAGTCTCATCTGAATGCTGCTCTCAGACATGCGCTGCTCTCAACAGTAATAGAAACAACTAACAAAGTGTTGGGAATTAGCTACTGTGACCATGAACATTTTCCCTCACTTGGAAGCTAAACACCCTACACCTAAGGTTCACTGCCCTTTCCAAGGCAACTTCAGAGCTGCAGTTTTTCTCTCTGCATTGCATATACAAATGTTAAGCTGAACATCTGAGTTAAAGGGATTTTTATTGGTGTTGAAATATTGCATGGATAAAATGAAAGGGAAATATAACTGCTCCTGTCACAAATCCACCTTGGTAAATGTGTCGGGAAAGTATGTTTTCAACAACTTTCCAATCCATTTAAACTTCAAAATACTGTAGATTATAGCTACTCACTACATTTTTTACCCTTTTTCTTGCTTTCAAATCTTAATATGTTTCCCATTTAACTGAAAACTCAGATGAAATAACTCTGAGTAGTTTTTGCTCTCCTCCTGTACTAATTTAACAGGTATGTGTACACATTACAACTCTGGTTTTCTAAAGTTAATTTTAAAGGTTTTACCTTTTCATGTAAACACAGTAATTCCTGATGAAATATTTCTGATAGCAGAGTGTTTCACACCAGAATTATTTTAAATGCTGCTTTCCTATTGTAAAGAAAAAAGTCATGAAGAAGGCTGCTATAAATTATTTTATACATTTTCAGAAAGAGAGAAAAAAACAAAATATTTTTTGGGTCAAATAGGTGGTCTTAAGCCTACCTTTTCTAATTAAATTTCTAAAAATACTGTGTTTATGGGCAATAAGAGACTCAGAGTTTAAGCAAGGCACTTAATAGAAATAACTTCAATGAATCCTCAAATACTTCATTCCTTGTCTAGTGCTAAAACTGAAACTGTCGGTATATTCTCCCTCAGTGCATTTCATGTTTACCAGAAGTGGGTAAATTTAACACACTGTTGACCAAATCTAGCCTGCTACCTGTTGTATAAACAAACTTATTGGAACCTAGCCCTGCTTACCTCTTTATATATTGTCTATGGTACTTTTGTACTACAATCGCATATTTGAATAGCTGGAAAAGAGACCATGATGGCAATAAGGTCTAAAATATTTACTCTCTGAGCCTTCTGAATTTGCCAACTTCTGGTGCATGCAATACAGAGGCAGAGATGAGGCAGAAGGCAGAGGGCAGACAGGGACTATGAGGTTTTATTTACTTTTCCTTTTTCTAAAACATTTTAACAAAATAATTGTGTCAATACTCACATTTAAATTGAATCTTTCTAAAATCTTAATGAAATAATAAAGACTTGCAAAAACAACCCATCCAGTAGAACAAAGAAAAATGAAATGTGCAGTCAGCAAACTAGATATTTTTACTAAATTCTGGAAGATGAAGTTATTCCATCAGGTCTATTGGACAGATACATCAGATCAGAGAGAAGAGTCAGGGCAGGCTGCTCTGGAAGTGGGCACATTGCTTCCGGGGATACTTCTAGGGGCCCAGTGTTTGCAATGAGCAGGTACAGGAAAAAGAAGTGGCTATGAGGGTGGGGTGTGAAAACTTGGACAATTAGTTAAAGGATTTACTGTGCATGCACAACTGGAACTGGTCAACCCCTTCAGTTTCATATTCTGTTAATTTTTCTGCAGATAGGTGATGTTAGTTTCCCCAATCAGCTGTATAGGACAAGGTATGATTTGGATGTGATCCACGTAACAAAGCAGGCTAGGAACGGTCAACCATTCTCAGGTCCAAATGGTCTTAAGTAAGTTTATTGTTTAGGCCAGCTTTTCAATGAGGTTCTGAGAGCAGTTCTTTTTTGTTGTTTTTTGGGTTTTTTTTTTCTAATAGTTTCTTCTAGAGACTGATCTCTAGCTCTCTCAACAGGTGTCATATGTAATGTCTCTTTGTCAATTCCTTTTAATTAAGCTGACTGAAATGAATCCTTCCTTTGGTGCCCAAGAATTCTAACCATAAAACTTAAAAATATAATGTTCTGTAGCTTAGTAAGATGGTAGCCCTAGGCCTGCCTATACAAGCCCCATCCACATAGTCTAAGGGGAAACGTGTACACCAACAGAGATCTTTTCTCTATGCAAAATCAGCTTTCTCTTTCAAAGCATACACAACAGTTCTACAACTGTAAAAGAACTGTGCACCAGTTATGTATACTAATCAATTGTAATTATGGGTTTTCAAGTTTCACTTAGTATTTAAAGAAAATTCACAACTTCAAGGGGAAAGAACAAAGTAGGCAATAGAAACATGAACATAAAGTCAATAAATGTAATGTAATGATGACACTTTTTTAAAAATTCTGCTTTTTTAATCAGAGAAATTTGAGGATATAGCCATCTATATTAAAAAATGGTGAAAATCAGTTTAAAATGTATGAAATCTGGGGCCAGTGAGATGGCTCAGCAGCTTAAATGCCTGCCTGGCAAGCGTGAGGGCCTGAGTTTGACTCCTGGAACCCACATACGAAAAAAGGGCCGGTGATATCGCTCAGCGGCACGGGCACCTGCTGGCGCGCAAGGTCCTTAGGTCGACCCCTGGTACCCACACACAAAAAAAATAAATAAAAATAAAATGTATGAAATCTTAGAAATTAATTAAATGATTATAAAATAACATGTCAATTAGAAAAAACCAATACCAGAATTGGCAAGAATATAGGAAACAGAAATAATAGATAACAAAAATTCAGGGAAAACTAGGACATGGACACAAAATATGAAAGGATGAGAAATACTACAGGAACATTGAGATATGTAAGATGGAATCAGAATGCCCAAAGTACGATCTAAAACTTCTTCAAGGAAAGAGGACAAAAAGAATGGAAGAATAAAATTAACCAATTTTAAAAAGTTTTGGCTATATGTACTTCAATTAGATTTTAATTCTCCAAAAGAATACCCTAAATCTTCCCCAAAAGAAAAGCACTTTGTCTATAAAGAAATAAAAATAAACATGGCATCGAAATTCTTATCATTTTCATTTCATGTTAGCAAGACAGTGGACAAACACGTATCAATTAAGGGTGTCATGGAAAAATTCTGAAAATTTACTTCCCATCTATTCTAAAACAGAACAAAACAAAACAAAATAACAAGCTTGAAAATTTATTTCAGCAAAGAGAGGAAACAACACAGAGAAATCATGTTTTAGAAATAATGGAATTATATTAGAAATGACATGAAAACCAAAGATGAAGAATATCAGAAATATATCTTTATTCAATTCCCAATTTTTCTTATCAGCAATTCAAGAAGTATCATATGGAGGTGATAAATTATGAAAACATAAAAATTACTACATTAGTTCAAATTATTGGTTTAACCATTATGGAGATTCTGTGAAGACATAAACACAATTGTCTCTATAGGTAGGCACCAAAAGTGAAAGATTCAAAGAGGAAGAATTTTTAACTTAACTTTGGAATTTATAACTTCTATATTTTGGGAATAGCTTGTACTGTGTGCATACTTATATAAGTGATTCTTCTTCACTTCTAGGTGGCTTAAACTCAATTCTAATCATCTGATCTCACTAGAAATTCTTGGTCTTCTGTTCAAATGGTTACCAAACCATGTATAGCATTCTTAACATCATCTCTTTAAGAAGTTCAATTTCTCCCTTTCCAGAATCAGCACCTTCAAATAACTGAACTTTATTGTTACCTCATACCCTTTCTTTCTCAGCTTCTTACTAATTACTTAATACTTCCTTAAAAAGTTGATACTGCTATCAAATCTATAAAATAATCTAAATATTTACAAATAATCTAAATATTTACCTGAGTGTTTTTTTCTCTGAATGACTCTGAGCACCTAGATTCTAACATTTCTGCCACCTGTTATCTCCTACCTGCATTTTCAGCCTTTCCTTCTACACTAGTTCTCTGAAACCAGCATTTTGACTTGCTCTAATTGATCTCAACTTAATACATAGGAAAGCTCCCTGAGCGCTGCCTGTTTTTCTAACTGCTGTTCTCTCTTCCTCTACACATGCAAGCTGACTCTAAGCATTATGTATGCATACTAGGATGACTTCCGTCCCTGCAATTAATTAGTCAATCCATTTCAAAGACACTTTTCTACCCAAATCTTTAGGACATTGCTCTTGATATCTGAAAGTTTTTTGTTTTTTTTTTTTAAATAAAAAAAACCCATCCATTGTGTTAATGCTGATGTAAAAAAGTACAGGGTCACAAAAATCTTCCAATGGACTTTTTTTTTTAAGTTTCTTATACTTACTTGACCCTAATGACCATAGTTCTCTTAACTTTTGTGACTACAAATTCTCCTGGCTTTTCTCCTATCTCTCAAGCCAGTCAAGTTCTGTTTCCTTTACCAATTAAGTTCTTTATATTTTCAAAGCTTCAAATTCTTTGTCTCCTCGGTAACTTTGTACATTTTGATCTCCTTCCCTGAAATACTCTTTTCTCTCGGCTAAATTGAATTTATTCACCCTGAAGGTATCACTCAAATGTTACTGCCTCATGCAAGACTAACATAAATCCTCAAATTTAAATTGTGTGCCACATTGTCTTTCAAAGTCTTTGTCTTTTGCAATTATGTATCCATATCTGATATTATTTATGCAAGGGCTTATACTCTACTATCAACTCTACAAGGGTAGGGAACATACCATTTTCATCACTCTATTAGAAAGCCTAGTACAGAGATCTGTAGAATAAATCACTTAGGACTAGGAAAGTTTCCATTTATTTCTATTGTAATATAAGCATGGGGAATGAAGAGGGGACATTCATTAAAGATACTATCCTTCAGGCTGCTGGGTTTATAGGAGCTACATGACTGTGGACAAGTCCCATGAACTCTCCCTGAGGGTAAGATTGGTTCTGTTTGCTTTACTTTGTTTTGTTTTACATTTTTTGTCACTGTCGCATCCACAGAACCTAGAATAACACCTATGCACCCAATAGACAGTTTCTGATTAAATGAATGTATATACTTTTTAAAAAACTCAACAGAGAAGCCCTAGACTTTTCACTATACTGAAAGCTCTCTGTTTATACAACTTACATCATTTCTTCATTTGGCAGAGGGACAGCCAGACTCTATAGCACCAGTACCATATGCTTACACTCTAATTTTTCCGGAGTTTATGTTCTCAGTGTTTCAAATATGTTTTCCTTAAAACCAACAATGCAGATTTCCAGATCTACCTAGAGTTTTTCTCAGGAAAGCATTTATTGTGAATGAAAATGGAAAAGCATCTTTCAGGTACTCACAGTCAACTTTAGCATTTTAATCTATGTTTACTTGCTGCAGTTGAATGAAATAACGAACTTTTGATAATCACCAGCTGAGAATGAATAATGTAGATTCAGTCTCTTTCAGATGTCCTTGGTGCCACCCCAACTTAGGATGTATCGGGGAAACAATCTACCGCTGCTGTCTATTAATTTCATGTATATGACTCCCAAGAGTGCAAAGAAAAATAATTGATGTCTCTCTCTCTTTCTCTCTCCCTGGAAATTAGAAGAAATGGGATAGTTAATATGTAGAAGATTGCCAAGACCAAAAGTATGTTCCACAAAACTTGGCTAAGGAATCAAAGCTGGCAAAGGAATCAAAACATTCTTAATATGCAGGTTGGGATCATGTTGAATTCATGTCAACAAATCACGGTTCTCTAAGGTCCAGCTCAGCAAATTTATGTTGTTTAAGAAAGAAAAGCAATGTGCTGCAGACGTACAATTAGATCAAATGCCTTAGACTTCATGTAGCACATGGTGAACATTTGCTCTGGTATTTCGAAGTTGAACAGGGTTTTTTCAAGATTCTACTCTTAAAATATACACAAATCAAACTTCCAGAAGAGGATGCTATTCATTCCTTTTAAAATGTAGCCTTTTGATGGAAGGAAAAGGAAAATCTTACAGTACTATTGTATTCAGATCATGAACTGTTATGTTAGTCTTGTTTACCTTCAACCTTGGTATCAACAAATATTTGTTGCATATACAGTGTGTACTGGACATATTTCTAAACTATGAAGAGACAAAAATAAAAGTTTTAAAAGTTTTATCAACTATACTCAAAGATGCTAAAATACAGTTGAAAGAGAGTAAACACATTTGTTTGTTCATTCCTTCATTCGTTGAGTCAAGCAATCATTCCTTCATCATTCATTCATTTTATGTCGTTCTTATTTGCCAAACACTGCTCAATTTTGACCATACAGCACTGAACAGAACAGACATCATCTCAGACTCTATGGAGCCAGATATTGTATTAAATATTGCATAAATATTTTTCATTAATTTAAACCCCGAAATTTTAACTGTAAAGAAATCAGTTTCCTCTGTGGCAGAGACAAGTAGCATTCATTTAATAGCCATGTTTCTCACTCCTCCTCCCTTTGCAGGTGTGTAGAGCTATGAGAAAATTCTGAACAATGTATCAAGATAAGAAGTGACAAGTGTCACTTCCAGCCAAGACCATTAACCATCTATTTAATTGTAACCATCAGGCCATATGCTCATGGCCTTTCTACAAGACGAAAGTAGCCTGGAGTCCTGAGTCACAAAATGGAAAAAAGATTCCTTGGGGAAATTATTCCATTTGCATAAGCAAATTGAGAAAATACATGCATTAAGTTCAGCCACTGAGATTCTTGTGTTTGTTACCATAGCAAATCCTAACTGATATACTTGTACTCTTCGAAATCATGATTTCTAATGTTCTGGGGTAATTCAAATTAAGATAGAGACTGGTTTGTGAAACCTCAGGGATTTTATTGGTGATCCATCACCTCCAATGCCAGAGAAGCCCAGTAATGTCAACTGGCCAAGGTGTGGGCAGTGTTAAAAGGAAGTTTATCAAAAGAAATATTTACGCATTTGGGAGTTTTGATTCTGTCATGTCTCATATCCTTATCTTATACTTTAGCATCCCAAACTGTCCGTGGCCATAATTTTTATCTCTTCATGCCTCAAACTCCTAAATTTACAAACAAAATTGAATAGAACAGATATGCCTTACATTTTCTATTTCTAAACTACAGAGTGTGATAAAAATACCCTGAATGTTTATTTAAAAATTATTACAGCAAAAGACAAAATGCGATTAATCTCCCTCAGAATCCTCCACCTCACTTCAAACACCTATCCCATCACTCTTGTTATTTTCTGAAGCAGTCCTGGAAGTCCTCCTTTATGAGTGTCTTTACAATGTATGATCAAAAATATGGTTAATGCTGCTGCTATGTGCCATCCAACAGAATGAGTGCCTTGTAAAAACATTATGGTGTGTCTTCATCCATCTTATTCACCAGATCTGTACCATGTGACTTCTGACTCTTCTCCAAGGTCAAAATAACAGTGAAATGTAAATGTTTTGAATCATTTTGGTACATGTCAAGGAATCAACAACAACACAATTAAGGCCACCCATGAAAGAGGACTTCTGGAGACTTGCTTCAGAAAGTGGCAAGAATGATAGGATAAATGTGTTTGAAGCTGGGGTGCAGGGTATTTGAGGAGAATTAATGGCAAGGTGTCTTACTTTTACATTTTTTATTTAAACACTCACCATTTTTATCACATTTTATATTTTTATAGAAAGTTAAACAGGGTTGGGATTTAGAGTTAAATTTGTTCATCTGCAATATTTTGACTACCTAAAAAGAAAAAGTTCAAAAAAAGTTAATGTGTTCCTGTTTGATCATCTAAAACCAACTTACATCATGTATAAGGAAACTGGCAAAGAGAAAATTTACCTAACTTAGAGCTACATAAAACTAATGTTATATCTTATATGACTATTTATAATTTAATATTTAAAACAGAGGTTTTAAGTATGTAGTGCTTCACATTTTTACAGAGAAGAAAACTGAGGCTTAAAGAGGTAAGTATTGCTCAGTAAATAGATAAAAATTCAAGTTTGCATATTTTTAGCCCCCTAAGGTTTTACATAATACTGAGAAGGAAAAAGGAATGTGATAATTTGACCTAGCTATACCACTCTTGGGCATATTCCTGAAAAAAATATAGGGACTGCATAGTATAGTGATAAATGCTTACCTGTGTTCATAACCCATGCAATTCACTGCTGCAGAAATAGCATAGATGCCCATCAACAGATGAATAAATAAAGAAAATATGGTGCACATATACACAATGGAATATTACTCAACAATAAAGAATAATGAGATCAAGTCATGTGTAGGAAAATGGATGGAGTTAGAAACCCTCAAATCAAATGAAATTAGCTAGATTCAGAAAATTAAATATCATACGATTTCTCTTACATGTGAAATGTTAAAAATGCATCAAGTAATAGAAAAATAATTAAAATAAAGGGGAGGGCAGGAAAGCAGTAGGTAGACATCTAGAGATAGAAAAAGGGACAAGTGAACAGCAAGCCAAGACGTTAAAGCTAGAAGCCCCTTGATGACATTAGAATTCTCTGCCCCAGCCTATAATACCCACCTTTTTTATTATTATGTGAAATCTAAGAAGAAAAGAAAGAAAACCTTACTAAAATTCATCTTTATTTACTACATCAGTAATTTATCTTTTGTGTAATCAATAACTCCAAATAACTGGTTTCAAATATCTATCACTTACTCACACCTAACTAGCTGTTTGAACTAGTGGCTTTCTCTGGTCTCATCTTGGTTGATTTGTGCGGTTCTCCTCAACAGGCAGCTTAGCTGGTTAAATGGAGTCAAAGGACCTTACTTACTTCCTTCTAGGTCCATTGTTGACTGTCAGTTGAGTCATGTGTCTCCAGCAATTTACCCCAGGCTTCATCTGGATCAGTGTTATAAGAGAGCTGCTTTTGAGCCTCTACTTGTGTCACACTTGCTTATATGAGATTGGTCAAAGTAAGTCATATGCCCAAGTTATAGTCAACACGGCAGCGAACTACATGAGCATGTGAAGACAGGGAGGTATGAAGCATTCAGAACCATTACTCTAACAATCTACCACTTGTATTTATACTATTTGTATTCTTATTGTTAACCAATTGTATACCCTACATGATAAATGAGTGTAACCTCTGAAAACACCTAGTTTCAAATATGACTGACTTTTCTTACTCTGAGTTTTCAATGTTATTTCATATTCTATTTTTCTCATCTATTTCTATGGAATAGATAACATCCACCACTTCTACTGTTTGACAGTGCTGTTAAAATATGGAAAAACAAGAGCAATCCTTACTGGCTACTATTATTACTCATCAAAGATGGTTCCTTTGCTCCATAAGCAGCTTTGAGCTTTCTGCAAATAGCTTAACATTTTATTACAAATAGCTGAGGTAGGATAACAATAGGACAGTAGCAGATAAAACTCGCCAAGGATGGGAAGGTCAGACACAAACTCTAGTGAGTGGGCCAAGAGATGTGAATAACTGTTTAACAGCACAGTCTCTATTCATTAATAATTAGCAGAAAATATTTGCGTTTTCTGAAAATGAACATAGCACTGTAGTGTCATTATTTGAATGTATACTTAACACACAAAGATAAGAAAACATACATAAATTTAACTAACAGAAATTTCACATTCCATGAAGACATCTTTGGATGTGTGGTAACTTTCGGACTGGCTTTCTAAAGAACTTCTTTTCATAGTTTGACAATGGGATATAAATGATCACTTCTTAGTATTCAATTTCTAAGTGAATATATTCAATATTTAAGAACATATATGGGTTCATAATAAACAGTTTAAAATGTCTAGAAAGCTAATATAAAAAGTATTAAAAATGGCTGTAATTTTCATAAGTAGGATATAAATCTTGTCTGATGGGAAGATATTGGTAAAAGTGGCTTTTCCTGGACAATCTGTTTTTCAAAAATAGTTTATCAAAAAACTATTAAAAGTCACACATCCACTAAAATTGAATATTTTAGAAAAAAAAAGATGCATGCATGAAAAATGGGAATGATGAAAGAGAAAGCAATGACTCTAAGGAACACCTACATTGTAGGAAAGAACTATAACCCTGATCACCATTCTATTTACAAAGTATTTCCAGAGGAAAGTTGAAACTGGGAATTACTACAAACTTCTAAAAAAAAAAACACTAACAGTATACAATGGGGCTGTTCCCAAAGGATGAAAATTATCTTCCCATAGGAGAAAATAGTGTTTAAAAAATTTTTTTATCTGCTAGATTTTATAGATTTTTTTTTTTGTGGGTATCGGGGGTCCAACTCAGGACATCCCGCTTGCCAGGCAGGTGCTTATGCCACTGAGCTATCTCACCAGCCTGATTTTATGGAATTAACTCAAACTTTAGACTGAAAGTTTAGGTGCTCGTGTCTGAAACCCGAGTGACTGGTAAAGAAGCCTGAGTCTGAGAAAGCACTTGCCAGAAATAAGATGTTCAACCTACCTAAAAATGTGCAGTAACATTCTATAATGGTTGGCAAAAGGAAATGACCTGAAGAGACAAGAAAACCTTCTACTATACTACTATGTAGATGAAACACAAATCAAAATGGGGAGACCATTTACAGTACTTCTGCTCGTTTGTAGGTCATAGTTACAGAGCACAATGACTTTCCTCTAAATCCATGTTTTTATTTCTGATAGAATAAGGAAAAGTACGAAGTGTTGCCTAGGTCTGGTGTGACAGTCAAATCAGTGTGAATCATTTACCATATCAAACCTCATATTAAATTTATATAGTTTCTGACCATAAACTTGTGCAGGTACTACTAGGCTAATTGGCTAATTTTCTTCATGGACAGAGAAAGTGTTTCTTTACCTTGATAAGAAAGACGATTTTATAGTGAATTATTTATGATAAATGTGGGCAATGGGGAAAATATTACAAACTTGTTTTTATAATTTACTAATTGAATTTATTATAGATTATGAAATTCTATATCTAGTTTATTGAATTTATTATAAATTATTAAAACTCTATATCTAGTTTTTTGTCTGCCTGCATATAATCAACTAATGTCCCTCTCTTTCCCTCAAATATGTGTAAACAGAGGGATATATACGTGAACAAATACATACATATGTAAAATAAGCATTTTTTTCTTCTTCTAGCATTGGAAGAAATTAAGCCTTCTTGCTCAATTTTACTCAATTCCCTTAAATATAATGGAGTTATCAACATATACAGTGGGTAAATGTTTAAATTTTAAAATATTATTATAGTAAAAGACAAATTGCTCTTACTTGCCCTCAAAATACTCCCCCATATTTTGAAGATATTTATCCCATGTTCTCGCCACTTTCTGAAGCAGCCCTTTTCCATGAGTGTCTTTATGAAGTGTGATTAAAAAACAACAACAACAACAACAACAACAAACAATGAATGCTGCTGCTAAGTGCCATCCCAGAGATTGGCAAGCTTGTAAAAACATTGCAGTATGTCCTTATTCACCTTATTCACTGGGTCTGGCACTGTGTTGCTTCTGGCTCTTCTCCAAAGTTAAAATGCCCATGAAATGTAAATATTTTGAATCTGGTCATTACACAGAGGCAGCCATGACAGAGCAATTAAAGATACTCAAGAAAGGGGACTTCCACAATTGGTTCAGAAAGTGGCAAAAATGATAGAATAAGTGTATTCAAGCAAGAGGAAATATTTTCAGGTAGATGAACAGCAACTTGCCTTTTACTATAATATTTTTTTTTATTTTAATGTGAGTACCGGGAGTTGACTTCAGGACCTCGCACTTGCCAGCAAGCACTTGTGTTGCTGAGCAATATCACTGGCCCTTTTTTTCCTTTATGTAGGTACAGGGAGTCGAACTCAGGACCTCACGCTTGCCAGGCAGTCGCTTATGCCGCTGAGCTATCTCACTGGCCCTATAATAATTTTTAAAAATTAGAATATTCACCATATTTTTCAAGCACACCTTGTACAAACTATGATGTTGGTGCAAAGATCCAACAGGTTTTATTTCACCACCCAACCCTCTTCCATTGTTAGTAGCGCCTGGAATGAGGAGGTGAGAAGGATTCTGAGGGCAAGTGTAATTGTCAGGGATGGTAGCTAGATGTTTGCTATTCATTCCAGATGCTCTATCTCTCTAAACATTCTTTGCTTTAAGACATAACTACAGAGGCCTTGGAAATAAAAATCAACTAAACAAAAGTGCCAGGCGCGGGTCTCCGAGTGTGTTTGATGCATGATGGTGAGAAGTGAAGGGATGTGGAAAATGAAGCACATACCAATATGATCCAATGCATAGCTGTATCATTTAGTTACATGTATATTAACATAATTCATCACAATCGAACCTATAGATAGGGAACAAATACCACCAACAAGCCCGTCGTGATCACAGGAAGCAAGTGTATGATACAGGGTTAACATCCATGAAGAAAGTACATTTCCCTTTTCCAAAGATAATGAATCCAGGAACCAGCTCCAACCTGTCAGGTGTGTTAATATTCAAAAGAGGCAACTCTAGCAAGGGGCAGCAGTGGCCATCAGAGCTCTTCCCATTCCCAGTAGAAGCTATACTTTCACTACAGAGAAAAATTTCCAAGTTTGCAGTCTCAGGCACTCTGAATGAGTGTACACTATTCCATAAAAAGGAAGGGCAAAGGCCTCTTCATTGCATTTATCTAATGCTATGTGAAGTTCTCCACATAGAAAGCTGATGACATTTTTATGGCTTTCTCTAGAAGCCAATCTTCTCTAGAAACACTTAAAGAAAGTTAACTCTCTCTGTAGTCCTTGGGAGAGAAGGAATGAAGGTGGGAACTACGAAGGAATGTACGTAAGTTTTCAAATTTGGCAAATTGTAGAATAAGCTCATAAGCAGTTTATAAAGGTGTGAGTTGGTTGTTGACATTCAAAAATGTCCTAAAAGTTCTAAGAGTTAGTAATTTTACTCTGAAACATGAAGCTACTGAATATTGTCTTATCGATAAATAAAGTTTTTGGTGATAACATGGAGGGACTGTTTAGGTAAGCATCTCTGATCCGCATAATAGAAATAACCTGGATAGGCCGGTGAGATGGCTCAGCGGCTTAAGGGCCTGCCCGGCAAGCGTGAGGGCCCGAGTTTGACTCCCGGAACCCACATACAAAAAAGGGGCCGGTGACATCGCTCAGCGGCACGGGCGCCTGCTGGCGCGCAAGGTCCTGAGGTCGACCCCCGGGTACCCACAAAAAAAAAAAAAAAAAAAAAAGAAATAACCTGGACAGAGTATGTAGAGCTGAATATGTAAATTCTGTTTAACATTTCTTACATTTGCAATAGTAGGATTTCTGCAGTTGGGGCATGTTTATTGCATTTAGCTTAAAATGATAGAATTGCTTATATTTGGAGAGGACAATGGTAATAAAACAACAACTTCAGTATTTGATGTGAAATAAATACTAGTCATTATTATTTTATTAACTTTTGTTCAAGGCAAAATTTAAGCCAGAAATTTATAGAATTGCCTTAATGAGACTTGCCCAAGGAGCTATTTACTTTCTTATTCAGGTTTTTAACATCATGTAAATTCATACAAGACATTAACTACAGTTCCTTCAATACAATCTCTTTTTTAGTATTTTTGTTTATTTACATTTTCACAAATCATATTCTTCTTCTTACAACTACACCTAGAATAATTTTCCTCAGACTAGGAGAACCCCTAATTGTCTAACAGTTAGAACTCAATTAAGGGCTAATATACTGTATATGCTAACTTATTTCATTTATACTACTGGTTTCTCTTAGTTCATTGAACAGAATTTTTTTGTGCTGTTATCTCTTTTTTGTTATCTCTTCTTTTGAGTCTATGTCTTGTACTCATTGTTATTCTTTTATTTTGTTATGAAATTTTTTATCTTTTCATTAAAGAACTTTAAAAAAACAAAAACAAACAAAGAGCTTTCTCCTCACCATCCTCTTCCCCACACTCAGAGGAGCTCCTCTCTTTTATTCAAACCACTGTGGTTGTATCACCATCTAGCATGGCTCTGTTATATTATCTTTGTTTGCTTAAGAGTTTCTCCCCATATTCTAGATTGCTTAAGGGGTAGAACCTAGCATTTATATCTGCAATACGAGAGATGTAATAAGTGATTAGTAAATGTATACTGAGTGTCAATTTGCTTTTAAACAATATAAGCATATTCAGGTTTGAGTTGGAATGAACTTACCCAGACGAATAAAAGATGAAATTTACTGAGCATTTAATACCTGTCAAAAACTATGCCAAGTATTTTATTCATAGGATCTGATTAAATCCTCTCACAAAACTCATAAGTAGGTTCTATCATGATTAATAAAGAAGAAAGTGAGTCTTGGAGATCAAAGGTAAATGTCTACAACTGCAAAATTTAAAAGGGCAGTCATTGTTTTCACCCATGTGTTCTGACCCTAAAGTTCTATATTAACCATAAAGTCATACTACTCCTATAAAATTCCCCAATTGGACATTCAAATTTTATTTAAGGTCAATAAAAGTGGGTCTTAAAATAAAGACACACACATACAAATGCTATAAAACAAGTCAACAAATATTGATAATACTGAAGATTGCAGTACAAAAACTCTAAGAGGGACTCTCATTTCAGCACTTGGGAATTCAGTGCTTCAAAATCTGAAGTAAGGTGGCAGATGGTAACTAGGAAGGTTTCTGATGATGCTAACTTGGCTTGATTTGGTGGGAGGGCAAAACCACACACACAGACAACACACAAAAAAAGCTCCAGATGGACTCCAGTGCAGTGGGTGAGGAGGCGGATTGAAGGAAGATGATAATTAACTCCAAAAAGGAAAAATAGCGTACGTGAGCCAAGCATGAAGGCCAGTTTCAGGCACAGCATCCTGGATTGTTTTAAACCTTAGTATATAAAGTCAATTCACAGTATTACCGTGTTGTGGGATCACAGCGTAAATGGAAAGGGTAAATGGCACAGAAAGATAACTTTTCCCATGTAACTTGCATCTGTCAACAGCTGGGCTCTAAACCAAATGTTCTGTGGAGAAAATAGTTTAGGGCATTTTTGGAGTTACTTTGATGTTGTTCTTTACCATGAAAGGCCGATTTTTGAAAAGTAAACAGGATGCTTTGCAGAATGTGAAAAGGGAGAGAACCTAACACTGTGCTGGGGAATTATATTTGATTTTCACTACTTGAGCTTTAGAATCAAAAGAGAAAAAGTCCTAGAATGACAAATAAATAATATTTCTCTTTATAAAAGTTAGTATTTGGACCGGAATCCAAGGACCTCACAGAAGTACAACATGATATGTAGTCATATATTTAAAGTACACAAGGCTAAAACCTAATTGTCATTTTTGCTTTTAGAGGAGACTGAAAAGTACTGTTTCAGTACATCCATGTGGGGCAGAAGTAGTGCCTATTTGTTTCTATCTTTTGTTTATGCAATATACAAAGTAAGAACTAGGGTCACAAAGAGGTAATTACAAGTAAACAAAATATATAAAAAGAAAGTTTTCCTCTCCACAGGATGTTATCAACTTGTGGCATTTAATGTCACTTAAGGTCAGTGGTCAAATACTGTGACTAGAGTTAAAAAGAATTTGAGATCAGTGGAGCTCAGTCCCTGGTACAGGCACACAGCAGCAGGCAAGAGCAGCGGAGAGCAGGCTCCGGTGCGGGCACACGCTGGCGGGTGGGACCAGAGACATGGAAAAGTCCCAAGCAGTGGTGAGAATACGAACCAGCAGTTGGTAAGCTCAGTGGATCAGTGTGGTGCTCCAGCACAGATACGTGGAACAGAAGCGGGCAGGCAGAGCAGCTGCTCTATATCAGAGGGCTTGGGGAGAACCCCAGCAACAGAAGACCAATCCCAGCTCCTACATCCAGAGGCCAAGAGCAGCCCCATACCCAGCACAAAGCCTACGGCAAACTTGGCTGGAGCACACAGCACATTTCTGGGATCCGACTTGGACACTACCACAGAACTGTGGACACCAGAGGAATCTTACTGCTTTTCTTTCTCTTTGTTTGTTTGATTTGTATTCCTTTTTCTGTCTGGTTGAGTTTTTTTTTTTCCTTTCTTTTTTGCTATTTAGGTTTCTTACCTTCTGTTTTCTTCTATTTGTCTTCTTTATCTCTTTCCTCAACTGTCTCTCTTGATTTTATGATATTTTCATGTGAGTGAACATTGTCTCTTCTCTTTCTAATTCACTTCAGTACTCCTTCACTTTCTCTTTCATTCTTTCTCTCCTGTGTTCTTCAGTTTCCCAAAACTTGGGTGCTTATCCTTTGCCCCCAGCATTGCTTCTACTATATTTGACCTCACTGATCTACCTATTGTGTCCCCTGTCCCTCTTAAATCCCCCCATCCTCCTGCAACAGGGTAAAATTACTTTGCTAAGGGGAAAATCATTGCACGCAAGTTCCTGGAATACATTGGATTTTTTTATACAACTGTAGAATCTGCTCCTATGGTTAAAAGTATCAGTTTAAGAGTTAGCACAGTTTGTCAGTAGCCAGGCTGTGCTTGGTGCTATTGTTATTGCTAACTGTTCTACTTTAGCCAGGATGACATACCTGTTATAATCAGTTTTTATATCTTGTATAACAACACTGGGATTGTCTAGGGTTGTAACCATCACCATAGTCCAGTACCAAAGGATTGGATGCTGAAACAAATAGATACCAATGTCTCATCCTTAATAAATTGGGAAGGTAGGTTCTAGGGATAGACACAATGACAAAGAACCACCTACACCTAGAAGACATCCCTCGAGAACAGACATTTTCCAGGGAAGCCTTGATACTAGGGATAAAGATATCTACCATAAGAAATCTACAAGCATCAACACAGAGAACAAAATAAAATAGAAAATAGTAAATGACAAGACACAGAAGCAAAATGCAACCCCAGACCTCCAGCCCACCCAAGACAAGTCCAGAACACAATGAGACAGAGGTATTTGGAAGTCACCCACTGGAACTTTTAGAAATGATAGCAGCAGAAATGAAAAAACAAATGAAAGAGGCTATAAAAAATAATCACTCAGGTAAAAAAAAATGACCATCAGAATGAAAGACATTAGAGCAGACACAGTTAAAAAGTAGAGGAGCTTAGGAAAATGATGGATACCATGAATACCCAACATAGGAAAGAAATGGAATTCATGAAACAGACCCAAACAGAAATCCAGGAGGTTAAAAACTCCACTGAAAGTATATGCAACAAATTGAATGAAGGAGAGGATAGAATATCAGATCTAGAACACAGGATTGGGGCTAGTGACCATGGAAAGAAAGATATCTTAGAAATAGCAAGAGACCATGAAAACTCAATCCAACAGCTGCAAGATGAAGTGAAAGAGAACAACGTAACATTGATTTGAGTCATTGAGAAAGCTGGAGATAGTACAAATGCCACAAAAAAACTCTTCACAGAAGTAATGGCAGAAAACTTCCCAAACATGGATAAAGAACTTGATATACAAATAAGTGAAGCATATAGAACTCCAAATAGCCATGACCAAAATAAATCTACAAAAAGCCATATAACAATCAAGATTCCAGAAATTCAGCACAACAGAATATTAAAAGTGTTTAGAGGAAAAGAAGCAAATCATTTATAAAGGAAAACCCATCAGAATCACAGCAGACTACTCCACACAAGTGAAGTATTTCAAGCCCTAAAGGAAAACAACCTCCGACCTAGATTGATGTACCCTGCAAAACTATCTCTCAAAATCAATGGAGAAATAAGATACTTCCAGGATGAAGAAAAATCGAAGAAATTCATGACCACCAAACCAGCTCTCTAAAATGCTCTGAAGACTATATAAGAAAGAGAAAATAAAGACCAAAAGCACAAGAATGCTAATAGAAAGAAGCCACCAGACAGGGCAAATGATTAAACAGAGAAGAAAGACAGGGAACCAACAACAGGAAAATAATATGAAAAAGATAAGCCAATACCTATCAGTTATTACCATCAATGTAAATTGTCTCAATTTACCAATCAGAAGAAACAGACTGGCAGAATGGATCAAGAAACAAGATCCAACAATATACTGAATAAGAGTGGTGAAAGTGGACGTTCTTGTCTTGTTCCTGATTTTAGAGTGAAAGCTTTCAGTTTTTGTATATTTAGTATGATGTTGGCTGTTGGTTTGTCATAGATAGCTTTTATCTGATTGAGATAAAGACCATCTATTCCAATTTTCCGTAGGGTTTTTATCATGAATGGATGCTGGACTTTGTCAAAAGCTTTTTCTGAGGAAAGAGGAACTAGGAAGGGGGAAGGGAGAAAGGAAGGAAGGGAAAAGGAAAAAAATAATAAAAAAAGGGATAAAATGGAAACAGCTTTGTAAATAGGAAAGGGAAGAAGGGTTGAAAGGAGGAGGAGGGATTGGGAAAAAAGGAGGAATCAAAATATATCATGTACAGGTACAAATCCCCTATGATGAACATGATCATTATGTATATCTAAAATGTACCAGTAAACTTAATTAAAAAAAAAAAGCTACTAGAAATTTCAGGATGGTAACAGCAGAGCATTAAGTCCCAGACAGGCTTGCTCTAAGCACAGGCCCAATGTGATTGCACAGATGGCGTGCATGGGAAGCCAGCCCTGAGGAGGAGAGCAGTAGCACAGGATGCCTCTCTTTGCTCTACTTCTCGTCAGACCACTGTCTTACCAAAGGCTGTCCCTGCCACTTCTGTAGCAAGACTGCCTTGTCTTTTCCACTTCTGTAGCAAGACTGCCTTGTCTTTTTTTTTTTTTTTTGTGGGTACCGGGGTCGACCTCACTACCTTGCGCGCCAGCAGGCACCCGTGCAGCTGAGCGATATCACCGGCCCTTTTTTCGTATGTGGGTTCCGGGAGTCGAACTTGGGCCCTCGCGCTTGCCAGGCAGGCGCTTAAGCCGCTGAGCCATCTCACCGGCCCTGCCTTGTCTTTTTGATGTCCTATGTTCTTGCAATGCCTGGCTCCTTAGAAAGAAGTATTTAGAAATGAAATAGGTAAATAGTGAGCTGGATTTAGTTAATACTATTATCACTGCTCTCTAGTGCAATAAGTGTTAGACAAGCTTAATCTAGGCAGCATCTCCCTAATGAGAGCTAATCATTATGAATGGCTGAGTCTTCCCATGAGGAACCGTGTTATGACTTTTGACTCTGAAGCCTGAAGAACACGAACTACTTTAGTTGAGGAATTCTTATATTTCTGTCCAGCAGACCAGCTTCCACATTAGGAAGGAGTGTGGTAGTTGCTTGAGAAATTCTTGCTCAGCTTTCTGTCCAAGGATATTTGGACCTTCCATGGGGAAATTATTAGATATTCATTTGTTCACAGAGCTGCCAAAAGTCTCTGGAAAGTTGTGTTACAGACACAGAAATAGATAAACAAGAAATGGGAGAAATCCAATAAGTTGATCCCCCTACAGGGTGGCACAAAATTGTTTGTTATTACCTGGATTTCTTTCAAGACTTCTCTTACATATAATTTCATAATCTTTTTCTTTGTCAAAAACTTTACTCTTACCATTTAGTAGAAATAAGCAAACCACAACCAAATAAATATTTACTTTTAAAACTTCAAAAATAAAAGGAATTTGGGCTGGTGAGATGGCTCAGCAGCATAAGCACCTGCCTGGCAAGCGCGAGGGCCCGAGTTCGACTCCCGGAACCCACATACGAAAAAAGGGCCAGTGATATCGCTCAGCAGCACGGACGCCTGCTGGCATGCAAGGTCCTGAGGTTGACCCCCGGTACCCACAAAATAAATAAATAAATAAATAAAATAAAAGGAATTTGAATAAGTTTAAGGTCAACAGTAAGAATGACAGGATAACTAACAGTGGTCAGACCCAATGGCAAGATATGGACAAATAACCTGAGAGGTGTTGAAATATCTGGTTAGCCTGTAGGCATTGTTGTTAACTGGAAATGTAAGTGAACTTTGGACATTAGAAACTAAGTATGGTTCATCTGCCATCACTGAAAAGCTTTGAAGACAGGTTGTATAATTTGAGCATCAGTAAAATGACAGAGCATGAGAGATCTTCATTTTCCTACTAACCCAAAGGTGTTCTTTGCTTACTATTGACATACTTCTAAGAAGACTGTTTTTTCTTACTAGCAAAAATTTAATAAATGGTATTATTTAAAAATTAAAATTAAAAGTGGTTTGGGCCATCAGTTGTTCAGGAATAGATTAAAAGTAAAAGGGATTTATTAAAGGAAAAGACTAGGGCTTGTTTTACTTTTTGCTGCATATCAATTTCTGATGAGATAAAGTATATTTTTGAGTCACAATTTTGATATACATACCCTATTTTTTAAATCTACAAATTAACACTGTTTTCTATAGTCCCAAAGTTGATTTTAAAAGAAAAATACCGGGCCGGTGATATAGCTCAGCGGCATAAGCGCCTGCCTGGCAAGCACGAGGTCCTGAGTTTGACTCCTGGTACCCACATACAAAAAAAGCACCGGTGATATTGCTCAGCGGCATGGGCGCCTGCTGGAGTGGAGGTCCTGAGTTCGACCCCCGGTACCCACAAAAAATAAATAAATAAAAGAAAAATACCTAGAAAAGTAGTTGTGGTAAGTAGAAGACATTATTCTGCTTACCAACTCTGAAATTCATGAATATATCACCTTACATTGCAAGGATACTTTGTGTATGAAATTTTAAAAGGATCTGCAGGTGAGTGCTTATTGTACATTGTCTAAGAGGGTGTTAATCACAAAGGTCTTTATAAGAGAGAAGGAATGCAGAGTCAAAGATGGAAATTTGACGGCAGAAGCTGAGGTAAGACAGAGGTGGAGAAGAGAGAGATTTAAAGATGCCATGCTGCTGGCTTTGAAGACAGATGAAATAACCATGAGTCAAGGCGTGCATGTAGACCTAGTAGCCTGTTAGTGAAACTGTGAATGTTAGTGCTACTTCTAGTGAGAGAATATACAGCAGTGAGAAACACAGTGGAGAAAATCTGTATTTGGCAGGAATTTGTTGGTAGGGGTTCAGAAGGAAATGAAGAACATGTCACTGGAAACTGGAAGAAAGGAGATGTCTGTTATCTAGCAGTAGAAAGCTTAGATGAATTTTAGCCTGCAAATACATAAAATACAAAATGGCAAATAGCAAGGTATTTAGCTGAAAAGCTTTTTCAAGCAGTGTTGAAAGTATCCCTGTGTTTCTTCTTCTTGCTTATAGTAAAATGTAAAGAATGAAACAAATTGAGGGAAGAACTCTTGAGCAAGAGTTGATGACTTTGGAGATTCTCAGTCTATCCATATTTCAAAAGATGAGTGATTTTAGAATTTTTTGAACTCCAGGATTATAGGATAATGTAGGTGTTTCTTTCACCACCAACTTTGCAGTAGTTTGTTATATGAGTAAATTGAAACTAACATAGTGGTAAAAATGAAGAGTACCAGATAAATAAGAGTATGTTTATTGAGAGGACAGCATCTCAGATTAAGGATTCAGATGGTGAATCTTATTAAGACTAATGAATACTGCATATTTCCCTCTTTCCTCATTAAACATGAAAAGGTTAAATGTGACTATGGTGCTCATAAAAGTTGCAGTGTTATAAACTACTGTACCCTCAAGCCTGATGACTCTAACATAAGTCCAATAGCTGCTTGGTAAATTCTAAATGCTCACTTCTGGATCTGCAGTCAGCTGAAAGTCTGCTAGATTCTTGTTTTAGGATGACCTCAGCTTGGATGACCTGGCTCTTTTCCACATTGTATCTCATCCTCTGTCAACCTACCCTGGCCTGTTCTCAGTACAGTGGCTGGATTCCAAGAGACAAAACAGAAGCATTCAAGTTCTCTTGAGGTCAAGGCTCTGAACTGACATATGATTACCTCCACTAAACGAAGAAAGTTTCACAGCCAGCCCAGATTAAAGAGGTGGAGAAAGAGACTTCAAAGCTTAAAAGGAGGAGCTATAAAACCCCATTGAAAGCATGACTACAGTTATGGGTGAAAAAAAATGGAAATGTTGTACATTAATCTACTACAGTCCACACAAGAAAAACAGTAATATTGACCCTCACAATGGAAGTTAGGCCCAGAAACCTGAAAATATCAGTTTCTGAAGTCTCTCAATAATACCATAGGTCCAAAGTCCAGAAAAGGAAAGATAAAAGGAGGCAGAAGGACAAAGAACTAGAGATTGACTCAGAGGTACAAACTATTTATTAGAGAGCAGAAAAGAAAATGCAAAGCTTGAGTGTCATTCCCTGCTCTGGGAATGAGTCTGACACATTATTCTGCTAGAATGGGTTTTTCTTTTTCAAAAATGCCGAGTTGCCTGACCATCAATAGCATCTATTTGTACAAAGAAACTTCTGATATATTGATTACCATTATGAGGTTTAGTTTGAATATATTATATAATCTCTCTTTTAAAAAGAATTAACCTACATTATAAACACTGAACCAGGAAAAAAAAATACATGTAATTAACCTTAAAGTCAGCTAAAATTGAACAAGGATTTCAAATAAGACTACCATATCACATTTCTAATTTCCTGGAAACAATAATACTCAGTAATCTAGAGCACAAAGACCTAAGTGGCATCATAAATTGTGCTAACAAAGAAATGTGTAAAACATTATAAACATTTTTACCCAAAAGAAAATTTGATAATTTTTCCCAACCCACCATGATTTCATAAAGAATAATTCAAGATGCATTAGCTAGATTAATACTAGTACACAAGATTGTAAATATGTTTATAGATCTACCATGATTCAATAGCAAAGTTCCACCTGAATTAATTCAAATATTATTTAGACTGCGTCATTCCAAAACAAAATTTTTTGTAAACTGAGCTGAAACTATTACAGCCTAATAATAAATGTTTTTTTTTTTTTTTTTTTTTTTTTTTTGGTCTGCATTTAACAGGTAATATGCAAGGCAAGTTAATGAAACCTACTCAATTTAATCTTCATTACAACCCATAAGGTGAACATTATTGTCCTATTTCAAAGTGATTAAATAATTTATGTATGGTTATACAACCGCTAAGCAGTAGGATTGGGATTCTATGTAAAATCAGAGAAAACATTCTTTCTGCTTCTTTACACTGCTTCCTATGCCTATGTAAAAATGTAAGTGATATGCTTAAGAGCAAAAACCAGGGTGTTACATTTAAGAGTATGTGCTTAATTAACAGTAATACATAGAAGTTACTTTATTAGTTTTTTACTATTACATATTTGTAGTACATAATAATCACATTCATAGTGAGGAGTTGATACACGTACATGACATTTCTTAATTCTTTTTTTAAGCCCTATCTTCTCTCATTTACCCTGCATCATTCATATGTACCTCCTAGGCACATGTTACTTTTTTACATGTGGTTGGATTGAGCGCAAATGATTAGAACTGTCCACTTAGGTGAGAGAAGTGACATATGAGTTAATTATTTGATAACAGAGTGGCTAAATTCTTTCGTTCCCTCTGTACAGTGATCAGCAAAGTTAAACATAATGTGTGCTCCACTGGCCTGGGTTCTAGAGTGGCGAATCTGAGAGCAGTGAGAGAAGCCTACCTGTGACAGACAGGTGCTGTTAGAAATAAACCTGTACAGGTACTGAGTTAAGCCTCTGAGATTTGGAGGTTTTGGATTACAGCCATAATATGTCATATCTTCACTGATTCCTGCATTTGTCTCCAGATATTGCCATTTTTTTTAATTGTTGTTTTGTTTTGCAGGGCTGATGATCAAACCCAGGGCCTCACAAAGGTAGGTAAGCACTTTACCACGAGCTACATGCCCAGCCTTGCCAAGTATTTTATGGAGGAAAAGCTATTCCTGGATGAGAACTGCTAATACGCATTGTTACTGTACGTAATTTTTAATAAATAATTTTATTAATTTCTTAGGAAATCATTAATAAACCCATTATGATTTATTAAAAAGCAAATACACTCTTTTCACAAAAGATAGGTATAACAAAATATTTAAAGTCTCACTTTGTCAACATTTTATGCAAGAATTTTAAAGGCACTTGAACCGTGTCTTGATTTAAGTTTTGAACGCACTGCATAAGGCAGTAGTCTTTTTTTTTTTTTTTTTGTGGGTACCGGGGGATCGACCTCAGGACCTCGCGCACCAACAGGTGCCCGTGCCGCTGAGCGATATCACCGGCCCCTTTTTCGTATGTGGGTTCCGGGAGTCGAACTCGGGCCTTCGCGCTTGCAAGGCAGGCGCTTACGCCGCTGAGCCATCTCACCGGCCCATAAGGCAGTAGTCTTGATCGAATGTTGCTCAAAGATAACTGTTAGATATAAAATATTTAAATTTTTGAAAGTGGATGCATAGGTGAAAGTCATGTTTAGATACATAGGGTCACACATCTACTTTCCAGCTTGAGCAAAGAAGTACCTGTCAGAAGGCTTCAACTTCTATCCAGCTGGAGGTGCTGTGCCTTTAAACAGAGCCAGCTGTGGTAACCTGCAGAACTCTCCTGGAATGTGAAGCGTTCTGGGATTCTGCCTGGTCAGGCCTCTGGCGGGGCTGTGGCAGCTTTGTTTGTGGGCTGGCAGCCTCCTCACATTTCTGTTACTTTATCCTTAAAGAAGTTGCCATGGAGACTGGCATGGAGATGGCAGTCCGCCAGATGGGGTTTTAAGTTGAAAGAAGCACACACACTCACACACTCAAGCTTTTTCTCTCACATATTTCCAAAATAAACACATCATTTTGTGCACATAATCAGCTTTTTTTAAATACACTTAATGCCATTGCCTATTTGGGCAAATGGTTAAACCACTGTTCTTTGCTAACTTGTCCAAAGAGACAACACCAAATAAAGACCAGTTAATAAAATAGAAATATAACACCCATTAAAAGTAATCCATCACAGCTCATGAACACCCAGCTAGTAGGCATCTGATTATAAAATCTTTTAGCTTGGAAAAAAAGAGTCATGAGAAAGAAAAGTAAAAGGATAGGGTAAATGTATTATTCATTTGATAAAAACAAATGTGACTTGGTCAAATTAAATATTAAGAAAAATTATCCAGCATTTTATTATACTTGTACATACAAGATGTAAAGTAAGATAAAGTTTTGCAGATTTTCTTCCCAATTTCTAAGGGCAATTAAATTGGGATTTTTTTCTTTTGTATTCCAAAAGGCCTCAGATTTTATCCAATATTTGATGTTTGGAGCACTTTATACCATAACCATCAAATTCAAAGTATTTTGTCAAAAGTAGTGATAAAATCCTGAAATATGTTTAAGTTGCTGAGAGGGAAAATCAAGGAAGTCATAAATCTTTCAGAATCATCTAAAACTTCACTGGAAACTTATGTATATTATTAGCCTTTAAATTGTTTAGTGTTTATCTTAAAAATAAATCTCTATAATGTATGCAGTTAATAAAATCAAACTGTCTACGCGCTTTTATCCCAGCATAGATAGTATGCGGGAAAGCATCTCTGTAATTCAGATTATCACAGTGAGGATTGTGCAAAGAAGCAAAGTTTACAAGATGCAGCTTTTCTTTCTGTTGTGAAAGTAGTGTTGACCATCCAAAGAATTGCCTTTATCAGAAACCAGCTAACTCCACCTGATAACACTGACTATTACGAGCTTTATGTTCCGTTTTCCTCTCCACTCCAGGGATATATTATCTTGGAGATACTGCTAAGAGGGTTTCTGTGTTGCTCTGATAAGCTGACCCACAGTAGTTCATTTAATGTTTGGGTCAGAGCTTTGTTTTCAAGGTTTAGGGAGACTTCACTCCATAATCACCACACCTATGACAAAACCCGATGTTTTATAGTCCTCTTGATTACCCACTGTGTCCAGATTTTACATGGTGTCCTTTGTCAGTATGAAAATACAACCTGTTGAGTGTGCAGGGAAACTACACAATTAAGAGAGTTGGTATGCACCATGTTGAGACTATACAAATCAGCTTGTGGTCCATTGGTTAGCTACTTTAGAATTACTTCTTCTTCCCGTTTTTTTCCTGGTGTGATGAATGACATGATAAAAGGCATAAGTAACTTATCCAACTTGTCTTTTTCTATAACCTACAGAAAGAGACATCTTATATATTTCTTCACATACATGTACATGGAAACTAAGAGTAATGGATGAAAATTTACTAAAGTTTTAATGGCAACCTACTGCACTGAGAGAAAAATAAATTAAAATTAAAATCATTTTAATTAAAATAATTACAAAAAAATAAAATGAATTTATTTAAAGGCAAAACGAAGACTTGTTATAAAGATGATACAAGTTTGAATTATATAAAATAGAATAAAAAACAAATTTTCATTCTATTACATGACAATCTCTATTTCAACTATAATATATTTACATGTAATGAATCCTAGCGTAATTTCCACAAGGTAGTCTTCGAAGACATCTTGATAACCCTTCTATTTAATAGCTCAATTAAAACACATCACCACAACTTTCCTCCCATTCCTCTAACCTTTTGACATTATTTTAAGCTGGAATGAAGGTGAGAATGTTCAACAAGGACTATGACTCTTAACTTTCCACAAATAAATGAGCATTGTGCTGGCAAATCTCCATGGACACATTAGGCTTTGCTATTCCTTCAATTAACAGATTTGCAAGTAAAAAGCTTATGAAGTTAGATAACTTAAAAGGTATGCTGGGAAAAAGAAAGGAAAAAATAGTAATTTTCTTTCAGAGCTGAGATTGCATAACGGATAATTTTCTTCTACTCCTCCATTATCTAACATCATGTCTACTGGTATAATAATCTAACATATGGCTAATGGATGAAAGTGAATTGGTTGACTTGTTCTTCAGGAAAAACATAGCTCCCAAGCACAGTAGACACAATGCCGAGAACCTACATGGAAATAGGTATCTATAAAAATGTTTTAGGTCACAAAAATATTTTACCGCATAATATAAATGTTTTTCTTTATAACAACAGAGTCCTATGATATAATTTGAAAATTCTTTATTGAGGAAGAGGGCCACGAAAACAAAAGTGTCTTTTGTTTTGTCCCACAAAAGTCACAATGCAGAAATGCTGCTATCCAGTGACTTATGCCCTAGATGGATTACCAATACCATTTATCAGTTTGTCTATTTTTTTGCTACTCATTTCCAACCCATTTTGGATAACTTTTATGTGTTGTGAACTTCTTTCAGAAAGGGGAAAAATCACAAAGCAAAGATTTTACAAGACACTATTAATAACTCTTAAGCCTCAAAGAATCCAAGTGATGATTTTCAGGTTTAGGATATACTCTAATCATGATGACAATGATAGTGATTATGTTCTATACGCAATACTAGGTATTTTATAATATATTTCATATTCAATGAGAAAATGCATCTTAATATCACCAAAATAATGATTAGTGTAACTCCCTGCCCCATATCACCAGTTTCTTATACTTGCTCTTATAAAACCTAGGTGATTATTATGTTACCTGTTAATTTTGGATGATGAATAATGAGGCTGTATGAGAATGACCTCATACTTAAAGATTTTTTTAAATCATATTATATAAGAATGTTTTTAAAAACTTTGAAATGCAGCTCTTCACTCTTCAAACTTTTATTTGACAGATTATGTACATCTCTGAAATATAAAACATAATAATAATAAAAGACAGGGAAATTAAGGATACAGGCAAATATATATATATATATATATATATATACTTTCATCCATAAATATAAGTAATATAAGTCAGAACCCAGTAACAGCAAGCACCAGAAACTCAACTTGAACAATATAAAGAAAGAGGAGAATTTTTTGGTTCATGGATTCCAAGGAGGGGCTCAATAACCAAACACCTTGAGGGTAAAATACAAATTATTTTAAGAATAACTGGAATAAAGACTAACAAATGATTTTGAAAACAGTAGGAAGCAAAGACATACAACTGGTTTGACCACTGTTGGAAAACCTTTAAGATTCATTATCTTTATTTTCTCTGCTTCTCTCTGTGTAAGAAGAGACCACATTTACAAACAAAGTGGTAGTGGTAGGATTTTAAAGTAGTGTTTTTAATCATTCCGCTACACAAATCTTTGCTGTACTGGAAATGATGACTGAAATCAGAGAATGTCTTGATAAATTGGACGTTTCAAAAAATGCACAACCCATTAATCTTCTGAACCAAAAATAAATTATGTGATGAAAATAGCCAACAGAAGTCAGGTATCACGAACTTCAGACAAAGGTACACATTCCTTCTTTGCAATACAGCTTTCTGGTGTAGTGGTTGTGTGGTCAGCTCTTTGACAGACCTATCACTGGAGGATGGAACACTGGAAACAAGTTGCCTCAGATTTGGAAGGTACTAGAAAACCTATGTTTACAGGATATGAATTTGTGAATTTGAACAGGAAACTAAGGTATAAAGATATATAGGGCCGATGAGATGGCTCAGCGGCATAAGCGCCTGCCTGGCAAGCACAAGGTCTCGAGTTCTACTCCCGGTACCCACATAAAGGAAAAAAAGGGCCGGTGACATTGCTCAGTGGCACAAGCGCTTGCTGGCAAGCGGGAGGTCCTGAGGTCGACTCCCGGTATGCATATAAAAAAAAAAAAAGAAATAAAAAAAAAGATACATAGGGTTTCATCCCAAAGTCAATATTTTGGCATTTGGGCTTTCTATACATTGTCCTTTCCCTGATTTCCAGCATCTAGGACTATATTTGATAAATATATTAAATCTTTAGGAACAAATTGATTAATAATTATCCCAAAATATCATCATTCGGGACTAAAATAGTATCCACTATTAACTTAATTTTCCCTATATTTTATGTAGCAGTAATGATACTTCAATATATGAACAGATTTTATTTTAACAAAGTATTTTAAAGTCATTTATTTTTAAAGATAAGTGAGCAAACATTTTGAAAATAGCCAATTAAAACTCTTAGTGCTTAAAAAACTTAGTTCCTACATCATGTTAACATAACCTATTATAAATGTCTGGCCAATATTCACTTGTAGTAAATGATACCTATATTGTATTGGATCAGGCATGGGGAACAAAAATTTCTGTTACCATTCTGGATAAAGCACACTAAAGCCCATCAGTTACTATATATGAGTTTATGAGAGTCTTCTTTTCAATGCTCATTAAGTGGATTGATTGGTTTACGTTTCATAGTGAAATCAAAAAGCATTTTAATGCTAGAAGCTCAGAGAGAAATATGAGAAAAAATTGTTTCTCGCTATCTAGTAACAAAGACTCTAAGAATCCTACTGATAAAGACCATCATAGTAAGTGTTGAAGACGATACCTAAGTTTAAATTTGGCATCTTTCATACTATATTATAAACACGCTTTTTTATTCATCAGAGTGAGACACAAGGGCTTCACATGTAATCTCTTATCATATTGAAGTATTTTATGTAGAAGAGTGGAAATTTATTTTTAAATCATTTTCCCATGATAGCAAGGCTATAATTTAGATTATACAAGAAATAATTTTGATTGATGTTAAAGTACTGAGAATGTTCAATTACTATTTTTTTTTCTTGAATGGATATATTTGGACAGGAAAGCTACATTTTTGCTTTTTCTTTAGCTGTGGAAATAGTAGTTAAAAGGTAATGACTGCAAAGAGGTGGGGATTATAAATCCATTCCGACTAAACAGACATCACTTTTTAAAACTATGTGTATCTCCCTGAAAGCACACTTGCTATGGGAGCCGATCCTTGCTGCCATCCCCCCTCACTTCAGCGTGGGATCCAGATTGAACTGTGCCTTTGGACACAGCAGAAAGGCAGAACAGTCTTGACCAAACAAGAAAATCATAGTCACGAGGGCCACCAATCAGAGCAAAAATAAAGAATAAATAATAGGAACCTCAGGCTTTTACAGGGAGCCAGATCTCATCACAGAGCAGTGTTAGCTTGAATTATATTCAGCTCAAGAAAAAAAATGTGCATTTATCCTCCTTATTTACAAAATAGAGAGTAACAGAGCAGAAGGAAGGGGCATCACAGGATAGCAGACTGGGGAGTAGGTTGGTGGTCAGAATTTGACAAAGTGCCTAAAGAGATCGACTCTGCTGGAATAAGCGAATGCACAGGATCAAAGTTCGGGTCAGAATGCCAATAGTTCCTTCACGTATTTAAGATGCTCTGGGCATAGGCTAATAGCAAAGTTTATGTTTTGTAGGAACATTCAGAGCTCATGGTACAGATGGAAGGTCAAAAGATTATCAATGTAATGAATGTTTGAAAAGGTGCTTAACCTCAGGAGTCACCAGAATAAAGCAAACAGAAACCAGAATGATGTACCTAAGCACATCAGCTAAGTTGCTAAACTTAAAAAAGACCAATAAAACTGGTGTTTCCAATTTATGAAAACACATCAAGTTATAAACATATTATTTATGCATTTTTCTGTATTCAAGTAACCTGTACTAAATACATTTATTTTTAGAAATCAATAAACGTCTTAGTCAAAAAATGGGGAAACAGAAGTATGGTAATGGCTATAAAGAAGAAGGAACCTGAGCAGGGAGACAGAGGTGTTGTCCGGAAGACTTCTGAAAATGTTAGCCAAGAGCACATTTCCCACTAGGATGTGGCCAGCCCTTTACGCCAACTTCGCTCAGTTTCTCACCATCTCTGCTGCAGCGGACTGGTAAAATGAACTGTCTAATACCTGATTTTGTCATCTCTACAATGGAAATAACATTAGCTTTATTGGAAAAATTAAATGAAAGAATAAAAATGTCAAGTAAATACCTAGAACAATTACTGGTGCATAGTTTATAACTAACGAATGTGTTTCTTTGTCACTCCTTATTAAGTTAGCGCATATGAAATCTGCTTGTAAAGATAAAAATTGAAAATCTCATTTTCTCCATTCACTAACACCATAAGGAAAACTTTCTTTTATGTCCAAATACAGGAACTAGGAGACCACAGCTACTCCAACAGTGGAGAAGCATAATGTAGGTTTGCCCTAAGTTTCATAAATTTGCTTGATTATGGAGAATGATGACCAACATTCCAAACGCAGTCTCCAAAGACAGATTTGAAAATGCAGTTTTGTTTCACAGACTTGGAAGAGTAGTATCCAATTTATAGGGTGAATGATAAACTATAGAAATGAAGAACAGACAGTAATTTAAATTTTATTTCCCACCACAATCCTCCTAACCATCACCAAAAAAAGGTCTTCTCTGCACATACTGCACATTGTTAACTTTAAGAGAAAAATTTTAGAAAGAAAATGATAAACTCATTTTGGAAAAGCATATTGTTATAATCAAACAATGGAATGTATGCCTTCAAATATGGGTTTTATTTTAAAACTGCCTACTCTGGAACATGGCAGGGTATTCTTGGCTCTACTAATAATTATTTTACACACAGCTAATGATTTTGAAAGAAATACAATGCTAAAAAACAGCATTCAACCCATTCTAACTAACCATTCTCTGGAGCTATCTAGAAATGGAGGAGAAGATCAGTTCCTTTAAAAGAGAGTGTGTCTACATCCTGCCTAGAAGGGGAAGCAGTGGTTTGTCACACCTCCTCTATCAGGAGGATTGTAAAAGAGCCAGATGAAATCATGAAACAGCCAACGTGCTTGCATACAGCCCCACCGTTCAACATTATGAGAGTCAATAATTCTATGGAATAAGAAAACAGCCAAAAGTTCTTAGCTTCTGAGAAATGGTTCAAAATCTAGTAGCTGCAAAAGAGCTCACTGAGTCTAGAAGAGCAGCAATTAAAGCGACTATAGTGACACCCACAGTACAATAGTCCACATCTAGGTAACATCTGCCTAGATGTGATGACCAGAGCTGGACCATAATACCACTTGGAATACAGAAAGGAGTGTTAGGTTGTAAAAACTGCCTTTGAATTTTTGACGTGTATTAGAAGAGAGCTGAAGTTTTAGCAAATGCATTGATCAGGTTTAGCTATAGAGTAACACTTTACTGCCTTGCACCATTCTAATTGCACACAGGTTTCATTATTGCTTTCTGAGTCCTCCTCATTCTTGAAGTAGCACATCAATAAATTCCATAGATGATATGGATGTTTTTATTTACCAACTGTTTCCTCCTTGGGTTGGACTTTTATGTGATGAGAGATATAATTATGTGTTCTATATCTTGACAAATATATTATAGCTACTTCTTTTTTTTTTTTTTTGTGGGTACCGGGGGTCGACCTCAGGACCTCGCGCGCCAGGAGGCGCCTGTGCCGCTGAGCGATATCACCGGCCCCTTTTTCGTATGTGGGTTCCGGGAGTCGAACTCGGGCCCTCACGCTTGCCAGGCAGGCGCTTATGCCGCTGAGCCATCTCACCGGCCCCCTATAGCTACTTCTTTATCTTCATTCACTAACTTACTGATTCAAATGTAAAAGTGTGACCAAACCTATTTAGACCAATTTGATTTTTACAAACCAAGTTGTTTATTGCTACAATTCTGTTACTTCTTAAATATGTGATTTTTCCTCCTAATTTTGGTGCCACTGCTTTAAAAAAAGGTGAAGTTAGATTTAGTGGTTGGTTGTAGTCAAGACCATAGGTACAACTTTCTGTTTGTATGTGTATGTGTTTTGTTTGTTTTCTTCTTATTTCTCTGTGTAACAACAGAATGATTGTGATAAAAATTTTATTAATAGATAATTACTAAGATTGAAAGCTAGCAATGAATATGAGGGCATTTATGTTTCAGTTAGTAAAATAGATACAAAACAATGGTGGCACACTTAAGTCACAAATGCCTAATTTCTCAGTGTCTTGTGCCTTCTTCCTGTCTTCATTTGTCCCTTTTTCTTTCTGTCCTTTTTTCTTTCCCTCCTCCTCTCATTGTTTTCTCTTTCTTTCTCTAAAACATTCAATAAGCAATCCATGTCACTGGTGAAATCCCAAAACAAAAAGGTAGAAAAAAATATAACTTATAGAGAAAGTTTCCCTGTCTTTATTTCTACCAATAAGCATTTGGTTGTACAGTGCTCTTGTGGTACATGTAGAAAATACAGAACCTGAGGCCAGATACCCCAAGTAGTGACTCCAGAAAAAGATTAGTTAAGCTCTTTGAATTGTGGAACATGGTGGCTGAAAAACAGAGCTACTGGAGTCAGACTGCCTGTGTTCCAAACCTCTTGCCACTATGTAAAATCAATGTGACCTTGGAAAATTGCTGGTGTCAATTTCATCTTCCAGAAAATAGAGATAATAATAGTACCTACCTTATGGGACCATCAAAAATAAATGAGGCATATCATATAAAGTACAATGCTGCCGTTGAAGGAAAGGCTGAATGCATGTTGAGCAAATACACACATTTATATCCTTGTGCTTGCTTGTTTTGTGCAAGAAAATCTCTCCTGTCCAAGAATATAAGATCCATAGAAAATGTCCTCATGTTCGTATGTCTGGAGAGAGATGTTGTCTTGGCAACTGAATTAAAGTGTACAAGTAGATTAGATATCTTTATAACATAAATCTCAATGTAAGTGAAAATATAAAAGAGGAAAAATCATTGAAAGGCCTTTTTCATCATGAAACTTCTACACATGTTAAATAAGAAAAATATTTATCAAGAGTTAAGTAGATGTTAGGCTCTACTAAAATACCTTTCATTTATGAATTTATTTCACTTAAAATATTCTTCAGAAATATCTCACATTACCATACTATTTTATACATAAGAAACTGAACATGTCAAAGAATAAAAGATGTATGAGTTGATAAAAGTGGGACTATGCAATAAGAATCTAGGTTCCAGTGGAATCCTGATTAGCTGGAAAGTGATATACAGAAGAATCATTTGTGGATCTTTTTTTTTTTTTTTTGTGGGTACCGGGGGGTCGACCTCAGGACCTCGCGCGCCACTAGGCACCCGTGCCACTGAGCGATATCACCGGCCCCTTTTTCGTATGTGGGATCCGGGAGTCAAACTCGGGCCCTCGCGCTTGCAAGGCAGGTGCTTACGCCGCTGAGCCATCTCACCGGCCCTCATTTGTGGATCTTAAGAATTAAAAATATAAAATTTGAGTTACCCACTCCAGCAATTTTGATGCAGTAAGTCCAGGGTAGAGCCCAAAATTTTGCATTTCTCACAATTCTCTGATGATGCTGATGGAGTGGTCTAGGTACCACAATATAAATGCCATTGTTCTGAGATGCTTTGTTTCAATAGTTCAGTAAAATCAATAAAATACAATACAGTGGAATATAAAAAAGTGATATCTCCCATTTTCAAGCTATTTAAAAAGTACTGCAAATTCGGGAAAATTCAAAAGCATTGATATGAATATTATAGGTTTAGTTTATATTTAGTATACACTTGTTCACTGAGCATGATGATAGAACCAACTGAATCTACACCGATATTTAACTCAAGTTGTGTTTGCATTTTTCTCTAAATTTTCACACGATTTCCTCTCTGGTGCTTTTCTGTATTGAATAACAAGATATGGGTTCAGCCTACTAAATGAAATGTATCAATTAATCACTGCTTAATTTAAGGGAGATGATCCACTTGGAATCATCTTGAATAGCCTCTTTCTTATACTTCATTGTCCCTAGCAAAATCCAACAGAGAAAAAAAATTGAACCAAATCAGAGCCCTCTTTGGTGTCAGTGAACAGAGGAAGGAAACAGTTTTACTAAACCTGGAAAAAATATATATATATATGTTCCTCATGAAAAAAATTCTAAATGTCAAAGAAAAGGGACTTCTGGGAAGATACAGTAGATATACTTGTGAAAAATAGAAAGAAAACCACCCAGGGACTGGCTAGATCTACTTTCTACTTCAGATTTCCCAGACACAGGACTAAAGAAGACAGCAACTCAGGAACAACAATGAGGGGGAAAAACCTGCTTCCTTCCCCCAAAGCCTATTTTGCATTTCCACAGGATGAAGAAAGGACACCCCACAAGATACATGCTTCTAAACCTACCAGCCTGTTCTATACCAAACTAATACCATAGAAAGAACTATGGACCCACCACTATTCATTCACACCAGAAAAGTTTGTTCAGGGGATTTATAAGCTGCAATGAGATACTCCAACAATTTCTGTAAGGTATGCCAGAGAAAACTGAGCCTGTAGTTGAGATTTCGTTCCCCTTGGTTGTAATGAAGCCATTCCTATGATATCAGTGGAGGTTATGTGGTAATCATAGCCTTTACCTCACTAGTGGTAACAAGGTTCTCCAACTCTCTGCTGTGCCAGTATCACAAAAGGTTAAGTCAGATCTTTCAACCCCACCCAGGGATTATAAAGCTATCCTCTCCCACGGTGGTGTCTTTGGAGGCCACATAGGAAGTAGTAATGAAAAAATTCCTTATCTCATAGAGTATTCCAGGAGAAGCCTTATGACTACCTAGACACCAAATCTTAACCCAGCATAAATAAGGAGTCCCACCTCTCTCAGGGTGTAAACACAGGCTAAAGACGAATTTTGGATTTCTGCCCCCACCTGGCAGGAACAGGCAGCACACCATTTACTTAAAGCAGTATTAGGGGAAACCAGCTAAAACATAAAATATATATAAGACCCAGGGTCTCATAACAAAATACACAAAATATTTAGCTTTCAGTGGAAAATCATTAGTCATATCAAAAGTCATAGAAACCTCAACATTAATTAAAAAAGACAATCAATAGATATTAATAGCAGTTGGAAAATTTTAGAATTATCTGCCAGATTTTAAAGCTGTTATAAAAATAATTCAATGAGCAAATAAGATACACTTGGAACAAATAAAAAATAAAACATCAGTGATAAAACAGAGGTTATAAAAAGAATCAAATATAAATATTGTAATAAAAAATGTAATAACTGGAATTTAAATCTCAATGGATGGGCTTAACGACAGAATGGGAGGGGATAGTGAAAGACTCAATGAATTTAAAAATAGGCTATTAGGAATTATCCAATTTGAAGAATGCAAACAAATAAAGTAAAAATTGAATAAAGTCTCAACAATTTATATGACTATACTAAAAGATCCAATGTTCATGCTACCCACATCTGAAAGGGAGAGAGAAAAGTGGTTAAGCTAAAGAAATTACCCAGGTCAATAATGGCTGAAAACATCTCACATTTAGCAAAAGATACAAAAATGTAAATTCAAGAAGAAGCTGAGCAAATCTCAAATAGGATAGATCCAATGAAATCCATCCCAATATACAGCAGAGTCAAATTCTCAAAAAAATTAAAAACAAGCAAAAAACCATGAGGGCAAACTGAGAGAAATGACACTCTAACAATAGCAGAAAAACAAGTATAACGACAGTAGATTTCTTATCAGAAACTATGTAGGCCTGAAGAAAGTAGCATAATATTTTTCAAGTATATAAAGAAATGTCAACCCAGAATTCTACAGAGAATACAATATGCTTCAGAAATGCAAAGGAAATCAAGATATTCTCAGATGATTGAAAAACTAATTTTTTATCATCAGAACTACTCCAAAAGAACCATAAATGGAATTCTGTAAATAGAAAGGAAATAAATAAAAGAAGAAATCTTTGACTATCATGAAGGAAGAAAGAATGGAAACACTAAAAATATGCATAAAATACATATTTCTTCTTTTATATTTTCTAAATTGAATTTGAAAATTGAAGCAAAATCTATGACACCATCATATAGTTCTGCATATATGTGGGAAAATATTTTTTAAAATATATCAGGAAATAAAGAAGGTAGAGACATGAAGTTTTCTACATTCCAGTCGAGCTAGTGAAATGTTGACAATAGTAGACCAATTATATTTATACAATGTCATATATAGAGTGACCACTGTAAAAGGTGTACAAAAAACACATTCAAAAACATATTTAAAAAATCAAAAATTCATTCTAAAAAATGTTAACCTGAGAAAAAATCAGAGAGAAAAACCTGAAAACAAATGGAAGAATAACAGCAAGTTCAAGTCCTTTATTGCAATAATTACATTTAATATAAATTTTCTAAATGTACAAATTAAAAAATAGAGTTTGGAAAAATAGATCACAAAGCATGGCCCGGCTATATACTGTTTATAAGAAATTCACTTTAAGTATAAAAATATAGTTGGAAGTAAAAGAATGAAAAAGATATATCATTCAAAGGTTAGTCAGTGGGAACATAAATGGTTACTTGGATATCAGATGAATGTGAGGGCAAGGAAATTTACTGGAGACATAAAGAAACATAGTGTAATTATAAAAGAATGAGCCTATCAGGGAGATATAAAAATCCTTAATGTATATTGACCAAAAAACAGAGCTGCAAAATAAGTGAATCAAAAACTTACAGAGCTGAAAATAGATAATTCCACAAATATATCTGTAAATTTCAACATTGCTGTCATAGAAATTGAAATTACTTGGAAAATCAATAAGGATATAGAAAATTCAACAATATCAACAAGTAGCTGGATCTAATCACATTTATATAGGAGATTTTCATGTCTCTACGGGACATGTACCAAGACAGACTATATCCAGGAATATAAAGTGAACTTTTCAGCAAATTGTAAATGACTGAAATAATATAGAGTTCATTGGAATCTTCTATGGAACCAAAAAAGAAATCAATGAAAGAAACATAAAAGGAGACTCTTCAAATACTTGTAAGTTATAAAAAAAACAAAATTATACTTCTAAGTAATCCATTAGTGAAAGAAGTCTGAAAGGAAATTTTAAAAAATACACTGAACTGAGTAAAAATGAAAATGCAACATAAAATACGTCTTACATACTAGAAAAAAGGCAGAGTAGTTTATCAATAATCTAACTTATCAACTCATGTCACCAAAAAAATGAAGGAAAAATAAATTGAAAGCAAAGACAAGAAGGAAATAAACATAATAACAGAAATTAATAAAATCAAAAACAGAATAATCACAGTCAATTCTAAAAAAGTTGTTTCTTTGAAATTATAATATAAAATTGACAAAACTCCAACAATACCAACAAGGCAAAAAGAGAAAAAAACATGAACATCAGATCAAACTGAGAAAATCACTGTAGACCCCACAGACATCAAAAGGAAAACATAGAAGAACAACAAAAAACTCTAAATAAGTGAAAATTTATATGAAATTACTATTCTTTAATAACATGAACTACCACAACTCATTCAATAAAAAGTAGATAATTTGAGTAACCATATACCAATTAAGAAAAATGAATTCAATATTTTAAAGATACCCCTTTCCCCAAATCTTTAGATCCAGGTAGTATAGATGAGGAAGAATATTTCCCAACTGATTTTCCCAACTAACGTTACCCTGACAACAAAACTAAACAGATGATTAAAACTCTAACAGCAACAATAACAAAAATGAACAAAAAATATAACTATACAACAGTTTTATTAGTAATATAGATGTAATAATACTTTACAAAATAGAATTAAGTAATATATACAAATAATTATATAGCATGACCAAGTTAGGTTTATTCCAGAAGTGCATGCCTTATTTAATATTTAAAAATGAATTAATGTAATTTAGTGGCTTAATAAACCATGAGGGGAAAGTTAAAATAATCCAATCAATCAATACAAAAAAATGTTTTATGAAACTCAATAAACATTTATGGTTAAAATTGTCAGAAAATAAAAATAGCAGGATTTTCTCAACTTGATAAAAATAATGCACAAAAAACATTCAGTTAACCTTATACTTAATTGTGACAGATCTAATTTGCCGTAAGATCAGAAATAATAAAAAGGTATTAATTCTCACCACTCTTCTCAAAGCACTGAATTTCTAAAAGGTGCAATAAAGCAAGAAAAATAATTGTGGGTTGTCAACTTGATTAGACTGGGAGCCCCCTGGGGGATTAGTAAAGCACACTTCTGGGTATATCTGTGTGGGTCATGGAGACCTCATGTTGAGGTCTATATCTGTCTCTTGTCCCATCATCTCTGGCAGCTTTCCCTTGTTTGGCTTCCTAGCTGCCATGAACTAAGTAGCTTTGCTCTGCGATGTCCTTCCACCATGATGTCCCTGTCTTGGAGCCAACTAACCATGGACTAAATCCCCTGAAACTGTCAAATCAAAACTCTGTTTCTTTAAATTGTAAGTGTCAGGTATTATGTCCCAACTTCAAGAAAGTTGATTAATAAAGAAAATTTCTATCAGAGAAGGGGTTCATTTCTGTGACTCTTCCTGACCAAGTGGTTTAGAACAGTTTGGAACTGGTTTGCAGGAGGAGTTTAGAAAACTTTGGAGATGTGGGCTACAGAGACGCTAGAATACTGTAAGCACAGCTTGATGGGCAATTCTGGTTGGAGCTCAGAAGACCAGAATGCTAATAGAAATGCAGACAGTAAATGCCAGGCTCACAAGGTTTCAGTTCATAATATAGACTTCATTGGCAATAAGACTAAAGGCCACGTGTGTTACACTAAAGCAAAGGCACTGCCTATATTTTGCCCATGTCCTGACACTTTGCAGGAGACTGAGATTAAGGGCGGTAGACTAATTGAGCTAGTGGAAGAAATTTCAAAAATCAGAAAGTCTCCACTCATCACAGGCACAAGGGTGCAAGTATTAACCACTCATTTGAGAAGAGGTTCACAGGGACCCCCTGCTCAAGAAGATCCTAGTAGTGAACTGGTTCCTGAAGACTCATTTCACTGTGCTCACCCATCCAGGCACTCAAGGCCACTGCAGTCATGGTCCAGTGAGGCCTATTAGTTTTGCTGACCCTAGCATTCTCTATGTGATGTTCGTTTTATTACAGTTTTGTGATGGTTCTATGATGGTTATGATTGTTTATGATGATTCTATGATGAATGGAAAAACTGTTGGGTAAGGGAGGCTTCAACCTAATTTTTAAAAGAGTGCCTGAGAGGCCTGGCAAGGAGCCCCTGAGAGGACAGTGTGGGAATCTGAAGCAATGAAGCTAAAAGTGCAGTGGAGAACCCAGGAAGTTGGAGGTGCCAGGAAGGTAGAATGTCTGCCAAGGAAAGCTAAAGGCCATGAGTGGAGACTGTCTAAGAGGGAAGCCTGATGGGTTGCAACTGGCGAGGCCACATGGTGGAGGCATCCAAGCCATTTAGAACTCACATTTTACTATCATGTGCCCCAGATGCTAGACATAGAACTATAGGACTTAACGTTTGCCCTACTCGTTTTCAGTCTTGTTTGGGTCCAATTACTTTTTATCCCCCATTTCTCCCTTTTGAAATGGCAATATTTACCCTGTGCTAGTGTGCCTCACCTTATAACTCGTTATTGAATTCTAAAGGGATTCACAGCTGAGAATTTGTCTTGATTTTCAGAGGAAACTTTTGATGTGGGCTTTTTAGCAATGTTGGGATTGTTGATATTTTCCAGAAGGTAGTATTGTGTTTTAGTTATACTCAGGATAGTTGTATCATGTTAGGCAGAAGTATGACCTTGTTTTGGTTTGGAGAATAAGTATGGTTTAAAGAGATACTTGATAAGGGGTAGGATGCGGATTGTTAACTTGATTGATTTGGTAGCTGCCCAGAAAATTAATAAAGCACAATATTGGGTGTGTCTGGGTGGGTCATGGAGGCATGACTTTGGGATCTGACACTGTTACCCTGCTCTATTTCCCAGCTGTCGCCAACTAAGTAGCTGTTTTTCTATGATGCCATTTCTTCATGATGCTTCTGCACTAGAGCCAGCTCACCATGGACAGGTCCCCTCGAAACCATGAGCCAAATTAAGCTATTGATACTTTAAGTGATGAGTTTCAGGTATTATGTCACAGGAACACGAAAACTGGCTAATTTAGGAATAGTGTAGAGCAAAAATGAAGAAATGAACCCTTTCAATTTATATGTCATAATTACATAGACAATCTCAAAGAATCTACAAAAGTAAGAACATCTTCTAGATGTTTTTCACTGTATACAAGTGGGTCCCAAGATATAAGAAAAATATAACAATAAAAAATCAGGGCCGATGAGATGGCTCAGCGGCGTAAGCGCCTGCCTGGCAAGCACGAGGGCCCAAGTTCGACTCCCAGAACCCACATACGAAAAAAGGGCCAGTGATATTGCTTAGCAGCACGGGTGTCTGCTGGCGCCCTAGGTCCTGAGGTCGACCCCCGGTATCCACACACACAAAAAAAATAATAATAATGGTATTCTTATAGTTAACAATGAACACATAGACATTAATCTTAAAATACAATATCATTTAAAACATTAAAAACACATAAGCATAAATCTAACAAATCATGTACAGGGTTTGCAAATACAAAGCACACAACTGTGATGTAACACATTTTTAAAAATTTAAATATGTGAACAGACAACCATCTCCATAGATAGAAAAATTCATTATAGTACATGTATCAATTTAACATATATAGTTCCGGGGCTGGTGAGATGGCTCAGCGGCGTAAGCGCCTGCCTGGCAAGCGCGAAGTCCTGAGTGCAACTCCTGGAACCCACATACAAAGAAAGGGCCGGTGATATCACCCAGCAGCAAGGGCGCCTGCTGGCGCATGAGATCCTGAGTTCAACCCCTGGTACCCACACACACACACACACAAAAAAATATATATATATAAATATATATATAAATATATATATATAAAATATATACTTAATATATATATATATATTAAGTTCCTCTTAATACTTAGTGAGACTTGCAGATATCAGCAAAATCTTTTGAAAATGTATATGTAAAGATAAAGAATGTGACTGTGCTCACTTTGGCAGCACATATACTAAGATAAAGAATGTGGAAATAACTAAACCAATTTTAAAAAAGGAGAATAAAATGAAAAGAATCAGTCTATTTGTTTTTAAAATTATTGTATAGACACAATAATCAAGTCTGCATGGTATTGGTGGAGAGACAGACACATATATTGATGGAATAGAATACAGAACCCAGAAATAGTCTAACACAAACATATCCAACTGTTTTTGACAAAGATGAATAACAGATTCTATGGAGAAAATATTGCCATTTCAACAAATGGTCCTAAAGAATTGGATATTACTCATAATCAAAACAAAACCAAATAAACTCCAAATTCAACTCTACATCTTAAGTAGAGCTTAACTCTAGGAATCATATATTTTATATATTTCATATACTTCATATAAAATATGAAGAAATAAAACTTCTACAAAAAGGCAGGAAATCTTTGTGGAGTGTAGGCAGGCTTAAATGATGCTGAATAGATGGAAAATTTGATATGCTGTACATCATCAAAAATCAGGTCTTGCTCCACAAAAATCCCTACTAAAAGGATAAAATGATAAGCGTGAGAGAGAGAGACAGAGAATATATTTGTAAGCCACATGTGCTACAAAAGACTCTTATTTAGGCAACATAAAGACATTTGAAAACCCAACAGTATAAAAAACAAATAAGACATCAGAAAAATGGGAAAAAATGAACAGACATTTTACTAAAGATGGAATGCACGTTAATCATATGAAAATATATTCAACACCATTAGCCATTGAGGAAATAAAAATTTAGAAAGCACAGTGAGGTATCCCCTATTAGAGTAGCTAAAATAGAGTGATAACAGAAAAGCATGGGAAGGCTGGGGGAAACTGTGTCACTCATGCGTTGCTCCCATGGATATGAAGTGTTACAATCTCTCAGGAGACATCTTGTCAGTTTCTTTAAAGAAAACGAACATGCAACTGCACTCCAGGACACTTATCACAGAAAAAATGAAGATTTAAAGACACACAAACCATGTATATGAATTATTACATCAGCTTTATAGGTAATACAGCAAAACTTATGGAACCTTAATCCTTGCAAGGGTAAACGTTTAAACAAACTGTGGTAGATCCATACCATGAACTAATAATTAACAATAAAGGATATGAACTATTAATACATACAACACCTTGGGTAAATCTCCAGGTAGCTATGCTGAGCGATAAAAACCCAATCATATAGCATTATATACTATATGACTCCATTTACACAACATTCTTGAAATTACAAAATATAGAGATAAAAAATAATTGCCAGAGGTTCAACAAAGAGAGGAGAGAGTGCCAGGTAGTGGATATGTATATGAAAGGACAACTTGAAGAATCCTTGAGATTGCAGGAAAGTTCTGAATCTTTACAGTATCAATGTTGATATCCTCATTGTGATACTGTACAATAGTTTTATAATATATGCCCATGGAGAGAAGTGGATAAAAAGTACCTGAGATATTGCTATTTTTTACAAGTATATATGAATCTACGTTTACTCAAAATAAAAGGTTGGGCTAAAAATGAATAATACAAATTGTTATATTTCAGTTATGTGTTATAATAAGTGATACTCTACATTATGTAACACTGAAAAGCTACATGTTTATAAATTAGGGAATTCAATGATTCATAAGATGTAAATTTTGCACATTGTTCAAGAAGTCTTGGGCTTTTGTAGTTGGATACTTCTAGCTATAAAATTGCCTGGAAGAGGCGGGTAATGTGGTGCATGTCTGTAATCCCACCACTCAGGAGGCTGAGGCAAGAGGATCACCATGAGTTCAAGGCCAGTCTAGGCTACATAGTGAGACCCTGTCAAAAAAAAAAAAAAAAAGTCTGGAAAACCTTAAACCAGGCACTTTTCCTTCACATATACACACCTTCACAAATATACATTTTTGACTGAAATATTCCCTCATTGTTCCATCAACACATTTATTCAAATTCAAAACAAACAGAAGGCTCAATGTCTGTCATTCTTACAGTACAAAAAATGGGGTTTAAAGAAATTGAGATGGAGGCTGGGAATGTTAATCAGTGGTAAAGTACTTGCACAGCATGTGTGAGCCTTTCAGCTGGCTCTTCAGCACAGCAGGAAAAAAAAAAGCTTGAGGTGCAGAAAGTTTTCCCCAAATCACAGAGTAAATACTTGTCGGTTATAGGTCTCACACTCAGGAAATGTGACCCAACAGTCCGTATTTCAAATGCCCATTCTATTCTCCAGTCTCCTCAGCAGGTGATCCTCTGATCCTTGTAGTTTTGCCTCTAACCACTAAATTTTATTCACTGAAGTTTTACTTTGACCTTTGCTTGATCTCAATCTATATATAACAATTACAATCACGAAACAGAAAGTAATATGTACTGTATCAGCCAAGTTTTATTTCTCACTTAGTCAAATATACAGCTCTATCTCTAGTCAGAGAAAAAGCTAGTGAGATTTTGTGACTGGGATTGGATTTATTTACATGGAAAAAAATTTAGATCCACTTGGCTACTATTTGAAAATTGGTAGAAGGTGGAGTCCTTAGGAATCTCTTAATACTTGCTCCTATCATTTCTTGTATTTCAATTGTAGAGTTGGATGCATATCAACATGAGATTACTGTCCACCTTTGCAGTATTGCTATAGTCGATCTGAGTTGTATTAAATGCTAATGGAACTTATTTGGACAATAAAATGTAACAGTAATAGATACCAACATGTTCATGGCAAAAAAATTTTGAAATTTGTATTTTCAGGATTTTCTTAAAGAATGCATCTTTGTGTTGGAAGTAATTTGTTATATTACCAGAAAAATGTTTTCATCACAGTTTTTAAAAAATAAGAAACTAAGATTAGTCCAAGTTATTTTAATGTCATTTTCTGTTACTTGCTGTGCGTCTCCTTGAGTGGGAGGGAAAGATTGAGTTGGAGCTTCTGCCTAACCCACAGGCTGTCTCATCTGTGCCGTAGTCCATTGAGAGTGCATTGTTAATAGTTATGAAAATTGCAAATCGTTGGAGTGCTTGTGAGTTGTAATTCTACAGTTAGTTTTGCTTTAATTTTCCACATGGGTAATTTTTTAATAAGGAAGAAGGCGAGGAGAGAGGAAGAAAACTAGAAAAGTGCACCCACATCTACATTTATATCTGAGATGAGATGGGTGGTATAAAAATTTGTCAGGAATGACATTATGATTGTAAAAATGATGCCAGAAAAAGATAATGGCATAAGCTTGGCATTTTCTTGGACAGGGGAGGAGTAGTGTTTCATGAAGAGGGGTCACTTTGTTGAATTAATTCAACCATCCTTCAAGGAGACCTTCAGCATTAGTTGTGTGTATTGAGAAAGAACTAACACATTTTTTAAAAAAAAGAATAATAATTTCTTACCTTACTAAACTGTTGGGTCGATGTCATAATGATTCAATCATGTCCAATTTATTACTTAGTTTTAGAAACATATCTTCTACAGAAACATTTAATCTATTTATTTATTTATTATTTACCAATTTGAAAGGTTAAATGTTCATTTCAGAAGTGAGTCATTCCTCTACTACTCATTCAAAAAGTCATTCAACAAATATATTTTGAGCACCAACCAAATATATTGATACAGGATAAGCATAGATGGGCAGTAGACAGAGAAATGAAAGAGTAGACCAGAGTACGTAATTTTAAATAATACTTTCCTGAAATTTAAGGTCTAAGCATGGAAAGTAAAATGACAAAATTAAGTAGTGTGTGATTACGTGCCAGTGAAGGGTGTACAACAAATCCAATGATAATTGCCGTAGGCGCAGAAGTAGATTTAGCATGAAGGTAAAGAACCTTCGGCTTCAGGGCTCCTCTCACTTGCACACATCTCTCTAAATAAAATATTCCTTCCTATAAGTAATTTTGCAGACGTATTCTTGAAATACCTTCTCTGAAACAAGTCCTCTCAAGTGGTTTAAACTTCAGCGCTACAAAATCTGATCCATCACAGTGCAGGAATTCAAAAACCAGCATATCAGTTTTTTTCGTATCTTCCCCAGCAGAGAGACTTTCTCTGCCTTTCTGTATCTACCATTTTGGCGAGGACTAGTGGTTACTTTCATTCTCTATCCAGTCTCCAAGCTTTAATGAACTGTGTTTTTAAAAACTTCCCTCATTATTTGCAGAAGAAACCTGCTTCATTTGTGAATATAAACAGACATTTCCAACTCCCACGTACTTCTCACTGCACGGGAAGAACAGGGAATAGAAACACTTAAAATATAATAATAATAATAATAATAATAATAATAATAATAATAAAACAGTTCCTGACCACAAAATCCAGAGCCCTCTCCTTCTGAAACAAGCAAACCAATCAGTGAGTTGCACCTGGAGAAAAGGTGTAAATCTGTGCCTCTACAATCTTTTAAGGGTCATCAAATGAGTTAGGGTTGGTCCTTGAGCTGATGGTAGGATTTAAGCCACGGGTTGATATTTCACGGTCCTATCTGAAAGGTAATAGAATGTGGGAACAAGGAACCAAACAGACCATTATGAGTTGTAATGTAAATTTCATTAATAAATATAAACACATATGTATTTATTTAGAATAACTGTGGTAAATATAATCTTTTGTTTTATGACTTTTTGAATTTGTGTCTTAGATTGCACCTCTACTATGATACTTTAGCTTTGTTTCCGGAATTATATGTTTAATTTACATATAAAATGCTCTGGCTATTTTTCAAATTAGTTAACATAAGGTGTTAATTACATATATAGCTTTCTTCAGATAGATAGTAAACTTCTTCAAAATAATTTATTTAAAAATTTATTTCTCAGGGGTCTAAATTTCCATCCTATTTTTAATTTTTTTATTAAAAGCAGTCATCTTGGGGAGTCAGTATATGTACATATTTCATCTTCCTTTTTACTTCCTTTTCTTTTCCCTCCCTTCCCTTTCCTTTATCTCTGGGTCCCCTTCCCATTTTCAAAATGTCTATCTCCCTTTTCTAGCTTTTATTTTGTCCTTTAAATTATTTATACTTTGAGTTTCTCCTATAAGAGAAACCATGATATTTAAGTGTCTGTGTCTGGTTTATTTTACTAAGCTTTATGGTCTCAAAGATGCATCCGTTTTCCTACAAATGACTCAAATTTTTCCTTCTTTATATCTGAGTAATGCCCCATTGTGTCTATATGGCACACTTTCATTATCCATTCATCTACTGATGGACATGTATTTCCCAAAGCGATTCCCTAAAGAGACTTCATATTACAGTTTATAGCTGCACAACTAATAATAGTAAAATCTTAAAATTCCATGTTAGCATAAACTAGATTGTCATATATATTGGGATCAACCTCTAAAAACTAGTCCAGCCATTACACTGCACTGTCTATTCAAGTGTAAGTATGCATTATTTTAAATATTACAGTTTTTTAAAAGTTCCAGTTTTAAAACATTTTAAGATTTGTCAATGTTTCCACTTACTACTTATTAAGTTTCATATTTTTTAAAAAATTCTTATCTGTTTTGTAGTCTATTTTATATGAAGTTCTGATTATACTTGCTTTGTTTTTACAGGATTAACTTCAAGGATGTATTATATATTTTTGTGTTCTTTAATAATTCAAATCTGATAGTTTCAAAACCTATTCCCTATCTCTTAGTTTACTTTCAGGCTTAAAAATAATCATATCTAAATTATTTTAAAGGTCTATCTGAAATAATTTAGCGTGCTAGTCAAATCCATCTTCCATGATAAAAAGGGGATCTCTCTTACTTAGTATGGAAAGTGAAAAATAAGAGGTAATCCTTGTCCCTGGAAACCAGTTCAGTAATGGTTTCCTGCTGTTAAGGAACTAGACTGGCTCACTGAAGTCACCTATCTTCTTGAGCATTTCATTACCTTTGGCTATTTTCATTCAGACACATTATTAAACAACTAGCAAACACAAAATGTGTCTGACATTAACCAAAGACTGAAGTAAGTCTAAAAGAAGTTTAATCTCTTAAAAATGAAAGCATTACCTCTATATATATAAGAGATATAAGAATTAAATTGTGGCGTCTCAAATTTGCTTAGAACAAATGATTAATATTAACAACGTATGGTGATAGTTCTACCTTGTTTTATGAAACAAATGTTACCTTATCTACAAATAGTAATTATATTACTATCCTTGTCTCAAAAAGAAACTGATATAAATACATTTGATGTTTAGTTCTAAAAAGTAAAATTAGTGAAACTAAAGATAAATTTTTTATTGTTATCTACTGAAGGGCATTCTTATTTTTCTAGTTTATATCTATGCAGTATATTGAAATTTTAATTTCCTGGCTGTCTTAAACAAAAGCAGAATCAAAACAGCCATATCATCACCACAGGGTTAAAATACAGTATTCTATTTGTTTATGCTTTTATTTTTTTTCTTAACTAACTCTCACATAATCATCAAAGCAGATCCATTTGAAAACTGTGACATGACATATCATACACAATTAAATCACACACAGATGCGTACCCACACATTTACACATTTGTGCAACTCCTAATGCTTCAAATAATTCAACTCAGAACTATGAAAAAATATTTAGGAAAAAAAAAAGAAGAAAGAAACCCTAACTTGCTGTTGTCTTTTTTCTTAGTATGGTTCTAACGTGATTATATGTGCATGTTTAATTAGATCCACCTGTGATGACCTAGAGTCTTAGCTTGATTTCTGTATTATAAATGATCTGACATTTAATTAGTTTGTGTGATTAAATTATATAAGTGCCTACATAGTGACCAAATAATTAAAGGCTTTTTGTACCTCTAGTTTTTCTCAGCACTAGAGTTAATTATATCTGCCTACATACACAGTATATGAGGACACACATCTTTCCAAGTAAAAAGTTGCAGTTATGCAAATTTAGAGTGAAAGACTTATTGGTGAGTAATCTTACAAGAAATAGAGTAGGATGGTGTAGGAGTTCAGTCATTTCAAAAATGTGAAGCCAGAATTAAAACTAAGACATATCTGGTAAGGTAGGTCTCTCATTTCTCATTCATTTTTCTTTCTTTGTCATAGCAAATGATGGCTGTTGACAGGCTTTTTCATTGTGAAAAATGATGTATTCAAATACATTTTCAATGAAATTTTGGTTATCACTGTGATGTTAAGCTTATTTCTGTTTTTAATTCAACCCAGGTCAACTATAGATTATTCACTTTTTGTCACCAGAATTGCAACGTATTTTCTCTCAAAGCTGTAGTAAAAGGATCAGTGAATTCAGGAGTTTTGAATCTCTACAAGAAGTGTGTTTCTTTTAAGTCCCAAGCATAGGTGAAGAACAGCAATAAATAAAAGATCTCTCTCACAATTACAGTCAAGTTGAATGAAGCAGGGAAAAAAGTTAGAATGACTCCTAAGACATGCGTGTATTAAAAGACAGCCTTTTCACATTGTAGAAGCAGGTCACAAAGAGGTTTCATTCATCTTGACCCATTACTATGATGTGAAGGTGGTGAGTACACAACCTCCCAATTATCCAGAGTGGAATAAGAAACAGCAATAGCTTTGAAATTCAGAGTTAATCATCAAACTTTACTTAGCCAACAGGCAATGATTGTTCCACCAGAAGTTTTCTTCATAGAAGATAACAAAAAGTAAAGTTTCTTGATGTGTGAATATCATACATACTAAACTAGATAGTTAGGGAAAAATTCACAAATATAGCTGCTCCAACAGCTGGTTATTTCTTAAACAACTAGCTACTGTGTATGGCGGTTTAGTAGGAGTCAAGGAGTTATTCTCAAAACAATATGTTACTTAATGAAATATCCATGTCCTCCAGAGGTAGAAGCATGTATAAAAGTATAAGAAGGCTGAATTTCTTTTCTTCTAATTTTATAGCACAAGTGAAAGGATGGTTTGAATAGCCAATGTGAATACAAAGGATGGAAGCAATTTAGCAACTAATGATTAATCCCTAATTAAAGCAAGCCCTGGCTCAAAAGGAGAGATAAGGTAAAAATGTAGGATAAGAGTAAAAGCAGAGAAAAATAGAGATAGAAGCCAAGGCAATAATTTTGGGGAATAAAAGAAAAATAAGTAGAGGAAAAGAAGATACAATTTAACTCAAAGTTGTAGAATAAGAAGGTAGAAATGATTTAAAAGATTATGGAAAAAGAAGAATATGGTTTCTCTCATTTGAGTAAGACTAAGTACAAACAATGACCCAAATAAAGTCTGGAGAGAAAGAAACAAAGGGATAGATTATTTGCAAACGAGAAGGGCTCCTGGAGACTGAAGGGAGAAAGGGAGGGGAAGTAAGATGATTTAAGATACTATATACCATGTACAGGAACCTGATAACCAAAATAAATGTAAAAATTATATGTTATAAACATGAGCTAAGAATAACAATAACAACAATAATAATGAAAATGGGGGAAAGGGATTTAGAGATGTGGGAAAGAGGTGGGAAGGGGAGGGGGATTGGAAAAAGAAATAAGCTGTAGGTATATACCTACTCCCCAAAATTAATGTAAACTACATATACAGCAAACACGTACTAATGAAATAAAAAAAAAATGTGAACAAAGAAAAAAAAGAACACATCCCAAGCAGTGAACTCATTACATTTTTAGTTTTTTTTTTTTTTTTTTTTAATAGTCACGCATTCATGGGCATTTGCGTAGAAATGACAGGGAGGTCCCGTATACCCTTCACTCCACACCTTAGAGGATTGATATCACGCGTGCATCATGCATAGTGCAATATCCAAACCAGGAAATCAACCTTGGTATACTGCATAGGGATTATTAAGATTACACTAGTTATTCATATATACATTTTTGTGTGCTTGTTTATGTAGCTCTATGTGATTTTTTTCATGTATACAGCCTCAAGGAACCATCAACACAAGCAAGGTATTTAATGGTACCATTGCCAAAAGACACCATATTACTACCCATGTCTAGCCACACACATATTTGTCCCCTGTTCCTAATTCCAGACAACCACTTATCTATCATGTCTATTATTATTTTATTTTATAAATGCTGTATATGTGGAATCAGTATGTAAAATTTCAAGATTTTTTAATAAGGGATAATTCCTTTGAGAGTAACCCAAGTGATTATATATGTCAATAGTCCATTTCCTTAATTGCTGAGTAATCGTCTGTAGTATGATGAACCTTACGTTAACCATTTGTTGACTGGAAAACATTTGAATAATTTCCATGCTATGGTGATTATTAAAGAAATAGTATAAACATTTGTTTACAAGTTTCTGCATGAAAATCAGGTTTCATCATTGAAAAAAATGTGTTCATGAATACAATTTTTGGGTCAGATAGGAAGTCCATTTTTATTATTTTTGTGTGTGGGGGGGTACCGGGGGTCGACCTCAGGACCTCGCGCGCCAGGAGGCGCCCATGCCGCTGAGCGATATCACCAGCCCTTTTTTCGCATGTGGGTTCCGGGAGTCAGACTCAGGCCCTCGCGCTTGCCAGGCAGGCGCATACGCTGCTAAGCCATCTCACCGGCCCAGGAAATCCATTTTAATTGTAGAAGCAAGTCAAATGATTTTTGGTATGTTGCATTTTCATTTTTATTTGCCAATAAGTATTTTCTAATTTTTCTTATGATTTCTTCTTCAAACCATTGGTTCTTTAAGAGTGTATGATTCAATGAATTTTCCAGTTTTATTACTGCTATTAATATTAGCTTTATCTGGCTATGGTCAAAGGAGGTGCTTTGTATATCTATCTCTTCAAACCTTTTGAGACTTAACTTGTGGTCTTGGATATATGCTCTACCCTGGAAAAGGTTTCGTTTATACTTGACAGGAATGTATGTGTTGCTGTGGTTGAGTAGAGAGTTTTATAGATGTCCACTAGATCTATTTGGTTTATTGTGTTATTTCAATATTCTATTTCCTTACTTACATTCCTATTCTATCCCTTGTGAAATAGGGCATTGAAGTCTCCAAATATTATTTTAGAACATTCTATTTCTTCCTTCCATACTGTCAGATTTGCTTCCTATATGATGATTAAGGATAATATCTCTTATTAAGTGTATATATAATTCTTCTATCTTTATTTATATTAAATTATTTATTAATATATAATGTCCTGCCTTGATTCTTTTTTTGTGTGTGTGTGGGTACCAGGGGTCAAACTCAGGACCTCGTGTGCCAGCAGGCACCTGTGCCGCTGAGCGATATCACCAGCCCCTTTTACGTATGTGGGTACCAGGAGTTGAACTCAGGATCTTGCGCTTGCCAGGCAGGCACTTATGCCCCTGAGCCACCTCACGGGCCCCTTTTTTTTCCTTATGTGGGTACCGGGAGTTGAACTCAGGACCTCACGCTTGCCAGGCAGGCACTTATGCCTCTGAGCTATCTCACCGCCCCCTGCTTTGATTCTTATATACTTTTTGATGTAGCCTATTTTCTTTGATATTATTGTAGCAAAGTCTGCTCTCTTTCATTTACTATTTGTATAGAATATCTCTTTTCATTCTTTGATTTTCATGTGATGCATGTCTTTAGATCTAAAATGAGTCTCATATATAGAAAATAGTTGGATATTTTTTATCAAATTTATTCTACCAATCTCAGTTTTTGATTGGAGAGTCTAACCCAATTACATTTAAATTAAATACAGGTAAGAAACAACCTCTGTCATTCTGCTATTTGTTATTTGGTTTCTAAATGCCTGCTAGAATTTTCATCTCCCATTTCTTGTATTACTGTGTTCTTTTGTTGTTTAGTTTATTTTACAAAATTAAATGCTTAAATCATATTTTTAAAATCTCTTATTTATTTTTAGATATATTATATATACACTTTTGTGGTTACCATGGAGACTGTCTCTTGTTATTGTCTCTTGTTCATGTGCTTGTTTGTTGGTGCTGGGAACTAACTTAGGATTTCTTGTATGCTAAATAAGTAATCTACCACTGAAATATATCCATATGTAACATCTTGCCTTATAACACTGTAATTGGTCTTCATACAGACTTAACTTCAATAATATTTCAAAAGGCTGTTCCTGTACAGTTCTGTATCCCCATTCTGTTGACTTTACAAAACTGTACCTTTATATGTTATGTGGCGCAAAGCATAAATTAACAATGATTTAAAACACATTTGTCCCTTAAGTTACACAGAATACAAAATGTGGATTTATAAATCAAAATTATAATACTAGCTTTTAGACTATCATTTTAAAAAATAATAGTCTTCTAAATTGTTTAGCAAACAAAAATTGCAATTACAAACCACTATTACGTTAGTGTAAGCTTTTATAATGACTATGTATTTACTGTGTTGTCTGTTTCTTTCTACAGTCCTAATTTACTCTCTATAGTGTTCTTTCCTATCATTCTGAAGGTCTCTTTTGAGCATTTCTTTCAGGTCAGGTCAAGTGGTAATGACTTCCTCAGCTTTTCTCTATCTGGAAATATTTTAACATCTCTCTCACTTATCAAGGACACTTACAATGGATTTAGAACTCTTGGTTGACAGCAGTTTTTTGTTTGTTTGTTTGTTTGTTTGTTTGTTTGTTTTTCCCCTTTTAGCCCTTTGGTTATATTGGCCCACTTCATTCCAGCCTCCAGATTTTGATGAGAAATATGATAAAAACCTTATCAGTGATCCCTTGTATGTGAAAAGTCACTGCTCTATTGATTTTCAGAGACTTTCTTTGCCTCGCAAGTTATAATGTATCTTGCTATGTGTCTCTTTAGTTCATCTTATTCAGAGTTTATTGATCTTATTGGATGTTTATGTTTCATGTCTTCTATCAAAATTAAGGATGCTTTCAGTCATTATTACTTCGAAAAATTTTCCCATCCTTTTTCTTTCTTTCTTCTCCTTCTGGGGCCCCTGCAATGTATATGTAGTCCTTTAGATGATATTTTTATGAGTCTCTTGCATTCTATTTACTTTTCTTTGAAATGTTCCCTCTGATTCAGTGATTTCCAGTGTTATAGCTTCAAGTCTGCTGATATGTCTATTATTTCAAGTCTTCCACTGAATATCTGTAGCCATATTTTTAAGTACATTTTAGTTCCAGAATTTCTCTGGGGGGTTTCTTTTTAGATTTTCTCATTATCAGTATTTCAATTTTGATCATAGATAAGTATTCTTTTATTATTATCTTCACATTTTCCTTCACTTCCTTGAACATCTCTGAAACATTCGTTTTAAAGTCTTTGTCTAGTAGATGTGTTCTCAGGTATTTTCCAGTAACAGTTTCAGTTTATTTGTTTTTTAGTTTTTTTCTGTGTCAAGGATCAGTCTAAGTGCAAACTTCAAGACTTCTCAGGTCTCTTCTGATCTTGAACCTATCTTTAGGCATGCATGTTCACTTTCTAATTTTCCATATACTAATAGCTGCTTTTTAACATCTGGCTCCAAAAAACAGAAACAGAATAATGGGGGGGGGGTGAATACCTGCTCTCATACAGGCTGGAAGTCACCTGAGCTAGAAGCAGAGGTGTTTGCAACAATTGAGAGAATAAATAACAACAATAGCTACCAATCTTTTTGTCTGCATGTCTATGACTAATCAGGGATTATCAGAGTACAGATTCTGATATTTTGAGGATATGTCCTTTATACCTCCCATGCTTCTCACAAATCTTGTTCAAACTGCTCCAGAAACACATGCAGAATTGGTGCCATGGGTATAGAAAATGAGTAGCTGCTATTGTGTTAAGAGCTGAAATTGACCAAAATTAACTACAAATTTATGCTGAATGTTTATGCTACAATTTTTCTGAATGTTGCAAGCCTTCAAAAGACTGTGGAGTTCCAAAGAAGTTACATCAGACAGAGTTTGCCAGTGCAATTATTGTCTAGGTAAGGATGTATATTCCCTTTGCTTTCTATCTTGCCATTTTTTCAGAATCTACTCAAATTTACTGAATTTAAAATGAAAGAAAACTGCCTTTTCTTTGGAATATGGAAGATTGAAGATTGAAAACCTACACATAGCTCCTGTTGCTCATGAAATACATGAAAATAAAATTATAAATATAAAAAGAAAACCAAATTCATGAAAGAAATAGGAATGGGGAATCATCATTGTAAAAGAGATATTAACAAAATGTCAGAAGTTGTAAGTGAAATAGTAAGGCAGGGGTGGCAACCCTCTTCTTTGAAGGGTCAAATGGTAAATATTTACAATTTCAGGCCATATGATCTGGATCGTAAATACTCATTCTGCTGTTATAGGACAGCACAACTATAGACAACATCTAAAATAATGGATGTGGTTGTGTTCTAATATCACTTTATAAAACTGGTGGTCCATGGGTGTAGTTTGTCAACCTCTCCTACTAACAATTCTGTAATTATTATACATGCTGGTCTGATTATCAGCCTCATAGATTCTGGTACACAAATTAATAGATAAAACAAAACAAATCTTGGCAATCAAGATAGGATGAATAAACAAAGGCCTAAGTATGGAAAAATAATACCAGTTACTCATTCTTCCTTCTTCAAGCCAAGTAAAAGCATGCAACTAACTGATCTCTAGAAGAAAAATTAAAATATTGTCCCATAAAGAAAACGTGCAATTTCTGGAATGACTGCTGATATTAAATACATTGCTTATCTTGTGGCATTTGTACTATACTTACCTTGAACTGGAGTCTGAACTATTATGTACCCTGTTGACTAATATGATCAGGCTCCCCATATGTAAGAAAGGCCTATTGTGCAACATATAAAATTATTCGATATCTAACAAAGCTCACAATACAACCTGCCCTCCTTTTTAAAATATGAACACATAGGCATGAAAAAATCCAATTGAATGAATGAGAAAGACCAAAATAACCCCTAAACACATAATAAAAGATGATATAGGAGATTAAGAACAACTTTTTTAAAAAAGAGAACTGAGAAGATATTATTACATTTAAAATATAAGAAAAGGAAAACAAAAATCATGAAATGTAAAAGAGTTCAAGATTAAACAATTACCTTGACTCAGTACAATTGTCTACATGTTTTATATAACTTTTGGTCTGTTAGTATTGTTTTCAATCTGTATATATGATAATTAAGTTTATAAAGTCTTAAAAGATAAACCTGGGGCCGGTGATATCGCTCAGCAGCGCAAGCTCCTGCTGGCAAGCACGAGGTCCTGAGTTTGACTCCCGGTACCCACATTAAAAAAAAGAAAAAAAAAAAAAAAAGATAAATCTGATGCTGGAAAAAAGGATGTTGGAGGGAGGAGGAGGGGATTTAAATGTGTTATTTACGTTTACCAGTTTCCTAATGAATGTAATCATTATGCACTACAAACAAATACTAATAAAAGTTGAAAAAAAAGATTAAACAATTTTAAAATTCCATGGAGGTATAGATGACAAAATCAAATATATACATCAGATATAATTAGAAAAGGAAAAACCGTAAGAGGTAACATTGCATGTGCCAGGTATAATTGTAAACATGCAAAAGTTTGAGTTAATACAGCAAGAGGTTTACAATTGTGCCTGGCACATATTTCCACTTTTGCGGATAAGAAAACAATCTCTAATTGGTTTAAGGCATAGGAAGAGAACATCTCAGACTCAAACAGAGTAAGCATAGGTCCAGACCTTTGTTCTTAATTACTATAAACAGAAGGTAAAACACATGGAAAAAAATATATCAGTATGGAGAAGTAATCCGGAGGTGCAATACTAAACCACTAGAAAGATTTTCAAATGAGAATAGATTTTTAAAAGCATTGAGGGGTGAAATTTGTCACAGAAATAAAGAAAATTTCACTAAAATTTATATAAAATTGTGTTTTCAGGTTTGAAAGGCCTAAGAAGTAAGAAGGAAATTAAAAATAAACAAACATTAGTTTGAAAGCCTGGTGTGGTGGCTCATGCCTGTAATCCCAGCAGTCTGGGAGGCTGAAGCAGGACGATCAAATGATTGAATCCAGCATACATAACTTAGTAACTTAATCAGACCCCTATCATAAAACTTAAAAAGGGCTGGTGAAGTAGCTCAGTGCAAAGGCCCTGGATTCAAGTCCCAGAAGCATAAAAAAAATCTATAGATGTGGAAAAAAAATCTCATTAACTTGAAACTTCAAGGATAACCAGTAAATCCTAAAAAAAAAGTAAATGAAGAATAAAACATTCCAAGTAAATAAGCAAGTTACCCATAGAAGAATCAGATACATAGACTTTTTAATTTAGTTTTCCTGATGCTACAAAAATTGAAGCAATGCTTTCAGAGTCATAAAAAATGTTACTTTAATCCCAGAATCCTATAGCTTGATGAATTATCCATCAAAAGTGATGGCACAACAAAATTCCCTTTAAACACACAGGAACTTGTAAAATTTACCCTATACTTCTGGGAAAACCTTTAGCAAAACAAATATGAAAACAAAAAAGAGAGAGAATGAAGTTCTGGGAAATAAGGTTCTAAACCCAGAGGACAGTTTAGGAACCACTCAGAATGACAGCTCTGCAGCATGACCACAGCATCCCACCTGGATGCAGCTGGAGATAAAGGGGTTTTGAAGCAATGGTTCAGGGGAAGAAGGGAAACTCCAGAACCAAAAACATGTTTAAAATTACAAATCAACTTGAGAGTATATGAAAGACATGCCATTCTTTTATTTCTTTTCAAAAACAACAACAAAGATATTAGAAATTCTGCAAAAAAAAAAAAGAGAAAGAGAGAGAATTGGATGTTGGTGGTCACAAATCAAATATGAAGAATCTTAAAGTGTCCAAATGCATTTGCATTATTTTTTTCTGTTTTAATTATGTCTGTATAGCATTTTTTTCATTGGCATATGTTTGTGGTGCACAATTATATTCATCTTGGGAAATTAGTACATATACATATTGCATTTTAATAATTTTTACTTCCAGTTCATTCCCACCCCTCCCCTCTCCTCCCAGCCACAGATCCCTTTCCCATCTCCATGAAGTCTACCTCCCTATTTCCTACCATCTCTCTTATTTTGCTCCTTATTTATATTTTGTGTTTCTCATATGTCTCAGTTACTTCTTAATTGCTGAGACAAAATACCTAAAACACACAAATTAAAGGATTAAAGGCTTATCTCAGCTCTCAGTTTGTAGAGGTTTCAATCCATGGTTGGGTCCAAGGCAGAACAGCATGGCAGAGGGGAGTAGTAGAGGAGAAACAGTCCATGGCAGTGCAGGCAGGAGGCAGCAACATCGATCCTCCTTTTACCTCTATATTTCATTCAGGCTGCAAGTTTACTGTTCTTGCCACCCACACCCAGGGTAGGGTATCTGTCTTCAGTAAATCCATTCAGCCACACACAGAACTATACTAAACCAATCAGTGTACTAATCCAGTATCATACACCCTTAATCTGGCATCATACACCCATTATTCAATTACCTCTCCAAAGTGCTTGAGGCTTTGGGAAAACGTCTAGATACAAGCCTTTTCCCTCCCCTCCCTATATCTCTTGTTCCCCTTCCCAATTGAGAAAGGTCTATATCCCTTCTTTCGATTATCTGTCCTTTATATTGCTCTTTATTTATAATTTGCATTTCTCATACAGGAAAAACCATGCAATATTTAAGCTTGTGTGTCTGATTTATTTCACTTAATATTACATACCTGAGGCACATCCATTTTCCTACAAATGAGTCAAGTTTATCTTTATGGCAGAGTAGTTCTCCATTGTGCATAAATAGTACATTTTGTTTATCTATTCATCTGTTGATGGACATACAGCCTGCTTCCAAGATTCAGCTATCGTGAATTGTGCTGTTATAACATGGGTGTGCATGTATCACTGTAATATGATGTCTTTAACTCTTTTGAGAAGATACCTAGAAGGGGAATAGCTGAGTAAAAGCGAATTTCTATTTTAAATATTTTGAGGAATCTCCATACTGATTTCTATAGTGATTGTCCTAGTTTACATTCCCACCAACAATGAAGAAAAGTTCCTTTTTCTCCAGTCTTTCCAACATTTGTTATCATTTGATTTCTTTATGATTACCATTGTTTCTAGAGTAAGATGGAATCTCAGTGTTCTAATTTGCATTTCTCAATGACCAGCAACTTTCATCTCCACTGGTGCCCCTTGGATCTGTTTGGGAAAGTTGGGATTCCTTTGGGCATTTTTTGTCTTATTTTTTTATGTTCCTATTTTTATTTTTATTATCTACCTACTTATTTATTTATTTATTTATTTATTTATTTATTTATTTAATGCTAAGAGTTGAGGTCAAATTGAGTGAAGAGAGTTTATTGTTAACATAAGGATGTTTTTAGTAGGTTCTGTCTTCCAGTGATGTGTTCTTGGTTTTATTTGTCCAAAGATATTGTCTACCCTTTCAACCTATTTAATTCAATTAAGTTGCCCCGCATCACTGTGCTCTATGGAGATAATTTCCACTGGTTATAATAGTGTCAACAGAACCAAGTATATATCAGTCAGCAACTTGAAAACTACTGTGATAATTTCACCCTTTTGTCAATACGCCTTACAGACTGTATTATACTGGGATATCGGGAGGGTTGGGGGAAATGGGAAGGAAAGGTAATAGAAAAGCTGCATGTTGATAGGATGAGAGGAAGGCAAATGTCAGAAGGTTTTATAAAAGGAGGCAGGAAGTCAGACTCTGAGAGTTACTTTATAGCTGGGGTAAAGGCCTGGTTAGAAGGTGATTATTTGTATAGTCAGGAGGATGGATGCAAATGGGTGGAGATGTATTTAGAGACTGAGGGAGGCTATGAAACTGTCAGTACCTGTTAATTTGTATGTAATTTTGCAGCTAGTTTGTAGGTAATTTTATTTAGACCCTCCAAGCTCAATTTTGTTGAGGATTAACCTGACAGGTTCTTAAATGGCACTGTTGAATTTATTGCACTGGTTATTATTCTCTAATGCACTTATACAATCCCCTGTTGCATTCTCTAAGGTGAAGAGAGGTTGGAGAGATCAGAGGGAGGATATCCTTAAAAAGGGAGCATGTCAAAGGGAATACCCTTGAAACTTAAAGTATATATATGATCAACAAATACCAAAAGAAAGAAAAGAGGGGCCGGGGATTTAGCTCAGTGGCACAGTGCCTGCCTGGCAACCTTGAGGTCCTGAGTTTGAGTACCGAACCCCCAACAAAAAAAAAAAAAAAAAGAGAGAAAGAAAGAAAAGAAAGAAAAAAATGAGAACAGAGAATCGAAAACAAAAAACAAAACCACCTGGATGACCTAAAGCCAACAAAGTAGCAACACGTTACAAATGATAATAACAAATACAAAGTTACAATAACTACAATTACCAAAATTACAATAGGAATAAGGAAAACAAAAAACCCTTCCCCTGTTATAGCATTAACCCCAAGCTTCCACACAGTTCCCTCCTCACTGGTATCATGTCGTTTTCGATTAGCCACACAGTTCCCCTATGGGCCAGACAATTGCCTGTCCAAAGCCTCGAGGACTGTTGGTCTCTGTCTGCTAACTTGTGTCCTGGTTTCAAGCTCCAGACTCGCCCCGCTGCAGACCTCCCTGGATCTGATTACCTTAATCAACATGGGGGGTAATTGTGGACTTTTCTGTGTCTTTCCCTGCACAGGTTTTCCTTGCCTGTTGCATGGCCAAAAAGCCACTAGGACAGGTACTGATCCCCACCTCTTTGAACACAGATGACTGACTTAGCCCTATCCACAAAAAAACAGCAGGAGGGAATTCTTTCTATCCTGGCTCTGTGGAGTTGCCAAGTTGCCAAGAGGCTGAGTCATCATGTTGTTCCCTGACTCTGCAATATGCAATTGTCATGAAACAGGTTTTCACTTCCATTTGCCAGCTGTTCTCAAATAGGAGTCGCTGGATGACCCCCTTGTGAGCCTGCTGACAGTCCTGGGTAGGACACTGAATATTCCATGTGCAGCAGTCCCATTGTATGTAGGAGGAATGGCTTCTTGTTGTTGTTATTTGTGTTGAAGAAACCTTCCCTCTCCCCGGTGTCTCGCTGCCTGCTGACACAGGCAGTATGGGTGCCTTGCATAACTGGGTTAGAAATGACCCTCTTGCTCATGCCTAGTAGGTAGGATAGCTTTACTATGAGTCCACTGGATCCTTCAGGCTGTCACAGCAGGGCTGTCTTGCTCCCACCTCAGTCAGATCCTTTCTCAATATGGCGCATAGGCTGGGTAGGGCTGGGGAAGGGGTACTGTGATCCAGAAGTGGAGCAGTTTCCTCTCAACTATCCTAACATTGAATTTTAGTCCAGCTGATCTATGTATTCATTTATCCTCCCGTATCAGACTTTATCTTTCACCCCCACCTAAAGATAACTGCTTTTTTTTTGTACCAATTCAGAGACCCTGCAGCTGTCGCCCCATAGTCAGCCATCATGGATCCTCCCAACCCGCATTTTCATTTGAACATTTACTATTATCTCACCTCTCCTCTCCACATCAGAGATGGATTGAGGATATCAGTTTGCCACTTGCTTTGGTAATGAAAAAGGCTAAAATTTTAAATTTGATGCTTTTATTTTTAAGCCATGCACAACACACACAAGACAAATGGCTGTAATCTTTCCATGGTACCATTACTGCCTCCTGACACCATTTAAAAATGAAAAATAGGTAGATTTTGAGTCTTCATAGTAAGATTGTCCAAGTACTCAATTTAAGTGAAATAGAATCAATTGACTCTTTGCCCATCAAATACGTTTTAACAGTTATAGAAGACAAACAAATCTATTCTGGGTCTTATTCACACTGCTGTACACATCAAAAGTTAACAGGATTAAATGTATGCCTGAACTATAGCAGAAGTGTATTGGCTACTAAAGAAGTTCAGTGAAGGGAAGATTGGGAAGAGAGAAAAGTCAGGAGCCATAGTACATAGGATATTAACCAATGGGTTTTATAGGCTTAGAAGAGATATTTATTACTCAGTCACTTCCTGAAAAATACAGCTTGGCTAACTTATTTTGGCAAAACTCCTCTACGCTATCTGCTAAGCCCAGGGTTTATATTAAGAGAAACTAACTTTGGAAATGTTGTTTTATATCTCAGTTAAACTTAAAAGCAATGCTTTTGATTAAGTTTTCCAACAAAGGAGTTGATCCTGAATTATTTTATACTTCATATACTTTTTACAGTACCTATCATAAATGTAACACACAGTAGTATTTTAATAAATTATTTAAATAAATGTATATACACATGAATAATTTCTGTTTAAATTTTTCACCCATAGTTCCACATTCTAAGTATGCTGCATTGAATTTGTTAATTAGTTCTACCTTTCAGGCTATTTAATTTCCTCTCTTTTCCAATTTAATTTTCATTTGTGTCTTTTGAATTCAAAAGTTTCATGAAAAAGAAAAATAAGTAAAGCACATTTTCAAATTGGGGAGGATAGAAGTTCAATGAGCAAGGTGTTAATTTTAATGTTATTACTCAAAAATACAAGCTTTCTACACAGCAACAACGAAAGTACATACTATTTCAGTATATTAAGTTTTAAACAGTATTGAGCCAGATAAAGTATTTGTAATCTTGAAAAACAGTAGCTGTGTACAATCATGCTTACCAACAGATAAGCTAATATTCTTTTTCATAAACATCAATTTAGGCAACAATTTATAATTGCCAAGCTCTAAAACTATGTCTTTCTTGTTCCAAGTAAAGCAATAGCAATGGGCCAATATCCCCTGTACGAAGATGCTGTATGTCAAATGTCAGCAAACTGTGGCCTAAATTCAACAGCTAGTCATGTTTTTCAAAAGTGTTATGAGGAAGTAGCCTGACCTATCTGTTTATGTATTTCCTGTCATTGTTTTTGTATTAGAAAAAGCAGAGTTGCAAGTTGTGACACAGACTGTAAAGCTTTAAGCTTTTAACATACATTGCCTGGTCTACTGAAAGGTTTACTGAAAGGTTTAATACAAACAAGAGCAGAGTCACAGAACAGATCTCATCCCCAGACAGAGAAGTCCAATCATAAAATGCTTCATTTAAATATTAATTTTTGACTATGTACAGACACTCAAAAAATTAGGTTTGATTAAATTGGCACATGTGTAGTCATCCTTCCATTGGAAGTCAGCTTATCATAGCTGCCTTCTAGAAAAAGGAGTAAATATCTACCGAGGCAAGAGTACCACTGTATTAGAAGCCTCCAATCCCATTCAAAACAATCCTTCTTGGGAACATTTTCTTCCTTCGACATTCACGTCTAGGGTCTCATTGCAAACAGAAGGAATCAAATTACCATGGATTTATTTCACCCCACCCAAGTAGAAAATCAGAATTGTAATCTTATGCCTATGCCTGCCCTTTCCTTTCCCTCCACTCATCTAGCTTGCTTTTTATCACTTTCCAGATGTCAATACCAAATGTCCTCATTTTTCTTATAAAGTACTCTCATATATCCACTTCAGAATTACAGTTAATTTAGTCTATCTTTCACTTATTAATGAGTATGTTTTCTTCCCACACAGACAAAAGAAAACAGTGTATTCTTTTTACTTTACGTTTTTTAAAACCATGAAGTTGAAATCAATCCACTCAACTACGTTCAAATAATTCTTCATTTCAGGCTGCAGATATTAGTCTGTGATTTGTTTGCCCATGGAGCACTGCAGAATTGGTTGTCTTCTTTTTAACAAAGCTGTAACCAGCTGTGTTAGTACTGGAGAGAAATACAGACAACTCCCATTGCACTATTACTTCTTCATGCCTGAACTTTGATTTGGTAGAATTTCTCTTTTATAGTCTCTATTTTGAAGAGATAGACCAAGGCCTATTGTGTGAGATTCCGTTTGCAGAGGGAGACAGTGAATGGCAGAGATAGGAGTAACTCAGCTTGGGGGTAAGTTTCAGCATGAGTCCAGAGAAAGTGAGATAAGTGTCTGTTATGGTTTGTGTCTAGATGTCCCCTCAAAGCCTCATACAGTCAAGGGGGTAGGCTTCTAGAGTTTGTGATTAATTCATTGTCTAGTGGTGGGATTATGGGTGTGAGTGCTGCACCCACCCTAGGGCGGGTGGCATTCATACAATATAAGGGAGGGAAAGAGGCTTGCTCTCTTGCACTGCTCCTCCCTTTTTGCTGTTGTTGCTTTTGCTGTCTTCTGCCACCATGAACTGCTGCCCTCTGCCACGCCACCCTGCCTTCCAGCCAGCTGAGTATGGACTGAAACCTCCACGAATTGTGAGCTAAATAAAACTTTCCTCCTTTAACTTTGGGTGTTGGGTATTTTGTCTCAGCAATGAGAAAAGAAAAAAGTAACCAACACAGAATTTGGTACCAGGGAAGTGTGGTCGTTGCTGTGACTATACCTGACCATGTGGTTCAAAAGCCTTTGGGTATGGCTTGTGGGAAGAGTTTGTAAGGGTTCAGAGATGTCGCCTGAAAGAGTAGGGCTGGAACTCCCTAGGCTGTTCTGTATGGGAGATTCAAGTCAGAGCTCAGAAGACCAGAAAGCTGATAGAAATCCTGACAGTAAAGACCAGGCTCAGAAGGTTTCTCCTGGGAAGAAGGACTGCACTGGTTGTTGGAGTCCAGATGATGTGTGTCATGGCTTGGCAAAAAGTTTGTCTGCATTTTGCTCATGTCCAGAGACTTTGCCTGAGACTAATATTAAGGGTGGTGGACTAATTGAACTGGCAGAAAAAATTTCAAGGCAGTAGAATGTTGAGGTGGTGGCATGCCTTTTGTTGGGGGCTTTTAGCCAGATTTATATTGCTAATCAAGAGAAAAGAGCCCAGCAGGATGATTTAAAATGTTGTAAGTTTGGTCAGAAAGGAAGCTCCAGTAGAGCTGAGGAGATCTCCATTGCTGAGAAGGAACAGGAGAATATAAAAAACGGCCAGAGGGCATCACAAGAAGTAGCAAGTCTTAACCCTTTGCAGCCTCAAAACTGCAAAAGTGAAAGGTTTTCCTTTGAGGAGAAAGCCGCAGAACGCCATGTTCCAGAATGGCGGCAGCCACACTATATCCCAGAAAGGTGGCGGCAGCTGCACCAGGTTCCAAAATGGCAGTGGCCACACCTGGCTCCAGAATGGTGGCGGCATAGAGAATTTGTTCCTCAGAATCAGGTTCAGAGTGCTCAGCAATCCAGGCTCTCGACCCTTATAGCCAAGAGGGAAGAAAGCCTGGCTACTGCGCCAGCTGGCAGTGGACCTTGGCATCATCCACATGGCGCTGATTTTAGGCGCATGCAGAATGCAAGAGTTCTGAGGTTAAAAAGGTTTCCACCCAGATTTCAGAAGAAGACGTGGGAGGCCAGGCAGTGTGCCCCTGAGCGGGCAATATGTGAAGCTGTGAGTGTGAAGCCAAAGGTGCAGTGGAGACCCCAGAAGTCTGGAGAAGCCAGGAACATGGATCATCTGAGAAAACCTGCAAGGAGGGAGCAAAGCGGACCTAAGACAGAAGCTGTGGGAACTACAACCACCAGCAGTACCACAGGGGCAGAGCAAGCCAAGCCCTTTGGAGCTCACAACTTGCCACAGGTTGCATTGGATGCTGCACGTGGAACTACAGGACTTAATGTTTGCCCTGCTGGATGTTGGACTTGCTTTGGTCCCATTCCTTTGTATCCCCTTGTTTGTAACTTTTGGAATGGAAATGTCTATCTTGTGCCATTGAATGTTGGAAGTGTTTAACTGTCTTTTCATTTGTACAGGGTCTCACAGCTAAGAGTTTGACATAGATCTTGGAGGAGACTTGGGAGTTGGACTTTTGAGCAGTGCTGAAACAGCTAGGACTTTGGCAACTCTTAGAGATGGACTAAAATACCTTTTGCATACAGGGATGTGCATGAGTCTTTGGGGGGCCAGTTGTGGAATGTTATGGTTTGTGTCTAGATGTCCCCCCAAAGCCTCATGCAGTCGGGAGGCAGGCTCCTAGAGTTTGTGATTAATTCATTGTCTAGTGCTAGGATTATGGGCGTGAGTGCTACACCCACCCTAGGGTGGGTAGCCTACATACAATATAAGGGAGGGAAAGAGGCTTGCTCTCTCTTGCTCCTCCCTCTTTGCTCTTGCTGTTTTTGCTGTCTTTCGCCACCATGAACTGTTGCCCTCTGTCATGTGCCACCCTGCCTTGGAGCCAGCCGAGTGTGGACTGAAACCTCCACAAACTGTGAGCTAAATAAACTTTCTTTCCTTCATTTTGGGCCCTGGGTATTTTGTCTCAGCAACGAGAGAAAACTAACCTATACACACGAACCCTTTCCACGTAAGATGGGCTTGGAAGATATAGCTGTGGACTCGAGGAGCAGAGCGTGGGCTCAATAATGAGAGACATCTCTGGAGTTCCTGGAGCATAAGGACTCAGGAGACAAGTGACTGGGACATTCAAGTTGCAAAGTAGACTTGTGTAAAAACACTGGTGAATGGCCCTGACAGAAAACTTGAGTGTCTTCCCAACTTTTCTATCACAAAAGAGGCCTAATGCTTTGTGAAACCTGTAGCCTAAGACCAACCCCCCTTTCCCCTCAGTGGCCTAGAATGAATTTCCTGCTAGATTACAGGGCGGTGCATTGGAGCAGAGTGATTACGGGAAGAAAAATGAAAGGGACTTCTGGACTAAAACTACGACTTCATACATTTTGAATACCAAATGAGTTAAATTTCAAGATAAATTATACCAACAATGCAGTAGAGCAATCTCATTTGGCAACAAATAAAAACTATGCAGTTTAATTGACTTTTAACTTAACTATCTAGAAATTTAGATAGAAATACAGTACTCAATAAAAGTAATTACTTTTTAACAGATTTGTGGTGCTTCTTATGGTTAATCTCTTTGTTTCCTTCTACATTTGTTTGCATTTTCTCTTGAATTGTGCTATTGTGTAGGTTGTTTTGTTTAGTTTATAATTTGCCTCAAATCCTGCTAGAAAGCTGAATGTGCACACGAAATGAAGGATTGATTCAAATGCCGGTTTCACATTTCTTTATAATTAATTTTCTTCTATCTAATCTAATCCAAATATAATGTAGAATAATATTATATCCTCAAGGTATTTTATCTAGCTTTAGTTAAAATACTTTTCTGTCACCATGATTTCAAGCAGTAGAAATGAAATAAAATTTGTTTTTAAACTAAAGTAACTTCTAAAAACATGACATGACTCATACAGACTGGCTAAACAAGGTTACAATAACACCATGATTTATCAAATTTATTCACTTTTATTCATTGAGAGCATTTTAATTTTGAAATATTTCTAACTGAGGAAGCAAAAATCTAATAAATATATAGGTCATGTATGACTATTTTTTGTTTCAGCTTTATTTTTTATTTCAGCTTTATTTTTTGAAGTGGAAAAAAATGACAGGTAAACCCAATACTTTATCATACTGACCTATTTGTCTTCTCTCCCTTTTTAAAGATAGGTATTATACCAGGACTACTATGTATTATTCACATATATATCACTATACTTCCATTACTAACATCTTTATTTTCAATATATGCAATTGTTTTATTTAGATATAATATAAATGGAGTGTTGTTGTATACAATGTGTTATAACTTTTTCTAACAAAAGGAAATCTAGAAAAACATTAATATATGTGTGTGTGCTATAATAAAACAACACTAAAAATTAGATTCTCCATAAAGCACTTTCTGAATAGTTGGGGCTGCTTTTCTCACTTTTGAAAATTCAACTGTTAACTTTGAGATAAGCATAAATACATCAAAAAATCTAGAACACATAATAAAGATCCCTATAGTCTTTAAATTATTCCCAATGATAACATCCTGCAACACTATAGTACCATAATAATAATCAGAATATTGACATTGATATAATCTACTGATCTTATTTTCTAGCTCTACTTGTTGTGTGTGCATGTGTGCACAGACGGGTATTCTAGTTCTATGACATTTTATCACATGTGAAGGTTTGTGTAGCAACCACCACGATCAAGACACAGAAGTATTCTATCATATAAGAATTCTTAGTGCTGCCCATTTATACTCACATCCACCTCCCTCTACTGACACCTCAGGCTCTAAATCCTAAAACTACAAATCTATTTTTGTTCTATAGTTTTATCAATTGAAGAATTACACAATATGTAACCTTTTAAGATTGAGTGTGTTCATTCATTTGTCCTATAGGTTTTATGAATCACTTTTGGATTCCATATTGGTTTATTTATTATTTTCAAATGAGTCACTGTGCTTTTAGTGGTTTCTCTGATATATATGTATGGATGTGTATTTATGCATATTTATATTCATATTCAGAACATAGCACCAGTGATCCTCGCGTAATTTTCCTGAGGTAATAGAAGGAGCTTCCCAGTCCAGGGCAACATGGTCCATATAGATCTGGGAAGGGGAGTAGAAAGCATTTCCCAGTCTGGGCACATGGCAGTGTTGGATGGCTGTCCAATATCTCTAGGGGGGTAGGAAGAATTCTCCAGTCTGCAGTGAAGTGAGAATCCCAGGCCAGGTGCTTGTTGCTTCAAGATTCTCCCAATGGGGCCACTTGAAAGCCTAGTGTCTAGAAAAGGTGTGCTGGGGTTGGTATGTTTACTAGCTCAGGGAGAAGGAAGTGGGATCCTGGCTCAGTGCATGTTGCGATCTGCCCTGCTAGAACAACCTAGATGTCTGAGGGGAAAAGTCTTAGACCTAGAAGAGAAAGAAAATTCCTCTCCCTGTCTGATTATTGTGAGAGCTCCAGACAGACCTTGAGCTCTCACCTGGTGCTCTTTTGGGGCCTGTCTTGCAAGCTAGGGGAGAAAGGAGATGATCTGGACCACCCTCTGTTCCTAGCTTGGCTGGATAGTGAGAATATGCCCTGTCGCTATGTCGTTTATCCATTCCTAGGGTCCTTAACCCTGTTTTCCTTCTTTCCATTTTTCAGATTTTTCCTTTTGTTGCCTCTTGCATTATAGCCAGAATTTAGTTTTCTCCTCAAAGTATAAAAAAAGCTACATTTTCTAGACTAGATGTTAGGGTTTTTTATACTGTAAAATTTAACATACAATTCATATTGTATGAGGAATTAACTTTTGAGGTGTGATTTTCTTTTGGCCACTTTGTTTGTTTGTTTGCTTGCTTAGATATAGAATCTTGCTAAGTCACCAAATTGCACAGACCCAGCTTGAAACTGTAACTCTTCTGCCTCTGCCTCCCAGGCTTGCACCACCACAGAGCACATTATTTTAAAAGCGACAGTGATTTCATTAAAATATGAGGAAGTCTGGACTTTCTAAAACATTTTTTCTAATCATTGTTTCAAAGTATTTTTCCCTGAGTGTATAATCTTTCTCATAACAAATAATTAAAAGGAAAACCACTACAAATTTGCATAACATATCCCGAGTATGATACTTTGTAAAATGATAAGGTATTAAATCTCAGAATTATAGAAAAGGATAAAACTACAGCATTGCATTACAGTGGGACAGATTTCAAACCCCAGAAAGTAACTTTAAACAATGTATTCAACCAGCAATCCAAAAAAAAACTTGTCATGTGCCGGCTATATTTCAGAGACCATGGCAGCTGGTAGCAACGGTAAGAAGAAGCTGACGTGGTTAGGTCAAATTTGTGGAGACAGAACTAATAAATCATTACAGCTCAATGTGGTAAGGACTATAAGAGATGTATGTGTAACTTGGTATGGATGCAAAGAAGAGGGAGTATCTGAATCACAAAGCCTGGGTGAGAATCACTTTAGGTATACAAGTATCAGTTTGGAAAGTAACAATAGAAATGATTCAAATTTCTTTTAACATAATACCAGTAAAAACATAGTACAAAATGTTCCCGAGAATCTCAAGTCATCAGATAATAAGAAATCGCAATTATATCTTCAAGATTTTGTTTGACAAGGCAACGGTGATTTTTTTTTCCTTAGATGCTTTTAAAGTATGCCTTTGGTTGATTCTAAGTCTAGGGCAAAGATTATACAAGATGAGCATGGATGGTCTCATCATGCAGAAATTAAGGAAGTGCTCAAAAAAATCTACAAGGATGAAGGCGTGTTAAAGGCACACAAAGGCCTACTGAAAGAACTTCAGTAGGAAGCTGCAATAATCAGAGCAAGAAAATCAATACTGTACTCTTGGAGCATAACCCATAGTTTAAATATTCATGAGTCCAAGCTGATATAAATAAATGATTGATTGAATAAATAAATAAATGGATGAATAAATAAGTAATGAATTGAATAAATAAATAAGAGGATACCAACCTCTTTTGCAGAAGAATTCCAAATAATTCATGGGCTGCATATAGTGACTCTCAAATACAGTACTGGGCTGGGCATGGTGGCACATGCCTGTAATCCTGGCACTCAGGAGGCTGAGGCATGAGGTTGGCTGTGAGTTCAAGGCTACACAGTGAGTTCAAGGCCAGCCTGAACTACATAGTGAGACCCTCTCTCAAAAAAAAAAAAAAAATTAAATACAGTGCTGGGGAGAGGGGTGATGGGTGGTATAACTTCACAGTGGGAGAACCTACCCCTACAGTGGAAGAACATCATCACTGAAAAATTATGCTAATACTGTAGTAGGTACTGTTGGTAGGATATGATGAGAATTGCACTTTATCGCTTGTGGACTTCCTCACCAAAAGCCATAATTTCTATCTAACTATGAGGGAAATATCAGAGAAACCTCAATTGAGGGAGCGTCTAGAAAATCTGAACATATCTGACCAATACTCCTCAAAGTCACCAAGAACATCAAAATTAAGTCTGAAAAATTGTCATAGACAAGAAGACCATAAAACAATATGATGCCAAAACGTAATGTGGTATCACGTATGCCTGGATGGAAGCATGGGGCAGAAAAACAACATTAGGTGAGGATACCGGTACAGCTCAGGGATAAAGTGCTTCCTAGTATGTGCAAGGCCCCGCATATATCCTCCAGGAAGACCCCCCTCATTGTTAATGTAAAAAGACATTAGAAAGAACACAATAAGTTAAAATTAAGAAAATCTGAATGGAAAATTTGTCAATATTAGATAATTAGGTTTTTTTTGTTTTTTTTTTGTTTTTTTTTTGTGGGTACCGGGGGTCAACCTCAGGACCTCGTGCACCAGCAGGCGCCCGTGCTGCTGAGCGATATCACCGGCCTGTTTTTCGTATGTGGGTTCTGGGAGTCGAACTCGGGCCCTCGCGCTTGCCAGGCAGGCGCTTAGGCCACTGAGCTATCTCACCGGCCCTAATTAGTTTTGACTAAAAATTTAAATTTATCATACTGAAGTAAGATGTTAAGAATAGGGAAATTTTGGGTTTGGGGCAAATGGGAACTCTATTATTCTTAAAATTGTTTCTGTAGTTCTAAAGTTTTTCTAAAATGACACACTTATTTTAAAATAAAGGAAAACTACAGGGAACATTTAAAATATAGGATGACAAATATTAGGTCAAGACAAATATCAGGTCAACAGGTGACAAATATTAGGTCAAGACAACCCTGAAAAATGGCTTAAATGAGTCACTATTTGCTTTCATTAATGGCACAGAATCTGGACTCCATATGTGAAGATCATAAACTGCCAGGAGCAGCTATCTATACCGATGAACAAATTATTCTTGCTAGATCATTCCGTAACCTAGTATCCAGGAGGAGCCACTTAGCACATAACACATAGTCCACAACCTAGAGATCTTCCAGGGAGCCAACATTCAAACTTTGTTTAGCTGTCAACCACAGCTATTGTTCTGAATTATCTAGCAACCATTAAGTTCCCTATGGAACATTCTTGAACACCAACAAAGTATGCTCAGTTGCAATTTATATTTACTTTAATAACAATGACTGTTTTTCTCATTAATGTAGCAGTGTTGCTTCTTGATGTTCAAAGGTATTACAAAAGATGTTACTGAGCTGAAATTTACCCTAAGAATTACTAGGAGGATTCATAGGATGTTGATATACTAGCTCAAGGACCAATAATTTTGTTCAGAGCTGAACAACCTTTAGAGGTTCCTCTGAATCAATTGATTTTCTGTGTGTTTCTGCAAACTTTATGCTACCATGTTTTCTTTCATTTATTTTAACCAGTCTTAATCTGAATTGTAGGTTTGTAGTACTTTTTATTTTTTTTTTTTTTTTTTTTTTTTTTTTTTTGTGGGTACCGGGGGGACGACCTCAGGACCTCGCGCGCCAACAGGCACCCGTGCCGCTGAGCGATATCACCGGCCCCTTTTTCGTATGTGGGTTCCGGGAGTCGAACTCGGGCCTTCGCGCTTGCAAGGCAGGCGCTTAAGCCGCTGAGCCGTCTCACCGGCCCTGTAGTACTTTTAATATACATGTACAATGTGGATCCAGATATATAGGGTGTAGTCACTCACTAAATTATAAAGCCAACCTTTTCGGGAAAGTACTGCTCAAGTGATGATGTTTAATATAACAATAGATTCTAAGAATTCAGGCTTTACTTGATAGCTGTAAAGGTTCATTTCGTGTTCTGGATTAATATAGTGTCTCAGTTACATTCTTCATTGCTGGGCCAAAATACCTGACACCCATGACTTAAAGAAGAAGAGGTTTATTTTGGCTCACAGTTTGTAGAGGTTTCAATCCAAAGTTGGCTGGCTCCAAGGCAGAACAGCATGGCAGAGGAGAAATAGCTCATGGCTTGACAGGTAGGAAGTGGACAGGGATCAGGGGAGGAGGCCATGCCCACAGTGACCCACGTCTTCCCACCAGGCTTCACCTCCCAACATTGCACCCAGCTACAAACCCATCAGTGGGCTAATCCAGTGCTGAGTACCACACACTCATGATCCAGTCACCTCCCGAAGGCCCCACCTAAGAGTTCATGAGGCTTTGGAAGAACATCTAGATATAAACCATAACACGGTATACATATTCTTTCTTTCCATTTTACCTTCCTTTTCTTCTTTCTCTTTCTTCTTCTTTCTTTCCCCATTCCTTGTGTTTTTTGAAGAAATATTTGGCTGGCTTTCTTATACATGCTTTGAAAAATACATTTTGCTCAGAATTCCTCTGAATTACCCTGACAGGAACTATATTTTTCAAAAAAAAATCAAATGATTTTTAACGCAGTGTGACTTAAAAAATGTTGAGACGGTAAGCAAGAAATTTTCAGATATGAATGACTAAACAGATCACAGAGTTTGGGACTGAGACTTCTATCTGGTATAATAAAAGGATATTTGATTTGAGAATCTACCAGTCCACTAGCATCAACCCATTTACCGTGTAAAGTCAATTTACTTTACAAAGAAATTACTCTTGCATACATGAGTTAGACTCACCTATACACTGAGCCAGAACATTACAAAGTTTTTATACTTGGTTCTCTGTAACATAATATCCTTAATCTGTGCAGAGTACTGTAATATTTATAGGTATGCTTATGTGAAGGAAAGAAGTCCCTGCTTTCCCAGGAACAGGATACAATAAATCTATGAGCATTTTCCAATGCCTGAAGGTTGTAAATTATTTCCTTTAAATCAGATTTCCAACCACCAGTTTGGTTGTTATGAAAACAATGTTATATTTCAGTGCTAAAAACCCATCTGTTACTCCTATGGGTTATATATCCCCTACTTTCCAAAGCTGGAAAAGCAGCTTTTTTTTTTTTTTTGTCTTCCTCAAGCCTTCTATGAGACACAATTAATTCCCAGCCACTGGAATAGACACACTATCTAGTATTGTTAGCATTGGATACTGTATTCTGCAGACCAGGCTCACCATTGCCTTTCAATCTGCTTGAGTTTACAAGTCTCAGGGCAATGGAGAACAGTTGGCTTTCACAATCTTTCTGCAAGTGTTGGACATGTATTTGTGTGGGTAAAATGTAAATATCTTCTTGAAAATTAAATAAGTTTCCTAACAAAGACAGCAAAAAATAAGAAATCATTGACAAACATCTTTTACAAATGACTTCTGAGACTAAAGTCCCAGTGGAAAGGTATTTTCATAACTCACTTTTTCGACTTTTGAGTCTCATGACAAAAGAAAATAGGAAATGTATATATTTATTTCCCACCAAGCCACATCAACCCCAGAAAATGAGCAAAGCATTAGCTGCCCAAAGCCTGCTTCCATTCACCATGACAAACTACAGAAATGCTCACAATTGCCACAGTTTGTTAATTGCTACGAAAGAGTTATCACATTAATGCAACTCGGATGCCAAGAAGGGTTTAAATGGAGTTAAATGAGTAAAGCATGCAGAATGCTTTTCATTGTTCAGGCTTATGGGTAGTCAGTGAGTTGTATAATTGAGATTTCTGATGTTTCCAGCTCATTTAGTCTTTTACTGTATTGTGTGAACTCAACAAACATCTGCCAAAAAAAGGTGCAATAGCCCAGATTCAAAGATCCCCAGTGCAAAGATAAAACATGTAATTTTTCCTCCCATTCAGACTTTACTTTCTAAGAAACTAGAATTTTAAAAAATAAATCTGTTGGACTTTGTGTTTGCTTTTCTCTAATTGCCACAAATGGCTAAATCTTTGCTAATCAAAATATGGTCCATGGACCAGAGATATCAGTTTCACCTGGAACTTGTTAGAAATGCAGCTCTCAGACCCAGTCAGATGTACAGAATCAGAATCTGTGTGAATTAACAAGATCCCAGATACTCTGTATGTACATTAAAGTTTAAAGAACACTGAGCTAAACAACTGCCCACTGGCAATCAGTAAAGTAAGAATACATACTTTCTTAAGTAGGTAGCATGAATCTTTTCAGCTCTTTGACAAGTGTCAAAAGTGAAAAGTTTATACGCTCCTAGAAGGCAGCTCTCTTGCCTTACTGTCTCTTAGGTTTGCTAATTAAAAGAGGACTGAGTCTCATTATAATTGCTATCTTTAAATACTTTTAAAAAATTGTAATAATAAAGTAGAAGATAACTGACTCATGCATTAAGGGGTTTTTGGCCATTTTTTGTTGTTAAGGGTAATCTTTTACTGAGAGGGCACTGGAAACATTGTGTGATGGTGTGCTGGTGTATGGTAAACAGTGGTATGTGTATGTTACACACAAACTGGTATATTTGGTGTTCATGTATGAGTGTGCATGCCCACATGTGTGCGCATGTGTGGTATATACACTGGTTGTCCAGTAAAGAAGTAGTTTGGACTTGAAGAATTTGGTGATTTATGGAATGAAAAGCCCCACTGTGGCCAATTTTAAGGCATTAACACGAGGTCAGGAAACTAGATTCGGCAAGGAACTGCACACAAGCAACTCCCCAGAGCCAGTATAAAGCAGCGCCCACACACCCTGACTTTCTACACACACACACACACACACACACACACACACACACACACACACACAGCCTTGACCTCCTAGCTCTTCCCAGAACCTCTAGGCTTAACCTAGATGGAGAAACCACTTAATACAACGAGAAGAAAAGTCAAGGTAATGAAATATAATAAAGCTTTTGTTTCCTAATTTTCTCAGTTCCTTTCCTGGATTCCAATACGTGTTCAGCTTCCCTGCCTCACTTGTCTTTGGACCCTCCGCTTTCATCCCCTTCCTGACACTGGCATCCTTCTGGTGGCCTCAGTTCTATACCAGTGGCTCTGAACTGTGCCAATGTGAGATATTGATCAAAATCAGAATCTAAAATATTTCTCGAGCCATAAAAAAGTAAAATTTGTAAGTTCACAAAGTATTTCCTTTCCATATAAAGTAATACACAGTACTACGCAGAATCCATTCTACAAATATTTAGTGAATATTTCCTATTACTGGCCTTTTTTTTTGAGACAGAGTCTCACTATGTAGTTCAGGCTGGTCTTGAACTCACTATGTAGCCCATGCTGGCCTCAAACTTGCGGTGATTCTCCTGCTTCAGCCTCCTGAGTGCTGGAATTTCAGGCACGCACCCCTACACCTGGCAAAATGAAGCTAGAGGCTGCCACCCAGGCATCATACATATGAAGCATGCATTTTACCACCATGCCATATCCCAGGCACCAGATGGCTGCAGCATTGCTTGCACTTATAATAATTTCTTGAAAAGGAGATTGAGATGCTGAAGGTCAGGTATGTTTTTACTGCTGAGTATAATTCATAAAATTTGTGAGGGAAGAAGGGAGTTCTCCACTCCATTCCCCTGGTACCCTGCTCCCTCCCATCTCCTGGAAGTGCTAGCTCAGCATCCCAGGCCCCTCCATTGTGTTCAGTAATTTGTTACTACCTCTCACTCAAGGAATAACGTACATACCTGAAGCAGACCCTCAGTCTGGTTTCCCTAGTACTATCTCCTTTATCATGATGAGAGCCAATCAAATCCAAACAAGTCCTGGGCTTTGCGATAATTTTTAAAGTTAGCAAATGGCAGGTAGATGTCTGAAAGGGTATCACTTGTGATCACATGAAGAGTTTGGACTGTACTACCCACCCCATGCCCCAAACACGAGCACACGCACACGCACGCACACACAGCTTTCTAAAAAGTGCACATTCTCACATGAAATAACCTATGGAATTTACTTTTATGCATGGAAGATATATGAATTGTACAGCTATTGGCTATAGGAGAAAAATGAAATTGGATATCAGACAGGGAAATCTATGGAAAGGTTGATCACACCACACTCAGTTTTAAAGTTCCGTTTATCCTAGCACATTAGTCTATTAGTTCAGCTTTTACTTTGCTTTTTGTCCCTCAATTTCTTCCCTAAGTCTATTGTATATAGAATTGTAACAATAATGACAAAAAACACATTGTTTTGCTTTACTGCATATTGATACGGTCATGCTACAGTTTTCGTCAGGTTATTAAGAATAGGACAATGTTGACGTTAGATTCTTTAAAATTCAATGAATTTATTCTGTAAAAATAAATAAAAACAGGTAACTTGCTAATTGTATATTACCTGAGTAAAATAGACTTTCAACTCCCATATGTCAATCATATATTCTCATAAAGGAAAAACAATCAAACACATAGTAATATTCAAAATGTTATTCATTTGAGGGTATAAATTGCAAGACAGTCCCACAGATTCAAAATATCTATCAAATAATTGTACTTGTAATCTATGCACAGAATATGTTCAAATAATCATCTTAATAGCATAATCATATTACTAGAGGTAGCTCAAAAATGTCTGCTAAATAAACACAGTGAATACTGCATTCCTATTACAAAATGCCATATTTTTGCTGATGACAAAAAATGAACAAAGAGCCCAGTATACTGTTATATTTTAGTAATTTTAATTTATCTCAGTGCAAATCAGAGAAAATTACTCCACACCAATTCTAGCTTTGGAACTTATTTCTTAGAATCTTAATTATTTTCTTATGCTTGCAGCATCTCTTCCTTAGAGTTATTTACTCTTGAATCTTTAATTATGTCATGATACTATTGAAATAATTCGCAGATTTTCAGGTACTTGGTTAATATATTTTGAAAAACACTTACAAATGTCTAGGTAGGCACTTGAAATTTGAATGTTTAAAATTACTTTTGGAAACCAAAGTTTTTTCTACTATAAAATACAAATTTAATATAATAATTATTGGATTAAAATCAAATTACATATCTAAAATATGTAAAATAAGAAATTATATTTCTATAGACAGCTAATTTACTTTTAAACCCTCTTTTTAAACCCTTATTCAGTTGCTTTAATTTGAATGTCTAAAATTAATCTCAGGAAGAAAGAACATATTTTATTTGTAAATATGAAGAAAAATGAACAAGGTAATTGTTGGTAGTAAAAGCAAGCTAGAGATCTGTAAAAGAATAAGAAATCATTAATTACAGATTCAAAAGAATATGACCAAATTTTGTTTACCTAATGTTTTATATTTTAGATTTGTGTTATGAGAAGGTTTTTAACATTTAAGAAAAGCACTTTTATAAATAGCAAAAGAAACTGCTATGGTACTTACTGAAAGCAATAGAGTAGCATTATTTAACATAAATTAATTATCACGACTTGTGTTAGTAGAATTTTCAAACCATTTGCTGTTCCCATAGCTTTGTCAATCCTGATCTTGTACACAGAACATAGCAAGGTAAAGTGTTAGAGCCAAAGGATACTGAAGTAGAAGCGTGGAGAATCATGAACCAATCACATGCCTATTCAAGACACCAAAGGTGAGTTGAAATTTTTGATGACTTAGTCCAGAAATTCTCTTTTCATACATGCTAAACCACCTGCACACTGACAAATAATGACTGTGCCAACAGACATGGAGAGACAAAAGCTGTGATGTTCTCTCTGACAGTCATTCATACCTACTTGGCTTCTGTTTTCTACCAGCACCCGAGTTTCCTTAGGACAACAGGATCCCGGCAGCCACTGAAGCTCTTCAGTATCAAACCCCAGCTTCACTCAGTCCCTGCAGTGATATTTTTATACTAGAAGAAAGTTAAACAATGGCAATTTCCCATAATCTTTTTAAAATGCTGCATTTGACCAAGCACAATGGAAAGAAGCAGTGGGTTAAATAAGACCCTGGGATAAAGGAATGAGACAGCAAATCTAGTGCTGTAGAAACCAGAGCTTTGCCAACACCAGAATAAAGGCCAGGTCTCCAGGGCGAATGAACAGCATGGAGAGGTGTATTTATATTCTCTTCCCTTCACAGTTTGAAAGAGAATATACAGTACATTTTGAAGTTTGGAGGTATTCCTTTTCTTACACTTTAACCATAATTGCCTTCTTCGTCTCACTTCTATACTTCCCGTACAAGTTATTATACCATTTTCTTTCTTTGACTTTTGTCTAGATCTCAGGTCTCAAAAACACTTTACATTTTTGAAAGTCATTGAAGATCCCAAAGAGATTTTGCCTATGTGAGTTGCATGTATAAATATTTATCATATTCAAAATGAAAACTGAGAGTTTAATACACCAGTATACACAAGCACACATTCTAACTACTGTCAAAGCAATGGCAAAACCACACATTAGGTATTCTCTAGAAAACACCAGTGTACCTTATGGAAGAATGAAAGAGAAAAAAAAATCTAGATGTTACCATGAAGAATTTGACCTTGTGTACTCTGTGAAAAAGGAATTCTACCCACATAGCACATTAAAAACTGGCACTCTAGATAAACCGATAGAAGGCAAATTATTCAAATGACTTTTATCTTTTTCATAGAAACTTTTACTCTCACTTTAAATGTTGAAACCAATAAAATTAATTAAAAATATTAAAAAACACATGTTGAAAAAGAAGAACAAAGTTTGTTTTATATTACTTGATTTAATGGATTTTTAAAAGCTATAGTACTCAAGATCATGTTGGACTAGAGTACATACACATTAGAATCACTAGAATGAAGACGATCAAGCACACTGTTAGGGAGAATGTGGAAGAATCGGAATACTCAGACACTGTTGGTAGGAATATAAAATGATACAAGTACATTGGAAATATAATAGTTTCTTAAAAAACTGAATATAAATCTATCATATTATATAGCTCCTGTACGCCTTGGTCACAGGAAAAAAAAATACATATATATTATACATGAATATTATAGTATCTTCATTTGTAATCGACATAAAATGGAAACAGCCAAATATCTCTCAACAGGAAAATTGATTCCTACATCTGGTATATCAAAACAATGGAACACTGCTATCAACAATAAAAATTAACTGCTCATATATGCAGTTAATTTTAAGTGTGGATGATTCTCAAATATTTTTATTTAGTGAATAAAGCCAGTCAAAAAAATAGTACAATTGGAGGATGACGATACAAAACATAGACTCAGAAAAAATCTTTACAAACTGCTGTCAGATAAAGAAATGCCCACAATATATCTAACTCATGATTTTGCTCTATAAAGCTTCCTTTGAGAAGTGGGCTTGTTGGTAACCCACTTTCAGGTCCCCTCCTGTCTCTCGGGAGCTATCTCCCTCAATAAAGTTTTCCTACTCTTAATTTCCATTGTTCCTTAGAATTCATTCTTTGATTTTGGGGAACACAGGAACTTGGCATATCTAACATCTAGCAGGTTGGGAGTTATATTTATTTCCCCTATATCATGAATAAAAGATACAAATAAAAACAATTTCTTTTACAAAAAAGAAACAAACATAATAACATAAAATTTTCTTTTCAACGATCTAAGACACAGAAACTCATATTCATTACAAAAGGGAATGCCAAATGGGAATGTCACTTCAGAAGATATTTTAGCAATTCTTTACAAAACCAAACATATTCTTCCTTCATGATCCAGCAATCCTACTCTTTGGTATTTACCCAAATGAACTGAAAACTTGTGTCAACACAAAATCCTGCACATAAATTCTAACAGCAGCCTTATTTATAATCAACAAAATTGAGAAGCAACCAGAATATCCTTCAAGAAGGAATGCACAAACACAATGTGGTATGTCTACACAGAGGAATATCAGCAATAAAAAGAATTAAGCTGTCATGCTAAGAGAAAACTTGGAGGAGTCTTAAACACATATGGCTAAGTAAAAGAAGCCAACCTTAAATTGTTACACGCTAAATGACTCTAGCCATATGGCATTTTGGAAAAGGCAAAACCATAGAGACATTAAAAAAAAAAAAAAAAAAAAAAAAAAAAAACAATTTCTAGTGGTTTATAGAAAGAAGAGAATGAATGAGTGGAATATGGGTGATCTTTACTGTAAACCATTATTGTGTATGATACTCAAATGATGGATACATGCTAATAGAAAGTTCTCAAAACCCATACAATATGCAACACAAAGAATGAACTCTACTGTAAACTATGGATTTTATTTAACAATAATATATAAATATTAGCTCATTAATTGTGATAAATTTACCACAGAAATTCAAGATGATAAAAATAGTGGAAATTCAGCAGACAGTTGCAGGGCAGTAGGTACTATACATGGAAACCCTCTATACTTTTCATTCTATTTTTCTGTATACAGTACTTAATACTGGCCAAAAAGTTTGAAAATTGTATATATTATTCCATTTATATGAAATTCTAAAATATTACTATACTTTTCATTCTATTTTTCTGTATGTAGTACTTAATACTGGCCAAAAAGTTTGAAAATTGTATATAGTATATTATTCCATTTATATGAAATTCTAAAATATTAAAAATAATCTATGTGACAGAAAGCATATCAGTAATTATCCAGCAATGAGGAAAGGATTTAGGGATTACCAAATGGGGTTATGATACCTTTAGGAGTAACAGATACATTCATTATTTTAATTGTGGTGTTAATTTCTTGGGGGCATTCATATGCCAAATGGTACCAAGCTTTATACTTTGAATATGTATGGTTTCTTTCAGGTAGATTTTCTTATCTGTTTGCTAAATGTTGCTAATGCTGCTGGTCGGACACAGTACTGTAAGCACCACTGCTTTAGAGATTTAGAGAAAGCAATTGTTCTTCCCTGGAACTGCACCTTGGAAGTACTTAGCTGGAGAGTGTAAATTTTGATGGACATAGCTTGATATTTTTTAAAAGCTTCATGTGTGAGTTCTAGGCAAAATTTAAAACACCTAGGATCAAGATGCTTTTTAAAAAGTTACTAGAAACTATTACTTTGACTGGAAATAGTAAAATTTAATTTTTAAATTTATCAATAAACATGATCTCTAAATAAAATAACCCCATGTTCTCCCCCTTATGTGAGCTCCTAACTCAGAAGAAATAACACAGGGAGGGAGACAACTCATTAACGTAGGTCTTAATTATTTGGGAGATGAAGTGGGTTATATTCTGGATCATTTCTATGAATGAATTTCCTCCCCTTCCATAGACATCTTTAAAATAAAGTTGTGTTTTATTTCATAATCCATTCACTGGTTTCTTTCCAAATCAGTCAGGCTTCATAGATAAGAACCAGTACAGAGAGAAACAGAGGGTTTAGGAGATGGGACTGAACACGTGGTACAGCACCATAGGGCTGATCTGAGCCCTCAAACCTCAGAATCACTCATTTATATTTTCATCTCCTCCCTATAGTACAAACAAAGAATGCGAGCGAAGGATGAAAGCTGTGATAGCTGTTCTCCATGTCAGCCTCAAGACTCTCTCTTCTATACCAACTCATTCTTACTTTAGGATTGAATTTAACTTAATATTCTGAAAGTACCTCAGGCCATGGTTTACGGAGAAGACCAGTAGATCTTTATCCAGTAGCCTTAATTTAATATGGCTGTAAAGATTTACCTGGATAAACATTGCCAGTCATCTGAATCCTAATGATTTGTGGTTTACACTAACTCAGAGCTACTCAGAGTTAGGAATATAGCTATTCCTAACTAGTTTTTTTCACCTAGCTTAGCTCTTGCCTTTGTAAGTCAAGTGTAAATACATAGCTAATTTTATAAAATAATGTGTACAATTTATCAACAAATATATCACTAGACCAACAAACAGGAAGTTTAGATTAGAATTTCAAGGCATTTGCCATTTTACTGTAATTCTAAATTTAGGTGAAAATTTGCAATTATAGGAAATTCACATTAGCATTCATATTGTAATGTCAAGGAGCTATATTATTTTGCATAAACAAAACATTTGACTCAAGTATCAATGGAAACACAAAATTCATGACCAATTAATTAATGTCCTTATAAAAAAAATAAAATTTAATGATCTCAACAACTACTTCTGGCAATCCTATAACTAAATGCTCAAAACTCAGTGAAGCGCTAACTCAATCATTCCATTTTTTTTTAAAGTTGTTTCAACTAAATGCCACAGCGGTGAGACAATAAATGTCTGGAATAGGCCAAAATTTTACCCAGAATTAAGACAATGAACATAGTCTTAATTGCCTTAAGAGTGTGGCAACCTTTTCTCTCAACCAGCTTTGTTCCTACTTCTACTCTATCTCACAGAATTCTGGTTCAGTCTATACAGTGGTACATGCAAGGTAGTGAAGTGGTAGGGTGTTTAAATAAAAATGTTAAAATTTATTACAGTAAAAGACACATTGCCATTAACTCACCTCAAAAATCTCCCCTCATTTTAAATATACTTATCCCATCATTCTTGCCACTTTCTAATGTAGTTCTGGTAGTCCTTCTTCACATCTTTTCATGGCTGCCTCAATGACCTGAATCAAATCCAAATACTTATGGCAATTTCTATCAAATAAAATCACTATGGTATGTCCTCATGCACCTTATTCGCTGAAATGTCACCATGCAATTTTTTTTATTTTTATTTATTTATTTATTTTTTTTTTTGTGGGTACCGGGGGTCGACCTCAGGACCTCGCACGCCAGCAGGTGCCCGTGCTGCTGAGCGATATCACCAGCCCTTTTTTCATATGTGGGTACCAGGAGTCGAACTCGGGCCCTCACGCTTGCCAGGCAGGCGATTATGCCGCCGAGCCATCTCACCGGCCCCATCCATGCAATTTCTGACTCTTCCCATGAGAGGTAAATATTTTGAATCTACTCAGAGCATTGAGGGAGATACAACAGCTGCCAGAACTTTCAGAAAGTAGCAAGAATGGTGGGACAAGTATGTTTGAAACGAAGGGGAGTATTCTAAGGGGATTAATGGCAATGTGTCTTTTTAATAAGTTGTTTTTAATTAAATGTTCACCATAAGTTTTATCACACTTCATAGGCATTTAAAAGCAGACATAAGGGCCGGTGAGATGGCTCAGCGGCGTAAGCGCCTGCCTTGCAAGCGCGAGGGGCCGAGTTTGACTCCCGGATCCCACATACGAAAAAGGGGCCGGTGATATCGCTCAGCGGCAGGAGCGCCTGTTGGCGCGCGAGGTCCTGAGGTCGACCCCGTCGGTACCCACAAAAAATAAATAAATAAATAAATAAATAAATAAATAAATAAAATAAAAGCAGACATAAGCTCCCACTTCTGTGGAGGATAGAAAACTGTGAGATCAATTTTCTCTGACTTTAACAAAACAAAAACCAAATAATAGGAGGACAGAATGTTTTCTAAAAGCTTATGAAAGAACTGAAGTCATCAAAAAATAAAAATAAAACCAAGAAACCCCTACTGAATTAAATTCAAAATATGACAAGCCTCTTCTACAACACAAGGGAATCTTGACTACTTTCTTTCTTAGCTAAGAAGTAGAAGAAGAAAGAAATCACCTTAAATGAGGTTGAAAAGAAAACTGCTGAACTTTCAGGAAATTTAAGGTCACTCATGGACAGATGTAACTGTCTCGCCTGAGAGCCTCAGATGAAAGGAGATTCTAGAATCACCCCTGCTACCGGCACTTCCAATTCTTTTATATAAGCTTCCGTGAATGTTCATGAGAAAAACTGGAGACAAGGCAGGAGAACTGAGAAAGAGTGATGTAAAGTCTCAGGGCAGACCAGGAGAAGTGAGAGAAACGTCCTTGACAAACTGGGCTTCACGCTGAGCCCCACCATTGTCTGTTATGTCCACCAGGGCTGCTTAATTCTTATAGTGTGTGAAGAACCAAAAAGCCTCCCTTGAACTCTGGAACTTACTCTGGAATACTGAGTATGACAGTTAAGCTGGACTGTTAACTTGATCGGCTTGGCTTCTGCCCAGCAGATTTGTAAAGTGTACTTCTAGCTGTGACTAAGCGTGTCACGTAGGTGTGACCTCGGTGTTATGGTTTAGATCAAGAATGTCCCCCAAAAGCCTCATGTGTTCATAGGCAGGACCTTTGAGAGGGGATTGAATCATGGGGCCTGATATAGTTGACCTGTTAGGAGGTGAGGTCTGGTTGGAAGAGGTTGGTCACGTGGGGTCCTGACCTGAAAGGGTTTATTTCCCTTCCTAGCTCCATGATTCACTGTTTTCTGGCCACCATGACATCCACAGCTTTCCTCAGCTATGCTGCTCTGCCATGCCATTTCTGCCCTGAAGCCAGACAACCATGGACTACAACCATGAGCCAAAATAAACTTCTCCTTTAAATTGTGGATACTGGGTATTTTGTCCCAGAGACAGAGAAAGTGACTAAGATACTTAGGAACTATATCTGTTCCTTCACCTCCTTCTGCCCTGGTACTGGAAGAGAAAGTAGGGAGAAATCTTGAAGACATAGAGGTAGGCAGAGATTTCATGAACAAAACCCAAACTATATTGGAAACACTTCAAAGAATCAACAACCGGGATCTCATCTTATTTAAAAGCTTTTCACATCAAAAGAAATCACCAATAGAGTGAAAAGACAACCCACAGAGTGGGAAAAAATTTTAGCCAATTGTCCCTCAGACAAAGGACATATCTAGAATATATAAAGAATTGAAAAAAATTGGACCTCCCAAATTCAAAGACCCAACCCAAAAATGGGCACCTAAAATGAACACATACTTCTCAGATGAAGAAATACAAATAGCAAATAAATATATGAAAAAATGTTCAACATCACTGGTCATTTGAGTGATGCAAATTAAAACAACAGTGAGACTCCATCTCACCCCAGAAAGAATGGCTATCATCAAGAAATCAACCAATAAGAAATGCTGGTGGGGGGGACTGTGGGGAAAAAGGAGCCCTTCTCCACTGTTGGTGGGAATGTAGAATGGTGCAGCCACTATGGAATTCAGTGTGGAGATTCCTCAGAAAACTAGGATTAGAGATCACATTTGACCCAGCTAGTCTCCTTCTGGGTATTTTCCCAGAAGAATTAAAAACATCATACCACAATGATATATGTGCACCCATGTTTATAGCAGCACAATTTGTAATAGCTAAATCTTGGAAACAACCCAAATGTCCAGGGCTGGGGATATAGTTCAGCAGCACAGCGCCTGCCTGGCAAGCACAAGGTCCTGAGCTCAATTCCCAGTACCCAAAACAAAACAAGCCAAATGCCCATCAACCAAGAAATGGATAAAAATGATGTGGTATTTTTATACAGTGGAGTACTATGCAATGGATTACTACTCAGCTATAAAGAAGGATAAATTTGAAACTTTTATAGGTAAATGGATGCAACTTGAGATCATACTCATAAGTGAAATAAATCAGAATCGCATGTGTAAACATTGTATTGTCTCCCTAGTATAAGAAGCTGAAAGAGTAAATAAGATAAAATATGTACAATAGATACTGCAAAGTGGGAAGAAACTGTTCAAAAGGAAAGAGAAACTAGGATGGGTGAAAGGAGAAAAAAGGAAATAAAAAGGAAAAAAAATATATATATACAAGATAGTCAAGAGAGTTATACTACTAATTGCTATTAGTTCATTGAAAAAGTTTGTGCCTATATTGTTTGATCAATTTTTCATACCTATGTCTTGTAATCTGAGCAACTACATTGAAGATAACAATATGCAATGTATTAACCATTGTTACTCTCCTACTCTCTTGTTTTGAAATTTTGTACCGTTGTTTTTATTTTCTTTAAAAAAAAGGGTAGAAGATGAAAACTAAGCTACTCTTGTGTTGAACAACGTTCAAGGACAGCTCAACTACAGATGAACTCAACTTGCCGCGTCACTGCAGCCCTCCATGTACACACACAGTAGACAGGCCGCAGCAGGAGGGAAGAAGCACTTGGCTTCTTCTGGGCATAAATATAATTTTTTTTTAAATTAGATTTTATTGGTACATTTTAGATATACATAAGGATCTCACTCATCATAGAGAATTTGTACCTTCTGTACATGATATAACTTGGCTATTTTTTCCCCACCCCTCCGACCCTCCCTTCAACTCCTCCTCTGCTCCCCATTTACAAAGCTTTGTTTCCATGTTTTCCTTCTTTTATCATTTTTTCTTTACTTTTCCCTTCTTTTCTTTCCCCTGCTCCTTCTCCTTGTTCCCCTGCTCATTTGAACATTTTCCTCCTATTTCACAATACTTATTATACATTTCGGTCCTTATTTACATTTTCAGTTTCTCACACCAGAGAAACAACATGGTATTTACACGAGTGCCCAATTTATTTCACTTAAGAGTATGAACTCAAGGTGCATCCATTTTCCTAGAAATATAATTTTCTTCACTGTCTGATTTTCTACTTCATACACAATAATCAGAATTCAATAAAAATTCCAAGAGTCATAAAAAGGCAGGAGAATATGACCAACCATCAAGAGAAAGTGTGATTAGCAGAACCAGATCCCAAGTACTTCGTATGTTGGAATCGTTAAAAAGGAATTCTAAAATAATTATGATGCGTATGTTAATGTAGGGGAAGATGTGGATAACATAAATGAGCAGATGGGGAATTTAAGAAAAGAGATGAAAACTATGAAAGTGAGACTGAAATAAGTGTCAAAAATGAAAACATGAAGAAAATATTGTAAGGGATTAGCAGCAGAGAAAACGATCTGTGAATTTGATGACTGTTCAAAAGAAATGATCTAAACTGAAAATACCTACTAAAAACAGTGGGGAAAAAAAACAGTCTACAATTTTGAGGACAATTACTAAATAACATGCATGTAATTGAAATCCTAGAAGGAGAAAATGGAGAGAATATTATAGAGGAAAAATTGTAAATGATGGTAATGAAGAATTTCCTATAATTAATAAAAGATATCAATATGCAGATCCCAGAAGCTCATTGAATCATTAGGAAGATAAATTCAACATCATGGAAGGCAAACATATTCAGACAAAAATGAAGATTAAGAAAAATCTAGAAGTAGTCAGAGAAAGCAAAGCCATAATATATAGAGAGAACAATAAATATAGAACAATGACAAAAGTAATGGCTGACATCCTATCAGAAACTATGGAGACAAAAATTAATGAAAAAACATTTTTGAAGTACTGAAAAAGAAATATTAACCTAGATAGAATTATATATGCACTAAAAACATTTTTTTTCAAAAATGATGAAGTAGACATTTTTCAGACAGACAAAACTGAAAATTATCTTTTCCCAACAGACCTGTACTACATGATTATATCTTTTTAAAAGACGATTTAAAGTAAAACTTAAGCTACTTAAAATAAATTGGGGTGTTTAAAAAGTAATTAAAACTATATGGTGTTTTTAGCATGTGCAGAGGCATAGTATATGTCAAAGAGTACAAAATGCAAGAAAATACGCCACTGTAAAGTTACATCATCCAAGGAGTCATGGAATATATTCTGAAGTACCCGATGATTAAGTTGAAGGTACACATATTTTAATTTCAAGAGTGGGGGCTGACAATATTTTTCTGTAAAGGACTAGATAGTAAATATTTTAGGTTTTGCAGGTCATATGGCCTCTGTTACAATTATTCACATGCACTACTGTAGTGTAAAACTGGTGATGCAGTATGTGCATGATTGTTCCAATAAGACTTATTTATAAAAACAAGTGGTATATTTGGCCTGCACAGTGATGTTGGTCCCTTCTCTAGAGCATCCACTGAAAAATAAGGAGCAGAAGGTGGGTAATGAAATACCAATAAAGGAAATAAGAGGGTATACTAAGAATTTCTTGATTCACTCCAGAAAAGTAGGAGAATAAGAAAGAGAAGATGGGACAGGTACCACTCAGATACTAAAGTGGTAGACTTAAACTCAAACATATTAACAATTACATTGAATTGAGGTGGACTAAACATTCCAATTAAAAAGCAGAGACTATCAAATCAGATCAGAAATCAAAATGCACTATATCTTGTTTGTAAGAAATGCCCTTTAAATATAAAGATGCAGAATGGTTTCAATATAAAATGAAAGGCATAGATATATCATACAATCAATAGATAAATACTAGCCTATAAGAATAGACACAATAGACTTCAAGCTATAGCAATATCCATACAGAGATTTCTTTAAAACTTAAATGTACATCTAATTATATGTCCAAGGAATCCCAGTCCTAGGTATTTATTCAAGATAAATGAAATGTATATCCACACACCACAAAAGCGTTCATATAAAAATGTTTTCAGAAGATATACATAATAGCCAAAATCTGGGAAGGCTTAAGTGCCCACTAACAGGAGAATGCATGATCTACATATAGTCATGTTTTAGAAAACTCCATACTAATAACAAGGAATGAAATACTGATTTATACAGTAGCATGAATGAATTTCAACATTATTGTGAAAGAAAAACTCCAGAAACAAAATTGTATAGACTGTCATTCATATTATGTAAAATTTTAGAATATAAGAAAACCTGTCTATTATGATAGAAATAAGTGGTTTTTCTTTTGCTTTTGTTTTTGTTTTTGTTTTTGTTTTTTAAGGAGCATTGAGAATTTGACTGGGAATGGTATAAGGAAATTCTGGTGTGATAGAAATATTCTCTGTCTTGACAGAGAATGGCTATCATGAGTGCATTCATTTGTCAAAATTGATCAATCTGCATACTTAATATTTGTGCATACATTATATTTAAATTATACCTCAATAAACTTGGCATTTGAGGAGAAATAGCATTTATACACGACTATGAAAATCAGCAAGCATTTATGTAAATTTGTTGTGGTAATATAAATACTTCTTGGCTATGAAACTCTTTTCTGTTACATGCCAAGGAGAATATTTGGTAATTAGATTCTTCTGCTGCTAACACATCAAACATCCTTGGATGTTCTACTACTTGACAGCAGTAAATATATAGAGACACCTAACAAATAATAGATATTCAGCATTACACTTTCCTTCCTCCTTTCTTTAGACAAGATCTAAAAGAAACATTTCTCACCCAAAACTTCACAATTGTAAGTTGTACACTCCCTTCCACATTTGAAATGTATGTGACCCATCCGTGACAGCACTCTTCTAGCAATGAAGGCATCTACCTCCAGTGGATCTGAGTTCACCCCTAAGCTGAAATGTATCTGCCACCTGCTCCAAAATATGGGATGTTGCTGTCAAAAACCCTCTTGCTTGGCACAAATTGAGCCGTAGCAGAACAAAAAGTTCTCCCTAAAGTGAGAACTCAGTTCTAGCCTAAGTGACTTACTAGTAATATTTGGAGGACACTGTGGTAAATTAAACATGCATATCCTAACCTGACAGATTAGCACAGCAAAAGCAGAGACAATTCAAAGAAGTTCAGATAACATCAGAAAATAAAGTCAAAATGATGGCAAAGAATGAGATCTATTCAGAAATTAGAAGCAATAGTGTGAGCACAGCCCTGGGCTATATAGGTGGACCCCACGGGAAGGTAACCTCCATGTATACAGGCAAGCATCATGGAGGTAAGCAAAGGAATGTGGTTTATCCTGGAACAAAGCATCAGTGTTGAGGAAAGCTTATTCTGGAGTCTTGTTTCCATTATACACTGCACCGAACTCATGCAATAGTCTCAGACTAAAAGCACACGTCAGGAAGGGAGCTTTGTATTTATAATTCAAAGCTTATAATTTAAAGTTTTCTACATGTGAAAGAAGGGATACAATGCTTGTGACCGAAGTTAATTTTTAATAAAATTCTGTCTCTCTGAATTCTGCTTAAAATGTTAACTTGCAACTACCACTTTTGATGAAGTAGAGAGAAAATGAACAAAGCTCCCAGTGAGAACTAGAAAAGACAGGTAATAAAATAAATCACCCGTTTGAAGGTAATAGGACTTGTCAAGAAAACTAGGATGTCAGAGGCCAAGATAATGCAAAGAAGAATCCTTGCGCTGAGCCCAGCTTCTGGACACTACTTATCCCCTTAGGTTATTTGCCTATTCTTAGTTGAGAGAGAGAGAGAGACAGACAGACAGACAGACAGACAGAGAAAGAGACAGAGACAGAGACAGAGACAGAGAGAGACAGAAAGACAGAAGAAAAGGCAGAGAAACCAGCAGAGCTTTTGACAATCTCACGGTACTGTCAATACAAACATGGCCTTTACAGCTGGCAAATTAGTGAGAAGTGGAGGGGTCAAAACTCAAAAGAGAAGCGATTCCAACTCTCAGAATGAAATCTCCCTTTGAAGTATTTACTGATACTTAAGGGGTGCTCAATTAAATGCTAAAAAGCCAAGCAGGAAGGAACTGAGACACAAGCAGGAGTTCTTTGTAGTCAAAGGGTGCTGGGAAAAATTTTAAAATTGCCAAAGGATAAAGACCCAAATCAGATACTGAGGTGGGATGTCTAAAAAGCAAAAAGATATGAATGTTTGAAATGAAAGTAAGCTCAGTCATATAAAAACTGTTCCCTAGCTTAGAGTTAGCTAAAACTTTGGCTTGATAGTGGTTATATCCCTCTGCTGCATGTCAAAATGTCCTCCCAGAGGGATTAAAATGTCATCCTGGGCCTCTTCTACATTTCAAACACATGATTAATGTTAAAAAAATTGCCTATTAAAAAAGACCACAAAAAAAACGTTAAAAGCCAGACTCAGATGCAAACACTAGAAGACTCATATATGAATGACAAAATAACTGATTAATATGTCAAGAAAAACAATGATAAAATAAAAATTTTCAGTAAAGAAATGAAATCTATGAAAAAGAAACAAACAGAAATTCTAAAGATAAAAAATCTCTGAATTTAGGAAATCAAAACTTGGGTTTACCTGCATATCAGAAACAAGAGAAGAAAATCTTGTTAAACTGAATGATAGGTCAGCAGAGAATAGCATACCAAAGATTGATGAGGAAAAAAAAGGATGGAAATTTAAGAGCAAAGGAAATGCGTGAGACATGGAAAGGTGTTTCTATACATGTGATTGAAGCTGAGAAGGGAAGAGGACAGAGTATTTGAACAGATGACAGCTAAGAATTATCTAAAACGGATGAATAGATACACTGAAATATAATCATATGATGAAACACTATATAGTGGAACAGTTTAATAGAAATATCATGTAAATGTTCAAGTTACCACATTAAAAAATGTAAAAGGCAAGTGTGTCATAGATTAAATGATCCTCCTCCAAGAATGCTATGTATAAAGAGAACTTCAGAGTGTGATCTTATCTGAAACAAGTGTTTTTGTAGATGTAATAAAGGTGAGAATCTCAAGATAAGATTATGCGGGGAGTAAGGGTGGTGCCTAAAGCCATAAATGTGTCCTTAGAATGAGAAGACACAGAGGCAGGTGTGGTGGTGCATGCCTATAATCGCAGCATTCAGGAGTAGAGGCAGAAGGATTCCCAGGAGTTCAAGGCCAGCCTGGGCTACATAGTAAGTTCCAGGGCAGCCTGAACTGCACAGCAAGACCCTGTCTGAAAAAAAAGAAAAAAGAAAAAAAAAAAGATGGAGATGACACAGATATAGAGGCAAAGGCCATGTGAAGAAGGCAGAAATTGGAGTGGTATGGCTGTAAGCCACGTAATGCCAAGGGTTGATAACACTGATCCGAAGCTGAGGGAGGCATGGAATGGCTTCTCCCTCAAAACTTCAAGAAGCGACTAACATCCTGATTTTGGAGTTATGGTCTCCAGAACTGTGGGGAAAAAAAAAAAAAAAAAGTCCTGTTTTAAGTGAGGAACTTTTTTTCTTTTTTGGTGATTTGTTAAACAGTTCAATGAAACCAATAGATAGTGAAAACACTTTTAACAATCTATTTTATTTAACACAGTATATCAAAATATTATTATTTTAACATGTGGTCACTAGAATACTTTACATTCTGTTTTGCATACTAATTCTTCAAAATCTATTGTATATTTTACACTTACAGTATATCTTAATTAAATTGAAAATGTTAGTTCCTCTGTCACACTAGCCATATTCTAAACACCAAAGAGCCACATGTGACTGTGGACTACCACAAAACATACTGTGCAGTACTAATCTATGCAAAATGAAAGAGGGAAGAGAGGAAGAAAAGAAGGGAAAGATAGAAAAGAGAAGAGAAGAGAAGGGGAGGGGAGGATAGGAAAGGAGAGGAGAGGAGAGGAAGGGAGAGGAAGGGAGGGGAGAGGTGAAAGAAGAGAAAAGAAGAGAAGAGAAGAGAAGAGAAGAGAAGAGAAGAGAAGAGAAGAGAGAAGAGAGAAGTGAGAAGTGAGAAGAGAGAAGCGAGAAGAGAAGAGAAGAGAAGAGAAGAGAGAAGGAAAACTGAGTTAATCACAATTACATTCAGAAATATGCATATACATGACTCTCACAAACTCTTATTTCCTGGTACTGGGGACTGAATCACAGAACATTGGTTTACTTGTTTTTATTTTTGTTTTGTTTTATGGTACTGGAAATTGAACCCAAGGTCTTATGCATGGTATGCAAGTACTCTACCACTGAGCTATTCTCCAGCAGAACAGACATTCTTGATAAAAGAAATCAGACCCCTAAGAGTATATGCTGATAACTTCTTACATAAATTTCAAGAAAAGGCAAAATTAGGGTGGAGAGTGTAGTTCTGTGGTAAAGCATTGTTCTGGCATGCATGAGGCTCTGGATTTGACACCCTGTACTGAAAAAAAAAAAATCAGGAAAAGGCAAAATTAATTGGTAGTCATAGAAGCCAAAATATTGATGGAAATGATTCTGATAAGAGAAAGGCATTAGCAAACACTCTTGGGATAATATTCTATATCTTGCCCTGGATACTGGTATACACAGAGTGTTGCGAGATATAAACATGACATGACTAGTCATGAACTTAGAAGATACATGCAAAATCAGCTCTATCACATGCAAGGCAATTCTACTAAAGGAAAATAAATAAATAGTGAAAAGTTGTAATTTATATCAACTACTCTAAATTCAGAATCCACTCCCTACATCACTGCCTGTGTACTATAGGAGTCATTGTGAAGATGAGGAAGAAGAGGAAGAGGATGCCTTCTTCATAGAGCATCTGCAGTGTTCAAAGAGAGCCTTGGTGGCAGTGGTATGAAGACAAGGCACAGGTTGGCCCCTCCCCATCTATTCCTCCATCTCCTCCACACTCCTTCCTCTTAGCGGCAGTTACCCTCAGCTCACCCAAATGGATTTGAAAGATAACAACCACTAGCACTCAGAATGGGGCTCTCTGTTTTACATATTGTACAATGCCAAATATGCTGTCAAACTCAGGAAATAAAACACTTTAAGATAATGAAGTGTATTAGACAACAATACCAAAGACAATATTGAACTGTCAAATAAAAAATGTACAACAGTAAAATAAAGCAGATGCTGCCAGCCACTTGGCTTATTCATAGGAGAATATATATTAAAGCAGAAATGAACAGTTTGTGCTCGACTGACTCTCTAAATTTTTACATCTTTGCTGTGCAAGAAACATCATGCTGAGAGCTACCGTTTGCATTTCCTAACCTTTGTGAAGGCTCTAAGGCCTCAGTGACACAGTGCTGCAACCATTTGAAATTAATTTCCTGGTTACACTAGCTCAAAGAGATGTTGTCCTTTAAAAAGGTTATCAATTAATGGGAATTCTAATTCAATGTAAACATGGGGCCATAAATGTCTTGGATTCTGTACAGGGTGCCCTATGCCAGAGGGCAGTGTGACATTTGCCCCAAGGCCCAGTGTGACTAGAAGAAAGTGAAAATAGTGGTAGCAAGGCCTTTTACAATAACCGAATGCTATAAAATACTTTCACGGAGGATATATATAAATATATATATATATCTTAGACAGATAGATATAGATATATACTTATATATATTCTAATAGCATAGTAGTTAAAAGGCAAGTTCCAGGCATTAGAAACCTGAGGTTGAATTGCTAGCCAATTATTATATGTGTGAATTTAAGCAAATTAATTTCTTCATGCCTCAGTTTTCTCATGTGTGTAATAAGGATCATAATGGCAATAATCATATATATATACATACACATATGCAATCTGACACATACATGAATGTCATATGTATGTGTATGTGACAGACATTCCAGAATCCACCATATCCCTGAGTCTAGCATGTCATTTTGCACTAACTTCCAACTGTCAGAATCTGTATCTCTTTGACAAGATTATTTTCCCCAGAATCTCAGTAGGGTCTTCTGTTTATATATGCAGCAAACTTGAATGCTAGAGAATTAACATTTCTGGGAGCAAGTCTTCAATGAGTAAATGGTAGGAATGAAGTGTAAATTCTCTAGCTCCCTCACTCAAGTGGGATAATTTGGAGACACTATATCTCATTTCGTTTTTCCAAGTTTTCTTGCTTCAAAGTCTGTAAAGATGACCTGCCCAATAACTCACGAATTGGCTCTCCTCTCTTTGCTATAATTAGTTCCTATCCCTCTATCTGGGTTTCCTGTAGCTCATAAATATGATTCTTGCACCAACATGCACGTCTCAGGGCCAACTTTGACTGCATATATAGGTACATGTGAGATTCCATTGCCATCATGATCCTAGGTTCAAACATAAGTCAATTGAATACATTTCAACCCATAATAAAGAGGTGATATCAATCTTAAACCATACAACCCACTTGCTTTTACATAATACTTTTGCTCTAGGTTGCATATGTCCTATCAAGAAACAACAAGTTCCCCAGAGAAAAATCTCCATATGAGTAAATATAAAAATAGGTGAAACACACTGCATTGAAGGTCAGCATTTTATCTCATACTGAGGAAGAGCAATTTTTATCTCCCTTTTTTCTGATAGAAATAATAAGAAAGCAAGCAACCTCAAAAGTCCACTTGAAGTCATCTTGGAAGGATGAAAGAATGGACTATTACGGTGGAGCAGCAAGATGGGGTATTCTCCATCTCTGAAGGAATTATTCAGCTGCCATTATACCCAAGTCTGTCATCCAACTGTCGTCCAATATGTGAGGTAATAATTTGGCTTGGTTGAGACAGTCCTGTTATACTCAGATAAATATGATATAAAAAATAACTCTGCACCTTTTGCTTGGAAAATTGGATATCCACATGCAGAATTAAAGTAGATCCCCATCCCTCACCAGTTAGAAAAATCAACTCAAAATATTAAAGACTTAAATATAACACCGAACTATGAAACTGCTAGAAGAAAACACGAAAGATTTTGGGACACTGAAATGAACAAAGATGTTTTGGACCATATCCTAAAAGCATAGGAAACAAAACCAAAAATAATCAATAGGAATACATATAAACTAAAAAGAAATACATTAAACTAAACTAAAAACGTTCTGCACAACAAAGGAAACAATCAACAGCGTGCAAAACAACCTACAGAATGGGAGGAAGTATTTGTAAGCTATATTACCTGAATGGAGGTTGATATCAAGAATGTAGAAAAAACTCTAAAACTCAGTATCATAAAACAAATAATCCTTATTCAAATGTACAATAAGTCTAAGTAGCTATTTCTTGAAAGAAGACACACAAATAAACAGGAGATACATGGAAAAATGCTTGATATCATGAATCATCAGGGCAATGCAATTTAATACCACAATGAGATATCACCTCATCTCAGTAAGTATGGCTAACAGAAAGATTAAGTATAAAGAAAATGTGGTACTTACACACAATTGAGTACTACTCTGCCAAAAGAAAATAAACTTGAGTCATTTATAGAAAAAATGGATGCTCTTGAGACCATAATATTAAATGAAATAAATCAACAACACTTCAACATCATGTGCTTTTTCTTATACAAGAAACCCAAATTATAAATAAAGAGTAAATAAAAAGAGAGATAATAGGAAGTAGGGAGATCTTTCTCAAGTGGAAAGGGGATCAAGAGAAGGAACGGGGGAGGAAGGAAAGGGAAAGGGGATAAAAAAAGGAATTAATATGTGTTATGTACATGTACCAACTCCCCACAAGGAATGTGAGCATTATATTCTGCAAAATGTATTATTAAAAAAAATTAAAAATAATTTGTGAAATGTTAAAAGATTAAGGATAACAAGTGCTGATGCTGGTGAGGATATAGAGACAAGAGAACCCTTGCATATTGTTGGTGGGAATGTAAATTAATATAGTCATGACAGAAAACAGTATGGAGGTTCCTCAAAAAATTAAAAGTAGAACTACAACATTATCCAGGGGTTCCACCACTGGATATATATTCAAAGGAGATGAACTCAGTATGTTGAAGAGAGATCAGCACTCCCATGTCCATTGCAGAAATACAAAAGCTAAGAAATGGAAATGAGCTAAGTGTCTGCCAACTGGTGAATGGGAAAAGAAAACATGGTACATATACATGATGGAATACTAGTTAACCTTAAAGAATAAAATCCTGTCATTTACAGCAACATAAATGAAACTGAAGATCATTATGTTAAGTGAAAAAGGACAGCCACAGAAACACAAGTATGCATACTGTTACTCATGTATGGAACCTAAAATGTTGATGCCATGGACAGTGAGAGTAGAATGGTGGTTACAGTGGCCTGGGGAGAGCAGTGGGGATGGCAATGGGGAGAAGCTCATATATGGGCACTAAATTGAAGTTAGATAAGAGCAAGAAGTTCTGATGTGCTTTTCAAATATAATTTTATTTTATTTTATTTATTTTTTTTTATTTTTTTTTTTTGTGGGTACCGGGGGGTCGACCTCAGGACCTCGGGTGCCTGCGCGCCCGTGCCTCTGAGCGATATCACCGGCCCCTTTTTCGTATGTGGGTTCGGGGAGTCGAACTCGGGCCCTCGCGCTTGCCGCGCAGGCGCTTAAGCCGCTGAGCCATCTCACCGGCCCTCAAATATAATTTTAAAAAGTTATTTGTGGTATGGGCAGATAATAATATTGCACTGTACATTTCAAACTCTAGAGGTATTTACCATAAATAAACAATGTTTGAGGAGATAACTGTTAATCTTTGTTAAAATCATACAGTGTATTGAAACATTACATGGTGACCCATTAATATGTACAATTCTTATGTTTTTATGTATCAGTTAAAATAAATTTTAAAAATTTAAGATGGGCATATTTTTTGGATGATTTGCCTTCCATTATATCAGTGGTCCTTAAGCTTCATTGGTGTCCAAATTACCTGGAAGACTTATTAAACAACAGATTATTGGGACCTGTCTCACTTTTTGATTCATATTTTAAAAATCACTGCACTAAATCTTAAAACCATTAGATCTTGTAGATAAAAGGCACCAATCCACTGCTCTTCATAGTATGGCTCTCAGATCAGAAATATCAGTATCAACTGGGAATTTTTTAGTGATGTATATTTTTTCACTCAACCTCAGACCTGCTGAATCAGAACCATTGGCCACTGGGCCCGCCAATATAGGTCTTAACAAGCCATCTAGGTGACTTTGAATTAGAGCATAGTTTGTATGTTAGTTACTTTTCTCTCACTGCTAAGACCAACACCCAAAGTTAAGGAAGGAAAGGTTTATTTAGGTCACAGTTTGTAAAGGTTTCAGTCCATAATCAGCTGGCTCCAAGACAGGGTGGCGTGGCAGACAGGCATTGCAGAGGAAAAACAGTTCATGGCAAGAAAAAGACAGCAAAAGCAAGCCAGGAAGGGACAAGACAAGCCTCTTTCTCTCCCTTGTATTGTATCCAGTCTACTGCGATTAGGACAGTGCCAAACCAATCTGTGGACTGATTTAGTAATCACCCACCCTTAATCCTAGCATTGCACCATGAATCAATTCTAGCATCACACATTCTAGATTCAGCCACCTCTGAAAAAGCCCCACCTAGGACTCCATGAGGCTTTGGGGGGACATCTAGACACAAACCATAACAGTTTGACTACTACTAAACCAGTCAAACTCTTCATTTATAAATGAGGAAAGGATAGCAGGACAAAGAAATTTAACCAGAATCACCTAAAGTCAATGGATTTCCTGAAATATACTGAAATTGTGCCTGAGCTTCTTCCTTAGGTTTTTAAAATATTTTTTACTCATTTAATTTATGTTTTCCCACCACAAGTCACTTCATTATGCTCTTACAGGATGTACACACATACACACAAATACATACATAATCTAAAGCAAAAACTAAGCAGCTGTGCTGGTACATGTGTGTAATCCCAGCAATCTGGGAGGCTGAGGCAGGAGGACTGCAAGTTCAAGCCCAGCCTAGACAATTTAGCAACTTGGCAAAACAAAAATTAAAAAGTGATGGGGATTTAAGTCAGTGCAAAGGTCCTGGGCTTAATCCCTAGTACCTCAAAAGAAAAAATAAGAAGTAAAACCTACCATTATATAATAGCCAATGTATGGAATTAACCAAGGTATCCATAGATGGATGAATAGATAAAATGTGGTATGAAAACACAATTGAATATTATTCAGCCATATATAAAAAAGAATGAAATACTGCTATTTGCAACAATGGTGGAAATGGAGAACACTATATTAAGTGAAAAAAGCCAGGCACAGAAAGATACTAACTCATATGTGGAATCTAAAGAAATTTATTTCATAAGATTAAAGAGCAGAATAGTTGTTATTAGAGGTAAGAAGGGAGGGGGAAGGCAATGTTTTAATCACTTTCCTTGTTGCTGGGACAAAATAACCAACACCTACAACTTGAAGGAGGGATTTATTTGAGCTCACATCTTAGAGGTTTCAGTCCTTGCATGGTCTGTGGCATAGTAGAAGGGCCTGGGCAGAGGGGAGCTGCTCGTGTCATGGCAGTTGGGAAGCAGAGAGAGGAGCAGAGCCAGAAAGGGAGGTAAACCCTTGGAGTCAGGCCCCCAGTTATGTCCCTCTTCCAACTAGACCCCACATCCTAACAGCAAGTCAGCTGTAATTGCTGCATAATCCCATCACCTCTCAAAAGCCTTGCCTATGAACACAGGGGTCTTTGGGGGAAGATCTAGATAGAACCCGTAATAGGCGTAGCAGAAGGTTAGCTGTGCAAGTTATCTTGATTGTCAAATTGACTGGATTAAGAGACTCCTGGAGAGGTGATTGGATTGTGAGGAGAGTAATCTCGAAAGGTTAACCACTGAGGAGTTCATAGCTGAATGAGCTATTAGGAGGTAAGGCCTGGTTGAAGTAAGTGGCTCATGGAGGTGTAATGCTGGGAACCATATCTGAGCCCTGGCTCCTTTCATTCTGGCTCTTCTCCTGTTCTCTTTTCCCACGTGTCAGGATTGAGCAGCTTTCCTCTGCTATGGCCTTCTGCCATGATGCCTTAGAGCCAGTTAAATATTGATCAATACCTCCAAAACCACAAACTTCTTCTTTCAGTTGTCTCAGCGATAGAAAGCTGACTAATACAGGAACCAAAATGCAGTTCGGTAAGATAGAAACACTAAATATTTTAATCATTACATGTTGGAAATAAGTATTGAATTATCACTGATCCCATAAATATATGTAATCAAAAATAACTTTTTAAAAAATTTTGAGCAGTGTACTCTCCTTTCCCAAGTTCCATTTGGAAATTTCCAAGTAGGAGATTGTGACATTAAAAACAAATAACTGATAGAAGACAGGGCCTGTGTCTCAGAATGAATGTCGCTGTAATGACTGGAAGGTTGTGTAGTCATTCCTGGCTACATGTAAACAGTGCCTGCTTCTGTCTGCCACTAGTAACAAAAGTGGGTTGCCAGGCTTGTTAGAATCATTCAAAAAGAAAGGCCACGCAGGAAGCAGCTGACGGGTCTTCTCGGAGTGACATCCTGAATTTGAAATATGACTTTCTACTGGGTTGCTTCTTTTCCAGAGATTAAAATTGAAGAGGTGTGTAATATAGAGAAGTGAGGTGCCATTGTTACTATATTCAATAATGGTGTTAACGGCATTTTGGAATTTCAATCCAGGTTAAAAAATAACATTAAATCTCTTCCTTGTAAAGGCTAACTCTGGAGGTGGTAGGCCTGTCTTATTCCTTGGTCCCCCATCCTTGATGTGTTTCTGTAGCCCCATCTTTTAGTGGAAATAGAACTAATTGATGCTAGGATTTCATTTTAAACTTCTTCTTCAGTTGTTTAGGAGCCAAAATGTGCTAGGTATGTTTTTAGAGGTAGGAAAATAATTACTTTAGCTTCCAACATATCCTCCCACTGCAGTTGATGACTTACATGTTTTTGTTTCAAAATAATAATAGGTTTATTTCTGTGCTATGAAAGTTATACATAGATCGGGTGACTTTCAAACTGTTTCTCAGTCGAAGTGTCATGGGCACTGAGCCATCTGCAGATATTAGCTGAAAACAAAGGATCTATGGAGTCCCCATGGCGTGGGATTATTTTACCTACTAAATAGTGGGGAGACGTGAGGTGGAGGAAGAGAAGTCTAGGTGGGGCAGGTGGCAAAGACAAGGATCAGAGTGGAGGGGCCTCAGGTATTGGCTATTTTCAAAAGATATAAAAGTATTTCTGTATTTTACCACTGCTATGGCTATAAAAAATCGTAAGAAGCTGAAGATCAGGCTTGTATAAATATATCATTAACATTTAATAGAAAAAAAAATCAGAAAGAAATTTGACATCATTCTTAATTCTATTATTATTTCCACTACACAGGAATAAACACCATTACAATGTTGCCATATATTTAAATACAGATATAAACATACACATTCTTTTGAACCAAACATTTTACAGCCTGGTTTTCATTAATATTATATCAGTATATCTCAGTGTCCATAAATACACATCTATGTAATCATTTTAATGACACATAAAATTCAATTTATATGCATAAGTTACCTATCCAACATATTATTGCTGCACATTCATGTTATTTCAATTTAAAATATAATTATTATTAATAAAAATATAATGCATGTGTTTTCACCTATATTTTTATATTTTTAAAAAAATAGGCCGGTGAGATGGCTCAGCGGCTTAAGCGCCTGCCTGGCAAGCGCGAGGGCCCGAGTTCGACTCCCGGAACCCACATACGAAAAAGGGGCTGGTGATATCGCTCAGCGGCACGGGCGCCTCCTGGCGCGCGACGTCCTGAGGTCGACCCCCCGGTACCCACAAAAAAAAAAAAAAAAAATATATATATATATATATAAAAGAAAACACTTAGAACTAGAAGAGATAAGCCAAATTATATATTTTTAAATTATTTTAGTACATATTTCCAAAATCAGCTCCAGAGTGTGATATACTTTTCTAGTTCCTCAGATAACTTTTAAATAGTATTTATTTTAATATATTCATTTACTTTTAATTGTAGATTTTTGCACCACATTATTATTGAAGTTTCAGGTAGCTTTTTGTTCTATACACAAGATTAAAAAAAAGATAAGTAAATGAAAAAAATTCATCAAACTTAAGATAAGAAAAATAAGATGAAGATGGGTATGATATTAACATATAAATACTTTAATTTTTTATAGCTGAGCATATTTTATAATGTCAAAAGTCATATTTAAAGCACTTTATAAATATCCTGACAAATACTTGATTAAGCAAAGTGATGCTGTGAATGAATCAGCTACAATTTGTCTTGAAAGTTGGTGTAGTATGCATAATAAATGAGTGAATTAATGACAGTAATGGAAAGTCATGTTGATAATCCATGGCACGACATGAATAATTAGGTGGTGACTATATTAGGAAAATGAGAATAATTTCAGACAGATAGACATAAAACTATAATGTTCAATGAGATCTTCTGTCCAAGAAGGGGAATTATTATTCAAATTTTATTACAGTGCCCTATTCCTTTGCTTTTTCCTATCTCAAGAACTTTCATCAATAGCTGTATCCTTCTATTGCTAAAATGCTCATTATACATTTTCTCACTCTATACACATTCAAAAGTAGCTAGTTTAGTCCCACGTATACCACACAGTTTCATTTCTCAAAAGACAAGTGAGCTTTTAGGCATTATGCAAATACAAGAAGGAGGTGGTAACTTCTAGAATCACCCAGTAACAGTGCTCAAAACGAAATCAAACACCTATCAGTGCTTTTAGAGATGTCTGCCCCATGGGATAGTCACTAGTCACAAATAGCTAGTTAAATTTAAAAGTAGATTAATTAAGATAAAATAAAATAAATTTGAAAAACAGTTCCCCAGTTAGACTAATCAGTGGCCACATGTCATAGTGCAGATGGAGAGCATTTACATCATTATGAAAAGCTCTACTGGACAAGCACGGCTTTTACAGTATAGGTTATCTTTGATCAATGATAATATAGCAATTAAAAGTATGTGTGTAAGCAGGTTGACTAGAGGTCAAAGTGTATTTTCTAATAAATCATGAGTACAAAATGTGATTCATAAAAATCTGTTTTGTTCTCAGTGCAACTGAAAGCATGACAACTGACATAATTGTAAAAAATTCTATACTGTGCTTATCATTACAGGAAAATAATAATATTGCCTGAGAAATAGTGTTTTATTTCCTGTGATGGCTATAGTTAAGAAATAACAAGTTTATTCTGGGAAAGAAGTATCGATTTGGATAGGGAGTACTGTGACAATTCTGAAAATATATTCTCAGCCTTCCTACCCGCATTAGAGCTGGCCAACAAATCATTCTCTACTACCATTTGTTTGTAGATCACAGCGCGGAGATTTTGCTTCATATGAGAATGTCATTGCCACTGCACTTTGGATATTTGTATTTTCCCCTCACAAATGGAGGGAAATTTAAATGGAAATTTAAAAGAGGCATATAAAGGGGCAAATAAGCCATCATAAATTTAATAAAAGTAGAAAAAAGAAGGAAAATTAAAGGGCCTCACACCTAATACTTGTGCTAAATACTTCATACACAACATTTCCTTAAAAGTGATTGGGGAAAAATGATAAAAATGCTAAATAAAATGTAAAGAGATAAAAATACTAGACTAAGAAAACAGCTCGTCATAGGAAATGAAAAGGGAAAGAAGTTGAAGGATGAGATTGTAAATAAGCATAATTACACGAAGACTAAAACTTTTAAAATATGATACACCAGAAATGATACAAAACTTTGCAAGTGGGCATTGTCTTGTGGCTGAAGAGGATTGGCATTACCTGACAATAAATTCAATATGCAAATTCTCAGGGCACACCTCAGACCTCTGCATCATAATCTGTTTAAGTCAGATCTTCAAGTCATTCATGTACGCATTGGCATTTGACACAGTGGCACAGAACATACAGCAAAGCATACAGTACACACATGGGAAAGCTCTGAAGGCCAACTTAACTGGTCCACAGGTAGTCTGACATTGTCGGTGATACACATATCAGTCAGTTCCAAAGCCTTAATCTCTTGCCTGTCTTCTATCCATGAACATTTTTTAAAAGGCAAATACTCACTTTCTCTGTCTTTCATGCAGCAAAAAGTAGCAAAGACCATTTACTTCTTTTGACCAATGATGTCCAGTATAGACATGAAATGTCTATAGAGTCACTTCTGAAAAAGATTTTCCCACCTGATAAAAGCAGAGGTAGTAAGGTTAGTCCTTTTTGTCATTTGGTCATGTTTTCTGCTAGAAGTCTTATTGTGGTAATATGATGCTCAGAGGAGTGACAGCCATATATGACTAACAAAACAAAATATCACCATATTAAGAATAGCTAAGTAGAAAGAGCCAATGTCCTTGATGCCATCACTGAAACACTGTGCCAACCTAACTGCCCACCTTTGGGCTTGTGTTTTATGAGATCATTATTTTGTCTAAATCACTGTTCCATTGGCTGTGGCTGAAATCATTTCTTGCAGGCACTGTGGAGAGCAGCATGTTTTTCTTTCTTTTCCAGAAAAGAGAATTTCATGTACAGAGAATTCATAAATAGGCATTCAAAACTCAAGAAGGACTCAGAAATTTTTAGTAATATTGCTGATTTGATTGAACAAGTTATTTCCAGTCTCAAAGGGTTTTGGTTGTGTGCACCTATTCTCTCATAATGAAATTAGATTGATGGTTAGTAAATCTATAATTCACTTTTAGCTTTGCAGATACAGAATATGAGTCACACTTGGGTTTTAGCCCTAGATTTAAAAATGTTTGTCTAGGGCCAGTGAGATGGCTCAGCGGCGTAAGCGCCTGCCTTGCAAGCGCGAGGGCCCGAGTTCGACTCCCGGATCCCACATACGAAAAAGGGGCCGGTGATATCGCTCAGCGGCACGGGTGCCTGTTGGCGCGCTAGGTCCTGAGGTCGTCCCCCCGGTACCCACAAAAAAAAAAAAAAAAAAAAAAAAAAAATGTTTGTCTAAGTCAGTGAATAAAAATGATAAGCTTTGTTATTTGTTAACCAGATTACTTTCAAATCTTGTTTCAGATTGGATGTTATTGCTATCCATTCACTGTACCCCATGAAACCTACCAAAATAAGTTTCAGTTCAAAAGAAGTAAGTATTAGAGTGATGTAAGAAGTAAATGGGTTATACATTCCAAACCATCTCATGATTAAAAATATTTAATCAAATAGTATCTCTTCCTATTTGCTTCCTGTTCCTCTGAATGAACAAAGTCTCCTTCAGAAGAAGAATGAAAATCTCAGGGTCTTCGTCTGACTGGAATTAAACTTTTCCATAACACTTCAATCATGCAGTATAAAACAAAGTCACTGCTGCTTCCACTGCAACAAAAAGAAAGTGTAATAAAGGGCATGAATTACTAGAATTTTTACAAATCTTCTACATATAAGAATATTCATTGTATAACAAAAGAATATATTTCAAAACTTGGAGATGAAAATATTTATAAGTACACAAATGCATTTCCAGTTTTACCATTGCAATATTAATATAATTAAGCCTTTTAGATCATCATGAATATTTGTGGCTGTTACATTAATCAATTATCTTCATGCTATATGGTGAATATGTTTAGATGTACTGTGTACCAACTCAAGAATATACCTTGGAAATATATGCGTTGCTTCTGGGTATCGTTCATTTTTTGGTTTTGATTTAGAACTTCTTTCTGTTTTGGATGAAAATTGGAGTTTTTCACCACTGACCTTTCCTCTTTGAAGATTATGTTCAACAAATAGTTTACATTATTCTAAGATTTATAGAACATATAGCAGTATCTTCCAAATTAATATATGCATAACAAATAATTCTCAAATTCTCTTGTTCACATGAGTCACCCAGGTATCTTGGTGAAGGGCAGTTCTGATTCAGTAGGTCTGGGATGCAGCCTGAGGCTCACCGCTGTCAGGTGAAGGCAAAGTCACTGGCTCACACATCTCACTGTGAGTAGCAGAGGCCTAGCAGCTCCCCATGAATAAAGTGCTATAATTTCCATACTCGTATAATTCTCACCATGTCCCCACCGGGTCAGTGATGAAGAAATGAGATCTTCAAGGTTTTGTTCAGGAGTATGAATAATAAAGTTGACACTCCGAACCACTCTGAGACACATCTAATTTCCTTTCACTTCCCTAAAAGGGCTTTCACCAGATGAGGCACCCAGTCCTGTGAAGCAAACCAGCACAAATTGTGCAGTCTTTCTGTTTGTTCAGAAGAAATATTATTGAATCAATAAATGTTTCAGATCTAAATTAATTTTACAGGATACAATGAAAGGATCGGTTGGGCTTTTTCTACATATCAGAACACATTGTAATTTGGACTTCAGATATAAGACTGTTAAACAGAGTAATGGTCCACTTAGCCCAGAGTAAATGTGTGCTATTAGTATGCCAGGTTCGTATAAAGCAGGAGTTCATGTATCTTCAAGTAGCACAGAGAAAAATAAATAGGTTGTTTCTAATTCAAAAGATGCTTCTCATGGCATGAAAAAAAAATAAAATTAAGGCTTTGTTTTATTTTCGTCCCTCTTTTGTTCTCATCTCCTTTTCTCCCATCCCCTCCTTCTTTCATCTTTGCAGGGCATGCACATCCATACAACCCTGTAGGATCTGATTTGATTATTGTGATTCGACTAACTGATAAGATTAAAATCCCTATGAGAATCTAAGAGCAGCAGCAGATCTGATTATTTGGAGTGCTGTTGGCTACCTTGTGGCATTCATAGTTAAGGAAGTACCCTGCGACAGCCATCCAGAATGAGCATATGGCAAACCTCTGTATCCAGCATTATTTTTCTGTCATTGTTCATTATTTTTGAATTAACTGTGACAGCACGCATTGTGCTTATTGGATGATATTTCTATTTAAGTCTCTACTACTCATCAAAATTGTTCAGCTACTATAGCAAAGATACACTAAACAAGTCACAGAGAGAGACTCAAGGACTCCCCACAATTTACTTTTTCCATTGTTTCCAAAATAGAGGTCCTAAGAAGGTTACTTTTTTTAAAAAGAAGCTCACTGAATTAGTCCTGTAATATCACACTGTTCGTTCTAACTAGAGTGATAGGAGGAGAAAATGGGTTGTTGCTTTTGTGTTTGCACTCACGGGGGGTGAGAGGTAATATGGGTGATGGAAGGATGACTTCAGTATGCTGATGGATGCTGTCAAAATACATCAATATTAACTTATGTTGCCAGGCTTCCATTTTATTAATGGCCCTAGTGTCAGGAAGACCAAAAATGAAGGCCAGCCTCAACCCACCTAAAGATCACTGCATCCATCAAACACACTCAAATATCCCTCAACATAAAGTATAGGAGGACCAAGAAAAATTAACTACAAGTAACCATTCAGGCATTATTTGAGCAAAGGCCTCAGTTTTGAGGGTTAGTACAACCAAGGTATGAAAGGGGCCTTTAATAGTTTTCTGAGACCTTAGGACTTAGTGCTGCCTATTAATCTCCAATCCCAAGTGCCAACAGTGTTATAGGAATATAGACCACACTGGATTCCCAAAACATAGAGCCCAGCACCTCCTAGGTTTTGCTTTCAAAGCCTAAGGGTTTTTTGAAGCTGTGGATCACCCATTGATGCAACAACAGCTGTATCCGCAGCTGAATTTGTCAAACTTTATTCACTCTGCTCTTGTATTTGATGAGAGAAAAACTATTCATGCAGAGTTTATGCTTGTGCACCACGTCACAGTATCAGAATCGAGAACTCTGTTCTTTAAAGCATTCCAAGGATCTATTTGAAACAATCACAACAAAATATTAATACCACATTCATTTCTGTGGCTTTCTTAGTTCCTGAGGCTTATGTGGCAATGGGCATCTCTTTATGAAGCCAGGAACAGTAGCACAATCATTCGCAGTGAGGAATTGGGGACCACACGGGATATATATCCCTGATTTGACCAGGGCTGAACCAACACATTCCACTCAGTTTTTGGTAACTCCAACTGCATTCTGTTCTCAGAACTGCCCATTTTTTTAATTGAAAACAGAATTACAGAAGTCTTTTTCAGTAGAAAAATTGAGGCAAAGATTAAATAATAGCTTGAAGACTAAAGTTTCAATTACCAAGTGCATTTTCATTAAATTAATGAAGTGTATAATCTATTAAATGCTTAGCTTCAGTTGTAAATAAATGCGTATACTTTCTAATACCAATAATGATAATATTCTGCACCTGTTAAAATCTTTTATATTTTTCAGTCACTTTACATATGGATTTAACACTACAAATCTAATAAATAATCATAAAATTAACGAATGAATTAATGAATGTTTCCCAAAAAGGATACATTGAAGCTCAAGTACTAACCTACAGTACCTCAGAATGTTACTTTATTTGAAAATAGGATCTTTGCAGAAGTAATCAAGTTAAAATGAAGTCCTTTATGTGGGCCCTAAACTAGTATGACTATATCCTTACAAGAATTGAGGTCAATGTAGGCACAGAAGGAAGGCAATATGAAGAGACACCAGGTTATTTCAAGACAAGAGGCTACCAGAGGTTTGCAGACGAATGGAACTGATCCTTCCCTGGTGCCTTCAGAGGGTACATGGCCCTGAGGATGCCTTCATTTCTAGCATCAAGAACTGTGAAGCAATATATTTCTGTTGTTCCAGTCCACTCATCTTATGGTACTCCATTGTGGCAGGCCTAGGGAGTCACCACAAATGAGTCCTCTAATCATATACCAGCATGCACTGATCTTGCCCAAAGACATGTAAAGGTATTCTTGGCACATAGAAAATACATGAGTTTTAAAATGTTCACAGCTGAAGCCAAATCATGATGGACAGACTTATGAAGGAATTCGGGGTGGGACAATGAGGAAGAAGATATACAGGTGGAGAAAGATAAAAAGATGGGAGGAAAGGATAGGAACAGAAAGAAGAGCAAGAAAGGAAAAGAAAGACTAGAAAGGAAGAGATGGGAAGAAAGAAAGGGGAACAAATTGTCAGGCACAAAGATGGAAGGAACTGAATTCCAAAGAATGGGTGTAGAGGTAAGAAGGAAGTGGAACTGGAGGAGTTTTTGTGAGTTTGGGGCAAGGTGATACATCCAAAACTTATCTTACCATAAACTCAAAATATCTGAAAGGCTCAGTAAAAATATAAAAGAAAACAACAGCAACAACAAAAAGCAACTGGTCTCAGAAGTCACACACTTTAAAAGCCTTTGTGTCTAAGGCAAAAGGAGCAGGGCAGGAACTGAAAGACAGTAATGACTTAGTTCATTCACCTGTTATTTCTTAAGAAATTCGGAATCTTTCTACATTTTACCTTCTGTGGTTTGATGTGAGACTAAAATATACTCCTTCTAGACTCAGCCTATCTCTATTCTGCAATGATAAAATACACTTGGGGTTTGATTTATATTGATCACTAATTACGTTATTACCTTTCAATTGCACTTCTCATTTTCAAAAGTATCTGGAGGTAGGGCCATTTCTAAGAGAATATCTCCTGTGATTTCCAGTGAAATTCTGGGTGTTATATCACACATCAGGCTGCAATCTGTTTGCCATTATGGAAAAAGTATTTGTTTTTAGCTCTAGGTTTCTCTTCCTTACCTGAAGTCATATATTTTATCTTCTCTTTTTTTTTTTTTTTTTTTTTGTGGGTACTGGGGTCGACCTCAGGACCTTGTGCGCCAGCAGGCGCCCGTGCAGCTGAGCTATATCACCAGGCCTTTTATCGTATGTGGGTTCTGGGAGTCGAACTCGGGCCCTCATGCTTGCCAGGCAGGCGCTTACACTGCTGAGCCATCTCACCGGCCCTATCTTTTCTTTTTTAAATTAAGATTCTTGGGCTGGTGAGATGGCCCAGCAGCACAAGCACCTGCCTGGCAAGCATGAGGTCCTGAGTTTGACTCCCGGTACCCACATACAAAAAAAGGGCCGGTGATATCGCTCAGCGGCACAGGCGCCTGCTGGTGCACGAGGTCCTGAGGTCGACCCCCGATACCCACAAAAAATAAATAAATTAATTAATTAAGATTCTTTTAGAGTGTGTTAACATGGTAGATGATTGGTTGGCTTCCTAGATGGATGAGCTATGGTTACAAAAATGCTGAATTTCTAAATTTACATAATGAATGCTCAAGTAAATACAGTATGATTGTGCATCCTAGAAAAATAATTTCAGAAGTAAGTTCTTTCTAAGTATGGGCTTGTCATTTTATTATATAATTGTACTGATTTATTCAACATTTAGTCATTATTTATCATGTACCATATTAGGCAGTGTTAAACTCAGAATTAAATTTAGATATCAGTATAACTGCTATCATTGCAGTTAACTCTGCTAACTATATCCTTTGGGTAAAGCCAGAGAAATTAAAGATTCCTACCTTCCCTTCCCACCTTAAAAACATAAGGTATTTGAGACAGTAATGGAAATTTAAGTTATCCATTAGAATAGAGTTCGGGGGACTGACAACAAATAAGATTAGCAGGACTATTATGGTGCAATTAATTGATAATTGAAGAAAATGATAGTATTAATCATTATAATAACACCTAATCTTTGTTCAACTAGTACTCATCAAGCACTTCCTGATTTGATCTTTATGATCAGCCTACTAGGTAGATAATATTACTGACCTTGTTACAGATAAGGACATTAATGTTGAGAAAGGCAAACAAATTACTTAAGATGTCACAGAATAATAAAACGTGGAACTAATATTAAGGCAGAATTTCAAGTTCCAGCCTGTACTGGGCCACTTAGTGAATTAGGATGACCCCATCTCAGAATAAAAAATACAAAAAAAGGATGGGGATACAGCTCAGTGAGAAGGCCTTGGGGTCAATCCCCACTACTGAAAATAAAATTGAAACCGGATTCTATCATGTATGTCTACTCATAGAGCAACAGACAACGGAAGAGAATATTCATATTCTAAACATCATCTTCACCAAGTAAGTTAAACTTTGGGTAAGAATTAATCCTCCCACATGACAGAATAATATTTTGTGCCTATGCAAAATGTCATTTTTTAAGAAACTCTAAGCCTAAAGGGCTACCAATATTCTAAGAAAATAAAATGCACGATCAGCACTACAATAAACAACATTTGTATATCCTTCAGAATATGAATTTCATCTTCTTAAAAAGTCACTATAGAATACAAATTGGTATTTCAATAAAAGGGAAAAACACATATATGATAATTGGGGGAAATAACAGATGGTAAATGGAATCCTTACAAATCTAGTCTTGGTGAATAAGACACATGAAATTGAAAAACAGTCATTTCTACCTCAACAAATTTCTTCATAAGTAAAATGTCCTGTCAGCTAAAAAGTTTGTCAAATCTACCACCAAATGTTCCCCCAAAAGTTGTAGGCACAGATTATGGCATCACTGAATGACAGAAATAGAAGCGACCCAAGAGACTACATCCAATCCTCTTAAACTCTCTTATAGAGACAAAAAATCCTGAACCAGAGAATTTAAAGGCGATGCTAAGCTGGAAATCCTATGGCTAAAACACATTAGTGCTGACATGAGAACTCTAATAATGTATCTTCTTGTTATTATTTTTCTTTATTTTCTTCTCTGCACAGGCCTGGTTTTTATTAGTTCAAGAAGTTCATAACCTTGTTAAAAATATTCAGGGCTAATATATTCCTTAAAACTCAGCCATCAGTTTGTTCTGCCTTCCATTATCAATAAGGTTCTTCATTTCGACAACAAATCCTTTCCAAGGACTTTTACACACATGCCACATGCCAATACAGCATTTCTCCCCACATAATCTTTAAAATGGAAGCAAAAGTAATGACTGCAAGGCAAATTTCAGAGCACACAGGAAGACAAGCAGTTATTATTTGAAGTACCCGAGGGCCATTTCCCTGAAGTTTATTCTGTGACATGTGACTTAGAATATATGGGAATTATTTTAAAACATGTTTTGTGATCCACCAGCCTCTCTTCTTTTCCAGTGACTACAATAGGAGTCATTTCTTCCATGTGACATAGATTCAATACAAAAATATTCTGGGTCATCGACTCATCATTTGAAAAAGAGATAGGAGAGCTGGCTGACCCATATTATACTATAATGTGTACAATAAATAATATTTTCTATGTTAAACCAGAGATATTTCAGAATTTGTTGATTACCACAGCATGGCCTACCATATCCTGATTGACACATAAAGGACCTTTCTGTATAAAACCCATTTTGGGGGCTATGCTTGCGCTGAACTCTGAGTGTCTTCAAAGCACGCACACATGACATCTTATGTAGTATAGGTTTCAACATCAAACCAAAACACTAAAGACAAAGTGAAGCCATTGGTTTTATTTCATACTTCTCTGAAGCCTTTCACATCTGTCTTTCTCACTGAGCCCTCCCATGGGTATGAATTTATATCTCTCTGGAATGCCAACAACATATTTGCCAGATACAACTGTACATGGTGAAAGTTCTCCTACATATAACCAGACTACCAGTTACACACTCATATGTTTGACATCTGACTCCTTTTATTTGCTAGGCTCATATCTATGGGAATACTTGGCCCATTTTGACACATCCTTAGGATAGCAAATTGAACTTACTAGGGTGTGTTATAAATACAAATTATAATGGGAATCTCTGCATTAATGATGAGGACATATTATCGAATATATTGCAGTTGGCATTTATTTTCATTCTTCAGATTTAAACATGATTATAGCCAACAAATATTTTTTCACATGCTCTTTAATTTAGTAGGGCCTCCATTAAATGAATGAGTTTTTAAAAAATTTATATTTTCCTTTGAAGGGTAGGATTTATATGAATGTGATATTCATTTAATCTATGCTGCTAAACATGGAAGTTTCCATTAAATTCACAGAATCAAGAGCATGTAGATCTACCTAAATCTTTTCTGTGTTTGGGAAATCTCAAGACATCACAAGATTCTCAAGTAAAGAATTTCCTTAAACTGCAATTGAATATTGGATCAAGTGTTCATTTCCCTTTTAATCCTAACAATATATCTGCTGCATAGTATGAGACACAGTTGCTATTATGGTGATGAGGAAGGAGATTCAGTGATGTAAGAGGAGATTTTGAAATGATAAATTGAGAAGAGATGGATTTGGGAATCATCTGCTATCCTTAAAATGGAAGGAATCATCAAGTCAGTATTATCTAACATTTATGAGACAGAAAAAATATTCATATTCCCCACATTTTCTCTACATATTAAAGAGTTGGGAAATATTTGAAGCAAGAGGTACCAAGAAATAGCCCAACATCAGAGAGAGATAGGAGGAAAGGACATCTCTTTCCCTATAACAAATTAAAAAAATCATCTTTTACTGTATATGAAGAATTGCTAGCAAGAGTAGAAGCTTTTAAGCAGAGAAAAATGAACTAGAGAGAGCCTGAAATTTTCAAGAATTTTTCAAGAAAAATTAAATGGTATGTCCGAAAAATATGTGTGGAAGAGAGCAGTTTCCTGCAGGAAATTGTAGTAGTTGAAAACCCAGCATATGGTTATGCTCCCAACTTATTGATTCTTGGTCAAATGTTATGATCTGGTACCATACGTCAGCAATCATCTGTATTGTCTCTTGAAACTTTCCCTTGAATTCTAATGAAATAAAACTATTCATCTTTTAAGACCAATTCCAGTGGATATTTATTATACTTTCTGCATGCATGCCTAGAAGCTTTGAACATTCTTGTAGTATTTAGAAAATTTCTGGGACTGGGGATATAGCTCAGTGGTACAGCATCTGGCTGGCAAGCACAATGTCCTGAGTTCGATTCCCGGTACCAGAAAAAATAAATAAATAAATTTCCCACCTGTCATCTCAGTGTAAAACAAGGGTATCGTTCCATATAAAGATCTGATTGTCACTTTCACAACCATCCTTAAAGAAAATAAAACCAAGATCATGCCTATCAAACATGACAAAGCCAAAAAAGTAATTGGAAGCTTGTAGTACAAAAAGGCTTGCTTCAATCTCCTTCAAATGTAATACTTCCAGTTACTAGCATAAGATCTATGCTGGTGCCCACTGTCTAGCATTAATGCCATCGTATCTCCACTGAACCAATTCTGATTGGCGATCTGGGCACTGGTACTTCTATGTAAATATGGCATCTATTTCTCCAACTTCCTATAGTGAACAGACTAATAGAATTTAGTATACAATACTTATTTTCTACTTAAACCAATGAGGATTGATTTATCTTGTCTGCAATCAAAAACCCTGTGGTGAACATTATCGATGCTCTGCATCTGTCACTAGATTCATTTTCTCTAGTGCTGATTCTCTCTTTCAGCTTTGGTGCAACTTTCCTTTAAAGGCAACTCTTGAACTTTCTTTGGAAGGACTGCCTTCTAGCTACAGTTGGCTACATGTTCCTGGGAACTTCAGTCCCCACTGACAAGTGCAAGGGTGTGAAAACCACTGTATTCTTTGATAGAGCTGGCATAGTAAAGTATTGTAAACTAAGTGTCTTAAGTAATAGATGTTTATTTCTCACATCCTGAAAATCTGAGTTCAAGGCGTTGACAGGGCTGGTTTCTCCAGAGCCCTCTCTCCTTGGCTTGTAGATGGCTCTCTTCTCCCTATGACTTCCCTTTCTGTCTGTGCTATATCTCTTGCTATAAGAGTACTGATCATACTACATTATGACCCCCCATATGACCTCATTTTAAGTTAATTGTCTCTTTAAGAAGTTTGTCTCCAAGTACAGTCCTGTAAATTACTAGCGTTTAGGGCATCAAAATATAAATTGAGGGTCAGGGGAACACAATTTATCAAATAAGAAGAACTGTCCTTGTCTCAAGTAAATACAAATAATTATGCATGACATACTCCAGAGGCCCTCTTCAGGATAAATCTAGGCCAGGACTTGTTCTCAAATCACATGAATGCTTAAAGTTCCTCTTCCATCTTGGTCTGCTTCCTCCAGTGTTTTCATGGTTCCTTCTGGGAGACTTTCTTTAATAAATTACAGACATAGGAATTCTTATTCTAAACTCTGTTTCTGAGGAAAATGAACAACTACACAATCCTGATAATACATATTCTTTTGCTCAGATGGAAAATATCTTCTTTTTTGAGCATCAGGAGACGACATCAGTGGAAATAGAGGAGTATGAACTTGACAAATCCTTCTCTTCCAAAATAGCAATGAAAATGCTGGAAGAAAATATGTCAAAATTACCTTTTTCAGAACTCTGGAAATTAACCACAGGCTTGAAACAGTGTGAGAAATTGGATCCAAAAAATTAGGTGGATCTCAGTAAGAATAGAGCTCTTATGGGATTGTAGCTTGGTCTATTTCACTTTCCCTCTCCCAGCTCTGTGGTAGTTTTGAAAGCCAACACTCCCACAGTCAGTGCAAACCAGCAGTCTAACAGTCTCGGACAGCAGCAGAAGCAGGCTGGAACTACTCCAAAGCCCAATTCCCAGATACCTGTCATCTGACCTGTCTGGTCACTCCTCATGAGTTTTGCCTTTATTTGGCCAAACTCAGACTTCACAGAGTACAAAAACTTTCCATTGGGGGCATTTGTTAAATAAGAGAAGCAGCATTGTTTAATAACCTAGCAGCCAGAACTGGTAATAAAAGTTCAGTGAATAGTGAACTAATAAAAAGATTTAAGGGTAAACTCTATGGTAGGCGTTATCCATAGGGCTTTAAAAGCTCTGACATATTCTTGGGGATCTAGAGTCCACAAAAATGCAGAGGGTTATACACATGCTAAGGGCCATGTGCATAGCTGGGTGACCTTGATTCTGTATGAAGGCAAGAAATACTGTAAAGGCTAAGGCAGGGAAAACTGCTTACCCAAACCCTCCAAACCCCCTCCATGAAGAAGGCATGCCTGCATACATGGACAATTCTTGGAAAACACTGGTAGACCTATTGATTCCAAGTATTTAAGATAATCTCTACCCATACATTAGCTGATTGCTAAACTAAACAAACAGAATTCAGTGGCCACATATGGCAAAAAGGCAAAGAATACAGACTTTATATAATCAGTTTAGCATATTATTTAAAAAACTAAACAGCCACATCATCAGCAACAATAGCAAATGTGAATAAACACCAAATTCTTCTGGAGAAGAATCTGACTTTCAGAGCTACCATATAATATTATTTAAAATCTGTAATTTATAAAAAGTACTACAAGACATACAAAGAAAAAAGAAAGTATTGCCCAGACATGGGAGAAAAGCAATTAATAGAAATTGTTTCTGGGGAAATACAAACATTAGACTAAAATTTTTAAAAAATTAAGTTAGCTAAGTTAAATATAGTCAATGGATAAAAGGAAACTACATTGAAAGAACTAAAACATCAGAAAAATGATTTAGCTATTAAAGAATAGCAACAGAGGTAAAATTTATTTTTTATTTTTTTATTTTTTAGTGTTTATAATCAATCCAGAGTTTTATTATTGTATTACATTTCACTGTTGTGTACTGAGTCAAGAAAAGCTAACAATAATCATAAGAAAAATTCTAAACCTAGGAAGAAATAAAGTTTTTGGTGGCGAATTATATATTTATAAGGAAACAGAACCAATTAGAAATTTTAGAGTTAAAATTTACAATCACTGTGCCGGTGAGATGGCTCAGTAGTGTAAGCACCTGCCTGGCAAGCACGAGGGCCCAAGTTCGATTCCCAGAACCCACATATGAAAAAGGGCCGGTGATATCGCTCAGCGGCCCAGGCGCTTGCTGGCGCGCGAGGTCCTGAGGTCGACCCCCAGTACCCACAAAAAAAAAAAAGAAAAAGTTACAATCACTGAATTGAAAATTTATTTTAGATATTCAACAATATATTGAACAAGCAGAAGAGAGAATTAGCAAGATTGAAGACAGATAGTTTGCAATTATCAAGTTTCAAAACTGGAAAAAGAATGGGGCGAAGTATACAGAATCCGGAGACATGTGGAATACCACCAAGCCTACCAATACAAGCATAATGGGAGTTACAGTAGAGGGAAGAAAAGAAAGGACAGAGTGTATGTACAGAAAATGTCCAAAATGTTTTCAAATTTAATGAAAAATATTCATCCATACATCCAAGAACATCAACTCCCAGAGAGAAAAATTAAAACACACAAAGACATATCATAATCAAATTATTAACTCTGAAGATAGAGACTCTTGAAAGCACCAAGAAAGAATTAGCTCATTATACACAAGGGATCCACAATAATATTAACAGCTATTTTTCTGTCAAAAACCAGGCAAGCCATAAAGTAGTGGAATACTATATTCAAAGACCTGAGAAAAGACTATTAACTAAGAATTCTACTTCCAGAAAAATTATCATTCAAAAGTGAAGGAGAAATTAAAAGTCCCAGTCCCAGATAAGCAAACTACCACACCTGCTCTATAAGAAACATTAAAGGGAGTAATTCCAGGTTGAAATGGAAGCATACTAGACAATAACTTGAATCCACACAAAGAAATACACAGCACAAGTAAAGGCAAATACATACATAAATATAAAAACACTATAAATGTATATCTTCCTGAACATTTCTCTGTATCTGATTAAAAGAAAACAGTATAAATGTATATCTTCCTAAATATTTCTCTGTATCTGATTAAAAGAAAACAGTATAAATCAATATGTATACACTATATAGAGGGACACTGCTATGGTTCCAATGGTTGCAGCCCCTAAAATTCATATCTTAAAACTATAATTTCCAGTGGAAGTAGGAAGAGGAGCCTTTGGGCAGAAATTATGGCTCTATTAAGTCATGGGGATGGGACCCTCATGATGAGATTAGTGCCCTTAAACAAAGAGGAAAAGACATTAATCTGTATCCTTGTTCAAGATGTCAATAATAAGGAAACTGTAGATAGTGGCAGGTGAAGAGGGAGAAATACTATACACAGACTTTGTACTTACATGTCAGTTTTTCTGCAAACATCTAAACATCAAATTTGTTAATGTTTAAAATGGGCACAGTTAAATTTGTACATGTTTTCATAAAAGCATCATTCATAATAGCCAAAAAGTAGAAAGAATCCAAATGTTCCTTAACAAAATATAGTGTATTCATACAATGAAACATTCAACCCTAAGAAGGAATGAGAGTGATTCATGCTATAGCATGGATGAAGTTCGAAATGCAGTCACCGAATGAAGCCAGACACAGAAAAACACTTATTGTGTAATTCCATTTACATGAGATTTTCAGAATAGGCAAATCCATAGAGACAGAAAGTTGATAACTGTTTACCAAGGACTGGGAACAGGAGGGAATGGGTGACTACTAATTATATGAGTTTTCTTTGAGGATAGTGAAAGTAAATTACACAGAATTGATGGTCGCGCAACTTCATGAATATATTAAAAGCCATTGAATTGTACATGTTTAAAGGTGAATTTTATAGCATGTGAATTATATCTCAAAAATAAAACAATAAAGTCACCCTGCCCTTGCTTAGGTTGCTTAGAAAACATAGGATTATCCAAATATCTAAAATACCCCTTTTACTAACTCATATGTCTATATAATTAAAAGTTGTTAACAATAAGCAAGATCGTTTTTTACTTTTATTTTTATTAGTACAAGTTTGTAGTACATAATGACTACATTTATCATGGGGAGTTGGTACATGTACATAACACATCTTAATTCTTTTTTTTCATCCCCTTTCCCTCCCCTCTCTCCTTTCTCTCACCATCTCCTAGTCTCCTTCCCTTTGGCAAAAACATCATTCTTTATAATCAGTGACTGCACTGCCCCCTTTCACTCTAATCCACTCATTTTGATAACGTAAAAGGAAGTTGAAATATTTTAGAATAACCATAAGTGGGTTCAAGAGCAGTATCTTCCTACATGAATGATGTCTATTATTCTAAATTATTGCTTGTTATACATTTTCTCTTGAAGTTAAGGTCCCTTCCTTAAAGTACTATTGTACTGGGACTTGACTATTTTGGAGGAAATACTGGATCATACTTCACCTCTGCCAAGAAATACACAGACACAGCATATTCTTATTTCTCAGTTATAAGTGCTAAAAATGTAGGAAACTCAGCAGATGACAGCAAGGCATGGTGTTCTTTGAAAGTAATATCATGTTAACCACGTGCCTGCATCTATTCAGATAGGATTTCTAAAAGCTTTAGAAAAAGATTTCTGTTTGCAAAGTATGTCATGTCATCACAAAATAAGTGAGAGGACCCTGCAAAATTTAAGAGGACTCTACATTTTCGTACATACTTTCTTAGTTTACCACCAATTCAACACTTTGATGTAAGTTTGACAAGTATTTTGATCCCTATTTGACACGAACATGATTCATAAAGAATAACTCATTAAATAATTCATTAACTAACTTGTGAAAGAAACAGAATTAAAATATAACCCGATTCTCTCATATATTTATTGGAAAGAACATATTTTCTTCCCACATTATGCTAGAAATCTACTAAAGTACCAAGCAAGATTGCTCTGACTTTGTACTGAAAATATCTGACAGAATTTAAAGTAGGTGATTGAGTTTTGCTATTCTCTAACTTAAATTGGAAAGAGGATAAAAGACATTGTGCAAAGAAAATGGAATGCCAGGTTTTAATAGCATACTTGTTTAAAATATTACAGAGATTTACCCATGAGTTGCTTATTGAAATCAAATAAATTTCTTTAAATCTCTCACTTATTCTTTTCATTAACAAACGCTGCAGTGGGAATGATTTTGCAAACTCAACAAAGTAATAAAATGCATTCTTAACTATCTGTCTGCAGGAATTCAATAACACGCTAAACTAAGCCCCCTCTTCTTCAGTATGCACACATATACATACGCATGCTGATTCACCCATATTCACACATACACATGCACACACACACACACACACATATATACACATGCTGCCCTTATTTTATGACTTGAAGTATTTTTCTTCTAGTGTGTACTTTGCAAAAAGTTATAATGTCTTAGTAGGCTAAGGACTCTTGAGACACTTATGAAAATAAATTCAGTATCTCTTCCTGTTAAAGAAAATTGCCACGAAATACCAAGTATCATATTTTGGCCAACCCATCAGTCAGCTGACTTTTATGGAAGTGTCTTTACTATCCAGTGCCTTTCACAGAACTGCTTAGATTGGTAATAAATGTCAAACAAGGTTCACACACTTACCTGTGCTTCTCTCTTTAGCAAGTGACAGGAAAATACCCACGAAGTAGAGTACTATATATGTAATTTAGTCTTGGCAGTAAAACCAAGGACCAAGATGTCTTTCATCCCATTGTGATAATACTGCTGATTAAGGGAATCTCTGCTGACTTTCTCTGGAAAAAATGACTGAAAAAGAGCATGGGGCATGTCTGTGTGATGCAACCAGCTGTGCATGGTGTCAATCTTTAATTAAAAATTACTTAAGACTAATGAAACTAGGAGCACCTCTGCCATTTTAATTTCAGTGGAAATGAAATATAGCACCCTGCTAACATTAAGCCATTTTGTTTTGTTTCTATCAAATGATCTCCTCCTCTAAGTTTATATCATCAATGCAACATAAGTCCCCATCCATATGAGATTAGGTAGGAAAGGAATCAAGAACTACTTTTTAAGTCATGGAAGAGCATTTTAATATTGATTCTCCCTTACCAAATAAGATTTGACCCTCTGTTTTCTCACCTGTAAAATATTAATAGAAGTACCTCACTCATAAAGCTGTTGAGAAGACAGAATAAGCAACATATATAAAGTGTCTAACAAAGTCTTTTAGTTAAGAAGGTACCAAAAGCTGGTGACATACGCCTGAGAAGTCTATGGCAGGAAGATTATGTAAGCACACAGTTCAAGACCAGACTAGGCAACACAATAAAATACACCCATCTCAAAAAATGGCACCGAAAGCTCGCACGGAAATACCACCCAAACTTGCAAATAGCAATGTGTAAATACAAATATAGACAGACACGTGTGTCTAGGTACATATAGCCATATCTATGTATACCTATGTAATATGTATCTGTATACATATCTGTACATATATAATGCATAGACATACTCAAAAACAAAACAAATGAGAGATTTAGGTTTTGCTATGATATGTAAGGAATTTGGAAGTCATTATTCCCATCCTTACAATGAGGAAAAGCTAAACAAATTCACATTTAATGATTTTTTAGTATCATTAGAAATTTGAGGTTGCAAGCTAACTTGCCACCCAGGAATCTGGACAGTATCACATCCTGAAAAACACATCTAAGGTCTCTACCAGTAGCTGAAGACTCTAAAGCCATATAATTGTAGAAATACTTAAATCACATCTCTGAATAATTGTTGGAGGCTGAGACTCTAAGCAAACTCTTAACTGTAAGCCTCTGAACAAATCAAAAGATAAATATTTCCAGCATAAAATACCACAGGATAAACATTTCTATTCCAAAAAGGAAGAATATTGTGACAACAATGGGATCAAAGTGATCCCAAAACCCAGCAGGGCGAATATTAAATTCTGTAGCTCCATATCTACCACCCAGGGCAAGTTGGGGTGGTATGTGAACTCCAAAGGGTTAGATGGACCCACCCCTATGGCATTGTCAGTAGCTGTAGGACTCATGGTTTCTCCCTTGGGCTGGTTTTGCTCACTCCTTGTGGTTTTCCTCAGACATTTCATGTTCTTGGTCTCCCCAACTTTCTGGGGTCTGCACAGTACTGGGGTATACCATGAGGACATATGAGGAACCAGCTAGGCCCCAACTTTTACAGTCTCAGAATTACAAGAGTGAAAGACTTTGCTTTGAGGAGAGACTCAGAACACAATGCTCAAGAAGGGCTACCTAGGGAATTTGTTCCTCTGTTTTAAAAGCTTCACTTTTACAGCTTCACACAATGCCCTCTAAAGGGTACACTACCTGGCTTCCCAGGCCTTCTTCTGAAATTTAGAAGGAAGCCTCCCTGACTCCACAAGTCTCCCATTTTGCATGACTATAAAACCACATAGATGATACCAAGGTCTGCTGCCAGTTCCAGAAGTAGGCAGGCCTCTTGAAGTTCAGCTTCAGAGGCCTCTTAATTCTGGACAGCTAAGCACTGTGAATGGAAAACAGAGGAACAAATTCCCTAGGTAGCCCTTCTTGAGCATTGTACTCTGAGTCTCTCCTCAAAGCAAAGTCTTTCACTCTTGCAACTTTGAGAATGAAAAGTTGGGGCCTTACTGGTTCTTCATATGTCCTCAAGGCATCCTCCCTATTATGCTGTGTGAAGTATTTGTTTTAATTGTTTGTTTTTTTTTTGTTTTTTTTTTTTTTTTTTTGTGGGTACCGGGGGGACGACCTCAGGACCTCGCGCACCAACAGGCACCCGTGCCGCTGAGCGATATCACCGGCCCCTTTTTCGTATGTGGGTTCCGGGAGTCGAACTCGGGCCTTCGCGCTTGCAAGGCAGGCGCTTAAGCCGCTGAGCCGTCTCACCGGCCCTTGTTTGTTTTTTAAATGCTAATCTTTACAGCAACCAACCTCTCCTCACCCAAAACTTTTCAGGTCCCATGTTTACAGTAGCTTCTTTTCTGCTGAAACTCAAAACTTCTAAAATCAATCAGTTGTACTGTTTGCTTGTCACATTCGATACAGGTAAAATTCTCCAGCAGTACTCATACCACAGCTTCCACATTGGACTGCCTTGAAATTTCCTCTGCTAGATGAATTAATCCAGAACACTTAATCTCAATCTCTTGCAAAGTCTGAGGACATCAGTAAAATGTAAACAAATTTTCTGCCAGAGCATAACACACATGCCCTAGAGTCCAACTGCCAATGGAATCCTTGTTCCCAACTGAAGCCCCCTGACCCTGCATTTCTACCAGTATTTTGGCCTTCTGAGATCTTATCAGAATCTCCCATCAAGCTCATCATACATCATTCTAAGTCTTCTCTATAGACCATCTTGAAACTTTTCCAAACTCTTTCCATGAACCAGTTCCAAAGCATTCTAAACCACATGGTCAGGTAGCATCATAGCAATGACCCCAATTCTCTGGTGCCAAAATCTGTCTTAGTCACTTTCCTTGTTGCTGGGACACAGTAACACCAGGAACTTAACAAGCTTATTTTGGCTCATGTTTTAGAAGCTTTAGTCCCTGTAAAGTCAGTTGGTTCCAGTCAGAATTGGCATGATGGAAGGAGCTGTTAGAGAAAACTGCTACTCATGACAGCCAGGAAAAAGAGAGTATAAAGGGAGGATCTGGAAAGGGAAATATACCCTTTCAGGTCATGCCACCAGTGACCTGCCTCTTCCAGCCAGACCCTACCTAACACCAAACCAGATATGACACTCCATAGTCTAATCATTTCCAAGCACACGACGCTTTGGGGGCCGTTTTAGATCTAAACCATAACACATGCATTCAAAATTCCTGAGCTGTTTTACTTCACCAGATTATTACAGTGAAGAAAAACATCTATCCATATCTGTATCTATGTATATATGTATATAGCTATCAAATATATTCCTCAATGACTCTGGCAGATGGAGGAGAAAAGTAATCATTAAATACACCTAGAGCCTCCATCAGAAGAAAGGCCCACACTCCAGACATAAAGGGACCCAGCATCTTGTTGCAGTTGTGGCAATTCTTCCTCATTCAGCCCCCCTACACTCTTCCTTTATTACTTAAGGAGGAAGGAACAAAGTCAGTGTTAGTGTGGTCAGCAGTATCACTTTAGCATACATGGGGAATGCTGAAGTCAGGAAAAGAATTGGTGTTGGGAATGGAGGAATCTATCACATCAAGGATGCATGTGATTGTCATAATTAAGAGACACACTAGAAATCTCTATGTAATGCTAACCATCTCCTACACCCTACCATTGCGCCAACAGGGATATAGCACAATCGCAGTGGATTGCAGATATTAGAGTTCCATGACACATATTTTTTCTAAGGTAGAGCACTTAGCTATAACACAGAGTTGAGAGAGAAAAACAAAATCATCCTCAAGAAATTTGAAGCCATGGCTTCCCACAGCTATAGCAACTAAACACAGTCTAATTCATATATATTGGGCTTTCAGCAAAAAGTTATGAGTCATGCTAAAATGAAAGAAAAACTCAGACTGAAAATATCAAGAAAACATGAGACCAGACTCAGATATGACATGGATTTTGGTATTACCAGAGAGCAAGTTTTTAAAGATTACAATAAATATATTATATGGTACAATGAATAAAGCAGACAATAAGCAATAACAATGTAATTTAGTAAGTATAAAGATGAAAAGTCTTAAGAATCAGAAGAAAATTCTAGAAATCAAAAACATAATAAAAATGAACAACTTTAGTGGGCTCAATAACCTGGGCCTGTCGGTGGCTTGAACCTAAATGAAGAAAGAATAAGTAAGCTTGAAAAGAAGTCAGTAAAAACTTTCCAAACTGATGTACAAAGAGAATAATAGCACATTTAGGAATAATGGGAAAGAGAAAGTTCAACTAGAATGTCAAAAAGAAAAGAAAGCATGGAATGGAAGAAATACAACTTTAAAAATAACTTAGAACATTATAAATTAAGATAGATATCAAAACATGAATTCAGGAAACTCAGAACAGCAATATAATAAATACAGAAAGTACTATACCTAGGCATGTTTCAGTCAAACCGGAAAAAATGTTCTTAGGGAATCCAAGGGCAAAATCACTCTAATTCTAGTGGAGAAAGCATAAGGATTACAGAAGATAATTGTTCAGAGTATATGCAAGTAAAAGAAGAGTGAATGTAAGTAATTACACTACTAAATGAAAAAAAAATCAACCTGAAATTCCATATATGATAAATTATTCTTCAAAAGTAAGAGAAAATTAACACATTCTCAGATAAAAACTGAGAAAACACATTGCCAATAGACCTGTCCAAAAAGAAATGTTAAGAGAAGTTCCTCAAGGAAATAAAAATAAGATGCCAGAAATTCACATGTCCAGAAAGACAGGAATAGTGATAGAAAAGCATTCATGAATATAAAATAAAATCTTTTATTTTTCTTAATTCTTCCAGAAGATAACTGCCTAAAGTAATAATAGTAACACAAGATTGGATAAACATGAGTAAGTGCTATGAATGATAGCAGTATCACACAGCACAAAAATAGTAATTGGTAGTATTCTGTTATAAGGTTAGCATATGCAGTACACATGAAGAAGCATAGTTTAATGTAAGCTGAATTTGGATTTTTTTAAAAAAATATACATAATAAGTTCTGTGATAATCACTGTTGTTTTATTTATTTATTTATTTCAAGACAGGGTCTCACTATGTAGTTCAAGATGGTCTTGAACTTGCTTGCATAGCTCAGGCTAGCCTTCAACTCATGGCAATCCTCTTGCCTCAGCCTCCCAAGTTCTGGGATTACTGGCATGTGCCACCACACCTCACTACTGTTGTTTTTAAAAATGTAACTTATATGCTATCAGAAGAGATAAAACTGAATCATAAAATGCTCAATTAAAACTAGAAAAGGATGAAAATTTTGTGGGGAGGGAGAACAAATACAACAAGTAGAAAACAATTACAAACATGAGACAATAGTAATCAAATTATATCAGTGATTATCTTAAATGTGCATGGGAAAGAGCATCATTTGAAAGACAAAGATTGCCAGACTAGCTAGAAAAATGTATGCTATGTATAAGAATGCACTTTATATATTAAAACACAAATAGGTTAAAAGTAAAGGGATGAAAAAGATATACTGTGCTAATTCCACCCAAAAGAAAGCTGGAATGCTATATTAATTTCAGGGAGATAAATATCAGAACAAAGAAAATCATCACAGATAAAAGTAATACTATATTCCAATAAGACATAGTAGTCCTAAATGAGCTACAAACATAGTATGAAAATACATAAGGCAAATTGATAGAATGGAAGGAAATAATACATACAACTACTACAGTGATACCTTGGTTCATGAACTTAATTCGTTTTATAATTTTGAGAAAGATGGTCACTTCTGTATTTGTGTGGGGAAGATGACCGTGGTTGTGTTTGTCACCCAATGTGGAGTTTGTCAATGAAAGCAAATTTTGTTGAATGCTTTTGTTTGAAAGCCCAGTTGTTTGACAATACAAGCATTCGTGAACCAAGGTACCACTGCATTAAAATTGGTAAAACTGCCAACTTTAATATCCATCTGTCAGTAATTGATCAAGCAGGGAAAAAATCAGCAAAATAGAGATGACCTGAACAACACTATCAATTAACATGATCTAATTGCTATTTATGGAATATTCCAGACAACAAAATCAAAACATACGTTCTTAAACTCACAGTGAACATTCATCAAGACAGACCACATTAAGGACCCTTAAATATACCTGAACAAATTCAAAATTAAAAAAATCATACAAAATAGGTTCTCAGACCATAACAAAATGAAACTTTTAATTAATAATGGAAATATAGCATAAAACATCTCCAAATATTTGGAAATTAAGTGACACACATCTAAATTACCTGTAGGTCAAAAAAATATCAAGAGAATTTAAAGTATTTTGAATTAAATGAAAAGGAAAATACAACTAACTAAATTTGGGGTGTGCAGAAAAACAGTGCCTACAGAAAAAATTTGGGCATTAAATGTATATATTGGGAGAGGATAAAAATCTACAACAAGCAACTTGACATTCCATCTTAGAAGACTACAGAATAAAAAGGGCAAATTAAGCCTAAAACATATGGGAAATAAATAATAAAAATTAGAGCAGAAATTAGTGAATTGAAAACAAGAAAACAGTAGAGAAAAATCAGCTAAACTAAATGCTCGTTCTCTAAAAATATCAATTGAAATGATGACCGTCTAGGCTAACAAGAGATAGAGAGAGAGAGAGAAAAAAACACAAATTACCAGTATTAGAAATGAAAGTGTTATCCTTAGTATTGATCCTAATAATAAAGGAACACTGAAAAAGACTCACCTCAGTTCAAGGCCAGCTTGAGCTATATGGTTACTTCAAGCACAGCTTGGACTACATAGTGAGACCCTGTCTGAAAAAAAACTAATTCAAAATCAGAAAATATTTTGGGAGTTCCAGGAAAATGGCAGAATGGTAAGCAACAACAATTCAGCCTCTCCAAGACTCAGAATCCAGACACTGGAAAATAACAACTTGGGAAAGAAAAAAAAAAGAGGGAAGTAGATCCATGGGAATCAGGAAAGATCTGACAAGAAAATTAAAACCTACAAAGAAATTGAAAATAAGAGAACACAACATAGAAAAGGGAAGGACAATCTGTACTTTCTCCCTGGCTCCCAGCTCCTGGTTCATGAGAAAGAAGACTGAATCTACAGAGAGAATGTAAAAGCTGGGGACGCTAGAGGGCTTCAGGGAGGAACACAGAACTGTGCAATTAACAGAGAACACTGGTGCAACTAACCATTGGACTCTGTGAGCTGCAGCAGCTGGTGAGTCATGGCAGCTGAAGTACCCACCATACCTCAGGGAATGGGGTATGGGCCAACAACCATTACAAAGATTGGTTGACTGTTTGAACCTGGGAATCAGAGCATCTGCAGGACAGCTTCAATTCAGGACTCTCACTGTTATGTTTCCACAGTGACTGGGTTAGGGTTAGTCATACCAGTCAACCATAGTAACAGAGCCATGGTCAGGCTGGCAAGAGATGCCGTGAGGGGTTTTGGCTAAAGGACACAGCCCCAACCCCAACAACAGAGACCAGGCTCAGCCTGATTGCTCTGGGTTTGAAAGTTGCAGAATTGGTGCTCTCTCCCTAATCCTACTGCCTTCTGGTGCCTGCATTCAGCATGGATTTGGGGTCTGAGCAAGGACATGTCTTGACTTGTACACTGCCCCAAACCGTAGATCCCAGAAGAAAACCAGCATTCAAAATCACAGACACGTTTGTTTGTTTTGGTTTTGTTTGTTTGTTTTGGTTTTACCTTTTTTGTGAATGTGTGCAAGGTTTTTAGTTTTTTTCTTTTTATTTTTCTTTTTTATCCTCCTTTCTTCTTCACTAGTTTATTGGGGCTTGGAGAATTTTCCTCTCTCTTTCCTTGCTTTTTCTTACTTCTTTTTTAAAATTTATTTTTTTCCTCTTCACCCTTGTAATTTTTCTCCCTTTAATTTTTCTTTCTTATTGTTACACTCAATATAATTTCTTTCTTTTTTCTCCCACTTTTTATTTTATCTTCTATTGCTCATCATTTTTTCCTCTTCCCTGTACCTATTCATATAAGCATCCTTCTACTCCCCAGTAGGATCTTTGGTATCAATTCTCTCTCCTCTTCATATCATAGAGTTTAAGGTTTCAATGTCTCCCTCTTGCATTCTTCCATCCCTAAGCCCTGTATCTTTATTAGTAAAACCACAAACCTTTGTTAACCTTTGGATAGTTAACTGTGAAAGTACTGCTGTCTTCTTTTCTACCATTAGTGGAGATATAGCTCTAGCATTTAGAAATACTAACTATAAGTCCATACCTGATTTGTCTTAATGTTTGCACCATAATTGTAGATTTTTTCTCTAGAATTAAAAGTGGTAACATAATTGGTTCTTAGGGTATGTTAATATCCAATTTGTCTTAGACAGTAACACAACAGTGATTCACTTGATATTAATGAGGACACATAATTGTCACTATTTCTCTATAAACTAACACTCAGATTACCTTTGTGATATTAACAATACTATAACACGCTCCCAGAAAACGTGATTGTTGGACTATTTGCACTCCATCCTCCCCTCGCAAATTAACCAATGTGGCCAGATCTTGGGGCCATGGCAAATGATTACAGCTAGCAAAGGACAAAGTACATCACTGAAAGGCAGCTATAGAGATCTCTATATCAGCAACAAAGTCTTTAGACTATAAGCATCCACAAACCTCAACACAAAACAAAACAAACAGACAAAGCAATAGAAATATAAGAAGACAAGGCAAGAAAATGCCTCCCCAAACTCCTAACTCCCCCAAAGCCAATCCAGGAGTCACCAAGGGGCAGAACAGCATAAGGCACACGCCTGAATTACTCAAAAGGATAACAGAGGAGTTTAGAAAAGAGCTCAAGGAGGTACTCAGAAGGATCAGAGAAAATATAACTAAACAGATATTGGAAGTAATGATAAAAAAGATGCCGTAGCTTTCAGAAGACACTAATAAAGGGCTAGGTGAGCTAAACAAAATAATACAAAACATAAATGACCAGTTTACCAAATAATTACAGTCCATGAAAAGGTTTCTATCAGAAATTCAGAAGATTAAAAATCATATTCAAAATATGGGCAACTGAACCAACCAATGTGAGGACAGAATTTCAGAATTGGAAGACAATGATTTCTTCAAAGATCAACTACTCAAAGATACCTTAAAAACAAGAGAACATGAAAACTGGATCCAACAGATGCTAGGTGACTGTAAGTATACTAATCTAAGAATAATTGGAGTAAGTGAAAAATCAGAAGATAGCACAAATGACATAAAAAAATATGTAAACAAAAATAGTGGCAGCAAACTTCCCAAATACAGGGAAAGAAATAAACATACAGGTGAGCCGGTGATATAGCTCAGCGGCATAAGTGCCTGCCTGGCAAGCACGAGGTCCTGAGTTTGACTCCCGGTACCCACATAAAGGAAAAAAGGGGCCGGTGATATCGCTCAGTGGCACAAGAGCCTGCTGGCAAGTGCGAGGTCCTGAGTTCGACTCCCGGTACGCACATAAAAATAAATAAATAAACATACAGGTAAGTGAAGCATATAGAACCCTAAGTAGCCATGACCAAAAGAGAACCTCTCTACACCACATTATACTCAACATACTAGAAGTCTGTCACAGAAACAAAACCTTAAAACCCATTAGAAGGCAATGAATCACATATAAAGGAAAGCCCATTAGAATTACAGACTTCTCTGTACAAACCTTGAAGGTTAGGAGGGCATGGAGTGAAGTGTTTCAAGCCCTAAAGGATAACATCTTCCAACCCAACGTATGTATCCTGAAAAACTTACCATCAAAATTGATGGAAAAGGAATGCATTTATATGACAAGGAGTACCTCAAGAAATCCATGACTGCCAAACCAGCATTACAAAGAATTCTCAAGGATATCCAAGAAAGAGACAATGAAGCCAATAATGGCAATAAGTAAAAAGAATGAATGCACCTAGTGGGATGAGCAGATAAGCAAAAGGGGAAAAAAATAAGGAAAATAGCAACAGGAAAATAGTACAATGATAGGAATAAGCCAGTATCTCTTAATAATATCTCTCAATGTGAATGATCTAAGTTCCCCAATCAAAAGACAAAAATCTTGCAGGAAGCATCAAAAAATAAAATCCAACATTATGCACTATTCGAGAAACATGTTTAATTCAAAATGAAACTCACAGATTGAAAATGAAAAGATGGAAAAAAATATTCCATGCAGTGGGAAACACAGAAAAAAGGGGTAGTAGCTAACCTAATTTCAGACAAAGCAGATTTCAAGCTAAGACTGTTCAGAAGAGAAAAAGTTCACTGCATATTGGTTCAGGGAACAATTCAACAGGAAAAGATAACAACTGTAAATTTATATGCACCAAATACCAGCACACCCAAATCTATAAAACAAACTCTAATGAACATGAAAAATTAAATAAACACCAATACAATTGTAATGGAGGACCTCAACATCCCACTGTCACAAATAGATAAACAAGGGAAAAAAATCAACTAAGGAATACCAGAGTTGAGCCAAATGTTCAAACAAATGGACTTAATAGATCTACAGAGTTCTCCATCAAAAACAGCAGAATATACATTCTTCTCAGCAGCACATGGGACTTTCTCCAAAATAGACCACATACTAACCCATAAAGCATGCTTAAGTAAATGCAAAAGAATAGAAAGTATCCTATGTATATTATTGGATCACAGTGCAATGAAACTAGAAATTAATGGCAAAAGACATCACAGAAACTATACAAACAAACTGAAATTAAATAACACCCCCTTGTGTAACCAATGTGTCATGGATGAAATTAAAGTAGAAATTAGACAGTTCTGACAATCTAATGATAGTATGACATACTAGAATCTATGGGACACAAAGAAAGCAGTCCTAATAGGGAAATTTATAGCAGTGAATTCCCACACCAGAAAAACCGAGAAAGCTCAAATAAATAGCCTAATTATGCACCTCAAAGTTCTAGAAAAACAAGAACGATCCACACCCAAAGCTAGAAGAAGAAGGAAATTATAAAGATCAGAGTAGAAATTAATAAAATTGAAGCTAAAAAATACCAAAGAATCAATTAATCAAAGGATTGGTTCTTTGAAAGATTAAACAAAACAGCCAAATCCTTAGTGAATCGTACAAAAATAAGGAAAGAAAAAACCAAAATCCATGCAATTTGAAATGAAAAAGTTAAAATCACAATGAATTCTGCCTAAATCCTGAAGATCATTGGTAACTAATTTGAGAATCTATAATAAAATGGAAAGGTCAGAAAAAATGGATAGATTCCTAGATACATATGAACTACCAAAGCTAAACCAAGAAGATAAAAAGTTCTGAATAATCCAATATTAGTGAATAAAATTGAAGAGGTAATAAGAAAAACTACCAACTAAGAAAATCCCATGTCTTGATGGGTTCACTGCTGAATTCTATAAGAACTTTAGAGAAGATATAGACCAATACTCTTCAAATTCTCTAGTAAAATTGAAAGGAAGCAGTACTCTGAAACTCATTCCTGGAAAAAAGCATTACCCTGATTCCAAAACCAGAAAAGAACATAACCAAAAAGGAGAACTACAGGCCAATCTCTTTAAAGAACATAGAAGCAAAAATTTTTAATAAGATACTGGCAAATAGAATGCAGAAAATTATCAAAAAGATCATACACTATGACCAAGTAGGACTCATTTCAGGGTTGTAGGGATAGTTCAACACACATAAATCAATAAATGTAACACACTATATGTTATGGTTTGTATCTAGTTGTCCCCCTAAAAGCCTCATGCAGTCATGAGGGGGCAAGCTCTTCAGAGGTGGTTGAATCTAGAGTTTGTGATTGATTCATGGGCCAATGCTGGGATTAAGGGTATGAGTGTTACACCTGCCCTAGGGCAGGTTGCTTGCATACAATACAAGGGACAGAAAGAAGTTTGTCTCTTCTCCACTTCATTGGAAATTCTAGGTAGCATAATAATAATATCTTAAGAATAGGAAGCAAAATAGCAACAATTGTAAAAGTAACTGAAATCTCTCAGTAAGTGCATAAGGAAGTGACTTGTCCATTCTACTGCTTTAGGAGTTCAGCCCAGTCTCCATGGGAGCCAATAGAAAAAAATTATAAAAGGTAGGCCAGGTAACTATTAAAGGCTTTCTTCGATTTCTCATATAGTCTGAATGAATATCTTGGACTATAGTCCTTATATACTTACTTTACAGATGAAATGAAACTGACACTCAAAAAGATGAAATGACTTGCCCTAGACTGGGTAACTCAGTAACTTTACTAACAGACATCGGACAGAATGCCAGGTCTGATAGCAAAACACTTGACAATGTGGCAGTCTGTGTCCTAGAAATGGCAAAGATGAAGCTAACCAGGTACAGCAGAAAAGCCACCTGTGAAATTCACTCATCATGGTGGTTAAGGAGGTCAAGGAGATGTGATCATAAAATACAGTGAATGTTTAAATCTAAAAAATATCTGCTATTAGTCACCCACAAATACTCCCTTCGTTCTTTCATCTTTCTGATGGACTTTTGGAAGTCCTCTTTTGTGTCTTTTTGTGGCAGCACTGATGAGCTGAATCTATTCAACACATTTATAGCAATTTCTGTCAAGTAGAAACATTACAGTATGTCTACATCTACATTATTCACCAGATCTGGCACTGAGCAATTTGTCTCTTTGCCAAAGTCAAAATGGTCATGAAAGATAAACATTTTGAATCAATTCAGGACATTGAGGCAGCCAAGACAAAGCAACTAAAGATACTCACAAAAGAGGATTTCCAGAACTGCTTCAGAAAGTGGTAAGAGTGGTGGGATGTGTGTATTCAAAGCAAGGGGGAGTTTTTTGAGGGTAGTAGATGGCAATGCATGTTTTACTGTAATAATGTTTTTAAAAATTTAAACATTCATTGAATTTGTGATCATATTTTATATTTGACAAAACTGAAGTAAGTTCCCATCACACCAAAAAAACATGTCAGAGCTCTCTGCTTCCAGTCTCCTTAATGCATGAAATACATAATCCCAGAGCTCACAGAGCTCAGACTGAGGCCAACAAGTAAAGTGGCATGGGTAACAACTTGGGGTGCCTGAGGAATAGAGTGCCAGGGAGGCAGCATGTCCATGTGTGGGAGGAACTAATACAGGGCATCACAGAGAATGTGATAAGGGACCTCAATCCTAAAAGACAAACTGGCATCAAATGTCCTGAACTCTCAGTTTGTCTACTAAATAATTGTATGATCTTAGAAAAATTACATAACCTCTCTGGCCTTTGTAATTTTTGATTTATAAAGTAAAAGATGATAAAAGACAATTTCTTTAGGTTCTCACAGCTCCATTCATCAAAAATTTTATAAATCTGTAAAAGAACAGAAATGTTGTTTTTTTTTCCCTAAGTTCTCTCATGCATAGTATATATTTTTCCTTTCTCTCTGCTTGTTTCAATGATCCACACTACCTTACCACACACCACCCCACCACCATACTGCTAAAAAAAGAGGAAGCAAGAGGAAAGTTTGAAAATGACAATTTCTTTTAGTCTTAGCTAAGTTTAACATGCATTTAGTCTTCTACTGTGGGTTATTTTGGGTTTATGCACCTCTATTCTGTCAGTAAGTAAGAAAGGTACCACTCACCACACCACCAACCACATTATATGTGTCCAGATTCTTGAGTGGAAACAAAGAATCCCTTTCATGGAATTTTAGACAAAGCTATTAGCTATATAGGATTTCACTAGTATTTCTGGCATTTTAATGTAGAACTTCAAATCTTAGGCATATGAAATCTCTAAGAATTCTATAAATTTGAGTACTACTACATTTTATTTTTAAAGGGCTATTTTCTTAGATACAGTTAAATTGGGAACATGGTAAAAAAAAAAAAAATGTTGAGCCATTGTGGAAGCCAAACAAAAAAGTGTCAGAAAATTCATACAGAAACAAACCTCACAGTCTGACTAGATCTCAAGGGCAGAGATGAACTGTAAAACCAATGATGGATTGACAACTGGTGGGCAACTTGTAACACCCAGCTGAACTGAATCAGGGTGGTGCTGGGGGTGGAGGGCCCACATGAGGACTGTTGCCAACAGCATGAAAAGGAGAACTGGAGAGGAAGAAGTGTTGTTGGTTCTCCTGGAGGAGCTTGTTGCACTGGCTTTCCTGATATGAACTTGGCTGTTCTCATCACTAGAAGAGCTTGGGACCTCGCTGTTGCTGAGGATGGCTGTGGTTCTTTTGGGGGGAGCTCTGGTCCTAACTTTGAGCGCCACTTCCTAGCTCCAGTGCAGATCCCTCAGCCTGCTGGCACAGATCCTTCATCCCACTGGCACAGACTTTCTAGCTTCCACCACTGACCTTTGGGCCTTCCCAGTGCAGATCCATGAAACAGACTTGCATGAAACATTGTCATGGGCTATAGGCCTCTGGTTGGACTCGTGGGAGCATTGCCATGGGCTCTAGGTCTTCAGCTGGACTCATGCAGGACATTGCCATGGGATCCAGGCCCTCAGCTGGATTCTTCAGGTCTCTAGTATGTGAACAGATTTCCTGGACTCTTTTGTATTTGACTCTTTGGATGACTATTATAAAATAATCCTACAAATTATGTGTCCTGTATTAAATTGTTTCCCTTGCAAACCCTGACTATAACAGTATGCTATCTCAATTCCCCAAGATCTTCTTTCCATTAAGAGCAAAAAACAAAAAATAAACCCCAAAACAAAAAACAACCATCACTCCTGTGGACATGTTCAGCCAGGCAGGTGAGCCAAGATCAAATCTATACAGAAAGGCAGGCCCAGTCTTTGAAAGAGCAGAGTCCCATACCCAGTCTCTGAGTGCAGTGTGACTTTAGAGAAATATGTTAATCTCTGTGAATTTCAGTCCCTCCGTGAATAATGAAGTTCTGGAATTTTTGATGCCTAATGTCCCTTAGGAAGCAAAGTAGGGAGTGCAAAAAGAGATTTTATGTCATGCTAATCTAGGCTCATTCACTCATTTATTCTTTCAGTCTTTAAGCAGGAATTGAATAGGTAATAGTGCAAGGCTCTAAAGATCTGATAGGAAGTAAAACCAGGCATAAAGTTATGAAAAATAAGCCCATCAATAAAAATTAAGATGCAATTCTGATGTTGGCATGGAAAGAACAGTGACACCAAGAAAACTATGGCAGGTCTTAACCAAAGCTATACATGAGACTGTGGTATATGGGGCTCAGGATATCGCCCCTCATCCAATAGGTATTTTTGGCATTTGCAAAAACAGTAGAGGCAGGAAAGTATCACTCACTTTCCCCTCATTCTTCTCCCTAAAGCAGGTCATAAGACGCTCATTCTAGAGGTACCCTTACTAAACTCAGAGCAAGGAAAAATACTTATCTCTAACGATACAAGGATACAAGAGAAGAGTCTGAACAGACCTCCGTTTCCCCCATTGTAATACTATTAGATCATACCCATTTGTCCAACTGTGCTTCTCCAAGTTATCCATTTCTTCATCAATCCTAGCATAAAAATACACAAGTTTCTATACAAAAATACATAAGTCTAGTTCCTTCCCCTTAAGTCTAGCTCCCTCAAGTGTCCCCGTGAGATGCCAAACATGCGGGAAGGACAGAGGAGGTGCTCTTGCTGACAACATGGATGAGCTCTGTCAATAACCACCATCAGGGGGCCGGTGAGATGGCTCAGTGGCGTAAGCGCCTGCCTTGCAAGCGCGAGGGCCCGAGTTCGACTCCCGGAACCCACATACGAAAAAGGGGCCGGTGATATCGCTCAGCGGCACGGGCGCCTCCTGGCGTGCGAGGTCCTGAGGTCGACCCCCCGGTACCCACAAAAAAAAAAAAAAAAAAAAAATAACCACCATCAGCTGGCGTTCATATAAATGTCCAGACCAGCCGAGTCTTGAGATAACTCAACCACAGTCTCTGTCTGATTGCATCAGCCCACGAAGCCGCTAGTAAGAACTACTCAGGGGAACCCAGTCAAGTCCAAAATAGTAGTAATTGTTTTATATTTAGGGGTGGTTCGTTATGCAGCAATAAATAATTGAACAACACAATTCTATAAAATGTAAAAAAGAAAGTTTAACATGCAAAAAAGGTTTGTAAAGACTGAAATTATAAATCCATTCTAGAGATTTTTTTTTTTTTAATGTGGGTACCAGGAGTCGACCTCAGGACACCACGCTTGTCAGCAGGTGCTTGTGCTGCTGAGCGATATCACCAGCCCTTTTTTTCCTTTATGTGGGTTCCAGGAGTCAAACTGAGGACCTTGCACTTGCCAGGCAGGCACTTATGCTGCTGAGCTATCTCACTGGCCCTATTCTAGAGACTTATGATATGTAAGTGTATACCAACATTCCTGGGAATTCTTACAGAAAAAAAGCCTGATTTTGTTCAGCCCAATATTTCTTAAACATATTTGGTCATATTTATGCCATAAAAAATTCTAATTAATATGTTATAAAAGTGTCCTGGGGAACAGAGTTTAGGAGACCTTGCTATTTCCTATCTAAGATATTGTTTCAAAAGTATGGAATTGACAAGTCTTGCCAAAATGACAGGCTCAAAAAGTGGACTAAGATACAGAAATATTTAGATATCATAGCATGTATCATAGTTCAGAAGTAGCACGTACCTCTGAACAATAAATAAGGCTATACAGTCTGACCAGGAAGAGTATACACATGGGGAAAATGGGAAGGCATATTTGAAACTAAGATGATCTAGTCCAGTAAACCCAGGAAGCAAAACTAGCTGAAAGTAGTGTTATCTTTATTTTGAATATTTATTAATACAGAAGCATCTATCTTAATATGAGCTGGGGGATTCAAATCATAGTGTTATTTCACAGTTGGCATTGCCTGGTGTGGCTACAAATATCTAATTCAAATCCTAACTTTAAGTTGTACTGCACAGATAGTGCATTTCTTGTAAAATAAATCACAGTTAAAGTACAAGGAAATTTGTCTCCATCCAATTGTCTGAAAAGGATCTTGAGTAATAAAACTATAATTCTCTACCATTTCTTGGCATACATACCACTTGACACATCTTTCCTCTTTAGTTCATGCTAGAAGGCTGAAAGGCATTTTTTAACTCCTCATTTATCTTCTTTTAATACATCATAAAGATAGCATATTCTTTTGCAGGTTTTCTTAAATGTGAGTATCTTTAGAATCAACTGCTTGGAGGAGAAGACATTTTTATTTATGGATCCAGCTGAGAGGAAAGAAAGTAAAAAGCGGTATAAATAAATTGCTATAAACATTGCCTTTGTTTTAATGTAGTTATCAAAGTACAACAGGTATTTATAATAAAACACTGCACACGGAGAAGTCAAACACATGAAAGAAATCAAGAGAAATGTAGGCAAGATGAATTGTGTCCTCAGTGCTTTCTTTGTGAGGCTTAAGGACAACACTGAATGAGAAGTGGGGTCAGCACAGCTGATCAATGCAGATGGATTTGCCTTTCACAAAATGCATTATGCACATTATCTGTTTCATCTTCTCATGTTCATTTTAAAGATGAGGAAAGTCAGGGGCCGGTGAGATGGCTCAGCGGCTTAAGTGCATGCCTTGCAAGCGCGAGGGCCCGAGTTCGACTCCCGGAACCCACATATGAAAAAGGGGCCGGTGATATCGCTCAGCGGCACAGGTGCCTGCTGGCACGCGAGGTCCTGAGGTCGACCCCTGGTACCCACAAAAAAAAAAAAAAAAGATGAGGAAAGTCAGGCTTAGATTATGTCAAAAGTACCCTTTGGGGATGGGAAGTTGCACATTCTCCTTAAGTAGAATCTTTTAAAAATGTTCACCTGACCCTTGTTAAAATAAGTGACTTTTTTCTTAAGAAGAGAAAAAATGTTATGGGAAGTAATGTGAAACATACTACAGAATCACCAGTAGTCAAACCATTGGAAGAATAGTAGTCAGTACCCCAAGAAACAGAGCAAACATGGTCTAACTTGCCATAGAGTTCATAAAAAAGTTATAGCTGTATTAGAGAAGTTAAGCAATCAAAAAGATCCAAATGGCATTATGCAACATTTAAATCTTAATTTTCTATGTGCTTGACATAGAGTCCAGAAAAGAATCTAACATGACCAAGACCTTCAAGAGATTCCTTGGGTTCTTCTAGAATATAAACAGTAATATATTTACACACACACACAGAAGCTATGAACAAATTTACTGGCATGTATAGCCACTGAGGAAAAGAAAATATTCTGACTATTAAAACAAGTTGTATTATATCATCCTTTCATTTAAATTTTGGAAAACTACCATAAATAAGTCCATCCTATTAAAGCCATATTCCTTACCTCATCCTTCTCTACAAGTTTTGATTTTATAATTTTTTCATTACAAAATTATTCTTAAAATATATTTTAGCATTTATACTTCCAACTTCATTTGCCAATTCAATATTCACAACAATCCAGAAAAACAGTACCCATCTGTATGTATAGAGAAACTGGCTCCTAGCAGACTTTGAAAACTTGCCAAAGGACACAGCTTATTAGCCATGTAAGTTTAGAACTTTGAAACTGTATATGTGTGTGTGTTTGTGTGTGTGTGTGTGGTGGTGAAAACATCTAAGAAATGGGGTGTAGCAGAAGTTTGAGTCATTGGAGAATGCCCTCCAAGGAGATTATGGGATACCAGTCTCTTCTCTTTTTCTTTCACACACAGCCATGAGATGAACAGGTTTTCTCTGCTGCACGCTCTTGCCATGGTGTACTGCCTCACCATAGCTCCAAAAGCAGCAGACCAACCTCTAAAACTGTAAACCAAAATAAACCTTTCCTCCCTTTAAGTTGATGATATCATATATATTGTTTCAATAACAAAACTGACAGAATACATTATATATATATATATATATATATATATATATATATATATATATTCTCCAAGTGCTGTCTGTCTGCTGAGAGATCATAAAAGCAATAACATCCTAGTAGCAAGAAGCATATCTAGTACTGAGATCTTGGTTTCTATTACCATTCTCCAATAAAAGCAACCAGGATTCCTTGGAGAAGTGGCTATTTCTAGGACAAAAACCATACAAAATGAGCCTGGAGTAGCCTGTAGGGTCAGAAAGTAAGGAAGTGCTCAAAAAATATTATGAGTGTATGTCAAAGGGACACAAGAGCCATCTGAAAATGCTTACAGAGGCCAAAGTAAGAACAACTTAGCAGCACAGTATTGAGTTATAGCCCAGCGTCTAGGGTAAACACCGATGAGTTCACACTAATAGGAAATAATGGAGAGAGAGAGAGAGAGAGAGAGAGAACACAAATCACCAGTATTAGAAATGAAAGTGTTATCATTAGTATTGATCCTAAGGTCATCACATTTATACTCACTGAAAAGTCATGTTAATAGCATATATTCTTGAAATAAGTATAATTTTTGAATAATTAGGTATCAAATTTTCTCACTGAAAAGTTAAGATAATATAGTGTTTCATCTGCAGTCTCAGTCTAAAGAATCCATAACTCCAGTCCAATCAAGAAAAAAAATCAGACAAAACCCAGGGGCAGCCTATTATGCATACACTATTAATCCAAAGCTCAAGTCAAAACAGATCAAAGAGCTAACTATAATATCTGAAACTATGTGATTACTAAAAGAAAACATATGACTACTAAAAGAAAACACATGACAAACTCTTCAATATATTGTTATAGGCAATGATATTTTTATAAATGACCCAAAAGCATGGGGAAGAAAAGTAAAAATAGATGAATAGGATCACATAAAGTTTAAAATCTTCTGCACAGGTAAGAAAACAAACAACAAATAAAGAACTAACCTACAGAATGGGATAAAATATACACTAACTTTTCATTTGAAGAATGATTAATACCCAGAGCATATAAGGAACTCAAAAGTTTAGCATAAAAACCCAAGTAATGCAATTCAAAAGGACAACTGATTTGAAAAGATTTTTCTTAGAAGAATGCAAATGGCCAACCAGTATATGAAAAATGCTGGATATCATTAGCTTTTAGGGGACTGCAAATCAAAACTACAATAAGATATTTCAGTCCAGTTTGACTAGCTATTAGCAATTACAATAGTAATAATATCAGGAACATTTGCTGACACTGATGTGGGAAAAAAGGAACTTTCATATACTTTTGTTGAGAATGTAAACAAGAACAGCTATCATAGAGAACAATATAGAAGTTACTTAAAAATCTAAAAACAGGCCTACCAGATAATCCAGCTATCTCACTTCTTGGAATACATCCAAAGAAAATTAAGTTAGCACGCAAACAGATATCTGCATGGCCGTGTTTATTGTGCCACTGTTCACAATAGCCAGGATATGGAATCAACCAAGGTACCCATCAACATATGAGTGGATAAAGAAAATGTAGAGTATATCCACAATGAAACAGTATTCAGCCAGAATGAAGACTGTGGAGAATATTATGCTAAATGTAAAAAGCCAGACACAGAAAGAATAGTCTCACATGTTCTCTCTCATATGTAGAAGATAAAAAGAAAGTCTACTGGAATGCAGAATAGTGATTACTAGAAGTTGGGAAGGCATTTGGGGGACAGTGGATAAAATGAGCTTGGATTTGATTAAGCACATTATATACATTTGCTGAACTATCTCATTAAACTTTTTTAATATGTAGAACTCATGTTCATAAAAAATCTGTTAAAAAATAAAGTAATCCAGCAGTTATAACTATGCCCCCCAAAAAAGAAAGAAAAAATCTATCAATACATATAAAAGCCGCCCCGTCATCAAAAATAAGGAAAGTCTAAGAAACTACCACAGTCCAAGCCTAAAGAGACATCCCTTTATGTAATGTGGTATGCTGGATGGGATCTTGGGACAAAAAGAGGTCATTAGACTGAGGAAACTGAATACAAACTTTAATAAAAATCTAAAATTATCAGCTCATTAACTGTTAAAAAAAAAAAAAGCCCTGCTAAAGTAAGACATTAGTAAAAGGGTATGGGGCATTCAAACCATTGTTATAAATTTCATGTAAATATAAAACTATTATAAAACAAAAACTGTATTTAAAAAAATCGTACCCGTATTTGCCCACTGAACTGTTATGGCTAGTATCTAGATGTTCCCCCAAAGCTGCATGCACTCACAGTTGGGGGTTTGGGGAGGTGACTGGATCATAGATATGTAATACTGGGATTAAGGATGTGTGATAACTAAATTAGCCCACTTACGGGTTTAGTATAGTTTTGAGTGTGGATAATAGAAAGGTCCATCCCAGTTGTGGGTGGCACCAACAATAGGTCCATAGCCTGGATAGAATACAAAGGGAGGCTTGGTGCTGCAGTGGCTGGTGCTGCTGCTGCTTTGCTGTATCCTACGTGCTCTGCCATGGACTGTTTCTTCTCTGCATGCCCCTCTGCCATGCCAGCCTGCTTTGGAGCCAGCTGACTATGGACTGAAACCTCTACAAACTGTGAGCTAGAATAAACCTTTCCTTCTTTAACTTGTTGATGTCAGGTATTTTGTCTCAGCAACAAGAAAGCAACTAAGATAAGAATTATTGGGCTGGTGAGATAGCTCAGTGGCATAAGCACCTGCCCAGCAAGCGCAAGGTCCTGAGTTTGACTCCCAGAACCCACACAAAGGAAAAAAAAAGGGGGGTCGGTGATATCGCTCAGCGGCACAAGCGCTTGCTGGCAAGCGCAGGTCCTGAGGTCAACTCCCGGTACCCACATTAAAAAAAAAAGAGAATTATTAATTCTCCAAAGGCTAGCAGAGCATTAACAACTAATTTTTTTAAAAAGTTATTATTATTTCAATATCTCCCCTGCCCCAATCTCCCAACCTTACTCCCTGGTAACCACCATTCTATTTTGTTTCTGTGATTTCCACATTTTTAGATTCCACATGCAAGATCGGTATTTTCATTTCTACATGTGGCTTATTTTACTTACTTTAATGTCCTCCAGTTTTATCCATTGCTATAAACGATGACATTCCTTCTATATTTATAGCTAAATAAGATTCCAAAGCAGTGTGTGTGTGTGTGTGTGTGTGTGTGTGTGGGTATGTGTGCATGTTGTATTTTCTTTATCCATTCATCTGCCAGTGGCCATTTAGGTTATCTTTATATATGCTACAATGAATTAGGCTTCAACGAACATAGGAATGTGGATAATCTCTCTGACATATTGATTTCATTTCCTTTGAATATACACCCGGAGGTGGGATTGTTGGGTCAGAAGGTAACTATCTTCTTAATTTTTTGAAGACCCTCCATACTGTTTCCCATAGCTGTACCACATTACATTTCCAGCAATAGTTTACAAGAGTTCCTTTTTCTCCACATCCTCACTAATACTTAACTTTTTTTTTTTTTTTTTTTTTTTTTGTGGGTACTGGGGGTTGAATTCAGGACCTCACGCTTGCCAGGCAGGCGCTTATGCTGCTGAGCTATCTCACTGGCCCTAATACTTAACTTTTATCTTTAGGATAATAGTCATTCTAACAGGTAAAAAGTGAGAGTACACTGTAGTTTTGATTTAAATTTCCCATAATGATTTGTGATGTTGAGTATTTTTATCTTTTTTATCGTTTTTTTAGTTTTGTTTTGTTAGTATATCTTTGTGATACACAATAATTGCACTCATCCTGGGGAACTGGTATGTGTACATATCTCATCTTAATCAGTTTTACTACTCCTTCCTCTTGCTACTCTCTCACCTTCCCTCATCGCCAGATGCCCTTCCCATCAGCTATGTCTTCCTTTGAGAAATGTCTATCCATGCATCTGCCTGTATTCTAAAAGGTCATTTATTTTCTTGCTACTGAGTTGTTGGAATTCTTTATATATTTTGGATCTTAACCCTATATCAGATGTACAATTTAAAAACATTTTCTCCCATTATTTAGACCGACACCTCTCTCTGTTGATTGCTTATTTTGTTATGCAGAAGCCTATTCATTTGACACAACTGTTTGTCTATTTTTACTAAACCCCACTTTCAAAAACATGCACCATTGAAGGGAAAAGTCAATGAATTGGATATTGCAACACACAAGATTTCAGAATAACTATTAAAATTGCTCAGGAAGATACTGAGGCATCCTTTCTCCTATCTTAATTGATTTCCCTTGTTTATCACTCTTTGTTTGGGCTTATGCTAAAATTACTTGGCACACTGTGAATAGTTGGCGGTGGTTAAAATGCAATGGGCAGGAATGAGGGGGAGTCTGAGACTTAAACATGTACAGAGGAAAAGCCTGCAAAGTGGACAAGCCACACTAAAGAGGAGCTGGTCATCTGCTCAAAAGTTTCCATCAATTCTAAACCCAAGAACCCAAAGTTAAACTGCTCTTTTAATAAGAGCACACTACTTGCCAACTCAAGCACTAATTATAGGGCTTTTCTCAACTTGGTCAAAAAATTCAGAGGGCATGGGCACTATTTTTTCTACCTCAACTGTAAGCAACAGAGGGAAGGAATATTATGGAAAAACTTGAGTCAGCATGTCTCAAAACCAGTGTCCCTTAATGAATGATGTGTAAAGTTGAAGGAGGGAAGTGGTGACACAGCAGTAAAAGCAGGAGGCAGAGTTGAAAATTAAACTTTGTAGTCCAATCATTTTAAGAATTGTGGTTGATTCTAGTCTCACTCTCCAATTTTTCTCATCCCTGAAAGAGAGCAAACAAAGCAAGGGAAAACAGCCCCAGGACTCAAAATAGCAGGTTTCAAACACTGAGAGCCATGATGCATACAACAGCTTACAGTAACCTACTCTGCATGATTTCAGAGCATCAGCAAGGAGGAGCAAGCGAATACCAGCAAACAAATCACTCCAGGCTCACAAATTTAGCAAGTCATTTGCTAATTCCAGCTCAGTAAGCTGTTCTGGTGCCTAAAGAATTTGCAAACTCTAAATATCAATGAAAATCCAAACTGAGTGCCCTTGATCTTCATCCAAGGATCCCAGAGCAAGGCTAAAAATGTTCTTCCTTCAGATTTTTCTGGGTAATTTTGATGCACTGGTCTCTGGCACACGTGATACCATTTCAATAACAATATTTGTATAAATAAGTTCTACCCACAAAATCACGGTACTAGTTCCTAATTAATTATCATTTTTTATAATTCATCAGGTACCTTTCCAGGGCCATTTTCCACTGGAAATTGCTGGGAATGATAGTGTCTCCACTGGGGGCAGCCTGAAACCAATAAGTAACTGCTTTGGGGATATGTTAATGCATTTGTTTCAGAGTTGGACAACTTTTGGTGGAATTGAGACTATAAAACTTCCTATGTGATTAGACTTAGGTTAGACCTCCGCTAAAGTCACATCTTTGTCTACTTTCTTCCTTGTCCTATCCTAATTCTCTTACTCCTTGTAGGTTTCATCTGAGTAATTTCTCACCTAATGCCTCCACCAGACTTGATGTATTATACTCTATTTATACAAAACCTGACCTAAATTACCTCAAAAGAAAATAATAATGTCAGCAGAGGCAACAAGCACCACAAACTCAATAGCATCTTAGATTTTCTGATGGTTTGTTACTCCCGGGCACTATTTAAAGGGCTTTGCAATAACCATATCTTTTAAACTTCACAAAATCCAGAAGATAGCTGCTATTATTATGCCCATTTTGTAGCAGATAAAATAGATCTTTGATGAGGAAAAAAAAAAAAAAACAATCAAATAAACACAAAACAGCCCTGGTCACGGAGCAAGTAATCGATGAAATGAGAAACCTAGGCATTTGGGCTACAAAATTTCAGTATCTCAGTTCCTAACTTCTACCCAAATTCCAACCCTAATATAATTCACATCCACAAGATTTTTAAAATTAATCTATACTTTGTGAAGTTTCTCAGATTAACATCCCAAAAGTGTATCTTCAAGCAGCTAGTCTAGATTTGGCTATGGGATCTAAAGACTGTGTAAAGATTTACGGTCTGCAATACATTGTGGACCAGCTGCTGGTTTATAGAGTGCTGGGGACACCACTGAGAGGAAGGAGCCCCACCACAAATGCAAGTGCTCAGGCTACAGGAAGTCAAAAGGCTATGGAGAGACTTTCACATACTTTTGTTTTATAGACTGGCTTAAGGAAAATGCACATATTCTAGAGTTGTATTTCATTTGTGGTCATGAGCACTGGCTGTAAGGACTGAAATTGACATTTCCAACACCTGATAGGAACGGAGTTAGGATAACCTCATCCCTTCCCTTACTCTTTCTCTCCCTTCAAACTACAGCTTCACATGTCACTTCCACAGGGAGACTCTGGAGGGCTATTTTGCTTACAAAAGCCAGTTAGAAAGTAAAAGTCCTGCGAAGTCTGCCAGAAACTTGCTGTGCCCTGGATAACTTCCCATATAAATAAAGTGGGTACTCCTTTAAAGAAAAGATGACCTTGGCTTGTTGAGGGTGAGAGTGATCTTCCTACAAACCACAACCTTGCCCTGCCCTGCAGTTCCCCTTATGCAAAATTCAAGTATATGTGGTTTTACTTTTGTAAAACTGTTTTTTTTTTTTTAGAAAACCCACAAAAATTTTGGTTCCACTACAAGAGATTTGCCAAGTAATTCAGTTGAAAATTGTTAGAAAAAGTAGATACCAGGGTTTACAGAGGAAGAAAGAGGTAACTAAAAAGACAGGATCAGTGTAGAAATTTTGGCAACAAAACCTGGAAAGAGAAGAGAGGAACGATGAGGTTAAATTGGGGCCAGATTAAGATGTTTGGGACCAATACTGAAAACAATGTGAGTGCTTCTTGTTATATGTAATTGAAAACAAAACTTAATACCTTATATATTGGCACATAGCAAAATCAAACTATGTTCTTCCTGTTTTCTTGTTTCAGAGGATTTTTAATTGCAAAATTCTGGAGAAATTCATTTCAGCTGGACTCCTCTCATCTTTGGAACCTTTGTTTGGCCAGTTCCCTAAAATGCTTGTTGACTATTTCTCAAAGCACATGGGGCGATGTGAAAGCAAGGACTTCAAACTAAGTCCTGTGCCTATTGAGAGGAGAGAAATGGTGGTATATGCAATAGTTGCTGATGTCTGTATTTAGTATAAATTTATATCAGACAAACTTTGGTATCTACATTATTCTGCATCTTAGGGGCCAAGGAAGTGCTGGTAGCTGGACACAGGAAGATGGAGTCCACCTCTGTGTTATAAAATTTCAATGAAGGGGCCGGTGAGATGGCTCAGCGGCTTAAGCGCCTGCCCGGCAAGCGCGAGGGCCCGAGTTCGACTCCTGGAACCCACATATGAAAAAGGGGCCAGTGATATCACTCAGCGGCATGGGCGCCTGCTGGCGCGCGAGGTCCTGAGGTCGACCCCCCGGTACCCACAAAAAATAAAATAAAATAAAAATAAAATAAAATTTCAATGAAATCCAAAAGACATTAGATGTTTAGGAAATATGTTAGACACAGAGAGGGAAAAAACCTTTGACATGTGCTCATTTTTGGAAATAAAATGAAGCAACACTCAAAGTACAGCAGGTATTCAATGGGCAGGTTAGGTCACACCTATCAAAACATGAAAATATGCCTGTACTGATTGTAAATAGCTGATGCCCTCAACTCCCTCTACTCTTCATCTTCTTTCTAGGGACCACAAGAACCACAGGCCTTTCCAGGACCCAACAACTGAGGGATTAACACCTGAACCAGATCAACCAGCATCCATTCTGAATTTAAAACGGTGGATGACTACATGATAGCGAGATCATGGAACCTTTTTAGCAAATGAAAGCTGCAGAACAGAAATGAGTACAGAGGCAATTACAGCCTTTTTACAAAAGTAAAATGTATTTCTAAGGAAATTCTGATTTCTTTTAAATTGAAAATTTCTCAACTATTACTTTCCCATTGTAGGACTTTCAGGAATTTAATCTTTGGGGTTGGAAAAACAAGTCTCTAGTTCAAAACTTACTGAGGTGAGGAAAGATATCAGAGGACCTGTTATTCATGTAAATTATTCACTTATGAGGCCAGACACCATCATAGTTTTATTCAACACTGCTATGTCCCATGCTTCCTTTTTGGTACTGACAGTGCACCTGCAAGAAATACCTACCTCTAATTCTCTAGAATTTGTGAATTCTCGCAATCTTATCACAATCCCTCCTTCTCTACGGTGATTTAAGCTTTTTTTTTTTTCTTTTTTTCTTTTTTTTGTGGCTACTGGGTGTCGACCTCAGGACCTCGCGCACCAGCAGGCGCCTGTGCCGCTGAGTGATATCACCGGCCCTTTTTTCATACGTGGGTTCCGGGAGTCGAACTTGGGCCCTCGCGCTTGCCAGGCAGGCGCTTACACCGCTGAGCCATCGCACCAGCCCGATTTAAGCTTTTAAAAAATTCTCTCACTCTGAAAATCTCTCACAGGAGATAGTTCTTGGAAACCTAGCTGTCCACCAGCCCTTTCCCTATTTTTTCTGCATGTAGCATACTCTGTCCTGCAGTAACTCTTGGCTACAGATGGTTCCTTGGGCATAAAGCTGTATACATGCGCAGTGTGCAATACTGGGCACATGGGCTCTGTGAGAGAAGGAGGGGCAAACAACAAAAACACAGGTATGTTCCCACATTTGGTTGATGTTTTTTCTCATATTTTTAAAATGTTTTCTCTTATCTAGATATACAGTTAGAAAAAGACAAAGAAAAAAAGAAAAAGAAATGAAGAGAGTAAAAGATGGAGGAAGGAAGAATAAAGGGAGGAAGCATGGATTCCCCTTGATATTCCAGTTAAGTCACAGCTCGGAGAGGTATTCATATGACCATCGTGAATAGCCCCTCTGTTTCAGGCTAAAGGATTCAACTCACTTTTCCATCCATATATTTTGTTTTACAAGGGACCGTTATTCTTACAGAATTTTAGTATCTGCGTTAAGACTCTTCTCAAATCCCAGCACCAGTACACAATCTTCCTAATAAATTGCCTTCTTCTTGGTAATACCTTGTTTAGTTTTTATTTTCTCAAACTACTCTTTGGAGATGAGACAGTAGAATTTTAAAAGATATTACAAAATTAAAATTTCTGCCAGTTGCAGTTTCTAGGAACTAAAGCTGATCCTCATCAAATTATGCTAATTTACTGTACAGCATTTAATTAAATCTTACCCCAGGCAATCTACTTCCAGGGTTTATTTTTACAGCTTAGAATTTTCAAACATGAAAATGTCTTTCAATTTAAACTAAAAAAAAAAAAAAAAAAAAACAAAAAAAAAAACCTCACCAAAGTTCGTTAGGAAAAAAAATTACTTTATATCCTGTACTTCCTCAAGCCTCAATTCTCTTCTCAATTTCACACTTTTTCTCTTTTGAGTAGAAAAAAATGCTTCTGAGAAATTCTTTCCTTTATTGTGACTAGTACATACAATAGTCCCCCCTTATCCACAGAGGATACATTCCAAGACTCCCCAGTGGGAGCCTGAAACCATGATAGTAACAAACCCTATATATGAACATATATATGATATAGATAGATATAGAGATATAATATATACACACATACCTATGATAAAGTTTAATTTGTAAATTAGCCTCAGTAAGAGACTAACAAAAATAACTAATAATAAAGTAGAATAATTATATCAATGTACTTTAGAATAATTATATCAATATACAGTAATAATAATATCAATATACCGTGATATAAACATGGTATCTTTTCCTCCACCAACTATCTTACTATATTGTACTGCATTTTAGGACCATGGATGACCATGGTGGCTACTATCATAAATTGCTCTCTGAAAAGGCAGCTTTTTGAACTTAGACACATCACAGGAGATTATATTCAAGTAAATGTAAGCACAACTGCCTGAGAAGATGGGGTTTCTTTCATCCAGGAAGTGGCAATGACATCATGTGCTACAAATGAACACGTGGGTATTGGTGACACTCTTTTGGGTTCACATTCACCAGGGAAGGACAAGCTGGCACCAACAGCTCACATCTCCTTACCAAAGGGTTGAATTGGAATGAAGGTTTTTTCTTTTCCTCCTCAAACACACACACACACAAGTCCCCAAATTAATCATCCGTCAGTGGACAGATAAAGAATTGTGCTTTCTAAATCTTTCTTTGTAGGAAACTGCTCCATTGCTAGGAGCTACCTGAGACTTTCTGAGCATATGCTGCTGAACCAACAAGCACGAATGTGAAACCGGAACCAGCCTACCTGAAAGCTTGTAATAAATTTTGCTTCAGCCAGGCATTTTCTCTTTCAAAATATTCACATATTTGCCCCAAATCTTGGTAAATGGGCCAGTGATTTCAAATTATTTTCCAGAACAAGTACTATAACATCTTTATAATTTTCCATCATTTCCTGGATTTAAATGAAAGCACTGATCAAGCCTTTTTTCTGACATATAAAATTCAAAGGTGACATAGCATCACCGATTATCAGTCTTTGCTTTGCAACATGATATTATTTTGCTGTTTGCTATGTACCTTCTGCCCTTCCCAATTTAAGTCACAGACAGGTAGAACAATCTTTCGTGTATCAAATCCACTCAACCTCTCTGCAGTTTCCAAGATGGCCCCGATGACTCCTGCCTCCTAGTGTTCTTATCACATGTAGTCCCCTCCTGCGCTGCACCAGCATTATTCTGTGTGGTCAAATTGCTGTGGACATGATGGCCTGTTACTGCTGATTTTAAGTTACAAATGATGATATCTTCCATCTCAGATACTCTTTCTCTCTTGGTCTCATAATATCTCTCCAGCCCCAAACCCCATCACTTGCTCCAGGGGAAGCCAGAATCATTCTATGCAACATTCACCATCTACAGGAGGCACTAGTACCCAGGAGTTCTAGGGTGCACCTAGTGAGGACCTGAAGCTTGCCTGCAGACACATGAGGGAGCAAATCCTTCACCAGTTGAGCTTTCAGGTGAGACATCAACCCCTGCCAATATATATGATCCAATATTATGACTGTTCTTCAGCCGGAACCAGATCTGTGACTCACAGAAACTATGAATAATAAATGTTAGTCATTTTACTCTACTAAGTTTGAGGGAAATTTGTTATGTAAAGATGGGAAAATAATGTAGGATGCTACCTTTTTTTAGTATCTCAACTAAAGCCTGGCCAGGGAAGAACTCACTTGGTTATTTAGGACAAAGGAACTTTTAAAGGAATGAATCAGTTACACAGGAGGGAGAAATGCTGCGAACTCAGAGGACAGACAATCTAGAGTGGATAGCAACATTGGGCACCCACTCCCACCTCTTGGCTAGAGGGCACAGAGGAAATGGTGTTACCACATTCTATATGCCAGATAACTGTCAAGCCAGGCGGCTACCAGTAAGTAACTGCACAGATACGATTCTATGAAATACTAGAAATAATCTTTATCTGCCCCATCCTGTATGATAGCAGTTATAGTGACATGTGGCTATTTAGCACTTGATACGTGGCTAGCGTGGCTGAAGAACTTAACCTCCTTATTCTGTTCAATTTAATATAAAATTGCATAGTCACATATAACTACATAGTAGAGGGGCTGCCATACTGCACAATGACACTCCAGAAACCACACCAGGAGGTGTTTAGATGGAGCCTTGGCAGACATGCAGCTGCTGCTTAAGATGTCAGACACAGATAAGGACTGAAAGACAGTCTCCAGCTTCTCTCATCTCTACCATTACCCTTCCTCTCCAATCTCCTCCCGGTGCCTGCATTTGCTAGCATTCACAGAAAGTTGGTTCAAGGAGGCAGCTTCCCCTGTGGGATGTAGAGCAAATGGGGGCAGTGCTAACTGCAAGTGAACTTCTGGATAGAAGAACTCAAAATCTCCATGATTTCTACGTCATCCACGAGTACACATCTTTCTCTTGATAAAGAAAAAATACTATCTTTTTGGTTGCAGAGCAGCATCTGGGACAGCCCTAGGACTCAGCCAATCAAGTTTAAAATAACAAAAAAATCACACATGTATAGAGCTTTCTCTAAAAGGAATTCAAGTCAGCTATTTTGTGTGTTACTATTATATTTTCCATGGTAAGCTATAAATTGCTACCATTAGTTTTCTATTATTGCATAACCAATAGTTTAAAATATTACACATTTATTATCCCATAATTTTCATCAGACAGGAGTCCTGCTATGTTTTAGCTGGTTTCTCTGCTCAGGATCTCATAGGCTGAAACTAAATGTTAGCCAGGGGACCAACATATCACCTGGAATCTTACCTAAGGATAAATCCCCTTTCAAACTCATTTAGGGGTTAGAAGAATTCATTTCCTTGCAGCTGTATGACTAGGAGCCTCGACTTCTTACCAGCAGCTGTAGGAAACCTGCCCTGAAGTCCTACACTCTGGGCACAGTTCCCTGCTACATAGCCCTCTCTGAAAGCTGTTTATAGGGTTGGTGTTTGATTCTTCAAGGCCAGCAGGAAATTTTCAAGTCTGCCAAGAAGAAGTTATAAAATACAAGAGGGAATCATAATTTAATCATGGATGTGAGGCTTCCATCACCTCTGCCATAAACTTAACCTAGTCAAGGAGCTGCCATTCCATCTCCTTTGCTATGAAGTAAGTCACAGGCCCTGTCTGCCCTCAAGGGGAGAGGATTAAACAAGGAAGTTGCTCATTGTTCCAGGGTGTTTTTTACGTTATGTCCTCCATATAACTGGAGAGAACAGTCTATGGTTTACTAATATTCGATGTTTGTTGTTCTTAAACACCATCACAGTGTTTAGCTAACTAGATTTCTTAATAGTTTATTGGGTGGGAAATCATATTTCTCATGAAATTGCTCCTTGGAATAGGTTGATCCCATCACATACTAAGACAGGAAATATAAGAATGCAAGATGGTCCAGGAGACCAACCAACTGCTTGGCTAAAATAGATAGTGAGGTGTCCCAGGCCTCAGCCTGGGACAGCACAGGCTATTCACCTATACAAAAGCACAGGCACAAAGTTGATTGCTTAGTTCAGGAATATGGTCTGAGATAGAAGTCTCACGTGTATAACTGTCACAGATCCAGTGTAGTTTAGTTGGCATGTGCCATTTAAAAACATGAACTCAGTTTCAAATATGGAAATTTGACACAAAATTCAGATTATTTCTTCCCTTGAAGTCGCAGTTACTGGCTGGAGATGACATGTGGATACCCTTTAAAGAGGTATGCTCTTTTCGATCTATCTCAATCCTTATTCAGCCCTGTCCCTTCAGTAATCACTGAATTCGCAATCTCTGATCTAGGATCATGTTACAAGGGGTCCTAGAAGTTTGACCAGGAACAACCTTTGCAAACAGAGGAAATGAATCAACTTCAGAAGACCAGGCCAATAGCTGCATTCTGGGAAGTTAGTATGTGTGGAAAGCTTTCACAGAAGAGGGGTTCCGTTAACAGTAAAGCCAGACCGAAGTACCAAGGAGGCTCTGAAGACTGCAATCTGTGCAGAGGAATTCAGGACGTATGTGGGAAGGAAGGCCCATCCTAAGAAGGCTAGCCAAAAAAGGACCTTTTGATATAAAATTCCATGATCAGAATTGGGCCACGGCATGACAGGAAGAAACATACAGGATTTGGCGATTTTGCCTTAGTGAGCCTTCTCCTTGGTGAGCCTCAGGACCCTGACTGTCAGGGCAGTATATTTGCAAAGGAGGTTTGACGCTTCTTTCCCACCCACAGAGTGGAGAGCAGAGTTCCATTCTTCAGAGTGGACTGGCTCAGAATTTCAAATCAGAGCAAGGTCTACACGTGGAAATGCTCATTTCTTCAGGTGAGAGAATTCAAATTTGTTTCAAGAATCATTTGCCTGATTTCCCTCAAAATTCGGGTGTTGTATGTCTTCTGCTTCCCTTAAAAATAACACGATATAACAGAATCTCAGACATTTTGAAAATTATGACTCCAAATTATGAATCTACTAAGTGTTGTAATACATCAAGAAATTATTTAATGTATATGGAGCAATGTGCGTTAGCTATATAAAAATAATATACCTTTTTACACAAGAGACTTGAGAATCCTCAAATTTTGGTATCTGTGGGGTCCCTGGAACCAATGCCCCAGGGATACCAAGGGAAAACTGTATTTTTCTCTGAAAACTCTTTCTTTTCCTGCCATTTTCACCTTTCATCATCTTATTTCTTAAACATTTCCTGCTCAGGTGTAGGGAAAGGACACTTTCTTCCTAGTAAATCTGTAAATACTTGAATTTCTGTAAGTGAATTCCTAATGCTTGGTATGATCATTTCCCCCATGCTGATTAGTTGATGGTACTTTTCATCTACTTCCACCACTGAATGTCCACAGAGAGGTATGGTTTGTTCTCAACTGGCAAAATACTCCAGGAAGTTGAGTGACCTCAGGATCAGCAGTGGAGGAGGTAAAAATTTCTAGATAATTGCACGTAGAAGGAGCTGCAGCAGCCAGCTGGGTGCCCATTGCGAGGTTCCAGGAATGGAGATTGGTCCTCAATCTCAATGATGCCTAAACCAGCACATGCTAAACCCTCTGTGTGCAGGCATGCCACATCCTACGAAGTAGCAAAACCAAACTCCTCCTGGAAGCACGTGGCCTACAATTTTGATTGTGACTTGAACCACCATGACAGGATGAGGAATTGAGTGTTTGGATGAGTTTCACCATCACAGGAGAAGGCTCCATGATCCTCACTGTGGTCATAAGAAGTATGCAGACACTAGATTTATAGTTATCAATGACTCTTTTCTCTAGCCCTCACTCAGTCCTGGAAGTCTCCATAGTAATAAGAATATAGGCCCTCAGATTTTTTTCTTTCACTCTTCTTGAAAACCTGAAATAAATCAGCTGAATATTCATTAATTTTAAAAATACATCCAGCTAAATTCTTCAAGTCATGGTTCAAGAACAGTTTATTCATAAATTCATAAGAGCTCAGTGTTTTCTGTGGAAGAAGAACTGCAAAGTGCAGCCAGGAAGGGGCTCCACTTTTGATTCTTGTCCCAAGGAAGGGTGCTTGGGAATGCAAGAATATCTATTCTTCAGAGATAACCTGATTTGCAAAGTCCTAGAATTTTAGGGAAACCCCCTTGTTTTCTGACTCAGTGCACTGACTTTCCAACATTTGTCTTCTCTCCTTTGAGTACTTGCCAACTAAGCAAGCATATCTGCCTCATTTATGGGTCTGTTTTCAGTGTAACTTACTTCCAGCTCATAAGTATGATTGAAATTTCACAGCAAATGTACACCAAGGGTTGTGAGCTGATCCTGCAGACAGAAGTAAGACCCCCTTGCCAGCTGGCCTCCTACATTCCATTTGGGGCAGCCTAGACAGACAGGGACTGCTGGAAATTAAGTTGTTCTGGGGTGTAAGTGAGAAGCATGAGAGAAGAAGGATGAAGTTGAAAAAATTCTTCATTTTATTCAGCAAACACGGGAAGGAGATCATGATTACTAGAATCAGGTATAAAGTCTCCTAACATAGCTGTACATAACACACAGGTCCTGGTCTTTGCCTCTCTCAAGACTAAACAGAACCTTACAAGCACAGTTGGCCTCTCAGTATCTGTAGATTCCACATACATATTCAACAAACAGCAGACAAAAAATATTCATTACAAAAATCTCATTTGTACTGAACATCAACAGATTTTTTTTGTCATTATTGTCTAAACAATACAACATTTTACATAGAATTTGCATTGTTTTAAGTATTATATCTAGATATGATTTTAAGTAAACAGGAGTTTGTCGGCAAGTGATGTGTAGTTACTACATGATTTTTATCTTAATTTTTAAATTTTTATTAGTATATATTTATAGTACATAATGATTAAATTCATTGTGGGGAGTATCTATACATTACACATCTTAATTCTTTTACTTCCACTTCCTCTCCCCTTCCTCTCTCCTCCCTCTATCTCTTGGTCCCCTTCCATTTGTAAAAGATCTATCTCCCTGTGTTCTATCATCTGTCTTTTATTTTTCTCTGTAAATTATTTATATTTGGGGTATCTCATATTTTAAAAATCATGCAATATTTAAGCTGGTATGCCTGATTTACTTTGCTTAATGACACCATTTTATGTAAGTGACTTAATCATCTTCAGATTTTGGTATCCTGTTGGTTGGGGGTGGTCTTGGAAACAATCTCCCATGGATACCTAGGGATGACTGTTATGGTTTAGATCTAAAATGTGCCCCCAAAGTCTCATGTATTCAGATGTGGGGCTTTCAGAAGGTGATTAGATCATAGGTTACTATACACTATCAGAGGATTAATCCATTGATGAGTTCATGGCTGAACGTGCCATTAGGAAGTGGCCCTGGTTGGAGATAAGCTCCTTGGGTCGTGACCAAGAACGGTGCATTCCTGTTCCTGGCTCCTTCCTTCTTTCTCTGCTTCCTGGCTGCCATGAGTTGAGCAGCTACCTTCCAGCACGCACTTCCATCAGGACTTTTCTGCCTTGGAGCCAGGCAACAGTGAACTAACCCCACTGAAAACTGTGAGCCAAATATACCTCTCCCTTTTATGTTTCAGTGACAAGAAAGCCAACTAAAACAACTGTATACTATTTGTGGCAGAGAATACAACCCAAATCATGGTTTTGTATTTCCCAATCTCGTTTTTACCAGATTGTTTTTCAGTGTATCTGGGAAAAGGAACCACATAAAGCAAGAATAATTTATCCTTCCTTAAAACTCCAATCCTTGCCAGTTTACTTAATACCTGGCTATTAAACAGATGCTACTGAACAAGAAAAAGCAAATATGTGCTATAGATGTGTGTTATATATGTGTGTGTGCATGGGCATATAAGAATTCAAATCAGAAGATGACAAATTGAAGCTGAGTCCTGCAAAATTCCATTTTGCAACTGGACTATGGATATATTGTTGAGGAACAAATTCTTCCAACAACATTCATTTATTTAGTTAATGAAACTGAATTAAAATATTGATTTAGATCTATAGTCAATGAGACGAAAGACTTTTTAGATTGTTTCAGTTCACAATGCAATTTGCATAGGTCCAGTTTGCAGAAATACAAACCTGAAAACCATGAAGTACAACTACTTACTTACAAGCATAAAAGTAGTTTTGAAATATATACAAAGTGATGTGATTTCTTCAAGGAAAGTAAATGAATGAAAAATACAGTATGTGAAGAATTAATAAACATATTAATGATAAAAGAGACTTCAAACAGTTTTTTGTGTATAGAAATGACTATGACTCTTCCTCCTATTGATCAGTATCTATTTAAACAAGCCAACAGTGTTTGTTGTTCTTAATAGATTTTATTGTCTAAGTAATACATTTTGATACTACGTTTTAAAACTGCATGCCTTTCTTTCTCAATGAAACTAGTAAAAACCTGAAGGTAAAAATCTTGTCATTTTTTAATATCTTGCCTTCCTATCATCTATTGTTTAACATATATTTAATAAATATCAGTGAAATTTTACTCACCAGAAGCTTCCCTTATAAGCTCAAGTCTTGATTCTCATAATTTTTGAAAAGGATTCAAACTTCCAACATTCAAAAATACAAATGTGTACCTTAAAATTTAACCTTCCACTAAGTCCACCCCCATAGTTCTCAGTATGACTTATGTAGAAGCAGGGAGTAGAAACAAGATGAAAATAATTTTATCAGGTGGGTTTTTCTGATCTAAAACCAGCTACCATTATTCATTCTTTATCTTCTATTTCTTGTGTCACTTTGAATGCTGTCTCAAAATGGGGAATTACTGAGTTTCCTAGAGTTAAGAGAGAATAAATACAAAGCAGAGAAAATTTTTGAGATATATGAATAAAGTTATGGGCAGTGAAATTTGTTATATCTTTATTGATTAAAGCAAAATTTTGAAACCAATTGTAAAATTACAAAAACTATTGCATTTAAATAGATTATAATTTACCCCCACATCCAGAAAGGCTACAGTCAATACAGTCATGTTTTGGAACTTCCTTCAGTATGGTCAATTTAATCCATATTCTTAAGTCTCCTCCACGAACAATTCCTACTGAAATGAACAGCGCAAATTGAAAGTGGAGAAAATATTATGCCAGCTCTAGAAACCAGGTAAGAATACAGCCAGAACTTTTAAGCAATTCTTTCAAGATCTAACATAAATAAGATTAGAGGGGAGAAATAGGAAAATAAAATCACACCTAGAAAAGTAATTAAAGGAACTTCCATCCTAAGTGAAAATTACTATTTACAATATGGCAAAGAAATTGTATGCAAACACCAAATTTTTTTGAAATTAATAAATAGCAATAATTTAGATTGAAATCAATAAATAATAATCTAGATTGTAAACTATAGATTTTTCTATACAAAAGGTGAATTTTTCCTATACCACAATCTCCTTGAAAAATGAAAAAATAGAACAGCTTTCTCAGTTTATCATCATAGAATGGAAGAATAAATATCATTTTTATTCTTGATTTAAATTGAAAAAAAAATTTTTAATATAAGGATGCTCCTGAAAGATTTCTAGTTGACTAGTCTTGGCGGTAGTTATGGGAATTAAGAGCTAAAAGTAAAATTGTCTGACAATCTTCTTTCATCTACCTATGAAAGGCAATGAAACTGAATATTCATGACTGAGTTCTTGAAAAAGGACGAAGTCTTAGGTATTATTTGCAGCCAAAATAGAAGAAGGAAGTGTGCCACTGAGCCTCCTACCTGAAGTCCCATGGCCAAAAATTCTTATGGAACAAAATTCTTCATCATGGGTGGGCAATGGATGTAGCATCAGTGACACTTTTTGACCATGACATTTGTCTATAAAAAATATTTTTTACTGGAAAAAAAGCACAAGATTAATTCAGTTTTCAAAGCATCCTCAGAACATTGCAGATGTAAGGCCCCAGGTGTACATGCGGACCCCAAGTCTTATTCAGCAACAGGGCCTCATTCTGAACAGTCTTCTAAAGAGTCTCCATGTCATTGTTCACTGGGTTATATTGGCTTAAAAGACCTATGATTACCGTCTTCACTTTCTCTTGTTCAGTAAGATATATTGTATAGATTCCTAACTAAATTTTCTTTCAATAAAGGTTAATTTTTCTTTCCTATAACAGTAGTAATTGTACTTAATAATTTTTTAAATATACTAATTTTGTGTTTAGGGAAATTATCACAAACATAAAATTTTAAAAGTCCCTACACAAGAATAAAAAAATACAGTAATTGATATGGCTAGAGAAACAGAAGATAGTCCAAGCAATTGAATGAAAATAAAGGCAAAGGGAAGAAAGGACATGACTTACTTAAATTGATATAAGGCACATTTTAAAATTATTCTATCAAAGAATATAGAAAATTCTTACGAAAGTCTTAATATACACTACATGAAGGGTACCCTCAATTTTGTTTAAAAACAAAACATTTGCATAAATTTGTACTTACGAATGCATGCAAGTGTGCACAAACTTGCACACACACACCTCTCCAATATTTGTCATCTTTAGATGCTAGGTTTACCTATAATTCATTTTCTTGAATGTACCTCCAAATTTCCTGTAATAAACACACCTTAAATGAAGTAATAAAAAGTATTACTAAAGAAATAAATTTAAATAAAATGTTTAATATAATCAACAATATGATTAGACAAATGTATTTTACTTATGATAGATTAGAATTATCAATTTAAAAACAGTCAAATACAACCTAAAAGACAAGCAATGTTGAATAAAAATGAACAAGTTTTCACAGTGTAATGTAACCAATTACACTAAGTAAAGCATATAATTATAAAATATTCTCAGTGCAAGTGAATTTTTATAAACAATTCTCCATAGGATTAAATAAACTAATATCCTGTCATACAGAGATTTTGCATATTGTTTATTTTTGCTTTTTTAGGATGCATTAAAAAGTGTCCTAAACTTACAGTCACAATTGAGAAAATAAGAATCTTTCTGACATTTTCCAGCTGCACATTTTGGCTGATCCGTCTGGTGTCCTCAAACTAAAAATCACAGCCACACATTTTCACTTCTTCATAGGAGTATTCTGTTGACCTGATATACTTTTGAAAGCTTTTATAAGAGTAAAGAAAAGTATACTCACAATTACAATATGGGTCATAGTCACCTGTAATTGCCAATGAAAAGTCACAGTTTTTCAATTTATTTCACCAAAAATGGCAAATAAATGATACATTCATGGTACAAAGTGAGAGATAAATATGACTCACTGCATTATTCATACACCACCAAATGGAGACATACAAGAAAGTTCTATACAATATTTATAATAAAAATGGGTGCAAAATTCTAGATACCTATGACAGATACAAGTAATTGCTCCCAAGTCTCCACTCTCTCCATCTTTTAATAACACCACCACTCTCTCCTCTCCCAAGAGGTTTTATCAGATAAAGTTTTTATAAGACAACAGCTTGCCTTTTGTATAAAGGAAAAGAATATGGGGTTTATAAAATCATTCCGAATGCATGGAAGAGGGTAATGCCCTTGAAGATGGAAGAGAAGCAACATAGAAGAAAACAGGATTTTTGGGGACCTCACAGAGCAAAGCTCCCCATCAGAGCCTAGCTGCCTGCCTGTCTGTGGGCCATATCGAGAGAGAAAGACAACCTTCTACTCTATCTTTTTTTTTTTTTTTTGTGGGTACCGGGGGTCAACCTCAGGACCTCGTGCACCAGCAGGCACCCATGCCGCTGAGCGATATCACCGGCCCTTTTTTCGTATGTGGGATACCGGGAGTCGAACTCCGTACCTTGCGCTTGCCAGGCAAGCGCTTAGGCCACCGAGCTATCTCACTGGCCCCCTTCTGCTCTATCTTAACGTCTGAATGTTCAGGTGTTTTTATTACAGCTGCCAATTCCCTGCCCTAATGACCACAATGTCTGAGCTTCAGGCATATGGTAAACACTATTCGACTGAAGAACCGAAAACCGTATTTCTGAAAAAAATGCAAGTAACTGGGAAATGCTCATAACATGGGGATTATTTGCTAATCTACTTATAATAGGTATATTAGAATTCCAATTTAAAGAAAGAAAAATGTATAAAAAGGAAGCAAAAGAGCAAAATGTGACAATGTTATTACTATATAAAACAAATAATTTCCAAATTTTTGTAATGATCTTGATTTCTTTTGAAATGTTAGTAATGTTAGTAAGAATATTACAAGAAAAAAATAAATTTCTTACAGAGGAATGCCAAAGTCACACATGAATGAATGGATGCCCATGTGTGGACATTTAAAGCTCTAAATGACCCAGAAAAAATGGACAGTGAAAGATACAGTGCTTGGTGCTTAGTGAGAGATTAATAATATATATATATTTTAATTTGGACATACATATGCATATCTATTATATAAAATCACATAGTTACATTTTAATGAACTCTAACTAAAATAGTAGGTTAAATTCAGCCCTAATTTTAACATTTGCCACTATTTTGTAACATTCAGCAATATTTCTAAGATTTTGCTATGAGAGTAATGAGCAGTTTTTTCACAATAAATGATTCTAATAGGTGCTTGTTTATTATTTTGTGTGGCTCAAAAGTAGATGTGATATTCAACACAAAAGGTTTTGGGAGTTGTTCAGCTTGCTTGAGCAAAAGAGTGGAACTTATTATGGATGTCATAGAAAAACCTAAGTAAGTGAATACAAATATAAAATAGGAATTCGCATAATCTCTTAGGTGTGAAGAAATACAAATTCAAAACCATAGGATAATCTCATTTTATATTGATTTCTTTACTTCTATGTAATATTTTTCTGTCACATTTTTACATGACATATTCAAAGAATAGAAGACATTTTCAAAGTTTATGTTTTCATCTAAATTTCTCAACCCAATTGAGCCCAAACACTTTAGAATATATTTTAAATGTACTACCTGGTGATATTTACATTCTATTACAGGGATTCTATAAAACTTTCAGATATTCTGATTTTTCAGTGACTTTAGGACAATCATACATTCCAGAATGAATGAATACATTTGTACTGTCATGAACATAATATAAAAGGTCAGGGTGATGTAAGTCCTGTGTACACAACTCTCAGTTCAATCTTAATGAGTCAATCCAGACAAAGATGGATTAGTAGAATATTCCAGGTAGAAATAACCACACTAAAGATAGCTCTAAATTTAGGAGTAAGACTCCATGTATTTGCTCGGTAGGTCTAGAACACTCTAGATTAACAGTTTGTCTCCTGCAAGAGATAGTCTGGCCCTTATAAAGGATGGTTCTTTGAAGCATCCTTCTGTTCCCCCCTGCAACTTGTGTTTTAAAAAAATGTTTGAGGGGAGACAAAACCCCACTTTAATAAATATGTCTCCCTTTACCTGGACAATATTTTGTGTTTCAGGACAAGCATCATTTGCTCAAAGAAGTTTCAAGACCCACCCTCAGCCCCTCTCCAAAATCTGTGTTAGGTGCCCTTAGTACGTGCATCATTGTGACCTTACATAGTTTTATCATAGGCTTGGTATATTTATGGCAACTTCCCATTTATTTATCTGTATATTCCCTTTTGTGACCTTACATAGCTTTATCATAGGCTTGGTATACTTATGGCAACTTCCCATTTATTTATCTGTATATGCCCTTTAAACATGGATAATGGAACTATTTTAATTTTTTCACTGTTTTATGCCCAGGAATTTGCAGCATGCCTGAAAAAACTAGGCATTCATTTTTCATATGATTGAATGAATGAATGAATGACCAAGGCCAAGACAGGAGAGTTTGTAACAGATCCACCATTTTTCTACCTTCTCTCCCAAATCACACCTTGAGTTTGCATTGAGGGGTGAGGAACGGTTAATTTATTACCATTTTTCCACTAAGTTTCAGGATTCCATGAAAACCAGTTACTACCTCTGAAGGCAGAACCCAAACTGTCCTGCTCTGTTTGAATTACATTTCCCAGTGTCATTTAAGACATTTTGAAAAATAAGCAGAAAAAAAACATGGACATAGCTTTGTGATTCTCCAAAGGCTGATTCATTCTTCTTGGGCCCTAACAAAATGTCTTATTTTCTTCACTTCATTTTAGAGCTTTATAAGCTAAACTCTGTAGGTATAGAATGCATAGATAATTTTAAAATATATTATGCATATAAGAATATATAGCAAGTTATTCTTACGCTATGTTTAAGTCTTACAATAATAGCCAATATAAAAGCAAATCTCCTAGCATGTAACTTCCTGAGATAAATGAAGATATTAATGAAAAATTAGGTGAATTTAGCAGCACATGTGAACCATGAGTGTAGCTATCTTTTTTTCATCTACCAGTTGAGTCTACCAAAGTCAGGAAATCTAGTTCAACAAGAAAGTAGGATTGAAATGCCAAGAGTTTCCTTTTGCTCAATTGCAGGGCTGAGATCATAAATTTGAACTGCTTATCCAATTTCCCCATTATGAAATTTACAGACTATTTCTTCTTTATATTCCAAACACTTTGTCACCCAACTGTGGTCCCCATCTGGCTATAGCATTCTCTGTATCAGTCCTGGTTTTCTGGTTGATGAGTTTGCTATAGAAACTGTTTTTGAGCAAAATGTTACAGAAAATAAGTTCAGCTGCTGAAGAAATCCATTCTAAAATATCTTGTTTTAACTTGTCAAAAATCTAAAAATCTACATAAAATCTAAAAATGTGGAAACATAATTTTGACTAAGAAATGCCAAGATAATTGAAATTTTAAAATAACAGTTGGGAAGTGTTTAGTTCAAAATGCAGTTGGGAAGTGTTTAGTTCAATTTTTCTGAGAGGCAGAGGAGAGGCAGAAGAATGAGATTTATACCTAGCTTTAATATTAATGGTTTATTGTGTTCCTAACTTACTGCACAATTACTATCACACACAAAGCTACTGGCAATGAAGGGATGTGAGTATTTGCTAACACTGCCAAGTCAAGTACCATAGTTCAGTGATTCTTTAAAATACATTTACAAAAAGACCCTAAGAAAAAGATTTTACTACAGTGTACTTGAGACAATTGAAAACTTCAAATACATTAGAGCCATGTTGGTAGAAAAGGCTCTCAAAAACTGAGGCCATGAGCACGCATGAAAAAAGGAGTGAAAGATTGAGGCAATTACCCAGGTCTTGGAAGATAAGAGAAACATCTTAGTCTTTGCATCTACCCACTGAAGCAAATGCTTGATATTCCTTCATTGTCTCTCCCCCTCTCTCCCTCTCTTTCTCTCTGGTTATAGATAGAATCGTTTAAAAATCCTATTTTACCAAACTTGTGCTAAAATAAATTTAAACGTCTGACATTTCAAATATTTTCCTTTAGGAAAGGGAATGAATGTGGGAGGGAGGTTCTGTTCTCCCTTATTTCCTGGTAATTGCGATACTTATGAAATTCTGAGCTGATGAGACAAATGGAGGCAAATTTTAGGAACAAGAGATCTTTTTAGATATTTGGGGGCATTGGTCATGGGAGATTTAGGTGACAAGCATGGCCTTTTAAGTTAGGCCAGCATCCCAACCCCTGTTTCTCCATTTCTAACAGAGTGCCTCCTTTTCTGGGCCTCCTCAACATCATCAGAATAATGATCCAACAAGCTGTACAGCAGAGACTAGTAAATTACAAACCAACGTAAGCAAACCACGTAACAGTTCTCAGCAATGGACAGCACAGACTGGTAGCAAGAGTTCCTGGTCCGAGTTACTTGGGGATGAGCTCTAGTTTCACTGCGCATGCACAAATAAGTTCTCAATGTCCAAAAGTGCAAATATATTTGCTTTTAGAACCATCCACCTCTGCGTACTAAAAACCGGGCTATTGGAAGACTTTTGGCATCCCCGTTATTCTTAAGAGGCCTATGTCCTTTGCTTCACAGGGATAAAACATATCATTTTACCTGCTGCATATATTTTAATGTTTAATTTTCATTGCTAATCTGTAAATTTAGTAATTTAATTCTCAGCAATCAGTCGTTTCTTGTGTCTGCATAAAATTTATCATTGGGAAACAATGTGTATGATGACTAATAATTTCTGAACATTAATATAACTAAACATATAAATTTTTTTTTTTGTGGGTACTAGGGGTCGACCTCAGGACCTCGCGCGCCAGCAGGCACCCGTGCCCCTGAGCGATATCGCCGGCCCCTTTTTTCATAAGTGGGTTCCGGGAGTCAAACTCAGGCCCTCACGCTTGCCAGGCAGGTGCTTACACCGCTGAGCCATCTCACCGGCCCAACATATAAATTTTTGATTAGCCTATTCTGACTGTGAAAAAAGTCAATGAGCACTTGCAAGGTCTGACGCTTCCGAGTCTTGTGATCTACATGTAATCATTCTGGGCCTCTTTTATGAAGAGGGCTGGTCATCATTGTCTCCGCCTCCTTCATCCACAGGTTGTGATGCTTACATGTGAGACTATACGTCTAGTTACTCTGTTAATATTAAGTACTTTAGTACCTGAATGAACTAATGGAACACAATCAATAGCAATACCCTCAAAGTCAACCCCATATACTTTCGTTATTCTCACATCCTTGCATTAAGTACTAATGTAAAGCATCCTGGGGGAGGTCAAGGGGTGTAGTAAGACACCACATCTGTTCATAGTAAGAACACAGGCAGGAGTACTAAGACCCAGTTGGTTATAAGCCTTGCCTTGGAGGTGGAGTACAGGAGGGTAACACTCTATTCAGGAAAATATTCCTTTTCTTCTGCAAAGGTAAAAGTCTCAGGATACAGAGGCTCTTCCCACGTTAGAACCCGTCCTCCAGTAGCCACTCACAGGGTGTGAGAAAGGGCCCCACAAGTCGCCTCCACTGGCTCCCTGGAAATTTCTGTGCCTTTCATCAGAATCATGAAAGTGAAACAAGGCCAGACATCCTCCCAGGGCCAAAATAGTTTGGAAACAAAAATACGCTGTGCGGCGAACCCACCAGAGCCAATGCAGCTGAACAAGCACCCAGCTCACATCACAGGAAACCAGGCTGCCCTGTAAATAAAATTAACGTAATGATATTCTGTCGCCATCCCTCGTCTGAGCTGAAAACTGATTTCTGCCAAGCTCGGTATCCAATCAGATAATCATGACTCTAAATAAGTATGGGACCTTTAGCTAGAGACTTTCCAACTGAGATTCAGAGTAATCATGCACTAAAATCATTTCCGTAAGATCAGTCTCCCTACAACTGTAGTACAGAGTGAACCTCTCACACCCTGTGCTTTTAGGAGCTATTTATCCACATCAAACTGAATTCTAACTGAGAAATGACATATATTTAAAGGAGAGAATGAAGAAAAAGAAAGAGGGAAGTCTTCACTATTGAAAGTGTTTATTCTATGGTCTCCAAACTAATAAAGAAAAGTGATTTAGATACCATCTCTGGCTCCTTTCCAATAGGACATCCAATGAGAGTGGCTCTTAAAGGATTTATCCAGGAGGAAAGTTAATCCACTCATAGAAACAAGAAGAGGGCAGAAAATTGTTGTGGATATGTCATAGCCTTATCTCAATAGGCTTGGCTGTGTATTTAGATATGTAGTTGGATTAGTATATCCCACGAAGTCACCTCACTGCCTCCTGTGCCCTGTGCAGTGAGCAAGAGAGAGGCGACCAGCAGCGGAGAGAGACACTTAATGCTCCTTGGTACCGAAATCAATGTCTAATCCTACATGGCTGGAATGAATAAAAAGTGGGGAATGTAGTCTGACTAAAGAATGCTTTTTATAATATTTGCATTGAAAAATTTTTAATAAATACACTCAGCCATGGTACTCAACATCCAGTAAAAATACAACAGAATAGCTGGATGAACCCTTCTTGCTTGACCCTGTGCCAGGTGCCCTAAGAATGTGCTTTTATGCCATGCAGGCCTCAGGGGGTGGCATCTTCTCCTTCTCTAGTTACTGTCCATGAGAACTAGGTCAGGAGTCTCCCTGCTGTGGGCTCCATCAACAGTCCCATAGACTTAGGTGACATGTGGAAATGTTTTAGGAATACTGAGAGTATGATGGAATCTGACTCATCTGACTACAAAATTTTTAAAAATAAATGTATTCACAAGAATAAATTAGAGAAGCAATCCTAAGTGTTCAGAGATAAAACTTGTGAGTAAGAAGGGTAAAAGGAATGATTAGAAAGGAAAAAGTGCCTGATTATTTTCATATGTAGCTGATAGAAAAACTAAGGATATGTATAAAAAGGAATTTCTGAAATATCTGCTTGTGGGTGAGAAGAGTGAAATGCAATGACTGATTCTTGTATATTCAAAATAAATATATCAATTATGATATGTGATAAACTGGCAAAAGCCTTTGCTCTAAATCACCTCAGATAAAAATCTTTAGCTTTCTAAATACTTGACAAAATAGAAGTGTCATCTATCTAACAGGATTTTTGTGAAGATTAAATGAGGTAAAGCTCATAAAGTGACCATAAGTATGTCCCACAAAGAGAAAATATTCAATAAAGGTAGCTACAATTATAATATTAATGTAGATTATAAACTCACCAAAGAATATTACCAATATGCCTAAGCTTGGAAATTTGCACTGACAGTCTTCCTACTACCTAAAACGAGAATTAAATTCAAACATAAAAGTCCTCCTCTAGCTACACAAAGGTACACTAAACTGCAGTGATACAAAATTTTGATTCATTATTAAAGCTAATTTTGAAGGGAGTTAATGGAAAGACATTTTTGAAGAATGACAGCATTATATTCATAAATAGAGGTAGGATGCAATACATACACACGTCATGGCTAAGGCTAATGTCAGCTGAGATCTGTCAAAGCATGGCGAGCCAAATGCAAATAGTCACCTCCCAATATTCCTGGGTACTACATCTTCACTAAGGCACTTGTAATGTAAGGATCTTTAAAATATTGAAAAATTAGCTTTTGTAGTTCAAAGGGAACCACAAACAGAACTTATAAACTTCAACATCTTAGACTACTGAGAAGTCTTTAGGTTACCTAATTTAATTTCCCTTCCATGTAAAATTCCTACATAGAGCATTTTCAGTTATACATCTGCACACTAAAAATCACAGAAGTTCATTACGTCATAGGTCTTTCTAATCCAATTCCACACAGTTCTAATAGTTAAAAAGTCCTTCAGGCTGTATTGAATCCCCCATCCTTGTAACAATTCCTACCACCTGCTAGAACAATATTAAATTAATCTATATTCTTTTCTACATAAAGATTGTTATTAGATTTCCCCTCAAAATTTTTCCTGTAAGCCAAATATTCCCAGTACCATCAAATATTTTTCTCTTCTTTTGATTTTATGTAAAATTTCCTATTATATTCATCTTATTCAAGTGGTGCACCTATTCAGCACCACACTTTAGTGTGAACTGAGAAGAATTTAAGACAGGACTATCAGTTCCTTTGGCCTTGGCACTAACACACTGTAAGTGCAATCCAAAATGATGTTAAATGTTTAATAGCTGTGTCACTGTGTTCCCTTGCAGGAGATTTGATTTGTATTAAATGTTGCTTATACTTTTTATTAAGGAATTCCCTTATCTTTTGATTTTGAATTTATTCATGTTAAATGAAGTTATCTTTGTTTTGGCTGTTTGTCCCAACCAGCCCAAAGCATCTTCAATTCCTTATTTATTACATGATCTTCAGTTTTCAGACATTTGTGTACATTTTCTATCCACACCCAAATTGCTCACCAACTTTCGAAAAGGGTCAGGTGCAAAAGCTAAACCTGAGGGTTGAGCATTCACAGGCCACTTTCAGGATAAAATCTCAGGATCTGAATTCTTCATTGGCAGCTCTTCAGTTTCTAAGTAGGAAATCGGTAAACATTGTTAAATGTCTTGCTCAAATTAAAAAGACCTTGAGCTTTCTTAATAATCACCTTATCTACAAGGCTAGTATACTTTCAAAATAGGAATCAGACTGAATTCTGAGATCACACTCTGAAATCTAGTGGTTGTTCCTTTTTTATGAACACATAAATCATATATTACTCATTTGCTCAATTTTTACCCTGATATTGGTACCAAATTTCAAACATGTCATAATCATAATCCATTTCTCTCTCCCTCATTTTTTTTATAAATTGTAGAGTGGATGTTTTTCTCAAGGATCATGGTTCTTCTCTACTCAGGTTGTCTAGAGTATGATTTATCCAGGCTGGATATGTGAAATCATTTGAAGCATGTATGTAGCCTCTTAATGTAATCTTTCATATCTTAAATATCTATACATTCCTTACTAACCTTTATCCTACTTTCCAGTTTGGCAAAAAAAGTTGAGATAAAAATGAAGAGTTCCATCTTATCTATGTCTCTCATTAGCATTACATATCTCAATGAATGCAAGAAGTTATCAGCACTGGTTGCTAACCAGAAAGATTTTAAATAAAAATTACAGAAATATTTTGAAATTTAAGTTTGTTGGCAACAACTCTATTAAACACATGAATGCCTTTGCTTTTGAGATTACTCACAATACCTCACCAGAAGTGTACTTTGGAACTTGACTTTTTCCCCTAGAATCATAGATAATGATTACAGTTTTTCTTTCCTGGAAGTATGTCCTGCTAGATTTCAATTTCCATAAGAGAAGTATCATATCTTTTTTGTTCTATAATACTCATACCTAACATACCATCAGACATATATAGGACGTACTTAAAACTTACTATTTGACTATCATATTTACCTTGAATAAGAAAAGCAATGTGTACTTTAACTCAATGATACTGTTAAACTTTCTTTGTTCAAGACATTCATCCCTTCAGTATTCTGGTTTCTGACTTAACCAGATGCTAGAGCCAAAATAAAAGGTAAGAGTTCTATACTTTGCCCTCGAAAAGGTTACCAATGTTTATCTAATGTTTAGCCATTAGATAACAAGTAAATTAAAAACTGACATGGTAGGGCAGAGTGAAAATGGGTTGCTAAGTGAAATTCAAAGAAAGAGCATCTACGAGATAGGCAGAACATAGTCAGGTAGGGAGACTCCACACCACTAAAGAAAAGCTCTTGGTGGACCTCCCCCTCCCACCCTCAGTACTGGGGATTGAACCCAGAGCCTTCACACTGAGCTACATCCCCAGACTGCTTTTATTTTTTTATTTGGAATCACAGTCTCACTAAATCATCCAGGTTGGGTTCAAATTGGTGATTCTCCTCCCTCAATCATCTGTAGTGCTGAGTTTATAGGTGTGCATCACCATGCACAGTTTGGTAGATTCTTCTGAGCTGTGAAAACATCTACAATATGGCCACTTCAATCTATATCACACACACAGAGGCAAAGCACATAATTCCTTTTCTTTGACCAGAATACTCATTCTGTCTATTTGCATATAGATAATTCACATCCTATCATTGTGAAGAAAGGGTGACTTCTCAAATATTTTTGTTTCCCTCTGTGCCAAAAGAATATTTCACCACAATAAGAAATACATTACCATACCATAAGGTGGCAAGAGCCATCTTCTTGGTGATCACTATTTCAAACTCTAGAGGATTCATAGCCTAATTTACGGAATGTTCTTTCCCCCAAGTAATTGCTATATCCATCTAATTCTGTCTGTAACAAACTCTTGTCATTCTGCTTATTCATATACCTACCTGAGCGAATGTAATTTCCTTGAGATAAAGTATGCTGGCTGAATTGGTTAAAAAAAGAGAGAAAGAAAAGAAATAGGAAAAATAATTATTCTAAAAGAGAAAAAAAAGGAAATAAAGAACAAAAGAACCCTAGGCTTGCTTATTAGTTCTTTGGTATGCAGCCATGTTTTGAGTGAGGAGCTTGTGAAAAATGCATGTCTATCACTGGCACAGCAAGAAACGTGAAAAGAGCACTCAGTTTATGGAGAACTACATACAGGAGGTTCACTTGTGAGCAATTACTATAGAATATAATGGCAGCTTTGCATATTTTTCCATAAGCAAGGAATGATAAGAAATGTATTTACCAATAAATACAAAAAGTCAATAAAGATGAAAATATGATCTTCTATTATCTGTAACATGTACTTCTTTCTGGCCAGTTTTAGAATGGCTTTCCTACCTATGGAGAATTCCTCACTCTATGAATATTAGTGGGAAAAAGAACTTACTCCACCTATACAGACTGCTAAAATCTCACTTTTTCAGCTCATTTTGTCACTAGGGAGAAAGCATGTGATCTAAATTTTATCTGAGTGCTTTGAGATGCACCCATCAAACACATTAGGCCCAGAGATCTTTGGTATCATTCAATACCAGTAATAGTGAGAGTTCAAGATGGCACCCGAATATTCAATGGTAACAGCAAAGACATTCTCAGGAGATTGACTCCTTGGTTTGGAGTATGTTATGGCTTGTGTGTAGATGTCCCTCCAAAGCCTCATGTGGTCATAGGTGGGGCTTTTCAGAGGTGACTAGATCTAGAGTGTGTGATGCTGGGATTAAGTGTGCGATGCTGATATCAAGGGTATATGATTACTAAATTAGTCCTCTGATTGATTTGGCATAGTTCTGGGTAGGATTAAAGCTGCCCCACCCTAGGTGTGAGTGCCTGGATAAAATATAAGCAACAGAAAGAGGGCTAGTGTGGTTGCTTGACACTTGCTGCTTGCTGCCTTGCTCCCTTCTGCCTTCTGCCTGCTATAAACTGCTTCGCCTCTGCCATGCCCCTCTGCCATGCCACCCTGCCTTGGAGCCAGCCAACTGTGGACCAAAACCTCTACAAACTGTGAGCCAAAAAAAAATCTTTCTTCCTTTAACTTTGGTATTTTGTCTCATCAATGAAAAAAGTAATGAAGACAGAGTATCTATCTTCTATTAACTTCTACCTATTTTGCCAAGCTTCCAGTCAATTCAGTGAGTTATATAATATAATTTCAATAAGTTTCTTTTCTGCTTAAGTGGCCCACATTTAGTTTCTAGTTCTTAGCATGAAACTATGAGCTCCATTAATATAATGTTCCCACCAATGATTCTCCTCCCCCATTTCTAATGTCCATGGTTCTTTTATTGTTTCCAAGCTGATTTATGGCAATTCATCTTTTTACATGCCTGATTCTCCCCAACAAAGTCCTTAAGGGTAGGCATGCCCTACTTTTTGGGTTTGTTTTTGTTTTTTTCTATCTATAAACTCAGTCCATAACATAGCTCCTGATACACACATGAACTTCAAATGTATGTGAAAGTGAATGGTGCCATTAAAATCCTTTTATTGTTTCCCAGATGGCTAATTTATCTTATTCTTTTAAGTTGAAATGGACATATTCTTTCATGGCTATTCTTAAAAGCTTTTGTTATTAAGAGGGTTTTTTTTTGTTTTGTTTTTACTATGTGGGTACTGGGAGTCAAACTCAGGACCTCACGCTTGCCAGGCAGGTGCTTATGCCACTGAGCTATATCACCGGCCCTAAGCTTTTGTTATTTGCTTAGGAGTTTTATTTCTTCTTCTAATAGCTCTGGTGCAAGAACTGAGTCTTAGTTAAATGTGGGCCCAGTATCCAATTAATAAATTATTGATGAATGGAAACATAGCTAATGAGTGGTAGAACCATACCTGGAAATTACGGCTACAAACTGTTGCCCCAGTCACCCTCCACACTCTGACGCAGCATTAGAAGCAGCACAATAACCCAGTACTTTCCCAGTGACGTTCATAGCACTACGTTGGCCTATTGGTATTTAGAAGTAAACAACCCTCATAGAAAGTACTTTATCCAGTTGACTTACACAACCACACAGACCCCAGAGGAGTAAGGTACCTTGGAATATCCAATTTTAGAAAAACTGGTTGAAATTATAGAATCTCTATCTCAAAAGTTATCGTTCGCCATATAATGTGTCTAGCATTTTATAATTTGTGATGCATTATTTTGACTAATATCAGCATAATTGAGGAAGCTGGTAAATATTTTACCATTTTTCCTTATACATTGAATTAGTATTAATTACTTTCCCCAATACATCTGCCTAGATTGATATCCTTCAAACAACACAAAGGTGTGTCTTTCTGAACTCCTCAGACCACAGGGATTTTAAGATATATTTTTACTTTAATGTTCCTCTTGTGCTAATGGTCCCTACCTGGCTGTCGTGTGTGTGTGTGTGTGTGTGTGTGTGTGTGTGTGTGTGTGTGTGTTACTGGGGATTGAACTCAGGGCCTCTGCACTGAACTATGTCCATAGCCCTTTTATTTTTTTTATTTTTATCTTGAGACAGGGTCTCACTAAGTCACTAAATTTCCCAGGCTGGGCTCAAATTTGTGATCCTCCTTCCTCAACCTCCCAGAATCCAGGATTACAGGTGTGTTCCACTGTGTTGGCTGCCTGGTTGTCTAGAATGTTTATTTAGCCCATCTGAAATGTAGTGGAGAACAAGGCAAGCCAGCTTTACAGCTAAAAGAACTAGTTTGCACTTAGGGTACCCTACCTATTAACCTCTGTGACCCTGAAAGAGCCAGCACACTCCATTTTGCATCAGCTTTCTCTCCTACAGCGGGTGTAACATCTTATAGATTTCTTAGGCTGGAAATGGAAGATCTTGTATGAAAATATATAAAGTACTCAGCAGGTGTTCACAGAAGTGAACGGTTGTTATTATTGTACTTGTTGGCAGGCTTTGTGATCAGTACTTTATCCAAATTATTTTATAGAATATATACAACAGTCTATCTGTAAGGCACTATTCTTATCCATATTTTACTGGGGGTTGGGGATTGAGGTTTAAAGAGTTAAGTAAACTGTCCTGTATCTGTTGATTACTAATGGCTGCACCCAGAATTCAAACATAAATTTTCCTAATTCCTGAGGCTGCCCACTTGCCACCACATGCCACACTCCTTTTCCCAGCATCCTCCTCCCGCTTCTCTTTGAGCTTTCACTTCCCACAGATGGATGGATCCAAGGCATGTGGATAATGAAGTTGCCTCTGGCCTGGCACTTCATTACTCATGCAGCTAAATCACAGCCTGAACTCCTGCACTCTCCCCTGTATCCTCCCTCACCTTTCCTGTTCCCACATAAGCCAAAAGCAGCCTCCTGAAGGCTCTGGGAAGAGTAAGATGGAACCTCCTAGTTTATTTATCAGAAGAGCCTTAAGCTTTTAATAAATGACCATTTTAGAAATACAATTTTAGAGATCTCTTGGAGGGCTATAGCTGAAGATGATATTGTCACTAGTGGCGATGGAAAGCTGACTGTGTTTGCTTCTCTGTCTTCCTGTGCTCCCTTCAGGTACCGCATAAGAGTATTAAAAAATGGCTAAGCCTTAAGCCATGTAGAGCTCTCCTGAAGGGTAAACCATTTCTTTATCATTCCCTGCTATAAGGTTGATGCCATTCTTAAAACAAAAATGCCTACTGTAATGACTCACTGGTGGCTTCCTAATGGCCTGTTTTCTTCTTAAATATCTCAGTTTACATGAGAAATCATTGTACGATTGCATCCATTGTGTGTCACTAGACTAAAAACACACCTTTGCTGCTACTGCTCTTTCCAGAAACAACAACCTCAGCCCACAAATAGTGCTCTAGCTTTATTCCTCCTCTTACGCCAGATGACTTGCTTGGAGATTCCAGCTCCTTAGGGCAGGAATTTTCTGTCATTTGTCCAACACGAGTCATTCTATGAGAAACCTCTGTGCACAGCGTACATAAATAAAGCTACCTAAGAGGTAAAGCTAAAGAGCAGAACATGGATAATGTCTCATTTTCAGAAATTAAATATTTAACTATTTAATAAATCTGAATATCATATGAATTTTAAATTAAATATAAAGATGTGTTTTTAAACTCTCATAACTCACCCTAAGAGAGACATCGTGTTAGTCAACTGAAATGGCAGAAAGGCTTTTCATTAATATCTATATCTATCTATCTATCTGTCTATCTATCTATATTTGAATATCTCTAAATTTATAGTTACATATATCTAGAGGAACTATCCTCTGCATGTGAGACAGACAAAAAGGAAGCATGAGAAACCAAGGAGACCTAGGAAGTGTTAATTTATGAAAAAACAATGAGTTGAAACTTTAAAAGGTATGTCTTGTTCCCCTGTGATCACTTATATACAAAAAGATGGAAATAAAACTTCCTAGATTTTAAGACCCCTGAGTTAGTCATGAAACAAAAAGAATTAGATATAATCTGCATACCTGGAGATATTTTCCCTGCATTAATCAGGATAGGACATCAGGTTGTGCTACAGAAATGCAATCCCAGCTCTCCATGATGTAATTCATAACTGTTCCTTACTCAAAGTTCTCTGTGGCCTCATTGGCTCTCCAAGCCAATGGATAAATACCAAGAGTAGACTCAGGATACAACTTACTTCTGTCCTGTCACTATGCTATCAGGAACATGTATCGTTCAGGATTTCCAAGGCAGGGAAAAAGAAAAGTGGAGATTGACACAGGATTGTTACTAGTCTTTTGGATTGAATTGTGAATTCTCAAAATTCTCATGTTAAACCCTAACCTCAATGTAACTGTATTCTGAATTAAGATTATTATTATTATTTTTTTATATGCGGGTAGCGGGAGTCGAACTCAGGACTTGCACTTGCCAGGCAGGCGCTTATGCCGCTGAGCTATATCACCGGCCCTGAATTAGGATTATTAAGAAACTAGGTACAGTTAAATGAAGCAATTAGGATTCATACCTAATTTGATGGAGTGTGTACCTTTATAAGAAGAGAAAGAGACACCAGTGCTCTTATTCTTTCTTTTGCATACAGAGAAAAGGTCAAGTGAGAACACAGTGAAAAGGTAGCCATTTACAAGCTAGAAAGAGAGCCCTCATCAGAAGCTGAAGTTGCCAGCATTTTATACCACAACTGTGAGAAAATAAATGTCTACCCACACAGACTAATATAACTGGCTTAGCTCAAATGTATGTGTATCATATCCAACCACAGACCATTGGCCAGAACAAGTCAAAGAGCTCTACCAAACTACATGGAGACTGAAGAGTTCTGTTGCTTACATACCCAAAAGAAGAAAACTAGGTTTTATGAATACCAGAGGTGCTGCCACAGCTCCACGTATGCACCCCAAATGAGATCTAAATAAGCTCACATCTGGGGAAGAGGATAGACAGAATTTCAGAAAAATAACAGAGAGCAAGAACCAATGAGAAATTAGGAAGAGGTTCCCTCCCTCTTAGATTTAGTGTCCAGGGGAAAAAAAGGTATATGATGTAAGTCCTCTTGAAATTGTAGGTAATTCTAAGAGAAGACGTCTTTATGGACTTCTTTTCTGGAGATTTCTGAAAGCAAGAGGTTTCCCAATGTATAGTTCATTTTGGGGGTAAAAAGAAGCACCAGTAGGCAAACTAGGGAGATAAGATGTAGCTACCATCCTCAACTGGCTTACCAGTAATATGATATTCTAGTAGAAGATCAAAAACGTTTATGGTATCCTGCTATAGTCTGAATGTTTGTATTTCCCCAAATGTATATGTTAAAACCTAATCTACAATGCAGTACAATTAAGAGGTAGTGCCTTTAGGAAATAATTAGGTCATGTTGGCTCTGCCTTCCTGAATGGGATTACAGATCTTATAAAAGAGGCCTGTTTGGCCACTATAATATATAAGGACACAACTAGAAGCCACGTCTATGAAGCAGAGGGCCTTCACCCAACATTTAATCTGTTGGTGCCTTGGTTTTAGGTTTTGCAGCCTCTGGAACTATGATAAATAAATTTCTGTGGTCTATTAGTTATTCAATCTAAGATATTTCAAAAGGACTAAGATATACCCTAAGATGGTATATCTCTGTTAGGGTTTACTGAACCTAAAACTGTTACTATCACCTGATCATTTGAGGCTCCACAGGACACCAGAGTACCAAGCAAGGAAGGAAGTTATATTGGCAGCTGGAAATGATCCTGCATACATAAGGAGGCGGGGTAGCCTGTATACAATGGGTGACAGACATTGATACACAATAGTACCTAATCTCAGTTGCCCTGATATTTCTCTGACTCTGCATCTCTGAGAACTCACATGACATCCACACACACAGAAGACCAAAAAATACAAAGAAGGAAACACTTAATTAGAAACTATTGAACAATAGGGAAAGCTGCTGGGTGGATAAATACTCCCATCTTCTGCCCCATTGCTGCACAGTTCTGAAGTACAGTCCCTTGGCAGTCCCTTGGTCTTTCAAAAGAATATGATAGGGGCTGGGGATGTGGCTCAGTGGTAGAGTTCTTGCCTCACATGAACAAAGCCCTGGGTTTGATTCCCAGCACCACAAAAAAAAAAAAAAAAAAAAGACTCCACCCACAGTAGTCCATTTTGCTGATCAACTAAAGAATACAAACTCTCAGATTGCTTTATTCCAGATTGATGTAAATTCTACAAGGTCTTTAAAGAAGCAAGAATACCATTTCTTCACAAGCTCTTCCAATACATAGACGAGAGAATATTCTCCAAGGCAATCTACAAGGGCAGTTACTACCTTGATACCAAAGCCAGTTAAAGAAATAACAAGAACAGAAAACTTCAGACTATCTCTTATGTATATAGATGGCAACATCCTCAAAAACAAAACCACTGTCAAACCAAATCTAGATCATATTAAAAAGATTGCAAGTCACGACAGTAAGATTTATCTCAGAAATGTGAGATTGGCATCACATCTATAAATCAATTACTATAATTCACACCATCAGCACAAAAAAAGGCACAAATTACATGACCATCCCAACAGTTGCAAAAAAGCATTTGAAAATTCCAAGATCCTTCCATGATTCAAATATTTAACCAGCTAGGATTAGAAGGTAATTTTTCAACATGACAGGTATCTCTGTAAAATATCTACAGCTAATCTCAAACTTAATGATAGAAAACAGGAGCTTTTCCTCTAAGAGAAAGCCCAAGACAATGATGCTGTGTACTTTGTCCACTTCTATTCCACATTATTTCAAAGCTTCTTGGCAGGGCAGTTAGACAAGAAAATGAAATTATTCAAATCAATGAATAAGTTCAACAAGGATACAAAGTACAATATTATTATACAAAATGCAATTAAATTTCTATAGCAAAGAACAGTAGAGTAATAAAATTAAGAAAACAACTTTATATACAGTACCACCAGACAGAATAAAATACTTAGGAATAAACTATTTTAACAAAAGACATCAAAACTCATACTTTAAAACAATACCATCATTTAAAGAAATTAAAGAAAACCTAAATAAATTTTTAAAACACCTATATTAATGAACCAGAAGACTTAAATGTGCTTTGTTTTTGTTTTGCTTTGTTTTTGCTGCCTTAGGAATAGAACCTAGGGCCTACCATATGTTAGCCAAGTGCTCTACCACTGAGCTATATCCCCACTCCTTTATAAACATTTTATTTTTGGGACAAGATCTTGGTAAGTTCCCCAAAATAGCCTCCAAAATTCAGTCCTCCTGCTTCAGCCTCCTGAGTAGCTGAAAGTATAGGCATGTGCCACTACATTCAGCTAAATATTAAAATGGCAATACTACCTGAAGTGAGCTATAGAATCAACACAATCTCTATCAAATGTCCAGTAGGTTTCTTTCCAAAAAAAAAAAAAAAAATTACAGAATAAATTGACAAGGAGATCCTAAAATTGGAGAGTCCCAGAATAACCAATACAAACTTGGAAAAGATAAATGAAGTTGCAAGACTTACACTCTCAATTCCAAAACTCATTATCAAGCTGTAGTAATAAAGACAGTGTGCCATTAACATAAGGATAGACATGTAGATCAATGGAATAGAATTGAGAATCCAGAAATATACCGTATTACTTGTGGTCAATTGATTATTAATAGGGATGCCCAGACCATTCAATGAGAAAAAGCACAGTATATCTATGAATAGTTATGGGATAACAGGTGATACACATGCAAAAGAACAAAGCTGAGTACCTTTCTCACACATCATACACAAAAATGAACTCAAAATGGATCATAGAAAAACTTAAATGTAATAGCTAAAACTATAAAACTCTTAGAAGAAAATATACATATCCATGAATTGTGTTAGCCAAAGCCTTCTTTGATTTAACAGCAAAAGTACAAATGACAATAGAAAAAAATAGAGCATTATCAAAATTTAAAATTTCAGTGTTTCAAAGGATATCATTAAGAAAGAGAAAAGACAATACACAGAATGGGAAGAAATATTTGCAAGTTACATATCTGATAAGGTACTTGTATTTAGAATATATAAAACACTCTAACAATAATAAAAAGACAACCCAATTAAAAATGAGCAAAAGATCTGAATAGGCATTTCTCCAAAGACAAACAGTAAATAAGCACACAGAAAGATGATCAATATAATTGACCACAAGGAGGAGACAAAACAATGTAATAACAACCGGGATAGTTAAAATTTAAAAAAATAAATAAGGAAGAACCTCAAGATGGCGGATGAGTAAGAAGCAGGCAGCGAAACTCTCTCTAAAAGTTACCATTGGAACACGGGAATATAGCGACCCGGAAAGCGCAGGAGGGGGGGAGATGCCTCCCCGAAACCCAGAAAAGTTCTGAAGTGCAATCTGGGACCCCCGGCACCAGTGACGGGTGACTTCCAACAAAGAAGAAGGAAAGAAGGAGCAGACCGCACGCACGCACCTTCTACTATCCCGGGAGTTGCAGCGCCGTGGAGGCTCAATTCTACGGACACACGGTGGCAGCTGGCGCCCAGGGAGCCCCCACGGAGGATCCTGAGACAGCGGCGGGGCAGGGGAGTGGCGGAGAACGGCGCTGACCGGCGGTGAGTGTCTCTCAGCCACAGCTGCCCCACGCCAGAGAGCGACCGGCCGGGCGCCATTGTGGGGGGTGTGGCGAAACTCAGAGCGGCTCGAAAACTGCTCTGGGAACTTGTGCTCTGGACAGGGCAGCACGGGGCCTCTCAAGCCCACGAAAGTGTGCTGAGGTCAGCAGGCGAACGAGACTGGACTCTCAGCCACACCTGTCCCGCGCCAGAGAGTGACTGGCCCGGCGCCATTGTGGGGGGCGTGGCGAAAAACCAGAGCGGCGGGAACCAGTGCAGGGAACCCGCGCTCCGGACAGCGCGCTGCGCCTCTCAGGCCCAGGGATCGTGAAAGGGCGCTGAGATCGGAGGCGAGCTAGACTGGTCTCTGCCTGAAAGTACGCTCCTCTGCTCACCGCCCGCCAGAGGGCGCTCCTGGCTTACTGGGACGGACCTGCACAGAAGAGGACTCTGTCACCACAAGGTACCTGCCTACAACAGAGTCAACACCTGGAACTGATTCTTTTTATTTTATTTTATTTTTTATTTTTTTATTTTTTTCTCACTGATTTGTTTTTTGTTCTGGCGAAGGGTTTTTTTGTTTTTGTTTTGTTTTGTTTTGTTTTTTGGTGGGGCTTTGTTTTTGATCTGTCTGTTTTATTGTTTTTATCTTCGTTTTTGTTTCTGTATGTGTATTTGCTCTTTCCTTCATTATTCTCTCTGGTTTTTTATATGAGTGTAAACAGCGCCTCTAACCTCTTTGTGATTGTGGTTGTGATCTGTTCTTCCTTTTATCCCTTCCTTCTCTTTTTACCACCTGTCCTCTGCACTAGTGTCCCAATTTTAGTGGGATCCCTTTTGGTCCTCTAACCTTACATCTAATTCCTTCCTCTTCTCCCAATACTCTATTTCCTCCTTAACTCATTTTAAATTTAAACTCCTCAGGGAAAAATTGACATACATAGGACTTGTATACTGCATATAATTTTTCTGGTGTGTTTTAGATTTTGTTATATAACCGCAACTCTATACAGCTAAAAGTGGTAAATAACTGGTTAGCTCAGTCTGTCATTTTCTAGGCTGTGTTTGATGCTTTAGTTAACATTATAGCCAAATGTGAAATAATTGTTCTAAACATCTTTCCTTCCTGATATTTCATGATTGAGATTGACTAAGGGACACAGAAAATACAGTGGCACAGTACCAAAGAATCAAGGACTGGGCCAAACAGGTAGCAACTTCGCATACCCAACGAATTGAAGAGGTAGGATCTGGCAGAAAGCTCAAAACCTAAAAGCAAGCTCCACTTGGAAGATACTGCAGAGAAGTAGTCATCTTCTAAAGATCTTAAACACTAGCAATAAAGTAACCTACTATAGGTAATTTGCAAACATCACCCCAGGAATTAAAGAAAGAAAAAATGAGACGACACTTAAACGAGATGCAACCCCACACATCCAATTCACCAAAGGCAAACCTAGGGAGCAACGAGGTGGGACAATCCGAAAGCCACCCACCTGGCCTATCTGAAGTGGTAACAACAAAGCAACTGAATGAGGTTCTGGAAAAAATTAAAACAGAAATAATCTCACAGATAACTGCAGAGATAATGTCTACAATGAAGACCATGCTTAAGGACACTATAGCTGATACAGACAAAAAAATAGATGAACTTAAGAAAACTATAGAAACCATGAATGCTCAGCATAGGAAAGAAATGGAATCCATAAGGCAGATTCAAGCAGATATCCAAGAGATAAAAAATTCCATTGAAAGTATTTGTAGCAGAATAAGCCAATGCGAGGACAGGATCTCAGATATAGAAGACAGGCTTGCAATTAGTGATCATGAAATGGAAAAATTCTTAAAAATAGCAAGGGACCATGAAAAATCAATTCAGCAGCTGCTAGATGACTCAAAGATAAACAACTTAAGAATAATTGGAATAAATGAAAAAGCAGGAGATAGCATCAACGACATTAAAACCTTGTTCAAAGACATAATCAGGGAGAACTTTCCTGGAAGAGAAAAGGAATTTGACACCCCTATAAGTGAAGCTTTTAGAATACCAACTAGACATGATCAAAAAAAAACTTCAGCCAGACATATTATAGTCAAGATCCCAGAAATTCAACAGAAGGGCAGAATCTTAAAAGCTGTTAGGGAGAAGAGACAAATCACCTATGAAGGAAAACCCATCAGAATCACAGCTGACTTTTCAGCACAAACCCTCAATTCAAGAAGAGCTTGGAATGATGTATTGCAAGCTCTAAAGGAAAATAATTTTCAGCCCAGATTGATGTACCCTGCAAAACTATCTTTCAAAATTGATGGAGAAATAAAATACTTTCATGACAAAGAACATCTGAGAAAATTTATGACCACCAAACCAGCACTCCAAAACGTTCTGAAGGACATTCTAGAAAGAGATAGGAACCCCAACAGAAGGAATCCACCAGGCAGGGCAAATAATTAAATAGCCGGAAAGTGGAAAAACAAAGAGTGGGAACCAACAACAGGAAAATATCATGACAAGTCACTACATATCAGTTTTAACCATCAATGTTAACGGTCTCAATTCACCAATCAAAAGGCACAGACTGGCGAAATGGATCAAGAAGCAAGATCCAACAATATGCTGTATACAAGAAACACATTTAATTCAGAAAGAAATTCATAGACTGAAAGTCAAAGGATGGAAAACAATACTCCATGCCACAGGAACCCAGAAAAAAGCAGGGTAGCTATTCTTTTTGCAGACAAAGTGAACTTCAAGCCAAGAAGGATTCAGAGAGATAAAGACGCTCATTACATCCTTGTAAAGGGAACAATCCAAGAGGAAGAGATAACGATCATAAATATATATGCGTCAAATACCAATGCACCCAGCTATATAAAACAAGTACTAAAGGACATGAAAAATCAAATAAGCACTAATACAATTATATTGGGAGATCTCAATACTCCACTGTCACAAAAAGATAGATCAACTGGACAGAAAATCAATAATGAAATAGTAGAACTGAACCAAACTTTTGAACAAATGGACTTAGTAGATGTCTACAGAGTGTTCCATCCCACAACATCAGAATACACATTTTTCTCAGCTGCACATGGGACATTCTCCAAAATAGACCACATACTAGCTCATAAAACCTGCTTAAGTAAATGCAAAGGAATTGAAATTATCCCATGCATATTATCAGACCATAGTGCAATGAAACTGGAAATCAATGGCAAAAGAAATTACAAAAACTCCCTAAACACATGGAAATTAAACAGCATCCTCCTGAACAACCAATGGGTCACAGATGAAATTAAAGAAGAAATTAGTCACTTTCTACAACTGAATGATAATGACAGTACAACATACCGGAACTTATGGGATACAATGAAAGCAGTCCTAAGGGGGAAATTTATAGCATTAAATACTTATATCAGGAAAATAGAGCAAGCGCAAATAAACAACTTAAGGGTGAACCTCGAGCTTCTAGAAAAAGAAGAGCAGGTTAAGCCAAAAGCCCGTACAAGGGAGGAAATTATAAAGATCAGAGCAGAAATTAACGTATTGGAGAATAAAAAAACAATACAAAGAATCAATGAAGCAAAAAGTTGGTTCTTTGAAAGAATAAATAAGATTGACAAACCCTTATCCAACCTTATTAAAAAAAGAAAAGAAAAGACTCAAATCCATGCAATTGAAAATGAAAAGGGTGATATCACGACGGACCCTGCAGAAATCCAGAAGATCATCTATACCTATTTTGAAAATTTATATTCTACTAAGATGGAAAATGCAGAAGAAATGGACAGATTCCTAGATACCTATGAATTACCAAAGCTGAATCAAGAAGATTTAAAAATCCTAAATAAACCAATATCAACCAATGAAATTGAAGATGTAATTAAAAACCTCCCAACAAAGAAAAGTCCAGGCCCTGATGGATTCACTGCCGAATTCTACAAGAAATTTAGAAAAGACCTAACGCCCCTACTTCTCAAACTTTTCAATGAAATTGAAAGGGAAGCAATACTCCCAAATTCATTCCTGGAAGCAAGCATTACCCTGATACCAAAACCAGAGAAGGACCCAACTAAGAAAGAGAACTACAGGCCAATCTCCCTAATGAACATAGATGCAAAAATCCTTAATAAGATACTGGCAAGCAGAATCCAACAAATCATCAGGAAGATTATACACCATGACCAAGTTGGATTCATCCCAGGGATGCAGGGATGGTTCAACATACGTAAATCAATAAATGTAATACAGCATATTAACAGAACCAAAGACAAAAATCACATGATCATCTCAATAGATGCAGAAAAAGCTTTTGACAAAGTCCAGCACCTTTTCATGATAAAAACCCTACAGAAAATTGGAATAGAGGGTCTTTATCTCAATCTGGTAAAAGCTATCTATGACAAACCAACAGCCAATATTATACTAAATGGCCAAAAACTGAAAGCCTTCCCTCTAAAATCAGGAACAAGACAAGGATGTCCACTGTCCCCACTCTTATTCAACATAGTTCTGGAAACCTTAGCCAGAGCGATTAGACAAGAGAAAGAAATAAAAGGAATAATGATTGGAAAGGAAGAAGTTAAATTATCATTATTTGCAGATGACATGATACTCTACACAGAAGACCCCAAAAACTCCACTAAAAAACTGCTAGATTTAATAAGCAAATTCAGTAGTGTAGCTGGATACAAAGTCAATACTCAAAAGTCAATAGCCTTCCTGTACACAAATAACAAACTTACTGAAAGAGAAATTAGGGAAACAATACCTTTCACAATAACATCCAAAAAAATGAAATACCTAGGAATCAACCTCACGAAGGATGTAAAAGACCTCTATACTGAAAACTACAGTACTATGAAAAAGGAGATTGAAGAGGATATCAGAAAATGGAAAGATATCCCTTGCTCCTGGATAGGAAGAACCAATATAGTGAAAATGGCCATACTTCCAAAATTGTTATACAGATTTAATGCAATTCCAATCAAAATTCCAACAGCATATCTCACAGAATTAGAGAAAACAATCCTAAAATTCATTTGGAATCAGAAGAGACCTAGAATAGCAAAGGCAATTCTGGGCAACAAAGGCAAGGCAGGGGGCATCACTATCCCCGACTTGAAATTATACTATAAAGCTACTGTGATAAAAACAGTGTGGTACTGGCAAAAAAACAGACCTGAAGATCAATGGAACAGATTAGAAGATGCTGAAACAACCCCAGACATACTAAGCCACCTTATCTTTGACAAAGGTGCCAAACACATTCGCTGGAAGAAAGATAGCCTCTTTAATAAATGGTGCTGGAAAAACTGGCTCTACACATGCCGAAGATTAAAACTAGACCCATATCTTTCACCATGCACTAAACTAAATTCAAAATGGATCAGAGATCTAAATATTAAAACAGAAACATTAAATCTGCTGGAAGGTAGGATAGGTAAAACCCTTGGAGACATTGGTGTAGGCAAAGACTTTATGAATAAAAACTCAACCGCACGGGAACTATCCCAAAGAATCAATAACTGGGATCTCATCTTATTAAAAAGCTTTTGCACAGCAAGAGAAACCACCAACAGAGTAAAGAGACAACCCACAATGTGGGAAAAAATGTTTGCCAGCTGTTCCTCAGACAAAGGATTACTATCGAGAACATATAAAGAACTCAAAAAAATCAGACCTCCCAAATTTAAAGACCCACTCCATAAATGGGCATCTGAGATGAATACACATTTCTCAGATGAAGAAATACTAATGGCAAACAAATATACAAAAAAATGTGCAACATCACTAGTCATTCGAGAGATGCAAATTAAAACAACACTGAGATACCATCTCACCCCAGAAAGAATGGCTACTATTAAGAAATCAACTAATAACAAATGCTGGAGGGGCTGTGGGGAAAAAGGAACCCTTCTTCACTGTTGGTGGGAGTGTCGACTGGTACAGCCACTGTGGAAGTCAGTGTGGAGATTCCTCAGAAAACTAGGGTTGGAGGTCCCATTTGACCCAGCTATTCCCCTTCTGGGCATCTTCCCAGAAGAATTAAAAACATCGTACCACAGTGATATATGTGCACCCATGTTTATAGCAGCACAATTTGTAATAGCCAGATCTTGGAAACAACCCAAATGCCCATCAACTGAAGAATGGATAAGAAAGATGTGGTATTTTTATACAATGGAGTACTATTCAGCCATAAAGAAGGATAAACTGGAGACTTTTATAGGTAAATGGATGCAACTCGAGAAAATACTCATAAGTGAAATAAACCAGAAGCACATGTGTAAGCATCGTATTATCTCTCTAGTATGAGAAACTGAAATTGTAAATAAGATCCAAAATGTACAATAGATATGGTGAATCAAAAAGAAACTGGTAAAAAGGAAAGAGAGACTGGAATAGGGAAAAGAAAGAAGGGAAAGGGAAAAAAAATTGTATATATATATATAAGTTGGTTAAGATAGATACACTACCATTTTTACTTAGTTCACTGAAGAGTAAGGTTTGTGCCAATAATGTTTGGACAATTGAATGCTAATGTCTGGTGTCCTGAATAACTAACTTAAAGATAGTAATACGTAATGTATTAACCATTGTTACCCTCCTATTATGTTGTTTTGAAAATTTGTTCTTCTTTTGATTTGTTTTGTTTTTTCTTCTCTTTAAAATAAAAATAAATAAATAAATAAATAAATAATAACAAGTGTTGCTGAAGATGTAGAGAAATTGGAACTTCAAACATTGCTATTTAGAATGTAAAATGGGCCAGCTACTTTGGAAAACTGGCCATTATTTGAAAGGATAAATATCAACTTTTCATATGATCCGGCAACTCCATTCCTGGCTATATACCCAATAGAACCAAGAATGTATGTCCATACAAAACCTACACCCCAATGTTTCTAGCAGCATAGTTTATAAAAGCCAAAGCACCAAAAGAACTCAGCTGTGAATTAACAAATAAAATATAGTTTATTCATACACCGTGATGTTACATGGCAAGAAAAACATGTAAAACTCTGATGCATGCTTCGCCATAAAAGAACTTAAGAATAGTATGCTAAGTGGAAAAAAAAATAGTCTTGTATGATTCCATTCACATGAAATATCTAGAATATGCAAATCCATGGAGACTGAAAGTGAATTTGTGGCTACTGTTGTCTAGAAGAAGGCTGGGGTTGGAGGATAAGATGTGACTTAATAGGTATGGAGTTCTTCTGTGGATTATGAAAATATTCCAAAATTTGATTACAGTGATGTTTAAACAATTCTAAATATACAAAAACTGTCAAATTATTTACTTTAAATGAGAGAATTGAATAGTATGTAAATTATATCTCAATAAAGCTGTTTTTTCTTAAAAAAAGAAAAAAAAAAAAAGAAGAAACTAAGAAAGGATGGACCCTTGCCTGACTTTTCCCTTCATTCCTGATTTCCTCTCCCCAGTCACTCCTGCTCCCTGGAATCCCTCCAATAATAAACTAGCTTCATGCAAGCCCTGGCACAGGCTTTGCTGCCTGGGGACAATACAGGATGGAGATAAGTGTTTGTGAGTGAGTGAGACTTTTTCACTGAGGGAAGAAAAAGTCAAAAGGTGATACTGGTACAAGCATAATCATGTAGGGAAATTCACGTGGCTCTTTATTTGCTTACTTTCCTGTATCAATGGACAAAGGGCAAACTCCCTATATATAACTAGTTTTCTCAAAGTCTTTCCTTGCAAAAGCTTTTATAACTAGGGCATGAAAAATTACTGACATTTAATTAAGGATTTTAAAAAACAGTGGTATAAAAAATAAAAATTCCTTTGTCTCTTATGTCCAAAAACCTTGAGTTTGGGGATTGGTTGTCCCTTTTTTTTTTTTTTAATGTGGGTACCAGGAGTCGACCTCAGGACCACTCACTTGCCAGGCAGGCACTTATGCCACTGAGCTATCTCACCGGCCCTGGATGTCCCATTTTAAAGGCACATGTAGTAAACTTGTAATACCACACTGAACTGAATCAGCATGGTTCTGGGTGTGGAAGGCTCACCTGAGGATTGTTGCCTACAGCGTAAAAGGAGAACTGGGGGTGTAGATGGTATGCTGTTGATTCTCCTGGAGAAATTGTCACACTGGTTTTCCTGATATGAACACAGCTATTCTCTCATAGAAGGAGCTTGGGTCCTCGCTGTTGCCGAGGACGGCTGTGGTTCATTTCAGAGGAGCTCTGGTCCTTATCTCGAGCATCGCTTCCTGGCTCCAGTGCAGAGCCCTCAGCCTGCTGGCGCAGATCCTTCATCCCACTGGCACAGACTTTCTAGCTTCCACCACTGAACTTTGGGCCTTCCCAGTGCAGATCCTTGACACAGATTTTCATGAGACATTGTCGTGGGCTCTAGCCCTCCGTTGGACTCATGGAGGACATTGCCATAGGCTCTAGGTCTTCAGCTGGACTTATGCAGGACATTGCCACGGGGTCCAGGCCCTCAGCTGGATTCTTCGGGTCTGTAGTGTGTGGACAGATCTTCTCACTCTTCTGCATTTGATTCTTTGGGTGAATATTTTAAAATAATCCTGTAAATTGTGTCCTGTATTAAATCTTTTCCCTTGTGAACCTTAATTACAACAGCACATTAATGTTGTTTTTGTTGCAAAGAGCTATTGGACGTTCAGACAACTACTAGCTACTGAAGTTTGCTTTGGAGGAATGTGTAACCACTAATCCTGATATGTCTACTTCACTGCATTCAGAAACACCTGAAAGATTACAAAAGTAATCTGTGCTTGGGTCGCTCATGGAGGCATGGCTTTGATTCCTATATATGGTACCTCACCAATGCTTCTTTTTTTCCTGGCTGCTGAGATGAGTTTTTCCTCAGTTATGCCCTGCCACCATGCTGTTTCTGCCTTGGAGGCCCCCAACTTTGGGCTGAACCCATTGGAAACTATGAGCCAAATAAACCTATCCTCCTCTGATTTGCGAGTATTGGATATTTTGTTCTAGAGAAGGAAAAGTGACTAATACAGAGGACAGATGGATGGGAGAACCTATTCTGCAGGTAGAACTGATTTGATTCTGAACCTGCAATGGTACAGGTTTCCTGAAGCCAGAAATGCACCTCATACTATAAAGTCTAGAGCAGGGATATGTAAACCTTTTCTGGAAAAGGCTGGAGAATAAGTAATTTTTTGCTTTGCTGATTATGAAGTCTGTGTTACAACTACTCACCTCTAACTTGGTACAATGAAAGCAGCCCATAAACATTTAGGTAAAAAGAAACTGAAGGCTGGGTGTGGTGGTGCACACCTGTAATCCCAGTGCTTGGGAGGCTGAGGCAGGAGGATTGCTGCAAGTTCAAGGCCAGCCTGGGCTACAAATTGAATTCAAGTCCAGCCTGAACTGCATAGTGAAACCTTGTCTCAAAAAGACAAAAAAAAAAAAAAAAAAAAAAAAAAGGACAAACTGAAAGAGTATGGTTATGATCCAATAAAATATTACTTAAGAAAAGGAATGTCTTATAAAAATGTGAGCTTCTGGGCCGGTGAGATGGCTCAGCGGCGTAAGCACCTGCCTTGCAAGCGCGAGGGCCCAAGTTCGACTCCTGGATCCCACATACGAAACAGGAGCCAGTGATATCGCTCAGCGGCACGGGTGCCTGTTGGCACGTGAGGTCCTGAGGTCGACCCCCGGTACCCACAAAAAAAAAAAAAAGTGAGCTTCTGATAACTTTCATGCGTTGCAAAACATTCTTCTTTTAAATTGTTTTTTAACCATTTAAAACTAAAACCATTCTTAGATTGTCAGCCACATAAAAACAGGTAGTAGGCAGATTTGGCGTGCAGGCTGTAGTTTGCCATCCTCTCCTCTAGAGTAGATAATTCATAAGAAGAGGTGACTGCGGGCCATAGATTGGAGACTGAAGAAAGGACCCCGTGCTCATGCTTGATATAAAAAGAATAGGACCAATCACTTCAAATAACAATATAATCCAGGACAGTGTGCACCTGATTTAGAAATTAGTGTGTATCAGAAACTTGGACTGTATTTGAGAGAGAGAGAGAGAGGGAGAGAAAGAGAGGGAGTGTATGTGTGTGTGTGTGTGTGTGTGTGTTTATGTGTGTGTGTTCATGCAAGTGCATACCCATTAACCATGCAATAAATCTCAATAGTTTCTAGGATCTGGAGTGAAGGAAGAAATACTTCCAAACTGACTTTAGGTCATTTTTTTTCTTTCATGAAGACAACAGATTTAAAATATATTTAATTTCCTTGGTTTTTAAAGAAATTTTTAGCTTTGTAGCACTAGCATTAAACAGAAATGTTACCTCTAATACTAGAGTTTCTATATATCCTGAAAAGAAGGATGATGCACCTCTTTCTAAAGGCTAACCCTGAGGAACACTCTGAGTTCAAGGAGGAAACCAGAACTGGTGCCAAAAGACAGACTCTCTTCGCTCAAGAAAGTATTAAATATCTGTGCAAAATAACAATTTTCTCCCTCCCAGCTAAATCTGCTTACCCCCAAAGGAGAGAAAAGAGCTTCCCTCTGAGACTTGAAGCGCAGCCTAAAGCAGTCCACCATTAGTGCATACTTTCTTTGAAATCTAGAGTTTTATCTTATAAATCCATGTGAATTGATATTCTCCTTCATAACACAGCTGGGTGTTTGTTTTATTTTTTTTTTATTTTTTGTAGGCACAGGGGGTCGACCTCAGGACCTCGCGCACCAGCAGGCGCCCATGCAGCTGAGCAATATCACCAGCCCTTTTTTCATATGTGGGTTCCGGGAGTCGAACTCAGGCCCTCGTGCTTGCCAGGCAGGCATTTACGCTGCTGAGCCATCTCACCGGCCCCCTGTGTGTTTGTTTTAATTCAAAAATAGCATGTCAAACTACTTACCATCAAGTAAAGCGGACATTCCTTGAAGTATCAAGTTTGCCCTGTAGCTTTCAGAACCCACAGCAACCCGCCTTGCTCCCTGTAGGCACATGTAGCCACATGAGGACTATACAACACAGCAGTCCACGGTTTTGCCAGGTTTCATTCAGGCACTGAATACACATGTTATTAACAGGGTATAATTGAAATGGCTTTGGAAAGTCCATAGCATGGGACATTGTGCTGGTTCTCAGAGTGTGACCCCAGGATTAAGTCAACCTTGCCCGGTGTCTTACTAGAAATGTGAATTCTCAGTCTCATCACACATTTAATAGAAATCAGAAGGTTTGGGGAAGGTGCAATAATCTGTATGCAATAAGTCCTCCAACTGATGATTCTAAAGTTTGCTCAAATGTGAAAATAGCTGCTCTAATAGCAGGAGTCTGAAAGAGCCAAAAAAAACTTTGCTTAAATTTGTTGTGAAAGTGGTCATTTCCCTAACCAATTTTTGCCTCCTCACCTCCATCTGTAAAATCAGGATCCACCTTCCTCCCACGGCTGCCTTGAGAATAAAATCAGATTAGACCATCACACATCACCAGGCCCAGCACGTAATGATCAGATAGCCCAGGCTAAGCCCTGATTTTTCTCTTTCCCAACTCATTTAAATACTAAAATTAAAATAGATACTTATAATGAGAAAAAATAATATATATCCATGAGAAATAGACCTAAAATATTTTCCCCAAGAGACCTTCACTGTGTACATTCCTTCCACTGACATTATTTGCATATTCCTGATACTCAGCACATGGAATTTTAAAATTAGGTAATTTTCAGAGTTGAAAATATTCAGGCTAAAAGGTATTATCACAAATCAACTTGGCAGCAACATATTTTTTCTTTTGATTTTAAGAGTTCCTTTGGGAGCACTCATTCATTCATTCCTTTGGGAGAAGTTAGGTTGGGAAATGAGACAAACATTTATTCAATATTCCCTCATTCACTTCACCCCCTGCATTTGTGGATTACCTACTAAGCACATAGGCCAGCAGTACCCAGAGTCTATACTGATGGGATACTCAAACCCTCAGCTAAAAATTAAGTTTCAACTAGGAAGACAAAAGTAAGACATTAAGAGAGATAGAAATCATTTATTTCACAAAGAAATTGGTACTGTCAAGGTAGATATTTCTTTAAGATTCTGGGAGAAATTCAGCTTAGCTGTAACTAGAAGACACTTAGACAAAAGTTCAAAGGATAATATACTCACAGTTATAATTCCTTTTATTTAGCAGATATTTTTAATGACCTTATTTTTGCTGGGAATTCAGATATATGCATTTCTGCTGAAATGGCAAATGTACTTTACTGAAAAATCCTGCATCCTACACGTAAAAACTAGCAGTTTCATGGTAAAAAATAGGATTAAAGCAAGCCAGTTAAACTCTATGAAACCTTGGAACTAGGCATTGGCAAATGGTGATATTCTAAAAATGCTAACTCCATTACATTTTTATAGTTGTAACCTATGCTTGTGCAAGCCATGAGCCATGAGGTTTGTGTTCCTCTCAGAGATGGAGGGTTTCTGAGATATTTGCTATGAATAGACGCCAATTTCATCTAAATTAAGACTACAATTGAATGGTACCCATTTATGATCTTTGTTTTTTAAAAAAATTCAGGGAAAAATATCTGTGCAACACTTTCATTTACACTTGTAGACTCTCCCAATAACTTCACACCACGCAAAGTTAATAGTCTTGAGGCCACTATAACAATCGCCATATCTTTTACTAAGGTAGGCTCATTGACAGTGTTTTAAATTTTTTTCTTAAGATCTTTACATATTGTTAAATTTTCCTCTTTAACTGTAAGAATGCTTACATCTGATCGTTTCAAAGGTTAATATGCTGGGCAAACTCACATATGAATCAATACAACTTCCTGTTAGTCTGACAACATTCACCAATCAAATTAACAAACATACTGCTAGCTAGCTGTGGTAGCAGAAGTCTAATCCCAGCACTCTGGGAGGCTGAGGCAGGAGGATCACATGTTCAAGCCCAGCCTGGGCAAATTAATAAAACCCTGACTCAGAATTTTTGACAAGGGGGATGGGGTGGGGATGTAACTCAATGAGAAGGCCCTAGTTTCAATCCCCAGTGAAATGAAGGAAGGAGGGAAGGAAAAAGGAAGGAAGGAAGGAGAGAGAGAAGAAAGGAAAGAACAAGAGAGAAAAGGAAAGAAGGAAGGAAGTAAAGAAAGAAGGAAGGGAGGAAGGAAGGAAAAAAGAAAACAAAACACATTCAGGACAAACCCAAGCAGTTTTCAAAGAATTTATACGCAATTTAGCAGCCGTCACACAAACTAAATTATACTACTTTGAAATGTTGCTTTATTAGAGATTTAAAGTGCCAGAAGATATCATAGTAGACAGTGATTAATTTCTGTAGCTAATTTTAAAAAGCTTCTCAGGATGGAAAAAAAAATTCCAAAGGATGAACAAAAATGTTTTTAGGAAAAGAAAGGTATCTGAGAAACCATTTCAGGTAGAAGCAAGTTGAAATGCAAAGATGTAAATGCACTCCTCAGCAGACACGAAAAGACACCTAAGAGATTTTGCCTCACATGCTTGAATAATTTTTTGAGACTTCAGTCCTCAATCCTGTAGTGGTTTTACAATAATCAGTGAGAAATTGTGGGCCAGGTGTTATTCAATCAAATGCAGCTTCTGTTTCCCTGTGCGGCTGCCTTGTGAAGTTAATGCTTTTGGAAAATGAAGATAAGCAGGGATCAAGGAAATAGACTCCAAGTTGGATTTGGCTACTGTCATAAGTAATGAATGTCAATAATTTACTACAAAGAGTGAAACCTGGGACTCCACTTAAAGAAGGCAATATTTTTCTTTGGGAAAAATAATATTACTAAGGTAGGAGTTATGCAAATCTGTGGGCACATGGGTTGGTAGAAACCAAAACCATTTAGATAAATAGTAAAATTCTCATGAGACAAGCAGAACCCTCAAAATTTCTAAGCTGTAGGATCACATAATGATGGTAGTAGTAAAAAAAAAAAAATAACAAAATTAAATAGAATATTATTAGGTTGTGCTTGTTGTGGCTTTTTGGTATTGAATGTAATCCTTCCTATGATCCTTAAAAAGTTTAATACAAATTCTTTATTTGTAGTTTCTTTGGAGGGAAGATCAAGGAAAAGTTACACATTTGTGTCAACACTGAGGCAGAGAACAAAAATTCCCATTCCCATACAACAGGAGACAGATAACCGAAAACATTTAAGGAGAAATTTGGACTTCCAAAAATCTGATGACCCAGGTGTTAAAATCAATCTCATTTAAATCTTAAGGAACCAAGAGATCCAGCTAGCATAAAGATATTAGATATTTCTTTACCTTAACTTTTAATATCCTATGTGTTAGATAGCAATTTTATAGCTCTTTATTACAAAAGACAGCGGTCCCTGAATGTCTTCTTTAAGTGAACATTTGCCCAGAAGGCACTAAAGAGAAATAATTTAATTTTTACACATGTTCCCAAAAGACCTTTTGCTTTGGGTGTCCTTGAAGCAGCCTTTAGGGGCCAGGCATCGGAGATACAGAAAGAACTATGCCTGAGTGAGCAGAGCAGGATGGAAGGAGGGGAATACAGCGAGATCTTGCTGTAGCACAGGTCTCCTTTGTCTTCTGTACTATAGAATCCCAAAGCTGAGGGGTGTGGTCATAATAATGGGAATCTAAAAAGAATGAGAAGGTGATATGGGGAGAGGTGGAAAAGTTAGCGTCAGGGAAAATGAAAGAATCCCACAGATCATCTTTTCAGTGGAAAATAAGAGAATTTTACTGAAGCATAACATACGGGAAAGTGCACATACCATAAATGTATAATTTGAAAAGTTTTCATAATGGAGCGTACCAGCATGTTAAGAAACAAGACAGAGCTTCCTTCTTGGAACCATCCAATCATTATCTCCCAAAACATAAACTTTCACATTATAGATTAGTTTTTTTCCATTTCTGTACTTTGTGTAAATGGGATCAAAGAATATCTAGTCTTTTGGAGAGGGTTTCTTTCATTCAACATTTTTCTTATGACATTTTTCCACATTTCTGCCTTGCATTGAGAAACAATGATTTGCATCATTATATACTATTTGATGGTACTGGTATAGAACAGTTTTCAGTGTGAGTTGTAGAGGTGAAGGAAATATTTCCCCCTCCTTCTGAAGTTTCAACACTTGATGTCTGCTGAGTGAAACTGGCAATAGACAGACTAAGAGGAGAAAAGACATATAAATGCACATGGGGTATGACAACAAAGTAAGTACCCAATAGCTGAACAAGGTTCAGAAGCATATGTACTCTTATTAGAAAAGAGAGATGAGGGAATGCAGGCAACTGAACGTATAATAAGTGATTTTTAAGGAAGTTGAACAGGTCTAAAGAGCAGACAAAGATTTGTAAATCACTCTCTTTGAAAATTGAAAGGATCAAAGAACAAACAGTAGCTTGTGGCCAGCTCTGTCTGGGTACGTTGATATTCCTCAGTCTTCCATCCTGTGATAGAAGACTACTCTTATCTTGCTAGTAGTTTCAGAGAGGGGATCTAAGGCCATTTTGTTCCTTTTGGAGGAGCTTCAGATGAGTTAATGTCAGAAAGGAACTTCCACCCTGTGCCCGGGGGAAGAGACAGGAGGTTGGAAAGAATTTGGTTCTGAGGCCTCTTCTAAAGCCTTTCACATTCCCTCAATTCAAAGTGCTCAGCTCGCCAAAGCACCACACTCTGATGTGTAGTTTTCGGAGCCCCACTTCTGTAAACACTCCAAAACTTTCGGTTCATGAGCATCTGCATGCATTTCTGTTGTTTATGTGCCTACAAATAAATATTCTGTTCTGTAGCATGTGTTTGTCTAATTTCAGTAGATATTGACATGAATTTTCCATGCACTTGGGAAAATCAATTTGTGTTCCCATTAGCAGTGATTGAAAGTGACTGTTGTTCCACATTCCCTTCAATTCATAGTGTTTTGTGACTTTTTATTTTAGATGTTCCAGTAGCTACCAAATAGGATCACAATAGACCACCCTAAATTATACCATTTTGACATAAACATTATTTTGGAATAAAGACAAGTGAGAAACAGCAGACACAAGATTCTCTAAACTCCCTCTTTATGCCTAAAACAGGGCATACGTCTCCTTTTGTTTTTACTCCTATTTCCTTCTCCCATACTAAAAGAAAGCATACAACCCTCATCACAGAAGAAAAGTGGCACTAAAAATGAGCCTACATAAACACATCTTACTAAAATAGCCCTCATTGTCCCTTAGTTTACCCCTTCTATATTTGTTTTTCTACAATGTATGGTTCCTGAAAGCCCAAACCCCCTTTCCTTCCCCAATTCATTTCTCCATAATCCATTGCCTATTGTTAACATGATATGTAAGCTGTCAAATCTTTATAAATTTATCAAGTTTTTATTTCTTTTCTGTGAAGTTTGTATGTGTGTATCTAAAATAAATTCTTCCTTCTACTAGTCTGTTTTTTTTTTCCAGTAAAATTCACAGGCCTCGACCACTGAACCTAAACAGGTAAAAAGTAACATTTTTTTCTTCCCCTATATAATGGAGTAGTATCTCATTGTAGTTTTACTTTGCATTTTTCTGTTAGTGAATTGATGTGCTTTCATGGATTATCTACTTTGGTATCTTTTTTTGTTGAGTGTCTGTTCAAGCTTTTTTTTTTGCCAATTTTTCTGTTGGGTTGTTGTCTTTTTCACACTTATTTGTAAATGTTTTGTAGATCTGTAGATGTTTCACATTTATTTATAGATGTTTTTATTCATTCTGGATATAGGTCATCTGCCATATATACACATATTCAATGATCTCCCATTCTTTTGGTTGTTTATGCAAATTCTTCAATTTACACTGGACTGTAACTTTTTAAGTACCTGCAAATAATACTGTTTTTATTGCTGATAACAATGAAATGTCATAGAATCGATCATCAAGAGACAGAGAGGAAATAAAAGAATATGTGTCAAAAAACAGCAACGGGAAAAAAATAAACCTATTGATTATTTGTATATTCAGTGGCTCCATGACTTCCTCAAGAAGCAAACACTATCACTCTCATTTCACAGACACCAGAACCAAAAGTCTGGAGAATTTTGAAAGTACCCACAAATGTACTCCATGTATAGGTAACATCCTAAACAGCCAGCCTCGTAAATTGCTTGCCAAATGTTGAACCCAGGCTGTATGTCACCTGACCTCAGTGCTTCTAACCACAACACTACACCGTCCTGCCTGGTCTCTTACATATGGCTGTAAAAAAACTGAATGCTGCTTTGGTCTACTACACTGGAAATTTGTGAATGCTTAGGTTAATTTATGACTTTGCCATGCTAGAGCTGAAAAGCATTATTTCCCACAGTATTTCTAGAAGGACAGCTGTCCGGTGATCTTCATGTGACCTTCTTAGAACTAGCTTACAGTGTACGAGAGTCTTGATAAATGCTTGCTGGATGAACAAATACAGGAATGAATGCATGTCTGCACACAAGAAAATCTGCATTTTTATGTTGACTTTCTGCTAAAGTCACTACAAGTGATAAAACAGGCTTTACAGTGTCCTCAGGTATTTTGAAAATAACTCTGGTTTCAGATATCCAAGACGACTACACCAGGTGAATTATTTTAAGCCTTCAGTTCTGAGACTAACCTCTGCGCTGACAAAAATAGGCTAGTGGAACAGCTGCAGCAATAAAATGCACCATGGGTCCTGGCATGTGTGGTGCCAGCAAAACAGAGCAGGAAATTTTAAGAGCTGGGAGGAGATACAGCAGGAAGCTAGCTTTGGTTCTTAACAGCAAAGAGAGGAAAGCAGCCACAAGCAAAGGGAGCCTTGCAAGGACCAGATAGACCAAATTTAGCTCATACCCAAAAATATTACATATGTATATTTTGCGCTATAAGTGCTAGAGCTTTTCTTTAGAATAATTGCACAACTAGTATCAAAGTGCACGAAAAGCTAATGAAACTGCACACAACTCTATTATATTGAGAAGAATTGGAATCCTTGCTTGTATAAAGTAATAGCTGCCATCATGACCCACCTTAGTCCTTTTTCAGCTGCTGTAATAAAATCCCTGTCCTGTATGATTTGTAAAGAATAGAAGCTTATTTGACTCATGATTTTGTAGGCTGAGAAAACTGTTTAGCATCAAGCAAGGGCTTCCTCGGTGCATCATAACATGGTAGAGGGCATCACATGGCCAGACAGAGCAAGCTAGTCAGAGAAAGCTCACTTTTTCTATTTTTTTTTTTTTTTTTTTTTTTTTTTTTGTGGGTACCGAGGGTCGAACTAGAACCTTGCGCTTGGCAGGCAGGCGCTTATGCCACTGAGCTACCTCACCGGCCCGAAAGCTCATTTTTATAGCAAAAGCACTCCCTGGAATATCTGTTAATCCATTGTTCCCTAATGCATAAATGGGTTAAACCGTTCATGATGCCTCTGACCCCATCGGGTCATGAAAGAAATGGGAACTTCCCTGGGTGAAGGGTCAGGTTATTTTGGTTCCATTCGTATTTTGCCAGTTTACTTATTCTGTCACCTAGAAAAAGCCATGAATTTACTCTATATGCCTATTTTGCCACCCATAAGACAGGGATGGTAATACCTTCCTTATTTACCTCATATTAGGTAAAAGTATCTAAAATAAAATTAACGGTGGACTGGTCCTGGCTCTATAATTCCTCAACTGTATTCCCAAATTCAAAAAGTTATAAAACCTTAAATTTTTTCATAAATCATTTTGGCAGCAAAATTTCATCTCACATGAATAAATTTAGAAATAAAACTTTATCTAAACTATTTTGAAGCTTTTTATTTACTTAGTCTCATTTGTTGAATATTCATAACTTTCATGACAGAAATGATAACATGTTCAGTTAATGATGCTGCTCAAGACCACTTTAAGAGTGTAACAGAATATACAGGAAATATGCTATTTATAATTTCTAAATACCCAAAATGTTCTGAATCTTAAAATAGATCTGGTCCATAGAAATATAGGCTTACATTAAAGCAGACCATAATATATAAATTATAACCAAAGGCCTATGTTTTGTTTTATCATTATTCATTCTGCTTAACTTTCAACTTAATATTTTTCTGCATAAATGTAAGACTACAATCAGACACACAAACAAGTCTGCAGCAAGGTTATTTCATCCATTAAGAACAGTAAAACATAGTATTCAGAGCTTGTGACCTTTTTAAATGTCTGCCAAAAAATGAGAACTGAAGAAACAAATTTATTGCTCCAAAATATGAAAATAAAACTATAAATCCAGATCTACAAAATGTAGACCACAAAAATCCATAAAACGTAAAGCCAGCTACTTCATCAGCTTTTAAATTTAGTATTCATAAAATATCATTGCAGTTGAAAACAACTTATAGATTCAATTTTTCTCACTTTGCAAGAATGCTCATGTATGCACAATAATTGTTGTGAAATGATACCCTTCATAAATTGTATTTGTTCTCGTTGCCCAGTGATTTCGAAAGTAAGGAAAATTCTTTCAAATGTTTATAGGAAAATACTATGTTTACCTTGAGATGTAGATGCAATTTAAAATTATGTTACATAAATTAGAGCTTATGATAGTTATAATGTCAAGATTGGCCATGGATAGAAGTGCCCTAGTTCTGCCAACGTCATATCGAGGAAGGATAAATATTGGAGTGGGGTAGTTTTTATAGATACCCCTAAGCAATTAACTTTCTTTTAAGTTACCTAAACAACTGCCAATGTTGTGGTCCTCATCTCAGTTACAGAGATAAATACTGCTGATTTTTATCTAGACATACACTAGTCTAGAGGCAGTCTGGAAAAGGCACAGATCTAACATGACCTTCATAATAATTATCAAGGTAATTTGACCTGAATGAAAAGAAATCGTCTTCACTTTGGTTAATAAACTGATTCCACCCCAACCTCTGACTCTCTATAGAGAAGCACGAGTTCTAAGAACATGAGCAATGGTTCAAACCACCTCTCAGAAGCACAGAAGTTCAATCTCCTTGCTAAGGTATATGTATGAGTTGTGGAATGATGTAGCTATCATTGTGGCATGGTTTACCCAAAAAACTAAAATGCTAGAGGCTTTGCTGACTGTTTTTATTTCATGTACCATATGAATCAGGCACAATCATTTTTCCCATTTTACAGATAAAGAGACAAGCACACAGATATTCAGCTGTATGCCAAAATCAAGCTAGTAACAGAACTGGAATATGAATCTATCTTTGTGTGTCTTCAGTGTCCAAGTTCTCAACAAGGCTGTGGTAGAAATCCTCAGCCTTTCTCACCAAAAATCAAAAGGCCATCACTTTCATTGTTTTTCCCTCTTAAAGATTTTCTATATGCAAACACATGCATGCACACACATACACGCACACTTAAAGAAGATAAAATATCTGCCTTAAAATCTATATTTTAAATATGGAACTAAAAACGTTAATCAAGGTCAAAACCTTTACCTACTTTTCAAACTCCAAAGACACACACGTTAATACCACAGCCACAAAAATAAAAGATGCTGTCAATAGTAGTACAGGAGGGACCACACTTCGGCACAGCAACAGAGCCAATGAGCCACTATTGTTTCTAAGAGCAGCAATCAGTAGCCAGAGAAGGACACCGAGTCCATCTCCACTGACCCACAAATTATTAAGAATAACTGTCAAGCTTTTATTGTCTTGATTTTCCAGCTTTCCCCTGCCTAATGATAGCAAGAGAGGCTTCCATAGCTTAGCCAGTCACACTTACTCTGCATTTATCCTAAAGGGTAGACTCATAGCAAAAACCCTGTTTTTCCTAATTCATGCCATTTTCCATAATCCCAAAACACAGTCCCTGACAAGGAAATGTGAGTATGGGCAGGAAGAAAGTGCAGCTGAACCAATGGACATACTAGAGATCAATTCCAAGTGACTGTTGAGAACACGGAGAAGAGCTAAACTGTACTTTATACAATGGGCCTGTGTTCTTGAATGCCTAAATCCCATTCCTTGGACTCCTGGACCAAGGAGAGAACTCTGTTAAGAACTAAGAGTCAAAACAGCAAAAATGTATGGTCCCTGGCTTTGAAAACATGCATGCCTGTGATGGAATTCTGACTTTGACACTCATTAGTCATAGTAAGCACAGACTCAATGATGAGCATATCTAGCTAGGCCAGTGCTCAGATACATAGAGAGGGACTGAGGAATATGGTGACCCAAAAGACTTTAACTGGGAGGTTAGTGCAGGAATGCAGACCTCGAAGTAGTCAATATGAGGAAGTAGGTGGAACGTCACGGATGGGGAGGAGGTTTGGTAGGTCCAGAGACAGCTCCAGGGTGTGCCATCTCTGCCGTCATACAGCATCCTACTAAAAAGAGCCCTGTACTTCCTTCAATGCTTTGCTGTCTTCATCTTCAAAATCTCAATATTTGTAAACATTTTGCATGGGGCCTTACAAATTATGTACCTTGAGCAGGCCATTATAATGTCAAAGATTCCCAGAGAATAAAGATATGTCAGGCACCCACAGATGAGGGATAAGAGTTTGACAACTGTGATTGGTCTAGACTTGTCTGGATCTTGCAAAGCAAAACAGAAACCAAAGGTGGGGCATAAAAGAAGCAAGAACAGGATAAACTAGTCAAGATGCAAGATTCATCGGTTTAATAACTAGGGTGACCATATAACTTTTGAAAATAAAGAGTGTTATTAATACTTATCACTGTACAACAGCGTATAAACTTCAGTCTCTCCTGGTCAAAATGGAAAGAATGACCACCCTATGAATAAGCCATTCAAGAAAAAAGAACAAAGTTGGGAATGAACATACCATTATGACCACAGAAAACCCGGTTGTAGAACATTCGGATCCATTTTTGGAGGTGAGGGGAAAAGGAAAGCTGTTATCTCTATAAAGGATGATCAAAAGAGAGTAAAATTATTGGCAGCCCAAATTTGTTTGAAAAACTGTCTACATATTGATGATTTTTGCAGCTGAGTTAAGGGGTTCATACTATTCTTTCTGTTTTCATACAAGTTTGGAAAAAGTAAAATACTTAAAATTGTTTATTACTGTATCATTGATTGAATAAATATTTAAAATCCCTTCTAAATTATTATATTAACTTTCTACAAAATAACTATAAAAATAAAAACAACCTGATTTGAAAATGAGCAGAATATCATATGTTCTCAAATTACTCTAGTAAATAAAGCAATGATATTGTCACAGTTTCTGTATTGGGAGACTGAGATATAAAAATACAAAAACCAGAAATTCTATCTTAAAGCTCTGTTTCCATAGAAATCACATCATGCATCTTTAGGTAGATTTCAAGTTGAATTTGAATGGTTTGGGGTAGTTGTCGTGGATCTTGTAGAATATTAAGGCCTCCTACATTAGTCCACAAGAGGTAAGACTATGCTGTAGAAACAAATTAACCTCAGCTCCCTATGGTTTAAGAACAGTTTTGTTTTCTGGCTCATTTTACCCCTATATAAGCAGTAAAATCCAAGGAATTACAAATAGGCTTTCTATTGTCTCAGCTTGAAAGTCATGTGACTTCCATTAAAACTTCATTGGCCAAAATTTGTCATACAATCCTAAGAGACTGAGCAATCCAAGAACCAAATGCAATATTTGATGAGCATTATTAGCTTCATATATTACAACCACTCCTTTGGTCAATACTATTAAAAAAAAGCCCAGGTCATGATTTTTGAGATCTCAGATCCTAGAATTTGAGTGAACACTAAATGAGACTTAAAATGGCACTGATATGTCTGAAAATATTTGTTCACAAAGGAATAATGAAAAGATGATTGGAGGGTAAAATTTCTAACTTTATCAAACACTAAAATATATTCATATTCATATAAGAGGCATGGTTAATACAAATAGATATTAATTCATTCAAACCACCATAGCTGACCTTTAACTGCCAATACACCTATCTTCCTAGTTGTTAGTAAGAATAATAATACAGCCTATCTGGAGATGAGCCATTCTTTCAGTTACCTCTTTCTGCCTAACAAACGACCAGCCAGGTTCAGCCTAGTCATTCCACTCAGGGTCTTTATGGAGATGCAGATAGTAGCTGGGGCTCATCTGAAGGTGTCTTCTCTTTCAAGTGTCGAACACCCCTGCTAGAATGTTAGAAACAGCTAGCTAGGAATCCTTTCCTGTCTTGCAAGAATAATTTCTTCGCAACACTATCATGATATTCTTAATATAGTTGGGCATCTACATGGCACATAGCTTTTCCAAGAGTGAGTACTATAGACTACAAGGGCCAAACTGTAAGGTTAATTAGCAGCCACCCTCAAAAGCCCTGCATTGCCATTTGCAACCCATTCTACCAGTCAAATGTGAGTCATAGGGCCAAATGAGGTCCATAGAGAGAAAGTACACAGAGGTATGAATACTAGGAGACAAGATTAATGACGGTGCCATCTTTGGAGACATGTATCATGAAACCAGACCCCAATTTCCAATACTCTAATAGTTCATTTTCAAATGTGAGTCTAAATTTATTAAGGTTTCATATTACAACAAATTTGCTTTCCCACAGTTTTATCCTTCTCTAAAAAAATTGTAAATGGGAATAATTTACATATGCCTAAGAATTAGTATTTCAGATTTTCCCTGATCTCTATAATTATAATGCTAGAATGTCAACTTTAGTTAAGAGCATTACCATTTTGCCATTCTTAAATATATGAATGCAAATATCAGGAAGAGTACTATGGGTCTGCCATTTTATATATACATACACATGTATATAATCATATACAAGGAGTAATGAAAATTTAGTACAGAAAAAGACCAACCACCCCCCAAGTACTCTCCCTCACATCAAACAAACTTATCCCATCATTCTTGTCAGTTTCGATAGCAGTTCTCTTTCCTAAGTATCTTTACAGGGTGTGATAAAAAATATAATGAATGTGGTTGCTGCCATTGAATGGAAATGTAGGCTTGTAAAATATTATGATATGTCGTCATCTTCTTTATTTACTAGATCTAGTACTATTCAACTCCGGCTCTTCTCCAAAGTCAAAAAGACCATGAAAGTTATACATTTTGAATCATTTCAAGAAATTGAGATAGCCATGACATCACAACTGAAGACAATCATGAAGAATGACTTCTAGCACTGCTTCAGAAAGTAGCAAGAACAATGGGATAGGTGTGTTGGAAGTGAGGGGGAGTGGTTTGAGAAAAATTAAGAGCAATGTATCTTTTACTGTAATGTGCTCATTATATTCATTATCCTCTAGAGGGGATGAATGCTGAGTGCTGGTATGATGAAATAGCCATTTCGTAAGGGCCCTGTTCCTAAAACTTCTTCCATCAGTTTTGAATTGTCAGTGCTATCTGCTATGAGAAGGTAATACAAGTAGACTATCTGATTTAATTTTCTTGAGTCAGTCATTACACCTGAACACATTATATTCTTGTGTAAAAATATGCACTGTTTTTCACTTTTTAGTGACACGAAATTTAAGATTTTACTTACCATTCTAAACGCAAAGTTTATTGAGTGGCTAAAGAATAGTGTATGAATCCATGGACTACTATTGACCAGATTTTTATACTGAGGGTTTTAGAAACACAATGCTTGGATTAGTGCCCATTAGTGGAAGAAAAAACTTTCCATTTTTAAAGCGTAGAATGGCAAACTGTTTATTATTCATAAGAAATTTCTGAATATGAGAAGGAAGATATGACGGAAACTAAGAAACTTCTCTGAAAGTAATATGCATATAATATGCACAGAAAACCCATCACAATTTCAGTTTGCCATTGTATATTTCAAATTTGAAGATACAAGTCAGCCAGTTACTATTTTCGCTTGTCTGTTTCATTTATTCATAATGACTGTTTTATGTGGTACAGGTATTTGTAAGCATATAAAACTTGATTGTTTTATCCTTGTATGTTCTTTACAAACTGCAAAGCAATAGAAGGAAAAAAACACTTTCTTACAAATATTTTCAAATTATTCCAAATAAAGCACAAAATGGTGCATTTCAAAATCGGACTTACAAATAAACATATTAAAATCTATGTTGTGAAAATGGTTTGCCACTAGACTAGCCTACATTCCAATGGACATAAGCCCTTTTCTACATAACAACATGTCTTCCACAATATGACAGATAAAAATGAAACCTAAAGAAAACTTGTCCTATAAAAATTATTTCAGTGGAGAAATAGTACCTACAGTAAAAAAACTTATATCCTGTCAGAGCAAAATATAATTATTGGTTAAAAATAGGTTTTTTCAGTAGCTTTGAATTACTGTACAATTTTTATAGATTTAATATTGACATTGGTTAAAAGAATAGGGTACTGGAATCTCACACAACTAACCCTGTGTCGTGGGACAAGTCAATTAAATCTTCAAGTTATCCGTCTATTATCTGTAATGTATTACATCTTTATCATAGAGATATTTAAAAGATTAAATGATGTAGCACGTGTAAAGAAATGAGCAGATACCATAGAGTCAACATTCAATAAATATTAGCTTTGAGGACAATTATTATGAAGTAATGGTGATTATTTTAGTCCTTATGTGAGCATACCTCATAACTAAGCAGCTATCTGCCTGTGTGCTGACTTACTTATTACTATGTCTCTGTTTCTGTCTATCTGAGATTTAGATATAGTGAAAACAAATAGGATAAGAACCACCTGGACACGAGTAAACATACTCATGACTCATTTAAAAAATATATTCCACCAATGCAAAAACTCGGAGGAAGACACAGAAGCTGGATTCCTGGACTGAGTTGGCAGTTTTGTACTTGCAACCTCAGACTGAGAATTTGTGTAGGTATTTTCAAAGACTGAAGCCGATAAGCCTATTATATTGCAAACACAAAAGACAAAGGTTTTTACAATAAACACAAATTTAAAAGGGAAGGATTAGAGCAGGAGTAACAAAGAGGAGGGATAATTGTTCTGCTGTGGGCTAGGGTGTAAAAGGATTACCACCCACCAGGCCAGCTCGGGAGAATAAATCTCAGCGTTTTCAGCAACTGCAAAGCTAGAGATTCTGTAAATATTCAAATAATATTTCTAAAATGAAAAGCCACTCTTCGATCAAAAGAATGAAGTACATCATGCCACAGCAGTGAGAAAACAGTTTAACTAAATTTAAGGGAAACTAGAATCCATACTAAGCAGTCTGAGAGAAGAAAGTTAACATAGGGAACTAGTTACAGGCATATTGAGAGAGCTAAAAAGTCAACTGGAAAGGGTAGGGGGAAGCTGGTACTTCCTAGGGCTGAGTGGACAAAAGGGACTGCAGATAAAGGCCAGGAAACAGTGCCACTTTGTAGGCGCTGGATCCACTCAGAGGCTCAGATCACAGAAAGGTACGGTCCAAAGTAGACAGAAAGGGAGAGGAATATTTGGAGTCCCCTTTCTATCTCTCTCCTAATTCCCACCAGTGTTCGCACTGAAAGAACCTACTTGAGAATCAGTTAAGAAGGGAGCCTGGAAAATAGATGCATGGCACACAGTGGATCTGAACACAAAGGAACGAATGTCTGGCACAAAAGGCAACTGCCAAGGAAAATCATGGGCTATAGAAAACCGTATGATTGCTTTCACTTAGAATTAAAGGGAACCCTCAATACAAAAGAAATAATACCTGATTAGTTTTTACCAGGGTACCATTTGGAATTGCCACACAGTTACATCCCCCAATTTGAAAGGCACTGCTAAGGTTGGAAGTCCCCCCAACATTATCACATCTCTTCCACTGTGTGACGGATAAAAATGAAATGCATTTTTGTTAGCTCTTCCACTCTTAGATGCGTAGGCCTATAAATACTCAAAGAAAAAACACTGGGAAATATATACACGGTTCAATAGTTGAATTTGCCTTAAGATATTAAAACTATACAAATCCTATCTAATAATTTCATACTGTAAGGTCAGTTTGAAAGATTTCATACTGTAAGGTCATTTTAAAATCAGAAAACTAAAAGGACATATTCTCATATTGAGGGACTGCCCCAAACACTGCCCTATCTTCACTTTTCTCATTTCATTGCATCACGCACCAAGCTTTCCAGGAACTGCACAGATTCACAGAATAAAGTTAGATTACCTCACTGGGAAATTCTCCAAAAGGATCTTACTGACTTGTAAAATTGAATGAGTTCTGGGGGAGAGCAGAGGATCTTAGAACAACTAAATTCATATAAACATGGACACTACTAATCTCCAGGTCTCCCTTTCTTCGACTGTGAAGGCTAGATTAGAACATTTTCGGAAACTTTTTCAGGGTGAGCACAAAGGTGTGGGTACTGACTCGCTCAATTCTGTTCCTAGAAAGCCTAAGAACAGATCTCATAAACGCTCATTCGGTATCTGCTGTTCACCTTCAGGCTATGGCTACTGGGCAGGAAGTAAATGGAACGTGGATGTTCAAAGCAGTCTCGGTGCATCGATAGCACACCGCTTTCAAGCCACCCATTCACAGACCACATTCATAAAGCAATATATCCTTTCAAATTTGTTACAGCTACAGCATCCACGCAAAGTCAATGCCAGTGGAAACAGAACCACCACCTCAATTGTTACTTTCCACCAACATATTCTGTATTAAAAAATAGGAACTGTGACAAAGTATTCCATAATGGAAGGATTATTTGCTCTCAGTGGCTTTCTTTTATATTATCTTATTAAAATATGAGTTTGTAATTGAAAAATAAAGAAAGAGAAAGAAATGGTGTATACAAAAAAGTTCTCATATTATGCTGATGTCAGAGTAAGTTAGTATTTAGCAATACTAAATTTCACAGAAAGTCTATACAATGAATGGGGAGGTAATGTGAATATAAACTATTTATAATACACCTCTCTTACAATCACAGCAGAAGCCAATGGGACCTGAAAAGTCTAAGAAAGAGTTCTACCTAATAATTCAAAAGACAAATAGGAGTTCATTTCTTCTTGGTCACATAACTGGTAGATAATTTAATGACTGTCCTATTTAGCTTTCAGTCCAAAGTCAGAATTCTCACTATGTGCTCTTTCAAAGAACAGAAGAGAGAACCACCCACAAGCCCATATGGTCACGGTGCCTTCACCTATAAAAACTGCTCACTAATAGAAGAGATCATGTTTTGTTTGTATACAAGCAAATCACATCATTACTCCTGGCTTACCTTCCCCTGATAAGGAAAATAATGTACAGTATTTATTGATGGAATAGAGTTCTTAATCACCTGAATACCAAGGTGCATAAATAATTCTTTGTAATACTAGGACCTTTACTAAATGTATTGATGTATGAACTTACAGACAGAGACACTCTGTATCATACATGTGAATGTGCATACACATGAGTGTGCACAGAATTTCCTGGAGAAAAAGACACAGAAGGGCCAATGTTTACTCAGGAAAAACAAGGCAAACTTCATTTCCAATAATTGCTAGATTGATTTTATCTATGTGATTCACTGAGAAGAGCTTTAGAAGTGGAACCTGAGCATTTTCCAAGCTCCTTGCCTTCCTCTCATTGCCCCTCAGAAGTCCTGAACCCAGTGAAGACAGGAGAGGTAACCAACAATGAACGCACAGCCCATCATCAAGAGGGACCCCAAGTAAGGGGAGAACAGACAAGATCCCAGCAGTTTCCATACTTGTCCAGTGAAAAAGTAATTATAAGTTTAAGCACACTTCAAGGAAAACAAGTAAGTCAAGCTTCTTATAAAGAGCATATTACCTGATGCGGCTGTGAACTGGACCATCTGCTATAGGAAGGAGCACCTGAAGACTTGTTGGCTGAGGTTCTCTGAGAAACGAGAGGGAAAAAAAAGATTTCATGCTGTCACCTACATAGAATACACTTTATGTTTCTCTAAATGAATTATTTATTTAGTCCATACACTCCAAAATGTAACACATCTTAGGCTCTGTCCTAAAAATCTTTCTCTTGTGTGTCTTTTAAAACATATTGTCCTCAGCAAATGTTATACTATAGACCCTACAGCAACAATTTCTAGGTTTAAGCTCCAGCCTGTACTAGTTACTTGAACACAAGCCCCTTCTGGCTCAGTTCTCATTTCCACAATGCTGGAAAAATATTTTGTATGTTAGAATTCTTAAAAGGATAAATATGACAACAAGTGTGAAATATTTGGAAAAGTAAAGTACGATGCATATGTAAAGCATTAATTCAGAAGGCTGAAAATGAGCCAAGGTATTAGAAGTCTCCACTTGAGACAAAACTTATCACAAATATCCAAGTTAATAAATGAGGTCATATGAGAGTCAGTTATTTTCATTATAAAGATCCATTAGATCTTTCACCTTAGGAAAGACCTGACCACATCATTGCTACCACCTCCCTGGGCTGGTAAAACGCCACCATCTCACTATAGATAAATTCATCCCAAACCACTCTTAACAACATTTTTCTTTATCTGCTTCTATCGTATACGCCAGAAAGCTACATACTTTCTCAGTATTTCTTACCTTCAGGAATGGCCATGTGACATGGTTCTGGCCAATGAGACATTGTTATAATTCTTCTGAGGGGGAATTCTGGAAAACCTTTTGTATTCTTGGTCAAAGGGAAAAAAGAAGGCTTGTACCTTCCCATCATTTTTCTTCTTTTTTAAATGTGGATATGCTACATGGCACTGGAGGAATAATTCTACGACCATGAGGAAAAGGCCAGAGAAGAACAGAGATGCTGCCCTTGATCTTGTTGAGCAGCTGAAGCAGAACTTGGGGCTGCTATTTTTGCCTAAATCCTTCTTATTGTAATTGACTGTAATCACATTTTCTTGTTGCTTGCAGAGTATAATGATACGTTCTGCTATCTCATTCAAATAAAGAGTCAAATTGTAAGAATTTAATTCATCAGAAGTGTGTGGGTGCTTCAGGCAGAAAAGACGAGAATGACAGAGGCATGAAGATGTGAAAGTGATCCGTGTATTTGGAAAATGATCAGTAGACCAATATAATACTGCCAACTCCAGCATTCACCAGCACTGCATTCCATCTGCCTTTCAGGATCCCTGTGTAATTCTGTGTTGGCCTTTGCTGATTCTGACAGCTTCCCTGAATCTCTGCCACAGATAGGACGGCATGCTGGCTAAATGCTGTTTTCTGCCTGCTCAATTTGATTTTTCTCTAGCATCTGCCCATCTGAAGAGGCAGAGTTGGATTCAGCTCTCAGGCCTTCCCAGTCCCTTATGCCCTACTGAGGTTAATGGGATTGGACCCTGTGGCAAAGTGTGCACAAAACACTTTGGTCTTCAACTTGTATGAAAGGAGAACTAGTGAGGTAGTTAGAAGTTAAACTAAGAGTTTACCCATATTGCATCAGTGAGAAGCAACAAGAATGAACTTCAAATGTCTCATACTCTACTGCTGAATAATCATGACCTTCTCTGATACTCATTTTCCTAATTGTGAAATAAGGTTAACTTGGTCCCCATGTTAATTAATCCAGCCCCCAGCCCCAAATCTATAGAATTCAATGATTCCACTCCTCCAGAGTGTATAATTCATTACTGAATATAGTGGCAACTTTGAATTTTTATGTGAAGATTAGATTCCTTTCAATATCATATGTTTAAAAATACCAAAATTTTTAAACCTTAATTAAGTAAAAAATGTCAGTAACTCAAAGAAGCCCTTTTCCTGGATACTTTGCCAAATTCTAGCTTCCTTGAATTTTTAGGAGGGGGCTGTTAGCTGGGTTCCCAGCCAAGTGATGGGTGGGCTTCAGCAAAGACTTGTCCAGTCTAAATCTCAAAATTTTGGAATTCACCATCAGACTAATATTTGAGGCATCACATTTTATGGACATAACTCAATCAATGGGGGTTTCTGCAATTATAGCAATAAATTTCACCATTGTTATCAGAAAAACAAAGTTTTGTTTTTTTTGCTCAAAATAAAGATGGAGTAAAGTCATTACAGGAGAACTGACATTCAAAAGACATTTCAAAAAAAAGCAAGATGTGTGGCCTACAACATCTAACCCGAATTATTAAGGAAACTTGAAGTAGGAAAGGCACTTTTGGACTTAATGCAATAATAACACAATATGAAATGCATGCATATGTATCCCCTCTTGAGACGTGTCATAGTTCTTCCATGGATTAACTTCTTATGAATTGTCACACTACATTTCAGCACTGACACAAGCATAGTTAACTTTATAATGGTAATTACAGCATATTGTGTTTCATGCATTCATCTCCTTTACAGTGCTAAGGATAAATCTGAAAGGTAAAAATTAAACAACTGATCAACATTACTTACAAATATAAGGATGTGACAATATTCTGCATTCTGCCATGGCTCTAATGGATGTGGCTGTATTTGAAAATCAATTTCATATCACAAATCACAAAATCTTGATGTGTATTTGATGTGAGTTTCCTTGATGCGTATTTGAAAATGCTAGCCTTGATGTGTGGTTTGGATTTCAATGTAGACAAAAATAAGCTCACCTGATAAACCAGATTTGTAATAGTTGATATCCTCATTCCTTTCCTACAAGTGTTCTTTACAACCAGTGGTTAATCAAAGGGCATATACCCACATCATAATGACTAGGCATACTGGCTTAAAATTTTCTGATATCAGGAAATCATAAATTTCAGGGAGGGGGATCTAGATAGTAGCATCTTAAGAATGTAATTTATCTATACTAAATTTTAAAAGCAAAGAAAAATTCCAGAAAAATGCCAACACAACCTTCTATTGTCATGCACTTTCACTGAAGGACAAGGACCCAAAGTTATTTTTGATAATAGTTTTCTCTAAGTAGACAAAATGAATCCTTAAACTCCTAAAAAAAAAATGTCCAAATATTGTGGGAAGTCACTTCCCATGAGAGAGAATCTAACTTTTAATCTATTGATATAAGCTGAATTTTGAAGCAACTAAATGGTTGAATAAGGCCTTTAGTTTAGATACTCCCTTTCCCTTTGGAAAATGATGAATACCAAGAATGGCGACTGCTCTTCTGACCTGTTTCCAACACACCTGTGCTTACTCTTTACTAGAGCTCTTACCACATTGCCTCGTTATTGGCTTCTCAACATACCCTACTCTCATAGACTGTACATATATAAAGTTATTGGTGAGAAATGGGAGAAAACTGGGGTTGGGTCTTACTTATTAACATAAACAGGTATGCCATACCTGAATACAGACATTTCTTAGTAAACATCAAAGTAATTAATAGTTTTAGTAAACTTAACCTTATTTACCTTTGGCAAGTATGAATAAGAGACCATCAATAGGGGGCAGTGGTGATAGAAGTGGCATTCTTGAGGTTAAGCACCTGTACGAAATACATTTAGGATTCAAGAGCCCCAGTGGCTTCTGTAATTTCCGAGAAAATATAGCACCATTGGCCCAGATGTCAAATAATTAGCACAGGTGAGTTCTTTAATATGGCTTCATAGAAAATAAGCAATCACTAAAATAGCGAGATTAGCAATCATTAAAATCATTAAAATGGCAGATACCATTTTCAAGTTGGTAGTATCGGTTAGTGGGCCAGTGTACCATGTGAACAGTCTCGGGAATGCTGTAGGTAACTTTGAAAGAACCAGATGAGTTTTCAAAGCAAGCAGAACCTAGAAGTCAAAGAAATATCAAGGCTAAAGTATTTATTTAGCACTTTTGTCTCTTTCCCTCTGCAGGCTGCTGGGACTTATGGAAATCCAGGTCATGTATGTTGCAGAGAGGGGAGGACAGGAGGAAGCAGGTGTAGAACATTTTGGTAACAAGAGCATGTAGAGTCCTATTAAGAGGATTCTCTATAGCAGAGTGTCCTGCTAAACAAAGGAAAAAAAGGGTGCTGTATAGAAACCTGGAAATCAGACCAAATTCAGTAGCAGTTTAGGGTTGAAGAATGATGCCAGCTGCTGCAGCAGAACTGCCAGCCAAGCAGGCAGCCACTATCCTCCATCCCACAACTGTCTTCTGCTTGGCCAGCTTCCTTCAAGTCTAATTTCCCATCACCATAAGATAAGGAATTTGAGCAACATGCACATTTTTCAGTAACTGGAATTTTTCCTAGTATAACTGCTTTAAGCTTTCAGTCTACTTGAAAAAAAGGAAAAATGGAAAACCAATAACTACTGTTAAAAATTGACAACCGGACATCTGCATTTCACATCTTAGCACAAAAAGTCATTGACAAATCAAATCCAGAAACTAACGTGGGTTGTTCAGACAGACTGAACTCTGGATGGCAGACATAAGTTTGGGAATGTTAATTTCAGCTGGAAAAACATGTTTCCAACCTCGCAGAAGTGAATCATGCAAGAAACAAGACCAAAAATGCAAATGACCTAGACAGCAGTGGCATTTTCAATACACCAGGTACAGAGAGCTGAGAGCCAACTAAAAACCTTTCTTCCAGGGCAACAGACTGTAAAGTGCAACTGGCAAAGGCTCTGTCACCACGCACCTAAAGAAGAAGGTGCGAAACAATCACAAGTAAGTATTCATATCAAGCAAACAAAGGAAACCGATAAAGAAAAACGTGGGGTAAATTTCTAGAGTCACATTTTCAATTTTGCTATGGAGAAAGCAGCACCATTTCTTCATCACGGTTGTGATATTCTGGGACAGAACTTCTACTACACATTTCTACATCAACTCCACATTTATTGCTGCCAGTGTCCATGAGACACATAGGAAATAAACTCCTCTTTCTCCACCCTTTAAAAACAAAACAGTCATGGACTGATTACTCTCATTGTAACTAGAAATCATTGAGCTCAATTATGGAAATCAAGTCTGGAACCAATTCACTAAGTCAAGGAATTTTAACAAATTCCTAATGCTGTGGAGATTCCTAACAATTGGGAAAGGAACACTAGGAAAAAGCTGACCTAAATCTTTCCTGTTTCAATAAAACCCCAAAATATTAAAATATATGACAAGTAGCTCACATATTCTCTAAGTTTTTTTTTAGTACTGAACATTTTTCTCAGTAAAACGAACACATTTTATTTAACCTTTCTCGTGGGTCCCTATTTTCCAGGCTTTTGGTCATTTCTCTGCCTTCTTCTGGGCCCCTTCCAAAATTTCCACACTCCTCCCTCTGAAGTCGTGCAATCTGAAATTGGACAAGTTACTCATCGTGTCCTCATTCCATTACAAACTTCAGAATAAAATGAAACCAAGCTAGCCTCATTGCAAAAATAAAAAGGAAAAATCTAAATATAATTAAGCACTAAAGATTGATTTAGTAACTATATTCAATAGGCTTTGCCTTTGGTTTTATTTATTTTCCTGTGAGGGAAATGACTTTAGTTTAAGGAGGCCTAACCAAGCCTTTATGCTTTGTTTATAAGAAGCAGATGTGGAATAATGCAGATTCCATCCTTCTATAGGAGTTGAAATATGGTACATAATTACTAAAATCAAAATGGTACTCCTAGGGATTTTATTTGCTAGTTCTTTGGCCCCTTGCTTCACTTTAACTTTAGATGCACTTTGTTTCATATCTAGTGTGTGCAAGGTACTCTGTTTATAGTAGAGATGTTATAAAATATGGATGAAATTCTCCTCTGAGAAACTTTAACTTCTCTTCTCCCTCTTACACTGCCCCCCAAAACCACTTGTAAGCTCATCCTGTCATTCTTTATACCAACATCCTGTTATAATTTCTTGACAATGCCTATATCAATCTGAAATTATCTTTTTCATGTATTTGTTTTATATTGTTCATGCTCAAGACTAAGATATAAATACCAGGAGGCAAGGGTTCTTGTCTTTCTTGCCTTTTTCTTTACTAATCATTACTTTTACTGTCATGCAGTATATTTGTAATGAATGAATGAATGAATGAATGAATGAACTCAGTTCTTCACAGAGTTTACATTTATAGTCTAGTGAGGGAGCCTAACATATAACAAAGTCTATTCTGAGGAAGAATATATGATAGCTCTGAGAGGAGTTTTGGTATTAGGGGAATACTGAGAAAGGAGAGATTAAACCGGTTTTGTGAGGTTCTAGAATGTGGAAGTCATTGTATTAAGAAATTTTCAATGTACAGTTAACTAGCTAGACTAATGATGCCAAGCCTATGGGATATGCAACTTGTGTAGATTGTATACCGCATAAAGAATCCATTCACAAAACTTGAAAAATAAAAATGAAAAGCCATACATTGGTATAATACTATGCTTTTACAGCAGAAATATAAATCATCTTATACAAAATTGGTAATAAGGACAATTATCCAACTGGTAGGCATAAACTATCCTAAGGAGGGTATATTTTTCTCACTTGCAGAAAGAGATCCTGTGTGATAGCTATGCTCTTGCATATGCAGAGTTGACCTTCAGGCCAATTCCTTGACCTTGGGCTGAAGGAAGAAGAGAGGGTATAAAAGGTTCTTCACCAATAGATACTGCTTTCAAAAACTAGAATGTGGTCACCATGCTCTAAGATGGGTTCTAACAACCCCTGCTTTCTGATATTCACATCATCGTATCATTGCCTCCCACATATCCCACCAGGATAGTCTGTTTGACCTGAATGCAATGGAAATGATGGTATTTCAGCTCCTAGATTAGGTTATTAAACACGGACTTCTGCAGTGGACATTCTCTCTCACTCTTGAATCATATACTCTGGTAAAAGAAACATCCTGAACCATCCTAGAGATAGTCCCACTTGGTGAGGAACTGAAACCTCTATGAAAATCACTTGAGTGAACTTGGAAGTCGATTCTTTAACTACAAAGACTGTACCCCTGACTTGATTTCAACTCTGACCCTGAACCAGAACCATCCAACCAATTTGCATGCATATGCCCTATCCTCAGAATCTGTGTAATATAATAAATGCTACATTGAGCTGCTGAGTATGGGGATAATTTGCTATGTACAGCAAGAGATAACTAAAGTATCTTACTAGCAGAAATATTCACTTATTATCATGGTACAAATAAAATTTGTAGTGTGCAAAAAATATTTTGTGAATTATACCTAGGGAAGAAGAAGACATTATTCTTCTGAATTGTGAAAAGTAAGAATTTCAGGATCTTCCCCCCTTTAGATCCTTTTTAAAAATTAAGTACCTGGATTTTCACAATGTTATTTAAAGTGACTTACAGTCGCTTTCTTCAAGGGAACAGAGAACTGTAAGTCCCTGGAGACGTGAGCACAAGGTAACCTGCAGCTCCCTTCCTGCACAAGACTAAAAACAACAAACAGGATGCTCGGTAAATAAATGATAAGCTTCCTCTTATCATGCAGTTTTCTCTGTAACTCAACTTGATCTTGCTGTATTTTACAGAAATAAATTGATTCCTTTTGGCTACTGCCACTCCAGTCTCAGAAAAACAGAAATCTTACTCCACCAGTTATGTAAGAGGACAATGACGTCTTCTGCTTTTAAGGGAACATAGGGAGGTAAGAAGTTAACAGATCCATACGGAAAGCTTGAGCTCAGGGTTTGCCCAACGGCATTGTACAGAAACTAGATTCATAGAATGAGCTACTGAAAAATGGTTCTTTGATCAACTTAGGGCAACATTACGTTTTCCCAAAGCCTCAACCAGAGGTTAGCAAAATTTTTCTATCAGGGACACAAAGTAAATATTTTAGGCTTTGTGAACCATGCAGTCTCGTTTACAACAAGAGTCAAGGACAAGGAAAGCAGGAAGGTTAACACAAACAACACTGACCTAATCCTTTTTTTTTTTTAAGAATCACTGGATATTTTAGCAAATTAAAAAAAAAAAAAAAACTGAGAATGTCTGCTCCAAAGACCCATCCATGGATCAATTTGTTAACCCAGTTTCCCAACATTATTTGTCTAGAGAACCTATTTATTTACTTAGCTATTTCTCTCCTTCTGTCTCTCAACTAATTTACTCATTGAATATCTATTAACATCTTAGTGATCTATTCTTCTTTAGAACATACCTGAGGAAATAATGAGTCTCCTAATTTGCAGTGTATATCAGCCAGACTAAACAATTTGATCTTAACTCCTCAGGGAACTGGCTTGCAATTTGCAGTATCAATGAACACTTCTAGCCACACCTTGACTGATATATAGGTTATCCCTAAAGATTAAAAAGTGTTCAGTTTTGGGAGTTTGTGTTATTTGTTTATAGAAGACCAAATAACTGCTTGCCACATTTCTCCAAGCCCTCCCTTACCTCATACTCCCACTGGGAAGTGATTGCTAGTTTTGGAACTTGTAATATGAAAACTATCATAGAGAAAGTTGAAGATAGAGTCATTACCTCTAGAAAATATCAAGGCACTATCATATGTAGAATGTAAAAGTCAAAGTTGGTTTCATTGGTTAAAATAGTAGATTGGAAGTAGATTGGAGGATTGTAACTTTGAGACCAGCCTGGGCAACTTAATGACTTAAATAATAAAATAAATAAAAGAAAGGCTGGAGATGTAGTTCAGTGTGAAACTCTGGTTTCAATCCTCAGTACCCTCCCCACCCCAAAAACTAATGGACTGAAGATTTCATAAGTGAAGTGTTTTAAAAACTTGTAAAACTCACATGGTGGTGTCAGGCATTGTCAGAGTTCTTTTAAACAAAAGAATCTTCAATTTAATCATTGGTCGTCTATGGTGGATGGTGATTATTAGCAGAACAGATCAATTGTGGGAGCAATGTAGGAGCATCATGGTGCAGCGTGGGAAAAGCCTACAGCACCGTGTGAATACTAAGAAGCAGGAATACCAAGAGGTGGATATTAGAGGCCATCTTGAGGACTTCTTCCCCCATAAAGTACATGGAAATAAATCTGGCAAGCAGAGGTTTTCCTCTTCTGGATCTGAGACTAATAGTATGCCACTAATCAAGTCATTTCTGTGATGAATAAATTGAGAAGGTTGAACTAATGTCAAAACTTGTGTGAAAATATGAACCTTTCCATATTCATATATTATATATCATCACAGTATTTCCTTATTAATTATGCCACATGGAAGATAATAGGAAGGATCTGCTGCAGGCTGGCTAGGTCCCAGCTTCCCAGAATGGACAGCTTCTAACCCAAGACTCCAACTCAGTCGCTTTTTCCTCAAAGCCAGAAGAATCCTAAGATAATCAGAGCTGCCTGGACTTAGGTGCCATCAATGCAATAGAATCCAGAGGTTTTTGAGCTTGTACTTGTCAAAGCTTGAGGGATATGGTAGCATTTACTGAGTTTTAACAGTGATTTAGTCAACCACCCATTGAATTAGAGAGTACTCTTTCTGTCCTACAGAGTTTGCCTCATCACACAGAGACATAAACCTTTCAAGACATTTTCCACCATAAAACTATGTCCAGTGACATTGCTGGGTGGTAATGCAGCCCACCATTTTTATCTTAGGATTTCCCCAGCCTCTTCATCTGTATCATGAAATGGAGGAGGAAGACCAAGTTTTCAGCTGCAAAAATAGCTCAGATTCCATCTCAGCTGTAATGGGCTCTCAACCACAGGCATTCGTAACACGGTTCTGACTGGACCAGTCAGATTCAGGTAGCCAGGACAGTGTGGCCTCACTTTCACAATGAACCAGGATGAATCACCCTCTATGCCAACTGGTATGTACAAAATGCCCCTGGCTCATACACTTCCCAGACAAGTATGCTTACAAGTAGAAAAGTTTTGAAGTTTTCACCCTATAACTGAATGGAATGTCGGACAAAGTACTTTTATGACATTTCTTTAAAAAATGTTCATGTAGCTGATCCTTCTTATGGGCCATAAAAGATATAGAGAAGTTTAAAAATATGTACTTCAGTTTTCCTTCCTCCAAGAAACTAAGGATTTTTATAATCCTTAAAATAAGGAAAACTTAACTCTATAAAGTTTACAACTTTATATAGAAATAAATGACCATACACTATTAAAATACTAATGAGTAAACAGAGATGATATTATTTCTTCCAAACACAGATTTCCATTTAGAATAGCTTTTTGTGGCCATCCACATGATATGAAACTTCAAAAAAATATGGAGGTGAGAGGTAAGGTGGAGAATTAGGGACAATTTTAAAACAATAGGATTTAGAACCAGCGCATGTGAATGCATTCACAAACATTAAATCACACAAAAAATTAACTGACCAATGCAATGTGTATTTAAGTAGAGCAAATTCCAAGAAATTGTGGAAAGGCTGCCCTCTTCAGACACACTACTTTTTTCTTTGTAAGTTGCTACAGATTTTTCTATATGTTTCTTTACAGGGGAGAAAATAGGGTTTGGGGTAAAATATTTTTAAAGCAGAGATTTGCTCTAATATATAAATGCCAAACAAGTACATAGAGAAAATATTATTAAGTACCTAGTTTGCCTGTCTGAACTTACCTAGAGAGTGTGCTTATAAGTATTTTGCATGGCTCCTGAAGCACCTAGGCAAGCTTTAGAATCTTGAGTGGTAATTAATTAATGGAGCTGTCTGGGGCTGAAATGTTTTCCTCAGCTATCACATACCTAAGTACATTCAGAATAACCACCTGAATTCAAAATAATTGGCTTTCAAGTCATTAGAATTTTTAATAGCTATGATAAACTCTACTCTTATTCCACACAGAACTCCTGTTTTCTGTTTTATTTCTGTCATTCTAAACAACCTGAAATGACAATTAAGAGAATCCTGTCACAATGGAAGGAATTGTGCATACCCCGGACCTTTGGAAGGCACTAATTCTGTTGTCAGCAGAGTTTCCTTAGAATAATCTACAAACAAATTTTGTAGGAAAATCCAAGTGAAAATCTTCATTTGCAAAACAACTTGTTTTTTATGCCTTTCATGATCTGCCCCCAATATTAATATTTTCAACGACCAAATACAAGTGTGAATCCAATATAATAAGGTGGATTCCAAGAATCACACCCCAAATTCAATTTCAATGCTTTATAGTAAGTCCAGAACAAATTAGAGCAAAACAAAATGAAATCCAACAAATGGGAAAATACCCCCATTGTATCATCTGCAGGAAGGGCAGTAAGAAATTTAGTTTGCAAGGTAGCCTTTTTTGCTCTGTACCAACAATGTAGAAAAGGAAGGTAATATACTGAGTTAAACACAAGTCATTGGAGAGGTAATGCTAAACATCACTTTTAAGAAACAGTTATTTATGAAAATCAAATTGGAGTTCGTAGAAAAATAGTGTGTGCAGCAATGATAACTGTTGATTTACATAATACTTGACATACATAATATACACATGCATTTTTGCAGACAGACATAAGTATAGAACTAAGTTATTTATAACCTGAGGTGACTGGGCACAAAGGAAATATGTGCCAGCATGTTTCTCCTCTGTGTTCTAATATTCAGTTTCATACATAATTTTTATGATGGTTAAAATATAAGTAAATAAATTATAAGATTTAAAACATTGTCCATTTGCCAAGAATGCTCGGGTTTTCTTTGCAGTGATGCTAAACAATTGCTATTCTTAAAGGTACTTCTAGGAAACTAGCAATTTCTTTGGCTTTCTGTACTCCCAAATTACCCAGGTCTAAAACTAAAATTGGTTAAAAAACAAAACAACAACAAAAAAAAACAGACTTCAAACATTGCCTATGCTTTATATTTATGCGTAGTTTAAACTCAGAGCATTTGAGCACAAAAGCCAGTACAATACCATATGATGAGCTCACACTATGCCTTTAGACAGAGATGAGATGAGGGAATTCCTGATGGAACCAAGAGAAGGCACTTGATACTCTACAGAAAGACAGTGAGATGGAGAAAAGTTAATCGCATGTGGCATAACTTCTGGGGCTTCAAATATGAGTATAGTTACTCACAAAATTAAATTTCTAAAAAGTTATATTTTGAACATAAAACATGGACCCTGCATATAAACTTGCACAGTTTATGTATGATACACATGTATCATCATATACTGATATGTTTATAGGTATATATATTTATAATTTTAAAAAGTATTATGACTATATGGACATATTTACTAATGTGTACTATATATAATATATTGCCTATAGCATACACATACATTCATATAAAACACAAGATTTATCATATATAATATATACATACACTATATGTACTACCTATTATATTGCTGCAAATGTTATATACAAAACCACATATACCGACCTTAGTTTCAAATTTAAGAGATTTTTTAAGTGCAGTAGTTTTTTGTTTGTTTTGTTTTGTTTTTTGCAGTGCTGGGGATCTAACTCAGGGCCTCATGCATGCTAGGCCAGCACCCTATCACTGAGCAACATCCTCAACCCTTGGTTTTAATTGTATACAATATCCCCATTCAAGAAGAACATTAGAATTAACCCTTTTCAGAAGAGGTGATGCCATTTTATCCATTCTTCTCAACAGTTCACCTCACAAACCTTCCCCCTGAAGACAAAATATCTCTGATGCTGAGCTCGGAACTCCATACTATTTCACACCTAAAACCAACCATTCTTTTTCATTGATACTGGCTGTCATGGCCTTGGTCTACTGGCCATTTTATGCTATGGGATAATCACTGATATCTCTATTGTAAGTTAGTTGAAAGAACTACAGGTCACCCAGAGTATGTGACAAGGTGAATTAACGGCTAATGCTGGGACCAGCCTGCTTGATGGGCAGGTGTCACAACCCTGGCCTTCCCAGCCTCTCCAGGTTTTCAGTGTTTTGCTTAGCAAATGTTAGGAGGCACAAGATTATAATGAAGGTACGAGCACAAACATTTTCAAAGGCTCTCAAAATGCCTCTTACATCCCATGCACATTAACTAAGCCAGCATTCATGCCGGGTTCCCCTCACAGAACACCCATTATCAGTTAACTGTTTCCACGGCAAAGACACATACCAGGGGAAAAGCCCCACTCACAGAAGAGTCATTTGGTGATTAACTGGCAGAAGCAAGAGGAGAAAAAGTAGCAGGGCCAAAGCCCAAGCAATACATAGTCATTTGTCCCACATGGACAAAATATTCATAAAAACAAACAGCGCATGGAACAAATATGGCAAATTGCAGGCATGGACTTGTCCTTCTAATTGTGTATAAAACTGTGGGAAAAAAAAGAAAATTCCAAGAAATTATTCTCCCATGATTTTCTCTGTATTTCCCGACTTTATTAGGGATTGGCCAAGAGCTGCCCTTTCTCAAGGGAAACCTCACAGCTTTCCTATGTGCCAAGAAGGGATGGGAGCAACTTTTGTGAAGGTGAAGTTACACTTAGCCCTCCTGGCACCTACAGCTCCTTTCATTATCCATGGCAAAACTACTTAGGTCTGCATGCCAATAGAAGTCCTACCACAGTGCATGGAAGTAAGCAATCAAGAGATTTCCAAAAGAGCTAGTACCTGACTTTCAGCTTGCTGCTCCAGAATTTCCCATCACAATGCCAGGCCCTAGCTCCCTGCATAATGTTACAGTCAGAATGTAGGAGCTAGAAGTATCTGGAGTGAATAGCTGTTGGTTTGCTTGCCCAATTCTCTTTCTCACATTTTTGAGGTAACAGCAGATCCCACATAGAATCTCTCCCATCCTCACTACACATAGTAGCTCAGGTGTCTTGTCCTTCAAATGGCCCAAGCTAACAAGACCATTTTTGTAACCAAGAATTTGGATCTTAAGTGGAATGGCCCAGGGAGCAGCTGGAGGACATTCATCCCTACGGAGTTGCTTTAGGGAGACCATTTATCAGTTTCCACAACTACCTTCGATCCCTGGAGCTTCCTTGCTTGTTGCCTTTTCCTAGTGCTGGAGGCTCATTTTTATATACTATTTTTCTTTTGCTTTTGAATTTAATTCTGTAACCTACACCATACCCTTCCAATAGATTCAACTTTTTAAAAAATTATCTGGGGCTAGTTTCTGCTGACTTAAAACAGAAGTACTATAACTGGTATAGACCCTGAGAAATTGTTTTGTTTCTAGTTTATTTTTGGCTCTTTACACTGTTATTTTCACCATATATATGATTACATATATAAGTACATAGTAATATGCAGCACATTATATTCTCCTATTGTCTATTCTATATATATATATTTTGTGTGTGTGGGTACCGGGGGTCGACCTCAGGACCTCGCGCGCCAGCAGGCGCCCGTGCCGCTGAGCGATATCACCGGCCCTTTTTTTGTATGTGGGTTCCGGGAGTCGAACTCGGGCTCTTGCATTTGCCAGGCAGGCGCTTACGTCGCTGAGCCATCTCACCGGCCCTGTCTATTCTATTATACTATACCATGTATATTTTGTTATCCTTAAAACATCTCAATGGTTGACATATTATTGCAGTTACATTAGAGATGAGGATGTAATTTAAGCTCAAACAAGTTAAATTAGTGTCTCATCAGGATCACATAAAGGTATTTTAAGGCACAGATTCCTGATAATCATTTCCAGCTTGCTAATTCAAAAGATCTGAGAGGGATTCCAAACAGTGACTTTTCCAACAGGCTCTCAGATGCAGATGGCGCTCATACTGGACCACATTTGAGTACTACTAAATGAAGTCAGCACTTCTCACACTGATGTGCTTACACACTGCTTGGGGAACAAACTCTGATCAGAAAATATGGGGTCAGACTGATTTTCTACGTTTCAAACAAGCTTTAGAAGATGCTGATGTTGCCCTACCAACATAGCCAATAACTAATAGTGTATGTGATCCTGATCCCAAAGTAAATAACTGCCAAGCCTCCATTTGATTGTGAGTTTGCCTCCTCTTACTCACTCTACTGCCTCCCCTCAAAGCCTGGCTCTTACAAATAAGAAGCCTAAAGCCAAGAAGAGTCACACAACTTGACCAGATTTCACAGCTGCTGAAGTACATATTTGAGAGGACACAACCCTGATTTTGACCACCAACTCAAGCTGAATTCCTCTGTACTGCTCAAATGTTTACCAAGCATTAGATTTTCATATCTATTCCTCACTAAGTTTTGATTTTTAAAAAATAGACAACACCAGTACTCATTCACGTTTCAATGAGGCAGCAAAGGGAGGAGCAGAGTGGAGAGACGAGCTGCCTACGATCATTCAGGTGCTAAAGCTTGCGCTAACGGGAAGCAATTCTAAGACCAAGGGAAATTCTACTGTGATGTAAAACAGCCAACTCCCAAAAGGGGAAAGATACCTCCTTATTTTAAAAGATGAGAAGATCCTATATAGCAAATTATTGGAATACAAGACTCCAGAGACCACATGTCAAAATTAGTGGTCCACCAGTCCTGTCCGGCCCAGAGAGGTACTTCTCCTGCACTCACAGTGCATATGTGCTTGTTTCTGTGGTCAGTTGTCTTATATTTAAATATTGGGAGATTTTACATTATAATACAAAATTAAAATGGTTTAAATCTGACTACACAAAGCCCAGATTCCCACTCTTCAAAAGTCCACTGTGGTGGTAAGAGAAAGAATTGGTGATAGCACAGTTATCATTAATGCAGCCATAAGATGACAATTGAAGCAGCCATGTGGCCAGTCATGTGGACCTAAATGATGCAATAAAGCAGCTACCCCTGGCAGGAATAGAGAAAATCACTTCACCATAGTCTCCAGTCAGCCCAGAAGTAAAAGACTCTATAGATATTTGAATTTTAGTGACTGCAAAAAGTTTAGAGACATATGAGACCAGGATGATTGATTGTCAGTATTTTTCTAGGATACACAGACAGGAAGGTGTAAAACTGAACCATGTTGTTAGAAAAGCATGTATGTGTTCAAGACCTGGAGAGAAAAAAGCAGCCCTCATGTCCTCCCTTGCAGTTCAATGAAGGTTGTGTCCTATCTTTGAATATCAGCTTATGTGAATGAGTACAAGGTGCTAACGTCCTTCATAACCAGTGTCTGTACCCATGTGAAGTCCTAACATCTTGATTGGTGATTGTTTCCTGGTTTCTGGAAAACGCTGCCATTTAAAAACATTTCAGCTTCTTTAGCCTCATGGATTAGTGGTCCCTGTTGCATACAGCCAAGTATGTTCCTGAACAAGGCCAAGGATCCAGCTGGCAAAATCCTGCTTTAGCATAATTTTAAATTGTGCAGTCAACATAATGCATGCCACTCTTCTGTTTAAATTACTCAACAATTAAGGCTATGTGTGGTGTCACTCTGGGTGGAGTCCAGCCCTGTATGCATCTCAGTTGTGGTTATTGTTGTTGTTTTCTTTAAATGGCTATACTAAAGTACTGTATACACAGAAACGGCTTGAGGGCAGAGTTTCAGGGCAATAACATTTCCATACAGAATTTAAACTCTGACAACTTCTTTAAGACAAAAGATTTTCTCATAATTCATCATATTAAGATCATAGTCACACACACACACACACACACACACACACACACACACACACACGAGACTCAGCCCAGAGAGAAAACAGCCTCATCTCCTAGTGTTCCACTGCCTCCTTGCAGCCTGAAGGTAGAAATAATGAGCCTGCAGAAGGGAGTGACAGATTTTATCATGGAGACACTGACCCCAATGACTCCATTAGCATTGTTCCAAATGAAAAGTCACCCTCCCTCCATGGGGATTGGAGGGGCTGCTGGGGAGACAGGAGGCTCTGAGATGTTCAGTTTCCATTTGGAACTGGATCCTTCCCTGGAACCAAGGACAAGTTGCGCCCTCATCCCGCATTCCATAGCAGACAGGCCCTGTCTATTTTTGTGCTGTTTGCCTGCAACAGAATAAGAGCCTGAAAATGAGGAGTGCTGTCTATGCCTGCTCTATTTTCATTGAAATCCATAACCCCCTTCAGCAATGTCACCAAGGTCCAGGCAGCCCAATGTGTCCCATGTCTTCCAGTTTAGCCCCCTGCTTCATCATTCACCATTTACCCTTCTGGGATCTTTTTGTCGTAAAAATCAAAGCTATTTGTCCTCCAAGGGATCTGACATTCTAGAACCATCCTTTCCAGATTTAAATCAGGGAGTGGAAGGTAGTGGGAGTGGGGGTGCTGGAGGGAGGAGAGATTAAACACACATACACATACACACAATCACTGAAAATTCCAAGATCCAATAAATCTGAGATGATAATAGTTCATTGAACTTTCACTTTTTATTTAATCACCCCCACAAATTTTTAATATGGAGATGCTGCTAATGGTTGAGTTTGGGTGGTGGCAATGATTCTAATCTTCATCATTTAACTTATGGTGGGACTTTGTGCAAGTTTAAACAGCTTGGCTAGCTAATTTTTTGACACCAGTTTTTTCATCACCGAGATGCAGATATTAGTTTCTACCTTGCAGAATCCTGTTGTAAATCAAATGTGCAATGCGATTATGTACCTACAACAATGCTGGTCACATATAATGATTTCAATAAATATGGCCTTAATTATAAAAATAATGGTAATAAAAATTTTGAATAAACCTTACAAATGCAGTCAAGAATTCCACATTCAGAGCTGGTGATATCGCTCAGCGGCATAGGCGCCTGCTGGTGCACGAGGTCCTGAGGTCGACCCAAGTACCCACAAAAAAAAAAAAAAAAGGAATTCCACATTCAGAGATAATTGCTAAGCATGTAAGACTTGTAGATGAAGTTGTTTCCTTTCTTGGATGATATTGCCAAATGAAAGTTTTGTCAAGCCGTGTTTCTCCCAAAGTACTGTCAAGGGAAGGCCCCATTGCTAGACCAGCCTTTGTTCACGACTGAGCTTAATACAAGCTTGAGGATCCCGAGTAGGGGCTCTGTGAGAGGATTAAGGAGAAACACTTTAGATGACTCCTCAAACCAAGGTAGCTCCACACTCAAGGAAAAGTCTCAATATGTCAGAACATGTTGGAAACTACACAGTAGAGATAGTAAATCTTAGAGGAGCATTCTTTCTACCAGATGGTAAAGAATTTACGATAAAAATTTTAACTTACAATAAACGTGGTGTGACAGATAAGCTTAACTGTCAACTTGATTGACTTGGCAGCTACCTAAGACATTACTGAAGCATACTTTTAGGTGTATCTAGGTGGATCATGAAAGCCTGATCTCGGGATCTATATCTGGTCCCTGGCTCCCATCTCTCTGACACTGTAACCCTGTTCTGCATGTCTACCACCATGAACTTGGCAACTTTGTTCCCCCATGCCCTTCCGCCATGAACTTCTACTTTGGAAATAGCTAACTATGGACTGAATCCCTTGAAACTGTAAGCCAAATAAACCATTTCCTGCTTTAAACTGTGACTGTTAGCATTTGGTACCAGTAACAGGAAAGCTGGTGAATACACATGAATATAAATAGAGTGAAAGAAAAAAAGAGTAAAAATTCTAACTTGAATAAAAAAGCTCAAAAGAAACTGAGGCCTATAGGAGGCTATCCTAGGCTCTATCCCCAGTCTGAGGAATCCACAGGCTATCTCTCAGTCCTTTTCCCTTAGGGTTGCTGAGAAACACTGGAGCCCCATGCAATCTCAAGACAGCATATAAGGTGGAGGCTATCCTCAACACCATTTTATTGCTGAAGAATCAAGATAACAAATCTGCAGCGACAGAAAACAGATCAGTGGTTTCCAAAAGCCAGATTCATGGGAATTGGTCATAAAGGGGCATGAAATAACATTTTGGGGGGACAGAACTTCTATGTCTTGATTGTAGTAGTGGTTTTGTGGATGCTTGTATTTTTCCAAATAATAACAACAACAAACTGTACACCTAAAATAAGTATAACTTATTTTATCAAGTATACCAAAATAAACTTGTTTAAAAATCCATGTTTGTAATGAAGAGGTTAAAGGAGGGTGTTGACTATGAAATCAGTTGCAGAAAAAAAATTAGACCCCTTAGAAAGTGGAATAACATTGTGAGGATGAGATGGATAGAGATAGAAATGAAAAGGGGCAGGGAAGAAGAGGGGCTGATGCCAAGTCCTAACAGGCAATTTGAGTATACAGGGAAGGCACAGAGGAACTTTACATCACGGAAAAAAAGGTGAGAAAGAGGCAAGAGAACGAAGAAGTAGAGGAGAGAAGAGAGGCCAAGCTGAGTAGAGCCTCCAGGGATCGGGGCCATCTAGGGGCAGGGCCATCCAGAGATAGGGCCAGCAGTGGAGGCAGGATGAGAGACTTCACAGGGGATTGAGAAAAGGTCTTGGTTTGCACCTGAATAAAGGGCAGGAAAGGAATCTGGACACAGATGCTCTTCCAGACATCCAAATCCAGCCCTCTAAATTTCACTTCACAAAGCCAGGTTGCATTTGCCTCCCTCAGTGCTTTGAAACTCTAGCAGGGATTTTCAGATCCCCTATTAATGCAAGCTGCCGCTCTCCCTTTGGCACCCTGGGCTATTCTCCCTGGTTCTCTCTACAGAGCTTTTCTACTGCCAAGTGTGGTTTCGCCAGGGGGTTCCATACTTAAAAAGACAGAGTTATTTTTAGCTCCTGACAAATCCCTAAGGCTTTTCAATACAAAGGAAAGATGAGTGACAAGGCTTACTCCATTCTTTTGGCTAGGAGGACATAAAAAAGGAAAAGGAAAAGGAAAACCAGCCTGAAGTTTGTTGCTATGTCGCTTTTCATTTTTTACTGTTAATTTGGAAATTTGCTCCAACTTACTGTGAACCTTTCCACAGAAATATATTACACTGAACAGTGAAGTGTTTTAAAAATACTGGAGCACTCTGGTAACCGTCTGTCACTCTTTGCAGCACATAGCAATTTAAAATTATTGGAGCTCTTAAATTAAGTGCTTAAATTTGAAGGTGATCACCACTTTGAGCATGTGGATTGCACAGCTATCTCGACTATAACAGTGCTTCAATTTCCTTTAAGCAGGTCATTTTGGGGAGCAATAAAGGAGTCTGATTGCCCAGCATGCATTGATTTAAAACTACTGGAGTCGTCAATTCATTTCTACAAGCGCTTCTGTTTGGGTGCAGTCTTGCTCTGACAGCTTAAATTGGTCTATACCACACATGTCCAAAACACTAATATAGTTCAGTAATCTGCTTTTTGAGGGGTAAAATTAACAGTAAACTCTGGCTAAGCCAAAAGCAGCACACCAGCAGATGTATTTGCCTTTCAAAAACACAAGGTCATCTGAATGGAATTTTTAGTGTGTCTAACATAATATATATATATATATATATATATATATATATATATATACAGAGAGAGAGAAAGAGAGAGAGAGAGAGAGAGAGAGAGAGAGAGGTTATTGTAGTTATTGGTTTTTCAGAGATACTTGGTCCAATGTACTGTATTCAATTTCTCAAAAATAATATGAATTTTATCAGAATGTAATGCCTGTTGTGGAATTCTGTGTCCTTGCTAGAATCCACGAGATAACATTTTGTTGCATCTGAAATACTGAGAAATCATTATATGTTGCAACCTTATGTTGTGTACATAAGGAATAAAAGCCTTTTATTAAATTAAGTATACCATAATTAAATTATAAGACATAATATTACTAAAGAGTGTTAAAAAGAAAAACAGCTGGTGGACAAAATTCATATGGCAGATCTCAAAGTATTCTCTCATCAAGTATTTCCAAGGAAAATGAGTTTTGCTCTTAAAAATAGGTGGGAAAGGGCCGGTGAGATGGCTCAGCGGCTTAAGCGCCTGCCCGGCAAGTGCGAGGGCCTGAGTTCGACTCCCGGAACCCACATACGAAAAAGGGGCCGATGATATCGCTCAGCGGCACGGGCGCCTGCTGGCGTGCGAGGTCCTGAGGTCGACCCCCCGGTACCCACAAAAAAAAAAAAAAATAGGTGGGAAAAATGCAGATTCAACTACAACAGATACAACAATAATAAATAACATAACATCGTATTGTCTCACTAGTGTGAGAATCTGAAAGAGTAAACAGATCCAAATTGTACAATAGATATTGTGAATAGGGAAGAAACTGTTCAAAAGAAAAGAAAAACTGTAATGAAAAGGGGAAAGGAAGGAAGGGAAAAGGAAAAAAATATATATACATACACAAGACAGTTAAGATAATTATACAGTTGGTTTCTCTTGGTTCACTGAGGGGAAAATTTTGTGCTAGTAATTTTCTGGACAATGTTTCATGCCTATATCTTGTATTCTGCACAACTACTGTGAATATAACAATATACAATGTGTTGACTATTGTTATTCTCCTATTAGCCTGTCTTGAAACTCTGCTTTATTGTTATTTTTTACTTTCTTCTGTTTAAAAAGTAACATAATTTGAATAGCATGTGCTTATCTCATGCATTCCTCACAGCAATGCCAGGAGGTAACTATGATAGTACTGCCCATGTTTAACTATTTTTCTCTCTATTAGGATTAGATTCCTGTAGATTTTTTTTTATTTTAAAGAGAAAAAACAATGAGAACGACAATACAGAATTTCAAAACAAGATAATAGATTAACAATCATTAATATATTGCACATTGTTATCTTCAAAGTATTTGCTCAGATAACATGATATAGGCATGAAAGATTGATCAGACAATATAAGCGCAAACCTTTTATTTTCAAGGAACTAATAGAAATTAGTATAATTATCTCAGCTCTTTCCCCCATCACACTTGTTTTTTTCCTTTTGAGGAATTTCTTCTCATTTCACAATATTTATTGTACATTTTGTATCTTATTTACTCGTTAAGTTTCTTACACTAGGGAGATAATATGATGTTTATACATGTGAGTCTGATATATTTCACTAACGAGTATGGTCTCAAGTTGCATCCATTTACATATAAAAGCTTCAAATTTATCCTTCTTTGTAGCTGAGTGGTACTCCACTGTATAAAAATATCACATCATTTTTTATCCATTCCTCAGTTGATGGGCATTTGGGTTGTTTCCAAGATTTAGCTATTACATATTGTGCTGCTATAAACATGGGTGCATATATATCACTGTGGTATGATGTTTTTAATTCTTCTTGGAAAATACCCAGGGGCCGGTGAGATGGCTCAGTGGCTTAAGCGCCTGCCTGGCAAGCGTGAGGGCCTGAGTTCGACTCCTGGAACCCACGTACAAAAAAAGGGCCAGTGATATTGCTCAGCGGCACGGGCGCCTGCTGGCATGCAAGGTCCTGAGGTTGACCCCTGGTACCCACAAAAAAAAAAAAAAAAAGAAAGAAAATACCCAGAAGGGGAATAGCTGGGTCGAATGGGACCTCTAATCCTAGTTTTTTGAGGGATCTCCACACTGATTTCCACAGTGGTTGCACCAGTCTACACTCCCACCAACAGTGGAGAAGGGCTCCATTTTCCCCACAGCCCTGCCAGGATTTATTATTGGTTGATTTCTTGATGATAGCCATTCTTTCTGGGGTGAGATGGAACCTCAGTATTGTTTTAATTTGCACTGCTCAAATTATGAGTGCTGTTGAACATTTTTTCGTATATTTATTTGCCATTTGTATTTCTCCATCTGAGAAGTACATATCCATCTCAGATGCCCATTTTTGGATTGGGTCATTGAATTTGGGGGGCCTGATATTTTCAATTCTTTATATGTTCTAGATAGAAGTCCTTTGTCTGAGGGACAGTTGGCTAAAATTTTTTCCCACTCTGTGAGTTATCTTTTCATTCTGTTGGTGATTTCTTTTGATGTGCAAAAGCTTTTTAATAATCCCAGTTGTTGATTCTTTAGAGTATTTCCCATGCAGTTTGGGTTTTGTTCATGAAGTCTCTGCCTACACCTATGTCTTCAAGATTTCTACTTACTTTCTCTTCCAGTAGATTTAGTGTTTCTGTTTTAATGTTTACATCTTTGATCCATTTTGACTTTAGTTTAGAGCATGGTGATATACATGGGTCTAGTTTTAGTCTTCGGCATGGGGAAAGCCAGTTTTTCCAGCACCATTTATTAAAGAGGCTATCTTTCTTCTAGTGAATATATTTGGCCTCTTTGTCAAAGATAAGGTGGCTGAGTGTGTGGTTGTCTCTGCATCTTCTAATCTGTTCCACAGATCCTCAGGTCTGTTTTTTTGCCACTATAATGCTGATTTTATCACAGTAGCTTTGTAGTATAATTTCAAGTCAGGGATTGTGATGCTTCCTGCCTTGCCTTTGTTGCCCAGGATTGCCTTTGCTATTCTAGGTCTCTTCTGTATCCAAATGAATTTTAAGAATTTTTTCTCTAGTTTCTGCAAGGTATGCTAATGGTATTTTAATCAGGATTGCATTAAATCTGTGTAACAGTTTTAAGAGTATGGCCATTTTCACAATGTTGGTTTTTCCTATCCATGAGCAAGGGATATCTTTCCATTTTCTGATATCCTCTTCAGTCTCTTTTTTCACAGTGCTGTAATTTTCAATGTATAGATCTTTTATTTCCTTTTTAGATTGATTCCTAAGTATTTCATTTTTTTGGATGCTATTGTCAAGGGTGTGGTTTCCTTAATTTCTCTCTCAGTGAGTTTGTTGTTTGTGTACAGGAATGCTATTGATTTTTGAGTGTTAACTTCGTATCCAGTTATGCTACAGAATTTGCTGATTAAATCTAGAAGTCTTTTGGTGGAACTTTTGGGGTCTTCTATGTAGAGTATCATGTCATCTGAGAATAATGATAATTTAACTTCTTCCTTTCCTATCTTTGTTCCTTTTATTTCTCTCTCTTGTCTAATTGCTCTGGCTAATGTTTCCAGTACTATATTGAATACGAGTGGTGATAGTGAACATCGTTGTCTTGTTCCTGATTTTAGAGTGAAAGCTTTCAGTTTTTGTCCATTTAGTATGATGTTGGCTGTTGGTTTGTCATAGATGGTTTTTATCAGATTAAGGTAAAGACCATTTATTATGATTTTCCATAGGGTTTTTATCATGGATATGTTTTGGACTTTGTCAAAAGCTTTTTCTGCATCTATTGAGATGATCATGTGATTCTTGTCTTTGCTCTGTTGATATGGTTTATTATGTTTATTGATTTGCAAATGTTAAACCATCCCTGCATTCCTGGGATGAATCCCTCTTGATCATGGTGTATAATCTTCTTGATGATTTGCTGCATTCTGTTTGCTAGTATCTTACTGAGGATTTTTGCATTTATATTTGTTAAGGAGATTGGCCTGTAGTTCTTTTTTTTGTTGTGTCTTTCTCTGGTTTTGGTATCAGTGTAACACTTACCTCCAAGAATGAGTTCGGGAGTATTGCTTCCCTTTTAATTTCATTAAAGAGTTTGAGGAGTATTGGCATTAAATCATCTCTAAATTTCTTGTAGAATTCAGCCATGAATCCATCAGGACCTGGGCTTTTCTTTGTTGGTAAGATTTTAATAACATTTTCAATTTCATTAACTGATATTGGGTTATTCAGAATTTTTATATCTTCTTAATTCGTCTTTGGTAATTCATATATTTCTAGGAATCCGTCCATTTCTTCTGTGTTTTCTATCCTACACGAGTAAAGATTTTCGCAGTAGGTACTGATGATCTTCTGAATTTCCACAGGATCTGTACTGATTTCACTCTTTGCATTCCTAATTGCATGCAATTGAATTTTTTCTTTCCTTTTCTTGATCAAGTTGGCTGGGGGTTATCAATTTTATTTAGTTTTTCGAAGAACCAACTCTTTGATTCCTTAATTCTTTGTATTGTTTTCTTAGTCTCCATTGTGTTAATTTCTGCTCTGTTCTTTATAATTTCCTCCCTCGTTTGGTCTTTGGACTTGACTTGCTCTTATTTTTTTGGAAGCTTGAGGTGAAGCATTAGATTGTTTATTTGTGCTCATTCTGTTTTTCTGATGTGAGAATTCACTGCTGTAAATTTCCCTCTTAAAACTGCTTTCATTGTGTCCCACAGGTTCTGGTATGTTTATTTGCATTTTCGTTTGATCATAGATATTGTTTAATTTCTTCTTTAATTTCATCTGTGACCCATTGGTTGGTCAGGAGGGTGTTATTTAATTTCCATGTGTTTATAGAGTTTTTGTGGTTTCTTTTGCCATTAATTTCCACTTTCATTGCACTACAGTCAGATAATAGGCATGGGATAATTTCAATTCCTTTGCATTTACTTAAGCATGTTCTATGGGCTAGTATATAGTCTATTTTAGAGAATGTCCCATGCACAGCTGAGAATGTGTATTCTGATGTTGTTGGGTGGAACACTGTAAACATCTACCAAGTCCATTTATTCACAGGTTTGGTTTAGTTCTGTTATTTTTTGCTGTTTTTTTTTTTTTTTTTTTGGTCTGGTTGACCTATCTCTTTGTAACAAAGGGGTATTAAGGTCCCCTCTTACAATTGTGTTATTGCTTATTTGATTTTTCATGTCTGTTAATATTTGTCTTATATAGTTGGGTGCTCCCATATTTGGTGCATATATATTTATGACTGTTATCTTTTCCTCTTGAATTTTTCCCCTAACAAGTATGTAGTGACCTTCTTTATCTCTTTTTATCAGTCTTGGTTTGAAGTTCACTTTGTCTGCAAACAGAATAGCTACCCCTGCTTTTTTCTGGTTTCCTCTTGCATGTAGTATTGTTTTCCATCCTTTGACTTTCAGTCTATGAGGTTTTTTTTTTTTTTTTTTTTTTTTGAGTTAAATGTATTTCTTGTATACAGCATATTGTTGGATATTGTTTCTTGATCCATTCGGCCAGTCAGTTTCTTTTGATTGGTGAATTGAGGCCATTTACATTGATGGTTATAACTAATATGTATTGGCTTATCTTTGTGATGTTATTTTCCTGCTATTGGTTCCCTACTTTTCCCTTCTGTTTAACTGCTTGCCCTGCTTGGTGGTTTCTTTCTGTTGTTGTTCTTGGAATTGTGGTCATCTTCTAGAATGTCTTTTAGTACTCTTTGTAGTGTTGGTTTGGTGGTCATGAATTTCTTCAGTTGTTCTTTGTCAGGGAAGTATATTACTTCTCCATTAATTTTGAAAGATAGTTTTGAAGGATACATCAATCTGGGTTGGAAGTTGTTTTCTTTCAGGACTTGAAATACTTCACTCCAAGCTCTTCTTGACTTGAGGGTTTGTGTTGAGAAGTCCGTTGTGATTCTGATGGGCTTTCCTTTATAGTTGATCTGTTTCTTTTTTCTAACAGCTTTTAATATTCTGTTCTTGTACTGAATTTCTGAGATTTGATTGTTATGTCTGGGTGTGGATTTATTTTGGTTATGGCTAATTGGAGTTCTATATGTTTGACTTATCTGTATGTCAGATTCTTTTCCCATGCTTGGGAAATTTTCTGCTATTACTTCTGCAAATTTTTTTTTAATGTCATTTGTGTTGACTCCTGCTTTTTCATTGACACCAATTATTCTTATATTATTTTTCTTTGCATTATCTTGCAGCTGTTGAATTGTTATTTCCTGATATTTTGTTATTTTCACAAGATACTTCCTTTCATGATCATTAGCTGAGATCCTGTTTTCAAGGTCTGAAAGTCTGTCTTCAGTTTTGTTCAAGCGATTTTGCCAGCTATCAGTGGAATTTCTAATTTCCTGGATATCTGTTTGAATTCAATTCATGCATTTTGTTTCATTCCTACATTGATTATTCATGGTTTCCATCCTCTTTCTATCATCTATTTTTTTATCTATCTCTACTCTAGATTTGCTGAGAAATTCCTTTATAAATGTCAACATTTCTTTTTTTACTTGACAGATTATTTCTAATCTGATTTCCTCTATAGCCTCATGGATTTGTTTCTTTACTTTGGTTGCTATCATTTCAGAAATGTCAGGTGTGTGTCTTCCATTTTCCTCTTTCTCATTGTCTCCTGGACTTGTTTTGGGTGGGCTGGAGGTCTGAGGTTGCATTTTGCTACTGCATATTGTCATTTTCTCAATTCCTCCAGGGGAGGGCTGGTTGCCGGTCCTGCAATGCAGGGCAAGGGGCCAATCCTCTGGATTCCTCCAAGGGAGCCGCTTTCATAGATTTCATATTAGGAATAGATTCTCATGTCTACAACATATATATGCATGTGTATATGGGAAGTCAGAGCAAGAATTTATCTCTATCTGTGTATGTCTTTAACAGCTTTTTTGGAGTATAGCATGCACACCATAAAATTCATCTGTTATAAATATGCAATTCAAATGATGTTTAGTAAATCTGTACAGTTATACATCCATGTTTACAATTTAGTTTTAGGATATTTCCATCACCTCCAAAAGTTTTTTCATGCTAATTTGCAGTCAACCCCACTACCATCCTAAGACCTGGGAGTCCTCTGCTCAGGGAATTTCCTATAAATGTAGTCATAAACTATGTAGTCCTCTGTGTTTATCTTTTTTCAGATAGCATCATGATTCTGAGATTCTTGTTGTAGTATGTATCAGTAATTATTTTTCTTATTGCTGATTCTATATATGGTTAGATCACAACTGGTAGATGTTTGGGTTGTCTTTATTTCTGTGCTGGTATAGATAAATTCACAATGAGTGTGCATATTTTGGGGTGGACATATGTTTTCATATGTCTTGAGTAAAACTGGTGACTCATAAAATGAGTTCATGTTATTCAATTTTATAAAAAATCTGCTAACTTATTTGACAGGTAGCTATATAATTTTATATGTTTATCTTTCAAACAGCAATGAATATAGTCCCATTATACTGAGAGGAAAAGGAAACTCAAGACAATTAGCTCAATCTTACACATGGTTGCTAAACTTGTAACTGCAAAACAGGGATCTGAAGCTGAATTCCCAGATTCTTTATCTGAGCTTCTTAACTTCTCATAGTTAATACATTATTTGAGGCTAAACAAATTTGTCTGTTGAGGGCTTAAGAGAATTTAATGCCCTGTTATAAGGAGTTTCCAAGAATTTAATGCCCAGCTAAAAGGAACTTTAAATTTCAGCCCAGTGGTTCTCCACATATTTTCCCCATAGAACTCTTTCTTATCACAGTACATGTTTTCCTAGAAACAGACCCTGAAATAGGCTAAGAAAGGACAAGGTTTCAGGTAGAGTCTAGCTTTTGCCTGATTAGTGATGAGAAGCTCTGGAACATAAACTACAAAACAGAATTATCCTGCCTCAAGGCAATGAGAAAGCATCTTGTTCCCAAAGTCAGTCAGTTATCAGCTGTGGGATGCCCCTTCAGTGTATTTTGGGGGGAGAGGGAGGGATAGAGTCATCAGTTTCTGTTCTTGTTCCTCCCAGTGGTGGGAAGCAGTGATCCCGAAGGTGGCTGATGTAAGCCATTAGTCACCAGTCACTGAGCGCACTGTCTTGGAAATAGAGTGCAGGAGGGATACTCACAACACCCACTACAGGAAACGTCTTACTTTCTTGTAGAGGTTAACAGATCAAGCTTTTTCTTACCTCTGGGCCTTTTCACTAGCTGCTCTAATTTGAAAAGCTTACTCTACCCCAAACACAAACATTCAATCTTAGCTGAGATGTCAATCTGAAAACCGAAAAAGAAAAAGGGGGGGAGGGTTGTAGCAATCATGTTGGTAACTAGGGACTGTTCTCCAAAATGACCATAAATATTCTGCATGATTGAAGGTCCCTGAGCTCTCACATCCCTATCATCAGATGTCCTGGAAAACAACCCAACACTCTGGGTCAAAGGGACATCTTTTCACTTGTGACACTTCTTTCTGAATCACTGCCTGCTGGTGTCACTTCAGACATTTGTCATTCAGGACAGGTGAGGTTATGCTGCAGTAACAGTCCCCATATCTCAATGGCTTGAAATAAAATCACTGTATTTCTTACTTATGCTATACTTCCATGTGGTTTGCCAGAAAAATAGAAGATAGAACAAGTTGTCAAACTCAAAGTTCTGGCTGATAGATCAACCATCTATGGGGACATTGCCAGTGGGCACATGCCACTTCTTATCACAACACATTGGCTTAGAGCTGTTATTGAGGCCTCAACTTGCTGCATAGGGTTGATAAACACAGTCTTTCAGTGAGCTCAAAAGAGAGACCAGTGCAGAAGAACTTGTAGCTATATGGCCTGACTTTATCTGCTCTATAAATAGTTTGGCTGTGGTCACTGTTTCTAGTCAATAAAATAAATTTCTTATGGCCTTTTGTGTTCAACTCCTTTTGGAGAGAAAATAACTTGTAATAGAATATACAGATAAAAAGCAATTAAAGAGAGTAGTGGTTAATGAACTAGCATACATTTCTAAGAGAACACTAAAGATCTACAAAATCTCAAGTCATAAGCCAAATACATCTGCAGTATTTTTAAGCACTCAGAGCTTTTCTACTTTCACTTGGGCTTGTTTCTGTTTTGAAGGTAAATGAAGGTCAAGAAGGCCATAAAACCTATTTTAAGACCAAGCTAGAACAATGATCTGACAAGGTTATGAACACAAAACCTTAATTACTTGATTATAATATTCTCTGTGTAAAAGAAAAGTCAGGATTTTATATCATAAAAAAGTTTACAGTTAATTTAAAATAAATCAATCTTTCACAGTACTTATATTTATGATACAAAGGTAGCTATCAGCTTGTTATTTTACCTCAAGACCTTGCACTTGCATACACACAGACACACACACACACACACACACACACACACACATGCAATTAGGAGAGCTTTTGTTTTTTAACTATTCAGCATGTATGTACCTGCTAAAGTGTACTTTAGATCCTTTCTCGTGTAATAAGCCAAGATTAGGATGCTTTCCCACTTGCATGTGAGTTGTCTAGAATTTTCATTCTAAGTGATTAAAAAAAAAGAAAAGGACAGAAGAGACCATAGTCTATTGACACTGTATTAAGCTGACCTAGGCTTAAGCAATCTACGTCAGTTATGCAAAATTGTCTCCCCAAGTTTAAGTAAAGAAGGATCATAAAATGTACCTCTTTGTTTCCATGGGTGGAAGGGAAACTCGAGAACTGTAATGATCCACCCAAGAGAGGAATCTCATAGTACCTAGTTTATTTGGTCTATAAAGCTTATATTTGCTCTTATATTTATACTTATACTTGCTACTTAGTTGAAATAACTGAATATTTGGAGTAGAAAATATTTCCCTTTGTCACTTGATGGTCCCTGTGCTTTGTCAGTGCCTCATCTATGCATATCTAGCCTAATAAATAGCATAAAAGAGATGTGGTATGTTTTGGCTGCAGAATGCCATAGCCTCTTCTGTTTTTCATTGTATATGTGCAGAGCCATTTGTTCACTTCTTTTAGAGCAATGTACAAAGAATAGATGTCTTTTTATGACGTGCTTTTTGACTGAGGTAGCTATGTCCTCACATATTCCACACTTTCATCTAGACCTGCATGGCTTCATATGTAAAATGTAAGTATTCAACTTTTGAAAACTTAGTGTATCTGGCAATAATAAGCCCACATTTTCTCAAGCCACTGAGGTTGAAGCTGAGTACCAGCTGATCACTTTATCTGGGCATGTATGCTTTGTTTGTTTCAGGGCCAGTAATGTCCCACTTGTAAACATTTAACAACCAGCTCTTTGGGAGGCAAGAAGCCCTGATTTATTTTTACCCATTTCAATGACATAAATACTCTTTTTGTGACTGATTTTAAGTTACCATTGTGATATCAACCAACTTAAACATTTCCTGAAAATTTAACAATTGGCTCTTATGAGCTGGTTCTACCATACCACGATGCAGCACCCAATATTCCACATCTACGCAATGTAGGAATATACTTCAAAACCATACCTGCTTCTCACACTTTCCTTCCCTGCCTGCCTGCTATAAATAAGCATTCCAATTAGCCAGACCTAGACTAGATGACCTTATATCCTTCCAACTACAACAGTAGATAAGTCCATGACTTATAGGGAGACTTCTCAGAGAATATTTCCTGCATTCATATCAGAACAGTCTTGTATTGCCTCACTATTTTTAGATCTAGAAAGGGCTGCTAGAAGATTGAAATTCTTATCTGGATTCAGATTTGACACTACAATCTTTCCTATCTTATATTATAACTGCTTCTTGGTTGATCTCCCCACTCCAGTCTCTCCTTACTCCAAACCTTTTCTGTGGCAAGGCAGCCACTAGAATAATTGTTTCCCAACAGCTTTGAGAATGAAGCCCTCCATCACTATTTTCATCATGTCACTTTTTTACTAGGCAATCCTCAGAAGCTTCCTGTGGCTTGTCATACTTAATCCAAACCCCTCTGGTTGGCATTCATAGCTGTCCGCCCATAAACAAGAGCAATAATCCTTGGCTATTGTGGACTCTCATAAAACCAGTTAAGGTCATTGAAATCCCTGTAGACCCTCCACACTGCAACTCAATTTCCTTATTCACAGAAGACAGCAATAACTCTAATTCCCATCCTTCATCAGACTTGCTGGAATTCAGAGTACCTAGTAAGGATGCTGCCTGCATACTAAGTCAGGAATATTCCACATAGTCTTTTGACACATGCATGTCCCTGATAAATCACAAACTCCTTGTAAAGGTGGGTAACATGGAATGGGATAAACAGTGCATTTTAACATTAACTTTTAGGATATCTGCAAAGCAAATGGTGTTTTCAGACATTGCAGACACTGGCATTTTCGGAAAGCAATAAGCTTCTTTTCTCTCCTACTTATAGTTTTTGTCATCTTTACAGTTAGTTCAGCAACTCTCCCCTAAACCCCAAGGACTATCATTCAGAGAAAGTCCTTCATGTTGAGCCCCCTTGTGAACCCTAGTTGTCATGCACCAGGGTTTGGGACAGATTTCTCAGTATCACATGTTTTGAGTTGAGAAACAGATTTTTACTGAGGAAAAAGAGAACTCACAAAGACAGGATACAGAAGATGTTGTTGAAGTCCCAACCTATTGACCTTCTTGGCATACCTGATTTCTGTGTACAGCTGTGGTAGGCAATTTCCAGTGCTCGAAGAACTTGTTACCTTAAGCACCAGGCAGCTCTCTTTAACACTGCTTGAGGATCTTCTCAGAGCAAAGCCTAAGTTTGCTAGGTAGTAAGTAGGTACAACAAAGAAGCACAGGGGAATTAATATCCTCAGGGTAGCTCCTATGAATTATTAGAAGGATAAATGACAAACTATCCATTCTTTGGAGAGATATTTCTGAAGTCACTCTACATTTTCCCCAGAATGTCTCCAATGGCACTGAACCTCATTTATACACATCTGTAATCCACTCATTTATATATATATTGTAATAGCTTTCCTCGTTTCCACTCTCACTTTCCTCACATTTTCATGTGTTCTTCCTTGTTGTCCCAAATAAATTACCTGAACCCACATACTGTGCTCTGCTCTGGACATGATTCAGTAAGAAGAGAAGGCACAATTCCCACCTTCATGTTGTCCCTCCAGGGAGGTATGCTCCGGACAATCCATGCACTAGTGGATTTCTGACCCCATGGAATACTCCAAGCCATGCTGTGTTTCCCTCTTAGAAATCAGTGGTTTTCAATGCAAAGCAATTTTAAACAGCACAGGAATATGGTAATGTGGAGAGCCACAGCCAATCCCCACAAAGCCTGGGGTGTTTGAGGATCCATGAGGACATGACCCTGCTGTCTGTCACATGCGCACAACGGGATACACTTATAAAAGCATGACAGCATACACAACCACACATACGCTAAACCATATGACAGTACACAAGAATGTAAAGCTTGATAACAGCCAATATATACAGGCCAAACAATAAAGACACTTGCTGTTGTTGCTGATGTTGGCTCTGCATGCTTTCTTTTCTTTGGGGACCTCACTGTGAAAATACCCCTTTAGCTCCCCAACACCGACAAGTGGCATAATCCACAGGATGAGGTGAATGTCCCCTCCACTTCTGTGGAAACAGTGCCTGGTGGCAAGGGAGTGCTCCAGGGGTTGTTCACATGCTTCCCCTGGCCTCACCCTGGTTACCTATCGCTGCATTTTTAGTGGCTTGGAAGGCCCCGAGGATTGGGAAGTGGTCTGTCTGATACCCAGGAATGTTTTGAAAGCCTCGGAAGTGATAGACATGCAAATCCAACACCCCTACTGTGAGTCTGTGGTGAGGGTGACTTGGCTGTTTTTCACTCTTTTCTGCTGTGTGAGGCAAGAGGCAGGAGATCTCCTCCATCAGTTAAGCCAGCTGCAACGGACCAAGGAAGACCCGGAACAGTAGCTGGCTTGCTGCAGGAGTCATTTTGCGGGGCACAGGGAGCATCACCTCTTCCCAAAGTGTAAGTCCCCATCACCAGGAAAGTCCCCCAGAGAGTCCCCTGGTATATACAATGCCTGCTATTCAACAGAAGGTGGAGGTGGAGGAGCCCTTAGCCCAAGGAGGGGGACTGGGAGACAGCCCACCTCTGCCCATCACACAATGTATATGACCTATATGGCCATGAAGTTAAGGGAGCTGGCAAAACAACTGAAGCAAAAGGTGGGTGAAACCATGCCCACGTGGCTGCTATGGCTGTGGGACAATGGGGCTGATATTACTCAGTTAAGCCCACAAGAGATGTCCCAAATAGCTAGCACAGCCAGCACCCCCGCCATGCAACGGGTTCTATAGGATGTGCAAAGGACAGCCCCATGAGCAGGTAACCAGACTTTAATACACTGGTTGATGGCAGCACCCCGCCTGGTTTGGGCAAATCCAGGTGATTTGCTGGAGCAAGTCATGAAATGGACAACTTACTTAGACTTAGTAACTGTGCTATGAGAAATGGGCATGAAGCAAATAATGTTCACTACGCAGTACCACAGCCCTGAAGAAGAACTGCTCATGGCACGCATGAAGGATTTCTGGTGAGTGGGCTGGCTGGCATTTGGGACAGTGGCGGCCCTCCTAGCCCCCTTCACAGATCGCCTGATCCACGACACTGTGGATGCCTTATCCTGGCTGGGGGACATGGAAATAAAGCACCAAGGTAAGGCAAGACCGTTAAAAACTGTACCACCAAAAGAGAAAGAACAGGTGGCCCCAGCCGAGCAGGCCCAACCCCCATGGACAGGCTATGGGGCCACTGAAGGTCAGTCAGCACCAAATTTGGACAGACCTGTTGGCTGCCCACTTAACCACAGATAAGGTAGATGGGCAGCCCTTGGACATGTTCCTTACTCTGCAGCAGCAGTTATGTCCTGAGCAGTAATACCTGCTGATGGGCCTGAGGAGAAAGGCAGCCCTGGTGAAGCATGAAGATGTGACACTGGCATTCTTTTACCCAGATTAGGAAGCAGGCCCAGGTACCTGGTTAATGGGGGCCCCAGGAGACCAGAGGGCACCTGTGGAATTGATTATTTACTGATCCCCAAAGAACATACAGCATGTACTAGTATTGGTGGACACCAGGGCCAAATCAGTGCTAATATTTGGCAACCCAGACTATTTCACATGACTTACTACACATATAGAAGGATAGGGAGGTCACTATATCAGTCCTGATAGTCCAGGTAACACTGGGTGTTGGGCGCTTGGCTCTGTGCCCTTACGATGTCCATGTTTTCCCGGTTGCTGAATACACACTGGGGGTGGCCATACTGACCGGTACTGGGCTCAACACCATGCAGGGAGAATTCCACTTGTGAATCCAAGTGGTAAAAACCATAGTCCGAGGACATCCACACCATGTACTGCTCACCCTCCCACAGGCTATGTGGGTTGTGTGTGTAAAGGATATTGACCACCTGGGGACCATGCGGAAATAGGGCAAACCATTTTGAAATTGGAAAAGGCAGGGGAGATATGCTCTGCACATAGCCTTCCCAGTATGCCTGGTATGGAAGCCAGACAGTACATGGCAAGTGACTATGGATTATCAGGAATTGGATAAAGTGACCTCTCTGTGGCATGCAGTGATGCCTAATATTTCAGACATGATGGATCATCTCACCCTGATGCTGAGTCGATACCATTACATTGTGGATCTGGCCAATGCCTTCTTCTCCATTGCTATCATGCCTAACAATCAGGACCAATTTTCCTTCACCTGGGAAGGCAGGCAATGGAATTTTCAGGTGTTGCCACAAGGCTATTTGCATAGCCCAACTTTGTGTTGTGACTGCTGGCCCAAGACTTGGCCACCTGGACCAAGCCATATTCTGTGTCACTATTCCATTATATCTATGACATTATGTTAACTTCTGATTGTTGTGCAGATTTGGAAGCCACTGCACACAGTCTGAAGGAAGCTTTGCTGGCCTAGGGGTGGGCCCTTAACAAAAACAAGGTCCAGGGACCTAGCTTGTCTGTCAAATTCTTGGGTGTTTTCTGGTTAGGTAAGATGAAAGTAATTCCTGATGCCATTATCGATAAAATCCAGGCATACCCAAGACCCATGACAGTACGCAGTTGCAGGCATACGTGGGCTTACTGGGCTTTTGCCAGACATTCATACCGCACCTAGCTACTCTGCTGTGCCCTTTATACCAAATGGCCCAAAATGGCGTGACATGGAACTGGACAGATGCAGTGGAGGCTGCTTTTCAGGGCTTGAAGAGGGCAGTTATGGAGGTATAAGCCCTCTGAGTAATTGACCCTGCCCTGCCATTTACCCTAACGGTGAATGTAGATGATGATGGGCTTGGCTGGGGCCTATGGCAAAAGCAAAGGAAGCGGAAGCACCCTACTGGGTTCTGGTCACAGTTGTGGAAAGGAGCTGAAAGCTGGTATTCCCTGATCGAGAAACAGCAGCAGTATATGCTACTCTGCACACCTGTGAAGGGGTCACGGGGCAGCAGACAGTGGAAGTACAGACCAAATAGTGGATAAAGGACTGGGGCCTTACGTGGACTTCCCATCCCCGGAGTGAAGTAGCCCAGGCCACCACCCTCAAGCATTGGGGGATGTACTTGCAGCAGTGGGCCTCCTTTTCAGTTAGCCTGCTGGCAGCCGAATTGGAAAAGTGCTGGGACCAGTGACATATATGGCACAGGAAACTGTACAGGACGACAGACTATAGGTTATGACACCTAGCCCCTATGCAGAAGGGAAAGAGGGGCCTCCGGTTGATGCCTGGTTTACCGATGGGTCCAGCTGTGACACAAACCCACAGTGGACAGCAGTTGCTGTTCAACCCAGTACAGAAATCCTCTGCTTGGAAACCAGAATAGGCAGGTTGAGCCAATGGGCAGAGTTGCAGGCATTGTGGCTACTTGTAATTCATGAAGAAGGCCCCCTACGTGTTTGCATGGACAGTTGGACCATATTTAGGGGGCTGGCGCTTTGAATACTAGCTTGGGCAGGCCAAGATTGGCAGATAAGGCACCAACCCTTGTGGGGCACTGATCTATGGTGAGACTTATGGGACCGTGGCCAAACAACTAAGCATGGGATCAGTGATATCGGGTTGTCAAGGTGCTGATCTGGAAGAGCACAACCACCCCACAAGGACTGGGGCCTGTTACGTACAATGGCTGGGGGTGGATGACAGAAAACCAAGTAACGTTACTGGATGTAGCCAAGCTTTGTATTTAACAGGTGAATACATCAGTGGAGAACCGCACTGTGAGGTGGATACCACTTGACCTGTGTAGCCATTCATTAATGATAAATGATACAAACACTTGGTGGGAGGGCCACAGCTCATTGCTATGGTGCCCATCGATTGGTCCATTGTGGAAGTCTTATGGGTGTGTGGCACCACAGGCTGGCCATACCTACCCACACATTGGACAGGGTGCTGCACCAGGGATTCCCATACATTAAGGGCATGATCAGACCCACCATTACACACACACCCCACAACTGGGATGCTGTGTACCACAGGTGGCACCGTATTCGACAGACGGCATGGTGGTTTTATCCAGTGGCCTTGATGATACCAGGGACAGACACCATAAAACTAGCCCTCCAGTTTGAAGCCCTTGCTCAACACATGGCCCAGGCCCTGAATGTCACACACCAGGCTTTGATGTTGCTCATAGATGAAACTTCTCAATGAGAAATGTGGTTTTGGAAAATCGCATGGCCCTCGATTTGCTAACCGCAGAGCAAGGAGGTGCTTGCACCCTCTTGCATATAGAATGTTGCATTTATATCCCTGACCACCAAATGCAGGTACAAGAAGCCTTATAAGAAATGGATGTGGAGGTTTCTGTCATCCAGGCCCTGCAGCAGGACCCACTCACCCAGTGGTGGGAATACTTGGGGTCCACCTGGCACTGGGTGGCCATAAGCTGCACTGAGGTGGCATTGGAGATAGTGATATTATGCTGTTCCTTTTATTGTTGTTGTGGTCTTTGTGCACAAGGGTCTGCCTTATGGGCTGCTCACCATTCCCCCAACCTTTAAGGGGCTGGGATGGGGGGGCCACAGCAGATCACTTCAAAATACGGGGCATTTGAGGATCCATGAGGATATGACCCCGCTGTCTGGCACAGGCGCACAACGGGATGCACTTATATAAGTATGACTTAGCATAGACAACCACACATGCGCTACACAGTTACGACAGTACACAAGAATGTAAAGCTTGATAACGGCCAATATATACAGGCCAAACGATAAAGACGCTTGCTGCTTTTGTTGCTGACGTCGGCTCCATGTGCTTTCTTTTCCTTGGGGACCTCAGTAGTGAAAATACCACTTCAGCTCCCCCCGCACCGACCCCGACAGGTGATATCTGGAGATGTTTCCGTTTGTCGCATCTGGAGAAAGGGTTGCCACTGATATCTGGTGGGTTGAGGCCAGGACACTACTAAATATTCTACAATGCACAGGATAGCCCTTTACAACAAAAAAATTATCTGTCCAAAAATTTCAATAGTGGTGAATTTGAGAAGCCTTGTTATATAGCAAGCACTGGAGCAACTCTGTCCAAAAGGAAAGAGCAGACTGTTTTGGTACCATTTAGTGTAAATTTGGGTGCCAGCTCTTTACAGCAGGTACCTGTAATGCAGCCGGAAGCAGCTCTATCCAGAATCTGGTGGCCTTGGTCCCATGGAAGTCCCCTGAGAGGAGAGGAAGCCACAAGTCTGGAGCTGCTGGGAGAAAACCCTGGTCCCAGCTGCTTTCTCAGATAGCTCATACTGAGTCCCTGAGGTCATTTCTCACTCTTGCACTATAGAACAAATGTATTATCCTGGTCTCTTAAACTTTCTCCCTAAGGAGAAAATTACAAAGACCACTCTCAATACCTGCCAACAATTTTAATGAAATATGTATATATTTTTTAAAACTCACTATAGAAAAAGTTTGACCTGTGAATAAATCGTATGCACAGAGAAAGTCAGTACACACACACATACACACACACACACACACCACATGCACACTGTTTTGCATTCCATACACCCAACAAACTAAGGTTGAGGTGGAAAGACTGGTATCCAACCTATGTTGACTCACCCAAAATTAATAGATCAAATTAATTGGATCAAAATTCTCTGGGCACAAAGAATATTTTTCTTAAAGGTTCTAACTCTTAAAGATACCACTGAGTTTTAGACCTACAGAACAGCAAGCTCAGTAGGCACAAAACTTAGTAGTGTTCCAAGTAGGAGAGTACGAGGTGAGGCACCTGCCTATGGGGCTAAACATAAAGCTGCTGCCCAGCCCATTCTCAGGGACACATTAAGCCTGTACTGCACCTGGAAGAGCACTGCCCAGGAATTTGACCGAAAGATCCCAAGCAAGACTCATTCACTACCACAGGGTGCACTTGTCTATCTGTACAGTCTCCTTATCTGCCATAATTAATAAGTCCCACCTTTGCAGGTGGCTTCCTCCCAAAGCGGGGAATGGTGACCCCATTCTAACCGGATCTTGATGTCATAATAAAACCTCATCTGCTCTGAAGCAGCTTTGCAAATCACTAATGGTTTCTTTTTCCAAAAAAAAAAGGGGGGGCGGGAGCAGAGAAGTGTTGTGGCCAGTGGACTGACAGAAATCCACAACCTGGCAGCTGGCCCCAGCCCACAAAACAAAAGAGTCAGCTATCAAGGCTGTGCTCCTTCTTCCTCAGGCCTCTTCCCATAGAGCTTATCTGATTCCTTCAGCCAGGTGTGATGGAGCAGAGAGTGCTGACATCATCACGGAGTGGGCGCAGCTGGCTGGCTCAGAAGCCACCAGGGAAAACTGGCTTTAAGATGCTGCTCTCAGCAGTGGCGGCAGAAGCCTGGGAGATTTGTGTTTCTCTCCTTCCAAACTGATGGCTCATAAAAGGAAGGATTCAGGGACCACAGCTGACCCGGAGGAGGGTGAGGGAAATATCAGCACCTTCCTCTTGCCCTTGCCCCTTTCTTCTACCACATCCTTCCAAGGAATAGGCCACTTTTCAAAGATACGGAGAAACAGTAGCCAGATTTCACTTCATCAGTCAGAATCTTTAGTTTTGATTTAGTTATCCTCTGCTACCCTCTTTGTCAAACAAGCGTGTTATTAGGATTTTCTTAGCACAATGGTGTGCAAAGAATAGTCCCATAGGATAGGCAGTATCTCAGAAATGTTTAGGTATGCAAACTCTAGGGCCTGACTTCAACCCTCTCGAGTCAGCAGATCTCTGACCAACCAATTTTACAAGTTCCCCAGGTGATTGGGGTGCAATCTGAAGTTTTCAATCCTCTGTCAGAGAGGAACAGATTAAATTGCCAGTCCCATCCTTTGCAGGTGATTTCAGCTCCAACAGAGAGTTCACACCTGGCAAGTGCATTCCTTCCACTTACCTTCCACACTGATATTGTTCTGGCACCACCACCCCCTTTCAAAAATATTATTTACTGATTTCAAGATTTTTAGAATTTGCAATTTAGACTCCTCCTCTGAGTGTAAATATTAGAGTAGCATAGATTTCTCATAGAATGCAAATGTTGCTAGTGGATACATTTCAAAGCTAAAAAATCCTCACACCTGTCATCCCATTAGGGAATTCATTTTACCCTAACACAAGCAATCCTGTGTGAACCTCATCAGCATTTTTAAACAAAATGGTTAGTTGTTTGAAAATAATTGAATGAGAGAGAGAGAGGGTTAGTTATCAAAGACAGTATGTATCAATGTTCGTGCATGAAATACATGTCATATACATATCTCACACAAAGATTTATTGGGGGAGATTTTCATTAAGAATACCATCACCTCTCATCTCTAAACTATTCATATAAGATCACTATATTTCATCGTAGTTTTCATAGTTCACTGGAATCATTTCTCAATACAGCTCTCTACACTACTTTCAAGGCATTCCCTCACTGCCCAACCTTCTCCAAATAATCCAACGTCTTCTAAAACAAAACATGTGCATGGAATTTTCTCTCATTCTCCAGGTTATGATTTTTTACATTGGTTGTATTTTCCTCCTCTGTTTTTATTCTCATTCTGTAGTGTGTTATATAGCTGCTGTCTGGAGGGTTTCTTTTTCTTCATCTCAAGGTTATCATGAACAATCACCCAGAAGGTGTATTTGATATTGTAGAAAGAGTGAATGAGTTCCCCTTAATTTCCTTTCCATTGAGATCGATTATTAGCTCCTTTAAACTACTAGTAAAGCCTAGGCATCTACTGCATGTCCTAGCCAATTGTTCTTGCTTTTTGTTTTGTTTTAGTGAATATGGAAAGCTTCAATAGAGGGGCTGAAAGAGAAGGATGAGGTGAGCTAGGCTTAGTCATTATTAGGAGACCTGCCCCTCCACTGTCTCCTGATTTTTGATACAGGGATTTCTTAAACCAGTGTTCGTGCCCCCTATGTAACAGTGTATTCTATCCCCATGGACGATATTTTGTTGTTCTCTGCTTTGCAATGAAGACCTAGAACTTCCTTATTCCTGCTCGTTCGTTTCTCACTTGGCTGTTTCATACCCTTAGTCAAGACAGAGAAAAGGAATAAAAATCATTGTTTCACTTTTTTCCAGTTTGGGGATGATGAATGGACATCTACGGAATTGCATAAATAATATATTCACCAAGATTGTCTCTTGAATTTCGGAGCGGTGTTTCAGAGACATGCTACACCAATGTTACCATGTTTTGATTCTTTTCTGGACTACCACTTGGGGAAGTTTAAAGCGTTCAATTATTTCCCTTTCATTGTTTTGTTCTCCTAGTCATCTACTTCTTGTTTATTTGTTAGTTTTTATTAGTTTTCATTCATTTCATTAGGGAGATATTGTAAAGCTATGTCACATGGTCATTATCTGGAAGTGATGCAGTGTGTTGGTGTTGTTTTTAATCTATTATTACCATCTTTCCATTCTCTTTACAGTGTATGTAGGTAATGACCAATGCACTTTTTCCAGACTGTAAACTTCTTGCATTCAGGAATGATGACCACTTGCCTGGCAATTCTCATGGGTACTAGAGCAGCTGGTTTCAAGTAAGCATCCAGTATTGCTAGGATAGTAGTTATACTCATCATCAGTAAGACTGGATGACTGAGCCTAAGACTAACTGCAAGTTACAGCTGAAGGTAAATGTAAGTGGACTAAACATTGAGAATAAGCATAAAGTGCAAGTTAAAGATACATCCATGGCTCAGAAGACTGAGCCAGAGAGCCTTGAACGTACCCCAGAAAAGTCTGGAAATGTTAATTTTTAAAAAGTCAAGGTGCTAAAGCATTCATTTTATTCACAATAAGAAAAAGTAAGCACAGTCTACTGTAAGGCCAAATTCACTACCAATTCCACAGAAATAGTCAACCAATCTACCGTAGGAATAGATCTGATTTCAGTAGAAATTCAAGTAAAAGTTCTAGGACTGTTAATGTTGCACAAACATGGTCATATTTTGCTGTCCATCAACAAGCACATTTTGTGGTGCAAATGTTTCAACAAATGTCTCATGACATAATGCAATTCGTCCTTTAAATTGTGCAGTCAACCTCATCAGTTTTAAAGTATATCAGTGCTTTCTAACTCTTAATTCAGAAAATTGTGAGAAACAACGCACTCCAAGAGGTGTAGTAAGATTTGTGAATAGGTGTCCTTTGTCTTTTTCTGAGTTTTCTGAGATATAATCTGTTTAAGGTTCCTATTCATGCATGGAAGTTCCATGGCTGGTAGTCACTGGAATCTAAATTTTAGGCTATAACTAAAATATTTCCCTTCATTCCTTTTTCTATCTGCATATCTATCTATGAAAGGAGAAAAACTTGCCTTCCTGCCAGCTGATATTGTCAAATTCACCCCTTCTCTGAGCTCTGGGCACAATGAAATACTCTGCATCTCTGCTTTTGGGCCTCATAGGCATCTGAAAGCAATTTGCCTACAATATGCTTTGACAGCCATCAGCTTTGCCCTAGCCGTCACCCATTAGAGGGTAGTCTCTACCACGTTAATTTGTAGTCTACCTCTTTATCATGTCACAGTACTGAGAACCATTTTGATCCTACTTTTTTCTTTGCTTTCTGACTGTATCTCTTCCACAAATCCTGTCACCTATTCGTATGACATATATTTCTTTCCATCTCTACTATCACAAAACTAATCTTCACCATCATCACATTTCACCTGGACATCAGCAATAGCTTCTTAATTAGTTTCTTTCAAGTGTTGGGTATGGCAAGTCTGTCTACCATATTCAGCCAATGCTGTGTTTTAATACCGCAAAGCAAATCATCAGCCTTCCTTACCAAGCATTAAAAGGCATTTAGTAATCTTACCTGTCCGCTCTCTGCTTATATTCTCTATCATTTACCTCCTTTTCTGTTTCCTTTTAGTTCTTCCTACATGCCAAGCTCTTTCCTAGGACCACCATTCTCTAACTTTTCCATCTGGCATATGACTTGTTCACTTAATAACACATATGTTTGACACTTAGCTGTCAAATAGCATTTTTCAAATGCTATTTAAACACTATTTGAAGAAACAAAGGAATGATTATGAGAATTTAGTAAAAGACCCACCATGATTGAAATGACACATTTATATACTTATTATTTGTTAATTTATAAGTCAACTGTTCCCAGAGCTTTATAGTAAAACAGGTGGGAACATTTTTCATGAAGCAAAGAGAGGACTTATTTTTGCTCCTCAGAGGGAGAGAAAAGCAGGACTAATTCTGGTGGAGAAAATGCTGGTCAGGTCAAGATTTAACAAAGGGAGAAAACAGAAATAACTAACAAGAGAAGTTAATTTCTCTAATGTGAAGTAGAAGATGTGAACTGCTTTACCATAGCTGCACAGTCTTCAATGAATTTGTGTAGGAAGATACATTATAGAGGTGCTAAGTCTTGCATTTAGATTCACATGGAATAAACCAGGAAGGTGTTTACTTCAGCAGCACTTGTACTACATTTGGAATGATACACAGATGAGTAGCGCGGCCCCTGTGCAAGGATGACACGCAAATTTGTGAAGCATTCTATTAAATAAATAAATAAAACCAGGTAGTACCTACAGAACATAGAGTAGTTCATGATCATACAGAAGAACCAGAAGCTAAGAGAGTGTAAAATAAAAGGATTTTCAGAACAAGACAAGAAAGGCGCAACAAGTAAAAGAAATTTTAATAACTTTGAATGTGTTAAAATTAAAATTATATGAAAGAAAACCACTATGAACAAAAGGAATAGACAAGTCAAAAACCGAAAAATATGTAAGTATTCGCTATGCATATAACTGACAATATTTTAGTAGAATGTATAAATTCTGATATTTCTCTTGAGAGAGCAGTTTGACAACAACTAGTAAACTTGAAGATATTCATATCCAGAAACTTAGCAATTACATTTTGGTGCAATCCTCTAGAAAACCTTTATACACAAAACCATGGATAAGAATGTTCTTTGCAGAATTGTTTGTCATGAGTGGAGAACTGGAAACATCCTAAGAGAATGGAGAGGTAAAGTGTGGCAAAAGTATACAAAAGAAAACAATACTGTAGTTATAAAATTTTAAAACCTGCATACAAAATATTCAGCATTCACTGATATAAAAGTATGTTTTAAAGTATGACATGCATCGAAATAAAAACATACTATTTATGATTCATTGGTTCTCTTTGAAAAGAAAAGGAAAGAATAGAATCAGTAAGTCTGGCAAAAAATATAATGACTTTATAAAACTAGAAGGGACACCCATGAGGATTCATGATGTTTGCATTAAAATCATCTGTATATGTAAAGTCTATAAAAATTAATTAAAAATAGAAAAAAACTTAGGAGATAAAGATAAAAAGGTGGAATAAAGTAATACAAAACCTAGAATAAGGTAAAAACACACAAAATAGACGCTATATCCTACCATCCACACAGCTAACAGATATATAGGAAAAAAGAGGAAAAAAAGGCATTGTAATTCAGTGTGGACAATGTATCTAAAAGTGTACCTTGACTTAGTACAATTGTCTTACATGTTTTATATGTTCTTTGGCCTACTAGTCTTGTTTTCAATCTCTATATCTCTCTATATCTATATAGTATGGTAATGATATATGATAATTAAATTTATAAGGTCTTATAAGATACATGATAATTAACTTTATAAGGTCTTAAAAAATAAATAAATGAACCTGATGCTGGAAAAACAAAAGGGAGTGGAAGGAGGGGGCGGAAAGGAAGGGAATTGAAATGTGTTATGTACATGTGTCAATTCCCTACAATGAAAGTAATCATTATGTATTGCAAACATGTACTAATACAAGTTAAAAAAAGACACTAAAAAAAAAAAAGATTTTAAAATTCTTAAACTGGAATATTTATTTAACCACTCTTCTAGGAGGCAGATCTTTGCATGTGTATCATGTTATTACTTGGATTTAGGAATTTTATTACCACAAATTTTGATGGTCTCAGCAAGTAATGCATCCCCTTAAGTGGAGAAAGAATCTAAATGAACCGCCATTTCTACCTTCCGCTACTCAAGTATATGCAGTGTATATCACCAGGAGTAACTGCAAATATTTTGCCTGTTGGATATATTTCTGAGATAGACCGACAAAGAGAACATAAAATTGTATTTCTAAAAGCAAATTAAATTATACTGTTATAAACAGAGAAAAGCTTCAGCCAAAGTACAGCATGCACACTCCCCAGTGAGCCACTCCAGACGGTTCCCTTTGCCTAAAATAATCCAGGATTTTTTGTTGGAGGAAGCCAGGAATCTTTCTATTTCCCGAGCAGCAAGAGAACCTCTCTGCACTTTTGTCTGAGAGAAAACTTCCTATGACAGAGGGGAGAGGGAGAGAGTATATAGCAAGAACTTTAACTCAAAAGAGAAAAAAAATGGGTCATGTTTGTCTCATCTTGCTTACTTTGAGTCAACTAGGGACTTGACTTCCAAGTTTTTATCATAATATAAAACCTAACACACATACCATTGAATTTAAACTAGAGTTGCTTTTGTTCTTTGTTTTTCTTAGAAGCTCTGACAGGCACTAGTGCCCAAAAGAAATTAGCAATGTAAAAAGATACTTTCTTTCTTTATAATAAATCAGGATCCTTTACTTCATGTCCTCATATTTTCCCAGTTACTGCAGCCATGGTGGTATTTAAGCAATGGGGCCTCTTTCTTGGAGAAATCCTAACCCTCCAGGGAGAAGTGCAGAATCTCCAGCACCTTCCTCACTCTACTATCCATGCCCAGAGGATCTGGAGTCAATATTCCCAAAGAAGTTTTGCCATTGGCCCACCTTCCTGAGCTTAGAGACAGGAAACTTCCACCCCAACAAGTACCATGTCTCTCCTCTGATTCTAAAGACAGCAGACACTGTGGTATTTTCACTCAGACTTCTAGGACAAGTCCAACTTGTGATGTAGATTGTAATTTATTTTTAAACTACGTCAAGCCTAGACCGTGTACTATAAATGAGTGTGACACCTCCAGTAGAGAACAGTTTCCCTCACTGCGGATATACTCCAGGCGCAGTGAGTTGACATTTATTCAGGAGACCACTTCTCAGAGATGGCATCTGTAAGGCAGAGATTAATCATCTCAGATTAACACTAGAAGTTTGTCAACCAGCAAAATGGATATTACAAACTGAGTTCCATTGATGAAATCAGCAGCTTGTTAATAAGCATAATGCACTAGATATGGACATTCACTGGGGAAAATGATGGTGGTCAAGGACGGGTCAGAATACACCAGATACATTCCTACTTACATGGACAGAGAACAAAACACACCTTCTTCTTAGTAACTGCTCCTTAAATTTGATTTTTAATTAGTCCTGAGTTGCTGATTTAGAGTTTTGATCACTTGATACTATAAGGAAAACTTTGTTAGAAAATTTAAGCCAGAAGCTAGTGAACATTTGCTTTATGTGAAACTTTCCTACAGTGCGATTTTAGAGTAGACAAAAGGAAAGATCCAGCACTTCACTGAGTTCTTAAAACTTTGTGTTTGTTTACTTTAGATCTCAGAAGTGTAGAAGAATTCTGCTTGAGAGTTGCTTTCCTTATTCCACATAGAGATACTGAGACGGGAAGAGCAAATCTTACCTATCATTAATACTAAAAGGAGGCTATTGGAGTGCATTGCCAATTAGTTCAAGTCAAGTATTTTTTTAGTATAAGAGCTAAAGGAAACTCAAATAATGGTTTGAAATGGAAACAAAAAAGAGAAAGTCCAGAGGATGTAATTGGGCATTAACTGGCTGATGGAAAAGAGAGTTAAGGACAAGTATATTTCTACAAATAAAGGCAGGGGAAAGTAGAAGAACTGAAGGTATCAACCAGAGAAGGAAATTTAGAAAACTAGAAGGTAGTATTAAAATGTAAATTCAAAACTTGGAAATAAGATAAAATATTGACAACATGTCCTCTCAATATCATGAGAATAATGTCTAACATTTTGGATACTTAATTTTCTAGGAGACGTACATTTGATTATTTACCACTGTGTAGAGTTTATAAACTTTGAAACAATATGATAACTTGTCTGATAGAAATGCAAATGATATCTAAACAGGAATGTATTGTTGTTAGGAAGTGGGCAAATTTTTTAACTAAATTTAGTAATCTGATTCCAGTAATCACTCTTTCAGAACCTATATACACCCAGTTTTGCAAATTCTCTTTGAATCAGCTTTAACATCCTGCTGGTTCCCTCATTAATGAGTTAAGTACATCTTTAACATGATAGGCATGTTTAAAATATTTTTTGAATTACACTTGGGTATAAAGTTGAAAGAGTTGCCAAATCACTTATAAGTAATTTATAGTTGCTCAAAGAACTAGATATAGATTGTTGTTTTATTACTATTGCTCTCCAGTACCTACATGGAATGGTGTCAAATGTTTTCTTTGGAAGGAAATATTTTCATTCTCATTTAAGAGAAGAAATGGAGTTTGATGGAAACAAATTTGCCCTTATTAAAATTCCTGGAGTTTATAATCAAGTGGATATCTTTCTTCAGTCTTTTCCCCAAATTATACAATCTTTAGTTTCTAAGAATAGTATTATTAAATGAAATTAAAGAGTTGCCACATACTTACACTTCTATCTTAAGCATCAGTGCTTACTGCTGGATGTTGCTCCAGGCATTTTGCTGGAACCATTTACAGCCATCTGGCCAAGACTTGCACTGCCTGCAGCTAATTTTCCTTCAGCTGTGAGGTGATCTGCATTCTTATCAAGAAAGCAAAGATGTTTTATGGGCTTCTTGCTACAACTTTTTCCTAATAAGTCTATGACATAATCTTGGCTTTTGTTCTAACTAGGACATTTAGGGAACAATACAATTATTATTGTAATTTTTGAGCTGACGGAGAATGAAAGAAACACAAGAAGAGCAAAATGTTCTAAAACCAAAATTTCCCCAATGTTGGAGCTAAAACTGAAACATGTAATATCTTTGACCTCAGTTTTTCACTTATCTTTCTTCCTTTCAACAATGAAAACTGATTTTCATATACAAAGCAAGGATTGGGAAGTAAGAACTTTAAAACTCCCAAAGAAGTGTTTTTACTATACTTGTAATCTTATTGGTTGGTCATAGTTTTGTCTCACTGTATGCCCACCTTGTGATTTCATGCCCACCTTGTGATTTTGTTCTGTAAAGCCTCCCGTGTAAATGGAGTCCATGACAACCCACTTTCCGGCTCCCCTTCTGTTTCTCTTAGGCAGAAGCTATCTTTCCCTCAATAAATATTTCCTGCTCTTAAACTCTGTTGTTCCTTAGAATTCATTCTTTGACTTTAGGGAACATGAACTCAGCATACCAGACATCTAGCAGGTGGGGAGCTATAATATTTCCCTTATTTCATTTGGAGGTCCTGTATCATTTCTATATAAGTGGGAGAGTAGGAGCCAGGTGTAAAGATGGGAAAGTCACTTGGAGTGGCAAGGAACAGATAAACCTGGAAGAGAAGGCAAAGGGTCTGAGCTTGAAATAACAGGCATTAAAGAATGACTGTGCACCTTTCCTCAGACATAGTGCATGTTGAAGTCAAGGGGCAGGATGCAAAAGAAAAGAGAAAGGAGAGCCTAGATTGTATATATGTTTTCTTGCCATCCCCAAAGATTAGTTTCATTTTTTAAAATGATTTTCCCCAACATACCGTTAAATACTTCTTTATAATTTCTGTTTTGTTTTGCTTATAAAATTTGATTAAATATAAGCTAATCATAAAGAACAAAATATTTTAAAACCCTTTACCTTATTTGGTTCTAAACGTAATACTGCAAGATGAGAAAGGCAGGGATTATTTGTCGTTTTATGGGTGAGAGAAATGAGGCACAGAAAGTTAACATGCTTTTCTTTTCTTGTCATCAGTTCTCATGAATGATCACATTACCCATTAGAGGCAAACAAGAAAGGCATTTGAAAATCATCCTTGATCTTCTCTTTTTTATATGCCCTACCTCAAACTAGCCAGAATTTCCTAACTGTCCTGCATCATTTTCACAAACCTCAAATGCAATTCCTCCACCCACTGTACAGACTGTCTTAATGGAGGCATTCATTACTCCATCATTTCTCACCTGCATTCCTCCGACAGCCTATCTCCTTTCTCAGTGACACCTAATCTCTTTCTCTGCTCTTGGTAGATTTTTGTTGGTAGTCTGATCAGACTCTCATTATTTTTATGAATAAATACACATTCTTTGGTAGTTTCAATGGAGCATTTATACAGACCCTCCCCACACCAAGATTCTTATGATGAATTTCTAATTCCCAAGGTGACAGTATTAGGATATGGGAGAGGCAGAGACCTCATCAGTGGAATTAGTACCCTTATAGAGAAAGACCCCAAGGAGCAAGGCCGCCCCTCTTCTACCATGTGAAGATACAACTATGTTGGACTTTTCAGCTTCTAGTACCCTAAGAAATAATTTACCATGATTTATAAGTCATGTACTTTCTGGCATTTTGTAATAGCCACTTGAACAGACAAAGACATTGCCTTCATAAAAGAATCTCCAAATAGTTCATTCACCCCTTTCACTATGTGGGGCACAGAGAGAAGCTGCTACCTATGAACAAGGGAATGGGCACTCACCGGACACTAGATCTGCTGGTAACTTGATCTTGGACTTCCCAGCCTCCAGAACCATAAGAAATAAACTTACTATGTATCTAAGCCACATGGTCTGTAGCATTTTGTTCTATCTACTAGCCCAAGTGGACTAAGACAGCAGAACATACAAGGCTTTTATGATCTAGCCCTCATGCAACCGCTATCTCTGGCAGTTTACCCACACACTTACCCCGCCCCAGTCATATTTCCATCCGGTACTCCGTATCTTTCAGCCATACAAGTGAGACTTTCCATCTCACTCTGGACATCTCTGCATGTCAACACATGGTCTCTGTGCCTGGAATGTTCCTCCTTAATGTCTTCTTCACGTAACTCCTTATTCAGTCTCTCAAAGGTCACTTGTTATGTTCCCTTCCTCAGAAAGCCTTTACAACTCTCCCTGACAGAGTCAGATGAATTTCTATATGCACTTGGTCATATGATAATACCACTCTCACCCCATGCCATGCTTTTCTGTTTGTATCATCACTAGATTCCAACTGCGCCATTATACTTTATGAGCTTATTTTTGTTCCTCTGCATTTGCATGTGTGCCATCCATCCTTTTAATACATCTGCATTAAAAGTGTTTTTTGTGAGTGTGAGAGAGTACTTTCTCAGCATCTGGGGAAGATGACATATAAATATGTTCCTTTTTCTTCAAGGGGAAGTGCTACAAACCAGAAAAAAATGATAATATGCAAGGAAAATAACAAAGCATTTATCTGATGTAGCAGGTTCAAGAGCAGTTCCCCCTTGAAAAAGAGATGTCAAGTCAGAGGCTGTGAATGTGACCTTATTTAGAAGAAGGGTCTTCACAGATAAAATTAAAGTAAGGATCTCAAAAGAGATCATCTTGGATCACCAAGTGGGCCCTAAGAATAATGCTGAGTGTCCTCACAGGAGAAGATGCAAACAGAAGAAGAGAAGAGAGGAAAAGCTAAAGACAGAGGTGGGGATCGGAGTGATATGTCCATGAGTCAATGTTGGCGGCCAATGGAAGCTAGGAGAGAAAGCATGGGATGGATTCCCCCTCAGAAACTCCAGAGAAACCCATCCCACTGGTATCTAGATTTTGGACTTCTGGCCTCCAGAACTGAGAGAAAATAAATTTTTGTTGTTTGAAGCCACTAGATTTATGGGAATAGAAAATAAAATACTAGATAATAATATAAAAAGAAAACTATTTATGTTCAAAGTGCTTTTGCATATGACAATTAGTTCCTTAAAATTTAAGGTATGATCCTCTTCTTTTTCCTTGCACACTCTTTCCAACTGACAGAAACTAGTGTAGTGATATGCACATAGAGTTCCAGTAATTGCTTACAAAATATTGAGTGACAGAAAGTTACATTTTGTGTGATAAAGACATAGAGATACTACCACAAGCAGAACAAAGTGCATACAAATACAGAAATGTGTGCCTTCCTTACTTTTGAAAATGGAAAAATAATATCTGTCAGATAGAGGAAAGAGCTGTCAAAAGTACATGATATCAAGTGCATAAACTGTGAATCACAAGTCACAGTGCAGGTTGTTTTGTGACAGTGTAAAAGCATAAATTTTTCATTAAGTTAGAAAATAAATATCTACTACCTAATCTAAATTATGTGTCTCTCCTAACATTTTACCATGCTCTACAGTGACCTCCAATTGAAAGAGGTAATGTGGCAACTGATTTGTTTAGAGCAACTTAGGACTTTAGCCCTGAAAAAGATTTTGCTTGCAAAAATAATTGGGAAAAAATGATGGGGAAAGCATATGGCAGATATTATTGGTTAGGAGTGACAATGGTGAAATAAAAGTCAGTCAAACTTTTCTCCTTTCATGATTTAAAATTCAGTAGTCTGCACTCTTAGTTGGTATCAAATATTATAACACATGGAACTTCTGCTCTAGCACAGGAGTTATGAAACTATAGAGCATTATGCATGTCTGTTATAGAAGTAGCTTTGGAATCATCTGATTCTATATAATGTTAATAGTCAATAGCTATTATGTGTTTCTTATATGCAAGGTACATTCTGTTAAGTTATTTAATACAACAATTTATTATTACCTCGATTTTACAGAGAAGGAAATTGAGGGACAAAGAAATAAAATAAATTGTCTACTGTTTGAATAATCAGGAAGTGGTATGAATAAGACTGACACCTAGCAGCTTATTTCCAGAGCTCTTAGTCTCAAGTACTAAATCTTATGGCATCTATATGAGTGTAACTTAGAACAGTAAAAATTATTTTGTGGAATGAATTCATTGGCTTTAGTTCACATTAGAAAGCAAAAGCTAACCCACCACCTCAGTCTCATACTTACCACTTAAAAATATATGAGAAATAATAACATTTATTTTACAGGATTAGTGTGAGGATTCAAAAATAGAACAGCTCTAAATGTGCCCAGCATAGTACCCAGAACAAAAATAACAACAACAACAAAACCAGGAAGTTAATAAGTTTTAAGCATACACACACACACACACAGAGTTTATGAACCTTTTACTTTCTTTTAATAATTTGCCTAAAGATGCATAAAGATCCCACTAAAATATATAGTAAGTCCACAAGTGATCACCTATAACAAAAAACCAATGGTGTATTTTCCCTAAATTGTTTCATTTTCCACAAGGGCATATATGAATACTTTATTTCATGGTCCAACTTTTTTAGAAGGAATTATGAGACTTTTCTCTCCAAAGGAATCTAGGAGAATGTAACATATACCGTTTCTAGATCTGGCCTCTGAAGCCTCCACTTCTGGCTCTAAGGTACCAGTATCTAGCATAATAATCCTGTTATTGAATAGAAAGTTAGTTGAAATGCAAAAACAAAATAGAAATATCTATTTAAAGGCACTGAAGAATTAACAAGGCAAATAGAACTAAGGAGTCATGATGCTACTGACAAGAAACAATCACTAAGATGAACATGGATTCTACACTGTTTTTATTAAATTAACCACCTATCAGTATACATGGAAGACAAAATTTAGAGAATACAGAAAAGAGGAAAAACTAGAAACCAACTCATCTTGCATTATGGTGTAGGGAGGAAAATCAGAAGTTCGAGTCCCAACTACATGCAAAATCTCCATAGTATCACAAACAATAGTTAAAACAGTGCAGAAATGGAACAGATTCCAAAAGGATTGAAACATAGCTTCAAATTCATGCTAAATCTTTTGCCAGAAGCTAAACAAAACCCTCTCCAGAGAAAGATAACGTCATTCATAGTATGTAACATTTACTAAACACAATATCTGGTATTCCATTTAGAACTGCCAGGCATCTCAAAAAAAATCACTACAGTAAAAGACACACTGCCATTAATCTCCCTCAAAATACTCCTCCTACATATCCCATCACTCTTGCCACTTTCTTTTTTTTTTGGTGGGTACCGGGGGTCGAACTCAGGACCTCGTGCACCAGCAGGTGCCTGTGCTGCTGAGCAATATCACCGGCCCTTTTTTCGTATGTGGGTATTGGGAGTCGAACTCAGGACCTCGTGCTTGCCAGGCAGGTGCTTATGCCGCTGAGCTATCTCACTGGCCCTCTTGCCACTTTCTGAAGGAGCTCTAGAAGTCGTCTTTCATGAGTTTCCTTAGTTTTAATGTCATGGCTGCCTCGATGTCCTGAATCAATTTAAAATTTTAACATTTTATTGGTCATTTTGACTTTAAGGAAGAACTAGAAGTTGCATGGTACCACATCTAGTGAATAAGGTAGATGAGGACACACCGTAATGTTTTTACCAGCCTGCCTTTCCACTGGATGGTGCTCAGCCACAGCATTCTCTATATTTTTTTATCATGCCTCATAAAGGTACTCAAGAAAGATGATCACCCTTATACATGTAATTGGACTCCCAGTCATGGGAGAAAAATGAGGCACAAATATTTCAAGGAGATAATTTTTCAAGACCAGTGAAAGACACTAACCATGGACAAAAGAAGTTCTATTGATTCAAGATAGATTAATACAATGAAATTCACACTTAGGCACATCATAACAAAACTAATGAAACAAAACATAGTCTTAAAAATAACCATAGTATAAGAAATACCTTACTATCAAAGAATTGATAATAAGACTGGTAGTTGATTTCTCAACCAAAGCAGCAATGGCAACAATTAAGTTTCATCTTTAAGGCACTAAGAGAACATGTATGTCAAGAAAAATTCTGTATCAAATGAAAATATCTTGAAAATGAAATAACATTTTATAATAACAACTGAAGAGTTTGTCACTAATAGACCTTAGCTAAAATAAATATTAAAAGGTGAAAAGTCCTAGAAATGGTCAAAACAATCTTGAGAGAGCAAAGCAAACGTGGAGAACTTAAGTTACTACGTTGTAAGTTTTACTGTAACAGTTGCAATGCCACATTTAGGAAGAAAGTGTGAGATGGGTGCAAAGGTAGGTAGGCATGTGAAACCAGTGTCCCGGAGTACAAGTCTAGAAACAGATTACCTTACTGAGGTCCAACAAAAGTATCACAGGAGTCCAGAAGAGGAAGGCTGGATGTCTCAATAAATTGTGCTGAAGCAATAGGACATTCACTTGGGTGGAAAATAGACCTTGACTTCTAAAATCATAAATTACTCAAGATAGATTATATATCTAAATGGAAAAGTGAAATAATGATAAAAATCCTAAAATAAATACATTAAAAAATCTTCATAATATAGTCAGTTGGTTAGGATGTGTGATAACTTTACTTTCATTGCTAGAAGCATAAATTGGTTCATTCACTTTCAAAACTATCTGGCAGTATCAAATAAAGCCAAACATAATCTTAAACTATGTTCACTACTGTTATTTGTAGGTATATACTTAAAGGAAATGAATGCATTTGACCACTGTAACACAATGTGTAAGAATGTACATAGCAGTCTCATTCATAATAACCCCAAAGTAGAAAAGAACCCATAACTTCTCATCAAAAAATAACATATAAATGACTTATGATATAGTCACATGATGGAATATTACAGAGAAATAAACAACTGATAGGTGCATCAAAATGAAATCTCATAAACACTGTGTTGTACAAAGGAAGTCAGATAGAAAAGACTGATATTGTTTATATGAAATTCTAGAACAGCCATCTCTGTATGATAACCAACGAACTGGTAATAATAGTAGAATAGAGGTAACCATGAGGGGACTAGTTATGACCACAAGGAACCACGAGGAAATCTTCTGCACATTGTCTTGATTGGGCTGATGATTATGTGGGTACATAGCTATAGAAAAATTAATCAGGCTGTACCCTTAAAATTACTGGCTGTAGTGAATATATATCAACAAAAACAAAGAGAAGTGAAAGGAAAACATATTAAAGGGCACAAACTAACAAAACAAACCTACAATATTAAATAAGCAACACAAACTACTTTAAAGTAAAAAAGAAAACAAACAAAAAAGCTCCAAACAACTCCAAAGTAGATTCTTTGAATAGACTAATCAAGATAAAAAGAGAGAAAGAACAAAGTGGAAATTTTATGAGTATGTAAAGAAAATAGATGATACTCTGAACAAAATTGTCTTTTCGAGATAAGGGCTCACTATGCAGTCCAGGCTGGCCTTGAACTCACTGTGTAGCCCAGGCCGGCCTCAAACTCATGGCAATCCTCCTGCCTCAGCCTCCTGAGTGCTGAGATTACAGGTGTGCACCATCATGCCTGGCTACTCTGAACAAGTTTATACAAATAAGTGTTAAAATGTAGATGAAATTTATATTTTGGGAAAAATGCAACCTCCCAAACTAAGAAGAAACTTGTTTCAATTTTAGAAGAAATAGAATACCAGAGAATATTTATGTCTATGAAAGTAAATCAATTCATAACTAAAAATATTCAGACAAAGAACATTACTGGCCCAGATAAATTCTGCTAACTTATACAAATCATTCCAAATATACAAGTAAGAATCACACCATTATTACTAAAAACTTTATGTAATACAAAATAAAGGATCTCTTTCTAATTTATATTATGAAATTAGAGTGACATTGGTACCAAAACCTAATAAAGATATTAAAATAAAGACAAATCACAGGCTAATTTCTCATAGCATGAATGAAAGTCATTAATAAAATATTCACTTTTCAATGTAGCAATGTCTAAAAAGGATAATATATCCTCATCATGTTGGTTTTATCCCAAGAATGCAAATTGGTTTAATATTTGGTTACTGTATAGTTAGTATTAATATCAATATAATTTATTACATTAAAAATATAAAAGAAAAAAGTCTACATGGTACTCTCAATAGATTTGGAAAAAACTTTGATAAATTTCAATAATCATTTATTTTTGAAAACAACTAAATAGAAATTACCTTAATGTACAAAGAGTTTCTAGATAATAATAATACCAGTAATACTTTACTACAAACATCATACTTAATGGTGAATTAATGAAATTCTCACCCCTTGAGAATAGGAGTAAGACAAAAATGTCCTCTTTCAGCACTTTTATTCAACATCACATTGAAAGTATTTGTTGATGAAATTAGAAAGAGAAAGTCAAAAGGATTGAAAAAATTAAAACATGACTGTATTCACAAATTTTTTAAAAATTACAGGGCCGGTGAGATAGCTCAGCGGTATAAGCGCCTGCCTGGCAAGTGAGAGGTCCTGAGTTTGACCTCCGGTACCCACATACGAAAAAAGGGCCAGTGATATATTGCTCAGCAGCACGGGCGCCTGCTGGTGCAGGAGGTCCTGAGGTCGACCCCTGGTACCCACCAAAAAAAAAAAAAAATTACAGATAAAATATTAGGTTTAACAAGTGAATTCAACAAGCCTATTGGATAAAAAGTTAAAATATAGAAATCAATTCTATTTCTCCACACAAGGAACAGAAAGTACACAGGGCTCCTGAGTCTTTATCCAGGGTCAAGGTTTTAAAAATTGGGCCTTAAATAAGAATTGTATGTATAATTAAAAAAAAAAAAAAAAAACTTGTCTACCTTGATCTCCATGCTGAAGGCATGCAGTGATTCACATGTGATAAGTGGTATAAAAATAACAAAGCAGGGGACGAAGACAGTAAGTGCTAATGATGGACTCACAAATTCAAATAAAGTAGTCCAGAGAGGTTACCCTGAAAAGGTGACATTTAAGTCAAGACCAAAAGGAGATGAGGGAGTGAAATTTTGTAATATGAGGGAAAGAGTCTGAGTTTTTTACAAGTGCAAAAGAAAAAATTTTACAGAGGAAGGTCGTGCACGAGCGTGTTTTAACTGACCATTCTGGCTGTGATTTGGAGAATCTACCACAGAGGTCTAACTGAGGAAGCAGGCGGTTTAAGTGCAGAGACTATTTATAGTAGTTAAGGTGGGAGGTGATGGCTGAGGGAAAAATGCATATTGTACAAGCTCCCTTTAAGCAGAAATGCACAAAGTTTTGAAAAGGAACATTCTTTCCCTAAGAGAACAGAGATGGAATAGCTCCAAAAGGCATTGTGAAGCATTCACAAATTGCTAATTAAGCCCGGCCACGCAAGAAGTAAAAGGAGAAAAATGCTTGCTTTTAACATAACAGAGAGACAAATGTTTACCCTCTCAAATGAAGACTGGGCATAGAAAATGAACAAAAAGCTTTGTCTAAGTAGCATTCATCTGTCTTCCACACATACGGGCAGATGGCAAGGCTGCAGGACACAAGGGATAGGGTAGGGACACAGTCATGAGTTCAGCCAGCCTGCCTTACCAGATCCTCTCCTGTCCAAAAGGGCCCTTTGCAACAGATTCCTGTCAGTACCAGTTCCTCAAAACTCTGAAGCCTAAGACACCACCTCATGAGGTTCTGTAACCAGTACTTCTAAGCAAGGATTGAACCTAAAAATAAGGCCCCTTACCAAGGACAACGAAGTACAACAGCAAGAGTCAACAGTCTCCGGCATGTCTTACTTTGGGTCTTCCCAGAATCCTATGCAAGGATTCAAGCACAAAGACTTACGTGGGAGACAGAGTAAGAGCTACTAAGAAAGTAGGGAGGTTACACAAGAAAGAGAAAGCAGCCTAGAAAGCCAGTTTCCTTGTGGATAAATGGAGCATAATCCCGAATGGAGGCTCTAGAAAACTGCAAAATAATGTCAAAGAGTTACACCACCCAAGGAACTATGGAGCTGGGGTATTCAGACACCAGCTTTTGCCAATTATTGGTTGAAGTCTGCTGAGGACCAGTGAATGATTGATTTTATTGGCACAACCAGTCTCCTGGAGTTAAGGATTTGTGAAAGAAGTCCTCAGACAAGACAGACGCCAGCATCTGAAGTCAGCAATAGCTCTCTGAAAGCCCAAGGCCCAAGGGATGTGAGTAGAGCACCCACCGATTCTGCAACATTATACCCTTTCCTTCCGTGTCAAGATATCTCTTTACTCTGACGAGCATTTCCTCTGCAGAGGAAATGATTCTAACAAATTGCAAAAAGGAGAAACTTTTCCCTCCACCCACTTCTCACAAAGCACTGCTCATTGATTTATTCCATACTTTATTGTTATAAATTAATAAAGTAAGGCGCACACTAATTTACTTCATAGGTTTCTCAGCCACTGATTTCCTACTATCCCTTTCTATTACTCAACTCACTGACTCCTTCAGACAAATTTTCTGCAACGCAAAGGTATCTCAGACTCCTGGATTTTATTAAGTATATAAAGGTGTGTGATTTGTATTAACAACTCAACTCATCACCCCATATTCAAAATTTAGCCAATTAAGCTCAAGTGCATATTAAAATAGGAGAGATCCCAATTTCTCGTTAATATTCTCATTGCCTAATGAATTGCTCATTCTTTCTAATTCTAGTGCCATTTGCTTAATTTTCCTTTAATTTCTAATATGTAAGAAAAACGTCTAATTTTCTAGATGTGTGAAATTTATTGTCTTAATATGGCTTGCTAAAATTTCTTAACAACACCAAATAAAATTGTCATAATAAGTAATATACTCATCAGCTGACAAAGAGCCAAGCACATAGTAGGCACTCAGTGAAAGCTTGTTGAATGACTGTATGAGTCTACATTCATATGACAGATGCCCAAGCACAAATCAGGAATCTGTTCGGTTTTTACTATAAGGGTTTGTTTCTTTGTTAGCTAGTGCCATTATGTTTTTGGTGAGCCAGGTAAAGTGAAAAATATAGACTTTCAGTCTTATTATTTCTTAGGCATTTATGGTAGTTATTTATTTTTATTGTCCTCTGATATATTAATAAATTTCAATAATAACTAAAGCCTTTAGTTCACGTATTTTTTCATTCAAAATATTTATTAAATGACAAGTATGAATACACAGGAAGCTGAGGCAGGACAACCGTCCTGCGCTCAAGGCCAGCCTGGTCTACATAGTCAGTTCATGGCCCACATGAACAACAACCAGGACCCTGTATCAAAACACCAAAGCAAAACAATTTAAAAAGTTAAAAAATAAATGACAACTATGGGCCAGGACACATGAACAACTTTATGATGCTGACAAAGTTAAAGCAATGTCCAACCTTTAGTCTCCAACAACCTCTAAAAAATAAATGACAACTATGGGCCAGGACACATGAACAACTTTATGATGCTGACAAGGTTAAACCAATGCCCAACCTTTAGTCTCCAACAACCTCCTCCTTGAACAGCTTATAGCGCTATCATAATGCAGCCCATGGAGTTAGGAAACTGGCTCCAGAGGGAGCCAGGCAACAAGTGAGAGTACTGTTGATTGTTTAAAAATCTTTACTCTTTGCCAAATAACTAATCCATGAAACATTTCGTCCATCACTATCTAACAGGGGATAGGTGAGATGGGTCTTCAGGCTAACAAGGCTGCAGAATATTTTAAAATAGAGAAAAGGAATCCGGATAAAGAGAACATCATTGCAAAATTCTTCCCTGTTTCATTTGTTTTTTTTTTTTTTTTTTTTTTTTCTTTTGTAATAGGAAACTGTTAAAGTGTCACCCTGTTAGGGTCCTCCTGAGAAACATAACCAATTGGAAATTCCTCTCTCTCTCTCTCTCTCTCTCTCTCTCTCTCTCTCTCTCGATATTTCCAGAAATAATCAAGATGTACTATTATTTTGGAGAAATGACAGAAAGTACCATTGAGTTTTTATAAATCTTTAAGGATACTAAATAACCAATCTCTCATATGATATCAGAGGGAAATATTTTAAGAAATTTAAGCAATTGACTTATATGAGTGTGGGGCTGGCAAGGCCAAAATTTGTAGGGTAAACTGGCAGGCTGGAGATTGAGGTAAAAGTTGATGTTGCCTTCCTAAGTCTGAATTGCAGGGCAACTGTTGAATCTCAGGTAGGATTTCAAAGTTGCAGCCCTGAAGCAGAATTCTTTCTTTTCTGGAAACCTCAGTCTTTACCTTCATGTAATTGGATGAGGTCCACCCACAGCATAGAGGGCAATCTGTTTTTCTCAAAATCTACTAATTTAAATATGAATTACACCTAAAAAACACCTTCACAGAAACATCTAGACTGGCATTTGACCAAACAGCTGGGCTCCATAGTCTAGACAGGTTGACATGGAATTAGCCATGACAGTCAATGAGGAAGTGATTCTCAAAGTGTCCTCTCCAGCCAGCATGGTCAGCGTTACTGGGATCTTGTTAGAAATGCAAAACCTTGAAATTCTCCAGAACTCCTGAATCAGAGACCCTGAGGGTTGGGACCTAGCAATTTTGTTTTAACAAGTTCCTTAGGCACTTCTGATACACACCGGAGTGTTTGGCCCACTAGACTGGAGTATTATGCTCACCTTTTAGGTTGAGGGAAAAAAAGGAATAACACAGAAACAGGTTATTATTAAGTGGCGGATTTTTCGTGGACTACAACACTTGATAGATTTTCATGTTTAAATGGCATGTCTGGTAGTCCCAGAAAGATCATGTGGTACTCTAATTATGGAGAAACAACAAATGAGAGCACTGTTGATTGTTTATAAATCTTTACTCTTTGCCAAATATCTAATCCATGAAACATTTCCTCCATCACTACCTCCAGCTTTTTAGCTGTGAGACCGCTAAGCTGGTTTCAATTTCCTTGACTAAGGTCAATAGGACCTTAGTCAATAGGACCACATCAGAATTTGCCTCAAGACTTTCCAATAATTCTGATGATATTGATCATACAATGGGAACTGTTTCTGAACTGTTTCACAGGAGTCCAGAGGCAGTATATTAAAATCACCAAGGGGAATGGTCATTTTTTGAACTCCTTTCAATGAGTTAAATACTCCATTCATTCACTGACCCCAAAGTCCTTGGTATCAGTTGCCTATGGCTACAATAATGCTACATTATTAAAGAACCACAAAACCTTAACAGCATGCAACAATAAATGTTCACTACTTACATGCCCAAGGAAGCAAATGGCTAGGAAGCAATGCTGCTCTAGCACAGAGTCGGTTACACGTTTAAGGACTGGCTGACTAATATTGCTGATCTAGAATGGGCTCAGCTGAATGACTGGAATAACTAGGCTCTGCTCTTTGCCTTTCATCCTCTAGCATTTTCACCCAGGGTTGTTCTTGTGATGATAGCATAATGGAAGAAGGCATGGAAAAATACAAAATTGATTATTCAAGCCCATGCTTGCATCATGTCCTCATTTCCACTAAGATCTCCTTAGCCAAAGCAAGTCAAATGGATGACCCTAGAGTTGGGGTAAAGAAACTCTGCCAAGTTACGTGGAAATGGACATAGTTCATTCAGAGAGAGGTAGAGAACTGAGGCAATGCTTCCGATCTACCTTACAGATTGGAAAACTCTCTCCTACTTCCTCTCCACCACTTTCACAAACCTCCTTTGACTCCTCAAAGCTGGATGGATTCTAAGCCCCCTCCTATGAACTTCTGTAGTTCCCTGTACATTCCCACCACTGTAGGCCTTATGGTAGAGTCATGAGTTAGCTGAGAGAAATGCTCCTAACATACATTTCAGAAAGGTTGTGGAGTTTGATTACCTTGTGATTTCAGAGCTACATTAAGGATTCACTGGGTTTTTAAATTTTTTAACTTCTAGAAGAAGCAATGCAAAGCTCATTTTATTACGAAGATTAATTTTCCTCATGACTCAAACACTCTTATGCTTTTCTAAATGCTGTCCCTTCCACCTGGAACCCTTCTCCTCTGTGCCAAACTAAACCCTCTTCCTTGTTTAAGTTTCCAACGACTAGTTATTAACTATCCTTTATGCTCCAGTAGCATTCTACTTGTCTTTACTAAAGCATTAATAACTCTTTTAGACTTGATATTATGCGAACAATGGATGATTTCCACTTGTGAATGAGAATTTCTGGTTTACCACCGAATTGTGCCCTCTGCAGTGTAGGATACACAATAGAAACTCACCCCAGTGTTCTCACTGCGGAACATCCAGGTGGCAGCCTTGCTCTCCACTGTCTGATTCCAGTATGCTAAGTAACCTGCTGTCTGCTAAGGGCCCTGAACTTTTCTTGTAGGTATGCATTGTCATCTTTCCATACCTGAGTGCCTAGACCCTGTTTTCCCTATTATTTTTTGATATAAAATTCAAACACTGCAGCAATGCTAGAGTCACCCACCACCATCAAAATGCAGCTAAGGGCTCTGGGTTCAGTTATTTGCATAATAAATGCCCTCAATCTCAATGACAAAGACAATTTCTCTTCTCTAAATTTTTGCCTTTCATACTTTTCACTGAGCTTTTACCATCTTGTTGAGTTGGCAACAGAGCTGCTTGCAGCACTCTTTTCTTCTCATTCCTTCTGTTTTTATCCTCTCTTCTATAAAGATGCATTTCTGAAATATTTTAGTTTTCCCCAAATTGTTTTCAAGCACCATTTTTCTCTTAGGGAGTTCTAGCAGCTGAAGATCCATGCCCTGCCACTCTGAAGTGGAAAACTAGATGATGAAATCTTAAAAACTAAAGAGAAAGAAAAGGGGGAAAAAAAGATTTTTTTAAAAAAGAAAGAAATACAATTCAGCAAGTACATATCATTAGCAGGAAGCAAGCTGGTCCTAGGAGTGGTGATTAGTCATTTGAAGAAATAAAAAGGATGGAAACCCTGAAAACTATACAGCAAAAAGCATTAAAAATAGTCATTGACTTGCCAATTTTGTGAAGTCAATGGCTTGTAAGCAGTTTGGTTCATTACATATCTTTTTAAAAAATTAACAGATGAAAGTTCTGTGCTACTCCCTAGTCAGTCCCTCAAGGGGTGACAAAGGAAAAAATCTTTTCCATTCAAAAAGCATTTCAAGTGCAGACAGGTGGTCCTCGGAGCTCTGTCCTAATTTTATCTCCTCTTTCTAGGATATCTCATGTATTTTCGTGGTTGCACATCTACTTTAGATACTGACTCCTTTACCCCAATCTGTCCCTCTGAATTCCAAACCCACATATGCACCAGCTTATAGTATATTTCCATTTGGATATCCTGGAGGGTTTTTGTGATATTTAGTTTTCATTTGTACACCTAGACACATTCCTCACTCTTTTCTCTGTTCTTAGCCCATGAGTGTCACTGAACTTCAACCTAGTTCCCTGCCCTTCTGGATTCCAGGTGGGCTCTCACTGGCAAGAACTCAGAGGAGGAGAGAAGAGAGGTTGAAACATTTATTCTCTCATTTTCCTCCCTGCCAGTCTATGTTTAGACAAGCCCAAGGTCACGTCTCCTGTGGGGTAGGTCTTTCTTATTAATACATTAACTTCTGAAAGTCATCATTCCTCTATGACAGCAATGGTGAAACTTTTAGAGCTTTCAGAGACAAAAACAGCTCCCCATGGCCTGCGTGCCTTAGGTTCACCGCCACTGCTCTATGATCTTAGACTTATGGATAGTGGTCACTATCCATGGCTGATTTCCCTGCCTACAATTTTGTTAAAGCTTTTTGATTTAACTCCCTGTGATTATGTATTCAGAGTGTACATTCAGTATTTAAAACCACTGTGTCCAAAACTAGATTCATCCTCCCTCATCCTTCCTCAGCATCCTCCTCCTGGGCATTCCCCTGGATGACCTGGCACCATGGATAGATCTCTCACCTGTCCTCCAGGAATCTCTGGGAGCTAGGACACCCTGGCTCCCCTCCCCTCCCACTCATAATAGTGGTTAGAGAATTTGATAAATCATTATATCCTGTGCGCTGTAAGAATTTCTCACATCCCTCACTTCTCTCAACCTAGATCCAAGCCAACAATATTTTAACAAGTTTACTACGGCAGCCTCCTAAATGATATTCATGCCTTTAATCTTCACCTACCCTGATCTATCTACAAAACACAGGCAAGATAATCTTTCATAAATGTAAATATGGTTAAATTATTCATCTACTTAAAACCTCCAATACTCTTCACTGGCTTCAAAATCAAGTCTAAATTTTTAAAGAAGCATATTACTTGGCCTCCAGTTATTTTTGTGTCTTCTTTCACTTTGTGCCTCTCTCTCTCTCTCTCTCTCTCTCTCTCTCTTTCAAGCCCCTGAAACTTTCCCTTCCATTTCTTTCAATTAATGCTGGTCAATTTCACATTAGAATTTATTTTAAAAATTTAAGATTATATTTATGGTTCACACTATATCACTATTGAAAACTCTGGGTTTAAAACCTTTGTTGAGTGAGAGAAAGTGAATAGCTGGGTAAATGAATAAAGGATACATCTTTCCAAATTTTGTTCTTCTTCCTTTATAAACTTTCTCCAAGTTTGGGTAAGGTGTTTCTTTTATGTCTTAAAGCACCCTGTAATTCCTCGATTGTGACAGTTATCACATTGTTCCAAAATACCATTTTTATGTCCATGCAGGCAGACACTATACTTATCCAATTCAACTTTATTTACCAGTGCCTACCTTGATTCCCAGCATATAGTAAATGCTCAGTAAATGTTTTCATGATTGAGTAAACTAAGAGGGCTTTGGTAACATGAGAAAAGAGGGAAATAACTAATGAGATGATGGCCAGGATGATGAGGATGACCATGATATCCGCTGTGGTTATATTCCTACTCGGTAACGGGTGCTTCACATTTGTAGGTCCCAAGGGGAGCCTAAGGGCCTACAGACATGACATCAGATGCACATGAGTTATTGGCTTTTAAATTTGTTAGTGTGTGTGTGTGTGTGTGTGTGTGTGTGTGTGTGTGTGTGTGTGTGGTGGAACTGAGTGTTGAACTACATCCACAGTTTTGCTTTATATTTTCAGAAAGGGTCTCACAACATTGCCCAGACTGGGCTAGAACTTGCAGTCCTCCTGCCACAGCCTCTCAGAGTGCTCAGGTTATAGTCAGGTGCCACCACACACAGCTGAGTTACTGACTATCCTAGTTTGGCAGCTCTATTTACCAAAAGTGTCTGAATTAGGCCTGGAGAGGCTGAAGTCCATAGACAAAGGCTGTGTTCATGCGTAAGAATTGTTCTGATCTCCTCTTCCAAGCTGTGGTAAACACCACATGACTCTGAGTCGGGGGAGGGGGGTGCCTGGCGCCAGTCCTGATTGGTTTAGTATAGAACTATCGCGGACTTAGCTATGTAGGCTGGGTGGGGAGGCAGGAAGAAGGATGTAGTCCTTACTCGCTTAATGTTACCCTCAAATCACATCCCTAATACCGAGCCCATGCTGGAAGTAAGTCAGAAAACATACAACTCTCTACGATTAGGAAAGCCAATTTATTTTCTGTTTCCTGAATGTTCTGACTTCCTGGTTTCATTTGGTCAAGTCATCTGTTTTTTGTTTATTCAGCTTTTCTTTGTCTGATCTCTCAGTCCATATAAAACTATAGTTGACATCCAACAATATCATGGGACTGTAGATTATCTCTAATTTTCATAAGACTTAGGCTAGATGTCATCCTCATTTGGCTGAAAACAAAAATGAGATAAACATACATAAGCACGTGTTTCAGGGTCACACTGCAAGCAAATGATACAGTGGGAACTTGATTCTATGAGAGTTCGCAACCATACCCTTTACGGTATGTAATGCAAGCAAAAATTAGGTCTTAGTGGTTATTCTTGTCTCTACAAAGACTAAGTAAAATAGTTGACAAAGGAGAAGCCTGTGCTTCACCCTCCTGGACACAGCACACCTTTCACTGCCAGTAGAATCAAAGGCTAACAGAGGCAGATCACAGTGGCAAGACTCTAACTGCAAAATCTCTTGATATTCTGTGCTAATGCATCCTGGCCAATCACGTATCCTCATGCTTGTTTCTCATCTTTTCCTTAAGTGTAGCTATGAATCTCTCACTCAACCCACTTAGAGATTCCTGCTACATTAATTTACTAGGTAGAATTTTCTCCATATCACTTTACCTTAAGGGATAGATTTGGTCCCCTAGTCATATCTTTCACACTCTGGAACCTTGGCCCAGTCCTAGTTCCAGTTGGTACTAACCATTTCATTTCCACATCACCATGTTCTCATGCTGTTTTGAGGCACTTTGATCATAAGGATGGAAGCGCCTTGGTCAGAAAATTTCTGGGAAGAGAGCAGCAGGATTAAGGGGAAAGAAGAAGGGGGTTTTCTTAAGGCTGAGAGTACAGGGAAAAGAATAGAAAACTCCCTAAGTCAGGCTTTGAAATTAGTGCCATCCTTCACTATTTAGAAGTCAGACTCAAGCTTACTTCTATTCAACAATGGGAACGTTTGTGTTTTAGATAAAGTTGATATACCTGCACCTGTCTTACAACCCCAAATGTTACTTTCCCATAGTTTCATGTGAAAGGGGCATTAAAACATATGTACCACGGTGTTGATGTGGAAAGTAAAGAAAATCTGCCATGCTCTTTGGCATAGGGGAAGATCTCAAAACACAGTAGTTAGATCTTAAGAGTATACTTTGTATGGTTCAAGGCACCTTTTGATGTTCATTTTGCTGAAGTTCTAAGAATAAGAATAATCAAAATAAGGGCAAAACCAAAACAGCAAATAAAGGAAAAACTTCTAATTAGCCTTTACCATGAAAAATATTGAAGACAGATGGACTCTTCTGTGTAAATCGCATGTAAATATTCTTCAACAATATAGACCAAGGTAGACCCAATTTGAAGTCATGAGAGACTGGAATTTATAACCATGTATTTTGACCTTGGTTTGAATTAAATGTATAAAAAGTCAGTAATAGAATTTTGAAACATTCACTAAAGGGCCGGTGAGATGGCTCAGCGGCTTAAGCGCCTGCCCGGCAAGCGCAAGGGCCCGAGTTCGACTCCCGGAACCCACATACGAAAAGGGGGCCGGTGATATCGCTCAGCAGCACGGGCGCGCAGGCGCGCAAGGTCCTGAGGTCGACCCCCCGGCACCCACAAAAAAAAAAAAAAAAAAGAAACATTCACTAAGGAAAAGTCCTTGAGGACAGTGGTAGAAGAAACACATGATGGAGAACGAACAACTTTATCAAACATGTAAAAAAGGGCAACCTAGTTCATGGTAAGGACAAGCGACAAGGAAATGACCTGGTATTTCTGTACCAATACGTACAGGTTCATTACAATCACTTTTTGGGAATTTCAGTGTGGATAGGACTTTTATAAAGTCACCTACAGTAATGAATTCCCCTTCGGGGAATCTGTTTGTATACTGAATATATATACATTGCTTCGATTAGACTAAAGATTATTTGTAAATATCAACCTCAACAGCAAATACAGAAAATTGAAAGAAGAGATGAAGGATAGTGGGTAAAAGAGAATGTTACATAGGGATTTGGCTGGTCATTTAACCTCTCATAGTTTCAGTTTCCTCAACCCCACACATTTTGTGAGGCTCTTTAACAGACAGGGCGCGGGCACACACACACACACACACACACACACACACACACAAAACTTACAAGTAACATCAGCAACAATAACAGTATCCTCCAATGTTGCAACCTCCTGAGCTTTGTGTGCCCTACTACTCAGCAGTTTGCATACATTTTTTCATATAATGTTTCCAATAAAGCTACGAGACAGATACACTATTATTATTTCCATTGTGGTAATAGGAAGCTGAGGCTCAGATGGGGTCAGTGCTATGAGAAACTAACAAAAGAGCTGAGATTCAATGCAAGACCATCTGGATCACAGCCTGATGCTGCCCTTCCCACCAGAGCAGGGGATGGATGCAGTTATTGGGGTGTTGCGAATGCACTTCTTAGGGAGCCTCAGAAACCTGTCCAACCTGACATCAATACAAAAACAAAAATGGACAACTGAAATGCAGCACCATAGGACCAAAATGGGGAAAACCAGCAGTATAAGGTTAAAAACAGAGAAGCTTCACTTGCTTTAAAAAAAGAAAATGCCCTGGCCATACCTCTTGTATCCATGGTAGAATGGCTAGACACATGACCCGGGTAAATTCCAACAGGAGAAGAAGCTGGCTGTGCCTCGCTCATAAAAGAAAGCCACAGGGAAACGATAAAAGAGGAGACAAAAAACATGTCAACAGAGCAGTGAGGGCACAGTGGGGTGAAGTGAGAGAGAAGAGAAACATCCTAATTGTTAACAGAGACAGGAAAACAGGCAGCAGTTAGCAGGGTAAAGGGAGGACTGGTGACACTGTCCTCCAGGGAGCTCGAAAAGAAGCTGCAATTCAGGGCAATTTGAGGGTACTTCCATTAATTTTATTAAAACCACAACTGCATGGAGACTGAACATGAATTTTTGCTAAAAATTCTTCCTATATTTTCTAGAAATGCTTTACCCTCTGATAGTTAAAGAGCTTAAAATTCATTTGAAACGAAAGGAAAATTCTAAAACTAAAAGTTCTCAAAGGTAGAGTTGTTCCATAAGATCAGTAGAAGTAAAGAGCCACTAATTTTTCCATTATGACCCTGGTGAGAAAAGGCAGAGAGCATTCAGGAAAAGGAGCTGAGAAGATTTTAATAATAGCCCTTCCCAGGGTCAGCCAGGGAGCTGCTTGAAGACTATATCTGAGGTTCACATAATAAACGAGACTATTGACCAACAACATGAAACGCTGACTGCCTTCCCACGTCAAAAGCCAATCTCTCCTTACTGCAAAGGGGTGCAATTTCTTTGAAGAAGAGCATATACATATATGTTAACATTTGGCAATTGTTAAACAGGTTAACATACGTTAACAAAACACAATGTTATATTGTATATTGTATATAACAATGTGAACATATATACAATGTTAACATTTGGCAATTCCAGTTGAAATAATTGAGATAATGAGATACAAAGGTATATAAAGGTGCACCTATGAAGATATTCTACAGCTTCATTCATAATATTAAAAATCTGGACAACCTAAATTGTCATCAGTGAGAGACTAATTAAATAAATGACACTACATCACACAATGAAATATGCACATGCACCTCCTAGAAATTTTTTGAAATTTAGAAAGATTTTCAAAATATATTCATTAATAAGCAATACATATAAAATGAATGACTTCATTAAATAGATTATACATAATTTAGTATACTCTCCTATGTATAAAATATCTAGAAAGATTCATTTAAAGAGTTCGTGGTGGCAGTGGTAAAGATAGGGCACGTTTCAAGTGGGAGAAGTTGTAATTTTCCTTTTACTCCTGCTGTATCATTTGAATTTTTAAATTACAAGCATGAATTTTTAAAAAAATATTTAAAAAGTTGAAAAGATGATTCTTCATGAGGAAGTAAAGTTGAAAATGGAACCTTTTTTAACTTCAAGATTTAAAAAGTTAAAAAGATGATTCTCCATGTGGAAATAGAGTTGAAAATGGAATCTCTTTAAAATATAAATCCCTGAGCAGAAATGATAGTAAAATGGAATCAATAGGCTAATAAATTTTTAATCCTTTATGACCATATACAGTTTATCCCAGAGATGTAATAAAGGTTTAATATTTCAAAACCTATTAACAAAATGCATTACATTATTAGACTAAGGAAGAGGAATTATATAATCATTTTATTGAATACCAAAAGACATTTGGTAAAATAAAAAAAACTGATTAAAAATTTAAAAATTTCATAAATAATAGAATTTCATAAAGGATAAACAATAAGTATATAAAAACAACGGTGGAATGATAAATCTTGACTGTCAACTTAATTGCCTTGAAAGCCACCAAGGGTAAAGGTCATTTTAGGGTTGTGTGTGGGTGCATTGCGGAGATCTTTCCTCTTACTGCTTCCTGGCTACCACTAGGCGGGCAGTTTTCCTCTGCCACCCCCTTCTGCCATGATGTTTCTGCCTTGGAGCCAGCTGACCATGGACTGAATGCTCTGAAACTGAGTCCAAATAAACCTTTTCTCTTTTATATTGTGTATGGCAAGAATTTTGTCCGAGCAATGGAAAGATGACTAATATAAGCTGCAACATCATAATTGAATTATAGAGACATTCCAACTACCTGGGACATTTTATGTACTTTTTTACTTTTTATGATGTCCCTGTCTGAGTTTTACATAAAGAAAAAAAAAAAAAATAACCAAGTTTCAGGACCTATTTGAAAAATTCCTCTGAGAAAAGTGATAAGGGCTAATAAGTGAATCCAAGAAAGCAGCTCAGGACAGAAAATGACCCAGACTTAGCCCCAAATCAATAGGCTGAGGCATTGTTTTGGAATTTAGATGATACTATAGACATGTTAGAGAATACTTACATTCTAAAGTCTCTTTATTATGTGCTTTCATTCAGCATCACTCAAGAAATTAGTGAGCATTTCCTTTGTGGATAAAGATTGTGTTAGGCTTGAGGCTGTCAAAATAGAAAGAAGATAAGAGCAGAAGGTATTGCAAACTCCCAGGAAGAGGTTAGGATTTTAGGTGAGGAATGGATTGTAACCAAGTCCCATGTTAGGGGACTCCTTACAAAAGATTTTGAATGGGTTAGAGAATGGCTGCTAGCAGCTAGGATGAGCTTCAAAGTAGTCTTCAATGTTTACTCAGTGTGAAAAGGTGTGAAGGTGGTGGTGATGAGCAAGGAAAGATAAAGCAGCTTCTACAGAACACTGTGGGGCAGGGAGTAGCCTCAGAGAAAATCATGGTCCATTACACAAGAAGAGGTGGAGAGTTGGCTCAGTGGCAGGTGCGAAAATACAGATATTTTTCGCAGTGAGAACACAGGTTCGAGAGATTAAGAGAGGATTAAAAAGCTGGATTTCAGGATTGAAGTGTATGGGGTGGGGGTGACTTTCTATTCATTAACCAAGAATCCCCAAAACAAGAAGCTTCCTTGGAAGAAGACAGTTCTAAATATCCCAGCCTTGACACATCAGTACCGTAACTGTCCAGGAGATCTTGTGTTAAGTAGCAAATACAAGTCTTGGCTGAGATCTGGTGACCCCCAATATGTCCCATTTCACATCTTGCTCCACAACTGTAAGAATCTGTCAGTGGATACTGAATACTTTGTATGTATGTATAGGATGTTATCTAGAAGATAATAATAATAAAAAAAAGGCATGACCTCTACTGCTAAAAATACCTGGCATAACCAAGATATTTGTCAATGAATCTTATACATTGGGGATATCATTGGGGATCACCTGGAAGATTTTTTTTTTTTTGGTGGGTACCGGGGGTCGACCTCAGGGCCTCGCGCGCCAGCAGGCGCCCGTGCCGCTGAGCGATATCACCGGCCCTTTTTTCGTATGTGGGATCCGGGAGTCGAACTTGGGCCCTTGCGCTTGCCAGGCAGGTGCTTATGCCACTGAGCCATCTCATCGGCCCCACCTGGAAGATTTGCTAAATCACAGCTTGCTGGGCTCCACCCAGAAGGGTCTAATTCAGTATGTCTGAGATAAATTCTAGGAATTTGTATTACTAACAAGTTCCCTGTTGATACTCAGCTGCAGGTCCAAGGACCACATCTGTAGAATCAGTGACCTATAGGACAAAATTAAGTATAAATGCTGTGGAAACACAGATTACTCATTTATGGTTTAATATCAGGCTGAGAACAACATTTTGATAAATCCCCAAGGTGTGACTTTTAGGGCCATGGTGACTTCTGAAAACTATCTGTAGTTGATCTACTTTTTGTTAAAGTGGAGCCAGGTCCCAAATCAGTGCAAATAATGAGTTAAATAGCCACACCACTGGCTCTCCAGCTCTCAGGGCTTGGGCTACGCTACTGACTTTCCAGTGTCTCCAGCTTGCATCCAGCAGATCATGGGATTTCTTAGCCTCCAGAATTCAATGATCTAATTCCTTATAGTAAATTTCTTCATGTATATAGTGCTGAATATATGCATATGTGCATATAGGTTTTATATCTCTGACAAACACTGACTAATAGAAAATATCTGTCCCTTTCATTGAAGGGCTCCATATGAGAAGAGGCGAGAGTGTTGTTCAATAATCTACCCTATTTGCTGCCTACTAATGCAGTCATATACGGTATTTGGAAACTAGCATTGTTCAGCAAAGTAAGTTAGTTGCAGAATCTTCTTGGATCATCAAGTTCCATAGGACAGGGCATTCTCTATTCCCTGGTGGAAAGGGAAAATAACAATCAGGGAGTCAAAAAATTACATTACAGTTCCTAACACATTAAAGGACTAGTTGCATGATTTGGGGTAATGATCTTTAAAAAAAGATTGATCCCCAGTTTATCTATAAAGAAAAAAGTGTTTCCACTTCATGGATAAACTTTCTTGCCAGTGCCAGTCAGTTAGTAGTGACTTTTTAGAGTGCCATCTAGAGAAGATGATAAGCCTGTGTCGACCTAGGGTGTCATCATTGGTTAATAATGCTTGGTATAACATGGGGAGGGGAAGTGGTGATTCAAATACTATCATGGGTCCCTTCCATTCCTTAATTCTATGATTCTATGTTATTATCCTTAATGTGAATATACCAAACAGATATTTACCTCTAAGATGCTAGATTTATTTTTCCTGCAGGGTCATCTTTCTGGATTTTTTTCTCCTGTTAGGTCTTGGGCTCCATTTTTCCCTCAGGTGAATATTATAATACTCTAGCTCACAGCATTAAAGTGCATAGCAAATGCATAATAATATATCTCTGCTAAACACTTCACATAAAGTACCATTGATAATGTACACTATGTCCTGATTTACTTAGAAAAAACTGCATGGGGCAGATGAATTCAAAACCCCAGAGAGAGAGAGCTATAGCCCTGCCTGGACCACAGTCACTGGATTCAGATGCAGTGGTCACAAGAATAGACCTCTGCTGAAAAGCACCTTGGTTTCCCCTATTTTTTTTTTTTTTCCTGAGCCCGTTTAAGAGTGGTGAGAAATTATTTCAATGCACTATGGCTCTGTTTTTGTAGAAAGTATATCAACATTAAATTATATAGCAGAAGAAATGATTAGGCCTAAAGAGCCTTTCAAAATGCATTAAAAAGATAAATGAACAATTTATCTTGTGCTGTCAGTGTCAATGGGCTGTGTCCTGTCAGGGTGAATCCCTCCCTGAGCCTCAGTTTCCTCACCCATCAAAGGATGTTATAATAAATGACTTCTTGAGTTCTCCAAGTTGTGACAGTTTATGTATTTTATGACCTTCACTACAAATGATTGCTATATGAAATTGGGAAATTTAATGTATCTTAAAGGCAACTGGCCTGTTACGTCTATAATTAAAAATTCTAATTGTTCTCAGTCAATGAAAATCTCTTCAAAAGATAAAAATTCAATTGATTGGGCCGGTGAGATGGCTCAGCGGCTTAAGCACCTGCCCGGCAAGCGCGAGGGCCCGAGTTCGACTCCTGGAACCCACATAGGAAAAAGGGGCCGGTGATATCGCTCAGCAGCACAGGCACCTGCTGGCGCGCAAGGTCCTGAGGTGGACCGCCCAGTACCCACCAAAAAAAGAAAAAATTCAATTGATTAAATGTTGGAGACTTTAACTCAGTTGGATACCTACCTCTGGTTCTCAAACTCAGAAAAGGAGGGTCAAGGACAGGTTTCCATTCAAAGGAACTTGGTAATATTGGGGGACAATTTTGGTTGCCACCCTAGGGCTGAGAATGGGAATACTGATGGCATCTAGTGGGTAAAGCCTAAGGAATGCTGTTAAACATCCTACAGTACATGAGACAGCCCCCACAACAAAGCATCCTACCACCAAAAGTAGTGCTGAGGTTGAGAAACCCTGCATTAGCTCCCTCTTATTCTAGGGAGTTCACAAAGGTTTTGTGGGTGGGGACCGAGGTCTTCAAGTTCGTATATAAACAAGCTCCATTTGTTTCAACTGACACAAATCGAGCTAACCACAAGATTTACATCAACTGTGCTGGGCCAAATTAGCCACTACACTACAATACAGCTAAAATATTCAGGGTTTCTAAACATTAGTAAGTAACTTAAAAAGCCCCACAATAAACACTAAATTTCTGAGCTGATGAGTACCACATGAAGCATTTTTTATGGTCACATGCTTTGTGTGTATGTATTTCAATATCCCATAATTTTATTTTTAACTTTTTAAAATAAAAGCTGCAGCTCTTTCTTAATTAGCATTAGATGCAATAAATAAAATAGTTTTCTATTTTCCAACCTCAATCAGCTAAAATACAGGAATGGAAACATTTGCCAAGGAAATGTGCCTTCTATTTTGGAGGGAAACCAAAAGTACCTTCATATATCTTACTGCTGAGATTGCCAAAGTTGAGGCCAGAATAAAAACAAAGTTTTGCAATTCAGCTAATTTTTTTTAATATTAGCTATCATTAAATAATTGGAAAGATTCCCATAGAAAAGCCACTGTACCCGCTTAACTAACACACAAAAAATAACATTTCTGTGTGAAATCCCTAAGATTAAAATGTTGCTATTTAACTGGAAATCAGACCTGTCTCTTCAAAATAAGTCAGCAAATGAGAGCCCCACATTATAGCTGGGGTATGGTAACATCTACCATCTTAAGTAATCAAACTCATAATTACAAACACATAAATCTCAGATACTCCTTTCTATGTGCACCCTATGCCTCTTTGCTGTACTCTAAATAGGATCTGAGAAATCCCTAAATTAATGACTCCACTGGGACAAACTTTAGTCCTATGTACTGAACACACTACTCCTTATACATGGTGGAGACAGTCTGATTTGGAAACTAGCATTTTTCAGCACAGTAAGTTAGTTGCCGAAGTTAGTACCAAATTTTCAAAATGCACCTTAGATTTCTTTGATTAGTGATGAGGTTTTTGTGTTTGTGTTTTGAGTTTTTTTTTTTCCCCTCAATTAAATTTGTTTAACAAGCTTTCCTCTATAACAGTTTCCTTTGTCTGACAAAGGAGCTAATATCAGGTACCCTTCCTTGATAATGATTCTCTCTGATTTAGCTTCCTGTGATACTTTATGTACAAAGTCCTCTTCGGTGCAGTTAAGGAAGTTGATGAATGATCTCACCTCATATCTGCTCACATATTCATCTTACTATGTGAAGTACACTCTTAATGGCAGGCTTTTTGTGATCATGAAACCCATCATGAAAACTGCAAGGGAGTCATTTACTCAAACTTCCCCATCTAAATGTTTACTAGAGGCTTGATCATCCAAATAAGTTGGGAGCACCTCATCGTATCCCACCACACCTACTGCCAACTGCCCAATTGGCCCAGGTTACCAATACCAAATTGTCCATTTTCTTTTATCAGTGGAAATCTGACTTATGAATTCTCAAACTTTTGGCAGGTCATTCCTCAAAGGTATGCTCGTCTTATGTTCTTAATATAGTGTGAAATATATTTTAGACACTGAATAGTTTATGCACTATTTAGATTAAATCTTCCACATCTAGTATTAGGTCCTGACCTAGAGGAATTAATATTTAATGGATAGTAAATCTGTACAAGGAAGACTCAAGCTACCTCACCATGGCTAATGGAAAATGTGAATAGGTTGGAATACCTAAAACTACTTCTGTCTTCAGAATGTTTAGTTAAAAACCACGTGCATGACCGAATGTGTAGTAACTCACTGTTACCTGTCGCATAGTAATTTACTCATTTAGAAGTCTGTTTCTCCTAGACTTAAATGTAATCTCTTGAGGGAAAGAAATGTGTATCTTTTGTCAACTAAAGATCTTGAACAATGCATGGCACATGGAAGGTATTTGATGGGCTGAATAGCTACATGAATTTATACTAGTATTTTTTACCTGATTTATCTGGTCTATCTGTACTATTTTGCTCTGCCTCTCTCACTGATTTTGCATTAAGGAACTGTCACTGGAAACTTCCACTCAGAAAGCAATGACAATATCTTTTCTTTAACGGTGCTCTTAGAAGGATGCTGACACATGTCCTTATCAGACTGAGCAAGAAGAAGGCAGGAAATTTGAGCTGTACATGAAGAAAAACTTACAGACCACAGTGAAAAAATATTGAAACAGGCATCCTAAAGAATATTCCAGAGTATCTAAAACCTTCTCACTTTGAAGACCAAGTGAAGCACCTCCAAGGTTTCCTTATATCACAACTTTTCAAAGGCTGTTTGAGCTCTATGATAATATTAAAGGAATAGCAGTAAAAAGCTTAACCTCCATTATTCTACCATAAAACAACAGTAAAAATGCCAAAGAATTCATGGAAAAATAAAAAGAAAGGAGATTATAAAGCACTCTGGAAACATAAAGGGATATAGCAATGCTGAATAATAATACCTCTAATGCCTTCCAACAGAGCCACTGCATTTGACAGGATTATCTTGAAATAACAAAAAGGGACCATTTCTGCCTAACAGAATAAACAACTATTAGAAGTGCCCTAAAAATCCATATGAAGCATCTGAATTGAACACAAAGCTGCTCTCTCTGTCTCCATCTTTCACTCTCTCCATATTTCTGTTTCTTCCTATCTCTCCTTCTCTTTCTTTGTCTTATTCCTATTAATATATGATGACAAAAAAATTACCTATAGTAAAGAAAATAGCATACAATTTACTTAAATACAGAACAAAACCTCACAGTGTCCTTTATCATTTTAAGTAGCAGAAAGCTTTTTAAGGAGACTTAAGTAATTGAAAAGCAAATTACTTCCAAATACACTACCTTAAGAAATCTGGGCAAGAAGGGCCTTGTGGAAGACTGATTGCATTAGTGGAACCATTAATGGCCATACCATATCCTCTCACACTGCAATGTGACTTGGCAGCTTTGCCTATCAAGAAGAGAATCTATTTCCTCATTCCTTTAATCAGGAGATGTTTCTACCTGAAAGAATATGACAGAAGTGATAATGTCAGGTCTAAGTCTCAAGAGCTTTTCATGTCAACATTATTTATCTCAGGATATCCACCGCTGTCACATAGTGTTATGGTTTATATCTAGGTACTCCCCCAAAGCTTCAAGAGCTACTAGGTGGGACTTTTAGCAGGTGACTGGATCATGGGGGCATGATACTCACCAGTGGATTAGTCCACGGATGAGTTTACAGCTAAATGTGATGTTGGAAAGTGAAGTCTGGTCCCAGGAGGTGAGTCACTGGGGGTGTGGCCTGGAAGGGTCTATCTCCCTTCCTCCTCCCTTGATCTCCCTCTGCTTCCTGACTATGATACCATGAGCAACGCTCCTCTGCCCTGCCCCTCTGCCATGCCATCCCGCCTTGGAGCCAGCTGACGATGCACTGAAAGTTGTACAAACTGTGAGCCAAAATAAACCCTTCCTCCTTTAATTTGTGGGGCTGGGTATTTTGTCCCAGTGATGAGAAGGTGATGAAGACAGGAAGCCCAGGTTAGTTCATTGGAAGGTCAGAGTCCATGTGGGCTCTCACACTGTCCTATTTGAGGACAAAATCCATGAGAAGTGAATATCCAGCCTATTCTCAAATATATGCAAGAGCCCAACATATCAATGGGGCTTTCTAGCAAACTCACAGCTTACTTCAGGCATATGAGTTAGTTCAGCTGAGACCAGAAGAACCACCCAGATGAAACACAGACTTGTAAGCAGAAATAAATATCAAGTCCTTAAATTTTGGAGGGATTGGTTATGCAATAATATCAAACTGATATAGGCAACAACTTTATCTCCTCACCATTTGAAGAACTGGTCTACCAGACATTTATTAATTTTCATGGAGTTAATTGATGCATACCAAGACCCTGGAATGTATACTTTGTAACTGTCATATTATAACGGAGGATTGAAACTGGGACTATTACTTGTGGTGACTAAATGTAAGGCCTATATTCAGAGGGATGTTTATCCCCTTTATGATTATCACAGTGATTATTTATAATTCATGAAGATCCTTATCCTATTATAAAAGGGCCATGCCCAAGCATGAGCAAAACTGTGGAGTATAATATGCAAATTGTTAATATTACTTCATCAGCTTTTTGTGAGGAAGTTTTCTCTCCCACTCCCACAGCTATTACCTTTATAAAGACTTGATAAAAGTTGGTTTGATCCCAGGGATGCAAAGATGGTTTGACATGTATAACTCTATAAATGTAATATATCACATCAACAGAATCAAAGATAGGTGTTATATGATCATCTCAATAGATGCTGAAAAAGCATTTGATGAAAGTCAACATCCTTTCATGATAAAAGCTCTGAACAAATTATGTGTAGAAGGATCATAACAAAACATTATAAAAGTTACATATGTTAAATATGCATCATACTGAATGGGGAAATTTCGAAGGCATTTTCTCTAAGATTAGGAGCAAAACTGGAGCACCCACTCTCACTGCTCTCCTTCAGTATCATGCTAGAAGTTTTAACCAGAAGAATTAAGCAAGAGAAAGAAATAAAAGGCACACAACTTAGGAAATGAGGAAGTCAAATTATCCATTTGTAGTTGATGATTCTATACATAGAAAAACTGATAGACTCTGCCAAAAGATTATTAGCACTGATGAATGTGTTCAGTAAAGTAGCAAGATAGAATATCAACATACAAAAATAAGTAGCTTTTCTATACGCCAATAATTAATTTGCTGAGAAAGAGATCACAAAAGTAATCCCATTCAAAAAAGCTACCATAAAATTAAAATACCTGGGGATAAACTTAACAAAAGAAGTCAAAGTCCTCTACAGTGAAAATTATAAAACACTGATGAAAAATTAAAGAACACACATACACACACACACACACACACACACACACACAAAGGAATGATCTCCCATGTCCTTGGGCTAGAACAATTAATATTATGAAAATGTCTATTCTTTTGAAAGCAATCTACAGATTCAGTATAACCCACATCAAATTACCAATGGCATCTTCACAGGAAAAGAAAAAATTCCTAAAATTTGTATGGTAGCACAAAAGACACCGAATAGTTAAAGCAGTCTTGGCCAAAAAGAACAAAGGAGGAGGCATCACAATGTATGATTCCAAGGCAGACTACAGAGCCACAGTAACCAAAACAACATAGTATTGGTGCAAAACAGACATATATTCAATGGAACAAAATAGAGATTCCAGAAATAAATGCAGACCTCTACAACCAACTTCTTAGTTCTTAGCAAAGGAGCCAAAAACATACATTGCAAAACGAACAGCCTCCTCAACAAATGCTGGTAGTAAAACTGTATATTCATATAGAGGAGACTGAAACTTGTCTCCTAACTCTGACCCTGTACAAAATACATCTCAAAATGGACCGAGGATCTAGATGTAAGACCAGAAACTCCGAACTAGAAGAAAATTCAATAGAAACACCTCAAGACATTTGGGAAAACAATGATTTTTCTGGATAGGAAACAAGAGTAAAAACTGACTAATGATATTATATCAAGCTAAAAAGCTTCTGCACAGTAAAAAAAACAATCAACAGAATGAAAGAATATCTAGAGAATAGGAGAAAATATTTGCCAACTATTGATCCGACAGAGGATTAATATCTATAATACATAAAGAACTCAGAAAACTTAATAAAAATAGTAAACCAATTTTTATAAATGGGCAAGTGATCTGAATATACACTTCTCAAAAGAAGAAATATAAATTGTCAACACATATATAAAAAAACACATTATCATTAGTCACAATGGTAATACAAATCAAAACAACGAGTTTTGATTTCTCACCCCAGTTAGTATGACTATTATCAAAAACCAAAACAAAACACAAATGATGATAAGGATGTGGAGAAAAAGTAATTCATATACAGTGTTAGTGGGAAGATAAGTACAGTCATTATGGAGAATAGTATGGAGGGGCCGCAAAAAGCTAAAAATACAAGAAATATATGATTCAAGTTTGTATTACTAAGTATCTATCTGAAAAAAATGAAATCAGTAAACCAAAGATACACTTGCATGACCACATTTATCATAGCACTATTTACAATAGCTAAGATGGAATCAGCTTAAGGGTCCATCAACAAATAGATGGATCTATCTATCTACCTATCTATTATCTCTATTTATCGATCTATCTGATAGATACATATTCCTCCAAAAAATATACACATATGAGGAAAAGAAAAACTTATATAAATATTTTAAGACACACCAGACATTGACCTCTGTTAATTGACTGCTTTGTCCATGTGCATATTAGGATTTTCTTGAGGTCTCAATGAATTTAGTATTAAAATATTTATACAAGTTTTTCTTTTCCTGAAGTGGTATACATTTTTGGCAGCCTCTCTCTCTCTCTCTCTCTCTCTCTCTGTCTCTCTCAAATATATATATATATATATATATATATATATATATATATGCATATATTTTTTTCTGCCATACATTTGCATAAAAATGGATGAAACTGGAGGACAGTATATTAGCTACAATAAACTAGACACAGTAATACATACCATATATTCTCCCTCATACATGGAAACTACAAAAAGTCACCTTGAAAGTAGACTAATAATTACTAGGGATAGGATAGAAATTAAGCAAGGCTATTATTTCAGGTCCTGCATTCATAAAATTGTTATCAGGAAATAATATGGACAACTTTATGCTTATAAATTCAGGAATTTGAGGAAATGGTCCAATTGCTCAAAAACCACAAACTACCAAAATTAAACTGATGTTAATAGACAGTTTGAATAAATCCGTAACCATCAAAGAATTTGAGTTTGTAATTAAAAAGTTCTTGAAGAAGAAATCTATGGTGTCAAAGTTTTACTTGAGAATTCTACCAAATATTTAAAGTATTTACAGCATTTTTTCATAATTTCTTCCAGAAAAGACATGAGGAAAAAAACACTTCTCAGCTAATTTTATATAGCTATGTTACCTTGATTGTAAAACCAAAGAGAAAGGAGGAAAAGAAGAAGGAGGAGGAGGAGGAGGGTGGAATAGGAAGGAGATAACTAATATCTCTTATCAACTCTTAGGCAAAATTCTTCAACAAATACTAGCAAATCATATTCAACAATGTATGCCCATAACCTTCAATGAAGAAAGAATTACTGCCAAGCTGCGGGGAATTATTAGTTCAGTTAGTATCTAAGTTAGCTGCAAAGAGGTACTTTAACCAAGGTAATGCTTTTCTTGGAGCAGCAGCACTTGAAGAATGAGAATGTAGTATAAAGGCTGAGCTATTTTAGCCCAGTGCAGGACATTCCGAGGATCCTGCCTATGACATGAGGTAAGATACTGATCAGAACACGGTGCCTCATGGGTGAGGCATAAACACCCATCACAGCTGACCTCGTTACCCTCAGCGTTTTTTCCTTGAACATGCTACCATTCCCAGGGCGGCCATCCTTAGCAGTCCCAGGCTTTACGTCAAGCTTTGCCTGTACACTCTACTCCAGCATTTACCTGTCCTCCATTCTCACTTGGCCACCACTCTACTCATACACTGGTTCCAATGGAAAACCATCAAGTTCAGACGTAGTGTTAGTGACAGAGTATCTTCACTCTGTTGGAACCATTTGCACTTCAACATTGGAGTCCTTGGACACTACTGCTTGACACAATGTATGCAGGATAAATCCAATATTTCCAATCCTTAGGCTCCAGATTAATTGAATCAAAATATGTTAGAATAGGGTGCAACATCTGTTCTTTAAAAATATTCACAGATTTTGATGCATGGCAAAGGTAAAGAATCATTGAAATGTATGAAAGGAGAAAAGCTTTTTTTTATCATGAGGTAGAAGTAGAATCTCTGTTTTAGCACAGTTAATTTGGCTATACAACACATTAAAAACAGAATTACTTTGTCTAACATAATCATAGCACCAAAATTATCAAGCAGTGTTTAGCAGACTTCTACTATTTTTGCCTCTTTAGTAATTTTGTCTTTTAGGAATAGGCCTTTTTACATGGTGGGCCTGCCAATCACATAACCCTGATTCCCCAACCAAGCACATGATCCAAAGACCTACTGGAATATCTGACTGTCCAGATGTAGGAATTGATCTAACATTGACAACATGGCCCAGAAAGAATTAATTAGCATCCTTTTGGAAGGATTTATATAAACACTGTGTTGGAAAAATTCCCTTCTCCTTTTTTTTTTTTTTTTTTGGTGGGTACCGGGGGGTCGACCTCAGGACCTCGCGCGCCAGCAGGCGCCCGTGCCGCTGAGCGATATCACCGGCCCCTTTTTCGTATGTGGGTTCCGGGAGTTGAACTCGGGCCCTCGCGCTTGCCGGGCAGGCGCTTATGCCGCTGAGCCATCTCACCGGCCCCTCCCTTCTCCTTTTAAGATAGCAATCACCAATAAGTCTGGAAGTCTGTAAAAAGCAGGAAGCACATGAAAAAAATTATCTCAAAAATGAAGTTGTTGGCCCAGTGAGATGGCTCAGCGGCGTAAGCGCCTGCCTGGCAAGCGCGAGGGCCTGAGTTCGACTCCCAGAACCCACATACGAAAAAGGGGCCGGTGATATCACTCAGCAGCACAGGCGCCTGCTGGCGCGCGAGGTCCTGAGGTCGACCCCCGGTACCCACAAAAAAAAATGAAGTTGTCACAGCTTAAATTCACAAGGCGATACAGTCAATGCCCTGTAGTCTGTGTTGCTTTATCTAGATACAACCCTTTTGGTTTCCAAGTTATCTGGGGCAGTAAATCCACTCTTGGTTCAACTTAGATTTCTGTTGTTTGAAATCAAGCATTTTCTAATTACCCAGATCTGACTGAAGTGACCTTACCCTTCGAGATCTCACTAAAATTTATTTGCATTCTCTACCCTCTATTCTATAGTAATTCACTTGCCTTCCCCAAGATTTCTGCAAGTTGTCAGGGATTTATAGCTTCCTTATTTCTTTTATCTCTAGGTCCCTACTTTATGTCTGCCAAAGCTTGATTGTCCCAGGAAGACTCATCTTTCTTTATATGACACCGATTCAGCCATAGAATTCAGCTCCTTTTCTTTGACATCACCAGAAACCATCACAAGGTAGGTGTGTGCTGCACATAAAGCTGACTTGCCTGAAGTTTGAAGTTATATGGGGGCTTTATATTATGAGAAAAAAAATAACTTGAACTGACTGCTAGATATGCCTTTTTCCTAAAGCCACTTGGAGGCCCCACTTCTAGCAGAAAATCCCACTAATCACTTCTTCCAGTCTTCCCTAGTCCTCTACTGTATTGCCTGGTGCTCTTTTCCTCTCCCTAGATCTTCTACACCTTTCCTAGCTTTCTTATTTTCCTAATCCCTCAGCCTAAGTCTCTCCCACCTAAAAAGCCGATCTCTTACTCTATTGTACTGAGCAAGTTAACCTCATAAGGCCTCTCTGCAAATTCAAACACTCACTGTTGTTCTCAGTTAAACAAAAGACCATCTGCTCTGAACCTTACCTTCAGCAACACAAAACAGTTGATGAAGTCTTTAAAATTTCAGGCTTACTGGTCTCTCCCACAAAATATTCCATTGTAAATTGAACAAAGCAGTATAAGGACTTCTTTTTCCAATTATAAAAATATGCTGCCTCTATCCTCATCCCTCCCTCCCTCTTTCCCTTAGCATGAAAACAGCCACAATCCGTTCTGATTTCAAATAAGAATTTTCTCTTCTCATCATACATACATATTGATTGAGAGATCCTGAAAAACACCTCAGTTCTCCATTTACTGTGGAGAAAGCATCATATGCATAGTGACTACTCAGTGAGATTTAAGAAATTTTGAGCAAAAATCTCCTTGAGTTGAAATGCTCTGAGGTTATTAAGATGTTAGCCCTAGTCTGAAGGGCAGAGAGGGGCAAGAGCAGACAGGCTGCAGAACTGGCAAATGAAAACTCTGTACTCTCTAGGGCAGGGTTTCTCATCCTCATCACCACTGTATCAAATCTTTGTTGTTGGGGGTGGGTGGGATCCGTCTTGTGGACTGTAAAATATTTAGCAGCATACCTGGCTCTACTTATTAGATACCAGTGATACACACAAACATTTTCCCCCAGTTATGACAATCTCTAGACATTTCCAAATATTCCATGGGGGACAAAACTGCTGCAGGTTGAGAATCTCTGTTCTAGGGTTTTGTTCCATGGTGATATACAACATAAAAATATTAGACACTGTAGCCTTACAAAATGTCTATATAAAATCTATCTTAATGCAATAAGAAAAATTAATTGCTTTGATTCTGTAGTTTTAAATGATAACCAAAATACCCAACTTAAATATTAAGTTATTTAGTATATTATTTTGTTTAAAAATAATGCAGTCCAGCATGCACCTTTGGTAATGATACATGCTTAGAAGCGTGCTGGGAGAATTAGTACTCAGAAAGTACTTTAAACATAAGATGTATTACAATCATTACTGAACATTCTGCAGCTCATATTATTTGGAAAAATGAATGGACTTTGCTAAACAAAGTTCTGAATTTCTAAACATAAAACCTCTAACTCTTCTCTTCCTAATTTCTTGTTAATGTATCTTACAAATACAGGACTGGCTAGAGCTTTATGTTTACTGGATCCTACTAGCATTTATTAATCATAAAATTTTGTTTTCAGAAGGTGACCTATTATATTACAATCTCATAATTACATTTGATTTCTTCCAAAGCCATGTTAGGTCCTTAATTGGAGGACACAAGAAAAAGTGAAAAATAGATAAGATCAGTTGTCTTCTCAGTCATAAGGCCGAAGGTGGTAGGTGGCAAGAGAACCAAATTCCAGTGCCCCGAGACACTTGAATCCAAAATCCGCCTAGACTTCTATATAAGAGATCAGATAGACTGGCAGTGTTCTGTTCTAGAAAGTTTGTGTGACTTCAGAAAGATCTCCAGACATAACACAATCACAGAGAGGTAGATACAAAGTACAGAAATTATGGTAAAGGATAGAATTGGAGGGCATCTCTTCAAGCTTACCAAAAACATTGGCCAGAAAAGTAAGGCTAAGTTCAAGCCTATCCTGCTGATAAGAATAATGTTTCTGACACTTTCCAAGGAATCAGGTATGGTTCAAAAATTAGGAAGAGCTAAGACTTCTAGAAGTTGAAAGGCCTTACCTGCATATGCTGCAATTGTCCAGCTCACCTCATATACTCATTAATGTGATCTAACACTCCATGGATCAATAGATGGTTCTCGGTAACTTAAAACATGGCTCTGTGGAGAGTGATTTATTAAAGAAGATCCCAATAATAACCAAGACAGTGAAGGAAAAAAAAAAGATTGAATAATCTTGACCACAGACTTAAAATGCCTTTCTTGAAAACAAGTGCCTATCACTGATACAAAGAGAAACGGTGAGATAGCATTATAAAGGCTAAGGAGAAAAGAGAATGCATCTGTCAGGGAACTGCACAATAAAGAATTCGCCATGAATTCAAGAGCCAGAGGTACCTGTTGGCAAGATTAAGAAGGAAGAAAGGAATGTTAGGGCACTGGGAAGCTGTTACCACCACTAGAGTTAAAGAGGTAATAGGGTAAGATAAGCATTATCAAAGTTTGGTAAAAGCTGTGTCTCTGTCTCCCGGCATGATCTCATATTCCACCAGAAAGCCATGATAGAGTGGCTTTTTGTGGCATCTGAGGTCATACGAGGGCACAGATACATACTATCAGAGTGTGCGTTCAAAGCACAGAGGGAATATGAAAAAAATAATTTGGCCTCTTCCCCACCTGTTCTCTGATACCTTTCTGGTGCCTTCTATTGACCAAATACTACTGCAAGCCAGCTGGTAAGGAAACCTTTGTGCTGTGGTCCAGATTCCATGCCCCAAATCAGGGCAAAAAGAGCAGAAAGTGTTTTTAGGTGGGGAGGTAAATAGAGAATAGTCAGCATAGGAATAAACCTTTGTTGAACACTTGCTATTAAAAAGAAACGATGGACTAGGCATTTTATCTAATTAAAATTATGTGTAGATAGAATTGATGGGTGACTTGAAAACTTTCCTCAAATAATTTCTCTGTGCATCTGAATATTCCACCATCCAATAAGATTTGGATTTATATGAAATTCTGGTAGTCTTTTTGGAAGACTAATTTTTAAACAGTTAGGAAACACAGTTTGGCAAGAGTTCTTCAAATATTACCCCTTGAGATTCTTTTTTTGGACTCTTGTGTGCATGTTACTCAGTCACAGTCATTTGATGGCAGGTATCTGTTGTTTAGGTCAAGAATGTCCTGTGAATTTGACTGAACTATTGCTTAAAATGAAGAAGATTGTGGTGGTGGGCAACTGGGAAGGGTATCTTCAAATACCACGTGAAAAAGAATATGAATTTCTTCCTCATTATCTGTGCAGCTTACAAAACATACTCTTCTGTTTACTAGAGTGCCTACCATCTACCTACACTGAGGTACATCACATGTCAGATGCGATTTGTTATAATACTTGGACATTCTGATTTCAATACCTGGATTGCTTAACTCATATATTATCCTCCAAATCTCTATAGCATGTGAATTTCCTAAGTTGGAACTAGGACCCATGGATAAACACAACAGAGACACATATTTTTGCCCAGTTATAAAGATGAACTTCCCAGACATGACCTTGACTTTGCCATGAATGATAATGAGTGCACTGACGCTGAGAATTTCCAAGGAAAGCTGGATCTCTACTTGGCAGCAACTCTACATCATTGGATCCTAATCCATGAATCTCCTCCCCTGAAATTTTAGGGAGTCGAGACCAGGATCTTTTAAAACCATGGACTACTTCCCATTCATTTTTCACTTTAGCACAAGCAACAGAATATGGTTGAACAAAAATAAACACATACTATGTGAATTAAACGATTCACTAACTATTTCATATTTTATGACTGTAATGGCTGGACCTTTTTTTATTCTGGGAAAGATGATATGTTAATTGCCATTCATAAACAAAGCAATAATTTTATCTGATTACTTAGTCATATAGAAAGATCCAGGAGTCCTAAGAGTCAAAACAAGTAAAATCTAAAAGTGCATGCAGAAGTAAACTCTAAAAGGATCAAAGAAGATCTAATTACAGGATAGGCTCAATTTAGAAAATTTATATTGTGTTGCTATTACATACTTGCCATTTCTAAGGAAATAAGATAGTGCATGTTCCCATGAAGAGATCAATACTTTCTTGTGGTTGTCCCTGAATGGTATATTGACATGAGCCATAGGCTAATGACACTGTTTGATCCTGTTGCTAAAGCATGGAGCTTCACTGTAGTCACAAAAGCTATAGTGGTATGAATGAAGAAATTTAAAACTGTAGGGTAGCTTAGAGTCTTTAGATTTCCTGTCTTTTTAAAATGTCCTTCTTTTGAATGTTTTCCCATTTCACTGGTAAAGTAAAGTAGTCCTTGAGATCTTTGAGTTTATTCTTCCTTGCTTTTCTTGTCAAAGGATTTACAAAGTAATTTATGACCAATGGGGAAGGAAACTGAAAAGGTGACATGACTTGCTGACTTGCACTTAATCTAGACCTCAGAGCAAAAGGCATTTTTGAGGCCATACTATAGGGCAGCCAGCTCACCCAACTTAAAGCTTACTCCTTAAAGGGTATAATAAACAGTCTGTTCTTGCCTTGTCTCTTACACCACTATAACTCTGTCTCCAGAGCATTATCCCACTTTAAAGACCTTTAATGATTTCCAATCATGCTGCTGTGGTTTGAATGATAATGTCTCCTCCAAAATTCATGTTGAAACTTAATCCTCAATGCAACAGTATTAGGAAGTGTGGCCTTGAAAGCTGATTAAATTGTGAGGGCTCTCCCTCATGAATAAGATTAGCATCCTCATAAAAAGATTAGAGTATGAAGGAAGCACCCTCTTGCCCTCTGTCTCTTCTATCATGTTAGGACACCATATTCTTTCCCTCCAGAGGAAGCAGTGGCTCCCAGTGGAGACCAAGCCCTTATCAGGCACTAAACCTGTCAATAGCTTGATCTTAGACTCCCTGACCTTCAGAACTGGGAGAAATAAATTTCTCCCGTATAAAAAGTATCCAGTCTGGGGTATTTTGTTACATCAGCACAAAGAAACTGAAGCAATGATTAAAATAAAAATTAAGTCTTTGTATAGTCTACAAACCTAAGATGATCTAACGTCTTCAATATCGTCTCACAGAACTTTTACTTATGGACAAGTAAAACCACTTCCCACTGGAATTTTCACCTCTTCCTTAAATATACCAAGCTCATTCCCATCATGGGTTTGTATGTGCTGTTCCTCAATTCAGAAAACTACCCCCAGACCTCTATCTGGCTGGCTTTTTTCTTCAGGTCTCAGTTTTTTTTTTTTTTTTTTTTTTTGTGGGTTCTGGGGGTCGATCACAGGACCTCACACTCCAGCAAGCGCCCATGCCGCTGAGCGATATCACCGGCCCTTTTTCCGTATGTGGGTTCCAGGAGTTGAACTTGGGCCCTCGCGCTTGCCAGGCAGGCGCATACACCGCTGAGCCATCTCACTGGCCCAAGGTCTCAGTTCAAATGTTACCCTTTTAAGAGAAACCTTCACTAAATACATGAACTTGTACCCACAGCTCTCTTTAACATCAATCTGAGTTGAGATCTAGTGTGGCTCCCAAGCCTGCCACAGTGCCTGGGCCAAGCCAGGTGCTTCAATTTGGTATGAGTTTCCATCTCAGTATTCCACATATATGTGTATCACAGTGTGTGTGAGTTCAGGATCCAACAAATCATGTTCCACACCATCACAACTAGCAGAAATAAGGTCCAAGGAGGAATGTGAAAGCTCACAGAGTAATGTAGGAGAAAAGTGCGAGAAAGCTTATATTGGTTGTGGTGAATCAAGCGACACTACAGGAATATGCATCTTTACAAGCCATGCTGGATTCCAATAGTAGAAAAAAGGGTGACATGAGAAAGAAGAATAACACAAAGCATTACATTTAAAAGCATGTTTAAAGACTGATATTATACCAGTACAGTGAGTATCTTCATAAGTGAACAATGAGGCAGCACAATGAGAAAGTCTGGGCTGTATGTTAGAAAATTTGTGTTGGCAGAATGAAAAATCAGAACATATATTATTATGTACTGGAGTCATGAAAGATTCTAGACCAGGGTGATAGATGATCAGTGACAATGTCTGTGGGAAAATTTGTGTTGCAATGATATTTAAAATAGGTTGCTGTGGAGAGAGGCTGAAAATGAGAATACCTGTTAAAAGGCTAAAGTAATCTAAAGGGCAGCATTAGGGAGCCTAAGATACATTTTCTTTTTTCACTTGAAGATAAAATGAAGCTATCCAAGTCAAAGAAACATATTGGAGGCCGAATCATATGGATGGATGAGATGATAAAAAGGGAGATTTTAGTACAGCAAACAATGTCACTGATACTCAAGAAGAAGAAAAATTAAGGAGGAGAAACTGGCTGAGAAGAGGAGTTATGAGTCCTGCTACAGGTGGGCAATTTGAGTAGCCTGAGGCATATCCAGCTAGAGATACCCTACATGGAGCTGGAAATGAAGATTTCAGTTTTGGGGGAAAGTTGAGGCATTTGCTCATCCCTTCTAAAGATAATAATTTCAACTGTGTAGATGAGTTCACTGAGAGAAAACCAGAAAGGTCAAGGAATAAAGAGAAAGCAGAATCCTTTGGGGTCACATAGAAGAACAAGAAAACCAAAGAGTTTTGTCAGGTGGTTCCAAAGTAGACTGAACACATGCTCTGTGTGTCAGAAGTTCAGCACCTTAACAATAGTATAAATAAATGAATCCATTTATCTTCCAGCACGATTCTTTTTGCAGGATCACAAATGCTTTATTAATGTCACCCACAACATCCATTTATTATGGCTGTTTATTATTCATCTTGAAGTGACAGCCTTCCTGGCACTTCCTTAAAGACTTAGGAAGATAGACTTCCCGCAGCAACAGATGTCAGGTAAAGGGAGAGACAAGGTGAATGCTTCAAGATTTAGGGTCTGAGTTTAAAGATACAAAGTTTTTTTGTGTGACTTTTCCCTTTCTCCAAATAACTTTCTGGAAGAATTTTCTTAAATGAACTGTGGAATTTTGTTGATTTTTACTTCAGTTTTATAACTTGCTGCACTTTAGCCTCTGTACGAGATGTACAGATAGTAAGCAATCAGATTTGCCAAATGAGAATGGAACGTAAGAGTAAAATGTGGACATGGTTGAATATGCAAGATTCAAAATAATTCGCAGTTCTATAGGCCAAGGACTTGTCCTTTACAAGGTGTTATTTTTACTTTTTCTTACTTAATCTTCATCTTAATTTGTGTCTTCAAAATTAAAGGGATCAAAAGCTATCCCTACTTAGCCAATAACCCTTGTTCCTCAGACCTCTGCTCTTCAAGACAGAGTCTCACTGCCAGCAGCAGCAGACTCAACTGGAACTTGCTAGACAAGCAGATTTTCAGCCCCACCCCGGACTTAGTGATAAGAAACTGCTCCCAACAATCTGGGTTTTAATAACCCCTCCTAATGAGTCCGCCTTAAGAACCACTGTCTATGGTAAAAATTCCCTACAGTGTTCCCTGGCACATAGGAAAAAACCTCAATCCAAAACCTACTCATCAGTTCACATCTCTTACAGATGAGAAAACTGATCTTCCTGCCTATCCTGTGACTATTTCTACTTGGATTTTGTCTTTTTCAATAAAAAGACTACAAAATGGTGATCATTAAAACACATAAGGTTGGGCCGGTGAGATGGCTCAGCGGCTTAAGCGCCTGCCCGGCAAGCGCGAGGGCCCGAGTTCGACTCCCGGATCCCACATATGACAAAGGGGCCGGTGATATCGCTCAGCGGCACGGGTGCCTACTGGCGCCCGAGGTCCTGAGGTCGACCCCCCGGTACCCACAAAAATAAAAAAATAAAAAAATAAAACACATAAGGTTAATAAATGAGAAAAGAGTATGGCTAAGGTTTAAGGTAATAATCCAGGAGCATGGTGTAAGAAATTTTAAAAATTAATACTAGATAAGAATTTAGAACTGGGTGTGGTGGCACATGCCTATAATTCCAGCACTCAGGAGGCAGAGGCAGGAGGATCACCTTGAGTTCAAGGCCAGCCTGAGCTATACAGTGAGTTTAAGGCTACCCTGAACTACATAGTGAGACCCTGTCTGGAAAAAAAAAAAAAATTAGAACAGGCAATAATACTAACATTCATATTAGAAAATGTTAATGAAAACTTATGATTTTAAAATGTTTTCTTCCAACACTTTCATGGCAGTGTCAAAAAATATTTTGTCTACCATTACATTTACGTGGATAAAACTGATTGGCATTCCTATTGCTATTCTCTATTGATAGAAATTAAAGTCTTGGGGACTAAAATCTTAGCTAATAATAAACTTAATATGTGTATAGAATATCTTCTTGCCTTTTAAGCAAGAGACTTTCAAAAATGTCTGAAGATTACGCGGAAAAGACAATGTGATAGCTTAATGGGGTACCCACACTGCAATAATTTAAGCAAAAAGATTAATTACAGTTCATCTGAATAACTTACATCTATGAAAAGCCTTAAGTCCATGATGGTACTCAACAATGATAAAGTAGAAACTACATAAAAAAGGCCACTGAAAAAAGGGGGGCAGGTATTTATTTTTAAAAATATTTTTATAAGTAGGTTATAGAATTGACATATACAGGTTTCAATTGCTGTTTGATATATGTATATTCATATATATATATATATATATATATATATATATATATATATATATAATTTTCTCAGTAAACAGAAAAATGCTGAATTTAGAGTGAATTTTAAATCAATTAACTCAAGAAAATCTGGGGATTATTCTGGAAAGCTGGATGAGTTATTGTCACCTATGATCACTGACAATAATAGAAAAAGTCATGAGAATGGTGGCATACCACTGTAATCCCAGCACCCTGGAAGGCTGAGACAGGAGAATTGCAAGTCTGAGCCCAGGCTTAGCAACTCAGCAAGACCTTATCTCAAAATAAAAAGTAGAAAGGGCCAGCGGTGTAGCTCAGTAAGAAGGTCCTAGATTCAACCGACAGTAGCCAGTACTGCCAGAGAGGGAAGGAGAAAAAGACACAGGGAGAGAGAGAGAGAGAGACTACTAGCTGGAAGCTGATATATGAAATAGCCCAAGAAGATAATCTGTTATCTAGATTTAATCCTATATCCCTTGGATAATGAAAGTTCTGATGTTTCTATCAAAAATACCAAGAATCCAAATTATCATAAAGTAAAGGCTCACTGCTTGGAACTGAAATTTGATGGACAGGGAAACTCTCAAGGGAGGCTCCACATTTCCAGTATAGGACAAGGGCTTCCAACAACCATTGACAGAGCAACTGAACCTTGACTCCCAGAAAAAACTCTGGCAAGAGAAAAAAGGCCCATGGCTAAATTAGCCCTGAAGGGATCCAATAAGACTGGATATGCTACCCAAAAATTAAATGGCTCATAATGCGGATTTTGAAAATCAGCTGGTCTAAGACTGCATTCATTTTTCTGAGTCTGACAAGAATTAATTCTCTTTTGAGTCTGAAAATGTAACTTAAACCCTAGGAAAATATAAACAATGGAAGTATATATAACAATGAAGCTATAAACAAGTCTAAAAATACTGAAGACATTAATCCAACCCACAGTATATACATTCTTTAATAGTTTAAGAGTAGATATAAAAATCCCGCTGTAATTATTTGAGTGCATGTGTAGACATGTGTACACACATCTTTTGCTTTTAAAGTTTGGGCAGCTTCTAAACAAAATTAGTAGAGATTTTATTGAAATATTTAGAATTTGCTTAATTATATTCTACATTTAAATAAGATGATTTTATTCATAAAGTTTGAGTTATGAAGGGCAAAATTAGCATTTGAATGTTCAGGAAAACTTAAAAATTAATAAGATTAAAATGTGAATATTATAAAGTTACCAAGAGTAGTGTTTTCCCTACATAAACAAAGTGTTTGGTCATTAAAAAGCCTAAGGTTATTCTCTGGTTTTTTTTTTCCTCATAGAAATTTTGCCCTTCAACATCTAAGCAGGCACTCTAAGACAAAAAGAGATCTTTGATTTCTCCTTAACCCAGGTAAATGTAAGGCTGGATGCATACTCCTGTTGACTTAAACTAAAATTCAAGAGAAAAGCTATAAAATAAATATTTTTTACCATCTACTTCAATTATATTGAGAAAGGGTAAAGTGGCCACTCAACATAAAGAAAGATCTGTTACCAGCTACATATAGAAAACAAAGATGCATAAAATACAGCCCCAAGCGAAGACCTCAGCAAAGAGTAAGAAGTGAGAAAGCAGTCTAATGTACACAGTAATTCCAACAAAATAATTTATCTCTCCAATAAAATAAACACCATATTATTAACACTCGGAAACCCACGGGGGGAGAAAAAGACATGTTTGTGTGTCCCTTCCCAACAGATAAAACTAAATTTGGTGTGCGATGCCTGTAACAAAGATTCAGTCACATTTTCTTGCTTTACAGATTCAATGTTTATCTTTAAAAGCAGTAGTGGGTCAGTGTGACACACATTTTAGAGCATCATAACTTGAACTTGGAGAATTGGTTTGAGTTGATAATGATAATGGCAAAAAGGAAAGCCCATTTACAAAACTGCCATGGCAGAAAGAGCAAACCTTTTCTATAACAGCTCTGATCAATGCCTTAGCTACTCCACAGAATATTCAATATTCCCACAAAAATGTCCGGCACAACAAAGGCTTGCAGACAGATAGTATCTTGGACTCTCCCATAATGGGATTTGACAAGAGCCAGACACTTTAGGCAAGCTCAATCAATGTTAATTGAAGCAGAAGGAATTCAAAGGCAGATAGGAGTCCTTGAGATCCTTGAGAGGTGAGAGGGGGGCTTTGGGACTTTGACTTTCTCCTTTTCCCATTATCCCCTTCTATTTAATTACTAGCTGGTGCATTGTAATTTGATTTGCCATCAGGTGACTTTTCCCTGATCTCACATGCTATTTGAGTCTTTCATTTAAAAAGAAAAATATCTCACAGCTTGTGGAGATGCTTGTTCCCAGAAGAGGGAAATCATGCTCAGGCATGTAGTTCTCAGGTTTATAGGATCCTTTTTCCTGTTCCTAACACAGCAGCAAATGAGAAGGACAAAGAGAGAAGGTATTTGTTTAGTCTTGAATGATACCACCGTATTTTCTCTGGTGTATTACTATTTCTCAAGCTAACCAGCACCAGAATTTTGAACTAGCTTAGGCTCCCCCAGGAGCACACACTAAGATGGGAATTCACTGCAAATTATATTTTGGTGAGGTGATCCTAGGAAACACTGGTTGAGAAGTGACAACATGAAGTAGGAAAGGCAAGGCACAGAACAAAAATGGATTCTCAAACTAGTTACTACCATGGACAACTGAGTGTCCCTCTGAGGACCTCACAGCCAGCAGAGAACACGCTTCATTTGGTCTATCCAAGAAGATATTTTTATCTCAACCCTCTTCAGTCTTTGGTTGAGGGCTAATTACAGGAGGAGATGGGAATTAACGCCCCACACGTAAAGCTCAGATGTATAAAGTGTTGAAATGTGTAAAAGTGCGTGTAATGTGAAAACTGTGGGAAAGTTTAACAGAGAAAGTCCTCAGAAATATGGACAAGGTACCAACTACAGCTGCTATACCTGCTTGCACATACACAAGTGCCTTAAATTCCAGTGGTCCTCTGAGAAACTCTGCCACCACCCTCTAGATGAGCTGAGAGAGGGGCCTGGGAAGAAGTTATTACAGTCTGCCATGAATGATGTCCCCAGCTACAGGAGTCAGGACCTAGGGTGAGAGTTGGTATCATTTTACTCAAGAATCTACTATTGCTCCTTTAGTTCGGTATTGTTTCATTAATTCATTACATAGCTTTTAGTGGAGTCTTCACATCCATTAGGATTTCTCCTGCAAATGATGCCCTGGAGCCTTAGGCTGTTCAACAGAAAGCAGAATTCAGCCTAGAGTAGGCTCAATCTGAACCTCATCCAGAAGAGGTTTTTGTAATTTAAAAAAGTACTATTTTTAAAAATAAGGTATTTACTTTTCGAATTGATTTACACTTCGTATACTTTTGCTGAGAGCTTAGACAATACTTGTGAGAAACATGCAAGACAGAACTATAATAACTAGCCCCAAATTACAAATAAAGACAATGAAGTTCTAGAGGTGAGATTGAATGTTTCCAGCCAGCAAAGAATTAGACAGGACTGGGGGCCCGGTGAGGAAGCAGTTGAGCATGATGGTGAAAAGTTCAAGTTTAAAGGAAGGCAGACCCAATTCATTCCAGTTCTGCGTCTTACGCACCAGGTGGCCTGGCCCCAGTTACTTATCCACTGTGTGCCTCAGGTTCTCTCTCAGGAACTAGGGTAGTGAGAATACCCACTTCATGAGACCACTGTAATGATTAAATGAGCCAATGCTTGTAAATGTTTTCCTGGTGCCTAGTATACAGTGATTACACTATAATTAACTTCTTGCTGCAGTTATTACCACCATTTTAATCACTTCAAGGTAGAAAGTAGAAAATGCCCCTTTTAATCTGCATGTCTCAAAGTCATGAAATAATATCTGTGGTGCTATACTTCATACTTCGGCAATCAGAGAAAAACTGTTGGTACTTGCCACTCTGCATGAAGTGGATGATCTTAGCTCTTGTCTTTGCTTCACATTATGGTTATCTCAAAATCTCAGGTGTAGTGGTGGTGAGTGCTGGGCTTTCTCAAAAGTGGTTTCTACTAAAGTACCAGATGCAGTCTGGTGAGGCCTTCAGTGGACTGAAGTTTTCCTCACAGTGAATAAGAACTTGTCAGCATTGAGGGGGAGACTCACCAGCTCTAGGATGGCAGAAGCCTGATGTTGCACACAGGTGGGAAAGGTAGTGTTATGGCTTATACCTAGATGCCCCCCAAACCCTCATGTGCTCATAGGTGGGGCTTTGGGGAGTGACTGGATCATGGATGAGTGATACTGGGCCAGTCCACTGGTTGGTTTAGAATAGTTCTGGGTGTGGGTGATAGACTTACTGAAGAAGGAGGACCCACTCTGGGTGTAGGTGGCACTAACCAATATGCTTGCAGCCTGAATGGAATGAAAAGGGAAAGAAGGAGGAAGATTGCTTCCTGCCTGCCATGCCATGAACTGTTTGCCCTCTGCAATGCCCCTCTGCCATGCTGCCTTGTCTTGGAACCAGCCAACTATGGACTGAAACCTCTGGGTGTTGGGTATTTGGTCCCAGCAACAAGAAAGTAACTAAGACAGGTAGTATCTCAGATATATCTACATGCATGAATCACTTCCTGTAAAAGAGACAGTGTCATCTCTGTGAGGAACAAAAGACATCTACCCTATATCACAGAAGGCAGAATTACAGAATTGAGGTATTGGACTTTGTGGCCCAAGTGGGGAACAGCAGATTCTCGTCTCCTGATTTTGTCTTGTGAATCTGCATATTGCTTTCCAATGCTTTTAAGCAAGGAGGACTACGGAGCTATTCAGAGGTTACTCAGTGTTCTTAAAGGCCTACTGTAAGTTACTTAAAAGTTAACTCTTTATTAAAAATAAAATAAGCACCATTTATTGAGTGTTGTCACATCTTCACGTATCTATGATGTGTAAAGTACCATTCATGTGATATCCTTTACAGGCACTTATCACAATAACCATAGAAAGTATCATTATTTTCATTTTGTATATGAGCAAATTGAGGGTCACAGAGTTTGTGGCTTGTCTGAGAGTCTCACAGAAATAAACAGGAACTCCAGAATTAGAGAAGAATGGCAGATGGCGGTCATCATTAGAGATCAGGCCCTCAACAGAGATTTCTAGAGTTGACTATGATATAAAGAATACAAAAGGTGGCTGCACAACTCCAACTCTATGTATAGAAAATATACAGCTGTAATGCAACTTCTAGAAGAGCAGTAACTCTGGAATCAGATGAGATCTTTGGCAGGTGAACCTCTTGTAGGTCTGCACCAAACTTTCTTACAAAACCACTAAGGACACAGTTTTGTAGGAAATTGACAGAGACATTGTTGCTGAGTCAACTGAAACATTTTATTGGGAGGTAGGCACAGTTACAGGACAGTCAGAAATACTACAGTTTCTGTAAACCAATCACGGAAATGTGCCAGGTTCCTTACCTCCCCCAAAGTACGTAGAGCCACAGAGACAACTGAGCAACACTGTTGATGAGGTCAGTCGCCCTTCCATTCCTGCTTTGTCTTAGACAATGATTTTTTGAAACTTTCCAATGTTCCAATGTTGCTTAGCTCAGATTTGTGGTACTTTAAAGCTACTTTTGATATTCATAATTTTTTGCTATTCTAGCTGCAGTATCAGAAAGGAATTATGTTTCAACCTGTAAGGTTTATGTTCCTTTGTAGTATAACATTTATATCAAATAGTATGTAAGAGCCCCAGGTACAATGTATGTTTGATTATATTTTAACTCCAACCACTACCACACTGAGATCTTTTCAGTAGCTAAGCAAATGTGACTCAGGTCATTACCTGAATCCAAACTTTGAAAAAAAAGAAATATATTTTTAATCTAAAAATGGGTAAGATACAAATCAAACTATATAGCCCCATTTACTAATTAACATGGGACTGCAATTCAGAAATTCCCTAAGAACATAAACAAGGCTAATTTCATCACAGAATTATACTATATAAAGCAATTCTTTTTTATAATTCCCAGGCCAAGAAAAGAAAAAGACAGGAAAAAAGAAAGCAGATCAGTCAAAGTCACAGAAAACTGTGTGTTATGCAAGTGACAACAAAGGAAAAACAGTCCAATTCAGAACTGTCATGGTGAGAACTTCAGTCTGCAAGGATGATGGGCTTTGAATTCCACTGGAGGTGCCTCTTGGCTCAAGGAGCGGTGTGTCTGTCCTGTGCAACAGCAGCACCTTCCTCCCTGTGTTTCAGGAGCTCCCCAGAACCATCCTCTCTCTGGCCAAGGAATCGGGCCTATAAAAGAACACACAGGAGAAAGCCCATCAGGCATGGGCTGAAACAAGCTGATAACTAAAGGAAGGTGGAGTCAAGGGGTAGAGGGAAGAGTGATGGGTCCTCACCTCCTCAAGCTTCCTTCTTGCTGCCTCTCTGGAAGGGTAGAACGAGTCTTGGAACAGCCACTGATGTGGAATCTTGGAAGTCACACCCATCACCTTGCAGTCCACACTATCTCTGTTGACAAGAACATAAAATAAATAACCTGGCATCATCATCTACACAATCTCAAGGAGAAGACACTGCAGAGCAACACAGACATATAGAAAAGAGTGAAGGGAGGACAAGAGAGTAAAACTCAGAAAGGATACTCTACCTGCCACCTTTCCCTGGGATTTCCCTAGGCAGTCGTATTCTGGACAGGAGGCTTGAGATGATTTCTAAGACCTCCCCGAGGTCCCAAAGGTCTGAAAGGTCAGGAGGCATCATTCCACTGCCATGTGGGTACCTGAACTCAAAGCTCAGCTCCTTGAGAACCTCAGCCAGCCTTGCCCCAACTCTCCTGAGCGGATCCTGTCACTGAAATACTACATAACAGAGAGTAAAATGCAGATGAAAATTAGCAGGTCTTCCTGTGCCTTTGCCCTGGGGTGGTAGTCAGGGAGAGGCCAGAGGACTGGGGTAGGGTGGATATAAACCACATGGTCATCTCATTAGTGATTTTAATGTTCAAGTGATCCCATTCTCAGCTTCCCACCAAGTGACAAAAGCTCTAAGCAGAGTCCTTCAATCCCACAATCCATGTCCCTTTGGTTCAATCTAGCATTGCCTATTGACTCTTTTGGTTCAATCTAGCATTGCCTGTTGACTCCAGACCTGGAAAGTGAGGGACACTGGCTCCACCTGGGCTTCTCTTTTCCCTCAGTTCATGGAAAGCCCAGCACTGCCCCTCAGTCCTTCATAAAACTCTTCACCTCAGAGCACAGGGTAGGTGACACACAGCAAAGAACCCAGGTTGGGATTCATAGAACTTAAAGGACTACCCAAAAAGAGAGAAAGAAGGGCATTCAAAGATACTTATCCAAACAAACGCAGTTACCAGTGCCATACCAAAGCCTCATGGGATGGTCTTATAGATAGAGTATTAAAGGCACTAATAAAACTAAGAACCCATCTCTTTTTTACTATGACTATGCACGGGCAAGTTTAAACAATGTTGATGACAAAACTGCTCTGCACATAGACAGCTCCCTCCCTCTTTGCTCTTCACTGTGAGTACCCATGGCACCCTAGTCCTGCAAGAGCCTTTCCTCCTGCTGTCCCCGCTGCCCAGAGTCTTCTTCCCTGCCCCATAGGACAGTTTCATATGCTCTTTCATCAAGGAAGTTTCTCATGACCCTCATGGCTAGGACTAATCCCTTCCTTTTCTTAACCCCTAGGTTAATTTATCCAGATCTTTTATTTATACCTTACATTTAAATACGTAAACCGTGAGCTGTAAACACAGGTCACCTCAGGGAAGAAAGGGTCTCCAAGTGCTGACATGAATATTTTCCATCTCTGTTATGGGGAAGCCAGGAAGGGTTCTGAAGCAGGAGAATGAGGATTTTGATAACTTCACATATATGTTAAGTGCTTAGACTGGAATCTAGCATATAGGATGTATTATAAAAATACATGCTAAAAAAATGATTTTATGAGTTAACATAGGACTCCTTACCTCCTCAAAGCACTCCAATACAAATTATCACTGTCTAGTTTCCAAGCTAGTAACTTTTCAAACTGCCTCAATTACACCTCTAATGCTACAAAGAACTATGTCAACTCTCCCTATTTATAAATGCAGCAAATAATGCACAAAGACATTAAATAACTTGCCCATGGATGCACAACTAGTAAGCTGTAGAGTCAGGTTCAGAAACGAGGTTTTAGAGCCATGCTCTTACTGTGGAGCTACTTACTGCAGAACATTCTGTGATGATGGAAATGTCCTGTGCTCCCTAATTTGGTGGCCATGAGCCACCTGTAACTGTGGAGCTCTCTCAAAACGAAGCTACTCTGACCAAGGAACTGGATCTGGAGTTTTACTTACTTTTAATTAATTTAAGCTTTTTTGTGTGTGTGTGGGTACCGGGGGTCGACCTCAGGACCTCGCGCGCCAGCAGGCGCCCGTGCCGCTGAGCGATATCACCGGCCCTTTTTTTGTATGTGGGTTCTGGGAGTCGAACTCAGGCCCTCGCGCTTGCCAGGCAGGTGCTTATGCTGCTGAGCTATCTCACCAGCCGCAATTTAAGCTTAAATAATCACATGTGTTTAGTGGCTACTATCTTGGATGGTGCAAGCTTATCCCAGAGAGCACTTCACAGAGGCCCCTAGCTCCGCTAGTGGAGATGACAGGATTCACCTTAGACACGAGGTCATGGCAGCATATTTGGAGTGTGGAACACGTGGCATTAATAATAACACATAAGAGCACAGGCTTTAAAGCAAGACACACTTGAGCTTGAAATTCAGTCCTATTTTTCACTGACTGTGCTCGCATCACATTAGTTAAGCTTCCTGCACATCTGATCCCTTTTCTGTTAAGGAGGCATAGAAATATTTCTAGACTCAAAACAATCATCAAGGGCCGGTGAGATGGCTCAGTGGCATAAGTGCCTGCCTTGCAAGCGCGAGGGCCCGAGTTCGACTCCTGGATCCCACATATGGAAAAGGGGCTGGTGATATCGCTCAGCGGCACGGGCACCTGTTGGCGCGCGAGGTCCTGAGGTTGACCCCCCGGTACCCACAAAAAAAAAAAAAAAAAAAAACAATCATCAAGTAATGCAGTATATGAGGTAAAGTGCTTGGTACATGCTCGGTACAATTTAAATTGAAGTTGTATCGCATAAACACATGTGAATTCTTCTCTCCATGCAGTAGAAGAGAGGAAGAGAAACTAATAATACAAATGGCCGAGAAAAGCTTTTCCACCTGCATTTGACTGTGCATGCGCATGTCACAGAGGGAACATGAAAATGAAAGACAAAAATCAGTTTTCACATCCTAGAGGTCTTTCATAGACTTAGTGTATGATTCTAGTGAATATATGTGATTTTACTCTAATGCCCTGATTTTAGGAACCTAACACCCTTTTCCCCCAGCCAAATAAGTGTTCTTGGTGTTACTCCTGCAGAACCAATGCTATCTGTATACAGGCTACTGCTATGGTTACTTTTATAAACCCTTCTTAGTTCAGCTCTTGTATATATTTGTGTTCTCGCTAGGGCTCTCTCATGCACACATTCTTCCCCCTCCTCTCCCTCCTCCTCCTTCCTTTCTCCTGTACTGGATGCTCTGTGTTGTTGTTGTTGTTTACATAATTGCCCCTGAGCTCCAAACCCACCCTGCTTTTTGATGTTGGGGCTGGGACTCTGCATAACGCCCCTCTCCTGGGCCTTCCGGCTCCTTCTTGGGCTCTGTTGGTAGGAGGTACCCGAGCATGACTGTGCATGGGGGAGGAAGATACTTGTTCCTGATTTGCTTCCTATTAGCACCACCCTGGTATTACTACTTTCCTCTGGCAGCAGTAATTGGTTGCACTAAGAGCAATTGAGCCCACTTAGAGGTTTTTCTAGATTCTCACTATCAATTTCACTGTACCTCTTCCAAGACACCAGGATAGCCAGCTATCTAGTGGCCCCACCTTAAGAGGTCTGCATTCTTCCTCTGCAGGGCTTAGCCTTCAGCTTTTAAGTTTTGTTTTGTTTGGAGAAAGTATGGAATTTTTTTTTTCCACATCTTTTTTTAAAATTGGTGTACATTTGTTACACAGATTAATGAATTTCATTTTGGCAGATTCATATAAGCACATATCATAATTTGATAATTTTTACCCCTCCATTACTACCTTGCCCCATCCTTCCCCCAGTGTCACTTTTTTGGGGAGTTCCAATGTGTATAATATATATTGGTCATATCTATTATTTAAACCTCTTCCCTTTGCTCTTCCCTCTCCCAATCCTAGTGGGACATAGAAATGCTTTCTGCAGTTTACTACCTCTGTGAGCCACAGCATCCATTTGTATCCTTTGGATTGTCTGACACATGGTTAACAACTATTTATACAATTTTTTTCTGTTAAAATAACTAGTGTCACATTTTATCTTTTGACTAGAACAAGCCTGATACACCTTTTCCCTATGTTTCCATACACACAACTATGTTACCGAGTACATAAAAGTATAAGCAAGTGTCATAGTACTGCCCTACATTTTTTCCCAGATAAGAATTATCAAGATATTATGACATTTCTGTTTCAGATCTTCTCTGTCTGCACCTAAATACAGGATGGGGAGGGGAGAAAAAAGCACAGAGCACATCAGATCATGCTATTTGATATGTTAAAGAGTAAGCAAACACTGAGCTACCTTCTTGAGGAGCTCATTTCAGGGCAGCAAAAAGTCAGGTAAAACACAAAAACTTTCTATTAATGAAGACTGACATACATATTTCCTTATGCACGTGAGGGTGGGGGTGCATTCACCAAAGCCTGAAGTACAGACCTGTAGCCATATGTCAACAACTAACCTGTATCAGGTGAACGAGAACCTTCTGCAGTATGTCAGCCTCTGTTAGCTTTAACTTTCCCATCTGCCCGCTCTCTAGAGAAGACACATACATACAATATAATGCAAGAAGAGATTATATCATATCAGATCCACTTTAGAGATTCTGATCATCACTACTCCCCCTTCTATTCCCCCAACAATGTTGGTCTTATCTTTTTTAAACAGTAGAAGATATAGGACCAGACCTCCAGGGCTTATTAATCACTGCCTGCCTCTTCAATCTACTTAGGTTAAAAGAAGGACATGTTGACCAAAGACATCTCTGATCACATTCAACCTCATTCTTCTGAAATGACTCCTGCTATAGGACTTCACGCCACAGATCAAGTGATTTTTACACCCACCTCTATTCTCAATGTGATTTGCAGCTGAGACATTTCTAGTGTATAAATGGGCATTACAACTCAGAGAAGCATCACAACCGGGATCCTCGTATGTCATAATGCCCCGTCTTCAGTTTGCTTCTGCTGGTAGACTAGACCTTCATCCCTATCCTACCTGAACCTATTCCTTTGAGGAACTTACATAAGGAAGCCTAGTGGTTCTGGCTTGAATGCCATCCACTGCTGCTCTCAGTCTTCATGGATAGTGGTTTCCTCAAAGTTTAATTGCCCCCTTTCTTTACAGACCAGTGTTTTCATTAATCCTGTAAATGTAGCAGATACTCTCAGTCCCTCACCCAAATCCTTGATGTCTTACCAAGACCCATGTCCAACTGCCAATAATTGCATCTCTTTGCATGAGGGTTCTCTCCCGACACCAACTTTAGGCATGGCAGTCCAACAATATCTGATATTAACTTGTCCTGAGAGGAGTCCTCAACTAGGAACTGATAGGTTCCCAGGGCATAATTGTGAGGCAAATATTCTAAACTGTTTTCAAGAATTTTCCCATAGTTTCAAGTTGTAGCTGTCCATCTTGGCTGGGTAAGTAGCATATCCTTGCTGGCTCCCTTTTTTTCCAATCTTCCTTTCCCTCTCCCCTTACTGGTGTTTCCTCTACTTCCCAAATAAGCTATTTGTTCTCAAATCTTTGTCTCAAGGTCACTTCTAGGGGACTAAAACTAAGACAGTAGAAAACTACCATTTTTTTACCTCTCTTCACTTCAGTCTCTTCAAAAATATTTTATGTGTATGTAGATCTATGTACACATAAATATGTATTATTTCCAGACTATCTTAATTTGATTTACAAATAACTATGTATGTCATTGATATTTGAGTTTTCAAGTATTTTGCTGTGTGCTGGTGGTGTCTCTCCTGTAAGTCGGTAAGATGCTCAAAGTTCAGGAGAGCATCACCCTCTCATTATATAATCTTCCGTGATGCCCAGTATGACATTCTACAGACTTGAATATTCATTTGATCAGTGCTGACAGACAAGAGGCCATAGAGGTCGGGTCTGTCTGTCCCATAGTCTTGTCAAGGGTGAGAAAGCTCTTACGAGAAAGAAATTGTGATAATGTTTTCAACCCTTTGGAGGAATAACCTGGGAAGCCCAGAATGGAAGCTGGCAGTAAGCGAGGGCACCAAGTCAGGATACTAGAGTCATATAGCATGTGCTAAGCCCTGTAGATCATATAACATGAGATACTATGTAATTAAATATGTTCTCTTAGCCTATTTCTCAGGGACAGTCCAGTCTGGGGCAAACTTAGCTTTATGAGCAAGATAGGCCAATGCAAGGACAATCCTTGTGAGACCCTTTCTGAGAATTCTAGACCTTTGCTACAAATGGCAAGCTATCTACTTTATTGAGCTCTACCAAAGTACATTACAGAAATGGATACTAATATTTAAGGCCCAAAACAGGTAAACAGAAGGTCCTATATTAATTCATCATATATGCTATAAGTAAAAGGCTTAAGGGACATCTAACAGTGGCAGACAATGATGAATATTAATACCACTGACTGCAAACACGCTTTGCTTAGGGCTCTCATCTGTCTCCTGGACATAGAGGACTTACTTTATGGGCGTTCTGCTTGCCTATTTCTTTTCCCAACTAGAAAAAGAGCCTGGCTTATCAGACGTTCTAGACCTAGAATCTTTATTAACCAGCTCCCCCTGGACCAAAGATTCTAAAGGACATTCTGAATCAAACAAAGGTGAAATGACACTCAGAGCTGAGTATTTTGTTGCATTATTTCTAAGCCTTTTACAACTGACAATCCAGATAGGATATTGATTAAATAGATTACGCTGTGTCCTTAACTGGGCTGCTAACAGAGTTCACCGTAATACACTTTCAGCCCTCCCTGGTTGAGTCTAGTGCCTCTGTGGCAACCAGAGACGTTACACATTCAGCACCCTGCAGACACCTTGTCCCACATGGTTCCAGGAGCACTTGACAGGCCTGCAGATAGAGTGCAGCCATCACAAGCTCGGGGATTCTAAAAGAACATTTCCAAGGTTTTGTTTGAGGAAAGACACCAACATATGGCTTTATATGAATCCTGCTGATTGAGGAAACTTCAGATTAGATAGAAGCTTTCTAAAAATAATTCTGATTTGAATAGAAAGTCCAGTTCTTTACAGAGCCAGACTGTTTTTCCCTCTCGTCATTTGGGAACTTAAAGAGGCCACAACAATGACAAGCAGACAAAGCAATGCATAGTTCATCCAGAAATGAATTGGAAATGGAATTATAAACAGCTGCCACACTACCCAGGCAAAAAGCCAGAAGTAAGAAAGGCATAGAAGAGAAGCACGATGACCACCACAGACCTAACTCTAAGCTCCAAATATGAAGGCGCCTGTAACATACTTTCTTGATCCTCCTCTAACTTCCACCTCCTCTCCAAAGAAAAGCTTCATTTGTCCATTATATCAATCCACCTATGAATTCATCATTCACAGAAGATACATTGGAAACAGATATGATAGCAAGAGCAACCAAGTTTCAGAGTTAAGTGCTCTGTGATCTGGCCAGTTCAAAAGAGTTTTGCACATTTATTTAGTGGAGAATTTTGTGGCACATTTTTCACATACATGTGAGAAATGCATTACCAGTGAAATGTTTACTTATTCTCACCTTCAAACCATGTACGTTCAAAGAGAACCATAGCCGAAGAAGAAAAGGAAACACTAAGGCTAAGCCCTCTCTGGGTTCTTGCATGCATGATTGTCTTCCAGTATGGAAAGATATCTTGCCAAAAATTTCCCTCACACATAAGGAAGACTTCAGCACTTTAATAGTCATGCTACAAATATTCCACATTATCCCAAATTGTGCTCGAGTTTGCATTGAATCTATCATTGGCTGTTTCACTTGTCATAATATTAATGATTGCCCCTTGATAATCTCATTAATGTCTAAAGCACTGAATATTAAAAAGTACCTTATTCAAGGTCAATTTTAAATCTGTCCAGTCTCTACTTAAAAGGCAAGCTAACTGCTCTCCTTTTTAGTTTTATAGCTATTCTTTTTCTTCACCTCCAAGACTTATTTTGTCCTTGACAATCTCTGGGTATCCAATACAGAAAAAAATAAAAGAGTGTTTCTTGTGTTGAGTGTTGTTACAATTCTGGTGGTGGTTAAAAAAACTAATGCTTCTATATAAAGATTTCTGCATATATTCCCGACTTTGGCAACTAGAGTTTAAACTCCCTGAAAGCAGAGTCAATTCATCACGCATCCTCCTTTTGTGGTTTCTTAATGCCTATCAGAGTTCTGGGGACTAAGTCAAGGTGATTTTATTTTCTGAATAATAAATGTGATGCTCACTGTAATAGGAGATACTTCGTAATATTACCACACTGGGATTATGCATTCCCAGGTTTCCAGGGATAAGTTCCAAACAAGGGCTCCTGATCAGGGTGACATAAATGAGTTATTTGGAGGTCTTCCAATTTTTATTTTTTAAATTTACTCCTCTCCCACCTTTGCCTGTAACCAGTGAAGGTAGGAAGGAGAGGAGAGTTCATAAGAAAATTTTACCTCAATGATTTCTAACGTTATTATCTCCTTCTACTTCCATAGTCTAAGAATGAAAATTCTAAACATGGTCTTCAATTTTAAAAAATCATTTAACATGTAATTATTTAATATTTGGCTTATCGATGCCAACTGCAAAGATTTTACCAGATCATCATAATGGGGAGTGAGGCACTTGAAGTCTGTGTTCAGCCCAGAGGGCAAGCTACAGAATTTTAGGTATCTTAGGCTTGTCCATCCCTCTTGGTCCTTTGCATACTGATGTTCACAGAAAATGGAGGATGCGGGGGCAGTCAAATTCTTGTAGCTGTACAATTCCAGGAGTAAAGCTGGTGGTGCTCCCAGAAGCACCCAAGAAATAAGAGGGAATTCTGTTCATTATTGACCAGTATCTGTGATATATAATGGGTACCTCTTCCAAGTTTTCATTGATTTATCTACAAAATGGGACTAAATATCTTGCCAACCTTCAGACAAGACACTCACACTGTTACTGTTATGCACTGGAGGATCAAGCAGAAGGTCCCCTATGCTGCAACGCAAGGAAGGTTACAGAGGTCAGCCACCAAAATGGGCTCAAGTGAAGTTTTTTACCCAAGTCTATACCAGTAAATTTCCAATCTATCAATCATTCCAAAGCTGTGACCCAGAGGAAGCAAGTTCCCAGGTATAAGACGAATATAAACAGAACTCATATTTGTCTGTGTGTGGCCTATCCAGATGCAAACAGATTACTCAACCAAGGCAAACACTGGAGATGCCAGCATCAAACCCAAATAGTGACAGGGCCAATTATGATTCGGCTCGCCTTCCTGAATATGAAATGTCACTTGTGTCAGGGAAATGCTGTTTGTAAAACCCTTGTGAGAGAGAAGCCAGATCAGTGCAACTTTCATTCCTCTAGATGTCATGAGGAAGAAACCAAACAGCAAAATCCATTTGTTGAAAACCTTCTAATTCCTTGAGTTTTGAGAAGTAGAGATTTTTAATTTAATCTAGAAATCATCTGAACACAAAACCCCCAGAGGTAACCCAGACAATGAAGGAGGGCTGGGTGGGCACTAGACAGAACTTCGGGAATCTGTTATTCCAGTGGTTACTTGCCATGAGGCTATAAGGGCCGAGGCATGCCAGATCTTTCTAATTTTCAAGACAAGCCCCCAAAAACAAAAAACAAAACAACAAAAAACTCCAGAAAACCTAGATTATTTATGGGCGGCTTGCTGACACTAAATTGTAGACAACTACAAAATTTTTAAAGTATTGTGCAAGCAAACAAGACACATCTATGGGGCCACATTAAGCTTGTAAGTTATCAAATTCCAGGTTTATTCTATACATAAAATTATAGATGTGGAAAATATCAGGTTTCAATAGTTTTTATGGAAGGAGGGTACAAAAGGAGCATATCAGCCTGAGAGTCAGGAAAACTGTGTATTTGTCCTGGACTTGCTATGTGTTTATAGGGAGAGGGCAGACAGATCCACCTGGTTTCCTGAGTCTCTGCTTCACCCTATCTAAATCAGACAGATCTCAAGGCTGTTACGAGGATCACATCAAGGTAGGCTAAGATACATGGAAAGTACTCCATGCACTGCCTGCTATATTATACCCCAGTTCATTTGCTATCTCCACATCCTCACTGAAAATCTGGGATAATGACTTTACCTGAAAGGAGCTGTCATTTGAATTAAATGGGATAATAAAAGCCAAGTGTTTCGGACATGGCCTGATAGTAAGTGCTCAAGAAGTCTTTGTTGTTATTATTTGTAACCAAGAAACGAATTTTCAAGCCAAAAATTATGTAAGCACTGACACAGAGTTGCAAAGAAAAATACAGTTTATTCAGTGTTCTGCTAGGGTGTACCAAACAGAAATCAAGAAATAGATCTTCTCACTTGAGTGGAAAATTTTCCATGAAGTTCTAGTTTCTATTAAACTGTTGACTCATGAAGTGTTCTTACTCTGTATTGTTCTCTCCAATATAATCAGAATTAACAAATAGGCTAGAGTCATTTCTCTTGCTGTTAATGACTAATAAAGTTGATATGACAGTATTTTAATTGATTGATACCAAGAGGGAAGAAAAACTCTATAGCAGATTTTTTTCTGTTATATAAAATCCAAAGAATACTTTATACTATCTAATAAAACCAAAGATTAATTTTTCTTTTTAAGACCTACTTCATGAAATGACCTGTATTGATTCATTACATAAAATTAGAATTTTGTTCTCTTTCCTATGACAGTTCTGAAACCAACATGCCTCATAATCATAGGTATTATATTTGAAGACTGCAGAAAAGAAATGTTATTCTATTTAGGTAGACAAAACTATCCCAAGCCACTGGATAGGTAAACAGGGCTTATGCATGTCCACACTGTCAAGGTAAACACTCAGGAATCCTACAGTATCTTGATGAAAGCAAAATTGCATAAAATGTTTAGAATCCAGGGTAAGGAACAATATTATTTTTTTTAAATCAACAAACAGAAAGTTTCCAAAACATGTAGCTCTTTCTAAATATAGACCTGAAAGTAGAGCTCTGTTCATTAAAATTGGTCATTGTTTCTATCTCTTATTCAGTTTCTACGCATGCTCAAGGATCACAGCTGTGAAATCACCATTTCATAAGCCAGAGCAGGCTCTTGGAAGACCCTTGGGGAGCCCTTTACTCAGGCAGTTAGCTCATTCTGCTTCTTACGTTTCCTAAGTTTTCCATTTCTTTAAAGACTTAAACTGACTGAAACCACTCAGGCCCATTCATTCAGTGAGTGACAATTTCAGGTGGCCATTTTTACCTCCATCTAGGTAGGTCCTTAGAAGAAATCAAAACTGCAATAACAAAAATAGCATTAACTGTTAAAAGTCTCCGAGGCTTACTTCAAGTCATCTCCTCTATTTACACACCCTTAACACTATCTAAATGAGTTAATTTCTCTTTCGTAATATACTCTGGCTCACCAGCTTGTTTCTTACATATATATTCATTCCTTCACCTCTTTGACTACAAGTATTGTCAGCCTGTAGAAACATTTCCCCTATTGAATACCTAGGAGAATGGCCTGCACTTAGTAGGTGTTCTAATAATATCATTAAATTGAATTATGGCCCAAATTTATGTCTGGTCACTGTTTTAAAACAGTTCAACCTCTTAAAAGTCTTCCTAGTACTCTCATGGGATAAAGTGGAAATGAATTCATTATTATGCCTGGCAAAATGAAAAGCCCAAATTGGATTTTCCTTGCCTCTAGTTTGTTATACAACTGGAATATGAAGCTGGTTGGAAATCACATCCATCTAAGTTGGCAGATCTATCAAGGATCCTATTGAAGATATTAACATATGATCTGGTTAGAGTGGGATTTATGCATTTCCATCATAGGTAATGGAGATGAAAAGGAACCTGTCAAATCAGGCAGGCTATTCATCTGCCCAAAGAGAGTGTTCAATTAAAGTGATTATTTATATATGGTCTGTAGAGCTTCAAGACTTCATTCCTCATCACTTCATGCTGGGAATGTGGCATGGGGCAATGAGTACATCCATTTCTGCATGTGAAACACACAGGGATTCCATGAGTGGTTCCACACGGTTTGGAAATTAATATTTTGTCCCCTAAGCTCAGACAATGGACTGTTTAGGCCACAGATTTCAGAATAAATATTATTTGGCAGGTTTATACATTCCTAATCAGAGTATAAGAGTTTACTGTCATTTTATAGGCATGGCTTTACAGAATGAAGCTATTTATTTCTTCCTAAATACTATGCTTACAATTTAGATATTTAATTGTGAACTGAGAAATGGTGGCTTAATAAAGTCTTTACAAGCTAAATTATTATAAGTAGCATAATAATTCACTTAGGAAGGTGTTTTTCATAAAATAGAACTGCTTATTAAATCAAGTTTCTTTATATTTAGTCAAACAATAGAGAGAAATATCAAAAGAAAATCAAATACACTGGTACCTCAGTTTGCAACTTTAATTTGTTCTATGATTTTGGAAAAGCCCACATTTGTGTTTGTATGGCAAAGATTGCCACAATTGTGCTGTCAGCCAATGCAGTGTTTGGAAACAAAAACAAAATTTTGCCAAATGCTTCTTTTTGTAGACCAAATTGTTTGCAAACAAAACCATTCACCAACCGAGGTGCTACTGTACCTAGGTAAAATTAGGTGCTATATTCGCTAAATTTACACTGTTGTCCATCACTGATACCCATCACTACTCAATCTAAGCATCATCATAAATACAAACTTGAGTAGGCCTCATGCTCTCCTAAGTTTCTTGGTGTATGTGTGTCGAATGGGATTCTTAGTCCTAAATCATCTATCAGGCTCAGTCTCACACAGTTTAGAAATACTACGGTACTTTAAAAGGATTTGGAATTACTCAAATATCAATGTATTTTAGATTTTTTTCCTGTGAAAACATACATTGTTTTCCTTATGCACAGGCACCTGACACAATATGTAAGTGGCCTAGGAACGACACCATATTAGATATTTGATGTTGTTTAGTCTTAGAAGCTTACAGTAGGCAATATGGACTTGGCCATGTAGTGAGCAATCAGTAAACTCTACTTAAACTGTGAAGGGCAGTGAAATGTCTGTCCCATATATGACAACCTGAGGACTTTTGAGGCAAAGAATTAAGATAGGTATAAGCCAAACATGATGGCACATGCCTGCAATCCCAGTACTCCACAGGCTGAGGCAGGGAGATTGCAAGTTTGAGGCCTGCCTGAGCTACTTGCTGAGTTCAGAGCCAGCCTGAGTTACATGGGAAGACTCTTTCTCAAAACTAAATAAACAAAAATATAACAGTGAGGAAAATAATCCAATATCTAGTGACACCATGTCGAGGAGGCTCAGGGTGCTGAGGTATCACAAGTTCTCTGGTTCTCAGACTAAAACAATAGATCTCTGACATCCTGGCTCAAGAAATTAAACAGGAAAATAGACATATGCAGCAGGGGATTTTTAAAGGAGGAAATTCTGATAATATCTCAAAGACCCCAAAGAACATAGCACGAATAGATTTTTAACATATAATACTAAGTAGTCCTATAGGCAGCTCTCTGATAGGTTTGTATTTTCAAAGAGTGTGTTGAAATACAGAAAAAATATCCACTATGAAGGGTGCACACAAAGTATCAGGAAGGCTAAAGCAGGAAAAGAACCAGACTTTTGAGAAAAGAAGAAATATAGTGCTTTTTTCTTCTATAATTTTTTTTATGCTGGTACCAGGAGTCGAACTCAGGACCTTGCGCTTGCCAAGCAGGTGCTTATGCTGCTGAGCTATATCATGAGCCCTATAATTCTTTTTTTTTAAAAGCTCGATCCAAAAAAAAAAAAAAAAGTGAAGATAGCTGATAGCTAATTGTAGTACAGATGATGTTGGCAGCAAAGACACAGAAGTCTTTTGCTGTAATTTTCTCTATCAAAGTGGTTTTCAAACAAAAAAAGGCCAAATGTAGGAGAGAGAATATTTACTCATATAATACATGACTACTTTAATGATTTGTTAAATAAATAACTGCTAAGTGCCAAGAATTATGTTAGCCACTGGAAAAGCTTTGGTGCATAAGGCAAACATGACCTTTGCCCTCTTGGAATTTGAATTCTTGTGAAATTAAATCTGAAAGGAAACCTGACAGCTCCTTTAATACAATCACACACAGATCCTCCAAGGTTAGCAAAGAAGTTATCTATCACTCCTTTGCCAACCTTGAAATGCTGAAGATTCGTTTCATTAATGGAGTTGTCAGATTTCTTTACAATGTCTATGAGATGATGAGGAAGTAGAATAAAGCACTTGATGGATTGAGTTTGAGATTCCAGAACCAAAGAAATCAGCTTCTACATGGGGCAACTATAAAGCACATGGTGAATTTTGCTCTGAAATTTTTATAAGAATTTAAAAAACTACATAAGTAATATATGTTCTTTTAACAACTCTAACAATACAGAAAGGATGCAGAAAACAAAGTTAAGGGATCGCAGTAATGTTGCAGTTGAGATCCTTGTACATGTTGTAATGCTGGGCAGGCTGAAGCCTGCTGTAAAAACCTTGGTACAACCAACTGCGTCCACCTGCTTTCCAACTCTGCATTTAGCGATAGTACATTAGTGACTGGAACTTGATGACGGTGGGTGTCATTTACAATGTAGAAAATGACAACCACTACAAGAGATTTTTTTCTTTCCCTCATTACCCCCTCACTCCCTGCTTCTCCCTCTTTTCCCCAGAGGTGTAGGATCTTTCTACACAGTTATTTGCATGTTGCATTCCTCTTCTGCAAGTTTCCTGTTCATGTACTTTATTCTTTTTTTTATTATTATTTAGTTATTTTGGTATCATTTAGTCTGATCACAGTGGTTACATTGATATTAACTTCTGATTAGTTGTGAATTATAAATGGTTTTTCCTACTACATTTTCGATCTTCAGATTTTGTACCTTGTATCTCTTACCAAATACTGTCTGTAAACAAATGTACCTATCTTTTCTTCGTGGTTTCTGATTTTCTTTTCTTATGTTCTCCCCCAACTATGGAGGTTACAAGGAAATTTCTGTGAAGAAGCAGTTAGAGCATGGGCTCTATCCACAAACAACTTCAGTTTGCATCCTAGCTCTACCCTTCCAAATGCAGTTTTCTCTAATTCTCTGTTTTCTCATCTTCAAACTAGGATAGAAAATAGCATTCAATTTACAGGGCTATCAGGATGAGTAAATATTGAATATATATTGTGAAATTTGCTGTTCAACACTGGTAATTGAACTGTCTCCACTATCTTGAAATGTCTGTTCAGATTCTGTTTTTATTTGGTTATGGCAGTTTAACAAATATCTCCATAGGTATGGTATGCAACTGACTCACACTGTGACATTTAACATACCAGAATATCTCTGTTCTCTGGTTGGTGGGTGAAATCTCAGGTGGGATTCCTGGCTGCTATTCGTCTCTGTAACAGCTCCTGGACATCAGGCTGTTTTAGCTTCAGTGGTAACAGGCTAGTGCTGGTCTGAGTCTCTTTCTCTATTAAGAAACAAATTCTTTCTCCCTGGAAGCTTTTAAAATTTCTCTTTGTCCTTGAGGAATTTCATCAGAAAATACAGATTTCACATATGTATACTCCTGTGCATAGAGCATTCATAGTATACATAGACAACCAATGTCTATGCATACACACACACACACACACACACCACACATGCATGCACACCCCTGCTATGTATTAGCATAGTATATACACACCAACACACAGTATATATGTAGATACATCTCTCCATATATCTGTATATGTGTATATGTGTAGTGACATGTTTACGTATATGTGTGTAGATAGATCTATGTATATGTGTATTGTATGCACATTTGTGTGCATAAATATGTATATATAAACATTGTATATTTTTCTTCAGGAAACCCACTTGGAACTGAATTACATTTTTCAAACAGAAATTTCAAGTTTTATCCCAAAGAACTTCAATTTTTATTGTCATTGCTCTTGTTTTTAATTATTGTTGTTCTTCCATCTGCTCCTTTCTTCCTCCTGGAAATTTTATCTACACGTTAAGTGTCCTAGAACTATTTTTTTTTCATTCAGTATTTTCATTTCTCTGTATTTTTGCTCAATATTGTGAAATAATCCTTACATTTGATCTTCTAGGAACCTAATTCGGTCTTCAGAAGAGATTATTAGCCTTTCAAATAGTCTGAATTTTTCAATTTGTAAAGCATTTTTAAATTAATTTTAGGATATGGGGATTATGATTGCATCTTCTTTAAAAATTTCTTTTTAAAGAACTTTTCATGTGTCAATTTCATTGCTTCTATATCAACAGAAAAATGTTTTCAACTGATTCACTTGGCTGTTTACCTCTATTTCACTTCTTTTTTCAGGTACCTAGTGATGTTATACTTCCTGCCCATGTGAAGTTGAGTGTGACTTGCTTTTGCTATTAAAATGTGCAAAAACTGTTGCCCATAACTTTCAGTGCAGAAGCTTTTAGAGCCAATGCATGCTTCCTTTCTCTCTGTCCCAGTAGCCATCATTATTCCAGTCAGTTGCTTTTCCAGCACCCTGAGCCTCATACTAAGAATGAGGCCATTGAAATGAGTTCTCTAGTCAACGCTGAGAGTCTGGGTGGGAATTAATCTTATTTTAAGCTACTTAGTTTTAAAGGCCATTTGTAACCGCAGCAAAGATTAGTATATCCTGATATATTCTGCTTCATCTCCATTCTTTAGATGACATTTTTGCTTTCCTAGCCACTGTTGAGTGCTCCTTCAGTAACTTGTAGAGATTAAGCTCTTGGACTGTTCTCAAGCAGTTAAAAACCATAAACAAATAGCCTGGGTATTTCTTATACTGTTATGTCAACTGTGGATACCTAGGTTCTTCTCACAGGATATGAGAATGTGTTCTTTCTAATCTCAGGTTTCTTATAGGATGAATGGCTCTTCTTTTACATGTCAAGCGCCAAAAGAGTTCAATATACCCATGAAGTAAAACATCCCATTTAAGTCAAGTGAGCAGAACCTGCAACCCTCCAAAGGGCAAAAGCAACAGGAGAGTGATGTGGGTCATCATCTTGACATGCCCCAACATTTAAGGTGAACCAAGAGTTTTGTGAACCAATGTCTTCAAGAAGGAAGCTCACAGCTTGCTTTCTTCCTTAAAATCTCCAGTGAATGTGGAACCCTCAGGGTTCCTCTAGTCTTCCTTCTCACTTTGTCTTGTGTGATGCTCCAGAAAAGAGTTAAAGAGAGACAGGTAGATAAAGTGAGTGACTGGGCAGCCATCTTCATTGATGGACAAGAGGAGAAATAGAAGTGCCCAGGGAGAAATGAACATCCTGGTTTTCAAAAGAAATGGGGAATAAGCAATGAGGGAAGAAAACAAATTTCAGAAATTAGTGAGTTTAATATGAAGCCTCAATTAAGTTGTAGTACAAATAGTAAATATATTGTTATTGCTTCAAAAGAAGTGATTGGCACAATTGGCACTGGTTTGCTTAGATAGGGTCGCCAAACATGGTTACTTCAGAGAAGTACTATAGACACAAAATAGCAAGCTCAAAAGAAGATTTTACTATTTCAAGCTAAACTTTAAAGAGAAATGGCTAGTAGTGAGATGGACTAACAAATGGCTGAAAAAAATATTTCTGAAGAGTGTCAATATGGAAGAAAATCTACATAACTATGGAAAGTTTTTATCCTTTTTAATGAAATATATCAATGTCAGGAGGAATAGGAGAAATCTAGCTTAATAGGAGGTCAAATGAATAAGACCCAGGGACTTTAGTTAGCTATGAGGTCAAAATATTTCACAAATGATGATTAGCAAAACAGCAAAGTAAATTGTAGGCTGTGTAATAAAGATGTAGAGAGTCCAAGAGATGGGTATTGCAAGAAGAGGTCAATAGTAGGTTTGGTACTGGAAAACTCTTTTGATGTTTCTGTGCTCATAAACACATAAAGGCCCTTCCTCTTCAAATACACACCTCTAACCTGCAGTGCGTGGCTTGGTGGGTTGGAGTGCAGGCTGCAAGTTAACTTCCCATGGTTTCCTTTCCCAGGCACACCTGCAGTAGACACTCTACATATCTGTACTGCACCCTTAGTAAGAAACCCCCATACTCTGCACTGCTCAGAACTCAACTGGAAGATTTTTCTCTGAACTGGATATTTTTGTTAAGAGAGACTTCCAAAGTGGGATACTTTCAAAGATGAACAGAACAGCAATTAGTCTGGGAAGTATGTCGTATAAGAAAGGATTTAAAAACTCAGTAAAGCCATGGTTTGATAAGAAAAAAACTCAGGAAACCATGATAGCAGACTTCAACTATTTGAAAAGAGAGGATTTAGGTTTGCACTGGGCAGAACCAGAAGGTCAAATGAGGACTAACATGTAGATTTGCAATGCTCCGTACATTGTGATGACCAAGAATTATGTCAATTCAAAGTTACAAGACATGTTTCCATTTATGTTAAAGGCATTTCTACTTAAGTTAATGGCAATTTAAAAGCAGGATGTATTCCCTTGAAAAGAGTGAGTTCCTCATAAGCAAAGCTCTACTGGTCAAGAATGTTATAGAAGATCCTCCAGTAAGAAATCTGAACTAGCAGAACTCTCCCAACAAGTCACATAATTGCATAGTATACAGCATTTGTGCTCATATAAGAAGTTAAAAACAAAACTAAACAGATATACTTTCTTCTTTGATGCAGTCCATAATCTAGTGATGGAGACAGATACATACACCGCCTTGCTGTGCTTTAAAATTTTATTTCATGAAAACCACCAGTTCCAGAAGAAACCTATAGAAAACACCTATCTCATTTTCATTCTCAGTTGCAAGAATGAGAGCCAGAACTGCCACATAATTTGCAACATATGCTTATTTTCTTGCTCTTAAATATTTAACCTCAGCAGCACTACTAAGAACTATGTCTTCACAAGGTCCCACTAAAATCTAGTTTACTCTAAGGCATCCATACAGAAGACCTGAACAAAGTGTTCTCTGACAACTGCCATTCATGTTTCAATAGTATTTAAACCAGAATTGTCATTTATGTTTCCTAGGGATCTCTTACATCTGGGTTTCCCAGAAAGTTCCTGGCTTGTTACTGTTGTCCTAGCATAATTACTAATACTGCTGTCCTTAATCTCCAAAGCATCCAGCTTGAAGGATAAATTACATGGTCAAGCTGACACTACCTTACCTTCCAAATACTATTTATTGTATCATAAGCCTATATTGTGTAATATGAAGAAAGAACCATGAAAAGCACTGAGTAGTTTTCAATCAAATAAGATACTTGATCATTAACATCACTTAAATGCCTTTAGTACAAAGCAGATTAAAATAGTTACCTAGAAAAAACCCTCAAAGTTCTATAGAAGTGTAGTGGAAAAAAATAAAAACTCCAAACAAAAACAAGAGAAAGCCTTTTGGAAAAATGGAAATTTCTATAAAACTCAGAAATAGGTTAAAATTTCAATAAGTAGGAAGGGCATTCCAACTAGAATAAGGAAGTAGTTTCATACTCATGTTTATTCATCAACTCATTTATTCACCTAACAATAAGTATATAAGTAAAACTGGTTGAAGGAGCACTATATTATGTAGCTAATAAAATAGGTAATAGAAATATTGGGTTAGTCAGATACTACTATGTCAACCTTCCTTTTTTGTGAACAGATACTGAAATGGAAAGAAAATTAGAGTAAATGGGTTTTCTAGGGTATTTTACATATTATTGTTAGCAAATGTGAAGCAGTATAACCATCTTAAATAGTAATGGTTTGTCCCTTGATGGCTTTCTTCATTCATGTTATATTTTCTCTCATTCTCCTGCCTGGGGATTTATGGTTTAATAGGCTATAATAGGCAAGATAAAGCCACCCATCATGTAGACTTAATGTGGGAAAGTAAATTTAACTTGGTAAGCTTGATATATAAATATTGTTCTTTTTGTGAACACACAGAGCATATTTACTTGGGTGTAAAATCCAGGCTATGTACTATGTCCAGGTCTAAGGTACAAGGAAAGGGGCTTTCAGTGCTGTAGGGCACAGAAACTGCAGAGATTCCTGCTTGGGATTAGGTAAGGCATTATGTGTTTTCTAGTCTTTCCAGCATCTAGCCTTTCGGGGAAATTGTAATACTAGTACATTTTATCTTAGTACCTATATCTATACTCATATCTATATCCATCTATATTTTACACACAATGAAAAATTCCAGACACTTAGCCACTTAGAAAGTCCAGCGTTGTTCTTCTCGGTGGATTTTTGGTTGGAATGTTTCTGCTGATAGGGACAAATGAAGATGGTGTTTTAGGAGTTTTAATGCTATGTCTAGAGAGTTTCTTCACAGGCCACCAACCATATCATATGCCAAAAAGGTTTTAGATGGTATATGTTGAAAATGGCCACCAGAGGGACTTGCTGAGGCTGTGCATCAAATGTTCAATACAGAGAAATACTGCTGATTGGTCAAAGGCAAAGGACTTCACTTCTCAGACAGCAAGACTAGCATTCTATAAATAAAACTGAGATTTGGAGTGATAAGTTTGTAAATGTTGCTATACAACACATCTTCATATAACGTTTCCAATGCTTAAAGTTCTCAGTGAATATGTTCCATTTATAATTTAAAATATTCTAGGGTAAAATAGTTTTAAATAAGTAAAATATTTGTTTTCAAATATTTAAAATTAAACTGGGGACTTGTATACTTGAACAACAAAACTTTCACCAGAGGTTGTAGTATGTCAAGTCATTAATATACAAAGCTTCTACCAGTCAAAACGGGAGCCATCTAAATAACAATCTCAGCTAGGGTGAGTTAAATTATACACAAAGAAGTTTGAGAAGCCAATTTATCAAGGAATGATATGTCATATTTCTTTTTTCTGACCATCTTTAAAATAGGCACAATTTACTCTGTTATTGGAGAGTAGGCCATTAGCCTTTTCCTCAGCAAGCTTACAATCTTCTGGTTAAGTGTATTCAACAAATATAAAACTAAAATGATGGACTTCAATTATTAATTTTCAATTTGTTTAACTGCTTCAATTATATACAACCATACATACTGGATGAGGAAGGATTATACAAAATTACAGTAATGAATCTGCCCTTAATCTTGGAATCTAGTCCATGGAGAGTTACGAACATACAGAAACATTAACAGTACTCCAGAGAAAATGAGTACACGTTTTTTACATCAGTTGATGATACTGTGATCTCTAAGATGGTAACAAAGTCTTCAGAGAAAGTGGGAATGAAGGGTATATTGCACTCAGGAAACCAGAAGGCAGAATTCTAGATTAGGGTTAGTGGGAAACCACAACAAAAAGCTATATACTATTCTAGACATTTAAGGAAAATAGGAAAAGTAGTGAAATAAATATTATAGTTCAGTTAACAGGACAAACTTTTTTTTTTTTTTGGTCGGTACCGGGGGTTGACCTCAGGACCTTGCGCGCCAGCAGGCATCCGTGCCACTGAGCAATATCACTGGCCCTTTTCTCGTATGTGGGTACCGGGAGTCGAACTCAGAACCTTGCTCTTGCCAGGCAGGTGCTTATGCCACTGAGCCATCTCACCGGCCCAGGACAAACATCTTGAATGATAAGGTCAGACACATGTATGGTGATCACATGGCCAAATATCTGGGAGGTATGGGAAAATGAGGCAAGTATCTGTGTTTCATTGTTTTCATTTTTCAATGGAAATTTCTAGTTTGCACAATTCACAGTTATGAAAGCTGACTTCCCAATTCTCGTTAATGCTAAAAGGAAGACAGGTACTCTGTGAAATGCATCCTAACATATATACTACATATACACATCAGAGACGAGGGGGCTACAATTACCTAAGGGTCCCGACCATAAATTCTTCATTTGGTATTGAAAAATTAAATTTTTCTTGTTTGAAGAGAACATTTGAGCATACAACTAATTCTCTGCACACTCTGACTTGTCACCCCAAGCAGATTAGTTCTTTCCATCAATTTTAGGTATATTATAGCTCTCAAGCAGCAAAACAATTCCTGTGTTACGAAAAAGGTCATTAGTCATGTGTACCGAGTCTTAAAATGCCAAAAAAAAAAAAAAAAGATTCTAATACTCTCTTAAACTGTGAGAAGAATGGGAAGCCGCAGATGTGTAACTTTGTTTATTGATAATGGTAAAAATAGCAGGAGGAAAAAAATCAGAATAAGAAGGTAAACATACAAATTGCATCTGTACCTGTTTATTTCCTTAGCCCCTAAAGTTATCACCCTGGGTGATCATTATGACAGCACACACATTATGCTTTTAATATAAGGCTGACAAATTATTCTAGAATAAGATTTAGGGATCTCACAATGCTTAGCTGAATGGATTAGAAAATGCATATGATTATGGAAAGCACTTTGACTTCAAAATATATTGATCTTATAATTGTTCTTGTACAGATAATGTGCACAAATAATGTGATCAACTTACATTTAGAAAATTTCCATTCTAGATTTCTTAGTTGGGAATCTCTTAATTGATTTAAAAGCCTGAGAACATGTTCTCCAGCCCCAACTGTTTCTTCTTTTAAAATATCCTCTAAAAATAAGGCTAATAGCCTTATTTTCTTTATGGTAATGGGACTAACTATTTATGGGATAAAAACAGGTCAAAAACCAATCTCTGTTACCTGCCAGACAACGACAATTCGATACTGCTTTCAGCATCCTTTTTTTCTTTTGATGTGAAGGATGTAAAACAATATTATTTGAGATAAAAGTGTTATTTTGCTTTTCAATATAAATGCTTCCCTATGAGAGACAGGATAAAAGTTAAAAAAAATCCTAATTTGTTCAATCCAGGAATCATTTTAGGAACACTGGTTCACAGCATCTTTTGAACGAAACCTACTCCCTAAGAAGACCCCTTCCAGCACTTCTGAAATCCAGAGAACAGTATGAAAACCATTCATTATGGTCTGTCTACTTCACTTAGTAGAAAAGGACTCTGAACTCAGGGAGAATCTGTGTTTTGCCCAATGACAGACACACACTCCCCACTTTACCTCTGCCTCTTCCTCTATATTTCTCACATTTCGAGTCCGTGTTACCAGGGAGGGTGCCCTTTTGGCTAGGGCTCTGTGTCACGTTGTCTACCATACTAGCTTATGCCCACGATTTCATTCCTTGTCTGTGTTTTGCACCTATGCTCAAGATCACATCCTCCATTTGAAAATGCATCTTCCTCGCCTTGGCCCATTCAGTTTCCACAAGGGGCCTCCAAAATATAAAGCCCATCTCTCATGGCCACAAGTTGATTTCACACAATTCTGAGAGGTCTTTCTGCTCTCACTCACTTCAACTATTAAATAGGAAGGGTATTTCTCACCTTCACTTTCTCAAAGCAGCAAAGATTGGTGCCCTGGGACAGTATCACTAGATGACTATTACTCCAGGATAAAACAAAATTGTTTTGACAGTGTTTTTCAGTTTGCTTTGTTCTTATACCATTTTTCCTCTCCCTTCCCCTATCACTTTTAAATATCTCATAGAATTTTTTAAAAAAAATTCAGAAAGTAACAGTACTTTAATTGCTACCATTCATATTTCTAAGTAATCCAATCTTACTATGGTTGGCTGTTTGGGTTATCAATGGGCCATCTCATTACCTGATCACCCAACCAGTTCATGGGTATACTTATGATTATTACTTCAGAAATGGCCCATAGATTCTTGCTTAAGATTTAATGAGACTGATCTGCTGATGTGGACATTGATCTCACAACATCAGCCAGAAGTGAGCCCAAAGGATGAGCCTACACATGTGATGAAACATTCCATACCTTCATATTAGAATAATCATAATCACAATCACAGATGTGCTAGTCATATGGCTTACTTAACTGTATACCTGCCAGGACCCATATTAGTGTGGATTTTATTTTTTAGACTAGATGCATTTTCTATTGACATAATGGTAATTCTTGCTTTCAGTAATCGATGTTCTGTGGTATAAGAATGAGGCAAAATTAGTTGGTGGTAACACTGTTGACAATCCTATATATACTGAAGAAAATGAGAGTAGTGATGACCCCAAGAAATTCAGTGAATACCAAAGGATGCTAAAAAACACACTCAGTGGGCCAGTGAGATAGCTCAGCAGCATAAACACCTGCCTGGCAAGCACAAGGTCCTGAGTTCGACTCCCGTACCCACATAAAAACAAAACAAAACAACACTCAATAGTAATCAGCTTTGGAAATAAAATGAAAACATAATTTATTGGATTTTGGAGGTCCTAGAAAGTGGTCTTCCTTGGGAGTAGATTTGGTTAAAAATGGCTGAAAACCAATGATCTTGGGGTGATCTCTGGATTTAACAAATCAGGACTTAGTTTTTTTTTTACTTTTATTCTCTCTCTAGTAGGGAAGCATTTATGAGGAAAAGGAAAATAATTCTTCTACTTTATGTTTCTGATTTAGTCTTTCCTCATCACTGGGACAAATACCCAAAACCTGAAACTTAAAAGGAGGAGAGAGCTATTTTAGCTCACCTTTCAGTCCACGGATGGCCAGCTCCAAAAAAGAAACAGCATGGAAAAGAGGCAGAGGAAAAGCTCCTCACGTCTTGGTGGCCAGGAAGCAGACAGAGAGGCACAGAGCTGGAGAGGGAGATGCGCCCTCCCAGGACACCTGCAGTGACCGCCCCTTCTGACCAGGCCCTACCTCCCAACAGCAAGTCAGCTGTACTGGAGCCATAACTCATTCAGCTCCAGAAGCCCCCCGTGAGTGCATGAGGCTTTCTCCGAGCGTCTACCTCAGCTTCCAATTAACTGAAAAACTTGCTGTACTTGCTTAGTAACCTGCACATACTATGATTTGATGATTTACAATTACCCTTTTTGTTTCCAACGTCTTGTTAATGTCATTGTCAACTGCTATAAATACTTAAAAAATAATAATTCCACTAATGGCAGTAGTAGTTACTACAGTAGCTAAAAGCACTAAGTCAAAGATAGAATTGTCAGTAGGGAGAATTGCCAGTAGAACTACTTTCTGCTAATTTTTTTTTTTTTGTGGGTACCGGGGGGTCGACCTCAGGACCTCACGCGCCAGCAGGCACCGTGCCGCTGAGCGATATCACCGGCCCCTTTTTCGTATGTGGGTTCCAGGAGTCGAACTTGGGCCCTCGCGCTTGCCAGGCAGGCGCTTACGCCACTGAGACATCTCACTGGCCCCCATCTGCTAATTTTTTGATGAGCCTATTTAAAATGCTTTAGGATAAAAATTGTTTCATATTTTGGACATGCTTCTTCTTTTAATCTTAATGAATTACTAATGGCTAGACCAGACACCCCGGTTACCTGTAAGAGAGATGTGAAAACACATTTGTTTTGCACACACAGAACCATCAGTCCTCAAGCCTTATTAACATGAATTCACCAAGAGTATGTTTTTTGTCATCATTCAACAAACATGTACCGAGAATTTACCATGCATCAGTCACTCCCTAGTGCAGAGGATAGATCAATGAACAGAATAGCAAAAAATATTTGTCATCAGAGGCTTAAAAATGAGGATTTTTAAAAAGTTGACATGCTTTTAAGATTTATGGCTCTATGTGAGGCATTCACTCATCAAATTTTTGAAAGCCTCTTATGACTGAAGAAAGTTCACTCATAGAAGTCACAATTATTAGTAACCATCAGTGGTCTTCAGCCCATTTATTCCATAAATAGAAACTCATCTCCATGAATGTACTTCTGAGAGCCAATCAAACACTACAACTCCCTGATCTTTTCCTGTTTTTTCTCTATCTCACAGCTCAACCTGCAAAGAAGGCTCATGATGGCAGAGATTGGCTCTGCCTTCCTCTCCCATCTTTCTAGTATCTACTTCAGGTCCTGGCACATATATAGGGAGTACTTAGTCTAAGCAGATTGTTTCCCTCACTTTTGATCAGTTAACAATGTTTACCAAACCATACTAATTTGTTTCTTTGCATTCTAGGGCTATTGCACTTTGAAAGGAATAAGCTTGTGGAACTCAAATTTTGACATTTTGGGAAGTATAGATCTTATGGGTAAGTGAGACAGGCCTGTCAAATTCCTATTCTCCAGATCAGCTGTATAATATCTGGTTCTAGTCTCTTTTGAATCCAAAGACGTATAAAAACTTCATGTTTTCCTGTAATTGTTTCCTTTCTACACTCTAGCACAGATGAGAAATATACGAATATTTAAGATGATCAATTTCTGAGAAGTGACTGCCCTAATTTACCCTTGTCCATTTATGTGTAACAACACTATGAAACTACTCTAACATTTATCCATCAAACACCTATTTTCAAAAGTGTAATTGTTTTTCACTGATGGATCACAAAGAAGATACTTGTTTTACATGTTGTTGCTTCAAAAGTTTGAGATGTGCATCAAAAGTTGGCTTTTATTTCACAGAATGATACCTGAGAAAGTGGTGTCATTATTCCTATTTTTTAGATGAGGAAACAAGGTCCAATGAGCTTGAACAACTTGTCCAAGTCATGTAGTTCATAAGTTTCAGCGCCAGAGTTCAAACCTTTCTGATTGTATAACTCAGTGCCTTCTTGCTACCTAGTTCCCTTCATTTGGTCTTTTCCACTGCAAGTGTGGTCCGCAGCACCATCACCATCACCTGGGGACTTGCGAGAAATGCAAACCAGACCTACTAAATCAGAATCTTCATTTTCAAATGCTAAAGTAATTTGTGCGTGTATATACATATATATATATATATATATATACATATATATATATATATATATATATATATATATATATATATTTCTTTTTTTTTTTTTTTTATATGCGGGTACCAGGAGTCAAACTCAGGACCTCACGCTTGCCAGGCAAGCGCTTATGCCACTGAGCTATATCACCAGCCCAATTTGTGTGTATATTAAAATTTACACAAAAATTGTTTCCTTTCTATGCTCTAGTGCAGTTAGATACACTATCTATAGTTAGATAAGGCAGAGAAAGCAAAAGAGTTGAAATGTATTTTCAAAATTTCACCAAAGGGGGGCCGGTGAGATGGCTCAGCGGCGTAAGCGCCTGCCTTGCAAGCACGAAGGCCCGAGTTCGACTCCCGGAACCCACATACGAAAAAGGGGCCGGTGATATCGCTCAGCGGCACGGGTGCCTGTTGGCGCGCGAGGTCCTGAGGTCGTCCCCCCGGTACCCACAAAAAAAAAAAAAAAAAAAAAAAAAAATTTCACCAAAGGGGCTGAAATTCCACCAGTATGGTCTGCATTTTGAGATCAAAAAAAAAAATATGTAGGTTGATCCTACAAGTTTATAACCTAACTTGGTAAATAGTTTATATCCTTAAATCCAAAGGAAAGTATAAGAAACACAATAAAAACTGCACTGAAACTCTCAAAACTCATGCTAACTCCTGAAATGCATTGATTTTAATATACCATTTTGCTAAGTGTCTTCAGGATATGCCAGATTTATAAGTCTATCCTCATTCAGGTAAATTCTCTTACAGTGACCTTATATTCCCTCTGAGCTGCCATCCTAACCTGTATTTTCTTCAAAACACAAGTCAACTACCATTCCTTCAGGCATTCACTCATCAAATTTTTGAAAGCCTCTTATGACTGAAGAAAGTTCACTCATAGAAGTCTGAGCTTTTGAAAGATGTCAGTCATTTGCAGAACTTTTTCTGTAAAACTTTATTTCTACAACATAGCCAATAACTTCCAATAACCTCTCTGCATCTCACTCCTTAGGACCTGACTCGCTGCACATAGGATAGTGCCCTGCTTCCTATTAGTCATAGCATCTTGACTTGGTTACCTTTAAGTTCTCGACCTTTTCAACTCTTAGTGTCTGGGACTTGATCTATGTAGTCTTTCCTCATCTAATATTCTAGTGTCTATCTTTATTCACCTCTAACTTCATATCTCAAACAACTTACCAACTAGTCAACTAACACAAATATCCTCCTGAAAGATTTCCAAATCTTAGTTCTAAGGCGTGACTTCTTTGCTTTCCAATGTCAGAACTCACTAAAACTTTGAATCACCAAAGCTAATAACCACTTTGAGCAGGTTATAGCATTTGAAATATTGTTCTTCCCACAAAATTCCATCCTCAGAACCTCAAGGGCTTTTTTCTAGAATGCATGAGTCAATCTTAAAGAAACCAGGAAACAAAGACTTCAAAAATACTTCACTCTTAAATACAAAAGCCACTCTCCAAAAATGTACAAATCATTTGCACAAATGAGCAGGAAATAGGAAGAAGGGCTATGTAAACAGGAAGATGTGAAACCCAGAAACCAGTATCCTGCCCTAAAACAAATATCATTCATGGCAGAAACAGGGTTTCTGAGTTTATGACATCATCTATACATATTTCTTTGATTTTACCAAGGACCTTCAACCCAGAATGGCCAATACAATCTGTTGATGTCCAGTCAAGGAAGAGAGGTAGCTGTGTACTGAGTCTTTTCCCTGACCCCACCTGCCTCACTACACATAGACATTCCTTTGTCTAATTATAAGACTTCTCATCAACCCCTGGGAATAGGAGAGTTCTTGAATACCTGGAGGTGGCCACCTAATGAGAAAACTCCATTTGACCAGGTAGGACTTGATGAGCCCTCATCCCCCTCAATCAAGACTCCCCCTTTAAATGAGGACAATGCTGGAATTCATATCCAGTTTTATTTTTTCAGATTGGTTACTCTTGAATATAACTTTATTAGCTACTGACCCTCCTTAATGCATTCCCTTTCACTCACCCATCTTTGTTAGGCCAGTCATTACTCTCTCCCTCCTCTGCTTTCCCTCACACCCTGCATAACTATTCCCACAGCATCAATCCATGGTCTTCTATTGCCTGCTTGTCTCTTCAAAGGCCCTTCGCACCTTCTTTTCACCAATAGGGAACTTTTTCCCCAAATTACCCAGTTCTTAGTTTCTCGTTCTGCCTTAGTACTTTCCTCTCATTGCTGAGACAAAATACCCAACACCCAAAATTAAGGAAGGAAAGGTTTATTTAGCTCACAGCTTGTGGAGGTTTCAGTCTATAATCAGCTCACTCCAAGGCAGGGTGGCATGGTGAGGGGCAACAGTTCAAGGTGGCAGAAGACAGCAGAAGCAGCAAGAGCAAAAGGTGGGGAGAGCAAGCCTCTTTTCCTCCCTTATATTGTAAGCAGGCTACCTGCCCTAGGGTGGGTGTAGCATTCACACCGTCTCCCTGCCCTCTTCTTGCACAGGCTGATGATATTTACAAAGTGAGGACCCTGGCCCCCTGCTGAGTCACTTAAACTTCTAAACTTCTCAAGTTGACACAATGTATCAACCATTACACATTCCAATCTCTCTTCTCCTTTCCTTTTGTATTTCTATAATGGTACCTAATTGATACAAAGGTGAAATTTGAACAGTTTAAGTTATAAATCAAAAAGATCAAGCAAATAGATGGATAAACAAACATAAAACCTACACTGAAAAACCATATATTTAGAAACAGACCTCAATTGTACCAACCACATGAAAAATTCAAACAGCCTGAACCTTCAGTGGTAAAATACATTGGAAAATTGGAGTAATTAACTGGGTAGTTTAGTAAAATAAATAAATAAGTTCCAGCAATTGAGAGAAAAAAGTCACATTTTTTTTTTTAAGCTAAAGGCGTCCAGGTTGCCAGTCTACATTTATCAAATTGACGAGAAAATTGCTCAATTCTCTATTTCACATTTCCTGGTAAACAGAGTGAAAAATGTCCAGATGACTGAACAATTTCATAAAGTGACTAAAGTATATACATTCCATTTAGGCCTTAATACGATTTGTATTTGTGCAAATGCTTCACATGTGGCATCATGAAGAGATGAGTCTGTATTTGCATAATGACCTCTGCCAGCAGCAGCCTTGTAGGGTGGCATTTCAGAGTGAAAAGATGAATGCCACCCTCTCAGGAGCTGAAAGCTGAGGGTTAGGCTGTCTTTGAGGATTTTTCTGGGTATAGTATACAGTAATTTTCTTTAAAAGCCAATTCATATCTTTTAAAGCACTATTCCTAAATATTCTCAAATCAAAACAAATATTTGGTTATGATCTAGACTAGATTAGAAAACTTTTTTTTTTAAAGGGGCAAATAGTAAGTACCTTAGGCTTTGCAAAAAAATATAATTCCTGTTATAATTACTCAACTCTGCTATTGTAAGAGGAAAGTAGCCACAGATGATACATAAGTAAATGGGCATGGCTGGGTTCTAATAAAACTTTAACTATAGAACAAAAAACAGATGAACGGTCAGATTTGACCTATGGGCCAGAGTTTGCTGCTTCATCATTCAGACTCAGTAGTGTAAATCTCTGCTTTCCATGGAGCTGGAAAAAATCCAATCAGTCAATCATCACTTTTTTACCATCTTCGCCATTATAAGCATCATAATTATCACTCTCATAGATGAGCAAAGGCAAAGAAGTAAACTGCATAGTTGGTGTTTTGGTCACTTATTCACCACTGGGACACAATACTTGACAGCTACAACTTAAAGGAGGAGACGTTTGTTTTGACTCAGTTTCAAAAGTTTCAGTCCATGGTTGGCAAGCTAAAATGCAGAAATGGCATGTGGAAGGGCTTATTTTGGTGGAAAACTGCTTACATCTTGGCAACCAGGAAGCAGGGAATGAAGGGAGAAATGCGGAGGAAGATATACCTTTCCAGGTCACGTCCCCAGCGATCTACTATTCTGACCATACCCCACTTCTTAACATTGCATTCAGCTATAGCACCCCCAAGATCCAATCAACATTCCAAACCTCGTCCCTGAGCACATGAGAGTCATTCTTGATGTAAACCATAACAGTAAGTGCTTGTGCTAGGACTCTGATGATTTGTTCTCAAGTCCAGTCTTTCCAACAGAGCACAGTGCACAGATATGATATCAAAAATAAATAATTCTAATAGGACTTCTGTGCCAGAGTACAAGAGATAGCAAAATGAGCAAAACTAAAGTGAGAAGGGTAAAATTAAAGTAGTGCAAACTAAGTGTGTATGATAAGTAAGGAGTTCACTGGAATAAGAAATTCAGCTGTCAATAGATAGTCCTATTTGTCTGACATGTACTGTACCCCTTTTCTGAGCTCCTTTTATTGTCTAAATTCCATTGTTAAATTGGCTATTTCATTTTTATTCATAATTAAAATTGTCTGAGTACCAGATACAAGGTACATTACTAGTGACATAAAGGGTGAGCTTTTGTGAATACTTATTCCCCACATTTAGAAGTCTACTTCATATGTCAGTATAGCTGAGCCCACAACAGGTAAAGATAATTCCGAATACCTGGAAGAAGCAGGTAGAAATCTTTGAGTCTTTCCAGTGACACGACAGTATTTGAGAAAGTTCATTGGTGAAAGTGTTTAAAAATTCAAGAGAATATTTTTACTCAGTTGGCTTTCAAATACACATGTTTATAATAAACAAAACTTGTATCTTAGGACTTAAGGACTGTCTGCTTGGTTTAATCCACTGCTGTCAACATCTTGACAATTTTTGGAAAAGGCGACCAATAGTTTCATTTTGTACCAGGCTTCAAAAATTTGTACCAGTTCCAGCCACAGCTTCTCTGAATACTCTCCCCGCCTGCTCAGACAGGTGGATTCACTGGGTGTTCCCACAGCACTATTAATCTCTCTGGCATAGCATTTACACAATTTCTTGTGGTTATCTGCTGATCTACAGCCCTATGGTGGGTATTATGGATACATTTCCACCAAACAGGTTCCAGATCTTCCGATGTAACTTTCTTGTGGCAGAGACTTAAAAGCTATATCCCACATTGTTTGCAGTTAAGATAAAGGTTATGGACTAGGTTTTCCTAAGTAGGTACACCCTTGAGAAGTTCAAAACAACAAAGAGGCAACAGGAAGTCACAGATACACTGAGGGAGATTGGCTCGTCTTATAAAGGTGTTTGAAAGAGATTTCTTCCTTTATGGCAATTCTGCCTGATACAGTGACACTCTGCCCTATATTGGAAAGCAGCCACAGTAGGGCTTTCCCTAGAGCAAACTTGTATCTGGGCACTTATCCCAGCTGCTGTTACACTTGAGCATGAGGCATTTGAACCTGGAGCCTGGGCATTCTAAAGAGTTTGTCAGCTACCTAATGCCCTCAGGTAAACTTCATTGGGAGGGAGAAGGGTGCTTAAAATGGACTCTTTTACCTGCAATAAAAATAACAAAACATATGCTCTACCACAATAAAAGGTAAAGTCTTTGAAGGCAAGGAATCAATCTTATTTTCAAAAACTCCCTTCCCTTCCTACTACCCTAGACACCCAAAACTAATTTAGTGTTTTTGTACACAATAATGGCCCAAGAGATATTTTTAAAAGAAAAGTAGCAAGGGAAGAGATATTTTAAAAAGAAAAGCAGGATGGGAAGAAAGAGGGTGTGATGTATAATTTTATGTGCCGATTTGAGCTGAGGGGGGCCCAGGAAGCTGGTAAAGCATTATTTTTGGGTGCATCTGTGAAGGCATTTCTAGGAGAGATTAGCAAAAGTAGACTGAGTGAAGATCACCCCCACCATTGTGGGTGGCACAAAACAGTTTACTGAGAGTTTGAATAGAATGCAAAGGCGGAGAGAAGATGAATGTGCTCTCTCTGGTTGAGCTGGTAAACCATCCCTCCTGGCTTCAGAGACTAGCATTCTTGTATCTCAGGCCTCCAAACTTGGGCTGGGACCTACACCTTTGACTCCCCTAGTCCTCAGGCCTTTGACTTTGGATTGGATCTAGAGCACCAGCTTTTCCGGGTCTCCAGCTTGCAGGTAGAAGACTGTTGGATTTTTTTTTTTTTTTGGACTATATAATTATAGTCACTCATAATAAATCTTTCTATATATCTATATTCTATTGGTTCTACATCTCTTGAGAAATCTGACTCGTACAAAAGGGAGTCATTCTTTTCAAATATCCATAGACTTGGAATATAAAACTGTTAATATATCACACTCATTTTAAATATGTAAGTGTAATGAACTGATCAGATATATAGGGCTTCAAACAGTCTTACAGCTACCAAAAAATTAAATGTCTAAAAAATACCTGGGGGATAACTCCATGTGCTATGTCATGAGGGTAAACATGTGCATTTGCTACCTTTGAGTGTCTGTAAAGAATTTATTTTAACAAGCCCTTTGCTGCCAGACAATAAAATGCTTTAAAAATTATACAAATATAAAAAAGACCTGTGCTTTTCCACAACTTGTAAGCCAGGTTTCATCAAGCACAGATGTATCACATTACCCACAGAGGCATAAGCTACATTCTAGTTAGGGAAAGAAAATTTGTCAAAGTGATTCCAATTTAAGCCTATTCTTTCACCCAGAACTCCTCAGAGTTTTTTTCACAGCCCTAATGGCAGCTTCTTGGGTGGCAGAAACACCTTGAGCTGCCCCATATTTTATAAAAAATCTGAAGTCAACAGACTTCACCCAGTGCAAGAACGGGTGCTGCTTAGGCAAGTGTGCTCCATGCTTCTCCATCTGTTCTCTGGAGTGTGGAATACGGTGGTACTTTATATAGTATCAGCTTCTTGCGTGCAATTGTACCGTCACTGGAAAGTAGGTCAAGACATACTGGAGCTTTTCCATTTCCTAAATACTATATACCATGCATGCCAGCTGAAACTTATCAGGGTTGAAGTACAGGAAAGGAGGGGAAAATACCAAGCAGAGGATAAGAAGAAATGCAATATATTTGCCTTTAAGCTCCTTCATAAATCTTCATCTTCTTTCCAACACCATCCAGGAAAATCATAGTTTCACTCTGGACAGGGATGCTCATTACCCAAGTTCAAACCCTATGAAAATTACAGTGGAAAAATCATTCACATTTGATTTATGGTTAAATTGAAAGAAGTGGAAGTATAGGACCAATCACCTGCTTTTTAAATATCTCTCAATCTCAAACCCACTCTAGAAGCTTGCCTCCAATCTGCTTCTATAATTAGAGTACCAAAACGAAAGGCGTTAATACCTCCAACAGATCATTAATCATTCCAGCTACCTCAGGATGGAGGCCATAGCCCCAGACTGGAGGCAGGGCTGAGCAAATGAAACAGTCATTGATCTCTATTTGAAGACTAGAGCAAGACAGTTCATCCCATGTGTGTTTGTTGACATCTATCTCACTGGAATGGCTACAAGGGCCATCAGTAACTAAACCATTTCACTTCAGTACACTGAAACAATGATTAAAAACGCTAAGTGTTTCCCAGTAGTACACAAACTAAGATTATTTTAGGCACTTAGTCCCTATTAGCCTAGGGCTTAGTCCCTATTGGCTAGGGCTTAGTCCCTATTAGGTGATTAAACAGAAACTCTTTGTTGTCTTCTACTATATCAATATTGAAATAAAAAGTTACATTTATGTACTAAATGAGTTCACAAGCTTCTGAATTATCTTGAATCATTCATAAATCAACATCCTTTGACAGCAATAAAACTTCATTAATATGAACTGTTTAGAGGGTAAACATTCTAAACAATGGGAAAAAATAGTAACTACAGACTAGCTTTCCTGTGAGGTTGCCTTTCTGTTCTGGTCTGTTAGAAATACCTTGAGATTAGGAAACAACAGGTGTGCACGTAAAACAGGATTACAATATTTTGGACATAAACTCCTACTAACTTATTTCCCTTATCTGTTCATTGCAGATCACAATATCCAGGCAACCTTCCTTATAGGATGACTTAGAAATGATAATATATAAAGCATAAAAACTACCTTAGCAAAGTATAGTACGCTACATGAAAGTAAACTACTAAAACAAATAAAATTGGAGTTCGTTAAGGATCTGTATAAGAATGCTCCCCTTCTCCAGCCCTGGCAGACAGACGCTGGCCCCAGGCCACACAGAAGGGAGGAACACAGAAGACCTCAGGGCCCCACGCTGACCAATGCTGGCCCCAGGCCTCATGTGACCCACATGAGAGGTGAGAGGAGAGAGGCCTTATGCACCCTGCCCCCTTGCCACCACCACCAATCTAGGCCTCCCTCAGTCAGTATAGGAGCAGGAGGAGAGTGGCCAAGGTACCAGATCCTAGCCAGCTCTGCTCCTGGGTCCTCCATAGCACAAGGCAGCAGTGCTTACAACCAAAAGGCGGACTTGGTTGAAGACAAGAGCAACAAGATCACAGGGCCTGTACTCTGGGGTGGGAGTCCAGGTTCGGTGGGTGTAACCTTCAGAGGGGAAGGGCTTGAAGGAGATGGGATTTAGTCCAGTGGTCTGCTTCAGCTGCTGCTGCTGCCTGCATCTAGCAAGAATTAGTGGTCTGAAATACTATAGGTAAATATCTAGGTGGCCTCAGTGTCTTCACTAAAATCACTTAGGGTTTGTCAGTTTGTAAGAAATGCCCAACTGATTGGCTTAGCATAGCTCTGGGTGTAACTGAATGGATTTACTAAAGATGAAAGATCCACCCTGGGTGTGAGTGGCACCAACCAATAGGCTTGTAGCCTGACTGAAATAAAAATGAGAAAGAAGGAAGGTTCGCTTCTGTTTCTCCATAGGAGCTCCAGTCTTCACTTTCATCTTTAATCTCCATCTCTTGGGTTTCAGCACAGACTCTTCATCTTCAGCCTTGCAGTGCGGAACCTTTGGCCTCCTGATATGGACTCACATGGGACTCTGCAGTCAGCTCCAGGACTTCGACCTTTGATCTCCAGAGCACAGACAGACCTTTTGCACTCTTCCACACCTGATTCTTCAGGTGGCCACTGTGAGCCTACCTTGTAAATCCTTATATATTTTATATTAGATCTGTTTTTCCAGTGAGCACTAATTGATACACCCTCCCAAAATAAAAAATGAAATAAAAAATGGGTAAGCCAAAAGAATAGACACTTCACAGAAGAGCTACAAATGGCCAATAAACACATGAAGAAATGTTCAACATCACTGGCCATTAGAGAAATACAAATTGAAACACTGAGATTCCATCTTACCTCAGAAAGAATGGCTGTCATCAAGAAATCAGATAATAACAAATGTTGGATAGACTGCAGGGAAAAACAAACCCTTCTACACTGTAGGTGGGACTGTAAATGAGTACAACCACTAGGGAAATCAATGTGGAGATTCCTCAAAAAAACTGAAACTAGAAATTCTAGTTGACCCAGCTATTCTCCTTTTAGGTATCTTCCTGAAAGAGTTATAAAGACATCATATTACAGTAATAAATGCATACCGTGTTTATTTTTTCTGTGTTTTTTCTTTTTATCTTATTAAAAAAACAAAATTTTATAACAAAATAGTAAGAGAATAACAATAGTTAATACACTGTGTATTGTTATCTTCAAAGTAGTTTCTTGGAGTACAAAACATCAACAAAAATATTTTCCCTTACAAAGAAGAAACAAAGATATTAGCATAAAACTTTCTTTAATGAACTGAAAGAAACTAGCACCCATATTTATAGCAGCACAATTTATAATAGCTAGATTTTGGAAACAGCATATATGTCCATTAACTGATGAATGAATCAGGAAAATGTGGTATTTATACACAGTAGAGTACTACTCTGTCATAAAGAAAGATAAACAAGGCGTTTGTAGGTAAATGAGTCAAGAACATAATGGTAAGTGAAATAAGTCAGGCAGAGAAGCTTAAATATCACATGGTTTCTCTTATATGAAAATCTCATATTATACATATATAGAGACAGACAGACACACAGCGACAGAGAAAGACACAGAGAGAGAGAATGAAAAAAGAAAATAGATAAACAGAAAGTAGGGAGAAGTTAAAATAATTCTTCAAATTACCTATTCTTTTGTTTCAAAAACATTTTAATATATATGCTAATTGGTTTCATTTATACTACTAGTTTCTCTTAGTTCATTGAAAAGAAAGTTTTGTGCTATTACCTGTTTCTTCTTGCAAGAAAGAATGACATCGCTCAGCAGCACGGGCACCTGCTGGTGCACAAGGTCCTGAGGTCGACCCCCGGTACCCACAAAAAAAAGAAAAGAAAGAATCTGTTTTGTCTTTGTCTTGTACTCTGAGTAACTACTTTGAAAATAATGATACACAGTATATTAACTATTGTTATTCTCTTATTTTGATATGAAGTTTTGTTTTACTTTTCATAAAATAAATAATGAATGATTTTTGGTAGCATATTATTAGTTTATTATGTAAGTACGTTTAGTTTTCACTTGAAATTATCCTAATGCAGACACATTTAACCATTTAATTTTGCACACTCTCTATACAATCATTTATCCATAAATCTAGATGAGAATTATGCTTCACTTTGCAACAATAACTCATGCTATCCTCATGTCCAAGTCACCACCTGCATTATTTTCTGCATAGAACTCATACAGAGGAATATGTGTTCTTCCAAAAATATTCCTACATATGACCCCTAGAATTCTTCCCCAACTTCTCACACATCAAAACAGATGGAAATACTTTCTCTGAACCTTTCAGTGTCCATCCTGTAATTTTTAAGAGCAGAATAGAACTATTGGCATAGAAACTATGCTTGTTTCTGGTTTTGATACTCTAGATAACCATGAGGTACTGATGTTGTTAACCAGCCAAAGATCTAGAATGCTTTGAATAGGTGCTCTGGAGCAGTACTGTTCAATAGAACTTTCTGCAGCGAAGGAACTGCCATTTAATCTGCACTATCCAACATGGTAGCCACATGGGGGGTTGAGCACTTGAAATATGGTTAGGGTGACCGGGGACCTCTTTCTTTTAATTTAGTCAATTAAGATTTAAATAGGTATGTGTGGTTAACGGCCCCTATGCTAACCATTGCAGCCTTAGAGTCTTTCCCAGACATAATTCCAGTTTTTCTCATTCTCCTGTGAAACTTAATCTGTAAAGGCTGTACCTGTAAAATGCTGGTAACATTATATAATTTTTAATAAGAATTAAAGATAATATATTAATGGTCTAGCATAGGCACTCTGGCTGTTATTACCCAAGATTATCTACCTTCTAAATACCTGTATCGCCTTTGAGCATAACTTCCTCTGGAAATCATTATCTGTCCTTAAATGTGGACTAAAGTTCCTTCCTAGATGTTCTAAGACACCTGTACTTCCTTTATTTAATTCTCTGGATATTTTCACTAGACCTTGGCCCTGCTACTTCCCATTGTTTTCTGAGCACCAATGTGTAGAACAGAGCAAACCCTCCCAAAAACACTTGAAAGGCTCTTATAGAAATTTTCATTATATCCCAACATTCCACACATTGTAAGTTGTTCCTTCAATTCTTGTGGATGCTGGTTACCCATATGATAGGTAAGAAAATGACTAATGTAGGAAGCAGCTTCATCTATATTTTTGACACAGAGAGACACTAAATCTGGTTCTCTGGGAAAGTCAAGCAACTCACTGAAACAGATTTGTGGTGAAAGCACCCCAAGTGGATCTGCCAGGCCTAAAGCAGAAAAAAAATAAATGAGCCTAAGAGCACTTTTCTGGATCTGTTACCTTCCAGAAGAGCAGCAGGCTCTGAAGCTTCCAAATTACCCTTCACTGTTGAGATCCAGAAAGCACTAGAATCTCTCATCCAATTTACTTTGATACCCAGATTAACTTTGGTGTTGCCAATGGCAACACAGTGACTACATGCTCTAAGTCTTGTTATGCCCAATAAAATTAATACTGACTTGCACCTCCACAGAGAACATGGTACTCTGCTGGCTCAGAAAACAAACTGCAAGCCCTTACACTTAGAGGGCTGTGTACAGGTCATAACCATAGAAGCTGGATCAGATTTCTAGTTTGTTTCTTTTTCCAGAAAGCCAATTGAACTTGGAAGACAGCAATAAATTTGCCCAGTGTTTAAAGGAAGGGTGGTGATTCTAATGACTTGGTGTAGAACCATGCACATTTCTTCATAGAACAAAAGAAGGGCTGATAGTTTTGTGTAATCTTTATGAAACTCAATTTCAACATCTGTAAAATAGCACTTACAATAGACACTATACAAATTTTTTTAATCACTAAAAATAATGCATTAAATCCCTGGAAGAGCTACTCAGGCTATTACTACTGAGCAGTCTATCCTGCCCTAAGTCTTATATAACTTTCTCCAGAAACTCTAACTTTGTCTCAAAATTTGGGAAAGGATCCAATGAATATCCCAGGCACCTGCAATTGCTTTATTTAAATATCTTTTCCATTTGCTAGGTGTTGCATTTACCATTAACACCAAGCAACAATGCCTAGAACACAACAAGAACTACTACTTACTTGAATGAATGTTTATACGTCACCCATCAATAGAACTCATGTGAGAATGATTTGCCTTTGCTAGTTAAGTTTCAGACCCTGTTCCATTCAGAATGGAATTACCTGGTGTGGAAGGCAGAACAGTAGGTTTCCAAAACTGTCCACATAATAATCCCCAGAATCTTTAAGCATATTAGGCTACATGGCAGATGCAATTAAGATTACCATCAGTTAATATCAAAATAAGGAGATCATCCTTGATTATCTGGATGGTCTCAATGTAGAGGTCCTTAAAGGGGTAAGAGGGAGGCAAAAGAGTTGAGTCAGAAGGAGAGCAAACTGCAGAAGATCATGACAATGAGATATACAAAGATTTTACCTGCTGTTGCTGGCTTTGAGAAGGAAGAAAGAGAGCCATGAATTAAGGAATGTGGGTTAACACTAAAGTATGGGAAAGGCAAGGGAAAACTCCCCCAGAAAGGAATGCAGCCCTGTTGACACCTCGGTTGTAGTCCAGGAGACCTGCACCCAACTCCTGACCAACAACACTGTAAGATAAGAAATTTTTGCTGTTCTGAACAATGAAATTGTGGTAATTTTTTTCAGGAGCAATAGAAAACAATATACCTGAGAGTTTAAAATAGATATTAACGCCTAGGTCTCTTCCCAAAGATTCATATTTCATATTTTGTTAATCTTCGGTTTTACAAGTTATTAGAATTTTTGAAAGTACTGTAGTGTAAGTCAACCATGAAGCAAAGCTTAAGAATTATTCAGTTATTCAATCTCTCTCTCTCTCTCTCTCTCTCTCTCACACACACACACACACACACACACACACACACAGGGAGTGATCAGCTAAGTATCCTGCTCAAGCTTGACAGAAAGAGTAGGTGAAGCAAATTTAATACTCCTTAATGTTTTTGATGACAAAGTGTGCTCCTGAGCAGCATTTAACTGGGCTATTACAACAACTCTAATAAGTCAGTAGGGAAGATAATCATAATCATGTCCTGTTTTGTACCAGAAAGATATTTGAGGTTGGATGCAGAGAGACACAGAAGGTCATCAAATCTGGCAGTTAGTAAATGAAGTCCATACTGAGATCAATTGGCAGCCAGGCTCTTAACAAAAGAAAGTGCCTAGGACACATGGAAGTAGGAATTTTCCTTCTGGAACTTACCACTGATTGAGAATATACCGTGACTAGGAATAACCAAACCAGTAAGCAAATGATGCGACTATTAAGTCATTAAAACTATTTGAACATTCTTGACTTTGAACTTCTGTCTCTTTTCATTGGCTCACTTTTGTAATGTATTTAAGAACCAGTTTGGGAGAAATCAGTAAAATTTAGTCTAGTCACTTGAATCAGGTGTTGGCAAACTACAACCTACAGGCAAAATCTATGGGGATTTTTTGGTAAATAAAGTTTTATTAGAACACCACTGTGATTTATTTACCTATGGGCTACAACTGCTTCCACACTATAACAGGAGAGTGGATGACACGACCTAGAGGAGTGAAAATGTTTTTGATATTTGACCTTTTATAGAAAAAGTTTGCCAACCCCTGACCCAGATCAAGTATGTGTCCTTTGCCTCCTCTATTGCCACCACTATTAATCCTCATACTTGAACCTCAGGAGGACCATTATAAAAGCATCTAATAATAATAGTTTGTGGATAGAAATAGAAATACCTAAGAGTGATCTTTTAATAATAATTTCAATTTTACCAGGACTTTAGTTCAGAGAAACTCAATACGCTTTGAATATTCTTTTTTTCTGACAGTTTTTATAAGAGAAAAAATTGGAGATAACCAATACATTAAATATATCATTTAAATCATTTAAGATATCATCAGTTCCTTTGTGCCTTCTCCCACTGTTAGTGTTTTGAGAATTAATTGTTCATTTGTGCACAGCATTGTACAATGCAATTTAAAAAGACATAGTTTTTGCCTTCTGGGAGCTTATACAATCCAAGACAGGCATGAATGGCAGAGAAGAAATGCTCCCTAGGGATACACTAAACAAATCCATTAAACAAATAAGCATTGATGTAATATATTTACAAAAGGTAAGGCTAGATTTAATAGGAAAGCAAATAAACAAGCATTCATGAAAGTAACCTACCTCTTTTAATAGACTCTTTTAATTATTTTTTGGAAGGTTTTCTGTAGATAAAGTTGTGGATGAAGTGATTAAGGTGGCCCATGAAACAATTCTAGGCATATGGCTTAATTACAATTAAAGGGGCAAATTAGGTATAAGCATTGAGTCAGAAATTTACCAAAAAAGCTTAAGAAAAGCCAAAAGCATTCTAGCATCCAAACTTCAAAGGGAAGATAAAGCACTATATTTAGGATGGCAAAAGCAGGGCTTGAGCACCCAGTCCCTAGGCCACTTCCATGGCAGACATCACACGATACTGTGATTTATAATTGTGTGTTTATACCTTTGTGTGTGTGTAATTTAGTCTTCACACAGCTCATAAAATCCAGAGCGATAGGAATATCTTTTCTTAGTTAATGAGATGGCTGCTGGTTGATGTCCCTATTCAGCTTCAGGTTGCAGGCTGCTCACTGGAAAGACCAAGGTACGACTAAAGGGTTGGGACTTTAAATACCACTCCCCAGCCCAGGGGTGGGGAAAGGAGCTGAAAGATAAACTGATTATCAATGTCAAATGGTTTAGTCAATCATGTCTACATAATGAAGCCTCCATAAAACCCCAAAAGAGCCCCACTGAGGCAACTTAGCATTAGTGATACCCTGTCTCAAAAAAAAAAAAAGACCTGGTAATGTAGTTCAGTGCGAGGAACCTGGGTCCAATCCCTAGTACCGTACCACACACACACACACACACACGTGCACACACAAGTGCACGCACAATAAAAATTTTAAAAAGCAAGGTTCCAAGAGCTCTAGAGACCTGAACATGTGGAGGGGCCTAAAGCACAGCACATCCAGAGAGGCCATGAAAGCTCTATACCCTGGCTTCCATGCCTTGCCCTATGCATCTCTCCCAGCTGGCTGTTTTATCTGCATTCTTTGTGTTATGGCTTGTGTCTAGAAGTCCCCCCAAAGCTTCATGCGGTCATAGGCGGGGCTTTTTCAGAGGTGGCTGGATCAAGAGTGTGTGATGCTGGAGTTGATTCACGGTGCAATGCTAGGATCAAGGGCACTAGAATTAAGGGTGTGAGTGCTACCTGCCCTAAGTAGCCTGGATAAAATATAAAGGACAGAAAGACCTGTAGTCATCCCTTGTTGCTTTGCTATCTTCTGCCCGCCATGAGCTATTCTCCTCTGTGATGCCCTCTGTCATGTCACCCTGCCTTGAGCCAGTCAATTATGGACTGAAACCTCTACAAACTATGAGCTAAATAAACCTTCCCCTCTTTAACTATGGGTGTCAGGTATTTTGTCTCAGCAATGGAAGAAAAATAACTAAGACACTTTATAGTTTTTCATTTGTTTGTTTTTTGTGTATGGTGCATTACTGAGTATTGTACCCAGGGCCTCACACATTCTAGGCAAGTGCTATACCACTAAGCCACCTCTCCAGTCCCTTTTTATTTTATTTTAGACAGGATCCTGCTAAGTGGCCCAGGATTGCCTTGAACTTGTGCTTCTCCTGCCTCAGACTTCTAAATAATTGTTCTCTAAATAAAAACGTTATCTCTGTTCTATTCTGGTAAGAAATATAATTAAGATTCAATGGGAAATGTTAGCCATTGAATCTCAGTTATATTTCTTACCTATGGATAATTTCAAGCCTGTGTTATATACAAGAAACAATAATCATTGTAGCTGTCATTTACTGGAAAAGCAACCTTAAATAAGGCTCTTAGCTACATGTTCGACAAAAGTCACATAGCTAGTAAAGATTAGTCTAGAATTTAAATTCTGCCACTTGACTCCAGGGTTCTGTGCTTTTTGACTGTTAAACTACTGGGAGCAGTAGTACAGAAAATGGGTTTACATATAGTCTATTAAAGAGAATAATAAAGCAAAACAGCTCTTAAGTTTGTGATTTGAAATTTCAGAGATGTAAAATAGTGTAGTATGCTGAAGAAATTAAATTAGGGAGGACTTATGAAGTGAAGATGAAATAAGTGCTTTTCCTTGGTTAATTTTCAGTAGATAAATATTTTATCAGATTTTATATTTAAATAGTGCTTTATATTTTGAGAGGGTTTCCCTCATATCCATGGGTTCAGCATCTTTAGACTCAATCAATTATGGATCAAAAATATGTCTTCCAAAAGAAAGCTGGAGCCAGGTGTGATGGCACATACCTGTAATCCTAGCTCTTGGGAGGCTGAGGCAGGAGGGTCGCTGTGAGTTTGAGGCCAGCCTGGGCTAGTGAGATCCTGTCTTAAAACAAAACAAAATCATCGAAAAGAGAGCTGGGCATGGTGGCTCCTGCCTGTAATCCCAGCATTTGGGAGGTTGAGGCAGGTGAATTTTGTGAGTTTGAGGCCAGCATGGGCTACATAGTGAGTTCAAGGCCAGGCTGAACTACATAGTGAGACCCTGTCTCAAAAAAAAAAAAAAAAGGTAAATTTTATCTCAACTGAATATATACAGACATTTTTTCTTGCCACTATTCTCTAATACATTATAACTATTTACATAGCATTGGCATTGCTTTAGGCATTAGAAGTGATTTAGAGATGATTTAAAGAATATACGAGGAGGTGCCGAAACTATATGCGAGTACTATGCCCTTTGGTGTAAGGGACTGGAGTATCCACGGAATTTTTGTACTGGAGTGAGAACAATCCCCCTTGGGTCCCAGAGATGACTGTGTTATTATAGAATGTGCATGACTTATAGAGGACTGGGTCAAGCTGTCAACTCAGAGGTGGCCAGATCGAAGCAAAATCTAAAAGTGAAAAGCACTCAAACCTTGAGAAGATTGGGATTCTGGAGCACAGAAAGCCACAGAAAAAGGAACGAAGAGGAAAAAGAGAAACCGGCAAGAGGAAGGAGGTTGCATAAAACACGACTGTGCCATGGAAACCCAGTGCCTAGCATATCTGAGAGAGAAAACAGCCCAGACGGTCCACCTATTAGATGACATCTCCATGAATTTTGAACTGTAATTCCCATTTTTTTTCTTTCAAATCCCTCCTTCCAAAACAAGTCTGTATCATCCTATCCCAACTGACATCATCTCTGGAACCCAAATCATTGCCTTCCCCCAACAAAGCTTCTTTACGATCACCTGCAGGACTGATACCAAGTCAACTACAAGATGCTTCTGCGGCGGCAGTCGGCTCCACGGACCCCACTCGGAATCGCTCAGTGAGCCTCCCCCACACAGCACTGCGGACTGCTGTGGTTTCTACAGTGCAGAGTTTCTGCTTGGGGACCCCCCCCCCGCCTCTGTTTTCTCTTCCTAATACCTGAATGAAAAGAATGGAGAAAGCATCCTTTCAAAAAGGCCTTTACCATTTTCTTTTTCTTAATTTGTCATTTGCCTTTCTTCTCACAAGTTCATTACTCCTTCAGTTTTAAACATTATTTCCTCTTATCCTGCTGTATGACTAAAGCACATGTGATCAATCGCTAAGCCCGGGATCATCACCCAGAGAAAAGTTCTCAACTTACCGCTGGATCCTGCTTCTCCTCTATGTCGATATTCACCTTCACTGCCCTTCAGCGTTCTAGCACTTCCCCTAGACTTTACAATCACCACCTTAATGCAACAGATATCTCAGCGGTTACTCAAATTCTCATTCAAACAAAGAATGACCCCTATGGCATCTTCCATGAGACCTTGGCACAAAGACGTCAAATGATTCACTTAGTTCTTGTCAGCAGTGTAAACGTATAAGCCTCTTAGCTCCTATTCTATCCTCCTCTGCACAAATTCTTCTACCTTTAGACAAAGGTAATGTCAACTATATGCATGCCCTTACTCATGCCAATCTATTTTCCAAGTAGCAAATAGCTTTATCTGGGTCATAAATGGGATTCAGTAAGAACTCTTTATTTGTGCATTCATGGCAAGAAACTATTTTGAAATAATGTTGGCAACAAAGCACAAGTGCCTTTGCAAGCACAAGATACTGGGCCCCACAGTTTCTGAGGCCAGACATGATAGAGTAGCCAGTTTCTCTGGTTCACTTTTGAATATGAAGTCATGAAGTGTTTAAAACACCTCTAGGCCTGGTTGCCTCTGATTCAATTCCAACAGAAAGTCAGGCATCTACTGAAACTGAATTGGCTACCAGATGTCTGGCTGTCTGATGTCACCCCACAGGCTCAGTGTGTGGCCCACCTATCTCAGCCCAGGGCCCTCAGAGAATTTGGTTTGGTTGGAGCATGGATCAGAGTGAGAGTCAGGCTGGTCTCCCAGTAACGGCTGAGAGGATAAGTGAGGATCGGTCCAGGGTTGCTTTTCAGAACCTCAATGTTTCAGAGGAAATTGCCAAATTCCTATTGGCTTAAAAGTAATAAGAGACCCCAAAATCCAGAAGTTAGGGGTCAGGGAAAGTCTTCGATGAAAAAAATAATTTTAAAAAGCCAAGATTCATACAGCATCATCTTTCAGATTAATGACTAAGTTCTGGTTTGATGATCATTGACTGAAAATATGGATATAGCAGCTGTAAAATGTACCTTTTATGAAATGGGAAAGGATTTCTAAAAAATAATAAATACTTTACCATTCTTTTTATAAATTTTATTGAATTTGCCAATGAAAACTACACAGAGAAGAGATGGAAAAATAGGCGACTGCATCTTACTCACTCTGCCGCACCTGATCCCCAGGAAGTCCTCAGCCTTCAGCAATCCCTCCCCGCAGGGTGCACGCAGATGTGTGGAGGAGGGCAGGCAGCGCAATGCATCATCAGGCCCCCGAATCCTCTCTTCCATGAGATTGGATCTAGAATGAAAGTGGGCTCTGGGAACCAAACCAAACAGGCCCAGCACCTTCTGCATTTTAAATTAACTGAGACTTACGTTAATATCAACAAAGCACATGGGACACTAGGGCATTATTGAATTTAAATAAAAATCAATGTGTTTTGCAGAACTTTTCCCACAAGGCCATGAATCTGGAAGAATGATCACTCATGGGGAAGACATTTAGAGGGAGTTGAAAAGTTTTTGGCTTTAATCTCAATCACTGTACAAAGAAAGAACAGAGAATTCCTCTCATATTTAAAATTTAGGAAAGGCTGAAGGGAGCTGACCTTGCTTATCCTTTATAAAATCATGCTCCAGGGTAGGGCATGATAGATAACTCTATATCAGTGTTAGAAAGTAAACAAGACCAAAAACTCAAGGACTACTTCCATTGAAATTGGCTTTAAGACAAGAAAACAGCTAAGGAAGACAGAAGACCGTCTAAGCAGGGTCACTTATTTTCTTGCTCCTTCCACTAAAACACAAACAAGGCTTTATAGTAATAGAAGCATGTGTGCAACTCATCACCTGGCAAGTGAGGAAGCATTGCTAAGCTTCAAATCAGCTTTGAGCTATTTGAGGAAGCTGGTGTTCAGCAGGCGGGCAGCTATAATGGGTACTTACACATCAAAATATTCAGAAACAAAGTAAGAGAAAACCAAACTCTGAACCAGTTGGAAAACGTTCGCTGTCCCAAGTACCTCTAGATGTGTCACACTCTGTTTCTTGCAATTTTCTGTATTTCCTCATCATTCAATATCTAACATGCTAACCTCAGCCATATCAAGTGGCCTCCAAGACACTGCTTAAAGTCTGAGCTCAGGATCTTTAGATGAACTAGTCACTATGCTTACCATTTTTTGGATATTAAACACTATGTTTATCATCTGTTTTTTTCTTATGGTTCATAAATAAATGGATCATAAGGAGAGTTAACTTCCACAAGTCATCATTTCTTCTCCATTCCCAACACACCCCAGTGGAGGCATGGTTTTTAAAGTATCATTTTAGGCAGTGGCCCTTTCTCCCAAAGGATATAACACACAATACCACAAGTCATTCTATTGCCATGTGGACTTTGGCAATAGAATGACTAAGGTTTGAGGCACAGATCAACCATGACTTTTGTAACCATACACCTTGAGCCTCTGGTTTTTCTTTCACCTGAACCACTGAGGCAGACTCAAGGACTCTGTAGGGTTTGGGGAAGATCAAAGATAATATACACAAAGTGCCAAGTATAGAGCCTGATATCTGAGAGTTTGATACAATGTCCTATTCTTATCACAATGGAAAGGGCAATAGATGGGATACCTGTAAATAATAATCATGTTTGTATCTATATTCCTAAATACATTCATTTCATTCCCCAAATTTCTTTTTCAACCCTCATTTTATGCAACAACAATCAACATCATTCTCCCCCAGTCCATTTTGAGTAAATGCTTCTCTACTGGAAAACCAGGTGTAATCCCGGGGCCAATTAATGCACCCATATCTCTTACCTCCATAATAAGACAATCCCAAGACCTCAGTGGCCATACTACAGACCTCCTTAACTACTCCTTCATATGTGAAAGATGTCCCAAAATAGTACCTGAGGCTGATACTGCCTTAGTACATAATGTGCTCTCACATTAAAATACCTCAGACTGTGTCATTTATAATGAATAGAAATTTATTTCTCACAGTTCTGGAGGCTAGAACATGTAAGATCAAGGTCTTCATGGCAAAAGGTGAAGAGCAAAACAGCACCTGTGCATAGGAGGGGCATGAGAGGGAGCGAGAGCAGGTACACACGCAAAAGGGGACTGAAGTCTCTTTTATAACAAAACTACTTTTGAAACAGTGAACCCACACCCATTATAATGACATTAACTTGAACCTCACTCACTCTGCCCTTCTAATCCAATATCACCTTTTAGAGGTCCCACCTACCAACCCTATTGCATTGGGGATTAAGTTTCAACACAATGAACTTTGGGAGATACATTCAAACCATAAAAGATACCCAACTAGCATTGGTCTTCAAAGTCTTTACACTGGGATTTTGCTGAATGAAGATATTTCCCTGAGAACTCGCAACCACAGGACACTGAAATTCAGCAATAGGCCCCTTCAGCAAAGGTGGCTGGTGCTTCACAAGTTCTTCATAAGAGGCAAACTTCAGAGCTTCAAATTCATGGGGCTGCTGCAATTGCTTTTGGGGTCAATGCTATGAAACTTCATTACAAGACCAGGACATGATAAGGAGCTTATTATATATCTTGCATAGACAACCTAAATGCTGGCCCAATTTATATTGAATTTTGAAATATCTTAAACTGTTTAGAGTCTCAGGGTATATATAAAAGTTTGCAATGATAGCAGCTACTGTCTATGATGACTGATTTGGGGACCATTCATATGGTATTTTATACGTGTTATTTACAACTGCCTCCCAGTGCAGACATTGTCTCATTTATACATATGAGGAAACAGGCCCAGAGAAGTAAAGTAACTTGCCTAGAACCACACAGTCAAAAAAATGCAAAACCAGAGTGCAAACCTACTTAAAAGCCATGCACAGTGCTCAATGCCTCCTGTTTGTATTTAATTCTCATGTTGAGGTAGAAAACATTACAAATTTGTAAGAAATCTAAAACTCAGAGAGGTTTACACTTACAAGTAGTAGCAGAGACAGTATAAAACCCAGAGCTACTGTCTCTCTCCATCTAAAATATATATATGGTACAGACACTAAAATCAGATGATTAAATGTTTATTTTATACAAAAATAATTCAGGCAGTCTTGGTGCACAGAAAGCATAAAAACAAGAGTGAATAGGATTCAGAAAATGTGGACCAAGCAACCTGCAAACTGTCCAAACTTTCCTCAGAAACAGTAAGGGAAACAGTCTTAAAACAACTCCACCCTGAGTATTTGCTTTTCTTTTTTAACATGACTACAAATTCCCACCTCGACATTCTAGTTGCAGAAGGATATTTGTCATCTCTGGCTGGAGCTGAAAAACTTCAACTCATCTTCCCTTCTCTGGCCTTCAGGGACTTGAAGCAGATCTCACAATTTATTTTTATTTTTATTTTTTTGTGGGTACTGGGGGTCGAACTCAGGACCTTGCACTTGCTAGGCAGGCGCTTATGCTGCTGAGCCATCTCACCGGCCCTCACAATTTATTTTAATCATGCAAACTCTATTCCTCCCTTCACTATGATGTGATCACTTCTAGTATTCAACAAAAGGCAGCATGCCCCATCTGACAGTGACATTCACTATCTGGCGAAAGTTTAGTATATAACTCTAGTGGCCATGAAGAAATTATAGCTGAAAACAGCAAATACTTCCTGCTGCAGATATCCTATAGAAAGCTCTCTTGGTCTTAAATTCAATGCTTTTATTTCAAGCAAACAACATAACTGCCACCATTTGAGAATATTAGAAGAGTAAATAATGCCACCTTTACAGATTTCAGCAGGCTCTCCCTCCAAGGGGTTTGAACAAAACTGCCATGGAGCCGTCCCATACACAGTGAAAGGAAATCAAAGCACTGCTCTCCCCAGTGACATAAATCAGTGGGGAGTCCTTTAAGGGTGGTTAGGGTGGGGATGAGGTAGGGTTTACTTGTTAAGAAGCTAATATTGTATAAAATTTAAATTGTAAAGAAAAAAAGAAAGACAAAGCCTCTTTCTGAATTAAAGGTTTATAGGCTGCGAGAAGGTTCTGGAATTGCTAGTTAGCATAGCTGAGAAGGTCTTTGCTGCACTGCTGGGACCAGACATGTATTTTCACACTCCCCACCCTATCGTGACACTCAGTCTCCCTGGCCAAGGGCTAAATGGCCAGACATGCTAACCTTTACCATTCCCGAAATATTCCCATAATTCTGAGCCCCTCTGAAAAGTAACTGTTCTAACTAAATAAGGCCCTGAGACCCAGCATTCCACAAGGAAAAATTTAGTGTCTAGATATCTGCAGAGAGAATTGAGTTCATTTGCCTCTGCTCTTCAGATAAGAAAGTGGGGAGGCACAAGTGGGAAAGGCCTTACCTATGAGGTCATGGGAAGACAATGCTAGGAAATAAGTGGAAAGCTAAGAGGGAACCATAGTGACAGTCTGAAAAAAAAAAATAGAAGTTTTCCTTTTAATAAAAACAGCCTATCTTACTTAGGGAAATCTATAAATGACCTTTATAAGTATTGAGATAAACTGTTGCCTAGTTAAGTAGATGATGTTTTCAAACTTTGTATACCAATGTCAGTCTTCACCAATATTTTGTATGACAATTCTTATAGCCTCATTAAATTTCTATGCTCTTTCATACACCACTCCTCAGAGGTTTTGGAGACATGGAAGATATCTGTCCTTCAATTTCTTTCTGAAGAACTCCATCATGGAGCGCCGGCTAGGCTCCTCTATGCAGTGTCTAGTAAATGACCTCACAAACCAACGGTGGCCCAAAGGGGCCAAAATGAACTGACTGAGAGATGACTGACGACATCCTTCTCAGCCCCTTCTTCATTTTCATCCTAAGAGTAAATGGTACCACTGTCACCCATTTGTTTAAGCAAAGGAACAACAGTCAGCTTTGATTCTGAACCCTGCCTTTTGCTGATCCCTCTCCCCCTGGACCCTTCAAATTCTTTAGAAATCTGTTCAAGTCAACCTCTACATAGGTTGCATAAGCATGTTTCTTTCTTTCTGCTATCAGCATCTAAATTCAAACTACCGTCATCTTTCAACTAAACTGATGCAAGTCTCGTGACAGAACTCCTGTTTTCCATCTTGTCCCTTCTAATTCTTTGTACATTTAGCAATGACAATCATCATATACAGCATATACATATTTGATTATTTCGCTCTTCTGCTTATAACTTCTCAGTGGATGGTATTGCTCTTATAGTAAAATTCCATCTTCTTACCATCAACTGAAGATCCTATGTGGCTTCCTTTTTCTTATTCTCCAGAATTAGCACAGTTCACCCAGCACCCACCCTCCTGTCCCCATCTGTACCCTAGCTAGTCATATTCCAGCTTCTTTGGCCTTCTTTCATTAGCCTGAGTCTACTGAACTCTTTCATATTTTCTGACCTTCACACTCACTGTTACCTCTATATGGAACACTTGTTCTCTAGTCACTGAACAGGCGGTTTTCATTTCATCTTGCAGCTTTCACCCAGTCTTTTTCTTATTATCTCTTATGGCACCTTAATTGTGCTCAACCACATTTCATTTCTTAGACGCATTTATTTCCCCACCATCCCCATTCTCTACCATGGAATACAATCTCCTGAGGGCTAGGCCTTGTCTACTGCATTCACTTTTGAATTTTCTGGATCTAGAGTAGTACCTGGCATGAAGTAAATGCTTAATAAATGTTTGTTTGATGAATTCATATTCATCATGCTTTGGGGATCTTGTGATTTTCTCTTGTACTGCCTCATATTTTGGGATTGTCACCTGTTACTATAAAGCTTTTGGTCATGATACCTCAGCAACAATTACCCCTCTGCTTTCTAATAGGATGCTTCCAATAACAATGATCCAGAAAAGTAGCCTGAAAACTTAATACTGAATACAACATAAGAATGAATATGCTCTGAATAAGGATCTAAGACATGAGCTTATATTTAGCACCATAATTTTTTATCTATTTTAGCTGCCTAGGAGACTATTTTTACTTACACTGTAGTTACAGGCACAAATCTGCAGTGTATGCTAAAGAGGAAATGACCTGCAGAAAAGAAGTCATTGTAGTGGTAGTAGTAATCATTTTAGTAAGACATTAATCATAATAATATCAGCTCATATTTACAGAGCCCTTACTAATTGTCAGGTATTTTCATAATTACTTTTTATATATTTAACTCACTCAGCCTTCACAGTAATCCCAAAGTACTAGTAATATCGTTCTCCTACTGATCAGGAAACAGACACAGGGAGATTAAATACAGTTAATTACCAAAATGAGACAGTTAATGGCAGAGAATGGATATGTTCTTCCAAAAATATTACTTTATAATATATGCTCCTAACCATTATCCTGTATTGCCTCCTAATGAATCATTATTGAGTCATGATTCTACACATTAAATATGAGTGGTTTTGATATACATATAAATATGTGTGTATATTTATATATAATATATATTCTATATTTGCATAGATGCATATTAATCGGCTGAACTGTTTCATACTTCATAGCCTTTACATTTGCTTTTTCTTCTACATGGAAGTGATATACGAGAATATATATACGTGATTCTCAAAGTAATTTATAACAAACAAATAAATCCATTAGACACATTTCCCAGACTCCTGGAAATTTTAAAATGAGAGAAAAAAGAACAAAAGGATATAAAAAATCAATCAATCAATAGCAGGAACAAGAAAAACTTGAAATAGAACTTTTATACAGGTAAACTTAAATCATGAGCCACTAATGTAAAAGAAATATTTGTCTTTTGCCCTTCAGAATGGAAAAAATATCCTCACAATATTGTTCTTAAAAATATTTTGAGTGAATAATTTGCATACAGCAAAATTAATTTAAAATTAGAACAATTGATCCCATTATGTCACATATGTTCCTGATGTTCACAGGTATCCACAGAAGTACTCCTGGATCTGTAACCCAAGAGAATGCTCTCACAAGGGATCTTGGCATGAGAAAGGCATTTGGCAACTCTTCACTGGATCTTCGATGACACACTAGCGATATGCAGACTCACAACAGAGGGAGTCTTTGTATGAGTTTCCAGAAAGCAGAACCTGGGTCAGAGGAAAACACGAGTGAGGAAAACAGGTAACATAGTAAAGTAGAGCCAACACGGAGCTACTGAGTGCTGCCAACTCACCATGTATCATATACAACTCAGATGATCTGCCTAGGTAAGGAAAAGGCCACATATGCCTCTTAGGCTTCAAAGACTTGCTCCGGAAGGCAGAAAACACTGACATATCCAAGCTGAACATGCATGGGCAGGATTGTGGTCCTTGCAGTATTACATGACTCTGTGTCAACAAGATTATCTCTCAACAGAAGGCAAGAGGCCCCCTCCCAGATATGGGGGGGCACGATCAGGGTGCACCTGGTGGCATCCAGAAGAGCCCATGCTGGGCAGATCATAGCAGCAGCAGCTGGAAGAAGTGCTGAGGCAGACAGGATCCAAAGTGGCTAACGCACAGGAGTTCTGGGGAAAAGCTGACAGATTGTGTTTGTAGCTGGCTGAAGCATGGATCCCAAATAAGACTGAGGAGCAGGCCTGTGGCAGCCTGGAAGGGAGTAAGCACTAGGCAGCTCTGAGGCTTGCCTTCAACTGGTAGGCAGCAGGGAGGGATTGCTATCCAAAATCTCTATTACCTACTTGGATGGAGACATAGAAAATGAGCTCGTCAACTATTCAGATGTCACAGACCAGGAAGGATAACTAGCAGATTGAATGAGTCAATCAAAATTCTAAAGATTTTGACAGGCTGGAATGATGGGTGCCAACTAGTGAGATGAAATTTTATAAGAGAAAAAATATTGCTTGGGTGGCTTCCCTGGCTGGAAGATGAATCACCATTAGGAATGAACATCTGCAGGAAAAAAAAATCATGAAAAATGTTTTATGCCTTATTCTTGTACCTAAGAAGCTGGGAAGTGCACACCAGACAGACCAATGGTGTACAGCACCATTAGCCGAATGTTGAAGAAGCTTTTGTCTTCCTTCTATTAAACATCAATTGCTTGGCTTCTTTACTTCATCAGGGATAACTGCTTGTTGGATTTGTTTCCCCATATTTTGTTTTGGAAATATCCAATGTAGCAAAGTTAAAAGAGTAGTCCAATGAACTCTACAATACCTGTACCTATAATTCAACTAGTAACATTTCGCTATGCTTTACATGTGGTTTTTTGTGTGTCTGTCTCAAGCATTTGAAAGTAACTCAAATAAAATTTAGTACACCTTGTATAACCACAATATCATTGTCATATTAACATAATGATGTTATCAATTCAGAATATTTCTCTAATAATAACCAACACCGAGGTAATATTCAAATTCCCTACCTGGGCTATAATATCCTTCATAGCTCTGCATTTGTTTTACACAGAACTCAATGAAGATATTAGATTTGGTGATTACATCCATGATACAACTGAACAGCCCTCCATGTTTTTTGGTTTTAGATTTGTATATGTATGTGTGTGATTTAAATGATTCCTGTATTCTCAGTGCTTTTATTATTTGAAAATTATATCTACACCTTGATTAAATTTGCCTTATGAATCTTTGACAAGAATATTTCATAAATGACCATTTCTTAAAACTTTGCATCATGTTAGGAGGATATAACTCTACTGTCCCACTTTTAGTGAGGATGAGTTTGACGACATAGATAAAGTAGTGACTATCCCATCGTTCCTATATAAAGATTATGTTTTCCCTTTGACAATTAGCAAGCAATTTGTAGTATCACGCTTTCATACAATAGAAGCACATCGTTGCCCAACAGTATTTTATGGAAAGGTTTTAACATCTGTTGACATCTAATCTTTTCCTGCACCAGTCATTCCATAGGTCTATGAAAATGGAGATTTTCTATCATTACTTCTTTATTTATTAGCTGTTATTCTTCATTAAAGAAGACTGTTCTCTCATCAGCTGAAGAGTCCTCTGAAAAATGTAGAATGTATACTTATTTCTTCTCACATTTAAGAATCCCAACCAAAAATCCATGGTTTTTAACAATGGTCAGCCGGCTTTTTCTTAGATGAATATAATAACATATATTTTCATCTTTGTAGACCATCTGGCTTCTGTCACAATTACTCAGATCTGCCACTGCAGCATGACAGCAGCCAAAGATAATATATAACCATATGGATGTGGCTGTGTTCCAATAAAACTTTATTTACAAAAAAAGTGTCAGGCTGAATTTGGCCTTCAGGCTATAATTTTCCCACCCTGGTCTGAAGTCTGCTTCCTTTTATTTTCCCTAGCAATTGGTTTTCAAAGCACTTTCACATCTATCACCCGGTCTGTTCTTCACCAAAGCCTCAACACACAAGATGCGACATTCATGTTATTAATGTTATTAAACAAATGACATAAAGGTCAGGATGGTTATATAAAGTAAAACCTAGAATCTAGATGTCTCAACTCCCGCACTAATGATTGTATTCCCACTGATCTCAAACTTACTATTATGAACAACAAACACAATGCCCCAAAACTTTTGAAAAATTAAATCATCCAAGTTACTTTTTCCCAGACAGGTATTAATTTGTCAGAATGAGAAATAAACTACTACAAAATAAACATTCTCTGAAGCCTATAGTTACAGTTAAATTTTAATTTCCATAAAAAGAAAAAATTTAAAACATTCTGAAATGTATAACCCAGATGAAAATTACTGTCTGACCTCAGTTCGTTAATAGAATATAAAAATAAATAGAGCTGAAAACCCTTTCACATTGTTATTGCCTTTGCAACTATACCTATCAAAATGTCAGAAGCTATGGTTTTCTTTTCTAACTTATTAACAGGTGGTAAAATATGTGTAAGTACATAACACTTTAAAGTACTTCTCTGTAGTCAGGTTAATGTTATTGTTGTTACTGCTATTGTGGTTAAAGACAGAAATGTTCTTCAAATGGTGAAAAAATGCATATTTTGCCAACCACATAAGTTTGCATCCATCCTGAAAAAAGAAAAATATATTTAAATACAAAGTAAAAGGTATCAAATTTGTCCTGTTTGTTATTGATCCTCATGAAGCTGCGGTTTTACTGAAAACAGAACATTTAAGGGATCACATCCCACTTTTTTCTGTAGAATTTGTCTTGAGCTCCATAGGAAGGGAACAGAGTATGTAAAATTAGGAAAATCCTAGCCATCATCCTATAGTTCTACCTGTATAAAATGATGACCAAGTTCATCATTTAGCTATTTGTTCACTGTGAAAGACAAACAGTTTAAAGAGGGGGAAGGAAATTAAATGTTATGAGGCAACTACCATAATCTGACATTTTAACTAGCCCTAATCGAAATATTTGTAGGGCACTTAGACAAGAATACAAATAAAAGCCTACATAGCATATGTTTAATATTTTAAACTTATATATAAATCTAACAAACAGTTAATATGTTCTATTCTATCTTTAGTAAACAGTTCATAACTATATATTTTCAATGCATGTAAAAATGGCTTTTATATAACTGAAAGTCAGCAAAATATCAAAGATGACTGAATTTAATTGTTATTGCACACATCTGGGTGTTCAGTTAATGGTCCTGTGACTTGGGAATGAGTAACTGTTAATATTTCAAAATGCTCTTTAGTCACTATGTGCAGTTCTTGCAAACAGCACCCTAATTCATGAGGAACTCCAGAACCATAATGAGAAGCAAGAAAATGGGCACTCAGTCCTACTGAACACTAATATGTTTTTTATAGAGTAAACTACTACTCTCATGCTGAGAGCAAGGCTTCACGATTTAATTAGTCTTTTGTCTCACCGAAGTGCTTTTGATGCTCAAATTCTCCCCACATTTGAAAGCAGTGCCTGTTTCAGACAGCACAACCCACAAATCTTCATGGCATTCAGATGCAGTCATCTTTTGTTCAAGAACATCAGGCGAGATGTGGGGAAGCATTTCCCTGGGGCCTAAACAGTATTAGTAGTCATGAGTGTGGATGTTTAGCTGCCAATGCTGAGCACTGCATCCTCAGTAAGAGAGGGATCCTGTATCCTTTATCAGATATGTGTGTGTGTGTGTGTGTGTGCGCTTGTGCACGCGTGTACTTGTAGAGAGAGAGAGTGTGTGTGTGTATTGGTGAATGTAAAGTCTCCCACGGTATGAGGCCCATGGCAGAGGCCCTATCATTCAATTCTAGAGGTGCTGATGCTCAGCATTCATTTTCTTACTCCATGTAACTGTGACCCACCATTTCCAGGTGCCTATCACTCAGTCCAACGTACTCCAGAAGTGAGGAATTTAATGCTACTCACTTTGCCAGATCAAGATAAATTCTAGGTTTCGACATAGCTATTTAGTACTGACAACCACCACTATTCATGGTCACTTCAAAGACAATTTCAATTTTCCTATTGCACTTTTATGTAGACAGGGCAATGGAAAAAGCAGCAGAGCTCTGCGAGAGCTAGGAGAGAGAAAAACTGGGTGCCTGTTTCTACAATAGTTACTGTTTGTCCAATTTAGTCTTTTTCTTGACATTTCTTTTGTAATTATTTTAATTGGCATATAAAAACTGTACGTATTTATGGGGTACCATGTGATGTTTCCATACATGTATACATTGTATAATGTGTAAGTCAAGGTAAGTATAGCCATCTCTAATTTAGTCTTTTCTATAACAAAATCACACCATTGCCTTCTTGCTTGGCAATTTAGAACTTTCTTCAAATTGTTACCTACAATGTGTATCCCAGGCACTGTGTTGAGTTTTGGGACTCAAAAGAGTAAACTCATTAAAGACCTAAGTATTCCACATCTGTGGTCTTCCTGCCACCATTTTCTGGACCATTATGAGGAAAATATTCCTTATTTCTTTCAAATACTTTCCCTTTTACTTTTTCCCTTTTCCAATAAAAGTTATTGGCTGCAGCATAAAAGGATGATATTAGATACAAAGTCCTGATTTCCTTAAAATTGAGAGCAGATCCATTAAGTGGTCCACATTCTAAGGTGAGGAACCAGCCACCACTCCATAGAGATTGTTGAAAGGTCAGTACAATCAGTGTTAATCATCCTAAGATATGTAAGTTAGAGTTGAACATGCCAGTAAACTACAGGGATGAAAACACTGTGAAGAGCAGAAGTTACTGTATTACAGTCTTGCCAAGAAAAGCTATTGGTTGTCTCCAGCTACCGATCAACTACAAGATGGTGGGAAGAGGAGTAAGCTGAGAAGGAGAGAGGATGGCTAAAATGAAGAAATACCAATTATATACATTGAAATGTTTAACCTGATAACACAGACTTAAAAACCTAAAATGAGATTTAATAAGAAATAAAATAAGGTTTGTTAGCATAAAGTGGTAGCAGTTAATGAATGAATAGTTCATGTGCAATACTAGTGGTACGCGGAAATGGCTACGTCAAAAATACCTCTTTGGTGTACAATTTCAGCTGCAGGAAAGGTGTCTCTGAGCTTCTCTTTTGAGGACCCTCACGTGGCAGATGTCTTGCCCTATATCCACAAGGAAGGGATGTGGTACAAAGGCCAAGAAGTATCAGAGTAAGCAAGGCTTGCTAGGTTCTTCCCAGTTAATAATCATCAGATGCAACCCTACTGCTTCACAGCTGTCCATTCTTCACCAAACTGAATTAAAAAATACATGGTTTTCCCTGTCTCTTGGGTCTCCGTTTCCGAAGTTGCCACATTACATAAAACTGTGGTTAAATAAATTTGTTATGCTTTGCTCTCATGAATCTATTACATGGCGGTATTTTTCACGACAGGGATACTTTTCATGAGCCTTGCAATGGCTAGGAAGAAGATACTAGATTTTTTTTCCCCCTTGTAATACCAAAGCATTCAAGCAAGAAACCAGGAAATTCTCAAACATATTTATCAAGATATGATTACATTTTTTAAAAGAGTCATGAAATGACACCATTTTACTACAAAGAAAACCAAAGTATGCCTAGGAAGGGCCTGTGAAAGCCAGGCTTGGGAAGTTCTGCCCTGTTTGCCCAGCTGTTTGGAGTTGTATCAGAGAGTGATGCTTAGAGTCCTGATAAGGAAAGACATTGAAATTTGGCAGAAAGTCTGATTTAAATGCTTGCAAACTGTCCACATTTACAGCTGGTATGTCGTTCTCAAAAACTGTGGGAAAGAGAAAATTGTACTGTGCATTTTTCTCTTTGTACCATCTTCTTCTAGCCTCTCATCTTCATGGTCACCCATTAATAGTGATGGCCTTTAGAAAGGAGATCAGAAATTGCTTCAGAAAGGGTCTGTTCTTCCAAATGACATTGGTAAGATGGGTTTTTCTTTTCTTTTGAATAAATCTGTTTCTCTTCTGATCTCCTCACTTTGCAGCTGAAGTCTTTCAACCTCCTTGAGATGAAAGAAGTACTGTAGAATATTGATTTTTTTTTCCTCCTTCCCCCTGTAAATTCATGACAAATGGTGAACAAAAGCTTATCTGGAAAGTTTAGATATCCAATTAAAATTTTGCTCTCTTGTGAAAATTTCTCTTTAAAAAATAAAAAAAAGATTCCAACTTCTGGGCAGTCTTCATATATCTTTATCTCACTACTGACATATCGCAGAATTGATCTTAAAAGTAACTTAGGGTATAGAGTGTGTGTGTGTGTGTGTGTGTGTGTGTGTCTGTGTCTATGTCTCTGTGTGTCCATGTGTGTATGTGTAAACATGAGAAGCATCATTAACATGTTTTCTTCATTTATGTCAAAGAGAAAGCAACACATGACATCTAAGTGAAAGGGTGAGGCAGTTTTGAGCACTGGGCCACGAATGTGAACCTGGCCCTGGATGGGTCTGGTCACAGTGACACAGACACAGAGGGCTCAGAGAGGAAGGGCACATTATTCCAGGCAGAGCATTGAACACACGTGCAAAGGCAGGAAACCAGAAGGCAAGGGAGAAGTGTATTAGTTACTTTTTCATTGCTGGGACAGAATATCTGAGATGCACAACTTGAAGAGAAGCTATTTTGGCCCAGGGTTTCAGAAGTTTCGATCCATGGCTGGCTGGCACCAAGACAGAAACATCATAGAAGGGCTGGTGAAGAAAAGTTTCTCACCTCATGACAGCCAAGAAGCAGAGCAGAAGGGAAAGAGCGAGACAGGGACAAGACACACTCTTCAAAGGCACACCCCAGTGACCTACTTCCTCCACCTGGGCCCTGCCTCCTAAGAGCCCATTCAGCTAGGAAGTCATCAAGGGGTCAATGGCTAATCTCTATTACGAAGTCAGCTCCCTCCTGATCCGGTCACCTCTCTAGGCCCCACTTTTGAACACTGCCGCATTGAGTATCAAGCTTTCAATACGGGAATCTGTGGAGGACACATCGTATTTCAACCATAATGGGAAGCCTGGCCTATTATGATGATATTCATAAAAGTCTCAATATTTAATTTGGTTCTTTGCTCAATGAATTATTAGGTTTTTGCTTCCGATTATTTTTCTGTCTATTAATATTTCCTGCTACAACTGTGCTGGATAAACTTTATTCCCTCTTTATGCTCCCCCTCTTAATAACCATATGAAACTATTACTGGAAAGGTAAAAGTACATTTAGTAATAAAAACATTGCCAATTATATGTAAAATGTTGGGAAGATGATTATGATTCTGCTCCCAAAATATGAAGATAAATATCTAGATGCAAGTACATATAAAGGCATACAAGGACATACACATGCACATATGTCCATGCATATACATGCACGTATGTATGCATTGCATGGATACATGTGTGTGCATGTGTATACATACATGTGTGCACACACACATAGAACAAAAAAATGAAAAGTAAAAGAAATAGTTTCTGCCCTTTGAAAACAAAGTGGACCTGAAAGAACCAGCTAATCTTTTCATATCTCAGGGTTTGACTATGTAACCCTAAATTCCCCAACACTTTGCTAATGTGTTATTGTTAGTGTAATAACACTATTCTATTGATTATCTAGCTTCAACTTGATCATTGCTCTGCAGAACCACAGAACAACAGCCTTGAGTGATGGATTTAGAAACAAAAATATCTACCATTCTAAATTTCTAACTTTTAAACCTGGGTTTAGCTCCAGGAGATCCAAAGCATTACTTTCTTTCATGCTTTTGCCTTTCTTCCTGCACTCCTCTTGCCTCATTTGCTTTGATTCGCAGTTCTCCCATTATACTGGGAAAGAAGACATATCGATGTATATAATTAGAGCATCAAAAATCAGACAACTGATTAGGCAGCCACCTGGGAAAGCACCAAACTTCATACACTAATGAACAGTCATTACTTAGATGTATTTTAGAGTGGGGTACGAAGTTGTCACACAGGGAATGTTTATTTAGAGGAAACTCTATTTCCTTTCTCACTTTTGAAAAACAGTGGGTTTGTCCTCACTTAGGGGCTGGAGGAAATGAGAATAAGTATAACAGATTCAATTCTTGTGCCATATGAGCACCACAATAAACCCACGTAGGGGACTTTTGAGAGGCTTAGCCCACTCTTCCCTCTTGCAACTATATTTGACAGGACTTTTTCACTTGCTAATATAAAAAATCCCACACCAACTGACTTGAGCAAATAAAGCTAATGTAGTGGCTTATGTAAGCATGTAACTGAAAAAGCAGGGCAATATCCAAGCCCACAATCAACACTGCCATATGAAATCAATCTCAATTTCAACACCAATCAATCTTCCTCTCTTCCTGCCCTTCTCTTTTCTCCTTTCCTTACTTCTGCTTTGCTCTGTGCAGGACTCATTCTCAAGGAGCTCTTTCTATGGAATGACAAAGATGCTTGTACTTGTAGTCAATATTTGTTGCCCAATAACTCCAGCAAAAGTCTTGAAGATTCTTCGTACCAACATGACCCCTTGGCCAGAAATCTGCTCTGTCCATACTGGAGAGGTCTGGTTCACACGCCCTTCCCTAGAAGCAAGCTAATACACCTATCAAGAGTTGTCATGAGCTGTGAGGGGCCTGAGATTCCACAGTATCCCAGGTTACTAAGCAAGCTTCCCATAGTATCATACATAGCCAGATTCCTGCAGGAGAGACATGGAACAGGATCATCCATGCCAAAGCGTATGCACAGTGGCTTCTCTTGTTCCTCGAGTCCCTTGAGATAATTGCAGAGCAGCCCAGGTAGGTACGACACACAGAGTTGATGTGGATCACAGCCAAGGACTCTGAGTTTAAAAACTCCAATCTTCGGGCCGGTGAGATAGCTCAGCAGCATAAGCACCTGCCTGGCAAGCGCAAGGTCCTGAGTTCGACTCCCAGAACCAACATAAATGAAAAAAAAGGGCGGGTGATATTGCTCAGAGGCACAAGCGCTTGCTGGCAAGCGCGAGGTCCTGAGGTCGATTCCCGATACCCACATTAAAAAAAAAAAAAAAAAAAAAAAAAACTCCAATCTTAGAAGGGGGCTGCTAGCAAATCTGTCTTATCTTCACTCTGGAAGAGGACTTTAACAAACTTACCCATTCCTGAAGAGATCTAATCTCTACCACCCAAGGCTGTTTTTTCTGGAACAAAAATTGACACACAATATACAGAAACAGGACCCATAAAATGATTTTTCAATGAGCTTGGCATGGTGGTCCTCACCTACTATACTCTCAGTACTCTGGGAGGCTGAGGCAGGAGGATCAGAAGTCAAAGCCCAGCCTAGGCAACTTAGGGACTTTACAAGACCCTGTCTCAGAAACAAAAAATAAAGAAGATTTAAGGATGCAATTCAGTGTGAAGCCCCTAGGTTAAATTCTCAGTATCTGAGAAAAAATTGTCTTCCAACAGTATCCCCTGAACCATGAGACAGTAGGGTTAGGGATTCTCACGGTATTTTCCGTGATTTACGGTTACTGATTTACGGTATTTTCCTAATTCCAGCTGCATAAAATCTCTGGCTGTCCAACTTGGTTTTACCTGCTAAAAGTCTCTAACACTGCATTTGCACCAGAGTGAAGAGTGTCAAAGCCCACTTCAGACAGTTATTTCCACCTGGCAACTTGCTTCCATGAAACACATTTCTTTGAAAAAACCTCAAAGCCATGAAGTACAAACAATCCTTCTGGGACCTCCTGTTTGCCTTGACTATGAGTACTGAAGACCATGAATTCCTGTCTCAACTTCCCAGTCACTTGCAGATTGACCTACAATAAGGTACTCAAAGTTGATAGTTGTGAACCTGTGTAATCACTTGCTCACTTCAAGTTCACACAACTAAAAATGAAAAAAATTGGATTTAATACTGAGGCAAGGGAGTTAGGAGTATGCCAGAGTAGATAAGTGGAAAGCAGCCCAGGGTTTCCAATTTGCTTTGTTATGTAACCATTATGAACCTACCTGTCCATGAATCTGAGGAATACTTTGGTTCTCCTTGGACATGAGTTACAAGAATGAAATCTAGGGAGGGAAAGTAGCCTGAAAAGATACAAACAAGTTATGGAATCCAAGAGGCAGCAAAACTTCCCTCAGGGAAACAGGTCATGCCAAAGGACAACCAAAATAACAATTCTATTATTTTGGACCAAAATCATGTTTCCTGAAACTTTGACCTTATTGTGAATAAAAAGCACTACATTTCAAACATACTGTACACTGTTTGGTTCTCGGAGTCACAGACTTGGTTTTAACTTCAGAATCAGATTTCCAGAGAAAGGAACTTAAAGCAAGACCCAATGTTTTCAACTGATCTGACCAAGCAAGGTGATGTGTGTCTTGGCAGTTGGGTAATATTATCTGCACCGGGCAATTCTGGGATGACGGGCCAAAATTTTAAAAACAGACTTTGGGTATGTTCATCGACAGATAAAGCAGTACCCATAGCTTTAGTCAAATGCTAGGTGGCAAGCATATTTTTCTTCCTAAGCTTTTTCCTAAGCTTCCTATTCATCTGTCTGTGAATAAGAAATATATGATGTATATTTATTTAATATCTATTTCTGCCTCTCTTTCTGATCCTGACTCCCAAAATTGTGATAACTTTCTGAGTAATAAGAATGTCAGGAGCACCTTTTATTATCACACTTGATCTTAGTCCTTAGACTAAGGACTTGCCACTGTGTTAGGTATGTAACTGCACATTAAAGGACTGACTGGTTGCTGTGGTCCCTAGATGGCTTCCAGATGGGAGCTGTTCATCAGAAATACCAAGACAAGACTAGAGAATTAGAAATTTCAGCCTCATCTCTGACCCCCAGGGAGGGTGGAGAGCGGCTGGAGATTTACCAATGATTTAATCAATCGTGCTTATTTAATGGCACCTCCATCAAAACTTTAAATAAAGGAATTTGAAGAACTTAAGGTTGAATATATTCATGTGTCAGGAAGGTAGCATACCCCCAAACTCCATGGTAATGAAAGCCCCTGCACTTGGGACACTTTCAGATCTTATCCTATGAACCTCTTCATTTGGCTGTACATTTATATCCTTCGTAATATCCTTCATGATGAACCAGTAAACATAAGTAAAATGTTTTCCTGTGTTCTGTGAGCCATTCTAGCAAATAACTGAACTTAAGCAAGGGATCATGGGAACCTTCAAACTATAGCCAAGTCCAACAGAATGGGGGTAATCTGGTGGTCCATTGCTTACAATTGGTGCCTGAAGTGAGAGACAGTCTTGTGTGGCTGAGCCCTTAATCTGTGTACTGTACATTAATTCTAGATAGATATTTTCAGAATTTAATTTTAGGACACCCTGCTGGATCCAAAGAAAGCTAAAGAATTACAATATGTGGAGAGCCACACATTTGGGGCTGGAAGTATTGTGAATAGAGGAACAGATTTCCTTTACCATCTATCTATCCACCCATCCAAGCTCTCCCATTGAACCAATGTGTCAGGCACTACTATGCATGAAATATTTAGCAGTTCCCATTCTTCAAGGAGTTTATAATCTCAGAAGAAATACAGTTATTCATAAAGTTAAACACAAATGAATATCAGAAAATATTATGCTAAAGACTACAAAGGGGGAAGGAAATGAATAAGTGAGGATAAAAATGGCTTCTCTGAAGAAAGCAACAGTGTTGCTAAGAAGGAAGGGATGTGCAGATACTACTAGGTAAAAATAAAAGGAGGAGAGAAGACTTCCATTAAAAGAGTAGAAGGAGCAGGTGTGGCCAGGTCCTGACTGGAGGCAGGTGAGACAGGTCCAGAAGATGGGGCAGGTAAGGTTGAGAAGCCAGGTATTGTCAAATCTTGTGGCCTTGTGAGCCAGAATACACAGGTCCTCACAGACTGGGGTAAGGACATGGGAAAGTATGGGAGGGGAGTGATGCTATCTGATTTATATTTTGAGCATATCATTTAGCTTCTGCACAGATAATGACCTTGGGATCAAGCAAAAGGGTAAGAAGACCAGAGCAGAGTTTCTCAATGTAAGCCCAAAGTATCAGTGACATCCACATCATGGGGGAACTTGTTAGAAAAGCAGACTTGAGAAGGGGAGACCAGATCTACTGAACCAGAAACTCTGGATGTGACACCAAGTAGTCTGTGTCTTAATAAGTCCCCCAAGTGGGTCTGATGCATATTAACCTCTGAAAAGCTACCCATTTAGGGAATTACCGTATACTTCAGGCATACTTTTGCCATACAAGAGTATGGCAGTAGGAGAGATGAGAATCGTTCATCTATGGAAATTCATCTATGAACAATGAGTAGGTGTTCCCCGCAAATCTGGCAGAGGTGAGTAAATGTAGTGCTTCCAGAAGCCATTACAACAATAATTAAGCCCACAAGTTTTATAGGACAAAAGACAATACTGGCCTCCAGAAACTTGGTTTACCTTCTTGAGGCTTTGTCACCCCTAAGAACCTCAGCACTTCAGTTCCTTAAAGAGTGCTGCATCCGAGAGCTAACATTGGAAACATAATTACATTCAGTTCCATTCAACAAGTCTTTACTGAAGAGCTGCTGGGTGCAGCGTGAGTCACAGAGGCCTGTGAGAACTTAAAGAAGTCTTTATAAATAATTCCCACTGGGCAGGCCCAGAAAATAATAATGAGGAGGTACAGAAATTCAAGAAGGCAGCAGTTATCATATAGAACCTGATATAAAAAGTAGAGTGGGCAGAGAGGGGGAAATTGCCCACTTGTTCCTTAAACTGAATGCCATATTCTGCTAGTATATCTCTGCCTTTTTTAGGTCCTTCAAATCTACCCTCCCCCAAACATACACACGCATACATACATGCACACCCTTCCGGCTGCCCTCAGATCTTTTTGTGTACATGCATTCCTTTCTGACAGAAAGCAGAAAAATGAATACCATGTTAAATAGCACTCCTCCACAGCCAAAATGGAAAACACTTCAATTAATCCTTTCTCAAGGAATAACAGCCACTAATTTCGTGGACATAGTTTCTTCTGCAGTCTCTCCTTTTAGAAAGAGAATCAACTGCTCCAGAGAGAACTTTTTTTTTTTCCCTAAGTCCCATACGCAGTCATTCAGAATATTAGGTTTGTGGGAAGGATATTAAAGATCATCCAGTCTGACCTCCAAGAATAGAAGACGATCGGGGAGGTCAGGGGACTTGCCCAATGCCTCACCACCCAAAAAAGACCCTGAAATCAAAGCTTGCCTATCTCTATCTCATTTTTTTTAATCTTTCCCACACCTCTTCTGGAATCATCATGCAGGAAAGGGTCTCATTTATGTAAGTTGTATTTGCATAACTGTCACTGGATGACTGTGCAGTAGCGCAGTGTGGAGTATTCCAGCTTAATCAAGAGGCAGTCTGTTCGCGTAACTCTGTGCCCTGCACATCCTGGCATAGGCTCCCCTCTGTCCTAAGCCACAGTGCTGCTCTCTGCTCAGGATATGCTTGCCTGCCATGAAGATCATCATTACAGGGATTAGAGCTGACTACAAGCACAGAAGAGTGACAGAGGAACAAGGAGAAGCCTCTTCCTTGGCAACATCAATTAGGCAATCTAAATTGCTAGAGTGAGGCAAACATCTTACTTCAAATAGAACAGAGTTGAGAAAAAAAAAATCAACAAAAAAGCATCACAAACATCAAGAAGCAGTAGCTCCAATAACATCGTCATACAAAAACAAATCCCAAACCTTAACGAGTACGGCAGTCAATGTTCTTTTTTGTTTTTTGTCTTCATCCGTTTTTTTGTATTTTTAATTTAATTTTTTCAAAGTAAAGAACCTTTGAGCAGAGCAGGAATTTTGATGGGGACAAATGATTTGTATAATTCGGCTTCCTAAAGTTTATTCGTTCGGGTCATTTTCTTTCACTTGTTCTTACAGATCAATATCTACCTTTAGTTACTCCCCCACAATTTAGCAATCTGAAAGAAAAGAGTTTCTGCAGGAAAAGTGGGACACATTGGTGGGGCTTGTGTTGGGGCCCCCACAGCAGATTGAGTTTGGGAAAAACTTCCTGGGAAGCACTGATGCCAGCACATCTGCTGGGTTTAAGATCAAATATTTACTTGGGGGAAATATAATCAGTTTTTTAATTAAGAAAGCTTAGACATGAATAAAATCACAGGAAGAAAGACAATTATGCTTCCTATTCAGTCCTCAAGCAGTCTAGAGCTGAGCACTGCTATCTGTGAAGACTGGGTGCTCCCACCCACTCTGCTATGACGAATGAGACGTTTTGAGAATCCAGATGAGACACACTGTGGCTAAGACATGGCTCTGGGAACTCTGTGCAGGGAAATCTCTTCAATAGACATCTTGGTTGTGTTTGCTTTGCCTAAAGAGGGAGAAAGGAACCCAGTGAGAGAGAAATTAAGAAATAGAGGTCAAGAGGTAGAAAAAAGAGAGAAATACTGAAAAGGAGAGGTAAATATGTCCATTCAGAGAACAGCATGCATGCATGCACACGTACACACACACACACACACACACATACACACACAACCAGGCTGCCTCAATGCTCTTAGCCTAAATGCCTTCACCTTTCACTGCCACCTTCTGGGTTTCCTGTCCTTGGAATTCTAGAAATTCATTGTGTCCTTAAAAATTGGCCTCTCATGGTCAAGGCACGCTAAAGAGGATGAGCTCTAGTCCTGATTATATTTGGGCTCTAGTTTCAGGGTTTTCTCAGCTAACATAACTATACTAATCTGTACTACAGTGTGGCAGTTAAGCCTAATTGTCAATTTGATTGGCTTGTAAACCTCCTAGGGGATTAGTAAAGCACACTTCTGGTATGTCTGGGTGGGTTATAGGGGCATGATCTTAGGGTTTATATCTGGTCCCAAACCCTGCCTCTCTGGCTCTGTTCCTCTGCTCTACTTCCTTGCTGCCATGAACTGAGCAGCTTTGTTCTGCCATGCCCTTCTACCATGATGTCCTGCATTGGAGCCAGCTGACCATGGGCTGAAACATCTGAAATCATGAGCCAAATAAATCTCTTCTCCTCTAAGATGTGGAGATCAGGTATTTTTGTACCAACGAGATATATAATATAAATGATCATGATTTGACTCAAATATTAAATTCACAATTAAAGCAAATATAGTCAAAACACTCTCCAGCTCAAATCCACTGATGCTTCTCCATTGCTCTGAAGATACAGGTCAATTTCTCTAACACATTTAGCTAAATTTCACAGGTCCTGCCTCTATTGAGATTTCTAGGGTCTGTACTCACCTCATCCCACCTCAAACCCTGTGCCCACTCAGAACTATGAATATCTATCAGGAATCGAGCCCACCAGTGACCCATCTCTTTTATAAGCCTCCCCATAAAGCTCCATGCCCTGCATAAGATCTCATGCTACGTTTTCCCAAGGTTCACTCACCAACACAAACCCTGGCTCTCGGCATTTATAGAAAAGCCCTCTCTAAACCCCCTCCTTGCCTCCAGTTTAGCTGCTCTTCTATAACCTCACAGAATAATATAGCTGGCCCAATCACAGGGTCCCTGGCCATACTGATACTACCTCCTAACCTACCTCTCCCTGCCATGAAAACCCAAGGCATATCTTTCATGTTCACTACCATATGCCTGACCTCAACATTGAGGACAATGATTAAAGAGTACAAATTTAAGGTCATTTAAACTAAACCATTCTTTGCCTCTCTTTGAGCATAGGAAGAAATTTTTTACTAAGAGATATCACTACTAGATAAATCAAGATTTAAAGAATTGCGTGTTTCTACTTTTCCTTATGAAGTTCCACAGCAATAAACATCCAGACATCATGAAAACTGCTTCACCTCTCTGGCAAGTGTGGGATTTAAGAGTGAAAACTCCTTGGGATCAGTGTGGTTTGCCTGGCAATGGGGGTGGACATTGAGCAATTTTGCCCTCAATTTTCAGCCAACCCACTGCACAGATAATCAGCCTCTTTGTCAGAGGTTGAGTTACCTGGGAAACAGGCTCGAAGATTGGGAGATTTGTGTGCAAGAATTTTATTGGGAGTGCTTTTGGGATCAACACAGGAGGGAAGGGAAGGGATAAGATTAGCCTGGATCAATGCTGCAGGGGAGGAAAGAAACAGGCTTAGGCCAAGGGAGGAGCTGGAGTGTTATGCACTCTAACAAAGGCTCCTGGCCCCATGGGTGTTCTGGAGCTTGGAAGCCTTTTAGAGTTGTCCTGAATTGAAGCATTTGTGTTCTAGATGATGGGAAGGGGCTCTGTAAAAGAGGGGAGAGGAGAGTGTGGGGAATAGTGGGAGTAAAAAAGAATCATGATAGGGTATGTATATGAATCAAACCCCCAAGCTGAATGTAATCACTATTTATCACAAGCATGAACTGTACTTGTAATGGTTGATACACTGTGTCAATGTGAGAAGTCTAGAAGCTTAACTAAGTAACTCAGCAGTTCTGCATCCTAGGGTGTGGAGGACATGCCCTTACTGCTCTAGGAAGTTGTTCATTATGTCAATTTGAGAAGTTTAGAAGCTTTACTAAGTGACTCCGCAGGGGGCCAGGGTCCTCACTTTGTAAACATCCTCAGCCTGTGCAAGAGGAGGGCAGGGAGATGGTGTGAGTGCTACACCCACCCCAGGACGGGTAGCCTGCTTACAATATAAGGAGGAAAAGAGGCTTGCTCTCCCCCTTTTGCTCTTGTTGCTTTTGCTGTCTTCTGCCCCTGTGCCATGCCACCGTGCCTTGGAACCACCTGATTATGGACTGAAACCTCCACAAACTGTGAGCTAAATAAACCTTTCCCTCTTTAACTTTGAGGGTCGGGTATTTTGTCCCAGCAATGAGAGAAAAGTAACTAAGACAGTAGTAATAAAAATATGTAAAACAAATGATAAAAGATATTGGATTTTGCCTGCCCCTTCCTTTCTTGGAACCATGACCTTGAACAAAGTGATTTCCAAAGGCAGTGAGCCATTAGGATGAGAGAATGAGAGGTGGGAACTATCAGGGGCCCACCCTGGCTGCACCTGGGTCCTGCAGCAGGCATCTGAACTGCATACCACAACACCCACCACCATATTGCAGGGGACTCTTTCTCCTGGTCAGTGCTCTTGGACCTAAGGTGCTTATCAACTGCAACTTTCCTTCAACCAACTGGCAATACTACGGGAAAGATCTGTCCCCTAACATTCTTACGGGAGAGCATCTACAGAGATGGCATGTTCTTTATTCATTTTCAAACATAAACACAGCTCCAGTTCCTCCACAGGAACATTTTGGATTATAGGTGTACAGCTTTGGCCAGGTTGAGAGAGGACGTGTGGAAAGATAGAAAAATTTAAGTCACCTAAATTACGAACAATGAACATTAGCTATGCTTTATTCATTCCACAATTTCCACAGGCTTCCCATGAGAAGGGCACTGAATCCAAATTAATCTGGATGAATCACTAAATTCTAGGCCTTCAAAAGAAATTTTCCTGTGGACCTGATAGACTATATAAAACTCCATGTGTATTTTTTTAGCTGAAGTGAATGAAGTCTTATGCAAAATTCTAGTGCTCACGCTTTCATTCCACAACAGAGAAGGTTTGGGTTCTAGCATATGCCAAGTCAGTCATTTAAAGAATAAACTGGTAAGGAGGACCTCAAGATGGCGGATGAGTAAGAAGCAGGCAGCGAAACTCTCTCTAAAAGTTACCATTGGAACACGGGAATATAGCGACCCGGAAAGCGCAGGAGGGGGGGGAGATGCCTCCCCGAAACCCAGAGAAGTTCTGAAGCGCAATCTGGGACCCCTGGCACCAGTGACAGGTGACTTCCAACAAAGAAGAAGGAAAGAAGGAGCAGACCGTGCGCACGCACCTTCTACTATCCCGGGAGTTGCAGCGCCGCGGAGGCTCAATTCTACGGACACACGGTGGCAGCTGGTGCCCAGGGAGCCCCCACGGAGGATCCTGAGACAGCGGCGGGGCAGGGGAGCGGCGGAGAACAGCGCTGACCGGCGGTGAGTGTCTCTCAGCCACAGCTGCCCCGCGCCAGAGAGCGACCGGCCGGGCGCCATAGTGGGGGGTGTGGCGAAACTCAGAGCGGCTTGAAAACTGCTCTGGGAACTTGTGCTCCGGACAGGGCAGCACGGGGCCTCTCAGGCCCACGAAAGTGTGCTGAGGTCAGCAGGCGAACGAGACTGGACTCTCAGCCACACCTGTCCCGCGCCAGAGAGTGACTGGCCCGGCGCCATTGTGGGGGGCGTGGCGAAAAACCAGAGTGGCGGGAACCACTGCAGGGAACCCACGCTCCAGACAGAGCGCTGAGCCTCTCAGGCCCAGGGATCGTGAAAGGGCACTGAGAGCGGAGGCGAGCTAGACTGGTCTCTGCCTGAAAGTACGCGCCTCTGCTCACCGCCCGCCAGAGGGCGCTCCTGGCTTACTGGGACGGACCTGCACAGAACAGGACTCTGTCACCACAGGGTAACTGCCTACAGCAGAGTCAACACCTGGAACTGATTCTTTTTATTTTTTTATTTTTATTTTTATTTTTATTTTTTATTATTTTTTTTTCTCACTGATTTGTTTTTTGTTCTGGCGAAGTGTTTTTTTGTTTTTGTTTTGTTTTGTTTTGTTTTTTGGTGGGGTTTTATTTTTGATCTGTCTGTTTTATTGTTTTTATCTTCGTTTTTGTTTCTGTATGTGTATTTGCTCTTTCCTTCATTATTCTCTCTGGTTTTTTATATGAGTGTAAACAGCGCCTCTAACTTCTTTGTGATTGTGGTTGTGATCTGTTCTTCCTTTTATCACTTCCTTCTCTTTCTACCACCTGTCCTCTGCACTAGTGTCCCAATTTTAGTGGGATCCCTCTTGGTCCTCTAACCTTACATCTAATTCCTTCCTCTTCTCCCAATACTCTATTTCCTCCTTAACTCATTTTAAATTTAAACTCCTCAGGGGAAAAATTGACATACACAGGACTTGTATACTGCATATAATTTTTCTGGTGTGTTTTAGATTTTGTTATATAACCGCAACTCTATACAGCTAAAAGTGGTAAATAACTGGTTAGCTCAGTCTGTCATTTTCTAGGCTGTGTTTGATGCTTTAGTTAACATTATAGCCAAATGTGAAATAATTGTTCTAAACATCTTTCCTTCCTGATATTTCATGATTGAGATTGACTAAGGGACACAGAAAATACAGTGGCACAGTACCAAAGAATCAAGGACTGGGCCAAACAGGTAGCAACTTCGCATACCCAACGAATTGAAGAGGTAGGATCTGGCAGAAAGCTCAAAACCTAAAAGCAAGCTCCACTTGGAAGATACTGCAGAGAAGTAGTCATCTTCTAAAGATCTTAAACACTAGCAATAAAGTAACCTACTATAGGTAATTTGCAAACATCACCCCAGGAATTAAAGAAAGAAAAAATGAGACGACACTTAAACAAGATGCAACCCCACACATCCAATTCACCAAAGGCAAACCTAGGGAGCAACGAGGTGGGACAATCCGAAAGCCACCCACCTGGCCTATCTGAAGTGGTAACAACAAAGCAACTGAATGAGGTTCTGGAAAAAATTAAAACAGAAATAATCTCACAGATGACTGCAGAGATAATGTCTACAATGAAGACCATGCTTAAGGACACTATAGCTGATACAGACAAAAAAATAGATGAACTTAAGAAAACTATAGAAACCATGAATGCTCAGCATAGGAAAGAAATGGAATCCATAAGGCAGATTCAAGCAGATACCCAAGAGATAAAAAATTCCATTGAAAGTATTTGTAGCAGAATAAGCCAATGCGAGGACAGGATCTCAGATATAGAAGACAGGCTTGCAATTAGTGATCATGAAATGGAAAAATTCTTAAAAATAGCAAGGGACCATGAAAAATCAATTCAGCAGCTGCTAGATGACTCAAAGATAAACAACTTAAGAATAATTGGAATAAATGAAAAAGCAGGAGATAACATCAACGACATTAAAACCTTGTTCAAAGACATAATCAGGGAGAACTTTCCTGGAAGAGAAAAGGAATTTGACACCCCTATAAGTGAAGCTTTTAGAACACCAACTAGACATGATCAAAAAAAAACTTCAGCCAGACATATTATAGTCAAGATCCCAGAAATTCAACAGAAGGGCAGAATCTTAAAAGCTGTTAGGGAGAAGAGACAAATCACCTATGAAGGAAAACCCATCAGAATCACACCTGACTTTTCAGCACAAACCCTCAATTCAAGAAGAGCTTGGAATGATGTATTGCAAGCTCTAAAGGAAAATAATTTTCAGCCCAGATTGATGTACCCTGCAAAACTATCTTTCAAAATTGATGGAGAAATAAAATACTTTCATGACAAAGAACATCTGAGAAAATTTATGACCACCAAACCAGCACTCCAAAACGTTCTGAAGGACATTCTAGAAAGAGATAGGAACCCCAACAGAAGGAATCCACCAGGCAGGGCAAATAATTAAATAGCCGGAAAGCGGAAAAACAAAGAGTGGGAACCAACAACAGGAAAATATCATGACAAGTCAATACATATCAGTTTTAACCATCAATGTTAACGGTCTCAATTCACCAATCAAAAGGCACAGACTGGCGAAATGGATCAAGAAGCAAGATCCAACAATATGCTGTATACAAGAAACACATTTAATTCAGAAAGAAATTCATAGACTGAAAGTCAAAGGATGGAAAACAATACTCCATGCCACAGGAACCCAGAAAAAAGCAGGGGTAGCTATTCTTTTTGCAGACAAAGTGAACTTCAAGCCAAGAAGGATTCAGAGAGATAAAGACGGTCATTACATCCTTGTAAAGGGAACAATCCAAGAGGAAGAGATAACGATCATAAATATATATGCGTCAAATACCAATGCACCCAGCTATATAAAACAAGTACTAAAGGACATGAAAAATCAAATAAGCACTAATACAATTATATTGGGAGATCTCAATACTCCACTGTCACAAAAAGATAGATCAACTGGACAGAAAATCAATAATGAAATAGTAGAACTGAACCAAACTTTTGAACAAATGGACTTAGTAGATGTCTACAGAGTGTTCCATCCCACAACATCAGAATACACATTTTTCTCAGCTGCACATGGGACGTTCTCCAAAATAGACCACATACTAGCTCATAAAACCTGCTTAAGTAAATGCAAAGGAATTGAAATTATCCCATGCATATTATCAGACCATAGTGCAATGAAATTGGAAATCAATGGCAAAAGATCCCACAAAAACTCCCTAAACACATGGAAATTAAACAGCATCCTCCTGAACAACCAATGGGTCACAGATGAAATTAAAGAAGAAATTAGTCACTTTCTACAACTGAATGATAATGACAGTACAACATACCGGAACTTATGGGATACAATGAAAGCAGTCCTAAGAGGGAAATTTATAGCATTAAATACTTATATTAGGAAAATAGAGCAAGCGCAAATAAACAACTTAAGGGTGAACCTCGAGCTTCTAGAAAAAGAAGAGCAGGTTAAGCCAAAAGCCCGTACAAGGGAGGAAATTATAAAGATCAGAGCAGAAATTAACGTATTGGAGAATAAAAAAACAATACAAAGAATCAATGAAGCAAAAAGTTGGTTCTTTGAAAGAATAAATAAGATTGACAAACCCTTATCCAACCTTATTAAAAAAAGAAAAGAAAAGACTCAAATCCATGCAATTGAAAATGAAAAGGGTGATATCACGACGGACCCTGCAGAAATCCAGAAGATCATCTATACCTATTTTGAAAATTTATATTCTACTAAGATGGAAAATGCAGAAGAAATGGACAGATTCCTAGATACCTATGAATTACCAAAGCTGAATCAAGAAGATTTAAAAATCCTAAATAAACCAATATCAACCAATGAAATTGAAGATGTAATTAAAAACCTCCCAACAAAGAAAAGCCCAGGCCCTGATGGATTCACTGCCGAATTCTACAAGAAATTTAGAGAAGAAGTAATGCCCCTACTTCTCAAACTTTTCAATGAAATTGAAAGGGAAGCAATACTCCCAAATTCATTCCTGGAAGCAAGCATTACCCTGATACCAAAACCAGAGAAGGACCCAACTAAGAAAGAGAACTACAGGCCAATCTCCCTAATGAACATAGATGCAAAAATCCTTAATAAGATACTGGCAAACAGAATCCAACAAATCATCAAGAAGATTATACACCATGACCAAGTTGGATTCATCCCTGGGATGCAGGGATGGTTCAACATACGTAAATCAATAAATGTAATACAGCATATTAACAGAACCAAAGACAAAAATCACATGATCATCTCAATAGATGCAGAAAAAGCTTTTGACAAAGTCCAGCACCTTTTCATGATAAAAACCCTACAGAAAATTGGAATAGAGGGTCTTTATCTCAATCTGGTAAAAGCTATCTATGACAAACCAACAGCCAATATTATACTAAATGGCCAAAAACTGAAAGCCTTCCCTCTAAAATCAGGAACAAGACAAGGATGTCCACTGTCCCCACTCTTATTCAACATAGTTCTGGAAACTTTAGCCAGAGCGATTAGACAAGAGAAAGAAATAAAAGGAATAATGATTGGAAAGGAAGAAGTTAAATTATTATTATTTGCAGATGACATGATACTCTACACAGAAGATCCCAAAAACTCCACTAAAAAACTGCTAGATTTAATAAGCAAATTCAGTAGTGTAGCTGGATACAAAGTCAATACTCAAAAGTCAATAGCCTTCCTGTACACAAATAACAAACTTACTGAAAGAGAAATTAGGGAAACAATACCTTTCACAATAACATCCAAAAAAATGAAATACCTAGGAATCAACCTCACGAAGGATGTAAAAGACCTCTATACTGAAAACTACACTACTCTGAAAAAGGAGATTGAAGAGGATATCAGAAAATGGAAAGATATCCCTTGCTCCTGGATAGGAAGAACCAATATAGTGAAAATGGCCATACTTCCAAAATTGTTATACAGATTTAATGCAATTCCAATCAAAATTCCAACAGCATATCTCACAGAATTAGAGAAAACAATCCTAAAATTCATTTGGAATCAGAAGAGACCTAGAATAGCAAAGGCAATTCTGGGCAACAAAGGCAAGGCAGGGGGCATCACAATCCCCGACTTGAAATTATAGTATAAAGCTACTGTGATAAAAACAGTGTGGTACTGGCCAAAAAACAGACCTGAAGATCAATGGAACAGATTAGAAGATGCTGAAACAACCCCAGACATACTAAGCCACCTTATCTTTGACAAAGGTGCCAAACACATTCGCTGGAAGAAAGATAGCCTCTTTAATAAATGGTGCTGGAAAAACTGGCTCTACACATGCCGAAGATTAAAACTAGATCCATATCTTTCACCATGCACTAAACTAAATTCAAAATGGATCAGAGATCTAAATATTAAAACAGAAACATTAAATCTGCTGGAAGGTAGGACAGGTAAAACCCTTGGAGACATTGGTGTAGGCAAAGACTTTATGAATAAAAACTCAACCGCACGGGAACTATCCCAAAGAATCAATAACTGGGATCTCATCTTATTAAAAAACTTTTGCACAGCAAGAGAAACCACCAACAGAGTGAAGAGACAACCCACAATGTGGGAAAAAATGTTTGCCAGCTGTTCCTCAGACAAAGGATTACTATCGAGAACATATAAAGAACTCAAAAAAATCAGACCTCCCAAATTTAAAGACCCACTCCATAAATGGGCATCTGAGATGAATACACATTTCTCAGATGAAGAAATACTAATGGCAAACAAATATACAAAAAAATGTGCAACATCACTAGTCATTCGAGAGATGCAAATTAAAACAACACTGAGATACCATCTCACCCCAGAAAGAATGGCTACTATTAAGAAATCAACTAATAACAAATGCTGGAGGGGCTGTGGGGAAAAAGGAACCCTTCTTCACTGTTGGTGGGAGTGTTGACTGGTACAGCCACTGTGGAAGTCAGTGTGGAGATTCCTCAGAAAACTAGGGTTGGAGGTCCCATTTGACCCAGCTATTCCCCTTCTGGGCATCTTCCCAGAAGAATTAAAAACATCGTACCACAGCGATATATGTGCACCCATGTTTATAGCAGCACAATTTGTAATAGCCAGATCTTGGAAACAACCCAAATGCCCATCAACTGAGGAATGGATAAGAAAGATGTGGTATTTTTATACAATGGAGTACTATTCAGCCATTAAGAAGGATAAACTGGAGACTTTTATAGGTAAATGGATGCAACTCGAGAAAATACTCATAAGTGAAATAAACCAGAAGCACATGTGTAACATCGTATTATCTCTCTAGTATGAGAAACTGAATGAGTAAATAAGATCCAAAATGTACAATAGACATGGTGAATCAAAAAGAAACTGGTCAAAAGGAAAGAGAGACTGGAATAGGGAAAGGAAAGAAAGGAAAGGGAAAAAAATTGTATATATATATATAAGATGGTTAAGATAGATACACTACCATTTTTACTTAGTTCATTGAAGAGTAAGGTTTGTGCCAATAATGTTTGGACAATTGAATGCTAATGTCTGGTGTCCTGAATAACTAACTTAAAGATAGTAATACATAATGTATTAACCATTGTTACCCTCCTATTATGTTGTTTTGAAAATTTGTTCTTCTTTTGATTTGTTTTGTTTTTTTCTTCTCTTTAAAATAAAAAAAAAAAAAAAAGAATAAACTGGTAAAGATGCTCCTGGGTTTGGAATTAAGATGGGAGAGAAGGAATGGCAGTAAAGGAAGAGAGGTATTGCAGGGAGCCTTGGGAAAGCTAAGGGAAGATAAACGGGAGCGTTAGTATTGCATTTTGGCCGTGTCTGACCCAAGGAAGAAAGCTGAGCGGCATCTAAGAGGGGCTGTCAGGAAGTGCATCCCAGGAAGGCAGAAATCAATAATTCTAAGCCATAAAGTGAGAAAGGCTTTGAACATTTGGATGGTAAAGCAGAGCCAGGAAGAAAATGACCTCGCAGTATGCCAGTATCTGCAAAAATAAACAAAAAACCATAAATCTACTTGCTACTACCAATCCAAAGGGATATCCTGGAATTACCTTGCTACTCATTAAAGTGTGCACTCTATTCATTTTGTTCTCACTGGAGGTACTGCTTTCAGTTATTTTAGTGAGCCTAAAAATTTAAAAGCTTTCATGCACTCATTTGGGATTTCTATTGCCCACTTTTATTTTAAAATGATGCCCTTGACTGTGAATTCTCCTACTTAGAGGTTTTTTAACACCTAATTTCTGTGGTTGATGAAAGCTATTTTGTGTGTACACATTTTACTAATGAACATATATGCTATTCAACTGAAGCTTACCAATCTCCCTCATATGCATGTTTATACACAAACTAGGAACTTGACAGTGCGAACGACAGGGACAAGAAGAACGGTAATCCCAGCTCTGTCATTTACTTGCCTTGAAACCTGGCAAAGTTCCCTTCACCACAGGAAGACAAGCTTTCTTATCCCTTAAATAACACAGAAATAAATATTTTAAAAGCCCTGTCTATCTTGCAAGGATTTCTGAGATATTCAAATGAGATTTTGTAAGTGAAAGGAGCTTATAAACCTTAAAATGCAATACAAACATAAGGAATTATTATAACTTGTGTAGAGAATATAGGATTCTAACATGGAAAGAGCACAGAAAATATACAATAAAGCTGGTGAGAAAAATAGTTTAGATATAAGTTCATTTACATTTCACCATTTTTCATCCTGGTAATAAAAGCTACTACAACATGAAACATAATAATAAATAAATTTGTTTGTGGTTACTGTAGAAATGCTTTCTCTTCCCTAAATAATATCATAAAATAGCTCTGTCTGGTGTTATTCTTTTAAAAAAGTCAAATTTACCAGGACACTTAATATGGGCCAGTACTATTCTAAGAGTTTGATATATACTAATTCATTTAATCCCAATTACAATTCAATGAGGCAAATCCAGTTTGCAAACAAGAACTCTCAGAGACTCAGAGAGGTTAAGTAATTTGTCCAACATCACATATACAGGATGTGGCAGGGCCAAGAATTGTACCCATCAGTGTGGCTCCCAACCCAGCACAGTGATCTATTAGAATGAAAGAATATCAACATTAAATTTGAGAATTTACAACTATGGAAAGGTGGTAGGAATAAAGTAAGGGAAAGGAATTGTTTTTAATGTAACTGCACTTAATATTTTTTATCTACCTTTTTCCAAGTACATAAAGCTATGAGATTACAAACAAATGTGTAGCCTACCAATGGTCCCATAACCAGGAATCTATGTTATAGTTTGAATCAAAAAATGTTCTGCAAAATGTCCATGTGTTTGGAGGTGGGGCTGCTGGAGGGTGATTAGATCACGGGGTAACTAACCTCACCAATGAATTTAACCCATTGACAAGTTCAAAGCTGTTAGGAGGTGGGCCATAGTTGGAAGAAGTAGGTTACTGGGCCATAACCTAGAAGGGGATATTCTTGTCCCTAGTCCCTTCCTCTTGTGCTGACTCTTTCCAACCCTCTCTGCTTCCTGGTTGCCACGACGTGAGCAGCTTTTTCTCTCTCACCCTTCTACCACAATGTTTGTGCCTTGGAGCCAGCCAATCATGAACTGAAACCTCTGAAATCATGAAAGAAAATAAATATTTTCCTTCTTAAATTGTGTATGTCAGATATTTTTCCCTGCAACAGAATGGCAACAAACACACTTTATTTCTTATAAAAGGGATAGATTTGTTCTTAGTGTTTCTATTACCTGACCTCAAATTTACCTAATCTGATTCCTACACATAATTAGCCATTCCATTTGAAACAGGGTAAATGAGAAGCGTGGTACTACCATGATTGTACTGGCAAACGCAAGTTTTCTTAAAAGAAATGATCTGTAGTTTGGGTCATCTCCATCTTTCATCTTTTGAAACAAGAGAACGGAATGCCCAAATGAGCTATGCCACTGGGCCAGGGGCCTGGGTAAGAATTTCCCTGTCCTCCCACAGTTAGAGCACATCATCAGGCCATCAAAACAGGCAGCAGAAGCCAATGCGTATAGAGCTTATATGAACACAGAAAAAACAGTCATTTTGTGCCTTTTGGCTCCTGCCAGGAAAATTATAGGCAGTTTCTCTGGCAGGTAAGCTGGATAGTCAACTTGATTGGCTCGGAAGATGCCTAGGAGATTAGTACAGTGCACTTCTGGGTGTGCACGGTTGGCTCATGGAAGCATGACCACGGGTGCTACATCTGGCTCCTGGCTCCTTCCTCTCTGGTGCCGTTCCTTTGTTCTGCTTCCCAGCCACCACGAACTAAGAAGCTTTGATGTGACAGGCCCTTCTGCCATGACTGTACTGCCTTGGAGCCAAACAACCATGGACTCTAAACCATAAACCAAACTTTTCCTCTTTTGAGTTGCAGGTGTCAGGTATTTTGCCCAGCAATGGCAAAGTTGACTGATGTAGTCCCGAAATGTGAGCACCTTCTGTGTGACAACTACTGTGTCAGATAGTGCTGGGACAAAGAATGAGTATGACTCGTTCCTACCTTGAGGAATTCAGAGCACAGCAGAGAAAGGCAGGTACACGAGTAGCCATCTATGATATATGTTAAAAGAGACAGAAAGAGAAGGTAACAGGAACACTATTTGCTGAGGAAGAAGCAAACAGAGGGGATACAGAGTCCCATGGGATTTGGAACCCAGCCAGGTGTGGTGAGAGAGAGGAATGATCCCAAGGTTTCTAACTTTCAGACCAGCTCAGACCAACACAAAGACTAGTTCTGAAAACCTCTACCTGAGTTCATTCATTCAAGAGCCCAATGACAAGTCTCAAACTACTGTTAGCACCATCTTGTTGGCCACGTAGGAATTGACATACCTTGGGCTAGTTTTAAGCTTTATCCTAACAAACTCCAGAAGTTACAAAGTAGGAGGTCATCTGTAGAGGATGACACCCTTAACCTAGAGAAGGAGGAAAGGCTAATGGTTAAAAGTATACAGGCTCTGGGGTCAGATTGCCATGGAGGACAAATCAATAGTATATGACCTTGGTTATTTATTTTATCTAAGACTCAGATTTTATTCAATTATAAAATAAAAATAAAGTAGTAATGGTCTTATAGAACTGCTCAAACACATGCTTAGAATATATGCTGCATGAAAAGAATGCTCATATCATGCTCATAAACTGCATCATTTTAGAAAGTTATCAGAATCTACCAGTACTGCATGTATGTATGTATATACGATCACCTAGCAGTTTCACTTCTAGGAATACACCCAATAGAAACATGTACATATGGGTACTGAATAACATATTTGAGAATTTTATAATCATCCTATTTTATAATAATAAAAACTGAAAATAACCCAAGTTTCCAGCACCAGAGAAAGGGATCCATGAATTGTATATTCATACACTAGAACACTACACAGCAATAAGTAAACACGAGTAAAAACTACACTGAGAACACAGATCGCTCTCCGAACACAATGAAAAAGAAGCCAGACACAAAATAATGAATATTATGTGGCTTCATTTAAATAACACTCAGAAATAGGCTAAACTAATAAATGAGGTTAAAAGTAAGGGTAATGATTATCATTGAATAGATGATTATTAACTGAAAAGGAACACTAAGAATGTTCCTAAAATGTGGGTGATGTTCTTTTACGATTTGGATCCTGCTTATTCGAATGTATATAATTTGTAATTTTGCTAACTTTTTAAAAAAGTTAAAAAATATTTTGAAAAATTGAAAATAATTGAAAAATTTTGAAAAATATTATATTGTTTTTAAAATTCTCCGTACAGATCATGATTGATAAAAAATGTTCAGATACGCTAGGTATTAGAGCATCACGTGAATGAAGAGTACGAAAAGTCAAGCAGAGTTAGGGGGGTAATATATTCTGCCACTACATTCAGATGGGGACATTCCTCAGCTCAGCAGACCATCACTAAAGCCATGCCAAAGTATAAAATTGCTAAGGACAAGCTTCTAGTATGTAACTCAGGAAACACATATAAGATAAGCAGAGGAGGAATCACTTGAGAATAAGACTTCCTAGGAGGTGAGAAGTAAGAAAGGGTTATATTTCAAAAGCAGGAAGAAAAGAGTCTCTCACAAAGTGTGGTGTCAAGAATTGTAAAGCTGCATGAGACTGAGACAGGCGAAGGCTATACAGTGCCCCACAGATCTGTCTGTGACCCCAGCTAGGGCAGATTTAAAGGAGTTAAATTTAGAGTGCTACTTCAGAGCGTAAAAACAGTGCAGTGTGAACCATGAGGACAATAAAGAGAGGCAGAGAAGTATGTTACTATTAAGACACAAGAGGTGACAGCAATGTCTTTATAATGCCTTTGTTAATATTTAAGAATTGAGGATTTTGTTGATAATTTGAAAGAACAGTGAAGAGAAGCAATAGAAAATACCAGAAAGATGAGGTAATTGACAGAATAAGGTCCTTAGGGAGGAATGACAGGAGTGTTCCATTTCCCAGTTGAAGCAGTTAGCCTTGAAAAGGGAGGGTGGCCCTCTGTATTAGTCAGCTTTCCTGTTGCTGGGACAAAATATATGACACCTGCAACTTAAAGGAAGAGTGCTTTAATTTGGTCCACAGTTTCAGAGGTTTCTGGACATGGTTATCTATCTGGTTCTAAGGCAGAAACATGACAGAAGGGTGTGGCAGAGGAAAGATGGTCAATTCAAGGCATGTGGGAAGCAGAGAGCAGGGGAAGAGCCAGGGAAGAAGAGGCCAGTCTCCAAGGTCACATCCTTGTGGCTCATCTATACACACCTAGAAGTGTATTTACTAATCTCCTAGGTGTCTCCCAAACAAATCAAGGTTAAACATCACAGCCCCTTCCTCTGAGATAGGAAGGAAAGAAATAAGAATGCATATGAATGTAGTCTGATGCTGATTTTGATGATGATGATGATGATGATGATGACAATAGCAGCTAACAGAGATATATTCTTAGGCTATTTACATTGGATGTCATACTCATAGCATAACTCCTAGGGGATCATATTTTTATTTTCATTCTACAGGGAAGGAAACTGGGTGCAGCTAGGTTAAATAGCTTGCCCACATTGGAAAATGGCAGTGTTGCTCCTCCCAACACTCTCCCTCATGTATTTTAGACCTCATAACTTTCTAGGTACTACACAAATCTGGGTACAGCAAATAAAGCACATTCTGGTCCACTTCTAATATGTCATGGAATCTTGTGTACATCACTTGTCATCTCTGAGCCTCAGTCGCTTATCTGCGGAATGAATAGGACTAGATGGATCTCCTCAGATTGTTTTCACCTCCACCAGTCTTTGATCACTTTGAAAGATCTAAAAAGATTGTAATATCTAGCTGCAAAGTCTTTCACAGTTTCTAAAGTGAAGAATGTGGCTCATTCAATCTATGGGTTAGTAAACTGTTCTTGTAAAATAGTGTAAATATTTTAGGCCTTTTTAGATCATACAGTGTCTGCCACAATTATTCAATTCTGCTATCATAGTGAAAGGATTTACAGACATATAGAAATGAATAAATGTGGTTGTGTTCCAATAAAACTTTATTTACAGAAACAGGCCAGATTTTAGCAATGGGTTGCAGTTTGCTAGCTTCTACAACTTAGAAGCTATAGCCATTAATACCACCTCTTCATTGTAATTTAGACAATGATCTTGGATAAATCAGTTACACCTCCCTAACTGAGTGAGCTAGAGACCATAGAAAATAAGGATATTTTCCTTACTGTGACATCAGGAGGCAAAGATAATAAAAGTGATAGTAAAACACTGAGAACAGATTTAGGGCTATCATACAGAATGGCTAGGCCAGCTGTTCTTTCTTTCCAGTAGCTATTAAATAAGAAAACATGAGATTAAACTGCACCGAGATTGGGGGATGGGTGCACTAGCTATAAAATACCATACTGTGCTCTAGCGTAAAGAAAGGGATTAGGCTTCTCCAGGTATCTTTAAGAAGTGAACAGATAAGGATGATATGTCAACAATCATCAGAAATGTGTCCTAGTACAGATTCATGGGAAGCAAGTGAGTGTGAAATCCCATTTCGTTGACCTATGAATAAAAGAACCTTAGTTTCAGGGCATCATCCTGCACACATGTTGGTTCCATACCAAGGATCCATCAGCTGTCTCTGACATTACACATTTACATCTGCGATTCTGAGAAGGCTGACTCCATCATTACCTCCAGAGGTGAGTGTGTGAGCTGGCAAAAGCCTGCTCAGTGGACTGATAAGAATGAATTTCAGGCCCTTTCAAGGACTGAAAGAACAAGGGCATAGTCACCTTGACTGGATAGGGCCATGTGTGGGCAGGAACTGCTACAGCCCTTTGCTACCAAGAAGGCTGTCAGTCTCAAAATGATGCCAAAATGCTAGGGAAGCAGGGACAGGAGAAGCGGCAGCAATGAAGTCAGAGTCCCACTGACTCCTGACCAAACATTGTCTGAATTCCGCCCTGCCTTTGGAGTTCTAAAGTTGCAAAAGCCAAAATATTCCCTTTGCTGTCATAAGCCAGTTTGAGTTGATTTTATTATTACTTTCAAAAGATTATATCCTAACTTATATATTCACAACTTGATTTGCACATATAGCATGACTTGGAAAAGGAAATTAAAGGAATGTTTAAAATGGTTCTAACACATTCATATACTTCTAAAATATTTTCCCAAACTTCCTCTAAATCGCTTTGAAACTATAATAGTCAAATGATCACTTTACCGTCACTATTGTTTCAATGTGTTAGCAATTCATTTCTCCCACAGCCTCCAAAAGCAAGAGACAGGCTAGCTTAAGGTCCCTCTGCTATTTCATCTGACCAGTGATCATAATTCAAAGTCCTGTCCTCATAAGAGAATTCCCTCTTGTAAATCATTTCTGTCTTCAAGTCTTTAAACTCTTACCTCAGATGGCCTCTTGAGAGAAAGCTACAGAAATGAATCCATGAACACACTATTTCCAGCCCCCAAAGAATCCTTTCCAAGGAAAGAAACAAAATATTAGGAATCTTTATGTTTTAGGGCACGAAAAAAGAGATTTCTGATTTATTTGGGAATGAGTGGAAATGTCTACAGAATGCTAAGCTACATTTTATTCATTCTCTCCATTTTTTTTCAGGAATTAAATTAGCCCAGGAAATTTTTAGTGTTCAGAGCATATTGGTTACTTTACATCAACATAAAAACAGAGCATAAAAACTTATTGGCTGTCATAACATTTCCCTATAGCTAGCTAGCAACAAAACAAGATAATGCATTAACCAGCCTCTGCGATCCATTCATCTTCTCAAGATAGACGGGATTCTTAGCCTGAAAGGATGCATGGTGGTGAACATCCATCTTTTAAATGACACTGAAACAAGGCTACTTAAGACACAAAGTCATCTTCTTTCCTTCACTATTAATAAGGAAAACTTTTCCAAATGGTATGTCCTTCTGCAAACTCAAATATAGACAGGACAGGCTCACTACAAAACTATGTACTTCTTTATGTACCCAGAATATACAGGAAATCAAGTACGCCAAATGGAAAGGAAACATAAAAGCCAATGAAAAATAGACATAGTGGCGTTAAAGGCATTGTATGAATCTTGTTTCTTGTTTAAGTGATGTGTCTCATGAGCTTTCTTAGGATTCTAAGCCTGTGAGAAAACTCCAAACATCAGAAAGAGAAGGCAAGCAGTCTCAAAACATGAAAAGTTGTCTTAGGAACAATCCTAGGAAGTCTCAAAATCTGGTTGCAGCTTCTGCTTCTCTCTGTCTTGTTTTATTTATCTATCTTTCTATTATAGCAGCTTTCCCCCCATCTCTTTTAAGACTGAGCTCATCTACAAATGACACTGTTCTCCGGTACCCATGGGACTTTAAGTCCCATTAGCATTATTCTTGTGTTGCTTTTTCCTTCCTATGGGAACACAGGAGAGAAAGATAATAACCATTATCCTAAGCAAGAAAGGCCAGAGGCCAATCTTCATGCTTGCTTCAAAAGAGAAAAAAATATTTTCAAATACCCTGCTGGAAATCCCTTCATTTAGGAATTCTACCTGCTTTGTCTTTATTTCTTTCTTTACATATTAAAGAAAAACTTTAACCATACCTTCATACCACATGCCCTAAAAAATCACAAAAGCACTTCATGGGTTGAAGTCACAATTGAATAAGGTAGAGGTTAAAATTACGTACAATTGCCCATACCTCTGTCACCAAGAAAGTTATAAAAGGTCAGAGCGAGCCTTCTCCTTTGCTGAAGAGGAGATTGGCTAAATGCCTAGAAACCATCTCCTATTCTTAACTGTCTCCTGTCACTAAGAGAGAACACTAATTTCAGGTCCCTGGATCCTTGGATTTATTGAAAAGACCCACCTTCAGGGAGAAGGCTAGAAGTTGTTGGAGGATTACTCAAATACTTCATGAATATTATCTTTTACAGTGAATACCAGACAAGTGAGGCTGTTCACTATCTTAAATTTCCATTCACTCTGCAATTAATGAAAAATTGGTCTGCTTCAGAAGACAGAGGGAGCTGATATCAGCTTGTAATTCTTCAGTCTAACACCTCCATGATTAACCATGACACCAACTCTAGCCCTGCTAATGACCATGCACTTTCCAAAATTCTGTGCCAGTCAAACTCAAGGTACAAATCCCTGGAAAACTATTTGTAAAAGAAACTTTTGGGAAACTGTTGGTAAGGTCAAATTAAATACTCATAATAATGTTTCTTCACTGCATAAAAAGAATATTCACTGAAACAACTAGAAATAGCAGAATCTTCTTACAACCGACAGTTAATGAAAATGATGAAAATGCAGATAATGATCTCAGATTCTATTAGCACTATCTAGTGAAGCATCATTCTACTGTCAAATTTCAAATAAATTAACATCATATCACAGTTAAACAACTCCAAAGCAAACTGTGCTAGTAGTACTGTTGACTAATTAAGACTAGATAGCCTTCTATAAACCCCAGTTGTCATTGTGACAGCTAATTTCCCAAGGACTTGCAAAGACCCATGAGTATCACACCCATAAACTGGGGTATTTGGGGGTTTCACTAGCCTAACTAGGCAGCAGGGAAAAGTAGGTCGCATCCTCAGAGATGCTGATGGATGTAACTGGTCCTGGGAGAAACCTCATAAATGTAAAGACAGATGGACTTGCATTTGAGTATCTTTTTCATCGTGATGAACTTTGTAGTCTTGGGCAACTTACTTAAATTTGTCTGAGCCTCAGTCTTCTAATCTATAAAAAGGGAATAGTAATATTGTGAAGATCACAGATAACATGCAAAATTCCTAGCATATTCCCTGGCATGTAGTAAAACTCCCAGAATGTCAAGTTATTATTAATAGTCACTATACTTCAAGATTCTTGATAGTAAAACAGAAATCAGAGTAAAAGAGAAGGCTATGCAGGCTTCAAGAATTATAATATGCTTAAAATGTCATGCTGCTTAGTAAGTAGTTCACAAAAATTCACACAGTATCTGAAATACAGATATGGCACCTTAAAGAGGTAATATATTTTAGTGCTAAGTAATGTTCCATTCTTATTTATTTTATCACACATTTTTGTTATCAAATGTCTATCCAGCTTAACACAAACTATTAACTGAGTTGTTATGTGACCAATATTATTCAACTATAGCAGAGGACACCAGAAAACTCTTTAATATTTATTTAACAGTATAGCATTACTTATTTGTAAATGAAGCCTGAAATTAGTGGTTTGTTGTATAATGGTGCTGTTTTTTGTTTTTATTTTTCTAAGTAGCATATGAAATTATATTGTATATGAATCTGAGTAGATATAAGCTGGACACATTACCAAAATACTATTAAGTTGTTATGGTCTGATAGTTCTCAGTAGCCTCTTATCTATGTGGTGTCTTGCCATTCAAATGCCACCAACGTACAATGTGACCGCAAAAATTAAATACAAAAGTGAAGAAAACATGTGTAAATGTGGAAACAATAATATTTTCATTTCAGTCCATTGATCTGAATTAGAAACTGAGATTTTCTTATAAAGCCATTTTATATACACATTGCTCCAGTTGAAGAATCCCAAAGCAAAAAGATGAAAAGAGATATACAAGGAATTCATTATGGGTCTTGTCTTCTACACCATTGTATATGCTTATGTTTCACAAAGAAAGTTCCAGCCCTATTACTAAAACCAAAAGAGAGGAATTCATGAGACTAGAAGGCATTTCTAATTCAGAGTATGAGCCCTCAGACTCATGGAGAAGAGAGCAAAGAGAGAGAATGCAATTACTTGCATTTTGGGTCTTCATGTTCCTGATATTGGAAAGAATAAAAGATGTATTGGAAAAAGTGCCTGGAGGCACCACCCCAAATGTTTCAAATTACTATTCTGAACATTCATTAACCAACAAAAATATGCCATGCTGAACACAGTCTTTGGTAGATATCAATCAAAAGCACATTTTCTCACAAATGAACACAGGAAAAAACCCAACACTGGCATCTTTGTTCCTCCTGATTCTTTTCTCTAAAAAAATATTGCTTTAAATTACCGTTTGTTCTCATAATGGATGAGTGTCTTTGAGGTCTTTACTGCTTAAAGTGCTCTTAATGTACAGTCAATGTACATGCAAAGTTTGCACTGATTATACGCAGCTCAAAGGATCTCAAAACATCCCCCTAGAAGTTTTCCTTTCTCCTCAGAATTCCCATGTGAGTTTCCTAGAGGCTGATTTTCAACAGAGTCTCCTCTTGGATATAGATTCCCCATAGAAATGGGCTACATCAAAGGAGAACTCCCTAACGTGAGAGCATCTCTCTGATTTCATTGAACCATGATGTGGAGGACAAAAGCAACTTATTCATAGATACTGGAAATGTTATAGCAAGCATTAAGCATAGCTCTGACCCTTCCCTCCTTTTCTTTCTTGGTCAGTTCTTGTGGTCTCATTCTTTGCATTTTCCTACACTTACTTCAAAGGTCCTCAGCTCTCTCACTTGTAATTTCTGATCAATCTAATGGAATTGGTTGATGTATAGCTTTCTTATGCCCTACTCAGCATGTGAAAGGGTTAACCCTTAAAAATGTCTTCACTTCAGTTCCACTCCATATATTCTCAGTGTTTTTGTGGCTCTCATTCTGTATCTTTATATGTGTCTGCCCACAGAGAATCTGCATCAACTACCTTCCATCTCACCCTGTACACTTATTCTCTCTTAAAGAGTACAATTAAGACATCAATTGCCATATTTCAGCTGATGACTCCCAACTACATCTCTAGCTTAAATCTTCCCCAATCCTGGATACCTAATGTGGGCAATGTCTGCAAATAGAAAACACTTTATCAAATTAAACAGGGTACATTGCACACAGGGAACTCACTTTTATCTATGTCTTGAAAGTGTCTCCCTAAATAAAAAGCTTTGACTGCAGAGATAAATCATCTAATAAGTGAAATTAGTCTTTCTCTACTCAAAACATATCTTCAAGTTCTGGCTTGTACTTTTACTTCTAAGTTTCTCATATTTATAAACACACACTGATATTATTAATTAGTTATATGAAAGCATATGATGGAATTAGCTCAGGCCTTGCTGGTCTTTCTGACTTCAAGAAATCCAGAAAATTAATTCAGTTGTGCATTCCCAAATTTGTCTAAACCCTTATATTCACTATGCCCCAAAACAAGTAGCCAATGGATAATCTGAAGTTTATAAGAAAGGATTATAATATTGATGGTTATTACCTCCTTGAAAATGAGACCACCCATCAAGGAAATGAGGTTACATTTCAAGGGAACAGTTATTAAAACATTCCAAACTAATGTAATAAAAGGTGAGAGAATGTTCGCTAAGAACCATTCTTGAGCAAAAAGCTGGGTGAGTCGAAAATGACTGTTAACAGTCAAATCTGAATTTGCAGAATGACTGAAAATTCAGAGAAGCCAGAGTCAGAAAACAAAGTAACAAGGAGCAATAATAGGTTAGCATCATGTTGACATTCATATGGAAGGTGATTACAAGCTAATCTTGTTAGAATGCTGCACACAGTTTGAGGCACTCCAGTTTTAACCTGCAAGAAATGGGAGGTAAGAAGCCAAAGTGATGAGAGTTGGCTATGATGCTGGAGAAAAGATTAAAATAATACATGTTTATTTTAAAAACAAGAAGAATTTAGGTAAAGGACTGAGTCTACAAAGACAATATCCAATTTCTCCAAGTAAGCTCAACCTCATGTAATATTTTTTTTAAAGAGAAGAAAAAACAAAACAAAACAAATCAAAAAAGAACAAATTTTCAAAACAACATAATAGGTGGGTAACAATGGTTAATGCATTATGTATTGTTATCTTTAAGTTAGTTATTCAGGATACCAGATATTAGCAACTGTCCAAACATTATTGGCACAAACCTTACTCTTCAATGAACCAAGTAAAATTAGTAGTGTATCTATATTAACCATCTTATATATATATACAATTTTTTTCCCTTTCCCTTCTTTCTTTTCCCTATTCCCCCATCCCAGTCTCTCTTTCCTTTTGACCAGTTTCTTTTTGATTCACCATGTCTATTGTACATTTTGGATCTTATTTACTCTTTCAGTTTCTCATACTAGAGAGACAATACGATGCTTACACATGTGCATACGGTTTATTTCACTTATGAGTATTTTCTGGAGTTGCATCCATTTACCTATAAAAGTCTCCAGTTTATCCTTCTTTATGGCTGAATAGTACTCCATTGTATAAAAATACCACATCTGTCTTATCCATTCCCCAGTAACCTCATGTAATATTGATATATACTAATAAAATATAATTTAAAATGAAATATAATATGTACATGTTCCCCATGTGGTCATGCATTTAAACTGTTATGTCACAAGACAGGTACTTTCCAAGATGTTTGGGTACATAAAAGCAAGTTATAGTGAGAATACTTAAAAAAAAAAAAAAAAAAAAAAAGACAACATCCAAAACAAGTGTTTTGAGGTTGGTGTCCTTGGTTAATAGTCTATCCACCAGAGAAAAGATTTCTCCTCTAAAATGGGGAAAATGTCATATTTTGGACATGGCAGATCAGCATGCAGAGAGAAGTTCCCAAAAGAAGGTATAATATACAGAGAACAAACACTACACAGTAGAGATAATGAGGTTTCTTTGGTAGAAGTATCCAAAGCTGTATTATATGAAATCTAAAGAAGAACATTATTAGAAGAAAATTTTACAATAATGTTCACCTATTATCTTGTTTTGAGGTACAGAGAAGGAAAGAAATAAATATATTCCATTTCCCATAACTTTTATAAACAGTGAAACCACAGCCTCATGTTTTTGAAGTACTAATTACTCGTCAGCTGGTGTGTCAAAATAGAAGCATATAATCTTTAAATTTAATTCACAGGAAAAAAACAATTGGCCATTTGCTAAAAGATACAGAGATAAGTACTGGTAAGACAAACTTACTCTAAATGTGCTTATGTGTTAAAGAAATTAAATAAAAAATATATGATAGTAGGAAATTATTCTAATGTTAAAAACTGCTTTTAAAAATCACCAAGCAGTATCATAGAATGAGGAACTTAAAGAACTTAACCTTTCTGCTTGACTTATAGAAAAATTAAATTATATCTTCCCCAACCTGATTCCTCCCATGAAATCTATTCTGTTTAGGAGGAAGGTCAAGTACCAAATGAAAATGATTTAGTGCTGCTCTTCAAATCCAATTCCATAATCACACTCTTGTCTCAAAATACCAGCTGGACATCAAAGATGAAAAGAAAAAAAGGCAGAAAAATGCAGTCACACTCTCAAGAACATTATAAAGCTGAAACACAACCATTTCAAATTCTATCATCTTCAAGTACAAACAGAATTTTTATTCATCAAATACTAAGCAAACACAGAGCCTATCACTAGCCCCACTGTTTCTTAGCATCTCACCTTTTCACACGGGGCAGCACAGCCCACTGCTATCTCCCCTTTCTCTAAAGAACTTGACTTCTTTTGAAAAATTGCAGTGCTTACATTAAATTCCTTTTCTGCCCATGCATAATAGTCACTTGACTATAGAGAAAGTAAAATTTGACAACCCATGGTATTACTGAAAATACTTCAAACACAGGCAGGACTAAAATAGCCCAGTGGATAGCATAGCAGCTGTTTTGTTTATACTAACCTAACAGCATCTTACACTGGGAAAATAAATCTTTTTAATATTATTATTATTATTATATGATTATTATTATTATTACATTCATGATGATGCACCATCAGGGGTTTTGAGGAGGAAGACATTGTTTAAGTAGATGCCCTAAAACAAAGCTGAAGCTAGGTGAAATTGAATACAATTCCTTTAGTGTTAAAGAAATTAACTAGCCTCCCCTAGTTCTATTTCCTAAAGCATTTCATCTGTATCCCACAGATTAAAATTATTCTTTATGGATAAATTAAGATATTAAATAAATATTCATGGGCAGAGAAAATTAACTGATATGGCTAAATTGAATACCTACTATGTGCTCTGCTTTTTGTCATGTTCTTTACAAAGAAATAGAGGAAAGGTTCTGTTTGAGAAATCTATAGTCTGTAAAGGCAAGAAAAGTGAAAATAGATAAATGAGACTATGTCAAACAAAAAAGCTTTTGTACAGCAAAGGAAAAAAAATGATAAACAACATACAAAATGGGAGAAAATATTTGCATGTCATATATTTGATAAGGGGTCAATATCAAAAATATATAAAGAATTGAAACAAATGTGAGGGAAATGAATAATCCATTTTTTAAATGGGCAAAGGATCTGAATAGGCATATTTCAAAAGAAGACATAATAAATGGCCATGAAGTATAAGAAAAAATTCTCAAGATCACTAATCATCTGAAAAATACAAATTAAAGTTAAAACCACCATGAGATAAATGTCATTTCGTTAGAATGGCAATTATTGAAAAGACTAAAGATAACAAGTTTTGGCGAGGATGAGAAGAGAATGGAACAACTGCACACTGTTGGGTAGAATGTAAATCAGTACAAACACTACAGAAAGCACTCTAGAGGTTTCTTTAAAAAATTAAAAACAGAACTATCATATGATCCATAATACCTACAATTCCACTGACAAAGGAAATTAAATCAATATTGCAAAGAGATATCTGCACCCCAGTGTTCAATGCAGCATTATCCACAAAAGCCAAGATGTGGAATCAACCTCAGGGCCCATCAGCAGATAAATAGATAAAGAAAATGTGGTACACAGACAAAACAGACTACTAGTCAGCCTTAGAAAAAGAAAGAAATCTTGTCATTTGGGTCAACATAGATGGACTTGGAGAAAATTATGCTAAGTTAAAAAGATCAGCCAAAGACAAATACTGCATGATCTCACTTACATGTGCAATGCAAATAAAAAGTCCAACTCATAGAAATAGAGTGAAATGGTGGTTACCAGAGCATGAGGATTGGGGGTTTGTTTACCAAAGGACACAAAACTTCAGTTAGGTAGGAGGAATATATTCATGAGCTCCATCGTACAACAGGGTAACTATAGTTAAGAACAATGTGTCATATACTTGAAAATCATTTCCAGTGTTTTCGTTTTATGTGAGTAATGCACATATTAATAATTAGCTCAATTCAGCCATTCTGCAAGGTACCCATATTTTAAAGCATACACACACACACATATACAATTTCATCAATTTAAAAAATAATAAAAAGAAACCAATAATTTAATTTTGATTCATCTAAAGGTGTAATTGGACACCTTGAAGTCAAAAGTCTAAATCACGGGACAAAATAACAGTGTAAGTTGTAATCAGGCAGTTCATTATCTAGCTCATGAGTTGAATGATCAAGTGGTAGTCTGAATTCAAAGGAACGAGACACTTTTATGAGCTTAGCAGATTGGAACAAGCCTTGAAATAAGATTAAAAGTTCTGGTAGATCTAGAAGAGAAGAAACCACAAAAGAGCAGGGAGAAAAGTCACATGAACAGAACGTAAAAGCGGAAAAGCCCATGTCCTATTTGAGAGGCAAAGAAAGAACATAGTGGGTTGTGTCTGCTCTCCTGAAAATGGATCAAAGTTGCTGAGGTCTAAGTTCAAGTTTACATATCATGTGTTGGATATCAGTGAGACTGTCTGTCTAATGCATTCCTTTCCATTTCCTTGGCAACTGACAATTTTGCCTACCTCTTCAACCACTGTGGCAGATATAGTTGACTGGCTAACACAATAGCCACTCCTAACCTCTATTCAGTTGCTGCCTCTCACAGCAAAGGCTAATGAGCTCATTGCTTATTTTCCCAGATTCCTTCACAGATAAAAACATTCCCATCCCCCCTTCTGGCCGATAAGTCGTTAAAAGGAAGTCTGCTGTAGACTTCTGAAAAATCAATAAATAAACAAGAGACACCGAAGGAAGAGGGTGTCTTGCTAACATGTTCTTTTTTTTGCCTTAGACATGTATGTGATACTTGGACCTTTGACAGCCATCTTGTGGTGATGAGATGACAAGCAAAGTATGAAAAGCCTATATAGCAAAGACAGAGTGAAAAACTATAATGCTATAGGGTGATCTCACTAAAATAATGGCCCAACCCTAACTCCAGATTCTTCTTGTTAGAATAGTAAATAATACATATACCTTTAAATTTATCCATCATTAGTTAACAATATTTTGTCAAGTTTAGCCAAATGTACCCCTAATTTACCTGCCTACCTCCCCCCCATAATCCCAAGTCTATAAGATTGCTTCCAGAGAGGCCATGTTATTTTCAACTGCTCTACTATCAGGCTATAGTTAACTGTTTTAGGATAAGGCACTGACTCAAGTCCTTTCCTGGAATTGTAGAAACAGAATCTAAGCAGAAAGTCTTACCTGCCTTACATCACATGTGAAGTATGATAAAAAAAAAAAAAACACAGTGAATGTCTACATTTTTAAAAATGTATTACATTAAAAACACATTGTCATTAATCCCCCTCAAAATGCTCCCCCTCGTTTCAAGCATACCTCATTGTTCTTGTCATTTTCTGAAGCAGTTCTAGAAGTCTTCTTTCATGAGTGTCTTTAGGTGTGCTGTCCCGGCTGCCTCAGTGTCCTGAATTGATTCAAAATGTTTACCTTTCAGTCATTTTAACTTTGGGGAAGAGCCAGAAGTTGCACAGTGCCAGATCCAGGGGACGAGGTGGATGGAGATGTATCATAACATTCTTACTAGCCTGCATTTCCATTGGACGGCACTTAGCAGTAGCATTCACTGCATTGTTGATCATACCTTGTAAAGACACTAGAAAAAGGACTTCCAGAACTGCTTAGAAAGTGGCAAAAATGGTGGGATAAATGTGTGAGAAGTGAAGGGATGTATTTTGAGGGGAATTAATGCTAATGTGTGTTGTACTGTAATTTTTTAATTTAAACATCACTGTATATCTTGATCACACTCATAAGATGTTAAACTTAGGTTCTCATCACCTACGCTTTTGTCCTGAAGAGAAAATCTGCCTACAATGATAAAGTCTACCTGGGGTTCAATTCCTTGGTGCCTGCTGTTTCTGAGTGATGCGTACTTGTGGCCTTTGTATGGTTTGGTGGGTTAACCATTCTTTGAATTCCAAATAAGACTGCATTGTTTCCCAAAATTAGTTTTGAGTTACATTTCCTTAATCTATAATCTCTCCGAAATGCGTGTATATATTTCATAGTAATTCCTTACAGGAAAACTTTTCTATGATTTTTTTCATTAAAAATAAAGCACTAATACAAACTTTCCAAAAGGTTAAAATATAAGAAAAATATATTTTCTCCTAAATAAAAAGTGAAAATGTTATCCTTATTCTGGGTTCAAATCCCAGCTCTATCAGTTGGTAGCTATGTGAGGTTGGGTAAATTATTTGACCTCCCGGGAGCTCAATTTACCTATCTATAAAATAGGAATGGAAACTGTAGCTAACTCACAGGGTTTTTGACAAATAAATGTCAACAAAGAACATAGAACAATGTAAGGTAGTAAGTACTTTATAAATGTGAGTAAATAGTCTGGGACTTATGCCAAGATCCTAAATATAATGAGATACCTATTCATGAAAAACAGTAAGTGAATTTTCAGCTGTGGGTCCAAGAAGAAAATTAACCTTTTAAACATATACTGTGTACACAGCATTTTTTATAGTGCTTAAAATATTGTCTAATATTAACAGTTAAAACAAACCTATTAAGAAGCTGTAACTGTAACCACTCTGGAGGCAAGAAAACCAAAGTTTAAGGAAAATTAAATAACATCTCCATGGTGGCATAACTAGAATTTGAATCCAGTTGTAAAAATACTTACAGGAATTTGAACAGCTGTAAATAAGAATACAACAAATAGATTGCTTCTGTATGGTGGAGTAGAATGATTACAACTGATTCACCTATAACACAAGAGTTGGGGGCTAAAATCAGATTTCAAGGTAAAATTAAATATGCACAAAGTGACCCTGGTGTCTCTGGAATCATCTCTTAATTTATCTTTAAATTTCCAGTGTTTGAGTCGTTGAAAGCACAAAACCTAAGAATTGATTCTTCTGATTTTTCTTTGTATTTTTAGGTTTTTTTTTTTTTTTTTAAGCATCAAGGTGTGTATGTGGCACCCCATGGGCAGAAGGATATACTTTGGAGCCGATATTCTTTGGAGTTGCCTTAGCTGCACAAGTGCAGTGTGCATGGTACAACTCTGCAGTTCCTGCTATCCAGGAACTCCATCTGGAGGGACATGGTTACCTGCTCTGCATAGGACTGTTTACCTTCTCTCCCACTTTGAAAAGGACAAACAACTGAATCTAAACCAGGAACAGAAAGAAGACAAGGGACAAATACTCAAATATTTCCATTTCTTCAAAAGAATCAATTATTTGCTTTTTGGCCTATGGGCATACTGCCTTTGTTCACCTCTATATTAGAATACCTCTGAAGACACTAGCTAAATATTGCAGGTGGAACACATTTATTTACCATTACTCTGACTGAAAACCCTGCAGATCATAACAGTGGAGAAATTTTGCAGCAAAAAAGGAGAGAGGAGGAATAAAAACTTTGAAGGTTGGAAAGCACAGGAAATCAGCACACCAAATAAAGTGTGTCACTGGTGGGGAATCCTCTTTCTAAGAGGATTTGTATTACAGACCTCTGATGGATCTAGGATTCAGGGGCAACGTATACCTATGGAAGACGAGTGTACAGCAAAGCATAGGAGGACTGGTAGATCATCTGTATGAAAAGACGTGAGATCTCCAGACTACTTCTCCATTCCACATAGACTCTCCTAAGTCTAGGAGAGTCAGCCAGGTGTCACCCTAGCTGACCACGCCCTAGCACTCACCCAATGTCATCTTTGCTGGCCAAGGTCACAAAGGCTCCAGACCAGCCTTCCCTACTGGAGCCCACATACGTTCCTCCACAGGACACACCCATATAGTCTTTGTTCCACCAAACCCTGGGTATAGCTCTCCACTTAATTGCATCTTTTATTTATCTCAACATCTCCAACACAGTAAACTCTCCTTCACCATCACTACACAAGCAGCTGGTTCTTGGTCATTTGTTTTGGTCTTGCACTTGCTTTGAAATTTGATGTGTTTTGTTACAAAACATAAATTTGGATGAAACAGAATTTAAAATAACCCCTCATGCTTACATAATATTATAAAAATAAATATTATATTTATAAATATATTATAAAATATTATATAAAAGTAATATTATAAAAGTAAATTCAAATCCTTACAAACATTATGATATACCTCCAGTGAGGAGAGGGGAGAAGTTGATTTAGTTAAGGTGAAGAGAAGAGCCTAGCTTTTAAGGAATGTCAATGGATAATATCTAAGTAAAAAAAATCAAGAAATAACAGTATAAGCATGTTTTTCTTCCAAATATAAAGCTAAAACTCAGGAGGAACAGCTCCCAAAGTTAAAAATGGTTACCTCCAGGGAGTGGGAATTGAGCTGAGTAGAGCAACACAATAATTCACTGTCATTCATGGTGGATCTTATAGAAATCTGATTTTTGAGACAGGGTTTAATTATGTACTGCAGACTGGCTTTGAACTCACTATGTAGCCCAGGCTGGCATCTAATGCGTGATGATCTTCCTGCCTCATCCCCCTAAATGCTGGGATTACAGGCATGTGTCACCATGTCTGGCCCCAGAAATCTATAATTTTAAAGATTGTCTACATGTAACCTTGAAAAATAAAACACACACACACAAATATACATATCTTTGAAGGAATCTATTTCCTTGTTTAGTTGTTAATTCCACACACAGTTCTGATTTTACATCCTATCCTCTCCAAAACTGTTCAATGACCACATGGCTAAATCAAGTTCGGAAGTCAGTATGATTAACTATAATGCGCACTACAAACAAGTCTGAGAAAATCTATATTTAAGTGCTATCAACTGGGCAATGACACATCAGTCTATAAAGTATTTCCCAAAGGGGTTCGTTCACACAGATATCATCTTATATATCTGAAATTATTCAATTGATTTTTAAATGTGATTTACATAGAGCTTTACAGCAATATATTCATTGAATACAGAAAAACAGGGCTATATTCAATCTGCAATTTCCATATTATCACACTGAGGATGATAAAATTACTTGAGATTGCTACCTTAAGAAAACTTGTAACAGTCACTGGTTATACTTGAATCAAAACATCCTCTTTCCAAAAAAAATTTTTTTAAATGAGGCTATAGCCCATTATTACACAGCTTTAAGCTTACAAGTTAAAGTGAGCACTTTGCGAATGATTTTCTCATGTTTACAGTAGCTCAGAAATACAGATTCACAAACATTATTAGAAGTGTGATCAACCCCACTGAGGATTTCTGCGAATAAATGGTTTTAGTAAAGCTAGCTGTTAAAATTTCACTGTCAACATCTAGCTATCTGTTTTCCCTCTTATCTACAAAGATTTTTCTCAGAAAATGCTTTGTTTGATAATTTCCACAGGCCTATATATTCTGGAATTGTTCAAAAACATTCAAATTTGTTTTCACTAAATTGCAGTGACTTTGGCCCCTAGTGTTTAACACATCATAAGGTTTTAAATTATATTTTTCCCCTGTAAAGGAACACAGATCTAGAAGTTGTCACACACATTCACAAGCTTTCCTATGTCTATTCCCACAGACTTGCAGAGATGTATATAAAAGCTTATATGGTACTGTTTATATTCTACTGCACATATACTACATAGAAAGCTCTTAAAAATGGAATCTGAAAATTATTCTTTACTTTTAAAAGGGTGAATTGTGTAATATTTAATCTAGTTTGCAAAAAATCATTTCCAACCTCGGATAGTGATTAAAATAATTAGAGTGGTTAAAATGAAAATTTATCAGATAATGCCAGTATGCTCAGAACAATTCCATATTCATTGTTATTGCACCCACGGTTCTATTCAACTATGTCACAATTTTAAATTAACTTTACATCAGTTAATTCTCAAAACCAAAAACAAGTTTTTTAATAAGGAATTTTTTGTTAACCAACACATATATACTACATTAATGTTGCCTTCCTCCTTCAAAAGCTTTATCCAAGTGTTCCAGAGCGTACTGTGCTAGAAGTTGAAAGCTTATAAAGTCAATCTCCTAAGCAGAGATGAAAGCGAATACAATAGCTATGAATAATACATCAACATTGAAATCAGGCAATGGTTCCAAATTTTCATCCTGAACTTTAAGGTATATTTGCTGTAAATGAACTAATTTGAGATAAAGGAACATATAAAATTTGATCTTAATTGTGCTCATGAGAAAGCAAAGTAGTGTAATCAGTATCAGAAGAACTGCTGAAATGTCGCACTAGTGTCTCTCAATATGAGGTCCCATGAGGAAGTGGCCCAGGAAAGCATCAGGAATGAAAGAAAACTCTATTTGGAATCAACTCCTCTCTTTAGATAATAGCAGAAAACCCAAGTGTTCCTCAGTTAGGAAACAACTTCCAGGCAGTATTATTGAATCTAAGCCATGGGAAAAGTTGGCTGTGTAAGGACAATGTGGACAGCCTCACCTAATGGTCCGTGAGCAATGGGACCTCTCTGGAGCCTCCCTACTCCACACAGGAGGCCCACTCACCAGAAGCACCAAAACCCAGGAAAAGCCCAGGCCAAGGACAGCAGGGATGATTCAGTGATAGGAACCACATTAATATGATTTCTCATATTGATAGATTACAGGATAGAAATCATTTGATCATGTAGACAAATGGCCAAAGGCATTTAATAAAATATAACACCCATTCCTAATTAAAATGTTTTTTAAAAACTGGAAAAGCAGATACCTCTAAATATAATATCCTTAAAGTGAGAAACTAGAAAAAATCCAATTGAAAGAAAGATTAAAAACTCAAGGATGAATATTGGAAGCTTATGCTAACTCAGAATATCGAAATTAAAGAAATGACAAACGTCTTTTGGAGATTGTGTGGCAATATATCAGAAGTCTTAAAAATGTCCAGAACCTTTTACTAACCAACTCCATTTCTAGATCTTTACCCTCTGAGACAATCAGGTACATGCATGAATATATAGGTATCTGCTTTAAAAAGTGTGGAAAAACTTAAACATTGAACAAAGCAACTGATAAAGTAATACATACGTATGCCCATATATTATGATTCAAGTATTTGTTAAAATAACATGTGCCATTTAAAATGTTACCCAAACAACACAAGGATACGGGTAAATGATTGTTGTATTTTTAAGTGAAATAAGCTGTATAGCAATATGCTCTTTATTTTGTTAAAAGTGTCTACTAATACATAGATAACATAAAAATGGTGTGTCTTAAGTTTTAACAGTGATAGGTAAAATTATAAGTAGGATTTTTTTCTTTGTACTTTTATATTTTCCATACTGTCTAAAATAAATATCTACCTCTTGTGAATTCTGAACCAACATTACACATAAAGGCTCTCTTTTCAGCACAAAGGGTTTGATGAAGTTGCCAATAAGGCTCCTTACAAATGACAGCGATGGAAGTACAAATAAAGACAAAAATAAAGTCATACTTATAATTCCATGCTTAGAAATTCTTGGTTACCCAGGATAGTAATAAATGGAGAACACTCAAATGCAAGGTACTGTATAATGCCTATGTTACCAACAAATGGACCTTGCCAAATGCCGGTTAAAACGGGTTATGATACCTGTTCCAGTTTAACTCAACAACTCCCAAAATATACTGGGAAGAATTCCCGGCCAGAACATGCTATAGCTTATTGTCCTGGCTGGTTCCTACCACACTCTTTCCGAGCACACTTGCTACAGAAAGATCTGTGAAGTGCAAAGCTCAGCAGAGGGGCATGAAGTGTTCTGCACATTTGTTCCCCGAATGCAGGCCTTGGAGCACTACCACCAGGAGCAACAGGGGGAGTGGCTCTGAAGAGAGCTGCATAGGGGATGAGTCCAAATGATACCCTGGTCACAATTCAGAAACAAAGCAAGGAAGTTTATGCCAGAATGCAGCAGATCATGCTGTGTGTCAGCCCATGCATTACCTCTGAAAGGAGAGGAAGATGCTTCCATAGCTATCTCTCAGGACATAGCGAACATCCCTCAGCTGTGGTGATACGCAAGAAAGCTTACGCTGCTAGATGAGACTGTGCGGTCTAGGATGAAATTTAAGACATTTAAACACGAGGTGGAAACTGTCCCCAAATGGCTCTTGCCCAGAAATAGGTTGAGTTGCTCAGAAATGTTCCTCAGAACGCTATGAAGATCTTCAAGATTAAGATACATTTATTAACTAAGAAAAAAGTCAAGTACTATAGTTTAAAACTCTTTAGACCTATTTTACCATTTGTTCATGACCCACATAGTTCTAAAGATACAGTTCAACCTCTTTAGATTAAAAATCTGGGGCAGAAAACGGTGAATATGCTTTCAAAAAAATAAGTTATATCTATGAAATGCCAAAAATCACACGGCTATTTGTACACACAATTTTCAAAAGGAAGTAATCCACAATGTGCATAAATAAACTAGACATTTTTCTATATATTTTTCTATCCATTAAATGTTAAAACTCTGACATACGCATCTAAAATCAGAGTGCTTTCTTCCATATAATGATCTGGTGTGGAGTTTCTCATCATTGGCACTATTGGCTGGATAATTCTTTGTGGTTGGGGCTGTCCTGTGTATTATCTAATACTAAGCAGCATCACTGGCTCCTCCCACTGAATGTCAACACTAGTCTCTCCTTCTGCAATTGTGACAATCAAAAACGTCTCATTGGAGGAGGAAAACCCCTTCCCCAATTTGGGGAGCACATACTTAATGGCATTTTGAACATTTGATGGGCTATTTCAAGGTCTGGACATTTTAGTCATTAGAGACCTTCCAAAACCTCAATCAATTGCTTAGAATTTAATTTTTTTTTTTTGTGGGTACCGGGGGGTTGACCTCAGGACCTCGCGCGCCAGCAGGCGCCCGTGCCGCTGAGCGATATCACCGGCCCCTTTTTTTTTCGTATGTGGGTTCCGGGAGTCGAACTCGGGCCCTCACGCTTGCCGGGCAGGCGCTTAAGCCGCTGAGCCAACTCACCGGCCCGCTTAGAATTTAATTCGAAGAGAATAACAATATACTTTTTAGTTGTCTGCTGTGGTTTAACCTAATTTGAGTAAAATTTAAAATTTACCAGAGGGTATGTTGAAGAATGAATCTTTTATCAAAAAATAAAATCATCTCATAAATTTTACAGAAAGTTTCACTCTTTCCTTTGTTTTGCAATGGTTGGAAAAAAACAGGCAAATGCTAGAAGTAAAAGCATAAAATACTGTTGCTGAGAAAGATCACTCCATAATTAGCATATTAAAATAAATGTATATGCATGAAATCAACAAATTCAACTGGTAGGTGCAACAAGAAAGTTCTCCTTGGAGAAAATAATCATAAAGTGTGAATAAAGGAGCTTCTATCATGATTACTTAATCATTGTACAGAAACATGTTTAAATCTTAATTCTTTGCTCTAATTTCTCTTATATTTTTAAACAGATATAGGCAAAAATTAGAAAAATCTAACTTTAGAAATCTGTTTTAAAATATTATATTTGCTCATCTCTAACATACAGTAATACACTTTGGACACCAAGCCCTTAAGAGATTTCTGGTTTTTTTTTTTTTTTTTTTTTTTTTGTGGGTACCGGGGGTCGACCTCAGGACCTCGCACGCCAGCAGGCGCCCGTGCCGCTGAGCGATATCACCGGCCCCTTTTTCGTATGTGGGATCCGGGAGTCGAACTCAGGCCCTCGCGCTTGCCCAGCAGGCGCTTAAGCCGCTGAGCCATCTCACCGGCCCTAGAGATTTCTTAAGAATGACTTGTGCATCATAAAGGAATCAGGCTTTTAGGAAACACCGATGTGAAAGAATTGGTCAAGATTAGACAGGAGATTAGAAAGTATGGTGCTCCTTTGTAAAAATGTTGTTCCTTTACAAACCAAATCAACGTGTTTTTCATACACTGAACAGCCACTTATCTGAAACTCATCGATCTGAAACTTTTACTTACTTATTATAACATTTTTTATTTAGAGGAACCTTGTTATCTTTATTTTAGTTTCTTCTTGAGGTTTTTTTTTTTTCCTTCTTTCTAAACCCTTGATTCTTAAACTCAACCCTGTCCTCTTCATTTTCTACATTTCTTTCTCAGAAAATTTAGGCATACTGACAATAAATGTACTAATGAAAAGGAATATTCTATGGAGCCCTTCCCAAGTTAAAAGCTCCAGAATAGGTAATGAGTAAATAATGAGGTTCTGCTTTTGATAAACCAAGGCTATAGTGGTGAATACTAACAGAAAGGCAAGCAAAGGTAAATATGAGCCCATGTGCCACCTGAGGAAAGCCTTTCCAGATTCCTCCAAGAACAGTGGACACAACTCCCACCTCCCTGTACCAATACTCCAATTATCAGACAGCGTAGGTGGGCTAAGGGGTGTGGGCCCTGCAGTGCCACGGCCTGGGTTCTTTGCTTCATCATATACTGTGTAACGTTCTATATGGTTCCACACCTCCTAGACTCAACTCTGCCATCCTGGAATGCCTACATCAGCGGCAGTGGCAATTTCATATGGTCCAAGCTGTTACAAAATGGTGGTACTAGTCACAGCAATGCTTGTGGGATTGCCGAAAAACTCAAAGGAAAACACAATAGCAAAGCATGTGAAATATATCAAGCATGTAGTAAATGCACAATACAAATTTTTACTATGACTTTTTTTTTATAATCTTTTTCCCTCCACAGATTTAAATTTCTCACTCGCAGCTGAGTTTACTCCATTCTAATACCAACACAATGTGCAGGACACATAGTCAATGTTAACAAATGTTTGTTAGTCATAGAATTTATGATGTGGAGTTGAGAGAGACTTAAGATCATTGCACAGTGATTCCCACCAGGAAGTCAAAGGAATTTGTACAAAGAGGGTGGATCATAAGATTAGCAATATTCAAATGTCTAGAAAGGGATAGGGACCATTTTAAAATTGTGAATGAAGAATTTGTGGGGGGGACAAGAGAAAGCTGGCCAGGGCCTTCAGCCCTAAAACATGACCGATCTGCAGAAGCCAAAGACATCCCTCTGTCCAGTGCAGCTCTTCAGAAGCTTCTGTTTAGGGGCAGAACACAGGTTAGATTTCAGTCCCACTTGCCAAGGATCAGGAGCTTTGGGCAGTACGCTAACCAAAGCAGATATGAATGAGCTCCCTAAGAGTCAGCGGAGGATTTTGCTCTTGAAACAGCTTCTCAGGACTTGATTTTACTTAAGTAAGTGGCCACCATAAGAAAAATGCTCTCCTCACTACTTTAGGCAGCTATTCATCTACAGATCCAAAACTAGCAGAACAATACACTTCAGGGTTTGAATTTCATCTCTGCTGCTTAACTAGACTTTGGCCAAATGGAGAAACTGATGCTCACAAAATGGAAGAACTGGTTGGACATCACACAGAATAATGGCAGAGTCAATTGAGGCAAATCTACATTTTGAAGGGTCTGAAGCTTATTCAGTTGAGGGTGATGGAGGAAAGAATTCAATGTTATAAATACAAAATTAGGTACAGCACTTTGAAAGGAAACCTGTGCAAGTGGGAAGCCTCTGCGATGGTTAATTTTATATGTCAACTTGACTGGGCCATGGGATGCCCAGATAATTAACTAATATTATTTCTGGGTCTGTCTGTGATGATGTTTCCAGAAGAGATTAGTATCTGCATTAGTGGATTCAGTAAAGAAGATTGCCCTCCCCACTGCGGACAGGCACCGTTCAATCCACTGAGTCTCTGAATAGGACGGGAGAGGGGTAGTTGGGTTCACTCGAACTCTGCCTGGGCTGGGAAAATAATCTTCTCCTGCTTTGGGGCTCCTGGTTCCCAGGTCTTCAAGTTCAGACTGGAGTTGAGACCATCAGCTCCCTGCCGCTCAGGCCTTCGGACTATGCCATAGACCTTTCTGAGTCTTAACTTGTAGATGGCAGATAGTGGGACTTAACCTCCCCAGTTGTGTGAGCTGATGCCTTCTCTTAACTCTCCCCTCCTCCTCCCTTCCTTCCTCCCTCTTTCCTCCCACTCTGCTCTCTATTGGTTCTGTTTCTCTACAGATACCTGACTAATATAGCCTTGAAGCTGCTTTAAATTTTATTCACTGAAACAATTCCTCCTCTGGCTGAGGTTAGAATTAATTTATTGCATTCAAATGAAATATTTATGGAATGTGTGGGGCTCTGTGCTAAATGCTATACGGGATATAGTTCTGAAAGTGTCCTCTCATCCTCCCCAAAGTGTGAGTATGATGGTAGCTTAGGTATCAACTTGGCTAGATTAGAGTACCCAGCCATTTAATCAAACACTAATCTAGGTATTGCTGTGAAGGTCTTTTCTAGATCACCTTTGGTACTATTCATAGTTTCAGACAACCATTACGGTATTAGAGTGCAGCCATCATAGGTAAGAGGGCACAGGGTAAACATCCACTGGTTAGATCTTCCTGGAGAAGCCTGACTGACACACTGGGCCTTCTCTTCCTCCAAGGGTTAGATATGGTCTGCTCTTATTTTTGTTTTATTGCCTTTATTGTTGTAAAAGGATTTGAACCCGTATTTAAAAACTCATTAGGTTTCACATCTTAAACTAGATTTTCCAGTTTCCTTTGAAGTATTGGGACATCTGGAAACACTGTGAGGGGTGCGTTTGGATTCCGCATCCTTTGGAAGGAGCTGGTGTTCCCCTGTCCATCCTTACCTCCCACTGTGCCCTCAGTTGTCCCACCAGCCTCATTCTTTAATAAAAGTTACCCACTTATACCCTATTATCCTCCAGTTTTGGGAAGAAATCAAAGGATGCATTTGATCTCATCCCACTGGCCAAGAGACGAGCAAGGTGAGTTGCAGGGAGCTGTGGGTTGGACTCAGACTCCAGTGAAACCGGCAGGCTGTTCTCTTCCATCCTTGTACTCTTCACATCCCAGCAGGAGCTCAATGAGGACTTGGCCAGCTGTGGCTCCCTGCTCTCCAGTTCCTTCATCAGTCATTAGTAGAGCCAAACAAGATATGCTCAGGGAAAAGACAAACTACTCATTTTTCTAATCATTAGCAATTCTCACAACAGATTCAATGGGAGCATGAATTGAAAAATCTTGGCTAAGAAGGCAATTAGAGATTATGTGGGGTTTTACTTTTAAATTCCTTCCAGCTAACCTACATGCTAAAATTCATCATTAATAAGATCATATTCTGGTAGGAAGGAAGGGCTGAAATCACTCAGTCATACAATTGAGAAACTACTTGAAAATAAAAGCAAACTGTCCTGAAGTCTGGAGCTCTCAGAGCTGAATGACAGAAGAGGAAACAGAGGAAACAGTTTGTCATATTATGAAATACCTACATTTTGAGCCTTAAAACAGGCAGTTTTTTACTTTGCTTATTCCCTTTCTGCTGTGATAATCATACCCAGCTATGCAATCTTGAGTTTCCTGTCATGGTCACTACTAAATTCTATATGCCTGCATGTAAATTAGGTGAAGGTACCTCCATGAGCAGAAGAGCTGGAACCAGATGCCCATCTGCAGGGAGAAGAGTCCTATGGACACTTGGCTTGGGCAGTGGACAGTATTACTGTGCCAAGGGTTCACTCTCCTCCGCTTCAGTAGAGCCCCTCACTGACACTCAGGTTTGGTGAAAGGAACATGGGCTGAATTTCAATATCAATCTGCCTTCCTGTCCGGATGCTTCAATACAGCGCCAAAATCACACAAATGGAGTAAATACTCCTAACTGCAGGATAAAGCATTGTAGTTTCTTGTCTACAAGTAAGACACAGAGGAAGAAAGGAAAGAGAAGAGCAAATTCTTTATATGACTAGCATGACAGACCCAGATACTAAAGTCATTTGTTCACCTGTTCATTCAACGAGCAGCTAATATATATGTTAGTCAGGATTCAAAGACAACTCAGATGTAATCCCTCAAGACGCCAAGGAAAAGGATGTGTCAATAGGAGTGTGGCAGGTATAATGACTTCAGAAAAACACTGGGAAGATTGGGATTATCGGTGGTGAGAAGGCTCCTGAAGTTTAGACACCTCGTGTTTGTGCTTTCTAAATTTTGCCCTTAACGGAATTTGTGAAGGCGCTTGCTGTGTATGTATACGCTGCTTATAAAATGCAGGACTGATAAATGGAAATCAAAACCAATTCATTGTGTCTGTAGTCACCTATTTCCTTAGAAAGCCCACAGGGAAGACAGCTAATTTAAAAAGAAGTAATCACTGAAGCCCAGGATTAGATGGTGAAAAATGTTCTCTAAAATCAGTGCAACTGGCTCTGTTAGTAAACAAAAAAGATTCCTTCCTTCTTGCAGCATAGCAAACCAGATACAGATGGTCTGAATTTAATTCATGAATGCAAGTGGGAAAATATTTGGAAAGTGAATTTAAGGGTCAATCCTATATTTTTAGTTACTCTCTAATCTGAAGAACCAGAAATTGGCTTCTTAACTACTCTAAAAAATTCTCTACGTTCCATGTGACAACTGTCCTACATTAAGCTCCATCTTCCCTTTCAAAATTTATTCCTGTCAGGAATGAGGAGATATTAATTACAATAAATAATAGTTGTTTAAAAACTTACTACATGCCAAGCACTCTTCTAGGACTACTATATTAACTCACCGAACCTTCAGAGCTTCTCCTTTTTCCTGATAAAGAAAATCAGGTACAGAGTTTAAGTAATTTGCCCAGGAGCACAGAAATAACTAGCAGCTCTAGGATTTAAACCAAAACTGTCTGGCTTTAGAATCTACGCTATCAAACACAACACCTTATGCCTCTGTAATGACCAACGTCATTCTATTACACTCGCCATAATGAATTGTAATTATCAGCTGAGGTGCCCAATTCCCCAACAGCATCATGTGCTCCTTGAGGATAGACTTTCCAACTGTAAGCACCTGCAACCTACAAAGTATCCCATAGATATTTGCTAAAATAAATGAATGATATTTATGCCTATGGTTCTAGCTTAAATTATGTATATCCCTACTTAAAAATAAATAAATAAATAAAAACTTACTACATAGACCACAGAAACAAGCTAAATTAAGTGAAACACAGAAGTTGAAAGAAAAAAATCCTGAGTGGGCGTAAGTCTTGTGAAGTTGCCCAAGATATTCTGACAACAAAAAAAGGGGCAGAATCTCTTAGGTAAAGATGCCCAAAACTGCACTGAAGAAAGGCAGGAAGGGAAGCAGCAAAACATTCAGATCATCCTGTAATGTGATCCTAGTTAAAGAACACCTCCTTCTTACAGATGGTTGAGAATCAGTGCAAAATATGGCAGGGATTTCACTCTCCAACAGCTCAGATGAACAGGGAAAGGAAGAGGGAGAAAAGAGAGGAGAAAAGAAATGAAGGCAGAAAGAAAAAATGTCATCTGTCTTTATGAAGCATGTCCTGTCAGTGAACATGGCTGAAACCTCAAACTAGAATACAAAAGTTAACCACAGCATCCTGAACCAGAAACCCAAAAGAACCACTCAGAGAAGTAAAGAACACCATCAAAACCAGTTAGTTCAATCAAAACACAATTACTGCCTGTTTGTGCAAATGCAAATTTTTTTCCTGTTTTTCTCTCACAGGAAACCAGATATAAAACTCTACTCCCAAACTGGCTTGTATTCTTTACTATCTCGAGATGGTATTTCATGGCTTTTAAAGCTTTAAAAGGCCTTATGAATGCAGAAAATGAGAGAATGTTTCCCAAAGAAATGAAGAAAGAAATTCCATGTCTTCATGAAAAACCAGGTAAGATGTACCAAGAGTTTAATGAAACCCGCCATCTCCTACCCACTCCTCCATTCTGGTCCTGTACCAGACCTCGGTATAGGAACTTCTTCACAGTTCCATCAGAAGATAACAAAATAGAAATTAACAGAGTGCCCAGTGTGATCTTCTGGTTGGAGATTTCCCCATTATTGCAATAGCCACAGCCTGTCTATATGTGTGCAGCCCCTCCTGCCACCAAACACTTCCCTTCCAAACAGCAGCTGTCTTCATTTAAATATCCCCATTGTACTTATAATAAAACCTTTATCCTCTACCTAATATTTTAAAAATTATAATAGTTACATAGCACTGTTTGAAGCAGTATGACCATCGCATCCTTTTTTCTCACTAGAAGGATCCACAGTGGGGAGCAGAATTACAACGAGAAGGAGGATGGCGACCATGGAATCTGCGTGATAGTGTTTAAGAACCCATAAAGCCATGTATAAACCAGCTCCTGCTCATCTCACTCCTCCTTCTATATTCCTGATTGCTCTCTAGCCTACTGGCCCCTTTCTGTAATTCAGTCACATTTAAGAATTTAATACTGCGGCTTCATTCTGAAATATCACTTTCCCAAATCTTTTCACTGTTGGAGGAAAGAGGGGATTGCTAGGGATTGAACCAAGGGCCTCTTGCATGCTAAGCACATGCTCTCTCATGAGCTGCACCATCAGGACCCCACATCACTCTGTCTTGAGTTCTACTTAATAGTTTATTTTCATGATCTAACGTTACCTTGATCTTTGCTTTGTTTACTTCTTCATTATTATTTCATTTCTTAGGTTCTAAGCAATAAATAGATAATTACAAATTGGGTAGTTTAAGGATCTCTTAATAACGGGGCTATTTACTAAAGTAGGGCAGAGTGTGGAGGAACGAGAGGGAGGGGACCTTGCCCAAGGCCTAGGGGCAGTGAGGGACATGAGTCCAGGCCTGGGGGAACAAGGGGAGGAGCGGATGCTGGCATAAAAGGGAGAAAAGTGTCTTATACACCAAGGGCCACCCAGCAAAAGCTGTGACCTTCAAAATCTGTTTCTGCTAATCCAAAGAGACCCCAAAGAGAAGAAGCAAGAGAATAAATGGCTCAAACACCGTCCTTCACTGACCTTTGATCTCCAGCAGCAGCTCCCCACTTGCCAAGCCCAGTAAGAAGCAGAGGGCAAGGAATCTGTTGGTGAAGGCCAAGGGTCACCAGTTTCTCTCCTGTAAAGTGCCAAATAGATGTTCCCGGCCTAGTGTGCCAGGGGGTGTTTTGGGTGGCTATTAGGTTTTGTTGTTTTAGGGCCAAAAGCATACACAGAGGATAGTTTGCAAATGGATACCGTGGGGTACCAGTAAGACTTTACCAACGCAAATTTGAATTTTATATGATTCTCACCTATCATAAAATGTCCTTCTTTTGATTTTTTAAACTACTTATAAACATCATTCTTATCTCATAACCATATGAGAATAGGCACGAAGCTAGATTTAACCAGAAGGTGGTAGTCTGCTGGTCCAGACACAGACCTGAATCTGAAGTAGCTGACGGAGAACATGAGCACCTCTATCTTCCCACGCTCCAACAAATCACCAGGAGAGCAGTGACCTTGCTACATACCCAGCGCAGTGTATGGGGTCTGAAATGCACTAAGTGCTCAACAAAAATTTGTTGAGTGACTCATCACATGAGTTTTCTGTTGCTTTTTTTATTATATGGTCAAAATCGTTGCAACTATCAAGAGCCCTTGAAAGCTCACTAAATCACACTCCCTGAAAACATTGCTGAAACATTACATAGCATTTCTGCTTTTATTACACAACCAACAAATTATGTGGCGGATATAGAGCACTCAAAGGATATAAAGGGGCAGGGGGAGTAAGCATCTTAATATATTGCCTATCAGGACCCCAAGGCACTTCATACAAAGTCTGATTTCAGTAAAAAATGATATAAAGGGAGAAAAAGAATGTTTTCCTTTGCCTTAAACTAGAGGCATCTCTGGGACTAAGCCTGAGGGACTCTGTATGCTTGACTGTTGATTCACTTTCTAATCAAAATGGATAAATGCACCCACTCAGGCTGTAGCTGGACAAAGAATGATAGACACAGGTGGGAAGTTCCTGGACAAGTTTAGGCTGTTCTGAGTTTAACACAATAGCGCCCTGGTCTTGGGAAGGTGGATGCTTCCTCGCACTGGGTGAAGGATGATGTCATTTGATACCATCCTTAAGCCACTCCAGGAAAAACTACATTTGTACTGACACTAACAGTTTTTACAGCAATTCACTGTTCAATTAGATAATAAAATATTCCTCCAGAATGAAAAGGATAAAAATAAAAGACATGCCTAACTTATACCATATTAAACATGAAGGGGGTTTTTAGTAGTAATAATACAATGACAGTGAATGATTTTATAGCACTTGAGTGCCTTACACTGTTCTCATATATATATATGTGTGTGTGTGTGTGTGTGTGTGTGTGTGTGTATACAATTTCATCCATCCATCAAAATTGTGAGATGGGGACTATTATTATTCTAATTTTAGAAATTAGAATTCTGAAGCACATTTTGTTAAGCAACTCCCCCAGGTTACTCAGTTAATAAATAGTGAGCAAGCATCTGAGTCCGGCTCTTAGCAACTTTACCATTCTATTCATTTCTATACTAAATAATCAGTCCACTAAATTTTGCTCAAGAGATGCATGTAGTTAAGGAAATGACATCATTCATGGACTCAAAGCACTTCTGTCAATATCCAAGAAAACAGGCAGAATGAGAACGAAGCTAAAAGAATATACATCACACGCTATCTCCACAGCTTTGCCTTCATGGTTGAGTGCAATTCAGCAAGTGTTTACTCAGTGTCTATTTTGCATCCCAAAAGCATGCAAGGCACCTCTGAGAAAACAAGCAGATGACAAAGGCCCAATTATAAGAGTAGCACATGTGAAACAACTAGAAAATATAAGACCAAAAAAGATCAACAAATGCCAAGCACTGTACTTGTTTATATTTCTGTAATAAATTTTTATTTAAACACACACTGTATGTTTTGATTGTATGTCAATAGGACCAAAATGAATGAACAACTGTCCTTATTCTATAAGTAAATTCAACATGTGGACACTAAACTGCATTTTCAGTCTTCTATAAAATGTTGTAGTTTCTGAGGAAACTTACTCAAGGAGATGGTTTTAAATGAGGGAAGAGAACTGTCCTCTGGGGAAAGGCAGGTGAAGATACCTCCCAGAACTGCTACAGGAAGTTGTCTCCTTGGAATGCAGAGAGCAAGAGTTATTTGGTTTTAGATTCATCTATGATTCACCTACTACTTGGATCCCAAGAGAGCTTACATGTGGTAGGCCCTGGCTCCCTCACCCTCCCTTATATCTATGTATCTATATATAGATATATATGAAACCTGAGTCCAGCCATCAGCATCCCATTTATATGTGTGTGTGTGTATATATATATATATATATATATATATCTTTATATAAGACAGAGAAGGGATTTATTAAAAATTGGATTTTATTAAACGCCATTATTATAGTCAAGAGGTCTCACAAATCCAAAAGCCCAGGAACTGGGGAATGAAGGGTGGGAAACGGTGTAAGTCCTCGTCTTAGTCTGAAATCCTGAGTGAGAACCAGAAGCCAATAAAGGAGCGGAGGAGAAGATGGATATCTCCGCTCAAGAAGAGAGTAAATTCGTCTTTCTTCACATTTAATTTCATGATATTTAGGCCCTGAACATACTAGATGGTACCTACCCACATTAGAGAGGGCCATCTGTTTACTCAATTCACCAAGTCGAATGCTATTATCTTCTAGAAACATACTCATAGACATACTGAATATGTTGTACCAATTATCTGTGTAACCTTTATTTCATTTAATTTGACAAATAAAACTAACCATAACAAGTCCACCACTTATCAGTGGGATACCTATATGTATCTTATTAGGCTATACTTAACCTCCAAATATATACAATAATGAGATCATAATTCTTCCTAAGATGATGCAGCAATTCTGTGCACAAACAACTAATCACTTCCTCAGAGGAGGAGGTAAAGTCTTTGAGTGACATTTACTCATGCCCTCATATTCCATAACTTATAGAGTACAGATGTTCCTCAAATTATGGTTGAGATATACACCAATAAACCTGTTTTAAATTGAAAATATCGCAAGTGAAAGCGTATGTAATACACTTAACCTACCAAATACCATGGAATAGCAACCCAAAATATTGGTTGTTAACGCTCATGATCATATAGCTACTGAAAGCTGCAGGTGTTGTCACTGTTGTGCATCACAGAAAAGTATCGTCTTGCATATCCATAGCCTAGTAAAAGATCAAAATTCAAAATGTGGTTTCTGCTGAACGTATGTCAGTTTTGTGCTATCATAAAGTCCAGTAGTCCTAAATCAAACCATCATAAGTTGGTGCTATGGTTTGGACATGGTTCCGTTGTATCCCCCACAGTTCATGGGTGGGAGGCTTAGTCCCCGGTGTGGTGCTATTGGGACGTGATGTGGAAACTTTAAGAAGTTAGGCCTGGTGGGAGCTGATTAGGTCATTTTGGGAATGCCCTCAGCAAGGACTGTGGGAAGCTGGTTATTCTCTGGCTTCCTGTTTAGTGATGTGACGTCTTGCTCCCACACACACCTCTGCCACGACCCTAAACCAATAGGATTGACTATGAACACTCAAAACTAAATAGACCTTATGTAAGGGAATAAGACAGAAAAGAGATAGAGATAGAGATACAGAGATATAGAGACTATATATATAGAGAGAGAGAGAGAGAGATGGAGAGATATATCTCCAACTGAGCATTGGTCCAGTTTCCTCTTAGTGGTCAGGATCTATTTCCAAAGGCCAACACCACCATTTCCTTAATTGCCTATTGATTTAGTTGCATGAGGAGCCCAAAGAGACTTCCAGGTCAGTGGAGTCACTGTCATGTCACTTGATGGAGCTTTCTTCCTCTGGAACTAAAACCGTAGGCCAGAAGAGCATAAAGTCTCAGGAAAAGAAAGCAAATTTTTGCTAGTGAGACACTAGGGGTAGTAGTAAGTGGTACTCTCATCTCCATTCCTTGATTCCTGGATCCTGAATCTTGACTATATGAGAAATTGTGCTATATATTGGACACCGATTCAGGGCATACAGTCCTCTACAAAAGCTAGCCCCAGCCATGCAAAATATTATCACCTAGCTGCTTGGTGCTGTATATGAATTAAAATGACCCTCAGCCAATTTAACACTAGGAATTTCTCTCTGGCCACCTCTCTTGGGTCTACACAGTCCTACCATGTGGTCTATCATTTCACTTCCTTCTGCCCACTCTTTGTGAGTCTTCTCTCTTTTATCTGCCTCTCACACAACCACTCATCTTCATTGTGTATGCAATTATATTTAGCTAGCCACTTAATATTTTTCTTACTCTGGCTCCAAGACTTCCACTTCCCTAGATATTTTCTTAAACACAAATAGCTTCTTTACTAAACAGAATTTTGGTACCAGCTATTAAAATAATGATTTTGTTCAATCCCTACAAATAAATTAATATCATACTCATATATAAACACTTGTACTGTTCTGAGAAGGGATATATCCTTATTTTAATAATAAAGCAGATTTGCATTAATTTAGTCTAACATAAATAAATGTGCCATAGTCATTTTTGTACTTAAAATATATATTTCTTTTTAACATAACAAGGCTAAGCTTATTTACAGGAAAAAAAAAAGAGTTGATGTCCCATATTAAAAGGAATTTGTTATTTATGCCAGTTCTGCAAAATTCACTTGTGCAATTATTTCTTGTTTTGGAAAGAAGCATGCGGCTGCTGGGCTCAGGCCTGTGTTCTAGAGCAAGCTTCCTTCAGTGATGGCTCTGTCTCTGTGGATTTCAAGAAATAGCAGTCCCTCTCCTGGCCCTTCTAGGCCTCTGATGACAATGGCCCTTTCAGAACCCGAGTCTGTGGCAACTCCTTCTTGCCAACCACTGAATCAGAAGACTGACTTTTCACGTGGCTTTTTAAGTACACAACGCAGCTTTAAACATAGCACAATAAGAGTAGAAGATGTCTTCCCACCCACAGAATTACATCCATCTTCCCTTTTTCCACGAGGTAAAGACCCCTTCTTTACCAGGCTTGGTTCCCATCTCTCTGCTTGGTATCTATTCAAATGGCTAAACACATCAAAAGTATTTAACAGCCCTGAGGACTGCACCAAGGTTACAGAAATTATGACAACTCTAACTCATAAGGAATAAACATGAAAATGAATATTCTTATTGAAGAACAAAGATATATATGCATTAATTTTTAATATTTCCTTTTATTAGTGCACATTACTAATGCACAATTACGGTTTTCATACATATAACATATAATATACTTTGATTATTTTCACCCCTCCTCTCCACTTCCTCTCTTTCCCTGGGTCCCCTTCTTCATCCCTAATAGTGTACCTTCTACTTTCCAATCTCTCTACATTAAATAATTTTTGACCTAAATAGTAATATATGACTGTCCCTAGGTTGTTGGGTTTTATTTTGTTTTTGCTAAGTACTTAACAGAGACAAATAATCTTCAGTTAATTATATGATAGTGACTGTGTTTTCAGAATACCTGGCACCCATGCAAATAAATAAGAATTAGCAGAATCCAAGGTGTTTCATGTGTTTCCACTGACAGTAGGAGTGCCAGGAGAATATTCAACATGGAGCCCACAAACATAGCAACACAGCTCTATCTAAAAGCAAAGAAGAATGGAATATTTATGAAATAACAACCAGTCCTGGTCATGGGTTCAATAATGGGTTCATAGCCATAAATCCAAAATGAAATATGACCATGAACTTACTCCAGTACGCTTATCTGCAACATAAAAATGGCGTCTCTATTTCTAATTCCCAAAGGGGGCCAGCATTTGACATGTACATATTAGATATTAGAGACTCAAACTAAACCTGACAACTAACTTCAAATATACAATTTCCTAAGAATACTGAGATTTAGCACTGGGAATTTTGTTCTTTGCCATGCAAAACACAGTTAAACTAACAAGAGAAAGCAATTTGTTAACAGGCCTGAGTGTTGGTTATCAATTAAACAGACTCTAAAAACATCTAAATTTGATGCTAAACGTATCTATGCAGATGGTCTCATTCAGTCCACGAGCCTCAAGAGAGAAACCTCTAGACTATTCAGGGAAATTTCATCTTCTACAAAGTGATAGACATGACACTGAATGCAATTAATTGATCTTTTAAAAAGAGACACATGTATATTTGTATGAGAAGTAATTTAAAATTGAGTTTGATGGTGGTGGACTATAACAGAGGTAGTGCAATGAGATTTTGAAGTAAGTATACAAATTGTACAATTTTTTGGCAAATTGCTCTAAGTACAAAATATTAACTATTTTCTAAATGTGGTCCTTCCCAAGCAAGATTTTCATTGTCCTCAATGGAGCTTCTGAAATTGAAATAACATTACGGTTGTTTCCATGTATGATTTTTAACAAACTAATTGAAAGATCACAAAGTCTTTAAATTTTTTTCCTGATTATATCACCAATACAATGTCCAGTGCAACTTTCTTTTTCAATGGTCATTTACTGGGAATGCTAGGAAGGTTTCTTTTTAATCATGCATAAAATTTCATCACTGTATTACCCTAAAATTGTTCATTTTAAGACCGTACCAGAAACTGTTCCAAAGTGGTGCTAGTTATGCTTTAAAATATAAAACTTTATTGACAAAATTAAAGCAAGATTTCTACAAATATGTGAACAATTAAAACACATTTTTATTAAATGTCTTGTGTATGAACAAACATGGACTACTTTTCACAGTAATGAATATTTTCCTCAGACTTCTATATCTATAAAGTTGGCCACGCGGGACAAGATAGAAATGTGGTAGGGCTATTTACCCAATTTTCCTGAGTGCTTACAAATAGCTTCCCCAAGTTAGATAAGCAGCACTGTCCTGGTATCAGAGCGAGAAAAAAAAATGGGGCTACACTTGATCCTAGACTTTTGATTTTTAGAAGTGGTGCTATTTCCATGGAACCACACAGCTCTCTAAGCAGAGAACATTAACACTTTCCTTCCCATTTTTCCAAGTTTTCATATTTGGATTTCTCTCTCCTTTAGCCAAATAGGTCTGGCTAACATAAGGCCATCAGCAAAGAATTTTCCTAGAAAAACTTTGGTGGGGTTTTCTTTTTTAAAAAATAAAAAGCAGGGCCGGTGAGATGGCTCAGCGGCGTAAGCGCCTGCCTTGCAAGCGCGAGGGCCCGAGTTCGACTCCCGGATCCCACATACGAAAAAGGGGCCGGTGATATCGCTCAGCGGCACGAGTGCCTGTTGGCGCGCGAGGTCCTGAGGTCGACCCCCCGGTACCCACAAAAAAAAAATAAAAATTAAAAAATTAAAAAAAATAAAAAGCATAAGAAAATAAACTTTCCACATATATAAAGAAAGAAGGATTTTTTTCAATCAATATATTACCTAAAAATATGCCAATTTGGGGAAAATGAATGTCTCACATTATACCATATACCCAAATAAATTCCAAATAGATTTAATAATTCATATATATATATGATAAAACAGATAAATATTTATCATACTTGGGAGAAAGATTTTCTAAGGAAAAAATGCAGAAGAAGTAGAAAAAAAGAATCTCAAACATTTTTAAAGAATCCAAAAATAGATTCTTTTTTCTACTAAACTATAATTATAATTAATATAATCATCTTTCTTACATACAAGTATTATAGGATCATCTCTGAAAATTTAAAAGCCACAATAAAGTAAAAATGAAAAACAAATGTGTAAGTCACTCTCAATCCCAAAAGATAATCACAAAGTTTATTTTATCCCATTATGTTATTTATATTATATTACACAGGACACCATATATAGAATACAGCAATGTGAATGGATTTTGATATGGTTTGAGCAGGAATGTCGCCCCAAACTTCAGGCACGGGGTATGTAATCCAGACCTAAGGCGATTAGGACTTGATGTTCACCTTGGCCACAGTGAGTCATCCAGGGTAGATGGATGATCCAGAGCCAGAATGGAAACTCTCATTTCTCCTAACAGGCTGGTTGCCATGCCTGGCAGCCATCTGTGACCAGGAAGAAAGCTACTGTTGCAAATACACAGAGAACAGAGTCAAGACACAAAGAGGAACTAAATCCTGATCTGACCTCTGAAGTCAGCTGAACATAAAGTTAGCCCTGTCCCAGAACTTCTGAGCTAGGGGAGTCAAAATCTATTTTTCTTAAAATGATTATGTTGGGCATTCTATCATTTGCAGCTGAAAAAATGCTATCAGTTTCATTTATAATTAGGAAATTGAAAAAATCTGCATGAAGTTAGGCTTTCAATAATCCACATCTTTTTTTTTAACCAGTAGTTTCAATTTTCTTACCTTAAAATTATCCAGTGGACCATCATTAGAACAGGAGTTACCTGAAGGAAAATCATGAGGCAAGCTAAATGGTGGCCTGCAAATCCACAGCCATACCCTAAAAATTATTTTAAAAGTTAGGGGAAAAATAAGGAATTCATACTGTAGCTTAGGATTTAGCCTATTTTCCTCAGAATGTACAACTCTTGAGACATAATGGCACCACAGAACATGTGTTTCCTAGTTTGATTCATTTTCCCAACTCTGGGAATCGCCTGTCCCCCCTACTGTGACTAGAGTTCATAAGGACAAGTATCTTCCAGTAGAAAAGACTCAAAGACATCAGCTCTAACAAAATGATGGTATTTCACAACTTCTGGTACTTGCTAAATCCTCACCATTGTCTCAAATGATGAACAATTTTACAGTACAGGTGCTGCACCAATCAATCAGTAACATAAATTACTGACTTTCTATTATGCACCTAGTCTTACAAAATGCTCCCTGAATTATAATACATATTGACACTATATTAAAATGTCAAAGTTATCTTTGTAACATGACAAAGAGATGTGTGGAAAGAAAACACTATGTATGCCTCCCCACTGTAACCATCAACCACAAAATTATATTTGACCCCATCCATGGGCATTAACTTACAAAGGTACTGATCAGATTTCATTACAGGAGGAAAAAATGCATCACCTCAATGACACAGTTTTGTAATTTTGTCATTGGGTGAGTGGGTATGTGAAAGGTAGTTTTCAAAGGAAGAAAATAAGGAAGACTAAGATACTAATTGCCAAGAGAAACTCAGTGTATAGAGACCATTATGAGTTGTATTTTATTTTTTCAATGGTAGACTTAAACTGCAACATAATTTGTTTTTGTCTCTCTTGATTCTCTGGTGTACAAGAGATAGAGAACAAGAAACCTAGAAGGAAAAATAGCACCAGTCTAATGAGAAATTTTCACTAATGGCTGAGATTGTGGTCTGCCTTCTACAGACATTGTTCCAAACTTTTGGAACACAAAACACCAGAGACGAAACAATGACAATGGCTATCACATAGAACTTCAGGCCCTATAAAGGGAAAATTAAAGCATCAGGATTACTGAAAGCTAAAGGAAAATTAGTGTAAATGAAAGCAATTATTAAAAGCTGTTGTTGTTAAATGAAAACTGTACTTACAGTAAACACTTATTGATTGACTAGGCTGGCTATTCAGTATCCAGATGCACTCTTCAGCCTCTACTGAGTTATAAACCAGCTTCGCCCAACCCATCCAAGAGGTAGTCATGTAATCCAAAGCTTCAGCTATTGGATACTTTACTTATAACTTCTAATCATAGGCAAAGTGGCCCAATATCATTAATGATGAAATATTTAGGTAGATTCTACTGCTAGATGCCAAGAGCTATGTGTTCTTAACATAGCTAAAATGTCATCCTTCAGTCTAGTGTCCATTCTGGCATCTGCTCAGTATCTGTTCTCTAAATTTTCTTTTTTTATACTGAAGGCTATTAACTGATGAAGTAACCAACTACATCTCGGCATTTGTGTTTCACTGGCTTTTACTCTAAAATGCACACAATTCTTTTAAAGATATTTGGTAACCACTTCAGAAAGGTGGTCCATACATGCCAATAACAGGTACAAATGAAAATTAGTAGCATTTATAGTTTATGCATCCATTACCCAGAACTTGGTAGCTCAAAGAAATGGGATTTCTTGAATAAAAACATCCCTACAACCATAATCCACACATATCACTATGACTTGTGAATTAAAATTTTATAGTCACACAAAACCCCAAGCCCAAATTTTTTATCAACTTAACCCATTTCCTTCAGAAGAAAGGAAATAGTGCAAAATAGAAAGAAATAAATTTAAAAGAAAGAGATCATAATAACTCATTATTTTTTGCAATACAAATACACATCTATAGTAATTTTAGCAATCTTTCCATTTCTATGATTTCAAAAAGTTCTACTTTTGTCTTACATATTTTTTTTAATTTGTGTCACTTTTTACCTTTATTTTGGTAACTTCCTAGTTCATTTTTTTCTGGAAATGATACTGTTCTGTTTCTAAGAATAGAAGCTATTCATTGGGATCATGATCCTGAGTGCTAGAAGATAGTATTTGACAATAAAGCATAACTGTTAATAATTATGTTTTGATGGAAAAATACAAACAAACTCAAAAAGTCATGTCAATCAGTTCTATCAGAAATGATGATTATTTGGAATTTAGGATTTGTCTATTCTCTACTGGACACAGACCTGGATGTTTTCTTAAATTTTCATTAGCTCCTCATGATAACCTCGGTAGAGATCATTCTCCTTTGTTCCTGATAAGAAAACAAAATTCCTAAGGTGTTAATACCTGTCTTGTTTCCAAGATACTACAATATTCACAGCCATCTCCGCTTCAAGGAAACAAAACCATGAACTGAAGTACCACTCTGCATCATATGGCAAGTTTCCCAGACTTCATTCCTGGTTATCAACTAGTAATTAAAGTTCTACAAACCCTTTCAAGTTATGTCATCACTTTCCTGAGAGTTTCAAAAAGAATCTTGAATACTTTCCAGAAAGATAGGACCAGTCATAGACTGATGACATTTAGCCTGATTCATACCCTATTACCAAGAGAATGAAGTACATTATTTATGAAAAATTCTATAAGTTAATGCTGGATTTGGCATGTATTTTTATGCATTTAAGCTTCTGGACTATATTCCCACAGCGATGGTGAAAAGTTGAAAAGTTCCCTGGTTTGGGTCTTATCACCTCTTGATTTCTTTGCCCACCCTGTGGCTGAAATGCAAAGACAAAAGCCATGCCAAAAAGACAAAGGATCCACAGAATTTGACAGTTCATTAATCTAGATATTCAGGCTTTGTATCACCAAGTTGTGACTACATTAATACTGCTGACGTGGCTTTTGTATGCAAAAACAAAGCTTTCATAATTATACTGAAAGCAGCCAGAGGTAACCATGTTTGGAACAATCTACCTGATTGTTTTTAGTAAAGCTATTTTAAGAATAGTTTGCTTGAATTCATCTTATGTATTAGTCACTTTCCTCACTCCAAGATACAATATGCATCATGCACAACTTAAAGGAGGAAAGGTTTATTTTGATTCACAGTTTTAGAAATTTCACTCCATGGTCACCAAGCTCCAAGGCAGAAACAGCTGGTGAAAGAGCCCAGTGTTCAGGAAAGCTGCTTATGTCATGGTGGCCAGAAGGCAGAAAGAGAAGAAGAGCTGGGGAGGGAGATGTATACATCTACGTCGCACCTCCAGTGACCAACCTCTTCCAACCAGGCCTTACCTCCTAAAAGCACATTCAACTACCGATTCATCAGTGCATTGAGCCACCGATGAGTGAGGATTTCACTCCCCTGATCCAATCACCTTCTGAAAGCCCCACCTCTGACCATAGGAAAATTTGGGGGATATTCTACATCTAGATAGAGGTTACTCTTTCAGGAACCAACATGAGTGGGAGAGGTGTTAAGACCTGAAGCTCTAGAACTACACTATCTCAGTGCTATCTAAATGTAGCTATTGAGCAATGAAATGTGCTTACTCCAAATTCAGAGGTGCTCTGATTGTAAAGTGCCCACCAGATTTCAAGGATTAGAGAATAAAAAACAAAGAGAATATAAAATATATTCATTACATGTTGACATGGCAATTTTGAGGGATATATTAGGTTAAATAAAATATTTTCCCATTTCTTTTATTGTTTTTAATGTGGCTATTAAAAAGGTAGAAACTATATTTTATTTCTATCTGACAGCACTGCTCTACTACTGTGGTTTGAATTTGGGATCCGTCATTCAGCACCTGGGCCGTCACATAGCCAGTGTGGGTGAGCAGCGCATAAGGGCACTTGGCAGTGGGTGTAAGCAGAAGCGAAAATCCTTCCTGTGCTCTGTCAGCCAAACCATCACCAGAGTACGCACCTCTTCCTAAATTGTGAATGGAGCCACACAGGTGATATATAAACTGTCATGGCTTGTGTCTAGATGTCCCTTCAAAGCCTCATATGCTCAAAGGTGGGGCTTTTCAAGGCTGGTTGGATCTATGGCATGTGATACTGGGATTAAAGGTATGTGGTACTAAATTAGTCCACTGATTGGTTTTTTGGTTTTGTTTTTGCTTTTGTTTTTGTTTTCATTTTTGTTTTTGTTTTTTGAGACAGAGTCTCACTATATAGTGCAGGTTGGCCTTGAACTCACTTATGTAGCCCAATCTGTCCTCAAAAAATCCTCCTGCCTCTGCCTCCCGAATGCTGGGATTACAGGCATGCGCCACCAAGCCCAGCTTAGTGCACTGATTGGAATTAGTATAGTTCTGGGTGGCACCAGCCAAAAGGCTGGTAGCCTGGATAGGATAAAAGGGAAAGGCAGACAGGCTGCTGCTGCTTGCTGCTTCACTGTCTCCTGCCTGCTTGCCCTGGACTGCTTTTCTTCTGCGATGCCCCTATGCCATGCCACCCTGCTTTGGAGGCAGCTGACTATGGACTGAAACCTCTGCAAACTGTGAGCTGAAATAAACCTTTCCTCCTTTAACTTTGGGTGTCTGGTATTTTGTCTTAGCAATGAGAAAAGTAACTAAGACATGCACCATACTATTAGTTGCTTGACTTGGGGCAAGATATTTACCCTCTCCTTCCTATTTTCCTCATCTATAAGCAGAGACCCTGGGGGCCTGGTAGGGTTCCAGCAAACATTAATTAATTTACATCAAAGGCCACACCCAACATCTAGCAGACAGCAAATCACAATAAATGTGTGCTATTTTTAACAGTTCTATACAAATCACTCCCTATTTTGAATCTTCTACAGAAAATCTTGAGAAATATTTTCATTATAATACTGGATCTTCATCCAGGTAATGATTCTCCAGCTCAGATAGCCCTGATTTAAAAGAAAATAAGAGGCCGGTGAGATGGCTCAGCAGCATAAGCGCCTGCCTGGCAAGCGCTAGGGCCTGAGTTCGACTCCCGGAACCCACATACGAAAAAAGGGCCAGTGATATCACTCAGCGGCACGGGCACCTGCTGGTGCATGAGGTCCTGAGGTCGACCCCTGGTACCCACAAAAAATAAATAAATAAATAAATAAATAAATAAATAAATAAATAAAAAGAAATAAAAGAAAATAAGAGCAAATAGCCAAGCAGACTTTCCCAACAGCTGACTGCTGGGATGGAATTGACCCAAAAAGCTGTAAACATTAGATTTCACCAGGAGAAACTTTATAACTATTGAGAAACAAGTATAAGAAAGATTTTTTAAACGAATTAAAAGGAAATCTGAAGAAAGAGAAAAAATCTCAAATAAATTATTTCTCTTCACTTTGCTGCAACTGTATCTCTTCCTCCCAAAATGAATGCCAGGTGTATAAAAAGGATAAAACTTTCAATTAAGCTGGTACATAAAGATTAAATGACCTTTAAAACAACTAGTATACTAGGAAAGGCTATTAATCATCATTACAGCATGTGCCAACCACGATCCAAAAGTATGAGGCTTCAGACTGGGCGCACCATCACAAAGGTGGTAATATTTCACTTCAAAGTGCAAAGTGGGAAAGGTCAGTGAGATGAAGCAGGAGTGTGAGTCCCCCTTTGGGGAAGGCTGTTATCTCAGCCTGTTTTCCCACTATGTGGAAATGAGTTACTGGACACGGAGTTCATTAAGCTGTAAGCCCAATTACTATCACATGGCGTCAACCGTATTGCAATTACAGTCTTTCCAAGAGGCAGCCAGCTGCCATTTTCAGTACAGAAACACTGGTTTGGACAAGGTTTATAAATGATTTTCATTAACTATCATTTACCATTAGCACAAATAAAAGCACTAAATGCCTACTTCGCTGTAGAGAATGACCTTTAGCCTGGATTCTCTCTCTAACCGATAAGGGCTAAATGTATTGTGACAGCTCCTAATCACATTTAGCGCAGCCCGTGATTTGATGGCGCTGGGTGTCCCATCAACTACAGACAGCCTGGCAAGGCCATTATATCCTCTTTCCTTTTAGAGATATGCATATTAGGATCCCAGGGAATTGAGAAATATAAGCCTTTCCCAGTCATCTGGAGTATATTTCAATAGTTTAAAAAAATGCATACAGTTACAATGTTACCTACAAAGAATTGCTTGCAATGAGAACATCTTTCTCTTCTTTATAATTCAGCATGATATTACTAAAATGCATTAATCCGATCAGCCCGACTCTAGTATGATAGATAAAAACCCAGTCATCATAACTCGCCAGTCAGAAACAATCCTCTCCAAAATCCACACATAATGTTTTGCGGCTCAGCTTCATCTCATAAAAGTTAATACAGCTATGTGATATCTAATACCGAGGCATTGGGGTCTGATTTTGTACTAATCCAGGATAACATATTTCACAGAAATGTCAAGGGGAAACACTGGGAAGTCAAGACTTGTAACATGAAAATGATTTACTTGGGAACTCTAACGACTTGATTTGAATAAAAACAAGTAATCGGCTGCCAAACATTCAAAATAAAATACTAAATTAGGAGTCTGACTCCACATTACCATAGGTAATAGCTTCTTTTTGCTAAAAGAGATTGGACCATACATTTCCCTAGCAAACAGAGGTTTATGATGTCTTAGTTCACAGACTGAGGCCAAGAAGAAAAAGAGATATACAGAATTATACAAAAGTTATTTTCTGATATAAAGCCAACGCCAACTGAATTAAACATTGCACATATAATAATGGCTTGGAAGTGGGTGACAGTTATTACCAATTGTCTTTGTAGCATAAAGGCCCACTTGTTCTCCACATTTTGTCCCTGCAAGTGCAGCCTCTCAAATAAGGGAAAGCAGCAAGGTATGCTCACACTGTGATTTACAGGAAAGGGAAATGGATTTACGAAAACCTCTAAAAAAGGCAATGCTTTTTATCTCAGTACAAACATTTAAGGAAAAGAAACAAAAGCCACAATACCAAAGGATGCTTTGGGTTTTTGTGAGTTAAAAATAGACAGTTTACATGGACAGACCCACATTCTACAGACTTTTGCCAGGATGCTATGTGTTTTTGCAACACCAAAGAAACGTAAACAAATTTTAACTCAGTTACATGGAGAGTTTTTTTTTTTTTTTTTTTTAAAGCCCTATTATCATGGGCCGGTGAGATGGCTCAGCGGCTTAAGCACCTGCCCGGCAAGCGCAAGGGCCCGAGTTCGACTCCCGGATCCCACATACGAAAAAGGGGCCGGTGATATCGCTCAGTGGCACGGGCGCCTGCTGGCGCGTGAGGTCCTGAGGTCGACCCCCCGGTACCCACAAAAAAACAAAACAAAAAAAAGTCCTATTATCATCGTTTTCTTTGTTTGGAATCAATGAGAACTTGGAAGTCAGGGAAAATGCTTTCCTCTGTGAACTGAACTTGTAAAGTCAGAGGCATGAAAAGTCACTTTAAAGACACAATAGCTTCTGTGTGAAGAAAAGAGCCACTTGGGCGCTGAGGCATGGATGGTGAGAATAGGGATGGTCCCAAGCACGTTATCAAACCATTCACTCACACATTTTTTACAGGTAGGGAATTTGGGGCAATAACTTGCCCAGGGTCACATAGCAATCAGCAGTGCCTAATCAAGCCCAGTTTAGAGAATCTGCTCCTAATGGCAGGTCTTGCTCTTTTGTGGAATTGATGTAACTGACTATCTTATCGCCATGCCACTGAATATTTAAACCGTGTAACTCACTCATCTCATCTGGTTAGAGCCTCACTAAGCAACCAGCTGACTGTAATTACAGTCTGTGCCTACAGGGAGAGAAGGGTTTGCTGGTGACATGCATCTACTCCTTTGGCAAACAGGGCTCACTATTTGTGTCACTTGGCTTTCTAGTTTTATACATTAGGATCAGGAATTTATTAGTCCACAGCTAAGAGATGAAATAACTAGCATTGCACGAGCAAACAACTATTTAAGGTTCAGTGGGATTTGGCCCAGAATAGGACAAATACACAAAATTAATACAATCTTGTAGTAAGATTCCCAGCAGGTTTGGGGCAGAATATTCTGGACATTGCCATTGGCCAGGATTAGACCTCTTTCTTTTAGCTAAATGCACATAATTGCACAACTCATGGTCTCTGATATCCCATGGTTTCCCAAAACACTTTAGAAAAGAAAAAGCTACACAAAATAAAAGCCTAGGGTCATATAGTTAACCCGTAAAGAGCTCATTATGCTACCCTTTAATATTACCTTACAAAGGATTCCCCTAAATATAACAATTCAGGACATGCTTTATTTGTACTTCTTCATGCTATTCTGCACTTTAGATATGGATTACAGAGACTATTGTGCTTTTTTTTACTTCAAAGTTACTGAAACTAAAAGCTCTGCTCTCTTCTTTAAAATTACACATTTATGAACGAGCCACACTGGAAATAAAATATTCTAAATGTTTCTTCAAATAGATGCTTCGTGTTTTAGCAAAATCAGGCAGTTCCACTAAATCTAGTTTCCTTTGAAGAGAAAATGCTTTTAAATTTGAAAAAATGGGTCACCTGCAACTGTGTCGATTTCCTAATTTATTCATTGCCTTCACCTTGACATGTCCAGGTACAAAAGACAACCTGTTCATAGACTATCCATGTATGAAGTTAAATGGAGGAGAAAAGCATCTTGAACAAGACTTGGAAATAGAGTTGTGAGGTCAAATCCTGGGCTTAAGGCTAAAGAGCATGCACTGAAGTTTGTAGCATACAGAGATTAAAATCCCCGCTTTGGTACATGAAAACTACTGACCCTCACCAAGTTATTTATCTTATGTGAATCACTTTTCTCCCTAGATTAATCTTTTAAGAAGCCAACATCAGCTGAGCAATTACCGTGTGCCAGGTATTATTCTGATTAGCAATTTAAACCTCAAAACTTTATAAAAGTGGTATTATTATGTGCATTTTTAAATGGGACCTTGAAGTTCAATGAAATTAAAAGTCTTTTTATTGATACCCTGTTAGTCATCCCAAGATCTGGGATTTGAACCCAGGCTGATTCTTACTTACCTCCTCAGTCGTTTTACTTAATGACTCCCACAGCTGCTAGTACAAGCAAGTGAGATGGCATGTATAAAATATATTACCTAGCACATACTAAGTACTCAGAGATTGTAGTTTTTGATTTAATTTTGATTTATTTTTTATTTGATGCAGAGATTAAAGGAAATAAAGGCCCTGAATTTAAAAGTTTAAAAGTCAGTCCTTGAATTTGTAAAATTCCTATTTATTCAATGAAAACGTCCCATTTATATCACTTTAATAGTAATAGCAGTAACACCATAATAGTAACAGAGTGGTTCAGAGCATAGCTTCAGGCCCAGAAGATCCGGGCTGAAAACTCAAGTATCCAACTTAGTATCTTGGAGCTTCCTGTATATAAGGCCCCACCTCATAAGACCATAAAGAGAAGGACACAACACAGCAAAAGCACTTGGCATCGTACCTTGCACAGTCTTGCAAGGACTCTAAATATTAGCTATTATTTTGGATACGGTCCTCTTCTCTCAATAGACTCCAAGTCCTTTTGTGTACATTAGGTGTATTGATGTTTGTTCATTTGGGAGCTTGTATAACAATGATTTCCTAAAACTTATAATGGTTCCCATTACTTATAAACTTCCAAAATGTTTTTCTCGTACAAGCCCATTCATTGTCATTGCCCTCACAATGTTAACACAACAGAGAAGAGATCACATGGCTTTTCTCTTTTCCCATTCATCTTTACATGTCCTTTTACTATATCCTTTTTTTTCTTTTTAATGAATTTCTTCCTAGAAGTATGAAAATTCTGAAATGCTCCAAAATCCAAAAGTTTTTCACATTTTGAAACTTTCCAATTTCTAGATCAGGGATGTTTCATGGTAAAGCCAATGCAAATATTCAAAAATCTGAAAGACTCCAAAATCTAAAACAGTCCTACATTCCAAGCATTTCGAATAAGTTATACCTAACCCCTATGCATCCATTCTAAACATGCTCAGTGCTTCTTCCTATAGCACACTAATTTATAATCCTTCCATAATGTGTGTGTATTTCATGAAATTCTCCCCTGATGACACTCAGCAAGGACTTATCTGCTCTCAAAGGGACAACTCTGGCCTCTTCTCCAGCTGCTGCCTTAAAAATGACTCTTTCGGGCCGGTGAGATAGCTCAGTGGCATAAGTGCCTGCCTGGCAAGCGCGAGGTCCTGAGTTTGACCCCTGGTACACATTAACAAAAAAAAAAAAAAAAAAATGACTCTTTCATCTCCACGCCCAACCCTAACCTATAATAAAGTCCATCCCATGTCCTCAAGATTTTATATCCCCTTTGCCTTATAATATCAGAAGTTAGAGAAACCAAATTAGAGTTATGTGTTGGCTATTGAGAGGGAAAAAGAATCACTTACAGAAATCATACCAAATTAACTGGTTGAAAAATAAAAAAAAAATTCAATCTAAATGTTGGGTTGTGCTTCCCTCTATCATAGCAAATAACTTTCTCAAAAGCTTTAAAAGTGTTTTTATTTCTCCCTAGCTATTTTAGGTTATTAAAAAGTCTTTACTATCCCATTTTATTTTTGCCCTGTGGTCTTTGGTTCTCATTAGAAATGTTTATTCTTGAGAATGTAAGCTTTTGCCATAGAGTCAAAAAATATTGAACTTTTCTCTTTTAATCACCAATTAGCACTTTTTTGTTTCTCCTTTCTGTTTTTAACCACTTTGAGAATTAAATATCTCTTTCTCTGAATAAAGACTAAGCCCTTTCATAGGGGCTGAAAATGAGATAAATAAAAGTGGAAATTTTAGCTTTCTCCCTCCCTTTTTTTTTATAAATATTTAAAACCTGAGTATCAGTCCATTAAAAAGGCATCATTTTATCCCATATAATCCTCCTTCCCAGAAAAGTAAGTATATTATGTGCCTTCTAACCAAAACCACCTCAATTTCAAATAAGGAAGGATCCTTTGGAGAGAAAAGATGCTGATGATCTAATGGTCTCGACATTTTCTTAGAGAGTAAACACGGGGTCCAGCCAGCGGCACACTCCCTCTTCAGCTTCCCACATCCAGCTTCTATGCAGAGAAGGTCAGACACGACTACTCCCACATGAGTCCCTGTCTTTCCTTTGCCCTTTTCTTTTTCCTTCCTTCCTGTTCTCTTTTTACATGATTGAACCCAGGGCCTTTGCACTGAGCTACATACAGCCTTTTTTTAAAAATTTTTTTTTTTCATTTTTAAACAGGATCTTGCTAAGTCATTAAATTTTCTGGGCTGAGCTTGCACTTACGACCCTCCTGCCTCACCCTCCCAGAGTGCTGAGATGATAGGCTTGCACCATCAAGCCTGGTTCCCTCTGTCCATTTCTAATGTGCACTCATATTCGTTTCTCTATCCAGATGCCAATTCCACATGATTTTACTCAGAGAAATTATACTCATTTCATAATTGTTTAAAGCAAATCTCTTTGTCCCCCACTGCAATCAATAAAGGATACACATATTGCCTTTAGACTAAGATAGTCTTCTCTGCTTTGAAAGTTCAGGTTGACTCTAAAATAGAAAACCAACAAAGTACTTACAACTTTTATAAAGGTGTAGAGATTATTCACTTTAGAACCAAAATGAATCCCACATAAGGAACTGTTGTCCTTAATTCACTTCCAAATGGAGGAGACATTTTTAGGTACCCACTCCTCCTACCTTCTATCTTCCTTTAGTTCTCTACATGGCTGAGATACCTCCTATTACAATCCTTTCATAACTTCCTGAATTCTTACACACCCAAAAATATCTTTATTTTGCCTTCATGCTTGATTGGTAATATGGCTAAGTATAGGATTCTAGCATGAAAACTTCTCCCACCCTCAGAGCATTTGGAAGATGATGCTGCCTTATCCTCTACTATCTATTGTTGCTGACAAAAGGGAGGAAAGATGTCACTTTCATTCGTATTCCTTGTAAGTAATTGTTTCCTCCATTCTGGAAGCTTTTGGATGGTCTCTTTACCCTCAGAGTATTAGAACTCCCCTAGGATATGCTGAGCATATTTTCTGGACTTCCATGACAGAAACCTATCTCAAATTATTCGGCTCTTAATGGGAAGTCCAAGTGTTAGTACCAAAATAAGGTCAGATTGATGGTTTCGAACAGTGTTATCAGGTATGGATTTCTTTCTTCCCATCTCTCACACTTGGTCTCCTAAGTGTTGTATTCTTTCTCAGGCTGAAAATCTCCTTAAAAGACAAAAATAACCCCATTTTGTTTCATGGCCACTGCATTCTTAAGTGTTAGAGTTCTCAAAAAGGATAATAGCCAATCTCTCCCACCTGCCACATTAATCCTCTACAAAGCAGTAATCAGCAATGAGGAGCGTATGGCAACAGAGCTGTCAGTTCCCCAGTGCTGAGCAGACAACAGACGTCCCCCCCGCCGCCCCCAACAACAGGAAGTTTTCTTTTTTTTTTTTTTTTCCATTCTGCTGGATACATACTTGAAACTTACAATTTGAAGAATTATTTTTCCCTCTGTGAAAGAAAGTTTTCTTCTGCCACTTTCTGGCTATCTTCTCTCCTACATTCTCCTTATTTTTTCTTTTTGAAATGCCCATTAGAGTCACACTGTGTATCTCAACCTCTGTTCCTTACCTTAACACTATTTCCATTTTTTTGACTCTTTTTTTCTTTACCATACATTATGGAAAGTTTTCTTGTTTCTGTCTTCAAGAATACGAACACGATCTCTAGCCCCATTTGCTTTATTATTTACCCCATTCATTGCTTATTTTATAATGTCAAAATCTATTTTTTGACTTTCAGAAACACTTGCCTACTTTAAGGCTAAAAGCTCTTCACTTACTCTAAGAATCCTAATTTGAATTTTCTCCATTATTTGCTTCCTGTTCGTGTTCAGTGAGTAATTCTGTTCATCTTTGTTGCCTTTTTACATTATTTTCCTCATGGTTTTTACCAAACATCTGCTAACTCATTTTGTTCATTCATATTTTTGAATATACAGTTTAAGAGGTTGCATGGATTTATAGATGTGTAAGTTCGCTTTCACAAGCATCTTTCTCTTGAACAGAAGGACCAGCCGTAGGTTCTAGGCAGGGTGGGTCAACAGGAGCACATCGTGAGGGTTGCTTGGACTTGAAGCATGCAGAGAGACAGGGCAGCCACAGTCACCATAGGGATGGAGTAGTTGACTTTATTCCCTTGCCAGGTCTCTGCCTTTTGTTTTGTTTTCCTTAGCACATCTATTATGAAGATCTGGATTTCCTGCCTACATATCCCTATGTCATTCATAAACCCAGACAAGTGACTTTCTTTAGGAAGCAACTCTTCCACCTTAGCTTGAGGACAAAAACTAACTCTTCCAAGCTGTTCTGACTAATAGGGGCTGGAAGGAGCAAGCAGAAGTCCAGGCTGCTACAAACACGCTTCTATAAAGTGAATAACTTGGATGATGGCTGTATGGCTAATTCCAGTTCTGTACTGACTCCAGACTTGAAGTTGTTCTGGACTGCAGTTTCCACTGAGTTTGCTCTATCATTCTTACCACACGTTCTCTGTCTTCCCTATGTTCTTCAAAATTTCTGACCACTGACAGTATCTTTCCTTAATTTCCAGGACTATTATAGTTTCCTTTTTTTAAAAATATTTTTCCTGTTTTAATGGAAGGAGGAAGAGTTAGATGCATGGGATCAGTCTACCAGCTTGAGCCAGAAGCCTCTAGATATAGACAGAAATCCACTGAGCTGACAAAAGTTATAAAAACTGACAATGTGAGGTGATGGCAAACATGCAAGAAAAAAGCAATTGCCTCTTAAAGGAAAGGAAGCTGGTGTCACAGTGCATGAAATGCAAGATTTCTTTGGAAAAAGAAAGTGATGATACAACATACTGACTAAAAGTATCGTAAAGAAAATATTTTAATATTTTAAAAGATTTTATATCTTAGTTTTCATCTTCTCACCTCTCAAATTTTAGGTATCAAACTTCTATAGCTGATGTCAGAATCCTTCATACCAAAATTCGAATCCATCTTCATAAAGACAAACATATTTTTCCCCAAATAATTTCTAAATGACAATTGACTTCAGCCAGAATCAATTTCAAGTTGTTTGTCATCATCCCAGGCACTGTGTAATGTTCTCATTCCTTTGCTTGATTTTTCATGAGATCTTTTTATTTCCTTTCTAGAGCCTTTTAAAGAAAACCATAATCAGGACCAGAATGCATTTGGTAAGTGAAAAGCAAAGAGTTTTGCATGGTAAAATTTAGACTGGTTTTATAACTTCCAAAGTAGTATTTGAATACACTTATAACATCTAGAGGTACTTAAATTTTACTAACGAATTCGTAACCCCTGTTACAGTGTTTTTGATTCACAGCTTTTCTATTCTTTCTTAAAATTGTCATTCCTCAGCTTATATTTTCCATCCCTGCCCTTGCATGTTGTCTATATTTTTTATTAGTGTCCTTAGCATAATAATAATTATGGTCACTGTTCTGAAATTCCAATATCACTGCCATATTGGGTCTGATTCTGATGTTTGTTGTCTGTCTTTTCAAACTATATTTCTTGTCTCTTAGTATGCCTTGTAATTTTTTTGCTGAAAACAAGACATAACATATTGGGAGAAAAAATTGCAGTACATAGGCCTTTACTGATGTGGTGATGGAGCAAGAGAAGTGTTCTACAGCCCTGTGATTAGGTCTCAGACCTAGCAGCCTGCACCCCTAGGTTTTGAACATCACAAGGGCTTCATGTCCTACTCCCCCTTTCCCTTACCCCGCTCCCAAGTCAGCCAAAAGTCCAGAGAAGGCTTGCTCCCCCCCATATTGGTGAAACACCTGTCAAAATATTTCTTTTGAGGGCAGACTTTACAAAGAAGGACAGAATGCTCTGGACATATTTCAGAATGGTCACTTTTCCCTTCACCTGGTCAGAAGCACAAGTAGGTTTTTCTCCAGTACTCACAGTGAGAACCTAATAGGGATCCTAGGGATAAAATTCACAAAAATGTGGATGTTTCTACCAATAGCACGGCACCCTGGAGCTTTTAACTCCCAGACTTGTCCACACAGTCTTTAGCCATTCATCGATTAGTGTAGGTTTCCCTCCTCCTGCACTGGATTTTGCTCTGGTAAGTTGTAATTCTCTGTATTTCCCTGTCTCTCTGACTGTGGGTGGAGCAGTTGGCCCTATGACCCTCAGCTCTTCCACAGATCTAAGAAGAATTGTTGATTTTTCACTTTGTTCAGCCTTTTTCTTGTTATGTGGATGGGGAAGATGACTTCTAAAGCCCCTTCCATGCCAGAACTGGAAAAGGGGGAATTTTATAATCCTTGATACTAGATACTTACTTGAATGTGTCTGTGATTTGGAAATATCTGTTCCTTTTATTTTAAACATAATAAAATTGAAAGAGATAGTCTTTAATTTATGCAGAAAATTAGCAATAGGCACATGAGAAGTCAGTCTGACTATTTGATTTGTGCCTCTACTAATATTGTCAAACTTCTTTTCACCAGTGGAATTGCTGGGAAACTTTTGGGATATTAGAAACCAGTGGCAACAAAACATTTAACTCTGTCTGGTGGTGGGGAGGCAGAGAGGAAATCCTACTTATCCATTGTCTTTCCTAAAAGCATAAGTTGCTCATGAAATTAACTGCTTGCTTCTTTAGATAAATAAGGAAGCTATTAAGAATTAGGCAACTTCCAAACTTACATCACTTTATTGTCTAATAGTAAACACACACACACATAGAGAAAAAAATCAAACTGCTAAAAAATACAAAAGGAGATGCTCAAATATACTGTTAATAAGAGAATGCACCTAAATCTCATTTGGGTGGCCAATTTGGAAAGAGGGACAATTTCAGTGTTGGTACTAATGATTTTCATGTATGTTTCTCATAACTCTGCTTTCACAGGTGATATAAAATAAATAGGTACAGCCATTCTGTAAAGTGATATAGCACTATTTATTATATATGCTACATCCAAGCAATCCAACTCTTAATTATTTGCCCCAGAGTCTTTTTTTTTTTTTAATGTGGGTACCGGGAGTCGAACTCAGGACCTCGCACTTGCCAGCAGGTGCTTGTGCCACTGAGCGATATCACCGGCCCTTTTTTTTTCCTTTATGTGAGTACCAGGAGTAGAACTCAGGACCTTGTGCTTGCCAAGCAGGCACTTATGCCGCTGAGCTATTTCACCGGCCCCCAGAGTCATTTTAAAAAGACACCATGAAGCACTATTTGTCATAGTTGGAGACTCTTTTGATGCCTACCACTGCAAAAAGAAATCAGTAAATACAGTAGATGTACACTTTTCCAAGTATATTTAGTATATAATATGCAGCTGTCATTTAAATTGTTATTGAAACAAACTATTCATATATAAAACATAGATAGATATCAAACACAGTATTTTGGGTAAAATAAGAAAACAAGCGAGAACCCGAGTATAACACACAAACCCAGATAATGTATTTTATATAAGTGCATCTATGTTTGGTGATGGACTCATTACAGTAGGTTCCCACGTGGAAGACAAGAATTAAAATGGAATAAGAGACATGGAGCACTAAAGGTAGAAATGAAAATACAAAAGAAGGGCTTGCATGGGAAAGAACAACAGCTTACAACTCCTCTCTAGAAGGTTGTATATTTCATTTGCTTTTTTCAGTTTCCCCTAGACCTGCCAGCTCCCAGAAGATAGAAATACTTCTAATTTTTTGTCTTTTACTTACCAATTTTCCCCACATGCTTCATGTCTACCTACTGAGTTCTCAACCAAGTAATCATTTTCCACAGTGATCCTTCCCTACTGAAACCGGTACCATTATTTTAACTGAGGAACTGTTATAGTTTGATCTAAAATGTCCCAAAGTCTTGTGTTCAGAGGTGGGGCTTTTGGAAGGTGATTGCGTGATGCAGACACCATACCCTTCAGTGGATTCATCCTTGATAAGTTCATAGCTGATGTGCTCTTAGGAGGTGAGTCACTAGCAGTGTACATTTGGAGGGTATAACTCTGGTTCTTCCTGCTCTCTGTGCTTCCTGGTTGCCAGGGGTTAAGTAGCGTTCCTCTGTCAGGTCCTTCTGCCATGCCGTTTCTGCCTTGGAGCCATTTGGCCTCAGCCTGAAACCTCTGAACCTGCGAGCCAAAATATGCCCTTTCTCCTTTAAGTTGTAAATATTAGGTACTTTGTCCTTGGAATGAAAAGGTGACTAATATAGGAGCATAGCACTCTGATCCTCACTATTAGTTTCTCAGGAAAGAACATTACAATCTCACATAATAGTTTCGGGAAAACATACATTCAAGGCTACAAAAATTAGAAGCCCTTGGTGGAGTGCAGTGGACAGTTCTACAGGCAAGAGAACTTAGTTTTTAAATATTTTTTCCACTACTAAGTAAGGGCTTCAGTGTACAAAATCTAACATAATATGGTCATAGTTTCTGGAATCAAAACCCCTACCTTCTTCACTTTAATCACATTTTACATGTGTTGTAGCAATGGAAAATTAAATTCATTCTTACTGACAAAACACTTAAAGGGAAAAAAAGAAAAGACCCACAAAAGCCTCCCCAAAAATGTAAAGCAGTCCCAGAAGAACGAATTAAAATGCTCACTTTAGTTTTTCTGAGGTCGAAATCTCCTCAGGCACCTTCTGTGATCTTTTATTTAGAAGGAAAAAATATTCAGCTGCCCGCCTGTGCTTTCTCCTTCAGGCATTTAGCCCAAAAGAAAGAAAAAACATTTCTAAAGAAAGCCCAAATTTTAAGAAATGAAGAAACAGATTAGAATCAAAGTGACTTTTTCCAGGAGGTTGAATATGGTGTCATTTAGAGTAACCCTGCATATACAGATTACTTGTGACTACTTCTGATCTTTCATAAAGCTTTGGAATTTGTATTGATAGAAAAAGCTTCCAGCTATAAGAAAACAAAAGTAGCAACAATAAACAACACTAATCTCTTTTCTCACAGAAGTGTTTTTCATGGACAAAGGAATTGAAGTAGAAAAATAACTTCAGATTTCAATCAACTCTATAGAGTGGCTCACACAAACATACACAGAAACCTGGCTTAAATGATAATCACCTAAACAAAATACAATAAACCTTGGGTAATGGCACATCTCCTATGTTGAAAGGTAACTTCACAGACTTAGGAATGGCTCAGAGAGGTCACCAAGAAGAGTGTCATTCTAACAAAAGTCCACTTAACCACTCCTGCCAGAGGAAATTCTAAAAATGCTTAAAGGTTTCCAGATAAGACCCCAAAGTTACACCCAGGAAGACATTTCAAAGCTTAATAGACTCCACTATCAGGAAATGATTTCTTACAGGTAGTTTCAGTGACCCACACTAGAGATTTCAACTGTTTCTTCTCTTGTTTATTTCCAAGCATAGCAACTGATCTCTTCCTTTAACTGGAACTGTATTACCAAATTGTTCTATAGGATAAACTGTGTTTTGTTTAACCTCTGCTTCTGGTTCTCCCTTTACAGGCTCCCAAGCACTCTGATGGCTTCTGCAGAAAACCTAAGCACAAGTCATGAGCAAAGAAGAGCCAGGAGGCACATTCATTGTCAGGAGAAGGGGTAAGTGCACGACAGAGGCTCTGAAATACCTGGGTGTGTGAGAGGAAATTGAGAGCAACTCTCAACAGGCTATCAGAAGACTTAGTGACCCCTTTCTATAAATTTACTTTAAAGATCTTCCCTAACACTAAGATTTATAGACTAACAGGTATGAGCATTTATCTACATGGATGTTCTCTGCAGCCCTGTGCATATTAGAGAAAAATTAGTAGCAACCCAGAAACCCAACATTAAGGCGATAAATACAAATAATTATATGTATATCGAGTAGAATATTATAGTAGAATATTATTCATCCATGAAAGTAATGCTGTGAGATGAGTATTTATTAGCAAAAACATTTTTATGATACAGTATGTTGTGACAGTTAAAAATGTAGGCAGCAATACTTTATATATAGAATATTCTAATTTATGTTTAATTATGTGTTTGTATCTAAAAATATTTGTCTAGGAAAAATATAACAAGATCTTGGTAGTGGTTATTACTGGGTGGTAAGACTATGAAGGTTTTTCCTCTCATTATTTTTACCTATTAGTATTTTCTCACAATGAGTTTACATTGCCTGTAAAGTAGAAAATCTAGTAGATATTTTTACTTTGAGGTATCTCTTAGGGCAGATAACTTGCTACTTTACACAAGACTAAATAGAAAGTTAGATGTAACAATTCAAATAGCAAGGAAATTAAGGTCTAGACAAGGGTGTATTGAAAAGAAAGGACATGTCAGAGCTATGGCAAATACAAAGCTAAAGGGAGGTTGGGATCCAATTGCTTCTCTTTCATTCTGCATGACTTCTCTGAAATTTCTTCTTCAGAATGCCACTCCCTCTTAGTTCTTTTCATTCACTGTCTGCCCCTTCCTTTTCAGTTTGCAGAACTGTTCGTGTTGCCCCAGGATGATGTCAGCTACTACTTTACACCTTCCATTCACGCCTTTAGAATTGGATTTCTGATCTCTAGAAGTCCTATGGGCCCATTCAACTCTATGTAGCTAAAACCAAACTCACTATCTTCTCCCCACCAGCTTGCTCCTGTTCTCAGTTGCATCATCATGCACCCAAGCACGACCTCAAGTTTAATCTTAACTCCTCCCTCTCTGTTACTCTTCAAGCAGTACAGGACATCTTGTCCTCTGTCTAAAGTTCTTTGGTACCTGATGTTTCCTCTACTCTTCCCTCATAGCTTTAGCCCAGTCCCCCATCATCTCTAACCAGCATCAGATAATTCTTTCCTCTTGTTCAAAATATAAGTTCATTATCTCACCCCCCTATGCAAAGCCATCTAACACCCTTCCTGGATGTTACATAATTGCAGCCAAATTGCTTTTGGCTATGCACAAGGCCCTTTAAAGTCTTGTTTTAATGAATCTTTCCAGTTTCAGTGCTGCCCCTACCACCAACTACATTATGCCTTGTCACACACCCTGGAGACATAAACTTTCTGCAAATCCCAAGCATGAAATACATACTATTACCATGAGTTACTGCATCTCTTCTCTCCTACCTGCAACTCTCCGTTTCTTTTCTCTACCTATCATCCATTGTTTGGGATCTTTCTTAAACATTCCCTGGTATTTAAGGCTTAGCTTTACTCCTGTGCATTTTCCTACCATGCTTTCATGACATCATAAACATTCCTCTTTTATCACTATGAATAGGGTCCTTGCTCAGTTCCTCTCATAAAGTTGGAAAAGCCAAATACTCACTCCCTCTGTCTCTCTTGCAGCTAGGGATGATTTTATGACATTACCTGGCAACGAGGCACCTGTGCAAAAGTGCTGGGCAGTTTCTGGATAATTCTGCTTTTCTGGTAGCAGAGAAGCACTGAAACTGCCCTCTTCCTCTCACCTTGCACATGGAAATAATACCTGGAGCTGAAGTTGCAGAAAACATCCTGTCATCATGAAGACAGAACAAAGAGAATCACATATATTACACCTCTGATGTCATAGAGCTCCTGAACAAACACTAGTATTCACCAACCTTCAGGATTATCGAGTGAGAAAAATAAATCCTGGTCTGACTACTTTTCATGTTTTCTTGTTGCTTGCTGAGTTTCTAAGTGCTACAACTTTTGAATAAAATATTAAATCAATAACTGTCAGAGACCTACAGTTCTCCTGGCAATGTAAAAAGTATTTTTTATTTTTTAGTCTTTAAGTACCATCATTCCTATTTACAGAATTGAAGACTGATCCACTGAAAGATTAAGTAATTTCTCAAATACCCCACAGGGCTATGACGTCTCTGAGCCAGGATCCCAACTCAGAGCTGTCTTATTTGAAATCTTGCTCTTTTTGCCACTTCTGAAGGAAGATCCAATGATTCAGTGAGATTAGACCAAGAAAAGAGCTGTCAAAGACAACATGAATTTGCAAGTCAGGCAATTGAAAAAATCTGTATCAGCTGAATCCATTTACCCATTTACTGATGAGTTGTAGTGCAGGGCAAAATGAAAAGTGTTGCTAAAGTCGGTAATAGATCTTTCTACATTGCTTTCCAAAGAAATATCAAGCCAGCCTCTCTTTGTCACAGGAGATTGAATTGTCCTCTATAAGCCAAAGTGGTTACTGCCCAGTGTTTCATTTTTTTCCACGATTCTTGCAAATTTATTCACGAAGAAGTCCCCTGTTCTGAGAAAGGGCAGGAAAAGTTTGTTTAAAGCACTTATGAGCATGAAAAGGCACCACATGAAAGAAAATGTCTTTGTTCAGAAGTGAGAAGGCCATGTTTGGGGTCAAGAATGGCTTTAAAAGGAATAGGAGGACACCTCCACAGTGTGATTTAAGGATCAAGAAACATGATTTAATTCACCCTAGAGATATGAGACCAAAATATCAAATAGACTCACAATACTGCACTTAATCTGATCTATACCATAACGTGGAATATAGAACAAGGTCTTTGCAGCAAAGTACATTAAAATCCAAATACCACTATTAACTGTGTCTTAGCACATGAAACAATTAGAGTATGGTTAAATGAGGGGGAAGTTCTTATCTTATAAGATTTGTGAGGATTAAATGAGAGAATAGATAAGCTGAACACGTAGGTCAATGCCAGGCCCTAGTAAGCAGTGGGTGAGTGGTGTTGCTGACAACGATAACAATTATAAAGCAATGACAATGGCCCAGAAGTACCTCAACTGGATGATGACCATGTTAAGACTAGGGACAAAAGAGATAGTTGATATAGACAAGTTAGAGTATTACAAGGAACAGTAACATGAATATAAGTCCAAGGACACTGTATAAACAAAGGTGATTGCTTTCCATGAAAGGGCTGACACCTTGAGAACCTCACATTATCCCAGAATCTACACAGCAAGGATGATGAGCATTTATGCTTATAACTTCAGAGTGGTTCCCCTCCCTACTTATGTACTCAGAGTATAAAATGTTTATGATGTACTTTCCCACCAAGTTTGAAATTGTGTGATTCTTGCTGACATTTTTACTATGTGTTTGTGTTCATGTTATTTTAAATTTTACCTGTAAGGCCGGTGAGATGGCTCAGCAGCGTAAGCGCCTGCCTGGCAAGCGCGAGGGCCTGAGTTCGACTCCCAGATCTCACATATGAAAAAGGGGCTGGTGATATCGCTCAGCGGCACAGGTGCCTGTTGGCACGCGAGGTCCTGAGGTCGACCCCCCAGTACCCACAAAAAAAAAATAAATAAATAAAATAAATTTTACCTGTAATGGTACCTTTTGTTACAAAAATTTTTAATCTAATTCTAGTTATAAAATGAGACTATTCCAAGGCAGGCCAGTTCTGAAGTCTAGGATCTCAGGTAAACATGTTGCTTTTCTGTCAAAATATATCCCGATTCTACCCTTAAAGCATGTATTTTTTGTCTAGGAAGCAACTGCCCATGAATGGTCATATTTTCCAGCCACAGCTGTGTGCCTACTGCCTCCAGAAGATGGGTAATGTTGCCATCTCCATACTTAACAGACTAGAGACAAATGATCATTTGGCTGTCAACAATGGCAGAATCAAAAGATGGCTGAAGCCTGAGTCCCTGAATCATTACACATGAAGAAAAGGCACTTGCTGACCAGAAATACATATTTTAAACCAAGATATGAGTAAGAAAGTTCTATTATGTGTGAGACATTACATATCATTAATTTTTTAAAGCAGTTAAATCTAATATAAGTTCCATAGAGGAAAAATTATGAAAAATTATGTGCGTCTATAGCATCAGTTAGGATATTAAGCAAGAGAGAAAAAGAAAATTCTGATCCATGTAATAGCAATATTTTAAGAGGATTTTTTAAAATTTAACAACAAGCATACTTTATAATATCCAACCAGTGTATCTGGCAGGTGTTATTGATAGAAAAAATAATATGAACTGGTCAGATACACTCTCAGTTTCTCATCTCTACCCATATGAGAAGCCTAGGGTAACTATAGCCTGTAGAAGTTTAGACTTTCTGAACCTTTATTGAAGCTTCTATCTCCACACAAGTGAAAACTAAGGACATTTTGTTTTGGGGGCTTGGGGGAGTTGCTGGGGATCAAACCCAAGGCCTTTACACCGAGCTACATGCCCAGCTCTATTTTTTTAAAACAGGGTCTCACCACATCACAGAGTTGCCTAGGCTAGGCTTGAACTTGTGATTCTCCTGCCTCAGCCTCCCAGAGTGTTGGGATTACAGGCATCAAGGAATCTTTCCAAGTAAATGGCTCTCAGAGCCCTCCTCCAAATCAGTTCCCAAGATAACTCACCTTTTGGCAATTATGCCCCCGAGCTGTCTCCTTCTGCACTGAGTAAGGCCAAACAGTATAACCAACATGGTACTGTAAACATGACGGAGTGTCATGGCAAAGTCATAAAAGACATTATGGCCTCTATCTTCTTCTTACTTGGATCACGTGATCTGAAAGAAACAGCTGTCCTGGTAAGGATATAGCAAGAGGCCCTGTAGAGAGCCTGAGGTAGTGGAGAGCTCAGGCTTTCCAGAGCTGACTTTCCAGACACAAGACTGAGCCACCCTGGAAGTCCAGCCTCCAGTGTCAAGCAGACTTTGAGGTGACTGTGGTCTGAGCTGACATCTGTGCTACAACTTCATGAAAGACCCCGATCAGGACACCCAGCCAAGCTACGTAGGTTCCCCACCTCCTCACACTAAGTGGGAAGTAATAAACATTCAATATTTATAATTTAAACTGCTAAATTTGAGTAATTCTGTTCTACAGAAATAGATAACTGACTAGCTTCTTCAATATGTCTGTATAGACAAGATGAAGATAGACAGCAAGAGACAGAGAGACAAACAGCCAGACAGAGAGGAGACAGAGCAGAATAAAAAGAGTTACGGACAGCTATACAGAGAGAGGCAGAGAGAGACAGAGACAGTGACAGATAGACACAGCAAGAGAGAAAATATGTGTGCACAAGAGCTATGCCCTAGAGCAAGAGGCTTACCTCTCTAATTCCTGTTAATGCTCCCTGGAAATAGGTGGATAGACTGTCCCAGGTATCACGTAAGAATTGCTTCCAGTTTTCTCCAACTGAGACACAAGAGGAATTCAGTACTACACATGTCACAGACCTTTATAACAAGGCAGCAACAGTCTTACTTAGGAACTTGTTACTGGCTCATGTGAGAAGCCAAAGTAAGGGTTTCATCTGAGGTGTTTGTGTGTACGTGGTACTGACCGGTAGAATTGAAGAAAACGTGGCTAATTGAAGATAGCATATATTTCATTCAGGGAACCAGAGACTATTTCTTAAGAGCCTCACATTTCAGATAAAATGAAGACTTCAGGGCAATTTTATGCTTATGTTGCTACATGGCACACTGCACCTCTCCCATCCCATGATTGAGAATCCTCATGCAAAAACACTTCTGTTTTATCTTTCTTGATGGAGGGCACTTAAAAAGTGGAGGAAAAGTCTCTCATTGCCTCCATGTTGCGACTGGCTGGCACGTGGGAAGCACCACCATGTTTGATCACACTGGCCCAGTTACTGAGGAACAGGAAGCAGAGAACAGGGGGTGGCTCACTTCTCTCTCTCCAGTCCGCAGGAGCCAGCACTTGCTCCTCCATCACATTACTGACACACTGACAAGGCCTTATAACACAACCCCACATCAGAGAACTCTCTCAGAACACCCGGAATAGAGCTGAGCAAGACATGCTACGCCTTGTCATATACCAAGGATGGAGGCAAGGAATGTCTGAGGATGGCCAGTCCTAGGCACAGTTCTGGCCAGCAGTCTGCTACACATTTCAAGTCTGTGGGTATCTTCTTATGAAATGGATGATTTTTTTCTCCAATCTAAGTCTTCACTCTATCTAAAATCTAGCAAATAATAAAGAATGGCAGAACATTTTAATAATACCCTAACAGACCCTAGCCATGTACACTGCATTACTTAACAAATTTGATTTGTGGATATGGTATGTTCTTTGTCTTTTAGATTCTTGGTGGTGAACAAATCCACACTTAGGTGTAACTTGCAATGATTCTCAAGCTGGAGGCTATGATTATAGTTTTGAGTTTCCATACATAACCCTCATCACTGCAGAAAATATAACAAGAATTATACATTTGCCCATGACAAAATTGCATACCTTAAATAAATCACAGGTGGGCATACTATGGCCTGAGGGCCAAACTGGGCCCAATGCCTGTTTTGGAAACAAAATTTTATCAGAACGTAACCCCATCGACTTATTTATGGACTACCCATGGCTGATTTGACACCACGGCAAAAGAACTGAATAGTTGAGACAAAGGCATAGTGCTCTCAAAGTCAAAAAAATAAATAAATAAATAAAGCAAAACATTTACTTTCTGGCCCCTCACAGAAGAACTTTGCCAACCCTGGAAAAAAAGTGTCACACTTCTTGCTTCAGGCTCTAAGTATAGTAAATGATGTGAGACTCTTTCCTGGTCATCTCATACTGGTAATTAATCACCTTGCTCAATAAAATTACAGTAACAAATTCATAGATTTAGGAGATTGAATCTTTCAACATTTAGGGTAGAATCAACAGAGTTTAATCAAATATTTCATAACCCCTGCTTACCAAAATTAAAAATGGAATCTAAAATATGAACAACAATTACAGTTTTTAAACTCACTGGGTAAGCTTAGCATTTTTTTCTAACATGATTTGTTTGATTGGTCACCATACTTTACAAGGCTAAGTGTTCTTGGCCTCAAATTGTGTGTGTGTGTGTGCGTGTGCACGTGTGCATGCGTGCATGCACGAGTGTGCTTTTAAATGTTAACTATTTGGGATATAATGTTTTTGTTGATTTGAAAATTCTAGAGCATGGATTAATCCATATTGCACTATATAAGAAAATGCTTGTAGTAAAAGAAGAATTATAAGATTTGAATTCACTAATTCCGAAATACAAAGCATGCCTATTTTGGCATTGAGATGCAGTATCTGTGCTAGTCTGGGACTGTGATGTTTTAGAGAAGATGATTCCCATCTTTCACCATCATGGCAACAGAAAGAGTCCCAGTGAATCTCAATTTTATAAGACAAGTAACACTGTTTGGAATTCTTGTTTTAAGGAACTTTCTTCTGAAAGTAGTCTCTTAAAATTAGATTTGAAAAGGGGGTGAATCCACAGATATAAGGGTTCTGAGTACTCCATCACAAAGGAAAGACTTACACATTCCACTTCAAAATATTCCCTCAAAATATTATCCTTGTGAAATAGACACAAAGGCAAAATGCCAAAGATCTAGAACATTATCTACATTAGGTTTTCTAAATCTTATTTCTACTGACATGGAGGCCTGATGATTCGCTGTTGTGGGAAGCCATTTTGTTCATTGTAGGACATTTAGCAGTGTCCTTGGCTATACTCACAAGATGCCAGGAGTACCCCACTGATGGCTGTGACAACCGAAATTGTCTACAGATGTTACTGAACATCCCTAGGAGCAGTAGTTCTGTCCTTAGTTGAATACCGCTGCTCTAGAGAAAAATTATGGCTTTAACTTGCCAAAAGGTGTTTATTTTGTTCAATCTGAACCAGCCAATGACACCACTAGAAAAGATCTGTTCCCTTACAAGGAGGGACTACACGTCCTGTCACAGTTTTTAATCACTGCCATGCTCAAAAGGTGGACCAATACTTTCATCAGAAAACTCCGCTAGGCTAGTTTCTCTGAGTTGTCATCCTGTTATAGAACCCAGATTTCTTCCTCAGAACCCGATCAACACATGGAAGACATCACAGAGATTCAGAGTGACTCACTTCTGACTGAAGAATTTCCAAACCACACCCTGATCCAACCGGTAATGATGGATAGCATCTTGGTAACTAATCAGGACCAAAAAAGGTCAGTAGCCTACCTCTGCTAGGGAGTCCACTGTGGCAGAGTATTGCTTACATATGGCAGACTAACAGAATTAATTTATTTTTAATCAAATAATTTTGTATTGGAGTACAATGGGGTGCTTTGATTGATGTGTACACTGTAAGAAGGTTCAATCACATGTATATATACATATATGTATACTCTATATATGTATACACACTCCTCACTCACCAACTCTTATTTTTTTGTAGCACATATGAACAGAATTTCTTATGATGGCACCAATAGACGAATGTGGTTGTTTTCTCATGTTCCTTTTAAATCCCCAATTCAATTACCATGCTTGTTTTTCTGATGAATCATCAGCAGAAAGGCAGGCTGCTTGTTAGAGAGTTCTATGATCCTTGGCTAGAACATTGCTTCTGTCAGACTCTATTTTACCTATCTGGCACTAAACAGACACTCAGACTACCCTTGAAGAAGGTTAAACCTTCAGAGTTAACCTAGTGTAAAATTAACCCTCTATGGAACTTTGAGTTTTTAAAAAATAGCTGTTATAAAACTGACAGCAAAAGAAAAAGAAAAAAGAAAACTGAATAAAGGAGCAAAGGGTATGGTGTTAGTTTATCGTCACATCTCTACATTTAATAGCCTTGGAGATGCAAATCTCAGCTCTAGGCCACAATTAAATTGATGCATAAAAATGAAGACCGCACATATATTTTCAGACATCACATGAGATGTGAAATGTTAGGTCTCTGTGATACTGCTTTTCCCTCAAAGATTTCCTGTTTTTCTTTCTTTCCTTTCCTTTGTTTTTTTTGTTTGTTTGTTTTTTTGTTTGTTTTTTGGCGGGGGAGGGCTGCACCTCCCTTCCATCACTACAGAGATGCACAGCGAGCGGAGCGACATCTCCTATGCTGACATTGCCAGATACCAAATCCCTGTAGAATTCAGAGACAGTGCCACAAATGAGAAAGTTTCTTTGAATTCTTAAAGTGCGTAGAAGCTGAATTAGAAAAAACAAAATGGGAAAGTAACTCCCAAGCATTTGGACTGCCACTCTGAGTGGAATGCCTTTGCTATGATAGCACACCGGAGATGTACGTACATGTCTGAGTGCAGAGCCTGGGAAGCATGTGGTTAAAGCAAGGGTCTCCAGAGACTGAAAACCCCTTTAATCATTCTACTTTCCCTCTCTGTGCTCCTTATACGTGCACCTTTCTTAATTCCAAATTGCTTAAAGCCATTGACATCACAGATACCAGGAGTCCATCTTTTCACCCACAAATCCCAGTGGTGAAAGCAGAGCTCCCTGATGCACAAGACTTCAGAGTGGGGTCCAATTTCACCTCTTTAGTTCAATTGGAAGGAAATAATAAAGTAATGACCAGTGGGCAATCGTAGCTCTGTTGTCTATGTCTCTGACTTTTGCCAATATGTTAATTTTCCCGTGCCTCTATGTTTTTAATAATTCTTTTAATGGTACATAAAATACCAGAAAAGTGTATTACTGTTTTAATCATATACCTTTTTCTTGCTTGGTCATTCTTCTATTAGTTGCATTCCCCTCTCCTGGCCCAGATTATCTGCCACTGTGGGAAGGAAGAGAGCTCTCGTCTCTCACTTTCACTACTATCCATGCATTGCTACATTCTGAATGTGATGCCTGGGGGCCTCCCAGCTAACTCCATGTGTAAATAAAAGAGTTTTAGATCGCTTCAAGGTGTCATTCAAATTTTCATCCTAGTTAACAGGCAGAAATTCACTAAATCCACCCTGGGGCCATTTTCCCATCTCTTTTCCTGCAGACAGACATATAATGTGCTAGTCAAAGACACAGCAAGTCCTATATTAGGATCCTGTAGGACTAATTTCCCAATTCTTCCTCCACTCTCAAAAAGATCACTCTTCTTCCTCCTGGATGAAAAAAAAGAAATACAAAGAAGACTGACAAAGTAGTTTCTATTTTCAGATTTTTTTCTATATCCTTTTTTCCTTATTTATCTAGACCTGAAACCAATAGTAATCACAATGTACTTAGGAGTTTGAATGAGACAGAAGAAAAAGAAGAAAGAGAAGGAGGAGGAGGAGAAGGAAGAAGAATAGGACACCTAACAGGTGTAACTTTGTAACTGAGTATTCTTCATCTATTATATAATTTGAAAATTATTCCCTGCATTGTTGTTGTAAGCACTGAGGCTCTATGATGATATTAGATTTGAGCTCTCAGCAAGATTTCTCTGCCTGTGTATTCTGACAATAAGTGCCATCATAGTAATCCCCACAGTATAAATACAATCATTAATAAATGGCTAAGAAAAGATGTCAATGGTGCTTTAGCTGGTGGATCACCTACCCACTAATAAAGGCTTTGAACTTGAGTAATAGAAAAGCTATCTCTCGGAACTACTTTACAAGAGACTGTTTTCTGTAATGGTCAAGGACAAACACAAAGATTCAGGGAATGCCTAAGGAAAAAATAGCAACACCACAAGCCAAAGTTTTAGAATGAGATCTTGCTCTGAACAGGCTGTATACACAACAATACTGGCAGTTCAAAAACAATTGGTAAGTAATTCACCATGAACCTAAACCAAACCCAAGGAATTTGGAGAGTCTCCATCCTTTTCAAGGGGTTTGTTTCAGAACATATCAGCAGGATTTCCATGAACAGTGGCAGGGGGGGACAAGCCAAGAGAGCTGAAGTCACAGCCTGTAACATACTTGTAGCTGTCCAACAGAGCTTTCTGTGGTGACAGAATGTTCCCTCTGCACTGTCCAACATGGTAGCCATTACATTTGTGGCTTTGGGGCAATGATAATGTGGCTAGGAAGTGAATTACTTATTTTATTCCATTTTAATTACCTTTAACTTTAAAAGCTGCATGTGTCTATTGACTACCATACTGTATGATAATAGAAATCAAGGCGGGGAGGGTTGAGGATTGAGTGTCTGGTGTTCACAAGAGGGAAGTCATCACTAGGACAGCCATAAGCTCGGGACAAGGATGCCAGCACAGTTTCTCCTTGCATACCGCCTCTACCTGACAGTTAATGAATGCCTGCTCTGAGATGGAGCTGAACTTAGGGGTAAGAACTCTGGGATTAGTTAGTAATGTCTAACATGAACACAGGAAGGGGAGTTGATGACATGTCTCATGTATTGCCCATGACAGCAGTAAGGAGAACTTAAACTCTTTAGAGAAAATAGCAACCAAAGGAGGAAGCTAGGTTCTGAGGCCATAAATAGATAGCTACTCAAGAAAAATTATCAGATTGTAATTATTTCTTTACTGCTCTGAATTGATACTTTCACACAAATAGGGTTAGGCAGAGGCTCTGGATGTAGTAGCACAGTCAGCCAGAGGGTCATTAGTGTCTGATTATGTATTTAATTGTTTATTGTTTAGTATTTGTCTCTCCCACTAGAATGTGGGCTGCATAAGGACATGGACCAGTGTGTGTCAGAACATAGGTGCTGGGAAAAAGATTGTCAAAACAGAAATTCATATCAAGCCTTGTTCCCCAAATGCATATTTGAAGGCTTACTATGTATTATTCTAAGGTTAGAGAAACTGATGTGAAAACAGCACACCTAGTCCCCATCCTCCTGGTGTACATTAAACAGACTACACAATTAAGAATGAACAATATATTGTCAGTAGTGATTTGACTTATAGGCAGGAAAAAGTTCAAATTAGGGAAACCTTCCTTGAGATGTTAAACTGAGTTTGAAGCATAAGTAAAAATTAGCTGGGTAAAAGGGAAGTCAAGGGAAGGAGACAGAGGATAAGCATTCTAAGCAAAGAGAATGGCCTGAGTATTAGACACGGTGAGCTCCAAAAACCAAATTTTAAAAAACAAGTTACTATTATTACTTTCCTTTATTATTATTATTATTACTTTTCAAAAAGCAAAGAAAACAAAGAAACAGGAGATCAAGCTTTCAGGGTCAGTTGATAATGTGCTTGGAGAAATGCCATAGCCCAAATCCCTGACTCCAGCTAACACGACCACACATACTCCCATACTCCTATGGACCCTAACACCCAGCCCCTATGGCCCTAACGCCATGATTTTTTTACTCAATTTCTTAAAGAGGGTCATTAAAAAACCATGGGAGTCACTTATCTAACAACCTGCACTGATTTTCACACACACTCAGATGCGTATAAGAGTTCACAAAAGGTTTTGCTTAGGCAGCTACTACTGAATTTGCATTTCTAGTCCAGACATTTCTTAGAAAGGTAAAAATATTATCCCTGTTTTATAGTTGAGGATTCTAAGACTCAAGGAAAGTGTGACTTCGCTATTGAGTGTTCACAGTCAGAAGGGACAGAGCCAGGATTGAAGGTCACATATCCAAGGCCCATTCTCTGCCCTAAAAGAGCATATTTTTCCCAGTTGAGGGCCCCATAAGAAATTGCTGAGTCTGACGATTACTGGCACCAACCGCACCTATCTCACATCTTTTATATAATCACCTACGCAGGTGACTTTTGTCCTGCAGTAAAGGCATTCTCCCAAAGACCCTTCCCTTCTCCAGCACGGAGACCATCTCAGCCAGCTTTCAAAAGCACACTTGCTACACAGTGGGAGGTTTGAGGAGCTGGCTTGGAATATTCTGTGGCTACTGCTTCAGAAAGTCAATGCTGTGTGTCTCATTCAGTTCCACAGTCTTGCTTTGAACTGTTTCCTAAACCAACTCGGAAAACTCTAAATGTCTCTAAAGGTCAGTTCAGCATCTCTAAAGGTCTAGATGCTTTATGTTCATTCTTTAAGAAGAGTGACCAACCGTCCCACTTACATGGGACCCAGTGTTGCCTGGGACACAGAACTTTTAAGGCTAAAATGGGATGAGTCGGCTGCCCTAACAACAATGTAATTTCATCTCATCTTTACTTTGCATCTTTATTGGTAAAAGAATCCAGGCTAGAGTGTTCACACAGTATACCCGAGGTCTTCACAGCCTCTAGGAAGAAACCGAGATTTGGAACAGGGTCTAATATCCAGGGTTAATGCTACTGCAGCCCTCTGTCAGCAAAACAGTACAATTTAGCTGAGATGGATGTTCTTGGGTACTGACATTTCAAGGAACACCTTAAACCTTCCACTTCTCAGGAGAATTCTCATTATTCCAACTTCTGAAGTGCATAGCATTTTTTCAGGACTGAAATAAAACTGGGAGCATTCTCTTTTGCCTTAAGCTCAATGTTCTGAATTGCATGTCATTGCCAGCAGGGTTATTTCACCTGAGGGCTCCTTCTAAAACACCCAGAGCAGTGCAAGCAGTCTGAGCTGGTAAACTAACCAGTCTGTTCTGAGAACCAGTGGGCCTTGGAGTCTCACCTGAGGAAGTGGAATAAGAGTCCAGACTTAAATTTAAATCCTTCCTGTGCCGTATACTAGCTGTGTGACCTCAGGGTTAATAATAGTTATTTCTCAGGATTACTGCGGAGCATAAAATAGGATCAGTCAATGTGATCTACCTTGCTTTGTGACTGGCACATGATAAATGCTCAGTAGATGTTAGTTCATGAAGGACTCCATTCCCCTCAAAAAAGAAACCCCAAAAAATGTTCACATTGTAATCTCCTCAAACTTCCATCAGGGTTTCTGATAACTAAACCTATCTGAAAATAACAGATTGTATCAATGAGAGTACAAACAGCCCATTTTTTCCTAAAATAGACCAAAGATTTGAGCAGACCTTCCACCAAAGAAACATACAAATAAAAAACTGACGTTAAATATGCTCAACATCTTTAGTTAATAAGAAAACACAAATTAACGTCACAGTAAAATGTTATACCTGCTAGAATGATTAAAAATACCCACAATATCATGTGTAGCAATGATGTAGTAGAGCAACTGAAATTTTCCTGAATTAATTGTAGAAATGAGATTTGGTACCACCACTTTCAAAAATGGCATGTCAGTTTCTTATAAAGTTAGATACAAACTTACCATCTGACCTAGCAGTCCAATTCTTAGGAATTAGCCCAACACAAGTAAAAAAAGTATGTTCACAAAAAAGACACTTATAGCAGTTTTATCCATAAAAGCCAAAAATATGTAAACAAACTGATAATCATTGAGGGAACAGATAAACATATGATATACAATGAAATATTGCTCAGTAAGAAGAAAGAACTACTGATACACACAACAAAATGGATGAAAAATCAAATACCATTCATCTAGCAAAAGAATCCAGAGAGAAAAGGCTATATACAATTTTACTGATTTACATGAAATTTTGGAAAAGACTGGGAAAGGGCGAGGAGATGGATAATATGCAGAGGCACTGGGGTGGGGGGTGAGATACCAGACATCCTGTTGATTTTGTCAAAACTCATTGAATCTACATGTAAAGAGATGAGTTTTATTATTTGTAAACTATATGTTAATAAATATGATTTTTATGGGGCCAGTGAGATAGCTCAGCAGCATAAGTGCCTGCCTGGCAAGCGCGAGGTCCTGAGTTCGACTCCCGGAACCCACACTAAAAATATATATATATATGATTTTTAAAATCAAAAATCAATTGTAAAGAATGAGGAATAACAAGGGAGGCAGTGCCAGCCTGGCAAAAGTGGGAGGTAAAGTCATGGAAAGATGGACAGGGCACCGCCAGTCATCAGATTCCGTGAATGAACTGTGACCTGTGCCTTTGATTACTTGAGGAAGCCAACCAAGAAAAGAAGAACTATTCATTGAGGAGTGTTTGATGTGTCCCACGGTCTTATCTCATTTGGCTACTTCTGAAGTCAGGTCAATACTTTATCTTAGAAAATACATCACATGGCTATAAACATGCTAACAGAGCTGTTACTCCTTCTGCTGCCGCCAGTCACATTTCAGAGGGAGCTCAAGCATGACTTTTTAAAAAATTACTTTTCACAAGTGAAGACAATAATCTAAGAACATGGATCCCTCTTATCACTGATTCCAACTGTGGCAAAGCTGTACCCATGAGAAAAGGAAGACAAACCCAATAAAATGGTTCAGTCCAACCTCAACCTTGACAAGGTGCTCCCAGCAGGTCCCAGTCCCAGCCCACAGAGAAGTGCACAGAGCCCCACCCAGAGAAGGGAGGACAGTGGAAAGGCTGGTGGAGTGAAACAGGGTGCACGTGGTGGGGGAAACTGGGGGAAGACTACCTATTCTTTCTCAAGACAGGCTGCTCTATTCTGAGTTTAGTTTTATGTATTTAACCTGTTTGATGTTTAAATGTCTTTTATATATTAACTGATACAATGTCCTCTCTTGTCACACAATTCTATTTCTGTCTCTCCATTTCCTTTTAAATTTATTAATTAATAGGCTTCCCAAGTCTGGGAACCTCTGCTGGGCACTGTGACACACCTAGGAAAGCCTTGGAAGTACCAGTCCCAACCTGATATTTATAGGATGCACCCTAAACTTCCATCACAGGGCTTCATGAAGCAAACACCAGCAGCCACTACTGCCACCTGACCCTATGATGACCTTCTGAAACTTTCTCAGCTATCCTAAACTTTGACATAGTCGCCACACCTGTGAAGTTTTTGCTCTACATTTCCTCCTTCCCTGAGTTCTGGTGCAATGTCTCCTCTCCCTACTGGTAGAGCATCCACTCCCTTCCCTGTGATATCTTACTCTCTTCTCTTGGATCATCCCCAGCCCCTTATAGCATCATCATATTTGTGTATTTGTGTCTTCTGCATTAAACTGTGGGTTCAACCTTGCAATCCTGGCATCTACAGGAAGTACTAATACATGTTGACTGAATACATAATGCAGGACTCCACATAATGTCTATTTCCTGAGTGTTCATTATAAGCAAGGCAGGGGACCAGAAGACTGTGGGTGCCCAGAATGATCAGATTGGCCCCCACACTTGCCACTAGAAGGAGAAACTAACACTGTCCACGGTGCCACATTCCATAGGATGACCTCTGTAGGGTGTAAGGAAGGTCAAAGCATGAGGACAGGGCCGGTGAGATGGCTCAGCAGCTTAAGTGCCTGCCCCGCAAGCGCGAGGGCCCGAGTTCGACTCCCGGATCCCACATATGAAAAAGGGGCCGGTGATATCGCTCAGTGGCACTGGTGCCTGCTGGTGCGCGAGGTCCTGAGGTCGACCCCCAGTACCCACAAAAAAAAAAAAGAAAAGCATGAGGACAGAGGCATCTCTTCATAAATTCATAGGTTACAGAAAAATCTTTAGCAATTTAGCTTTAATTTATGGACAGATCCAAAAAAGAAGTTAATATATTTATTCAAAAGGACATGAGTACCACAAAAGGCTTATACTGTAAAACATAAGAATCCAATTATATTTATGCTTAGATTGTTGCAAAGGTACATTAATCTTATTTTATAAGAAACTAAGAATTCTGAAAATCTGAAGCATATTCCAAATATTTCACATAACCGTATTAGAACTCAGAAAAGATTAGGGCTCTTTCGGGGGAGGCATTTTGTTTCATGCCATCTGGACACATGTTCTAGGCTAAACAGTTTTCAAGTGTCATCTCTGCCATTGTCAGGGGGCCTCAATTTTCTCATCTGTGAGAATGGAGTAGGACAGCGAAAGTGGACCAGGCCCAATGATTCATAGCTTTCAATTCAAGCACCCAATTCTGGATGTGTCATGTTGCACATGGAATTAAAGATCAAATTCTGAGTCATTTTTGTATATAAGTTAAGTAATAGATTCCATAATTTTCTCTGTATTCTTTCTTTTAAAATGGTAGGAAATATAATGCTATTAAATGTTCCATACTCTTGTCTAAATTTGTCTTTCTCTGCTTCTTCTACTCTCTGGCTCTCCCCTACCTCCCCCATTTAGGACAGGAGTATTGATACTTAGTGGCCACTAATATCCATTTCCTTTGATCTGATAATAGCACCCTGACATTTTTCCAGGAACCATATAACCTTCCAAAGAATACAATTTGCCAGAACCTTCAGTGAGGATCCCCAGCCTGTCCTGGCCAAGAAAGATGTATCCAGTTCAAGTGAGACCAATTAGATAACCTTTGCATGGAATATGGGTCTTGAGCAGAGTAGCATAAATAGTTACAATTTATTTTTTAATTTTAATTGTTATTAGTTCACATTGGCAGTATGTAATGATTACACTTATCATGGGGAGTGTGTACACGTACATAACACATCTTAATCTATTTTTACATTTCCTTCCCCTCTCTCCCTCTCTTGGTCCCCTTCCCATTTGCAAAAGATCTTTGTGTCAGTGCTCATGAGAGACTTCATCACTTCCTACTACTTCGATTATTTGAGCTACCCAAGCTTCAGCATTTCACTAAACCACAGCTTTGTTATTTCTTTTGATTTTGTTATGACCTTGTAACCTTACATCAAAATACTTTTTTGCTGAAATTAGAGTCTATTTCTCTTCCTGCAACAAAGGAGCCCTAACAGATACAAATTTTTAGTGTAATTATTTTCTTACATCTTAAAATGTGCTACCTATTCCTCCCAAGAAGCCATAAATGTAATATGCAAAAACAAGACAATCCATCTTCTTCATTAGCATCTTACATATATCTCCCTCACCTAGGGTAGATGGAGGGATTTCCCACCCTGGCCCTCCCTGGCTTTCCTGGTGACAGAGGACCAGTAAATTGACAGTATAATTTTTTGCTAACTTCTTACCCACCAGGAAAAGATTTGGGAGCATCCTAAGGCTAACGGACCAAAATCAGGTCAGTGAGGACCAACACAGCTTGATTGTAGAATGGTGAATACTAAGATGCTCTAGGAAACTGAAAACTCTAGGTGAACTTAGAGTCCAAATTCATTCTCCTTTTCAAAGCTTGGACTCCAATAGCAGTAATAACAACCAGGTTTTTATTATTAACAATGTTGGGTAGTTATTACCTATGAAGCATTGAATCTAAAACTTTTTTCGTATTTGAACCATACAATCATCAAAGATGGTTAGCACTATAAATACTTATACTTTACGGGTGAAAATACTGAGGTTTAGAAAGGTTAAAACCTTGCGCAAAGTCAGGAGTGAATGAAAGGGCCAGGATCAAGCTCAGGTCTTTCTGATTTCACAGTCAGCACTCTTAATAACTTTGACATCATGCTTCATGTGGGCAAGTTTCTGCTTCTGGGCTAGAAGTTACAGACCATTTGGTTAATCATGTAAAAATGAAAGGACTTCCTTTATTCCTCATGCCAGGAACAATCACCCAAGGGATTTGGCACCCAGGTGAACTGCCTTGATTTTATCCATTGCCTTTTCTCCTCTCCTTGCCACTTGAGACTTTGCTGTCTTCTGCATACTGACAAACCCTACCTTACCTTAAGCAGAAATATTTTTCAGGTTAAAAAAAAATGAAAAAAAGACTATCACTTTCCATAAGTCAACAGCTCCCCAGGGCTTTGCCAAACTTTTAACTCCCATCCAGCTCATTGCTATAGATGCAGTTTCAGGGCTCTCAAATCTTGTACTTTGTAAGCTGCTCTTAGTCACCAGGAAAAAAGTGTGAGTAGTTTCCATGAAGTTCAGTCAGATTCTTAAATACACTCTCATGGAGCTTTTCAAAAAGGCCCTATTTAATACTATAAGAATAGAATGGAAAACACTGATATACTACACATTCACTCAACTAAAATTTACTGGACAAGTCTAGCTAGTCGTACCGTAGAAGATTAATTTCTTCATTGTGATACACAAACCATGATTAGATAGTAATGACAGAAAAACTGGGTAAAGGTATATAGAAATCTATCTTACTTTCACAACTGTACAGTAAATCTAAAATTATTTCAAAATGAAAGGTTTCAAAAAATATAATAAACAGAATATTTAAGGCAACATTACTGATGGAATCCACTTGAACTTGGAATCTTGAATCATTTCCATCAATGAAGCACCATTGGTAGCAGCAGCATAAAATCTTCCAGTTCAAAGTCACAAGGAAGAACAACATGTCTTGCAAGCCAAAGCTTTACTGAGAACTGCACGTAAAAGAAAGTTTGATCATGATACTTCACATAGAGGCCATAAATATACAACACAAAACATCATGGTAAGTGGAGTGTGGGTTGAGAGGAGGGAGTAGAAAAAAATGCAGAGAGTAAGGAAGAAAAAAGGAAATATAAGAATAAGATGAAGTGAAATAGACAAGAAATAATCATTTCTATTATTCATTTAGGTTCAGCAAAAGAATTTGCGCATTTGTTTAGGTAACTTGACAACATAAAGAACATAAGACACTGAAGTGGCCCTCAATACAAGAAAATAAAAACTTTCCAAAGGAAACTTGAGAAACACCCATACAAGAGTTATTCAGTATATATATATGTATATATATATATATATATATATATATATATTTTTTTTTTTAATGTGGGTACCGGGAGTCGACCTCAGGACCTCGCACTTGCCAGTAGGTGCTTACTCCACTGAACCATCTCACTGGCCCTACAGAAGAGTTTTAAAAGTCACCAAAAGGATACTCAGAGCCTGCAGAAAAGTTTGTAAGAAAGTTTTAAAGGTGACTAGATCCATAACCAAGAGCACCATCAAGGATTTGAAAGTCTTATTTAAGGACAGTGACTATTTTTAGTTTTTATTCCTAGGACTAGATAAAAGGAGATTTGTCCAATTTAGAATCTCTTTTTAGATGTAAGGAAGAAGGTCTTGAAATAACAGGTGAGAAAATATCTCAGATCACCAATGGTGATTACCAGGTTGTCTTTAGATGACTGCAGAGAGACTGCTTTTTATAAAAGTTTAGTGTAAAAGAACAAAGGAGGAATCAATGGTTGATTTAGAGTCCTTTCCACCTCATGGAATCAAAGCATATACAACATATAGTTGCTGTAACATTTCTTTGAAGAGTAGTTGCTAGAGAGGGATTAGGCGTCACTATCTAGAATATCTAGAATAGAAAGCATCAATCACATCATGAAACCAGCGCCAAAAAAAAATCTCTTGACTGATCCAGTTTTCTAACATCTTCCTATTTCAGAGACTTTCAAAGGACATATGACCATGAAACTGCAATTTAGAAGACAAGCTGATCTGGCACTAATTTCTGGCACCAATTTCTTTTCCAATAGAACAACTGAGGTAAACTTTGGAGAAAATAAATCAGGACCTCAAACCAGAATCTAAAACATACAACAACAACAACAAAAAACAATGCCACTACTCCCCCAACACTTTACTTTTCAAGAGGCATATCCATTCACATCCTATTTATGCTACTCTTATATGGTGAAAGATTTAAGATAAATAATTCAGTTTTCAAAATTCATATTTCATTATGAAGAAAACATAATAGTGTAATATGTATTTTTATTTTCTGTTTGTAAACTTTACTGTTATAATCTACCCATCTCACACAAAAAGTCTAGTAGCACCAGATTCGACTTTATCCTAGTTTGTCTTCCATTAATAATTTAGTAGAATCATTTGGTCAAACAACCAAAACGTCTTCCCACTAATGCAACCAGGATTTGCTAAGAAAAATCAATTTATAACTTGCCTTAGTTCATTCAAAACCAAAAACAGTTACTAAGGTCTGAAGCTTAACCATCCTCAAACTCACAAGAACCAGTAGAAGAGTACCTGAGATAAGCAAAGTGTTAACACAGCTGATTTCTAGGTTAAGAGAAGGATGTAACATAATTTTTAAGGCAAACACCTGGAGGGAGAAAAGTAGTATTTTGTTTCCATTTCCAGAAATTGCAGACAAACATGAAGCAAATCACATCACTGGAATACTCAATTATCTGAACATGCTAATTAACTAAATGTAATCAACCTGCTTTCAATCCTCTCTTCACCTGCTGTAATATTTCTAGTGCATCGCCTTTCTTATGCCTCAGAACCGGTAGAACATTAGACAGTCTGCACGGTGCAGCAAAGAGAAACAAATAAGCACAGATTTTTGCTGATGGCAGGAATTTCTCATGCTCAGAGCATATGAACCAACAATATGGAAATGGCCGCACTGACTGTATATTTTGATTATTCTCCACACCTATTTTTGCAAGAGAAACTTAAAGTTCAGTTAGGCAACATGATATTCAGTTATGGTTATTTCATAAAACTGAGCAGTCATTTAAAGTAGTAAATATGCAGTCACGACAGAATTAAATATTCATGAAATCAGGAGCAACTGGAAAACTGAGGATATCAGAATATTAAAATTCATCATAGTTTTCACAATGTAAATCTTGTATGCATTTGTAAGAACTAGGGCATGTTCAAATTCCAGTTCCTTGGTAGGCTGCCATTTAAATAACAATATTGATTTTGGTAGATAAACAACAACCTTGATTCTTATTTCAGTTTCAAAATGCAAAACAATTTTGAACATTTGCAAATCCAAACTTGTTAAGTGATCTGTCTCCAAACACAGAAGAGCAATATTCAAATGTGATCTTGACGTGTTTTGGGTATTTGTTAAATCCACTTGTATTTTAGGAAAGGTCCAGCAGAAACCGAAGCAATCTCCAAGGAGAAGCTCTTCAAGAGATGCAATCCGCTTCTAACCAGCAGAAGTGCCTCTTTTCATATACACTTCCTTACATGAGCAAAAGTGTAAGTAGATTGACTGACAGTTCTTTGGTTTCAACATTCTGATTTGTTGAACCACTTTCCCCCAATATTAGCAGCCAGTTTCAAAATGCATTAACAAATACACGTGTACACTTTACACGGATACAGCCAAACAACACCAGCTTCCACGAAACTAAACTCCAAGTCTGTATGGAGACAGAAGGCTGAGACAAAGCCGTAATAAATACTCTACTAATATTACCAAGGCAGTATTTTCTATTGCAGTTCCGCTACCATTTTCTCAACAGAAGAAACATCAGCACCAGAGAAAGGCATCTGAGCCATTTCTTACTGGAATTCAATTACCTGAAGAACCCCTCTCTGCCTGGTAAGTAGCAGCTGTTCCCTAGTCTACAATGACACAGCAGGGCTGCAAATGATTTGCAGGGTTCACCTGCTGCCAGACACTTGGTCCCTGATGTCCTAAGTAAGAGGATACCAGGTGAGGAGAACATCCAGCCCAGATCTGGGTTAAGCAATGTTCTCCATTCTGCAAATGAGCCAAACTTTGCTCCCATTGTTATCTTTAGGTTGACGCCACCTCGCTCCAAGGAGTCTCTGAAGCCACTTGGCAGCTCCTGAAGACGTATTTTCTCTAGACCAGTATCATCCGATACGCCTCTCTTCCACCATGAGGGCAGGCAAAGGTCTCCACGCTGCTCCCCGGAGGTGCCCTGCTCTGTCCTAAGCATCACATCGCATGTACCAGAAGACTTCTCTGCACACATCACCGAACACGGAAACCAGGACAGACTTCTACACACGCCTTCCAGTTCGGAAAGTCACTATCGCCCACGGATTACCTTCCATCCCACGCCACCTCCACCTCTGCCACCCCCGCCCCCACACAAGCGAGGTAAGGGGGTTGGGGGGAGCGGAGGGGTTAAAGTGACAGCCACTATGAGAGCTTCTTGGTTTTGGTCAAAAGATGTCACAGCGGCGAAACCGTGGACCTACCTTGCTCTCGCCTTTCTCGCCGTTGGATCTCGTCTCGGGATCTTCGCTGTCCTCAGCGCCTGCACTCTCGCCGGGCAGTTCATCCTGAGCCAGCTGCTGTTCTCGCTGCGGCTGGGGTTGGGTCCGCGGTGGCGGCGCCTGGCAGGCTCCGCCAGCCCCCTGGGAGCGGGGGATGGGCTCCGGGAGCGGAGAAACTCCCTCAACATCCATCTCCATCTTCCCATTCAACTGGAGGGCAAGACAAAAGCGGAGCGGAGACTTGGCAGCGGCGCCCGGCGGCTCCTCAGCTGCCCGCGGCACGCATGGCTCGCCGAGGAGGGGCCGCCTCCCGCGCGCCCTCCCTCCTGCCGCCCTTCGCCCGCGCTCCCCGCAGCCCCGCTCTCCTCCTCGGCTCCAGCACTGGCGGCGCCGGGCCGGGGAGCGGCGGGAGCGGCGGGCGCGGCGGCCGCGCGTCCTTGGAGAGGTGGCCTTCAGGCGCCCCCGGCAGCCGCGCTAAGCGGAGCGCATCTCGGCGGCGGCGCCTCTGCTCCCACGCGCGCCCGGCCCGGGGACGCCAGGGACCTGCGCGCTCTCCAGCCGGCCTCGGAGGCTCGCCGCCTTCCAGCTCTCCTGGGGCCCGCGGCGCTTCCCCTCCCAACCTTCGGAACAAAGTTGCTGGAAGAGCAAACCAGATCGCCGGGATCTGCCCGGCGAGAGTGGCAGGGATAGGGAATGTCAGGTGTCAGTGAAAGCCACCGTCCCCGCGCTGACCACGCGCCGACCCTCACTCTTGCCCCTTCCCCTGCGCGGAGGAGCCGAGGGAAGGAGGTTTCCCGACCTGGGCGAGGCGGCGGCGGCGAGGACTAGGAGAGGAGCCCGCCCGGACCCCCGGGTGACCCCACCTCCGCCGACCCGGGTCCCCCTCCCTCCCGCGGCCGCACGGTCCCGGGGCTCGGCCCCTCCCGAGCGTGCGCGAGTGAGTCCCAGAGCTGCGCTCCGAAGTCGGCTGGCACCGCGCAGCCCCACTGTAGGGCACCAGAGGAGAGGAGAAGCCGGCGTCAAATTCCGGGCGGGAAATCGACCTAACCTTGCCTCCCGCCAGATCTCGGGTTAGACCTGGGAAGGGGTGGGGCCCCGCGAGGCCAGTGGGGACGCCAGTCTCCGGTGCGCGGGAATGTGGCGTGAAGGTCCTCAGCGGAGGGTCGACGAGGCAGGAGGAGGGAGAGGCCAGGTGTAGCTGCCAGGCTTTAACAGCAACGCGCCCCGGGGTGGGCGCCAGCTGGGAGCCCTCTCCCAAGTGGCGAGTTCTCCTGTGCTGGCAAGGCAAGACTCCGGGAAGCTCTCTGGTGGGGACCGTAGAGGCAGGCAGCGAACTGCGTCCATATAGATAGGAAGAGATGGCAAGGGGAGACTTGGAAATTCTTACCCTGGGGCTCACTGTCAGTCAGGTGATCAGGGTGACTTCTACATTTAACACCACTCGGTCCTAGGGAGTAGCTTACAACTTTAGTAGAACAGCTAAGTCAACTCAACAAGTCTAAGAAGGACCTGTGGAGAGAAATAGCAGGTTATTAAGAACCTGTTTAATATTAAATAGAGCCTATTGTTCTGGCTTTACGTTCCATCATGCCCCCAAATGGAGCCACAGATGAATGAACTATTCATACATTTCCTAGCAGAGGGTAGCCTTTTCTCTCAACATATAATGTAAAACAGGTAACACTTGCCTAATGAAACTGGAAAATTGCATTGTTCATCTCATGTCTGCTTTGCGTTAACTTAAACACAGCTTGCACGGTATTCCAGTAAATGCACAAGAGCACATTAGGGTTTATCCTTCACTGAAATCTCTTAATCTCTGACTCTGCATGTAAGTGTGACCGAAATTAATTGCCACTTTAATCGGGGCAGACAGCCAATTAGGATAATGCAACATGAACGTGCTTTTGTAAGGAAAAAGTTTGGGGACTGAATTACCCAATCCCTTTTTCTTCAATATTTCTATAAACTGGATTTCAAATTGGGATTTTTTAAAAAATAAAGTGAGGCTTGTTTGTTTGTTTGTTTCTTTGTTTGTATTGTGATACTGGGCATAGATCCTAGGGCCTTCTCACTACGCTACATTCCCATCATATAATATATATATTGGGTCTCAGTCACTAAGTTGCCACGGCTGGACTCAAAACTTGTCCTCCTACCTGACCTTCCCAAAGTGCTGGGATTACAGGCATGAACCACTAGGCCTGGCTTCCCTACACTTTTATTTTTTTATTTATTTTTTTTTTTGTGGGTACCAGGGGGTCGACCTCAGGACCTCGCGCACCAGCAGGTGCCCATGCCGCTGAGCGATATCACCGGCCCCTTTTTCGTATGTGGGTTCCGGGAGTCGAACTCAGGCCCTCGCGCTTGCCGGGCAGGCGCTTAAGCCGCTGAGCCATCTCACCGGCCCTTCCCTACACTTTTAAAAGACATTATGACACCATATGTAGTAATGTACCAGTGAAGAGAATAAATATAGAGCTATGTCTCTTTAAAGATGTTATTTACTCTCCATTTCCTCTCCAGCACATGGTAGTAAACCAACAATTCTTATAGGATTTTTATTATGGCAAATTAGATTATACGTGTAGTGTGCTTAGCAAATCACACAGTACCTAGCAAGAACCCAACAAACATTCATTGTTAGAATGGTCAGATGATAAAAATTCACCTTTATCACTTATCAGAAAACCTTGATTTAGGAAGAAGAAACTACCAGTTTAATTAATCTTCAAATTTTCTAAAAGATATTTGGCATTGTCAGAGAATAAATCCCCTTCTGAAGACAGGAAAAAAAAAAGCTGTGGTATATGTGCAACGAAGTTTTGAATTTGACAGGTTTTTCTTCTGCAATATAGAAATAAAAATCACATGTCAGTTCAGACAGAAGCTGGAATAGCTGACTGTAAGTTATTATTCTTCCATGCTTGTTCCTTCCAAAATGTGTTTGTGAACTTCCTTCAGGGCTTAAATCAAAAGAAAATTAAAATGCTTCAAATAAATTTGTTCTAAATTTAGTCATGTGTTTTTAAAGATTCCTATTATTAAATGCAGATATTTCTCTTTCTTTTGCCCCTCTATTTTTTGGGGCACACAGATTTTTTTTTTGGCATCTGCCATAAGTAAATACAGGCTCAGAAAATATATTACATTTCAAAACTGTTGATTGCACCTAATTATGCATGTAAATTGCTACTTCAAGCATGTAGACAGCTTGCAACATTTTGAAAATTTTGCCCTACTAGTCATCTGAGGTATTTGTGTTACTATTTTGCAGTCGCCTTAAATGACTGTTCATCTCCCCATTAACTTTTCATTAATGATGGGTCTACGAATAAGTTTGACCTTTTGCAGTCTTTTTCTCAGATGGCTCAAATTTAGTAAATCAGCACTTTTAACAAAATCGCCCTTCCTATTTATACCAGACCACTTGACTTTCTGAGTCACTGAGATGAATTTACAGTGTCCTAGGAGTCTAGTCAATCTAACCCCCTTGCTACTCAAAATGTGGTCCAGGGACTCAAAACATCTGAACATCTAGCAGTTTGCTAAAAATGCAGTACTGGTCCCCACTATAGGCCTACTGAACCAAAACCCTCATTTAACAAGATCTCCAAATGATTCCTACCACGTTCAAGTTTTGTTTTCCTATGTTGTAATGATCTTTAGCACTATTACCATAAAATACTACTGAGAAAAACTTATTAGGAAAACACTCTGTGGCGTCCTTTTTTTTCCCCAAGGCATTATATTCCCTAACCACACCTCTATCTTCTGGATCTTATTGATATATAATGAAAAGTTTTATAATCAAGAGTATATCTATGATATACATGGCTCATAAGAAGAAAGAAGTGTACAAAATCAAAATGCATTAACCTAAAAAGTACTTATGTAATCCGTGTAAATAGGTGAAAAACTTGGTTATTGTTGGCCTTGAGACTTGAAAGTTCACAGTTCCTTCCTGCTAGCATTAGCAATGTCTTTAGTTACAATGCAAGCAGAAACTAACACATTTAAGTCTGTGTAATAATAATCTAATAAAGCTTCAATAATTTCAAGAAATTTGGAGTCAATTATGTGTCCCGGTATTTTTAGGAAATACCAGAAATCATTACTAGAATTTCTTTGAAGTGCATACATACATAAATCAATAAATTACTTTTTAAAAAGCTATCTGGTACAGTGGTTCTCAACTGTAATGTACATGAATGAAGTCACCTGGAAAATTTTGTTAAATGCAGATTATGACTCAGCAGGTCTGAAGTTGGGCTTGAGAATCTACATTTCTGACAAAAAATATGATTCCAGTGCTTCTCATCTTTAGACCTAAAAGATGCTGTATTTTCATCAGTGATTCTTAAAGTTTATCCCATGGGGAACCTTCAGAACTGTTTCTTATTCAGATAAGTCAAATCAGAATCTCTGGAGGTGCGATCTAAGCAGCAGTAGTTTTTAAAACTCTCCCGATGATTGCAGTGTGCAGCCAAGACTGTGAATCAATTCTGCCAATGATTCTCCAATTGTGATCCATAGCAGCACCTAGAAACTTGTTAGAAATGCAAATTCTAGTGCCCCACCCAATCCTACCTGCCCAATCATAAATTCTAGGGGCAGAGTCTGGCGATCTATGTTATAACAAGGCTGGATTGAGATGCATGCTTAGCTTTGAGAACCACTGCCATGATCAAAGCTGCTCTGTGGCTGCATGTTAAGAGTCCTGGGAGTGTTCAAAAATATTGATTTCCCCCTTAATTAAACAAAAATATCAGGGTGAAATTTAACATGGTAATACTTAAAAGTTCCCCCAGGTGATTCAAATGGTGTAGACAGGGTTGAGAAACATTTCTTCGGACTGAATTTTTATATATGCAAGCCATGTTTCCATGGAACAGCAGTTTCTTCTATGCTAGTTGTAAAAAAAAAAAGTCCTCCCAGAATCTGAAAAACTGATGTGCCTACGAAGGTAAATTAAAGTGATCCCAATTGTGCAGACAGGGTTGAGAAACATTTCTATGGACTGAATTTTTATATGTGCAAGCCATGTTTCCATGGAGCAGCAGTTTCTTCTATGCTAGCTTTTTTTTTTTTTTAAGTCCTTGAATCTAAAAAACTGATGTGCCTACAAAGGTAAATTAAAGTACCATCTATCACAGATTCAAGTTAATGTACTCAATATTTTCTAATGAGATTTTTTCTTTCTTTCTTTGTAATATGACAGCAACTTCTATTTTCTGCAGCAGGACTTTGACATAAAATGACTCCGTTTTATGGGCTATGAAGTGTACCCTGGCACCAGCCTGCAATAACTAAAGGTTCCTTCATCAGGTTATTTCTCTAACCTCATGGTTTAACCCTATACATCAGGTAGCTGCTGTGAACGGCTTAAAGTACCTTGCTTCCCAAAGTGTGGTTTGCAGATGGGTGACACCAGCACCAACTGGGAACTGGCTATGAACTCTGGCTGTCAGGCCCCACTCTAGACTTGGTTCATCAGTTTCTGCACTGAGATCCCCAGATGGTGTGTATGCACATATAAACTCTAGGAAGCACAACTCTGGTGTATCCTGTGAGAAACAGAGGAGACATTCAGCCAGCAACCTGATCCGAACTTCTGCATCTCTTGGCTTTTCATGAACTACACCCATTCTGAGAATGTTGTAGGACCCTTGTGGATAAAGTTCCAGTTTTTAGAAGACTCTACAGACATCCCTCTTTCTGTTTTAGCTCTTCTATGGTTAGCACCACTATCCAATCTGCAATGATAAAAATCTATGTGCTCTTCAATAAGGAGCCACCAGCCGCGTGTATCTTTTAATACATGAATTATGGCTAACGTGACTGAGAAACTGAATTTTGAATATTATATATATTTAATTTTATTTGAAGTAAGTATAAATAGCTTCATGTGGTTAGTGGCTCCAGTATTGGACAACATAGCTTCAAAGTAATCATCCTTCCTCTTGCTTCACCCTTATTCAAGTTTCCAAGTTGAACACTGGCCCCTCCTACTCAGCTTTTGTATGTATTAATCCCTAGTGAATGCACCAGGATGAAAAACATCTGCCTTGCCACCTCATTTACATAATAAGTAACATTATGCTTATTATTTTGAATGAGAGAAGTTTAACTTGAATTAAATGCCACCAAAAGTTGTCAAAACCTCTTTCATAGCATTCATAATTATGTAGCTTTAATTTTACAGCCTTTTCAAACTTCAGCAGACATGGGGAACATTTGGAAACTGCCTTAGGAAAAAGAGACAAAAGACTGCAAATGGATTCAGGGTAGAAGACACATAAAGACACTCCCATCCCCAGTGTCTTTTTTGGTGCATAAAGAAAACCGAATACATTAAGAGTGCCTCTATGTTGAAAGTAACCATCAAAACTTGAAGATTAGTCTCAGAATAGAAGATGAAACACAAAACAAAAAAGAGATCATGAAGTTAACAGTGACAGAAGATAGCAAATAAAATTTAAAATAGCAATGTACTCAACAGTCTGAATGTGGGTCTCTAATCTGTGGAGCCAGTGGAATGGAATGGCATGAGACTGGAGGGAAGGGGAGAGGTTAGGAAAAAAAACACCCATAGTTTGAAGACAGATAGCAGCCCTCTAGTGTCTTCTCCAGGATGAGAGCAACAACAGCAGCAGCCAACTTCCTAATAGCACTGCTAGCGTCTATTAAGTGTGCACTCGACATCGCCTCTAGGAATTTTGTCATCCTCCCTGAGTGGTGGGAATGCTAAGGAAAGAGACCATTCAGGACATTCAGATTATTTTAACAGGCACACCTCAGAAAAGCAGAACAGAAACAAGCAAATACCTATGTGAGAGGGAAGAGAACAGTGTTAAATACAGGCCTTTTCTTCAATTGGAAAAAGATGTACATTACTTCTAAGCAGTCAGAGCCTGGTGTATCATTTTCCTCCTTTTATTAGTAGTGTATGTTTGCAATAAAGAATAATGATGATCATTTCAGAGAATTGATTGTTATACGCATATAACTTACCTTGCTCATTTTTTATCCCTTTACACTTCTCTCCCTTATCCCCCCACCAATCCTCTTCTCCATTTCAAAGTCTTCCTTCTTGTTTTCCATCCTCTCTCCTTTATTGTACTCATTTATTTATCTATATTTTAGGCTTCTTCAATGTATTTTATGAAAAAGGCTAACACTGCGAAATTATTTCATCTAGGCCTGTGCCTTGCCCAGCTGCTGACTTGGTTCTATGTGATTCACGATTATTCCCACAAAGAAATGTATAGCTAAGGGCAACAGCCTCACTTCTGCCGACGGTCACTTCGCAGCAGCTGAAACCAATAAATAGACAACTGTTGCTCTCAGGAAGCAAACTCCAGGGGACTTCAGACAATAAGACTTCGGAGGCTGACCGGGAGCTCAGACACAATTTAAAGCATCCTGACTTCCATGCAGGCCTCTTAAGATCCCCCTCACACAAACTCTTTTTCCTGGGAAATGGGGGAAAGGCTGTTCCATAAGCCACATCAAACCACCTGAAAAAGGAAGAAGTAAAGTGAAGATGAAAGAAGACATGACTACCCGCTTCAGTGATGGACTAAAAAGACCAATCCATTTTTATGTTGCTACAGCTTTGGTGATGTCGTATGCCTAACAATACAAATTATTAAAATTAAGCCACAAACCTGAGTAGTCATTCTAGGCATTGTTTGGAGGCTTTACCATCCTTCACTTGCTCAAGCATACATGTTTCTTTAACGGATAACTAAAATGATAGATGTGCTTTATAGACACATCAACTCCCATGATGCTGGGTTCTGAACACTAATTTCTGAGTTACCAGAAATTTTTCCAGGACATTTCAGCTTTAGGAGCAGTCACATTCTGCCCAGGCAACATTGGAGTAATTCTACCTTAGCGAGCTGGCCCATTTGACGTTTTGAATCTGGTGTAGAATGTGAGATGTGCTGAGCTGGTTCTAGACTTAGCACTTCTGAATGTCCCAATAAAGGAATGTGCTCTCCTGTACTCTTTCTGTCTTTATTTTGACTTCAGCCTCTCAGCTTGGGTTCTTAGCTGTTGTACTAGGAATCTGTGCCCCATATGTACTTTACCTACTGGTATCCTTACTGGACATTAAACCCACAAAGATAAACCAGACGGTAGCCTTTGCCTGGTACACAACAATACAAATAATTAATTATGCTATAAAATACTGTGAGATCACCAGGAAAAGCAAAGGTAATCCAAAATACTCAGACCAGGATTTTGGCAACCAGAATGTTTTCCCAGTGGATCTTACAGGTGTCTCCAAAAAGTTGCCTAATAAATAACCCACCCAAGTTCTTAAACCAAGAAATAAGGCCCAAAGACTATGCAGGGTAAAAATATCCCTTCTACTACTGATAAAGTCTGGGTTAGGCAATATAGGCAAATGGTCTTCCTGTTACTGAACACCAAGATCGAGCAAGAAAATCCATTCAGACATATCAATGTGGGTGTGTGCCCTATAGGCAGCGAGCTCCAAGGAGATTAAATCTTTTTAAGATTTTAAGAGAGAGAGAGAGAGAGAGAGAGACTGGCAAACTCAGTTTATGTTTTTCTAAGCTCACTAAGCAACTGAGACACCTCTTTTGGAACAGAGGGAGTAAGAGCGGAGAGGGGCCAGGAATGTTGCACTACTTGAGCTGTCTACATAAATAAAGAAACATCTGAAGTGAGGAAGAAGGGATAATTTCCCCCAGGTGAATTCTGCATCATTTCCAGCCCTATATCCCAAGTCCTATGTCTCAGTCTCTGGCTGCTTGGTGCCTCCTGTGGCCAGAGAATTTCCTTTTTTTTTTTGTTTTTGTTTTTGTTTACCATGGACAGCTCCTTGCCCTGCTTTGTGACTGTTCACTGGCCCAATAGCCACTGGGTCACCATCACTTCTACCAGCCATACTTGCCTCCAGACCACAAGTAACTTGTTAGATCCTAGAAGATTTGTCACATTTAACATTCCTAGCACAAAACTGTAAAGATCTGAGCTCCTGATCCAGCTCTCATTAGTATCACCCTCATTTTTGCTGAGCAAACCAAAGAACCCAGGGAGGTGTAGAGCTTGCAGAGGAGGTGCTCTGGTGAGTTCCTTTTATCTTACAAATGTTGAATAAATATTAAATTTTCATAATTTGGCCTTTTAAACCAGAAATTATCTTTCATTCCCTCGAATAGTATATTTTAGAAAACCCACCTAATGTAGTGCCTTGTACGTGGTTTGAACTAAATAAATGTTTGAGAATAAATATTAAAAACCTTCTATGTGAAGGCTTTTGTGTGTGCATCTTTTCTGGGAAAAATTTAGCCTTCAAAAAATTAAAACAAGCTGGGCATGGTAGTGCACACGTGTAATCCCAGCTCTCTGGAAGATTGGTGGGGAGAATGGCAAGTTTGAGCCCAGCCTGGGCAACTTAGCAACTGAGACTTTGCCTCAAAAAATAAAAATAGGGCCGGTGAGATGGCTCAGCAGCATAAGCGCCTGCCCGGTGAGTGTGAGGTCCTGAGTTTGACTCCCGGAACCCACATAAAGGAAAAAAAAGGGCTGGTGATATCGCTCAGTGGCACGGGCGCCTGCTGGTGCACGAGGTCCTGAGGTCAACTCCCGGTACCCACAAAAAAAAATTAATTAATTAATTAATTAAAAAAAAACAGGACTGGGGATGTGTCTTATTGCAATAGTCTTGGGTTCAGTCACAAGTCTTAAAAGAAAGTAAAACAATAATAAGCTATTTGGAAACTAGGCTTTCACCATAGACTTGCTATGATCACATATATGAGTCAATTTAACTAAACTATTATAGAAAGCAGAGTAACTGTAACTTTGCACAAATACTTTTTCTAAGTCTCCAGTTTCTTTTTAATGAAGAGAGCACTTATAATTCCTCCTGGCTTAAAAACTCTCAGATTACAATGTAGATATTTTCTGACCAATCATCAACCAAAGGTGGGAAACCCTCTGTTGTTTTAAGGGTATGCTTTCATTTCCATCTATTGCATTTCTTCTTCTTTTTCTAGATATGTTCATCAGTCTCCTGTTTATTAGGTCCTTTATCTGCATCCTTTGCTTTTCATCTTGGGACCAACATATAACAAACATGTACAGCTACAGTAAATAATTAGATGAGGCTGGACATGGTGGTGCATGCCTATAATCTCATCATTCAGGAAGCTGAAACAAGAAGATTACCATAAATTTGAGGCCAGCTTGGGCTACATAGAAAGTTCAAGGCCAGCCTTTACATAGAAAGACCCTGTCTCAAAAAATAATAATAATAATAACGTGAGTGTTATGTCTTGCATTTAATTGTCCCCCCAAAGGCTCTTGTAGTCATAGGTGGGGCTTTTAATCAGAGGTGGCTGGATCTAGAGCATGTGCTTGATTCTTGTTGCAATGCTAGGATTAAGGGTGTGAATACCATCCACCCTAAGGATGGGTAGCCTGGATACAGTATAAAGGACAGAAAGAGGCTTGTTGCTAATTACTTGTAGTTGATCACTTGAACTTGCGTGCTTTTGTTGTCTTCTGCCTGCCATGAACTGTTTCTCTTCTGTGATGCCCCTCTGCCATCTTTTCTATTTTCCTGTTCCTTCTCAGTAATCAAGATCTCCTCTGCTCTATCTTTGCAGTTACTTGTGTTTCCTTTCTAGTCAAACTCAAAATGTTAAACTATTCTGCCAGGCTCTTTGCTCTTCTCACCATAGATCTGGCTAAAAGCTTTCAACAGCAGCCATGCCACAGCCTCAACATTAGACTGTCATCTGCAAGATTAATTATTCCACCTCCCTTAATCTCAGTCTCAGGCAAAGTCTCTTGACACGAGCAAAATGCAGACAAACTTTCTGTCAAGGCAAAACACACATGTTCTGGAGTCCAAAAGCCAATGCAGTCCTTCTCCCAAAAGAAACTTCCCAAGCTTGGTTTTTACTGGCAGCATTTCTATCAGCATTCCAGTCTTCTGGGCTCTGATTAGAGTCTCCTATCAAGTACACCCTCAGGTATTCCAGGACTGCTTTTTCAGGCAGCATCTCTGAAACTTTCCAAACTCTTCCCAAAAGCCGGTTCCAAAGGCTTCTGAACTACTTGGTCAGGTACAGTCACAGCAACGACCCCACTTCTCTGGTACCAAATTCTGTTACTTTTCATGTTGCTGAGACAAAATACCCAACACCCAAAGTTAAAGTAGGAAAGGTTTATTTTTCTTACAGTTTGTAGAGGTTTCAGTTCATAGTTGGCTGGCTCCAAGGTAGGGTGGCATGGCAGAGGAGAAAAAGTTTATGGCAAGGCAGAAGACAGCAAAAGCAAGCAAGTCCAAGCGACCAAATACAAGTAACTAGAAGTAAGCCTCTTTCTGTCCATTATATATTACATTATAAAGGTGACCTGTCCTAGGGCAGATAGCACTCAGACCCTTAATCCCAGCACCCTTAGTCCTAGCATTGCACTATGAATTAATCACATACTCTAGATCCAAAATATGAGGCTTTTGGGGAAGTTGGGAATTAAAATGTAAATACAAAACGCATAAGAAAAACTAATCCATAGAGGTAGTGATAAACATGATAAATAAGCTCATGGGGAGAACCAGTTGAGTGTGGGTAATGAGTTACAAGATCTACCTGGACACATTTCTAAAGAAAAGAATAGGACCACTCTATGGGTAAGTTGCAATTTCAATAGGTGATAATGTAACTTTATAGTATTATAGGCATTCCCATGTCCCTTACAATATCACACATACATAGAAATTAAACTGTAAGTGAGCACCAGCTGTTTGCTTCTTTTCACCACTTTCTCTCTTTCTACCCTTCAGCAATCAGGCTTCCAGATCCCTGCCCTATTCTCTGTTGGCACTGTACAATTATTTGTTGTTAGTCCCCTCTCCACTGCACAAGTCAGTGCCTTTTCTGGTTCCTTTGATCTTCATCAGGTTACTCTCCTTTATTTCACTCAATCTTTCTCAAGATGCTCCTCAGTCTTGAATCCTCTTCCTTCCCAAAATTTGTTTTCACTTTTCTTTTCGTGTCTGTCTCCACATGACTTGCTTTTCCCTGAGCATACTCTTTCTCCAGAGAATTCGCCAAATTACCTATAGCATTCACTATTAATCAGTAGAGAGGTTAAACACAGCATTAGTTATTTTACATACAACATCCCTTTAGTAACCCAAACTGCCCTCTGCAATGGGTTTTGATAGATGCATTTTATGTACAAGGAAATTGAGGTTCCGGCAGTGTAGGCAGCATGCCTAAAGCCACAATCATGGTAGAAGTAGAACCAGGGATTTGAACTGAGGCCTGTATGATGCACATTTCATTATGCTCTCATCTGCCTAGTCATGGATCAATGATCTATTGCTGCATAACAGATCACCCCAAGACCATAACAGTCATTTATGTTGCTAATAAATGTGCAATTTGATTAAAGTTTGAGAGGTATGAGATGCCTGTACCCCATACAGCATCAGCTAGAGCAGCTCAAGTAAGGACTGGAGGCTTCATACTGAAGGTGGCTTAGTCATGTGGCTGCCAAATTGGGACCTGCTGGAGCTGAGGGGATGTGAGCCAGAACCTCAGTTCCTCTCCATGTGAGCTCATCAAATGGTGCTTGAGTTTCCTCACAGCACAATGGCGAGTTCTAAGCACATGGAACCTAGTGGAGAGAAGCGGAAGTATAAGATGCTTTTATGACTTAGTTATACAGGGTCATCCCCGCTATACTCTGTTTGTTGAGGAAAACCCAGGGACCCACCCAGGTTCAAGGGCAGGGTACAGACTCTACCTCTTGATAGAGCACTAGAAGTAAAACAGTAGAAGAGTGTGTGGGATAGGAAGAAGCACTGTTGTGTTCATCTGCAGAAAAAAAAAAAAAACCAAGATGTTACATTGTGACTCCTCTGTAAATTCCTTTATAAAGATGACATCCAAATTTTTAAGTCTGACATCTCCAACACCTGACATCTGTTCTGAGGCCAGTTCCACACTTTTGAGTATCTGTTTGAATCTCACAAGCTCTTTATTTAAAACCAAGCCTTACCTTGTTCTTTGTTGTTTACATATCAGCACTACTGTTTCTAATCACCAAAGCTGAACACCTCACATGAGACTTCGACTCCTCTCGTTCCCATCTTTCCACATCCAAACTGTTGCAAAACCCATTGACTCCATTTCATTATATACAGTATTTGTTTATTTATTTGTTCTTTTAAAATTATTTATTCACTGACTCTGAATTGGTTGTAGTTAGTTACTAGCGACAGAGATACAATAACACACACATTAACATACTCATTATCATTACTCTCAATAGGCTTATGTTGAAGGAATAGACAAATCAATAAAATGTTAAAAATTGTGATAAGTATTTTACTCCAAGTACTTTCCAATTCCAGGTCTCAAAGAAAAGGAACATTAATGTAGATTTGGGGTGAGTGACATATAGGGAGTGTTATGGTTTGTGTCTCGATGTCCCCCCAAAGCCTCATGCAGTCATGGAGGCGGCTTCTGGAGTTTATGACTGATTCATGGCCTAATGCTGGGATTATGGGCATGAGTGCTACGCCCACCCTGGGGTGGGTAGCCTGCATGTAATATAAGGGAGGGAAAGAGGTTGCTCTCTCTCTTGCTTGCGCACACTCCTCCCTTTTGCTCTTGCTGTTTTTGCTGCCTTCCGCCGCCATGAACTGTTGCCCTCTGCCATGTGCCACTCTGCCTTGGAGCCAGCTGATTATGGATTGAAACCTCCACAAACTGTGAGCCAAATAAACCTTTCCTTCCTTAATTTTGGGTGTCGGGTATTTTGTCCCAGCAACGAGAGAAAAGTAACCGAGACAGAATTTGGTACCAGTGAAGTGGGGTCGTTGCTGTGACTATACCCGACCATGTGGTTCAAGAGCCTTTGGGAATGGCTTGTGGGAAGAGTTTGGAAAGGTTCAGAGATGTCGCCTGAAGGAGTAGCACTGGAACGCCTTAGGTTGTTCTGTATGGGAGATCCTGGTCAGAGCTCGGGACACCAGAAGGCTGATAGAAACTCTGCCGGTAAAAACCGGGCTTGGGAGGTTTCTGCTGGGAAGAAAGATTGCATTGGCTGCTGGACTCCAGAACATGTGTGTTATGGCTTGGCAAAAAGTTTGTCTGCATTTTGCTCATGTCCAGAGACTTTGCCTGAGACTAAGATTAATGGCAGCGGACTAAGTAAACTGGCAGAAAAAATTTCAAGGCAGTCTAATGTTGAGGCAGTGGCATGGCTATTGTTGGGGGACTTTAGCCAGATTTATGTTGAGAATCAAGAGCAAGGAGCCCAGAAGAATGATTTAAAATGTTGTGAGTTTGGCCAGAAAGGAAGCTCCAGTAAAGCTGTGGACTGCAAAGATAGAGCTGAGAAGATCTCAATTGTTGAGAAGGAACAGGAGAATATAAAAGATGGCCTGAGGACTCCACAAGAAGCAGCAAGTCTCCACACTTTGCAGCCTCAAAACTGCAAAAGTGAAAGACCCTGCTCTGAGGAGAAAGCTTCAGAGCACCATGTTCCAGAATGGTGGCAGCCACACTATGTCCCAGAATGGCGGCGGCCACACCAGGTTCCAAAATGGCGGCAGCCACACCAGGTTGCTAAATGGCGGCAGCATAGAGAATTTTTTCCTCAGAAGCAGGTTCAGCATGCTCAGCGATCCAGGCACTTGACCCCTACAGCCAAGAGAGAAAGCTTGGCTACTGTTCCAGCTGGCAGCAGACCTTGGTATCATCCACGTGGCACTAGTTGTAGGCCCATGCAGAATGCAAGAGTTCTGAGGTTAAGAAGGCTTCCACCTAGATTTCAGAAGAAGGCCTGGGAGGCCAGGCAGGGTGCCCCTGAGAAGGCAATGTGTGAAGCTGTGAGTGTGAAGCCAAAGATGCAGTGGAGACCCCAGAAGTTTGCAGAAGCCAGGAACGTGGATTGTCTGAGGAAACCTGCAAAGAGGGAGCTGAGCAGGCCTAAGAGAGAAGCCATGGGCGCTACAACCACCGGAAGTGCCATAGAGGCAGAGCCACACAAGCCCTTTGGAGCTCACAACTTACCACAGATTGCTTCGGATGTTCTGCATGAAACCACAGGACTTAATATTTGCCCTGCTGGATTTTGGACTTGCTTTGGTTCCATTCCTTTGTATCTCCCTGTTTGTAACTTTTGGAATGGTAATGTCTATCGTGTGCCATTGAATGTTGAAAGTGTTTAAGTTTCTTTTCATTAGCAGAGTGGCTCACAGCTAAGAGTTTGCCTTAGATCTCTGAGGAGACTTGGGACTTAGACTTTTGAACAAAGCTTAAACTGTTGGGACTTTGGCAACTCTTAGAGATGGACCAAAATGCCTTTTGCATAAAGGGATGTGCATGAGTCTTTGGGGGTCCAGGGGCGGAATGTTATGGTTTGTGTCTCGATGTCCCCCCAAAGCCTCATGCAGTCATGGAGGCGGCTTCTGGAGTTTATGACTGATTCATGGCCTAATGCTGGGATTATGGGCATGAGTGCTACGCCCACCCTGGGGTGGGTAGCCTGCATGTAATATAAGGCAGGGAAAGAGGTTGCTCTCTCTCTTGCTTGCGCACACTCCTCCCTTTTGCTCTTGCTGTTTTTGCTGCCTTCCGCCGCCATGAACTGTTGCCCTCTGCCATGTGCCACTCTGCCTTGGAGCCAGCTGATTATGGATTGAAACCTCCACAAACTGTGAGCCAAATAAACCTTTCCTTCCTTAATTTTGGGTGTTGGGTATTTTGTCCCAGCAACGAGAGAAAAGTAACCGAGACAGGGAGCATCTTAGTTACTTTTCTCATTGCTGAGATAAAATACCTGACACCCAAAGTTAAAGGGAGAAAGGTTTATTTAGCTCGCAGTTTGTAGCAGTTTCAGTCCATAGTCGGCTGGCTCCAAGGCAGGGTGGTATGGCAGAGGGGCATCACAGAGGAGAAACAGTTCATGGTGGTCTGAGAGTAGAAAGGCAACCAAGAGACAATACAAGCATCCTTCTATCCCTTATATTGTATGCAGGCTACCGGGATTAGTGCAGCGCCAAGCCAATCAGTGAACTGATTTAGTAATCACCCACTCTTAATCCTAGCACCCTTAGTCCTAGCAGTGCACCATGAATCAATCACATACTCAAGATTCAGCCACCATTGAAAAAGCCGCCTATGACTGCATCATGCTTTGGGGGACATCTATACACAAGCCATAATGGAGAAAGGGCCAGAAAAGAAGAAAGTAAACTATGATCCAAGCTTGAAGGAATTGCAAGAAATTTATCCCACTTGACCTTGCATCTTCCCAACAGATACTGTTATGCTTTATGTCTAGGTGTCTCCCCAGAGCCTCATGTGTTCATAGGTGGGGCTTTTGGGAGGTGACTGGATCATAGGTGTGTGATACTCATCACTGGTTTAGTCCACTGATGGGTTTATAGCTGGGTGTGATGTTGGGAGTGAAGTCTGGTGGGAAGAAGTGGGTCATGGGGGATGTGACCTAGGGTTAGGGTTAGGGTTAGGGTTAGGGTTAGGGTTAGGGTTAGGGTTAGGGTTACAGTTAGGATGTAAATTACTCCTCCTTCCTGATCCCCCTCTCTGCTTCTGTCACTGAGCCATGAGAACTTTCTCCTCTGCCATGCTGCACTGTCATGCTGCACTGCCTTGGAATCAGTAGATTATGGATAAAATCTCTAAACCTTTCCTTCTTTAAGTTGCGGGAGTTGAGTATTGTATCTCAGTGGTAGGAAAAGTAACTAAGACAGAAATCAAGCAAAACTAAACAATGCTAAACCATTGTTCAAATTTGTTTCTCTATAAACTCATTTAAATCTATAGAAAATAAATTAATTGAGTCAAATAAGTATCATTGAGCATTGTAGTGACTGAAGTTGTATAGATTTTTACATTTTTCTTTTCTAAATAAATTTCATTGGATATATTTAAGATATGCAACATGATGTTATGAGACAAAATTTAAGAGAGGTTTTTTGTTTGTTTTCAGTACCCAGGGACACTCTACCACTTAATTACATCCCCAGCCATTTATTTGTGTATTTATTTATGTATTTAATTATTTAAATTTTTGTTGGGAGGGCAGTTGCTCTGGCTGGCCTTCGACTCATATCCTCCTTCCTCAGCCTCTGGAATAGCTGGGATTGCAGCCTTGTGCCACCATACCAAGCATAAAGAGATTTTTGAATGAGAAGAAAAGCAATCTTTCACAACTTAGCATATTTGCATGCTGCAGACTTGCTCTGAGATCCATTTCCTGGTGTTTTTATTCACTTTTATTTGTGTGTGTGTGTGTTTGTGTGTATCCCCTGCTCTGTTTGCTGTCACAGGAAATTGGCTTCCTTACAAACTGGTCTCTGAGTAGTTTCAGTCTAAGGGAGGTGCTGGTGGGAGACTGCAGGGTACAAGGTGGGGAGAACCTGTGGTACCCCCCACCCCAGCCTCAGCTGCACCTCCAGCGTCTACATGTCCAGTGTGGCTCCAGCTTCTGCCAGACACAGCCCTTCTTAGTGGCCCCAGGCCTCTCTGAAAAGCAGCCCTCACTGTGGTTGTAAGTTTTGGGGTCAGGGAACACGCCCCCTCTTGTGGACCCATCTCTGGGGTGGGAACAGCAGTGGCATTAAGTGAGTTCACATTACTTTGTAACCATCACCACTATTCATCTCTAAAATTCTTCTCATTTGAAAAAATCAAATCTCTGTACCTATTCACAACTCCCTATCCCGTCAAGCCTTGCCTATAGAAACTACTATTTTACTTTCTTCTCAATAAATTTGACTTCTCTAGGTATCTCATGTAAATGGAACCATACAATAATTGTCCTTTTCTAATCAGTATATTTCATTTAGTATGTTCTCAAGGTTCATCTGTGTTATAGCATGCATCAGAATTTTATTTCTTCTTAATAATGAATAATATTCCATGTTATATATGTACCATATTTTGTTTATCCATTCATTCATCAGTGAGCATTTGGATTACTTCTGCATTTTGGTGATTGTGAATAATGCTGCTGTAACATGGATGCACATTTTGAGTGCTTACTTTCAGTACTTTCTACTTTCTTTCTTCTTCTCTCTCTCTCTCTTTCTTTCTTTCTTTTTTTCCTTTCTTTCTTTTTCTGTCTTTCATTGCTTTAAGGACCTGTTATGCTGTCTTCCTAGCAGCTACACAATTTTATATTCCTGCCCATCGTGCACAAGAGTTACAATTTCTCCACGTTTTTGCAATAATTATTTTTCTCTTTTATGACATTATAATGAGTACAAGATAGTATCAAATTGTAGTTTTTAACTTATTTTAATGCTAGATTGTCTTGGGTGGCAAAAATTGTTCATTCAACCATGGCTTCTAGTCATAGAATGAGCAATAAGCAGGAATTCTGGCATTAGGTTTATTTCTACTGTATGTTTCTACGACAAGTTTAAATAGGTGCCAGAATCTAACAGCTGAGGCCCAGTTAGGATTTCTTCAAATCCTGCCTTGGCCACTCATTCTATGACTTTACCCAACCCTCTCTCTGTTCTCAGTTTTTTCATCTACTGAACTGTAAGTAAACCACTGCCTGTACACCTAGGAGAATAATATTTCCCCTACATATTTACTTACATTCCAGATTCTTAGTTTTAAATATTTTATGCTTCACATCTTGCTAGTTTGTTTATATAGTTAAAACTTCATATGCTTTTGCTGACACAGTATCAATAAAAAGAACTGAAAATGTGCACACGTTGCTTTCCCTGGTGACTAAGCTTCAGAGGGGTGGTTAATTAGAAGGGCACGTCAAGATGTCTGACAAATATAATTCCAAACCCTAACTCTACTACCAGTAAATATAAAATTTTGGAAAGCTCCCTAAACTATTTAATTCCACTGAGCCTCAATTTCCCTATACATAAAATGGAGATAATGTTTCCTATGTTGTTGGGCTATAGTGGAGATTAGATCATAAAATTACATAAAGCTTTTACTTATCACATTTATAAGTATAGATTAGGTACTGATAGAATCCATTTGAATTGCAATTTACAGTATTAATGCATCCATTGTTGAAGCACCCATTTATACCATACAGGGAATCTCATTTGGTTGTATTTGAGACACAGTGATAAAGAATATTTCTGCCCAATGTGCATTCCTCACCTGGCTGTCCCAAACAATAAGGTATGTAGTAACTAACTTAGTAGCAAGCCAGGCAAGCTGGTCTTCTTTCAGTATGGTTGAACATCAGAACTCCATAGCACTGGGTATTTTGTGTAATTCAGGAAGTCAGAAGCCTAGATTTTGATCAACAAACCCAGAACTAATCATTATTTTCTTACAAATGTAGCTTTTCTGCTCAACCAAAGTCAAAGTCCCTCAAGAGGATATAGAGTTCTACTCATTCATTTCTTTTTTCCGCAGAAAGCAAAGAACACATAATATTTGCCTCATTCATTCATTTATTCATTCATTTCACAAACCATTTCATGAGTACCTGTCCTAGGCACCAAGAATATGCCAGAAATACAGAAATTCAGGACATAACTCCAGTCTTCCAGGCGCTGGGGGAATGACATTCAGCACAAAGTGCTTTGGGACCCATGGGTCTCTAATTCAGCCTGAGGAGTCAGAGGGAGCAGGTGATGTCTAGGCTGACTGAAAGGATAAGGAGATGTTAACATGAAAGAATAAAAGAATTGGAATGTGTTGTTCAAGGTGGAAAGAATAATGGACACAGAGGAACAGGAGATGGGAAGAACAGAGCACACTGAAAAACTTTGAGTATGTGGGGAATGAAAGGTGGAAGGGAAGGTTGGCTGGGTGTAGACTGTGGAGACACTTCTGTGTCATGGTGAGTTCAGATATCAGACCTCCACACTGTGGAGGAATGATGAAGGTATTTTAAGCTAGGAATAAGAAGAGGCGAGAGAGTTCATGACAACTCTGTGGAGAAGAGTAAAATTAGAAAGCAAGGAAACCAACTAGGGCACCATAGCAGTTACAGAAGAAAGAAATAAGATTTTGAATAAGACAATGACCATGAAAAGGAAGAGATGCTGCTGGATTCTAGAGAGCATTCAGAAGCATAATCAATAAGACCGAGTCATTAGATATGCATATTGTTTCTAAATTAAGAGTCCCAAGATCACTGGGCAGACTATAAATACAGGCTGAGCATGTGTGTGAGTGCACAAAGTAAGCCTTCAAAAATGGCAAAGGTAATGGCACCATCTATTTGCCCAGTAGTCAGATTTTAACCAAAGCTGACCTATTTTGCCATCAACTATGCCCTGGAATGTTAGCATATTCTAGGGACCTATTTTTAGAAAAAAAAATTTTTTTTTAATGTGGGTACTGGAGATTGAACTCAGGACCTCGTGCTTGCCAGGCAGGTGCTTATGCTGCTGAGCTATCTCACCGGCCCTAGGGACCTATTTTTAATGAGGTAAAAGAAACGATCCACATCTTCAAGGTGGTACAAAGGTTTCTTCCATGCTTGTAGTATTAGTCTCAAAGCTCACAAAAATCTTTTAATCAAAAAAATTAGTATATGCTTTTCTGTGCCAAACCTCAGACACCAAAGACTCTATTTGCCATTGCCTTAAAGCAGATCTTCCTCTAAACCATGCTCAACCCATGATAATCCACCCTATTTTTAAGTGTCTCTAAATAAATATGTTTCTAAACTCCCTTGAGTCAGCCACTCCAGTTCCTAGAACACCTCACATTAAGAAAAGTTTCCTCAAGCCTGCCAGTGTAGCTCAGGCTCAAAGCACCTGCCTGGCATGCTCAAGACTGCAATCAGCAGTATTGCAGGTGTGACAGGGAAGTAAAAAATAAAATAAAAACCTCCTCACACCTACTGTAACATGCTCAAGTGGCTGAGTAAGGCTTCTTCTCATGCTCCGTGGAGAATGATGAAGAATAGCTGTTGTGCCAAAGGGATGAACCTGCATTTGACTGGATCTAATGAATAAAAATTATTTCTCCCTTAGAGATCAATACAAGGTGAATGACACTGAATATAATTTTCTGTAAGCTTCACTCTTCCCATGTTCCACATCTAATCACTCACCACTCATAAAGAAAAGAAATTGAGGTTGCAGTAGAACTATCCACCCTGAACATCAATTGCACAACTAAGCTTATCCCCAAAAGCTCCTTGCCTTGTAGTTTTTATGTAGAGTACAAGAAGTTAACAGTCAAAAGATGCTCTTTTGGGGCATAGTTATAATGTTCCTTATAATAAGTTCCAGTGTCTAAGAAGGTCTTAGCCAGATGACTAGATCTTTCTATGTCCAAGTATTGACCACAGTTTGAGAAGATATTAGCAGGATGAGCCAGGGGTATTGGATAACTAAATCCAGAGTTGGAACCCAAGGTAACAAAACAAAAATTAATAGTCAAGTAGAAGGTGAATTCCAGGCTGGAAAAAAAAAGGAAGTACAAGCTACTTTTTTAATATAGATGTTTTGAACTGCAAGTGATAAAATTAACTCAAACTATTTAAGCGATGAAAGGAATGTATTGGTCCATAGAAGTAAAACATATAACAATAATAATAGGATTTCTGGAACAATTTGAGGTGGGCTCTGACTTTACTTCACCACTCTTCTCTTGAATCTACCTTTCTCTGTTGTGTTACCTGTTTGATTGGACTGGCTCCACATTCTTTGCACTAAATTACTCACATATCCTTCCGTGAACTAATCCCAAGGTCAGGAAAATACCATCATCCAATTAACACAAGCCAATCATGTCCTGCCTCTATATAAAGGAATGCTAGTTGCTCCTACTAAGCCACATGCCTGCCATAGCAAAAAAAAAAAAAAAAAAAAAAAAAATTTGGTGGAACAGACACTAGAGAGGCATCAATGCCCACTGTAATCATAGGTGATATGTTACATTGTAATACCCACTGAATCAGTGTTCAAATAAAGGCAGGAGAGTGGAGCCAGAATAGGAGGCTAAAGAACTTAAATACTAACCAGTCATGACACCAGCATCCAACCCAAAATACTAGGCACATGAGCACCTCACATGGGAGCAAAGCCAGCCTTGGATGGTGGAATGGGAGGGTAAGATGATTTTATTATTCCTGACATTGCAGCACCTAAAATTACTACTGTGCTTAGGGAACTTTGAAGCCAACACCTACATTCATAGCAGCCATTTTCCTATTTCAACTATTAACTCAAGAGCAATAATGGTTTACAATGTGAGACTGCTCATGGCAGTAAATCACCACTCCAGATTAAGAAAAAAGAGGCAGCTACTTTTTCAAGCAACTAATGTACTATTTAGTAAATGTCTGCTCTTAAGGACAAAGGAGAACTGTGGAACACTGAATATTTCATTAAATAAAACAGCTTGTTTCCTAAGAACTACACTACATGCAGTGACAGGATGTTCCAGTACTGACTCTTTTGATAGGAACAAAAAGTTACACATCAATATTGAATACAGAAGGGAAGAGGGTCATAGTCATTGAGAAAATGCATTTTATAATTTGTCAAGATCTGTGTACAAACAACATGTTTTATTATTGTTTATATTAAGAAAGTCCTTGTGAGAATAAATCAATTAATGAATACCTTGTACAGCACTTGGCAAGTAGTAGGTACCCAATAAATGTTCACTGGGTTAAAGTGTTTATTGAGCACCTTGTAAGTACTGTGACAGGCGCTAATGGTAGTTTAGCAGACATTGTACATATTCCTCAGCATTCACCATGCCAAGAACATGGGATGCTCTTATAGCCAGCATCTCATACTCTCTGCTAGAAGGAGAAGATTAGTTTATATAAGGAACCGGCTGGAAGTGCTGGGGAGTTAATATCCTTGGAAGCAGCCCTCAGCCAATGATGCATGAAATGGGAGGTTAATACCCAGCTCCTTCACCCCTCAAGCAGGACATCTCTGACCACGTTCCACAGTGTCACAGAGATCCTGAGTAGGATCAAGCCCCAGTTGCCACGGCACACACCTGTTCATAAATATGTGCTGGTTTGGCTTCCTACCCTTTTCTCACTTATGAACTTTCCTGCAAATTCTCCCTAGAATCTCCTCTGCAATAAACTCCTTCTGCTGGTAAAATCATCTTGTGGGAAGCTGCAGAAGGACAGTTGCCCTCCCAATGGCATTTTCCCTTCCTGGTTAATAGACCTCAAATACTTTGGAGAGACAATATGCTTAGTTCCTAGGATGGATTATCGCTGGGATACACCAAACATGATAATCTCATTTTCATCTTTTCCAGTCAATCTTGCAGCTCCAAGGGAATGATATGGTCACTGTAGCCAATGCTGTGTAAACACTAAGCTGATGACAGTTTTCTGAAGAAGCTGTTTTTCTTCAGATAAAAAGTGTAGATGTGACTATCCGTTCTGCCTATAATGTGGTCATGGTACCTGGAGATTCATCAAAGATGCCCATAGCAAAGACTACACACCAACACCATTTTCCTGACACCAACATCACTGATCCACTGAGCCAATATCTGTGGTTCATATCTGAGACTTCTCGTTATGGAAGATAAAGTCCTATTTGTTTAAGTCAATGTCATTCAGAATTTTTATAGGCCATCAAAAGCAATCCTGGTACAAATGTCTAACACTATGTTAAGGGTTGAAATAGATTAAAAAGGAGCAGCTCAGACTGTTTCACTGGAGAGTGAAAACTGAGATATAATCAAAAGATTTTTATTAACTTCATGATAATGGATATGATGCAATAGGTTTTCAAGCACAGGTTGAACAATGAACTGAGATATATCCAAATACTGTGTGTTTGGACTATAGGATTCTTCAGGTCCTTTTCAACCTTAAGCATCTATCAGTCTCTTACTATAGAAAAGGAAAAAGTCAGAGTTTCAACACAAGGAGTAGTCCCAAAAAGGTTCAGAGAAGAAGAGAAGAAATGGGCCTTAGAAGGTATCTATTATACACATAAGTGAAATAAAAGCACTGAAATGAGAGTAAGGGTTGAAGACATATATGCTGCAGATGTATACAATGTGAAGACTCATAGTTCCAAGCTCTAAACTTGGACTTTCCCAGCTGCAGAAATGAAGGGGGAACAGAGTTGCAGGTGATGAGTTTTAGTGTAGACACAGATGTAGACATAAAGGCCATTTCAGAAGAGCATGTTTCACCTGGAGTATCCGCTGTGACTGGACCCAGCTGATCTTGCGTTTAAACTCTTTCGGGAATATCAAAATCAGCGAATGGATAATGACAGAAGTGTTAAGTTCCATGACACCACTCTCTAAAGATGAGAGCACGGTGTCATCAGGTGTGGTGTTAAATGCCAGGCTGAAAAGAAGTGGAAAAGACTGATGCAGTGAATACCTGGACCCCAGAGACCAGCCCGTTGTCTTTGCTTGGCATTTACAGCCCCTGTAATTCATTAGCTGTTCTTTAGCAAACCCTTGTGAACTAGATTTATTTTTTAAAGTAGAAGTAAAAACAGGATCAAGGGATGAGCTCAAGGTAACAAAAAATCTTTTTAGCAGAAATAAAGAAATGTTATCATTATTCTGAAAGCTAGAGTTCTATGGCAGAAAAAAATATAGGGTCCCGGCTAATTCTAACAGGACCATTGAGTGTAATTACATTGATTTAAAAAAACTACTGGTAAATATTAGCTATGCTTATGCTATCTCATTCAAACTTCACTCAGACCACAGGAAGTAGATAAGGAATTGTGTTCTTATTTTTCAAAAGCAGAAACTGAGGCTTGTGGAGGTTAAGCAATCAGCCAAATAATTAACTGTGGTCACCTCTTTGGGAAGGGACCAGAATCCATTGCAAACTCCTATTCTCTATTTATTGTTCCACTCTGTCAAGTAGTTTTCAGCCACAAGAAACCAACTTGATGGCCAATACTGGTTAGTCCTGGAATGTCTAAGCATAGGCCAACATGCAGATATGTAACTTGTTAGAATTTATATAGGGCCGGTGAGATGGCTCAGCAGTGTAAGCACCTGCCTTGCAAGCGCAAGGACCCGAGTTCGACTCCTGGAACCCACATACGAAAAAGGGGCCGGTGATATCGCTCAGCGGCATGGGCACCTGCTGGCGCGCGAGGTCCTGAGGTCGACCCCCCAGTACCCACAAAAAAAAAAGAATTTATATAATTAGCTTGTTCAGTAAACAATTGCTTATTAAATACTGACTCTGCACCAGGCTCTATGCTGCATGCTGTGCATCCTTAGGGAAGGAAATTTGCCCTCAAGGAGTTCAAACTTCCTTTCAATGGACCTAGCATTTTTTAATTACACCCCTCGTACCTGGGGCAAAATGCTTTTCCAGGGGAAATATTTCCATGTGGCTCTGGTGCTGGGATGAGATCTGTCGTGGTTTGCTGACTAAGTCAGCAAGAAAAAGGTGATTTACAGAATAGACAAAAGACAATAGTGAGAAAGGTTTAGGCATTGGTGAGAAACTCTACAATATTGTGGCCCCATAGAACTTTCTGGGATGGTGGAAATATTCAATACCTGCAAGGTCCCACTCGGTAGTCAAACAGTAGTTACTTAAAATGTGGCTAGTAAGACAGAAAATGAATTTTTAATTTTATTCAGTATAATAATTTAATAAACACATGTACCAGGTGGCAGTTATATTGAACACAATAGTTCCAGAAGCTAATCCTGGAGTTGAACAATGAGAACATATTCTGAGCAACAACTTCTATTTGTACAGAGGTGGAAGTATGTTTTCTCAACAACCAGTATCAAAATTCCTCCTGGGGAGAATTCTCTTTCCTAGGAAATGACCTTGATAAGCAAGTTAAGGTAACAGTGAGTCTGAGAACTAGTACTGCACTATTTCAGGATTTCTGAATTTCAGCACTACTGATACGTTAGGCCGGATAGTGCTTTGTTGGGGACCTTCCCATGCATTGTAGGATGTTTAGCATCACCTTTAGACTATCATTACTAGATACCAATATCATGCCTGGTGGTGACAACCAGACATTGACAAATGTGTCCATGGACCAAGATTTCCGTTAGTTGAGAGCCACTGAAATGGTTTGCCATTCATGGCTAAGCTGGTCTGCAAGACATAACAAGAAAGAAGTGTTCACTCTTGGGAAAGAAGGGGTAAAAAGGCATTTGAGGGGATCTGAAAAACAGAGGAGGAGGAAGCAGTCAGGTAGTAACATGAGGAGTTTTCAGGCACTCTGGGTAAAGAATAAGTGGGAACCCCCAGGGTATACAGCCAAAGAAACTTTCAGAACAAAGCTAGATCTTTAACTTGGAATTGTTTGCAATGCCATAATGTAAAAATCCTCTTTCATATCCTTCTACATGTGCCCAATAAAATTAACTATGCTTTGCAAATGTTTCTGTGAAAAAAAAATTTGTTGAAATCAAGAAAGCTAAGATTCACACTTAGACTAAATTACAAATCCAAAACAGCTACCTGGGCATATGAAGACAGCCTGGATTTATTGCATCCTTTGTATGTGCTAGGTACCATTCCAAGCCTTTCTTAGGACATACAGATACCTCCCTATGATACAGACACTATCGTTAGTCCTACTTTTCACAAGAGGATAATAGAGTACAGATGGGCAAATTGCCTGTTATCAGTTAGGATTCAATGAGGGAGGGAAAATCACCACAGTACTATGGCATAAGAATGGTATTAAAGTAAGGAGATTGCCATGGTTTTGTCGTGTCCCCCAAAAGTTCATGTGTTGAGAACTCAGTTCCTCAGTGTGGCAGTGTTTGGAATTGCAGCCTTTTGGCAGGAAATTAGGTCAGGGTGGGGCCCTTTAAAATGGGTTAACACCTTCCTTATAGGAATGAATTAAGATTATGAGAGCCTAGCCTCCTTTTTCTCTTTTGTGTGCGCCCACTTCCCCTTCTACTTTTCACCACATATTGAAGCAGCATTAGGCCCTCACCAGAGGTGAAGGATATGCAAGTACCAGATTCCAGATTTGGACTTCCAGATTTCAGAATCACGAGCCAATATGAACCTCTTTTCTTTTCTTTTCTTTTCTTTTTTTTTTTTTGTGGGTACCGGGGGGTCGACCTCAGGACCTCGCGCACCAGCAGGCGCCCGTGCCGCTGAGCGATATCACCGGCCCCTTTTTCGTATGTGGGTTCCAGGAGTCGAACTCAGGCCCTCGCGCTTGCCGGGCAGGCGCTTAAGCCGCTGAGCCATCTCACCGGCCCCAGAACCTCTTTTCTTTTCAAATGACCCAGTCTTAGGTATTCTGTCATAGCAACAGAAAATGGATTAAGCCAGAGACATTCCATAATTGTGAGAGGGAGGAGTTAGAGAAGTAAGGGCCTGGAAAAGGGGAGTTAGAAGACCAGGGGAAAGTTAGTACTAAGGACCATGGCACAGGTGAACAAGCAGGAGTAGCCAGGGCTTCTCACAGCTGGGATGGGATCACAAATGGGAGCCAAGTATCTGGTCCTGGGGCCAATGCTGTTGGCCTATAGTCCATGGACAGGATATGAAGTGGGGAAAACTGGGCAGTCAAGTCCACAGGTACCTGTGGGTCTGTCTCTCAGCACTGCTGTCTCCCTGATAGCTTTGATCTCTGCAATAGAGATTTGTTAAAATTCCACTATCAAACAACCAGAAATGTAACTAAAAGACTATTATTCACACTTATATTTGTACAAGTAGATGTTCATACAATGTTATTCATGAGCATAAAAATTTGTCTGATTTAAAAATAGGAAAAGTTTACCTAAAGTTATAGTATAGACATCACAATATGTTTTAAGACTACTTAATGATATGCAGAAAAGATGATTTTATAACATTAAATGATGTTTGAACTGAATTGTGCCTCTCCTAAATTCACGTTGAAGCCCTAACCTCTATTATAACTATATTCAGAGATAAGTAAGGTAAGGTCCAGAGAGCTCATAAAGGTGAGGTCCTAATTCAATATGACTGCTGGTCTTTCAAAAAGAGGAAGAGACACCAGCAATGGGTGCACAAGGAGAAAAGGACAAGTGAAAACACAGAAAGAAGACAGGTAAATGCAAGCAAAGGACAAAGGGCTCAAGAGAAACTAAACCTGGGCCGGTGAGATAGCTTAGCGGCATAAGCGCCTGCCTGGCAAGCGCGAGGTCCTGAGTTCGACTCCCAGAACCCACATATGAAAAAAGGGCCGGTGATATCGCTCAGCGGCAGGGGCGCCTGCTGGTGTGCGAGGTCCTGAGTTCAACCCCAGTACCCACAAAAAAAAAGGAAAAACTAAAACTGTTGATACCTGATCTTGGACATCCAGCATCTACAACTGTGAGAAGAGAAATTTCTGGTAAGCCAGTGAGCCTGTGATATTTCGTTACGGCAGCCAGAGAAAATGAATATAGATTTAAAGGAAAAGTGTGTGTATACCAATTATCTAATACAAAAAAATATAAAGAGAGACAGAGACAGAGGTAAAGACAGAGAGAAAGCCAGAGAAATTCTGCCAAGAAAATACCCCCAAATCCACATAGGTGGTTTGGATGACTTTATTTTTTTCCTACGTTGTATTTTTCTTGGAGTGATTTATATAGTAACTATTTAAAATTGTTTACTATGCTTCATATGTTCATTTATGAGTGCTATTTTATTAATGTGTGTATTCTGCTCTAATACATAAGATATCTACTATTAAAACTCCTTGCCAAAACCCTTATTCTAAAAAGTTATGTCAACTCACTTATTAATCAGGAGAAATTTTAAAATCCTAGTTCATCAGCATCGCAAATGAGGTGAAAGAGTTCTGCTTGGATGTCCCAGCTGGTCCCCAGTTTCTGTCCGCAGTAATGGTCAGGATCGTTCCCCTCTTGGCACAGTCACCACAGGTGCTTACCAGGCTCAGCCGCAGGCAGGGAGTACCATGGCCTTCTGCTCCTTGCTCCCCTACTCCCCCCTTTCCACCCACAAACCTCATGCAAGGTTAAGTGGACTGAGCTAATTTTGAGGTTTTGGAGCATTAGACAAATGAAGACTTCACCTTCCAGTTGGGGTCATGTTTGAGTGTAGCCTGATACTGCATTTTCAGAGAACAGAGGATAGGGAAACATTTCTGACCAGCGTCTCAACTTCTTGCTGTTGTCCCAAAATGCTACCTGTTTCACTAAAGCTTTCTATAATCTTGTAAGTCTGGTGCCTTTCATGCTTGTGGCCGTGACCAGGCAGTTAGATATGGAGCAGGCAGATATCCTAGCAGGATACCCTTAGTTGTAGCAATTGGGCATTTGTCAACAGATTTCTCTCACATGGATTTGTGAGAAACCTTAACATATAGGAGGTGCCTAGGAATGGAAGAAAGAACAGCAGGGGAGTCATGCATCCAAGCAGACAAGTTTATCAGGTTCTGACCTCTCTTCTTTGCTCCCTGATGAATGCATCACAGCTGTGGATGAGACAGTTTGAGGCAGCTGTGGAAAGTTTAATGGGCTTAGAACTGCTCATTCCTGTGATAGTATGATTCCTATATATTTTATTAATCTGGAAATATAATTTTCTATGTTTTAGTTCTATACCAATGAGATTCTCATCCAATTCCACTGTCTCTGCATGTACCAACTCAGTTTTATACTAGGTATCTTGGAATAATACACATTTGGTACAATTGGCTGAACTATTTTCATACTCATACCAGCAGGTTCCAATCATGGCATCCTAATCAATCTTCTGACCATCTACATTAATCCCCAAAATGACCCAGATAATCCAATTGGCTACAGTGCAGCCCAGTCACAATTTACATCAGACCATCTGGTGACTCCCTGTCCTCCAAGGGTAGCCCAGAAGGACCATCTGCTTTAATTCTCCATATGCCCTGCTGAAAGAGGCAAAGGTTGAAGTCGACCACACACCAGTAAGTCATTCTCCTCCTGCCTTTACATGAACGAAAGAAATTCTGAAATGCACTCTAATTTAGCTGCTCACAACCTACAGAGCCTGCTTTGCATTCTTAGTGAACACATCGTAATATTCAGAATGCAAATTAAACTTTATGGGTGCCATAACCTTGGCCATTTATTGCAGCAGATCCTGTAATTGCCTGATACTGCTAATACAGCCAAGAGTACTTTGGCTTCTTCTCTTTTTTCCAACTTTTGCAGATCAAGCTGCCATGTTGATAAAGCAATCCTGGTGTTTCTTTGCACTATTTCTTTGGCTAATGTATTAGTTAAGGCCCTCTTGCATATAAGCAACTGGGAGACTGGCTGACTGAGGTAGAGACTGGCAGCAAAATTGAAAATAAAATATACTAATATGCTGAAGCTCAAATAGTTCTTGAGAAATAAGTACAGTTAATATTCTGAGGGAAAATTAGGCTCTCTCCAAAATCTGAGAGTTGAAAATATAGAACAACTGGTGATTATAAGATATATCAGAAAGCAAAAATTGTCCTTTGAATAATTTGAACCACAAAGGTACCTATTGTTTATACTAACTTGGGAAAATATCTCTCATCATTAGGATTATCACCCAGGAAGAACTAGGAAAGCCAGGGTAATCCATGTAACAGCTGCATGCAAATTAGAAAATGGTGCCCATTCCTTTGGGCAGATAGTCCTCTGTTATCTCCAGCCCTGGCATATTGCTCCACAATCATCAGCTCAAGAGAAACCACCATCAAATGAAATGTCCAAGGACAGCAACTTCCCCTCTCTTACTTTAATGATATAACAATACAAGGAGGTAGATGTAAAACCTAATTGGGAATGAAAGCAGGCAACATTTCCAGGATGTCCAGGGGTATAGAATTCCCCCAAGGAAGATAGAGGAGTAGAGGAGTTATGTGATTTGAATAACAACTGAACTTCAAATATATGGCTTGGGATGTCTTGGATTACAGGTGATCTGTTGTTCCTCCTACTCTTCCACCTCTCAGGAGTTGTAGTCAGGTATCTTCAACTCTTCCAGGCTGACACTGCACACTAGTGGCTCTACAGGTCTGGAATCTTGGGGCACCACTGCCCCCTGGCTCCACTAAGCGTTGCTATAGTTGGGCTCTGTGCAGCCCTTCTACTCCCATAGATCCATTAGGCATAGTCTTACTGGAGATTCTCTGCAGTGGCTTTACCCTTTTGACAGTTCTCTTCATGGACTTCTAGGTTCTCTGAATTATCCCCTGAAATCTAGCTGGAATCATGCCTGCACAGCTGTTGTATTCTGTACACTTGCAGATTTAGCATGGAGACTGTCAAGGGTTATAGTCTGTACTTCTGGAGTGGGGCCCAAGACCCACTCGGATCCACTTCAGTCACAGCTGGGGTGACCAAGGAGCACTGCACAAAAATGCAAGGAGCACTTAGGGCAGTGCAGAACAGTGAATGTTGATGTCTTGCAGTCAACTGAAGCCTCTCTTTTGAGTTATATTACTCTCTTTAAGTTATATTACTGAGCACAGTGTAACTCTTCTACCCTCTACCTATTACCCAGTTCCAAAGATGCTTCCACATTTTTAGGTATCTATTATAGCAACATATCACTTCTCACTTCAGTTCACTTCAGCATTTAATTTCAATTTCTGTCTTAGTCCATTTGCACCACTATAACAAAATAGCAAAGACTAGGTAATTTATAAAGAACAGACATTGGGCCGGTGAGATAACTCAGCAGCATAAGTGCCTGCCTGGCAAGCGTGAGGTCCTGAGGTCGACTCCCGGTACCCACATAAAAAAGAAAAGAAAAGAAAAAAAAAAAGAACAGACATTTATTTTTCCACAGTTCTGAAGGCTAGGAAATGCAGTATAAGGCCCTAGTGAGTTTGGTGTTGGCTGAGAGGCCTGGTCTCTCTTTCTAAGTAACTGCATTCTCCAGAAGGACTGAATGTGGTGGAAGGGATTGAAAGGCTTTTTGTAAGGCACTCGTCCAAGACCCCAACTCTTAATACCACCACGACAGGGAATAAATTTCAGCATGAATTTTGGAGGGGGTGTAAACATCCAAACCATTGCATGAATCTTTGCACTTGTACTCAGTAGTGCTACTTGTTGTGGACAAATAGAATGAGGTATAGATGACAGTGTGTTAAATCCAGGCCCAAGCTCTAAGACACATTGCACATTTCTGCTTGCTCTCTTGCACTTCTGGCATTGCTACAAGAAAGATATGCTGGATCTAGTTCTCTGTTCCAAGACAAAAGATGCATGGAATAGAGCTGATACAGTCAAGCTGAGCTGCGATCAGAGCCCCAGCTAACTCAAACATGGGGTGAGCCCGGTGAAAGTCAGACAATACACAAATGTGTGCATCGTAACAGTGAATGGTTGTTGTTCTTGGCCATTGAGGTTTGGGGTGATTTGTTACACAGTGACAGCTAATAGATACAAAAGGAAGTAGGGCAAGTTCTCAGTATCTGAGATTATAGACATTTTCACAAACAGCTCCCTTTAACCTGCGACGACTCCCAATTTCTGTTTCTCAGTTCACAGTTCAAAATTCCTGAGAGACAAACAGCTGAGGAGGATGCAAGAGAATCTCAGGGAACACAGAGATTTCTCTTTGTGTGCAAGAAGTAGAAGGCCTTGCAAAAGGTGACTGCCACAGCAGGGCCATCTGCTCCGGTGACACCAGGGAGTGATATTTCCTTCAACCTGTAGCGCTTTATCCTGCTGATTACTAAACAGCTCGCTCAGTTCTAAATATGATGACAGCAATCAAGAAAAGTAAATGACAGTAAAACCCAAATGCTGTCATCATCTCTGCTCTTCTTCACCCGTTCCTAAAATTTTTCATAAGGCATTTTTTTTCTCTCAGCATAGATGTTTGTCATCTATGCTGAGACCACTGGGCACTTATATCTTCTTATAAAATGTTGCTTTCTTGGACAAACTGGGCTTGATGGTTTATACTCAGAAGGCGGCTGCTGTGTGACCTCTGTCTCTTATATTTGATTAGTGAAGAACAGAGCTCTGTCCTGTGAGCTGCGTGGGCTCCTTCGCACATTTTATTTAAAAGCCTTTCTCACAACCTTTAAGAATTCATGTAGATTACTTTCATCAAGTCCAGTTTATATTTTTTTGTTTACTTTTTCCATGAATTTAATAGCTAGAAGGATTTCCCTTCCAGAAAAGTTCTGTTTGTGCCTACCTCTATTATTTTTCCTCAATTTTGTTACCAGGTTTTGAAATGATATCTGACTACAACCTTCTTAGAGTTTGGGTAAAACTCAGAGTTCTATACTTTGGAGTATCTCTTTCTTCTGTTTATGAAAATAGAAGTACTCTTGGACTCTTGATCATTTTAAGTAATACTTTCTTCTTTGTAAGAACAAATGGATATTTTCAAATTTGTCTTTGCTATTGAACTTAGTTTCTAATAATATATTTAAAGCCAAAAGAAGTTTTGACTGTCAATTTAAAAAATGTAATGACCAAATTTAAAAATCACTCAAAAGTTTACAAAAGCATTACTATTTTTAAAAGCTGTACTACTTTTCTTATATTGGCTTCTCCCTAATCCACGCCTCACTTGGAGACATTTAGCAAATTTTCAATGAAATGCACATAAATAAATATGCTGCAAGGAGTGATATTTCAACCATGCCATTTTAGAAAAGACATGCCAATCAATTTATTAATCAAATAATTTCTGGTCATAAAATATCACATGGAGGGCCGGTGAGATGGCTCAGCAGCTTAAGCGCCTGCCCAGCAAGCGCGAGGGCCCGAGTTCAACTCCTGGAACCCACATACGAAAAAGGGGCCGGTGATATCGCTCAGCGGCACGGGCGCCTGCTGGCGCGCGAGGTCCTGAGGTCACCCCCCGGTACCCACAAAAAAAAAAAATCAAATGGAATAAATTTAAATTGTGTACTATGTGCCTTCTTTTGTATACTAAGGGAAAACAAAGAGGTAGCTTCATCTACAACTTTCCAATCTGTTATACGCAACTACAATTTCTGTCTTTGGTAGTTGAGCGTTGCCACTTGACTTCTGCCACTCTGAGATCCAGTTATTCCAGTTGCATTTTGGCTTTCTAATCTGATCACTGAACTCTCCACTCTAAGGTTTGGCTTAAAGAGAAAAGTAGTCATGAAGATCTTCAAGGATATTTGGAGTCTCCTCACAAATTTATTTCTCCAAGTATTGATGCAAAGCATGTTTTCTGGACCCTTCTAGGGTAGCTGAGCATGTCTTAGATGACAAGTACTTGCTAACATCCCTATATTTCTTAGCCTTTGAATTCCTTTTTATACAGTCAATCAAGGCAAGTCTGGCATTTCTAATTCTCTCATGGTGGTCTGTCTTTTGATTAAATTCTAGCCAACCAAGCAGACATACTATTAGAGCCCTTCCTAACTTCCCATCCACAGCATTAAATACAGAATTTCTGCTTAGAGAGCCCATGTCAAAAAATTCAGCCTGATTCAATTGTATGTTCCTTCTGCCATTATCTCACACCCTCAAAATCCATTCTCAAACATGTTTATCAGATTTGTCTGTATAAATTAGAAAATTTCAAGTGTAGTTCTTTTGGAGTATATTATACCTCTTCATGGGTGATACGTTGTACCTTGCCTTTAGTGGACTGTGGAGACTTGAGTTTAGTTACAAAAGAGGGGTACCATGGATGGGTATGAAGAGAATTAGCATGTCTTGCATGGCAGCTACCTTAGTGGATGTCATTACACTTTTCTAAGGCAATGTAGGTTTGATTCCAACCACCAGATTGTGCAGAGAGGCCACTACCACTGGGAAAGCCACTTCCACTGAGAAAGAGCACCTGTCAGATTTGGAGGGTAAATGGCCCCAGGTTTATGAAGGTCTTCCCACACACTCTCATTTTAATTTAGAGGATCCATTTCTTTCTCAACTAATACCCTCACTTTAATAGTAGACACCCTGCAAGGCATGGAGTTCAACTTGTTTGGTAACTCAGTCAATTGCAGCATAAGATTCTGTATTTGATTTTCAGCAACCTGCAGCTGCAGAAAATAAGGATTTCTTTCAGGAAGGACACATATAAAAGTTTTCAGGTCACTTTTCTGGCACTTGAGCTGGAAATTTAATCCCTGTGTTTATCCTTTTCTTTTAACACTTTGTCTAGTGACTTTAGGCACAACAAACCAAGCTCATAATATTCATTAGAATTCTAAAAAAAAATTCAAAAGTTTCATATACACAGTTACTCTGCTCTTTGAGTCTTAAAATAGTTGACTAGGAATATCAAATAGTTGACTAGGAATATCAAATGGAATATCAAATGGATACAATTTTGTATCTCAATAAAGAGTTCCTACCATGGACTACCAATATTCTCTTTACTATTGAAAATATCATTAGTATCTTTAAATTTAATTAGACCAGAGAGACAATCCCAGAAAACCCAGAACCAATTCACATAATTTATCCTTAAAATTCCATTTTGTAGAACCACTCTTGGTACCAAAATGTATATTAGCCAGGGTTCCCCAGAGAAATAGACCAACAGGATGTGTGTAAATGTGTGTGTGTGTGTGTGTGTGTGTGTGTGTGTGTGTCTTTAATTATAAGGAATTAGGTCATGCAGTTAAGGAGTCTGATAAATTCAGACCTAGGAGACCTAATTATACACTTCTAACCTGAAGGCTTGAGAGAAGAACCAGTGGTACAATTTCCAGTCCAACTCTGAGCCTGAAGTCAGTAGATGACCAATGTACTAATGCAAAGCTAGGCAGAGAGAGAGAATGCTTTCTTAGTTATTCTACTTAGGCTTTCAATGAATTGGCTGAGGCCCTGCCTACACTGAAGAAAGCAATCTGCTTTCCTCAATCTACCAATTCAAATGTTAATATTATTCAGAAACATCTACACAGACACACCCAGAAATAATGTTTAACCAAATATGTAGGTATCCTGTGGCCCACTCACCTAAAATTAACCATCACAGTTAATAATTTCCATGACTTCAAATACTAAAGGAAGAAATCCAGGATAGATAAACCATGTGAATTAGGCACAGTTCTTCAGAGAAACAGAACCAATTTTATATGTTTCATATGTTAAAATCCTTCGTGCATAAAGACTCAGAAGTCCCAAAGTCTGCTATTTGTAAGCAGGAAAATCAGAAAAGCTGGTGTCATTCCAGTCCAGCTCCAAACGTGTAAGAACCAAGGGAGCTAATGGTAAGTAGTCCATGGACAGAAGAAGACTGATGCCCCAGCTCAAGAATGTAGGCAGAAAGCAGAAAGGGAGAACTTTCTCCTTCCTCTACCATTTTGTTCTATTCAGGTCCTTGTAGGATTGGCTGATTCTCCCCCACACTGGGTAGGGCAATCTATTTTACTGAGTTTACCAATCAAAATGCTAAGCTCATTTGGAAACAGCTTCGCAGACACTCAGACAAATGTTTAGCCTGGGCACCCCATTGGCAGAGTCAATTTGACATATGGAACTAACCATCACATCATGAATATCAGATTATCCATGAAGTGGTAAAGTTAGTACTGAAGACCATGATACAGACGACAGGTTCATGGCTGGCCTTGGCCAGCTTGGCTCTCCCCATTGCTTGCAATTCTTGGGCAGAATGTACTGAGAATACAATATGAGGAGGAGTTGTCCAGAACAACCTGCAATATGTCATTTCTCCTAAAACAGAATGTTCTATAACACTTGCACTCAGCAGTCCAAGTAACACTAAGAGAATAAATCCAGAGCTGGTCTCTCAGTTGCAGGGTGGGGTAGGGCAGGCACAGAAGAGACTCCACCTACTCTGAGCAGCTTTACCTGAATCTTAAGGAACCTGCTCATACGGATCCCGGGCCCTGTCCATCCTTGGTGCCTAACTGTGAGTAATAAATTTGCTTTTGCTGTTATGTTGTGTGTTCTGTCTGAAGAAACTTATACTCTGGTGGCTTGGTTTGTGCAAAATCTCCTACCAGACATGGAAACCTCTGCATGTGATTATGAAGCCAGATTGAACCTTAATTCCTGCTCTGCTACTAGGCTTTGGGTAAGTTACAGAACCTTTCTGTGTGTTGATTTCCTCATCTGTGAAACACAGATAATAATAGTGCCTACCTCATTGGTGAGAACTACATGTTTTACTACAAATTGAAGTAGTTAGCACAGTGCCAAGCGTGTAATAAAATTTAGTAAATGGTAACTATTATTCAGATGGAGGAAAATGGAATGTCAAAGCAAATATACGTTGAGTTTGGTTTTAAACTCTTAGTAACTAAGGCTCTCAAATTGTCCTTTGCATCAATCACAATTTTTTTTTGTTTGAAAAATTGCTTTATAACACTTACTTGATTCAAACAAAGTTTAAATACACAACAAAGAAAGATTTTAAAAATACCTTTGCCTGTGCATTATTAGGCAAGTAAGATATTCTTATAGAGTTTTAAAGAATTCATTGTTTTCATAACATATGCTATATAGTAGAAGCATTTAGAGCTGAGAAAAATTAATTATAAATGATACTACAGTATAAATAGTCTCATACATTTGAGTTTGCTTTGATAAAGATATACTTAAGTAGCTTTCCAGGTAAACTATTTGTTAAGTGTACTTCCTTTCAGTTATTTCTATTATTTTACTTCTCATAATTTGAATGGTCCTATATTTATTTAGAAAGAAAAATATATATGGTAATACTCTTTCCAGTGTTAAACTTTTCAGAAATATAACATATTCTTCTTCCTACCCACCAACAAATCCTAATCTTCAAATAGTTGTCCTTGTTCCTTCCTGGTTATATTTCAGTGGCTATATATTTATTGTCATGACTTGCTACACGCATACATATGCATACCTGCATACACAGGCACAGTCACACAAGCTACGGGATATTTTTTCCTTGTAGCTTTCCATCTTTATGCTCTCCTCCTGGCTTATCTCTTTGATTCTCTCTTATTCTATGCTAGTCTCCTCTTGCTCTATGTGTCCCTCTCTATGAATTAAAGAATGAATAAAATAATTCATTAAATTCCCAAGATCATGTCCATAAAAGGGAACAAGAAAGAAAGAAAATAACTCATCTTTGTAAAGAAAGAACATCAGTTGCTGTTATCACACAAAATTTCAAGGGCTTTTGTTTACATGGTAACTTAAAATGTTAAATGTGAATTTAAATTCTGCATTATTCCTCTCAGAGGGATATTCATTTATTAATGATACACATATTTATCTGAAGTGAAATATAAAATTAAAAAATTCAAATGTTTGTGAAATACAAACACAATTTTCATTATTTGTGATCATTAAGATGCTGTAATCAAGGCAGAATTCATTATCCATTGATCATTCAATTCACGGTGACTTGTTTCTTTCAACAAAAGAGGGGGAAAGGATAAAGACCACAATACAGAATGACAGAATATATAGAAAATAAAATTTTATTTGTTCTTCTGCTAGGAGAACTAATTATTTGTCAATCTGAGCCCTTATGTCTTAATAAACATATATTGATTGAGCCTGATCCTCTCGTGCAATGTCAGTAACATTCCGACATATATGTGTTACTACAAAAGCTATGTAATTTATTAGTGGGTGCCAATGGCTTTAATGAAGTGAACAAACCTCAAAGAGTAGAACAATAAGAAGACTACAATCAGTAAATTTTCTAAATCTTCATTCCACCTACAAATGTTAGACTATATAAACATTAGTCATGTTTATATTTTTATAAAATGATAAATTTGCATGAATAGATCTTTTTAAGACCGATGTCAGGTGCCCTGCTCAAATTCAGGAAAAAAGGGAAAGCAGGATCTAAGTCACTGAGAGAAATTCAAATGTGAAATTGTAATTGTGAGAAACTCAATTAACTAAATAGTAAAATCAGAAACAGTGAACTCAACCTAAGCCATATCAGCCTTATTTAATATGTCATGCTTCTCCAGGCTCCGAGCCTTTGCACTCTGTGGTTCCCTCTGCCTGGGACCCTCCTCTGATACCTGCCTACCTCACTTCTCTAATGTCTTATCAGAGAATGTTTCCTGATACCCTAGCTAAAATATGTAAAATAGCATCCCCTGCCTCTTATGTTTTTCCTCTGAGCTTCATGTCTTCATTGAGCTGGTCCGTATCAATTTCATTTATGACTGTCTGTCTTCCCCACTACAATTTTCTTTTCCTTTTTTGTTTACTGATTTTCTTAGCCCCTGGAAGAGCATCTGGTGGACATTAAGTAGACATTTGTTGACTTAATTAGAAGGTAATTATGAAACCAGTTTTTGAGACTAATATTTTACAATATTGAAGGCCACTGTGAGAAATGAAAGATACAGTTCTTTTCTTCAAGTGCTTACCATATTTGGTGAGGCATATCCATGAAATATTATATTAGTTATGTAGTGGTGTGTAACAAATTATCCCCAAACCTTAGTGGTTTAAATTAATAAACATTTATTATCTCACATAGTTTTTATGGGTCAGGTATCTAAAAGCAGCACAGCTGGGTGGTTCTGGCTCAGGGACCTTCATAAGGCTGCAGTCAGGACATTGCCCTGGGTGGGCTGTGGTCATCTGAAGGCCTGATAAGGTGGTCAGTTACTTCTAGAAAAGCTTGCATATATGGCTGTCATTAATAATAACTCTCAGCAGGGAGCCTTGTGCTCTCCCCACGTGGACATCTCTACACGATTAAGTGTCCTTACTATATTGCAGCTGTGTCATCCAAAGAAGAGCACAGTGGAAGCTATAATGTCTTTTATGACTTAGCCTGGGAGGTCACCCTCTGTCATTTTTGCTAAATCTTAATAGTTACACAGGTCAGTCCTGTTCAATGTGTAAGGATACTGAATACAAAAAGGTATGAAAACCAAAAGGTGAGGATCATCTTGGAGACTGGCTTCCCCACACATGGAATCAGTAATGAAGTATACATGACCCTGTGTAAGTAAGTGCAAAGTTGTGAAAACATCCAGGGTACAACCAGTTTTGAAAACTTGGACTTACATAATTGGAAAGGTTAAGTTAGATAAAAAATTTAATCTTCATTTGGACACAAGTATTTGTTCCAGGTATTTTAATAACATAAAGTTCATTTACTCATGTATTCAACAAATATTTATTAAGATCTTTCTTGTTGTACTAGGTCTAGAGATTATAAAATATATAAGTCCTGACCATGACCTGAAGATATTCATAATCTATTGTGTGTAAGGTAAAAATTATGGAGCAATAATGGTTTTGAATAAATTTAAATATTTTGTACAGGAAGTGGGGTTTGGGGGCTCAGAAAACGATACCCCAAAGTGAAGGCCTTAAAAGTAGATTCAGAAACAAAGTTTTCTTCTGACCTTCTCTTGATCATCTCTTTTGTTCTTTATTTTCCCCCAAGGTGAGCCATAGAAACTAGAACTCCTCTTCCCAAAATTGAGTCACAGAAACCAGAAGCCCCTTCCCCCAAAGCCAGCAATAAAATCTAACAACATTCCTCCAATCTTCTCCCCTTTCTGTGTAACAGCTGGCCATAAAGAAACTCTCTGTTCTACTTTGTTCTATAGCAGGCCATAAAACTTGCTCTAGAAAGAGCATCTATCCAAGAAGAAAGAATGCTGAACAGAGAGGCTACAAAGAATCTGGACAGACAGGCCTAGTTGGGTCCCTTTTCAGTCTATTCCCATTAGATCAGACCCTTTTTGCCCATCATATTTCTACATGACTATCGAATTCTTTATTAAATCTAAACATAAAAAATACACTTTTTGGGGGGCCGGTGAGATGGCTCAGTGGCATAAGCACCTGCCTGACAAGCGCGAGGGCCGGAGTTCGACTCCCAGAACCCACATATGAATAAAGGGCTGGTGATATCGCTCAGCAGCACGGGCGCCTGCTGGCGCACGAGGTCCTGAGGTCAACCCCCGGTACCCACAAAAAAAAAAAAAAAAAAAAAACACTTTTGTTAGTAGTTGGTTCTTCAATCTGAAGTCTCCTATCTTGTAAAAAACCATGATTAAATTAATTTGTTGTAAATGTTGGTAAGATTGTGAGGAAAATGGAACTATTCTACATTGTTGGTTGGAAAGTAAACTAGTACAATCGTATGGAAATCAGTATGGAGGTTCCTCGAAAACTAAGAAAAAAAAAAATAGAAATTGAATTTGACCCGGATATTCCCATTCTGGATACCTTTCCAAAAGAGTTAAAGATATCATATCACAGTAATATATGTATGCCCATGTTTATAGTGGCACAACTTATAATTATTAAATCTTGGAGACAGCCTAGATGTTCATCAACAGGCGAAAGGATAAAGAAAATATGACATATATGTATACTGGAGCACGACTAAGCCATAAGGAAGGATTAATTTGAGTCATTCGTAGGAAAATAGATGCATTGTGAGACCATAATGAGAAGTGAAATAAATCAGACAAAGTTAAATATCACATGATTTCTCTCAGATGAGAAACGCAAAGTATAAATAATTTAAAGGGCAGGGTAAAAGACAGATGATAGGAAACAGTAAGCTAGACCTTTTGGAGAGGGGAAGGGGATTTAGGGATAGAGGAAGAGCAGAAAAATAGAAAGAGAAGGAGAATTAAAAAGGATTAAGATGTGATATGTATATGTATCAACTCCCTGGGATGAATGCATTCATTGTGTATCATAAATGCACTAATACAAAAGAAAAAAAATAATTAATTTGTTGTGCTTTTCTCTTGCTAACTTGCCTTGTCGTAGGAGTGTTGGTCATGACTCTCCTGATGGGTGAGGAAAGGCATCACATCTTTCTGTTTGAACGGGGGCAAGAATCATATCCAAACCTAGGCAATATAAATGAAAATTACAGACACAAAATTAAACACATATGTGGAATTAAAAATATTTTTTGTGTCCTCATTACAAGAAATTACAATTTAACTCCCACAAAGTTGGATTTTAGAAATTATCAGTTAAGCAACCTAATATAAAAATTTCACTGATATGATTATAATACGGTAAGGCAAATATGTTAGTCAGCTTTCTGCTGCCATGACAAAATACCTGAGAAATCAGCTTAAATGAGGGAAGGTTATTTTGCTCCATGGGTTCAAGGGTTTCAGTTTGTGATCAGCTGTCTCCAATATCTTTGTGCCCATAGCAAGGCAGAAATATTTTGGCACTGGGTGTGGGGTAGGAAAGCTGCTTACATCATGGCAGCCAGGAATCAGAGAGAAATGGAGAGAGTATGTGCCAGCAGGCTTCCTCCTTCTTCCACTTTCTTTCCATCTGGGCCTCCAGCCTACTGGATGGTACTGCCCACATTCAGGACAGGCCTTCTCCTTAAGTCCCCCATGCCAAGCAGTTCTGGAAACTCCCTCACAGATGCACTCAGGGATGTGCTTCACCAATTTCCCAAGCATTTTTCAATCCGATCAAGTTTACTATCAAGATTAAGCATCACAACAAGCCACAAAACCACCTTCATAAAAGGAATCAGTAGAAACTGATCTCACTAATATCCCACTTCCCTATCCATGCTCAAGTTGAAATAAAACCTAGAGTTTTAAATTCTATCAATCCACCAAAATGTTTATCAGACTAATACCTCTCCACTAATATTTTTCACAATGATTTACCAAAAATACATGTAGCATCTAAATCAAATGACCAATTATTTCTTTCAACATTTCATTTTTCTTCTGCTGCCTGACTTATTTATTATTCTTATCTCAATCACTTTTGGGTCTAAATCTATGGCCTATGCTAATGCAAATTTTCATCCCTCTTTAAGGAATTAAGGGGAAAATCTACCTAAATCATAGTCATTTAGTCAATGTTCTTTAAGACAAAGATTAATCCAATATATTAAGTAATATGAAATTGAAGTAGAACTCATCCTCAGCCTCAGAGAGAAACAGACATGCTCATACATATCTTGTGGGAGATAATAAATTGGTACACAAAAAGTCTTAACATTGTGCACTGTAACCCATCAATTCCTTTTCAAGAAATGACTGGGAACATGGGCCGGTGAGATGGCTCAGCGGCGTAAGTGCCTGCCTTGCAAGCGCGAGGGCCAGAGTTCAACTCCCGGATCCCACATACGAAAAAGGGGCTGGTGATATTGCTCAGCGGCACGGGCGCCTGCTGGCACGCGAGGTCCTGAGGTCGAACCCCCGGTACCCACAAAAAAAAAAAAAAAAAAAAGAAAAAGAAATGACTGGGAACAAAACTGATAAGTGCATGTAAAGGTTAAATGATAAGGATTTTTGTGGCAAAGTGGCTTATAATTGTGAAACATGAAAACATTAGATTTCCATCAAAAGGGTCCATTTCATTGTGTGACTATAAATATAATGAAATAGGAAGTAATTACTAAAATCATACTTCAGAAAAATACTCTATGACATGTAAGTATGTTCAATATATAGTTACTAGAAAAAGCAATGGGAACATTTGTGCGATTGGTACTATTTCATAAGTGCTTTAAAAAGTACATTTACTTGGAAATAAGTTTCTAATGACTTTTAAAAGATCAACAATGATTTATCTGTTTTTCATAGCGTTGCAGGTGATTTGCATTTTCTTATTGAAACTTTCTCTACTGTAATAACCACAAGCGGTAGACATATTACTCTGACCTTTATCCATGTCCTCTGTCAAGACCTCCCCGTATGACTGTGGAGTCAGCTCTGTGACATGATTTGGCCAAAGATATGTCAGCAAACTATGCAAGCAAGAAGCTTGGAAAGCACTGACATGGTAGGATTTGATCTTGCTTCCATCTGTCTGTTACATACCTGGACTAGCCTGCTAGAAGATGAAGGGTAGCACATGAAGCACAGTCAGTTTGCTTCAATTTCCCGACCTCAGAGGGCTCTAGATCACCAGCAACTGTCTGGTCCTCAGACCTCTGAGTGAGCGTAGCCGATCCATAAAGCCATGGCTCAATAAGCCTGCAGTTGACCACGACACAATTGAAAGTACTGAAAGTGGCCAAACTAGCTTAACCTTGCAGATTTCCCAACTAAAAAATAGGCTAGCAATTTGAAATGGCTTGTTACCCTGCATTATTGTAACATGTCTTTGTTGGAAGGTATTGGAAGAAGTTAGAAGAGAAAAACCACCCCTACCTTAGATACAAACCAAAGGTGTTTGAGTATAGAACTTGTGAGACAATGGTTTGAATATGCTAGGTCAACAGGAAGCTTCAAATCAATATAAAAACAGAATAGATGTTCTAACAAATGCAAAACACTACGTTATGGTGTGAGCAGGCCACAAAATGAAAAGACACATAGCCTCTGAATCTGGAACTCACAGAGGGATTCTCCCTTGACACAGATATTGCTCTCTGAGAGTTACCAACAATTGTATGGATACACTACAGCACCAGAGCTTTAAATTGCTGGAGTTGGTTAAAAATGTATTGGCTCATTTCCAATATGATTCTGGGAGCACACTAAAATAAAAAAACCTATTCTAGCCACCCAATGAACCTGAAGTAATGAGGTCCGTTAAGTTGACTTGAACAGAAGAAAATGATATTAAGCTTTCATGGAGGACAAATTAAAGCATCTACCTGTAACCTTTCTTACAGTCACAGACCCTTTGCCATTTAAAACTCTGGCTGTGGTGCATTATTCCCAGACAACAGAGAGTTTAATACGACTTCATGGAGACACCTAACCTTCCAGTCCCTGGTTGCTTGCTGGCAACCCTAAGGCACTTGCTGTGGAAGCTGACAATCTGAGCTAACATCAGGGCATGGATTTCCTCAGACACAGGGGCACTGGTTGGCATAGTAATGTCTGCCTGCTGCTCTCTGATGGATGCCAATCACAGAATGGTCTGATTCAAGCCAGTCCCAGCACCCAGCAGCAAGCACCCGTGGGTGTTTAATTCTAGACTTTTTCTTCCAGGAATTCCAGTCATTGCTATTCTCTACTGAAAAATGTGGCTCCCCTGCTAACTAAAGTACTATCTCTTTGGTGTGCTATACAAGGTCCTCCTTGAGCAAATCCCTACCTGCATCATCTGGCCTTAACTCTCAGAATTCCTTCTCTCACACCTACCACCTGTGCCTGCTAGTTATGTAGGTTAGTTACTTGCTATTCCTACTTTCCACCTCTGCTTTTGTCTGTGACTTTAATCTTCGTTAGCCAGCTCACTATTCTATCTTCAAAACCTGGCCTTGTAACTGGGCAGTGTGTTGCAGTGTGTTGTAATCCCAGCATTCTGGGAGGTTGAGGCAGGAAGATCACAAATTCAAGCCCCACCTGGGTAATATAGCCACTTAGTGAGAACATGTCTCAAAAAAAAAAAAAAAAAAAAAAAAAAGAAAGAAAGAAAAGGGCTGGGGATGTAGCACAGTGCAGAGGCTTTTTACATGGGTTTCTCTCACTAATTAGTCTGTAAAAATATAGTGATAGAAACAGCATGCAATGTGCAAGATACCTTGCTGCATGCTTTGTATGTCTTATTCTATTCAATTACTTTATGCTATCACATTGGTATTGTTATTAATAACATTGTCATTATTATTACCACCATCCTAATTTTCAGATAAATGAGGCATAGAAGGGGTTAAAGCAACTTGTCCAAGGTCAGTGTCAATTCTATGAGGTTGGAAGTCAGCTTTATCTTGTTCAAGATTATATTACTAATGCCTAGCAAAAACCTGGCTCATTATAAAATGAATGAAAGAAATGTCTCAATGAAGCTATTCCTACAGTCAAAACTAATACAACTCTGCTTTGTTTTAATGTCTCCACCCTAGTACTTAATACATTCTAACTCATAAATTTGGGCTTCCATTTCCAAATAATCTGCATTTTCACATATTCCTGTAGATTGACACCCAATCTGCCTTTTCTTGGAAGAAGCGAGACTTTCATAGATAATGTGACTAATGGTGCTTTCCTGTTCTAGCACTGTTTGACAGCAGCTGTTATTGAAAGACAGGGCCAGGCATCCATGGAAGAGGTAAGATGGGCTGTCGGCAGGAGTTGGTGCCTGATTGGCAGCTCCTTACCCTGAAAAGGACAACCCTACCCGCTTCCTCATCTACTGTCTGTCTCTTTCTGATGTGAACATGTTCCAAGAGCTCCTTGGCTACATAGATCCACCATCCAAGATGAGTGCCCTTAGCCAAAATTCCCTCTTATGCCTGCCACATCTTGGCTTTATCCATGGTAGTCAGGGTGGTTATGGAGATACAGGGCGAGTGGATTGCAGGCAGGCAACTAAGTGAAGAGTGGGAATTGTGGTGGTCATACAAAGTACCTGGACCTGATCCAACTGTGATTGTAGAAGCAGAAAGTCCTTTCAGGCCAAGACCTAGTGACTGAAAACCAGGTGTCATTATCACCGGCCCTTTCCACAATTCAAGAGGAATCAAGGAAGAGGCTTGCAAACAAAGTCCTAATGCTTAACTTCTTTTATGGACAGCTGTCATCAACTCAGGTCTTAAGTTATCTGCTGACCTTACATCCTGTGAGATCATTTTCACCTCTGGCAGAGTCACTGGAGCCTGATGGAATTGTATCCACTGGTTGTGTAATTACTGACTCTTAATTACTCGGGAAGCAGACTCCTGTCTACTTTCAGACATTTAATTTTTAAATGTACTTTCTGGTTTGTGGGCCACCTGTGTGTATTTACATTTTTCATCCCTAGACTGCAAGCCCCAAAAGAGAAAGAAACAATCGTACTTACATTTCTTTTCTGTCTCTTTTTCTCTCTGCAAATTGCAAGAAGTTTGTTTTATAGAATTTTGAATGAATGAAATTTAATTTCATTTTGAAATAAGGAAGTGTTGACAGTAAAAGAGACTAATGCTGATCAAAAATTGGGTGAGCTTCCTGACTTTCTAAAGCTATTTTTAGCCTGGGCTGAAATTCCAACTTCCTGGAGGACAGCATCCTTTACATCAGTTCTCTGCAAAAGACAGTCATGCATTTAGTGAAATGCATCTGAGATGACAAAGAACCTCACCACTACTCATCAGTGTTAAGACTTTTCCTCCTTTCCTTTTAACTGAATGTTTATGAAGAAAGCAAGGTGATTTAAGGCCACTTCTAAAACTCAAAAGTGAAACATACCTTAAAAGACAGCTACTATTAACACATTCCTCAAAGAGATCATATGCTGCTGCTGATTTCCAAAGATGAATTTTTAAAAAGAAAAAAGGAAACTGATATTGGTGACTAGTAGACCAAATAATACAAGAGCAATAAAAGTGTAGCTTCAAATGTATAGTTACAATTTATCTCAGCAATTTTTTAATTGCAATATACTAAAAGTTGTACTTGGTGTTTTTGGAAAGAGTACATAGAAAATCAAGTTGATTTACAAACTACTTTCACATCAAATATCTCATTCATTCTCACAATGCTTTGTTTTAGACAGTTCCTTTGCCATTTTATATATGAGGAAACTAGATGATCATTTTACCACCCAGCCAGTAAGCAGCATATTAAAGAGAGCATAGACAGTAAAATCAAGGAATGAAATCTGAAACCAGAAAAAAAGTGTACTCAAATTCTGTCCCTTTTATTTATTGGTTGTATGACTTAGATGAATTAGGAGGTAAAACCTGGACCCAAACAGGATTTGTAATTCAACATCCTGACACAATACCAAAATGTTAAAGAGACCATGGAAAAGAAAGCAGGGAAATGAAAACATATGCATACTTTTCTTTACCAAGTCAGATATGCCACCATTATGGACATATCTCCTCTGTCCATTCTGCGATTATCGTAATCTAAACATAAGTAAAATAAGTGACCTGCTCAATAAACCTTTAGTGATATGAGTGATATGTTGGTTGTGTTGGTGTTCTCTTTATAAATCTATACATATGCTATCTCCTTGATACAGCAATGTGATTCAAGTTACAACAAAACTCAGCACTGTGGGCTGGGCAGAAAACAGCCTGAGCTCCTAGCAGCAGAAGGCCAGTCTGGGCTAGCTCCAGACAAGGATAGGAAGGTTGTTGAGTAGAAGGCCTCAAGCTAGCACTTTGGGTCCAATCCAGAAAGCAGAACCATTTTGCTAGTAGCATAACCCTAGGGCAAGAACACCCCTTAAGCTCAGTACAGATGGAAAGCTGTCAGAAGATTTGCTGGGACCATGAAGTCAAATGTGGCAGTTAGCTATTGCCATAGCAATGCTGCATAATAAAACCCCTGCAGAAAATTTGAGGCTCAGAATGTGTCTCCTCTCAAACAGTTTCAGTCGTTGGCAATATTACTCTGTCTACAACTAAGTGGGTTTTTTTAATGTATTTGATTCCAGTTCGTTCTGTGTCTAAATCACATTCTTTCAAGACGTTTTTCTCCCCAAATTTAATTACTGGTACTTTGATCACATCAGGTGGCTGAGATACCATGTCTTGGAGCTTTATAGGAAGTTGTGTCTAGCTGAAATACCTACTAAGAGTCACCCTATAGTATTTTGCAATGCTATAGCCACATCCTTGACTGAGCCTTTACCCTGTGGTCATGTTTTCCTGCAAGCCACCTGGATTCAGCCTTTTACTCTTTTGGTCTAATTTAACAAGCATGTCCTTGACTTTATATCTCAGACTCTATTTTATTTGGAGGAACTTTTTCAGGCTGGAGAAACTGAAGATAAGAACCATTTTATTTTCTAATTCAACAGCTTTCATGCTTTCCGTAGATGCTAAATTCTATTTGCAAACTGACCTTTTTCTTTTCTTTTAAATTATGAACATATCTTTTCCTTGTAGTACCTTGCTATATGCATTTAAAAGCAAACAGTTTATTATTTCAGTTTTTCTTAGAAACCATTTTATCCTCTCCTTGTCTGCCCTTTCATTTAATCATGCTGCTCACTGGTTTGACTACTTACACCATACAACAAATGAGTGGATGGAAAAGTTTCAATATTTAGATTTGCCAGCACATAATGTCCTATTTGGATGTGAAGGCCCAATTTATCTGTCCCAAACTACTTTCCTAGAACACTATTGAAAGGCATTAAGTGTCCGTTCAGTTATAAGGAAGTACTCAGAAATTTAAATTATACAATGTCTATGTCTTAGTTACTTTTCTCCCTGATGGGACAAAATACCCGATATTCAGAGTTAAAATTTGCTCACAGTGGTTTCGGTCTATAATCAGCTGGCTCCAAGGCAGAGTGTCATAGCAGAGGCGCATGGAAGAAGAGAAACTGCATGTCAGGGCAGGCAGAAAAGCAGCAAAACAGCAGCAGCTAGCCTCCCTTTCTTTTATCCCATCCAGGCTACAAGTCTTTTGGGTGGAGCCACCCACACCCAGGGTGAGCCTTTCATTATCCACAACCAGAAATATACTAAAATAATTTAGTTGTCACACATCCTTAGTCCTTAGTTTCCTACCGAAAGAGATGAGCACCAATTATTTCTAATAGAAAAATTTACAATTTTGCAACTATGCCTAGGATTATTTGTAGATGGATTAGCCCTCTATGTCCCATCACCCTGCATTACAGTGTCAGTAAATTCAAGGCAGTGGACAATACAGACTCTGCAAGTGCACAGATGCACATTTGTTTTTATGCCACTGTTGTGTGTGGCCACAAAGACTAACCCAGCACAAACATACTCTGTCTCTAAGAAGGATAGAGTCAAGTTTCCTACCAATGGAAATTCTTACATAAACTCAGCTTTCAGCACCAGGCAAATGGACCAAGACTTCTTGAAATACAGGTTTAACAGACTTGGCCCTGTTGATAAGACCTTCACTGTCCACAGATCTAATTGGGGATTCAGTCTTCCCATGGATCCAGACCTTCCATAAATTAATACTCTATAGAATTTAAAGCAGAAAGACTTGGCCCAACTCATTCCAAAGCAGATTCAGTCAAATATTTCTTAACCTGAACAAAGAGGAGCTCATACTGCAACTCAAAGGCCTGGACAGATGTCTTAGCATATTGCCTCACATTTTTAATTTGGTGTAACTAATGTACTTAGAATTTAGCCTCCATTGGTGAGCAGGTGTAATTCCCTTATGATATTGTCCTTGAAAGGAACCAAGCAAGAAATCTAGTCATAAACATAAGGCATTGCCCACCTCTGAGCCTGCTCTAAAATTCAGCTAATCATACACAGCCCTCAATTCTAGTCCCTCAGAGGTAAGTCTGTCACCTTGGGTTCTATTGAAATAAGTAAGTTGGTCCATGAGACACAGGAGAGGGCTGGCAAGGTTGGTGAGAAGAGAACTGATCTGGAATGGACAGTAAGCATAGTCGTAATTAGCATGATTTTCCATGTGTTAGGATTGTTACACTTTCTGTATATTGATTCCTTTCATAGTATCCTCCACTTGATAGATGAAAAAAAAAACTTAGGCTCAGAAAAGTTCGATAACTTGCCTCATGTCACCCAGTTAGTAGGTGGCAGAATCAGGATCTGAAAGTACGAACTCTGGATTCACAGTCCCACCAATATACTTGGTCCATGTTATACAGGTATCTCTAAACGTAGGACATTTACAAGTTGCCAGCCAGGAATAACTATGAGCTCTGAAGATGGAGACGTTAGTCCACAGCTCCCTTTTTCTTTTTCTTGGGCACATTTTATCTCAGAATTGAAACCATATCTTTTCACATGGACAGAGGTTCTCCCAGCCTCTTCTTGAGAATACACTGCAGTTTTCTTTGCAGACAAAGCCAAACCAAATGTTTGTTCTCAGAATCATTTTGAGCTTCTCAAATGCACAAAGACTTTAGCAAAAATCCCAGACTTCTACAATTTATATCATGGTAGGGGTGAATTCAGTTAGGAAATTTCAGTATCTTGCTATTGAAAGTTGTTGTTGATGAGCACGGGCTCTTCCACCAATAGGAACATGCAACTGATCTACTAGATGAAGTAGATGAAGATTTATATGAAACACTTGGGTTGTGGATAAAGTCTTTTAAATACAATTATAAAAATTTTATAGTTGATTCTAAGCAGCAATAAAAAATGTGATCGATTACTTCCTCAAATATCTTTTTTTTTTTTTTTTTTTGTGGGTACCGGGGGGTCGACCTCAGGACCTCGCGCACCAGCAGGCGCCCGTGCCGCTGAGCGATATCACTGGCCCCTTTTTCGTATGTGGGTTCCGGGAGTCGAACTCGGGCCCTCGCGCTTGCCGGGCAGGCGCTTAAGCCGCTGAGCCATCTCACCGGCCCATTCCTCAAATATCTTGTAAGATGTAAATATAAAATCACTGCCAAAAAAAGAGGAAAGATTTCTGAAATTCTGTGGAGTAAATTCAGCTGTTAGAAAAAACAAAGACCTTGGCCTTCACTGTTTCATACCACTTAGAATTTAAATATGGGTTGAAAGACTATTCTTAGTCACTCTGATTCTCAGAGTGGTATTAAAATGCAAGTTTTGTAGAAAATGAATATCTCATAATCTCTGCTGAACTCACACAGTTTAGTCTTAACTTGATATTGGTTTCATGTTTCTAATATGCATGTATTCCTACTTTACTGAATAATATTGTGAAGACTAGAATCCTAGAGTTGTCCTTAATGCTTCCCTCTGTCTCACCCCTATATTCAGTCTTCAAATCCCAATAACCTATTGAAGTTAACTTAGCTAGAATCTATTCACTTTTCTCTGCTGTAGCACCACCATAGTTCAGGCTCCTACAATTTCAAAACAGAATTCCTGAAATAATTTCCTCACTGATCTGTTGCCTCCAGGGTTACTCTCTCTCACTGCTCTCCATGCTGAGGATATGCGTCTTTCTGAAATGGAAAAGGGATCCCACTATCTAAAATGCCTCCTTTAGTCTCCATAGCTTTCAGGATACACTGTAAGTTCCTTAGCCTGTGTACATGGCTCTCTTGGTCTGCTATGGCTTACCATCTCACCATCAGGCATCATTCCAACTGATTCAACTGAGATCATGTCCCAGTGCTTTCATGTATTTGTCTCCTCCAGCTTTAGTTTTTGGTGTTTAAGTGCCTGAAATGTCCCTTCCCCAATCCTCTATACTTATAGAGGAAACCAAAACAGGAATTAGAGACAGATATGCATGCACATACCTTTTGTTTATGAATAGAACAAGATCTGGAAGAACATCTACTAAAACTGCACAGGAGAATCCTTGAAGAATTATGTATTTATTACTTTTCCATATTTTTGCATTTTATAGTACATATGTTTAACATCTTTTTATGCATTTTCAATTACATTTTTCCAATCTCACCTCCAGAGATACTGATTCAGCAGGGAAGCTAAAGTCCAGGATTATGATGTTCTAAGTTTCACAGACACTCAATTAATCAGGCAGTTTGGGGAACTATGGCTGAAATTATAGTTTCCAATATAACGAGGCAATTTATATTACTGTCTTTTAAGAAATATCCAACTTTATTGTACAACAATAGTTTTATTATTTCCTTTTATTTTGTATTAGGTTAATTCTACTACAAATACATATCCTCTAAGTACATTTGAATTATCTCCAAGAATTTTAATAGTGTGGATAGTCACTTTAATACTTAGTTACATTTAAATAAAGGACTTAAATAATCATAGAAAAAATAGGTTTATGGTATACATTTGATAAACCATTTTAAAGTTAAGGCAAACAAAAAAATCCATAAATACAATATCAGGGTTTTTAATTCTAAAATTTTAACCCTAACTGAAATACCATTTGTTTGGCTCTCAAAACCATGGACATTCTCAAAATATAAAGCAGGAAGTTATTAGAAATATCAACTTCTGTATAATATATAACTATTTCACTAAATATTTTTATAATTTTTGACTTCAGGAAAAATATAGATGCCAATGTTTTCAGAATTAACTTTTTTTGTGTGTGTGTGGGTACCAGGGGGTTGACCTCAGGACCTCGTGCACCAACAGGCACCCGTGCCACTGAGCGATATCACCGGCCCCTTTTTCGTATGTGGGATCCGGGAGTCGAACTCGGGCCCTCGCGCTTGCAAGGCAGGCACTTATGCCGCTGAGCCATCTCACCGGCCCTCAGAATTAACTTTTGAAATATGTATAATGACCTAAAGTTCAGACATCAAAGCATCTATTTCTTTAAACTTGTTAGTTATATTCTCAATGCATTCTCCAGTTTTTAATTTTATCCCATCAATGACAAGATAGTCCTCTTCATAGTGGTTTTGAAATGGATTGCCTGCAGAAGCTTCCGGGCTACATTTACGTAACTGCAAAAACAACCATACAATTCATCAGAAGTATAACAAATTTACTTGATTATTTGAACAAAATATAAAATAGTAATTACTCAAGCCATATCACTGTACAAAGGTGGTCAAATAATGATCCCCATCTTAATGTGTAGTACATGTGTTTGTGTAAGAATAAGTAATTACTTAAATTCTATCTCTATTCCACAATATTATGCAATTTTAGTTTTAATTTTATACTTTGGAAAATGTGATCATCTTAAATCTGCATTTTCTATATTAGCTTATTTAAAATATTAAAATATTAAATATTTATTTAAAATAATTAAAATTATTTAAGGGAATAAAAATTAAAGCCTCCTGGGGATGAACCCTTGTAAGAATAACGTGTGAGTACACACAAACGTACACACACACACGAGACTTTTTACCTTTGAGGTTCATTAAGGGTAGGAATCAGAATATACATGCAGTTCATACACGTATATTAATATATAAAAATTTGCCTTTTAATACAAATCATTATGTAGTAAACTATCTGATTTATACGTGGATTATGTAATTTTTGTGGATTATTCATCGATTTATCAAAATCTGAAATTAATTTCTTTCCATTGCTTGCCAAATAAAGGCATGTCAATTACAACTACTGTTAATATTAGCTAAAGGAGAAAATAATTAGGAAGGTGACTCCACTGAGGAAAATAATATAAAACATTTCAATGACAAATAGGAAAGAGTTTTGATTATCCACATGTGTATGCTTTTTTCCATATTGCTACACTCATCCATTCGTGTAAATGCTTGAGGGTAATCAAACTGAAAACTCGTAGGTGAAATGAGTAATGATAACATCAAAGTTACAATTTGAAAATAGCTCATATGATATCTGCTAGGAGAATCAACATGCTCAGGACTTTAAAATTATCTGGTGGTTCTTTTTGTCTTGTTTAGTTTGTCAGAAGTGACTTTCTCCTGCAAAATAAATCATATCTCCCATTTTAAGTGGAATTGTTTTGGAAGCCATGTTAATTCTTTTTAGCAGCAAAAAAGAGAGAGAGAGAGAAGATAAGAAGTCCCAATGGTGGTCATTTCTTTACTTTTGCACTGGAAATTGCTACAGTTTTGATAGTTGGTTTTATAGCTATTCACCTCATTTAAAAGTGCACAAGGCCCTGAATATCTTGAACATAGCATGAATGCCAGACTTACAAAGCTCAGTATGCAGAGCGGCTTACAAACCAGGCAGCAGGAGGCACTCACCTGCCTGCCAGCAAGTTAAAATAATTAATTGTTACAATTTCTAAATGCCTTATGAAAGTATAAAATACAAGAATCTAAAACAAAGAGCAAGCTCCTGCAAGGTGATGTATTAAAACTACGTATTTTACCTTAAGAAATAACAATCGGAAGTAATTTTCTGTTCTATCAAGTTACTAGTTATAATGACAAAATAGAAGCCAATTCTGTGGCTGTAAAAGCTCCAGGACATCACTATAAAAATCAACCTGGCTGTATTTTTGAAAAGACAAACTGCTAAGACTGAAAAAACACTGCTCAAACCATATGGTATTTAAACAAAGCATAAAATTGCTAGAAAAGAATAATTTGTGTATTAATTATATGTATATAAGACATGTCACCAATCTATAGATCTTGTTCTCCAAAATGTAAGATCCTTTTACAGAAAACTAATTTTTTAGAAAGGAAAACTAATCAGAAAAAAGTGGCACAGGCCAGTGATATAGCTCAGCGGCATAAGTGCCTGCCTGGCAAGCGTGAGGTCCTGAGTTCGACTCCTGGTACCCACATATAAAAAAAAGAAAGAAAAAAGAAAAAATGGCACTTATAACTTACTCAAATTCAGATAAAAGTTGATATTGCTAGTACTGATTAAAAAAATTATTTTTCAACTCAGTGGTAGTTGACATTAGTTTTATTTTAACACATTTATATCTATAGTGGTAAATTCTGTATGTTTCCTTAGTTTCTAACTCAGTAAGGAGTTGTTAAAGACTCATCTTTATACTTCTTGAAGTTCTAAATGAAATCATGTAACTTGGGCAGTCTGCCAAAGTGTATAAACAACCTTGATCATTTCTAAATCCTTTATTTTTTTCTGCACGTGGGAAGAGTCAGATTTGGGGATGAATAGTTGTTCAAAGTGAGATGGGAGTGAGTGTGAGAAAAGAGAGATTAAGTAAGAAAATTTTAACATTCATTCTCTGGAAATTTCTATTCCTTATTTTCTTCTATAATAGTACCTAATCTGAGGTATCTGAGTTTATGCCAAACATTTTCCCAGTTTACCTATTTATTCCTGCAAACAATCTTTGAGGCAGGTGATAAATAACTTCCTAAAGTATACAAGTCCTTAGTGGTAGGAGCAGGATTGGGGCATAAGCGTTGTATTCCAGTCAGTCTCAATCTGCTGTCTTGACTCCAGGCACACCATCTATCTGAATGAATGAAACCTAAGGTCACACAACTCCTTGCTGTCGGTTTTCTTTCTATTTTGTGAACAACTGTACATTTGGTGGAAGTTTATTCCTTTTGACTTATTTTTCTCATACTTACCACATTGCTGTTCTGCTGTTCAAAAACCCTCATTTTATTTGCAGATACACTAAATAAAATAACAACGTATGGCCTATCTAAATCCTACATGTTGTCTACAGCCCTACTACTCTGAATGTGCCCAATCTTGTCTGAATCCTATATATTTGGATAAAAGAAAAGGAAAAAAGGATAAACCTAGATATGAATGGTAGAACTTATTTTGGTGAAAAATCTACTTATTTTGGAAACAAATTCCAGTGAAAATTCAGTATGTTAATTATTGTGGTTTCTTCCTTACAACAGTTATCCTGGTTCATGAACCAAAGAGGACAGATTTTCCAGGAAGCTGCTGTTATCTTGCTCCCTTCCTTCTCCCAACTGAAAAGATTAGAAATGAGAGAAAGGTTTGTCTATAGAGACCCATCCCAGCTACAGTGAGCCTCCTCCATCTTTCTTCGTTTCAGTCCCAAGGATCTAAAATTAAAAGAACTTCTCTCTGCTTAACCATAGATTTTTTTCAAAACTGACATGTATTCTGAGTTCTTGATAGGCTACTAATTTATTAATCACTTCATGATAATCGAGGGCTCAAATTTCAGATGTGAAAAAGAAGTTGTGTATAATTATAATGTGCAATGAAGAACAATTCTGCCATTTAAAGAATTTGAAGTTGCTATTTAGGCCTGATAATAGCTATCAATATTACCTTGTCTCCTGGATTTATTTCTTCTCCATGCACTTGTTCTGACTCATCAGGTGCTGCTGTAGGCTCTAGTGCTTGCTGTAGCATTTGTTCCAGCTCTTTCAGCAAACCTTCTGTCTCAGAGACAACTGAAGAAACATCATTAATATAGTTTTAAAAGGAACATCATAATCATCCTGCACCATGGAAAGACGGAGAATCTGAGAAGCCTTTCCAAAGACAACATAGCAAAAGGCCATGAGCCCGTGCCTCTTCATCTTTCACGCTGACTACTACAATATGATATTCTACCTCCTAATATCTGGCATTTATTGGCAGGTCACCAAAATCACAGCATGTAAAGCAGCGGAAAGTTCATGGAACATGAACTTTTACCTGACAGGACATAAGAAAGAAAATTTTAAATTCTGCTAAAATAGTTATGAATAACAATGTTAAATAAAATTGTGGCAGGTTATAAAATAGAAAGCTTCCTTTTCTTGGTTGTCATTTGAAAAATGATTTCCCCTTTACATTTTTTTTTTACATTACAGCTGTCTGTATTTCTATCTATATTTATGGCTTGCCCTAAGCACTTTTTTTTCAATCAACAAATATTTATTGTGTACCTAAAGGGACAAAGAACTCAAGAAAATAGATATAGAGTAACAAGCCTTCTTGGTTATAATCTCTTCCCAGACAATCTTAGGTTTACTCTCTGGGAAATTTCTTTCAAAAAAATTTGAAAAAAGCTTTCTGATAAGCCATTTCACACTTTAAAACAACTTCTCAACAAAACAAAAATCATAATTAACATGTTAGCTGCATCAAAGAGATGTGTTCTACAATAATTGTTAAAGGCTAAGAATACAGACAACAAAATGCTCCATGCTAGTGGTATTCAAAAGTTGGTAGCATGAGAATCACCTGGAAAATTTATTTTAAAAGAAGGATCCAACTCTTTGTCAACTGAAGCAGAATTTTCTAGAGGAACATGTTTTTACTGAAGCAGTTTTAATGAAATTAACCCCCAAATTTTAATAATTTTTTACTAGTAATCTATTACTTAATAGACAACTATTTCTGGTTATCTTTATACTGATTCCCCAGTGCTAGTCATAAATATTGTGTTTTTCTACTTTACATTCTGAGCCTATAGAAACTGACACTGAAATTAAACGCACTGTTGAGAAGATGGATTTTGAGCTATGCTGTAAAGGAATGATGGTAAACATCTCTATATTTCTAATGTTAGGTTAAAATACAATCAATTTATGATAATGAATGTCATTGTCAAATGGCACTGTAAGCTTTCTGTTTTCAACTGATCTGGAAAAAATATGTAAGCAGCCTTTTGATCAAAGTGTAGACAGTGTAGTACAGGACTTCATAAATCAGCCAGGGTTTATAACACCAGCTTGACTGATGTAAAATTCTGCTTCCAGAGCAATGGAAGGCCTGCTTTTCTAAATAGGTATTCCTATATTGTAAACTAAAGTTCAAAATAATTTTCAAGTAATAGCAGTTATTATAATCAACAGTTTATCAAAATTGGTCAATGATATCCTCCAAGGATAGAGACAAAATGAATGCCTTTGATGATTGCATGACCAATCATCTTTTATCAATACTGGTTATCTTGCAATTTTCTTGACTTGTTTCAATTTTTTTGTTGAGAGTGAAGTGGTAATACTACCACTACTCCATCACTAGAAGAGAGAGAGGAAGGGAAGGAGGAGAGGAGGAAGAAGGGATGAAAAAAGAGAGAGAGGGAAGGAAACAGATATACCTCCAACTGGAAGTTCATGACTAGCTTTTAAAAATCAATGTGTACAAAATAAATCAGTATTGTTTTTACATTCTTGATAAAAAATAAATCACTGGGGCCAGTGAGATAGCTCAGCGGCATAAGCGCCTGCCTGGCAAGCACAAGGTCCTGAGTTCAACTCCCGGAACCCACATACGAAAAAAGGGCCAGTGATATCGCTCAGCGGCACGGGCGCCTGCTGGTGTGCAAGGTCCTAAGGTCGACCCCCAGTACCCACAAAAAAAAAAAAAAAAAACTGAACAATTGTCACTATTTTTAAAGATTTCAAATATATACATTGAGTTTTCTTTAATCTCTACTTCTCTATTAAATGTTTAATGAAAACATTTCCTCTATTATTTAGAAACTGAGTTGAGTTACCCTAATGCTGGCATTAAAAATAACACTTAAAGAAATTTTCAGGACTATTTTATTGATTTTGAAAGCATTCTAATCGAAGAGGAGGGTAAGGAGAAAAAAGTAATAAAGTTTTTAATTAACCACAAATAATTCTTTCTGTGTTTGTGATATAAATATAGAGATGAGTAAAGAACAGGTTGACTTGTAACAAAGAAGAGATCACTATTCCTATAGATACAAACAGAAATAGGAGGTATGATGCCTTTTGGAAAAGCGGGATGTGGGGAAAGGGGATGAAGTTCAACATCAGCTTTTAGCCACACCATACCACACCAAAGGTTGGTAGGCAAAGTTTATCTTGAATAGTAGGATAGCGCCTTTTTCCCCAGTCACCCAGTCTACCTGCTAGATGCAAGCTCCAAGGACTCCACGTTCCCTCTAGGGCTCACCTCATGAATCAAACCATTCCTATATTAACCATCCACTTTCTGGGTAGTATGCCAATCTGTATTCAAAATTTATAAACTATTTACCCCCAAAGAAGGAATGAGGTATTTACCAACAGAAAACAATGCAACAATAAAGCAACAAAAAGACAAAAAACTAAAAGAAATCAAACCAATTCATTAAGGAAAATATGAAAGGCAATAATTAAATGTAAGAGATGCTTAGATCAATTTCCAATGTTGCATCAAAAAAAATTCATAAACTTTGCTTTACACTTCCTTATAATCAAAGTAACACAAGAAATAGGTGGACACTTCGATTAATTTTACTAAGCTCTGTGTCCTTGAAAAAGTCACATAACCTTTTAAGTGCTTCAGTTTCCCAATCATTAAAGTCTACTTTATATGATCTTGTGAGGCTTAAATAAACAAATGTATATGAGGTGTTTAGAGCAATGAAGATATATAGTAATTGTCATAGTTATCAATCATCATTATTATTGCTATTATCCTTTCTTCACCACAGAAGAATTTTCTTGTTCCTAAGCACTAAATAAATAGGTTATAACGCATAATAACAATATAGTACATAATATTCCTGGTAACAACTTTTCCAAAAATGCAAACATGTTCCATAAGTAGTATTTTTAGATAAATCTTTATAGACATGAGCATACAATTTACATTATTTAATGTTCCCTCAATTCTTTCTATTAATTTCTAGAAACAGATCTGTCATTATTGGATAAGAATGCTTCTATTGCATCTCTTTTTCATAAGTGAGGAAACTGATACTTACAGAGATAAAAGTAACTGCACTTAATTAGTTTCCTTGCTAATAACTAAGTAAGGAAAAGCGAGAAAATATCCATGGATCATAAAGTCCACTCAGGAACAGTAAGTCTAGGCCAGGAGACTAGTGTGAAGTTTGAGCATGTGGGTGTTTAAGCAAGTTGGGTCCAAGAAGTGGGGCAGACATTGAAGAAGATAGTATAACTTTCCTTACTCATTTGAAGCAGGACTGATACCACTTTATCTATGAAGAAATGAGAGCTATCAGAAGCTTTAATTGAGAAGTCCACAGAAATATCAGTAGGGATTTCAAAAAAAACTTGAGTGTTATAATTGAAAAGGACCACTTTTTTCAGGAGTCTACTTTTGGAGACTAGATACTCCTGCTTTTAAATTCATGATAGGATGAAGGAATGAAACACAAATTAGGTTAGCTATCTTAACAAATAACTTTTGAGACTTTTACAGCCATTCAGAATATAAGATTCCCGAAGTAGTTTCTCTTCCCCTGGATAAAGAGTGAGATATAGCCATACATTATTTCATCAGTGGATGCCTCCTGAGGAGAGTGGACCTTTTTATTTTCTTGTGTACATTGGAAGAAAGAAGGATCCTGATTCTGGAGCCCTGGGTCTCCTAATGGGAAATCAGTTCAGGGATAAAGAGACTTTTGCCTTCCTACAGGAATAGATAAACTGATCACCTGAAGCAAAGGAAGGAAGCAACCAAGAAAAGGCATCTTAATTAGTGAGAAAACAGCAGCAGATTCAGTTGGAAGAGAGATACAACAGAATTTTGTTATAGTTTAGGAAAGGAACAAACGTAGTTAAAAATAATTGCTCCATCCTTCTCTGCCTGCTTTAGTTTCTTTTAATGAGACTCAAAGCAAATGGCTTATTTAGCAAATTGAAATACAATGCCATAGCATGGTGGTGGCTTTAAGGGAGAGGGACTATGGCATTGACAACTCCTCTGGGTTTAATGGGCTTTGAACATGACTGCCAAAGTTACATCTTGCAAATAAGCATTTGCTTGCTTTTCAAGACTAATGATAATGTAGGAGTAAGTAGCTTTCGAAGAGAAACTTTCTCCCTGCATTCTACATTCACCTTATTGTGTTCTAATATCAATGACAATTCAGCTGGAAGCCCCAAGTCATTACTTTACTTCCTTTTATCCCTTTGGACTCCATAAATTCAGAATGGAAAAGTCTGGATTGAAACATAGTTGGCATTTCCTCATAGTTGGCATTTTCCACTACTTGTGCTCTATTTTAAAAATTAAATATATGCCAAAGCTAGAGACTCTTAAATTTGAGGAAATAGAAACCTAAAGGCAATCGAAAAGCCCCTATATGAAATCAACACCAAAAGTAACCCACTGATATGAGAAATCTCTTTTGTATTTTTTTCTCTTCAAAGGAAACAACTACATTTTGTGGAATTAGATTATAAGTGAAAGAACTAAAAGCAGGGAAGGTCTTCACATACCCATATTTTCCTTTGATAATACATCCTCTGAACAAACATTTTCAAAAGAGCATTTTGAAAGAGCTTTCCTAGAAAAAAAATTAGATATACTTAGTTTTAAAAGATCAATTACGATCATTCATGTGTACTCACTTGTAATCATGATTATGAATATAAATTTTTTAAGGTGTGTTTCCTCAGTTGCCTTACATAGTAAGTTAGACAGTGATCAAGTGAAAAAAAATAAGGGGGACTAATACTAAATTGAGCTCTTACTGGGTACGAAGCACTGGTGATCTACCAAGCACCTTACACAAGTCTGTGTGTGCATGCATGTGTATGTGTGTGTGTGTGTGTGTGTGTATTAATCTTCCTCCAAAAAAATCTAATTAAGTAACTCTCATTAAACAAAGAAACTGAAAAATTTGAGATATCACAAAAAACAACAAATTTGGCAATTTAGACAAATGGTTGAGCATGACAGAACTGTTTCGTCAAACTGCAAAGTGATAATGTTTCCAACATACAATGCTGTTCAGATGCCCTTCGTCTAATCATTAAGATATTGGAAAGTCAGTTAACTTCTCCAAGCCACAAATTATTCATCTTTTGAATGGAGACAATTATAATACAATATGTATTTGATGAGGTTGCTTTGAGGTATAACTGAAAAAGGGCAATGAAAGTCCATTAAAAAAAATTCTTATCTTCTGAAGGAGTACAAAGAAGAGAAGGAAAAGGATTGTCAGTTTTTACTTTTGAGTGGGATTGTTTTTAACACAGCACTGATTACATTTTTAAAAAATGGTATGGCTGGTTCAACAACAAATACCAAAAAATTATCAGTAGTTTATTAGTGTATACTGAACGCCAGTTTCTGGTTTGCATTACCTATTTTTAAAATAAAAGCCTGTTTCTCATTGGTTACTCAAATGATATTAATCTTTAAAAACCCTGGTTCAACATATTTATATGAATATTAAATTTTCTTCATACTTCTAAAACTACTAGTCATCACTTTATTTTTTTAGAAAAATTTAAACACAAGATTTCCCCAATGAAAGAGAATGAAAGATTGAGAGAAATGTCAAATAATATAGATATTTCAATTTTATCATAATACTTTTTAATTTTATAAAGCATACCTTTTCCTTTTCTTAAATTTAGGCTTTTTCTTTTCAATCTCGTTTTTGGAAACTTGCATCTACAAAACAATAGCAAAAATATGAGTTAACACATATGCAATTGGATCTGCTCAGTGTAAAAGTGGGTCCTATATGGTGGAAATAATTTAGCTGAAGAAAAATTCTGGTTCATACTCCTGGAAATCTAATCAATTGTTTCAGTCACTGCAACTGAACTGATCTGCTCAACTTCTAAGAATCGTAAAGCAATCTGATATGGACATACATCTTATATATTATATACTCTCTCCCTTTACATACCTTCACAAATACATAAAAATACTAAATACAACAACTTTTAAGTTTTATGCATTATATATAACCTTCTAAAGAAACAAAATTCAGATTCCAGAAGCATAGGGAATGCAAAACTATATATGTGGAATTGACATGATGAAGGCCCTCAAGGGTCTTATACCAGGATTGGGCCTAAGAGGCTTAGGATTGGACTCTGTATGTCTATGCAATGACAAATAAGATATTTTGGGGGTGACATTGATTAGATAACTGCACTGATAATATATAAAGCCTGAGGACTTCAAAAGGATTAAATAGAATAAGCAAAATTCTACTCAACAGGACTCAAAAGTGACAAAGTAGCATTTAGTCTGATGTGGGGAATTAAATGGGGGAAAAAGCAATAAAACTAAAAGAATGAAAATAGTAGGCTTATACAATAGATGTGAGAAATCCAAATTTATATCTCCTGAAAATATCAGGATTTCCAAATCAAATAATTAACATGAAGATTTATCCAGGATTTCCAAAATTAGTAAAACAGAAGTAAGCACAAAAGCTAAATAATTAATATGAGGACTTCTATAGAATCTCTAACACTAGTTCACAATTAAAGGCACACAGATTATTCTGGAGAAGAAAAAACTATGAAATAATTATACATGTATTGTACAGTTCAGTTGACATAAAATTCAAAAATAAGCAGAAAAAGAGCTTTCCTAGAAAAAATTAGATATATTTAGTTTTAAAAGATCAAGTGAGACAACGTGATCAAGTGAAAAAAGGGGACTAATATTGATTTCAGCTCCATGTTTGGCTGGGTCCAAGTCAAAAACATGGCGAAGAATCATGGCAGAGCAAAGATACTTCATGGTGTATGGGAAGCAGAGCAGTTGAACAGCACCAGGAAGAAAGGGGCCAGGGACCATATATGGTACCCAAGTTCATGCTTTCATTACCTACCTAGGTATACCCAGAAATATCAATAAAAATCTACATTATGATAATATAGTGGTGAAATTGCACTCAGTAAAATGATTTTAAAAAGTAGATCATAAAAGCAACCAAAGAGGGCTGGGGATACAGCTCAGCAGCACAGCACCTCCTGGCAAGCACAAGGCCCTGAGTTTGATTCCCGGTACCAAAAAGAAAAAGCAATCCAAGAGAAAAGACAAGCTACAAGCCAAGGCAATTAGATTGTAATAGATACCATATCAACAATATCCAATGTCTTCAAATAATCTGTAACCAATAAAATTGTAATTCAAGAAGGTAGCCATATGTTTGTGTGATTGAGGCTGTTTGAGGAGTGTAAGGAATTTCAAACTATTTTTTTCTATGTTTTTAATATTGATTTCAGTGATTATTAAATAAATTGTCAAAATTTTAAAATGACATTTCTAAAAAAGTAAAAAGTTAAAAAGATACAAGTCTGGTGAAAAAGCCACTAGGACATACTTGGGAAGAAGAAGACTGAACCTAGAAGAAAAAATTAAAAAGAAGTGAACATATGCATATTAATTACTAAACATTGTGTAAATCTAAATGAATATTGACCTAACAAAAGACAAATTGGTAGTGGTATACATAATAAGTAGGATTTATAGAAGTAGACAGCTCAACGGAAGAGGAACAAGGATTAGGCCCAGATAAAAGAAGTCAATGAGGAGGAGCACCAAGATGGTGGAGTAGTAAGCAGCAGAGAAAGAGCCTCTCTCAGAGCTGCCATCCAGATGTTGGAATATAGCAACATGAGGAAGAGAAGAAGGGAAGTGGGTCCTCTGGACACAGGAAGGATCTGAAGCGAGAACTGAAGCCCACAGAGAGAGTGAAGAGAGAAACTTCATCAAAGAAAGAGGTACCTGGCTGGCAGAGCCTTCTCCCTGAGTCGGGACTCACTGCGCAACAGGAGCAGTTCAAACCTACCCACACACAGTGACTGCTGGTGACCCCAGAGGCCTCTACAGAGAGATGCAGCAGTGGAGGGGAGCAGTGGACATGAAAGACTGCACTAGCTGGGGGGTGGGTGCTGAGGCTTGGTCATCCTGTGGGAGAGAGTGATTGGCTGGGAGCCATCTTGGGCAGGGGCCAGCTGAGCTCAGAACTCAGAGCAGCTGCTGGCTCCACCTAGTGGCTCCCAGCTAGGGTCAGGCCCGCTGTGGAAGGTGTGCTGACTGCTGCAGGCTGAATGGGTCTGGTCTCAGTCCCAACAGCCAGAATACAGACTGAACTTCAGGGGAAATAAAGGTGCAGGCTTGCTGAGATTATCCACTACCCGCCATAAAGTTAGTGCTGGCTTGCTGGGATAAATCAACACGGATCTGGACTCTGTCTCCAAACGTTATCTACCAGTGACAGCAGAGACAAACCTGGAAGTAGACTTTTTTTTCCTCTCTCTCTCTCTTGTTTTTGGTGTTGTTGTTGTGGTTTTGTTTTTCTTTTTTGTTTTATTTTCTCCTTCACTGTTTGATCTTGTTTTTATATGAGTGTGAACATGGTTTCTAGCCACTTTGTGGTTGTTGTTCTGTTCTGTCCCTCCTTTTATCTCTCCCTTCTCTATTTCCCTCCAGTCTTCTGCACTGGTTTCCAATGTTAGCAAGATCCCCTTTGCCTTACTCCTAATCTCTTCCTCTTCTTCTGCTTCTCTATTTTCTTTCTAACACCTTTTACATTTTAACCCCTGAGGGTAAAATTGACATATTAAGGACTTATATACTGCATATAATTTTCTGGTTTGTTTTAGATTTTTTTATATAACCACAAATCTAGTTAATAGGGTTAAAGGTGGCAAATTAATGGTTACCTCAGTTTGTCAATTTCTAGGCTGGGTTTGATGGTATTATTATTGCTGATGGTACCACTTTAACCAAAAGTAACATAATTGTTCTTACCAGCTATTTTTCCTGGTATCCCAAGACTGAGAGTAATGAAAGGTCATAGAAAACACTGTGGCGTAGTGCCAAAGAACCAGGGGCTGGGCCAAGCAGGCAGCAATTTCTCATCCCCAACAACTTGAAGAAGTAGGATCTTGCAACAGACTCAAAACCCAAAAACTGGCTACACCAGGAAGATACCCCAGAGAAGCAGTCATTTTCTAAGGGGTCTAAATACTAGCAATAAAGAAACTCACCATAGGCAATTTACAAGCATCAACCCAGGAATTAAACTAAAAAAAGAAAAGAAAAAAAAAAAAAAGAAAGAAAGAAAATCAGAAGACACTTAAACAAGATGTAACTCCAGACATTCAGTACACCAAAGGAAAACCCAGGCAGCAATGAGGTTGGACAATCTTAAAGCCACCCACCTGGCCTCTCTGAAGTGGTAACAACAAAGCAATTAAATAAGGCTCTAGAAAAAATCAGATCAGAAATAATTTCTCAGATAACTGCAGAGATGGTGTCCACAATGAAAACCATGCTTAGTGACTCTAGAGCAGATACAGATAAAAAAAATAGAGCAGCTTAAGAAAATGATGGAAGCCATGAATTCTCAGCATAGGAAAGAAATGGAATCCATAAGGCAGATTCCAATAGATATCCAGGAGAATAAAAATTCCATTGAAAGTATCCACAGCACAATCAGCCAATGTGAGGACAGAATCTCAGATATAGAAGACAGGCTTGAGATTAGCAATTGTGAAAAGAAAGACTTCTTAAAAATAACAAGGGATCATGAGAAATCAATCCAGTAGCTGCTAGATGATGCAAAGAAAGATTGGACTCAATGAAAAAGCAAGAGATAGCACAAAGGATATAAAAAAAATGATCACAGATGTCATGGCAGAAAACTTCCCTGGTAGGGAAAAATAATTTGACATGTAGATAAGTGGGGCATACAGAACCTCAATTAGCTATGATCAAAAAAAAATCTACAACCAGGAAAATCATAGTGAAGATTCCAGAAATTCAACACAAAAATAGAATATTAAAAGCAGTTAGGGAAAAGAAACAAATCACCTACAAAGGAAAGCCCATCAGAATCACAGCTGACTTCTCAGCACAACCTTCAAGTCAAGGAGAGCTTGGAGTGAAGTATTTAAAGCTCTAAAGGAAAACAACCTCCAACTCAGATTGATGTACCTTGCAAAACTATCTTTCAAAACTGATGGAGAAACAAGATACTTCCATGACACCTGAGGATACTTATGACCACAAAATGAGTATGACAAAATGTTTTGAAGGACATTCTACAAAGAAATAACAAGGATTACAACTCCATGAATCCCAACAGAAGGAATCCACCAGGAAAGGCAAACAATTAAAAAGACAAGGGGAAGAAAAGGGGAACCAACAATAGGAAAATAACATGACAAGGATAAACCAACACATATCAGTTATCACCGTCAATGTTAATGGTCTCAGTTCACCAATTGAAAGACACAGACTGACAGAATGGATCAAAAAGCAAGATCCAACAATATGCTGCATAAAAGAAATGCATTTAATTCAAAAAGAAAGTCATAGACTGAAAGTCAAAGGATGGAAAACAATACTCCATGCAACAGGAACCCAGAAAAAAGCAGGGGTAGCTATTCTATTTGCAGACAAAGTGAACTTCAAGCCAAGAAGGATTCAGAGAGATAAAGAAGGTCACTACATCCTTGTAAAGGGAACAAGAGGAAGAGATAACAATCATAAATGTACATGCAAAAAATACCAGTGTACCTAACTATATGAAACAGATATTAATGGTCATGAAAAATCAAATAAGCACTAATACAATTGTATTTGGGGATCTCAAGACCCACTGTCACAGAAAGACACATCAACTAGACAAAAAATCAAAAATAAAATATTAGAAATGAAACAAACTTTTGAACAAATGGACTTAGTAGATTTCTACAGAGTGTTCCACCCCACAACATCAGAATGCACATTCTTCTCAGCTGCACATGGAACATTCTCCAAAATAGACCACATACTAGCTCACAGAACATGCTTAAGTCAAGGCAAAGGAATTGAAACTATCCTATGCATATTATCAGATCATAGCACAATGAAATTGGAAATCAATGGCAAAAGAAACCACAAAAACTTCATAAACACATGGAAATTAAATAACAGCCTCCTGAACAACCAGTGGGCCAGAAACGAAATTAAAGAGAAAAGTAGACAGTTTCTACAATTAAACAATTCTGCCAGTACAACATATTGGACCTTATGGAACACAAGCAAAGCAGTCTTACAAAGGAAATTTATAGTGGTGAATACACATATCAGAAAAACAGAGCGAGCTCCAATAAAAATCTTAATGTTGAACCTCAAGCTTCTAAAAAAGAAGAATAAGTAAAACCCAAAACTCCTATGAGGGAGGAAATTATAAAGATCAGAGCAGAAAGTAATGCAATTGGAGACTAAGAAAACAATACAAAGAGTTAATGAATCAAAGAGTTGGTTCTTTGAAAGATTAAATGGACAAACCCTTAGGAAACCTTATAAAAAAAAAAAAAGACTCAAACCCATGCAATTAGGAATGAAAAGGGTGAAATCACAACAGATCCAGCAGAAATCCAGAAGATCATCTATATCTACTTTGAGAACTTGTATTCTAATAAGATGGAAAATGCAGAAGAAATGGACAGATTCCTAGATACATATGAATTACCAAAGCTGAATCAAGAAGATATAAAAATCCTAAATAAACCAATATCAGTCAATGAAATCAAAGATATAATTAAAAACCTACCAACAAAGAAAAGCCCAGGCCCTGATGGATTCACTGCCGAATTCTACAAGAAATTTAGAGAAGACCTAATACCACTACTTCTCAAACTCTTTAATGAAATTGAAAGGGAACCAGTACTGCCAAATTCATTCCTGGAAGCAAGCATTACCCTGATACCAAAACCAGAGAAGGACCCAACTAAGAAAGAGAACTACAGGCCAATCTCCCTAATGAACATAGATACAAAAATCCTCAATAAGATACTGGGAAACAGAATCCAGCAAATAATCAAGAAGATTATACACCATGACCAAGTTGGATTCATCCCAGGGATGCAGGGATGCTTCAACATATGTAAATCAATAAATGTAAGACATTAACAGAGCCAAGGACAAAAACCATATGATCATCTCAATAGATGCAGAAAAAGCTTTTGACAAAGTCCAGCACCCATTCATGATAAAGAAAAAAAAAGCCCCTACAGAAAATTTGATAGAAGGTCTTTATCTCAATCTGATAAAAGCCATCTATGACAAACCAATAGCCAACATCATACTAATGGACAAAAACTGAAAGCTTTCCCTCTAAAATCAGGAACAAGACAAGGATGTCCACTGTCTCCAATCTTATTCCACACAGTCCTGGAAACTTTAGCCAGAGTAATTAGACAAGAGAAAGAAATAAAAGGAATAATGATAGGAAAAGAAGAAGTTAAATTATCATTATTTGCAGATGACATGATACTCTACATAGAAGACCCCAAAAGCTCCATGAAAAAACTGCTAGATTTAATAAGCAAATTCAGTAGTGTAGCTGGATACACAGTCAACACTCAAAAATCAATAGCCTTCCTGTACATGAATAAAAAAACTCACTGAGAGAGAAATTAGGGAAACAACACCTTTCACAATAGCATCCAAAAAAATGAAATACCTAGGAATTAATCTAACGAAAGATGTAAAAGACTTCTACATTGAAAACTACATCACTCTGAAGAAGGAGATTGAAGTGGATATCAGAAAATGGAAAGATATCCCTTGCTCTTGGATAGGAAGAAACAATATAGTGAAAATAGCCATATTTTCAAAACTGTTATACAGAATTAATGCAATTATGCTCAAAATCTAACAGCATATCTCACAGAATTAGAGAAAACATTCTTAAAAGTCAGTATCCCTTGCTCTTGGATAGGAAGAACCAATATAGTGAAAATGGTCATATTTTCAAAACTGTTATACAGAATTAATGCAATTATGATCAAAATCTAACAGCATATCTCACAGAATTAGAGAAAACATTCTTAAAAGTCATTTGGAACTGGAAGAGACCTAGAATAGCAAAGGCAATTCTGGGCAACAAAGGCAAGTCAGGGGGCATCACAATCCCTGGCATGTAATTACACTATAAAGGTACTATGATAAAAACAGTGTGGTACTGGCAAAAAAAAACAGACCTGAGGATCAATGGAACAGATTAGAAGATGCAGAAACAACTGCAGATGTACTCAGCCACCTTATCTTTGACAAAGGTGCCAAACACATTCACTGGAAAAAAGGTAGCCTCTTTAATAAATGGTGCTGGAAAAACTGGCTTTGCACATGATGAAGACTAAAATTGGACCTATATCTTTCACCATGCACTAAACTACATATTAAAAGATAAACACTAAATTTTCTGGAAGATAGAGTAGGTAAAACTCTTGAAGACATTAGTGTAGGCAAAGACTTTATGAATAAAATCTTGATCATACAGGAAGTATCACAAAGAATCAACAACTGGGATCTCATCTTATTAAAAAGCTTTTGCAACGCAAGAGAAACCACCAACAGAGTGAAGAGACAACCCACAAGGTGGGAGAAATTGTTTGCCAGCTGTTTCTCAGACAAAGGATTACTATTGAGAACATATAAAGAACTCAAAAAAAAATCAGACCTACCAAGTTTAAAGACCTAATCCAAAAATGGATATCTGAGATGAATACACACTTCTCAGATGAAGAAATACAAACAGTAAATAGATATATGGAAAAATTTTCAACATCACTGGTCGTTCAAGAGACGCAAATTAAAAGAACACTGAGATTCTATCTTACCCTGGAAAGAATAGCTATTATCAAGAAATCAACTAATAACAAATGCTGGAGGGGCTGTGGGGAAAAAGGAACCCTTCTCCTCTGTCAGTGGGAGAGTAGACTGGTGCAACCACTGTGGAAATCAGTGTAGAGATTCCTCAGAAAACTAGGATTAGAGGTCCCATTTGACCCAGCTATTCCCCTCCTGAATATCTTCCCAGAATTAAAAACATCATACCACAGTGATATATGTGCACCCATGTTTATAGTAGCACAATTTGTAATAGCTATATCTTGGAAACAATCCAAGTGCCCATCAACCGAGGAATGGATAAAAAGATGTGGTCTTTTTATACAATGCAATACTACTCAGACATAAAGAAGGATAAACTCAAAGTTTTTATAGGTAAATGGATGCAACTTGAGACCATACTCATAAATGAAATCAATCAGACTCACATATGTAAACATTGTATTGTCTCCCTAGTGTGAGAAGCTGAAAGAGTAAATAAGATCCAAAATGTGCAATAGATATTGTGAAAAGGGAAGAAACTCTTCAAAAAGAAAGAGAAACTGGGATGAGGGAAAGGAGAAAAGAAGGAAGGGAAAAGCAAATTTGTATGTGTATATATACATATATATATACATATATATGTATATATATGGTAATTAAGATAGTTATACCACTACTTTTTCTTAATTCATTGAAAAGAAAGATTTGTGCTAATATTGTTTGGACAATTAAATGCATATGTCTTGTACTCTGAGTGACTAATTTAAAGATAACTACACAATGTATTAATCATTGTTACTCCCCTATTATCTTGTTATGAAATTTTGGTATTTTTTCTCTTTAAAATAAAATTAAAAAAAAGAATAATAAAATAGTACAAAAATTGGACATGCATACCTTTATGAACTAAACTGGATGCAAAAAATGAAGCCACTAAACAACTTGAAATTCAAATATATATATATATATATATATAATGTATGGAAGCCCACTGCCATCTGCCATTCAATGTGAAATTAAACCATGTCATATTGTCTGAAAAATCCCAGTGACAATACTTTCTGTAGAATCATCCCTGAAATCAATACACTCTGGTCATTGGGCTGGCACATGTTTCACTTGTCAGTCATTTTCTTAGAAATGAAACTATTGCAATAAAAAAAGAAGTCAATGAATCTTTAGTTATTCAGAAATTGAGAGATGGTAAATAAATTTAAATTGTTCAATTAATTATGCTTGAAGTTCCTTTATAAAGGTAATCATCAAAAGAAGACAAACGCAATGTAAATTTTCCAAACTAGTAGGAGGGAGAAAGGGAAATTTTAAATATACAAACAATTGTTGGAACTTAAGAGGAAAAAAAGAAAAGATACTGTCAATAGAAAATACAAATAAGTGTTAAAAATTATTCTAAATATATCTACAATGTCAAGTAATACAAATTGATCTAACATACTTTTTGGAAGAGTGGTTTAAAACAAACTCTAACTACTAAGAAACACTAAAACATGATAACATGGCTATCAAAATGCCAGCCACCTTTTTTTTTGCAAAAATTAATAAGTTAATCATAAAAATTTAAATGAAAATAAGAGATACAAAATAATCATGAAAAGAAGAACCAAGTTAGTCATAATTTCTGATTTTAAAACTCATTACAAAATGATAATAGTCAATTCTTTTAGTTCATTGAAAACAAAGGTTTGTGCTAATATTGTTTGGACAATATTTCATGCCTTTATCTTGTACTCTGAGTAACTACTATGAAGATAACAATACTCTACGTATTAATTATTGTTACTCTCCTATTAGCCTGTTTTGAAACTGTTTTATTTTTATTTTTAATTTTTTCTCTTTAAAATAAAAATTGATAATAGTCAAAAAAGTATGATATTTGCATAAGAATAGAAGAAAAGATAAAATGAAATTAACTAAAATTAAAAATTCTATTTGACTCAGCTAGTCCCCTTCTAGGTATTTCCCAAAAAAGTTAAAGTCATTATACTACAGTGATACACTATACCCACATTTACAGCTGCGTAATTTGTAAGAGCTAAATCTTAGAAATAGCCTAGATGTCCATCGACAGAGGAATGGATAAAGAAAATGTGTTATTTATTTAGTGTGCAATGGAGTACTACTCTGCCATAAAGAAGGTTAAATAAACTTGAGGCATTTTTAGGTAAATGGATGCATCTCAAGACCATAATGTTAAGTGAAATAAATCAGACACACAAGTTTAAGTACTGCATTGTTTCTATTATATGAGAAACCCTAAATATAAATATGGGAAAAAATAAAATAGATATTAGGAAGTAGGGAGATCTTTTTCAAATGGGAAGGAAAAGATGGATGGAGGGAGGAGAGAAGGAAGGGAAAGGGGGTTTTAAAAAGGAAAGTTGAAGAGAAAAAATGGAAATAGAGTTTTTGTAAATGGGAAGGAGAAGAAGAGTTGGGTGAAACAGGAAGGGAGAGAAGGGGAAGGGGACCAAAAATATTAAGATGTGTTATGTACAGGTACAAACTTTCTGTGATAAATGTAATCATTATGTATCATAAACATGTATTAATAAAAAATGGAATGAAGTTGGGAGTGCAAGAATGAACTCTTACACTTGATTTCCAGCAAGGGTGTTAATTCAATAAGGAAAGAACAGTCTTATCAACAAATAATACTAAGAAAACTAGGTACCCATATGTAAAATGATAAAGTTCAACTGCTACCTCATGTCACATAAAGAAGTGGATCAAAGATTTAACATAAGAGATAACTCTATTAAAACTCTTGGAAGAAAACACAGAGTAAATCTTCATAACTTTGGCTAGGTTAATGTTTCCTACATCTGACCTACATAGAAGCATAGTAATCAAAATTAAAAGCTTCTGTGCCTTTAAAGGACAATCAAGACACAATCCACAAAATGGGATAAAATATTTTCAAATCATTTATCTGATAAGAGAACTTAATAAAAAGACAAGCCAATTAAAATATGAGGAAATAATCTGAATGTACAGTTCTCTGAGGAAGATATGTGAATGGCCAATAAGCACATGAAAAATGCTTAATAAAAGTAGTCATTAAGTAACTCAAAAGCACACTAAGACACCACTGCATATCCACTGGGATAGATAAAATGAAAAGAATAACAAGCGTTGACAAGGATGTGGTGAACGTAGAATCCTTACACAATATTAATGTGAATGTGAAATGGTAGACTCACTTTGGAAAACAGTTTAGCAGTTTCTCAATATGTCATCTGTAGGGTTACAGATGACATAATCAAGCAATTCCATGCCTACATATATACTCAAGCGAAATGCAAGTATATGTCCATCAACAACTTGTACATGAATGTCTATTACAGCATGATTAACAATAGACAAAGAGTAGAAACAACCCAATGTTCACAAATTGATAAATAGTGGGATACAGTATCCCTCATGTACGCATAGCTTTATTTCTGTAGTTTCAATTACCATCAACTGGTCCAAAAATATTAAGTAGAAAATCTCAGAAATAAAAAATTCATAAACTTTAAATAACTTTTATTACATTGCTATAATTTTTAGCTAATTATTAGTTTTGTTCACAATATTATGTGCTTAATTTATAAATTAAAATTCATCATAAGTATGCATGCATAGGAAAAAGTATATTATTATATACAGGGCTTGTACTATGCAGAGTTTGAGGCATTAACTGAGGATCTCGGAATGTACTCCCCTTGCAGAAGGGGGAACTACTGTGTACCCACACAGTGGAGTATCATTCAGCTATTAAAAATAATGAAGTGCTCACAAATGCTTCAAGATGGATAAATCTCAACATCATTATATTCAATGAAAAGTGAAAAGCCACACAAAAAGGTCACATATTGTATGATTCTATTTATCTGAAATATACAGGAAAAACAAATTTTTTTGAGTCAGAAAATAGATTAGTGCTGCCAGTCAGTGGAAGAAGGTACAAAGTGGACAGTCACTGCTCATTGGTATGTTCTTTTTGGAGAGGTATGATGAAAAACTATTCTAAAATTAGTGGTGGTGCTTGTACAACTTCAAATCTACTAAAAGCAACTGCATTGTCCACGCAAAAAGTGTTTTATATGGTATACAGTGGCACCTCGGTTCACGAACTTAATTCTTTCCACGTTTCTGGCTGCAAACTGAATTGGACAAGAACTGAATCAAATTTCCCCATAAGGTCAACAGTGAACCTAATCACTGAATTTGATTTGGTTCTTGACCAATTCGGTTTGTGACCAGAATTATAGAAAGAATGAAATCTGTGAACCAAGGTACCATTTATATAATATCTCAGTAATCCATAATTTATAAAAATGTAATGACATGGAAAAATTGAAAATAGGGAGCTAGAATGCAATACATTCATAATTATTAAAAAAATACCCAATGTAGTAATATTAGTGTTAGGAAGAATGCAGATGATAAAGAAAATGTCGCATTTATACACAACAGAGTGCAGAGGTACCTCGGCTCACGAACTCAATTCATTACGCGATTCTGGGGAACATGGCCACGTTTGTGTTTGTGCAGTTTGTCACCAGATGCTGAGTTTCCAAATAGAAGCAAAATGTTGCCTAACATTTCCTTTTGCCCACCGAATTATTTGGGAACAGAAGCATTCAGGAACAGAAGCGTCAGTGAACCAAGGTATTACTGCATTACTCTGCCATAAAGAAAGATAAACTTGAGGCATTTGTAGGTAAATAGATGCACCTCAAGGCCATAGAGTTAAGTGAAATAAATCAGACACATCAGTTTAAATATCATGTTTTCTTTTACATGAGAAACCCAAAATATACATAAAAAGCAAAATAAAGGGTAGATAATAGGAAGTAGGGAGATCTTTTTCAAATGGGAAGGGGAACAAGAGATGCAGGGAGGGAGGGAAGAAAGGGAAAATGGATTTAAAAAAGAGAATAACAAAAGTGGAAATAGAGCCTTTTCAAATGGGAAGGGGATTAGAATTGAAGGGAACAGGGAGGGAGAAAAGGGTAAAGGGACAAAAAAAAAAGTAAGATGCATTATGTACATGTACAAACTCCCCATGATAAATGTAATCATTATGTACTGCAAACATGTACTAATAGAAAATACTGTAATAAAATAGAAAAAGAAAAAATCATAATTAGAGGAAAATAAGGGTTATTATCAATACTAATGGAAAAACTTCACTCAGTAGAACAGTATTCATTCTGTATATTCCTAAAATCTTAGCTTAAAATATACAAAGCAATACCAGACAGAATTACAAAGAATTAATCAATCCACAATTTTTAACCTCATAAATTTTTCTTTAGAGTTTACCTTACTTTGAAAAATGGAACAGACACAAAAATTAACAAAAAGTTCAACAACACAATAATAATCAAATAAACATATAATTAACCTGACATCAAAAATTAAAGAATATATATTGTTTTCAAGTCTGAAACGTTTACAAATTTGACCACTTACTAAGTCACAAAGAAAGTCTCAAAAATACTAACATAATCACTTTTACAGTACAGGTTCACTGAACCAAACGTAATAGCATATGAAATAAAATCCCAAAATATAACTGACTAAAATTTGTACTCATCTGATAGATGTAAGAGAATTCATACTATTCCATGATGCTTTCTGTGACAACAGTTATGATCTATGTCATCTGGGTCAGTTATTTTCTTATATTTTAATGATCTACATATGGGACTTATTTTCCCACTGGACAACATACTTTGTCTAAATGCCATGCCTTGCTAGCTATAGATGCACATAACGTGTCTACAGAATAAATTATGGCATAAATGTTGGGAAAAAGGGTAAACATGAACATCATTAGAAGGGGGAAATAGTATCAGTGTCATCTATTTTTCAGCAATATCATTTTTTATTTTGACGTTTAATGACAGGATGAAATTTATCCCGAACTGCTAAGCCTGACTTCAAAGCAATTCTGTCTTTAAAATGTTTGTTAACTTCTTTTGTCTTTTCACTTTAACTTGACAATGTGAGCAGTTACTTAGCTCATTTTGTCTAGTTCAATCCATTTCACTAATCTTGATTTTTTCTGATTTTGAATCAACCGCAAGGGTAGTACCAACATTAAAAAAATATATTAAATGTTTTGCTGCTAGAAGTGCCATTCACATTGTACATTTAAAAGCATTAACTATAATAAGTAATTGTTGAATTTAATAAATATCAAACTATCGCTAAGCAGCTTAAATACCTTAATGATTATTTAAGGGAAGATTGTGTGAAACAAATACTTGGGAAATTCATACTATGCTGCTAAGTGGTCTTCTTTTTGTGATCTTTAATCTCAAGATAATATCCAAATATATTCTGCAGGATTCTTTGTATGTGTGCATGTGGGTGAATGGTGCACAATAAAAAGGCATTGAAATATTGTTATCTAAACCATTTATCAACAGCTCCAAGACCATGTAAAACAACTATTTGTTATTATTAATTTAAGGTTAAATTACCTATTTGCTAGATTAGGAAGTACAGTGTTACTACAAAAGGAAATGAAATTAATGCAAAAAGTGAAAACTGCCTTGTAGGTATTTAGTAGAAAGAAATACCATAAATTGGAGTGATTCGTGTTGGAGATAATAAATACATTTTCTACTTTAACTATTACACAGCAGCCAGAATGAGCCAGTCAGTCTTTGCCAAAATGCTGTGTGCCCTCCTTTTCTAAGCCTTTGATACAATGTGATGGGGTAGAGACAAGCAAGGAATTTAGGACAGGATCCTGATTTGAATGCTAACTCTGGTGCTTATTGGCCATATTACTTGCTAAGTCACTTGGCCACTCCAATATTTAGCAATAATCTGGTATAAAGTAATACTCCAATATATTCTGCATAAATGGCCATCACATTTGAGTTTTCTTTCAACATTTATGATATTAAAAATAACCACCTTTAGATATTTGAGGAAGATAAAATCAAATAACATATTAGAAATATTCAACTGCACTTGCCAATTAGTTGTTCAATCATTGACATGAGGCACTGGTCCAAATTCTATTCTTTTTTCTTTATAGCATACAACTGAGAGAACAGCATTTTAGTGATTGGTCTTTGGGTAGTATACTAGATTTCTAAAACTGCTGTAACAAATTACTACAGAATTGATAAAGCAACATAACTGTATTATCCTATAGATCTGTAGGATAGAAGTAAGTCCCTTATGAGAATATGCATTAAATTTTAGGGACCACATAATCCCAAATCATGTTGTTTCACATCCTCACCATAATTACATCCATAGAGACTCTTACTCCGAATGAAGTCACTTTTTCCCTCCATCAATTTGAGCAGTAAGAATAATTGGTCTCATTCTTCAACTTGTGGATCAGTCAAATGTTCTAAGCATTTATTCTCAGTATAATACATAAGAATACCTCTTGGCTACACAGGAATAGACTCTTCATAATAGCACAATTTTTAAAAAAAGATTATTCTTTTAAAAATTTTGTCTGGATCAAATATTTTTGTGATACTGAGAGCTTTGAACCCAGTAACACCTCAAGCCATTTGTTTATATTTTATTTTGAGATAGGGTCTTGCTAAGTTTTTAAGTTTTATTTTATTTTATTTTATTTATTTATTTTTGAGACAAGGTTTCACCATGCAGCACAGGCTGTCCTTGAACTCCCTTATGTAGCCCAGGCTGGCCTTGAACTCTCGGTGATCCTCCTGCCTCAGCCTCCTGAGTGCTGGGATTACAGGTATTCACCAATGTGCCTGGCTGGATCTAATGTTTTGAACAACTGTTGAAGAAGAAATTGGTCTATTTTGAATGCCTATATCTTGTGATCTGAGCAACTACTGTGAAGATAACAATATGCAATATATTAACCATTGTTAATGTCCTATTACCTTGTTTTGAAATTCTGGATCATTGTTTTTATTTTTTTCTCTTAAAAAAAAAAAAAAAAAAGGCAATTCTCTGTCTCCACAGACCACAATAGTTTCTGCCCATGGAGAGCACAATCCCCGCTCCCTCCTCCAGCCCCGGCCACACTTTGATATGTTAATAGGGGGATTTTAAAGCTCTCTACAGCTGCTCCTTCTCCTCCTTTCCACTCCCATTCCACTCCCTAATTTGTAGCACCTGTTCCCAACCCCCTCATTTTAGGTTAGATTCCTACCTGAGTGAGGTGGGCCGGATAGCTGGAGTTACAAACCTGTTGTTTTTAAATAACTGCCTTAGTTTGAGCTCGTCCCCCACCCAAATTTAATAAAGATCTTTGTGACACTATCTTCGGGGCTCAGAAGTTACAAAGCGCGAGCTTCTCTGAGCCAGGCTAGCCAAATAAAAATCTTTCTCTGCCTTTCCAGAGTGCGCTCTTGGTTCCTTAGCCATCTGAAAAAGTCTGGGATCCTGTTTTCCACAACACTATGATGATTCCAGAGGTTTAAATGGAGGACATTCTTGCACACATGTTCATGGAAGGACATGGAGGATATAGCTCCATTTGATCTGAATGATTGCACTGCAGCATGTCGTGGTGTACAGATTTTAAAAGATGTGTACCTAATATCACAGTTTCATGATACACTAAATTATTTTAGGAGTGAATATATACTAACTACATAAACAGAAAGTTAAATAGCACCTTACAGTCATAATTTTGAAGAACTAAAAAGGTAACAAGTCATAGATTTTAACAAAAGATAATAGTTTATGTTTTTAACACAAATGAAAAGAGAGATCTACAGACAGAAGCCAATGTTTGGCTATGGACAGAAGCCAATGTCTAACATTATAGACATGAATTCTCATGTAATTAAATTCTATTAATTTTCACTGACACTGAACAGCAGTTGCTGCTATTAAGCATAGAAGACCTACTCTAATAGCTTTAATCTATAAAATACAAATTCATTACTCAAATTTCTATTCTATATCATATTAGTAACCATTGTTGATTAGTAATATTATTTTTGGTTGTAATGGAATGGAGTGAGGAAGATGATGGTGAATAAGAAATACTTAAAATTTTAGAAGAATAACAGATTTTCTTTGTAGCTTGATGTTAGAGACACCACCCATGTGTATCTAGATCAGAGAGAAAAAATTACATTTGTAATGAATATGATGAACAGAATTGAAGAAAACTGAACACACAACCTTTAGTTCCAAATAACAAAAGACAACACCTGGAAGCTATTTTTCAGGTAACAATAGTGAATCAAGTTGAAGAGATTATTGTTTCTTAACAAAGGAGCTATCGTGTTTTGTGGAATTCTCTTTATTGTTTTCTGACTCAATAATGTTTCAATACAGAATAGAAAATAGGGGGAGTTATAACTGAAAAGTTTTGAAATTCTGGGCCCTGGCATTAGATTATTATCTATAGTCATCCTCTAATACCTGTAGGGTATTGTTTCCACATTTCCCCATGGGATACCAAAACCTATAGAGTACCTCATACAGAACAGTGAAATATTTTGTATATAAACTGTACATATCGTCCTGTATATGTTAAATCATATCTAGATTACTTATAATACTGTGTGCAATGCAAATGCTATGGAAGTAGTTGTTATGCTATTTTTATAGGAATAATGACAAGGAAAAATATTTATATGCTCAGAATAGAATTTTTTTTTAAATTTCTATTTGTGATTGATTAAAGCATGGACACAAAACCCATGGATACAGAGGGTCGACTTTACTAACAAGCTCAAATCCCAAGTGAATTAATTCTGGTGTGAATCTTTAAATGTGTATTGTACTAAAGAAACAGAAGTTAAAGCAAAATTACTGTTACTATAAATTGTGCCATTCAAAAAGAATACTTTTTTGTTTGTGTTTTAGTAATAGTATGAAAACAATTCTTTTTTTTTTTTTTTTGTGGGTACCGGGGGGTCAACCTCAGGACCTCGCGTGCCAACAGGCACCCGTGCTGCTGAGCGATATCACCGGCCCCTTTTTCGTATGTGAGTTCCGGGAGTCAAACTCGGGCCCTCGCGCTTGCAAGGCAGGCGCTTACGCCGCTGAGCCATCTCACTGGCCCTGAAAACAATTCTTAAAAGAGAAAATTACTGATAGTGAAATATCAATTTTTGTTTGTCAAGCAACAGATCTGCATAACTGAACCCTGGATTTTCTCAGCTAAACTACCGCATTGCCAATACCCACTCCCCTCTTCCACCTTCAACAGCAACCCTCAGAACTGTGACCAGGGCAAGAACTGACAGCCCAGCAGCCCTGTGGATAGAGAAACTACCCTTATGGCCATCTGCTGCCCAAAACCTCTCCCATTATGTGCCCTGTGAATTTAGAGAATAGAGTGTCCCTCAGGCTACAAAACTGTTGTTTTATCTCCAGGGGAGAAAAACAGGAATTTTCAACTATACGGGGCTCTTCTCTCATGCACATTTCCCCTATGCTCTACAGACTCTCCCCAGGTTCTCTCACCCATACTGGCCATCTGATGAGAACACAAAGGCACAATTTGGCTGAAGTCAAACCCACGGACTGAATATCAAATAAAAACAAATGCTAAGCAAATATATAAGTACCAAAGAAGACTTAAAAAAAATTAAAGTGAAATACAATCATCCACACTAGAAAACAGGTACTATAAAGCAAGAGATTTTTGCTTGCCCTCATAAATGATATAGAAAGCTTTGGAATTAGAAATCAATCTACTTTGCCAAATTTTAATATTTTACTGCTAATTGTTATTCTATAGAATTTCTGTAGGCTGTAATTCAAGTTAGAAGAGGTAAAATTTGCAGTGTAATCATGTAAGTTCAATTAAATTACTAAAGAATATCTTATTAAAAATCATTCCTCTGGTAGGCTTTTTAAACTTTGCCTCTGAAGATTTTTTTTGAGAATAGGACAACTGAAATGACAATGAAAAGAACTTCCTTTGTTAAGTGTTCCACTGATGATTTAAAGTGACAAATGGATAAATTTCTACATTAATATGTATATTTGTTTTTATATATATTTGAAGATGAACATGTGTATCAAAGGAGTGTGCTTACATTTTAAAATGTGCATTTGGAAATTTTCTGAAGTGAGGAAAACATTCTCTATTTTGATTGAGGATAGTAGTTACATGGGTATATGCATGAAAGAAAAATTCCCAAAATCGTACATTTCATATCATGCATTTCACTGTTTAAATTTTAACAATAAAAAATTAAGTTAAGAAATGGGTAAATCAAGTATTTTACACAAATTTATGAGAGGCCACTGTTGTGACCTGAGCTCCTAAAACAGACTCCAACAGACCAGACCAAAGTAGAATGGAGTCATTTGTGCTAGGTGCTACATAATCATATTGAACTTGGAACAGGCCAGTTTTCCAGAACACAGAAGATTCCTTAGAGGCACAGTTAACTTCAGCCAGCATGATAAAGAAGCCCTTCTGCTCTAACTCATTCAAAGAAAGTAACCTTTAGCAATCCTATGCTAACCAATCTTTTTTTTTTTGCACTATGGTGTCCCTTTGCTCTTGCTGGGGGAGTTAGTCTGATCATTCTGTCATGCCCAGATAGGATGCTTACTGATTCATGAATCACTGATTAAAGTCAACTAGATCTTTCAACTCCATTCGCTCAAATTTTGTTCTTGTCAACTGAAAGAAAACTATAGTAACAGAACAGAAACTAACAATATGATAATGGAACACTTGAAAAATTCAAGTTTGGGAAACACTGGCCCATGGAAAAGTGAATGATGCTCATAAAGCAGAAAAAAAAGAGAAATGATGAATTTTGAAACCCAAATGTTACTCTTTCCAAGAGGTTTCCTGCTCTCTGGCTTTTTCCTGTGATTTCTCCCTACGAAGGGCTAGAAGTAAGCAGTAGGGGTCAGTTATAATATTTATCTCTGAGGACAAGATGCATATAAAACTAAGTAAATTAGGTGAATTGCAGTACATGAATTCCATATTAATAGTGAGATTAGCAATTAACAGGAACATCCAACCATCTAGTCATAAAATGTAAGCAACTTATCCTGCTACCCTGGAGTAATGAAAATTTTCTGCTTGTTATGAAAAATATTTGCAATAATTTTGGAAAAATGTTTTTTTTTTTTTTTTTTGTGGGTACCGGTGGGTCGACCTCAGGACCTCGCGCACCAACAGGCACCCGTGCCGCTGAGCGATATCACCGGCCCCTTTTTTGTATGTGGGATCCGGGAGTCGAACTTGGGCCCTTGCACTTGCCAGGCAGGCGCTTACGCTGCTGAGCCATCTCACCGGCCCATGGAAAAATATTTTTAATCAGAAAATTTAATAGCCTAAATTCTTCGTACATAGATGTATAAATCAAGCGAGTCTTCATAAATTTTTATCAAATGGCGTAAGTTAAAATTTTGGCATTAATAAATGTCAAGAAAAAGATTCATACACATAATTTCTACCCCCCGGGGTTGGTGAGATGGCTCAGTGGCATAAGCGCCTGCCTGGCAAGCATGAGGACCCGAGTTCGACTCCCAGAACCCACATACGATAAAAAGGGCCGGTGATATCGCTCAGCGTCACAGGTGCCTGCTGGCGCGCAAGGTCCTGAGGTCGACTCCCGGTACCCACAGAAAAAAAAAAGGCCCCCCCCCAAAAAGAAGAGAAAACAAAATGAAAAAGACACCATTTTCCAGTTAATAATAATACCTGGTATAGAGTTAAATAGAAATATGTAAAACCCTTCACTGAGAAATTAACAAGAGTGAATAGAATGACAAGTTACATTTTTATATGAGTGCATTTAGTATTATAAACGTGGACTTTCTCCCTAAATTAGTACATAGATTTTCTAATATACCCATCCACATCTCAACAGAAATTTTCCTGAGATTTGACTAATTCTAAGGCTCATCTGAAACAGTAAACAGGAAAGAATTACAAAAATAATTGTTGAAAACTTAGAGTAATGAAGGATCACTAATTCGCACACTAAAAAATAGACACATAATAAACTTATTTGAGACTTGATTAATGAATACAGATAGGATAGATACAGAAATAGATATTTGACAAAATATATGTCATATGTTATAAAGAATAAATATAAATTTATAAATAAATTAGAGTAAAGAATGGAACGATCACTTATTTGTCAATAATGGCACTGGATAACTGGTTAGAAAGTTCTGTAAAATTTTTTTGGATTCTATTTCATACCATATAGATAGTATACACAGTGTATTAACTATTGTTAATCTGTGCTATTACTTTGTTATGAAATTTTATTTTATTTTTTCACAAAATAAAAAAATTAAAAACTAAATCCACACTCCCATAATAAGAGCTAATATCTATGAAATGTTTCCTATGTTCTAAGCATTGTACTGTGGGGCTGACATAAGTTGTCAGAGCGGTTCTATTTGTAATATTTTTCTTTTCATGTACCAGGAGGAAACTGAGACCTTAGAGGATTAAGCAGCTGATTTAAGATCACACTGCTAGTAAACTACGAGATGGAATTCATACCTCAACATACCTTATCTCTAGACATACTCTTTCTTACATATCCCACTGCATGGTTCTTTGTAAAGCTTATAATAATAAATGATTAAACTGAAAGCCCAACAATATAGACATGGCCACATACATATATTTAACACCCATGTTTCTAGGGAAACAAAGGAAAAGTTGGCAATATACTGAGAAAAGCATAACCAAAAACTGACAAACAATATCTTTATTACCAGCATATATAGAGAGTTCACATAAATTTGTAAGAAAATATTAAGAACTCAAAGACAACTTACTTCACATTAGATTGATACAAATTAAAATTAAGAAGGTTTACAAAAACTGGCAATAACACATCCATGATAATACCTGTTGATAATTGTGGCATTTGTTGGTTAAAGAGTAATAACTTTTAATAACTTTTTATTTTTTAGAACACATCTTGCTACATAGTTCAGGTTGGCCTTGAACTTGCTATGGAGCCCAGGCTGGCCTCAAACTCTAGATTCCCCTGCTTTAGCATCCTGAGTGCTAGAATTTCAGGCATGAACTACCACATCCAACTAGAACATAAGGATTTGATAACATGTTCTTATCTCTTTCCCAGTGCACCTATTGAGAACTGGCCCAATGAAATGATCCAAACAATGGTATAGGAGAAGAAGCTATACAGATGAAGATTTTCATCAGTGTTACTAGTAGCAAGAGGAGAAAGGTTAAGTGAAATATGAAATGCATTTTGTATTGATATAGAACAGTCGTTTAAAGCTAGTCAAGACAAAAAGCCTGAGGAAAATAATTTTATTGTATAAAATATAGGATTTTATTGTATAAAATATAGCTAAAGAACTACAAAAATTACAAGAAAATTAGAAAATGCTTGCAATAGTTCAACATTATGTTAATAATTAATGTGATTGCCTATGCCTACAAATCAAACAGAAAAATGATAAACCATGGAAAAAAATGGGTATGGTTATGGGTAGGCAGTTTCCAGAAAAAATATGTCTAATAAATATGTGAAAAATGCTTGACTTATTTAATAGTGAAAAGTAATAGCAAATTAAAATAATAATGATATATTTTACTCTTTTAAAATAGTGGTAAATTTGTAGAGAGTGGTGATATCTAATTCTGGCAAGTGGATAGGAAAGAAGTTTCTGTTGGTAGGATACCAGGAACAACTGTTTTAACCATTAAAATAATTTTAGATTTACAGAAAATTTACATGAATAACAAAGACAGTTTTCATCTGGCCTTCATTCATCGTCCTCTAATATTAACATCTTACATAATCATAGACCAATTATTAGTAACAGAAATTAACATGGTGTAATTCTATTAATTAAAAACCATTCAGATTTCACAGTCTTTTCAGGAATATTCTTCAGGATACACTCTAAGATCTTACATTATATTTAGTTTTTATGTTTATTCATTCTTCTTTAATTTTTATTTTTCTCAATTTTTTCTTATATTATCAAATTTTAAACATCCATACAACTTACTCATTTCTCTTCTAGAAATTACTCTGCTGAAATTTGTGCATGCGTGTGCAAAAATGTATTCATAAGGATGCCTAACTCCAGATTTTGAAAAAGTGAAATATTGGATATGGGGCAAGAAGAAATGATTTGAACTTTCTAGTGTTCATATTTTGTATTCCTTAAATTTTTTTCTAGCATGTATGTATTATATAATTAAAAATAAATTGGACTCACATGTATAAACATCACATTGTCTCCCTGGTGTGAGAAACTGAAAGAATAAATAAGGACCAAAATGTACTGTAGATATTGTGAAATGGAAAGAAATTGTTCAAAAGGAAAGGGGAACTAGGGTGGGGGAAGGTGGAAAGGAAGGAAGAGAAAAAGAAAACAAACCAACAAACAAAAAGGGCTACAATGGAAACAAAGCTTTGTAAACAGGGAGGGGAAGATGGGCTGAAGGGAGGAGGGAGGATTTGGAAAAATAGAGGAATCAAAATATATCATGTATGGAAACAAATTCCCTATGATGAATATGATCATTATGCATATATAAAATGTACCAATAAACTTAATTAAAAAAAAAAACCCAAAACAAATATGAAGGACTATTAACAGCTAGAATTGGAAAGTCAAGGTAGTCTAGATATTCTCTCATACAATAATAAGACTGGAATTGGTAAAATAATGATTTTGTTTGTCTGTTTATAAGGTGTGAATATTTAGAAATTTGGCAAAATTTAAAATCTGCCCAGTCATTGAATTAACAGTTCTACTTCTAATAATTTTTCCATAGAAATATTTGCACAGAATTTAAGATTTGGTTATGATGTTGTTGCTGTATTTTTATTTGTAATTTTATAAATTCAGAATCAGTACAAGTGTCCAGGAAATTATTCAAAAAATTAAAGCACTTTCATAAATCAAAATGCCATGTGGCCACTTAAGAGCTAGTAGATCACTGAATTGTAAAGATATCTATGGTCTATTGTTGAGTGAAAAAAGTGGAGTTTAGGGCCGGTGAGATAGCTCAGTGGCATAAGAGCCTGCCTGGCAAGCGCAAGGTCCTGAGTTTGACTTTCAGTACCCACATACAAAAATAGGGCCGGTGATATCGCTCAGCGGCATGGGCGCCTGCTGGCGTGCAAGGTCCTGATTTCGACCCCCGGTACTCACACACACACACAAAAAAGTGGAGTTTAATTTATTTCACTTGTGTTAATAAAGTACGTATATTTACATATACCATATCCACTCTTACTTGAGGGAGATATGATCTAAGACTAGCATGGATGCCTGAAGCTTATACATTACCAAAACTTGTAACTGAATATCTTTTTCATCTTAACTAAGTACTTATCATGCACTGTGTTCATAACGTTTACAGTTTGAGGTACGAGGGCAAGACTACTATGAATTTCTTTTTTCTTCTTCACAATTTCACAGATAGAATGATCATTCTTATGATAGGTCTGAGAACTCTAGAATTAGACTTTTTTTCTCGCTTTATTACATTGAGAGCTTTCACCTTTTCATTTGAAACACTTTATAGGCTGTCTCTGGCATATGTGAATTGCCACTGCTTTTATGCTTTGAGGCCATTATTAAGTAAAATAAGGGATACTTGAGTATAAGCACTGCAATACCTCCAGAGTCTGTCCAATAACCCAGACAGATACTAAGCAATGAAAAGGTGGGATATGTACAGTGTGGATATGCTAAACAAAGGGACAAGCATGTGTGTTCTGAGTGAGACGAAGCAAATTTCACACTGGTCAGAATGGTGGTACACATTCCAAAACCTATAAATTATTTATAAATCTTTTGTTTATTCCTAAGTATGTGTTTATACATGTATTTCTACGTGTATGTATGTATTGTTTGCACTAGTTCTATTAGGACTGAAATTACAACCTGGAAATAACTTGTATCTGTGTTTTTGCTCTTCTCACAAGCTGTTTGTAGGTGCAACTATCTCAGATATTTATTGTAGATATTAACTCTAATTTGCACAGTCCTTTGATATTTTGAAATTGCTTACTGAGCTGTTATATTTTATAGGCCATGGGATATTAGAAAGAGGAAGGACTCTTAGAGATAATCTAAACCTATCATACAGTAATTTTAACATTTCCTCAAGGTCCCCTCATCATTCAAGGGAGGCAGATGATAACAGTGATCAGATTTCCTCTTTGGGAATCCATCCTATAGAAATAATAGCACCAGTATTTGTGGATACATGTACAAACATGTTTATTAAAGCACTGCTTGTACCAGCACCAAACTGCAACAGTAATTTGAAAACATTCACACGTTCATCAATATAGGACTAATTAAATAAGTGTGCTGTGGTATACTACACAGAAAGCTAAAACCAGGTCCACATCTACTAGTCTAAGCACAGTCATGTGCTTTATAATTAAGGAAAACTAATTAAAATTAAATAAAAATACCTAAAGGATACTGTGCAGCTATGGACAAATTCTTTAACTCCTCTCACCATGAATGACCTCCTTTGTAAGATGATAATGTCTGCTATTCCTTCATCCCAGTAGTATGAAATGAAAGACAATGTTTTTGAAATGCTTTGTAATCTGCAAGTATTATATAGGTAAAATTTTCAAACTAAGTGTTTATTTATAAGCATGACATTCAAAGTTATTTAAGCTTAAATGAGGGATAGTACAGTGATTTAGAAAACTAGGGGCCGGTGAGATAGCTCAGTGGCATAAGCACCTGCCTGTCAAGCCCGAGGTCCTGAGTTTGACTCCCGGTACCCACATAGAAAGGAAAAAAGGGCCGGTGAGATAGCTCAGTGGCACAAGTGCCTGCTGGCAAGCGCGAGGTCCTGAGTTCGACCCCCAGTACCGACATAAAAAAAAAAAAGAAAGAAAAGAAAGCTAAAGAACAGTTAAAGGAAGTTGTTGAATTGAACCATTAGAATAAATTCCTATTCTGGTTCTGACACTTTTCTGTCAGTCATTTAAAAATAACGTTGTGGCAGTTTCTTTGTAAGAATAATTATGATAATACCTATATCCCACCATTATTTTGAGGCCCAAAAAGATAGCCAGCATGTTAATATTTTTCAACCTTATCAGGTCCCTTTCTTATCCTTATCTCGAAATGAAACTTCTAGACCACTAACTGAAACCAATTATTTAAGCTCCTTTTCGTCCTTCAATCAATAAAAGGCCCCCTGCTCTGGCCCAGCGAGAAGCTGCATTGCCTGTCTTCCTCTTTCCACTGAGTGTAGCCATATATTAGTAAATTTTGGCCAGTGGAAAGTAAGGAAAGTGATATGGGCAGTTTTAAGCTCATTTTTTCTCCCTTAGCTAATTGTTTGAATTGCTTTTCTACTTTAATATGCTTCACAGGCAAGAATGTGAATGTGATGGTATAATAAACCTCTGATCATAAAAACCACACCTCAGGGGTTGATACAACCAAAAGAAGGAATCTGAGTGTGGATAATTTTGTGGGGCAAGGTCTCCTTCTAACCTGGACCAATAGCCCATCTTTGGTCAGATACATGATGAAAAGATAAACTTGTATTTTGTGTGAGTCAGTGTAATTTGGAGTCTCTTTATTATAGCATTATGGTGTGTACCCAAATTAATACATCCAACTACATGAACAATTTTAAAATATAGCTGTAATATAGAAAAGAGAAAATACATTCATAATAAAATATATTTATATATGCTTTGGAATGGCTACATTCAAAGACATAAACAATAAGAGAAATGCTACTCAACCTTATCATGAGATAGTATTACTAGAGATAGTATTCCAAAATAAATTATAGGTTGAACAATGATATTTTCCCAAATGAGGTTGGCAATCTAATTCCCTATGGGGAAAATAATTTCCTGTGCTATGACATGGGATGACCTAGTAACAAAATATCAGAAAATACACCTCCTTTCTTGAATCCTACAACATATCATGACACATATTATCTCTGGAACTTGAAAAGAACTTGACTATAACTTTAAATAGATAAGGAATCATATTGTGATGATAAATTAGAAAGAAATATGTAATAAAGATTATTAAGGTAGGCCTTTGGGGATACTATCAGAGGAAGACTGACGAACAACAAACCATCCCAAGATAATATTAGTATATAATCTTTATAGATAGAACTTTCTCATTATGCTAAAGTAGTTAGAAAAATTACAAATATAAAGCCTTACAATGCTATGAAATACTCCCACACATTTATTTTTTTCTAATTCAAGGAGATCAGTGCATTCCATTTATATCTGGCAATTTAGTAATATTTGGTTTTCAGACTGTTGAAAGGCACCTCATATTTGTAAATGCTTTCTATGGCTTCTCAATAACTACACTTTTACCTTTTACCAATAAATACATAGTTGTTACAATATGTTGAGTAGAGATTAAGTAAATTACTAAATAATATCAAGAACAATGTATCTAATTCATATTAGCTTCCCTCTCCTTAATAAGCCTCCTAAGAATTATTTGGCTTTTGTCCTAACAAACTATATTTCAGTATTGCTTTATATTAAATCACTCACTATACAATTGCATTTCATAGTTTGTGGAAGCTGGCAGAACTTTCAAAAATCATTCCAAACGTTGGACAGTTGGTACACAGTTCTATTCCATATATTCAGTATGTCTAGTGTTGCTAGCCCTTGCTGAACTAAATTGTTTGTATTCCCTCAAATTACCCTAACCCAAAGTACTTTCACAAATTCCTAAAATGTTTCACTGGGGAGTATCTTTCAAACTACCTGTGATAAAGAACCAGTTTTCCTCCCTTGTCTGTCTGAAATCTATTTTTTTATAAAATGAAAGAGTTTTGGGGGGGGAAGAAATACAAAAGACATATAAACTCTAATCTCTATTTCGTTATTGTTAGATTCAAGAGGCAAAATTAATCTGTCCAGTTACCATAAAAGCCTCTAAATGATCACTCTCACTTTCAGCCCTTATCTCATCGAAGACCAAGATAAAAATAGTTCAGAGACCAGCTCTGGCACACTTACCACACTTTGGCACTTTTCTAAGAATAGTACTGCTCTTATGGAGAACAATTGGTAAAAATAAAGTAATATACAGGAATGTTACTTATTGTTATCTTTATAATTTTTTACTTCAAGTATACATACAATTTTTATTCCAAAGTATTTTTAAAATTCTAAATATTCTAATTGTAATTCTAAATTTCTCTAAATATCCTTTACATATCTAAATATCCAGTAACAAAGCTGCACTAGTTTACGTATGAAATGAAATCTGATTTTAATATTAATACAAAAATAATCCTTTTACCTTTTAATAATCATCCCATTGCCTGATCCTCTATAGATTCATGCCCAGCAACCTTTTTGGTTCTTCCAGATTATACCGGAGCACCCCTGAGTCTTATGCTTCCCCAGCCCCACCATTCCATACAAGAAATCCCAACACAGGCTTTCCTTTGCAGTACAATTCATTTTCTTGTGGCACTAATATATATCCAGAGTTTATTTTAAGCATCAGATCCTTTTCTTTTTCAATGGTGTCCTGTAAGAACATCATCACTTGAGAATGTCAAGGTTCCTTCTATCCCAATTGTACTTTTTCTCACCAAGGATTCTTTCTTATTAGTATGTTTGTTAGATTATAATTAGATTCATCTTAGAGTATTAATATATATATCACATTTTGATCATATTTTACTCCTCTTTCCCCTCATTCTTCCCTCTTTCCCCTTTGTCATATCCCCTTCCCACTTCCACAGTGTCTACCTCCCTGTTTCCTTCCATCTTTCTTTTATTTTGCTGTTTAAATTATTTATATTTTCAACTTCCCATATTAGAGAAACCATGCATTAATTAACCTTCTGTGTCTGGTTTACAGTAAGTGGAGTTAAATATCTCTCCACATATAGTATTTATAATATGTTAAAATTTTAGATATTCTTTAGAAATGCTATTGACTTTATAAGTTTTCATTAAAAATTTCTATGTCTGGAATTTGTTCAAATGCCTGATACTCTTCTCTACTTAAATGTAAAGTCAAGTCCATATTAAGCTGTGAACTATAGGTTTTCCAATGCATTGTACACACTACAGTGCTATGTCATATAAGAAAAAATATTTTAATACATGAGATTTTATATGTACATATTATATATATATATAATTTAATAAAAGCAATTATTTACTTTTTACTTATAAGTTTCTATTGCTTTGTTGTCTAATTTTGTTAAAAATCATAAACTAATTTTGTAGTATCAGCTTAAAAATGCAAAAATATACTCAACATTTAGAAGAAAAAATATACATTGCTTTATTTTTAAATATTTTCTTTTAAAACTAGTATTAAACCAATAGAATTTAAAATTTATTTATTTTATAATAATAAAACATAACCTTACCCTTTTCTTGGCCACCACAGCAACTTTGGTATCCGCTTTGGATTTATCTGTAAGGGAGTAAATTGTGGCTTGTTCGTAAAGGTGTGTATGAACCTTTTCACATGAACACAGTTATACTATCAGAATTTTCTATTTTCTCATATTAAAATAACAGTACTTTGTTTTAGTGGTTCCTTTAATTAAAATTCCAATAAATTCACCTCTCCAGAGTTGAGTAGAGCTAAGTAACCCAAAAGTGATAATATCAGGATACATTACTTACTTGATAAATCTCCTTCCTTAAATTTATTGATTAGATATACTTCCTCAGGTTAGCATGAAGTATATCTGATTTCTAGGTTATGATTAGCTTGAGGGCTCTGGATTATATAGGATCTAGACTTAAATCCCAGTTACCTCCACTTACATATTTACTACATGCTAGACATGGGATAAGAACTTTATATAAGTAATATCTTATTTAACCCACACGATAATTTTGCAAGGTATGCAGTTCATCCCCACTTAACAGCTGAAGAAACTGAGGTAAGATAACAGCCTGCCTGAAGTCATGTGGCTACGTAAGATCCATCTGATTACAAACTCCTAATCCTTGCAGGATGTTTGCTACATCTGTTTGGGACAACAAAGGTACCAACAGTGCCTCAGATAAGACTTAACAAGAATGAGGACTATCAAGTACCTCTCTCATACTACTACCACTCTTACAAATAGACAGAATAATTAGTAACTGAGTCTTTTGTGGAAAATTATGTCAGGATATTGTTTTGGTATGTACAATACAGATTATGGTGAAATTATTGGCATAAAGTATAAAACCTAGAAGAGCTGGTTATCCTATGTATACTTTCAAATAAAGTATGTCCCATACCCATCTGTGTGCTTAAGATGATCCTTCTGCCTTGAAGACCCTTTCTCCCCACTGATGAATTAACACGACCATCCACCATCAAAAATGGTTCCTCCGACTAGGAGAAATCCCCAGTTCCTTTGGCTAATGCATAGTTACGATAGGCCACAGAAATTTCCTCCTCATATTGTAGATATTTCAAAATGTCTAAGTAAAAGTAATTCTGTAAAACTAGAATATTCCTCAATGGCAGGGACAAAATATCATACTCAGTAGGTGTCTGATATCATTTATAATTTCTAATAAATGTGCATTGATTTTTATCTAAATTCTTACATGAATCTCAAATACATACTCTTTCTGACCAAATTAATGTAATCTATTAAAATATATCAAGCATTACTTAGTATAAGCTATTATACTAGATGATATAAGATATAAAACAATGTCTATGTTCTCAGATCTTCAATTTCTTTATTAATCAACAAGGGGTAATAATTATTACCTTATTGGTTCATTGGGAGATTTAAGTAATATGACTCATGTAAATAAAGTTCCTAAAATAATATCTAGCAAACAATAGATAAACAAGTATTAATTCCCATTTTAACTAATAAAGACATTATGAGGTATGTGGCATGAGGGGAGTGCTAAACTTCGGAACACTAGGAAAAATAGTTTAGTGCTTCTATTAGTCACTTTCCTGTCACTAGAACAAAATAATCAATATCCACAACTCAAAGGAGAGGTTTATTGGGCTCACACTTTTCAGAGAGATTAGTCCATGGTTGACTGGCTCGAGGCATAAACAGCATGAGAGAAGGGCATGGTGGACAGGTGCTTGCCCCATGGTAGCCAGGAAGCAGAAGGAAGGGAGAGCTGGTGAGAGAGACAGGAACAAAGGCATACCCAGAGAAACTTGTCTTTTCAGACCAGAAATTACCTTCTTACAGCACTTGTAGCCATGGACTGATCAAATGGATACAACCACTGATGAGTATAGTGCCCCCAAACACCAATCACCTTCCAAAAGCCCCGACTCTGAGCATATGGGACTTTTGAGGGACATTTTTGATCCAAACCATAACAATGATGATACATTTCACTCATATCATCTTTTAAAGGTTACTATATTATATTTAATGTAATTATTTTAGTCTTTTCTGCACAGTTGTAAATAATCAATGAATGATAATAAAATAGCAAAATGTTTCAGCATATATGAAAAAATAAGACTTCTGAAATTCTGCAATGTATGCTTGATTATAAATGAGACCTGTGAAACCTTATTGTAATTAGAAGATAAAATAAATTGTTTTGTAAGTAAAAAAGGTGTTTTTTTTCTTTTCAGGACCTCTAGTAAAAATAAAAATGATGAAATATTGGTCCTTATAAATAATTAAAACTGAATTTTAAAAAGCCTTAAAAAGTAAAAAGGTGTTCAGTTAAGCCCTTTGGCAGATAGAAAGTTAATGGAAACAGAATGGATATTTGTTGCATTTCAGCTGAAAATATACCTATTCTTATGTAAAGTTTGAAATATGGAAATGAATTGAGAGCAAAAATATCAAACCGTTTTCCAAGAAACTTTTTATATTCAAAAGTTATGGAATTATCTCCCAAAAAATGGAAAGTATCTCAGGGAGTATCAGCCAAAGATTTTCAAACATCAAAGGAATATTCTGATGTAATACTTAAAATATTATGATCACTACAGATTTCTCTATTAATAATGGTAGGTCCATGCTCACTTTTAGCAATATTAACCAGTAAAAATCTAAGAGCTGAATTTTCCCTATTAAGAAATGTTTAATTTCCTATCCTCAGAATTCTCTTCATGTTGGTGCCTTCATCATTACAAGTGAAAAACAGTTAACTGGAATTGCAGATTTTGATAATGAAAAGAACCCTTACTTCTCCTCTGAGTTACATACGAGTCATATTTTTAAAGTACAAATGAAGAGCAGCAGGTAGTAAATGAAATTTTCTAAATGAGTAGAGGTAGTTATGCCTCATGACCCAGAATAATATAATAATATTTTTATTTACAGTCATATTAGAGAAGAATACAAATATTAATATAATTCAATGGCTTCTTTCCTTTAAATTTCCCTTCTTTCCTTTAAAAATCCTAATAAGATTTTTAAAGCTTATGCATTCATGCCCTCTGAAAAACTTCATTAGTTTGTTCTTCTTTAAATGTGACAAATGACGAAATATCAGTCCTTATAATTAATTAATTAATTAATTAATTCCTTAAAAAGTAGAAAGCAATCCAGTTTCTGGTATGGAATGGGAAGAGATTAGAATTTGCCACTTGATCCCAACATATTAAAAGTTAAACAAATTGAAAAAAAAATAACATTTTTTTGATCACTCAGAGAAGTGAGGTCACGGGGTAAATTTTGTCCACAAATTTGGAGAGACAGACAAAAATAGAGAATTACAACTTATATGACCAATTCATGCACAAAAACCTACTGGGAAACCAGTAGGGAGTAGAAAATCCTGAACATTAATTTGCAGTTTGTAGAAGGCACAGTGTAGACAAACCTCAGAGCCAAGTCCAGGGAGACCCATTCACAGGTGGGTTGTAAGGCTGGGGAATACCTTTGTTTTTGTCCTAGGAGCCCTATCAGGCTCTCACAGTGAAGACCGGAGAACATTCTATCATGCTTTAGCCAAGATGAGGGGAAATGCACCCTAGCAGCATTCTTGACAAGGTCTGACCTCAGATGAAACTGTTTTACCTTAGTCTAATGTACTGAGGTGTTTTTCAGAGCCTAACTGACCTGGGAGAAACAAAATATCCTATTTTAGCCCTGCTTTCCTATGAAAAGGGAGAAAGAAAAAATAGAAAAATAACACACTCGTAAAGTTCACAGTCTAGAACTGAGACCTAACTATAGGAATACAGAATGTTTCCTCCCTCCACATGCTTTGGCACTGAATTACTAAAGGTTTATAACTGCAGTTTCTGTTGCCCAGTACATCATGTGTAACTCCCAATAAAAAAATTATGAGGCATACTAAAAGTCAAAAATAAAGAAACATTTTAAAATTTAGAGAAACGTCAGACTCAGATCCAGATATGATAGATGCAGTGAAATTATCAAATTGTGAATTTAAAGCAACTATAATCATATGCTAAAAGCTCCAATGTTAAAAACAGACAACATGAAAAACAGATGGGTAATATAAGCAAAGGGATGGAACTTCTAAGACAAAATAAGAAATACAAGAGGAACAAAAGCACTGTAAACAGAAATGAACAATGCCTTTGATGAGCTCATCAGAAAACTCAACAAGCTGAGGAAAGAGTCTCTGCAGTTGAGAACATACTAACAAGAAACTAACAAAACTGAAAAACAAAGAGAAAAGATGCTGGGAAAGAATAGTGAGAGAAGCCAGGCATGGTAAGAAGCCAGCCATGGTGTTTCTCGCTTGTAATCCCAGGCCTGTGGAGGCTGATTCAGAAGGACTGTGACTTCAAGGGCAGCCTGGGCTACATAGCAAGTTTGAGCTTGGCCTGGGCTAGATAACAAGAACCTGTCTTTGATAAACCAAAAATAAATAAAAAATAAATGAGAGAAAGAGAGAACTCAAGAACTGGATATAACTACAAATGTGTAACACATATACAATAATACCAGAAGGAAAATAAGGAGAGAAAGCAATAGAAACAAAGATTTGAAAACTCACTGAGAATTTCCAAGTTAATGTCAGATGTCAAACCATGGGTCCAGAAAGTTTACAGACCATTAAGTAAAATAAATGGCAACACAACTACACTTAGGTATGTTCTACTCAAACTGCAGGAAATGAAAGATAAGGACAAAAATATTGAAGGAATCCAGAGGGGAAAATCTTACTCATAAAACAGCAAAGATAAAATTACATCCAATAGCCCTACAAAGCTCTCAAGCAATAAGGGAGTGCAGTAAAATATTTAGTGTTGACAGGAAAAAAAAAAAAAAACACCAACTTAAAATTCTATAGTCTATAAAATTATCCTTCAAAAGTATAATAGGAATAGGCTTTCCTGAGCAAACAAAAATTAGAGTAATTTGTTGCCAGTGGACCTGCCTTGTGAGAATTAATAGAATTCAGACCTTCATAAAGAAAATAAATCAGAGAATGAATGAATGGAGGTGAAATAAGAAATTTTTATATTTCTTATTCTTAATTGATCTAATAGATAAAAGTTTATTCAAAATATGTATTAAGGGCAACAATGTATTTGATTATTTATCTTTCGTATATATCCTGTGCTTATAAACAAGTGAAGATACTGACAGGAATATTTCAAAAGACAGAAGGGTGGAATTAGAAATATTTTGTTATAATTTTACTATCCATGAAGAAATATAATTATTTGTAAGTGGATTTGGATTAGTTGTAAATGCATAATGCAAACTCTAAGGCAACCACCAAAAATGTTTTAAAAAGTATAATTGATATGCTAAAAGGAAAGAAAAGATTATCATATAAAATGCTCAATCAAAACAACAAAGGCAGAAAAAGAGTGGAAAGCCAAATTTATAACAAAGAACAAGGGCAACAAATACAAAATAGTAACAAATGCAGTAGATATTAAATCCACTGTATTAATGTTAATCCCATTAAACACCACCTAATGCAGAGTTAAAGATATACCATGCTAACATTAATGAAAAAAAGTAGGGGTAGCAGTACTAATTTCAGACTTAGCAGACTTCAGATTAAGGAAAGTTAGGAAGAGGGAAAGCATAACTAATTATAAAGAAGTCAGTACTTCAAGGAGGCATAACAATCCATTTTAGTTTTTAGATGTATGCACTGAAAACACAGAGGCAAAACTTATAGAATTACAGGGAGAAACAAATGAACCCACTACTATATTTGGATAGTTCAACACCCTTCTAATAGAAATGGGAAAATTCGGAAGGCAGAAAACGAGTAAGAACAGAGTTGAACTTAATATCACCCTCAACCAACTGGATATATACATCTATAGACTGTTTCATACAACAAAAGCAGAATGTACATTCTTCTCAAGTTCATATGATATAGTCACCAAAATTCACCACATTCTGGATCATAAAGCATATTTACAAGAATAGAAGTCATATAATGTTGGTTCTCAAACCACAATAGGATTAAATTGTAAATCAGTAACAGAAAGATAACTGAAAAATCCAAAAACATTTCTAAATAGGCCATGGGTCCAAGAAGAGACCTCAAGAAAATTAAAAATTTCTGAGCTAAATAAAAATGAAAATACAACGTATCAAAATGTGTGGGATGCAGTAAAAGTAGTGCTTAGGGTTATAGTCTTGAATATATATATATAGATTTAGAAAAGCAGTAAGCTCTAAAATCAGTAATTCAGGCTTCTACCATAGGAAACTAGAAAAAGAAGAGCAGATTAAATCTAGAGTAAACAGAAGATAAGTGAAAAATTAGAGCAGAAATCAGTTAAATTGAAAACAGGCAATGAATAGAGAAAAGCCACAAAACCATAAGCTGGTTCTTCGAAGATCAATACAATTGATAAGATACTGGTGAAGGTAACTACAAAACATAAAACAGAAAGAAAGGGAGAAAGGAGAATAAGAAAAGAGAAAGAGAATGAAATAATGAAAGAGAAAATGGATAAAGGAAGAAAAAGAAAACAGGAAATAAATTATTCATATCAGAAGTGAAAGAGGAGATCATTGCAAGATCATTAGATCTTCAGATCACTGGTCATTAAAATGATGTAAGATACTAAAGTAATATTATGAATAACTCTATGCCAATAACTTTGATAACATAGATGAAATGGACCAATTTTCTGATACATTTACTCTGCCCAAACTCTCAGAAGAAACAAGCACTGAATGAGCTTATATCTATTAAAGAAATTAAATCAATATAATATCTACCAAAACAAAAGCACTATACTCAGATGAGTTTATTATTGAAGTCTACCAAGCATTTAAGAAAAAAATATGGGCCGATGAGATGGCTCAGCGGCTTAAGCGCCTGCCCGGCAAACGCGAGGGCCCAAGTTCGACTCCCGGAACCCACATACGAAAAAGGGGCCAGTGATATCGCTCAGTGGCACAGGTGCCTCCCAGCGCGCAAGGTCCTGAGGTTGACCCCCCGGTACCCACAAAAAAAAAAAAAAAAAAAAAATAAAAGTTCTATATAATTTCTTCCAGAAGATTGAAACACAAATATTTCTTCAACCAGTCAATGAGGCTAACACCTCCATAATATCAAAAACTGGCCGAAGAAGAAATAAACTCACATTATCATATCAATAGACACAGGAAAAGCACTGACAAAAATCTAACATCTATTCATGACAAAAACTCTCAGCAAACTAGGAAAAGTCCATAATTTAATCAACTTCATGAAGAACATCTAAAAATAGCCTAAAGATAGCATCATATTTAATGGTGATAAACTAGAAGTTTTCTTGCTAAAATCCAAAACTATTGGAGGCTGTTCATTTCAACATTGTGCCGGAGTTCCTGGTTAATGCAGTAAGTCAAGAAAAAAGAGAAAGGTATAAAGTTTTAGAAGAATGGAATAATGTGTTCGTTCACAGATGGCATGATTATCTATGTAGAAAATCCAAAATAATTGACAAAAAGAAACAAAATTAAAGAAAACAAAAAATTTCCTGGAACCAACCTTGATTACCACAAGTTTGTCAGGTACAAAGTTAATATGCAAAAGTCAATAGCTTTCCTATACACCAACAATGAGCAACTGGAATTTGAAAACACATTATCATTTACATTATCACTCCCAAAATAAAATATTTAGGCATAAATGTAACAAACTTTATACAAAAAAATCTAAATAATAATGTAAAATTATGATGAAAGAAGTTATAAAACTAATAAATATAGAGACATTTATGTTAATGGATAGTTGGACTCATTGGGATGCTAATTCTTTCCAACTGAATCTATAGATTTGGTGCAATCCTAATCAAAATTTCAGCATTCTGTAGATAAAAACAAGGTGATTATAAAGTTTATATGGAGAGAGAGAAAAAAAAAAAACCAGAAGAACCAACTCAATTTTGTAGAATAATAAAGTTGTAGAACTGACCTTAACCAACATTAAGACTTACTATAAAACTTAAGAAATCAATGTGGTACTGGTGAAAGAACAGACAAATAGATCAGTGGGACAGAATAGAAAGCCCACAAATTGACCCATATAAATACAGTCAACAGATTTTTGACCAAGGAACAATGTAGCAAAACTACAGTCTTTTCAAGAAAAAATGCTGGAGAAATTGGACATTGATATACACACACATACACATACACACAAATCTAGACAAGAACCTTACAGCCTTTATGAAAACATACTCATAATAGAGCATATGTCCAAACATAAAATGCAAAACTATAAAACTTGTAGAAGATAACTGCTATAGTTTTGGTCTTTACTGTCCCTGTGTTAGAGGATTCATCCTCAGGGTGGTGCTTTTGGGAGACTGTAGAGCCATTAGGAGGAGGTGCCTTGTGGAAGGTCTTCAGGGAATTGGGGACATGCCTTCAAAGTGGATTGGGGGCTCTAGCCCTTTTCTTTTGCTCCTGGTCATGAGGTGAGCAGTTTGCTCTATATGTGTTCCCTGTCATTGCTATCCAGCACCCTACCAGAGGCTTAAAAGCAATGGACTAGAAACTCTAAAACGAATCAGTCTTTTCTGTTTATAAGTTAAATATCTCAGCTATTTTGTAATAGTGACAGTAAACTGTTACAATAGCACAGAGAAAGTCTGGATGATCATGGGCATGGCAATGACATTTTAAATACAACAACAAATGGTTGCTCCATGAAAGACATGGTAAAATGAATTTCATTAAAATTAAATACATCTCTTTTGCAAAGGCACTATCAAGAAAACAAAAAGACAAACCACAGACTGAGAAATATTTGCAAAACACACATTTGATAAAGGACTTGTATCCAAAATATGTAAAGAGTACTTGAAACTCTACAATAAGAAAATGAACAACCCAATTTAAACATGGGCAAAAGATATGAATTGACATTTCACCAGAGAAAATATCAAGATGGAAATTGAGCATATGAAAGGATATTCAGCACCACATATAATTAGGGAATTGCAAATTAAAACAACAATGAAAAAAAGATGAACTGTAGATAAATATCTTTGCAAATAACATAAAACTGTGAAAGTACACTATAGATTACATAGATAATACCCTATATTTTAAAAAATACAATTATATTGAATGTTCCTATATAATAAAAAGTTTTCAAGCCCCAGTAGATGAATTAATAAATTGAAGTAATAGTTAAAAAAACAAAAACAGGGCATCTAAATCATGTGGACTGAACTTTGAAATTTGTTGTAATCAGATTGGCTTTTATTTACATATCATTTAATGACCCTGCATATTTCAACAATGAAAGAGCTAAATTAAACATAATGGTATGCCAGTTTCACAGGGTAAAAAGAATATAGGCTAAATATTTGTAGAAATTATTTCTAAATTGTTGTAAGAAATTGTTAGGTGAAGAAATCCTCAAAATTGATGGGATGAAAGAAATGTTACCCTTAAGCCATCATCTTTGTGAATCATCTGAATAGTGACTAATTATTTCAAAACTACTTCCCCCTCTTCCCAGTAATGGGGATTGAACCCAGGAAGAACACTGAGCTACACCCCCAGCCTGCCTGCCTTCCTTCCTTCCTTCCTTCTTTCTTTCATTCATTCCATTTATTTATTTATTTAGAGGCAGGGTCTTTCTACACTTCCCAGACTGGTCTCAAACTTACAATCTTCCTGCCTCAGCCTCCACAGTAGCTGGGATTACATATGTGTGCCAACATGCCTGGGTTCTTAAATATGATAAGAAGCTGAATACTGTACCAGAATCCACAATGGAGGCAAAACAGACTCAAGGATTAAATTGACTATTCTAGAGATAGTGAATGGAAACTATGAAGTCTTTGCACCTGTTAGGGCAAAGTTTGAACTAAGAAGTCTGTCCATGTTCATCCACTTTGGCTACTTAAGGACGAAATGAAAGTATTTAAGCTTATGGCTCTCAAGAATCAGCCTGAGTTATATAATGTAAAAATGTAAAAGTTATCGGACAAAAAAAACGAGCTGTTTTGTAAAACTCATCAGAAGATAATCCCTCTGATGGGGTCTCTGGATAGGGAAGAGTGCTAAAGGACAAAGATACACTAGCCTGGCACCACTGCCAAGAAGTGATTCCATACTGGTGGAGAGAATAAGTCTACTTCTAGAGGGAAATATATGTAATATGACTTTAAAAACTAAATGACTATATTAATTAAAAGTATTAATGCTTTAAAAATGAAATGTTTCAAAGCCTATTAAAGTTAAACAAAGGAACCTGTATACAGTCTGTGCAAGGCATAAAACTGTATTTGTGACAAGAGGGTGAATGCAACATTTATTGCTAATACACAGAGACATTATATTTTCGGCACAAGGAATAAAATCACATTTGTGGTAATAGATGTCTCTTCTGGTCTCAGAGTAAACCAGAGTGGTATGCTTGTCACTCTTGTTCGTCTCTTAAAAAAGGTGGTTACTTGCTTTAAACCCAAACTTAGGTGGCTGGTTTAATATTTAAACTTTTTCTCAAATGCAATGTTTTCACATATATATTTATTGAAAATAGATATTAAATCTTTAGAAAGAAGAAAATATCAGTGTTACTTTAAAATTCAGTCCTCGCTAAAGGTAGATCATCCCAGAGAACACTCTGTTTAAGAATTTAAGGTAATGAGAAGGGGCCTTGTAAGATGTAAACTCATTAGGTTCACTAATCAGAAAAATTTAAGAACATATTTAAGTTTATTGAACATTACCATTTTTATGTGAAATCATTATCTTTTAGAGTTAAAAAGGTATTATATCTACTATAATCTTTCAGATGAATTGATTTAAGAAGCTGTCTATAAACCATAACATTATGATTCAAGAGAACTATATTTGAAAATGACCCAAAACATTATCAGAATTTTACTTAATTTTAAGTTTAAGCTTATCTGTTAACTCTGCCTTGAATTTATTTAAAAGCAAAACATTTTGAAAATACTGTGCTCTGAAAAAATACATATTCCAGTGAAATTATCACTAGAAATATAATTTAAATCTGTAGAATCTAATTTAGAAATATATATATGCTTTTGAAAGATCAAGAGGACCTATGTAGTCTATGAGTAAAGATGACAAGAAGCATTAATTATAATCCCTGTATTTAAACACAGAGTATATTTAGTCATTAAAAACAGCTTCAAAGAACAAAATATGTGCTATTGATTTTTGCAAAAATGGTTTCCAATGGACGCATATATAGATTTCTCTATGAAGAGAGACAGAGACTTTTTTCACTCACAAACATATTTTAGAATACATATACCTGTATAAATCTTTATTTTGGGGTAGAAAAAATAAAAAACTTGGGCCGTTGATATAGCTCAGAGGCATAAGCGCCTGCCTGGCAAGCGTGAGGTCCTGAGTTTGGCTCCAGGTACTCGCATATAAAAAAATTAATAAATAAAAAAAGATAAAAAAACTGAACATACCTTGTTTCGATAGGTAACACACTTCCAGTCTTTTTTCATGAGAATATCCATACAGTAGGTATGCTTCTTGTAGGGCACTTTTGTACCATTTCTTTTTATTTGTACATTTTCCTGGCTATATAAATACAGAAAAATAAGATATATTTTAAAAAATAAAATTTTGTCTTAAAATCTACATTTAAGTCTAGTGAGCTGGAACAAAATCTAACTGGACTATTGTGGATTACATGGACTTTAGTGTCTGATTGTTTTATTATTTAGAATTTAGCAAAATTGCTGGAATTTGTGAAATTAATAGCTAAAAGGGTCAGATGCTTGTTTAACTAACATAACATTATAATATGATTTATCTTTTACTTAGGAAGTTACAAAATGTTAAAACTCTCAATATGACAAAGTAGTCAATTTTCACACATTTTATTAAAATAATATTGACATCCTTTTAAGTGACATAGCAATAGTGCTGAAGCAGTAGCAAAGGAAAAACCAAGTTTATTATAAGAAAATTAATTCTATTTGCATTTAGTTTTTTTGTTATGGCAGATACTGGCATATTCATACACATTTTTTAAACTTTCTGTGCCCCAGTTTATCTGTAAAATGCAAATATTAACAATACATATATCATAAAATTGGATGAGTATTAAATGAAAATAGATGACAATTTTTTAGAATAATAAAGAGTTATTCTACTTGGATACAGCATATCATCTAAATGTTCATTTCACTTCTTAAAATACAGAATCAAAGAATCTTTAGATTTAAAATGACCATAAAGGGGCTGGTGAGATGGCTAAAAAAATAAAAATAAAAATAAAAATGGCCATAGAAATTATCTATCCAATAATTTTTCCAATTTAAAAAAACTTTCCAAGAAGATTTATATAATTTTTTTTTTTCATTTTGTTTTGTTTTTTTTGTGGGTACCGGGGGTCGACCTCAGGACCTCGTGCGCCAGCAGGCGCCCGTGCCGCTGAGCGATATCACCGGCCCTTTTTTTCGTATGTGGGTTCCGGGAGTCGAACTTGGGCCCTCACGCTTGCCAGGCAGGCGCTTACGCCGCTGAGCCATCTCACCGGACCCTATATAATGTTTTAAAATATTAAAATTTATAAAATGCCTGCCACTATTTTCTTTTGAGAACTTGACCATAAAAAGAATATAGATATTCATTTTATTAATCTATATTTACCATCTGTGCATAAATACATATATTTACATCAAGTGTATAATTCAACCTTTACACATTAAATCTATATAATACCTATACTAAATTATTTCAGAGGATGAAACTATATATTTTGGCATACAGAATCCATAAATATCATTCATTAATTGGTAAGGAAAAAGATAAAAATATAGGCTTGTTAAATTTATTAACATTGGAAATTTTAAATTATTTTAAGAATATCTAAGCTAGCTTTTGTATACTTAAGATATTTTTACCACTGTAATGTTATCAGGATGTAAAATAAGAAATTAAAATGAAAAATCACCTAAGCACTTAAATAGCACAAAACAGTGTCTATAATATACCCTCTAGGAATAGAATTAAGGAACTAGTTAAGAAAATGTACCTATTGAGAAAAATCAATGTGACAGAGTTAAAATAAACTTCAGTGAGTCAAAGGAATTGAAGAGCTGTTCAAAACTTACTTGGGAGCCTTTAAGAACTTATTGGTAGGGATGTGCCACCTACTGGTAGTACAAATTAACACTTAAGCAACTCAAAAAGAATTTTGAATTCCAGAATTATGCTGAAATGTGCATAGTACATGAATAAATAAATAAAAGTAGATTGTTGTACACAGATAAATATGATTGTTGCACATGAAAGACTAATACATTACCTGAAAAGTTTTATTGAGTCTTTTGAAGCAAAAATTAATATAAGACCTGGTCTTATTTTTGGGGAAATACAGCATGTATACTCACATACAAGATATGCTATGTACCACTACCACTATTTGCAACATGCCCTAGTAATGAACATTTACGTTGTCTCTAACATCATGCAATTTGAAACAATGCTGCAATTTAAAAAAGTTTACGCACATTATATCTTTCCCATGTGAGAGTCTATTGAAGGATAAATCCCTAGACATTGAATCAGCAGACTTAATATATGTGTATCTTAAATTTCCAAAGCTATTGTAAAATTACTTGAGTGAGTTCATAGTTTACAGTGCCGCAAACTATATTTTCCCCACACTATGCATGAAAAACACTTCTGCTCCAAGATTTTAGATTTTTGTCAATCTTCTCGTTGACAAAAATTATTTCCTATTTATTATCATTTTCATAATCAAGAAATTATGTGTTAGTTTTCACATTTTCAGAAGCCATACATATTTCTTTTCTAAGGAATGACTTCAAGTTCCTTGTGAATACATACATTGACCTCACTGACTTATGAAAGATATTTATATACTAGGGGAAACAGCCCTTTGCTATATTTGTGACAGATAACTTCCTGGCAATAGTTTATCTTCTACTATTTTTGAAATTTCTTGGTTGTTTATTTAAATTTTTCATTCTTCTTTTTTTAATAAAGTTTATTGGTACAATTTAGATATACACCATGATCACATTCCTCACAGGGAATTTGTACCTACACATGATATCCTGTTCCCTCTTTTTCTTCCCAATCCCCTCCCATCCCTTCAACCCCTCTTCCTCTCCTCATTTACAAAGCTTTATTTTTATTTTATCCTTCTTTTATCATTTTTTCCCTTCCTTTCCCCTCACCCCTCCCTAGTTATCCTTTCTTTTGAACCATTTCTTCCTTTTTCACTATACCTATCATACACTTTGGTCCTTATTTACCCTTTTGGTTTCTCACATCAAAGAAACAATGTGATATTTACACATGTCAAATTTATTCCACTTAAGAGAATGGTCTCAAGGTGCATCCATTTACCTAGGAATGTCTCAAGTTTATCATTCTTTCTGGCTGAGTAGTACTCCATTGTATAAAAAAAACCACAGCTTTTTTATCCATTCCCCAGCCACCTTATCTTTGACAAAGAAGTCAAGCATGTTCACTGGAAGAAAGACAGCCTCTTTGATAAATGGTGTTGGAAAAACTGGCTTTCTACATGGCAAAGACTAAAACTAGACCCATATCTCTCACCATGCACTAAACTAAAATTGAAAGGGATCAAAGATCTAAATATTGAAACGGAAACACTAAATCTGCTAGAAGAGAAAATAGGTAAAACACTTTTGAAGACATAGGTGTAGGCAAAGATTTCATGAACAAAACCCTGATCACACAGGAAATACTACATAGAATCAACAAATGGGATCTCATCCTATTAAAAAAAGTTTTGCATAGCAAAAGAAATTACCAATAGAGTGAAAAGACAACCACAGAGTGGGAAAAAATTTTAGCCAGTGGTCCCTCAGACAAAGGACTAATACCTACATCATATAAAATATTGAAAAAAAATTAGACATCCCAAATTTAAAGACCCAGTTCAAAAATAGGCATCTAAGATGAATATGCATGTCTCAGGTGAAGAAATGCAAATGACAAATAAATACATGAAAAAATGCTCAACATCACTGGCTATTTGAGAGATGCAAATTAAAACAACATTGAGATTCCATCTCCACTCCAGAAAGAATGGCCATTATCAAGAAATCATAATAACGAATGCTGGCGGGGCTGTGGGGAAAAAGGAACCCTTCTGCACTGTTGGTGGGAGTGGTGTAGACTGGTGCAAGCACTGTAGAAATCAGTGTGGAGATTCCTCAAAAAACTAGGGTTAGAGGTCCTATTTGACCCAGCCATCCTCCTGCTGGGTTTCTTCCTGGAAGAATTAAAAACATCATACCACAGCGATATATGCGCATACATATTTATAGCAGCACAGTGTGTAATAGCTAAATCTTGGAAACAACCCAAATGTCCATCAACCGAGGAATAAATTTTTCATCCTTCTGTAACAAATATGGATCTGAATATGAGTTATAACTCCCAACTTCATTTTTCCCAAGTAGCTATCATTTGTACCCATACTATTTATCGTATCATAACAATATAACTTCAAAATTTTTTTTTTGAGATGGGGTCTTAAAACATTTCCAAGGCTGCTCTTGAACGGCTGGATTCAAGTGCCCCTCCTGCCTCAGACTCTTAAGAAGCTGGAACTATAGGCATGTATCACCCCCATGCCTGGTTTTACTTGAATATGACATTAACCGCATTTTAAGTACTTGTGAGTTAATTTGTGAACTCTCAATATTGTTCTATTAATCCATCACATTACTTTAAGTAACAAACCACTTTAACTATTGGAGCTTTGTTATATTTTTTGTACTTTATACTTTTTGTACTGTATTATATCTTTGTATCCTAACTCCCATTCTCTTGTTCAATTTCCCTACAAATTTTAGACTTAATTTGTGTTGTTAAAATCTTGTTTTTGTAATTGAGATTTATTACAAAACTCAACTCTAAAATTTATTTAGATAAAATTGACATGTTCCATATTAAATCTTCCAAACCAAAAAGAGGATTACTTATTTCTATTTACTAAAGTTTTTTTCTTGTATTTTAGTAGCATTTTAAAGTTTTATTCATATACATTTTACACAATACTTCTTAAACTTACTCCAGGGTATTTTCTATATAGGTATTTCTATTATTATGTTATTCCTTCCATATTTTCAAGCTGCTTACTTAGGTATAGCCATTGTATAACCTGACACATAATTGAATGTCTTTACTGTTTTCATAGCATTTCTATTATGTACGAAAGTTTTGTTTATAACAGTTTTTTCATTTGTTTTCCATGGAAATTCACATATATAAGCACATACTAATGTAGATGCTTCTTCCTCTTCTGTTGGTGTATTATTGCTTCTTTCTTTGACTAATTATATTAACAATTACACCAGGACAAATACTAAATAGTACTATTAATTCAACATATTTTTCAAATCTAAATTTCTACTTGAACAATCAACTTCCACCATATTAAACAAATTAAATGAGTTTATGTATTTTCAGTACATGTTGAACTGCTTTACATTTATTAGTGAATCATTCTTTAGAAGCTACAAATAAGTTGGTAATCATCTTCATAAACTTAGATCTTTGAGACATTATTATAATCTTTCAGTTAAAATCTGCCCCCAAAAAGCTCTGGGTTGACAAGAAAGAAGCAAAAAGTCAGCAACTCATAAAATGTAATACATTCAATCCATATTGTCCTAGTTCCTTTTCTTGTTGCTGGGACAAAATAATCAACACCCACATTAAAGGAAGAAAGGTTTATTTAGCTCACAGTTTGTAGAGGTTTCAGTCTATAATAGGCTGGCTCCAAGGCAGTGTGGCTTGGCAGAGAGCCTTCACAGAGAAGAACAGTTCATGGAACCCACAAGGTAGCAAAACCAAGAAGGGAAGGGAGACAAGACTCTTTCTGTACTTTATACTTTATGCAGGCTACCCACCCTAGGGTGAGTGTAGCACTCACACCCTTAATTCTACCCAGAACTATGCCAAACCAATTAGTGGAGTGATTTACACCACTAATCACACACCTTTAATCCCAGCATCACATACTCTAGATTCAGCCACCTCTGAAAAAGCCCTATGACTGCATGAGGCTTTGGGAGAACATCTAGACACAAACCAGAATACATATAACAATTACTAGGATAACGTTTGTGAAGAATGAATGAACATCATGCTTTAATTATAATACTGATTTTCAATTTTAAAATATTAAAGTTTTTAATAAAATAAATGTTGAACTTGGAAGTTCACATTTTGGAAACCAAGTTAGCAAAGGAAATGATATTGTGTAAGTAAGTCCAAACTAAGGCAAAAACTACATTAAAGATACATCTTTCAAAAAGGGAAACATTTAGGTTTAACCTTATAGCCAGAAGTCAAATAGATACCATAAGTTTGGATTTAACAAAGACTTGTTTAAGGCCAGATACTATCCAAAGTGGGATTCAAGCTTCAGCAAAAAATAACTGTCATTCAAGCTTATTGTTTCAAGTGTAATCTAGATGATTCTTAATCTTTGGCTGTTATCTGTAGAAGGCCATACAATTCTTCTGGTAAACTCACGTAAGAAAATATCTTCCATTCACTTCTGTTCACCCTCCCACCGAATTCAAAAGCTGAAATGTCTACTCTATGTAAAAGACAAAATTCCAAATATGATTTTGAATTTAAGCTCCTCTACTCTACAGCTAGGGGTATACCACAGGCTGCCAATGGTTCTCTTGTCTTCATACTTCTTTCTGCAAATTTTCTGGGTCCTTTGCAAGTGAAAGGATTAGATGTGGGGAACAGAAGGGAAATTGAAGAAAATGTCTCCATTGGCCTATTAAGGCAATCTGGAGTTAGTGTTTTCTGGGCTTGAAATATCTTTTCTTATTTTGGGTTGCTTTGTGAGGTTTTTTGAGGACTCTGTCTCCCACCTAGGAACAGCTGACTGCAGCAACCTTGACAGGGGCAATGTTCTCCTTTTAGCTTGTTGCTTTCAACACATATCCCATTACCATCGTTCTGCATCTTTCTGCTTAAGCTACAAAGGGACAAGAACCATCTTGAGTGGAGATCCTTTATAAAATGACCCTGACTCTTTTCCCACATCTGCATCATTGTCCTGGAAAACAGTGGGCATGCCAGCAATTCTCAGTGGCCATGATATCTTTTCAGCTGTCATAACCAGAAACACTTACCCTGTAGGTTTCTCAAGGGGATGCTGGACACCAGTATGTTATGTTACTCAAGCTCCAGGGTATATGCACCAAACATTCAAAAACATCCTCATAATACATATGAGGTAAAGAAAAATAACCACCTTTCCTTTTCCCAAGATGAGGAAAGAAGAGTGTAGGAAAATTCCATAGTACATGTTTTCTCTGAAGAGATTTCTGTATGTTCACCATCAAACTTTTCTATCATTATGTAAACTGGGCTAAGAGATGCCAGACCAGTTTTGGCAACTTCTTTGTGCGTACACATTTTCTTACCTCACTTTGCAAAGTGGAAACAATTTAAAAAATTATTTTTTTCTTCTGCTTGGAATCCTAAAAACTTATGTTTTTCACTAAAAACTGACTATATATAATAACTTCAGAACTTCCTAATTAGCCTATTTCCCACTCCAAAGTAAAACACAGAAAAGTTTTAAAATATATTTAAGGAAGAAATGTTCAAGATAGCTCTTCAGAAAACTTTCAAGAAACTTTAAAAGCTTTAAAGTCAAGGAATAAGACTAGTGACTTATGCCACTGAGCCATCTCACCGGCAAGCGCGAGGGCCCGAGTTCGACTCCCGGATCCCACATATGGAAAAGGGGCCGGTGATATCGCTCAGCGGCAGGGGCGCCTGTTGGCGCGCGAGTTCCTGAGGTCGACCCCCCGGTACCCACAAAAAAAAAAAAAAAAAAAAAAAAAAGACTAGTGACTTTAGATCAGACCACAGGAGGAAGTACACTGAACTTCAAATTCCAGTGAATCCTATGATCCTTCTAGAGTTATAATGTCTCTTATTACATTTTACCTCTCTGGCAACTTGAGTTGTCTTAATCAGTTTTATTAATCTTAGCATAGAGCAATGAAACAATAATCATAGAAATCAAAGACATTTAGTCTAAATTGGTATATACTTAGGAACATAAAAATGATTCTAAATGAAAGAATAATCATGGAAATGTTTGTTGTAAGAATGAAGTTTGAGACTAAACAAATGACTAGACAGAGAAAGATAACATCCTGTTTCTGAAAAACTTCCTAGCTGTCACTGTGTCCAAAATTGAAAAGTTTATAAACTACTGTCCTATGTGATTTTGTTTTAATGAGGCATTATTGACCAAATGAAGGCATTAATACCATTTTTCCATTTCCTAGGTTTTGAGAAAAAAGTTCAATATCCATATTCAGTAACTCTGACTTACTGAATAAGTTTTGTACTATCATTTCATACTTATACGAAGTGGCAAATTTAAAAAAAATATTATATATGTGTTTGTATACCTGGTAAGACAGGAGAGAATTCTCTAGCAGAAATTCATGTCTTTGCATTTTAAGACTTTTTCTCTCCACATAAGAATTAATCAACATATAATTACCTGGGTTATAGCAAGACAAATGTTACTCCTCAAACCTGAACATGTAACCAATGTCATATTACATTAATTTTGCTAAATCAAACTGCATATGACAAATCTCATCAAACCTGGATGAGGAATTTGATCTCAGTCATTTTGAAGCCACCCTAGGTTAATATGAATTGGAAAGACATAAATAGTGCTTAAAAATCAAGGTAGATCATTATGTTTCCACTCCTCATGGTTACATAAATATGTAGCCCGATAACTTTTTTGCCATACCTGGATAAAATAATCTCTTTGGAGGATGTGAGACTTAATGGCATGGGTTTAACCTGCTTGAGTACATCATGGTGCTATTTTTCAAAGCACTATTTCTTGTCCGATGTAACTGGCAGGATGGACTTTTGTCCTCCAAGTTGAGAGAATATTTTTTTGGCCTTACTGCTCCTGCCTCTACCTCTCAGAGGCACTGGACTCTGTTTACAGTCTAGCTTGCCCAACCTCAGGGAACTCAGGTCAGGAAAACAAGCTCTGCCTTTGACCTTCACAACAGAAACCCCCTGGTATGGTAATACAAAATGTCTGATAACTTTTAGAAGTAAAGGAGAAGGAAAATTACAACCAAACCAGAATTATTATCAACCAACCACTAGTATTTTCTTAGCTGTCCTGGATATGAGGCTTTGAATATTAGAATAGATAGGAACACCCCTGTGTTCCCTATACATTTACTCTGTCTACTGCTTGCCCCTAATTTTTCTCTATAGTACTCATAAACAAGTAAGATGCTATAACTTTTTCTTGTTTATTTACCATGTATCTCATTCTGCTAATTTAAATCTCATAAAGATGCTGAATTTTGTGTTTTGTTCACTTATGAACCCAGAAAAATTCTTAAATAATTGGCATTCAGTTAATATTAAGTATTATAAGTAGACATATTTTGTTCAAGGTAGTATGAGTAAAATCCAGTAATGAAACTGAAGATGAAAATAAAGGGGTATTATATTTTATTCCCTACAAAGTTAAAATAAAAATTTATAAACATGATGATGATTCAGTATCATGTTGATATTACTTCAAAGATACTATAGAACTTTGTTTTTTGCATAGAATTATGATCTACAAAATACTTCATGGATTACTGTGATCCTATGATCTACAATACTAATAGCATTTTTCTTGAAAATGTGTCTAATTTCAAGTGCCAATGTAAAATGTAGTACATCTAATTCTAAAATTAAAGTAACTTAATTGGGCTGGTGAGATAGCTCAGCAGCATAAGCCCCTGCCCAGCAAGCGCAAGGTCCTGAGTTTGACTCCTGGAACCCACATACGAAAAAAGGGCCGGTGATATCGCTCAGCGGCACAAGTGCTTGCTGGCAAGCGTGAGGTCCTGAGGTCGACTCCTGGTACTCACATTAAAAATAAATAAATAAATTAATTAATTAATTAAATTAAAGTAACTTAATCAATGTTTATTACCATCTTTTTCAGGATTCTAGAATCTCACTATAATCCATTAAACATAAGAATAACACTTTTAACATGAAATTATCAGTTCAAATTTAAGTATCAAAGTTAAGTATGTGTACTTAAAATTGAGAAAACTTATTTTCAGACACAATGTTGAGCATATATTAAAAACCTGGAAAACTGGAATCATAAGTACCTAAATTTTGCTTTATGGAGCATCATTAATCCATTGAAATAACTTCAAATATTGACCGTACTGGAATTTGTTTCTAACATAATATAAAAACATAGGGATATAAGTCATAGATTTTGCAATCTAAAAAGATACAAATTTATTATCTTTCAGACTATATCTCCAATAAATGTTTGAGGATTAACACTATCACCTATTATAAAGTACTCTTTTCAGAAATTAATGTAAATTGCTGCTATTCATACACTTAAAGTAGCATTCTAGCTCTCTGACTCCAACCATGTATTTCAGTGATGCATCATTCTATTTACTATTGTGCCAAAACTATTTCTCTTTTCTGCTGAGTGGATTATTTTCACTTAACGCAATTCAGTAGAAAGTTAATCACAAGGACATCTTGTCTTCTTTAAATTGGATTTCTGTAACAGCAACCAGTAATCTAGACAGTAGGAACATTATTGCTCCTTTGATGCAAAGTAGAAGATAGCCATATCACACTCACGGATACCACAGAAGCTATAGTTTTAGTCTCCTTAGCTTTCTCCTAAAACCTGTTTTCTTCAAATCTTTAACACAGGTTAATATAATCAACTTTGGAAATGTTATATAAATTATTGAATGTTAGAAGCAAAGATTGATTTTAAAATCTGCTTTATTGTTGTTTACTCTATACATAAATGGCAATGTTATTTACACTAACTCAGCAGGACTTTAAGATCAGAAAAATGTATGTCCTCCATTGTCTATGCTACTGGAAAGTGTGAACTAATAAAAAGTTGAATAAATAAGCTATCTCCAGTTAGTGTGATCCTTTACATGAGACTGAAAGATAATACCAAAATCCAATGACCTGTGTAGGAGGAATTAGGCTGAAACAAACTAATAAGAAATATTTACAGTATAATTCCAATAGTTGGTTTGAAATACTGGAAAGTATCAAAACAGGGTACCTAATTTTTGACACAGTATTCCATACAATGTTGGAAAATACAAAACTAAGTGTTTTAAGATTTAAAAAAAGACCCTAGCAGAAAAATTAGAAAAATTGTAGGTTACTACATATGCTTTTTATTAATCTAGATTTTATCATATATTTGTTAAGTATTTTGACTATCTTAAGCTCTTTACCTAGCAAGATGGAATAGACAACTGCTACATGCTGTGATTTTTTTTAAGCAACCCCTGTCTGATACATGGTTTGTCCATTACAGAAGTGCCATCCTCTAGAAGACAATTTTTATACTACCAATACATCAGCCATTTAGTGCAATAGATCTGAAAAAAGATTTTAAGAGAGAAAAAGTGAGAGAGTTCCTGCTGACACACCAGGAAGAACATCAGGCACACCAAAGCAGGTAAAATGTTGGAAAGGACAAGGGAGTCCAGTGTTAACAATTTTGCTTGACATTTGCTTGCCTTATTTAGTATCCATAACTTATAAACACATTTAGCTCTTCTACAAAATAATCACAGCAAACATAATGCACATTTATAAACAACATCTTTAGCTGATTCCGGTAACAGAAAATAAGCATTTAGGGCAAAATACCTCCATACAATGGTTCTTAAGATATACCAAGAAGGTTATAATCAATCTGGTTTAAAAATTCTGATTCTAGGGCCGGTGAGACGGCTCAGCGGCTTAAGCGCCTGCCTTGCAAGTGCAAAGGCCCGAGTTCGACTCCCGGAACCCACATACGAAAAAGGGGCCGGTGATATCGCTCAGCGGCACGGGTGCCTGTTGGCGCGTGAGGTCCTGAGGTCGTCCCCCCGGTACCCACAAAAAAAAAAAAAAAAAAAAAAAAATTCTGATTCTAAGAATACTCCCCAGTAAGTAGGTTCAGGAATATATATATTTTAAGGAACTTTACAACAGAATGTGATGAGCAGCAAGTTTGGGAACCAATAGTAGAATATGACAACAAACAAACCCTGGTACCGGGATACCAATATTTGTAATAATAATAATAATTACTGCCTAATGTTACAAGGAAATGAAATAAATAAATCCTAAATCTTAATGATAGCATGTAGAGCTCCAAATCCAAGGAAAAGAACTGCTAAGTGAAGAAGAGATATTCATATCTTTGTCTAACTTTGAAAAACCTTGTTTAAAAGTAAAGCTGGCTAAATTGAAACAGTAGATCACTAAGAAGGTGTTAGTGGTTTTGCAGTTTGTAGATAATATCTACTATGAACTTGCTATGCTTATGAAGATTAAAAAGCTAATGGCTCAATATCAATATCAAGTGTGTTAACATATAATATAAAAACCTGGTTTATATAGTCATAATCTCTGGGATTGAGTTCCAGTCCTGCTGCTGTGTAAGTCAGGTAAGTCAACCTAAACCTCAGTATTCTTAAAGATGACATTGGGCTGGTGATGTAGCTCAGCAGCATAAGTGCCTGCCTGGCAAGCGCGAGGTCCTGAGTTTGGTTCCTGGTACCCACACAAAGAAAAAAAAAAAAAGATGACATGAAATTATTGTTTGGTCTTTGCAGTCCAAGAAAATGAAACAGGAACTCTATTCACAATAGAGAAGAGTTGACTGAGTACATACTTCATTTCCAGAAGTTCAATTATTTAAATAATCTATTTTTTTAATTTAATAATTCATCCAATGCCTATGTAATACTGCCAGATATCATCTTAAACACTTCACAAATAACTTATTTTAATGCCCTAATGCCTTTATGAAATAGGTACCCTTATATTTCTTTTACAGATAAGGAATATGAGGCACTGAGTTTAGATTTTACTGAAGTTTACACAGCTAGTAAAATGAAGCTGGAATTCATATGTGGACAACCTAGCTCCAGAGTTTGGGTGCCATTTCACTGCAAGGCAATTCTGTTGCACAAATCTGAAAGATGATGTTATAAGAGCTACTATCTTTTATTATAAAAAATAAAATAGTTTTTTTGTGTGTGGGTACCAGGGGGTCGACCTCAGGACCTCGCGCGCCAACAGGCACCCGTGCCGCTGAGCGATATCACCGGCCCCCTTTTTCGTATGTGGGATCCGGGAGTCAAACTCAGGCCCTAGCGCTTGCAAGGCAGGCGCTTAAGCCGCTGAGCCATCTCACCGGCCCCCAAACCCACAGGTCTTAAACCAACACAGATACAGTAGTGACTTGGGGCATGCAGTCTGGTGTGGAAATTGGAAGTGGTTGGAGTGAATACACCCATAGGTTGTACACCACTGACTGACCACACCCAGTGGGAAAAGCAGGGCAGGACTCAGCATTCACACATAAAAACATGAAAGTGGAAACAAAATAGGACTTAAGTGACTCACTCATCCAAAAACACAGAGCAAATTTTGAATTCATTACATATTTTGTTCATTGATTTTTTAGGGGGTTTGGGTTTTTTTCTCTTTTTTTTCTCGTGCTTTCCTTCGTTTTACTTCTTTTTGTGATTATCATTTTTGGTTACTGTTATCAAATTCTATTAATTCTATTTTACTCTTTATAGAACCACTTTTTATATTTTTCTCCCCTCATCTTTCTTTTTCAAAATTTCTCTCATTTTTCCCATCCTGAACCCCTCCATATTTATTAATATTAAGATTTTTTAATTTTTAGATGTTTAGTTGACTCTATGCTATTACTGTTGAATTCTTTTTTATTGATAATGATGGTATATTATTACATTTAGTAGATATTTAATGTATGCCAATATGTGTTTTGTCTTTTTGCCTATATCATTATTGCAGATCTCTTTTCTATTGTTAAGGGTGGTCCAGTGGTAACTTTCATTGATTCTTATGGTCTGTCAATACCCAGTTTGTCTTTGGATCTCTTATTGTTGCTGATTATATTGTTACTGCCAGGGTGAAATAGTTGTTGCTTTAAATCATTTTCTATTTCTGTATATTTCTATAGATATTTCTATATCTGGTTTGTCTCTGTGTCATCAACAATACCAAAGTCCATTTCTGGAGAACTGGGTGCTGGGCTAATTTACTATACTCTCCCCTCCCCAAATTAATAGAGGTAGCCCAATCTTGGAACAGAGGGAAAGGCCTATAGTTAACCATGCCCACAATGTATCATTGTAAAGCAGATATTAACTATACAGATTTCCATATCAGCAATGAAGTGTTTCCACTGTAATCAATCATCAACCCACAGCACAACAGAAAAACAGTAGAGGGCCGGTGAGATGGCTCAGTGGCATAAGCGCCTGCCTGGCAAGTGTGAGGTCCTGAATTCGACTCCCAGAATCCACATGCGCAAAAAGGGCCGGTGATATTGCTCAGCGGCACAGGCGCCTGCTGGTGTGCGAGGTCCTGAGGTCGACCCCCTGGTACCCACAAAAAAAAAAAAAAAAGAAAAAGAAAAACAGTAGAAACATGAGAAAATAAGGTAACAAAATGCCTCCAAAAACTCCTGAATCCCCCAAAGCTGATCCATGAGGCATCGATGAGTGTGAAACCAAAAGCCAAAATGTTGAATTATGGCAGGTGATAAAAGACCACACACAAAACCAGATCCATAAGGTATTCTGTGAGCTCAAAGATGATATAACTAAACAGTAATGGACTTTAACAAACAAAATGATCAATAAGCTTACAGAAAACACTAATAAAGCTAGCTGAGCTAAACAACATGATATAAAACATTAATATCCAGTCCATGGATAAATAAATATGAATTTGAATCCAAGAAAAGTTACTCAACAGAAATCCAGGAGATTGAAAAATTCTATAGAACATATGGGCAGCAGAAGTAACCGATTTTAGGGTAGAGTGTCAGAGCTAGAAAATAGTGCTAATGCCGGTAACTATATACTAAAAGACACCTTATAAATAACAAGAGATCATAGAAAAGATATTGAAGAGCCACTAGGTAATGCAAAGGAGACTAATAAGATTCATTGAAATTAGCACAAATGACATACAAGCCTGTTTACAAAAATAATAGCAGAAAACTTTTAAAGAATGGGGAAAGAATTTAACATGTAGATAAGTGAAGCATATAGAACCCCATATAGCCATGATTAGAAAAAAACTTCTCCATGACACATTAGAGTTGAAATCCCAGAACATCAACACAAGGACAGAATCTTAAAAGCTGTTAAAGAAAAGCAATAAATTATTTATAAAGGTAAGCCCATTAGCATTACAGCAGACTTCTCAACACAAACCTTAAAGACTAGGAAAGTGTGAAGTAAAATTTTTCAAGGCAACCCCGAAATACATATCCCAAAAACTATATCCCAAAAACTATCTATCAAACAGATGAAGAAATAAGGTCTTTCTGCAACAAAGAGCACCTTTAGAAATTCATGACCACCAAACAAGTACTCAAAAAATTCTCAAGGGTAACCTAGAAAGAGATAATAAAGCCAATGATACCAAAAAGTCTAGTGGAATAAATACATCAATCAAAGTGAGCAGTTAAGTGTGGAGGACCACCTGGACGGCTCTCCTTGAAAGAAGAGCAATTATCTCCATCTTGGCTGAACCTGGCCCTATTTCCATGTATTGATATGTACAGGACTAGGACTAGGACTAGGCTAGGACTTTTCCTTACCTCTTCAGCTGGCTTTAAGCAATGCAAATCAGTCTAGCTGAGGTCCTGATATGTGGTCTTTGAAGCAAGGCCACAGGCCTGTGTTTCCCCGCCCCTTTGCTCCCAATACATGGTTGAGCCTGGTGGGATGGAGAGCTGTGCCTCGAGAAAGAGGCTATGACTTCCCAGGGCATAAAAGATTACACATCAGAGCTGAAGCACCAACCCCAAAACATTAGATACTATCTTGAATTGTGTTATGCAGATTACTCCTTCTGCATATCCTTCCCTCTGCATATCGCAAAGGTGATTTCAGGCCACCAACCTAGCCCGGCTCATGGTACTCATGTACTTCCTGCCATTCTCAGTCACTCATCCCCGAGCCACTCCCCTCCTCGAGAATTAATAAAGCTTGGGTTTGGCCCTGGGTTGAGAACTTTGTTCCAGTAACCACCATCTTGGCTGGACTTAGGACCCCTTGGCTCCCCACAACTGTAAATATGCCTTAGTGTCTTTATTCTCGCTGTGGGTTGCACTGGAAGTGGTAGATTGGAATTAACTCACTAGAATTGCAACAACTTTTCCATGGGATTACAAATATAAACTTCCCAGATCGTGATGAGGACCGGGAAGGGCTCGCTATAAGAGAAAGCATAAGAGAAAAAACATAACAGGAGAATAATGCAATGACAGGAATAAGTCAATACCTTTCAGTAATAACTTTCAATATGAATAGAATGAACCCCCAATCCAAAGACAAAGATTGGCAGATTGGATCAAAAAATAAAACCCAATTGTATGCCATATACAAGAAACACATTTAACCCTCCCAAAAATTTATAGACTAAAACTCAAAAGATGGTAAAATAATACTCCATGAAATATAGTGTGAAAACAAGGAGTAGCTATCATATTTTTAGACAAATTGTACTTCAAGCCAAAACTAATCAGAAGAGACAAAGAAGGTCATGACACATTGGTTAAGGAAAATATTCAATAGGAATACATAGCAATTATAAACATATATGGACTGAACATCAGCACAATGAACTTCATAAAACCAAACACTACTGGACATAAAAGATCACAGAAACGTCAATATGATTGTAGTGGGGGACCTCAATACCCCACTGTCACAAATAACAAATCAACCAGACAAAATATCACAAAGAAATATCAGAGTTAAACCACACCTTTGAACAAATAGACCCAATAGTTATCTACAGAGTATTCCACCCAACAACAACAACAACAGAATACACATTCTTCTCAGCAGAACACAGAACTTTCTCCAATATAGAGTCCACATACTAGCCCATAAGGTATGCTTAAGTAAGTACAAGAGAATCAAAATTATACCATGTATATCATCAGATCATATTCCAATGAAACTAGAAATCAATGGGAAATAAAAATAATGCAAATCTATTTAATGAACACAGATGCAAAAATTCCAAAAAAGATACTAACAAAAAAAATAAAAGAAATTGTTAAAAAGATCATATATCTTGATCAAGTAAGCTTCATCCCAAGGAATCAATTATGGTTCAACATATGCAAATCAATAAATGCAATACACCACGTAAACAGAAATAAATAACACAGATGATCATCTCAATAGATACAGAAAGTGCTTTGACAAAATTCAACATCCATTCATGATAAAAACCTTGAAGAAATAAGTATAGGAGGACCTTATTTAAATCTGATTAAAGCCATTTATGACAACTTACTACCAACATCACATTATATGTGCAGAAAGTGAAAGCTTTTCCTTTAAAGTCAGTAACAAGACAAGGATATCCACTATCACCTCTACTATTCAATATAGTACTCAAAATTTTAGCCTGAGCAATCAGGCAAGAGAAATAAATAAAAGGGATATGTATATAATAGGAAAGCAGATGCCATGATCCTTTACATAGGAGACCCAAAAGATTCCTAGAACTAATAAACAAATTCAGCAAAGTAGCATACAAAATAGAAAATTAACACACACACACACACACACACACACACACAAACAGTATTCCTCTGAACCAATAAAAAACCCACCAAGAAAGAAATTAAGATTGCAATATCATTCACAATAGCTTTAAGAAAAATTAAAACTTGGGAATTAATCTAACAAATTAAGTGAAAGACCTCTACAATAGAAACAACAGTCCTCTGAAAAGGAGAAGAGGACATCAGAAAATGAAAAGATATCTCCTATTACTGAATACGCAGAAACAATACTGTCAAAATGGCCATACTACCAGAACTCATACATAGAGTTAGTCCAATTCCAATAAAAATACCAACAGTATTCTTCACAGAAGTAGAAAATACAATCCTCAAATTTATATGAAACCAAGAGACCAAGTACAGTAAAAGCAATCCTTGGCAAAGCCAAGAGCAAAGCAGGAAGAATCACAATCCCATATTTCAAGCAAAATTACAAAGCTACAGTAACAAAGACAGCATAGTACTAGCACAAAAACAGATATGTGAATCAGTGGAACAGAATAGGATGCACAAACAACCCCAGGTATATTCAGCCATCTGATCTTTGACAAAGGGGTCAAAAGCATACACTGGAAGAAACATAGCCTGCCTCTTTAACAACTGGTGCTGGGAAAACTGACTACATATGCAGAAGATTGATTCTAGACACATATCTCTCACCATGTACTAAAATAAAATCAAAATGCATCAAAGATCTAAATATTAAAAAGAAACAATCTGCTGGAAGATAAAATAAGTAAAATTCTTGAAGAAAAAAGCATGGGCAAGGACTTTTGAACAGAACATCAACTGCACAAGAAATAACATCAAGAAACAACAAATGGGATTATATCAAAGTAAAAATTTGTCCACAAGCAAAGGAAACAACCAACAGACTGAAGAGTCAACCTACAGAATGGAAACCAAATTTAATATATACTTCTCAGAAAAAGTACAAATGGCCAATAAATACATGAAGAAATGCTCAATATCTCTGGCCATTAGAGAAATGCAAAGTAAAACAACACTGAGATTATTTCTTACTCCAGAGAGAATAGCTATCATTAAGAAATCAAGTAATAATAAAGCTGGTGAGGCTTTATTCCTTTATTCCTATCTCTATTTTCTTTTTATCTTGTTGGTAGGAATGTAAACTGGTACAACCACTATGGAAATCAGTATAGAGATTCCTCAGAAACTGAAAATAAAATTTCCATTTGATCTAGTTATTCTGCTAGGTATCTTCCAGAAAGAGGTAAAGACATATTTCTGTAATACGTACACATCCATATTTATCACAGCACAACTCATAACTGCTAAATCTTGGGAAAGGCCTATATGTCCATGAACAGATAAATGGATTAAAAAAATTGGTATGTTTACACAATGGAGCACTACTCTGCTATAAAGTAAAATAAATTTGAGTCATTTTTGGGGAAATGGACACACCTTGAGAAAAGAATATTCAGTGAAATATACCACATACACAAGCTTAAATATCTATGGTTTCTCTTATAGAAGAAACCCAAAATATAAAAAATGTAATGAGCAAAATAAAAGATAAATAATAGGAAACAGGGAGATCTTTTGTAAATGAAGAGACTAAGAGATGGAGAGAAAAGGGAGATGGAGGCGGGGAAGGGGAAATAAAAAGAATTAAGATATGCTATATACATGTGCCAACTCTCCATGATGAATGTAATCTTTGTGTATTGGAAACATGCACTAATAAAAATAAATATAAATTATAAGAAGCTGTCATGCAGCACTTTCTATATCAGACCATATTTATATTTCTTTGGAAAAGTTTTTATAGCACTATTAACCAGTAGTTAAAAAGTTAAATAATAAAATGTACATTTAACTATGGTAAAGATGATAAATTTTATATTATGTACATTAAGACATTTTAAAAAGAATTTGAACTTAAATTTATTATTTTCAAAAATTTTATATATTCTGATTTTGAGGTATGGAATTTTTATTCTGCAAACCTTAATGTATCATTGTTTGTGGCAAGAAAATAATTGTAAACACTGCTATGTAAGATGATAGTGAAGGATTAGTAATATATTGATGAATAAAATACAGGGAGCCAATGAACGTTGAGTTAGTGGATCATTTTTAAGTCCAGTGCTTATGTAAAGTGCTTCTATCTCCCACTGCTATAGCCCAGCTAAGTGCTTCAGCAGGGACGTCAAACAAAACTGGGAGAAATGTAAAGGTTTAAATCAGTCCTGAAAAATAAGCATGTGTTCATTTATGCTAAGTCTTAAAAATGTCAGGAGTGATCTATAGTATTTTAAGAAACAGTACTAAAAGGTATCAAGATCTGAACCTAAAAGAAAATTAAAATCCTTGCCTACTATTTTCTAATGCACACTTGTTTATTTTTTGGTGATTATATGTTTATGGGGAAACATTGATTATATTTATGACAGCAAGATTCAAAGATTCTGTTTAATGATAGAATCATAAGAAAAAGTGGAAGATTTAAATGAAGAGGATGATTAAATATGCAGAATCAGTATATCCTCTGTGAGCTGAGCAAAATAGGAAGTGGTAATTATGAAATCTATTTTCGGAATTACTTAAATCAGCATTTTTTAGAGTTTAGAGGAGACTATGTGGTTTGTCTAATTCATGGATTGGACCCTATCCTTTGCTAGAAGGTACCTCAAAAAAACAAAACAAAACAAACAAAAAAAAAAAAACGGGGTGAAGAGTTAAAGAAAGCAAAATGAAAAAGAAGCTAATATATTCCTTTTTTTTTTTTTTTTTTTTTTGGTACCAGGAATCAAACTCAGGATCTCACGCTTGCCAGGCAGGCCCTGTGCTGCTGAGCTATCTCCTAGGCCCAACTATATCCAATTATAGACTTTCAGTTATATAAGTTTTAGATATCACCATTCCCGGGTGGAAGAATGTATCAAGAAATTACTTTACAACTATTTACTAATTTAAGAACTCCAATATAAAAGACTCATAGTAAGGCAGATGTGTTTTACTCATAAGGGGTAAAATTGTGAGGGCAATTTAGTGAGCCTTTTATATTGGCTTAAAAAATGATCTGATTCATAGAGATTTTTTATAACAGAAAATAAGCACATCTAGAAAATTGAGAAAGCTATGTATTAGAATTTCTTAGAAAAAATATTGCTGTTCCACTGAAGAGTCAATATGAGAAACCCAGTTGATACTTAATAAATTTCTCAATCATTTGAAGATGGAATAGGTAGCCACCTACTCCGTTTTTTATGAACTGAGTAAAATTGGTCATACTATTTGGATTTAGACTTTAACTTCTGTACAAGTTCACAGCTACGTAAATTCATAAGAGATGAAGCAGAAAGATGACAGAGGTGAATTTAAGAATTTATTTGCCATAGCAAAGTCAGTATATATAAATGTAAGTGAATCAGAAAAGAAAATAGAGATAGAAAAAGAAACTGGTTTCATTCAGTTGCAAAGAATATGAGAGATAGTATTTCTTGTTTTCCTTCAATTCCATCAAACAAATCCAAAATATTCTTGAAGTCTTGCTGATATTGAGGCCTATTCATTTACCAAGGAGTCAGATTAAGATAGCTCTAATTTATCTCCTGCTTTCAACAGTTAGCACTTCTGTTTATGCTAAACTAGAAAAGCATTGCAGCAATGGCCTCATTTCAGTACTGTATTGAAGAATTGAGAATAAGATGATCAAATGGTTCTATTTCCCTCAATTTCTAATACAGGATATTCTCCACTTGATTGTTCTTAGTATCATTGTTATTAATTCCTCCTATAAATGTGGGGGTTCTATGGAAAGAAAGTAATTTAACTTTACATTTAACCTGCTACTTCCAATGAATAAGTAACACACTTCAGGCCTACTATAGGAAAAAGTACTATGCTAAGTACTTTACATTTATTATCTCAGTTAACCCTCACAACTTTATAAGACAGATACTATATCTATTGTGGAGATAGAGGATGTGGGTTTTGTGAAGGTTGTGACTCTCTGAGGTCATCCGTTAGTTAATTAACAGCAGAGCCAACCTTTAAACCCAAAGAGCTTGACTCTAGAGCCTGACTCTTTAGCCATTTTGTTAACCATGATGAAAAATTTACTCTTTTCCTAAGATTCTTGGCAGATTATTCACAAATAAGTCACAGTTAGATAAATCTAATAATTCTAAAATTACAGAAAATGTTATACCAAATATAGAATTTAAATAATAAAATATTACTGAGTTTGGTAATTGTACAAAATTATTTGCCAGTAGGGACATTGTGCAAGAGTTTTTTGCTCTTTGGTTTTTGTTTTCAAACATATTTTCCACTGATTTGGCTCAACAGATGTGCATCCAGTTTCTCCTGATTACAGTGAGAGAAAAACACGGCCTCATAACATACTTATAAATACACTTGCTAATCCTTATGCAGACTGCATCCTTAGAATTTGGATCCTAATGAATCTTATAAGCAAACACCTGCTCAAATAAATTTCAATCCAAATACATTGGTCAAATGGCTACTGTATAAGCAAGTTGAAAATTTTAAGAATTCTCCTGCTTTTCCTGGTCTCTAGACTTTCAAAGGGGAGTATCAAACAGAAAAAAAGCAAGTCTACCCAAGACTTCCATCATGCAACTGTGTAGGAGAACTAAAAGGTAAAAAATTGCTCATTGTAGGCACAAATGTGGAAAAGTGTTGAAAAATAAATTAGACTATTTATGAACATGTAGTTTGGCTAAGTGTATGAAGAGAAATTAGATTTAGACATCTTATTCCAGTCATTGCCCTATCATTTAGCAGCGGATTGACCTTGTAGACATATAGTCTAAATCTCAGTTTCTTCCGTATGTGAAATAATGATGATGCCTACCTTGTTGCTCTAAGATTTCAAATATTACATGAAATGGGCCTAAACCTTTGCCTATACAAGGACTCAGTATATGACTGACATGAGTATGTGTGGGCTCTTTGATTTAGTGGAGTTATCATACTCTATCTTAACACCAGAGCCTTTTGTTGGAGAACATTTCTAGATCAAATTATATTCAGTGTGTCTATAATCTGCTGGTAATTTCTATATATGTTTATCATTTTACTGAAAAGAAACTTATTTGATAATTACTATAGAATAACAAGTTGTGTTATTTCTATTTACAGACTGGAGAAATTACAATAACACGATCTCAGTCATTTAGCTGAATTCTGAAATATAGGGAAACTTTAGGAATGGACCTTCTGAAGATACAGGTTACAAGGAACTGTTAAATCCTTTGCACTACCAATGTATCTGTCAGAATAAAACCAAGAGTGTAACATATACACAAAAATGCCTCTATCTTCCTCACATTGCATATATGCCATGTGTTGGGTGGAACCTTTACTGAATGTAGTCAGTCAGGATTCAGGCTGAGGAAGTAGCAAATGAACTTCTCAAATATTGCCAGTCACTGTGTCACAGGGAAAAAAGGAACTCTTAGTGATGTCGCACCAATAGTTAAGTGCTCAGATAAAGAAGTGAGACATTCACCAATTTCACTTGCAACTAACAGATGCTCTCCCACAACAAGTGTACCAAATGTGAAAATCTATCTTCTAAGGAAGGTGGAGCACATTGGGCAATATTAATGTTTGCACAATTAAAAAGAATTATTGGAGCTATAAAGTTAAGTTTAGTAATAATTGCGATGCTGTCTTTGCATCTCCCTGAAAAATAAAGAAAAACTTCATAATACGATAGGTAAATATTCAAATAATATCTGGTACTCAAAGAAATAGTTCCATATCTATACAGGAATGTGCAACATACAATGGTGAGCAAATTGCTAAAATAGCCAAACATCCATTTATAGCATGGAGAAGAAAAGCTAAATTTTACCATTGGAGCACCCTAGCATCACAGTGTGTTAGTCCATTTTTTTTGGCTGTATCAAAATATATGACACTAGGTAATGTATAAAGAAAATAGTTTTACTTGGCTCATGATTCTGGCCCAAAAAAGGTAGCATCAGCACTGTGATGAGAGCCCCCTGGTTCTATCACAACACAGCTCTATTATGTTGCTTTTCATTACTATAACAAAATAACAGAGGTAGGAAACTTTATAAAGAGTAAAGTTTATTTAGCTCAAAGTTTGAGAGGGCCCATGTCCAAGATCAGAAAGATCCATTTGTTTGGCCTCTGGTAAATGTGGCAGATGGCCATACATATGTGTAGAGAGGCTTATATATATATATGGGTGTAGAGGGGCTTTGACAATAGGAAGTCAAAGAGAGAGACTGAGGTCCTACCATTAACTCTGAGAGTATGCCCCTGATGAACCAATCACCTTCCTCTAGACCCCATCTTCCAAAGTTTCTACCACCTTCCAGTAGTGTCACTGGACCAAGCTTTCAATACAATGATCTTGAGGGACACACAAAACCATACCCAAAATAGAGCAATAGCAGAGAAGTGGAAGGAAACTGGCTGAGTGAGTGCACAATGGGGCAAATTCAGTCTTTTATAATTACCCACTCTCTTGAGAACTAAAGTCAGACATGTGATAATTATATCAATCTTTTCAAAATGTGGTGCCCTTATGATCTAATTATCTCCCTTAAGGCCTCTACCATCTCATTACTATTACACTGGAGCATTAAGCCTAAACACAGAGTTTTGATAGAGACAAATCACATTCAAACCACAGCAGGGGATAAATCACCTACATTTTCTTGGCAGTGTAAGCAACTAGACAAGTATATATAGGCCAACAAATCACAGATTGCTATATACTCCTAGTAATAACAAATAACCTGTGCCCCCCAAGTTATGATGGCTCTATAAAACCTACAAAATAAATGATCAATTTAAATATATATAAATATTAAGTTCAAATCCTGACTCAGCTTTATCAGCAATATCTACAAATTATGCCTAATACTAAACGACATGAATGACTTCAAAGCTATGCTCAAATCAACTAATTATTACTGGATTAGACATGCGAGTTGACAGCATCAGTTATAATTTCCAGATAAATGAAAGCAAATGACTAATAAAGAAGTAAAGAAAAGCAAAAGAAAAAAACTAACCCATAACCACATTAAATTACTATATTAGTGGTAGAGAGGAAACTAACAAAACTCTAATGCCTTAAATTGAGAAAGTTGTTTGGCCATGGGCTACTTACTAGACTCACCTAAAGAATTTAAAAATGCTGATGCCTTGTAACTATAATTTTATGCCCTTTAACTGATATTTCTCTATTCTTCCCTTCCAATCCTCGAGAAACCATTCTACTCCTTGCATCTATGAGATCAACTTTGTTAGCTTCCACATGAGTGAGAACATGCAGTATTTGTCTTTCTGTGCCTGGATTATTTCACTGAACATGATGTCCACCAGCCTCATACATGTTGCTGTAAATGGCTGGATTTCATTCTTTTTAATAGTTAACCTTTGGTTTATCTATTTGTCCACTGATGGACACTAAGGTTGATTTCATACCTTGGCTTGTTAGAAGTGCTACAATAAACATGGGAGAGAAGCTGTCTCAATGTACTGATTTCTTTTGGATATTTATATAGTAGCAATGTTGCTGGGACACATAGGAGTTCTATTTCTTGGGTTTTATTTTTGAGGAATTTCCTTACTTTTTTCCATCATGCCTTTGCTAATTTGTATTTCCAACAACAGTACATAAGAGGTCCCTATTCTCAGCATATTCCCAAGCATTTTTAAGCAAATAAATGAAATATATAAAATGAGAAAATACAAAATTGGTGCATTAAAACCTATCAACAATCAAATGAAACACAAGATAAGCTCTCTGGTTAAAATAAAGATGGTTGTGCTTTACCTGACCTCCAAGAGATTCTGATTTAACTGATGTAGTAGAATGGAGTAATGACTTGCTGTGGAGTTTCTTTGTTTTTATTTTTGTTTTTTCTTGCAGTAAAAATACATAAATAATTGACTTACAAAGCCATAATCTAAATATGGCTTTGAAATTCTTATAGAGTATATCTCAACGTATCAGTAAGTAGTTTTATTTATTTTGTGGGGACCTATGATTTTTATGAATGGAACATGACAGAGGATTGTGTTTTGAACAACGAAATCAATAAGTCAGTGGACATATAAACATATCAATCAGTGGGAAATCATTATTTCAAAAAACGAAAAGCTAGGAGTACCCAGGAAGCACTCACCCTGCTCCCAGCCAACATCATGGCCCACCAAAGACCCATACCTAAGTGCAGAGGACCCAGGAAGTGCCCCCCATCCCCAGCTGACACTTCAGCCCACTACGCCCTCACCCATGCCTGAAGGAGTCAAGAACTGAGCATCCTGCCTCCTGTCCCTGTATTCTCCACAGCAAAGAGCAACAGGGTTGACAGCCAATAGATCACTCTGATTGAAGAAGAGACCAACACCCAGGAGGAGAGTCTTGCTTCAGGAATGAAGTGATACCTTCCACAGACAAGGTGTGAGAAACAGTCTTTTGAGATAAGCTTGGGTAGGGTAAGAGTTAAACAAGGACCTCCTGGGATCCACAGGAAGGCCCAGTCTCAGATCAGGAAGATCATATGACCTGTATTCTGTTGTGGGAGGCCAGAATTGGTGGAAGTAATCATCAGAGGGGGTGAAGAAGAAGGCATTTAAACCAACAGTATGTTTCAGATGACACTGCTGCCAACATCCAGCAGACATTAGGGCTCTGAACTACTATAGGTAAATGTAAGGGAGAGCCTAATTGTCTTCACTAAACTCAGAATGCTCTTTTTTTTCGGTGAGGCTTGTTCATGACTGGTTTGTAGAGTCTGTCAATATCCATTGATATTTTATGTCATTGTTTTCTCTGAATTTACTACCATAGACAAGGTAACACAGTAGTAGCCAGCAATTAGTTTTCTCTCTATGCTAAGACCTGGATTGCCTGGGAGGTTATAAACAATACTGCAGTCTTGTCCTGAGGAATGGGGTACTGGGCTAAAGAATTTGCAAATCCCAGCACAAATAAACAAACAACATCAACAATGCAGAAACATGAAAAGGCGAGGCAACAAAATGCCTCCAAGAACTTCCCCCATGTCAGTACAGGGGGCAGTGAGAGCAAAGAAATCATAATCTACACAGCAGATAGATTTGAAAGGACACCAATTGGAGGTAAAACAATTCTATAAGGTGCTTGGCAGTTTTTAAAAAGATATAACTAAGCACATAATGAATGTAATGAAGCAAATGATCAGCAAGTCTACAGAAGACACTAATAATCAGTTAGTGGAGCTAAAAAAAAAAAAAAGATGAAAAACATGAATCCTCAGCAAAGAAAAGAATGGGAGTCCATATGAAAGTTTCAAAAGAAGTCCAGGAGATTAAAAACATGACTGAAAGTATGGGCACCAGAAGTGACCAATGAAAAGACAGGGTGTCAGACATAGAGGATGGGGCTATGGTCAATGATCAATTAATGAGAGATACCTTAAAAAAAAACAAGGGAACATAAAAAAATGGATCCAACAGCTCCTAAATGACTCAAAGAGGTCTAATACAAGAGTAATTGGAAACAACCAAAAATCAGAAGATAGAACAAACTATTTAAAGAAGTAATACGAGAAAACTTGCCCAACAAGGAAAAAGAATTTAACAAACAAGTAAGTGAAGCATATAGAACCCCAAATAGCCATGATCAGAAAAACAATAACTCTACACCACATAATAATCAAAATTCCCAGAAATACAACAGAAGAACAGAATCTTAAAGTCTGCTAAAAAAATATCACCTATAAAGAAAAACCTATCATAATTACAACAAATTTCTCACCACAAACCTTAAAGGCAAGGAGAGAATGAAATGAAGTGTTTCAAGCTCTTAAAGGAAACAATTTCCACCCCTTACTGTTATATCCTACAAAGTTATCTTCCAAAATTGAGGGAGAAATAAGATACTTCAACAATAAAGAAAACCTACAGAAATTCCTGACCATTAAACTAGCACTCAAAAAAATTCTCCAGGATATTCTAGAAGGAGACAATGAAGCTAACAGTGCGAAGATATAAAAAAAAATTAATACATCAGGTAGAGATAGTAATTAAGTAGAAGGGAAAGAAAGCAAAACAACAACACACAATTAATATAATGACAGGTGTAAATCAATACCTATCAGTTATAAATATCAACTTAAATTGACTTATGTTGCTAATCAAAAGACATAGATTAGCAGAATGGATCAAGAAATAAAATCTGATAGTATGCTGCATTAAGAAATGTATTTAACACAAAAAGAAATTCATAAGCTAAAAATCAAAGAGTGGAAAACAATACTCCATACAATAAGAACCCAAAAATAGCAGAAGTAGGTATCCTATTTTTAGACAAAGTGGATTTCAGGGCAAAGCTGATCAGAAGACGCAAAGAAGAGCATTCATTATTGGTTAATAGAACTATTCAACAGGATGTGATAAAAATTACAAACATGTATGCATCAAACCATGGTACACCTAATTTCATAAAATAAACTCTAAAGTACATACAAGATCAGAAAAACATCAATACAATTATAGTGGGGGACCTCAATACCCCACTATCACAAATAGGTAGATCAAGCAAACAAAATATCAATAAAGAAATACAAGAGTTGATATTCAAACAAATGGACTTAATAGATATATACAGAGTGTTCCACCCAACAATAACAGAATATGCATTCTTTTTGGCTGCACATGGTACATTTTCCAAAATAGATCATATACTAGCTAATAAAGCATGCCTAAGTAAATGGAAAAGAATCAGAATTTTACCATGCATATTACTGGATCACAGTGCAATGAAACTACATATCAATAGCAAAAGAAACCACAGAAACTATGCAAACATATGGAAACTAAACAACACACTCTTGAGTAACCATTGGGTCACAGAGGAAATTAAGGAAGAAATAGAAGAGTTCCTAGAATTAAATGATAGTGCCAGTACAACATGCCAGAACTGATGGGACACAATAAATGCAGTCCTACAAGGGAAGTTTTATAGAAGTAAATGCCCACATCAGATAAACAGAACGAGCCCAAACAAATTACCTAATGATGCATCTCAAAGACTTAGAAAAACTAGAACAATCCAAACCCAGAGTTTGTACAGGGAAGGAAATTATAAAGCTCAGAGCAAAAATTAATGGAGAAAAAAAATCAATGAATCAAAAAGCTTGTTTTTTGGAAGAATAAATAAAACAAACAAACCCTTAGCCAATTTTACCAAAAAAATGAAAGAAAAGACACAAATTAATGAAATTAGAAATGAAAAGATGAAATCACAATGGATACTGATGAAATCCAGAAAATTATTAGCAACTACTTCGCAAGCATATGCCAAAGAATTGAAGAATTCAGAAGAAATGCAGAGATTCCTAGATACATATGAACTGCCAAAATTATTTTTTGCATAAGTGGTCTTTATTTTCCCTGAGTACAGTGCGTGTGCATTTAATATTTGGATCTACATTGTTATCTACATTATAGAGTGTAGATATAGAATTTGAAAACATAGCACCTCAGGGTAGAGAAGACCATAAAACACTAAATCCCTGGGAAGTCTTAGAAATAAAATTGAAGGTTGGAGTCAATACTACCTCTACTTCCAAGGGACAGGGAAATTTCAGTTACTCTCACTTTGAAGTTATTCATTTCAACCAGTTTCTCTTATGTATCAATTTTATCACTTTCTACCTTAAAAGTTAGTATTCCTGAATACACCTCCTTGCATAGTTTCTTGAGTAGTTGAGACAATGAGGATTTAATCATTTGTTAGTTACCACTTTCTGGTGAGTGGTGATTCTTGGATAGCCAAGAGTGGGGAGTCGGAGCATAGGAGGAGAGTTTGGCATGTACCGGCTGAATTTCAAGTAAAGGGGAATTAAAATTTTGGCCCTGAATGAAGATACCCAGGGAGGAAGCCTTCATTGTTCTGTCAACTACAAAGGAGCAAATTTAAAAAATAAAAATACAGACAAGAAAAAAGTGAAGAACAGAGGCAGATCCTATATGTAGGTGCCCTGAAGCAACAGTCCAGGAGAAAGCCTGCTGCAAGGCAGGTGGGTACTCAAGTCCTCCATCCAGATCAACTGGCCAGTGAGGGAATGAAGAAAGGGAAAAGAAAAGTAAACACTGATTGCAAACCTGCGGTCATCCTAGCACTGCAGATCTGCTTAGGCAGCCCTCAACTTCTGGTCATTGTGTAAGAATTTCTAAGTTTGCTTTGTTGCTTTTTGGAGGCTGGGAAATACAGGATTTTGATTCCTGAGTTTGGCTTTCTTCTACACCACACTTTTTCTTTGCCCAAAAGATTAATGGTATGGCTCACTTGAATAAGACTACCCATGTTAATCCTGACAAAATTTAATCCTTAGAATACCTGTTGCAACAATTTAAAAATACACTTTAATTTTTGTTATTTAAATATAATATCTTAGGAATGCCCTGCTCTTTAACATATTGTTAAATAAGATTCTAAGGTCAGTTTCATGAGCTGCTAGGTTCCTCCATCTTTTAGGAAAGAGAAGAGGGCATAGAAGAAACATTGCTTCCTGTCTCCTGTGATTGCCAACAAACATGTCTAGCAACACACCCAAAACCGGAGAACAGAAAAGCTGTCTCACATTAAGACGATTGCCTTGCAAGTAGCATGAAATGGATGTTTGTGGTGTTGTTCCCTACTTACATATTTAGACGCAAACAGCACTTCCTTCTAGCTATGTTAAAACTGTGCCAAAGATAAAGTTAAAGCCCACTTTAAAGTACCTCAAATTTCCAAAAATTTAATTTTAATGTGGATCAAATTATATATTTTAAATATACATACATTTACATGTAGGTATGATTATGTATACTTACTATAAAAGACAAACTACCCAAACCGATTCAAAGGTATACACATTTACGATATCTACTTTTTATCAGGGTTTTAAAGAAAGCATAGTTTGAAGATGAGAAATTTTAATATTAGGATATAGGCACAAATAAATTGAATTGATTTATACTTATTACAACAAATCTTGGGAAATAGGTCCAGTTCAGTTCACCTATATATTCATTTATCTGAGAATTTAGTGTATTTATTAATTATAGGATGGAATTTAAAGTTTAAAAAGGGTCAAAAAGATATTGAAGGAGTTAGTATAATGAAATTTTCCATCTGAAATCTGAAAAGCTAGTTACACTCCATAATTAATTTTTCCTGTGACTAGGGCTATAACTTAGAGTCTTCCTAAGACAATTTAAAAATTACCAAATGATAATATTAACACTGCTTCAGAAGGCAATTATGTAAAGGCTTCAGTTGATTTTTTACTATATTGCCATTAGAAAAAATCAAATCAAAGTCCTATGGCTATTTTATACCCACAATTTCTTTGAAAAAAATAGTTTAAAATATGAATGTTTGAACTTAAGCAGTGTATAATATTTTGCTTATATAAATCTAAATGTGATTTTATATATATATAAAGATATTTGATTTTAAAAGACCATAAATAAAAACAAATGCAAAAAGATTAAAGTTTTGATGATATTTTACCTACCTTTAATGTGATGTTGTAATGTTCAACAAATGTTGCATTTATCCATGATCTTGAATGGGGATCACCCAGAAATTCTATGTGATACTGTTCAACATTTCCATCTGAGTCATAGGTTACATATTTCCTTTTAAATGGATCAGGACAAAGTATCCCTGGCCAGCTTTCAAAAGAAAATATTTTAAATTATTAAGATGCTTTTTAAAAAAAGGCAAACATCAATACATCTATCACAATCATACATCAAACTTCTTCCTTTGAATTGTAATGACTTCTTTTACAAAACACACATATTTCTATTCATATCTTTTAAAGATGGGGTATTCATTTGCTAAAAGTAGTAAGTTGTATCTTTGAAGCTATGGGAACCTTTGAAATAGTTACAAATGTGAGATAGATAAAGGATTATAAACAAGAATGATCTGGGTCAATACATGACGTTTAGGTACTGCTGACAGAAAAGATAAGAGAAGAAAGGAGTTATCACATTCATGGCAGGGTTGAATTAACTCTAATCAATCACAATGATTAATTACAAAAGTTTTAACCCTCTGGCAGGATTTTTGACAGAATGGGAGAAAGATAGTAGGTATATCCTGAGCCAAGAAAGCACTCCCTCAAACACCGGTATCTCAGACTATAACACTATAGAATAAAACTACTGGAGAAGAGCAGAAATATAGCTCCACAATTTCATGGTGTACCTTTTTTCCTCTATCTCCTCCATTAGCTGGTGACCAAATTGTTAAAAATTCTCAGTACTAGAAATGAAATGTTCTTATTAAAAATAAATATTTAAGAGTGTGCTCTCATAACATAAATCACTAGAAGCTCATTGATTTGTTTCATCTTTCTCTTGAATATTCATTTCCCACTTCTGTCCTTTGCTACTCTTCTTTCTGTTCTAGGCTTGGTTTGCTTTTAATTTTTATATCTATAGCAGAGAGCTCCTGTCATTGACAACTTTGATAAACAAAACTGAAACAATATTTCCATATGAAGCATAAATAGGAAATCAGACAATAAGTCCTGAAAAACCTTGATCTGAGAAAATCTGCACTAGAAAGCTATTCAATTTACTTAGTTCATTAGATTTTGTTTTAAAAGAAAGCCCAGCCAGATGTGGTGGCACATTGATGCAATCAAAGCACTTTGGAGGCTGAGGCAGGAGGATGGCTGCAAGTGTCAGGCCAGCCTGAATTAGAGCAAGACTCTATCTCAAAAAAACCTAAAAAAGAAAAGAAAAGAAAAGACTTACACAACCTAAACATTTGTAGGTACATAGTCATCTTAAAATTTCCTGATTATGAATATAAATAAAAAATTATCACTATGGAAATTGAAATTTCAACTAATTCATTCAATGATTTTTAATAATTTAATTTTAAACAGGTAAAGAGGAAAACTGTTTCAGTGTTGTTAAATGAGAAAATGATATGCATTCTTAAAACAAGGTGTATTGAACTTGGGGTGGTACAGAATTAGAAGAGAATAAAACTTTTATTTGGGTAAATTAGTGACATCAAGTGTTCCTCCCACTGAGTGTTTGACTATCACATTTAATCCTCCAGTGCATCTGATAAGATAGTTATTTTTTATTCAAATTAGAAAACCAAGTCTTGGAGACACATAACTTTCTCAAAAAGACTCTTAATAAGAGGTGAAGACACAATTCAAAGGAGGACGTTTTGGTGCTGAAACCCAAATGTTTAGCACTAGACTAGATGACACTCATGAATCAAAAGCATGACCAGTACCAAAGGAAGGGAAGCCATAGGGAGTCTGCATTAAACTCAAGAAAAAGAAGGACATCAGAAGAATTAAATAGCTCAAAGATGGAATACTCTCTTTCTTAAATTACTTTTTCTTTCTGGTTCAGAGCCTAAACAACCACTTGGATACTGAAGTATGTAGGGTGTAATGTAGAGTGTGTCTTTGTGTGTATGTACAAATGTGATTTGTGTGTAGGAGGAGAACCACATGATCGCTGAAGGTCTTCTCTAGCTCTATAATAACATGAATTTGAAGTTTATCTTGTATCATAGTTGAAAGTTACTAAAATATCTAAATGCCTTTCTTATCAGAAAATTGACGAATAAGAAATGCTGCTGCATCATGATGAAGGGCAGAATATGGTGTGATCTTAGTGCTATAACACTGAGTAAGATATAGATGAGTTCTTCTCAGTAGTATCTTATTGTTTTTTTTTTGTTTTCAGATTAAATATCCTATAGATATTTAATAGATGCTATAGATGTTTTATGTATCCTATGTATTAAATCAACATGTTCTTAAATAGTATTAAGACTGTCTTTGTTACTTTTCTTGTTGCTGAGACAAAATACCTGACACCCAAAGTTCAAGGATGAAAGGTTTATTTTGGCTCACAGTTTGTAGAGGTTTCAGTGTATAATCGGCTGGCTCCAAGGCAGGTGGCATGGCAGAAGGGCAAAGCAGAGCAAAAGACAAGCAGCAGCAACAATAAGCATCAAGCAACAAGCAAGGACCCTCTTTCTGTCACTTATACCTTAGCCAGGCTGACTGCCCTTAGGATGGGTAGCACTCACACTCGGGGAGGGAGGAACCCCTATTCCTACTCAGAATTATGCCAAATCAACCAGTGGACTAATTTTGTAATCACACACACTTCATCCCAGCATCACATGCTCTAGAGCCAGCCACCTCTAGAAAAGCTCCACCTATGACAGCATGAGGCTTTGGGGGGACTTCTAGACATAAGTCCTAACACAGGCCTTTAATAAGTTTTTATTTTAAAAACTCTAAAATTAAGACACTTATTTTGTATTTAAATAACACAATGTAAATTATTGGGCTAAAACCCTGTTAGTGAACCAATCCATGGATTTGAATAGTCCAACTATAGCAAAATGCACTATATATCAATTAAGTTTAAAATATTTTACCAATCATTCCAGACTCTGATGTACTGTGCTGAGAATGAAGCATGAAAAGAAGACAACAAATAAGGTCAGGAAGCTGTAACTAAGGAATGTATAATAGTAAACTAACAGAATTTTATAGAACAAGGTCTAAGATATGCATATCTATTATAACCAAACTTTAAAAACTCCGTATATATGTTGAGTTCTACTTCAGTTTGCAGCATGGGGGAGTGAAAAAGAAAATGACATTCAAATTAAGAGACTCAGGCTGTTGTTCTGCCTTCTACCTGTTACGCTTCAGGAAGGTATCTAGACCTTGCTGTAATTGAAGCTCTCCACTGTTTTCACAAAGTTCAACTGAGCATGTGTTTTGCACACTTTTGAGAGGGAAATTTTTTTTTTTTTTTTTTGTGGGTACCGGGGGTTGACCTCAGGACCTCGCGCGCCAGCAGGCGCCCGTGTCGCTGAGCTATATCACGGGCCCTTTTTTCATATGTGGGTACCGGGAGTCGAACTCAGGGTCTTGCGCTTGCCAGGCAGGCGCTTACGCCGCCGAGCCATCTCACCGGCCCGAGAGGGAAAATTTTTAAATTGCCATTTTTATGGGCTGAACTATATCCCCCCGAAATTTATAAGTTGACATCCTAATCCTCAGAACCTCAAAATGACTATAGTTAAAGAAAGTGCTGTTAAAGAGGTAATGATGTTAAAATGAGTTCTTTAGAGTGGACTCTAATGCAGTATGACTAGTCCCCTTCTAAGAAGAGGAAATTATGACATACGCACAGAGGGAAGACCATGTGAGAATACAGCAAAAAAGGTGGCTATCTCCAAGCCACGAGGAGAGGCTTGGGAGAAATCAGCCCTTCTGACACCTGAGTCTCAGGACTTCAAACATGTCAGAACATGAATTTCTACAGATTAAACTACCTACTCTGTAGTTCCTGGTTATGGTAATCATAGAAAACTATTACAATTACATGCACGTAAAGTAATTGGTACAGCTGAGAAGAAAGAACAATATAACAGTATTTCCTATTTAGATAATTATTTAAAAGCCATACAAAATAGATATTTATATAATTTTGAAATCTAAAAGAAGTATAAATATCATGCTATAAAGAATCAGAAATTGGGCCGGTGAGATGGCTCAGCAGCGTAAGCGCCTGCCTTGCAAGCGCGCGGGCCCGAGTTCGACTCCCGGATCCCACATACGGAAAAGGGGCCGGTGATATCGCTCAGCGGCACGGGTGCCTGTTGGCGCGCGAGGTCCTGAGGTCGACCCCCTGGTACCCACAAAAAAAAAAAAAATCAAAAATTATAAAGATAGGGCCGGTGAGATGGCTCAGCGGCGTAAGCGCCTGCCTGGCAAGCGCGAGGGCCCGAGTTCGACTCCCGGATCCCACATACGGAAAAGGGGCCGGTGATATCGCTCAGCGGCACGGGTGCCTGTTGGCGCGCGAGGTCCTGAGGTCGACCCCCCGGTACCCACAAAAAAAAAAAAAAAGAAATTATAAAGATAATAACCAACAAAATTAAATTGATTGGGTCTAAGGAGTAAAGATTTTTAATCTTGTATTACCAATTGATATTAGAGTTATAAAGTCACAAATATAAACAATATTTCTACCCAGCATATAACCAACTATTAAATCATTTTTACAGGTCATAAATTTATAACATGAATATGAAGTAATGAAAATTATTTCATGTTTAGTATTATTAATAAAAAAAATTCTGGACCCAGTAAGTTGTCAAGTCCCAATTAGAGCTGTTAGGTGATGATGTTTGGGTGCCAACAGTCAACAGGTATGGTAGAGTATGAGAATTAGGCAGATGTTCATCTGTCCCCTAGTTTGGGCCTCTCTGAGTTAGAGAAAGGGAAGGTGGGGCACTTGGAAGTAGCCGTGTCATGGAAGAAGAAGGACAAGAGGATACAAATAGTTTCACACGATCCGAAACCCAAAGAAGCATAATCCTTTGGAAGAATTTGAAGTGATAATGGAGAGTCAAAAGAAGCTTCAGGTCTTAAATGAAGAAGTCTATCGAACATTAATATTATAAGGTTATTATTATCAAGTTTATGCCACAGTATCATTGCTGCTTGGTGACTCTTACTAGGTTGTTCTTACTAACAAAAAATAAAAACTGAAAAATTAAAGGAAGTCTAAAAAAAGAGTAAACTTGTGTGGAGTTTACCTTTGAAATCTATAGCATGTTGGAAATTTACATATCTGAAGAAACCCACTACAGGATGACTGCAGTAGAAAAACTACTAAGAATGATTAGTAGGAGGAGTGGAGATACCCAGCTTATCAGAAATCAAGGAACAGTGGGCTCTTTCAACCTGATCAACGATTAATTTAGAAGCATCTGGACTTAACTGTTACATTATACCATTTAAACTGCAACATGCAAGGGGCTCATATTTAATACTTGGTGCCTTATACCTCCCAGCAATTTTTTAAAAAGAGTATTGCCAAGCATTTCAAATTATAAGTAGTACTTACTCCATTTGCCATAAAATAGTATCAAGGTTTTAACATTTAAGTCATGTATGAGAGAAATATTTTGCAGTTATTATTTATAAGATAAGCTGCTATTTTACTGATATAAATTCTAATATAAGTACTTATCTATTTAATATCAATTGGGCCCAAGACTTTTTTTTTTTTTTTGAGGCAGAATCTCACTGTGTAGTGCAGGCTGGCCTTGGACTCACTTATGTAGCCTAGGTAGGCCTTGAACTTGCGGCAATCCTCCTGCCTCAGCCTCCTGAGTGCTGGGATTACAGGCTAGGCCACCACACCTGGCTAGACTATTCATTTTATTTATTTATATTTTTTATGTGGGTACTGGGAGTCGACCTCAGGACCTCGTGCTTGCCAGCAGGTGCTTGTGCCGCTGAGCGATATCACCGGCCCTTTTTTTCTTTTATGTGGGTACCGGGAGTGGAACTCAGGACCTCACGCTTGCCAGGCAGGCGCTTATGCCACTAAGCTATCTCACCAGCCCATAGACTATTCATTTTAAATTATTACTTTGCAAAATACAAATAAAAAGAGATGACTCAAAAAATTAGATGCTAATGAATGAAAAGCAATCTCTATTCATTATTTAAAACTGAAATTACAGAAAATATTCCATGCAGATTTAAATATGAATTATGAAAACTACTGTCACATGCCCAAATAACTGGGGCCTTCAGTGTCTTTTCAGTGCACAGAGGTAAATTATCTGACTCCTAGATTATATATCTTAGCTAAAAAGCGTTTTCTTTAGTTTGAGCATAGCAAACTAAAGGAAAAGTTAAGCAGAGGCAATAGATCCAGAAAACACGATTATTTCTCCCCATCTGCTACATTCATCATCTCTGACTTGTTATGGTCAAAGAAAATAGGAATCTATTTTTCCCCTCACATTGACTTCAGTTTGAGTTCAAACACTGTTAACTATGAAAATGAAGGGTCCACCCTTCTTCCCTATTTTTCTTTTTTATACAGAGAAGAAATTCTGAAGCCTTGTCTAGGGACTTAAAAGTGGAAAGGGAGAGTAAGAACAGGCAACCCAATGGAAAAGTATCAAAACTACAAGAAAAGTATATAATCAAATTTAGAATCTATGGGTGGTAGAAAGTAAAATGCACAAACAGAATAAGGTAAAATAGATAAAGTTTTTATTTAAAACTTTCTATGGTATGCAGTTCATGAGTGATGGAATATTTATTCAGTTTCAAAATACAGTTAAATATTTTAAAGTTCTTTTATATTGCCTTTTAAATATTTTATTAATACATGTTTGTGGTGCATAATGTTTACACTCCACACATGGAGTTGATAGATATACATAACACATCTTAATTTCTTTTTCATCTTTTTTCCTGCCCCTCCCAACCTTCCATCCATATCTTGATTCCCTTCCCATTTGAGATATATCTATCTCCCTATTTAGTATTATCCATCTTTTATTTTGCTCTTTTTAAATATATTTTGGGTTTCTCATATTAGAGAAACCATGCAATATTTATGTTTGTGTGTCTGATTTATTTCACTTAATATTATAGTCATAAGGTACATTCATTTTCCTTTTTTTTTTTTTTGTGGGTACCGGGGGTCGACCTCAGGACCTTGTGTGTCAGCAGGCGCCCATGCCCCTGAGCGATATCACCGGCCTTTTTTTCGTATGTGGGTTCCGGGATTCGAACTTGGACCCCCATGCTTGCCAGGCAGGCGCTTATGCCGCTGAGCCATCTCATCGGCCCCCCCATTCATTTTCTTACAAATGACTCAAGTTTATACTTCTTTATGGCAATACACTCAACTGTGTATAAATACTACCTTTCTTTATTGATTCACTTGTTGATGGACATACAAGCTGCTTCCAAGATTTGGCTACTATGAATTGTACTGCTATAAATCTTTGTATGTATGTATCGTTATAGTATGATGTCTTAAACTCTTTCAGAAAGATACCTAGAAGGAGAATAGCTGGGTTAAATGAAATTTCTAGTTTCAGTTTTTGAGGAATCTCTATACTGATTTCCATGGTGGTTGTACTACTAGTTTATATTACCACCAACAATGTGAGTGTGTTTGTTTTTTCTGTAGGGCCTCAACAGCATTTGTTGCTACTTGATTTCTTTTTTTTTTTTTTTTTTTTTAATTTTATTTTAAAGAGAAGAAAAAACAAAACAAATCAAAAGAAGAACAAATTTTCAAAACAACATAATAGGAGGGTAACAATGGTTAATACATTGCGTATTACTATCTTTAAGTTAGTTATTCAGGACACCAGACATTAGCATTTAATTATCCAAACATTATTGGCACAAACCTTACTCTTCAATGAACTAAGTAAAAATCGTAGTGTATCTATCTTAACCATCTTATATATATATATACAATTTTTTTTTCCCTTTCCCTTCTTTCTTTTCCCTATTCCAGTCTCTCTTTCCTTTTGACCAGTTTCTTTTTGATTCACCATGTCTATTGTACATTTTGGATCTTATTTACTCTTTCAGTTTCTCATACTAGAGAGACAATACTATGCTTACACATGTGCTTCTGGTTTATTTCACTTATGAGTATTTTCTCGAGTTGCATCCATTTACCTATAAAAGTCTCCAGTTTATCCTTCTTAATGGCTGAATAGTACTCCATTGTATAAAAATACCACATCTTTCTTATCCATTCCTCAGTTGATGGGCATTTGGGTTGTTTCCAAGATCTGGCTATTACAAATTGTGCTGCTATAAACATGGGTGCACATATATCGCTGTGGTATGATGTTTTTAATTCTTCTGGGAAGATGCCCAGAAGGGGAATAGCTGGGTCAAATGGGACCTCCAACCCTAGCTTTTTGAGGAATCTCCACACTGACTTCCACAGTGGCTGTACCAGTCGACACTCCCACCAACAGTGGAGAAGGGTTCCTTTTTCCCCACAGCCCCTCCAGCATTTGTTATTAGTTGATTTCTTTATAGTAGCCATTCTTTCTGGGGTGAGATGGTATCTCAGTGTTGTTTTAATTTGCATCTCTCGAATGACTAGTGATGTTGCACATTTTTTTGTATATTTATTTGCCATTAGTATTTCTTCATCTGAGAAATGTGTATTCATCTCAGATGCCCATTTTTGGAGTGGGTCTTTAAATTTGGGAGGTCTGATTTTTTTGAGTTCTTTATATGTTCTCGATAGTAATCCTTTGTCTGAGGAACAGCTGGCAAACATTTTTTCCCACATTGTGGGTTGTCTCTTCACTCTGTTGGTGGTTTCTCTTGCTGTGCAAAAGCTTTTTAATAAGATGAGATCCCAGTTATTGATTCTTTGGGATAGTTCCCGTGCGGTTGAGTTTTTATTCATAAAGTCTTTGCCTACACCAATGTCTCCAAGGGTTTTACCTATCCTACCTTCCAGCAGATTTAATGTTTCTGTTTTAATATTTAGATCTCTGATCCATTTTGAATTTAGTTTAGTGCATGGTGAAAGATATGGGTCTAGTTTTAATCTTCGGCATGTGTAGAGCCAGTTTTTCCAGCACCATTTATTAAAGAGGCTATCTTTCTTCCAGCAAATGTGTTTGGCACCTTTGTCAAAGATAAGGTGGCTTAGTATGTCTGGGGTTGTTTCAGCATCTTCTAATCTGTTCCATTGATCTTCAGGTCTGTTTTTTTGCCAGTACCACACTGTTTTTATCACAGTAGCTTTATAGTATAATTTCAAGTCGGGGATTGTGATGCCCCCTGCCTTGCCTTTGTTGCCCAGAATTGCCTTTGCTATTCTAGGTCTCTTCTGATTCCAAATGAATTTTAGGATTGTTTTCTCTAATTCTGTGAGATATGCTGTTGGAATTTTGATTGGAATTGCATTAAATCTGTATAACAATTTTGGAAGTATGGCCATTTTCACTATATTGGTTCTTCCTATCCAGGAGCAAGGGATATCTTTCCATTTTCTGATATCCTCTTCAATCTCCTTTTTCAGAGTACTGTAGTTTTCAGTATAGAGGTCTTTTACATCCTTCGTGAGGTTGATTCCTAGGTATTTCATTTTTTTGGATGTTATTGTGAAAGGTATTGTTTCCCTAATTTCTCTTTCAGTAAGTTTGTTATTTGTGTACAGGAAGGCTATTGACTTTTGAGTATTGACTTTGTATCCAGCTACACTACTGAATTTGCTTATCAAATCTAGCAGTTTTTTAGTGGAGTTTTTGGGGTCTTCTGTGTAGAGTATCATGTCATCTGCAAATAATGATAATTTAACTTCTTCCTTTCCAATCATTATTCCTTTTATTTCTTTCTCTTGTCTAATCGCTCTGGCTAAAGTTTCCAGAACTATGTTGAATAAGAGTGGGGACAGTGGACATCCTTGTCTTGTTCCTGATTTTAGAGGGAAGGCTTTCAGTTTTTGGCCATTTAGTATGATATTGACTGTTGGTTTGTCATAGATAGCTTTTACCAGATTGAGATAAAGACCCTCTATTCCAATTTTCTGTAGGGTTTTTATCATGAAAAGGTGCTGGACTTTGTCAAAAGCTTTTTCTGCATCTATTGAGATGATCATGTGATTTTTGTCTTTGGTTCTGTTAATATGCTGTATTACATTTATTGATTTACGTATGTTGAACCATCCCTGCATCCCTGGGATGAATCCAACTTGGTCATGGTGTATAATCTTCTTGATGATTTGTTGGATTCTGTTTGCCAGTATCTTATTAAGGATTTTTGCATCTATGTTCATTAGGGAGATTGGCCTGTAGTTCTCTTTCTTAGTTGGGTCCTTCTCTGGTTTTGGTATCAGGGTAATGCTTGCTTCCAGGAATGAATTTGGGAGTATTGCTTCCCTTTCAATTTCATTAAAAAGTTTGAGAAGTAGGGGCGTTAGGTCTTCTCTAAATTTCTTGTAGAATTCGGCAGTGAATCCATCAGGGCCTGGACTTTTCTTTGTTGGTAGGTTTTTAATTACATCTTCAATTTCATTGGTTGATATTGGTTTATTTAGGATTTTTAAATCTTCTTGATTTAGCTTTGGTAATTCATACGAATCTAGGAATCTGTCCATTTCTTCTGCATTTTCCATCTTAGTAGAATATAAATTTTCAAAATAGGTATAGATGATCTTCTGGATTTCTGCAGGGTCCGTCGTGATATCACCCTTTTCATTTTCAATTGCATGGATTTGAGTCTTTTCTTTTCTTTTTTTAATAAGGTTGGATAAGGGTTTGTCAATCTTATTTATTCTTTCAAAGAACCAACTTTTTGCTTCATTGATTCTTTGTATTGTTTTTTTATTCTCCAATACGTTAATTTCTGCTCTGATCTTTATAATTTCCTCCCTTGTACGGGCTTTTGGCTTAACCTGCTCTTCTTTTTCTAGAAGCTCGAGGTTCACCCTTAAGTTGTTTATTTGCGCTTGCTCTATTTTCCTGATATAAGTATTTAATGCTATAAATTTCCCTCTTAGGACTGCTTTCATTGTATCCCATAAGTTCCGGTATGTTGTACTGTCATTATCATTCAGTTGTAGAAAGTGACTAATTTCTTCTTTAATTTCATCTGTGACCCATTGGTTGTTCAGGAGGATGCTGTTTAATTTCCATGTGTTTAGGGAGTTTTTGTGGGATCTTTTGCCATTGATTTCCAATTTCATTGCACTATGGTCTGATAATATGCATGGGATAATTTCAATTCCTTTGCATTTATTTAAGCAGGTTTTATGAGCTAGTATGTGGTCTATTTTGGAGAACGTCCCATGTGCAGCTGAGAAGAATGTGTATTCTGATGTTGTGGGGTGGAACACTCTGTAGACATCTACTAAGTCCATTTGTTCAAAAGTTTGGTTCAGTTCTACTATTTCATTATTGATTTTCTGTCCAGTTGATCTATCTTTTTGTGACAGTGGAGTATTGAGATCTCCCAATATAATTGTATTAGTGCTTATTTGATTTTTCATGTCCTTTAGTACTTGTTTTATATAGCTGGGTGCATTGGTATTTGACGCATATATATTTATGATCGTTATCTCTTCCTCTTGGATTGTTCCCTTTACCAGGATGTAATGACCGTCTTTATCTCTCTGAATCCTTCTTGGCTTGAAGTTCACTTTGTCTGCAAAAAGAATAGCTACCCCTGCTTTTTTCTGGGTTCCTGTGGCATGGAGTATTGTTTTCCATCCTTTGACTTTCAGTCTATGAATTTCTTTCTGAATTAAATGTGTTTCTTGTATACAGCATATTGTTGGATCTTGCTTCTTGATCCATTTCGCCAGTCTGTGCCTTTTGATTGGTGAATTGAGACCGTTAACATTGATGGTTAAAACTGATATGTATTGACTTGTCATGATATTTTCCTGTTGTTGGTTCCCACTCTTTGTTTTTCCGCTTTCCGGCTATTTAATTATTTGCCCTGCCTGGTGGATTCCTTCTGTTGGGGTTCCTATCTCTTCCTAGAATGTCCTTCAGAACGTTTTGGAGTGCTGGTTTGGTGGTCATAAATTTTCTCAGATGTTCTTTGTCATGAAAGTATTTTATTTCTCCATCAATTTTGAAAGATAGTTTTGCAGGGTACATCAATCTGGGCTGAAAATTATTTTCCTTTAGAGCTTGCAATACATCATTCCAAGCTCTTCTTGAATTGAGGGTTTGTGCTGAAAAGTCAGGTGTGATTCTGATGGGTTTTCCTTCATAGGTGATTTGTCTCTTCTCCCTAACAGCTTTTAAGATTCTGCCCTTCTGTTGAATTTCTGGGATCTTGACTATAATATGTCTGGCTGAAGTTTTTTTTTGATCATGTCTAGTTGGTGTTCTGAAAGCTTCACTTATAGAGGTGTCAAATTCCTTTTCTCTTCCAGGAAAGTTCTCCCTGATTATGTCTTTGAACAAGGTTTTAATGTCGTTGATGTTATCTCCTGCTTTTTTCATTTATTCCAATTATTCTTAAGTTGTTTATCTTTGAGTCATCTAGCAGCTGATTTTTCATGGTCCCTTGCTATTTTTAAGAATTTTTCCACTTCATGATCACTAATTGCAAGCCTATCTTCTATATCTGAGATCCTGTCCTCGCATTGGCTTATTCTGCTACAAATACTTTCAATGGAATTTTTTATCTCTTGGATATCTGCTTGAATCTGCCTTATGGATTCCATTTCTTTCCTATGCTGAGCATTCATGGTTTCTATAGTTTTCTTAAGTTCATCTATTTTTTTGTCTGTATCAGCTATAGTGTCCTTAAGCATGGTCTTCGTTGTAGACATTATCTCTGCAGTTATCTGTGAGATTATTTCTGTTTTAATTTTTTCCAGAACCTCATTCAGTTGCTTTGTTGTTACCACTTCAGATAGGCCAGGTGGGTGGCTTTCGGATTGTCCCACCTCGTTGCTCCCTAGGTTTGCCTTTGGTGAATTGGATGTGTGGGGTTGCATCTTGTTTAAGTGTCGTCTCACTTTTTCTTTCTTTAATTCCTGGGGTGATGTTTGCAAATTACCTATAGTAGGTTACTTTATTGCTAGTGTTTAAGATCTTTAGAAGATGACTACTTCTCTGCAGTATCTTCCAAGTGGAGCTTGCTTTTAGGTTTTGAGCTTTCTGCCAGATCCTACCTCTTCAATTCATTGGGTATGCGAAGTTGCTACCTGTTTGGCCCAGTCCTTGATTCTTTGGTACTGTGCCACTGTATTTTCTGTGTCCCTTAGTCAATCTCAATCATGAAATATCAGGAAGGAAAGATGTTTAGAACAATTATTTCACATTTGGCTATAATGTTAACTAAAGCATCAAACACAGCCTAGAAAATGACAGACTGAGCTAACCAGTTATTTACCACTTTTAGCTGTATAGAGTTGCGGTTATATAACAAAATCTAAAACACACCAGAAAAATTATATGCAGTATACAAGTCCTATGTATGTCAATTTTTCCCTGAGGAGTTTAAATTTAAAATGAGTTAAGGAGGAAATAGAGTATTGGGAGAAGAGGAAGGAATTAGATGTAAGGTTAGAGGACCAAGAGGGATCCCACTAAAATTGGGACACTAGTGCAGAGAACAGGTGGTAAAAAGAGAAGGAAGGGATAAAAGGAAGAACAGATCACGACCACAATCACAAAGAAGTTAGAGGCGCTGTTTACACTCATATAAAAAACCAGAGAGAATAATGAAGGAAAGAGCAAATACACATACAGAAACAATAACGAAGATAAAAGCAATAAAACAGACAGATCAAAAATAAAACCCCACCAAAAAACAAAACTAAACAAAACAAAAACAAAAAAACCCTTCGCCAGAACAAAAAACAAATCAGTGAGAAGAAGAAAAAAATAATAATAAAAAAAATAAAAATAAGAAAAAAAAATAAATAAATAAAATAAAAAGAATCAGTTCCAGGTGTTGACTCTGTTGTAGGCAGGTACCTGTTCTGTGCAGTTCCGTCCCAGTAAGCCAGGAGCGCCCTCTGGCGGGCGGTGAGCAGAGGCGCGTACTTTCAGGTAGAGACCAGTCTAGCTCGCCTCCGCTCTCAGCGCCCTTTCACAATCCCTGGGCCTGAGAGGCTCAGCGCGCTGTCCGAGCGCGGATTCCCTGCACTTGTTCCCGCCGCTCTGGTTTTTCGCCACGCCCCCCACAATGGCGCCGGGCCAGTCGCTCTCTGGCGCGGGACAGGTGTGGCTGTGAGTCCAGTCTCGTTCGCCTGTTGACCTCAGCACACTTTCGTGGGCTCAATTGAGAGGCCCTGTGCTGCCCTGTCCGGAGCACAAGTTCCCAGAGCAGTTTCCGAGCCGCTCTGAGTTTCGCCACACCCCCCACAATGGCGCCCGGCCGGTCGCTCTCTGGCGCGGGACAGGTGTGGCTGAGAGTCCAGTCTCGTTCACCTGCTGACCTCAGCACACTTTCGTGGGCTCAATTGATAGGCCCTGTGCTGCCCTGTCCGGAGCACAAGTTCCCAGAGCAGTTTCCGAGCCGCTCTGAGTTTCGCCACACCCCCCACAATGGCGCCCGGCCGGTCACTCTCTGGCGCGGGGCAGCTGTGGCTGAGAGACACTCACCGCCGGTCAGCGCCGTTCTCCGCCGCTCCCCTGCCCCGCCGCTGTCTCAGGATCCTCCGTGGGGGCTCCCTGGGCGCCAGCTGCCACCGTGTGTCCGTAGAATTGAGCCTCCGCCGGCGCTCCAACTCCCGGGATATTAGAAGGTGCGCGCGCGCGGTCTGCTCCTTCTTTCCATCTTCTTTGTTGGAAGTCACCCGTCACTGGTGCCGGGGGTCCCAGATTGCACTTCAGAACTTCTCTGGGTTTCGGGGAGGCATCTCCCCCCCCCCTGCGCTTTCCGGGTCGCTATATTCTCCTGTTCCAATGGTAACTTTTAGAGAGAGTTTCGTTACCTGCTTCTTACTCATCCGCCATCTTGAGGTCAAGCCCCTGATTTCTTGATGATGGGCATTATTTTGGGGTAAGATGGAATCTCAGTGTTGTTTTAATTTGAATTTCTCTAATGGCCAGATGTTGAGCATTTCATCATGTATATATGGGCAATTTGTATTTCTTCTGTGAAGTGTCTATTCATTTCATTTGCCCATTTTTAGATTGGACCTTTTATTTTGGGGAGTCTAATTTTTTTGAGTTCTTTTAATATTCTAGATATCAGTCCTTTGTTTGAGGAAGAGCTGGTAAATTTTTTTCCTATTATGTAGGTTGTCTTTTCACTCTGTTGTTTCTTCTGCTGGGTGGAAGCTTTTTAATTTGATATGATTCTGTTTGTTGATTCTCAGTGCTATTTCCTGTGTAATTGGTGCTCTATTCAGAAAGTTCATCCCTACACATATGACATCAAGAGTTTTACCGATGTTGTCTTCTAACAGGCATTTCTGGTCTAACATTTAGTTCTTTGATGCATTTTGATTTTAGTTTAGTACAGGTTCAAATATATAGGTCTACATTCAATCTTCTGCATGTGGAGAGGCAGCCTTCCCAACATCGTTTATGAAAGAGGCTATCTTTCCTCACATGTGTTTTTGACCAATTTGTCAATGATCAGATGGCTGAATGTGTTTTTTTTTTTTTTGTGGGTACCGGGGGGTCGACCTCAGGACCTCGTGCACCAACAGGCGCCCGTGCCGCTGAGCGATATCACCGGCCCCTTTTTTTTTCATATGTGGGATCCGGGAGTCGAACTCGGGCCCTCGCGCTTGCCGGGCAGGCGCTTAAGCCGCTGAGCCATCTCACCGGCCCCTGAATGTGTTTTGTGTTGTTTCTGCATCTGCTATTCTATTCCATAAATTCTCATGTCTGTCTTTGTTCCAGTACCATGCTGCTTTTACAGCAGTAGCTTTGTAATATAACTGCAAGTCTGGGATTGTGATGCATCACACTTTGCACTTGTTACCCAAGAATGCTTTTGTTATTCTGGGTCTCTTGTTCTATACGAATTTTACTATTGTTTTCTTCAATCCTGTGAAAAATGCTGTTGGTATTTTGACTTAGATTTTGTTAAATCTGTATGTCCATTTTGGACGTATGGTCATTTTGACTATACTGGTTATGCCTATCCAGGAACAGAGTATATCTTTCCATTTTCTGATCTCCTTTTTGATTTCCTTTTTCAGAGTTCTATAGTTTTCATTGTAGAAGTATTTCACTTCCTTAATTAATTCCTAAGTACAGTATTTGTTTTCTTCATTATATTATGAATGGTAATTTTTTCCTAATTTCTATCTCAGTAGGTTCATTATTAGTGTATATGAATGCTATTGATTTTTTTATGTGTTGATTTTGTATTCTGCTACATTACTGAATTTGGTTGTGAATTCTCAGAGGTTTTTGGTGGATTTTGTTGGGTCTTCTATGTAGAGGATCATGTCATCTGCAATTAATTATAATTTGACTTTTTCCATTCCTGTCCATATCCCCTTTATTTATTTTTCTTGCCTTAATGTTCTTGCTAATGTTTCAAGTCCTGTGTTGAACAGGAGTGGTGATAGTGGACATCCTTGTCTTGTTCTTGATTTTAGAGGGAAAGCTTTCAAATTTTCTCCATTTAATGTGTTTTCAGTAGGTGTGTCATAAATGCCTTTTTTCTCATTGAGATAAAGTCCTCCTATACATACTTTAAGTGTTTTTATCATTGAATATGATGGATTTTGTGAAAGACTTTTTCTCTCTCTATTGAGATGATCACACGATTTTTTGTTTCTAGCTTTGTTTATATGATGTGTTACATTTATTAACATGCATATGTTGAACCATCCTTGCATCACTGTGTTGAAGCCTACTTGGTCATGGTAATGACCTTTTTGATGATTCCTGGTATTCAATTTGCCAGTATCTTCTTGAGGATTTTTGCATATATATTCATTAGAGAGATTGGTCTTAGTTCTCTCTTGGTTGGATCTTTGTCTGGTTGTGGAATCAGGGTAATGGTAGCTTCCAGGAATGACTTTGGGAGTATGCCCTCCCTTTCAATTTCATTAGAGCTTAAGAATTATTGGTGTTAGAACTTCCTTGACATTTTTGTAGAATTCAGCAGTGGACCCATCAGAACCTTGTCTTTTATTTGTTGGTATGTTCTTTATTATTGTTTCAACTTAATTGCCAGTTATTGAAATATGTAAGGTTTTTAAAGCTTCTTTGTTCAGTTTTGGTAATACATTTGTATCTAGGAATATATCCATTTCTTCTGAAACCTCCAATTTATTGGTGTACAGGTTTGTGCAGTAGTTTTTAGTAATCTATTTGATTTGGGCAGTGTCCATTTTAATTTCAACTTTTTCATTATGACTGCATTGATTTGGGTCTTTTCTACCCCACTTTCTTTTTTTTTTTTTGGTTAAAGTGGCTAAGGTTTTGTGTACTTCATTTATTCTTTTGAAGAACCAACTCTTCATTGATGCTTCTTTTTTTGGTCTCAATTTCATTGATTTCTGCTCTGGTCCATACAATTTTCCTTTGTATAAAATTTGCATTTGGATTGCTATTTTTTTTCTAGGACCTTGAGGTGCTCTATAACATTATTTATAGGGCTCACTATGTTTTTGCAAGAACATTCACAACTATATACTTCCATCATAAGACCCCATCATTGTGTCTCCTAAGTTCTAATATATACTGGTATTATTGTTTAGTTTTAGAAACTGTCATATTTCTTTCTAGATTTCTTTTGTAACCCATTAAGAACATGTTGTTTAGTATCCATGCATTTGCATAATTTGTTTTCTTTTGTTGTTTTCTAGTTTCATTATGATCTAATAATGATCATAGTATATGATCTAATGTACTATGATCTAATAATATGCATGGTATAATTTCAATATAATTTCAATTCTTTATCCTTACTTACTATTTTATTGGCTAGTGTGTGGTTTATTTTGGAGAAAGTTCCATGTGCTTTGAGAAGAAATGTATTCTGTTGTTGGGTGGACCACTGTAGGTATATATTAAGTCCATTTATGTGAAGGTTTTATTCAACTTTGATGTTTCTTTGTTGATTTTTTGTCTTGTTGATCTGTCTCTATGTGACAGAGGGATATTGAGGTCAACTGCTACAATCAGATATATGTTTACCTGATTTTTAGGTCCAATAGTACTTGTTTTATAAAGTTAGTTGTGCTGTGTTCAGTGCACATATATTAATAATGGTTATCTCTTCCTGTTGAGTGTTTACCTTAACAAATATGTAATTACATTCTTCGCTTCTTTTCATCTGTTTTGGTTGAAAATCCACTTTTTTTCAAATATAGAATAGCTACACCTGCTTTTTTGGATCCATGTTTCATGGAATATTGGTTTTGATCCTTTGATTTTCATTCTATGAGTTTCTATTTGGGTTGTTTGTTTCTTATATGCAGCATATCTTTGGATTTTGTTTCTTGGTCCATTCTGCCAGTCCATGCTTTTTGACTGAGGAATTGAGACCAGTAACAATGAAAGTTATTATTGATAGGTATTGACATATTCCTGTCCTTGCCTTATTTTCCTGTTGCTGATTACCTATCTTTCCCATCTACTTAACTGTTCATCAACCCGGTGTATTATTCTATTAGACCTTTTATCATTGTTGGCTTCATTGTCTCTTCCTAGAATATCCTTGAGAATGTTTTGGAGTGCTGGTTTGGTGGTTAGGCACTTCTTTAGGTGATTTTTACATGAAAGTATCTTTTTTTTTCTATAAATTTTGAAAGATAGCTTTATAGGACATATCATTTTGGGTCAGATTTTTTTAAAAATTAAATCAGTTAACTTCAAGCTCTGCTGGCCCTTAAGATTTGCGTTGAGAAGTATGCTGTAATTCTAATGTGTTTACCTCTACAAGTAATTCATTGCTTTCCTCTAACCACTTTTAAGATGCTACTACTGTTATTTGGACTTCTGGGATTTTGACTATTTTATGCCTTGGGGACATTCTTTTCTGATTGTGGCTACTTGGTGATCTACATGTCTCACTTGTTTGTTTGTTAAATTCTTTATTCTTACATGGAAAATTCTTGCTATTTCAGTAAACAGGTTTTTTATGCCACGTGTGCTGTCTTCTAATATTTCACTAATTCTAATTAATCTTACATTAGTCTTCTTTGTATCATCTAGAAGCTGTTGGATCCACTTTTAATGTTCTTTTATTGTTTTTAAGCTGTCTGTTACTAATTGGTCATGGACAACAGGTCTGTCCTCTATTTCTGATACTCTTTCCTCACATTGGTTACTTCTGCTGCCCATACTTTTGACAGAATTTTTAATCTCCTAAGTTTCTATTTGGAGTCTTTTAAAGGAATCTAGTTTTTTTTTATGTGAGTCATTCATATTTTGCATCATTTTCTTTAGCACTTCTGGCTTTTTATTAGTGTCTTATGTAGACTCACTGATTTTTTTTTTGACCCTATATCCTTTACTCATAACTTTTGGTGTAAGTAATATACTTTATTGATAACACCCCAATATCACTTTGAGTAATTTGGGTGTGTGGCTTTTGGTTTCTTTTCATTTGGTGATGTGATGTGCCATGGATCAGGTTTGAGGAAGTTCAAGTTTTGGGAGGCATATTTATTTGCTTGTCTTCTCATGTACTTTTTTGTCTGTTTGATAATTTTTGTGTTGAAGTTTGTAGGTTGATCACAGTCAAAAGCTTTGTTTCTAATATGGAGACCTCTTTAGTTAATATCTACTTTTCAGTGGTGTCCTCTGGGCATGGCTAACTATTGACTTTTGGTCTGTCTCAGGATCCAACTATCTCCATTTAATTGAGATGGGAGGTTGCATTGTATTTGACTCAGTGCCCAGTTCTCCAGGAATGAGCCACAGTATTGTAAGCACTCCAAGCCAATCCAGATATTGGGATCCCACAAAAAAACAATTAATAGCAACAGCTTTGTCACCCTGGCTATAGTAATAATATCAGCACCAATTATAGCATTAAATACAAACTGAATATTTGACCTATAGTGGATAACCTAAAGACCTATAACAGATAACACTTAACAAGAGAAAAGAGATTCATAATTATAGTATGAACCTTAAGACAAAACAAATACAGACCCACAACTGACCTACAGTAAATGCTACTAAATGTAACACTTTACCTCTATTAACAAAAGAACAATATTAAACAGTAATAGTAGCAAGTTACCGAGCTGACTATAGATTCATAAAGCTTAGTAGTTACACTAGTCAATGTAGAGTGGCTGGGGAACCACAAGGTGAAAAAAGTAAAACTTGAAAAATTAATCAATGGGATATGAAAAGGAGGAGAGAAAAATGAGATAGGAGTTCCTATTGAGAATTAAAGGAAATTAATACTGTTACAGAACAGTCACAGAAAAGAATGAATAAGAAAAAGAAAAATATATGAACAGTGCAAAATACAGGGAAAAAAGTATAAGCAGGAAGAGAAAAAACGATGAAAGAAGAACACAGAAAAGAAACTAAGAGGGAAAAGGGGGGAGAAAAAACTCTAATACTCCCCCCAAAAAAGAAACGATAAAAGTAATAAAAAAATAGAAAAATCATAAAAAGATTGAGTCAAAGAAAAAATTGCTGTTTTTGAATGAATGGTTTCTTTCCAAGATCTGCAGTCTTGGGTGATAGCCAGTCACAATTTTCTGTACCTGGTTTTAGTGCCTATGGTAACTAAGGTGCTCTCTCTTCATCTGAGGCTCCTCTCTTACCATCCAAACCAAGGTGTGCCCTTGCTTGCTTTGGTAGATGGAAAATGTAATCAGCCCTTTGCCCTCTGCTGAATGTAGGTGCAGGGTTGGCATTCAAGTGAACAATTGGTATCTATACTTGTAGGATCTGGGAATTTCCATCTTTCCCTGTGTGTTGCCCTCAAACAAAATCAGGTCAATTGGTTAGTCCTCACCTCTCCTGCCCCATGACAAGGGGAAGCAAAATATAGAGCCAGCTTGTAGTTGGTGGACAGTCATGCCCTTATGTTGTGATGTCAGGAGGCGGGGGGGGGAATCCCATACCATGCCTAGATTTTTAAATGTGTAAAAAATCTGAACAGATGCCTCATCAAAAAAGATACACAGTTCAGAAATAAACATATAAAAAGATGTTTCATAGCATATGTCCTTAGGGAAATGTACATTCAAGTAACAATAAGATACCACTACATAAATGTTAGAATGACCGAAACCAGAATACTGACAACACCAAGTACTGGTAAGCTTATGAAAAAACATGAATTTTCATTCATTGCTGGTGAAAATGCAAAATCATATAGTCACTTTGGAAGTTAATGTGCAGTTTACAAAAACTACACATACACATAACACACAGCAATTGTATTCATTGGGTATTCACTCAAAGGAATTAAAAACATGTCCACATAGCTACACATGTTTTTAAAAGCATTATTTTTAAGTGTCAAAAATGTCCTTTAGTAAGTGAATGGGTAAATAGATTGTGCTACATGCAAACATTTATTATTATTCAGTCATAAAAATAAATGAGCACTCTTAATAATAGTATATAGAATAAATGTAAATATATATTACTAAGTGAAAGAATCCATTCTGAAAATGTTACATACTATATGATTCCAACTATATGGCATTCTAGAAAAGGCAAAAGATCAATGGTTTAAAAAAAGAGCAATAGTTGCTGAGGGTTTGGTGGAGAGAAATGAATAGGTGGAGTACAGATGATTTTTATGCCAATAAAACTATCCTGTATTATAATGCTGAATACATGCTATTAAACATTTGTCAAAATCCATATGATATACAGTACAAAGAATAAACCCTAATGTAAACTGTGGGTCTGACTGATAATGATGAATGTTGGTTCATACATTATAACAAATGTACCATATTGATGCAGATATATTTCATGGGGAAATGATTGGTGGAAAGTCTGTCATTTTCACTCAATTTTTCTGAAAACCTAGAACTTGGGTAAAATATAAGGTTTATTAATATAATAAAAATTAAACTATCAAATAAAAGTGGGGGAAATAAACCTAGGAAATTTCAGAAAAAATACCCACATTGTTGATACTTTGAGAAAACAATAGAGTAATGGTTTCTGGGCTATGGATTATTTTTAAAAAGTAAAAAAATAAACCTATTCTGCAAATTCACATTCTGGATGAAATGAAGCAGAATCATTTCTAAAAATTCCTCCATGTAGATAAAGAAATCTAAGACTCTGAAAAGTGAAAATATGCTAACTAGGGACACTGAGGTCTGATGAAGGAATGACATAGCAGTGAGTTCCTTGGGCTTTCTTTTGACATCATGTACCCTTAGACTGAATGTCAAAAGAAAATAGCAGCCCAGGAATATCAGTGGGTGAAAACAAACAAGCCCCAGTGTATTCTGGTCCTTTAAGCTAAGGAAGTAGGAGTAGGGCAGCTTAGCAAGACAGAAAACTTTTACACAGTAACTTCTCTATCCCAGACAAACACATCTACCCTCACTAGCAAAGACCAGTAGTGAGCCTGGACACAGGAGGAATGAAACACCTTCTCCCCTCCTGAGGTAGTGGCACAAAATTGTGAAAAGAAAGATTTTTACCAACTCAGTAAAAACAAGGTCACTCCCCATGGTGTTAATTCAGGTCACGTGGAAGCGGTAATAACATATCACTACTCCTTTGAGCAACAGTTGTGAGTGTGGAACCTGAATTCCCACCCTTACCAAGTCATAAGTAGGGACTCCTACCCTCCCCAGAAATCAGCATAGGCTGAATGGAAAAGTTGGTTTCCATCCCACTTGGCAGTAATAGGGGTCACCCTCCCCAACAAATCCATCTAGTGTAGTAGTAAAACCTTCCTGCTTTACAAAATTAACTATGTTTCAAAATAAATGGAAATTCTAAAAAATAAATAGAAGATAGAAATAAGAAAAAAATGGACGTTTTATAACTGAAAATATGATAAATATAGAAAGCTCAATAGATAATTTCAACAGGGAAATGAATATGACAGAGGAATTTAAAGAATAATAGAATAGGAATGATCCAATCTGAATAACAAACAGAAAAGAAACTAAAACATATCTATTCTGACTTCTTCCCTTCTCAAAGAACAGGAATTAATTTCACACAATAAAGAGAATGACTATGATGAAAATATATGCTATCCATGCCACAATAAAGCCTGATATTTTGTAATATATATTACATATACATTACATATGTACATATTACATACATATACTTGTATATATGAATGTCACAAGAAAGGATCATACTAGAATCTAATAGAAAACTATTATGGTCAAAATAAATAACACCTCTTGAAAAACAAACAAACAAACAAACAAAAAAAGCTTGCCAGCATGATCACATGATTTTAAGAGGGATCAAAATATTATACCCGAGAGTACAAACTAAGCTAAATAAAAAAAGAAAATAATGTAAGTAGCTAAAAAATATAAATCAGAAAAAATTTAAATGGATAAGTATTGATAAAATTTGAAAAGAAAAGAGACATAATAAATTTAAAAAATTTCTGTGAAGTGCTAAATTGAAAGAAATAAAAGAGCCACTGGTAACACCCTCAGAAAAATACAATATGGAAAGTAAAACAGAATTAAATTTAAAAAGAATTTGCAAGATGAAAAGAATTCAAGAAAAAGAACCTAAAAATAGACAAAGAAAATATATCATAAGTAACATCAAGTTCTGAAATAAGAAAGCCATGTAAAAGAACAAATATAATAGCTTATAATTTTTAAAATATCCAAAAATAAGAATTGTCATTATATACTGAAAGTGCATACTGTATATTTGGGGAAATTAGTGTTTGTGAAACAGAGATATTTCAGTAAATCTAAAGAAAAATAATTATATTTTAGTCATCTAGGTAACAATTATAGAATATACATTCTTCTCAAATGCATATGAAATATTTACAAGATATACCCTGATAGGCCTTAAAGTAAGACTCAGTGAAACTCACTAACATAGATTTTAAAAACTCACTGAGATATATTTAAATCTCAAAATATTTGATAATTTCAAAACACACTCATAAAAACCATTTCAAAGAAGAACTCACAAAGAAAACTAGTTGTTTTCAAATTGAATTAACAAATATATCAATGTGTGACATGCATCAAAGGCAGTACTTAGAAAAAGATTTTTCATTATTGAGAGTCATTATTGAGAGGGATAACAAATTTGTATCCAGTTACATAAGTTTCCAATTGAAGCAATTAGAAAAGAATAACTCAAACCTAAGGAAATAGGAAAATAATGATGAGATTAGAAATCAATAACTAAGAAGGTAAACAAAAGAGAAACAGTGGAAACTTTCAAAAGATTTTTAAAAATCATAAACCCAACAAAACTACCTAAAACTCAATAGTTTAGCTTAAAACAACAAAAACTTTACCTTGGCCAATTCTGCAATTTTACCGAAACCAAGCTTCCAAGAGGGAGTTGTGAATAGACAATCTTAAATCCACTTTCATGAAGTTCAGCCTCTTCAGGAAAGTCTTCTTCAGAAATAGAGCATTTATTATATCTTGAATCAGTGTTCATAAAGCAGTACCATGGCTCATTGTGATCAACTTTGGCTGCATTCTCATTTGACAACAATCTCCATTTCAAACAATTTTCATTCTCACATTGAACCCATATTTTGTTTACATACATACTGTTTTCCACTGTGGAATCCATTGTGCTGTAGAGATATTCAATTGTTTTAGCAAATTTTCTTTTCTACAAAAGCATTTAACCTGGAAAGTAAGAAAAAGGAAAATAAAAAATAAGGATTCAAGAGAATAATAAATAAATAAATTCAAACAGACTCCATCTTCCTCTAGAAAAATGGCTACCATCAAGAAATAAAATAATAACAATTGTCGGCAAGGCTATGGGGACAATAGAACCCTTCCACATTGTTGGTGGGAATGTTAACTAGTACAATCACCATGAAGATCAGTATTGACATACCTCAAAAAACTAAAACTAGAAATTCTATTAGACTCAGCTATTCCCATTGTAGGTATCTTTCCTAGAGTTTAAGATATCATATTGCAGTGATACAGTACGTGCATATCCATGTTTATGTACAATTATGTACATTATTATGTAAATTAGCACAATTTACAACAGCTAAATCTTGGAATCAGCCTATATGTCCATCAAGAAATGAATGGAGAGGGGCCAGTGAGATAGTTCAGCAGCATAAGCGCCTGCCTGGCAAGCGTGAGGGCCCGAGTTTAACTCCCGGAACCCACATACGAAAAAGGGCCGGTGATATCGCTCACTGGCATGGGCACCTGCTGGTGCGCCAGGTTCTGAGTTCAACCCCCAGTACCCAGAAAAAAAAAAAAATAGCTCAGTGGCACAGCACCTGCTTGGCAAGTGCGGATTCCCGGTACCAAAAGAGAAAAAAAGAAAAAGAAAATGTATTTATAAACAGTAGAGTAGTACTCTGCCGTAAAAAATGGATACATCTGAGTCATTTGTAGGAAAATGGGTATACAATGAGACCATAATGTTAAATGAAATAAATCAGAACACAAGTTTAAATATCATATGTTTTCTCTTATATGAGAAACGCAAAATATAAATAAACTCCATAAAAAGATAATAGAAAATAGGGACATAGATTTTTTACCAAGTAGGAAGGGGGACAAGAGATGAAAGGAATGGGGAAGAGAGAAAGGAAAGGGGCCAAAAGAAGAAGTGAGATGTGTTAGGTACATGAGCCAACTCCCTGCGAGGAATGTGATCATTATGTAGTACAAACTTGTACAAGGACAAATACAAATTGAAAAACTTCAAACCAAAATTAAAGAAATAGTTCTGATATCTTCTTTGCCCACCCTCTGTGTCCTTCCAAAGGCTGTATATGTTCCCAGAAACAAAGGAACAAAACAGAAACATCAACTGATCTGAGTAGGAAGCACTCTAAATTTAAAAATATGAAAAATACGATGGAGCAGAAGAGTAGAGATAGCTAAATTTCTATTCACCTGCTACGCAGCACACATCTAGTGTCAAATATTCTCTGTCAATGTCAAGTCTTCTTGAATGCTGATTATACACCATGTATTATTCTGGGTTTTATGCATGTAGCTCATCTACTTCCCAACATATTTTTATGCCCATTTACACAGGGAAAAATGTAGCTAAGAAAAGTAAAGTGTATTTTTACATCCCAGAGCTATGATGAGGCAGAGCAGAGAATTAAATTCAGATGTTTAAATTTCGTAGTTTTAAATTTTGTGCTTTTACCCATTAGACTATACTGCTCCTTGAGCATACCTAAAGCATGACTTGATCCTTTTTCTAATTCTCAGGAAAATCAAATGCAGTAAAATATTTCACCATATGAAAATTTGATATAAATTTTAAAATTAAATCTTTTGTTTATATAGCTTCATTTTTATTTATTATTCCTTCAAATTTTTCTCTGAGCTTTATTATGAAAATTTTACACATATAAAAAGTTAGAATTGCATGATTAAACCCCCAAAATAAAGAATCAATAATAATAATGTCTGTATTAATAAATCATTACCACTAAAGTACAAAAAATTAATTATTAGTAACTCATTTTGCAATGCAATGCCTACTCCCTAAGAAAAAGATTTGGGTATACCATAATCATATATTAGTAAAACACTACTATATAAAAGTTAGTACCATTTGATGAATGAAGCCTTTAAATAATGACTTAATCATACCTTACTTGGGCAACTGCTAATTGCTTTAGAAATTTGCCAATAGTCATAGTTCACAGGTTTTGACCTAATAATCCCATTCATGTGAATGTATCCAAAGAAAATAAACTTAAGAGACCACTTTTGCTCAGAAAGATCAAAAATATTTTCTGCAGAACTATTTATCATATTGGAAAAGTGGAAAAAAATTTTTTTATATGCGGGTACTGGGAGTCAAACTCAGGACCTCACGTTTGCCAGGCAGGCACTTATGCCACGGAGCTATACCACGGCCCAATGGAAAAAATTTTTAAAGGAAGAGTGAAAGAAAATAAATGTAAAATTTTGATAATGGTATTTTTGATTCATTATTTCATGGATGAGGAAATTTGTAGGAGCAATGTAGACTGCAAATGAAGTGAATAAACACTCTTGCCTGGGTCACCAGACAATAAAGCAGAAATAGTTGAGTGATATAATCAGGAGCCATTTTCAAAAGGAATTTATTAAGACTGAGCTACTCTAGGAATCAAAACTCACAGAACAACTACACTGCAAGTTTTCTGGGGTCTCCTTGCCACAGTGACTGGGTGGGAGATGACCATAAACATGTCATGGAGTGGGGTAAGCTAGTCATAGACCCCCTGAGAAGTTTAGGCACTGGCAAGCTCAGCACAGAAAGGACGCAGGGGCCCCACCCAATGTGGTGAGAAGCCAGGATAGTTGGGTGGTTTCTGAGGGAACTGGGTCCAAAAGTGTTGGCATTAAGTCCAGCAGACACCTTGGCCCCACTCACTGCCTAGTTCCAGCACAGAACACAGCAGTCTGTTTGATTTCCTGATCTGCCAACATGACCAGGTATACACCTTGTCTTGGACACTTGCCACATCTGGCGGTGTACAGATAGAGGAGCTTCTGGAGTAAGGAGAACATCTCACAAGCCCACGGACTATACAACTAATCATAGATAGCACTGACTTGGGGCACACAGAGGTCATAAGCACTAAGAGCTGCTGCAGTGAATACAGCCTTAAGGCAGACACAACATTGACTGACCCTGCCCAGCAGAAAAAGTGAGGCAGGACTCAGCATTTCCACAGCAAATGATTAGCATGGAAACAAAATAGGCCCTAGTTGTGATTCATTAGCCCTCCACCACATCTGGTGGATCCCAAAACTAAAGGTCCTGAAAAGGAACCACTCACCCAAAAACATAGAGGAATTCTTTGGAGTCATTTCTCTTTTTTTTTAAGGGGCTGATGTTGTTTCTTTCTTTCTTTTTTTGGGGGGGTACTGGGAATCAAACATAGGAACTTGCTGTGACGCTAAGCTATATCCCTGCCCCCCCTTTTTCTTTCTTTTTCTCTTCTTTTTTTTTCTTGTTTTTTTCCTGTTACTTTTACTGAATTCTATTAACTGTATTTTATTTTTTACTTGAATTTTTGTCTCACCTTTCTCACCTCCTCCTCATCTTCATTTTCTTTTTCAAATTTTACTTCTTTCATTTTTCTCATTCCCAACTCTTCCATTTTACTATTACTAGTAGTAAGCTTTTTTAAATTTTAGCTATTTAATTGCCTCTATAATAACATTGCTCAGTACTTTTCTATCATTAATGCTGTCATAGTTGTTCATTTTAGTTGAAATTTACTGTGTTAATATTCCATTCATCTCTGTGTCTACATTATTATTGTAAATCTCTATTGCAAAGGGTGTTAAATTGTACTTTGTTTGTTGTTGTTCTTTCTTATGGCATGTCAATATGGGCTTTCCCTTGAGATCAAAGAAAAAACAAATAAGTAAATTCAAATTAATAAGTTTAAAGAAGATTTAATTAAACAGATAAAGGATTTTACTAATAGAATGTTCAAAAAGCTGAAAGAAACAAACAATAAACTGAGCTAAACAAGACAATACAAGATATGAATAACTATTTTGGTAAAGAATTATAAATTATGAAAAAAGAAAGCAGAAGTATGAGATTTGAAAAATTCAGAAGAAGCATGAGTAGCAGATATGACCAGTGTAAGGACAGAGTATCAGAAATTGAATAAAGTGGATATAGTAGATCATGAATTCAATAACATAAAAAATAACAAGACACCATGCAAACTGGATCCAATAGTTATTAGATGATTCAAAAAACCTTAGAATTATAGAAATAAAGGAAAAATTAGAAGACAACAAAAAAGGTATAAAAATATCTATTCTCTGAAATAATAGCAGTCTGTTTTCCAAATCGAGGGAAAATTTCAATATTCAAGTACAAGAGGCACATAGAATCTTTAAAAACCAAAACCAGAAAAGAACTCCATAAAACATCATAATCATGGGCCGGTGAGATGGCTCAGCAGCGTAAGCGCCTGCCCGGCAAGCGCAAGGGCCTGAGTTCGACACCTGGAACCCACATACGAAAAAGGGGCTGGTGATATCGCTCAGTGGCACGGGTGCCTGCTGGTGCGCGAGGTCCTGAGGTCGACCCCCGGTACCCACAAAAAAAAAATCATAATCAAAATTACAGAAATTCAACAAAAGGAGAAAACATTAAAAATTGCTAAAGAAACAAAAATAAATAACCTATAAAGGCAAATCTAGTGAAATAATAGCCATCACAAAACCTATAAGTCCAGGAGAGCTTGGAGAAAAGTTTTCAAGTCCTAAAAGAAAGAAATGTCAATCCAGACTTCCATTTCCTGCAAAATTAGGCTTCAAAATTGATGGAGAAGTAAAGACTTTCCATGACAAATGAATCCTAAAGAAATACATAATTACTAAACCAGCACTGCAGAATATACTTAAAGGAACCCAAAACAGAGACAGGCAAGTCACCAACATCAAAAAGGCCAAAGGCAAGTATATATCTAGCTGTGAGAGTAGTTAAACAAAAGAAAAATAAAAGAATAAGCACTGGAAAGATAATGCAATGACAGGATTCAGTAAACACCTATAATAACTCTCAATGTCAATAGTTTTAACTCTACAGATTTCAGATTAGTTCAAAAAACAAAATCTAACAATATGTTGTGAATAGGAGACACATCTCATTCTAAAAGAAGTCCAAAGACCAAAAATGAAAGGAGGAAAAATGATATTCCATGCAAGTGGAGCCTGAAAGCCAGCAGGGGAAGTGATCCTATTTTCAGGCATATTAAAATTCAAGCCAAAATTGATTAGAAAAGACAGGTGACCACTACATACTGAAAAACGGAACAATTCAACAGGAAGAGATAACAATTTAAATATATATATGCACCAAATGTTAGTGTTCCCAACTTTGTTGAACAAAAACTACCACACTTAAGAAGATAAACACTAAAGAAATATAAAAGACATCAGTACCCCACTCTAACAAACAGATCAATGAATTATGTATACTGCCAAACTTTCCTTCAAAATTAATGGAGAAACAAGGTAATTCCATGAAAAAGAGCGCCTCAAGAAATTCACGACCACCAGGCCAACATTGCAAAATTTCTCAAGGATATCCTAGAAAAAGACAATGAAGCCAATATTGCCAATAGGTCAAAAAGAATAAATATAGGATGAGCAGCTAAGCAAAAGAAATATATATATAAGTAAATCAACAATATGAAAATGATGCAATGACAAAAATAAGTCAATATCTCTCAGTAATAGCTCTCACATCAATGGTCTCAACGTCCCAAATTACAGATTAGCAGAAAAGATCAAGAAACAAAACCCAATGATATGCAGTATATAAGAAAGACCTTTAATTCATAAAAAATTCACAGATTAAAAATCAAAGTATGGAAAACAGGATTGCATGCAACAGGAACCCAGGAAAAAAAGCACGAGTAGCTCTTCTATTTTCAGACAAAATGGATTTCAAGTCAAGACCGATCAGAAGAGCCAAAGAAAGTCATACATATTATTTAAGGGAACAATTCAACAGGAAGAGATAACAATTATAAACATATATGCACCAAATACTGGCACATCCAACATCATAAAACAAATACTAATGGACATAAAAATCAGATAAACACCAATACAACTGTAATGGGGGATCTCAATACCCTACTGTCACAAATAGGCAGATCAACCAGACAAAAAGAATCAACAAAGAAATATCAGAGTTGAACCAAACCTTCAAAGAAATGGACTTAACAGATATCTAGAGTGTTTGATGCAACGACAACAGAATACACATTCTTCTCAGTAGCACATGGGATTTTCTCCAAAATACACCATATACTAGTCCACAAAGCATGCTCAAGTAAATGCAAAATAATCAAAATTATCCCAAGCATATTATAAGATCACAGTGCAGTTAAACCAGCAATCAATGGCAAAAGAAAGCACAGAAATTATGCAAACACATGGAAATTAAACAATACCCATTTGAATAATCAAGGGGTCACAGATAAAGTTAAAGAAGAAACTGGACAGTTCCTACAATCAAATGATAATGGAGAACAACATACCAGAACTTATAGGACAAAATGAAAGCAGTCCTAAGAGGGAAGTTTATAGCAGTTAATTCCCACATTAGCAAAACAGAGTGAGTTCAGATAAATAACCTAATGATTCTTCTCAAGGTTCCAGAAAAAGAACAATCCAAACCCAAAGCTAGTTCAAAGACGAAAATTATAAATGTCAGAGCAGAAATTAATGAAATTAAGACAAAAAAGCAATACAAATAATTGATGAATCGAAGAGTAGGTTCTTTGAATGAATAAACAAAATAGACAAAACCTTACCAATCTTACCAAAATAAAAAAAGATTCAAATCCATGCAATTAGAAATGAAAAAGGTAAAATCACAAGAGATTTTGCTGAAATCCAAAAGCTCATGAGTAACTATGAGAACCTGTACTCTATTAAAATGGAAAATTCAGAAGAAATGGATAAATTTCTAGATACATATGAACTACCAAAGCTGAACCAAGAAGATATAAAATCCAGACTAATCCAATATCCGTCAATGAAACTGAAGAATTAATGAAAAGAAAAAAAAAAAACTACCTACTATCTTTAAACTATTTAAGGTATGCTGTGCTACCTGAATCTGTATATGTATATCTTGTCTTTGATCAGCTGTGAAAAGTCATCAGTCATTATCACTCTCAATACTGGAATTTTTATTCTATTTTATATGTTGGTTTTTAAATTTTTATGTTTTATATTTTATTTTAAAATGACGTATTTCAAAATTTTGCTCTGTGGCACATTTATGGCAATTTCCTCAGCTGCTCCCCCCTTGGTTGTGTTTAATCTTTTGCTGAGTTTTAAGATCAAAGACTTTGGGCCGGTGAGGGGCTCAGCAGCATAAGCGCCTGCCTGGCAAGTGCGAGGGCCCGAGTTTGACTCCTGGAACCCACATATGAAAAAAAGGGCCAGTGATATCGCTCAGCGGCACTGGGCGCCTGCTGGTGTGCGCCCCCGGTACCCACAAAAAAAAAAAAAATCAAAGACTTTTACATACAGATAGATATTAGATAGATGCATATATAATTCTATTTTTATATTTTCAAATTTATACGCGGTCATAACATCCTGTTTTTCTTTATGTGTATGAGGAAATGGGTACACGCATGTGTATGTGCATGCATGTGTGTGGGTCTAATACTTCTGTTAGTTGAGTTTGCTGAATCTCTATCCTGGTAGATTACTTCCTTGTAATTTCTTAGCCAGGATTTATCTGTGGAAATACTTTGTGGCTTGAGGTGAATATGAGATTTTACATTAATTCTGGATCAGCCCGAGAAGCATTACTGTCACAGGCTCAATATTTTATTTTTTATGTGAACAACTTCCTATTGCAAACAGGTAATGTGAATTGAAATCCCAAATTTCCTAAGGCTAATGAATTCTTAAAGTCCATGTCAAGACAGACAAGTTTTTTTGTATTCTTCTTTTAAGTTTTTTAAAAAGGTTAGAGTTCCCTCTCTAATTGTGTTTAACCTTTTGAGAGACTGAGCTAAAAAGCAGCTTATTTAAGTTCCAATTTCTTAACTCACTAGTGCTGAAATCCCCATCTTTTATAAATAAGTAGTTAACAAAATACAAACCCTTAGTTTATGAGGTCTATCAATTGCCCACCCCTCAATTCCTTTTAACCTACTTTCAAAGAAGAGAAGCAGCAGCAACTTGGATACTAATTCCTCTAGTTTTCTGTTTCCTCTTTTTTCTGGGTCTTCATGATTTTGCCTTTTTCTGTGGCTCACCTATACAATGAAGGACATTTTTTATATTTTATTAATTTTGGTTACATTGAGGGCAGCATGTGAGTGGAGTTAAGGTGGCTTTGTCTTTAATTTGAAAAAATAAATATCTGGTCATTTTTAGAAGATAAATGTAGTTTCTATCAATAAATCTTTGATATAGTTTAGCAAATATCATTGCATATTTATCATTTTATGTATTTGAGCATGTATGCTTCTAGGAAGGATGACTAGGTATAAAAGTGCTTGATCAAATTTCTAAATTTAATAGACAATTCCAAACAGCTCTCTAAAACTTGTTATTCAGTTTGAACTTCCACCAACAGTGTGTTAGGGTACTACTTTCCCTATTCACATGCCAATAATGGATGTTAATGATGATCCATTTTTAAAATCTAATTAACAAACACAGTTATTTACTATACTTTTGATTTACATTTCCCTGATTATTAGCAGTGAGATTTTGACTACTTGTGTTTTCTTTTATTGGAAAATTTTGTTCTAATCTTATATTCATATTTGATTGTTTTCTTAACACACTGATTTTATGGTGATTCTTGATACACTTTAAATGGTAACACTTCCTTATATACATTTTAAACATTTTCATTTGGTTTCTCATATTTTTAAATTTGTATTTTTGTTATAGAAATATAAAATTTGTACGAGTTGTGTTTTATGTCTTATTAAATAAATGCTTATTTACTCCAAGGTTTTAAATAAAATTTCCCATACATTGGTCCAATATATTTATTGTTTCATTTTTCACACTTAGAAATTTAAGCCATCTGGAATTTATTTTTTGTGAAAGATGATATGAAAGACTATTTTCATCTAAGTGGTTAACCAATTTTCTCAATAGCATTTACTTAAGTGTTCTTTTCTTCTGTCTTTAATCTGAAATGGCTTTTTATCTTATGTTAATTCACACACACACACACACACACACATACACACACACACACACATACACACACACATGCATGCATACACATGAATCCAGCTCTAAGTTTTGTATTATCTCCTTTTGTTTTGTCTTTTCTTGTGCCAGTAAAGATTGTCTTATATCTGATGGAAAAATTCCTCCTTCATTGTTCTTCCTTCTTCAGTGGTGCCACCCCTTTGAAAAATACTCTTATTTCCTCAAGGGCAGATGTATTCTTTTCTTGGATTCTGAATAATTCTAGTTAGTTTTTGAAAACTCTTACAACTTTCAGGCAGAGATCTATAGCACCTGCAAATACTAACAGTGTTATGTCTTTCATATATGAAAAATGTATTTTGTTTTCTTTACTTTTATATTAGCTCCAAGAAAAGTTGCAATAATAGTAGTAATACCAGGTATCTTTATCACGTTATGACTTTGGCATTAATGAAGAATAAAAATGGTAATGAAAAATAGAAAAAAATTAATTTTTGCCAAGACTTTCTTCTAGTCATTGGTTCTTGCATACCATCATCCTTGCTTTACAAACCTTCACCATGAGCTGTAAGCAAAGAAATAGGAGGATAGAGCCGGTGAGATGGCTCAGCAGCATAAACGCCTGCATGGCAAGCGCGAGGTCCTGAGTTTGACTCCCAATAACCATATAAAAAGGAAAAAAGGGCCGGTGATATTGTTGAGCGGCACAAGCTCCTGCTGGCAAGCGTGAGGTCCTGAGTTCAACTCCCATTACCAACATAAAAAAAAAAAAAGAAAAGAAAAGAAATAGGAGGATATAACATTGGCCAGTGGTTCTACCAACCCAAAAATCAAATACAAAAAAGGAGGTACCATTCACTTATTCTCTTACTGTTACAATGCAATAGTGCAATGTATTGGAGTTATACTTAAACAGATTTATTAATTATATTAGTTAAACCATGCCTTACAAAATAATCCCTTTATAAAATTCCTAGAAAGAAACAAATACAAAACTAGATAATGTTCATAATCAAATAATTAAAATGTGACAGATATGAAAAGTAAATAGTAAGTGATTTCTACCACGCAACTGGCTGGGATTTTGTTCATCTTACAACCAACACACTGCTTATAGAGGAGAAAGCACACTAACTTTGTGGCACCACATCAATGAAAAGCTCATGAAAATCCATTATGATAGTCTATTATGAAATGCTAAGGGGATTAAAAGATTACTTTTAAATGTTAGATAAAGTTTTAAAATTTTTGTAGGAACTTCAGTCTCATAGTGGATAACATGGAAAAGATAAATCAATGCAGAGAAAATGTCATTATTACTTAGTGATGCTCATTTTCAATTGCATCTAACTTAAACCTCTTGATATTTTAGATCTGATACATTTTATCCAGGCTAATAGAATTTATAACACAGATTAGAAAATGCTTATTCTTTTCAAAATAGTTTCATTGTTTCCATTGCTTTTTTACTGACACTTTGCTGGTTTTTAAATTTATGACAAAATCAAAAGATGAAAACAACAAGGAAAAGAATGTGGTCATGGAAATCCTACTCTTTGAAGGAGTCCCTATAAAATCATACATAAAAGTCTCAGACTTTAGTTCATATACATATTGACAAATGCAAAGCTATACTAAGTACACACTTCTTTACACAATATGTTTTTAATTTTTTATTTCAAAACTTAGCTAACATATTGAAGTAATAATTAAAAGTTAATTTTGAAAAATAGAAAAAAAAATTGACTGGCTATTGAAAATTATACAGCCTTAAGTCTGGGTTTCTATATTATTTTGTCCATTCGTTCAAGACAATGGCTATGAATAGTTATGAACACTCAATTTTCAGTGAGACAACTCTAACATTGTATGAGAAAGTTTTACATTACTATGACAAAAAAGCAGACACAAACAACTTAAAGGAGGAAAAGTTTGTTTTGGTTAATGGTTTTAGAGACTTCAGTTCATGGTCAGTTGGCTCCATTGCTTTTGGGTCTTTGGTGAGGCAGAATATCATGGCTGGAACATGTAGTGAAACAAAGTGGCTCACCTCATACACAACAGGAGACAGACAGAGATTGTGCAGAGAAGGGACCAGGACAAGATATAAATGTCCAGGGCACACCCTCAGGAGTCCACTCCCTTCAACTATGTCCCACATCACAACTTTTTATCACCTCTCAATAGCCCATCACATTATGAATCCATTAATAGATTAATCCATTGATCAGAATCAGAGTTCTTATGATCAAATCACTTCCCAAAAGCCTCATTTCTGAATATTGATGCATTGGGGAGCAAGCCTTCAACAAATGACCCTTTATGGGTCATTCCAGATCCAAATTATAACAATCACTTTTTTTTTTCTGCTAGGAAACTTAAGCACTCTATATCTCTGGTAATTATCTGGAGATTATAAGAGTACTATATACATCTTGAGCGCCTAATAGTAACTGCACACTTTAAATAATTAAATTTACTTTAGACATTAATTCAAACATATATCGTGTTCCTATTAAAGGTTACACATTGCTTTAAGTACTATGTATAAAATATGAATATAAAATAATTGAAAAATATAGCCTCTCAGGAACCTGGAATTGAGACACTTAGAAAACAACTTGGTGAAGAAAAAAAAAGGAGATCTCTAGGAATCAGGAGGAAAGTGACAGGAAAACTAAAAACTATAGAGAAGCTGGAGAAGCAGCACAAAGCAGAGAAAAGAATGAAATAAGGATGGAATACTAACCCTGGCCCCCAGGGAGGGGGACCTGCCTCCACTAACACAAGATTTGACCTCTACAGGAAGACACCCAAGAACGGTATGCAGCCAACATACGATAGGCCAGTAGTGAGTAGCAGCCCTCTGACTACTGCCTCCATCCCCTGTCTATGCCCCTGAGTACCCATGCTTGCTCTCTCTATACAGAACTTCTGGATCATGGAGGAAAGAAACAAAGGCAGGAAGGAATATTTTGCTAGCCACTTCACTTATTTGCACATTCAGTCTGTTCTTACTGAAGCCCTGAATGGTATATAAATCTCCTATTTTTAAAAGAATACAAAAGAAATTATCAATATGGGTTGAGAATTGCTAATCTGAAAATATGAAATTTGAAAAGCTACAGAATCCAAAACATTGGTTTTTTTTTATTATTTTTTGCAGTGCTGGACATTGAACCCAGGGCATCATGTGTGTGAGGCAAGCACTCTACCACTGAGCTACACCACCAGCCTTCAAATCCAAAATTTTTGAGGATCAGCATGACACTACCTGCGGAAAATCCTTTCCTAGCCTTTTGTGAATGGTGGTAGTCAAAATATAGGTGCACTAAAAATGCTGTATAAAATTACTTTTGGGGCATGTGTATAAGGTACATATAAAACAGAAATTAATTTTGTGTTTATATTTGGGTCCCCTCCCCAAGGCATCTCACTATGTCCATGCACCTTTCCAAAATCTTAAAAAAAAAAAAATCCAAAACCTGAAATGCTTCCAATTCCAAGCATTTTGGGAAAGGGACATTCTGCCTGTAGAGCTGTCCTTGGAGAAGAAACTGGATTTGGAGGGTTGACAGGTGATTTACTTTTAACTTCATGCCTTTGAAATGATTTGCATATTTTATACGAGCATATTTTTACCCTTTTTTAAAAATCACAGACTCAGATTTTGGTTTAAGATGATTCTTCAGTAAAAGCATCCAGGGCTCCTTAGAAAAACGGCCAACTCCAGCACTGGGCAAGAAAGATACAAAGTGAGTCTGGGGCACCTTGTGTCAGCAGGACACAGGAGCAAATCTGAAGGCGAACTCAGAGAACAACCTATAGAGTTATAAAGTTAGAGAATTAAGAAGGCCTGTGAGTCTACACTGATACAAATAAACATCTGAGAAGAGACAAACCTTCCTTATAGAATTCCAAATAATGTATATAGATACTTGCCCATCCAGGAGGTAAAATTTAATTCTGCTATCCTTGGGTGTGGGTTGGCAGTAACAACATACTGCCAAAGAAGAGAACAGAAATTTAAAGTAGTAGCTTTGCTGTTGGGAAACCTGGAGACAGCATCTCAGCCAAGTGAGGAAGATAGGTGTCAACAGAGATAAGTCACATGGATGACATGCCTCCCACGTGATGTGTAGAGTCCCCTCCCCTCCATAGGATCTTCCCTACAGTCCAGCCTGATTATAAGAAAACATCACAGACCCAGCTTGGAAGATGCCTAGCCAGTGGGACTCTTCCAAAAAGACCAGGCCTTAAAAAGCAGAGGGATGATAAACTGTCACAGATTAAAGAAGGAAGATCTAGGAAAAGTAAGTGCAAAATGATATCCTGGGTTAGTACTTAAAACAAAGAAAAAACATTTGTAAGAAAACAGGTGAAACCCAAATAAAAGGTGTAACTGAGTTATTAGAATAAAAGAAAGAAAGAAAATTCATTGTTCTTGAGTTCACAAACAGAAACATAAAGCCAAGTTCAATAAAATAGTTGATAAATGTAATATGGTGTGATAAATGTTATGGTAGATGTACACATATTTAGGATAACACAAATAAAAAACCAATCCTTCATGGGAAAGAAGGAATCTATAAAATATGCATGGAGCTTGTAGTAATTGAGCTGAGCCTGAGAAGATACATAGGCATATATTGTGAAGAGGTAAAGGAGTGACATACATGTAGGAAGGAGAAACTGCATGAGCAAAGGCATGAAAGTGCAAAGAATGTATAAGAATATTGAGTGGTCAGAGAGCTAGAGCATTTTTTAGGGAAAGCACAAGTGGCATCAGGTGAGGCTGGAAAAACAAAAATTAAAAAAATTCAGTGGAAGTCTTACCTACAATGCCAAGTTGGTAGACATTATACTGGAGGCACAGAGGAGCATTTTGCAACACAAAAATCAGTTAACTTACTTCACAGTTTCCAAGGCACCAATTTTTATATTTTACCATTGTAGAAATCACAATGTTTTCCAATTAATAGTATCTTAAATGAAAGATAGTTATCACTGTCTGTATGTAAATGAAACTGGTGAGTAAAAGCGCAAGTTAAAAAGTGTTGAGGCATGGTCATTTCCTCATGGTATGATTGGACAACATTCAGGAAAAAAAGAATTTCAGAAACCCCAATGATATCTGAATTTATTTTAAGGTCATTTTTCCTTTGTCTTAGACAATAGGTCCTAGCTTCTCTTCAGATAGCTGATCAGTTTCTTTGCCAGTTAGGTATTTGACCATACCTTTTGTGTTCTCTGCTGAATATATTGTGTCATTCTGTAAATACTGATAGGCTAAGAATTTTTCAAACTTTTAATTTCTGCTTCCCTTTGGTCAATAATTTCATGTTTAAATCATTTCTCTTATTGCTTTTTATTAGTAGTAGTCAAGAAGACCTAAACCACAGTTTAAGTATTTCCTTAGCTAAATATCCTAGTTTACTGTACACAAATTCTACCTTCCACCAATACTAAAACATGAACACAATTCAGACAAGTTACTTGCCAGTCTATAACAGGGATAGTTATGGCTTATATCTAGATGTTCCCCAAAGCCTCATGCTCTCATAGGTGTGGCTTTGGGAGGTGGTTGGATCATGGTTGTGTGATACTGGATTAAGGACGTGATAACTAGTTTAGTCCCAGAATTGGATTAGTATGATTCTTGGTGTGGCTGAATGGATTTACTGAAGTAAGAACACCCACCCTGGGTGTGAATGGCACCAACCAATGGACTTGCAGCCTGAGTGGAATAAAAAGGGAATGAAAGAAGGAAGGCTGCTACTTTGTTTCTTCCTGCTTTCTGCCTGTCATGCCATGGCAGACTGTTTTTCTGATGCCCTGCCCCTCTGCCATGATGCCCTGCCTTGGAGCCAGCTGACTATGACCTGAAACCTCTGCAGACTGTGAGCCAAAATAAACCCTTCCTCCTTTAACTTGAAAGGGTTGGGTATATGATCCCAGCAATGAGAAAGTAACTGACACTAGTTTTCCTTCATTGTCCAACATGTTCCTTACTTCCATCTGAGACCTTATCAGAATGGCCTTTAACATCCATATTTAAACCAACTTTTTTCTCTGACTTACTTAGTAATTGTCTAAGAACACTGAGGCTTTCTCCTCTTTTTCTTTCTGAATCTTCACCAGTCATCTTTAACTGTTTGTTCACAGCTATGTAGATTTTTCTTAGCATGATTCTTAAAACTGTTCCATTAAGCACTTATAAAGCTGTTTACACATTTTGCACATTATTTGATACCACATAACCACCACTTTTTGGTGCCAATTTTCTATCTTAGTCAACTTGGACTACTGTAAAAATACCATATCTGGGTGGTTAATAAACTAGAGTAATTTATATCTTACAATTCTGGTGGCTGAGATGACCGAGATCAAGGCATCAGCAGATTCAGGGTCTGGTTAAGAGCCTGTTTCCTGGTTCAAAAATAGCTTTTTGATGAGTCCTCATGTAGTGGAAGGGATGAGGGGTCCTTTTTAGGGCTCTTTTGGAAAGGTATTAATCCACTTCATAAGCATTTTGCACTCACCTCCTTATCATCTCCCAAAGGTCCTACTGCCATCAAGGTGGGGTGAAGATTTCAATGTACAAATTTTGGAGGACATGAATATTCAGACTAAAGAAATATTACATGGAAAAATGTATATCAAAGACTCTGAATTTAACAGTGATTTAGGAAAACTACCCTACGTGAAGACATTTTAAAATGTGCTTAATCTATTTTACTTATATTTTATTATGGATGCAAAAAATGAGATAAGAACATATGTCTAAATGAGCCCAAATGAATTTTTAAAATAACTATAAAATAAAATTTCTAGAAATAAAGTATATAATCATTCAATATAGCAGTTTTTCTTGTTAGTGGTTAGATGAAATAATGGTAACATTATTATTTTAATGGTACTTGATATGCACTGAATGTTTGTAGACCATCGTTCATAAGTTGAAACTCTATCCCCAATGTGATTGTATTTGGAGATGGGGCTTTGAGAGCTAAGCATGTCATTAGGATATAGCCCTAATAATGAGATTAGTAACCTTATGAAAAGGAGCTGCAGAGAGTATGCTTCTCCTCTCTGCTCTTCATTATGTGAGAATACGAAGAGATGGTGTCCGTTTGCAAACCAGGAAATAGGCTCTCACCGGAGGGGAGAACGATGTCTCCTTGATCTAAGATTTCCCAATTTCCAAAACTGCAAGAAATAAATATTTGCTGTTTAATTCACCAACTCTATGGTAATTTGTTATAGCATCCCAAATTGATTAAGATAGTGTCATATATTCAATTTGTGTTTTGGAAATACAGTTCTTGATAGTATTGTAGGATTGCCAAAAGGAAGAGAAATTAGGTGCAGGACAATCAGTAAGAAAGCTACTATAAAATCTAAATATATAATGGTGAGAATGTCACTAGGATAGTTGAAATAATGTAAAAAATAAGATGGATATAAGAAGCTTTCTGAAAAAATTAAGGCAAAGAATTGATAATCCACTATATATATGTGAGCTTTGGATGGTGGTAATATACTCAACCAGCTGCAATTTCTCCCTACTTGATATTTCTGTCCTCCCCTCTCCCCTTTTGCTTCTGGTATTTTCATCATTCTGCTTCACATTGTAGGAATACATATTGCCTACCTCACACCACCAGATTGCAGCTCTTTGGGAATAGAGGTAATATTTTTGTATCTCCTGTGATGAATAGGTTGATGACAGAAACATTGTTCTCTGTGCATTGATCCTCAAATGTCTAACTATTGTTTTATATGTAAGACTCCATTGATTCTGTGCAATTTTCCTATATTTCTTTGGAGTATCTATAACTGGCTAAATATTGCAACAGATGGCATGGCACTAGAGAGCAATTTTTATTTGTAACAATACATTACAAGGCATTACTACTTAAACTAAATTTATTGAAGAGACCATCAAGACATGTAGAATCCTGCTAAACAGTTAAAAAAAACTTAATACAGTATAATTATTATAGATATTTATATATTTCAAGTGAAATTTGTGATTAAATAAAGTAAGAAAAGTCCATAGGGATTTTACATTAATTCTTTAAAGTTTTCTGTATTCTATGAATGCTATTTAAAAGTGATATAACAGAGTTTGAAACAATTAGAAAAAAAGACCAATTCTTCTTGAGTTGAAATATTAGACAGACTCATTGTTGAAAAGAACAAAGATATTTAAGATGGAGTATAGCTAATATGGAGTCCTGTGACACATCAATTTTTATTACAATGTATATGTATTTTGTGACTGATGTATCCCAGATGGCAAAATTACAATACACCCAAAGAGTACTGAAAAATATCAGAATTTAATGAGACAGTATGAATAAATATATCCAGAAAAGGAATGAAGATAAATGGCTACTTATAATAGAAATTGTTTTATTGTTTGCATGTGAATGAGAAAAATGATTGTTATTTCATACAAAGATGTCATTATTCTTTTGCTTTGCTTTACTACATTGCTGTTACAGGAAGTATATCCATTTTTAGCTACAGACTATTACAGATGATGTAACTCTTCTGGGTATGAGAAAACCAGTAATATCTGTATTATTGTCTTCAGAGTTAGGGTATTTCAGTGTTATGATTTCAAGTTTCATTTTCTAGAAAATATTTTGCACATAACTAATAGTTATAAGACTGCAGCTCTGACCATATGTATACTTAGTCAAAACTTCATTTCAAAAATAAAACGTTCACATGCCATTTTAAAATAAGAGCCGGCCCCTTTTTCGTATGTGGGTTCCGGGAGTCGAACTCAGGCCCTCGCACTTGCTGGGCTGGCGCTTACACCGCTGAGCCATCTCACTGGCCCCAAAGTGTAGTTTCTAAACTTGGTTATACAATTTTCTAACTGTGTAATCTATAGAAGGTCTCGGTGTTCTTATCTGCAATGTAAGGTAAACAGGACGAGGTGATCTCTGAAAGTTGTTCTGTTCTAATGTTTCATGATTTATATATTTTAGCTTTCCTGATTTCCCCTAAAGTCTACTACTTTCCTTGTTGGACTACCAAAGCTTCAGTCATATTTTTCCCTTTTTCTCCCTGTTTGCTCTTTTCGATTCAGCTTTACTGAAGTAAAATTAAGATAAAAATTGTATCACCAAAGTGTGATGTTATGTGTTGATGGTTGGTTAGATTGTTTCCACCTCTTAGTGATCATGAATATTGCTGCAATGCACATGGGAATGTTAACACATCTTCTGGATCCTATTTTCAATTCTTCTGAAAAAATACCCTAACATAAGATTGTTAGATCATTTATTTCATACTTTATATATATATATATATTTAGTTTTTCATATAGGAGAAACCGTGCAATATATAAGCTTGTGTGTCTGAATTACTTCACTTAACATTATGGTTTCAAGGTGCATCCATTTTCCTACAAGTGTACCTTAACTTAGTACAACTGTCTTACATGTTTTATATGTTCTTTGGCCGATTAGTCTTGTTTTCATTCTGTATATATCATGATAACTTTATAAGGTCTTATAAGATAGATAAATAAATTTGATGCTGGAAAAATAAAAGGGGTGGAGAGAAGAAGAAATAAAAGAAGTGGAATATGTTATGTATATGTGCCAATTCTCTACAATGTATGTAATCATTATGTACTGCAAACATGTACTAATAAAAGTAAAACATAACTAGGGTCACATTGTTTATAATATACATAAAAATGATTGTCAGATCATATGGAAGCACCATTTTCAATTTTCTGAAGAATCTCCACACTGTTTTTAATTGTAGCTGTGCCTTCAATACCAAAAATGAAGGATGTTAATTTCTCCACATTCTTGCAAACATGCTATTTTATATTTCTTTAATACTGGCCACCGTAATAAAATGTGAAGTGATAACTCATTATCACCTCCCTATTAAGTAGCGAGGTGGAAAATACTTTCATATAACCCTTCTTTGTATGTCTTCTTTGGATTTATGTCTTTATAAAAATGTCTATTAAAATTCTTTATCCATTTTTAATTAGGTTATTTGGTTTAGCAATTGAGGTTATAAACCATTTATATATTTTGTGCACTAAACTCTGATCAGATGTAAGGTATGCAAATATTTTTCCCATAGCACAGGTTGCCTTTTTATTCTACTGAATTACTTTTAGCATTTTTTCATCCATTCATTTATATATTTATTTATTTATCCATATACAGAATATTCATTCTGGCATATTAATACTGTGCATGCATATAGCATACATGGATCATTCCTCCCCATTATGCTTGTCTCCCTTTCTTTCTCCATCCCCTTCCTCTTCTCTAATAGTCTCCCTTTTTCCTTCACACATCTTTCCTTTGTTTAGAATTTTTTTCCTAGATTCTGTATATGAGAGGACAAATGCAATGTTAACATTCTGAATATGACTTATTTCACATAACATGATGGTCTCCAGTTCTATCAATTTTCCTGAAAGTAAACTATTTCATTCTTCTTTATTGCTGAGGAATAACATATATATTAAATATATATATATATATATATATTTGAATATATATATAGAGAGAGGGAGAGAGAGAGAGAAAGAAAGAGAGAGAGAGAAAGAGGGAGAGACAGAGAGGTATCATGAGATTAATACAAGTTACCTTTGGTCTCTACAGATACAAAAAGTGCTCAACATGGTGGCCATTAGCCTCCAGATATTTGTTAGAATGGTGAAATGCTGCTTGGTCATTGAGACTGCTGCACATGCATTTTCAATTTCTTCTCTAATGGCTGGCACTGTAGTGGATTTTCTGTGATATATGACATCCTCTAGGGTCCCCCATACCAGGGTAACATCGTCTTTTGAAAAAGCATCATACTATTTTTCTTTTCCTGAAGTGTATATACATTTTTTTGGTGGTAGATAGGTAGATATATATAGATATATATAGATATATATATAGATAGATAGATAGATATAAAGATAGAGAGTGATAGATTAGATTTTAAAAATCCATTCATCTGTTGATGGACACCTAGGCTTTTCCATAGCTTAGCTCTTGTGACTTGAGCTGCCTATAAGTTTGTGAGGTGCCCTCCTGCTCCTGAGGCCCCTCTACCCATCTCTCCCAGACTGTGGTTACTATCCAAGCCAATGTGTGTCCTTGCTCCCTTTGGTAGATGAGGAACATGGTCATCCCTCTGATCTCTGCTGGACATAGGCAGAGTTTGGAGTCAGGCGTTAGACTTTATATCCATAGGCATAGGGTCTAGCTACTTCCTTTTCTAGTGGGGCACTGTCCTCAACCAAGATTGGGTAAGCTGGTTATTCCTTGCCTCTGTTCTTCTGTGCCATATGGAAGCCAAATGTAGAGTCAGCTTAGAGTTGTTGCGTGGCCTGCACTTGTCTCAGGTTGCACTACACGTGCTCTGTGGGCCCATTGTTCATGTGGAGAGGGGAGCTACTAGTCTAGCCCAGGCTTGCTTTTTCACATAGGAAGCGCACTGCTCATTTAGTAGGGGTCTGCTTGGTTATGTGGAAGAGTCCCTGAACATTAGGTGTGGGTCTGATTTCTCCTGTGGGAGAGGGGCACTGCTTGTCCAGCAGGCGCCTACTTACTCCTATGGGGAGGGGTGCCACTCGTCCATCACAGGTCTGCCTCTTGACTTTAATTCCTTTGGGAATATACCAAGGAGAAGCATACCTGGATGAAATTTTAGCTCTATTTGCAGTTTCTTGGGGAACCTCTATACTGATTTCCATAATGACTATACTCATTTAAATTCTCACCAATGATAAAGAAGTTAATTCCCCATCTCGCATCCTTGCCAGCATTTATTGCTTTTTGTGTACTTGATGATAGCCATTCTGATTGAGTTGAGATAAAATCTCAATGTAGTTTTGATCTACACTTTCTTGATGGTTAAAGATGTTGAACATTTTTTCACATACTAATTGGCCATTTGTACTTTTTTTGAGAAGTATGTGTTGAGTTAATTTGGCAGCTTACTGATTGGATTATTTGGAGCTTTTTGGTGTTAGATTTTGAATTCTTTATACATTCTGGCTATTAATCCTCTGTCAGAAAAGCAGCTGTTAAAGATTTCATCCCAATTGTAGGCTATCTCTTCACCAACTTAATTGCTTCTCTTGTTATGCAGAAGCTTTTTGATGTAATTCTATTTGATAATTCTTACTGTTATTTCCTGTTTTCTTGGAGTCATACTCAGGAAGTCTTTGATTATGACTTAAATATTTCACCTGTTATCTTCTAGCAGTTTCGAAGTTACAGGTACTCTACCTAGATCTTTGGTACAACTTGTACAGGGTGAAAGATAGGAATCTAGATCTAGTTTTAATCTTCTGCATATGGAGACCAGTTTTTGCAGCACCATTTGTTAAAGAGGTTGTCTTTTCTCTAATGCGTGTTTCTGAAATCTTTGAAAAGAAACAGATGGCTGTACTTATGTGTGTTTGTTTCTGTGTTCCCTATTCTATTCCATTGGTCTATATGTCTATTTCTGTGCCAGTATTATGCTCTTTTTTTTTACTATGACTTTGTACTATACAGTATTTTGAAATCAAGTAATGGGATACATCTAGCACTGCTCTTTTTGCTCAGGATTGCTTTGGATATTTTGGGTTTTTGTGTTTCCATATGAATTTTGGGATTGTTTTTCCAGTTCTGTGAAGAATGTCAGTGATAGTTCGATGGAGAATACAAAAAATTTTTAGATTATTTTAGGTAATATGACCAATTTAGCAATATTAAATCTGTTCTTCCATGTACATGAAAATTATTTCCGTATTTTAATTTCTTCTTAAATTACTTCAGTGTTCTATAATTTTTATTGTAGAGCTCTTTCACCTCCTTGACTAGGCTTATTCTTAAATATTTTTTAAAAAATTGTTGTGATTGTAATTGTGCTCCTGATTTCTTTCTCAGCAGGTTCATTAGTGGTGCATAGAAAAGCTAGTGATTTTTGTATCTTTATTTTGTATGCTGCCATTTTGCTAAATTTGTTTATCAGATCTTTAAAAGGCTGTTGATGGAGACTTCAGCATCTTCTAAGTACAGACCATATCATCTGCAAATAAGAATATGACTTCTTCCTTTCCTAATTGTATCCTCTTTATTTCTTTCTGTTGTGCAATTGGTCGGGCTAAAATATCAAGTACTACATTGAATAGGAGTGGTGAGAATAGACATTCTTGTCTTGTTCCTGACTTTAGAAGAAATGCTTTCAATATTTTCCATTCAGTAAGATGTTGGTTGTTGGTATGTTATATACAGCTTTAAATACATCGAGGTAAAATCTGTCAATTCCTAAGTACTTCAGAGTTTTGGTCATGAAGAGATGTTGAATATTGTCAAAGGTCCTTCTGCTTCTATGAAATGATCATGTGATTTTTATCCTTGATTTTATTTTTATGGTGTATTACATTTGTTGATTTACATATGTTGAACCACCCTGAATCCCTGGTATGAATCCAAATTAATCATAGTGCATGATCCTTTAATTTCCTATTAGATTCACTTTGCAAGAATCTTATGGAGGAGTGTTGCATCTATGTTCATCAAGAATACTGGTATTAGTTCTTTTGTTATTGAGAATTTATCTGGTTTATGATCAGGGCAATGCTAGCCACATAACATGTATTTGAAAACATTCTTTCCCTTTCCATTTCATAGAAGAGTTAGTTTAGAGTGCACTGGTGTAAGTTCTTTTTAATGGTCTGGTAAAATTTTGCAATAAATCTACCCAGTCCTAAGCTTTTTGTTGTTGGAAGACTGTTTTTTAATTATTATTACTGCTTCACTGTCATTGCTTGTTATTGATCCATTTGCTGTTTTTTTGTTTGTTTGTTTGTTTTTAATTTCCACCTCACTCAATTTTGGTGGGCCATATATTTGTAGAAATCTGTTTCTTCTAGATTTTCCAATTTATTGGAATACAGCTTATCAAAATAGTTGCTACTATCCTCTGAGTTTCATTGGTTTGTGTTATAATATTGCCTTTTCGGTCTCTACTTTTTAAATATGTTTATTCTTTTTCTTTAGGTTAATTTCATCAACATTATCTTGTCAAAGAACTAACATTTCATATCATTAATCATTTGTAATGTTCTTTTAGTCTCCATTTCACTTACTTTAGCTATAATCTTCATTTCTTTCCCTCTATAAACTTCCCTCTTAAACTCCTTATTTTGTATCCCATAGATGTGGGTATGTTGGCTTTACATTATCATGTCACTATAGAAATTTTTAAATTTCCACCCTTTTTTCTTCAAAGACCCACTGGTCATTCAAAAGTACATTATTCAATCTCCTTGTGTTTGTATGATTCGTTTGGTTTCTCATGTTGCTGACTTGTAATTTCATTCCACTGTGATATGACAGGATGCATGAAATTATTCGAATTTTTGTATGTATTAAGACTTGTTTTGTGACTTTAAAAAGGCATATTTTGGAGAAAATCCTGTGCACTGCTGAAAGGAATGTGCGTTTTGCCGTATTTGGAAGGAATATTCTGTAGATGTCTGTTAAATTCATTTGATCTATAGTGTAATTTAACTCTGATGTTCTTAATGACTTTTGTCTGGATGAGCTATTTATGAAAGTGGAGTACTACAGTTACCCACTATAATTGTATTGAGATATATCTGTCCCTTTATGTCAAGTAGTATTTTTATGAAATTAGTTGTGAGGACATTTGGTGTACATATGTTCAAAATGGTCTTACCTTCTCTGTGGACTTTTCTCTTTACCAATATGTACCAAATTTATTTGTCTCTTATAATTTTGACTTGAAGTCTGTTTTGTTGGATATGAGCACGGCTAATCTACTTGCTTTTAATTTGTTTGCATGGACTATCATTTTACATTCTTTTAATTTTATATCTATATTTGTGTTTGTTAGGTGTGAGGTTTCTTTGCAAGCATCATATAGTTGCATTTCATGTTTTAATACAATCTGCATCTTAATTGGAGAATTAAGGTTATTTATATTCAGGGTTATTATTGACAGGTATGTACTAATTCTCTCCATTGTATTATTTTTGTGATATTTGATTTTTTTCCCTAATACTTGTTACTGTATTCTTCCTCTTCTGCGTGTAGCACTCCTTTAAGTAACTTCTGTAACGCTGGCTTAGTGTCATGACTTCCCTTAGTTTCTGCTTATATTTATTTTTTTATTTCTCCTTTATTTTTCTCTTTTGAGATAAGGTATCTTGCATATCAGAATTAATTGCATATCTCAAAAGAGAAAAATAAAAAGGATTGGGGATATATTTCAGTAGCTTACCATGTCTGGGCTTATCCCTAGCATCATGTACGCATATATTATCCCACCCCAATATACACATTCGGAAAACAAAAATAAAATATATATTGAAAGAGAGCCTGGTGCCAGAGTGGCACAACAGTGATTCCCTCTTGTATGGACATGTGTAGCTGCTTGTTCCTCCCCAAGGGTCCATAAGGGAGACAGACGGTGGTTACTTCAGTTGCAAAAGCTGTTGGTATCCTTTGCAGAAAACGTTGTTGGACTTCTGGGGCCAAAAACACTAAGTGAGCCTCCACTGCCCAGGGCTGTCATGGAAGTCATTGTGGTATTCAATACCAAAAGCTGCTGAGATTGTCTACAGAGCAGGCCACTGGGTACCATGATGCCAGGTGCCATCTGGTGCATACTGATAGTCCCTTCCCTTCTGTGTTCCTAGCTATTTCTAGATATCTCAGGCATGCCTATCTTCCCAGGAATCATTTCTGTGTAGTTATTCTCTTTTTTGTTCCACTTTGCTGTTACAAGTTCTTAATTGGACACTTGAGGCTTGCTATGGTATTTTTCCTCATAGATAGAAGAGAAATCACTGATTTTTAGGGTATAAAGGTTGGTATTTCCTATTCCACCACCTTACTGACATCATTCCCTCCTGTATTCTCTGCTTTGTTTTTTTAAATAACGTGGCAGAGTCCAAATTTCAACAGTCACCTTCTATCACATACGTATTCAGTCTTATTAGCTCTGAAAACTCTCTAAAACTTACTTGTTTTGTATTATTATCCTAGTCTTAATTTATTCTGTCTTCAATTCATATGTAACTTCCCTTATTTGACAATCATGTTAGTCTAAATGTACTTCTTGTCAATCATTAGCACCTAGCATAAGTCTTCATCACCTCAATCTGTAGCCTCTATTTTACATCTCTCATTATCTCTAGAGAAAGGTGCCTTTCTTCCTATGTTCCAGTTCACCAGATATGAACTACCTTTAGCAACGCTGATTGTTTCATTCTCCTTCTCACATAACCAGCCCAAAATAACATCAGCTCTGAGGTCAGTCTACAAGGATACCAGAATCTACTTATTATTAGTTGTATAACTTTGAGAAAGTCATTTGATCTTGTATAACTCTAATTTTACTTATAAAATTATCTCATAGCAATTATACAATAGAATATTTATAAAATTATGTATATGCAACAGAGATTGGTGATGGAAATAAAAATGATTTTACATCACAGACAGTCACATTTAAAAGTTCCCCAAGCACTCCAAGAACTGTACTGAACTTTTTAAAAATTTTTTCCATAATTACATAATAAAAAAATCCTCAAAACCAGGAGAAGGGAGTTGAGGTCTGTAATAGCCAAAAAGAGATAGGGATTCTACTAGAATTAATCTGAAGATGTTTCATATCAATCTGGCAAATGTAAAGCTATGTGATAGTTTATGAATGTAAAATAGTTATTTGAAATTTTCATATATTGCTGTCAAAGGTGTAAATTGGTGGTGGAAATATTGGTAGAGAAATTTGAAACATATAATAAGGACTTTTAAAATGTATCTATATGGTAATAGTATTTCATTAAAGTTGCTGATTTTTGATAACTACATCATAGCCATGTAATAGTAAAAATAATACTATGGTTTTTGAAATACAAAGTATTTGGTATTAAGGATTATGACTGAAACTTACTGTTTGTAAAGACTGTACTCTTTGCTGTATTTGGTCACTCTCTCTGAAACAAGCGAGTTTCACCAAGAATGCAAGTTACCATATTATGGCCATGTGTGAATCTGACTGGGACACAGGGCTGAGATATTTCATCAAACATAATTCTGTATGTTTCTATGAAGGTGTTTTTGGGTGAGGTTATCATTAAAATTGAAGGACTTTGCAGATTAATCTCTATAATGCATTGGATCTCATGTATTCAGTTGAAGGCCTTAACAGAACACTGTCCAACCTCCTTTTAATCAAGAAAAATTTTTATCAGTAGATGGCCTTAGAGTCAAACTGCAATTCTTTCAAGTCTTGATTTAGCCTATTGTCCTAACCCATTTAATTGTGGATTCATCAAGTCAGTACAATCACAGCAGCCAATTCCTCAAAAAAAATATATATATAATATAAATATATATAATATATATGTAAATATAAATATATATATAATATAAATATATAAATATATAAATATATATTTTTTTTCTCTGTTTTCTCCATCTCTGGAGATCCCTAATAAAGGGTAAGAAAAAAATGTTATAAAGCTCTCTTATTGAAATTTAGCAGCTTATTTCTTTCTTTAACATTCCTCTGAGTATTTTTTACTAGATTCAAAAATTACAGTCCAGAGCTTCAAAAGAAATTAATTCTAACCGTTTTTGTCACTTTAATCATTGTTTTAGTGGACAGATAAGAGATTTTTGAGTTTCATATTCTGCTGTATTTGGTCATATCACTATAACTTGTTTTTAAATGATTTGATAGTATACATATACACAAACAGACATAAATAAAAAATGCAATAAAACATTAACATTTGGGAAACTGAGCATAAAGCAACTGAGAATGCTTTCTACTATTCTAGAAACGGAATATCAAATTATATAAAAATAAACTCCCTTAAATGTAGCTATCTTGGAGATTGTTGCAAGTAGAAGATTGAATATATGCAAAAAAAAAAAAAAAAAGATGAAGAAAGAAAGAAAAGGAAAAGGAAAAGAACAGCTTTCCTCAGGTCTCCAGAAACTATAAGGAGTTGTGTGTGCAGGCGGACTGAAAGAGTGCTAGATTTCTTATAAGGCTCTTCTTCTATGGACACCAACCTCCTAAGGGACCCTTGTAACATTCAAAGGCTGTTAGAGGGCCCACTCAATTTACTATGTGTTTTGTGCACACTGATATGTAACATTTTTTTTCAAATGGAAGAAATGTACAATATTAAGTTTAGAAAAACTATAAAATTATAGGGTACATGTAAAAAAGTCTCACTATTATTCATACTATATAATTTTAAAATGCAATTTTAAAACTAAACAGTGAGTCACATTTTTATAAAGTATGCCAAATGTTCTTTCCTCATTATACAAAGTCTGAATTAGTTAATTTTTCCCTGAACTTTTAGAAAAATGGAAATGATAATACTTTATTTGGGCTCAAGTAAGAAAGGCTTTTAATAAAGATTTCAGAATTTAGGAGCTCTACATTCAGGACTCATTAATCATCTAACATCTCAATGTTAAAAAGCCTAACTAAAAGAAAAAACCCTAAAACGAACCCACTCAGCATTAATATACACTTTTTTTAAGTATAAAATTTTTAAAATGCAAAAGTGGGAAAGAAAAATTATAGGTTAAAAATAGGCAAAGATCCATTTTCTACAGGTAAAATTTTTATAAAGACCAACCAAATCCATACCTAAAACTATATCATTCAGGCTTTTAGTAAAATCAGTAGTCATAATAGAAACCAAAAAGTCAATTATTTACAACAAAGAAACCCTCTAAGAAATGTGCCCCTGAGAAGCATTAACCTTTGTTTTGTACCATCTTGACGACTTGCTCATTTTATTTTTTAAATAATGTAACATTTTAATAGTGTATCAGCAACTATGTGGTTAATGTTTTGATATTATTCATAAAAGATCCTTTATCATAAAGCTCTGCCATTTTCCTGAGAAGAGCTTTGGTTCTGCTTTAGAAGTCTCATATAAATTAAACAATTTATCAAATATTAATATGGATGTAGATGACACTAGATGCCATATAGACAGTCAAGTTACCTCTCTGTATATTTAGGAATTACTCTCACCTTCAAGGTATTTGCACTAGAAAACTTAGTCTGTACAATGAATATTTCATTAGACAGGGATGAGTGATCAGAACCTTGGCAAACCGAGGTTCAAAACTGCTAAAAAATACTTCTAGTGTTAAGTCATGATTGACTTATTACAAATTTATTTTGAGAGAAAACAAGCACAGCCACTCATCTCTCAAGACATAGTTTAAGCACTGTTTTTCAATATAAAAAGACTAAAACTACATAATGTTTATTATAAAATGAATCTTATTTCTGACCTCTGAAATTTCCTTAATTTTGTTAATTAAAAAATGATTTTTAGGGCTGGTGAGATGGCTCAGCGGCATAAGCGCCTGCCTGGCAGGCACGAGGGCCCGAGTTCGACTCCCGGAACCCACATACGAAAAAAGGGCTGGTGATATCGCTCAGCGGCACGGGCGCCTGCCGGTGCACGAGGTCCTGAGGTCGACCCCCAGTACCCACAAAAAAAAAAAATGATTTTTAAGCTGTGTATGGTGGTGCACGCCTGTAATCTCAGCACTCAGGAGGATGAGGCAGGACGATTGCCATGAGTTCGAGGCCAGCCTGGGCTACATAGCGAGTTCAAGCCCTGGCTGAGCTACACAGTGAGATCTTGTCTCAAAAAAAAAAAAAAAAAAAAAAAAAAATTCAGGTACAAATGAATAAAATAACTCATGAAAAATGATTTTAAAAGATTTAAGAACACTCTACAATACTATTGTTTTCCTGTCAAATACTCAGTATCTTAAATATTACATATTTTTTTTGTGTGTCTTTTGATAAACTAGGCGCTAGATTCAGAGTTTGTGGAAATGCAGACAAGAAAAGCAATTTCAGCACCATTGTAAAAATGGTCTTTTTAGCAAAATAGCAAGTATACAAATCAAAAGCAGCAAAGTCACTCTTAACAGGCTAAACTGTGTCCCCTTCCTTCCCCATAAAACCAAATTCATATTTTGAAGCCCTAATCCCCAGCAACTCAGAATGTTACTGTATTTGGAGACAGGATATTTAAAGACCCAATAAAATTAAAATGAGGTCATTAGGGTGCCCCAAACCAATATGATTTGTGTCCTTTTAAGAGGAAATTCAGACACATATACATACAGAGAGAGTGTGATGGGCAGACACAAGAAAGCGAAAAAGCTCTCCACAAGCAAAAAAGGCCTGAACGAGATTCTTACCTCACAATTGTCAGAAGGAGCCAATCTTATTCACACCTTAATCTAACCCTAACTTCCAACTTCCATACTGAGAGAAAATAAATTTCTGTTATTTAATCCACCCAATCTGTACCTTAGTTACGGCAGTCCTAGCAACTCATTCACAGGGTTTTTTCTTCCTCTTCTATATAAACTTCAATCCCCTCTCTGGAGTGCAGATGAGCAGATGCTCTGTCCCCTGCTCCTCCCACTTCTCAGAAGCTGCTCTCTTTTTGCTACATCTAGGCCTGAATAGATGTCTGTCACGGAGGACATCCCTTTATCGACAAACCCACAATACAGTTTTTGTCTTTTCCTATATGTGAAATTAAAAAGTAAAAGATAGGTGTTTTGTTACCAGTAGAAGACATCTCTATATCAGAGCTATGATCTGACTGCTAATGGCAACAAAGAGATTGTTTGGGAAAAGTACTTCAGGTGGTACTGTGAGCATCAGAATTGCGAGGTTAAAAAACATCTTGAAGTTTACTGATCTTATTGCTTTTTTATCATGTTTCCCTATAAGAATGTTCACTTTCCTGGTTTCAATGTAGGACCGGTCTACAATTAGGCTCTGCTCTTGTATCTACCACATTGTCACAGTTAATTTCATGTGTCAACTTGATTAGGACATGGTACTGGTTGGACACCATGCCTGAGTGCACCTGTGAGGGTGTTTCCAGATGAGATTTTCTTTTCTTTTCCTTCTTTTTTTTTTTTTTTTTGTGTGGGTACCGGGGGTCGAACTCAGGACCTTGCACGCCAGCAGGCGCCTGTGCCACTGAGCGATATCACCAGCCCTTTTTTCGTATGTGGGTTCTGGGAGTCAAACTCAGGACCTCACGCTTGCCAGGCAGGTGCTTATGCTGCTGAGCCATCTCACCGGCCAAGATTTTCATTTGAACTGGGGAATTGGGCAAAGCACATGGGACTCCCCATTCTGGGTGGGTATCATCCAATCTCTTGAGGGCCTGAATAGAACAAAACGGCAGAGGGAGGTTAAATTTTCTCTCTACCTGATTGTTTGAGTGGGTATATCAATCTCCTCTCAGCTTTCCTGGTTCATAGACCTTCAGAGCCAGACTGAAACCAATGCCATTGGCTCTCAGAACTTCTAACTATACCATTGGCTTCCTGGGTGTTGTAATCAGGGTTTGCAAGGGAAACAATTTAATACAGGTCACATAATTTACAGGATTATTTTATAATAGTCACCCAAAGAGTCAAATACAAAAGAGTGCAGGAAATCTATCCACACATTAAAGACCCAAAGAATCCAGCTGAGGACCTGGATCCCACGGCAATGTCCTGCATGAGTTCAGCTGAGACCTAGAGTCCATGAGAATGCCCCCGAGTCCAACTGGAGGCCCAGAGCTCACAACAATGTCTCATGCAAGTCTGTTTCATGGATCTGTGCTGGGAACGCCCAAAGGTCAGTGGTGGAAGCTAGAAAGTCTGTGCAGTGGGATGAAGGATGAGTGCCAGCAGGCCAAGGGATCTTCACTGGAGCCAGGAAGCAATGCTTAAAGTAAGAACCAGAGCTCCCCTGAAAAGTACCATAGCCATCCTCAGTGACAGTGAGGTCCGGAGCTCCTCCAGTGATGAGAACAGCCAAGTTCATATCAGCAAAGCCAGCACGACAAGCTCCTAGAGGAGAATCAACAGCACCACCTCTTCCTCTCCAGTTCTCCTTTTTATGTTGTTGGCAACAATCCTCAGGTGGGCCCTCCACATCCAGCACCCCTCTGATTCATTTCAGCTTGGTGTTACAAGTTGACCACCAGTTGTTAATCCACCACACTGGCCTCCAGCCTCCAGAAACAGCCACATAACACTCAATAATGTTCCCAAGATGTAGAGTATATACCAGGCCATCCTCTGTCCTCCAAACAGTCCCTCCCTCCTCAACTGCCTTATCTTCAATGACTGTTATCAAGAGTTCTCCATAAGATTTGGTTTTTAACAAAGAAACAGCACATAGCCAAACTCCAAAAGTCTAAGGATAGTGTCCATGGTTATGGATGATGTAAATAGGCATTATGAGGTACCATTGAATGTATAGTATCTAAATGTATTTTTGTATATTTGGTGAGTAATACAAGATATGGACATAAAGATTGAAACTGTATTTTCCATCTTCCCCTCCTCAATGCCCATTTCTAAAAAAGAATTTTATTTGCTCCTTGGAATTTAGTTGTCTGATTGATACAAATGAAAACTTGAAGGGACTGTGGAGAATTGTCTTTATAGAAGAAAGAACAGTAAGATGTTCTAAGGCTAGATTTGGGAAACTATAGAAAATAAAGGGAATGGAGTAAGGAAGTTCCAGGTCAACATTATTTAAAATGAGTTTTGAAGACTAGAAGCAAGGAATTTCTGTATAGCTTTGGATTTTGAGTCAGATAGATGGGTAAGGAAATTTGTTTTGCATTAAATGAAGGATTTCACCATTCTGCCACTCTTTGAAGACACATCAGTAAAGACACAATATTCAATGCTTTTGAAAGTGGAATTTCTATGTTCTTAAATGAAATACATACTATAAACAGATCTTATTAGGAAAGGAACAAGGAAGCCTGGAAGATATGAATGTCTTGCATGTCTTTATGAGGTCGGATAAAAAATACAGTGAGTGTTGCTGCTGAGTGATAATTCAGTGAAAAGGCAGGTTTGTAAAAACATTACCATATCCTCATCTACCTTGTTCACTAGATCTGACTCCATGCAACTTCTGGCTATTACTCAAAGTCAAAATGTACATAAAAGGTACATACAAGGTAAATGTTTCAAATCCAGTGAGGACATCGAGATAGCCGTGACAGTGCAACAAAAGATACTCATGAAAGAGGACTTCCAAAACTGCTTCAGAAAGGGGCAAAAATGATGGGATATGTGAATTTAAAGCAAGGGGGGTTCTTTTGAAGGTGATTATTGGCAATTGTCTTTTACTGTAATTGTTCTTAAAATTTCATCATTGCATTATAATTTTTCTTTCACACCTCATATACTTGGACTACCAAGTGGCACTTTGGACAAATGATAAATTATTTTCTATGTTCTTACTAATGCAATACCACAAAACAAACTTACAAATTAATCTACACCATTACTATCTAGGGAGTTAAGTATAAATATTTTTAAAATTATGGTGTTTCTTTGAGAATGATTTCTTATGAAAGGGAAAGCTAGTTGGGAACTATGTTTCAAGATTAGATTATTAAAAATGGAAACCAGATTTACACAGCATTACATAATTTCTTTAAATGCAAATACTATCTTGGGGGAGTTACAGAATAATAACTAAATATAATCCCATCTTCAAAGACATCTATTTTTTTGTGTGTGATCTGAAAAAGAAGGTAGGTCTGGGATGGAAACAACTAGATTGTTTCAGGGTTTGGTTTCTTTTCACTGGCTATATTTGAAACCAGTGGATACTATACCACAGTCACCCAGAAAGTTTTTAAACCAATATTAGGGGGATGTTTATTAACCTAAACTGGAAACATTAATAAGGAACATGGCCAGGGATGGGAGAAAAGACATTTGAAATAATGTTAGCATAAACCAATGCTCAAATGAGTGTTGGTCCTCAGTATTTAAAAATATTGAAGATTGAGTGAGAATGTACAGGATCTAGAATTTGAAATTCATTCTGAACTCAAAGCCAAAAAAAATTACATCTGTGTCAATATTTCAGTCCACATTTCATCCTTCCCCTCAGAGAAACTATACACTGCAAGATAGAGACTTGCTGAGATTCTTAGGTCACATCAACATCTACATAGCAAATTAAAGAGAAAAAAATCCACCTACACTGTCAGACATGGAAGATTTTTTTAATGCATCCTCTACTAAGATTGGGAGATCCTGTTACCAAAGGAAAAAAAAAAGATTGAGAGAAACAGAAAAGAAGAATCAAAAGTGACATTATCGGCCAAGTGCAGAAGATATTTATGTAAATATGAATAACTAAACACTTCCATATTTCACCACACAAAAATATAAGTCTTAAAAGCAAAAAATACTAAGAAGTTCTAGGAATATACTGAGGCAAAAAGATAGTTCAATTTGCTAAAATATGATTACTAAAAAGCCAAGTCTCTAGTTTAAGCCAGGTCCTTCACTTACAATCAGTAAGAATCTTGTGCTCTTATATCCAAATATACATATCAAGTATAATATATAATTATCTGAACTCAGCATTAAAGAAATGTTTTAAAACAGCTTTGGTTAATAAAAAGTTATAATGAAATAAGATTTACTAGTATTATGGCTACTTAATATTTGCAAGTCTTTACTTCAAATGCTAAATATTATAGTCAATGTATATTTTTAAAATAGGCATCTTATTAATAAATTTATAGCATGTGGAGAATAATATAAATTATAAGAAATATAAAAATGATAAAATACAAAATAAAATATTCAGTTTTCAAATGCCTTCTGATTTACAACTTTAAATATGATTCACCTGATATCCTAATACCCACCAATAACTATATTGGGGTATTTTACACTTATAATTATTGTAAAAGCTACTTAATAAGCACAGAATGGGGGAGAGACTTCTGGGAAGATGACAGAGTGATGAACCGCAAAGAAAGAGCCTCTCTGAGATTTGGTGTCCAGACACTGGAATATAGCAATGTGAGGAAGAGGAGGAGGAGAGAAATGGGTCCCTGGGACCCAGGAAGGGTCTGAAGTGAGAATTAAAGCCCACGGGGAGAGCAAAGAGAGAAACTTCAACAAAGAAGGAAGTGGCAGATGATGCTTTCTCCCTGAGCCCGGACTATTGCATGGGAGGGGCAGCTTGGACCTGCACGCATACAGTGACTACTGGTGACCCCAGATCCCTCCACCAAGAAACACACCAGTGGAATGGAGCAGTGGACTCAGTGGACTGCAGTGACTGGAGTTATTTGTGTCCAGATGGGAGAGGTCAGTTGGCTGGCAATCATCTTGGAGAGGGGCCAACTGAGCTCAGAACTCAGAGCAACTGTTGGCTCCACCTAGTGACCACACACTGCTACAGGCTGAATGGGTCTGGTTCCAGCCTCATGGTCAGAAACCAGCCTGAACTTCAGAGGAAATAAAGGTACAGGTTTGCTGAGATTACCCACTACCCCACAATAAAACTACTGCTGGTTTGCTGGGATTAATCAATAGGGATCTAGACTCTGTCTGCCCATGTTATCTACCAGTGACAGTAGAGACATGCACAAAAGTGGACATTTTCACATATTTTCTTTTTTCTTCTTTTTCTCTTTGCTTGTTTTTTTTTTTTTTTTGCATTGTTTTGTTTTGTTTCTTCGTTGTTTGTTCTCATTTTTATATGAGTGTGAACAAGGTTTCTAGTTTTTTTTGGTGGTGTTCTTCTGTTCTGATCCTTTTATTTCTTCCTTCTCTATTTCCCTCCTGCCTTCTGTCCCAGTTTCCCAAAGTTTGTGTGATCCTCTCTCCTCCAGGCTTGCATCTAATCTCTTCCTCTTCTTCTATTTCTCTATATTTTCCCCCAACCCCTTTTAAATTTTCTCCCTTGAGGGTAAAATTGCCATATTAAGGGCTTATTTACTGCATACAATTTTCTGGTTCATTTTAGATTTTGTTATATAACCACAAATCTAGTTCACACAGTTAAAGATGGCAAGTTACCTCAGTTTGTCATTTTCTAGGCTGTGTTTGAAGCTATTGTTATTGTTCATTGTACCACTTTAGCCAAAGTGATGTAATTGTTCTAACCAGTTGTTTTTCCTGGTATACCAAGACTGAGATTGTTTAAGGGTCATAAAAAAATACTATAGGCAGTGTCAAAGAGATAGGGCAGCAACTTCTCATCCTCCCAGAATTGAAGAGGCAGGATCTTCCAACAGACTCAGGACCCAGAAGCCAGCTACACCTTGACGACACCTCTGAGAAGTAGTCATTTCCTAATGGTTCTAAATACTAGCAATAAAGCTACACACTATAGGCAATTTACCAGCATCAACTCAAGAAATAAAAATTTAAAAAATAGAAAGTGAGAAGACACATAAACAAGATGCAGCCCCAGACAACCAGCTCACTAAAATCAAACCCGGGGCAATAAGGTGAAACAATCCAAAAGTTACCCACCTGGACTCTCTGGGGTAGGAACATCAGAAGTAACAAGGCAAATGAACAAGGCTCTAGAAAAAATCAAATCAGAAATAATTTCTCAGATAACTACAGAGGTGGTGACCATAATGAAAGACATGCTTAGTAACTCTAGAGCAGACACAGATAAAAAAGTAGAGGAGCTTAGGAAAATTATGCAAACCATGAATACCCAACATAGGCAAGAAATGGAATCCATAAAACAGATTCAAACAGATACCCAGGAGATTAAAAATTCCACTGAAAGTATATGCAGCAGAATGAGCCAATGTGAGGACAGAGTCTGAGATATACAAGACAGGATTGTGGTTAGTGATCATGAAAAGAAAGATTCCTTAAAAGTAGCAAGGGAGCACAAGAAACCAATCCAGCAGCGCTAGGTGATGCAGAGAAGAATAACCCAGAACTGATTGGAGTCAATGAAAAAGGAGAAGATAGTGCAAATGACATGAAAAACCTGTTCACAGACATCATAGCAGAAAACTTCCCTGGCAGGGAAAAATAATTTGACATACACATAAGTGAGGCATATAGATCTCCAAATGGGCATGATCAAAAAAACTACAGCAAAGCGTATAATAGTCAAGACTCAAGAAATTCAACACAAGAACAGAATATTAAAAGCTGTTAGAGTGAAGAAACAAATCGCTTCTAAAGGGAAGCCCATCAGAATCACAGAAGAATTCTCAACACAAACCCTCAAGTCAAGGAAAGCTTGGAGCGAAGAATTTCAAGACCTAAGAGAAAACAATTTCCAACCCAGATTGATGTACCATGCAAAACTGTCTTTCAAAATTGATGGAGAAATAAGATATTTCCATGACAAAGAACATCTGAGGAAATTCATGAACACAAAACCAGCACTCCAAAATGTTCTGAAGGGCATTGTAGAAAGAGATAATGAGGTCTCAAACTCCATGAACTGCAACAAAATGAATTCACTAGGCAAGGCAAACAAACAGAGGGGAAAAAATGGGAGCCAAAAACAGGAAAATAACATGACAAGGATAGGTCAATATATATCAATTATAACCATGAATGCATTTCACCAATCAAAAGAAACACACTGGCCTAATGAATCAAGAATCAAGATTTAACAATATGCTGCAAACAAGAAACATATTTAACTCAAAAAGAAATTCATAAACTGAAAGTCAAAGTATGGAAAACCATACTCCATGTCACAGAAACCCAGAAAAAAGCAGGGGTAGTTATTCTATTTGCAGACAAAGTGTATTTCAAGCCAAGACTGATTAGGAGAGATAATGAAGGTCACTACATCCTTGTAAAGGAACCAGTCCAAGAAGAAGAGATAATAATCATAAACATATATGCAACAAATACCAGTGTACCCAACCACATAAAACAAATATTAATAGATATGAAAAATGAAACACTAATACAATTGTAATGGGGACCTCAATATCCCACTCTCACAAATTGTAGGATCAACTAGACAGAAAATCAACAATGAAATATTAGAAATGAAACAAAGTTTTGAACAAATGGACTTAGTAGATTTCTACAGAGTGTTCCAACCCACAACATCAGCTTCACATGGGACATTCTCCAAAATAGACCACATACTACCTCACAGAACATGTTGAGTCAAGGCAAAGGAATTGAAATTATCCCATGCATATTATCAGACCATAGTGCAATGAAATTGGCAATCAATGGCAAAAGAAACCATGAAAACTTCATAAACACATGGAAATTAAATAACACACTCCTGAACAACCAATGGGTCACAGATGAAATTAAAGAAAAAATTAGACAGTTTCTACAATTAAACAATACAGCCAATACAACATACAGGACCTTATGGAACACAATGAAAGCAGTCCTACAAAGGAAATTTATACCCGTATCAATACCCGTATCAGAAAAACAGAGCAAGCTCAAATAAAAAACTTAATTTTAAACTTCAAACTTCTAAAAAAAAGAATAAGTAAAACTCAAAGCTCTTATGAGGGAGGAAATTATAAAGATCAGAGCAGAAAGTAATGCAATTGAGACTAAGAAAACAATACAAAGAATCAATGAATCAAAGAGTTGGTTCTTTGAAAGATTAAATAAAGTTGACAAACCCTTAGCAAACCTTATCAAAAAAAGAGGAAAGAAAAGACTCAAATCCATGCAATGGGGAATGAAAAGGGTGAAATCACAACAGACACTGAACAAATCCAGAAGACCATCTATATCTACTTCAAGAACGTGTATTCTAATAAGATGGAAAAAGCAGAAAAAAATGGGCAGATTCCTAGACACATGTAAATTACCAAAGCTGAATCAAGAAGATAAAAAAATTCTAAATAAACCAATATCAGTCAATGAAATTGAAGATATACTTAAAAACGTACCAACAAAGCAAAGCCCGGGCCCTGACAGATTCACTGCTGAATTCTACAAGAAATTTAAAGATCTAATATGGCTACTTCTCAAACTCTTTAATGAAATTGAAAGGGAAGCAGTACTCCCAAATTCATTCCTGGAAGAAGCAAGCACTACTCTGATACCAAAACCAGAGAAGGACCCAACCAAGAGAGTGAACTATAGGCTAATGTCCCTAATGAACATAGCTGCAAGAATCCTCAATAAGATACTGCCAAACAGAAGGCAGCAAACCATCAAGAAGATTATACACCATCACCAAGTAGGATTCGTCCCAGGGATGCAAGGATGATTCAACACATGAACATCAATAAATGTAATACACCATATTAACAGAGCCAATGACAAAAATAATACGATCATCTCAATAGATGCAGAAAAAGCATTTCACAAAGTCCAATACACATTCATGATTTAAAAAAAAACTACAGAATATTGGAATAGATGGTCTTTATCTCAATCTGATAAAAGCCACCTATGACAAACCAATAGCCAACATCACACTAAATGGTCAAAAACTGAAAGCTTTCACCCTGAAATCAGGATCAAGACAAGGATGTCCACTGTCACCACTCTTATTCAATATAGATCTGAAAACATTATCCAGAGCAATTATACAAGAGAAAGAAATAAAAGGAATAACGATAGGAAGGGAAGAAGCTAAATTATCTTTATTTGTGGATAACATGATACTCTACATAGCAGACCCCAAAAACTCCACCAAAAGACTTCTAGATTTAATAACCAAATTCAGTAGTGTAGCTGGATACAAAGTAAACACTCAAAAATCAATAGCCTTCCTGTACACAAATAACAAACTCATTGAAATAGAAACTAGGGAAATAACACCTTTCACAATAGCATCTAAACAAATGAAATACCTAGGACTCAATCTAACAAAGGAAGTAAAAGACCTCTACAGTGAAAACTACAGTATTCTGAAAAAGGAGATCAAAGAGAATATAAGAAAATGGAAAGATATCCCTTGCTCTTGGGTAGGAAAAACCAATATAGTGAAAATGGCCATACTTCCAAAATTATTATACAGATTTAATGCAATCCAAATCAAATTCCTACAGCATATCTCACAGAATTAGAGAAAACAATCCTAAAATTCATCTAGAACCAGAAGAACCTAGAATAACAAGGCAATTCTGGGCAACAAAGGCAAGGCAGGAGGCATCACAATCCCTGCTGTGAAATTATACTACAAAGCTACTATGATAAAAACATCATGGTACTGGCAAAACAACAACAACAAACAAACAAACAACAACAACAAAAACAGATCCAAGGCTCAGTGGAGCAGATTAGAAGATGCAGAAACAAGTCCAAACGTACTCAGCCACCTTATCTTTGACAAAGGTGCCAAACACCTTCACTGGAAGAAAAATAGCCTCTTTAATAAATGGTGCTGGAAAAACTGGCTCTGCACATGCTGAAGATTAAAACTAGATCCATATCTTTCACCATGCACTAAACTAAAATCAAAATGGGTCAAAGATCTAAATATTAAAACAGAAACACTAAATCTGCTGGAAGATAGAATAGGTAGAACTCTTAAGATATTGGTAGAGGCAAAACTCTAATTGCACAGGAACTACCACAAAGAATCAACCACTGGGATCTCATCTTATTAAAAAGCTTTTGCACGGCAAGAGAAATCACCAACAGAGTGAAGAGACAACTCACAGTGTGGGAAGAAATTTTTGCCAGCTGTTCCTCAAACAAAGGACTACTATTTAGAATATATAAAGAACTCAAAAAAATCAGACCCCCCAAATTTAAAGACCCAATCCAAAAAAAAAAAAAGGCATCTAAAATGAATAGACACCTCTCAGGAGAAGAAGTACAAATGGCAAATAAATGCATGAAAAAATGTTCAACATCACTGATCATTAGAGAGATGCAAATTAAAACAATGCTGAGATTCCATCTCATCCCAGAAAGAATGGCTATTATCAAGAAATCAACCAATAATAAATGCTGGCGGGTCTGTGGGGAAAAAAGAACCCTTCTCCACTGTGCGTGGGAGTGTAGACTGGTGCAACCACTGTGGAAATCAGTGCGAAGAGTCCTCAGAAAACTAGGACTATTGCTCTAGTCCTAGTTCCATTCAACCCAGCTATTCCCCTTCTTGATATCTTCCCAAAAGAATTAAAAGCATCATACCACAGTGATACATGCACACCCATGTTTTTAGTGGCACAGTTTGTAACAGCCAAATCTCGGAAACAGCCCAAATGACAATCAACTGTTGAATGGACAAAGAAAATATGGTTTTCCTATACGTTGGAGTACTACTATCATAAAGAAAGATAAACTGGAGATCTTTCTAGGTAAATAGATGCACCTTGAGACCATACTCTTAAGTGAAATAAATTAGACAACATGTTTAAATATGAATTGTTCCTCTGATATGAGAATCTGAAAGGGTAAATAAGGACCAAAATATATAACAGATATTGGAAAATAGGAAGAAAATGTTCAAATAGGAAAGGGAACAAGGAGGGGAGAAAAAGAATAGCAGAAAAAAATGGAAACAAAGCCTTTCTAAACAAGGAGGGGAAGAGGAGTTGAGGAGAGGGGATTGGAGAAAAAGAATCAAGATATATCATATACAGGTAGAAATTCCCTATGATGAATGTGATCATTATGTATATCTAAAATGTACCAGTAAAATTAAAGAACAGAATTGACTCTATGTTAAAAAATCACTTTAACAAACAAAGATAAGATATTATTGCAAGTACTTCATGGTCTATAACAGCAAGAACCTACTATGGTTTAATGCACAGTAACAATCCAAAACTAATCATTTGGATAGAAATTGTTTTTTGGTGAACCAAAAGGGAATGTGAAGCAGAAAAAACGCTTGCTGCTTTTATCTTATAATGATCCAAATAGGAGTTTCCATATTCCAGAAAAAGAGTCAGCACAAAATATTTTAGGTGAAGTATATTTTCTTGTAATTTGAGTGAATATATCATTTAAAAAAAAAAAACAGACTTCTTACACTTGCATACATTGAATGGTCTTGTATGCAAGTGAACTTGTAAAAATAGAGTGAAGAAACTGTTAAAATGTTTTATTACTCCACAAATCTGTGGAATCTTGACAATTACAAATAATAAGAATACATTATAAGCTTAAAATTTGACTTTAATATGCAAATTAACTAATGTTAATGAAATGCATCAATTTTACACTTATATATTCTAAATAATTACATGGACAAAAGCAAGATTTTAAGTGTCTTTTTCCAATACTAGATAATTCAAACCAACAGCTTTAGTCCCAAAAATGTTTTAAAATGAAATAAAAAGAAAAAAGAAAAAAAAAACTATTGGCTCACATATAAAAAGTGGGTAGTATGGCTGACACAAGGCACAGCTAAATTCAGGACTAACTTACTTCAAATGGATTTGTTACTTCTTAGTTTTTCTATTCTGCTTTCTTTTGTATTGGGTTCAGTCTTGGTTTTACATGAAAAATGGTGGTAGAGGGGCCGGTGAGATGGCTCAGCGGCATAAGCGCCTGCCTGGCAAGCGCGAGGGCCCGAGTTCGACTCCCAGAACCCACATACGAAAAAGGGGCCGGTGATATCGCTCAGCGGCACGGGCGCCTGCTGGAGCGCGAGGTCCTGAGGTCGACCCCCGGTACCCGCAAAAAAAAAAAAAAAAAAAAAAAAATGGTGGTAGAAAATAAAAGTCCAGTATGAAAAGACAAGCACCTTTTTCCAGAATTCCAGAAAAAATTTCATTAACACTGTTTCCAAGTATGCATATGTCCAACCCAGTATCAGTGACTATAGGCAGCAACTCCCTTGTGATAGTTTTTAGACATAAATCACAAGAGTTAAAGATATAACTCCCCCCAAGATGCAACAGTGGAGGAGGAGGTTTTTCCAGAAGTAAACTGAAGTAGAAGAAAAAAAATAACAGATACACATGTAATATTTGAAAATATATTTGAGAAGGGGCAAAATTTTGGCCTATTATAAGGATCAAAAAGGTTAGTGTAATCATAAGTAAAGGCAGAATTCCCACTTTATCGATTTCCTACCTATAGATAGTAGGATTTCCTGCCATCTATAAATCAGGGAGATAAAAAAAATCAAAAAATTAAAAAAAAACAAAAAAAACACTTAATCACAAAATTTTTTTTATGTCCTAAATTCCTCAATCATATTCAAATGTTATCCAGTGTTAATTCATTGAATGTAAAAAAATAAGTTTTGGAACAGAGATATTTTCATTTTAAATTTTTGTTTCAATGACCCATTGTAATGTAAAATTTATTTATTATACAAGTCAAGATACTGTAGCAAACACAGAGCTATTTCTAATAGTTGATATTCACGGAACTCAGTATGAGGGTAAAATTCTGAGAACTGTTTGTAGTTCAGGAATTTTATCCTCATTCTATAGCATGTTTTTAATTAAGTTTTCCTTTTTTGTGTATTCTCTCATTGCTCTTGAATTGCCACAGTGATTGTTCTAATTCTGTAAGTCTCAGGCCATTTTCCTCATTCTCAAACCATAAATTTCCCTCTTACTTTCAGGGAATTCTCCATTACTTCTCAGCCCAATACCTAAAAGCTTATCTAAAACTGCTCCCTTGTCTATTTATTGCAGTCTCAGATTTTGATTTTAGGATTATTTCTTCAAGGTTTGCTATGAACCAGGCATAATACAAAGGCAAATACAAGTCCTTCTCACAAGTAATGATAAGTACTACTATGGCTCAAATAGAGAATATGAAGGAAGCAAAGGGTGGCACACCTCAGATTTTCAAGCAGGGGCTGTCAGGCTACTTGAGGAAAGTTATATTTATGCCAATCTGACAAATAATAAGTAGGAATCAGTGTCCCTACCATTTGCCTCCAATATCTCTCCTCCTACTTTCAATTTAGCACATAGTATTATAGTTTATTAATGAAATCTTCTACAACTTCCGAAAAATCCACTTAGGGCAAAGTTCATGTCTACTGTGTTAACCACTTTATACTTAGCATCTAGAAGCATCCTTACCAAGGAGAAGCACTGACTAGGTATTTAAAAGGCATGACATAATGGGAAAATATACATTTTAGAAATATACTGGCCTAGCCAGTGTTGATATTCAAAATATTTAAAAATCAGCATGGTTGTGTATCAGCTGAATATCATCTCTGGATCTTTGTTTAAATTCTTGCTACATCTCCTATGATGCTTTCAAATCAAGGCAAGTCAGTTATATAACCTGAGCATTATCATCTATACATGTTGATGATAACAATACTTAATTCATGGAACATTTTAACGATGAAACTACACATAAAAAACCCATTTCGGTGCTTGTTACACTGAATGTAAAATAAATGTTTGACTTTATTTTGAGACTTCTTTTTAAGTGGGTAATATTTGTAGACAGGTAAGAAAAACTAAAATATGCAAAAATTGGTGCAGAAGGAGAGCAAATTAATTATCTTGTCTTTCATGATTTTTCTCAAGTGCTTAAATAATCATTCAGCTTTCTTCTAAACTCTAAAATGCATTAATCCATAACCTTCTCTATGATGTAAATTTATTCTTTTACCTAATCAACAAATTTGTGCCTGTATATCAGCCTTAGAGTATACTTAATAACTTAATAATAATTTATTAACAACCTATTATCTGTGCAACACAGTAATTCATCTTTATCATTCAGGGACTAGTTCATGCCAATACTGCTAGCAGAATTCCAAGATGCTCAATAAATTTATCTTGTTTAATAATGAAGAGAACTGATGGATTTTGTTTAAAGGCTGTCTCTCATGTTCTCCCTCTCTTTTTAATTTCGAGACAGGGTCTCACTAAATTGTCTGGGATTGAACTTGTGATCCTCGTGCCTCAACCTCCCAGAGAATGCCATTACAAGCATGCACTACCATGCCTAAGGCTGTTCTTTGTTGCAATAATTATATTCTACTGCTTTAAAACTTTCAAAGAAAAGTACATATATAATAAAATAATGAATTTGATACACTGCACAATATGCTGACTTCAAATATTAGTAAACAATCTATATGCTTTCTGTCTACATTGGATGATCATCAGTAACTCAGTTTATTCAGTGTATTAAGACTAAAACACATTCAACAAAGATTATTAAAATTACATCCTTGGGGTGCTGCAGCTGATGGAGAGTGAGTGTGGAGTACCAGGACCCCAGGAGCAGACCTTTGTCTGCAGTTCACCCGCACACCCATTCCCTTCTGCCACACTTCATATTAGTGTGATCTCAGATCAAAGAAAAGATGGGATATTGTGGCATCTATCTGGATAAGTAAAAATCAAGCCTTTAAAACAGTAATTTATCTGAATGAGGAGTGTGACACACTGTGTGTGGTTTTCTGAGAGGGCTAAGTCAGAAAGCACTGGGACAGTCTCTGCTTTTCCAAGTCTCCAGAGCACTCAGTGATTCATCTTCACTTGCACATTTGCCACAACACCAGGGTGCATGTATAGATGGTATCCGGAGTGGTAAGATATCTAACCAGTCCACGTGCTATGAAGCTATTTGAGGCCAGTAGTGGCTGCAGGTGCATAGAAGGAAATAAAAAGCCTCTGGCGTGAATACAGCCCTGAAGTAGACAACATACCATTAACTGGCCATGCACTGTGTTTCAGGGCCAATACCAACCTGTCTGGTGGAACCAGAAAAGAAATGCAACAGGTCCCAGGAGTGACTCATTGCATCTTCTCCATACTTGGTGGATTCTAATATTAGTAGTACTGGAAAGAATCTTCCCCTACCCCAACATTTCAGGGTAGAGGAGTATTGTGGGCTTGTTGTCTTTCTTTTTTTCTCTTTTATATAATTTTATTTACTTATCATTTTATTCTTTAATTGGTTTTTAAATCTCTTGTTCTTTTCTCCACATCTTTCTCATGTCTTCTTTTTTTTAATGTTCCAATTTCCAATTTTCTCTTTTCCTACCCTTCCCATTTTTATTGCTAATTTATTATTTTTTACCATTACAACTTTTTACCATTTTGGCCTACCATACTTTATTTTTAACTCTATCTTTTTGCATAGTTATTGGTGGTATGGTTATTGGTTTTAATTGTATTTTATCATATTTCTATATCCAGTTTGTGGTCACTGTTACTGTAGTTTGTTTTCTCCTCTCTGATCAATCTGTCAAAAGAAGGATGATCTTTAAGAAGACTCTTACATAAAAGTGGAAGAAATATCAATGCCAACAAATGAACAAATCTAAATAGAAAAATAAGCAATATGAAAACATCAAGGCAACACGGGTCCTTGAAAGTTTCATAACTCTTTATTAACTGACTCCAAAATGCTACACAAATAACTCAATAGACTGCTTTTTAAAAATTATCAATGACTTCAAATAGGATATATATACTAGAATGAAGTAATAAAGACAGTACAGAATATGAAAGAGAAATTCAGAAAAGAAACAGACATCCTAAAAGTGAACCAAAGAGAAACCTAGGAAATGAAAAGCTCAGTAAGTCAATGTAAATTTTCCCTACTAGAGTAAATCAAGCACAAGAAATAATTTCACAGCTTAATGACAAAGCTGAGGAGTTATGACATTCACACAATACTAAAGAAAAGTGTTATGAGCAAATTTGCAGACCTCTTATAAATTTATGGTCAACATAAAAGTCCAAACTTACAAATTTATGGTACTTAAGAGAGTGCCAAGACACAAACTAAAGCACAGAAAATTTATTTAGTAAAATAATGGCAGAAAGTTTCTTAAATGTTGTGAAAGATAATGATATCCAGGTACAGGAGGTATTTTTTTTATTTTTCTAGTTTATTTAAGTTTATTGGTACAATTTAAATATACATAATTATGACATTCATTATAGGGAACTTCTATCTGTATATGACATATCTTGATTCCTCTTTTTTCCCCCATTCTCATCCCCTCCTTTCAAACCTATTCATCTCCACATTCACAAAGCTCCGTTTTCATTTTATCCTTTTTTCTCATTTTTTTCTTTCTCTTCCTTCCTTCCTTTCCCCCTCCCCCTCCCCAGTTTCCTTTTCCTTTTTAACAGTTCCTTCCTATTTCACAATATCTACTGTACATTTTTGTTCTTATTTGTATTTTCAGTTTCTCACACCAGAGAGATAATGAGATATTTACATATGTGTGTCCAATTTATTTCACTTATGATTATGGTCTCAAGGTCCATCCATTGAGGTATAAATGTCTCAATTTTATCTCTCTTTATGGCTGAGTAATACTCCATTATATTAAAAAAAAACGCGTCTTTTTTATCCATTCATCGGTTGATGGGCATTTCGGTTGCTTTCAAGATTTAACTATTACAAACTGTGTTCAACATCACTAGTCATTCGAGAAATGCAAATTAAAACAATGCTGAGATTCAATCTCACTCCAGAAAGAATGGCTATTATCAAGAAAAAAATTAATAACAAATAGTGGTGGGGCTGAGGGGAAAAAGGAACATGTCTCCATTGTTGGTGAGAGTGTAAGCTGGTGCAATTACTGTGGAAATCAGTGCGGATATTCCTCAAAAAACTAGGATTAACTAGGACGGGGGAAAGGGGAAAGGGTGAAAGGGAAAAGAGAGAAAAAAAGGTAAGTTAGTTATAATATTAATGTCTCTTAGTTCATAGAAAAGGAAGGTTTGTGCTAATATCGATTGGAGAATTTTTTATACCCATATCTTGTACTCTGAGTAACTACTTTAAAGATAATAATATGCAATGTGTTAACTATTGTTATTGTCCTATCATCTTGTTATGAAATTTTGTTTTACCTTTTTTCCATTAAAAAAAAAAAAAACTAGGATTAGAGGTTTCATTGACCCAGTTATTCTCCTTCTGGCTATCTTCCTGGAAGAATTTAAAGCATCATACCACAGCGATATATGCATAGCCTTGTATACAGGAGGCATTTAAAACCTCAAACAGACATGACTAAAACAGAACCTTGTCATATCACGTTATAGTAAAAATACTAAGACTAAAGAACAAAGAAAAAATGCTGTAGGCTGCAAGAGAGAAACACCAAGTTGCTTACAAAGGCAAATCCAACAGAATTATGAGCAGGAATTTTAAAGTCCAATAGGACATGGAATAAAGTATTTCAAGCCCTGTAAGCAAGTGGTACTGGTGGATTGAATCTAGAGAGTGCTACACTCTGTATCCAGACCTTTTTATCTAGTTTTGAGACAAAGCTTTGCTAAAGTGTTGAGTATAGGCTCAAACTTGTAATCCTTCTGCCCCAGCCTCCTGAGTAGCTGAGTTCATAGGCATACACCAGCATGTTTGGTGTGAAGGTAGTTCTAAGAAATTTATAGCTATGAGTGCCTACATGAGAGAAAGAGGGACGGGAAGAGAGAGAGAGAGAGAGAGAGAGAGAGAGGACAGAGACAGACAGACAGAGACAGAGATAGAGAGACAGAGGCAGATCTCAAATAAATAAACTAATGATGCATTTCAAGGTATTACAAAAACAAAAACAAGTCAAAACCAAAATTGGTAGAAGGAAAGAAGTAACAAAAATTAGAGTTGCAATTAATGAAGTTCAAATTTTAAAAATACAAATGATTAGGCCGGTGAGATAGCTCAGTGGCATAAGTGCCTGCCTGGCAAGCGCGAGGTCCTGAGTTCAACTCCCGATACCCACATACGAAAAAAAGGCCAGTGATATCGCTCAGCAGCACAGGCGCCTGCTGGCATGCAAAGTCCTGAGTTCGACCCCCAGTACCCCCCAAAAAAATACTAACAATCAAAGAGAGTTGGTTCTTTGAAAAATATAGATTGATAAGCCATTAGCCAAGTGAATCAAAGAGAAGTCACAAATTAACAAAAACAGAGACAAAAGAGAATATTGTAACAGACTGTAGTAAAATACAGGCTATCAATAGGCAATATTTTGAGAACTTATATGTCAATAAATTGGAGACTCTTAGGAAGTGAATAAATTCCTAGACATATATGGCCTACACAAATTGAACCAAGCAAATATAAAAATCAAAACATAATAATAATAAACAATGAGATTGAAGCAACGGGCCGGTGAGATGGCTCAGCGGCGTAAGCGCCTGCCTTGCAAGCGAGAGGGCCCGAGTTCGACTCCCGGATCCCACATACGGAAAAGGGGCCGGTGATATCGCTCAGCGGCACGGGTGCCTGTTGGCGCGCGAGGTCCTGAGGTCGACCCCCCGGTACCCACAAAAAAAAAAAAAAAAAAAAAAAATTCTTTCAGGAAAGAAAAGCCAAGGAGTGAACTGATTCCCTGCTGAATTTTACCAGACCTTCAAGGAAGAATGAACATGAATGCTCCTTCAACCATTCCATGAAATAGTTTATTTTTGTTCATTGAAAATGAAGTTTTGTTTTGTTATTCATTTGTTTCTTCTTTGTAAGAGAGAGGGAGAGAGGTTGTGTTTTTGTTTTTGTTTTTGTTTTTTGTCTATGACTTTCCCTATGAGTAACATTTTGGCATTTCTTTTAAGTTCCGATGCACAGTATATTAGCCATCGTTATTCTCTAATTATTTTGTTATGAAATTTTGTTTTATTTTCTCATAAAAGTAAGAAGAATGTTTTTACATTTTCTTTATGAATATTTACTTGTGTTACCTTAAAATAAAAAAAAGATTTAAAAAGTTAACACAGAAATTAAAAAGACATAGAAAAGACACTTCCAGGTTAATTCATTGGAACTGGTATCAACCTGATACCAAAACTGAATAAGGACACAACAAAAACAAAATAAAAAAATGCAGAACAATATCCTTGAACATAGAGGTAAAAATCACCAATAAAATGCTTGCAAACTGAATTTACCAACACATTAAAAAAGATCACATATTATGATCAGTTGGGTTTCATTCCAAGGATGCAAGAATGGTTGAATATATGCAAATCAATAAACATAACACATAAATAGAATCACAGATAAAAATCACATGATCATTTCAATTGTTACTGAAAAAACTTTCAGTAAAACTCAACGTAATTTCATGATAAAATCCCTGAAGAAACTACGGATTTTTTACTTAGTTTCTTACCTGAACATAATAAAGATTGTACACAACAAAACCATATCCAATATCATATTGAATGGGGAAAAACTGAAAGCATTTTGTCTAAAATGAGGAGCAAAACAAGAATGTCAGCTCTCACTACTCTTTAATATAACACTTAAATGTTAGCCAGAAAAAATAGGCAAACATGAGAAATCAAAGTAATAGAAAATACGAAAGAAAGAAATTAAATTATCCCTACTTGCAAATATATCCTATACTTGCAAGACTCTCATAACTTCCACTAGATTTTAGATCTGATGAACAAATTCAGAAAAGTGGCGTGATACAAAACCAATACACAAGTTCTACACACCAATTATAAACCTGCTGAAAATATCAGAAAAATATTTCATTCTTCATAGTTTCAAAAATATAAAATAATTAGTAATGAACCTAACCAAGGGGACCTCTATAATGAAAATTACAGAAAAATGAAGGAATTGAAGACCTTAGAAGATAAAAAGGGGGCCAGTGAGATGGCTCAGCAGCATAAGCGCTTGCCTGGCAAGCGTGAGGTCCTGAGTTCGACTCCTAGAACCCACGTAAAGGAAAAACAAAAGGGGCCGGTGATATTGCTCAGCAGCACAAGCGCTTGCTGCTAGGCGCGAGGTCCTGAGGTTGACTCCTGGTACCCACAATAAGGAAAAAAAAGAAAAGTAGAAGAAGATAAAAAGACCTCCTGTGTTCCTGGAAGTATTAATATTGTTGACTTGATTGTATTACTGAAAGCAATCTAAAGACTTAATGCAGTTCCCAGAAAAACACGCAGAACATTCTTCACAAAAATAGAAAAAAAAAATCCTAAAATTCATACAGAAGCATAAAAGACCCTGAATGGCCAAAACAATTCTAAGAAAAAAGAATAATCCTGGAGGTATCACTATACCTATTTTCAAATTATAGTACAAAGCCATAGTAACAAAAAAATCAAAGTACTACCATAAAAACAGACCCATAAAATAATAGAATACAATAAAGGACTCAGATATACACCCATGAAGGTACAGCCGTCTCATTCTTGACACGGGTGATGCTAACATATGTTGGAGAAGACAGTCTCTTTAAAAAAGAAAAAAAATGCTTCAGTAAAAACTGGATATCCATATGCAGAAGGCTGAAACTAGATCCCTATTTCTCATCCTCTGCCAAAAAGTGACTAAAATGGATCAAAGACCTAAATTTAAAACCTGATACTTTGAAATTGCTAGAAGAAATTTAGGGGAAATACTTCATTATACAGGCATGGTTCTATTGAAATAGGAATCCAATAGCTCAGGAATAATAGCAAGCACTGAAAAATGATATAATATAAAATTTAAAAGTTTCTTCACAGCAAAGGAAACACTAAGCAAAGTGAAGAGACACCCTACAGTATGGGAGAAAATCTTTGTCATCTACTCTTCTGACAGAGGATTAATATTCAGCATATATGAAGAATTCAAGGGCCGGTGAGATGGCTCAGCGGCATAAGCACCTGCCTGGCAAGCGTGAGGTCTTGAGTTCAACTCCCAGTACCCACATACGAAAAAAGGGCTGGTGATATCGCTCAGCGGCACGGGCGCCTGCTGGTGCGTGAGGTCCTGAGGTTGACCCCTGGTACCCACAAAAAAAAAAAAAAAAAAGAATTCAAAAAACAACACAAAGAATACAAATAATCTTATCAACAAAATGGCAAATGAACTGAAATGATACTTCTCAAAAGAAGTACAAATGCCTAATATATATATAAAAAAATGTCCACCATCTTTAGCCATTAGGGAGATGTAAATCAAAACTACATTGAAAGTCCATCTCACCCCAGTCAGAATTGCTGTCATCAAAAACACAACAATAAGTGTTAGCAAGAATGTGGGAGAAAAAGAACTTTTCTACACTGATGTTCGGAATGTAAGTTAGTATAGCCACTATGCATTCAAGAAACTCATCTAACCCAAGAAGATATTTATAGACTAAAAATTAAAGGATGGAAAACAACATTTCATGTGCCAGGACCCTGAAAACAGCAGGGGTATAATTCTAATGTCAGAAATGGTAAAACTCAAGTTAAAACTGATTAGAAGAGACAAAGTACATCACTACATACTAGTTAAAGGAAAAATCCAGCAAGAAGAGATAACATTGATAAACATATATGAACCAAATACCAGAACACCTATCTTCATAAAACAAAAACTGCTGAAACTAAAAGTTCAAATAAACATTAACACAATCATAGTAGGGGATTTTAACACCCAACTTTTGCAAAGAGACAGAGCAACTAAACAAAAAACCAATAAAGTAATTTCAGAGCTCAACCACACCATTGAACATAAGGACTTAATGGATATATAGAGTATTCCACCCTTTTACAACAGAGTACACATTCTTTTCAGCAACACATAGTACGTTTTCCAAAATATATCACATACTAGTCCACAAAGCCTAAATAAATATAAAAGAATAGAAATCATACCATGTATTCTACCCAACCACTGTGCAATGAAAATAGAAATCAGTGATGGAAGAAATTTCAAAAAAGGGAAAAGCTCCTGGAAAATTAACAACATGCTCCTGAACAATGAATGGGTCACAGAATAAATCAAGGAAGAAATTTTAAAACTTCTGGAAGTTAGTGACAATGACTGTAAAACTCAACAAAACCTCTGGGACACTATGAAAGCAGTTCTAAGAGGAAAGTTCATTGCAATCAGTACTTCTATTAGGAAAACAGAGCAAGCTCAAATAAATTACTTATGAGAAATCTTAAGATACTTGAGAAATAACAATAAACCAGTCTTAAACTAAAATTACTGAGGGAAATTATGAAGACTGGAGTGGAAATCAATGAAATTGAGACTAAAAATCTGTAAGAAAATAATCGACAAATTGAAGAGCTGATTCTTCAAAAGAATAAATAAAATAGATAATCCCTTAGCAAGATTCACTAAAAGGAAGAGAGAAAAGACTCACAACAGTGCAATTAGAAATGACAAAGTTCAAATAATGACAGACACTGTTGAAACCCAGAAGACTGTTACTACTTCAAAAAGTTATATCCCAACAACTTAGCAAATTTTGAAGAAATGGACAGATTCCTAAATGCACACAAACTACAAAAACATATTTAAGATATAAATATGCTTAATAACCCAATAACAACCAAGGAAATGACTCAGTAATAAAAAAATCTACCAACTGAAAAAGGCTCAGGACCTGATGGATTCATGGCTGAATTGTATAAAATATTTAAGGATGTTACATTACCAATACCCCTTAAGCTCATCAGAGAAATTCAAAGGCATGGAGTGCTCCCAAATTCATTTATGGAAGCCAGTATCACCCTAAACCTCAAACCAGATAAAAACCCAACTAAAAAAGAGAATTATAGGCCAGTCTCTAATGAACGTAGATGCAAAAATTCCTCCACAACATATTAGCAAATAGAAAGCACCAGATTAAAAAAGATGATACATTATAATCAAGTAGGTTTCATCCCAAAGATGCAACATACACAACATGCAGAGATGGTTCAACATGTGTAAATCAATAAATGTAACACATCACTTAAACAGGAGGAAGGTTAAAAAAATATATATGATCATATCAATAGATGTAGGAAAGGCTTTTGGCAAATTCCAACATCACTTCATGACAAAAACTCTGTTAAAAAACAGATATAGAAGGACCATTATCTGCATATGATAAAGGCTTTTATGACAAACCAACAGCCAGCATTATACTGAATGGAGAAAAACCAAAAACTGAAAGCATTCCCTCAAAAATCACAAACAAGACAAGGATATCGACTATCACCCCTTCTATTCAGAGCAATTAGGTAAGAGAAAGAAATAAAAGGGACACATATAGGAAAGCAATAACTCAAATTATCATCATTTGCAGATGACATGATACTGTACATAGAAAATCCAAAGAACTCCACCAAAAAATCTCTTGGAATTAATAACCAACTTCAGTAAAGTAGCAGGATACAAGATAAACACACAAAAATCATTAGGATTTGTGTATACCAACAATGAATGGGATGAGAAGGAAATCAGGAAAATAATACCATTCATAGTCACTTTAAGAAAAATGAAATATGTAGGAATTAACCTAACCATGGAAGTGAAAGACCTCAACAAAGAAACCTACGGTATTCTGAAGAAGGAGACTGAAGAGGACATTAGAAAATGGAAAGATGTCCCCTGCTTTTGGATAGGCGAAACCAATACTGTCAAAATGGCCATATTTTCAAAAACTGTTATACAGATTCAATGCAGTCACAATCAAAATACCAACAGCATACTTTACAGATCTAGAGAAAACAACCTTAAAATTCATATGGAATGAAAAGAGACCCAGAATAGCAAAAGTAATTTTGGACAATAAGAGCAAAGCAGGTGGAATAGCAATACCTGACTTCAAACTACACTACAAAGCAATAATGATAAAAATAGCATGGTACTGGTATAAAAACAGACATGTGGATCAGTGGAACAGAATTGAGGATATAGAAAACTCTCCAAACATATTCAACTATTTGATCTTTGACAAAGTGTGCAAAAAGCGTATGTTGGAGGAAAGATAGCTTATTAACAAATGGTGTTGGGAAAACTGGTTATCTCTTTGTGGAAGAATGAAACTGGACCCTTATCTCTCACGACATACTAAATTAAAACCAAAATGGATCAAAGATCTAAACGTTAAAACATTAAACCTTCTGGAAGATAAAATAAGTAAAACACTTGAAGACATAAATGTGGGAAAGGATTTTCTAAACAGAACCTCAAGAAATAGCAACAAGAATGAACAAATGAGATTACATCAGACTAAAAAGCTTCTGTACAGCAGAAGAATCAATCAGTAGAGTGAAGAGACAACCTACAGAATGTGAATAAATTTTTGACAGCTACTCCTCAGAGGACTAATATCTGGAATATACAAAGAACATACACAAGAAAAACAAAACACATAAAATTAAAGATCCAATCAAGAAATGGGCAAGAGAAATGAACAGACACTTCACAGAGGAAGAAATACAAATGCCAACAAATACATGAAAAAAATGTTCAACATCTCTGGTCATTAGAGAAATGCAAATTAAAACTATGCTAAAATTACATCTGACTCCAGAAAGAATGGCAATAATTGGGAAATCAAACAATAAAAAATGCTGGTGTGGCTGTGGTGAAAAAGGAACCCTCCTGCATTGTTGGTGGGGATGCCAACTAATACAACTATTATGGAAGTTGGTATGGAGATTTCTCAAAGGACTGAAATCAGAAATTCCATATAACCCAGATATCCCCCTGCTATGTATCTTCCCCAAAGAGCTTAAGTCATCATACTACAGTGATACATGCATAACAATGTTTATAGCAGCACAATTTGTAATAGCTGAATCCTGGAAGTAGCCTATATGTCCATCAATGGCAACTGGATAAAGAAAACACGGTATTTACATATAATGGAATACTACTCAGCTATAATGAATGACACATTTGAGACATTTTTAGGAAAATGATGTACCTGGAAAATATAATGTTGAGTAAAATAAACCAGACACACAATCATAAATACTGTATCATATCTCTCAGTGGAGTGAGGAAAAGTACAAAGAAAATGATAAAGGATGGATAGAAAGGGACAAGGGGACAGAGCTCTTGGGAAGTACTCCAAGGGAACAAGCATGAGGAGTGAGGAGGAGGGGAAGGAGAAATGAGAGGAATAAAGATGTGCCATGTACAGGAACCTAATAACCCCAATTAATGTAAACACTATATGCCACAACATGAGCTAAGACAAATAATATGAACGAGTATGAAAAAGGCATTAAGGGAACCCAAGGAGGGGGGAGGCAGAGGGAAGTTGAAGGGGATTGGAAAAAAAGCTGTAATATGTACATCTAACCACTCCCCAAGTTAAGCTGTATGAATTACAAACATGTGCTAATAAAATTTTTAAAAATTAAAATTAAAAAATAGTAATAAATTGGAATTCTCCTCTGAGACAGACACTAAATTTCTCTAAATCAATCACAAATATGATGCATTAAAAAACATCTATTGCTGACAGTATTGGGAAAATTTTTTGTGGGGGCAAGGTCTCGCTATGCAATTCAAGAGGGCCTTGAGCTCGCTATGTGGTCCAGGACGGCCTTGAACTTGCAGTGACCCCTTTGCCTCTGCTCCCTGACCATGCCCGGCTTGGAAAAACATTTTGATCTTCGATTTGAATTTCATTAGAACTATCTACCTAATTTAGGAATAAAGAATATAATTTCATCTTCAAAATCAGAATCATACCTTTGCTTAGTGTAGACATTTTAAAAAAGCAAATTGTCTAGTTCAGTTAAATATTGCAGACTAATTTATTTATATCTTTTCCTTCCATTTAAATTATAGTTAAAACATAAAAAGAAAATTCACACAGAAAAAAAGAAGACATTGAGAGTCATCTTTGGACAAAGAGTTTCAACTATATGTTTTGAGAGAAAGTAGGCATGAATGTCTTGCCAAATGAAATGGTGCCCAGGAAGCTTCAAAAGAAATACCATAGAGAGATGAACAATATAACTGGAAGCCAATATTCAGTTAAAATCATGGTGAGACTCTGAGTTTCAAATTGTAGCCTTTAGCTGGGTGTAGTGGTACACACCTGTAATCCAAACACTCAGGAGGCTGAAGCAGGAGGATTGCAGCATCTGAAGACCCAAATGGAATACAATGGATGAATATTACATTTCTGGAAGTCTTTCATAAAACTAGTGTCCCAATTATCCTTGATTCCTTCTCTTCCCAGAAGACAGGCAGTCCATATAATTCTCAACAAGACACAAAAGGATAGCACCCTCTCTAAAGAAACTGATAACAAATTGAACAAACTGAGAAAAGCCAAGGCTCTTTGTCTCTCTCTTTGTCATAATAAAGCAAATGATGACCCTGGCTTTCAGGCAACTTACACTAAAATAATAAAGCAACAGGAAGGCTCACAGGGGTACACAGACATATAAACACCAAAGAAAACATCGTGAGCTATCGGGAATACATTATTCCTTTCGTCATAGAATAAATACTGATCACTTACTATTTATCTAGGTACCAGGCATAGCTATTAGTGAGAAAGATAAGGCCTCTGTTTTCAATAAGTCTACATTTTCAGTTATACAGAAGGTTAGCATAAAAAATAGTTTAGCATGGGAAAAGTCAAGAAGGCAAATAGTTCAAATTAAGGGGAAGATTCTAAAAAAATAAGTATTAAAATATATTTCATTTATCAATAAAATTAGGAAAAATGAGGCTTTTACAATATAATGAAGAAGAAATATGTCTCATTCAGAAGAAAAACTAGAAGGCAAAACTTCAGGCCAAACAAAAAAGATACACATCGATGTTACTATTCAAGTACTACTAAAAGAAATGTAGGCTGATTTTGAAGAAGTTTTGATATACATGACTTGATACTTGAAATATATTTTAATCACAAAGAGCTCACAAGATTGGGTGAATCAAAAACATCTAAAAAAGACCACTTGGGACTGTAAGGAACAGTATATGTACGAATGAATACAGGTAAAACACATGCATAAAAATGAAAATATAAAAACTGAGCTGTAACTGACAAAAATTTGGATGAAAAATTTATGAGCATTAATAATTTCTTCATCGATTGTAATACATACCAACACATAGAAAGTAATCAACAGATATTGCACCAAATTGATAAATCAAGAAAAAGAACAAAACCATATATTAAGATAACTGTGAGTAAAACCAAAATAGAATTGTTTTAAAAAACTGGTTTGAGGCCTAACCACACCATAGGATGAGGAATTACTGAATTTTCATTAGTCATTTTTTTAAAAGAGTAAATGAGTCATACCATATGCACTGTAAGTGTAAGAATAAAAAATCCCTCAAATTTTAAAATATCTTTTACAAAGTAAAAGTTACCAAAAAGATTGTAACTACTTTCCTTTTTCTCCCCCAAATTAACGATTATCATGATTTATAAATATTTAATTTGCTTGCTTTGACCTTTATGAAAGTTGATTAAGTATGCAGGTGTGATCTAAATATATGGTGAATGTCTAAATATAAAAAATTATTATAGTAAAAGACATATTGCCATTAATCCCCACAAAATTCTCCCCTTCACTACAAATACATTCGTCTCATTTTTCTTTCCAATTTCTGAAACAGTTCTAGAAATCCTCTTCCAGGGTGATTTGCCATGTGTCTTTTAATGTAATAAATTTTTATATTTAAACATTATATTATCTTTTATTTTGCTCTTTATTTATATTTTAGTTTCTCATATAAGAAAAATCAAGTGATATTTAAGCTTGTGTGTCTGATCCAGTTCACTTAATATTATGGCCAAAATGTGCATCCATTTCTCTACAAATGAATCAAATTTATCCTTCTTCATGGCAGATATATCTTTTTTCATGGTATGTATATCACTTTTTCTTTATGTGGGTACTGGGGGTTGAACTCAGGACCTCACACTTGCCAGGCAGGCGCTTATGCCTCTGAGCCATATCACCAGCCCTATCACATGTTTTATCCTTTCATGTGTTGAGGAACACATAGGCCATTTCCAAAAATTAGATGTTATGAGCTATACTGCTATAAATATGGCTATGCATGTATCACTGCAATATGATGTCTTCAACTTATTCATGAAGATACCTAAAAGGGGAATAGCTGGGTCAAATGGAATTTTTGTGTTTAGATTTTTGAGGAATTATCACTCTGATTTTTATACTGGTTGTACTGATTTACATTCCCATCAACAATGCAGAGGAGTTTCTATTTACCCTGCAACCTCACCAGCATTTGTAGCCATTCTTTATGGGGTAAGATGGGACCTCAGTATTGTTTTATTTTCCATTTCTCTAATGGCCAAACACGAAAAACATTTTTTCATGTCCCAATTGGCCATTTGTACATCTTTTGAGAAATGTCTATTCATTTCCCTTGCTCATTTTTAGACTGGGTCTTTTATGAGGGCAGGGCTTTTTTTTTTTTTTTTTAACATATTCTAGTGATTAGTCCTCTGTGAGGAGTAGCTGGCAAAAAATATTTGTAATTTTTTAGGTTGTTTCTTCATTCTGTTAGTGGTTTCCTTTTATGTACAGAGCCTTTTTAATTTAGTATAGTGTCATTTGTTAAATGGTGTTTTTGTTTCTCATGCAATTGGCATTCTGTACAGAAAGTCCTTCCCTGTGCCTATGATTTAAAGAATTTTACCTACTTTATCTTCCAGCACACTCGGTGTTTCTGCTTTTATACGTAGGTATTGGATCCACTTTAATTTTATTTTGAAACAGGGTAAGAGATATGAGTCTAGGTTAATTTGTTTGCATGCAGATAACCAGTTTTCCTAGCACCATTTGTAACAGAGACTTTTGTCCAAAGTATATTTTTGCACCCTTGTCAAAGATTAAATTGTCAACGGTGTCTGAGGTTGTTTCTGCATCCTAAATTCTATTCCACTGATCATGTCAGCCCTTTTTTAGTCACTCTCTCCAATGAGTCACTCTCTGTCTTAGTCACTTTTCTCCTTGATGGGGCAAAATACCCAACACAATTTAAAGGAAGATAGGTTTGCTTTGGGTCACTTTCTAGAGGTTTAGTCCATAGTCAGCTGACTCCAAGGCAGGATGGCATGACACAAAGGCATGGTGTGGCAGACAAAAAGCAGAGAGCATGTAAGAGGAAAGATCTGGGGAGGGAGATAAGCCATTCTAGGCCATGCCTCCATAGACCTGCCTCTTCTGATCACCCTCCTCCTAACAGCAAATCACCTATAATCTCCCTTAATCCAATCACCTTCCATAGGCCTGCCTATGAAAGCATAAGGGTTTTGGGAGGCATCTAGATATAAACCAGGGCTGGTGATAGAGCTCAGTGGCGTAAGTACCTGCCTGGCAAGCGTAAGGTCCTGAGTTTGACTCCCGATACCCGCATAAAAAAAAAAAAAAAAAAGACTAGATATAAACCAAAACACTCTAACTCATGAACATGGTGGAGACCCAGGGCTTGCTGGGTTCAACAGCCTTCTGCAAGGGATGGTGGGAGATCCCATGCAGGTGCCTACCACTGGATTTTGGGCAGTGCACATTGTGTCCTGTGGGCATGAGAATCTCAGTGCTTTGGAAGGAATGGGAGAATCTGTCTGGGTCTATCTGGTCTCTTCTCTCCCCAGAGTCCAGTCACAGAGTTGCTGCCCATTCACACAGCTCCTGGACCTCAGTATTCTCAGTGCTCATATCTGGGTCCCTAATCAAAATGGTACTTTTTTTTTCAAATACCCTAAGGGCCTGCAAGTCCCTTTATATATCACTCACAGGCATTTAGTTTCTCTGATACCCTAGTTTGTGGATATATCACTGTGCTCCTCTTCCCAGTGGAGAGGATAGAATTGGAAGCCTATTCCATCAGTCTGGCCACCTCCAAAATGCCAGCTTCCTCTCTCATTGTGCCTTATTCTTTTCCAAGATGGGTGGTACGCCAGATATGGACTTTAGGGATGCTGTGGTCCACCTTCCCTTTCTAAACCTTCCTACTACTGTATTTCACTTCAGTGAGTTTCTCCTTTCTCTTCCCAAATCTGGCTTTCTCTACCTTTCCCACCTCTGTACCTGCTTTCCTCTGGTGCACGTATCTAACCATCTAGTATGCCGGGAAAGGTATTCCAGCTGTTCTTGACTATTTTGTCTAGTTAGTGCTTTTTTATTCCTATGAATTTTAGAACTCTTTTATTTATGCAAAAAGTCAAATAGGATTTTGATAGGGATTTCTCTGAATGTAATAATCACCTTGAGTAGTATGAATATATGGAGGTAGTATGGACATCATGAACATATACCTTTGTATTTATTCCAGCATCCCATTTCTTTCAGCGGTTTTGTAGTTTTTCGTATACACATCTTTTGACTCTTGTTGATTCCTAAGGATTTTATTCCCTTTGAAGATACTGAAAGTGTAACTATAATAATTCCTTGTCAGATTGTTAATGTTTAGAAACAACTTTGGATCTTGGACATTTTCAATTCATTTGATTTCATTTGTTACATCAAAGAGGTTTTGGTGCATGGAGTTTTTAAGGTTTTCTATATATAAGGTTATGGTATCTGTGGCAATCATCTTCCTTTCTGGCTTGGGTGCTCTTCATTTATTTGTTTATTTATGGCTACTTGCTCTAGCTAAGATTTCCAATACTATATTGAGTATATATACTATATACTATATTCAGGAGGTGATAGTAGGCATCCTTGCCTTGCTCCTGATCTTAAAGGAAAAGTTCAGATTTTCACCTTTGAGTATGAGGTGACCTGTGAGCTTATCATATACAGCCTTTATTATGTTGAAGTATTTTTCTATTCCAGACTTGTTCAGTATTTTTATCATGAAAAGGTGTCTATTCCTGTGAAGTGTTTTTGTCTGCATCTGTTGAAATGATTGCCATTTTTATCTTTTGTTCATTTTTTATTAGCACAGTTTTGCATTACATGATTACTTTTTGTGGGGAGTTGGTACATGCACGTAACACAATTTAAATCTTTTTTTTAATACCCTCTCCACTTTCTATCACTTGATCCCCTTGCCACTGGAACAAAATCTGTCTCCCTACTTCCTACTATCTATCTTTGATTTTGCTTTTTATTTATGCTTCTGTTTCTCATATAAAAGAATCACGCAATATTTAAGCTTGTGTGTCTGATTTATTTCACTTAATATTGTGGTCTCAAGTGAATCCATTTTCCTGCAAATGACACAAGTTTATGTTTTATGGCATAGTAGTACTACATTGGGTATAAAAACCACATCCTTCATTGTTTTGATGTGGTGCATCACACTGACTTGGCTATGTTGAAGCTTTCTTGTATCACAGGGACATATCTCATTTGGTCATAATATTTAATCCTTCCTAACATACTGTTGAATGCTGTTTTCTAGTTTAAAAAATAATAATTCTCCATTTTGTTGAAGATTTTTACATCTATCAAGTCATCAAGAATATTGATTTAGACCCTTATCTACCTTCTGTTTTTTTCTTTTAAAATGCTGGGAATAAGAATTTGGCTTCGGTATTTAGAAGAGTTCCTTTAAAATTTTTTTTTAATAATGTAGGAGTGATTATAATTCCTTCCTCCTTAAATGTTTAGTAGAATTTTCCAGTGAAGCTATCTGGTTCTCACTTATCTTGTTAAGGGGTTTTGACTCATTTTCCTTGCATGTTACTGGTTTGTTTAGGTTTTTTATTTCTTCATGAGTTAGTGTTAGTAGGTTGCATATTCCAAGGAATTTATCCACTTTTCAAATTTTCTAATTAGTTGGCATATCACTTTTCATTTCATCTTCAAATATTTATTTCTATGCCATCAGGTGAAATGTGTTTGTGTCACTTCTGATTTTGTGTATTTTTAAATCTACCCAAATGTTTGTCAACTCTTTGATCTTTTAAAATATTTGAGGTTTTTTTTTTTTCATGTCTGTCTTGTGGTCTGTGTTTTATCTTTTCTCATGCTAAATTTGGGTTCAACTTGGTCCTTTTCTAGTTCTTTGAGGTGTAAAGACAGGCTGTTGATTTGAGATCTTTCTTAGTAAGAGTTTACTACTACAAAATACTCTCTTTATATGCGGTTTTATTGTATACCGTAATTTTTAGTGTTTTTTGTCATTATTAATTTGCTTTTTTCTTTGACCCACTCATTTTCTTAGAGTGATATTTAATTTTTCATGTTTGTGAATTTTCCAGTTTTCATTCTGCTACTGATTTCTAGTTTTTCTATTTGATAAGAAAAGAGACTTGGTATGATTTTAATCTTTTTTTTTTTTTGTGGGTACTGGGGGGTCGACCTCAGGACCTCGTGCGCCAACAGGCACCCGTGCCGCTGAGCGATATCACCGGCCCCTTTTTCGTATGTGGGATCCGGGAGTCGAACTCGGGCCCTCGCGCTTGCAAGGCAGGCGCTTACGCCGCTGAGCCATCTCACCGGCCTGATTTTAATCTTTTAAGATTTGTTAGGACTTGTTTTGTGATCCAATATGTGGTTTATCTTGGAAAATTTCTGTGTGCTCCTGAAGAGTTTGTGTTCTGCTGCTGTTGTGTGGAACATTCCGTACATGTCTCTTATGGGCTGTTATGGCTTGTTTCTAGATGTTCTCCCGAAGCCTCACATGGTCATATGTGGGGCTTTTCAGAAGTGGCTGGATCTAGGATGTACGCTGCTGGGATCAAGGATGTGATGCTGGGATTGGTGCAATGCTAGGGTTAAAGATGCCCCACCCTGGGTATGAATGCTACCCTAAAGGTGAATAATCTGGATAAGGTATAAGGACAGGAAGAGGGTCACTGCTTGTCACTTATCTCTTGTCATTAGTTACTTGCTGCCTTCTGCCTGCCATAAACTCTTTCTCCTCTATGATGCCCCTCTGCCATGCCACCCTGCCTTGGATCCAGCCAACTATAAACTGAAACCTCTACAAATTATGAGCCAAATAAACTGTTCTTCCTTTAACTTTAGGTGTTGGGTATTTTGTCTCAGCAATGAGAAAAGTAAGACAGGGCTTTATATTTTTTATTTTATTTTATTTTATTTTTTTTTGTGGGTACCGGGGGGTCGACCTCAGGACCTCGCGCGCCAGCAGGCGCCCGTGCCGCTGAGCGATATCACCGGCCCCTTTTTCGTATGTGGGTTCCGGGAGTCGAACTCGGGCCCTCGCGCTTGCCGGGCAGGCGCTTAAGCCGCTGAGCCATCTCACCGGCCCAAGACAGGGCTTTAAATTACTTTCATCAGCAGAAATTCTTAGGTTTTTTTTTTGTGTGTGTATGGGTACCGGGGGTCAACCTCAGGACCTCGAGCGCCAGCAGGCGCCCATGCCACTGAGCGATATCACCAGCCCTTTTTTCATATGTGGGTACGGGCAGTCGAACTCAGGACCTCGCGCTTGCCAGGCAGGCGCTTATGCTGCTGAGCTATGTGAGGGCCCAGAAATTCTTAGTTTTAAAGTGGCTTACATTTGTCAAGAATTTCAGTTTATCAATTAATGCTGATGTTGCTTCAGAAAACAAGTTATTACTACTCCAAATTAATGAAGACATTCTACCACATTATCTTCTAGCTAGAAGCTTTCATGTCACAGTTAACTCTTAAGTTTTATGTGCATTTGACATTACTTGATGGTGTGAGGTAGGGAAGTTTCTTTTTTCTTCCTCACATGAATATCAATTTGTTCCAGAACTGTTTTTTTTTTTTTTAATTCATTATTTCTCCCATTGCCCTGAAATACTTTTATGTCAAGTGTCTATACATTTGTGAGAAGCTAATTTCTGGATTATGTTGTAATGATTGTTTATCCTACCAAGAGCACACTACTAAAATTGGTATAGCTTTATAATACAATATAGTTTTTTAACCAACAGAGTATTTGGCTTTGAAATCTGGCCCTTGGCATTTCCACATACAATTTCTAAGCAGTAGTTCAATTTCCACAAGAAAATAAAAACTGATATGAATTTTATTTAGTACTGCCTTGATACTACTGAAAACTTCCAGAACAACTGACATGTTTATAATAGTGAATTTTCCAATTTATGTACATGGTATACATCTCCTTATTTAAGTCCTTAATTTTTTCTCAATAATGTTTTACATTTTTCTGGAGAGATTTTGCATGTCTTTTGTTAGATGTACTACTAGGCATTTGATTTTTTTTTTATGAATTATCATATGACACATCTTAAATTTTCATTTTGGTTGTTATAGATGTAGATATTGTTTTTTTTTATTATTAACTTTTAAAACCTACCAATCTTGCTAAATTGAAAAGATTATAGCTATATATCCTTGATTCACTTATGATTTTAGAAAGAAAATATCACCATTTCACTTTTACACATTTCTGTAACGTTTTTAGCAATCTTCAAAATTAAGACATTTCTAGTCTTAGATAGTTTTTATTTACAAATAGGTGTCTATTTTTGTATTAAATGACCTTTCTGCATATATCCAGATATTTGTGCAGTTTTTTCTCTCGTTGTGATTGTGGTATATTGAAATGACTGAATTTAAATATTAAAGTATCCTTTTATTATATTTGCTTTCTGGAATTAGAATAGGTTTTTTATAGTTCCTTCCATATATATATATATATATATATATATATATATATATATATATACACACACACACATATATATATATATATTTCAATAGGGAGCCCATCAGTGCATATAGTTCTCACTGCTGTGTTTTTAGTTAAGAGTTTGATTTTTTCATATATATTACACTATCCAAATTTTCTATTTCTTCTTGCATTTTTCTGATAAATTATCCTTCACAAGGAATTTTTCCATATCTAAGTTCTCAGGTTTACTGGAATAACATTGCTTATAATTTTAATGCTGTGGGAACTAATATTGGTTATTTCAGTATTCATTATTTTTCTTTATAGGTCTTACCAGGATTTTATCAATTTTATTCACTTTTTAAAATGTTCACCTCTTTTAAATCTTGTCTATTTTACTCCCACATTTATTTCTGTTTCATCGGTTTCTTCTCATTTTGTTATTTCCTCTGTTCTCTCTTCACTGTATTTTATGTGCTATTTTTATACCTTCTTCAGATGTATGCTTTGGTCACTGATACTCAGTATTCTGCAATACACAAACTATAATTTTTTCTCCAGGTTCATGGCATGTTAGTTATGCCATATTTTTTGTCATTATTTTTTATTATTCAGTTCAAAATATCCTTTCATTTCTGTTATACTTATCTAATTATGCCATTCCTTTGGTTTCTTTCATAATATCCAAATATATGGATTTTTTTAAGCTGATCTTTGTTGTCTAACTTAATTCAGTCTAAGCACTTGAGTCCAAAAATTTTGCCATCTTTGTTACTTGTTTTATGACCTAGATCACTGTAATTTTCTGAAAAGGTTCATTGTACAGAATTTATATTTTGAAGATGCTGGTGCCAAATGTACCAATTAGATTAAGTCTGTTAATTCTTTTATTATGGTAGAATATATATAACAAAATTTATCATTTTAGTGATCTTCAAGTGCACATTCAGTGGCACTAAGTACACTCATTTTGTTGTGAACCATCATCCCAATCCACCTCCAAAACATTTTCCATCTTTGCCAACTAAAACTATACCAATTAAATAACTCCTAATGCCCACTCCCTTGTAATCCACAAATTTTGAGTCTTGTATGTGTTCATATGTAGCTTCATACCGTATTTGTCTTTTTCTGACTGGCTTATTTCACTTAGCGTTATGTTTTTATAGTGCTTCCATGTCATAGTACGTCAGAATTTCCTTCTTTTAAAAGGCTGAGTGATATTCCATTGTACAGATTTGCCAAATTTTTATCCATGTATTTGTCGGCACAAATTTTGAATATTGTCACCTTTTTGCTATGGTGAATAATTCTTCTGTGAACATGGGTGTATAAATATCTTGTTTTAGTTCCTGATTTCTATTCTTCTGGGTATTTATACTACCTTAGTCTGTTTTCTATTGTTGTAACAGACTACCATAGACTGTATGATTTACAAAGAAAATATATTTATTTTTCACTCTTCTACAAGAGAGGAAGAGGGAGGGAAGAAAAATTGACCAAAATAGAAAACAAAAATGTTCCAATTTAAAGAACAAAATACTATTATAAAAATAATTACATTGTCATGAGTGTAATATTACTGATAATTCTAAATCACATTTCTGTTGTTTTGTGGGGGGAGGTACTGGGAATCGAAGTCAGGATTTCACACTTGCCAGGCAGGCGTTGTGCCACTGAGCTACTTCCCCAGCATATTTCTGTTGCTAACAGGTTTTTAAATTAAAAAAAAAAAAAAATTTCGGGCCAGCGAGATGGCTCAGCGGCATAAGCGCCTGCCTGGCAAGTGCAAGGTCCCGAGTTCGACTCCCGGAACCCACATACGAAAAAAGGGCCGGTGATATCACTCAGCAGCACAGGCGCCTGCTGGCACGTGAAGTCCTGAGGTCGACCCCTGGTACCCACAAAAAAAAAAAAAAAAAAAAAATTTCAACTATAGATTGGGCCATTTACATTTTCGTCTCTCCGGTATTAAGAATCAAAACTAAATAAAGGATACTCTGGCTTCTAAAACTGTATTACTCAGTTTTGCACCATCATCTCAGAATATTCAACATATCAAAGACTTTCCCAATGTACAGTTAAGTATTTCCAGGTAGTAATACTTTTTTCTCTTTTCTCTGATCTTTAAACTTCAGTATCTGATATACTATCTAAAAATATTATCTCATTTATTATCTTTGTGTGAATAAAAAACATCAAACTATATTATCAGGAAAACAAAATACATCAATTTTTCAAACAGAATATTTGGATTTTTTCATAAAAGGGATTGGTGGGAGAAGGGATAAGGTCAGAATTCTTACACGTGACCATACTATTCAGGTATCAATCCAATTCATTATAAAGATTCTTAAAAAAAATTGAAAATTCTGTATTTAAGAGAAAACCTTTTCTAGTTCAAGCACAAAGAGAATGTTTAGCTTTAAATTCTGTTATGCAATTCTTGATGTTCGAATAGTGATAATCCCTTAATGGTACATATCCAAGAAGTTATGACTCACGTAAAAAATATTATGTCTCTCTGTATTCTAATGATATTCTTTACCCAGAAGTATTGGATCCTCTTGTAAATATATTTGTTTTCATTTAAAACAAACATGTGGCAAGTAACCCATAATTCTCAAACTGGTGCATGAGAATTTTTCTGTCATCCTACAATTCTGAAAAGTTTTAATTTTCCGAAAATATCAGTGAAAATCTGATAAGCTACATGTTGTAAAACTGTCAGGATCATTTTGTATGAATATACACCTGTACTGCCAGCACTCAGGAAGCTGAAGCTGGAGGATCAATTTGAGTCCAGGCATGAAGATGTGAGCGTAGGTAACATAATGAGATCTTGCCCCGTCCTCCTCCCCACAAAAAAAAAAAAAAAAAAAAACCACACACAAAAAGACACCAAATTCTCAATAACAAAACACACATACACACATATGCACAAACGAAACCATAAGTGGGTATAAATATCCAATTTCGGTGCTTGAGTAGAAGCACTTACAGGAGCTACTGGAGGAATAGGGTAGTCTAGATTAAGGTCTTTTAATATATGCTAAGTAATCATATTAGAAAGTCAACAGAAGCATGATGATAACATTTGTATTTTTAAAAGGTCATTTTGAAATGCATACAAAGAATGTGTTGGAAACAAAAACAAATAAGAAAACAAAACAAAACAACAGCAAACACACACACACACAACAGGAAACTACTTTTGTAGTCCAGATACCTAAGCAGTAAAATCCATAAAACAAGGTAAACACATTTGACCATAGGATAAATGGGAGGGGATTAGTAAAGGCAAAATGAATTCATTTGGAATGACTGTCACTATATTCTGAGTAACTACTATGAAGATAACAACATGCAATGTATTAATTATTGTTACTCTATTAGATTGATGTGAAACTCTGTTTTATTTTGTTTCTATTTTTCTTCTTCCTCTCTTTAAAAAAAGAATGACTGTCAAGAGAAAATACTAAATAAAATACTATCAGTGAGTAAATTAAAAATACACTGAGCAGGGTGTTAAAGAATAGAGTAATAAACAATTCACTGATCTGCAATAAGAAATTATGCCTTTAATTTTATAACTAAGAAGTGGCTCATATAATTATGGAGCCTAAGAAGTTACATGATCCATAGTCCAAAGGTGCAAACCCAGGAGAACTGTTGGTATAGTTCAGTGTAAGTAGAAAGGCCTGAAACCAGGGGAGTCAATGGTGTACAATCCAGACCACAGTCAGAATACTTCAGAATACTGATTTCAAGTCATCAGTATGGATAACTACAGTGTGAATTTTTCCTCCACTTTCTGGTTTTATTCAGGCCCTCAATGGATTGGAGGATGCCTACCCACAATGGGGAAAACAATCTATTTTACTCAATCTACTGATTCAAGTGCTAATCCCACTTATAAACACCTATAATATTACCCAGAAATGTTTACCAAATATGTGGGCAGCCTATGGCACACTAATGTTGACACAAAATACTAAACAATATTATACTAAGCCAAAATTTCACCTGTAATATTTTGTAAGGTGTGCAGTTGGTTTGGAAATTTTCCCTGTGCTTTGCTACATAACCTACTTGATAAACATGTTTGTATAGATTTTATCAAACTGTAATGTCATCCTTTCATTACCGTTCATGTGTAGCTTTATAAAATCCCTTTCTTCTGAAAAGCTTTTGTCTTCTTGAGTTTTACCATGTTGATGAAAGCCTCAAAATAAGTTTATTTCTTTCCATCTTCCCATTTTAAGCAGGGCAAAATTTTATTTTCTTTATAGGGACCTATAGAAATTTTGGGGAAAAAAGTGGAAGGCAATTTCTTGTCATTTTTTAAACTAAGTCTCTGTTAATGTGACTGACTTCTCCAGGAGAGATTTTACTTCCTCATTCTTTAAAAAGTCATTTTGCCCGGCAGGTGTGGTGGCACATGCCTGTAATCCCAGCACTTGAAAGGCTGAGGCAGGAGGATCTTTGTGAGTTCGAGGCCAGCCTGAGCTATGTAGTGAGTTCAAGGTCAGCCTGAACTAGAGTGAGACCCTGTCTCAAAACAAACAAACAGGGCTGGTGATATGGCTCAGCGGCATATGCGTCTGCCTGGCAAGCGCGAGGTCCTGAGTTCGACTCCTGGTACCCACGTAAAGGAAAAAAAGGGCCGGTGATATTGCTCAGTGGCACAAGCGCCTGCTGGCCAGTGCGAAGTCCTGAGTTTGACTGCTGGTACCCATGTTAAAAAAAAAAATCATTTTGTCTATCTCATCACAATGTCTAAAACAGTGTCTAGCACATGGCAGGTGATAAACAATTTGAATAAATATTGTTGAATAGCAAAAGAGTGCAACTGTCAAGCCTCAGACAGGGTTGCTCTTATTTACTTAATAAAAACTGTAGAAATTTATTTTTCTGGATTTTCTTTCAGTGTATAAGCCACCAACCCCATTCTGGGTTCTCTGTTGTTTTCCTATTGGTTATTGTCATATTTCTTTTCCTTATTCTTCACATCAAAATCTTTTTGGGATCATTAATTTTTCTTCACCAACATGTTTCTTCCAGGAAATCAATGCATTATTGTGCATTGTACAAAAAATACATTCATGTTTTATTTGGAGTAAAGAAGAAAGTTATTTTTTATTTTATAGAAAAAATGGTAAAACAAAATTTCATAAGAATAGGAGAATAACAATAGTTAATACATTGCATATTGTCATCTTCAATGTAGTCTACTCAGAGTACAAGATATGGGCATAAAAAATTCTCCAACTGATACTAGCACAAACCTTTCTTTTCTATGAACTAAGCGACACTAATAGTATAACTAACTTGCATTTTTTTTTCCTTTTTCCTTCCTTCTTCTCCCCTTTCCCCCATCCTAGTTCTTTTATCCTTTTAAACAATTTCTTCCCATTTCACAATATCTATTGTACATTTTGGATCTTATTTACTCGTTCAGTTTCTCACATCAGGGAGACAATACGATGTTTACACATGTGAGTCTAATCTATTTCATTTGTGAGTATGGTCTCAAGTTGCATCCATTTACCTATAAAAGTCTCAAGTTCATCCTTCTTTATGGCTGAGTAGTACTCCATTGTATAAAAACAACACATCTTTTTAATCCATTTCTCAGTTGATGGGCATTTGGATTGTTTCCAAGATTTAGCTATTACAAATTGTGCTGCTATAAACATGGGTGCACATATATTGCCGTGGTATGATGTTTTTAATTCTTCTGGAAAAATACCCAGAAAGGGAAGAGCTGGGTCAAATGAGACCCCTAATCCTAGCTTTTTGAGGAATCTCCACACTGATTTCCACAGTGGTTGTACCACACTCCCACCAACAGTGGAGAAGGGTTCCTTTTTCCCCACAGCCCCTCCAGCATTTGTTATTGGTTGATTCCTTGATGATAGCCATTCTTTCTGGGGTGAGATGGAATATCAGTGTTGTTTTAATTTGCATCTCTCGAATGACAAATGATGTTTAACATTTTTTCATATATTTATTTGCTATTTGTATTTCTTCATCTGAGAAGTGTATATTCATCTCAGATGCCCATTTTTGGTTTGGGTCTTTGAATTTGGGGGGAATCTGAGTTTTTTCAATTCTTTATATATTCTAGACAGAAGTCCTTTGTCTGAGGGCTAAAATTTGTTCCCCCTCTTGTGGGTTTTCTTTTCACTCTGTTGGTGATTTCTTTTGATGTGCAAAAACTTTTTATTTTTTTATTTTATTTTATTTTTTATTTTATTTTTTTTTTGTGGGTACCAGGGGTCAAACTCAGGACCTCACGCGCCAGCAGGTGCCTGTACCGCTGAGCGAAATCACTGGCCCTTTTTTCGTATGTGGGTACCGGTAGTCAAACTCAGGACCTCATGCTTGCCAGGCAGGTGCTTATGCTGCTGAGCTATCTCACCGGCCTGCAAAAACTTTTTAATAAGATGAGATCCCAGTTGTTGATTCTTTGCAGTATTTCCCATGCAGTTTGGGTTTTGTTCATGAAGTCTCTGCCTACCCCTATATCTTTAAAATTTCTACCTACTTTGTCTTCCAGTAGATTTAGTGTTTCTGTTTTAATATTTAGATATTTGATCCATTTTGACCTTAGTGCACGGTCGTGGACATGCGTCTAGTTTTAGTATTCAGCATGTAGAAAGCCTGTTTTTCCAGCACCATTTATTAAAGAGGCTATCTTTCTTCCAGTGAACTTGTTTGGCCCCTTTGTGAAACATAAGGTGGCTAAGTGTGTTTGTATTTGTGTCTGCATCTTCTAATCTGTTCCACTGGTCCTTGGGTCTGTTTTTCTTCCAGTAGTACCATGTTGATTTTATCACAGTAGCTTTGTAGTATAATTTCAAGTCAGGGATTGTGATGCCTCCTGACTTGCCTTTGTTGTTCAGGATTGTTTTGCTATTCTAGGTCTCTTCTGGTTCCAAATGAATTTTAGGAATATTTTTCTCTAGTTCTGTGAGGTATGTTAATGGTATTTTGATCAGGATGACATTAAATCTGTATAACAGTTTTGGGAGTATGGTCATTTTCACAATGTTGGTTCTTCCTATCCATGAACAAGGGATATCTTTCCATTTCTGATATGCTCTTTGATCTCCTTTTTCAGAGTACTATAATTTTCAATACACAGATCTTTTACTTCCTTTGTTAGATTGATTCCTAAGTATTTCTTTTTTTGGATGCTATTGTGAAGGGTGTGGTTTCCCTAATTTCTCTCTCAGTGAGTTTGTTATTCATATACAGGAAGGCTATTGACTTTTGAGAGTTTTGTTTTTTTTTTTTTTTTTTTTTGTGTGGGTACCGGGGGTCGACCTCAGGACCTCGTGCGCCAGCAGGCGCCTGTGCCGCTGAGCGATATCACCGGCCCCTTTTTCGTATGTGGGTTCTGGGAGTCAAACTCGGGCCCTCACGCTTGCCAGGCAGGCGCTTATGCCGCTGAGCCATCTCACCGGCCCCGACTTTTGAGAGTTGACTTTGTATCCAGCTATACTACTGAATTTGGTTATTAAATCTAGAAGTCTTTTGGTGGACTTTTTGGGGTCTTCTATGTAGAGTATCATGTCATCTGCAAATAATGATAATTTAACTTAGTAGAAAGTTTTGTGAGAAATTAATTCCTGTTGGCTGCAAAGCATGTCAAGTCAAAAAGCTATTAATGTGGAAAAATTATATGTCTAGGATAAGACTAGGTGCTAGAGACAAGAGTCTACAGTATGTCTCTTTTATAAATGGAATACAAATACCATAGTAACATCACCACCTATTCTTTTGAAAAATACATGAACAAACTCTCCTTTAACAGTTAAGAACTTGATTATCATCCCTTTTGTACTGAATTCATATTTTCTTTCCACTTCCCACAAAAGCTTAATATATTTTGGTGTTTGAAAATACTTTAATCATTCTACCACATTTCCCTACAACAACGAAACTAAAATTTCCAAAGAGATAAACTGTAAAAAAATTATTTAATATTCTGTTATCATAAAATTAAACTACTGATCAAATAAACATATTACAATTATAATCATAAAATATCAAAAATAAGATTCTATTGTAAATATGAATTGTATCATTAACAACTAGGTAAAGATTGGTGAGAAGTTGCGGGCAGGTGGGAAAAGCAGGAGGAGGTGGTGAAGTTCTTGTGGTATCTCATTTTTATTCACAATGACCTTTAAGCAGGATACTTTTTAAAAAATTCCTGGCATCAAGAGTATTTAAGTCAAACAAACATTTTGTTAAGAAAGCCCAGTTTTTAAATATTTCTAATTGAGAGGTATGTATTTTAAAACAAAAACAGATTCTTACCGGACTTTAAAAATACTTAGTTTTGCCATTTTCTCTTCACAGTCAAGAGAAAAAAAAAATTTCCTGCATTTTCAATTGTTAAGTTTTCTCTATTATTAATGTTCAAGAATAGATACACTTCAACATCTTCAATTAAAATCTAGATTATCACTTTACTTCTGATGACACTGCACGTCTCAACTGATTTTAACACTGTTTAAAACTTTGCTGGCCAAAACATAGAGTACTGCTTTGACGAATAGTCTTTAAATGGAAAATTCATAAAGCCCACCATAAAAACAATCAAAAAAGTTAAGGACTGATTCTTGCTCAAAATATTAAAAATACTGCTTTGAATCTTGCTTAAAATATTAAAAAAAAAAAATTGCTCTCTTCAATGTCCCAGTCCAACCAACTGAAGCAAACGGATCTCCTTTCTGATTAGATTAATAGCGATCTTAAATTTTTTTTAAAGTATCTAACTTTAACATGTGGTCTTCCTAACAGCTGTAAATTCTTAGACCACAAAGAGATTTAACAATAAGAACATATTTTGAAGTAAACCCTTAGGTTGAACCACCCCTTTGAGCTGACAGTTGGTCTAATTTATTAAGGTACATGCAGAAAACCCTTCCAACAGGACACTGAAAAACTTTAGGCCTTTGGGCGACAAAATACTACTTAAGGGGTGGGGAGCGGTGTCGAGTGTCGCTAACTGGTAGTTAATGGGCATAAACTTTCTAAACAGTGTTGTGTCCTTTCTTTGTTTAGCCAAAAATACTCTACAGGTTCGGAAGTTTCTTCAGTCAGAAACAAGACTATAATGACTTCGTAACTCCACAACTCAAGACTGTACCATCTAGAAATAGCCAAAGGTGGTGGCAACTCTAGAGAAACCGGGTACAATCCACGGCTTTGTCATCTTCTTGTCTCCTCCTAGTCCACGAGTTGAGCGATATGCTGGGGCCCGCGTTTGTCTGTGAATAAACATGGGACCTTAGCAAATCCTCCAGTCCGCGCTTCAGGGGGTCGCCTGAGGGTTCGCAGCGCGGCCAAAGGCCTGCGGCCGGGGCGTCTCATGGCGCCCCCTAAAAGCGCATCCAGTGCCCAGCCACAAGGAGGAGACAACGCGGTACATCCCGGGACGCTACGAAGCTGAGCTCCAAGCACCACCCGCTGAGTGAAAGGGACGCGCTAGAGGGCGCCCCCAGAAGCGGCCCTCTCCCCACAGCCACCGCTACCGAAATCGCTCTTACCCAATGCCACTCCGCCTTCGCACGTCGCCGCCGCCAAGCCCCGCCCCATCGCAGAGACTCACGGGATGCGTAGTCCGCGCCCCCCCGCCCCTCCTCCCTGAGGTCCCTCCCAGCTCCCTCGGGTCGGACTTCCGGTTTTCTCGCGCAGTCCTGGCGTTGGGCCCGCGGACAGTGGCTGTCAGTCGACCGCCCCGAGACGCTGGTCCACCCTCCCACAACCCCTCTCGACAAGGCGTCCTGCCGCGCCGTGCGGCCCGCGGGTCCTGACGGGGTCGGCGGCCCGGGGTCTCGCGCGCGAGCGCGCGCGCGTTGCTGGGAAACGGGCCTTCCCGGCGCCGCCAGCCCCTCCTGCCTCGGCTCGCCCCTCCTTCCTGATCTCCGGGTAGCAGTCGGAGGGTTGGGCTGCGCCACCGCCGAGGCCGAGGTGAAAGAAATGGGAGTCCCTCAGCGGTGTACCCGGAGCCGCTACCTTTTCGGGGGAAGCAGCGGTGTCTTCGAGGAAACCGGAAGCCCGTGGTGACCCCTGGCGACCCGGTTTGTTTTTAGTCCGTTTCCAAACAATTGGGGAATCGAAACTCTGCGGCCCTGGGGGCGGCCCTACGTTGCCTGGGTTCAGGGTGAGTGAATTGGTCGGGCCGGGTGTGAGGCGGAGGTGCGGCAATGCCGGGACCAGCCTCCTTGCTGTTACTGGCTTGAGAGACGCGTCATTTCCCCGTACCTTCTCCCGCGCCCCTCCTTTGACTAGGGTGAGGCCCACCCGAGGCACTCCTTGTCTCCAGGCTCCGCACCCCAGCTACTGCAGACCCCCCCGTCCTTCACTTCTCACCTATTATTGTCCATTTTCTTTTTGTGCTCTGGTTTGCTGGGGCGCCTTCAGTTTCGTTTCATTCACTGAGACGGCAAATATGGGAAAGGAACGAGGGACATTTGACAAGAGCGGTGCTGCCCAAACCCTAGTCCTGCACTGCATTAAGGGCTAGCCTAGCTAGTCGTCGTTTCTGCAGAGTCTGGCCCACGTATTTACAGTTCCATTTTCGGTTATTTCTTGCAAGATAGGCTAACACGTTCGTCCCCTATGCATAAGAAACTCGAATAATACTCGAAAGTGAGATAAAATACCACAAAAATGAATACAAATCGAAGCATAGATTGCTTCCGACATATTGTGTTGGAAATACCCTGAGATGAACAAAGACACTGAAGTACTAGGGTTGAAATTGACCCTCGATCCTTCAACACAGAAGGCACTTTCTTTGGGATTTTAAGTTGGATTGAGCAAGATCTTAAGGCATAAACTAAATTGCAGTTCTCTAAAAACCCTCCAGTTCCCCAATCTGTTATAATCACTGCCTCTTCTGTACATTGGGAATAGTGGATAATTCCAGGATGGTTACAAAATTTGAATGCAGTATTGTTGGTAAGTGGTAAATTGTATGCAAATATAAGGTTTTAATATTAAAGAGACTGCATAGTGTAATGGGAAGTGGTACTGGATTAGATCAGAGGACCGGACCAGGATCTAAGTGCTGGTTTTTCCATGTATTCATTTGACAGTGGTAATAGGTTAAACCTTATCCTCCTTCTGGTTTACCCTGTCTCTAAAATAGGGGTAATGCTTACTCTAAGACACTGAAACATACTTTCAGGAGTTACGCTAGCCCTTGAATCAGCTACCCATGTTAAGGTATCCTTACAACAACTGTAAAATGTGGAGGTTCTTGCCCACCTCAAAGATTTTACATAGATACAGTGAATTCTTACGAAGAATAAAAGAGACAGTTCCCCAAAAGGTGAAGTACATTGCCTGGCATATCATAACACTCGATTAATATTAATTACCCATACAGAATATTATTATAATTATTAAGCAAAATAATGTGGTTTTTTTAATCCATAAAGTAATAAAACCAACATAACTTTTTATATTAAATAATTTATGTTCTAAATCAAAGTGTAGTTGTCCTGTTCTTGTTAGAACGTAATTATTGATAAAATCAGTGACATTCAGTGTGTAATGGGTGCTAGAGTTGCATTGAGATACATTACTTTGAGAAAGGAATGAAGAGTAATAGACTCCTCTTCCTATTGTGCTATCCCTGAAAGCGTCTTATGATTCTCTGGCCACACAAACTGATTTTTATGAAAGCGAAACTTTTTACAGTGTATATCCGATGCTGAATACATTTTTGGCACTTGCTGAATTACAGAACATTTGATTGCTAAGGTATGTAGATTAAGCGATAGGGTGCTTGATGATCCCTTCCTTATTATAAACTGGAAGGACATTCTTGCCCCGATTATTTCATTAATAAAGAGAAGTAAGTGTTGTAGTTATACCTCACTTTGTAAAATACTGCTATAGGTCATCTCTTCACTTCCATCTTTGTAAAATACTGCTATAGGTCATCTCTTCACTGATTGTATGAAGTGGGTTCAAGAATATCCTAGCTTCTCAGAAGTAAAAAGATGATGGAAATTCTAAACAAAATTCACTTCAGGGGGCAGAGCAGAATAAAGGAAAGAGGTATGTAGGTCTTGCTTCAAACCCCAGCCCTGTCACATACTACTCATGTGATTATAAGCAAATATAGCTCTCCTCTCTGAGCCTCAATTATGCTAATGATAATACATTGCTTGCCAAATTTGGTGTAGACTTGAGGTCATGTAATTATACCTGTTACTCACTTTCCAGAACAAATGTGAATCTATTTAGATTGTCATTTTGTATTTTGATTAAAATTTTGCCTTCACAAATTAAGAAAGTGGCATCTTAGTGATGTAGTCAAACTCTTACCATTTGTAGTTGGCAAAGTGTAGATTCAGACAGGTAACCAAATATATAATCAAGGTGGCAGAGCCACTAGATCTTGGTTTTTACATCTTTCACCAGAGTTTATTCTGTCGTAGACTTCTGCCTTGTCCAGACTCTTGCTCAAAAAATCAAATTCATTCTGTGTTGCCTCTCAGAATGTGTGTTAAGACAGCTTATCTGGGTTCACATTCCAACTTTGCCACTGATTTGTTGTGTAGCCGTAAGTAATTTTCATAGACTTTGTTTATAAACTAGAATAATAGTATCTGCCTAAGAAGTAGAAAATGCATGTAAAAGCATTAGTTCTTGAAATATGTGATCAATAAATGGTAGATATAGCAATGTTGCAAAGGATAGGATAGTAATATTTATTCCTAGAAAAAAGAACAATCTGGTGTCGGAGATATTTCTGTAATTTTCCATACCAAGCCCCAGTATATGTAACACAAAGAACCGAGGGCGGCAATTTAAGATCTTTTAAAATAGTTCTGATTAATAGTGTTTAAACCTTTCTTTTCCCCTCATGTCTCTCCACTAGCCTCAGGTATTACTGTTCTTTTTTCTACCCACCTTATCTGACAAACTGTGCCCTTTTTCTATCATTGTTCCTGGAATTTTGCTGTTATTAACAATAATTGTCAACATCTTTCATCTCAATTCTCTTTCTCTTTAATTTATACTTAAATAAACCTCTAATTATCTGATCTTAAATAAGCTTCATGACCTTTTCTGGGTCCCACTTTTCTCATCTGTGAAATGGGCCTAATACAGTTTTACCACAAAAAAGCTACTTGGGTAGTCATGAAAATTAAATGAGATAATATTTATAAACAGCACACCACTAACTAGTTCATTTAGTTGTTGTAGTTACTATAATGAAATACCTGAGATAGGATACTTACGAAGAAAAGTTTACTTAACTCACGGTTTTTGAGGTTTAAATCCAAGATCAGGTGGCCCAGTAGGTTTTGGGCCTCTGACAAGGGCATAAGTGGGAGCAAACAACTCAAATCATCAGCCAGGAAGCAGAAAGGGAGAGTACGGGACCAAGGTCCTAGAGTCCTCTGAGGGCACATCCTCAAGGGTCTGGATCTCCCTTAAGGCTCTATCACTTGAAAGTGACAGCACTTAACCAGTACAACCGCCCTGGAGATTGGATCTTTGACCATAGCAGTTTGACCATAGCAGTTGTCAGTATTTTTATTTTGTTTGTTTGTTTTGTTTTTGTGGGTACCGGGGGGTCGACCTCAGGACCTCGCGCGCCAGCAGGCGCCCGTGCTGCTGAGCGATATCACTGGCCCCTTTTTCGTATGTGGGTTCCGGGAGTCGAACTCGGGCCCTCGCGCTTGCTGGGCAGGCGCTTAAGCCGCTGAGCCATCCCCTCGGCCCCCTGTCAGTATTTTTAGTAAGTATATGTAAATATTTTTCACATTCTGGTCATATCTTTTTTTAAAAGTCTGTAGATTAAAAACCAAAATCTATTTTCCCTATCATAAAGGACTATCTCATTTTTTTTATCTTGTCTTTCTAATCTTATCTCAATGCTTTTCAACCTTCCTCCCCATACTCTTTGAGGTCTTTAAACTTTGAAAACCATTCTTCCTTCCCATCCCTCACCCCCAAAGCACATTGTATTGTTTCAAGTATATTACCTACAATTATAGTCTAATTATTTTTTTTTGCACAGCAGTCTCCCACACTGGGTTTTCTTGATTACTAAATTATCGTTTCATGATAGAAAGGAATTAATACAGAAATCACAAATGAGCTACTTAGAACTTTGTGAAAAGCAAAGATGTAAAAGCTCAGATTCTTAGAGTATACGAACAATGGGGTATCCGTTGATGGTGTAGAGCAGTTTATGCTGTGTACATGTCTTCAGCAGTTTTATTTTTAATTCAGATTTTACCTCTTTAGACTGCATCCCACCACTTAAGTAGCCATCTACTCTTATTCTACTTTTAAAAAACAATGTATGTGTGTGGGTGAATCTTACATGCAGATACATACACATACTTGCAGTTTGCAGTATTAGAAATAACCCGTATTTTCCTTTCGCAAAGCAAGTACAGAAAGTTGGCTTGCATCAGAATCAGCATGAGTTAATTATGGTAATGAGAATCTGCACTTTGTAAAATAGCATAGCCCATTCTTGTTGGACTTTATACATAAACTGAGGATTCTACTTTAAGAGTAGGAGTTGTATTGGGAGGTTAGGGTAAAGGGGGGGATGATAAAATTGAAGTATGTTATATGCATGTATGAAAATACTGCAGTGAATCATTATTTTATATAATTAATATGCACTAATAAAAATAAGAAGTTTCTTATATGGTTAAAAAAATTTAAATTGGTGTTTGTAGATTTTCTCTAGTAAAGAGTTCGAGTATATACATTAATTTTTACCAACCTGTCTTGTATCCTAATAGGAAAATCACTTAGACACTCTAAACTCTGGGTTCAGTTGACAGGAATTGGAAGTTTTTAGTTATAAATTAGAAATGCAAAAATACAGCAAAAGTAGACCATACTCAGAATATTACAAGTAAAACTTTTCATTAATGAAATAGTCTTGTTGTCTGAAATAAGTTTAAAAAGAACCCACTTTATAGGCATTAGTTGATATAGGAGGGGAGTTTTTGGAAGAAAGCAGGCATAGTGGAGCATGGACTGTAGAGTTAAATTGGTTGTTTACATCTCAACTCTCCACTTCCTATGTTACTTTGGAAAACTGACTTGAGTTCCTTCTACCTCGTTTTCTTCATTTGTAATGCTCTTAAAGAGTGGCTGATACTAGTAATCAGCTTTCATATCAAGGAAGGAATAGCAAAAAAAATTTTCAGTAATCATTAATTATTAACCTAAGATACATGAAAATCACCCCCCGGTACCCACAAAAAAAAAAAAAAAAAAAGATACATGAAATTCCATTGGTCATTTTTATTTAGAATTCTATATTTAGGGTTTTAGTTTAAACTAAAGAATATTTAGAAGGATTTTTTAGATACTCAGTTTTTTTTCCCATGCCTTCTTTAAAGACTTCAGCTACAGTTTCCTTTTTCAATAGTGTTTTTTTCAAGACTATAACTCTTGGATGGGGGAGTAATGCTAAATTGAATAGCAAATGTAAAGTAAATGTACAGAGCGAGTATATTTTTCATTAAATGAAGGTAACTTAGAGTCAGAGTTCGATACAACTCCATCCACTCTTCCTCTAATAATCAATAGATGTATATTGAACCTCTTCTACACACTGATGAGTTAGAACCATAACAATGGACAAAATATATCCTCTGCCCTCACAGAACCTAAGATTCTACCTATAGATAGCCATAACTAGACAAATTATTATAAAGTAATTTTATAGTCAGTTTTATTACTATAAAATATGGATGATCTTTGCCTCACAGAATTGTTTGTATCATTAAATTAGATAATACAAAAAGAATGTAGTGGGCCTGCCAGTGTAACTCAACAGTAGTACACTTGCCCAGCATGGGTAAAGTTTTGAGTTTGATCCCCTCCACCACCAAAAAAAAAAAAACAAATAGTGTATGGAGACGTAGTAGTGGACACCCAAATGTTAATCAGTTTGTCTTCTATTGTGAGTGCATGACAGACATAACTAACGGTATAGTATGGAAAGAGTATACAGTACCGTACGCATTAAAAGTTCTGTAATATATTAGAATGCAAAGGATTTTTGAAAATTTATAGTTTGAAAAGCTATAAAATTTGCTATTTATAGTTGTAAGATGAACAATTAAAGGCATAAAAATTCTGATTCTTTCAATGAAAATAGTATTTTGCAGATTTTATAAAACTTTCTAATAATAGATTATAGTTTTAAATGCTTTATGGCTATTAATCATTAAATATTCTTAAGACTATGAGGTGGTTACTTACCAGAACTTTATAAATAAGGCAAATGAGGCAGGGATTTAAAACAATTTGCACAAACTCAAACAGACTCTACATGATAGAACTTGGATTACAAACCAAGCAGCTATTCTCCTAATAACAATTGTGTATTACCGCTTCTAAAAGAAAATTAGCGTTGTAAACACGGTCCCAATAAGTCACTTCTAAATATGTCTTTTTTTCCTGCTCATTTTTTTTAAATAGCTGTCATGGATGCATTAGTAGAAGATGATATCTGCATTCTGAATCATGAAAAAGCTCATAGAAGGGATACAGTGACTCCAGTTTCAATATATTCAGGAGATGAATCTGTTGCTTCACATTTTGCCCTTGTCACTGCTTATGAAGACATCAAAAAACGACTTAATGATTCAGAGAAAGAGAACTCTTTCCTAAAGAAAAGAATAAGGTTTTTGGAAGAAAAGGTAATTTTTTCTTCTACTTTCATCATGTTTTATGACATAAATAGTAATTTAAAATACATGATATGGTAAGTATTTTCTGCCTGTTGTCCTTCATTGTACTCAATTTCCAAGGACAACTTACTATAAATCTCAAAATTCTTGGGCACTAAAGTTGTCATACTATGTTTCATTTATCATGTGCTTAGCAAATATTTTTAGAATAGGATTTAACAACTTGGAGAAGTTATATCGCAGATTTTTTTTTTTCTTTTCTCAGATTGCCTTACCTTCATAGCTGCAAAAATCTTATTCAGAATGTTCAAATCTGTGCAAAAAAGTGAAGGAAATTAAGTGTTACAGGAGGAAGCTACTAGAACATTAGTTTAATATATTTAGTAAGTTCTTCACCACAACCAATATCTTTACCTCTACATTCCCTCTTTTCTTCCACACATAATATAAATAATGGTTTTAACCGATAAATAAAGGTCATTTATTTTTTTCATTCAGAATGCAGACTTATGAATGTTATGAAATATATAGTAAGGTAGCTAATTCAGTATAAATTACCACTCTTATTTGATTTTATAAATTGGGAAATCTTCAATTGTCCATTTATTTTATTTATTTTTTTTAATGTGGGTACCGGAGGTCGACCTCAGGACCTCTTGCTTGTGCCACTGAGTGATATCACTGGCCCTTTTTCTTCCTTTATGTGGGTTCTAGGAGTCAAACTCAGGACCTCGTGCTTGCCAGGCAGATGCTTATGCTGCTGGGCTATCTCACCGGCCCCCCATTTATTTATTTATTTATTTTATTTTTTTGTGGGTACTGGGGGTCGAACTCAAGACCTCGCGCACCTACCAGCAGGTGCCCGTGCCACTGAGCAATATCACCGGCCCTTTTTTTGTATGTGGGTACCAGGAGTCGAACTCAGGACCTCGTGCTTGCCAGGCAGGCACTTATGCCGCTGAACTATCTCACTGGCCCCCCCCATTTATTTTTGAGGCTTAACATTTTTATCTTAGTTTATATTTCTTCAGATCAGATTTATAGCTTACAAAAAGCAACTTTCACAAAGGGTTAAGAAAATGGTTTTTCAGCAACCTAAGAAAATAATTATCCTGTACTAAAAAACTTGAAAGACTATACTTTCAGGGATCATTTCTATAGTTCCTTTCTAGAGAAGGTCTCTGAATATATAGAGCACCAACCAGAAACCACAAGGAAAACAGAATGTTCTCTGGCTCTTGGTGTTGTTTCTCTGCAACTGCTTTTTGCCTTGATGATTGGCCTTTGCATCCTTTGGGGGAATAAGAGAGAGAGGATGTGGCTGAATCAAAAAACAAAAACTTCAAGATTGAGCTTGGTAGAGTTCAGTTCATATAGAGATGAAGTAAAATGAGAGGAATTAGCTGTAAAAATTGTCAATTTCTTTTCATTCATATGAATTTAATAGTGATTAAATTTGCGATATATTGGGATAAAGTAAGAAGTAACTTTTGGCACTCATATTTTAAAATTCAGTAGAAAAATGGGATTTAGTGTATAACATTGGAAATAATTCTATACTTTATGACTTATAAACCTATTAATTTTTATTCTGGAGTAATACAAGATTGAATATACTAATATGTCTTTTTCCTTAAAAAGTTGAGTATGCCTTAACTTGATACTTTCTCTGATGATGGAAATGAGACACACTAGACTTGGAAAATGCCTAAGCACTTTAAAAGAATGGTGTACTATGTTGTAGTATGATGATTTAATGTGTTATAAAACACATACTATAAAGTTTAAAATAAGTAAAAGCACAGAAAAATTATAAGCGTATTCTGCACTTTTTTGCTTTCTCAACCAGTAAAGATTAATTGCTTAGAAATGAAATACTTTTATTATAGATTGGGCTTTATCCCTGTATTACAACAATTAAAGTAAGCTGTAGAGCCATCAGATTTACTTTTCCCCCATAGTATATCCTCTTAAGATTTCTTTTCTAATTTCATACCATTAGCTTGTAGGAGCTCGATTAGATGAAGAAACAAGTTCTGTGGGACGAGAACAAGTAAATAAGGCCTATCATGCATATCGAGAGGTTTGCATTGATAGAGATAATTTGAAAAGCAAATTGGATAAAATGGTAAGTTGGTCTGAAAAAAAATGGTATCAGTGATATCTTTGTTACAAATGAGTTTTCTCTTTCAAGAGGTTTAAAAATAAAAATGAGGTTAAATATTTATATTTATTAATTAGAAATTTAAAATATACATGTTCAAGGCCAAATGGAAATTTTTAAGTTGTATTTGTAACTTAATACAGAAGTAAATAATTAGTTTGTAATGATGTTTAGGACTTAAATACATCTAACACCACTAATTTATTTTGAAAAATCGTGCCAAAGTAGAACTGTATTTATAAGAAAAAAGTTGATGAATAATAATATCCTGAGACAAAGAAAAACAGAGATTAGTGAGAAACTGAGTTCATTTTTCCCAACTTACTTTTAAATGCTAGAATAAGTTTTTTCAATATCTACCTGAAAATTAAGATATAATACCAATATATAGAGAGAGATTTTATTGAATGTAATTTGGCATTTTCCCTACTTAAATAGAATAAAGACAACTCTGAATCTTTGAAAGTATTGAATGAGCAGCTACAATCTAAAGAAGTAGAACTTCTCCGGCTGAGAACAGAGGTGGAAACTCAGCAGGGTATGCCACTTACTTGTTGTAAAAATGCTAACAGAATTAATACATTTTTTTACTTTGTGTGTTATATTTTCAGTTTCCTATATATATATATTCTATGGCCTTAATTTATGTTTAATTTTTGGCTTATGTTAATTTTTCTGTTCTGCTTTCACACAATATCAGTTTCTTTTAACTTTTTCTTAGCTAGAAACTGTACTTTTCTTTAAATTTGATTGTTTTTATTCAGGGCTAGTTTTTGATGAAGTAGGGGAGGAAAGGAGTAAAACCCAGCTTCAAATCAAAACTTCTACCTCACTGGTTATGTCCTGCCTTACTCTTTTTACTGCACTTTTTAGAAACATTTTGATGAAGTACTTTCATTTCCTTTTTTATTTATTTCTTTCTGAAGATTGTTAAAAGATACAGATGAAATGTTGAGGTGGAAAATTTGGTCTTGTGGTTATGGATTAAGAGTCTCTTCCCATGAGATAAGCTGAAGAATAGGCCTCTGAGGTATCTTTTGATAGGAAATTAATAGATCTCTTATGATAACTGGTTAGAGCTTTTTGTACATGGAGAGACTAAAGTACCGTATCAAAGATAAAACAATATCTAGTTGTACTGAGTTTCCACAGTGGAATGGTTTATCATTAGAATTGTTTTGACACCATGTTATCAGCCAAGCTTTGTACTCTAAAGAAACTAGATGAAATGATTAAGTGAGCCTCAGTTTATCATTTTTATATGTATCTTAATTCTGGCTTATACAGAATAGATTATCAATCTGTCTACATTTAAGCATATGCTTGATTAGTGTGGTATCTTTAAAAATTCTAAACTGATAAATTTACACTTGAATTTAAATAGAAAACTAGAGGTGGGTGATTAATACATTCTAAAACAGGATTAGATTTTCTTATTCTCACAAGCATAGGTTTTTGAAAGTAATTACTGTCCTTAAAAAGCTATTAATTCTTGTGTATGTTTTATATTCGTTTTTCTTTTATCTATATTTTACCATCATAACCTTTTTAGAATTGCAGACAGTACAAAAATTACATATAAAATTTTTGATGTTAATCCTTTTTGTAGTGATGAGGAATTTAAATCCACTTTCATCAAACTGGGAGGTGGAAAAGTTGAGCTGTGACCTGAAGATCCATGGTTTGGAACAAGAGCTGGAACTGATGAAAAAAGAATGTAATGATCTCAAAAGAGAGCTACAAAAAGCCAAACAAATGGTATTACAAAATTATTAAATTGAGAAATTTAGTATTCTTTGTGCATTATAAAATGATACACAGTTATCATTAATTATAACTACTTAGGAATGTTTTCATTCAGTGAAAGACTCATTTATCTTCTTCTGCTAAAATTCATACCATAGATGGCTCAGCGGCGTAAGCACCTGCCCGGCAAGCGCGAGGGCCCGAGTTCGACTCCCGGCACCCACATAACGAAAAAGGGGCCGATGATATCGCTCAGCGGCACGGGCGCCTGCTGGCGCGCGAGGGTCCTGAGGTCAACCCCCCCGGTACCCACAAAAAAAAAAAAAAAAAAAAAAAAAAATTTATACTGTATACTTTTAGTTTGATCCTGGAATTACATAATTTTGTTTCTAAAAACGATTTAAAATGCCTATTAAGTTATGTAACTGTTTTCTCAAACTCCATTCCCTTTACTTTTTTTTTTTTTCTGTAATGTTTAAAAAGAACTCAAGTCATCATGGCGGGGTATTGGGGAAAGTTTTCAATTAGCAATAATCACGCCTCGGATAAACCTCATTGGCTTCGATAATGCCACTGCTGGTGATATAGCTCAGTGGCATAAGCACCTGCCTGGCAAGTGCGAGGTCCTGAGTTCGACTCCTGGTACCCGCATATAAAAAAAAAGAACTCAAGTTTTAAGTTTCCCATTTTATTTAACTTAATTTGATTTATTTACAGATTGCAGGAGACAACTCGACTTTTAGAATTCTTTAAAGAAAAACTGCCAGGTAGCAAGAAAGCTTTCTAAGCCCTATTTTTTAGAAGATACACTTTTAGAGCAACTTTAATTATCAACAAATAGCTAAGAATTCAAGAGTTAGAGAATTTAAAAAGCCCGCCAGGCTTCTCTAGTGTACTTAGCCTAAAGAAATCCACTAAGACACAGTGTACCTCTCAGGTTCTCACTGGGAGTGTGTTTACTAATACTTTAGTTTGGTTTCTAAGAAGCATGGTCAATTTCTTCAGATGTCACGACGTACTGCTAAGGACAACAAAGAAAATGATATAGGAGCAAAGGAGTGTAAGAGCTGTGCACCTAATGAAAAAATTTAAAATAGTTGTTAAAAGAAATTGAAAGCTTACTAATCTGGAGTAGATAGCCATTTCATGGGTTTTTGTAATCTAAACTAGGTATAGTATAAACAGTTCAGTAATCTCCGCTCGACCATTTTGCGTAGCATTTCAACACTATTGAGGAACTGTGTCTCCTATTTTTTGTTCCTCTGGATACCACCATCTAAAAAGGAAGTTCTTCCCATACTTCTTCACTGCCAGCCAGGGTGTTGCCTGAATTCTAAACGTCCTTGTGTGGAGCCAACACTTAACTCTTCTATAGTCTTTAGCAGAAGTGACCACTGGATAAGAATGAGCCAGGTGTAAGAATAAAATAGCCTTATGCCTTGGCCTTAACCAGATGAATTCCTCTGCACCAGGCAGTGAGAACTCACTTTGGAGCCCCCACTTTGGAGCTCTTATAAAGGGGAAACATAGATAATTGTTGTCAACTCTTGTTAGAGCCAAAAGGGTATTGTTTTGGTTTTTGTTTTCCTGTTTGACATTGAGAGTTGATTCACAGCTTGGAATGTGCCCAGCTATGTACCACCATTTCTTCAAAGGCTTCTACGCTCCTGTTGCACAAGCCCATTATGTGGCCTCTGAGAGCCTTTTAAAAAGACGTTTGTAAGAAAATATTTGCAATTTAAAGCAACTTATTTTCTGTAGACATTAAGTACCTTTTTTCTTTTCATGAACGTTAAATTACTATATGTAAAGCAGTTAACATAGTGCCTAGGACATACATACTGTCTTCAGTAAGTAAATGTTTAAAAAAAAAAAATTGGTTAGACTAATCCAGAAAGGCAGTGCATTTAAGTGTCTGTGTATTAAGGGTTAGGGGTAAAATTTCATTCTTAACTTGTTATTCTTTTCCACTAGATGGTGCTAGGGAATAAATTTACTTTTAGTTTAAATCTGTTCTAAGCAGTGAGATCACAGAAACAGTCTTAGAAGAACTTAAAAATCATTTTAACTGATGATGAAACTAAATTTGAGAAACAAGAAAGTTTTTAAGAGTTGAAGGTAAGATTAAGGAGATTCCTCCTTAAGATTCCTCCTCTTGAAAGGGGGGTAGATTTAAAACATAGTCCCTGCTTTCACAAGCATTTATTAGTGGTAGGGGGAGGCTGTGAAAAAACAGTGCCTATCCTAATATAAAGAAATGAGCCAAGAAAAGGAATAGGGGAAATAATATATCAAGTATCCCAAGTTGAAATCTTGTTACTGTGGATTCGCTACTTTAAAAAATGTCTTGTTTCAGAGGTGTTGCTGATTAGAATCCTCTTGGATGTGAGAATCTGAGAGCAAGCCAAAGAAAGACATTCTGTTCACATTAATAAACTTGCTTATATCTACTGTAGCCATATTTGCAAATATTTTTAAGATGGTACTTTCTGTGAAATATACTTTTAGTACCTCTTGAAGTATATAATAGCATCCTACATGGATTTACTGCTGTTTTATTTATTTTTTGTTTTTTAGTGTTAGTGAATTTCATTAATTACTGTTTGGTGGTAGATCAAGGTTTCAAAAGCAGTTACATTAAGGACTTTTTAGATGTTTATGTCCCTAGTATTCCAGGCATTTACATTCAGAACAGTTGATAACCAGGAGAAATACAAATTCTAGAGCTGAAAAAGTGTAAGAAACACTAGATCAGTAAAATGGAGTTGATGTAGAAGATGTTTGAGGGGTTTTTTGTTTGTTTGTTTTTTCCCGAGACAGGGTCTCACTATGCAGTTCAGGCTGGCCTCGAACTCACAAGGATTCTCCTGCCTCTGCCTCCCAAGTGCTGGGATTACAGGCATGTGCCACCACGCCCAGCTTGAGGTTCTTAATAATAGCCTATCTAGAGATTTACAGTAGGCTGTAGGCTATTAAAAGTTCTGAGAAGTCCTGTAGTATAGGAACCTGTGTAGTGTGAACATTTGTAGCCATGAGCCCTAGTTTATGTCAGACTTCTGTATCATATTGTACAGGTTAGGAAACAGATCCATTACTGTCTTCAAAACGCTGCAAACTGATTGGTGGCCATGAAAAATCTTTGAATATAGAAACAAACTCTTTAGGCTTATTGCTGATTTACATTAGATTTTTCTAAGCTGTTAGTAGCTGGAATTATTTTCTTGTCCAAACTGTCAGTTTTTTTGTTTTTTTTGTTTTTAACATTTGTGGCTTTAAAAATGAGGAAACTTCCAATGAGCATATAAATATACACTAATGAAACAATTTTTTAAATTAATGATACAAAGAAACTAAAAGTAATGATTCATTCGATTCCTATGCAGAATAGGAAAGAACAGTATCCAAGGATATGTGCTTTGTTAGTGTCATAACTCCCCTGACTGAGGGGCCAATTCTGTTTCCCCCTCCCTCCATAGAGCTCTCCACAATGCAGTTTAACTTTTAATAGTATTAAAATTAGAGACCCAAAACTGTTTTAACTCCTATAAGAAGCACTTTTATTATTTTACTCTCTCACATTCAGAGTACTCATGAAGTTCTTATATAGCTTTTAATGTTCACTTTAAAACTTGTAATTTAAATGAAATTAAATTTGATTTTCTTAGCTTATAAGTATAGGGACTTTATGAAGTTCTTGCCGGTTTATTTTGTATCTGTGGAGAGGAAATTTTTGCTAATCTTTCTAAACAGTAACATAATACAAAAACATGAAATAACCAAGAAACGTCCATTTTCTCATGGAGTTCATTCATATATACCTTGTAAAACAATAATGTGATAAATATTATCATACTTTTTAAAAAATAGACTTAAGATTGGTATGCTTAGAAATAAATTTGTAAGATTCCAATTTCTTCTATGTGACAGTAGTTTTATTTTTGAAAGGAAATTAAATCATTAATGGTCTAAATAATTCAAAGTGATTTAGAAATTTATGAGATAGCTTTGTTGTATTTCATTAAAATTGAGTATGAAATCTAGTATTACGCTATACAATTATAGATGTATTCTGTAGAAGTTGAAACATATCTCTGGCCATAAAGAGCTGGGAATAAATAGAAATAATAATTCAACTTTTTAACTTTTAATTTTTTAAACAAATGACAGGATTCATCTCAGGAAGACAATCTGAAGAGTAGTGATCTCCAAAGACTAAGCATTTCAAGGTATGAACATTCTTCACTATTAGAATGTGTTTTCTTCCACGGGTTACTTTGCGTTTGTACCTAGATTTCTGTTATGATTTAACCTTAAAAACAAAGCAGATGGATACTATTTGGATGCTGAATGTAACCTCTGATTAGAATATTTATAAAAAACATTTAACGGCAGGCTTGAGCTTAAGTATTAGAGAGGTACACATTTTGATGTCTTAAAATTTCTAAACATTAAGTAATACTTTAGATACAATTTTAAGGAACTAGCTATGTGGAAGTGTCCAGTAGTAATCCATGATTTTGCACATGAGGAATTACACATTTCCATATAGTAATGTATACTTTTGTCTTAAGGGAAAACTTGGACAACCTTAGTCTTTGTGATAGCATGAATTTTAAGAGAAGTGTTCCTTTTAAGTAGCTATCAGAGCTCATGTGTTTCTTATTTATTTCAGTCCTTTTTACTGAAATGACACCTTTGTTTCAAATGAATTAATAATTTTTGTTTCTGCTATGTTAGGATGGCCTCTCTACATGTATACCTTCCATCCAGTGAAAATTACTGATTTGACTTCAGTGTTAAATCATTTGGCTTCCCAAGTTTATTGACCTAAATAAAATGTGAATCACCTCAGATCTATTCCTGTCAAAAGCCTGCTTGAGAGGAAGATCAACTAGGGAAAACAATTTGAGGAAATACATGCAGCTACTCTTCCAGATGAGGAGTGGGCCGACTTCTTCTATGAAGTAACCATAGAGGCTGGCCAGTCTGGTGCAATTACTCAACTGAACATTTCAGTTATGCCCTCACAATTTTATCTGCATTTACCACAAGGAAGTTTTTCCCCCCAATGTGTCAAATATAATTTCCATGTAAACTTTGTCTTACAACTTACCTTCTTTATCAAAGTTACCTTTTCTGCTATCAGTCTAGGTTTGTCATTTTTACAAGCCACTTCAAATCATTTTTGGACAAAAGCAAGGAATTGATATATATGCCAGAATCAGAGTAACTCAAATTAGATGTAAATGGTGTAGAGTAAGACTTCTGCTTCCATTCATTGTGTATTGCATAATTTGGATTATTTCCATTGAGAATATTTTGAAAAGCTGCCTCCTGCTCACCCCCCACCCATATCTGTTTGAAGGCACCAGACACCTAACAAGATAGTTAAGAATCTGTGCCAGGATTTGGGGAGGTTAAAAAACCAAGGAGCTAATTCCAGTTTTTGAGACTGTGGAGCTATAATTATGTCAACAAACTGTAATATTTAATTCTCTGAAGTCTAGTATCAATTCTGAGGATCATCTAAAAGAAACAATTTTTAGAAGGTATTGCCTTAATTAAGTTCAGTCTAGAAGTACTGTGTGGTAGCCCTTGGAGCATAAGACTAATTTTGTCAAGGCACATAAATGTGGGTCAGACCCACGTTTCTTCTTTAGAGTATTTCTATTGATGAATTATTAATTTTAATTTTATGAGTTTTATCATATTGAACAGTGAGTACTTAACAGGAAAAAATCACAAAAATAAAGTATTTATAAAAAAGCATCAAAATTTTCAACATCGACTGGTTTTTCCTATAGTCTAATAAAAAGAACATCAGAAATAAATTCCCATATGAACTACAATGAAAATGCCAATAGCACTCTACCAAAAAAAAAATCTTTATTTCAATTATCACACCTAAGGAAGTCTGCACACATGACAGCAGCACGTTCCTTACACACACCTCTTATACTGACAGCACATGTTTTCTGCTTTCCTGGCTTTTTTGTAGGACGTACTTGACATCTCAATGGTCTTGCTATTTTGTTAGGAGGTTATTATACAGTGTGTAGTTAACAGGAGCATAAAATATCAATAAATAAATTATTACATTCTTAATATGATATGTGTGTTTAGAATAGATATCATTTTCATATCAGCTATGTACTTCCTTACAAAACCTAAAAGATAACATCAGAAATAAATTCCTATGTGAACTACAGTGAAAATACCAATAGAACTGTACCATAAAAATAAGTTTTGCTACAACTGTCACACCCAAGGCAGTCTTCACACATGACAACTACATGTTCCATACACAAGTATTGCTTACACTGACAGCATGTGTGCTTAGCTTTCCTTTCCTATGTGGCAGCCTTGTCACCTTCTTCCTGTTTTGCCAGAGCTTCCTATTGTACAACATGCACTTAAGGAAATAAAATGTCAATAAAATACAGTATCAGATAATGTAGTGAGTGCTTAGAATAGACATCAACATTTTCATATCAGCTGTTTACTTGCTTAAAAAACCTAAAAGATAACATCAAAAATAACCTATGTGAACTACATTGTAAACACAAACAAAAGTCTACCACAGAAATAAGCTTTGCTTCAACTATCACACCCAAGGCAGTCTTCACACATGACAACTGCATGTTCCAAACACAAGTATCGCTTACACCGATAGGTACATATGTTTTGTTTTCCTGTACTTTCTTGTAGGATTGTTTTCCTGTTGTTATAGTAGGTCTTTGTGATGCTGCACCTGCTTGTTTGCCTGTCAGCTTAACAGTGTGCTCCACAATTTTTTTGTGTAGTCCCCTGTGCGGAAACATTTTGTTTTTTTTCTGCTACAAATGATCTCCAGACCCAGTCCTCTAAGAAAATTTCTCTGTGATATTTGCATTTATTTTCTTTGTAAACTACAAAACTATTTATGCCACACATGTTTAGGATTGAATAAAACACAACCGTTGGCCAGTGCTTTGTGTTTCAAGTAATATCACAGTTGCTGCATAACTCATCAACAGCATCTACTCCACCTTTGGTTTTGTTGAAATTTCCATCTCAGGCTTCCATTTTGTCAAGGTTTCCCTATCAATAGTTCCATCATTGTGAAATGTTGACATCAGCAGTATAATTTTGCTGCTTTTTTTTTTTTTTTTTTTTTTTTTTTTGCCATATATGAGGCCAGTGTTACAACTTTCTGAAATAAAATGATTGTACTATAACAGCTGTTTTGAAATTGCAACATTTCATTTGGAATTTCTATTTTGTTCCTGTGTACAGTTGCTGTGCTGGTCAACTTGTGCTCTTTTAGCAAATGTAACATCAATTGGAAACTGGTAAACCAATTGTCGAATGTCACATTCCAATTAGTTTGGGAGATGAGAGCAACAAGTGTGTTCACAATATCATTCAGTTTATTACTATACGAATAAGGACCTGATGGCTGAGTTCCAGGTTAAGTGTTTAAATTGAAAAAATAATAAGTCTTCGCATCTACAAGGACATAAATTTTAATGCCATGTTTTGACCCATCACTTTTCCGTAAGTCTTACATTCCTGCAGTCACCATGAGAAATCTACGCTAAGTACAGCAGGCCTATGAATGATTTCAGTTCAACTAGTAAGATGTCATAATAAACACATTTTGAATATGGCTATTGCTGCATATAGAAGGTTTTACTTGCATTTCAGCCTTTGTGTATTTCACAGCATCTTATAGCATTTTGTCTGTTACAATTTCCAACATTGGATGGCAGTGCTGGCATTCTGTCTAGTATGTTTCACCCCTGCCGAGACCTTAACTATATTTTCGGACCTAGTTCTAACATTGTATTATTCTATTTGGTTATGTGGCCATTTTGCAGCATTTTTGACTAGTTAAGTATATACTCACATTGCTGTTTTGTCATCTGAATTGAGGTCTGCATTCGCTGTGTCTATATCAGTTGCTTCTTGCTCCATTTCACTATCACAGGAACTTTGGCTCACATGGCCAACATTAAAGTCATTATCATCATCATGTACTTACACCACTCTTCTGTTACGAAAGCATGTATTTTACCATAATGGATCATCTTCATCATCCATGCATGAGTAATCTGATCATTGACTTTTGATCTCCTCCAAAATTTGGAAATCTTGTTTTTAATGTGCCATTGTACTGAATTGGGCTACTTCTACCAGAAAATCAAAAGAAAACTTTTTTAACAAATCCTGGAGTGGTGTGGGTCTAGTGGACCCTCTGTGATGCTTGGGTAAACATATGCAGAACCAGTTAAACGGAGCATATAGGTGGGTCCAAATCCCGTTTTGACACTTTTACATACATGCTTACTCCTTGCTGTTTGTCATACCAAGTGGGTAAACACAAATTGTTTCCTGTATCCTTCAGGGAAAGGTACTGAAATGCACAACCAGCTACTATTACACTAAAGTATAAATTTACAGTAGAAAAGTAAGGGATGGACCCATTGAACCCAGTCTTATGTTCTAAGGGTATACCAATGGTATGGTATGTTTAAAGAACACTGCATTTAAAGCAAGTCCTAATGGCTTCCCTTTAGTGCTCGTGTGTGCCTGGGGCAGGGGGATTGGGGTTTTTTTCCAGTTGGTTGGGAAGTTACCTTGTCCACTTTTAGGTGAAACAATTCAGATGATAACTTTATTATATTAAAGTACATGGGAATATTTCTAGTTTTAGATATTTTAAAAAGTATTTTTCAGTTATTTGGAAAATTCCCATTGGCGAATACTCATTTTTAAAATTACTACATTGCCAGGCAAACAATGTACTTCATTGTTTTTTTAAGACAGATTGAACATTTTAATTACTGGAGGCCTTTTATAAAGTACATACTGTATAAAAAGATCATTTAATAATAGCCCTATTGGGCCGGTGAGATGGCTCAGCAGCATACGCACCTGCCTTGCAAGCGCGAGGGCCCGAGTTCAACTCCCGGAACCCACATACGAAAAAGGGGCCGGTGATATCACTCAGCGCACGGGTGCCTGCTGGCACTCGAGGTCCTGAGGTCGACCCCCGGTACCCACAAAAAAAAAAAAAATAATAATAATAATAGCCCTATAAGAACTTTAGCTGGTATTCTTTATTTTATTTTGGCATTAGCTTTAAATTGATGGCTTCAGTTTTTAAACCAGATCTGGGTATAAGGTTACTGTACTTCTTTTATTCATCTGTATACTTACTGTGCATCTGTTATAGGTGATGCATGAATATATAAATCCTTGGTTTAGAAAATACTAATTAGGTTATTATATTTCAACCTCTTTATTTCCTTACTGATCACAAAAATATATGCTGTTATTGATGGCCATGTTATTGATACAACAAGCATTTTTAAAATACAGAATAAAACAATATGTATCAGAATGTATTACACATAACAAATGTATATATGGTGTCTTTGTAACTGTTTTTTTTGGTTGCAATGTAAAAAGATTGCTATGCCTGCAATCAGAATGTTTAAAAGATACTTGTTTTGGTGAATCACAATTGTCAAAATATATTATTTTAAATTTTATAGATCTTGGCTATGAACATCCCTTAGTATAATTTTAGTTCTTGTGGGAGGATATAATCATTAATGGAAATTTTCTATATTAAAGTGTTGAATGTATAGTGTCAGTTAAGAAAACAGCTTTTGTACAGCTTTACTTTATAATCAGGACATGTAATCCTTTCATGGGTTGCAGATAAGCAGGCTTCATTAAATGTCAGAGGTGTGAAGTTTTATACTGAGACTAAGAAGATTGTGTCAGCGGTCAGTGCTTTAAGTTGAAGATACGAAAAATGCTATTCCACAAGAGCAGTGATCAGTCATTAGATTGCACTGGTAAAAGACAGCTTTGGCAAACATCATAGACTGGAGTAGACTCCTGAACCTGTTCCTTATGTGCAAAATGAGGTTACTCACTTTGCTAAGTTGTTGAATGTGGGTGAAATGTTTAGCACTTAATAAACGCTCAACCATCATTTTTGTTTCATTGATAATATTTAGCCAGGGAGTCTTTTTGGAATGCCTGAGTGTTACATTTCAGTGTTTAAGTATAGTTATATAGTTCTCTATAGACAATTTTAGTAGGATTTTGCTTGTGTGTTATTTAAAGCTTCATACTCCCAGGTCATAAACTATGGTGAGGTGCCATGGAATCTATGCATAGTCTTAAAAATACTTAGGTAAAATACTTAATAATTCACAGGTTAGTTGGAATCCTGCTAACGATTTGAAATAACAGCTTGCCTTTTTCAGTAGTTCTTAAATAATGGTTTAAACATTTCCTTCAAGTAGATAGAATTAAAAATAATTTTATATACTTTGGAGATTTGTCACTTAAATATTAACTATAAAATTGGTAACAGCAGTTGCAATTACTTTGGTATCCACAAGAGGGAGAGCTTATACTTAGCAATAATCTTAGATTTTTATATTTTTAGTTTTCAGTGCAGATGACATTAAAGGCAAAAGACAAAAAGACTAGATGTGTGTTAAATTCTATGACCTAATTTTCAACCTAACCTAATTTTTAAGTGGTCTTCATTAAATTGAATTGAAAAATATCCATTAGACACTGTTGACACTTCTCTATTTGTTCCTTTTCTATTTTACATGCCTGCATATTTTAAATGATTAGATGTACTTGGTATTTCTGTACTCAAACATTATCATAGGCATTTTCTTTTTTTCAAATCTGATACTGACTTACCATCTCATGCCAATAATAAACTATTTTTAAACTATATTGGTCACATTATGACTGTCTGCATCAATTAGCACAAGTACAGTGTTTATACTTAACTGCTATATAATTTGAGGAACTCTTTGGAAAACATACTGAATGCCCAGAATTGCACTAGGATCCAGCAGTTCTCTTCACATCTTCCCACTTAAAACAGCCTCCTTTGTAAAACATTCTTACGTAGTGAACATCTCAGATTTTAGCTGGTAGAGTTGATTAACTAATTTTTGTGAGGTAATTATTTCACACCTGTCAAAAACCTGCCAAAAGCTCTGTGATTTCTAATACACTGTGAGTTAACAAATGACATTCACAACAGACTAAAACAAGTGGAATTTTCTCCAAAGCAGTATATTGTGCTATCTGCATTGAATGAATTATATCCTCAGTAGAATTGGAATATTTTGACAGAAAAGGTACTAACCTTACATGATTCAAAAGGATTGTTTTTTAATACATCTGTTGCTCTTCTAGTAGGATATTATATTTAGATTTTTAGAAGAGTTATCCTTATGGCTAAACAAAAATTAAAGCATGTAGTGACATGTGTTTGTTTAGTTTGACACTGATATCTCTATAAAGCAGTACTGGCTATTTGAACGCTATGAGATCAGTTGTTATTACATTTAATATGGTGTATATCCTTGTACAACAAAATGAGAATATGTGCTGAAGATTTCAATTCATTTGGCAGTTTAGCTGAAGAAAACCATGAATGTCCAAGTAAAACTACTGAAAATTAAACCTTTAAAAATTAGATTTAAAATAACTATGGTTCCTCACATAGTTGAAATAAAATACTTTTAATTATAAAAATCTGAAAGACATTCTAGAAGTTCTGTTTAATATACTCCCTCCTCTCTAGCTTCTTTTAGCTTATGAGGAAATCATCTGGCTCTTCATATCTTGTGCTGTCATGTCACATTGGTTTAGAACCAACAATATGAGACAGCCCAGTCAAACATAAAAGAATGTAATACATAAAACCCAAATTTTATTTTAATGTAGATTTGGGTATACATTCTGCAGTTGATACATCATTTCAGTCCATAATGTCAAAACCAAACAAATGAAAATTTAAAATACATGAATATATGAATGAATATAATTTTATCCTTGTACTGATTTATGAATGACGAGCATATTCCTTACCACTTAATTATATTAAAACCACTGCACAGTATAAGCTATAGTAAAATCTCAGGTCTTGAGATTTGTAAGAAACTCATCAATTAGAATAGCTTATTATAATATAACCTGTTTAATACAGTACGTGTGATTGATAGAAATCAAGAGGACATTGTATGTTCACTTACTGTAATGTCCTAATATCTTTTGTTTAATTTACATTATCACAAAGCTATTTGGGACAGAAATGTAGATCGCCTTTTTTTTTTTTTTCTGTTCGAGACAGGGTTTCACTGTGCAGTCCTAGCTGGCCTTGAACTCACTTTGTAGCCCAGGCTGGCCTCCAACTTCCGGCTGTCCTGCCTCAGACTCCTGAGTGCTGGGATTATAGGCGTGAGCCACCAACCTGGCTTATTTCTAAAGTTTCTCCTTTTTTTTCCATGAAGAATAATGGGTACTAACGTATTTTGTTTTTTTTTTTTTTTTTTTAAAAACCTCTATTTCAGTGATAATATGCAACATGCATACTGGGAACTGAAGAGGGAAATGTCTAATTTACATCTGGTGACTCAAGTACAAGCTGAAGTACTAAGAAAACTGAAAGCCTCAACCGCAATCAAAAAAGGCAAGTCACCATTTGCCGGAAACCACTGATTCCAGCCAAAGTGCTCGAAGAGCAACTAGCTATTGTATCTTATCAAAATCTCATCAGATGAGTTTGATAAGAAGTATATATAGTATATTCACAGCCTACCCATTCTTTGCTTTGGCTTCAGGCTCATACTGGTCAGCTTCACACATAGAGGTGTTGCTGTTATGTTTTTTCTTCAGTACTGTATTCTTTTTCCCTTGTGGCTTTTCTCAGCCAAGTGTTGCTTATGTGTATAAGGGTGAGGTGTTAAGTTTGCTCTACTTGACCTTTTACAACTACTTCATAAACTTAAAAAAAAAAAAAAATGCTAGAGCAGTTTTTAATGCCAGTGCTACCGAATAAATAAAGACCTTGCCTTTTATTTTTAGAACAATGACTTTGATTCATTATTTAGGTGTTTGGATTTTTAGTAATTTTTCCTAATAATTGGATAGGTGGGAAACCAGATGCTTTCCTTTATCTTCTTCAACCAAGCAAAAATTTTAATGGTTTTGCATTCTGTATTTAACTGCTTGGCTGACTAAACTTTGAGTTTAGGGTTAGCTACAGGTATAGTGGCTAAAGCTGTTTTTATACCTTGGGGAAAACAGTACAGTACATTTTTGTCTGGTATTAGATAATAGATTTATTTCAAAAAGGTTGTGTATTATATATTTGAATGCCTTAAGATTTACTTTTTAATGGAATGACAAGACAAAAGATACCACTTAATTTAAAGTTGTTATTTGCACCTCAGACTGTCCTAAAGAGCACTAGAGAATTATTTTATAGTTTTTCTCAGGGGTGTTTTATTAGGAAAAATGTTGCACGTTGGGAAGAAAAATTACAGTGAGTTTTCAGTATGGCTCTTTGTTTAAATAATAACTACAATTTCTAAAGAATAATAAAAGTTCTTTCCACACTTAGGAGTAGTTTATCTTGTGTTCCTTATAGTTGGTTGATGATATACCTTCTGATGCTTTGGACACCAACTTTTCTAACACATTACCTTTAACAGTGCCAAACACGAATCACCATTTCTTATCAGAGAGTTCAAAGTTTTGTAGGAAACAGAAATTAGAGCATAGGTCACCGTTTTCTCTGACCTATGTATCATCTTTGTCCAGAAGCTAAACCTAATTCCAGTTCTAGCCCATTTCTATCCACCCTCCCAAGAAAAACAGCTTATTTTATAATGTAGTTGTTTGTTTCTTCTAAAACTACATGGAGTCAGTTACACCTGTCTTTGAGCTAAAGTTAAAATTATCTTTCCAGTCTGATACACTGAGGTTGAATTAATGATAGAGAAGCCCATATTACCAGTGTTCTAGTTGTAGTCTTATTCCAAGCCACTCCATGTACACAAAAGATTTTTTTCCATTTTTTACTTGATCTGTATTATGATCACAGCACAATTTACAAAATAATTTTTTTTTTTTTAATGTGGGTACTGGGAGTCGACCTCAGGACCTAGTGCTTGCCAGCAAGCACTTCTGCTGCTCAGCGATATCACTGGCCCTTTTTTTTCCTTTATGTGGGTTCTGGGAGTCGAACTCAGAACCTTGTGCTTGCCAGGCAGGCACCTATGCCGCTGAGCTATCTCACCAGCTCTACAAAATAATTTTAAGTAGAATTATTTTAGAATTTTTACTTAAACTGCTTTCTCCATAAAGGCCTTTGACTATATAGTACAGTAAATGTCAATTCTCAAAAAACTTACTTTTGGACCGCCTATGGAGAAAAGGTTAGAAGAGCAAACAAATATCCTATGCAATACAAAAAACAACTTTCTCAGCCCCCAGTGACATACAAATGACCTGTGGCCTTCATTAGCCAGATTAACTGCCAAGAATGGGATCTTGTATTTTAACTTTATTGGTTTATAACTTTTTTTTTAATGTAATTCATCTTTTAATACTCTGACATAGGCAGGACAGGACTGCTATATCTTTAGATAAGGAAAGTGACACTGAAAACAGTTGAATGACTAGACCTTAGATCATGCATAATTTATCTACAAGTCACATTATCCTTTGATCATACTAACTTAGAAATTTTAATTTCATTACCAGTATTCAGCCAAATTTAGTGAATTGTTATGGTATTCTATGACCACAAATGCCATGAAAACTGACATTGACTCTGTGCTTTCTTTTTAGCTTGCACCCCAGTTGGATGCACTGAAGACTTTGGGAAAGACAGCACGAAATTGCACTTGATGAATTTCACTGCAACATACAAAAGACATGGGCCACCCTCACCAAATGGCAAACCTCTTTGTCATACTGTATCTTCCCCTTTATCAGGAGATATAAAGGTTTTATCAGAGAAAGCAATTCTTCAATCATGGACAGATAATGAAAGATTGATTCCTAATGATGGTACAGACTTTCAGGAACACAACTCTTACAGCAGAAATTCTTTGGAAGATAATTCTTGGGTATTCCCAAGCCCTCCCAAATCAAGTGAGACAGCATTTGGGGAAACTAAAAGTAAAACTTTGCCTTTACCCAACCTGCCGCCACTGCATTACTTGGATCAACATAATCAAAACTGTCTTTATAAAAGTTAATTCTGAAGAGATTTCATGATTTGATCATGAGGTCACTGTATCTCTCAGTGGTTCTCCCAAGAAATTATCTAACAAACAAAGTGGATTTTGATTAAAATTTTGCAGTTCTTCAGTATATACATTTCAACATAAGGTATGATAATTAGTTGATTTTCTAGTATGAAAGAGCGCCCTTGAGCTCTATATTCTAAGAGTCAGATATATGCTAACTATACTAATGAATAAATTTAAGATATTTAAAGATAAATCTGCCATTGATAACAATTTTGAAATCCGCTATAGTTAAAGAATAGAATTGGAGATGTTTGGACGTGGTTTGACAAAGTATGTCAAATGCCTAAATATCCATTCATAGAAAAGGAAGCCTTTATTATAGGAGAAAAACCATGTACTTTGATTCAAATTGCATAAAGGGGCAAATGACAATGTGAATAGGTTATATTGACTTTACGAAGCATAAAATTACAAAATATAATGGAATAAAGTGTCTAGGTTATTACATCTCTGTTGTGTTCCTGAGTTTAAGATTTAGTCATTCTTCAGTCACAATTTTTGTAGATAAAATATTAAAAATTAGGATTTTAAGACTTGAAATAACTTGACCACTTTGTACTAGTAACATTCAAGTCTTAAATGGCAAAATAAAAGGATGAATTAAAAACGATATGGTATGTGAATAAACTATTGTAACTTTATACACCAGTTAGAAAGGACAGCTCATAGATTTCAGTCTGTTATATCCCTTCAGTGATCCATAAAATATGTAACTATATAACATCTTCAAAAGGAATACAGTTGCCTGTTGTATAAAGCAGCTTGTAAATTGTTAAAGTTTGTTTTGAAATGTACTTGAGTGATTTTTTTAATTAACTGAAATAGGCATTTTCATTCTAGAACTAAATTATGTACTGTATTGATACAGTACAGTCATAAAATGGCCCTAAACTCATTCTAACTGGCCAATGATTTGTAGATAAGAAAATAACAGATGGCTACACATGGAAAGTTATCTACATTATTCCAGAATAGAGGCATTAGGAACATTAGAAGTAATGTTAGTAGTGTTATTACTTGGTTCATACATCTTTTGCCTGGGATAAAGTATTTCAAGTAGGAAGTATTGGTCCTTCATGCAAGTTTCATGTATCTTGAACTCAAAAGAAATCTTAGATCTCTTCTGTATTATTGGATAGCATACATAGGACATTGTTCACTTCACTGTTCACATATTGTCTATTATCTCACTTATTCAAGGTTGTCTGCGATTAATGGAATTGATGTCAGACGCTGGAATTTATAATTGACCAATGAACATAGCTGACTCAAGGGAGTACGGTCTTCCTGCCAAGTAATAGAACAAAACCCAATATGCATAAAACAAATGCAAGACTCCAGGCTTTAGCTGAAGGAAGCAACTACATGTATAATAACCAAGCGGCAAAAGCTATTTCTCATGTAGCCACATAGGCCATATATTATCTCTAATCCCTACTGTAGCTTAGTGGTTTGACTTTTTTAAAAATAAGATTAGAATTTTTCCTTTGTAAAGAAAAGTTGTAGGAGACAATGGCTTCATTAATGTATTGAACAATGCTAAGAATTAATTAAAATTATCTTTGTTTGAAATGGAAGTGAATATGAAATACTCTCCTTGCCAATGTAGTGCAAGGTCTGGTGGTAGTTGTTATTAATTTCATTTCTCTAATACAGAGTTGTCTGGATAAACTGAGTTACTTTGAGTGGAGAAAATTCCCTTTTTTTCTTGGCAGTTTAAAGGTAAATGATGTGAAAGACTCTTGAGTAAGAACATATTAACCAAAAAATATTTTTATCCAGCCAGAAATTTAATAATCTCAGTTCTCATCAAATTGAAAAAGAAATGACTGGCTCATCTGTAACTTAAAATCTATTAAAAATCTAAAATTTTATGTTGACCCCTTTCATACTAGTCATAACTTTGAAGAGCTTAACTTAAAATTTTCTTTAATATTTATTTTCTAAGATAATCCAATTCACTTCCATAACTCGAATCATATGAAGAGAATACAAGTAACAAAAAAACCCACCTGTGGCTCCCACACTTACTAGCTTCAGGTAAAATTTATATCCCTAAAAGGAAGATTCTCTTATTATTGCCAAAATGGAACTGAATTCAAATGTAGAACAGGGACATATATATGATACATTAGGAAAAAAAAAACAGGGAAAATTCAAACTTCAGAACTAAGTAACTAACTCACATGACAACGAAGTAATTATTTCATCCAGTAAAGCTACCTGGAAAGGGTAAATCTTAAGGAGAAAAAAAAAATAACCCTGTATATTGTCACTTATGAACAGGGAACATAAATAGAAGCAAAGGCACCAATAAGCAAGCAAGATATATGTGAGGCAGATGTACTACTCACATAAGTAGACTTGAGTAAGTTGAGGCATGAATATTCTGAAGGCTATGATGATCTAATTTTTGTCATGAAAAAGGATGAATGGATTATGCAATATAGTTTATCTATGCACCTGTGGAAAATATGACATATATAAGTAAATTTTACATGTAAGATTGAAACTGACCTCTTTAATTAAATATTTCACTAGCTTCTTAAAGTAATTATTTTGCCATTTCTTCAGTTGAGTAATTAAAAGCAAGAATTAAGCTCCTGTGCTGTGCTTTAGGTGATGCACCAGTAACAAAAAGCCAGTGGAGAGATACAGGCTTGTTTGCCCCTATACTGTATAGTCTCTCAGATTTCTATATAAGCTTATTTCCAAATAAGACTTAACTACTTACTACCAGTAAAAGATCATTTATCAACTCTTGAAGCACTTTCCTGTATACTTGCAACAGTCACTAAATCCTCACAATAACTGAAATTTACTTCTACAGTTGCATAGTTAGTAAGCGTTAGAACTACAAAGGTAGGAGGGATTCTGATTCATAGCCATACTGCTATACTGATAGTTACTAACACCTCTGAAGGTTGTTCATTCCTTAGTACCTTTGATTCCCATGATTAGCCATTAGCCTATATAATACATGAAGGGAATATCCATATGAAACTCTGAAAATCATTAGCACTGTTACAGAATTATAGTTGTGGAAAAACTTGTAAAAAAAAATCCAGAATGACCAGAAAAACCATATTCCATTTCAGTATTTAATCTTATCGCATATTTAATAAACCAAAGTTTTTCAATAAAAATCTTTATTTCATATAAAATTAATATTTTAATAGGATGAAGGAAACATACATTCTTATCTTGAATCCATTATTTCACATGATTTATAACACAGATAATTTCTATGAATATGAGATTTCCGACTGTCATTTGAATGTTTGCCTACATGCTTGTGGGAAGCTTCTGTAGCCTTTTCTTGCTAGGAATTCCAGTTTTTCTGAATTCTTCCCTTTCATTCAGGTATTCCATTTTGCATTCTTCATAAAAGGCTGGATCATTATAGCTACAAGGAGAACATAAAAATCTTTTAAAAGTGAAAGATTTTGACAAGCAGTCAATATAAACTAATATTCAGGTATGTAGTTCATCAGGTATTATCTTCGGAAGTAGAGTTTCAGTAATGGTCACAAATTTATTGTAAATATTATGCTACCAAATCAATGGAAGCAATAAAGAACTAAAGATTTTTTAAATGTATTTTTTATCTGACACACAAAACATAAAAAATCATACACGTTAATGAAAAGATTTTTTATATAACTGTCACAGGACACAGCACTGAGAGAATTGCTATCCTTGAAGAGTCTGGTACAACAGGGCAAAGACTAGACTAAAACTGCATGTAAAAAGTGCTGTAACAGAAATGTTACTCAGGATACCACAAAAACAGGAAGGGAGGAGATATCATGAAGAAATGTTTGAGTTGCATTCTGAAGGACCAATACAAGTCCACATAAAAGGTATGTGGATGAAGAAAAACTGAACTATGCATGAAGAACTATGTCTTTTCTCATTGCTGAGACAAAACACCTGACACCCAAAGTAAAAGGAGGAAAATTTATTTAGCTCACAATTTGTACAGGTTTCAGTCTATAATGGCCTGGCTCCAAGGCAGGGTGACATGGCAGACAGGCATCGCAGAGGAGAGACAGCTCATGGCAGGAAGAAGGTAGCAAAGCAACAAAGGATTACCAGCTCTTTCTATCCCTTATATCTTATCCAGGCTACTCAGGGTGGGTAGCACTCACACCCTTAATCCTAGTGTCCTTGAGCCTAGCACTGCACCATGAATCAATCCCAGGGTCACACACTCTAGATCCATCCACCTCTGAAAAAGCCCCACCTATGACTGCATGAGGCTTTGCGGGGACATCTAGACACAAGCCATAACAAACTTCAAGTGGAGGTACTGTAGCAGTAGATGCACACAGAAAGGACCTAAGATAAACATGAAAAGCACAAGGACCAAGTCATGATGAGCCATATATGCAAAACAAAGCCTGAAACCTATCCTAAGGGCAATGAGCACAATTAACCAGCAACTGTGGGATCAGTGTTGTGTCTTACATGAATCTGACAGCATGTGCCACAAAGGCCAAAAGGGAGCAGCAAGATTAGAAATAGAATTCCAATAAACTTAAAATAATCCAAACAAGAACTGAAGGCGCAGGCAAATGAAACAGGAATGGAAACGGGAAAAAAAGAATTTGTTGAGATCTGGGAAATCAACGGGAAATCAGAATTAGGGGACAAAGACAACTTAAAATCTAGACAACTGTACGATTCATAAAGACACATGATGGAGGAGAAAAATGAAACTGAGTTCAGTTTGGGACCTCAAGAAAGAAGCAAAGAAATAACACTATCTATAGTAATTTAATACATGATAAAACTGAGCAGTCTCAGATTTAAGAACAAAGACAACCCAGGGAGATACGAAAGAATTGGTTAAGGAAGAAAAGGTTGAAGTACAGAGAAATGTATGAGAAACTGGAAATCATCATTAGGGAAATTCTTCTAATTGAAATTCTTCTAACTTCAAAGAAGAGATGGCCAGAGGGGGGTGAAGCATAAGAAAGGCCCAATTGTTGGATTTGGCTATACCTAAGAATAGTAATTTCAGAAATGAGATCATAGTATATTCAGGAATGAATGGTGAGAAACAAGTACAGGAGTCTAACCATTAATTTTCAAGATGTTACTAAAGAGAGTAGTGGTTATATTCATATTATGGAATGTCAGATAGTAATTAACGAAGGAGAGCACTTATTCAAAGAAATAAACATTTCTTAGGGCAATGATGGTGAGCCTTTTAGAGATGAGTACACAAACTGCAACCTAAACCCACTTATTTATCGCAGAGTGCCAACACTGCAATTAAACCTGAATAGTGTGGTTTTAGTTTAGAAAAAACTCATACATTAACATCTTTTGTCTTAAAAGAAAAACAAGTAACGTGCATGCCATGTGAGGGTATTCTGGAACCTAATGTCAAGTAAAATTTTCTTTAATAACTTTCCATTTACTTTTAGCAAATGTCACAACTTTTGTTCCTTCACTGATTTTCTCTTCCAAACCATAAAAAGCAGTTTGCTCTGGCTTCCCAGGCCCTCGTCCAGGATGCACTAGAACCTGTTTCCTCATATGGATGATTATTCAAATGATTAATATTGAGATAATTTAAAAATATAAATGTTATAAATAACTAAAGCTCAAAAAAAAAAAAAAAAACCATTTACTGAGTATCTACTTTGTGCTAGGAACCATGGTAAAAGTGTTAACGTAACAAAATCACTCCAGGTAGAATTATCCCTTCTCAAAGTGAGGAACTACCCAAGGTCACACAGGTAGATTAGCTGTCTCTGAGCCAGAAGCTCCGCCTAGGCTGCCCCCTTTCTAGTCTCTGCTCCTGTCAACTCTGCTCTACAGCTCCCCATTTTCAGGGAGGGACAATGTGTCAAACTAAGAAAAACATTATGATGACTGAATTGGAAGTGAAAAATCCTTCATCAACATAAAAAAATTTAATAAACATTCATTAAACATCTAGAAATGGAAGAACAGTTTATCACAGAATGAACTCATTCCTACAATAAAGTGCTTAACTTAGAACACCTGGCCCATAGATAAGAACTGCTGTTAGTATTATTAACTTGAGGAAAAACGCTGTCATCTCTAAATGGAGGCATGAGTTTACATAATCTCTGAAATCCTTTCCAATTTCAGCATTTAAAAACCTGTAAGTTTTTAAAAATAACACAATTTGTTATTATAAATAAGGGACTCAGATGAACATTATTTATTTAGTACCCTAAGAAATATACCATACTGACATATATGGCTCACAGGCTAGAGGAACAGTATATAAAGGAAATGAGAGCTTGTCAAAATAAAGATTTTATAATTATCAACTAAAAATACTTATTAAAATATTCTGCAATACTATTTGTCAAAAATGAGAGCTTGTCAAAATAAAGATTTTATAATTATCAACTAAAAATACTTACTAAAATGTTCTGCAATATTATTTGTCAATAATGTGGATAATAAAATGTACGGTGATAAAAAGCACTTGCATTCAAAGAACTCTGCATACTTTCTCCTAATTTGAGGAACATCTGCCAGAGTGAAGTGTCAAAGTGTTGGCTTTGGGATCTACACGACGGACTGGTGGACCACACTTCTAGGCATGTTGGGTGGGTCATGCAGGTATGGCCTTGGGCTCTACGTCCGGTCCCTCACTTCTTCTCTGGCACTCTCTCCCTGCTTCCTGGCCAACAGGAACTAGGCATCTTTGCTCTGCCACACCCTTCCACCAAGATGTTTCTGCCTTGGAGCAAACCAACTATAAACTGCAGCTCTTTAAAGCCTTAGCCAAACTAAACCTCTCCTCTTTACGTTGTGGGTATTGGTTATTTGGTCTAGCACTGGGAAAGCTGATTAATACAGAAAATGTTACCAGAGAAGTGGGGTCATTTTATAACTGTATTTGACCATATGATTTACAAGCCTCTGGAACTGCTTTGCAGGATTTTGGACTAGAATTCTGTAAATAGAGCATGGGCCAGTGAGATGGCTCAGCAGTGTAAGCACCTGCCTGGCAAGTGCGAGGGCCTGAGTTCGACTCCCCGTACCCACATACAAAAAAAGGGCCGGTGATATCACTCAGCGGCACAGGCGCCTGCTGGTGTGCGAGGTCCTGAGGTCGACCCCCAGTACCCACAAAATAGATAGATAGATAGATAGATAGATAGATAGATAGATAGATAGATAGATAGACAGACAGATAGATAGATAGATAGATAGAGCATGAATGCTGATAGGAATGCAGACAGAAAAGGCCAGGCTCAGGTTTCAGCTGAGAATAAGAACTCCACTGGCAGCTGGACTAGAGGCCATGTGTGTGCTACACTCTGATAAAAATAATAATAATAAAATAAAATAAAATTCTACATTTTACCTTGAGACTGCAAAAGACTGACATTAAGGGTGGTAGACTAATTAATCTGGTAGAATAAATTTCAAGATAGCCTAACATTCAGGGTATGGCATGGGTACTGCTAGCTACTTTTAGCCAGATATATAGTACTAACTGGGCAAAGGCAGAGCAGAAAAATTTGAAAGATTTAAAGTTTGGCCCAGAAGAAACCATGTGTAAAGTATAAACCTAAAGAGGTATGGCTGCTGAAGAGATCAGTGCTATTAAGGAACCAAACACTTTGTACAGGGATAAGACAACAAGATGCCTTGATGGCATCTCAGAAATCAGCAAGAACCATTATAAGCTCAAAGGTGAAAAAGTGTAAATCCTTCAAGTGAGAAGAGGCTCTGGGCCCCCTGCTAGAGAAGGGTCACCTAGGAAATTGGTTCTCCAGGATTCATTTCACTGTGCTCAGCAATCTAAGCACTTAAGAACCTGCTGTCATGCCTAGTCTACTTCTCGAGTTGGCAGCAGACTTCGGCATCATCCATGTGATGCTCGTTTTTTAGGCATGCAGAATGCCAAGAGTTATGAGGTCAGAAAGGCTTCTGAATTTTAAATGAAGGCCTGGAAGGCTAGGCAAAGAGCCCCTGAGAGGGCCATGTATAAGGCTATGGGAATGAATCCAAAGGTGCAGTGGAGACCCCCAGGATATTGAGATGCAAGAAATGTGAACACCTGCCAAAGAAAGCTGCAGGCTATGAGTGGAGCCAGTCCAAGAGACAAGCTGTGTGAGCTGCAGCCAGCAAGGCCATAGGCACAGGACTGCCCAAGCCCTCTGGAACTCAACATCTCACAACTGTGTTCCCTGGATGCTGGACATGGAGCTGCAAATCTTAATATTTACGCTGCTTGAGTTCATCTTATTCTTTTTCTATATTGGTCTTATTCTTTTCTACACCCCCCGTTCTTCCCTTGTGGAGTATGTATATCCTGTGCCACTGAACCCTGGGATTATGTAATTTGTTTTTGATTTTCACAGATGTTTATAGCTAAGAGTCTGCCTTGAGTCTCAGAAACGACTTTGACCCAAATTTTTGAAACAGATTTGAATTATTCAACTTTGGGGAATGACCATTACATTTCTGGTTGTACACAGGATGGTTATGGTTATACTATCTTAGGTGGACATATGAACTTGCTATTGTCTTTAGAGACTAAATATGTATGGTTTGGGTATGAAATTGAAAAGGGGGAGACAAGGTGGTTAGAGTAAAGGAATGTCCACGTGAATGACTTTAGGATGCACGAGGGATTGACTGAGCACCATTCTAGGTCTATCTGAAAGGTCATGGAGGTGTGACCTTGGGGTCTATGTCTGGTCCCTGGTCCCTTACCCCCTCCTCTCTAGTACTTTACTTGCTCTACTTCCTGGCCACCATAAACTAAGCATCCCTGCCCTGCTATACCCTTTCACCATGATGCTTCTGCTTTGGAGCCAGCCAACCACAGAATAAAATCCCCTTACTGTGGGCCAAATTAAACCTCTCTTCCTTCAAGTTGTGCATGTGAGGTATTTTGTCCAGCAGTGATAAAGCTGACTATTACAGAACCATCATGAAACATTAGTGAACATTATATTAAAATATTTTAAAAATTTAACTTCAAAAATCTAAATTTACTTTTGTATCTTTCATATGAGTTATTGCAACTGTTGTAATAATCCAACAAATCAAAAGGCTGGAAAAGATTTTAGAGATAGTCTAATTCAGTTTCTTTCCATTAGAAGAAATAAAAATCAAAATGCAGTATATTCTGTAAATCAATTTATTTCCAAAAACAGGTTTGTTAAATCATGTGAAAAACCACGTTTTTGTTGGCTGACCTCTTTTTTTTTTTTTTTTTAATATGCGGGTACTGGGAGTCGAACTCCCAGTTGCCAGGTAGGTGCTTATGCCGTTGAGCTGTATCACGAGCCCTGACTTCATATTTTTAGTCAGATATAATGCTGATAAACATAACTTTATGAAAAAATCCTTTCATTAAATATGTTGGTTTTTTTATTTTAGAGTAATCTTCAACATAGTGAAATTTTGGACTCAGACAACAATAAGAAATTTGGTTGGGGGAGGTACTGAATGTATTACGTGTGATGAGTTAAATAACTTCTATTACTTAAAACACACACACAATGAAGTAACTACTCACTAAGCAGTTAGACATTCTTTCAATGCAGAATTTTCTTTCCGACATTTTACCACCATCAGGATTCCAGAGTCTTTGCAACATTTGGTAAAATCTGCAATAAATTTGAAAGGAAAAAAACCTTATAATTACATCAATATAATTTTCAATAGCTCTAAGACATTCATTTAACATCTGTCACCTACAGTGTCCAGACACATAGTACATGCTCAACAAAAGATATGTACACTAGCAAAAGGCAGAATGAGTAGAATTCACTTTGTAGAAATGAATGAGATTTGAGAGGAAAAAGAAAGTACTTTTGAAATAAAGGTTAGGAAGCTCCCTGGAAACAATATAGAAACCAACTAGGATATCTAGTAGGGAAAAAGTACATTCTAGGGGAAACAAATAAGAAGAGTCAAAGGAGAACTGCTTCTAGACACTGATACCTGGTTTTTAGTCTCAGTGTATTTTAGCAATATATGACAGAGCTCAAGGATGCAGTTGATACTGTCAAAGCATCTCCTTTCTTTCAGACAAGACAATAATGATGACTTAGTATCGAGTAACAGAACTTCATTTCATTTCTCAAGTCAGCTCTGATGCCCCACAGATTTCAAATGGTTTTCTGTTAAATTTCCATACTAGTAGCTTACCTTTTAAATTGCATTGGCCTATTTGGTATCTCTGCCTTTTCAGGACCACGAACCCAGAAGTGCCTGGAATCATATTCTACTCACAGCTGAGCCACTTGCTACTCTGTCTTGTGTTTGTTTCTGGTCAGATTCAGTCCTAACATCTTTCTACAAGACAAGCTCCTCTGCTCTTTACCTTTTGTAACTATCCTCCTGAACTATTCCGGTCCTATTCTGACCACTGGCTACTCTAGTTCCAGGTTTCACCAACCTCTAATCTGCTCTAAGGTAACCAGCCATTTCAACTTCACATCTTAAGCCATGACATCATCTTCCTGCAGAAACTGTAGGCAAAAGTATTTCCTCAGTATCTTTTATAACTCTTTTAATCAAAATTCTTAAAATTCCCTTCTTTCCTTGAGCTATGTGCTACTTCCAGTTACTGAGAAATATAAATTATTTATAATTATAGTAAGCAGATAAATTCAGGAATTTCCATAAAGCTACATAACTATAATATATAACAAAAATATTTTTAAACAACAAGCAATCAAAAATATTGAGATTTCTTAACTGTGTAAAAAAATCCTTAGGGGAACTTTGCCCGGAAAGAGCCCTACAGCACAGATGTTTATATCCACCAAAATATCAAGGCTATCTCCTAAAAGAAAAATAAGCAAAATAGGAACGAGGACAAAGGATACATGAGAAGACTTTTAATTCAAATAAACTGGCCGAAAACTTCTTTAAGAAAATCACCATATTCAATAGTGGTGATGAAATGGATTCTCCTGTAGTACTTTCAAATCATTATACCTACACCAAGCTAGTTCACTCAAGAAATGTCTAGCAAGATCACTGGCATCACAAATTTTGCCTAATGAAAATATACTAGTTGACCAAACCCCAGCCCTTTTCTGGAAAACAAAAACATGAAGGCTATCAGCAGAAGTCTACTTCCCCAATATTTTTACTGACTTTAGAAATTCACAACAGAAAGCTTACACAGTGTATTAAGTTGCGCTTTCCCAAATATGAAATAAAATATCTTTAGTAGGAAACTGATGGAAGATAGCATTTACATGTTCTGATCACACTAAAGGCACAGTCTATATATTTTCACATTTGTCCAAATTTCTTCAGGAGTGATTGTGACTAGTCTGAAGCCTCAAGCCATTTATAAGGTTTTCGTCACTTGTTTAGCAACAAGACTTTAATGAGGATCTTTATTTCATCCTATGTTACTAGCATATATTCATATAATAGTGACTGCTACTGCCAACTAATTTCTAAAATGGTGTTCTGAAACAAATTTTACAATTAAATTGCTTCCATCTTTCAACTTTATGTTAAATGTTAAATAGTCTGTATATCTGATCCAATAATTTAATTCTAATTACCATTCAAAATTATGAAAATAAAATTTCATTCTATTGAATAAAATAAAGTAATATTTAAGTATTATTTAATGACTCTCAACACTGAGGGTAGCAATATGAAGAAATTGTTATTATTCCAAAGCTTTAAAAATGTACACTCAAAACATTTTTTCTTTAAAATATCAATATTAGAAATTCCATGTTTTTCAACACCCTTCATTTTTCTAAAAGAAACCATTTAATATAATTAACCATTGGTAATAATATACTTTGGTTATAATAAAATCTGTATCAAGAACGTCTCAGTTAAACAGAAACTTTAAGAAAACAGACAAAATTAATCATCTACATTGTAATCAAGTACAAGTAGTCTATATAATGTAGTTTACTATGATATGAAAAAACTTTTGGGGAGTTTCCACGTAAAATCAGTAACAGAAATAACATACTGAAATTATTTTTTATCTTGTTTAAATTATGGAACTTTCTAGTATACTTTAAAATTTAATAACCTCTAAAAATGTTTCCTTAATGAAAGTCAGGGGTAAGCCCTTATGGAGCAGTTCCATGCAAGGAATTAGAAACATAAGGGGAAAAAAAAAAAAGAAACATCAGACATTTGAACTTTCATATTCTTCATTGTACTGAGTTGAGTTCCACACAACACACTTTGCAAATACTGTTATCCAGGTAGATCTAAAGCACTCACACCGATAACAATTTTAAAAGATGTGAAATTAAATATCATTATTTCATATCTTTGACTATAATCACTCTTTTAATCTCCATTAATTTATGATTTTTTTTTTTTTTTGTGGGTACCGGGGGGTTGACCTCAGGACCTCGCGCGCCAGCAGGCGCCCGTGCCGCTGAGCGATATCACCGGCCCATTTTTCGTATGTGGGTTCCGGGAGTCGAACTCGGGCCCTCGCGCTTGCCGGGCAGGCGCTTAAGCCGCTGAGCCATCTCACCGGCCCCTAATTTATGATTTTTAAAATTAAATTTTCACCACCATCTTTAGATATAGGATTTGTAATGTTCCAATAGTTTTATTTCTTTAACCAGTGCTTACAAAGTGCCTATTTTTCACACATTACAAAAAGCATATATATTTAGATAACAATACTGTGGGAGACCAGGGGGAGAATTGGCCTCCTCTGTGAGCACGGAAGGAGAAAGTTTATACAGCTCAGTTTAAGTTGTTTACCTGACATGTACTGAATGGATACTAGAAGGCAGGTGAGCCTTGTGGTACTTTAATTGCTTGTACCCATTTGAGTGAATTAAAGGGGGACAAGCTAGAGGCTCCGAACTCCTCTGTGTACTAGAGGCAAGTGCCCCTAGCTGGGCTCCTTTACCCTACAGGCAAGAGCCCCCTGGCTGCCTCTAGTGTTTGACTGACTGCTCTGTCATTCATCCTCCTTCGCCCTTGGGTTAGGGGAACAAAGTAGCAGGACTAGGTCCCCACAAGTGGCACCTGGGTGGGGAAAGTGCAGAGGAGTGGACTGGTTCCCCAAGGGTGGTGCCTGGGAAAGAGACCTGGGGACCTGCGGGGCAGGCCGGTCTCCCGACACAATATAATGTATAATTTTAACATATAAGCTATAAGCGGTATTTTGATCTTCCATCGTCTTACTAGATTTCACTTTTAAATCAAAAGCTTCAGATTAAATGAAAAATATTTAGGAGGTCCTGCTAATTAAAACACATGGAAGGAGCCGGGTATGGTGGCGCATGCCTGTAATCCCAGCGCTCAGGATGCTGAGGCAGGAGGCTGTGAGTTAGAGGACAGCCAGGGCTACAAAATGTTCAAGACCAGCCTGAACTGCACAGTGAAACCGTGAAAATAAAAATAAAGAATATAGTAGGATAGATTTAAAAATTACTCAAATTCATATCATTTCAATTCTACAAATGGAAATCTTTTTTTTTTTTTTTTTTGTGGGTACCGGGGGGTCGACCTCAGGACCTCGCGCGCCAACAGGCACCCATGCCGCTGAGCGATATCACCGGCCCCTTTTTCGTATGTGGGATCCGGGAATCGAACTCGGGCCCTCGCGCTTGCAAGGCAGGCGCTTACGCCGCTGAGCCATCTCACCGGCCCTACAAATGGAAATCTTAAGTATAAGATTCTTTATATAAAACTATCTAGATAACAATAAAAGAGATGTACTTTAAACAATGTATAAAGATCTTTGACAATTTATTGAGTCATAAGAGATTTTTAAAATACAGAACTAAAAATGATGCAATTTACGGAGGGTCTAGATGCTGATCTTACTAATATTTCCCTTCAGACAAAGTTATCTGTAACTAAATTTTTAATGTAAATTACAATGTAGAACTAAATTTTCTAAAGAAAACCTATCTTTCACGTGAAGACTTCTGTACAAACAGTCTAATATCAGGTCCCTGAAGACGATGCCTAAGTACAATGCTGCTCTCAGTAATCATCATCCCTTCTGGAAGCTGTGAAGTAAAAAGTGCCTGAAGACAACAGGAGGTCACCCTTAGGTTTGAGCTCACCAGTTTCACATGCAGTGATGAAGGCCTGAACTAAGGCAGAGACAATGAAGACAGTATTTTATCCTTCCCTATCCAGCGACTGCTCAGCTGAAAGAAACCGAGACCACAAGGCATATTATTTTGTATAGCTAACAGGATGAACTAAGTTTTTCATGATGTTCAGGAGAAGGATTTTGCAAACAGTCTTGAATTTATATACATTAGTTTGTAAAATTTTGTAACAAAACGTAGATCTCTTGCAACCTCTAGTGATCTATTGGAAAGAATCCAGTCCAACCTTTCGATAAAGTCAAATATTATAAACAATTCCAAAATGGATAAAAAAGTTAAGTTTAATTAAGTTGAAAAAGAAGAGTATCAAGGAGTTGTTTCAAGCAAACATCCTGACCCAAAAGAAAGAATTCTGTGCATTATTTTCCAAAGGATTTATAAAACTAGCATTTGAAATGGAAAAATATGCAGAAACAAGCACTTTTTACAAGAAACATATATTGAAATAGTGGCTTCTTCACTGTGCTGACATCTTTAAAAATATTTCCTCAGTTTCCAAAGGCAAATCCTTATAGATGGGAAATTACCAAATCATGTTGTTACCTTATGGTGCAAGAAAAGATTTGTAAATATTACATTGTTTTTTTCTTTAATTTCCAAAGTACAGTGAAAATCACTTATATTCCTGTCTTCACAATGCAACAATAAGTGGCTATTAGTCTCTGTATTTAGTGTAATTATGTACAAGGTACAGTTCAGTGAGTTACTGTTTTATATGCATTAGCTGATTCAATAAATTAATCTTTTCATATATTCTCTTACTACTCATCTGGAGGCTCATAAAATGTCATTCATGCATTCATTAAACATTTTCAAAGTATTTACTATGTGGTTGGCAAGGCTTTTTACTCTGTGGGAGTTAAGAAAATTTTCTAATATAGACAGTAATTAAAAAGTACTAACAGTTGAGTTTCATACTTATTCTAAAGGGAAGGGTAGGTGGGATTCCATGGAAACACAGAATGGGAACTCCAAACATATTCAAGAGGGACTTCCCATGTGAAGTACTTTTAAGCTAATATCTATACAATGTTGGCTAAAGAGGAGGACAAATAATATTCTGGACAAAGAGAAGAACACAGGAGGAGAATATCTAGGGATTAACAGGCAGGGCACATTACAGAGAATAATTCAGAATGGCTGTAACATTTGTTATTAAGGGGTGTGTGTGTGTGAAAGATGGACATGAAATTGAAGAGGAAAGGCATGTACCAAGTATTACGTGTAGGCAGTGTTTAAAATGCCTAGGTTTTTTGGCCAAACCTGGTGGCATAAACTTGTAATCCCAGCACTCTGGGAGACTGAGGCAGGAGATCACAAGTTCAAGCCCAGCCTTGGCAACTTAACGAGGCCCTATGTCAAAATAAAAAACGAAAAAGGGCCGGGGACATTGCTCGATGTAAAGGCCTTGGGTTCAATCCCCAAAGAAACAAACAAATGTTTAGGCTTTCTCCTATGTGCGATTGAAGGGTTTTAAAAAGAGCAACAGCATTATCATATTTTTTTCTGCAGAACAATAGGCAGGAGAAATGGGGCTAGAAATACTAAGGAAACTGGTTAGGAAGTTAGTATGATATTCCAAGCAAGCTATAGCAAGAGGCTAAAAAAGGAGAGGGAGTGGGAATGGACAAAGGGGATGAATACAACTAAAACTGAAGAAAACTAACAGGATTTGGAATATAATTAGTCATGAAGATAATGGATGAAGTCATCAAGGATAACTCTTAAATTTCTTGTGTGCATGGTGGCACAGTTTGATGACTTACCGAACACCAAAAAAACAAAAACAAAACAATGTTTTATATCACACCCACACCCAAAAAGGAACAGCATATATAATCTGTTCTGTTCTGTCAGGAGCCAGTAGAGAAAGACAGAGTAAGGATGACTGTGAGTTTAGGGTGTGTTCAGCTGGGTGGCCTGTGAAACACTAGAATGAAGCTGTCCAGAAGGCATTTAGCCACTGTGTCTAAAGCAAGTCTGAAGATATTGTCTAGATACTGGACACTTACTAAAAATAATGAGCAGCAGCTCTGGGCAGCCATGCAGGAATACCAATATTTAAGTGTCTAGGAGATTGAAAGACACTTAAAAGATATGGAAGACCACATGGTACCACAAGAAGTCAAGGAAATCCTAGAGGACTACCTAGCGCCACAGAAGTTACAGAAATGAAGTGCTGACCCTCAGTGTACAATCAGGATCTAACGGGTACAGTTTTCCTTTTTCATTTTCTTCCATGAGCAATTCCAACTATTGCAAGGATCATTTTCAGGACTTATTCTTTCTTAGATGCCTTAAAAAATTAATGTACTTTAATATACTAAAAATTTTATCTAGCAATTTGTCATAAAGGTTTGCTGGAGTTTTGTACAAAGCTGAGACACAACATAAAAACTAATGATGTTATTTTTCCTATATCTTGAAACAGTTCATTATTTAATCCTACGAATTATTTCACCATGATTTCTTTCCAACTAAGATAAAAATGACTAATAATAAAATGATGGAATTTCCTAGAATGATACAATGAGATAAGCCATTGTCGCTTCACTTTTTTATTCTGTTGATCAATGTATTATATCATTATTCAGGAACACACAAAAGTTTTTCCTTTTTTAAAAAAAGCTTTCATTCATCATACAGAGACTCAAGGTTTCTCCTCCTCCTCCTCCTCCTCCTCCTCCTCCTCCTCCTCCTCTTCCTCTTCCTCCTTCTCTTCCTTTTCTTTCACTGACTATGTTAGGTAGAATGATAGCTCCCAAAGATGCCCAAGTCATTATTCCTGAAACCTATGAACATTTAGGTTACACAGCAAAGGGGAATTACGTTTACAGATGAATAAGCAGTTCACCTTAAAAGAGAGAAATTATCCTGGATTATCTGGGATGCCTCAATAATCACAGTGGAAAAGAAAGAAGAGAAAAAGAAAAGAAAGAAGGGGAAGGGAAGGAAGGGGAGAGGAGAAGAGACTTGCTTTAAAGATGGAGGACTGGGAATGTCACCCAAGAAACAACGACAGCCACTAAAGCTGAAAAACCGCAAAGAAATGGACTTCTCCTCAGTCTCCCACAAGGAACACAGCTCTGCTACGACTGTGATTTTATTCCAGTAAGGCCTATATCAGACTTTGGAACTACAGACCTGTAATATAATGAATTTGTATTGTTTTAAATTACTAAGTCTACATAATTTTATAAAATAATGTACTTCCATGGGGGAAAAAAACAAAACTGACCAAAATATGTTTCACAATTATGAGATGAATTACAAGAATGCAAAGAAGACAATAGCAGCACTATAGACTTAATGACTTTGGTGAAATTGATCATATAGGCATATAATCATAGATGACGAATCTTCAACTAACAATATCCTAGGTGAATTTTCTCAAAAGCAAGAACGGACAAATTGGTAATATATTTTTAAGGACAAAAGCACATACGGTATTCACATCCCACCAGGCATTCAACAGTATGGGCTCTTCATATGTATTGTGTAACAAAACCTGTACTAGTCTGTTGTGCAAATGCAGTGTTCTTCTATCTTTTACGACAACTGTGTGCTGAAATATACTTGATCAAAATGTCAAACATGGGTGTATAAATAGAGATGCTTAGGAGAAAACAGTATTTATATTATTAATAAATCTAAAAATAAAAGAATTTTTAAATCATAGGGCAAAAAGGATTTTATCCTCATTCAACAAAATTATGAGTCATAAATATTTTCAAAAGTATATTTTAAACCTGCAAGTACAAAAAATAGGATTAATGGTAAATTAGAACCTAATAGAGATATATTTTAAATCTGAAGTCAGAATCTACAAGATAGATACATTTTAAGTGCATCATAAGCAGCCAACTGCATTTAAAAGACAATGGACAAGTACAAAACATTCATAACAAGAAAAAGATGGATAAAATTTTGGGCTTGCAATGATAAAATTTCTAAACCCACTGTCCCTTTATTCTTTCATAATTTATTTGTATGTATTTTAAAATACAAAAACTAAATGGTCTATCAGATGACCCTTTTTTCTGGGACACTGTGAGTAAAGGAAGGAATGTCACATGCAGCTAAGACATCTAGTAGAAGAGGAGTAAAAAATTCCCAGCAGTTTTAACGTTAAAATTTTAAGTCACATTTCTTTTTTTTTTTTTTTAAGAGAAGGAAAAACAAATCAAAAAACAAATTTTCAAAACAACATAATAGGAGGGTAACAATGGTTAATGCATTACGTATTGTTATCTTCAAGTTAGTTATTCAGGATACCAGATATTAGCATTCAGTTGTCCAAACATTATTGGCACAAACCTTACTCTTCAATGAACTACGTAAAATTAGTAGTGTATCTATCTTAACCATCTTATATATATGTACAATTTTTTTTTCCCTTTCCCTTCTTTCTTTTCCCTAGTCCCCCATCCCAGTCTCTCTTTCCTTTTGACCAGTTTCTTTTTGATTCACCATGTCTATTGTACATTTTGGATCTTATTTACTCTTTCAGTTTCTCATACTAGAGAGACAATACGATGCTTACACATGTGCGTCCGGTTTATTTCACTTATGAGTATTTTCTCGAGTTGCATCCATTTACCTACAAAAGTCTCCAGTTTATCCTTCTTTATGGCTGAATAGTACTCCATTGTATAAAAATACCACATCTTTCTTATCCATTCCTCAGTTGATGGGCATTTGGGTTGTTTCCAAGATCTGGCTATTACAAATTGTGCTGCTATAAACATGGGTGCACATATATCGCTGTGGTACGATGTTTTTAACTCTTCTGGGAAGATACCCAGAAGGGGAATAGCTGGGTCAAATGGGACCTCCAACCCTAGTTTTTTGAGGAATCTCCACACTGATTTCCACAGTGGCTGTACCAGGTGACACTCCCACCAACAGTGAAGAAGGGTTCCTTTTTCCCCACAGTCCCTCCAGCATTTGTTATTAGTTGATTTCTTAATAATAGCCATTCTTTCTGGGGTGAAATGGTATCTCAGTGTTGTTTTAATTTGCATCTCTCGAATGCAAATGCAACTAGTGATGTTGCACATTTTTTGTATATTTATTTGCCATTTGTATTTCATCTGAGAAATGTGTATTCATCTCAGATGCCCATTTTTGGAGTGGGTCTTTAAATCTGGGAGGTCTGATTTTTTTGAGTTCTTTATATGTTCTCGATAGTAATCCTTGGTCTGAGGAACAGCTGGCAAACATTTTTTCCCAGGTTGTGGGTTGTCTCTTCACTCTGTTGGTGGTTTCTCTTGCTGTGAAAAAGCTTTTTAATAAGATGAGATACCAGTTGTTGATTCTTTGTGATATTTCCTGTACGGTTGAGGTTTTATTCATAAAGTCTTTGCCTACACCAATGGGTTTTACCCATCCTACCTTCCAGCAGATTTAATGTTTCTGTTTTAATATTTAGATCTCTGATCCATTTTGAATTTAGTTTAGTGCAGGGTGAAAGATATGGCTCTAGTTTTAATCTTCGGCATGTGTAGAGCCAGTTTTTCCAGCACCATTTATTAAAAAGGCTATCTTTCTTCCAGTGAATGTGTTTGGCACCTTTGTCAAAGATAAGGTAGCTTAGTATGTCTGGGGTTGTTTCAGCATCTTCTAATCTGTTCCATTGATCTTCAGGTCTTTTTTTTTTGCCAGTACCTGTTTTTATCACAGTAGCTTTATAGCATAATTTCAAGTCGGGGATTGTGATGCCCCCAGCCTTGCCTTTGTTGCCCAGATTTGCCTTTGCTATTCTAGGTCTCTTCTGATTCCAAATGAATTTTAGGATTGTTTTCTCTAATTCTGTGAGATATGCTGTTGGAATTTTGATTGGAATTGCATTAAATCTGTTAAAATTTTAAGTCACATTTCTATCCAGAAATATGATTCACATAATGCCAGGGAGATTAGAGCAGCCCGAAATCCTTCCTTATCTCTGATGCACCAAATGCAGCTTTTATTTTCAAATTTCTAGGACAATTATCTTCCTAAATCAAGCATTCATTAAATACAAAACGTGGTACCTAACCTTCACTGTGCCTGTAATATTTTGACAGACATACAAGACAACACAATAGTAGCAAATAGTTGTATGTTCAATATGTCTAAAGGGTTAGTAACCCTCTAAACGTGTGCTGTGTACACGGTAGGCATGTGTCACACATGGCTAATGAGCAAAGGTAAAATATACATTAGGATTTTAAAGCATAGGATGAAAAAAGGAATGTGAATAATTTCTACAATGAATGTGTATTAAAATGATAGCATTTTGGGTAAGATTAAATAAAATACTGGAATCAATTTTACCTTTTAAATTAATTTCATATTCAAAAATGTCATTAGTATAAATTTATACACACATACACTGGCTTGCATTGTATTCCTACTGTCCTATAAAACCTTCTATGATGATGGAAATATTCTCTGCACTTTCCAATAGTATAGCCATTAGTCACACGAGGCTTGAGCACCTGAAATGTGGCTAACCTGATTGAAGGATTCAGTTTTTCATTTTAAATTATTATAATTAAATTTAAAAAGCCACATGTATATAATGGCTATTATATTAAATAACACAGATCTAGACATTTTTCGTACCCTAAACTTCAGGTGAGATGCAAACAGGTAGCAGGTGATGATTTGGTGCTAGCTTTTTTTTTTTTTTTTTTTTAATTTTAAAGAGTAAAAAAAATAATGAATCAGTTTCAAAACAGACTAGTAGGTCGGTGAGATAGCTCAGCAGCATAAGCGCCTGCTGGCAAGAGTGAGGTCCTGAGTTCGACTGCTGGTACCCACATTAAAAAAAAAAAAAAAAAACTAGTAGGAAAGTAACAATAATTAATACATTGCATATGGTTACATACAAGATATAGGCATGAAATACTGTCCAAACAATATTAGCTCAAACCTTTCTTTTCAATGAACTAAGAGAAACTAGCTGTATAACTATCTTCACTATCTTCTGTATATATATATATATATATTTTTTTTTTTTCTTTTCCCTTCCTTTCCCCTTTCCATCACAGTTTCTCTTTTCTTTTGAACAGTTTCTTCCCAATTCACAATATCTATTGTACATTTTGGATCTTATTTACTCGTTCAGTTTCTCACGCCAGGGAGACAATACGATGTTTACACATGTGAGTATGATTTATTTCACTTATGAGTATGGTCTGGAGTTGCATCCATTTACCTATAAAAGCCTCGAGTTTATTCTTCATTATAGCTGAGTCGTACTCTATCATATAAAAATACCACATCTTTTTTATCCATTCCTTGGTTGATGGGTATTTGGGTTGTTTCTAAGATTTAGCTATTACAAACATGGGTGCGCATGTATCGCTGTGGTACGATGTTTTTAATTCTTCTGGAAAGATACCCAGAAGGGCAATAGCTGGGTCAAATGGAACCTCTAGTCCTAGTTTTTTAAGGCCTCTCCAAACTGATTTCCACAGTGGTTGCACCAGTCTACACTCCCACCAACAGTGGAGAAGCGCTCCTTTTTCCCCACAGCTCCTCCAGCCTTTTTTATTGGTTGACTTCTTGATGACAGCCATTCTTACTGGGGTGAGATGGAATCTCAGTGTTGTTTTAATTTGCAACTTTTGAATGTTGGTGCTTGCTTTGAATCTAAGATCATTTTAGGCTTTATTATCTTCCACATCTTTCCTTACAGCATACTGTATTTTTCTATCCAATAATCCTTTCTAAGCCAATTAAAATATGTAAGCAAAGTAAAATAAGGAAATAAAAGCTGAAGTGCTATAAATAATCATTCAGGAAACTACCTGCTTCGCTGAATAAATAAGTAAATTAAATGAGCGTTAAATTTATAATTCTAATTTTTTACTTGGTTTGGCTTTATTTAAATCACCCTTATATTTACAGTATAGTTTTGTTAAATAATCTCTTCCATTATTTGTATCTAATTTCTATGATACAGGCCTAAATTTTTAATATTATTTATTGTCATCACTTCTTCAGTTTAGTTAGGGTTTGTATTCAGAATTTGCCTAAAAACAAAGTTCAAAAACTAGGGATATAAAACATAGAGGTTTTATGGAAATTAAAAGTTTTAAAGGGGATAAGCAGGTTCATTATCTCAGTTTATTGGAACACAAATTTCACGAGATTAAAATACCATTCTTACAAGGAGCACTTAGGACTCCTTGAGTGGGACACAGATCATTTCTGGGAAATCAAAGGTCAAAGATGCATTAGTCATGCCAAGCAAGAAGGTCTTAAATAATTTTTAGTTTATTTCTTCATTAAAAGCAATTGTTTGGGTGACTTTTTTTTTTCCCATGTAACTTCATAATTATTTTTTGCAAGAAATTTAAAGTTGTCAGTAACAGCAATAACACAATAGCAACTAAGAGATACTGAATGCTATGTGCCTGAACCTACTCCTACTCTAAGTACTTTAGGTTTATTAGTTCGCATGAATTTTATAAGAACTCTATCAAATAGGCAGCATTATTACCTTCACTTGCCAGAAGTGGGATACTGAACTTTAAATAAGATCATCATTCCAAGATCACATTTTTAGCACAGATTGGCCTAGAATCAGACCTTTTTAATTCAAGGAAAATATCTGTAACTAGTATTGAACTCCATTCACTCCCTTCCATATTGAGAACATAAGTAAAAATCCTACGCCTAGTAGAAAGTCTGTGTCCACACAAAGAGACTTAATTCACGACAGTTTTTTTTCACATGAGGTCTAGAGTTAAGACCTAGGAAATGAACACACTGGCTTAGTCCACTGTATCACTACCACAGGAAAAAAATAATGTACAGCTGACTGCTGAATTTTTGCTAAATGGCAACTTAACAACTATCTAAAACAAAACAGCATTAGGTATTTCAGCTTTCTTAGTCTATATCCTTTTCCCCAGAATTAATATAAATATATTAAATATTTTAAATAAAAATTTTATACATTAGAAAGTGGTGTATCCAAACTGAATATAAGAAAATGCTAAATTTTGTGTTTCAATTTTTAAGTGCTACTAGAATTTGAAAGGTAGATATTAGAAAAACCCAGTATGGCCAAGCAAAGCACCAGATTACTCTACCTTTTTCAAAGGACTACATGAAAGAGATGTCCTAGTGTCACCAAAGAGTAGGATCCATGAGATTAATGAAAACAGAGGTGGAGGGTTTAGAAAGTGACAAGGCAGGAGAACTATTAAGAGAATGAGTCTGGCTTATATCATACATTTTTCTTACATATTCCCTCTATATTCATCACAGTCTTCAATATTAAAAATTACTTATTAATAGATATTGTAATTATCAAAGCAATTGACAAAAAAAATTAGGCACATGTTTGAACATGGAAACTTTTTGTCTTCCATGCTATGTCCCAATGGATGATATGCCTTCTCCCATACCCTACAACAGAGGAAACAAAAAGAGGGTCATTGTATCAATTACTTCAGTAAAGCAAGTTATTAACTTACCTTCTATGCTTTGTGCTTTTTCATACTTGAAAGTGGGTCAGACCACTTTGGAGATAGCTATGGGCTTATAGTGACCATTAAACACCACTCATCAAGGGTGCTGTAAAGGATCAGCTGCCTGGTTCTGACTTCTGTAATCAAAAAGGTTAGTGAGATGGACCTTAGACTTTAGAAGTCACTTAATCTAAACTCTTAATTCAGAAAGTCAACCTGCAACACTGTGGTGACAAAACACTTCTTATGTGAAAAAGTAGCCAGTTCCACTGCATGCAGGGGTGGGGGGAGGAGCCTTACACCCTGAAAACAACTAGAATTAAGTCCAATGTTGTCTCTTCATCAAATACTATTAAAAATAACATTAATGTTTCTTCTCTTCTCCTGGCTCAGAGCCAGTTTGACCATTACTGTCTACACTATGTTGGAAGTGGTTTCCAGATTACTGGCAAATCCTAGTCACTCTCATAATATTCCGGTTTGTCAAAATTATTTAACAATTTGCTTTAAAACGGCCCAGTATCTCCCAATTAAAAAAAAAAAAGCATCCATAAAGACAAGTTTTCCAAATTCAATTCAGAAATTTTCATCCCATTCAAATATGTGTCTATGTCTATAGATATAGCTGTAGAAATCTTAACAAAAATAAGTAAATAAGTGAACAGGTTTTCATCTGTAGGGAATTATTAAGAGAATAACAAATCACTAGCCATTGCTCCTCTGGTCTTTTCTCACCTGAAACAAAAAATATTTTTACATAAGTTTGGCTGTTGGTCATACCATCAAATCTACTACATTTACAGAAACTGCTACTATACCACAAAATAATATATAGCCATCAAAAATAGCGCATTTTTGCTATTTTGCTAAAATAAGTAGGGAATGATCTCCAAGATTATTTTTTTCTTTCTCTTTTTTGAGACAATGTCTTGGTATGTTGCCCAGGCTGGTCTCAATTGCCTGGGCTCAAATGATTCTCCTGCCCTAACCTGCTTAGCTGGGAATACAGGTGGGCACCACTGTACTCAACAATCTACAAGATCTGAAGTGAAAATAGTAAAAGACATTAGACAGTATTATAGCATATTACTGTTTCTGTTTAGAATACACACAAATTGTGTGTGTGTGTGTGTACAAGAAGAAAATGGCTGTGGAAGAATAGGTAAGAATCAGGTAAATGTCTATTTCACAGGAGGCAAACTGGCCATCTCTGGGGAACAAAAATTGAAGAAACACAACTGTAATCTGTTTTGGTACCCTATACCTCTTATGAAATAGAAGGAAGGAAGAAAGGAAGAAGGAAGACAGGAAGGAAGGAAGGAGAAAAGAAAAAAGAAAAGAGACAGACAGACGGACTGCCTGACTGACTGACTGAGGCTTTAGGCACAGGAGAGGGGACTAGAGTCCAGGTAAGAGGAGTCCTGACTTTCATGAGGAGTACAAAGGCCAGCAATCTATTTTTTTCCTAAGTAGGCCCTACTACCTGAATTGCTGTTTGGCAACAACTTGGTGGGAAACCCCATTACACCTCACTAACAGCTCCTCATTCATCACATTCTAGGGATGTTTTTGCATGTATAGTTTAATTTCATTAAATGCTAATTATTCATGAATATATATTTGGACATTGCTTTTTACAAAATATATAGCTACATAGGTATTACTCCTCTTATGTCACTATCAAGTGAAAAGCATTATTCCTAAGTAAAACAACACTATCAAAAGTCACACTGTTGGCTTTCTTTTAATGTAACGCAGTCACACCACCTGCCAAAATGGAAGAAATCTGATAATAATAATATATGCTATCTTGCTAGTAAATAGGTAAAAACTCTCAGTTGTAAAGGGAAAAAGGGGGACTAAAAGACATGTGAAGCTAAATTTAATTAGACATTTAATAAGTATAGTATCCCTAGTTAACAAGGCAAATCGATCCTTTCAGTTCTGGCTGCAGTTTATTTAAAGACTTTACAATTTTACTACTTAAGAGCAAGTCCTATGGAGGTGTTATCTCACCATTTATATTTTCACAACACTTATGATATTGCTATCACACTCTTAAAATAAATGAAAAGCCCATGCCACATTTCAGACCAATATAATGCTACAGACTCTATTTTTATTACTGGAAATAAACACTAAAACATTTCTGTATTGCTCACTTCTTGAAATGTTTAACATAAAAAATTAAGATATTTTTAAAGTCCCAAGTATACTTGAAAAGCAAATCTTTAATCACTTGGCTTTAAAATTATGCATGAGAAAATAGAATTTTCTGATGACAATAGCATTTCATGACAAAATTATTATGCTTTTAACTTTCTATTAAATTGTGATTTATTAGCCTTCTTCTTTAAAGATTAGTAGGTGTATAGAATGAATTTAGTGGTGCATTTAATGAGACAAGAAGGTAGAAGGATGAACATGAAGATTATTTTACATTGTAGTGAATGAGCTATTTGATAATTCTACCATAGTCCAAAAGAAAGCCTCTCTCTAGATTGATCATGGTTCAGTTAACATCACTGAATATCTAATACCTCCAACTCAATTAATTCTCACCTGATTAAGATCAGACTGATATTCAAACTAAATCATCTCTCCAGTCAAGTAGAAATCAATATTTCTGATTTTACTTTTAAATTACAATAGAAAATAAAATGCATGCATTTTCAATATGCCAAGAGTAGCTTTTCTATTCTAGTCTACCATGGCATGGATAACACAGTTGATTAAAGAATTATTCTAATTTGAGCACCAATATGTAGCAGAATCTGATTAATTTGAACACAGAGATGGAGTAAAGTAATTAAATATATCTTATACAGGGCAAATAGAAAACTGACATAAAATAAACTTGACTTCTTTAAAACAAACCTCACTATTTATCAGCTCAAATAGTTAGGAATATAGTTTCATTAAAGATGGATTACTCTAGAGAAAAGGCTGGTGCCAGACACATATTTATAAGGTGAGCAAAGAACACAGCTCTTTTTACATCATGGTCTTTCTACCATTGCCCCCTCTGAAAGCATGCATACAGCTAAAAAAAAAGCAAATTATTTCTGTATTACTATTCCAGAAAAGGCAGAACATACTGACCCATCCTTGTCAAGCATGGAAATTAGTGAATCTAAAAATAACAAAATGTTTGAGTAATTGTAACTGTTACTACTAAAAAGAACATGAAATGGATTTTGCTTCTCTTTCATTCTTTAATTCCTTTCAAATTTAAGATAAAAAATAAAGCCAAATTATTTGCTGGAGTGACTGGACACAAATGACTGTTTTGCTTATTAAGAAACTCAAAAGTTCAGATGAAAATGACAGAAAATATTTAACAATGTATTTAAGAAGGCAAATCACAACTAAATGTACATATTGATTAGAACAGAAAATGATAAAATTTAGACAGTACTTAGTGTATACCAAAATGTGCAAAATATATAATACATAATATAAAAATACTTTATAAAAATAAACAAAATACATATTTACTATTTTAAGCCTCACAAACAAGGTTATTAACATATGCTACTAAATAGTCATAGGTGTTACTTAAATTAGGTGTTTTCTCTGGTTTTTTAGATGTATATCCCTTTATGAAAAGAGAACATGAGGGGCCGGTGAGATGGCTCAGTGGTGTAAGCGCCCGCCTGGCAAGCGCGAGGGCCCGAGTTTGACTCCCGGATCCCACATACAAAAAAAGGGCCGGTGATATCGCTCAGCGGCACAGGCGCCTGCTGGCGCGCGAGGTCCTGAGGTCAACCTCCGTACCCACAAAAAAAAAAAAAAAAAAAAAAAAAAAAAAAAAAGAAATAGCCATAGAATTTACTTATAAACCTTAATGAAGAACATGAAAATGAAATTTTGATAAGATATGATAATCTCCCAAGACTTATAGACAATGCGGCTGGGCTGCTGAAGCAACTCGGAAGTTGAGCTATTTCTGTATTAAATACAAATGGCTACGCTTTAATTTCACAAAATACTCCCTCCTATTTTTTAACCATACAGATATCTCAATTTGTTTTTCTTATTTATAAAATCATAGTTACAAAGGAATATCTCTCAAATATATAATTTATATACACACATACATAAAGTAATAGTCCAAGCACAAAAAGTATAGTGAACAAGTACAGCACATGCCCCATGTTTAAAGAAACGGTTGTTACTTTGATCACTGGTTGCCTTGAAGGAACAGAAACACAATATCCCAAATCTGAGGATTATGTTGTTTTAATTCTGAAATTTTTGTTTTATGTAAAATTGTACAATTTTTAAATAGCTCATTTTATTTTCTAAAACGCTATCTAAAGAAAAAAAAATGTGTCCACATAATGGCTCTTGCCTAAAGGCTGATGTTCTTGTCATCTGAAGGAAAGGCTTTCCTGAACATTTCAGCTCTAATAATTACTCATGAGTGATTATCCCTTTAAAAACTGCTATTACTCATTCAATAACTACTCAAGCAAAGGTCTCCATAATCATCCTAAATAGCATCACAGAACCTAGGAAGAAAGGAAATAGTGTTCTTCCATTTCTTACCCCCTAATCTCTGATTCCACAGGTCCCATCTTCTTCCATGGTCCTGTGAGGCCACTTCAGTCACTACTGATATGGTACATTTATTTACTTCCTTTCAGAATGGCCCATAACTAACCTGAGGTAAAAATGTTTCACTTGAACGAATGCTATTATATAAAGAGTTCCCTCCTTTATTACATTACCAAGTGGTATTTATAAAGCTAACAGACACTGCCTTCAAAGTCTCCAATGGAGCAGCAAAGTAATGGCACATGAACAAAAATTACAAAACACACCCTGTCAATTATAGAAATGACAAGAAATACCACATAGCAGTAAAACACTGATTGCCCAAAGGAAGCCACAAGCAATGATTAACAATGAAAGTCTGAAAGTATAAGGGTTTGCTGCAGGATATTAGAAAGGCTGCACAAAATTCAAGGGATTATTCTCACATTTGCAAAGCTGGGCGGTAAACTTACAAGAAACATAAAACAATTTTTACCTCTTTTTCCTACTAAACAGTCTACTAAACAAATTTATGGGTATGAATGATAAATAATTATTTAACATTTCCAGTAAGTTTGCACAGTCAGAATTTAAGATAATAGCTGTTAAATATACTCATGCATGAAGTACTATGGTAAAATCTAATGAGTCAAAACACATTGGTCTTAAGCTACTTAGAAGATACTTCTAGATAAGCTTTTTTTTTTTTTTTTTTTTTTGGTTGGTACAGGGGTAGACCTCAGGACCTCGCGCGCCAGCAGGCGCCCATGCCACTAAGCGATATCACCAGCCCTTTTTTCGTGTGTGGGTTCCGGGAGTCAAACTCGGGCCCTCACGCTTGCCAGGCAGGCGCTTACGCCGCTGAGCCATCTCACCAGACCCTAGATAAGTATTTTACTTTTGTTCTATATTTTGTTAGTAACTGTTATTAAAATAATAAACAATAAAACACATTCATCTCAGGATCTGAAAATCTTGTTATAAGAACAGAAGAAAGAGAAAGTTGCTATCACAGTCTTATTTGTTAGATTCCACAAAGAATATTTTTAATTTAAAAACAGAATGTCATCAGGGTTGATTGAAATAAAGAGAAATAAATTAATGCTAAATAATTACTAAGGAAGTTTTGTTTATGGAAATGAATAATTCAGTGTTTTACAAAGTAAATTCAAGCAGCAGCTGCTTTGCTGACATTAAGCTAAAAAGAGCTCCCTCAAAATGTACAAACTTGAAAACTAGAGAATCATCATATTTTTTATGTCAAACAGGAAGAAGCTATTTCCTGTATCTTCTAGTTTTAGTACAAAATATTACTTGGTTACAATGCTAATCAACGATCCCTTGAAGAAGTCTCGGCATTACATTTTTCATGGGAGGTATCTTCACATTCTAGTTAACTGAATATATGCATAATTCCTGCCCTATTAAGTCTTATAACAGCTGGGAGAAAAAAATAATTCACATTTCTAACAATCTGTTCCCAATCCACTTGGTCCTGTATCTCATTTAGATCTCAAAATAAATCGTAGGCTGCCTTTAACTCAATGCAGTCCCAGTCTCTCTCCTATTTATTCCCATGAATCAGGAAGGAGCTCTTCCTCTTCAGGAAGAAATAAAGTCGAAGTTAACAAATAAACACAGTTGGTACAAACTGCACACAGTACAGACTCTACTTTCATTAAATAATATATCCACAGTTCCTTTATTAGTTTTACACATCAGATGTAGAAACTTGAATATAAAATGTTACAACTAGCTCCAAAAATTAATCTGAAATTAAAGCATCCTAAATGGTCACTATGACAAAAGAAAACTAGGTTCTATGTTACATAATTATTATTTTAGGCTTATCTGTTGCCTACTGCAAACTAAGCCTCAACTCTGGTGGGTCATGAAAAAAACAGGCTGCAAACAGTATTCTTTTTTAAAATTAATTTTAAGTGATACATAAAAACATTAAAATGTAAGTACTAAAAGGGTAATGTGGTATTCGATACATATATTCATGGTATAATGTTTAAATCAGGTTAAACATTCCTATCTCCTCAAGCATTTATCGTTTCTTTGTAGTGAAAACTTTCAAAATCCTTTCTTCTGGCTTTTTAAAATGTAGAGTATATTACTGCTATCTATACACTGCAATGACAGTTTTTTTTTTTAATTTTTTAAAAATTAATTTCATTGCTACACTTTTGTTATACATAATGATCACATTCATCATAGGGAATTTGTACCTGTACATAATATATCTTCACAGCATTCATTTTTAAAAAGTGAAACAGAATAGGAAATATTAAGGCAAGTTACACATTTCATCTACATAAATGCACAAAGACAAAAAAAAAATGCATTTCTATGTGTATACTAGGTTGCATTTTAGAATGTATTTCTTTACAGTGGAACCAAAAGCCACTGGTCTAGTGCACACTAATTCTTATCCTCTACAGAGTAGAAAAAGAACTCAATATATTTTCAATTCATACTTCTGTTAGATATTCACCAATCATTTCTATACACCAAGCCCTGTTCTAGGTGCTTGGGACAAATGAGTAAAACAAATAAGGATCTCTAAACTTGTGAAGCTTATTCTTAAAAAAAAAAAAAAAAAAAGCTAAGCATAATACTGTGGTGGTAAGAGTTACGGGGAAAAAAATAAGATTATGGAGAGTATATTGCACTTTAAGTTGAACCTTCAAGGTAGGCCTTACTCGGGGAACTTTTAAGGAAAACCTTAAAGAAGTGAAGAAATCAACAACATAATTTTATATCCAATGACAGCATAATAGAAACATAAACACTGAAATGTCAAATTCTATACATAACATACAAAAAATATTTACATAGACAACAGGCATGAAGAAAGAATAACTGTAGGTAAGACAATAAATTCTGAAATAAAATACAAGTGGTGAGTCTACCACCCATTAAAAACAAGCATACTATACTACTAATGCCTCGTTTTATGGGAATCAGACAGGACTTAATTTTAAAATGTCACTAAAATGAAAATCAAGACTGAATACAAAAAACATACATAAAAAACACTTACAGTCTTAGAGCAAAAATAGGTTTATAGGGAAAAATAGGTTTATGTGGAAAAAACACATACGCTAAGGATATTTCTGGGGTAGCAGAATATAAATATTGAATTCTTCATTCCTTCTAGAGTTTAGACTCTTTTTGTTTCACTTTTCTAAACAGTAACATAAACTTCTATGTGGTAACAAAAGAATGAAGAAACAAGTTCAGTTAAGAACCCAGGCTTAATAAAATGGAACATGAGTCCTGGTTGATGGTTTAGGGTGCTAACTCTAGAAGTTATCACATCAGCATGTGTTAAGAACCTACTTTCTAACTGACCTACATCAATGAACGTAACATATTTTCTAAAGACAAGTTTAGAAAATTAGATTTAAATTAAATTAATAAAAGAACTGACATACCCTGAAAACTTCAGGATTTTTAGAATTATTACTTTATGCTATCTCATTTATCAGTATTTCTAATAGCTTTTTATGTTTCAACTAAAGTATTTTACTTCTTTTTATTTATGAAATACAAGGAGTTTTTAACTTCTGTTATTCAATAATGTCTATGTAGTTATACAAGTTCTTTCCCTTATTTTTATGAATTCTATAAAAATTCTCCAAATCCAGCTAATACTGTAATGGTTAATAAAAATTAATTTGTCCGGGGTCCGGTGAGATGGCTCAGTGGCGTAAGCGCCTGCCTGGCAAGCACGAGGTCCTGAGTTCGACTCCCAGTACCCACATAAAAAGGGCCAGTGATATCGCTCAGCGGCACGGGCGCCTGCTGGCGCACGAGGTCCTGAGTTTGACCCCCGGTACCCACACACACACACACAAAAATAATAATAATAATAATTTGTCCTATATTATAGAAGAGCTTATTTATAACAAAAAGGAAACACTGCATTAAATTTTGCTACTTAACTATGAAACTTCCAATTTTAGAAAGCTATTCTGTAAGAAAACAAAACAATTATATAGTAATGTTTGCATATTAAGAGAACTGTTTCGTGTACATAACCACTAAGTAAGATTCTCATGACTGCAATGTCATTCATATAAACGGTCCAACAGAATACGTTTGTACATTTGCTCCACAGTTTGCACTGATATGTAGCATTTAGTGGGCACACATCAAGTTTGGGAGAAAGATCCTATTACAGCACTTCCTACTGATAAAACTATACGGTTCAAATTTAATCCAACATCCAATATACAAGAGGTTTTAGGAAGAAAATTAACACAGATTTCACAGGATTAGATGGGTTTTTAGGTTTAAAAAAAGGATACCTTTGAAAGATTTGTTTTAAAACCTAGATCCAAAGGCTAAAAGCCAATTTTCATTAAAAGCAGAATATCTTCTTAGCTATTTCACAACCATCTACTTTAAAGGTCCAGATTCATTATATCTTTTTTTTTTTTTTTTTTTTTGTGGGTACCAGGGGGTCGACCTCAGGACCTCGCATGCCAGCAGGCGCCCGTGCCACTGAGCGATATCACCGGCCCCTTTTTCGTATGTGGGATCCGGGAGTCGAACTTGGGCACTCGCGCTTGCAAGGCAGGCGCTTATGCCGCTGAGCCATCTCACCGGCCCCAGATTCATTATATCTTGCAAATCATTTTAAATCAAATTTCTGGCATCATCATAGTTTTTTCCAATGATCTCTTTATTCACTGTGTCTTGCTGATAATTCTTTTTATACTTTTCATTCTCACTGTCACCTCCCCCAAAACAGGCCTTCCACATACAGCTTAGTCAGAGGAAAAATGTCCCTTTTCCCTATTATTTACTGCTATGTTCAGTTTGAATAAGAAGAAGAAAACAGAACTGAATGAAATTAAAAGGATGCAAAAACCACCAAACTGCTGGATTTACACTTCCCACAAATTCACTACCTCTACTAGATACTTGTAGGAAATCACAGACGGTATGATCAGCTATAGGTAATCCCAACAATATGGACAATCCAAGTAAAAATTTTTAAAGGTGCAATTTCTCAGTGATAAACACAAATTCTTACACTCAATTTAAGTTAAAAATAACCCATTATAATGGAATGACATTTGATAAACTCAACATGCTTCAACAATATGATGAAATATGTCAGAACACATAAACCAATTCTAATGTCAGTTTCCTAACAAGGAGCTTACAGCATATCTGCATTTATTTCTGGATCCACATTTTTAGATGGATCTCGATGTCTGAGCCCTTTCCTACAGAAAGGTGATCAAGAGATTGAGAGGTCTCAAGATCAAAATGTATATTATATACCAACCATTTCTTGGAATCTACTCATCACATCCATGAAAAATAAAAAATATTTAAATTTAGTCAGCATAAAAAGAATTGAAAAAAGGACTGAAACTATGGTCAGTGACTTTAAATGTAAAGGTTTAGGGTACAGACAGAAGGGAATGACATGAACTACACTGTACACTTCCAAAAGCTTTAACTAGCAACAATGTTTTAGTATAAAATTATGGAAGGAAGAAAAAAAATTTTGAAGATAAGGAAAGTAAGTCTATATTCTAAGAAAACAAATGTCAGGCAAAAGACATTGAAGACAATTCTGGATAAACCAGCGGGATATCTGAAGCTAATAAAACTTTCCTCAATAAGAAAAACAAAATGAGTTTTAAAAAGGCAAATATGGTATCGTGGCAACCAGCCACGATACCATAAAAGGACAGTTTCATACCAAAGACTTCAAAAAGTAGTATAGAGAAAATAAATAAAAGAATCCAGTAAGGTTCAGAACAGCATGCATCTTAGCCCCAATTCCACCATCCAGGACCAATTGTATAAACAAAAGAAGTTAAAACACCCTGAGAATTCCCAGTAACAGCTCTCCTCATTCTTAACAGCAGACTGAATGCACAAATAGAAAGCCTAGAGAAAAATAAATGAAACAAAACAAAAGAAAACCACTTAATACAAGAGCCTCTACCCACCTTCAAAAGATTTCAGAAGGGGTTAGGAAATCCACTAGGGTATGCCATTTTCCAGCGATCCACACGTAAGAGAGAACATAACCCAAAGGTAACCCCACAGGAAAAGAGAAAACATTCCTAAAGGCTATTTAACAAAAACGCTGCACTGGCTAGTGTGTTCCTTTTCCCTCTCACTCCAGACTTCAGGAAAGCACACAGAAGAACACCCTAGCCCTCACAAGATAGCCCACAGGGGCAGACAAACATCAGAAAAAGGTGGCAGAAGTGTTAAAGAGCATTCACCCACAATTTTTCAGAGAAACAGCAGGGCAACTCTGCAAACATGCCTAAGGAAAAGAAGATGCATCTCAAATGTCACACTGTGTAAGAACTTAATAAAAGCAAAAATTCAAGAAAACTAGACTTTAAGGAATAGTTGATAAAACAGTGAAATACAAAAAGAGATAATGAAAATAAGCTGAAGACCAAAATAAATCCGTAACAGACCAATAAATATATTATAAATAGAAAAGGAACAGTATACACACAGTGAAAGTTCAAGTGAGAGATTTAATAAAACTGCATCAAGAAAATGTGAATAAATTTTTAAACAAAGGTTAATGGGAACATAAAACCAAGGTGCAGTCTGTGACTACTGTGGTAGACAGTCTCTAAGACAGGCTGCAGAGATCCCAGCTGCCTGGCATCCAAGCCCTTGTGCAAAGCCCTTCCACTAATGGTAGGCTAAACCTGCGACTTGCTTCTAACCAAAGATAGGTAGTGAATGGGACTTCACATCCACGATTAGGTTACAGAAGATTGCCACTAGTCTTGTTAGCAGATGCTCTCTCTCTGTCTTCTTGGCTTGCAGGCAGTGATGAAACAAATGATTATGTGGGAAAGATTCTGGTAGCAAGGAACTGAGCTTGCCAGGCCAACATCCCAGGCAGGAATGAATGCTGCCAACAACCACTAAGTGAGCTTGGAACCAGATGCTCTCCAGTCAAGGCTTCAGATGAGACTGCAGATCTAGAACCAACACGTTAATTGCAGCCTTGTAAGAGACTGAAGCAAAGAATCTAAGTCATTCTTACAATCCTAACCAACAAAAACTGTGATTAACAAATACACACTGTTCTAAGCCACTAAATTTTCAAGTAATTACTTATGCAGCAAATAACACTAAGTGTTCACCCTTGATCCAAAGTTTCAAGTTTGGTATCTTTAAAGGAGAAAATTCCAACAAAAAGGAAAAAATATTTAAAATTATAGGTCAAGAAAAATTTTCTAACCCTCCAAATCCTACAAATTTGAACTGACAAAAGGACACAATATGTTCCAGCAAGAATGGGTAAAATATATTTCCTACTTATTTATCAAATTAAAGGATAAAGAAAGGAATCTTCTAGTATTCAAATAAAAAAACCACTCTAGTCACAGTAAAATTGTTGCAAGGTGGGGTGGTGATGAAAATAGGTAGGTCTCAGATTCCCTAAAGCAACAACATTTAATCCTATAAAATGCTGATGCAATGTGTACAAAATTCTGAGCCAGACAAAATATGACCTGACAGTAATATATCTGCCCTATCTGACATAAATATGAGGCAATAGTTATTCCCAAACATAAAAGATATCAATGATTCTAGCACCCGAAGACCTTCCTTAATAAACTACTGACAAACAATACAATTTAGCAAAATAAACAGTAGAAATAATAAAGAAAGAAGCCCATATGATGCGTACTGAGTTTATAGATTCTGAAAAGAATATAAATATTACAAATTTTAACAATTTAAAATTACAGCTGGAACCTAAAAAAAGAGAAGACGGAGAGGTATAATTGCACTTCCATGGGACTTTCAATTAATCAATATTGTTAAAAATTAGAGCATGGAGTTAAAAACACAATGACTCAAACTTATTAATGGCTTTTATAATGTTTTTTTCTTAAAATTGAAGCAAGTAACACACCCTTTATCAAGAAACCTTTACATAAACTTCTTTAAAATATTCAGAATTCTTAGAGGATTCAGACTTTTATATACAGAAACTTAACTCTAAATACTGCTTTGTAGATTGTATTAGTTTTAATTTTAAAAAACCTTAAAAAGAATCTCAAAAAATATAAAAAAATTTAAATGCAACAGGTTAAACATACTTAGTTGAAAAGCATTCATCAAAAAGTTAAAGAAAAAATAAGAGTGGTACAAATTAACCTGATTTGAAATATATTCTTAAACCTTTGATATGGTATTCCCAACCAAGTATTTCACATTATATTTTTAAAAGAAACAAGACTGTGTATATGCATAGACTGCTACAGTTTATAAACTGTTACAATATTCATGCCTTCTTCTACTTTCAAAAATAATCTTATGATTTTTCCACAAAAGAACTGTGAGCCCATTTAAAAACTAGAAACTATAAAAATGAAAATTATTAAAAAGATATTATAATCTGCAAGAAACAATTCATCAAACTTTATAAGCTTTTCATATAAACACATTTATTGTAATCCTTCTTAATAAGACTGAGCCACATTTTCAAGCAGATAGCTAAAGCTTTTTGTTTTTCATCTCGACCATGAATAAAATGTTTACATTTCTTATTTTAATATCCCAACACATATTCAGAATGTGGCAACCACAGAATAAAATTTTATATTACGGTAGTAGTAAATATAAAACCTAAAATTATTTTTAAATGGCTCCTTAAGACCCCAAACTTCCCAAATAAACATTTAACACTTAATGCTAAATTTACAGTAATGAGAAGGAAAAAGTCAATATAAAAATAAATAAGCTTTAACTATATTCTTTTTTCTTTTTTGTGGGTCCCGGGGGTCGACCTCAGGACCTCACGCGCCAGCAGGCGCCCGTGCCACTGAGCGATATCACTGGCCCGTTTTTCGTATATGGGTTCCGGGAGTCGAACTCGGGCCCTCGCGCTTGCCAGGCAGGTGCTTACACCGCTGAGCCATCTCACTGGCCCCATTAACTATATTCTTAAGTACAGGATTTCCATATGTTTCTACCACAAGATGGAGATAAAGTAAAAGTCTTTAAATATTTCAAAAATATATCATTTCTATTAAAATATTTGGTATTATTTGATTTAAAACCAGAAATATTCTCCAATTTTCAAGATAAATAAAAGTAAAATCACTTCATATGTGATCATCTTTAGTTAATTATTTCCAAAAATTCTTTTGATAAAGGAGACTATAAAGTCACACAAACTTTTCATGAGTCAACTCATTTCACTCAGAGAACTACTAGTATTAAGACAGTTTTAAAAACATGCTGAAGATGATTAATATATCTATTTCAGATGTGTCCAATAGAATTTTTTGCAATGATGGAAATGATTGAAGTCTGTTGTCTAGTGAGGTAGCGACCATGTATATCCAGCTATTCAGTATATGAATTATGTCTAGTACTTCAAAAAAACTTGAGTTTTAAATTTGGTTTAAGTTTAAATAGTCAATGTGGACTACTGGCTACCATATTGGAGAATACACACCTACATCATAGCCAATTTAATATGTATAAAAATCTAATGGAGATTTTCAGACAGAAAACTAATAAAACCACAAATTTAAAAATAAATTATAAATTAATGATTAAAAACTAAAGATAGGAACCATTAATAATAGAGGTCCTTTCCATGGTTACAAAAGAAAAAATTAGAAAAGCTAAATATAACCATAAAAGAATACCTGTACATTAAAGTTTTACAGGATCCTTCAAAGGAAATAGAAGAACATGTTTTAATACATACACAAATCTCTTAAAAATATATTAATAACCATGTGAAGTTTCATATCTGATATGTGCTCATATGTTCAAAAGATTTAAATATCTGCACACAAAATAAACTCCATACTTATCATTTACACAAGTCAGGTTAGGTAACATTTTCAGTAATGGAAAAAGAGACTGCTTCCTCTCACCAAAGCAGTAAGAGTCTGATTCTACAATTACAAAGCAGAGAACTTCGCACCAGACACTGACTGCAATGCGAGTTAACTAGACCTCAATCAGTGCAAAGTAATCTGTTTCAAACTGGGAGACACAGTCTCAGCAATTTAGACAAAAAATGCCAGTCGAAGTCGCTGAAACAAAAAGGAAAACATTTCACAGTGATCACATCTCAGGAACGTAAGAAAGGACTTGTGAAGAAACCATCTCAATGGGGTCTGTTGTTGGGTTTGGACAGTACGGGGCAGGTAACTAACCTAGGAGTGTCATACAGGTTATAGTGAAATGACCAATGTGTTAGACAAGAATCACATGATGATCAAATAATTCTCAAAAATGTGTTGATGGCAAGATTGTTCCAGCACAAGTACTCTCTCACCTTAAAAAAAAAAAAAAAAAAGGATATTAATACAGCTATAGGTTTAAAAATCTGTGTATGTTCTCACTTTTAATAATTACTCCCAACAGTTTTTTATTGGCTGTTCATATTTTAACAGGAAATGAAAAATAGAGCTCCTTTGTTCAGCACGTCTACCTTCCTCCAAAAGATCTCACTACATTATTTCTACATGTGCTGTTGTGTTAAAACTGAACCCCTAGAGGGCAACTGAGATTCAAATTTTACTTCATAATAGACTTCAGTGCTTCACCAGTTTGTAGATACCATGACCTAGTTCTTTATACTCTAGATCTTTTCCTCTAGGAAAAAAAAGGAAATGAAAAGAAGAAAACTGATAAGATTCCATCTACTACTGAAAAATTTATTATGAAATGCATTCTTTTACAGTGATAATTCAAAGATGAAAACTATGGAAAAAATAGGCATACTTCTAAATAATACACAACATGAATGGATATCTGAATACTAACACTGTAGGAATTGGGTAACAGGAAAGACATACTCAACAAGTCTATTTAATATAAATGCTTTGCATAACTTTACATTCATTAAATGTCATGTTAAAATTTGTAGGAAAAAAAGTGAAGAATCCAATTTCAGTAACAGTTAACCCTGTATAAACTATAGAATCTACTTCAGGAAAACAAGTGTTCCTTCAAAGTCAAAACATTAAGAAGTGCCCTGTGTCCACTTAGGCTAACTATTTTATCAGGCAGCAGTGTTGATATTCAAATAGGTTCACATAAAATACTGATAAAGCAACAAAATTTATTTATCAGTGTGAAAGAATACTAGCTGGCAAGCCTGCCAAACAATACAACATAATAATGGTATTTTAGATTCAGCCTTTTTTTAGTGAAATGGGACATAACATAAGCCTTAAATGTATGTACAACAGGATAGTGTAACAGAATGAGCTGGGAATTTACCTGGACAGTATGAAAAAATATAATAACTTGACAGCTGGGTATACATGTGTGTTACTACACAAATCCTTCTTTCCTAGTAGGGGAGGTCACCAGTAACTCTTCATCTACCATGCTCAATGACAGAACCATCACCTTGGTATGAGAATATATACACATGCTGATTAAAAACTTCCACTGGGTAATTTGCTTCACTAAATTTATACACTAATTACTCACATTTACATCCCATGTACTGAGGAATCTAAAATGACCAAAAATCAATCTCTGCACATTTGGATTAGAATCTACATATGAAACTTGACAAATCAAAGAATGAACTGATAGAGGGAGAAGTTGCTAAAGAGAGTGAAGTTTGTGTGCCATGAGGTTAGTAAAGGGATAACTCACACAATTTATAAGATGAAAAAAGAGGTCAAGATTTAAGGTTTTAAAAGCATTCCTGGGTTCATTATTTTCTAAGAATTTGCTAAGAATTCTTGACCCACTGAAGTAACTTGAAGACAGGTCTAGATAATTTGGGACTCAACCTCCACGGACATAACGGAAGTAAAGGTCAAGAAATAGTAAATACACACACATACACACACACACAAAAAAAAATCCACTAACAATAGCAATAAAAAATAACCAAAACATTTAGTTCATACAGAAAAGTGTGCTCTAGGTAGTGAATTATGTAACTTTTAGATACATAAGTAAGCCAGGTGTGGTGGTGTACATCTCTAATGCCAGAACCCTGGGACACTTAGGAGGATTACAAATTGAAGCCTAAACCAGGCAATTTCATGAGCCCTGTCTCAAAATAAAAAAGGAGGACTGGAAATCCAGTTTAGTGAGACGGACCTAGGTTCAACCACCAGTAAGTATTAGGGGAAAAAAGATACAAAGTGAGTAAAATTCTTTTAAGGAGAAACTTTTCCTTTGGCTAATCAATTGTTTCTCAATCTTGGCACCACATACAAATCGCCTTGGGAGCGTTGAAAAAATTTAACATTATCTGTCTTTGAGGATAGAGGCTTCTATGTTTGTTGTTGCTGCTGCTGTTGTTTTAATCTCTAGATAATTCTCATGTACAATGAGGTTGAAGACCATGGATATAGCTTATATGTGAAAGACAAAGATCAAATGTTCAATCATGAAAGCAGTGTAAATTCTACAATAAGGACACAACAACTTCAATCTCATCATCTGAACACATACGACCAGAAAAAATGTAAAGGGAAAAGATAATGCTGAAAAAAATTACACAATGACTTAATCTCTGAGATACTGAATAGACTGATCAGATTTTTCACACTAGAACATCAAAATGTTATGACAAATCAAATCAGTAAGATTAGATATTCTAATTTTCAAAAGTTTAAATTTTATGAGCTAGGCATAACATATGTCTATGGGTGATACGTCAAGCAATGAACAGGATACAGCATATCTTTGTGACCTGTACTAACACAGATTAGGCTTCAGTCAATATCTTATTCCCTTTTAAAGTAAGTTTCAAAATCCCAAACATGGCCTTGACCCTTCTTTTAAGATAGTCTAGTTCAGTTTGTGTAGGTAAGTGAAGAGAAAAGCAAGCAAGAGCTGTGATTGTATTAATTTGTACTGAGTTTGAATAAAACTATTCCTACTGATTTTTCCAATCAGATTTTATTGGTACATTTTAGTTATACACAATGATCACATTCATCATAGAGAATTTGTACCTGTACATGATATAACTTGTTCTTTTTTCCCCATTCCCCTGCCCTCCCTTCAACCCCTCCTCCTCTCCCCATTTACAAAAGCTTTGTTTCCATATTTTCCTTCTTCTCTCGTTTTTCTTTTTAAAGGCATAGTTCTTCAGTACAGTAAAGAGCTACTGTCTACCTGGGAAAGTCAGTCAGAATGCAAATGAAATCACAATGTCAATAGTTCAAAAATCCACTGGGCTTAGAATGACTAACATTGTGTACTACAAACATGTACTAATAAAAGGTAAAATAAATTAACACAAAAAAGACAACTAAAAACTAAGAGTATTTTACTACAGAGAACTGGATTCTAATTATGTGTTTGATATTAACCTATGATTTTACCTAAGGCTAGTCATTTATCTACCTTTAACATAAAGGAAATTTGGAAAATATGGTATTTAAAGATTCTGCTATCACTTTAATTCTATGCAAAACTTGGCTTTTTGGCAATGTCACACTATGGAGGTATGAGTACAGGACTGAACCAGGGAAATAGTAATAAAACTCATGGAGTTTAGAAAGTCAAGAGATAATGAGACACATAAGCAAATGCTAACTGATGAGAAAAACGATTTCTGTAAAGAATGTAAGAAAGTCTTGACACAAGGATATTTATGTGGGATAAGCCCAAGTTATCCAATGACTCTGTGAGATGTCTTTTATGTATTCTTCATTCCTCAGAAGACATGTGACAACTCAATGCTAAAGGGAAATACTTGCTACGTAAGAAAAATTAAGTGTGAACTCCTTTCTAGCTTTTGAGATACAGTCTCACTATGTAGCTTGGGCTGACCTCAGACTTACTATGTAGCCCGGTTTGACGTCTAACTTGCAATCCTCCAGCCTCAGCCTCTGGAATGCTGAAATTACAGGTGTGTGCTGCCACACCTGCCTTCAGCCACCAGGTTTGAGTGTGTTTGTGTGCGTGTGTGCATGCGCACAGTGATGGCATTTCTTTTGCTTCCAACCAACTTCAATCAGTAACCTCAGATCAGATCAGTTTTTAAATTTTTTTACATATGGGCAAAAATTAGGTAAAACTTGATAATATGTGCGGGTATGCTAAAGCTTTTAAAACAGAACTACCATGTGATCTAGCTATCCCACTACTGGTATACATATCCAAAGAATATGAAGTCAGCATACAAAAGATAACTGTATGCCTATGTTTATTGTGGCACTATTCATAATAGATAAGATATGAAGTCAGCCTTTGTGCCTGACAACAGATGAATGGGTAAAGAAAATGCAACACTGAAACACAATGGAGTATTATTCAGCCACAAAGAAGAATGAAATTCTTTTATTTGCAGGAAAACACAGAGGATATCATAAGTGAAATAAGCCAGACACAGAAAGTCAAATATTCCATATTCTGTCCTACATGTGCAAATAAAACAAAACAAAAAGTAATAAAAGTAAAAAAGAGTTTAGAGGGGACTTAAAGCAGAAGACATATTTCTAGGGATTTGGGAAGGGTGCTAGGGAGAGCAGGGCTACGAATCAGGAGAGGAATAGCAGAAGATGGATGGATGTACATCATCACTGCATGACACATTCATGTACAGAACAGTGATTCCCACTGATTTGTATAATTGATAAGTGATAATCATTATAGCAAAATAAATGAATTACATAGAAAAAAAGGAGAAAGCTGAACTTGGGCATGATGATCTGGAAATCATGTAGAAAGATATGACCTACTAAGTCTGTTTTAGTCAAGTCATATCAAATTTTCTTAAGTTTTGCTAGTAGGGATTGTTGAGATAAGGAAAGACATCTAATAAGATAAGCTCAGAATTAAATTTGTTCTATGTTTTTTAATTTAGTTGTCATTAAAACCAAAGTAAAAAATCAAAAGGATGAAGTTCAATGTAAAGATTATTCATTTATGCATTTTAAAGATACACACGGGTGTTAGAATGCAGATTAAAACTTCTAGTGTTGATTGAGAGAGGGAAAAGACCATGTGAACTTTCAGATTATATAAACAGAAATCACTTTAAAAGAACACAGTGGTCCCCCTGACCCACCCACAGAGGATAAGTTCCAAGACTCCTAGCAGATGCCTGAGGCCACAGGTAGGATCAAAACCTACAAATACAATGTTTTTTCGTGTATGTCCTATAGTGTTAATGTATCCTTCCATGCTTTATACCCTGGTGCCTCCTTTACATCATGACTCTTGTGTTTTGGTGCCACTACTAGGTAAAAGAAGTGTTATCTGAACCAGATGTTTCAATATCACAACAGGCCATCTGGTAACGAAGAGGGCTACTAAAAAATGGGTGGACAGCAAAGTGTTATCTGAACCAGATGTTTCAATATCACAACAAGCCATCTGATAACGAAGAGGGCTACTAAAAAATGGGTGGACAGCATATACGGCATGGATACACTAGGCAAAAGGACGATTCACACCCTGGGTGGGATGAAGCAGAACAGCATGAGATTTCACCATGCTATTCAGACAAGTGTGCAATTTAAAACTGAATTGTTTATTATTCAGAATGGAAGTTTCCATTTAATATTTTTGGACCATGGCTCACTGCTGATAACTGAAACCTCAGAAAGCAAAACCATGAATAAGAGAGGACTACTATAAGTTACTGTTTACCTATTTACCCACTGTCAGGCCAAAGAGATGTTTTCTTTCACTTTGGAGACTTGCAATGTTTGACTTAAAAATCTCACAAATCTGACATCAATTTCTGTAGAGAAGATAAGGAATAATACATGCCTAAGGACACCTGTAAAAGTGAAAAACAGAACATATCACAGTTAACTCTGTAGATAGAACTATCTTAGAGTTAACTGTCATCATTCAGTAGCCTGACATTTTAATCAGTGCCAGGAGTTATGCTATAGCATCTGAAACAAGGATGCCCATTCTCACCTCTGTGGCCTCAAACCTGAATGTGAAGTCTGAAATGTTTTTCCAACTTCCCTACACTTACTCAGATCATTAGGCACACTCTGAAGTCCAGGTGACAGCCCATACGCTTCATCTAGTCTCGTGGGCCTAAATCTGAATTCCACTGGTTTTTGTTTTTCCTAAAATAATATCTAGTATTTTATTACAAGTTGTTTTATGTGGTGTAATTCTTTTTTATGTGCCTGGTTTGTCTCTCATCAACCTGACAATAAGACACCTAAAAGCAAGTCTCAGAGGTCTACTCTGTCTCCATAGAGCTTCCATGTTGAACAGGTGACAGACCCTCAACAAATATTCAATTAAAATGCTATCAAACTTAGTTTATAAATTGCAAATTAAATTCAATTCTGTAAATTCAGAGCAACATTATAAAAAAGGTTAAAAATGTTCTGAAGAAGCAAATGTCTGGTTATCTACTCAATTTTCATTAGTTTTTTCAATGAAAAATTGATAAATATAAAAAAAACAGAAAACTTAGAATTTACACACACAGTATTACCAACACTTGGACATAACTGCTGTTAATGTTTCATTGTGTACTATTTCTTCATAGTATTAATCATAATTTTAATTTAAATATTTATTTGATAATTATCTCTTCTACTATACTTAAATCCACAAGAATAAGGACTGAATCAATTTAAATTACATTTAAGTAAATAGCTGATATGCAGAACTGTGTAGATGGTAAATGCTCATAAATTTATGGAATTAATTTTAGTAAGCCCTTCCTATATTTTTAAAATTTAAATTAATTCAATTAAAGCATAGGTCAGTAAATATTTTAGGCTTTGTGAACCACAGAGTCTCTGTTGCAACTACTCATCTCTAAGCTGGCAGCACAGGCAATGTAAGTAGGTGAACGTGTCTGAATGTCAATAAAGCTTGACTAGGTGGGCATGGTGGCACACACCCAAAGTGCAGCACTCGGTAGGATGAGGCAGGAGGACTGCCACGTTTGAGACCAGCCTGGACTACATAGCGAGGCCATGTCTCAAAAAACAAAAAACAGACCAAACAAAAAAATCCTTTATTTACAGGTATAAGCAGCAGATCAGATTAGACCATCAAGTTATCTACTCATTTTCATTACTTTTTTCAATGAAAAATTGATAAATATAAAAAAACTAGAAAACTTTAAAAAATTAACACTCACAGTATTACCAGTACTTGGACATAACTGGGTGTAATATGCCAAGTCCTATGTGAAAACATCAGGGTATAATTTGCCGAGTCCTGTGTAAAAACAATATACTACTGTGATTAGTGTATCCTATCTATCACTGCACTTATACAAAAGGTATCCATCTCATATTTTATGGCTATCCCATAATTTATATAAGCAATCAGGCTCTTGAAATTTAAATTTTTGGCAAAATTTTATATTGTACATGATGCTTTGCTGAATATCCTTATGCATATTTTATTGCATATTTCTGATCATTTTCATTATTATGAAATTCCTCCAGTAGAATTGCTAGGAGTAGGCACACTTATGAATTTTTGTTAATGTTTTTACATTCTCTTAAATTCTTTTCATAACAGTACTGATTTAAATTCCTATCCAATAGTGTTAATATCTGTTTCTCCAAAATCTTGTTGATATTATAAAATATATTTTTTCTCACCCACAATTTCATCATGTAGATGACTAGAGTTCCAATATTTGTTTACATTTTTAACTATATATTTGTTTTTAACGAACAAATCTTAAGTATACCACCTGATAAAACAAAAATATCCCTTATGTATCATCAACCAACAACAAAATACAGAACAATATAATCACTCCAGACAGGTTCTCTAATGTCCCTTTCCGGTCACTAACCTATCCTACTCCCACCCCATAATAGTTATGAAATTCTTCTTCGCTGTTGGATAAATGAGTAGTTTGTTCCATTTTCCTGCTGAAAAATAGTCCATTGCATGACTACACTGCAATTAGTCTACTCCTCTTCCTTTTAAGAAAAACCTGGGCTATTTTAAATTTTTGGTTCTTATAGTATAATTTTTGGTTTATTATAATGGGTAACCTACTATTATAACTACCAATCAGGCCTACTTTTTTCTGTACATAAGTCTCATTTCTCTGAGCAGAGTTGCTAGGTCAGAGGTCAATGTGTCCTTAGTGAATGTTGTCGGTGTTCTTAGTTACACTCATTCTGGTGGGTATGCCACTCCAGTGACATGAAGGTTATTGGTGCTGCAGTCCTAAATGTCACTATGGTCTATTAATTTTTTTAGTCTTTATTTCCCTATGTTCTTTAAATTATATATTTCTATTGATCTGTCTAGGTTTGTGAGTCCTGTTCTTTCCATTCTGAAGGTTTTATATTATATACTGTATTTTTCAGTTCTAGAATTTCCATTTGGTATTATTTCAAATGTTCTGAAGATTTCCTTTTCATTCATTGAAAGAATATTGTCTTCTACATTCTTAAGAAATTACTACAGTTGCTTTAAAAATCTTTATCTGGGGCCGGTGAGATGGCTCAGCGGCGTAAGTGCCTGCCTGGCAAGTGTGAGGTCCTGAGTTTGACTCCTGGTACCCACACACGAAGAAAAGGCCAGTGATATCGCTCAGCGGCACAGGCGCCTGCTGGCATGAGAGGTCCTGAGTTCGACCCCCGGTACCCACAAAAAAAAAAAAAAAAAAAAAAAACTTTATCTGTTAATTTCAACATCTGAGTTACATTAAGTTAGCCTCTATGGATTGGTTTTGTGAGTCATGTTTTCTTGTTTCTCTGTTTACTGAATAATCTGGTATTGTATTATGAGTATTGTGAATAGTCAGACATATTTTGGGTTCTGTTTTCTCTGAAGAACTTTTTTCACTTAGTAGGCAACTTAATTTACTTTACACACACACACTTTCCAGAGCCTGTAGTAACACTAAGCCCTGTTCCTAGTTATTCAAACTAGTAAGGCTGTAGGGTTCTTTTGTTTGTTTTATCAGTTTCCGCCATCCTGGTGCTATTCTCTTTCTTCCACGTTTGACTGCCCTCTAATGTTTTTGTTTTTACTCTCCAATGCCTTCAGTTTGTTTTTCACTTTCTTTTCCTAAGTGATAGCTGGTTTTCTGCAAAAAGACATGGGTTTCAGAGCTACTAGGCCATGCCAGAAGCAGAACATCTCCACTAATTTATAGACTATCCTAACTTTATAGATAATAGATGGTGATCTAGGATGGCTAACTGAAATTATAATGGCTACTAAAAGTGCAAACCTTTTTCATGTTTAATAATATAAAACTATTCCAAATCTGTGTACTTCACTCATTTTTTAAATTAGCTATTCATCAATTCCTTACCAGTACTGAGTCTTTTAGACACTCAGGATATCAAATCTTTGTCATATATGAGGGAGGGGAGAGAAAGAGGATGAAAAAAGGAATTAAGAAATGTTATTTACATGTACCAACTTCACTCAATGAATGTAAACACTATGTACTACAAACATGTACTAATAAAAAAAAATAAATCCGAGACCCTAAAAATTACCAAATGTAATAATTTACTACAATACTATCCTAAACTGCTTCAACATCACCTCAAGTACTTACCTCTCAAACATTTTTGTATTTTCAGATTTTGTCCTATTCTATGGTACAACTGTACTGTAATTTACTTAATTTACTTAGTAACATAAAAAAAATTTTTTCTCTAGTTTGTGATTTTTCTTCACGAATGTTTATAGTATATTTATAGAATATCATACATAGAAACGTTTACTTTTTATACTTATGGGCTTTTCTATGATGAAGTAAAACTTCTGAGTTACTATAGTCATTGTAAAAAAATACATGCTCATTATCCACCTTCTTTCTATGTAAATTTATGGCTTTTCTTTTTAAATAGGGCATACTTCCAATCACAACCCAGGGATCCTAACTTCTAGGTATATAACCAACAGAAAAGCATGTTTTTTTTCAATATGTGGATACTGAAAAACATAAAACAAAATGTTTATGTGAGCATTATTTGTATAAAAGCTGGAGATAACCTAAATGTCCACCATGGTAGAATGAATGAATAAATTATAAAATATGTGCACAAAGGTATTATATGGCAATAAAAATTAAAGAACTGCTATAAGCACACATGGATGAACCTAGCAAACATAATGCTGACTAAAACAAACCAGACACAAAAGAACGCACACTGCACGATTCCATTTGAACTTTAAAAACAAGGGAACCAACTATGAAGTTTATAGTCAAGATGGTGGTGATTTGGGGGAGGAGGAAGAGGCAGTGATCTGGGTGGAGCTCAGAGAAGATCAGCTTCTAAAGAATAAAATCATGTAATTTCTAGGAACATGGATGGAACTTGGCACTATAACGCTAAGTGAAGTAAGTCAGACACAGAAAGACATGGCATGGTTCCTCTTGAATAGAAACCTAAATCATAAACAAATAAAAAAGTAAAGTAAAGGAGAGATGGCAGGAAACAAAAAGGTAGACTTTAAAGATGTAAAAGGGGATCAGGGTAGGGTGAAGTGAAGGGTTAACATGGCAGGCGAGATACTGCTGTCCTTTAAAAGGCCTGCTTGTAAGTTGGCTCACAGCTAACTCCTGAGAACTTTGATTTGGGGAACAGTCCTACCATTCTCTAATAGGTAAGTGTGGCTCACTGAGCCCAAATGTTTGTGCAACTAATATGGTTTATGCTGAACCCAGTTTTTCTTCAGAGAATCTGAAATTTTGGTACATGTTAGGCAGAGTATTCCCGTATAACTAAATCCCAATAAAACCTCTACAAATTGAGTCTCTAGTAAGATTCCCTGGCGATATCATTTCACATGTATTGTCACAATTCAATCCTGAAGAAATTAAGAACATCCTGAGAGATTATACTGTGATGGGACTCTTGGAAGCTTGTGCTCAGTTTCCTTTGAACTTTGCACTATGTGCCTCTTCCCTTTTGACTTTACTTCATATCTTTTAATTGTAATAAATCTTTCCCTTGATTATGATATATGCTGAATTCTCCGAGTCCTCCTAGCAAATCACTGCACCTAGAGGTGGTTATAGGGACACCTGACATAGACCACTGTAAATCCAAAGAGCAGCAGCTGTGCCATAGATCCATTTTGTATTTCTTAGAGTACATAATATACTCTTAAACACAGCAGACATTCATTATGGCTAATGATTTTATATATTATCCTAATATATCCAAACCAGCCTAAAGATGTGTTGCATTTCCACTTCACTGGCAGTTAATATTGGGAACCAGTTAAATGACAAAAATATGTGATAAAAGTGGTGCACTTTGGGGCCGGTAAGATAGCTCAGCAGCATAAGCGCCTGCCTGGCAAGCGCGAGGTCCTGAGTTCGACTCCCGGAACCCACATAAAAAAAAAAAGTGGTGCACTTTGAACAACAAATAAAAAGGTTTTGGCAAGTTCAACTAGCAAAGTTGTACAGAGACTGATTACTTTAACTATGTATAGCTTGTAGTCATCCAAACTTATTTAACACTGCAAATGTTCCCTGTGTGTAAACTTTCTAAAGCATACTGTAAGTGTTCTTAATTTGATTTTCTTTTTTTGTCTACTCATGCATCTTTGGAATTGAGCAAAAAGTAACATACTTCAGTAATGTATGTATGACAGAAGGAGGAAAGCATTCTATCCAGCTTCTGCATTTTGTCTACTGTTCTATGGTATTTCAAAGACAAAAACTATTCATCCTTCTTTGTACTCTATATAATTCCTTCAGAACTATATCCCCCTTATTGGCCAAAAGATGAAGACTGAAACAAAGACACAAAAGAACTAGTAAGGTAAAAAGGAGGCCCAAGAGATGAAATGAGTCCATCACTAGGAGAACCTAAGTCAAAGTTCCAACCCATGCCTGATGAAAAAGTACTTTTTGATCTTGATCTGTCATGGCAAAAAGAAAGAAAGCTGCTTAATATTTTAAAAGCAACCATCATTATGCAACATAGAGACTTCATTCAAATGTTGACTATGTACTTCAAAAAAGCAAAGGAATGAGGAATTTTTACAAAACATAGCAATACAGAGACTCTTCCTCTTTATTTCCAGAAGAAAAATCTCTAATAGCAGATTGCATAATTTACCAGCAAATGTGACAAAAATGTATTTAAAATATTACTAATGAAGGAAATATAAATCATTAAATTGGTGCAGTAAAATAGTTTTAAAAGAAGTGCAAAGTTGAAAGCAATCTCCAGAATCTGTCAAACCATCTCCCTAAAATACAACTTGGTAACTTCCAGATCCAAGAGAAAAACAATGATTCTATCATCCCAGTTAGCAGAAGGGATTCTCTGTTGAGGCTTTTGGGAGGTGATCACAGTACAGTTTAAGGGAGTTAGATTTGACAATTCTGGAGTTTTGTGTCAGTTCCAGTCATTCTCAATGTGCTTAGTGTTTTGAGGTCTACCTATATACTTCAGTCATATTCTACTGGCTCTACTCACTGCCAGTAATATAACTGGCAAAAGAGAACTACTATAAAGTTTGATTTAATTCAATAACTTTTCTTTTGATATCAACAGTTTATAATCTTGTCAAAATTTCCACAACAGTAAAATCAAGATTCTCTTTGCTGTGTTTAACCTCCACATCAAGCCACCTTTACTAATCAACTCAAAGTTAAGTTCCAAAAGAAAAGCACCAGTTTTCTCTTTAAAAACAAACTTACATCTCTTACATCCTTAAAAACACTTTATAAAGACAAAGATTCTCAAACTCATACCAGTTTAATAATACACTGTTTGATGCCCAAAAGCAGAGATTTTATTATCCAGTAACAGTTTCCATTATATTGAAATGGCTCAGTTACCATTACTATGCACAAACTTACAAAGAATTACAATAACGTAATTCTAGGTTTGAAAAGTACAACAGTATATAACAATGAAACATCCTGAGTGTTATCTGCTGGTTAAGACAAATTTTAATTGTGCTTAAACATTAGGTAAGATGTACAACTCACACTAAATCAGTGTATAGTTAAAAACCAGTACTGTACAGATAATTAAGGTATCATGGAAGCTGGTTAAAATTTTATAATAAAGAGGGAAATAGTAAAAATATAGCAATATGGCTGAAATTGATATTCATTAGGGTACTCTTCACATCAATAGAGAGCATTTGGACTCTGTGGTCTTTATCAGTGTCCCAGCTGGTAATGGTTGAAGGTTAATGCCTTACCCCATTCTGTTCAATTTTCTATCCTAATTAGCCCTCCAAATCTATAGCTGTGAGCACCAAGTGTCTGTCCTCAAAAGAAACTAATTAATGCTAGCAAATTAGATCAAGTCCAAAGATCCAACAGCCAAATTCTTAGTTAAATGCTCCTTGTTAATAGGAACTGTAGCTGTCAATAACTGCTGTTGGTGACTATAATGAGGCATCTTTCTTTCATTGAAAGTGATTTCATTTTTCTTTGTCCCTGGAAAAGCTGTTCCATTCCCTTCACAAACCTAAGTTGCTGGCAGTCTGACCCAATTCTTATGATCAGCTGAGTTGAAATGACATGAAAAAAAACCAGAGAAGCTTTCCTACATAACCATGTTTCAGCATTTAGCAGAAAGTCAGATCACTTATTAAAATTCCTATATCTTTATCTAAGAACCATATGATTAACATGTATAGTGCCTTTATGTAAAATCCTGTAATTATTTAATAAAGCAAAGGTATAAACAGTAAGTAAACTACAATGGAAGGGTCCTGATTCTAAATTATACCTTCTTGTTCAACTAAAATGCATATATTTTTCTGCTGCAGTAGTTATGTGTAAACGGGGAGAATATTAAGGATTTATTATTCTTTTATAAAATGATCATTTTACATTCTAAAACACTGAGACCATATGGCCTAAAAAATCAATATGATTATCTACGAGAAATTGAAATATTCAAAAATCAATTATATTAGAGTACTTTCCAATAAAGACAAATGTTTTAAAATAATCCAAACAAAACTCAAATTTTAAGATGCTTTCAGTCTTCAGAATATTAAGTATGTTTAAAAAAAACTTTACCATGTCAACATGCTAAACAACCTAGAGTTTTATAAAGAATAGAACACTAAAACTTCTTTTCTATACCACTGTCAAATAGTGGCTATACAACACAAACAAATATTTTAAAGTTACAATCTATTCTTTTGTTTCAAAAACAAAGTTTCAATGTCTAAGAATATGGAAAGCTAATTCTGAAACCCAAAGCCATACAATCATTCTGCATTTTCATCTAAATCACATCAGTAAAAATTGAGTATAGAACTGAGTTAGCTACCTTTCTTTCATTCTAGGTATCAGGATAAAGTGTTATAAAATAGAATGAATACAACTTATAACAGTAGACTGATATATTCATATCATTAACAAGTAAACTTTCCTAGTAGTGAGAAGTTAACCCTGTAACTTTATTATCCATTTTTAAGTTTTATCCTCCCTTACCTGAATCAGGATATATATTTTTTAAAGTTCTACAAGGCAAGTGGAAGATTACTTTTTGAGACTATCAGCGTAACACCGGCCAAAGCCAGATGTGCACTGACCTCTGTCTTTAAGTGCCAACAAGTTAATTTCTCCTGACACCTGGGGTTTAGGGTGGGAGAATATGAAGGAAAGTATTCTGAGTAAACAATTCATTCATTAAAAAAGCAAGAATAATGCTACAAAATGATTATTTATTTTAAATTACTAAGTTACAGATGGATTTAAAAATGGAATGGGTTGTAATAAATCATTTAACTTAAGAAACAGAAAAGATCATCACACACTGTTGAGTGTAAGGGTCTATTCTTATTTTACTGTCTCCATCCCCCAACTGCAGAGGTCATCTCTAAGGGTTGGAGGTTAAGAAGGAGACAAACGTTCCTAGCACCCAAACACTGACACAGTCTTGAAACTACAGTTTATACAGCCTGATTTTCCCATATAGTGATTTACCCTCACTAAAAATTATTGTGGTCCTTCAACAATAATGACTACAAGGCAAGTGAGGAAGGGAACTAGGAAAAAAGAATATGCTGGTAAATTTTTACTACATTTTGATAGCCATTTAAAAAGGCAGAATCTTTTAAAAAGCTATTTCTACAGTAATATTGCCATTGGCTTTTCTAATTAGCCATCATTTACAGGTATTTTTTGTGGCCTCAATTTTTACCTATCACTGCTTTGTTTAAATTTTCAATACAATGTTATATATTTTTCAATGTTTCTAGACTTATAGTGTATAGGATTATTTAATATTAAAATTTTTTTTAAAAGTGCATATGAAGATGACTAATGCATGCATTTTACATAAATATCTCCTACTTAGAAACACAAAACAAAACACGTGCCCAAAAAACCCAGACTTATTGTAAGCCTTACTAGGATTCATTTACAACTCAGTAATAGACAATGACACTAAAGAAAATCATCTTAAGTGTGTATGTGCATATATATATATATGAATATGTTGAAAGATGAAAAAACAGGTACATATTTGGTACTTGTCCTTTCCCTATTGTTGTCCTTTTCCCTAACTTGTTTCTCCAGAATACTTGCACCAAGTTTTTCTCTATATATAAACTATATTTCCGGGAAAGAAGTAGTTTTTTATTAGTAATTTGGGGGAATATTTTTAAATTGTAAATGAATTGAACACTGCCTGGAACTTCTGAAAGCTGACATACTGGTATCTCAGTGAAAGGGTGAGAAGCAATTCATACATATTAATTTGTGGACTACTTAACTCTGAAACTAAGGATTAAATTCAGATCATATCATTAAAAATGAACTTAATCTTTACAGGAATATTTGAATCTTACCTTGAACTTGTTCAGAACACCTCTCTTTGGCCTTTTCTCTCATTATTTTAGGGATCAAAACATCTTTTTCAACATGTCTAAGATGCTGATCTGAAAAAAAAGATCTTTATTATAGTAAAGTCTCAAGTAAGTCATAGGATTAGGGAAAAAATAAGCATTCTAGTTATTTAAAACAAAAACCCATGCAAGTCATTTTTTTAAATAACTCTTTTACCATCTGATAAAACTGATTATTTTAGTCACTAAAAATCATTCCAATACTCTTTGATATACAGCAACAACAAACTGTGAGGGACATAGGTGACATCTTTCTAAAAGTTTCTGCAAACTATATTGCAACACTTACTTGGTAATATATCCCATGTAGACTGATCAAAATTAAAGTCTAAATCATCAACATTATCATATTAATATAATCCACAAAAATATTTTATAATTCTGAGATCCAATGATAGATGAAGAGATATAAGATTTTTTTTAAAAAATGAAGTATTTCTACCTAGTAGTAAAAGTAGCCTAAGAAAGAAAGAATCAGCAGAAGAAAAAGTAGAACTACAGGTCCAGTCCAATACAATACGAAGTATATGACATTCCTCTGCATTGTAGATACAACTTGCACCATTTGACTAAAATGGCAAACTGAATGACTGCTACAGCATCTCGTCTGCTTCTTAAATGCTGAGAAAGCTCTAAAAAACAAAGAAGGGGTAAGAGTTCCCAGTGAAAATAAAATGACAAGGAATCTCTGAAAGACAAAAGGCAGATGAAATCAGATTAAAGGAAATAACCGTAATCCCATAGAGAACCCAGGAAAAACTGATACCAAAAGTGAGTGTTGTCCCATGCTCTGAAGCAGTAAATAAGGACATCAAGAAATTTCACTGGAGGAAACTAAAGTTACTGGTTGAAATAATTCAGTACCTGCACCAAATGGTCACTCCTCTGCTATCCCTAGACCATGGATGAAAGACATAAATAAAAATATTTATCTCTAAAAGCTCAGAAAGTTTCCCAGTATCCAGTAATACTTAGGAAACTTAAGAACCTATAGTCTAAACTCCTTCTGGTACTTACTACAAGGTATATTATTCTCAACAAATTCTGAAGGCATGCAGCTATGAACTGAGATATATATATTTTTACACAGATGACAACAAGGCATCTCAAAATGCAAACAAAACAATGAAACATCCAAGAATCGCCTTAATTTTATGAAGGACATAAAATGGAAAGAATAATAAATCATAAATAATAAAAAAGTAACTAGCTCCTAGGAGGGTTAAAAGAGTTAAAGAAAATAAGATTTTAGAATAAGTATAATAAGTACAGTGTAATAAGTACAATGAGGCAAATAAAAAGACAAGTCTACAGACAGAAACAAAACATGGATTATCTAAATTCATTTGATGAAAGTCTGAAGCCCCAAATTCTAAAAGCTTCAAAATAGAAAAAAAATATTACAAAAAGAATGAGAATCACATGTGTATTATGTCTCACTGGCAAAACTCGAATGTGACAAGAGAAAAATAACTTCCAAGTTCTGAGAAAGAATTTCTTTATATCTAAGACTACTAGAGTCAATGAAGCCAGCCGTTAATAGAACATTTAAAGACATTTCAGATACATAAAAACAAAACTGTTTTAATCCTTCAAACTCAACAGAAAAAAAAAATTTCCACTATTATAGTATATATAAAACAAACATTTTGTTACATTATTTTATTTTTTATTTTATACAGTATATGGAGAACAACAATTTATTATGTTTAGGAATCTACAGATCCAAAGGACCTCATCTGGGAAGACTCGAAAGACTGATGTTGACTTCGACACCTGAAAAAACTGGGACTGGAGTATATACTTCCAAAATTCTCTTTCTTCATGCATAAATTTTATATCTAAGCTGGAATGGCCTACAGTCAGTTAGGACTATAAACCACATCACCTACACATGTCTTACAGTTTGGCAGGTGGGTCATAAGAAAGGACAATTTGAGAAGGAATGTCTGGAGATCAACAAGTGAATGTCATATGCTTTTTCTGATCTTGTCATAGAAACCACAAAACATCATTCCCCTGCAACATTTTATGATGTCAAATCATTAAGAATAGCCCATGTTCAAGTTGGGGTGGAAGTAGAAGAGTGGTAAGACTCCATTCTTTGTGTCAAGCCCACATTATAAAAAGAGTATAAGGGGTGGGAGGTAATGTTATAATCTTTGAAAAACAAAATGTATCACAAAATTAATAAATACTCTGATAAAATAAATATGAATCCATGATGCAGAAATGTAAAACAAGGAGAGCATATTAGAAAAATACACATTTAAGTTTACATTTTAAAACTGTAAAGTACTTGAGCGACATTATCAACTTTCTTGACCTAACATTTAGAGAATATTCCACTCAGTAACAACAGAAAATTTACCAAAATAAAACATACTTTGCCTATGAAACAAATCTCAATAGATTTAAAATATACAAGCCGTACAAAGGTACATTTGCTGACACTAATGTAACTAAATAAGAAATCAGTAATAGAAAGATCTCTGGATAATCTCCAAATATCTATAAGCTAAAGAACACATTTTAAAATACCCCAGGGATCTAGGATATCAAAAGAGAAGTTAGAAAATACTTTGGAGTGAATAAAAATGAAAATAACATATCAAAATTTTCTGTGATGCACTATTACAGTACTTACAAGGAAATTTGTAACACAAAAAGCCAAGAGGAAAAAAAAAAAGTTAAGTCATCTTAAGCTTCTACCTTAAGAAACTGAGAAAAAAAAAAAAAAAAACGGGTGGGGGATAGGGCAAGGAAAGGAAATGATAAAGATCAAAGCAGAAATCAATGAAATAAAAAACAAAGCAAACAACAGAAGTAAAATGAATGAAACTAGGGCCGGTGAGATGGCTCAGCGGCGTAAGCGCCTGCCTTGCAAGCGCAAGGGCCCGAGTTCGACTCCCGGATCCCACATACGAAAAAGGGGCCGGTGATATCGCTCAGTGGCACGGGTGCCTGTTGGCGCACGAGGTCCTGAGGTCGACCCCCCGGTACCCACAAAAAAAAAAAAAAAAAAAAAAAAAAATGAATGAAACTAAAACTGTTTTTTTGAGAACATTAAAATTGATAAACCACTAGCCAGACTGATCAGAAAACAAAGATGGGTTACAAATTTCAAACATGAGAAATGATAAACATTTTTAAAGAGGAAATATTACATGCAAACTTAGGTTAATAAGTTTAACAACTAAAATGAAATGGGCAAATTCCTTAAAATGCAAAACCAATCAATACTCAAGAAGACATGAGGGCTACTATGGCCTTATATGTATTTCAAAAATTGAATGTACATTTAAAAGAAAAATGATAGGACCTGACAGCTTCCCTCATGATTGACTGGATATTTAAGGGAAAAAAAATAATCAATTTCAGACAAATTCTTCTTCCAGAAAATTTCGCTTACACCAATTTACCCTGATACCTAAACCAGGCAAAGATGTAACAAAAACAGCACTCTAATATCCTCCATGAATACAGGTGTAAAAATCTTAACAAAATATCAGGAAAGTGAATCTAGTATATACGTATTACTAGATTAATAAGTATATATACTTATTCTAAAATTATACATATAAACATATAAAATACAATACTTCACAACCAAGTAGGGTTATCACAGGATAGCAAAGCTCATTTAACATTCAAAAACCAATAAGCATAAGTCATCATATTGTAACTAAAAAGGAAAAAAACAGCATGGTAATCACACAGACACAGAAAATAAACTTGACAAAAATCCAACATTCACCCCCAATAAAAATTCTCAGTAAAGTAGTATGAGAAAAACTTTTTCAACATGATAAACAGCATTATAAGAAAAAGCACACAGCTGAAATCATGTTAATGATCAAATACTGAACATTTTCCCCTTAGATAGAGAATAAATAAACAAGATTGTTTTACCATTTCTGTTTGGGATTGGATGTTCTAGCCAGTGCAATCAGTCAAGAAAAATAAACAGTAACTACATTAGAAAGGATTAATAAAACTGTAGCTATACAAAGATAAAATGATTGTCTACACAGAAAATTAGAATTTACAAAAAAGCTATTAGAACTAAGAGAATTTACCAAGATTGCTAGACACTAATCAACATACAAAAATCAAATGGAGATGACACAGGGAAAAAAAATCACAGAACTAGAAAATAAATCAATAGAAATTATCCAATTTTGAAAGTTATTCAGAAAGGAAACAACAAAAGGTAACAGTTTAATAACAGGAATGATGAAAGAGCAACGGAAAAGTTTTTTTTTTTTTTTTTTTTTAGTTTTTAAAATTGTTTCTGAGAAGCAAAAATTATAGTATTCTCTATATGCAGACGTAATAAGAAAAAAACTAGATCAAGGAATAGAGTACAACTATTTTGGTGGTAATTAATCTACATTACACTTACATGGTAAAATTTTGATGACAGAGACTTTGATAAACTGTACGTGCATATTGCAATTTCTAGTGCAATCACTAAAAAAAAACTAAGATTTAAACTCAAAAACACTATAGATAAATCTAAAGGCATATTAAAAATTGAAAGCAAAGTATTTTCTCTGACCATAACAGTATCAACTAGAAATCAACAATAGGAAGATAACACTTGGAAATTAAAAAGCACATTTCTAAATGATTTACAGGTCGGAGAGGAAGTGTCAAAAAATTAAAAAACATTTTCATTGACCTGAACAAAATGAAAACACAACATGTTGAACTTGTGAGACAAAGCTAAAGCAGTACTTATGGGAAAATTAAGAGCAATAAATATTCATAACAAAAAAGAAAGCCTCAACCAGGAATCTAACCTTCTACTTGACAAAACTATAAAAAGGGAGAAAAATGAAGTTCACATAAGAAGAGTAAGAAAATAATAAAGATCAGAAAGAAACAAAATTGACAACAGAAACAAATGAGGTAACCTGAAGGTTGTTTTTTAAAAGATCAATAAAAATGGCGCAGGTGGCTTTATTAGCAAATTCTTCAAAGTATGTAAAGAATAGTATTAACTCTAATCTCCTTCCAATACATTTTAAGAGACCAATATCACCCTTATATAAAAATCAAAGACAGTATTTACAAAATACACACACGCGTGCGTGCACACACACACACACAAAGACCAGTATCAGTCATGAACACAGATGCACACATCTTCAATAAAAATATCAGGAAATCAAACTCACCAATATATAAAAAGAAAAACACAACACAACTAGGTTAGGTTTGTTCCAGCAATACAAAGCTGGTTTATTAAAGTTCAATCAGTATAATCCATTTTATTAATATCCTGGAAGAAAGAGAGTTATATAATCATATCAACTGATAGAGTAAAACACCCAAACAAAATTCAACCTCTTGGTAAAACAGTAGTAGGCAGAAATGTCTTTAATCCAATGAAGAATTTTACAAAAACCCTATAGTTAACATCATACTGGGTGGTAAAACACTGAACACTTCCCCTGTAAGAACAGGAACATGGAGTGCAGGTGGATAAAACAGACTGTGGAGGCAGCTCCGTGGTACAGCACTTGCTCAGCATGCACAAGGCCCTGTGTTTGAGCTCCACCTCACAAGAACGGGGGAAAAAAATACATATAATTATTTATATATAAGCATAAGTGCATATAAACACTGGTGAAAACTGAAGACCTATAATCTAGTTGATACTTTTAGTTTTGGTATTGCTCTACAGTTATTTGTCAATCCTAGGAAAAAGTGTGTGAAAAGTACATGAAACTCTATATTCTACTTTTGGTAACTTAAGTGAATCTATAATTATTCCAAAATAAAAAGCTAAAAGAAAATACTTCTAGAAGACAACACAGGAGACCATCTTCAGGACCCAGAGTTAGGCAAAAAATTCTTATATGTGATACTTAAATACATGATCTATAAAGGAAAAAAAAAATTCAGTAAATAAGACTTCATCACATTTACAAACTTTTGCTCTGGGAAAGCCCCTTTAAAGGAGATAAAAAAACAAGCCACAAAGAAAAAATATTTGCAAATCTCATATCTGACAAAGCACTTGTATCCAGAATATATTAAGAATTTTTAAAAGTCAACATTAAGAAAAAAATGACCCAATAGAAAAGGACAAAAGACTTCAGCAGATACTACAGCAAAGAAGATATACAGATGGAAAATACACAGTATAAAGAAATGCTCAACATCCTTAGCCACTATGGAAATCCAAATTAAGCAACAAAGAAATACTACTAAATACCCATTAAAATGGATAAAAGTTTTAATATATACTCTCACGAGCTGACAAGGACGTCTTACACACTGTTGTGTGCAACATAATATGGTACAGAAACTCTAGAAGAGAAGCATGCAGTTTTGTATAAAGTTAAACATATACTTACCATACAACCCAACAAACACACACTTTTGAATTTATCCTATAAAAATGAAAACTATGTTCATGCAAAAATCTGTAAACAAGTTTCACTGTACCTTTATTACTTTGGGAGGCTGAGACAGGAGAATTGCAAGTTTGAGCCTAGCCTGGGCAACTTAGAGAAATCCTGTCTCAAAATAAAAAATAAAAGGGCTGGGTGCAAAGGTCCTGGATTTATCCCCAGTACCATTAAAAAAAAAAAAAAAAAAAAAAGGCCCAAACCTGGAAATTATGCAACACTATTTCTCCAAGTGAATGAATAAACAATAGATTCATCCACACAATGAGTATTACTCAGCAATAATAAAAATGACCTTTTGATATACAACAACCACCTGGATGGGTGGCAAGGGCCTTGTACAAATGAAAAAAAAAAAAAAAAAAAAATCTCAATGGTTACGTATTGTATGATTCTACTTATATAATATTCTGGAAGTGACAATTACAGCGATGGAAAATAGATCACTAAAGGCAAAGCTATTATGGGGTAACACAAGGGATTTTCTTTGTGGCAAAGGAACAACTCTGCATGTGGACTGTGGTTATGGTTACTCAAATATTTACACGATAAAATGCTATTTAACAATAGACAAAAAAAATACATTTAAAAACTGCTGAAACTCAACTAACATATGTACTCAAGTCAACAGTATTACACCAAAGTCAATTCCTGGTTTTCCACTTAACAGTGAGTCACAGCAGTGTATTCCAACCTTTCCATTTTTGCCCAAAAAGGCAACTTTTGTGACTTTTTTTCTAATGCCCCCCTACAAAATATTAATATCACAGATACATCGTATATATTTATATATTGCATATATAACACTGATTTATACTAAAAGAATAAAATTTTTGTCTTCCTCAAGATCAAGTTTTATCCTTTCAAGGGCAATAGCTTGTACTATGGTTACATAAGACAATATCATTAGGAAAAGCTGGGGGAAAAGTACAGGGAAACTGTACTAGTTTCCAATTTCTTGTATTAAATTATTACAAAATAAATTTATGATTTTTTTTTCGGGGGGGTACCGGGAATTGAACTCAGGACCTTGCACTTGCTAGGCAGGTGCTGTGCTGCTGACCTATATCCCCAGCCCTATGATTTTTTTAAAAAGCCAAAAAAGTATAAGAAAAAGCAAAGGACCTAGAATAACCAAAACATCAAAGTAAAAGAACAAATTTGGATGACCTGCAGTAACTGAAAAGTTTTACTGGAAAGCTACAGCAATCAAATTGTTGTAATACTGGCATAATTACGATTACCAAATAAAATAACATTAACAAAACAGAGTCCAGATTATTTCCACATATACACTATCAATTTATTTGTACAATGCACCAAAGCTAGCCAATGAGGAAATAAAAGTATCTGTAATAAAGAATGGCAGAAGGACTATATAAATATGCCAAAAAGAGACCATTAAAACAAAAAACAAAAAAGTCAATTCCTTGGAGCAAAGATATAAAGAGAACACAAGGTACTCAATAGAAAATAAAAAATGAGAAATTAGACTCCATCAAATTTAGTATCTTCTGTACATCAAAAGACACTGTTACAAAAATTAAAAAGGCACAGACCATGAGAAAAAGATATATATCTGTATATATATAGATATATATATATAAAAATATATCTGACAAAGAACTTGAGTACAGAGTATATAAAGAACTTTACATACAATAACAATTCAATGAAATTGGACACAAACATCAAATGGACATTTCACTGAAGACATATAATATACACACAAAAAGGTGCTCAAATGCAAATGAAATCCATGATATCATTTCACACTACCAGAATGACTGAAAGTAAAAACAATAGCAACATTAAATGATGGAGAGAATGTAAAACAACTGGAACTTTCATATACTGCTGGTGGGAGTGTAAACGATAAACTTCTTTGGAAAACTGCTCGTTGAGTTATAAAGTTAAATATACACTAAACCTATGTTCCATTCCTAGGTATCCATTTGCCTAAGATAAATGAAAATGCTACATTCAGAAAACAACTTGTACAAATCTATTCATGAAAGCATTATTTATAATAGCCAAGATCACTTAGGAATAAAAAGAATATTATCAATACCCTTAACAGTAGTATAGAAACACTCAACATGGATGAATCTCAAGAAGTCAGATACAAGAGTACACACCACATGATTGAAGAACATACAAAAATATAGTGATAACAATTAGAACAATGATGTCTATGGGAGTTGAGAAGTATACCCTCTGGTAGGTGCTGTGATTGGGGTATTCATTTATAAAAACTCAAGATCTGTAAATTTCACTGGCCATTTATCTTAATTTAAAACAGCTTTGCTTAAAAAGATAAAATCTGGACTCATGAGACTGTAACAAATATTAGAAATTAGATAATTCAAGAGTCAAGAAGCCTTATCTCTTTAAAGATACTGTTCATCTTTCATTAAATTTATTTCTATTGATAAAAATATCTTTACATAAATAATATGCTGTAATTTTGTGTGTGTGTGTGTGTGTGTGGGAACCGGGGTCAACCTCAGGACCTCGCGCGCCAGCAGGCGCCCGTGCTGCTGAGCGATATCACCGGCCCTTTTTTCATATGTGGGTTCCGGGAGTCGAACTCAGGACCTCGCGCTTGCCAGGCAGGCAGGCGCTTATGCCGCTGAGCCATCTCACCGGCCCTGTAATTTTTTATTGCTGAAATACAGGTTCAATTTTTTTATACTGTCTTTGTAACCAACGCAGCCCTACTTAACTCTCACATCACTTTAGTAATGACAATAGATTCTCTTCCAATTTCTATGTAGACAATCTTAAGGAAACTTTTGCCATCTTCTTTTTAAATTCTATGACTATGATTGTTAGGAAAATACTGAATACCAACTAGCAGGATTCCTGTGTTGGATGTTCAAATTTTGTTCAGAATACTTTCAGTTATCTTTATGTTGAAATTTGCCTAAGGGTTTGCTCTCTTATCTCTATTGTTTTGGTATCAAAGTTACAGTTTATAAACAAACTGAAACACCCCCCACCCTTCATATCCTCCAGAATTCTCTATGCAAGCTGAGCATTCCTTATCTGAAATGCTTAGGATGAGAACTGTTTCAGATTTAGGATTTTTTTTTTCCAGATTCTGGAAAATCTGCATAGACTTCATCAGCTGAGTACCCCTAAAGTATGTAGTTTCACATTTCAGATTTTGGAGCATTTTAGATTTTCAGATTAGGGAAACTCAACTGTATAAAGATTATTGGTTCCTCCAAAATTTGGCAGAAACCACTTGTGCTGGTCAGTTTTATGGGTCAATTTGTATTGGCTACAAGCCCTCAATTATTCAAGAAAACAGTAATCCAGGTGTTTCAGTAGAAGTGGTTTGTAGACTTACGTAAAGGATTACCCTAAATAATTTAGGTGGGAATAATTCACTAAGTCAAAAGGCCTTAAAAGCCAAGCCTTAAATCCCAGCGTGAAGGTGGCACACCTGTAATCCCAGCCAGCACTCTGCTGAGGCAGGAGGATCGCTGTGAGTTCCAGCCCAGCCTGGGCTACAAAGTGAGTTCAAGGCTAGCCTGAGCTGCACAGTGAAACCCTGCCTGAAAAAACCAAAAAAAAAAAAAAAAAGCCAAGCCTTAATAATTCCATTTGCTGACTTCAGTTCAGCTTTCATAAGAGTTCCAGGCCCACTTTTTGTCATAGCCTGCCCTGCCCTACATTCCAGGCTCCCCCAAGTGGTCCCCACAATCACCTAAACCAATTTATTGCAATGAATCTGTTAATACACAGATATGGACACACAGAGATAGATAGACCTTTATCTCCTATTGGTGGTTTCTCTGGTGAAACCCTGATACACCACTTATGGGTTTACTTTGGGAGTATGTGTATGCTGTATGTGTATGTGACATACAGATACAAAGAGAAAAAACTACTGATTCAATTTGTTGTATAGTAATTTTCACAGCTTATTATTAGGGTAGACAAACTTTCTGTTAAGGACCAGATTGTAAATACTTACTGAACTCTGTGCGATATCAACTGATACTTTCTCTTTTTCCTTAGTTCTTCAGAAATTGTGATGAGATCAGGAAAAGAACACTGAGCTTATAAGGAACTGGATATATGGATGAAGAGAAAAGGACAGACTCAAAGGAGGCCCTACCAGAGTGATGGGACCTGAAGAGAATGAGGAAAAAGGATGATTCAAAGGGCGCTCCCTGTCTTCTGGCTCCAAGCGAAATGAAGTCACCACTTATCCAGATAGAGAATACAAAACAAAAACTAGCTACTGTTATAGACAAATTGAATTTGAAACATTTATGAGAGACATCCTATCATGAAAGTGAAAACTAATATCTACTTGAAAAGGGAATAAAACTAGGACTATCTGTACACATTCCTTTTCTCTGTTTATAGCATAAATCAGAACTAGATATGAATAATTAATGTAATTACTGAACAGACTCGAATAAATATGGTGATATGCTGATCTATTTTAGAAAATCAGTTTCCAAGTTTTATCTCTTTATTTATATAGTTTTAACTGATACAATTTATTTCTAATGTGCCCTTGTCAATCTATTCTTTGCATTATTAATCTTGCAATGATCTTAAATAACCAAAGCATTATTTTTCTGGATCATCTCTTTGAGTACAGACGTAGTTTTGTAATAATGAACCATTTTTCACAAATAAAATAGAAATTTATTTTCATTATGAACTCTAAGTTATAATACTCCAACAAACATTTTTTAAATGGCTTGTAACAATTCCTTCTGATCATTTTTCTAACACCTCCTAAGGCAAAGAAAAAATTCTAGAATTGCATAAATATTGATTTTAATTTTCCAAACTCTTGGTATTAAATCAAAAACAACATTGTTAAAAATTTATAAATTCTGCTAAAGATTTTCTCATTTGGTAGAATACCAACCACTAAATATTATTAACTAATTATAATTGAATACATATTTCAAAGCTATCTTTAACACTATAAATATTACAGATATTGCACTTTTATACATAAAATTACAAACTGAATCCCTTAATGTCAGTGTCATATATATACATGTTACATATCTGTACAAAAGCCTGCCCAAAAAAATCAAATTTTGGAAGTCTGCCACTATATAGTCACAGGAATTTATACTAAGATAAAGAATCAGGGTAACACTACCAGGGAAAATTTCCAAAGCTCTATAATTTCTCAACATTCTATCATCACCTGAAAGTCAATTTTCACCTTTTCCACTGGCGGTATCTGTTAGCTCAGATTTTGCTTTGGGGCAAATGTGTTCTTGCAGTACAGCAGAACTATATTATAAGGCTACTGACAACAGCACTTGCTAGGAATCCACAAAGATAACAGTGAAGCAAATCAGAATATTACAGAATTTTTCATAAGAAAGAATGTGACACCTGTGCCTTTTCAATACCAAAAATGCTCTGATGTAACTAACCTGGTTGTTACTTAGGTTAATGCCATTTTTTTTTTAAAGTTCCTAGTTTTTCTTACTTGCTCCTGAAAACATCTGCATGGTATTGTTCATTTCTAAAGGAAAAACAAAAATGCCTGGAATAAATCTGCAAAGCTACTCTTATTAGCAATAGTTTCTGTCTTGAGATCCCTCTCCTTTACTAGCTACGAAGAACCTGAAAAGGGACCAGACATCATCATGTACAATGTAAGATTACCAATCTCAACATTAGCTCGTAAATGCTCCATACCCAAAAGCTAGACAGACTCCAGCTCTCTCGATCACAAAGATAGGAACACTCATAACCAAATTTTCACATTCTTACAACCCTGTTCACATCTTCTTGCAATAAAATGTGGAAAGAGGTGTTTGAGAGGTCTTAAATTGGGAAAATGAAGACAGCAAGGATAGTCTTCACATCTTCTTCCCTTTCGAGCCATACTTGAACTGATAAAACAAAAGGAAGTCAACAGTAGGAGCGATTTCTCGCCTTACTACTCTAGCCTACTTCTGACCAAGACACAAGTTGATGAAGACAATGAGTGTCATATAATCTTCATAAAGACCTTTCAGGTAAGCATTTTGGTTCTACTTTGCAGGTAAAAAAGTGGAGGCTCACAGAAGTAAAACCACCTAAGCCTCTCATGAACATGGCAATGTCAAGATCATGTAACCCAAGTCCCAAATCTTCAATGAGATAGTGGCCTGTATAAGGGGACAGACAAGGTTAAGTAGGCTTCTACAGTTGTGCAAAAGCATGGGAACAACCCTGTGTTTCAGAACAAGCAAAATTTAAAATTTCGTAGTTCACATTTTTTGATAAGAAAGTAAAATGAAATGGAATTCTAATTCTATGATGGAAAAAAAAAATTTTTTCCATTATAGGAAAAGGAGCAAGAGGAGCAATTTGTAAGGTGGCTGAAAAACACCTTCAAAGAAAAAAATCAAATACTGGGTCAACTGGCAACAATCTAGATTTTTATAAGCTCAAACTCTTATAAAACATGGGAATTACATAAATGAGGTAAATGCATTTATTTCTGCTTAGCTTTTGGGTCAAATACTACCTATACAGCACAATAATATGCTTCATTTGAACTTCTTTGTCCTATCAGCTTTCACTGTTGATAACCACTTCTTTCACACTACATGTGCCCATTTCCCAACAGCAACTATTTCTCCGACCTCAGATTTTGCAGATTACTAGGTGTGAAAACTTCCTCTTTCTCTCACATTACCTTAACAAAGATGAGGCCAGAAGAGACAACAAACCTAAAATATACCAAAGCAGGAAATCAATTTATGTAACAAGACATGCCAAATTTAGAAATGTGCTGCAATCTCCCTTGTAGCAATAATTTCTTAAGTGAACTTACATATTTATTTCATTCAATAAAGCTTTGAGAATATCTTTTCCTACAAGTGCAATTTCCCAATGGTATCTTGTTTTTATTTTTATTTTTATTTTGTGGGTACCGGGGGGGTCAACCTCAGGACCTTACGCGCCAGCAGGCGCCCGTGCCACTAAGCGATATCACCGGCCCTTTTTTTCGTATGTGGGTTCCAGGAGTCGAACTCGGGCCCTCACGCCTGCCAGGCAAGCATGTACGCCGCTGAGCCATCTCACCGGCCCCAGTATCTTGTTTTAAAAAAAAAAATTTTATGGGGACCAGAAGTAGATATTTGATAAAAGAATAAAAGACAGCCTGCCCTGTGGCCTACTTAGCAATACTGTATATTGCACAACTGACTCTTTCCCTCATTTAAATCTGGAAGATGGCAGAGTACTATATATCTCCACTGGTTCTTCTTCTTCTTAACAATATTTCATAACCTTTATTTAAAGAACATGTACTACTTTGATATAGCTAGAATTATTTTTACATTAAAAAGTTATTCATTTCACAGTCGCAACCTTTGTTCAAATCGCATCATGTTTCTTAGTATGGCCACGTTATACTCGAACATGAAAACCAGATCCATAGTACAACTTTTTCTTACAGAGAAAAATGAGTAGCATTTTCCAGGATAATCACCTATTACCCTCATCAGATTATCTCTGGCTAAACTATCGCTGAAATTTAAATTCATTGTCAGAACGAGTATTTATCAAAATAAGGATATTAAAATTAATTTATCACAGTGTCTGAGGGCAAGCTTTTAAGCAGTCTCAAAAATATTGTCAACAATAGTAACAATACTCAAAAATGTATGAAGTATGCAAAGGTAACTAACTGCTTGTATTCCTCCCGAGGCAATCCCACAAGCTTTATCTTTAAAGATGTCATTTGTGATATCAAGTTATCAATGCTCACCTCCAACAGGGCTCTGCTCACGTTTTTTAACTTTTTGTTAATTCCAAGTCCTATCTACCTCTCAAGCTCAAATTTTCTTCAATTTGAAAGTTTATTTTGCCATCCCATTAGATAAGTTATCTTTCTTATCTGGAAAATCAGCTTACATTTATACAGTATGCAGAATGAGCACAATAAATATTAGCAGAAGGAAGGAATGGTGAAACGAACTGTCCTACAAACATCATCTCATTTAGAAGCAGGTAAATAAATGGAGTTCAAAGCAATACTTTAACATTACCCAGAAACTGGTAAAACAAAACGCCAGTTCAATCTCCTGTCTTTTCTATCTTCTAAATCTTATTTTTCATTATCAAAATTTACTTTTTAATATCCAGTTCAACATTTTTTCATCTCAAAGTTATTCTTGGCCACAGCACCCAAAAGTGATTTCTTTTTCTAACATGAGATTTTTTTTTTTTTTTTTTTTTTTTTTTTTGTGGGTACCGGGGGGTCGACCTCAGGACCTCGCGCGCCAGCAGGCGCACGTGCCGCTGAGCAATATCACCGGCCCCTTTTTCGTATGTGGGTTCCGGGAGTCGAACTCGGGCCCTCACGCTTGCAAGGCAGGCGCTTACGCCGCTGAGCCATCTCACCGGCCCTCTAACATGAGATTTTACTTGAATCAATTCTATCACTTTAATCACATCTGAATTTATAACATGTCACATCACACTATTTATGCAATCTTCTGCTAGTTCAACAGGTGCTATGGACTGAATTGAATTACCCACCTTCCCGAAAATTCACATGTTGAAGCCCTAAACTCCAATGTGACTGTACTTGGAGACAGTGCTTTCAGGAGGTAAGTCAGGTTAAGTGAGGCCATAAGGGTGGGGCCCTAATACAATAGGATTTGTGGCTTTATAAAAGGTAGAGATTACCCATCCTCCACCATATGAAGGCACAGAAAGAAAAAGCCATCTGCAAGCCAGGAAAACAGTCCTCACCAGCAACGGATCAGTTGGCATTTGGTCATGAATTCGGTAGCTTCCAGAAGGGCAAGAAAATAAATTTCTATTACTCAAGCTACCTAGTCTATGTTGTATGTGCTACCTATTCTACAGTATCTTGTTACAGTAGCCTGAATTGAATAAAATAGGTTTTTGTACAAATTTTAAACCTTTCTATACTAAAAACCACCTAAGAATTTTAGAATTTTACAAAATTCTGATGCTTGATCCCACCCAGATCAGTTAAATCAGAAACACTAGGGTAAAACTCAGGTGTTAGTACTTTTTTAAAAACTCCAAAATAATTCTAAAATACAGGTAGATTAAGAACTACTGTATGAAACAGTTAAGTTAAATGAGGTAAGGAACTGTGTCTAATTCTTTGTAATTCCAACTTCTGGTACATGATAAAACTACTTTACTGTTTAACAACATGCATATTTAAGAAATTTCAGTATTTGACAATCACAGATTCTCTGTGAACAAATACTTACTAGGTACCTACTAGAGTACTAGGGATTGTATATACCGTAGTAAGTAATATAGGCAAGTTTCCTTATTCTGCAGCATAAATACTTGTGATACACTCTTAATTAATCATGCTTAGATAACATTCTTTGATGTCTAAAAATCTCCCAGTAACAGTTCTTTAGTAAAAACACAATGTTTAAGTAAACACCACTCCTTTAAAAACTTTCCCACTAATCTCCTTACATTAAAATGTGAAAATAGGAAACCTATGGGGGAGAAGGTTGAGTATCAATATTCTTATTTGGGCGCAATTTTATTTGGTTCACTTATATAAAGTACTGGATAATATTTCTCAGCATTATGACACCTGTAAACAGATATTTCTACAAATGTTATTAACACCCTTAAAAATAATAATACTATTAACCATTGTTACCCTCCTATTATGTTTGTTTGAAAATTTGTTCTTCTTTTGATTTGTTTTGTTTTTTCTTCTCTTTAAAATAAAAAAAAATAATAATAATAATAATAATACTAGCCAAGCGTGGTGGCGCACTCTGTAATGCCAGCACTTGGGAGGCTGAGGCAGGAGGATCCCTCACTAGTTCAAGGCCAGCCTGGGCTACACAGTGAGTTGAAGGCCAGCCTGAACTGCATAGCGAGACGGTGTCTCAAACAAACAAACAAACAAAACAAAAAAACACAATGATACTAATTCAGTTAACGAAAACTAAAGGTTTTTTTGTTTTTGTTTTTGTTTTTTTCCTGTGAACCTTCTGTGCTCAGTCAGGAACTCCTTGAGATCAAAGACATTCAGAATCACTGAAGTTTCAGGCTTTTAAAAAACCTTAGCAGATACCTGATTTGGCTGACTTCTCTTACTCTTCCAACCTCTCATTCTCAAACTTCACATTATGCATTTAAAATCAGTTAATGACAAAAACTGAAATAAGAAGTTGCTTCTACTAACTTCCTAACTTGGGAGTCCACAACAGTGTACTGCAGTCTTGGTGGACAACCTCCTATTGTCTAAGCCTGTCCTTTATAATCATCTACCCCTAATATGTAAATTTAAAGAAGTGAGATCGTATGGAAAATATTTACTGTTTACTACCCAGGCTGAATCTTCTCATTCTCCATGTTTTTCTTCATCTCTCTAATTATTTTCTTACCTAAAGACACATCACATCTGTAGATTTCACTTTATTTCCCGAAAAAGAAATTCTAGATCTAGAATGAAAGAAATACTATACAATTTATGTGTAATCTTTGGTGTGTTTTTTAAAAATTCCAAATCTTTTAAAATTTTTTGAAAGATTTGGGAGTAGTGAAAATCAGGGAAACCCTCCTATGAAACTGAATTTAAAGACATGAATAAGAATCAGATAGATATGGGGAGGAAGACGAGTGGGAAAATTCTAATTAAAAATAAAAGGGGGGGTGCCGGTGAGATAGCTCAGCAGCATAAGCACCTGCTTGGTAAGCACGAGGTCCTGAGTTCGACTCCCAGAACCCACATAAAGGAAAAAAAGGGCTGGTGATATCATTCAGTGGCACAAGCACTTGCTGGCAAGCGCGAGATCCTGAGGTAGACTCCTGGTACCCACATTAAAAAAGAAAATGAATAACATGTGCAATGGCCAAAAGGAAAAAAAAAAAAAAAAAAGGCAACTTGGTCTATTTTAGGTACATTTTAGGCCAATGTTATTCAAACCTTCTAGCCAAAACTTTGTAATGCTTTACAGAATGCAATACATGTGTGTAAATACCCCTTCTTATCTGACCTATCACTGCCCAAACTTCCACTATCCAAACTAGGATTCCAGATAGCTTCAGAGAAATTATTTTTAGGACAGAGCTGGTATCCCTCCCATGGCAGAGAATGTTGGAGCATTCATACTGGCAGTTTTCTCAAGACTACCCTTGGGCATGGTACCCCCTTAGCTTTCCTTGCTGATGCCTACCTTCCAACTTTCACAGTAACTAGTGACTGACAGATGGCACAAAAGCCCATCTCCCTTGCCTCAAGGCTGAACAAACCATACACTTTGTGGTGCACCACAGATGACTGACCTGAAATTAGCCTTCCCAGAAACCACTTTGTCTTCTGCTTCTTCCCTTCCCCTCTCTTGATTCCCTTACTCTGTTCTCTAAGAACACTCCATTAATAAATCACTCCATTAATAAAACATCTAAGTATTACCCAGACCTAGTGACTGGGTTTGTTCTCTAATAAATTCCTAAACAAGAAGAACCAGGGGGCCGGTGAGATGGCTCAGCGGCATAAGCACCTGCCTGGCAAGTTTCGGTTTCAACTCCCGCAACCCACATATGAAAAAAGGGCCGGTGATATCGCTCAGCGGCACAGGCACCTGCTGGCACGCGAGGTCCTGAGGTCGACCCCCGGTACCCACCAAAAAAAACAAACAAAAAAAAAAAAGAACAAGGGCTTCGCAAAAAAAATACTAATCCAATGGATGGGCCAAAGTAGGTACAAGATAAGTCAGTGATGCCTTTAAAAAAAAAAAAAAAAAAAAAAAAAAAAAAAGGAAATGCTTTTAAAATGATGGGAGCATATTACATTGATCCAGAAACTTGCTTTAAGGAATTCTCACTGTCAAAAAATAATTACATACACTAATAAAAGTATAAGCCACTGAAAACTAGGACTTCATGAACTCTACCAATACCAATAAAATCTCAAAATAGGTGAATAGGAAAGGAAGTGGCCTCTTGCTTACAGCAAAATATCAACACCCATATAGGAAACAAGGAAGGTGTGCAGAGAGAAAACCATCAACATGAAACCATCATGGAAAATACTGAATCAAGTGAAAATCTCCAAATGATGCTAAATTTAAAAAAATTTTTTTTATGAAGAACAGATATGTACATAGTCTTAAGTGGCTCCCACAGATTATGTGTTAGTTACAAGACAGGGGAAAAAAGTAGCAAAGATATGGATCAAAACTAAGCATGAGTGATCCAAAATTAACATCATCTACAAGAGACAGAAACCATGTGCCTCCAGACAGGGTATCACAAGAAAGATACCTCATCACTTATGCAGTATTCAGCTGAGTGGGCATAAACTCAATCTAATCCAAAAGGAAGCCAAAAATACACAATGAAGGAGAGCCTCTTTACTAAATGGTGTTGGGAAAACTGGCCATTCACAGGGAGAAGACTGAATCTAGACTGGTATCTCTCACCATGTACTAAAGTCAAAAAGGATCAAAGATCTAAATGTTAAAACAGAAACACATAATCTGCTGGAATATAATATGGAGAAAACTCTTGAAGATATAGGCTTAGGCAAGAACTTTCTGAACAGAACCCCAACTGCACAAGAAATAACATCAAGAACCAACAAATGGGATTTTATCAAATTAAAAACCTTCTGCATAGCAAAGGAAACAATCAACAATGGGAAAGACAACTACAGAATGGACAAAAAAATTGCCAGCTATTTCTCAGAGAACTTACATAAAGAATATATAAAGAACTCAAAAAAATTAGACTCCCCTAAACAAAAGAACCAATCAAAAAATGGGCAACTGAAATGAATAGATACTTCTCAGAAGAAGAAAGTACAAAAGGCTAATAATAAATACGTGAAAAAATATTCACCATCTCTGGCCATTAGAAAAATGCAAATTAAAACAATAGTGAGATTTCTTTCATCTTACTCCAGAAAGAATGGACATTGTCAAGAAAACAAATAGCAAATGCTAGCAAGGTTGTGGGGAAAAAGGAACCCTTCTACACTGTTGGGAATATAAAACAGTACAACTACAATGAAAATTAGTATAGAGATTCCTCAAAAAATTAAAAATAGAAATTTGACCCAGGTATTCCCTTTCTAAGTATCTTCTCAAAAGAGCTACAGACATCATATTACAGTGATACATACATACCCATGTTTATAGAAGTACAATTCAGAATAGCTAAACCCTGGAAGTGGCCTGTATGTCCATCATCAGATGACTGGATAAAGAAAATGTAGCATTTATACACAATGCAGTACTATTCTACCATAAAGGGTAAGTTGAATCATGTGTAGGAAAATGGATGCACCTTGAGACCACAATGTTAAGTGAAATAAAACAGACACAGAAGCTTAAATATTGTATGGTTGCTCTTATATGAGAAACTCAAAATATAATTAAAGAGCAAAATAAAAGACAGATAATAGAAAATAGATCTTTTGCAAAGGGGAAGGGGACCAAGAGATGAGGGGCGTAGTAAGGAGGGGAGGGAGGAAGATGAAAAAAAGTTAAGTGTTATGTACATGAACAACTACCCAGGAGGAATGTAATCATTTTGTACTGCAAATACGTACTAACACAAATGTTCCACTTGTTACCATTTAACTGAAAATTTGCAGTGTCTATTGTTCTTCAGATAGAATTCAAAGGTTTTGTCTATTTTTGGTCTTTTGGGGGGGTTTGTTTGTTGTTTTGTTTTGTTTTTGTTTTTTTTTGTGGGTACCGGGGGTCGACCTCAGGACCTCGGGTGCCAGCAGGCGCTCGTGCCGCTGAGCGATATCACTGGCCCTTTTTTCGTATGTGGGTTCCGGGAGTCGAACTCGGGCCCTCATGCTTGCCACGCAGGCGCTTATGCCGCTGAGCCATCTCACCGGCCCCTTGTTTGTTTTTTTGAGGCGGGGTCTTGGTATATAGTTCAGGCTACTTTTGAACTCACTATGTAGCCCAAACTGGCCTTGAACTCACTTGATCCTCCTGACTTGGCCTACCAAGTGCTGGGATTATAGGCGTGAACCACCACACCTGGCTGAATTCAAAATTCTTGAATTCTGGGCATTTCATGATTCACAAATTAAAGTCCTCCACTGCCATGGCTTACATTCCTCTTTGATCTCAACTGTTTTTTTTTATGTTCTTTGCTTCAGCTATTGTTTTTCTTATTTCGCCAAGCAACCCCTCAGAAGGCTGTCAAACTAGTGAAACAGGAACAATTTATTTTCTATTGCAAATACACTTTTGGTTCAGAAATATACAAAATGCAAACACCATTTCGTTCAGTTCCGAACTACCAATGTAATTCATGACTAAAAAAGATACTCAAAAAAAAAAAAAAAAAAAAAAATATATATATATAGATATATATATATATATCTATATATATATAAAATACATGTCCAAGAAGATGAGAGGCAATAATAAAAGCAAAAATTTTCCACTCAACTACATTAATCTTTTACATAATCAATCACGTAGTACCTAGAAAAAAATATTCTTCAAATCTGTTTAGATGAATAACTTAAAAAGTAAAGATGTCCACTAAATAAGTGCCAGTACCCCTAAAGCTAATCTATTCCCAGCCCTACAGGAACCACTAGAGCAACCCCAGCAAACCAATTACTCCACAAACTGCCATAGTGACTTCCTCCTAAGACATACACACTTTGAACACCCACTCATGAAGTATCTTGAAGTTCTTCATCCCATTTTCCACCCCTGAGCCCTATCACTGCCCCATCTTCCTCCACTTACCAGATTCCTGGAAGCAAACATAAATTGAGAAGACATGGATGGACACAGACAGACAGACACACACACACAATTAAAAGAATTTTCCTTGTGCTGCCGTGTATCCAAACTAAATAAGACAAAAGAGAAACCTTCTACCATGCTAAAAAGAAGGAAGGCAGAAGAAGGAAGAAAAGAATCACTACTACTTAATAGAGAAAGTAAAAAATCTAAATAATCAGGCCCAGGTTCCTATCATCTGGGAACACAATCGATGTCAGAAAAGTTGCCTGGAACACTGGAATAGGCAAAGGCTTAACTGGGTGTTCCTTTAGTACTTTAGATTACTGGACTATTTTACAACTTGTTGGGACAGAGCTTAATCTCTAGAATTTTGTCAAGTAGAAATAATTTTGAGCCAGAGGAAAAGACAACCCCAAAGTTAACTTTGATATGTTATTTTTTTATATAGGGCAGCAATCTATGAAACTGTTTAAGTACTAGCTTCTCAAATGCTTTTTGGACTGATTTTTACATCTTACTGGTACCCTCACTAATTAATGAGTTGAAGAAAATCTTCAGCACATACTCTTTTTATATTTGCATGAGTCATAATTTTACCTTTTGGAAAATTATACTAATTAAGATGTGTTATGTCCATGCACCAACTCCATACAACAAATGTGCTAATAAAAAATAATAATAAATTAATGAAAAGAAGAAAGCACCAATCTTTAACATTTGTTTCTATAGTTGATCATGGATTATATGAATTTAAAAACCTCTAAAAAATTTTTTTTTTTTTTTGTGGGTACCGGGGGGTCGACCTCAGGACCTCGCGCGCCAGCAGGCGCCCGTGCCGCTGAGCGATATCACCGGCCCCTTTTTCGTATGTGGGTTCCGGGAGTCGAACTCGGGCCCTCGCGCTTGTGGGCAGGTGCTTTCGCCGCTGAGCCATCTCACCGGCCCGATTGCCTAAGTTTGACTAGAGTTTTAAAATATACAATACTTGTAGAATTACAAATTCATACTTGTAGAATTACAAATTCATAAAAACTGTAACAGTGTAAAACTAACTATGCTTAAGTCTAATTATAGGTGCATGAGCTACACTGTAGATTCTTGTGTCATTACTACAAGGTCAAAGGTCCTCTTTATGGCTAAAAGATACAAGGGAGAATTTCCTCTAAAAATAGAGATTGGACTGGAAAAAAAAAACTTAAGGACAACCTGGGAAAGTTCAAAACACTGTTTCTCCTTTATTCTGTCTGCACATAAGAACCGCTTATAATGTATTTTAAAATACTGGAGGCTTGGGCCCTAACACAGGCAAATTGAATGTAAATATCTAAGAGTACAACTTAGACATCAGTATATTTTAAAAGTTTAATCTTTCCTTACAGCCACTTTTCCTGGATGTTTTGGACTCTCTTCAGCTTTTTCTCTCTGCAAACTGTAATAGAAATAGTGAATATAATTATGGCTGATAAACCTACAAAGATTGTTATTACCTCTACATTACCAAAAGGACAATAAGTCAAAGTACACATAAGAATAAGTAGGCTGTACCTGAATTTCATTTTTGGGTCCAGATTTTGAGAAAAGATGGCACCTACAAAGTTATTTAAAAGGTGCTGTCAAATGAAAATCAAACTTTTATAAAGATCTCAAAAATATAAGCAAATGGTAAAACAGATTTTGCTATATCAATTTCATTTGGCATAGCTATTGATCTACTTGGTATGGGCACCATATTGCTTTGGACTGCAAAATGCCATAACATATCAAACTTTCCAACAAAACAATACCAAACAAGATGGAAATTTTTTAGAAAGCTCGTTTTAATACATTATATTTTGAAAGTTAGATTGACAAAGGCAATTTTGTTTTGTTTTGTTTTGTGTTTGTTTTTGTTTGAGACAGGGTCTTGCTATATAGCCCAGGCTGGCCTCGAACTTGCAGTGATTCTCCTGCCTCTGCCTCCCAAGTGCTGGGATTACAAGCCTGCACCACTATGCCTGGCAACAAAGACAATTTAAGAAAAAAATCTTCCCAACTTGTTGACTACTTCCTTACTTTGCACTGTCTCCAAACCTACTTTTGTCAAACTTTCCAGTGGACTTCATGTTGTTAGATTTGACCATCACCATCCACTCGGTGAAGTAAAAAGCCTAGGAATTATCCTTAATTCTTCCCTTTCTCTCACCAAACTTATTTAAGGCAACTGCAGGTCCTGCCAATTTCTCCTGCCAAACATATACTGACAGCTTTTATTTCTTTCCATCTTTTCTAACATCCCTTTAGGCTAAGATACATATATTTCGCTTGGACCACCACTCCCACCTGTCTCCTAGCTTCCACTCCTGATCCCTCTTTAATCTATACTACTACTGAAACCAGTATAGTAAAGGTAAACCAATTCTATTACATCACTGCTTTCTTTAAAAGCCCCTAATGGCTTATGATAATATTAGGAAAAAAATCCCTGCAACATCAAGGTACCCTGCTCCTACCTACTTTCCCAAATCTTTCTTAGGGAGCTCTTCCCCATTCTGGCTTGAAGTCCAGTCAAATATTTTAAGCATCTGCACATGTTTGCAGTACATAATATTTACAATCCTTGTGTAGAGTTGGTACCTCTACAAAAAAAAAAAAAAAAAAGGGATCAAGAGGTAGGTGGAGGGCCGGTGAGATGGCTCAGCGGCATAAGCGCCTGACCGGCAAGCGCAAGGGCCGGAGTTCGACTCCCGGAACCCACATACAAAAAAGGGGCTAGTGATATCGCTCAGTGGCACGGGTGCCTGCTGGCGCGCGAGGTCCTGAGGTCGACCCCTGGTACAAAAAAAAAAAAAAAAAAGAGGTAGGTGGAGGAGGAAGGAGGGAAAGGGAATGAAAAAAGGGATTAAAATGTGTTATATACATGTATCAACTTCCCATAAGCAATGTAAATATTATGTACTACACATATGTACTAATAAACTAGGATAAAAAATATTTTAATCATTTGCTACTTCCATACTTTTCCCTAGCTCTTCACATGGCCACTTCCTCTCCTCCATCAGATCCCAATCAGTGATACTTCCTGGTAGAACTCTTCATTATCTAAAGTAGTCCTCCCTTGACAATCTACCAAATCACAGTGCTTATTTTCCTATAAAGCTTATCACATTCTATAAGTGTATATATGGGTGTGGGGGAGGGGTGTTTTCTTCTTACTGGGAGAAGGGATCTTGTTTGACCCCCTATATGCCAGGGGTCTCCAAACCCTGGGCCACGACTACTACCAGTCTATGGCCTGTTAGGAACTAGGTGGCACAGCAGGAGGTAAGCTGCAGGCCAGGTAGCTAAGCTCATCTGTATTTATAGCTGCCTCCCATCACCTGCATTAACACCTGAGCTCTGCATCCTGTCAGATCAGTGGCAGCATTAGATTCTCATAAAGAGCACAAACCCTACTGTTAAATGCATATAGAAGGGATTTAGCTTACACACTTCTTATGAGAATTTAATGCCTGATAATCTGGGGTGGAGCTAAGACGGTGATGCTAGTGCTGGGGAGTAACTGCAAATACAGATTAACATTAGCAGAGAGGTCTGACTATAAAAACCATAATAAATCAATTGCTTGCAGACTTATATCAAAACCCTATCAGTGAATGGCGTGTGTCAATTAAGCTGCAAATGGTGCCAGGCTTTATAGTGACAAGTAAGCTGATGTACTTCAATTATACAGCAGCAACTGGCGGCAGGCTTTAAGTCAGAATCCAACATTCATTCTAGTTCATGCTTGGCCCACTCATTATATTTACAACTTCCACTGGTGCCACTGTCCCACTGGGCACTTGGCTTGGTCGCAGTTTGGGTAAGTCCGCAACTTAACCTTAGCCAAAATGAGTAAAAACGAAACTTCAAAAACAGGTCCTTTTTCGCTGCCAAACAGACTGGGGACAGCTGCTACCATTTCCTAGGGCCTAAAACAATAATGGAATATGCTGGGCCCTCAACAAGTTATTTTGCTTAACTAACAAATACTAAAATGGTAGCATGGCCCACACCACTAAACTGAAAATGAAATCACCTGGATTCTAGCCAGATGTGGCCTTGGGCATACTACAAAATTGGAGTTAAAGAGTAACTAGAAGAAAGTGGCAACTGTAAGTATAAAGGTTTTTTCTTTTCTAAATTTTCTTATCTGTCTAAATTCAACATGAACATATAGAAGTGTTTAACCTCTTGAGTCTCAGTCTTCACATCTGTATGAGGTTAACGATCACTTCCAGTTCAGAAATACAAGAATTATACGGAACTCAACCTGAACTTTCCCCAGCCACTCCCTATTTACAATCCTTTTTCCTCCATGAATCAAATAACCTGAACCAAATATGACACAGTACATCTTATTAGCAAGACCTTTGCTCACGCCTTTTTCCCAGTTCAAACCACTGGAAATTATACCCTTCCAAGCCAGATTAATTGTGGCCTGCATCAATCACCTAGCCCAAAACTGAAAGGACCATTACGTATTCCAGAATTCCTTCATGCTTCCAATTAGAGTACTCGCTGATCTTACTACTATCTGCTTAGATTAAGTAACCTAACCTCTCTGAGGCTCAATTTTGCAATCTGTAAAACCTAGATAAAAGAATCTGTCATACCACATACTATGTTTGGATAATTCCAAATATTTAATTTGATACTAAACTATTCCTTAAATGTATTATTTGTGTTACATATATTTTTCAACCTCCTAGAGGGCCCAGAAAGCAATTTTTTCACTCCAAAAGCTTAACACCATCCCAGTGTCTTTTCAGTTTTTCATTCCATAAAATGAAAGTAATGTACTAAACCCATTCCTTCTTTCATATTTATGTTCCCTCCAAAATTGAAGGTCTATACCTATATCCTTACAGTCAAAAAAATAAAACAAAAAACGCGATGAGTGTGTGCACGAATTCACGAGGAACACTCTAATGCAAGTGTGCAGAAGCACTTAAAATAACATTCACGACACAGGAGATCCTTTCCAAAACAACTGACTCTTGCTACAGTGATGAATCCTTGGAACTGTTAAACTGGGCTACCAGGATGAATTACTGGAAAAATAAAAAAGTAATGCTGTGCACCGGCACGACAACGGAAACTCTTTTGGAGCAAGTGTCTGTAACACTGTTTAAAGGAGTCTGTGACCCAAAGGGCAGAAGGAAGGCAATGTAGACACTAGTCGCTCAATGGTGGAAGATCTCTGTACGCCACAAACGGAGGAGAGTCTAGACCACAAACCCAACGCCCCTCGCCTAGCACTAACCGCAACAAGCAAGAAGATGCCCTACACTAAGGAAGAAGCCAAGGTCCGCAAGAAACCCTGAAGTAGCCAGCTCCGGGTGAGGTGATGTCGGCGGAAGCCGTGCGACCTCAGAACTCTGCACCTTTCCCAGGCGACAAGCAGTCTGAGGCCCGTGGCGCGAGATCCACGAGATCCAGGCCCAGGCCCTCGGCAAACCACGCCGCCCGCTCTCGTACCTGCGGGGTCCAGCGCCATCTCGGCTGGCGGAGAAGGTAGCCGCGGGCAGCTCCGGGGCCGGGGAGGGGAGGGGAGGAGCCTGGGAGAGCGCCTGCACCCGCCTCTACCCACGGGAAGAGGAGGAGCTCGGCGCACTGGGCGAAACGGGCGAACTCCTCTCCTTCTTCCTTCCCCAGTTCCTACTTCCGCTTCCCGTGGCGCCTGCGCTCTGCCGGCCCCGCCCCGAATCCTGTAACTGGAAAGCGGCGACTTCACCCAGGGACGGCTCCAGGGAAGGGGCGTGGCTGCGCGCGCGCTCTGGGGCGGGGCCGGCGACCAAGCGCACCACCCGGGGCTGCGGTTCCGTGTGTCGGGGTTGCGGCTGCGACTCTCTGGGCTGCTGCGCCGAAGGTGGGGTCTCCTATACCCGCTTCCAGGGAACCGAGTGAAACATCCCGTTCCTTTATTTTGACTTCGTCATTCATGTGTAAATTTCTATTTTATGACCTCTGGGTTCCAGCCGCTCTTCTAAGTACTAGGGAAAAATAAGCAAATAAAATTAAAACCGTTATTCTCGCGAGGCACACGCTGTTAAATTCCACGGGTGCAACAAGTGCAGAGCTCCTTCTACCATAAAGGTGGTGTAGTGTCTGCAGTATTATTACTCCTTTAAATCAGCGGCCTATATCTCGCCTGGAGGTTAAAATCAAAATACGAGTGGTTAGGGGTACCTGTGTCTTGTGAAATAATTCCCCAGGGCGCACAGTCCAATTTGGGAGATGGTATAAATCCTGATTCTGTCCTTTAAAGCAGTATGTCTTGTGAGAAAAAGAAAGGGATAGCTATTCTCTTTAAGAGCCCCCAACTGCCCTCTTCTCCACAGTACAAACTTTCTGGGTAGCATTTATGTCCATTTCAAATCACCAACCAGCTTTCAGAAGTGATTCCTCCTCAGACCCGCATTTAACTACTCTGAGCTTCCAAGGGGTGAGGGACAGCCAGGGACAGATGGACAGATGGGACAGATGTTTAGAAAAACAAGGAGCAGCTGCTTCTTCCCTGCAAGGGATTTAGGGCTTTCAAAATTATCCCGTCCCCACCTATCTGCAGTCTCTCCTCTCCTGCTGCTGCTTCCGCCTGGTCAGTTGGCAGAAAAGACAACACAGTTGAGCAGGGCTGGGAAAGTGGGTCTCGGCTCAGCGGGTCTTCCGTTTAAAGGCCTATTTGAGCATAAAGGCCCTTATTACAGCTGTAGACTGAGGTGCCAAGGTGAAGAATTAATGTTTCACTCAGCCAGGCTGGAAATCGGGTCCTTTTCCTTGTGTGTTTTGTAAATGGACACAAAAAATTCACTCAGGTGCCCTTTTGTTTTTCTGGAGGTGAAAGATGCAATTTAGAAATCAAAGGCAAATCTTTTAGAGGAGATGAGATGGGGTATTAAAATACAGACCATACACCCACATTTGAGTAATTAAGATAAATCTTTCTTTATGTAAAAGGGCATCATGAGAAAAGGAGTTAGTTTGGAGAGCTTCAGTCACAGAGAGAGACATGGCTGCCTTCACTTGAATCCTTTAGCTCTATTAGCTATGTGACTTGAGTGAGCCCCAGTGCTTTCCTGGACTTTAGTTTCTAAATCATAGGTCATTTTTAGTAATAAATATGATATAAACACATTCAAAAGACACGAAAGACCACTTTTTCCATAACTATCATTTGAAACATTATTATTTAATATTTTTATTTAAATCAGTTCACTTTTCAAAACACCTCATAGGCACTGTCCGGTCTTATACTAAGCAATAATCTTTGTAAACTTATGGGCTTGATGTGCGCTATAAAACTGACTGCTATGCATACCACACCATGAGAAGCACTAGCAAAAATAGCACCTCAATACCTGTTACATAAATGCCTCTCCATTCTCATGTTAAATTAGTGACTTTGGAGAAAAATTTTGCAATCTAACAAAGGAAAACAAATCATTTTTTAAAGGTTAAATCAGAGAAATTTAATTGGCAATTCAGGACAGAAGAAATTTCCTATGCCATCAGATTATTGAAAATTCTCTGGACAGTAACTACAATAATAGCTTGTAAAGAGAGGCAAGTATATGACAATGGATATTAGGAACTATGTATTATCCAACCATGATCCCTAGGGCTCAATGTCTTGACACCTAATGGACCAAGAGTTGCCTTTCTAGAAGAATTGAGTAACAGGGTAGTTAGGAAAGATTTGATAGATAAGTTAAAATTATGCTTACTCTTGAAATACAGCCAGTAAAAGTCACGCCATACTGGGAGAAAAACTATAGCTCAAGCATCTGGGATTTGAGCTGTTCTTGAAGAATGTGTGGAGCATGGAAAAGGTAGAGGCTAAGCAATGGAACCATAGGAGCAAAAAGCACCGGAGTGGGAAGCACAGGGCTGGGGGCAGTCATGCGGAAGACAATGCCTGAAATCATTCCAGTTCATCTGAGGCTTTGGAAAGGTAGGGTAGTTATAAGTAAGATTTTGCAAGAAGAGTCCCAGTTCTCATGGCCTTGAACATTATGCTCAGAAGTGCTTGAAGTCATTTGCTATAAGCAGTCTAGACTTATTTAAGGTTAACAAACAGAAAAATAGCTTTGTGGTCAACATTTTAAAAAGATGTTTTATAAAATTTTTGTACAGGATGGACTTAAGCAGTAAGGAAAAAGCTAGGAGGGAAGCAGAAAAGTAGAAAGGTATTTGTAGTAGTTCAGACAGGATTGGAAAAGAGCCTGTACTAAGTAGGATATATAGAATTGGAAAGGGAAAAAATGGATATGAGAATAATTACAGAAAAAGCATATATATCTTATAATTGAGCTTAGGACACAAGAATACTGACTTAAGACAATTTCTAGATAATTTCTGTCTTTGACAAATAAGAAAAATATAGTACTATGCCTATTAATGCCTAAATTAATTTGTCCTTGATTTTCATTACTGTAGGCAATACTTAGACAAAGACCAGGTAGGAAGGAGCTGCAGTAATCCATGGGAAGAATGATACTGATTGAAGCAAGAGCCTTTGAAGGCAATATATATATATTATGTAGACTGGACATTAAAAATAAACACACATAATCATTGATATGTTTGTTCGTGTCCTCCTTAATCCAAAGAATGTGCAAATAGCATCAGATATATGGTTTATCAAGTCCATTCTGACTATATTTAGCGTTCCATATTGTTATATGTTCATGTGCCATCATTTATTTAAATGGTTAGGCAGCGCCTGCTTCTGACTCTGCCTGGGAAAAGAATGAAAGACTTCCAACTTGTAGCTCTGTTCAGCCCTATGTTTGAATCAATAACAATTAATTTTGAAAAAAATACTGTAAGTCCCATCCCTATCAGTGGACAGAGTTTAAAACTGGTTTTTGGCTAGATCAACAGGCAAGTGTTCCTGGTGGCCCAGCCTACTTTATGAACCTCATGATATAACACACAATCCCCACAGCCTGGGCTCTCTCTGAAATGGACTTCGATCAAGGTTAACCCTTGTTTCAATGACACTTATATTGTTTTCTAGGTCTGCCTTTAAAACTGTACTACAGTCTAGGTAGTTTAAACAACAGAAATTTATTTTCCCACAACTGAAGCTTGAGATGAAGGTATTGGTGGGGTTGGTTTCTTCTATCATCTTTCTTCTTGGCTTATAAAAAGCCACATTCTCTTTCTGTCTTCACATGATCTTTGTTTCTATGTGTCTTAATTTCATCTTATATCAGCCATATATCACCCCAATAGCCACATTTTATTTAAAACTACCTCTTTAAAGACCTTATCTTCAAACGCAATCACATTTTGAGGTACTGGGAGTTAGGACTTCCAAAACCAGTTAGGTTCCAAGCTTCCAGTACCAGTTAGGACTTCCAAAATATAAATTTTGGAGGGCATAATTCAGCCCAGTTATTTGCCAGGCCTAAAACTCTTCTCCAAATCCCAATCACTTAATTAGAGCCCTAACAACCTACCTACCTCCCTGAAACAATATATTTTGTACCTGTTTTTCTGGCGGCTAGACAGAGCTTGCTTCAGTCTAGATCACTCTATATATCTACTGCAGTCAACTCTTATCTGTCTCTCATTCTCCACATCTGACTGATCAAACATCCACTTTCTTCTCCTTCATTAACATATCTTTGTTTCATCTGCCAAACTCACTACCATATCTCTTAGTCCATATTTTATCCACTTTTGCAAAGATTATTATAATAGCCTTTTAACTGGCTCTATTTCCTTGCATTCCTTCCTCCTACTGATTTTCTTTAATCTATTTCATCTATAATAGCAAATATGATCATAAAAATTTTTATGTAAAGGTTCTTAGTAAGAAACAACCTATGAAATGGGAGCTATATTTGCAAAACATATGTTTGATAAGGGAATAATATCCAAAATGAATAAGGAACTCAACTCACTTGCTAAAAAACAACCCAATTTTAAAAATGAATAAAAGGACCTGGGATGTAACACAGTGGTAGAGCACTTTCCTAGTGTTTGCAAGGCCCAGAGTTCAATCTTCAGCAACACCAAAAAAAAAAGAGAGAAAGAGAGAGAGAGAGGGAGGAAAGGAGAGAGGGAAGAATGGAGGAGGTGAAGAGGGGACAGGGATGGGGAGAAAGAACAAAGGATCTGAGCAGATATTTTTCAAAAGAATACAGAGGATATTGGGACGATGGCAGAGTGGTAAGCAGCAACAAATAAGACTCTACATCATTCGGAATATAGACAACGGGAAAACACAACTTAGGGAAGGAAAGAAGAAAAGAGGTGGATCCCTTGGTCCCAGGAAGGACCTGAAGGGAAAATTGGAGCCTACAGAGAAATTGAAAACACAGACTACAATGCAGAATAAGGAAGGGACAACCTGCACTTTCTCCCCTGCTTCTGGCTCATGGCATGCGAAAGGAAGATCAAATCTACAAAGACACAGTGAAAGTGGGCAACTCTAGAGGCTTCCAGGAAGAAGCACACCCATGGAATAGAGCAGTGGATGCTGTGCACTACAATAGGTGGTGAGTGACTCCAGTCCAAACAATTGCCATGTCTTCTGGAAAGCCTGCTCGATGAGACGCCACTTTAGGAAGGGGCCAACTGAGCCTGGGAATCAGAGCAGCCACAGGTCATCTTCAGCTCAGGACTCCCAGTGTTAAAATATCACAGTGAGTGGGTGAGGGACAGTCATGGGAGTCTTCCATGGTCAGGGAGCTGTGAGCAGACTGGCAAAAGACACCCAGAATGTTATAAGCTAAATGACTCAGGCACCAACCCATGACCAGACATCAGATGCAGACTGAACTGTGGATTTGAAAGTCCCAGAACCAACACTATGCCCTAATCCTACTGCCAGTATTCTGGGATTATCCAGCACAGATCTGTGCTGTGACCACCTCCTTTATCTACCAGAGAAAGCAGAGGCACACATTGAATTAGACACTGCCACAAAACTATAGATACCAGAAGATAAGCACTGGCTTGAAATCACAGAGAAGAGAAACCTTCCTCTTCTTCTTCTTCTTCTTCTTCTTCTTCTTCTTCTTCTTCTTCTTCTTCTTCTTCTTCTTCTTCTTCTTCTTCTTCTTCTTCTTCTTCTTCTTTTTTCTTCTTTATTTTATTCTTTCTAGTTTTTGTTCATTTTGGGTTTTTTTTCCCCTCTCTATCTCTCTCTGATTGTTTTTGTTTCTTTGTGAAAGTGACCACTGTTTTTAGTATTTTAATTTTGTTTTGTCCTTGTTTTTGTTTTTCACTCTTTAATTCTCTCCTGTCTTCCTCACCAGTTTCCTAGAGCTTGGGTAATCTTCCTCTGTCCTTCAGCCTTGCTTCTAAACTCTATTTCTATTTTTTCCTCTTTGTCCTTTTAATTTTCTCTTTGTCTTGGTTACTTTTCTCTCATTGCTGAGACAAAATACCTGACACCCAAATTAAGGAAGGAAAGGTTTATTTAGCTTACAGTTTGTGGAGGTTTCAGTACATAACTAGCTTGCTCCAAGGCAGGGTGATGTGGTAGAGGAGCAACAACAGATATGGCAGCAAAGGACAGCAAAAGCAACAAGAGCAAAAGGGAGAGAGAGAGAGAGCAAGCCTCTTTCCCTTCCTTATTTTATATGCAGGCTACCTGACCCAAGGTAGTGTAGCACTCACACCCATAATCATAGCATTGGACCATTGAATCAATCATAAACTCTAGAAGCCCACCCCCATAACTGCATGAGGCTTTGGCATAACATCTAGACACAAACCATAACACTCTTCTTAGGTAAAATTGCTCTATTGAGTTACTATTTACTGTATATAATTTTCTGATTTGTCTTGAATTTTGTTGTATAACTACAAATCATGTACCTATGGTTAAAGGTGGCAAATTATTATTTATCACAGTTTGTCATTTTCCAGTCTGTGTTTGAGACTATTGTTATTGCTGATTGTACTGCTTCAGCCAATGTGACATAGTTGCTGTGATCAATTGATCTTCCCTGTATGCAAATACCTAGATTGTCTGGGGAACAAAAACAATACTATAGTCCAATACCAAAGAACATGTTGCTACGCCAAACAGGCTGCAACCTGTCATCCCTAATAAACAGAAGAGGCAGGATTCTGAGACACACTCAAATGCCAAGAGCCAGCTATGCTTAGAAGACATCTCTGAAAAGTAGTCATTTCCTAAAATGTTCTCAATACCGATAATAAAGCTATCTACCATAAGCAACTTACAAGCATCAATGTAGAAAACAAATGAACAAAAAAAAAATAGAAAAAGAGAAAATGTGATAGCAAGATGCAACCCCAGACTTCCAGCTCACCCAAGGCAAATCCAGGGGGCATTGAGGTAGAAGAAATCAAAAGCCATTCAACTGAACATTCTGAAATGATAGCAGCAGAAGTAACAAAGCAGATGAATGAGTCTCTAGAAAAAAAAACAAAACAAAAATACTAATTACACAAATAATGAAAAAGATGATGACCATGTGAATCTAGACTTGACACAGATTAAAAAAAAAAATACAGGAGCTTAATAAAGTGATGGAAACCATGAATGCCCAACATAAGAAAGAACCGGATTCCATAACAGATTCAAACATGTATCCAGGAGATTAAAAATTCTATTGGAAGTATAGATAGCAGAATCAACTGACGTGAAATAGACTATCAGATCTATAAAACAAGGTTTTAGCTACAGATGATTGGATAAAAGATTTCTTAAAAATAACAAAAAACAATGAAAAATCAATCTAACACTGCTACATGATGCAAAGAAGAATAACATAAGATTAATTGGAATCAGTGAAAAATCAGAAGATAGCACACAGGACATAAAAAGCCTGTTCACAAAAGTAATGGCAGACTGGGCCGGTGAGATGGCTCAGCAGCGTATGTGCCTGCCTGGCAAGCGCCAGGGCCCGAGTTCAACTCCCAGAACCCACATACGAAAAAAGGGCCGGTGATATCACTCAGTGGCACGGGCGCCTGCTGGTGCGTGAGGTCCTGAGGTTGACCCCCGGTACCCACAAAAAAAAAAAAAAAAAGTAATGGCAGAAAGCTTTCCAAGCATGGAAACAGAATTTGACACACAGATAAGTGAGGCATATAGAACTCCGATTAACTATGATCAGAAAAAAACTATAACAAGGCACATAATATCAAGATTTCAGAAATTCTGCACAAGAACAGCTGTTAGAGAAAAGAAATCACCTATAAAGGAAAAACCATCAGACTCACAGCAGACTTCTCAACACAAAATCTTAAGGCAAGGAGAGCTTGAAGTAAAGCATTTCAAGCCCTAAAAGAAAACAACCCCCAACACAGATTGATGTACCCTGCAAAATTATCTTTCAAAATTGATGGAGATATGTCCATGATAAACAACACCTGAAGAAATACATTACCACCAAACCAGCACTCCAAAAAGTTCTGAAGGATATTCTAGAAAAAGACAATGAAGACAACAATTCTAAGAAGCCCAGTAGAATGAATCCACCAGAAAAGGCAAGCAATTAAATAAAAGAGAAACAAAGGGAATCAACAACATGAAAATAATATGTTAACAAGGACAAGTCAGTACCTATCAGTTATAACCATCAATGTGAATGGTCTCAATTCACCAATGAAAAGAAGCAGAATGGCAGAATGGATCAAGCAAAAGTATCTAACAATATGCTGCATATAAGAAACACATTTAACTCAAAAAGAAACTCAGAGTGAAAGTCAAAGGATGGAAAACAATTCATCCAGCAGGAAGCTGGAAAAATGCAGGGGTAGCTAGGCTAGTTGCAGACAAAGTAGATTTACATGCTTGTTAAGGGAACAATCCAAGAGGAAGAGATAACAATCATAAATATATATGCACCAAATACTAGCACACACAACTATATAAAACAAACACCAGTGGATATGAAAAAGCAGATAAAACTAGTACATTTGTAATGGGGGACCTCAATACTCAACTGTTACAAATACACAGATCAACTGGACAAAAAATCAAAAAATAAATATCAGAATTGAACCAAACCTTTGAACAAATGACCGTAGTAGATGTCTACAGAGTGTTCCATCCTGCAATAATAGTATATACACTCTTCTCAGCAGCACACAGGACTTTCTCCAAAATAGACCACACACTAACTCATGGAACATGCTTAAGTAAATGCAAAGGAATTGAAATTATTCCATGTGTATTATCAGATCATAGTGCAATGAAATTGAAAATAAATGGCAAAAGAATTAACAAAGACCACATAAACATATGAAAATTAAGTAATACCATCCTGAACAACCAATAGGTCACAGAAGAAATTAAAGATATTAGACAGTTTCTACAATTAAGTGATAATGCCACTACAACATATTGAAACTTATGGGATGCAATGAAATCAGTGCTATGAGGGATATTTATAGCAGTGAATTTCTACCTCAGAAAAACAGAGCAAGTTCAAATAAATAACTTAATTTTGAACCTCAAGGTTTTAGAAAAAGAAGAGCAAGTTAAACCCAAAGCTTGTACAAGGAAGAAAATTATAAAGATCAGAGCAGAAATTAAGGCAACTGAGACTAAGAAACAATTCAAAGAATCAATGAATTGAAGAGTTTGTTCTTTGAAAGATTAAACAAAATAGAGAAACCCTTAGACAACCTTCCTCAGAAGAAGGAAAGAGAAGATGGAAATCCATGCAATTAGGAATGAAAAAAGTGAAATCACAACAGATCCTGCAGAAATTCAAAATATCACTAGTACCTACTTTGAGAGCCTGTATTTGAATAAGATAGAAAGTTTAGAAGAAATGGAAACATTCCTGGACACATATGAATTACCAAAGTGGAAACAAGAAGATATAAAAATTCCAAACATTCCAATATCAATTAATGAAATTAAAGAAATAATAAAAAACTATCAACAAAGGAAAACCTAGGTCTTGATGGATTCATTGCTGAATTCCAGAAGAACTTTAGAGACGATCTAGTGCCAGTACTCCTCAAACTCCTTAATCAAATTTAAAAGGAAACAATACACCCAAAGTCATTCCTGGAAGCAAGTATTACCCAGATGCTAAAACCAGAAAAGGATCTAACTAAAAAACAGAACTATAGGCCAATCTGTTCAGTGAACATAGATGCAAAAATCCTCAATAAGACACCAGCAAAAAGAATACCACAAATCATTAAAAAGATTATACATCATGACCAAGCAGGATTCACCCCAGGGATGCAGGGATGATTTAACATAAACAAGTCAATAAATGTAACAGAATTAAGGACAAAAACCATATGATCATCTCAATAGAAACAGAATAAGCATTTGACAAACTCCAACACCCATTCATGATAAAAAAAAAAAAAAAAAAAAAAAAACCTACAGAAGCTTGGAATAAAGGTCTTCATCTCAATCTGATAAAAGCCATACATGATGAACTAACACCTTACTAAATGGTCAAAAATGGAAAACTTTCACTCTAAAATCAGGAACAAGACAAGAACACCCACTATCACCACTCTTGTTCAATATAGTTCTGGAAATATTAGCTAGAACAATTAGACATGAGAAAGAAATAAAAGAAATATGGATAGTAAAGGAAGAAGGTAAATTATCATTATTTACTGATGACATGATACTCTACAGAGAAGACCATAAAACCTCCAACAAGAGACTCCTAAAATTAAAAGCCAAATTTAGTAGCATAGCAGCATACAAAGTCAACACTCAAAAATCAATAGAATTCCTGTACATGAATAACAAACTCACTGAGACAGAAATTAGGGAAACAACACTTTTCACAATAGCATCAAGAAAAATGAAATACATAGGAGTCAATCTAATGAAGGAAGTGCAAGACCTCTACATTGAAAACTACAGTACTATGAAAAAGGAGGTCAAAAGGATATCAGAAAATGGAAAGATATCCCCTGTTCTTGGATAGGCAGAACCAATAGATTGAAAATGGCCATGTATTCAAAAGTGTTATACAGATTTAATGTAATCCCAATCAAAAGACCAATAGGATACTTCACAGAACTAGAGAAAACAATCCTAAAATACATATGGCCATAAGAGACCCAGGATAGCAAAAGCAATTCTGGGAAACAAGGGCAAGGCAGGGGGCATCACAATCCCTGACTTGAAATCATACTACAAAGCTACAGTGATTTAAAAAAAAAAAAAATATATATATATATATATATATGTATATATATGTATGTATGTATATAGTACTGGTAAAAAAAAAAAAAAAAAACCTGGACCAGAATAGAAGATGCAGAAGTACCTCCAAACACACTAAGCTACCTTATATTTGACAAAGGAGCCAAATGTCTTCACTGGAAGAAAGATAGCTTCTAATTAACATATGGTTCTGGGAAAACTGGTTTGCACATACTGAAGACTGAACCTGGACCCATATCTCTTACCACACACTGAACTAAAATCAAAATGGATTGAAAATCTGAATATGAAAAAAGAAACACTTAATCTGCTGGAAGATAGAACAGGTAAAATTATTGAAGACATAAGTGTAGGCAGTCTTTATGAAAAAAAAATCCCAATCACACAGGAAATATTACAAAGAACCAGTAACTAGGATCACATCAAATTAAAAGCTTTTGCACAGCAAAACAAACTACCAATAGAGCAAAGAGACATCTCACAGTGTTACAGCAAAATTGCAAGAATCACTCACAGAGGCCGACTATGGGTTCAAGCAAGCTTTCTTTTACTGTCTGGGGGATGATGTCCCAGCCTCAGCTAAGACATCGATTAACCAGTCTTTGTTCTCAGAGGTTTTTAGACATTACAAGTTCCCCCCATAACCATAGCAACAACATTATACCACATCATCTTTCTGGAATTTTACAGGAACATCACTAGATTTATCACAAGATCCTCTCCAAACATCTGGTCTGTTTGTCACCCAGGAAGCAGTCAACAGTCGGCCTGACCATTATTTGCTATAACTGTTTGTTCATCCTTTTATGGGTTTTATGGTTAACGGGGAAGGGGTCTGAGGAGTGAGTTCATCTACAGGTTAGTGCCTTAATAACTAACAGGGTTGGGCCGGTGAGATGGCTCAGCAGTGTAAGCGCCTGCCCGGCAAGTGCGAGGGCCCCAGCTCGACTCCCGGAACCCACATACGAGAAAAGGGCCGGTGATATCGCTCAGCGGCACGGGCGCCTGCTGGCACGCGAGGTCCTGAGGTCAACCCCCAGTACACACACACACACACACACACACACACACACACACACACAACTAACAGGGTTGGGGAGTGAGTGCATCTGGGGGTTAAGTGAAGACAAAATGGAGTCAAAAAAAAAAAAATGGAGTCACTTAACCATATCAACAGAACGGGAAAAAATTTTTACTAGCTGCTCCTCAAACAAAGGACTAATATCTGGAATATATAAATAATTCAAAAAAATCAGCCCCCCATTCAAAGACCCAATCCAAAAATGAGTATCTGAATCAAATAGACATTTCCCAGATGAAGAAGTACAAACAGCAAATATATGAAAACATGTTCGACAGCACTGGTCATTCGAGAAATGCAAATTAAAACAATGCTGATATTCCATCTCTCTCCAGAAAGAATGGCTATCATTAAGAAATCAACCAATAATACTGGGAAGGCCATAGGGAAAAAGAGCCTTGTCCACTGTTGGTGGAAATGCAAACTGGTACCTCCACTATGGAAACCAGTATGGAGATTCTTCAAAAAACTAAAGCCAGAGTTTCCATTTGCCTCAGCTATTCCCTTTCTAGGCATCTTCCCAAAAGAGTTAAAAACATCATACTGCAATGATATATGCATACCTGTGACTGTAGGAGCACAATTTATAATAGCTGAATCTTGGAGATAGTCCATATACCCATCAACAGATGAATGGATAAAGAAAATGTGATATTTATATACAATGTAGTACTATTCTGACATAAAGAAGGATAAACTTGAGTCATTTGTAGGTAATTGGATGCACCCCAAGACCATAACTTTAAGTAAAATAATTAAGACACATAAGTTTAAATATCACATTGTTTCTCTTGTGTGAGAAACCCTAAGGGTAAACAAGGAGCAAAATGGAGGATAGATATTAGGAAGTAGGAAAAATATGTTCAAATGGGAAGAGAAATAAGAATGGGGGAGGGGGAAAAGAAGGATGGGAAAAGGGATAAAAAAGAATGTAGGGGAAAAAATGGAAACAAAATTTCTGTAAATGGGAAGGGGAAGAGGAGTTGTGGGGGAAGAGAATAGGAAAAAAAGAAGAATTAAGATATACTATGTACAGGTACAAATTTCCTATCACGAGTGTGAACACTGTATGGCAAATATGTACTAATAAAAAATTTTAAAAAGAATACATGCAAATGGCTATAACATATATGAGAAAATGCTCCATATCACTAATAATCAAGGAAATACAAAGTATAACTACAATGAGCTATCACCTTACACCTGTTAGAATGGCTATTTTCCAAAACACATAATATGAATATTGGTGAGGATGTGGGTAAAAGAAAGCCTGGTATGTTGTGCAAGGAAATGCAAATTAGTATAAGCATTATAGAAAACGGTATGGAGGTTCTTCCAAAGACTGAAAATAGAACTACTATATGATTCAGAAATCATACTACTGGCAATATATTCAAAGGATATGAAATCAATATATTAAAGAGATTACTGCAGGCCAATGTTCATTGCAGCATTACTCACAGTAGCCAAGTTGGCAATACAATTGCCATGAATAAGTGAATAGGTAAACAAAATATTTTATCTGCACACAGTGGAAAACAATTCAACCACAGAAAAGAAGGAAATCCTATCATTGGCAGCACTATGCATGAATTTGGAGGATATTATGCTTACTGAAATAAGTCAGCCACAGAAAAACAAATACTGCAAAATATCACTTGTATGTGCAGTGTAAAACAGTCAAACTCATAGAAATAAAGAGTAAAATGGTGGTTACCAGAAGCTGCAAATTGGGGGGGGTATGTCAGTCAAAGTACATAAAATTTCAGTTAGATTGCAGAAATAAGTTCAAAAGATCTACTACACATCATGGTGACTTCAGTTAATAACAATACTGTATATTTGAAATCTGCTGAGAGTGGATTTGAAGTGTTCTCATCAATAGGTGAGATAATGCATATGTTAATTAAGACATGCCACAATGTATAAATGTACCAAAATTTTACGTTGAATGCCATAAATATTTTACTTGTTAATTTAAGTAAGTAAATCCTCAGTGGTTCCCACGTAAATAACAACCAAATCTTTTCCTTTAACAAGGTCCATTAATACTTATAAACTTGTCCCAGGTTACTACATCATATTTTCGTAATTAACCTCCTTGTGCTAAGCAATTTCTGCTACCTTAACTTACATGTGGTAGTTTGTTAGATTACCTATGAAGATTTCTCCTGGAAAAATGGGTAAGAATCTCTAACATGAAACCTGAAACTGACTTCAGATAGAGTGTCTAATGGAGACAGCTTTTGGAACAAGCAGAGCTAACTGAACAGGACTAAACTCATTCTTTCTCAATAACTTTCTCAATAACTTTTTTATTAAGCTAAAGCATACACAGTAAAGAACACAAATCTTTGTGTAGCTGAATGACTTCTTACATAGGTGTACATTTCTGCACTATTACCTGTGTCAAGATATAGAACATTTCTAACAGTTCCAACAGTTCTAACATTATTTCTTTTTTTTTTTTTTTTTTTTTTGTGGGTACCGGGGGTCAACCTCAGGACCTCGCGCGCCAGCAGGTGCCCGTGCCGCTGAGCAATATCACCAGCCCCTTTTTTGTATGTGGGTTCCGGGAGTCGAACTCGGGCCCTCGCGCTTGCCGGGCAGGCGCTTAAGCCGCTGAGCCATCTCACCGGCCCTAACATTATTTCTTGATAATAAAATCCAGCCCCACAAGAGTAACCATCATTTTTATGAGCATTGATTAGGTTTGAAACTTATACCAATGTAATCATACAGCACAGCCTTCATGTCTGGCTTCTATTGTTCAACTCCATAGCTATGAGATTCACTCACGTTGTAAATGTCTGTATATCAACTTTTCTGCTTCTAATGGGATATCTGTAAATCGTTTGTCCTTCTGAGCCTCAGTTTCTTCCTTTGTAAAAATAAAACGCAACCAGAGTAATTTTTTTGAGCCTTAAAATGACCTATTAAACATACTGATAGTGGTGCTAGCATTCAGTATTCTACTCGTTAATTGTTACTATGACAATTATCCTTTATATCTTCTCTTTTCATTTTTAGAAAACCATTCTTTTGAACTATTATTATATTGTACATAGCTTTTTAAAAATTTAATTGTTCAGGACTAGCTTGCCTTCAGGATGGAAATCTAGGTAATAATATGTTTAAATCAGTAGTGTGTGAGATATCCTCCAAATGAACTGAGAAGATTTATCAGTCTGCCCTATCTCCTATCAGGTGAGAAAAAAATCACTTCTCACCTCTGCAGAAGGCTTTCCATATTTTATGTATTTTTTTTACTGCATATTGTTTTCTGGGTGCCCTCTTTTGAGACAGACCACAATTTTCTCTAGGGTTAGAGACTCATATCTAAAAAAAAATTTTAAGTATTATAATATGACTAGTATTGAATTTCTCTTATTTTAGTTTTGACCAGATGCTAGGATCCTTTGTTGAAATTTTCACAGGAGTTAACAAATTTGACAAACAAAAAACACTGGTGCTTTTTGTTGTACATCAAGTCTAAAATATTAGTGACATTATATTTAGATGGCCAGCTGTGCTAAAAACACCTTGCTCATGTAAAGAAAATACAAATATCTTTGTACTATTGATCTGAAAGAGTACAAATGTCCTGAATTAAAAATCCATTCCTCCCTCAAATCAGAAAACTTCATGTACTCTATACATTGTGCTATATCCTGGGGAAATAAAGATAAATTAGATGAAGCCCCCACCCTTAAGGAATTCAGAGTCTACTACACAGACAGAAAAAAATACATGAACAAATTATTACAATACAGCATAATAGAAGATGATGTGGTAACCTAGAGGGGAAAGAAATTAATTCACTTTTCAGGGGACTTTATATAAATGCTTATATTTAAATTAGGTCTTAAGAATAACTAGGTATTCAGCAAGAGAAAGACAAGTGGAGCCTTAGTATATAAAGCATTACTGTATAAAATAGGTACAGGATAATTGCCATGACCTCTGAATGTGGCTGGAATAGCTAAATTGTCTAAAGGGGAATAAAAGGTCTAATGAGAATTGCTATTAAGTTTCAGTGCTTTCATACTAGTATTATGCCCAAACAAAACAATCTCATGTCACTGAGACTATTATCTTTATCAATCAGACATGACATGAAGTCCAAATGGAGAATTCCCAAAAACTCAGACCTTGAGTGAAAAGAATGTTGACAATAATGCACTAACTAGAGTTTGTGTCATGGAGTCAGGGATCCCAAGGCTTGGATGAAAGGCTTCCTATAAAAAATGGGATACTGCTATTGTTAGGTCACATGACTCTGCTGTCTGAGGGGGGAGACTGTGTCTTATGCACCATTGCTATCACAGCACTTGGCATCTAGCATCATATTTTTTGTTCCATATATTTTGTTCCATATATTTCTGTTAATGTAGAATGTAATGTTTCGCCAAGTGAAACTAACATGCATGGCCCATTATTATTCTTCAGCAACATTTCTATCCTCTTTCCTGCTACCAACTCCTCCCTTAATTCAGATGTTATTTGTCTTTTTTGACCTTTTGTTAAAGGTACTCCTAGATCCCTGTTTTGGATCAAAAATGCTCCGCAAGGCCATTTGCTAGAGGCTTTGTTGCCAGCTGGTGGGATTTTGGGAAATGCTTGCATCATGAGGGCTTTAAATTCACCAGTGGATTAACCCACTGATGAATTCATAGTTCCACAGCATTATTGGGAGGAGATGGAAATTTGGGAGGTGGAGCCTAGTTGAAGGTGGTAGGTCATGGGGTTGTGACCTCGGGAACTACATATATCTTGTCCCTGACCCCTTCTTCTGTGGTCCTCTCTCTCGCTCTGTTTTCTGGCTCCCATGAGCTAAGCAGCTTTCTTCCACCACTTCCTTCCATCATGATAATTCTGCCCTGTCACAGTCCTAAAGGCAATGAAGCCTCCTGACCATGGACTGAAACTATGAAACTGTAAGCCAAAACAAATCTTGCCTCTTTTAAATTGCTCATGTCCAGTGTTCTGTCACAGAGACAGCTGACCAACATAGCTCATGAAATGCTTAAAAAGATGTTTTCTAGTCAAAGAATTCCCTCAAGTAAAACATGAGATGCACATATCTGGTATTGTCTTCTTGGCATCTTGCTTTTCTTTCAGAAGTTGTTACTCCCTTAACTGTTCCTCCACTACTGATAGAAACCACAAGGACCTTGGTTAAAACCAGTGTCCACATGCTCTCATGGTGTTTTCATGCCCTTACAACGCATCTATCTTTAATCATGTCCCATTGATCTAAGAGTGGATACCTGACTTAATGTGAGCCAACAGAAGCTCTGCCTTAGGAAATTTTAGACGTGGATCTAAACATCTCATTTTGTTTCCTGAGGCTGAAATTATAACATGTAATACATATTAGAAGTTATTCACAGATATGTTTTAGGCCATGTAGAGAAAGCTATCTGTAGGGAGAAAAAAACGGTTAAGCCAAACCAAAGAGGTACAGTTTGAAGAATGAGAAAGTTCAGATGGAGTTAAACCTCAGGTTGCAGTTGCTTTGAGATTCAGCTCTATTTCTGCCTTTCTGTGTCTTTACTCTTCTTTGAGCCACAGTAGACATATATAAAACATCTCTTGCACATCGCACCAAACAATATCAGCCCCACCTCTTATGGATGGCCACTAGTTCTTTTCAGGCTTGAAAAATCTTAATGTAGATGCACTCCTTTCACTTGATTTTCTAACCCTATTGCATAGAACACCTGTAGGTACCTTTTCAGTAGTCATGCACGTACCATACAGAAGTGCAGGGGAGGTTAAGGTTTGTGGAGCCAAGTTGATTAATTGTAAATGGGATCCAATGTCTGTATGTGTCCCACATTTTATTCCCCAGGAAGAGTGGATTATTATTATTATTATTATTGGTGGTGGTTGTACAGGGGATCAATCGCAGGGCCTGCTTCATGTTAGGCAAGCAGTCTGCCACTGAGTTACATTCCCATCCCTTTACATATTTTGAGACAGGATCTTGCTAAATTGCCCAGACTTGCCCTAATCTTGCAACCCTCCTACCTCAGCCACCCAAGTAGCTGGGATTACAGTCACTTGACACCTGTAATTTGAGCTGGCCTGAAACACGTTTTATAAGATGCTTCCAAAATTCTCATGATAACCAGCACCAGTCATCTTTAAAATGAGAAAATCAATAATACATCCATGTATTATTATCTTTCCCTTTTTTCCTGTTTTACTTTTTTCTTATTCCTGTTCCCTTAGATTATATCACAAAACAACCCACCTGAACATAATCTAGGCAAAAACAGCACTTGCTCATTTTTTCTATTTTTTGTTTTAAACTGATTGCCACCCATTGCTACTTAAAGATATTGTCCCGATTGATACAAAGAATTGGAATAGTTCCTTTATTGCCCATAGGATAAACTCATACAAGCAACAGAACTGGATGGGAATACTTGAAAACAAGGCACAGGAAAGACTCCACTGTCTTCAGAATTGCTCCAGATTAATATTTGCCTATTCTCTGCTGTAATCTACACTTTGTTTTTATTCTACCTAACTAGATATCCCTTAATTTAAAATGCTAGTTCCCAATATGCACCCCATGTATTCCTTCTTTGAAGACTGATATGTCAAGCTACTGCAGGTATGACAGTCACACTTTCTCTGGATGTGGTTCTACATCATAACTTAGTTCCATGTCATATGATTGCAAGTGATTTATACACCCAAAGGACCCCCAAAGCCAAAACCAGCTCTCCTTGTTCTCTACCAGTGTCTGAGATATACAGAGTTCTTACCAAATTTATGTTGAGTACATTTATAAAGACATTGATTCCTGTGTTCTTGAAAGCAAAATTGGAACAAGCGTAATCACTGATTTAACTTTATTTTAATCACTACTGATCATATCTGATACATACATTGAGCATGGCTACAAATAATTCCCTTTATTCCTTTATATTACTTGTTGGAAGCTTTAAAAAAATCAAAGCCTTCACAAAACAGTGTGCAGATATCAAAATTTTATTTCATAGTTTACCTATTATTGAAGTTTTAGGTTTGTATTTTTCTATTAAAATTAATACTCAGACAAATAGTTTTCAAATAAAACTTGCCCCTGTCTTCACCCTTCAGGGATATTTAATGATGATTTCACACAATGCTTTCATATCTTTGTTTCATATTAATGTTTTATTTCAGTTATTACCAAGTCTTTCTCCTTCATTAGACTATGAAGTTTAGCCAAACAATGGCCATGTCTTACTTTTATATTTCTGATGATCCACACAATGTCTGGCAAGGATAGCTACTTAGTATGTGTTAAATTCATTTTTTAAAATTCATTTTTAAAGTTAATTATTTCTAAAAGATTTAAATCTTACATGATCACTTTCAGATTTTAAAAATTTCATTTTACTCTACTAAGATCTGACCAAGAACCCTATCAAGGAGCATTTTCAACTTTTTTCAGCAATTGCCTTACTCATTAGCCCACACATTAAACATGTTAGTGTAGCTGGCTTCTATTCCAGGTTTCATTGGCCATGCTCTTGCCTTCTCTTTGGTTTGCTATTAATTTTTACAAAGTAAATTAATCTAATGCCTTATACCTAAAATTAGCATCAGTTCATCATAATTAAATACATTGACCCAAATGTGGGTTTAATTGATTTAATGCTGTATTTAATTCTGTATTGATTTAATTCTGTATTCGTTTTCACTATGAAATGGTGTGATTATATTATCTATATATAATAATTTTAAAGAGTCCATCTTTATGTCAAACTGATATACATTTTAAAGCCTTGTGAGTGACCTAGAAAATTGAATTTTTGTACAAATTAAAGGCCTTTCATTAAACAGGTGACAGAGAATATCCTGATGTGAAATTCCATATATATCTATCCCTAAGGAAATTCTATCTATCTATCCATCTATCTGTCTATAGAGAGAAATTGATTCTAGTTTTGACTACTTTAGCACCATAAATAAGATGCCTCCAAATGAGAGTAAAATTGTCATATAAGTTTTTCTAAAGCTTTTTGATATTGACCTAATAATATAAAACAAAGACATCGACAAAGCAAGTAATTCTAATGACAAATAAAAGATTCTTTCAAGAAGTAAATGGCATTCAATTGTTTGTGTTTTGTGAAATTGAAAGAGGATCTAGCCGGGGATATAGCTCAGTGGCACAGTGCCTGCCTGGCAAGCATGAGGTCCTGAGTTTGATCCCCAGTACCAAAAAAGAAAAAGAAAGAAAGAAAGAGGATCTAATCAAGCTGCCAACTGGTAGATCATTGTAAAACAATTTAATAACATATCTTGTGATTTTTTTTTTTGGTGTATTACTTGGAATGAGTTTAGAGAAATCACTGTTGTTATTATAATAAAATTGCTTCTTGGCCCATATGGTTATTTATGGTATCAAAGCTTCTCAAAAATTATAATTATAAGATCAAATATAGGCATAGGATTTATTCTGAATGGACATTCTGGAAATTACTGATGTTAATCCACAGACACATTAACTAATAGAAAAATGACTAATCTCATTAAGAGAGTTTTCTTATAAAATTTTATTTATATGTCATAAACATTTTTAAATGCATAGCTTATGTTTTTATCAATTATTTACAATGTTACCTGTAACAAGTAAATAAATCTGTAAGATACTATTTAGTGATTAGAGCTTATGGTGGTTACAGGAAATAAAAATTTCAGCTTATGTATATGCTTTTCCTGCAGAACAAAATTTATTCATTTTAAATGAAATTTGTGAGGGAAGTGCAATATAAATACAATTTCAAGAAAAAACATAAAATTACTGTTAGAACTTGTTCATGTATTTTTAAGAGGAAAGTGACAGTATCAGATTTTATGATTAAAGAGCTATATCCCTCTCTGAATGTATCCAAATGAAAATTGTTTATTTTTTCTGTATCAGTGTTTACAATTTTATTCTTTGTAAATATTTAGACTTATAGTAAAATAATTTCATGTCAACTTATAAATGTGTACAATGGCCCATACATATTCACATTTTATGAAGAGTTTATGAGTAAAAGAGATCATTGTTGGCAAAAATCTTTTTGAATACAGCATACCAATGAACAGAAGGCATCAGAGGTGAAAGGACCGGCTAGTAAGATGTTGCAATACATGAGGAAAGATGGGTGAAGCAGTAGGGATAGGACAGAGGGATAAATGTAACAAATATTTGGGACATAGAATAAATAGGATAGGGTGAGTGACTAGCTGTGGTGGGTATGTAAGAGAAAAGATTGAAAGGTGAAACCCCCTATTCTACTTGGATAACAGTGAATAGTTTCTTGGTCACTAAGAAAGGGAAATACAGTGAAGGAACAGCTTGGGGGACAGAGGGTGGTATTTGAGTGTGTGTGTGTGTGTGTGCACGCGTGTGTGTGTAAGTGTACACACACATTCATATGGGTATATGGAACTGAAGGTAAAAAGAGAAATTTGGACTACAGGTTGAAACTTGGTGTGTATAATGATATATAATAATGTAGACATAATAATATATTTTCTGTAACTAAATCCAGGGGAGTTAATGAGATCTGCTAAAGAGAGATGTAAAGAAAAATTAAAATCTTGTCATGGCATGGAAACCAAAAAAGATAATGTTTCAAAAGGGAAGGAATATTAAAAGCTGTCAATGTTATTGAGAAATAAAATTTAAAAAGATAGGAAAGACCTTGACAGGGATGGTCTCAGTAAAGAAATGGGAACAACAGCCTGGATGTAGTGGGAAAAACTGATGTCTCTGTAAGCCTACACCCCCCCATTCCCTATGTCTAACAGCAACTAAAGGTTGAATAACTGACATCATATTCACTGATAAAATATTGCTAATTAATGCAATTTTTATTTTCTGTGAGCAAAGTGTATGACTAATTTATGAATTGACCATAATGCTTTCTTATGCTTTAAATAGTCATTTTCTATGAAAATGCAACTTCGTAGAAATTCTTGTCTTATCACTTATTATGTAGTATTTATTCAATAGATAAGGATGCCTATTAGTATAAAGCTTTGGGCTAATTAGGAGCAGGGTAATGAGACAAATATGTAGCTACATGTCAAAGCATTACAGGGTAATTATGATGTCCTTAAAATAACACACTATAAGACAGTAAGTGTTACGTACCACAAATATGCACTTTAGCCTTAAAATATAAATATGGATAAATATTTTTAGTCTAAAGTCTTTTAATAAAATATACATGGAATACTGATTCCAAAGTCTGAATGATTAGATTTGCATTCCTCCAACAGTGTCATTTTTCCAATGATTATTTCTGAAAGAAAATAGACAAATAAAAATTTAATGAAACAATGAAGATAGAGGCCTATCACTTAATTTGGATTTTTATACATCAGACCACCAACCAACCAATAAACAAACAAACTTGTTGTGATAGACTATTTGATTATCTATTCAGATTTTTTTGAATTTTAAATAGAAATGACAAAATACAGAGGAAAACAATAATTGACCATTCACTCAAACGAGTCTGCTTTCTTGGCTCTTTCTTGCCTGTGATCTTGAACTATACCTCTCTTTTCCTTTTTAACATCTTATATTTTAAAATGCTTCATTAGGGGAAAATTTGAAATTGTCTTCATCATTTTTTGAGGAGGCATGCAATTAAAAAGTTGAAAATCTACTCAGATGTTTGAGGAGCACAGATTACATGGAACAATCCATCGTTAAAAATTAAATAGAATGTTATAATCATAAATAGCTCTGCTTTGCAGTCATTTCTGTAATTCTGTCTAACTTTCATATTGTCATTTGATTAGTTAATCATCCATTTTCTAAGGTGTGAATGTGTTTTCACACTTCTGCTAAGACAGTGTTAACTATGAAACTATAGATAGCAATAGAGATTAATTATCCATTGCACAAGTTCCCACACCTTGTGGTTACCAGATAGAGGGAAACAGTGCATGTCTTAACACAGGTGTGATTTCAAAAAATGGAGAAAAATATATTTGGTCAAATGAGTTCAAGGAATACTTTCAAATGACATATCTTTAAAATGTTAACTGCATTTACACTTTTAATATTATTTCATAAAACAATCGAGTAGATTGGTGCATATCTTCAGTTATAAATGAGCCAACAGAGTGATGTAATTTACAAATGAGTCAGTCTTTCATGGAATTAGAAAATGGAACAGAAACTATCAGATTTTAACAACTGCTGTAACTTCAGTAGGGAAAGGCCAGAAATTGTTGACTTGTCCTCTGAAATGTTAATTAGATACAGTGGAGTCTTCTGAACAGTCGTGTAAGTCATATTAATAATAATAGGAGAGATTATTGTCGATTTTGTTGTACAATTACAAAAAACTTTCCAACTGGCTTTTGATTTGCTGCTGCTCTCTTACTCAAATGAAGTCTCTTAATTTAGAATCTGGTTCACCAAGTTTTGGTGGATCTGATTTTTCTTTCAGTAAGTTAGCATTGATAAGTAGGTATCATGCTGAAAAGAGGGCAAGATATTGGTCTTTAACCATGTTCATTTTTTTTTTTTTGTGGGTACTGGGGGGTTGACCTCAGGACCTCGCGCACCAGGAGGCGCCCGTGCCGCTGAGCGATATCACCAGCCCCTTTTTCGTATGTGGGATCCGGGAGTCGAACTCTGGCTCTCGCGCTTGCCGGGCAGGCGCTTAAGCCGCTGAGCCATCTCACCGGCCCCACCATGTTCATTTTTGAAGTAACAATAAGCTCAAACTTTAATCCATCATGAAAAGTAATAATTTCTACACCATGATTAGTTTAGGTGGTATACTAACACGTGCAATTCATCATTAATATCTTACCAGTCTTTTAAAAATGTAGCTAAGTATTGAAATGAAATAAAATTTACTTCTCTCACTCAAAAAATGTCTCTTTCATCTCCTAGGGCTTCTTCCTTCTTCAGATACGTGAATATAAGGCTTTTCGCCAGTGTGGTTCTACGTGGACATTCAGACAAGCTGGCAAATCTCTGAGCAACAAGCCTTTTCTATAACTCCTTCTCATTATAAATAAGTAGTCCCGAATTTCTGATTCTTTGTTGGTTTGGGTGTGATACCAAACAAGCAGGGTGCAGGGAAATGAGAGAAGAACCAATACTAGAGTGGAGTGTGGTGGTACACACCTGTAATCCCAGAACTTGGGAGGCTGAGGCAGGAGGATTGCTGTGAGTTTGAGGGCAGCATTAACTACATAGCAAGATTGTATCTGAAAAAAAAAATCGAACAGTTGGAAGAAACTTAACATTCCAAAATTTCTAACCTGTCTACTGGTACCATACTATTTTACATACTTGCAAATGAGCTGGTCAATTCATATTTAGTTACTCCTCCATAATCTGTTTCCAACTCTATACTAGTGCACTTTCCAGTCAGTAACTAGGAATGGCCATCATTTATAACTGTGATCCCTCTTAAATTTAGGACACCTTTGTTCTCAGACCTGTCCTGATTTTTCTGGAAGCCCTTAATTAACCATGTACCTCCTGAGAATGCCTAGGCCCAGCAGCATTACTGACATGTTCGCAATCTCAACTAACAATGTTTGGGAATAAATTGGTTGAAAAGAAGAGCATGCAATGCAATCAAGGTCAGAGGTGTGTTCCTTTAAAAGGGATTCTAGAAAGTAACCTTCATCTTCATTGGATGTGTCTCCTGAGGAGGAGGAGTACCACACCATTATGGCTTTTCCAACCTTACTATTTGTCTAGCTGAAGATCTAAGAGAGAACAAGCACAGCTGTGTTGACAGAGAGATGGGTGTAGGGTCTGGGAAACTACGATGTTTTTCCCTGGAGTAGATTTTGAAGTTTAAGATTTTGAATGCTTTGAGTAACTCCAAAAGTAGAGCATACATCTTTAAGAGCACTACACACATTTAAAAATGTGCTCTTTAGAAACATACATTGTGGGCCGGTGAGATGGCTCAGCGGCTTAAGCACCTGCCCGGCAAGCGCGAGGGCCTGAGTTCGACTCCCGCAACCCACATACGAAAAAGGGGCCGGTGATATCGCTCAGCGGCACGGGCGCCTGCTGGTGCGCGAGGTCCTGAGGTCGACCCCCGGTACCCACAAAAAAAAAAAAAAAAAAGAAACATACATTGTCTGGCCTCATTGCCTATAGGTGCTCTAATTTGTGGTCAGAAACATAGAAATTCTGAATCCCCACCCCCCTTAAATTCAGAATTGGTTCTAAAACAATGATTCCCTGAGGCATAAGATGATCTTTCCTATCCTTTGGAGTAGTTTCAGCCAGAAACTACTGACATGACATGCTGACATGACTCTTCTTTCCATCCCTATCATTGGAACATCTCCAGAATGCTCTTATGAACTACTGGAGTCATTCAGAGATTTAGAGGTATAAATCAGCATTATACTAAGATGAGCTCACATTCATTAGCAGCCTTCTAAATTTCTGCTCACCATCTACAATACCATTTATATAGTCACTTGCTGCATTATGACATCAACAACAGACTGCATGTTAGACAGCTGTCCTGGATGATTATATTGCCTAGTGATGTCATAGGCATAGTTTATGGAAGAACATTCTATGATGTTCATATAATGATGAACTCACGTACTGACATATTTCTCAGAACATATCATCTTCATTAAGAAACCTATGACTATTATTTTTAATTTAAACAATTTTATCACAGTAAAAAACACATTGCCATTAATCCCCCTCCCTCCCTCCCTCCCTTTTGCACCAAACACATTGATCCCATCATTCTTGCTACTTTCTGAAGCAGCTCCGGAAGTCCTCTTTCATGAGTGTCTTTAGTTGAGCTGTTGCGGGCACTTCAATACATTTACCTTTCATGGTCATTTTGATTTTGGGGAAGACCCAGAAGTTCCATAGTGTCAGATCCAGTGAATAAGGTGGATGAGGAAATGCTGCATTGTTTTTATTTGACAGAAATTGCCTCACTTGATCAATGAGGAGTCAGAGAATGTTTAAGTTAAAAAAAATCACTACACTAAAAGACACATTGCCATTAATTTCCTTCAGAATACTCAGAATACTCCCCCTCATTTCAAACACACTTGTCATTCTTGGCAATGTACGTCTTACTGGGATAATTTTTATTTTTAAACTTAAACATTCCCCACAGTTTTTTATCACTCTTGTGTAATCTTTATGTTTCCCTGCTTGCATATACATTCACATTCTTTGTTCCATTTTCTTTCAGTTCTTTTCATTTCCAACATTTCCTTGTGCTTTATTTATTTATTTATTTTATTTTAAAGAGAAAAAACAATAAAAATAATGATACAATATTTCAAAGCAAGATAGTAGGAGAGTAGGGCCGGTGAGATGGCTCAGCGGCGTAAGCGCCTGCCTTGCAAGCGCGAGGGCCCGAGTTCAACTCCCGGATCCCACATACAAAAAAGGGGCCGGTGATATCGCTCAGTGACACGGGTGCCTGTTGGCGCGAGGTCCTGAGGTCGACCCCCCCGGTACCCACAAAAAAAAAAAAAAAAAGATAGTAGGAGAGTAACAATGATTAATACATTGCATATTGTTATCTTCAAAGTAGGTGCTCAGATTACAAGATATAGGCATGAAAAATTGATCAAACAATACAAGCACAAACCTTTCTTTTCAATGAAGTAATAGAAATTAGTATAACTAAGATAGTATAACTATCTTAACTATCATATATATATATATATATATATATATATATATATATATATATATTTCCTTTTCTCCTCCTTCTTTTCTCCTTTCCCCCATCCCAATTGTTCTTTCCTTTTGAACAGTTTCTTTCCATTTCAAAATATCTATTGTATATTTTGGATCTTATTTACTCTTTCAGCTTCTTACACTAGGGAGACAATATGATATTTACAGATGCAAGTCTGATTTATTTCACTTATGAGTATGGTCTCAAGTTGCATTCATTTACCTATAAAAGCCTCGAGTTTATCCTTCTTTATAGCTGAGTAGTGTTCCATCCTAGAAAAATACCACACCTTTTTTATCCATTCCTCAATTGATGGGCATTTGGGTTGTTTTCAAGATTTAGCTATTACAAATGGTGCTGCTATAAACATAGGTGCACATATATTGCTGTGGTATGATATTTTAAATTCTTCTGGGAAAATACCCAGAAGGGGAATAGTTGGGTTGAAAGGGACCTCTAATTCTAATTTTTTGAGGAATTTCCACACTGATTTCCACAGTGCTTGCACCAGTCTACACTCCCACCAACAGTGGAGAAGAGTTCCTTTTTTCCCACAGCCCCACCAGCATTGGTTACTGGTTCATTTTTTGATGATAGATATTCTTTCTGGGATGAGATGGAATCTCAGTGTTGTTTTAAATTGCATCTCCCAAATGACAAATGATGTTGAGCATCTTTTCATATATTTATTTTCTATTTTTATTTCTTCATCTGAAAAGTGTGTACTCATCTCAGATGCCCATTTTTGGATTGGGTCTTTGAATTTGGGAGGTCCTAATTTTTGAATTCTTTATAAGTTATAGATAGAAGTCCTTTGTCTGAGGGACAGTTGGCTAAAATTTTTTGCTACTCTGTGGGTTGTCTTTTCACTCTCTTGGTGATTTCTTTTGATGTGCAAAACCTTTTTGATAAAATGAGATCCCACTTGTTGATTCTTTGAAGTATTTCCCATGCAGTTGGGGTTTTGATCATGAAATCTCTGCCTACACGTATGTCTTCAAGATTTCTACGTACTATGTCATCCACTAGATTTAGTGTTTCTGTTTTAATATTTAGATCTTTGATCCATTTTTACTTTAGTTTAGTGTATGGTGATAGACATTGGTCTAGTTTTAGTCTTCGGCATGTAGAGAACCAGTTTTTCCAGCACCATTTATTAAAGAGGCTATCTTTCTTCCAGCAAACATGTTTGGCCCCTTTGTCAAAGATAAGGTGGCTGAGTGTGTTTGTGGTTGTGTCTGCATCTTCCACTCAGTTCCACTGGTCCTCAGGTCTGTTTTTTTGCCAGTACCATGCTGATTTTATCACAGTAGCTTTGTGGTATAATTTCAAGGCACGGATGTCTTGTGATGTCTCCTGCCTTGCCTTTGTTGCCCTGTGTTGACTTCGCTATTCTAGGTCTCTTCTGTTTCCAAATGAACTTTAGGAATGTTTTCTATACATCTGTGAGCTATGCTAATGTTATTTTGATTTGGATTGCATTAAATCTGTGTAACAGTTTTGGGAATGTGGCCATTTTCACAATGTTGGTTCTTCCTATCCATAAGCAAGCAATATCTTTCCATTTTCTGATGTCCTCTTCCATCTCCTTTTTGGAGAGTGCTGTAATTTTCAATGTGTAGATCTTTTACTTCCTTTGTTAGTTTGATTCCTAAATACTTGATGTTTTTGGATGCTATTGGGAAGTGTGTGGTTTCCCTAATTTCTCTCTCAGTGAGTTTGTTGTTTGTGTACAGGAATGCTATTGATTTTTGAGTGTTGACTTTGTATCCAGCTATGTTACTGAATTTGGTTATTAAATCTAGAAGTCTTTTGGTGGATTTTTTGGGGTCTTCTATGTACAGTATCATGTCACCTGCAAATAATGATAATTCTTCATTTCCTATCTTTATTCATTTTATTTCTCTCTCTTGTCTAATTGTTCTGGCTAATGTTTCCAGAACTATATTGAATAGGAGTGTGATAATGGACATCCTTGTCTTGTTTCTGATTTAGAGTGAAAGCTTTCAGTTTTTGACCACTTAGTATGTTGTTGGCTGTTGGTTTGTCATAGATGGCTTTTATCAGTTTGAAGTAAAGGCCATCTCTTCAATTTTTCTGTACAATTTTTATCATCAATGAGTGTTGGACTTTGTAAAAAGCTTTTCTGTGTCTATTGAGATGATCATGTGATTTTTGTCTTTGGCTCTGTTGATGTGGTGTATTACATTTATTGATTTGTGTATGCTGAATCATCCCTTCATCCCTGGGATGAATCTTGCTTGGTCATGGTGTATAATCTTCTTGATGATTTGCTGCATTCTGTTTCCTAGTATTTTATGGAGGATTTTTAGGGGGATTGGCCTGTAGTTCCTTTTTTCTTTTTGGTTGGTTGGGTTTTTCTCTGCTTTTGGTATCAGGGTAATACTTGCCTCCAGGAATGAGGGAATATTGGTTCTCTTTCAATTTCATTAAAGAGTTTTAGGAATATTGGCATTAAATATTCTCTAAATTTCTTGTAAAATCAGCAGTGAATCCATCAGAACCTGAGCTTTTCTTTGTTGGTAAGTTTTTTTTTAATGTGGGTCCCGGAAGTCAAACTCAAATTTGGTTATTAAAAAAACTTGCCAGGCAGGCACTTAAGCCGCTGAGCCATCTCACTGGCCCTGTTTGTAAGTTTTTAATTACATTTTCAATCTCATATTGGGTTATACAGAATTTTTATATCTTCTTGATTCAGCTTTGGTAATTCATACATATCTAGGAATCTGTCCATTTCTTCTGTGTTTTCCATCATATGAGAGAAGATTTTTGAAGTAGGTATTGATGATCTTCTGAATTTCCACATGATCTGTAGTGATTTCACCCTTTTTATTCCTCAATGAATGAATTTTAGTCTTTTCTTTCCTTTTTTTGATAAGGTTGGCTAAGGGGTTATCAATTTTATTTATTCTTTCAAAGAACCAACTCTTCAATTCATTAATTCTTTGTACTGTTTCCTTAGTCTCCATTGCATTAAATTCTGCTCTGATCTTTATAATTTCCTCCCTTGTATGGGCTTTGGGCTTGTCTTGCTCTTCTTTATCTAGAAGCTTGAAGTGCAATATTAGGTTGTTTATTTGTGCTTGTTCTGTTTTCCTAATGTGAGAATTCACTGCTATAAATTTCCCTCTTAGGACTGCTTTCATTGTGTACCATAAAATCTGGTATGTTGTATTTGTATTTTTTTTATTATAGATATTGTTTAATTTCTTCTTTTATTTCATCTGTGACATATTGATTGTTTAGGAGGATGATATTTAATTTCCATGTGTTTATGGGGTTTTTGCAGTTTCTTTTGCCATTAATTTCCAATTCCATTACACTATGGTAAGATAATATGTATGGGATAAGTTCAATTCTTTGCATTATTTAAGCATGTTCTGTGGGCTAGTATATGCTCTATTTTAGAGAACATCCCATATGCATCTGAGAAGAATGGTGATGTTGTGTGGAACACTCTGAAAACATCTATTAAGTCCATTTGTTCAAAGGTTTAGTTCAGTTCTGATATTTCTTTGCTGATTTTTTGTCTAGTTAATCTATTTCTTTGTGACAATGGGGTATTAAGGTCTCCCATTACAATTGTGTTATTACTTATTTGATTTTTCATGTCTGTTAATAATTATCTTATATAGTTTAATGCTCCCGTATTTGGTGCATACAATTTTATGATTGTTGTATCTTCCTCTTAAAGTTTTCCCTTAAGAAGTATGTAGTGACCTTCTTTATCGCTTTTGATCATTCTTAGTTTGAAGTTCACATTGTCTGCAAACAGAATAGCTACCCCTGCTTTTTTCTAAGTTCCTATTGCATGGAAGATTGTTTACCATCCTTTGACTTTCAGTGTATGAATTTCTTTTTGAATTGAATGTGTTTCTTGTATACAGCGTATTGTTGGATCTTGTTTCTTGATCCATTCTGCCAGTCTGTTTCTTTTGCTTGGTGAGTTGAGGCCATTTACATTGATGGTTATAACTGATATGTATTGGCTTATCTTTGTCATGATATTTTCCTTCTGTTGGTTCCTTGTTTTTTCTCTCTGTTTATGTGCTGGCCCTGCCTGGTGGCTTCTTTTTGTTGTTGTTCTTAGAATTGTAATTTTTATCTCTGTCTGGAATATCTTTCAGTACTCTTCGTAGGATTGGTTTGGTGATCATGAATTTCTTCAGTTCTTTGTCACGGAATATCTTATTTCTCTATTAATTTTAAAAGATAGTTTTGCAGGGTACATCAATCTGGGTTGGAAGTTGTTTTCTTTCAGGACTTGAAGTACTTCACTCCAAGCTCTTCTTGACTTGAGGGCTTGCGTTGAGAAGTCTGCCATGATTCCGATGGGCTTTCCTTTGTAGATGATCTGTTTCTTTTCTTTAACAGCTTTTAATATTCTGTTCTCATGCTGAATTTCTGGAATTTTGATTAGTATATACCTTGGTGTAGTTTTATGTTGGTCGTGGCTGTTTGGAGTTCTATATGCTTCATTTATTTGTATGTCAAATTCTTTATCCATCCTTGGGAAGTTTTCTGACATTATTTCTGTGAAGAGTTTTTTATGGCATTTGTGCTGTCTCCAGCTTTCTCATTGACCCCAATCAATTTTATGTTATTCTTCTTTGCTTCATCTTGTAGCTGTTGGACTGATTTTTCATGGTCTCTTACTATTTTTAAGATATCTTTCTTTTTATGATCACTAGCTGCAATTCTGCCTTCAAAATCTGATATTCTATCCTCTCTTTCATTCAATCTATTGCATATACTCTCAGTGGAGGTTTAATCTCTTGGATTTCTGTTTGGATCTGTTTCATGGATTCCATTTCTTTCCTGTGTTGGGTATTTTTGTTTCCATCATTTTTATAAGCTCATCTATACCTTTATTTGTGTCTTCTCTAATATCTTTGATTTTAAGCATTATTTCTTTTTGTACCTGAAAGATTATTTTCTCTACAGTCTTTTCCACTTGTTTTTTCACTTCTTTTGCTATCATTTCAGAAAGTTCCAGTGTTTGATTTCCAATTTTATCTATCTCATTGTGTTCCCAGCTTGTCCTGGGTGGGCTGGAGGTCTGGGGTTGCATTTGGCTTCTGTATCTTGCTGTTTTCTATTTTCTCTTTTTTATTTTATTTTGTTTTCTATGTTTATCCTTGCTGATTTCTTATGATAGATAGCTTTATCTCTAGTATTGAGTATTCCCTAGGAGATGTCTGTCTTCAGGGATGTCCTCTAGATGTTGGTGGTTCTTTATAGCTATCCCAAAAACCCTTCCCAATTTGTAAAGGATGCAAAATTACTATTTGGCTCAGCTCCCAATCCTTTGGTACTGGGCTGTGGTGATGATTATGACCCCATACAATCACAGTGTTATCATACAGGGGAGAAAAACTGATTATAACATGTGTGACATCCTCGCTAAATAGTACAGTTAGTAATAACAATAGTTTCAAGTACAGCTTAACTACTGACAAACAACGGTAGCCATTAACCTGCTACCTCCGACCACAGGAGCCAACTCTAAAGTTATATGACAAAATCAAACATATACCGCATACTTGTATGCAGTGATTTTCCCCTTAGTGGAGTGATTTTACCCTGCTGTAGGCTAATGGGGGTTAAGATGGGTAGGGGACAGGATAAAGTGATGAATGAGGTCAAATATAGTAGAGTCAAGGCTGGAGGCCAAAGGATGATCACCGGAGTTTTGGAGAACTGGAGGACACAGGTGGAAAAGAATGAAATAGAATGTGAAGGAGTAAATAGAAAGGGCAGAGACAATGTTTACTCACTTTGGAGTTTAAATTCAAGAAGTAGTTGAGGAAAGAGAGAAAGAGGATTAACAGAAGGAAATGAAAAAGAAAGGTAAGAAACCTAAACAGTGAAAAAAAGAAGTAAGAAAGAGAAGGAGAACAAAAAAGAAAAGAAAAGAAAGAAAAAAGGAGACCAGAGATAGAGAGGAGAGAACAAATAAAGAAAAAAAAATCTGAAAGAAAAATAACCACATATTACAAAACAAAACAATTTGACATCCAACCAGACAGGAAAAGGACAGCCAATCAGACAAACAAGGGAGAATAAAAGTAGTAAAATACCTCTGGTTTTTACAGTTCTGTGTGAGTGTCCATGTCATATCCCAGAAATGTGCTGTGTATTCCAGCCAAGTTTGCCATGGGAATTGTACTGGGTTATGGTGCTGGTCTTGGCTTGTGGATGTGGGGTTGGAACTGGTCTTCTGGTTGTTGGAGTTCTCCAGAGCCCAACTGCTGGCTCCTCACTGCTGCTTCAGACACTTCCACGTTGTTGGTCTCGCTGATTACTGCCCCCTCCGAAGGTGTGTGTCTACTCCTGTGCATGGGGCTGACTGTCCTGTGTCTTGGGGTTCCAGTCAGTCTGCCTGCCAAAGGCATGTGTGCACCCACAGCCTTGGGCCTGGTTGTTCTGGGTGTCCAACCTATGACTATTAACTGAAGTTCAACAATAAAATAAAATCTTTTCAAGTAATAGATTTTGGTACTTTGTGTGTGTTTTGTTGTCCCTGTTTGTTATGTATTAAAAATGATTTTTTTGAAATAGAATTCCTATAGGAATAAGGACTAATAGCATTATGCGTTTTAATATGCTTCATATTTACTTTGTGCTAGACACTCAGCTAAGTACCTTAACTCAATTTAGTCATCACAACAAACTTATGTCATAGGTATTATTATCTCTACTTAACAGGTGAAAAAAAGAAACATAGAATTTAAATAATTCATACAACATAGAAATTGCTCCTAATAGCAAAAAGTAGAACAGTCTTTGTTGTTTGCATAAGAAATGGTAAAATTACAATGTTTATTATACGAACGACATACAAATTTTGTACCATACATGATATCAAGTCTCCAAAGATTGTCCTCCAATGAACCATATCACTTTTTCCTTCCTACCATCCCTACTCTCAGGTCTTGTGATTCATTTTTAGTTAGTATAATGTAGCAGAAGGGACACATTTTATGTCTTCAAGACTAAGTCAGAAAATGTTTAAGAAATTATACTTTGATTACTTGAAACACATTTTATGGAAGTGCTGACGTACTTGGCCCTGCCTAAATTCTTGATGCATAAAATAATGAGGTATTATTACATAATTATTGTTTGAAACTGTTATGTTTTGGGGTAATTTTTGTACCAAAATGGCACCTGGAAAGGCGATGCTTCTTAAAAACAATCTTACAAATGTGATATTGACTTTGGGACTGAGCAGTGGGAAGACACTTCTAAGACTCAACATGATTGTAAAGGAGAGCTCAGAGGGATCCAAAAGCCACTGATGAAGGCACCTATGATCGTGAGGAAGTGCTATTTGAGGATGAGGAAAAGGAAATGTTTGTTATTTGTGGCTCACAGTTTGTCAACACTTTTGTCTGTGGTAACTTTGAAAATAAAAAGGGCACTAAACTTAAAATACTCATAAATTTGGCTGTGGGGGCTTTCAGGCAGAATGTAGCAAGTGCCTATTGGCTTCTACTGATTATGATATCACATAAGTCAAATTCTTGTCTTCTAATAAGAAGAGAGGGATGAAATAAAAAAGTAAAGGCTAAAGTTTTTAGTCTAATTTAGAGGAAATAAAATATATTCAGGACTTTCTAAGCTTGAAAATAAAACTTTTCTTTAATTACAGTGTCTCTCAGTAAAATATTTTAAAGTATTTAAATAGTAAGACCAAATCTGGAACAACTGGAAGAACATGACCTCAGGGTAAATAGCTAAAATACGTGTTACAAGATCTGTTAATAGGATCTCAGAGCAACTTACCAGCAGACTTTTATAGGGCCTTCAGCTAAACAATATAGTTTTAGGAATTTTAAAGGTGTTGTCCCATAGCATGAGTAAAGACTCATGGCCCAGATCTTGAAAGACCTATCTCAAAAAAAAAAAAAAAGTAAGTGTGGCTTTGTTTATTGGCTTTTATTGCAAATTTATATAAGAAACACAGAAGTTGTCGAAGAAATAAAAATAGCTTGGAATAGAAGAAAAAGAGAATATTAATTTCTGTGGTCAGGAAGCACACCAAGAAAGATAACTTCCTATAAATACAGATATTTTTAATGGGAGAGAAATTATTCATGGGAGAGAAAGAAGAGTCTAGAGCCCAGAGGTTAAACCCAAGAGCCAAGATAATCACTCACAGGCAGCAGAACTGGGCCCTTATCAAGGGATGGTTACCTCATGCCTGAGTGCATTTCCTAATTGCTATGCATTGGTGATTAATATGTGTCTTCTGTTTCTTCCCTTTTGGATGGGTTTATTATGGTCATCCAATTTCTATCTCACCATTACAAGTTGAGAAACTTTTCTCTTTAATTCACAGGTTCTGTGATAAACAGGCATTATACTCAGCAATCTATATGCAAGGAACCGCACCTAAGAGTCTGTAGCTAGTCCTGTACTTTGGGCAGAATTGCAACTCCCAAATTTAATATGTTGAAGCCTTAATCTCTGATGTGACTGTATCTGGAAATAGAATCTGTAGGAAGTAATTACAGTTAAATGAGGTCATAAAGATGAGAGCTTAATTAGATAAGACTCTGACCTTTATAGAGGAAAAGTGGGAGAATCACAGTCTTATGGAAATCTCTCCATCACACACCCAACCCCAGTGTGAGGACACAGCAAGATGTTGGCTATCTGAAGCCCAGGAAAAAAAAGCCCTCACCAGAAATCGAACACTGCTGAATCCGGTTCTTGAACTTTCCAGCCTCCAGAACAGTGAGAAACAAATTTCTGTTGTTTAAGCTGCTCAGTTTATGGTATTTTGTTATGCCAGCCTGAGCTGACTAATATAACCTGATAGATAATAATATTTAATACTTTGAGGTAGACCTTGATGCTGTAATGGAATGGGTCATTCTTGGCAGGAAGTGACTGCATTTTGTGTGCTGGACGAATGTAAATACCCCCCCCACACACACACTCAATGGAGAGTAAACTGTGTGAATGAAAGGTGACTGAAAAAAATTTTAAACTCATTGCATTGAGGATTAAATGTTCATCTTCTTTCCCCTTTAATCTAGGAAAGCTCCATGACTCTTTGACCAGTAGAGAAAGTAAGAAGTGATGTTTGGTCAGTTTTGGATGCTGGCCTTAAGAAATTGGAATTTCTATTTGCTCTCTCAAAACCATTACTGTATTCTTAGAAACCAGTTGCCTTGATATGAAGAAGCCCAATCCTGTGAGAAAAGCCCACAGAGAAAGAAATCAAGACTCTTGGCAGATAGCTTCAACTGAGCATCCACCTAACAAGCACCAACCCATCAATCCTGTAAGTGCGCCATCTTGAAGTGGATTCTCAGCTCCACTTGAACAACCCCAGCTGATGCTGTATACACGGAGACAAGCTGTCTCCACTGGGCTCTGCTCAAGTCGTGGATCTGTGAGCAAAACAAATGATTTTCGTTGTGCTAAGCTACTGAATTATGGAGGAGTTTGATAACCAGAACATGATTAACATATGAATCAGTGATCTATTACTTAATTGTTGGTCATCTCTTCCTCTTCTGAAAATTAAACACATCACCAGTTATAATAAAGAATAAGGTAAAATAAATATTAAAAAGGTAAAAATATATGAAAAATATGGAGTAGGGGCAGAAAATAAGGCCAGGAATCAGGCTAATATAAAATACATACCACAAAATCCTAAATTTGGATTTATTATACTATGTATAATAAACATATGTCCAACTTATAACTCAGCAATTCCACTTCTAGGTATACACTCAATGGTACTAAATGAAAGGTTCTGAAGAATTCTTTTAGTAGCTTCTTTCATAATGATCCCCAAATGAGAACAATGCAAATACTATTCAACAATTAAAGACTGCAGACAAAAAAGAGTATGTGCTGCATGCTTTTGTTGTTGTTAAGTTCAAGATCATGAAACTATGATGATGGAGGAAGATGAATTACCTGGAGAGGGTAAAAAAAATCTTTTAGTGTGGTGGATTGTTTTGATTTTGGTGATGGTTGCATGGATGTATGCATATGAAAATTAATTATGCTACATACTATAGGTTTGTGCATTTTTCTGTATCAGTAATTCAAAAAAGAAATTGACATTGTATTTAAAAATCCAGCTGTGGCTATCTTATCTACTATTTAAGCAGGTACACTTCAGATACTATTTAGGCATAGAGAGAATTCTTCCAGTGTTTCACTATTCTTGGGATCAGCCATCAGGAGTGTCCAATTGGGCCTCTTTCTTGCTTTTTTCTCTGTTTCTTAGCTAAGAAGGAACTACATTTTTGTAACAGTGAAACCTTACATAAATCATGGCTTAATGATGCTATTGTGTTTCTCGTTTTGTGAATATTCTTTCACTTCTTACCATTTACATGGGAAGTACTTATAACTGCTCTCAGTATTTCAATTTTGATTTTCCTTCATTTGGGAATCTAATGCTTTTTACTATCACTTTTACTTTATAATCTTTCAGTGTCAGCATTTTTCAAGTCAAGCATCAGATCACAGTTCTAGCAATTCATAAATAAAGCCATATTTATTTATGGTATGCATTGGAATTATGCAAATAAACTCCATTTATAACAATCACTTTTATAATTAAAACAGTAACATGACTTTATATATTAAATTACAATTTATTTTAAAGTGGGTAACTTCAATTTTTGTTCTTTTCTTTTTTCTTCCTTTGCTTGACATAAATTCACTGCATATTGCATGTTCCAAATTTAAACCTGACACCTAGATAGAAAACTGACAAACAGGAAACAAATAAAGGAAGAGGTTCTTCCTACCATGTTTGATACCATTGAAACAAACACTTTTTTTTGTAAAAATCTTTTTCTTTTTGGAGGGCAAGAAGGGGTTGGACAGTAACAATGTCAGTCTATACACTTATCCATTTGTGGCTATGTTAATAAATATGTAGTTGTACAATTATAGTTTCTTCTAATATTTGCTTTATAATTTTGTCTGGATCAAATTTTTGACTAAAATTTGGTTCAGATTATTTTCTTTTACACCCTTTGCCTGAAGATATACAAACCAAGAATGATAATGAAACACAGTGTGTCTCTTATAGAACATTTTCCCTAACCTTTAGGGAAGAATAATTACATTATCATATTTTCTTCATTCCTTAATGAAAGAGGCCAATCAATGGATATACAAACTGAGAAGGCTGTTTTCCATCAACAGCACATGACCTTCAAGTCAATCCCTTAGACACAAATGCTTCTATAATTTAAGCAAAAGTGAGACCTGGAAATAGTTCATGGTCTAGGTGTCAAATCCAAGATGTTTCATTACTAGCCATGGGGTCAGTCTCTGCATTAACTTGTTAATTAGATCTCTTATGACAAGAGCTTATGCTTGTTATAAAACTGATATAGTAGAGAAGCATATTTTTAAGAAGGATCCCCCTACCATCTCTCCATCTTACCTTAACTCCATTCTCCCACAAAGTAATCACCATTAGCAGGTTTGTGAGAATATTTCCATTTCCATGTATTTCCTACTGAAATCTAACACTCATCTAGGAAACAAATTTTCTCTCTGTTTACCCAATGAAGTTATACTATGTGTACTCTATTAAAATTAAGTTCACTTAAAAATATAATGTAGGTATCTCATTTTGTTACTGAATTGATATACCTCTTTAAATACTTTGAAATAAAAATATCTATGATTTTAAATTTATTTTTGCTTTTTACAAATAAATATATTATTATGAAAACTGAATATTACAGATGAAATTAAGCTCCTTTTAATCCTGCTTTGAATTTCAGACCCCATCCTCAATTTCACTCCAGGTCACCACAGTTAGCAGCTTTGTAAATTCCTTTTCAGATCTCATTCTTTGCATTTACATGTCATTATTTACAAAATCGTAACAACTTGTAGTATGGCTTTTGTGTGTATTTATTTAACCTAAAAAGGATCTTACTACATATAATGTTCTACCATACCTTTTCTTTTAACTTAACAAATTGTCCCAGAGACCAGTCCATGGTAATATACATAAGCCTGACCCCATTCTTTTAACTGAGATTATAGCATATTTTACTTAGCTCCTCCTTTATTGACTAAAATTTAGATAGTTTCTGGGATTTTTTCATATTTACAAATGATGCTAAAATCCTTCTACTGTTTGACATAGTTCTTTATACATAATAAATGTACAAAACATCAATTGTGTTAACATTTAATATAGTAATTCCTTACAAAAATTTGTAGATTATAACTAGTAAGGCATTTTATTTAACTGCTAAGATATAACTTTGCCAATAATATTGACAATCAAAATGCTTCTTTTTGCATAACAGAAAAAAGAAGTTAGTGAAAATAGAATTACTGGGTTGCAGACAGTATATATTTATTTAAAATATTTGTCTATGCATGCTGTAGTTTGGCTCTACAATGCCCCTCCTCACTCTGCCAAGACACGTGAGTTAAAGGTTTTGTCCCCAGCTTGATGCTATTGGAAACCTTAAGAGGTGGGGGCCTCGTATGAGGTCTTTAGGTCATTCTCCATATGTCCTTGAAGGTGATAGTGGGGCCCCAGCCCATTTCTCTTTCCTTCTTTTGCTTCCCAGCCATAAGCTTAGCAATTTTGCTTCACCATGTGCTTCCACTGTGATGTGATTCTGTTCTCCTCAAATTTGAGCTGGCCTGTGACTGCCTTGATCAAAAGAGTATGGCGGAAGGCAGTTTCATAACTGGCCTTTTAGACTCAGGCTTCAGTTTTGGTTCCTGAAAATCCTGTTTTTAAGTAGCAGTCTGACTACCTTGCTGGAGCATGAAAGAAAGGACACAGTGAGCCCAAAACTACAGATGTTCTAGCCAAAGCACTGGGAATGTAAATCAAGCTATCTTGGACATTCCAGATCAGCTTAGCTGTGAAATAAATACCACCTAACAACACCATTTTAATGCCTGAATTCCTGACCTAGAAAACTATAAAATGTAGTAAACTCAGTTGTGTTTTAAGTCACTAAGTTGGGGAAGATTTATTATGCAGTGATAGATAATTGGAACAAAAGTCAGTTTAAGAACATCCAAAAAAGAGAAAATGCTGCAGTTATATTAAATTAATTCTCAAGATGATGAACCTTAAAATGTTAATTTCTTGCAAAGTGAATCTTTCATTTAATTTGCTATAACATAATAATATTCTTTCATATATATATATTTTTGTGCTGTATCAGCACACTACTTTCAGAGCAAAAACCAGACCCTAACATAATAACACAAAAGTAAATTGCAACATTTTGACTTTGAGACAGTACTTTAAGTAGCTTTGATCTTAGTGCAGAGTATGAGAATTATATCCTGACTCAGCCTGGTACTTGTATCCAAAATATTCAAACAAGAGTGAACCAAGGAGATCAGTTTGTATTATTTCCTTATTTGAAAAACTGCATCAGAGTAGGGCAGGCGGTTGAGATTGAGATTTAAGGACTCATGCATGATTAGTGCTAGAATCTGGAATACAACATTTTTTTCCTTTTAGAGCTTTCCATCATACTGCAATGCCAGCTGTCTTAGTTACTTTTCTCTTGTTGCTGAGACAAAACACCTGACATCCAAAGTTAAAGAGTGAAAAGTTTATTTAGCTCACAGTTTGTAGAGGTTTCAGTCCATACTAGGCTGGCTCCAAGGCAGAGTGGCATGGCAGAGGGGCAATGGTTCATGGTGTGGAAGACAGCAAAAGCAGCAAGAAAGCAGGGGAGAGCAGGCCTCTTTCTGTCATTTATATTGTATGCAGGCTACCCACCCTAAGGCAGGTGTAGCCCTCACACCCTTAATCCCAGCATTAGACCATGAATCAATCACAAACTCTAGATTCAGCTGCCTCTGAAAACCCCTGCCCCATGACCCCATTAGTCTTTAGGGGGACATCCAGACACAAACCGTATCGCCAGCCATGCTCACAGACAGGCATAAAAATGATAATTTGGCTTGAAAATTTCAGAATTCTATCCTTTTAATACAGTAACAATTTTACTTCTAGGAACAAACCGTGATTTTAACTACAGTGTGGTGTGGAAATAAATGTTTAACATCAGGCTCTTTGAAAAGCAAGAAAAGTCCTGACTTGTAGTATTTGCTGTGGTACTTCACTGTAACCACATTCTAGTTACCATTATGAAGTAACATAACAGAAAGTTGGGAACTAAAATATGATGTGTGAAAATCAGCTTCATGAGCCAGTACATAGCTCTAGCATATCACTGAAAAAAAAAAAAGACACGTCTTTTTAAATAAAAGAGAGACACTTGAAATGATTATTCACAAAAGACTTCAAAAAATGAGTCATTGCATGGTGATTTTTGAAGAATTGGAACTTCTGAAGTGGATTAAAATATAATTTGGGAAATAACATTTTAGTTTACTTATAGAATATAAGCAGTAATTACTGAAAACACAGTTGTTGTGGGCAAGACAGTGAGACTCACCAAATATTTGCTGTGCCCAGACTCCCTTGTAGATATATTCAGCTAAAGGACAAGTTCGAATCAATGTCATCTAAGTGGAACTGATGTGTTCTTCCTGGATTAAGGCAGTTAAGTTCAAGTTCTTTATGCTATGTTCTGATATAGCAGCCTTGGAAGGCATAGGTTGAAATGGTGGCATTGCGAGATGAAGAGACTGATTTCTTGGAAAACAACTCTGCTGACTCTCTTCAAACTTTGCAAAAAAAAAAAAAAAAAAAAAAAAGAAAAGAAAAAAGAAATCAATTTTTTTCCTAGGTGTAAAACTACAGAGATTTTGAGATTTGTTAGTACTACACAACAGGGATTATCTTAACTCATAGAAGTATAAAATCAGTTTTAGAGCTAAACTTTCTTTTCAAGGTAATTTTCATGTATCTGTACTGAAATAAGAAAAAAGATAGGACTTAGAAACAGAAATAAGAAGATGTGATAAAGGGAAGTGAGGAGGCAGTATCCAATTTCTCATTATACAGCAACTTTTATGACCATAAATTTCCAGTGTCTTTTAATATAGGAATAACACCTCATAGACTTTTAGGATTCTTTTTATGCATAGCATTAACTTATTCTTCCTTCCTTCTTTCTTTCCTTCCTTCTTTCTTCCCTCCCTTACTTCATTTTTCATGTAAATTGTATACCTTTTTATTTATCAGTGCATGTTAATGTTACACACTGGTGGGGTTTATTTTGCGAAGCTGGTATATGCATTTAATGCACCTTAATTTCAGTCATATTACCTTCCTCTCCCTTTCCTCCCTGACAACAGAAATCTATCTCCTGGTTTCCTGTTATCTGCCCTTAAATTGTTTATTTATTAGTTTGTTCATTTCTTTATCTATATATATATATATTTTTTTTTTTTTGTTTTCTCATACAAGAGAAAACATGCTATATTTAACTTTCTGAGTCTGGGTGATTTCACTTAACATTACGGTTTCTACATCCATCCACTGCTTGCAAATAACATTTCACTCTTCTTTGTGGCTAATATTCCATTGTGCATATATACTAAATTTTCTTTACCCATGTATCTTATGATGGGCATCATGGCTTTTTCCACAGTTTAGTTATTATAAATTGTGCTACTATAATCATGAGTATGCATGTATCATTATAATATGTAGTCCTTAATTCTTTTGGAATATGACCAGGAGTATTATGACTGGGTCAAATGGGTTTTTTTATGTTTAGTCTTTTGAGGAATTGCCACACAGATTTCCATAGTGGTGGCACTACTGGTAGTTTACATTCCCACTGACAATGTAGAAAGCCCTCCCCCTCTTTACCAGCATTCATTGTTTTTTATATTCTTGATGATGACCATTCTGATTGGTATAAAATGGAATCTCTAAGTAGTTTTGATTTGGATTTCTCTGATGACTAGAGATTTGAACATTTTTTCTATGTACTTTTAGACCATTTGAGTTTCTTCTTTTGAGACACATCTATTTAGTTCACTTGCCCACTTTTTTTATTGAATTTATTGTTTTATAAGGGTTAATGTTTTGAGTTCTTTATGTATTCTAGATATTAACCCTCTACCAGAAGGGTAGCTAGCAAAGATCTTCTCCCAGTGAGTGGGTTGAGTCTTTACTCTGTGTATTAGTGAGATTTCCTGTCACTGTGACAAAAATACCCAACACCTGCATCTTAAAACAGAGGTTTATTTGGCTGTCATTTTCCAGTGGGTTAAGGCAAAAGTTGACTGATTCCAAGGCAGAAAGGCCATGGCAAAATGACACAGCAAAGGAAAGCTGCTCACCTCTTGGCAGCCAGGAAACAGAGAAAGAAGGGAGGAGCAGATAAAGGAGATATATCCTCCAAAGGCACATCCCCATTGACTTGCCTCCTCCAATAAGGTGTGAGCTTCGGAGGGCTTGGGCAGTCACACCCTATGACCTTGCTGGTACGTGCCCATATAGCCTTTGTCTTGGGCTGACTCTTTTCCATATCTATGATTTTTCTCAGCAGATGTTCCATATTTTTGGCATCTCCAACTTACTGGGGTCTCCACTACACCTTTGGCTTCACTCCCATAACTTCAAGCATTGCCAGGGAATCCTGGCAAGGACCATGACCCTATCACACATTTTTGGTTGGCCTCTCAGGCCATCTGACATCTATGTGGGAATCTCTGTGGTCCTATAACCATACATATTTTGAACCATCCTTGCTTCCCTGGGATAAAACCAACTTGGTCGTGCTGTATGATCTTGATGTGCAATTTGACTCTCTTCATGAGGATTTTATTGAAAATTTTTGCCTCTATGTTTATGAAGGATATTGGTCTGTAGTTTTCCTTTTTTGGAGTCCTTACTCGGTGTCAGGGTATTGCTGGGTTCATAGATGAATTTGGGAGAATGCCTTTCCTTTCTATTACGTGGGAAAATTTGAGGAACACTATTTGTTCTTCTCTAAAGACCTTGTATAATTTGTTAGTAAATCCATCTGGTCCTGGACTTTTCTTAGTAGGTAGAGTTTAATTACTGCTTCACTTTCATTGCTTCTTATTGATCTATTTAGATTTTGTATATCTTCTTGGTTCAATTTAAGTTTGTCATGTGTGTCTTGGAATTTACTCACTTTTTCCATATTCTCTAATTTGTTGGAACAAATATTTTGAAAATAATTTCTGTTAATCATTTGAATTTCAGTGATGTCTGTTGCAATTTTGTCTTTTTCATTTCTAATTTTATTAATTTGGCCTCTCTTTTAGTAAATTTGGCTAATGATGTATCAATCTTCTCTTTTTTTCTTTTCAAATAATCAATTTTGATTCATTGATTCTTTATATTTTTTTTAGTTTCAATTTTAGTAATTTCAGTTCAGATCTTTATTATTTCTTACCTTCTACTGGTTTTGGATTTGATTGTTCTTGTTTTTCTAGGACCTTGTGATGCATGATTAGGTTATTTGGGCTGACTTTGTTTTTCTAATGTAGGCATGCATAGCTACAAACTGCTCTCTGACAACTGATTTAATTGTCTTCTACAGATTCTAATATGGAGAATTTCCATTATCATTAGATCCTATGAACTTTTAAATTTCTTCAGTGTCCCATTTATTAAGAGTATACTATTCAAGCGGGGCCTGGTGGTGCGTACCTGTATCCCCTCACTGGGCAGCTGAAACAGGAGGATCACAAGTTTAACCCCAGCCTGGGCAAGTTAGGGACTTAGCAAAACCCTGTTTCAAAATAAAATAAAATAAAGTAAAATACAATACAATAAAATAAAATAAAATTGAAAAGGTTTGGGGATACAGCTCAGTGTGAAAATCCTGGGATCAACCTCCATTATCCAAAAAAGTGTATTAATCTATCTCCATGTATTTATGTAGTTCCTGTGGTTTCTTTTGGTGTTGATTCCTAGTTTCATTTTCAATTGTGTTCTAGTAGGATGTATGAGATTATTTCAATATTTTGCTTTTATTGAGACTTTCTTTATGGCCTACAATATAATCTGTTTTGGAGAAAACTCATGGGGTGCTGAAAAGAAAATATATGCTGCTGATATTGCTTGGGACACTGTAGATATCAGTTAAATTCACTTGGTCTATAGTGTAGTTTAATTCTCATGTTTCTTTGTTGATGTTTTTTCTCACTGATCTATTTGTATAGTGGGGTGCTGAGGTCTCCACTTTAATTATATTGGAGTCTATCTGTCTTTTTATGTCAAGTAGTGACTGTTTTATGAACCTGAACCCTCTGTGTTTGGTATGAATATAGCTCTGATTGTTATCTCTTCTTGGTCAATTCTTCCCCTTAACAATATGTAGTGGTCGTCTTTGTCTCTTCTGACTAGTTTTGTTTTGAAGCCTATCTAGTCAGATACGAGTATAGGTACTCCTGCTTGGCTCTGGAGCTACCTGAAATATCATTTTCCATCTTTTCACTATTGGTCTATATATCTCTTTGAAGATGAAGTATGTTTCTTACAGATAATATATAGATGGATTTTTTATCCAGTCTGCCAATCTGTATTGTCTTATTGAAGTATTAAGACCATTTGTATAGGTGTTATTATTGAAAGATGTGTACTAATTTATTTCATTTTGTTGTTTTTCTGATTTATTTTTGTTGTTCTTTTGTTATTTTCTTTCCCAGTGAGCTTTACCCATTCACTTTATCTCATAGTCGTTGTCATCTTGGCCTGTGTTTAGAATCCCCTTAATTATTTCCTAAGTGCTGACCAGGTGGTCATGAATTTCTCAAGTTTATACTTACCATGGGTGTCTTTATTCCTTCTTCAATTTTGTTTTAAAATTTTTATTAATATATGTTTGCCATGCACAACCATTATGTTCATCGTAGAGAGTTGGTGCATGTATGTAGCACATCATAATTCTTTTTTCTTCCCCTTCTTCTTCCATTGCTTCCCCTCACTCTACCTCTTGATCCCCTTCCCTTTTTTTTTTGTGGGTACCGGGGGGTCGACCTTAGGACCTCGCTTGCCAACAGGCACCCGTGCCGCTGAGCGATATCACCGGCCCCTTTTTCGTATGTGGGATCCGGGAGTCAAACTCGGGCCCTCGCGCTTGCAAGGCAGGCGCTTATGCCGCTGAGCCATCTCACCGGCCCAGATCCCCTTCCCTTTTACAAAAGATTTATCTCCCTATTTCCTATTATGGCCTGGGTGAGGTGGCACACAGCTGTAATCCCAGCATTTGGGAGGCTGAGGTAGGAGGGTTGCTGAGAGGGTGAGGCCAGCCTGGGCTACATAGTGAATTCAAGGCCAGCCTGCACTACATAGCAAGATCCTGCCTCAAAAAAAAAAAAAAAAAAAAAAAAAGACAAAAAAACTGAAAAACCTATTTCCTATCATGTATCTTTTATATTTCACTTTAATTTACTTATGTTTTTGATCTCTCATATAATACAAACTACATAATATTTAAGCTGTGTGTCTCATTTATTTCATTTAGCATTACAGTTTTAGGGTGTATCCATTTTTCTACAAAAGACTCAAATTTATCCCCCTTTATGGCTGTGTAGTACATCAACGTGTATAAATACCACATTTTCTTTATCCATTCATTTGTTGATGGACATATAAGCAGCCTGTTTCCAAGATTTAGCTATTATGAGTTATGCTGCTATAAACATAGGTATGCATGTATCACTGTAATATCATCTATTTGCCTCTTTTAGGAAAATACCAAGAAAGTGAATAGCTAGATCAAATGGAATTTCTGTTTTTAGTTTCTTGAGGAATCTCCATACTGATTTTCATAATGGTTGTAGTAGTTTCCATTCTCTCCAACAATATAGAAGTGTTTCTTTTTCCCTAAAACCTTACCATTATTTGTTTATTAATGAGTTGTTGGTGTTAGCCATTCCTTCTGGAGTAAGATGGACTCTCATTATGGTTTTAATTTGCATTTCTTTAATGGACAAGGATGTTGATAATTTTTTTGTATTTATTGGCCATTTCTACTTCTCATCTGAGAAATATCTATTCATTTCAGTTGCCCATTTTTCTTGGGTCTTATATTTTTAGAGGGACTAATTTTTGGAATTCTTTATATATTCTAGAAAATAGTCTTCTGTCTGAGGTGTAGTTGGCAAAATGTTTTCCCATTTCGCAGTTGTCTCTCCACTTTGTTGGTTTTTTCATTTGCTCTGCATAAGCTTTTTGATTTGATGTACAGTAAGTAAGTCCCCAACTTACTAACATTTGAGTTGCAAACTTTCACAGGTGTACTGTATAAGATTCACAGGTGTACTCTATAAGACTCGTTGGACTACAAATGAATCTGACTTATGAACATTCTCCTGGAACAGAACTCATTTGTAAGTCAGGGACTTATTATATTCCCATTTCTTGGTTCTTGTTGTTATTTCTTGTGCAATTGGAGTTTCGTTCACAAAGTCCTTACCTATCCCTATATTTTAAGAGTTTTTCCTATTTTATCATCCAGAAGATTAAATGTTTCTGTTTTAATATTTAGGACTTTGATCCATTTTGATTTTAGTTTAGTATGTGGTGATTGATACTGGCCTAGATTCAATCTTCTCCGTGTGGATAGCCAGTTTTCCCATAAAAATTTGTTAAAGAGGTTATCTTTCCTTCAGCGTATGTTTTTGGCTCCTTTACCAAAGAACAGATAGCTGAATGTACCAGGGGTGGTTTCTGCATCCTCAGTTCTGATCCACTGATCCACATGTCTATTTTTCTGTCAGTACCATGCTCTTTTTATCACTGTAGCATGGTAATATAACCTAAAATTCAGGATGGTAATGCCTCATGCTTTGCTCTTGCTGCCTAGAATTGTTTTGCTATTCTGGATCTATATTAGGATTGTTTTATTTAGTTCTGCAAGGAATGCTGTTGGTATTTTGACTAGGATTGCATTATATTTATATATCAGTTTTTTTTTTTTTTTTGTGGGTACCGGGGGGTCGACCTCAGGACCTCATGCGCCAGCAGGCGCCCGTGCCACTGAGCGATATCACCGGCCCCTTTTTCGTATGTGGGTTCCGGGAGTCGAACTCGGGCCCTCGCGCTTGCAGGGCAGGCGCTTAAGCCGCTGAGCCATCTCACCGGCCCTATATATCAGTTTTGGAAACATGGCCATTTTGACAATATTGGCTCTGTCTAGCCAAGAAAAAGGGTAACTTTCTATTTTTTGTTGTCCTCCTCCATCTCCTTTTCAGGGTATCTGATAATTAAGTATATGATGGAAAGATCTCTACTATTTCATTCATCTAAGAAAAAACAGAGAATAATAGAGCAGGCTATGAAAGAGTTTCTTGGAGTTCATCCAGGCCCTCAGAATCCTCTGCAGCCATGATTTAAGGGGGACCACTCCTGCTCAGTTTGGTGGTAGACTTTGCTGTCATCCAGTTGCTGCTGGTTATATAGGCATGCAGAATGCAGTTGTGGGGCCAGGGAAATTTCCATTTGAATTTTAGAAGAAGACCTGGGAGGCCAGGCAGTATGTGCCTGAGAGGGACATGAACATGTGAGAGTGAAGCTAAAAGTACTTTGGAGATGCCAGGAGGTTGAAGATGCCAAGAACATAGGTTGTCAGCTGAGGAAGCCTACAGGCAGTGAATGAACCCACTCCAAAAGAGAAACCACGTGGGGTGCAACAATCCACAGGGGTGGGGCTGCCCTATTTCCTGGAATTTACGTCTCGTCCCCACAACTTGTCCCATGTGCTCAATGCTGCAGAATTTAACATTTGCCCGGCTGAATTTTGGTCTTGCTTTTGTCCCTTTGGTTTCTAGTCCCCTATTCCTCCCTTTTGTAATGGGAATGTTTATCCTGTGCCATTATATGTCTGCAGTGTTTAACTTTCTTTTGATTTTTTTTACAGGGGCTCACAGCTAAAAGTTTGAGTCTCAGAGGAGACTTTGGACTTGAACTTTTCATGAATACTGAAACTGTTAGGACTTTGGCAACTCTTAGAGATGGAGTAAATGCATGAACAGAAAGAGATGCACGTGAGTCTTTTGGGCTACAGGCAGAATGTTATGGTTTACATCTAGATGGCCCCCAAAAGCTTCATGTGCTCATAGATGGGGCTTTTGTTTTCTTTATTTTCAGGCACCACATTTTATTTATTTTGCATTGTACACTATACTCTATGGGTATACATAATAGCCATAGTGACGCTTGCTAGTTTAAATAGGATGAGATTACCCGACGAAAAGTCAAATTGCTTTAAATCTACTATTTGAGAGTGGATGCGTATAGAGTTAGATTATAAATAAGAAAATGAAAATATATGATCTTGGCCTATTTGGGAAACTAAGAAAGAACTGTTTAGTCTCACGGGAGCATCTCAATATGGTGTAATGTGAACTACTGAAAAGGGTACCAAGTGGTCGTCTCTGAGGAGCAGAAGCTGCACCACCATCTTCTCATCATCCTTGTCATCCTTCCATGCCAGGACACTGGTATAGCTTATGCAGACACAGTAAAAAAGCCTGCAGTAGGTAGTTCCCATCTCCAGGAAGATCAGATCTGACCCAACTCATGCTTGCAGAAAAGAAAGGAATTTGGGGTGGGGTCAGAGAATCAGCAGATTCCCAACAACAGCAATTCTTGTCCTGATTGTTACTCCATTTTTTGAGTTGGGCACATCTAGACATTTAACTTGCAAAAGGAAGGAGCTTTCCCTAGAGAGTCCTTAAATTCCCCCTCAGCTCTAACATTTCATGACCTTTATGGGCAATGCCATGTAGCAATTAAAAACAAAAGCTCTTGAAGTAGATTTCTTAAATTGAATCCCACATCCACTACCCTTGTGGTCTTGGACAAGATGTCTGAATTCAGTATAACTCAGTTTGCTCATCTGTAAACTGTGGAGTACCCCCAGACATGTTGAGTGGGTTAAATGAATTGAAACATACAAAATTTAATGTACCATTGCTATTACTCTTATTCTAGAAGCTTGAAAAATCAGACAGATCTTAAGCTGAAGACTTGGAATGAACTAGGAAAAGGCCTCCATTCCGCATAAAAAGTGAGCCCTTCGACTGAGCTACCATGGAAGATGACAGATGACCTCTTGGCCAGATTTGACCTCTTGGTGATACAGTCATCGCTACCCAGGATCTTCCTGTGACATGAAGGGATTGGCGGGGCTATGTTCAGATCTCCTGGTCCTTGTTCTGACCATCTCCTCTTCTGGTCCCCTCAGGAATTATTACAAAACTTCATAGCTTTCAGAGATCCCCTATCCCAACCTCTCTGCCTCTGCTCCCAGAGGCAACTTTTTACTTACTACATGGAAGAAAACTTCATATTGTCTTTCCTCACTTGCCTCTCTCTTTCTCCCCATATTTACATTGTGCTGTCTATGCCTTTCTCCTTCCAGTCTTTAAGGATGAGAAGTTCCACTTCTCTGTCAAGGCAAAAGAGGCCTCCATCTACCTGGATCCTAATTGCACCAATTTTTTAAGACATCATTGCATCAATTATAATTATGCCTGGGCCTCTCACCATCTAAAAACAAGTCCTCCTGGATTCTTGACCCCTTCAAAATTCTCTCTTGTTATCTAGTTATTTGGAAATATTCATTTAATTATTGTCAATCATAGTTACTCCTCTGTGCTGTATAGCATTAAAAGTTATTCTTCCTATCCAGCTCCACCTCTGTACCTGTTAACCACTCTCTCTTCAACTCCCCCCTCTCTTACTCCCTTTCCAAGCTCTGGTAACCACTATTGTAATCTTTACTTCTATGAGATCAACATTTTTAGCTTTCACAGATAAGTGAGAACATCTGCCGTTTGTCTTTCTGTGCCTGGAATATTTCACCTAACATCCTCCAGTTCCCTCATGTAGCTTTGATTTTCATATGTAGGCGTAATCAGTTAAAAATATTACAATAATATTTATATGTCTCTATCAGAGCTATTAGATTATTTTTATATCTGATTTTAACTATTGCATTTATTTACTCACTAAACAACAATTGATTGAGTGCTCATGATATTACTGTATGGAATGCTGAGAATGTTATACTGAGAAAAAGACAGAAGAGGCTCTGCCCTTGTTGAAATTTTAGTGTACAAGGTTGCACTGACATTAATCAAATAATCAAACAAGGTTAAGGGCTATATGGGATGCTAAGAAAATATAATGGGCCTTTCTTTTGTGGGTTTCTGGTTGGAGTGGTAATGGAAATATCCCTGAGAAAGTGATATTTTAATCAAAATCTAAAGGATCAATAAAAGAGAGAAGTGGGTGGGAAGACAGTGTATATTATTTTGTCATTGGTGTTGTAGCAAATTACCACGAATGTAACGGCATAAATGGACACAAATTTATTATCTGACAATTCTTGAGTTCAGAATTTTAAAATGGATAGGCAGGGCTGCATTCTTCCTGGAAGCTCTAGGGCAGTATCTGTTTTCTTGGTTTTCCAGCTTCTAGACACTGCTCACATCCCTGGGTTCCTGGCTCTCTTCCAGTGATGATGGCATCATCCGTTTGTTCTGCTTCTGTGATCATATCTCTTTTGCTGTCTCTGACCCTCTTGCTCTCATCTAATATGGACCCTGCTGATTATATGGCGCCCACCTTGATAATTCAAGATGATCTTTTATCTCAGGCTCTTTAACTTAATGATAAAGTTTCTTTGTCAGCTAAGGTTTTGGGGATTAGAACATGGACATCTTTGAGGCCATTATTTTGTCTACTACAGAGTGCAAGACAGAGGGACAATACTGATGAAAGCAATGAGATAGATGGAGCTTCTCTCACTGGAGAAACAGAATGAAGCCACTGCTCCACAGAGGGCAATGAAGTGAGACTGGCTGGAGAGAGGCCATACTGGTTATTGCAGAAATCTATAAGCTATTTCTGATATTCAGATCCATAATTATTTTAGGACCCCTTGGCCACATCTCTATTTGTCAAGAAATAAATCAAGTTAATAAATAAAATTTGAAGGTTGTTTCTATCCATGTGGTGCTGTGGAATCCAAAATGTCCTAATTACAAGTCATAATAAATAAAATGGAGATAATAATACTATTTGTTACATATAATTAATGTGAAGAATTAAAACTTGATTAGTATAAAGCACTTATAACAGTGTCTGGTACATATGAAGCACCTCACAAATATTAGGTATTATTACCTAACTATGTAAACTGAAATCTTCAGGTATTAAGCAAAGAGAAAAACTATTTTATAGTTGCCTGACTCTGTGGGATTTTAAATGAAAAGGTATTTAGATGGGCTGTATGGGACATAAGGAAGTACCATCATAATTCTGACTAAAAATGAAACGGCAAGCTAGAGAGTACAAAAAGAAAAAAAATGGTCATCTAGTTGTATTCCCTGGTGAGTCCATTCAAATGCACAAGACAGACTGAGTGCATAGTAGAACAAATTAAGCACAGTCTGAAAATCTCTGGGAATTCTGAGACATCTTAGGCTACCTTGATGGAGATGAAAATTATAGTGAGCAGAACTCTGGACCCACGTTGTGTTGTAAAAGCGAACAACTTATTCAAGCTAAACACTTAGTGCTGCCACACTGATGGGACAAAAAATGACACTCAAATACAGATATCAGGCCATTTTAGTCAAGATAAATATTCCAATGTGTTATATTCTGGGTTGAAATTTGTTAAGGCGTATAAGCGTTATTGGAAATTAGCCTCTAATGGCAATTTTTCTTTGTGACTTATAAGAAGTTTTCTGTACTACTAAGTAGTAGGTATAGCTTAGTTTAAAATAATTTGATTTTACACTGTTTTGGGTTGGGTCTGCAAGATGCAGACACTGAGAAAATAGTGTAAGTGTAAATAGCTTCTTTAGGAAATGGTCCCAGGAAGCACTACCACTGTAGAGGATGAGAGAAGAGGAGCAGGGAAGGGAAAGCTACTAGTACAGGGTGAGCTAATGAGCAGATTACTGCTATGGGCAGCTGCAGCCTGATTCCATAGGAGACCTCTAGCAGATGGCCCGAAACCTCTTTAACGTACTTACACTCCAACATCCATCATTGGCTGAGGGCTGCTTAGAAAACAGGAAGTCAACATCTGTAGATCAGATCTGCTCTTCAGCTAGGAAAAGGCCCTCATGCTACACATGAGGTAGGTTTAGGCACCTAGAGGATGGAGAATGCTAAGAGTATTTGGACATCTTCTATACATATCTGAAAGAGCATTATTGGCATCTATTAAATGTTGAAATGCACGTATGACTTAAATGTTATGAAGGATTCTCTCTTGCCTATACTCTAATAATTTTCACCTGTCTCTGCTTCATCATGCACATAAATATGCTCTGCCATTTTACCCATGTGATTGCATTTCTTCTAGTTGATGTCCGATTTCCATTTTTATCTTTACAACAAGCTCAGTGAAAAGATCCTTTGTACTCAACATCTATAATTATTTCCATTCTTTCTGGAATTAATTAGAAACATATTTTTACAATAATTGCTCCACAGATAGAAAACATCAAGTTTGTTAATAAACTAAGTAATAAATCACTTAGAATCTCTCTTGCTAACCAATTTGATATTGTGTCCATTTCCTCACCCAGCTATACCCTATCCTACTTCTTTGTGAGAAATTTTTCCCTTCACTGTATAGTCTTTATTTTACTTGGTTTATCAACAGTTTTAGACACAACTACATGCTCTCTTTTTTGTTACATAGATATCAAGTTCTCTTGGCTCTCCTTATACTTGGCTAACTTCTTCTTAAGTGCCTTCATCTCAAGGAGAATTTTTCTTGCTGACCAATTTGAAATTATACCCATTTTCTTACCCTGATACACCCTATTCTACTTCTTCATGGGATTTTTTCCCTTCACTGTATTGATCAGTCCCCAATGTGCCATACATTTTGCTTATTTTTCTCATTTTCTGTCTGTGTCCTTCTAGTACAATGTCACCCAGGAAGTCAGGCAGTTCGTGATGTTCACAGCTGTATCCACAGTGCTGAGAGTAGCGCGTGATATAAAGTAAGTTTTCAATAAATATTTGTCAAATAAATAAAATAATGAACAAAGAAAATGTGAATCTTCTTATTTTCTATAACTGATATAATTTTATTCTTTTTTCCTCATTCTCAGTCATTTCAGGGAGCATAAAAACAATGTATATATGCTAATTAATGTTAATTAGGCTTGCTGGCAAGACAAAGAATAATGTCTTTTGCATTGCTTAAAAAAGTATAATTGGAAGGAACCATTTTGGGAAAGAACTAGGCATTATATAATAAAGCTGAAGATGAACATATCCTACAATCCAGAAATTCTACTCCTACATGTATTCCCTAGAGTTGAGAAATTTCTGTTCCTATGCAAAGCATAATTTTTCATAATGACTAAATCTAGAGATAACCTAAATATACATAGATAGAAGAGTGGATAATTGAGCTCTGTTGTGATAAAATAGGATTGAATTATAGCTACATATAGCAACATGGATGAATCTCACAATAATATTGAGAAACAAAAGAAGGTTTTCAGAGGAATATATATTTGTGTAAACTGTAAATCTTATGAACATAAAACATGAAAAGCTGAACAATGTAATGTTAGACTTATGTGCCAGCTTATAACACAAGGCAAGTGAGAAACACAAAATGCAGGATATTGGATACCAAGAAACTAGTAAGAAAATAAACTTTTAGGTGCACACCTAAGGAGTTAACATCAAAGGTTTTTGTAATATTCATTTTTTAAATTGGGTGAGGGGTATAGAAGTGGGCATGATACTATAATTTTAAAAAATATATGCATACTTTATATGGAGCCATGTGCAAATCTTCTATGCATATTGTACTGATATTAATTGTTCTGTAGTTAAAAATAAAAGGCTTACATGTATTACCACTACATACTATATCCTTTTAACCTCAAAGAAAGTCAAGCAGAACAAAGTGTTAAGCAACTAAAATGCTTAACTTCATCACATTTGCATATTTTTTCACATTTTTAGTTGTTAGTGATTTTGTAGCCTTTATGCCATACAGAAATTAATATTAAAAAGAATAATAATATTTGTTTTTACAGTTTGTGTGCCTATGATCTATGAACTAAAGTACTGGCAGAAAATGACACTGTGTTTATTTATTTCTGTGTAAAAATTACTACAAACTTGGCACCTTAAAACAATGTATATTTAGTAACTCAAGTGCTATGGATCAGGAATCAGGCACAGCTTAAGCAGATTCGCTGCATGGAGTCTCCCAGGGCTGCAGTCAAGATGCTGACTAGGTTGTATTCTTGTAGGGATGCTCAACTGGTGAAGTATTGCTTCAAGTTCACTCACATTGTAAGTACTTCATTCCTTGTGGCTATAGGATTGTGGTCCAGCTTTGTTGCTGGCTGTTGGCTGAGGTTGCCCTCCACGCTTGAGGCTGCCTGTACTGTAGCTTGTTGTCCTATGGTGACTCTTTATCATGTCACTTACTTCTTCAAGCCAAAATAAAGTCTCTAGAATGAAACTTCTACACAGACAGAGTCTTATACAATAGAATGCAGTCATGTATGTGATAATTGTCACGTTTGCTATATCCTATAGTTTAGAAAAAAGTCCCAGATCTTTTCCATTCTCAAGCGGAGAAGATTACATAAAGGTGATAATAGCAGGAAATAGAGATCATGTAGGGCCAGCTTAGAGTCTGTCCACCATGGCCATAAACATTAAAAGAATGATGACAGGGCTCATTTACAAAAGTATGAGCAACAATAAGAGAAGCGAACAGAAGATGCTGAGCCACTCCAGGACTTGCAACAACAAACAGCTTTTGTTATATTTTTATTGTTTACATATAGGATGTCCCCCCAAAGTCACGTGTTCTGAGATGGTGCTTTTGGAAGGTGATTGGATCATGTGGGTGATATATTCATCAGTGGATCAGTCCACTGATGAGTTCATAGTTAAATGTGCTGTTAGGAGACGGTGCCAATTACGAAGAATTCCAACACTATATTATTAGAGGTTTGATCTGGATTTCTTCTGCCACATTAATCTGTAGTATAACTTTGATTCATGGAATAGCAGTCACTTATGGTACCTGAAAGAAATATGCATGTCCTCTAGGCCAGTTTTCAATAAAATCCTCATCCTCAACTAAAACATAGCTAGCCTGGCTTTTACTGTCTGCATTTCCATCAGCATTCTAGTTTTCTGTTTTCTGGTGCGAATATCAAATCAAACTGTGCTTATAGAATTCCGGGGCTTCTCTGGCCCTCATCTCTAAATCTTTCCAAAAATTTTCCCCAAACCTGTTCCAGAGAATTCTGAACAATATGGTTATATGCAGCACCTCAGTTTAATACAAGCTGGACTTATACATCTGGACTTATACATGTGTCCTTCCTTCTTCTATTCCTCCACATAATCTTAGGCTATGGCTTGTCCATGATTCTCTTGGGTATAGGCTTCCCAAGGGCTTTGACCATATTACTCATGTTCACCACTGAATGCCCAGTTACTAGAAATGTCTGGAATAGAGTTGGTGCCCAGGAAATGACAGTTAGAAAAAAGAAGGAAAGAAAGAAGACAGATTGGCAGGTACTTTACTCTTGATGCTCTACTTTTCTGCAATTTGTACATCATTGCTTGCCATTATTACTTGTTAAATAATATGATTCCATATTTCCTCTCCCTGTCTCTGGTCTGTTTGTCCTGATGTCTTTGTGACCCCATTTGGCTCTTAATTTCATCTTCAGTGGCCATAGTTAGCTTCTTGACATTGTAAGAATTGGGGATTTTTTTTCTTTACTCATAAACATATGTTAATGAGATACTTTCTATATGAAGTATCCAAAAAGTCATCTCAATTGCTTTAAGCAATCAGAATTGTTTCATGTAATAAGAATTCCAAAACCAGGGTAGCTTTAAGCAGCTTACTGTAATTGCAGCTCTGTGTCTTCTTGGGGGTTCTTAGGGCCTTGCCATCTTCTGTGTTGTCTCTGTGCTTTCAGTATCTCCCTTCATTGTTGCAGGACCACTACACAGTTCCAGTATTTCACCTAGACATGAAAAAATTCAGAGGCTGAGAATAAACTGGTTCTTCCTTTGTCTCCATAGGCCCCTAGCTGACTTTGTTTTGTGTCTTGTAGGTTATAACTGAGACATCTGTTCATGCCTAACAGAACAGGAATACCTTGACTGATCTAGACAAGTCAGGACTCTTCCCAGGGGGGCATGAGTAGGCCAGACTGCCTTGAAATCCACAACACTGGAGAGGAGGGTGGGAACTTCAGGAAAACTGAAGTTGTATAAATGAGTAAGAAGGGAATAGTTGTTCAGAAGATAATGGTTTCAGTTTGGGTTTTTAGAACAATGTGGAAGTAGTTTATTTAGAAGATAAAACTGAGAAATGCTGGAGAAGTAGGGAAGTGAGAGAAAGAAAGGAAGGCATCTCACAAAGCTTACATCATAAATCAAATTGCAAGAATGGGCAACTGAAGCTTCATGAAGAAAACTTCTTAGAGTTGTTGACAGTCAGTATAGACATTTCTTAACCAAGTTGTGAAGACACTGGAGCATTTATCTGCCAACTTCTATTAGCCGTAGCTGACAGTTTCTCCCAGTGGTGCTGACCTCTAGCATTTCTAACTGGGGCTATATGAAGGTCTCACAAAAGCCCTTTGGCAGAGTCATGAGCAGTTGAGTTGAGTGGCTACAGGAAATGAGCAGAAAACACTGAAGGCATCTGCTACAGTGAACGGCAGGCTTTGCTACTTAAGATGAACTGTTTACATTTATAATTTCATCTTCAAACCTTTACAGCTACAATGCCAGCCCCCAGACTAATCTAAAATAAATGCAACCTTCATCATACCATGTGTCTTATAAACACTAACAGTTGTTCCAACTGGGCAGCAGAGGTTTTCGGAATGAATTCCATGTTTGTGAGAACCCTTGAGATACAAACGTCAACTTTGTAAACAAATGGTGGCAGAGATGGATCTTTAGGGAGGTTTGCATCATATTTTTCTTCATTTTTAATTTCTTTTTATAATGCTGTATATTTTTTAACAAGGTAGAATATTTTCAAGACTTTTTGAATAGGAAAGCCCCAAGTAACTCTGAAGATCTTTTAAAGCAACTCAGACTTTTTAACTAGAAAAGTTCAAATAGAATCTGTTTTGGGTCAGGAAAGCATAATATACATAAAATAAAGATGATTCATTTCAGTGTTGCTATGTATTGGATCATTTTCTCCAAATTCAAATACTGAAGCCCTACCCTCCATTATTGGAGAATAAGAATATGATCTTATTTGGAAATAGTGTATTTGCAGATGTAATTTAAGGTAGGATAAGGTCATATGGAGTACGAACTCCAATATGTCTGGTTTCCTTATGGAAAGAATGCCATTGGAAGATACACATGCGCACACGGGGAGAATGCTGTGTGAACCTGAAGACAAGTAGCAGGCTGATGCATTATAAGCCATAGAACAGTGGTTTTCACCAGGAGATAGGAGAGAGCCATAGAACAGATTTACTGTCATAGTCTTCACAAGGAATCGACTCTGCCAACTCCTTGATTTCAACCTCTGGCCTCCAGAGCTACAGTATAGTAAGTTAATGTTATTTAAGTCACTCAATTTGTGTTACTTTGTTATGGTAGCTCTAGAAAACTAATGTAAGAGTCTATGATATCTTTTCCTTTTTTGTGGGTACCGGGGGTCGACCTCAGGACCTCGCGCGTCAGCAGGCGCCCGTGCCACTGAGCGATATCACCGGCCCTTTTTTCGTATGTGGGTTCCGGGAGTTGAACTCGGGCCCTCACGTTTGCAAGGCAGGCGCTTATGCCACTGAGCCATCTCACCGGCCCTATGATATCTTTATGATGACTAATATAATTATTAATTAAGATTTCTGAGTAAGGAGACATCTTTAGATGATGATATGACTGTTTGCGGTCCTGGTCTTTATCACTAGTGGTAAATAGATTTGGTTCACTTACTCTAGTTGTATGAATGAAAAAGACTATATGAGTGTATATTTCAGAAACAATGAGACATGACTAATTTTTCATGTCAGAAATCACTTGGGCTGAAAACCATTGCTGTAGTTATTGTTAGAGACCTTCAATTATTTTCTTCTTTCCCTATGAAATTTCATAAGACTTTTTCGTGTGCCTGATCATTACTTCTAACTTAGTATCCATTTGTTTAATGAGGTCAGTTAGACTAAAGGTAGAAAGGGGTATGAACAAAAGAGGGAGAACGTTTTAAGTCATCTTGGCAAGAAGTTGGGATATTGAGGAAGGGGCTTACAGGGAATTACAGTTCTAAGACTCCAGCTCAGTGCTTTACTGAAAAAAGGAGACCTTCAGTAGTTTTTTGTTTTACAGCCTCTTCTAGTAAATGGTTGTGAAGTTCCATATGTATGTTAGTATCTGTATTATTCTGGAGAGAGAATATGTTGTTCTTACCAGAGTTTCAAAGTGAACAAAAAAGTGATATGGAGGATAATTTGAAAATAATTTGTCAGGTAGGATTGCATTTTGAAATAGCATTAGAGAATCTTTATTATTTAATTTATTTTTATAACATTAAAACAATATGTACCAGGCACTGTTTGAAACACTTCATGAAGGCAGCAAGACTGTTATCATTTCTGTTTTGCAGATGGCAAATCAAAGGCTCAGAGAAGTTAATTAATTCGCCCAAGCTCACAAAACTCATAGGGAATCAGAATTCATGTCTGGCTCTGTCTTTCTCTGAAGACTGCTCTTTTCACTCTGTCTCTATCCAACGGCAGTCTTTCCCTTAAAAACTGATTTTGAGGGCTGGGTGTGTAGCTAAGAGGGGAAATGTTTGCCTGCATGGACCTGGGTTCAGTCCCAGTACCACATAACATGCAAAACAAAACAAAAAAATCCTGACTTTGATTTTAGTGTCATCAATGCTAACCATCAACTATTTTAGAAGCATTCTTATTTAATATAGGAAAATAAACATAATGAACATTGTGACTCTCCAAATCCCAAGACTGGGATCCTGTGAGAAATGCCAGAAGTTCTTTGGGTATCAGGGCCTTAAAAAGAATGGGTGTGTGAAGTGAAGCCTGCTGAGTGGACTTTCAGCCTCATTCTTCCTCTTACAGTAAAACATCCTCAAAATGTAGCCAGAGTAACTTGTTCAAAGCCTAATCAGATCATGTTCTTCCTTGCTTAGAAACCCCTAGTGGCTTTCATCTGAACTGAAAATTCTAACAGAGGCATTATGAACAATTAAACTGGCTAAAGAGCACTAACTAGAATGATTTTTGGATCAAGCTGGACATTTGGTCATTTTTCTCTTAGAGTCCATTTGTCCTTTACTTCTATGACATCACTTCTGTATATCTCTCTTCGTTCACTCTTCTTAGCCACAATGCCTTGATTTCTGAGTCTTAAAAATGTACATGCTTGTTTTTGCTTCAAGCTGCTTGCCCTTGCTGCTTCTTTTACTTGGAATACTCTCACAGACCCCCACATACCTCCTTTCTCATTTGTTGAAACATCGATTTAAATATTTCTTCCATAAGAAAGGTCCTTCTTGAAAACCAGAGTTTAAGTGCCTTTGCTCCTTTATTCATTCTCTTCCATAGCATTTTTTATTCCTATCTTCTTTTAAAATTTATTTTTATTAGTACATATCTGCAATACTTAATAAGTACATTCATTGTGGGGAGTGGGTAATATACATATGAAATGTTAATTCTTTTTCTTTGCCTTCCCTTCCTGCTCCTCCTCGCTCCCTCCGCCCCTATATCTCCTACCCATATGCAAAAAGATTACTTCCCTGCTTTTTATAATTTATCTTTTATTTTAATTTTGTGATTATACTTTCGGTTTCTCATGTAAGAGAAACCATGCCATACTTAACTTTCTGTGTCTAATTTATCTCATTAAGCATTATGGTCTCAAGGGATATTGTATTTTCTTATAAATGACTCAAATTTATTCTTGTTTATGGCAGAATAGTACCCCATTGTGTATAAATACCACATTTTCTTTGACCATTCATTTATTGATGGGCGTATAAATCCCTTCCAAGGTTTAGCTATTGTGAAATTTGCTGCTATAAACATGAGTATGCAGGTAACACTATAATATAATGTCTTAAACACTTTGAGGAACATTCCTACAAGGGGAATTGGTGGGTCTAACGGAATTTCTAGTTTTAGTTTCTTGAGGAATCTCCATACTGATATCCATAGTGGTCGTACTAGTTTACATTTCCACCAATAATGTAGAAGGGTTCCTTTCTCCTCACAGCCTCCCCAGCATTTTTTTTTTTTTTTTCATACCGGGAATCAAACTCAGGACCTTGCACTTGCTGGCAGGTGCTGTGCCACTGAGCTATGTCCCTGGCATTTGTTATTGTTTGAGTTCTTGATGATAGCCATTCTTTCTGGAATAAGATGAAATCTCGGTGTTGTTTTGATTTGTATTTCTCTAATGGCCAAAGACATTAAACATATTTTCATGCACTTATTGGTCATTTGTGATTTTCTGAGAAGTGTCTATTTATGTCAATTGCTCAGTTTTTGATTGGGTCTTTTATTTCAGAGCTCTAACTTTTTGAGTTTTTTGTATATTCTAGATATAAGTTGTCTGTCTAAGAAGTAGCTGGACAAATAGTTTTTCCCATTTCGTATGTTGTCTGTACACTCTTTGTTGTTTCCTTTGCTGTGTAGGAGTTTTTAATTTGATATAATCTCATTTGTTGATTCTTGGTACAATTTCTTGTACGATTGGCTTTCTACTCACAAAGTTCTTGTCTATGCCCATGTCTTTAAGACTTTCACCTATGTTATCTTCCGGCAGATAAGTATTTCTGTTTTAATAGCGAGGTCTTGATCTATTTTGATTTTCTCTTGTAGTACAGGGCAAGAGGTATGGGTGTAGATAGAATCTTCTGCTACTGGATTACCAGCTTTCGCAGAACCATTTTTTGAAGAGGCAGTGTATTCTCCTGCGTATTATTTGAACTCTTTGTCAAAGATCAGACAGCCTGGTGTGCCTGGGATCAATCTTACACCTCCATCCTGTTCCATTGATCCTCATGTCTATTTTTGTGCCTGGACCATACTGTTTTATTATCACTTTAGCTTTGCAATATAACTTGAAATCCAGGATTGTGATTATTCTCATTTCTAATTGCATCTGTTTTAGTTGCTTTTTATTGCTGAGACACAATACCTGACACCCAAAATTAGAGGAGGAAAAGGTTTGTTTTGAGTTTGGAGAGGTTTCGGTTGATAGTTGGCTGGGTCCAGAAATAGTCCATGCAGGGGAGGCAGGAGGCAGTGGCAACAGCAGCCAGCAGCAAAACTTTTATTTTTAAAACCTTCCCTTTTATTCCATCCAGGCTACAATCCTTGGAGGTGCACCCGGACACAAGGTGGGCCTTCCCATTATCCGTACCCAGAAGTATGCTGATTTCAATCAGTGGACGGATATAGTACCACACATTACATCTTTAATCCTAGTATCAAATACCCTATATCCAGCCACCTTCGAAAAGCCTCACCTATCAGGACATGAGGCTTTGGGGGGAACATCTAGATACAAGACATAAAAGCATCCATGTGGGTTTTTTCTTTCCTTTTTTAGAACATTTGGCTGAGAGTTTATCAATCTGTTCTTTCGAAGAATGGACTCATTGATACATTGATTTTTGTAATTTTTTTTTATATGCGGGTACCGGGAGTCTAACTTAGGACCTCGCGCTTGCCAAGCAGGCGCCTAGCTGCTGAGCTATATCACCGGCCCTGATTCTTGTAATTTTAGTCTCAATTTCATTAATTTGCACTCTGATCTTAATAATTTCTTTACTTTCATTAATTTCAGATTTGGAAGTGTTTTGTTTTTCTAGGACCTTGAGATACATGATTAGGTTGTTTATTTGTATTTGCTCATTTCTTTTAATGTGTGCATTCATAGGTATAAACTAGTCTCTTAGAACTGCTTCTGTTGTGTCCCATAGGTTTTGGCATGCCATTTTTCCATTGTCATTTAATTCTAGAAACTTTTAAATTTCTTCCCTGATTTCTTCTATGATCGATTGGTCACTCAATAATAAAATCTCCATATTTTTGTGCAGTTTCTAAGGTTATTTTATTTTATTTTTTTTGCTGTTGATTTCTAGCTTCATTCCACTATGATCTGATAGTATGTAGGGTATTATTGCAATTCTTTTGTATTTTTAAAGCATGCATTATGGTCTAAAGTATAGCCTATTCTGGAAAAAGTTCTGCATGCTGTTGGGAAAATGTGTATTCTGTTGTTGTTGGATGAAACCTTCTATATACCCCTGAGAAGTCCATTTTCCAATGCTGTGGTTTAACTCTGAATTTTTTTTTTCTTTCTTTTTTTTTTTTTTGTCTAGTTGACCTAACTGAGAGTGAGGTATTGAAATCCCCTACTGATTGTATTAGTATCTATCTGTTCTTTAACATCCAATAATTTTTGTTTTATGAAGTTGAGTGTACCAACATTTGGTGCATTGACATTTATAATTGTTAATTTTTCCTACTGAATTGCTCCCTTTACTAGTATGTAGTGGACATTTTTGTATCTTTTGATCAGTTTTGGCTTGAAATCTGTTGTATCTAAAAATAGGATAACTACTACTGCTTGCTTTCAGGCTCCAGTTGCATTCAGAATTGTTTTTCCAACCTTTCACTTTTAGTCAATGAGCTTCCTTTTGGAGGAAGTGTGTCAACTGTAGGCATTATATGATTATATATATATATATATTTTTTTTTTTTTTTTTTTGTGGGTACCAGGGGTTCGACCTCAGGACCTCGCGCGCCAGCAGGCGCCCAGGCCGCTGAGCGATATCACCGGCCCCTTTTTCGTATGTGGGATCCGGGAGTCGAACTCGGGCCCTCGCGCTTGCAAGGCAGGCGCTTACGCCGCTGAGCCATCTCACCGGCCTATATGATTATATTTTGATTTTTGATCCAATCTGCAGGTCTGTGTCTTTTAATTGGAGAGTTAAGACCACTGACATTGGGACTTGTTATTGAAAGGTGCTTACTGAGTCTTGTCATGGCATTATTTTTCCAGTACTGATTCATTGGATTTTCTTCCTTTTGTTTAATTACTGTTCCAGTTAGATCTGCATTATTCTTTGGGCTCTTTGGTGCCAGTGGTCTCTGTCTCTGTCTCTGCCTAGGATTCCCTTAAGTATCTTCTGCAATGCTAGCTTAGTGTTCATGTATTTCTTTAGAATTTCTTTGTTATGGGAAGTTTTTACTTCTCCGTCAATTGTGAAGACTAATTTTGCAGCGTATAGAGTCTGAGTTGACAATTGTTTTGTTTTTTGGGTGGCACTTGAAAAACTTGGCTCCAAAATTTCCTGGATTTCAAGGTTTGTGCTGAGAAATCCGTTGTTGAGTTACAATAAACTTGCATTTATTCGAAACTTGTTATTATTCTCCAACATCTTTAATATTTTCTCCTTTTGTTGAATTTCTGGGATTTTGACTATGACACATTGTGGAGAGGTTCTTTTCTGGTTGTTGCTATTTTATATTCTATATTCCTCTTGTTCCTGGATATTGAATTCTTTCCTTAGATTTGGAAATCTTTCTGTGACTGTATTTTCCTTAAAATAAGACCTAGCTGGAATACTGATTTTTCAGGATACTTGTAATATAAGCCCTGCCTCAATAATAAACCCTAGTTAAGATTATCAGCCAGATGGATGCTTTAGTATGACCATTGCAACACACAATTGATGTTTTGAATTTTTAAAATAATATTAATATATGATTAAATATAAATGAATATTATTGACATTAATACTTAAAATAAATGCTAATACAAAGTATAATTAAATATTTGTAAATACCCAAGTGGGAAACTTTGGACAAAAGGTAAATTCCTATGTAAATAAATGAACTTGACACTTATGGTTGAATGACCACAGTATAGACACAATGCACGAATAACATGTACACTTGATAATGAATGGATGTGGTTGTGCCTAATATGAATCTTCATAACTCAATATGTCATGTGTTATAATGGACATACTTAATGCACTCATGTGAAATAAAGAAATATTTTCTGAATTTTGGTGCCTGCAATTTTTCATCATTTTTGTGTGGACTATCATCCTTAGCTGTCATCATTTTTAATTATCTCATATGTCTTCAATTAACACTTGACTTAATGGATACTTTGTGAAACCTAGACTGCAAGAGGCTGTGACTTGGGTGAAGAATTCATGGGATAAAACCACTGAAATTGTGTTGTCAGTGCACTATAAGGAGACTACATAGACAAGAAGTGCTAAAAATAAAGTGCTCTACTGCTGGACAGGAGAGATTGGGGCCAGTTGCTCTATAGGAAATGGAATTGCAAGAAATTCAGGCTGAAAATCAGGGTTTGGGGAGTTATGACAATGTCCCAGAAGAAGATGACACGACTGTATTTGAATAAATACAATTTTTGTACATGAATAAATGTAGATTTTTGTACATGAATAAGTGCAGATTGTTGTACATGAAAAAAATGACATGCCCTGAAAATAAGTGCTATTTGGTTTTTTTGAGCAAAAATTAATATATGACCCAGTCTAATTTGGTGAGAAACATAGTATGATTTCAGTTAGTAAAATTTTTAAAGTATCTTTTGAGTCATCTTCTAATTTTTCTTATAATTCTCTTGTTGTTTTATGAGTCATACAGAAGCCATTGGATCCAGCTTGCATGTTGTTTAGGGTATCAGTGAATTCATGATCTGAAACCTCCACTTTGTCTTAATTTTTGATGCTTTATCCTCATACTGGTAAAATCTGCTACCCATACTTTCTATTGAATTTTTCATATCTTGTATTTCTGCTTGCTTTCTTTTTGTAATTTCTGCTTCTTTATAAAACTGCCATTTATATCTTGTATTGTCTTGTTTAACTCAATTAGTTTATTCTTTGTTTCTTCTTTTAAATTTCTCAAACATTTTATTAGTAAAATTCTTTCCCTGTTTAACAAAATCCTTGTTAAACTCCCTAAACATCTTATGAACGTGCTTATGTGTTTCTTCTTTAAGATTTTCAAACATTTTGACCATTTTGTTTTTGAGTTCTTTGCTTGTAATTTCCTTCACTTTAGTGTCCATGAGATCAACTTTTGAGGATTTAAGGATTTTGGGAGCTCTCCTGCCTTGCTTTCTCATATTTCTATTGTGTTGTGCTGCAGGTTGAAGAAAATGTTGGGGTAGAAATACTCTGTCACTACTGTGGAGATCTCTTTGGTTAGAATCTGTCTCCTTGTGATGCGACTTTACATTTGGTGATGATTTGGTATTTGCTCCCTCTCAACCCTACTCAGCACAATATTTGAAGATTTTAATGTCTGATCTTGTTTGGGGGACTTGATCCCCAGAACCAGAAAGGAAGGTGGAAATGAACCACAAGAGTATTAATACACAAAGATAAATGAGATATTGGCATACCATAAATACCAATTAATAGCAACAGTGATGCCGACACTGGCAATAGCAAAGAAATCCACAATAACTATATAGTCAAAGACAAACTGGATATTGCCACACCATAAGAACCAATGAAAGCAACCACTGTACTACTATAAGGAATAGAAAAGAGGTCTGCAACAGTAATATAGACACAAAGACAAAGCAAACATTGACATACAGTAAATATTTACTAAATTATCTCTACTACCATTAACAATGAAAAAGAATTCAGCAATAATAGCATAATCAACTAAATATCTAAAAATTAACAAAACTTAATATGATAATAATAATAGAGGGAAAATAAAAGTAAAATTTGGAAAAGAGAAGGAAGATGAGAAAGAAATAAAACAGATGAATCAAATTAAAGAATAAAAGAATGTTAATAGAATTAGATAAATGCAACATAAAAGAACAATAAGAAATGGAAAAGAAGAAAAAGAATAAAACAAACAGCAAAAGAAAGGAAACAAAAACAAAAACAAACCAGGGCGGTGAGATAGCTCAGTGGCATAAGTGGCTGCCTGGCAAGCGCGAGGTCCTGAGTTCGACTCCCAGTACCCACATAAGAAAAAAGGGCCGGTGATATCATTCAGTGGCACAGGCGCCTGCTGGCACGCGAGGTCCTGAGTTTGAACCCTGGTACCCATGAAAAAAAAATAAATAAAATAAAATAAAAGACCCAAGAAAAGAAAAGGAAAAATGAGTCCAAAAAAATTCTTCCATGTGTTTGGGTGAGTGGTTTCTTTCCAATGCCAGCTGGATTGAAATCCAACAAATATATGAGAGGAATAGTGCATTGTTACTGAGTTCTATTTTGTTTGTGCACCCACTTTGTGTGTGTGTGTGTGTGTGATGAAGTTCTGCTCGGCCTTTCCTGTTGGGCAGCATCAGTCAATGCTGTAATGTCTGCTTTAGTGCTGTATTCACTCCAGCATCTCTTAGTGTTTGTTTCCTTCTATTCACACCAAGTTACTGCAATCTTTGCCTAGTTTCAGCGCTTGTGGTCTTGCTCAAGAGGCCTCTCTGTCCCTATACCTCAGGCTGTGGCAAATATCCAAGCTGAGGCTGCCAAGCCCTGATATTGTTGCCAAATGGAAAAAGCAAACAGACCACTCAGCTCTGTGCTGGAAATAGGCAGGAAGGGCATGGGAGTCAAGCGGTTCACTGGAATTAATGCCAGTACTTTTGGACCTAGCCCCAACAACACTGGCCTTTCACCAGAGAACTAGACCACCAAACTCTTCCCAGCCTGATCTCAACAAGGCTTAAACTTCTCAGGGGGGCCTATGACTAGTGTGCCTCCTCTCTTCGGCTGTCTCTTTTGGCCATCTCCTAACCAGTCACTGATGATTCCCAAAACCCTGAAGGGTTGCTGTTCTATGGCTTCTGATTCCCACAGTAGCTCAGCCTTGTGCATAAGCTCTTTCCCAAAATGGCTCAGGAATAATCATCCTCAAATATGGTGGGCACAGCAGGGATTTCTTCTCCAACTCTAGCCTTGTATCTGTAGAGACAGGTCACCTTCCCTGGGAGCTCAGGTTACCATTTTAGACTAATTTGTTCTTTTTTCTGTTGTCTTCAATTTCTCCCATTTCTTTATGATTTTTAGTTTTCCTGTTGGGTCTTTCTTGAATCTAGAAGCTCTTCTTCCTTTTCTGTTCCCTAAATTGTTGCTTTCCAGGTGTCATGCTCCAAGTCTTGGAGAGGTTGTGATCGCCTCCATAACATTTGTTTCATCTTCTTCCTAGCACTTGGTAGATATTTATTTTTCATGAGTTTATGGTATGAATACTCCATTAACAGATCAGCTCCTTGAGGGTCTTGTATACTGTGTGGTTCATAGTATTTTCTCAAAATATAAATGTTTAGCTGGCTGCTTTTTAAGAATAGTGGTTATTAAATAAACTTTATATTTATGAAAGTAGAGATGCATTTGAATACAGCATCAGCATCTGTGTGGGAAGCGGCTGAAGCTGGAAATTGATCACATGAGTGGGGGGCAAGGCAAGGCCAGATGGAAAACAAAGAGTAACGGGCTACCTAAACAAGCTGCTCCAGCCCAGAGAACACCTAGCCCCAAGGCAATCCAAGCAATGGGTTGCTAGGCAAAGGGGTGTCACATGACACCAACTTGTTGAATGTATAAATAAATGTACTGCTTTGGTTGAGCAGTTCCTTTCCTCCCATCAGGAGAGAGGGCCCCACCTGACCTCAGCTTTTTGTCTCTTATCTTTATTTCTCCATCCTCTCACCATCATTGCCCCCAGGAACTTTGAGAGCTGCATAGGACGTGGCACATCTGGACTCTCCACATTTGCATCCTCATTTCTCACCAATAAGGAGCCCCAGTTTCTGCCATCTCTGTCCTCATTATGATGTCTTTACTTCTGCAACTTCCATCCCTTGTACTATTCTTTTTTCTTGTCCTGGACCTGTATCTCCGCTGGGATTTCTTCACTTCTCTAGACCATAGTTCATGTGATATCTTATATATCTATTATCACAACCCATTGCACTTTTTTAGGCAAGTTCTCACTATGTAGTTCAGGCTGCCTTGAACTCACCAGGTATCCCAGTCTTGCCTCAAACTCACAGCAATCCTCCTGCCTCAGCCTCCCGAGTACTGTGATTACAGGGGTGTGCCACCACACCCAGGAACCTATTACCTGTTATAATCATTGTGTAGTTGTTTCTTTTGTATTACACTACCAACTTCATCAGAAAGGGGCCATGTCTTTCTAGTGGACCTCTGTGTTCTGAAACCTAGAATGCTACTTATCACATAGTACTTGCTTAGTGACTGAATGAATAAATCAATACATAAATGTGCAGATCTCTCAGTATATTTTCTTCACTCTGGAACTCTCTTGGATTTTTACATCTTTACCTTTATCCTAAAAATATAACAGTTCCACACACCAGGCATTAGCACAGGATTTGTCACCACCACCTGATTCATTCTCAATTTCTAGATGTTAGGATATCCTGCTGTCCACAGCATCAGTGCTAAGCTAAAAATCTTCAGCCTCTTATTAGCTCTGAACATCTAATGAGTCACCACATGTGGTACTTGTTTAAAACTGTCTTTTTTCCCAGTGCCTGGTGCCAGATATCTGTTCTCTTGTCCCTTAACAGCAAGTCTTATCGGCATTGTTATGGTCAAATTTGGTGAATATACCTGCTGTCAGATTTTAGTGGACCTCATGGTGTGCAATCAGCTGTTCTTTGAGATCTCTAATTTCAGCATTAGAATACTGGTAGATCAAATCCTCCTTGGCTTAGAAATATTTATGGTACAGAGAGACTGATACATGGTTTTATAAGCTACCTAGGTGCTCTGGGTAACTGAACAAGTGTGATGCCGAACCCAAGATTATGGACTTAACTATATGCTTAACCTGGGCTAACTTGACCCCAAATAACAATAGGAAATGGGTTTTAAATAGTGTAAACTTAATTATCACCCTTTCTTGATTTGTACTAATAATGGGGCTTCTAATTCTTTAAGGATGTATTTGTACATACACGGTGATCACCTATCATCACTCCCAGGGAAGTGGTGTAATAAAATCTCTGGACCAAGACTGCACGAGGTCAAATCTCAGCTTCCATAAAACTGCTATATAAGTAGGATGGGTATTAGTTTCCTCCTTTGCAAAATGAAGATAATAGTAGTAGACATCTTATGGGATTGTTATGTGTGTCGTTATTTCAACAATCATCATCATCATCATCATCATCATCATCATCATGATGTTCTGGTCATTACCTAGTTAACATAGGAAGAGAAATAAAAAGTCTATTTGGAAAATATTTTTTATGTCAAAACAAGTCAAATTTAAATTACTAACAAAATCACATTTGCATTTTGCCAAGGACAAGTTACCCTCCAGAAAAGGAAGAAATTATTAAAGTAATTCTTAAGGTGTTAAAGCTGTTTGAGAAGTTATCACAGTACATTGTCTTGCCATACTTCATGCCCTTGTTCTATTTTGCTACCTGTCACCTCTCAGTACAGTGTTTTGGCAGAACATAATCAACATATAGCTTATTGCATCTGCTTATGGATTTGTATAATGAACTAATGGAGATTTTTGGAATACTTTTTTAAAAACACCATAAAAATAACACGTGCTATTTGTAACAAATTGAAAGAATACAAGAGAATAAAGAAGTTATAATCCAAAAAACCCCCATAAATTTAAGAAAGCAAATCTTGTCCACTCCTATCCTAATCCCCAGTAATCACCACTGAAGATGATTTGATATATTTAGGTGGGGGGAAGAGAGGGAGGAAGGGAGGGGACAGAGGGAAAGAAGGAGAAAGAGAAACACAAAATGTATACACAATTCAGGAAAAGAAAAACTAATATAAATATTTTAATACTAAATTTATTAAGAAATCATGAGATTAATACAAGTTGCCTTTGGTCTCTACAATTATAAGAGGTGCTCAAAGTGGTGGCCATTATCTTCCGGACATTTATTAGTATGGCAAACTGCTGCATGGGTAACCTTGGCCAATGAGTTTTCTGCACATGCATTTTCGATTCTTCTCTAAGGGTTGGCAGTATAGTGGGTTTTCTGTGATACACAAAATCTTCTTGGGTCCCCCATATAAGGGTAATACCATGTGTTGAAAAAACATCATACTATTTTTCTTTTCCTGAAGTATGTATACATTTTTTGCCCGACTCTATCTATCTATCCATCAGTATAGATGTACATATAGATATAGATTATATAAATAGTGGTACCTCAGTTCATAAACATGATTCTTTCCACAATTCTGGTCATAAACTGAGTTGGATGAGAATCAAATAAAATTAAATGGGTATGTTTGATTTTTTTTATTTTAAAAAGAAAAAAACTAATAAAAATAGTGATACAGAATTTCAAAACAAGATAATAGGAGATTAGCAATGGTTAATAGATTGTATATTGTTATCTTCAAAGTAGTTGCTAAGATTATAAGATACAGGTATGAAAAATTAATAAAACAATATAAGCACAAACCATTCTTTTTAATGAACTAATAGAAATTAGTAGTATAATTATCTTAGCTATCTTGTTTATATATATATCTTTTTCTTTTCCCTTCCTTCTTTTCTCCTTTCCCCTCAAACCAGTTGTTCTTTCCTTTTGAGTAGTACCTTCCCCTTGCACAATATCTATTGTACATTTTGGATCTTATTTACTGTTTCAGTTATTTACCCTACGGAGACAATATGATATTTACACACGTGAGTCTGATTTATTTCACTTATGAGTATGGTCTCAAGTTGAATCCATTTACCTATAAAATCCTTGAGTTTATACTTCTTTATAGCTGACTAGTACTCCATTGTGTGAAAATACCACATCTTTTTTATCCATTCCTCTGTTGATGGTCATTTGGGTTGTTTCCAAGATTTAGCTATAACAAATTGTGCTGCTACAGACATGGGTGCACATATATAACTGTGGTATGATATTTTTAATTCTTGTGGGAAAATACCCACAAGGGGAATAGCTGGGTCAAATGGGATCTCTAGAGAAATTATGGAAACAACATACTTCACAACAGCATCCAAAAAAATGGAATACTTAGGAATCAATCTAACAAAGGAAGTGAAAGATCTATACATTGAAAATTATAGTACTCTGAAAATGGAGATCAAAGAGGATATCAGAAAATAGAAAGATATCCCTTGCTCATGGATAGGAAGAGCCAACATTGTGAAAATGGCCATACTCCCAAAACTGTTACACAGATTTAAAGCAATCTCGATCAAAATACCATTAGTATACCTCACAGATCTAGAAAAAACATTCCTAAAATTCATTTGGAAACAGAAGAGACCTAGAATAGCAAAGTCAATCCAGAGCAACAAAGGCAAGGCAGGAGGCATCACAATCCCTGATTGAAATTATATTACAAAGTTACTGTGATAAAACCAGTATGGTACTGGCAAAAAAAAGAAAAATCAGAAAAAAAAAAAAAAACCCTGAGGATCAGTGGAACAGATTAAATGATGCAGACACAACTACAAATACACTCAGCCACCTAATCTTTGACAAAGGGGCCAAACATGTTCAGTGGAAAAAAGATACCCTCTTTAATAAATGGTGCTGGAAAAACTGGCTCTCTACATGCCGAAGACTAAAACTAGACCATTTCTATCACCATGAGCTAAAGTCAAAATGGATCAAAAAAGATCTAAATATTAAAACAGAAACACTAAATCTACTGGAAGAGAAAGTAGGTAGAAATTTTGAAGACATAGGGGTAGGCAGAGACTTCATAAACAAAACCCAAACTGCACCAGAAGTACTTTAAGGAATCAACAACTGGGATCTCATCTTATTAAAAGTTATTGCACATCAAAAGAAATCACCAACAGAGTGAAAAGAAAACTCACAGAGTGGGAAAAAATTTTGGCCAACTGTCCCTCAGACAAAGGACTTATATCTAGAACATATAAAGAACTGAAAAAAATCAGACCCCCCCCCAAATTCAAAGACCCAATCCAAAAATGGGCATCTGAGATGAATACACACTTCTCAGATGAAGAAACACAAATGGCGAATAAATACATGAAAAACTGTTCAACATCTGGCCATTAGAGAAATGAAAGTTAAAACAGCACTGAGATTCCATCTCACTCCAGAAAGAATGGCAGTCATCAAGAAATCAACCAATAACAAATACTGGCAGGGCTATGGGGAAAAAGGAACTCTACTCCACTGTTTGTGGGAGTGTAGACTGGTACAACCATTGTGGCTAGGTTCAGTTTGACCACGTGGGGAAATTTGATTCGGTTCTTGTCCAGTTTGGTTTGCTACCAGAATAGTGGAGAGAATTGAGTTTGTGAACCTAGGTACCACAGTACATCATAGGTAGGCTGTATGTGTGTAGCTTTTTGCTTTTTAAAAAAATGCTATCAGATGTCTTTAAAATTATCCCAGACAGTTTTCTATCTACTAAATATACAAAAAGAGCTCATTATTTTAAAAAGATGGCTATACTATTTTCTTTTAAGCACATTTCGGGGCTGTTTCATTAGTGCTCCCTACGTGTCACGGTATCCGTGAGTTTGTGTAGCCACCTCACATACTGACGCTGTGCTGCGTCATGTGACTTGTTTTGATCAACGGGATGGCAGAAGCTTAGTAAGAGCTTCCACACTGGGCCTGTCCTCTTGGAAAGCTCTCTCTAGAAAACCACCTGCTAGTAAGAAGTCTGACTACTGTGAGACCACCGCGCCGTGAGGCGGTTTAACGAGCAACAGCAAAGGAAAGCAGCTAAAAGAAAAATGTCAAGGCTCCACCTATGAGAGAGGCCTTCTGATACTTCCTGCCCGAGCCAGCCACCTGCTGTTGTAACACGTGATGGGCCGCAGTCACTGTCATATACAGAAGAAGGACTGCCTCTATCCTTAACCCACAGACCTGTGAGAAATAATAAAGTACCTTGGGCTGAGCCGTGAATCTTGGAATGGCTTATTACACAGTAATAGATGGCTGAAATGCAGAAATCCACTATGGTTTATTTTTCTATTGTCCTATTAATAGCTCTATAAATTATTAGTAATATTTGTTTGGCCTTTTTGTTTCCTTTCCCTTTCTTTTTTCTCTTTCTTTCTTCCTTCCTTCCTTTTTTTTTTTTTTTTTTGCCATTTTAAACACTCTTCTGTAGATATGTTTGCACACTCATGCAGGTATTTCTGTAATATATATTGTTCCTGGTGAGATTGCTGGGTAATTGAGTATGTGGATTTAACACAGTTATAATGTTATAATGTCTTTTTCTAAAGGCTATATCAATTTACACTTTCACCGACAGTTACATTGTTGATCACGTTGCCTTTTCATCTATATTCTTGCTAACAGTGTCTCTAAATTTTTGCCAGCTTACCTTATTGTTATTTTACTGTCTTCCTTGATTAATGGGATTAAACATTTTTGTATGAATTTGTGACCTACATTTATCTTTCTGGAACCATTTTTATTGGGTGGTTTACTTTTCTCATTGTTTATTTATTTTTTTGTGAGTACCGGGGCTCGACCTCAGGACTTCGTGCACCAGCAGGCTCCTGTGCCACTGAGCGATATCACTGGCCCTTTTTCCGTGTGTGGGTTCCGGGAGTCAAACTCAGGCCCTCACGCTTGCCAGGCAGGCACTTACGCCGCTGAGCCATCTCACCTGTCCTCTCATTGTTGACTTGTAGAAAACATTTATGTATTAGGAATTATAGCCCTTTGTCATAAGAGTTCAAAATATTTTTTTCAATCTATTGATTTAAATCACATACCATTTTTAATAGTGCCTTTCAATTTTAACAAAATAGTGTATACACATTATCCTTCATAGTTTCTTGGCAAATTTTCTAATGATCTTCTGTATTAACTTCCCTATTATAAAAGTATTTTACTGTATTGTCTTCTATAATATTTACCTTTGAAAAATATATTAAAATATTTAGCAACTTATTGTACTATATTGTCTTCTAAAACACTTGTAGTTCAAAAATAGACTCAAATATTTATTTTTAACTTGAATTTGTGTATGATATGAAATAAAGCTACATTATTAGATTTTTCAAAGTAGAAAAGCAGTTACCTCAAAACTATTTATTGAATAATTTGCCCTTTTTGTTATTTTAAATACTAGTAAGTCCTGAGTAAATGTAATATATATTTGCCTATGGGCACTATTTTTTCCATTATTTTTCCCCTATTCATATGGTGGCATAGTTTTTTAAATTACCACTAGTGTTTCTTAATAGCATAAAGTTAATTATTCTGCCCACTCCCAAATTTTAAATGAGTAAATTCTATGTGTTAAAATAAATAGCTTTGTGTATTAGTTTGTGTGTGTATATGTGTGTATTATATATAATTTACTAACTCGTGCTTAGAAATTTTATAGAATGGAATATATACAAAATACATTTCATTTTGGAAACGTAAGGAGATGCTTTCAGAACAAAACAAGCAATATCTGAAACCAATACTAAATTTAAAGGTTAACCTGACAAAATATTTTAGTAATGTCACATAAAATCAGACTTAAATTTCATATCCTGAGGGCTCCGAAGCCTCTGTTCCTGCTTTCTCCAACTTCTCAGCTAATGGATGCTACGTAGAACTAGAAGAAAACAAGATCACCAAGAAGATTAAAGCTGGCTGGGGAAAAGAATGCCAAGACCTTGCTATCCAAATTCTGACTATAAACCTGCATAGTAATCGTAAATTTTTGTATCTAGAATAGCTGAATATGTACTGAAGTCTTTTCTATATTTTGAGGAATGACAGATGAATGGTGACTGTTAACTCCTGAGTCTAAACTGGGCTTCAAAATAGCTTATTTAATATTTAACAGCATTTTGTTTTTACTTTGTTAGTTCAAATGGTTGGAGGCTGGCATGTTCACATTTAGTACTGTTTAGTTTTACACAAATAAAATCAATTTTTCCCTCCTGTAAAGGAAGCGCTCGAACTCCTGCTAGCTTTTGATGCAGCCTTGCTACTTACGCAGTCTGCTTGAATTTTTCAGGTTTTGCTAGGTTCACGTCATTATGTTCCTTGAGATTTTGGCTCTCAATAAAACCATGTACAAAAATCTAGTTTCCAAGAGTGATAAAAAAAGTGTTATAACAAGTTCTCTGACACATACATTGATCTTAGACAACCTGTTAAAACAGTAAGTGGCATGTAGCCTTAAGCTACAGTGGCCTGAGTGGATCATACCCCTTGAACTTGTGAGTATGTTGTTAAGAATTGTTGTTGAACAATAAGTGCATCTTTAGTCCTGAAACAGCTTGAAATGAAATGGGCTGAGCTGTTAACATTTTAAAAATCTGACCCTAATTGTGACTGCCCTCTGTCCCTTTTTGATAGATTCTGGTACTTTCTTACTTTAAAAAACAAAACAAAACAAAACTATTTTCTCTTTACTAGTGAAATGCAATTGAAAAAGAAAAAAGCTCAAAGAAGACAATTATTCTGGGCCTACAACCAAAAGGCAAGCTTTGTGAAATAATTTTCTTTATCTCCTTAAGAGTCATATACATTTTTTACATGTTTGTGTTCTCATTAGTAATAAACTATAATGTGTCCCTCACCATATTATTTACCTTTCTCTTTGTGAAAAACAAACGTAATGCCACATCTGTCACTTCTTTTCATGTGCCAACTTCCTAAAGATCAACATGTCCATAATTTTATCTGGTAGATAGATCCCAGTTCAAATGGCATCTTAATTGCTTTGGTTGTTCAGATAATTACTTCTGTAAGTCAAACTAGCACCTCTGAACTCTCTTTTTTTAAAAAAGTCATTTATTCACATTTTACGTGCACATATATCATCTCTATCATATATAAACTTCTTAAGGATAGTATATTAGGTAGACTCTCCTGGTTGTAAGGGCTAAAATTATAGCTTCTGCCAAACAAAAGAACTGATTGTCTCAGAGAGCTGAGAAGTCCAGTGGGCTTTAGCCACGGCTGAGCCCGCAGCCTCAGTCTCTGTCTCCTTCTCACTTCTGCTTATCTCAACTTGGCTTCACACATCTCAAAGGCTTTTTTCTGCATTCTGTTGAAAGAGCGCCTCTTTCTTGAAATTTATGGCAAAAAGTTTCAAATAAAGCTCTCACTGGTATTGGTGATTTTGCCTGTCTTGAGCCTATTCCGATGGCCAGGAGGAAAGGTCACTCTGATTGGCAGGCCTGAGTCGTGTGCCCAATTCTGTGGCTGAAAATGGGCAGCAGAAGAAAAGCAGAAAGTGAAGCAGGATTAAAAACAAAACAAAACAAAACACTACAAAAAAACAGATATATATGCTACTGCTGGGATCCTTATTTTATTTACCTTTGAGTACTCCATGGTTCCTAAAGTGCTGTGCTCCTAGTTCTACTCAAACTTTTGCTGAATGAAATGACCATATCCAGGTGAGAAGGGGGAGCAAAACATCTTTCTGGTATCTTAAATTTTTGATTTGTCGGGACAATTGAGAGAACCTAAACTTGAGGTTCAGAATTGTTTTCTAAAAGAATTCCATGAAGCTGATTTTATGTAAAAGAAAAGAAAACTTAAGGGGAAGAGATAACTGTGTTTATAATTTTAAAAGCAGGGAGAGAGATATTTGCAAGTGTGTGTTGCTTTAAAAAAATAGATAACTTCCATACATCCTTCCTGATTCCCTCTTCACTTGTTCTATGCCTAGGAATCTGATCTGAGTGGAAGTTGTCAACAGCTTTCCTTGGTATCTGTTTCCTAGATGAGTTTGTCTAATGGGAAACATCTGCAGAAATTTAGGAGGCAGGAAGAGAGAAGGGTTGGGCATTTGTTCTTCTGAATTTCCAGGTCATGTGAGTTGGCTACAAGTCTCTTCCAAAAGTCACTGCTTATTTTATATTGCTACAGCTCTAGATTCAATAATGGTTTCTTCATTTTGCCCCTTCGGGCCTAGAGTTGGTAGTAGCCACCAATATTAATTATTCCTTAACAGTTCTCCTAAACCCTTTCCACACCTTTGTAGATCATCCCCTTCAAGTAGGCAGTTAGAGTATGCCCTACATTTCCTGGGGTTTCATTGACTCATACTAGCCCAATCAACACAGAAAACAAAGAAACAAGTGACAAACATTCTGTTAAAATATTTATTTCATGGGTTAGAGTGAGGAGGAAGACTGAGTTTGGCTTATTTATAACTGTATCTCCGAAATTCTTTGTCTTAATACTTTACAACAATTGCCTAATTAAAACTTCCTTTGATTGTTATTTTTATAGCATTTGATTTGTAGTGATTTTTTTTTTTTTTGAGAAGTGAAGAGCATTCTTTTAAGGCCAAGAGTTCCACTGGTATTTATAAATTTTAGTACTTCAAAAGCTAGAGTTTTGCTTCTAGAGACGAGGCTAACATAAATCCATTGGCCTTTTACTTAGACATGAGCTTTATTTCTAAGGAAAGAGGCAGAGAAAAAGTTTCATTAATCATCTCTGCATCCAAACCATTCTAATGAAACCACAAACTAGAAATTCTCTTCAACCCAGCTCTTCCCCTTATAGGTACTTTCATGAAAGAGTTAAAAACATCATATTACAGTGATACATGCATATTCACATTTATATCAGCACAATTCACAATAGCTAAATCTTGGAAGCACCCTATATGTCCACCAACAGTCGATGAATGGACAATGAAAATGTGGTGTTTACTCACAATGGAGTGCTACTCCGCCATATGAAAGGATAAACTTGAGACATTTGTAGTAAAATGGATGCATCTTGAGACCATAACGTTAAGTGAAATAAATCAGACATACAAGCTAAAATACTGCTTTGCTTCTCTTATATGAGAAACTCAAAATATAAATATAGACCAAAATAAAAGATAGATAATAGGAAGCAGTAGGATAGATTTTGTTCAAATGAGAAGGAGATCAAGAGATGGAATGGGGAGGAGAGGTAAGGGGATAAAAACAGAATTACTATGTGTTACATACATGTATTAACACCCCACAGGGAATGTAAACATCATGTAATGCAAACATGTACTAATAAAAACTGAAAAAATAAAGAAAATAGCTGAACAACTCCAGTTGCATGTGGCTTGAATGACAAAGCATTTGAGTCTGAAAAAAGAAAAGTGTTTCTCTCATTCCCATTAAAGCATTAAATTAATATTAAGATACTTCAAACAGATATCTGCGAGCATTGTTATCTGGTACGAATTTCATCATGTCCTTTGGTTTTAAAGTGAATTACTTTTGCATTAAAGGTAAAATGTATTATTCTCCTTTCACTGTGACATTTATTCTGAGCTTGTTTATACCAGTGCTGCTACTGTGTTAGGCAGTGCTTTTTCTTTCCTTTTTTCCTTTCCTCTTTTCATTTTAAAGGCATATATGCACGTCATCTGACCTAGGTTGTACATGAGCTATACAGCATATGGTTGGGGTAAAGAACATCATATCTTTTGTTCAACAGTTTTTGTATTTCTTTCCAGTCTTTTGCTTTTCTGGTCCTCAAATAAGGCTAATTACAAAGGAAAAAAAGGTGGGACTGGTGGAGAGGGAGCCTTTAAAACCATTCCTTTTGCAGTGAGGAACAAAAGAGAGTACCAAGGGCATGGCTAGGCCTCCACAAAAAAGAAAAAAGAAAAACCACCTAATGAGGATGTTGAGATAAGTGCTTGTGAAGAAAACTGGCAAAAAAGAGCTTTTAGTCTAAAATCCATAAATAAGTGTGCATTAGATGGGTACTAGAACAGTTTTAACAAGATAGGCCATGAAAACTATATCCTTCTATGCAAGAGCTGCATGCTTAAAAAATCTCTTTTCTTTATGATTTTTTTCAAAAATTAATTTCAAAAGAAATACTTGAAAATTAAGATGTGGTATTCATGTTTCTGAATCCTTTATAGAGTGAATACCATTTAAAGAGTTGTTTTTGAGACATAATTATGAAGGCCGCTAGCTTCTTAGGGGTCAAAGATTTTGCCCTTAGAGTCTTCTGTTGCATTTTGACTTTTAAAATGAGAAAAGAAGCAACTTGGATTCTATAAATAGCCTATCACAAGGGGGACTTTTGTTCATGGAGTATAATCTTTCTGTGGTACTGGGGATCGAACTCAGGTCCTCTACACTGACTTACATCCTTAGTCTTTTTTTATTTTTTATTTTGATACAGGGTCTCACTAAGTCACTCACTAAGTTACGTAGGCTAAGCTAGAATTTACAGCCTTTCTGCTGCAGCTTCCCAGAGTACTGGGATTGCTGGCATGTACCGCTATGCCTGGCTTTTTTCATTTTTTTTTAAGTAAAAATTGCTGGATTAGCCTAACAAATGATTACATAAAAATAGGTAAAAGAAAAGTAGTTTATTTTTTATTTATTTTTTTTTTTTTTTGTGGGTACCGGGGGGACGACCTCAGGACCTCGCGCGCCAACAGGCACCCGTGCCGCTGAGCGATATCACCGGCCCCTTGTTCGTATATGGGATCCGGGAGTCGAACTCGGGCCTTCGCGCTTGCAAGGCAGGCGCTTAAGCCGCTGAGCCGTCTCACCGGCCCGAAAAGTAGTTTATAATGAAAGCATCATGAAAGGTCTGGCATGGCGTATAAAAAAAAATAAAAGAATAGTCATGAGTTTACTTAGAATTAAGATCCACAGATGTAGGAGAGCTATAATGTTGATTGTCTGATATTGGAGATTTAATGCCATAAGTGACATTTCACTTAGGAATGTCATTTTTTTGAAATGGTGAACATCTCTTTGTAAATTTCTGAACAAAACAAAGGATAGTAATCCATCAATTTACATGGTAGTTACATTTTGAGAACAGTGAGAATTATAGTTTAGATCTAAGTGTTTCTCCACAGTCTCAGGTAATCAGAGGTGGGGCTTTTGAAGGTGATTGGATCATGAGGGCTCTAACTTTTATAGATTAATCCACTGATGATATTAAAATTTAATGGCATTATTGGGAAATAATGGAAAATGAGGAGGTTGGGCTTAGTTGAAGGAGTGGATCATGAGGCTGTGAACTTGAGGAGTGTATCTGGTCCCTGGCCCCTTTCTTACTGGTTCTTTACCTCTGTGTCTACTTCCTGGCTGCCGTGAAGTGAGCAGCTTTCCTGTGCTATGCCCTTCCACCATAATGTTTTGCCTCATCTCAAGCCCAAAGCAGTGGAGCCAGTTGACCATGGACTGAAATCCCTGAAACTGTGAGCCAAAATAAATCTTTCTTCTTTTAAATTGATTTATCAGAAATTTTGGCTCAGTGACTAACAGACTGAGTTAATCTAAAAACTGCAAAAAACACTCTGTAAATGTAAAGACAATGTTAGCTTCTAGGTTCAGATAATGAAGGTATTTCATTCTCATGAATGTCTGGTAGGATGCTAAAGGTCTAGGAACTTCTGGAAAATTCTTCACCCTAGGGGACTCTTCTTGTCACAGGCCATCTGGTGTCATTAGCCACTGTACACCAAATGACAGAAATACCACTCAATAATTGAGACAACCAAAAACACCTTCACAAATCTTTAAAAGACCCCGAGGAAACTCTATTGGTCCTGTTGAACCAAGCAGCTTTTCAATAAATGTGTTGTTCTTTTCTAAATGTTTAATCTTTTTCTATTTCATCATTATAGGTAAAAAGTAATATTACCTTGTGACATAAAAGGGAACAACAAAAAATCATTACACACTTGTATTGTTAGGCAAAAACACAACTATTACACAATAAAAATAATTATGGATGAAGGAACAGATGCCTTTCATACTGAGTGACCTATAACACAACATCAAAAACTTTCACTCTATGTACCTCTGGAGATACTTTCAGTTACAACCACGGACATTTTACAGTGATATTGTGACACTACAAATTGTAGTTGACTTTCAGAGAACAGACTTCAGCTTCTCAGTGCCCTCAAGGTATGTGATCTTACATTAGTACACACTTTGTCGAATCTGATTGCTTAATTAGGGCCCAGAGTTCCCGTGATAGTTGGAAACTTCTTCTTTTTTTCCCCTGACAAAAACTTCATAATAGGATGTGATTGACACAATTTCATGATGAACAGTTTAAGACTGGAAAAGTCATTAATGCATTTTTGTGGTTCCTGTTAATGTGTAATTAAACACCATGACAGATGTTCATCAAGCAAATCTCCAACAGAGATTTATTTATTTATTTACTTATTTATTTACTTCTCCGTCCTCTGATATAATAACAAATTCAAGATGGAAAAGTTTTGAGAAATCAAATAAATGCTATATTAAACTTACACTGAAAAAACCTGGCTTAACCTTTGTTTTGTGCGTATTTGTCCTTGGCTGTTGGTGTGAATCACCAATAGGTTGCATTTAGAGGCTTTCATATGACTTACTAAAATTTCTCAGTGAGCCCTTTGGAGATAGAAAATGTGAACTTCTGCATCGCCTCTAACAATCTTGCTTTCTTTTCAGAACTGAGATAGCACTCAAATGTTTATGCATGTAACTGTTAATAGTGTCTCATCTTTATAGGGAGAGTAGCAGAATGGTCAGCTGTCTGACAAAAGTTCATGCTCCTTTTTAATAGCCCAAAATCTTTGCAGGAATAAGTTTCCAACCATGGGCACATTTCTTAGCATTCTCTGAATTTAGGTGTGTCTATATGACTAAGTTCCGGTCAGCAGAATGTGGGTAGAAGTGAGGTATAACCTTATCCAGACTGGACCTATAATACCCCTAATTGTCTTTCATGCTCTTATTTCTAATCTGCAAGCTTAATGGCATTTTTGCAATCCATGTATAAAAAATTGCAGGGTATCTATCTTCCTTTCTTGAACAGTTATAATATTACTGTTAGCCTGATCAAGGATACACTTATTGGATTATGCCAGGCACTTTCATATAGATTTTCTTATTTAAGCTTTAACATCATTTTATCCCTCATCTCACATGTGTAGTAATGGAGGACCAGAGTTGTTGGGGAGCTTATTGCCCCAGGGCAACAATCTGTGCATCCCCAACAGGTCTCATTCCCTGTTCACCACTTTTTTAAACTCCTAGGTTTCATACTTTAATGGTGGCACTTGGCATCATTCACTGTATCACACACACACACACACACACACACACACAACACACACACACACACACCAACGACAGCAACAAGCCACTAGTTCAACCTCAAAGGCAAACTCTTAGAATATTAATTCATTCCAAATAAGTAATCTTGCAATTTTCCTTAATATTATTAATAACAACATTAACATGAGTATTTGAAGGAAAACATACATGAGTGAGTATAACCTAGGTTTGGAATATTAAAAATAGCTGTTTCAGGAGTTCACTCAAATTGTGGAGACAGGGCCAGTGAGATGGCTCAGTGGCATAAGCACCTGCCTGGCAAGCTCAAGGTCCTGAGTTCGACTCCCAGTACCCACATACGAAAAAAGGGCCGGTGATATCACTCAGTGGCACAGGTGCCTGCTGGCACGGGAGGTCCTGAGTTCGACCCCCCCGGTGCCCACAAAAAGAAATAAATAAATAAATTGTGGAGACAGCATCTCTGTTGTCATTGTCATTTTTTGGTGTATATATATATATATATATATATATATATATATATATTTCCTTTTGACACTTTATATTCACTTTTGTTTCTTCTCATTAGGAAGTTCACTAGACATTGCAAGATTCATTGTGTGGCTCAAATTGTATTCCTTGTAGATGTCTTTCTTCGTGTGGGGGGCTGAATCACAAATCCTTCTGGCATCATCCACTAAAAACAATTTTAATACTGTGGCTTATCAGAGCTTAAGAAAACAGTAAATATTTTAGACTATGTGGGCCACAAGGTATCTTTTTCAGCTACTCAATTCTCAAGTGAAAAATCAACTAAAAATAATGTATAAATAACTAGACAAGGCAGTGCTTTAATAAAACATTAAAAAATTAGTATTCTGGCTAGATTTGGCCCATGTGCTATAGTTTTCCAATGTCTGTTTGGACGTACTACTTTTTATGGTTAGATTTAACTTTCTAATCTAAATTTATTCTTTTTACAGTTTTCCTAATTTGGAACATTAATGTGGATATATTAGGAAAAGCAAATATTGTACTCTATTGGGATATATTAGGATCATTAGAGTTCATAGTACTTTATTTAAAAATTCTTTGTTTAAGGGAACTTTAGAGTTTAGAAATGATTTCCAATGAGGAAAAGAGTGATTTTTTTTTTTTTATGTGGGTACCAAGGGTCAAACTCAGGACCTCACGCTTGCCAGCAGGCGCTTGTGCTGCTGAGTGATGTCACCAGCCCAAAAGTGATTTTTTTAAACTTTATCTTTTATTAGTACATATTTGTCATACATATTGATCACATTCATCATAGGGAATTTACACTTGGACATAATATATCTTAATTCTCTTTTTCACATTCCCCTCCCTTCCCTTCAACCCTTCTTCCCCTTTCTACTTACAAAAGCTATGTTTCCATTTTTCCCATCCTTTCTCTTTTCCTCTTCCCTTCCCTCTCCCCCTCCCTTTTTCTCCTTCCCATTTGAACATGTTCCTCTTAATTCTTGGTATCTATCTTCTGTTATGCCCCCTTATTAACCCATTGGGTTTCTCACACAAAAGAAACAATGCACCATTTAAGCTTGTGTGTCTGATTTATTACACTTAAGATTATGGTCTCGGGGGTGCATCCGTTTTCCTACAAATGACTCAAGTTTGTCCTTGGCAGAGTATATTGTATATAAATACCACATTTTCTTTATCCATTCATCTATTGACGGGCATATGGGCTGTTTCCAAGAATTAACTATTATAAATTATGCTCCCATGAACATGGGTATGTATATATCACTGTGGTATGATGCTTTTAACTCTTTCAAGAAGATACCTAGAAGGGGAATAGCTTGGTCAAATGGAACCTCTAGTTATAGATTTTTGAGGAATCTCTATACTGATTTCCATAGTGGTTGTACCAGTTTATATGCCTACCAGCAGTGGAGAAGGGTTTGTGTAAAGGGTGGCTCTTGACATGTAGTGGGGGTTATATAAACATAAAGAGAGAACTAAATTAATACCTGACAATTAATGTTGGGTAAAAATGACGGTATTGAAGATTTTCTGTATTTATCTAAACACTGCAAATACTTGTCTCTTTGCTCCTGTCCTTAGGATTACAATGTGCAAAAAAGACAAATGTCACTCTTGCCATACAGAATTTATAGGTTAGTTGGGGAGATATTCATCAGACAAGTAACTATGGCAGAGAGTAAAGAATATATGTATATGGCAAGTAGAGGATGAAATGAGAGCTTGACTGGAAAGAAGGAAACTAATGTTAGGAGAAAAAAGGATATAATAAGTCCCTGACTTATGAACGAGTTCCATTCTGGGAGAATATTTGTAAATCGAATTCATTTGTAATCTGACAAAGTGAGTCTTACACAGTACACCTTGAATCTTATACAGCACACCTGTGAAAATTTGCAACTCGAATGTTTGTAAGTCAGGGACTTACTCTATAAGAAACTAAAATACATGGGAGGACACTCACAGAGGGGTTTGGAATTTGAAGAAGAAAGTTTAATATGGATCTGTCATGACCAAAAGGCTAGTGGAAGACACTGAGATAAAGACTGACGTAATCTAGAGATTGAGTTATGCTCATTTGTTCATCTCTAAATAACTTTCATATTAACTGGGGTGGTTACAGGAGTGAGAGGTAGGGAGTAGTGAGCAGAAGCAATAGGTATCACTAAGTGACAACTGTAAAAGTAGAACGTGGTGCTGTTCAGGAAATAAAAGACCAATTTTCCCAGAGCATGGATTGCAGGAAAGAGGGTAGCTTGAGCTAGGACCAGAAACAAAGGTTAAAGCAGATGGTGGAAAGTCTGAATACAGCATAACGACTGGGGTTGACTTGAACGAGTGATGGAACTTGAGTAATCAAGAGGAGATCTGAGCTGGACAAGTTTTAGGAGAATAAACATTAGACAGGGAATGTGTGGATGCAAGGAGCACAGGTAATAAAGTCTCTGAATAGTTCAGGTAATAAGGGCCAGAAAATGAAATGAATGAAGTTATATTGTATTGTGTCATTGCTTCCCTTTTCTATAAACTCCTTTGAGTTAAAGTAGCATCTGTTCATCTGCCTGTGGCACAGTTTTTTACTGGATGAAGCACAGCACTATTCACTGGCTGCTGACAATGTCTCTCCTTGTGCTCTGCTATGTTTTAATTATGTTTGACATTCATTGCACACTATTATCCAGTGGCAACCAATTGAAGAAATGTGGCTTCATTTGAAATCAAACAAAAGTGAGGACACATGTAATTATACAGTAATATATTATTACTTGGAAGCCAGGAGATGTTTTGGCTTAATACATTTGTGGTTTCCTATCTACCTCTCCACTCCCATATCTCATTTGATTCAATTGTAAGAAGCCTCAGCCCACAATTTAATTACAAAAGCCTAAACCAGGAAGAGTTCAAAGAATAAAGAAACTAGAGATAGACTAAGAATTAGAAGAAGGTGGTATCTTTTTATTAAGGAATTTTTCAAACATATACGAAAGTGAGAAGATCAGTATAATAAACACCTTGAACTCATCATTCCATTTCTATTATTATTTTCATAGAGCCTAACTTGTTTCATTTATAACCACCCCTACATTTTACCCTTGATCCTTAACCTGTATTATTTTAAAGTAAATCTCAGGCATTCTATTTTTTTCACTGTGTTAATACTTCATTTTGGATCTTTAAAAGGGAAGTTTTAAAAACAGACACCCTACCATTATAATATCTAAAATAACACTAAGTTTAAGTATAATTAAATAACTATTGTTCAAATTTCTCCAGTTGTCATGTAATTTTTACTTGATATTTGTTTTCCTTTATTGTTGTTCAAATGAAGATGCAATAACAGTCATACATAGCATAGATTTATATTCCTCTTGAATCTAATTTAATTTACAGACTATGCTTTTGTGTCTTTTTTCTTGTGACTTACTTATTTAAGAATTGCTATATGACAAAAAGCTTTTGTCACATAGCAACTCCAAGTCTGGATTTAATGATTAGTTGCTGTGGAAGATATTATTCCATCCCCTAGTCTTCCAATGAAAAATAATTACATCTAGAGTTTTGACCAGATTCTTTTTTTTTTTTTTTCAAACATGAGTGCACCTGAGATCCATTTTATCATATCATGAGGCATTTTATGTCTGGTTGCCTTTTTTTGTGTGTGTGATGATATTAAGGAAGATGAATGGATTCTTGTGTTACCAGACTGATCCAATTATTATGTAGGCTTCCCCTTAGTTAACTTGAAGTAACAGTTTATAAAAAAAAGAAAGGAGAAATGCTGGATGATTGTTTAATATTACCTATTACTAGGAAATTATAATTTTTTAAAAAGGTGATGTTTCAACACATAATTATTTAATTCATTAATTATTCCATATTTCCCTAAGGATCTTCAAGTTGGTTGTTGCTTCCTTCTAGCTTCCTTCAGCTATCTTCAAAAACTTCTTCATTTTCTACCATGACAAGAAGCCCATTTTGCATGTACTCTCACTTGGGATCAACCTTTTACTCAAGAAGCCCTATTTCCTTTCAGGGAGGAAATGGTGTATAGTAACCACAATCTGGACACTTAGGGTGCTCATGACCACAGGGTTGGTCACTGTTTCCAGTCCTTTCCAGTAGATAGAACTAGGCAATATTTTTGTTTAAAAAAGTTGCATTATGAGTTCATACTAATATTTCCCACACACATTTAGGATTTTATATAATTTATTTGCTTTTACCATTTCATCTCCTTTTTCATATACTGAAAATCTTTGTTTCTGATGACATTAATGCAATTACTTCTTTGCTTTAATGTAGCAACATACGCTTGCAAAAATAACCATGTCAATATTTGGCTAACCATATGATAAGTAAATATTGTTTGATTTATTCATAGTTCTTTTGTCATTACAATGTAGTTCACTAAGTATATATCAATAAATGTATATGGATATATTGAGTTTATAAATATATAGTTTTATGATCTTTAACACAAAGATAGGAGATGAAAACTTTTTGAGTATGCTGACAATATGTCCTCATGAGGTTCTTTTGTAAATCATATGTACTGATGCAATAAAATGTAGTCAATTTAAATATACAGTTCAATGTTTTGACAAATGTGTACACTCATCTAACTACCACCACAATCAAGAAACAGAACATTTCATCACTCCAAAAAGTTCCTTTGTGACCATATATTTTAACATACATTTATATTTATTGTATTTATATATTCTTCACTTCCTAAAAAATTATACATACCAGCATAATAAGGACAGAAGACATCCTGTTGAAGAAATTCCTACAATTTTAAGGTAATTCTCATTAAAATATTTGCTATTTAATAAAAGTAATTTATATTATCTTTATCACTAAAATTCAGACCCATAGCATAAAGTCAGTATGTTATGTATCCCCAGTAGAAAACACAGTTACACAGTAAACTCTTATTTGGCAAGGACTCCAGTATTTAGGAGGGAAAACACTACTCATTTTAATGATGTATATTCAAGTACTTACTAAATCCCAACCACTGTGTTAAGCACTTGCTATTCATTTATTTAATCCTGAAAATAACCCCACAACATCAATTTGGTTAAAACATCAATTCCATTTAAGAATAGAGAAAATTAGGCAAGAGTTGTTAATAAACTGGTAACATCTCCAGCTATTAAGCAACAGAGTTAGGATTTGACTTTACCACTCTGGCTTCAGAGTCCTGGCTTGTAATTGGCTCAACACTTTGCCATCCCCTAGTTAGACATTTACCTGTATACTTTTGTTTGCTGTTTATTATAAGCAGCATTGTAGTGAACATCTTTGAAGATTTTAGTTCTCATCAGTTAATCATTTATTGACCTGATATTTCTGAGGTGACAGAAATTCAAAGCCTATTGCAGCCTATTTCAAAGTTCAGCATTTTGGTATTTTTTATGATCATTAGAACAGAGAAATGAGAACAAATCCTTTTGAGTATGGTGATAATATATCTGAGTTTTTTCCCTTAAATAAGTTCTGCAAAAGATGCAGCCAAGTTAATTATTTAGATAATTTAAAATGTATATACTCATGTAACCACCACCAAAATAAATAGAATGTTTTTATCATCTCTCAATTTCTCCTTGTGCCTATTAGCAATTCCCATAAGTTTTGAGACTTGAACTCTTTTAACTGTAGTGCTCTGTTTTGAAATAACTAAGGTATTTAGATATAGGCAATCCCATTATTAAATGAACTGTCTTCGGACAGAGATTATCTTTTTTACTTGTCTCTTTTTTTCTGCTGGAGTACCTGTCAGAAAACATTGACTTAAAGTTATCAATATTAAATGTTTCATTCTCTATGTGAGCTGAAAGCTGACATTTCATTGTGTTGTTGATAACAACCTGAAACTCACATGTCTCATGAGTTACCCTCACTAGTCAGTCCTACCTTTTTGATGTGTATACTTGGCTTTCATCTAGACAAAGGAATACATGTAAATAGCTCTATCAGCCTGTATACTGTCTAAAAGATGGAAACTTTCAGGTTTTGAATGATTTAGAAATTTTACTTTTAATCAAAAGTATAAAAGTAAGTTTTATGAAGATAAGGAAATTTATTAGCATATAATCACAAAATAATTTTAAAATTGGAAACTATTATTTACAAGGAAACTAAAAGCCAAAGAGATGAACTCATACAAGAGCACATAAAGTTGTAATTAAAATATTTTTAATAGGATAAACTACCTGCTTTCCCTAAATCTCACTTACTGATTCCCAGTCTTATGTTCTTTTCATAGTATTATACTGCCTTTCTGTACTGTTCTATTCCATGGGTATAACTGTACCCAGACAGAATTTATAAAAATTACAGATACTGTATTCATTTTACCAGGAGAAAATTCTCATGCCCATACTTTGTAGTATCATTTAGTACTGTATCAATTGCAAATCAATATCATAACTACTCTCATATTTACTTGTGGTAACATAAACCTTCTCAAACACCATTCTATGCAACAGGGGGTAAAAAATTTGCAACAGTTCTTTAAAATCTTGCTTTTACTGCCAATTACTACGCAACTAAGTAACCCAATTACTAACTGGAAAGGAAGTTGCTGTCTGCTTTACAGAACATTCCTTTGTGATGTGTGGAAAAGCGCACAAGATAATTTGAAGTGTGGTGCCTTAAGAACTTACAACACTTTTTCTTATTGAAAAAGTAAACCATGCCCATTTGGAAAAATGCTAATAATAGGTAATTATAAAGATAATAAATAAAATAAAAATTATCCCTAATACTTTAAAATTCATTTCTGTTAACATTTTGCTGTACACTTTTACATTTTGTAAAAAAAAAATCAAGTTTTTATTGATTTAATTTCTATAGTACAACTCATACATGAATAATATTTATTTAATTTTTGAGACAGTAGGGAATATTGGACCTTAGATTACTTGATCCTAGATTACCTGGTTAGCATCTGTGATATGTCAATTATTAGTCATGTGACCTTGAGTAAATTAATCTCTCTGTGTCTCAATTTCTTCATCTATCAAATAATGATAATTTTAGCACTTGTCTCCTAGTGTTGTTGCTAAAATTAAATAAAGTATTTACGTAAGAACTTGGCACTTATAATATCATTGTTACTATGAAGTAATGAATCAATATAGATTCACTGAATGTTCCTCTTGCCTATTACCTGTCTCTCCAATTCCAATTCCTTTTATAGAGATAATACAAATTACAACTACCACAACTACCATTTTCTCTATGTCTCTATTTACAAATTTATAGTACTGTTTTGTCTTCCAGTAGATTTAAATGATTCAAAGAATTAAACACTTCAAGCATCTTGAATAAGTTTTCTCAGTGAGTAAAATTTGGGGAAAGTCAGGTTTTATGCACAAGCTAAATGGTCTCCCTTACTGTGGGGAAAGTGGCTAATTGATAGGTTTAGGTAGGGGAAAGCAAAGGGTGTAACAGATGCTGCTCTGACCAGCCTTCATTTTTGCTGCCAAGGTTGAATACAATTTTTTCACCTTTCCTCTGTGGCTTGTAAAAGTTTACACTTTTACTTGTATAAATAGGGATGGATAGAAATAATTTCACTCGAATTCCATCTTTCTTCCATTTCAGAGGTTATTTTTCTTTTTACCCTCTTAAACCCAACCTCTAATATCTCTCGTCTTTGCTTTTCACTACCTATTGGTGTCATTTGTTATTCTTTCTAATTGCAGAAAAATTGGGTTTTTGCTCAAGGTTAAAGACGTGACTGCTGATAACACATGTTCTCATTTTGTGTCTCTCACCACAATTAGAGGGGAAATATCTCCTTTTACCTGTTTAAATTCTGGGCAAAATGGGTCCAGACTGGGTCAGGTGCTGATATCCTGAGATAAACAAGTACAGTCAAGGAGGTTAGGGTACTGAAAGACAGACAATGTCTGCTAGAAGCACATGCTGGGAAATGTGGAAGAGCACTTTTCACCAGAGGAGAGGCTGAAGTGGGTGGGGCATGCTCCTTTTGTAATGACGGCAGGAGCTAAGCAGGCCATAGCACCAACATGACCCTTGTTTAATTCCCTTCTGCTCTCTGCCTGTGCATCACCTCACTTTCATTACTCAGCAGCATGCTGTGGGTGTGACTTCTGCTCTTGTATGCCATTGGTGCCATCTGCTCCTGCCTTCCCTCCTTTGATGTCATTATGCAGATGGCAATGGCACAATGGGAAGTGGCACTTGGTTCAATATGGTAGCTCTGGATCATCAAACCTGCCCTGCATCGATGTTGCTAATAACTAATCTAATTCCTGTGTAACTCTGATAATGGAATAATTATTACATTACAGAAGTTTAACATCTGAAATCCCATCATAAATTATTGAAGGTATATGAAATCATTCCAAAATATGTATCTACAATATGAAAGATAACATATGATTTTTAAAGGTCATCTGATAAATTTCTAAAAAATGACAATTTGCTAATAATAATCTACCAAGGTTCAGAAGTATTGTTAATGTTATAAACAAGTGAAGATGTCTTTCAAATGTGCTTGTTAATCTGACCACATAGGTGTCAGAGTGAATCAGTCAACAGTTACTGCTAATGCAGGAAAAAAGAAAAATTAATATTCATTAGACACTTGTTTACACTTCTGTTGTCAAGGTTAATCAGTTTGCTTTAAGCACAATGTTTCACTCATATTAAAGTCATTAGTGGCATTCAGTGTATGGAGAAAACTTACTTGGATTTCACAAGTGTGTTTGATTTGTATATCACTCACATTGCACATGGACCCATGCTTAGGCCATATTTTGCTGAGATTTAATATATAAACTTTTATTTAGACTGGTCAATTCTGCATGATAGGAAGATAGCTAAAAATGAAACCAAAACTAATATAGTTGTTAATATTCTCAATTGCAGAAACTAAAAAGTATTTAGCCTTTCAGTTTTAACATAAATATTACATGTACTCCTATGGAAGCAGTCATTACCAGGCACTTGTGATACAAAAATGACTATTTTTTAACTTTCGTTTACCTTTGTATCCAACATGTAATTGTTAAGGAAATTGTGATCAAAAAAATTTTATAATGAATGTAGTTTTATAGACATAATTCTGTCAGGGTATATTTTTTTCCTTATTACAAGTAGAAGAGTAATTTTTCACGCCCCTTCAAGGGTGGAGCTATTGATTTGATGGAAATCATAGATTTTCTTTATTTTTATTTATTCCTCACCAAACTATAAGTTTGGATTCTCAGGCCAATACTATGCACAGAGGAAGCAGTCTTCTGTAATGGCTCTTTCACCATTGATTACTCTGTTATGATTTCCCACCCCACAGAAAATCTGTTAGAAACATTGCAATGTGTGTTCTACTTTTATCTGTTGTTGTCTAGGTGTTTGGATCCAAAAACAAGAGTTACAGTGGATTACTCAAGAAGGACTCAGTACAGACTCTTAGTCCCTTAAATCATCTGCAACCGACTTCCTACTCACTAACATGAGAATGAGACTCCACAGAAATGGTATGTTAACTCTTCTGAGCTCAAAATGTTGCTGTATTGCTTTTTTCTTTTCTTAATCCCATATATCAAAGATTTTTAACTGGTTTAGAATTATAAAGACATATGTCTTTTAACTGTAACAAAACAATGGTATTCCTCTGTATACAAATCGTATGCTTTTTATTGATGGTGAATGTGGAAGGGCATCAGAGGACAAAGAATTCTTGAATAATTTCCATGGGAAGGCATAGTATTAATTATTCTCAAACTAAAAAGTTATTTTAGCAAATTACACCTAAAAAATACATCATACTTTCATACAGTAGAAGAGTTTGTTTATACTTTGGTTAGGTGGAGTCATTGGTAGTCTATCAATTCTGGCACCATTTATTTCCTGAAAGAGTCTTGAAATAATTGAGCATTCCTTCGGAGCACTCTTAACATTTTCTGTAGCTATGAGAGATGACATATGGAACTTCCAGCACAAAATAATCTCCTAATACTGTAGAAGTGTAGAGGACTGCATTAATCATTTATGATTGAGAATAGATCAAATCCATAGCTAGATTGGCAATAATCATCTATTTGGCTGGCATTTTGGATTGGGTCTTAAATTTATTTGTTATATAATACTGCACTGTGCAACATAGAAGCCAATGTAAACATTAAAGTTTTAATTAATTAATATTAAATCAAATTACAAATTCAGTTCATTATTCATGTTTCAGTGTTCGATAGCTACATGTGGCTAGTGGCTGCCATATTGCACAGTGCTAGGATAGAATATTTCTGTCATCTCAAAAATTTTGGGGGGCCCGGGCATGTTGTTCAAAACATTTGCTAATGTGTAAGACACTGAGTTCAATATTCAGTCCTGGGTTCAATGCCCAGCACTAAACAAACACAAAACAGACAAAAAATAAAAACAAACAAATAAAAAAAAATGAAAGCTTATTGGGTACTGCTAATTTAAAATTAATGCAGTTCTCATCAATCACAAAAATAGTCTATTTGCTTATTACTTTCAAGGTCATTTTTGTTTCAAAAGAGCTTAATAGGGCCGGTGATATAGCTCAGCGGCATAAGCGCCTGCCTGGCAAGCACGAGGTCCTGAATTCGACTCCCGGTACCCACATATAAACAAACAAACAAAAAAAACACACATAGGTTTGGCCACTGCCTTTAAATATCCACAAGCAATAAGCAGAAAGAAACAAAAGTCATATTCCAAAGCCATTTAAACTAGGTGTTTAATTCAAATAAAATGGGAATCCAGAAAAAGAGGAAGAAATCACAAATATAGAGAGGGAACAGAAGCAGACAGATGTTTTCTGAAGATCCAAGAAAAACTTAGGAATTGCAGGTAGGTTCTGAAAACAAGGAACCAATATGTTTGGCTTTTATCCTGTATGTTCAATGTGCTTCTTTTACTTTAGTCCAGTAGGAAATCAGATGCTTATTCTCTAGATTAACCACAGTAGAGGTTCTGGACTGGGAACACAAGGTACAGTGGGCAGATGGCAGAAGAAAGTGGCACACTGAGAACAGTGTGCCAGAATGAATAGGAGCACCTTGAATGGTGATATCAATCCTGGTTCCTTTCCCTACCCACTTCCAAAAGAACACCAGCAGCAGGCTATTTATCCTCCTCTGTCATCACCTCATCTCCCAATAGGAGATTGGAGTATCCTTTGTACTGAGGTCATGCAATGCTAAATGAAAGACATGCTGATAATTGATAAGAAAGATTCACAATAAAAGGCCAGCTGACATGTCCATTGCTCTGTGTTGCAATGCACCATCATACAACCCCACATTTGCACAAACAGATGTCAGTTAATTCCTTAGAGTTTTATTCTTAATCATAAAAGGAGAACCAATGATAACCAGAATTCCAGGATTATCTCCTAAAAGAAAGAAAGACTAAAACAAGCAAGGAAGGAAAAACAGAACTCAGAAAAAACAGAAAATGCAGGAAGAAAACCTCAAAGAAAACACCAGAGAGATTCAGTACTACCGTGGTTCACTAAATGCTTCTGTTTGCAAAATTTTGTAAAATTTTGCTTCTGTTTGTGAATTCTGCATTGAGTGAGGAACATAACCAAAGCTATCTTCCCCACATGAACAAAAACATGGCCATCTTTCCCAGAATCTTGAAAAGAATTAAATTCATACACTGAGGTACCACTCTAGAGGAAATATTACAGAAGTAACACAAGAACAAGCTACAACTAAAGGAAATAGAAAAAAAATTAAATATGAGAGTAAATATGACAAATCCAATGAAAGTTTTGGAAGACAAAGATGAGAAAATATAAAAGTTGAACAAAAAGAAAATGAGATAGATAATAAGAGAAAAGAAAATCAGATGTCCAACGTCTAATTAAGAGAAGCTCCAAAGGGAAATACTGTATGGAGAATATGGTGACAAAGAAACGCAAGAGTGCTCCTCTAAACTTCAAGGTATGGGTACTGGAACACTGTCTGGAAAAGGAATGTATATCATGGCATCTGATGGTGAAATTTAAAACATTAGGTACAAAAATGTTCTGAAGAAAGCTGGATCACATTAAAAAGTATAAGAATTAGAATGACATTGATTCTGTCAACAGTAACTCTGATTTCCAGAGAAATATAGACAAACAGCTTTTGTACATTATTTTTAGATATGGGTGTAATTGCCAAAGGAGACAACCAAAAAAGCTGACCATGTCCTACTCTAGCTTGAAAAGAGGTGGGGAGAAACACAATAAGAAATGGCTGTATTTTTGTTAGAAGTCTTTTAACACTCTTTGACATCTAAAATTATCTATGCCTGTGATTAAAAATAAATTTAAAAAGACTTCTTTCTATAAAAATAATAAAAAGTGATTTAATATATAATTCTTATTAAAGTCCCAGTTTAGAGAGCAAACAAATAAATACATGAAATTTTTTTCATCCCAATTTGGGAAATATCCAACCATAAGGTATTAGTATATTTGTTATTATTATTTACTAGTACAAATTAAAAGAATAAATGTGATGAATAAGTATCAGGGCCTTTTTTACACATAGATTTGAAGATATCATAAAGTATATAATTACCATTCATACAATATAATAACTGCCTTTTTAAAAGTAACTGTAACTACACTTCAAATTGTACCCTCAAAATTCATAATAAAGATATATGAAATCATTAAACAAGCAGAGAAATGACCTAATTGTCAAGGAATGCTTTTTCATGTTCAATTTGTCAAAGATGCTTTAATATCAGGTAAGCCTAACATCTTGGCCATGACATTTTAGTATGTCAATAATTATATAAAAATTCTAAAAGAATACTCTTTTTTAGATGACATTTTTCTGGAAAACTGAGATTGATTAAGAAGAAAATTCCAAATATATTATCCTGAAATCTTGAAATTCCTGTATTTCCCACCAAGTCTTCCATTAGAGAATCGATAATGCCTTGGATTATAATGCTTTTAAGGGAATAAAAATCAAGAGCATAGAATTATAAATAAAAAATTATATTGAAATACAACTAATAAAATGTTACTAAAATCCAATTAATAATAGTCATATTCATATGTATAGTGCATATGCATATATATAAACACACATACAACAAAATCCAGTGGCCAATCTAATAACTACAGTGATCTGTAATAAGGTTAAGCATCACTGCGCTTCCTCCATTGACCCCAGGACAGTTGGGCCCGTGCGAAGAGTGCAAGTCCGCGCTCCGCGCTTCCTCCATTGTCCCGGGGATGGCCGGTATCTGCAGGAGGAGTGTAAGGACACACGCCTTTGGTGGGCGGACCAACCAGAACCTCCAGACCCAGGACAACACATCGGCTTGGGCGCTCAGGCGCACAAATACCTTTGAGGGTGGAGTAATCAGCGAGACCCGCAACGTGGAAGTGTCTGAAGCAGCAGCGAGGAGCCAGCGCTTGGACTCTGGAGAACTCCACAGACAGAAGCCCAGGCCCAGCACCGGCAGGCACAGGCCAAGACCAGCTCCAAACCCAACACATTTCTGGGATCTAACATGGACACCATCACAGAACTGTAAACACCACAGGTATTTTACTACTTTTTATCTCCCTTGTTGATCTGATTGGCTGTCCCTTTCCTGTCTGGTTGGAGGTCAAATTGTTTTGTTTTGTATTCTGTGGTTATTTCAGTATTTGGGCTTTCTTTTTTTTCTCTCCTCTCTTTCTCTGGTCTCCTTTATCTTTCTTTTCTTCTTTTCTTTTTCATTCTCTTTTTCTTCCTTCTTTCTGCACTGTTTAGGTTTCTTACCTTTCTTTTTCATTTTCTTCTATTGATCCTCTTTCTCTCTTTCCTCAAGTACGTCTTGAATTTAAAATTTCAATTGAGTAAACATTGTCTCTGCCCTTTCTCATACTCATTCACGTTCTATTTCATTCTTTCCCACCTGTGTCCTCCAGTTTCCCAGAACTCGGGTGATCATCCTTTGACCTCCAGCCTTGACTCTACTATATTTGACCTCATTCATCACTTTATCCTGTCCCCTACCCATCTTAACCCCAATCCCCCTACAGAAGGGTAAAATCACTCCATTAAGGGGAAAATCACTGCATACAAGTACATGGTATATGTTTGATTTTGTCATATAACTTTAGAGTTTGCTCCTGTGGTCAGAGGTAGCAGGTTAATGGCTACTGTTGTTTGTCAGTAGTTAAGCTGTACTTGAAACTATTGTTATTACTAACTGTAGTATTTAGCCAGGATGTCATACATGTTATAATCAGTTTTTCTCCACTGTGTGATAACACTGTGATTGTATGGGGTCATAATCATCACCACAGCCCAGTACCAAAGGATTGGGAGCTGAACCAAATAGTAATTTTGCATCCTTTACAAATTTGGAAGGGTTCTTGGGATAGCTATAAAGAACCACCTACATCTAGAGGACATCCCTGAAGAGAGACATCTACTAGGGAAGACTCAATACTAGAGATAAAGCTATCTATCATAAGAAATCAGCAAGGTTAAACATAGAAAACAAAATAAAATAAAAAAGAGAAAATAGAAAACAACAAGACGCAGAAGCCAAATGCAACCTCAGACCTCCAGCCCAACCAGGGCAAGCCCACCCACAATGAGATAGACGAAATTGGAAGTCAAACACTGGAACTTTCTGAAATGATAGCAACAGAAATGAAAAAAACAAGTGGAAAAGGCTATAGAGAAAATAATCTCTCAGATACAAAAAGAAATGATGCTTAAAATCAAAGATATTAGAGAAGACACAAATAAAGGTATAGATGAGCTTATAAAAATGATGGAAAATTGGGCCGGTGAGATGGCTCAGCGGCTTAAGTGCCTGCCCTGCAAGCGCGAGGGCCCGAGTTCAACTCCCAGATCCCACATACGAAAAAGGGGCCGGTGATATCACTCAGCGGCATGGGTGCCTGTTTGCACGCGAGGTCCTGAGGTCGACCCCGCGGTACCCACAAAAAAAAAAAAAAAAATGATGGAAACAAACAATGCACAGCATAGGACAGAAATGGAATCCATGAAACAGATCCAAACAGAAATCCAAGAGACAAAACCTCCAATGAAAGTACATGCAACAGATTGAATGGAGAAGATAGAATTTCAGATCTTACAGACAGACTTGCAGCTAGTGATCATGAAAAGAAAGATATCTTAAAAATAGCAAAAGACCATGAAAAATCAATCCGACATCTACAAGATGAAGCAAAGAAGAACAACATAAGATTGATTGGGGTCAATGAGAAAGCTGGAGACAGCACAAATGCCATAAAAAACTCTTCACAGAAATAATGGCAGAAAACTTCTCAAGGATGGATAAAGAATTTGACATACAAATAAATGAAGCATATAGAACTCCAAACAGCCATCACTAACATAAAATTACACCGAGACATATAAAAATCAAGATTCCAGAAATTCAGCATGAGAACAGAATATAAAAAGCTGTTAGAGGGCCGGTGAGACGGCTCAGCGGCTTAAGCGCCTGCCTTGCAAGCGCGAAGGCCCGAGTTCGACTCCCGGAACCCACATACGAAAAAGGGGCCGGTGATATCGCTCAGCGGCGCGGGTGCCTGTTGGCGCGTGAGGTCCTGAGGTCGTTCCCCCGGTACCCACAAAAAAAAAAAAAAAAAAAAAAAAAAAAAAAAAAAAAAAGCTGTTAGAAAAAAAAATCACCTATAAAGGAAAGCCCATCAGAATTACAACAGACTTCTCAGCACAAACCCTCAAGTCCAGAAGAGCTTGGAGTGAAGTATTTCAAGTTCTGAAAGAAAACAACTTCTAAACCAGATTGATGTACCCTGCAAAACTATCTTTCAAGATTAGTGGAGAAATAAGATACTTCCATGGTAAAGAACAACTGAAGAAATTCATGATCACCAAACCAACCTTACAAAGAATACTGAAAGATATTCTAGACAGAGATAAAAATGACCAGAATTCCAAGAACTACAACAATAAGAAACTATGAGGCCAGGCCAGCAATTAAACAGAGGGCAAAAGCAGGGAACCAACAGCAGGAAAATATCATGACAAAGGTAATCCAATACAGTTATAACCATCAGTGTAAATGACTTCAATTCACCAATCAAAAGAAACAGACTGGCAGAATGGATCAAGAAACCAGATGCAACAATATGCTGTATACAAGAAACACATTTAATTGAAAAAGAAATTCATAGACTGAAAGTCAAAGGGTGGGAAACAATACTCCATGCAATAGGAACCCAGAAAAAAGCCGGAGTAGCTATTCTGTTTGTAGACAATGTGAACTTCAAACCAAGAATGATCAAAAGAGATAAAGAAGGTTACTACATACTTCTTAGGGGAAAACTTTAAGAGGAAGACATAACAATCATAAAATTGTATGCACCAAATACGGGAGCACCGAACTATATATGATAATTATTAACAGACATGAAAAATCAAATAAGCAATAACACAATTGTAATGGGAGACCTTAATACCCCATTGTCACAAAGAGATAGCCATATCATACAAAGATATAGCCAAAATCATACTAAATGGATAAAAACTGAACGCTTTCAATCTAAGGTCAGGAAAAAGACAAGGATGTCCACTATCACCACTACTATTCAATACAGTTCTGAAAATATTAGCCAGATCAATTAGACAAGAGAGAAAATTAAAAGGAATAAGGATATGAAACAAAGAAGTTACACTACCATTATTTGCAGATTACATGAAACTCTACATAGAAGACCACAAAAACTCCACAAAAAGACTCCTAGATTTAATAAGCATATTCAGTAGCACAGCTGGATACAAAGTCAACACTCAAAAATTAATAGCATAACTGTACACAAACAACAAACTCACAGAGAGAGAAATTAGGGAAACTATACACTTCACAATAGAATCCAAAAAAATGAATACTTAGGAATCAATCTAACAAAGGAAGTGAAGAATCTATATATTGAAAATTACAGTACTCTGAAAAAAGAGATTGAAGAGGAAATCAGAAAGTGGAAAGTTACCCCTTGCTCATGGATAGGAAGAACCAACATAGTGAAAATGGCCATACTCCCAAAATTGTTATACTGATTTAATGCAATCCCAATCAAAATACTATTAGCGTACCTCACAGATCTAGAGAAAACATTCCTAAAATTCATGTGGAAGCAAAAGAGACCTAGAATAGCAAAAGCGATCCTGGACAACAAAGGCAAGGCAGGAGGCATCACAATCTCTGACTTGAAGTTATACTACAAAGCTACTGTGATAAAATCAGCATGGTACTGGCAAAAAAACAGACCTGAGGATCAATGGAACAGATTAGAAGATGCAGACACAACTACAAACACACTCAGTCACCTTGTCTTTGACAAAGTGGCCAAACATGTTCACTGGAAGAAAGATAGCCTCTTTAATAAATGGTGCTGGAAAAACTGACTCTCTACATACCAAAGACTAAAACTAGACCCATGTCTATCACCATGCAGTAAACTAAAGTCAAAATGGATCAAAAATCTAAATATTAGAACAGAAACACTAAATCTACTGGAATAGAAAGTAGGTACAAATCTTGAAGACATAGGGGTAGGCAGAGAGTTCCTGAACAAAATCCAAACTACATGGGGAACACTTCAAAGAATCAACAACTGGGTTCTCATGTTATTAAAAGTTTTGCACATCAAAAGAAATCAAAAATACAACCCAGAGAGTGGGAAAAAATTTGAGCCAACTGTCCCTCAGACAAAGGACTTATATCTAGAACATATAAAGAGTCGAAACAGAAATTAAACCCCCCAAATTCAAAGACCCAATCCAAAAATGGGCATCTGAGATGAATACACGCCTCTCAGAAGAAGAAATACAAATAGAAAATAAATATATGAAAAAATGTTTGTCATTGATCATTTGAGAGATGCAAATTTAAGCAACACTGAGATTCCTTCTCACCCCATAAAAATGGCTATCATGAAGAAATCAACCAATAACAAATGCTGGGTGGGCTGTGGGGAAAAAGAAACCATTCTCCACTTTTGGTGGGATTGTAGACTGGTGCAACCACTATGGATATCAGTGTGGAGATTTCTCAAAAAACTAGAATTAGGAGTCCCATTTGACCAAGCTATTCCCCTTCTGGGTATTTTCCCAGATGAATTTAAAACATCATTCTACAGCGATATGTGTGCACCCATGTTTATAGCAGCACAATTTGTAATAGCTAAATCTTGGAGACAACCCAGATGCCCATCAACCAGAGAACGGATAAAAAAAGATGTGGTATTTTTACACAATAGAGTACTACTCAGCTATAAAGAAGGATTAACTCGAGGCTTTTATAGGTAAATGGATGCAACTAGAGACCATATTCCTAAGTGAAATAAATCAGACTTGCATGTGTAAACATTGTATTGTCTCCCTAGGGTAAAATACTGAAAAGAGTAAATAAGATCCAAAATGTACAATTAATATTATGAAATGGAAAGAAATGGTTCAAAAGGAAAGAGAAACTGGGATGGGGAAAGTAGAAAAGAAGGAAGAGAAAAAGAAAAATAACTAAATATATATAATATCTAAATATATAAAAATAATATATATAAATTTATACATATATAAATACCTAAACATATACATATAAATAACTAAACATATATAAATAACTATATATACTACATATACTATATGTATGCTATATATATACTATATATATTATACATTTACTATATATAGTATATATACTATACAGTATAGTATATATACTATGTATACTACATATTCTATATACTAAATAACTATATATATACTATATATACAAATATACTATATATAAATATATATATACAAAATAGTTAAGATAGTTACACTACTAATTGTTCATTGAAAAGAAAGGTTTGTGCCTGTATTGTTCAATCAATTGTTCAAGCAATGCCTATATTTTATATGAGCAACTACTTTGAAGATAAAAATGAACAATGTACTAACCATTGTTACAATCTTCAATCTTGTTTTGAAATTTTGTATCATTGTTTTTATTGTTTTTGTTTTTCTTTGAATTTTATAAAAATGGTTAAGCATCACAATATAGCTGGAACAATTATAATATGGTATAAAAATGTGTTTTCTATTGATGATAAAAATCACTAATACTACTAAAACAACTATGGTTTATAGTTATATTTATAAATGAAAGAAGTGCTAAATTTTAACTGGAGGTTAGGGAAAATAAAGGTTAAATGTTTTGCTGGGGATATAGCTCAGCAGCACAAGTGCCTGCCTGGCAAGTGCAAGGTCCTGAGTTTGATTCTCAATACAAAAAAAAAAAAAAAAGGTTAAATATTTTCCCATCCAAATTCAGAGACTTTTGACTTCTCCGAATTTTGAGTTTTGCTTTTTCCTGAAGTGGACAGGTTCAGCATCGAATCCATGTCTTTCATTCTCTGAGATTTCTAGACAGTGTGTTCTGCATAATATGTATTCCACAGGGGTGGTCATGTGTTTGCGTGAAAGTGGTGTCTTTGTGTGTGTGTGCGTGTGTGTGTGTGTGTGTGCATGTGTGCACATCTGATTATCTAATATTGGTCTGCTCTAATTTAAATGCTCTAAACCCCACTGGTTATGGGACAGGGAAGGACACCTCATATTGAAATTGATTAGTCATAAATTTCTTTGATGGCTGGTTAGTATTCAAAGTAGTAAGATTTCTTGTAGCTAAAATATAGTGGCTTATTTAGTCTTAGGTTCTGAATATGGAAATACATACCATTTTAAAACTTAATTTTAAAATTCAACTTCTAACAACACAGACATATTAAAAATCTAAAGTGTTGTATAGCAACATGCAATTTTTCCTTCCTTCCCTGCCTCCGTCTCCCAGATTCCATTTCTAGAAGAAATGCATATACAAAGAGGCAGAACAATCTAGGCATTTCACCTGTTGACTTTTACATTTTGGAAGTTGTTTCATATTACTTATACTTTTTGAGGACATGTAGCATCCCATTTGTGAATGCAGCATACTTTATTTATTTGGTTCTATGTTGATGGAAATTTATGATATTTTCAATTTTTTATTCTTATAAATAACACATACACAATTTTGAAAACATTTAAATTAAGTGAGTTGCATATACTACTAAAAATAAAATCTTTCCATCAGAAAGAATGTGCATTTTAAATTTAGATTAATTTGGCCATATTACCATACAAAGAAGTTGCCTCCACTTTCACTCACACCAAGTATATGTGAGGGTTGAATTTGATAAAATACATATTTCCTTGGAACTTGGAACTATTTGGAGGAATACTGGGGATAAATTCACCAGTTACTAAACATGTTTCTCACATTTTATTTTTCTTTAAAGCCACATACTAAGATAAAAAATAACACAGTAATTTTCCTGGCTCATTGATCCTTTTATTTTCACTTTTGTGGAAATGTTTGATTTTGGTTTTGTATTTTGTAGGGTAGCATAGAATTACTCACCAGAATCCTGATAGCCTGGGTCAGGATGTTAGAAGTTGTTCTAATAAATAATTCATTATAGTGATTGACTGGCAGAGAATTGTGGGTCTTCTGACAAGCCTCTTTAACTATGCCACATTAGAAGCTTACTACCAAATTCAAAGCATGTAATAGTTATAGTCTCTTAGATGTTTGGCTCATAAAATGTGTTAAAATAAATGATACCAGTAATATACTAACAATGATGGGGTACCATTTTATATCCATAGTTACCTGGTCTCTGTTAGCTTAAGACTTTAGATGTGTAGTTTCTGGGTTCTTTTTCAACTAGGTCAAGAGTAACACATTTTCCTTTTTGCTAGACAGGCAAACCAAGTGGTAAATGTCACTCATGAAGAGCATTCTCAAATGTTATAACATGTGATTAGATTAGATGAAATCCAAAGCAGCAACATACTTCTGAGTATGTTCTCAGAAACTTGCATCGTAATTTTCTTTGAGACGATCTTTACTAGTAAAGCGCTAACACATTAGACAATACTAAAATTTTTATAAATATATTATTTCTTGAATCTCTTCCAAGTGTTTATCTTTGAAAATCTCTTTTGATAATTCTATGAACTTTAAACATGTTTCTCCCAGCTTTTATTAGACTTCTAGGCTAAAATGTTTTCCTAATCACTGTGGCAAGTGGCCCAAAAAACTAGGATAAGCTTCCTCATGGGAAAGAAAATAAAATAATTAAACAATAGTGTTAAGAGTTAATTAAAATGACTATAATGGGTGGATAGGTTCACATTATAGGTTCTTCTGAAATTTGACTAAAATATGAATTATTGACTCATTGACTAATCACATGACAATTAGCTACTCATGGAGACACCAAAATTCCTTGAGTAAATAAAGGAATGGTAATAAGTGTTATTAGGAGACACAAAAACTTAGACATTAGAAACTAATTTTGGTTCCTGTGAAAATAGTGGGAATCAACAGGAGAACACATAGAAGAAAGTAAGTATGAGGAAAATATGAAAAGGGTTTGGTTAGAAACAATTACTTCTGTGAAAGGAGATCAGACTGTGACCAAAAACAATCTATAAAATCAACAGATCTTACTTTTATTTGTTCATTGACTCATTCATCCTATTTACTGGCTCTAATATAGCTCTCAATATTATGCTTTGTGACATATTCATTGACCAGCCACTTATTATGTGGGCTAATCAACAATTAGAGGGCCCAAAAATGGCCAGTTAGACTGAATGTCATAGGAAATAGTGTCATCAGTTATGTAAGGAGTTGTATTAAACATTCCCCACATAACAAGTTAAAGACAACTATGTATAAATATACCATCTCTTAATCAAAGTTGAACAAGTCATCTACACCTCAGGTCATGCCTTTTGGGGCTCCCACTGTAAAGAATATGGGGAAACAAACCTAAAAACTGAGTAAAGACTGAGTGCAGTTGGCTTTAAAAATCTGATTTAGGAGAGACTTTGAGAAAACAAATTATGACAATATGAGGCTACCCAGCATGATGTAGGATCTGAAAAACATGATACATGAAAATTGATTAGGCAAACTGGGGGCTATATTTTTATTCTGGGACCAAGTAAGTTTGAGTTACGGTTCTAGCATTTTCCCCTGTGTGCAATCTTGAGATATTTATGTTACAAAGATAATAACATTGGCTGCCACATCAGTTAATATGATTATAGATTCAGGTTCCTGAAAAGCCAGGGAACTTAGTTGAACCTATGACTATATCATTTGTTTACTGGGCAAGAAGTCTACAGGTACTTGGTTCTAGGGTTAGCTAAACAATTCCATGAAAGTAAGGGTTCTAGATTCTCTATGACTTCTCTTATTTTATAACAGTAGTAGTGGTGGCTCCAGACATCTCATCCTCATAATTTAAGCCCAATGAAACCCAGTAAAAGGAGGCAAAGATATGACATAAGAGGGAGAGAGAGAAGGAAAGAGGGAGAGAGTGAGACAGAGAGTGAGGAGATGGGTGGAGGAAAATTTTCTTGGCCAAAAATGAATTCTATTGCCACTTCCAGATGCAAGAGAGGCTAGGAAAGGAAGTATTTGATTCTTTATCTTCTATAGCAGGATCTATAGCAGGCAGACAGACAAGAGAGATGGAGCTGATGAGGTTGACTACAAATACCGTGCAAAAGTCCTCTACTACTTGTATGAGTCCAGTGAGACCAAGCACACACACACACACACACTCACACACACACACACACACACACACACACACACACACACACACACAGGTCCGGTTAGTAAATGGATTACTCCCAAATAGGCAGCAAGAATAAACAGAAACCTAGGATCCATGGCAAGCCAGTCTTTAAAGGTTCGGAAAGCTGCATAGGGTAGATGGAGTCTTGTCTGTTTGTGGCCCAGACTGCACCTCAGTTGAGGGATGTGGAAAACGCCCTGCCCTAAGTTCATATGCCCTAGGCACTAATGGGGCATGCTGAGCTCAATCATTGTAGAACATTCCGTTTTGAGATGAAGGAGGATACAGCCTGGTTTGTTACAGACATTTCCTTCTTACCTAGACTATTGCGTTCTCAGCATATTCTCCAAAAAAAATTGTAAGCAAAAGGGGAAAAATGGGTCAGTTAATGCCTCCTATACATTTCAGAATATAACTGTAATATTAAGTGATGAAACATATAAAGTAATTTTTACAGGCAAGTGTTGCAAATATCAAAAAGTAGCAACAGTTAGTTTTTACTTTTATTTTCCTTGAAGAATATTTTAATGGAGATACTTTACAGTTTCCTTAAACATTTGGGTGTTTTGATACATGTGACAATAGGAGAGAACAGAAATAAAATAATTATAAAATTTCTATTCAAATTACATCTGCTCCAAAAATAAAAAATTTTTAAAAATTAAAAAAATATTACATCTGCTCCAAAATGATATCCACCCTGTGAAGCAGTGAGTTCGCCATTTGTAAAAATTTTAAATAAAATTGAGATGACTCCTCTTTCTTGAAGGATGGATTTTAGGATTTATTGTGTTAGATTTGTAGGATTCCTTCTAGTTGAAGTTGCCATTGTTCTATAGTAGACAAGTCAGAGATTCAAGGGAAGAGATTTTTCTCTTTGCTTAAAATTTTCACTCAATTTGTGTTTGGGTTAAGTTGCAATGCTCTAGCTGGATCCAGAATTTCTAAAAAGAGGAATATTAAAAGTCTAACCATTAAAACTCTGCTGGGAGATGCTACTCATTCACTATTTTTGGAGAATTATTTTTCCTTAGATATTGAAGGGTACAGGATAATAGTATTTTTCCTGCTTATTTTTTCCGTTTCCTTTTAGATGTTGGCATTCTAACTATCAATACACCTTGAAGCTAAAAAATAAATGTCATGGTTAGTAATTTTCCCTAAACTTCCCTACTGGATTATATAGTCCTAAAACAACTGTATAGTTCTCATTTTCTGCACTTCCCTTTTGCACGTGTATTCTCTCTTCCTTCGTTAGGATTTGGTAAGCATGCTCTGAATGTGTTAGAATTGTGTAAATGATGTTTGCTGTGTATGATTTGTTTCCTCTCCCTATGCCTGCCAGAGGAGGGAGGTGTTATATCTCCAGAGACTCTTTTACCAAGTCCATGTTTTAAATAAATGAAATTTGTACAGACTCCAACACACCATCTTGAGATAACCTCAGGCCCTGAAGTATACTGACAAGCAGAATGATCACAGCCAAGACATAAAACTACTTTTAAAAGCAGTAGCTGGATGAAAAGCATTACCAGCAACTGAATAAGGGAAAAGATGGCTTCTTCAAATTGAAAACAGTCTTCAAACTAAGATAAATACTGAAAACATTTCCAAAACTCATATTTTCATGATGTTTAAAAGCTGTCCACGGAAGGGACACAGGCAAAGCTGCTCAGTGAAAAGCTCATATAATCCCCACACAAGCGTCACTATTTTTACACTTCATATTTTCAGTCCCTTTCTTTTTTTCTTTTTTTTTCTTTTTGTAGGTTCTAGGGGTTGACCTCAGGACCTCGCGCGCCAGCAGGCGCCCATGCCGCTGAGCGATATCCCTGGCCCTTTTTTTCGTATGTGGGTGCTGGGAGTCAAACTCAGGACCTCGTGATTGCCAGGTAGGCGCTTATGCCACTGAGCCATCTCACTGACCCTTCAGTCCCTTTCTACTTTGCTTACAATTTACCAAAACTGTTTTCTTCAGCTCACTAGTGCCCTACAGTTTACAAAATCTTGCCATACGTTTCTCTAACCTTACTTAACTTCTCGGCATCATTCAATAGGCTGACAACTTCATCCTCCACGTAGCTTTTGTGAGATTCCACTTTCCTTTTTCTCTTCCTTTCATTCTAGCTGCTCCATATCTGTGTTTTTAAATTTTCTGACTCTTTCTTTTTGGTCCAACTCTTAGTGTTGGACTATCATTAGTGTTGGATTGGATTTCTCCTCTTGTCTACCTATACTCTTGCACAAAGTTTGAAATTCCATCCTTACGTGATGAAAAAATTTGTCTTTCTAGCATAGAACTTCTCCCCTGAATGTGGTCTATCTAATAATTAATAGATTTCAAACAATATGCCCAGAGTTAAACTGTTAGCAGTGACTGACTCCATGCCCAACTGCCATACAATGTCATCCTTCCCCAATTTTCCTATGGTAAATACAACCATTTAATAATACCTGAAACATGGGAGACATCCTGAGTACTCCTTTTTTATTACCTTCAAATCCAGCCAATAAACAATTTCTGTTAACTTATCATCTAAAATATATGTCTAGTCCATGCACTGTTCCCTCCTGCACCACTGCCACCTAGTCCAAGCTAACATCATCTGCCACCTCATCTACTGTGGTAGACTTCTAATTTCTCTAACTTTTAAGTTCCCACAGCTCCTTTTATTAGCTCCCCTACAATCCATTTTGCATAGTGGCCAGATGATTTATAAAAAACTGACATCCTATCACATAACTCCCTAAGTCAAAAATTATTGAAGAATTCTTATCTCATGTTGAATAAAATCTAGACTTTTTACCACAGTCTATGGAGCACTGCATGTTCTAATGCACTACAAGTTTTTCAACACCATAACTATTCTTTTACTTTTTTACTAAGCCTCAGTCACACTGGCCTAATACATCAATGTCTTTTTTTTTTTTTTTCTGGCTGAGGCACTGGTTTTGCGCTTGCTGTTACTTCTTCCAGAAGATTCTGCGTTTTGTTCCTTGCATAGATCATTCTTCCTCCTCATCCTTCAACTTTCAGCTTGAACACAGCATCATCATGGATGCCTTTCTGAAAACTTCACCTAAGGTTTTATTTACCTATTTCACTGATAGGAAGATAATTTTTTTTTTAATTCCTGGGATTTCAGATACTTTAAAAATCAAACCTATGAAAAGCAGATGCAAAACTAGTATTTAGGAGAAGAAATAGGTTACAATGAGCAGAGTTCCATTTGAGTACCTGTACCAAACCTTTTAACTTTCTGACAAAAATTACAAACTCTATAGCCCCTAGGGCATTTGGCAGGTAGCTGAAATTAATATGATGGGCTATATGTAGGACACTGGGAAGTGGTGAACCAGACACACATGAGCATATGAAAGTATTCAAGATGAAAGTTCTGAAACACTGTCCGTGATAAGCTAAACCTGTCCAGGGACTGAATGTGGCCCTTCAATTGCAAGTTTAAGATCCATGTCCAGATGTTTCTCTTTCATTGAATAAGTCAGGGCATTCCTAGACATAAACATCATTTTAATGCTTCCATATATGTATATTAAAGTAAAATACAATTATACAATCTACAGCCTAGAGCCGCCCATTCTTTATTAACTGTTTAGATGTGTTTCTTTTTTCTATCCAGGTTTTTGGAGTAATAGAAATATTAATATTATGTGAGCAGTATTACCTAGCAGTTTCTGGAAGAACTTTGTGTGCAAGTCAAAGTACCTGAAGGTGATGCTGAATGAGATTCATGGAAGGATTTGAAAAAGAGTGATGATTTTTGTGATTTAGATCATCAAATTTGTGTTTTAGAAGAATCATTCCTCAGCACTGTGTAATAATGCTCAGAATAAGAGGGAGCAGGGAGTTAGTAGTTACTGGAGTAATTAAAATGAGAACCGATGAAGGTAAAGACAGCTTGAAATGATTGAGGAAGTAATAATTAGCTAGAAAATCCAGATTTTAAAAAGCTACTACAGATAAGTACTAAAGTTTTAAATTTCTGAACAGTTATACTAAAATGGAAAGTAAGATGTTATTCACTAACAATTACTGTTTTGGTTTAGATCTAAAATGTCCCCCCAAAGTCTCATGTATTCAGATATAGAGCTTTCGGAGGATAACTGGATCATGAGAGTGCTGTATTAATTAGCAGAAAAATCCATTGAAGAATTCGTACTTGAATATACTTTCAGGAGGTGGGGTCTGGTTGGAAGAGATGGGTCACTGGGGTTGTGCTTTGGAGGTTATAAATACCTGGCTCTTTCTGCTGTTTGTGCTTTTTGACTGCTGTGGGATGAACAGCTTTTCTTCTGCTTGTTCCTTCTGCCATGACATTTCTGCCTTTGAGCCATCCTACGATAGACTAAATGCTTTGAAACTATGAGCCAAAATAAAACTTTTCTCCTTTAAATTATGCATGTCAGACACTTTATCCAAGCAGTGAAAAAGTAAGTGATACAACTACCTAAGGAAAGACTGAACACAAGTCAAGACAACCAAACTGTTCTTAAAGTTCAAGAGAAGCACATCTGTCAACATGAGGGATATTGTCCTACAAAGGACACTTGGCAAACACATGGCTATTTCTCAATGAAGCCTTTGATAAAAGACGAGGATAACATACGCATTCATAATTCAGTGAAGTGTGTCCATAGGGAGCTAAAATAATATGTAGACATTTTATTTTCTTATGATTTAACTAGTATGGAAAAAAGAACTTTAAAAGCCTAGGCGATAAATTAACAGTATCTCCTAAACTCATTTTTCAAACTCCAGATTATGGCTTTTAAGGATTGTGACATTATGATTGTAGGTTATGAGCAGCTCTTTAAAAGATGAAACAATAGGTTATATATATGTGTGTATGTATGAATATGTATTATAAATACAAATATAGTATTTGTACTCAGTAAGGGCAAATACAATAGCGTAAAGTGGGCATGTAAATATGTGTGTATATGTGGCCCAATGCATTTCTATTATTTCAGCTTTTGGTAAAAATAAGTCTGGAAAGCACTTTTTTAGACAAAACTTCAGCATGTCTCATCTCAGCTATGATTCTCAGTGAGATTTCTATTGAGTGCAAAAGGGAAAATGACTGAGCTATGGTTTAAAAGCAGGATTGTGATCAATTCTCCTTAGATACATGGTAAGAAAACTGATATCCTCCTGTTTGTACCTGAGGTTATGCCTGCCCAGATACAACCGGTTTCTCCCCACAAAATGCTATGAGGGACATAAGGACAAAAAAACAAAAACAAAAACAAACTCCCTGGATCTGTCCAAATGCTGAAACAAGCCCTTGGTAGAAGCTACTGAATTCTATCCTTTAAGATACATTGTGGCTAACTCAGAAAGCTTAATTTTGAGTAGGAACATATTATGGTCCACATGGCAGAGTGTAATGGTTTTGAGATATGTGTAGTTTGGTGTTAAGTAGGTAGATCAGGAGTCACCAACCAAAATGCAAATGAAGTAAATGTTTGAATACACTGGATGGATAGAAGCTAGAGACTGGTGGGATCTGGTGAATTGAAAAGTGTGAAACTTTCTAAATGGGGTTTCCAGTGAATAGCTGCAGTTGGATATTGTCCTTGGGAATGTGATCTTAGTGTTTTGAGTAATCCTCAATTGTCAAAAGATCTGGAAATCCATATTTTTATGCAAAAATACTTATTTCTAAGTATTAGCAAAATATGTTAAAAATTTAATGGTGTGTTAGTGGCCAACATATTTTATGAGCAACTTTTATTCCCATGGTTCCTGGTTTGCCTGTTTGATCAGGAATAATTTTTAACTCAAGAACGCCCTTTCTTGAAATGAAGTTTATGTACAATCCAATAAAAAAAACTACCGTAAACAAAAATGCTCTTCTTTGAGAGTGGAATAGAATTTTATCCTCATATATTTGCTTTTTGTGGTATTTCTAGCCCTTCTCCAATTATTTCCAGTTCTAGAAAAAGAGAACAGATCTAAACAGTAGTAATATCATGTCTTTGAGGTGGAATTCTTTTATCTTTTTATTCAAAGGACACTTTGCTGGCTGGTTCCATTGTTTTTGAGAACATTCTTATATTATAATACTGTACATCAATACAGGGAAAGGATGCTTGTCTTTAAAATTTTCATATGTTGGAGCATATATATAGAAGTATATACATAGCTTTTTTAGGTGAACAGGATCAAATTATTTAGGTAAAAGTTATAAACCAAAATGTCTAGACAAAAATTTTGTTTCAAACCATTTAGAATTAGAATTAACATTTTCACAATCCATTCTGGTGTTGCCATATCTATTTAGAAAAACATTTAAAATCTGAGATCTACAATGAAGTTAAGTAAGTTGACCTGTAGAGCAATCTGGGATTCTTTATGTAATAAGGCTAATTATAAACAAATGAAAAAATTCAGAGCATTTGTTATTGAATTAAAAGTTGATAATAAATCAGTAAACACTAATAATAGATCAAGAAAACAGAAAATTTTTTATAACTCATTCCCATTAAAATGAAGGGGAGAGGACTTTGAATCCTATGGTTAAATGACATGTTCAAAGTTTCACTGTTAATAAGCCATGAGGTGGGACTAGAATACAGACTTTTCTATTCTGAGACACTGTTTTTATTTTTCTGCACCTTCCCTATCCAAATAGTGAAGAGTTTAAAAAATCTCCATAGGAAATGTTTCAGGCATCTGTTTCAAAATAACTGACAAAAGCTGTAGTGACACTAGATATTTGGCTACAAACAGATTTTGTTTCAAACAGATTTTTATATAATTTTTGCATAAAATCAATTGACAACCTTTGAGAGAGGTAGATCTGACTCCTGAATATATGTGGTAAGAAAAGCATCCCAAAATGTGGGTTATTTACTCAATAAATTTCAAATGCTCAATACAAATTTTATAAGTCCCCTGGCCTTCCTAATTTTCTTCTCACTCACCTTATAAGGAGTCAGGAGTAGAAGTTGACATATTAACAATATTATCTATACATTGATGTATTTATACTTTAAATATATAATTCATACTACTTATCACAGAACTTTTATTTTTCTAAGTAGCTTTCAAAAGGAAATAATCTATCAATATTTTCTGTCTCTATTCTTGCCTCCTGTTCACAGTTCCCTTTTTGCTGTCTTTTATTGAACTCTTGACCTTGGACAAAGATTCAGCTTTGCATGAAATTTTGAAAGTGACTTTTGGTGGTTCAGTTGTTAACTGTGTATGAAAGAAATGTAGCTTACCTTGGAGGCTCTTGGGGTTTTTAACTTACTACGCCAGAAAGCAGAGCAATCTGGGGAAATTCAGCTAATGTCTCCCAGCTGTGGAGGAAAAGTGTGAACAGCCCTGTCAGGAGGGATGCCTCTTTCTGTTCTTTGCAGACAGTACCCTACACTCAAACCATCACTTCTCATTTGCTATTTGGACAATGGTGATGGAACTGCTGCTCTATTGCCCACGGAGAAGCAGAGTAAAGAGTCTGGATCTGGTCTTCTAATTGCCCTGGACAAAAGAAGTTTGAAACTCAATCTGGGTCCTGAAGAACATGTAGAGAAGGCTGACAGATTGCATATAGTCACAGCTTTGGCCTCAAGGTTGCTGGTTGACCAATCAGTAATACAAGGAGAAATGACATTTCTGCCATTTCTAACATTGTAGTTCTTTCCAGGTGAGCAAATTAAATGCCATCACTTAGTCCTGGGAGCAATTCAGCATTTCTTGGTAAATTTCCAAAGCATTTTTTGTTAGAATGTTTGAGCTATCACGTGATCCAGGCTGTTGGAGGAAGTGACAGAAACATAAGAAACAAAAATCTTCAGAAATAAATATTAAATTTTAACCACAGGGCTATAATTGTCAACCTTAATGCTTAAACAAAAACCAGATGTTGAGTGACTACATATACTTAGCACTATTTGTAGCAAACACTACGGCAGCCACACCCTATGTCTTCCCTCCTATGGCAAAACCCACATTTGCTGATAAAGTGATATTATATGTGACAAAATTCTGACACATGAATGAGATATCTGATTGATGATTTCCAAGAATGATTTCCTTTCATAATTAAAGATGATGTGGAAAAGAAAAACTATTTTCTCTCTTTTCTTTTAATCTTTTAACATTCGAATGAAGCTTCATGAGAGTAGACTACCTCTGTTTATGTTTGTATTCGTATGCTTACAGCAAAGCTTGGTACTTAGGATTTTCTCATAATATTTACTTAATAATTGAATGCAAACATCTGTAAGGGGGCCGGTGAGATGGCTCAGCGGCATAAGCGCCTGCCTTGCAAGCGCGAGGGCCCGAGTTCGACTCCCGGATCCCACATACGAAAAAGGGGCCGGTGATATTGCTCAGCGGCACGGGTGCCTGTTGGTGCGCGAGGTCCTGAGGTCGAGCCCCCGGTACCCACCAAAAAAAAAAAAAATCTGTAAGGGACAGTAATGCTTAGAATGGGAGCGAACTTTACAATCTTGAAGCAACAATCATTATGACAATAGGCAATCATCTGAAGATGGCGTAGTGAAGTTCTCCGATGACATCATTAACTACTGAGACAGGTTTATGTATTGAATTCCCTATTGTTTTACATTCATTCCTTCATTCAACAGATATTTATTGAGTGTTCAGTCTGGGCTGGAATTTGTTTTAAACTTGAGAGATATAGCAGGGAACAAAACAAAACAAATTCCTTATCTCTTTTCTAATGGAAAGAGAAACCCAATGAACAAATTCACAAGTAAATACATTTCGTTGGGTGGTTAGCATCATGAAAAAAATAAAGCTGAGTAAGGAGGAGTAGGAAGTTCTGTGTTTTCCTGGGGTAGGCTTGTTGCTATTTTACCTGAGGTGTTCTGGGAAGACTACTGAAAAAAAAATGTCAACTAGGAATGAAGAAAGAGAAAGAGATGGAGATAGAAGAGCATTCTGGACAGAAGAAAGAAATGAAAATGTCCTGAGGTGCGAGCATGCTTGGTGAGGTTGAAAGATAGAAGCCTGCTTGTGTGATTGCACCAAAGTGAGTGAAAAGAGTACAGGCACACAGGATGATGGGCAGCCAGCTCAGAGGAGCCATAAGCTATTGTAAGGACTTTGGCTTTATTCTGCCTAAGATGAGAAGCCATTGAAGAGAAGGGAAATCTAAGCAGAGGAGTAACTTAATCTGACATATTTTTGAAGAATCCCTCTGGGTATTATATGTATATATATATATATATATATTTTTTTTTTTGTGTGTGTGTGTGTGGGTACCAGGGGTCGAACTTAGGACCTCACGCTTGCCAGGCAGGCGCTTATGCCGCTGAGCTATCTCACCGGCCCCTCTGGGTATTAACGAATAAGTGAAGGGTAGTAAAACACAAGGAACCATTTAGAAGGATTTTAGAATGACACAGGGAAAAGATAATGGTATATTAGATCATGGTGAAATTGGTGAAGGTAGTGAGAAGTGATGAGATGCATACTTTGAGGATAGAGGCATACTTCGTGAGACAGTTTTGGTGACAGACTATTAATATATATTTTGTTTTAGATATTAAAAATTATTTGGCCACTCACTCCCCATTTATTTAGTATGTATTTATCACCACATTTCAAGACTTATTTTTTAAAAGCTTTTAAAGAAATTTGCTCTTTTATAGTTAAAAGTAAATGGTCCTTGAAGATGACTGTTACTCCTGTAGTAATCACTTATAATTCTAGCAATGTTTTGACAGGTTCAACTCATATGCACAATTTAAAAATATCTGGATCTACCTTAGATTTCTTTCCAATATTGAATGCTAGCTCTAGTTAGCAACTTAATTTACAAAATCCCAAGTCTTAAGTTAAAGGATTACCTAAGATGGTTCTACCCAGTGTGCTAGCCAGCTTTCCACTACAATAACAAAATACTTGAATTAATCAGCTTATTCAGAGAAAAGGTTTATTTTGGCTTATATATTTGGGGGTTCCATTCTGGTTAATTGGCTTCATTTGCTTTGGACCTGTGGTGAGGCAGCACATCATGACAGGAGTGTGTGGCAAATCAAACCAAAGAGCAAGAGGAAGGGGTTGGGATTTCCCTTTCTTGGCACACATGTAATGACATAAACACAGCCCACCTGGCACTTCTTAAATGTTCTACCTCCCGATAGTGACACTCTGGGGACCAAGACTTTAATGCATGGGATTTAGGGAATATGCAACTTCAAAACTCAATTTTTCTGTTAGAATATGGAGAAACAGAGGCTCTGATAATTCTTGAGAGCTTCAGTTTCTCCATCAGGATAATATGGTGATCATGTTAAATATTTTTCCAAGAGTTCGTTGAGTTTTATAATTTTTGTGATTTAAAAATGTAAGTTTGTTACAGCACACTTTCTTTAAATACTCAAATCCAAATAGCTTGAGTCTCATTTTTCTTGAAATAGGGAAACTTAGATTCTGATTATATTTCCTTCCCCAAATACTTACATAAATATCTGAAAAATGCCTACACATTCCACAGATCTACCCAGGATGTCACTTGCCATTTTAGTCAGCTGACTTGCTTTGGACCATAGGTCCAGGAGCTTTCTATTCCTGTTCTCTTGTGAAATTTAGGCCTCGTTCTCCCAGGCATCTGTCCTCCTTTGGACTACTGTATTTGTAATAAAGATAGTGCTATAACTTTTAATGAGTATTCTCTAAAGGCTTAAGCACAATGTTGTATGATTCCAGTGATAATGACTATTTTATTATTTCAATGCTTGAGATCCTAGGTCCCAGATTTTGACTGTGGTCTGCTAGAGATTTTGTTTATTTGTTTGTTTAGCTCCTTTGGTTGTCTTTAATGTAGTCCTGATTATATAACTGTGTAAAACTGACCAGGTTAGTTATGCCAAAGAGAATCACTGAATACACACGTACCATACCTAGTGTGATAGTTACATTAGTCTCTTGTGGCTACAATAACAAATTACTAGAAGCTAAGTGGCTTAAAAGAATGCAAAGTTATTCTTTCACAGTTCTAGAGGGCAGAAATCCAATCAGTATCACTGGGCGGAAATCAAAGTGTCAGCAGGGCTGCACTCCATGTGGAGGTTCTGAGGGAGAATTATGCTTTCCTTTTTCAGCTCTGGGGTCTAACTGCATTTCCTGACATGTGGCTGCCTCACTCTAATCTCTGTCTCTATTGTCACACTGTTTCCTCCTCTGCCGTCTGTGTGAAACCCCTACTGCCTCCCTTTTATAAGGACGAATCATACTATGTCATGTAGGGCACTCTGGTAATCTTCCTATTTCAAGGTTCTTAGCTCAGTCATATCGGCAAAGATCCCTTTCCAATAATGTAATATTTACAAGTGCCAGAAATTAAGACCTGATGTCTCTGAGGGCTCTTATGCATCCTACTACACTAGTGCTTTATATACTGTTCACCAAATACAGTACTTCCAATTCGTCATCCAGGCAATGATAGTATTACACTACCTGATTTTCTTTGCTTCGGTGGAGTAGTTATGAACAATGAGTAGAAGCAATTTGTGTCACATCCTGGTTAGAGAATACAATTGCTGGTTCTAGATTTCAAGAGCTGGATTCCCACTGGTCTTAGCCTAGTAATATTTGGAATTGTGGGTGAACCATCACCCCAGATTCCAGAGTGAGAAGACATGGACTAGAAGCCTCTGCTAATTTGTAATTATATTGATGATGAAATAATACAAATTTGCCATTAAAAATTAGTAAATTTTGCTTTTAATTGCTTTGTTTTTCTGTGACAAAAATTACCAGACCTTGACTGGTAGTCCAAATTCCAAACTCCCAAAGATGAGAAGTCCAGAAAAAAGAAAACTTTCTCTTTCACCACAGTTTAAAATCTGTGTCCTCACATGTGTAAATATCTCATTGCCTCTCTGGTGTAAGAAACTGAAGGTGTAAACAAGAACCAAAATGTATAATAGATATTGTGAAATAGGAAGTAATTGTTCAAAAGGAAAGGGGAACAGGGTTGGGGGGTGGAAGAGAAAAGAAAAAAATGAGAAAAAAAGGATAAAAAATGAAAACAAAGCTTTGTAAATAAGGAAAGCAAGAGAGGTTGAAGAGAAGGGAAGGGAATAGGAAAAAAGATTAACTAAGATATGTCATGTACTAGTACAGATTCCCTATGATGAATGTGATCATTATGCAAATCTAAATTATACCAGTAAACTTAATTTAAAAAAAAGAACTGTGCACTACATGGTTGAAAGTGGAAAATTCCATGTTTTATATCTACCAGGGTGAAAAAAACCCTGTCTCCAAATCACATTAGAGCTAAATAACTGATTATCAGTGTATTTTCCAAAATGCAGTGGTCTATATTTTATTAATAGCAGCTTTATTGAGATGTAATAGGATGTAGTTCATCTACCATTAAAATTGATGATTTTTAACATATGTGTATGTTATATATATTTAACAAATATATATGTTATATATATTTAACATATATTTATATTTATTTTTATATACTTTATATATTATTTTATATATTTATATTTATATATATTTAACATACATATTTAACATATATATGTTGTATATATATTTGACATACATATATATGTTAAATATATATATATATGTATATATCCTAGTTGGTTTTAGTATACTTACTGAGTTGTACCACCATGATCTAATTTCAAAATATTTCAGAATATTTTTACCACACCAGAAAGAAACCCTATAAACAATTAGCAGTCATTCCTTATTTTGAAGCCCCTCCCTTCAGCTCCTGGTAACCATTAAGTTACTTTCTGTCTTTATGGATTCACCTATCCTGGATGTTTTATATGAGATTATGCTCTTTATGGCCCTTTCATGACTGACTTGTTTAGAATAAGATCATCAAGTTTCATCCATGTTGTAACATATATTTATACTTCATTTTTTAGCTGAATAATATTCCATTGTATAAATATGACACATTTTGTTATCCACCCATCAGTTAATAGCTTGTTTCTACTTTTGGGATATTGTGAATAGAGTTTGTGATGCTAAACTTGAATGTGCCAACTTGATTGGCTTGCAAGCCACTCAGGAGATTGGTGGAGCCAATCTCCACTAATAGATTGGTGGACACATCTGGGTGCGTCTGTGTGGTTCCTGGAGATGTGACCTTGGGCACTATATCTGGTCCATTGCCAGTTCCTCTCTGCCATTGTTCTGGTCAATTTCCTGGCCACCGTGAAGTAAGCAGTTTTTTTTCCACCATGCTCTTCTGCCATAATGTGTCTGTCTTGGAACCAGTGGACCATGGACTCAGTTCTCTTAAAGCGTGAGCCAAATTAAGTCTCTTCTCTTTTAAATTATGGTTATCAGGTATCATGTCCAATAATGGGAAAGCAGAGTCATTGCTGTGACTATAACTGACTACGTTGTTGGGAATTTTTGGAAATAGTTTATGGGAGGAGTATGAAAAAGTTTGGAGAGGCAGTCTAGAGAAGCCCTAGAATCTTATGAGCAGAGCTTAATGAGGTATGCGAGTCAGAGCTCAGAAGACACAATGCTGATAAAATGCAGAAGGAAAGACAAAGCTTAGGAGGTTTCAGTTGGGTTCAAGGACTCCACTGGCCCTTGGATTCCAGGCCATGTGTACTACTCTTTGGCTGAAAATTTGTCTACATTTTGCCCATATCCTGAGACTCTGCAGAAGACTGAGATTAAAGGTGGTGGACTATTTAGTCTAGTGGAGGAAATTTCAAGACAGCTCAACATTCGGGCTGTGGATAGATACTGCTAGCTGCTTTTAGCCAGATTTATAGTAAGAATACAGAGCAAAAGCCAGGGTGGAAATTTTTGAAAAACTTAAATTTTGTCTCAGAAGGAACCATGTGTAAAATGCAGTCAAAAGAGCTGTGGTTGCTGAAAAACAATTTGTGCCATTAAAAAGAAACCAAGCAGAAAAAAAAAAAAGAAGAAGAAAGAAACCAAGTACTTTGTATAGGGATAAGAAGAAAGATTACTTAAGGACATCATAGGAACCAGCAAGACCCCACCTGTATCAGGATTAGGAACAATAAAGTGTAACTATTTCATTTGAGAAGAGAGCTTTTGGGCTCCCTGCTTAAGAGGGGCCTCCTAGAGAATTGGCTCCATGGGATTCATTTCACTGTACTCAGTCATCCAGGCACTCAGTAGCTGCTGCAGCCATTGTCCAAGGGAGCCTGACTAATGCTCCCTCTGAAAACAGACACTGGTGTAGTTCATATGATATTGATTTTACCAACATGCAGAAAGCAGGAGTTGTGGTGTCATGGAGGCTTCCATCTGGATTTCAAAGGCCAGGCAAAGAACCTCTGAGAGGGCAGTGCATGAAGCTGTGGGAATAAAGCCAAAGGTGCAGTGGACACTCCAGGAAGTCAAAGATGCCAGGAACAAGGAACATCTTATGAGAAAAGCTGTAGGCTATGAGTAGAGTCAGCCTATCAGAGAGCCCATGTGGGCTGCAACCAATAAGACTGATGGGATGGGGATGACCAATGCTCTCTGGGATTCACACCTTAACACCATGTGCCCCAGATGCTGGATACGTTTGCCCTGCTGGTTTTCAGTCTTGCTTTAGTCTAGGTCTTTTCTATCTCTTTATTTCTCCTCTTTAAAATGGGAATGTTTACCCTGTGCCATTGAACCTTGTACTATGCATTTATTTTTTTAACAAAAATTCAGAGCTAAGAGTTTGCCTTGTATCTCAGAAAAGACTTGGACTTATACTTTTGAGAAATGCTGAAACTGTTGATACTTTGAGGAAGGGATAATTGTGTTTTTGGTTGAATGCAAGATAGCTGTATTGTGTTAGGTAGAACTGTAACCTCTTGCTTATTTGGGAATAAAGTATGGTTTAAGGAGATGTGTTTGGGTGTCAAGTTAACAAAGGGTGGGATGTGACAGTTAAGCTTGATTGTGTCAATGTAATTGGTTCGAGAGTTGCACAGGAGATTGGTGGAACCCATTTTTGGGTATCCAGGTGGGTCATAGAGGCATGACCTTGGGTACTGATGATATAATCACAAACAACAGTGAAAGTTTATAATTAAAAAAATTATTACAGTAAACACACATTGCCATTAATCCTTGAAATACTCCCCCTTACTTTGAACATATGTATCCCATTTTTGCCACTTTCTGAAGCAGTTCTGAAAGTCCTCTTTCACAAGTGTCTTTAGTTATACTATTGTGGCTGCCTCCACGCTCTGAATCAATTCAAAATGTTTACTTTTCATGGTCGTTTGACTTTGGGGAACAGCCAAAAGTCACATGATGTTGGATCTGGTGCATAAGGCAGATAAGGATACATCATAATATTTTTATTTGACAGAAATTACCATAAACATTTTGAATCAATTGAGAAAGAGACATCTGTGAAAAGACACTGACAAAAGAGGACTTGAGAACTGCTTCAGAAAGAGGCAAGAACAATAGGATAAGTGTGTTCAAAGCTAGGGGGAGTATCTTAAAGAAGATTAATGGTCATTTGTCTTTTACTGCAATAAAATCAAAATTTTTAAAAATTTAGTTATTCACTGTATTTTGTGATCATACCTTGTATATCTGTTCCTTCACCCTTTCTACTCTGAAATTGTTTCTCTGTCCTGCTTCCTGGCTACCCTGAATTAAGCAGCTTTGCTCCATCACACCTTTTCTCCATGATTTTTCTGCCTTGGACTCAGCTGAGCATGGACTGAATCCACTTAAAAGGTGAGCCAAATTAATCCTCTCCTTTAAATTTTCGATGTCAGATGTAGAGTCCAGCAACAGGAATGCTGACTAATACAGTATTTCTATAACCATTTATGTAAAAGCTTTTATGTGTACATCTGTCTTCAATTCTGGGTCATTCAATCTTGGAATTACATAAACAGTCTGACATAGTTCCTTTTCAAAATGTGTCTTCTGGTTTGAGATGATGAGATTAGGCTACATATCTATAGGAGTTTTCTCTAACTGCTATAAACTAGCATAACATAGCCTTATAACAACATAAACTTTCTATCTTACGGTCTGGAGGTCACACTTGCAGAGTGAATCTCCCTGAGCCAAAATCAAGATGCTGGGAGGTTCTAGAGGATAACCTGCTTCTTTGCCTTTTCCACCTTCTATACCCGTATTCCTTGGCTTTGGGCCCTTTTCTATCTTCAAATCAAGCAGTCTTCTTATAGTTCATCACTGAAATTCTGACTCTTCTCCCTTCCCTTTCCACATTTAAAGGACCATTGTGGTTGCATTTTGCTCACCTGAATAATCTACGATAGTCTCTTCATTTTGTCATTTGACTATCAAACTTAATTTTGCCACCTTATCTCTGCCTTGCTATTTACCACTACAGAATATTTACAAATTTAGGTACAGATCTTTTGGAGACCATTATTCTCATAATCTCTGCCCCTAATCTTTTTGAAACAATTGTTTAAACACACACTCACACATGCACACATAGTCATCTCCTAAGAATATACAATAAAACAGGTAGAAGATAATTTAAATCAATACCTAAAAAAAATCTTGTTGTGAACTTGAAATATACAGCCATTTTGGAGATAGTTTGGTGGTTTCTTACAGAACAACATGCTCTTCCCATAAGCCATAGTAACCACAGTCCTCAATATTTACCCAAATGAAAAGGTTTGTCTGCTAAAACCCTGAACATAGATGTTTATAGCAGCTTTGTACAAAATTAGAAGCAATCAAATTGGCCTTCAGGAGATGAATGAATAAACAAACTGTGTTCCATCCAGACAATAGAATTTGATTCTACGATAAAACAAAATGATCTATTAGACTACAGAAGGATAGGGAGAAAATTTAAATGAATAATGCTAAGTAAAAGAAACCAGTCTAAAAGGATTATCTTATTTACAATACCAAATATATGACATTCAGAAAAAGATAAAACTTTGGACAGAATAAAAAGGTCAGTGGTTGCCAGGAGTTGGGGGGCATTGATTTAAGGAATGAATAGATGGTGCATGGAAGATTTTTTTTTTTTTTTTTTTTTTTTGTGGGTACTGGGGGTCAACCTCAGGACCTCGCGTGCCAGCAGGCGCCCGTGCCGCTGAGCGATATCACCGGCCCCTTTTTCGTATGTGGGTTCCGGGAGTCAAACTCAGGACCTCGCGCTTGCCGGGCAGGCGCGTAAGCCGCTGAGCCATCTCACCGGCCCTGCATGGAAGATTTTTAAGGTAGTATGACTATTCTTTATGATGGTATGATCATGGATATATGTTTTATACATTTTTTAAAGTTCATAAGATGCACAACACAAAGAATGAGCCTTAATGTAATCTGTGAACTTCAGTTAAGGTATCAATGTTGTTTATCAGTGGTAACAAACATACCTTACTGGTACAGATGTTAATAATATGGGAAATGGTGTGGGAAGTGGTGAAGTTGTCTCTGGGAACTAAACTTACTGTCCAATATTTCTGTAAATCAACAACTGCTCTAAAAATAAATAATACAAGTTGTTTAAAATTCAGTTTGAGTAATACACACTAACCACTAAAAAACGTAAGGTTTCACACCATTTACCAGAAAAGTATAGCTCTTTGGATGTGCCCTTCTCAAATCTCTGTATTTCAGAAATCTTTCTCTCTATATATACAATTAAAAAATCCACTTGGATGGTTTTCCCCAAACACAAGGTCAGTGGCTTCAAGAATAAAGTTTACGATCTAACTCATAAAGATAGAAGTACTTTATTACTTTTTTTTAACGTGGGTACCGGGAGTCGAACTCAGGACCTCGCGCTTGCCAGCAGGCGCTTATGCCACTGAGCTATATCACCAGCCCCTTTATTACTTTTAAATGACAGTTTTTTCAGAATTGACTCATTAAAGTCTTAACTATCCTTAAGATCTAGCTTTACTTGCCATCACCCTGTTATACCTATAGTACGGTTCAGAAAACCAAGAAGTCTCCATGATTAGCAGCTCTGTATATAGCTGAGATTCGGAGGAATTTAATTTCAGATAACAGTCATAGTACATTTAACTGCTAAATTATGCTTGCACTTTCTAAATCATCCTCAGACCCTCAGGGGGTTTGTTCCTTTAGAAAATAAGAAATTCAGTACCAGTGAACACTGAAATAGACATCTGAGCACTGCTATCATTTCCTGTTTTTCTGTGAGGATTTATGGCAGGTCAAACTTGTTCATCATTATCACTTCTCTTCAAAAATTATGATAATTCAAGTCAATCACCAAGAAAGCGAGTTTATTTAAATTGTAGCCAAGATTCTAGGCTGGATCTTATGGTCCCAGACCATATGGGATATTGTTTTATAGAAGATTTTTTAAAAAAAGAAAAGAATTTAAAACTAGTTAAGCTTAAAAACAGCTCAGTTTGTTAATTTCTTCACATTGGTTTTATAGCCATAGCCATTACTTAAGTTTGGCTGATCATTCTTTTTTCTCCTTAAAGCCCACATAGCATCCTTGCTCAGAAACTGAAGAGTTTCTGGTCATCGCATCTTAACCACCCCTGCCTATAGCACATACATAAGAATTATAACATATGAAGAACAGTTGTAGTCTGTTCTTTCTGGTTTTGAAACTATCAAGCAAACTTTCGGGTACTTATTTTTACTTAGTGCAGAAACTCAATGTAGAAATATCTCACCTATCAGATCCGTTTACTTAGGATTATGTGAAAGAAAGGTACTATTTCTTTGTTGCTGTATTTTCTCTCACTACCCTTTCTTATTAATTTTCATTTTTGTATGTAATTTTCCATGTAGATGCTAGAAAACAAAACAGGAAACAGATCCAAGGAATACCTACATATTTAATTATTAACTTTAAGAATGAGTGATTCTGATCACTCTTTAAATGTTGCAACCACCAGCTTTCTCCATGAAAAAACTACTCCTTCTTCTATAATTAATTAGTATTTATAAGGAGATGCTTTGAAGTTGTGTAAATATTTCATTCTTTATGAAAATTTCACACACTAACATAAATATACACTGGTAATTCTTTCCAGGATCAAGTTTTGCTATGATGATTACAAAAATGTGATTTTCAAACTCATTTCTTTTGACTCTTATGTAATTCATTAAGAAGGACAGAACGTATTTGCAGTGTTCTTGCCAAAAATACATAATTTGACTCCAATCATGAAAACACTAGAGAAGCCAAACTTAAGACTATTCTATAAGAGAAATTGTCTGTAATCTTAAAAATGACAGTGTATTATGTTCATGTACCAATCCCCCATAAAGAATGTAAGCATTGTGTACTACAAATATATACTAATAAAAAAACTTTTAAAATGACAATGTCACAGAAGAAAAGAAAAAGCTGAGGAACTGTTAAAGTCTAAAGTAGCTTTAAAAGACTTGACAACTAAATGCAATTCATGGCTTTGGATTGGGTACAAACCAAAAATTCAGTTTACAAGAATTGGGATATTGCTAAAAATTAGATAATGTAGTTATCAGTGTTAAATTTCACAAATATAACTACACGGTGGTTCTGTGAGGAGAATACTGTTGTTTGAAAGTGCATATGATTATTAAGGAGTACCAGAAGATGATATTGGTAACTGATTCTCAAATGATTCAGGAAATATATGGTATCATAATGAAAGCAAGAGTGATCAGCTATGGAGGACAAATGGTAACAAGGAGCGAATCTATATAAAGGATCAGCAGGAGCTCTTTGTACTATTCTTGAAAGTTTTTTTTGAAGGTTTCTGAAATTTTGTTAAAAACTTAAACTATTTCTCTGCATAAAAAAGTAATGTATAGTATGATTTGGGGCACTTACTGTTTTTTTTGAATATGATAAATCTTTCTTAGTAGTATATAGAAGTCTGCTGTTTTCGTGTATGCTTCTTTTTTTTTTTTTTTGTGGGTACCGGGGGGTCGACCTCAGGACCTCGCGCACCAACAGGCACCCGTGCCACTGAGCGATATCACCGGCCCCTTTTTCGTATGTGGGATCCGGGAGTCGAACTCGGGCCCTCGCGCTTGCAAGGCAGGCGCTTACGCCACTGAGCCATCTCACCGGCCCCGTGTATGCTTCTTAACTGCAATAACTTTCTATTTACTCTACAATTGCAGAGAAGCCCGTACTGGAACAAACTATTAATTATAGACTTTATTTGAATTTCACTAGTTTTTTTTTTTTTTCTTTTCAGATTCCTACTCACTCTATTCATTTCTGTTTCTCCTTCCTGATACAGTTCTTGTTTATTATAGGCAACAAATTCTGAGTTTACAATTAGTAAAAAGGTAGCATTTGATTTCACAGGATGTTTGTATCATACCCCTAGTAAGACAGATGGAGACTTTTCTGTAGAAACCAGTCTTTCTTGACACACAGGAAGGAAATACTCTTGAGAAAAGTCCAATTCTTATAAAGACACATAGGGCAAAATAACTTTGCCCTGGAATATAATGATGAAGAACATTATTGCATCAGGACATTTACCACTACAGCAGGTTAATTTGCCATCAGCACTTCATATAACGCCCCACTGAAATTTAGCAACTCTAGTGACCAAAGGGTAGGGGACATGATAGTGTCCAATAGGCAGGATACCAAGCTACACCACTGGTTTCCTTATCCCTGTGGATTGAATGGAACCAGCCTTATGCGGCCTGAGCACATTCTTCTGCATTCCGAAACATGATTATACAAAGACCAGGTTCAATATTAGAAGGCAGTTACTTTAGGGAACTGTGTGGAAAAAGAAATGACATAATTCCTCACCACTCACAGGGAACTCATTTTCATGCTGCAGTGCCTTGCAATGCCTGGTTTGTATAGCATACCAAAAAAACTCGTCATCAGCTACGGTGTGCTGACATTCAGAAAATTCCTAGTCGGAGTCAGATTGAATAGGACTGATCCTGGAAGATCCTGTATATTCTTGCCAGTGAGAAATGCTCTTATAGTAACTATTCTTCCTCAGAATAGGAAGAAATATCTGAATTTAAAGATATATTAAAAGTCACATTACAATATACCCATGAAATCAAAAAGACCATTAATAACCTTTACGGCCATTAAAGGAACACCTGATTTAAAAGAAGTTATGTAGATTGCAATTGTATTGATATTTTGGGTATTAAGCAATATCAATTTTTGTGTTTTATTTTCAAAAATCTTAAGATGTATGGGGTTTTGTCAATTTGCCAACCAACTTTTTTTAAGTTATGGATAAATTCATAACCATTCCAGTTTTGTTGACATTAGATTTGTAATTTCTAATGAAAAAAGCCATTTTTCTCTCATAAATTTATATGTTTCTTGATGGGTCCATGTATTTATTTTTGGAATCAGAATCTAAGCCTGCAATAGATACTTGAAATTTTCTTACATATATTTCAATTGAAATTTTTATTTTGTTTTATACTTCTTTTATTTTGAATCAATTATAGATTCATATGAAACTGCAAAAATAGTAGACAGCCCTGCATACTCTGCTCAGTGCCAACATATTACATAATTACAGTGTAATATCAAAACCGGGAGATTGATATTAGTATAACACAATATGAAAATGAATAGTGATCAGATTTCACCAATTTAGCATGAAATGAGTATTTGTGTGTATATGTGTATGTGCAGCTTTATGTAATTTTATCCTATGTATTGATTCTTGCAACTGCATCATAATTAAAACACACGGTGGTTTCCTCATGATGAAGAAACTTTTATGTGTTTACCTCTCATCTGTAGTCCCTGTCTCCTGGTGTGATCATAGTGTCTTATTTACTCTTTCCATTGTCTTAGACTGATCAAAGCGTGTTTCTTCTGCCCAAAATCTCAAGCTGTAAATCTGGTTTGAAAGCTCCTACTTGATAGGGTTAAAGTAGTCCTTGAGATGTATCTCTTAACCAGATAAATAGTTTCAGTCTGGGATAATATTTAACTCAAAATTTTGATTTTGTAATATTTTTAGTAAATGATGCAAGGATGTGGAGAAAATTTTAAACTTTCCATAGTAGATACTAAGTAATTTCCCCTAAAGAGAAGAATGGTCTGCAAAATATGTGAAGACGTGCCTAGGCAGAAGCCCTCAGAAGATCTGGGTATGAGTTGGTGCCAGAACTCAGGAGGAAGGGAAGAATTCATCTGTGAGACAAGGGCAGGATTTTGTTGTTCTGCATGTCAAGGGGAAAGGAAGTAAATGGCCGTAGCACTTTTTAAAATGTGTGATGCTTAACATTCTCTTTAAGGTTATTTATCTTGCTGTAGTCTGAGCCCTTCTTTCATCTCAGCCCAGAACTCTTCAATAAAGACTGTTAAATTCATCTTCATTCGTAAGTCCTTTTTCCATGTATTCATTTATCCAGTCACTAAAGTTTATGTTTTCAGTATGTTACAGACTTTGAGATTATAGCAGTGAACAGTCTGTGTCTGTCATATTATCATGGAGCTTACATTTTTGCTAGAAATAGGCAATAAACAGATACATATTTGTTGGCTATTATCAAATATTATGAGGAAAAATAAGGCTCCTGGTAGTGAGCTAGAGAGAGAGGGTGTGTGTGTGTGGTTAGAGGAGGTGACATTTCAGCAGTGACCCAAGTGAAATGAGAATATAATCTATGCAGATATCTGGGACTACCACTACAGGCAGAGGAAACCACAAGTGTAAAGGCCCCTGAGCTGGAAGTTAGCTTGTATGTTTAAGAAATGGAAAATGGGCCAGTGTGCCTCGGGAGCAGTGAAAAGCAGGGAAAGTTTTAGAAAATGATGCACATGATTGTTGTGGAAAATAGGGAAGACTGAGTTCCACAAAGTAAACTGAGTGGAACAGAGGAAACTTCTAGAATTGAGGAGTCAGAAACTTGTGCTGGTTCTGAGACTGTGAACCATCATTTTCCATCTGTATGCCAGAAGCCTTAAATACTAATTTCAACTGCTCCAAATACAGGGATTGAAGGGACTGAAGACATTATTGTCTCATTTCAGAGAGGGAAGGATGTTCTAAGTGATCTACGGGCTCCTCTCATACAAGTCTTTAGTAATCCTTGAATCTTTATCAAAATTTTTATTTTGGGTCATAAGCACCTTCCAAGAAGCTAGTTCCAGTCCTTCTTTAAAAAGACTCATTCGATTTTAACAATAAAATTACTAGACTGTAAACTATATGAGAATGATACATTTATGTGCTTTACACTTTCTGCAACTCCTACAAAAAAGCCTGGCACACAATAAGATCTTAATAAATATTTGTTAAGAAAATTAAAATAACAGCAAATCAGTTACTCAGTTTTTAAATCCAAGCAGTGCACATCTCCATCATTTAAGAATTAAATTTGTTTAAAATTATAAAATGGATAATTGTGTTTTAGTAGTTTTTCTCTAGCCAAAAGGTAAATACTATACAGCCTGTTATTTCATCTTGGTTTCGTAGATAGAACATTTGTTTTTAAAAAATATTCAATTTGATCACAGAACATCTGTAAAAACTTCCAATATTTTCAAGCAATAAAAGCTTAATTTAGATAGATGATATTCTCATCCAGATTTTGTTACATACTACTAAGAAGTATCAGTTCTAATAGTGTCAATCTACATTGAAAATATGCCAGATTTATTAACACCAGCATTAACAGACTTTTTAATTAAGCTGCTGATTCTGTCAATAATATAGTTTACTTTTTTCTGAAAAGGGTTGTATAAGCACTTCTTTTTAAAAATAACTTTTATTTCTTACAGGTGTGGAGTGGAGCTAAGATTCAGCAAATGTGCAATAATGCAAGCAAAATTTTATAGCATATTATTTACTGCTATAAAATACTGGTGTTTTAATTTGTTCTTCAAAACATAAGTCTTGCTTATGAGGAACTTTAAATCAGTTGATTCAGTTAAAATCTAATTTTTAAATGTATGAATTAATACCTAAGGAATCCTGGTTCTTGGAGAGATGGTTGATAGCATCTTTAGGAGTGTTTATAATACAGCCTTCAGCATCCTAGAAGTGAAAATTACATTTCTCATCCTGTTTCAGTTTCATGCTTGTAAGAATTTCTGCCTCCACACTCCCACGATATAATAAATACTATCCATCTTTGCTATTGTATACCAAATATGTAATACAAAATGTACTTGTATCTATAAAAACTGGAGAAGAGGTAATATTCCTGCCTTATAATTTAGATAAACCATAAAAAAAAGCATTTCATTTTCTGAAAAGGATAGTCCTTAAAAGGTTCTTATTATTTAAATTTTAGAGTCATGAAGTCCAAATGGAAATATTTTCCTAAGATACTTTGCCTTTCACATTTATTAATTTGTCTGTCAAAATTTTATTTCATATCCAATATTTTATTTTGTATCCAATATTTATAGAGATATTTGTCTCCCTATGCTGAACGATTTGATTCAGAACTTCAAAAAGAAATTTAGATTTGTTTTAGCTTATTAAACCTCAGCAACTGTTTTTTATATTTCTTTCATTATCATTTCATGTATTAACTTGATCCTTTGCATCTGACACTTATTTGAAGGTATGGATTCCTTTAAAAAATAAAACATATGTATTTTTAAGGAATACTTTCTATTTACAAGAAAAACATTCATTTTAATTTGTAATCTATCCCACTGTAGCTTCTGCCAATGAATGAATTTAGCCCTTGCAGGGGATGAATTGCAAAAACGTTTCTAAATTCTCCAATCTTCCTGTCCTTGCTTTTTGCTATGTGGTTTTGTAGCTCCTTCCATCAAGAGGTGGATTCTATTTCCCCACCCCTGGAATCTAGGCTGAATTTGTGACTTGCTTTGGCCAATAAAACTGCAAAAGTAGCAGACTGTCAGTTTCAAGCCCGACCCTCGTGGGTCCCTCACCATGCAAAGATGCTAGATTACCTGCTGGAGGCTGGGAGACTACATACATGGAGCAGAGGGCTGAGTCCTCCCACTCATGGACACACTGGATGTGTCAACTTGCCAGGTAACTGCAGATATGTGAGCAAACACATATGAGAGCAGCTGAAACCAGATTAGAGCACAGAACTACCAGTCAATCATAGATTTGTGAGCAAAATTAATTTATTTTTGTATGCCACTGAGATTTGGTGGTTGTTTATTATACAATTCTACATTGGCAATACAGTTTTTGTAGCTGGTAATGTTATTTTTGTTTAATTGCTTACAAAGATTCTTGAGGGACAATGATAATCAAGTAACTAGAATTAATATTCTTCATGCCTAACATCACCTTTAGCCCATAGTAGGGACTCCAAAAATAGTTGTTTATTGATTTTACGAATAAGCTAATCCACTTAACATACTACTTGCTGCTATGGGAGAGACAGTTCTTAGGCTTAAGAAGTTTACATTTCTGTAAGTATTAAATATTAAGAATAAGTCTTCCTACAAGTTACACAGAAATAAACCATGCCAAACTTTCCTGGGGGGCCAAAATGGAGACTACAGGTGATGAATTTTCATGTCTTTGATGTGTGCTTTTTAACAATTGGGTTTAGAATTCTTCATATGCTTATTAGGCCAAGATGATCATTATGATATTCAGGTTTTGTATATCCTTATTGATCTATTTATTGTAGCAAGTAGAGTAAAATCATAATAATTGTGGAGTTGTAAATTTCTATTTATATTTCCTTCAATTTTTGCTTTATATATTTTAGGTACATAAAAGTTTAGACTTCAAGAGTTATTCCTAATAAATTGAAAATTTTATTATTAGAGAATGACTATCTATGTCTAATAACACTTTTTACCTTGAAGTCTATTTTTGCTAGTATATGTAACCAGGCCTTTAAACATTCCCATCTCATGGGATGCAATCAAAATGGATTTATTTATTTATTTATTTATTTATTTATTTATTTATTTATTTATTTATTGCAGCAGAGGGGATTGAACCCAGGGCCTTTGCATGGAGTTACATCCTTAGCCTGTTTATTGTGTATTAATTAATTTATTTATTTTAAAATTTTGAGACAGGATCTTAGTAAATTGCTGAGTTGCCCAGGATGGACTTAAATTTGGGATTCTCCTCACTCAGTCTCCCAGAGTTCTAGGATTACTAAACTATGCCAGCATAGCAAATCAAAACCTACACTGCATCCTGGGAAGGGAGAGGGAATGGTACAGATTAGCAACAACTTTATGATTTACGGCATATAGGGATAATCATTTCCAACTCTGAATACTTATTTCCAACTCTATCTAGTTGGCCTGTCTGACCCTAAAGAAAAGTCTCACCCTTAAGAAATTCCTGGGCCAGGGATATAGCTCAGTGGCACAGCACCTGCCTGGCAAGTGTGAGGTCCTGAGTTTGACTCCCAGTACCACAAAAAAAAAAAAAAAAAAGAAATTCTTAAAGAAAACTTTACACTAGTGTTTCCTAACTGGTGGTGATTTTATACCCCAAAAGATATTTGTCAGTCTCTGGAGACATTTTGCTTGCACAACTGTGTATGTGTAGGAAAGTTTAAATGGCATTTAGTGGGTTGAAACCAAAGATAAAGCCAAATATCCTACAATGTTAACACAGTCTCCTATAACAACAACAAAAAAAATCATTCTGCCCCAAGTATCAGCAGTGCCAGAGCTGAGAAACTCAGCAATACAGTGTCACAGGCACAGTCGGGTATCAGCTCTGGTCACAGCCATGGTGTTGGATGTAGTGTATGTACTACCACAGAGAAACAGGGCCTTGGAATCATGTATGGCTACTGATATGGAAAATGCTAGCCTCTCTAGCCCACTAAAAAAAGGAGATTTGAAATAATCTCAGTCACATGGAGCAATCACAATATGCTTTCATAAATTTGCCTCCAGATGGCAACTGAACAGAGGTCACAACTTTTATGGGGCATCTTGCATCTGGTGATTGAACAAGACAAGAGTATACAGGCCCTATCATTCTAACCAATCCCAGGAAACCAGACAGGCAAAGCCTGCCTCCAGTTGGCCAAGGTTCTGCCCAGCCTGCTTACTAGTTTGACATCTTTCTCTACCCAAACCCGTTTCTTCTCTTTTCCTTTCAGTGTGTGTTGATCTAGACTCCAGCAGATATGCTACACTACAAACTCTTTTTATTAGTATCTGCTGTTACAGAGAATTCAAACTGGGAATCTGCCCCTTCCACCACTAAATTCTATGGAGTAACAAATTTTAGATGTGACACTATTGGCGAGTGGCTCCCAAACAAATAGATCCTTTCAAGAGCTGCTCCAGCTCCCACTGGTCATGTTGTTAATATTCCAGTAATGTCACTCCGTATTGTGCAACACTGGTGCCTTTGAACACTCTTCATAGGGTCAATGGTGGGTTTTTGTTTGGTTGTGTTCAGTTTTCTTTTCTTTTTATTCTTTGTCATACTGGGGATTGAACCCTGGGCTTTCACACTGAGCTGCATCCCCAGCCCTTTTTAAATTTTTTATTTTGAGAAATGATCTCACTAAGTGGCTGAGTTGCACAGGCTGGGCTCTACCTTGCAATGCTGCCTCAGCCTTCTGCAGTGCTGAGATTAAAGTGTTTAGTAGTATTAGCTTTAATCTTCCTTTCAATTTAAATCAAAAACAAGATTTTTTCCTATTTCCTCGACCTTCCTGTCAATCCTTAGGACTACTTGCCCATGGGCCAGCTTCCTTTGGGATGAAAGTATAGTTGTATGCTCTTTGCTTTCCCTTTATTCCTTGCCTAGTTGAAGCCTCAACCTTTTCCAGGGATGAAGCTGTTCCCAAAGCAAACATTGCCTTTTGCTCTTGCCACTGGAAGCTATACAGTCAGCCCTCAGATGCTTACTAGGGTATCAAATACTCATCTTCTCTGTACATTCCTGTTGAATGTGTAACAGATTTGATAGATCTGCTTTAGCTTTTATTATGCTTAGTGTTTGTCCAATCTCTCTCTTTCCATTCTCTTATTTTCAATTTTGTTATGTTTTTATCCTAGGAGTTTCTCTTATAAAAAGCATATAGTTTGGTCAGTGTAGATAACAAAATCGGCCAGTGCTCAGATGGTTCTCATGGCTGGTAGTCCTGAGTAGTGGCAGGACTCAAGACCCTGCCTGGAATAGATGTGAGGTTCTTAGAGGTGGCTTGTGATACCAGTAGGACTAAGATCAACTTTTTTCCTCTTTCATGGATTCCAGCCTGCCCACCTAATCAGGCTACATTCTCAGCTTCTTTATTTCCTTTTCTCAGAATCCAGGGAATGGTCTATTCAATTATTAATATGAAAACATAAAATATGGGTTCACCTTCTCATGGGAGGTTTGCATTCTGATGAACAAGGGATCTTCTGTTTGATTTAAAGCTGAAAGAGAAATTATCTAGAAAGTGTTGTTTGGGGGAAGTTTTGGTGAGGCATGTCAGAGTCTTGTATAGAGATATCACTTGAAAAATATGCAGAGGCCAGTAAAGATACTATTCTATATATTCCTTCATTAAGAAATCCTACAAGAAATAGACAGATTTTTATGTACTATGAACAAAAATGGTGGTCTCTTAGAATATTAAAGTGGAAAAAGTGGAGTAGGTCATGAGATTGGGAGGTTTCATATTCTATGTTGGAAAACAAGGCTACTGTATCAGATAAGATGCTCTAAGTTATAAGTAAGAGATTTTGCAACCATGGCACAACTATTACAATATTAACTATTTCACAGTAGTAAATTTCATTGAGGGAGAGACAGTTCCTGAGAGACAGGAAGGAGCCCGAGTAGGTTGCCATGGACCCCAATTTCTAGAGGAATTTCGTTTCCCCAAATCAGATTTTATTGGTACATTTTAGATATATATAAAGATCACAGTCATCATAGAGAATTTGTACCTATACATGATATAACTTGTTTCTTTTTTTTCCCATTCCCCTACCCTGCCTTCCACCCCTCATCCCCTCCCCATTTACAAAAGCTTTGTTTCCATTTTTTCCTTCTTTTATCATATTTTTTTACTTTTCCCTTTTTAACTGTCCTTCTCCCCCTCCTTTATTCCCCTCCCCATTTGAACATTTTCTCCTTATTTCACAATACCTATTATACATTTTGGTTCTAATTCACACTTTCAGTTTCTCACACCAGAAAATGCAGTGTTTACATGTGTTGTTCAATTTATTTCACTTAAGAGTATGGTGAAACAGTACATCCATTTACCTAGAAATGTCTCAAGCTTATCCTTCTTTATGGCAGAGTAGTACTCCAATGCATAGAAAAACCATATCTTCTTTGTCTATTCACCAGTTGATGGTCATTCGGGCTGTTTCCAAGATGTGGCTGTTACAAACTGTGCTGCTATAAACATGGGTGTGCATATATCGCTGTGGTATGATGCTTTCATTTCTTTTGGGTGAATACAAGAAGGGCAATATCTGGTTTGAATGGAACCTCTAGTCCTAATTTTTCAAGGAATCTCCACACTGATTTCCACAGTGGTTGTACCAGTCCACACTCCCACCAACAGTGGAGAAATGTTCCTTTTTCCCCACAGCCCCACCAGCATTTGTTATTGGTTGATTTCTTGATAATAGCCATTCTTTCTGGAATGAGATGGAATCTCAGCATTGTTTTAATTTGCATCTCTCCAGTGACCAATGATGCTGAATATTTTTTCATATATTTATTTGTTGTTTGTATTCCTTCATCTAAGAAGTGTTTATTCACCTCAGAAGCCCATTTTTGGATTGGGTCTTTAAATTTGGGAGAAGTTTGATTTTTTTGAGTTCTTTATATATTCTAGATAGCATTGTCTGAGTAACAACTAGCAAAAATTTTTTCCCACACTGTGGGTTGTCTCTTCACTCTGTTGGTGGTTTCTCTTGCTGTGCAAAGGCTTTTTAATAAGGTGAGATCCCAGTTGTTGATTCTTTGTGATAGTTCCTGTGCGATCGGGGTTTTGTTCTTTGCCTACACCAATGTCTTCAAGAGTTATACCTATTTTATCTTCCAGCAGATTTAATTTTTCTGTGTTAACATTTAGATCTCTGATCATTTTGATTTTAGTTTAGTGCATGGTGAAGGATATAGGTCTAATTTTAATAATCAGCATGTTGAAAGTCAGTTTTTCAAGCACCATTTATTAAACAGGCTATCTTTCTTCCAGTGAATGTGTTTGGCACCTTGTCAAAGATAAGGTGGCTAAGTATGTCTGGAGTTGTTTCTGCATCTTCTAATCTGTTCCATTGATCCTCAGGTCTGTTTTTATTTTTATTTTTATTTTTATTTTTTGCCAGCACCATGCTGTTTTTAGCACAGTAGCTTTGTAGTATAATTTCAAGTCAGGGATTGTGATACCTCCTGCCTTGCCTTTGTTGCTCAGAATTTCCTTTGGTATTCTAGGTCTCTTCTGGTTCCAAATGAATTTTAGGATTGTTTTTTCTAATTCTGTGTGATATGCTGTTAGAATTTTGATTGGGATTGCATCAAATCTGTCTAACAATTTTGGAAGTATGGCCATTTTCACTATATTGGTTCTTCCTACACAAGAGCAAGGGATCTTTCCATTTTCTGATACTCTCTTCAATCTCTTTTATCAGAGTACTCTGGTTTTCAGTGTAGAGGTCTTTTACTTCCTTCTTTAGAATGACTCCTAGGTATTTCATTTTTTTGGAATGCTATGGTGAAAGGTGTTGTTTCCCTAATTTCTCTCTCAGTGAGTTTGTTATTCCTGTACAGGAATGCTATTGATTTTTAAGTATTGACTTTGTATCTAGCTACACTACTGAACTTGGTTCTTAAATCTAGAAGTTTTTTGGTGGAGTTTTGGGGTCTTTTATGTAGAGTATCATGTCATCTGCAAATAATGATAATTTAAATTATTTCTTTCCAATCTTTATTCCTTGTATTTCTTTCTTTTGTCTAATTCTTCTGGCTAAAGTTTCCAGAATTATATTGATTAAGAGTGGTGACAGTGGACATCCTTGTCTTATTCCTGATTTTAGAGTAAAAGCTTTCAGTTTTTGTTCATTCAATGCGATGTTGGCTGTTGTTTTGTCATAGATGGCTTCTATCAGATTGAGATAAAGACCATCTACTTCAATTTTCTGCAGGGTTTTTACCACGAATCAGTATTGGACTTTGTCAAATGCTTTCTCTGCATCTATTGAGATGACCATATAGTTTTTGTCCTTGGCTTAATACAGTATATTACATTTATTGATTTGCATTTATTGAAACATCTCTGCATCTCTGAGATGAATCCTACTTGGTCATGATGTATAATCTTCTTGATGATTTGCTGCATTCTGTTTGCCAGTATCTTATTGAGGATTTTTGCATCTATGTTCATTAGGGAGATTGGCCTGTAGTTCCCTTTTTTGGCTGGGTCCTTCTCTGGTTTTGGTATCACGGTAATGCTTGCTTCCAGAAATGACTTTAGGAATATTGCTTCCCTTTTAATTTCATAAAAGAGTTTGAGAAGTAGTGGTATTAGGTCTTCTCTAAATTTCTTAAAGAATTCAGCCATGAATCCATCAGGGCCTGGGCTTTTCTTTGTTGGTAAGCTTTTAATTATATCTTCAATATCATTGATTGATAGTGGTTTATTTATGATTTTTATATCTTCTTGATTCAGCTTTGGAAATTCATTGTATCTAGCAATGTGTATCTAGGAATGTGTATCTGTTTCATATATGCAGCATATTGTTGGATCTTGCTTCTTAATCCATTCTGCCTGTTTCTTTTGACTGGTGAATTGAGACCATTAACATTGATGATTATAACTGATATGTATTGACTTATCCTTGTCATGTTATTTTCCTGTTGTTAGCTGCCTTTTTCTCCCTTCTGTTTAATTGTTTGCCTTGCCTGGTGGATTCATTCTATTGGGGTTCATGGAGTTGTAGTCCTTGTTATCTCTTTCTAGAATGTCATTCAGAATATTTTGGAGTGCTGGTTTTGTGCCCATGAATTTCCTCAGGTGTTCTTCATCATGGAAGTTTCTTATTTCTCCATCAATTTTGAAAGATAGTTTTGCAGAGTACATCAATCTGGGTTGGAAGTGGTTTTCTTTTAGGCCTTGAAATACTTCAAGCTCTCTTTGGCTTGAGAGTTTGTGTTGAGAAGTCAGCTGTGATTCTGATGGGCTTTCCTATATGGGTGATTTGTTTCTTTTCTCTAAAAGCTTTTAATATTCTATTCTTGTGTTGAATTTCTCGAATCTTGACAATTATATGCCTTGTTGCAGATATTTTTTTATCATGGCTAATAAGGAGTCCTATATGCTTCACTTATCTGTATGTCAAATTCTTTTTCCCTGCCAGAGAAGTTTTCTCCATGATGTCTGTGTACAGGTTTTTTAAAAATAACATTTGTGCTATCTCCTGCTTTTTCTTTGACTCCAGTCAATCATAAGTTATTCTTCTTTGTCTCATCTAGCAGCTGCTGGATTGATTTCTTGTGTTCCCTTTATATTTTTAAGAAATCTTTCTTTTCATGATCACTAACCACAAGCCTGTCTTCTATATGTGAGATTCTGTCCTCACATTGGTTTATTCTGCTGTGGATACTTTTTTTTTTTTTGGTACCAGGAATTGAACTCAGGACCTTGTGCTTGCCAGGCAGACACTATGCCTCTGAGCTATATCCCTGGGTCTGTTGTGGATACTTTCAATGGAATCTTCAGTCTTCTGGATATTTGTTTGAATGTGTTTTATGGATTCCATTTCTTTCCTATGTTGGTCATTCATGGTTTCCATCATTTTCCTAAGCTCCTCTATTTTGTTTTTGTGTATCTGCTCTAGAGTCACTAGCATGTTTTTCATTGTAGTCACCATCTCTGTAGTTATCTGAGAAATTATTTCTGACTTGATTTTTTCTGGAGCCTTATTCATTCACTTTGTGATTACCATTACAGAGAGGGCAGGTGGGTGGCTCTTGGATTGTCCCACTTCATTGCCCCCTGGGTTTGCCTTTGGTGAACTGGATGTCTGGGGTTGCATCTTGTTTAAGTGTCTTCACATTTTCTTTCTTTCTTTCTTTCCTTCCTTCTTTCTTTTTTTGTATAATTCCTGGGTTGGTGCTTGTAAATTGCCTATGGTGAGAAGCTTTATTGCTAGTACTTAGAACCCTTAGGAAAAGACTACTTCTCAGAGGTGTCTTCCAGGTGTAGCTCACTTCTGGGTTTTGAGTCTGTTGCAAGATCCTACATCTTCAATTTATTGGGGATGAGAAATTGCTGTCTGCTTGGCCCAGCCCCTGTTTCTTTGGAACTGGCCTACAGTATTTTCTATGACACTTAGGCAATCTCAGTCTTGGTATACCAGGAAGAATAGCTGGTTAAAACAGTTATGTCACTTTGGCTAAAGTGGTACAATCAACAATAAAAATAGCATCAAATACAGCCTAGAAAATGACAAACTGATGTAAGCATTAATTTGCCACCTTTAATTGTATGAACTACATTTGTGGTTACATAACAAAATCTAAAACAAACCAGAAATTTGTATGTAGTAAATAAGCCCTCAATATACCAATTTTACCCTCAGGGGAGAAAATTTAAAAGGGACTAGGGGAAAAAATAGAGAAAGAGAAGAAAAGGAAGAATTAGAAGCAAGACTGGAGGACAGAGGAGAATGCAAAATTTGGGAAACTAATGCAGAAGACAGGAGGGAAAGAGAAGGAAGAAATAAAAGAATAGAACAGATCAACAACCACAAAAAAACTAAAAATCACATTCACACTCATATAAAAACAAGATCAAACAATGAAGAAAAAAAAATCAAACTGAAAAAAAAAAAAAAAAAAAAAAAACAAGAAAAGAGAGAGAGAGAAAATGTCCACTTCAAGGTTTGTCTCTGCTGTCACTGGTAGACAATGTGTGGAGACAGAGTCCAGATCTATGTTGGTTTATCCCAGCAAGCCAGCAGTAGCTTTATGGCAGGGTAGTGGATAATCTCAGGGAGTCTGCACCTTTATTTCCCCTGAAGTTCAGGCTGTTTTCTGGCCATTAGCCTAGAACCAGACCTGTTCAGCCTGCAGCAGACCATACCTTCTGTGGGCTTAAATTCAGCTGGGAGTCGCTAGATGGAGCTGGCAATTTTTCTGAGTTCTGAGCTCAGTTGGCCCCACTCCAAGATGGCTCCTGGCCAATCGCCCTCTCCCTCAGGACTGCCGAATCCATGCCACTCACCAACCAGTGCAGTCCATGGTATCCAATGCTCTGTTGCACTGCTGCATCTCTCTGTGGAGACCTCTGGGGTTGCCAGCAGTCACTGTGTATCTGCAGGTTTGAACAGCTCCTCCCACACAGCTAGTCCTGACTCAGGGAGGAGGCACTGCCCTCCACATCTTTCTTCTTCTTTGAATTTTCTCTCTTCACTCTTCCCATGGGCTTCAATTCTCGCTTAAGATCCATCCTGGGTCCAGGGACCCACTTCCCTCCTTCTTCTCTTCCTTCCATTGCTATATTTCAGTGTCTAGACAGCAAGTCTCTGAGAGGCTACTTTTCTGCTGATTACCACTCCATCATCTTCCCTCCAACCCTCAATATTTAATTATTTCAAATAACAAGAGATTGAGAAACACCATTTCAGGGCAACTGTTCAAAATGCCTGTAAAAGTTCAAGTTTCCTTCCTGTTCACCAGCTTCAAAATTTGGAATTTGGCTTTTTATTTTAGTCCTTGTGCCTAAAATGTTGTGGTAGCAACATTGCTGTTATAGCTTCATGGCCACCCTCAAAGCCAGGATATAATGGGCTAGTAGGGAGGCAAAAAAGAATCCTAGAAGAAATGAAGCATTTTTAAGAACCACCACCTTCTCCAGAAGACTATGCCTTAGATCTCATTGGCTTGAAGTGTATTATGTGGCCACTCTCAGCTCAAGAGAAGCTGGGTGAGTAGCATTTAGTTAAAATGAATGGCACTGCCATTCTGACTATAAACAATCCTAATCTACCATTCTCCATTGGCTATGTAAACAAATTTGGGCTTCTGTTAGGAAGGGAAGGAAATGTGTGCTGGGCAGTGAGTCGATAGTACCTTCACAATAACCATGAACTTATATTTCCTATCTTATATAGCTGCTGTCCCATAAGAGGAATATAAACTCCATTGGGATAGGAACCTCTTCAGCCTGGACCAATTTTCTATCTTGCACACCAGAGAGTATGACTAGCCCATAGTAGAAACTCGGTAAATATTAGTTGATTTAGTTATTGTTCTTTATTACTTTCCAACAGCTAAAAGCTTATCTTTTTTCTCAGAAGCTGGGGAATGGGGTCAATCTAGAAGCTATGCTGAAAATCATATATGTATATGGATGTCATCAGGGTCATGATTTAGAGGGAGTAGAGAATATCATGTAAGTTGATGTTATGTTTATTTTAGCTTTTAAAGGATAAGCTTAAAGTGAGCAAGGTGGCACATTCTTATAATCCTACCATACTGGGAGGCTGAGGCAGATGGATCACAATTTTGATCCCCACCTGGGCAACTCAGTGAAAAGCAAGACTCAGTCTCAAAATAAAAAATAAAAAGAGGTGGGGATGTAGTTCAGTGCAAAGGCCCTGAGTTCAATCTCCAGAATTAAAAAAAAAAAAAAGGTTAAAAAGGAGGACAAATTATTTCAAAGAGTTATTTCTAAAATCTGTTTAAATAACATTTGTTTAGACTGATTTTATGAGTAAAATATAGGAAGGTCCTATGAAAAGAAACAGGTAGGGCTTTGAGGATTTTATTTCAATTTTTTTCATGATACTATTAATAAGACACAACTGTGAGGGCAAATTAACACATGTCAAAATTATTTATTCTGATTTAAAAGACTATTAAACACTCTAGCTATGGAATTAACTTTTTCAAAGAAACAAACTATGATATCCAAGTAGTTTTTTATAGGGAGACAGTTGGCCAGTAATTCTCAGCTATGATGCTGTTGTGGTTTGAGCATGGTTTGTTGCCAGAGGTTTATGTGCTGGCATCTTGGTTCACACTGTGGTGGTGTTGAGGTGGTGGAACCTTTAAGAGGTAGGGCTGGGTGGAAGGCAATTAGGCCATGGGGCACCACCTTCATGAGTGAATTAATGTTGTTTCCTAGGAGTTATAGCTCTCATGGAACTAGATTAGTGGTGTGAGCATAGGTTGTCGTAACTCAAAAGCACACCTTCTAAAGTGAGCCTGACACCTCCTTTGGCCTCTCTTCTTTCGTGTACCACTGGCCCTTGCACATGCATTCACCATCTGCCAGGAGGTCTTCATCAGAAACAAGCAAATGCTGACACTATACTCTTCGACCTCCAGAGCTATGAGCTAAATAAATCCTTTTCTTTATAAAATAATTCAGCCTCCGGTATTTTGTTTTAGTAGCATAGAAGGAACAAAGAGAGATGTGCGTGGAAACTGGGGTGCACCTGCTTCAAGAAACTTGTTCTTGACTGGAGCACTCAGGTTGGCAGTAGAAGAGACACAGCTATGAACGGACAAATGTAACAATTGCAGGACCAGTGCGTTGATCAGAGTCAGCTGGGGGACTCAGGAAGCCTCCCGGGGATAGAGAAAATAAAATGTTTGCCAGTGTTTAAAGATCTTGAAATTCAGTAAAGGTAGTTACTTTTCTTCTTTAAAGCTTATTCTCTCCTTGTAGATTATCCCACCAGGTTTTGCCCACTTGCTTTTTAGTAATTACAGAATTTGGACATCATTTTTATTGTTCCCTGTCCCTGAGGACAAGGATAGCATTCTGAGCTTTTGACAGGAATTAGGAATCACGGTCTCATCTTGGTTATTTGATTACAGCCTCAGAATCCTTCCCACCTGAATGGTTTTGGCAGCAATTACCAACAGATCAGAGTGGATACTCAAAATAAAATGACTTCTAACTTTTTGTATTAATGCATTATACATTGCCAGAAAAACACAGATAGAACTAGTTGTGATAGACAATACATACTTTTCGTCTATCCATTCATTCATTTACCCATTCTTTTATCCAAAATGAATTAATTTCTTACCAAGTACTAGGTATTTTGTTGAGTCCTTTGTTTATTAGGAAAATGAATCATATGAAAATGGAATAGAAAATAATTTTTGGACTTGGCACTATTGTAATATTTAGTAAATGGCAAATAACTGTTAAATCTTAGGTGTGCACTTTTATTCTAGAGTCTCTTGGTTCAGAGTGCACAAAGATATGCCATGCTGTGTGTAGTTAGGTTCCAGTGAAGCCCTTTTGCACAGAACTTGGAGAGGACCAGGAAATCCTGAGCATTCAAATCTTTTCCCTGTCCTTTCAAAACAAAGCAGTGTCTAACACAGCACCACACGCCTGACACCCACGCTGTAGAGGACAAGATCTTCTAAGAGTATCTATAGCCTACCAAAACAATAAACTGAATGACTCTCAGTTGTGTCTAAAGAGGAAACAGTTGGGACATGACAGCTTGCTTCAGTGGTTTGGGGCAGGGGCAGAAATTCTGGGTTAGTGTGCTTTGGAGAGGCTTGTCTGTTTTTTTAACTTTATGCCATGCTTCTGCCATCTCGATTTTTTTGACAGTCCCAGGGAAAATACAAGCAGAACTGACCTCTCCTTGCAGCTCTGTAACCGTGGGGCTTGTGTGGGCAGATTGGCATCTGCAGGCACATCTTTAGCAAGTTGGCAGCCTCTGTGCCCTTTGCAGGTTGCAATCAAACCTGCCTTCTACAGCAGCCTCTTTCTGGTTGATTAACTTTAATGTAATTTTAATTAAAAACCACAGTGTCAAAGGGTTTAGCTACTCGAGAAATGAGCACAGAATGCGGCCCAGTGGCAGCAGTCACTTGGAAAATGGAAATGTGTCCTGACAATGTTGTGCAGGGGCCAGATAAACAGGGTCGCTGCTGTGCTCTGATCAACACAGGAAACAGGCAGGGGAACATCAGAAGCAAGAGGCTGCATGGTACTTCAAGGGTACAATGTATGAATTTCAGGTGCCCTCAACATTTCTGAGATATTGTTTAGTCCTGGAACAAAATACCTTCTACAATGGCTGGCTGTGACATTCTGTTCTTCTCTTGGCAACTTGGCCTCTAAATCAACACACAAATCTGGGTTAAATATGAATCAAATTTCAGACAGGAAAAAATTGCCAAGCTTTGCTCTATTCTTCAATTATAGAACTTCTCTTTTTTCATTTTATATATTTTGTAGGAGGTGGGATTTTCAATACCCGAAATAAAGTTTTCTTTCAAGGAAACACTTCCTGTGAGATACAATTCCTTGAAGTATATACAAAGAGTGCCAAGGAACTAAAACTTCATGACTTCTGAGAACATTACTGCATATTTGAAAGAGTAGAGGAAATAATTTTGCAAATGTGTTTGGTCATACTATGTTTAAAAATAGATTTCATTCACTGAATCTCATGCATTCAAATGCAGAAAATTATTTTCATATTTCTGGTTAACCTAAAGATACTACATTTTTAAAAAATTTCTATTTTCCTTTAATTTTCTGCTCAGTGTTAAGTAATGCTCAGAGTGAAAGAATGAAATGTGGTCTTGTGTGGGCAGTACTTCACTAACACCAGTGGACTGAGTGCTTCTATTCCATGCTGAAATGCCCTTTACTCTTCCTCAATGTAACTAATTTTTCAGGGCACAACTCTCAGGAGAACACCTAGTGACGTCAATTCTTCAGAGGAGAATTTCCTCCACCAGGTTTGTGGGATGCTGAGGCTGCTTTGCTGACAGATGGGGCTGGTACAGGTGGGCCCAGAGCCATCTGAACAGAAGGGGCCCCTGGACCCTGACAGAGAGGATAGACAGAACGGTGGGGGAGAGTTTAGGACAGTGGACAGGGAGGGGAGAGAGGAGGCATAGAGGATTTCTACGCTGAACCCAGCAGCGAGGATGAAAATCAAAAACAAGCAGATGGGTGGACAGAGAGAGGTGCTTTGAATTGTATAACTTGCTTAAAAGACTAATAATAATAGGACTGCACTACCAGCAATTTTGAGAAGTTAGACATTTATTTAAGATTGCCAAATTAAAGAAAAATATGAATAAGTAAATAGGAAAGTATAAAAATGAATAGTGTGTAAGATTGTGGGGTGAATCTTTTGCAGGTCCCAGTACCTATCTAGGTAGAGTCATTCTCTGGCTATTTCTGGTGGTAAAAGTCATTATTACCACTCTTATCTCAACTGAGTTCTCTATTAAAATAGAGAATGTGATTTTGATTTTCAGTTCAGCAGATGACATAGTTGATAAAAATGTTCTTAGAGAACAACTGAATACGTTGATAAAATTCCTCTGATAGAAATTAAAAACCAGAAAAAAAAAAAAACAGACTAGAACCTGAATGCTAAACCACATGATCCAAAAATATGTTCTCTAGAACATTATTTTTTCAGCGTATTCATATGTATGTTTTGGAAAAGGAGCTCTCTGAAATGAATGTGGAGAATCCTGAGTTGCACATCCGATTTTTTTTAATTGCAGGATTTTTCAGGGTATTCATATGCTATCTTATATATGAAGATTTTCTCAAACTTGGGTGATGAAAATTTTTTGGGAAACATTTCTTGAGGATGCTTTACAAAGTGCACACCTTAGGGAACAGAGCTAGAGTCTCTTGAATCAGGCAAAGACGCAAGAGCTGTGTCATTGCCAAGGCAGCGACCTGAGTGAGTGTATCTGCGGTGGACAGGAGTCTGCGTTGCGCTGCAGCTTGCGTCCCACAATGGAGCAGCCCTGGACGTTCAGCTGAGGAGTCGTCTTATGTCTCAAAGTGCAGGTGACTAGACGGGTGGTTGTGTCTTATCTATTTTTCCATAGACACTTGAATTGAAGTTTATATTTGTTTAGAAGTTACAATAAAAACATTTTGCAAGCATTATGGGCTAAACACAGCTGGAATAAGCTCTCATATACGCAGCTGTTCTGTGTGTCCCAGCTGAATGCCCGGCCTGCTCCAAAATTATTTTGGTCTTTATTTACAACTTAAAAGTCCTTACCACAAACTATTAATAAATAGATCTTAAGCATTATGAGAGGGGAGGTGGATCTGCTCTTGCTCACTACTATGTCCCTACTACTTGTCATGTAATCTGAACTTTACAAATATGATTATAATTAACAAATTATGCCTCTGGCTAATGTTGGGTAGTAGTTATGGCATATCAGAAAGCATAAGAGTTAGCACCAAACAATGTTGGAAATATCTTTACTAAATATCAGCAGCTAAAATTGTAGATGTTTTTTCTTTTGTTAAACCTAATATTGAGAACTAGTTATGTGCAAATCATTCTGCTATGAAACTTGAAGGATAAAAACATGAATCCAACAAGAGAGACTCTTTAAGGGATATATCTTCCCTAAAGTTTTGTGATTTTAACAAAAAGAATGAAATCAAATTGGTGTTTGGGGAAGGAAGGAAGAGGAGGGAAGAGTTAGCAAGTATGGGGTGAATGCACAGCTGGTTGTACTCAAGCTCAAGTTTCCAGATGGAGAAAAGTGACCACATTTAGGTTCCATCTTATTCACATGATCAGTGTTGGATTTACCTTGGATGAGGACAGCAGAGCAGGCAAGAAGAAGAAGGGAAGGCACAACTGATGTGGTAATTCCGTTCGCTATGTGAGGGCATAGGGACTAGGTCTTGGGAGATGCCCTAATTGTATAAAAGGGAGTCAGCATTTCTCCTGCTGGATTATAACAATAACTCCCGCATTTGTTTAACAACTTTTTGAATTAATTTAATTCCATTACTGGATTTAATCTTTCAAACAGCTTTGGGCAGTGTTTTTACTCTAATTTTACAGACAAGGAAATAGGGGCTCAAAGATATTAAAATCTTGTGGTTCTACAGTCAATAGATTGGTCTGGCTCTGAGTCCTCTGTTCTGAGTCTTTTCCACCAATACCCTTATTATGAAGGCAGGTGATTTACCTTCCACAGAGTTCCCTTGGTGCTGAATAAATGAACGTGTTTGATAAATGCAAATCTAGATGATTCTTGTTTCCTTTGTATCCAGGGGTAATGTTTGATTATATTCCACATGGCAAGGTTCATTACTCAAATGCCTTTCCATACTTAGTAAGTGGTAATAAAAACATTCCGTTCCATTATTTAATGGAATTAAATTAACATCCCCTTTTGCTCCAGCGGTACTGCTATGTACATTTTGTGACATTTACATCCCCCAAGAATTTAAAATCTCCTGAAAGGAGATTTTGTGTGTTGTTCATCTTTGAATCTTATGCAATTTGAGAATTCAATTCAAATAAAAACTATAACTTTAAATTCTAGAGAGCATTTTCCAAATAACTTACTTTTTCAAGACTATCAAATACCTACACAAAAACACTAACTAGTTTAATTTCTATTCTTCAGAAAAGCTTTAGTTTCATAAGCAATACAGTTTTGCACTTCCAAAATAGACTGATTCTTGGTCTCTGTTAAACTGTAAACTTTGTGAAGATGTTTCCTTATCTCTAGCATCTTTTTTGCCCTCGAATATAATTAATAACTGTTCAGCGAATGAGTAGCATCACCATATTTCCTCTTAGGTAGAGATCTTATTTTGGTAGACCTTGCAAAAGAACGTGACTGTGACTACTAATAGTAAAGTTTCAGGGTTTTTGTGTTTTTTTTTTTTTTTTTTTTTTTCAGATGAATTTGACTGCCAATGTGATATGTGTGAATGTTGAACAAAATCCATCCTGGAACTTCTCTGACACTCAATGAATCTAGAAAGCAGAAATGAGGAGTTTAATTCTAATTGGTATTTACCATCAGCCAAAAAAGCAGATGGACAGAACCAAATTTGGAAAAATAGTTATTTCTCTCATGTTTGGATTTGAGCACTCTGAAGTCCTGTTACTGTACGCCCACTAGCTTTTATGTACTGAAAGGGGCTTGGATAAGCGGGACCAGGTGTGAACTAGTTCCTCTAGTAGTTGAGCCAAGAATTCTATGTGAGACATTTTTACTTCTATTATTTAAATTAATTGGTATTATTTATCAGGCTAGGTGGTATTACTCACTTCTTACAGTTGGGCAAATTAAGGCTCAGGACAACTAACTGGGGTAAATCCTAACTCCAACCTAATAAATACTAAAATCTGCTTGGTGATTCCCTCCTTGAAAAAACAAGTGGATATGATACCAAGGCAAATTGCATAACATAAATGTCAGGGAGAGAGAGAGAGCCCTGTGAGAACTACTCATCCCAGATTGATTGTCTTTATCCTTGACAAATGACAGCAGAGGCTGCATATTGCAAAGGAAATAAATGTCACTAATATAGGGTAGGCAGATCACAAAAAAATCAAATAAGCAAACAATAGAAATAAGCTCTGAGACAGTGTGAATCAGTATATAGAATTGTTATAGTAAACTCCCAGTTTTAAACAACAACAAAATTACAAGACAAAGAAACAGGAAAGTGTGACCCATATATAGGAAAAAAGGAGGCAACAAAAAAGAAAGCCAGATATCAGACTTTAACAGAGACTTCAAAGGGGCCATTATGAATATGTTCAAAGAACTAAAGGAAAGTGTGTCTAAAGAAGGAAAAGAGGTCATGACAACAAATTCTCATCACATAAAGATGATCGATAAAGAGATAGAAATGTAATAAATTACAAAGTGGAAATTGTGGAAAACATAATAACCAAAGTGAAAAATTTACTAAAGGAGCTCAACAGTTTTGAACTGGAAGAAAAAAGAATCAGTAAACTTGAAGACAGGCTAATTGAGATTGTGAAATCTGAAAAAAATGAACACTGAAGAAATATGAAGAACATGAAGAAGGAGGAGAAGCAGAGTAAGAAGAAGGAGGAGGAGTGAGAGTGGGAGAGGGAGAAGAAAGAGAAAGAAGGAGAAGGAGAAGAAATATTTGATGACATAATGACTACTACATTTTCAAATTTATTGAAAACTCTTCCTCTACACATGTAAGAATCTCCACAAACTCCAAATGATGTAAGTATTAAAAAATTTTCAGCCAGACACATTATGATACAAATACTCAAAGACAAAGAGTAAATGGTGAAAGTACCAAGGAAAAAAGCAACTGATCCCATACAATAGAACATCAAATATAATAAACAGTGAGCTCTCGTCAGATACAACGGGGGATCAGAAGGCAGCAGGAAGATATTGTAAAAGTCCTGAGAAAGAAAAAAATATTAACAAAGAATTTTATACTAAGCAAAATTATCTTTCAAAAATAAAGGGGAAATAAAGAAGAAATGACCAGATAAACAACAACAAAAAATGCACAGAATTTTTTGCTAACATGCCTTAGAGAAAAACATTAAAGGAAGTTTTTTTTCAGCATGAAAGCAAGACATTTCAGACAGTGATTTAAATTAAAAACATTATAGCACAGCGATATTTGTGCACCCATGTTTATAGCAGCACAGTTTGTAATAGCTAAATTGTGGAAACAACCCAAATGCCCATCAGCTGAGGAGTGGATAAAGATGTGGGTTTTTTTATATAATGGAGTACTACTTGGCCATAAAAAAGGATGAATTTGAGGCATTTCTAGGTAAATGGATACAATTTGAGAACATACTCTTAAGTGAACTAAATTAGACTCACATCTGTAAACATCGTATTGTTTCCCTGGTGTGAGAAACTGGAAGAGTAAATAAGGACCAAAATGTACAATAGGTATTGTGAAATGGGCAGAAATTGTTCAAAAGGAAAGAACTACAGTTGGGGGAGGGGAAAGGAAGGAAGGCTAAAGGAAAAAAACTATTAAAAAAGGGATAAAATGGAAACAAAGCTTTTTAAATTGGGAAGAGAAGATGGGTTGAAGGGAGGAGAAGGGATTGGGAAAAATAGAGAAATCAAAATATATCATATATAGGTACAAATTCCCTGTGATGAATATGATCATTATGTATATCTAAAATGTACCAATAAACTTAAATATACATACAAAATACATTAAAAAACATGAATAAACGTACTTTAAAAGACAGTACAAATGCACATTTCCTTTTCTTTCATCTCTTCAGTGATTTAAAAAGCAATTTAATAAAATATAATACAGAAACTGTATTCGACAATAACATCATGAAGTAGGCAAGTGGTAGTAAATCTATATTGTGGTACGAAAATGACACCAGCTGGTAACTTGAACCCACAGGAACAAATGAAAAGATCAAGAAGTATATAAAAACAACATTGGCAAAACAAGGTTTGTAAATATGTATTTCCTCTCCTTTAGCTCCTTTAAAACACACAGAGTTATATAAAGTAATGATTACAGTAACATTGTTAGGTTTGTAATATCTATAGATGTAATATTTTATATTGTTATTATATGTCATTATATATAACAATGATAATATAAAAAGGAAAAGAAAGAATGCAACTATATAGGCGTAACACTCTGTTTTCCACTGGAATTGAGACAGTATATATCTGAAGTAGATTGTGGTAAGATGCATATACTAGCTTAAGAGTAACCACTAAGAAAGTAACTTAAAAAGAGTAAAAAAAAAAATTGCAGGAATTAAAATGCTACTATATAAAAATAACTCAATTTAAAGCCAGCATTAAAAGAGGAACCAAAAAGACATGATACATAGAAAACCAAAAGACGTGATATAAATCCAAGTATATCAACAGTAAGATTAAATGTGGATGGATTAAACAACCTAATCAAAAGGCAGAGGGACTGGATACAAAAACATGATCCAACTATAATACTTTCTATAGGACACAAAATTTAGATATAAGAAACACTCATAGAACATAAAAGGGTGGAAAAAGGTAAATCATGTACACAGCAACCACATGAAAGCCAATTAATTATACTAATGTCATATAAAAGAGACTTTAAAGCAAACAAAAATAACATGAGATAAAAGATGTGCTGTAATAATTGAAGAGGGAATTCATCAGAAAGACATAACAATGATAAGCAGATATAGAGCTGAATCAGTCAGTGCTCGCTAGAGAAACAGATTTAATGTAAGATTTATAAATATAAGGATTTACAAGGTAGGCTTACAATGGCCACCCACAGAGTCAGGTGTGGAAGAGTGCAAAAGGGCTGTGTGTGTGCTGGAGATAGGAAAGATCCAGTCGAGGGTCAAAGCCCTGGAGCTCACTGTAGAGTCCCATGCTAAGCCATAAAAGGAGGTCAAAGAGTCTCCCCTGAAGGCTGAAGAGTCTGCACTGGAAGTCAGGAGACTACGTCCAAGGCAAAGGCAAAGACTGGAGCTCCTCTGAAGAAGCAGAAGCAAGCTTCCCTTCTTCGTTTCTTTTATTCCATTCAGGCAACAAGCCTACCTAGTGTAGGTCTTCTGTATTCAGTAAATCTCTTCAGCCACATGCAGAACAATGCTGATCCTTTTCAGATGCGTGTTTCTCACTCAAGGTGACACAATCAGTTAACTATCACAAGAGCTAACAACAAAATCTCAAAATACATGAAGCACCAATTAACAGAATTTAAAGGAGAAATGTGCAATGTAACAATAATACCACTTTTACTAGTTTCAAACAGTAACTCAAAATGTATTAAAGACTTAAATGTAAGACTTGAAACTGTGAAACTACTAGGAGAAATCAGAAAAAATTCTGACATTGATATCTAGGATTTATAAAGAATTCTAAAAACTCAATAGTAAGAAAAATAATGGCCAACAAGTGTATAAAAAAATTCATAGTATCACTAACCATTAAGGAAATGCAAAGCCAAACACAATGAAATATCACCTCCCTCTAAGAAGAATAGACAATATCAAAAATAGTAAATATCACAAGTGCTGGCAAAGATGTGGAGAAAAGGGAACTTTTGCACATTGTTGGTGGGAATGTGAACTAATAAAACCATTATACAAAACAGCATGTAAGTCCCTCAAAAAACTGAAAACATAGTTGTCATATAATCAAGCAATACTACCCCTGGGTATATATCCAAATAAAATAAAATTAGCACATCAAAAAGACATCTGCACAGCTCATGTTCATTGCAGCACTAGCCACATAGCTAAGATGTGGAAGCAACATAATTATCCATCAACTGATGAGTGGATAAAGCAAATATGGTATAAATACGCAATGGAATAATATTCAGCCATAAAAAGAATGAAATCCTGTCATTTTGTGGCAACATGGTTGGAACTGGAGATCGTTATGTTAAGTGAAATCAGCCACAGATAGACAAGTACCATGTGATCTTACTATTCTGTGGAATGTAAATAAGTGAATCTCATAGAACTTTATTCTTCTGTAAGTGTAGAACAACAGTCACCAGGGAGTGGAGAAAGTGGAAGGAGGGAGAAATAGGAAAAGATTGATTAATGAATATTAAGTTACAGTTAGATAGAAGCTAGAAGCTCTGGTATGCTAGTATACAGTAGAATGAATATAGGTAACAATTATATGTACTGAACATTTCCAAAACCTAGAAGAAAAAATTTTGAATGTTTTAACAATAAAGAAATAATAAATGTGTGAAGATATATGTTTAATCTGATCTCAACATTACACAGTATATACCCTATTAACATATGTAATTTTTATGTTTTTTATATATCTGTTAAAAATAAATTTAATTTTTAAAAAGGCTTACCAGGCCACATATATTTTAAAATATGTTAAGATAACTCAACATATCCTCATGTTACTTTAAAATATCTCCATATTTGGCAAAACTAGCGATATTTATTATGAGATCACTAATTCCATACATACTTTTTCATTATTCAAACAAATAATAGTTGAAGACTTCAATACTCATTTTCAATAATAGATTGAATAATTGAGCAGTATACCAACAAGAAAATAAAAGATTTGAAAAACACTATAAGTAAACAATATATCTATAGAACACTACTCAGCAAGAAGAGATTATATATTATTCTCAAGTGCACATGGGACATTCTCCAGAATAAACCATATATTAGGTCAAAATACAAATCTTACTACTAAAAAAAAATTGAAGTCATGCAAAGTATGTTCTTGATAACAATACCATGAAATTATATATCAATAACAGGAAGAAATTTTTGACATTCACAAATACGTGAAAATTAAATAACACTCCTTTAGCCAATGAGTCTAAAAAGAAGTCAGAGAAAGTTAGAAAATTCTTTGGGATGAATGAAAATGAATATACAACATATCATCTTAGAGGATGTAGTTAAAGCAGCACTGAGAGGCAATTTTACAACAACAAATGCTTACACTAGAAATTGGAAATTCTCTCAAATAAATAAGTTTCTATCTTAAGAAACCAGAAAAAGAAGAATAAACTAAACTCAAAGTTACCAGAAGGAAGGCAATAGTAAAGATTATAATGAAAATTAACAGAATAGAAAATCAGAAAGCAATAAAAAACTCTATATAACAGAATTGGTTGCTTGAAAATTCAACAAAATTGATAACCTGTTAACTAGACTAACCAAATGGAAAAAAAGGACAGAATTCTCAAATACTAATCAGAAGTGAAAAAGAAAATATTGAAACCAACTTTACAGAAATAAAATTATATATGGGATAATTTGAGTAACCATTATACCAATAAATAAGACAATCTAGATGAGATAAATTCCTAGAAAGATGCAAACTACTTAAATTATTCAAGAATAAAAAGGAGATTTATGTGTACTTCTAAAAAGTAAAATGACAAGTAATGAAAAAAATCTCTATAAAGAAAATGTCAGGCCCAGGAGGCTTCATTGGTGAATTCCATTAAATGTTTAAAGAACAATATAGAGCAACTCTTCAGAAATAAATCTCTCCAAACATAGAAGAGGAGGTACACATCACTGTCCTTCTATATGGCCAGTATTAACTCAGATACAAAAAGCAGTCAAAGAAGGAAAATCACAGGTTAACACTGTTATGAATACAGATGCAAAAATTCTCAACAAAGTAGTAACAAACATAATCCTGCAACATACAGCAAAGATTATGCACCAAACCAAAGTTTACTTTATCCAAGTAATTTAACATCAGTTAATTTTAGGTGTCAATGTGACTGCATTAAGGAATACTTTAGGAATCTGGTAAAGCATTATTTTGGGTGTATTTGTGAGGATGTCTGCAGTGGAGATTCGTGTATGAGTCTGAGTGGGCTAAGTGGAGAAGATCTGCCCTCAGTATGGAAGCATACCACCTGACAGGTCAGGGTCTGAGGAGAATACAGGAAGTGAATTGGTCTGTTCAAGAATAGCACTAGACTTTTTCTGCTGGCATGAATATCAGAATGCCAGGCTCACTGGTGTTTGGACTGCAGAACTTAGAGTTATGTTCCCCCACTAAATTCTCAGGCCTTTGGCCTCAGACTGAAAGTTATCCCTCTTGCTTTCTTGGTTCTAAAGCCTTTGTACTTGGACTGAGCCTACTACCAGCATCCCAAGGGCTCCAGGTTGCAAGAGAACCTGTAATGGGACTTCTCAGCTACCTTAGTCACATGAGCCAATTCTGTGAATGAATCACTCTTATATCTACCTACATATCCTATCTATTCTATCCCTTTGGGGAACCATACTATAATATCTGGTAATTGATTAAAGTAAATTACTATACCATATGAATAGAATGTGCAACATCATGATCATCAAACCACAGATAAAAGCATTTGAAAATTCCAACACCATTTCATAATAAAATTATTCAACAAACTAGGAATAGAAGGAAACTTTCTTGACCTGACAGTATGTATCTATGAAGACTCACATTAGCATCATACCTAATAATACCAGATTGAATGTTTCTCACTGAGACCAGGAACAAGGCAAAGATAAATGCACTCCTCAATTGTATTAACATTTTACTGGATTTTCTAGCCAAGTCAATTAAGCAAGAAAATGAAATTAAAGATCTCCAGGTTTGAAAGAAAGTAGTGAAAATATACCTACAGATGACATAATTTTGAATATAAAAAATCCCAAAGAATTCATAAAACTATTAGAATTAATAAATAAGTTCAGAGAAACTGTAGGGTTCAAGATCAATGTACAAAACCAATTTTATTTTATACACTTGCAATGAAAAAAATCAGAAAAAGTTAAGAAAGCATTTTTATTTACAATGATATCAAAGAGAATAAAATATTTAGAAATAAAAATTTTTGATGGATATATATATATACTGATATATAGATATATAGATAGATATATCTTTTTTATTTTTTTTATTTATTTAAAAGACAACAAGTAAACATTCTCATGTATTAACAAACTCAAGAATTAGAGAATGTACAAACACCTTTTGGAGAAAAACATTACTCAGTATAAGATTAAGCCATGTAAAAGCTAGGTAAAAATAGAAGACTAAGGAATGGAATAGTCACAGTGAAATTGCATTTTCATACTAAGGAGACAATACGATGTTTACAAATGTGCACCCGGTTTATTTTGCTTGTGAATATTTTCTCGAGTTGCATCCATTTACCTATAAAAGTTTCCAGTTTATCTTTCTTTATGGCTGAGTAGTACTCCATTTTGTAGAAATACCACATCTTTTTTATCCATTCCTCTGTTAATGGGCATTTGGGTTGTTTCCACGATCTAGCTATTACAAAGAGTGTTGCTATAAACATGGGTGCACATATATCACTGTGGTACAATGTTTTTAATTCTTCTGGGAAGATACCCAGAAGGGGAATAGCTGGGTGAAATGGGACCTCCAATCCTAGTTTTTTGAGGAGTCTCCACACTGATTTCCACAGTGGCTGCACCAGTCGACACCCCCACCAACAGTAGAGAAGGGTTCCTTTTTCCCCACAGCCCCTCCAGCATTTGTTATTTGTTATTTGTTATTTGTTAGTTGAGTTCTTGATAATAGCCATTCTTTCTGGGGTGAGATGGATTTTCAGTGTTATTTTAATTTGCATCTTTCAAATGACCAGTGATGTTGAACATTTTTTCATATACTTATTTGCCATTTGTATATCTTCATCTGAGAAGTGTTTATTCATCTCAGATGCCCATTTTTGGATTGGGTCTTTAAATTTGGGAAGTCTGATTTTTTTGAGTTCTTTGTATGTTCTTGATAGTAATCCTTTGAGGAATAGCTGACAAACATTTTTTCCCACGTTGTGGGTTGTCTCTTCACTCTGTTGGTGGTTTCTCTTGCTGTTCAAAAGCTTTTTCATAAGATGAGATCCCAGTTGTTGATTCTTTGTGATAGTTCCTATGCCATTGGTGTTTTATTCATAAAGTCTTTGCTTATACCAATGTCTTCAAGAGTTTCACCTATTCTATTTTCCAGGAGATTTAATGTTTCTGTTTTAATATTTAGATCTGTGATCCATTTTGAATTTAGTTTAGTGCACAGTGAAAGATATGGGTCTAATTTTAATCTTCGACATGTGTAGAGTCAATTTTTCCAGCATCATTTATTAAAGAGGTTATCTTTCTTCCAGTGAATGTATTTGGCACCTTTCTCAAAGATAAGGTGGCTTAGTATGTCTGGAGTTGTTTCTGAATCTTCTAATCTGTTCCATTGATCTTCGGGTCTGTTTTTTTTTTTTTTTTTTTTGCCTATACCATGCTGTTTTTATCACAGTAGCTTTATAGTATAATTTCAAATCAGAGATTGTGATGCCCCCTGCCTTGCTTTTGTTGCCCAGAATTGCCTTTGCTATTCTAGGTCTCTTCTGGTTCCAGATGAATTTTAGGATTGTTTTCTCTAATTCTGTGAGATATGTTGTTGGAATTTTGATCAGAATTGCATTAAATCTGTAGAAGAATTTTGGAAGTATGCCCATTTTCACTATATTGGTTCTTTCGAACCAAGAGCAAGGGATATCTTTCCATTTTCTGATATCCTCTTCAATATCCTTTTTCAGAGCACTGTACTTTTCAGTGTAGAGGTCTTTTACTTCCTTTGTGAGATTTATTCCTAGGTATTTCATTTTTTTGGATGTTATTGTGAAAGGTGTTGTTTCCCTAATTTCTCTCTGTGAGTTTGTTATTCGTTTACAGGAAGACTATTGATTTTGAGTGTTGACTTTGTATCCAGCTACACTACTGAATTTGCTTATTAAATCTAGCAATTTTTTAGTGGAGATTTTGGGGTCTTCTACATAGAGTATCAAGTCATCTGCAAATAATGATAATTTAACTTCTTACTTTCCAATCATTATTCCTTTTATTTCTTGCTCTTGTCTAATTGCTCTGGCTAAAGTTTCCAGGACTATTTTGAATAAGAGTGGGGACAGTGGACATCCTTGTCTTGTTCCTGATTTTAGAGAGAAGGCTTTCAGTTTTCGTCAATTTAGTATAATATTGACTGTTGGTTTGTCATAGATAGCTTTTATCAGATTGAGATAAAGACCATCTATTCCAATTTTCTGTAGGGTTTTTATTATGAATGGGTGCTGGACTTTGTCAAAAGCTCTTTCTGCATCTATTGAGATGATCACATGATTTTTGTCCTTGGTTCTGTTAATATGGTGTATTACATTTATTGGTTTACATATGTTGAACCATCCCTGCACCCCTGGGATGAATCCAACTTGGTCATGGTGTATAATCTTCTTGATTATTTGCTGCATTCTGTTTGTCAGTATCTTATTGAGGATTTTTGCATCTATGTTCATTAGGGAGATTGGTCTGTATTTCTCTTTCTTAGTTGGGTCATTCTCTGATTTTGGTATCAGGTTAGTGCTTGCTTCTAGGAATGAATTTGGGAGTATTGCTTCCCTTTCAATTTCTTTAAAGTGTTTGAGAAGTAGTGGTGTTAGGTCTTCTCTAAATTTCTTATAGAATTCAGCAATGAATCCATCAGGGCCAGGGCTTTTCTTTGTTGGGAGGTTTTTAATTACATCTTTGATTTCATTGGTTGATATTGGTTTATTTAGGATTTGTATATCTTCTTGGTTGAGCTTTGGTAATTCATAGGTATCTAGGAATCTGTCCATTTCTTCTGCATTTTCCATCTTATTAGAATACAAGTTTTCAAAGTAGGTATAGATGATCTGCTGGATTTCTGCAGGGTCCATTGTGATATCACCCTTTTCATTCTTTATTGCATGGATTTGAGCACTTTCTTTCCTTTTTTTAATAAGGTTGGATAAGGGTTTGTCGATTTTATTTAATCTTTCAAAGAACCAACTCTTTGATTAATTGATTCTTTGTATTGTTTTTTTAGTCTCCAGTACATTAATTTCTGCTCTGATCTTTATAATTTCCTCCCTTGTACGAGCTTTTGGCTTAGCCTGCTCTTCTTTTTCTAGAAGTTTGAGGTTCACCATTAGGTTGTTTATTTGTGCTTCCTCTGTTTTCCTGATATAGGTATTTAATGCTATAAATTTCCCTCTTAGGACTGCTTTGATTGTATCCCAAAAGTTCCAGTATGTTGTACTGTCATTATCATTCAGTTGCAGAAACTGTTTAATTTCTTCTTTAATTTCATCTGTGACCCATTGGTTGTTCAGGAGGGTGCTATTTAATTTCCATGTGTTCAGAAAGTTCTTGTGGTTTCTTTTGCCATTGATTTCCAATTTCATTGCACTATGGTCTGATAATATACATGGGATACTTTCAATTCCTTTGCATTTACTTAAGCAGGTTCTATGAGCTAGTATGTAGTCTATTTTGGAGAACTTCCCATGTGCAGCTGAGAAGTATGTGTATTCTGATGTTGTGGGGTGGAACACTCTGTAGACATCTACTAAGTCCATTTGTTCCAAAGTTTGATTCAGTTCTACTATTTCATTGTTGATTTTTTGTCTAGTTGATCTGTCTTTCTGTGACAGTGGAGTATTGAGATCCCCCAATACAATTGTATTAGTGCTTATTTGATTTTCTGTCCATTAATATTTGTTTTACATAGTTGGGTGCACTGGTATTTGTTGCACATATATTCATGATTGTTATCTCTTTCTCTTGGATTTTTCCCTTTACAAGGATGTAGTGACCTTCTTTATCTCTCTGAATCATTCTTGGCTTGAAATTCACTTTGTCTGCAAAAAGAATAGCTACCCCTGCTTTTTTCTGGGTTCCTGTCGCATGCAGTATTGCTTTCCATCGTTTGACTTTCAGTCTATGAATTTCCTTTTGAATTAAATGTGTTTCTTGTATACAGCATATTGTTGGATCTTGTTTCTTGATCCAATTTGCCAGTCTGTGCCTTTTGATTGGTGAATTGAGACCATTAACATTAATGTTAAAACTGATATGTATTGACTTATCCTTGTCATGTTATTTTCTTTTTGTTGGCTCCTCCTCTTTTTATTTTTTTCCCTCCCTTTCTTTAATTATTTGCTCTGCCTGGTGGATTCCTTCTGTTGGGGTTTCTGGAGTTGTAGTCTTTGTTATCCCTTTCTAGAATGTCCTTCAAAACATTTTGGAGTGCTGGTTTGGTGGTTATAAATTTTCTCAGATGTTCTTTGTCATGGAAGTATTTTATTTCTCCGTCAGTTTTGAAAGGTAGTTTTGCAGGGTACATCAATCTGGGTTGAAGGTTATTTTCCTTTAGAAGTTGAAATACATCATTCCAAGCTCTTCTTGACTTGAGGGTTTGTGCTGAAAAGTCTGCTGTGATTCTGATGGGCTTTCCTTTATAGATGATTTGTTTCTTTTCTCTAACAGCTTTTAAGATTCTACTCTTACGTTGAATTTCTGGAATCTTGACTATGATATACCTGGCTGAAGATTTTTTTTTTTTAATCATGGCTAATTGGAGTTCTGTAAGCCTCACTTATCTGAACATCAAATTCTTTTTCTCTACCAGGGAAATTTTCTGTTATAATGTCTGTGAACAGTATTCTGATGTCATTTATGCTATCTCCTGCTTTTTCATTGACTCCAATCAATCGAGTTATTCTTCTTTGCATCATCTAGCAGCTGCTGGATAGATTTTTCATTGTCTCTTGCTATTTTTAAGAATTCTTTCTTTTCATGATCACTAATTGCAAGCCTGTCTTCTATATCTGAGATCCTGTCCTCACATGGGCTTAATCTGCTACAAATACTTTCAATGGAATTTTTGTTCTCCTGGATATCTGCTTGAATCTGCTTTATGGATTCCATTTCTTTCCTATGCTGAACATTCATGGCTTCCATCATTTTCTTAAGCTCATCTATTTTTTTGTCTGTGTCTGCTCTAGTGTCCTTAAGCATGGTCTTCATTGTGGACATTATCTCTGCAGTTATCTGAGAAATTATTTCTGATTTAAATTTTTCCAGAGCCTCATTCAACTGCTTTGTTGTTACCACTTCAGAGATGTCAGATGGGTGGCTTTCAGTTTGTCCCACCTCACTGCCCCATGGGTTTGCCTTTGGTGAACTGGATGTGTGAGGTTGCATCTTGTTTAAGTGTTGTCTCATTTTCTTTTCTTTCTTTAGTTGAATTCCTGGGGTGCTGTTTATAAATTGCCTGTGGTAGGTTGCTTTATTGGTAGTATTTCAAACTCTTAGGAGATGGTTACTTCTCTGAGGTATCTTCCAGGTGTAGCTTATTTTTGGGTTTTTAGCCTGCTGCAATATCCTACCTCTTCAATTTGTTGGAGATAAGAAGTTGCTGCCTGTTTGGCCCAGTCTTTGGTTCTTTGGTACTGTGCCACAATATTTTCTGTGATCCTTAGACAATCTCAGTCTTGGAATACCAGGAAGAAAAGCGCCAGTCAGTGTGTCCTTCATGGTCGGTGCTTCTCTGTACCGCAGCATCTCACGTTCCTCCACAGAGGTCCCCACTAGAGCCGTGGATGGAGTGGCAGCTGCCCTGAGTTCTGAGCTCAGCTGCTGCCCCCCAACAATGGCTCCCAGCTAGTCACTCTCTTGTGCACCTGATGGCTGTCCATCAGCACTCACCGCCAGTCAGTGTGGCCTTCACGGCTGCTGCTTCTCTGTACTACAGCGTCTCGTGTTCCTCCACAGAGGTCCCTGCTGGAGCCATGGATGGAGTGGCAGCCACCCTGAATTTTAAGTTCAGCTGCTGCCCCCCCAATGGTGCCTGGCTAGTCGCTCTCTCGCGCAGGACTGATGGGCGTCAGCACTCACCGCCAGTCAGTGTGTCCTTCATGGCTGCTGCTTCTCTGCACCGCCACTTCTCATGTTCCTCTGCAGAAGGCCCCTGGGGGTGCCAGCAGTCACCGTGTGTCTACAGATTTGAACCACTTCTGTCACGTCGGGATTCCCGACACAGGGAAAAGGTGCTGGTGGCCAACTCCTTCTTCTTTGTTAGGGTCTCTCTCTTCACTTTCTCCGTGGGTCCCAAACTGCACTTCAGATCTTTCCTGGGTCCATGGGAGCCACTTCCCTCTTTCTTGTCCTCCTCCAGTCACTATGTTCCAGTGTCCGGACAGCGACTTTTGGTGAGGTTCACTGCCTGCTTCTTACAGATCCACCATCTTTTTCTGGAAGTTCTAAAATTTTTGAAAAAGAAATTTAAAATTTATATTCTGAAAACTACAAAGTATTTGTTGAAAAAATTGGAGAGGTCCTAAATAGATCAAAGGCATTTTATGTTCAAAGCTTGAGAAACTTAGCATTGTTATTATTTTACTACTCTCAAATTCACCTATGGATTCAAGCAATTCCTATAAAAATTCTAGCTGACTTGTTTTCAGAAATCAACAAGGTAAACCTAAAATTCATACAGAAATGTAAATCATTTAGAATATTCCACCCTCGCAAAAATATCTTGCAAAAAACAAAAATGGAGGACTCATATTTCCCCACTTCAAAGCTTACTACAGTGCTCTGGTAATCAAACTGTGGTACTGCCATGGAAAAGGCATGTACATCAATAGAATTAAATGGAGAGTAAAGAAATTAAACTTCACATTTCTGGTCAATTGATTTTTGAAAAGGATGGCAAGTTGAATGGGGAAAACATTGGCAACAAATGGTGCTGGGAAAACTGGATATCCATATGCAAAACAATGAAGTTAGACCCCTTACTTCATACTGTATCAAAAAGTTAATTTAAAATGGGTTGAACATTTAAACTATCTTCCTACTCAAAACTCATCCTCCAGTCTAATTATGATGAAGAAAAGAAATTCTCTTACTGAGGTATTCCTGGAATAAACCTGACCATACCTTCAAAACTGTCAGGCCATCAAAAATAAGGAAAGGGAGGAGCTATCATAGCCAACAGGAGCTGAAAGAGATAGGACGACTAAATGCAATGTGTCCTGCATGGGAACCAGAAAAAAGACATAAGGTGAGAACAAAATAAATCTAGGTAAACCATGACATTTAATAACATACCAGTGGTGGTTCATTAATTATAATAAATATACCATGCTAATATATGATGTTAATGGAAACTGTATGTGGCATATATGTCTGTATTATTTGCTCAATTTTTATGTAAATCTAAAAGTATTCTAAAAATAATCTTTATTAATGAAAAAAAATCAATCAATGACCTGAATGTGAAAGGTAAAAGTATGAAACGTAGAAGAAAACATAGTCATATATCTTCATGGCTTTGGATTAGTCAATGTTTTTTAATTAAGATATTAAAAGAACAAACTATAAAAAGTGTAGATAATGGAACATCATCAAAATTTCCTGCCCTGCTTTCTCCATATTTGTCTTAATATCTGCTTCTGAAAACCTACAATAGGCCACCACTCCTCTCACCACCACCCCCCTTGTCCCTCATCCAAGCCCATTTCCTTCAGCCCTAGTAGGGTCTTGACTCTCTAAAGGATCACCTTGTCCAGTGGTAAATTGTTTATCTCCTGTGTTTTTCTTTAATGTAAAGTTCTAAATTTTATGTAGGTTTTTCTAATTGTGGAAGTAATATAGGCTCATTGAAAAACAAATCAGACAATAAATAAAAGTAATAAACACTATGTGCTGCTCTGCAGTTTCTGACCTTCCCATTCTTGCTCTTGTCATTTGCCCTGACACTAATTCTACTCTCATAGAATTGACAGTAGCCCTCACTCCCACCCCACTAGTGTTCCAGGGTTTATTTTGGATTCTCAGAGGGTAACCCATTGTGTATTTTGCAAGGGAGACAGTGTCCCTTGTCTCTCACCTCAAAATGAGTACCCTGCTCCCAAGTACACTTCCTGCAGCAGTTGGATATAGACTTCATTCTTTAATGCAATCCCTTGAACTGCCGTGATTCAAGGGTCATAATTCTGGTGCCATGAGCAATGCCATCTGTTTTGAAATCCTCTTCATCATTTCTCCCAGGAGGCAGAGCAGGACTTCTGGTACCCTGTCATAGAGGTTCAGAGTTTATGGTTAGGCACAACATCTTGCTGGCAGATGAGATCTAAACATGCTAAATCTATGCAGGTTTGCATTCAAGCTGTTTTCCTTCTGGGTTCTATCTCTTGAACAAAATAACTATGTTTGCAAAACTAGTTGAAGCCATGTATTATTATTAATCATTCTGTTAATCTCTAATAAATATAGCTGAATAATTTTAGGCTTTGGAAAATTATAAAATCTGCCAGTAGACTTCAGGGTCTAGAGCATAGAAGATATTTATTGTAGTAGTTCTTATCTTTATGCTATGTCTAGCAAATAGCTAGTATCTAGTAAATTTTAATTATTATTTTCAAACCTTCTGTCTCTACCACACAATTCCATTTGGCATTTAAGTCTTTTTGGTTCCATCTTGGAAATATCTTGAATCTAAATTCAATTTTTCAATTATAATATTTTAATCTAAGATGTTGTTCTAATAATGTATTGCTGGCTAGCCACGCCAAGACCTAGTGGCTTAAATATTAACCACTATATGATTTTGTAAGTCAGGAGTTCACATCAGAGTTGGCTGGATGATTCTTCCACCCCACTTGGTCATTCAGTGGTATTCAAGCAGCCTGGTTTAGAGGATTCAAGACGGCTTTACTCACATGAATTTTGGACTTGTGGCTTCTGCATGCAGTGCAGTTGGATTTCTTGTGTAGCAACTGAGGGCTTCAAGAGCCTACACCAGAGATTGTCAGTCACCTTAATGGCTAAACCTGGGACAAGTATAGCTTCCCTTTGGTCATAATCCATTGGTCAAAGCAGTCTCACCTGTCTATCCAATTTTCTCTCCCCTGCTACTGTAGCCCTCATGTCTTATTATCACAAACATTTTCAACCACAGCCCACAAATCATGTTCCTATGAAGTTATCTTTCTATGAAATAAAATAAATTAACTCCACACTTAGAGTCATTCATTGCCTGCTACCTGTGTGCTTACACTTGAGCTTCGTATTATAGCTCACTAAGCTTTTCACAATCTGGCACCAATCTATACTCCAATCAAGACTGCTGTACTCTTCTCCATAAGAACCTTTAGTCTCTCAGAACATGCCATGTCCTTTCAAGACTAAGCCATATGTGTGCTTTTCATCTGCCTGGAGTTTCTAGAAAGTCCAAGATCAAGGCTTCAGCAGATGTGGTATCTCATTAGGCTCCACTCTGGTCTTCAGGTGACCACATTCTTGTTATTATATCCTCACATGGCAGAGAGTGGAAAGAAAGATCCTATGCCTCCTTCTCTTCTTATAAGGGTATCAATCCCATTCACAAGGGCATGACATTCTACAACGGCTTATCTACTAAAGGCCTCACCTCCAAATACCATCGCATTGAATATAGGCTTCAGTGTATGAAGGTGGGGGGGCACACACAAACATTCCTTAGCATGGTCTTTCTAGCAGTCTGAATCTCCAAAAATATCCTACTCACTAATTAGAGCTTTTTGTCATACCGTATTGCCCCTCTCCCTCTCTCTCTCTCTCTCTCTCCACCCACCCCTCATCTTGACTATACAGTCTTTGAAGGAAGAGAGCATTTCTCATCCATCTTTCTATCTCTTGTGTTTTTGCACTAGCACATAGGTCAGAAATATATCCTGAAACTGAAAAAATTTCAGGAAAAAAACTGTAAGGGACATGGCCATGAAAAAGCCATGTGCTCCAAATGAGCTGACCTTTTCTTCTTTTGCTGAAGGCATTAAAGTTCAACAGAGGAGGAGCACAGTGTTATAAAGGACCACACGTTCTCTGGATATAAGTAGGTGTCTGTTCACAGATAAAAAAACTATGTTTCCAGGCAGTTTAAGATATCTGGTACTTGGTCTTCCATGCATTGCCAACAAGCCATTTCCTTAGAACTTCAGGATTTAGAACTAATTCCAAATACATTCTGTAAAATGTAGTGAAAATAAAGGGAAATTCTCCTGCTACTCTCTATACTGCAATGGGTATTGCACAGAATGACTTATGGTCACAAAACTGTAATACCTTCTCAGCCCCTGCCATAATAAACCTGTTTTTTTTATATCATAGTCATTCATTTTGTATTTCAATAATTTTGTTACTAACAAAACATTAATGATATCTGATTGTGCTGCAGGTATTGTAATCTCTGAACAGGGGATACATTCTTTGAGCAAGTGCACAATAAGTTATAATTTTCATAGTGTGCTAGAAAAAAATGTATATGTATAGCCTGAAATAATTGCTTTTTCTTTCTGGAGTGCAAGATGTGCATGTATGCCCTCAGATATGTTTTAAGCTTTTTATCAGTTAATTTGTTGCTAAAATAGAAAAACTAGTTGGGAGTGAGGAGAGGATGTTTGTCTTAATCATGTGTCCTCCTATAACAAAGTTCTATAGTCTGGGTAACTTATAAACAACAGCAATTTACTTCTCCTAGTTTTGAGGAAGTACAAGACCAAAGTGTTGGTAGGATCTGCTAAGGGTCTTGAACCTGCTAGGTGCCTCCTCAGGTGATGGAATGGGCAAATAAGCCTTCTTGGGCTTCTTCTACAAGGACACTAATCCCATTCATGAAGGCTGCACCCTCATGACTTAATCACACCTCCCAAATGTCCTACCTCCTGATGCTATCACATCGGGGATTAGGCTTTAACATGAGAAGTTCTGAGGGAGACGCACATATTCAGATCATAGTAACATTGGTTAGAGTGAGTGTCCATTCTACTTTTCCACAGAGCAATCCTTGTTTATATCTACTAACCTTTTGTACATAGTAATAGAATTTTCTCTCATTCTCCAAAATGTTTTGGGTTGAATTTTAAGTGACATAGTTACCCTATTGACAATTAAATAGACAAATTATTTCACTTATTATTTACCTTTACGGCACATTATTTCTTATTGCCAAACAGCAGCATAGGCATTTGGAGTAGCTTTCAAGTTTTTGACCAAAATTCATAAAGAGAAATAGATTTTTCATCATGATACAGTTTATACATACATACTTTATGCACACTACATAAAGCAAAAGTTTCAGGAAATGTTATCTGTATATTTTCAAATCTAACATAGTCTGTTTTTAAATTGAAAAATCTCTGGTCATGACTCATTAATTTGACTTCCTGACCAACAGCTTGAAACATACCAATATTGTAGAAATGATGTTTTAAGATTATAGCAGGGCTGGTGAGATGGCTCAGCGGCATACATGCCTGCCTTGCAAGTGCGAGGGCCCGAGTTCAACTCCCGGAACCCACATAAGAAAAAAGTGCCATTGATATCGCTCAGCGACACGGGCGCCTGCTGGCGGGTGAGGTCCTGAGGTCGACCCCCAGTACCCACAAAAAAAAAAAAAAAAAAAGAAAGAAAGAAAGATTACAGCAGACCTCATCTGATTATTTTCCTTCCCTGGATGACCTTCTGCAAGTTGCCAAGCTTCTCCAAACAACATTCTGCCTGCTTCAAGGTGGTGGAGTTAAATGAGATGCTGTGGTTAATGAGCCTGGCAACTACTCGACATCTACTAAATATTCCTTTGTTTCTTTTCTCCTTCAAAACCAACAAGACCTAGCTGAGGTTCATAGGTTTCGAACAGTGAAAAAAAAAGTTTTTCACCCCCTGATCTCCAAAGTCTGGTCAAAGTGTTTAATCTCTAAAAATGCATCTCTAAACACTATTATTTCTGTGTTCAACTGATAGTCACTTCTCAAAAGCTCACAGTTAACCCCATCAAAGTAGCAACTATGACTTCTCAAAAAAGAAGAAAGGAAGAAAAAGAAAATCAGGAGGGAGAAGAGGTGGTGAGGAAGTCAACTATATGATAAATATGAAAGGCAGGGCCCATACTGTATTTCTGTTCTGAAGCTAGTGATTTTCACACATAAGTCTGTCCATTAACAGAAGGATTTTTTAAAGTATTAACCTTGGATTAAACAGGAGCATGGTTTTCTAAGCAAAGATGTATTTGATTTATGTTTTAATGTGAAAGGAGAATATAAATGAATTCTCTCTCTTCTTTCCGTATATGATAAATATATGTATTTATGTGTGTGTGTGTTTATGAGATGCATCACATAAGCAATAATGGAAGAAGATGAAGCCCAAGCTATAGAGTCCTGATGCCCCATAATCCAGAGGGACCAAGAAGTGATAAAGTCAAGCTACCTCCCGGTTTTTAGAATCTTGGCCTGATTCCTGAGTGCTCTGGTTCTCCCTGTGTTTGGTGAGCCTGTCACTGGTGCATAACCCATCTGTACTATTTGGCATCTGCTGAACTAAGGAGCTCACCACAGTGGTGGGGACAAGCCAGGTCCAGTCATTCTGTAGCGTGAGCCCTTGGATCCCAGCCTGGGACAGATACCTCTCTATGGGATGCAGTGTATAGTGGGTTTCTTGTCACTATGTAAGAATCCAAAGTCATCTCATTCCTTTGTCCTCACACTATTTTTTTTAAATTGACTCTGTCCCACTCAGTTTTACACCGTGGGTGGTTTTTATTCTTTAAGGACTACTCCTAACAATTCCCTCATGTATAGGAGCTCATTTTCTTTGAGTAATCCAAGTCCTTGTACAGTGTTCCATGTGTAAAGCACTCAATAAATGGTGCTGATAATTAAGTCATTCACTTAACAAATACTTATTGAGCATCTAGTGACCAGGATAGGAATAAATTTACTATTGATCTTCAAATCACACAGTCTAATGATCATTTCTCACTTCTCTTCCTTTTCCACATTTGACACACTGCAGGCTTCTCATTGTCCACATCCATTTCCAGGCTTGCTGCCTGACCCTCCTTGCAAGCTTTCCCTTTTCCTTTCTCCATTCTTCAAGGAATTGAGTCTGTACCCAGTAGTACATGGCAAATTGAATTAGAGCCAAGACTAGAACCCAGGCCTGTATATAATCAGACATCAGAAAACAGCCAAACCTTGACATTTCTATTCATGGGGAGGAATCCCAGATGGGCCTACTCAATACATGCTTCCAAATCAAAGAATATTTTTCCTCTAAGGCATTATTAGGACACTGTCTAGCTAGAAGATATTCAGAGAAAATTCACTCCTTTACCTGCCCTAGGGAAATGGGAAAATTCAATGTTTGAGCCATTTAACCAAGAGAGTAAGGCATGCTGGAAATTTTGTGTATGGTATTCTTTCAAAAAGCCCTTCTGTCTTTCTTACAATGATAAGACTGCTGAATCTGGTCAAGCATATGAGGTTGCAAAGAATATTTCTTTTTTATTCAGACCTTGCATTCTCTATATAATGAAAAGATTCTTGGCACATAGTTGGCAATTGCTATCTAGGTTTTCTGCATAACATAGGTTTTTAAAATAAGCTTTTCAATAGACATCAGGCTCCAATGAAAATACATGTGGCCTAACACGAGCAGAAATAAACACAATTCTAATCAATTTAACTGTTGACAATAGCATGTGGTTTCATTGCTTGGGGCCAAAGTTTTAAAAGTGGACTCTGATTTCTTGCAGGAACACCCTTCATTTGTGTGTGCAAATAGGGTAATTAAGTGTCCAATTACCAGATTTGCATTGGCACATGGGGCCTTTGTGTGGGTAAAATTCTCCATAGTTTGGGACCAGCTGAAATTTAGGTCTTTTATTTTCAAATCAATCCTCCAACAATAACATAGGTCTGATGAAGTTCCCATCTTGTCCTGATATGAAGCCATGGCTGAAGGCTTCCCTTTGTTTTGGTGATTCAGTGAAGTGGGTAACCAAATTTATGACGTGTAGCTCTTTCTTCCTTACCATCTACTCTGAAAAATAAGCATTTCAAGTACTTTCAGATTGATCTTTTTTTTTCCTTCCAGCTCTGTAGGATTGATTACTGAAGGTAAAATACCTGTCAGTGTTCCTTATGACGACTTAGCCATATGGAACTATTAAGTTGAAAGACCATTCATAAAATAATTTTATTCTTTTCTTCCCCAATTATTGGGTATATCTATGACAGGTCTGATGACTGTCAAATATCTGGTGAGATGTTCTCTGGACACTTTTAGTCACAAGGTCAGTCTCCTTACCATAATTAAGATATCCTTTCTGGGATGTCCTACCCTTTCTGTGATGTCTAGTCAAAGTGGAATAAACATACACCTCTTTGTCTGATTCAGTAGATGTAGTTAAAACCCTAGATTGAATGCCTGGAGCAGTTTTTCGAGGAGTCTAAAAGGTAAAACGCAGCAGGCAGATTGAGGGAAGGAACCAGAACTGGAAGGAGCACTAAACTTTCTCTTGCCTCTGGTATTTCCTGCTTTAGATGCAAAGACAGGTGGAAATCTGAAACTAAGTACAGCAGTGCCTCAGTTTATGAACTTAATTTGTTTTATGATTTGGGGGAAGATGGTTGTTTTTGTGTTTGTGTGGGGAAGATGGTTGTGGTTGTGTTTGTCACCCAATGTGGAGTTTGCAAACTGAAGCAAATTTTTGCCAGATAATTTTGTTTGCAAGCAGAAGCAATTGTGAAATGAGGTATTAGATGCAGAGAAAAAGAGCTCCAAGGGAAGTTATTTACCTTTACTCTGAAGGAGAGAGGGGGCCCCTAAGGGTCAGAGCAAGATGAAGAAATATCATATTCTTATTCTTTCCTTATGTTTTCTACCACCTCAGCTCCCTGGAAATTCTGTGGTGGTAGTGGCAGCAGCAGTGATGGTGGTGAAAATAACAGTGGTGGCTGGTTAGGCACCCCAAACTCTCAAGGCGAAGCACCCCTCTGTTTGACCAAAGACACGGGCTGAAACTCATGCTGTTCATTCTCTCTTTATCTTTTTGCTACTTGGCTCTGGAGACAGGGAGAACCAGCTTCTTACTCTTCTTTCCTTAATCTTTAGTTTGAGGAGGGCCTTTATGCCCTTGCCTATTTTTTTTCTGGTATATTTCTCTAGTACACTGACCATCACATTTGCATTTATTTTAATATTGCATGTCCAGGACTAAACTTTATCCTGGATAAAGCCTCTTCCTTCTGGAAGTAGCTTTACCTGCCTGTGTTATGAAACTGTTGTGATCATCTTATAATTATCTCTATATATGGGCTGCCATCTCCACCTGTGGATTCATCCTCACCATCCAGGACATAGCTTGGTGCTTTCAACAAATCTTTGACTTAATTATCAAACTTTGTTGTCTTCTAAATGAAATCTAGGAATATTAAAAGATATGCATTAATATATCAATTAAGCATTAAATAGAAATGAGATTAACAGAATATTCTATTATGGATGGACTAACAGGCATTTTCATGTAAAATCATTCTCTTTATTGGACTGAAAACTTGAATATATTCAGTAATTAAATTTACAAGCACTTAATATATACTGTGTTCATTAATGTTATATATTTGGATGAAAGTGGGAGTAGAAAAATCAAATATTTCTGTACATTCTGAGTGTGTAATCTTGCTGGGGAGATATAATCCTGGAGATCAACTGCCTTCAACTATTGAAATGCATGCACAAAATAAATACCACAGAGAGTCCAGAATCCTGAGCTTTCATTTGTTATCAGTAATTCATCATCCATTATTAACATTGAGCACCTAACTTGGTCTAAGCCTGTTAGTTAGCCTGAAGTTTTAAGTTAAACAGAATAGTCAGAGCTGGTAGTCTCAAGAAGCTTATAGCTAGAGAGAAATTAGGGAAACCACAGCCTTCACAATAGCACCCAAAAAAATGAAACACTTAGGAATCAATCTAACAAGGGAAATAAAAGATCTGTACATTGAAAATAACAGCACTCTGAAAAAAGAGATTGAAGAAGATATCAGAAAATGGAAAGATATCCCTTGCTCATGGATAGGAAAAACCAACATTGTGAAATGGGCATACTCCCAAAACTGTTACACAGATTTAATGCAATTCCGGTCAAAATACCATTAGCATACCTCACAGATCTAGAAAAAATTCCTAAAATTCATTTGGAAACAGAAGAGACCTAGAATAGCAAAGTCAATTCAGGGCAACAAAGGCAAGGAGGAGGCATCACAATCCCTGACTTGAAATTATACTACAAAGCTACTGTGATAAAATCAGCATGGTACTGGCAAAAAACAGACCTGAGGACCAGTGGAACAGATTAGAAGATGCAGACACAACTACAAATACACTCAGTCACCTTATCTTTGACAAAGGGGCCAAAAATATTCACTGGAGAAAAGATAGCCTCCTTAATAAATGGTGCTGGAGAAACTGGCTTTCCACATGCCGAAGACTAAAATTAGACCCATATCTATCACCATGCACTAAACTAAAGTCAAAATGGATCAAAGATCTAAATATTGCAACAGAAACAATCTACTGGAAGAAAAAGTAGGTAGAAATCTTGAAGACATAGGGGTAGACAGAGAGTTCATGAACAAAACCCAAACTGCACCGGAAGTACTTCAAAGAATCAACTGGGATATCATCTTATTAAAAAGTTTCTGTGCATTGAAAGAAATCACCAACAGAGTGAAACGACAACCCTCAGAGTGGGAAAAAATTTTAGCCAACTGTCTCTCAGACAAAGGACTTATATCTAGACCATATAAAGAATTGAAAAATATCAAACCCCACAAATTCAAAGACCCAATCCAAAAATGTGCATCTGAGATGAACACACACTTCTCAGATGAAGAAATACAAATGGCAAATAAATATATGAAAAAATGTTCAACATCATTGGTCATTTTTGAGAAATGCAAATTAAAACAACACTGAGATTACATCTCACCCCAGAAAGAATGGCTATCATCAAGAAAACAACCAATAACAAATGTTGGAGGGGCTGTGGGGGAAAAGGAACTCTTCTCCACTGTTGGCTGGAGTGTAGACTAGTACAACCATTTCCATTGATGGAAATCAATGTGAAGATTCCTCAAAAAACTAGGATTAGAGGTCCCATTCGACCCAGCTATTCCCCTTCTGGGTATTTTCCCAGAAGAATTAAAAACATCATACCACAGTGATGTATGTACACCCATGTTTATAGCAGCACAATTTGTAATAGCTAAATCTTGGAAATAACACAAATGCCCATCAACCAAAGAATGGATAAAACAGATGTGGTATTTTTATACCGTGGAGTACTACTCAGCTATAAAGAAGGATAAACTTGAGGCTTTTATAGGTAAATGGATGCAACTAAAGACCATACTCATAAGGGAAATAAATCAAACTTGCATGTGTAAACATCATATTGTCTCCCTAGTGTAAGAAACTGAAAGAGTAAATAAGATCCAAAATCTACAATAGATATTGTGAAAGGGAAAGAATCTTCTCAAAAGGAAAGGACAAGTGGGATGGGGGAAAGAAGAAAAGAAGGAAGGGAAAGGGAAAAAAATATATATATGTATACACAAGATAGCTAAGATAATTATACTACTGATTTCTTTTAGTTCATTGAAAAGAAAGGTTTGTGCTTATATTGTTTGATCAATTTTGCATGCCTTTATCTTGTAATCTGAGCACCTACTTTGAAGATAATAAGCAATATATTAACCATTGTTAATTTCCTATTATCTTGTTTTGAAACTGTACCATTGTTTCTATTGTTTGTTTTTTCTCTTTAAAATAAAAAAAGAAGCTTGTAGGTAAGGTGATAATTACTAAAACAGAATAAAATTAGTATTTATAAGAGTTATGAGCCAGATCTTCTAACAGTCAGCAGTCTTAGGGTATTTTTCTTATGTATCAATGTCCTGTTTTGAAAGTGGTGAAGGACTCAATATGAGAGAAGAGGGGGCATAGATTTTTTTCTTTTAGTTTTTCTTTTTTTTTATTTGTACATGTTTGCAGTATATAACGATTACATTCCTTGTGTGGAGTTGGTACATGTACATAACACATCTTAATTCTTTTTTCATCCACTTTCCCCTCCCTCCATCTGTTGATACCCTTTCCATTTGAGAAAGATCTATCTCCACACTTCCTATTATCTATCTTTTATTTTGGTCTTTAATTATAATTTGGGTTTCTCATATAAAAGAAACCACACAATATTTAAGCTTGTGTGTCTGATTTATTTTACTTAACATTAATGATCTCAAGATACATCACTTTCCTACAAATGACTCAACTTTATCTTTCTTTATGGCAGAGTAGTATTCCATTCTGTGTAAATATGTACCAACATTTTTTATCCATTCATGTGTTGAAGGACATATAGGTTGCTTCCAAAATGTAGCTATTGTCTTAATTACTTTTCTCATTGATGAGACAAAATACCTGACATTCAAAGTTAAAGGAGGAAAGTATTATTTAGCTCACAGTTTGTAGAGGTTTCAGTCCATAATCGGCTGGCTCCAAGGCAGGGTGTCTTGGTAGAGGGGCATCCTAGAGGAAAAACAATTCATGGTGGCAGAAGACAGCAAAAGCAATGCAGGGAAAGAAGAGCCAAGTCTCTTTCTGCCCCTTTTATCTTATCCAGACTGTTGGGATTAGGGCAGTGCCAATCCAAACAGTGGACTGATTCAGCAATCACCCACCCTTAATCCCATCACCCTTACTCCTAGCATTGAACCATGAATCAATCACAAACTTTGGTTTTAGCTACCTCTGAAAAAGCCCAATCTAAAAGTTCATGAGGCTTTGGGGGGACATCCAGACACAAATCATAACAGCTATTATGAACTGTACTGCTACAAACATGGGCAGGCATATCTTTAACTCTTCTGGGAAGATACCTAGAAGGCGAGTAGCTCGATCAAATGGAATTTCTTGTTTTAGTGTTTTGAGGAATCTCCATACTAATTTCCATAGTGACTGTATTAACTTTCATTCCCACCAACAATGTAGAAGTATTCTTATTTCCCTGCAGCCTTGCCAACATTTGTTATTATTGTATTTGATTTCTTGATGATGGCGATTCTTTCTGGATTAAGATGGAACCTCAGGGTTGTTTTAATTTTCATTTTTCTAATGCCCACCTATAGTTTTTATTGTGAGGTCTTTCATTTCCTTAGATAGGTTATTTTCTAAGTATTTAATTTTTCTTGGTGGTATTGTGAATAATATTTTTTCCTAATTTCTTTCTCCATAGGTTCATTATCAGTGTATAGAAATGCTATTGATTTTTGTGTGTTGATTTGGTGTCCTGCTACATTACTGAATTTGGTTATTAATTCTAAGTCTTTTGACAGATTTTTTGGAGTTTTTTCTTTTACTTTTTTTATTAATATGTGTTTGCAATACACAATGACTATTTTCTTTGTGAGTATTTGGTACATGTACATGATGAATCTTAATTTGTTTTACATCCCCTTCCTCTCCCCTCCCCTCATTGCTCCATCTCTTGGTCCTCTTCCCATTTGCAGAAGATCTATCTCCCTGTTTCCTTTTATCTATCTTTTTATTTTGTGTTTAATTTACTTATACTTTGGGTATAAGATCTGAGTGCTGTCTGAATTTCTTACACTTTTTTATATAAGAGAAACCATATAGTACTTAAACTTGTGTGTCTAATTTATTTCACTTAACATTATGGTTTCATGATGCGTCCATTTTCTTATAAAATATTCCAATTTATTCTTTTTTATAGCACAGTAGTACTCCACTGTGTATAAATACCTGTTCTTCATCCATTCTTCTGTTGGTGGACATATAGGCTGCTTCCAAATTTTAGCTATTGTGAATTGTGCTGCTTTAAACATGAATATTTATCTTGTACTTCAGATCATTGGTTCTCAAAATATGTTGAACATTTAAATCCTTGAATGATTCCTGTGTGCAGCTCAAGTTGTACACCAATGTTTTAACAAAATTCTCCTCAAGCTTTAATGTGTATCAAATGACCTGAGGGATCTTAATAAAGTGCACATTCTTAAATAGTAGTGTGGAGTTGTGATTTGCCATGTGCACCTGTGTACACACATGTGTGTGTACACAGTGCCTGTGCACATGCACATATTCCTAACACAGCTTTTATTGTTTCCTCTGGAAGTAAAGCCTATCTCCATTTTGAGTTTCCAACACATGAAGTCATACTGACCCTGAGGTGATTTCCCCTCATTCAGTACAGGCCTCCTGATGAACCCATATGCACGGGGCACCCCGTCCTGACTTGTGCATCACAGAAGCCTAGAGGCCCATTCTCTTAGGCAGTTCTCTGTGCTTACGCCGGCTTCTGCTCAGATGTGCTTGTGGTGCTGGCTCCGGAGGGGCTGCACTGATAATGGCATCTGAGGGCATTCAATTAGCACATTTCAGGTTTCTCTGGTCATAGACACCTCATAATTTTTCACTAATGCAGTTGGATCTTTTTCTTATTCCAAATCATTAGGCATCCCTTCCATGCTACTTTTCACTTTGCAGCCTGTAGTGGCTATGGATTCTATTTTAATACCATCTCAACACATCTGTGTGTTAGGGTAATTTAGGGAGAAACCAGGTGCTAACATTTTTTCAAAGAAGAGGTTCATTTTTTTTGAATCCTACTAAGATATTGATCCTGCCTCCAGTCTTTAGTTGAATCAGAATATGAAGCCTTGGCTTTAATAAATAGATGGGATGAAGGCTGAGTCTGGGAAGTGGGGGGAGAAAAGGCTGGGGACAAAGAAAGAAAGCTCCTCAGGATCGTGGCTGCACTATGGAGATAAAAACTGCTCTCTTTGCTCTCTTTGGGGAGCAGGCTCAAGTGATAAGTTCTTTATTTTGTCCTAGAGCCCAATCTTGGGAAGCAGAAGCTCTGGGAGAAAGGTGAGACCTGGTAACACTTCTAATGTGAGCTGAGTGGGAGGATTCTGTTTCAGGGTTGGGCAGACTTTAAGGGACACAGGAATCCTTTGGAGGAATCTTGTTTAAAATGCAGATTACATATTATCCAGCCATAAAAAAGAATGAAATCCTTTCATCTGTGACAATGTTGATGGATCTGGACAAAACATAAACCAGGTACAGAAGGACAACAATATTCTCACTCATATGTGGAAGCTAAAAAATTTATTCTCAGAAGCAGAGAGTAGACTAATACTCACTAGAGACTACCAAGGGTAGGAGGGAGGAAGAAATAGAGAAAACCTGGTTAATGGTTGCAAAATACAGTTAGATTGGAGGATTAAGCTCTGGTGATCCAAAGACCAGCAAGATAGCCTTACTTATTGTTTAGCAATAATTTACTGTATATTTCAAAATAGCTGGAAGAGAGTCTTTTGAATGTTGCCAACATAAAAAAATACATGTTTGAGATTACATATATGTTAATTACCCTCATTTGTTCATTGTACACAATGTGTATCAAAGTGTCACATTATAACCTATAAATCTATGTAATTTTGATGTGGCAATTAAAATTTTTAAAAAAGTGTATCTGCTCAGTTAGATCTGTGTGGGATCTGAGTTTGTGCAATTCTAATAAGTTCCCTGTGACAGATGCTGCTGCTCTGAGAAGCAACCTTAAAACATGATGCTCCACTGACATTCGTCTGGGTGTCTGGTTTGAAGGCTTTACTTCCCAGTTAGAATCACTGGGAAGATTTTAAAAACCTGAATGCTCAGGATGCACCTTCGGTCTGTTAGTGAGTCAGAAGCAAAGGTGTAGGACTCAACCCATGGCAGCCAGGAAGCAGAGTAACCAGAAGGAGCCTGGGTGAGAGATATACCCCCCAAAGGCATATCCTCCTCTACCTAGGCCCTCCCTCTTCATAGCACATTCAGCTAGGAACTTATCGATTGATTGATCCACTGATCAATATGGTGCCCCCATGATCCAATCACATTCCCAAAGCTCCTTCTTCAAACACACGAGACTTTTGGAGGACAATTTAGATTTAAATCAGTGGTGGTGAACCTATGGCATACGTGCTGCAGTGGGCTGTTTGTATCATTGAAAGCTCTAGAAAGTTCACCATCACAGATTTAAATCATATACCTGCTTAATCCGAATCTAGAGGAAATCCTCAGCAATTTGTGTTTCAGTGAGCTTTCCAAGTAGTTCTCATGTATACTAAGTTTTAAAGTCACCACTCTACATCCTTAGCCTCTCAGATTGGTGTGATAGTAGAAATATATACATTGCAAGTATTGATTCCATGTAGCCTGTGTTGAGAAGTAGCAGTAGAACCCACTTACCCATTATTGAGTGCTTTCCATCTTCCAGGTAAAATGTCAAGCAACTGACTTATAACACTCACATACTGGAACATCACTAACAGGTAATATTAATGAGGAAATAGATTACAATGGTTTGGCAATTTGCCAAATGTCAAATAGCACATGAATTAAGATTCCATGCAAAGACTTTCTGACTACATGTGTTGTCTCCTAATCTAGGCTAGGCACCATGGCAAATAAACAGAAGTGCAACTCACTGATTTTGTAACCATTTGAGTATGCAAGACATGGTGGTTGTCATGCCACTGCTGCTCAGAAATGTTCCTGGTGTTGAACTCGCTGGCTTCATAGGAGATTGACTGTAACTGTACAGGTGGATACCTTTTACGGTAGATAAAGTGCCTTGTGTTGTGGGTGAAGGCATCATCTTAGAAACTGAAAGATAAGGTGGCAGAATGGGAGAAAGATTTGCAGAGGAAATTACATGATGATACCTGAGAGATAAAAGTGATAAGCAGGGTACACAAGGTAGAGTGGGAGGATATTTTTGGAAAAAGAGAAACCAGTATATTCAAAAGCCCAGAAATGAAAGAAAGATGAAAATGTCATTCCATAATTTTGCATTATTTTAATTTATATGAAGAATTCAGTTCCTTTTGTAATGGCTGTAGTTTGGTCAGAAGTATTAATTAGATTTTTATTTAAAATCTATTACTTTTCCACCAAAATTATGAATTGGGTGAATGGATGATAACGCATGAATGATGAATAATGATCGAGTGCTAATGTGATATTGGCAGTAATACTGTGATATTAATTAATGTGATTTTAGCACCCAATCAAATAATTTTCCATTTTCACACATGGCTTTCACTGAACTGCCCTCACACTATAATGCCTTGCTTGCTTGTTTGTTTGGTTGTTTTATTAATCTAGAGGTAGAAAAGAAAGCTCATGAAGTCCATGGAACACTTTTTAGAAAAATTACAAGTCTCCAAAATATGAAGATTTAACTACTAATTTTAAATTGGATGATCAGTGCAAGGTTGGTATGCTTTTGCTTGATGAGATAGTAAGTGATTTTCCATAATATTTGTTTGTTGCTTTTCTTTGAGTGAGTGCAGAACAAGTGTCTTAATTACTTAGCATCTTGAACACTCTGGTAAAAATAGATATTTCATATTAGTGTTCTCATTAGTCTTTGGAATAAACATAACTGCTCATTTATTAGAAGTTAAAAAAATAGCAAGCATTGTCTTGTCCCACTCTGCTCATTCTTATTTAGCTGTGGTACATTCAGTGCAAGTAGTGATTCGATTCCATCCCTGGCTCCTACAACCATCTCTCCTCTTCAGTTTCCCCTACCATTCTTTCCACTTTGGAGGATTCTTTCCAGATACAATATCACCCCACCACGTATTGTCTGAGTAATTGGTAGTTGCCCATGCTTATTTGTTTCAGTGTTGTATAATTAAAACCTAAACTTTGAGAATATACATTTAATTAATAACTTTAGCACTTACCAAGAGTTGTCTCATTTAACCTCTCTATTCCATGGATTCTTTACTTATAAAATAAGGGCAATAATGCCTAGGTGGCAGGCTTTATGAACATCTTGCACCACAAATTTAATATATATATATATATTCTAATATGAAAACTTCCTTTGTTTCTTCTTCCCTCCTCCTCATTTCTCCTGTTGAGTTACTGAAACAACTCACTTATAGTACATATGTGGCACTTTTGTTGTAGAGGGCTGAGTTTTGTTTAAAAATAGATTTTATTTTTTTAGAACAGTTTTAGATTCAAAGCAAAATAAAGGAGAAAGTACAGAGTTCCCATGTACTCTCTGCCACCACATTTGCACAGCCTCCCCTACTATCAGCATCTCAGATTAGTACATTTTCACAATCCACGACCCTGCTTTTACACATGATGATCATCCAAGGTCCATAATTTACATTAGAGTTCACTTTTTGGTGCACAGCTTATGGATTTTGATAAATGCATAATGACATGTCTACCTCATTATAGTATTATATAAAATAGTTTTCACTTCCCTCAAAGTCCTCTGTGCTCTGTCTATTGATTCATCCCTTTCCCCCAACTCCTGGCATCCACTGATCTTTCTACTGTCTCCATAGTTTTGCTTTCTTCAGGATGTCATGTAGTTGGAATCATACAGCTCGTAGCCTTTTCAAGGTGCATTCCCACCAATATTGAATGAGCGTTCCTGTTGCCCCACATCCTTGCCAATTTTTAGTGTTGTCAGTGTTTTGGAATTTTGCCACTCTAACTGGTGTGCAATGATACATCATTGTTTTAAATTGCAAGTATTTAATAACATAAAATGTTGGACGTCCTTTGTCATGCTTAGTGTCTCATTTGAATATCTTCTATGAATTTTAATATGGGCATAGATACATGAACTCACCACAGTGAAGAAAAGGAACAGTTCCTTTACCCAAATGGAGTGACAGAAATTATCGTTACTAATAAGTGACAGGAATTGAAGTATAAATGTTGCAGCCCCCTTAGCCCTGGGATGGTATAATTCTGAGCATGTGCTCTATGCTATTACCCAGAGTTTCTCGATGGGACGAAAATCCAATTGCCCACTGTGGTAACTGGCCACATTTACACACCACCTCTCCTCCCTCTCTCCCTAATCTGCTTTGGTGTTGCCTACCCCTCCTAAACAAACTACTTCTGCTTAAATCCTTGTGCACATTTGAAGAACCTGAATTAGGACAGTTAGAGTATAACAAGAACTCAAGATCTAAGATAAGGAGGTCCGGCTAATCAGGACCAAGAGGGACAAACCATGTGTTTTGGCCCAGGACAGAAGAAAAATGAGAAAGATGGAGAAAGAAGAGCAGATGTCAGAATTCCCATTTCCCTTCCTCTTGTGAGAGGATGATAGAAATATTCAGCTGGAACTAGGAAGCACTCAAAGTACCAAGGCTGGTGAACTACATTCTTGGGCAAAGTGAAGCTCTTAGGAAGATCCTCATACTCACCTCTTCACCTTGTCCTCAAGGAATGGGAATGAAAATACACCATTGGCAGAAGAGTAGTTGAAGAGATGAGTGTAAGTTGTTCTCCTGGCCAGCACCTGGCATAATGGGTGAAGATATTCCTGCACATTCTGTTTAGGGACATAGAATGTGAACACAGAATGTAGACTGGCATATACTTTAGGTGGAAGCCTGCAATGTGTGAGGGTTTCATAAACACAGTCAACAAGTCCACAGTTTCTAGCAGTGAGCAAGCAGGAGGTTCCAATTGGCCAGTCAGGACTGGATGGCTCTCTGATCCATGCACTTGATCACACCAGCCATCCCAAGGCAGGGCCAGTAGGAACCCAGGACTTGCCACATGAGTCTGGAATCCCCATTCCCCACAGGTACAGAGTTCGTTATGGTTTATGTCTAGGTATCCACCAGGAGCCTCATGCACTCCAAGTGGGGCTTTTGAATGGTGATTGGATTGTGGAAGTGTTATAGCTGACTTGTGATTAGGAGGTAGGTTCTGGTCAGAAGAGACGGATAATTGTGGGTAAGACCTGGTAGAGTTTAATCGCCTTTCCATGCACCTTCCTTCACTCTCTCTGCTTCCTTGCTGCCACCATGCCCCGCTACTATATTGTTTCTTCTTGGGTGCCAGTCAACCCTGGACTGAAAAGTGGAACAAAATATACCTCTCCTCCTTTAGGTTGTGATGTCAGGAATATTGTCCCAGTGATGAAAGTAGTGAATAAGACAGTTCTAGACACCATGTTCAAGAGGAGGGAGGGATAGGAGAGAAAATCTAAAAGACTGAGACATTGCATATTCAAAGAGCTTATGGAAACTGGAAGACAGTAAGAGATACAGTTTGGCAAGTCTGGCATGTAAAATGTTTCTTCATTGTAAAATCATGATGACAGTTTGATCAACTATAAATAAAAGTGAAATGTCTTTGTACATCTGAGGAGTAGAGTGAAGAGAATTACAACCTATGTAAAGATTAGATATAATGGATACAAAGTATCAACCAAAAACCTGATACCAAGCCAAAAGCTCAGAAATAAGTGGTTATAGTCACCAACACCAAACTGATGACATCAGTGGCCTTTGCTGTGATTAGAACTGGTAGTAGCTGGTGTTGAGGTAACAAAAGGAACTACAAGTCTTAGTTCTATTGTCATTCTTTCAAAAGACTCCTCAGTCCTATAGCAGCTCAAGGCTCAGAATTCTAAACAATGTTCTTTCAGTTAGATGGAGTCCTAGACTGGTTCTGGGGTATTGGTTGATTAAAATCAAATGTGAGGCAAATCTGCTGTAAGTCTAGCAGTTTGATTTGATTAGCTAGTATTGAAGAATTTGTGCCAAAACTGGCTAATCAGGACAAGAGTTTTTATTAGACCTCACTTATAGTACAGAGTTGATATTCAAAATAACCAAGCCAGGCTAAACCACAAACAGGTCTAGACTGAGAGACTATTTTCACGCTATTTCTTCACCTTGTTTTAAATCTGACACCAGTAGAGGCATAAAACAACAATAACAAAGGCCACTTTTCATGACTGAAAGATTTCTGTCCAGTCTCTTGCCTTTTTCTTGTTACTAAAGGCAGATTAAAAAGGTATCATTTTCTTTGACATATGTAGCATCCAGTTAGTCAACTTGTCTGTTAAATTCAGAGTAAAAGAATACTGAAGGAAGAGGGGGCTTAAGAAGAAATTTGCATATACATTTCCATTAGGGTTAAGGACATTCAAATCCGCATTACCCTGGATGATAGAATAATGAATATGCCATTATGGACAAGGCTTAGTGTGTGTTGCTGCTACATTTGGCAGGTTCAAATCTTGCTCTGGGTGTAATATTTTGTGACTCATTTTTCTTCAAGCATAGAGTAATAGGCTTTAACTTTGCTAAGCTTTCCTGCCAGCTCTTCACCCCCTGCTGTTCCATTATATTGAACTTGTAAGCAGGATGCTCTGTTCGGCTCACCCAGATTACCACAGCAATACGGCCCCGCTGAGGGGCTGGTGTCTGGATAAGTGTTAGGGAGGGAGCGCCCCATCTTGGCATGCTGTTCTCATCTTATTAAATTCAGCTTTGTGGAAGCAGGGAGCCTGCCTCTCAGTCACACTGGCTCAAGCGTGATCCAACTGCTACTGTCAGACAATATGAAAATAGGAACCACCACAGCTAATGGCAGGTGCTGCTTCACAGCTGAAAAAAAAAAAACAGTCTGAGGGGTTTTTATTATGATGATGATTTCATGAGCCTGTGTGTGTGTTATTCGACTCTCATAGACACTTCACTGGATTGAAGGCCTAATTCAGAAAGCCCGAAGCTTTTGGGAAATGAAACAACTTGCACATTTGCAGCAGTGGGTGAATATATCCTAGGGATCCTGGGGACTGCTTTTATTTGCAATTTTGCTATAGGTTCTGGTGGATTATTCTTCAATTCTTGAGAGTCAGAAGTATTCCAAATAATCTGCATGATGTAATTATTTATATATATATATATATATATATATATATATATATATATATATATTTTATCTTACTGTAACAAGGAGGCAGAGCTCTGGGTAGATGGATAAAAACATTGAACAAATAGTGTGAGTTCGAGAGTCCCTGTCTTTACTCCAAACTTCTGCCTTAAAAATGTGTTTTGGTTATATTCCACTGTAGGACAAACCTCTCCAATATTAGTGGCATAAAATGATGGGCTTTTATGATGTTTCACATTCTCTGGGCTGGCATTCTGGAGAGCAGTACGGAATGGACTGAGTCAGCCTACACCATTCAAGGACTGAGTCCCGCGACCATGGTGCACAACATTTCTCCCATTGGTTTTATATAGGCCCTATTTGCTCCTGCTGGTCTCACTTAGGGCCTCTCAGCAGCATTGGTCTGATTGTGGATGAAGCTGGAATGTCCAAGGTTCTTCTCTGAAATGTCTGACTGGCAGCTTGGCAAGGACGCCCAAGTCTGAAACCTTAGCTGAAGGGAAAGTTGCTAGTTCTATGTCCCTCTCTCCCTAGGACATGCTTGTAATTCCAGCACCCCAGGAAGCAGAGGCAAGGATATCACAAGTTTGAGGTCAGCTTGGGTAATTTAGCGAGACCTTGCCTCAAAATAAAAACTAAAAGGTGTTGGAGATGTAGTTCTGTGCAAAGGCTCTTTAGGTTCAATCCCAAGTGCCAAAAACAAAACAAACAAACAAACAAAAAAAACCCCACAAAATCTATTAGACCTAATAATAAGGGACTTTCTTTCTTTTGTAGGTGAGCATCTGGACACCATCTTTACAGAGCCCCAGGAAAGAATTTACATGGTGAAGGTTGTACTCCAGGGAGAAAGTCATCATTGGCCTTTCATGAAAGTACCAAGTATCTGTGGTTTCCCAGAGGCTGGGGAAGTGAACAGGAGGACTGAGGAGAACAGAGACTAGAGAGGAGGAATGTTCATCGATCCATGTGTGGTCAGCAGGGAATAGTAGGCTGCCTGTGCTCCCTGGGAGAGCCGTGGAATGGGGCCTACTTTGTTTCCTTCCAGGGAGAGAGTTACCCTCAATCAAACAGACTGGAACCCCAAGAGGACAACGAAGACATAGCAAGCTGTCCATTATGCTATTGCAGAATACTGTAGAGTGGGTAATTTATAAGAACAGAAATTTATTTCTGAAGGTTTTGGAGGCCAAGAAGTCCAAGATTGAGGGGTCAACATCCGATGAGGGTCTTCTTGCTGTATCCACAAGTAGGGGAAGGGTGAAAGGCAAAAGGGGTCAGTGATGTATCCTCACATGGCACAAAAGCAGAAGTGAGTGAAGTTACGCTTATAGTCCTTTATACAGTAGCATCATCCATTCATAAGGGTGGAAACTTCATTGCCCACACACCTTGCAAAAGGCCCTGCCTCCCAATGCTGTGCTGTATGGGAGATTAAGTTTCCCTCATCTGAGCATTGGAGGACACATTCAGTCCATTGCACCTATATATTTAAAAAGAATAGAATTAGTAATAACATTTGGTAATATTTTAAATAATATAGAGCTATTTTAAGTTATATAGAGCTTTCATAGTTCAGGCCTTGAGTACCTGAAAATGGGAATGGAAAACATTTTCCTCACAGTAAAACAGAAACAAAAATACATGAATATTTTAAGCACGACAAGCACAGAACCAACGTAAAGGAAGCAACAAATTTCATTGATGAATATAACACAAAATTCAGGGGTTTAGAAATCTATATATTCTTAAATTGCACAATTTAAAAATCACCAAGCATCATTTCTCCAAAAATGAATGCTTACATTGAAATTTTATGGAATATAAATTGAAGACTAAATTTCTCATTTAGATTTAGATAAATTTATCTTAAAATTTATCTTAAAATTTTGTATGAAAAAATAAATCATCAAGAACATTCTAAGAGACTCTTCCTTTAAAATTTAGAAAGACTGCAATTTTGGGAAAGTTTTAAGTACAAAAACATGTGCGTGAATTGATTCAAACCTCCTGTTGTTATGTTTGGGGACTTTTTGAAAGCCTTCAAAATAGCAAAATTCTGGTTAACCTTTAAAAGCTACATTAGCAGTAATTGGTTTAGCTGATTCCCAAAGCTTCTGTACTCTCATAATTTTTTTTAACATTGTAGTATATTTTAGTCATTTATAAAAGCAAAACAAGTAAAATAGCTATTACACACATACCAACTATCTAACCTTATCGAATCTTACTGTTTTGCCATGTTTGCTTTAGAGTTTTAAAATTAAACATTTTAAACACAGTTGGAGCCGCTGTATATTCTCCAGTCTCATTACCCCCTTCCTTTCCTCTTTCATCCAGAGGCAAATTACTCTGAATCTGGAGCTTATAATTCCCGTGCAATTTTTTAAGATTTACTTTATTTGTGTAATAAACATCATTTAGAACATTTCTTCATGTTTTCTTATTCTACAAAAATAGTTTAATACTATGTGCCATTTTTCTACTTATATTTTTGGACAACATTTTGTTTCTGAGGTTTATTTAGTTGATACATAAAACTATATATAGTCTAACAGCTATTTAGTATTGGGACTACTGTATTTATCCATCTTCTTATTAAACGCACATTTCTATTTGCAACTTTTTTCAGTTACAAGCTATATATTGATCAGTTTTCCCATTGCTGGACAAAATACCTGACACTTGCAAATTAAAGGAGAGATTTACAGAGATTTCATTCCATGTTTGTTCACTCCAAACATTGAATGGAGGGGCAGGGACAAGGTAGGGACATCATGGTTGAAGAACATTATGGAGGAAAGCTGCTGACCACAGGATGGCTGGGAAGCAGAGCACAGGAGAAGAGCACCAATGCAAACTATATTTCCAAAGTCAAGACTCCCGTGATCCAGCTCTAACTGGGCCCCACCTCCTAACAGCACATGAATGCCCTTAGCTAGTGCCACTATCATCCAATCACCTCTTTGGGAATCTTCTAACTCAGTGAAGTTGATAATTGTGATTAACTGACACACAAATTGTATACAGTAAGAATTCTTGCACAGGTTAAACATCCTTAAATACATGGGTACATGGGAAAGTTTTCCAGGGCAGGGATTTTCAGTGTGGTACAGGGATGCCTATAGATTTTTGAGACATATTCAGTAGATTGGTAAAATTTAAATGATTTTCATAATAGTCCTGCTGCATTATTGACTTTGTCATTCATATTCTCTCCTAAATGTATAGTGGAATTTTCTAGAAAGTGCAAGACATGATAGCTCAACAGATTAAATATGGAAGCAGTTTTGAGAATCTAGCCATCTTGTATTAAACTATACAGTGAAGAGATTTGCAAAAATGTAAAATAGTGTCACTTTTCATTGAATTTTTTAAATTTGGAAAATATTTTTCATAAAAATATGTTATTTTGTTTAGCAGTATTAATAATGTTAAGTAAAATTAAGTTCATTATGGTTTTTTTAAAAATAAATAAATATTTTTAAAATTATCAGTTTTAGTTTCTAATTTGGAAATATTAATAGACAAAACTTACATGAACAAAAGACTTTGGGGTTCTCTGTTTGTATGAATAATATTAAAGGGTCCCAAGACCAAAAAGTTTAGGAATCATTGTACATTTGGTACAGAAGTGTGCATGTGTGTATGTGTGAAAACGTTTTTATTTCTCTTGGACAAATAGGTGTAGTGTAATGTTTCAGTCAAGGATACATACATATTCAACTTTTTAAGAAACTACCACACAGTTCTCCAAAGTAGTTAGATGGCTTTACATTCCCTCAACTATTTATAACAGCTCCAGTTCTTCCACATTGTTATCAAATTTGCTTTTCAGGTTTATCTTTTTAGCCATTCCAGTAGCTATGAAATGATAGTTCATTGTGGTTTTAACTTAAGAGATGTCATTTTAGAGACCCCTTCCTCTGGCTTAAACCCTGGCATATCCCTTATAAAATGAAAGAAAAATCAGAGAATTTGTTATAGAATTATCAACCCTGGTCTCTTGTTCTTGCTCAGAATTATTTATCAGGTTATTCTCCTAAGTGAAAAATAATAAAAATAAAGGCAGTAAGGTGATTGCCTAAATGTGATGAACTATGGAGGAAAACATAGTACCGTGATATCACACTACAGGCATTATTACTTTGGCTGAGGCTAAGTTTTTAGTGACTGGGTCTAACATACTAGAAGTGTGTAAAAAGCATGAAGGTAGTTCAGGAAAGACCAAAGTTTGGGAAGCAGTGAGGTAATGAAAAGTCTACTGGATTGGGTGGAGGGTAGGGGTTCAGTGAATCTGAAAATGGATATCTATTTTCTGGAAGGATTTTAACCTCTCAGAATCTCAATCTCTCTTTGGCAATGTTTTACATCTTAGTTATTTTCTTGTTGCTGGAACAAAATACACTACACCCGCAAATTAAAAGAGGAAAGGTTTATTTTAGCTCACAGTTTATAGAGGTTTTAATCCATAGTTGGCTTACTGCAAGACAGGGTGGCATGGCAGAGGGAAATGGCAGAGGAGAAACAATCTATGGCAGGGCAAGCATGCAGCAACAATGAGCCTCCCTTTCCCTCTATATTCCATTCAGACTACAAGCTTGTTTGTTGATGCCACTCACACCCAGGGTGGGTCTTCTTTCATCAGTAAATCCATTCAGCCACATCCAGAACAATGCTAATCCAATCTGTGGGTTAATCCAGTCATCACACACCCATAATCCATGTTCACACACTCTAAATTCAAAGCCCCACCTATGAGCACATGAGGTGTTAGGGAGTATTCTAGACACAAGCCAGAACACTTTGATAATGAAAAATTCACACTTCAGAGTGATTGATAGGATTGAATAGGATCAAAATAATTTACTCATTAAAATGACAGAGTGTTTCTCATTCAATCTCCTATTCCAATCAAGTTAACATATCCATCTGTATCACCAATGAGGTTGGAAGGTTTTGGAGTATTCAATGGCATAAAGTAAGAAAAGAATGTCAATCCATGCAATATGATGGTGGTGAGAGCAGTGGGATTGGAATGGAGGAGAAAGTAAGTTTTCTGAGGACAGGTGTATTCAGTACTAGCTAGCTCTTTCCCAAACTCAGCTCCTTCTTCTCCAGGAATGTGCATTTCTCATATTTTCCATTTATTACTATTATCTGTGTTCAGTGACTGAACTCTGAGCAGAGGAATAGAGTACAAGTGATACAGGCCACATCCATGTTTGGTTCATGAAAAACCTCCCACACATAATACTTGTCCACATTTCCACTTGACTGCTAGATGGATGACAAGAATACAGTGGAGGTCCTTAAGATATGACAGAACTACAGGATAAAAGAGCTTGGTACCAGTTTCCACACTGAAAAGTTATATGAGTGAGAAATAATCTTGAATTATATTAATTCAATGAACTGTTGGCACTGTTACAGCAGCTCTTCTACTTTGACCAACCAGCAGATACTATTCTTTATAGCACTGTCTAGAATTTCCAGGGTTCCCATCAGGTGCTAAGTAAGTAAGTTGCATTGATGCCAAAGATATTAGAAAATAATTGATTGGGAAAAAATAGGATCAGAGTTGAGAAGCAGAAGTGAAAGGGAAAAAGTTGCTTTTTCAGTAACATGGCTCAGAACTGGCCCATGCCAGAGGATGCAATTTTAATTTCCTTTCCCATTGGGCTGCAAAACTACCTATTCTCTCAAGGGCCTATTAAGTTGGAAAAGCAGGAGAAGGTGACATCCAAAGGTTATTATTAGCCGTGTTATTTCTCTACTCCATTCCAATTACTCTACAAGATTGTATTACTGTAAACAGTAATACATGGTACAAAAAAATCATAACCAAACCAAACAAAACAATAGCTATACTGAAAAAAATATTTCCTGGACTTTAGCTGAATCTGAGAACGGCTGTCTGTAGCAGTGTAAACATTAAAGACAGAATGAATTTTGAAAAGTGCTGTACAGCCTAACCCTTTTTATTCACTGGTTCTCACCTCCTTAATGATCCACAAACTCAATACTTCTCACAGAAAACCCAGCAGTCTCACCCCACTTCTCCACCAAGATTTCATAGCCAAGAGCTGTAATGAGGTCCCCCACAAGAGCAACTCCCATTATGCTTACCAAGCATGTTATGGCATCTTTACTGCACCATTCATGTCAACAGCGTGTGTCTCTCTGGGCACAGTTTATAGGGTGAGTCAGTAAACTTACACAATTTTTTTCAATTAATCCTCCCTCCCAAGAAATGTGCTAATCTGTACTGGGCCTCCTTGTCATTGGTGTGAATTATCTGATTTTTACTGTTTCCAAAAGTACTTTGCATATTCATAAAATGCTATCATTCAAACGTACAATATTATCCCAGTGTGGAAGAATGGGATTCAAACCAAAAGTAACTCATTCTGTCTTAGATAAATCAATTGGAATGGTAGTGGAGACTATAGAATAGTTTGTCTTATTAACTTGTTCTCCTTCTAGAGAAGCCTAGGCCATGTACAGTGGACTGATAATTATGTTAGGTCTTTTATGAAGCCATGTATTTTCAGATTCACATGAATAACAGTAAGTTAGTTATACCACCTAAAGATAAAAGCACATCTAGCCTTAAGAAAATTCAATATGAAAAATCAAGTTTATGAAAGATTTAAATTTTAGGCCATTATTTGCACTACAAATTAATTACTTCAGGGGATCTTGGTGATTAATTAGTAATTTGGTCAAAGAGACCGAAAAGTTAATTTAAAGCATGGTCAGAAACATTTTCTGTTAAAAAAAAAAGACCAATATGTTGGGCTTTGTGGGCCAGATTGGTCTCCATCACAGTTATTAAATTCCACCTCTGTGGAATATGTACAGAGCAAAACTAGCCACGGATGAGTGAGTCTGTCTGTGTGTTCCCATAAAACTTCATTTGTGGACACAGAATCTGGATTTCACATAATCATTATGAAATAAGTCTGTATTTGATTTTTTCCCAGCCACTAAAAACATAAAAGCACTTCAGTTTCTGGGCCATAAAAAATTAGGGGACTGGCTAGATCTGGCCCATGAATTATAATTTCCTGACTCTGATACAAAGTATGTATTATCAGCAAGATTCCATTGATAATCAGAATGCAATGAAGATAAAATGCATGACATCATAGTGTGTAGGGAAAATGGGAATCAACAAATGCTGCAGTTCAGAATTTTGTGTTAACTGCTGAAAGAAGATTTTGGCAGTGGATTACAAGCAAGAAAACAGGCAGAGGGGTCTTGGGACAAAACCCCTCCCACAGGGAGGTACAATGACTAAGCCTAGAAGGGAATTTATGCCTGGTCTTCTCACTGAATCTGTCTCTTTCCTTCTGCTCAAAGCTCATGTTGCGAGTTCATGGGATGATGAATGGTTTCAGCCCCATAATTTTCCAACTTACCTACCTGCCTTAGACAATAGAATTTTTAGCCATGAATAATTCAGAACACCAAGACAGATTACAGATCACACACACACACACACACACACACACACACACACACACACACAGAGAAAGAGAGAGAGAGAGAGAGAGAGAGAGAGAGAGAGAGGAGAGATTGACTCTGACTTAGATGTGGGATGGAACACTGGAATCTGTATGTCTAACAAACAACCCAAAACATTTTGATGGGAGTTCTATGGCTTATTGGCAAAGTATTGACTACACTCGTTTCTAGCCTTGGTTTTTGTCTTCTTTTAGACCATCCTCCATCTGCTGCTCCTTCTCATTTCCTGGTCTAAAGACTCAGGTGTGGCTAGATTTAGGCTTCTTTTGAGGAGCTGCTTATGGAACAGAAGCTCAGTGTGTCCTTATTTCCTGCTGCAGCAAAAGTAATCTTTTCAAAATGCCACTCTACTTATGTTAATATTCTGCTAGACCCTTCTTTGGCTTCCTCTGCATGACAGGTAAAAACTCTTTACCAGAGCCTGTTAGTCATGTTCTAGCTTTCTCTGCATACTCATGCCATTTGTATTTTCAACCTGACCTTCTATGTTCTAGCCACTCTCTATGCCTTGTAGCCTCAAATCTTCTTTTATGACTTTTCTTTCCACAGGGCCTTTGTACTTGCAGTTTTGTTTGCCTTTTCCACTTTGCATCCTTTTTCTCTTGGTTGATGTCTTTACAAGCTTCAAATCTAATTTCAAGTGAAATTTCCTCAGGGTGACTCTTTCTGGCCCTTGTTTATTATAGAGTTCTCATATTCCAGGAGGTAACTTTCCCAGGGGCAATTTTGCACTTTTTTGTAATCACTTGACAAAGTTCTGTCTCTTCCACTAGACTATGAGTTCCACAAAAACAAAGTTCAAATTAATACTTGGCTCACATTTGTATCTTCCAATGCCACCATGTTGCCTTGCTTAATAGTCTTGTTGAGTGAAAGAGTGAGTGAATGAGAAACTGAGAAATGCACTACACTTCAGGCAGTTGAGAAAAAGTGAATAAGTGTTTTCCATGATGAGAGACACCAGGCCTCCCTGTGAAGCCAACATTAAGAAATCAGAGATGACTTTGCACCATCCTGCTAGACCCTGAGTATAAGAAGATTTTTCTCCAAATCAAGGTAGTGTCAGAGTTGAAGAGAACACCACTGCCGTGTGTGTGTGTGTGTGTGTGTGTGTGGCACTAGCAATATCTGGCAAGTACAGAGAAAAACAAGTATAAAGAAGAAAATTTTTGAGACAGGGTCTCTCTATGTGGTTCTGGCTGGACTTAGACTCACTATGCAGCCCTGACTGGCCTTAAACTCATGGCAATCCTCTTGCCTCAGCCTCCCAAATGCTGGGATTATAGGTGTGTGCCATGATGCCCAGCAAAGAAACTTTCTTGAGAATGAAGATAATAATAAAATTACAGTATCTAAATACCAAAGAGAAAGGGAATGAGGTAGCTCAGACTTGATGTGTCAGATTTATCTGACAGGAAAGTTGATTGGTGTGTGCATTTTTTTCAGTAGTGGAATTTTTACACTGCCTTTACAAGCCTAATTCAAGGAGTGTCAAACGATGACATGGCCTGATATCTGCTTAAATGCCTTATTCCAGATTTTTTTGTGTGTGTGGGTACCAGGAGTTGAGCTCAGGACCTCACGCACCAGCAGGTGCCCGTGCCCTTGAGCGGTATCACTGACCCTATTTTTCCTATGTGGGTACGAGGAGTTGAACTCAGGACCTCGCACTTGCCAGGCAGACGCTTATGCCATTGAGCTATCTCACTGGCCCCCAGATCTTTAACTTCTTACAAGTAAAGTAGGAGTTATTCCATATATGATACATATACCACATGAGTGTCCTCCAAAACCATATTTGCAACTTGTTTTCACATAATATTGCCGTTAAGCTTCCATGAGCACTATGGAAATGCAATCTATTTCTTTTAAGAACTTGACTTTGAATATTTTCTAATGAACCAAATATGGTCAAAATTAAATTTTCCTTGGATTTTATTTTTTACTTTGTGTAGGAAGAGAACTACTTTATTCTTTTAGCATCTGGGATAGAGGAGGTATGCAACAATTATTACTGACTGCATCATTAAAAGATAATGCCATTGGATTATGAGTAGAAAATACTCCTCTAGCTGAAGATAAACTTTCATTTCACAAACATAGAGAAGCACGTATGTTGGGAGAAAAACAAAACCCTCTAAAATCTCCTATTTTGTCATGTTAGCCCATATAGTTTTTTTCAAATCATTCCTACTGGGAGGCACCTATGTTATATTTTTAGGATTTTTAATGTTGCAGATGCCACAGTCTCCCAGTGTTAAATTAGCTTTCAGTGTCTACTGAACTACCACAAAACCTGGCAGCTTGAAACAAGAATATTTACCTTGCTCATATTTCTGTGGGTAGCAATTTGGCCTGGACTCAGCTGAGTGGTTCTTCTGGATTCAGTGAGGACTTTTCATATACTGCAAGTACTTGCCTGTGAGCTAGGTGGCTGCTCTCTGGGTTTACAGTTTCTGGGTTTCCTGGGTCAAGGGAGTGACTTGGCTTTCTCTCCACCTCCATCCAGCAGGCTAACTCAGGCTAACTGGGTAGTATCAGAAGAACAAGGCAGCAGTGTTAAAGTGTTAGACTCAGATCAGGAACACTGTCACTTTGACTGTAGTTTAGTTGCCAAAGCAAGTTACAGGCCATCCTAGAATCACTAGATCTGAATACGGGCTTTATCTCTTAATGAGCGGGAGCTACAGAGTGACCTCCAAGGACCACTGGTACAAGAAAATGTGCTGGATTATGGTCATTTTTGCAAACTCCTACATTCAGTGAGAACCCCTTCTTCTCTACCATCAGTGCTATTTCTCAAGGTCAAATTGAAAACGTGTTTCAGTTTATTACAGTTGTTGTATCAATCCTTGATGGCAATAAAAAATCATATCCTCTATTCCTTCAATAAACTTTTCTTTAAATTGAATAGCATTAATTTCCCCACTGAACAAATACATGCTCAATATGTTTTTATAGTCTGAAAAATAGGCCTTTGAGAGAGAAAATTGATTCACTATACTAGAGCCCTTTGAATCCATTAAAAGTCCCCACATCTGGAAATAAGTCATAACTCTGACACTTACTATAGGCTAAGCAGGAGTAATAGTAATACCAGAAGCCAATGCCTGGGTGCAGCACTGTTCTAATAATACCAGAGCAGCCACCTGGGTGCAGCACTGTTCCAACTGCTTTAGATTTAATTCACACAGTCACTGCTCAAAACACTTACTGTAGTTATCGTTTCTATCTTGCAGATGAAGAAATTGGAGCAAAGAAATGTGAAGTCAAGTTCACAAGGCCAAAGAAAAGCCAAGTGGAAATTTGTCTTCTGGTGTACTGGCCTCAATGTCCATGCTTTGACCTATTGTGTAATACTCCCTCTTGGGTGATTTCTACAAGTCGTCCCACCTCTCTGAACACGTGTTTCTACATCATCCAAGTGGTGATGGCAATACCTACCTAAAGACTTGTGAGTTTCATATGAGCTGGTACCTGAAGCATCTTGGAGTACTGAAAATCACTCTAAAATTATAAAATATTATTGTTATTTTTATTATCAACCTGACACAGTCATGTGCTTCACCTGAGAAGTCCAAAGGGTGCATAAATTTTTATAGACTTCTCTATGCTATTTAAATAAAGGAATGGATGTTATCTGTCTAAATGAAAATCAGTTCTACCATGTTAATGAAGTTGTGATTCTGGGTTTAACTGCTCTGGTTTAAGATCTCATTTTCTAATCAAATATCCTCCCCGTAGTTTTTCTCTGGAGATGAATATCCATGTTTGTGAAATTTGAAAGAGGAATACAGGACTACATCTTCTCTTTAGACTGTGCATGAACTTGCTTGCTTTGCTGAAAACTGTAGACCTGCATTCATGTTCATCTTGCCACACAAATATTTTCTAATTTATATGAACCCAATTTGCAGCGCCAGGCAGGCTATGTGTTATTTTTAGAGCAGTGCTGTATACACTGGAAAAAATCTGCACGTGAGGGTAAAATGAAACAGACAATTGCTTTTGGGGACTGCACAGATTAGTACATCATTGCATACTAACAAAGTGCTAATTGCTCCTTTTGACCACAGGCCCAGTTTACAAAGCTTTTGCACAAATGTGCTCTGTGCACCAAATTACAAAACTAACACTGCATTATTTCTCAGTACAGCTTGCAAATTCTTGTAGGGCAGTATGTATTAGCATTAATTAAAGCAGAACAAGAGAGACAGAGAAGGAGAGAGAGAGAGAGAGAGTAAGCACTACCTAGCAAGAGGTATCTATGCTCACATTTTGAAAGAACACATGGAATGCTAATTACACAAGTTACAAATGTTGCACTTGTTCTGGATTGATGCTAGTAAAAGCAAATAGCATCTATTCTCAAGACTTGCGTCTGGGAAACATAATTTCAAGTCTGCAGTGAATATAGAAATTGGTATTTAATAGCTAACATAGTATGCAGTGATTGACCTTAGCTATTGTGTGCTTTATCAAATGTGTGTGACCAATTCTTGAAGCAACTCTTTACAATAACAACTACAAATAAATTTTTTCCAAAGTAGCTGAAAGAATCTGCCAAGGGACAAAGGAGTTTGAACTACAGAAAGTATGCAAGGCTTAAGTACATCTCTTGCCTTTCTCCCCATTTTGGATACTTTTGTATCCTTGAGAAGTTTATTAAATATAAGTCACAGCACCTAAGAATACCTTAAAACCAACAATATCATTATTTAATAAATATTTAGGCTAAGTACTTGTTATATGCTAACAGCATGTGCAACCACATGCTTTATCTTCAAGTAGCTCAGAATCTTTCTGGATGTTGTCATGTAAGTGGCTAACAACATCATGATTAGACAAATGTTTCACTTGAAGAATGTGTCCTATGGGAAAGGAAGACAAAATGACCATTTCTGCCTGAAAGAATTACCAGGAGATTTCATGTTGCACCTTGACATATGTATCTTTCAAAGTCTTTCATGGGTGATAAAACAGAGTTGAGAGCAGTGAGCAGAGTGCAGTAGTCTGGGCTAGCACAACCCTGAACTTTGATGGTACCAAGGTGATGAAGAGAGGACAGACTTGAGGATCCTTGTAAAGTAGACCTGAGAAGACTGGTTGCCTACTTGACTTGACAAGTGAGGGAAAGTGATCTTGAAGTTTTGTGAAGGATGGGTGATTTACCCAGTAGAGAAGAAAAGAGAAAGGGCAGAATGAGGAAGCAGGTAAATGGAGAACTAGCAGGCTCTGCTAATTCTCTGCTCATTATCCCCTGGGATTTCTTTAACACTCCTATGCACACCAGCTGTTGGTATATTTTCACTCTCGGCCAATGTTTAGAAGCAGACAGAAACTAGGTCTCTTTGTCAGGGATCACCACAGGCTGCTGAAACTTCTCTGTCTGTGTGGATAGAAAGTAGGAAGTGACTGGGAATTTACTGAGAAAATAAAGGACCATAAGGGCAGCTTTTAACCAAAGACTGACACAGTAATGGGATACAAATGCCTCATTGTCCTTACTCTGGATTGGAACAACTTTGACATATGACCTACACCAATGTTTTTCAAATTTTATTACACCTATGGGTTTCTTGGGGAATCCAGTTAAAATGCAGATTCCAATTTAAAAAGATTAGTGTGGATGGGTTCTGAGATTTTGAACTTCTGTCAGGTTGTTCAATGATATCAGTCTTCTGCTCCATGGAACACATTTTGAGTTGCAATGACATATTATCTTGAGAGTCCCATAAGGGATTGAATCAAATTTCTATTCCCCATGGGACTTTGCTAGATATTGCTTCCTTGCTTAGCTTCTTTCTCCTCCTAGTTCCACTTCCACTCTCCCCTACTAGATTTTTGTGAGGAAACTTCCTAAGAAATAACTTTCACTGGTATCCTCATCTCAGCATCTACATCTGGGAAATCCAAAACCTAAAGACAGTCTGTCTTAGCTTTCCTACCACTGGAAAAAAAATAACCGATACCAGGAGTTTAAAGGAGGAGATGTTTATTTTGGCTTACAGTTTCAGTAGATTCAGTCCATGGTAGGCCAGCTCCAAGACAGAAATAACACAGGGGCATAACAAAGGAAAGGTGTTCACATCATAATGGCCAGAAAATAGAGACCAAAGGGAGGAGCTGGAGACAAGAATACACCCTTCCAGGTCATCCCCCAGTGGCTTGCCTCCTTAGATCAGGTTCCATCTCCAAATATGAGAATTGTGAGGTACAATTTAGATCTAAACCATAGCATAGTACATGAATTTGGTTTTGTACATGTTATACCTGAAGTGCCAAAGATATACACAGGATGAAATGTCCAATAGATAATAAGCACTTGTAGGAATCATGTTTCTCTTCTCCTAGTTTTCCCTTCTCAACAAAGAGAACATCTGGAAAATATAAGACAGGAAGCAAACCTCTGGTGTCTTGTGTTTGTCCCTCACAACTTAAAAGAAAAATTTTCTTTTGTCTTCTAATTTGAAATCTTTAAAAATAGATCATCTGTATATGGTGTACAAGGTAAGGTCCATTAACCAGAATATGGTGTTCTCTGATTACCGCTTAAACATTAATATACACATGCATCACCTGTGTATCTTGTTAAAATGCAGCTTCTGACTCTGGGGATCTGGGATGGAACCTCAGATTCTACATTTATAATAGGCTATCTGGTGATACTGCTGTGGGTGGTCTGCCCACCACATGGACCACAGTCTGAGAAGAAAGGCTCTAAAACACACTTCACTCATTTTGAAGTTTAATTTTCAAGGAAATACATGGAGACTGAACAAGACACTGATAACTGTAGTAGAAGTAGCATAGTCGTAGAGATAGCCAACACCTATTTGTCCCTTTCGCGTGGAAGTACACATACTCTGTGCTGGGCCCTATTCAAATTGTTTTGATCTTTATGCCAAGAGTTTTAGTAAGTTACTATCGGTCTACACTGAGTGTGTTGGTATTAAGCCACGCAAGTTGAAATAGTTGAAGTTGTTTTACTACAGTAGTAACCACATTATCCTCCTCAGGAGAAGACGTTCGGTGAAAATAAACAGTCTAACACATTTGCATTTGGAGAGTAATGGAAAGGAATCAGAAAAAGCGTACAAGGCAACAATGTATGAGGCAGCCTCTGTGGGTTACCATCACGGGTAACCACCCACATTCTAAAGTTGTTGGGCAGATTTCAGAACTCAGTTTAACCCACTTCATCCCACCCCTGTGACTCAGCTTTGGGCAGCTAAACCTGAAAATGACAAGGATGACTCAATCATTGACATCTCTGTGAAAACGAGATACCTCCTCCCACCCTCAGCTCTCTTTGTTTTCTTCCAAATGCTATGAACCACACATTGAAAAAGGAAAACCCCTCACATTTGTTGTAAAATATGTACAGAATCTTTTGATTTAATAAAAATGAATGTTGTTCCAAGTTTAATTCATTCCTACATTTAAAGAAAACTGAAATGTTTCAATTAGCAATTTGGAAAAGGAGCATATTACAGTATTTGTTTTCAGAAATTGAAACTTAAAATACTATCAGGCAGATTTGTAGTTGTGAAGAGAATTTGTTTATCTTTTAAACTAGACTCTTTTTTTATGAACAAGAACTTTTTCAGGCTTATGGCCTGAAAAAACAATACACATGTATCCATTTTTATCTTATTAATTATCCAAGATCTTTGGTTACCTGTTGTGGCTCCCCTCTAAAGCACAGAGTTAAAAACCCTACTGAATTATAATGGAAAAAGGCAAAAAACAAACTGGCCATTTAGTGAGAAAGTAACACTATAATCCTGTGGTATATGAACTCAATTAGGATAATGTGTGAACATACTATTATTATTATTATCTTACCATATGTGATACAATCATAAAGTTCACCTACAATGAATTCATTTCTGAAAGTCTTGTCTTTTGTAAAAATCTTATCTCCAACAACTGGGGAAATGCAAATGATGATAAACTCAGGCAGAAGGGATTGGACTGTGTCTATGTCAATCATGCCTGTTCAGCAAATGCATGGGACCTGGAAGTGGGACTTTTACTGGTGTATGAAATACAGACCCAGAAGTACTGTCACCTGTCATTAAAAAGGAAAATCAGGAGATTGACAGAAATTCCCAAGTGGTGTTATGTGGAACTACAAGTGCTGAGGATGACAGAACTTAAAGGGCTCCTTCGTCTTCTTTCAAGGAAGTTTCGGGAAGTACGCGTCCACAAGGCACACGGACACACAAGAGCCTGGCTTCTTGTTCGTGTTTGTTTAGAATGGATTCTCACAATTTTCTCTTCTCAACCCTCAACACTCATTTTTGGCTTTCAAACGCAAACTGGTATCCCATGGAACTAATATACTGTAGAACTCATTTTGAGAAATGGGAATTTTTGGAGAATATGCTTGATGGCAAGGAGGAGGGCTGTCACATGACCAATAAGTCAAGCTGCCACTCAAAAGAAGCAGGAAACCCATTCTTCATCAAAAGGCACACATAGAACACCTGGCCAGGTAATGTACTTCAGGCAAACTGAGTCAAGTTTGATCTGAAAAGGTGTGGGCAATTGAAGCATTTTGCCTAGAAATTAACCCAATCGGTTGATTAAATTGATTTAATAAATAATAGTCAGTGCTCAATAAGTCATTTGTTTCTGTGTCTTTGGAACTGGGGTTTGGGAATACAGGTAGTGGTGAGGGATTTACTTCAGTTTCCTTGTAAATAAAATGTTTGTTCTTATGTTGATGAAATTCTTTAAAAAATCCCATTTTTACCCAGATCTTGAGGACACAAGGATTATATTTTTTAGCAGAAAAGGACAAAATCTGACTATCTGAAATCAGAAGTGCTCAGTTTGCATTCTTGAACAACATAGTGAAGAAAATCCAGGTATTCTGGAATATAGGCATGGTTGTACCATGCACAGAACCACAGCCTAAAGTCAGAGAGAAACTGGATAAGATGTGTAGGAAGAAGTAAAAACATGTACAGGAGAATGTGAAGTTAGAATTATCTTGTTCTTACCTGAGCATCCCCTTCATTGGCGGGTTTTTTTCCTTGGGGGAGGTGTCTTTTGTTTTCTTTTTGTTTTTGTTCTCTGAAGTACTAAGAAGCTGAGCACTCTGGGCCTTCTCACTGAGCTACATCTCCAGCCACCTCTTTTATATATATATATCTTTTAAATTTTGAAACAGGGTCTTGCTAAATTGCCATGGCTAGGCTAGAATTTGCAGTCCTCCTGCCTCAGCCTCTCAGAGTGTTGGGATTAACTGGTGTGTGCCACCATGCCTGGCCCACTGTGTCTTTTTGATTGAATTGTCAACATTTTTAATGACACTTTGGAAATTCTTAACTACCATGAGGAGGAATAGGGGATTTCTGTTTTACCATTCTCTTTTTTTTCTTGTTGTCTTTGTTCAGTGTGTGGCCCTAGGGTCACGTTGATGTGGAGCTGTCACTTCGGGCTTGTTAGTCAAACTATGGTGATTAATGCAAACAGCCACCATGAACTTTGGGCTGCCCAGATGTTAGATAACCCACGTGCTGGCAGGGAGCCGTTTTTTTACATATCCTAAGTGACTCAGACATCTTTCAACACCAAATAAGCTCTTCTTCAAGCACAGAGCTCTGTGACTCCTAAGTGACTCAGACACCTTTCAAAGCCCAAAGACAACTTTCTGGTATTTGATATAAATTTGATGGCAGAGGTCTTTACAGAAGACACAGTTAATGAAGCTGTTCAAATACAAATGGCTTTAGGTGAAAAGGAGTTGTTTTCTATTGTGCTGTCTCATATACAGGAGATTGGTCCTTCTGAGAAGCAGTGCGACAGAATCGAGCCTCTGCCATCCTTTCACTTAAATGTGGTCATTTTCTGTAAGTGGATTTTAGAAACAATTAAGAAGTTACCAAGACAGACAAGGTGGTGTGTGCCTATAATCTTAGCTACTCAGAGCTCAGGTGGGAGGATCACAAGTTCAAAATTAGCCTGGGCAACTTAACAAGACCCTACTTCAGAACAAAATAGCAAGGGCTAGGGATTTAGTGCTGTGGTAGAGCAGTTGCCTAGCATGCACAAGGCCCTGGGTTCAACCCACAGCACCACACGTAATGAATGCTAATATGCCCATTTTCCCAATTTAAAGCAGATGATTTGGAAACTAATAAGAAAAAAAAACATATGATACTTAGAACCCTATAGAAGCTTCCTCTAGATATCCAAGGGGCTGTTGTTAATTACACAATAAGAGGCCCTAATTCTGAAATTCTCCAGAGAATGTGTCACCAAACACTCTGACCTAATATCAACTTAGATCATCTGCCAAAAGTGATTTCTTGTCCAGTTGGCATAAAGAAGCCAACAATGATAAAAATGTTCCATCAGAACAAATTGAAGTTTATTGCTTGAGAAGTTTATTACTCTGTAAAATCAACTTCTGCTGAGGCAAATAAACTATATTCAGAAGGGCCAGCATGGGAAAAGTCTTGAGTCAGTTGGTGTTATGGCTTGTATTTAGCTGTCCCGCAAAGGCCTCATGTGGTCATATGTTGAGCTTTTCAGAGGTGGCTGGATCTAGAATGTGTGATGCTGGGATTAAGGATGTAATGCTGGGATTGATTTATGGTGTGATGCTGGAATTCAAGGTGCCCCACCCTGGGTGTGATTGCTACCTCTCCTAAGGGTGTGTGGCCTAGACAGAATATAATGGACAAAAAGAGGGCTGCTGTTGTCGCTGCTTGTTACTTGCTGCTTGGTATCTTTGCTTTGCTGCCCTCTGCCCTCCACAAACTGTTTCTCCTCTGCAATGCCTCTCTGGCATGCCACCCTGCCTTGGAGCCAACCAAATATGAACTGAGACCTTTACAAACTGTGAGCTACAATAAATCGTTTCTCCTTTAACTTCAAATGTTGGGTATTTTGTCTCAGCAATGAGAAAAGTAACTAAGACAGCTGGTTTTCTCCAATTTGCATTTCCTGAAGGCCCATCTTCCATGAACAGATTTAAATCCACACTATGCTGTCCCACTGCTGACACTGTATTATTTACTGCATCATTAAGAGTGATCTGTTTACTAATCCATCAAAGGAAACTGAAATGATCAAATTTGGTGTTGTCTTGAGCCAATGCTAATCCCTCACCAACTGGTTAACACAGAAGTACCTACTGGGAGATGGTGGACTGATCTAGCATAGTCATCTCATAATGATTTAAGATCAGATTTCTTGAGGTATTATTTACTTACAGTAAAATTAGCCTTTTTAAATGTATACTTTATCAGTCTTGACAAATAAAGTCATTCAACCACAATCCCTATCAATATATAGAATGTGTCCATCACTCCAAAAATTTTCCTTATGCTTTATACTACTCCTCATACTGTCAGCTCCTAGAAACAAGTGATTTTTCCCTTCAGCACACAGAATGTGGTTTTTTGAGCCCTGCTCCTTTCACTTAGCATAATGTTTGAGATTTTTCCACGTTATTGCACATGTTAATATTTCATCATTTGTTTATTGCTGGCTATTCTTCCATTATGTGGATAAAACATAGTACGTTTCTTCATCCACTAGTTGGAGGATACAGTAAATCCCTGACTTATGAACATTTGAGCAGGAACTTGGAGAGATGGGAACAAACGTTTTATATGGAGCGTTCATGGTTATAAACAAATTGCAGGAGTGGCTCACACATCTGCAGGACATCGTCACACTTGAGCTGCTGTGTGCTTACCATACAGTGAGATAGCTTACCATACAGTGCGATAGTATACAGTGCTCCGGCACAGTCGGGCACTTACTGTAGTTTGTGTGCTTTTTCTATGCTTTACATTGTATATTTGCATCAAATGTGTGTAAGACTCACTTTGTTGGACTTTCGAACAAATCCTACTTACAAATGTTCTCCCAGAATGGAACTCGTTTGTAAGTTGGGGACTTACTGTATTTGCCTTATTTTGAGTTCTTTTGGTAATAGTGACTAAATACCCCAAACATTCATGTACAGACTTTTGCATGCGTGCAGCTACTGGCTAGTAAGGCAAATGTATATAACTTTATTAGAAAGTGCCATATCATCTTCCATCATCAACTTACAAAAATTCCATTGCCAAATACAAGAAATAAACTCAAGCCATTCTAACAGGTACTTAGTGGTATCTCTTCGTGGTTTTAATTTGTATTTTGCTAATCATTACTATCAGCATTTTTCATGTGCTTATTTATCATTCACATATTTTTGATACAGTATCTGTTTAAATCGTTTGCCCCATTTAATTGGGTTGTTTCCTTACTTAATTTTGAGAGAACTTTATATTTCCTGTATACAACTCCTTTGCCAATATGTGTTTTGCTAATATTTTCTTCTAGTTTAAATCTGGACTTGAACTCACTATGTAACCCAGGCTGGCCTCAAACTCACAGATCCTCCTGCCTCAGCCTCTCAAGTACTGGGATTACAGGCATGCACAATCGCATCCAGCTTCTTTAAGTTCTTAATAGTGATTTCTTTTTGAGACAGGGTCTCACTGTGTAGTTCAGGCTGGCCTTGAACTCACTATGTAGCTCAGGCTGGCCTTGAACTCACAGTGATCCTCCTGCCTCAGCCTCCCTAGTGCTGGGATTACAGGCATGTGCCACCACGCCCAGCTCTCTTAGTACTGACTTCTAAAAAGTAAAAGCAAAAAAATTTAGTGAAGACCAATTTATAAAATTTCATCTTTTACACACTTTGCTTTAGCATGACATGTAAGAAAACATTTTAAGTGAACTTGTACGTCAACATGTAGTAGCATTTTAAATCAATTTGTTAATTTCTACAAAAAAAAATCTGCTGAAAATTTGATTAATATTGCATTTAGTGTAGGACTGGACCAATATCTTAAGAATATTGAGGCTGATGGTTCATGAAGGTATATATCCATTTATTTATGCCTACTTTGATTTCTCTTATCCAAGTTTTGTCTAAGAATATAGATACTGCTTGTCATTTCTGTGTTTTGTGCAATTGTAAAACATAATTTTAAAATGTCTATCTTAAATTGCTCATCACCAACGTAGCAATATAATTGATTCTTGTATACCATGCTTGTATCTATGACTCTGCCACTTCTCTAGTTTTGGTAGCTTTTTACTAAATCCTTTGAGATTTTCTGCAGAAAGTTGTGCTATCTGCAAATAGAGATGTTTTAATTTTCTTCCTTTTAAATTTATATACCTTTTATCATTTAAAAAATCTGAATAGATTTTTAAAATCTGAATAGAAGTGAACATCCTGTCTTCCTCCCATTCGTAATGAGAAAGCAGTCAGTCTTTCATCATTAAACATGCTGTTAACTTTAGTTTATGGATGCCTTTTATCAGTTGTGAAAATTTCCTTTAATTCTGTTTGCTTTGATTTATATCATGAATAAATATTGAATTTTTCAAATTTTTTGCATTTATTTAAATATCATATAGTTTTCTTCCTGAAAACTTGCTGAATTATATTCATATTAAAATGTAAAAGCAAACTTTTTCCTTGTGTGACAGATCTTCGTAAAGATGTGCTAGTCATTTTAAACATGTTGCATTTAGTTTGCAAATATTTTATTGAGGATTTTTGTGTCTATGTTCAAGAAAGATGTTGCTCTATAGTTTTCTTTTCTTATAATATCTTGGTCAGATTTTGATATCAGGGCAATGCTGAACTCATGTAAAAAGGCAGCAAGTGTTCAGTCCTCTTCTCATATCTGGAAAACTCCATAAAAATTTGTTTATATTTTAAACTAACGTGTTTGCCAAGATATTGCCAGTTAGGTTAGTGTGGCCAGAAGTTTTCTTTGTTGAAATGTTTTAAATTACAAATTCAATTGTTGTAATACATATAGGACTATTCAAGTTATCTATTTCTTTTTGAGTGAGCGATAAAAGGGTGGAACTTTCAAGGAATTTGTCCATATCATCTATACCAGGGTTAAAAAAATATGGCCTATGAACCAAATGACAGTGTCAACCTGTTTTTGGTATTGTCTGTGAGCCAAGGAAGGTTTTTTCATTACAAAGAGTTGTAAAAAATTAAGAATATGCAATAGAGACAACGTATGGCCCACAAAACCGGTAATATTTACTATCTGGACATTTATAGAAGAAGTTTGCTAGTGTCTGATCTCTAACTTATTGAATTTAAGGTCATAAATGTGTGTTATTCTTTTAATAGAGTATCTGAAGTGACATTTCTTTTTTCTATATTATTTTATGGTGTTAATTTCTCTCATAGTTTCTTTTTTCTTTATCAGTCTTAGAGGCTTATCAAGTTTATTGATGATTTTCTCTTTTATTTGTATTTTAAATTTTATTTATTTCTCCTCTTATTTTTTGTATTTCGTATTTTCTTGTATGATGTTTAACTTGCTCTTTTCATAGTTTCTTAATGTAGAAGATTAGATCATTAATTTGTGCTTTTTCTTAACAAAACCTTTTTATGCTATATATTTTCTTCTAACAACTGCTTTATTAGCTTTACATTTTTCTATGCTGTTCATTAATTTTTAGTCAATGAAAATATTTTCTGATTTCCTTTTGACTTTCCCTTGTTATCCATTGGTTACTGAGAAGAATGATGTTTAATATGTGAATATTTATGGAATTTTCAAATACTTTTTTGTTACAGATTGCTAAGCTAATTCTATCATGGTCAGAAAATCTTTTCTTATAATTTCAATTCTTCTAATTTGTTATATCACAAATATTTTCTCTTTTGATTAGTGTTTCATTAATACTTGAAAGAAGGGTATATTCTGCTGTTATTGGGTAGAGTATTCTATAAATGACAAATAGATTAAGTATGTTGGTGGTCATGTTCCATTCTATGTGCTAGTCAATTTCTGTCTAGGCTTTCTACCAATTTTTCCAGGTATAACAGTAGATTTGCCATTTTTTCAGTTCCATCACTTTTGCTTCATGAATTTTGAGGCTCTGTTGTTAGGTACATACTCACTTATGTCTTCTTAGTAAATTAAATATTTTTACCATTTTGGTATTTTCATATATCCCACTTGCTCTCATTCTGGAATATAAATTACTTTAGAATGTTTGATATTGTCATATAGCTCTTGAATGAAGTGTTCTTTTTTGTCCTACTTTTTTTTCCTTGTTATTCAACTTCAGTAATTTCTGTTGCTGTCTTTCCATGTCCACTGATTATTTCCTTGGCTGCATCACGACTGCTAACAAGCCTGTCAAAGGCATTCTACATTTCTATAATCATGATTTTAATTCTACTATTTCTATTTGATTCTGTTATGTTTTTTATTTCTCTTCTGAAATTTTCCTTTCCATAAATGTTGTCCACTTTTTCCTTTGGAATCTTTAAGATATCTATCACAATTATTTTCACTTCCCAGTCTGATTGTTTCTGCATCTGGGTCATATATACATCTGCATATTTCTGTTAATTGTTTTGTTTCTTGGTTTAAAAATTGTGTATCTCATAATTTTATTGCACTGCAGACAGCATATGTAACACCAAAGATTCTGAGGTAATAGTACTTATTCCTGCAAATCAGCCTACCTCTTTCTGCACTAACCCATTAATGGGGGTTGAGTCAATCAATCTAGAACTGAACTGAGTCTTGGTTTTGTTATTGTGTTGTTTACATTTAGGGCACCACTGGCTTCAAATTGTATTACCATTGCCTTGCCCTTGGGATGGGGACTAAAGTACTGGAAAGTTGTTGTTCATGCTTTTTCTTCTGCCTCAGTTTTCAACCCTCCCTAGGTTCCTTTACCACAGAGAAGTACTCTCACACACGGCCCCCTGTGATAGACTGTTATCTCTTGCTTCTTAGTTCTTGCTAACTTGGTGGTGATGTAGTGAGGGGACAAGAGTGGCTCTTCCCTAGCTTCAACTTTCTGTGGTTCTGTGTACTTGAGTTTTGAATGTGAGGTATCTCAGAGATCTAACACCTCATACTCTTGACCACCAGGCTGTTTTATCTTTGCTGGTCTTAATACAAAGTTTGCCCCTCTCCCAGCATCAGAAAACCTCTGATGTTACTTGTATAGGATCTTGGCCTCCAAACTACTTCCTGTCTCTTACACAGAAATAGGCTTGTTTTCTTCCCCTTCTCTAGGACTAGTGTATTTTTACCAGTGCCTTGAGGTGACAGGGGTTGCTGCTTATCCTCCAGCATCTCTGGCTTATTTTGTATGGGGGAAGAGGGTCCAGGTGAGGTTCCATGCCTGCTTCCAGAAGAGCCTTTTCCAGGCTTTCTCATTTTTACTTAGTGAAGTATCACTAGCGAAAACTCTTTGAGGGGAAGTTCCTCAAATATCTGAAAATCTCAGGGTTTAAGCTGCCTTGACTGTTCTCACTTAATCTATCAAAGTTTAAAACTTTAGCTAAATTCTTACCTGTTTGTGTGAAATCTAGTACCTTCATTCCATGCTCTGCTACAAGTGATCCAGTGGCTTTCTTTCCACCTTTTCTTGGGGAGACCTCTCTTTCCTTGGATTTTTAGCTATTTGGCTGGCCTACAACCTCAACAATTTACAGTGCTTAAGAAAAGTTATTATTTTGTGATTTATCTGGATTTTTCTTCTTGATAGTTTAGAAAGAATATTCTCTCCAGATTTCTACACCCTAAAACAAAATGGAACTCTACACCATCATTTTTTTTAAAGGAGAGAGGTTAAGGAATAGGTCAGGCAGAAGATGCAAAGACTCTTAAAAAATAAACATTCAGCAGAACTTGCCAATTGTGTAGTTTAGGGCTATGGATCTGAATTTGACTTTATCTATTAGAAAGAGCTGTTCTTTGCCTTCTAGATTAGGGAAAAACAAAATAAAAACAAAGAACTTCTAGGAGTCTACGTTGACTCCAGTTGAGATCTGATTGCCAGATATACCTCCTCAGCTGGCTCAACAACTGGTGGTAGGTACAAAGCATGTCCTATATTTTCAGATTGTTTGACCACAGTAACCTAGTGTGTATGTAGGCAGAACCTAGGCCATCTTGCCTTTTTCTCCCAGATGACCAAATATTATCTTGTCTACTATCTTTGTTTACAAATGTTACTCTTGAGGTAGTAACTCTGCCTAAATAGAACTGAAGTATGAGACTGTGACAGTTGACTGATAGTGTCAACTTGAGTAAGAAATGCCCAACCAAATTGGCTCAGCATAGTTCTGGGTGCAGAAGACTCACCCAAGGGAGGATTGTTGCCAGAATGGTATAAAAGGGAAATGAAGAAGGGAGGCTCGCTTGTGTTTCTTCAGAGGAGCTCCAGTCTTTGCCTTCACCTTGGATGTCATCCTGTGACTTCCAGCTCAAACTCTTCAGCCTCCAGCACTGACCCTTCAGCCTTCCGGTGCAGATCTTTTGACCTCCTGATACACACTTGCACGGGGCACCAAAGTAAGTTCCAGGCCTTTGACTGGATCCTTGGGATCCCCAGTGTGCAGACAGAACTTTTCCACCCTTTCACACCCTACTCTGTGGGTACATCAGTATCTACCCATACCATCTTTAACTGTTTGTTGAGTAGAGTGGTCATTCTCAAATGGAATATCTTAAGTTAATGGAATTTTTCTGTGGAAGAGCTGACTTTTGAAGATGATACAAAGGATCTTAAAGAAGGAGACAGATTCATCCCTTCTGGGAAACCCTGTCATTCTTAGATTGTGGAAGTCTTCTCTCTTTTCCCAGTGATGAAAGCCTGCTCAGTTGTTACCCTTAGAAACAATAGTAGCTGTGACAGTAAAAGGCTGACAGTGGACGGTATGGCCAAAATTCTGAGTCCCTGCCTCCCACTTCAGGGTTGACAAGCTACACTGAGATCTGTGGCCCAGGTTTGGGATCCAGCTGCTAAAAGCACTTTCTTTGCTTGTTCCTAAGTGGGTTCTCTAAGAAGCCCAGTGATGGCGAATGTTTTAGACAGGCGCAGCTGTATGGGAGCCGGGGAGCATCTTGCTCAATTGCTATAAAGAAAATAGGTTGGCCATATATTTGGATCTACCCAAAGATGTGACTGTGCTTCTTTTAAAATGTTTTAAAGTTTTTAAGGCAGAATAAAAGCACTTTTCTGAATAAAAACAGATTTTGTGTATTTAATTATTCTGTGCTCTTTGTGGAAGCATACATTTTATTGTTGTCAAAATGGTAATGTCGTACATCAGATGGCTTTTTATATTCCGTAAACCATTTTGCATTTACTATTTCATTTTATCCAAGGAGAGTAGTAAGGCACATTTTGACAGACTTGCACTTGAAAACAAAAAGGAAAGATCAGAACTGGCTCTGGATCTCTATAATAACATGACTTGGTAATAGAACTTGTTACCCACGTACTTTTGTCCTGGCTCCACATCTACAGTCTGGAGGTAAGTCAGTGACACCATGCCATTCATGCTCCCTCCCTCTGAAGCCCTCCATCACTTGGAGAGTCCCAGCCAATTTATACTTCCATCAGCAGACCCCTTTTCCTTAAATCCTCACCAATCCTAGGTATTACCAATTGTTACAATTTTTGCATACTTTATTACAGGTGGAAATGGTAGATTGTGGTCATTTTAATTCATTTTCTTATCCTCAATGATGTTGATATTTTCATAGATTTATAGACAATTTAGATTTCTTTCTCTCTGAATTTCCTCTTTATTCTCCAACTGATACATGTTTATAAATCTCCACATTTTCAAATCAATTTAAAGTATATTTGTTATAAAACAAAATTATGCATTTTTAAATTTTGAAATTTAATTTGAAAGTTTTTGTTTTTAGATAATGAATGCAGGCCATTAGATATAATGTGATTTTATATATATATATATATTTATATATATATTCTTATACCTGTCATCTTATTTTCTTTTCTATTTGCTGTGATTATCCTCTCATTCCTGTCACTAGATTGACTGTGTTTTCTTTATTCTCCTTCTGGTTTTATGTTGTGTTTCACTTTGGTTTACACCAGGATTTTGAAAACTCTACATTTCATTTCTAGTTAGCACATATTTATTCATTATTTTTAATGTATCTAAATATATTTTCCTATCATTGAGATACAATTAATGACAGTGCACACCCTTAAAATAGGTATTTATTTCTTCCTTTTCCCCTAGCTTTATCTTAGTTTAAGATTTTCACTGGAAAGCATCTATCTGTTGAACAGGGATTTGAAGAATCAACCTTCTTGAGAGTGGTCACAAAGAACATGGCCCCTCACTTCATGGTTGACAAATTTAGGAGGTAATGTACTTTAACACTGTGCACTTCTAGAAGGAGCTATATTTTGTTTTATACACAAATTCATAGTTATAGTCCATAGTTATAGTTTTCTCTCCCATCTCAATGATCCTGCTCAGTGCATGATCCTGATATGTGTAGAGACCATTCTTGCCATTTTACTCTGATAACAAAACCATAGCCAACTCTTCACTACAGGGAGATAGATAAATAGAGATAGATCAACAGGGATAGACATTCATCTGTTTTGGAATTAATTATCTCTGAGATCACTACTACTTGGTGAATTTCCATGGAGAAAGATTGCACTCCCTTGGACAATAGCATCTTATCCATGGTGCAATGTGGTATTGTCAGCCCATACTTTGATTTTTTCATCAATCAATCAGTTCTGATATCTTCCAGAGATTCCTAATATGTCTGATGCAAGAATGGCTTCTTCCTCATTTACCACCTGTATTAATCAGCTTTTCTTTTACTGGAACAAAATATCTGACATCTGCAATAAAAAGAAGAGGTTTATTTTGGCTTATGGTTTTGAAAGTTGCAGTCTGTGCTCAGCTGGCTCCAAGGCAGTACGTCATGGTACAAAGGAATGACAGAGGAAAGCTGCTCAACTCATGGCATCTGGAAAACAGAGAGCAGGTGAAGAACCAGAGAAAAAGGGGCCAGAGACACCAGATATAGTTCCCAAGCTCATAGTCCCATGACCCACCCAGAAGCCCTACAAGTGTGCTTTACTGATCTCTTAGGCATCCCTTAAGCCAATCAAGTTGACAATCAAGATTAACCATCACACCACTTTTTTTTTTAATGTGGGTAACGGGAGTCGACCTCAGGACCTCACGCTTGCCAGGAAGCACTTGTGATGCTGAGCTATATCACCGGCCCTTTTTTTCCTTTATGTGGGTTCCGGGAGTCGAACTCAGGACCTCACGCTTGCCAAGCAGGTGCTTATGCTGCTGAGCTATCTCACTAGCCTGGTCACACCACTTTTAACCAGAATAACTGATGTTTCATGAACACAGAACAAGAGGCTTAGAGAAGACAACCCAGAGAAGCAGGAGATATCATTCATGGATGACATGTGGCTTATAACATTGATAATTTGTGGAAGCAGAAAGCATTCTTGGGAGACAACTCTACTCTCCTGTCCTTGTGCACATAAGAACATTCTTTTAAGCACCAAATAGTCTTCTCTTCCAATTCCTTTTCTTGAAGAAATGCTTTCTGCTATAAGAAATGAACCTAGAAGCATCAAGAGCACATTGTCTTTGGGCAACTGAGAAAACATGGTATTTGGAGCACATAGAAATATAAAAGGAACTCTTCCTTTTCTATCACTCTTTTGCTAATTTATTTATTTCAAATGTGTTAAGTGCCTACCATTGATCATACACTCTGTTGATACTGAATTCCCTGTGGTAAATGAAACATGTTAGCTTTCTGTCTTCATGGAGCCTAGAGTCACCACTGTGACTACCTTGACCATGGGCAGGTGGCATCTACTTTTAGACCTTATTAACTAATGCAGTAAAAAACTTACTTCAGTAGAACTAGAAAACTATCTCCAAGGCTGTATTATGAAGACAAAATAAGACTTCGGCAATGTTTAAATTTGGCCAAGAGGGCCACACATTTTTCAAAATAACTTTTGTTTTACATCTCTTTAGAAAGACATGAAAGAATCCTAGAACAAAATTAGTATGTTTCAGTGAAGGATTCTGGACAACCTTCTTCAGGTGGAATATTCTATTGGTATCATGATCAAATGGGGTATATGGAAGTATGCAGTAAAGGTGAGGATGGAAGTAAGAATCAGTGCAGAGTTGGACCTTCAGCTAATAACTGGCCTGGAGAACACCTGGGCCTAGTTGTCTCTGTCCCCCAAATAAGATGGCACTAAAGTTCTACTAAGACTGACATTTAGTGAACCATGCTACCAGAAATATAATAAAATAAATTTTTTTTCATTATTTATACTTTTACATAATAGCACTTTCCTTGAGATTAATAGAAATTCTAAGGAGGAAGAACAAAGGAGAGAGATGGCAACTGAACCTACAAAACAATGGTCTTCCTAATGCACAAAATGACCATTGTGCAGTGTGTCTTAAATTCTCCACCAAGCTCTCAGAATGAGTTATTTTCTAAAGAAGAGCTCATTTTTTCATAACCAGAAATGTTTCCTTTGTTGTCTGTGAAGTTTCAATGACAGTAGCGATACCTTGGAACAAAAATCAAAGCAAGAGGTTTACGTTTCTTTTTATAAAGTGGGGTGAGATGGAGTTATCATTTCTGGGTTTGGAATTTTTTTTCATTCTTCCATTCCCCCCTCATTCTCATCAACTTACTTACAAATTGTGCCTGCACTTATAACAAAGATAGAGAAAGCAAGTTTTGGGACCCAAGAAAATTAGGACCTTTTATTGCAGTTCTCACCTTTCCCAAAGAAATTCCTTAGGAACCTATTAATTAGAGAAAGATGGTTTATTGAATTGGTCTCCTCAAAGCATCACTGGGACAGAGTGAGAAATTGTTGTATATCCTGCTGTCATCATGCTGTCCTTGCTCTCTTTAAAAGGGCCTTTGTAAATTATACTAAAAGGTGCGTCCATTAATAGCTACCCAAGGCTCTTCAGATGTCTTTGTTCTCCTTCTTTTTCTTTTATCCCTGTGTCACTTCCAGGACTTCCCTTCCAGAAACTCACTTATATACATATTGAATTCACATGCACATGTGCACACACACACACACACGCACGCACGCACAAATGCACTCACATTTAAGTGGAGCTTAAGGAATATACTTGTTAAAAGCATGGTTAGGAGTCAGATTGTTTGTTTTCTCCATTTACCAACTATGTGAACTTGGGCAAGTCCCTTAACCTCTCGTGTCTCACTTTCCTTTACATCACAGGGTTTTTATAAGAATCAAATGTTTTATAAGGATCAAATTCATATTCTGTATTTAGCAGGACCTGACATTTTGTAAGTCCCTAATTAATTTAAATATTATGTTCATGATAACTTTCATTGTGTTTTTGTGTTACAGAGTCCCGGGCCACGAGTACCTTTGCAGTGATAGAGACGTTCAAGTAAGGCCCTTTTAAAGACGGCCCAGATTGAGCTGGTTTCCACATGTGGGTGGGGGGTGGGTGAAGTGTTGCAGGGCTTGCCATTTGTCCTCGCACAAGTTCAAGTCCTGAAAGCAACTGGGGAACAGGGTAGTGATGGCCTCTGGGCGCCCTTTTAAATGTCACTTGCCAGGTGCTGAAATTTACTCTAAGGACAGTAAGTTAAGGGAACCAGTTGTATGAAACAGCACTGGGGAAATGATCTGCAGTGGTCAACACCATTTCAGCAAAATCCTCAAGTTTTCTTTTCTATGCTCATGTGCCCATTGCTTCTGTGTGTGTTTCCCTCAGCATTGCTTTGGCAAGGAGAAGGGGTGAGGGTGGGTGGGTGGGGGCTTCTAATGTGATGCCAACCAGTATAAGCAATGGGAAATTTGACAGTTTCTGTGCACATTAAACTTTCTTTTTCCTCAGTTGTAGTGGGCTTTGGTTTCCTTCAAGTTTGATTTTGAGTTTCAACCTTAAGTAAACTCTGGCTGCAAAGCCAGTGTAATTGCCTTGCACTTCAGCTGTGGTCCCATGTCAGGACTGCAAGAGACACCAGTCAGGTTGGAGAGGATCTAGCCTCCATTTTACAAACTTGGCTTTTATCAGACGAAAATAAATCCCAGACCTTTAAATTTTTCTCCTATATTTAAATATTATCCACAAGAACAGCAATTGAGACATTCTAGGTCACAAATTTTTGATGCTGCTGAGAAGGAAAAAGAATTATCCATGTGACTGAGAAAACTCACATGTCTGTACAGTTTCAGGAATAGCAGGAACAAAAATATCTTTCATCCTTTATCAGTTAATGTAATAAATGGTTCTAGCCAGCATACACAGACTTACAATATGTAATAACTTTCTGTAGTAATAAATATACAGGTTTCTAAAATAGACACATTTAACAAGAAACCAAAAGACACAAAACAGGAGAAACATTCCACCACATGTACTACACAAAGCTTTGTGCAAATATGAAATAAGCTATCACAAATTGGTAACTGGAGATTACAGTAGATTAGAGCTCCCTGTAAATCTAAGGTGGAAGGGTCCAAACCCTTCAAGAATAGAAACATTTTTCAATTTTTACAAGTCCTGATGACTGAAGTAGGAGAAAGAGAACAGAATGATGACAATGAATTTACCTAGGAGTGGCTAGCGAAGTGGTTCATGGAGGTGTAGTGATAGTATTTGGGGCCTGTACTGTGAACTTCTGCCAGTCGTATTTGTTCCTTCATTCATTCCTTCATTTGTTCAAGTATCTGGCTTATACTGGCAGCTAAAAGTTACAGCCAAAGATAATGGCTAGTACAAAAATGAGGGGGAAAATCTATGGCTAAGAAAGCAACTGTGACTTTCCAAGGAAAATCATTCTCTAGAGATCTCTTAATGGCTGTCCTCTGAGAAAAAGTAGAATTTAGGAAAAAACTATGCACCCAAGGTCATCAATGTACAGGAAGAAGTTTTGCTAATGAAACTTGTGAATTCCTACAATCTGTGGATGTTGGGTAGGTGGAAAGACAATAAATCTCCAGAAGCTAACTTGGAAATCAACTGCTTATGCCTCCTAAATGTATTAGAAAATCCAAGGGTCTGTTTGGAGGGATCTAATTCAGGTCCTCCCAGATGATGCGGCCCTTTGCCTACAATCCTTGTGCTGTAAAAGTATGCAAGTCCCACCTGCAGGAAGTCATAGATCTAGACTCACACTCTCACTCACCTTCGTCTTTGAAGTATAGGTTCACCCACAAGAAGTGACTCAAAGACATAAAAGCAGTGGGAGCCCACCCGGCCAAGGATAAGGTCATTATCTTATAACAGAAGTTAGTTTGGTTGTGCTTCATGCAGTTTAACCTTTGTCATCCCTGCCCATTCCTTACAGCTAATTTCAAAATAAATCCTTTTCTTTTTAAAAAAATTCAGAAAAAGAAAGAAAGGAAAAGCTTCTGGCCAATTTCACAGGAGTTCTGAAATGTGTCTGATGCTCATAGGTAGAAATTGGCTCTATTAAGTGACCACCGATGTACCTGGCGGTCCTTGCTTCTCTTGCTGACTTTTCTAAATGCAAGAGTGAGAATCTGAGACCTCCAATTTGTAATTGATCCATGTTATATTTTAGGGTCCAGAAATAAGATAATGCCAACATAAGATTTACATGTCTCCTCCACATGTGTTAATATTTGAACTGGAGAAATAAGTCCAAAACTATTGACTCTATTTTCAATAATGTGTGAGCATATTCTAAACTATTCAACAGAATAATTAGTGACAAATACAAAAATCGGTCAACCTATCGTACTATATGTCCGGCTGTACCCATGTAAAAATATCTAACAATTATTAGCCATGTCTATGAGACATCGTCTCATCATCATAATCCAGATATTACATGTTCAATGTGAGCTGAGCAGAAAAAAATTTTAAGCTAACGTGTCCATTTATGTCTTTCAAAAGACACATTTCCAGGGCTGGGAGTGTAACTCAGCAGTAGAGCACTTACCTGGAATGCACAAGGCCCTGGATTTGGTCCACAGCACTGCAAATATAAATAAAAAACAAACATTTTCTGCATTTTATAAAACTATAATATTAAACTATTCATAATCAGAGTGTCCAGAAATATAAAATTCAGAGTGTCCAGAATATAAAATGAAGAAAGTAAAACTTTCTCTCCCATTTTCCTTTGGCTCATTGTAGTAACCCTTCAGACAATTTTTTATCTTTTCATAGAGAGGATATCTTTTGGGCTGTTTTTATTCAACTAGACAATAAATAACCAATCATAAATATTCATCAGGGCCCATATAAATACAAAGCATGGCTTATCCTTATAACCCCATAATTAGGTCTTTGTAATCTGCCAGATGGGATGTGCCCCACACTGTAAAATATCTATGTCCAATTTGTGGGTGATCTTCCTCTGTGTTCTCTGAGCACCTAGTACAGATCTTAGAACATTTACCTGCCTTCACAATTTGTATTCACATGTGATTTTCCAATACATGGCCATTATATGTGGATGCCATATTGTCTTTCTTCATGTCCAGGTCCCCCTGTGCAGCATGTGTATTTTAACTGCGCTGTATCCTGAGTGTGTTCCGAACTTCATCATAGGATCTTGCCACACCAACTTCAAATTTTTAAAAATTTGACTTATGATGTTATTATTACCTGTACATTACTTTGTTAGTGCTGCCACAACTAAATAATGCAGAGAGAATGGTTTAACCACAAAAATATTTTCTCCCCATTATAAAGGCTGGAAGTCAAAGATCAAGGTGTCTTCAGATTTGATTTCTCAGAGGCTTCTCTCCCTGGCTTGCAGATGGCCACCTTCTCTCTGCATCTTCACATGGCCTTTGCTGTCTTCAAATACAATCACAGTTAGAGCTTTAACATGAATGTGTAAGGGACACTATTTAGTCTATAACAGCTGCTGTGGGAGGTGGAATTCTAAAGTGTCCCCTAGATTTCCCTTCTCTGGTGTGCATGCCCCACAACAATGAAGATGATGGATTCTACTCCTGTCATTCAGACATACATTATATAATAAATCTGATGACAAGTTTATCCAGGTGGGCCTAGCCTAATCACATCAGCCTTTTAAGAATAGAGAGTTTTGGGCCAGTGAGATGGCTCAGTGACGTAAGCGCCTGCCTGGCAAGCGCGAGGTCCTGAGTTCAACTCCCGGTACCCACATAAAGGAAAAAATGGGCCAGTGATATCGCTCAGGGGCACAAGCGCTTGCTGGCAAGCACGAGGTGCTGAGGGCGACTCCCAGTACCCACATAAAAAAAAAATAGAATACAGAGTCTATCTGAGAGAAATTTGATGCAAAGAAAGTTGTTTGTTGGTGGGTGGGTGTGGGGTACTGTATGGCAACAGCTGGAGAGTAACCTCTAGAAACCGACAGCTGATCCCATAGATAGCTAGAGAGACAACAAGGACCTCAGTCCTAAAAGTTCAAGGAAATGTATTCTGCCAACAACATGAGTGATGTTGGAAGCAAGTTCTTTCCTGAACCTCCATGTGAGAACTCCTTCCAGCCACTGCCTTGAGCCAATGCCATCAGTTCTGTGATGTCCTGAGCAGAGAACTTAGTCTTGCCTTATGGGACTTTTGATCTACAGAACTGTAAGATAATAAGTGAGTGTTGTTTTAAGCTGTTACACATGTGGTAAGTTTCTACACAGCAGTAGAATCCTCATACACCCTGACATTAATAGGTCATCCTGGCCAGGCTCAGAGCTGGGGAAGCAATGGACTAAAGCTGCCTTTTCCAATGCTGCCGCCACCATGTTTTTCAGACCAAGTCTCCCCAGGTCTCCCGTCTCTTAACACACAGGCACACGGCCTGAGCATCCTGTGGAAGCCTGGCTCCACACTGAATCCTGAGATACAGTATTTCTAACGAACTGCCAAAGAGGTTGATGCCACTGTCTAAAGGTCGCACGTAACAGTAAAATTTACATACTGAGGAAATTGGTGTTTTTATCAAAGCTGTCAAAAGGCTGGGTCTGTCTTCTCTTTGCTTTTCAGCGGTTGATTGGCCATGTTTCTCAAAAGATTTCACCCAGAATTTCTGATATAAATATTAGTGATGTCAGAAACTTGAGGCTCATAATAATGATATTCAACATTCTTTGGAGATTTGCTTTGGAGATGTGTGTTACACATGTACAATAATTTCTTTATTTAAATCATACAACCTTTAATGAGTAGGTACTGCTGTCATCCCCATATGTGGGAATGAAACCTCAAGGATGGTAAGTAACTTTCACAAGATCACATTGCTTATAGATTAGAATTATAGCTCAAATCCAGAACTTTCTAGTACTCTTTATCATCATTCTACACAAGCCTTCCTTCCTAAAATAACTAAAAATATGAAACAAAAGATAACCACTATGACTTGCCCTTACTCAATTGCTTTTGTTATTCTCTCTGAATGCGGAGACTTGTTTGAAAGGATACCTGGCCAAAAATTTTGATCCAGGTTATATTTAAGAAAATAATGCAATTTATGTTTCTGTGAGAATTTTTGTAATACTTGGATTGAGGTTTCTTTGGTTTGAAAGGCCCTTCTGAGGTGATTTAAATGCAGAAATAAACCAACAGCTTGGTTTGGGGGCTGGGAGAGTGGGTTGAAGAGGCAGAGCACAATGAATGATGAAGATTTAGGAGTAGGGGAGGGAACTGACTGCTGCAGGTTGAGTATAAGGAGAGAATGAGGAACATGAAAGGTGTCAGGGTCTCAGGACAAAAGAGACCATTGGGAAGTCCTAGTTAAAAAAGTGTCTTGGGCCGGTGAGATGGCTCAGCGGCATAAGCGCCTGCCTGGCAAGAGCGAGGGCCCGAGTTCGACTACCAGTACCCACATACGAAAAAAGGGCTGGTGATATCGCTCAGAGGCACGGGCGCCTCCTGGCGCACAAGATCCTGAGGTCGACCCCCGGTACCCACACACACACAAAAAGTGTCTTTGAAGAAGAATTCAGTTAAAGAATAACTATATGCATAATCTATTCCCTTTGGAGAATTCTGCTTTTCTCTCTCCTTAACCCCAAAAGGTCAAAGCCTAAGGAGGCTGTTTTTTGAGATAGAAATGAAGGAACATTCCAATAAAGAGTATAGCATTTCCTAACCCAACACTGTACCAGCATGGTAATAGCAGCATCTTACAGAGAAAGGACAATGCCAGAGCTGACGTCTGTGAACTCAGCAGAGACCTAGGAGCAGGCCACAGACTGCAGACATGGGGACGCAGCCTGCAGTGGCTACGCTGTGAAATGCTGTAGAATAACACAAGTCCTCACAACAGTATTTCTTAGTTATGGTCCTATTAACATCTGGGGCCTGAGAAGGCTGCATTGTAGAGGACTGGCATGAACACAGGATGTTTAGCAGCACCCTCGATCTCTATCCACTCCTTTCCCAAGTTTTGAAAACCAGAAATGTTCTAGACACTGCCAAATATGGGCAATGCCCATACGCCACACCCTCCAGAAATACTGGAAAAAGCTCAGACATAGCAGAGGACAGGATATTGATTTAAAATCATACGACTAAAAAACTCTATGCTGCAGACATCTAGATCAGGGTAATGAAGACAGAGATGTAGCATCAGAAAGGACTTGAGAGGTAATGCATGTTAAGATTATAGTTACACTTGTGTGTCCAGGTACTTATATTTAAAGGGACACTCACTTGTCTAAAAAACACTTTTTTCCCCAGGAAATAAAGTGCTTACAATCAGAATACTATGCTGTTTCTCCATTCAAATATAGTTTCCTTTTTATAAATTCCTACATATTTAATTGAAGTTACTAAAATAAAAACCCAAAATGAGAAACTTCGATTTTGGTCACCAAAAGGCATGGATTGTAATTTGGTTCAAGACACTTGTGAGCCGTCTGCCTGCCACATGTGTTGCATTTATAGCACCCTTGATTAGATGTGACATTTTCTCACTCTAAGTATTTTTCTCGTATTTGAAGAGATCTACACAGGGGACCTTATTAAAGTCTGCAGAAACCTGTGAATACGTGAGGATGCACTTATGTGAATGGAGGTGGTGGGTTTGTATCTTCTGGGAATCTGGTGCCTTTATTTTATAGGAGCTTACAAAGGACTGAGAATGGGGAAAGAAGATACTGGTTTCGTTTAAAATGGACTGTAGTGCCTTCTCTGCTTGAAGTCAGAGAAGCCAAGGAAGAGCAGAGTTTACATTGTTTCCATGAGTCACTAAAGTGAGAATTGCTTCTTCCATTAAACTCCAGATACCTTTGCTAATTATAGAGAGGACACATGGATAGCACAGAGCAACAGATCACAATGACACTGTGTTTGATAGAATTGACACACTCAAGTCTGTGCATGCTTACAAAAGATGTGAATCCCATTCCACCCCCACTCCTATTTGTCCCTGATATGGTTTTTCTAGTAAGCAACCTGGCCTCCAGAAAGACAGAGTAGAAGCCAGTCTTTAAGTGAAGACTAACTCTGTTGAAAATTGTGAAACAGACAAAATTTGCCCCCAATCTCCTTTTTGTTTCCTTTCTGTCTTAGTGCCCCTCGCACTTTCTCCAAGCTCATATATTCTACTGTTATAGTTTCTCCAAGCTCATATATTCTAATGTTATCTTAGATCTATCATTTTAAGTGAAGTATACCTATTAACAGCTCTTGTTTTACCGCCATCCACCCAAATATAGCCACGTATCATTGAATCCAAGGTGGGAATCTGAATCAAGACCACAAAGTATAACAGGACAGAAAAGATGTGCTGGAGCTATCCATCAGGGGTTACCTTAGGAATTTAAGAAATGGTGAAGCATTTTACCTTTTTTTGCTACTGAGAATGGGATTTTTTACTTCCTTTTCAGATAGCAGACACTATAGACCAATCCAACAGAACAGAGAGCTCAGGAATAAATCCACATATCTACAGTTAACTAATCACTTCCAAGAACACACAATGGAGAAAGGATAGTCTCTTTGATAAATGGTGTTAGAGAAATTGGATATCCACATGCATAAGAATGAAACTAGACCCTTCTTTCACATCATATACAAAAAACATCAACTCAAAATGGATAAAAAATATTTAAATGCAAAAGAAACTATAAAACTTCTAGAAGAAAAAGTAGGGAATGTGTTTCTTGATATCTGCCTAGGCAGTGTGATATTTCTTTATAACACACCAAAAGCAAAAAGAGGTAAGTGGAATTCCACCTAACTAAAAAGCCTCTGCTCAACAAAAGAAACAATTGTCAGAGTGAGAAGGTAATTCATGGAATAGAAGAAATTATTTGAAAACCATGTATCTGATAAGAAGTTAATATCTAAAATTCATAAGAAGCTCATACAACTTAATAGCAAAAAAAAAAAAGAACCTGAACAGACATTTCTTAAAAGATGACATATAAATGGCCACCAGGTATAAAATTATATTAAGAGGTAATCAACTTCACTAACCAAGAGGGAAGTAAAAATTAAAACCACAATGAGATATCGTTTCATATCTGTTAAGAGGGCTACTATCAGAAAGATAAAAATTGGTAAGTATAGGCAAATTTATTAGTCAGCTCTCCCATCACTGGAACAAAATACCTCACACCCACAATTTAAAGGAGGGGAGGATAGATTTAATTTGGCTCATTTCAGATGTTTCAATCCATGGTCAGCTCAGCTGGCTCTAAGGCACATGGAAGAAGGGAGTTTTTCATAATGGCCAGAAAGCAGAGCACGGGGGAAGAGTACCAGAAAGGAAAGGGCCAGGCCCAAAATTTAGTCCTCAAGGTCTTGCCCCTGTGACCCAGATAAGCTCAGAAGTGTGCTTTAGGACTCTCTTAGTGGGTCTCTCAAACTGATCAAGTTAACAATCAAGATTATCTGTCACAGTAAAGATGTGGGGAAAAGGAAACTCTTGGATACTATTGGTGGGAATTTAAATAGCTACAGTCATCGGAAATGGTATGAAAATTTCTCAATAAATTAAAAATAGAATTACCTTATAAGCCAGCAATGCCATTTGTGAGCATATATGCAAAGTAAATAAAATCAGTATCTTAAAGAGTTATGTGTATTCCATGTTCATTTCAGCACTATTCATAATAGACAAGATAAGGAATCAGTGTAAGTATTTTTTAATAGGTGAATGGATAAATACATTTTATATAATATATAAAATGGAATATTATTCAGCCTCTAAAAAGAAGGAAGCCCTGCCATTTGGGACAAAATGGATAAATCTGGAGGACATTAAGTTAAGTGAAATAAGTCAGATACAGAAAGATAAGTACTGTATGATTTCACTTATATAAGGAATCTAAAAGTGTCAAACTCATGGAAACAGAGAGTAGAATGTGCTTACCAGAGGTTGAGGAGAGAGGGAAAGACCAGACAGACTGAAGTAAGCAAGATAGGAAGGGGCACATCGTTACATTTTGGTGATACAAAAACTCAAGTTTTCATGCTGAATAAAATGGGGATAAGAGTGACATCACAAAGTTTATTTGAATCTGATCATTTTTGGAGAAAAACTGTAAGGAGACAAAGGGTAAAAAAAAAAATGGGAGGAGATCCCTGACGTGGTCCCAGTGAGAGAAGACAGTAAGGATGGGGAGAAATGAAGGATGAGACATATTTGAAGATATATTGATGGGATGAACCTTTATCAAATACTCAGAATCTGGGAGACATAAAACAAAATTTGATACACACAAATATATTTTGAAAAATAAATCAAATTATGAAGGAAAAACTGGAAATATCTGTATCTTATAGCTCCAAGCACTCACCTTTTTATTGTAGAAAGACTATCTAGAAATTGAGAATAAAACAAAAAACCATGCAAAGTTCATGAGTAGACTGTTCTCAGAACAGAAAAAACAGGAAAGACAAACAGCTTTAAAATATGAAAAGGGGTTCAGTTTCAAGTTGGTTTGGCAAAGCAATAGAGAAGTGGGCACCTTGACATATTCCAAAATGGTACAGCCCCTGCAGAGGGTAGGGCTTGATGATAGATTTTATATAGGAAGAGGACAAATGTAAGAATCAAAGACAAGGTCCAAATTTTTGTCTTGAGTTGGGTGGATTATGCCATTTACTAAAATAAGATAGGGAAAATTACATGAATAGCTTTTAAGAGAATGAATGGGTAAATGAAATCAATTTCAATCCAATCACCCCAGGTTCAATTTTACATGTGTAACATTTGCATTGCTTTTCATACAATCAAGTGACAATATCACCAGGCAAATGTATATGCAGAAATGGACCTCAAGGTCCAAGAAGTATATTTTGAAATTAGTACCGTAACTATAGTATTGAAAATCATAACTTGAATGGGCTCTACTTTCCAATACCCTTTACAGTGCACCCGAAAAGATCATAGTAGTTCTCAAACTGTGAGCATCATAAGAATCAATAGGAGAGTTTTAAAAAATCTATATTCCTTGGTCTTCTTTCCAAAGATTCTCATTATACATGAAAGTATTGGATTGGATCCAGAAATATTTATTTTTAATAAATAGCCCAGATAATTCTGATGCTACTGATGTGAAGGCCATACTATATGAGAAGCAGACCCAGAACTATGCAGAACCCAGATCAAAAAACTTGAGATACCTTTTCAAATGGTAGGAGGTATCACCATATGTACCTAGAAGGGCCTGGAACACTGGTTAAGTATTTTGTGTTTTTTAATTCAACTGATATTTTTCCTAAATTTTTATTTCTAAAAATGTAAGTAAAAAAATCATGTCTAAAAGTACAAATAATATAAAAAGGGAGATATCAAAAAATATTGATACATATATCAATATATATATATCAATAAATATATATCAATAAATATATATATAGTATATTTGTAAAATAAATTCCCATAAGTGGGATTACTGGGTCAAAGTGTAAATGCACTTGTAATTTTGATAAAGATTGCCAAATTGCCCTCTGCAGGGGTTGTGCCATTTGCATGCCTACCAACAAAGCATGAGAATGCCTGTTTCTATATAGCCTTGCCAACAGAGCGTGTTGTTAAACTTTTGGGATTTTGCCAGTCTGATAGGTGAGAAATGTTATTTCAGTGTAATTTCACTGTCTTTGTCTCTTATGACTGAAATAGAGCCTATATGTAATATGAGCTGTTTGTATTTCTTGGGATTTTTTCCCTTGCAACTTTTCATATATAAATTTCCCAGTTTCTTTAGCCTCAATTTCTAGAAGCTCTTTATATATGAAAGAGATGAAATCTTTGTGATGTGACACAGCTATTTCCAGGTTTCTTTTGTATTTTAATTTGCCTATTTAAAAATACACTTAATATATCAATTTTTCTTTTATGGTCTCTGGATTTTACATGACTGCTAATAGGCCTTCTCTCCCTCCAAACTTATAAAAGAAAGCACTCGTTCCCTTCAAAGCTTCAATAATCCTCTAAGTAGTATGATCAGTTTTATTTTATGGATGAGGAAACTGAAATTCAGGACTTAGATTAAGGCACTTTTATTCCTAAACTTTCTCAGAACATGATTAAAGGGGTAAAAGGGTAAGTTCCTCTTCTCACCTTGCAAATTTCACCTAGGAGATTTGTGAAAGTTGCTGTTTGTTCTTCATTCAGAATCTCAATTTTTAATATTAAAATACCTGTGGTCATCACACAAGAAAATTTTGCAAAATAATATCTAGGTTTTTAAAGTATGTATTCCTTTTATTTCTGAGGCTTTAAATGAACACAAGATTGCTCAGGTTTTGTGAACATTAATGTTTGCATTTAAACAAATACAAAAAGTCTCCCAAATCTTATAAATATCGATGCTGTAAGCCAACATGTTGAAACTGCCAGGACCATGCACACCGCCTACAGACGTCAGCAAATGTCCCTTTTAATTGAACGCTCAAAAGGATATCTGCAGGCAAGCAGAGAGGCCCTGCAGTGGCCACATTGGACTGCATTAAAGGACACCTGGAATCTGTGGCAGCCCTTCATCCCTGTCTCTCCCTTTCTCTCTGCCAGGGACAGCAGGGAAGGAGAATGCTGACGTGTCTATTGAGAACTAGGAAAAATACTCTGTTTGAGAGCCAGTTCTCTAATGGAGAGTGACCAAGTTGAAGCCTTCTACCTACTAAACCTCAAAACCCTGGGAGGCCACGCTCCACATATAAAGAAGCCAGTGAGATTCACGTGGCACAATGGCAGATAATGTAGCTTGTGTAATGTCACCGTTGAGATCCAGAGGTTGAACGGGTGTTTCTCAAGAATCAGCTCTGATCAGTTGATAAGTGCTGCCTTGAGCTCTATGTTGAGATGGCCTCTGAAGCCATTCTAGGTACAGTGCTGAGTTTCACCAAGTGATGTCAGCCATGGATATAGGAGAGGAGAGAGGTCATAGCTTGGCCAGGCATCTGCCAATCCCAATTGAAAAATAATTACAGTTAGTTTATATAACCAAGACCTGATACAGGCAACTAGGATATTATACTCACCCAAAATGCCAAAGTTGTTAAATGCTTAGTTCTACAGAAGATGTTCTGGTTCATTTTCCATAGGGTAACATTATCTAGAAGGCTAACCCAGTCTTTGATTTTCCTCACCCTGCAATTTGCTCACTCCTTCAATTTTCTCTTCTAAAATCCAATGTTTCAGGAACTAACACAGTGCTTTGAAATAATAGATGTTCAATGAACACAACTGAATTATGTCATACACAGCAGATTAAATTTTAAAAGATCCTTTGCATAGATTCATATATTGATTCAACAAATACTTATTTAGCACCTACTTATGTGCCAGCACAGGATTAGATGCTAGAACTATGGGACTGGATAATTAGATGTGGTCTCTAAATTTTAGGTTTTCCCCAAGTGCATGAATTAAGAATTTTAAATTTTGATGGAGTATAATGTATGAATCTTTTCATTTATGGCTCATAATTTGGTTGTGAATTATAAAAATTCTTTGCCTGCCCTAAAGCTTGAAAATTTTCTCCTCTTTCTTTTTAAGAAAATATTTAAAATTCACATTTTGTATTTGAGTCAATTATCAATTCTAGATAGTAGTTCTTTGTCTGAGAAACAGCAGGCAAATTTTTTTCCCACTTTGTGAGTTGCCTCTTCATTTTGTTAGTGGTTTCTGTTGCTGTGCAAAAGCTTTTTAACAAGACAAGATCGAGTTGTAGATTCTTTGTGATAGTTCCTGTACAATTGGGTTTTGTTCATAAGACCTTATTTGCCTGCATCTACGTCTTCAAGAGTTCTACCTATTCTATCTCCCAGCAGATTTAGTGTTTCTGTTTTAATATTCAGATCTTTGATCCATTTTGATTTTAGTTTAGTGCATTGTGAGAGATGTGTGTCTAATTTTAGTCTTTGGCATGTGGAAAGCCAGTTTTCTCAGCACCATTTATTAAAGAGGCTATCATGCTCATTTTGGGAGCACATACACTAAAATATTAAAGAGGCTATTTTCCAGTGAAGGCATTTGGCCTCTTTGTCAAAGCCCCTAAAGTGGCTGAGTGTGTTTGGAGTTGTTTCCTTCTAGTCTGTTCCATTGATCCTTGGGTCTGTTTGTTTGCCAGTACCAGGCTATTCTTATCACAGTAGCTTTGTAGTATAATTTCAAGTCAGGAATTGTGATGCCCCCTGCCTTGCCTTTGTTGCCCAGAATTGCCTTTGTTACTCTAAGTCTCTTCTGGTTCCAAATGAATTTTAGGATTGTTTTCTCTAACTCTGTAAGGTATGCCATTGGTATTTTATCAGGATTGCATTAAATCCATATAACAATCACCATGGGGGGAACCAAACGCAGAGGAGGGCGGCCTATCCCATAACCTCTCTGCAGCCATGACCCAGTGGACCACCCTGGAGGACAGTGGCCCCTCCTATTGCTACTGCTATGACTGAGGTGAACCTCTCAGGAAGGGCCAGAAATCAGAGGAAATGCCAGCTAAACAGTAGGGTCCCAACTAAGGTGCACAGGTTGGACAAGAGAGACTAGTAGCATGAGAAGTCTGAAGTAACAATAACAGTATGAGCCAACAGGTGACTGAGGCCTCTGCAGGACCAGCAACCAGATCAGGAAGAATCCAGAACTCAGTAATCAGCCCTTTTCTCTCAGTTTTTTCTCCCTCTATTCCTTTTTTTTTTCTTTTTCTTCTTCTTCATCCTTTTTTTTCTTTTATTCTTTCCTCTCTTTTGTTCTTTTTTTCTCTCTTTTCTAAATGGCTGGAGAGAACTCCAGCCACAGAAAACTAATCCCATCTCCCAAACCCAGAGACCAAGTTCAGATAATCCCTCAAATACTCCTTCATTCTTTCTTTTCCACCCCCTTCTCTGGTTTCCCAAACCTTGCACCATCATCATTTGTCCTCCAGCTTTGCTTCAACTTTCTTTCCAGTTATCTTTGTTTTATACACTATCTTCCCTAAATTTCCCCACCACAGGGAAAAACCACCCTACCAAGGGGAAACATTTTGCACACAAACTCCTAATTTATGATTATAGTTATAATAGTTATATATATAGTTGTATATATTATATATAATATATATATAATTTATGATTATAGTTAGTTATATAACTATAGACTCTGCTCATATAGTCTAAAGTACAAAATCAGTAGTTACCGCAGTTTGTCAGTTTCTAAATTGTGCTTGATTCTATTGTTATTGCTAAATTTACTACTTTAGCCAGAATGTCATATCTGTTATAATCAGTTGTTCTCCTTTCTGTAACAATACTGGGAAGCTCTGGGGTAATAATTTCACCACAGCCCTACACCAAAGGACTGGGGACTGAGCCAAACAGGTACCAACATCCGACTCTTAATTAATTAGGAAGGTAGGATCTTGGGACAGACACAAACCAAGAACCTCCTACACAGGAGGAGGAGAAGACAACACTGAAGAATAGACTTCTTGAGAGGTCTTGATACTGGTGATATAGCTACGTACTACAAAAACTCACACGGATCATCACAGAAAACAAAATAAAAAAGTTTTTGAAATAGGAAATGACAAGACAAAGAAGCAAAATGCAATCTCAGACCTCCAGCCCACCCTGAACAACTCCAGGAGACATCAACATAGAAGAAATTGGAACACACACACCTGAAATTTCTGAAATGAAAGCAACCAAAGTAAAGAAACAAATCAATGAGGCTATAAAGGAAATCAGATCACAAATTATCTGTCAGGTAAAAAAAGAAATGTCAACATTTATAAAGGAATTGATCAGCAAATCTAGAGTAGAGATAGATTAAAAAATAGATGATGATATGCAGAGGATGGAAACAGTGAATGATCATATAAAAAAGAAATAGAGGGCTGGTGAGATGGCTCAGCGGCATAAGTGCCTGCCTTGCAAGTGCGAGGGCCCGAGTTTGACTCCCGGATCCCACATACGAAAAAGGGGCCGGTGATATCACTCAGCGGCACGGGTGCCTGTTGGTGCGTGAGGTCCTGAGGTCAACCCCCCGGTACCCACAAAAAAAAAAAAAGAAATAGAATGCATAAAGCAAATTTAAACAGATATTGAGGAACTTAAAAATTCTACTGAAAACTGGAAAACACTTGAAAGAAACTGAAGATGGACATTCAGACCATGAAGACAGGATCACAGCTACCAATTATGAAAGGAAAGATCTCTTGAAAATAACAAAAGATCAGGAAATAACAACTCAACAGATGCAAGATGACACAAAGAAAAATAATATAAGAATAACTGGTGTCAATGAAAAAGCTGAAGTCAACACAGATGACATAAAAAACTATTTCCAGAAGTAGTAGCAAAATATTACCCAAGTATGGGAAAAGAATCTGACATACAAATAAATGAGGCATATAGAACTCCAATTAGCAATAACCAAAATAAATCTATACCCAGAGATATAATAATCAAGATTCCAGAAATTCAGCACAAGAACAGAATATTAAAAGCTGTTAGAGAAAAGAAACGTATCACCTATAAAGGAAAGCCCATAAGAATCATGGCAGACTTCTCAACACAAACCCTCAAGTCAAGAAGAGCTTGGAGTGAAGTATTTCAAGTCCTGAAAGACAACAACTTTCAAACCAGATTTGATGTACCCTGCAAAACTATCTTTCAAAATTAATGGAGAAATAGGATACTTCCACGACAAAGAACAACTGAAGAAATTCATGAGCACCAAACCAACATTATGAATGGTGCTGAAAGATATTCTGGTCAGAGACAAAAATGACCACAATTCCAAGAACAACAACAGAAAGAAACCACCAAGCAGGGCAAACAATTAAACAGAGGGGAAAAGCAGGGAACCAACAGTGGGAAAATAACATGACAAAGATAAGCCAATACCTATCAGTTATAACCATCAGTGTAAAAGGCCTCAACTCACCAATCAAAAGAAACAGACTGGCAGAATGGATCAAGAAACAAGATCCAACAATATGCTGTATACAAAAAACACATTTAACTCAAAAAGAAATTCATGGACTAAAAGTCAAAGAATGGAAAACAATACTCCCTGCAACAGGAACCAAGAAAAGAGCAGGGGTAGCCATTCTGTTTGCAAACAATGTGAACTTCAACGAAGAATGTTCAAAAGAGATAAAGAAGGTCACTATATATTTGTTAGGGGAAAAATTCAAGAGGAAGAGATAACAATCATAAATATATATGCACCAAATACGTGAGCACCCAACTATATAAAATAAAAATACACATGAAAAATCAAATAAGAAATAACACAATTGTAACAGGGGTCATTAATACCTCATTGTCACAAAGACATAGATCAGCTAGACAAAAAATCAGCAAAGAAATGATAGAACTGAACCAAACCTCTGAACAAATGACAGTAAATGTTCACAGAGTGTCCCTCACAACAACATGAGAATACTCATTCATCTCAGCTGCACACAGGATGTTCTCTAAAATAGACTATGTACTAGCCCATAGAACATACTTAGGTAAATGCAAAGGAATTGAAATTATCCCATGCATATTATCTGACCGTAGTGCAATGAAATTGGTAATTAATGGCAAAAGAAACTGCAAAAACTCCATAAACACATGGAAATTAAATAAAACCCTCCTGAACAACCAATGGGTCACAGATGAAATTAAAGAAGAAATTAAACAATATCTACAATCAAACAAAAATGCAAATACAACTTAGTGGAACCTGTGGGATGCAATGAAAGCAGTCCTAAGAGAGAAACTTATAGTGGTGAATTCTCACATCAGGAAAACAGAACAAACACAAATAAACAACCTAATGCTGCATCTCAAGTTTCTAGAAAAAGAAGAGCAAGTCAAGCCTAAGGCCCATGGAAGTGAGTAAATTATAAAGATCAGAATAGAAATTAACACAATTGAGACTAAGAAAAGAATACAAAGAATTAATGAAATGAAGAGTTGGTTCTTTGGAAGAATAAATAGAATAGATAAACCCCTAGCCAACCTTATCAAAAAAAGGAAAGAAAAAACTTAAATTCATTCAATAGAGAATGAAAAAGGTGAAATCACTACCAATCCTGTAGAAATTCAGAGGATCATCAATACCTACTTTGAAAATCTTTACTTGCATAGGATGGAAAACACAGAAGAAATGGACAGATTCCTCAAATGTATGAATTACCAAAGCTGAATCAAGAAGATATAAAAACTCTTAATAACCCAGTATCACTTAATGAAATTGCAAATGTAATTTAAAAATTACCAACAAAGAAAAGACCAGATCCTGATGGATTTGCCACTGAATTCTACAAGAAATTTAGAGAAGATTTAATGGCAGTACTCCTCAAACTATAATGAAATTGAAAGGGAAGCAATTCTCCCTAATTTATTGGAGGCAAGTATTACTCTGATACCAAAACCAGAAAAAGACCCTACCAAAAAAGAGAACTACAGACCAATCTCCCTAATGAACATAGATGCAAAAATCCTCAATAAAATACTAGCAAACAGCATGCAGCAAACCATGAAGAGGATTATGCACCATTATCAAGAGGGATCCATCCCAGGAATGCAGGGCTGGTTAAACATATGCAAATCAATAAATGTAATACACCATATCAACAGAGCCAAAGACGAAAATCACATGATCATCTCAACAGATGCTGAAAAAGCTTTTGACAAAGTTCAATATTCATTCGTGATAAAAATCCTACAGAAAATCATAACTGGTGGTCTTTACCTCAATCTGATAAAAGGCATCTACGACAAACCAACAGCCAACATCATACTAAGTGGATAAAAACTGAAAGCTTTCACTCTAAAAATCAAGAACAAGACAAGAACATCCACTACCACCACTCCTATTCAATATAGTTCTGGAAACATTAGCCAGATAAATTAGACAAGAGAAAGAAAAGGAATAAGGATAGGAAATAAAGAAGTTAAATTATCATTATTCATGGATGACATGATTCTTTACATAGAAGATCCCAAAAACTCCACCAGAAAAACTTCTAGAATTAATACCCAAAATCAGTAGCATAGCTGAATACAAAGTCAACACTCAAAAATCAATAACATTCCTGTACACAGACAACAAACTCACCGAAAGAGAAATTAGGGAAGCAACACACTTCACAACAGCGTGCAAAAAAATGAAATACTTAAGAATCAATCTAATAAAGGAAATAAAAGATCTATACATTGAAAATTACAGCACTCTGAAAAAGGAAATCAAAGAGGATATCAGAAAATGGAAAGATATTCCTTGCTCATGAATAGGAAGAACCAGTATTTTGAAAATGGCCATACTACCAAAACTGTTACACAGTTCAATGCAATCCCAATCAAAATACCATTAGCATACCTCATATATCTAGAGAAAACATGCCTAAAGTTTATTTGGAAACAGAAGAGACCTAGAATAGCAAAGTCAACCCAGCACAACAAAGGCAAGGCAGGAGGCATCACAATCCCTGACTTAAAATTATACCACAAAGCTACTGTGATAAAACTAGCATGGTACTGGCAAAAAAAAAAAAAAAAAAAAAAAAAAAAAACTGACCTGAGGACCAGTGGAACAGATTAGAAGATGCAGACACAACTATAAACACACTCAGTCTTCTTATCTTTGACAAAGGGACCAACCAAACATATTCACTGGAGAAAAGATAGCCTCCTTAATAAATGGTGCTGGAAAAACTGGCTTTCCACATGCCAAAGACCAAAACTAGACCCATGTCTATCACGATGCACTAAAGTCAAAATGGATCAAAGATCTAAAAATTAAAACAGAAACACTAAATCTACTGGAAGAGTAAGTAGGTAGAAATCTTGAAGACATAGGGGTAGGCAGAGAGTTCATGAACAAAACCCAAACTGCACCAGAAGTACTTCAAAGAATCAACAACTGGGATCTCATCTTATTAAAAATTTCTGCTCATCAAATAAATCACCAACAGAGTGCAAAGAAAACCCAGAGTGGGAAAAAATTTTAGCCAACTGTCCCTCAGACAAAGAACTTATATATAGACCATATAAAGAATTGAAAAATATCAGACCCCACAAATTCAAAGACCCAACCCAAAAATGTGCATCTGAGATGAACACACACTTCTTAGATGAAGAAATACAAATGGCAAATAGATATATGAAAAAATGTTCAACATCATTGGTCATTTGAGACATGCAAATTAAAACAACACTGAGATTCCCTCTCACCCCAGTAAGAATGGCTATCATCAAGAAATGAACAAATAACAAATGCTGGAGGGGTTGTGGGGAAAAAGAAACACTTCTCCACTGTTGGTGTGAGTGTAGACTGGTACAACCATTGTGAAAAGCAGTGTGGAGATTCCTCAAAAAACTAGGATTAGAGGTCCCTTTCGACATAGCTATTCCCCTTCTAGGTATCTTCCCACAAGAAATAAAAACATCATATCACAGTGATATATGTGCACCTATGTTTATAGTAGTGCTATTTGTAATAGCTAAATCTTGGAAACAACACAAATGCCCATCGACCGAGGAATGGATAAAAAGGATGTGGTATTTGTGTACAATGGATTACTACTCAGCTATAAAGAAGGATAAACTCGAGGCTTTTATAGGTAAATGGATCCAACTAAAGACCATACTCCTAAGTGAAATAAGTCGGACTCACATGTGTAAACATCGTACTGTCTCCCTAGTGTAAGAAACTAAAAGAGTAAATAAGATCCAAAGTCTACAATAGATATTGGGAAAGGGAAAGGAACTTCTCAAAAGGAAAGGACAAGGGGGATGGGGGAAAGGAGAAAAGAAGGAAGGGAAAAGAAAAAATATTATATGTACACACACACACACACACAAGATAGCTAAGATAATTATACTACTAATTTCTTTTAGTTCACTGAAAAGGACGGTTTGTGCTTATATTGTTTAATCAATTTTGCATGCCTATATCTTGTAATCTGAGCAACTACTTTGAAGATAACAACATGCAATATATTAACCATTAATTTCCTATTGTCTTGTTTTGAAATTCTGTATCACTGTCTTTATTGTTTTTTCTCTTTAAAATAAAAAAAAATGAAATTTGCATAACAATTTTGTGAGGATGGACATTTTCAATATATTGGTTCTTCTTACCCAAGAAAAAGGATATCTTCCCTTTTTCTGATATCCTCTTCAATCTTCTTTTTCAGAATACTGTGGTTTTCAATGTAAAGGTATTTTACTTCCTTCATTAGATTGATTCCTAAGTATTTCATTTTTTAGATGCTATTGTGAAAGTTGCTGTTTCCCCTATTTCTCTCTCAGTGAGTTTGTTATTTGTGTACAGAATGCTAATGATTTTTTGAAGTGTTGACTTTGTATCCAGCTATGTTACTAAATTTGGTTATTAAATCTAGAAGCCTTTTGGTGGAGTTTTGGGTGTCTTCCATGCAGACCAACATTTCATCTGCAAATAATGATAATTTAACTTCTACCTTTTCTATCTGTATCCTTTTCTTTCTTTCTTTTGTCTAATTGCTTTGGTTAATATTTCCAGAACTATATTCAAATGGAGTGGTGATAGTGGGCATTCTTGTCTTGCTTCTGATTTTATAGTGAAAGCTTTCAGGTTTTGACCATTTACTATTATGTTGGGTGCTGGTTTGTCATAGCCTGCTTTTATCAGATAGAGATAAAGACCATCTATTCTAATTTGCTATAGGGGTTTTCTCATGAATGAGTGTTAGGCTTTGTCAAATACTTTTTCTGCATCTAAAGATGATCACATGGATTTTGCCCTTGGTTCTGTTAATGTGTTGTATTACATTTCTTGATTTGCCTATGTTGATCCATCTCTGCATCCCTGAGATGAATCCTACTTGCTCATGGTATATACTGTACTTGATGATTTGGTGCATTCAGTTTGCCAATATATTATTGAGGATTTTTGCATCTATGTTCATTAGGGAGATTGACCCATAGTTCTCTTTTTAGGTTGGATCCTTCTATGGTTTTGCAATCAGGATAATGCTTGCTTCCAGGAATGACTTTAGGTGTATTGCTTCCCTTTCAATTTCATTAAAGAGTTTGAGAAGTAGCACCATTAGGTCTTCTCTAAATTTCTTGTAGAATTCAGCAGTGAATCCATCAGGACCTGGGGATTTTTTGTTGGTAGGTTTTTAATTACATCTTCAATATCATTGACTGACATTGGGTTATTTAGAATTTTTATATTTTCTTGATTCAGCTTTGGAATCTTCCCATGTCTTCAGCATTTTCCTTCTTCTTAGAATACAGTTTCTTGAAGTAGGTATTGATTTGGATTTCTGCAGGATCTATTGTGATTGCACACTTTTCATCCCTAACTACATGGATTTAAGGTTTTTTCCTTTTTTTTTTTTTTTTTGATAAGGTTGGCTCAGTGTTTGTCAATTTTATTTAATCTTTCAGAGAACCAACACTTCAGGCTAGCGATATAGCTCAGTGGCATAAGCACCTGCCTGGCAAGCACAAGGTCCTGAGTTTGACTCCCAGTACCTGCAAATTTATAAAACAAAACAAAACAAAACAACACTTTGATTCATCGACTCTTAGTATTTTATTTATTTTATTTTTTAGTCTCCATTGCATTAATTTCTGCTCTGATCTTTATAATCTCCTCCCTTGTAGAAGCTTTGGGTTTGACATGCCCTTCTTTTTCTAGAAGCTTAAGGTTCAATATTTGGTTGTTTAGTTGAGCTCACTGTGGTTCTCAGGGCTTCCTTTCATAGGTAATTTGTTTATTTTTTCTAATAGCTTCTAATATTCTGTTCTTCTGTTGAGTTTCTGGAATCTCGACTATTATATGCCTTGGTGTAGTTCTATTTTTACCTTAGCTTATTGGAGTTCTACATATCTCTGTTAGCTGTATGTCAAATTCTTTTTCCATACTTCAGAAGTTTTCTGTGATGACATCAGTGAACAGGTTTTTTTATATAATTTGCTCTATCTCCTGGTTTTTCATTGACTCCAATCAATCTTATGTTATTCTTCTTTGCATTGTCTAGCAGCTGTTGGATTGATTTTTCTTGGTCTCTTGCTCTTTTTAAGAAATCTTTCTTTTCATGATAGCTTACCACAAATATATCTTCTAGATCTGATATTTTGTCCTCACATTGCTTCATTCTACTATGTATACTTTAATAGAATTTTTAATCTGGATATCTATTTGAATATCTTTCATGAATTCCATTTCTTTCCTATATTGGGCATTCATGGTTTCCATCATTTTCCTAAACTCCTCTATTTTTTTAATCTGTATCTACTGTAGAGTCACTAATCATGTCCTTAATTATGGTCATCATCTCTGTAGTTATCTGAGAAATTATTTCTTATTTGGTTTTTTTCTAGAGCCTCATTCATCTGCTTTGTTACTTCAGCTGTTACCACTTCTGAGAGGCCAGGTAGGTGGCTTTTGAAATTTCCACCTCATTCCCTCCTGAGTTTGCCTTTGGCAAGCTGTAAGTCTGGAGTTCCATCTTGCTTCATGTCATCTCATTTTCTTTCTTTCTTTCTTTTTTTTTTTTTAGTTTAATTTCTGTGTTCATGCTTGTAAATTGCTTATGGCAGGTAGCTTTATTGTTAGTATTAATCTTTAGGAAATGACTATTCTTATAGACGTCTTCCAAGTGTAGCTGGCTTTTGGGTTTTGAATCTGTTGCAAGATCCTACCTCTTCATTTTATTAGGGATGAGAAGTCGTTGCCTATTTGCCTTATCCCCTGGTTCTTTGGCACTGGCCTTTAGTATTGTTTATAACTCTCAACAGTCTCAATATTGTCATACAAGGAACAAATGATTATAACAACTATGTTACCTTGACTAAAGTAGTACAATCAGTAATAAAAATAGCATCAGACACAGCCTAGAAAATGACAAACTGTGGTAACTATTAATTTGCCACCTTTAAATATATGAACAAGATTTGTAGTTATATAACAAAATCTATAACAAGAAAATTGTATACAGTAAATATACCCTCAATATGGTAATTTTACCTTCAGGGGAGAAAATTTTAAAAGGGTTAGGGGAAAAAAATAGAGAATTAGAAGAAGAAAAAAAGATTAGAAGCAAGGCTGGAGGACAAAGGCAGATTATGCAAGCTTTGGCAAACTGGTGATGAAGACAAGAGGGAAAGAAGGAAGAAACAGAAACAAGAACAGAATAAAGGAACAACAACAAAAAAAAAAACAAGAAATAATGTTCACACCCATATAAAAACAAGAACAACCATTCAAGAAAAAGAGAAATAGAAAAAAAAAAAGAATGAAAAAGAAAAAAACATTCACTTCAGGGCATGTCTCTGCTGTCACTGGTAGACAAAGAGGACAGACAGGGCCCAGATCTGTGTTGATTGATCCCAGCAAGCCAGCAGTAGAACTGTGGCAGGGTGGCGGGTAATCCCAGCAATTGTAGAGAGAGGAATGCTGAAGTCTATTATAATTGTGGATTTGGCTTTTTTCCTTTTAGCTCTATCATTTTTGTTCCAAATATATTGTAGAATTATTTGGTAGATACACAATGTCTTTTTGGTGGACTGACATTTTATCATTCTATAATGTCCCTCTTTGTCTCTAATAATTTTCTGTGCTCTGAAGTTTACTTTTTAATGTTAATGCAGAAGCATTCCTTCCTTTTTATTGTTTGCATAAGATATTTTCTTCTCTTTTACTTTTAATCTGCTCATATTATATTTGAAGTTTCTCTTTCTTCCTTCCTTTCTTCTTTTTCTTTTCTTTTTTCTTTTCTTTCTTTTCTTTTTTTTTTTTCTTTTTTCTTTTTTTTGCCTTCTGAGACAGAGTCTTACTATGCAGTTCAGGCTGGCCTTGAACTCACTTTGTAGCCCACGATGGCCTCAAACTGACAGCGATCCTCCTGCCTCAGCCTCCCGAGTGCTGGGATTGCAGGTGTGTGCCACCACACCTGATTTATAGTTGAAGTTTCTTAAGATATAATCCTAGAATGTTTTTGATCCTTTCTGAAAATATCTGTTTTTCTAACCGGTATACTCACATCATTTACATTTAATGTAATAATTTATATTTTTATTTTCTTTGTGTTCTTTCTGATTTTCATTTTTCTTGTATATTTTTTGATGTAATGTAGATTAACTTAATATCATCTAAGATTTCACTTTTATTTATGAGTCTCTTTTTATAACCCCTTTAGTTGTTGCTGTAGTCAATAGTGATGAGCCCATGGTGCACATGTTACTTATTTTGCTTTTAAAACAAAAGAGTAATGTATTAGTTGATTTTTCTAAACTAAAACCTCAGTATTCAGGTCTACTTGCGGTGTTGGCACTTTGTGATAAATAAGTAGGTTTTGGTTTGCAGTTTGAGCACTCTAAAATGTTCACTATCACTGCTCTAGGTGTTATATAAATAATTCATTACAGTCTACTAATGCCATAATTTCACCTTTAATTTCTTTGAATTTATACTATTTGAGATTCATTCAAACCTCTTGAGTCTATAGGTTTATATCTCTTGCCAAAGATGGAAAGTTTTCAACCTTTATCTTTTCAAAATTTCTCAGTTCTTCTCTCTTTTTTCCTTTCAGCATTCTGATAATCTGAATATTCCATGTTTTGTTATACTCCCATAGAGTTCTCTGAGTTCTGTTCATTTTTTTATCCATTTTTTTTATGTTGTTCAAATTGGATAATTTCTACTCTTGAATAGATATTTTAATTGGGTAATTTCTATTCTATCACCTAGTATACTGATTCTTTCCTCTCTAAACTTTTCATTTTGTAGTGGAGGTCTTCCACTGAGATTTTCATCTTAATTATTGTATTTTTCCTTTTCCAGTTCTAAAATTTTTATTTGATTATTTATAACTTCTTTTTTGAGCTGAAATGTTCTCTTTTCTTGCTGAGGATTCCTATGTTTTCATTTGTTCCAAATATATTTCTCATTAAATGTGCTGATCATTAAAGCATTTTTGCCACAACTTCTTTACCCTCTTTGCAAGGTAATTCTAACATGTCTTGTCATGCATTTACTGTTTCTGTTCATCTGGGTGGAGGCCTTTCTCATTTTCTATGTGATGGGTGATTATTGATCAAAACCTGAACATTTTGTGTTATGTCTCGAGACTCTGGATCTTATTTAAACCTTCTTTTTAGCTGGACTTACCTTATACCACTCTGACAAGGGAATGGAGGGCACCACATTAGTACTGATAAGTAAGGGTAAAAGTCCACGTTCCACAATTAGTCTCCAGTGACACGGAAAGAGTGAGATTCCTTGTCACTACCAAACATGGGTGGGAGTTCTAACTCTCTCTATGGTCTCCAAAGCACTACAATGGAAGTGTCCTTTCTGCTACTGGGCAAGTAGAAGTTCCCACTTTCTGAAGCTTCCTTTGACACCACAACACTGGGGATAGAGAATGGCACCTTATTACTGTGAGGTCAGGTAGATTTTCAGCCTCCTGACATGATCTCCACTGACTACAGCAGGGAGAGGGACCATGTTACTGGCTGTAGGGATGAAAGTCCTGGCTCCTTATTTGGCTTTCTCTGATCAACCACGCAGGGATTTTAAACCCCTTACTTCAGACTTCCTGGTAGAAGTCTAAACTCCTCACTTGTTATTTGCTCGCATGTGGTGGGCCTCCTAGAGTCTTTCTGTGGTATTTAGTTTGAATAAAAAAGTTATTGCCTGTACATTTTCTATCTTGCTACATTGACCCTTTTTTGTTCATTTAAAATTTTTTACCTGTGTCCATTAGCCTTTCCGGTTCCCCAGCTCTTCCATCTTGGATTGGGGATATATGAAGCAAAAAGAAAATTCAAGGAAATAATCACCATGTTATTTGAGCCCTGAGTTCCCTATCTAGTTTGCCTTCTTCTTTGAACTTTTCCAGTCATTCACATTTATTTTATAGGCATTGTCTGGGAGTTTTAGTTTTTCTTATATGACAAAATAGGGAAAAGTATATCTACTCCATTTTTCCAGAAGGATGTCTATTGTATAATTTTTATGTCATTTCTCTGTTTAATCTTTGATATCAAAGACCTATCCCAGGGTCTATAGCAGGACTATGCTATAGGAAGTGCTCAGTAGATACATTTTAAAATTTCATTTTAGAAACGTTTTAAATATTTTATTATAAGCCAAGTTCATTATATTAATTCTCAGCTTCCACACTACTGACATTTTGGGCTAGGCAATTCTTTGTTGGTGGGGACTGTTGTGTGCCTCATACAGTGTCTAGCATTATCCATTAGATTCCAGTAGCAACTTGCCACCATCAAAAATGTCTCCAGATATTGCCTTGTATCACTACCGATTAAAAACTGCTGATATAGATTTACACATCCAATTTTTCCCATACAGAATAAGGTTTTTCATCATAGCTTTGAATATAGATTGCCTCATATGTTACTACTTTCTCCTTATACCGAGGACTGTTAAAAAAAAAAAAAAAACAGCATACAAAGAACACCTTTTCTTTGTAAATTATCACACTGACCAGTACATTGGTTCACTTAGCACTTTTCTTACCATGGGACTTCTGCAGGCCTGATGGGTTAATAGAGGCTTTGCAGTGAGTGGGGAAATATGTTAGACTCTTCAAATGTTTCACATACAGCCAGAAGGCAAGACAAAGATGAATATATTTCAGTGTCAAATCTAGAAACATGAAGTAGCAAACTAACATTTCTAGAATAAGCATTCATCTTTTTGCTAAATACACTTTGGAAAGATGTTTATCCATCCATTAGACAGTGGTAACTTGTTCAGAATTTAAATTTACAGTAAAAAACAAAGGACTATTTCTTCATCTTCACCATACACTCCAGAACCCTCAAGGTGCACAAACTACCCAAGATGAATATCTGAGAGACAAAGGATGGGCCCAGATCAGCCCTTAAATAGTGCTAAGAACTTGAGCTGGCCACTTAATCCCCTGGTATCTGATTTGTCCCTTGTGAAATGAGGGTAATACTAATATCTATAACTAAAAATCAGTTATTAAATTTTAAAAGCTGAGAACACTGCCCTGCACAGAGTGTGGAACAGTTTGCTGTAATTATTGTTTTTTGTAAGCTGGGAGATTTTGGCTGATATCAACAGAACAGGTAAATACTGTGTTTTTGAAATCTCAGTGGTTTTAGGTAGCACTTAGGCACTTCAGATAAACATCTCTTATAAAATCAACAGAACTTCATGATTACTCTTAGAGCCTGATGTTCTACTAAGCTCCATTCAGAAAAGTGGTGCTTATAACATCTGCGTCCACAGGACATTTATGATTTCAGCGTCTATGCAGGGATAGCCGTGGATTGAATTTGCCAGCATGTGTTCCACATTAATCTGTTATTATCTTTTATTGCACTTTTATTTTCCCTTTGAACACTTAGGCAATCAGCAATAAGATAGTAGGTCCCTAGCATGTTTGTTTAATATCTCTTTCCTCTACAAAATGTGAAAGTAATAAGAGCAAGGATCATGTCTCCTTCCTTCACAGTTATATTTGTAGTATCTAATGCTGTGCCAATAAGTAGGTGATTCTCCAACAATATTTGTTGAGCAGATGAGGGAATGTTAGAGATCATGCAAATAGGGTCCATTGGTAATAAACAGGGTACATGGATAGAAAAGATGAAAGAAAGGGAGGAAGGAAGGAGAAAAAAAAGAAAAGAGACTACATAAATTTACTCTCAAGCATTTTTTAAATTTTTTACTCGCAAGCATTTTTGTCAGCACCAAGTATGCTTTTTAGGAGGTCTGTCTCATTTTCAAAATCTATTTTAGGCACTTCAGATCCATGTTAGTTTACCATCTCCTTTCTTTTTTTTTTTTTAAAAAAAAAACCTTTCCCCATTGACTTATTCAGTTAATTTATTGAGATTTAACTGCTCTAGTGTTGGAGATATAGCAGAAAATCAAAGTTCTTACTTTTATAATGCTTGCAAAAGAATGAGGGAGACACAAAAATCAGCATATGTACAATATTTAAACAAGTGAGGTGGTCTAAAGACTAGTTTAAAAGGGAGTACCCGCTGTCCCCTTTAGAGTTATTTGTATTGATTCTTCCCCTGCACCCCAGAATTCTGCCGTAGAGTCTATAAAATTTACAAATCCTGCTTTCCTACCATCCGTCTTGCCTCCTTCCCTTCAGTCACTCAATGTGTGCGGAGTGAACCTAGTATACACCAGGCTTTCTTCTAGACTCTGAGGACACATAGCATGCCTGACCATGTCCCCAATTTTGTAGAGCCCACATTCTAGTGGGGAGATGCACAATAAACAAATAAATCAGTATCCATCAAAGTGTCAGCCAATGCTGTGCTAAGAAAAATAAGCAGGCAGTGAGGAAAAAAGAAGTGTAGAGGCAGCATTTTGTGCAGGGACAGTCGTGGAAGACCCTTCACATGAGGGATATCTGAGTAGAGTAGAGACCTGAATGCCGCGAAGACAACGTCATGACCAAGTCTAGGGACAGCGATTGGTCCAGGCAGAGGATCAGGCACTGTGAAGGTAGGTGGTGTGTTTCAAAGACTGCAAGGAAGTCAGTGGGGCCTGAAGCAGAACGAGGATGAGGGCAGCAGTAAAGAGGGACATCCAAGAGAGGCTGGGGTCAGATTGCTCTGGGGTTTGCAAGTCATGGTTAGGATTTAAGATTGTATTTGGAGCCAATGAGATGGCTCAGCAGCATAAGCGCCTGCCTGGCAAGTGTGAGGTCCTGAGTTCGACTCTCGGTACCCACATACGAAAAAAGGGCCGGTGATATTGCTCAATGGCACGGGCGCCTGCTGGTGCACGAGGTCCTGAGGTCAATTCCCCGGTACCCACACACACACACACACACACACACACACACACACACACACACAAAGATTGTATTTGGAATAAGATGGGCTGCTACTGGGAAATTGGGGTAGAAAAGTAACACGATCTGATATGTGCCTTAAAAGAACAGTTCTGGCTGACCTATCCAAGCATCAGAAAGCAACTTCCAGTTCCAGTTCCCAGCCTACACTCCAGCCTTCCTCCCGACACTCTGAATCCTGTTATCTGGGGCTAGTTAAATGCCATCTTTATGATCAATTACATCCTAAACAATGCAGTAGTTATTTGATAAAGACCTCACTCAGCTACATAAGAAGGAACTGGAATTACAGCTTGAATTACAAGAAATAACAAAATAGGAAACCAGTAACTCTGTAGTCAGGAAACCTCATAGTTGAGAAGGAGTTCCTGAGCCTGTTTTTCAACCTGAACCTCAGTTTCCTCATCTGTGAAATGTGGGAGGTTGAGCTTGAAGACCTCTAAGGTACTTTCCAATTTGCAATCATTGTGGTCTCCTGACAGTTGATGTACAGCTGCTGCCTCAAGTCAGTTGCCTTTGGACCATAGGACTGTAGGGAGAACTCAGGGCCAACATAATTATAACAAATAGCTCATGTTGATCCAGAGCTTACTATGTGTCAAACACTGTGATAAATATTTTATACATGACATTTCCATTCCACTTACAGATAGAAAAGCAGGCTCACAAAGATTAATTTGCTCAAGCTGACAGGTCTAGTGAAGGCTTTCTGTTGTCTCATTATTTGGTTCCCACATGATCCTGCTGTTCACTAGATACGGTTACATGTGAATGAAGATCTACCTTATGATAAAAGAACATTTGACATTGCTCTTGTGGTTGAACAATTAACTATAGCTGGATTTGTATTAAACAGATTTCTTTGTTCACTGTCAGGATGGCTCTCAGTCAATTTTTTGTAGTTCTGATTTTTAAAAACATAGAGTTGAATTTTTGCATATTTTGCTAAGTAAGTATGTAGCACAACACACTTATTGTATGGGTGCATGTCGAAACTACAAAAAGTTGAGCAAATCGCAGCATCCAAATTGTGTTGAAAGGTAAGAGTTCTAGCTAGGTATAAATGAAAAGCAGAACAAAATTGCAGCATAAAGGTGCTTACCATCTAGAAATATGTTAATTATGACATATTAAACCTTAAAATAAGTCTAAATAAAATATTTTCCAGCAGGTTTGAGGAGAGTGTTTACTTCCTTTTTTCACTCCCTTCTTTCCATTCTTCTTTTCTTCCCTCTTTTTCTCCTGCCTCCTCCTCCCACCAAGAAAGATGTTCTGTGATTCTTTCTTTGAAGATTTAGTTTTTCTTCTCTTTGTAAGTTCCTTTTAGTGTAATATTAATAAAAAATACTCATTAGCTGAAAGAACTTGTTTAATTGCCCAAAGACTAGAGTTGAATATCTACCTACCAAGACTGGTAAATCCGCGCACTTAAAAGATCATGACCCATTTTTTACTTGCATTTTCATGGCATTTCTTTTTGTTCAAGCTGTGAAAAGAGAGAAACATATTGATACATAGTTCTAATGTGATTTTGTAGTTATGAGATCAATTGAAGGTTCTTTTGACAAAATCTCAGTTCATCTGTTTATACAGTATGAAATAAGTACAGTGATTATCTATTCCAAGTGAGAGGTAATGAGGCAATTAGTATAAATACCTTTTAGGGACATAGAGACAAAATACTTGCTATCAGGACTGTTCTACAAAGTCCAGGATGTGAGCTTTCAAAAGAGATAAAGTATAGTTTTTATTATTATTTTTAAATTTTATTTTTACAGCATTACTATTATTGCATTTTTGAAACTCAGTGTGTTTCAAACTATTCTGGAAAAAGTCACTATTACTGTTTAGATATCATTAGAAATGATGACTAAAAAGAAACAGTATTTAGGTTAGCAGCAGAGAGAAATATGGAAGAAACCTAGACATGCAAACAATGAGACAGAATATCTGATATCTAAATGTAGCATTTTGCCTGGTTTCCCTGCAAAGCATCGGTATCATGCTTCAAGTTAGAGGTCTCTGCTGAAGATCTGGTTTTCCATGTCTTTAAAACTAAGAGTAAATGGAAGAGTTTGAAATCAGATGAAAGGAAACACAGAATGTTAAGATAAACATTAAGTGCCATCAAAAACTACTTGTTTGAAAGAGACTGCATGTTGTAGTGGAAATGACCATGTAACACTCATACTCAGAATCCTCTAAAAACTTCCATTATCCTTAAAATATAAAATCCTATATGATATGGCCCCTGGCTCCATCTTCAACTTTATTTCCTTCCATGATTCCCTTAGCCAACCTACTTTTATTTTCTAGCATCTTCTCTTTCTTCATTTTTAGCCAAGACTTTATGGTCTTTGGCTGATTTTCTGTCTTTGCCCTCAGCCTATTAGCTTCTAGAATGCAAAGATTTCCTTTGTTTTCCTTCTGTTTCTACAGTCTTTGCCCAGCCTATAGCAGGCACTCAAAATATTTTGAATAAATGAATGAATGAATGAATGAACAAAAAAACAAAACAGTAGATTATATATTAGACTTAAAAGTCAACTTCTTCATTAAGATCACATGACCTTAAGAAAGCTGTTCATCTTCTCTGTGCCTCAAAAATAAAGAAGCTGATTCCATCTTTGGAGATTCAGATTGCAAAGTCTATCCTTTCAGTAACTAATAGCAAAGTTATATCTTTCCAAAAATAATATTTTCAAAAAGAAAATAAAAGCGCAGTTTTCTGAATTTATGTATGTCTTGACATGAATTAGCAATACTTTAAAAATCCCTGGTTATGAGGACCTGTACGGTTATATCTTCTGTTTTTATTCTGAAATTTGTGTAGCACCAGTTGCTAAGTGTGCGTATCTATCAGTCTACGTCTCTGTACAGCTGAAGCGTATTTCATTTTCTGTCACTGGATATCAATAAGATGGATGCCAGCTTTGTAGATTTTGCCCCCATGTTGTATGGTTCTTATGCAGCAACAGAAACTGGTTGAAGAAATGTGGGCTTCAAACCAAGACTGAAGTACAGAGAAATGATGAAAACTAGAATTTTTAACAGTTCCCATTAAAGTTGTTGGGAAAATCCACACCCCTTAAGTGTTCTATGATTTTCGATTTGACTGGTTCTCTTTGTTTCTTACAATACATTCAGCTTAGAAGTGTTGCTTTAAAGAAAATGAAAACTAGGTTGGCATATGAAACCCAGTGATCAAAAATGCTAATATGCTAATATTTAGTGGGTAGATAAAATTTAATTAAGGACTTTCTTTCCTTTAAGCCCAAATACCTATGGTGTATATAATTAAGTAGAATCCCAAAGTGGGAATATTTTAAACTAACCAAATTTTCCCTTTTTCTTATGCCTTGTCCATTGTTGCATTTATACGTTTTTCTCAAGCCATATTTCATAATAGCCAACCCTCCTTCTATGATTTAGTCCTTGGGATAAACTGAGAATGGTAATGTATAAATAAAATTAATCTTATAAAATAAAAGTAGTGTTTTGAAGGAATCAGCATGAACACTAATAAACTTTGAGCTCTAATGCTTCTCCTGGAATCGACAGTGATCCAGTGACATCACACAAACTGTTTAGATGTTTATAATGTAAAATGTATGCTTTAGCTTTGGTGGCAGGTCACGAACACGTGCCCCTTTAAAAATAAGGGCTCAATTCTCTGGAATAAGGCATTTAGATTTAGGTGTTTCTTGTTCTTTCTGACAATCAAAACGAAATGAAGAAAACAGAGAAAGAGAACCTAGCATGGACTCAGGTCTCGCACCAGCTTTTAATATTCTTTGCACTACTTTGGGTTAATGTACTCTATTGCACTCCTCAACCTCTCAATGCCTCACTTCCAGTGTTTCAGTGTGGCGCTACTTTTTGTCTTTGCCAGGAGGAGCTCAATGGTTTCTACATTTTGTGACTAGGAACTATGTATTTGGTAATGAACTCTAAAGTGGTAAAAAAAAGAGTACTTTACATCTGAAAATATCTGCATTTATTTTCATATTTGATAGTTTGAGTGTGTTGAATTCCACATTGGAAATCTTTTTTTTTAAAGAATGTTGAAGATGTTTTCCCAATGATTCTAGTATTTATGTTGCTCTTGAAAATTCCAAACCCATTCTACCATTCTAATTCTGCACCCCTTCCCTGGTCTTCTGTGGATTTTTTCCTTTATCCTCAGTATTGTGTTATGTTGTAATGATATGCCTTAGGACGGTCTATTTTACTTTTTCCACCCTGGCACCAAATGGACTTTTTCAGTATAAAAGCACATTTATTTCCTTTCATCTCTTTTTTCTTGCCCCAGGAACAAATACGGTTTGAGTTTCCACTGTAGGCCGGGTATTAGACTAGGTACTGAGATAAGGGAGTAAAATCACAGCTCTCTTATGGCTTACATTCCATTGGGAGTTTCAGTTCTGGATTATTAGAAGGAACAATCTTTATAACTTCCTGTCTTAGTCTATTTGGGCTCCTACAACAAACTGGCATAAGCTGAGTGCCTTATAAACAACAAAAATTTTATTTCTCACAGTTGTGGATGCTGGAAAGCCCAGGACCAGGAAGTCAGAAGACTCAGCATCTAGTGTGGGCCAAATTTCTGGTTCACAGATAATACCATTTTGCTGTATCCTCACATGGTGGAAGGGGCCAGGGATCTTTTTCAGTTCTCTTTTATAGAGGAACTAATCCATTCAGAAGGAATTTGCCAACAAAAGGCCTCACCTTCTAATATCACCCACTTTAAGGATTTGGATTCCAAATATGACTTTTAGAGGACACATTCAGACCATAACATTTCTTCTCCATTTCCTCTGTTTGGATGTGATGGTCTCTACGATCCTGTCACAGATTTCAGAACAGGCAGAAATCACAAGAGTACTTCCATGGCAAGCCTTTAGGCTAGGCTGAAGACATAGGAACAATTCCTAATAACAGATAAATCCAACTGGCGGGGCATAGTGGCACATGCCTATAATCCCAGCACTCAGGAGACATAGGCAGGAGGATTGCCACAGTTGCAAGGCCAGCCTGGGCTACATAGTGAGTTCAAGGCCAGCCTGAACTACACAGCAAGACTCTGTCTCAAAAAAACAAAAATAAACAAAAAAAGATAAGGCCAACTGATATTGAGCTTTTAAGTGACTTGTCTATTTTTAGCCTCTGGGCTAGACTTAATGTTATATATTAACTGTCTATTTTATCCTTTTTGGAGCAGAAATTATTAAACATGAAATAACTTTCTTTTGCCTTATGAGGTTTTTTTTTTTTTTTTTTAAAGAATTTAAGGAAGCTTATTCTTATTTCAAGCTCATGTGTCCAGGGTAGTCAAATGCTATAATAAAATTTATTTTCATTTTTAAAAATAGAACAAAAACTGAATCTCAATTTTCTGGTCACTAGATTTTCTACTCTGTAAAACTCTCTGTAAAATATATAACAACTCTTTTTATGAATCTGTTAAATTCTTTCTTGGCATTAATTATGGAAAGGTGATGGAAAGACTGTTACAGAAATTACCAGTCTTAGTGCCATTGGTGTCCTAGCATACAGCTATTTTATTGTGATTGTTTCAGCCCAAATGACTCATATTTATTTATGAAATGCAAACCCATTTGTTAATTTCATGTTCATCAATAGACTTAACTTAATGGCTGCTTATGTATTTTCCATATTCTTAAGAATTGCCTCGTACATGCCATACACATAAATAATAAACTCCTCAGTTAATTACTTTCTTCCTAATGCTTTCTTAGACATTTAATCATTGAAAACTTTAAGTGTTATTACCCATATTCAAAGGACTCAAAAATATGACAAAATTTTTTATCAATCATTTCCTAATGTAGCCTTTAAAAATCTGATTTGAATTATTTCATGTGTGGATCATAAGGTTGATTCTTCATTTTTCTGTTGAGATCTAGAGATTTTGGATGATTTACATGAACTGTGCGTATTGAAGATATTGACATTTTGTCTGAAATATTCGTCACTTTTTTTAACTTCCATGTTTTGTTGTTTACTTCTTAATTCATTTGACCCCCAAAAGTTCAATCCATTATTATTTTCCATTAGGTAAACTTTTCCCCATGCAATATTTAAAAACTATTCACTTTAGAAGTTTCAAACATATACATTTGTGTTTTTATTCTTTAATTTATGTGTATGAGTTTCCCTGTACCACCCCAATCATAATATCCCTAAATTCTTGTTAAATAATATTTCCCTTGCCTAATGATTAGAGTGCCTACTTACCCTAGAAGTTAATTTTGGATAATTTGTTTTATTTTATTAATCTAAATTGATTTATATCAATCTTATTGATTTAAAATTAGGACCCTATTGATTTTATTGTAGTTTTGTGTTCTTTTTAAAAAATCTAGTAGGTTTTAATACTATTTCCAAAGTTTTTAAATAGTTAATTTACTCGTGTTTATATTAGCTGAATTTGAAAACAGTGATTCTCAATCCATAACCCTTAAATCCCTTGAATAGGACATATCAGAACCCAAGCTGCGCACTCTTCCCCCTGCAGAGACCAAATCATGCTCCGTTGAGCACATTTCTGAGGGTTTAGTGTAATGCCTGTAAGGAGTCTGAGTAAAGTCAGAAATAAAGCATGCAGAGATTTTTTTTAAAAGCCAAGCACTAGGGCCGGTGAGATGGCTCAGCGGCTTAAGCGCCTGCCCAGCAAGCGCGAGGGCCCGAGTTCAACTCCCGGAACCCACATACGAAAAAGGGGCCGGTGATATCGCTCAGCGGCACGGGCGCCTCCTGGCGCGCGAGGTCCTGAGGTCGACCCCCCGGTACCCACGAAAAAAAAAAAAAAAAAAAAAAAAAGCCAAGCACTAAAGTTCTATTGAGATTTTGTTTGGGATGGGATTACATTCATATATTATTTGTAGGAAAAATGTAGATTTTATAGATATAGTATGTGTCTCCACTTCCATGGCTTAGGAATCAGGTTCAGCATATTGCAAGTAATAACCTGTTGACTCCAGAGTTTCCTCGGGTGCCACTTGCATTCGGTATTAAGATAGGTCTGTCGGGCCTGTGATATAGCTCAGCAGCATAAGTGCCTGCCTGGCAAGCGTGAGGTCCTGAGTTCGACTCCCAGTACTCGCATATTAAAAAAAAAGATAAGCCCTGTCTTTTTGATAGGACACATGGCTATGAGCAGACTGAGTGCAATGACTCTATAGTAAACAAGGAGCTTTCCTTCCCAGCCCTGGATGTGAGTAGGGCCTCATACAAAGTCATGTTCCATCCACTGTGGCCTGAGTCAGAAGATGGACTAATGTGAGAATAAAGAGGCTGGATCATCTCATTCTAATATAGATCTAGTCAATCTTCAGAGCTTTCTGTGGGCCCTACTGAGGCCTGTTTCACAAGTTGACTTCTCCCTCTGCCCAATTTTGCTTATCCTCTCTTCCTGCCATAAAACTTGATCCTGAGGACACTCTTTAATAAGCACTCTGCCTGCTAAATGTAGTATTTCAGAGTCAGCTTCCTGAGAAATCAATGAAAAACCTCTGATACTTATGAAAGAATAGTTTTGTGGGGAGATTAAAAACCAATAAATAATGAAATCATCTGATACTATTATATTTAGGATTTTTCTTACTTATTCATACATAAGATAAATCTGTAGTGTCTTGGGGAATTCTCATCTAGTTTGACACCAATGTTGGTATTGTTGTAAAGTTCAATGGAATATGGTGTTGTTGTTATTGATGTTGTTCTTCTTCTTCTCCTCCTCCTCCTTCTCCTCCTCCTCCTTATTCTTTCTTCTTCACTATTATTCATTATCTTCTTTTGATATTCTATGGTATGAATTATCGTAGCTATAAATTTTCTATTTTGTAAACTTTAGGGAAAAATTTTCCTATAAAACTAACTGGGCCCAGAATCTGTTTTTAAAACTCATTTTTAAATAAAAGTAGAACTGATTGCCTATTGTACAAGAAGAAACTAGGGATGAGCCTAAGGTTCAGTTTAGTGCTGCATTTACACCCTTGAGCTTTATATCTCCTATCCTATTGGCTTTTACTACTTCCGCCATTCATGCTGCTCCACTTTCGCCTCAGAAAGTAAAATGTTCAAGACATGTTAAGTAAATGTACCTACTTCCTAAGATGAATGTAAACATCATGTACTGCATACATGTACTAATAAAAAAAGAAGTAAAATATGAGTATTTCAGTGTTACGTTTCGGTGACCAACAGACCTATAGTTAATAGAAATTCTTCCTCATTGAGGCATATGCTCTTGTCTTTTTTCCACTTTAAGAACTTCTTAGCAATCTCTCTTCCTTTCTTTTTGAATTTTCATTTAATATTCAGAAAGCATGTATCAGGAACTGTTAGCATTCTACCAAATTGACACAGAAATCCTCATATCTTTCTTTAAAACACAACTTATGCTGTAATCTCTCCTGCTCTTCTCACACCACAAAAAAAACCCTTGCACACATGACCCCCAAGAATTAACACACTCACAAACACACACACACACATAAACACACACACACACACCAGAGTACTGAAGGTGTTCCCTTGATTGCATTAACTGTGGATAACAATGCATAATATTAGCACTTCTGTAGTGTTTGATAAATGTGATCAGTTTCAACGTGGGGCAACATAATACTGGGAAATTCTTAAGTCAGAATTTCCCTCTTGGATTCCAAGGTTGTCTTAAAGAGTGGTGAAATGACAAGGTGCTTCTCCAGGGAAACTCCCTGATAAGACTTATTTTCTAAAGAAAAGTCAAAGAGAGGTGTGGAGATGGAAAGAAAGGGGAGAACAAATTTAAACTTACCAAGTCTTCTACTTCCATTCAATTGGCCATGTTCATTATTTGGATGTGAGATTTCCCATTTGTTTGTTTGTTTATTTGTTTGTTTGCAACTAGTGGTGCAAAGAATGCTTTATAAATCGGGCATATGATTGTAGACCAGAATATACCCTGATTTTCTTAAAGAGAATTCATAGTTTTTATACAAAAAAGGAGAACTTAATGTGATCTGAATGGTGTGTGATTTCAGTAAGGGAAATTTTAGAGTGGCCCACACATTTTCATTGCAGCCTTGAAAATTGCTGTGCAAAACTAAAATAGTAATTGTTTAGGCAAAATAAGGAAAAAAGTAATTGTATTTATTCTTCTGACTTAATTGAATCAGCATGTTGCTGACGATTTTACTGTGAGCTGATAGGGGATTTTGTTTTGATGGCTAACACTGCAATGATCATTGCTCCTGAACCAACAAGAATGTATGCTAACAATATAGTTCTCTTTTGGACGTTTGTTTTTTGTGCTACACTACCTCTACGACACCTGTGGGTTGTTGAAACTATATTTATCTGTCAGATTTGATAGAAACAAAGATTTGTAATTGCCTATAGTTTTATTAACTTCTAGTAAACCCCACTGTATTGAGATATAAGTCCTATATCATTCAATTTAACCAGTTAAAGAATACAATCCAAGGAGTTCTTAATATGATCACTGAGTTGTACAACCATCACCAAAGTCAATTTTTTATTATCATCACATCAAAAAGAAATTCTGTAACCATCAGTAGTCATTCTTCATTTCTCTTCCCTCTTCTACCTTTCCTTAGCCCATACCATCGACGAGGCCCAGCCCCAACCATCACTACTCTGTCTGTCTGTATATTTGCCTAATATGGGTCTATTTCCAAAAATATCACTCCCATCTAACTGTACTTATGTCCACAGATCAACAGCTCCCTATTTCCCCTTTCCCTAAACAATTCAAGCCTCTGGTAACCACTACTCTACTTTTCTACTTCCATGGAATCAACTTTTTTAGATATGATGAATGAGTGAGATCATGTAATATTTGTCTTTCTGTGCCTGGCTTATTTCATTTAACACAACGATCTCCAAATTCATCCATGTTGTTGCAAATACCAGGATTTCTTTCTTTTTAATGATTGAGTAGAGCTTCATTGTGTGCATGTGCCACATTTTGTATACCCATTCATTTGTTGATAGTTACTCAGGTTGATTTCATAGCTTGGAAATCACGGGAGTGCAGATGTTTCTTGGGCATACTTGTTTCTTTTCCTTTGGGTATATACCCAGTAGTAGCATATGGTAGTTCTTTTTTAAATATTTGAGGGGGCTTCATACTGTTTTCTGTAATGGCTATACTATACTAATTTGCATTTCCACCAAAAGTGTGAAGAGTTTCCATTTTCTCCACATCTTTGTCAATACTTGTCCTTGTCTTCATTCCTAAAAACTTAAAAAAAAAAAAAAAAGACCTCTTATCTAGCAGAATGGTCTATGAGAAAAGCTTCTCCAACTCTTTAATGTGCACAGAGCTCAACTGGGGGTCTTGCTAAAAATGAAGATTCTGGCTCAGGAGGTCTGGCGTTAGGCCTGAGAGTCTGCATTATTAATAAACTCTCAAATAAACTCTCAGGTGCTCCTGATACTTCTAGTCCGTGAGCCATACTTTAATTAGATCAAGAGAACCCAGCTATTCTGGTCCTAGTTCTGTCAGTAACTAGCTGGAAATACTATTGACCATCTTAAAGAAAATCTAATGTGAGGATTCCAAGATATCAAAGGCTGAATCACCAGGTAGTTATCCTCATTCAAAAAGGATATCCCTCTTTAAATAGCTTGAACTTACAAGGAGACATTTAAGGGTATTTTTGGAAAATCATCCCACTTAATTTGACAAATCTTTATTGATCCTCTTCTGGTTGAAGCCTTTTTGCAAGGTACCTTCGAGCAACCTGCAAATAATGATACTGTCATTATTCACCAACCTACAAGAGTTTGTAACTTGTTAGGTTGTTAGAAACAGAATAAAATGTATTATCTAATATCTCAGGAAAGATTTCATGTATGGATAAAAAATTACATTGAAGAATATAACATTCTAGTGAGTTTTATAGCAAACTTAAGAGTGACTTATTTTGTCTCCAGTTAATACATCGAAAAAAGTTAAAGTACTGTGTGAACTGTGCCGGGCCTTAGGGACATTGGGGTGGTAGAGGCCCAGCAACCGGAAAGCAAAGGGAAGTTCAGCAACCCCACTGATTTTTCAGTATAAAGCACATGTGTTAGAGTTTATAAGAGAGAATAAATGTAAAATGGTAAGCAAGGCCCAGATTATCAAAAACTTTGGGTGACAGGTGAAGGGTCTATTGTTACTCCTCTAAATGGCAACAAGGTTGAAAGCTGATAAGTCATACATCTGAGTTGATCATTACAAAAATTAACTTTTCTGTTGTTCAAAAGATACATTAGGAAAGGAGATCAGTAGGAAGAGCAGTAAGCAGGGCAATAGCAGTAGAAAAGAAAGCAAGAGCTAATTTGAGACTCTTATAGGTTGAGAAGAATTGACAACTGGTCTCATATACAAGGTGAGATGATCACAAATCAAGTTTAAAATGGGAGTGGTTTGAAATGTCTGTTTGAATATTGCCTGCTACTGTTGCTGGAAGGTCATCAGAATTAATGTCTGAAATAATAATAAATGAACTTTTAAAGGCAAATTTGTGTGAGGCCCTGTAAGTGCTTTTGGAAGCTATAGCCTATCCCATTCTTCTGGGAATGGATAATTGAATGAGTCAAGAAAAGTCACTTAAGAAAGACCATTTACTTTCTTTCCACTTTCCAATCATTACCATAGAGGAATTATATTGACTATTAGCTTTTTTAGAATAAAATCTACCCGTTATTTTATTTATGGTTGTCCTGTTATTTTAATCACAAAATTTGAGAACTAGGAGGAATCTCAGACTTCCTCTAATGTAACGCATACATATTACACACAAGGACAATTAGATTCTGACAGAGGAAATGACTTGCCTAGGGTCACATAGCTAGTTAGCAATAGAATGATTCCTGATCTAATTGAGAAAGAATTACCCAACATACTTTCTAAACATGAATCATCATTAGCAGAATTTTGTATAGTTGGACCAAAGCAATATTTAAAAAACAAAAATTCTAAAGTTGCCTGTTTCCTAAGATTAGAAATTTAGACCAGTGGCTTTGGTTTGCTTTTAAACCTGAGTATTTGTTCTTTCCACATAAATAGGTCAAGGGACAGCAAAGTAGCCCTGTTAGTCAGCAGTGGTACTAATCACTATTCCTTATCTGGAATCTATTATTTCTTTTCAACTTTAGTAGAGGGTGTAAGTCTTGCTATTTGGTTAGGTGGCATTTAGAAAGCCTTTTTCTTTTTTCATGTAATTGCCATTTTACCCAAAATACTCAAAATCTATCTAGCCATAAGAGTCCCATCTTGCTGTTTGACATCATAGGGCATTCCTTTGTCTTTTCATTGAGCATCATGTGTGGCTAGCAGATCAGACCAGTTGACAATGATTCTTTTCTTTGGGTCACACTTTTTAGCCCCTTTTGACTCCATCTCTGTTTACTGATACTTGCCTCCCCAAGCCCTCTTTTCACTTTCCTGTGTGACAGGCAAATTTATGATGGACAGTCTTTAGCTGAGCGTACTTGCTGACCTCCCTTTTTCACAGGTCCCCTGGCCCCCTCTTTCCCTCCTGGCACAGAGTGGTCCTTGATGTAGGAGGCTGCCTCTGGTGCCATATACTTTCTAGAATGGTTTTGTTGGCACTGTTTTCCTAGAAGAGCTGGCAACCCTACAGTCTTCCATCTTACCTATTTCAGCCATGTACAGGATTTTATTTTATTTTTTACTCATTAAAAAAAAAAACCAGCATACTGTACCATATAGGGTACTTCGAAATGTGGCTCTAGTCTCTATGGTTCATTAACATCATTTTTCAGTTTTACTTCACCTACTAGTCTTGGCAGTGGGTTGATATCAGTCACTTTTCTGTCTTAAATCTGACCCAACAAAAGACATCTCTTCCCAGCTTATCTTTTTCTTTTCTCAAGTGTGAATATAAGATTTATCAGTTATTAAGCTGTTTATTTTTTTAAAGGTATCTAGCGTTGTGTCACTGTTGATTTCACTATTTGCAAACTGGCTTTGTCATTTTATTGATAGCACTTGAGTGAAGAGCTCTCTGTTAATATATGCAAACTCACAGCTCCCAACAAGCTTTCCAGCCTTGTTAATGAGAGGATTAGCAAGAGCACTGCAATGTATTTAACCTGCGGCACTAGCTCTGTTTCAATAAGACTTCAACAGCCTATTAAATGGAGTGGGGGCTCAATTAACCCACACAAAGGCCACTCTACTCAACGTGGCAGGGAGGACCACATTTAGCATCTGCCTAAGCAGCTTGTTGGAAGCTGGAAATAAAGAGGGTGACATGTTCTTGCCTGGAGCTATGATATAACTGAAATGGTGATTCTAGTTCATCTGGGCTGACTGAATAGGTGACAGCATTGAAACCCACTACTATCTCGCCATATGACAGTTTTAAAAACATCAGAGTAAACTCAACGGTCACTCTACCCTCTATGCCTTCTAGCAAGGGAGTACCCCCATTGTTCCTGGGTCAGCCAGTAAGAGTCATGGATTATGGGTTTGAGCAAGGAGAGTGTCAGGGCATGACAGTTTGTCATTGGGTAGGAGGTATGGTGATATCCCAGGAAATATGTTCGAACAACGTTTTCCCCTATAATTACAAGTTAGAATTGAGTCTTCGTGTTTCATAAGAATACTTCACAAAAGCCAGCTAAAGGCCATTTTCTTCTGGAAATCAGTGTACAAGAAATGGCATTGAGCTGATACTTCTAAACCTTTGTTTGAATCTTATTAGGATTGTTGGTTGATGTGGCTTGCTGAGTCCACTGCCTGTGAGGAAATCCAAGGTATCTTGATTCTTCCAATATATCAGTTGGAAATGAAAGTTGACTAAGTAGATTACAATTTCTTTGTTCAGGATGGCATGAATCTATTACAGAGATACACCTAAATCTTCTTTAATTTTCTACTTGTGATTTCTCCATGTGATAAAGTTGTAAGACTTATGTAGAAAAAAGATATTTTGGTTGATATTTTCTCTTCAGCTTCCCAATGGAAATTTTTCTTTTAAATATTTCCTCTTGAAACTAAACCATACCTAAATATTCCTATAGATTGACCATGTAACTTTATTTTCATAGTTTTCTCCTTGTATGCCATGTCTAAATATTAATGAATCCCTTTTACCCTATTGCTTGTCACCTTCTAACATTCTATAAGATAATATTTATCATATTCAATGTTTATTATCTTTATCCCTTTCCTAGGACATAATTTTAAAATAGTTTAGTGGGGTTTTATTTTACACAGATAAGACAAGCATCTGTAATACTTTCTAGCATTTTTAGAGTTTCAATAAATGTCTGTGGGCTAAATATAATATACTTTACTAGCTATGGGACTCTAATAAAGAGATTCAGTAGACAAGATTCTTATTAAAAATAGTTACTTCTACTCCAATAAAATAAAGAAAGCTTCTCTATATTCTAGGTTGACAGGCTACATGACATCACCAGAGTGGTCCTAATAGAATGATGCACCACCATATCCCTGCACCATTATTGGCGAGGGACAAGGAAGAGGATAATTTCCAGAACTGTGTTTGACACCTGCTCCTGTGAAGTGGGGTGCACGCTTACTTGATCTGAATCCACAAAGCATTCAGCTATGGATTGCTAAAAGGGACAGCATGTTGAAGTTATTATCCAATGTTATTGAGAATAGAATGTAATACTAATAATCTTTTTATTGTATATATTCATTCACTTGTATTTCCAGAGTTAAAGCCACCCTAAAAGTAGGGAGTATTTTATACTCTTGATCATAAACTTTTTGTTCGAATAGCACTAACAGCTCTCTTTCATTTGTGTATCTGAGTAGCCTCAGAGCTAAAAATGAATCCTAAAAATCTTTTCCCCTTGGATTTATTTGCAAGCAGATTGTTACCTGTAACTATTCCATGCCTCAGATAAACTTCGTGACTCTTCATATATGCAAGGTGAAAAAGAACTTTTTTGTATGTATGTCCCATAGAGTGAAGAGCCATATTTTGTTTGCCAGCAAAAGAGCCTTGTTCAGCATAGATCCTGGAGTTACTGTGGCCTCTGAGCCATATAGATTTGGAAAAGAACACATTCTTAGATAATGATATCAGTCGATATCATAACTATGGTCTCATTTATTCTTCCTCTGGTTGATGAAGACAGATCAGAAAGAATCATGAAAGGAACTGTGCTAATTGTGCCCACTCTTATTCCACTGTCTGGCACCAAGACACTGAATGAATGCATGCTCCATTGTCAGAGAAGTTTCTCTGTATCGCTGTGGTTCATGAAGAAGCTTATTTGATATTTTGCATTTGAGAGTTTGATTATATAACGGCACCAAGCCAAACCAGTGTATGTTCCAATACTGCTTTCTAAAGCTAAGTCTTCCCTAGCCAGTATTAGGGTGTAACTGAAAAGATAACTTATAGCTAATTATTATTTCCACTAAATTTGCTATATAATAAAATCTTGTGGGATTTGACTTTTGAATGAAAACTCTGAAGGATTTTTGAAGAAGTCACTTTATTTTAACCCTTGTCTAATCATGAGAAGATACGACAATCAGCAGCAGCAGCAGCAGCCTGTCCAGGGTACTATTGATTATGTTTGTTAACAAAAGCTTCTTTTTTGTACATGAACACAACTTCCCATTGTATAACATAAACCCACTGCTACTAATATATTTTGTGGAAATGGTTCCCATATAAGACTGCTCACCTTTTATTTAAAAAACAGAAACAAAAAATAAACAAAAATTCTCTCAAATTACCCTTAGTATTTTTGCATTTATCTAAACTGCAAAATGTTTTATAAGACTTCATATAAAAACTACTTAAGAAAAAGAAAAGAAGCAATATGGAATCTAGATGTTACAAAAACAGTTGAATACATTAAACTTGTCCCCTAGAAACAACACAAAAACAAAAAGAAATTCTTTGCAAAGAGCCACCTAGAAGTCTGGTAAAGAGTTTGAAAATCATTGCTATTAATTTTGGTTATTGGTTTTGGAGGTCCTCGTTTCAACTTAATAGGAGGATATAAGAACATGGTGATTTGCTGCTCAATGAGGAGTGACTGAACTGTGGAGAATGGTCCCCTAATTTTGTTTAGCTAATAGAAGAAAATGTCAAGAAGTATTTCTTGTAACAGCCTCCATAGTTATTGATATGCTTGACACCCTAAAGGTTCTGCAGATACAGAAGTGAATAAAATCTAGTAGCTAACATTTCAAAAGTTGTAGGTATAGGTGACAGGTACCCAAACAATTTTAATAAAATATGGTAAATACTAAAATAAGTGAGATCAACTATTATCTCTGTTGTGTGAACATGGACTACTCATGAGTGAAACTAATGATGATGGTGAGACGAATTCCAGGATTTGGGGTTCACTCTGTGATATAGCTATCTTTCAATTTCTTTTATTATATTTGCCATATGATGTAGGTAAAGAAGACTTTCATATGAAAACTAGATTCAAACTTGGTCAAGTCTCAGTTATTTCATTACAAAATAGAAATGAAAATATCTACACCATTGCCTTAGTGTAAGAATCAAAGAAAATGAGAGTGTTGAACCCAGGACAGACCCTCAGTAAATAACAGAAATTATTGGTCTTGCTCTTGTTGTTGTTGTCATTATTAGATTGTGAGAACTCTAATAAATGATGTTTTTTTGTTATTATTGTGTTAAATTACAGCAAGTCTGTGACTCACTGCAGTTCTATCATTATTCATTCTTTTCTTCCTCTTTTTTTCTCATCCTCAGATGTCTTTCCACTTCACATGATCATGAACATTTGCCTTCACAGCTTGTCTTTCCTCATGAATCATCCTCCTTTAGGAAAGAGCATGATTCATGGGTTCCAAGGGGCTTTCAAGTCTTCAGGGATAAGGAGATGAGAATGAAGTAAAAGGGGGCCCTCAAGGGCATCACTATCACTGATAAACTTCAGGGAGTCTGGACACTTGTGAGGAATCAACTGACTTGGTTTGAGGTTAAGGTGAGAAAATTTTCCTGTGTTTATCAGGATGCTTGAAAGAGAAAGCACTGACACCAGTGTTCTGGAAACAGCCAAGTGTACATAGAAAAATGAAGAGAACTACGAGAAGACTGAGCACGAAGGGAATACAGTGATTAGGGGTTTGACAATGAGACTGTTCCAAGTCATCCCAGTTTGTAGATACAAAAGAAATTGTAGTTGCAGTCAAAACTGTCAGCAAGCACATTTTAAAAGCTGTTTTAGGCTCTTCAGTAATAAATAGTCTAAATAAGCTGACAAAACTCTGTCTTTAGCAGGTTGTGGGAGTTTAGAGAAATTAGATGTATACCTAACTGTATGAAAGGATTTGATCATCTATTTCCTATATGTAGTCAAAAGGTGTTTTCCTGTTTTGTGTGTAATGCATTTTTCTTTGATTTTTTAAAAAGAATATTTTTATTGAAGTATAACAGTATTATTGAAAAGTTCACATATCACAAATGTTCAGCTTGGGGAATTTTCACAAAGTGAACACAACAGTGCAATTAGCATCCAGATCAAGAAATAGAACGTAATGAGGACTTTCCAAATATCACTTGGATGCCTCTTATCCTTAGCACAACATCCTTGCCTTCCTGACATTGCTCATAATGTCACCTAGCATCTTAGAAGTTTCCCAGCTTTTGTAGTTTATTTAAATGGAGTCATACAGTATGCCCTTTCTTTATGTCCGACTTTTATTTTTTTATTTTTTTTTTTTTTTGTGGGTACCGGGGGGACGACCTCAGGACCTCGCGCGCCAACAGGCACCCGTGCCACTGAGCGATATCACCGGCCCCTTTTTCGTATGTGGGTTCCGGGAGTCGAACTCCGGCCTTCGCGCTTGCAAGGCAGCCGACTTTTATTTTTTTAACCTTCTCTTTGTGAGATTCATTTGCTTACAACTAATATTAAATAACTATTTTAAACCAAAATATGCATGGTACACTATCCAAGTCTGTGTGTACAATCAAGAAAATATTTGTCAAACTTTTATAAATTAGTTTACTCATTAAATTGCATGTACGGCATGAATGATGTAAAGAAGGGAGAGATGTCATCCCTGCTCTCAAAATCCTGGTATAATCAGTGAAGATAAAGACCATTCTGTACTTTTGTGTAAGCAGAACTATCGGCTAAAGGATGGAGTAGAAACAAAATGGAAGACCCTTTACCTAAACTTTGGCAGTGAAGAGAAGCTAGTGGGATGCTGGAAGTAGGGTTTTGGGATTGGTGTCCCATATGCAAGTAGTAAGCAGTGCATTGTCTGTAGAGAATTTTAAAATCTCAAATCATGACTGCAAGTTATTTTTACTAATAACCCTAGACACCAATAATTTAATTGGTGATATACTATCCAGTGAAATATTATCTCCTTTAGCACAATTTTTTGTGACTCTAGGTTCTAGACAATTGCTGTAGACAGTAATCTACAATTGCTATATATGTAATCTTCAGGTTAGCACATTTGTAGTTCCCTTTACTAGACAAGTAGTTGACATAGAAGTTAATTGGAATAACTCTGAGTTTTATACATGGCTTCTGACACCTGTGAACTCCACTGCATGTGTTTCTTTTAAGAATGGATCCTGGGCCGGTGAGATGGCTCAGCAGCGTAAGCACCTGCCTGACAAGCGCGAGGGCCCAAGTTCAACTCCTGGAACCCACATACAAAAAAAGGGCTGGTGATATCACTCAGCGGCACAGGTGCCTGCTGGCATGCGAGGTCCTGAGGTTGACCCCTGGTACCCACAAAAAAAAAAAAGAATGGATCCCAATGGTTTTGAGTCATCCAACTTTTTTTCAGGCATAGTTTTTCTTCAACCCCTACAAGAAACATAAAATAATCAGTAATAAAAATGAATAATCAGAACTTGAATTACTTCACTTTTGTTTTTGTTCATAATATCTTGGAATTTTTGTGTTTAATTTTTTTTTTTTTGTCTTTTTGAGAGAGGGTCTCGCTCTGCAGTTTAGGCTGGACTTGAACTCACTTAGTAGCCCAGGCTGGCCTCGAACTCACAGCAATCCTCCTGCCTCAGCCTCTGGAGTGCTGGGAATATAGTTATGTACCACCACGCCTGGCTGCTTTTAAGATTTAACAGTGAAGTAGGATATGAACTGAAGATGTAGTATTTTGCTTCAGAAGTGAAAATTTTAGTTCATACATGAGCTGGCTTAAATAATCTGAGTATCTTTAAAATTTCATATTTCTGCCTTTGAGTTTGTTAATTCAGAAATGAATCTAGAAACCACAATATTAAATTAGTGGTAAGACTTCATAATTACTGCAGTTGGACTTTTTCATTTAATTGAAATGTATTAATTCAAACTTTTTTCAGGTTTTAAACTTTGATATTTTGCTTTATTATCCTTTTCCATTAAAATAAATACACATAAAAATTAAAAGAAAAAATTACACTCTACATTTATTTTGTGGCTATTATTCATTTCATGATTATTTTGTTGTATAGAGGAGGAGATGTTTCAAATGATCTACACAGAGTATCCCATAGAAAAACACTTGAGTATAGAATAGTACAAGGTATTTCAATATGCAAGGTGCAATTGCTTATGGATTTTAAATGACAATTATGTACCTAAATTGGGAGAAATGGGTTCACATCTTTCTCCAAATGGAAGTGAAATGGGGCTTGTCTGACACTGGAAATGCTTAGCGAGCATTAGATTTTGGAATAAAGATGAAAGCACCATTCTAGCGTGCATTTTGATAGGTCCACTGCAGCCTGTTCAGTTTGGGATGGAGCTGACCATCTGCTTAGAGCTTTTTAAATGTATTTAAGTAGGCTGAGATGTTCTTTGTTGCTTAGGGTCTTTGTGTTGAAGTGTATTATTATTCCAAATTGTTGGAAGCCAGTCTTGCAGGAGGTAAGGTTTTGAATTCCTGATGGTGTGTGAATTTTTATCCCCAAGGTTTCTCTGGGATGAATTGATTTGCTGGCCAGAAATAAGGCTGAATTCCTCCATCAGGTTAAAGGCTGTGGACACAAGGGTGTTTGGTTAGCACCAAATCACCTCATCTGCATACTGATAAAGCCTTCTTCCCTCCCAGCCCAAGCTTGGCAGTGGCCAGTTGCTAGTGCAAGCTGTTTGGGGAACAAAGCAGAAATCAATCTAGCTTTCACCTGAAAGTAAGTAGAGCCAAAAGGAAAAGTCCCTAGTCTTTATTACAGTCTACCCCTGCCCCCCAAGCTGGCACCTATCTCTAGTCACATTTGACAGACTTCTATTACCTCAGAGATTTCAAAGAACCTCATTTTAAAAAATATTCCCTTTTACCATAATCAGGCATCTCTTCTCCAGATTTTCCAAGGGAGTATATTAGTTTTCTTAGGCTGCCAGAATAAAATACAACAGATTTGGTGGCTTAAACAACAAAAATTCATTTTCTAACAACTCTGGAGGCTGGAAGCCCAATTCAAAGATATCAGCCAGATTGCTATCTTCTGAGATCTTCTCTTCTTGGCTTTCAGAGGAGCATCTTTTCCCTATGACTTCACATGACACTTGAGTTTGTGTGTACCATAATCTCTTTCTGTAAGGACATCAGTCAGATTAGATTATGGCCTACCCATATGACCTCACTTGTTCATAATTACCTGATCAGACCTCGTCTTCCGATGCAGTCACGTTCTGAAGTACTCAAGATTAAGACTTCAAAATATGGATTTGACAGCAGGGGAAGGAGCACACGACTCAGCATTACAGACAAGATCTTCCAGGTGCTACTCACACCTGATGATACATTGTCATCTTTATGCTTACCTTGGAAAATATTCTGGGTCAAAATAAATTATTCTGTCAAGACAGGCTAAACCTACATATGTCCCGGCAAGTCATCTTTCAATGATAGAAATGGGTATTTTCTCCTTGTCCTCAAGTCCAGGGCATTGAAAGATGTTTGACCTAAGAAAGAATTAGAATTGAGTAAGCCTAATATGCTGGAGTGAGGATGGGGGAAGTACTGTTAATATTATGGCTATTGTTATGTGAAAATAATGTCTAAGTCCTATTAATGAAATGAGTAAAATGTGGTAAATATCCAGCAATCTGGCCAAGCATTTTAGGAGGATAGGATTTATCTAACACTTAAATGGACCCAGGCATTCTTTTAGCCATTGTCTTTATGGAAAATAGATAATGTGATCCATTTCAAGATTCGGACATTGCTAGGAGAGAATATCTACTGGTGTTTCAATTCATGCTAAAAGGCAAATATTTTTGTCCTTAATGTCCTACATTAGAAAAATGAGAAGAAATTTTGCATTTCTTTAAGAAAAGGAGTGTACTCTAACCCAAAGAAATAGTAATGAATAACTTAGATCTACTATCACTATGTGGCCTAGGAGAAAGAAACAACTGGGTAACACAGATGGTTCATTCTGGTTTTGTTTAAATATAGTTGCTTTGATTTATTTTCTTTATTCCCACTGTTTTTACTTTTTCCTTTAGATATGTGTTGTTATGAAGGCTACCAAGATGGAAAGAGTTAAAATGCATCAGAGCGGTATGGTCTAATATGCAGCAAGGTGAATGACACAATAGCAGCGATAAAACTCCATTTATGTCATTCATTCTTTCATTCACTCATCAAAACCTCCAGGCATTGTGCCATGGTATAAAGATGTTACTATGACCAAGACAGTCAAAAAGTTTTTGTCACCGGTAAGCTAGAAGTCACAATAGATGTGTTACTCTGACAGAGGCAGGCAAGTCACTAAGAGAAATATTTTTACAAAAGTGAAGTTTGAGGACAAATTATGCAAACTGAAAATATAAATTAAAACAGCCCTGGATTTGATCCCCAGCACCACAAAAACAGAAACAAAAAACAATATAACAGAAACTTTCAGCTGGCCCTTAGGCTATAAAAGCTGGTTCTTCTCAAACAAGAGATTAAAGCATTTAAGGTGTGTACTACCTGTGGTCCACAGGCCACTTACCTTCTTTTTCTTAATGTTATAATAAAAAGTATTTTAAAATAAAGGAAGTTTTACTTATATGCACTAACTCTATTATACATTCTGTGGATGACCCAAGACAATTTTCCTTCACTCAGTGAGGTCCAGGCACCCAAAAACCTAGATACACATGCAAGGAATTTGTACACTGGGGGTGAAGTCAAAGAAAAGCTTTCATTTAGTGTGTTAATCAGCATCTTGTTGCTGTGACAAAATACCTGAGAAAAACAACTTAAAAGAGGACAGATTCACTCTGGCTCAGTTTTAGAGATTTCGGTCCATGGCGGGCTAGTTCATTGTTTCTGGACGTGTGGTGAGGCAGTACATCATGTTGGGAAGGCATGGCAGCACAAAACTATTCACCTCCTGGCACCCAGAAGCAAAGAGAATGAAGAAGCAGCCAAGGACAAGACACACCCTTCTCGGGTATGCTCCCAGTGTCTTGTTTCCTCTAACCAGGTTACTTGTAACCTTTCCTATGATTAACTATCACAAACACCCAAGAAAGTCAACTCAGAGTCTAATATATCTGAAATAGTGTGTATTCCAGTAGTCATAGATCTGGCCTTGTTTCTTAAAAAAATAATATGCTGTACCCTTGATAACATTTCTAAGGCTACTATGTTTAATTTAAGTGCTAGGTGATTTCCATAGATCTGGGGTGCTACTCACCCATATCATCATCAGTAATCCATCCAGCCATCCTTGTCCTTCCATTCACCCACCCATCCTCCACCTATCCAATCAACTATCCATCCAATGCCTCACTTAGTATCTGGCCTATCATAGGCCCTCCATAAATATTTATTGAATGAATAAATAAATTCACCAAACTTTGATGGTATGGCTTCTGTCAGCTACAGTAGCCCAAATAAACCTGGAGACCATCTGGAAACACTGGCCTGCTACAAGTTCACTCACTAACTTTTAGAGTGGGGTGATTGTGTTGTTATGTATCTGTCAAGAAAATTATAAGTCTTGTAGCAAATAGCTTTTCCAACACAAAGTCTTTCCAATAATAGGTAACTTTTGGATTTACATAGGAAGAGCTATTTAGAAAAATTAAAAACTAGGTTGTCGGGATAACTGTTAGAAAAATCTCATGGGCAATATAAAGTCTGATATTCCTGTGAATCCTAAGAATGTGATAACGTAGTATTTAGTCTAGAGTTGCCATTTTGTCTGATGGGAGAAAGCAGTGAATGACAGTCACTTCAAAATCTCCAGAAACTTGCTGAAATCCACCTAAGTTCCTCTTAAGGGAATGAAATCCACAAGGTCAAACAGTTCTCAATTTCCTTAGTGCAGAATTGGGGTAGCCTTTTTTGGGAAGAGATGTTGGAAGAAAGGAAATGCAATGTTGGACATGGGCTATGCTAAGAATATAGCAGAACAAATTTTTACTTGTTTTAGTCTACATGTATGTGATGTCTGTCTCTTCATCATACTGACAAAGCTTAGCAGACATCAGACATATCACTTCAATTACTTTTTTTTTTTTTTTGGTGTTTTATGGCTTATCAGTTATTTTCTCATGGTGTTTCTCAAATTGTTCCTCAAAACTACACTCAGATCAGGGTGGAGTGAACATAACTCCCTAGGATCTAAGGGGTATTTCTAAGCATCCTGACATAAGCTGAAATTTCTTTTGTTAATAAAATTCTTGCATATTCTCCTTGATGTTTCAATATTTCTAATATATCTCTTGGTGGAAATAATACTTTAAATCTAAGAAAACCATTCTGTGTCCATCTTCCCGCTTTTCTCTATCCTGTGGTGTGCACATACAATACCCATGGAAACATCACAGAGGTGAATATTACTGTCATCCTCCTTCCCAAAGGAAGACATCAAGGACCAGAGAGGCCAATCAAAGTTTATAATTGACTCCATTTATTAGTTTTCACCAAAATGTCAGGTATTATCTTAAATAGTTTTATATACATTTATTTCTCACAGCAACTTCATCATCACAATTTTATAGAAGAGGAAAGGAAGACTTAAAGAAGTTAAATAACTTGCTTTTGTTCACCAGGTTATAAGGAATGAGACCAGAATTGAACTTGTTTGTTTCAAAAAATCTTTTCTTCTTGTTATATCATTGTTCTTTTTCAATGTTTCAAATAAATTTGTATCCTTAATAATCTGACTAAAGTTACATTAGGAGCAGTACCCATTATCCATTAATATTTTGAAAGGTATCTAAAGGAAATATTTGAAAAGTGGATCTAGTCCTCAAATCTTTGAGGCATCTAATAGACACATTTTTCTCCCCCTTCATCCTAGTGAGGGTCTAAAACATGAGATTTCTGTCACTCAGCCTGCAGCGATCAACATGTGCCGTGTACTTAGTCAGATGAGCTAAAGAAGTACACATACAAATGCAGTTCTATTTTTGAAGAGTTTATGATATCACATACTTAGGTACAAATCAAAGTATCACTATGTAACCATGAATACATAATTGCCAATAAGTAGGTTAGTCTGTATTACTCCACAGGTCTGGAAGAGGTTCACATATTGAAGAATGATAGAGTAGGGTTTATTTGGGAAAAACATGTGGCAATTACCCCGTTCCACTTTGACCCAGTAAAGTGCTGTTCTTCCTTTGTAATGTTCTGACAGTACGTCAGTTCTCACCAGTACATCAAGATCATCTCTTCCTGTCTTTCAAGTTTATGGAAGTACCTAAAAGACATCGAACTGATTAAACTGCCTGGAGCTACCTATCAAAACTTTTCCTTCTTCTCCCAACAGACCCTGTGCTTACATCCTTCCTTATCTCTTTTCCTATATATATGTGTGTGTGAGCCTGTACATTCACTGAAGCAACATTCATTTATTTATGAAACACTTTAATCACTATAAGGTAGTGGATAAGTAGAGGACAATACAGAAATTACTTCTGCGTTCAGAGAAAGGTAAGATGTAGAGGAGAGAGGAAGGACATAAGAAAAATGGATAAATATAAAAGTATACATTTTTATATATTCAATATTTCTCTTCTGCTATTCACCTTTTTAAAGTAACCCTTCACTTACTGAGAAAACTTGAGGAATGAGGAGAATGAGGTCGCAATCCTGTCTCTCTCTTTTTTTTTTTTTTTTGAGTTTTGCATTGTTTTTGGTTTTTTTAATTTTAAAGAAAAAAAAACAAAAACAATGGTACAAAATTCCAAAACAAGATCGTAGGAGAGTAACAATGGTTAGTACATTGCATATTGTTATCTTCAAAGTAGTTCAGATTAGAAGATATAGGCATGCAAAATCGATCAAACTATATAGGCACAAAACTTTCTTTTCAATGAACTAATGGCAATTAGTAGTATAACTATCTTAACTATCTTGTGTATATATATATTTTTTTTTCTTTTCCCTTTTCCTTTCATTCTTTTCTCCTTTGCCTTATCCCAGTTTCTCTTTCCTCTTGAATGGTTTCTTCCTGTTTCACAATATCTATTGTACATTTTGGATCTTATTTACTCTTTCAGCTTCTTACACTAGGGAGACAATATGATGTTTACACATGTGAGTCTCATTTATTTCACTTATGAGTATGGTCTCAAGTTGCATCCATTTCCCTATAAATGTCTCAAGTTTATCCTTCTTTATAGCTGAGTAGTACTCTATTGTATAAAAATACCACATCTTTTTAATCCATTCCTCTATTGATGGGCATTTGGATTGTTTCTAAGATTTAGCTATTACAAATTGTGCTGCTATAAACATGGGTGCACATATATAGCTATGGTATGATGTTTTAAATTCTTCTGGGAAAATACCCAGAAGGGGAATAGATGGGTCAAATGGTATCTCTAAATCCTAATTTTTTGAGGAATCTCCACACTGATTTCCATAGCGGTTGCACCAGTCTACACTCCCACCAACAGTGGCAAAGCCTTCCTTTTTCCCCACAGCCCCACCAGCATTTGTTATTGGTTGATTTCTTGATGATAGCCATTCTTACTGGGGTGAGATGGAATCTCAGTGTTATTTTAATTTGCATTTCTCAAATGACCAATGATGTTGAACATTTTTCATATATTTATTTGCTATTTGTATTTCTTCATCTGAGAAGTGCATGTTCATCTCAGATTCCCATTTTTGGATTGGGTCTTTGAATTTGGAGGGGGTCTGATTTTTTTTTTTAATTCTTTATATGTTCTACATGTAAGTCCTTTGTCTGAGGGGCAGTTGGCTAAAATATTTTCCCACTCTGTGGGTTGTCTTTTCACTCTTTTGACAATCCTGTCTTTAAGATTCATGTGTTCCTGAAATAATCTTTCCAAGACTCTAACTGAACAACATGATTTGAAATAACCTTACATTATGCGATGGCTTTTCCTGAACCAAACAGTTTACTTTGGCAAGTTTTACTAACAGCTGATGAGCAGTTGTTGGGCTGCTTGTTAACCCCAGCAATTAAATAACAATCGCTTAAAACAGTATATGACCAGTTGGAAGCAGTGTGATGCTACATGTTGGGTATAAAGTTGCCTGGACTTGCTGTGCCTGGTGTTGATAAGGTAGCAGATGGTCTAATAGACTCCATCATTGAGCAGCTAAATTGGTAGGGTCTTAGTTTAATAATCTTGTGTTCTAATGATTTAGGCGAGTGATGAAAGGCAGGGCAATTACTTGTACTTGTAATAATGCCCAGTTGGCCTGGATGGAAGGGACACTCATTCATACATGGTGTGATGTAATTAACTCCCATTCCCCAGAAACATGGCTAGAGAGGCTACCTTGATAATACACATCTCACCTTGATTCTAAAATTTAAAAGCATTTTCCAAGTGGAAAATGGCTCTTAATTGTTTGAAGTGCTGGAGGAAAGAAAATCTTTTAACCTTATGTTGCTTGTAGTATTTCTGTTTCAAAAGCATGTTCATGAGTATCACTTTATTGGATTCTAAAATATGTTTCTGGGAATTAAACAGTGTGTGTCTGCTGTGAACCATTTACAGATAAGGAAGCCATTCAAGGGTGGCCTGAGTCAAGGAAAAAATCTGGAAGACAATTATAATCCAGGTACCCCAAGTCCTAGGCTTGGAAACTTTCTACCCTGATGTACTCTTCAGACTCATTTTACCCAATAATTTGTTCCTATGCTTTTACAAAACATCTCATCATGCTTCAAAAATGCTATATAGTCTGTAGAATACAGGCTTTTGTTTTTCACTTCTTAAATGTCTGTTAGATGTAAAGTGAATAATCTGAACATGATTAAAATGTAAGTAGTAATTACGTTTTGATATTCTCCAACATATGATGCAATTTATACAAAGTGGAATACCAATGAAATTGTTAAATAACATTTCTTCTTAAAAGATCAAGTTATAAGATCAACATACAAAAATCAATTTTATTTTATATAGTAACAATGAACATGTGGTAAGCAAAATTTAGAGCACAATGCCATTTATTGTCACTCCAAAGAAAATTAAACATTTAGATATAAATGTAAAAAAATGTATAAAATCTGAATACTAAAAATTATAAAATTCTTATGCAAGAATCAAAGATGATCTAAATAAATGTATAAATAAATCCTGTTCATGAGTTGAATGATTCAAACTTTTAGGGATGTCAGTTCTTCCTGAAGGAATATGAAGGTTTATTACAATTCCTATAAAATCCAGACAAGATCTTTATTATAGGTATAGACTAAGTAATTCTAAAATTTGTATGGGAAGGAACAACTCATTTAATAGCTAAAACTCTTGGCTAAGAAAAAATAAAAGTATGAGGGATAATTCTATTCAACTTTAAGTTTTGCTTTCTGGTTACAGTAATCAAGACTGTGATATATTGCCAAAGGGATAAGCACATAGATAAATGGAACAAAGTATAATACCCAAAAAGAGAATAGAACCCATACAAATATGCCAAACTGATTTTTTCATAGGCACAAGAGATATTTAGTAGGGGAAGTTTACCTTTTCAGCAAGTAGCACTGGAGAAGTCAGACATCCATAAAATAAATAAATAAATGCCTGACATCTTATAAAACTTAAATCAAAATATATAGTGAATTTAAATATAAAATTGCAAAACTTTGAGGAACAGAACATAGCAAAAATATTTAGGAACTGGGAGTGAGTAAAGTTCTAAGACTTGACACCAAAAGCATGATCCAAAAAGGGAAAAGTTTATAAATTGGACCTCGTCAAAAAGGAAAACTTTTACTTAGCAGACAAAACTGTTAAGAGAATGTAAATGATCTTATTAAAAGGGTGGACCCACAAGTTACATTTTTAAAATATATTTATAAATCATGTATGTGGCAAATGCTGGTATCTTGAATATTCTCAAAATTTAGCAGTAAAAAATAATTTAACTAGAACACGGAAAGAAGACATGAAGAGAAAATTAACCAAAGACACACAGGTGGCAAACAAGCATATGAAAAGATACTCAATAGCACTAGTGATTAGGGAAATGCAAATTAATACCACAGTGAGATATCACTACACACTTATCAGAACAGCTAAAATAAAAAACAATCACAATGCCAAATGCTGGCAAGATTTGGAGAAATTGGATGACTTATGCATTGCTGATGGGGATGCAAAATTATTCAGACAGTTTGGAAAATAATTTGTTGGTTTTATAAAAAATAAAACAAAAACATTATACACTATAATACAGCCCAGAAATTCTACACTTGGACATTTTTCCAGAGAAATGAAGAATTAGGTTCATATAAAAACCTATACAGGATGTTTTATAGCTGTTTTATTCACAATGGCCCCCAGATGAAAACTTCCCAGATGTCCTTCAACGGATGAATGGTTAATCAAACTACAGTATAATGCAAATATACCATACAACACTGCTTAGCAATAAAAAGGAAGGAGCAACCTATTCAACCAACAACCTAGATAAAACCCAGAAGATCATGCTAAGTAAGTGTGTGTGTGTGTGTGTGTGTGTGTGTGCTGGGGGTGGTTAATCCCCAAAAGTTACATACTGTATGTTTTCAATTATGTAACATTTTGAAATGATAAAATTATATAAATGGAGGATACATAGTAGTGGCTAGAGGTTAAGGAAAAAATGAGATCAGGAGGGGAGTGGGTTACATGATCCTTGTGGAGATGGAATTATTCTGTATTTTAATTGCATCAGTGTCATCATCTGCCAGTAGTTGACAAGTAAAGTTGGAATGAGATTTTTCTCTATTTCTTCAACTGTTTGTGAATCTATAGTTTTCTAAAAAAAAAAAAAAGTGAAGTTAAAATAATTTTTCATAACTCATTATTATAGTCTCTATAATACTTCTATTTGATAACATTTTGGTCAAATCAGGTTTATAAAAAACCAATTCATCTTATTGTGGTGAGTAAATTAAAGAATAAAATAAAAGATAACAGAAAACAGGGAGATGGATCTTTTCCAAAAGGGAAGGGACCAAGATATGGAAGGAGGGAGTAAGGAGGGGAAGGGAATAAGATGAAAAAAAGAATTATGATGTGTTACCAACTCTCCACGATGAATGTAATCATTATGTACTGCAAACATGTACTAATAAAAATAAAAATGTCATTAAAATACTTTATTATTTTGGGTTTTTTTGGTATTATTACCCAATGTTATCAACAAATGCCCACTAATTTCTTACTTCATATATCAATTTGTTACAAATTATGTGATTGGCCCAGTAGACTTAAGAAGAGCTATTGACGGGCTGGGGAGATGGCTCAGTGGCGTAAGCACCTGCCTGGCAAGCGCAGGGGCCCAAGTTTGACTCCTGGAACCCACAAACGAAAAAAAGGGCCGGTGATATCACTCAGAGGCACGGGTGCCTGCTGGCGCACGAGGTCCTGAGGTCCACCCCCAGTACCCACAAAAAAAAAAAAAAGAAGAGCTATTGACATTGTCTCCATTATCTTCTCTCTTCCTAGTGACCATTTTCCACCATTGTTTTACTCACATGGGTCCTACTTCATACCAACCTGCCAACTTTTGAATTTCCTTTAGTTAGTGACCTACTTTGCTCTTTAATTCTAGGTATTTTCTTACAGTGCAATTGCTGAGTGGGAACAATTAGAATTTGCTGAATTCCTATTCTGTATCTAGGTCTTACCTAGAAGGGGATGGTGGCCATCAAACTGATGGCAAAGAATACAGAGAAAAGAGAAAGATACCATGGATGAGATACCATCTCGGTCCATGAATACCCACTTATGGTAGGTTTGGTTTTTTGTTTTTGTTTTTGTTTTGTTTTGTTTCATTTTTTTTGAGGGGCAGGAGGTGGCAAAGACCTGGCATAATTTGCTGATATTAGAGCAAACTAGACCAAATATTACTTAGCTAGGCCCACATCAAGATATTTTATGTACTTACGCTCAGTAAATTGCTAGGTATGCCCTATTACTATCCTCATTTTACACACAGGAAAAGTGAGGCCTCCTGTTCACGTGTTGTGCAAGGTTCTGCAAGGTGGGAACTAGTAAGCCGTTCATATCAGCTATATGAAATCTGTGTAGGATACCTGATTTGCTACAGTGCATGGGCTCTACCGAGAAACTAGTTTTCTCTCTGTAGTCTTTAGTCAGAGTCTTATAAAGAGATGGAGATCATAGTGTGTATAACTTATTTATGATACAATTCACTGTTTTTAGTTTTTAAAAGAAAGAGTGGGAAATTCAACCAGTATACAAATCTTCCTTAAAAATATTCTCTTAAAGACCTCATCTCGGGCTGGTGAGATGGCTCAGGGGCATAAGCGCCTGCCTGGCAAGCGCGAGGGCCCGAGTTCGACTCCCGGAACCCACATACGAAAAAAGGGCCGGTGATATTGCTCAGCGGTACGGGCGCCTGCTGGCGCGTGAGGTCCTGAGGTCAACCGCCGGTACCCACAAAAAATAAAAAATAAAAAAATAAAGACCTCATCTCCACTCTTTGCCCCTCTCCCAATGTGGTCTCCTCTTCCCTCCTCTATCAATAAGGTGTTTTCATAAGTTCCGCGGTTTCTGTTAATGCAGTGGTACTGTGGCCATAGTTAACAGTCACAACTTCAAACAGGAGTCCAGCTACCCTTGCCCAGCAATGTCCACTACCACTGGGTAACTGAAGACTGAGAGTCTATTTTATGACTTGAAAGAAACTGTAAAGTTTACATGGGTGATATGTAGTTCCCTAAAGAAATGTATTCACCCTGGGAGACCACTTTCTTTATTTTCAAACACAACCAGAGTTCTTGCAAAAGTCTGTAATAAGAAGACGGAGAAGTATTCATTGATACAACAAACATTAATTGAATACTTGAATGTTCTGGGTTCTCCTTTTATTTATTAAACTCTCTGTAGGTATCAACCTCTATGTAAGTGCTTTATTTGTATTATCTCACATAATTTTCAAAAGTTTCAGTTACCACATATTAATCTCACATATCTTTTTTTTGCTACATACCACATCTTTCATTCCTAGGTGGGGGTTTTACATGTATGTTCCCATATGATAACTCAAGAGTCTTCAGATAGACACCAAGCCAGAGAGACTCCAGCTTGTTCTCAAGCTTTATTTCCTTACTTTTGCAAAAAGCTGTTGTAGTCAGAGTTTACAAGGGAATAGATTTAATACTGGACACATAATTTATAGGATTATTTTATAATATTCACCCAAAAAAGTCAAACACAGAAGAGTGCTGGAGATCTGTCGACACACAAGAGACCCAAAGAATCCAGCTGAGGGCTTGGATCCCAAGGCAATGTCTTTCATGAGTCCAGCTGCAGACCTAGAGCCCATGGCAATGTCCTCCACAAGTCCAGCTGGAGGCCTAGAGCCCATGGCAATGTCTTCCACGAGTTCATATGGAGGCCTACAGCTCACGACAATGTCTCATGCAAGTCTGTATCAAAGATCTGAGCAGGGAAGGCCCAAAGGTCAGTGGTGGAAGCTAGAAAGTCTGCACCAGTGGGATGAAGGATCTGTGCCAGCAGGCTGAGGGATCTGCACTGGAGCCAGGAAGCGATGCTCAAGGTAAGGATCAGAGCTCCCCTGAAGAGAACCGCTGCCATCTTCAGCAACAGTGAGGACCCGAGCTCTTCCAATGAGAGCAGCTAAGTTCATATCAGGAAAACCAGCATGACAAGCTTCTCCAGGAGAGTCAAGAGCACACTGTCTTCCCCTCCAGTTCTGCTTTTATGCTGTTGGCAACAATCCTCAGGTGGGCCTTCCACACCCAGAACCACGCTGATTCTGTTCAGCTGGGTGTTAAAAGTTGACCCTTAGTTTATCCACCACAGCTGTGTAATGGAAAGAAAACTATATTTTCTTAGTAATGAAACCTAGGTTTCTGGTCTGAGTTCTGCCACTGCCTCATTGTTGGATATTACCCAAATCAGTTAGGCTTTCTGTGCCTCCATTTTCTCATTGTAACACAATTTCACAGACCAAAGATTCTTCTAAGATTCTTTGTATTTTAAAATGCTGTATACCACCATCTATAGTTATATACATTTGTATAGTTATATACTTTTGAGAGTATGTTTTGAAACTTAAAGCCAAATTTGTGACAATCCCAGGAATCACTGGCTCCAAGTTCAATGTTGGCTCTTGCTTGGTCCTGCTTTCCAGTTGAACTATCAAATCCTGTCACATCTAGGGGTCTAGACAGCCATTACAGATGTAGGTCTAATTTTTTCCAAGTACTGACGTATACTTAAGCAGGCTGAGTTTCTTCTGTTTTTCTAGTTTTAGCCACTTGGCTACCAGTTCTTGTGATGAATTTGTTTATTTTGAGGCATAACACATTATTTTTCAAACTGGGAAAAACCCTTTGGCAAAAACTATTTTTTAAGTGTAAGAACATTTTCAACTCTAGCCTCCTTTAACCCTAATGAAAAATACAAACATGTGGTTTCGAGTAAAAGGGAAAAATATAACTGAATATCTCCTTGAAGGTCCACAGATTATTTCATTCTGTCTTTCCCTTACATAGCAGAAGAATAAAAGCTTGGGGTTTTGTAAAACTAATACTTCAGGACTGTTGGTGGATGGGAGAGGGAAGGGAAAGGATAGTGTCACTTGGATTGCTAAGGAAATTATGTAGATTTAATTTCAATAGCTTCTTGAAAATTCCATATCAGGGAATTTTGGGTTGCTGGCTGTAGCAGCTGGCATTTAAGGGCAAATATTATCATCTTGTGTATTTCCTTGCCAAGGTGTGGCATAATAAATTTATGGTATTTATCTAACCTGGCACCTAGGTAGCAAGTTTCTTTACCACTTGGGAGTATCAGTTCATATAACTTTGAGTTAGGTAGTGTTAGAAAAAGTTCATTGGGGAAAAGCTACTCGAAATTCAGTAATACTGGCAGAATTAAGCATTCCTAAGGATACAGAAATTCTCTGAATACATACAGGAGGTATTTTCACTCATCTTCAGTAACATCCTTTATACCCAACTGATTTCTAAGTCTCTAATTAGCACGCTAATACACAGGGCCTGAAACATGGTGGGGCCTCGTGGTAAATATTTAACATACATGTGGAATAACAGCAAGAAGTAAGTGGATGAATGATAAATGAATAGGGCTACACTTCCTATTCTTAGGGTTATTGCTAGAATAAGATTATTTACAATCAGTATATGGTTAAAGGATTCAGAAACTAGAGTAGGAAATATCTAATTTTGAAGCCATGCTTTATTATTTACTTGGTATGTGTTCTTTGGCAAGTCACTTCTCTAAATCTCAGTTACTTCATCTAAAAATGAGGAGGATGATAGTATTAATTTCATAATGTCGCTATAACAACTGATTTCAAAGTCCATGTAAATATCACAATGCCTGATACATAATAAACAATAAAATTGACTAATTGTAGTCATCCATGTCATCATCAATTAAATAAATTATAGTTGTGATTAACAAACCCACCACAAAGAGAACTCAGGACAAATAGTATTTTAAATTGAATTCTACCAAGCCTTTAAAGATGAAATTACATCGGTTCTTCACAATTTTTGCCAGAGATTACAAAGGAAAAAAATATTTCCCAATGCATTCTACAGGACCAGCATTACTCTGATACCAAAACCAAAGAATCTATAAAAAGAGGGAAACTAATGTCCCATATCCCACTTGCAAACAGAGGGAAACACTCTTTTTTTTTTTTTTTTTTTTCTCTATGTGGGTACCGGAAACCAAACTCAGGATGTCGCGCTTGACAGGCAGGCACTTCTGCCGCTGAGCTATTTCACCGGCCCTGGGAAACACTCTTTTAAAAATTTTAGCAAACTGAATCCAGTAATAAATAAAAAGTATGATGCATCACAACCATTCTTTGGGTTTATCACAGGATTCCAATGTTGGTTCAACATTTAAAAATCAATAACTTACCATATTAACAGATTAAAAAATAAAAATCATATAATAATCATAGTAGTTACAAAAAAAGCATATTGTGACAAAATGAAACAGATTTATAGTAAAAACTTTCAGCAAACTAGAAAGTGTAGGAAGGAAGTACAAAATAAATACAAAGAAAATAGAATTCATATAAAAACTAAAACTCATAAGAAAAATAAAATGCAGGTAGTAGATAAATAAAACTAAAGTAAAAAGTTTCAAATATTTTAATATAATGGACAAAAACCTGGTATATTAAGTAAAACCATAAAAAAAGCAACACATAAATGCTTTGTTAGGCACAAAATAGAAAAAAGTTAATGAAATAGACTCCAATAAGTTTATGTAATTACTTTGTGCCCCTTTTGACAAATATTTAAAAATCAAGATTAAAGGAATGATATATGATCAAAATATAAATGAGAAGAAAAGATAGAAAAGCCAAGTAGACTAAAATCCAAGGAGTAAATTAAAAACTTTGTCAAAGATCTACCATTTGAAAGATCTACCAGGCTCAGAATATACTTAACTCTCCAGAACAGGCTATTTCCATGTTACTCAAACTGCAAAGTTCACATGATGCTCACATCAAAATTGAAAATAACACCATTAAAAGAAAAATGCTAGGGAATTATTACTTATTAATGTACACAGAAAAATTCCTAATCCAATCCTTAGTGAATCATATGTTTAAAAAAAGAATTTTAAGTAGTATACCATTTTCAAGGATGGCTCAGTATTTTTTTTTCCCCCCTTTGGTACCAGGAATCAAACTCACGACCTCGCACTTGCCAGGCAGGCGCTGTGCCGCTGAGCTATATCCCTGGCCCTGGCTCAGTATTTTTAAAATTATTTAACACATTTTTAGTTCTGCAGTATATTAAATGTGAAATAATTGTTGTATAAAATGATGCCAAAATGGACAACAAAAATATTATAATACTTAGGAAACTATAAAATTATATTGAAAGACATAAAAAGTCTGAATAAAGAGTAAGTCATATTTCAAAATATAAATACTAAATATGTAAATTTAAAAAAAATTATTAGTACATGTTTGCAGTACATAATGATTACACATTAATAATGGAGAGTTGGTACATGCATATCTCAGTTCTTTTCACTTGCCCTTCCCTTCTTCTCCTCCATTCCCTCCAACTCTACATCCTTTTTTCATTTGCAAGAGATTTATCTCTCTGATTTCTATTATCCACGCTTCATTCTGCTCTTTTAATTCTTTATAGAGTGTACTTTGGGTTTCTCATATAAGAGAAACCATGTAGTACTTAAGCTTGTGTGTCTGATTTATTTCACTTAACATTATAGTTTTAAGGTTCACCCATTTTCATACAAATGACTCAAATTTATCCATCTTTGCATCAAAGTAGTACTCCATTGTGTATAAACGCCTCATTTTCTTTATCTAATCATCTGTTGATGAACATTGCAAGATTTAGCTATTATGAATTGTGCTCCTATAAACGTGGGTATGCACATATCATTGTGATATGATGTCTTTAACTCTTTCAGGAACATATGGGGAAGAGGAGTAGCTGAGTTGAATGAAATTTTTATTTTTAAAATATGTAAATTCAAGATAATTCAATGCAAATATCAAATAGCTCACATATGTGTATGATTTTATCTTAACAAATTGATTTAAGCCTAACTGAGAGAAGCCAAGATAATTTGGGAAAAAAATCATGTCAAGGAGATGAGCACTAGCAAATACACCAGTTACGGGAGTAGAATCCAGAGAAACTCAAGAATAAGTGCGAAGTCAGCCAGCCACATGGGCACATAGGTGGAATCCCAGCACACTGGTGGCCCAGGCAGGAGGATCACAGGTTCAAGCCCAACCTGGGTAACTCAGACACTTAGTGAGATCCCGTCTCAAAATAAAAACTAGGCCTGGGTTCAATCCCCAAGACTGCAAAAATACAAATAAATAAATAAATAGTGTAAATTTAGTAGCACAACAATAATATTTTAAATCTCAGGAAAAATAATTTGAGGCAAGTTGTGTTAAAGCAATTGGATATCCATACATAATAGCTAGATATACAAAAAATAAACCTCATGTGATTTAGAGATGTAAACATAAAACAAAATAATAACATTATTAGAACTACATGTATGAAAAATATTTTTTAAACTTGGGGTTAAGACAGTTTAAAATTCAAAATCCCAATACAAACACTTAATGATTATAACTGCATAATTTTTTTTTTTTAATTTAAAGCAAATAAAGGGCCAGTGATCTAGCTCAGCAGCATAAGCGCCTGACTGGCAAGCACAAGGTCCTGAGTTGGACTCCCGGTATCCTCATATAAACATAAATAAAGCAAATAATACGTAAGCAAAAATAAAAGATGTGAACTAGAGAAAACACAAGGCATTATAAATGGCTAATATTTAAAATACAAAATAAGTTTACATAAATTAATACAAAAAAATCAATCTAATAGAAAATTAAGCAATAGATCTGCACAGGCAGTTCACATAAAAATAAACACAACTGTCCAATAAACATGCAGTAAGATAGGAATGCTTGACAGTAACTAAGGAAATGTAAATTTAAAAATATTAAGAATCCACTTTGCTTATTAACTAGCAAAAGCTCTAAAAGATTGCTAAGAGTCAATGCTAGAAAAAAAGTTCTCTTTCAACATCAGTCTCTTCTTTACTGATTTCTTCACTTTGACCTTAAAACATGAAGAGCTTCTTCTCTTTTAACAACACAAAATAAACTGGGTGTGGTGGTGCATGCCTGTAATCCCAGTACTACAAGAAGGTGAGGCAAGGGGATCGCCAGTTTAAATCCAGCCCGCACAATTTAACTACTTAGGAAGAGACCTTATTTCAAAGTGAAAATAAACAAAAAACAAAAACAAAACAACAACAACCAAAACAGTTGAGGATGTAACTCAGTGCAAAGGCCTTGAATTCAATCCCCAATGCTGCAAGAGACAAAAAAAAAAGCAATAAAAGCAAAACAAACAAACAAAAAAACAAAAACAAAGTTATTTTTGACCTAGTTACCAGCAAGATCTGGTCTCCCTTCTTACTGCCAAACTCTCCCAGGTCCAGCTGGCCCCGTGGCTGCCTGTCCTCTCTGTAAATGGCTCCTTCCCCCCGGCAGGCTAGTTTCTCACAACTGAAGTTACACTCACAAAACTCCCTAGTCAACTAGTTACCAAATCTAATTGTTTTTTCTAAGGGCTCAAATGCTTTGGGTTTTAGAGTTGCTGTTTACCTTTGTTTGCTTGTAGCAGGATTACCCACTGCCATTCTTGAAACTGCTTTTTGTTGCTCCCACCCTCAACCTTCTGTTTCCTACCGGTTTGCTCATTGCTCTCCATTTTTTACCCAGTCTTCTTGTAACTACAACTGCCGCTGTTTTGCAGGTGTAAAAATAGCTTCCTGCATCTGGTCTGTGGGAATGCCTTCTCCATCAGTTCTGTAGCTCCAACCTAGTTCCAAATCCTGCCTCTACATTTCTCACTGCCTAACAGAGTCCAATCGGATGTCTGAAGCCACACTCTCCGTCTTCTTTTAGAAATACATTCCAACCTTTCTGGGTGTTTGTTTGTTTGTTTATTTGTTTTATGGTGCTGGGAACTGAACCCAGAGCCTGTGCATTAAGCTAAATTCCCAGACCTTTTAAAAATCTTTTCATTGTGGGACAGGGTCTCCCTAAGTCACTAAGTTGCCCAGGCTGAGTTCAATCTTTCTGTCTTCCTGCCTCACCCCCTCAAAGTGCTGGGATTACAGGTTTGTGCCACCATGCCTGGCTCTGACCTGCCTGATTTTATGATTAGCTTCAGTTTCTCTTAGCCCCCTCTGCTTGTCTGATGAACTTGTGTTTTCCAAACCAGATTCTTTACTGCTTTTCTAATTTTTATGTTTTGCTGTCCCCTTTTTCTGCCACCAATCAAGCCCTCTGTGCCTCAGGTCAACATTTTTAAAAAACACAATCTTCTAACACTTTCCTAAATATGAGTGTCCTATTCAGTTAACCTAGACAAGGTACCCCTGCTATATCCCAAGTAGCTTCTGTTTTCAAACCTGTGGTCACCTCCTTCCTCCTCATCCAGCTTCCTACCATTCACATGAAGTTTCTCAATACTTGCCTCTCCTGAACTTAACTATTTATCAAACCATTCCTGGGACCGTGTGCTATATACACTTCCTGTACTACTACCATCTTCTATATTTTCTTAGAGCTAGGACTCGGTGGTACAGGACTTGCCTAGCATGAGCAAGGCCCTAAGTTCAGTCCCCAGCACTGCAAAATAAATAAGTAAATAAATAAGTATATTTTCTTGTATTTATTCTTCTCTTCTTAAATGGAAATAAGCTTCTGAGGCAAAATGGTCACTATGCCAGTTAGAAATTTTATTTGTACATTAGTAACAGAGCTTTGCAGTAACAGTGACTGAAGGCGAGATTTTCTTTTCTCTTGGTGTAAAAACTAAAAAGGTAAGCAACCCAGAATAGGCATCCCTAAAAGGAAAACAGATTCTTTTTTCATTTCACCTTCTTTAGCGAATGGACACAAAGTGTTTGCTAGCGTTTCAGGCATCTAGTCCACGCTCCAGGTAGAGATGAAGAAAAAAAATAGAGAAACACAAAATAATATGTATCCAGATGAGTAGCAGACTTTTTCTTTTGCTCCTTGTTAGTGACAAACACTTCTGGAAACTTGAGGAAGTGAAAATATTGAAATGGAAATTAGTTTGTGTAATTATTAATCAAACATTGGAGAAGGAATCACATAAAAAAATTTTCCCATGCAACTATGATGGAATTTACCTTCTGTTTAAGTGGCTGTTGAAACCAACTCATTCTCACACTGGTGCATAGGGGTCGCATGACAGCATATTTGGTCAGAAAAAAAAATGATGTGGTAGCTGTGTGTAAAAGATAGAAAAAAGGAATGAAAGTGAGATTTTAAAATGATATCCCAAAACTAGCAAGTATATAAAATGAGAAACATCACCACCATCATGGAATCTCATGTAAACCGCTCAGTGCCATCTGCCAGCATATGAGCTGTGAGTCGAGATGTGCAATTACTGTTTCCAGCCATGATTATTTTCCTCTACAATAACCTTGCATATTCATTTTCTGATTGTGACCTCAAGGATCAGTGTGACATAGAATCAAAAGCCTAGAAAGGAACTCCAATGTATTTTAGAGTATTTCAATGATTTTGTGTTAAATGAAACCACTTAGCTAGTGGCAAGCTGGCTCTAAAACTCAGTTCTCCTGACACTAAGGATGGAGCCTTATATTCTTCACAGCTTCTCCTCAACCACTAATGCTTATTTCTCTACTGCTACCACCCACTCATGTGGATGAAATTAATGATCTCTGTAATACAGAAAATATCCATCGTACCTACCTAGGTGGCAGCTTGGTATCTTTCTTGGTGTGCCTCCACATCAAAAACTTAGAAGCAAATGAAGTTACCAGATAGTTATTATTTGGCCAAACTCAGTGAAATTTGGGTCTTGTTGAGTTTATTATGTCCCAACACTCTGAGGCTCCAATTGGATAAGTTGCCAGAAGGAAGGGCTTCATTCAAGTAAATGGATATCTTTTTCTTCCCAAAGATTGAAAAAAGACATTTAGAACAGACTAGTTCGCAGTGAGCTACCATTTCCAATTCATGTCCTTCCTGCAGTTGTAGGAAGGGGAGTATTTCATTAACAAAATCCAAGCCAGATCAAACTCTGTCCCCATTATTGATTCTCCTTTCAGGAAACCCACTGTTTTCCCTGCATCCTCCTTGGTTTTGGTCTGTAGTCTCCTTCCAAGTCCAAGGTGGTATTCTGGCTTTTGTTTCATGATCTTTGTGTCTTTCCATTGATCTATCTTCCTTCTGGAACAGGTAGAGAAAAAGAAAATAAAAACACCAGGATAAGAAAAAATTAAAAACAAAAATGACAACAATGACAATGAAGGATAAGTACTGTAGACTAGGGAGGGAGAAAGGGAAAGGACTGGTATTTTTTTAAATGTTATATATATTTCTTAAAACTCTAGCTTCTTCTTAGAAGTTTGAGAAATAGCCACCAAAACATCAGTTCATGATGACATAGATTAAAATCTACTTTTCATGGACTTCATTGGACTATTTAGTCATTATACCATCTGTATTAATTCTAGAAATGTTGGGCTTTATTTTGACATTATAATTGTCTTGTGTTGGCAAGAAAACATCCACATCTACATTTCTCTATGTTTGGAATGTTGGACAGAATGAAGAGGATTTCTCTTTGCAGCCAATATGGCTGGCTAACTCATAAATGTGCAAAGGTCAAAAAAAGTTGGGCAGATTGACTTTTTCTTTGAGAATAGCCTCGGTTCTCCTAAATGCTTTTCATCGTGTGTTGCCTATTTCCTCTGCTTATTTGCTTTCTAGCATTTAGATTGACTATCGTTTAGCAGCCCAAGCTGAAATATCCCTTTTCCTTCTGATATGTCAAAGATTGATTGAACTCACTTCCAGCTTTGGTTAAAACCTAATTGGATCCTATGCTGAATCTTGTGCCATTCTCAATCTAAACACATATATTTTATTTTTTAAAAAACAGTTTTTCAAACCACCTAGGTAGGGGAGAAGGGTTGTAACAGAAGGAGAGTATTGTCAGAGCCAGAAGAAACATGATTACCAGGAACACAAGCAGCTCATTTAAAAGCCTCCCAAGGTAATTCTGGAAATAGCCAAAGTCTTCATCCAGTAAGAATTCTTAATTTTTAAAGAACACCGAACAGGTGCTATGGGCCGTGATAGCACAGATGCCAACAGCATTAGCATAAAGAGATCAGGCATTACTTCTCTCTAAGCTTTTTCCCTCCTGTAGATAAAGGGAAGCTAGAGATGCTGCACTGGGCTCTGCCAATTCCTGGGCTTTCAGTCCTGTTTTTCTACAGGGAGAACTGGATGGGATGGGAGTTGTAAATTAGAAAGAATTGTGCCAAAAGTGCACAACCTCTTTGAACTAGGAACTACACATGTACGGAGCTTAGAGGAGAAGGTGGGGAAAGAACTCTATAAATTATTTCTTTCAAATGCAGTATTGAAAAACATCTAGCTGTAACACTCTATTTTCTTAGCTTTCTACTTTGCTAAGCTAGTGAGTTGTAAAGAACCACAGCTGGAAAAAAAATATGTTTTTCTCTCAGGAATTCAAAGAAGTACTGTTTTCTCAGCCTCTGGGGTGTGATCCTGTTTGCATTTTGTAAATCTTTTAGTAAATGGAAAAATGATACCCATCTTAGTCTGCTGCGGTCTATAAGCAGAATGGGTTACACAGAAGAATCTGATGCAAGCTGATCCTAGGCTAACCAGAAAAAGTTAGCCAAGGACCACCTAAGGCTCTTAAAGAACAGGGTCTCCAAGTGGTTATTAAATATGCGAGTGCAACCCATAGCATAGTGACTTACACACAAGGCACAGTCCAGGAGGACTGTGGGTAGTCTGCTCCATGGAGAGAAAGAGATGATCACTTCTTTTTCATCCCTTGACTTCAAGGCTGGGTCTTTCAGAAATGAGTAGATTTGGAGGAAGAGTCTGTCATTGGAGGTCAGTCATGGTGTCTACTCCATGTGTAACCCCTTTCAGATGAAGCAGCAGACCAGCAGCCTCTTCTGCACATTCAGAAGCCACTCTGCACAATGACTCCCACCAGAGTCACAATAGTGTCAAGCAATCAACCAGAGTCTCATAGGATCGAAGTAAGGAAATGTTAGAAAACCAAAATAAACAAACAAACAAACAAGCAAAAATTTTCTTATCAGAAACTGAGATGTGAGGTATAGGAATTAGGACTAAGAAGGGATTGGGGAATTCCAAACCATTAACAGGACATAAATGCAAGAAACGTAAGTTCAAGAAAAAAATATTCAGGGTGAGAATGCCTGACGATGGCGAGAGGAAGAGATGTTGCCTCTCTGATTATTTAAAAAAATCACAAAGGGGAAGAGTAAACCTCCCATTCCAAACTCTTCTGACACTCCTCTGTCAGAAGCTGTGCTGAGATTTCTTTCTGTTGTAGTTTTCTAGGGGAATTTGTGCATGTTCTAGCATATGAATACACTTATATGTATAGCCTTTTCACAGAAAGTATACCGCAAGGTTTTGCACAATTGTGGGTGTAACAATTTGTAAGACAAAACTATTCCTTTACAGAAGTAAAAATATTGGCCTTAAAAAGTATATGCCTTTTCAATTTTAATAGGTAAACCCAAATTCCTATCTTCTAAATTATATTATTAACATCCCAACTGCTGAAAAATAAGAGAGTTCTTTCCTGTCTCCAGAAGGTGTTCTAAATCTTCAGAGCTTTGCTGAATGAATAGACAAAACATACTATGTGGTTATTTTAATTTGTGTCTTTAATTTCAAAATGAAGCTGAGTGATGATGATTTTACGGTTTGCCTTTCTTCCCTTTTCATTCCAATATTTAAAGTTCTATTCAGAATGTTGTCCTAAACCAGTAGCATTGGCATTTTCTCAGAACTTGCCAGATGCAGAATATTCATGCCCTTGCTCATACCTGCCTGATTCAGCATTTGCATTTTCACAAGTCCGCCAAATAATTCGCAGAGCATTAAATTTGAGGAGCACTGCTACAGGCATTCTTCCCCGGCCTGCGATCTAGAACTCACTTCACAATTCAAGCTTCCAAGGCGTTCAGATTGGTTCATATGAAAGAATTCATGTTTTTTGGTCATGGAGTACTATTTTCACCACACTTTGACTTATCAAACCCTCTATTTCATTCTTTTCCTCTAGGATGTAGACAGCCTATTTCTTACTTGAATCACTGTCACCTCTCCACATGTCACTTATTTATTAATTAGTTATAAGTAGCTGCTGATTTTAAAAAATATGCCATGCCCATAAGTGTGCTTAACCAGGACATGTATATAAAAATTATTGCTATCAACTGAATAATGTATTCTCTATTCTTTGCCTGTAGTTAATCCTTGGCTCAGAAAGTCCATTTAAAAGTATGAATTTGATTCTCAATAAAGAAAAACATTTTTCTAATTCTGTGTTCAGACAGATTTTGTCCCTTCATTTATACAGTTTTAGTTTAGTGAAATATCCCCTTAAAAATCAAACTATCAACAATGAGAATCCTTCTGCATTATTTTTCTCTAGGGCTGTCATTACAAAATACCACCAATGAGGTGGCTTGAACAACTGAAATGTAATACTGGAGGCCACAAGTTCCAAGATCAAGGTGTCAGCAAGTTTGGTTTTATTCTGAGGCTTTTTTTTCTCAGTTTGTGGGCGTCTGTCTTCTCCCTGTGTTTCTACTTGGTCTTCCTCTCATCTTTTCAGTGTCAGAATCTTCTTTTCATTTAGGGGCTGCAATGTACTAGATTAAGTCCCACCATAAGAAACTCATTTAAATTAATTACCTCCTTACTGGCAGTCTCTGTGCACAGTCACATTCTGAGGTACTAGGGATTAGGATATCAATATATGAACTGGTAGGACACAGTTTATTCAATAAAAATTTCCAAATTAATATGATTTTAAAAGTAAAAATATGACTGGCTTCATTTTATGGTTTTAATATTCTGGATTCAATATACAAATAAAAAGGAATCCACTGAATTTAGGTAAATTGCCTCAATTCTTTATATTCCAGGTTTTTCTGCACATAAATGAAAGTCTAATATATGCCCTATCATCTCCAACCTTTATAAAAAGACCACAAAATGTCAGTGTTCCAAAAATGACTTCTATCATCTTTGAAAACTTCTCTTTATTCTCTTCCCTGTGGATTTCATTATAGCATAGCTATTTCCAAAACATTGTTGTACATGTCATGGACATCCACAATAGTCCCAGAATTTGTAGGGGCAGAGCAAGTACTCTTTCATCATTCTGTAAATGAGGAAATTAACATCCAAGGAGATTGAAGAAGTTAATAATATTCCCCAAATCCCATGTAATAAATCGTGGCTTTAACAACAGAATGAACTAGGCCTGGTGGGCATGGCTGTAATCCCAGTACTCTGTGAGGCAGGAGGATTGCAAGCTTCAGCCCAGCCTGGGAACCTTGCAAAGACCCCATCTCAAAAACTAAAAAAGACCTGGGGCTGTAGCTCAGTGTGAAGGCCCTGGGTTCAGTCTCCAGTACTCCCGAAACAAAACAAACAACCCTGGATCAATCATAAGCAGAGTAGCTGCCATTCTGGAAAAGACAAAACTGTGAACACAATAAAAAGACCAGTGGTTGCCAGAAATTAACTGGGAGAGAGAGAGATGAAGAGATAGAGCACAGATTTTCAGACCGTGAAACTACTCAGTAAGATGCTATAGGTAGAAGATTTGTCATTATAAATTTGTCCAAAGTCATAGACTGTTCAACACCAAGAGTGAATATTAATGTATAGTAATGTATACTAAACCCTTTGGGTGAAATGAGATATCTGTGTAGATTCACCGATCTGATGATCAGTTGTCATAACAGATGTGCCGTTTTGGTGGAGAATGTTGCTAGTGAGGGAAGCTATGCATGTACAAGTGAGAGGTATACAGGAACCCTCTGAACTATCCTCTCAATTTTGCTGTGAACCTAAAACTGTTCTGAAAAATAAAGTCTATGAAAAAAAAAAGGAAGAAAAACCAAATTCTTCTGACTTTCCCTGTGTGGCATTTCAACTGACTCTCCTGTGAGGCATTTCAACTACCTTCTTAATATATTACAATTTTGGCAAGCATTTTCTGCTGGGAAATGGAAGTGTAATATTCCAAGACTAAAGGCCTACAAGTCCTGAGAATCTTGGTACTTTTCTTTTACCGAGATTATATAATAATCATCTACAACTGAGCCTAATATTTAACTGTTTTTAAAAATACACTTCATTTATAAAGTTATTTGGAGTTTCTGTGTTTGTGATACATTTTTTCTAACTATATAATCATCTCAGCAAGAATTTTATTAAATCCTACATTTTTTTATACCTGAATAATATACTCAATTCTCATTGTACATGAGTCAGATTCTGGTAACTCTATTCCTCTCTATTGATTCTTTTTTTAAAAAATGCACTATTATATTATTTAATTTCTGGAAACTTCTATTATGTTCTGGTAACTATAGGCAAGTTTTGTGTCTTTCTTCCTTTAAATTTATTTTTTATTTTGGCTTTTCTAGCATATTTACATTTCCAGAAGAATTTTTCATTTTCCAGATTTAAAAATAGTTTTAAAAATAAGTTAAAAATAGCTTTTAAATTTTTATTTCAGGGCCGGTGAGATGGCTCAGTGGCTTAAGCGCCTGCCCGGCAAGCGCGAGGGCCCAAGTTCGACTCCCAGAACCCACATACAAAAAAGGGCCAGTGATATCGCTCAGCGGCACGGGCGCCTGCTGGCGTGTGAGGTCCTGAGGTCGAACCCCTGGTACCCACAAAAAAAAAAAAATTTTTATTTCAATGCCATTTTATTTTTGAAATGATTAAAGCACTAGGCAAGAATATATAAAATTATCATATTATTCTGAATTGACTAAGTCATGGAATCCAGAAACAAAGTAAAATTTGATAGTTTTTTTTTTAATAAAAACAAAAGAGAAACTTCCACGTGTCAAATACACCTTGAACAGTTTTAGAAAACAGTTGTTATGAACTCTTTTTTATTTCTAATATAACTTAGTTACTTGTTCTCTTCTTTTTGTTAATCAGTCTTGACCAGAGTTTTATTGTTGTATTGAGTTTTTACAAAACAAGCTTTTGGTTTTATTGCTTGGGTCTGCTTTTATTATCTTATTTCATTTCAACTTTTATCTTTAGTAATACTCCCCTTCCACTTTTTTTTTAGATTTTTAGGGTTTTTTGTTTTGGTTTGGTTTGGTTTGTTTTTCTTGGTCTTCTTTTCAGCTTTTTAAGTTTAGTGCTTATATATATTTTTTTGTCTAAGCTTAATATAAAAGTTTAACAATTTTTCTAAAAATTCTATTAACTTCCATGAGAAGTTTTAGAAGTTCCATAATGCCCATTATTATACTTCACTCTTTTACAGAAAGTGCATACAACCCAACATCCTCTTCTAATACAAATTTCTTTTAAATTTTAATCAGTATTTATAAATTACTGTTGAACTATATAACCTTTTCATTCTTACAAAACTTTTTAGTTTTTTTAGTTAATATTTGCCTTACCTTCTTCTTTTGTTTAGTAGTCTATGTACCTAAGCCTATGATTTTCCAAATCCTTCTAGGGATCTGACAGAAAACTCAGTTTTTCCCCAATCACTGAAACACATCACACGACCTTTCCACTCCCTTCCATCCGTGTGATTTTCCTATCACAGCTTCACAGCTGTAAAAGCTGCTTCATCCAGATGTGTTGCTCTTCAGACCCAATTTTATAGCTGTAGCCCAGGGATTCCCTTTTACCCTTTTTTTACCTAAAATCCTGGATTTCCTGATTTCACATTTTCATTTTTTATTTTACTATTTTATTTTGCTAATTCACATTCTCCAATGCTTTCCCTGAAAAGAATGAATGGGAGATCTTTATATGCTTGAAAAACTTCAATTTCAGAACATGGTTAATTTCTAGATCTGCTAGGCATGTAACTCTACTTTTAATGTCATTCTCTCTTTTTTTTTTTGTGGGTACTGGGGGTAGACCTCGCGTGCCAGCAGGCACCTGCACCTCTGAGCGATATCACCGGCCCTGTTTTTGTATATGGGTATCGGGAATTGAACTCAGGACCTCGTGCTTGCCAGGCAGGTGCTTATGCCACTGAGCTATCTCACAGGCCCTATTCTCTCTTAATTCTAAGAATTTTTCCACTATTTTCTAGCATTTGGTATTGAAGTTCAAAGGTCCAAGAAGATTCTCATTCCCATGTCCTTATTTGTGTTCTATTTTTGCATTTTGTTTTCACCTCCAGCACTTTGAGTTTTTAAAGCGATAGACATCTGTGAAAGTTCTTTTCACTGATTGTGATGGGCTATCCCAATCTGTAGATGCATTCTTCAGTTTTGCAAACTTTTCTTGTAATTTTTTACCAGCAATTTCCTCTCCTTTATTTTCCCATTTTTCTTTCTATACCTCCTAAAATCGAGATGCAGTCTTCTGTTGATCTTCAAATATTATATTTTTTCCATCTACTACATATTTATTTATTCATACTTCCATTTATTTTATTTTATGTGAGATATTTTTAATTTTATCTTTTAATTCTACTGAATTTTAAATTTTTCACAGCATATTCTCAATTTCCAAAGATCTTTCTTGTCTACTGATTATACCTGTTATGGAGAGTTAGTTGAAAGGTAGCCTTTACTGTGTGGTACAGGAATTACAAATTCCATATTCTTGTGAAATCTTCAAATGGTAACATCTACAATTCATTTTCTAAAGAGTGAGCCATTCATTCACCTAGGCAGTCAGGCCACTTATCCTCCTTTTTTGTCCTGCTATTCTCTCCTGCTCTATTGTTCTTACTATTCCCGATGTCCTCAGAATTCAGGTTGTGATTTCTCAAGCCCTCTAGAATATGTACCTTCAGGACCACATGGGCAGGCGTGGTGAGCAAGTTGCATTGCTACACAGTGGGGGAAAGGACCTAAGAAGCAACCACTCTACGTGAGTGGGGCTGTGTCAGCCCCAGGGCAAGTTGCATCTTCAACACCTCCCCCCATTTAGAGCCAAATGCGACAGACATTTTAATGTGAATTACACACTACTTGTTAGTATCATTGTTTGTGGGTACTTGAATAATAATTTGCACAGTTCAGTTAAAGCAAGTGTTTTTCAACTTTGCAAAATACATTGAAACTCCTCAGTTAATGTCTTCTCTTCTCCCTTCTTGTCATTTAGCTGTGTGCTAATGCTTCATCAACATTTTAATGGGGAATAGAACATATAAATGTCTATGATAAAATGGATGCAGTCATTTTTTATTTTTCTCCAATAAATACAACTGAAGACTGTGAATTGTACTATACATCAGAGAAAACAGGTTTTTGAATGAGGTATTCTCATTGTTTTTATATCTACAACTGACATTAATGTGGTTTTATAATATTTCATTTATCTGAAAAGTTAGTAGACTATTCTGTATGATTACTTTCAACTTTAAAATTGATTTTTTTGCTTTTATTTTCTTATTAATTTATAGTTTTATTAACACAAAGTCAGAGAATGTGACTCATCTAATTTCTGCCTTAGGGATTTATTGTGATTTTTCTTTGTTGTTCATGCATTGCACATGTTCCATTGTTCCACTGTTACTGTCATATTTGAAAATTATGTGAAGTTGCTTTTATTAGATACATACACATTAAATCTAAAGTTAATTATGTTATTATTTTTGTTAATCTGTTCATATCATTATACCCTTACCTCACATTCTCCATCTATAAAATCTTGAAAGAAGTAATTTACTGGCTTCCATTGTGCTTTTGGTTTTGTTACGTTGTAAAATTCTGGTTTCTCTTAATGTGTTAATAGGAGGTTAAAGTTTTGTGACATGTTTTTAAAAATATATTTATCTCTTTATCAACATAAAAACCCTTTTATTAAAATTTTACTTGAATTCTGTTTAATATATTTTATGTTTTGTGTACATAGTGCTTTTTGTTATTATTTCAGAACATTTTTTTCATAGCTTCATTTTAAAAATTTTCTGCATCATTTCACTTCTGGTATTTTTTTTTTATAAATAACATGTAGCTGGGCCGGTGAGATGGCTCAGCGGCATAAGCGCCTGCCTTGCAAGCGTGAGGGCCCGAGTTCGACTCCCGGAACCCACATACGAAAAAGGGGCCGGTGATATCGCTCAGCGGCATGGGTGCCTGTTGGCACGCGAGGTCCTGAGGTCGACCCCCCGGTACCCACAAAACAAAACAAAAAAAAAAAAATGTAGCTGGTTTATTTTGTTGTCATGCACAAATGAGGAGATTACTATGCTAACATCAATTTGCCATGGAGGGATTTTTAGCAGGTAAATGACATGGTTGAATTTACATATACAGTAGAAATGTTAACATTGCTGAGGGTGGAGAAGAAAGTGAAAAGGGACACGATAGGCAGTAAGACTAGCAGTGGGGATTGCTGATTAACATTATAATGTTGTAATCCCTATATTTTAATGCTTATATAAAGTGAAATGATAATGTGTAGACATTTATAGTTTCTTCTAGCTTCTGGAAGAAAAATTATGGAAATGAGGTTTAAACTCACAATTCAATTATGGGTAAATCATTCCTTTTTTACTTCAAAGATTACCTCCAAATGAATGAACATAGAGTAAATTACAAACTTCTTAAGGGAAAGTTCTGTCTTGTTCATCCTTATATTCCCAATGTTTTCTTCAGAGTATATATGCAATTGATATTTGTTGAATACAACTGAATTGAATTTAAAAGAAAGTGGCTTCATTTTTGAAAATTGTTTTTATGTCACTCATTCCACATTTCCTAAGTTTATAATAAGTTCTTAAGACTGAAATAGATTCTTATAATCAGTGTAAAAACTAACTTGACTTTGGAACAACTCTGAAGTTAAGCCAGTTGCTCTGAAAAATCAGTCCAGGTACAAGGTTTGGTACCAAGTGCTTTGATGTGTACCCTAGAAACTCACTTCCTCATGGTTCCTGCTCTCACTTGATAATAACTGACAAGTTGTTAAAGCATCCAGTCACCTTTCCCCCATCACTCCCTGTACATATGCCAAACTTCTTGCTCACCTCTCTGTGTCTACATTACTTGAAACTGCTCTCTAGTACTTCTAGTCCAATGGGTATTGCCTTTCATGCATTCATTGAACAACTGCTTATTTAACACTTAATAAAGCCCAGACACTGTTCTTTGTGCTGGAGATACAATAAATAACAATGCCTGCTTCTCTGACTGTGCCCTTGTTGAGATATGAAGCTGGACTGGAAAGAGCAGCACAGAGGGCAATATATGCTACATGCTATAATATGGGTAAAACTTAATATGACGCTGAATGGAAGAAAACATTTTCAAAAGGCAACATATTATATGACTCCAATTATATAAAATGTAGAGAATAGGAAAGAACATAGAGGCAGAAAATAGGTTAGTGATTTTCAGGTGCTGAGGACAGCAGGTAATGTGGAGTGATTTTTAATAAGTATAGGGTTTTTGTATTAGTAAGTGTTCTCCAGAGAAACAACTACTTGAATTGACTCATGTGGCATGGAGCTGACAAATTCCAAGACCTTCAAAATGCATCAGCAAGATGGAATCCCAGGAGAGTAGTTCCAGTCTAGTCTGAAGAACTGAGAATAGGGAAAGTAGATGATGCTGTTCCAGTCCAAAGATTGCCGAGGTCGAGATATAAGAAAATTCTGTTTCTTTTTAAGTTCAAGAGCAAGAAAAAGCTGATATTTCAGCTCAAAGGCAGTAAGGTGGGATGGATTCTCTCATTCTTACACAGAGGACAGTCAGCCCTTTTATTAGGCTTCCAACTGCTCAGATGAGGGTCAGCCACTTTAGAGAGGACAATCTGCTTTATTCAGTCCACTGATTTACATGTTAGCTCATCCAAAAATAACCTCATAGAAACACTCAGAATAATGTTTAAACAAATATCTGGGTACCCTGTGGCTCAGTTAAGCTGACATATAAAATTATCCATTATTCTTTTTGGAGTGATGAAAATATTCTAAATTGAGATAGTGGTAATTCTTGCCCAACTATGAATATACTAAAACTCACTGAATCATACACTTTAAAAGGGTGAATTGAATGGTATGTAAATTGAATCTAAATGAAACTACTTTAAAATAAGGTAACAAATACTAAAAGACCCAAATAAATGCAAAATTGAGCAGTAAAGAAAAATTTTGAGTGGTGTGGGTGCCACGAAATTTCATCCAAAAAGTTTATCTAGTTCATGTTTCTCAAAGTGTGGTCTGAAAGTGTGACAGGCAAGAAGTCTGCCCATCACTTAGGAGCTGGTTAGAAAAGCAGCACAAGCCTCACCCCAGACCTGCTGCACCAGGATCTGCATTCTCACAAAATCTACAAGTGATTCCTATGCAACATCAAATGGAGAAGCTCTGATTTAGTGGTCTTCAATTCTACTTACCAATTTATTTTGAACAACGGAGTAGTTTCTCAGCATCTTAGATTTAAGCTTGATATACTCACACAAAACAGTAGCTTTGACTATGTGGCTGACTATGTTAGATAATGGACAAGTTACACTGCTTCGCTGTAGCAACCACGTGCATATATACAGATTCTGCCAAAAAGAATGTACACACACTTCAGGAAGGGAAAAACTTGTATAAATATTTTAATACTAAACTTATTGAGACATCATGAGATTAATAAAAGTTACTTTTGGCCTCTACAATTACAAGAGGTGCTCAAAGTGATGGTCATTACCTTCCAGACATTTATTAGTACGTCAAACTGCCGCTCGGGTACTCTTGGTTGTTGAGATTGCTGCTCATGCATTTTCAACTTCTTCTCTAAGGTTCAACAGTAGTAGGTTTTCTATGGTATATGACATCCTCTACGGTTCTCCGTATGAAAGTGACACCACCTGTTGAAAAAACATCATACTATTTTTCTTTTTCTGAAGTGTGTATGCATTTTTTGGTGGACTTGGTGTGTATGTATATGTGTGTATATTTCACCAATGTAAATATCATGTTGTACACTTTATACAATAAGCAAGGAAAGAAAAGAGAGAAAAGGAAAGAAAGGAAAGGAAAGGAAAGGAAAGGAAAGGAAAGGAAAGGAAAGGAAAGGAAAGGAAACAAGGAAAATAGAACATTTCTGGTTGAAAAGGGGCAACAATCTTGCCCCTACTTGATAAACCCAGATCAACTCACAACTCACCCCACCCCCATTAGGATTCCAAGAAATACAATATGAAAACTGCTATTTTTCCTCAATAAAGTTTACAATGAAACCTAGTAGGCAAGGTGACAGGACAATCAGTCTTCTCTTGGGGACAGAAAAAAAGAATAAGAAAAAGATGTACTAACCTGGCTCATTCCACTGCTCCTGGAGAGCTCATTGCCTGCCCCAGATTCATTTTTCATTTTTTCCATCATGACCCAGGCCATCTACACGACACTTCATCTGCCACCACACAGTTGGCCTGTCTCAGTCCACACTGCAGGTACAGACATTTCCCAGAACCTGTGTGTGTATGGCTGCCTCTGGCCAAACCCTGCAGCTGAACCTTTGGCGCCGACACCCTTCACTCACAGAACTCACGGGGCAGTCAGGCAGCATCCCAGTGACATTCTTCACAGCTGCTGAAATGGCCTTTAGTTCATCTGGTATTTAACCAGGGTGAAGCCTCCTCTGGCTATGACATGTTTGTTGGTGTGAACTGAGCCCAGCTTATCTTCCACTCCCTCATGTTCAGAATTTCACACCAACTTGTAGTCTGCTGGCAATACAGCTATTGCACAAAATATTCTCCTTCCGTCTTCTGTTTGTGCTTTTGCATATGTATTTCTCTTAGACCATCTCTTGCCTACAGAGATTCCCAGGGTAGAGCTGGAGCATATCATTGTGCAGATAAGGAAATAAGGCCTAGGTACAGTGATGGTGAATCTTTTAGAGACAAGTGCCCAAACTGTAACACAAAATCCACTTATTTATCACAAAGTGCCAACACTGCAATTAAAACTGAATATTGAAGTTTTAGTTTAGAAAAAACAGCTCATATATTAACATCTTTTGTCTTAAAAGAAAAACACGTAACACTTGTGCCATAGCTTCGCCACCACTGGACCTAGGAGATTGTGCAGCTGAGTACTAGAGCCTCGATACCGTCATTCTTTCTGACTCCAGATATATTTCTCCTAGACACATTGTCCCAGAACTGGAATCTTCAGCTCATGATATCAAAGGGGTGGTCAGCAGGTAGCCACGCCTAAAAGTTACTGTAAATTTTCTACATCTATAAAAGCCTATGTATTTTTTTTAAATACCCCAAAATATGTAACCATGTTTTTGTCCCTCTCCAAAATCCTCATAGTGTGAATTCTTGTAGAGGAGAATGATGATAAAGATCTCATTGGAATCAAACCAGGACCATTCAGGAAAAACCATAAGTGTATGTACAAGAAATGTAACTATCTTTCAGAATCTACATGCTTCTGATTTGAGCCTTTGGAGTCTTTTAATGTCTGTAATTTGAAGAAAGGACACTCATCTATGCCCATAGATTAAAAGACACTATCGGTGGAGTAAATAGGAATTCTTCTGTGACTTACCTAATGTCACAACTTTGAGTCTCCAACTCTGCTGTTAGGCTCTCCATTTTCTCTCCCAGAAGTTTTTGACCTTGGCATTTGATCATAGTAATAAAATGGTGCTCTGCCTGAAGAGAAGACAGAAGTATCACTGATACTTGAGAGATTTCCCCCACCAAAAATGGATGACTGACTATCCTGAATAACCATCTACACTAAAAGTTCCAGTAAGGATTCATCCTTAGGATGAGCTGCTCAGTGTCTCTTTTCCTGCTCAACTGTCAACTCCATGAAGGTGAAGTACTAGTCCTTGATTCTTTTGCAGGACATGCCCAGTAAATATTTGTTGATGAAGGATCTCTTTGTTCATTTTCTGTTATTGCAAAGATATCAGCTACACTTATTGTGATTTTATTTATAAGTAGCCAAAACACATTAAGCTTAAGCAAAATGAGAAATAGGCTCTCGAGCCTCAGGAACAAACTGAAACCAGGAAATCTTTCTGATTCTCTACTCTTTCTTGTCTCTATTTCTCCATGTTCCTCTGCTTACTATTCTTTCCTACTGCAAATCAGCTTTCTCTGTGTCTCAGTCCACAGGCAAAAGATTTACACATCTCCATTCCAACTACATGGAAAAATATCAGAGATTTCATCTCCAGTGTCAAGCTTCTGAAGAAGTGATTTAAAGGACAAGTAATCGCTTGCAGGCAAGAGCATAGGATGGTATTTTGTGTGTGGCTATTTTCGTCACAGTCATTTGGGTGAGCTTGACATAGGGCAATTGCTGAAACAAAATCTACTTTAGATGCTTTCTTCTTATTTGTGCTTCTACTCCTATGAACTAATTATTCATTTAGTTATTTTTTTCATGTTTATATTTAAAAAATATAAACCTATTTCCTACCAATACTTCATAATTCAATACAAAAAAGTAGAAATTACTGTAGACATTTTAAAGAAAAGGGATTTAACACTGAAAATTAGATGTTCATAACGCTGAAAACTGTGTGGGAACAAGCTCTTATTTGGACCCTTGAGGATGACTCCACAGCATCGCAGAACTGATCCTTAAAAGTTGCTGCTACATCTGCCACCGTCAGGAAGGCGGCGCCACTGCAGCTGGGATTCAGAGATTAGGAAGCCACCTCTGCCCCAGCACAAACGTCTCTGACACCCAGGAGGATGGGAATTAGACATGGGAACGCTGCTGCAGACTCGCATCTCCACTCCACGCCCCAAAACCAAACGGAACAGCCAACAGCAGTGTGCGTCTCACTTCGAAATCCCCACAAGCCTGCGTTCATGGGCGAAGCTCATATGACTCTTTCGCCCTAGATGGCGAAGAGCCTGGGAAGTGGAAATGCCCATCTTTACCTGTCAGCATTTGAAGGATGAGAATGCACGTGAAGAGGAGGTGGGTAAGTTTCCAAGTGCTGACCATGTCTAACACACACCCACACACAAAAAAATACTCAGAGATTTAAATTTATATACAGATGTTCCTCGACTTACAGTGGGGCTGTGTCCGGATGAACTCATAAATTGAAAATATCACAAATCAAAACCGCATTTAATACACTTAGCCCAGTGAATGCCATAATCCGGCAGCGCAGTAACTGCAGAGTATGGCTGTGTACCCCGTGATCGTGTGGAGGACCGGGAGCTGAGCTCATGGCCACCGCCCTGCATCGTGTTGTACTACAAATTATCCTCCTGGGAAAAGATGAAAATTCAGAATTTGACGTACAGTTTCTATTGAATGCAAATCACTTTTTTTTTTTTTTTTTTTTTTTTTTTTGTGGGTACCGGAGTCGACCTCAGGAGCTCACGCGCCAGCAGGCGCCCCTGCCGCCGAGCGATTTCACCGGGCCTTTTTTCGTATGTGGGTTCCGGGAGTCGAACTGGGGCCCTCGCGGTTGCCAGGCAGGCGCCTACTCCGCTGAGCCATCTCACCCGCCCGCAAATCACTTTTATACTATTATAAAGTTGAAATTTTTTAAATCAAACTTATTTTAAGAAGGGACTGTTTGTAATTAAATTGGTCAATTTTTTTTGTTCTTTTTTGTTTTTTGTCATTTCTCCTATTGCTTCAAAGCTTATGGAACATGGAAACATAAAAATGAAAATAATTGTTGGGGACTAGTGCCATTTTTCTCACAAACTGTATCCAATATTTTTTTTTCAACCAAAAAAAATCCCTCAGTGATCATAAAGTAATAATATAGACTGATAGAAATTTTACTTTGAGTGACATTTTTGGCCATTGCAGTTCTAAGTCCATAGATGAGAAGTTATTCTCAACTTTGATCTCTTCTCAAAGGACAGCAGATAATGCAGAGTACCACAGGATCAGGAAAGACAAGGCATATTGGCTGTCATAATCACTACATGATAGGCCCTATTTCATAGGAAGTTTAATTAAAAACTGATTTTTCTCATAAGTCTCCACCTTAAGACTTTCTCATATCTTCAATTATTTTAAAAAAGAAAGTCAGATTCCATTAAACCTCTCTGAATGCACTTATTTTATTCAGCAGTGAGAAGAAAACTCCCACCCCACAGAGATTTGTTTTTATCACACCATATTGCCCGTGTTCTGCCTCCTCCTTGAGATGAGCCAAGGGGACTGGATGCCAACCTATGGAAGCTGGTTTTGCAGAAGCGGCATCTGCCTCCCCAAACAGGTCCTGGGGCTGTGCTGGCACTGTGGTCCTTGGAGCCCCCCAACCCCCAGCACTACAGTCAGTTGGTTCAGTCAATTGAGGGTTTGCTCCAGCTGTTACATCCTTGAGGAAGGCAACTTTGTCCAATATGCTTTTCAGTAAGACTTTGTTGAGCCATTTTTCCCATATTTATTGTGGATGATCATGTGAACATACCTTATGTATAGTCTGCCAAAGGACAAAGGTCATTGATATTGTATTCTACATCAAAATAACTTTTAAAATCTATAAATATTCTCAGTTGCTCACATTAGGTAGTCTGGAATGGGGCCCAGGCATCTGCATTATCAAGCTATTCTGGTGATTCTATGCTGTAAACAGAGTTGAAAAAATGGTAAGCGGTTGCAGTGACCAATTGGTCCTTCTTTGCCCAGGTTCTCTTAGTTTTGAAACTGCTAGCCTCATGTTCCAGGAACCCCTCAGTTCCAGGTAAATCGGAACATCTGATCACCCTTGACCTAAAAGTCTTCTTCTCAACTCCATAAAGAAGGCTCGATTCATATGAATGCATAAACTGTAATTATGCAAGAAAGTATAACTCAGATTGAAGCTTTGCTTTTGCCACCTCCTCACTGTGTGACTTTGGGGGGATTGACTCAGCTCTTCAGAGACTGAGTCTTCTCAGTTCCCTGTTTCTTCAGTGCTGCGTCATCTTGGGGACCATCAACATGACAAGAGGAAACAGGCTTGAGGAGGACAAATGACAAGATTGGAGTCACTGAATTACTGGGAGAGGTGCCCTGTTCCAAGGCTTAATTGTCTCCCACTGAAGCTGCCCTATAAGGAAGGAAGAATTCTCATCACTACCATCAACTTATGAATCACCACCCCAGGCTCATAGCAAAGCAGCGAGCCACCCACTTTCTATACCCTCTCCAGTGTACACATCTTATGAATTTTCTTTTTGATGTTTATTTCGAACTACAATTGTCTGTGCAAAATGTATTTGGAAGAAGCAGCTTGATTTGCCCCAAGTTCAAAGTCCTGGGGGTGAGGGTAGATTATATCTGATCAGGTTCTTGAGGTGAAGATTTCAGCTCACTTCCCTCCCCTGCTCCAGTTCTGTGGTGGGACTAGGAATATGGGTGTATACGTGGCCTTCAAACCACACACTGAGTTGTATTAAACCTTTATTGCTTATTTTTTCATGTCTCATATTTCCAAAGTCAAGATGAATATTGCAATCAATGTGTATATTTTATGTGCTGTTGTTTTCCTTTTCTCAAGCTTCCCCTTAATGAGTGGTTTTTCATACACTGAATAAAATTATTTATATTCAAGAGATCAAAGTATTCCTTCTAACTTTACCAGCAGTTCTATGAAACAGCTTTTGGGGAACAGAGAGCCTGTCTAAAGGCAGCAGGGCAACACTCAGGGCAGGAGCCTGCAAAAGCTTCCTAAAGGCAATAGAGCATTCGTACTCCCTTCTTCACCTTGTCCTCTGGACATGCATGGGTTTCACACTCTGGAAGAACATGAGTTTTTTCTTAGTTACTTTCTCATTGCTGAGACACAATATCTGACCCCCGCAACTGCACAGAGGAAGGATATATTTCTGCTCACAGTTTATACAGGTTTCAGTCCATAGTCGCTGGCTCCAAGATGAGGCAACATCACAGAGGGGCATAGCAGAGGAGAAACAGCTCATGGCACAGCAGCAGGAAGCAGGGAGAGATCAAAGGAGGAACGAGGTAGATAGACCCTTACAGGTCACGACCCAGTGATCCACCTCCTCAGACCAAGTCTCACATCCCAAAAGTCCCATCAATGAGCACATGAGGCTTTGAGAGGGAACATCTAGATACAAATTATAACAGGCATCATCTCAAATACATTCTGGAAAAAGTCCAAAAGTCCTTAACCAGCCCAGTCCTCAAACTCTTCTAACCCAAAGGTTTAGATAGGTAGAAGTTTTAGATAGGTGTCCCTCAAAGTTGTAATGAATGAGTTTAGAATTTGATGTTCAGGCCAGGCATGGTAGTGCATGCCTGTAATCCCAGCACTCCGGAGGCTGAGGCAGGAGGGTTTCTGTGAGTTCAAGGCCAGCCTGGGCTACATAGTGAGTTTAGGACCAGTCTGAATGACATAGCAAGACTCTGTCTCAAAAATCCAAACCAAACAAAACCAAACAAAACAAAAAAGAATTTCATGATCATATTCTGTTGTAACTATCAGTTCTCTACCATTTACCATTCTACTGACAAAACTTTATACCAGCAGATACAAATACGAAACAGGAAAATAATTGAGGCCCAACCTCTAAGAGGAGTTCCCAGAGGAGTCCAAGTGTTACCTGTTTTACTCAGAGTTATTTGTCTTACATTTTTTTGGCCATGAACTCTCACAACATAACCCCTGAATAAAGTTACTTTAAAAAAAGAAAAAGCAATGGGCACCTTGTTTAACTGCACCTTGGAAGAACCAACTCACCCATCTGGAGTTGAAGGAACAGAAATGAACAGATTTTTAAGATAATTATTCATAAGATGTCAACTCTCATAACACTGTTTCTTGATTATCTGCCGACCTGAGGGGCTCTTGCTCTACTCTCGGAATAATGTGCGACATGCTGACATCCGGCTGGTCAGAGATAATGAGATGTTTAGTGGGTTAGAGAAGGGGCCTGATGAGTCAGTTTAGCCTAACTCCCCTTTGCCTATGATTCTTTGGGGTGCTTTTCAGAACATTTGAGACCTGCATGGCAAAACAACTCAAAAGAAAGTCTAAGGTCCTAAATATTTATGTAGTCCATAATAGGAGGTAAAGAATAAATTGTGGTCCAAGAAACACATAGATTCTCTTATAGGAAATATTTAGATACCAGACTGGAAGTGTAGAATAAGATAAAATAGCAGCAATACATTTCAAATTCCACAAGTGCTCAGTGTCTATGTGTAACTATAAACTTATTTTGCTATCTTAAAATGGAAATAATACCGTAGGAGACAGTGGTGATGATGAAATGGAATAATTTATGTAAAGTATCTTGTTCATAGAAATATATCTTGTTCATTGAACTATATGACATTTAGTTCAAAGTTATACTAAATAATGACACTTTTAAAATTACACATTCTTTATTTATTATTAAATATTTCCACTTTGAACTCCTAGATTCCCAAGCATATTTTTAGAATATCATATTTTATTTGTGATATTAATGTGAGTACAAATTCTGATTTGGAGATTCTGTGATTCTCAAAAGACAATTATATTCTTTTATGTTACATTTGAAATTGAAACCTACGTATGTAAGTTCCTTTCAGAAAGGCGCAGGTCATATCTGTTGTGATTCTGTTATGTGTTAGCAAAGTGACACTGAGAAAGGCAATCTGAGGGAAACAGTGTGCTTATCTTATCTTTAAAATGAGATAATCTTACCCTTCCTTCCTCACAGGGCTGCAGAAGGGACCAAGATAAAACACACGGAAAATTGTAAAGCACTACAGAAATAAGAAAGACCACTATTCTGAAGAGCCTAGTGATCTCCTAGCATGTGTTTTCATCTGTGGGTTTAGAGAAGGTTTCCATTTAGGACACAGTCTCTACAACCCCAGATAAGTGTTACAGAGACATCAGGGTGGAACCAACGAAGCCTGCTGCCTGAATAGGACTGTCTTCTTCCATGGGTTCTGGGGAACTTACACCACCTTGGCCAGAATCTTGGGATGACCTCCAGGTAGAGCCATTTTCCTCCTTCCCTATATTCTAACACTATTTGCACAGGCTGGAAAACAGGCTCCACCCAGGGGAAAACCACACCCAGACTTAGAAATTTTCATAGCAAAATGTCGACCTCACCTATAGCACAAGTATCCACTTCAGCAAAAATCTCAGAACTTCTAAATTCCGGGGCTGCCAGAGAAGGTAGCTAATCCTCCTACCCCACCTCTCAAAACCCATTTTGAATAATGGATTATTAAGAAAGATATTCAAAGAGAAATACTCAGAAAGTTGTCTAAAATCATGGCTTTTAGTCTCTTAACCTGAGAATTCCTCATTATTCTCAAAAATTTTCAAGAAAAAGACTTACCAAGGTCTTCACTGTATGATAGCAGTTTTTTTCATATCCAGAAAATATATACTGACCAAAACTACTCACTACCAAGAATTCAGAGCTACTACAATAAAAAATATCTACCTGCATCTGTATAGCAGCTATTAATATTTGTGGGAGCCTCTTGTGAAATCTATGGAGGTCCATATAGATGTTTTGAACACAGGTTAAGAATCACTGCTCCTACTTCAAAAATTCTATCACTATGACCTTAGCTTTGCCCCAACAGAAACCATTCACATTGCTGAAGGTGAATGTATCAGCCAGCCTCAGATTTATGGGAATTTGAGGATTGACCATTACATTATCTAGCTCCACTCATAAACAATGCATTTCTTTCAAAAATTAATGCCAGGTAATGCTTACATTTCCTGAGGAATTAGTGCATGATTTTGATTTCATAATAATGTTTTTGACAAATGACAAATATGTAAAAGGAATCTGTCTGCCCTCCCAGACAGAGCCTTCCGGGGTGGCAGCTCCAAAATCCGATCCTTTACTCAAAAGTACCTCCTGCAAAAGTGGACAGGGCTTTTGAAACAGGCTCACATCAACCAAACTTGCAAGACTGTAAGTCAGAAGGTTAATACATGTTTTCACAATGAAGGTACTTTCTATGGAGTGGGAGAACACCAGCACTCACCATCCATCCCTCTCAGTGTTATTTAGTGTCATATTATTCACCAAAATATGGTGGGTAAACATTGAATTTGACAAATCCAAACAGTAGTTCCTGGTCAGTTCATTTTTTTCCCACCTCACAATCATCTGCACTTTGCCTAGAGCAATATTGGCAAAACTTTTAGAGACCAAGTCCCCAAACTGCAGGCTAAAACATATTTATTTATCACAAAGGGTAAACACTGCAATTAAACCTGAATACTGAGGTTTTAGTTTAGAAAAAACAACATGGCTACTTGGCTCACATGCCAAAAGAGAGGGCTCTGTGTGCCTGCTGCAGCACGAGTGCCACAGGTTCGCCACCATTGGCCTAGACCATTCTTAAGGACATTCTTCAAAAACAATGTCCATGTTTGTTTTGGTCCTTCCTGATAGAGTTTCTAACAAATTTCCACCCCATTTGAAGTGTCCTTACCTTTTTGGTTGGGTTGTCTCAGAAGTAGACCATGAGAAAAGAAACTGAATTCAAAACATTCATTTGGGAGGAAATTCTAGGAACCACTATTGATAGTTGGGAAGTGAGACAAGGAAGGGAAAACAACCTTGGGTTTGTTAAAAGAGCAAGTTATCCCTGTGGGCACCTGGGTCTCAGTTCACCTGGGAATCTCTGAAGGAGATCAGAACACCTGTTGAATAGCCTTTTTGATACTTCTGTTTCCTCATTGTGCCCATTTACTTGAGCACAAATGAGCAAGGAGAGTCTCTTCTAAAGGGTCTTATATAACAGTACAATCATAGGAATTACACCTATCACTATTGTTGTATAATGTAGCCTAATCAGGGGAGTGACAGCCATCAATTTTGATACATCATGTTGTTTAGAAGCAAGTCACAAGTCCTGCACATATTTGAGAAAAGGCAATTACACAAAGAAGTGGGAAACAGGAAGCAGGAAATCATTGACGATAACCTCAAGGTCTGTCTGCCACAGATATATAGTGAGTACTTAATAACAATTAATTTGCTTTTCCTGCTTTGGGTTCACCTATCACTACCTATATTATTACCATCACAGCAAATTTAGATGAGTATAATAACTCATGATGGACATCAACATTCTGAGATTTAAAAAACAATCCAGACATGACAACCCTGTGGTGACAATGGACAATGTCACATCACATTACTTGGCTATATACAGTTATCACACATTTAATGTGGTGAAATGTTATGACTACATCATAGTCAAGCTGAACTGATGGTTTTAATTTGGGTCTAAGGCTAGAACTATGCTGATGCTTTTGACTGCTGGCTAGGCCAGGGGGAGTAATATTTCCAAGAGTTTCTGATATCAATGGGAAGGCTCATTCACTCTTCATCTTGAACTTTTCAAGCACATGAAAGCTAATATTTCCCAGGTGGAAAAAACTGCCATTAGACATTCATCCCTTGAATTTTATTTTGAATGAGATTCTGAGTGAGTTACAAGAGTACAAGGATTGGCACATTCAAGCTCTGGGAACTCTAGCAATTGAAATTTCATTTTCTAAAGACTTGATGAAAAAAGAGAGTGCTCATGAAAGCCTGCAGGCAGCAGCTTCCATGAAGTCACCCAAGGATAAGTTACAAAAATTATTTACATGCACATAGCTACTGTCATTTCTCAACTCCACTTCCAACCCCGAGTGATGGGTCTTCAAATTTTTTTCTGTGGTTTTAAATATTTTTATATGAATTTGGGACTGAGAAATTTGTGGTTGTTGTGATGGAAACAACGACATTGTAAAGCAAGCAGACACTATCCTAGAAGTCTCTATTGATGAAGTTCTTTTGTCCATGTGTACATGTCCTTGATAACACCATTGCCCATAAGTTCCAAGGAGATTTGACCCAAAACCTACTGGGATCTCTGTGCAGACAATTAAAGTTGTGAATATTTTGGTATTAACTGGTGGTGATCAAGACAAGTTGGTCATTGGTGACAAACTCTCTGAACATCAAATTTTGTTAACACTGTTATTAGCCAAAATATTTAATATGGAACTGACAAAAAAAATAAACATTGCTATTGATTGCAACAAATCAAGTCTATCCTAGTTGATGATGAGGCTTACAGATTTATATGTCAGACTTATAGATTTAGAGTCACCATTGCAATTTTAGTCATTGTTTCTGATCTTTGTCCTTCCTGACTTTTATTATCTGGCAAATAATTCATTGGGTAGTTAGGATATTTGTGGAAAGTATGGCTTTAAATCAATGGTTCTGAGCCAGAGGCAATTTTGCCTTGCCAAGCACATTTGGAAATGTTGGATGTCACAAATTGGAAGTGATGATACTAGCATATCATTGGTAGAGACCAGGGATACTGCTTATTATTTTAAAGTGTACAGGACAATCACCACAGCAAAGGATGATCCGGCCCCAGATGACAATAATGCTGAGGTTGAGAAAACTTGCCCTACTAGATGCAGTACTCCACCCCACGTCTGTGAGGGATGTGCTTCACTCTCACCTGGACCCAAGTAAGAGGATGCAAACAAACTCCTTGCATAGCTCAACCAGGTCCTCTGAAGTTCAGTAGCATGCATAGCAAGATTTGATCGACTTTTAGTAAAACTCTGAAGAGCAAGGCTGACCACAGCAATCAGTGGTAAAGAAACACAGAAGAGAGGCCCAAGTTAGGCAGTACTTGTACTGTAACATTTCAGAGGGATAAGGATCCTTATTTTTCTGCAGGACACGGGGATCACAGTGTGAATCACCTCCAACAGGACCACCTCAAACAGGACAATTAAAATAGGAATGGATTATGAGGAGTGAAGGCTAAGAAGGGAGTGATAAGTAGCAGGTAACATTGGCATCGCCAGTAAGAAGTAAAAGGGAAATGGACAAAGGCAAGAGGGAACAAGGAGAATGTCTTCAAAGACACACTTACATGCCCTCTGGAAACCAGCACTGAAGCATTTGCTTCGTTGAAAGAGATGGTGCTAGTGATCTCTTCTGGCCTGCTGAACTTCCCGGGATAGCCATGTGAGTGAGAGGAGGGTGTGAAGAGCAGAGTGTGACAGTCACCTATCAGAATCAAGAAACCTATCAGTTTCTTCATTCCCATCCCAGTTTTCCTATGCTGGGCCAAAGGGGAAGCCAATGTTAAATATAAAATTGAGGGTTTAGCATTAGCCTAGAGTTTATTTTTTAATGTGTGTAAATGACCAAACCAGCTAATTTATCTGTTCCATCTTACGAGTCTCTAGAGCTTAGTCGAAAATGCAATTGTATGAAAGAATAAAGTCAATTTGTGTTTACAAGCTACCAGGTCCAGTTTATTCATTAAATTGGATACATTTGTGTATATAACTGATCTGGTACCTAAATTTATCCATACAAGTGGAGAGGCTAATCTGTGTGATTGTGTTATATATAACAGATCTATATGTGTGATTATATTTACATATTTAGATCACACAGTATAAAGAATTTTTGCATTGCTTTAGTCACTCAGCATTTTATGATAAACATTTTCTAACATCAATGAATTTGTCTTTTTTTTTTTTTTTTTTTTTTATGCAGGTACCGGGAGTCAAACTCAGGACCTTGCGCTTGCCAGGCAGGCGCTTATGCCGCTGAGCTATATCACCGGCCCTTAGTCTTTTATATTAATATATCACAATTCATGTGGCAACACAAAATCTGTTGTTGGATATTTCAGTCATAAGTTACAAATTTATAAGAAAAAGTTACTCATTTATGATTGAAAATAACATTGTAATAAATACCTTGTAAATATTTTCTTATGTTATTAGTTCTTATGTACTAAGATTACATATTTTATTTTAGGGTTCAAAGTTTTGCCCAACTTCTTTTGAAAAAGCTTATTAATTAAAAAAATTTAATTGTGGGTAAAATGACAAAATTTATCATTTTCACTTTTTTTAGTGTACGGTTCAGTGGTGTTGATTATATTCACAATGCTGAGAAATAGGTGTCCAAAACTTTTTCATCTTGAGAAACTGAAACTTGATACCCATTAAACAACTCCCAATTTCCATTCTTCCCTATCCTTGGGTAATTACCATTTTACTCTCCGTTTCTATGAATATGACAACTTAAATATCTCATATAAGAAGAATCATACAGTTTTTGTCTTTTTGTGTCTGACTTATTTCACTTACCATAATGTCCCAAAAGTTCATCAATGCTGAAGCCTGTGATAGAATTCCTTTTCATTTTAAGGTTGAATACCATTCCACTGTGTGTGTATACCACATTTTGTTTATGTATTAATCTGCTGATAGATAATTCATTCCCACCTCTCAGCTATTATGAATAATGGTGCTATAAATACTTACGTGCAAACATTTCTTTGAGACTCTGCTTTCAATATTTTGGATAAAGGATTCAAATAAACATTTTTACAAAGGATGACACAAAAATGGACAACATGTATATGAAAGGCTGTTCAACATCTCTAACATTAGAGATCAGATCAAAACTACAGTGAGCTCTCACATCACACTGTGTAAAAGAAAGAAAAGGAGAAATGAAGGAGTGGAAGGGGAAGGAGGAGAAGGAGGAGAAATTATGAGAGAAGAAGGAGACTGGAGAACGGGCAGGAGAAGGAGGAGGGAGAGGAGGAGGAGAAAGTAGAGGAGGAGGAGGTAATGACAAGTGTCGGCAAGGCTGGGAAGAAATCCGAGTCGTTGCGTACTGATGGTGAGAATGTAAAATTGTGCAGCTGCTTTGGAAAACAGTGTAGAGTTTCCTCAAAAAATTAAAAGTACCATATGATCAAGCTTTATTAATTTATAGTCACACTGACAATATTCAAAAATGCTTCTCTCTCTGCACCTTTAGCAAGATTCAATATTTTGATTTTGAAGTCTTCGATAATGTATCATTTATCTACTGATGCCTAGCAAAGTACCCCAAAGCTGAGTGGCCTCAAAACCCCCCAACAATTTATTCCTCATAGGATCTGAGGCTAGCTGGGCTGTTCTTCTCTTTGCATGGAATCAGCTGGAGTCACTCGTGGGACCGTGGGAGCCTCGGCTGGGATGAAAGGTGCAAGAAGACCTCGCTTACATGTCTGGGGCTTTAGTTTGGGGTATGGGCTGCCCAGGTCTCTGGTCCTAATGTCCTCTTTTTCCATCAAGATACGTATCCCGATCATCCTACCAGCACGGCAATTGGGCTTGAAAGGAAGGAAAATGGGAGCTGTGAATCTTCTCAGAAAGCAAACCAAACACTGGCACCCCTTCTACCCTATTATATTATTCAAAGCAAGTAACACAACTTGCCCAGCACTTTGGAGAAAGGAGAAAGAAACAGCACCAACTGATGAGCAGTGTGTCATGCATGACAGCTATGGAGGAATTGTGAGTGGCTATTTTTGCCCACCATTTACCACAGATGATTTGACACAGTGATGACAATCTTACTGATGCTTTATTTTATATTTCTTTCATTACTTGTAAGGTTTTTTTTCCACATTTCTGCAAGTCACTTGAAGTTCTGTGAATCTTTTGCTCATGCCCTGTGACTTTATTTTTTTATTTTATTTTATTTTTTTAGATAGGGTTTCATTATGTAGTTCAGCCTGGCCATGAACTTTCTCTGTAGCACAGTCTGGCCTCGAACTCACAGCAGTTCTCCTGCCTCAGCCTCCTGAGTGCTGGGATTATAGGCATGTTCCACCATGCCTGGCTGTGCCCTGTGACTTTAAAAAAATTTTCTCCAACAGTTTTAAAATTATATTTTAGAGTATCTTTATATATTGTTTGCTAGTTGTGAAAAATAAGACATTAACCTGTATTGTTTATATATTTATTGTAAAACTCTGTCTCATAGAATTAAATTTTTGCATCCAGAAAAGTATTCTAAAGTTTTAAATTTTCAAGTAGTAAAATCTAGTGGGTTTTCCTGGTGACATATTCAGTGGTAATATACGTAATGCACATCCATTATCTTTTTGACGACCCGACATCTGAAAAGCTCTTCCAGTTTGGAGAAATTTCCAAATGAATTTGGTATGGGACAAAGCCCATATGCTTTGTGATATACATATGGCTCCTGAGGGGAAGTAGAGAAAAAATTATACAAATACCTCTTTTTAATGTTTATTTGTTAACTTTTAAAATTATTTTGTCTTCTAAAAATAGAAATTAAATTTTACCAATTATTAATAGAGACACAAATCTTTAAGGCCTTTGCCTGGATCACATACCAGCTATAGGAAGTGTCCTGAAAGATACAAAGACTGAGGGCTCTAAAACATAAAGAACTGATGGTCCTGCTCTGCTGTCTTCCTACATTTTCAGAGGACTTCAGTGGGCTGCCACTTTCATGTGCCTTAAGAAAATAGATTTATAAATTATAGAACCTGACTTCATATTAACTACCCTTCAAAAATGAGTGCATGTCTAAAAAGTTTCCTGCAAGTGTACGCAAATTGAATAACCTATTATCAATGTAAATGCAAGTGAAAAACAACAATGAAATAGCAGAGTCGACACCACTTCTCATCAGCCACCTTAAAAGCCCATCAGACTTGCCAAGAGATTGGTCAAAACAGTTAAAATGAGCAAGAACACTACTTGACGTCTGGATGTAGACTACCATCCTACCTGCACATTTTATCTTGGTAGCTAATTGCAGCACAAAGACATCTTGATTGACAAGACTGTCTACATAAGCATCCAATATATAAAAGCAAACCTACCATTTTTCTCAGATACTAAAAATCACATGGTACTCATGCAGTACTTAAAATTTCCCCCTAAGATTAATGATAAATATTTATGCTGAAGTTTCTTATTAAAATATTCCCGAGGAAAAATTTTTTAACTGCAATGCTCATTAAAAATCAGCATTGAAATAAATTTAAGAAGTAATCCTTCGATCACTCTCAAAAATAGTTCAACCAATATTTTGTGTAGCCTATTCAATCACAGTACTATTAATACAATATTGTTTATAACCATTTTAAGTGTAAGTAAAATACATTACTACTATAACACAAAAGTAAATACAAGTAAGGCTGTGAGTTTCTATAATCCCAGCTACTGTGAAGTCTATGTCAGGATTCCAAGTTCAAGGCCAGCTTTGACAGTTAAGCAAGGCCTTGCCAAATAGGACATAAAAATGCTGAGGTTGCAGTACAGTAATAGAAGGTCCCTCTGTTTATATCCCAGTGCTCCAAAAGGAAGGAAGGAAAGAAAGAAAGAAGTAAGGAAGGAAGGAACAAATGAATGAAGGAAGGAAGGAAGGAACAAATGAATGAAGGAAAGAAGGAAGGAAGAAAGGAAGAAGCTTCTATCTTCATCTTTATCACATAATTTAGAAATATACATTTGTGTGTGGTTTTCATATACTATCACACAGCTATACCTTACAAGTAAATATGTATAACTAGAAATACTGCTGATCCACAAAATAGGTAAATTTGAAATGGTTCCCCTTCAAGTAAGTCTTTTGAAGTTAGTATATTATTGTTTCTATATCAAGTACAAAATTATTTTACATAAATTACAAAGTAAGGTTATTGCCATAACATGACAGAAAATACAAATTTTAATTTAAATAATTGCAAACATCAAACATCAGAATATACTTTTAAAGTCTTTGTGACAATTGCAATATTTATTACTCCAATACTTCATTTTACATGTAAATCATCTCAGATTTATTTTGCTGGTCTTCTTAAGACTATAAGTAGTTTTAAAATTGTTTCACTTTGAAACTCTACATTCTCCTCTAGACACTGAAAATTGCCAAAGTTATATTATCTTAGAGCGAGAAGAATATTTGGAAATGTGTCCAGTAAATTATTATTGCAAACATTACAATATTGAAATTGCACTAGTGTGTAGGAAATCAATCTAGATTCTAGGAAACACTTAAGGATTTTAGTTCCTCATGTATTTATGACCTATCAGTATAACAACCTCTATACTTAAAACCAATTGTAACTTTTTATGTAGTCATAATATTTCATAGTCCTCATATTTCTTCAATTGGCATGTTATTTAGAATACCAAAACAGGCATGATATTCTTTTAGTTTCATAACCCTTTCCTGAAAGGGGATAATATCACATCTGATAAAGAAAACAAAAATGTTGTTTTTGGATGAGATGAATTTAATTTAGGATTCCCAATGAAAATTGGTTACGTCATTTTTAGTTTTTATCTACAATAGAGAAGTTCAAATCAATGTCAAAAACAGCAATTTATTTAGCAATAATAATGTATTTTCATATAAATCACAATTTCTTTTTTAAAAGTAATTCTTAATCTCTGAAATTTCAAGAATATTAACATCTGAATTTTAGTTTCTGCAACAGTTTGATTATAACATACTTTTTAAAATATGATAAATTAGTTCTAAACATATATATACAAAGTTCACTTTTTAAAAATACCTTGGGGGCCGGTGAGATGGCTCAGCGGCTTAAGCGCCTGCCCGGCAAGCGCGAGGGCCCGAGTTCGACTCCCGGAACCCACATACGAAAAAGGGGCCGGTGATATCGCTCAGCGGCACGGGCGCCTGCTGGCGCGAGGTCCTGAGGTCGACCCCCCGGTACCCACAAAAAAAAATAAATAAATAAAAAATAAAAAATAAAAATACCTCATGAATTTTGTTCCAGAATTTGTAGCTTTATTAATATCATCAAATAATTCTAAAGGAAATTGTAACCTGGCTTTACTTATGTTTTCAGTGGCAAGATGCTATTAATTGTATTTTCTTCTACAAATTTGGGAAGGACTAAATATTTCTATTTTGTAAATAGAGTTCTGAAACTCTTCTATTTTTATTGATCTTAAAAAGTAGTTTCCGTAACTGAACCACTAGTCAGGGTTTTCAAAGAAATTTTTGCTGTCTCTTTTCCTCCAAGTTTAAAACATACACAGAAAGTAGAATACAAAATAACTTATCCTTTTTTTTTTTTAATTCATAAAAGGGGGGCTGGGAGGTCACACACACACACACACGTTTTTCTATTGAGATGGTATCTGGCCTTGCTACCAAGGCTACTTTGCCGACCACTTATAAAGAAAATGTACGAAAATCAAAAACTGTCTCAAGAATGGCATATATAGTCATAGAAACAAATTACAAAAGACAATGCTTGAAAACGGTAGGTTACAGTCCCGTGGTGGAGCCTGTTCCCAACCAGCTCTGCGGTGTGAGTATTTTCTAGGATAACCCTGCAGGAAAGCCCAACACCGCAAGTACTGAGATCCATGCAGGTTACAAAAGTCACGACATGGGGACAACTAAAGAAGACAGCGCAGGAGGCGCGGACGCTGGTGATGCAACAGGACCTCCCACAAACTCCTGAGAATATGTTTGTTGCTATGATGACCAGCAGAGCCTATATACTGTTTCAACTGCTGCAATTACAAAAACAAAGAGGGGGAAATGTTGGGGACCACAAGTTCACAATGGCTAGTTTTACATACTTCCCTAAGGGATGAACGGAGGCTTGGGAATATAGGTATCACCCTTTTGAGATTTCCCATTATCTCATTAGGGGTGGGCCATCCTCTTCCACTACTAAGACTAAAAATAAGACCACTAAGACTAAGACTAAGACCAAGGCTAAGACTAAGAGTAAGACTAAGACCAAGCCTAAGACTAAAACTAAGACTAAAGATGCCCCAGGGCAGTATCCTCATTAGCTTAAGATTGCTACCGCCCTCTAAGTCATCTGATTCTACCTCCAATTATTGTGTGCACCCAATAAAAAGTGGCTAGCTTGGGGTGTCGTTGTCTCTCCCCATCCTGAGGCATTGACCTGCGTTGCCTTCTTTAGTTGTCCCCATGTCGTGACTTTTGTAACCTGCATGGATCTCAGTACTTGCGGTGTTGGGCTTTCCTGCAGGGTTATCCTAGAGAATGCTCGCACCGCAGAGCCGGTTGGGAACAGGCTCCACCACGGGACTGTAACCTACCATTTTCAAGCATTGTCTTTTGTAATTTGTTTCTATGACTATATATGCCATTCTTGAGACAGCTTTTAGATTTTCATACATTTTCTTTATAAGTGGTTGGCAAAGTAGCCTTGATAGCAAGGCCAGATACCATCTCAATAGAAAAACGTGTGTGTGTGTGTGTGTGTGTGTACCTATACTCTTTCTCTACTTATCTCATCTCCTGGACATACTTTCCCAAAATGATCATAGGTAGTAGTACAATATTTGTCTCTTTATGTTTGCCTTCCTCACAGTGATTATCTTCTGTTCTACCTGGCTTAGACTGTATGTATCTGTAGTGTGTAGGAGCCAGTTTGTACAGTCTGGTGAAAGCCTATTGTTAAATATTTAGGAAATTTGGAAGCCAGTTATTTAACCACGGTAGGCTTGCAATCAACATTATTAGCAATATTTATACCCTTGAAATTGGTAAATGCCACAAATCGGGGCTTTTGTCTTTTTCTTAGGAGAGTCGGTTCACCCAAATATTTAAAATGTGAATGATAATTAGCATTGTTCATTTGTTGAATCATTTCATTAATTCCACCTCCTATAATCTTAATTATTTGATTTTGCACTTATCCTCTAGATAATGTATAGTATTGTTACTTATTGCTGATGTTTGTATTGTGCATGCTTCTATCAAAATGTCAAATTTTGCTATCATTTATACCAAATGGAGAAAAGTTAGTTGTCACTGTCTTGTACATTATTCTCTAAATGCAAAATTGTGCCACTGAAAACTTAATTATTAACCATACACATTCACAAGTAACATGTTAATATTTTCTCATTTTCAAATAATTTATTTTCTATATCATAAAAATTATATTTTTCAAAATAACTTTTAATTTTAAATATTTAATAAAATGTTTGTTGTGCATTTCACTTTGTTCAACTTTTCCTGAGATTGGATGATAAAATCTGCCAATCTTTACACCTGTTCTTTTTATTCAGTTGTTTTCTCCCCCGTTTCCCCCAGAGTTTGAAAAAAAATTTTGTTTTAGAAAGAATGCATTAAAAAAAAGAACAAGAGGGCCGGTGAGATGGCTCAGCACTGTACGCACCTGCCTGGCAAGTGTGAGGGCCCGAGTTCAACTCCTGGAACCCACATATGAAAAAAGGGCCGGTGATATCACTCAGTGGCACAGGCGACTGCAGGCATGCGAGGTCCTGAGGTCGACCCCCGGTACCCACAAAAAAAAAAGAACAAGAGTGAGAATTTTTTTTCACCATTTGGAAGGATCCTATTTTCTAATATTTTTAAAAAATCTATCTGTGCTTTCTTCTAGAAGATAAATTTGTTTTATCTGAGATTAGCAATCTCTTTTTCTTCTTACCTCTGGTGTTCAACAATCAAAATAATTTTCTTCTGTTTTACTGTTTAGTAACTTCTCATTTTTAGTTTTTGTGATCATAACATATTGTTTTTTATCTTCTAAATATCTGGGTAAAACTAATGTGATTTTTAGTATATTTACCTTAGAATGTATAATATTTTGAAATTATATTATTTAATGAGATACTAAGCTTTCACAATAATTAAAATTTAATAATAAAAATTTCACAGCAACCAGTAAATAATTGCCATGACATAATTAGAATATTATTTTGTAGTAACAGTAAATGAACATTAATTATATAGTGATTCACATCATATGAAAACATTAGACAAAGTGGAAATTCCACAACATCATTTTGGTAGAACAAACAAATGGTAATGCTATGACCTGCAAAACAAAACTCAAAATTTAGCTAAATTGTGCCAACAAAAGAACTTTCTTTTTTTTTTTATTTTCAAAGGAACATATGGGTGAAAAATACTTTCCATCTAGAAATACAACTTACTGTTACATCCACAAAGTCTTTTGCTTTTTGGTCTCCTTGCTTTCTTACTGAGACAAAGCAAAATGATATCTGTCTACTCTGTTAAGAAATACACTTTACTTGATTGCTCAGAGAATTGTCATAAAAAATATACAAATAAATCTATCTTTGAAACCTAAACATTTACAATAAAAATATGAAAGATGAAAAAAAAAAAAAAGAAAAAAAATTGTGTCAAATAACAAATGAAACGTGTATACAGTGTGAATAGCATTCTTCTGGTTATTGTGCCATTGTGTAGAAGACAACCCAGATATCTGTCAGCAGCAGCTGCGATCCTGTGTTGGAAATACACATGCAGAATGTCTGGAGACCACTGCACTGGCATAGTGGAAAGACTAGTTAAAGTCGACACTACTGATCCAGAGGGCCCCGGCGGGCTGCTGAGATCACCAGGTGATACCTCCCTTCATCCAGAAGACCCCTGGCAGGCCGGAGAGATCGCAGGTGACTCCTCCCTCCATCCAGAGGGCCCAGGTGGGCTGGCAAGATCGCCAGTGACACAGTAGGACCCTGACTGGGTTGCACACAATGGGAAGGTGGGACTAGCGGCCTGGAAAAGTCTGAAGCAGCAGTAACGATACAAGCCAACAGTTGGTAAGTTAGGCGAACCAGCATAGTGCTTGGGCACAAAGACATGCAGAATAAAAGCAGGCAGGTAGGACCGCCCCCCTCTCTTTTTATTTTTGTTTTTGTTTTGTTTTGTTTTCCCTGTTCTATTTTGTCCTGTTTTGCTTTTCCTTCTATATGATTATTTGTTTGTTCATTTTTTTCTATGTGTGGTTATTTTTGTTCTCTGTTTTTTTTTTCCCCCCTTCTTTTCTCTTTCTTTCATGACTTAGATCTCTAACCTCTCTTTTGGTTTATTTCTACTCATCCTCTTCCTCCCTTTTGTCAACTACCTTGCTTGATTTTATGAGTAAACATTGTCTCTTCTCCATAAGGTTCACATCAACACTCCTGGGCTTTCTCTTCCAAGCCTTCCCTCTTGCGTCCTACAATTACCCAAAACTTGAATGATCACCCTTTACCCTCCAGCCTTGCTCCTACTATATTTAACCTCATTCATCTCTCCATACTACCCCCTATCCCTCTTTTTTTTTTTTTTTTTTTTTTTTTTTTTTTTTTTTTTGGTGGGTACCGGGGGGACGACCTCAGGACCTCACGCGCCAACAGGCACCCGTGCCGCTGAGCGATATCACCGGCCCCTTTTTCGTATGTGGGTTCCGGGAGTCGAACTCGGGCCTTCGCGCTTGCAAGGCAGGCGCTTAAGCCGCTGAGCCGTCTCACCGGCCCCCCCCATCCCTCTTAAACCCCTCACACACACAACAAGGTAAAATCAGTCTAATAAGTGGAAAATCATTGCATACGAGTTCCTGGTACAACTTGGATTATATTGTATAACTGTAGAACTTGCTCCTGTGGTTGAAGGTATCAGGCTAATAGTTACTACAGTTTGTCAGTAGCCAGACTATGCTTGAGTCTAATGTTATTGCTGGCTGTACTACTTTAACCAGGATGTCATACCTATCATAATCAGTTTTTCTCCCCTGTGTGACAACACTGCAATTGTAAGGGGTCGTATCCATCACCATAGTCTGGTACCAAAGGAATGGGCCCTGAGTCAAATAAATAGCAACTTCACACTCTTAATATACTGGGAAGGTATGTTCTTGGGATAGATATAAAGGCCAAGAACCACTACATCTAGAAGACATCCTGAGGAACAGACATTTCCTAGGGAAAACTTGATATCAGGGATAAAGCTTATCTAACATAAAAAATCTGCAAGAATCAATGCAGAAAACAAAATAAAATAGAAAATAGAAAATAAAAGAATGATAAGACAAAGAAGCAAAATGCAACCCCAAATGCCCAGTCCACACAGGACAAGTCCAGGGCACAGAGATAGAGGAAACCGGAAGCTAACCACTGGAACTTTCTGAAATGATAACAGCAGAAGTGAAAAAACAATGGAAGAGTGTATAGAAAAAATTAATCTTTAAGATGCAAAAAGAAATGATGATCAAAATGAAAGACATTAAAGCAGACACAGATTTAAAAAAAATAGAGGAGCTCAGGAAAACTATGGAAACTATGAATGCCCAAAATAAAAAAGAAATGGAATCAATGAAACAGATCCAAACAGATATCCAGGAGATTAAAAACTCCATTGAAAGTATATGCAACAGATTGAATGAAAGCAAGGATAGAATATCAGATCTAGAAGGCAGGATTTCGACTAGTGACCAGGAAAAAAAAAAGATAATCTTAAAGTTGGAACTACTGTTGTTACTATGATTAAAAATAAAATTTAAAGTAGTCAATTTGATCTGTTTATTCTTCCACTGGGTTTGCTTTCCAGTTTTGCTTATAAAGTTATTTCCTTTATAACATCACAGTGTTAATCACCTATATTTTTTGCTATTTTTACATTAAAAATTTTTCAACTCTGTTAAATATATTTTAATGCAGTATACATAATAGGAATCTAACTTTCCATAATAGTTTTACCCACTATGTAATCACCTCTATTTAATAATTTTTCTGCATTCAATTATGATGCAATTTTTATCATAATTTTTCCTGTGCTGGAGTCTATTTCTGGAATATCATTACCTCTATTCATTTGACATTAACACACTATTTCATTCTTTATAGCTTTATAACAAATTTGATTATCTGGCAAGATGAATCATTACTCAGTATGCTTTGTTTCCCATTTCATAAACTATTTTTGTTCATTTTTTGTGTATAACACAGGAATGAAAGTGTTGAGATAATGAAAAATATTCCACAGAGAGAGATAAAGTCAAAAAGAACTTCCACTGAATAGATGCCCCTTAGGCCCAAAGCAATGTTGAGAAGGAATTTCATCTTTTTTGTCAACTCTGCTATCTTGAAGCAGGATTTATTTTCTGGTATTCTATCATCTACTAAGAAAATTAAAGAAGGATTAATATATACATATGCTATTGGAAATATATGCCCATAGGGTAGTTTTTTTTTTTTTTTTTGTGGGTACCGGGGGGTCGACCTCAGGACCTCGCGCGCCAGCAGGCGCCCGTGCCGCTGAGCGATATCACCGGCCCCTTTTTCGTATGTGGGTTCCGGGAGTCGAACTCGGGCCCTCCACGCTTGTCGGGCAGGCGCTTAAGCCGCTGAGCCATCTCACCGGCCCCCCATAGGGTAGTTTTATCACAGCACTTCTTTAGTTTGCTTTTTAGAACATGCTCATGTAAATAGAAAGTTTCTGAAAATATTCTGAAAAAGTAAAATTATATTAATATAATGGTTTCTCTGAAATGTAACCTTTGCTTCACACTGCCCTCCACAGAAACCTTTCCTCCCACCAACTTTTGTGAAGAGTCATATATTCTTTCAATAAACTTGAGTCAAGATTCAAGGAAGCCTCTGATTTTAAAATTGAGAGGCTTTGGGTTGGTTTCATTTTCAGATTTAGGGGGTTGTAGAAGTTCAAAATAAAGTGAAAACTCTATAAATCTTCAAACATTCACTTTAGAACAAATATTTTGTAAATCCTCTGTTCCATTCCTAATAAAATTTATAATAAATTAACCTACCTACATACAGATTTTTTAAAATCAAGGAGATGCTGTAATTTTAATATAAATGAGAAGCAGAAGGGGAAAAGTGCATAATTTGATATGTGAATATTTGGCACAATCGCACTTAAAGGTACTAAACTTGTTAGATATTTGCAACTGTATATAGCAATCACTATGAAAAGATAGGTACAAATGAGGTATATGGTATTGTTAACTTTAAAAGCCTAAATGGTGTGATTGTCAGTAGTGCGATATTCTAAACAGTTTAGAAAAGAAAAAAAAGAGCTCATCCTAAAACAAAAGACAGCCTTCTCTTGATTATTATGTAGTTGCGCGCGAAAAAGTCAGTGTATAAGCAAAACAAGTTGGACTCTGTGCTCATTTACTTATACACAGCACTTTCTCGATGCATCTTAGAAGTACTACAAATTCTTGACATTCCTAGGGGAGAGGTCTTCATCCATCACCAAATGTGACACTACCAACACCATAATGAGTAGAAGACCAGATAGCCATGGTAATCTCAGGTATGTCAGACAGATAGGTGTGAATATAGATAGGAGAAAGGGAGATGGGTGAAATACCACACAAGATGAGCTCTCAAACATACTCAAAAATTCTAAAACACACAGGGAAAGCCAACCCCAACACATTCAGCCAACAGGATCAAAAATCAGAGATGGTCGTCCCCCCGGTACCCACAAAAAAAAAAAAAAAAAAAAAAAAAAAAAAAAATCAAGAGATGAAGCCACACACACACACATCCCACCTGTACAGCGCCCCTCCAATACAAAAGAATAGGGAGATATAAAAATAACTTCAAGTCATCCTCAGTTACATATATAGATACATAAATAAAACATCTTCACTTACAAGAGTCTGTTCTTTTTCAATGGGATGTTTCTAATTATGATTATATAAGTAGAATGAGTGCTACATAATGAGTTAGAATTTTACTAATTCAAGCAATATTATTTCAGCAATATTTTTCTTCAGTAAGTCATCAGAGGGGGAAGTCTATTTTACACCATTTTTAAAAATTTTACCAAGTGATATGTCAGTGAATTAATGACCTCCTAGAAGTTAAGAATCAAAGACCTCAGAAACATTTCGCCTAATCCACCTCAAATCTTTCTGTACCATCCATAACACCTGCCAAACCTACTTCAGTGAAATCACTGCTACTAAGGCCAGCAGTCTGACCTTTCTATGGTTCTAACCATAAAGAAGTCTTCATGACACCAATTTTGAACTGGACAGACAGCAAAGGGAGGCCATGAACCCAGGAACAAAACTGAGTCTCCTGGCCTTGCCTCTCATCGACTGTATGAATGGGGGTGAATTACTTGACCTCTCTAGGTCTCCATTTTTTCACCTGGGAGTGATGACAATAATGACACCTACATTATGGATTGTTGTGGGATTTGAGTTAACTGCCATGAAGTGCTTGGGATGATACCTGGAAGATAATAAGCACTGCATAAAATTTGGCATTAATTCCTCTTTAATGTTCAATATCTTCTTTGAATATTAGAAAACTGCTAGTACCCCACCTAAGGATCCTAGATCCTTATACAATTTTTCATATTGCAAAATTACTATGTTCTTCCCATCCTTATCAGGTTCTAATTTGTCAATGTCCTTTTTAAAACTGTATTTCAGTTTGAACCTATATTACATGTGTGCTTGGACCTGTACCACAGAAAATGTGTTCATACAACAATTTGCAATCAATGTCTATTCTATGTCTATGAATGTATCCAAAAAACTTATTTGCATAAGGAGTTTGAATCTCAACAGACAAAATGAGAAGTTTTTGTTATATTTTCTTTATTTTCTATAACTAAACTCAATTCATATAGTGGGTTTCCTGCCACTGGTTAGCAGAGATAATCTGAATTCATGGAAATCCATATTCCTCTAGAGTTGCGTTAGAAATCTGGAGCCATAGTTCATAGAACTCGGAGTATCAAGGTTTCAAGAATGGAGCAGGAGACAGCATGTGGCTCTCAGTGAGTATCTGCCACCACTTCAGATGTCCTGGTTCCCTTCCAGACCTTATTCAGTGGTTATTGGCAGGGTGGTACTCCACTCTTCCACTCCACCGTGTCATTCCTTTTGTCAAAGCCTATTTAACATCTCGGCTCTCTTCTGAGTCACACCAGGGCCAGGAAAAACTTCAACTGTGGGGCACTCCTCTGAGCTATGAAAAATTGCCATTCTCAGGCCTGAGGGTCATCTGCTGCTCAAATGCTGTCTCACTCCTTGAGGCTCACACCGCACAGCAGAGTTAGGCTTCCTCACCGAGGCTCAGGAGCCTGCTTTTCGCTACTTCACCCCTATGTGCTATGCGGGGACAGAAAATTGTCTCCTCTGCTTTCCTTCCTCCAAGGTTAATCCAGTTTTCTCAACCTTCAGCCAACTTCTACTGCTCCAGGGAGACACAGGTCTCCCCCTGTCCCCCTGAATCTCTTTGTTCCATAGGATAGTGAATCTTTGTTCACCTCTGTGAAGGACGTATTGAGTTCTATTATTCCAAATACACCTAGGCTCTTTGAAAACATCAAGGATTATGAACTTCAACACATTGTAAAATTTGCTTTCTCCAATGGCACCACTTTCTTGAAGAAACAAAGGCAGTATACCTAAATCCCCAGGTTGGGGTTTCTTGTTTTTTTTGTTTTTTTGGTTTTTTTTTTAAGGACAGTGCTGGTGTAACAGGAAACATGAAGGACAAGTACTCAGAACTACAAATTTGGTGATATTCAATCAAATTAAGTCAATTTATGATCAAATAAGAAATATTATCTCAGCACTTACTCTATGCTAGGCACTATGTGAGGTGCTAGATTCACATAGACAAATAGGACACAAGCCTTGCACTCTAGAAATTTCCTCATCTTTCAAGTGCATCTAATTGTCTCCATTCTCTCTTCCTCTGCTTTATTTCAGACCATGGAACTTTGGGACCGAATTATCATAAAAATTTTTTCACTGTCTGTTTCAAACCTCCTGCCTTTCAGTTTTATGTGCTTCCCAACTCATTCTTCACACTTTTTAAAACATAAATCTAATCAGATCTTTCTTTTGCTTAAAAAATTACAGTATTACAATTATCTTCAGGACAAAATGCCAAGCATGGGGTTTTGTGCCTGAAAATATTATTTCCATTAGCTTTTAAAACAAGTCTACCCAATAGGTATTATGATCTCATTTTGTCACAAATAAACAAACTACAGCTTAGAAATCTTAAACCCTCTCGATCAGGTCCATAGAGCTAGGAGAAGAACTAGAAATCATCCTTTTCTTTAGACTTGTTGCTTTTATTTTATTTCTTGTTTTTAGTATTAATGTCCTAGTCCCTTAATGTAGCTTATTTCTTGCATGAAGGAGTTTTCTGGAGAAAGACTACTACGTCTACTACGGTTACTCCCATCACCGCAGTAATAACATCCCCACTTTGGATTATGGCTCCTTAGTCATCATTGTTTTAGAGAAAGAAAGCGAAGACACTTACCTAGGTGGCCAAATCAGGAACTCAAAGGAGCCGTCACAGTCCACGAATGAAAAATTTTGAGCCAATCACTTTCACATGCAATATATGATATATAAAGACTTAAAGAGAAAATACTAACTGACGGTTCCAGTTCCGACACAATATTATTGTGAGAGTAGAATGGAAATTCTAGTCTCCTAAATTCTCTGTTCGCAAACCATAATGCAGCACACTGGTCCACTTAATCAAGTGAACTGAAACCTTTCAGGAACAGCCCCATGTAACAGGCAGCTTAACATCTTTGTAAGTTTTAAAATATGGCAATTAATCACATCTCTAGAAGTCTATGGAACAGCTAAATGGCAGTTTACAGGCAAACCTCAGAAAAACCGAAGTTGCTTATGACTGTAAACTTCACTCATATTTTTTCCCAAGTGGTTTCAATATTTATTTAGAGTGACTGTTGGACTTAATGGTTTTCTTTTCTCACTTTTCTTCAGAAACCAATCCATCTCACTACTTCACTGCTTTCCAATCTTTTTAAGCCCATGAGCCCTTCACATAAAGTTGAAAATCTCATGATGGCATTTCCTCTATTCCCAACTCCCATCCCGACCAGTGAACTATGCGTGCACAGAAAATTAATTCTATTTTTTGTGTATTGTGTAAGAAAAACATTGCATTTTACTTTTGAAAGTATTATTAGTAAAAGGTTGCTCTATTTTCCAGTATAAAAATACATTTTAATTATTTTTTAAATTTCATCTCATCCTCCACTCACATCCCATCTTGGCCCTCCCAGCTACTAAACCAGTGGCATGTTTTTACTTCTTAATCTGTGACTTGTTCTTACGCAACATTAAAGTTCACGTTGAGGCTTGACATGAGTCCACAGTTGTCTAAATATTTAGAATATTTGTCATGCACAAAACAATTCTTTTTTTGTGTGTGTGGGTACCAGGGGGTTGACCTCAGGACCTCGCGTGCCAGCAGGCGCCCGTGCCGCTGAGCAATATCACTGGCCCCTTTTTCGTATGTGGGTTCCGGGAGTCGAACTTGGGCCCTCGTGTTTGCCGGGCAGGCGCTTAAGCCGCTGAGCCATCTCACTGGCCCAACAATTCTTAACTATAAAAGAAATCAAGCAATAGAAATGAAATGCTCAGACTCACAGAATATCCAGGTGGTGTCCAGGGCACCAAGAGTTTATTTGGCCTCATACTTCCCACTCCAGACCTACAGAATCTGAATCTCTGAGTCTACAGATGTGCAGTGTAAACAAGCACCCAAGCTAATTCTAATAACCTCCTGGATCAAGAACCAGTTACTCAGTTTTCTTCCATCATTTGACAGGAGACAGAATTAAAATGCAAAAAGATTAAGCATAGCTAACACAATTCACTGAGCTAATTTAAGAAACTTTCCAAAATGTCCTTCAGAATTTTATCTTCGTTATCACTATTTCTCACTATTAAATTAAATTTATTATTCACTCTAATTTCATTATTAACTCTAATTGGTATCTCACTTATTATTGTTAGTGACAAAATATATTTTTATAATCACTTTATCTTTCTCTTTTACCCAAAAGTTGCTTAGACAGTGAAAAAATGACAGATTGAATACATTCCTTTATGTCTTTTTGACATACAACTCCAATAAATCAACAGTAAATAAATAAGAAAAAGTATAACCTAGAAAGAAAAGAAAAAGCTTATTCACGTGTTTCAGAAAATATAGAGATGGTGGAGCAGTGGCAGATGTGGCAAAGAGTTTCAACCAAAAATCCATGTGCATATGGGGGTGGGGTGGATACCATAAGTGGACTTTGCACTAAAGAACTCAGCAGCTACGATGAACTGGCAAGGATAAGAGCTAAAGCACAGAGGGCATATGGACGGCTTGAAATTCCAGATGTCCACAGATGACAGCGGTCAAATGCCTTTGTCCCACCTTTAACAGCCAGAATTTTCCAATGAAAGTAAAAGGGCAAAACTTGAACTCAGGTGGGATGGGAAAAAGATGGCAGATGTGTAAGAAGCAGGCAGCGAAACTCTCTAAAAGTTGCCGTTGGACCACGGGAGTATAGTGACCGGGAGAGCACAGGAGGGCGGGAGGTGCCTCCCCTGGACCCAGGAAAGTTCTGAAGCGCAGTTTGGGACTCAGGGCACCAGTGAAGGGTACTTTCAACAATGAAGAAAGAAGGAGGAGACCGCGGCGCCTTCTCCCTGTCCCAGGAACCGCAGCGCGACAGAAGATCAAATCTGCAGACACACGGTGACAGCTGGTGCCCCAGGAGCCCCCGCGGATGAGACAGCGGCGGGGCAGGGGAGCGCGGAGGACTGTGCTGGCCAGTGGTGAGCGTCTCTCAGCCACAGCTGTCCCGCGCCAGAGAGCGATTGGCCGGGCGCCATTGTGGGGGGTGCAGTGAAACTCAGAGCGGCACAAAAACACAGCACTGGGGACTCACGCTCGGGACAGTGCGGCGCCGTGGCTCTCAGGTCCGCAGACAGTGTGCTGACGGCAGCAGGTGAATGAGACTGGTCTCCACCTGGAAGTACACGCTTCCGCTCACTGCCCCGCCAAAGGACCTCCTGGCTTACTGGGACGGACCTGCACGAAACAGGACTCTGTCACCGCACGGTGCCTGCCTACAGCAGAGTCAACACCTGGAACTGATTCTTTTTATTTTTTTTATTTTTCATTTTATTATTATTTTTTTCTCTCTCTCTTGCATTTGTTTTTTGTTCTGGTGAAGGGTTTTTTTCCTTTTTTTGGTGGGGTTTTATTTTTGTTTTGTCTGTTTGTTTTGTTGTTTTTGTCTTCGTTTTTGTTTCTGTTTGTCTATTTGCTCTTTCCTTCATTATTCTCTCTGGTTTTTATATGAGTGTAAACAGAGCCTCTAATCTCTTTGTGATTGTGGTTGTGATCTGTTCTTCCTTTTATCCCTTCCTTCTCTTTTTCCCACCAGTCCTCTGCACCAGTTTCCCAATGTTAGCGGGATCCCTCTTGGTCCTCTAACCTTACATCTAATTCCTTCCTCTTCTCCCAATACTCTATTTCCTCCTTAACTCATTTTAAATTTAAATTCCTGAGGGCAAAATTGACATATTAAGGACTTGTATACTGCATATAATTTTTTTGGTGTGTTTTAGATTTTGTTATAAAACCTCAACTCTATACAGTTAAAAGTGGCAAAAAACTGGTTAGCTCAGTCTGTCATTTTCTAGCCTGTGTTTGATGCTTTAGGTACCATTATAGCCAAATGTGAAATAATTGTTCTAAACAGCTTTCCTTCCTGATATTTCATGATTGAGATTGACTAAGGGACGCAGAAAATACAGTGGCACAGTGCCAAAGAACCAAGGACTGGGCCAAACAGGTAGCAACTTCTCATATCCAACAAATTGAAGAGGTAGGATCTGGCAGAAAGCTCAAAACCCAAAAACAAGCTTCACTTGGAATATACTGCAGAGAAGTAGTCATTTCCTAAGGATCTTGAATACTAGCAATAAAGTAACCTACCATAGATAATTTACAAACATCACCCCAGGAATTAAACTAAAGAAAGAAAAGAAAATGAGACAACACTTAAACAAGATGCAACCAAACACATCCAATTCACCAAAGGCAAACCCATGGGGCAGTGAGGTGGGACAAACCGAAAGCCACCCACCTGGCCTATCTGAAGTGGTAACAACAAAGCAACTGAATGAGGCTCTGGAAAAAATTAAAACAGAAATAATTACACAGATAACTGCAGGACATTGTCCACAATGAAGACCATGCCTAAGGACACTATAGCTGATACAGACAAAAAAAATAGACGAGCTTAAGAAAATGATGGAAACCAGAATGCTCAGCATAGGAAAGAAATGGAATCCATAAGGCAGATTCAAGCAGATATCCAGGAGAACAAAAATTCCATTGAAAGCATTTGTAGTAGATTAAGCCAATGTGAGGACAGGATCTCAGATATAGAAGACAGGCTTGCAATTAGTGATCATGAAAAGAAAGAATTCTTAAAAATAGCAAAGAACCATGAAAAATCAATTCAGCAGCTGCTAGATGACTCAAAGATAAACAACTTAAGAATAATTGGAATAAATGAAAAAGCAAGAGATAGCATAAATGACATTAGAACCTTGTTCACAGACATTATCATGGAGAACTTCCCTGGAAGAGAAAAATAATTTGATCTTCATATAAATGAGGCTTATAGAACTCCAACTAGACATGATCAAAAAAAAAAAAACTTCAGCCAGACATATCATAGTCAAGATCCCAGAAGTTCAAAAGAAGGGCAGAATCTTAAAAGCTGTTAGGGACAAGAGACAAATCACCTATAAAGGAAAACCCATCAGAATCACAGCTGACTTTTCAACACAAACCCTCAAGTCAAGAAGAGCTTGGAATGATGTATTTCAAGCTCTAAAGGAAAATAATTTTCAACCCAGATTGATGTACCCCACAAAACTATCTTTCAAAATTGATGGAGAAATAAAATACTTTCATGACAAAGAACATCTGAGAAAATTTATGACCACCAAACCAGCACTCCAAAATGTTCTGAAGGACATTCTAGAAAGAGATAACAAGGACTACAACTCCAGGAACCCCAACAGAAGGAATCCACCAGGCAGGGCAGATAATTAAATAGAGGGAGAGGGGAAAAACAAACAAAGAGTGGGAACCAACAACAGGAAAATATCATGACAAGTATAAGTCAATACATATCAGTTTTAACCATCAATGTTAATGGTTTCAATTCACCAATCAAAAGGCACAGACTGGCAAAATGGATCAAGAAGCAAGATCCAACAATATGCTGTATACAAGAAACACATTTTATTCAGAAAGAAATTCATAGACTGAAAGTCAAAGGATGGAAAACAATACTCCATGCAACAGGAACCAAGAAAAAAGCAGGGGTAGCTATTCTTTTTGCAGACAAAGTGAATTTCAAGCCAAGAATGATTCAGAGAGATAATGACGGTCATTACATCCTTGTAAAGGGAACAATCCAAGAGGAAGAGATAATGATCATAAATATATATGCATCAAATACCAGTGCACTCAGCTATATAAAACAAGTATTAAAGGACATGAAAAATCAAATAAGCACTAGTACAATTATATTGGGGGATCTCAATACTCCACTGTCACAGAAAGACAGATCAACTAGACAAAAAATCAACAATGAAATAGTAGAACTGAACCAAACTTTGGAACAAATGGACTTAGTAGATGTCTACAGAGTGTCCCACCCCACAACATCAGAATACACATTCTTCTCAGCTGCACATGGGACGTTCTCCAAAATAGACCACATACTAGCTCATAAAACCTGCTTAAGTAAATGCAAAGGAATTGAAAGTACCCCATGCATATTATCAGACCATAGTGCAATGAAATTGGAAATCAACAGCAAAAGAAATCACAAAAACTCCCTAAACACATGGAAATTAAACAGCACCCTCCTGAACAACCAATGGGTCACAGATGAAATTAAAGAAGAAATTAGACAGTTTCTGCAAATGAATGATAATGACAGTACAACATATCGGAACTTATGGGATACAATGAAAGCAGTCCTAAGAGGGAAATTTATAGCATTAAATACCTATATCGGAAAAATAGAGCAAGCGCAAATAAACAACTTAATGGCAAACCTCAAACTTCTAGATAAAGAAGAGCAGGCTAAACCAAAAGCTCGTACAAGGGAGGAAATTATAAAGATTAGAGCAGAAATTAATGTATTGGAGACTAAAAAAACAATACAAAGAATCAATGAAGCAAAAAGTTGGTTCTTTGAAAGAATAAATAAGATTGACAAACCCTTATCCAACTTTATTAAAAAAAGAAAAGACTCAAATCCATGCAATTAAGAATGAAAAGGGTGATATCATGACGGACCCTGCAGAAATCCAGATCATCTATACCTATTTTGAAAATTTATATTCTACTAAGATGGAAAATGCAGAAGAAATGGACAGATTCCTAGATACGTATGAATTACCAAAGCTCAACCAAGAAGATTTAAAAATCCTAAATAAACCAATATCAACCAATGAAATCGAAGATGTAATTAAAAACCTCCCAACAAAGAAAAGCCCAGGTCCCAATGGATTCACTGCCAAATTCTACAAGAAATTTAGAGAAGACCTAACACCACTACTTCTCAAACTTTTTAATGAAATTGAAAGGGAAGCAATACTCCCAAATTCATTCCTGGAAGCAAGCATTACCCTGATACCAAAACCAGAGAAGGACCCAACTAAAAAAGAGAACTACAGGCCAATCTCCCTAATGAACGTAGATGCAAAAATCCTCAATAAGATACTGGCAAACAGAATCCAGCAAATCATCAAGAAAATTATACACCATGATCAAGATGGATTCATCCCAGTGATGCAGGGATGGTTCAACATATGTAAATCAATAAATGTAATACACCATATTAACAGAACCAAAGACAAAAATCACATGATCATCTCAATAGATGCAGAAAAAGCTTTTGACAAAGTCCAGCACCTTTTCATGATAAAAACCTTACAGAAAATTGGAATAGAGGGTCTTTATCTCAATCTGATAAAAGCTATCTCTGACAAACCAACAGTCAATATTATAATAAATGGCCAAAAACTGAAAGCCTTCACTCTAAAATCAGGAACAAGACAAGGATGTCCACTGTCCCCACTCTTATTCAACATAGTTCTGGAAACTTTAGCCAGAGCAATTAGACAAGAGAAAAAAATAAAAGGAATAATGATTGGAAAGGAAGAAGTTAAATTATCATTATTTGCAGATGACATGATACTCTACACGGAAGACCCCAAAAACTCCACTAAAAAACTGCTAGATTTAATAAGCAAATTCAGTAGTGTAGCTGGATACAAAGTCAATACTCAAAAATCAATAGCCTTTCTGTACACAAATAACAAACTTACTGAAAGAGAAAATAGGGAATCAATACCTTTCACAATAACATCCAAAGAAATGAAATACCTAGGAATCAACCTCACAAAGGATGTAAAAGACCTCTACACTGAAAACTACAGTACTCTGAAAAAGGAGATTGAAGAGGATATCAGAAAATAGAAAGATATCCCTTGCTCCTGGATAGGAAGAACCAATATAGTGAAAATGGCCATACTTCCAAAATTGTTATGCAGATTTAATGCAATTCCAATCAAAATTCCAACAGCATATCTCACAGAATTAGAGAAAACAATCCCAAAATTCATTTGGAATCAGAAGAGACCTAGAATAGCAAAGGCAATTCTGGGCAACAAAGGCAAGGCAGGGGGCATCACAATCCCCGACTTGAAATTATACTATAAAGCTACTGTGATAAAAACGGTGTGGTACTGGCAAAAAAACAGACCTGAAGATCAATGGAACAGATTAGAAGATGCTGAAACAACCCCAGACATACTAAGCCACCTTATCTTTGACAAAGGTACCAAACACATTCACTGGAAGAAAGATAGCCTCTTTAATAAATGGTGCTGGAAAAACTGGCTCTACACATGCCAAAGATTAAAACTAGACCCATATCTTTCACCATGCACTAAACTAAATTCAAAATGGATCAGAGATCTAAATATTAAAACAGAAACATTAAATCTGCTGGAAGGTAGGATAGGTAAAACCCTTGGAGACATTGGTGTAGGCAAAGACTTTATGAATAAAACCTCAACCGCACGGGAACTATCCCAAAGAATCAATAACTGGGATCTCATCTTATTAAAAAGCTTTTGCACAGCAAGAGAAGCCACCAACAGAGTGAAGAGACAACCCACAACGTGGGAAAAACTGTTTGCCAGCTGTTCCTCAGACAAAGGATTACTATCGAGAACATATAAAGAACTCAAAAAAATCAGACCTCCTAAATTTAAAGACCCAATCCAAAAATGGGCATCTGAGATGAATACACATTTCTCAGATGAAGAAATACAAATGGCAAATAAATATACAAAAAAATGTGCAACATCACTAGTCATTCGAGAGATGCAAATTAAAACAATACTGAGATACCATCTCACCCCAGAAAGAATGGCTATTATTAAGAAATCAACTAATAACAAATGTTGGAGGGGTTGTGGGGAAAAAGGAACTCTTCTTCACTGTTGGTGGGAGTGTCGACTGGTACAGCCACTGTGGAAATCAGTGTGGAGATTCCTCAAAAAACTAGGGTTGGAAGTCCCATTTGACCCAGCTATTCCCCTTCTGGGTATCTTCCCAGAAGAGTTAAAAACATCATACCACAGCGATCTATGTGCACCCATGTTTATAGCAGCACAATTTGTAATAGCCAGATCTTGGAAATAACCCAAATGCCCATCAACTGAGGAATGGATAAGAAAGATGTGGTATTTTTATACAATGGAGTACTATTCAGCCAAAAAGAAGGATAAACTGGAGACTTTTATAGGTAAATGGATGCAACTCGAGAAAATACTCATAAGTGAAATAAACCAGAAGGAAATGTGTAAGCATCGTATTGTCTCTCTAGTATGAGAAACTGAAAGAGTAAATAAGATCCAAAATGTACAATAGACATGATGAATCAAAAAGAAACTGGTCAAAAGGAAAGAGAGACTGGAAGAGGGGAATAGGGAAAAGAAAAAAGGGAAAGGAAAAAAATTGTATATATATATAAGATAGTTAAGATAGATACACTACTAATTTTACTTAGTTCATTGAAGAGTAAGGTTTGTGCCAGTAATGTTTGGACAATTGAATGCTAATATCTGGTATCCTGAATAACTAACTTAAAGATAACAATACGTAATGCATTAACCATTGTTACCCTCCTATTATGTTGTTTTGAAAATTTGTTCTTTTTTTGATTTATTTTGTTTTGTTTTTTCTTCTCTTTAAAATAAAAAATAAAATAAAATAAAATAAAAACTTGTACTCAACATTAAACAGAGCAGAAGGTGGGGTACAAGATAGCAAAGAGAGTGAAGAAAAAAAATTGCAATGGAAAAAAATTGCATTTTGAATGGCTGGACAGTTAAGCCTTTATATGGCTAGGTATCCACTTCTGGGGAAGAAGTGGGGGATTCATCTCCAGAGATAGTGAATGTCCACTGCGCATTGAAATTGCGTGCATGTATGTGAGGAGAAGGAATATCCAACAATGAAACAGCCGGTTCTGCAGCAAATCACCAAGAAAAATGAAGGCAACCTGAGAACTTTGGTATTAATTTGCCTGGGCTCTTGTGACAATGTACCAAAGACTGGGTAGGTCAAACAACATAAATTTATTTTCCCACAGTTCTAGAGGCTGTAAATCTGAGATCAAGGTAGCACCATAGTTCGTTTCTTCTGAATCTTCTCTCTTTGACTTATAAATACTGTTTTCTCCCCATCTTCACATGGTTGTCCCTCTGCCTGGGTGTTCAAATTCCCTCTTCTTATAAGGATGCCCATCATACAGGATTATTTCCTCTTTCATGATCTCAATTTAATAAAATTATCTCTTTAAAACCATATCTCTAAATACTTCCATACACTGAGGTTAGGAATTCAATGTACAAATTTTGAGAGTTATAGTTATATAACTCTATAACAGTTTTTTAAAATATTTCAGTGTTTTAGTAGTAATCCTGACAATCAAAGATCACTAGACATCTCTCTCTTAAAGAAGATACTAACTCAGGCAATCCCAAAGAAAGTTAATTTAGATAACCAACAAAAATTTCAAACATGTCAATTAATATCTTTAAAGAAATATCAGGAAATTTCAAATTTATAAAACCAGAGCAGAACATTAGAGAAATCAAAAGCAGGAACTAAATAATTAAAGTATTATTTAAAAATAACAAATAAGCAAATAAACAGATGGGAAAGAAAGTCAAGAAATTTAACCAAAAAATTTAAGAGCTCAATAATATAAAACCACATACAGAGATTACTCAATGTATGAGGATCCAAATCTGATTAATAAGAATTTCAGAAAGAGAAAATGAAAAATGGAGGGGACAATATCATCAAAAGCTAGTACTAAGATTTCTCAAACATTTATCATCAACCTGTATTTTCCCCTTGACTCTAAGCTTGAATGCCCAACTTGGTTGCCTGCTTATTATCTCCAGCTGAATGTGAAATGGGCATCTCAGAATTAAATGCCCAAAACTGTATTCCTCTTGTATAACATCCTATCTTAATAAATGAAAACTCCATTTTCCTAGTTGCTTAGACCAAAAAGTAAAACATTTTTGTATCTATTTTGACCCCTCTTTCATTCCAATAGCCAACTGAACAGTAAGTATTGTTGTGTCTACTTGAGAAATATCTGCATAATTTGGCACCTTTTATCACTTCCAACTTGATCCATGGCTATGCAACAGTCATCTATCACCTGGCTTATTGCATTGGCTTTCCAACACTCTGCTTCTACCTTAATGCTTCTATCAGTTTTCTCCATGAAGCAGCCTGAAAAATGTTTCTAAATGTGTAACAGGTTATTTCAATTCTCCATTCACAGTTCTACAAAAGTTCCTTTCCTGCTTAAACTCTAACTGCCTTATAAGACCTACTTTGGTGATTATTAACCCTGTCTTATTTAATATCCTCCTTAAAATATTTTTATAAATCTTTTAACAATATTAAATAAAATCATACCCACTTTCACAATGTTAAAAAAATCAATAATGTTTCAATAATAATATAAAGAAAAAAATAAAATGAAACCAAAGCATAATGCAACAATGTGTACCATAATACAATAAAATAAAGCAATATATTTTATATTAACGAAAGTTCAGACATGAATACACTATACAAATCTTCAGAAGTAGGATGTTTGTCATCATAAATGCAACTTCTACAACAGAAGGCAGATACAGATATGTTCAAGTGGCTCAAATGTCAAAAGTAGCACTGCCACTACTGGCATTATTTTTCAAAATGGTGTATAGTCTCAATACATAGTTTAATAGGTACAATGGATTTATTTCTAAAAAGTTAGAGTATGGTAGCAACATTTTAAAAATTCATCATGGATAAATATAAAGCAGAGTAAAACTTAAGACCTGTCTCTTCCAGAAAATAGAACAGTTCCCAAATCGTTTTATGAGGTCAGCATTTCTCTCATACCACAACCAGACAAAGACAAGAAAAATGCAGATGAATAGTCCTCATACACCTAGATGCAAAATCTTAAACATATTATTAGCAAATCAAAACCAGAAAGATATGAAAAAGATAATATATCACACCACCCAGGTATTTCTGGCCCAGCAGTCACAAGGAGAGGCACTGGGGTATCTGCTAGATTAAGTGAAGTGACTATGCTGGACACCAGCCTGGTTGAGCCTTCAGACAACTCAGGCTGCAAGGGCATGAAAGACCCCAAAGAAGAAACATCCAGGTGAGCCCATTCAACACACAAAACCTAAAGATGGTGATAAGTTGTTGGTGTAGTACACTAAATTTGAGGTATCTTACTATGCAGCAAGAGATGACAGGAACACTGCCAGCAACACTTTGCACTGACATGTGGAGCGTGCTGGGGACCACTGATCAACAAGCTTTTGTAGACATTTCACGGAACAAGGGCAGAGTTTAAAACTCAGTGTCTTCGACCTTCCTCTTCAGCATCACCCTGGATTCTAAGAACAAAGGACAAACCAAACATTTCTCCCAAAGTAGCTGCCTGCTTCTTGGCTTACCTTCAGTAAAAGTGAGATTGCAGGAAAGGAAATTTCCAAACTCTATGAGTTAAGGAATTACAAAAGGTGGGACGATTGGTCAGGTTGGACTCAGGGGAATTCTAGTCACAAGGGGCAGTCCCTGTGTTTCTGTTTCTCAGTGTCCATTTTTTATGCTAGAATGTTTTCCCCAGCCCCATAACCACCATACCTCCCAGCAGAGTTGATTCTCACAATTCTTAACCTATACCTTTGTGGAGGCAGTATGGGAGGCATTCCCTGATGACCCTAGTAAGGCTAGTGCTACTCTCTGTCATAGCATTGTGATTCTTTCTCAAATATCTATCTTTCCCACTTTACTAAGCTCCTGAGGGTAGGAGACATGTGTTCTATATTCTGTTTCTTTCTTCTCTGAATCCCCCTGGCCTGTAGATCAAAAATGTTTGTTGACTGAATGATGCATTTTCGCAAATAAGCTACAGCTTTGCCTTCCAAATGTGTATGTTAAAATACAATGGAGCATGTTTTATAAATATTATTTGGAGGTAAAATCAATCATTGCATTTTTTGTTTGTTTTCTGATCACTGAACACAAATACATAGTCATAGAAGCTAGACAGATAAAGTGCATGAGAGAAGCAAGTTAAGTTCTAGAAGGAGAGCAGCCATTGCTCCCACTAGTAAAGAGTTGTCCTGTAGGTCTTGGTACCAGTGCTGCTTCAAGAGAATCCACAAATGCAAATTATATGAGAAATGGCCACCCAAGTGGTCATCAAGCCAAATAATGTCTGGGGTCTTAAGCTGATGCAGGTTCTTCCAGTTTGCAGCCCTAACATAAAAACACATTGTCTCTGTTTCCACTCAAGTGTCTGTCCATCAGTAAGGCTTCCATAGCCACTCTCACGAAACTAGCACCACACACACACACACACACACACACCCCAAATACCCATACTAGCACTCACTTTCCATCCCCTTAAAATGCTCAATTTTTCTCTAGAGCTGCTGTCACTGTACTATACTATGTTTTATGTTGTGCATTTGTTTATTAAAGAGCTTCTCTGCTAGAATGCATCTTCATGAGAGTGGGGTTCTTAACTATCTCATTTTCTTACATGTCCTCAATATGGGAAACAGTGCCTGGCACACACCAAAGACTATTGACAAATATTTTCTCTGCTTTTCCACTGAATTTATGCTCCCTTCAGATCTATCCATCTATCTATCTATCTGTCATCTATCTATCTATCTCACTCATAAGGAGGTAAATACATCCCAGCAAATGTTCTCTCTCTAGTCCTCAACTAGGACTCTACCCTAAGTGCCAGCTGCCTTCCTACATTGGTGAGCAGAGTCCATTGTTATCAAATAAGACTCTATGGACTTCAAATGTCTGTCTGACAGCCTAAGATGTAGAACTAGCTGTGAATTATAGGCTTCCTCAGCCCTTCAGAGCTTGCCAAAATAAAAGACTCCAGCCCTAAAGAGCACCTCCCCAATTCCAAACTAGAAAATAAAAGGATTTGTAAGACTAAGAAGAGCCTTTCACTAGAGAAACTATACAGGCAGGTTTTTGCAGTAACTGGGGAAGGAGGAGACAAGGCGTGGGGGCCAGTCCCACAAGAACTTGTGCCTTATTTTCTCTAGCATGTTCTAGAACCTTAGAAGATGGCTGTTCTAAAAGCCTAGATTAATGAGAAGAAAGCATAACAAATGGCAACATGGAAGCCACGCCCATTGTCCCATGACCATCAGGACATGTCCTGTCAAAGGGAAGGGTGGAGACCGGAGGTCTGTGAGATGACCAGAATGCTCAGCACCTCAGTCATTTGCATGCCAACCTAATTAACCTTACCTTGTCCTTTTTAACACTTTCACAGCTTTTGCCACACATGTTAAAACCTGTTCTTTTATATATAACATTTATTATACCATTTATTGTACACTTCTCTACAAGTGAATATAATTTTAAAAATTATTAGTTGAAAAAGAAATTTCATATCAAAAACACAAATGAAAAATGAAGATCACGAGATACATAAATGGGCCCTTGCTGTTAAGATTCGTTATAAACACTAACGCACATACTCAATGTAAACAAAATGTTATTAGATTCTTAAAAGATACTGTTAGCTGACACAGTTCTTTGCCAGAAGTCTGGTATCCTTGTGCTGATCTAATGATGGCTTAGGAAGTCTGGTTATTTTTTTTATCTAACTAGAAGGGAAACAAGAGAAATGAAGAAGAAAACTTCTATATGACACTATGACAATCAATGACATGATCCTAAATTCACAGCCCATTATGCTCACACGGAAATGTGATATTCAGGCTTAGGGACAGGCTGATACCACAACCCACCTACAGGAAAAAATGGGGGATTCTGACACCAGGCAAGTAGTTGAACCTGTAGCTGATGATTCTTAGGAGTTGCTGGTAAACAGGATGACAGTAGGCAGAAACTGCCTATCTGGAAGGAAAATCCTAGAACTTTTCTTGATCCTTTTCTCTGTGAACTTGTCTGTGGCTCCTACCTCTAGTATCTGGGTGCCTCATTTCTCCACCACGTACCCTGTTATTCTCCAGGGAGCTCATCTGGGCTTTCTTGGTAGCTTCCTGATCCCAAGTTTCCAAGAAGTCAAGAGCAAAAGCTATTAAGATCTTTTAAGACCTCGACTTCATGACTTGAACAAACTACATCTGCTACTTCTACTGGTTGAAGCAATGGGCCAGCTCAGGTTAAAGGAATTCTACTTCTTCATGCATAGTGGCAGCACCACAGGGCAAAGGAGTATAGACACAAGCAGTATGACTCCTTGGAAGCCATCATTTCAGCTACCTATCTTCTTTTGTGTAACTACTTCTGTGGACCTCAAAAACTCTCAGATTCCACTGATCACCCTCTGTCTTTTTTTAAAAGTAGTGCACATGGTCATATGATGCACTGGATTGGGAACTTCTAAAAAACTCAGTGACAATTAAACTGATGAGGACTCTGAGTCCCCAGGTTGTTGTCAAAAGAATAAGTGTATTGATTAGCTTTCCATTGCTGTATAAAATATCTGATGCCAGCAAATTTTAGAAGAGGTTTATTTTGGCTCATGGTTTTAAAGGGTTCAGTCCTTGGTTGACTGGCTCCAAGGCACAAACATTATGACCAAGGTGCACAAAGGAAGAAAGGTGTTCACTACATGGCATCCAGGAAGCAGACAGAAAAGAAAGGAGCTGAGGACAGTAATACAGCTTTCCAAGTCACACCCCAGTGACCCTTCAAACCAGGCCCCACCTCCTAACAGCACATACAGCATGATCTCATCAGTGGAATAATCCACTGATGACTATAGCACCTCCATGATCCAAACTTTCAAAGCCCCACCTCTGAACATATGAAACTTTGGGGGAACATTTTCACTTTAAGCTACAATTATTTTTTAGGACAACAATATTTTTCTTTTGTTTTGTCATCTGAAAAGTTAGTCTCCTCTAGCTTAACACAGTATAATGTAGTTGTTCTCAAAATGTGTTCCACAGATCAGCAGCAGCACCAGAGGACCTGTTAAAAATGCAACCTATCAGGTCCCAGTCCAGACCTGGTGAATCAAAATCTCTGAAGGTGGAGCCCTGCAATTTGGGGTTCACAAGCTTTTCAAGTGACTCTAATGCACACTGGAGTTTGGAAACCAATGATATGGAACATAATATGCAACTACATTGAAAAGTCTTACTGCTGCTTTTCCAAACTGTGTGACTTTGAGCAGTTAATCTTTCTGTCCCTCAGTTTCCTCATCTGGAAAATGGTGATAATTAAGAAAGCCAATTTACAGAGTTGTTGAGACGATAAGATGAAGCAATATGTACCAAGCCCTTAGAACCATGCCAGGTACATTGTATGTATTGTGTAAGTGTTAATAGCTATCATGATCGAATTCTAATTACTAACTGCACCTCTAGACCATGGCCTTTTAGAGCAGCAAACTGGGTTGGATACGACTGAGGACATTTTTGAGAGGAAAGAATCTTGAACAAATATATGTATGGGCTTTGAAAATTGGAATCTTTTCAGATGTCATTGATCAAAAATGGACTTTTCTACTAACATCATTGTCAGTATCCAGTATTAACCTAGCTTGCTTGATGTGTGTTTTTAATCCCATCTGCAAAATTAGAAGTATGGCTACAGGTGAATGCTTTTGGGTAAAAGCTAATAATTCTAAATTTGATACAAACAACCTGTTACATAGATTATGTGTTATATAATAGGGTTATAGTATTGGAAGTCACCTCTTCCCAGGTACCTTGCTCACAATTTTGTACTTAAAGTCAAATTTTCAGTTAGGCCTTCCTAGGCAATCTCTTAAAATATACACAGGTACACACACACACACAAATACACAAATTTCTCATCCTTCTTTTCCTTTTTATTTTTTATCCTTAAGAATTATCACCATATTACATGCTATGTACCCCATTTACTTAGTTGTCCATTTGTAATAGAAAATTCAACTCAAACCCTTGGAAGTAAATTCACTGAGAGCAGAGATTTTTGTCTGCTTTATTTACTGCTGAATCCCCTGTAGCTGATACCTACTAGGTAATCAAAAATATTTCTTGAATGGATGAGTATCATTAATACCTTGACTGCTTTGCTCTACCAAATTGAGAGTGAACCGAACAGGGTCTGGAAAGCTGAGGTTTTAACTCTATATGGGGTGGGAGGAGAGAGACCTGCCAGAAAGCCATCAGAAGGGGAGTCATTGTGTACCAGGCACAGTAGTATGAATTTAATCCTTAATCTCTGCTACAAACCCAACAAACGAGTATTTCTTGCCTTTTAGATAATGAAAGAGAGATTCAGAGAACTTTATGCAAGTTAAAGTATACAGTGGGAAGTGGCAATGCAGAGACTGTATCTCAGATTTTTAACTCCAAATTCGAGTCCTTCTCTTGACACTAATGGAGGAGATGAGTGCTCCAAAATGTGAACTTAGAAGGTTGACTGAAAATGGAAAACAGGCTCCACCTTTTTCAGTTTTTCCAGACCTATCCTAGTAACAAAGATAAAAATAGTAAGTTTCATTATCTTACCTAATATTTACCCAGTGCCTAGTATGTGAAGATACCTTACATACATTTTTAATTCTCAAAATGACCCCTTTAAAACATGCCCTTTTATTAACTTATTTTACAACAAAGGGGATTATAGGACTTAAAAATCAAAGGATTTACATCCATGTAATCTAAAGTCACCCAAGTACTAGTGTGGAATCAAGATCCTGTATCTTGAAATAGTAACATTTAAAAAAATTAAAAGCTGTAGAGATTCATACAAAGAATATAACCAGGGCTCAAATGGGATCTTTATATAATGATCTTGAAAAACTTATTTTGTTCCCACCCCAACTTCAATTTATAACTCAAAATAAAGACAATATAAACAAAGTAATTGCCAGAAAACACAAAAATATTCAATATTTTGGTTATCCCCTTGAAAACAACTTTAATAATTTTTTGAATTAACATCAAAATATTTTGAGAAAAAAACACTTTGGATGGCCATATTTTGCTAATATCCAAATCATAAGCTTGAACTATATGCAACTGTCATCCTTGTAGGCCAAAAAGTGGTCTAATAAGTGATTTCTTACATTTACAACTAATTTAATCTGCATGTTGATAAATTCAGCCCTGAGTACACTGACATTTGTAAATCTCTGTGTTGTCTTATTTCCTATCCTACTGACTGATAGGTCCACTTTAAAGGAAGAAAATGAATTAACCAGAGATAAGGAGGAAGAACATTTTCATGGCCATGATCTTTCTTTGTAGACACCGCATACTCTGTTTTCTCCAGAATAGGAGGCAATTTCATATCAGACTTGGTGTTGAATTTCCAATATTCTCTGCTAACTCTGCTGTATCTTTAAGGATTTCTCTAACCATGAGGGTAGGAGGAGATGCTTCCCATAATTCCTTGCCCACTTGACCCCTACTTGCCAAATCCTTTACTGTGGTTTTGTGATGTGAGCTATTATCCATGAGAGTCCCAGAGCTGCAACATGAACGCCATTTCTTAAAGGGCTCAACCAGAATCCCCTGAAGTGAAAGCTTAATCTTTTACCCACCAAGAACCCTCTTTTTGTAGTTAATCAACTGGTTAAATCCTCTGAAGTGAAAAAATGCACATTTTGTTATCTGTGACTTACTGAGGCTGAATGCTTCTCACAACAGCACAGTCCAGGAAACGACCACATATTAGGGATGAGTGATTTCTCACACTTAATCTGCTCCTATCCCAGGCTGCCGAGTTGGTCCACCGGGCCTCAGAACTGAGATATCACATTTCCCACATTTCTTGCCTTTTCTTCTTCTCCTGCTCCATTATTTATTAGGAACTTGAGTACACCTGGGGTTCCTCCCCATTTGGGGTCAGACTTGCCTGGCTCTCCCTCATTCTCATAAGCTGGAGTTTTTTAAGAGTGTGAAGGACTTCTACCCCTGCAATCCTACAGTTGGGCTGTTATTAATAATAGAAGTAGACACACAAAATCTCATTTGAAAGAAATTATTTCCAAGACTTGAGGTACAAAGGCTTATGCGTGCCTCTTAAAATTTGTTTTCTTCATATTCCGCTATCACAAAGGCGGATCAATTGTGTACCTCTGCTAGTTAAGACACCTGCTTGAAAGTAATTAAAAAAAAGGGGGGGTTCCCCATGTAAATACAAAATCCAGGAGTAAATTAGAGTTTCAGAAATAGCTGAACCCAGGGATTCAAAATTTGTCCCAAGACCTCCTCTTCCTATCTCTTTATCTCTTGCCTTTGCTTCATTCTTTATCCACTGTCTCCCTAGCGGTGTGGCAGAAAACTCAGTTTTCTTCCCATGATGTCCTTATACATTTGCCTGCTGCACTTTTCCTTCTAATAGACAGCACCTATGCTGCTTTGCTTTCAAACTCTGAGGCCAGTGTTGCCTGCCCCAAAAGCTTCAGTTTTCTGGGGATTTGTTTTTCTGGGGGCAGACCTGACAAATGCAGAGGTTTAAATACCCCAACTCTCTTGCCCCTGATGAGAACACTTTGCAGTAGAGATTGTTCACAGCTCCACCACTGCTGCAGAATCTAGCTGAAGCTATCCTCTGTGCTACTGTTTGATATTGTGTCCTTACTTGGCTTTCCCACTCTGATTTCCATACCTTGGGTTTTCCTGGGAAGAAAACCATCCTATTAGAGAAACTACATCGAATATAGACAGATTCTTTTAAATGCTGGTCCAAACATTCTAGCCTTATATTTCACTAGATTGAACTCCAGAGCTGTTCAAGCAAAAGTCCCTTAATTTGGCTTTGATTTCCTTGGCTCCTGTACCCACCCATAAGTCAATCCTACCAGGCACAGTGTTCAGATGTGAGTCATATGTACACCTCTGGATCATGACCTCCCTGCGTCACATAAACTGGAGTAAAGCTGGTAGGGAGGGGTAGTTCTGAAAGAAAACTAAGACCTCTTATTGAAAAAGAGAGAATGGAAATGGCTGTTTCACAGTACACCATGGAGGGCCAGGGATATAACTCAGCGACATAGCGCCTGCCTGGCAAGCGTGAGGTTGTGAGTTTGATTCCTGGTACAACAACAACAACAACAAAAAAAAAAACAGTACAGCAGGGATTGGCAAAATATACTCCACTGGAACCTGTCTGTTTTTGAAAATAAACTTTTATTTTGGTATCAGCACACTATTTTATGCATTGTCTATGGCTGCTTGAAAATAAAACAGCAGAACTGAGTAGTTGCCACAGATACTACATGGGTTGCAAAACCTAAAGCATTTGTTATTTGGCCCTTTAGAGAAAAAGTTTGCTGACCCCTGAACTACAGTGTTATTTTGGAATATGCTCTGATGGAAGCACATCCCAAAAGAAATGCCAAGAAGCCACTTATTTGTATCATCACAATTTTTGTTAGTTTTAAGCTGCTGGGTCTCTTAGGAAGATCTTGGCAGGTGAGGAGACTAGAGTCAGGGGAAGATCGACACAGTAGGATCCAGAGTCCTGCACCTTTGTACAGTTATCTGTGCATGCAGTGTGTTCAACATGTGGGATCCATGGCTGGAATCACACGACGACTTCATTTTGGCCTCTGAGTTCTGCTCCCTGGGAATAGTCTTCTATCGCTGCATGGAAGATAAGAGGTTTTTGTTTGTTTGTTTGTTTTGTTTTGTTTTGTTTTATGTTAATTCTTAGGTTCAGAAAGTGACTTACAGTCACTGTAAATCACAAACAGATTGAGCTTGGAGATTAAAATGTAGACTATCAAATGACATTTTAACAAACAAATCTTCATTTAAAGCCCACTGCTGCCTTCTGGGAAGGAGTATGGTCATTCTCTTCCCCTTTTCTCTATTCGCTTGTCCCTCTCACAAGCTTTTTTGTTTTGTTTTGTTTTTGTTTTTGTTTTTTTGTGGGTACTGGGGGGTCAACCTCAGGACTTCGCGCGCCAGCAGGCGCCCATGCCGCTGAGCAATATCACCGGCCCCTTTTTCGTATGTGGGATCCGGGAGTTGAACTCGGGGCCTCGCACTTGCAAGGCAGGCGCTTATGCCGCTGAGCCATCTCACCGGCCCTTTGTTTTTGTTTTTGAGACAGGGTCTCACTATGTAGTTCAGGCTGGCCTTGAAGTCACTATGTAGCCCAGGCTTGCCACAAACTCCAACAGTCTTCCTGCCTCAGCCTCCAAAGTGCTGGGATTACAGGCATGCACCACCACATCTGGTTTACCAGCTCAATTCTGACTTTCTCTACCCTACTCCTCTAATGGGAAAAGTAAGGCGGGTGGAGAATTGAGGAGACACCAATTCTTTACTTTTACTTCCCTTTCACTGTTTAGTTTTATACTTGCCTGCTATTCTCATAGTTTGGAAGTCTTTAGGCTTCATTAATGCTTACAATTGGCTCTATCAAAATGTACTTTTCTGGAACAAATCCCACCTATGCTTATTTTTGTAAATAAAGTTTTATTAGAACACAGTCACAACTGTTCATTTGTGTATTGTCTATAGTTGCTTTTCTGTAACAATGGCTGAGTTGGAAAATTCCAAACGAGAATGTGTGGCCCACAGAAACTAAAATATTTAGTCTGGCCCTTGATAGAAAAGATTTCTGAACCTATTCTACACTGTGCTTTTCATTTGGCTGGCTATTTCTGAAACTCCTTCACCCTTTAGAAAATTAACACTTTAAAAATGACCCCAAGGGCCGGAGATATAGCTCAGTGGCACAGCACCTGCCTGGCAAGCGTGAGGTCGTGAGGTCGATTCCCGGTACCAAAAAAAAAAAAAAAAAATGACCCCAGGCTGGGCAGGGTGGCACACACCTATAATTCCAGCACTCTGGGAGGCTGAGGTAGGAAGATAGCAAGTTGAAGCCCAACATAGGCAACTTAGTGAGACCCTATCACAAAATTAAAAAATAAAAAAGAGCTAGGCATGTAGCTCAGTATGAAGGCCCTGGATTCTTTCCCCAGTGCTGGAAAACAAAACCAAAAAAAAAAAAAAAAAAAACCACCCAGATTCACATGTACACACATCTAGTTCCTGAAATTCACACTCCTTTATTGTCATCAAAGAAATTCCAGTTGTTCCCCAACTGTACCCCTCCACCTGCTGTCCAGGCTGCTTTAGAACTTTGAGATAAGTAGCCCATTGTGGCCCAAGCTGCTGGATACATGTGAAGCTCCTGGGTGGTCCAGTGACAATTTCTGTTTCCAGTTTAGGATCAGAAGGTGGCATGTCACCCCACTCCTTTCTGTGTATACGGGAGGGTGGTGGGAATCACCCACCTATTTCCAGTAAAATCATAAGAATTTCAACCCTTCCAGTTTCGCACAACTCGTACTTTCATTTATTTGTTGTGAATGAGATGTTGTGGTAGGTTAGGTCTGCTAGAAACAGAGTCTGAGATATGAATTCTTATTAACATTGCTAGATAAAATATAAGATGTCCAGTTAAATTAGAATTTCCAATGAATAACAAACATTTTATTAGTATAAATATATCTCAAATATTGCATGGAATATACCTATACTAAAAGATTTTTGCTTCCCTGATATTCAAATCTAACTACATATCTTGTATGTTTATTTTTGCTAAATCGAGCAACCCTAGTTTTGGTTCAAGTGATTTATTGAAGGAGCATGTTCAGGAGAAAGGGAACAAGGGAAGCAAAATGAGGCAGAAAGAAGAGGCTATGCAAGGATATGGTCTTCGTGGGGCACTGGCTTCAACCAGATCCCTTGGAGAGTGTTATGGTTTGTGTCTGGAAGTCCCCCCAAAGCCTCATGCAGTCATGGGGGTGGGCTTCTAGAGTTTGTGACTGATTCATGGTCCAATGCTGGGATTATGGGTATGAGTGCTACACCCACCCTGTGGCAAGTAGCCTCATACAATATAAGGGAGGGAAAGAGGCTTGCTCTTTCGCTCCTCCCTTTTTGCTCTTGCTGCTTATGCTGTCTTCTGCTGTCATGAACTGTTGCTCCTCTGCCACGCCACCTTGCCTTGGAACCAGCTGATTATGGACTGAAACCTCCACAAACTGTGAGCTAAATAAATCTTTCCTTCTGTAATTTTGGGTGTCGGGTATTTTGTCCCAGCAAAGAGAGAAAAATAACCAAGACAGGAAGCTTTGGAATATGAATTGCACTGCAAAGCGGGTCCTACTTTGAGGCAAAATGTCTGCCTTTGGCACTCCATATTAATCAATCATGGGCTGTGGGCTGCTTCCCAAATGAGGAGGTTCCCATTAGTTGAGTTCAGAGCAATTCTCCAAAAGAGAAGGCAGCTGTGAGCCACTGGGAATCAATACAGCAGATGAGAAGATACGCTCACTAGCCCAGTAAAAAGGATGGTCACCAACAGCAACCATTTCAGGTTTCTGCATGGTTATTGACTAATTTGAGGGTTCCATTTGTTATTCTGTGATATCATCTCTACCCTTCTACTTGACCTAAAACTTCCAATTTAATATTCTCTTACAGGTAATTTTTTTGTAATAGGTTTTTTATTTTCATATACTTACAATGTCTGTAGGAAAGACTGGGAAGAGTCTAGGTCAGCAGTGACAAATCTATGGCACGTATGCCACAGGGGGCTGACTGTATTATTGAAAACTCTAAAAGGTTTGCCATCACTGATCTAGGTGATAGGTAACATGTTCAGATTTTTTCTACGCTGTTTACTAGCTATAATCTTGGACAAATAGATTAACTTCTCAGTAATATTTTACTCATCTGTAAAATAGAATTTTTTTAAAACCTCTCTTACACTAAAGGTATTACATTTCATTTTGGATTCCTGTTCACAAGTAAATACTTGGTTTTCTTTTTTCCTTTATGTAAAAAGAGCTAGTCACTGTCCTTCTCTCTGTCCACAGCTTTAGGCATTTCTTGGTTCCTGCTTAGGTCATCATTGGCAAGGGCCAATACTAGGAATCTAGTCAACCTGTGATCTCATGGAGCTCAATTGTTGTCAGGGAAGACAAAGTGTGTTTTCTTATAAGTGGGCATATCATCCAACTCAATGTAACTAGGCATTTGACATTGCTTTAAAAAAGAAAAGAAAGCTTCTGTGAAAGACCTTAAGATAGTTTTTACCTACAGAACCAAAATTACCCATATATCACATTTATGTTAAAGGCACTCTGCGATTTACCTACATTAGCAGCCTCAGAGAGCTATGACCAGATATTTTAATCTCTGACCCCAGGCATGAATGAGTCATTTCCCTCTCTGGGCCTTTGTTTCTTCCCATATTGAATTATAGTGTTTGGACTACTTTGTCTTTGGGATCCCCTCTGCTTAAAATTCTATGATTTTTCAATATGGAATTTTGAAAAGGGGTTAGAGTTTCATTTACCATAGTTTCACTAATACTTCATTTTATAATTTCTTCTGATTACCAGGTAATACATGTTCATGGAATATAATTTGTATAACAACGATAGCATATAGAAGCTGATAAAACAATGTCCTGCATCCACCATCTGCAGTCAGCGACAGTATCATATTAATTCATTTCTTTCAAAACATGTATATTTGCATGCTTATCCAGTATATATTTTTTTCCAAAGTTGAGGTGCTATACTATTAGATATTCTCTTTGTATTAAGCAGTATTAGAGACAGTACTAAATTATTATTTGGTCTTGAATTGTTTTACTTATTATCTACCCTTTTTCCTGGCATCTGAAATTTTATAGTGGAAGTGATTTATTGGACAAGTTCTTTCCAAGTTAGTGATATTATGAAGAACTAGGTTATATATTAGGATATGTCAGAAATTATTTGGCAGCTTTTGTGTCAAAGTATGAAGACAGTAGAGCAAGTGTTTCAGAAATCTTGACATCCCAGGGGTAAGCGGTGTTTCCTGTTTCTTTGCTGACATTAAGATGGTGGTTTCCTGTAAGTTGTTGGTATGTACTGGTTAGGTTTTCTTTGATAGCACATTGAAAGAGTAATTTTAATTATATCAAAGAACTCCTATATAACTCTAGCATTGAGTTGGCAAATATTTTACTTGTAGTAGGAAGAGAAATAAAACTATGAACATTAACTTTTCTTATGTATCAAATAATCTGATTAGAGTTTGCATCTATAAACTCCTTTAAAGAATGGAGTAGGAAATAGTTGTACTTGAATTTCCAAGCTCCTTAAAAAAGCATCAGAGGGGCCGGTGAGATGGCTCAGCAGTGTACGCGCCTGCCTGGTAAGCGTGAGGGCCCAAGTTTGACTCCCGGATCCCACATACGAAAAAAGGGGCCGGTGATATCACTCAGCGGCACGGGCGCCTGCTGGCATGCGAGGTCCTGAGGTCGACCCCCGGTACCCACAAAAAGAAAAAAGCATCAGAAATTCATTCTTAAGAATGGACTTATGAGAAAATTGGAATACATCACAATTTATATATAAAATCAGACACATGTACAATCTAAGTACAATTTCACATTTATATTTTCAAATTTATGTACCATAGTTATAATTTTTCCCACTCTTGATATAATTTCCTTGAAAATATGTCTTCAAAAGGATGTGCCTGTTACAGGCAAGAAGAAAAATACTTAAAATAGGTAAGCATGTCATTAAGATTTTTGGCAAACCAGAGCCTTTGTACTCTCAACCATTCTTTTTTGCTCTTCACACTATATCCAGGGATAGGTAGTCTTGGCACTAACAGATATTCTAATTTTTATAACAATGGCTCCATACTATGGACTTCCCTACCTCGCTTTACTCCTGCAACAGAAAAAGAATGGATTTGATTGTTGAGCACACATAACAGTGATATGAATCGAGTGGACCAGTCTAGAGGTGGCTCCTTCAAACTAGACAAGACTGGAGGGCCCTTCTTTATTTGAGAACTGCCAGACCGAAAATTTAACTAGTCTCTGAAAATCAATCTAGTCAGATAGTAAATAAACACTGAATGTCACAGCCTTAACAACTTAATATTTTAAGCCCCAGAGAGACATTCAAGTTCATGTTGTTCACTAAGCATCTACTAGTGCCAGTTTCTACACTGCAGTCCGAGGATACTGTAGAGAACAAGATATATGAGATCATCCCTGCCTTGCATAATTATGTATCTATTTATTAACCAGATATCTATGTAGTTATGGCTGTATTGCAGGTACTATATAAAAATTGGAAATTCAATGGTGGACAAAAATGGATATGATTCTCTTCACAGAGTTTATAAGTCAATGGGGGATGTTTTAAAAAGAGGTATACATGGTAAAATTTAATGTGAAGCCAATTCTTATTTTTCATGTTTCTAATTGCAGGCACCAAGAATCTCCACCACTTTCTAAATGAACATGCCCCTCCAGCCCTTTAGGCTTGACAGAGGCTCTTGACAGAGTGGCTGCCTGGCATCTGTATTACTAATACATAACCTTCAGTTACTGCATAACCTTCAGTTCTTACTGTAAACATTTCAAAATGTGGGGAAAGACTGAAAATTATAAAAGGTGGGAAATTCGAATATGTTCTTTTTGTAAATCTTTGGAGCATAAAGTTATCAAAAGAACCAAAGTGTTGGCTAAAGGGACAGAGTAACTGCAAGCACGTATCTACCACCAACATATTCTGCTAGAAGTTAGCGACAAAATACCTCCATTTCCATCCCTTCAATCGTGTCTGTAGATTGCTGGCCCTGGTAAAATCCTATATAGAATACAATAAAAGTTAAAAATTAACAAAAGTCATGAGAAATCTGCAAATTCTCTCAGGTAGAGAAGTAGTGAGGTAGAATGCAGTCACCAACTCCAAAGCTTTATTCTTTGGTCAGTGACAGCCAGCACCTATGTATAGTGGGATATTTCCTATTTCTCCCCCTTTATCATCCCTTTATAACTGTAATCTCTCCTGGAAAAAATATCAATGAGTAATTTTCAAACTAAAGGAGTAGGGCCAGTGAGATAGCTCAGTGGCATAAGTGCCTGCCTGGCAAGCGCGAGGTCCCGAGTTCGACTCCCGGAACCCACATACGAAAAAAGGGCCGGTGATATCGCTCAGCAGCACGGGTGCCTGCTGGCACACAAGGTCCTGAGGTCAACCCCCGGTACCCACAAAAAAAAAAAAAAACTAAAGAAGTACTGAGTTTTAAATATGTTTGTACAACTACGTGAGTCTTTGTGGGTTCATGAGGCTTAGATTCGCAAAATTTATATTAGATCTTTCAGAACTTCATAATCGGCCTGTTCCAAACCTGTCCAAGAAATGCCACAGTGACCCTACCTTTCAAGAAAGGGTCCTGAAGTCAAATCTGTTCAGGACCATAACCCGAAGACTCAACCCTCCTTTACCTAGAATTGTTATTTTGTACGTTTTTTTGTATGAAGTGAAAATGGGTTTAAAGGTAATTCAGTCCTTATATCCAATTAAGAGTCTAATGTATGCTTAGGCCTGGAGCCATTGCAAAGGTTTTGAGTTTTCACCAGTGTTCATTTTTTAAGTGGTCTAATTTTGCCTCTGATTGCCAGGTGCTAAAATATGAACCTTCACACTTGTGAGTCACCCAATTTAACCAAGTTGTGGCTTTACCCTCAGAGAGTTTCCTAGGTGTGAACCTACCTATGCCCCAGACCCACAAAAACATTTTAGTCAAGGTTTCCAGAGTAAATTCTAGCCCACCCTTGTCAAAACCACGCAGACTCCCACCCTCACTTCCCTTCAGAGAGTGACTCCTGCAATCCTGAGTTTGTCAGTAAGAGTTTCATTCTGCTATTAAGCTGGCTATGAGAACCTAGACAAGTAACTTCACTTTCCTGAGGTTTTATGTTTAAAAGAAATTCAAATAAAATAGTGTGTGTAAAATGCCTAACACATATCAGGTACTCTCTCTGTCTCAAAGAATTTACCACTTTAATTAGAAAAATAAAATGTGGACATGAGAAGCAATAGAAAATATGAAACACACAGACACCTAGCAATGAGGTATGGCTTTAGTTCCAGGATATCAGATTAGAGTATTTCATTTATCCAAGATTTCTTATGGAAGCATGCTTAATTTAAAAGATGCACGATGCGGAGAAAATATGGGAATTGAAAAATGAAAATATGTAAGCAGCAAGTCATGAGAATAATATTCTTGCACATAGGCTCAAGGAAAATAGAAAAGTAGACCCACAAAGACATCTTCTCACATCGCCCTTCTGTAATTATTTATTTATTTATTTATTTATTTATTTATTTATTTATTTATTTTGAGGCAGGGTCTCGCTTTGTAGTTCAGGCTGAACTCGAACTCACTATGTAACCCTAGGCTGGCCTTGAACTCATGGTGCTCCTCCTGCCTCAGCCTCCCAAGTGCTGGGATTATAGGGCATGCACCACCATGCCTGGCTCTTTTTCAATCTTAACTACAATCTGGACAATTTTGTAAAAATTCTTACAACTATCTTGGAGCAGGGGAGGAGGTAGATTTTTGGATGAAGAGATGGCCTAATACATCAAGCTGGTTTCGGCCTTGCTCTTGGCTGTAACAACTCATTAGGCTAAGAAAGATAGTTTCCTGGGCTCAACTGGGCCAGACTTTCCAACAGCAGAATACAAAATCAAATGAACTACAATATCAATTTCCCCCTAATAGACTTGTTGCTGAAAAGAAGCATAAAACTCTGGAGTTCTTTGAGATCCATCTTTTTTCCTTTATTCACTTGTGTTGTTAGCATAGTGATACAACCAGAACTAGAATTTCCCCTGAGGCAACCCTACTCATCGCATGCAGTAGGCACAGTGTCCATTGTGTTATATCTTCTACATGCTCCATTCATGTCCCATTGTCCTATGAACTAAACTTTATTGAATGAACTAAAAATATTTCTCTCTAACCCAGAGATGATAAATGTATTTGAACTTTCAGAGATACTAGAACTAAGAGGGCAGGACCTGTTGTTTTAGATGAGAGAGTAGACTATAAGGCCCAAATGGAAAAGGACCAGATCTAGCCTACTGTCAGACACATAGTAGGGGTCAAAAAGATATTTATTGAATGCCTGGATGCAACCTAGGACAGATGGAGAGAGAAGAAAGATGTTAGGAGTGAGGAGTGTTTTAAAGACAGATTTGGATTTCAAGTAACCCTACCAAAGAAATACATCCAAAATCTGGCCCAAAACTAAAAACAGAATTGAATTAGTTAACTGCAAAGAAATTTCCAAAGCATGTTTTCCTAAATTTTTGATGTCTGATGAAGTCTGAAACAGTTCGTTGTCTATGTTATCTGCCATGAAGGCCTTATCAAGTTTTATCTTGAGGGAAAGTAGGCTAACTTTTTTTTTCACTGAAGAGCTAATGACCAAAGTGTTTTAAACTTGACCTTAGATATTTCCACTTTCAAAGATTTTACCCCTCTTTGGTCTTCTCAAAGGAATGAACTTTTGAATATAGATTCCACACAGGGTAAGTAATGATGATGGGGTAGTTGATGGATAAATGGACACTCAGATGTTGAATGTCTTTTTAGTATTATAGAACTATACACTGTGGTACTTCATTCACAACAAGGATGTTCATAGCTAGGATGTTAATTCCAATGCCCAGAGCTCTCCACGATGTACAACCTATACAACTGAACATGGTGCCCATGACATAGAAGATAACTACATACTCTTGTACCATTCAGGTGATCAGACAAAAATCTAGCCATGGAGGTTTGGACCAGATTATGCATATCGCCACATCCCACGGAGAGCAACCCAGCCTGTACAGAGGTGGGCATGTGGCTCTGTAGCAGCATGCTTGACTATCAAATGAGTGCAAGGCCCTGGGGTCAATATCCAGCACCACAGGAAAAATAAATAAAGTTAACAAATATCTCCTGAATAAATTAAGGGACTTGGTCCAGAAATCACTGAGATAAGTGAATGGCAGCAGAAGCATACATACGAAGGCTCCATTCTAGCCTTCAAGGTATTAATCAGATAAGAAGGGCTGATGTATAATTTTATTTATCAACTTGACTAGACTATAATACACAGCTAACCTAGCAGTTGTTATAAAGACATTTTTGTGGATGTGGTTAACATTCACAGTCAGTTGACCTTAAGTGAAAGGGATCAACCCTTAATAATGCAAGTTAGCTACATCTAATCAGTTGACAGTCATAAGAGCAAACACTGAGATTGCTTCAAAGAGAAGAAATTTTGCCTCAAAACTGGAGCTTCAGTTCTTGAGTTTCAAGCCTGTGGACCGGCCCTACAGACTTAAAGCTTGTCAGGCACATCATCATCCCATGAGCCAGCTCCCTAAAAGAATCCCCAGGTAAAATAAACATATGTGTATATGTGTGTATATGTTCACACACATACACACTATTGATTGATGGACAGATAGGCAGACGTGTATATGGATCTACTGGTTCTGTTTTTCCGGAAAAATTGTCTGATACAAGAATACAAAAGACTACACAGAATTACTAGGCAGTATGAAATAGCCTTCGTTCACCATTCAGCACATCTCTATCAAGGGTCTACTCTGTGCCGCACTCTGTGGAGACAGCTGAGTGTGAGTGGTACGGGGTGGAGAAGAAGTCGGTATACAGTATGGCATTTCTTGAAGGGCTACCAGGAACGAGCGAGACAGGCAGCAGAGGGAGAGCTATTCAATGCCAGTGTAGGAGCTGCTTTTGTTTCTGCAGAGGATGCAGCATGCCATGGTTTCAGAAATCTAACTCATAGTTGGAAAGATTCTACACTAAGGAATCTTTGCTGAATCATAATCAATCATAATGGTACCTCATGCAAACTCATTTCCTTTTCACTAAACATAAGTGTGAAGAAAATAATTTCTTTCATGGGTGCTGAAATCTGGAGTTTGATTGGGTTTATTTCAGCAAGTTACTAACCACTTTCTTTTCTGATTTGAACTATGAAAGCAACTGAGAGATTACCGGTTTCTTTTGATGCTTGCAAGAGAGAAATAATTTGAAACCCTTAGGGTCCCATGACCCACTTCACTGTGATACATTCAAGAAACAGAGTCACAGATTGGGTTTGGAGGAGGCTATCAGAAAATTTGAAGCCTCCAGGAGCAGATAATATATTTCTTTCCCTTCAGATCTGGAGAAAACACTAAAATGGCAATGGTTAGTCTTTATACTCTGCAGAATCTCATATGATTTGAGCCATGAAGCATTACTAGCAACCCCAAGTATTTCCTGTAGTGAGAAATGAAGAGATGGCCAGGAGCAGGACATAAATGAGAACAATCACCAGGACCTTCATCTTTCGTCTGAATCCTAATAGAAAATTTTGTTTTGGTAATCACTCAGATCTTTTAGGCTTTTAGTAAAAAAGCAAAACTGCTTTTATGAGAAATAAAAGGAGGAAAGTGATAAGCCTTTCAAAAAGGTTGTAATTATTTTTCAGAGTGTTGACATGCAGTGCTTTCCAGATGAACAGGTGTTTTCACGGTACAGGACCTGCCGTCGTAAAAGAGAAGAAGGATCATTTCTCTGTGTTAGTGTGGGGAGCTTATTAGCAGATAGAGCAAGTTGGATTTTATAAAAGAGATAATTAAGTTATACAAGTATATTTTTGTTCTTCCTTGTATTTCATAAATATGTAACAAAAATACTTACTAAAGTATTTACCTCTAAGAGTCAGTAATAAAAGCTATAGTGAATAATTCTGGCATGGAACCAAAGCACTTCTCTTAATGGGCCTTTATATATTTGACCCTTTGGCGCAGTAAAATACACATAATACAAAATTTAACATTTTAACCACCTATAAACATACACATGTACAACCATCACAACTACCTAGACCCAAAATTTTTTCATCACGCCATACGCACTCCTTGCTCTCCGCTCCCTTCTGCTTCCGTCAACCACAAAGCAGCTTTCTGTCTCTATGAATGTATTCTGGATACTTCATGTAAATGGAATCATACAATACATGTCTGACTTTTGTGCCTGGCTTCCCTAATGTTTTCAATGTTCATCTACTCTGTAGTATGAATCACTACTACATTTCTTTCTATGGCTGTATGATATTCCATTGTACAGATATAACATATTTTGTTTATCCATTCATCTATGAATGGTTATTTGCATTATTTACACATTTTGCCTATTGTGAATAAGATCACGATGAAAATTTGAGGACAAGATTTCATTTGGAAACCTATTTTCAATTCTTTGGGGTATATACCTAGGATTGGAATTCTAGGCTATATGTTAATTCTATTACCTAGCTGAAGAACCACCAAACTTTTTCACAGAGGAACGTTACACATGCACTTATATATTCTGCTATTGTTGTGGTGAGTGTTCTACATACGTCTGTTAGCTCTATTTGGTTTATAGTGTTGTTGAAATCCTCTATTTCATTACTGATATTTTGTCTAATTGCTCTTTTATTGAAAGTAAGGTATCAAAATCTATAACTATTATTTATGTAACTCTCCACTTTTTTGTTGATTTTTATTTCATATATTTTTAGGCTCTCTTGATGGATCTGTATATGTTTATAATTATTGTATTTCCTTGATAAATTGATCCTTTTATCAATATATCATGTTCATCTTAGACTCTCGTGACAATTTTTAGCTTTAAAATCTATTTTATATATTAATAGAGCTACCATAGGTCTTTTGTTTGCTATTTGCCAAAAATATCTTTTTCTACGCTTTTATTTGCAATTTCTTTGTGTTTTCAGATCTAAAGTGACTATCTTTCAGACAGTAACTAGAGACATCATTTTTTTAAAAAATACTATCTCTGCCAATATCTACAATTTGATTGGAAAATTTATCCTGCTTACATTTTTAAAAATTATTAACAAGGAAAGGCTTCTGTTATTTTGGTATTTGTTTCTATATGTCATATCTTTTTCTTCCTTAATTCCTCCATTATTGTTTTCTTTTGTGTTTCATTGCTTTTTTCTCCCTAGTGTACTCCTGATTCCTTTCTCATTTCCTTTTATATATTTTTTTTATTTTCTTAGTAGTTATCTTGAGTATTAAAATTAAAATACCATATTTGTAATAATCTAGTTTAAATTAATACACACTTTTCTTCAATCATTTATAAAATTCTATTTCCATAATTTTCCATCCCTCCTTCTTTATGCAATTATTATGACAAAGTACGTCTAGATACATGTATGCCCAGTGATATAGATTTATAATTACTTTATGCATTTGTCTTTGAAGTCATCTATTTAAAAAGAGAAATTACAAACTAAAAATACTGTAATACTGATCTTTTTATTTGCCTATGTTGTTAACTTTACCAATATTTTTAATTTCTTTACATGACTTCAAGGTACAGTACTATCTATTGTCCTTTCATTTCATCCCAAAGGACTCTCTTTTACATTTTTTGTATGAAGAATAGTCTACTAGCAAATTACTCCTACATCTTTTGTTTATCTAGAAATGTCTTAATTTTTTTTTTCATTTTTAAAGGATAGTTTGGGCACATATAAAATTCTTATTTGATGGTTTTGTTTTCTCATTTCGATACCTTAAATATGTCATCCCATTGCTTGCATGTCCACATGGCTTATGATGAGAAATCATTTGTAATTTTATTACAGGTAATTTCTTTTTATCTGTAATTACATCCGTGATTTTATTCAGGATCCTTTGAAAGTCATAAATTGTTTTTCTCTTTTTTGCTTGCAAGATTTATTATTTTGTTTTTGCAATAGTTTGATTGTTATGTATCTCAGTATGGATCTCTTTGTACTTATCCAACTCGGGATTCCTTGAGTTTCTTGGATGTATAGAAAATTTTAAAGATTTTGAGCATAATTTCTTCAAGTATTTTTTCATCCCCTGCTCTCCTCCAGTCTCTTTGGAATTCGCATTAATCATATGTAGTAAATATGAGTTGTCCTATAGATTTGTTAGGCTCTTTTCTCTTCTTTATGCTCTGAAGACAGGATAATTTCATTTTGCCAACATTTAAATTAACTGATTCTTTTCTCTGCTTAAAAAAATTCTAGGCCATGCAGGACAGTGCACGCCTGTAATCCCAGCACTTGTAAGGCTAAGGTAGGAGGATCACCGCAAGTTCAAGGCCAGCCTGGACCGTATAGCAAGATCCTGTCTCAAAAACCAAACAAACAAAAAATCTGTTGTTGAAACCCCTCTAATATATTTTTCCTTTCTATTGTTGTAATTTTAGGACTCAAAATTTCTGTTTGAATCCTCTATCATTTCTTTTTCCTTACTGATACTCTCAATTTGAGACTTTATTGAGCACTTTGATCATTTTTTTGTTGTTGATATTGCTTCCTGTGGGTTGCAGTTGTTTGTATAGTGATTTTCTTCCACTATTTTTACCTCTGAATTGTCTGTTCCTTTGGCTTCCTGGTGTTATAGATATTTCACCTAGTGGTTTGGCATAAAATTCTCTCAATGCTTAGAGCTAAGGAGGAAGAGGTTGTGAAGAAGAAGGAGGAAGAGGAAGAAAAAGTGAAGGGGAAGAAACAAAAGAAAAAAGAAAAAAATCTGTGTCTTGTACATTAGCTCTACATTGGGTTGCTCTGCTCTTACCAGAACATTTTAAACTCAGTCTTAGCCTCCACTTCTTGCTTACATTGAGCCTAAAGATGAGCCAAAGATGAAAGCTTATGGTTTCTAGGTCTTTTCTGAACATGTGTCCTGCCCTGGGTGTATACATGTCTTTCTAGATTCTCCAGTAGGTGTGGAAAATTTTCAAGGTTTGCTCTGAAAAGCCATCTTTAAAACCACCACCACATCAGGAAGAATGGGGGCCTGGGGTATGTTAAAATGCCACAATGTTTTTGTATCATGTTTCAGTGGCTTTTAGCTTTGTTAAGCATTGATTTTACTAAGCTAAACTTGATTATCTTCCAGGGTTCTAGCAAAATTAATTCTGATAGTTTTGGCCAGGTATTGTTTTAGCATTTCCGATAAAGCACGGACTCCAAGAATTCTACATTCCTTATTTCCCATATCTACTTTTTGCATCATGTACCTGTGTTACTTACCCAAAATAATACTTTATTTTTAAAATTTTGATAAAGAAGAAGTGTAGTAGTTAGAGTCTTATCATCTAACATCTTGGCACGGTGAAACTTGCGTCCCATCAAACAAATTTGGCAACTAAACTCTTTCAGTTTCGCTTTAGAAAAATACAGAAAGAATACACATTTGAGAGTTAGGATCCATCTATTAATACAGGATTTACACCAGTCAAAACTTTGAAGTCCTACCTCCACCTCCTGTAGACATCTGACACCAACTAAATTACTTTCTAGTTTTGTCATTTTTTATTCTCAAGCATCAGCCTAATACTTCACCTTGCCTCCTCCCAGTTATGATGAAATAATTTTTCTTACTGATTAAAACCTATGACTTCTTTAAGAAAACAAGCAAGATTTTTCCAAAATTTCCTTTAGAAGTTTGATATTCCAAGATGAAATAGTACACAAGTGCCAACTTATTCACAAATATGAGTGAAGAAAGCCAAATGCTGTGGCACACACCTATGGTCACAGGATCCTGGGAGGCTTGGCATAAGGATTCCAAGTTCAAGTGCTGCCTGAGGAATTTGTTGAGACCTTCTCTCAAAATAAAAAATAAAAATGGATGGGTTATAGCTCAGTGCAGTCCCTAGGTTCTCTCCCCAGCACTGGGAAAATGTAAAAGAATGAATGATACTGTTTTTTTTCTATTGTGAGGATCACAGAAGATAAGAAAAATTAAAGGAGGTGAAATTACTTGGGGGAAAGAAAATGGCTACAAAATATATTGCTGTTGGTGAAGCATCAGTTCATAATTTTATCTAAATTTTAGCTAAATTTACCTAAAATCTAAATTTTATCTGAGTTGACAGCATCAGCATGGATTTTGAATTCCTACCCTGGACCTCAAGCGCTGGCTCAAGATTTCAGAAGTCAGGATGCAGAAGAAGTTAAGAACTATATTTTAATAATTCTCCAGGGGATTCTGGTAAGTGCTAAAATCTGAGGACCACTTACCAATGTTACTGTGTTATAAATAATAATTTAAAATAAAAATAATAATTTCTTGCACTTCTACAGTAGCACTTTACTATTTACATAGGTTTTTTTTTCAGACAATAATCTTGCCTGTTATCACAAAATCTCCAGGACTGTATTCCTCTTTTAAAAATTAGAAAACTATGTTTCAGAGAACTTTGACTTTTCTGCAGCACATGTTAAAGCTTGACTTCAAATTCAGGGTTCTAATTTTGACTATATGAGAAAATTTATTTTAATAATTAAGAATGTACAAGATTCCATCCTTCCTAGTGTTTTTCTCAGTTTTGTCATTCTAATGTTCCTTCATGTATTTATCCACCATTCAATCACTTTACAAGTCTGCCAAGTATTTATTAAACTCTACGTTAAACCATGTTATGTATATATCCAGAGCACACATAGCAATCCAAAATAGTACTCAAAAATTATGACAATTTCTATTTATTGGTTTGGGTAAATTTATGTTCCTTTGATCACGTATAATTTCATCACGTGTGTTCTACATACACTTTCTTTAGTAATTAAATCATGAAACTTATAAGCCATTTTATAATCGATTAGCCTAGGGGTTCTCTAGCACTGTTGCCTATTAGAAAGACTAGGGTCTTCCTAAAAATCTCCAAATTCAGGCTTCCCTATAGGCTAATTACACCAGAATCTATGGGGACAGAGCCCAGGTATCAGTTTTTTTGAAGCTATTCAGGTGATTCTAGCATGTAGATAAGATGGAGAACCAATAAATCTGAGAATATAAGCCAATTTCTAATACCTCTTAAGATTCTTATCCTGCAAATCTCCTTTAGAAATATATATATAGAAAGAGAAAATGGAGAGAGGGAGAGGGAGAGAGAGAGAGAGAGAGGTATATGAGATAGAGTGGTTGTAGTTGTTGGTATAGATAGGATGAATCTTCTCTAAGGATCTTGTTTTCTCAACTGTTGGCACAAGCAAGTACACACTCAATTTAGGAGAAGCCCCTCTACAGCATGTTTCAGAAACATGTGCTTCGACAGTTAATCATAGTTTGCAAAATAAGTTTTCAATATAAAGAATTGGTGAATACCTACTAATTTCTTCAAACTATTCAAATTTAATTAGTAGTCAGATAGAAGAGTTTGGAGAAATTGAACTTTCTAAAGTCTACAGTATTTTACACATGTTTCTCAATGGGTATTTAGGGAAATGACTTTAGTATTGGGAACATCTAGGTTTGAAAATTTGCTTTCTCAAATACTGGCAGGGTGACCTTGAGCTTGTTTCTGCATCTTTCTGAGCCTCAGTCTCCCATTTATAAAAGAATTATGGTAACTCTTTACAGGATTACTATGAGCATCAATGCAAAATATTTTAACTACCCAAAGCCTGACACATTGGTCCTCAGCAAATGGAGTTATATTGATGATTCTTCCTCTTTCCTACTGGTCATAAGCCCCTTTATCCTTTTCAAAGGTTCTTCAGCCCCATTATCTCATGTAATCTTCACAAGGGAGATAGGCTAGAAGTTATCTATGGAAGAGCAAGCTGAAGTGCCAGACAGTTAAAGGGATGGATTCAAGAGACGATTATTCATTCTATTCATAAAATATGCTTATGAATGGAAAAATACTCAGCAGCAATCTGGAGAAAGCAAAACAACAAAAAAAACACAGGGCCAAATGCAGTCATGCAGTTTGGTAGATCTGAAAATGAATGCCAGTGAGAGCAAAGTCAACAGGGTGAAATTATGCATTTAGTACTTAAAATTTGGGTTACTAAATGAAGGGTGCTGTTGTGTTTGTGTGACAGGATAGTAGGCGATAGATCTTCCGTCTCAAGTTTTAAATTTAACCTTCTTGTCTTATCCCTTCCCTTATTAAATAAAACTTGTAAGGCTAGAAATAAGGTAACATTCATGTTTATGTATAAATATTAGTGCTTCTCTATAAATATAAATGGTAGATTTTTTAAATGATACTTGAAGATCATCCCTGATTTGAATATTTCCTATAGACAAAAAGCAGAAACTTCAACCCCAAGCTAGCTTGATGGCTCGATTTCCCCCAATTCAGAGCACCTGGAAAGCAATGTATATCTGCAGTGACTGACAAAAGATTATCATATTTAGCTGCACTTTTAAATCACCCAGAGAGCTCTTGTAAAATCTTAATGTTCAATTCCCATGCTAGACCAAATGAATCAGCATCTCTAGAGATAAGAATGAGTTATCAGCACCGTTCAAAGCTTCTCTAGTAATTCCACTGTGCATGGAGTCTGAGAACCAGAGGTTGAGAACGGTGTTCCTGGACAGGAGTTCAGGATGGAGACTCTGATTCTGCATTTCTAATAAGACTGCTCCTCAATGATGCTAATTCTCTTGACCCATAGGCAACAAGTAGCAAGACTTGAGTGACAAGAGTATAGAGGAATTTCTATGCCTTGTTTCAGAAATATTGTCACATAGGTTACAAAATCACTGTAGGGTCCCGCTGTTGTGAAAATGAGGGTTTGGGCTGGATCATCTCTGAGCTGGCTCCGCCACTCTCAAACTTGTGTGCATTGTTACTAGCAAGGCCAATAGTCTCTGTGCCCCTCAAGGTGTCAGATCACCAATGTTTCTACTCAGTGTTTATAGTGAGGTTATTGAAGACCGACCTCTGCTCAACATAGAGCGGCGTGAGGCAGGGTTTTCTAAACCACCATGTGCATCAGAATTATACAGAATGCTTGTTTTGCTCTAGAGCCCTACCTACAGAAACTCTGACCTCATAGGTGTGGAAAATGAGTGATGTTAAAATAATAATGGTCAATATTTATTGAAACTCTACTATATGCCAGGTACTGTTCTTTTGATTTCGTATTCAAAATCCATTTAATTTTCATAGTGATCCCATGAGAGAGAAACTTGTATTATCCCCAACTTGAAACTGAAAATAATAAGAAACTGTTGCTTGCCAGCTGTCACCATGAGGGTCGAGCTGCACAGCGGGAGCAGTACAAGATCTGCCCAGGGACATGCTAAGCCAGAACCAACAGGAAGATATTCCAGCTTCTTAATGTAAAATGTGAGTCTGCATTCCTTTCCAAGAGGAATTCTAGGCAGATAAATTGGACCGTCCTCTATAGAAGAAAGCACAAAAAGCACAAAAAGAGACAGTTGAAAGACAAAAAAAAGAACACAAGGAGCAGTTAAATTCCAGAGGGCCATCACTGGCTCATCTCTAGCTGATACAATGGCCAAGAGGAATCAGAAACCAGGAGTCAGAACGGCCCACAGACAAAGTCATTAGGGCTGCCAAGGAAACAAAAAAGGGTTAAGCAGCATCTAAAAAGACAGCAATGGCTGCTGCTGAGGCTCCCACAAATGCAGCACCTGAGCAGAAGCACCTAAACACCTAAATGAAGCCTGAGGGTTTCTGCTCCCTGAATTGGTGGAAAACGCTAAATTGGCAGATCCGATTTTTAAATAAAGATATGTAATTCTAAAAAAAAAAAAAAAAACAATGTAATTTGACTAAAATCATGTAGTTAATAAAATACAGCCATGGGATACACATTTACCAGAGAACATTTACCATAGTAGATGTCCTTTCTTCGAAGAGTTTCTGAGTAGAAAAAGGAAAGAAAAGAAAAAATTAAAGCAAGAATTAATAGAGCTAGCGGGTGGTGGAGTCAGGATGCGCAACCTCAGAGGCTGGCTCCAGAGTCCAGGCTTTGAGTCAGCTGCTTCTGATGTTGGTGGCTCCTGGATCACCCAGTAAGTTCCTGTTTCTAGGTCTGTAGCGCCATCATACCAGCAGCATAGGACTTCCTGGAGATTTTTTAGTGTACCATCTCCTGAATCCCTCCTTCACCCATATTTTGACCCCTTATTTTCAGCATGAAGTTCAAGAATCTAGATTTTAACAAATATATCCTCCTCTTCCAAGAGATATGAATGCACAGCTAAATCTGGGGACTACTGGAAGAATAGGACTTTGAAGCTAGTTGTCTGGATTTGTATCCTTGCTGCTGACACTTAACATCTCTATGTCCTCACTCATTCATTCACTCATTCTGTTAATAACTAGCAAACATTTGAGCACCTACTCTATGCTTCTACTGGATGCTGGAGATTTAATAGCAAATGAAGCAAACAGAAAAATCCTTTCATGGGATTTTCATTTTGTTTTAACAGAGGTGATAAAGCAATAAGGGAAAACTAAGCAGCAAAGGGGATCAGGAGGGATGGAGTTACTGGGAAGATAACATTTTAATAAAAATTTGAATGAGGGGGACGGTTATGCAGAAACCTATGGGAAAGGTGTTCCTGGCAGAGGAAACAACTAGTACAAAGGCTCTGAAGTATGAATGTGCTTGGCGTGTACAAAGAACAGTTAAGAAGACCTATGCAGAGGGAACTGAGTGAGGACACCAGAAGAAATGAATTCAGAGCAGTAATAGGAGAAACATCATGCAGAAATTTTTAAGTAACTGAAAGTACCGTGGCTTTTACTCAGAGAGAGAAATGGGAAGCCCTCAGACCCCGTACTATACCATACCATACCATACCATACCAAGGGCATTTAGCAATCTCTGGGGACATTTTTGATTGTCATAAATGGATGTGAGAGGAAGGGTAATGCTACTGTCATCTAGAGGGTAGAAACTCAGGAAGCTGCTAACTGTCCTATAATAAATAGAACAGTCCTACTACCTTCCTCTCCACCCCACCACTGAATAATTACCCAACCAAGAATATCATTAGCGCCTGAGATCGAGAAACCATGAAGTGAAAAAAAAAAAAAAAAAAAAAGGTACAGTTAAGTTACCACCCAAAGTCATAATCAAGCAAACTTGATTTTAAAGGAAAAATGTCCATACTCCAATAAATACTATGGGGTCGGGAAGGACATTGCCATGTCATTTATAAAAGAAGTTACTTAGTGTGTTGTCATAGCTTTTTTAGCCAGAAACGGCCTTCCTTGGAAGTCCCTATCCATCTTCCTTCTCTCATCAACAAGGGTGAGGAAGGGACTTTTCTTTTTGTTTAAAAGTCCTGTTTGCCTAGACTTCGATATAGGACATTCTAGGAGCAGGGAAAATCTGTTTGAAGATGTTTTATTCTGGGAAAATTAATGGGCAGACAATGCATAAGAAAAGAGACAAATTGTTCTTTTGGCTCCAAATAAATGCTTGTTTTCTGACACTGCCTGAATTTAAATGGTCCTCAGTTTGACTGTGAAATTAACACCTCTTTGAGGTTAATTGTGGGGGTGGGGTGTAATTCACACCACTTCCAGAGCTATTGTCTGTCTGGAATGCAGAAGGAGCAGCAGAGGTGCACAGCAGACCCCCTTAACCAAAGCTCTCTAATGCCTCGACCAATGACTGGTTTCTGATCCCTAGAGTCGAGCAGAGTCTTTATTGAATGCATGGGTTTTACATGAAAGATGCATAACTCATGATTACAGAGCCAACAACTGCAAGATCAGCATCTTTAGTTGTTAGCTGGGAAAACTTTTGAGCTCTTTAAAGTGATCCAGTTACTTTTAAGATTCCTTCCTTCTTTAAAATTCTGATTTTTATGGATCCTACTATTGGGGCTCAGAGTTCAGAGGGGTTGTAAATTCTATTTTGTGGCAAAATTTTCCTAATGTTCCATCATGGAAGAGTAGTCAACAAATGATCTTTATGGGAAAATTACTTGAACGAATAACTTTCTTTTGGAGGGAGTTTTAAAAAGTCCTTTTTAATGATTCTTAATTACTGGGATTCTTTTCATAAATACTGAATCAGTTTTAAGTGTTATCATCAGTGAATACATATTCTAGTCTCTCCATATCCTATATACTGGACTGCATTCAATTTTTTTTTTTTTTTTGTGGGTACCGGGGGTCGACCTCAGGACCTCGCGCGCCAGCAGGCGCTTGTGCCGCTGAACAATATCACCGGCCCTTTTTTCGTATGTGGGTTCCGGGAGTCGAACTCAGGACCTCACGCTTGCCAGGCAGGCGCGTATGCCGCTGAGCCATCTCACCAGCCCTGCATTCAATTTTATCACTTGTAATAGTTTTGGCTGATATACTACAATACTAATTTTAGATTGTTTACATTTGTGTATCTTCTGTCATTAAGGACCCCCTCTACATCCAACTATTTCCTCTTTTTGTAGATTATAACTTCCACATTTTGAAGCTGATAGCTCAGAATAAATAGAGCTTCTTGCTTTAATCAGATGATGTTTATTTACTTATTTTTTGCAACAGTAAAGATTCAAGGAAGAGATGTTGAACATAAAAACAGTGTTATTCTAGAGGGGATTTTGTTCTCCTCCCAACTAAACTTAAAAATTATAAAGGAAGCTATTAAATAAGTTTCTTAAATTTATTGTCAAAGAACGCTGCCAAATCTACTTTTTTGCAAGTCTTTACAAGGAACAAAAGTTCTGTTTTTATAGTGAAGAAAAAATACAGAAGTATTTTAGAAACAAAAGGAAAACTGGATTATTTATTACAAGACACCAGTCACCTCTGGATATTTGTATTTAAAATCCCCTCAGAAAGCCTGGAGAGTAAGAGTAAAGAAAACGCACAAAAGAAATTCACAACTGTTTCCAGATAATGCATTTTATTAAGCCTATTTTCCATCTAAGTTTTCTTACCAGCCTATTCATCTCCCAGTGTTCATTCTCAACATGTAACTGATGCAAACAAATCTTCATATACATCCTAAAGAATTATTTTTGTTGCAAAAGCAATATGTGCTTATAGTATAAAAATTAGAAAGAAACATGATAAGAATAAAATTGAACTCGTATAAGTTCCACATCCCATTGTTAATACCTTGGTTATAGTCTTTCAGCTATTTTTCCATGGATATTATTTTTTAAAAAAAAAGTTTCATTCATCAAACTATCTTTTATCCCATTTTCTTCACTTAACATTACATTATAAACACTTTCTGGGACAATTTTTCATAGAAAGCCACTGATTTATTTACATAACCTTCTCTTGTGAAATCCTAAATGTTTACTAATTTTCTACTGCTATAAAATTATTCATAGTTGTTGCCATGGGTGATGGGGTCCTGCATAAGTTTCTAAGTTCTTGGGCACAACAAAGAACTGGATGTGGCACACAATGGTAATGAAAAAAGCAACAAAGTTTAATGAAGTTTAATTAGGTGATGGCACCCTCAGAGTGAGTGGACTTGCCCAGCAGAAAGGAAAATGTCTGTAGTGCTGAAAGTGTTGGGTTTAAGAATTTAAAATGTTGCACCAGGTCTTGGGCCTCTCCCATGGGGTCTTCCAGATTAAGACTGAGAACATAACTGACAAGATGCTGAGTCATGTCAGCTGTATCTACTGTACATGTCCTTTCCCATAATTCACTCTGTTATAATTAGATGTATGAGATACAGTCCATGTGTGTCTTGGTTACTTTTCTCTCATTGCTGGGACAAAATACCTGGCACCCAACTTAAAGAGGGAAAAGTTTATTTAGCTCACAGTTTGTGGAGGTTCAATCTGTAGTCTGCTGGCTCCAAAGCAGGGTGGTACATGGCAGAGGGGCAACAGTTCATGGCGGCAGAAGACAGCAAAAGCAACAAGAGCAAAAAAGGGGTAAACAAAGCTTCTTTCTGCCCCTTTTCTTACCCAGACTGCTGGGACTAGGGTGGTGCCAATTCAATCTGTGGATCGATCCAGCAATCACCCAGCCTTAATCCCAGAACTCTTAATCCCAGCATTTCACTATGAATCAGTCACAAACTCTAGATTCAGCTACCTCCAAAAAAGCCTGCCCCACATGACTGCATGAAGCTTTGGGGAGACATCTAGACACAGACCATAACAATATGCATGAAACTTTAATGAGCTTCAAGTGATGAAATGTTACTATAGGTCATTGCAGAGAATCTGGTACTTCCAATTTGGGACTTCCAAAGGAATCTTCCAACGTGAGCCCAGGAGTCTTCGTTTTTCTTATCTCTGCCTCAGAATAGAAGGCCTAAAGATGAAGTGCAGGGGGTTGGCCCTGGGGCACTGCCCAGTTTCAAGTGAGTGGAGGGGAGTGGTCTTGTAGTCCCAATTGTACTATTTATATTATAGAGTAAAACCTTGGTTTGGGAGCATAATTTGTTCCCAAAACATGCTTATAATCCAGAGCACTTGTATATCAAAGTGAATTTCTCCATAACAAATAATAGAAGCTCAGATGATTTGTTCCACAACCAAAAACAATCCATATAAAAATTATTACAATGCCATAATATAATACAAAATAATAAAGAAAAGACAATATATTAAGAAAAATACATTAACCAGTATTTACGTTTGAAAACCTTTGTGGCAGGTAAGAGGGAGTCAAGAGAAAGGAGGGTTATTGTGTAGGATGACTTTCACTATCACTAACAGAATCAGTGCTATCTTTTGTCTTAATGGAGTCTTTTTCTTTTTGTGCACAAGGAACCCAGCCAATGGCACATGCTTTTGCCTCCTTTTGAGAATTTTGCAGAAATGTGACATTGCATTGTCTTTAAACAGATTCCTTGGTGACCCTGCTACAGCCTTATTTGGGTGGTACTTTTCTACAAAATTTTGCACTGTTTCCCACAATTTACACATCTCCCTAACTCATTTGAAGTGAAAGATTCTCCCACCTTTTTCTCCTCCTCTTCTGTAGATGAGATCTCCTCCATAACCTCTCTCTCATAGGAAATGATCACCCACAATCCCACGGCAAGTGAGAAAGAGAGACACAGAGGGAGACAGTTGTTATCATGTGGCATTCAGTGTCCCGTCTTGCAAGACATTACTCCTTTATCAAGTTAAAATTTATTAGAAATGTTTGTTCATCTTGTGGAACGCTCACAAAACAAGTTACTTGAAATCCAAGGTTTTACTGGAGTTAAGAACTTGTCACTTCTTTTTAGACATATCTTTATTTACAGTAAGTTCCTAAATGTAGCATTATTGGACCAAAAGGAGATCCCCTTTTTAGCCCTAACACCTATTACTGGCAATTGTTTAAAATTCACACTGATGTCATTTTATGTCTTCAACCCCAGGTGATTGATAGATGAACCTGAGAGAGCCTTCCCTCTAAGGCCTTTCAAGCACAGGCAGCCTTTGGAAATACAACGATGATTTAAGAAGTGTAGGTGGTTCGGTTGATGGTCACAACCATAACAGAAATTTCTGAGTTGACATTTACAGAGCTGACTTTATCACTGTATTATTATGATTTCTGGTAAAGAAGTGGGTGAAGGCAAAACAGAAAGGGCTTTCCTTTGAGAAGAAAAAAAAAAACAAAAAAACAAAAAACCCAGACCTTCACAATAACAAATCAAGATTTCATTCAGTAAAGATAAAACCACCAATAAATGTAAGCTTAATTAAGTTAAAGCTAAATTGAAAATATAAATACCCTTTGACCTGGAAATTCCACTTCTAGCTGTGCTTTAGAAAATTCTTGTTTATAATAGTATGAAAATGAAAAGAATTGGAAATAACCTAAGTGCCCATCAATAGGGGAATGGATAAATTAATTATTGTATATGTACAGAATAGAATACGATTTGGTAAATAAAAACTATGTAAATTAACACAAGTTTTTTAAAAAATATAAAAAGTAAAAAAGATAGCTGCAAAATGATGTATATAACACAGTAAAACAGAATATTATGTATGCATATATATAAATATGATTCATAATATGTATGTAATGTATATATGTATATCACATTCTAAAAGATATGCAACTAATTTATGATAGTCATTACCTCCCAGGAGTGAAGAAAAATGTGACCACTAAGAGTGAGAAAAAGAGAGAAGAAAAAGAAGCCCTTCAATTTTATCTGAGATACTATCTTTCTTTAACATTAAAAATCATTCAAAAAATCATTCATAGCTTTGTCAAATCTAAGCTATCAATTACAAGATCAACTATTATTTTATGCATCACTCAAGTTGCCACAATGCCATTAATTTTTAAATGCACCCAATAGCACAGATGCTAAGATGTGAAAATAAATGTGTGAAATTCTTTCCATATAAGGCAAAAATGCAAAAGGTTAAGATTTGCTTACTCACAGAGCAGTTGGAGAACACGGGTTTTAGTTATGCAAGTCTGTGAACTTCTTAAAATTTTCCCAAAGGAGGAAAAATAAGTCAAGTATTAAATGGAATGCAGTTTATGTATAATATGTATGATTTTTAAGACTGCTCATAGAACAAATATATAATTATAAAGCATTAACTCCTTTAGATGTGTGTTCCCCAAATGAATTAGAATATGCTGAACTTGGGAGACATATTCTTGAAGCTTCGTAACTCTAGAGCCATCTGTCTCATCACTTACACACTTAACATTTACTAATGATACTTGTTCCTTGAACTGAGGTTCTAGCCTAAAAGAACAATCTCAAAAAATTAATTCTCTGCTCAACAATCTATGTACTAGAAATATGATGCCGTAGATTTAGGTATCTGGCTTCACAGTTTATAAGATCTTTATAGAAAGTTATGAATGTTCATTATAAGGTTAATGCAGCTGGCTACTTATTCCCTAGAAGAAGAAACTTAGAAAAATTAAAAAGCACAACTTTACTCACTGTATTACTAACTTGTAAATATATATCATCCCAGCTTCTTGGTTCAATATGAATTCACTACAGCAGGTCTGAGTATGAGAACTAACTTGCCAGCCATCTTTTCTTTCTCCCTTTGACTTATAGAGAGCCTCTCTCTGGGAAATGTTCCAAAAGTAAAAGAAAAAAGAGATCCAGAGTTACCAATGCCAGACAAAGACCCTCAGTTAAACCTGGATTTCAGCTGAAAACAACAAATAATATTTCAATATTAGTCTGTCTCATTGAATGTCAGAAAAATGACTTTTTGCTATCAATGTACGCAAATATTGCTTGAGAGGTATTTATACAAACAAAAATTCATTGTATATCTGAAACTCAAATTAACTGTGTTTTTATTTTCTAAATATGGTAAAAGTAACTGGCATATAACTAATCTGACAAAAAGAAAATGTCAGACTTGTTGCTAGGGGGAAGGATAAAACAGTAGGTTGGAAGTGGTTGCTGAAAAAGAAAAACAAAAAATCGGTAGCTACCCCAAGGGGCATGTATGTCATTTAGACACAATACACATTTTTTTCTACTTCCTATTTGCATGGAGAGTTCCATTCTAAATTGTATACACTTGCAAACCACTGAGCAGTGAATGTGATCCCAGCAGCCCCAGTCTTCAATTTGGCCCTGCCTGATCAGTGTGTCCCCGTGGGTTTTGCCAGCCCACGCAGGACAAAGGTATTAGAAATGGAACAAACATTTCTAATACCCACGCCAGGGAACACAGATGAAACTGGCAGGCTGCTGCCTTCTCTCTCACTGATTAAGTAAAAGAACCTCAGAAGCTGGGTGTGGTGGCACACACCTGTAAACCTAGCAATTGGGAGGCTGAGGCAGAAGGATCGCCATGAGTTCGAGGCCAGCCTGGGATACATAAGCAAGTTCAAGGCCAGCCTGCACTACATAGTGAAACCCCGTCTCAAAAAAAGAAAAGGAGCCCTGGAGTTGTTGTTAACTTTGGATGTGAATATTATACATGGTCTGCACTAGAGCTCCTTGGACAGCTTGAGGGAGGGTGGGTCCAGTCAGCTGATCCTCTGATAAGTGGAAAATCCTGAAGCCCTTGCCCCAGCTCACAGCCTCACCAGCTTTTAGAACACAAGCAGACCCTGAGTGCTTAAAAACATTAAAAAAAAGTTCCTTCCTGTTCCTCTCTCAGTTACAAAAATAGAAGGAAATAGGGTGCAGGGAGGCAGAAAGAGACATGTCAAGCAGACACGCGGACATTCCCTGGGTCTGAAGACAGCAGCAGACTCTACCGTGTCTCACACCTTCCCCGGGTTTGTGCAGAGGCCTTGCTGCTCACTTACCCAGCTGCCCGCTGAAGGTCTAGGGAGTCAGTATCTTCTTCCCCTCTTTGGTTTGACTTAGGACTATTGTTGAGGTGAGAATTAGTTAGTGCGTTTTTTTCACCTTGTGTTTTGATCTCCTGAGGTTGAATGTTGCTTTCACTTTTGCCAGCACTGTAGCCTGAAGGGGAAAAGTGCAAACCATTACCAAGGGCCCCTGGAGCAAGGGAGGCCTTGAGAGAAGATGACTCCAAGGCACTTACAGGTCTCAGAGCTGTCCAAGGCTGAAGAGCTCCTGCAGTGGCAGGCTCAGACCACTGGCTTTCCAGTTTGCCTTGTTTTGCTTCTCCCTCCCAGGGGTGCTGTGGAGCAGCAGCATCCCCTCCATTTTTTAAAGAAGGAAACTGGGGCTGGGCTTGGTAGGGGACGCTGAAAAAAAGAGACTGATATTTGACATTTTAAAGACTCTAATACCACTAGAAATGAAATGAGATGGAGAGTATTATTTCCCAAAACGGCTTCGGCTTCCGAGAAAGACTCACTTGAAGATGAAAGGATTGCTTTGCCTAGCTGCTTAGGGAAGTGATCAGGGAAGGGCAGAAGAGATACCCCCAGGGCTTGCTATAGATAGGGCTGCAGCTGCTCTCCAAACAGGTATGGGAAGCCTGGACACAGGGCTTTCCTGGTGTTGAGTGGGGTTTGTAAGTGCAGGGTGAGAGGTGTGAAGCCTTTCTTCACTCATCCTAAGGGGCCCAGCCAACACGTGCATAACAAAGAACAGATTAGCAAAGGAAAGGCAAAGTTGAATATGACACAAAAGCCTTCAGAAATGAAGACACAAAAGTCTTCAGAAATGAAGATCCAAAGATTCAGGTAAAACTACTTTCAGCCCTCAGTTTGATGAAGAATGGTTTGGATGTAGAAATGTAATCGGATAAAAGAGAATGGTTGCATGGTAATAGAGGGAGGGCAGACCCAGCAAGGCCTGTCTGTTAAGATTCCTCTTGGACTCTGTGTAGCATTCCTTCCCCCTAGGTATGGGGCAGGGTCCCTGTGGAATGAGGGTTTTGAAAACAGAAGACAGAGGATGATGGTTCTAGGTTTTATGACTGGCTTTGAGGGAGAAAAGTTCTAGTTTCTATGACTTGGCCTTGGGGAAGAGGAATTCTGGTTTCTATGACTCACTTCAGGGAAGACAGAAGTTTTCGAAAAAGGAGGATGGAGGAAGGCCAGCAAGATCTTTGCTTTCATTTCCATTTCTATTTTTCAAAGCACTCAGCATGCCAAGGCACCGCACTTTGGGGTATTGTGTTCTGAGACCCAACATAAGTTTTGGGTCAGAACCAAACTGATCGGGATACTTGAGCAAGACTAGTCCTACTTCTCTGTCTTACCAGAGTGCCGCTCAGCCTCTGCTCCACATAGCGCGTGCCAACAGAGAGCCGGAGAGTGGGCTGACATCTTTTCTCATTGACAGACTCCTCTTTATGAGGGAATAACTATTTTTATGAGGGTAATAAAATTTTGCAGCCAAAAAGCAGAAGGACACGTGTTGATTGACTTAAAGATCAAGGAAAGCTGAATTATAAAAATGAACACCAGCCAAGGAGAGTCAGATGTATAAGAGAAAAGATCCTGCATGCATGAAATAAAAACAGGATTCTATAACAAACAAAATTGCAGATAACAAGAGTCACTTTAGGAAAAGCAGAAATGACCATCTCAGTAAAAACTCTGGAGCATAATTTGGGGGAAGTTTCTCAGAAGTCAGAACAAAAAGATGATAAATTGGAAAATGAGAAAGTAAAGATTTACAAATCATAGATTTGCCAATATCTAGAAAACTTAAACATCCAAATAAAAGGAATTCTACAAAGAGAAAACAGGCAAATAATCAATGAAATAGCTTTATAAAATTTCTCAGACTTAAATGTCTCATTGAGGTTTATCACAATTGAGTATATGAAAATAGATCCTCATCAAAGCCCTTCAGGCCAGGTATGATAGCGCATGCCTATAATCCCAGCACTTGAGAGGCTGAAGCAGGAGGACAACCGTGAGTTCAAGGCCAGCCTGGACTACATAGTGAGACCCTGTCTCAAAACAAACAAACAAACAAACAAACATCAAAGCCCTTCAGTATATTATTTCAGAACACTGAAATTGAAAATTCCAAAGCTTCTAGAAAGGAAAAATAAATGTTCACTTAAAAGGGCGAATATTTAGAATGGATTCAGATTTCTCAGTAAAATAATGGAAACTAACATCAGTGGAGCAATTCTGAGGGCAAGTGATTTCCAGTTTAGTATTCTAGACCAAGACAACCAATTAAATTTGAGCATAGATTAAAGACAGTTTTAGGGCTGCAGATTAGCTCACTGGCACAAATGCCTTCCTGGCAAGCACAAGGTCCTGAGCTCGATTCCTGGTACCAAAAAAAAAAAAAAAAAAGACAGTTTTATATGCACAGGGTCTTAAAGTTTTTACATCCTATGTACTTTCTCAGGAACTAATTATAGGGTTTGATATCAAAACTATGGATTAAATCAGGAAAAGGACAGATACGGGAGACTCAGTCAAGAGAGAAAAAAAGTCTGACCTATGTAACTAAGCTAGGCCTGAATGCAAGACTACTGGCTCAGGTTTAAGGCTCTTTTTATTTTATTTTCATTTTTATTAAGTTATGCACATAATTGAACAATACAATTCAACAAGAATTATTATGAAAGAATTATTATGAAAATTGTCAGCCCCTTAGGTCCTATTCTTTTTCCCACTTCATTCTACTCTCCAGAAACATCTTTTGCTTTCTCATTTGGCATTTGCCTTCAAATAATTGAATAACATACTTAGAATCTTACTTGAGTTTTCCATTTTAGCTATTTTCTACTTATCCCCTATGCTGGAAGTTAAAGATACATTGCTAAAATATATATATATATATAAAAGAAAATAAAGCAAAAAAAATACATTGCTATCATCACCACCCTGAACAAGCACATAACCCACACTTTTTAGATGCGTCTGGTTATCCCAAAAGTTGTTCTTTGCCTTGATTTCTACATTGTGTTAGAGCTTTGGCTTTTGATTCCTGTCACTCAAGAGTTTTTTGTATGGTGTGTGTGTGGGGGGGGTGCTGTGATCTGATGATTGAATCAATGGTTTGAAGTAAAGCAAAGATAGGGAAGCAGTAAAAATAAAATTTTCTATAATCAAGACAAGCACACAAATGTGTGAATAAGATTTTTAACAGAAACATAACAGAGATCATGCAAGATATAGGGCAAAAGAGAGAAAGTGATAATAAGTAGATTTATCAGGGCAGAGCATGTGAGAAATAAAAGTAAGTTCAATATCAAAGAAAACACTCAGCCTTCTTACTTTAGATACGATTTGGTAATTAGCTTAGACCACCTTGCACAGTGACCACAGAAGGGCTATGCCATCCGAACAGGAAATAGCTGCTTCAGAATCTTAAAAGCCCCTTGTGTGAAGTTGTCCTCTTTTATCTGCCAGGGCCTCTCTCTCTCTCTCTCTCTTTATAGGAACAGAGCCTATTTTGGAGAACTGCTGCTCGCTCCGGGCTAACCATTTGGTTCTTTTGGGGACTGCTTGACCTAAACATCTTATCCTCCAACCATGCTGATTGATTCAGAGATAAATATGTGATGGAGACCAAGTTAATTAGAAATGCTTCCCCAAGATTCCTAAGATTTTACAGAGGGATGAAGGACTTCAGGAAATGACACCCCAAAATATCCTTCTTTGGTGTACTGATTACTACTAGCTGAAAAACACCAAATGCAGAGATAGGCTTTCTCTGAAAACCCTCTATCTGCCCAAACACAGATGCTCCAAAAAGAACTTAACTGTCACCAATCCCCTCTCCAACAGTTTCATCAAGAAAAAGTTAAATCACAAAAGATTGAGACGGGCAGTCAGCTCCACACCAAACAAACTTTGTCTGAGGCTGACCTCTGTTTTTCTAAGGACCACTTCATCCTCTTTCATTGGTCCCCCAAATCACTTACTGTCCTCCAAGTTGCCTGCATCCTTCCTGTTCTGTCCCCCTAAAGAGGCTACATAAGCTCCTAAACTTCACTGTTTTCTTGGGCACGTACTTCGGTCTTGAGATGGCCCTGTATGTATAAAAATTCTGTACACCATTCCTCCTGTTAATCTCTCTGTTGCCCATTTATCACATTTATTTGGTTATCAAATCCTCAGAGGGGAGAGGGGAAATCTTCACAGAGGAAGAAGATCTTCCTTCACAATGTCATGTGCCATCCAAAACAGCAGAGCTGTTAAAATATATGGAAAGGGGAAAGTGGATATTGGGGGACAACTATTTGTCTCTGCCGCAGTTGCTTACTGAAACTTCTCAAGATTTTGGGTGGAGTATCTTCCTGCATCACTTTTGACAGAGACGCTGTTAAAGAATAGCTCGGAGACTTCATGGTTGTGTTCTATGCTGCTCATTGCTGTTTGTCATTATGGATGCAAATTGTTAATTTATATGTGAGAAGTAGGATAAAAGAGTCAAAGAACAAAGGCAAAAACAAGGTTTAAGCTGGAGGAGAGAGAAGGAAGGAAAGCCTGTAGAGAGTAGAAACAGTGCTTTTTTCTTTTTGCATGTGTATGGGTACACAGATGAGTTGACAGCCAGCTAAGTGGTTAGGATGACATTTTTTTTTTTTTTCTTTACTAAGCCCTGGAGAGGTATCAAAGAACAATGTTAGTCATTCATGGAGTCTCAAGGAAAACTTGGGAGTTTAACTGTGGTGCATCCATACGGGTTATCTCTGGGCGCTATCTGCCCATTTTTCCCTTATGCCCCTTCCTTACTTAGGGCAGCTCTGCACCCTTCCTCACTTTAGAATTCATCAGCACCAACAAGAGAGATTTCGTTGTGCAGATTTACAGGAGAAATGCATTTTAAAATTCATTCCATGACATTTGAGTCCCTCAGGTGGTTCAAAGATGTGACAAGAGGCTCTGAAATGAGGCAAGAAGGAGGAATTGGGAGAGGGCTAGCACTGAGAGGGACCTGCTGTGGGCTGCACGTGCGCCTGCCCAGCAGGGGCATGTGAAAGGTGAGGAAGCTGTGTGGTGAAGGGGGCTGCAGGCAGCAATGTAAACAGAATACCAATGGAATTTGCTTGGACGGAAGTGTTGTTATTGAGTGCTCTGCCCCACCTTCCTGCCTGGGAGAGAGTTGGAGGATGGTTGCTCCTGATGATCCCCAACCATGCTGATGGAGTCTTCAAAAGAACTCCTTGGAAAGCCTTGAATTCTGAGACACAGGTGACTGCTGTTTGACTTACACTTTAAAGTGTCAGAATGCATGTGAGTTGCAGCCTGATCCCTTCTTAAAAAATCCAAAAAAAAAAAAAAGCTGACCAAATGCTTCTGAGTGGCATCCAAAAGCAGCTACTACATTGAGATATATCAACATTATGAATGCAGAGCATGGTGTGCAGTGCTCCCCTCATTCTTAGGCATTGTGCTGTGTTTTCATTTAACATAGGGAGCATTCAGTTAGAACCCCAGTGACCTAGTACACCAGATAGTTTGAAGGAAGAGTTTGGTAATCTCCAGAACCAGCCATACAGATACCCATTGCTATTTCCTACTTTCATGGCTGTCTCTGTCGCAGTGATCTGACTGCTGTACCAGCCAGGGATAACAATGAAATAATTGGTCCTGAATGAAATAACTTGTTCAATGGCAGTTTTCCACACTAATAATGACAACAGATGCTAAAATTTCACCCTTTAAGAATCAGCGTAGAATTCTCAACTCAAGAGACTCTAGCTCTGCATGCTAGATTTACCTAGGAATTTAAAAAATAAGGATGTTCATCCCCAAGCCCAGAACAATTAAACCTCCATCTGTTGAATTGGGACCTGGGCATCAGTATGTCAGAAAGTTCTGGTGATTCTTGTCCATTTTAGGTGTAAAATTCAATAGCAACAAAAACAATAAGGACATTGCCCAACTTGTTTGATAAACAGCGAATACATCTAATGATTGCTGTGGAAGCTGCATGTTAAGGAGTCTACGTTCCCAGAATTTTCAAGGAATATTGGCCCCAAAGAAAATGTAAACAATGCATTGTTCAAGGTTCAGATTATGTTTCAGAATCATAGAGAGTTAGAGTGGCTGCAGTTTGCGTGGGGGTAACATTGGTAACATCTCAGTGCTGCATCCCCGGGGCAGGAGAGGAAACCTTAATGGTGCTCCTTGAACCTTCAGAGCTGCTCTGTGGAGTGCTCTCGTTGCTAACATTTATCTTTCTCTCTTTACTTTCCACTGTACTTCTTGTGTATCTATTGAACTACTCCTGTCACCTACCTCCTTTGTGCTAGTAATTAAGTCCAAAACCACTCAGTCTTTGGTGTCCACTTTAAATTGGTGGCTTTTCTCATACACCCTGTTGGCCTGAGACAAGTAAGGACAGTCTCTGATTATAGCACCTAAAGATGCTATAGAGGTGGGATAGGGAACCAGGGTGTGGAGAAGGAAGGACAGTCTTCTCCCCTGGCTTATTAAGAAACAATATGCCTGAAACTCAACTTCACTATGAAAATTGTTTTGATGACACTTGTAACTATACATTTGCTTTTGATTGCCTCATATGTACTTGCTCTTATTAACAGGGGAGAATTTTCCTTTATTTTTAACTACCTCTTCTCTGTTGAATACTGTCTAGAGGTACTATTATGACTTAGCCACAGAACACTGCTAACACTGAAGGGGTGGCAAATTTCCACATAACTGGATGTACAGTCATTCAATTCAACTGTAACACAACTTGACCTGGAGTTGCCATAAGCCCCCACAGGTTCAGGGCTCAGTCCTACAAGACCACCCCACCCCAGATTCTCCTGCTTTAGATCCCAGTCACAGGCCCAGGATGCCTCCCATACTTCTGACTGACCAGCTATAAATCGAGGGTTCCTGCAACCCCCACTATAATCACTGACAGTGCTCAGAGAAACAGATTATTATGCAGGACAAGAAAGTTTATTATAAAGGATGCAATTCAGGAACAGCCAAATGGAAGAGATGTATAGGGCAAGTTTTGGGGAAAGGCAATACACAGAACTTCCATTGGACTTTCCAGATGTGTCATGCTGGCAGATTCTCAATGGGTTTATTAACCTGGAAGCTCCCAGAATCCCATCATTTAGCGTTTTGTGGGGGGATTCTGTTATATAGGTACAATTGATCAAATCACTGGCCACTAATGAGTAACTTCATCTCTAGCTCCTCTTTCCTCCTAGATCTTGGGGATGGGAGAGTGAAGCTGAAAGATCTAATCCTCTAATCTGGCGATCTTTGTTCTTTCTGGTGATCAGCCTTTATCCTGAAGCTTTCAGACCAAAAGGCTAACAAGCAGTTAACATCATACCTAGCAGTGAAAAGCTGAAAGATCATCCTCTATAATCGAGGACAAGAAAAGGATGTCTTCTCTCACTGTTTGTATTTAATATATTCCTGGAAATCTTATGGAGAATAATTAGGGAAGGAAGGAAGAAAGGAAGGCAGGGGGAGGGAGGGTGGGAGGAAGAAAGGAAAGCAAGATGTACAAATTAGGAAGAAGGAGAATTTTCTGGTTTCTTTTTCTTTTTTTAGTTTTCTTGAGACAGGGCCTTGCTATGTAGTTCAGGCCAGCCTTGAACTCACTATGTCATCTAGACTAGCCTTGAACTCACAGCAATCCCCCTGCCTCAGCCTCCTGAGTACTGAGATTATAGGCATGCACCACCACGCTTGATGAAAACTTTCTGTTTGCAGATAACATGACTTTACGTGTGTATATGGAAAACTCTAAAAACCACCAGAAAAAAACCTCTTAGAACTAAGATACAAATTCAACAAATTTGCAGGATATAAAATCAATATATAAAATTGTATTGTTTGTCTATACTACTAACAATGAACTATTTGGAAAAGAAATAAGGAAAGCATCCCATTTATAATAACTACAATAAATAAGTGAATAAATCACTTATTAAATTTAACCAAGAAAGTAAAAGACATGTACATTGAGAGCTATAAAACATTGTTTAAAAAACTGAACAAGACTCAAATTAATGAAAAGATACACTGTAGTCATTGATTAGAATAACTGTGTTAAAATATCCATATTACTAAAAGCAATCTACTGATTCTAGGAAATCTTTATGAAAATTTCTGATGTTTTTTACAGAAATAGAAAAAATTAAGCATAACATCTGTATGGTACCACAAAAGACCCTGAATGGTCAAAGCAGTCTTAAGCAAAAAGAACAAAGCTAGAGACATCACACTACCTGATAAAGAAATCACACTACCTGAGTTCAAAATATGCTACAGCTATACAATAGTAAGCTTTAAGAATCAAAACTATGACAGAACAGCATGATACCAGCATAAAAATAAACACATAGAGCAATGGAATAGTATAGAAAGCCCACAAATAAACCATACATGCACAATTAATTGATGTTTATCAAAGTTGCTACACATAATGGGGAAAGAATATTTTCTTCAATAAATAGGGCTGGAAAAACTGGATATCCACCTACAGAACAATGAAACTGTACCTTTATCTCCCACCACATACAAAATTCACTTAAAAAAGAATTAAACATGTGACCTAACACTGTAAAACTACTAGAAGAAATTATATGAACAGATCTTCTTGCATTAGTCTAGGAAATGATTTTTTTTGATACACCAAAAGCACAGAAATAAAAGCAAAAAAAAAGAAAAAAAAAGACAAATGGGATTATATCAAAATAAAAACTTTCATGTAGCAAAGGAAACAATCGATGAGCAAAGAGACAATCTATTGAATGGACTCAAAATATTTGCAAACCGTACATCTAATAAGGGATTAATTATTCAAAGTATGAAAGAAAGTCAACTCAAAACAAGAGCAAAAATAACTCAGCTTAAAAAATAGGCAAAGGATCTGAATAGACATTTCTCAAAGGAAGGCATACAAATCTCCAAATGGTATATGAAAAGAAGTTCGACATTATTAATCATCAGGAAATGCAAACTAAAACCACAATAAAACATCATCTCCACCTGTTAGAATGTCTATTACCAAAAAGACAAATGATAACTAATGGTAATGAGGATGAGGAGGAAAGGGAACCCTTGCATATTATTTTTGTTTGTTTGTTTTTTGTTACCCTTGCACATTTTGGTGGGAATATAAGTTAGTGCAGTGTTATGGTTTAGATCTAAAATGACCTCAAAAGTCTTATGTGTTTGGAAAGTGACTGGATAATGGGGGTGCTATAGTCATAAGTGGATTCACTCACTAATGAATTCGGAAACTAAATGTAGGACCTAGTTGGAGGTGGGTTCCTGTAGGTGTAACCTGGAAGAATATATTCTTGCTTCGAGCTCCTCCCTTCTTACGCTGCCGCTTGGCTTCCACAGGTTAAGCACCTTATCCACCATTCCTTCTGTCATCCTTTAATGCCTTAGAGCCTGCAGATCATAAACTGAAACTATGAGTTAAAATAACCCTTCCTTCTTTAAATTGCAGGTGTGGGTATTTTATGTCAGTGCCAGGAATGTGGGTAAGACATATAGCCACTGTAGAAAACAATATGACAGTTTCTCAAGAAATTAAAAAATAAAAGTACCATATGACCCAGCAACGCTAATACTAATTACATACTCAAAGGAAATAAGATCAGTATGTCAAAGAGATAATCTGTATTCCCATGTTGATTACAATATTATTCACAATAGGCAAGATACAAAATCCAAATAAGAGTCCATCAATGGCTAAATTGATAAAAATTTGGCACATATGTGCAGTGTATAAAATTCCATTTTGTGTGTGCATATATATACATACATACACATATATATACACAAACAAATACATAAGATAGAATTATATTCACTCTTTAAAAAGAAATCCCATCACTCATGGCAACTTGGCATAGTGACTATAATTAGTAATAATGTATTACGTCCTTGAATATCGCTGAGAGATTAGATCTTCAATGCCCTCACCACAAAAATAAATAAATAAGTAAGTGAATTAGCTTGATTAAGTTATTTCACAATGTACACATATATCAAAACATCACAGGTATACGTAAAAATGTAAATTTTGTCAATTATAACTTAATAAAGCTGGGAGAAAAAAATAAAATTCACTATCAGTAATCCTTGGAGTGCTGCACATCTAGTGGCATTTTATTTAATAATGAACGGTGCTAGGTTTAGCTTGAGTCCAAGTAGTCTAACTGTCCTAGCAGAATTTCAGAGGTTCAAAAAGAAGCCCCTGTGAAAGGAGAGGAGGGAAATGGGAAAAAAAGAAGAATCAAGGTATATCATGTACAGGTACATATTCCCTACGATGAATGTGGTCATTCTGTATATCAAAAGTGTACCAATAAAATTAATTTTAAAAATAAGAAGCCCCTCACTGTGTTACCTTGTTTTTTTCTGGTCCCTTGAGTGTCCATGGTGTCCCCACTACAGGGTCTCCTTATCTTTTGGCCTCATCATAAGAAGGTTACACACACCCCCAACTATCCAATCCATTCTGCTGCAAACCATGTGGAATTCCTGCCAGAAACACCAGAACTACTTTTCTGTACAGTCTGGGTTTTTTTTTTTTTCCCAATAGTTCCTGCCAGCTCAGAATAAACAATGGCATGGCAATCTTCTTCTCTGTACAACCTGCATTAGAATTACAGAACTATACAATATTTGAGCCAGAGATTTCTGAAACACAATCCCACAGAAACAATCTCTTTGAATGCCCTGTGTGACAACCTCCAGGCAGAGGCCTGGGAAGACAAAACAGACCTGGGTTCAACATGTGGTGAGATAACAAATGTGATGGTTACTTTGTGAATCTCAAAACCCAAGGTCTCTTCCTAGCTGTGGGATGCAGACACCCTTGTGATGGTAAAGCCCAGGCTTAGGAGTCTGGCAAACCTGTATTTAATTCACGGCTCTGTCTGCACGAATTCGGATGAATGATGTCCCTGTGCCTCAGATCCATCATCCGTAGAACAAGGGGAGTAATGATTATTTCCTGTACTAACACACAAAGCAGAGTCCCTGGAGCAGTCACTAAGCAGTAGCTTAAACATGGTAGAAATCTCAAAATTCCTGACTATGGGATATGGAACCCCAAGATAAAGAATGGTACTTTTGCCCTCTGTCTGCCAACTCATGACAATGATACAAGCACCTGCTGTTAGAGAGACAAGCTTTGGACTTTACCTTTCATTTACCAGGTAGTTCTAAAGGTATGTGCTCTGATTGGCTCCTCCATTGATTTATTTTTTCTTTCTAAATATGTATACTACAGATAAGATCTGTTCAAAAAGCAAATTTCCCCTGGTATTCCATTTAATGGCTACCTGGAAATTTTTTCTAGATAAGTTGATCTCTCATCTCTTGCTTTTCCCTTTCTTTCTGAGTTTAGAAGGCTATCGTGATCTTTGTTTTGGTTTTTTATTTAAAGCAATGGTTCTAGATCTGGACAGCTTTGCTCCAGATAACATTCAGCAATGTGTGTAGTTATTTTGATCATCACAGCTGGGAAGTGGTACTACTGGCATTTGGTGAGGAGAGGTCAGGAAGCTCTGAACAACATTTATTGCACGGACAGCTCCCACAACAAAGAAGTATCTGGCTGCACATGTTAATGGTGCAGAGGTTGAGAAATCTTGACTTAGAGTGAGGCCGTTCAGCTTGTCAGAATCAAGAAAAGCTTCACTTGATTTGGTAGCTCAGCAGCTGCACTTCCTAGACAAGCACCTCCCTTTAAACTTCTTTGGTTCCCTCCCTTCACTGGCTCTGACATACAGCTGCTTCAAAATAGCAACATGCAAAGTCTATCTTAAACACACAGAGTCAAGAAATTCAGAGTTAAAGTTTAAAATTTCGAGGCTGGCACTCTGCTGTTATAAAAAGACAAAGCCTGAAGGTGCCAGGGTGTGAGCTGGAGACAAAGTGTAAAGCCAAGCTTTCAACTCCAGCCCTGCTGCTTTTGGCTTTTGTGGGCTAAGGTCAGATTCTTTCTGCTATATTGGGGGTGGTTGTTCTGTGGTTTCCTACTGAGTTCTATAGAACCTGAAGAAACAAACATTGGCAATATATAAAAGAAGCCTTAGAGACAGAGGCATGAGCTATTTAAGGTTTAGAATCTTAATTTTAATTTTGAAATACTTTCTTTGATAAAGCCACTAAGATGCAGTACTTTATGTTTTAGACTCTTAACACATTTAGCAACTATTACTTATATCACTTATCTGTTCAATAAATCAATGACCTGTTAATTTGTGAAAGTTTAGCTGCAAAAGTTAAAGTGGCATAGCCAAAAGTGACAGATAAAAGAAAAGTGGATTTCAATCTCACCTCTACTGTTTATATTTTGAACAAGTTCCATAACTTCTCTAAGTCTCATCTCCTTCTTCTACAACATGGGTAAATAATCTCTACCTCATGGATGAAAGTTGCATATAATATACCAACCAGAATTCCAGCGTGTAGAGGCCCTCAATAAATATTGATCCTTTATCAAAAAGCAAGATCCCTTTATTTATAGAGTCAAACAATGGACACATAAAAAGATAAACTAAGGGATAGGAGGCCATGAATAACCTGCCTTGAAATTCAAGAGGATTACAAAGAGATCATCCATGATTACTTAGCTCAGTGCCAAAAAACACTAGATATATGTATATTCACGGCAAGAAAGAAAAAATAACATGACACCTCAAGTGGAAAAGCCAAGGGTGTATTCAGGAATCATCAGATTTTTACAAGCTGAGCTATAGCATATTTATGAGAGTGTGAGGAGAAGTGAAGATAGAAAGGTAATTGATCTGTTCTAGTCAGATACCAGCACAATGGTGATTTATAGTAAGAACTGCAAAATTTAATTGTAAGCCGGGCATGGTGGCACAAGCCTGAAATTCCAGCACTTGGGAAGCTGAGGCAGGAGGATTGCCTGGAGTTCGAGGCCTGCCTGGGCTACATAGTGAGACCCTGTCTCGAACAAACAAACAAACAAATACTTAATGGTATACATTAACAAGCATTTATTCTCATGCTCATAGGTCTGCAGTTCAGTTGATCTATGCTGAATTTGGCTGGGTCAATTTGAATGTATATTACTTCAGTGCCATGTGTCCAAAAGGTGGGTTGAACTGTGGTCTTTTTCATCAGTGCTAATTCTGGGCCAAGGGGCAACAAGAATCCAGGATCTGTTCATCTCATGGCAGACCAGAAGATTGCAGCTACACCAAACCATAAAAATATGCTCCTGTGAAATCCACTCTTTGACTTTCTAAAGTGAGTCATAAGTAGCAAAGAAATAGATTCAGTGAGCAACTACAGAAAAATTATAAGGCAAGGAAATGGATGTATAATCCTAGCACAGAGGAGTGAAGAATCAGGACTAGAAATAGAGGGCAGGTCTTAAATATGGAAGTAATGAGCTATTACAAAATTATTGCAATAGGAAAACTTTGGAAGAAAGGGATGTGTTCAAAGTGATGTGGTACAGCAATGTTTGGAACGGATTGGAGAAGAGCAATTGGAAAACACTGCTGGCGCTGGGAGAAAGAAGCATTGTGTTTCAGAGGAAGCACTGGAAAAGGAGATAAAAGGTGACCAGGAGAATAAAGAGCATAGCGTTTAAAAGATTTATGAGTTGGTCATTGGGTGAGGATAGCAGCAAAAGAAAGGGAGTCATCAAAGATAAATTTGGAATGTGAGGGTTTGGGTTTTGTAGTCTAGAATAGTAATGCTGTCCATAATAATGGCAAATAAATTTTATAGAGCATACATTACTTTTCAGATGTTCTGCTAAGAATTTTATAGATTTTTAAAATTTTTTTCACAATAAAAATTGGTATAGATTTAACATCTATTTTAAAGATAAGATAATAGGTTAAGTAACTTACCTGAAGTCATGTAACTAGAAAATGGTAGAATCAGGCAGTCCAGGGGTTAGCTTTGAAGGCTACACTATGTTGTAATTTATTTATTTCCTCATTTCCTGCCTTGCTTTAAGATATAGTTATATTTTATATCATATTTCTCTTCATATCATATTCTTTATTGGTGTTCAATAAAACTGTCGAGTGGCTGGTGGGATTCTCTGAAATGTTATTGATTTTTAGGAATGAAAGGCTACTGTCTGATGTTCTGGTCAACCAAAATAGTCATGACTGGCAAAAGAGTCACAATGCACAATTATTTTGTGGAAAAACTTTTGCTTGATCATTCTGACTAAGTAATCCTATTTCCTACTTAATTTCTCCATAGCCTAACCATATCCCAAGTACAAATAAAAAGTAAAGTTGTCCAGCAGAAACAAACTTAACTTTAAAATGCTCCTGCATGCAGTGCCTGATACGGCAGGTGCCACATACCCTACAACTCTTCTCCTTGGAATTAGAAGAACACCAATTCAGTGAGTATCCAAAGAGCTTTCACCTCTCAGTTATTCTCTCTAGATTATTACCATCTTCCACACACTCCCATCTTACAGTCTTGGGGATTAAGCCTCCACACATCGCAAGGTTCTCTGAGTTTGTGCCCCATTTTTATCACAGTGACTTCAAGTCCTCCCATTTCTCCTCCAATTTTAGCTAATCTTTGGGTTACACGGATTTTCTGCATCAAGTAGTAGACGTCAAAAAGTGAAAAAAGTTTCTTAAATATCAGCTTTAATTACTTTACAAAGTACTTCTGTCTTCAATCAAAAATTTGATATGATCTGACTGGGGTCAAAGGAGAATGTTCTGGTTTATGGTGTTTATGGAGAAAGAGCACAGAGTCCTGGGAGCATCCTCGAGACAAAATGCTGGAGGTGGCTTCTCCTAGTTGAATTTTAAAAAATAGATAGATAGATAGATAGATAGATAGATAGATAGATAGATAGATAGATGATAGATAGATAGATAGTAGGGCTCCCTCATGGATATACAAAGGAAGAAAAGAAGGCTACTTTTCTTTTCCTTCTCAAGAATCTAAAGTTTTTGTCATGTCTTCCTTGGTGAAGGTGCAGGCAGATACCGAACGTAGTACACCAAAGGTCAGCCTGGCAGTTGGCACCTGCCTGGTAGCATAGTGGGTGGCACCTTACACATCCTGCACCACAATTATTTTCAAAGAAGTTTTCAATTATATTCTAATTACTGTTAGCTTAAGAGACACAATTTTGACCATCTTTGTGTTCTTTTTAAAAGAAAAATGGATTGGGAAGAAGCTACAGAGGAAGATTCACTCATGATCCATAAAGATGCTCTCATTTCTGTTCCAAATGAGCTATTCAATTACACATGGAAGAAACTGGCTTCAGGTTGGAAAGAGAGCCAAGACCACTGTATGAAGCATGTAAAGAAATTTAAAAGCCTAACAGTAAATGTCTAAGTGTGGCCATAAATATATTTATAAGTGTTACTTTTGTGGCGATTACAAAATCTAAGAAACAATCCCCTCTAGTGAAGAGAGTGCAGGGAGTCAGAACATTTGAAACAAGTCATTTAACTTCTTTGTTCCTTAATTTTCTTCTATGTCATGTGCAGATAGCAATAATTTTTCTGTTAATTTCCTAAGGTTATTTAACATCCTCTAAAATTGCATAATGCATTACTACAAAGTATTATTCTAAGAAAGTTATTGAAACTTCCTTAACCTAGTATTATATTTCATGTAAATTTATCATAATTGCACTTGGAAGGCTGAGGCAGAAGTATCACAAGTTTGAGTCCAGCTTGGGGAACTTAGTGACTTAGGGAGACCCTGTCTCAAAATAAAAAATAGGGCTAGGGATGTCTCTCAATGAACAGGTCCCAAGTTCAGTCCCTAGTAGTGCAAAATTAATTAATTAGTTAATTAACTTTTAAAATAAAAATTAATGCAAGGTATTTTGTTATGAAAATCTACTACAGAGGTACCTTGGTTCATGAATTTAATTCCTTCCATGATTCTGGTCACAAAGCAAATTGGATGAGAACCAAATCAAATTCAAGGTTAGGTTCAATGTTGACCTCATGGAGAAGTTTGATTTGATTCTCATCCAATTCAGTTTGTAACCAGAATCATGGAAAGAATTAAGATCGTGAACCGAGGTACCACTGTCTAATGAGCATGAGTTAGTAGGAACAGTAGTGATGTTACAGTTAGAAAGCCAGGGCTTAATATCAATTCCTTCAATTTTTAGTTTTCACTCTTGGAAGTACTTCCTCCAGGTTGCTTCTGTCAAAATGGGAATAAGACGGGCTCTGTTAATTTCCTTGGAATGTTGTGAATGAGAGGCATATACAGGAAGGCTTTAAAAAGGATACTGTCCCACAGGAGTGCAAGATTCTTTCCTTATTGTCTTTCTATAGAAAACATGCATTATCTGTGATTCTTGTGACAAAATTTTTACTAAAAAGATAATCAGACAGACCAAAATTACCAAATACTATTCCATCAATTTTCCCCTTATACCATTGCATTTTCACTGACAAAAGAGAGGGAATATTAAATATATCTTATAAAACATAGTCCTCCAAAGACATGGTAGCACATGTTTGCTGCTTCTTTCTCTCCATTCCTGCTAATGTATATCCCAGGCTCCCATCAAATCCCTTCCCTGTGCTTCTTTGAACCCAAGGGGTTTCTCACATGGGCTGAGATATTACATGACATCTGCAGTTTGCCTTTTCCCCAACTCTTTCCGCTTAGCACCCTCACACCCACCGAAAGCTGTTACCCCTTCTGTTGAGCACCACAGGCCACATTTGTGGGCAGCACTCATCCCTGCTGAGAACGATTTCTTGTGCCATTCATGCACTGGCCTCAAACACCCGAAGCTGTGGGACATTTTGCTGTGAATTGAGGGGTGAGAGCCCTAGGCTTCAGTCTCCCACTTCAATGTTACACAAAGAGTACAACTTGGAGAAAACTCACCCCTGCAGAGTTTAAATGACATGGATCCTTCTAATCACTAGGTTCATACTAAGACACAGCTTAAAGGTACCACACTAGGCAAGATAAGGTTGATTTTTCCCATGGACACAGCACTGGCCACCACAGAGGTCCCTGCCCTTACTCATCAAAGAGGCTAAGTCAGCCAAAGGGAAACTTGCTAAACTTCGAAGTCCTTGAAGCCTAAAATTTCATTCCATTGCCTTAATTTCTTTATAGAAAAATCTTGTGTTTTCTTCTGTTTTACATGCTTTGAAAAGAAACTAAACCTCCACCTGTTCTAATAAACAAAACATGATAGACAGCCAAAAGTGCGAAAGCCAAAACCATGTAAAATAAAACTGCCTCAGAAGGTAAGTAGCCCATTTGGAGGGAAAATATGTGGGTTGCTAGTGGGAGTTTCTCACTACTCAGCTTTTTACATAGGCTTTTGCAAAAGGGAAAAAGTTAAGAGGAGGTGAAATGTGGAGATATAACCTGGTTCTTTAAAACCTTTAAAAAGTCAGATTGCTATTAATCTATGGAAAAATCACTTGCAAGTATTAAAAATCCCCTCAAAAATAACCTCCAAGTCAATCTTGTCAGAAAACATGATATGCAAGACCAAACCAGTCATTCATAATGGAAGATGGATGACAACTGGGGCCTAGAGGGTGACAAGGAAAAGCAGAATGAAGATGGTGATCAAGAGGAAGACCAAGAACAGTGCTTGGGTTCTTGTTTCTCACTACTATAGCAATAATATCGATGGTTTTTGAGGGTTGGAAGTACATTACTAAAGTTTTGAAAGTTGCATTTGTGAGGAGGGTCTTCACAGGGCCTTTCTTATGAAAGATACTGAAAGTATTTGCCATCCTAAACACAATCTTCTTACATTATCTTTGATGATTGATGTTGCAAAAAAGAAGTAGAATTAGTTTAAGGTTCATTGTGGTAAGAAACAAAAGCTCACAGAGTATTTTAAATGGTTTTGTTTGTTCCAATTCTTGCTAGATTTATCTGAGTATACTGGAAGGAATCCTAAACTCATAAGTATGGAACTGGACATAAAAATCACTGATTCCTTCAAACCACGCCCATGATTTTTAAGACAAAGTTGGCACTGGTTCATTCTGTGGGAATTATAAACTAGAACCTCACTTTTGCTTTGTTGAATTTCTGAAATGGATCCATAATTTAGATTGATGGTCTATGTATTATGCTGCTAATGGTGACATCTCAGGAAAATGTTTTGCCCAGTGTATCACTTTAATTAAGAAAAAAATTAATGACTTCTAAAGTATAATGGCAGACATGCCAGATTATATAACAAAAACATGATAAATTGAATGAACCAAGGAAAGAAAAAGCAAGGGGTGTGTGTGAGCATGTGTGTGAGCATGTGCATGTGTGTGTATATTCCACTGGCACTTAGACAAGGTGCAACTTCATATCATGATTTGAAAACAGAGAGGCAAATTCCTAGTGATTTACACCTGTCTCCTGAAGTCTAAGAAAATCTATTGAGAACCAAAACAACATCATTTAAAACATCAAGGAAAAAATTGATCTGACCAAAGATGAAATCCCAGTCATGGAGGAAAGAATTCAAATGATCAAAGACATTGCAAAGGAAAATTGACAAAAGCTTAAAAATAATTAGAAGGATGGAAGACCAACATTTAATCATTAGTCATAATGATTAAAGGCATATAATTTATTTCATAAAAGAGTATATAGTTAGTGAAATAAACATTTTTATCAAAGAAGAGATTATTCCCAAATTGATAGAAGACACAAATTTAAACACCAATGAGAGATAAGAAATTTAATACCAAGGATAAAGAAGACGAGGCAAGGTAGGAGGAGAGAGACTGCTGAAGTTCACACACACATAAATTTTACGAATGCATAGATAAAAGCAAATGATGATACAAGAAAGAACAAATGGTAGAATTCTCCATTACAATGAGAACTTTCAAAATTAAAGCAAGAGACATAATTTCTCAAATGTACAGAAGCTATTGGATTGGGTTGACAAATGAATCAAAATTAACAAAAGAAGTAAGAGAAAAAGTATGCTTTAAAGAACCACCCACAATTTTGATTCAGTAGAATAAGATAACAATGATTATGGGAATAAACATTATAGAATAGTATAAACAGGTTTTAAACTTTAACAATACAAAACTAAAATATAATGAACAAAACTGAAAAAGCAGAGAGAATAGACAGAGAAGCGCAAGTGTGACCATCTCTTTTTATATCAAAGAATTAATGATCTTAGATCTAATAAAATCAATAAATTAATGTGTCTATCATTCTTAATATATAAAGTAAGAAAATAAACCTAGTATATGGTATAATATCAGTAGTGGGACTAAAAATAAGATAACTAATAAGGAATAGATGATAGGGTTAGAAAGTTGAGAGAAATATTAGTACTCTAATTTACCCATCATTCATAGTGGGAGAAAATGCATGTCAAAAAATGATAAATTAAGACATAAATTTTAAATTAATTATATTGATTTACAAAGGAATGAAGGTAACAGTAGCATTGAAAATACGTAAGACTCCAAATTTCAGCGTTTTTTTTTGTTTTTTGTTTTTTCCTAAACCCTAGATTTATCTTCTTCTGCATCCTTCCAGAAGTCAGAAAGACAGTGAGAAAAGGTACATTCTTTCTTCATAGTAATAGCTGTTGAAGATTATCTATAACCTCCATTCATATCCCACTGGCAGTAACTAGTCATCTGGCTGCACGTAGATGCAGGAAGGATGGGCGAGAGGCAAAAATAGAGTTCCCTGGCCAGCCACATCCTGGTAACAACTGTATCAAATGAAAGAAAAAATATGGATTTTCCTGGAGAATTAACTAGCTCCAAGTTATCACCATACACTAAGAGAACTAAAAACACACTAGCTTTTGTAACACAAATGTTGGAGAGGATACAAAAAAAAATAGTCATTGTTAATTACTAATATGAGTGTGTTAAAAACTACAGACTGGCAGAAAATTTGTTAATGTCACTGCTAGGAATTGATTCCCCAAAATACATATAAATAAGTATACAGAGATGTATAATGAGGATGTTCATTTTAGCATTTCTTTCTTAAACTGAAAACAGGCCCAGGGATATAATTCAGAGACACAGCACCTGCCTGGCAAGCTCAAGGTCCTGGGTTTGATTCCTGGTGACAAAAATAAATAAATAAATAAATAAACAAACAAACAAACAAATAAAAATAAACTGAAAATGATTTAAATGCTCAACCCTTTGGGAACTGGACAAATTTGGAGGGAAGAAGGGAGAGAGGGATAGTGAAGAACAAAGAGTGCTGCTGGTAGATGACAGAAAATTAATATTGAATGAAGAATTAAATCTAAAATATGTGTAAGATTTTGAGTAAGAACACACAAAGACTCTCTTCATCTTATTTCTCACCAAATACAGGTGATTTTTTTAAGCTGAAAAGTAGAGGTGATCACATACCATCTTTGTTATTATAAATATTGTCAACCAGTTATGCAGAAACATTATTTCTAGGTTATATAAATAATTATTGAGTAATTTCTGAAAAAGTAACAGCTTTGTATTCTTTATGGAATTGTGCTTAGATCACTAAAGCATCTTTCACTGTACTGACAGGAAGAAACCACCAGGAGCCCTAGTTTACTCAACTTAGCTCAATGCCTGAAAGACTATCTGGCTGAAACTAGTACAAGACGTCAAACTGATAGATTCTCAAGTCTACGAGTAACTGAGAGAGAATGGCTCTTCTCCATTAGTGGAATGATCTGCCTGGATAATGAAAAAATCTCTGTCTTAGATAGTTTCCCCAAAGCAGATCCTGATAGAGAGGAACAGGAAATGGGTGGAAGCTAGACAGGGGCTTAAGGTCTTGAGGAAGGCCACTTTCATCTGATCAGACTGGGCAGCTCCGGTATCTAAGTTAGCATCTGAATTGTCCCCACTCAAGACAAGATAAGTGGGTTTTTATATACCCATATGTCAGTCATTGGTCAGGGAGGGGAAGGAAGGAATCCTCTGGATCTCCATTGATGAAGACAGAAGCAGCTAAATTTAGGAGCCCCCCAAAAAAGGGCTGCAAGTACTAAATCTCAAAAACCCTCTCTTTAACGTACTTCAAAACAAAGAGTAGGGGGCCGGTGAGATGGCTCAGCGGCGTAAGCGCCTGCCTTGCAAGCGCGAGGGCCCGAGTTCGACTCCCGGAACCCATATACAAAAAAGGGGCCGGTGATATCGCTCAGCGGCACAGGTGCCTGTTGGCGCACGAGGTCCTGAGGTCGACCCCCCGGTACCCACAAAAAAAAAAAAAGAGTAAAAGAAGCCCAAGGAATTTAGGAAGAGCACTGATATTACCTGCAACAAACTCACCTTGAAAACATTAGAATGATGAGAGAAATAGAACCACAGAGCAGAGGAGAAAATTCATGAGGGACTCATGTTTTTTTTAAATTTGTGTAAGATAAAAATGGCATCTTCCCAGAAGAATTAAAAACATCGTACCACAGCAATATATGTGCACCCATGTTTATAGCAGCACAATTTGTAATAGCCAGATCTTGGAAACAACCCAGATGCCCATCAACTGAGGAATGGATAAGAAAGATGTGGTATTTTTATACAATGGAGTACTATTCAGCCATAAAGAAGGATAAACTGGAGACTTTTATAGGTAAATGGATGCAACTCGAGAAAATACTCATAAGTGAAATAAACCGGACGCACATGTGTAAGCATCGTATTGTCTCTCTAGTATGAGAAACTGAAAGAGTAAATAAGATCCAAAATGTACAATACACATGATGAATCAAAAAGAAACTGGTCAAAAGGAAAGAGAGACTGGAATAGGGAAAAGAAAGAAGGGAAAGAGGAAAAAATTGTATATATATATAAGATGGTTAAGATAGATACACTACCAATTTTACTTAGTTCATTGAAGAGTAAGTTTTATGCCAATAATGTTTGGACAATTGAATGCTAATGTCTGGTATCTTGAATAACTAACTTAAAGATAATAATACATAATGCATTAACCATTGTTACCCTCCTATTACGTTGTTTTGAAAATTTGTTCTTTTTTTGATTTGTTTTGTTTTTTCTTCTCTTTAAAATTAAAAAAAAATAGTATTTCAATGATACCTGGTAATTTCTTAGAGTATGACTACTAATGTACATCATGCAACACCAAAAGTATTAAAGTTGTTTCACAACATCTAGAAAAAATAAATAGTATGTCAAATCAGTGAAGGGAAAAAATTACTCAATACCCAAGAAATAGTTGGCCAATTGGTGGAGAAATATAGCTACAATTCCTTGACCCATACTATTTGCACATATATATTTCAGATGAAGCAAAGATCAAAATGTTTTAAAATAAATTTTTAAAACTATATAGTAGGATATTCACATGCTCTCTGAGTGGGAAAAGCCTTTATTCAAGTGACCCTAGGAACAAAAAAATTAAAGGAGACTTAAAATGACTGCACAGCTAAAGGAGCATAAGCAAAATTAATTGACAACTAATTTGATTGTTCAGTTACCCAAGATATTAGAACTGGACAGATGTAGATAAAGACAATGTAAAGCTTTTCAGAGCCTCCCTCTTACAAGTCAGTGGGAACAAAAGCTTTAACTGCATACCTCATGCAGTACCTTATCCCCAGTCTCCCAGGTACATAGTCACAGTCAGAGAATAACAAGCTGAGATGGAACAACAAGAATCACATAGTCTAAGTATCTCGCTGAATCCCAGAGCACCATGATTGTCCCAGCCCACACTCCCTGGCACTGGTAGAGCACGACCTTAACACCACTGCATTTTTATGTCTGCTTTTGTTCTCAACTGCACTGGCATGGAGGGGACATCAATCAAGACGTAGGTATTTTGGGTTAAATTTCATAAGACTATTAGTCATGCCAGGAATTAAACTATAACTGTTCTTCCACTATGACTTTATCAGCGCCCTGAGTGCCTGCACTTCCACCAACAGTGTTACACTGATGAAACGAGGGACTGGCTTTATGACTCTGTTTACCCTGAAATTACATTTGGAAACCCACCAACCACAGTGAACAGGAAAATGTCTCTTCCTGGGAGTCCAAACTGTCACAAGATTTTGTTCTCCAGCTGCTCCTCTCAGCCCTCTAGACTCCAGCCCACATCTCTATGATTTGGTGAATTGGCCTAATTTCCATACTGATAAGAGCATGAGCATCCTACTTCCCATCCTACTTCATATCCTCTCTACCATGGTGGAATCACATTTTCATAAATAGGAAGGTGAGAAGACAAAACTGCCTTAGCTCAGGGTAACTGTAAATCATGGTGGCAGTTTAGGACAAAACCCCCTCAGCGAGAACCCCTGGTCCATTTCAACCCTAACTAGCAGGGTGTAGGAGAAGCAGCCAGCCTGACACCCTTGACCACACTCAGTGAACAGCTTTTACTGAGGACTTGTTAACTCTTTTTTTCCCTCTCTCTCTTCTTACCTTGGTATCACTGGGTGCTTTTTTCCCCCTTCCTTCTACATTTGTTGTCCCTCTATTCCATGCCAGGTATGATGCTAAGTGTTGGGACTTCAACGAGAAACTCTTGGTGCCTTGAAGGGGCTTCCAATTTTGACTATTTTGTAGGATCAAACATTGTTACGCACAAGCACTCCTTTGCTTCCCACTTTGCTACCCCCACTCTCCCCAAATGAGTACCTTTGACACCTTCCTACCTGGATCTGCAGAATCACCCAGTCTCTTCGAGGGGAGTCAGATTTCTGGCCGGTCCCACTGGGTTTGTCTTAAGAGAGGCTTTGAATTGGTTAGTAAAAATATTCTGGCTAGCTGTGAGGCCTACATCAATTTTCTTGAAAATATGGGTGGTTTTGCTCTTTGGCTCCCCCCGTGAAGTCTTCCTTCCTATATGGTTGGTACCACACAGACCAACACCTAGTACATGCACAATTTTTCCTAGCTGTGTCATTTATCTGTGCCTCTGCTTCTTTTCATTCATTGCCACCATTATTGTTATTATGGTGCCCATCGCTCTTTACTTTGATTCCTCCCCAAATTCCTCCTCTAAAATGGATACTACATAAGGATTATATAGGCACTCTCGACAACAGCATTTACTCTATGACAGCTTTCCTAAATGCTTTATTTGCATTATCTCACTTCACAGAAACCACCGATGCTCACCCCATATAAACTTATGTAATTTTCTTAGTTTGGATTCTCCTGAAGAAGCCCCTGATATTAGGATTTAAGCACATTTATTTTGGAGAAGGTGGACCCAGAGACTAGAGCAAAACTGAGGGCCAAAGAAAGTAGAAAAGCCATGGAAAATGCATTTCTGGGTGGAAAACCACTGCAAGCAATTGGGGTTCAATCTTTTCTTTTGAGAGACTGTACGGTGCACCTTAGAATTATTCCACCAAGAGGCAGGAATCTGGAGTAGTTATCTGCCAATTTCTGCCCTTCATTGGTAGAACATCACCCTGGAGGATTTAACTCTCTGAAGAACTTCTAGAGCATGAAGACTGAGCCCTCTCCCATGGCCAGAAAATACCAGCAGGCAGAAGTCAACAGAGGGGGCCGGTGAGATGGCTCAGCGGCGTAAGCGCCTGTCTTGCAAGCGCGAGGGCCTGAGTTTGACTCCCAGAACCCACATACGAAAAAGGGGCCAGTGATATCGCTCAGCGGCACGGGTGCCTGTTGGCGCGCGAGGTCCTGAGGTCAACCCCCTGGTATCCACAAAAAAAAATAAATAAATAAAAGAAGGCAAGAGAAGCACAGCTATATGCAGGCACTATCTCTGGCTGACTTCAGAGTGGGAAAAGACAACATGGACTGGTCAGTGATAGTGTCTTTTTTTGTTTTTAGTGATACTGGGGATTGAACCCAAGGTTTTCACACTGAGCTAGATCCCCAGTCCTTTTGTTTACCTTAAGACAGGTCCTCACTAAGTTTCCCAGGTGGTCCTCAAACTTGCAATCCTCCTGCCTCAGCCTCCTAGAGTGCTAGGGCTACAAATGTGCACCACTATGTCTGCTTCAGTGATATGGATGAGGAATTGGAAAAGGAACAAAGACAAGGAGAGATAAGATCTGATCTCAATTTCACTAAGTTTACTAAAATGTCTCTGCTTATTTACACACACACACAAACACACACACACAGTCACATGCACCCCCTAAAAGAATTTAAAATTCATCCATTTAAGGACTGTTAATGAATACCTGCTATGTCGCATGGTTTCCCACGCTTGCGGGTACAGAAGTGAGCAAAAAGGTCATTGACCTCATGCAGTTTTCATTCTCTGGAACACTGACATGCTAAGCAAATGATGCCATCCACTCCATATCGACCCTTCTTACTTGAAGGCTCATTGGTTTGCAGATGGATGCCTGGACTTTGGACTTTGAACCGACTTTGCCTAGTTTTTATATTCAAAAGTGACAACTCGGATTTGAGGAAAAACTTCCAGTTAGTTCATAACTGGCAAATGCAACACACAGCAGCCTGTCACGCTGCTTTGTGCTGTCATTTGTAGATTTCCGGGTACTTCATCACTGAGATTAAATATGGAGTGATTTGGTACACACTCTGTGTTTGTGTCTGTCACTTCTTTTTTCAGCTTTTTACTGAAGTTTTGGGTGCCTCTGTGTACTTTGCTTTTTCTCTAGAGTTGCCAGCATGTTCTTCTCGACCCTGTAAGTGCTAGACCACAGCTTGTCAAATTGACTTCTGAGGGTGACACTCCCTGAACCTGCCTTGTCACTCTTAGGTATTTTGATGCCTATCACACAGATGTAATGCCCAACAGACCTCATAGAAAAAAACCTGCTCCACTTCTTTTATATTTAGCCCTAATCTGGCCCTAAGAGGAGAGCAGTTGGGTAGCCCTGGAGATGGGCAACAACCTCAGCTTGGCAGAGTAGGGCAGGCGTAGGTGGGAGAAATGGCTTATATTCATGTATGCTCTTGACTGCTATGCCAGACCATCACAGCACCTTTCTACTGGCATCCTTGCCTCCTCTCTGAGCTCCTTCAGAATCAATCTCAAGTCCCTCCTCACCAGGGTTTACAAGGTGCTATCCAAACCAACCCTGCTACCTCTCTGCTCTCACCTCGTACTACCACCTTTGTCTCCCTCGTTGCTCCAGCCTCTCCTGCACCAACACAAGCTCATTGCTCCCTCAGACTCTGGGCTCTCTACTCCATCTATCTGGAGTGCCCTTCCCCAGACATCTGCATGGCCCCTCACTCTTTGCTTTATCCAAGGTCTCTGCTCAAATAACATCTTATCTGAGAATCTTCCTAACCCCCTGTAACATACACCTCTCCCCACTCTCCATCACTCTGCAACTTCTAAATGCTGTTCTATGATCTGCCATAGCAATATCACACTTTGGTTTTTTTTCTTGTTTTTTTTTTATTTGTGTGTGTGTGTGTGTGTGTGTGTGTGCATATGTGTGTGTGTTTCTCCCCCTAGAATGTACGAACTAGGAACTTTACCAGTTTTGTTCACTGTTATATCACTAACACCCAGAACATGGCTTGTCAAATAATAGACCACCGACGAATATTTGTTAATGAATAAGAAGAGTGATTTAGTGAGTGTGTGTGTGGTAAGAGACTGAACTTAAAGACATTGCAATGTGAATATTAAATATTTTCCCATGGAATCTCATTCCACGAATCAGATGCCAACCTCATTGCTTTACACTTACAGAATTTTCAAGCAACCTTAGCATAGCCATTTGTCTGACAAAACGGTTGGGGGACAATGACCAAAATTGTTAGTCATTAGGAGAGCTGTGAATTGAAACAAAGATGAAATACCATTATGGACCATGATTCTCCAACTATTATATTCATGAATGTTGGAAAAGCAGGGGCTACTAGAGCAGGGCAGGCACTGAGCCCTGAATCAAACTCCTGGCCAGAGTGTGGACACAGGCAACTTTTCCAGTTGGTTCATATGTGTGAAAAGGCTTAGAATGTGCAGGTGCTTGGCAAGTAGTTTATCACTGAAACACGTCACCAATCCAGAATGTGCAATTTGGGGTACATAATGTCTGAAGAACATTTACTGGTGTGGGAATATGCTCAATATTTCATTTTACAAGCGAAAGAATGGGTAAATACAGTATGTTGGCCACAAGCCCATTTTTGTTGAAGGAACCTATATACTAAACAATTACATCTTAAAATGTTAATAGTGCTTCTCTCTGAATAGCAAAATTATACAAAATTTTAATTCTTTTTCTTTTGTCTATATTTTCTTAATGTTTTATAAGTTACCTGCATTAATTCTTAATTATTACACCAGAATTGTATGGTAAATTTTTAAAACATGGAAAAGCAAAAAGAAATAAAATGACCTTTAATAGAGATAAACACTAGAAATAATATAATAATAATTTTAAATAAAAATGCTTAATAATAGATATTTTAATAATAAAAAATATATTGTTTGATGTTAGAGCACCCCTGATTTCTATCATCTTATAATTATGGGGCCCACACTTTATGGATGGGTCACTGAATGGCCTGTCATGGAGCCCTGTGATATCTATAATTTGGGGTACAGGCCTCCGTACAGAACTTAAACCAGAATCATTCCAAAAGAAGCAACCCCCATTCAGGTTCAAGCTGGGGATGCCGAGTTAGCGGCCTTGGAAGGAAATGCCTCCCTCAGACCCATGCTGGAGCTGCCCACACTCAGGAGAGACTTTGTCAGGACTCACCTTTTTTTTTTTTAAATTTTTTTTTTCTTTTTGTGGGTACCAGGGGGTCGACCTCAGGACCTCGTGCGCCAGGAGGCGCCCGTGCCGCTGAGCGATATCACCGGCCCCTTTTTCATATGTGGGATCCGGGAGTCGAACTCGGGCCCTCGCGCTTGCAAGGCAGGCGCTTAAGCCGCTGAGCCATCTCACCGGCCCCTAGGACTCACCTTTTGACACAGGTTACCCTGTGCACTATGGGCCTGGAGTCTCCCCTGCCTGAGCTGTGCCCTGTAGATTGCTGCTTCACAGCATAGAAAGGGGACTTCAGAGGTCCCAGCTCATTCCCACTTACAGCAGGTAAGTGAAGGTCCCTCCATGTTGGAAACAGACACCTATAGGTCCTGGGAGGTACCCTTCTACCCACTTGTTGAGAATTAATAAATAGTATTAGCTAACATACATGGGGCTGCAGAATTCAGAGAATTCTAAAGGTAATGGGACCCAATTAGTGGCAGCAGAAAATGAGTGAATGTCCCTTAAGATCATATAGTGAGAGTAACTTCAGTAATTGGGCTTAGTGGTCAGAATCCATATGTGGATGAGGTCCCATGGGTCCCTTATTGATAACAGTAGAAAATAAATGCATCATCTATTCAAAATATAAATTTTCAGTAGTTACATGAGCCTCATAGGAAAATAAAGCTTAACGATTTAATTTGTGACTCAGTGCATAGTCATAGATCTACTTTTTGTTTTTTTTTTTTGGGGGGGAGGACAAGGTCTCACTATGTAGCCCAGGCTGGACTTGAACTCACAGCAATCTTCCTGCCTCAGCCTCCCAAGTGCTTGGATTACAGGTGTGCACCACTATGCCCCGCTAAACCTTGTACTTCTAATTTATGTCTTCTGACATAATATAATTGTGCAATGACACAAATGCTTCAATGCCTCTCTCTCTCTCTCTCTCTCTCTCTCTCTCTCTCTCTCTCTCTCTCTCTCTCTCTTTCTGATTTTTGCTATTTTTTTCAATCAGCTCATGCATAGCACCCTCTTAGCATTGCTGCTACTGATTTCTGTACTTCGTAACCAAAGTCTTGGCTTCTATTTCAAGAGGGGGAAAAGGAAATAAAAGCTCATTTAGGTTTCTTTTTTCATTCTACGAGTAATTTCCCATTGTGGTTGAAAACTTGTAAACTAGAGAAAAGCTTTTAAAAAGTATAAATATACTCTTAATATTGCTCTCTAAAGATACTGTCAATGGTGGTCTATTTTATTCCAACTGAGATGCATCAGTTCTAGATCAAGATTAATACAACTAAAGGTGACTCATAGCTTCACTTGCCTTTGTGAAAGCAAATGTTTTCCACAGAATCTAGTAGAATTAAAACTTGAAGCTTCACAGATGATGCATCTTCTTGTGTACACCACGTCCTTAGTTCAAACATCTGCTCTTGGTACTAAACCTCACATTAATTTATTGAATTACTCAGTCATAAATATACATTGAATGTCTACTGGACTCTAGGTACTATCTAGGTATTAGAGAAATGATACTTTTTAATCACCACAGTCATAGAGTTAACATTTTAAATGAAAGATAATAATAAACAAAATAAGTAAAACATATATAGAATGCTAGTCATAAGTGCTAACCACAGAACCCAAGCATATTTCAGAAACACTTTTGTTTTATAGAATCTAAAACTCTACAGAGAGAAGCAACCAGATACTTGAATAAATGGAAAGATCACCCTATTTTTGGATGGTGTGCTAAACTGTATTTTCCAAAATGGCCACAATATTTTCCATCTTATTTAATCTTCTTTCAATGCTACTTCAAAATACCCTCCTTTAGCAATGACAGGAAACTGGGAGGCAGACTTGTGGATACGGGAAAGATCAGGGGAAGTGGAGAGGAAAAGGGATATATATATATCCCTTTATATATATATATATATATATATATTCCTCAACGCAAATGTAAATTTTATGTATCACAAATATATGCCAATAAAAAGTCCTTTCTTTAAAATAACAAAAATGAGGCTGGGGATGTAGCGTAGTGGTAGAGCATTTGCCTGGCATGTGCAAAACCTAGGTTCAATCCCAGCACTGCGAGAGAGAAAGAGAGAGAGAGAGAGAATGAGTGTGCTAGTGGAAGTGACACCATGTGATTTCAGAAGCGAAGTCTCCAATGGTAAGGCAGCTTCCATCTGTGGCTTGGAAGGCTTGCTCTTGGTGAAGCAATCAGCCCTTGGGTTAGGAGCACTCCAACTTAACCTAAGCAAACTTAAGGATGATATTAATTCCAGCACTGATTCATTGATTCCTCGATGCTTCTTCTCCTTCTCCTCCTCATCCTTCTCCTCTCCTCTCCTCTCCCTTCCCCTCCTCCTCTTCTTCCTCTTCCTCCTCTTTCTCCTCCTTCTCTTCTTCTCCTTCTGCTCCCCCTTCTTCTTCTCCCCCCTCCTTTCTTTCTTTCCCTCTCTTTCTCTTCCTCTTTCTCTTTCTTTCACTCTCTCTCTCTCTCTCTCTCTCTTCCTCATACTTGGCTTTTCTGCTATTTTGTTCAGTTAGATCATGCATGCCTCCCTCCACATACTGCTATTACTGATTTCTGTACTTTGTAATCTAGGTCTTGGCTTCTCTCTCAAATAAGGGAGGAGGGAAATAAAAAAGACACCTATGTAACTCTTATGCTTTTCAAAGAGTCTGCACAATTTACAGTTTTTTAATCATTTTTTTCACTGAAGCTCTGATTTACAGGTTGAACTTGTGCTTAAAATTAAGAAACAGCCTAAAGATTAAAGCAAATTGAGCTTGTTGGAAGAGAGGAGGGAAAGAATGAGTAGAAAGACAAAGAGAAAGAGCTGAGAAAAACCCAAGGACTATTATTCTTACTACTATCTGGTCAGTGACTTCTTTACTAGCTTTAGATTTTTTTCTTTTATAGATTAATGTATGATTCTTGCTGCACTGACTCATTTATATTATATCTACTTTTCTGTCTGCATTTTCATGCTGACCAACATCTAGACACACATGCATGAATTGGAGGTCTTCAGTTGGATATTTCAAAAACATTTCAAACTTACTATGTTCAACACGGATACAGACATCGCCCCAAACCCTGCTCAACCCTCTGCCCATTGTGCCACATGGATGCCTGTTCAAATGGGGAACTTAGTGGCCGTACTTGGATGTTTTTCTCTCCTACCCTTCTGCTTCAGCTGATCCAGCATCAGCCCTGTCAGCTCTCCCCACAACAGGTAACTTCTATTGGAATGATGATTCTCTCCATCACCTCCACTGACAGCACAGTGATCTAAGCCACCATCTTCTCACTCAGCCTACAGCAGTAGGCTGGCTACTCATGCTGTCTGTAATTCACTTTCTATACATCAACAAGAAGAGTTTTCATAAAACTGATCAATTTCTTCCCATACTTAAATGCTCCAGTGGCTTTCCATTGTGGTTAGAGTAAAATCTTAAACCTTGTCATTCTCAGCAAGCCCTCACACAAGGAGAACTTTCTACCTCTCCAGTGTGCTCCAGGTACCCCTGGACTCATTCTGCTCCACCACCCACTATCCAGCTCCTCAAACATCAATATTTTTCCTGACACAGGGCTGTTTCTCATGCCATTCCTTCCATGTTGACCATACCTCACTCCCTGGCTGCCTTTTTCCTGCTCACTTGTCCTGTCTCAACTGAAATGGCACTGTCTTAAAGAAGCATTCTTCAGCCCCAAATTCAATCAGAATCCTATGCTGGACACCTTAGATTGAGTCATCCAATTCCCATTCCACCCTCCTTCTATTTAGAGAAGACAGAACACTACAAGCTGCGTTGCTGACTCCCTTGCAGCTAAGGTTTGAGATGCTGGTTTGATTCCACCTGGCAGTGTCTACTACCGAGCTGCATTATGAAACACGAGGTTTCTCTGTACCAGCCCACTTTTTGGATTCCTGAGAGTGAAACCATGGATTCAAAAGCACTTATAGCCAGAGCGCCATCTTTGTTTGACTCCCTATATCATGCACCACAATGGGGTGCATGGGGTCCGACCTGTTGTTTTCTGGAGAGTTAGGGTCAATTTCAATAGCAGATATATGTGGGTGGATGTGGGTTCTTAGTTCTGAGGAAGTTCCATGTGCAGCTCCTCTGCGGGGCAGTTCTCAGTGTTCTGAGAGGTACTCCTGAAGACTCAGGGTTAAACTGTTTCCTCAGTCCTTACAAAGGTTTTTACGTTAATCTACATTCTCCATTAATCTACATTCTGCTTCAGCACCCAGAGCTTTTCTATTTGTAGCACAAAAGCCTGACTGATATAGTGTGCCACTTAAACTCTCAGAATTCTTATCACAGTGTGTAATTATATGTTTATTTGTGGAATAGTTTGTTTCTGTCTGGGTCACTGCTGTGTCCCCAGAACCTAGGATAGAGCCTGGCACACAAAAAGGAAAATAATAAATATTTGCCAAATCAATGAGAGAATTTAGCACTTTCAACTGTGTGGGTAATTCACTCATCAACTGATCATGGAGATAATTAGATTCACAGTTCAGTTACCTTTTACATCTTTAAACAATAATGAAATTGCAAAGTTCTAAAAGCAATGCAAATATACTTTGGTTTTCACTGAGTGTAAGATATTTAGAGCTGCAGCTTCCAGTCCCAGTAAGAGACATGGTCTTGAGAACTAATAAAGCAATTCCATGGATTAATTTGCTCTCATCAAATCTGACCTGAACTGTTGCCTACTCAGGCTAACCAGAAAAAGACAATGTAGCAACCTGGGCAGCTCGTTCATGCCACAGTTAAATAAAAAGATTTTTCTACGCCATCGGATTCTGGATGTAAGTTTGGTAAATTAGATTAGGAGGAAACTTTGGTGTGGACAAAAAAGTCTCTACAACCAAGTTTGAAATTTGAAGGAAAGAAAGAGTTTATCTGTTTCTAAGGTTCTCTTTTTTTGTTTGTTTGTTTTTTTTGTTTCAATGCTGTAAAGGAACTTAAGTGCAGTTGAGTAAGAAAGTAGGTTCAACCAAAGCAATGTTTCTGAAGCATCAGTAGCTCAGGCAGGCAACGCAGCTTGATAGCTAAGGTCTGAACTACACAGACCTGGATGCAGATATTGTCTCTTCCATTTGTCAGCTGAAAAACTTTGAGCAAGTCATGTAACCCCTCTTAGCTTCAGGTTCCTCATTTGTAAAATGAAAATCCTAGTCACACCGACCTATAGGACTAGCCACAGGGTTTCTCTTTAAAGGGAATCACAACTAAAATACTTAGCATAGAATTTAGAACTTACCCTATGTATGCTTGGAAAAAAACTTGAAAAGAAACAACTATTAGTTTTACTGTTTAGTGACTATATTGTTTTGTTATTCCATTATAGAATGATGAAATCTGAGACCTCAGTTCTAGAAAATGAGTCTTTGGTCTTATGTTAGTCCCAGGTGCTTCTGTTGGGGTAAAAATAAATCAAGAAAGAAGATGAAAACACCAGGCACCATTTCCTAGTTTGTGTGGTGCTTCTTGTTTCCCACATCTTTTGAGGTCAAGCTCACACCCTTGATTCCATCTGGGCCTGTTACAGCTGTTTCATTCCCTGGGCCACCACCCAGCGTATGTCAGCCACATGGATAAAACAGTTGTTCTGGAGGTCAGTATACATCTCAAATACTGTAAATGTCGGACCTTTCCTGGAATCGATATGGATATGTACAAAGGTTTTACTTTCTCAGATATCACATGCTATAGAGGCAACGTAAGCTTGGAGTCACCTCATGCCATCAACTTTCTCTCTGAGAATAAGTTATACACTGAAGGACACAAGTTGGCATGTGTGTGTGTGTGTGTGTTTCAGAGTTGGGGAGAGAAAGAAAGATTGAAGGACGGAACAAGCCAATGACATTGCTCGTATCTGGCCATCGTTACATAGAATTGCATTGCCTTTAACACTGCATTAGAAGAGTCAATAAACTGATTTTTTTCCTTTATTTTAATCCAGTTAAAGTGAGTGTATAATTTTTACAAACACTGTCTTAGTTTGGGGACCCTCCAGAAACAGGCCCTAAGACAGAATTCAAGTACAGTTTTTTATGGGGGAGGTAACCCAAGGAAATACCTGTTAGAGAGTGAAAAGGTATATCAGGAAAGGGAAGAAAGCCAATAAATGACTGGGGGGTGGTATATAATTGACTATCAGTATGGACATCTGGTGTTTAATCCTTTTAGAGAAACCCTGGGATCCAGTGTAGACTACCAGGCTCAGAGAGATCCCACCCAAGGGGCAGGAAGGCTAGATAGTCTTATACCAAGCACCTTCAGTCACTGATTCTAGACCAATCTGGTCATGTTGATTCCCTGGAATTTGCATCTATTTTGTGAGCATACACCAGGAGCTGGCTGCCAAATTAAGATATTAGCCAAGAAAGGTACAAATGCTGTTAGTGGAGATGGGCTGTGAGCACTACAATGCTAATGCTTGAGGGGATATTTGGGGGATGGTTACCAAGGGCATCTGCTACGATGCAGTGTTCAAAAAAATTCAGAAAAATTCCAGTAATAATAGTAACTTACGTTTATAAAAGTCCTTGGGGATTAGAAGAAGCTTTGTTCTATCTCAATCCCCCAATACATTCCTACTAGATCACTAACAAGAATTACTATGCCTACTTTACAAAAAAGAAAATTGGACTCAGTGAGGTTAAGTAAATTGCAGAAATACACACAGCTATTAAGCAACAGAGTCTCCAGCCTAAGATTTTTTTAATTTCAAGTCTACAACTGTGTAAGATTGGGTTAAGCTCAGTTTTAAAACATAGAATAATATCTTTAAAAAAAAATTTTCACTCCCACTTGAACTTCATAATCTCCATATACCAAAAAATTCACCAGAAACCAACAAGTAAGGTGTCTGAGAATGTGATTTTTTTCTTCCAGTTTCCTCTTTTCAAAATTCTCTGGGTTGTCAATATATTAGCTTTTTATTGAAAAGTACATTTGTGAGTATAAAAAGAACTGGCTTACTCTAAAGAAGTAAAAACTAAAAAGTCTGCATAATAAAATCTATAAAATTTTCACCTATAAAGAATGAAAGTTAAAATAGCCTGAAAAGTGACCCATGTTGGAAAGGCCTGAGTCTGCTTTTCTAGTGTATGTTTGTAGGGCAAATGTTAACGAGAACATTTCGTCAATATTTCACACCTTTGCCGCATTTCAAGATGAAATATGTATGCTCTTTGATGAGGTCAAAGGATGGGATCCATGATTTTGGCTTTAAAGAACAAGTTTACAAAGTAAATAGGTAGGTGGACAAAATGATACATTTAATACTTAAAAATTTTTCAGACATTTGGACAGGCATCAGAAAAAGCTTGTGGAATCCTTGTTTCTGGAAAATGTCAGCATTACCTTAGGATCTAGACATCTTTTGGAGAAAGTTAAATGTAACCTCACCAATAACTATGAGGAAATCACGGAAGGCTACTGAACCTGGCTACCCTTTTTAAAAGTGGTCTAAGGGAGGGTGTGAACCCAAAACAATAATATAATCATTAATACTCACTACAGTACAAGAATATTTTTGTGTGTATTTCGTATAGTGAATAACCAAAAAAGAAAAGAACTGAAATTAACGTGGACAGAAATAAATACAAAGCATTTATCTCACACACTTAACTGCTACCTTCAACAAATGAAAACAGAGCTCCTAAAACACACTGGACTGTGCACTCAGCGTTGGGAAGTTGAAAGGGAACCCACATCCTCCCTGAGGTGCAATCTAGTGGACAGACAAGGAAGAATATATATGGGACTGAAAATTGTGGCCAGGGCTCCGAAGGGAACTACGAAATCTTGCAACCAGAAAACTTAACTTTTGTTTCAGGAGCTGACACCTGAAAGATTTGACAATAGTCAAGCCAAGAATGGATATGGTTGACCCAGAGCTTTCTCCTCCTCTAGGGGGCACAGGCGACTCAGGGTTTTCCCAGCAGGAACTCTTTCTGGCCTGGGAGGAGGGATTCCTGTTGGTGTGTGCATGCTGAGAAGGAAGTGAGAAGGCAGCTTTGGTCCTTGAAACCCGTGTGGGGTTTTAGACAGAGCCTTCAACTGTGGGTCAAATGCATCTGAACTTAAATCTGGCTTTGCTATTCACTATATATGTGGCCTTGGGGGAATAGTTTCTCAGAGCTCCAGTTTCCAATCCATCAATGTGGGAGATTAACAGTAGTACAGATGAGGTTTTCTAGAAGCAGGCCCTGAAGCCAAGCAAGGTGTTGATTAAGAATTGAGCTTGAAATGTGAAGGGAGGAAAGCAAGATTAGCCAGAGAGAGAAATCAAACTGCATCTAAGGCTAAGCCTAGAGAGAACCCTAGAGCAAAGAAAAACCAACAAAGTTGACCTGGATTAAGTGCAAATGACCCAGCCTTATACCCCTCCTTTACTCCATCACTGGACATGGGCTTTCCCTGAAATGGGCATGATGATGTGCCAGGTACCTCTCTGCAGCTGAGACAAACCCTGAAGAAGCTGACAGCTGACCAGAGGTTGTGTGTTGACCACAGGCCCACAGCTGGAAAGCATGTCTTTTCTGAGGGGAGAACTGGGCTGCACCATTGTGTCTACCACAAATACTGCAATTCTGAAGAGTGAATGTCATTAAGCTCTTGAAAACAACTGGCACAATGGAGAAGTATAATAAAAGTTAAATCTTAGTCATTATCACACACTCATTTCTTTATTCAGCAACATTCAGTGAGCTCTTGCCACCATCTTTTCAAGCATTTTTTATTAAGTATTTGGCCTTTGTATATTCTGCAGTGTCCGAATGGGATGCTCCCCTTCCCTAAAACTTGAATGATGAATTCTTTCCAGATCTTACTTATTGTCCTAAGGAATCTTAATTATTCCCCTGACAAGTATTGGTTGAGCCTCAAGTTTCCTAGCTCAGGGAATACATAGTTAAAAGATCCAGGTTTACCTTGAAGCTTATCTTTCCTCTTCTGCAACTATTCTCTCTCTCTCCAGTCCCACCTCAGGCCCAAGTGCTTTGGTACCTGGCATACATTAGGTTCTTGAGCCTGAACCTACAGTCGGTCAACTTGCTGCCCCCACCTCTGCCCCCAAGTCATTCTGTGTTCCTGGAGAGGAAAGCTAATACCTTTCTGGTGTGTGGATTATAATCTTCCCTCCCCAAGCCCAGCATGCAGTGTATATTCAGTAATATGAACCAAATTGAGCTGAGTTGAGTTAAATGAAACAGAGGTTTATCTTGCATCTACGGCTGTGGTTCTTCAAATTAATAGCTTAAATTAAAAAAAAAAACTCTTTCAATTGAACTAATGAGCTAATTCATATGTGCTATAAAAGTTCTTAAAGTTTATAATCCTGCATAGGGACGGAAAGAAGCCTCTCTGTAAGGAAGAGGCTTACAAATTCGCTCTCTCAGCTATTATTATCCATCCAGTAGATCTTAGTGGAAAGGGATGCTAGGCTATGCAATAGGTTTGAGTTCTGCCTTTGCTGCTGCTGCTGTGTGACCTTAAGTCACTTCACCTGTCTGTGTCTCGGTTTGCTCATCAGTAAACTGGAAAAATAACATCTTCCTGCTAAGATGTTATAAGCATCTAAAGGCATGATGCAATTATTAAATTTTCAAGATATAGTGAGATTAGATTTAAGATTTAATAAATGTTAGTTACCGTTATCATTATTATTAACTCAGAAAGAGTTAATTCTTAGGTGATAAGTAAATTCCTCTCCCGTTCACCAGCGAATGACCTCAGATGGAAGGTGAACTAAGACCTGTTCAGGTGCTTTTCAGTTTTTGTTTCAGACTCTGTATGAGATTTGGTTGTAGAAGTGTATGGATCTATGAGTTATGTTTACATTCCTAGAATGTAAGCAGATTTCTTTCATAAATTCTGAGGGTTTTTTGTTTGTTTTGTTTTGTTTTGTTTTGTTTTGTTTTGAGACAGGGTCTCACTATGCAGTTCAGGCTGGCCTTGAACTCACAGTGATCCTCCTGCCTCAGCCTCCTGAGTGCTGGGATTACAGGAAAGCGCCACCACGCCCGGCAAGTTCTGAGTTTTTTACTACTATTTTTTTTGCAGTATTGAGAGTTAAACCCAAGGCTTTACATTTTATTACTTTTTAAGAAGGAAAAAAATTATTCTTTTTTTTATAATGTTATATTTGTAGTCCTTAAATATATTTATTTTATTTTTTATTTTATTTATTATAGTATTTCTTTAAAAAGCCAATAACTTTTTAAACTACATCTTCATTACTTTTGTAAAATTTACTGTGAAACATTATTATAAATAATTTAAATATACTTCATTAATTTGTGAAGATAAATTAGCAGCCATACATTCCTAAAATGATAGTCTAGATTTTGACCTGGTCTCTGGGGTGTGTGTGTGTACACACGTGTGTGATTGTGTGTGTTTCAGTACCTGATAGCTCTTGGCTTTCACTGAATTTACCCGTGCCTAGTAAACTGAGGCAAATGAGGACTTCAATGACTTCACAATACTTTTGTACTTTTAGTGAACATTTTGCATTTGGCTATCAGGAAAGCCTTTTCCTACTCACTTCTTTACAGTATGGTGCTATGTGCTGATCTCCTTTATGGCATAAGGAGGCTGGCGTGAGGACTTTTTGCCAGGAATCAGTCACACCTGGATCATGATCTCATAGGATAATTAGGAAGTTTACCTCTCTGCGTCCAGTGGGCACCCTGGGAGAGGGAGTCATATGTGAGTTGCTGAAGGTAAGAAGCACAGGTGCACTGGGATTGTAAATTAGGCTGGGAAAATGTGTTCAAATTAGAACTGGAATAGGGTGAAAGTCCATCAGCATGTGGAAAGCTCAGCAGAGTGCCAGAGGGAGACCGCACAGAGGTGAGGCCAGTGTAGGGGGTGTACAGATAGCGACCTGGAAGAACTTTGTATAAGTGGAAGTTTTATCCTAAGGACCTCACGTAGCTCTTGAATGTGATCAGCAAGAGAGAGACACAACCAAAATTCCATTTGATTTGCTTCCATCTGAAGTATAATAAACATCTTTATCCAGATCCTTGGATAAGCACAAAAGGAATGTATCTAAGGTTGTCAGAAACATAATCATGTGGTGTGCATGTCTGGGATGACATAATACCTTTCGTTCTTAGGAAGGAAAAATATACTTTTATTGTTACTTCATTTTTTCAAAGCAACAAACCCTTGTCACAAAGAGGAATTACTCAACTATAACTCCTGAAACATAATATTGGAAGGATCTATACTTTTCTGGAAAGAGATCTTTCAAGAATGGATTCCAAAATTCTTTAATTCTCTACCACTGTTTAAGATAAAATGCAAACATAAAATACACAAGTTTCAAAAAATCTTTTACTAGTTCACGTATATGTGAGTCTACTTCACAAACTTGGAGAGTTATACGAAAGCTTAGAAATTATCCCCTTTTATAATTGTCAATTTTTTTTGAGTGTGTGTGTGTTTTGTTTCAGGAGCTTTTAAATTCCCAAAGGTCATTACTGATCTCAAAGAGCCTTTCCTTGTGTGAGTTACCACTATTAATATTCACCGTATTAGAAAATTGAAAGCAACAAAATTTTAAAGCAGAAGAAGGCATAGGCACATGTTCCATCGGCCACTGGAGCCATGATGTCACCACGTGCTGTGTAGCCTCAGGAAAATTCCACTACACACTCCAGAGAGAATGATAAAAAGGCAATAACATCGAGGATCATTAAGAAAATAGTTTTGCTGTCATGGATACCCTGAAAAAATCTTAGGAAACCCCTTGATTCCTGGACCACATTTTGAGAACCATTAATTCTGAGTGAACGATTAGGCCAAGAACATGCTTCAGACCACACAGCTGGTATGAGCCAGCATTCCTGCTTTTTGAGATCCTCTAATTGACAAGCACCTACCCCAACAAGGCCACTTAACAACTAGCAAATTCCAGTGTGTATTAGTTAAGACGATGTGAGTGGGTGGCAGTTGCTGGGCTTGTGATACTCCAAAGTAGGATGTCTTGGCATGCAGGGTACCTTGAACTCAAAGAGAGGCAAAGAGCCTCCGAAACACTGTCTTTCTAATATTTCCCCACCCTTTTCCTCCGGACCCTCTGTCTCCCCCTAAGGGAATCCCAGAAACCAGAATTCCCCTTCCCCAAGGCAAGTCATACAAATTAAAACTCTCCCCCAAAGCAAGCCATAAATCCTAAAATGTCATTCTCTCCCTTCTCCCTTGAAGACCCTCATTCCAGAGGAGTCCTGCCCACTCCTGGGGGGAAGGAATGCTATACAGAGAAGTCAAGAGGAATCCAAACAGACAGGCCTTGCTGGGTTCCCTCAGTCTATCACCATTGCATCACACCTTCTTGTCCAATCACATCTCTAAACAGAGATGGTCCATTCCTCATCAAACCTAGGCATAAAAATAGGCAGATTTCCTTCAGTGTGTGAAGGTTCTTGTGTCACATTAAACTTTAGTTAAACAAATTTGTTATGCTTCTTTCTTGCTGTCCTGTGCTTGGTTACGGTGTGAGTATCCGTGACCCTCATGATGAGTGAGGAAGATATTCCTTTGCACCCTTACAGCAAAAATTATCTCCAAAGTTTACTGACTTATTTCTCACTCACATGATAGTCCAATGTAGTTCTTAGTCAGTGAGCATCTTCTAAGGTGCCCAGCACACCCCATTTCTTTCAGATTGTGCCAATTATAAAACTGAAAGGCCCATGTTCTAAGAACTCCTTCAGTCCTGGACAGGATAGTTAACCACCTTTACTATCCCCTCGGGCTTTGGAGCCCTCTGCTTCCAGTCAGTGGAAGAGGAAAGAATGTAGGAAGCATACTTACTTCTTAAGAACTTCAACCCAGGGGCTGAGGGTGTAGCTCAGTGATAGAGTGCTTGCCCAGTTTGTGTGAATCCGGGGTTCAATCCCTAGCACTGCAAAACAAGGCAAAACCATCAACCTTGCAGTGATACCCATCCCTTCCACTCATGTTTCATGGTGGGAAGTTAGTTACTTGGATGGAAGGGGGCACCAGGTGGGAAATGTAGTTGGGTAGCTGGGGCCTATAGAGAGGAAAACAAACATGTTGTATAGATCATTAAACATCATTGTCAAAAAAGAAATTATCTATGTAAACATTGATCTAATTTCCAGCTTAATTCTTATGCAGAGGCTTTGGTTTAAAACAAAAAATACTGATCGATAAAAGAGCATACTAATTTATAATTTATAATTTATAATTTATTTCTTAAGCATATCGATCAAGCAAATTACATTTTAGGAAAACTCCATACTTACGTTAATTCTCCTGGTGCAAAATAATTTATTTGGAAAACAAAGAAAACCAAAAATAGTCTCATTTGATGTGTGTGTGTGTGCGTGTGTGTTTTCTCAAAGTGGTCTGAGTCTTGCATTGCCACCTATTTCCAAAGCTGCTCTCTCACTGTCCCTGTCACCGCTTTGAATTTTAAATGTCCGGTACTCAGACATTTCACTCGGGCAGAGTCAAGTCTACCACCTCTGCAAGAGGTCTTCCCACTGATCTTGAATCTAACTGAAAAATGACGCATAAATCCAAAAGTAAGGTGATTTCACTGGCAACAAAGGAAGCTGTCCTGAAGAAATCCTACACTGAACTCATTTTCTAACAACCAAAAGAATTGTTTAGCTTCATAATTTAAAATTATTAAAGAAGAAATTTTAAAATGGAGTAACATTGAGAGGGAAGGAATTTTCCCTGTCCTTCAGGCCTTGTATTTAACAAATTGAAGATGTTAATTAAAAAGAGAAGAAAAGCCCGATTGAAGCTACAAGTCACTATGCACACAGAAGCCACTGCTGTTGGTGGGTATGACACTTAAAAAGACAAAAGCCAGAAATCACTCAGAGCAAAGAAAGTGCAATAATACACATCAATATCAACTCGTTCTACTTCCATAAAGTTTCCAAATTATAAGAAAATACATAAATAGATCTCACACCGTATAACCCAAATTATCGGCATTGTGTGGCTCCTGATATTTTCTGTAACCTAGAGTTTAGCAAGGAGGGTTTTGATATTTGTTTCAAATAAAATAATTTAAGTTTGCTTTAATTATTAAATAAAATATTTGCTTGTTCTTGATCTCCTGAAATAAATCATAATTTACCTCCCAAATAAAAATGAACTCTACAGGAATGTGAATATTGTAAAAGTATAGTAATTTAAAATTAAGTAAATTTTCTCCATGGGATCACACCCTTCTTTCTTTTAACATATCTGTGGTTGCCAAATGTAGTATTTTGCTGAAAGTAAGTGTAACTTTGAGGTTTGGAGGCTTTGTTTGAGTTGCAAATGGGGACATATGATTTTTATGTTTGCTAGGTTCATGTAAATATAGACATGCTACTGAGAAAAATACGAAGAGTAGCTTGTATTTACAATGTGTTTTCTGTAAGAATCAATAGTTTGAAGCATAATGTTTAATAATACAAATTCTTAAAATATACCTTTTTCTTATATTATTGGGTATAATTCTGGTTGTACTTTGCTTTCCATAATACAACTTGTCAGAAAGAATTACTTGCTTAAAAAGGGCTTTTGAAAAGAAATTCTTCAGTTCTGGGTTGAAGCTCTTTACTTGAAATATAACTTGCCCAAAGCATGTAAATAGAAAGAGTGGCAGTTCTTTCCATGTGATTTGCCGACGGGGTGTTTAGAAATGTCTCCTTTTTTTCCCATATGTGTGATTTGAAAAGAAGTGCTAAATCGCTAAAGGAAATTAAGATGGAGGGAAAAAGTGGAATTCTACCCATTGCAGTCACTGAGCAATTTTTTGAGCTCTACATACCCAGTTAAGCTGAAATCCAAATGTTGGTAAAGGGAAGAATTGGAAATAAGTAAAGGAATGAAAACTAAATTAAAACTATTGAGTTTGGTGTCTCTAACTGAAGTAGGAATTTTACTATATATCAAAGAAAGCACCTTCAATAGCAGAAAAGTAAAAGAGTAGAATAACTAATGTTTAAAGGACTTTTCATTGTAGGAAAGGCTTCTTTGAATTTTGTTTTCTTTTATTCTTACATGACAGTGATAAGAGAATAATAGACTATTTGGAAAGTATAAAAAAAAGAAAAACAGCTCAGGTCCCAAACAACAACCACTATTATCATTTTGTTGTATTTCCTTTAGCTCCAAAACACTTCTAATGAGATGGCTTCTTTTGAAAACAAAAACTGTTTCCTAAAGCATTTTCAGGGCTCTGAGAAATGGATAAAGCTTTTGGTCTTGAAGGGCAATTGGTATTCATTTATTTTGTTTTTCAAAATCTAAAATAGAGCCATCCCTTTGATATTCTATCAGAGAAGGAAACCTTACGCTGCCCAATTGAAGTCTGATAGACCTTTGTCAGCATTTAAAAGCCCCCCAGGCAGCCCCATCCTTCTAAAATGGAGATTGGCCATCATCTCCAGTCATGAATCTGGCTTCCACCTTCCTAATCTTCACCAGAGATTGTCACCCAAGACCACATATTCATTTCACTCACCCTCCACCGTGGTTTTCCAATCTGGCCATACAGATTTAGCCCATTGATCTCAGAACAAAAGAAACCAGCCCAATCTAAATTCATCCCTTAGATCGCAGTGATGTTTGCAGGCACTTGTGAAGCATCTTTCCCAAACCCAGAAGACCCCAAAACTCTGTGGCTTGCAACTTGAGAGTCATAGTCCTGATGGTGCTGAGGAGTCCAATTGTCAGGCCTCTCTGCGTGTGGAAAAGGGACACAAAGACAAATGCGGCTGAATGAGAGTTTTGTGAACTTAAATCACAGCCTCATATCAATGGAAGAGGGGATTAGAAAATAAAATTAACCACTTAAAATCTTTTTTAAAAGGAATTCAGAACCTTAATACATCATCTACAAAGTAGCCTTATGAGGTTGTTGAGAATGAGATATCTTTCACAAATGAGAAAAATAAGACTTGTTGAGAGCCAAACATTAGAGTTCAAACAACACTAGGACTAGAATTTGAGAGGTCTGACCCTTAGATCAATTCAATAATGTGTATCAGTTGACTACCTACTGATAATAAGCTTTCCACAGACAATGCCAGTGTAGGATACAAATTCCCTTCCCACTAATAATATATAATTGACAGAAAGGAAAGACAATTATAAAATGTTACTAAAATGTTAGGGGTATGCATAATTGCTAACAATTTATAGAACCGTCATTAAAAAAATTAAATCTTGTCATTTCTGGCAATATAGATAAACCTGAAAGAAACTATGTTAAGTGAAATAAGCCAGGCACAGAGAAACAAAGATGTCATGACCTTACTCATGAGGGTAACAAGGGAGGGGGGAGGGGGAAAGAAAGAAGGGACAAGAAAAAACGGAATAGAAGGAAAATATGGAAACAAAGCTTTTGCAAATAAGGAGGAGAACAGGGGTTGAAGGGAGGGGAATGAAAACAAAGAAAAAGCAAGAAATATCATGTACAGGTACAAATTCCCTATGATGAATGTTATCATTATGTATATCTAAAGTGTACCAATAAAATTTTTAAAACATCAAAAAAAAAAAAAAAAAAGAAATCTAAAAAAGTTAATCTCATAGTTTTTGAGGGTAGATTAGTTGTTTCCAGAACTGGGGGGTGGGTGAGGCAGGATGGTGGGGGGAGGTGGGTGGGAAATGATCAATCACTGGGTTCAGTATCACAGTTAGATTGGAAAATTAAGTCCTGGTGTTCTATTGCAGAGTAGAGTGGCTGTAATCGGTAACATAGTATTGTATCTTTCAAAACAGCTAGAAAAAAAGAATTTGAATATTCCCACCACAAAGAAATAACAAACATTTCAGTTGATGGATATGCTAAATACCCTGATTTGATCATTATACAGTGTATAACATGCATTGAGACATCACACTATACCTAATAATTAAGAACAGATATTAGGTGTTAATTAAAGATAAAATGTAAAAAATAAGAATTTATGTAATAAGTAAGCACTGATTGCCAGGTAGATTTTAGAAGGGGATAGAGTTTTGTGAAACTAAGCTCTCAGTTTGGGGATACCAGAAACATCGTTATTGAATTTGCAATCTCCCTATTCTAATAGGAAACAAAGAGAAATATATGAAATAGTCACCAAGAAACTAAAAAAAAGACACAGAGGAAAATATGTAGTACTAAACAGATAGCTTTTATACTAGTCTCAGCATATTCAAAGGGCTGTAATTTGAAAGAAATTAAATTCATGCACAACACTTTCAACTAAGAGGAGGAAATTCCTGTGACAGACATATTAGTTAATCTTTAAGCACTTTGTAATGGAAACTGATTCTAAAAGATAATTTAGAAAGCATTCCCACACTGACAGTTCGTATAGAGGAAACACCCTTCCTTTGCAAAGCTCTAGTAACTTATACATTTTTTGATGAAGTGCTCCAAATATGTACAGAAGTATAAGTACAAAGCATGGAGCTGGCCCTTCACGAGGGAGAAAAAGGAAATGCCACATGTTTATGCCATCTGGCACTCCAAAACTGGACTCTGCTACCTTTGTTCTAGGGAATGAGGATACCCAGAGTGATCCGCCATTTGACTGTCCAACCTTTCCTCTCATCAAGAAAAAGAAGTAAAGAGCCTACTTGACCTAAAAGGAAAATAGATGTGAAGGCGGCTTTTACAAGATTCACCCCAGCTTCTAGAAATTTCACAATATTTGTTAATTTAGAATTAGAGATTCCTTTTCATGAAGATTTCTGGTCTAGGGCTCCTTCTCTGAGACAAAGAAATTCTACAACTATCATTTAGTGGTCTTTCTGTTCAATTCCTTAACTGAAAGTTTTGTTTAATGTCTAGTTCTGTAGTTTTTCATTAATTTATACAGTTAGCAAAATTTCCAGGACAACTACCTCATTTCAGACTCTGTAATGACTGGAGATAGAATGGCAGCTAAAAAACATTGGGGCCCCATGAAAATTATAATCTAGTCAGAGATAGATATAAGCTTTAATCAGTTAAATAATCACACAAATTTTATTAGGGAAAGTCACAGGGTAATGTGAAGTTGTATTTGACAAGCCTATCTGAAGATGTCCACGGAAGGCTACCCTGAGGAAGAAGTGGAGGTAGGTATGGGCAAGAAGAAAGATCAGCCTGCTGGAATAGGTGAAAGTCAAAGGGCCTTGCCACACTGGTGCATTGCTGTAACAAAGGGAAGGGTCCGGTGCCTGGGGAAACACTATAGAGGGGCAGGCTATCAGAGGCAAGTGTCCAGGACAGGCAAGTCCACCCTGTAGCCTTTATACGTGAGCAAGAAAGGAAGATCTGAAGAAGATGACAGTGAGAAGGGTAAGAAGTATGAGCTGGTGATGACCAGAAGGGGTTAGACTGGAAAATTATTTGGGTTACAAAATCAAAAGACTGGTGATGTTTTAAACTTGGGAGTAGGAAGAAAGCAGGTATTAAGGATTCTCAATTTTCTGGTTATGCAATAGGATGAATGGCATTATGTGTAGAGATTGGAAACTGAAGATCAAGCTGGGGGAATATCATGGATTTGATTTGGGCATTTGGTTTGAGGATATTTTGAGACATCCAAGTAGAGTTAGAAGTTTGTTGCTGGATACTTACACTATCAGAATTCCCTGTCAATATATGAATTAAGTATTACTACTTAAACTTCTCAAAATAACTCTAATGAGCTGAAGAGGACCTCAATATAATCTCTTCCCCTGAAAAAAAACAACAACCCAATAGCATGCAATAATAGTTTGAAAGGCACTTGGAAATCAGCTTTAATCAGCAATTCCATTCATCCATTAATTCACATATACTTAAATATCCTATAGGGAGATATGGAAATTTGATGTCTAAATATTATACAATTGACCTGCTATCTGAATCACTGGTGACTTATATGAATGTGTGTGCATTAAAAGATGCCTTGATGAAGCATCCTGAAATAAAATGTATTTAAACATTAATATTTGAATACATATTTACAAAAGCCATAAGCTCCTATTCAGATATCAATTATTTTTTAGTAGGAAGAATCCATTCCAGAGCTTCTAATATATATGTTTAATCACATCTTTTAACTCAGAAGTGAATATATATAGTTTACTTAATGCTGCGCTGTTCAAAACTGCCCTCATCAAGATGCAGTACCAAGACAGCCCCAGTCAACAAAGCACTTGTACACTCATTCATAATCAGGCCACTACTTGCTAACACACCCCAAATGGTTTTCATGGGTAATGGGTTGACATATCACCCTTGACACATTGCACATAGGGAACATGCTTGACTCGGTCCTGCAGCCCTTCAGGCAGTCCAGGATGCAGGCGTCCACATCCATGCTGCTAAGCTGTGCCAGTGCCCTCCCTCTGTCACCAGGGCTGATAGATTTGCAAATTTTTGATTCCAAGGATCATGAGGTAGAGTGAATGTTAACACTGAACAGAAGTTTTTAAACTTGTTCATGTACTTCCTATGCATCTGCATGTGGGTGAGCTATTTGTAATCCTTAACGGAGCATTTATAGAGGTGAGTGAGGAAAGCATGCAGGAAGGACCCACAGAGCCAGGGACTCTAAAGGAAATCATGGGTTTTGAGACTGAGAAGGATGTCCACATTTGATTTGGTCCTTTTATATTAACATCAGAACACGTTGCAGCTGGACCTGGTGATGCAGGTCTATATTCCAGATACTCTGGAAGTTGGGATAGGAGGATTGCAAGTTCAAGGCCAGCCCAGGTAATTTATCAAGATCCTGTCTCAAAATAAAAAATAAAAATATTTGGGAATGTAGTTCATGGGTAGAATATACCTGGGTTTGATGCCCAGTACTATAAATGTTAAAAAGTGAAAAGGTATATAGACCAATTGTTATTCTGGTAGGTTGGCTTTGAATATTAGGCTATACTCCTTTGGAGATATTCAGATTTGGAAAAAATTAATCCTTATTACACAAAAATTTTGATGCATAACTATTCACTATTTCTTTCCCTATACAGTCTTCTGGGCAGTCCAGGTCTTTGGTAAACTAGTAGGCATCAGACTTGAGGAAACTTGCATGGGCTTCAAGGTAGTAGGTGAGGCAGAGCTACAAAACAGAGGATTCTGGAAAAAGCTAGTATGTTGATTTCCATTTTTAAAAAAGGGCCAAGTAGCCATTTTCCAGAAGAGAGATCTGGAAGAGGCAGGCAAGACTTTAGGAGAAACAGAGATGAAAGGAACTCTCCTGAGTCCGGGGGACCTCCAAGCAGACATCTTAAAACAAGTTTAAAAGGTTACGGCTGTAATTTGAAGGGTAGACTTCTTGCTTTACTAATACATTTATGTTATTGAAGACCCAGAATCAGAATTCGTCATTCTCTCTCTCTCCCTTTTTTTTTTTTTTTTTTTTTTTTTTTTTTAGTACTGGGAATTGAACCCAGGCTCTTCACACTGAACTATATCCATAGCTATTTATTTATTTATTTATTTATTTATTTATTTATTTATTTATTTAATGACAGTGTTTCACACGACTCAGGCTGAGCTCAAACTCGGGACCTTCCCACCTCAGCCCCCCAGACTGCTGGAATTATAGGAATGCTCCACCACACCCAGCTCATATTTGTTTGGATGAAACAGATTATAGAAGAAATAAAAGGCATAACATCTTCTCAGATAAACCCACATACTTAGGGACCAAGAGTAGCCCTAGGAGAATTTAAACTGTCACAACATTTAATAGCATACATCAGTAGCAGATGCTATTTATGGACTCACAGAAGACAGACATACATAGGCCTATATGCCAAAGGTAGCTCCACCTTTTTTCTACTACTCAAGAAAGGAAATAAAAGTGCAAGTGACTAAGGGATACAAGAATCTAGCAAAAACCCTAGCTCTTCTCTAGTTTATAAAAGTTGTAGCTTGTTTACTAACTTCAGTATTTGGACCACTTTGAACAATATGTAGTGAAATGTAGTACTGTGGATTAGAATTGGGCTTTGGAACCAGACTGGCTTGAGCCTAAATGTCCACTCTAAGCCATTCCTAGTTGTGTGCCCTCGGCCTCATTAGTTAAGCTCTTAAGTCCACATTTCCTCATCCCTAAAATGGCTACTGAAAGTTTCAACTGAAATAATGTATATGACTGATCTTTGCAGTATACTGTGTCTGCAGCACAGTATAATTTAGTAAGAGTTTACTACAATTATTTTCAGCCAATTACCTACGAAACCTCTCACAACTGATCCTAAGGAGATAGGAAGTCGTAACAGAGGTTGAGGAGCCTTTATCCAAAATTGGGACCAGAAGCATTTTGGATTTTAGATTTTTTAAATTTTGGAGTATTTTCATATATACAAGATATTGAGAGTATAGGACCCAACTTTAAATATGAGACCCATTTACATTTTGCATACACCTTATGTACACATACCCCGAAGGTGATGTTGTATAATGTATTTCTGGTACACTTTTGTTTTGACTGCAACCTGTCACATGAGGTCAAGTGTGACATTTTCTACTTGTGGCATGTCAGCACTCAAAAAGGTTTGGAAACTTTGAAATGGTCAATTTGATTTTGGTTTCTTGTTTCTGCTATCTTCAACTTCTTTCTTACTATAAAATCAACCTCCTTTCCTCAGCTCATTGAAGAGTTATTCTATCTTATGGAATGAATGTTACTCAATTCTAGAATTGAAAATAAAATTAATAAAGATTGCTTCTTTTTAAAAAAGAGTTTTGGATTTCAGATTCTAAATTTTTGAATTAGGGATGCTCAACCTATATGGTACTATAGAGTTTTTCTAAACTTTTCAAGTTTTAAAAAGTCAGGAGTTGGGCCGGTGAGATGGCTCAGCGGCTTAAGCGCCTGCCTGGCAAACGCGAGGGCCCGAGTTCAACTCCCGGATCCCACATATGAAAAAGGGGCCGGTGATATCGCTCAGCGGCACGGGCGCCTGCTGGCGCGCGAGGTCCTGAGGTCGACCCCCCGGTACCCACAAAAAAAATAAATAAATAAATAAATAAAAAGTCAGGAGTTAACTTCATTATCTTACTTGTGGTTTGATTATCATCAGGTGGAATTTGTTATGTACATATATCACTTTATTCTGTGGTGAACACTTTAGAGTTGTAAGATAAACAGATGATGTTCTTACCCTTGGGAAGCACAGTATAAAATAAGCAACATTGACCAAGATCAGCATTTAGTACAGATATAATTTATATAGCATTGAGAGAAGCTTTTCAAGCAAACAGATCAAAAGAATAATGAAGAAATATTGGCAATAAGGTTTTCAATAGTAGAATTTGTAAATTATTTCACTATCTTGGCTCCTGGCCATGCATTCTGTTAAGCAAGACATATCTATGAGTGCCTACTCTATGCCAGGCACTGGTCTAGGCCCCTGAGATAGAACAGCAAATAAAACAAAGAAAGACTCCTGACTTCTTGGAGCTTACATCCAATAGAAGGTTGATATTCTTATTTTGTTTTTAATGTAGGTGGTGACTAGGGGTACAACTTAGCATGTTAGAGTGCAGGCCCTGGGTTCAATCTCCAGCACAGCCAAAAGCAAAATTTTAAAAAGGCAGGGGGACAAAAGGAGGAGGAACAGGAGAAGGGGGAGGAGGAAAATGGAAGTAGTACTTACTATTGCTTAAGCCTCTTTTCAAGGCTGATTAATTCTCTTGAGATGATTCACTCCTTTCTAGAATCATGCCATTAAGTAGGTAGCTGCCACCAAAAAACAAAAAAAAAAGCATAGACAATCCTTTTTTAAATTGGGCTTCCCTATGGCCTGGAAAGCTAAATTTAACATGTACTATACATCTTCTCTATTAAAAATATAACTTCTAAATAAAACAATCATATAAACCAGTTGCTAAATCTTTAATAAAATTTAAAGCAATTTCAGTCAAAATGAAAACTTACTTGTACTGTTATACACTTTTCCACAGACCTTCAACCAGTATTATTCTGGGGCACGGCTCAGATTTTCCTGCAGAAAAGATGAACACTCCTCTGAAATTTTTCTCATCGCATCTTTAGACACAAAGTCCAGTCCTTTCCAGGATGAATTTTCTCAATTTAGAATTTTCTGTGCAATTCTTTTGTTTGTGATTCAGGTCTTCTGGGCTTCATTGCTTTTTCTTCCACTGCATTGTACTGAAGTTTTCTAATGAATATTTTTACATTCTAAGTCATTCAGTCAAGATCCTGGGCTAGAATCCCCATTTCTCTCTGAATCATCAGACTCCTGTTGACACACTTGATAATTGAATCCATGCCATTCATTCCTAGCCTCTGAGCTGAGATGGCCATACACCAGTGACAGCAATGGGCTTTATTCCTGCTTGTTAAGCCAGTGAGAAAGTTTCATTGTGTTTGTTTTCCAGTCACAAAATCACCTGTCAGGAGAAGACATATGCTGTCTGTCTGTCAGATCATCATAAATAGAAATGGTAGAATCAAGGGTTATTAAATAAGAGAGTGTGTTTTCTGAGGTGGGCTGGGATGTGCATATGCACACATACACATGCATACACACACATACCCACACACACATATACACAAAAGTAGGAAAAGGAGGGGAAAAGTGGTCCTAATAGCCATGTCTCAAGACTTCTAACACTGGGAAAACTTAATAATGGGTATTGTAGTGTTAGTGAAAATGAAAAGAAATAGTACTTCCAAGGTCCAATCTTTTACCTGGTCTGAACCAGTATATCTCAAAGAAGATAATGTACTCGTATATTTTGATATATTGAGGCAAAGGAAGGGTTACTAAAGAGTAAAAAAAAAAATAGAACCAGAAACAAAAATACAGTAGCAAGCCTTCAGCATACCCCCAGAGGAAGTTTAATTGTCAGATGAATAGTTCGAACCTTTTATGATAAATGTCAAATGTTTGATGCTTATGGAAGAACAAAGTCAATTCGAGATGGAAACTGGGCCTTGGCTCAGCAAGAGAAAGCTGGGACCAAGTAGCAAAGAGCTTGTGCTATATAGGAAGACCGGCATGCAAATGAGCAGAGCCTTTGGCCCACATCACCCTGGATCAGTTGTAGAACGCTATTGACTGGTGGGGTTTCATCCTCTCGCTTGGTGACCATGCCTGCTCTCAGGGGCTGCTCTAGGTCTACGATTCTAGACTTTCTTCACCACTATCACCTTTAGTTTCTGAGTCATTGTAAACTGTGTTTGGAGAGTAGGCAAAACAGATTTCTTCCACCTGACCTGCTTGAAGGTTGTGAATCCACAATGCAATGCTAATTCTTGTCTATGGTGTTGCAGCAACTTTGCATGTTCTTTACAATTTATGTCCTAGAAACTGATTATCACTCTTCTTGTATGCATTATCAAATATCATGCTTTGGGGCCATGATTAGTGCATGGTCTAGTAGAAAAAACATGAGAAAATATTACCACATGTTAAATGGATACTACTTCTGCAAGTTCCAATATTTCATTATCAAACATTCACAAATTTCAATAAGTGAAGGAGGAGGAAGAAGAGGAGAAGGGGGAGGAGAAAAAAAAAGGAAGGGGCGAGGAGAGGGAGAAGGAGGAGGAACAGCAGGATGAGAAAGAGGGCGGGAAGAATGGGCTCTGGAGTCGAAGACATGGGTGTAGCAGCCAAATCTGTATCTTTCTGTGTGACCTTTGGCAAGTTGCTTAATCTCTTCGGGATGCAGTATTCTCAGTGAAAGAAGATAATAAAAGATGCTGAGCTCATAAAGGTTTTTGATGATTCCTTAAAGTTTTCAGTATAAAGTTCCTGACACAAAGAATCATAATTCTCTGCCCATTTGCAGGAGTACCGATCTTTATGGGGAAGTAAGGGTGTTTTGTTGAACTTCCTGGTGATCTCAGACATTGAGCACAGTTCTTTATACATGGAAAACATTTAATTATAGCAGGTTGAAATGAGTCCTTCAATTGATAGAAATGAAGAGAATGAAGGATGAAACGGAAAAGACACCTAGCCTATAGTATCCTGAGTCTGGCTCTGGCGACCCATCCTTAAAAGACTGGAGTTGAACTACAGCAAAGCTGCAGACTAAGGCCTTCACCGAACATCTGGCCTACAGATATGTTAAAACTGAGTTCTTTGATCACACCAAAAAAAATGTGAAACTTCTAATTAAGAATCCAGATTCCCGGGGCTGGTGAGATGGCTCAGCGGCACAAGTGCCTGCCTGGCAAGAGCGAGGGCCCGAGTTCTACTCCTGGAACCCACATACGAAAAAAGGGCTGGTGATATCGCTCAGCGGCACGGGCGCCTGCTGGCGCGCGAGGTCCTAAGGTCGACCCCCCAGTACCCACAAAAACAAAAACAAAAAGAATCCAGATTCCTGAACTGTTTTAGAAAGACCTCATGAAGATAGTCTGATGGAGCTGAGGATAACTCCACCTTCAGATGGGGCACTCCCCCTCCCTCCTGGCTCACCTCTCTCTTGGTGTTGCCTGACTCATTTCTGGCATTGATTTTGGAAACACTAGACCAGACAAATTCCAGTATCCTTAGTTGCTCTTGTTTGTGGAGCTAGAAAACCACCATTGCTGAGGGCATAATTGCTGATATGACTTACAGTGTGACCATAGCTACTGTCTTCCAGGGACCCAAAGGCCTCAAGCTACACTTCTTTCTTCCTCTCCATTGCCACACATTGAGCTGACTGAGAAAATAGAGATTTACAGAATAGAAAACTAGAAGAAACCAAGCTATGGTCAATAACTGTCCCTGGCATCTTTAGTAAAATAGTGGAAATACCATTGCTTTCAGGAAATAGTAAGAAAGAAGCGATAACTTCCCTTCTAGAAACACATCAGAAAGACCATTTGCAACATCGCAGAGCCAAGTGGTGTGTGTTTGTGAAAGTGAAAAAGAATATCACTTCAGGGAAGAGGTGGGGCCTTTACCCTGCTTAGCTTCTGTGAGCTTTTTAAAGTAACCAGAAACTCTGCAGCCTCAAAACAATCTCAGTAACTGAACCAGTAGCATCCAAATCCTCTTCCCATAAGCAGTCTGAGCAGAGCAGCTCAAAGTCATCTTAGGAAACTAGCCTCATGTCTTGGAAGTTGATGGAGACAGGTAGATAGCCTCAGGAACACATCTTTGGTTCTGCTATTAACCCTCCCACTGTGTCCACCTTAGCTTTCTGGCAGACCCAGGGCTCCCTCAAGGAAAAGCGCCCAAATTCCTATACTGTTTGTTCACACAGATGATAAAGCAAAAGGCTTTAAAAAAGGGAAAAGGGGGAGGAAGCAGATAAAGAAAGAGAAGCAATCTGTGTATAATATGCTGTGGTAGTTAAATCATTAACTTCTTTGCGTTCCTTTAGAAATAAAATAAATATAAAAAGACAAGTAATTTTCTCACCTAATTTGCTTGTAGAGCTGATAATTAAGTGTTGTTGGTTGCATCACCAGAATGAATTTGTGATACTTGCCGTAGTGTCTCTGCATATTTAAAGACGAAAATGTTCTTTCTGGTGCTTAGCAAAAATATCATTTTTATGCACCCTCTCCTACAGGCAGTTCTGGAAGCTCCCTTGCCCGTTTGTGGAGCTGCAAGACTCCCTGTCTGAGACAAGACAAAGATCAACTCTCCACCAAAATGTTCCTATCAGCCTACCTGATCCTTAGCTCTGAGAAATAGTCCTGGACTCAGAAGCCTGCAGAAAATTCCAGATGTTCTCAGAAAGACCTGCTCCCCCATTCATCTGCATGTGTCTTATTATTCCACCTCCTTACAGCTCAAGAAACGGTGAGGAGGAAAAGTTGCATGATGGTTACAAACTCCAGCTGCAGAGGCAGACCTATTTTGGAACACCCAGTGCCACTTGCATGAACTTCAGCAAGTTATTGAATTCTTTGAGCCTCAGTTTCCTCATATTTTAACGGAAAAAATAATGGTAACTCATAAGGACTTTGGAGGACAAAACAATGAAGAATCTCATGCCCTCAGAGGGATTCCGAGTGGATGAAAGCATTAAACACAGGTCCAGTGCAGAATAAGAGTTCCCTCCAGGTGAATATTCTCATCATTATTATCTCCCCATCTAGATGATCCCAAAGTACTGAAGTTGCATGTCAGAACAACCTGAAGGAATTCTTAAAATATAGTGTCATGGATTCCATGCCCAAAATCATATTAGAACTTCTGGGTGTTTTCCTGATGCTTTCTGTTAAGATCCCTAGGTGAGTAATGCTCAGCCAGTCCTAGGAGCCTCCACTCCTGGCTGCTTCCACAGAACCCTAGCTGCTGAGCATGGAGACAGTGACAACTCTAGCCAGGGGCCCTCATGTCCCAACCGAGCAAGGACTGCTCTTTTGAGAATCATTCAGCTTAGGCCTTGGGAAAGGATATCCTAACAACTGCTATTTAGTATAAGTCACCCCTCTTTCCTCAGCTATTTTTTTTTTCATCTTGTCTGTTGGTACCAAAGATACTCGTTGCTGACAGAGGGGTGTATTCTAAAGAGATTGAATTTGCTCATTCATTCTTTGAACAGAGTCACAGTAGAGACAGCAGCTTGAATATGGCTGAAGTAGCACCCTCCCTCTCCTTCTCCCTCTCCCTCACCTTCTCCCTTTCCCTCTCCCTCTCCTGCTCCCTCCCCCCACTTCTCTCTCACAGAAGTAACAGGGTAAACTCAATTCCAAGTTTTCTACATCCTCATTCAAATGTAACTCTTACAAGGCTAGTTACTAAATATTCTTTGTGTGGTACCCTCAGTTAAGATGATCAGCAACATACATTACCTCCATGAGAAACAATGTCCTTCTGCCAGTTGGAACAGAGGTAGATAAGCAAAAATTTCCCGTGCCAGTTAACTGTGTCAAACCAAGAACTGTTTAGATTTGTGGAACAAAAGATCATACTCAAGCTTTCTGGTCTCTGTAGCTACTCAGGTGATAGCTTCATTAGGAACCAGTGTGGATGACTAATGTGGCCAGATATTGACAAAGCCCTCTGAATTAGAGACAGCAAGCAAAGTCCTTCATTTGCTAGTAAGCATCACAATCACGACTGGCTTGTCTCTGGTAAGCTACTGCAGTCAGGAGCAGGGGAAAGATGTATCAGGCATATATCTCATTCTCATAGCTCTAATATCACCACTGTCCCTTTTATTCATGAAGCATCTTCATCGGTAGCTACAAACAACAATTTTACTTTGGATAAACTAAGTTTGGTCTTGTTCATAAAAACTGAATTTTTAGGTTTTAAGAAAATCAGAGTGGAGCTGGTGAGATGGCTCAGCGGCATAAGCGCCTGCCTGGCAAGCGCAAGGTCCTGAGTTCGACTCCTGGTACCTACATACAAAAAAAGGGCCGGTGATATCCCTCAGCAGCATGGGTGCCTGCTGGCACCCAAGGTCCTGAGTTTGACCCCCGGTACCCACAAAAAAAAAAAGGAAAAAGAAAAAAGAAAATCAGAGTATACCACTTTTTATTAGAGCTTGAAACGCAGCTCCCCACTAATCTTGGGCATTGCTGTAGGACAGCTGTTCTCAACTCTAGGGCACAGGGCTTGCTCCAAAGCACTGTCTAGAGCAGTGATGGCAAATCTTGTAGAGACTGAATGCCCAAACTGCAACCCCAAACCCACTTATTTATCGCAAAGTGCCAACACCGCAATTTAGGTTTTAGTTTAGAAAAATCAACTGTTATCCCATGCTTGGCTGCTGGGGTAACTTGGCTGGCATGCAGACAGAGAGGCTCTGCATGCCCGCAGAGGCATGTGTGGCATAGGTTCATCACCACTGGTCTAGAGACTTTTTTGTCGAAGTAATGGGTAAAGGGACTGCTTACAATAGGCATCTGATAGGTAGAGACAAGAGATGCTATTAAAAATCCTATAGTACAGAGAACAGCCCCCTGACTCATAGATTATCTAGCCCAAAATGGCAATAGTGTCAAAATTAAGCAAACTGGCTGTAGAAGAATCTGTGAGGTCTAGCTCCTGCTCAGCTCTAAGCCCCTCAGGCTCCTTCCGCATGGCAGCATGCCTCTGTTGCACCCCATCAAAACACAGGAATCACCAACATTGATTTTCATTGTTGGTTTGTCAGGCAGCCCCAGGGCAGGGGACATCTGTTTACAGAAATCTCTTCCCAGTGCGGGTAGTTGGGAGAAGTGTGTATGTATTTCAGGCTGACCCAAAGGGTTATAATGACTCACTAGCTTGGAGGTGACAAAGACTCATCCTGAATCCTATAATAACTAGCTCTAGTGCATAACAAAATTAAAAAGATGAGTGAATAGGATATAATCTGCAATGAAATAATCGTAAATCAATGGAGAAAGTTGTTAAACAGGTGGCATGTGGATTAACCACAAAAGGAAGTTAAAACTATAAACAGTGTGACAAATTACCACCTTGTTAGCCCTCGCTTCTGCTACTGGTTGTACTATTACTTAACACCTACCCTAGGCTATGATGCCATTAGGAAACATATTCTCTATATTCAGCTCCAACAGTGTGTTTATTTTTTTAAAACATAAAAAGAATATCTGAAAACCGAAAAACAATATCATCGATAACACACAATATCCAGAGGGAAACATGGATCCATTTCTGGAAGCCCCATGATTTAATTTCCTGCCATATTTTTGCTTTCCTGAATCATTTTTACCGAATGGGCCATTGTTTCTTCTTTTTTTTTTTTGTTTTTGTTTTTGTTTGTTTGTTTGTTTCTTCTTGTGGCTGTGAAAAAAGGTGGTGGTGACTCTGGAGTAGCTATTAACTGATGGCCTTCTGCTCTGAATCAGCAGCAAAAATGGAAACAAAGGAATGAATCATTTGGACTTGTCAGTAAGTAAAATATATGAAGTAGTTGTGAATTTTGTTCTGTTGAAAACTTAAAAAGAATAATATGAGATCTGTTTTTATTTTGATAGAACAAATTTACCTGCTTTGAAAATATTCAGAGAAGACATGTCACCTCAGTGCAAAAACAGTGGCTTAAGGATTTCTTCCTATTCTAGAAGAAACTGCACGTAGTATTCAGCTGACCATTCCTTTCTGAGATTCTCCCTCCTCCCAGAAGAACTGTGTGAGAGCATGTGCCATTAATCACACACTTCCTATCCTTCCCAGTTTGGGGAAATCATACTAGCTATTCCAAGATTCCTTCTCTAAAACTTCTTGCCTTTCTTCTTATAGAATTTACCCACCCAACCCACCTCCCAACCCCCAGTGATTTTTTTTTTTTGTACTGGGAATCGAACTCAGGATCTTGTGCTTAGCAGGCAGGCGCTGTGCTGCTGAGCTATATCCCCGCTCGCCCCCCCCACACACACACACGGTGATCTTTAAATCAGCTTCAATAAAGCACCAGAAACATAAATTTAACCTTTCCTTCTGAGGAACAAAGAAGGGAATCGGGGAAAAAAAATGACAAGTTCATATAAATTTCTCTCTCTCTCTCTTTTTTTTTTTTTTTTTTCCTGCACTGCTGAGGATCAAACCCAGGGCCTCGTATATGGTAAGTGAGTGTGCTATCATTGAGCTACACCCCCAGTCCTTGTTATATCTATCTATCTTTCTTTCTTTCTTTCTCTTTCTTTCTTTCTTTCTTTCTTTCTTTTTTCTTTCTTCTTTCTTTCTTTCTTTCTTTTTCTTTTTTCTTTCTCTTTTTCTTTCTTTCTTCTTTCTCTCTCTCTCTCTCTTTCCTTTCTTCTTTCTTTTCTTCTCTATCAGTACTGGGGATTGAACTCAGGACGTTGGCACTGAGTTACATCACCAGACCTTTTTTATTTTCTATTTTGAGACAAGTTCTTGCTAAGTCATTAAGTTGCCCAGGCCGGGCTCAAATTTGAGAGGCTCCTACCTCAGCCCCGCAAAGTGCTGGGATTACAGGTGTGTGCCACTGCTTTTCTGCTCACTCTGATCTACCTGGGGCCGAGTTCGTCCCGGAACTTTTTCATGAAGGGGATCAGAGATGAACTGGCAAATGAAGAGAGACAGAGTGCATCCCAGCACCATTCCATGCAATGAAGAAGAGACCAAGTGCGACCCTGTCAGCATGAAATAGGAGGAAGTAACTCATGAGTCAAAAGTGGGGAGGGAAAAGCAGCAAAAAGAAACGTGAAAGACGAAGTTCCTCTCTCCAAAGTATATGGGAGATAACCAATTCTATTTCTCTCATTTTCTTTCTAAGCAGTGTCTCTCAGGCAGGGTTCGCATCCGCCCACTTAATCTATTGACTCCTTTAGTTCCCAGCATCCACCTCGTCCGGAGCCGTATCTCCTGAGGTGCCCAGCCCTATCGTGTCAATCTTTTGGTTACAGAGTGGAATGGCAGAGAATGAAGTTTCCAAGCAATAAGAAAAGAAAAAAATCATTCTAATCAGGTAGAAAACAGAAGGCCCGTACATAACAAAGTAAGAATCATGAAAACAAACATTCTGATTCACCATATTTCTTCTTTGAATGGAGGTTTTCATAATTATTTGCTTTGCTCACATACATTGTTCTGTTGTTCAATACACCTATCTTTTATGCAATTTATAGTTCCTTTTTGTACTCTTATGGTAATACTTAGCACAATACCTTGCACACATTTAAAAAAATAAAACCTAACAAACAAAAATTATGGGAATGAAATTCACTGTAACCATTTTTCATTAATTTTGTATAATAGCAACCCTATTTCTGAAGCTGTCACACCTTTGAAGTGAGACAGTGGGATGTGTGTGTGTGTGTGTGTGTGGGTGGGTGTGGGTGCATGCGACATGTGTTTTAAAGAAGGAAATAGAAGCCACTACACTTGTCTTGCTGCCCAGCCACCCTCCCACCAGGGTGCTGGGAGCCCGAGATTCACTAATGAGTGTGGGTTTTATTGCTTCCATTAGTCCCTGTTAGCTGGATCAAAAGAGAGCATCTCTGAGCCTAAGAAGCCCACAAATCCTGGAGCATTTCCCTTTCATGTGCCCCACTGCTTATCTACTCTGACAACAATATGGTGAGACTTCCCTCCCTCTGGCTCAAGGCCATGGTCATCAGCAGTACACACAGTGCTCAAGGAGTGAGCAGAATAGCAGGAAAAGGTCAGAATGAATACCTACTTCTCTTGAAAGAAATATACCTCAATTTTTATCTATAGGAAAAAAAGTCATCTCTACCAGACATTTTCCAAACCAGTAAATGCTTCCGAGGGCATGATGTTGAACTTGTAACCATGACAAGTTAAAGTTCCAACCTTCACAATGAATAGTATCCCCAGGTCATTCCTAAATGACGATTTTTTAAAAAAAGAAAAAGTGGCAATAATGTACAGTATTTTAATCTGTTGGTCTTGAATGTGGAGAAGAGATTAATGAACATCATAGTACTATAATATCAGATGTCTCCAAATGGTTTCACCAAAGAAAGGGACAAGTATGCAGGCTCTACTTGAAAAGATGTTATAAATGCCAGTTCTCCTTTTGTATCTTTCATTCAAAAAGGTTTTCTCTTTTTAAGAAAAAAGAACACCAATTGGCAATGCCATCAATAAATGAGGCATATCTTAAAATGGTCAGGTGATGTAATATCTATTTGTTTTTGCTATAAAATAAACAAACCTTAAACTATTTATTTTACCCACAATTCTGTGGGTCAGCAATTTGGACTGGGTTTGGCTGGGAAGTTCTGGCCGAGGCCGGGCTCAGTCCTGGTCTATGGTCATCGGCTGAATCTATGGGGGCTAGTGCAGCTCATCTCTGCTCCACCTGGTCTCTCATCCTCCAGCAGGCCAGCCTGAGCCAGGTGAGCTTCCCAGAGACAGAGCTGAATAATTCCAGCTCCTGGAGATCTAGACTCACAGCTGACACAGTGTGATTTCTTCCTCCTTCATGGCAAATATCAGCTTCCAGGCATCCAAAAGATACTCATCTCTTAAAAGTTGCGGATTCATAGGGCAGAAGAATGTGAATTCAGGAAGTAGTGGAAAATTGTTAACTTTTTCAAACTACCTTCCCAGTGAGATTTTTCCCCTTTTAGTTCAGGGTTCTGTCATAGCTTTGCAAATCAACCAGAAGCTGCTCCTAAAAAGCACTGGACTTAGAGGCAGGAAACTTGAAGTTTTGTCCTGATCCTGCCATTCTCAAACTTTGAGACACTTTCGTCTTTCCTTCTCTATAAAACAAAGGAAGTTGATTCAGTAAAACCTAAAGCCCTTTCCACAACTAAAGCCTTATTATTCTTGGATAGGCAAGTTTCCTTTCAGTAGCCCAATGAATAAAGAAGCATAGCACTGTAATTTTTAGAGTAAAAAAATGGTTATTATTTTGTACTGCATTATCTTCTGCTCTAGTCATCACCCGTGTATAGCTTGTCTTCTTCCACTCTATGAAGCTATCTTCTTGGGAAATTTTGAAATGATTGAAAGGAAAATAAATATACTGAGTTGTTTCTTTTTAGATTAATTATCTGTTACATAAATAATATTGTAAAAACAAAGGTTATGCATTTTTAAATTCTACACCTCAAATAATAGAACATAATTACACATGCTCTGTGAACTTTTATATATAACACACATGATACTTTCAAAATTCAGTCATCATTTTTAAAGTATATGTGTTTTTTTTCAAAAATATATACAGAAAAATATATGTATCTTAATTATACAGCTCAATAAATATTTAAAACATAAATGTGACCACATAACTTCTACCCAGATCAAACAAAACATTACCAAAAATCTTCCTCATTTCCCCTGTCAATCAATACTCAAGTCTCCAAAGTTAGTGTTTTGAGCTCTATAATTATAGATGAGTTTTGTCATGTTTTGTTTTGTTTTGTTTTGTTTTGTTTTGTTTTGTTTGAGACAGGGTCTTGCCAAAGTAGCTCAGGCAAGTCTGAAACTTACTACATAGCCCAGCTGGCCCTGAATTTGTGGCAATCCTCCTGCCTCAGCCTCCCAGTGCTGGGATTACAGGCATGTGTCACCATGCTTGGCAGTTTTGCCAGATTTTTTCCTTTATGCAGCATGTACTCTTCTGTATCTGACACTTTTTGCTCAGTATTACAGTTGCTGCATATAGTTATAGTTTGTTAATTTTCATTGCCATAAGTTATTCTGTGATATGAATATATGAATAATTTATTTATCCTTTCTACTGATAGGCATTTTGGTAGTTTTCAGTCATGCTTGAGGCCCTGAGCTCAATCCCCAGGACCACCGAAAAAAAAAAAAAAAAAAAAAAGGAAAGAAATAAAAGAAAAATAGAAGACTAGTACTACTATAAACATTCTTGTACATGTTTTTTGGTGCACATATGTACAAATTTATTTTTTTCTTTTTTTTCCTTTCAGACTGTATTAATAGAAAAATCTAGTAAACAAGAAAGATTAGTACAAGAATGTTCCCCCAATTAGATCCGGTTTCTCTAAGGAAATGTTAATCCCTACTCACTACAGGCTTCACATTAAAAACAAGTGACTTACCACTCATACGTTCAAATTTCTATTAGGTATATACCTTGGAAATGTTGAGTTGTAATATTTATGTTCAACATTAATAGATACTGTTGAACAGCTTGTAAATTGATTTTTCTAAATTATATCCTAACCAGGAACATATTAGAATTCTCCTTACTGTATATTTGAAAATATTTGGTGATGTCAGTCTTTATTTTTTATTAATACGTGTTTGCAATACTTAAGTATATTCATTTTGGGGAACTGGTACACATATATATCGCTTCATGATACTTTTTATTTCCCCTTTCCCTCCCTGCCCATCTTCTCCCTTCATCTCCAGATCCCTTACTCATGTCCACAAAGTGTATTTCACCATTTTCTATCTATATATTTTTTATTTTACCCTTTAAAATATTTATACTTTGAACTTCACATATAAGAGAAACATTGTGATATTTAATTCTTTGGTTCTGATTTATTTCCCTTAGCATTATGCATGTAGGTATGTCTACTTTTGATGTCAGTCTTTAAATTTCACCAAATCTAATGACAGTGCAAAGATAAGTTGTGATATTTTATGCCATTTTTCTTTTTTACAAGAAATTGAAGATTATCTCTTAAAGTTCTGTCTAGTGCTTGACTTCTGGTACTTGCTTTTCTGATATGAAAGAATAATTGTTAAAATGCAGAAGTAAAGTGTGATATATATACATACAATGGAATACCACCAGTCTTTAAATGGACAGGAACTCTGACATATGCTACAACATGGATAAATCTCGAGAACCTTATGCTAAGTGAAATAAAGTAGTCACAACAATACAAATACTGTATGATTTTACTTAACTGAAATATTTAGAGCTGTCAAAATCAAAGAGCTAGAAAGTAGAATGGTGGTTGCCAGGGAAATATGGACTAGAGGGAAATGGGACTGCTTAATGGGTATGAAGATTCGGTTTTGCAAGATAAAAGAGTTATAGAGCTGAATGGTAGTGATGGTTCCACAATAATATGAAAATATATAATACTGCTGAGCTGTACACTTAAATATGCTTAAAATATCACAAACTTTATGCTATATGTGTTTTACTATAATAATAAAAACTGAAAAAAACACGTAAAAAGAAAACAGTCATCTGTCCAAAGCTTTTGTAAAGTGCACAGTGTCTTCTCCTGGCTCAACTTTCAATGTTATTTCAGGATATGCCAGGTAGGTTATGAAGAGAAAAGAGAATACAAATAATGAAGTATTTCTAAGTGTAATATGTTCCTTTACCAGGCATCATAGACGTTCTTTACCAACCCCCATTTAAAAAATAAGTAGAATCACAGGGTATATTGAGATCACAAAAAAGCAGATTTCAAGTCAGTGTAAAAATGTAGTGTATCTTCCTTTAAATGAACTGAATAACAATGAAATAGTATTTTAGACATCAATCATGTCTGAATTACTTTTTGAAAGATGGTACAGAGGAAGGAAATGGAAATTCCTCCTGATTCTATAATGCTAGTAGTTTTGTTGATAGGTTAATCTTACACTGAATATGAATATTGATTTTTCACTAGAGTATTTGAAGTGTCTTTTTTGAAAGTGTTTCCATAGGAAAATCCAAGAGCTAAGTGATTCTTTGATATGGACATGACCAACTATCTTTAGCTCAATAAAAATAGTCTTGAGAAAGAATATACCATCATGAAGAATGAACTCTACCTGAAACAAAGTTTGTGAACATCTGTTAACATGACTCCTTTCTGAGAGATGGGGGCTCCTTAACTGCAACTATATTCTATAACCAGGCCTTTAGCCTCTGGCGTCTCCCACCTGAACTGGCGACAGACCCCTGAGTTCCTTAGTCTGAATTAGTCGCCAGCCTACTGCTTCTCTCAAAGTTCCCCTGCGATGGTCCCAGTCCAGCCTCATAAAGTCCTATATGAAGCCAAGTGAGAAGAGAGATGGATGAAAGTCTTCCTTATTGAAATCATTTCCTGTCTGAAATAGAAACCACGTTAATGACTGACATAAACATTGTGATGACTTTTAACTAGTATATGAATCAGCTTGGTGTAAATGACTCTTTTATAGCTATTTTTACTTTCATTAGAGCCTTGTCAGGAAACATTTTTATAGATACCAATTCCAACTTTACTTTTTAATATACTTAGGTCTTCAATATTCTTCTGCCTGAAATATCCAAGGCAATTTCTGCAGTGAGGTCCAAATGCATAGTGCAATTGGAAATTGTTAATTTAACTTGGAGAAAATATGTACAAGGATGGTATTAAGTTTAGTTTTATAAGGCTATGATTGTTGTTAAGTAACAATAATGGAGATCATTTATTGACTGCTTTAATCTCATAAGAAAAAAGAATTCTAAACATTTTCACCCATTGTACATAGGTGGAAACTAAGTCCTAGAAAGGATGAAGGTGTATAAATTGCCCAAGGCCTTTCCTGTCCCAAGATTCTAATTTTGGCTACAATATCTATATGTGCTTCACCATTACCCTTAGTACAGGATATCAAGTTGTCATTCTCACATGGACTGCAGGAAGTGGACATCAGGAATAAGAGGGGACATGAATTGTGTAGAAAATTTGCCACCAGTGAAAGTTAACAATCAGTGAAAAATGCTACTAAAATGAAAACATAATACATTTACTGCTTTTCTTGTGTGGCACTGGGGATTGAACCAGGGCCTCATGCATACTAGGTAAGTGCTTTAGCACTGAACTACATCACTAGCCTTTTTTATTTTATTTCAAGACAAGGTCTTATGACTGCACTTGAACTTACCATCCTCCTACCTCAGACTCCAGAGTAGCTGGGATTACAGGTGTGTATGAACATACACAGCTACTGCAATATTTAAATAGATATTATGTTCTCCTGCTAATTACAATCAATCAAGTATACTTCTCTAAATCAGAGACTAAAAGAAGAGCTTTCAATCCTGAAATTTTAGATCTAGAGAAATTTCCAGAGACAATCTAATCTGCTTGCCTACTGAATGTGTTTCTGCATTATTATCTCCAAAAGAAGATAGGAAGTCAGTTCACCACTGTTTCTCTGTGCCCAGAGCAACACCAAGCACATAGAAAACACTAAAAAATACTACTGACAAACTAATTGCTTGAATTTGATTAGATAAGTTAATCCTGGCCTATCTGGGTGAGCAGATGGACTGAGGCAACTGTCCGACTACTTAGATGTGGACTGATTAGCCTCCTAAGAGATGAAATATCAGAATTAGTTGGACATTATGGTGGTGGTTCTAAGACTTAGATCCACAAGCAAAGCAGAGGAAAACCATGGCTATAGTACCTATAATAAGAAAGAGAGCCGGGACCCTTAGCCTTGACAGCCTGGGCTAAGATTTGGGAAAACAAACAGTTTAGATAGAAAACAGTACAAATAGGGCTTTTGGAGGAATCTCCAGGGACCTACACTGAGTTCTTCTGAAAAAAACGGACTTCTTGCAAAAAAAAAGAGACAACAACCCAGGTTAATGGAAAAGTTAAGCAGTAAAAACAAGCTGGGAAAACAAGATGATTTGTTTCTGCTTTTATTTCAGAATTTAGTTTAAGAGGAAGAACCTTCATTCTATTGCCTTAAAAGATGCCAATACTTAGCAAAAAGCCAACAATTACCAGTCAACTTAGACATCATAGAGCAGCGGTGCCAAACAAGGAGTTTTGAGGACCATTCCCATAGCAACAGACAGAGAACTATTGTTGAGTGAAAGAATAAGATAGCAGCTGATATGGCCAGGACCAGTTGGATCATGCAGTACTGTAGCCAGTGGTCTCTACCCTGGGGCATGGGCAAGAAGAACATTGGCCAGAGCAATCTCCAACAGCCAGAGTTCCTGGACAGGCTGGAGGTTGGGAAACCTTGGCTTCTTTTCTGGTGCTCCCAAGAAGCCAGATCCTTTATTTTATTGGTAAATATCTAGATAAGTCTGCCATATGGCAGCACATGACATTATCAGAAAACCATGGAAAATTCATGAGTGTTTTCTTTATAAACCTCCTATGTCCAAGTTAATGCAGGTGCTGACAATAGATATAGGTATTTACTCACGCTAATGCCTTTATAATTTCCTCAAGAGATGCATAAAAGAAATTAACCGTATGTCTCTGTACCAAAAATAGTTTTGTTTCATCCAAATAGCTCTTTTGCCTTTATTGCATTTGTACTGTGAATCATGTGACCCATCTCGTTTTCTGCTACTAATAAGAGTGGGTCCAAATTTATGACTTGCAAGCATAAAACTATAGAAAATCCACTTTTTATACTATGTATTTGAGATTCAACTTGAACAATTTAATGTTAACTTTATTCCAATATTTCAATACCTATCTTGACTTTATCTTAATGCAATTGGAAAATTGCCTTTTCTTTTGCTTTGTTGTTGTTTGCTTGTGTCCATTTATCTTGTTATAATTCTGTATCTCATAAGCCACCTCAAATCATTTTAAAAAAGAGACAGCATATGAAAAAATTAGATAAATGAAATAACAATAGGTTTTACACCTGTGTATTCAAGACATAAGAGATTCCAGTCTCTAATATCCTATTCTTTCATTTTTCAAACCAAACACACCACCTCCCATATGTTCCTCCTTCTATCAAAAGTCAGACTTTGAATGATGCTTACATGAGTAGATGGATACCATGATACTTTTAGAAGTCTTCAGAGGTTATTATCAGGTTATAAGATATTCAGAAAATTCCACAAGCTTTTAAATTCCATATAGACAAGAGCTGACTGGTTTGCTTTCCATTTGACTCCTACATCTAACTCGATACCCAATAGACACTTGAAAATACTTGCAAAATGAACAGTCCCCGTCATTGGGCTATTACATTACCATCAGAATGGATATTCAGGACAATTTAGCAGTTCCTGTAGCAGCAAAGCATGAAAATTTCAGCTAAATACTTAGAGCTTGGAATAGTGGTTTGGAAAAAAATATTGCAGTAGGTCAATAGAAACTGCAATAGCTTTAATTCCTCCAAATTCTGCTGCCTCTATTTCACTTTAATTATCTCTAGTGTTCCCTCCTCCATCTCAACTTTGGGCAAAGAAAACACAATTTCATATATCCCTTTTTTCTTCTATGCCCTTGTTTAAGACCTTCACTAAGTGCCATAAAGTCAAGATTTAAATTCTCTGAGACTTAAAATGAGGAAAAAAACATGGGAAAGATCATGATCCATTTTACATAAGCCCATTGGTCTTCCTGAGTTCCTACTGTCAATGGATTCTCCTCAGCAGGTTTCATCTCAATTCATTGCCAACTAGCATGTATGGAGTCAGCAGGAATGTATAAATCACATTATGGTTTCAGACAGAGGATGGAAGTGTCTCAAAATGGTATCTAAGACATTAAAATCAAAATGTGATGCTGCAAATTTGTTTGGTCAAGTTGTTAAGGAAAGTAAAAAGAAGAGATATGTTGGGGGAAAAGATGTCAAAATAGTGATTTTTCTGCCTTTTTGCTTTTAATTGTACAAAATGAGAAGAATATTAATGTTTTACTGGTCCAAGTTATTTTAAGTTTATTGAAACTAATATCCAGTGTTGTTTTGTGTTGTGTATTTTTTGGTGTTCAGAGTACCTCAGAAACTACAGAACAAAATAATTGCTAAGCAAGACTTTCGAGATTCCATCCTCAACTAGTTCACCTTTGCCATGATCATGATGCAACAGAGAAAAAGATGTGTGTTTTAAAAATTAATTAAAACATATGGGCCATAGATCTCAAAGCTTTATATTAAGTGAAACAAGTCAGAATGATATATGACGTACAATGTCATTTATATAATATTCTAGAAACTGCAAAATGATAGGGATATAAAACAAACTACTGGTTACTAAGGATGTTGAGTAGAATTTGACTACAAAATAGAGGGTGGGTGATGGAAATGTGGCATGTCTTGTTGTTGTTATACAATTGTATGCATCTATCAAAACTCACAGAAAGATACATTAAAATGATAATTTTAGTGCATCTCTATTATTCCTTAATTTAAAAATTGAGGCAGAAAGCCTCTATTGACACAGCATGCCAATTTTTCCCAAAGGATGAGGGTTGTGGAATGGAATAAAGTAGAAAGGATAGAAGGGAGCTGACATCATCATAACTAAATTCTATGAGCCCCCCTACATACCAGGCATGCTATAAACACTATCTCATTTGGTTGTACAATAATTAGTAAGTAATTTGTCAAAAGCTACATACAAGGCCTCATGCATGGAACGTTTGAAATCCCAGTCTGTCTGACTCTAAATCCCAAGGTTTTAATCCAGGTGCTCAACTGCTTTTCCTACTATATGACAGGTGTTTAATGTTCCAAGTTGCACTTAGTTCCCATGACCTTGTAGTGAAGCGCACTAATGCTTCTTGCCCCCATATTAAACAGAAATTACATAATTTGCCCAAGATCTAAAGCCAAGATGCAGAGCCAAGACTAACTCTATAGTTTTATTTTTGTTGTTATTTGTTCTTGGTTTTGCTGCTTTCAAACGCTTTCCACTTATAAAAGCTGAAAATTCTAAAAAGGATATGTGTGTGTCATTTTTCATATTTTTACACACAAGGATTATAGGTCTTGTTACTAATGTGTTTGAAAAGTAGCTACCTTAAGCAGTTAATGATAAGCTGAATGCTATATATAGCTAACTATAAATTTAGGTTAAATATATAAGTAAGTAATGTAACTAGCAATATATAAAAATAAATAAAATGGAAATATACCTCATTAATCTTTGCAGATGTTGAGTAGCAATTTTAAAAATGGTTTTTAGAATCAGATGCCTTAGGCTTGAAATCAACTAGCCAACCTTGGACAAATCCCTTAAATAATCTGTGTTCCAGTTTCTTCAACTGTAAAGTAATGACGTTAGTAATACCCCACTCAAGAGTTGTTCTGAGTATTAAATGAGTTAACTATGTATGACACATGTAGAAGAGTGCCTGGGATATCGTGGTAGAGATAGGTTTTTTTTTTAATATAAACATCCAGAGATACAGAAGGATAAAATATAAAAGACAGTCAATTGCAACTATCAAGTATTTGCCAGCTCCCTCCCTTCATTTCCTTTCTTTCCTTCTTTTGGACACAGAAAGATGCTATAAAGTGAGGGCAACCAAAAATATGCAGAAACTAATTTTTTAAATATCACCCCAACTCTTACTAGAGTTCTGTAATTTTAAGGATCGAAAGAGGTATTAAAACTGAGAGAAAATATGGTCAGTTGTAAATTCCTTTAAGTCAAAATCTTTCATTGGTTTTTATCAACTTTAGTCCACTGAACTGTAAGATTAGAATGTAAATGTTTTATCATTAGATATCCAGTGCTCAAAACTCTCAATTTATATTATATTTAATAAAATGCTATTGGTTCCCAATTATGCAAAATAATACAAGGATTGTACAAATTGGCTTTTATGGCCTAAGTAACCTATTTTTTAAAATGGGGGTGGGTGGTTCTAGTTATCTATTGCTGTTTAACACTTCACTCCTAAGCTTATTGGTTTAAAATTATTGTTTGTTATTTTCATTCACAACTCCACAGGTTAGTTGTGCTCCCTTGAACTATTTTTGCATGGAATCTCTGACACAGACGCAGTCAGATGGTGGCTGGCTCTGGAATCATTGTTGGTTCAGCTGGGCTGGACATCCGAATGGCTACCTGATGCAAGCAACGAATGCTGGTTCTGCGGGGCCAGAAAGTTCTGCCGGTACTGACATCAAGAGTACCTGTACATGACCTTTCCATGTGGCTTGCTCTTCTTGCTTTGTGGTAGTTAGGTTCCAAGAAGACTCCCGAGAGCACAGGTCCTGGGAGCAAGCATCCCAGGTAGCCCAGGACAGCCATAAGCTTCTTGTATACAGCCTGAGAAGTGTCAGAAAGTCAGTTCCTTCGCATTCTATTGCTGAAGCAAGCCACTCAGCCTGACTCAGATTGAAGGGAGAGAAATTAGATACCTGCTCTTGATGTGAAGAGCAGTATGCGCATATTGGGAGGAAGACCATGGTCATCGTTGGCGACTACCACAAAAAGAGATATACACCGAAAATAAGCACAGACATGGGAAGCATTCTTCATTGTCAAGTGGCCTCTTTTCTGCCACCAGAGATTCATAAAAATGAGTTAAATTTTGCCTCTTGGTTTCTTTCTTCTAAGCTACTTCCCATGACATAGCTGTTCAGTGAGAATAAGAGAATTCCTGCTCATGAGGTGCTCACTGGTTTGGCTCCTGGGTAATGTCACTATCAGAACTCATTCACTGCCACCTCAAACTCTTCAATGTTCACTGCTGATTTTTACTTTGGAATATTTAATTTCTCTTATCTCTCATTTCCTTTCATTAAGTGCATGGGTTCTTCTCCTGAGAGCAGCAAGATAAGATTGTACACAAAACAGTGAGTTAAAAAAAAAAAAAGAAAAGAAACAAAAAAGCTAAAACTAAATTCTATCATTCTCAAAAGTAAGCTTCTGATCTATTTTTAATAGAATTTAACTTTTAGAACCATTTTAGGCTTATAGAATTACTGCAAGGATTATAGAAATACCCCACACCAAGTTTTTATTATTATTAGCATCCAACATGAATTCATGATATGTTTATCACAATAAGTGAATCAACATTGCTACAGTATTACTAACTACAGTCTATATTTTATTTAGATTCTTTCAGTTTTCCCCCAATGCTGTTTTTCTGTTACAAGACCCTTTCCAGGGTACCAAATTATATTTGGTTGTCTGCCTTCCTTATGCTCCTCTTGGTTGTAACTGCCTTTCTTTCTGATGACCTAGAGAATTTTGAGATGCACTCATTGGTCAGGTATTTGTCCCTCAATTGAGATACACTCAATGGCTGAACTAGTATAGTGTGTTTTGGCTGTTTTAGTTTTCATCTTTCTAGCTTTATCTCTTTCTTTTAGTTAATTAAAATAATATATGTCTTAAGCTATTCCTGCAGGGAAAAAAAACCATAGCCTGAGAACTTATAAACAGAAATTTATTCCCCAAGAAAAAGGTGCGAACAGTTTAGTATCAAGCAAGCGCCCTCTTTCTGGTTCATAGATGACCTCTTCTTTCTGTGTTTTTGCATGGCAGATGGTACAAGGGAATTTTGGGGGTCCATTTTATAGAGGTGACAGTCCCATTCCTGAGGGCTTTACCCTCATAACCTAATTATTTCCCAAAGGCCTCCACCTTCAAATACCCTCACATTTGGGATTAGTTTTCAACATATGAATTTTGGGAGGACATCAACATTTAGTTTATCTCAATATGTTTCATATATAAAAAGAAAAACAAAAGACTGTTAGGCGGATAGTCTGATTTTTCTTAATCTAGATTCTGACATGCATTCTAAAGATGTGGGATGAATTCTCTGTTGGATCCACTGAGTTCAAAACATACTGAGCTCATAGAAACAAAGATAATGAAACCAGTGTAAATTTCCGTAAGTTAATACATACACACAATTTTCTAAAAGTGAAATCATTTAGCCTTCCTTGGTGGTTTAAAAAGCCCCAGTGTTCAAACAAAATACCTGCCCAGAACAGAACCATATTGTGTGTGTCTTCAGCCTTACCAAATAGCAGCCCTTGAAATCTGTCATTTTTCCTTGGATGGAAGAATTTTGGCTTCCTATTTGTGTAAGTAAATTTCATGACACCCTCTCTAGGGAAATTCACAGAATGAAGAGGAGTAGTTTGCTCTGGCAGATAAACAGCTTCTCCACTCAACATTTCTTCAATGTGTTGTTTGTGTTTCTCTCCTTACAATTTTCTTTCCCATACGGAGAGAACATATTTTCAGGCAAACAAAAATATGCTCATATCAATATTTGGTTGAGATTTTGTCACAACATTCCCTCTTGGCATCTACTAGCTGCTGTTCAATAACAGATTTTCCATATTTACAGTGTCAGCGAATGCTCAGGGAATTTTCATTTATTTATTTTCCAGACTTTACCAAAATGATTTTATTAAATTGAACTGTCAATAGTTAACACTGTAGAAGGGTCTCCCTCTTTCCCTTTCCTTCCTTTTCCCATCCTCAACACACACACACACACACACACACACACTACCCTGCAAATAAAATCTGAAAATGAAAAATATGCCAACATATATTTATAGATTCTAAAATCCTAGCACAGGTATTACATTTTCAAGGAATCTTATTTACTAAGAGATTTGCATTAACTTATGTATTGCTGTCTACTCTCGCCTCTTATTCCAGACAGCTCATTCCCTCAATCTCTTAGGGCCTCATTGCCTATATTTAAATATAGGAGTTTTGATTAGAGGTCCCTGGTCACTCTCTCAACACTAGAATTCCATGACACTATGTTCTTTTATTCATAACCTTCCCACAATAGCAGTGCTACAGAGTTGGTAAAGCAGCTTTCTGAGGCGCCGGGGCAGGGGAGCCTTGATTTGCAGCATTTGCCGATCTGGGTGATGTAAATATTCCCATCATGGCCAATTTCAAACTATTTACAGTTTGACGACCAGTTTTTACATTTCCTGAATATTTACTAATCAGTTCTCATGGGGTGGTACAATCTGGCATCAGCACCTCACTCAAGCAGTTATTGATAATCAGAATTGGGATTACATTTGTTTAGAGGAAAGGTGTGTGTGTGTGTGTGTGTGTGCGTGTGTGTGTGTGTGTTTATGTGTGTAATACATTTCTGTACAACTAATATGATCTCACGTATAAAAATATTTTGAACGTTCTAGAGAATCCCTTTCTTCTCACTGACACCACCTTAGTTAAGCAGACTAAAATCCAGATTATTCCAAGTCACTCTGTCTAAAGTGTTTGGATTCCCCCTGAAACAGAGGCTGAGAGAAGGATTGGGATGCAGGCAGTTTATTTGGGAGGAAAAGGATCACTGATATGGGAGAAGGGAAGCAAGCATCGAGTGAACTGTGTCTTTTATTCCTGTATTCTGATCCTTTGACACAGGTACAGCAAGGTACTAACATATCGGAACTGCCCCTCCCAGGGTTAGCCAGTTCCTGGGAGATAGTAAACAATCTTCCCTCCAACACATTTCCAAATACAAACCAACCCATTCAGCACCTACACCCTACCCCCTCCCATGTTGCATTCTCCCACTCCAGACTATAACCTACCTGCTCTAATTATTCCAGGGCCAAATACCAGACAAGTGGGGGTGGCCGCTCTCTAACAGCCAGCCAAAATTATTCAAATAAGCCAATCTTGCTCACTCCACTTCTTCTATTCCTTCCCACAGAAACCACAGTTCTCCCTGTCCTGTGTGCTGACAACCTCAGTGCTTCTCTTTGCTACCCCACTCCCTGCCCCGTGGAATGACATGTGCCATCCTCTTGGGAACTGAGAGGACTAACCTATCATTTGAAAGGCAATCAGCTCTTGATCTGTTGATCTTACTATATCTCATATTTCCCACTAATTTATTGCATTTTAAAACAGCCAAAGATGAAGGTGGGTGGGTGCAGTGGTGTATGCCTGTAATCCCAGCTCCCAGGGCAGGAGGAGGCTTGAGCACAGAAGTTTGACGCCAGCTTGGACCACATAGCAAGACCTTATCCATCTTCCCCCCAAAATAACAATAACAAAATGAAGACAGTCAGTCAAGAACATGCTATCAAGCCAATTCCCAAACATAGGTTAGTGGAGCTTAATTCCACTTAGCCAGTAAAGAACACACACTTCAAAGTTACTCTTTTGTGGAACAAGAGAATTGAAGCATTTTTATGCCAAATCCTGTATGTTACTGATAAAGGGACGCTGAGGGAGGAAAATTAATATCCTTCCTATCCTAGTAGTAAAACTAGGTCCAATGACAAAAGAAAGCCCTCAAACAAGGAAAATCAGGTGGTAGCAGGTTTGAGCAGAGCCAGTCTGTACTAAATTGATACAGATAAGGTGATAAGAATGGAACACCAGTAATGCCTCTATCTCACTCTCTAGAGTTCTCTTTGGACCCCTGAACCCTGACATCTTCTATGGGGTACTGAAACCACCAGACATATTACCTGAAGCTGCTTGAAGCTTTAGAGTCTATTAATTCCAAAATGTGCCATACTTTTGGCCAGTTGCAAAAATCCATGGAGACGCATGTGCTCTTAATTTCATATTCTTTTCCGGTAATCAAGCATGGTGGCACATGTCTATAATCCCAGCACTTTTGGGACACTGAGGCAGTTTAAACCCAGCCAGGGCAATTTAGCAACTGAGTAAGACTTATCTCAAAAAAAAAAAAAAAAACTTAAAGTGGGGGAGGTGAGATATAGTTCAGAGTGAAGGCCCTGGGTTCAATCTCCAGTTCTACAAAACAAAAAAGTTACTGTTCCAGTGGCTTATCAGCCTATGGCCAAATCTCTTGCAATGCTCTGGAACCATCACCTACAGCTAACACGAGGACTGAGCAAACTCATAGACTGGCTTTTTTCCCCCTAATTTCTCAACAACGCTGCAATTGTCTATACTGTTTTAATTTGGAATTTAGTTCCTTAAACTGGACCCATACAGGAAGTCTGTGGGAACCTACCACTCATTTGCAGCTTAATGAGAAATTCAGGAACTGCCTCTGGCTGTCTTACTCCCTGCTCTTGGTTCTCTCTCTCTCTCCCTCCCTCCCTCCCTCTCTCTTCTAGCCCTCTGACTGAGTAATTTGATTTCCAAATGTTTATTGCTCTCTGAACAGGCAGCCTATATAGACAATGCTCCTTCCAGCAATTGTGTATCAGTCTATTACAGTTTCAAATCCCCTGCATTAAATGTTTCTTAGATGAATGAATAAGCCCAACACCATGCAAGGCAGAAGATAATGCACTTAGCCTGATTCTCATTGCCACCTTCAGCTCTATGCAACAACATTTCCTCCTCTTTTCCATCAGCTTTACCCTTTCTCCATGTCTAATATCTAGTCAGTTTTCCACATAACCCTAAAGACATTGCAGTCTTTCTCTCTCCCCCAAGTTATGGCTGGGACAAATTGGATTATTGAAGTAGATCATCTACAAATATGGTTACCAACAAGTCCTTTCATGTCTCTAATAGCACACAGCTTCTCCCATCAAGTAGAGATTCTAATCCTCTCGTCTTCAACCTCACTTTGTCCCTGTGATTTGCTTAGACTGATAGAATACAAGTGATATTATGTGGGATCTAGACCCCTGGCCTCAAGTAGCCATGCAGTTTCCACTTTCTCTCTCTTGGGATCCAGCCACCAAGTAAAGAAGCTTAAGACAGATTAGTAACTGACAGGATATCACAGAGAGTTAGAGGTGCAGACAGCCTCCAGCTATCCCAGCCACCTAGACAAGGATCCATACAGCAGGCTGAAGCCACCTGGGATGTTTCCAGGCAGGTTTGCAGCCACATGAGGGATCCCAGCCACACCAAGTGAAGCAGAGTAACTCCTCTGCTCATTTGGAGAAATAATAAAATTGTTACTTTTTTTTTTTTTTTTTTTTTTTTTTTTTTTTTTTTTTTTTTTTTTTTTTTTGTGGGTACCGGGGGGACGACCTCAGGACCTCGCGCACCAACAGGCACCCGTGCCTCTGAGCGATATCACCGGCCCCTTTTTCGTATGTGGGTTCCGGGAGTCGAACTCGGGCCTTCGCGCTTGCAAGGCAGGCGCTTAAGCCGCTGAGCCATCTCACCGGCCCTAAAATTGTTACTTTTTAAGCTGTTAAGATTTTATGTTCTTTATCATGTAGCACTAAATAACAATTTCTTTAGTTCTCTCTCTTTTCTCCCTACTATGCCCATCATTGATTTTACTGACAGGAAAAAAATTCAACTAGTGAAAAAAGGAATAATTATAATAACAGGACTCTGTTAATAGAACTGGTGACCAGATCACTGGGTGAATGTAAATTGACTTCATAACAAAACACTGCTGTAAACAAACAAACAACGCTGCTACCTAGTTGCAATAGCCAGAAATGGAAAACTTCCCAAAAGCTCATCAACAGTAGAATAGATAATAAATTGTAGTATATTTGAACAATGGACTACTGTACAGCAGTGAGGGCTGACAGTGTCCAACAATGTGGGTGAATCTCACAAGTATATTCTTTTTGTGTGTGTGTGTGTGGGTACTGGGAGTCGAACTCAGGACCTCGCACTTGCCAGCCAGGCACTTATGCCGCTGAGCTATCTCACCGGCCCCCCCAAGTATATTCTTGAGTGAGAGAAGCCACATAGAAAAACATACTGTGTCATTTAATTTTTCTGGAGACAAAAATGTCAAACCTAGACTATCATGATAGAAGTGAGAATCATGTTTTCTCCTGAAAAGAGAAAGTATGTATTTCTCCTCAAGAGAAAGTATAGACTGCAAAAGAAGCCTGTGAGTGACTTTTGGTGATTATGATAATTTCTACTTCCTGATCTTGGGACTGACTGCACAGGTATGTTCATTTTATGAAAATCTGATGATGAGTAGTCTTTAGATATGTGTATTTTACTTCAATAAAAAGTTTTTCAATGTTGATTAGAATTGGAAGATTTCTCAAAAATCCCAGGAAATAGCTTATTTTCTACTCGGAGAGTTTGAAAGTGTATTATATATAAAGCATAAAAAATTTGTGGTGACATTTTGATATTATGATATTCAATATCTTAGCTACCAGATTGTGGCACTTTCTGATATTCCATAGCCATGATAGTCAGGCTATACACAGCATTTGTTAGAAGATAAACAAAAATCTTCATTCTTTATTTACATTTTTTAAAATGACCTCCAGACTAAATAAGAATCCTACTTAAACTGCAAAGGCTGGAAATTTTAAGAAGACTCTTTCCTTTTGGAAAGTACAATCTGGACATTTCCTTGGTGCAGAAACATCATGAGTTTCTAACTCATTTGCACATAAATTGAGACTCCAAGATAAAAACTAAAGCAAGCCATGGAAATAAGAGATAAGTAGCACCTATAACAAACCCCCAGCAAGGAAATGATAAGACCTGGTGTGCACTCAACAAATATTTTTTGCTTTGAAAGTGTCAAGCACTGTGAAAGTAGATGAGCACACACTGGTGGACCAGGCATATACCTTTCTTTGCCTTCTTTGAGTATTTATTTTACTTTTGCATTTGTTTTTGCTCATTGGTTCAATTAATGTATCTTTTTTTTCAAAGACTAGTACATCAAATCCATTTTCTCTTCCTTCTAAATATAACTGGACTACATTTGCCTGCCTACCTTGCACTTGGATTTAGCTACGATATTGAATTTGAATGGAATACAATATGAGTGGAAGTGATGCTTACCACTTCTGAACAAAATAAGACAAAGGAAACAAATAAACCCTTGCATGAGAACATTCCTACCTGTTCTTTCCTCCTTCCCACCAATTGAGAAGGTGATAACCTCCAGGAAAACCCTGGCCATATGTGGCAATGGCAGAAAATGACACTCTGCCATACGGAGACCTCGATTGACTTCCTGGAATAAAAACTCATTGGAGTGTTACTTCAGCGAGAAATAACCTTCTACTGGGGCTTTAGTTATTATAACACCAAGCATTAGACAGTAATACATCAAATGTTCCATTTTATACAAAAGTCATATCATCTTTGTATCCAGTAAAGTACCTTGTAAGAGTGAGGTGTCTTGCATATAGAAAAGGATTGCTCATTTTCATGGAGTGGAATTGATATACACAAAAGAAGGTAACTTTGTGTCTTGGTTAGGTTCTCCGGGAGTACTCTGAGATGTGGATTCAAGTGCAAATAGTTCATCTGTTAAATTATACCAGAAAACACCAGTAAAAGAGTAGGGAAGTGAGACAGGGAAATGAAGGCAGCCAATAACATGACATATTACCAGGGTAGTGTCCACTGTGGGAAATTAGCTCATTCCTAACTGGAAACTTCAGGAGGCAATGAAGAATAAGCTGTGGTATCATCCAGAGAAGTAAAATAGCTGGAATAGTTATCCAACAAGTCCCATAAATTGGCTCAGGAGCTTAACTCTGAGACTCCCAGCCTGTTCTCTCCGCTACCCAAGCATGGCTCCCATGGCCACAGAATAGGAAAAAAACCCACAGGCAGAAAATTATAGGTGCTAACAGCCTTCTTCATGTAGAGATGAATGCCAAGGGGATATAGGCAGGGAACTGAGAATTGTTCTTGGAGAACCCCAAACAAGGATCCATAGTCTAAGAGTCCTTTTGGGACAAGATGGTTAGGCTGCTAATTATTGGGCCCAAGGCATGAGCCTAATTTTAGTCCTCAGCCATATCAATCCCCTTCTCTTTCTAGTCTTTCCTGCTCTAGCCAGTCTTTCCTGTGTATGACCCCTGGAACATCAGTCTGTTGTGGCCAGTATTATCCTCTTAAATTTTGCCCAGTCTTTTTTGCTAATCCAAGTATTAGCAGCCCTCATAGGCTCAGCTCAAGATTTTCTTTCTCAAAGTAGCTTTCCCTGGCTACTTAGGTCCTCAGATAATTTTTTTTCCTCTTTCCCTTGAACTTGTATTCCCTAATGAAAGCTCTTCTTGGGGCCTCTTACTAAATATACTACCACCAGATATCTGTACTACAAATACCTAATCTGGTTCTTTATCTCATGTGCAGAGCTAAATCTGCAGAGCTAAATCTGCAGAGCTACATGTATATGGTCTCCCCCACTGACTCTGTATATGGCAAGGACCATTTGACACACTTTTCCATATCCACTCATGGCTTTGTGCAAACCAGAGATAGTTACTTGGCAAACAATTTTGGAAGGAATAAAGAAACGGAGAAGGAGAGTGAGTAGAGAGTTCGGAGAGGAAGGAAAATGGGATTGGAAGAGGGAAAGAGAAAAAGTGGAATTTACTTCTAATATTATTACATTAAGTAATAAACAAATAATTGAATAAAAAGCTTTGAGTTATTTACCTAGATATACATTATTATATTCTTAGATATGTATTGTATTCTTAAGATATGGCACAACTCTAAAGTTATCTTATTTTGCTTGTACTATTTTTATCTCTCAACTTTTTCTAATTAGCTACTATTGTGAAATTTTACATATTCAGCTTTTGAACAGCCTTACACTTTTGATGTTGTACATCAACACTGCTAATAGATAGGTTCATATATTTTTATACATATATGTTGAATATGAATGCTTACCCATTGTTTGATGAATAAACGTTCTTGAGATGAATTATTCCTCATAAAAATGAAAGTTCTGACACTATTTTATATAAGTATCAAAAATTAATAGTTGATACAAATGTGAAACCTTTCATTCAGTATCTCAGAAACAAAAAAGCTTTACCTTTAATGAGATGTTGAGAATTCCAGCTTATTAGCAATGTGTGCAGCTTTTTAAGAAAACACAATTAAAGAATATACAGTACCTAGTGTCTGAAAATACCTTGCTTTAAAGAGGAAGTGAAATTAAGGAAATTGTAATGTATTTTAACTCTCTAAAACAAAAACATCTATTCTAACACGCAAGTCTATCATCTGACGAGAGTTCACAGTTTCAGGAATGGATCAGGTGTAAAGAAAGGAGATGAATTACTTCTATGAGCCCTTTAAACTAGAACAAGGAGCTGGCTAACTTAAATTATTATACTGTTTTGGTTGGAATAATAAAAACAACATAAGATTAAGTGAGAAAAAGGAATATACTTTAAAATCAGGTGCCAGTACTTACCTCAAATTCAGGCAAGAGGACTTGCTGCTCTGGGCCTCCTGCCTTGCAGCTGGGTTCCTCAAAGTATAATATATACACGGTACCAGTGTTGGTGGAGAAACTGTACTTCTCTGCACCAAGAGAAACACAGAAAGTCAGCAAAAGATGCAGAAACTTTTATAACAACTCGATATTGTCACAACATTCATTTGTGGTTTTAAGTTTCACAAAATCATTGGCCCAAAACATTATGTGTAATTTCTAAAATACACTATAAATGGTAAAGAAGTGGACCTTTATCACATACACCTTGAGAAGAAATTATAGGTAGACACTGTCTGACCCTCCTCAGCTATGTACCTCCCAAAGGAGCAAAGGGAATCCGTCTACCAGATACTTTTAAACTTTCTTGCAAGTGCCCAGTACCCCACAGGTCTCTTCTCGGGTTGGCATCATATTGCACAGAGTTCTCTAGAAGAACAGAATCAATAAAATATATCGATTATGCATGGGATTTATTATATACGCTTTCAGCACCATAGTGTACAATGACCATCTACATGATAGAGAACCAGAGGATCCAGTAGCTGCTCAGTCCAAGAAGCTGGAAGCCTCTTGGGAAACCAAGGATGCAGTGCCATTCTGAGAATGAAGGCCTGGAGGCTCCCTGGAGGGTCGCTGGTACTAGTCTGCATCCAGAGGCTGAAGTAGCTGGAGTCCGAAGTCTGTGGGCAGTGGCAGCAGGAGAAGAGGTGCCTGCCCAAGCAGAACGGGGGTTTTCAAAGGCAAACTGGCTCCCTTCTTTCCCTTGTCTTTCCACCTAGGCTTCGAGCCTGTAGATTGGTGCAATCCACAATTGGTGCAGGTCTTCTCCCTTCAGCTTATTGATCTGCTTTCCAATTATCTCTGAAAACACCCCCACAGACACATTCGAAAGTGTGCTTCGCTAACCCACCAGCAGTGTCCTAATCCAGGCAAGTTGACACTCAGAATTAACCATGACAGGCAGGAAGAAAGACAAAGTTAAGAAAGTGAAAACTGTCTCTGAAATAAGATTCACCGTCCGCTTTGACCATACTTCCCCTCCGTTTCCACTTCATGCTTTAGAAAATAACCATAGAAAGGGCAGAGGAATGGCAGTCAGAAAAAGAAAGGAAAGCACAATGAGAAGCTTTGAATTTGTGGAAGCAGAATTAAAATAAAAATAAAAAAGCAAGCATGTGTTTTCCTACATTCTCCTGCCTACCCAATGTTAAACACTGAAGCAGAGACTTTTCCCCAAAGAGTTATCTTTTGATATTGGGGGCATGGTTTAATAGGTCAAAAATAAATCAACCTTAACTCCATTATGTAGTTTTTATTTTAGATGTACATTATTGTAAAAAAAAAAAGTACACCTGGAATAAAATCCATTTTTAAAAACCACAGCATCATTATCAGTACATAGTTAATGAATTGGCTTAAACAAGATTAACCACATGACAGGAACATTTTATCTGCAGGAGATTTTCACATTAAGCCACTGGAGCAAAAATAAAATATGTCTAAACATACATTGTAGGATAATTCTTGGGGGAAACTAGATAGTTCCCATGAGGGGCATGACTTCAGACAAATAGTTTATGGTGTTTTGTATTAAAGAAACTACAGTGTCAGCTGCAAACAAAATAAAACCTATCTGTAAGGCATAGGAATGAACTATCATAATTAAATTCACATTTTTTTAAAGGTAAAAAAATAAGTTCTATGAGATCTTGGCAACAAGAAATGCAATTGCATATGGCACACATTTCAAGAAATGAAGTAAAATCTGAAAATATCCCTAAAACAATTGCTCATTTTCATTTCCATGCATTTAGGTCATTTATATTTTTTTTAATAGTGAACTTGACACCCATTATTTTTAGTAGTCTAAAGAAAGGCTGATCCTACTACAAAATTTTGCTAGGATTTGAAATTTTATTAGCATATCCTGTCTTTCTAGGTCCTTTTACAATAAGGGATTTCATTTTTAGACATTCCTCTCTACTTTCTATGTAACAAAAAAGAGAATGTTAAAAAAGTCTAAAACATTGCTTATAAGTTGAGATAAGTGCAACATAATGAAATACAGTTTAAAATTTTTAAGCTTAGAAGCTCATCTTTAAAGATTAAGAAGTAAACTTACAAAGGAGTCTAAGTCACAAAATTGAAGGTCTGCTTAAATGTATCATTTACTGATCACAGGAAAAACTTTAAAAGCCTTAATATAGACTTTCAGTAAAATGAAGTTATAATCTCTTACTTAGAAACTTCTGCAAAAATGTATCTATATTGCACAGCTAAATTAATGGGGGCAGGGAGATAATACTTTTTTCTTTTTTACACTGTTGGATTAACATATATGTTCTATTCTAAATGAACTTATCGCCTACCTTTTTCCAAGGATGCCTTCAATTCAAAACAAAACAAAGAAAACATGTAATCTAAATTGTGTTGATGCTTAAAGGCTGGCTCACTGTTTTTATACCAGGTATTAGAATACTAGTTAGCTAAATGAGGTATAATTTAAAAATAGTCCTTCAAAGTAAAGAGTATAGTCTTCTGAAAATTTATAACAAAGACTGCAAAAATGTTCATGTAAATAGTAAGAAACCCTGCAGCATCTACTAACTGATGCACAGGTGAATTAATCATAATCTGTCTGAAGAAAAATGTAGCTAAAATAAGTTCCCAGTGAAACATTTTACAATCATCTGATTCGCATGCTACTTAGTTACAGCACATTTTCATTGTCTGATACCCTCAAATTCTATTTGAAAAGGTCTGGTCCAATCATCAAAACTTAGAAATCAACCTTAACTCCAGCACATGATCACTCAAACAGAAAACAAACAGGCTCTGTGCTCAATTTTCTTCAAAGTTCCTGAAGGTAACAACTCCGTATGAACTAGTAGTGCCGATCGGAATGATTCCCTCCAAGTTACAGCCAATTTGGACTTCAATTACCAGATTCCCCATCTTCTGGCTGCCCTTCTTTCCCTGGAGAAGTGGTCTCCCTATCCCCCTTCTTTTCCTACCTTGGGCTTCAGAACTAATAAACCCCAATTGGCAGGAAACTTCCAAATGCCCAATTTCACAAAATCCTCAATTTTTGGCCTTACAGAGACAAAGAAATAAAAGTCTGGGAGACCAGGAGGTCCAATAGCTTCTGTAGTATAGGAAAACATCTTTTACTTAATACATTCATTTTTTTAACCATAGAAGTTCTACCAAATTCATTCATTCTGATTACCTCATACCTGTCTCCCTAATAGGCTCTTTTTTTCTGTTTATTGGTTTAGCTATTTAGTAAATCCTGAAAACTTCTATAAAGGATTTAAGGAAATACAATAGTGCTTGTGGTTGGAAGTGGCTGAAGGAGGGATGGGAGGCTGGTGGAAGGGAAGCTGGGACACAGTCCTCCACTTTGCACCGAAGAGAAACTAGTGGACCACGTTAAGGGGGAAGGAGGTGAACTACCGAGAGGAAGATGCTAACACAAGAGCTCCATGAATCATGGTTCCCAGAGACAGTAGCCTGCAGTGATTAATTGAAAGGGACGAAAAGCAATGTGAATCAGACTCATGTTGCCTACTAGGCTGAAGCAGTCGCCGTCAAAAGAGGTCTATGCTGATGTTCAAAGCAAGATCTGGATGTAAGGGCGATCTGGCTGTGACATCCCATTGATTGTGAGGGTTGATTCAGCTGATCTGGCTGTCCCATCCCTCCCTCAACACTCCATGTACATCCCTCCTGAAGCTGTGCACTGGGTCAAAGAGGATAACCACCTCAGATAGAGGAGGACAATTTCCTCAACAGTATGCAAGTAGCTGCGCTCCCCTGCTAGAATCTCCGAACAAGCTCTCAAGGTCAAAGCAAGACCTGACATAAAAGTCCTGAGTAGATTAGAGAAGGAGGCAAGGTCACTGTGAAAGAGGAATGTGTGCTTCGTGTAGAAAGAGAAAGGGAGGGGAGATTGAATCACGTACCTGCCAAGGAGTTGACTTCATCATCACCATTTTGTCTTCCTTTCTCAAAGTGCTGACGTTTTGCTGAGTGTATACTTTTCTATGCAAAACAAAGCCAAGATCAGGATTTCTCAAGAATGGATCGTAGGGTCTGAACAAGCTCTCCTGAGTGGGAGAAAAATGCCTGTAAATATCACAAGTATGAAAAGAAGAAGAGGAAACTGTACAAAGTGCATTAACAAATGTGAAACTAACTGCAACTCTGAGTAGGTTTCTAATGCAAACAACACAAAACAGGTATAAACTGCAGGAAACATTTGTTGGATGGGTTTGGCATGGAAGGTGAAGGCTCCACAAAGGAGAAAGCTAAGCATCACTTGGAGTGGAGGGCTGTGTGCTATGGTGCAAGAAAAGAAGGTAACAAGTGGGAAATCACTTCTGCAGCCCTGGAATCATGGACACAACGCACACAGAGGGACATCACTACCATTCTGATGGGAATAAACACTCAGATTCTTTCTGGCCAAAAGAGTACCACATGTGTATGTTCTTCATTCCCCGAAGTCCTTTGTCTTTGAAAGCAAACGTACACCATTTTCTTGCCCTCCCCCACCCCCACCGCTGCTGCTCCTCCTCACACCACACACACCCTCCCCATGGCCTCTACCCAGGTTTGTGCAATAACAGAAGGAAGAGGGGGCTTGAGGAGACAGCCTGACTCTTTGATCTTCCAGGGACAACACTGAGCTGCACTCCCCTGGGTGCCCATCTCCTCTTCCTGCCCATTCAGAAAGTCCCATTGATCTTTAACTACTACTTCCCTCCCAGAAAATAGGGTGAATGTTATTATCATCACTGCCTGATCTCAAAGCTGAGAATTAAATGATCTACCACAAATCTATCCACTAGATTAGTAAACTTCCAAAAAAGGCCTAGAGATCAACATTTTAAATCAGTTTATTGACATTTCTACAGAACTACTTTTCTGTAAAAAAAGGCTCATTGTCTCAGAAAAAAAATCTTCCCTAAGTCACACAGAATGAATGAGAGCAGTATAGTAATGTAGATGCACAGAAAACTTAAAAGATGAGATCCTAAGTGTAATATCTCAAAGAGGAAGAGGTAGTGGCAAGAACTATGTGTCTGGGAAAGAAAGAAAAAACTGGGTCCTGGAATTTGTTGAAATATAAACTATTCAGTGTCTTAAGTAGATAAGATTTTGAAAATATCTAAACATTAGTCAAACTCTGGGGCAGGGGGAAATAAATGAGGAAAGAGAGAATGATTGTAATGTTTTTAATCAAGTCTACTCAGAATAAAAGTAAATAAATATCTAGAAATATTCCCATTTATTTATTTATACTTGCTTTTGCAAAAAAATTTTCAGGTAACATAAAAAATGGAAAATACATTAAGATAGAATAAATATAAAACAAATAAGGAAAATGAGCCTAAGTGAGAATAAAGGTAGACTAGCAAGACAATGAATGACGGAGGTTAGTACCCAAGACACAGGTCATGGGAGAAAATCTTGCAGAGTGGATAAGAACATTTTGATGTCAGACAGAAGGGAGGGGTATTCTGTTCCTGTTCTAGTGTTCTTCTGTAATTGGACAAGTTCACTTAACCTGTCTGAGCCTCAGCTTCCCACTCTGTAAAATGGAGAATTTAAAAGCGCACTTATGGAGCTGGGCCTGAGTGCATGCCTGTATTCTCAGCATTCTGGGAGGCTGAGGCAGGAAGATCACAAGTTCAAGCCCAGCTTGGGTAACTTAGTAACTTGCAGAGACCTTGTCTCAATATAAAAAATAAAAAATGGGGTAGGGATATATCTCGGTGTGAAAGCCTGGGGTTCAATCATTCAATCCCCAGTAGAGAAAAAAAAAAAAAGGGGGTAGGAGGGGCTTATGTCACAGCTCTGCTATGAGGAAGGAACAGATAAGAAAATGCCGTGTTTATCACAATGTCTATCAAGCAGCCCTTAATAAATGAGGGCTTTTACTGTAACCCACTCACATGCCAAAGAGGGCCCCTTTATCGGATCTAAACTTTCTATCAGCTAATGAGACTATAAGATTTACAGTTGACACTGTAGACTAAAACAAACCCATTATTCCAGAAAAGTATAGTAATTTTTCCTGAATCTGAGACTAAGCAAAGAAACTTCTCCCTTGGACCTTAACAAGAAGATGTAAGTTAAGTAACCCTACAGTAAACACAGTAATGAGCTACATAAAGCTTTTAAATTTTTTTCCTTTAATCTCACTTCTCATTTTAGGTTCTGGCTTTGCATTGTAGCACATGTATAATAAACTAATCCATCTGTCTTCATGACATGATTCCACTGCAAGTGTCTCTCTACCTGTCCCTTTGCTACTTGAAATAGACCTTAAAGCTTCCAAAAGGTTATCTATTTTGCTTGATTTGGTTGGTTTTTTCACATAAGTTCCCTCAACATGGATCTGTGGATTTGGGCATATCTCTGAATCCATTGATTTCAGATGCAAAATCTTGGGTATAAATATACGTATTTTAGAAAGATGATCCATAGTTTTTATCAGATTTCAGTGGAGTCTGTAATCAAATATGTCAAGCCTGCTTGCTAGAGAGATGGATAGGGCCAGTGAGATGGCTCAGGGGCATAAGCGCCTGCCCAGCAAGCGCGAGGTCCTGAGTTCGACTCCCAGAACCCACATAAAGGAAAAAAAGGGCCAGTGATATCACTCAGCGGCACAAGCGTTTGCCCGGCAAGCACGAGGTCCTGAGGTTGACTCCTGGTACCCACATTACACATTAAAAAAAAAAAAAAAGGAAGAATTGGATAGAACATATGTTGCAGGTATGAAGTTGAATTATTCTGGCGAACCTCAAATGAGTAGAAAAAGCCATGAAACACAGCACTAGAATGGTCTTGACTGGGAATCCAGAGGTTCATTTTATTTAGCAAAATTGATAATGTGTAGATAGCAAGCAAATAAATAATCAGGTAAGCTGACAAACTGCAGTTGACCAAGTCAGAAAATGGAAGACTTGATAGTCATAAAAAACAAATTATTGGCAAATATTAAAACCATGCTTATTACAATAGAGTAAGACTAAAACTCCCTAGATTGTTCTACATTTTACCAATAATTTCAATGAGGGTGATGGGATTTTAAGATTCTAAGTGTTCCCAACTGAGTAGTGAAGACATCTATAGGCTGCTCCCCAGTTCCTTCAAGTCCTACCAGAAATCATCCTGCAGGTAAGCTCCTCTTACCTAAATGTAGTTCCTCCTCCTGAAATATGACATTTCCTGGTCCTTTCTAACATTTTTCTAAAGCTCACAATTTTCTAATATCCTATGTATTTTGTCTATCATCTAATTTATTGTCTCTTTCCCAAATAGATTGTAAATTCCAAAGGGGCCAAAAATTATCTGTTATCACCATGTTTGTAGTAAGTTTTAAAAAAAATGGAAACAACTTAGATTCCACCAGTAGGAAAATGGAATAAGTGATGGAACACTCATATTGGGAAAACCATTTCATAATTTTAAGGATTAAAATATATCTAGATCAGTAATGTGAAACATTCTCTAAGACATCAACAAATGAGACTACATTAAATTTAAAAGTTCCTATATAACAAGAAAAACAATACACACAGTGGAGAGATAGGAAAAAATCTTTGCTAGCTACTCTTCCAACAGAAGATTAATACCTAGAACATAACAAGAACTCCAAAAAAAACCTCAAACAGCCCCCCAAGAAATAGCCCAATCAATGAATGGGAAAATGAATTTAACAGACACTTCTCAAAATAACAAATGCAAATAGTCAATAAGTATATGAAAAAAGTTCAATATCATTAGCCATTAGAAAAATGCAAATCAAACTATGTTGAGATTCTATCTCTACAGAATGGCTATCTAGGAATGGCTGTCATCAAGAATACAAAAAACAATAAATGTTGGTGAAGGGAGAAAAGGAACCCTCTACGCTGCTGGTGAGAATGTAAATTCATGCATCCACTATATAAATAAGGAGAGTCCTCAAAACTAAAAATAGTACTACTATATGAGCCAGCTATATCACTCCTTGGTATATACCCAAAGAAATTAAAGTCTGTCTGTGATAGGGATTGCTGCAGGCCCTCGTTTATTGCAACACAATTCACAATAGCCAAGATAGCGAACCATCCTAAGTGCCCACCAACAGATGAACAGGTAAAGAAAATGTGATATATCTATATCTATGTATCTATATCTATCTACATCATCTCCACAATGAAGTGTTATTCAGCTGTAAAGAAGAACAATTATGTCATTTGCAGGAAAATGGGTGGAAATAGAGATCAGTGAAATAAGCTGGGCTCAGAAAGACAAGTAGCAAATGTTTCCCCTAATATGTGGAATCCAAAAAGTGATGACAGGGAAGTACAAGGAAGACTATTAGTAGACAAGAGAAGGAACTGGGTAAGGGGTAATAAGAGATGGTAATGAAGGGGTAGGTATGAAAATGCCACATTGAAACCCAATATTTTATAAAATTAATACACTAATAAAATATATTTTAAAAACATTTATTCATCAAAAATAAAATTCTAATAAATACCCATTTTCCTTATGAATCAGATATGTCTGGTTCTTCCCTCATATCCTCCTCCTTCAGTCTTGGAATCCAAAATGTCCTTATAACTTATTTTGGTCAAAGAAATGTGAACAACAGCGATGCGTCATTTCTAAACAGAAAACTTTATAGCCAGTACACAATTCGCCACCTCTGTCTTTATTCCACGGTGACCAACAGTGCTTCAGACAGTGGCTACTGCGTTAATCTGTGTCCGGGAGTTAAGATGACACTGAGCTGAGCCCCAGCCAACCTGCACTGGATGTGGAGGGTCTGAAAAGAAGCCTTTATTGTTTGAGGCCATCAGGGGCAGGGAGTTATTTTTTGTAACCTAAGCTGTCTATTCTGATGGATTAGAAGCTGTGAATCAGAGGCCAGTTATTAAGCACTTGTCCCTTTATTATCAACTCCTCCATGCTGTGCTTTGTGATGTTAGGCCTAGAGATTCTGTAAATTTCCTTTCTCCTTTCCCGGTTGGCTCCTTGTTCGATTTGGCCAATATGGTGGGATATGGGAAGACTCGAAATGGTGGTCGTGAAGGGCAGGGGCTGTTCCTGTTTTCCTGTTATCATATCTCAGCAATAGCCCTTAACTCGTGCTGTCACAAATGGGTCTTTTCTCCAGCTTTACTGCAACACTCCCAGGACAGAGACACAGCAGCTGAGCAGCGCCCCACCTCAGGGGTCGTAACTCCAAGAAGCCCTTCTTTGCAGTTTCTGAGCCACCAAAACCAGTCAGCCAATACTTCCTATCCAGCCCTCAGCCCACCCACCCCTGTCCCACAAAGATCTGATTTTCAACATCACAGGGCATTCAAGTGTCTGTGTTCCAGCGACTCTAGCTCCATTTCCTCCTTTCTCCAGTCCTAAGGATCATGGCTGCTTCCTGACATTACTGCCACTGGGTCACCTCAACTACTACTTCCTGCTTTTCAGCCCCACAAATCTGTGGGACTAACAGATCTATATTAAATTCTGTTCATTAACATAACTGTTGATTCCGCTTTCCTGTTTGAACCCTGACACTGGGACACACTGTTACGTGTGAGTGAATTTAGTTTGACCAGTCCCTCATTGTTTTGCCCTACATTCCCCCTAATCTTTCATGAGTAAGGAAAACATTGAGCCACTGCGTTCATCTCTTCCCATTTTTGGGGGAAGGAACTTGCTCAAGGCAGCAGCGCTTATGGAGCAGGTGCTACCTGCAAGACAACGAACTCAGGAGTTAAGGGTGAAAGGGATTCTGCACTCTGACCCAAGACCTGTATTTTTGATTTCTGAAAAGTTCATAGAAGTCATCAAACATGGTTTTTGGTTTCGTCTTTTAAAATATGCTGCTTAAAGAGAACCTTAACTGATGCCACCCACTTGGGATGAAACTTATGAAGGTTTGTTACTTAAAGAAAATACCGGGCTGGTGAGATGGCTCAGCGGTGTAAATGCCTGCCTGGCAAGCATGAGGTCCTGAGTTCGACTCCTGGAACCCACATACGGAAAAAGGGCCGGTGATATTGCTCTGCGGCACAGGCGCCTACTGGCGCACGAGGTCCTGAGTTCAACCCCTGATACCCACAAAAAAAAAAAAAAATACCCCCACATAACACTCGGTCTGCTGTTTGTACCTACTGAAGGCACCAGTTTGGTAATGAACATAATTTGATTTTATAACAAGGAATTCTAATTCCTAGCCAAAAAGCTCAGTGGCGCTATAATGGGAGGTGCTTCCACCCCCTTTCTTGCACAGGCTTAGCTAACAAGAGCATCCCTTTGGCTCCATCAGTTTTGCTAATTGACTATTCCTCATTTGGCTCCCTGAATGCAAAATCCCACCTATATAATATGGAAAGTAGGTGTGACTTTTTTAACCAGCATCTGATAGCATAGTTATTAAAAACCTACTCACTAGGAAATTGAAGCTAAGAATTCTAACAAGTGTCTTGTCGGTGATGATTGTCCTGGCTGAAGTACGGAGCAGCCTTGTCACTTTTTACCCCATCCTCTGAGGATAATAAGTAAGGAGGACAAAATGAGTGCAGCCCTCCTGGGTCTCTCCTTAAGAGTTTAAAAGCAAAATATTGATTTTGAGTTACCCTGCTTCAACTCAGCTTTGCTCTCATGATATTTTTATTCCCTTGTAGATTCCTGGGTCCATTTGTTGCAGATTTAAAAAAAGTAAATCACTGGTGAATCTGTGGTGTGCCTATGTAACATTTCTGCGCCTAAAAATGTGGTCCATTGACACCTTAAAGGTTTCCAAGCAGCTCTAACTCTTAGTGACATCTCTGGTCGCATCCCCAGTATGTTCAAAACAGATAAAGTGGATGAATTGATTTTAGTTGTATAAAACCCTCAGCAAAATCTCTGTGGCCATCTATGCAGTCTCTTGATGATTTATAAAGGATTTGCTTGTGACATAAATGCCCTCCTTCCACTCTCCTCCATTTTCCTTTTTCTACTGGGTCCACAGTGAATTTCCTGAGGCCAACCGATGAACAGCAGAAAACTCTTAGGCATCCAGGGCTGGCCATGGAGCCTCCATTAATTTATATTAAGAAACAACATTAGAACTGTGATTCATGTTATTATCAATAGAAGCTTGCACTCCAATTAGGGTTCTTACATTCTAGCTGCTGTTTTCAAATAACTAGAAATTTTCAGTCAAAAGAGTGGCATAATCAGGTTTCTAGTTTAAAAAGAGGACTCTGGCATCAAGTGGAGGTTTGATGGAAAGACCATGACTGAACCAGGGAGATGACCTGAAGTGCTTAGAAGTATTTGAAAGAAAAATGTGGCTCATGCCTACTATGAACTACTCCACTAGTCAAAATGGTTTAATTAATAACTTACTTCTTCATTTGGACTAATTTCCTAGACATTAGATTGTGGTCATAATCAGTGCCCCCTGAAGTCTGCCTATGCCTGGTGTGGTGTGGTACTAGTTTATGGGGACTTCTATCATAATTTAGATATGGATGTCTGACATATAGTGTCATATCTCTATCACAGATATCTGTCTGAGTCATGGTGCACATAAACATGTTGAAAGAGGTAATGCTACATAGAGAATAAACTTAATTAGAGAAAAAATGTAAGTCAGATAACAAAATGATTCATTTTGCTGAAAGTGAAAATTCTACCCAGGCCTGGGAGCACATGCCTGTAATCCCAGAATTTGGGAGGCTGAGGCAGGAGGATTGCCAAAAGTTCAAGGCTGACCTGGCCCACAGAGTGACATAGGGAGACTCCGTCTCAAAAAACTAAAGAAGAAGAAGAAGAAGAGGAAAAGGAAGAAGAAGAGGAAGAAAGAACAAACCTGGAAGAAGTGTTACTTTAATAGCTGTCTTAAAATAATTAGAATTTAGGTATAAACGGGGCTTTTTTTTTTTTTTTTTGATAGTGGTAGTGGTGGTGGTACTAGAGATTGAACCCAGGGCCTTTGCACTGAACTAGATCCTCAGCCCTTTTTTTTTTTTTTCACTTTTTAGTTTGAGGCAGGGTCACCTTAAATCACTAGGATGCCCAGGCTGGGCTCAAACTCATGATCCTCCTGCCTGTTTCTAAGTTGTGTTTTGATCTTTCATTTTAAACTAAATTATCACTTTCTCTGGTTATCATAGAGTAAATTAAGAACTCTTCAACAATGATTAGACTGGGAATGGAAAAGCAACAACAGGCCTGCACTGTGAAACTTCATTTAAAGAAATGCTTGACATCTTCTCAACCCCACGTGAAAGGACCTAAAGTACCTTGACTCCATTTTGAACACATTCACAACCGCCCATTTTATGGCGACAAACCAGAAATCTTCTCTAGAAAAATCTATGCAGCATCGAATGTCAGCACTCTGGCAAGTAGACCGTGTCAATGTATTTCTGGGCCATCCTGAACTTGTTCTTAATCCAAAAAGAAAGTGATTCATTTTTGCCCTTTAGGAAACAGCAGCGATTCTCATATTGTGAAAACTTGGCAAAGGTCTTCTCTTCACAATAGGCAAGGAGGGGAGAGCTGCATTAGGTACCATCTGTCAGTTATAAGTCCTTGAAACTAGCGATGACACCAAACTAAAACATGTAGTGTGAAGGTGGACAAACATTTTATATGCATAATCCTATTAAGAAGAACTATCTTCACATAGTCTTCACCTTTTCTTCTTACTGACATTAAACTAGTTTATATTTCCCTATGAATCCTGCTGCTTTTTTCCTAGAGTTATTAAGAATAAAATGTTTGATAAACTCATAAATCTGTTTTTCTTGACATATGACTCAATTATCATTAAATAATAACTAAATATTACAAACAAAAAAATAATAATGTGAAATATAGTATGATTTGTCTTTGCTAAATAAAAATCCATAGGAAAATTAATAGATCATTTAGGATGTCTTTAGCCACAACCCACAGAAATCCAACCAAATGTGGTGAAAAACTTTAACCAGTAGTTTGAATGAGAAGAAAATATGGCCTGTAACCCATTAGTAGATTTGTTTACATCTTCCAGTCTCTTGTTAAAATACATGAAATGTGGAAGATTTCATTTCAGCCCTTGGATGTCAGGTAGTTCCATGATATTTGTACTAACTTTTAGGCAAGACAGACAAATAGATGGCTTGCAGTCATTTTAAATTAGGAAACTTGGGGGCCAAAGATATAGCTCAATGGCACAGCGCCTGCCTGGTAAGCGGAAGGTACTGAGTTCGATTCCAGGTACAAAAAAATATTAATAATAAATTAGGAAACTTACCTAAGTTTTATAATTAAATATTTCCAGTCCCATGTAATCATTACAGCTTTGAATGTGACTTTAAATTAGAATATTTTCCCTGAAGGCATGTTGCCCCATACCTGTAATCCCAACTACTCAGAATGCTAAAGTAGGAGAATTGCAAGTTCTATTCAAGCCTGAGCAACTTAGTGAGACACTTTCTCAAAACAGAAAAATGTTGAGGGCTTGGGATGTAGCCCTGTAAGAAGGCTCTGAGTTCAAACCCCGGTATCACAGAAAGGGGTGAGAGTGAGGATCTGGCGATATTAGCTCAGTAGTAGAACACTCCCGGCTGCAATCCCCAGTACAACACGCAAACACACACGCACGTGCAAATGCATAGTTCTCCTTACTTAACTCAGAGGATGGCAGCATTATCCCTTCAACATAGCAAGACTCATCCCAAACAAAAACCATTCTCCCTTCCTAATGCTGGGGGGCTTCTCAGAAGTGTGGGGAAGGCATAACCCTGCTCTATGTCATCTCCACCTCGCCTCACTCATCCTACTTATCTGTTTGGTGACTTTGCAGGGTCCAAGCAGCTGGAGAGAAAATGGTAAAGAGGGAAAGAAGAATTCATGCGTGACTGGTCCTGTCACTTCCTGTGATGCCAGAGTGACCCAGACTGTGACAGCGGCTCAGAGACCACCAGTGAAAACATGCACTTCCCACAATGTGGTGAGGCACCTTTTCCCCTCTGAACCTCCTCCCCTCTGCTGCTGGAGTTTTTCATCAGCCACTCCTCTCCACTCAGCATCTCAGCTGTGGCCTCATTGCCTTGGCAGGCAATCTCCCCTTTGGACAAGATTTGTAAAGTTCCCAACCTCCAGAATACCTCCTCCCTGTCTTCCAAGCCTCCCCTATGCCAGGACCTACACTGAATCCTTGGCATCTTATCTTAGTACATTCTGGCTGCAGTAACAAAAAGCATAGACTGAGTGGCTTATAAATAACAGAAATTTATTTCTCACAGGTGTGGAGGGTTGAGAAGTCCTTGATCAAGGTAAGGTGTTTAGATTTGATTATCTTGTGAGGGCCCATTCCTTCGAGATGGTGACTTCTCACTATTTCATCACTTGGTGGAAGAGACAAACAGGCTCCTTTGGGCCTCTTTTATAAAAGCACTAATCTCCTTCACAAAGGCTCAGCCCTCACAGTCTAATCACATTTCAAAGACCCCCCCATATCATCTCCTTGGGGATGGGGGTTAGGTTTCACTATATATATTTGAGAGACAAAAAAACATTCAGACCATAACTCTTAGGCAAGTCTCACTCTTCCTTTTGCCCCAGAATTCCTGTGATTGCAGGCCTAGGCCCACTCTGACAATTTCTCCCTTGCTGCCCACCCCTCACATCGTCAATCATCCAGTCAGGACTCCTGCCAGCCTTCAGCTTCCTCTCACCATGGGATAGACATCAAGGGCTCCTCAAAGGCCCTTTCTGATGACCTGAGGTACAAGAGAAAGCAATACTGGCCCTTTTCTTCCTTGCTTTTTTTTTTATTAGTGCATGTTTGCAGTACATAATGATTGCACTCATTGGGGGAATTAGTACATGTACATGGCACATCTTAGTTCTTATTTTCGTCCTGACCCTTTTCCTTTAGGGAATGTATATCACCAGTGTTTGTCTATCCACCATCTGTAAGGGGCTCAAGATCTTGAGATCTTAACGACTTTTATCAAGATCTTATAATCAGAACTTTTAAAATTGTTTCCATGCCTAGCCGGGTGTGGTGGTGCAGGCCTGTAATCCCAGCACTGGGGGATCTGGGGCAAGAGGACCACTCTTAGTTCGAGGACAACCTGGGCTACATAGTGAGTTCAAGACTAGCCTGAACTACAGAGCAAGACCCTGTCTCAAGAAACAATAAAATAATAAAATAAAAATTTGTCTGTGCCTTAACTGAAACCAGAAAAGGAAAATTTCTATGTAATGTCTTTCAAATTCATATAAAAGAAGTTAGAAGTGGAAATCCTAGACTTGGTTAATCAAGCAACTCTATTCCAGTGCCCTACCTGTTTCTCTGTGGCCTTTCCAACCCTTTACTGACCTACGTGTGTTTGGCTGTTTGTGTTCCATCCCCAAGCCCCAAGCCATAGTGCATCACCTCTCCAGGCCAAGACTGGTTCAGCAATGGGCAGAACACCTCCCTCAGCCTCTGAGACTGGAGGAAAAGCTGGGGCCTGCAGGGAATACCCTGCCTTTTTCTTTAATACTGACAAGATTGAATTAAACTCAACACAATCCCAGTCAAAATTCCAGCAGGCTTTTTAAAATATAAAAACAACAGAAAAGTGAGACATTTACTAATGACAAATGAAGATACAAATGAATACATTTTCCTTTTTCTAAAGTATTAATTGAAAATTTTAATTCGTTATTTCATCTTTTTCATTTGTGTTTTAAACTCATTTAAAGCTATGCCTTTATAGAAATTAACTAGTTAATTCTAAAATTCATATAGAGATGCAAAGGACCTAGAATAGGTTTGGCTACAATCCAATAGTTTGTGTATATGCTACTTGTATGTTGTCATTACTCGTGTGCGTGTGTGTGTGCGTGCGTGTGTGTGTGTGTGTGTGTGTGTGTGTGTGTGTGTGTGTTTGTTTGTAGTGCTGTGGATTGAACCCAGGGCTATGTCCCCGGGACCTATTTATTTTTTCGTTTGAGATAGAGTCTCACTAAGTTACTAAATTGCCAGAATAGGCTCCAATTTGCACTCCTCCTGCCTCAGCCTCCCAGAATGCTGAGATTAGCGGCAAGTGCCATCATGCCTGGCTCCTCATTACTCTTTTAAATATACAATGATTATATTCCAGATTTCTCTGTTAGACTCATTAATGCTGTAACTCGCTTTTAATCAACTTCTAAGAGAATTTAATAGTGGTTCTAAATGTAGAAAGGGCTTCACTCTCCTGGTTGTTACTCTCTACAACATTGAGAATTTTCAACAACAACAAAATGATGATGATGATGATGATGATGACGACTGACTTCTTTCTTCAAGTTCTGGGTACAAAATTTGAAGGGAATTGCAATATTTTCATAAATCTGGGATACTTATCCTTTTTCCCCTAAGCAGCTGCTGCAGTTCATTTTTTTATCATTGTCTATACAATGAATACCTAAATACAGGGGGTTAATTAAAAGTATACTGCTTTCCTTCCTACACAAAGACAGGATACTGGCAACAGTACCCATGCAATACCTCTTTGGTTTACAAGCGAAGAGGTTTACCAGTGAAAGGAGTCTAGTTTAATTATTGTATTTAGCAATGATAATACTAGATCTTTAAAGAATTAGGCGATCAGTAAGTAGCAATCATCTGTAAATAATAATTATTTTATTCAATTAAAATATTTACTTTTTCTAGATAACAATTTTAAAATGAGATTTTTCTTTGATATTAAATTGTCTCGTTTTTATTGGATTTTTTGTCTTTTTTTTGGTTCGTTGGTTTTTTATTACTAATAATCTCTGTGGGGTCTCTAAAATTAGAGTAGCAATGTTAGAAAATCAATAAATTTAAGGGCTGAGGGTATAGTTCAATAGTAGAGCAATGCCCAGCATGTGAGAGGATCTGGGCTTAACCCTCAACATGGCAAAAATAAAACAAGATTTAACACTCCTCAAAGTTATGAATTAAATCTTAATAATCTTAGTATCCCTGAGGCTCGTACAGAGACTGGTGCATAAGTCTTTCGGAAACTTGCTTTAGTTGAGGGGTCTTGGCACTAGCAAAAATGATGTGATCCCAAAAACATCTCAAATAATGCAAACTTGAATGATAGTTTATTTTACTTAGTCCCATATGTAACAGAACTTTCTTTTACATTATTTAACTTAATGAACACAAGCAAACCAAAGTAGGATCAAAACTGATTCACTGCGTAATTCCTGGAAATATTCATCTTTGAGATCAGATCGAATTGGACGTTTTAACTGACAGTGACTCCAGGTTCTCCGGGATTATGCTTCCGATTTAATTCGCTCCCTTCAAACTTTTATTCTTTGGTTCTCGTTCCTTTGCTTCCGGTATATCACCTGCCCTACACCCCCTCATACGGTACATATGTCCTGTGTGTATGTTTATTTCCAATATAGTTATAGTGCTTCCCGTTCCTTGCAGATATGCTACACACTGAACGCTCTGATCAGTGATTCAAAGGATGCTGAAACAACCTCTCAGGTGTGTATTCATGCTGCAGTTTACATGTGAAAATACTGTGGCTTTAACAGTTCAATAATTTGTCCAACACTATATAAGTGGATTCACAAATAAGAAAAGATTCGTAGGACCTCAAAGCCTGGCCTTTTACCCTTCCATATGCTGCTGTCTAAGATAAGTTACAAACTTGAAGGCAATTATTAAAATGCTTATTAAAATTTATCTGATATTCAAGAGTTTTTCTGTCTGCTCTCTCTATTCAAGTGCAGTTTATTGATGTTAACATTTCCTATATACTCTTAAACATTTTTGCAAGCAATTCATGTTCATCATAGAAATATTAGAAAAATGATTTTTTAAATTTTTATTTTAAAGAGAAAAAAATAGAACAAAATTTCAAAACAACATAATAGGAGGGTAACAATGGTTAATATATTGCGTATGGTTATCTTTAAATTAGTTACTCAGAGTGCAAGATATCAGCATTCAGTTGTCCAAACAATATTAGCACAAACCTTTCTTTTCAATGAACTAAGTGAAATTAGTAGTATATCTATCTTAACTATCTTTTATACATATACATTTTTTTTGGCTTTTCCCTTCCTTCTTTTCTCCATTCCCCCATTCCAGTTTCTCTTTTCTTTTGAACAGTTTCTTCCCATTTTACAATATCTATTGTACATTTTGAATCTTATTTACTCTAGAAAAATGATTAGAATATTAAAAAGTAGTTACCTCTAATCTCTTTGAAGAAGGAAAAAGAAGAGAAGAAAAGCAAAAGAAAGGGATGAAAGTATATAAACAAAAAACGTTCTTCGTCTTACTGCTTTTACTGCTTTTCTGCTCAGAATAAGCTATCTAGTAGGTAGATTTTAGTACAAAAGAGGTGGTCTACACCAGGGATGCAAGCCAGCATCTCATAATCCACATTCAGACTTTAGTTTTGCTTTCTTTCTCCTATGCAAAAATATGTCTACATTTTATAGCTGGACGGTTTCAAAGATTCTATTTTAAACTCCATATAGTATACGTAAATTATACTTTTCTTTAAAAATCAGCAGAATTGACATAGCTGGTCTCCACTTTTCACCTAGTTGAGCTGAAGAAGTGGTGGCCCCTTTGGATGGGGGTCCTATGATCACCAGTGCCCCACAGTCACCCCACCTTTCTTTCTATTTGCAAACATCTAATGTCAGTTGAATTTGTGATGAACGGATTGGCACAGTGGGTGTGGTACGAACTCTGAAGCCAGTCTGCTTGGGTTTGAGTGCAGACTCCATAACTGTGACCAGCACTGATTTGGGGGAATTTCTTGATCTCTGTGGCTCAGTTCTTAATTTTTAAAGTGCAGTATTAATTGTTAGCCATCTTGGAGAGCACCCTGTGAATATCAATGATTCTTATGATCTTGCTTGAGCTCTGTTTTCTTCTCATAGGTGTGGCTGGAATGTGAAAAAGTACTTTCCTCTATGAGGCCTATCAAAACAGGAACTCTACAGTAGACTCCGAAAGTATTCCTATATGTCCAATATGTAAGTAAATGTGTCTGTGCCAAAGAAGTGGATCATGTAACACCATTAGAAAACAATTCACAACAAGAGATTTAACCAGAAATGCAAAATAATGAGTGAAATGCTTATCTGAAGAAAGAATTAGAATTTCAACAAGAATTTTTTAATTCAAGAAGTATAATGATCTTGCTATAAAATTGGTAATTTATTAAGAGAAAATAACATAGGAGTATCTCTGTTTCAACTCATTTATTTTATCTTCCTGGCCCCTATGAGCATTTAGTTTGATCTGCACAAATTCAAGCTTTAATTTTCAGACAAACATAAGAACTAAAAAGAGAAAAGAAAAAACCAGAGGCAAACTTAACTAAAACCACAAACTTTAGAAAATCTATGTATAGATCTATATGATTTTTACATTATTATAATATCAAATTATTGCAAAGTTAGGAGCTGGGAAATTAATAAGGACATTTTAAAATAATTAATTTAACACTCAATAAATATAAAGTAGATTTCTGTGAAAGGGGGCCCAGGCTTATAGAACAACCTCTCCTGTAGAACAGAGCTAAAGGAAGCAAAGATATGAGCCAGCCATGCTGAAATAAGAGGGCTAAGGGGAAAATGCTTTTCCTCTCAGTACTGGGGATGAAACCCAGGGCCGCTGCACTGAGCTATGTCCCCAGCCCTATTTTTTAAATTTTGATACAGGGTCTCCTTACATTCCCTAGGCTGGGCTAGAACCCAAGATCCTCCTGCCTCAGCCTCCAAGAGTACTGGGACTGCAGGCATGCACCACCACACCTAGCTGGCACATGCTTTCATAATACTAAAAACTGTAAGAAGTATCACCCAGACACAGAAAAAAAAATTGCAACAAATTAAAAGGGGGAGATGCTAAGAATCTATACAAAGCTATTATAAAACAAGAGCAATAAGGTGAACTGAAGATGTTGGATACAATCCTGGGAAGTCTCAACTGTCCTGGAAGTTCACGTGGCTGAAGAGGAAGACCAAAACAACTCAAATAGAGCTCTCACCCAGGTACCAGTGGAAAGTAACTGAGCCAAGTTACACAAGAGCTCAGGCTGACTAAACGAGGGTTCCAGAGAATCCAAAGCATAACTGCAGGATGGACCACATACCAAATGCACCCAAGAATCTTTCATGAAGAGGAATAACCTAGAAATTCTGATTCGATTTGATGCTGGATAAGAAGAAACTACAACAATAAAAAATACTACCTAACAAAGCATGATTTCTATAAGAAATTATGAGAAAAACATAAATGCCCATTCCTGGGGAAATGAATAAATAAATCATGGTGTGTGTGTATGCAATGGAATACTTTGCACTGGCCAAAAGAATCTTCATGTAGTGATATGAAATAAAATCCAACATACAAGGCTAAGAGGAAAAAAATCACAATACAATATAGCATGGTGCTATGATATACTGCCACTGGAAAAAATTATAAATGTTTATTTGCATAAAATATTTCCAGAATGATCAATAAGAAACTAGTAATATTGGTTGGATCTAGGAAGGGGAGCTAAGGGGCTGGAAAGGAGAGGAAAGAAGATTTTCTCTATATATGCCTTTTTATTTTTGAATTTTGAACCATGTGCATTTATTACTTTTTTTACATGTGCATTTATAAAAATAAGTGAATACATTAGAAAAATAAAAAGAAATGAATGAATGAAGGGGGGAAGGCAGGAGGAAGGAAGGAAAGAAGGAAGGAAGGGAAGAAGGGAGAAAGGAAGCAATGATTGTCAATTTTGTGTCAACTTGACTGGGCTAAAGATTCACAAATAGGTGATAAAATATTATTTCTGAATATTTTTGGAAGAAATTAGTATTTGAATCAGTAACCTGAGTAAAGACCGCAATCACCAGTGTGGGTAGGTGTTATCCAATGCATTGAGGGCCTGATCAAAATAAGAAAGGTGAAGGGTGAGCAAATTCATTCCCTGAGCTGGGGTATCCAAGTTCCCCTGGCCTTGAACACTGGACCTCGTGGCTCTCCAGCCTGCAAACTTGAAGTAAGATTCACACCATCTGCCTCTGTCTACCCTGCTTCTCAGGTACACACACAAACACCACAGGCTCTTCTTGGGAGAACCCTACCAATCAAAGATAAAAGAAAAGTAGCACCTATAAACTTTTCCAGAAACATCTGTACAGGAACATAACCCATCCATCCAAAAGAAATTGAGAAAGCAGAGAGCAGTGCACGAGACGGGCAGTAAGCTCTGGATTGATTTGATTGTGAATTATGGCACATTATTACAGCAATTGCAGTTTGTGAAACTTGTAAGCACATAGCTATAACATAGATACACTGTAATAGACTGGTACCTAAGTCCCAAAGACTGTTGTCAAAAATTCAAAGGCAGGAGTCAACAAATTGTACTAAGTCTTTTACCCAATTTGTATTTATCAACTACCTCCTGTATCTGAGGCCCTATCCGTGGTGCTGAGAATACCTGAAGTAGATGGGGTAGGTGGACTCTGTCATGATGCTTACATTCTGTGGTTCGTGTCTCTAACAATAGAGAATCTATGAATGTCATTTTGTTTCTTAGGCTGGAAATAGGTTTTGAAAAAGAAAAAACCTACTCATATTGTTTAAAACACAAAAAGAATTGCTAATGAAAGAGTTATATTTTCTGAGATACTAATAAAGTACAGGGAGGGAGAATAGGAAAAAATATAAACTATATTATGACCAAAAAAAGACATTAAGGAAGAAGTGAAAGCATAAAAGAAGATGACAGAATCAAGGCAAATATAAAACACGATTGTATACTAAATAAATTACCATATTAATGACTATATTATTAAGTATAATTCTCTGATAAAACATCTGAAAATCTAAGAATTAAATAGACCAAAAGGAAGAGGAGAAAAACAAATAGAGTATTTCCAGGCTGTATTCATTTCAGGTATAAATTCTTATTAAAATGATACTTGTATTTAAATTGTTTCACAGAGAATAAAACAAAGTTTCCAAATTATTTTTACCAAGTTATTACACTGTTGCTAGCAAAACCTAAGTAAGGAAATACAGACCAATTTCTTTTCTGAATATTGATATAAAACTCCAAAATAATAGATTGCCATGGAGGGTCCAGCAATGCACTGTGGATATTCTCTGTGACCACAGATAATTTACCCAGGAACACTAGGAAGTGGAACACTCGAGAATCTTAGTAAAACTCAGAATAGCGATGGAACAAATTGTGAAAAGTATTTTAATACCTACAGAAACCAGTGATGTCAGAAACTGGGATTGGAAAAGGTGTTGGTTACAAAAGGGGCACTAAGGAACTATTTTTAGTGCGATGGAAATAGTCTATATCAGTTGTGCTATTGGGTGCACAAATGCATATCTTTGTCACAACTCACAAAAAGCACAATTTAAAAGGGTGAATTTTACTAAATGTAAAGTACATCTCAAGAAGCTTGACTTTACAAATAGTTCATTGAAACAAACATTTATTTCTTATTTTTTAAAATGTAGCATTATGTCAGGTAAAATAAGAACAATTGCAAATACATTTTTGGTTAATTCTTTATACTCTAAAAATAGGGCCAGGGATATAGCTCAGCAGCACAGTGCCTGCCTGGCAAGCACGAGGTCCTGAGTTTGATTCCCGGTACAAAAAAAAAATTTATAAATGTGCAAAATACAATGATTTTAGAAGCAAAGATGTCACTTTTTTCAGAACAAATTTTTAATCTCTACATTCTTGTTCAAAATTCCAATTCTGAACTTCATGTGAATAATAAAAATAAGAGCCAAAAATTGCTTTTAAAAGAAAGTAATGTGCTGAGACCCTGGCTTTCATCTTCAGGAGAGAGAGATTGAAAGAGGAAGAAGGAGGAGGAGGAGGAGGGAAGGAAGAGGAAGAAGGAGGAGAAGAAGAAAAGGAGGAGGTAGGGAAGAAGAAGGGAAGAAGGAGGAGGGAAAGAGGAAGAAAGGAAGAAGGGGGAGGGGAAGAGGATAAAGAGGAGGAAGGAGAGGAGGAGAAGGGAGGAGAGGGGAGAGAGGAGGGGAGGGAGGGTGTATTTTTAGTACCATGGGGAAAAGCTATATAATAAGGCTAAATATTGAAATAGCGTTACAAGTATCAAAATAGAAAACAGTTCAATGGCAGTAAGTAGTATCTAAAGTTAAGCCCAAGAATATATGAAATGTGCATATTTTTAATGCATTTCAACTAAAGGATAATCAATAATTGTGTTTGGGCAACCAGCTAGCTATTTATTAGACAATAATGATGAATTTCTGCTCATTCTTTTCCTCTAAATTCATTTCAAATGTGTCATACATGTACAATATGATAGGAATGCACTGTAAGAAATCTTAGGGAGCATAAGGACTTTCTGGGCTTCACAGAAAGCCCAACGTGCATCAATAAAAATTCTTAACATTTTTACACAGAATAAAACATCACTAAGCTGGGTGTGGTTGCGCACCCCTATAATCTCAGCATCTGAGATGCTGAGGTAGAAGGATCAATCTTTGGGAGTTGGAGGCCAGCCTCAGCTACATAGTGAGTTCAAACCCTGTCTGAACTATAGCGAGACCCCGATTCAAGCAAAACAAAACAAAAATAGAACATTACTAACTAAAACAAAAGACAAATAATAAAATAGGAGGAAATGTTGCAATGCCCAACAAAGTAAAGATATATATGTTATCCAAAAAGTGCTTACTAAACTTGAATGTGATGTACAAGTTTATTAATGATTTAAAGAACACCAAGCGATATTAAGATTATTCTCTTATCAGATTGGCAAAAACTAGATGGTTAATAATAACAGCTGGTGTTAGTGAGGTAGAGGAAAATAGGAACTCTGAAACATATTTATCATAAGTATGAACTGGTACAATATTTGTGGAACAGTATCACTACCAAAATAGTAAACAAAAATATATTTCAATCTAGCAACAAGAATTGTAGGGATTTACTCTAGAGAAATAATAGGACGAAGTACATAAAAATGTTTATGCAATGTTCATTGCTTATAACAGAAAAATGGAACAAATATTTATATATATTTATGCATATGTACATGTTATACATATAAATGTAATGTATACATGCTTTACATATAAACACACATACACATATACATACTTCTCTGTTTAACCTTATTGAGAAAGATTTACAATTATATAATTAGAATGCTGACTCAAATTAATTTAAACATTAAGGTAGTTATTATCTCAAAAGGGCAGCCTCAAACATCCATATAATGTAAATATCCATAAGTAGAGTATAGGAGACTATAGAACAGTAAATGTGTCTCCTTTCCATCTTTTCCTCCCTTTTTAAACCTGATCTTCCTTGATACACCCTAGCATCATTACAACTAAATGCCAAGAGTATAAGGTGCCATCCTCAATAGGTAAAGATTTCTAAATGTTACTAAGGTTATTTAAAAATATTTAATATGCCCTCTGTGCCCCAGCAATCCTACTCTTGTGAGCAAAAGTCTGACAGATGTGCAGCCAGGATGTTAACCAGAAAACACCTCCAAGACTGCTCATTCTGCCCTATAAACAACAATGCTGAGCCAGAAGAATCCTAACATCTCCAACAGTAGAATAAACTATATACTCACAGAATGGAGTATCACTCAGCCTGGAGACAGAACGAATGGAATTATTCAGAACAGCGTGAACAACTATCCCAACCATAGCTTGAGTGAAAAGCCAGACACAGAGGACACACTGTAAGATTCCATTTATTCAAAAATACAGAAAACCAATGGTGATAGAAGTCAAAATAGTGTTTACCTCATGGGGGGAGACCAGAGCGGGAAACAGAGAGCTTCCGGGGTCTGTGCAATACTGGATTTCTTAACATAGATGCTGGTTTTACAAGCATGTTCAATTTGGGAAATCCTAGCAAGCTGAACGTTTAGGCTATTTCTATTTTTCTGGATGTATTGCAGTTCAGATTTTTAAAAAACAATTTACCTTAAAATATGGCCTGAAATATGCATATATCATTTATTATAAGTTTTATGGGTGTCATGAATATTCTTAGCTATAAAATATTGTTTTACCATATATATGATCCTTCCTTTTCCTAAACAGTTGCAAAATTGTGGTCAAACTGAAATGCAGATCCCTAGACCACTTACCTGAGCTTTCAAGCCTTTTCTCTCACTTCTCATCCTATGTCCCTCTTTCCAACCCTTTGGAGTCTCAGTTGACTCATTCGGACAATCTTCTCAGCCGCATGTGGTCATTAAGCCCACAATGGGTTTATTGCCCTATTTCTGCAACTTGGTAGTAGTCTAATTTTAATTTACCTTTCAGAATCTCCATTTTCTCTTTTGTAAATGTTGTTAATAAATAATATTTCCTGCCTCACAGGTTGTGGTAAGGATTAAGGAAGTTAAAGGCATAAAGCAATGGAAATAGCGAGCTTTGGGGTAGCAGCAGACTGCATCAACTCTGAGACACACCTTTTACTTCTTGGAATTCCAAGTGCATTCTATAATTAATGGTGTCTCACAGTCACTGTCGCTCAGGTGGCGGTTGTGATATAGCCTGTGCATAGTGTCCCCTTTCCTTTCTGTGTATGCCACAGTAGAATGTGAAAAATAACACTTGGCCTGAATAAGCAGTTCTCTTAAAAGGCATAAAATTAAATTCCAAGAGGCAACTTTTCAATCTTCATGATAAACACAACGATGGTTCAAATTAACAGCATTTTAGAATGGATAATATATCCTCATTGAAGACCTTATGAAGCTGCTGTTAAGCATTTTCGAGCACTATTCTACTTTTAAAACATTCCCATGCACTATTTGATTTTAAAAGTATGTTTAAAAATCGATCATTTAAAAAATTTTACAAAATAAAAATTGATCATTTTTAACTAGATCACTTTCAGTGATGTGTATAGTCGCCCTAGGAGTAGGCAGTGGACAGGCTTTCCAGGGAGGCAGAGCAGTGGCCACATGCTCCATCATCTGTGCTTCCTTCTCTGAAAAGACCCCTTCCCCTTCCCACTGCCATTCCCAGAGTACTAGCAGGCCAGGGCTGGCCCCAGGGTGTTCCCACAGGCCTTCTCCAGGCTGCTGGCATTGCTGTCTCAGCTCAAACGTCAATTATTCAGAAAGGAGCTCCACCAACCCCCAAACCAAAAATGTGATGATTCTCCAACTTTGCTGCACGTTGGAATCACTAAGGAAAGGATGGAGAGATAGAAGGAGAGGAGGAAAAAAAAAAAGATGCTCCTTGGAGGAAAGAGAGGGGAAGGGGTAGTAAAAAGAATTAAGATGTGCTATATACATGTAGCAACTCTCCACGCGGAATGTCATCATTAGGTACTGCAACCATGTACTAATAAAAATTTTAAAAAGAAATACTTGTGTCTCACCCCAAGAAATTCTTGTTTAACTGTTCTAGGTTGATATCTAGGCATCGGGATTTTTAAGAACTCCCCATATTATTCTAATGTGCAGTCGAAATTTGAAAGCCATTATGCTGATTATTGCTGACTTGTTATCTGTACTGACCACCAGGTCCCTGGACATGTGGGCTTGGCCTCTGCGCCACCCAGTTCTGCACCAGCACCCAGCACGATGCCGGATACATTTACTACTCAGCCTATATTCAGTAGCGTTGAGTGAACTGAGACTTACTGCAGGACTCTGAGAAGCACGGAAAGCTGCAGCACCTTCAAGATGTGGCATTGCTCCACCGGCGCGGTGGTTCATGCCTGTAATCTCAGCACTTCGGGAGGCTGAGGCAGGGGATGGCAAGTTTGAGCTCAGCATAGGCAATTTAGTAACTTAGGGATACCCAATCTCATTAAAAGTAAAAAAGGAAGGGAGGAAGGGAGGGAGGGAGAAAGGAAGGAAAGAAGGAAGGAAAGGAAAGAGAGAGAGAGAAAAAGAAAGAAAGAAAGAAAGAAAGAAAGAAAGAAAGAAAGAAAGAAAGAAAGAAAGAAAGAGAAAGAAAGAAAGAAAGAAAGAAAGAAAGAAAGAAAGAAAGAAAAAAAGAAAGAAAGAAAGAAAGAAAGAAAGAAAGAAAGAAAGAGAAAGGAAGGGAGAAAAGAGAAAAAGGAAAAAAGCCTGGGGATGTAGCTCGGTTCCAAGGCCCTGCATTCAATCCCCGGTAGTGGGGGCTGGGGGTGAGGAGCTGAGTTGCCACTGGAAGGGAGGGGAATTGGGGATATGATCCGGTCACTCTTTGGACCTTGGGCAACTCGCGCTTTCTGGTCCGCATCTGGCCAACTCCTTCCCCACCCCCAGCAGCCCAGCAAGCCAAGCGGGATGTTAATGGGACTGACGGTCGCTTCTAGGTCCTCCGCTTTGATCTGACTTAAGGCTGCTTTGGAACTGTATAGCAGATCGTTCCCCGCCCCCTAGCCGTAGGAGCACAGGACAGTACCGCGGAGCTTGTTTATCTGCTTCTGGGGTCTCAAAGTACAAACAATGAGGAGTCTCAGAGTAAAGCAAACGCCTAAGCGAGGCCCAGACGGAGTTCGGAGCACGCGAGCAAGGGGGAGGTGAGCGTGCCTCGGTGCAGACCTCTCCACCTGCGGCGCGCTTCCAAGGGCGCGAAACAGTTAGGGGACCGCAGCGCGTTGGTGTCGGCGCCCACAGCCGCAAGGAAAGCCCCCAAAGCACCAAACCGATATAAAATTTAAGAAGCATTTCCGCCAATGGTGTTCCCAGGATGTGCTGAGGTAGCAAAGTCTCTGAGGTCTCCAGGAATTGACTTCAAGGTGTATTTTAAGTGAAAAAGAAAAAAATCAAGGTGTTGAATAATGTATAAAAAGCGTACAGATAATAAGTTCAGATGTAGATAAGTACTTTCTGGTGCAAACATGCAAAATTATAGCCCCAGAAAGAAGGCGATCTCGTTCGTCTTTCAGGTCAGGGGACTGGGAGGCGTGAGACAATGTAATCCAGTGGCTTTTTTTTTTTAATCACACAAGTATGTTTTTAAGTATATATTGATTTTACACGGTAGAATATATTCTTACACAAAATGTATTGTTATGATATATTCTCTAGTTGGTGTGGAGTTAAAGGTGCCAAATTAGTACCTGCCCAGGAGGCTGACCTAAGGTACAGAAAAGGTGGCTCTCTGCGTGAAAAGGCCAAAAGGGAGAGCGAGAGGAAGTCCGTGGGATGCTCTCTCTCTCTTTTCACTAGAGTCAACCTGAAATAAGTACGTGGGCATTTATGGGTGATTTCGCGTCTAAATCACCGAGGGCGCAGGGGTGGGGTTGCGACGCTCTCGTCCCGGTCCCGCGCATCCAGGAAAGCGCCGGCAGTCCAGCCCCAGGCGCCAGGCGCCGAGCCCAGACCTAGCAGGGACCGCGCGCGCCCGCGCCTAGTTGGAAGCAGCTGTGCGTCACGGTGGGCACGGTCGCCGCCCGCTCAGAACCTAGAACCTAGAAAGATCGCCTTTGGGAGACGGCCTTTCTGATCCCGAGCGCGGTCCCAGATCTGCCTGATGCGGGCTCAGTGAGACCGCGGAAACCTCAGGAACAGACGAGAGGCAGCCCGGAGGAGCCTTCTCGCTTGCTCGCTGGTGCGCAATTCAAAGGCTCCGAGCATCAGCTCCGAGGCCAGAAGCGCCCTCAGAGTCTCCAAACCCCCGGCCCAGGAGCGCTCCTGTAGGTGGGGGTGGGTGGGGCGGAGCCGCCGCGACCTCTCGCCTGGAGTAGGAGGAAAAAAGGAAACGGCGGAGAGCCGGTGGGGGTGAACCGGCTGTTGCTTCGCTGCCGCTTCCTCAGCAGATCGCCCCTCCGATAATGCTGGCAGTCGAGAGACCTCAATTTTTTGTTAAAGGTTTCAGAGTTCCAGGGAGAAAGCGCCGTCTCTCCGGTTTCCGGGTCCGCCTGGACTTGCGTATCCTCCGGCAAGTTAATTTATCTCACACAGCCTCGGTTTTCTTATCTGTAAAATGGGTTTCCTCTCAGTAAAGTGGAGATGATGAAAGCACCTACCTTGGAGAGGTAGCAATGAGGACTTAAACGGAGCAACGTGCGCAGTGGCCCAGCCCTAGCCCACTGAGTGGTCCCCCTGCTGTGGGTAGCCCAAGCAGTGACCGCTGCCTGGACACCCGGCCTGGGGTTTTCTAAGTGTGAGGCCTGGCTTCCTCCAAGGAGATCCGTTCTGAAGAACGGGCACTGGACGCAGTCCATTAGCTTCTAGAGAAGGCACACAGGGACCCCATTCCACCGACTACCTCTTACACTCTCTTTTCTCCCCGACCTGCCCCACCCTCACACACACACACACACACACACACACACACACACACACACACACACGGACTCACACCTCTGTGCATTCCCGCACACTTAACCGCTCCCCTGGGAGTCTGGCCTTCAAACCTCCTGGATTCGAATTCCGGCTGCCATGTTTAGCTGTGTGCATTGTGCATTGGGCCTTCGCCTCTCCAATCATCATTTTACTCTTCTATGAAATGGGATAGCATTTTAGGGATCTGATCAATTTTTTTCGTACCGGGAATCGAACTCAGGACCTCGCGCTTGCCACGCAGGCGCCGTGCTGCTGAGTTATACCCCCGGCCCTGGGAATCTAATTTTAAATCTGCTTCCCTACAAGTGAACCAGAGGGCCTAGCCTATGGTCAGCAGCTGGTTTTGTTTTCCTCTTGGGTGTGGGTTTGGGAGTGGCCTCCCTTCTTGAAGAGTCAGCTTCAGATGGATGAAGACGGGATCCGAGTGCTCTTTGCTGTCTAGCTCCTCCTTCCTTGTCGACCCCTCGTAACTGCCCGGGGGAGGTGATTGCTGACTCTCCCCAGACCCCGCCCGGTTGTCAGGCCGCCCAGGCCGGCTGAGCGTGGAGGCCGCCTCCAGAATCCCCACCACAGCCTTCTCTGGTCCTCTCAGTTTGCAGAAGCCACCACTGAGGTCGGCAGGGACCCACATCGAGGCTGCCCAGATGATGTCTTTTTCCGTACTTGCTACCTTCTGGAGCTATAACCCGCCGGAGGCTTCCAGCTACTCCCGAACTCCCTCGGGGTCGGGCATTTAACCAAGTGGGTGGGGAACAAAACCTGAGCTAAACACCCTATTTTCTTTCTTTGACAAGTAATCGGCCGGAACGGCAAAATCCCGGCGGGGCAGCAGGTGTGGGGAGACCCTGGGAAAAACAGAATGCTAATGAGGGCCCAAGGGGGCGGAAGGCACGCGGGGGTTAGGGAGCCCCCGCCGCCTGCCTTTGAAGTGCACCTTTCCAGCCCTGCTCTCGGGGAGGGCAATTGAGTCACCCACCACCTCCCTATGAGGACATAGAAAAGAGCTGATAGAGGACCGAGGACTTCCTCTGTTTCTGACTTACTCCTGCTTCCTACGTCTGCTTCACGTTGCCTTTGACCTGTTTGCTACTGGCCTGCCCCATCAGACTGGGATTTCCTGCGAGGAAGATTAAGATGTATTCGTCCTCATTTAGCCCCAGTATCTTAGCAAGAAAGGCAAGAGTGACCTCGGTGTAAATGTAATGGTTAGTAATAGAAAAGACTGTAGACTTGCCTGTGCAAGGTGCTATTCTACTTGCTTTATATTATGTGTGATATTATTACACGTAGGTAAACTGAGGCACACAAAGTTAAGGAGCTTGCTGAGACTCTCGAAGTTAATAAAAAGAAGAGCCATATATACATACAATTCTGAGTCCAATGTTCTGCTTTTCTCTTAAGAGCCTAAAAAGGGAGGATTTAAGGAATTTGATCTCTGGTTTTCCTATCCTATTGTCTACCCTTCTTCCCTCCTCACCTCTCCCTCTCTCTTCTTTAGTTCTCTGAGACTTAGTTATTTCTGCCAAGTATCTGCCCCAGTCCAGACTTTCCCTCTCCTCATTTCTCACATAGGGCCTGGATAAAGATTCACGCGCTGTCACCCTGAAGCCTTGGTTCAACAGGATTGAGTTCTGCCCACCTGTCGTGTAGACATCCTGCACACCTGTATCAGTGTCAAAAACTTTAATTTTCATAGGCTTTACCATCACTGTTAGTGATGAGCAACTGATTTACATGCAGGGTATTGTTTCTTTTTAGAGACATGCCCTTTGCTCCTCTTAACAGCTGTGCAGCAATTATGGCACTATCTTTTCTACTTTCCCATGGAAATATATTAGCATTGAAATGTACACACAAAAACAGCCATGCAAAATGTGTGGTCTTTGGGGTGGGAAAGGTCTAAAAAAGGATGAAAAATATCTCTTAATGTCTAAAAAAGATTTAAATGGAAGGTCTGTTCACTTAGGAGAGCGTGTGTGTGTGTGTTTAAGAAGAAAAGCATTTTCACTTTACCCTTCATGGTCAAAAAGCTTAAAACCTAACATGGTTTGGGACTATGTTAGGTGTTGTAGCACACAGATCAAGTCACCCTTTCTTTCAGTAACAGATGAGCACCTACTAAGTACTGGGTGGTTCAAAGTGGAAAAGTAAGCAAGACATATGTATGTAATACATATGTATGTAGTGATAATTAACCAAACAGTCTCATAATACACTTTTTGAGAGCATTTTATTTTTTGCCTCATTTGGCTTTCCATGTTTCTTTATGTGAATATATGTATTCCCCAAAATATGAAAAGATGATGATGATGATAAACAGCAGCTAAATCCAGAAATTAAAAAATATTCTTTCATTTAAAAGGTAAATCAAGATTGTGGGCTGCTGCCAAAGGTTCTTGATTTAATGTTTAGGAAAACATTTTTTTTTTTTTTGGTAATGAGCAATGTTTAGTATGCTTATTAACTTTTATTTCAGGATTTCCCCTCCATTCACACTTTAGCAGTGAACAACACTTTAACTATATAGAACAATAACTAAGATAATAGCTTAAATAGGTCATTTTTGTTTGAAAAAATATAGTGAGTTTAGCATAATCCTTTGCCTCTCACACTGTGGGATCTGGTGATTTTTACTTTTTAAGCAAGTGACCAGCCTGTTTCAGTGTGTCACAGTGAAATTTAAGTTCTATAAATTCTTATAAAAGTGTTGGTAAGATCTTGCATGTGTCAGCAGACTCAAATCTACTTGTCCTTGCCAAAATGTTTTATCCTACCTGAAATTTTCTTTAAAAAGAAAGAAATATGAACAACCTTGCCATGATAAAAGTTCCTGCCCCTGTGGAAAGGAGAGCCAAGGTGGCAGATCTGGCCATCAGAGAACAAAGGGCCAAAGAGTGAACTTGAGATGGTGAAATAAAATGTAACATCAACAAAGAAAGGGCCATAGATAAATAGTAAAAGGACCAACTTACCACAAAAAAACCCATTGACGTTTTCCCAGAGTCCAGGCGAAGCGCTGGTGACCGGTTAATGTTGGAATGTTTTCCTAGGGTTAAAAGGAGAACTGGCAGCAAGTCTGTTCAGAATTTACAAAGTGTTTGAATAACACGGACAGTGTTTTGATAACACGTTTCCAGTGGGGGTGAAAATAATAGAATTTATTGAGACATTTATATGGGCCCCCTTGCTTGTGTGGGAGTTGAAGCAGGGTGGATGGGAGGTAAACCATATGTCATTGTACTCATCTATAACTCACCTCTGTAATTTATCCATACATGTGTGTGTGTGTTTGATGCGTAAGAGTCTCGTTACAACTAAATGCTTCTCAGTTTTGCTTTTACAAGATCCATGCATTGATTGTGGTCACTTTTAAGGGGAGAAAGAAAGAGGTCACCTGGTCGTTGGTTATAACCTTATGTTATCAGAATGAGCCAGTGGCTGTTATTGCTGAGGACAATGAAACACAAGATCTTTGATAAGGCTCGCACACAGCCTTGGCCTTGCCTTCCTTGTGGCCCTCAAAGGTTCCTACTTATTCTATCTCAGGCTGAAAAGTAAAGATTGGAGCTAATCCCGCCAGCATTTGATTCTGGGGTTCCAAGGGGTCTCCACATTTCCTCCCCAGTGTTGATGTTTTTGTTCCATGTATTCCAATACTGTCAGTTGAGCCACATAAAACCAGGCACTTTTCAATAAATGTCTCATTTGGATTTCATGAACCTTGGGGTGTAACTGAAATCAAACAGCAAACAGTCTGGAAGCTTCTGTTATTTGCTCAATTTAAGTAGGGTACTGCCTGACAAGTTTGCTGAAGCCTTTGCTTTAGCTCGTTTCTGTTCCCATTTTTGGAAAAGAGGGTTTGAATTTTGAAGTGTGTCTGGGACAGAGGAAAGCATTTTTATGTCCCTTTCTCTAATTACAAGTATTACTGGGCCAGCAAAAGAAAAACCCATTCCACATAGGTAATCACATATTTACTCATCTATAATTCTCTAGGTATATACCATGTGCAATAATAATAATGATAACAATAGTAATAATAATTAGTTAATACAGAACTATTAAATGAGTTTTTGTCCCTTCACAGCCAGGAGAAAAAAATCTGTAGTTGAAACAGTGTTTTTTCATTATTTTAAAGAGGAATTTGTAATATATATATACTTATAGAGGTAATGTAATATGCTTACCTAATCTCCATTTTGTAAACATTCTGGATCTCAGGATAGTTTTGTTAAAACTATTTTGAATCTTCAAACTTGTCTTTGCTTCTCCATTTGTAAAATGTTTTAGACTCTGGGTAAAATAATAGATTTACGGGGGAGATGGGAACTATACTGCAATTCCCTGCCCTAAGAATCAGTACAATCCCGATTGTACACACCATGCATATATTTAATAATTTGATGGCACTCAATCAACCCAAGAGCTTTCATGCCCTTGCTCTGGAGATGGAATAGAATCAACCCTTTCTGATGTGGCGCGGGGGACAGCTGGCTCGCGTTATTTGCGCCAGAGTGGGTCAGAACGATGCCTGTTGCCTGCGATGGCACTTTGCCACTTGCGCAGCGTTTCCCTGGCCACTTAGAAAGCATTTTGAAGGTACACCGAGGCCTGCTTCTCGCTGCGTTAAAGCGCAAAACTGCCGAGAACCCTCGGCCGCCCTGTTTCCAAAGTACGTGAGATACCGTCTCACACCTACTTTTCCTTCAAACACCCCAAGCTCAGGTCAAGGCTAATGCGGAAGACCCCATGACTTGTAACCAGCACCCGGTAGGTAGCCCATGGCTACGTCGCCAACGCCGCGCAGCCCCTTCCACTCTTTGCGCTCCGCTTGTGTGCCATCACGGAATCTCCACGGTGAAAATCATGAAGTGTGTAAAAATCGCAGTACTATTTGAAAAATCAGTCCTCAAGACTTCCGTGGGTCAAAATAAAACCAAAAGCGAGGGAGATAGGAGTGGACGGTCAAATGATCTGAGCAGACAACCACGCCAAAGGCGGACTAAACCGTTGGGACAAAATGCAGGAGCTCAGGGCTGAGCGCGCCTAGTGCCAGCTTTCCCGGCTTCTGCTTCCGGCGTCTCTGGCCTAAAACACGGCCGTCGCCCGGGCCCACACTTCTTAACTTGCCCCTTTGACCTCAGGTTGTGCCTTGACCCTGAAAACCTTCCTGTGCGCCTACGGTTTTCACCGCCACCCCAAAACACGGAGATAAGTGCCCTGCAGCATCCGAGTGCACTAAGGACCGCTGCATTCTCTAACCCACACCCAGCCGAGGGAGAAGTTGGTGCTGCTGCAGTCTGAACCCAGATTGGAAAGCTTCCTGTTGTTCTGGTGTGTGAGCGCTCAACAGATCCTACGGCCACCTCATCTGTTGCAAGCGAAAAGTTTCCCGTGTGATCGCATTCGGTTGGGAAAGCAGAGTCCCGATATCTCAGCCGGAAAATGCGCTCCCGGAGCGGTTACTGGCGGCGTCTGTAATTGCTTATTAACAGCAAACATTCAGACTACTCCTCAACTGCAAGGAAACGTGCCCCACCCCTTCTGTAATAATAAAACAATAAAAGAGGACCGCGCGGTTCTTGACTCTGCGGAAACGCAGGGAAGAAGCAGGCAGCTGGGGCAAAGGAGCTTAATTCAATATCAAACTGATTATTTCACTAATTATTCTACCTTCTGTGTTGTGCCAGAGGAAAAGCTCGGGGAATCTCAGCCGCGCGGCTGCTGGGGAACCTTTGTTTCTTGGTGTCAGGCTCCACGGAAGATGGTGTTGGAGGCGGGGGGAGTAGGAAACATACAGTATTGAAGAAAACTGAGTAGCGTGGATTTTAAATTGTGTGCAGTAAAAGTGATTGCCTCCAGAAAGCAGGGATGCTGGCGAGGGTATAAGGGTAAATGGCTGGCTCGCTTACTTTCACTCTTGTTTGGTCCCCAGTACCCACCCCACTCGGGCTTCTGATTCAGAGGCTGAGAGCTTAGGTCCTCGAGGATGGTGGCCTGCGCTCACAGTCCCCGGAATCACAAAAGTTGAGCGCGAGGCTTCTCTCCACAAACCCTTCCCACTGGGTAAAAAGATGGGACCCAACAGAAAGAGTTTCCTGTGCATTGAAGACACAGGAGTCCTCCGTAAGGAGGAAGGTGTGCCTTTGAAGTTACAGCTTCTGGCGGAAAGACTTTTTCTTGAGTCTCCCTCCAACTCGCCCCATTTCTACAGCCTTCTAGACACGCGCCTCCCTGCAAGCAGTTAGCAAGCGGAGACTTTCTCCCTCTTCTTCTAATACCTGCTCCTGCATTGCCCACGCAGAGCGCTGGGATGTCTCTTGTTCCCAGGGGCACCCCGCTATGGAGCCCTCAAACCCCGTGCCCCTAAACTCCAAGATTGATTCTCACAGCGGGGCAGTCTTTTTAAAAAGGAAAGAAAAACAGGCTAAAGAAAAAGAGAGTCGCAGGCGACTTGATCCAATTAGTAAATGCCTAATTGAATTAGTGTCATCTCCATCAGCCAATAGGAGGGCCCCCGAGCTGTGGACTTCAAACCCCTCCCTGGCCACACGTATATAAAGCAGCCAGTGACAGGCCACAAGTTTCCAAAGCATTCAACTAGACGGATGGTTTGGCGATAGATATAGGGCAGAAAGGCGAGGGCTGGTGGGTGGATGGGTACACGGATCTTAAATCCTCTTTTCCCTGGTTGTGAGTGTGGGAGTCCAGACGTACAAGAGAGACGGTGAAGGAAAGGCGGAGTGTTTCTCGGTCAGTTTCCACTTCCTGCCTAAAAAACTCAGCGCGCTTTCCTTGCGAAAGGACGCTGGCTTCAGGGTGCGCGAGTGCACGCTGTGGCTGCCCGCGAGTCCGCAGGTGGGTAGCCTGGGCGCGGGAGGAAGGGGAAGTTACCTTCCCCTCGGAAGAGGGCGCTGGCTCCCCCATCCTGCCTTTATAATAAGGCCACGGGAGGAGAGGAAGCAGCCAGCTGTCGTCTGAGCTTTGAAAAGCATGCAGTTAGGGGAACAACTCTTGGTGAGCTCTGTGAACCTGCCCGGCGCGCACTTCTACCCGCTGGAGAGTGCGCGGGGCGGCGGCGGCGGGAGCGCCACCCACCTCCCCGGCGCTGACCCCTCGCCTCAGAGGCTGGACTTAGACAAAGCGCCCAAGAAGTTCTCGGGCAGTCTCTCGTGCGAGGCGGGGAACAGGGAACCCACAGCACCTGGAGCAGGGGCCCCCGCGGCCATGCTCAGTGACGCCGACGCCGGGGACACCTTCGCCAGCGCCGCGGCGGTGGCCAAGCCAGGGCCCCCGGACGGCCGCAAGGGCTCCCCCTGCGGGGAGGAGGAGCTGCCTTCTGCCGCTGCCGCCGCCGCCACCGCGCGCTACTCCATGGACAGCCTGAGCTCCGAGCGCTACTACCTCCAGTCCCCCGGGCCCCAGGGCTCGGAGCTGGCTGCGCCCTGCTCGCTCTTCCCATACCAGGCAGCGGCCGGGGCGCCCCACGGATCTGTTTACCCGGCTCCCAACGGCGCGCGTTACCCCTATGGCTCCATGCTGCCCCCCGGTGGATTCCCCGCAGCCGTGTGCCCACCCGGGAGGGCGCAGTTTGGCCCAGGAGCCGGCGCGCCCAGTAGTGCAGGGGGCAGCGGGGGCGGGGGCGGCGGTCCCGGAGCCTATCAGTACAGCCAGGGGCCTCCGCTCTACGGGCCGTACCCCGGAACCGCAGCGGCTGGATCCTGCGGAGGACTGGGGGGAATGGGGGTTCCCGGATCCGGCTTCCGCGCCCACGTCTACCTGTGCAACCGGCCTCTGTGGCTCAAATTCCACCGTCACCAAACTGAGATGATCATTACGAAGCAGGGCAGGTGAGAGCAGCCTGGAGGGTCCCTGGGTGAGGGGATAAAAGGAGGATGTGTGGTCATGGGGGAAGCTGGGGATGAGGGAGCTGTGCCCATTCGTTCTTCGCTCCGCTCGGAGTGTTTCTTTAGCGCGCAGTAAGGCAGACACCAATTCTCCGATGCAGTGTTACCCTCCGTCGGCTTAGACTACACTCTCCCCTCCGCTCTCGTCATCCACACCTGGACTGACAAGGAGGAGGCGGAAATGGAAATTTGGGCTTGTGTACAAACCTGGCTTCACAAGATCTGCCGGCTCCTGGCGGATGTGCTGAAGATAGGCCGGTCCCTACTGGCGGGAGCGGAGCCGCGGATGGGGAAGAGCGCTGGAGCTGGCTGCTGCCGAGCGCGGTGAATGGGCTCCTGGAGTTCGAGGCGTCAGGGTCTCCGCAGGGCGCCTGTGGGAGATGCGTGCGAGGGCTGCAGTGCTGGCCAGGGAAGGTTGGTGGTTAGGCAGGACCTGAAGCCAGAGCTGACTCGGGTTCAGAGCTCAAGAAAGTTCTGACACATATCCAACTGCTAGCTGTGGCCTTTTTTGTTGTTTTGTTTTTTGTTATTGTGGTTTTTTTGTTTTGTTTTTGTTTTTGAGAGAGAGAGAAAAGTGAGGGTGGGTGCTGGGAGAGGGAAACTTAAAGGACACTTCTAGCCTAAAGCTATACAATATATATTCATATCCATACACTACACACGCGCGCGTGCGCAATGTTCTCGGGCACGCTTGCATTTAAAAATTCGTAATTGTTAGCATCCCGAGAGAAAATTTAATACGCATCTAAAAGTGTCTCAGAAGCACGTGCATTAAGGAAATAAGTACTACTTTGGAGGCAAATTACTTTGGAAACGAGGGAGATAGTCCGAGAGTTGACAATTCAAAAATATTGTCATAGTTCCAGGCCACTTTACTGGTTTTCTGTTCACGACAGACCTATACGTGTCCGGCTCTAACCCCATCCCGGGTGCCTGGGGAACCGTGGCGAGTCCGGGTGCGTTTTCGAGCATCCCAATTTAAATGACTTATCCTGCTTCTGTTCCCTTGCACAGGCGCATGTTTCCTTTCTTGAGCTTCAACATAAACGGACTCAATCCAACCGCCCACTACAACGTGTTCGTGGAGGTGGTTCTGGCCGACCCAAACCACTGGCGCTTCCAGGGGGGCAAGTGGGTGACCTGCGGCAAAGCCGACAATAATATGCAGGGTGAGGAGAAAGCAGGCCAGGGCTGGGAAGAAATCGAAACCCTGGCCTCAGAAAACTCCTGTTTAAGTCTAGCTCTCCCCTCTCCCCCAACCCTCTTTATTTGGGATCTAGAGGCGTTAGTATGAGTTTGTGTGGACTGAGAATTGCTAAGTCATATTTCTTGCCTACTGTTATACATGTGTATAAAAACCTTTGACTATGGCCCTACCCTACTCCCATCTCCTACATTTGAGAGACTGATAGAGAAGCCTCTGGGTGGGAAGTACTCCTGGCATTCTAGTGTCCCCTTGGGAAACCCCTGGCCAAGGTCGAGTTCACCCATCAAAGTCAGACCACCTTCCATTAGATGCCCTTCCAGCTTTAGAAAGCCCAGATTAGCCTTCAAGGTCCATCTGCTGTTGGCTGTTTTGAGATAATTAAGATGAGTGCGTTGACCAGGGAGGGCTGGTGAGGGTATCATTAGAGTCCCGCTGGTCCCTGGCCCAGGGAGATTGTGCTGTACATGTAGCTCTTTTATCCCTTCATTTGTAGACAGCCCTATTGGGTTTTGTGTTTTGTTTCATTTTTCTCTTAGGCAACAAAATGTATGTCCACCCAGAGTCTCCGAATACTGGTTCCCATTGGATGAGACAGGAGATTTCCTTTGGGAAATTAAAACTCACCAATAACAAAGGCGCAAATAACAACAACACTCAGGTAAAGTGACAGAGGAGGGGGGTCTTCTGGTTACTGGTGTCTTTTCTAAGGAGAGTCAATACTCTACTGCGTTTATCATATTTACACTTGTGACCTGTTTGCTCACCTATTTCTAATCTTGTTTTTGAACTTTTCTTATTTTTACTTTCTTACTGGATTTCAATTGCACTGAATTGACTATTAGGAACAGAAATATTGAAATCTTTTGGGGACTTAGGAAACCAAAAGGAAAGAGTGTTTATCATAGATATATGCAGCTATGTTTTAAGTTTCAAAAGTAGCAATGCTAAGATCATAAGATCATAGAAATGAATATAACAAAAAGAAAACTATTGATAGGGAGCAAGCAGGAGTCCCATCCCCAAATCTGCCATTCGTTAAAATCTACTTGTTGAGCCTCTAAGGGACTTTTTAGATTCGGCAACTCTTTTTATGTGTCGTTTTCAGATGATAGTCTTACAGTCTTTACACAAATACCAACCACGACTGCACATTGTTGAAGTTACAGAGGATGGTGTGGAAGACTTGAATGAGCCCTCGAAGACCCAGACGTTTACCTTCTCGGAAACACAGTTCATCGCAGTGACTGCCTACCAAAACACGGATGTGAGTGCCCCAGAGTCTCAGGAATCTCTCAGGCCAGGTCTAGTGTGATAAAGCATTCAACAACTACTTCTCTCCCCTTTTTAGATTACTCAACTGAAGATTGATCATAACCCCTTTGCAAAAGGCTTCAGGGACAACTATGATTCGTAAGTGCAACCTTTGTTAACACTTGCACGGTCATCTTTAAGCAGGACACGCATCATCACTTTGCTGAGGACATACTTTACAGTCAGCTTTCAGTGTTTGGAAGTTTTCTCTATTTTTATTTTTGCCTTAACTAATTTTGCTTTAGAAGATTCACAGAAGGTATTTATTTATTTATTTATTTATTTATTTATTTATTTATTTAGTGTTACTGGGGATTGAACCCAGGGCCTCCACACTGAGCTACATCCCAGCATTTTTTGAGACAAGTTCTCACTGAGTCACTGAGTTGCCCAGCGTAGGCTCAAACTTGCCATCCTCCTGTTTCAACAGCCCAGTGCTGGGATTACAGGCCTGCTAGAGTTTTTAAATTTTAAGAATCTATTTATATAGCTTCCTTTCTCATTTGATCCAACATTTTATCCTCACAAAAACAGGTGGTATTACTTCCCCTCCCCCTTTTTTACATAAGAAAACCTGAAAATGGAGGATGTATTTTTCGCACCATCCAATAGCAAGACCCTACTCTTTAGAATCTGGATTTTCTAGTACCACAGCAAGCATTCTTTCCATCACATTGACCAGGGAGGGTTGCTGTGAGTTCATGTTTGAGGACTTGCAAAGGTAGATTTTCAAGAGTTTAAATACCTAATGCCTGGGAGGCAACTTTTTCTTAAGTGGTGGGAAATTGTTCCCAATAAGCCAAGAGTCCAGCTAAAATTGGCCAGGATGTCTTCTGCTTCTGTTCCTCCTGTTTACCAGCGGTCTCCATACAGACACAACAGCACAAACCCTTTGCATTTCTGGGAGGCGGTTTGTTTGGGGACAACATTAGGGTTTTTTTTTTTTTTTTTAAGTGTTTCTCTTTATATTGTAGCATGTACACCGCTTCAGAAAATGACAGGTTAACTCCATCTCCCACGGATTCTCCTAGATCCCATCAGATTGTCCCTGGAGGTCGGTACGGCGTTCAGTCCTTCTTCCCGGAGCCCTTTGTCAACACTTTACCTCAAGCCCGATATTATAATGGCGAGAGAACCGTGCCACAGACCAACGGCCTCCTTTCACCCCAACAGAGCGAAGAGGTGGCCATCCCTCCCCAGAGGTGGCTTGTCACGCCTGTCCAGCAACCGGGGAACAACAAACTAGACATCGGTTCCTATGAATCTGAATATACTTCCAGTACCTTACTCCCATATGGTATCAAATCCTTGCCCCTCCAGACATCCCATGCCCTGGGGTATTACCCTGACCCAACCTTCCCTGCAATGGCAGGGTGGGGAGGTCGAGGTTCTTATCAGAGGAAGATGGCAGCTGGACTACCATGGACCTCTAGAACCAGCCCTCCTATATTCTCTGAAGATCAGCTCTCCAAGGAGAAAGTCAAAGAGGAAATCGGCTCTTCTTGGATAGAAACACCCCCTTCCATCAAGTCTCTAGATTCCAATGATTCAGGGGTATACACCAGTGCTTGTAAGCGAAGGCGACTGTCTCCTAGCACCTCCAGTAATGAAAATTCTCCTTCCATAAAGTGTGAGGACATTAATGCTGAAGAGTACAGTAAAGACACCTCAAAAGGCATGGGGGGATATTATGCTTTTTACACAACTCCCTAAAGAATTATTTTAACCTTGTAAGCATTAGCTCTTTGCAAATGGACTTGGTGGTGTTTTTGTTGTCTTCTTTGCCTAGGTTGCCAAAAAGACGTTTGCCCTCCACCTTGATGCATCCTGTTTTGTGCAATTCTCTAAAAGAAGGTGCCAAAGCTTTTTGATTGCTGCAGGTAACTGAAACAAACCTAGCATTTTTTCCTTTATAAAATAAAGTTAATGGAGGACTTTATGAAGTGTTTTTAAACTCGAGGGTGAGTCAACATTCTGGATTTATTTACTGGAGACACTAAAGGTTCAGAGATTCAGGCTGTGAAGATTGAGTGCCAGCTCTATCAAACGAGTTAAAATCTTTGGCTCTCAGTTTCTATTTGTAAATCTTAAAGCAAGTAAAAGCCCAGAGTGTTAGTGTGTTTTGTTTCTAGAAAAGAAGAGCTGGGCCTAAGGCTTCAACAGGCAACTTTTTGCTATTAACCTTCTGCCAGGGGCAAAAGATGTTAGGCCTGGGAGTCAAGACTTTTGTCAGAGTGCTGGTTTTACCTGACTCTGATTCCTCGCAGGCTTTGGGAACAAGCCATGTCTGCCCTAGTCCAAGATTGCCTCACTTGAGACAAGCTAGGCCTCTGTGCTGAGGTAGCCAATAGGACTCAGGAGAGAGTGAGGAAGGAAGTCACAAAAAAAAAAAAAAAAAAAAAAAAAAACTGTACAGTTGTGCGTGTTTAGATACACTGTAGAATAATGTGGAATATATTGTACAAATAGGCTACATAGGTGTCTCAGACAATGTAAAATTGGTGCTTTGGCTTTGTAAAGAATTTGCAAATCACCTAACAACAGCTGCAGGGGCATGGGGAGAGTTTCATCATCCCCATATTTGGGAATATTCTGTTTACTTCTTAGATAGTTAAGAATGTATGCAGCTACTCTGTACTAACTTGAACCATGTTTAAGGAAAACTCCTATTATCCTCTTCCTTGGCCATCTCCACTCCCCACCTTGGTAATGTGAAAAAACAACAATCTGATGCCACAGCTCCTATAGGCTTTTTAGAGATCTTGGGTTTTATGTACAGTCTTAGTCATTTTTAATAAATGTGGTTCAATAAGGGAACGGTCACAGCTCTGTCTTCTGTACTGTGGGGTTTATGCTTTGTTTTAAAAATCTCACTTTGCTTCCTCCTCCACCTTTTCCAGAGTGAACGCTACCTCAGTCCCCTCTCACCCCATGGAAGGATCCAGACTCTCTTAACTGGATACTGTAGTCTTGAGGGAGGGGGGTGGGGATGCTTTTGTTTATCTTTTTCTCGAAGATGAATGGAGCAATTTCCTCGCCCCACTGGGAAGTCTGGACAATGGGTGTTGACTGGGGCCTGGGAGTGTTTGCAGACAAGATGTAAAATTGCCCGCTTCGGGTTTAATCCAAGCCTCCAAAACCTTCGTCCCTATCCTTAGTTTTCTGGTTTCCCAGCATTACTTGGGACCATCAATTTCTGGGCCCAGGTAAGCTCTCTGGGAACCCCCGCGGTCTTTTGAGTTCCGGGTCCCTGAGTCGCTGCGGGGCACAACAGCCGCCCACGACTAGGTTTTTGCTCCCACCCTCGGCTTATTCTGAGCCCACTCTTGCTGGTTGCCCGCCTTCGTAGCTGCTGCTCGGCGTCCTTTGCCCCCAGCCAGATTTAGCCGGGGACTTTGGTGCTGTGGCTCAGGTTGGCGGTGGGCGCGGCACTTACAAAGGAGAATTCGGTTGTGCCTCGTACCCCCGCTTTGCACAAAGCCATGGGCAGCGGTTCGCCGGGCTTAGCTCCATTTAGCGGGGATACATTCCCGGGAGGGCCAAAGACCCATCCCCTGCTGAATCCTGGGCGCGCCGAAAAGTTAAACCAAGGAGTGGGGCGGAGAGCCCTTTGTCCCCCCGCCAGACACCCCGCCAGGCTTATCTGCAGACTGCTTCCAGCCCAGCTTGCAAACCTTTCCAGCCCCCTCTCACCCCGGGGTAAAGGTCTGGCTGGGAGGGTCATTTCTCTAACTGCTTGGCGCGGAAATGCAGCTGCTAAGAGGATTAGCCGCTGGGAGGCGAGCGATCAGCCGGGACCTCCTCCCCTTCTGCGCCCAATTAAGGTTGCCGGGAGCTTGTACCTGGAGTGCCCTTTCTCCCATCCCCTCCATCCTTCTGGGGCTCGGTCTTTTCCTGCGCCGGCAGTGACCTGGGGGGCGCAAACTCCGAGTTCTGCCTTTACCACAGCGCCTGCCCAAAAGTCTTTGGCAAAGTCGCCCCGAATTTGGCGGGGCGAGGGGAGCCGAGGGCAAACACCTTGAAGATTTGCTTTTTAATATGCATTCTCTGTGGATGAGAGATTTGGACTCGGACGCACAACACCTAATCTGCCCTGCCCCTCTTACATCCTCACCGGCCGCGGCGTGTGGGGAGATGCGGTGGAATGCGCTATTTCTGCCCTTTAGAAAGCCCCAAAACCCAAATCACAGCAGGGAGAAAGCAGACTCTGGCCCTAGTCTATTTCAAGTCCTGTATATTTTTGCACCGTACAGTATAAAGAACCTGAAACTTGTGAAAAGCCCCTCACAGTGTTTAATAGAAACGTAAGTGGCTGAGTGGCCCCAATTAACACCTTGTGATAAGACATTCCTAAGATGGAGTGTCAGACACCAAATTGTGAAGAGTTGTATCTAATTAATCCTCCTAGGATGACACCGATAAACAAGCCTCTATTTAAATAAAGATCAAGGCCTCGGCGCCCCGTTTGTTTACGTTCTCCACCAGTGTCCCTGCGTTTGCGCCGGTGCTGGCTGCGTTTCTTGCGCAGGGTGGAGACTTTGGCTTGGGGGGTCTGCTGGCTTGCCAGAGTTTGGGTCTTCCTCGTTCTTACCCCAAACAAAAGTACTTAATAAAACAAACAAACTGCAACGGAAGAGGAAAGGAGCGGTGTAAAGACTTGATTAGGAGTAGGAAATACTTCTATCATTTTCCACGCGTGTCCTTTACATCGCCAGTTTCTGTCCTTTGGAGGTAAAAAAGGAAAAAGGAAAGAAGCAAAGCACACGTACTCCCTGGATTTTTCTTTTCTTTTTCTTTCTTTCTTTCTTTCTTTCTTTCTTTCTTTCTTTCTTTCTTTCTTTCTTTCTTTCTTTCTTTCTTTCTTTTCTCTCTCTTTCCTTATGCTTTGGGGACGATTCGGAGCAGGACCTTCCTTTAACCCACACCCCGCCCCAGTACGGGTTCGCTCCCGGCGATTCCAGGATTCTTCCTCTAAGATGCAAAGCCAAGAATTGCTGGGATGTAGGTTAGCTATCCTGGGGGTGGGGTGGGGAGTCGCCAACACCTGGAAGGAAAACCAGGAAAGGCGGGAAGGATCAGGGGGAAAAAAAAGAAAAAGAAAAAGTAAAAGAAAATAAAAATTTAAAATCCTTGGGCAGGAGGGGAAGCTGTAGACTAGTTTGTCATATTTTCAGACTGTGTTTGGGCCCGGGTTTGGTACCAGTTCACTACAGCGACCTATCTCCAAACCTCAAAATACAATTTCCAAGCTCCAAGTCTGCTGTTGGTCTCAGTTTCCCTCCTTTACGGCTGCCTTTGATTATGCTTTAAAGCTGGGCAGAGGCAGACTCATGGTCTAATCTCTCTCCTCTTCAGTCTCTTCGTTCTTTCTCAAAGATGGAGACAAGGAGAATTACATTAAAAAAAAAAAAATCTCTGCAAGTGTCGTGGAAACGTTCCGAAATGAAAACATCCCCACATGCTTTTGATTTGTATCCACATTCAGGCGCCCAAAGCGAAGCAAACGAACAATTCCATGTTTACTCTCCTGAACGCTGCGTCCTCCGCCCTTCCCAGCTCCTCCACTGTGCCCCCCACCCGCCTCATGGACGCAAAAGGGTTTAGCTTTCACTCCGTGGAGATTTCGAAATCACAGGAGACTTTTTCAAAAATGCAATTTGTAGAAATGTATTGGTGACACCAACTGAATGCCCCTCTATGAAATGCCCCCACCCAGCCCTTAATTTCAGATTTTTAAATATGTTAGTTTCGCAGCTCCAGCTGGACGACTCCGACCTAGGAATCCATCCCCCTGCGCCTATCTCTGTCGCGAGTCAGGGTCGCTCCTGCCACAGGCCGAGGTCTGGGCGCAGCGCCCGCGCTTCGCCGGAACTTGAATCTCCTCCTGGGCTCAAGAGCCGAGCGATTCGGGAGCAGGCTGGTTACAGAGATTTTCTCCTCTCCTTTTTCTCATCCCCTTTTCCTTCTCCTTCTAAAATGATGGCCCTCTGACCTTGGTGACCACCGAAATTTTTCCTTTTACAGTGTAGGAGAAAAGTAGGCTTCTCTTGGGGACATACACACACACACACACACACACACACACACACACACACACACACACACACACCTGCCTTCGCAATCCTCTGCGTGTCACCGAGGACGCCTATCAAGTTCTCCGAGGGAAAGACTTAGGCCGAACGGTTCTGAGCACTGCTCCCCGAAGTCCCCCCAAAGCAGCACCCGCACACACTTTTTCTCCCGTCTTGTTAAAAAAGCCCCAAACCTCCATCCATAAGACCTCGTAGAGGCAGCACGGCTCGCACAGTAACTTCTGCAACTCTTAAGTCTGACCAAGCGCTGCCCACACCGGTAGCGAGGCGAGGACCGCGGGCCTCTTGGCCCCAGGCTCGCTCGTCCGGTGCCTGCTGCGGGCGCTGCTGGCCTCCGAGCCACGGGCAGCCTTCGCCATCTGGTGGCCACAGGGAATAAAAATCTCCAGCCCCGCGGAAGAGGGCTCCTTCCCGTCTCGTCATAGAGATCGCTTCTTTGTCAGGTCCCTTCTCTGTGGTCTTTTCACCCCACCCCATGCCTTCTTTAAAAGATGCTTGGTGTAGGGGAAGAGCCCGGAATTTGGAGTTCCGAGACAAGTTCTAGTCCTCAGGGGCGGTTTACTACCTGCCTTGGCCTAGGCTCCTCAGTTTCAACTTATCTGAGTGCCAATGAAGAAAAAAATATTATAAAATTAACTGTTTTATAAACTGTTGAGTAGCTGTAAATATTAATAGGAGTTATTAATTACAAAATTTATAATGTGGCATGTGATACCATAGACATGATAGTATTAGACGCATTAGCAAAGATTAACCTAGAACTAAGATGTGTTACCTACAACAACCCATGATGAATGTAATCATTATGTACTGCAAATATGCACTAAGAAAAAGGAAAAAATATAAAAGATTTATTAATCTAGAAATAATTATGGAAATTTCAAATATATTAAAAACTAGAGAGTAACAGACTCACACGTATCCATCTCCCAGCTACAATAATCATCAATTTATAGCCTCTTGTTTTGTCCCATACTCTCCTTTCCATCAACAGTCCCAGAAATCCTGTCATCTAGTCCATAATTACTTCCATACATAGCTCCAAGGACTCATTTTTTAAAATACACAATTGTCATAACATTATCACACCTACAGAATCGACAATGATTTCTTAATATCATGGACTATCCACGTATGTTTCTCTAAAGTTATTGCTGTTGTTCTTTTTGTTTATTTCTTACAGTTGGTTTGCCTTAATTAAGATATAAACAAATCCTGCTCATGAGGTTGATGTGTCACTTAGGTCTGATAATATAGAGACCCTCCCCCAAACTTCACTTATGTATTTTCTTGCAGTTTTCTGAAGAGATGAGATCATTTGTTCTGTCTACTTCTAAAGGTTCTAGAGCTGGTTGCCTGTATTGTTTTGGTGTTAACAGTATCCTCTAACCTTTGTTTTTCCAACAAAGTGGGAATTAAGTATGAATAACTGACCCGATTCAGATTTTTTTGTAATAATATTTCAGAGATGATAATATTACATCAGGAGAAATGTCTCAGATGTCATTTTATAGATGATTGTCACCTACAACCATTGTTTCACTGAGGGATTGACAGAAGAGGCAAATCTTAGTATAGTTATTGTTAACACTTATACGTATGCATTTAAAGTCACACTTCGACTATGATGTAAACAGAATGAACCCCGCCAAACCAAGATCTCTGTTCTTCATATATTATCACAGGAAAAGAGCTGTGGCCCTCTAGGGGACAAGGGACACAGAAAAACAAGTGATAAAAGGAACAAAGTACATAAATTGGTAAGATTAAGCAAATGAAATACATTTATGAAAAAAGTCTGATATGCACAAAGTTGCTAAGAAACCACATTAAACTAGTGCATAAGCAAGTGGTAAAGTATGTATCTGCTTGGTTTTCTACTCCCGGGGAAAGCTACCAATCTCCCAATCCCTTTAAACATAAATTTCGAGAACTCATAAAGCAGAGCGTCGCATGCAAATCATAAGTGATAAAAGGATTATCAAATAATGTTATGGTGATCATGGGGGAAGAAGGGAGTAACTTCATCCATGAGAAATAAAGAGAAGTGGTTTCTTCCCACACAGTTTTGAGACAGGAAGGCAGGCCGTGGTTAAAACTGGCTGGGAAGAGTTGTGACAAGGTCCGTGAACACATTCACAGAACAGATTCCAAAGCCCAACAGGTTTCCAATAGGATAGGATGGCCTAGACCTGACGTCAGCCTCAGGAGGGGGTGACACAGAAAGGACAGTCCACACTGAGTTTTTGCCACTGTGTTTGCTCTTGCATGATGGCCCACCCTCACCCGCATGCTGTAGGGTGTACTTTTTTTCCTACTTTTACTTGGCTCAAACTTGCTCTGCAGTGCCTGTTTCTTTTCCTACCTTTGATAAAATTTTGCTACCGTTTGTGCTTGTCTTGACCAATTCTTTGCGCAGGACAGAAAAAAACCTAGAAACCACCTCCAGAAGGAGACTCCAGCACCCCAAATCCGGTAACAGTTAGGAGTGGGGGAAGAGTTTGAGGAGGGAATCTGAGAGAGAAAAGCCCAAGTTACTTCCCACAATTGATAGCCCAGAATTTCTGGAAATGGAATGGAATTAGTGACTGAGACTACTATGGTCATTCTAAGAATATCAAGGGGAAATTTGCCATGTAGTTGCCATTGCTTGAATTTTGTGTCCATCTCCATTCCAGACTCCAATTGCAGCCTATTTCATAGGCCACCAGGCAGACAAACTGCTGTAGTGGTTTTTCTAGTCCCTCCCCTGCCCCTTTTCCTTCTCATTTGAACATTTTCTTCCCGTTTCCCCGTATCTGTTATAAATGTTTGTCCTTCCTTACACTTTTGGTTTCTCACACCAGAGAAACCATGTGATATTTACACATGTATGTCCAATTTATTTCACTTAAGAGTATGGTCTCAAGGTGCATCCATTTAGCTAGAGACATCTCAAGCTTATCCTTCTTTATGGCAGAGTAGCACTCCATTGTATAAAAAAAAAAAACCACCTCTTCTTTATCCATTCATCAGGTGATGGGCATTTGGGCTGTCTCCAAGATTTAGCTATTACAAACTGCTACAGCGATTTTTTTTTTTTTGTGTGGGTACCGGGGTGTCGACCTCAGGACCTCGTGTGCCAGCAGGTGCCCGTGCCGCTGAGCGATATCACCGGCCCCTTTTTCGTATGTGGGATCCGGGAGTCGAACTCGGGCCCTCGCGCTTGCCTGGCAGGCGCTTAAGCCGCTGAGCCATCTCACCGGCCCATGTTACAGCGATTTTTGATTGTCACTATTTCTTGAACTGACCCAATGTTAATTCCATAAGAGCATGGCTTTCTGTTGAATAGAACTTCTTCCTAAGTCCTCAAACCAATCGTCATTTCTGAGTCACTGAAACAGAGAGCTGGGAAGTAGGGACTGCACGAGCCCTGATCACTCCATTAGAGAGTCAGGAACACAGCGTCACTGTGACAGGGTTTGCCAAACCCTGTGAGGAACCCATTGGTCTGCCAGGTACCATGGGTCAAACTCTATATATTTTTTTTTTTTTGTGGGTACCGGGGGGTCGACCTCAGGACCTCGCGCGCCAGCAGGCGCCCGTGCCGCTGAGCAATATCACCGGCCCCTTTTTTGGTATGTGGGTTCCGGGAGTTGAACTCGGGCCCTCGCGCTTGCCGGGCAGGCGCTTATGCCGCTGAGCCATCTCACCGGCCAAAACTCTATATTTTGGACATAAAATGTTTCAGAGACCTGGAAAATATTTACTTATGAAAACATTAAATTCTAAAACATAGTTTTTGTTATGTTGTTTCTTTAAGGACTGAATATTTGAGGTCTAAATTGATTAGTGATTAATCTTGTTTGTCTTTTTGTACCCCGAAAGCATAAGCCTGTAATGTAGGGGCATCTGCTTCATCTTGCACACTCAGCTGTAAGGTAGTGAGCTCACACAATAAAAATCCTCCCGCCTCACATATTTACTGATTTTCTTAATCTCAGCAGGCAAGTTTTGTCTTTATTTTAAAGTCCAAGAAAACATTTTTTTTGTTATGTTTTCTTCCAGGATTCTAGTTTCTCTGCTTAAAAGGTGATTTTTGATCTAATTAACCAAATAGTCCATGTTTAACACTAAATATTGATAAGCCTGTAGATATAGACTACATGGTTGTTGTAGAAAAGCACCGAGGTGCATGGGTTGAATTAATATGTAAGAGTGTGTAAGTAAGCTTGTATGTGGGAGTGTGTATTTTACTCTAGAACTGAACATAATTAACTGAGATCACAGAATGCAGAGTATGATTAAAATTAAAATGATATAGTGGTATCTATAATTTCCTTTAGAGACCTTTCTGCTCAGAGCTGCCAAAACAGATTGTGTAAACAGATGAGACTGTGGGAGGGAATCCTAAAGCTATTGATGAAACATTCACCTGAAAAAACAGAATGTAAACAGAAGTCTCTAGGCCTACAATGAAATCTTAACCTGGAGGTGGATGCCTCAAAATTACTCCCTCCCATTCTTCCTTCACCATTAACAAAAAGAAATTCACTGAGAAAAGACAAGGCAAGAATTTCCAAGTCCTGAATGTCCTTTTCCCTTTGGAGTTTTAAGGACAATTTTATGTGTCACACATTCTTAGTTGGTTCCCCGCGAAGCAGAGCAGGAGACTCTATGGTCAAGACAGTACGGTCCACTTGATTTCTCTGTTTCCTCCATACGTTGCTCTTTAGGCAGGATCACTGGATTCCAAAGACAGGGCAATAGACGAGGCCACTGGACAAAAGCCACAGACTGAGAAGACTTGGCCAGCCCATGGTAGCCCCTCAGGAAGGTGAGGCTGCCCTCCGACCCTCTGATCCCCAGCCCATGCCCTGGTGCTGCTGAATCCGATGGGGACTGGGAGGGCTAGGAAATTGGTTGATGCAGTTATAGAGGACAGCGCCCTGGGCACAGGGAGCATGGAGGATGAAGCGTGGAACTGGGATGCAATGGCAAAGGAATCCAGCCCAGCTGGTCACCTCAACTGCCTTGATGCTAAAGGTTAGCCTCCTAAATACTTTCCAGTTTTTTTTTTTTTAAGTAACACCAAAAATATATTTTAAGAACAGCTGATAATCTGTATTTGTATGTACACTCCCCTACTTTTCAATGTTGGCAAATTAGTTGAACAAATTAAATAACCAAAACACTTCGGTGAGGAAGGCTCAGCCACAGACAAACTACTTTTGGACACTGCTCGGTATCAATGGTATGACTATAATTGAATCTCAAAAATGCTAAAAACAAAAACCAGGCATGGAAGCATTCACCCCTAGTTTCAGTTTCTTGTGTGGCTGAAACGAAGATTTCTTGAGCCAACAAACTTAAGACGAGCCTAGGTAACAGAATGGGACTTTGCCTCTAAATAAATAAATAGTTTTTAAAAAGTTGTGAGCAGTACTTCTGTTCTAGACAAGATGGAGTAATAGAGATGTAAATTACATTTCCACCTGGAGTGGAGGGGGACTAAATTAAAAACCAAAAAAATGTACTTTTTAAAAATGGCTGGCAAGCGCGAGGGCCCGAGTTCGACTCCCAGAACCCACATACGAAAAAAGGGCCGGTAATACCGCTCAGCGGCACGGGCGCCTGCTGCTGCACGAGGTCCTGAGGTCGACCCCTGGTACCCACACACACACACACAAAAGATGGCTTTGAAGACATTAGAAATTAGGCAATGTAGAGTAGTAATTCATTAAAGAAGAGAAACAAAGTGGGCATGGTAACACATGCCTGTGATCCCAGCACTGAGAGACTGAGGAGAGAGGACCCTGAATTCACGACCAACCTGAGCAACTTAGTGACTTAATGAGACCCTGTCTCAAAAATAAAAATAGAAAATTTGGGATGTAGGTCACTGTGAAAGCCTGTTTTCAATCTACAGTCAGAGAGAGAGAGAAGAGAAGAGAAGAGAAGAGAAGAGAAGAGAAGAGAAGAGAAGAGAAGAGAAGAGAAGAGAAGAGGAGGGGAGGGGAGGGGAGGGGAGGGGAGGGGAGGGGAGGGGAGGGGAGGGGAGGGGAGGGGAGAGGAGGGAGGGGAGGGGAAGGAAAGGGAAGGGAAGGGAAGGGAAGGGAACTGAAACAAATGAGGAAAGCTCTAAGTTCCAACTATCTGCCTGAGAGTTTCCAGGATGCATCTTCGGGTGGGCTGGGGACTCAAACAATGTCCACTGCCTCCTTGATTTAAGGGGACAAAGTGGTGAGGTTGAGGCTGAGATGCCTAGTGTTCTCAGAGTGGAGATGCAGAGAGAAGAGTGCTGCACGAAGAGAGCTATCCAGAGAACAGAGTAGGTTCTTCTTTGACTCGCCACCTGAATACTGATCAGCATGTGCCTGTGAAGAAGCAACTCAAAGCTCAGGAAAAAAGAAAACACTAAAAATGGTTATGTGGGCTGTCTTAGTTGCACTGTTTTCTTATTGCTGGGACACAACATCTGACACCCACATCTTTTTTTAAAATTAAATTTATTGGTACATTTTAGATATACACAATGATCATAGTCATCATAGGGAATTTGTACCCAAACATGATATATTTTGATTCATTTTTTCCCAATCCCCTCTCCTCCCTTCAACCCACCTTCCTTTCCCTATTTACAAAGTTTTGTTTCAATTTTATCCTTTTTTAATATCTTTTTCTCCTTTTCCCTTCCTTCCTTTCCCCCTCCCCCACCCTAGTTCTTCTTTCCTTTTGAACAATTTCTTCCCATTTCACAATATCTATTGTACATTTTGATCCTTATTACTCTTTCAGTTTCCACACCAGAGAGACAATGCAATGGTAACACATGTGAGTCCAATTTATTTCACTTAAGAATATGGTCTCAAGGTGCATCCATTTACCTAGAAATGCCTTAGGTTTATCCTTCTTTATGGCAAAGTAGTACTCCATTATATATATTAAAAAAAATCCTCTTTATCCATTCCTCAGTTGATGGGCATTTGGGCTGTTTCCAAGGTTTAGCTATTACAAACTGTGCTGCTATAAATATGGGTGACACCCACATCTTAAAGGAGGAAAAGTTTATTTTGGCTCACAGTTTGTAGAGGTTTCAGTCTAAAGTTAACTGGCTCCAAAGCAGGGTGGCACGGCAGAGGGGCATGGCAAAGGAGAATTGCTTGTGATATAGTGGTGTGAAGCAGAGAGAGACCAAGAGTAGAGGGAAAGAGATATAAGCCTCCTGGCCACGCCATCAGGGACCCACCTCCTCAAACCAGGCTTTCTCTCCCAACATCACATTTAGTGGTAAACTCATCAGTGGACTAGTTTACTGATGAATATCACACCCCCACGAACCAATCACCTCCCCAAAGCTCCACTTATGAGCATATGTGGCTTTAGAGGGACATCTAGATATAAACTGTAACACAAGGTCCCTCAGCCTTAGCACGACTGACATTTTGGGGAGAAAATTCTGTATTGTGGGAGCTGGATCGTAGATATTTAGCAACATCCTGGCTTCTACTAAATAGATGTCAACAGCACTCTTACCAGCTGTGACAACCAACAGTGTGCAGATGTTGCCAAATATTGTCTGTGGGGCAGAATTTCTCCAGTGGAGAACCGCGAGATGAGAGGGGTGACTAAGCAGCGTTTGCACTAACTGGGGATTGTTCCTGTCTCACTAACCAGGATAGAAAACTTCATAATTTATGAGCTGTCAGAAAGAAGACTCCGAAAACTTTTCCTTCAGTAGTGGGGCTAAAGTAGCTCTGGATTAAAGGCTGCTCCATTCTACTCTCATCTAACAAGGCTCACGTGCGAGAACTGAAACTTTAATGTATCCCAGAATAAAGCTATCTATAGCTTTAATACATAAATATATCTATAGTAATAAAATACATAAATACATAAATATATCTATAGTAATAAAAGTAACTAGCATAGAACAAAGGTAAAAATGTGTGGCATCCAATCAGAATTTACCAGACATTCGAAGAAGCAGGAAAACGTGACCCACAATAAGGAGAAAGCAATCAAAGCAAACCTAAAATGACAGAGACAACAGTGGTGAAAACTATATTCCATATGCTCAAGGAACTAGAAAAAAGACGGGTTAACTAGAGAAATGGGTGATTATATAAAAAGAACTAAATTGAACTTCTAGAGGTGAAAAACTACAATCTCTGAAATGAAATATATACTAGTTGAGATTGTACTACCCACTACAGAAGGAAAAATTAGTAAACAGAAACTACACAAAATTAAAAAGCCTGAAAAAACTTTGAACAGAGCCTTAGTGAGCTTTGGTTACATTTGAGCAGCCTATCATACGTGCAGTCAGCTACAGAGGCCCAGAAAAGAACTGGTGGAAGCTGAGCATGGTGACACTTGCCTGTAATCCCAACACTCAGGGGGCTGAGGCAGGAGGATCAGGCTAGCCTGGGCTACATAGTGAGTTCAAAAACAGACAAGATTACATAGCATGACCCTGCATCAAAAAAAAAAAAAAAAAAAAAAAAAAAACACCCGGGCTAGTGATATAGCTCAGCAACATAAGTGCCTGTCTGGCAAGCACGAGGTCCTGAGTTCGACTTCCGGTACCTGCATATAAAAAACAAAAAGACAAAAAAAAAAAAAAATCACGCCAATCTTTGGTGATAGAACTTTCACAGCTAACACTCTGAGAACTGTTTAAGGGCTCAGAAGTTATCCTCATACTCTTTTCCAGTTGCACCTACCCCAAGGGCAGCACAGTTTCTGACAGCATAGAGCCATATCACTGTCCTCGTGTTTTATGTGAATGAAACGTCATGGGCTTTCTTTTTGCATCTGGCTTTTTTCACTAAATATATGCAGTTTTTCATTCAATAGTATGTATGTTTTTATGTTGCCTTATTCCTTTATGCTGCTATCATAAAACACCTTTGACTGGCTAACTTATAAAGAAGAATAAAAAACCTTCCTCTTTTTGTTTGTTTGTTTTGAAAGAGAGTAAGGGAAAAGTATAAAACTATTTTAAAGACCAAAATTTCCTCCCCCAAATTTGACAAAATATGATTTGTAAGAGAATTAGGGAAGAAGGATATTAAGATACTTTAAAGCTATAGATGTTATATCTTTTAATAATATTTTATGTTTTTCCTTTTTAGATCCTAATCTGTGGTTATTGAATTTATTCCTGTGTGTTATGTGGATTTAGCATGTATTTCTGCTAGTTTACACTACATAATTCTAATAAAGTTTCTTAGGGTTTATAGTCAATCATGCCCTCAACATGATTATAAAAGTCATCTTGTGTCTTTATTTCTACTATAGTAACACTCATCATTTTCTGGTTGTTTTGGTTTGGTTTTTTTCAGCACTAGGAATGGAACCCAGGGTTTCACACATCCAAGGCAAGTGCTCTGCCACTGGGCTACATCCTGAGCTCTTTTTTATTTTATATCAACACAGGGTCTCATTAACTTGCCTAAACTGGCCTTGAGTTTACAATCCTGCCTCAGCCTTCTGAGTAGCTGGGATTATAGGCATGTGCCCTCATGTCCAGCTTGTTTTCTGTTCTTACTGCTTTAATTAGGATTTCTAAAACAATGTCTTCTTAAACCACAAACAGGAACTTACTGGGAGAATGTTGACAATGTCTAAAAACCCAGGCCTGGCAGTAGGACGGGGAACTATTTAATGTTTTCTTCCATGTATACAACAGACATTTCAAGATTCAAAATCGTGGAAAAGCAAATCCACCTGACTAAATTTATGTCACTTGCCCATGCTCGGCAGTACTAGGGCAATGAGAAGACATAGCTCTACTTCAATTACCCATTAGGGAAACCAAGTAATTCAAATCTACTACAAAAGATTTCCTTATGTCTTCTACAAATCAAATTTCAATCCCCACACACTGTTGTGGCTACCACTGAATTGAATTTTATTATTTTAAATGTTTAATTTTCCCTAAAGTTTCATATAAATGAATCATGTAATGTATGCATTTTTGTATCTTTTTTTTTAACCTGGCACCTTTCTCTCAGCTTAATGTTTTTAAAATTCATCCATATTTTGTGTTTATTAATAATTTGTTTCCTTTTATTGTTGTACTGTTTATTCATTTCTGCATTTGAACACTTTTTGTTTTTAATTTACGTACTATTATGAATGAAGCTGCCACAAACATTCCTATGCAGGTCATATCTTTTCATTTCTCTTGAGTAGACCCTTAGAAGTACAATTGCTGGGCCATGTGATAAGTATATGTTTAACTTTATATGAAGCTATGAAACTGTTTTTGAAAGTATTTTTTTTAACAGTCCCACCAATAGTGAGTAAGAATTCCATTTGCTTCACATCTTTACCAACATGTGATATGGATAGTCTTTTAAACTTTAGCTATTTCAGTGGATATACAGTATTATGGCATAACATTTTACCTTATGTTGTATTCCCCTGAAAACAAATGATGTTAAGCATTTTTCATGAACTTATTAGTTATTTACATAACTACTTTTGGAAAATATCTGTTTAAGTATTTTGCCCATTGTTAAAATTTGGTATTTTGTCTTCTTAAGCCCCATTTAATCTTTAAATTATATGATTATTTCTTAATTTGTAAAGTAGTCCTTTTGGGGGGAAGATCCTTTTTATTGTTGAATTCTTGTTTAATTGGATTATCAGAGAACATTGTCAGAAATATTTAATTTTTAAAATAAGGTTTATTTGAGTGTATGTAAATGACTTTAAAATTAATCCAGGGACATAGAAAAGAATAGTCTCTCTAGATTACAAATTGTAATAGGGCTATTAATTTAAATTTCTTGTTTATATCATTTGAATTTCTTTTGTGCTTGATTATTTTCTACTTGAATTGAGCAAATTATCTTAAAATATACTTTAAAATTTCCTAAAATTACATCTTGATTAATTTTGCCTTGTATTTCCAGAGATCTTTCCTTGATGTGTTGCACTACTCTCATTAATGCTAGCACTTTATAAAAATATTTTTTATTCTCCTCCTTTCAAATACATGAGAAGATAGTGCATGCACAGTCTCCACGTTAAGGCTTAGCATGGCAATGTGATTGATTATGTGTTTAGGGCTAGCTCATTTAATTGCTGGTGCAATTTTTCTCCTCCACTGGTCTTACAGAAGCATGCACTGATAAGTACCACATGAGGATCGCTGCCTTATAAACTTTTCAGACTTGCAACAGACTTTGTTTGAATAATGCATAAAATTATTATGCTAATCCACTAAAACTTTTAAGATTATTTGTTTCCACCACATGGCCTAGTTTATCTTGACAGAAGGAACCATATTATTTGAGATATAAAGGTTCATATTATTACATTTCATCTTGGATTATCCTTCTATTTTTACAAATATGATTTTTATTTTATTTGATGCATTTGACATGATTTCTCTTCAATATTGATATCATCAGTTTTCGTTTTCCTATTTCTTTTATTTTTACCCAACATACCTTGGTCTTCAATATCAATCTCTCCCTGTCATTTTAAGTATACTTTTATTTATTTATTGTTTTTGTGGGTACTGGGGGTCAAACTCAGGACCTCGTGCTTGCTAGCAGGCGCTTATGCCACTGAGCTATCTCACCAGCTCAAGTATACTATTTTTATTTTCAAAATTGTTGCATTTGATTTTTTGACAAAAACTAAAAATTTTGTCTTCTGTCCATTTATGTTTATTATTATAAATTTTGTATTTGGTTTTATTCCTTTCATTTTATATTCACTAATTTTTTCACTTGTTGATTATTCTTTTCCCCTTTTCATACTTTTATGGACAAGTTTTTCTTCCTTATACTTCTTTACCCACTAATTTGTAAGTTCCAATGTGCTCCCCTTTTTGCTTAGTCACTATGTTGCTATCCATGTAACTCTTTAAAGTTACTCAAATTTAATGCCCTAAAACAATAACGGCTGAGCCTGGCATGGTGTCACTTGCCTATAACTCTAGCACCGGGAAGTGAGACAGGAGGATCACAGTGTGAGTTTGAAGCCAGCCTGAACTACATAGTGAGACCCTGTCTCTACCCCTACTGTTATGGTTTGTGTCTAGATGTCCTCCCAAAGCCTCATGCAGTCACGGGGGTGGACTCTTCAGAAGGGGCTGAATCTAGAGATTTTGATTGATTCATGGTCCAATGCTGGGATTAACGGTGTGAGTGTTACACCCACACTAGGGTGTGTAGCCTGCATATACTATAAGGACCAAAGAAGCGCTCTCTCTTATTGTTTTTGCTGTCTTCCACTGCCATGAATGATTGCCCTTCTGCCATGTGCCACCCTGCTTTGGAGCCAGCTGATAATAGACTGAAACCTCTACAAACTATGAGATAAATAAACCTTTCTTCTTTAACTTTGGTTATCAGGTATTTTGTCTCAGCAATGAGAGAAAAGTAACTAAGACAGAATTTGGTACCAGAGTAGTGGGGTTGTTGCTGTGACCATACCTGACCATGTGTTTCAGGAGCCTTTGGGAATGGCTTGTGGGAAGAGTTTGGAAAAGTTTGGAGATACTGGTTGAAAAAGTAGAGCTGGAACACCTTAGGCTGTTCTGTATGGGAGATTCTGATCAGAGCTCAGAAGACCAGAAGGCTGATAGAAATCCTGCTGGTAAAGACCAGGCTTGGGAGGTTTCTACTGGGAAGAAGGACTGCATTGGCTGTTGGAGTCCAGGTGATGTGTTTTATGGCTTGACAGAAAGTTTGTCTGCCTTTTGCTCATGTCCAGAGACTTTGCCTGAGACTGAGATTAAGGGCAGCAAACTAACTAATCTTGTGGAAGAAATGTCAAGGCAGTCAAATGTTGAGGCAATGGCATGGCTACTGTTGGGGGCTTTTAGCCAGATCTGTGTTGAGAACCAAGAGCAAAGAGCCCAGCAGAATGATTTAAAACATTGTGAGTTTGGCCAGAAAGGAAGCTCCAGTAAAGCTATGGACTGCAAAGATAGAGCAGAGGAGATCTTGACTGCTGACAAGGAACAGGAGAATAGAAAAGATGGCCTGAGGGCATCACAAGAAGCAGCAAGACTTCATCCTTTGTAGCTTCAAAATTGCAAAAATGGAAGACTTTGCTTTAAGAAGAAAGCTGCAGAACACCATGTTCCAGAATGGCAGTGGCCTAGAGAATTTCTTCCTTGGACTTGGATTCAGAGTGCTCAGGGATCCAGGTATTTGACCCCTACAGCAAAGAGAGAGGGAATCCTGGCTACTGTTCCTGCTGGCAGAAGACCTTGACATCATCCACGTGGCACTGGTTTTAAGTGCATGCAGAATGGAAAAGTTGTGGGCTCAGGGAGGCTTCCACCCAGATTTCAGAAGAAGCCCTGGGAGGCCAGGCAGTGTGCCCCTGAGAGGGCAATATGTAAAGCTGTGAGTGTGAAGCCAAAGGTGCAGTGGAGACCTCAGAAGTTTGGAGAAGCCAGGAACATGGATCATCTGATGAAAACTGCAAGGAGGGAGCAGAGCAGGCCCAAGAGAGGAGCCATGGGAGTTACAACCACTGGAAGTGCCTTAGAGGTGGAGCCACACAAGCCCTTTGGGGTTCACATCTTGCCACAGATTGTTTCCGATGCTCCACATGGAAACACAGAACTTAGTGTTTGCTTTGCTGTATTTTGGACTTGTTTTGGTCCCATTCCTTTTTATCCCCCTGTTTGGAACTTTTGAAATGGAAATGTCTATGTTGTTCCATTGAATGTTGGAAGTGTTTAACTTTCCTTTCATTGTACAGCAGCTCACAGCTAAGAGTTTACCTTAGATCTCAGAGGAGCCTTGGGACTTGGACTTTTCAACAATGCTGAAACTGTTAGGACTTTGACAACTCTTAGAGATGGACTACATGCCTTTTGTGTAAAGGAATGTACATGAGTCTATGGGGGGTGCCAAGGGCAGAATATAATGGTTTGTGTCTAGATGTTTCCCCAAAGCCTCGTGCAGTCATAGGTGGCGGGCTCTTCAGAAATGGCTGAATCTAGGGTTTTTGATTGATTCATGGTCCAATGCTGGGATTAAGGGTGTGAGTGCTATACGCACTCCAGGGTGGGTGGCCTGCATACAATATAAGGAAGGGAAAGAGGCTTGCTCTCTCTCTCTCTCTCTCTCTCTCTCTCTCTCTCTCTCTCTCTCTCTCTCTCTCATTGCTTTTGTTGTCTTCTGCTGCCATGAATGATTGCTCCTCTGCCATGTGCTACCCTGCTTTGGATCCAGCTGATTATGGACTGAAACCTCTACAAACTGTGAGCTAAATAAATCTTTCCTTCCTTAACTTTGGGAGTCGGGTATTTTGTCTCAGCAATGAGATAACTAACTAAGACACCCCCCAACCATTTATTTTGCTCACAAATCAGAACTTTAGGTATGGTCATGTGGAGAAGGGTCCTGTCTGTTCACGTGTGGCTTTAGCTGAGTAAGATCTACTGAAGGTTAGGAGATTGGTTTCCAAGGTAACTTGCTAACATGGATGAAATGTCAGTACTGGCAGCCAGCTGAAAGCTTTGGCAGGGTTAGGGCTAGGGCGCTTGCTTCCTTTCCTTGTAGCCTTTCGGGCGCAGTTGAATTACAAGAGTAAGCATATAGCAAGTGGTGGGGGAGAGCACTAGGGAGAAGCTATATACACCTTGCCTTGGAAGTTGTACAGTGTTACTTTGCCCTCTGCTAGAGAGGCAGCTTCAAAAGCTTGCACAAGTTCACCACAGTGTCCGAATTTTAGCAGAGCATGTGGGAGGACAAGTGTTGCAGCCCTTCCTGGAGAATACAGGAATCAAATTTTCTTCTTTCCACCTTTGAATAATAATATTATGAGGACTTCTGTATAACTTTTTTACCTGTGCTGTCTTAATTAGTACTGTTGTAGTAAGTCTTCATGTCAAGTAGGACTAGCATTCACCCTCTCGCCCTTTTTTTTCCAATGGTATTTTGGCAAATCTTGGTCTTTTTTTCTTCATATTAATTTCAGTCATCTTGTTGATTTTTTCAAAAAATTTTAATGAAATTTTTTAGTTTACTTTGAATCTATAGATAAATTTGGGGAGAATTTGTGTAATGGTATGTTTTTTCATTATAGATTTTTAAAAAATTCTTTGCATAGGTTTTCAAATTTTCTCCCTAAATGATTTTTGCGTCTCTTATTAGATTTATTTATAAATATATCTTAGTTCTTTGTTGCTATTTCAAATCTTATATGTGTTTAAATTACATTTTTAAGCTTTTACAAGCTCACAAAATTACACCTAATCATATTACTCTATTATTAGTATTATTATTGTTAGTAGTGATACTGGGGATTGAACTCAGGGTCTTGAGCATACCAAGCAAGCCTTCTACTGCTGAACTACACTCCTAGCCCTCTTTTCACTTATTTTTGGAACAGGATTTCACTGAATTGCCCAGGGCTGACCTCGAACTTGCAGTCCTCTTGGCTTAGCCTTCTGGGTAGCTGAGATTACAGGACTATGCAACCACGTCCAGCTCTTTCTTCCTTTCTAATCCTGTCCCTCTGTTTCTTACACCAAGACCACCAGAGTAATGCTGAAAAAAATAGTGAAAGCAGGCGTACTCATCATGTTTCTGGCTCTAACCATCCCCTTCGATCACAATTTTAAAGAATTTTCAGCCTACTGAAAATTGTATGCAAATACACATGTTCCTTCAACTAGATTCATCCACTGAATACAAGTTTCCTGTGTTATGACATTATCATGCATGCTATTCTAGTTATTTTTAACATACTTATTAAACCTTAAATCATACCTTGTAAAATATTGCTATCTTAAACAATAATTTAAAAACTAAGTTAAGATAAGAGTAAATATTGTCTACCACTTTTAAGTAACTACAGCTAACAGCATTTACTATCATTAGAACACAACCCATTGTGCCTCTGGAAAAATCATCCTAGAGATTCTGAAACTTTTTCTGAGAATAGATTTGTCTTTGAATTACATTATTGCAAGTCCTCAAAACACAGCCCTTTAAGTTTAATGTACTCTGTCTGTGATTTGGGAACAGTGCCCCTTCATTTTATTTAGATTTTTTTTGAAACAAAACTTTATAATACTGTTCTCTTCCTGAAGAATTTTATCTTATGGTAAATATCTGCATTTTTTCTTTTTAATTGAAATGTCATGCTTCCTTTATACTTTGAGAAGCAAGAAATGTCAGATGTCATCGTGTGTACAGAGCTTTGGCATGTCTGAGTAAATGAATTGGAGAATGAATATGTATTGAAAGGTTGTCCATGTTCTCATAATAAGCCAAATTTAGATAACCATGGGGAAGATTATGAAAGATTAAATGGTAGGATATGTCTTAAACATTGGGAATTGAATCCAGGGAGATGGACTTTTTAGTGTTTAGATCCTTTTTTGGCATTTAGAAAACTATTTTCATATTTTACAATGGAGTTTACAGGTATATGGGAGTAAGGTTGTTTTTTAATTTTTAGCAATGCACATAATTTGTTTTTAATTTTGTTGGATTGTTTTTACATTTGGGAATTTTAGTTAGAAAAAGGCTACTTTCGTTCCAATCCTAGTTTTGTTTTTAAGCAAGTTTCATATTCATGAAGGGGGAGGATGTTTTAATGTATGTGCTAAAAGATTTTTTTTTTTTTTTTTGTGGGTTCCGGGGGTCGACCTCAGGACCTCGCGTTGCCAGCAGGTGCCCGTGCCGCTGAGAGATATCACTGGCCCTTTTCTCGTATGTGGGTTCTGGGAGTTGAACTTGGGCCCTTGCGCTTGCCAGGCAGGCACTTATGCCGCTGAGCCATCTCACCGGCCCATATTAAAAGATTTTTAAACAGAATTTTAGGCAGAAATTTATATTCTGGTGGACAGATTACACTGGAAACTGAATCTGAGGAGATAATCATCTATCAAGATTTTAGAAGGCTTTCATTTTTACTTATGTTTCAAACACTGGAGGGAAAATATTTTTCCTTTAAATGTCAATTGTTAGAATTCAGATAATTGTATCAAAACAAACCCATTCACATAATCTGATTAAATTAAAGGCAGACAATGTGAGTCCATGTCTCTGAAGAGTCTCTTTGGTTGGAGTCAGGGTTCTGTCCCTGTGCCTTCATTTTCACCTTGTCTTTGCCTTAATTTTATGACAGTCTTCTCTTAAAGACCATCTTCCTTCTTCCCTGTCAGAGTCATCCTCTCAGCCCCCTACCTCCTCCACTCTAGCCCTCCTTTACCATCTGTAATGGTTGATACATTGTGTCAACTTGTGCTGTCTAGAAGTTTAAGTGACTTAGTGACTTAGCAGGGGGCTAAGGTCCTCACTTTGTAAACATCCTGAGCCTGTGCAAGAGGAGGGCAGGGAGATGGTGTGAGTGCTACACCCACCCCAGGGTGGGTAGCCTGCTTACAGTATAAGGGAGAAAAAGAGGCTTGCTCTACTGCGCTTTTGCTCTTGCTGCTTTTGCTGTCTTCTGCAGCCTTGAACGGTTGCCCCTCTGCCACGCCACCCTGCTTTGGAGCCAGCTGATCACAGACTGAAACCTCCACAACTGTGAGCTAAATAAACCTTGCCTTCCTTAATTTTGGGTGTTGGGTATTTTGTCCCAGCAACAAGAGAGAAGTAAGCAAGACACCTTCTGTCTTCCTCAACTCCTGCAGCACCTACACCACCGCAGTTAAATTTTGAAAGCACAGATTGGGGTTTACATCTCATTTCAGTGGCTTACTAATGTGCTGACCTTTGGCAAGTGCTCTTAGGAGTTCTGGGTCTCAGCTTCCACTTCTGTAAAAGAAGCACCAATTTGTTCATCAAATGCTGGTTAAGCACCTACTGTGTGGCAGCACTATTCCAGGCACTGGGGATGCGCAGTGAACCAAGTCTCCACTTAGGGAGTTTGTATAGGGCTCAAATGAGGAAGAGGAAGAGACTAGATAAGTGTGTGAGTGAGAGTGTTTAAAATGATTCATTATGAAATTAACCAAGAAAGGAATAAAGTAGGGGAAATAAGGGAAATGATGGATGTAGAAAAGGGGGCAAGGATAAGAATAGCCTTCATTTTATGGGTTGTTACAAAGATTGAATTAACAACACTTGGTAAATGTGAGCTATTATTAATGTAAAATAAGGAAATGCATAGAAAGTGCTATTAAGTCTTAGCCACTTTTTCTGTTATTCCCTTTCTAGATTATAAACAATGTTGTGCCTCTAACCCTTTGCTAAACATTTCGTAGGCACACACTTTTTAGTTTGACTTGGATATGATGAATTTTTTACAAGTATTTCCCATGTTGCAGATATTGTTCTGACCATTTTGCAAACATCAATTCACTTGGTGCTCGTAACACCTTTATGAGACAAATATGTTATCCTCAGGTAACAGGTAAGGAAAACGAGGCAGGGAGTGTCAGAAAATATGCCCTAGGTCATATGCATGGTAAATAGCAGAGACAGATTTCAACTAACACAGTAGGGTTGAAGACTTTAGATGCTGAAACTGTGCTATTGTCCTGGGTCCATGAAGAGCAATCTTAGCATAAATACTGGGTTCTAAAATGTCCTTGAGCTGCCCCACACTCCTATGATGTAGACACTGTTATTCCACTATGATATATGAGATAGCTGAGCAGCAAATCAACTCAAAGCCACCTATTCTTCAATGCCATGAGCAGCTGACTCTAAAACCAGTGATTGGGCCGGTGAGATGGCTCAGCGGCGTAAGCGCCTGCCTGGCAAGCGCGAGGGCCCGAGTTCGACTCCCGGATCCCACATATGAAAAAGGGGCCGGTGATATCGCTCAGCTGCATGGGTGCCTGTCGGCACGCGAGGTCCTGAGGTCAACCCCCCGGTACCCACAAAAAAAAAAAATAAAATAAAATAAAACCAGTGATTTCCACATCTCTTGATGCTACTTTTTCCCCCACCAATCATCAGTCATATATGCGAAGAAAAACTAACTTTTTGAAGACACGGTTTGCATGTTCAGACTGAGCAGTATTGGCAAAATTTCAATTTGTTGATCAGTTTTAGGATATGGAGCAATGTCAAAATCATTCTATTTCACTGGGGTTTGTCTTTTTTCATGGTTTATATTCTTATTGACCACTAGGGAGCAGATTTGGGCTACCACTGTCTTCTCAGAGAGAAAAACAAGGACACCTATTCAAGCAAGGAAGAACTGTAAACTGATGTCAAACATTTCCATGAAAATTAAAATGTAAATGGTCTTGCCTTCTTGTGGGGAAGATGAACAGAGTGAAGGCCAGGAAAAACGTATGTGTGCCTTAGAGAACCTCATCCTTTGTGTGGTCATGTTCTTAATTCTGCAGAAATAACAGGAATGATGGTTCAGCAACAAATTTTCCCTCTACCCTGGCTAAAATCCCTTAGTGTAAGGGCCAGGACATACGTGAGTTAGGAGCTGGTAACAAGAGGCTTGGAGACAGATGAGGTCTTTTGTTGGCTGGGCATTCTCAAGCTTAGCTCGAGAAGTAATGAAACCATGTGCTGCTATAATTGTGCCATTGTGCTAAAGTGCTCACAAATACAATCTGCTTGTAGATTGCTGAGGGTCAATGGTCCACGGTCTGGCTTGCTGCGCACACTCAAGTGACTGACAGCCTCTGATGAGCACCAATGGTATGCCAGTTAGTGTCACGGGCAGCCTGACAGCTATTACTATTGTCTGATACTATTAAGAACGGATTTCTATTAACACACTGGAAGTCAGCAGAAAGGAAGAGAGTGAGTGAACATGCTGGAGCTTCACACTCTCATAACATGGTTTTTGTTTTTTTGTAAAGGGAATCAAACTCAGGACCTTGTGCTTGCCAGGCAGGCACTGTGCCGCTGAGCTATATCATTGGCTCTCATAACATGTTTAAAGTAGCTTCCAGTTGAACTGGATTGCACCACGTCTAAGCACGGCTGGGGTAGAGCAAAAGGCATCATTCTCTTCTCCAGAACTGGAAGCAGAAAAAGTTTAAGAAAAACAAAATTGAAAAAAAAAAAAAAAAAACTGTGAGGACCAAGTGTCTATATATCTAGATGGATGGAATTGTCACCTCATGTTAGGCTTGAGTGTGTGTGTGTGTGTGTGTGTGTGTGTGTGTGTGTGTGTGTGTGTGTGTTACTAGAGACTGAATCCCGGGCTTTCACATTAAGCTACATTCCCAACCCTGTTTATTTTTTTTTTAAGACAGAATTTTGTTAATTTGCCAAGACTGGGTTCAAACTTTGTACCTTCCTGCTTCACTCGCCCAGAGTGCTAGCATTACACATGTATATCACCATGTCTGCCCCTGTATTGGGCTCCATTCTCATGCGAAGCTCCATTTGCAGCCTATGTGGGCTGTGGACCTCAGATACGCATCTGTCATTTGAGTGTATGTGACATTCTTTCATTCTGTTACTTCCAGGTACCCTGTTTCTTAGAACTCAGTTCTGCACGTCTGACCTGTTCCACACCTACACCTATTTTAGTACAAAAGTTATCAGTGGAAACAAGTTACTCAGAGTGAGTCTCACCTAAAGCAAGGAGGAAGCCAAAGTGAATGCACACTGAAAGCTGGGGCTTTCTGTTGATCTGTAAGTCACTTGAAGTTGCATATTCTCACTTTGGGCACTTGGGCACTTGGGCACTTGGGATCCTTAGGAGAATCTTTTGATTTTTTTTTTTTTTTTTTTTGTCTCTTTATGATGTGTGTTCCCTGAGGTTTTCTGCCAAGAAATGAGAAAAGCTGTTTTTCGGAGTACCATTTATTTCACAGAGAATAAATACAGAGGAGTTCAAGTGATGGAGTTGGAAGGTCTTGAGTATTAAAACTATTTCCACTACTAGTAGCTGTGCAAAATGTAAGAGACACTTACTTTCTGTAAGTCTCAGTAAAGTTGGAGTGCAGGCATACCTAACCCACAGGTAGGGGGAGGGCCGAATAGGATACATGTATGGAGTGTGACTATAGGCTCCCGCTCAGTGCACATTCAGGAAAGGTGAGCTGTGCTGCTTTGCCACTTTTGTCACTTCCATCCTCGCCACGGCAGCAGCTGCTGAGATTCTTCCCCCTCAGTGGTTTTTAGAGCCAGTGGTTGTTTTCTCCAAAAGTTTTCAAAAACAAATTCATGACTTTTTTCTTTTGGTGAAGGTTTTTCTTCTTTAGCCTGGCAAACATTGCCATATATTAACCCACATTCAACCAGACATGCTGGAAGCAGAAAAAGAAAGGACTTGGCTTCATGGGTCTCCCTTTACTCTGCCATTTCCTTGCTTCCTGGTATGAAAGTGATGAAATACTGAGGTCAGAGTGTTGCAAATGCCTGAGGGGGAGTGCCTGAGTCATCTTTTCATTGCTATTATAATTCTCACCTGCCCAGAGCCCACTTCTTCCAAGTCCTCTACAGTTCATTTCAGGGCTTGTGCCTGGGTGAGCCTATGTGTCGGCTCTGACCTCTGCCTAAGATGTAATGGAAATTCATTGGATTTCTTCATTTGACAGCTGGTTTGGACGTAGGCTCCAATTTTGGTTGGATAGTACTCATTTAGACTCTCCTTGCTCCCCGACATGGCTCTCTTTCATTTCTTTTTATGTTAATAGGGTCGGGAGAGGAAACCAAACAATTCTATCACTGTAGCACAGCTGTTTGCTGAATACTAAGGAACTTGGTTGGTAGAATTGTATCCTTCCAGCCAGGGTCTTTAAGGCGATATGCAAAAAGGAGCTCACCGTGCATCAGCAACTTCAGCATGTGTGTGTCTGGGGATATGTTGCACATGGCAGTTAACTGGTTGAGGGTATGTCTGTATACACTGGGCATGAGTTGGGAGTAGTTGAAATGGGAACACAAAACTGGATCTTGGATCAGCACTTTATATGTATCATCAATAAACCTTTATGGAAGGCTTAATTACACGTGGTCCCTAAATCTTGAGATCTATTGTGATTACTATGGAGAGAGGAGACGTAACATATTAGAAATTAACAAGAGGGGATAATAAATGACAACAAATAAATTCTTTAGGAATTTAAACAAGGAAGGATTCACAAAAGTCCTGTGGGATTCTAGAAGACTACAGGGAAAAAACAAAATTTTAACTAGACTTTGAAACGAAAGTAGGACTCAGATAAGCAGTGTAGCAGGGCAATCTCTAGATAGGGTGGCTTAGAACCTAAATACACTGTATTACTAGTATATCAGTCAAAATTTTTTCGGTTGCCAATGGCCAAAACCCAACTAAAATTTCAAATGAAACTAAAATGACACATATAGCAGAAGTTCAAAACATGGTGCTGATTTTAGGTCTCCAAATATATCATCAGAACACTACCACCTCCCCATGGCTCAGCTCTTTTTCATGCTGGCTTTTTTCCAGGTAAGCAGTCTCTGTAAACAGGACTATTTAGGGATTTAGAATCAAATTCTATCAGTACAAAGGTACACACCTTTTCCCCAGCAGTGCAGCAAAACTTCCTAGATTCTCGGTCTCTATAAATTTATCAGTGTGCCCAATGGTATGGCATTTTCTGATGGATCTGAGTCCTATGCTCACTTCTAGAGCCAGGTGGTGGGACTAGCCCAACCTGGTTCTTTTGAACCAACAGTGGGACAGGTGATCCCATGAAGGAAATCAGGATTCTATCACCAGAAGAAAGGAATGGATTATGAGCAGACAGAAACAACAGATGTCCACTGCCATCTCTTCCATTAGCGCCCATTGGCGATAGCTCATATTAACTCCTTTTCTGAGTTTCATCATGTCTTTATACAAATACTTAGGTTCCTCATCATACCCTCAGTATTAGACTCTAAATCTCAGCCAATAAGAATCCATTCTACTCTTCATTAATAGTAGATAGGTTGGATGATTAATTCAAGCCCTTGAGAAATGAGTAACAGCAAATCCTCAATTATTTAGAGTGAAGAGTGAACTATTTCTTTCTAGCTATCAAAGGTTATTTGACCAAATTATTGAGATACAGTAAGACTATGGCATTCATGACTTATCCCAGTGAAGAAACCCTATCCTTCAGTATGAATCTAAGAGTTCACCATAGGAGAATGTTCAATTCAACAGAAAATGAGAATTTAAATATATTTGGAATATTTTTGTTTCCAAGGGTGAGAGTAACCAAGGTCACAGCTCTCTCCACCCAAGAAACAATGTCATTGTTCTATTATTCCTTAATAGACCAACACTCAGGATCAAGATAAACGTGCAAATGAGTTGAATTGTACTTGCAAATTGGGACTTGGCAAATGTATTCGGCAGGCAATGAGCCATGTTCTTTTTCATTCTGAACGCTTGGCATTGAAAACTGCCTACAGCTCTACTTAGCATCTGCATCATTAGGGATTTGGAAACTAGGCAAATGCACTAGTCTGTTGTCTTAACCTGCAAGGCAATTTGTTCCTCTAGATAGCGCACACAAGCCTTTAGTTGAAGAAATACATATCTCATACATTCCACACAGCTTCAGAGTTGAAAGGCATCTTATGTTTGTTTTGTATTTTTTTGCTTTTAATCTTTACTTTTCGTGTAATATTTTAAAGTCTTTATCATTTAGAACAGCCAGTGACAGATACAATGCTCTGTACAAGCAAATGTTAGAAAAAAATGATTCTAATGTTCATCTGGATCGAAGGCCATATGCTATGGTTTGAATATTTGTGCCTACCTAAACTCTTGTTGAATTTTTTCCCCCAACACAGCAGGATTGAGAAGTGGGGCCTGTAAGAGGTGTTTAGGGCTACATGGGCCCTCTCCCCTCCTGAGTAGATTAATACAGTTTCACAGGAATTCTCTCTTGTGGGACTAGATGAGTTAAGTAAGTGAGTTGTTATAAATAATGTTTAGCTTTCTCAGCTTTCTCTTGCTGCTCTTTTCTAAGCACATGCTTAACATTCTCACACAGGTTCTCCAGTGTGGTGTCATCTGGCATGTTACGACACAGAATGAGGCCCTTGCCAGTTGTGCTCTTCTGATCTTGAACTTCCTTGCCTCCAGAACTGTTGAGTTAAGTAAATCCTTTCTTTGTTATTTACTCAGTCTCAGATATTCTATTTTAGCAATAGAAAATGGACTAAGACATCATACCTACACAAAACTAACAAATTTTAATTTTTTAAATGAACCTGAGATTTTAATATATTATTTTTTGAAAATTAAAGTTAATAAGCTATACAATTTTCTTTAATGCAGTTAGTCAGCCAGGCGTGGAGGCACATGCTTGTAATGTCAGCATTCAGGAGGCTGAGATAGGAGAATCACTGCAAGTTCGAGGCCAGCCTGGGCTTCATCCTGAGTTCAAAACCAGCCTGCATACATAGCCAGACCCTGTCTCAAAAACCAAAAGAAAAAAGAAGCTATTCGCCATTATAGATAAAAGTAAAATTTTCCTTTTGTCTTCCCCACTCCTAATTCCCAATCCTGGTGTTTTATTTTACCTTTCCTTTAGTAAACTGCGTTATCAGTTTTGATGTGTGTTCTTTCCCATGCATACATGCATACAAACACACATGCTTTTATAGAAACTTGAGAACATTATCCAATGAATATTTCTGTTGCAGAATTTAAGAGATTAGAGAGACCATTGGAAAACAGGGGGATTTTATTAGGTGTAAACCTGGCTCAGGGGATGCCTCTGTGTCCAAAATGGCTGAGTGCTGGACAAATGGAAGGCTCCAGTTTTTGTATATTTGGTCAATGGGGTTGGTCTTTGGCACAGAACTCATGGGTGGGCAGAAGGAGAACAAAGACAGTTTTGTCAGATTGTGACAGTTTTGTATCTTGGTGGCCCTGCTTAGACATAGCAAGATGTTATGGGAACAGAAGGTTATAAAATTTACTTACAGGGACAAAAGTTATGTGTATCAGAACAAAGAATAACAGCTGTAGGGAGGGGGAAGTTTGAGAAACTTGACCTTTTTTTTAAGTCCTGCTTCATTTCCATAATTGACTATATTAAACACCTCTATCTCCACCTTGCTTTTAAAAATTTGACACCATACCTTGTAGGTCTATTGACATTTTTACATATACATCTAATTAGTCCTCAATTTATGGACATAAAGGTTGTTTCTGATTTTTTCCTTATTATCTTCGGACACATTTTCTTGTCCCTGTGTTTAAATTATTCTGTACATATGTATCAGTCACTTTTCTTGTCACTCAGACACAATATCCAATACCCACAAATTAAAGAAGGGGAAGTTTATTTTGGTTCATGTTTTAATCCGTAGTAGGATGACTCCAAGGCAGAAAGGCATGGCAGAGGAAAAGCTATTCACATTAAGGCAGCTGAGAAGCACAGAGTTGAGGGAAGAGCCAGGAAAGGAGATACATCCTTTAAAATTTCGGGCTTACTATGACACACCCCTTCCCACCAGAACTTACCTTCTCATGGCAGGTCAGCTGTAATGCTGCCGTAATTCAGTCACCTTCCAAGAGGCCCACCTATGAGCATATGAGGCCCTTGGGGGACATCTAGATATAAACCATAACGAGGTAGATATTAAAAAGTGGAACTTCTAAGTTATAGGGAATATTCCTTTTTAGTTTTAATAGGTATTAGTAAACATCCATAAATAGTAATTGTAAATATATATTCCTCTACCAGAGACCCAATTATCTGGATAATATTAATATTTTACATTTTTATTACTCAAATATATATAGAGTGCATCAAAAATGTATTCACACTTCAGGAAAAGAAAAATGTATATAAATAGTATAATACTAAATTATTGAGATAGCATGAAGTTAATACAAGTTATCCTCAGCCTCTACAATTATAAGAGGTACTCAAAATGGTGCCATTAGCTTCTAGGCATTTATTAGTATAGCAAACTGCTACTTGGGTAACCTTGGTCATTGAAATTGCTGCACAATTTCTTCTCTAAAGGCCAGCAGTGTAGTGGGTTTTCTATGATATACAGCATCCTCTAGGGTCCCCCATATGAGGGTAACACCATCTGTTGAAAAACATCATACTATTTTTCTTTTCCTGAAGTGTGTATACATTTTTTTTGGTGGACTCTGTATTTGCCCATGTGAAATGTCATCCCATTGCTTTAATTTGAATTTCCTGAATTTGTTAGTAATGTTATTCTTAACATAAAACCACCACCCCAAGATGTTAGGTGATTTATTGTGGTGCCTATAGTGGCCAAGACAGCAAAATAATTTTCTTATGATAGATGTGATTTCTCATTCATCTAAAAAAAAAAAAAAAAAACACTCCAGGCACTAAAATATACTATGTTTAGTATTACAGGTTCAATAAAGCAGTATTTCATAATAAATAACCTTTGCAAAGAATAAAATTCCATAAAGAAGCAGTCTAACAACCCATAGACACAGCTATTATTGATTAATGTCTTTTTAAAACCTTTATTATGGACTGGTGAGATGGCTCAGCGGCTTAAGCGCCTGCCCAGCAAGCGCGAGGGCCCGAGTTCGACTCCCGGAACCCACATATGAAAAAGGGGCCGGTGATATCGCTCAGCGGCACAGGCGCCTGCTGGTGCGCGAGGTCCTGAGGTCGACCCCCTGGTACCCACAAAAAAAAAAAAAAAAAACCTTTATTATTTGTAAGAGGAGAATGATTTCTTCATAGAAGTGTTGAAAGACTAAATTTGAAAGCTTGTGTGGCTGCACTGACAAATTATTTTTGTCTTGCTCAAGGGACAATATGCTCCATTATTTTTGAAGGATTTCCAGGAAATAACAGTATTGAATTTATAGGGTCCTTTGTTAAATATAGTAAGCTTTATGGAAGGAAATATTGGAAAATTGCAAGCTCTTTCCTGATAGTGTCTATAATTGCAAAAAATCTACTCTTTCTTTAATTTTCATACAGTTCCTACCAGACCACTCTCAAAACCAGATATTTAAAGGTCATCAAGAATCTATAATTACCAAGCAATGGCTGCCTTGGGCTCACTCTTGCTTGCTCTCTGTCATCCGACATTGGTGACTACTTGCCTCCTTGAAACTATCTCTTCTGCTGTTGGCTGCAACGCTCTCTCAGAAAGAGGACTCAGAAAATTATGAATCCGTTTTCTAGTCCACCTTTACTATGTGCTCTCTTAAATTCCATTTCTTTATCTGTATTAATTTTATGCTGTTTGTTTATTCCCTCCATCTTAACATGTTTGTTTCTAGAGCTCTCATTTATTCATTCACTTAGCAGTACTGGGGATTAAACCCAGGGCCTCTGGTTTTTTTTCTTTTTAAACTAGGTCTCTTTATGTTGCTAAATTGCATGGGCCAGGTTTACCAAATCTCCCGCTTTGACAACTCTTCCAAATGCCAGTGTCACATTGCCAGCTATACGCTGACGCACCATTTCCCCATAGGATAAAATCAGAACCTCTTATTCTCCCAGTAAGGGCACACTACCCCCGTGTCCCAGTCCCCTCTGTCTGTGCTTACTTCCATTCTTCTTTCACAAGCCCTGCCCTCCAAGCCGCATGGTTTTCTTTTCCTGGCCAGGAAGTTTTTCTTACAGGACTCATACTGCCTGCTTATCTCCCAAATTCTTTTGATTCTTTAAAGTCCATCCTCAATTTTGCCTCATTTAGAAGTCTTCTATGATACCTTAGGAAGCTCTTTTGTTTTGGAATTGCTCATCTCCTATATTTAAGCAATTATAAGAATCATTTATTTTTCATATTTCAATATATTTCAATATATTTGGATTCATGATTCAATCACTATTGGACATGTAACAGTCATGATACAGTTGTGTTTGACTGGGTGTGTGCATCAAAATTTGGAAGTAAGTTTTCGGCAATATGAAAGGAAATTCTGGAACCATTAGTGGTGCATTCAAGAAATGCCGCATCAGGAATGCTCTTGATAGTGCAAAGGACAATACTGTGTGCAAACCGTGGATGTTGGTGATCCTGAGCCTAAAAGTGATTCAAGAGAGTCAAACTATAATAAGAAAAAGTTTTTAAGAATTCCTTACCTAATTTATTTCATTTTAATTTTCCATGTAAAATATCATATGTCACACAGTCATATAAAAAATCTACATATAAATAGAGTTTCTGTAAGAGATCTTTGGGAATGATCTTTCCATGAGTATAAGATGACCATTCTAAATGAAAAGAAGCATTCTACCATAATTTAATTGGCCTGTTCTTTTTGTTCCTAGTAGGATATCACATAATTCTATGACTAAAAATTAGTAGTGTTTTAATTTGGTGAAATATGGTGTATCAAGGAGACGATATATTTATCACTATGTCATGACTGCTGTTAAGCCTTTTACCTTATCAGCTAGGTTAGAAATTGATTGAAAACAGAGTTATGTGTTGGTCTAAGCCTTCTACACATAATAGACTTCAAAAGATTATCTTAAATTATGCATATACTCAATCTTTAAATAGAAATATATTAAAAGCCATTCAAAAATCAAAAATCAAAAATATAAAAAGTATTACAGAGAAAATTCTGTTTCACCACCATGCCCACATGTTATTTAGCTTTCCGTTACTGTTAGAAATATCTGAGGTAATCAACCCAGTAAAAGAAAAGGTATATTTTGGCTTACAGTTTTGGAGGTTGGTCCCATTACTTTCAGGCCTGCAACGAGGGAGTTCTTCACAGTGGGAGTGTGTGGTAGAACAAAATGTTCACCTCCTGGCAAGAAAGGAAAGAGAAAAGAAAAGGTCTGGGATCCCAATGTCCTCTTCAAGGCTAAGCTCCCAAGGACCTCATTTCCTCCCTATAGGTTTCACCTCTTAAAAACTCCACTCCCTCCCAGTAACACTCAGGCTAGGAAGGAAGTCTTAAACATGTAACCCTTTGGGAAAAAATTAAGATCCATACTATAGCAGCCCATCTGCCTAATTCCCTCCTGTCCCTAAAATAAGAAAATGACTGTCATTAATTTCTTATTTCCAAAAACTTTGTTGCATGTTCATAAAATAAAATGTACATTATTTTTTCCTGTTTGTATAGTAAAGGTGGCTGTACCCAACTTCTACAAAATGTAATATTGTCTTTAATATCCATATCTGTATACTGAGAGCATTTTCATCCTTTTCAAAAAAACACCTTATTGTATTTCTTTGTACAGACCCATTTGACTATTTTCTCCCAGGTGAACATCTGAGTTGATTCCTATTATCAAATCAAACTTTTGACACCAACAAGTTTCTGAAATACAGGGGTTTATTTTTTTTTAGCTGCTAGCCCAAAATGAAAGGACTAGTCCTGAAATAAATTCCCAGCAACATGGCCAGAAAGCAGTTGGAAAAATGTCTACCAGATCTAAGGAGCCAGGGCATTTTATAATGAAAATTTAGAGGAAAGAAAGTAAATCATTTACATTGAGAGCACATTAACTATAGACAAGGGAGGAGAACAATGTGAAATGTTCTGATTTTCCTTTTCTTTTGAGGCAGATTTCATCATATCTCTCTGTAGAAAATTGTCTATTTTATCTGAGTTGCCTAGTTTGTTGGCATAGTACTCTTTTATATATTTTTTTATTTCTGTAAGGTGGGTGGTTGTGTCTTGTCTTTCATTCCTGATCTTGATAACTTGAGTTTTCTGTCTTTTGGTTAGTTTAGCTGAGAATTTGTTGACCATTTCAAAGAACAAGCCTCTAGTTTTATTGATTTTTCCTCCACTGTTTTTTATGCTGTATTTCTCTGGGAATCATTATGTACTTCCTTGTGCTTGCTTTGGGTTTAATTTGCTCTTCTTTTTCTAGCTTCTTAAGGTGGAAATATAGGTTATTGTTTACAAAATTTTCTTCATTAATATAGGCAGTTATGTCTATGAATTTCTCTTGGAGCACTGCTTTAGTTACATTCGTATGTTTTATTTTTGCTTTCATTTATCTCAGTTTTTCCTAATTTCCCTTGTGATTATGCCTTTGACGTATTGATTATCTGGGCACGTGTCATTTAAATTCTGTATGATTGCATACTCCCTAAATATCCTTCTATCATTAATTTCTAATTCTTCTGTGATTAGAGAACAGATCATATATTATTTCAATCCTTTTAAATTTATTGAGGTTTGTTCTATGGTTTATCATAAGATCTACCCTAGAGAAGATTCCATTTGTATTTGAGAAGAACATATATTCTGCATTTGGAAGATAGAGTGTTAGGTTTATAATGTTATTCTAGTCTTCTATCTCCCTGTTGATCTTCCTGGCTTTTCTATTCATTGGTAAAAGTAGGTCATGAGGTCTTAACTTTTATTTTTGAATGGCCTATTTTTCCCTTTAATGCTATCAAGTTTTACTTCATATGTTTTGGAACTCTGTTATTGGATACCTAGGGTGGACAGAATCCTGGCTTTCAAAAACGTCCACATTCTAATCCCTGAAATCTGTAAATATGTTACCTACCATGGCAAAGGGGACTTTGAAAGTGTGATTAAGGATCTTGAGGTGGACAATTAGTCTGGACTATCCAGGCGGACTCAACATAATTACAAGGATCATTGTCAGAGGAAAGGTGATTCAGAGATACAAAAGATGCAGTGGTGACAGCAGCGGGTGGAATGATGTCAAATAAAGATGCAAGAAGTAGCCACAAACCAAGGAGTACAGGTAGCCTATGGAATATGGGAAAGGCAAGGAAATGGATTCTCCCTGGATATTCCAAAAGGAATATAGCAATGCCAACCCCTTGATTTTTAACTCTGTTAAACTCAGTTCAGACTTCTGACCTCTAAAACCGTAAAAATAAATTGATATTGCTTTAACCACTAAGTTTTCAATAGTTTGTTACACTGTGTCAAAGACAAAATTACAACAGAATTGAAGATCAAGTTGGCTTTTATTTCATTAGTACTGAGAATTGAGCCTGGTGGCACACTACCACTGAGTTATAACCCTGGGCCCTGCCACCCACCCTTCTTTTTAAATTTTGGGATAGAGTCTTGCTAAAGTTCCCAAGATGGCCTCAAACTCATGATTGCCACAGCTGCCAGAGTAGCTAGGATTATATATGAACCACTGCCTCCAGCTCTAACTGGTTTCTGTGTGTGATTCTAGTCACAAAATTCATAAACGAAATGAATTTTTATTAACTTTCAAAATGGCTCAAGGTTAAGCTCTAAAAATAAGAGAGAAGTAGAACAGCAAGATACTTGTCTGAAGGTACTACCTTGAACAGCATTTATTCCTGTGTTCCACAATGTTTGTTAAGATTGACCTATGAATTAATGTTATAGTTATCAAATGGAATGATAATAATTTTGCCTATTGTAATTGCCTTATTTCCTTAGATTTCAGGAAACTCAGACATAAAATTAATACCCAATCAAAGAAATCATATTTGCTTAATCAGGGCTAACATTATAAGTATCATTTACCAACCCCCCCATACCTTTTATATTAAATTTTAATTTTCCATATAAGTTTTGCTTTCACATATACGTGTTTCTTACTATAATGATAAAAGGTCCCATTTACTGTGATGTAGTAAGTGCTTTGCATCCATGATCTTATTTAATCTTCATAAGAACTCTGTAAATTCAAAATTTTACAGGTGAAAAACTGATGCTTAGAATCACTACTTACCCATGATAGTAATGAAAATAAGTGACAGAGCCTGGACCTAGACTCAAGCAATCTGATTCTTAACTACTCTTAGCTATCTTCTATATTGTTTCCTCTATTTTTTTTTTTGTCTTTTTGCTAATTGGTAGAATTAAACCATAAATATATTCCAGCACTCAGGTGGCTAAAGCAGAAGGATCATGATGAGTTCAGTGCCAGCCTGGATTACCCAGCAAGACGCATCTCAAAAAACCAAAACCAAATAAACAAACCAAAAACCATAAGTAAATATTAGTGGTAGAGCATACTTATCTGTGGAGATCATAGTGCTCACCCACCTGTCTATTACTGGTAGCCTGCTCATGTTCTGGCTTCAGGTCAGAACTGCGGTGTGTGCACACCTGGGTAGAGCACCCTGGCTGGGTTCCAGAGGCTCCTGAAGACCCTGGCAAGTAGCTGACCCTTCCGTCATCACCATACGGGGAGCTGCAGCCTCAGGGAGGAGCAGCCACCCTGAACCACACTCGAGCTGCCTCTAGGGTCAGCGCCCTGTGTGAAGCTCTCTGTAATGTCCCTTGGCAGCCTTATGAGCTTCATCTGAAACTCCGCTCTGGAAAAGGCTGACTTCTACTGTCTGCTTTCAGAGGGACTTGTGGTCTCATAACTGCTGCTTTGTTCTTGCATTCAACCTAGTTGAGTGATTCTTCATGTTTTTAATAATCCTACTGTTCTTTTCAAAAGCTAGGCTTTCCAATATCAACCTTCCCTTTTCATTCCATCCAAGGACAGGAAGTACTCATAACTTGCTGGTACTGTCCTCTCTCCTCGGGCTGAGAGTAAATAAAGCAATGTCTGGAAACTGATGTGTCTTAAGTGGGCAGATTTATGTTTGTACTGTGGCCTACACGTGATTTTCAATTATCTTTACTTCGACAGATTTAAATTTGATACTAACTTGATAAATAAATCATCTTAAACTTGTTTAATATTGGCTATAATTTTTGATTCCTTGTAATCCTATAAGAGGAAATCCCAAAGTTCCTCAAAGGAACAATGCCAAGAAGACCATTCTGCCTTCCACTGGTCTGGAAAGCTCCCATATCATTCTGACCAACAAGCTGCCATTATAAACAAACTGTATACAGAAGTTATATTTGCAAGGTTGTCTTAAGGTTTGAAAAATGCATTTACAATAGCATGAATTTTGAGGTACTCGATGCTACAATATTTTAATATAACAACAATATTGTACTTCAGCCAGTTCTAGGTACATAGCCATGGCATCAGATTCTGTAGCAGACTTCAAGATATGCTTTAAACAAAAGCTCACAGTTTTTGCAAAACAGAATAGACTCAGCAGGCTCATTTCTTTTGATCCTCCCTGGAGCACACATAGTAACATTACAAGTTTGGAAATCATTAGTTTCTATCTGTTCAAACTGGGGAATACAGGAATACTACCTTCATAGAAGGCAATTGTGATGGAAAACAGAAAAACTTGGTTAGATTATATCTTGGATGGGGGCAAGGTGGAATGCATGATGAGGTGAGGAAGTAGGATGGGAGGGCCTCTTCTCAGAAGAATACTTCATGATTACCCAGGGGAAAAAAAATCTCAAGTGACTTTCTGGTTCTCTCTGTTTAGAAACCTTAGGGGCTAAATTTTGTGCAAACTTTCAGATACAAGAGGTGAGTTTTGGTACTGTGATGTTAACATTAGTCCTCCTCTCCTCCTCTACCTCCTCCTCCTGCTTATTTATTACTCAAACTCTAACATAAATGTTGCTTGATGGATTTTGCAAAACTTTTAATAACATAGTTAACTATCTCAGTCACTTTCTCATCATTGAGAAATAATACTCGATACCCACAGCTTAAAGGAGAAGTTTATTTTGGCTCATGTTTCAGCTCATAGTCAGCTTGCTCCAAGATAGGAAGACTTGGCTAAGGGGCAGAGGGGAGGATTGCTGCATGGTGGACAGGAAGCAGAGTGACTAAGGAGAAGCTGCGGAGAGAGATAAACCCTTCTGGGTCATACCTCCAGAGCCCCGTCTCCCAGATCGGACCCTGCCTCCTAACAGCAAGCCAGCTATACCATCCTCATAATCCAGTCACATTCCAAATACCCAAGGCTTTGGGGAGCCATTTTTGATCTAAACCATAGCATTCTGCCATTGGTTCCCGAAAGATTTTTGTGCATCACTTTAAGCAAAATGCATTTAGTTCATCTCTAAGAGTCACCCAAGTCTTAAAAGTTTCAGCATTGCTGAAAATTCCAAGTCCAAGTCTCCAAGACTTAAGGCAAACTCTTAGCTATGAGCCCCTGTAAAAATTTAAAAAAGAAAGTCACTTCAACATTCAATGGCACAGGGTAAACATTTCCATTCCAAAAGGAAGTAATAAGAGGATAGAAACCAATGAGACCAAAGCTGGACAAAAAATCTAGTAGAAGAAACATTCTGCAGTTCCATGTCCAACACCCAGGGCAAGTTGGGTCAAGATATGAGCTCCAAAGGGCTTGGGAAACTCTGCCCCCACAGCATTTCCAGTGGTTGTAGCCCTCATGGTTTCTCTCTTGGACTGGTTTTGCTCCTTCTTTGCAGTTTCCCTCAGACCTTCCACACTCCTACTGGGATCTCTGCTACACTTCAAACTTCACTCTCACAGTTGTACACTGCCCTCTCAGAGACATATTACCTGGCCTCCCAGGCCTTCTTCTGAAATCTGGGTCAAAGTCTTCCTGGGCCCACAACTCTTGCATTCTGCATGCTTGTAAAACTAGCACCATGTGGATGACAATAAGGTCTGCCACCAGCTCAAGCAGTAGTTGGGCCCTCTTGGGCCATGGATCCAGAGGACTCTGAATGTCTGGATGGCTGAGAATTTCAGAATCACCATCATAATGCAATTCTCATTATAATCTTTTACAGCTTAAAAAAGATGGCTTTTCATAAGCAAAAATCTTTTTATTTTTTTCAAGTACTGGCAATCAAACTCAGGACCTTGCACTTGCCAGGCGGGCACTGTGCCACTGAACTATATCCTCAGCCCAAAAATCTTTTAACAACTGTGTTTGGCTAAATCTTTTAAGCACCCTATTCATCTATCAACAAATGAGTGGATTATAAAAATGTGGTATTATACACAATAAATACTACTCTGTTATAAAGAACAATAAATTTGAGTCATTCATAGGAAAATGGATGCATCTTGAGACCATGGTGTTAAGTGAAATAAATCTTACCCTCAAGCTTAAATATTGCATGGGGTAAGAGAAACATAAAATATAAATAAATTAAAGAGAAAGATAGGGCTGGTGAGATAGCTCAGTGGCATAAGTGCCTGCCTGGCAAGCGCAAGGTCCTGAGTTCGACTTCTGGTACCCACATAAAAAGGAAAAAAGGGCCGGTGATATCACTCAGTGCCACAAGTGCCTGCTGGCAAGCTCAAGGTCCTGAGTTCGATCCCCAGTACCCATATAAAAAAAAAAGAGCAAAATAAAAGATAGATAATAGAGAACAGGGAGATAGATCTTTTGCAAATGGGAAGAGGACCAAGAAATGGAAGGAAGAGGAAGGAAAGTAAAGGAAGGAGGTATAAAATGAATTAAGATGTGTTGTGTACATTCACTAACACCCCACAATGAATGTAATCATTGCATACTGCAAACATATAGTAATAAAAATTAAAATTTGAAGCAAAACTTTATTTGAAGACAGGAATGCTGTTACATGCTTGTAATTCCAGCACTCTGGGAGGCTGAGGCAGGAGGATCACAAGTTTGGGCCCAGCCTAGGCAACTTAGTGAGACCTTGTCTCAGAAAAAAAAAAAAAAAAAAAGAAAAAAACAAGGGTTGGGGATGTAGCCAAGTGTGAATGCCCTAGCTTCAATCCCAATACTGAAAAAAAGAAAGAAAGAAAGAAAAACACAAAGAAAGGGATGAGGGAAGGAAGGAAACTATTTGCCTGACTTTGTTTCCCAGCATTCTGTTTCTCCTTTTTTTCTCCATGTATTGTATTATCTGATCTTTCCAGAGCAATGGGATGAGCATAGTATTAAGATTGAAAGTGTGAGGGGCCGGTGAGATGGCTCAGCAGCATAAGCGCCTGCCTGGCAAGCACGAGGGCCCGAGTTCGACTCCCAGAACCCACATACGAAAAAAGGGCCGGTGATATTGCTCAGCGGCACGGGTGCCTGCTGGCACCCAAGGTCCTGAGGTCGACCCCTGGTACCCACAAAAAAAAAGATTAAACGTGTGATCTTTGAAGCCAGAAGCCTGGTTTTGCCATCACCAGCAGGACCTTGGGCAAGTCATTTTACCTCTTCGTGTTTCAGTTTCCCTATCTGTAAAATGACATAGCTATCCCTAGTCCATGAAATTATTTCGAGGATTGAGATTATATATATATATATGTGTGTGTGTGTGTGTGTGTGTATATGTATATGTATATGTATATGTATATGTATATGTATATGTATATGTATATGTATATGTATATGTATATGTGGCAGTAGAACAGTAGCTGAGCATGCTGTGTTACTATTGGTGGCGGTTTTTTAATACATCACATGTGGAACATAGCTCATGTGATTATGTTGTGCCTGCCTGGAGAGTGTCCCCCTTTTTGTCTATTTACAGACTCCTTCAAGATCCCCCACTCAAGTATCCTTTCTGTGCAGCTTTCTCTTATCTCCTATTCCCAACACTAATTACCCTTGATTTTTCCAGTCTACGGTGTTTTGTATGTACACCTATATGTGCACTTTTAATATTACATTATGGTTAATTGGGAAAAAGTATGTGTGTGTGTATCTCCCGTGTGAGTTGTGAGGTCCCTGAAGATGTGGATAGTGTCTTACTCATTTTACAACTCTAATGCCCAGCAGAGTGCCTGATGTACAAAATTAATGTAAGAATGAGTGGATGAATGAATGATATGCAGAAAATATGGTAGGAGCTACATTTAGAGCGCACCCATATTCCACCTTTCTTGAGACCTTTACTGCAGTAGGGGACGTCTTACTTAATCTTCCAGCAGTCTATTTGCTGATCCTTCTGCCACCTTCATTCTACTTTCTTTCTAATATTTCCACTGTGTGCCAGGAGAACATAAGGATGTGACTGCTGAAGGATGCTCAGCGTTTAAGCAGAGAGGCAGGTTCCCATGGCAACCATCCCCCAAAGAGTCACAGCAGGTGCTACTATGTCTCTTCATTCCTTGGCTCCCTGCCTGGCCATGACTGGTGGGAGTTAGCAGAGGGACACTCAGCATTCCTACATTGAGATTTGTGCTGTGCCTCATTGCCCCACATTTCATGAGGTTGTTGTGAGCTGAAAAGCTTGCTTTTTTTTTTCTATAGGGATTTTGTTTCCTTCAGATTTGTGGTGGCAGAAGAGGATAGGGGAGTGAGCCCAAGTCATTTTCTTAAATGTTTCTTTAATTAGCAGGCATCTACTCTTGGTCTCCTGTTTGGACTCCAAAGATATTTTGGGGATTAGTGAGAGGAAGCTCTGCTTAGTGCTTATGAGCTTCTTTATGAGGAAAATATCATTATTGTTGAGCCAGAAACAAGTCCCAGATGTGTTGGAGGATTAGGCCAGGAAGGACTTATTCTTGTAGCCTTGTGCTTTCAGGACTGTTGTTTACTGGGTCTTTCACCAAAGTCACATGTCTTTGCATTTCCTGTAAACGCAGCTGTGGAAAACCCTCAATACAATAAACAAGAGTCATCTGAGACCTCAAAACCAGGAAAAAGTTTATTTTTCTTCATGAACTATGGCTTTTCCCTCCCACTATTGGACAGGGGATGTCATATGTCCTTTGGTGTCTCTGAGCTACATATGATATTCCAAATGTGATTTTCCTCAGTCAAAAGATCTTATTACAATATATTTTTCTATACTCCTTTTATGGTCTTTCTTAAAGCTGTGATTTTGTCAGAAACTGTCTTCTATCTTTATGGCAACCAGGGATGGGACCAGAATGATGGATGTGTATCTGGTATATTGAAGAATCTCAGTAATGACATAGTTTCCTCATAATTTCCACAGGCTGTGCCGGGTGGTGTCTCCCATCTAACAACATAGTCTTTTATTTGTGAGGGATTCATTTTGGCTTTAAAACTCTGTCTTATTTTCCTAAAACTTCAGTCTCATTTTTCATTCCAACGATTCATCTTCTTTCTCAGCCATCCAACCCCTCCACTGCCTCCATAGACCAGGTACAGAGGTCAACTAGCCAGGAAGAAAAAGGGAGTGGGAATGAACAATGACTGCCCAGGGCAGAGATGTCATCCTGTGATCTCACTTTCATTTGTGAGCTCCAACAGATGCTTCTGACAAGAGGCCGCCCCAAACAGTTCTCCAAGGCATGAGTGGTCCCTGTGGAAATTCAGCCGCTTTATCGGGCAGACCTCCAGCTTGTTGCAGCACATGTTATCCATGCCATGATGATCTTAAGCAAGGCACTAATCATGTACCTCATCTTCTAACCCTGGCTGAACTTTGACAAAGTGGAGAAGAGAATCCAGAAATTATCCTATCCATCTGGTCCTGGAGCACACCTGCTATTTATCTACTGGGTCCCTATTCTAGTAGCACCTCCTTGGGCCCTGAGTTTGGAGGAAATGAAGTACTCCATAATAATGAATGCCATTTATAACAAAAACTACCTTCTTCAATATTGCTTTAAAATTTGCAAACTTTCACATGAGGCTTTTTTTTAGGGGGGGATAGATTTCTCTGTGTCCCAATTGTGATGACAGTCACACAAATACTGGTGTATACAAATGTTAAAATGCTCAGTACTGTACACTCCCTCTGGTCAATTTTACTGTATGACAATTTTAAAAATGAAAAAAAAATCTAAAGGTAAAAAATCCTGTATCTTCTAAAGAAAATGTCAAAATATGTATTTTCCAGCCCCCCTTTTTCTGTTCTGCATATGATTTTACCTCTTATATGTCCTCTTAGGACATTCACTAAATCAGTACGACAGTAACTTATGTTCCCTGGGCAGAAACATTTTTACGGGAAATCCATGAATTTAAGCAGCAAACCCCTTACAGGCCAGTAGGTGGCTAGCTATAGGTGGAAATTGTATCACATTCTAGGTGCTGAAGGCAAACAAGGCTGAAAAAAGGAAACTTCCTTATGGTCATGCATTTCTGGTGAATTGCATAGACATCTCAGAAGAAAAGGACCTAACTTTTTAGATAATTTGTTGTATGTTTTTCCATTACAAATAAATATCCACTTTAGTACCTAATTTTGTGTTTATATGCTTTGTTTTGTTTTGTTTTATTTTGTTGATACAGGGTCTCACTATGTAGTTCAGCCTGGCCTTGAATTCACTATATAGCCCAGACTGGCTTAGAACTCACAGGAATCCTCCTGCCTCAGCCTCCAGAGTGGTGGGATTATGGGAATGTGCCACCACGGCCAACTGTATTCTTTTTCTTAAAGAAGATCCCTTAAATTATGTAAACTTTAGATTCCTCAAAACTTGGATCCACCTGTTATTGGGTTGAATTTTTAGATGATTTTGCCATTATCCCTCTTTTTCCAATGGCATTATGCCTAGCTCTAATATTATAGACCTTTTATTTGCTAATTCTCTTCTTCTGATCATTTGGAGACTGGGAAATCATGCAGTGAAGATATTTAAAAATAAACTTTGAATAAGAGTATAACAGTGTTTTTTGTGTTTAAACATAATGCCTACAGTGTTTCTACTCCTTTCACAGCTGCCACATCTGTATCCCACAGCTGATATTCCTACACAAGTTAGATTTTTATTATATTTTGGTTGTTAATGAAATAAGACATTTTAGTTTCAAAAAAACCAAAATGAAATAGGATGTTAGAAATTGATACATCTTAAAGACAAATTCTGCATCTTTAAACTGCTTTTTGTAGCCATCTTGATCTCAAACCAGGCACCTAATGGTGTACACAAAAGTACACACGGTAGACTCCCAGTCAGTATTTGTGGTTGGGGCTTCAGAAGGCTCTTGGAGCACCTGGTTGCATCCATTTCAAGCTCTGATGTCGTAAGCAGCTCGAGCTTTAATAAAGCACTTCCTTTCCCTCTGCATCTTCTCTGAGAATCTTCCCAGCTTTGGGATTCTGATGGGTCTCTGGATTTGTGCTGAAATGGGCCTTCCTTCCAGAAGCTTCTGAGATATCACTGCAGCTCGTGGCCAGCAGGGGGCCATGGTATTTAGTGGCTTCCCAGGTTTAGGCCTCCAGGATGCAGAACTGACAAGAGCAAGCAGAGGGTGTCTGTCCATCCTGAGAGTTCAGGGTAGGAAGCATTATTCTCTCCAAACCCTATTCTCTATTCTCAGCCTGTGACTTGTAGATTCTAGTAAATCACTACTATTAGTATTAACTTCTATATAATTGACATATTGTAATTAATGCCTATTAACAACAGTAATTTGTACTCATAGCACTTTGTTCCTAATTTAGACAACATTTATTTTCCACTTGCCTGACAGTTAACCTCTGCTTATCAACAGGAAGTTAGAGGGATGAAAAGATGAACAAGTTTTCCCAGTCAAAGCCAGGGAGGGATCTTGCCTTTCCCTCCATCGCCTGACGTAGCTCTACTGGCTACAGCATGACTCACATATTTCGTGTGTCTTCGGGCCCACATTTGCCGCCAAAACCAATGACTCCAGCGACAAGTGCCTATGAAGTCTTTACTGTTTGGTTTCACTTTAATCCTAGTCAGCTGAGCTAACAGGACATTGAATATAGGACATGTGAAACCCACATTCTTCCCTGTCCTTTTCTAAGGACAGAGAACGAAAGACTCAACTTATAAAACCTTTCTTGCCTAAGTGATAATGAGGCAAGGACCTAGATTTTCCAATCTAGGACCTGAAATTGAGCTCTTGCCATTAAATTTTTATGCAGTGTTAGCACACTATGTGGGCTCACTCTGTGGGTTTTTTCTTCCCTTTCCTTATCTAGAAAATGGGCTTTTATAACACCAGAACTTTGTTTAATATACGTGCTTGGTATTTTTCCTTAGATAATTTATTGTCACTGCCATCTATGTAAGAGGGCCCACAATAGAGAGATATCATCATAGATATCGGGGGGTAGGTAATGCACTGATGACAATACTGTTCATATTGTCACTTACCAAAAATGAACAAATTACACCATATGTCTAACATTGTGTTAGGCATTGCTTTTGCATAAATTCATGAGGATCAAAATCTTTCCCATCCAGGTTCACAGGGGATCACATGCAAATTTGCAAGTACTGTGAATACAGGGAGCACAGGGGTTCCTGTCTTGCACTAGAGATCAGAGGTGACACTTGAATTAAATCTTGAAGGACAAGTAGAAGGTACCTAGATGAAGAAAATCAAGGGAACATTTGGGCAGGGCAAGAACGGTAACTAGACAGAGGTTTATTAATGCCAACCTGGATCTCTTATAAAGGAAACCAAAGAACAATAGGGCCCTCTGGCCCAGAAGTCAGGGAATCAGGGTTCATGTCCTGGCACTACCAGCAGCTTTTGAAGTTGGCTCACCCAGTCACCTAATTGCTCGGGGTCTGTTTACTCACCGGTCCTGGAAGAATGTGGGCTGCACATCCTTGAACATGGCCCCAGACCTAACCTTTTTTGGTTCTGAATTGTGCGTTGACCATAAGAAGCCACATGAGAGCTTAGCATACCCAGTGACCTTGAAGTTTGTTTGGCAGCCTGAGGGCATCGGTCTCACTGGACTTGGTGGGGATGAGTTAGATGTAGCACAGCGTAGCACAGCACAGCTGCTCAGTGTTAATGTTAGTAACCTGAACTCAGCACCTCTCTTCCTCCTGTTAGGGGAAATAGAAACCATGACGATATCCTAAAACTAGGGAAACCAAGTATATGAAATGTCAGCAAGGCAGCAAGCTACTAAGTGATGAGACAGATAATTTTGAATTTGTGCTTTGGAGTTGTTTTGTGTAAAAAGTTGGAGACCTAATTCCACTTGTTGTATGGCCCCCAGTATTTCTGAAGAATTGAGATCTCCTAAACACAAACACTCAAATTCCAGAGGATTAAACCTTTAACTTTGAACATGACTTTTGAAAGGCCTTGGAATCTAGTTTCTTCTGACTCATTCAGATGTGATAAAATTTGTATTGGCCTGCTATGGGAGGAAATGTAGGTTTTTGGACTGGAGGAGAGGGAAGTAAGGGTGTTTAGGTGGAATTAGTGTCATCTCTTCCCTTCCCCTAGGTGGCCCAGGATTTCCTAACTAATGGGAGCAAGAGGGCCAGTAACTTTTTGTGTATTCAACTCTACCTGCCCTCTTGTCTCACATTCTGAAAAGAGTTCCTACCTTTGGGGATTACCCTGCACCCATCCACACTTTACATGTGGGTGACAACAACCAGATTCGAAGTCATCTCTCCTTCCCTGTTCCTGCCAGCAGTCAGCCCAGGAATCAAGGAAAAGAGAGTTGTGTCAGAAATGAGGACCCTTGCTACTTTGGCAAACAATGATATATGGTCCAGGGCTTTATTCCCAGAAGCTGTTTGACAGAAGATGGCAAGAGAGGTTTTAAAAGCATGAGGAGGTTATAGGAGTTGGGGAGGTTTTGCTTGAGTTTTTAACATTATTGATTGATCTAAATTGATTCCACTATGACTTTGCAGGGTCAAATGATGATAAATTTTGAGGAAAAATTTGACCTAAAAGCCATGATCTCTGGAGACAGATTTACAAGCAAAGAAACTCATACCTGAGAGTGTATTCTAGGGTGAAACTCAAGAGCTTCAGATATGAAGTCTTTCGGTCCTGCCAAGCAGAACATAAATTAAAAAGGTAAAGGGAAGAAAAGGAACAGCTTCTGGAATGAGGGCAGTGATCAAGGGCTTTTCCTTGGAGTCAACACTTTATTTAAGGTGATCTCATTTCACTGTAACTTCTTTGTGTAAAGAAGTTAGATTTGAGGTTCATTTCTCTCTTTACTAACCTTTGAACCACATTTCACCCCCCCACCAAAGCCTCTGGCATATGATGGATCCAATCTGAGACTGCCAGTTGGGGAAAAACCTTTGTACCATCTTGCTGATTTAGGCAGCAGCCAGGATTAATGACATGTAGGGTGGAGTGTTTGAAAGGAGATTAAGCCATAGCAAAGCTAATTGTTGCATCAGCTTGAATTGATGAGGGATGAGCCAGCTGTGGAGAAGTCAAAGCCTATTCTTCCTCAGCTTCAGGAAACTGCTTTTGAAAAAGAAACAAGGGCCGGTGAGATGGCTCAGCGGCGTAAGCACCTGCCTGGCAAGCACAAGGGCCCGAGTTCGACTCCCGGAACCCACGTATGAAAAACGGGCCGGTGAGATTGCTCAGTGGCACTGGCGCCTGCTGGAGCATGAGGTCCTGAGTTTGACCCCCGGTACCCACAAAAAAAAAAAAAAGAAAAAGAAAGAAAGAAAGAAAAAGAAAGAAAATGGCCCCTAAAAGTGACAACTGTGTTTAGAAACCTGTTATGTGAGTCTTTGACATTGAGGCAAATACAGCTTCAGACACAAGATGGCATCTGCTAACTGGAACATACAACTGTTCTCTTTAGGGACCTTTGGTTGTCTGGAGACACAGCTGGTGGGGGGATGACTCTTGCCTGACCTGATGAAAGCGAGGTCATCCTTTCATGTGCACATGCTCCTTGGCCTGAAATCTTTGAGGCTAAACACAGATAAGCTGCCATAATGAAGCATCAATTATGAGGAATAAAAGTGTGTGCTTACAACAATGCATGAGGCATAGAAAAATATAATAGTTTTTTCTTTCTTGTTATTTTTGCACCATAATTGGAGCCAACTGGCATGTTGTACAATTCATCAATGAGGGCCACAGTACTCTGATGCATTTCCACCTTTCACATTTGAAAGGTCATATTCCCTGTCAGATGTATCCCAGGAGTTACCTAGCAGGAGGTCGAGGACAGTTTAACTGCTGCTCCTCTGCCAGGTGCATTCCAGGGCTCCTCCATTCTCTCTGCCTCTGTGATATGAACAAGACAGCTACAAGAAGCTTTTGCTTTCTACACTTGCTTTAAAAAAGGGGATTTTCATATGAAATTTTAATTTGCTTAGTACCTCTAAGAAGCCACATACTCTCTAGACCATCAAGGTGCTGTCTAAGAAAGTCATATCCAAAATTTGCTGCATATTATAACCACTTGAAATTTCTTTTTTTTTTAATTTTAGAGAGAAAAAAACAATAAAAATAATGGTACAGAATTTCAAAACAAGATAGTAGGAAATTAACAATGGTTAATATATTGCATATTGTTGTCTTCAAAGTAATTGCTCAGGTTACAAGATATAGGCATGCAGAATTGATCAAACAATGTAAGCACAAACCATTCTTTTCAATGAACTAAAAGAAGTCAGTAGTACAATTATTTTAGCTATCTTGTGTATATGTATATATATATTTTTTTCTATTCCCTTCCTTCTTTTCCCCTTTCCCCCCATCCTAGTTGTCCTTTCTTTTGAGCAGTTTCTTTCCCTTTCATAATATCTATCGTACATTTTGGATCTTATTTACTTTTTCAGGTTCTTATACTAGGGAGACAATATGATGTTTACATATGCGAGTTTGATTTATTTCACTTACGAGTATGGTCTCTAGTTGCATCCATTCACCTATAAAATCCTCAAATTATCTTTCTTTATAGCTGAGTAATACTCCATTATATAAAAATACCAGATCTTTTTTAGCCATTCTCTGGTCGATGGTCATTTGGGTTGTTTCCAAGATTTAGCTATTACAAATTTTGCTGCTATAAACATGGGTGCACATACACTACTGTGGTATAATGTTTTTAATACTTCTGTGAAAATACCCAGAAGGGGAATAGCTGGGTCAAATGGGACCGCTAATCCCAGTTTTTTGAGGAAGTTCCATACTGATTTCCATAGTGGTTGCATCAGTCTACGCTCCCACCAACAGTGGGGAAGGGTTCCTTTGTCCCCACAGCCCCTCCAACATTTGTTATTGGTTTATTTCTTGATGATAGGCATTCTTTCTGGGGTGAGATGAAATCTTGGTGTTGTTTTAATTTGCATCTCTCGAATGACCAAAGACGTTGAACATTTTTTCATATATTTATTTGCCATTTGTATTTCTTCATCTGAGAATTGTGTATTCATCTCAGATGCTCATTTTTGGATTGGGTCTTTGAATTTGGGGGGCCTGATATTTTTCAATTCTTTATATGTTCTAGATAGATGTCCTTTGTCTGAGGGACAGTTGGCTAAAATTTGTCCACACTCTGTGGGTTTTCTTTTCACTCTGTTGGTGATTTCTTTTGACGTGCAAAAGCTTTTTAATAAGATGAGACCCCAGTTGTTGATTCTTTGAAGTACTTCCGGTGCAGTTTGGTTTTTGTTCATGAACTCTCTGCCTACACCTACATCTTCAAGATTTCTACCTACTCTGTCTTCCAGTAGATTCAGTGTTTCTGTTTTAATATTTAGATCTTTGATCCATTTTGACTTTAGTTTACTGCATGGTGATAGACATGGGTCTAGTTTTAGTCTTTGGCATGTGGAAAGCCAGTTTTTCCAGCACCATTTATTAAAGAGGTATCTTTCTTCCAGTGAACATGTTTGGCCCCTTTCTCAAAGATAAGGTGGCTGAGCGTGTTTGGAGTTGTGTCTGCATCTTCTAATCTGTTCCACTATCTTCAGGTCTGTGTTTTTGGCACTACCATGCTGAATTTATTGTGGTAGCTTTGCAGTATAATTTCAAGTCAGGGATTGTGATGCCTCCCACCTTGCCTTTGTTGCCCAGGATTGCCTTTGCTATTCTAGGTCTCTTCTGGTTCCAAATGACTTTTAAGAATGTTTTCTTTAGTTCTGTGAGGTATGCTAACGGTGATCAGGATTGCATTAAATCTGTACAACAATTTTGGGAGTATGGTCATTTTCACAATGTTGGTTCTTCCTATACATGAGCAAGGGATATCGTTCCATGTTCTGATATACTCTTCAATATACTCTTCAATCTCTTTTTTCAGAGTACTGTTATTTTCAATGTATAGATCTTTTACTTCCTTTGTTAGATTGATTCCCAAGTATTTCATTTTTTTTGGATGCTATTGTGAAGGGTGTGGTTTCCCTAACTTCTCTCTTTGCTGTTTGTGTACAGGAATGCTATTGATTTTTGCGTGTTGACTTTGTATCCTGCTACACTACTGAATTTGGTTATTAATTCTAGAAGTCCTTTGGTGGAGTTGTTGGGGTCTACTATGTAGAATATCATGTCATCTGCGAATAATGATATTTTAACTTCTTCCTATCCTATCCTTATTCCTTTTATTTCTCTTTCTTGCCTAATTGCTCTGGCTAGTGTTTCCAGAACTATATTGAATAGCAGTGGTGATAGTGGACATCTTTGACTCGTTCTTGATTTTAGAGTGAAAGTTTTAAGTTTTTGCCCATTTAGTATGATGTTGGCTGTTGGTTTGTTATAGATGGCTTTTATCTGGTTGAGGTAAAGACCATCTGCCAATTTTCTGTAGGGTTTTTATCATGGAAGAGTGTTGGACTTTATCAAAAACTTTTTCTGCATCTATTGAGATGATTGTGTGATTCTTGTCTTTGCTCTATTGATGTGGTGTATTACATTTATTGATCTGTGTGTGTTGAACCACCCCTGCATTCCTGGGATGAATCCTACTTGGTCATGGTGTATAATCTTCTTGATGATTTGCTGCATTTTGTTTGCTAGTATCTTACTGAGGATTTTTGCATCTATGTTAATTAGAGATATTGGCCTGTAGTTCTCTTTTCAGTTGGATCTTTCTCTGGTTTTGGTATCAGGGTAATACTTGCCTCCAGGAATGAGTTAGGGAGAATTGCTTCCCTTTCATTTTCATTAAAGAGTTTGAGGAGTATTGGCATTAAATCTTCTCAAACTTTCTTGCAGAATTCAGCCATGAATCCATCAGGACCTGGTCTTTTCTTTGTTGGTAAGTTTTTAATTATGTTTTCAATTTCATTAACTGATATTGGGTTATTCAGAATTTTTACATCTTCTCAATTCAGCTTTGGTAATTTGTATGTTTCTAGGAATATGTCCATTTCTTCTGTTTTCAATCCTATGAGAGTAAAGATTTTCGGAGTAGATGTTGATGATCTTCTGAATTTCCACATGATCAGTAGTGATTTCACCCTTTTCATTCCTCAATGCATGAATTTGAGTCTTTTCTTTCCTTTTTTTGATAAGATTGGCTAGGGGTTTATCAATTTCATTTATTCTTTCAAAGAACCAACTCTTCAATTTGTAAATTCTTTGTATTGTTTTCTTAGTCTCCATTGTGTTAATTTCTGCTCTGATCTTTATAATTTCCTCCCTTGTACGGGTTTTTGGCTTGACTTCTTTTTCTAGAAGCTTGAGGTGCAGCATTAGTTTTTTTGTTTGTGATCATTCTGTTTTCCTGATGTGAGAATTCACTGCTCTAAATTTCCCTCTCAGGACTGCTTTCATTGTATCCTGTAAGTTCCAGTATGTCTTATCTTCTTTCTCATTTAGTTGTAATTGTTTAATTTCTTGTTTAATTTCATCTGTGACCCATTGGTTGTTTAGGAAGGTGTTATTTAATTTCCATGTGCTATGGGGTTTTTGTGGATTCTTTTGTCATTAATTTCCAATTTCATTGCAGTATGGTCAGATAATATGCATGGGATAATTTCAATTCCTTTACATTTACTTAAGCATGTTCTATGGGCTAGTACATGGTCTATTTTAGAGAATGTCCCTTGTGCAGCTGAGAAGAATGTGTATTGTGATGTTGTTGGGTGGAACACTCTGAAAGCATCTACTAAGTCCATTTGTTTACAGGTTTGGTTCAATTCTGTTACTTCTTTGCTGATTTTTTTGTCTAGTTGATCTATCTCTTTGTGACAATGGGCTATTAAGGTCTCCTGTTACAATTGTGTTATTGATTATTTGATTTTTTATGTCTATTTATAATTGTCTCATATATTTGTGTGCTTCTGTATTTGTTGCATATATATTTATGATGTTATCTCTTCCTCTTGAATTTTTCCCCTGACAAGTATGTAGTGACCTTCTTTATCTCTTTTGATCATTCTTGGTTTGAAGTTCACATTGTCTGCAAACAGAATAGCTACCCCTGCCTTTTTCTGGGCTTCTGTTGCATGGAGTATTGTTTTCCATCCTTTGACTTTCAGTCTATGAATTTCACAAATTGCTTGGGGATCAATCCTACACCCCATTGCCCCTCAATAATCACAAATGTTACAGAAGTCATCGTCAGCTGATGCTACAAAGCAGACACAGTCTCACAACTCATCTATTTGTATTGGAGTGTTGGATTTGCTGGCTGGGGTCTAGGGAGCATAATCTCCATCAATTCTATTTTCCAACATTAAATAACAGCATGAGCTGAGACACCCCTTACCAGGTATTGGAGGGGTCTGTGAGTGACAGTAACTGATCCCTAGATTTGCTACCTACCATGGTTGTTCTTGCAGAGACAAGGTCAGCCTGCAGACATGGCTTGATGGGAACTTCAGCTGGGAGTTGTGGGGAAGGATAGGTACAGGGTGAATGAGAAGTGACATTTGCAGAAGGTTCCTGGATATATAGGCGAATTCTTGCTAAATAAAGAGTCCCTGAAGAATAATGTTTCTGGAGAATCTGAGAACTAAGGCAGGAGAATTCTTGGAAAACACTAACAAGAGAATCATGTGAGTCCTTGAAAGTATGGTTACTGCAGATTTACAATAGTATATGGTACTACTTTTGTATTTTGTATTTGAATTTTGTATTTTGAGTAAAGCATTGACAAAGAAAACTTGAAACCATACAGCTACATTAAATCTGGCTATACATTTCAAAAACTTGGACTCTAATATACTGTATACACTGTCTCACAACCAATTATCTTTCAGTCAACAATTAATCCTGCACTTGCTCTGTGTCAATAAAATGCATCCACAGCACTTTCAACATCTGCAGTATGTTCTCCTGAATGTACCTGCCAGCACTGTTGGATTCTGGCTAAGGCTCTCTTTCTGCCCTGCAGAAGGCCACCTTCTCATTGTATTCTCATGTGATATAAAGACAGCAAGCTCTCTGGAGCCTCTTCTTAGAAGGTTACTAATCCTATCAATAAAGGCTCTGCTCTCATCAATAAAGGGCCCCATCTCCAAATACCATTGCAGTGGGGGTTAGGGTTTCAACATATGAGTTTTAAGAGTAGACAAACATTCTGCCTGTGTGTGTTTCTGAGTTGGTTCATTAATATTTAATTCAGAAGCAAAAGCACTTTAACTTATGCCTCATAAAATTTATCTAATGGCATTTTCTCCATAAGGTGGGCACATCACAGTTTTCTTGAGCTTAGAAACACTAGACAGCACTTCATCACTGCCTTTTAAGACCATTTTAAACAGCAAAATCACCAACAAAAATCACCAAAATGTGAAACACATGGCACTAAATCGATCACAAAAGGGTACTTTCCACAATGTGAGAGCTGAGGCAGGAAGGTAGAGGGTCCCCTTGTTTGACCTCAGCTAGGAACATGTTCATTAACTCAACATTTTCATTGTTCTCCGTGTGTTCATGAACACTTGTGGAAAGACTGGAAGTATTTATTATGAAGTTATAAATAAATTTTAATCAGTATGTGAATTTTCAAATAATGAATATCAACTGCATTACCATAGGATATATTCTGAGAATTGGATTTTTTGGATAACAGATTATACGCATTTCAAATACTAATAGATGCTGTCAAATTTCTATACCTCTTCATGAAAAGGTATTTTAGTTTACTTTACCAACAATGGTACATTAGAGTGCCCACTTTGCCACAACCTTGTAAGCCCTAGACCATATTTTAACTTCTTTTTAGTTTTTATTTTTTGTAGACAAGGTCTCACTCTGTTGCCCAGGCTGGTCTCAAATTTATGGGCCCAAGAGATTCTCCTGTCTCAGCTTCCAAAGTAGCTGAACTACAGGCATGTTACCACTGTGCTTGGCCCACATCTTTAACTTCTTTGCATAGTTCCTTGCATGGTTGGTGCTTCACTTTTTGCTTGGGCTTAATCAATAAATGTGGATTGATTGATTGATTGATTGATTGATTGCATGAAGAATGGATGGATACTTCACAACAGGCTCTTGATTCTCACCTATTTGCTTGTAAATTTTCTAGCTTTCTTTGAATTTAATCCTGACAGTGGTCCCTGGATCTCATCTTAGTGTATTTTCTGCCCTGATCTTTAATAAGTCCAGACAACAGCGGGAAACCAATTGTTCTGAAAAGTAGTGGTGACTCAGGAGCCTGCCTTTTTTTCCACAAAGGCCAAGAGCTACAAGCACAAAGAGCAGGTACTTTTAAAAAGCCAATATGCAATGGATTTTTCATTTCAGTAAATTATGAGACATTTCTTAAACCAAAGACAACACTAATTAACACCAAAAAAGATTAAGCAGGCAATCAAGTTTTCCACTAACTTTAATGAATTAGTTGAGTTGCCGGAACATTACTCAGCACTGGAAGAATCAAGGACAGATATGTGCTTCTCAGCCTACTGAGCATGATAATGAGGTCTCCACCTCATTTGCAAGGAAAATGTTCTTCAGTGAATACCCACAACTGACTGAGATAATGAATCTATGCCCAATTTTCTCCAATTTTATTAATAGATTATTTTACAGACTAATGCAATTATAAATTAGCTATTCAACAGCACACAATGGAATTCATGAAGAAATTTGGTTAAATGTTTTCCTTGATTGAACTGTGCATATAACATTTAAAAAACACAGATTCAATTCTTAATTTACACCATCAATTAATGTTTGAACACATTGTATTAATCAGTTCTCTATGCCAGGAAAAGTTCTAGTTGTTTACTGGTATGGATATATTAATATTTCCTGAGTATCTCTGATTACTAATCTGAAATCTCTGAAGAAAAGGGGAAAAAAAAACTTTCTTAAAAAACTTGTGTTTTGAATATCAAATTACTATCTTATGTTGATAATATAGGAAATGTAAAAAAAGATTTAAAATAATGTGAAATAATAATTCTGTTTTTGTTCACCTAGCAGAGTCTAGAGAAAATATTTTAGAATTTTGACCATGGTTCTTTTCAAACATTAAGCTGATTTATTTTTTTTCTTGCCCTATATTTTTGTATGCTTTTCCCCAGTGAATATGTATTAATCTGAAAAAGGTTATACAGACACACACACACACACACACACACACAAACACACCCAAATCTACTAAAACCATGAATGCATGATATAGTTGCTAGGAGTCTTGATATTCAGTGAGTCCTTGTGCAAATGGACTATAAAAATGTAACCATCCCATAACGGAGGTCTGATTGTGACAAATGAATCTAACTATACTTCAAATCTATGGTATAACTTCATTTGAAGAGGTGGGAGGAAAAAGCTAATCTAAGTAACTTTGGAAAGTGGTATTTCCTGTTTTGATTGAATATTATAAGACTAAAGACAAAATAAAATAATTCTATGTAAACACCTTATTCTAGTTGGTAAACTTGTTTCTTACAGAGCTTGGAGTTAACAGCATATACTATAGTTAAACAAATAAATAAATGTCAGAGAAAAAAGTTATAAATATGCAAAAGGGAAGGGTAGCATGTCCTCTATGGTACTGGATTACACTAGGGAATATTAGTATGAATTTATGTTTATTTTGGTATTTTCTTCATTTTAGTAAATATATCTGCAGATATCTAGATACAGAAATAAATGCAGATATGTATGCATACAAGGTTTAATATACAGAAATATATTTCCTTGCTATGTCCACTGACTGGGCCTGGAAGCAATCACATCCTGTATCAATAAACACAATCAGCACCCAGATCTTGGCTTCTAAATGCCATTCTCCAATAAAAAGAATAAGAGCTGCTTGGAGAAAGGGCTAGGACAAGGGAAATGAGCTTGGGGTATGTCAAAAGGACATGGGGTAAATGAAACAATTCCCAATGGCCAGTGCTGGAACAGTTTGAAGAAGAAAATAACTATAATAATTGGATATAAATTAAAGAATAAACTAAATATCCTTGAGTACATATTGATAAAAATAAATGAATAAATATGGGACAGAAGGGACATCTTTTAAGCAAAAGGGCTTCAATTCAATTAATAAATGTTCATACTTCTTTAGTGTAGGCTGAACTGAGCATTGATTAATTTCTAATGAATATAATATAGAGAGAAAAATTATAATATAATAAAAAGAGAAAAATAATAACATTTCAGTGCAGAAATTTGACACACAACACCTTGACCAAGTGATCAAGGTCAACATCAGTGGTGATAAATCACATTGATATCGTGTACATACTGATAGATGTGATGAAAAATACTTCACCTTTGTGGTTTTCTTCCCCAAAACCCAGTTCCACAATCTCAGCTTGAGAAAATGTATCAGACAAATCCAAATGGAGGGGCATTCTATAAAGCATTTGACCAGTACGCTTCAAAGTGGTTAAGATTATATAAGCCAAGGAAAAGTTGAGAAAGTGCCGTGAATTGGAGGAGACTAGAGAGATAAAACAACCAAATGCAACAAGGTATACTGAATTGGGTACTGGAACAGAAAAAGGCATTTAGTATTATAAAAAGTGGTAAAATCAGATTGAAGTCTGTAGTTAATAGTGCTGTACCAATGTTAATTTTTGATAAAGTTACCATGGATATGTAAGAAATTAACATAACATAATAAAAGAATCTGGTTGAAAGTTATACTAAGGAATCTTGGTACTAATTTTTATGGTTTCTGTAAATCTAAAATTACTCGGAAAGAACACCTCAAATTTATCTTAGTATTTTACAGGACAGATATACTAATTATTTCTACTATTGAAAGAAGTGATCTATAAATATTCACTATCTTATGATGCAGTGTTTGGCAGAAGTGTGGTTAGTGAAGAATTAGACTGCCTGGATCTGAGTCACAGGTTGGCCATTTATACAGTATACGTGACCTCAGGTAAGACATTTAACATCTCTGTGCCTCAGTGTGTTCACCTGTTAGATAGAAATGATAATATATCATATAGATGTTGTGAAAATTAAATCAGAATATCAACAAATAACTATTTTGTATTTGGTTATTGCTAAATAATAGCAACAGTAAAGATCTTTTAAAATGTTCCAGAAATAACCTGAAAAAAAATCAGTTTTCACTCAAAATCCTGAGTCAGAAAATGGGCCAACAACTCAGAGACAGATAAAAAGACTTGAAATGACCTAATTTATCCTCATGCCCAAATGATGTAGGAGATTAGGGCAATGGTAGGCTGGCTGGAAGACAGGAAGTAACCTGACAATCACTGAAGATCTGGAATGGAGTCTGGGAAAAGGATGTAAGTATGTAACCTAACCCAGAACAGATGTGACCTGTCAATCACAGCCAAGATGCATGGGCAAAGCAACTTCTGACCAACCAGATCCGAGAGGATACAAAAAGACAGGCGCCCATTAACTTCACTGCCACTGCAACCCTGCTGTTCTGCAGGGTTCCTGTTTCTGCAGTGGCCCGTCCTGCTTGCAGGTCGTGTCTCTTCCTGTTTTCTCTTTTTTTCACTCTTTGCTTTTCTTCCTTTCTTTCCCTTTTCTTTACCCTTTCCTTTTCTTCCTTTATATTGAATCTTACTTTACTTTGAATAAAAGTTGTGTTTAACTGTCACTAGTTGTCCCACCAATTCTTTCCACAAGACAGAAAGAACCTGGAACCTTTGGACATTGTGCCATCCAGCAACACTTGGGGATATCAGGAAGGAAAACTAATTTACTTAAAGCAAAAATGTATTTTACTCTTTTTCTCTTCATAATTTAAGCTTATTTTCTCTTTAATGTTTAAAAAAGTTTCCTAGGTTGCTCCATTTATTCCATCTTCCTTCCTTCCCTTGTACTTGCAGAGTCAGAAGTTTTCAAATACCATATAGTCACCTGTGAGATTCCTTGCCAAAGCGGATGCAAGAAATATTTAGGACTTATTATGGGAAAGCAATTATATTCTAATATTCTTTGTATTGCAAAACTCCAGGGCGTTCTTACAAGGCTAAATACCTAACCCTTGGATGCTTTACCTTTGGGTGCCATTAGTCACCATCATTGCTAAGCAAAATTTTCTTTTAAAACAAAGTACATACAGGTATTTGATTGAAAGAAATACTTGCAGAAAAATTCTGGTTTGATGATCTCATTGGTAATAAAAGGAGGAAGTTTTAGAGAATTCATTTAATTTAGGATGATGGTTCTCAAATTTTAGGCTGAATAAGAATCACCCAGAGGACAGGATAAGACACAGATTGCCAAGCCCTAGCCCAGAGTTTAAAGTTAGCCAATCTGAGGTAGAATCTGAGAATTGCATTTCTATGAAGCTCCCACCTAGAAGTTGGTGCTGATGTTGCAGTCTGACCACACTTTGAAAACCACTGGTTTGGAATAACTAATGTATGTTAGGGCTTGTTCTTCCTAATGTTGAAATAAGGCTCAGACCAGGGGGTGAATTTAGCTCCTGCCATTATTTTTCTCCTGTACTCTGAGCAGTGACAAAGCTTTCATATTTCACCCAAAGACTTCCTGTGCAAAAGATGTTTGGTTACGTATTAGGGTTGAATAGGCTTCCTCCAGTATTTTCTTTGTGAACAGGAATGCCAAGAGGTGTGTTTCTAGTTCACCAGCTCTCAAATTTTACTGTGCATGAGAGTCACTGGGAGAACTTACATAAAAATACATTTCTAGGGCCCACCCAAGAGACTTTGATTTATCAGATAGTAACAATAGTAAGCACTTATTACAGTTTCTATGTGTCAGGTACTATTACAAACACTTTACATGTATGAACTCATTTAATCCACCTAAGAATCCTATGAGGTAGCTACTATTACTATTCACATTTTACATATAAGGAAACTCAAATTCCAAATGATTAATAACTAGTTAGTTAGTCATCAACTAATTAGTGGTGGAGCTTGAATGTACACTTAGGCAGTTGGCTCCAAAGCTTCTTACACACTATAACTCTACCACCTCTTTTCTAGGGTGAGGCTCCTTAATTTGAGTTCTCCAAAAAAGGTACCCTAAACATACAGACTATTTACGTACCTTAAACTATGCAGAAGTATTGGTCCTGGAAGCACAAACAAGGGATGGAGGAAGTGAGTTGGGGAAAGTGTGCATTAATAAGCAAGATGAACAAGGCTCAGTCTTGCTAGAGATTCTTTGGGGGCCCATGAAGAACCTGCCTTAAAATTTCCCTACTGAAGACAAGACAAGTTGGGTATTAACTCACCAACTACTTTCCCTTATTGGCTAAGACTGTCTTGTGGGGGATGAATTCTCTGGTACTTACAAGCTCTTTTGAAGCCAGAGAACATCCTTCAGGGAGTAGTAGAGAGATTCACACAGGTGAATCATCTTTCACAGCTACAGGCTAAATGTGAGGTGGGTCACAGTGACTTTGGGAGAATTATCAATAGGGATCAGCATTTTAATTTGCTGTCCATGTGGTCTAGGGAACATGTTTTGAGAAACATTGTTTTCAATTGAGGATGTCCTTGGGCTGCTCTGATGTGGTGGCTCAGGTCAAAACAGCAGAATTCTAACTGACATGAAACTGGATGGTTTCCCCCTTCCATTTTCACCCCCAGCCCTAAAAAATAGACCCTGAGAAGTGCACCAGACCAATAATTCACTAAATTTCTGCAGTTGAGTCCTGCTTCCTGTCTTAAAATAACACACCACAAACCAGCAAGAAACAGGTGTTGTCAATGATTATAAAAGTTTAAAGTTCTCTACATTGACAAAGTAGAAAGAAGTTTCTGTGTCCACATTTCCCTTACTAAGTTTCTCCTTCCAAAGTTTTTAACAATTCAGTTTTGATTCCCTTATCTCTTATTAATAAAATTGGACAAATTCATAACCCAAATTGAGGGAAAGATAGAGGATAAAATTCAGAGATAGCTAAAAATAATACATTTAACACTCTTTTCTGCCATGGTACTTACTGAGTCCTGGTGAAAAGCACAACACCAAGTGTGTAGTGAGAAAGAAATAGAACTAGAAATGTGGGAGCTGAAAACAAGCACCTAGGAAATCTTCCAATCCAGGAACTGTAAACTCACGCCTTCATGCGTCGGGCAGGCATCATGATGAGTTATAAAAATGTATGCAGAGCAATTGTGGAAATAGAGTGTGTGCAATCGTGTTAGTCTATTTTCTGTTTCTGTAACAAAATATCTGAAGCTGAGTACTTATAAAGAAAAGAGATTTATTTAGCTCACGTGTTTGAAAATTGAAATTCCAAGAATCAGGTGGCCATATCAGTTCAGACTTTGGTGAAGGCCTCCTGGCTACATTATAACATGGCAGATGGCATCATGTTTAGAGAGCGGGAAGGGGAGATCACACGATAACACAGGAATCCAGAGTCAAGAGCCATGCTTGCTCTTTTTATAACAGCTCATTCTTGTGGGAATTTCCTGAGGTCCCATGAGAACTACATTAATCCTTTCCAAGAGCACTGCTTCGGTGACCTAATCACCTTCCAGTTCCACCAAGTCGCTCATCTTAATGGTTCCATCACCTCAATACCACTATCCTGGAGACCATGTGGTCTTCCATACATGAGCCTTTGGGAGACACGTTCAAACTATATCCAAACCATCGCAGCAGTGGAGAGTGTAGGGCCTCTGGCAAACTAGAGAATGCGTACTCCGTCTAATCTTTAATAATACTAAGCTGTGCAAAGGCAAAAAATTAAAAAACCACAACAAAAATTTTAAGAGTCATTGCTATCTTTAGGCTACAAATTTATGAATACAAGATTTAATCTGTCGCTTTCAGCTGAGAGAATCGGTCAGGGTCTTACATTCACCTGGCATATGCCCATAAAGACATATTGTTCTATATACTGAGGGCTTGTGTGTGTGTGTGTGTGTGTGTGTACATATATATTTGACTACCATTTCTGAATTCACAGAACTAGCTGACCAAAGAACTCAGAATATACCCATTTAAAAACTCACATTTTATATTCATAATGTGGAAAAAATGCATGTGAAATTTTTTAAAGCAAGAATAAGTATATTGATAAATCTATTTGTTTGTGTAAAATAAAATAATTTCCAGGTGAAAGAGACCTTAGCTTTTATCAAAAATGCGTGAGTAGCCAGGCATTGCGGCTAACCCCTAGAGTCTGAGCGCTGGGCAGGCTGAGGCAGAAAGATCATCACTTAAAGGGGCCTGGGGTATATGTTGTCCAACATCTTATCTCAAAAAACAAAAAGCAAAAGAATTGATGGGAAAGGCAAATCCATCAACAGAATAATGATCTAAACATTTATTAATATTTCTTTTGTTAAAATTACATTTTAAATAGAGTGCTTGTACATGTGTTCTTATTAAGATTACATCAAAAATATTTTATAATACTATGTGGTTCTTTTTAATATATGTTTATAAATAGAAAGTCTTGCTGTGTTACTCTCAAGGAACTTCAGTAAATATCCCCAAGGTGTGGCAATAGTCACAGTTAAACAAATCTATAAATTGTTACAGAAGTACTACCAGAGCATCAGCTCAAGGAAGTAAGGATATTTTCTGTTCTGCGTCTCCATATCACCAGCACATAGGATCATACTGGTCACAAAGACACTCTGATGCCTAGAAGATTTAAACGCTGAAGTGTTTGGAAATCAACTTCTATTATGCAGTGGCCTGTAGCTCTGGGTGCTGAGTGATGACAGAAGTAGAGATGAAATGATAAAGGAGCAGTGACCATCTGGAAAGGTTTCAGTAAATAACAGAGGTTAGGGGCTAAGACATTGGGGAAAACAGAAGAAATGGGCAACCTGACCATGTGTGTAGTATTCACAGTGTAGAGGGGGTAGAGTAAGGGTAGGGGAAAGATTGTTCTCAGCTCAGCCTGTAGTGCAAGGCAAAAGAGAAGGAAAAATAAGGCTGGGGGCTGAGAGAGAGGAGTAACCCGCAGGATTTTGAAAGACACTTTTGTCAGGAGTTCAGGTATCTCCCTAAGCATAGGTATTCTACAGAGCTTTGTACACAGAATGTGCAAAGCATTGGGTAGATAATGTGCAATTAAGATTAATGTGTAATTTCTGTAAGGGAAATACTGCACCATACTCAAGGAACACGTTTTGGAACAGCCAGAGAGAAGACAGCTGCTCAGAGGACTGACCTTGTGGACCTGGGCTTGAAGGGAGCCCACCCTGAGAGAGATGGCGTGTGAATGAGAGCTCTTCTAATCTCCTTACAACCACGGCCTGGAAAGCATCTGTTCCCAGGAGCAAAGGATCCTGGATGACTGTGTACATTGCTGATCTTTTTTTAGTAACTGTGCCCACGGGTGTTAGATGAGACATCCTTTTTTTTTTTTTTTTTTTAACTATATGATAAACATGTTCTCTGAAGCTTTGTATCAGTAGCATTAGGCAAGGGGAAAGCAGAATCTTATGGAAGGCTAAAGAACTTTGGATCCCATTAGTGCTATTGGGAGATTTGCTGAGTTAAGTCAGAGAAGTTAATGTCTAACCAGGGCTTAATTTATGATCTGAGTGTACAAAATACTTTCAAGACTATAAGGCTGACTAATGAATTTATTAGGGAGATTAATGCTTATTATCCGCTGTTTCGAGCCGTGTTGGTATGTGCTAACTTGATCGTCACACCTTAGGACATGCTGAAACCTCCCAGGGTTCAGCTCAACAGTGGGTGTGTTTGCCAAGCCCCATGCCCTCAGAGTTTGAAGTGGAGGCTTGAAAAGAGTCAGTTCCTGCTTCTGGGTTGGCTTTTGTGTTTCTCAGCCCTTCACCAGGGATTCTATAGCTCAGGAGACATATGCACTCCTCTCCCCTCCATTAGTGCTCTAGAACTTGCAGGTGATGTACCAGCCCCACAAAGATAATTATCCCCACCTTCTGCTAGCCAAGCAGCCACCTACCATATGGAAGGTAAATATATAATTCTTCCCAATTGTTCCCCACCTTCAGTCACTTCCCACACCCACCTCATACACATGAGAGAGAGAACTGTGCTGGATAGCCAAATAAAAGTAAATCTTAATAGGCAACATTCAGCAAGCCAAGGCTAATCACCTGATGCAATCATACTGAGTCCCAGAGTGTTACATGAAACATTCCAGGAAGTTTCTCCTTGTCCATGTAGCTCTTTTTCTTTAACGCAGTGAGTTCCAGTTGATCATTGGCAGACAAGGAATGAAAGGCCAGTCTTGTCATATCTCCCATTTTGCATAAAGGTCAAGTAACTCTGTTTTTTTGTGTGTGAAATCTCCCTATTTAAAAAAATTTGGCTCAAACTTTATAATAACATTGTGTAGTCCAAATAAAACATGTCTGCAGAACATCTCTGGGCTGCAGGATACCAGTCTGTATCCCATGATGGGAAATTATAATCCCAAGAAGCACGGAGATAGCCAGCAGTTTAAAGTAAGCAGTAGGCTGCTAAACTTACTTTGCTATTGTCTCGTGAGAGAAGAGCCAGAACCTTTGGGCATCTTGAGCAGGAAGAGTGATCTGAGTTACTTCATTTTTTTTTTTTTTATGTGGGTACCGGGGGCCGAACTCAGAACCTTGTGCTTGCCAGGCGGGCGCTTATGTTGCTGAGCCATCTCACCAGCCCAGCTTCTTTTTCTTGATAAGTAAATGACACTTGCAGTCCTGTAGTCCTCTAGCTATAGCAGATGGAAAAAGACTACATTCTTTCATCTGGTGCCAGGAGAAAAAGATTGTTTCTCTTGGTTAACATTAGAAATTATAATCCGAAGTAGTTGAGTGATGAAGAGGGGGTAATAGGAATGGATTGTGTGTGCTTTTCTTTCCCCTGTAGCTGGGGAAGAGAGGACAAGAGATAGTACATGTCTACATGGTGAAAGAAAATGATAGACTGAAAAGAGAAAGAGGTATTCAACTCTACCCATGTTTGCAAATATCCGTGACACTGGTACCATGTAGTCAGAACATCTGGAATGAGTCACTGAAACAGTCAGCCCTTGGATTCAAACCTGGAATATGAACATTGTGAAGATGTTGTTTCTACATAGAGATGCAATACCAGTCTCTCTCTCTTTCTGGTTTTATTATTATTATTATTATTATTATTCTTTCAACCAACAAAAGAATCCAGAACTATTCACTTTAGTATCTCTGGACTATAAATGAGGCACCCACGCAAGTTGTTTTCTCCCTTTCAGGGCTCCAAGGTATCAGACCGTTCTGATGAGCTGGTGGTCCCCTAAACTAAGTAAAAACTACGTTTAGAGTCATGTGTAACCTCCTGCTCTCTAATTATAGCAAAATGGGTCACACGCTGAGAAAGCTCACTCCTTATTTGCAGTGGCACTAATCATTATCAAAGTCCGATGTTACATTAAAAAAATTCATGGAAAGAAAATCTTGACTAAATAACAAAGCAGGAAATGAATATGAATAATTACAACCTGAGTTTAACTTACAAGCAGAAAAAAGACAATTTGGTTATTTTCCAGGGCAGAATGCTAATAGGCATGCAAATTTGGCAAAGAAATACATATAATCTGATCATGGATCAATTGCTTTAATTCATAGATACAATGTTTAATTATACTATAATTATTTGTAAATAAATGAGAATTATTCATTTTCTTTAAGTCTCCAAAAAAAGTGGTTTTTTTTTTGAGACAGGATCTCACTAAGTTGTGCAGGCTGGGCTTGAACTTTCAATCCTCCTGCCTCAGCCTCCCAGAGTGCTGGGATTCAAACTTTGTATTCTTGGAGTCATCTTTGAATCATCTTTATCTCTAGAAATACCAAGACACCAATTGTTAGGCTTGTTAATTGTGACCTTGGCCTGCCTTGCCAAACTATCCTTCTCTTCTCAGCCTCTCAACCTACTGCTTCCCAAATTTTAATTATATTGATAAATCTCTTAGGGATTTTGCTAAAATACTATGTATTTTGGTGCCAATCCTGTTGGTTTAGTAATCATACTGTAAATAACAAGGTGCCAATCTGTGCTTTCTAAGCACACCCTCCACACTACCACCACTGCTCTACTCTCAACTTTATCCTTTTTGTTGGTCCTGCAGGTAAGCTTTTTCTCTTCCAGCCCTTCTACCCAACTGGAACTGCCCTGGTGGTTTCAGTAAGGAATCAATCATCCTTGGAAAGAAACTCAAAGTCCTACAAGTGTTTAGAAGGGAAACATTGGCTAGTTGACTCCTCTGGAAAAAGCCTACTGAATAAGGAAAACTGGCAGTTCTCTCCCAAATTCCCTATTATCTGTGCAGTATTTATCTAGTTACCATCTTTGCTGTCAATATCGTACCAGTCCCATGAGATTTTTCACCTTGTTGCTACTTTAAAATCTCCATCTGAGAATAGCCAAAAGCCCTTTTCTTGGTTATGCTTAGCACAAAAAAAGAGAACAAAAAGGAATTAGGGATAGAAATTCTTATGGATGTTATAGGAATGTTGTAAGGGAATAAATATCAAGTTCAAATATTTTATCTTAAGGCAATATAAATATACTCCAGCCCTAAAGCCTGATATCTTCTTAGAAATATTTCCTTACATTGTAAACGATGTGATCTTATTTCTAATGTCCTGGAAGCTATTTTCTAAAAACTGGATCCAGATATTAGCTTTCCATACATCTTATATTAGCCCATGAAATTCCACTTCCCAGTTGAGTGTTTCCATGGCCATGACCACATGCTAGCAGAACAAATGATCTCACCCTTCCTCCCTGGCCTCCCGTAACATTTTTGTTTAAGTAACCTGAGTTGTTTGATTATCTGGGTTTTGCTGGCTGTGTCCCATGATGTCATTTAGCATACCTGTCTGCGTCTTGTATTTCTCGTAAATGTGCAGTCAGATCGGGAGATATGATCAGATTTAGCTTCAGTCATCATCTGTGTATTCCTCCTGGGAGGTAGGTAATATCTGGTTGTCTCCCTTTTTGTAGGGTTACCAACCCTCAGTAATTAGTGCCTAGATCTACTACTTTAAATAGTGATATTCTAATTCTATCATTCATTCTTTATAAGCAGGAGTTTTTCTATAAAGACAAGCTCCCATATCGATTATTTGATATTTTTTAAAGGTGTGATAAACAGGTCATTTTTTAATTTTCCAGTTTAAAAATGAATGAATAAATTTTTAAAAATTAAAGATAGATAATAGGAAACAGGGAGGTAGATCTTTTGCAAATGGGAAGGGGAATGAAGAGCGAGGGGAAAGAGGGAAGGGGAAGGGCACAGAAAAGGAATTAAGATGTGTTAGGTACATGTACCAACTCCACAAAATGAATGTAATCATTATGTACTACAAACATGTACTAATAAAAATAAAAGTTAAAAAAATAAAAATCAATGAAGTCATTCCCTAGAATTCTTCAAAAAGGATCAATATTGATTTGATTTTTTTAAGTGAATCTGTGTATTTATATATATCTGGTGGTTTAATTCAATTTGCTTCATATTTGCCAGTGGAAGCCTATTCAGTATGCTACCTGAGTCTTTTTAACACAACTTTAGCAGTCTTTAAGAACTGCCTTGCTTTATGGCATGACAACATGTGGCAGACTCATTTTGCATATAGAAATGTACAAAATTGGAATTGGCTATTTCTCCAAAAAGTCACAGTCCTTGTGCTAGAGCTTCAGCAATGGGATGGTCATTGTTGCTAGGCCTTTTCAGTGGACAGGACTGAGGAATTTAAATTTCTTTTAAATCAACTTTATTAGAGTATAATTTATGTACAGTAAAATTCACATATTTTAAGTACATAGTTTTTACAAAGTATAAACCCACGCAAGACCACCCCCCCAAAGATATAGAACATTTTCATCACTTCAGAAAATTCCCTTGTGCCTTTTGGTAAATTCCCTCTATTGAGCAGTTACTGGTTTGATTTGTGTCCCTACCTGTGGATTTCGACTGCTATAGAAGTTCATATAAATGCAGTCATCCAGGATATATTCATTTTACTTTCATTTAGCATGTTTTAGGGATTCATCCATGATATTGTGTATATCAATAATGCACTCATTTTTATTGTTTAGGAGTGTCCTGTTGTGTAAAAACACTATAATTTGCTTATCTATTGACCTGTTTTGGGGTATATGTAATGTGACTCTAGTTTTATGAATAAAATGACTTATATGAATTGTGAATAAAATGCCCAGAAAAATGTATCTTGAGGTTCTGGAAAGATATAGGGAAGGCAATTCTGGGAAATAGTTCAGCCTAGTCATGACAGATTTAAAAGCAACATATCATCCAACTTTTGGTCATGCAGGATTGGAGGGGGGCTATTTAGGTGCTTTGTACTTTTTTTGCAAATTTTACAATAAGCCTGTCATTATGTTAAAAAACAAAGCTGCTGTTCTCTCATTTGAGATTGCATCGAATCTATGGAACAATTTAGGGACATTAAACTTTCCTAACACTATGGAGCCTTCCAATTCACAATATAATATGTGTCACATATAATAGTTTTCAAAGCCAATATTTTGCACATCTTTGGATAAATTTATTACTAAATAATTTATGATTTGATACTATTATAAATAATATATTTTAAAACTCATTTTCTAACTATTTATTTCCAGCATATAGAAGTTCAATTGTCTTGGTATCCTCAAATCTTGATAAATTCACCAATTCTTATATTTTAATATATTCCTTAGGATTTTCAACATAGACAATCATGTTCACTGTAATTAAGAGTTTTATTTCTTTTCCACACCTACCACTTTAAATTTTTATTTCTTAACTTATTTTTTCTCTCTAGAACCTCCTGTTCTATATTGACTAGAAATTATAAGAATTATAACATTGTCTTTTTTCTAATGTTGGAAGGAAAGCATTTATGCTTTCATCTTAGGCATTGTTAGCTATAGGCTTTTAAAATATTCTGTTTAAGGAATTTAGGTAGTTGTCTTCAATTTCTAGTTTGTTGCGAGATGTTTATCATGAATGAGTATTGACATTTTTTTCCAAATACATTTTCTGCATCTACTAAAATGCTTAATGATTTTTCTTCTTCATTATATTAATTTCATAAATATTGACCAAGGAAGGGAGTTTCTGCCTGCCAGTATGGAGACTTTTCAAGACCCAGATGACTTTAGCACCGCCAGATCCAATTGGGTTGCCAGCTTCTCCCTTGCACGCTCAAGTGGATCTTATGGAACCCCTTCCAGTTTAGAGATTATTCTCAGGTTCAGCCACCACTGATTTCCTTTGGGCGCCTATGGTCACTGAGGAGATTCCTCTTCTCACGCCTCTCAGAGACCCAGCCACTTTCCCTCTGTTTTGTTCCACATCATTTCTTACCCCATCTAGGTCCTGAAGCTCTGTCTTTACCCATTAGTGTTTGGGATTTGTTAGGATACCTTGCTTCATAGCTTTTTTGATGACATTGCCTCTGGATGTTTGATTCTTATAACCTAATTGCTTTGTCCGTTTATTTGGGAAATTCATAATCATCATGCCTTTTTGCCATCATACTAAGCACGGAGGAGATAATGTGCTATTTGCTGACTGCTGACATTTTATGGGTTAGCTTTCTATTACTGTGTAAATAATTACAATAAACTTAGTGGCTAAAACAGCACATAGGTATAATCTCACAGGTGCTTTCAGGGTCTTCACTAAACTATATCCAGGTATTGGCCAGGGCTGCATTCTCATTAGAGGATCATTTTGGGGAAAAATTATATATATATATACATATATATATATATATATATATGTATATATATATATATATATATATATATATATATATATATATATATAAAATCATGCTATCAGCTTTGCCATGTTCTATTGGTTAGAAGCAAGTAATTGGTTTCTCCCCCACTCAAGGGAAGAGGATGACGTAGGGCATGAACATGTGATATGAGACCATGTCAGGTTTGTACACCAAAATTTACATTTGCCTTAAGAACTGGTTTATACTGTTTATTTGTTAAAACAAACAGTTTTCTATTAATAGACTAACATGATTTTAGATCATGTTCATGAGAAATTATAGAAAATTCAAATGTAGTGAAGTACATAGTTCAAATGAAATATCTAACACTAAGAGCTTGAAAATCCTATTATGATATTATTGTAAATGGTTTGATTCTTTACCCTGGAGAAAATATAAAATGCTTTTTAGTGTCCATAGGAAAAATAAGATTTCACATATAACTTATACGTTTTTAAACTGTTTGTGTCACCTGTGTTTGTGTGTATTTTTGGAACTTGTACAGAGAATACAAGTTCAGAGAACTTGTATTCAAGAATTAAATGGTACCAAAACAGTTGTTTCAACACTCCATAAGTCAGACAAGCCAGATAGTTATTTTAGGAAGAACCAAAATATGTGCATTTTGGAAACTGTACTTTTTTGGTATAAATAATAAAGGCAACAACCTTGTTCTCCTGACCAGACCATTGTAAGGCTTTTGAACATACTGTTTTTGTGCAAGGTGGCTTTATTATATCTGCTTTTGTTCTAACAATTAAGAGTGTCCATTATGTTACTCTCCACTCTCTCACTCATTTTTTTTTTATCTTATCATTTTTCTGCTGAGCGAAACAGAGGCTGGAAAAAAGTGCCTATTTGAGAAAGGTAGACAATCATTTTTTTGTTGTTGTTTTTGTAATGATATTCTGTACTGGTGGAAGCGATCAGCAAAGGGAGTGAGGGATTCTTCTCTTCTGCTTCATTGCAGGTGATTGAACAGCTCCTCACTGATAGATGATACATGGATAGTATTTGCCATGGAAAAACTATTTCTTTCTGACTGCAGGAAATAGGTGGGATGAGAGACTAAGGAGTACAACATAAAATACAGAAGTACAAATCGTGCAGGACATCCTCCCCGCTGTATTTCTAATCCCCTTCCTTATGAGAACAGCAAAGACAATAATTAGAGCTAATATTTATTGAATGATTATGCGAGGAGAAATATTTAACAACTGAACCAACACAGGTGTCAACCAGTCAGACTGGATACTGGCTATAACAGCATTCACTCTGATTAGTCCATGCCCTCACCGTTTCGGTTGTTAAGTATTATGGCAACTAGCAGTTTGGATATTTGAGGACTGCCAGTGTCAACTCTGCTATATTACATGTCAGGCGCTGTGCCAAACACCATAAGTACGTTTGCTCATTTAATTCTCCCAGCCACTTTACAAGATGGATACTCTTATTATTCCAACTTCATAGTTGGGAAAATTGAGGTTTAACGAGGTTAAGTGACTTGTCCCATGTCACATGGCTAAGAGACAGTGAGGCTCGGGCTCACACTCTAGTCTGCAGACCCAGGAGTCCAAGTCTTTAAACTCTACATTCTAATAACACTTGAAGAAGTCACATCCTACAGCACTTTCTGCCCTTGGAGAAATATGTACTTTAGGAACATGAAGGTTGAACTTTAACAGCCTGGTCTCAGTGACAAGGAAAGTATCCCTTGGCTAATATCTAGGAAGAGAAGCCGTGAAACCAGTTTGATGAAGATGACAGAATGAAGAGCAGGCCCCAGGGACTAGCTCTATGCTCAGGAAATTGTTCTGGAACTTCTCCAAGGTTATTGGAGGACTATGGAAGCCTAGAGTTCAGACTGGGCATTCAGCCCGAGGGGATAGTTTTTAGATAATTGTCACAAATCCTAACTCCACTTCCTTTCCTCTCACCATTAAGTGAATTCTGTCTGGTTGGGACTTTTGAAGTAGTTTTATTCAGAGTAAAACAAATAACTGGATTCCAGAGATGAGCCACATTGATCTTTTGTCATTGTCTTTCCCGACTATATGACTGGCTATTTGGTTGTACTTTTTGTCCCCCAGCCAGCAGTGACTCCACAGCAACACTGCCTATGAGCCAATCTTAATAGTGACAAAATTACCATTTCCAGAAACCTTATTTTACAGCTGGGAAATAAGGTTTGATGAAATAAGGACTGATGAAATTCACATGTCCAACACTCTGCCATGTGTCATTCCCAGGTGTCTCCCCTCAGCCCTTTCTCTCTCTTTCACAAATGCATATAAGAATGCAAAGAACGAAGGCGATGTTACTAGAGGAAGCCACTTGCACATTTTTCTTAGCTTCTTTGAATCTCAGTTTTCATCACTGTAAAGTATAACTGAGATAATTTTGTTTGGAGGTAGGGTGAGGACATGGAAGAAAGGCATGATGGGTCAGAGCAAATCTGTATGTCAACTTCTTTATAACATTGATAAACCTAGACAAATCAGCCAAGAATGAGTTATTACAATTAAGTATCCATATTTGTATTATCATTGCTACTTTTACTATAATTACTACCACAACCACCAACGATTATAATAACAGTTATGCATTGAATGTTTACTATGTGCCAGGCACTGTGCTGAGATGTATCTCATTCATCCTCAAAACAATCCTATGAAATTGTTTGTGTGCATATGTTTTACCACCCTTCTTATATGAAGGACTGTATCAAAGGGCCCTGGGATGGAGGACTCAGATGTACATGGTCCATGTAGAGATATACCAGTCTCTGCCCAGCTCTTGGCACAAGGAAGCTAAGCATGAGCATTGCCTAATGTTGGCACCAGGAAGCTGTGTGGGCTTCTGGTCAATGTCCTTCAGCTGCCAGCTTTGATTCCAGGGAGAAGTACTGCTTGTGCTGATGAGCTGTGCTAGCTGTCCTGTTTGTTATTACCCAGGAGGAGATTCCATCCTCAGCAGCAGCATGGATACAATTGCCTACCGATCATGCAGCATTAGTGATGTCTATCTGGCCTCACACATGTACAGTGCTGATGTAACATAGTCCACTGTAACACTCATAGGCTTCCTCTTTTCAAATGAAGCATAAGGTAGTAGATACCACAATGGCTTAGAGGGATGTAGATAACTTTCGATGGCTGAACTTCTTCCTAGGAGCCAGGGCAAAATGAATCTTTATCCACTTATGATACTGTTTTGAGAAACGAATGAGCTGTGACATATTTGCTACTGACTACAGTCTCTGGGACATCGTAAACAATAAATAGTAATTTATTATTCATATACAACGCTAACAGCACAACAAAAAATAGTATGCAAGCATTGGTACTTTATTAGTAGAAACGTGCTGCAAACACTCTCCACAATCATGAGAAAGACCGTATCACTGCGCTGTCTTAAAAATCCCTGTGGTAGACAATGGAAGCAATGTATAACATCTGAGATTTGGTATTCTGGCCTCAGCTATTCAGGTCTTATACAGTATTACTGGATGAGACCTCAGAGCAGAAATTCCTATCTCTATTAACAGCCAGCAAGAGATACACTGATAAACTAGCCATGGTGATATAGATATGAAAGTCTAGAAGGTCAGCCAAAGATGACTCAATGTAGACGTGGAACCTTATATCTCATCCTAGTGCCCAGTCAGGATGTTGACATTATCAAATCTAAATGTTCTTGCTTTCAATATCATTCCAGCCAAAATGAAACTTCAAATCACTAGTATCTTGTTTCTGTATGTCTAGAACCCTTAATAATACATGGCCATTTTCTCTCAAGTTATGTTAGATCATGCTGAGATGAAATTCATTTGCTCATCTTTTTAGTCTGTGATGAACCTATTTTCTTACTATGCCATAGAGTTTTTGAGTCATAGAAACTAAAATGCCTTTGAGCTCATTAATCTCATGCTATGCAATAGAACTATCTGCAGGATAGGTAGAGGTGGCCAGTGAACCTTTCGAATGTGGCTGGTGCGGCTGAGAAACTGAATTTTTAGTTTTTTTAAAAGTTTTAATTAATAAAAATTTAAATGGCTGTATGTGGCTAATGCTATGGATTGGAAAGCATATATCGAATCCAGTCCCTTCTGCTCATGTAGAGTCACAGGGACACCAGTGATCTGTACAAGATCACTTAGAACATGAGAAGTAGTGAAAACACTAATTGCTGCCTCATTGTTTTTTCTAATACAGCATGTTTTCACTTATTTGTCCCCAGGGAGATATGGCTTTTTACATACCCACTCAGGACGGTAGGGAGGGTGGTGAGGAGATGGGAAAATGCAAGCTGCTTTTGTTTTCTTAGTCCACCAACTATGTCAAAATTCTGAGGATGAATATGACATACCCTGTTTGAAACACTATGAAGGATAAAGAGGATTTAAGGAGTTGGGAGCTGAGGATCTAAGTGGTAAAATATAATTTCACTTTATCATGTCATAATTACACACTGGCAATTCACATTGACTTTTTTTATTTTTTACAGTTAGTTTCTATAGGATAACTCCTATAGTAAAAAATAAATTAGTTAAGTACATTGAGGACCCATCACATAGAAGGCCCAATGTTAAGTACTATGGGGAGTTTCAAAACAAAGCCCCTTTCTTCAAAGAATAGGCCATCTCCTGAAAACATGACATGGAAGCAGGAAAAGGTAAAAAATTATCATCAATAATTACCAAATGTCATCATGAAGAGTACTGGCCTGAGAAATACAGACATATGGCCTTTCAATTCTGAAAATGTACCCCACCTTGTTGATTATAAATGCTTTTCACTTCCCTTTAGGGACATTAAGGGCATCTAGTCTTTACCTGCATTATGCTCAATGTAAGCTAAGAGCCCATGGTCAGGACAGGGAATGGAGTAGAAGAATGTGGTTTCAGAAGTCAGAGCTCTTACAGGCTGTTAAGCCCTTATCAAGCAACTTGCCTTCTGGGACTTCCTTCTCATTTGTCTAAGGAGTGAGTAACTTCAACTGGGCAAGTTTTTATCAATATTTATCAGCCTACCTGTCTTAGTTTTGATCCTGAATATCTCCAAAGGTCAATGTATTGAAAGCCCATGTGTTGAAGAGGATATCAGGACCCCAGAGTCTTCCTGTTTCTCTCTTTGGTTTTTGAGTACCATGAGGAGAGCAGCTTCCTCTGCTACATGCTCCCACCATAATGTGCTACCTCACCACGGGCACAAAAGCAATGGGCCAGCTGACCATGGACTGAAGGCTCCAAAACTATGAGCCAAAACTGTCCTTTTAAAACGTTGATTATCTCAGGTATTTGGTACACCAAATGCTAACCAACACATCCCTTATTGATTTCCTCACATTATACCCCACTTCTAAAGGAGGCTGTGGGTTCTACCTTGACTTGAGATTCGGTACTTCTCCCATCCATTTGTCTGTTCTGGGCTTCTTCTATGAATATAAAATTCCTACTCAAGTGTTGAGCCCTTCAATATCTCCTGCCAGCCCAGACTTGTATGATTTCTCTGGGTTTTCTTTCCCTCACAAAGCAAAGGTAGATTTACACAAGATTTAAGTATAAAATGAGTATCAGTGATAAAGTTCTTGGCACAAAGCAAGCATTTAATAATAGAAATAATAAGTAGATCTATAACTTTTTATGTGTTACTGATCACCTTTTATAATCATAAAAACAAACAATATGATAAAGCAATCATGTTGGTAAGTATGTACTTGGTAGAGCAGAGTTCCTCAGCTTTGACATAATTGATGAGTTAACATGACCTGCTAATATTTATTAAGCTTTCATTATGTGCCAAGTATTGTTCTCAGCACTTTATGTATGTTAATTCATCTAAGTTCCTCGAAAAACAAAAAGTGTGAGTAATTTATTAAGGCAGTGCTCTTGGGAAAAGTCTATAAGGAAGAGAAAGAAGTAGAATGGGAAAGGGGGAAAAAAGTGCAATTTCAGGCAAAATCCCACAGAAAAGCCCGATCTCATGAGGAGCTGTGTGGTACAGTACAGAGGCCTCAAGGCTGGGTTGCTGAGTTGCTGACCTTCCTATTCAGGCCCTGACAGTCAATGGCTAAGGAGTGGGGTATGGTAAGGCTCAGTCACTTCCAGCTCTCTGCCTCCGTGGAGTTATGGGCCAATGGGAGCAAAAACATAGAGAAGCTTGAGAAAAGCTGCTCAGGAAATGTTAAAGGATGGCAGTGATACTGGGCTAGAACACTAGCAATATCTGCTGCAAAGCCTCCCAATGACAATAAAATCCATTCAGCAGATGAGGCACAGGAGGTTAACTAACTTGTTCCAGTCATACAGCAAGTAGGGAGAAAGTAGTTTGAAAACTAGGCAAGCCACTTCTACATTACTGCCCCGCAACTCAGGTCAGTATCAGGCAGCTCAGCCTACCACACCAGATTCCCTGCTCAGACGTAATGGCTGCATATTGTTCTCCGTTACAGATGTCTGAAAACACACAAGACCAGCCAAATCATTCCTTCATGTGGGAGGTCCTTTGTCATCCTGATTTCTCTCGGCCTCCATCACCATAATGCAATCAAGACCTGTTTCATTCCTGTAAGCTCCTAATTCCTGTAATTTTCCCTTGATGGCTCTCTATCTCTTGCCGCTGATTACAGCACCATTCATGGCTTTACAAAAGGTGCTGGGCACAGGCACCAGGTGCAGGATCATAAGGCCTCAGCTTGTCATTTGATTTTAACATTCAAGAAATGTTCCTCTTTCTTCAAAACGCTTAAATCGTTCTTTTCTTGGAAAAACTTTGTCCACAACTAATTTTTTCTAAAAAAAAATAGTATCCAAGTACTTCCTGCTGGATTAAGTGGTTAGAGAAATTATGAGCTTCATATTTGCTTCCAAGTGGCCATGTAATGTGCACTGGTGTTAGGCACCAGCTGAGGTTCACTGGCATTTGATTTCATAACCTCCGGCCTGGGATGAATAGACTATGAACTTCTATGGAGTAATAAATGGGATGATGATAAAACTGTATTTAATATATTAATAAAATATTCTAGGTTAAGCATGCATAACTTTTTATGGGTTACTTATTACTTTGTATAATCATAAAAACAATAAGTATGATAAAGAAGTGATTTTATAAGTATATACTCTCTAGAGAAGACTCTCTGAGCTTTGGCATATTGACATCCTAGGCCAGGCAATATGTTATTTGTCCCATAAATTATAGAATGGTCAAAGCTTTGCCAAAACCTTTGCCTCTACTCACTAGATACCAGTAGCTGTACCCTCAGCCTACTACAAGTTGTGATCTCTAAAAATATCCCTAAAAGTTCTCTAGGAAGCAAATGCTCCCTGGTTGAGAACCATTGCTGAAGAGCACAGTACAAAAAGGGGAGCTGAGATGATGGATCTTCGGGGCTCATGCCCAGCATTTTCCATCTGTGACAATCTCCTTGGTTTCTATTTTGCTGACATTTTTTGAGGTGGGCCAGTTTCAATTTCTTGTATTTCTCACATCTTTTTGGCAATCTCCCACCTACCAGCTAGTCACTTCATTTCAAATTCTCAAATTTCTGTTCAATAATAGAATTTCTGCACCTGGGATTGTCTTCATTGGTGTTACATCTACAGCTTGAGCCTAACTTTTTTGCAAATATTGGATATGAGGAGGAGTCACTGAAAGTAGGTACAGAAAAGAGTCTGTGATGTGTCTGTACATTTTCAGCACTTTAGCAAATTTGTTTCAACCTCATGGTGTATAATGTAATGGGGAAAATGAAGTAAGAGGAATTTCAAGTGAATTATTTTCATATGTCAGAGAGAATTGGTGATGGAAAAAGAATACAAGTTTCCTAGGATCTTGTGGTGAAAGGTTTCATTTAAAAAACAATCATTCTAGCCAAAGAAGTTTTATTACTTCTGATCAAAATATTTATGTTCACAGCCACATAAGCTTGCTCTTATGTTTTTCAAATTTCAGGCCAAGCACAGCAAGCAAATCTGACCCATCACACCACCATGATGGGTTGTCTTTTGCACTGTTATTTCCCATCAAATTTCTAAGGTTGGACTTTACAAAATAGGTCAAACAAATGCCCATACTGCTAAAAACCCAAGCAAAGTATCCAAGAAGGTCTGAAGAACTTCTAGGTTCCCCTTTATAAGCTACCTTTAAAAGTTACACAGTTGCTCCTTTGTAGAATATGAGAAACATTAACCTTTCAAGTCTGAATCTGATGCCCAATACTTGTCACCACTCGTGGGCAGGCAAATTCAACAACTACTCAGAGGATGGCTGGAACTGACTCCATTTAAAATGCCGAAATGCAACTCTGCTCCACACTTCTGCTGGCCCACAGCCCCTTTGTCCTTCAGAGTCTGCATGAAGAACCCCCATCTTAGAGTAGCCACGCCACTAAAGTTGCTTTATTTTTTGCTATCTTCATACGTAAGTTGGTTGTAATTTGTCTACTTGGTTTTTTTCTTTCTGAAACTACAAGCTTAAGGGCAAATGTCTCTTTGACCCTCCTTTTGTGGGAACCAGACCTGCACCTACACAAATATTTGCTGAATTGAATTTAATTTTGGTAGAATCTCTCTAGATCTTACTGTGCCATTTGGAGGCACTTTAGCAAGGATGAAAAAAGAAAGGGAAAAAGGAATGACAGAAGGAAGAAAGAAAAGAAGAAAGGAACAGAAGGAGGGGAAAATGATAGTTTTGTTTGCTCAAATAAGTTTACATGCCAGAACTTCTTAGGAGATGTAATATGGTCTGTTGAAACCACAACAAGATTATAATGACATAGAGCCATGTTTAGCTCATCTAAAGATAAAGGTCATTATTAATGAGAATTAAATAGACACTATTCTCCCGTTGCCCATCTGGTATAAAATAGAGTAGAGAATGGAAACATAGCAATTTAAGATAAAAATAAACTTTGTTTCCTTGCTATAGAGTCTCATTTCCTTTTGATTCAGACCCCTAATGTTTCCTGAGCTTTCCTATGGCTTTTCGATTATGAAGGCCGGGAAATAATAAAGTGCTTCTTTAGCCTTTTGGAAACATCACGACTTCTCTGGTATGTGAACATCTGAATGTTCTCTCCCTAGAAAAGGAACTTGAGTCATGTGATGACTTTTCCTCCAAATATAACATCTTTCTGCCAGGATCTGGATTTTCCATTATCAAATAGATTCTGCGGCATCCTGCAGGTGCTTCTGCTGCTTTCTTCATGAGCCCGTGGTAAACCATAGTTCCCACTGCTCACACTGTTTCCTTGTAAGGCTTTAAGGAAGGACAATCAGAACAGAAAGCAGGCTTCAAGTGTATCAAGAGAAGCCAGGTGTGGTGCACACCTGTAAACCCAGCACTCAGGGGACTGAGGCAGGAGGATCGCCATGAGTTTGAGGCAGCCTGGGCTACATAGTATGTTCAAGGCTAGCCTAGAATACATTAAGAGACCCTGTCTCAAAAACAAAAAGCAAAACAAAACAAAAAAGTGTAGCATGAGAGACTTCAGTTCACTTTAAGGAAGGTTTCCTGATCGAGAGGAGAACCTGACAATCCTGACTCAAAGACACGTGGTCTTAGTCGCACAGTCTGTGCAAAGAACACAGCACAGAAAAAAGGACTTCTTCCCCGAGGCAGCAATATGTTAGATGCCAATGAAGACAGGCTGAAACTTGATGTCTTTGGGGTGCATACTTGATGTAGAAAAAACACCATTGGAGGTTGGTAGGATTTGGGAACTTAATCAGACCACATAGATAGAATTGAGAGGATGTGGTCAACCTAGGAGGCCCAGTCTAGAGAAACGGATATAACTACATCCTAGACTCCCTAAGATATGGGGTTCTCACTAGGAGTCATACCTCTAGAGGGTCGGTAGGCTTTGGGGACTTAAATGATGCATTACATTTTGTACATTTCTCTGGGGCAAAAGTCCATCTCTAGAAAATAAAAATCTAACGGTGGTTAACCAAGGAATTCGACTCTAAGCGGGGGGGGGGAGGTGATCCTCCTAGAAAAGTCAAAATGTGACAATGAGGGACATTTCAGAGGGTTGAGAATTTAAATTCATAGCCATTCTATTTAATGTATCAGGACCTTCCAAAAGGGACTGAGCAGCTTAAATATAAGAAATGAGGAGCACACTTATCTGTCTTTATCTCATCTCTTTGGCACACCCAGCTCTGATCCCAACAACTTGTAAAGGGCAGAGACTGATGGAGCCTGACTAGATAGTCTCTAGCTTCTGAATATTTCATGATGGGATGCCTTCCAGTTGCTCACTTTCTTTGTTATTTATAGTTCCCATGATCTCAATAGGATGGAGATGCTATGGCCTTATTCCAGAAGCTGCACCAGAGCAGTCCTAAAAGAAAACTAAGGGGAGGTGGAATGGTAGACACATTAACTGTGGAGGTATAAATGGTGACTATTGTCACGATGTGATGGAAAAGGCTTCAAGGACATCATTGTCCACGTATTTGCTATCAATGTCATTTTTTCCTTTATCAAGATCATTGGATGTGTTATAGCATTGTTCCTATTACAAAGGAAATGCATCAATTACCAAAATTTTGGTGTGAACCAGGATTCTCTTTTTCTAAACTGAGAGAATATTGAAAAGGCATACTTTGTATTTTAAAAAAAAAATAATAGTGGGAAGAGGAAAAAACAAGTTAAGATGATGAGAGCAGAACTGGATCAACGATAGAATGGGCGGGGGAGTTTTCAGTAGAGAGACATAAAAGGAGAGGGATGACTTGGATGATCCTAGAAACAAACTTCACTGGCTTTACAGGTTGGCCCAGAATCAGCCCTAGAGATGGAATGAAACCTTAGTTTCCACAGTGGTTCCTGAATTAGATGACAAACATTCAGTTTGAAATCAAAGTGCCTTAATACGTGTGATATCAAGACTCACTGAATCAGAGTCCTGAGGTCACTCAGGTTTTAGGGCTGGTTTGATTCTGACTGAGTAGTGGCATAAAGGTCACAGCTTACTTCCAGTCTGTCCTTTGTTGGCTCTATTTTATGTCTGTCATGAGTCTTTCATTCTTCCTGACTTCTATATTAAGGGAGAGAGAAACAGCTACATTTTAGGAGCTCTTGCACAAGAGCTTTATTTCCCAAAAGCTTACAAAAATGATCTTTTCAGGTGTCATAATTGATAATTTAGTCACTTACAAGTTTCTGGATTACTTCCTACACTGGAGAAATGCCAAGCATTGATTGATGTAGATTCAAACCAAGTACCAATCACTCTAGCAAGGGGAATGAAGTTGGATTAAATAAATACAACCCACCCACAAGCTGCAGGTAGAGTCTGTTGCCTTCTATGCCAAAGGCTATATCTTCTATCCTGTGGGCGCCAACAAATACTGTTCATTTTATTACTCTTTCTTATTACTCTTTCTTTATTACTCTTAAACTCAATTTAAGTTTTCAACAAAAATAGAGAGTAAAGGAAGGAGAAGCTACCGTTATTGATTGTCCCTTATATTTTACATGTGCTAGCTCATCTAAACCTTACAACATCTTTTGTGTTAAAAATTAGGCTTTCCATTTTACTGATAAGAAAACTGAAGTATCAGTTAACTTACTACATACAGCTAGCAAGTGACAGAAGCCCAAACCTAGGTCTACCCACATTCAAACATTCTGACCAATACTTGTCTGATAGATTATTTTTAATCTGTTGTCTGAGAAATCTATTGTTTGTTGTGAGAAGTAGAACTCAATTCATCTCAACAAGAATTTATGAAATACTCTTTGCATATGCAACACACTTCTAGGCTTTGCTTTTCTCTGGGTAAAATACATCTAGAAGCTAACATTAATGTCCAGTCTGTAGAAAGGGAGAATGATCACACAGTGAAAAGCAAAGAAGTAGAGAAAAATGTTTATTCACTTATGTACTTATTCAGGTCATTAGGAAAATCTTTATTGATCATGTACTATCTATATCTATATCTATATCTATATCTATATCTATATCTATATCTATATCTATATCTATGTATCCCATAGCTTCCTTCCCAAGGCAGGCCTTAGAAACTAGAACTTCTCTTCCCCAACTGGGTCACAGAAACTCTAATCTTCCTCTACCTTTCTGTCTTGGAGCTGGCTGTGATGAAATCCTCTGACTTGCCTTGTCTGGTAGCAAAGCATAAGATCCCCACTTTATACAAGTCTAGTCCCATTATTGGGTAGGAGGAAGGCTGCACAGAAAATTCAAGAAGAGCCTGAAGAGATAAACCTCTCTGGAATTTGCTCCTCCATCTATTAGCATTAGACCAGACCTTTTTGTCTAATCACATTTCTACAGTTGTCTATGCCTAAATCATGCCTGTGCAATGAAGTTTACATGAAACCCCAAAGGACAGGTTCAGAAAGCTTCCAGGTGACTGAACACATGGGTGCTGGCATGTCCAGAGATGGAATAGAGGCTCTACACCCCTTGCCCTATATCTTGCATTACACATCTGTGTATCATCTATATCCTTCAAAGTATACCTTAGTTTATAGCTGGTGAGTCAGAATTACAGGCAAAACAACCTGAGGCTTGTGATTGGCATCATCAGTGATAGCAGACACTCTTGGGGACTGAACCCTCAATCTGTGGGATCTGACACTTATCAGGTAGATTGTAGTAGAACTGAATTAGAGGACAACCCAGTGGTGGCATCTGTAGAATTAATTGCTCGCTTGCTGGTAGGGACACAATACCTTTTGGGGTCACAGAAGTCTCTCTTGCTGATTTTTGTGATATGTGAGAAAAGAAAAATCACTTAATTTTCCTCCAGGGTCATCCATTAAAGAGGAGAAAATTTGATTGCATAAAAGCTAGCTCAATGACAATGGTTTCTTAAAACCCCTTTCCCACTCACTATAATTCTTAAGGAGTTAATATGAATAGAAATTTATAACCTATGTATTTATGCCACTTGAAAATTAATCTCTTCCATTTAAGCTTTTTTTTTTTTTTTTGGTGGGTACCTGGGGTTGAACTCAGGACCTCACTCATGCTTGTTAGGCAGGTGCTTATGCCACTGAGCCATCTCACTGGCCCCCATTTAAGCATTTTTTAAAAATGATTGTCTTTTATTACTGATCATGAGTTGGGCAGCATTCTGTCTATGAAATAGGAAGGTGCTCTAATACACTGAGCAGAAAAGTTTGGCTCTAAAGGGAGAAAAAGGCCAAAGAAAGTAGAAACAGGGAGTAAAAAGCAGATTGGTTGTTCTAAAGTTACTTTTCTTATGGGAATAAAGCACAGGATATCTATCGCGCTAGGTCAGGTTGACTGGGCCCTTTGCATTAGTTGCTGTGGATCTTTCATTTTTATGGAAGCTGGCCTATTTTAAACTTCAGTGTCATTATGTGTACATAGCGTGAGAGACTCTATTCTGATTTCATCTAACACCCTCCCCTGCTGTCACACTGAAAACAGGGGAAAACTGAAGGTCTTCATCATAAACAGTGGGTCCCCATGGGTCTCCACATTTGGTTTGGACTTTTGAAGTCTGGTGCAGGAGATCAGTTCAAGCAATGGCATTATAGTGACACCTTGCTTCATGAACTTAATTTGTTCCATGATTCCGGTAGCAAATCAAATTGGTCTTAAACCGTATCAAATTTTCCCATAAGGTTCAATGTAAATAAGGTTAATCTGTTCTGAACGGTATGTATTTTTTAACCACAAAAATATGAAATTAAGTACAGTACAGTATGAAGAGAGAGAGAGAACACTAACCTTACTTAATTCATTATTGCTGCACATTCTTGTCATCTTCATTGCTGCTTTGTACTTTCTTGTCACGTTCATTACCTCTCTGCACTTTCTTTTTACCACCGTGCTTCCTCTGCATTTTCTTTGGAGCCGTGCTGACTTGAATAATACTGTACAGCACTGTATGAGCTTAAAAGCACACAAACTAGCTTCACAGCGTGTACAGGTCTGCCTGTGACCGTGGTCTCAACAAGAAGAAGCCACATCTATGTGTCAGAGCAGGGAAGATGGCTGAGGTTGTGTCCATCATCCGATGCAGAGTTGGCAAATGGAAACAGAATTTTGCCACAAACTGAATTGTTTGCAAACAGAAGCATTCATGAACTGAGGTATTACAGATGGGTTTCTTGTGACAAAGCATATCCGTGGTATCTGGAATCATATGTATGCATACTATTTTAAATTCCTAGAATCATACTATGCATATCACTGGGGTTTTCTTTAGTATTAATGATTTTATTTTAAAGAGAAAAAATAATAAAAACAATGATACAAAGTTTCAAAACAATAAGAGAGTAACAATGGTTAGTACATTGCTTACTGTTATCTTCAAAGTAGTTGCTCAGATTAAAAGATATAGGCATGAAAAATTGATCAAGTGAGATAAGCACATTTTCCTCAATGAACTAATAGAAATTAGTAGTATAGCTATCTTAACTATTATAAATATACATATATATGTATGTACTTTTCCTTTTCCCTTCCTTCTTTTCTCCTTTCCCCCATCCCTGTTTCTCTTTCCCTTTGAACAGTTTCCTTTCACTTCACAATATCTGTTGTACATTTTGGCTCTTACTCTTTCAGCTTCTTACACTAAAGAGACTATATGATGTTTATACATGTGAGACTGATTTATTTCACTTACGAGTATGGTCTCAAGTTGCATCCATTTACCTATAAAAGTCTCGAGTTTATCCTTCTTTATAGCTGAGTAGTACTCCATTGTATAAAAATACCACATCTTTTTTATCCATTCCTCAGTCGATGGGCATTTGGGTTGTTTCCAAGAGTTAGCTATTACAAATTGTGCTGCTATAAACATGGGTGCATATATATTGCTGTGGTATGATGTTGTAATTCTTCTGGTAAAATATTCAGAAGGGGAATAGCTGAGTGGAATGGCACCTCTAATCCTAGTTTTTTGAGGAATCTCCACACTGATTTCCACAATGGTTGCACCAGTCTACACTCCCACCAACAGTGGAGAAGTGTTCCTTTTTCCCCACAGCCCAGTCAGCATTTGTTATTTGTTGATTTCCTGATGACAGCCATTCTTTCTGGGGTAAGATGAAATCTCAATGTTGTTTTAATTTGCATCGCTTGAATGACCAATGATGTTGAACATTTTTTCATATATTTATTTGCTATTTGTATTTCTTCATCTGAGAAATGCATATTCACCTCAGATGCCCATTTTTGGATTGGGTCTTTGAATTTGGGGGGTCTGATTTTTTCAATTCTTTATGTGTTCTAGATAGAAGTCCCTTGTCTGAGGGACAGTTGGCTTAAAGTTTTTCCTGCTATGTGGGTTGTCTTATCACTCTGCTGGTGATTTCTTTTGATGTGCAAAAGCTTTTTTAGGAAGATGAGATCCCAGTTATTGATTCTTTGGAGTATTTCCCATGCAGTTTGGGTTTTGTTCATGAAGTTTCTGCCTACATCTATGTCTTCAAGATTTCTATGGCCGGTGAAATGGCTCAGCGGCATAAGCGCCTGTCTGGCAAGTGCAAGGTCCTGAGTTCAACCTCCGGTACCCACAGAAAAAAAAAAAAAAAAAAAAAAAGATTTCTACCTACTTTCTCTTCAAGTAGCTTCAGTGTTTCTGTTTTAATATTTAGATCTTTGATCCATTTTGACTTTAGTTTACTGCATGGTGATAGACATGGGTCTAGTTTTAGTCTTTGGCATGTGGAATGCCAGTTTTTCCAGCACCATTTATTAAAGGGGCTATCTTTCTTCCAGTGAACATGTTTGGCCTCTTTGTCAAAGATAAGGTGGCTGAGTGTGTTTGGAGTTGTGTCTGCGTCTTCTAATCTGTTTCACTGATCCTCAGGTCTGTTTTTTTGGCACTACCATGCTGATTTTATCACAGTAGCTTTGTAGTATAATTTCAAGTCAGGGATTGTGATGCCTCCCACCTTGCCTTTCTTGCCCAGAATTCCTTTTGCTATTCTAGGTCTCTTCTGGTTCCAAATGAATTTTAAGAATGTTTTCTCTAGTTCTGTGAGGTATGCTAATGGTGATCAGGATTGCATTAAATCTGTACAACAATTTTGGGAGTATGGTCATTTTCACAATGTTGGTTCTTCCTACCCACGAGCAAGGGATATCTTTCCATGTTCTTTTTTTTTGTGGGTACCGGGGGGTCGACCTCAGGACCTCGCGCGCCAACAGGCACCCGTGCCGCTGAGCGATATCACCGGCCCCTTTTTCGTATGTGGGATCCGGGAGTCGAACTCGGGCCCTCGCGCTTGCAAGGCAGGCGCTTATGCCGCTGAGCCATCTCACCGGCCCATCTTTCCATGTTCTGATATCCTCTTCAATCTCCTTTTTCAGAGTACTGTAATTTTCAGTGTATAGATCTTTTACTTCCTTTGTTAGATTGATTCCGAAGTATTTTATTTTTTTTTGGATGCTATTGTGAAGGGTGTGGTTTCTCTCTCAGTGAGTTTGTTGTTTGTGTACAGGAATGCTACTGATTTTTGAGTGTTGACTTTGTATCCAGCTACACTATTGAATTTGATTATTAAGTCTAGAAGTCTTTTGGTGGAGTTTTTAGGGTTTCCTATGTAGAGTATCATGTCATCTGCGAATAATGATAATTTAACTTCTTCCTTTCCTATCCTTATTCCTTTTATTTCTCTCTCTTGTCTAATTGCTCTGGCTAGTGTTTCCAGAACTATACTGAATAGGAGTGGTGATAGTAGACATCCTTGACTCGTTCCTGATTTTAGAGTGAAAGTTTTCAGTTTTTGTCCATTTAGTATGATGTTGACTGTTCGTTTGTTATAGATGGCTTTTATCAGGTTGAGGTAAAGACCATCTATCTGATTTCCTGTAGGGTTTTTATCATGAAAGAGTGTCGGACTTTATCAAATGCTTTTACTGCACCTAATAAGATGATCATGTGATTTTTGTCTTTGGCTCTGTTGATATGATGCATTACATTTATTGATTTGCATATGTTGAACCATCCCTGCATTCCTGGGATGCATCCCACTTGGTCATGGTGTATAATCTTGATGATTTGCTGCATTCTGTTTGCTAGTATCTTATTGAGGATTTTTGCATCTATGTTCATTAGGGAGATTGGCCTGTAGTTCTCTTTTTGGTTGGGTCTTTCTCTGGTTTTGGTATCAGGGTAATACTTGCCTCCAGGAATGAGTTAGGGAGTATTGTTTCCCTTTCATTTTCATTAAACAGTTTGAGGAGTATTGGCATTAAATCCTCTCTAAATTTCTTGCAGAATTCATCAGTGAATTCATCAGCACCCGGACTTTTCTTTGTTGGTAAGCTTTTAATTACATTTTCATTCTCATTAACTGATATTTGGTTATTCGGAATTTTTCTATCTTCTTGATTTAGCTTTTGTAATTCATACATATCTAGGAACTTGTCCATTTCTTCTGTGTTTTCCATCCTATGAGAGTAAAGATTTTTGAAGTAGGTATTGATGATCTGAATTTCCACAGGATCTGTAATGATTTCACCCTTTTCATTCCTCAATGCATGAATTTGAGTCTTTTCTTTCCTTTTTTTGATAAGGTTGGTTAAGGGTTTATCAATTTTATTTATCCTTTCAAAGAATCAACTCTTTGATTCATTAATTCTTTGTATTGTTTTCTTAGTCTCCATTGTGTTAATTTCTGCTCTGATCTTTATAATTTCCTCCCTTGTATGGGTTTTGGGCTTATCTTGCTCTTCTTTTTCTAGAAGCTTGAGGTGCAACATTAGGTTGTTTATCTGTGCTCGTTCTGTTTTCCTGATGTGAGAATTCACCGCTATAAATTTCTCTCTTAGGACTGCTTTCACTGGGTCCCATAAGTTCCGGTACGTTGTATCTATTTTCTTGTTTAATTGTAGATATTTTTTAATTTCTTCTATAATTTCATCCATGACCCACTGGTTGTTTATGAGGGTGTTATCTAATTTCCACGTGTTTATGGTGTTTTTGCGGTTTCTTTTGCCATTTATTTCCAATTTCACTGCATTATGGTCAGATAATATGCAGGGGATAATTTCAATTCCTTTGCATTTACTTAAGCATGTTCTTTTGCCTAGCATATATTCTATTTTAGAGAATGTCCCTTGTGCAGCTGAAAAGAATGTGTATTGTGATGTTGTTGAGTGGAACACTCTGAAAACATCTACTAAGTCCATTTGTTCATAGGTTTGGTTCAGTTCTGTTATTTCTTTGCTGATTTTTTGTCTAGTTGATCTATCTCTTTGTGACAGTGGAATATTAAGTTCTCCCATTGCAACTGTGTTATTGCTTATTCGATTTTTCATGTCTATTAATAATTATCTTATATAGTTGGGTGCTCCCATATTTGGTGCATGCACATTTATGATTGTTATCTCTTCTTGAAGTTTTCCCCTAACAAGTATGTAGTGGCCTTCTTTATCTCTTTTGATCATTCTTGGTTTGAAGTTCACATTGTCTGCGAACAGAGTAGCTACCCCTGCTTTTTTCTGGGTTTCTGTTTCATGGAAGATTGTTTTCCATCCTTTGATTTTCAGTCTGTGAATTTCTTTTTGAGTTAAATGCGTTTCTTGTATACAGAATATTGTTGGATCTTTTTCCTGATCAATTTTCCCAGTCTGTTTCCTTCAATGTGTTTTCTTTCTTACTTTCTTTCTTTCTTTCTTTTTTTTTTTTCTGTGGGTACCGGGGGTCGACCTCAGGACCTCGCGTGCCAGGAAGCGCCCATGCTGCTGAGCGATATCACCGGCCCTTTTTTCGTATTTGGGTTCCGGGAGTCGAACTCGGGCCCTTTCGCTTGCCAGGCAGGCACTTATGCCACTGAGCCATCTCACTGGCCCCCAGTGTGTTTTCTTTCAGTGTGAGTTGAGGCCATTGACGTTGATGGTTATAACTGGTGTGTATTGGCTTATCTTTGTCATGATATTTTCCTGCTGTTGGTTCCCGCTTTTCCCCTCTGTTTAATTGCTTGCCCTGCCTGGTGGTTTCTTTTTGCTGTTGTTCTTGGAATTGTGGTCATTTTTATCTCTGTCTAGAATATCTTTCAGTACTCTTTGTAGGGTTGGTTTGGTGATCATGTATTTCTTCTGTTGTTCTTTGTCATGGAAGTATCTTATTTCTCCATTAATTTTGAAAGGTAGTTTTGCAGGGTACATCAATCTGGTTTAGAAGTTGTTTTCTTTCAGGACTTGAAATACTTCACTCCAAGCTCTTCTTGACTTGAGGGTTTGTGTTGAGAAGTCTGCCATGATTCTGATGTGCTTTCCTTTATAGGTGATCTGTTTCTTTTCTCTAACAGCTTTTAATATTCTGTTCTTGTGCTGAGTTTCTGGAATCTTGATTATTATATGTCTTGGTGTAGTTTTATTTTGGTCATGGCTCTTTGGAGTTTTATACAGTTCATTTATCTATATGTCAAATTCTATATCCATGCTTGGGAAGTTTTCTGCCATTATTTCTGTGGAGCTTTTTTTATGGCATTTGTGCTGTCTCCAGCTTTCTCATTGACCCCAATTAATCTTATGTTATTTTTCTTTGTGTCATGTAATTGTTGGATTGATTTTTCATGGTCTCTTACCATTTTTAAGATATCTTTCTTTTTATGATCACTAGCTGCAATTCTGCCTTCAAGATCTGATATTCTATCCTCTCCTTCAGTCAATCTGTTGCATATACTTTCAATGGAAGTTTTAATCTCTTGGATTTCTGTGTGGATCTGTTTCATAGATTCCATTTCCTTCCTATGTTGGGCGTTTTTTGTTTCCATCACTTTTCTAAGCTCATCTATTCTTTTATCTGTGTCTTCTCTAATATCTTCAATTTTACGCATCATTTCTTTTTGTACCTGAGAGATTATTTTCTCTGTAGCCTTTTCCCCTTGTTTTTTCATTTCTGTTGCTATCATTTTAGAAAATTCCAGTGTTTGACTTCCAATTTCATCTATCTTATTGTATTCCGGGTTTGTCCTGGGTGGGCTGGAGGTCTGGGGTTGCATTTTGTTTCTGCATCTTATCATTTTCTACTTTCTTTTTTATTTTATTTCATTTTCTATGTTGATGCTTGCTGATTTCTTATGATGGCTTTATCACTAGATGGCTTTATCACTAGCACTGAGGCTCCCTTAGGAGATGTCTGTTCTCCAGGATGTCCTCTAGATGTAGGTGATTCTTTATAGCTATCCCAAGAACCTACCTTCCCAATTTGTAAAGGATGCAAGGTTACTCTTTGGTTCAGCTCCCAATCCTTTGGTACTGAGTTGGTGGTGATTATGACCCCAATCACAGCATTATCATACAGGGGAGAAAAACTTATTATAACATGTATGACATCCTGGCTAAAGTAATACAGTTAGTAATAACAATAGTTTCAAGTACAGCTTAACTACCGACAAAATACGATAACAATTAACCTGCTACTTCCAATCATAGCAGCAAACTCTAAAGTTATATAAAAAAAATCAAACATATACCATGTACTTGTATGCAGTGATTTTCCCCTTAGTGGAATGATTTTACCCTTTTGTAGGGGGCGAGAGGGGGTTAAGATGTGTAGGGGACAGAATAAAGTGATAAGTAAGGTCAAATATAGTAGAGTCAAGGCTGGAGGTCAAAGGATGATCACTAGAGTTTTGGGAAACTGGAGGACACAGGAGGGAAAGAATGAAATAGAATGCGAAGGAGTAATCAGAAAGGCAAGAGACAATGTTTACTCACTTGAAAGTTTAAATTCAAAAAGTACTTGAGGGAAGAGAGAAAGAGGATCCATAGAAGAAAATTATAAAAGATAGGTAAGAAACAGTGAGAAAATGAAGCAAGAAAGAGAAAGAAAATGGAAAAAAAGGAAGAAAAAAAGAAAAGAAAGAAGAAGAAAAAAAGTAGACCCGAGAGAGAGAGGAGAGAGAGAGAAAAAAAAAATCCAAAACCAAAAATAACCACAAAATATAAGACAAAATAGGATGATTTCCAACCAGACAGGAAAGGGATAGCCGATCAGACAAACAAGGGAGAATAAAAGTAGTAAAATACCTCTGGTGTTTACAGTTCTGTGATAGTGTCCATGTCAGATCCCAGAAATGTGCTGTGTACTGCAGGCAAGTTTGCCATGGGAATTGTGCTGGGTATGGAGCTAGTATTGGCCTCTGGTTGTGGGGGCTGGGACTGGTCTTCTGTTGGTGGAGTTCTCCAGAGCCCAGCTGCTGGCTCCTGGCTGGTGCTTCAGACGTTTCCACGTTGCTTGTCTCGCTGATTACTCTGCCTGCCTGGGACCTGCTGTCCTGTGTCTCAGGGGTTCCGTTGGGTCCACCTGCTGAAGGCGTGTGTGCGCCCGTGTACCCCAAGCTGGCCCGTACTGGGTCTCCCATTTAAGCATTTTTGTTTTATTTTATTTTGTTTTGAGGTAAGGCGCTAGCACGAGAATTTGTGTTCAGTAAGACAATCTGACATTATTTCTATTTCAATGCTAATGAAGAAAAGAAGAGATAGAAATAATATAATACAACAGAAATTTTCAAAAACTTTTAACAATGTATTTCTTGGTCTCTGGAAGCAATTTATAATAGTGGTCCAAAAATTAAATAATTAGTGTAAATGAAATGATGTTAGAATAAACCACAAAGCCATAAGAATAAACTATGAGCTGGAGTGGACAGTAATTAAGATTTGGGTATTTTTCTTATTTCAGGACTATATCAACCCATTCTCTAGGTAAAATTGGGAAGACTGACAGTAACAACTATTGGTGAAGGATGTGAGCGATTGGAAGTACACATGGTAAAATCACATGGGGAAAGTGTTTGGAAGTTTCTTATAAGTGTACGTCTGCACCTACCCTCTGACCCAAATCTCCACTTCTAAACATTATCTGAAAAATGAAAATATGACCCCCCCAATTGTATAAACATGCTCATAGCAACCTTATTCATAATAGCCCAAGAACTAGGAATAATGTCCATTAATAAGCAAAAACAATTTATAGCACATTTATGCAATTGAATATCGCTGCTGAACAATAAAGATAAACTAATTAATTATACACACAGCAATGTGGATAAATCTCAATAACATTACACTGAACAAAAGAAGGCATGCACAAAATAAACCATACTTGCTGATGTCATTTATGTAAAGACTGAGAATAAGTGGTAGAAATCAGGAGTGGCTGACTCTGGAAGGCAAGGAGTTGGCTGGGAAAGAGCACAAGGAAGCTGGCTAGGCACAGAAAATGTTCTGATCATGATTTTGGTCAAGGTTAAATGAACATATGCATTGATTAAAATTTATCACACTGCAAACATCTATGCATTTTACTCCATGCAATTTGTACATCAATAAAGATAAAAATTTAAAAAGTAAAGTGATATATTCTGTCCATAAAAATAAACTTTTGACCTTACTCAACTTAATTTTATCTCCTTAATATGATCTACTTTACAAATAATTTATCTTGTGTACTAATCACAAATGGTCATCATTTAGGCTAAAAGTATACTTGATAAAACTATGTGTAAGGTCCATAGTTCACCTCTTTGCTGTTGAGTAGTTGAATAGTCTTTTTTAAAAATCCTAAATAAAGTTTCTATTTTGGTAACAGAAAAAGCAATGAATTTGAGAATGTCTGTAGAATTTAAGTGATTGTGTCAAATTAGTATATCAAGTTACTAAAAGTGTCATTATTAGTTCTGGGTTTCAAATTTTCTAGAATTTTTTTTCGAGGAAGCAGAATATTTTCTTTCTAGGGTAGATAATTAGAAATAAATCTTTTACACATATCTATATTCATATTGTATTTATGATTTCCTTTCTCTCTTGCCCACTGATTCTCAGATTCTTTCTTTAATTAAAAATGAAAAAAAAAAAAAAAAAAAAAAGTTGTCGTTGCCTCAAACCCAGTCTTCCCAGGCCCCCAGACTGATCCATTCGTTGTTTTTGATGTAACAATGTTGGTTCCAGCATGCCTGACATAGTATTTTCTAGCAAAATTTACTCACTGCAGTCACCAGGGTCAGCCATTAAAACACACAAACCTCCAGATCTTCTGAGCCATGATCTGGTTTTCCTGTTTTAAGGATGGAGCCCGAGTTTACTAAGTACTTGTTCTCTAATAAGGAAGATAACAAACTGCTTGCTTCATTCAGCCTTGAATCAAATCCCCCACCTGGGATGGAAAATTTCATGAATAAATAAGAGGGCCAGAGCCAGGCTTTGGAAACCTTGGCAGCTGAGCTGTACTAATCGTTCTCTTCCCCCTTATTTGGTGACTTCTCTCTAACTAACTACAAGCAATATTACATTTTGTACTTAAGTATTGCAAATATCTTGGTGCTTAGCACGATATCTAATGTATTCCACGCCTTGATGGAAAATACTGGTTTTCACTCTGTCAACAACCAGGCCAGAGTGGGCAGCCCAAAGAAATATGGTTCATATTTTTGGCTTTTAGAAAACTGATTTTTAAAAAAAATTCTTTTTTTCTGATTTTCTTTTTGACTACTTAACTTCTTTTGCTATCACAAGATATAATCAAAATATTCAGTGAATGTTTAACTTTTAAAAATGTATCACAGGGGCCGGTGAGATGGCTCAGCGGCGTAAGCGCCTGCCTTGCAAGCGCGAGGGCCCGAGTTCGACTCCCGGAACCCACATATGAAAAAGGGGCCGGTGATATCGCTCAGTGGCACGGGTGCCTGTTGGCGCGCGAGGTCCTGAGGTCGTCCCCCTGGTACCCACAAAAAAAAAAAAAAAAAAAAAAATGTATCACAGTAAAAGTCACATTGCCCTTAATCCCCTGTGAAATATTACCATGGCTTTAAATACATTTCTTGGCGCTTTCTGAAGCAGTTCTGGGAGCCCTCTCTTGTGAATATCTTTACAAGGTATGATCAAAAATACAGTGAAGGGCCGGTGATATGGCTCAGCGGCATAAGCGCTAGCCTGGCAAGCACAAGGTCCTGAGTTCGACTCCCGGTACCCGCATAAAAAGGAAAAATGGGCCGTTGATATTGCTCAGCGGCACAAGCGCTTGCTGCCAAGCGTGAGGTCCTGAGTTTGACCCGCCCGTACCCACATAAAAAAAAAAAAAATACAGTGAATACTGCTACTGAGCACCATGCAATGGAAAAGTAGGCTCATAAAAATATTATGGGGCCGGTGATATAGCTCAGTGGCGGTCCTGAGTTCAATTCCCGCTACCCACATTAAAAAAAAAATACTATGGTATATCCTTATCTACCTTATTCACTGAATCTGGCACTGAATCTAGCTGGTCCCCTGAATCAAAATGACTATGAAAGGTGAATATTTTGAACTGATTCAGGACATCAAGGTGGCCATGACAGCACAACTAAATACACTCTTGAAAGAAGATTGCCATGAAGTGGCAAAAAACGAAGGGGAGTCTTGATGGAGATTAATGACAATGTCTTTTACTGAAATAATTTTTTTAAGTTTAAACATTCACAATAGTTTTTGATCACACCTTGAATGCTTCCTAGCCTTGGACATATTTGTACAATGTTACTTATAGTCTAGCATAAAGAAATTTTAGATGAGGTTCACCAGAAGCAGTTCTGGAGACTACGATTCATGTTAAAATGTTTTATTAGAAACTCTTCCCTGGAAGAATTGGCGGGATGGGAAAGTCAAATGGGGAGCAGAAGGAACACAGTCAGGAGGGCGGTATCATGCACATCCCCCCGAGGGCCTGCTCACACTTGCGGGAGCTCGGAAGGAGGCAGCTGGCCCAAACAGAGGAAAGAGTTGAGTATTTATATGCTTTTGTGCAGAAATCAATAAAGGCTATCCCAGAAGTACGCGATTTTCAGGCTCTGCTGACCCTCTGCGCCTGCAGGCGAAGGCAGCTCTAAGAGCTTGGGGACAGTGCTCCCCTCTTTCCTCCTCTGCCTCTGCCACCTGTGCTGTGCTGATTTCTTCTCTGCATTCATCCCTCTATGGGGATGAGATGACTGCTGTATCTCAAGGCATCATAGTCACATTCAAGGCGAAAAGGAAAGGTTCGGGTTTGCAAGGATAGTGTTGGATGTGTTCTTCCTTTCGTCTATTTTTATCTTTTTAAATTTTCCACTAGAATAGTTCCTATTAACGAATTTCACTTTTCACTGGGAGCTTGCCCTCCACAGACAGGTAACCAAGTAGCTTTCGTTTCCTCCCAACAATACTGTATGTGGCATTAAAACCTTTCTTTGTATAATGCAATGCATCTGTGTTTTCAGATGCTAACACCATCAAACTCTTTCTTTGGAAAAGCAAGTTTCCCTACAATCCCCCACCAGATTTTTCCTCATACTTCCTTGACCAGAATTTGGCCACCTGGCTTCTCCAACAACAAGGAAAGTGGGTAAAGCAAATACTAGTGACAGGAAGATAACAAGGGAAATGAAATGAGCTTGAGTGTCAGGCTCACCAATGAGCAGCATCGGTCAGAGGTTCCACGGGAATATCTGAATCTGTAGAAAAACTTATATTTCCCCAAAAAACTGTCAGACTCAAAGAAGTACCTGTTCTATGCTTTTCACAGACTTGTACAGAATTTTATATATATCATTATATATACTTGTATATAATAAAATATATACTTACTGTATTATGTATCATATATTAATATAAAATACATATTTTTGCAGGAGGAATTTATAATATTCACTAGATATATTAGTTTTAGTTTAATACATTTTGTCAAACCATAATATATGTTACATGTAATATATATTATTCTTTTTCAGTGTTTTTTATTTTTGTTTTTGTTTTTGGGGTTTCTTGTGTGTTTTTTTTTTTGTGGGTACCGGGGGTTGACCTCAGAATCTCACGCACCAGCAGGTGCCCACGCCACTGAGTGATATCACTGGCCCTTTTTTCGTATGTGGGTTCTGGGAGTCAAACTCGGGTCCTCGCGCTTCCCAGGCAGGCGTGAACACCGCTGAGCCATCTCACCGGCCCTTTGGGGTTTTTTTGTTTGTTTGTTTGTTTGTTTTTTGATGCAGGGTAGATCACTTGTAGATCAGGCTGGCCTTAAACTCACTATGTAGTCCAGGCTGGCCTTCAACTTGCAGCAGTCCTCCTGCCTCAGCCTCGTGGGTGCTGGGATTACAGGTGTGCCCAACACTCCCGGATCTTTTTTGGTGTTTTGAGACAAGGTCTCACTATGTAGTCCAGGGTGGTCTTGAACTCACTATGTAGCTCAAGTTCGAATATGACCTTGAACTCACACTGTGATCCTCCTGCCTCAGCTTCCTAAGTGCTAGGATTGTAAGTGTGCAGTACCACACCCAGCAGTAATATATATTTAATACATGATGAATAATAAATAATGTTGATAAAAATGAAAAATCACATTTTTCCTCAGAATTGTTGTTCTGATTAGTAATAAAAATCATGTAACATTTAGTGGTTGCTTCAAAATGTAAGCTAGCTTTTCAATAAAGAAATTTGTCCTCACTTTGGAATAAGCTTTTGTTTTTTTCAAACTGTTGAAGAAACCACATTTAAAGGGACAATACCATCAAGACCATCTCAAATTATTACTCCTTTAAGTGGAATATTCTTTTTTTAATGATGTCATCTTTTTGCCGTTTGAGATTTCCACTTCTCTGGGGGATTCCTGACATGTTCTTAATCCCAAGCAATGCCCTGGAGAAGAAACACAATTCAGACAAGAAGTTGAGGAAGTGTATGGATTTTTAAAAAATTGTAAAGCCTATGGAAGTCCAGTGTTACTCGTTATATGAATTAATGTAATTAAAAGCAATTTAATGTTAGTGTAATTAAAGAGGGCATAAATGGCTGTATTCTTCCAAGGCTAGCATTCCATCCAGAGCCCTTTCTTCTGAGATCATTGCTAATGGTTTATAGGTTTTCCATGGCTTCCATACCTTGTCTGCCCAGCACTAATTGGATTTTGAGACATAAAAGTGGCATGCCTAGGAAATAATGATTCTAAGTTTGTGGCTGCTGGGCTTCCTCTTGTATCTATTGTCCTAAGCTAAACTCCACTCTAAGAGGTGATAACACGTGTGAAATTACTGGAACACTTAGTAAGAAGCAGCTGGCTGCAGTTGCACTTAACCTTCAACCCCTAAGGGTACCCCTGCCAAAATGATATGGTTACTTAGCTTCCAGAGTCAAAATCTCTGATAAAGCCCAAAGGCTTCTCCCAGTACACAATGAGGGTTGGATGGGGGTATGAAATAAAAAGAGAGATATTCTCATAGAAGACAAGGATATGTACATGAGTGCACACGTGTGTTACAGCAAATATCAAAACTTGGGGTGGAATGGTGAAATGGGCCCCACTGTCTATTTTCAGCACTTGAAAAAGATTGTTTTTGGTCTTCCTTCAAGTCCACTCATCGATCTAGGTAAAAGCTTGTTCTAATAGACCATGGGCCATTAACATCTTGTCCCCTTACAGAGAGGGAAACAAAAAAATTTAAGGCAAGTCCAGGTTAGAGCCAGACATGGTGGTACACACCTGTAATCCCAGTACTTGGGAGGCTGAAGCAGGAGGATCGCTGTGCGTTCAATGCTGGCCTGGGCTACATAGTGAGTTCAAGCCTGCGCTGAACTACTGTGAGACCCTGTCTCAAGAAAACAAACAAACAAAAAAGAGAGTGCAGGTTAGAACAAAGCCGTCAAGACAAAGTACTGGGGAAAAGTGAGAGAGACCTGGTACGATATGAGCTGTAGTAATTATCTTTCATGACTCAACTGCAAAATGGCTCTGCTATTTCTTACTTTGGGGTTTGGAAGTACAGGAAAGGAGAAAGATACAGAGACAATGGAGAACAAAAAAAGAGCGCAGAAAACTTTTTGAGAGCAGTTGAAGCTTGATAATGTTGGATTTTCCCTCTTTTATTTTCATTTGTTGGGGCATTTCATAAATAGATTGTGGGTTCACTGTAGAGAAGTGGACTTGTGCAAAGTGTCCCACTTGGAACAATGCAAATTCTGAAGGAAATATACTCTTTTTCAGTCTAATTCTTTCTGGCAAAATTTTATTCAAACAGACTGCTGTGTGACATTTGGGACTATTGATTAAACCAAGCCCTAGAAGAAGTGAAAGTATCTTTGGTCTCTGTACAACCACTTCTTTATTTTATTTTTTCTTTCTGCCATTTGCCAACTTAACACATCTGTGTTGACAGCTAAAGACTGAAGATTAAATTAAAGGAAGGTTCTTACTGCATTTTTTTTTTTTTGTGGGTACTGGGGGTCGACCTCAGGACCTCGCGTGCCAGCAGGCGCCCGTGCTGCTGAGCGATATTACCGGCCCCTTTTTTCGTATGTGGGATCCGGGAGTCAAACTCAGGCCCTCGCGCTTGCCAGGCAGGCGCTTATGCCACTGAGCCATCTCACCGGCCCCCTTACTGCATTTTAAGATTACGTTAAACTCTTGAACACATGCAGTTCTCAAGGCGGAAATGATTCCTGTAATCTTTCATCAAAATTTATTAACAACATTTCCTTCACTGACAGTATCAAAAAGCTACAGTGGCCAGGGAATGTTTTCAGCCACAGTGGCAGGGGATATGATTATATTCTCCAGTGGAAGTTGTGATTTCCTGTTGCTTCCCCCACACCTTGTGAAAACAATGGTTTATGGTCTATGACTATATTCTAGGACAGTACCATTTCTGTGCCAGAAGATTGAGTTTTATCAAAAGTGATGATTAATTGAACTTAGATCTCTAAGCACATAGCTCCCTGTCTGGCTCTGGTTTTCACTTACCTTTACAGAAAATTTCTCTCCCTTCTTTCAACCTGGCATTACGTACCTGTCTACTGAGAACAAAACAGTGATTAGTGTTTTTCAGGAAGGTTTTTGCCAATAGAGAAAATCAACATCTTTTTCCTTTTATGTTAGCAACATAGAAGAGAAGCAGTGAAAAATCTGGAAGGATGAATAACATTTCTAGTTTTCTTGTTCTTCATTTCTTGCAGGTTTGTTTATTTGTTTGTACTAGGGATTGAACCCAGAGCCTCCACATTGAGCTATACCCCAGGCCCTTTTATTTTTAATTTTTTACTTTTGTTTTTATTTTGAGACAAAGTGTCACTGTTGTTCAGCCTGAGCTCAAACTTGTGGGCCTCAGCTGAGATTACAAGCATGCACCACCACACCTGACTTCTTACATATTTTATTTTTATTTTTCTACTGCATTTATATCTTCTTTTTGCTTTCTTTCTTATTGACATCTGTTTTCTTTCTTTGCTTTACCCTCCTGTTCCCATTCCACTTTTATTTACAGAGGAAACCACCACTCCTGGGAGGAGAAAAGGGATAGGACAGAGAAAGAACATGTAGTAAAAACAAGACTATGTAAAAACATTGGCTGTGTACTAGACCTTCAGTTGCATTCGTTGGCTCTATCTTCAACATACATTACCTCCAGAATCCACTCACTTAAATACCTCCACTTCTAATGCTGAGGTCTAAACCACCGCCATCTTTTGTCTAAATCATTATATTAGCCTCCTGAATGGTCACCCTTGCTCCCTCTACCTTTGTCCCCGGATAGCTAACACATCAGCCAGGGTGATCCTTTCTTTTTTTTTTTTTTGTGGGTACCGGGGGTCGACCTCAGGACCTCGTGGGCCAACAGGCACCCGTGCCACTGAGTGATATCACCGGCCCCTTTTTCGCATGTGGGATCCGGGAGTCGAACTCGGGCCTTCGCGCTTGCAAGGCAGGCGCTTACGCCGCTGAACCACCTCACTGGCCCAGGGTGATCCTTTTAAAACTTAAAGCAATCTTCTACTCACAATCCCTTAATGGCTCCCCATCTTACTCAGAATAAATTCCAAATCCCTTACCATAGCCCACATAACTTTAAGTGATGTAATCTCTTGCTAATTTCCAAGTCTCAGCTCCTGTCACTTCCCTGTAACTCCACTCCAGGCACTGGATTCCTTTTCCGCTGTTCTTGGGCCATTCACATTCACTCACCCCTTTGCCTGGACAGCTCTACCCCTACTTTCATGTCTCTGCTTGAACGTGAACCTCTCATCAGAATCTTCCTGGGGGAACCCCTCCATAACCCCATTTATTTGTTCCTCTTCCTTAATAGCTATCACTACCCAACATATAATTATTAGTTTATTCATTTATATCATCTCCCCAGACTGGAATGTAGAATATAGGGATTTATCTGTCTTCAACATCTAAAAGAGTGTTAGGCACATTTAGCATAACAAGTATTTGTAGACTGTGTAAATGGAGAGCTGTGGCAACAGCAAAATAGGTAACCTTTGGCCAGGCTCCATTTCTGTGACATTCATGTGTTGTAAGGCAACACATTCTATGGTGGAAAGCCAAAATAGAAAACTGAGGCCCTGATCAGGAGTCAGCTACTTCACAGAAGTTGGCTAAGCAGGTGAGCCAGGCTGCTTTCTTGTCCTTAGCTTGCTGGTCAGAAAGAGCCTGCCTGGTCATGTACTCAACTGAAGCATTTCCAGCCAGAACAGTGTGCTCTCGCCCTTTTCCTTATGCCCCGGTGCCAAGGATTGTACCTGCATTTTCCATTCTTATTCATAGTCATGGTTCTGACCACCTGACTACTTTTACACCTGGACAGTCTTGGATTGTAGGTCACCCTTGGCTTCATGCAAACTGGTCAGATCAGGGATTAAAGACAAAGCCTTTCCCAAAATGTCATGGTAAATTAACTCATCATTCTCCAGACATTCACAGTATCTTAGAGTATTATACTGGAGAAGAATTTTAGATCTTGGACTACACTGATAGTTAAATTTTTAGAAAAAGAACAGCAATACTTTTTCTTCAAGTAAACTCTTTTCTGGATTCCCAAACTGTCAAATGAACCAAACTAGAGCTTCTCTGTTTGGAATAAAGATAAAGATCAGATTTGCTTGGCTCAATTTGGCTCCTTCTAGAAGGTTCCCTGAAGAATTTTGCAGAGCTAAAATCTTCTACAGGAAAAACCAAGAGATGAAGGGCTTTCACCAAGGTTACAGAGGGAGGAACAATCCTGAAATGAGTACTCCAGTCTCCTAAAGTCCAGTTCATATGCCTCTTTCCACCATATACACCACGTTCTGAAAGCACTTTACCACTCATTAAGTACCTGCTGTGTACCAAGCGCCACACAAGGTGTTTTGTATTCATTATTCCATTTTTCCTTACATTTACCCTTTGTGGTAGACGCCATTAATTTCATTTTCCGAAAGAGAGACTAAGACACAGAAAAAGAGTAACACAGCAAGGAATTGAACTAGTTCTGTCTCATTTTAAAGCCTGTATTCATCCTAATATGCCCTACTCAAAACAAAAAAAAAAACAAAGCAAAATGAAACAAATGAAATGCAAAACAAGTTTATTGGATTGGTCACAAGTGGACCTAACAATGCCCACAACTAAAGAACAACAACAAAAATACTGCTTGCTCAGGTAGGATCAGTGAACAGGTGGACAGGTTGGCAAGGAACCTTCCTCATAGCAGTCATTTAAAGGCCAACTTGTCACAATCTCAGACAATCATTTAAATCACTTTGGACATTGTTTTCTCTAGACAGCCAGAGAAGAAAATAGCATGGAGGAACACCACATGGAAAGTTTTTATAAACCATGTACATTCCATTCATTATAACTTAGTCACCTGCCTGTACCTCACTGTAAAAACTCCAGGAAATGCAGTCACATGCTTGGAAGCCATTTCCTTTTGACAGTATATTTTAAAAGGAAGAACACAAATTTTTGGAGAACATCTGATTTTCTCCACTTCACTAACCAGGGGCTGCTACACATGTAAAATTCTAGATTCAACCTACTTTTTACTGACATAGCTTTCAAATTTCATGGCAACAATTATAGCTATGATGAATCTTTTTTCTTTTTTTGTGCATTTTAAATATTTAACTTCCTTTCTTATTTTGGAGAAATTTATCAACATGTCAATTATTATTGGACACAGTATCCTTCAACTTCCTAAAACTAAGGGCAGTAAGAACCCAAACAAGGCAGCTAGATTTTATTAGTTGATCAGATGGTCCCTCTTGGCACTTTGAGTTGCAGAGTATAATGCAAAATTATAGGGACTTCTGGTGTTTGCTTGCACAATTTCAACATTTGTCCACTGGTAACCTTGTTTTGTAGTTGTGTCTGACAGGGGTTTAACATTTGGTCAAATAATGAGAATGCTAGACAGATCGTTTCTTGCACAATTTTGAAGCCTCCCTCCCCTATTTCTTATCTGTTTCCAAGGTTTTTCTCTTTCATTTCAGTCCTTATTAACTCTGTGGACTACCTCCTGACACCGGTCCAGGAAGTCCTCTTTTTTCCTTCAGTTATCTAGAGTTTGCTTTCTTCCCTGAAGCAAACAACTTTGACTGAAACAAAGCCATTCAGAACACATTACCTAAATCTGCCTCCACCAGTTCTGCAGCTTTGGCTAATTCTAATACTACTGGAAATGCCACGGCTTTTGACAAATCTGGACTCCTGACCCTTTAAGAAGAGCTAGGGCCAGTGTTCCTGTCATGGTTCATCTTTCTTTTCTTTCTTTCTTTCTTTCTTTCTTTCTTTCTTTCTTTCTTTCTTTCTTTCTGTTGAATCTGAGCCAAGCATGATGGTTCACACTGCATAATCCCAGCTACTGAGGCTGGGGAAGAAGGATAGCAAGTTGGAGGCCAGCCTGGGCAACTTAGGGAGGCCCTGTCCCAAAATAAAATTTTTTAAAAGGCTGGGGATGTAGCTCAGTGGTACAGTATTTACCTAACATGTACTAGGACCTAGGTTCAATCCCCAATATGGCAGAAGTAGGTGTGTCTCTGTAGATAATAAAGCTTTCATGCTTCCAGAAAGAGGTAAACAGCCTGGCTTCTATCATCTGCTTCTAGCCACCACTTCAAATAGGGAATAGAGGGCATAAGAGGAGTTCTCCAGAGTCCTTCATGAGGATAGAAATTTGGCTGACTGCAACAGTAGGTTTTGAGGGTGTCAGGAGAAAAGAGGTGTGTGTGTATTAGAGAGAGGAGCAAGTTAGTCCATTCCAGACTCTTCAGAGCAGAGCATAAGAGAAAGAAGTGAATGACCAATTTGTTGTGGTCCATTGAATTTTAAATCCTGGGCATCATGTACTCTCTTTCAGACACTCAAGTCTGTTGGTTCCACCTTTCCCTGTAAAAGTTGAATGAACTTTTATTGCCAAAGAGAGAATGCAGACTCTGAAATTTCATGGTATCAACTTTTTTTGCAGGTGGGGGTTGAGACAGGATCTCACTCTGTAGTTCAGGTTGGCATTTAACTCACTATGTAGTCAAGGCTGGCCTCAAACTCATAGCAATTCTCCTGCCTCAGCCTCCTGAGTGCTGGGATTACAGTTATGTGCCACTACCTCTGCTCATGGTATGAACTATTAATACAAGTACATATGATTGGTGTTCCTTTTAAAGAGAATTCGATCCCTGTGGCATTGTGGTCATTGGCTTCTGGTACTGATGGAATGTTGCTGAGTCAGTATGGATTTTTTGGACAATCTTCACATGAGCAAATATCTTTGTACTTCATATTTACCAAGGCCCTCAAACCTATAGATATAAATGAGGTCATATTTAATATGCTACCCAAATTTTCTAGTTCATAGTCCTTACCTGTGTCTCCTACCTTCAACACGTCCATGCCTTTTTTCTTTTCTTTCTTTTTTTTTTTTTTTTTTTTGCTGGTACCAGGTGTTGACCTCAAGACCTCACACGCCAGCAGGCGCCCGTGCCGCGGAACGATATCACCGGCCCTTTTTTTGTATGTGGGTTCCAGGAGTCGAACTTGGGCCCTCGCACTTGCCAGGCAGGTGCTTACGCCACTGAGCCATCTCACAAGCCCTCCATGCCTTTTTTCTGAGGTGACCCATGAGGTAACCCCCAAAAGACATATGTTGAAGTCCTCATCCTAGTACCTCAGAATGTGACTTTACTTGGAGACAGTGCCATTAAAGAGGTGATTAAATTAAACCAAGGTGGTTAGAATGGGCCCTAATCCAAACTGACTGGTGTTCTTAAAAGAAAAGAAACTTTGGATACACAAAGAGACACCAGGGGTGTCCACGCATGGAGAAAAGGCCATAGAAGACACAGCAGAAGCCCGGCCCCTGCAAGTCAAGGAGAGAAGCGCCAGGGTAAAATAAACCCTGCTAACATCTTGCTCTTGGACTTCCAGCCTCCAGAACCATGAGAAAATAAGTTTCTCATAGTTTTGTAATACCATCTAGCCTGTGATTTTTTGCTATGGAGCCCTAGCAAATTAATGTGGTCCCCGACCATGACTATGCTTTTGAGCTCGTGTTAACCATGCGTTTCTGATGCTCTGACATCTGGGGCGCACCTGACCCTGGAAGGACTGCCCTTCCTGGGACAGCAGACCCTAGGAATAGTGAAGGACTCCCCTGCCAGCATCCCTTCCACAGGCAAGCCTTCCACCCCAAACCCACACTCTCCTAGTTGGGCTCTCACATTCAGGGCCTCATTGTCCTGCCCCAGTCACCCCAGGGCCTGGTAGCAGACACTTCAAGACAGCCCCTACAGCCCAGAGACAGCTGATATTTTTCAACCAAGCCAATCCTTAGCCCACACTAACTCACCCATTCCCTTCTGTGGAAATCACGGAGGTCCTTGCCCACGTTTCCTCTTCTGTCCCTCTGCTTTCTGAGCGACACTGGTGCTTCCCCACATTGCCCTGAACGGCACGGTGTGGCCCTCATCTCAGGAGCTGTGAGGAGCGCGTTACTCTCCAGTGGCCTGTTCTCACCGCACCTGAATACTGAGAAAGCCTGGGGGCAGTGGGAGGGTAACTAGGGACTGAACCCAGAGCCTCCACACTGAGCTACATCCCCCTTTTTTATTTTTTATTTTGAAACAGGGTCTTGCTAAAATCACTAAGTTGCCTAAGCGGTCTCTACACCCCAGGGTGCTGGGATTATAGGCAGGTACCTCCACACCTGGCTTAAAACCCGCATTTTGAAACAAAGCTTTGGATGTAAACTGACTTTCTGGGTTGGGATACTATCGACCTGCTCTCTCAAAGCTGAAAACCCTGAGAGGTGGCAAAACCATATCATGATTACTTTAGTCCTCCTGTGTAAGAACCATATGACATTCATACAGAAATGGGGAGAAGGGCCTCAAATCAATGCCACACCATCACCTTGCCTCCAAAGTAGCAGTTTGTGTGCTGTAAGCTACAAAACCCCTCATTTGTATAACAGCTCTTTCTCTCCCCAGAGCCTAGGTGAGGTCTCTGGGCCCAGCCTCAGCAGCAAACATTGTGCCACCCTCTCGGTCTTCAGGCACTAAGCTTCCTCTTAAGTGTCCCTTCCTCTCATGCAAAGCAGCAACATGCAAAGTGATTCTTGTAAGCCCTGCTTTTACATGCATAGATAAATCTAAATTTGTGCTATGGCCAGGTAAGACACACCTACCTCCACAAGTGTATCTACTAAGAAGGCAATTAAAGAAAGTTTGCAAGTGGGGAAAGGAGGAGAGAATAGACAATATCCCAAGATGCAGTGCCTACCCCCTAAGCTCTAGTTACCTATTTGGGGAGGTTCAAATTTTAAAGAATGAAGTAGTCTTTACGTCATTCAGGAGGCATAGACAAAAGTCACTGACTGAGTTGACAGAAGGAAGAGATGCTTTCTGGCTAGGGTATCAGGAAAGGCACTGTGAGTGACAGAGCTTGAGGTGATACTTAAAAAGCCAAGAGCTTTGAAAAAGAGATGAAAGAGGAATGAAAGAGGAATTAAGTGTTCTTTCCCTTGGTAAACATCTAGAGGTTGGACAGAGAAAGACAGATGTATTCGAGCTAAGGTAAGAAGACTAACTGACTAACCTAGAAGGGAAAAGAAGGAAAGTGAAGACGGTTAAAGCTGTGGAAAGAGCTGGTATCTGATTGAAGAGATCTTGAGGGTCATATTAGAATCATCTGTGGGAGACACAAAAGAAATAGATGGCTGGTGCTTGCTATCATGATTATACTTGTAACAGATAAAACATATGATGGCTAAACATACAAGGCAATGTATTATTTATAAATTGACATTTTGGGGTCCTATGTATGTATGGTGGAGAGCAAGGGTGAGTATTCATTTTCTGTTAAGAGCAGTTAGTAAATATTTTGAGTTTTAAGGCCATGTAGTTTCTGTCACAGCCATTGAACTCTGCCATTTATATCAAGAAAGCAGCCACGGGCAATATGTAAATGAATGGAGGACTGGGGATGTAGCTTAGTGGTAGAGCACTTGCCTAGTATGTGCAAGGCCCTAGGTTCAATCCCCAGCATTGCAAAAAAAAAAAAAGAATAGTACATGAATGGACATGTCTGTGTTTTAATAAAACTTTACCATTGAACCAAATTTGGCTAGCAGGCTTTAGTTTGCCAACCACTGATACAGAACATAATCTTTAAGCATTTTGAGTCTTACAGTCAAGATCTCTGTTCAAACCTCCGGGGCAAACTGGATTGTAAAGGATGATTTTTCTAAAGATGAAATGCCCCAGGGTTCAGAAACAAACAGCTTCTAGAAAGTCTGGGTATCACCAGTATGTCCCTGGACCCGTTTGGAAGATATGCCCTTCTAGTCAAATGCAATGAACTCTCTGCCCCTTTGGAAATCTGTATTTCTACAGCAGGTTTAAACCCTGGAAAATCTGTAAAGTAAATACAAGCAACTGCCCTTTGCCCCAGAATTTGTTTATGATCTGGAAGATCATAAATCCAACATTGATACATCAATGGATGGATTTTTAATCCTTTACTGTTTTTCTTTTTCTCACTCTTTTTTTTTTCTTCTTGTGATACCAGCAGTTGAACCAGGGCCTTCACACTGATCTACATCCAGTCATTTTGAGACAGAATCTTGCTAAGTCACTAAGTGGCACAGGCTTGAACTTGTGATCCTCTTGCCTCAGCCTCCCAGAGTGCTGGGATTACAGGTGTGTGCCACCATATCTGGCTTATTTTCTTTTTTAAGCTTGTATTTACGGAGTCCTTTCTCTGTGTTAAGCTGTGTGCTAATTGCCGGATCACTGCAATTCTCAGAGGAATCTTCCTCAAATAAATACAAACACACATACACATGCTCCCACACCATCATAGGACCAAGTATTAGAATTCATATTAGTGAGCCAGGAATATTGGTGCACGTCTGTAATCCCAGCACTCCAGAGGCTGAGGCAAGAAGATCACAGTGAGTATGAACTACATAGTGAGACCCTGTCTCAAAAAATAAAAGTTCATACACTAGTATGAAGGATTTAATTAGTAAAATCAAAGTTTCACCCTATTGTTCATTAATCCTTTCACTCATCCTATGTACCATTATTATTAGTCCCATTTAACTGATGAGAAAACTGAGGTTCAAAAAGGCTCATTACTTGCCAAGTTTATGTAGAAGTGTCAGCAAGTTGAAATTAGGATTCATGTGTATCTGACTCAATGTCTATAAGGACAGGCCTGTTCTATGATTTGTGATTCCACTTCAGGACAGTTAATGCATGCCTTACTGGGTTAACTTATTTAGTAATAATGAAAATGATATTACTTTCTATGGTTGTTCAGCTTTCTTTGGATAAGACCAGAATCTAGATAACCATATACATCAGCAGTGAGGTTGGTTCTAGGAACTGAAATGAGTCAGAGAAAGTACCCAGATCTTCCGTTAGCCAACAAAATTCAAAAGGCAAGTAGCAACCTGGGAGCCAAAGAAGGAAACTCGGTTCATTTCCAGAGAAGCTGCACTAGTTTCAGAGACAAGGGACAAGTGTGAGGCCAGACAAGAGATGTGACTCAAGGTCCAGAGTCCTAGAGATGAGAAATAAGAGGAGAAGTCAGAAAGAGGCAAAATATCTTCAACATAGGCCAGAACAAGGTTGGGTTGAGGAGAGTTTCAACTAGATTCTAGCTCGGAAAGAGAAAAATAGGACAGATTCAAACTATAGACAGTGGCCAGGCAGAGGTAACTGGAGGTGTCTTCATGATGGGGCAAGGCTGGGGCTCCATCTGGCTTTTAAGAGACCGGTAGGGTTTAATGGAAATAAATTTGCCTGATCAAGGAACGGCAAACTGGCACTGTGATTCCCTAGAATTTAATAGGAGGCATTGCTTTGGGGTCAACCCTTCCATGAGTAGTCTTGATCTTTACCTTCTCAGTGGTCCAAAAATTAGGTACCTGCTATTCATATCAAAGGATTTCCCTGAAGGCTGGGAGTGTATCTCAGCAGTAGAGCAGTCAAAACAAAACTGAACAAACTAAGACAAACCCTAAAGGATTGCCCTGCCCTCCAAAGGATTGCCAATCTAATCAAAGGATTGGGGACTAAAGATACAGGGAAGGTTTTTACAGATGGATGCTACGACAGGTGTTTTTCTTATAGAAACATTACCTTAATGTTTTATAGCTGTCTCTATGAACTCTGGAAGATTTTTATTAGTTTGTGCAATCTATTTTGGGAGTTTGTAACAGTTTGTTCTAGAAGCAGTAAAATGTACATATTGATCAAGACACAGAACTCTCTTGAATGTTCTATCTGCAGGAGCTTGAACATAAATAACTGACCAATCTGAAACCTCTGAATTCTAGGAAAGTCAAGATTATACTAAGCATTTTACTTCCTTCACAAAGAGGACCATGTCCTGCCTTAGTATAAATTAAACAATTAATTGAGGCTTTGCTGTTTTTTGTTGAGTTTGGAACATGCCCCTTTAGTCCTCTGTACTCACCTCCCCTCCTGGCCCAGCAAAAGTTTTAAAGCCCTACAGCTAAAACTAATTCTGAATTCAGGGAGAAACAAACCAAAATAAAACATTGGGATAATAAAGGATGATTGTGATATCATGTGACTGTGTGATATTCGTTTTCCAAAACTCAGATAGAATACAGAACATGAGCTGACTTGTTGGGCTAAAACGTCTCCCTTACCAACAAAGCCGCTGGGACAATGATTAGGGTGAGGCCTGCATGTGATTGGGGGTGCACGAGAACTCTGATGAAATGTTCTTGGGTTAGTAATGACTCTGACTCTGAGAAGCTGCTTGGTAACAGGTCATTTGGAAGGATTGAATAGGGGTAAAGCAAAATATAGCAAGGCAAATAACCTTTGTGGCCGCATTCCTCTTGGAAATCCTTTTAAAGCAATATCCAGGAAGAAATGTCCAAGAATGACTAAGAGACGCGGTAAAGGAAAGCAAGGAAATTGCTCACAACTAGCAGGTACTCGATGCGGGTTTTAAATTCTCATTAATACATTAGTGTGTAACCACGGTGCTTTCCTGTTTGAGGCCTCAGGAAATCACAGGTCTCATCAGGAAAGTGCACGAATGGCTCAGAGCTGTGTCTGCACCTTGTATCCGTACACATGAGTGAAGGGTAGGGCTTCGTAGCTCTGTTTCTTCCACCCCAAGTACCTTCCCTCATTGTCAGAAGAAAGGCAGCAACATGAAGACTATTTTACTTTGTTTTGTTTGAGGACTGGGAAACAGAAAGATTATAACCTATAACACTTTCTTTTCCTAAATAAGAATGGAACAGATGGAGTGCAGGAAATCCACACTGTTGTTTTGTTACTCTTGGGTTATTGCCAGTGTTCGTTCCTCGGAACATAAACACTGGAAACTTTAATGACAGGTGTGTGTGAGGGGCTGGGGGAGCTGCACAGAGCTTCTGACGAGGGGCGCTCTCCCAACAGTGTCTTTGACTTAGAGCCAACCTGGCTAGTCTCAGGCAATCATAAAGCAAAATGATAGACCTGCAGAATGCAAGACTCGGAAGGGCCTTCTCTGAGAGACCATAGCTGCTATTTATAAATGAGAATTGTAAGTTGAGATGGGTGAACTTACTCGGAGGATCACATGGCTTGCTGATCAAGGTGGGTCACAATCCCATGAATACGGCAAGACACAGCCTGAGACCCAGGAGATCTAAGTCTTTATATCAGGTCCACTACTTGGCTGTATGGTCATAGATAAGTCATTTTACTTCTCTGAATCTATTTCCTTAATTATAAAAATGGCTGTGGCAATTTCATACTTACTTGTCTGCTGGGATTGGTGGTCGAACAGAAAAAGTGAGAGAAAAAGTGGGCTTGAAAATACAAAGTTCTCTAAAAAACAAATGATTATGTAGATGTATATGATTATGTGTGCTGATACCAACATATGGTTTTTGTAGTAGTGTAGGAAAAGCTTGGGGAAAAATGTACTAATTTGTTGGCATTCATTTGATTGTCCCATTACATAGAATGACTGCTGTCTTAAACTTGCTTAGGAAAGATGGAAAGAGAAAGAGATTTTGACTTCCTATCCTGTAACTGAGAAGTCCAAAGATAAATGGGCTTCAATTTCAGCTGGGTCTAGGCAATCAAGTGATGTCATCCAGGCCCTCACTTTTCCTTTTCATCTCAGTTGTCCTCTTGAATGGCTCCATTATTAGGCCGTATAAAGTGGCTCCTGGTAGATTCAGGTTCACTTCATCTGTACAACCACCAATCCCAATAGAAAAAAGGAACATCTTGTTTTCTGTCATCTAGTCAAAATATATTGAAATATGGGCCTAACTTTGCTCATGTACTCATCTTTGAGCCAATAACTGGCTGGGGAAGAACATTTAGTGATTAGCTCAGTTCAAGTAATCACCCCTGAATCTTAGAGTGGAAACATTTGTACCCAAATAATACAGTCTCAAGAGGGAGGAATGGTTTCAAAAAAATCAATGTGGCACTAGTACCACAAAAGGAAGAGTGGATCCTGAACAGGGAAAAGGTAACAGAGGTTGCTCAGAGTCAGGCAGCCTAGGTCCCAACAGTAGCTTTGCATAGGCTTAGACAAATAACTTCTCTGAGCCTCAGTTTCTTTTTCTGAAAGAATAACTCTTTCTCCCAAAGAGTGCAGTGAGGATCACATATATTACTATAAACATTGTCAAGAAAGTTGAGCAACTGCTGAGAAAGGAAGTAATTTATAAGGGGAGGGGGTCAATAAGACAATACTAGATATAAAAAAAGGTGAGGAAAATTGCATTTGCTCCATTCCTCCCAAGCCACTCAGGAAAAATACTGAGTGGAAGCAAGACGTTCATAAACAAATTGGGGCTGGAGTAGAGAATGAGAACACGAGTCCCAATTCTGCTTTTTGGAGAAGGTGTAACAATTACTTAAATGTTTTCTCATTGTTGTAGGCATTTGCAAGTTGAGGTGTGCTGTACACTGCGTGGGAAGGGGGTGCTGAGACCTATTATCAGTCTTCATCTTCCATCCGCCTCCCTGAGGCAGCTGCAGCTTCTTCTCTCACTGTGTGGTTACCACATATTCAAAGAATATGAGATGAAGTGGTGCCAGTCCTTAAAAGTAAGTGAGCACATGGTCCTTAGTAAATATTTTATTTTCCTTTTTCTTTTTAAATTTTGCTTACCTAGGTGTACAGTAGATGACTAGGAAGTCAAACTCATATCACGTGAGAAATAAGTTGAAAGAACTGGAAGTGTTTAAAAGAGAAGGAGCCATAGGTGATCAGAGGGAATGTTGTGACTATTTCTGTTATTTGAAGGCTGACCGTGGTATAGGCAATGGGTGTATTCAGTAGCTCCAGTAGCTCCAGCAGCCATTGGGGAATTTAGAGACAAGATCTTAGGATAAATAGTAGAAAAGCATTTCTAACCTGTGAAGTTGCCAACAATGAAATAGCCTGCCCTGAAATGTGCTAAGTCCCCTGTCACTTTAGGTGTGGGATGGGACGGGAACAAGGACTTGTCACAAATACCATAGAGAGGATGCAGGCCTCTGAGGACTGTTTCTTGGGTCAAAGAGTTATGGAAATGCTGCATGTGCCTTCTCCACAGCCCACACACTCTGTGTCACTGTGCTCTGGCCAACTTCCACCTTCCAGTGTCTACATCTCAGAGCCTGGCAGGTTTTCTTAAGACTATAGAAAGCTGCCCTGTTTTCCTGTGCGTGTCAGTTGTGAAGGTCTGGGAAATTATAGTATCCCCATGGGTGGCTTTCAGCCAGTGAGTCTCAGGATTTGGCATACAGATATCTCAGCCTCCTCACCCTGGGGTGGGACATATCTGAGATATGTTTTATACCATTTCCTAGAGTTTCCCTAGGATATTAGGCTGCAACTGCCCACGGAAAAATCTTGCTTAGCAATGCACCTTTTTGTTATCCACCTCCCTCCCCATCCCCATTTCATTTCCTCTCTCCCCTACTGGTTTCCCTGTGATCACTTCCCAAATAAACTCCTCATTTCGGAGTCTGCTTCTTAACGAACCAAATTAGGAAATGTCTCTCCTAACACTATTTGTTCGTTTAGTCATTCAGAAACTAACACCAAGGCTTACTGGGGGTGGTAGATCCTACAAGAGGAATTACAGTCCTAATGTAGCTCTGAGTATGAGGACCCAGTACAGAAGGGAAAGATGGGATGTACCATGAGATTTTCTGTACCAGAGGCTAAGAAATGTAATGAGAGGCAGCTCCAGCAGCAGCCCGGCAATCACCTCATGAGTCCTTTGGTATTTTCTTGGTTTCCACAAGCAAAGAATATTTTTGGAACAAGAGCTCCTAGAGGCCAGGCCTCCTTGCCTTTTTTGGTTATGGCCTCCCAGGAGTTGCACGTGTACTCTCCTTCATGTTCTCCGGAAAACCCAGTCTAACGGTGAGTCTGCACCCGCTCCACCCCACCTCCCACCCGCACACTCCCTGGGCTGCAGCAGGACAGATGGAGAAGTAGGGGTGGACACCCTCCCAAGCCCTCACCCTGCTCAGCCATGTTGCCAGCACGAGCAGGCTGAAGTGGCCTCTTTATTTTAAAAATGGGAAGGACTGAAAGCTCCCAGTCTTTGTAATCCTTACCTCTCCTTCCCTTTCCAGGCTCACCTTAAAAACTCACTTCCTCTAAGTTCCTCTGGGCAAACTTTCCCCAGCCTGCCACTCCCTCCTCTCAGGTCCTCTGTCATCCCTGAGGGGACTCCTCCCTCTTCTCCCTGGGAGTTACCAGCAACCTTTTCTTGTGTAAATAGGTCTTCTTTGTGGACAGAAATAATAATCCCTTTTTATTTGCTATGAAGTTTTAAGGTTAAGGAGTACAAAGTTTGCTAAAGAGAAAGACCTGAACAGATAATTAAAAAGCTTAAGAAAACCCACTCAGTCAGGAAGGAAAAATATAAAGACATTTTGTACAATCATACTATTGAAGACTTACATAGCCATTAAAGAGAAAAAAGTAGAAATCTATGCATGGACAAGGAAAAATGTCTATATCAATTTAAAATAAATTGTATGAACAGATATGAGGGAGATTTAAATTCATGTTGCCAAGTGAAAGAAGCCAGTCTGAAGAGCCTATATGCTGTGTAATTGCAATTATATGACATTCTGGAAAGGCCAAAGCACAAAGTTGTAAAAAGATCAGTAGGCGCCAGAGGCAAAGTTGGATGAGGACTGAATAAGCCCATCACAGAGGATTTTTAGGGCAATGAAACTATTCTTTGTGATATTGTAATGATGGATACATGACTGTATTTGGCAACACCCATAGAATGTACAACACAAATAATGAATCAATATTGGCTCATCAGTTGTAACAAATTCACCACACCAAAGCTAGATTTAATAACAGGAGTTCAGGGGCAACTGGGAACTCTACTTATCTGCTCAATTTTCTGTAGACCTAAAAATGCTGTAAGAAAAAAGTCTACATAATTTTTGAAAATCATAGGACAATAGGTTTAGTGTTGTTCTATATGTATAAAAAATAATTGCTCTTGTATATATGTATATTCATCATTTGGAAGCATGGCAAATGGTCTAGAAAAATACGTACAAAACAAAATGTGAGCTGCTTTTCTGGCAAAGAAAAGGAAAGGAATTACTTTTTAATGATGTAAAACATATACAGAATAACATAATTAATACAACTGTGTACTTTTCCCAACCCCACAGCAACATGGGTGAAGGGATTCATACTTGTCTTTTTATATACTTTGACCTTTTTAAAACTTCTTTTTTACACACATTTATCAGTATTGTAATTTTAAAAAATAAAGTTAGAAATGAGAACAAAAATGGAGGCACTGACATGTGGTGAGAGGTAGGGCTACCACCTCTTTACTGTGCTAGTCCAGGTCCCCGCTGCCTTCTACATGCGGCCTGTACACGTGCTGGGTAAACCCCAGACACTGGATGTGAAACAAAGCTATGTGTGAGGAGGAAAAAGACTGTGTCTTTACATTGGGTTCAGTGCTTCCTGCCAAGGCATCTCCAGCAGCAGACCCCAGAGGTCAAAGAGAAGAGCAGTCTTTCAGGGAAAGTTGAACCAGTAGCCAATGTGAATGCTACTACCCCAAGCAGTGAACTAGTAGCCTTGACCCCTGCCCCGTCATCACTGTCTCCTATGCTAGCCATGGTGTCCACACACATGGGAGACTCAAAACCCCAACAGGCCACTGTGATGCCCCAGATTCTCATGCATGTCATTGAAAGCTTTTTTTTTTTTGTGGGTACCGGGGGGTTGACCTCAGGACCTCGCACGCCAGCAGGTGCCCGTGCCGCTGAGCGATATCACCGGCCCCTTTTTCGTATGTGGGTTCCGGGAGTCGAACTCGGGCCCTCGCACTTGCCGGGCAGGCGCTTAAGCCACTGAGCCATCTCACCGGCCCTGAAAGCTTTTTTATCCAGGAAGGAAGAGGACATTTTCTACTGGGTTGTTCTCAGTGACCAAGGGAGTCTAAGAAGCCAATAGAGACTGGCCTCCCAACAGGGCTGGATGAAAGTTAGTCAAGTGGCCCCTTGGGCAGATTTAGATACAAAGCAAACCTCCTGAAGTACAAGTACTGTGGGATGTACACCTGACTTGCGCCAAGAAGTACACTGGAGTTTAAAGAAGGCAACTCTGCTTGTGTTTACAGGCATGGACCCAGGAACAGTTCCTCTGACACTGCCTGAGCCAAGATCCAGGGCAAGGGCCACTGAGGTCAAGAGGACTCTAGCTGGGGTTCAGATAATCCCTGTTGTGATGCAGCACTCTCCCTTACATCTCCTATACCATTGTAGGTGGTGGACTTGGAGAACTTGACCTAGGGAACACCATTACACTTCAACCTACGCTGGAATCACGTGGCATAAACCCTATGTTCCTGTCCAGTAATCCAAGCCACTGGAGTGTGGTGAAGGTGTATGAGTTATTGCTTCTCTCCAGCATTGCCAAGAGATCATAGAGGAGTTCTGTTTCCAGGAGATTGATGGACAGGCCTTTTTATCATTTAAAGAATATCTTATGAGTGCAGTAAACATCAAATTGGGCCTTCCATTAAAATCTGTGCCAATATAAATGTCCTCAAGGTGGCCTAAGGCCCTCCTGGGCAAACCAGCCTAAGGCAGACACTCCACACTGTCCAGGTTACAACCTGGAACCAGCAGACTTTGCAAGAAGAAAGAGCTGCTCCAGCTATGTGACCTTCCGTAGGGGGATTACTGAGGCAGGAAAGAGAAGTGTAAGAATTGGTTGCTTGTGGTATGTGGTGGCAGCTTTGACATTTTCTCTGGGTTCCGCTTGATTTTTTAAATCTTTACAATTCTCAACATTCCCACATACCCTAATACAATCTTCATAAAAGGGACACTCTAGAGAACTAGGATGGCCCAACCTTATCCTGGACTGGAGCATCTGATCAGAAGCTCAGTTCTCCAAGCCCACGTTGTGTGTAAGACAAAGAAATGGTATAGGTTTGCCTCCTCAGGGGCAGAGGTTGGATTTTTCTAACTTGTGTGACACAAATAGAAAAATCTGATACTCAATGTCTTCCTCCTGGATTGTTCCATAGTAACTGTGGCTCTGAGTTTTCTTTTTGTTATCACCTATTCCCTCAGTATTGAATATTTTCTCCTGCATCTATGGCAGGGTCACCAGCCAGGGTAGAGACTCAGTTAGCATCTTTCTAATTTGTTACAGGGACTAAAAGTGTTTGACTGGCATACATGCATCTGCTATCTTTCTGCATCCTGCTGCTTCCTTCCAATTTTCTTTTATTTTCTACCTTTCTTTTCAATTCAAACTCCATTCTATCTTATAGCTTAGTAAACAGGACTGTGTGGGTCTGAGGTCAGGATTATAAGTACCTGCCTTAGATGCTATTCCTTGTACAATGAAATATTAAATGTTTTTATTGCTCAGGAAAGAAATAAAAAGATGGAGGCAATGAATTATGCTTGGAATGCAAGTGGGGAGCCCAAGGCTGGTGGATAAGTAGCATTGAAGCAGAGGCAGAATTAAAAGAGAGAAACGGGAATTAGTAAATGCAAAAATAAAGATCTGTGAAGCATCCAGCTTCTTTAGGGAACAGGAAGTGGTTCTGAACGATGGAGGATAGGAGGAGGGAAAATGTTTTAGAAGTCAGAATGGAACCTGAAGTGTCTAATAGCAGCTTGATTGTGAAAGCATTTGATGTCCTGATCAGGTATTTGTGCTTCACGTCATCACCACAGAGCAGTGAGCATCTAGAAGCAGCCTCTAAGATGCTTCAAAACCTGCTCAGGTTTGTTTTGTAGGGAGAGCTGCATGGATCAAGAATCAGGAGGAAAACATGGGCATGCTTCCGAAGGTGCACCCCTGCATCCCCAGATTCAGTGACATTCAGAAGGCATGTATTTTATTTTATAGTCTTTAAATTTTCATTCACTTATATTGGGGGAAAAACCACAATATTTTCTCTGAAATGTTGAAAGAACACAGCATTTTGCATCAAAATCTGTAAGTGCTCCACCTTACCCCTTCCTGACCCAGCCTTCCTGAAAGCTCCACTCCATTAACCTTGATTATTTTCGGATGTCAGGATGTGGAGAACACCACAGCCTTCCCAGCATTCTCATAACAGAATATAAACAATCTTTAGGAGGTCTCAGATAAAAGCATATATGTTATCTGGGCATGGCACTAAAATTCCCAAAGTCCCAGAGATAACAACCCTTCTCTTTAGCACTGTTTGCATGTGTCTTATATTTTCTTGTTAATGGCAAGCCACTGATTATGTGAATTCCAAGGTGAATGACCTCTTGGCCTTATAAAGCTGCATTAATCAGTTTTTCAATACTGAAACAAAATACCTCTAGCAAGCTGGTTTTATAAGAAAAGGGGTTTATTTTAGCGAACAGTTATGGATGTTCAAGGGCCTGCATCTGGTGATGGCCTTCTTTCAGGAAGAGCCCCAAGGTGGCACAGGAAATCACATCTTAAGAGACAGGGAGCACAAATGTGTGAATGCGTGTCTTTGGGTCTCTCTCTCTTTGCATTAAACCACCAGGATTCAAGCATGCAGCCTCCACCCTGATGACTGTCTAATCGTAATCTACTTCCCAAAAGCCCCATCTCTAAACATCATAGTTGGATTAAGTTTTTCATCCTCTAAATATCTCACAGTGAGGATTAAATCTCAACATATAAACCCTTGGGGCACACACTCAAAGCACAGCACATAGCCAATCCATACAGTAGCAGAAGACACTGACCATCTTCTCTGTGAGAGAGTCTGTTTTTGCCTGTTATCAGTCTATGCATCAGAAGAAGACATGTAGCTTGATTGGGGATGATGCCATGGGTGGGTTTCCTTGCACACTCAGTAGAGCGATTATTTTCTGAAGTGTGATACATGTTTATCATACTAGATAATTTCCCCACCAATATGCCCTCTTCACATACTGCACTTGTTATATTTATGATTCTTTGGTTAATTCTGGTCTTCCTTACTAATCTTTAAGTTCCATGAGGATGGGAAAAGCTGTTTTATACCTTCCCAAACTTTACGTCCCTGTGATGCTGTAACTACCATCTTGAATGAACAATTTATAATAAATATGTAAGGAAAAAGAGAGCTGTAATTCATACTTCTATACCTTTTTGTGAAACCTGGAAACATGTTCAATGATGAGCAGCCTTACTTTTAATGTCTTTAACCTATCAGTCTGTCACACTTATTGCAAAATTATGTTCCTAAACCTAGCATTGGTGTCAAGAAAATTTGGGGCTCAAATTCTGTATGACCTTAAGAAAATTTATTAGCCTTTCTAAGTCTTAGGAAATAATAGCAGTGTCCATTTCATAAGATTATTGTTAAGATTATGTAAAATAATTTAGAAAAATGTTTAGCATTAAGGATTAGCAGATGGAAAATTCTTAATAAATACTAGTTTTTATTTACAATATTACTATCATCATCATCATTTTATCTGTCCTACTTTAAAAAGTCTTCATGGCTCACTAATACCTACAGAGGGCTGCCTAGATTCTACATCAGATATTCAAGCCAATCAAATTTTATTGCACCTTAATTTTGTTCCCTGCATCTGCCTTATCACCCACCTGCCTCCTATTGCAACCTCAACCGGCTATTTATAGGATGGTTATCCTTCACGCTTTACCATTGCTACTTGAAGTACCTTTCTTTCAAGTAGTACCAAATTCAGATTAGGGGAAGAATAGTACAGCCCAACCTCCACCTTGTACTCTACAGAGAAAAGAGCCCGAAGCAAGGATTAAAGTGCTGATGCTTCATTTGGGAAGTGCAAACCCGAGGCAGCTGAGGGTGGGGAAAAGGAAAAGTGAAGCAAGGAAATGTGTGCAGCAACATGAGGTGATGCTTCACTATGTGAAAACAAGTTGTCCTGCCATTGTCTGCTCCACACAGAGCCGCACCCATGCTGAGGCAGTCCAGAAGAAAGAGGGAGGGTAGGAAGAGCTGGCCTCCTGCTCCCAGTTGGCCAAAGCTTGCCTCAAAGGTGAACTACCCTGCAGGAACTACTCTGCAGAAACTACCCTGCACTCCTGGTTGCATCACCCTTCCCTTTCACTCTGATCCAATGCCCTGCAGCAGAGCATTTTGTCCAAATCTAGAGGCAGTAGGAGAAGGCAAGCATGGTGGAAGAGTGTATGCATAAGCCAGGCACACTGGTCCTTGTCAGCTGAGTGTGAGGAGAAGGTGGACTGTGCCTGGACATCTGATGAACTGCACCACATATGTGTCTATATGACAGCAAGGAGAATGGGTTCTGGAGAAGACAGGAGGCCATTTCTTACCATTCGCCATCTGTGTGGGCTAAGCAATTCACCATTAAGCACTCTGTGTCACTTTTCTATTATCTGTTATCTAGCTAGATAATAGCTAGCTAGCTTACTAAGAACTGAAGTCAGGAACTTCTCACTGAGCTACATCCCCAGCCCTTTTTTCATTTTTTAATTTGAGGCAAAGTCTTGCTAAGTTACCAAATGGCCCCGGCCTCATCAAACTTAGAAGGTCCTGCCTCAGTTTCCCAGAGCACTGGGATTACAGGCCAGTACCACCATACCCAGCTTTTTTTGTCCTTTCACCTTATTTTGAAATAATTTCAAACTTACAAAAAGTTGCCAGAGTAGTACAAAACCTCCAGGATGCCTGTCATTCACTGCTATGGACTGAATTGTGTTCCCCACAAAATCCATATATAAAAACCCTAACCTCCAATGGGAAGATTTGAAGTAGTGCTGATATAGGGGAAATATAACTCCCAACCCGCTAGATGTCCAAAACGCCGAGTTCATGTTCTCTAAAATCGAGGAATGAATTCTAGGAACAAAGGAGGTTAAGAGTAGGAAGAATTTATTGACAAAAAGAAAGCTTCTGTCTAAGAGGGACAGAAGGGGGCCCAGAAAGTGGGTTTCCCATCAACCTCACTTTCTCAAGAGTGTTTATTGCAAAGCCATGAGGTGAGGTAGGTTTAAGGTGGGACAGAACTATAATCAATCAGTAAGATGACAAGTATAGTCAATTAGGTAATATTGATCCAATGGAAAATCATAGGATGGTGTGAGGTGGGGTAAAACTATGGTCAACCAATAAGATTACAATAAGTATAGTTGTTTGGGTAATATTGATTAAATGGGGATCAAATTGGGAAGCAAGTCATGTAGCAAGCACACATGGGATGGACAAGGACTTTCCTGGAAGGGGTGGGTTAAGGTTTGGTCCTCCACCTCAAGGTGACTGATGTCTACACAGGATATCAATCACTACTGTTCATCCTTAGGGGAAGTATATGGGTGAGTAGTTCCTCTTTTTCTTGAAGTCTGGCCTTCAGTGAATATGCCTCCAGCCACAGTTTCTTCTACATTGACCTCTCGAGGGCCCAGCCCTGTCTGACTGCCTATAATATTTCTCCCTAACTTAGCTATCTATAATAGTGCCTTTGGGAAGTAATTCAGTTTAGATGAGGTCATGAAGGTCAGGTTCTTATGATAATAATAGTTTTCTTATAAGAAGAGACATGAGAAAGTTTGTTACCCACCATGCCATGTGAGAATACAGTGAGAAGCCAGCCATCTGTAAGCCAGGAAAAGAGGCCTTACTAGAACCTGACCATACTGACACCTTAATCTCAGATGTTCATCCTGCAGAACTGTACAAAATCAGTGTCTGTTGTTGAAACCACTCAATCTATGGCATTGTGCTGTGGGCTGCATTTGCCAGTGGTTAACATTTATTTTATCCTCTCTTTTTCTCTCTCTCTCCACACGCACATACACATCCACACACAATTGCTGTTTTCTAAAATGTTTGAGCATATGTTTAAGGACCTAATTCTCCTTTTATTCCTAAACACTAGAGGGTGAATTTCCTGTGAGCAAGGATATTCTCTTACATAACCACAAAGAAGTTATCAAAATGAAGAAATTTAGCATTCTCTGATATGGATATTTCATTTGTTGTTTCAGTAATGCCCTTTATAGCAAATTCTCCCCTGTGTCTGATCTCATCTGGGTAATGGGAACAATAATAGTGCTATCTCTCCTAAGATGGTCTTGAGAGTGATGTGGGGCTATATGTGCATAATGCTTTAGAGCACTGCTTAGCAAAGTGAACAGTCAGTAACTGTTAGCTACTTTTATTTTAATTATTTCTTCAGTGAAGCCTTTTGCAGTTCCTTCCCCTCAATTCAGAATCAGTTTCTTCCCACTGTGTTTCTTTAGCACAGTATTTCTACATTCTTTTTTTTTTTTTTGTGGGTACCAGGGGTCAACCTCAGGACCTCACGCGACAGCAGGCACCCATGCCACTGAGCGATATCACTGGCCCTTTTTTTGTGTGTGGGTACCGGGAGTCGAACTCAGGACCTCGTGCTTGCCAGGCAGGTGCTTATGCCACTGAGCCATCTCACCAGCACTTTTTTTTTAATTTTAAAGAGAAAAAAAAATAGAACAAAATTTAATTGTGCCTTCCCACATTTAGCCTCAATTTACAATCTTAAGACCCACACCTAATTCCTCTCTGCTTGCCCCAGTGGCACTAGCACAGCACCTTAGACATAAGAAGGCTCCATCTATTTTTGCAGAATCGAGTTTGTTTGGAGGAAAGCTGGTAAAGGAGGGTTGAGGGAAAGTAATTCCCAGTCTTGTGAGAATAGATACATTTCTGCTTTTACAGAGCTTGTGCTTCATGATAGAGAGATACACAGTAGACAACTTCAAGAAAATAAAAGAACATTAAAGAACCCAAAACAGTCCATAAGAAAAAGTGAAAGTAGGAGATATAAATAGGAGTTCTAAGTGTTGACAGGAATGAAAGGAAACTGAAAGGAAGGAAAACATAGAACTTCCAGAGATGTTCAACATAGCCTCCCCAGCAGAAAGGGCTTCACTGAAGCCTTGTAAGCCAAGTACTAAGGGACAAAGCTCTCAAATCCATTTTCCCAAGGCTGGGACAAACTGTTAAATGACGTCTTAGCTTCCCTTCCTGGGGGTTGCATTCTGGCCCAAAGGACGTGGGCAGGGTGATGGGAGGTACTGCCAGGCTTGGCCCATAAATGTCTCTCATGTGTGATCTCCCACTCTCTTCTTTCTCTATCAGCTTTGGAGGTCGCACACGAAAGATGTTGATACACAGGTGGAGGAACATGAATCCATATATGATTACATGAGGCAGAATTCTCATACTCACCAACCCAAACTGACACCTTAATCTCAGATGTCTATCTGAGAACTGTGCAGAATAAATGTCTGTTGTTGAAGCGACCTACTCCATGACATTGTGTTATGGCAGCCTAAGATACCATACATTCACCAGCTGTTAGCATTTGTTAGCAAACATTATTATAAGAATGAGAAATGAATTTTACTATGCTATATTATTGACATACAGTGGTTATTAGTTACAGCAGCTACCGTTACTTATCCTGTCCAGTGTGTGATTAAAACTGAAAGCTGGTTTCTCTTATATGAGAAACTAAAAAAAAAAAAAAAAAAAGCTAAATAGGAAGTAGGAAGAAGTTCAGATAATTCCCCTTATTACCTATTCTGTTGTCTCAAGAATATTTTAATATATAGGCTGATTTGTTTCATTTATAGTGTTAGTTTCTCTTAATTCATTGAAAAGAAAGTTTTGTACTATTATCCTTTTTATTTTTTCTTCATAAGAGAGATTATTTTTTGTCTATGTCTTGTACTCTGAGTAAGTACTTTGAAGATAATGATATACAGTGTATTGACTATGGTTATTCTCTCATTTTGATATGAAATTTTGTTTTATTTTTTCATTAAAAAAGTTGAAAACTGGATTCAGAAGACCTGTGTTTATAACCTAGCTCTAACACTTAGATAAGGGAGAGCACAGCACATCACTTCATGTGGGAACTGCTGTGAGAATTAAATTGAAAAAGACTTTGTAAACTGTGAACGTGCTATAAATATTAGATAGTATTAGTCCATCCTTCTTAAATTGACCAAAATAACAGTTTCCAAGAATAGTATACAGAGATTAGTCATTTTTTCCAAACTAACAAAAAGAAGACCATGGTCTGAGATCTCATGATGCTGGTATTAACACTCAAGTGTTGGAAAAGGAATTTGGGTGGACCTATGAAAGACCAGTGATTGATTTCAGAACTCCTAGAGTTACTTTTCTGCTTTGTTCTTACGGGGTAACATTTTTATGAATATTTCCTTATTTGTAGGTAACCCCAGATTTAGGATCATTTAAAATTTTTACTTTTGTTGGGGGAGGGCAACAAGAAGGGAAGGGACAATTATTTCAAGTTGAGGTTTACCATCCATTTCCCTTAGACTCACATGTATCTGAAGTATTTGTTTTGGCCAAAGTTTGGTTGGTTGTCTGTACTTCTTAGAAATGTTAATAATTCTTTATCAAGGAGGTTGAGATAATCCAGAAATCATATTCCAACAAGAATTACATTTTAAAATAAGTGATAAATAGGACAAAAAGAGACTCTCCAGATTTACTGTTATTCAATTCATAAATTCCAACATAGCCCTGAATGCTGGAGCAGTTCTGACATTGGGTAAGCAGGCTTTTTGCTGTGAGGTTTGGGAGAATGGGAAAGTATCCAGACTCAGAAAGAAATGTCCAGGGCAACCAGCAGGAGCCTGGGAGGCAGGCCACTGACAGGATGTGGCCCTTCACTGGTGACTGTCCTGCTGTAGAGAGATGAAAGGAAGGAGGCAGAGCCGGGTCATTAAAACCATCTGGGCCCTTCGTTGCTGGCCCTGGATCCAGCCCTTTTCTGAGATGGTTTCTTAAGCTTCCTGTTGCTCCTTTTCTTCTTTTACGTCTCTACTTCCCCTCTATAGTGTCTAGTCACTCTCCTGCTAGCATTTATAAGCTTTTTAAATTTAATTTTACACTTTGGAGTGGAAGATTATTTAGGGAAATAAAGGTACTGCCACCTCCTTTTCTGGATCATTTCTCCCTGTGGCTACATTCTCTTCCTCCCTTCTTGACCCTTCTATTTATGAGATTTGTCCTATTAGAATGAAAATCAGAAGACCTAGGCTGTTGCCCACTAGCACACAGATAGTAATTTCATTTTATATGGTCTCAGAATTTCATCGGTAAAAAATAAAGGAGAGGTGGTCTAGAGAGCCTCCCTGACAACTTCCTTCTTAGATTCTGTGTAAGATCAGGTCCCTCTCAACAGATGGACAAGGAGATCTTCAGAATTATCTTGCTAACTTCTACAGTCCTGTAATTAAGCAGACATTCCTTGTATTTATTTGCTGGTTGAGAGATTAGAATAAATTTCCAGAAACAACAAGTTAAAATCACCAAAGATGAGTAACTTAGGAGTCAGTGAGTTGAGCTGGGAGAAATGACTTCAAATTTTGTTAGGAAGGATTTTGAGCTATATGTTAGGTTTGAAACTTTATTCTCTGGGTAATGGAGAATGTTGAAAAGATCTTATGTATGACCAAACTTGGGTTTTAGGAAGCATATCCTAATGGTAATACAAAGTGTGCTGAAAATAGATGATAGTGTCACCAGTTAAAATCATTACTAAGGTAAGAATGAGAATATCTAAAATAGAAACTGGGTTTTGGGACAAAGCTCAGTGGTAAAATGTAAATGTGTGCTTAGCATGCACAGGCATTAGATTTGATCCCCAGCAGCAAAGCAAAAGCAAAACAAAAATCTTTAAAAAATAGGGAAGTGGAATATAGTTGAAAAAATGGAAGGGACAAATTTGATACATTTGGTGTGTGTTAGCTGACTAGATGAGGAAGTTCAAGAGGAGAGGAAACTAAGATGACTGTCACTCATTTGAATAGATAGACTTGTTAAAATTATAGTGGGCACCTATATCTACCCAGCACAGCACTTCATTTTTTACTGAAAAAAATTATACCTTCTTTTCTGAAAATTGCTTGACGATTTACTTAAAGGGAGTTGTCACTGTTTTTCCTATAATCTTTAGCCCCCATTGTACTGATTGACGCCGGAAGATGCTTGACCTGTGATAATCATAGAATCCCAAACCCGTGCCAGTAATGGACACAGCGGGGCGAAACTGATTCTAAACAAAGCTAGCCAGAGTCCTCCAGAATTTTGAACTTGGAACTCAGAGTCAAAGCCAGCTTGCAGTTAGTTCTTTTTGGGGGGATAGAAGTTGCAAGCCATAAAATAGTGGAACTTGGTAGCCGTGTTTTCCATCACACAGTAGAAGTCAGTCTAAAGTAAAAGAAAATGAAGCCAACAGGCAAGGAGAAACAGAGGGAATATTCTGATAATGTCTAAGACCCTGGCTTTGGTAGTTCTTGGGACTCCTCTGTGTTCCTGCCCTCCCAGCACTTGGTTGTACAATACCTTGTTAGATTTCGTGAGGAAATAAATCCCTTTTGTTATCTACATGAGTACAAGTTGAGCGCAGGCACCAGCAGTTAAGAATTTTTACTAATTTGGCACTCTATTCATTGGATTGGGGAGGGGTAGAAATAGGCCAGTCTGAGAGAAAGAATAATGAGCTCAGTTTTGGGTCATGTTAAGTTGAACACTTTGGGCATTCACATGAAGCTTTCCAGCAATCACGTAATTGTTAATCTGAAACTTAGAAGATATATCACACTATCCAACTCATCAAAAATATATTTTAAAAAGAGGTCTAAATACCACCCCTTATAGATTATCACTACAGTCAACACTGACCCTTTCAGGGTGTGATTGCTTAACTCATTACAGTTCCATCCTTTGAATTAGTACTCGGCTTACAATTCTGGTTCACAATGTTATGATGAAGCATTTTGTATGAGCCTTGATGAAATCGAAGTGGAATATTTCTATGGTATTCCCCAATCCTCTTGTACAGCAGAATAGTATAGATAATAGATGAAAATAGGATCAGTACCATGTGTCTCGTTCTTAGTGAACAAAACTCTTTTGCTGACTCCAAATGAATGTTGCTGTTTTCTACATGGTTATAAATTAGCTATCAATAATATTTTAGCTAAGTCTTCCGTCCTTATCTATGCTTGTGGAAGTAAAACATAATAAGTGGGTTACTACTGAACCTTGAATAACTTCTCCACAAATTATGAAACATGTCTCTATTAGCCTTGTCAGATCTATGCATGTATAACTTTTGTACCTCCCATCTGGAAGGGCCCATTATTCCATTAACTTAATGGTGCTTATGAATTATCCTTGTTGTCTTGTTCAGCATGGAAAGATGCTGCTTCAGAAATTGTCAGATTGAGCTGGGAGTGGTGGCACATGTTTGTAACCTCAGTACTCAGAAGGCCATGGGTTTGAGGCCAGTCTGGGCTACATAGTGAGTTCAAGGCCAGCCTGAACTATAGCAAGACCCTGTCTCAAAAAAACGAAAAACAAAACCCCAAAACCAGAAATGTCTAACTGGCCCTTCATGAGAAAGATGTCTTCTCCTTCATACCACACCAGAGATCTGAGCAGCACATTTTTTCTTCAGAGGCAGAGAAACTCAGTTTGCAACTACTGGTTCTAGCACTTACAAACTCTGTAATCTTGGCAGTTACTTAAACACACTGAGACAAAATTTCCCTCATCTAAAAATGGGGCAAATGATTTGTTCCTTAGAATATTTGTGAGTCTTAAATGAGAAGATATATATATATATGCATATATATATATATTTAGGAATATATATATTCCTAAAATAGAACATGCCATATACTCAGCTTTCCATGAAGAGTACTCTGGCTGTATTTGCTTATGTCTTTTGGGTGATAACATTATTTCTCTCCCTTTCTCATTTACTTTTGCTTATCATGGTCTTTCTTCTTTGCATAGCATTGACTTCTTTCTCTGGCTTACTTTTCAAATTATCTCTTTCATCATGGGTAGGAATAGTTTATCTTCATGAAAAAAACTAAAACATGTTTCTTTACTAATAAGAGAGAAATTTTTCACATATAATTTGTATAGTTGATAACCTTAGGCAGTCAGTCAAGCAAGGCCCAGTCAAGCAAGGTCTTTAGTCCTGGTAAAATTCCCACTTCTGGGCTGGTTTTTCAGTAATTCCAGGTCAACTAAAACCATACTAAGAGTAAACTATGTACACTTTACTATATATGTTAATACATTTGGTTTACCATCTCCTTATTAGATATCCATTTCATCCCAGTTGAGATGGTGCAACAGTAATGGCTAAGGTAAAACTGCACTGAAAATCTAGGCAGCAGGATCTTGTTATGTAATATACAACATCAGAGTAAAGGCAGAGAGAGGCTTAAGGCTTTTGCACACATCCAAAGAATAAGACCTTCTACAGCACTCTTGCTACTCTCTACTTCTCTCCACACCCATTGGCGTACCTACAACACTGTCCTCATTTTCAGTACATTCTCTCCTCCACTGCCTGAGTGGCTTCCTAGCTTGTAAGCATTCTAAGCCACTGTGCTGTGTGGAGCATTCAGTGAGGCTTCCATTAGATTCGCACAGGCCCAACTTCATCAGGCCGTGCATACCCTTCCAGACGTGTTCCTCCCACTCACGGCTATGTAGCCTATGGTTCCAGCAGACTTCATCAAAGCCTTCAGTTTCTCAAATATTTCATATATCTCTTGATCCCAAGCTTTCCTTTCACAGAAAGTGCTCTCTCATTAGAATCTTCCTCCACTTCCTCAACTCTTTGCTTTGGTCTAATCTAAATATCACTTTTTCTGGCAGTCTTTTTCTGACCCAAGCCTGGGTTACTGCCCCTCTAATGAATAAATATTGACTCATAGCCTTTCTCATCTTATAGTGATTAACTTTTACTTGCCTAGATGAGCCTAATAATGTATAGGGACTTTGTCTGTTTACTCACCACTGTGTGGTCAGTACCATCCACAGTACTTGGCACAGAGTAAAGCTCTCAACAAATCAATGCCGAATCAGAATTCAAGTGAATGAATCATGATATTAAAGGGTGGCAGAGAATCAGAGATACCAACCTGTGAAATATTTGGGACACATTTATGCCAAAAATGTATTTGTCATTTATATGAAATTCAAATTTAACCAGGAGTCCTCTATTTTATCTGGCAACCTTATTTTGCAAATTTAAATACCTCCTTCTGCATGTCTGACAAATAAATGCACTAATTTCAATAAACCCAAATCTTAGATTATTCACTGCCTTAGCATTTCAGTGAGAGAGGGATCATGTTACTGGAGATGAATAAATTTCTTTTCTCTAGCAGCTGGGACCGTGTAGGCTCCCTGCTTGAATTTCAGGGTTTCAATTCCCTGGCTGTATGGGATCCAATCTAACATGCATTCCTTTACATCCTCTGTTGCTCTGAACAATGTAGTTGGTAAAGTTTCCAGGGACAGCTGTGACCTTAAAAGTGCTAAGTTCTACACTTTTATATGTTCCAGTTGTAGTCTAATTTGCTGACTCCTTTTGGAGTTTCCTGCTTTTAAATTTTGCTTTCATTATTGCACAATCAGTAGCGAATGATGTTGAGAAATTAATGAGTAATCTGATTTCCTTTTTAAAAATATAATACATCTTTCTAATTCAGTTTTACCATAACTAATCAAAGAAACTTTTTAAGGTTAATGTCATCCGTTTAATGAACAAATGAGGGATAAAGAAAAGGTTAAATGCACAAATATTCATATAAAAAAAACACTGTAACAAGATATTGGCGAAGAAGAAGGGAAAAATCTTTAATACACAAATGTTAATACAATTTAATATATTTATTGAGAATCTACTGGAAAATGCAAAATTTATTAGATCAATAGAAATTGTGAACCTAAAGTTCTACAAAGAAAATTAATTTGTCTAAAATTATTCTTTTATTAAGAATGTTATGCTGAGCCGGTGAGATAGCTCAGCGGCATAAGCTCCTGGTGGCAAGCGCGAGGTCCTGAGTTCGACTCCCGGTACCCACGTACAAAAAAAGGGCCAGTGATATCGCTCAGCGGCACAGGCGCCTGCTGGCGCACGAGGTCCTGAGTTTGACCCCCGGTACCCACAAAAAAAAAAAAAAAGAATGTTATGCTGTGCATGGTGGTACATGCCTATTATCCCTAGATATCATTTTCTCTAAGCAGCTGAGGCAGGAAGGTTGCAAGCTCAAGCTACCCTGGTCAAGTTAGCAAGACTCTGCCTCAAAGTAGTAAGAGGATGTAGCTCAATCATAGAGCATTTGGGTAGCATGAGCAAGGCCCTGGGTTCAATCCCCAGTACTGGAAAAAAAAAAAAAAAAAAAGAATATTATTAAGTGTCTACCTCCATTTAAGGTTTTAGCCTGGAGGCAGTTCCCGATGTAAAAATAAGTGCCTTTTGAAAAAGAACAGTCTTATTTAGGTATATGAAAAGTAATTGACACTACACAAGAGGTATAGGAAAAGTTCTAAAGCTCAGGTTTGAAAGACTTCCCTTCAGAATATACTAACCAGGGAAGACTTTGTAAAGAAGGTCCCATTGGTCCTAAACTTTCAAGGATAGGATGATTCCAAAGCTGATGAACATGGCCATCCAGAAGTATTCTTGTGGATAAAGCTTTCCTTGATCTTTAATAGGAGCAACATTCAATCACTTGAAAGTTACATACTCTAAAGAAGATCTCAATGTTTTTACAATGGATATACACTTGAATTTCCAAGACAGTCTCAAAAAATTCTGGTAAGGCTTCTGTGTACATTTTAAGAGAATGACTAAAGGTATTCTAAGAAAACGTGAGAGAGAATTACTTCTATCTGTGATAGTCACATATAATCATGGTTAGCATACTTACAGGTATTTGAAGGTAATGATTCCAAATAATGACTTGTGTGACAAAATGTTATAAATAGTCTCTTTTAGCTCTTTCCCTAAGGTTGAGCACAGCCCAGCCCCTTCACTGATAGACATGAGTACTACTTAAGGAACTAGAAGACTTTTCCCAGCTTAGAGCCCAAAGTGCAAGCAGCCACCACTAGGACAATTTAGGAGGAAGTTTCCATGGGTGTGTTGCAGAACATGAAGGAACAACTCCAGGAGAGGTCCTAGGGATTTTTGTCTCCCATACCTTAGTTCTGATTCATTTTCTAGGCTAAGATGTATTCAGTTATCTCAGCCAAAATGTGTGGGAGGCATTTGCCAGGTTAAAGCCTAAGTCTTCATTCTGGCCTTCCTGATGTAGCATGGGATGCTCACCTAGAAAGCTTGCCTTCTTTATTTTCGTTCTCCAAGTTCTCTACAATGGCAGGTGAACGGCTGGGGAGGCCAAGCGGTGGAAACAGGAACTACAGGTCCACTAACCAGAAAGCTCTACAAACTGAGTTTTTGTAGCTCATTTGGCAGCAAAATCTGACCTCACCTGAACTCATTTGAAAATCTTAGCTAGAGAAGCTATTTGTAGTCTTTGGCTGACTAGAATAAATATTCACGTATTTTACTAAGAAGTTGCAATGTATTTCAGTACAGAATGCTGTCCCAGAGTCTGCTGGAAATGTAAATAATATGCACTACATACACTGTGTTACTTTTCCAAAAATCCAAGATCATTTTGAAGTCTGACATTTGGCTGCAAAGTTTTGGATAAGGCCTTATGGTTCCAATGACCCATTGATGATATGCAGAGTGAAGAGCCAGCCAACCATACAAGGCAAGGATCTTGGTTCAGCTAATACCATTTTTGCATTCTCACCTTTTAGCATATGAATTTAATATTCTTCTAAACCAAAAAGTTTCTATGTGTGATCTTAGGAACTGGAAATTTCTAATCTATCTTATAGGTATACTTTCGTTGCATACATAAAAAAACTTATGTATATTTGTAGTGACAATAAGAGATCGATAACTCACAAAAATCAAACTCATTTGTTCATTCTACAGATTTCTCTCTTTCTTGCTTTTTTTGTAGAAGATGTGTTTGCAAATGGGGAAAATTAGAGCAGAACTGGCTTCATGCATGTGTGACTACCATAGGTCCACAAAGCCCTGCATTCAGAAGATGAATTAGTCAGGATATTTCAGAGAAACTCAACCAATAGGATAGAATGTTAGTGTGTGTGTGTGTGTGTGTGTGTGTGTGTGTGTGTGTCTGTGTGTGTGTAGAGATTTACCATAAGGAAATGTTTGATGCTATTATGGATGTTGGCAAGTTCCAAGATCTGTGAGTGAAAGGTGAGCTGGGAAACTGCAGACCCACCAGAGCAATGATGCAATTCCAGTACAAAGCCTACAGGCTCAAGACCCAGGAAGAGATGATGATGTTTCTGTTTGAATCTGAAGTCAGGAAAATCCCTCTCTTGTTTGGGAAAGGGCGGGCCTTTTTATTTTAGTGAGGCCTCCAACTGACTGGATGAGGCCCATTCGTATTAGAGAGGCCGTCTGCCTTATTCAGTCTACCAATTTTAATGCTAATCTCATCCAAAAACACCTTCGCAGAAACACCATCCAGAAAAACATTTGGCCACATGTCTGAGTGCTCTGCAGTCCAGCCAAGCCGATATACAAAATTAAACGTCATAGTAGGGGACCACACACTTGGGGTTTAATGATCTGTGGTCACCACCTAGAAAATTTTAATATTCTTATCTTTGAATTTATACTTTCTAATTAAAATCTAGTGGACAGTAGAACATGTCTTGGGTCTTGGAGCCGTGGTGCTCCCACAGCCCCACCTCCCACATTCCCTGCCTCCTGCACCCAGTTCTGGGCTGCTGCCTGTTCCTTCCTGCCTTTGTCTCTCTGTCTCTCCTTCTTTTTTCTTCCTTCATCATTACCATTACCACCATTACTATAAAAGAATCATTACACTTATCATATGTCAAACATTGTGCCACATGCTTAATATGTTATTTATTTCTCTAAATCTTCCAGCAAAGTAATGGAATTCCTCTCATTTTGCAGATAAGGAATACAATGGCTCTGAGTTTGCCTGTGGTCCCATTACCAGGGAATAATAATTCTGGAAGTTGTACTTGAGTGCGTTCTTTCCACATTTCACCACCACAAAAAGCTCCTAATTTAGATGGCTCATCTTCTTGCGTTTGAAAACAAGTCCATTTTTTTGTTCTAGATTTAAGGGACACCTTAATACAACTCTGTCTACTTTCTAAAACTTGATTACTCTCACATTAGCCAGGTCTCTTTCAGTTGCAAGTGATAGAAACATAGCATAGTTTAAACACAAAAACATTTCATGTAAAACATTTTCTGTAATCAGAAATTTCAAGAACAGCAGGACACAAGAACACAAACTGTTCTCGCAACTCCCTATCCTCCCCGTATGGCTCTTCTTTCCAAGTTGGTTTAATGCTTTGGCAGTCTTCTCTACAACTTCAGTGAAGCCCATTGCAGAGCTAAATTCCACTTTCTTCATAGCTAGCAATCAGAGAAGAGAACATGCTCCTCTGACATGCATATTCATACCCGCAAAGGACTCTGAGTGGCAGGTCACATGCTTACTCCAGGGAAGTTACACGTTGTGGACTTACTGGTAGACAGTGCTCTGAGGGGTCATACTAAGTCCCAGGTCCAATCCTGTCAGTGGAAGGCATGGCCCTATGATTGACAAACTAGCAGAATCACAGAGAACAGAGGAGCAATTCCTGAAAGCAAGGGAAGTCAAACAAACAAAAATTTACCTGTTATACTTCCCATGGAATAAGGAACAGATGCTTTCTCCCAGCTCTGGCTTACCACTCTCCCTCTCTCCCCACCTTTAAGCCCCTGAGTACTCTCTGCTTGCTTCCTGGAGTTTAAATACTAATGCTCCCTTGGTACTGACTTGTATCCTTTGTCACCAGTTTAGGGAATTGGAGCATTTAGCCCACAAAGTCCTAGCTCATTCTTCTTTGCTTCAAGTGAGCATTTGCTATTTGGCTTCCAGACACCTAGAGCAAGGGCCTGCTCCTGCCAACCCAATCTCCCTCTGCTGAATTCCTATGATGCCCTCTCCTCTGTCACTCATCTGGTGCTCCCCACAAACTGTTTTGTCTTGTTGGTTATTTTTGAATATTAAAATTGACTATTATGTTGCCCTGTACAACCAAAATGATACCTAGTAATTTGTGGCAGTGTGTAAGCTCCAGATAAATTATACAGATAATAATAATTATAGAGGTTTAGAGCATTTATGTAGCACTTAATAATTGCTCAACTTATACTAAGCTCTGCCTGGTGGGGCTTGAAAATGTAGAAGCAGAGTCTCTTTCCTCGAGGCAAGTGTCATCTTGCTGTTGAGACCAATCTCACCACAAATAATTGCAGAGCAAGCTTATGCTGTATCGCAAGCTATTGACTCTGAGAGTGAGTGAGTAACCTGACTTAGGATTTATAGGACTCAAGCAACCAGTTCCAATTCTTCCAATTCTTTTGTTTTTTGTTTTGTGAGTGTGTGTGTGTGTGTGTGTGTGTGTGTGTGTGTGTGTGCGCGTGCGCGCGCATGCGCATGCCGAGGAAGGAGCCCAGGACCTCTTCAGTGCTAGGCAAGAGCTCTGCCACTGAGCTACTTCCCTAGATCTTTCTATATTCTATTTTGAAACAGGAGCTGGCTAAGTTGCTCGGGCTGTTTCCAAAATTTCTATCCTCCTGCCTCAGCCTCCCAAGAAGCTGCAATTATAGGCATGTGCCAACACACGTGACTACTCTAACTTTATTTTAAGGCTTGGGAATTCTCAACAATGAGGACTGAAATTCATAGCAATACAGGCTGGACATGTGAACAGGAAAAGTAATAGGGTACACAAAATAAAGTTGTCAAAAACCTGAATGACATGAGCATGATGGCAACCATTTGAAGACAGTAAATATTCCAGGACAGATTACTTCTTAATTGAATATGTCAATGTATATAGACACAGCATACATTGTAAATGTACAAGTTTAAGTATAATAACAGAAGATTCCAAAAAAAATAGTGTCTTCAGATAGAAGGTTATTTTACTTTCCTGTTAACTGTCCAAATGTGAGCTATCCAAGGTTAATGTTGCAGCTCTATAGTATTACAAACCACATCTCCGTCTGTCTTCTTATTCTGGTGTAGTCGAAAACCAGATTCCAGGTTACAATCTAAGATGGCTAGTCAGAGTCCCACTGTATGTTTACAATATAGCCCACAGGAAGAAAAGAGAGGCTGAGGAGTGGGCATGCTCATACCTTTCTTATTTTGTTGGTGGTGATTGGGCCCAGGACGATGCTCTCCATCCCCAGCTACAAAGGAGACTAGAAAATATAATTCTTTACTTGTCTCCATTTGTTCAGTTAAAACTGAAGGGTGCTACTACTAAAGAATGTGTGATGGTGTATATCTGGCAGAAAGTAAAATGGAGATCAAATAAAATCCGTATGGAGATAACAGTGTGCCACATAACGAGGTTTCAGTGAACAACAAGCTTCATATTTAAGGGTGGTTCCAAAAGATTATAATGCAGTTTAAAAATTCCTATTTTCTAGTGATATTGTAGTAGTCACAGTGTCATAGTGCAATGTGTTACTCACATGTTTGTGGTAACACTGGTATAAACAAACCCGTAGCTTTGCCAGTCGTATAAAAGTGTAGCTTGTACAATTATCTATGGTACGTATTGATAATAAGTGACTATGTTACTGGCTTGCATGTTACCATACTGCATTTTTTATTGTTATTTTGGAATATGCTTCTTCTACTTATTAAAAAAAGAAGTTATCTGTAAAACAGCCTTAGGTAGGTCCTTCAGGAGAGGTTCTAGAGCAGGACATTGTTATCATAGGAGATGTCAGTCCCGTGCAAGTTCCTGAAGACCTTCCAGTGGAGCAAGATGTGGAGGTGGAAGACAGTGATACGGATGATCCTGACCCTGGGTAGGCCTTGGCTAACGTGTGTTAGGTGTTGTTGTTGTCATTCTCAATACTAGGGATTGAACCTAGGGAGTACTGAGCTACATCCTTAACCTTTCTTATCTTTTTATTTTGAAATAGGGTCTAGATAAGTTGCCCAAGCTGACCTCGAACCAAGATCCTCCTGCCATAGCCTCCCATATAGCTTGGCATGTGCCAGCAGGCTCAGCTATCTTATTGTTTAACAAAAAAGTTTAAAACATTAAAAAAAATTAAAATAGAAGAAAGCTTATAGAATTAGGATATAAAGAAAACATTTTTATATAGTTTTATGATATGTTTATATTTTAAACTTTTATTGCCAAAGTGAAAACGTTTTAAAAATTTAAAAGTTTTTAAAGTAAAATTGTTACAGTAAACTAAAGTTAACATTATTCAGGGAAGAAAATTATTATAGATACACTTAGTGTACCCTAAGTGTCCAGTGTTCACGAAAGGGCACAGGAACGTACAGCAATGTCCTGGTCTTCGCACTGACCCCCCAGCCACTCATGGACTCACCAAGAGCAATTTCCAGTTCTAAAAGCTCCATTCATGCACACGCCCTACATAGCTGTGCCATTTTTATCTTTTATACCATATTTTTACTGTGATTTTTCTGTTAGATAAGTGTGTGTATACAAATATTTACCATTGTATTGCAATTGCCTACAGAACTCAGTACAGTAACAAGCTGTACAGATTTACAGCCTAGGACCCGCAGGCTACACCACAGAGCCTGGGTGTATGGGAGGCTGGCCCACATAGGTTTGCATCAGTGTACTCTACCACGTTCACACCATGATGAAATCACCCAAGGACACCTTCAGAATGCATCCCTGTCATTCAGCGACTTATGACTATACTTTTGTCTATTGATCAGTTCTTGAAACTTAAGTGTTAGCAAAATTTTCCAAGTTGTTAAATTTAAAAATAGTTCTCTTCGACCTTGCTTTTTGTCCTCCCTACCTTAATATGTATCTTTCCTTCTTTCAGTTTCATAGTTCCTACTATCTCAAAATTTAGTATTCATGAAAGAGCTAATACACCTAACAGGAGTAGGACACAGACAAACATTTGTTTATTCAGTTAGCAAATGTTTCTTGGGGGCCTACTATATGCAAAGCTGTGTTCTAGGTGCTTGGGTATAACAATGAACAAAACCAATATGCCTGCTTTGTGTAGCTCACTGTCTAATAGGGAATGAGGAATTCGCAGCAAGCAAGACACATCAGTTCCCATGGAAACTAAGCTAATTATATCCCCAACAAGACTTTAAGCTCCTAGAAGGGTAGGGATGAGGTCTTGGTTTTAAAGTCCAATAATAGTAATCAAGTAGCACGTTCTACACTTGTTTTCTCTAGCCATTTGTTGAAAGATTCTTAACAATGTAAATAATTCCAGTACCTATCTTTTCTATAGTCCCTTGGATCAAATTTTAAGGAAAAAAACTAGCAATTTATACATTTTATTACAATCGAATGGATCAATATATTTAGTAAGTACTCTTCTTTGTGTTAGAAACTAAACCTGAAGGAGCTAATAAAAAAGATAATGATAACTATTAAAAAGGATTATGCTTTAAGTGGTGAGCTGAATACTCTGAAGAATAAATGGAACTCTAAACTCAAGTACACCCAGCACTTTCTCAGTCATTTCTCTAGGTGTGAGCTCATTTCTTTTTCTTTGAAAATTAGCTTCCTCTATTTGGAAAAGACCACCGCACCTCCAAATTTACACCCCACGCTCTTAAACAAGAGAACACAAGATTGTTTGTCAAGTTGTAATTGGAAAAATTCCAAGATAGAAGTCCAGGTGGTGGGGCCGGGGATACAGCTCAGCGGCACAAGAGCCTGCCTGGCAAGCACAAAGTCCTGAGTTCGATTCCCAGTACAAAAAAAAAAAAAAAAACAGAAGTCCGGGTGGCATGGCTTGGGTCAGGTTAGCTTTACCACTAACCTATGGCTCATGAAGCAGGGAAACAGCAAAGACACGACCCATGGGCACTTGTTTCCCTGCTATCTCGAGTGTCAAACCGTACGGATGAGCTGTTGTAAGATCAGAGAATGCTATGTCGTTAGTCACTTTTCTGAGAAGGCACAGCCTAGATTAAGTGAGATACGAGGAGAGTTATTCTGAAAAGGTGTCATAACTCTATCTGCTAGTCTTGGATCTTAGGTCTTCACATTTTTGGGAGAATTTTTAAAGGTATGTCGTGAATATTAGATTAGTTAAGTATAAAGTCATAAGAAGGTCTGTGTATTAACAATTTTATTTTGGAATAAGCTTCAATAACCTTTCAAATATGCACCACATGCCCACAAGCAAATGAGTTGTTCAGGAAGTTCTTTTGTAATATCCAGATAATTATCTTTAAAAACAAGAAAGTGAGATATTAATGTAAAAACTGTTCTGCAAACACTGGAGCCTTTTATTTTAAAATGTCAAGGTCAGAGAGAAACAGCTTCCAGCTTATAATCTTTGTTTTCTATTTGTTGTTAATGCACATTATGTTCCCCTCCCCCCAAATGAGAATCATTTTGAATCAAATAAACGCTCCTTTTTTCGTCTCTTACTTTGCCAAGAGTCACAGCAGAGTGAGTTTCCATTATCTTATCGTTTCTGTCCAGGATTTGTGTAAGTTGACGAACATTTGGAATGCCAAAGCCCAGGCTCTGTTTTTCTGCTCTTCATAGAGTACCTTGTATACAGTGACGATATGTGGGCCCACAGCTATCTTTAATTTATGTCATTAGAAATGACACAAAGTACCCAGCCTTCTGTGTTCAAAGACCAAGCTTTGACTTCCACACTGTCGAACTGAAAAGCTGGAGTTCTTTTTTTTTTTTTTTTTTGTGGGTACTGGGGGTCGACCTCAGAACCTCGCGCGCCAGCAGGCACCCGTGCCGCTGAGCGATATCACCGGCCCTTTTTTCGTATGTGGGTTCCAGGAGTCGAACTCGGGCCCTCGCGCTTGCCAGGCAGGCGCATACGCCGCTGAGCCATCTCACGGGCCCAAAGCTGGAGTTCTTTTCACTTATGCTTTCTCTGCCTTCTAAGAGTGAAATGAATGCCTGTGGTCAGGTGCCTTTCCTGACTGAAATCTAGGTTGAGAGACACTTTGATTTTTATATAGCCATCTTAAATGGTTTGATTTATTGGCCAGTGAAAAGGAAATAAAAGTTGTTGGGATAGTCCAAATTGTCAGAGCATCATTTTTCAAGCTGGTGGTTTTTGCATCTGGTGCTGGCACAGCACTAGGACCTCACAGAACATCCTCTGTCATGGAAGTCTGGACGGTCTTGAGATAGTTTTCCCAGGAATAAATGGTGCCAGGCACAGCTTCAGAGCCAAAATATCCTTTTCAATTCCAGAAGCACTCAGGAATACAGGCAGCCCCACCCCTGCCCCTCCCACACTCCCAGGCCAATGGGGCAGAGTGCCTAGGGCAGCAGCTGGACACTCAGGCAGTTCTTGGTCAACGTCAGCCACCCCTTCCTCCTCTGCTGACAAACAGGCAGTTGTCTATTTTTGTTCTGACTAGACTCTACTTCCGTGTACCTCAGTCACATCCTCTAAAAACTTATTCTTTCCCTTCCCCCTCCTTCCTCTTCTCCACTGTTATTTATAAATGTTATACACTTGTTTATAGAGAAAAGAACAAACCTTAAAATTAACTGTTGATGCAATTGCCAACTGAACAACATCCAGGTACCCACTCTTAAACATAACAGACCTTTCCATGAATCTCATTTTAGCCATCTCCCCTGGATGGGGAAAGCCAACAGCAGGAAGGATGGTGACTCAAACTCGGCATCCAAAAACCAAACACTCACTAATGACTCACATGCTGAAGCCCAGGAGATTCTGAGACTTTGCTGAAAAACACATATGCCAACAACATTCTCATCAACAGGAGGCCAAGCTGGCTCCTCCTGCGCTGGGGCTGTGCTGAGGTGGCTGGGAGTCAGGGAGGTGTCACCAACCCAGAACGGGAGTTTACCGGGTCAGTAAATAGAGTGTAGCAGGAACTTTCTTTTCTTTTTTCCCAAATGTCTGTTGGAGAAAATCCGAAGCATCCTGGGTGAGTCAGTCATGAGTGTATTTGCATCTGGGGTGAAGGCATCTTAGTCACCAATTTCGTGCCCCCCACCTTGTTTAAATTGTGATTGTAATTAACAAGCAGATCCCTGGTCTTTCATGTAAACTAGGATTTTCTGACTGGGTGGTTCTTGGTTGGCCACAGGAATCTTATAATAAAGATTTATTTATTTATTTTAGTACTTCTTTCAAAAGTTTAAAAGCCTTTACCAAACTTTAAACCTTAGTTTTCTCAATTTATATTTAAATAAAACACTAGCACAGGCACACACACGCATGCGCATACACTTACAGTAAAGGTAAGCATCTTTTGCGGCAAAATGCTTTGAAATCCTGAGATGAAAGGGAACCCATAAAGAGAAATTAACCTCATTTATTTTTTAAGCAGCATTTCAAATGCATGTGTGGACAAATGTAATTTGAGGCAGCTTGAATTAAGGCCCTCGTGGCTTCACTCTGCTTGTGACTCTCCTCGTCTCCAGCCAAATCTAAGGACCTCTTTTTTCTTTTCACTTCTCTATTTCCCAAGCCATAGCCTGTCTGGTAGGGAAGGCAGATACAGGCTTGTAACCATCTTTCTCCCCCTGCACTTGCCCTAGGCATGATGCTCCTTCCTGGCTGGGCTTCCCCACGGGGCTGGTCCCTTTCGTGGAGAAATCCCAAGTTCAAAGTTAGAAAGAAGTGAGATGTGTGCGTGGTAGGCCGGTGCTGGTCTGTGCTTCCATACCTTTTGAGAACACTTGTTATCCTCCTGAGTCCGAGGTAGGATAGAAGGAATAAAATAGGTAGACAAGAGACAAGGACATTCATAACTATAAATAGTACTTTTCAAAAGACAGCAACTTCCAGGACCTAGTTGAAAGCTATCCATATTTATGTTCCCTTGATTAATTTAAGCTCCTTTCCTTCCAGACCCATCACACGCAAAATTCCTCAAGAATACTGTAAATCCATAAATCAGCTTAGTTTAAAAAAAAAAAAAAAAGGAAGGAGCAGAAACCTGATCCTAAGATAAAGTAACATGTTGGGAGAATTCAAAGACTACTTAAATTATCCATCTTTAAAAAAAAAAAAAAAAAAAAAAAAAACAGGGCTTATACCTGTAAAATGGGCCAATACCTTTCTGAGGGGTGGGCCACATTTTCCTGGAGTGTCCACCTCCTTAATAGAATAAATGTCCCAAGTTCCAGGAAAAGAGGTCTCAGTCAGTTTCTCTGTCTCTCTGTCTCTCTGTCTCTGTCTCCATCTCTCTCTCTCTCCTGTACTCTATTTCTTTGCCTGTATGCTGTTAAATTTCTGCCTAACCCCTTTATGCCTCTTACTAATGCATCCTGAAAATTCTTTTTCTGTGGCAGAAGTCAGTGAACCTGCAAAGTGTTGTGGGTAGGGTGAGTTTAGTTTCCTTATCACCATTTTAGGAATCTCCTCAAACCCTGTCCAGTGACATTTCTTTTAGTGAGCCACCCAGCAAGCAAAAGAGGCATCGGAATCAATTAATTTAGCCAAAGGCTTTTCATTCTTTTCTTCCCCACTTCCCCCAACAATTCGCTTCTGAAGTGCAGCCCCCCAAACCAATGCGGCCTTAAAGTTCTTTTCTTTTTTCTTTTTTCTTTTCTTTTCTTTTCTTTTCTTTTCTTTTCTTCTCTTCTCTTCCTCTCCTCTCCTCTCCTCTCCTCTCCTCTCCTCTCCTCTCCTCTCCTCTCCTCTCCCCTTTTCAGCATTAGAAGCTCCGAGTCCCTAGAAAAATGAGTGCTTACATATAAAAGCACTGAAGACAACAGGCACTGGCGTGCTTTAACCGGAAATGGAAAAGTGTGTCAAGTGTAACACTACGATGACTAGTGGTCTCATTAGGTATTCCCTCAGGCCAACACACCTCATTGCTGGGTCAGATGGAAATAAAATTTACTCACCAGAAAGATACAAATAAAGATCAACCCACCCAGTGCCTCCAGCAAAGTTTCTCATATAACTGGCAGATTCAAGTGTTCATTTATGTGATAACTAATTTTATCCCTAGGACCTGGTAGAGTCTATGAACTCAAACTGAGAAGTAAGTTTGTTTCCTTTTTTTCTTTTCTTGCTTTCTCCCCTAAAAGATTCCAGTTCCCTTTTTGTCCTTATGGTTTCCCACTCTGGAGCTTTCAACTATGAGGAAACTCAAATCCTTTAACTTTCTCTAATGTTAGCAGACAGAGGCAGGGAGCTGGAGGGTGGAGAAGGATCCGTAGAAGCTAGAGGGCTCAGAACATTTTCTCACCACTCTGGGAGAAGTGATTAAGCCTCCACCTGGGTAGGGAAGGAAGGTGCCCACCCAGGGTGTTCCACCTGTGTGCTGGTGCTGATCAAATAAGAGGAAGAAAATAAAGTCATGCCCAACCTGCTGAGTCAACAAAGATCCAACTTCTTGCCAGTCCCCTCTCCTCTCCAGCCAGCAGCCAAGGGAGGGGAAGGAAAGCACAAGTTCTCTGTTTTCTGCTAAAGTATGAGAAAGAGGGTTAGATGGCCACTCAGTGATTTGGCGTGACTGGCCAGTGCCCAGCAGTTTCCCTCTCCTCAGTCTGCAGTGCTGGTCTCTGCTAGAGAGGGGAAAGGGGACAAACATTCCCCTCCCCTGGGCTCACCTTAAAGATAAGTGCCATCAGGCTTTGCCCACAGGCCCACTGCAGGAAGAGCTCCATTTCAGGCCTCTGCAGCTGTCCACAGCAGCCTGCCATGCCCTTCCCGGGTCTCAGAGGTATCTGTCCATCCCCGCCAACAGTAGTCTTCAGGGGCCTCACAGGCTCATTTCTTCCTCCCTATGAATTCTTCCTCCATATGAATTCTTTACATATGGCATAAGTCCCTAGATAAAGACTTTTGGGGTGACTTTTTGAGTGAAGCTCAGCTGTTGTGTACTATTTCTTTTTCCCATCCTTCTGATCTGTCGATGAAGCTCTGTAGCTGTGTGCCAGGAACAAGGACATTTGTCCTGGCGATGACACCAGCGGGACTCACCAATGTTGCCTGATCCAGGGACGGATTTCCGCATGCTTGGCAGGAATGCCTAGACTAGTCACGACAGAAAATGGGGCTGGCAGCACATATAGCCTGACCCCAGGAAAAGTGGGGTGGCCTGCTGCTTGAGCAGTCTGACACAGGATCCTGTTTTTATTTTCTCTATATACCTCTTTTCAAAAGTACACAAGGAAAAAACAGTGCACAAGGGAGATTGTGAAGATGCACAGTACATCTTAAATGATTATAGATAACTCATTGTCTGTCCCCAACAATGTCACCTCCAGGTTGTACTTTACAAAATTGGGACCAATTTAAGTGGAAGGTTTGAAAAGTTTGATTTTTCTCCACATTTCTCTACATGTGGGTTAAAAGTCTTCAAACTTGTTTTTACAATAAAAAGGGAAAATGAACAAAGATGCCATGTAGCAATCTTTAGCCTTTTCTCTTTCCTCCTTCTCTTATTAGTTGTAAGTCTGTGATGTTAACTAACAGGGAAAAAAATGTACTCAGTGTAGCTTAGAGTATTAAAGAAAATACAGTTATAAGTTACATTTTAAAAGTTATTATTGGGCTGGTGAGATGGCTCAGCGGCATAAGCGCCTGCCTGGCAAGCGCGAGGGCCTGAGTTTGACTCACGGAACCCACATACGAAAAAAGGGCCGGTGATATCCCTCAGTGGCATGGGTGCCTGCTGGCGCATGAGGTCCTGAGTTCAACCCCCGGTACCCACAAAAAAAAAAAAAGTTGTTATTGATGGCCCCTAGGGAGAATTCTGACTAGTCTATAGCTGTAAACCTAAAATTAAGAAAAAGAATTATTATAATTTAACATGGTCAATACATCTAAAAATGCATTCTGATTGAATGTAATTCTTTTATATGTTCTATATGTTTTCTTGTCTGTTTGTCTGCCTGCTAATCTGTTTTTAATAATTGGTTAAAATACCTACAGGTACTTCATTAAAAATTTTTTTGAACTTATATTAATTTTGTTTTTTATGTTTATTTTTATTTTTGCCCTTACAGACTTCTGGCTCTGTTAGGACCTTCCATTAAAAAAACAAAAACAAAAACAAACAAACAAACAAAAACTGGGTTATACAGATATTTAAGGGTTACCCAACTCAAAACATTACAGGTTAAAAAAACTGCTAGGCTCAAGGCTTATATAAACTTGCAAATAAGAACCTTAAAGTTTTGGAACATTAAAGTTATATAATTTAGGTTAATATATGTGTTTCTGTGCATTAATTTTCAGGTGTATGTTATCCTCCAAAAGTTCTATTTAAGTTCTTTTATAGATAAATGGACACTGATAATATTAGACCAGTGCCTTTTGTTCACATGGCTTAACAGTGTGCTAACTTAAATTGGTTGGTAAAGATGTCTTTAAAGTTGGCAACATAGGGGCTGGGGATATAGCTCAGTGGCACAGTGCCTACCTGGCAAACGTGAGGTCCTGAGTTCAATTCCTGGTACCCACACACACAAAAAAGTTGGTGACATGTTGTTGCACAAGTTGTTAGCCAATTAAGACAATATTTATTTCAAAATTCATTTTATAAATGCAAGTCCATTGTTTTCTGTGTACAATAATAAGATTTTTTCTTGGTTAAAATGAAAATTATACATATACATAAAAATATATATATATATCTTAAAATGTTATCTATACTATGATTAGGTTCTCATGAACAATCTCAAATGATTGTTAAAATGAGGAATAAGTAAGTATAAACAGAACTAATTCTCTAAATTTTCATAACGATATCTAATTCATCAGTTGCTAAATATAAATTCAATATTGGCTTTTAATGTTTATAAGATGATAATAGATTTTGGTCTATTAAAGGTATTTTCATGAAAATACACAAAGATTTAAGATTATTTTCTTAAGTTTACTAGGAGTTAAGTTTCTAATATAAAATTCTATATTAAAATAATATTAAAAATTTTTCTTCTGGGCTGGTGAGATAGCTCAGCGGCATAAGTGCCTGCCTGGCAAGCACAAGGTCCTGAGTTCAACTCCTGGTACCCACATAAAAAGGAAAAAAAGGGCTGGTGATATCGCTCAGCAGCATGAGCGCCTGCTGGCAAGTGCAAGGTCCTGAGTTTGACCCCCAGTACCCACATTAAAAATATATATATTTTCTTCTAAGTCAGATCCTTTGGGCCTGGGGTGTTACTGGTCAAAACTCCCTTCTGTGGCTGAAAAAGCAGCTACCTGAACCAATTTTCTTCAGTTTTCTCCACTGATAGTTGGCTTTTCCAGTTTTCCCCAGAGTCTTATAGTACCTCACCCCAACAAATGTTATTTTAAAAAATTATTATTATATATAATTAATTTGGCTATAATTTCAAAGAGTTCTTATAACTAAAGCAATAAGGTTTTCTTTTTTTTTTTTTGAGACAGGGTCTTGCTATGTAGTTCAGGCTGGCCTGGACTCACAGTGTAGCCCAGGCTGTCCTTGAATTCACAGCAATCCTCCTACCTCAGCCTCCAAAGTGCTAGAATTATAGGTGTGCATCACCACGCCTGGTGCAATAAGGTTTTCTTAAGATATCAAAATTCTGTTGTTTAAACTTGCACAAACTAGATTATAAAACAAAAGTTTTATCAAAATAATTTTTTGTGTTTTCCATTGTTAAAAAGTTTATAGAGCTAAGATTACATAAGTTTAATGCATGCAAGTGGCCAGTAGGTGCTATATTTTATACACTATGCATTGTATATAGATCTTAAACATAAAATAATCAAAGTTTTTTACTTTTCTTTAAACTTGGTCCTGCCATTTAAAATTTGATCTATGCCTGTTTGCTTTGAATAAACAGAATTTTCTTATTGTATAAAAGAAATACACTTGTATATTGAGTAATAAGTCTGTTTGTGGTGATTAACACTATTTCCTAAACTTAAAAGAGCTCTAAGGATATCCTTTAAGTCTTATCAGTGCAGTCATATCTGGTAAACATGCTAAAGGAATCTAAATCTCTTTTTTTTTTTGTGGGTACTGGGGGTCGACCTCAGGACCTCACGCGCCAGCAGGCGCCCGTGCCGCTGAGCGATATCACCGGCCCTTTTTCCGTATGTGGGTTCCGGCAGTCAAACTTGGGCCCTCACGCTTGCCAGGCCGGCGTGTACGCCGCTGAGGCTGGAATCTAAATCTTAAGAGTAAAAATTAAGTTAATACATAAAGATTTCTATATAAATGTGCTGCTAATTATTGCTAACTTTTTGATGTACAAAATACTTAAATGTTCCCCAAGTATACAAGCCCTCTAACATACAAAACTTAGGAGAACACCTTACCATACTGGTGTCCTCAGACAAAAGTATGTTGTTTAATGATATATTTTTTCTGGTTTATGTTTACATGATTGTTATGTAATTGTATTATTGTATTTAGACAGAACTGAACATTATGCAGTCCAGAAACTGTCATGTAATAGATCATAATAGACCTGCTGGTGTGATTGACCTTCTGGGCATTCAACTGTCAAAACTTAGAGACCAAAGCTAAAAAAGATAACTAGGCTGAGAGGACAGCTAACATTTTGGCCCTTGCCCTTCAAGATCAACAAAACCCAGGGCATGACAGGACCCTCCTCAAAGAATCCTACAACTCTGGTGAGTCACCCAACCTCCTGAGCAGGGAAGATTGTTGGACACCAGAGGAAAAGAGTCAACCAATGTGTATGTTATGCTAAAAGGAGAGTCACTAAAGAGAGGAATGTCCTCCAGGCTTCCAAGGGAAACCATATGGTCAAGCAAGACCTTGACCCATTCTGGCAAATGACATGATTGGTAGAGGAAAAAACTAGAGGACTAGAGGAGTTAAGCAAACACACAGGGCCCCAAAAGTACCCTGAAGAGACTTCACTGACCTTGATATGTACATATCAGTATATAGTACACACATACACGAACACACACGCACATGTATCAGTCTTACTTTGACTTATTCTTAAACACTCAAGAGGAAAGTATACAACCCCCCCAATATTCAGAATAATTTTTTTTAAAAAGCTAGGCTAGATATCAAGGGGGGCTCCAAACTGGCAGTCTGCGCTGCACTTATAACATCTTAGCTTACAGCCATAAAACATTATAATCCCCAGTCCCAATTGCCTTTCCAAAATGTGTCCTTCAGCTTCTCCTAGCATATTGTTGGTAGGTTATTTTAATGTACTTTCAAGTACCTTTCACCTAAAGATTTAATTTTATGTACAGGTATCCCTATGAAATAAAAACCACAGTCTAAATATTGTTATCTACCATATTAATCTACTTACTTTTGTGATATAAACTAATTTTCTGTTATCTGCCTTAGACATTATATGTTTATAGTATCTGGAGCTAATCACTCCAAAAGGTCTCCAGGTCTAAAAAAGAGGCCAGACACAGCTTCTAAACCTGACAGTAAAAAGTACTGTGACCCAATGGTCACAAAAAAATCTATATCTTTATTTAGTGTATTCTTTCACCATTGTTATAGTTAAAATAAGAAAATTAGATTTCTTTAACAAAGAGAGAAGAATCCATATGCTGTTAAACTCCATCTGTTGTATTTAGGTAAACACCTTAAAAAAAATAGAGTTTAATATTAAAGATAAAAAGCTTATGCCAAATGCTACCTAATTTTGTGTGACTTTTATAACTTTTTAGAGCTAATATCCATCACTATTTGACTTTTAATTTCCAGTCTCTGCTTATTTAACATGGTTATACAATGAAGCTTAAGCATAAGTGATTTGCTAATAATGCTCTTGTCCTCTTTGCCAAACTATCAAAAGATTATGGCTCACAAACAAAACCCATCTTTCTTTGTCTCCTTTAGATCAGTCAGGGTGAGACTTTTGAACCCTGGCTAGGAAGAACAATGCCCTCATCAGCCTAAAACAGGTATAAGAAGGTAGACCATGCCCTTCTGCACCCCTTAAGAATAAGAAATAAGCATGTCAGGAGAGCAGCCATGCTGTACCATATCCACCCCCAGCCGACTCCATAGTGTGGATTCCATGTCCTAGCCACATCAAACCTCCAACTCCTCACCAGTTCTGTACTTTCCCTTCAGCACAGGACCACGGAGGCACCAAGCAACCAATCAACCTGACTGAGAGTTAGACCAATGCCTCAAAGACCCAGCAGTTTCAGAGAGAAGTAAAGGATGAGCCAGCAGCACTATCCTCACAAAAAGTCCACAGATATTGTAAACTGTAAAAACAGTGGTGATGGTGGAGGGATTACTTACTTCCTTCACAGTAAGATAGAGTTGGAGAAGTTATCTAGTACAACACCTGTCGTATAGACAGAGCATATTTAATCAGGTGCCATTTTATGAAGGGGTTGATTATGTTGAACTGAGCCAGAAAACAGCTACACTACAGCTTCATTCCAGGATTTTCAGTTTTACCCTACTACAGTGACTAGGTGAGACACAGCCATGGGAGACAGGTGTGGAGGGGTGTGAGCTAGACATACATCCCCTGAGGAGGTCAAGCTCAGGCCAACAAGGTCACAAGCCCCACAATCTATAGTGGGAGGCCAGGCCTGGAGTGTGTGGCTTTCAGAGGTAGCTGGATCTGAAAATGATGACATGGAGTCCAATGATCTGCTTGAGTCCCACCCCACTGCCTATATCCAGCACAGACCAGTGGTCCCATTGTGTTCTCATTTACCAACAAGGCCAAAAGTTTCAATAGAATGGGTACACCAGATAGGGTGAGCATTTAAGTAGAAGGGAAAGAAAGGGCATGAGCAACAATAAAATAATGCAGCAACAGGAATAAGTCTGTAACTCTCAATAGTAACTCTCAATGTGAATGGTCTCAATTCCTCAATAAAATGACACAGGTTGATAGAATGGTCAAGAAACAAGTCCAACAGTTTTTTTTGTATACAAGAAACACATTTAACCCAGAGAGAAATTCATAGACTAAAAATCAAAGGATGGAAAACAATATTCCATGCAATGGGAACCCCCCGCAAAGAAAAGTAGGAGTAGCTATCCTATTTTCAGACAACGTGAATTTTAAGCCAAAACTAATCAGAAGAGGTAAAGAAAGTTACTACATATTGGTTAAGAGAGCAATACAACAGGAAGAGATAACAATTATAAACATACATGCACTGAATAACAGCCTAGCCAACTACATAAAACAAAACTACTGGACATGAATGATCAGGTAAATACAACACAGTTATCTTGGGTGACCTCAATACCCTACTATTACAAACAGACTTATCAACTAGACAAACAAATCAACAAAGAAATATCAGAGTTGAACCAAACCTTTGAACAAATGGACTTAATAGATATCTACAGAGTATTCCACTCGACAATAACAACAGAATACACATTCTTCTCAGTAACACATGAAACTTTATCAAAAATAGCCCACATAATAGCCAATAAAGCAAACTTAGGTAAATGCAAAAAAGAATCAAAATTATACATATATTATCAGATCATAGCACAATGAAACTAGAACTCAATGATAAAAGAATCACAGAAAGTATGCAAAAACATGGAAATTAAACAATATACTCTTGAATAATCAATAGGTCACAGAAGAAATCAAAGAAATAAGACAGTTTTAAAAATTAAATTATAGGGCTGGTGATATAGCTCATAAGCACCTGCCTGGCAAGCACGAGGTCCTGAGTTCAACTCCTGATACCCCCATATAAAAAAAAAATTAAATGATAATACCAGTATAACATATTGGATGAAAGCAGTCCTATAAGGAAACTATACAGCTGTGAAAATAAATAACCTAATAATGCACTTCAAGGTCCTAGAAATGCAAGAATAATCCAAATCCAAAGCTAGTACAAGGAAGAAAATTGTACAAATTTGAGCAGAAATTAATGAAATGGAGAATTTAAAAAATACAAAGAATCAATGAATTGAAGAACAGGTTTTTCAAAAGTATAAACAAAATAGATAAACTCTTAGCTAATCTTACAAAAAAAAAGTAAAGAAAAGGCCCAAATCAATACAATTAAAAATGAAAAAATGAAATCACAATGGACACAGCTGAAACCCAGAAGATTAGCAACTACGTTGAAAACCTCCAAAAAACTGGAGAATTCAGAAGAAATGAATAGATTCCTAAAAACATATGAAATATCAAAAGTGAACCTAGAATATTTAAACACCCTGAATAATCCAAAAACAGTCAAACAAATTGAAGCAGTAATAAAACACCTAACAACTAAGAAAAGCCCAGGTCCTGATGGATCCACTGCTGAATTTTACAAGAACTTCAGGGAAGATCTAATACCAATACTCCTCAAACTCTATAATGAAATTGAAAGGGAAGGAGTATTCTCAAAGTCATCCCTGGAAGTTACCATTACCTTGCTTCCAAAATCAGACGAAGATCCAACCAGAGAGAACTTCAGGTCAATCTCTTTAATGAACATAAATGCAAAAATCCTCAACAAGATACTAACAAAAATAATGCAGCAAATCATATAAAAAAAATATCATGACCAAGTAGGTTTCATCCCAGGGATGCAAGGATGATTCAATAAATGCAGAAACAAAGGCAAAAATCACATGATCATATCAATAGACACAGAATAATCCTTTGACAAACTCCAAAATCCATTCAAGATAAAAAAAAAAAAACCTTGGAGAAAGTAGATGTAAAAGGTTCTTATTACAATATGATAAAAGACATTTATGACAAACCTACTGCCAACATCATATTAAAGGGGGAAAAACTGAAAAGTTTCCATCTAAAATCAGGAACAAGACAAGGATGTTCATGTCACCATTTCTGTCCAACATAGTCCTTAAAATACTAGCCAGAGAAATCAGGCAAGAGAAAAAAAATAAAAAGATTACATGAAAGAAAGGAAGAAGTCAAATTATCATTATTTGCAGACAACACGATCCTCTACATAGAAGACCCAAAAAATTCCACCAAAATGCTCCCAGAATTAATAGCCAAGTTCAGCAGTGAAGCAGGATGCATGATCAAAACACAAAAATCAATAGCATTTCTGTACACCAATAATGAACTCACTGAGAAAGAAAGTAGGAAAACCATTCACAATAGCATCAAGAAAATTAAATACTTAGGAATTAATATAACAAAGAAGTGAAAGACCTCTAAAATGAAAACTAGAGCACTCGGTAAAATGAGATCGAAGAGGACATCAGAAAATGGAAAGACAGCCCCTACTCTTGAAAAGGCAGAACCAATATTGTCAAAATGGCCACACTTCCAAAAGAGGTATATAGATCTAATGTGATTGCAATCAAAATACCAACAGCATTGCTCACAGATCTAGAGAAAACTATCCTTAATTTCATAGGGAACCGGAAAAGATCCAGAATAGCAAAGGCAATCCTGGATAGCAAGAGCAAAACAGGAAACATTACAGTCCTAGATTTAAAGTTATATCACAGGGGCCAGTGAGATGGCTCAGCAGCATAAGCTCCTGCCTGGTAAGCACGAGGGCCCGAGTTCGACTCCCGGAACCCACATAGGAAAAACGGGCTGGTGATATTGCTCAGCGGCACGGGCGCCTGCTGGCGTGTGAGGTCCTGAGGTGGACACCCAGTACCCACAAAATAAATAAATAAATAAATAAATAAATAAATAAATAATAAAGTTATATCACAAAGCTACAGGGATTTAAAAGAAAAAAAGCATGGTACTAGCACAAAAACAAACATATGGATTGATGGACCAGAACAGAGGGAGTAGAAATAACCCCAGGCACATTCAGCTATTTGATCATTGACAAAGGGGTCAAAAACATGCACTGGAGGAAAGATAGCCTCGTTAATAAATGATCGTGGGAAATTTGGATATTCACATGCAGAAGATTGAGTCTAGATTCATATAGCTCACCATGTACTAAACTAAAATCAAAATGGGTCAAATATCTAAATGTTAAAACAGAAACACTTAACAATTTGCTAGAATATAAAATATATAAAACTCTTGAAGACATAGGCATAGGCAAGGACTTTATGAACAGAATCCCAATGGCACGATAAATAATACTGAGAATCAACAAATGGGATTATACCAAATGAAAAAGTTTCTGCACAGCAAAGGAAACAACCAGCAGAGTGAAGAGACAATCTACAGAATGAGAAAAAGTTTTGCCACCTGTTCCTCAGACAAAGGTCTAACATCTAGAATATGTAAAGAATCAAAAACAATTAGACCCTCACAATTAAAGACCCAATCAAAAAATGAGCAACTGAAATGAATAGATACTTCTCAGATGAAGAAGTAGAAATGGCCAATAAATACATGAAAAAATGTTCAACATTTCTGGCCATTAGAGACACAAAAACTAAAACGGCACTGAGATTTCATCTTACTGCAGAAAGAATGGCTATCTTCAAGCAGTCAAATAATAACAAATGCCAGTAAGACTGTGGAGGAAAAAGGAATTCTTCTACATTGTTGGTAGGAGTGTAAATTAGTACAACCACTATGGAAATCAGTGTGGAGAATCCTCAAAAAACTAAAATGAGAAATTACATTCTAGGTATCTTCACAAAAGAGTTAAAGACATCATTTTATAGTGACACATATGTACCCATATTTATAGCAGCACAATTCATAATAGCTAAATCTTGGAAATGGCCCATATGTTCATCAACATATGAATGGATAAAGAAAATATGGTATTTATACACAATGAAGTACTATTGTGCCATAATGAAGGATAAACTTGAGTCATTCATAGGTAGATGGATGCACCTTGAGACCATAACAGTAAGTGAAAGAAATCAGACAAACAAGCTTAAATATCATATAATTTGTCTCATATGAGTAACTCAAAATATAAACAAAGAGGGGCCGGTGAGATGGCTCAGCGGCGTAAGCGCCTGCCTTGCAAGCGCAAGGGCCCGAGTTCGACTCCCGGATCCCACATATGGAAAAGGGGCCGGTGATATCGCTCAGCGGCACGGGCACCTGCTGGAGCACAAGGTCCTGAGGTCGACCCCCGGTACCCACAAAAAAAAAAAATATATATATATAAACAAAGAGCAAAATGAATGATAGATAATAGGAAGTAATCAAGGAAGGGAAGGTAATCAAGAGATGGACTGAGGGGGGTAAAGGGAAAAGAAAGGGGATGAAAAAAGAATTGAGATCTGTTGTGTACATATACCAACTCCCCACGATGGATGTAATCATTATGTAATGAAAGCATGTACTTATAACAAATAAAAACGGAAAAAAAAAGAATAAGGGATCAAAGTGTGGGTTGAGGGAATCAGGAAGGTCAGAAGAAATAAAACAGGTTTAAAAGAGACAAAGAAAATCATTACTATACATATTTTTTAAAAACTACAACTTTCAGGACCCAATTGAAATTACCCAAGAGTATCCATCTTGGCATCCCCTTGGCTACTTTAGACACCTTTCCTTTAAGAAGTATCATACCCCAAATTCCTCAAGAGTACTCTAAGTCCATAAATTGGCTTATTTTTAAAAAGTAAAGAGCAAGAAACTGATCCTAAGATAAAGGAACAGGTTGAGAGAATTTGAAGAATTCTTAAATTGTTTATCTAAAAAAAAAAAAAAAAGCAGTGCTCATATCAGTAAAATGGGCCAGTATCTTTCCAGTATCTTTCAGGAGTGGGCCACCTTTTCCTGGGGTTCTACTCCCTTAAAGGAAGCATTTATGTTCCCATTTCCAAGAAAGAAGGCCTCCATCTGTCTTGAGGGTTTGCACTCTATTTCTTTGTCTTGTCTTTTAAATTCTGCTAATGAATCCCTTTATGCCCCTTACTGACCTGTCCTGAAAATTCTTTCTCTATGTCAGGAGTCAGTGAACCTGCAAACTTATTCTGAGGGTGGGGTGGGTTTAAGTTCCTTATCTCTGCTTTGGGAAGCTCCTCAGGCCTTGTCCGGTGAGAAGTCTGTTAGTGCACACACGCCAAAGCACTCACAAGCCCTCTGCGCCAGGCTAATATTGACAAGAACAATACTGGTATAACCATGAATACTGATAAAATGTTGAAATTTCCTATAGTGACTTGTTACTAGCCATCACCCATGCCTTTACCACTGCTACATATTTTTAATTTCACCTCTGCTTTGTGAGCAGGAGAAGGTCTTCCTTCTGAGTTTCCTACATGTTTAGCACATCCTGCATATACTGATATGCAGAGTATTTGATATACATACACTAATTGATTGGGACATGAAATGCTAGCTGCTTTTGTAGGCTGTCAGGATAGTGAGAAACCAGCTTGGGATTTCCCTGCAAACTGTTTTGAGTGCTTCTAGAGGGAGATTTAGAACTGGAATTTCTCCTATTCACTCTTCTTGGACTCCTGAACCAAGGGCGGGCACACACAAAAACCAGTGACAGTGTGAGCAACAGACACCTTTCCAGTCGTGAAGAGCCAGCCTAAAGCCTCATAACTTCTGGAAGGCTGTGCTGCAGGCAAGGCCCTGCCTGAGGTTGAAAGTGCACTGCTGCATCTGGAGAGTCTCACTTAGCAGCCCAACTCAGATGCAGAGTTGCTGAAGCTGAGCGGGCCAGTGTTCCTGAGCCCAGCACTTAAAGGCAAGGGGCCTCCACTTTTCCATTTACTTCTAGCATCTGCCTGGAAGGGCCTGGCCTCTGGCTCCAAGGTATACTATCAAAATATGGCTCCTTCAGTGTTGTAAACTGTGAGCCCTCAGAACTTTGGTGAGTGAGGATGGAGGAGGGTAAGATGAGCCCCTCTTAGGAAAACAGGCCCTTTAGCTGGGTGCAATGGAGTACACCTATAATCCCAGATATAGGCTTGAGGCAAGAGGATAGTGAGTTTGAAGCCAGGCTGGGCCTCTCAATGAGAATTTATCTTGAAAAAGAAAGAGAAGAAAGAAAGAAAGGGAGAGAAAGAGATCAGGAAGGAAGGAGAGAAGAAAGGAAGGAAGGGAAGAAGGGAGGGAGAGAGGGAGGAAATAGGCCCTAAGATTACCTGGAAGACAGCTTCATCTATCTGTATCAGTTGAGAGTGGGATTAGAAGCATAGGTCAGACCTGATTAGGAGGGATACTTGGCTTCTGTCCCTGTGAGGTGTGCCTCTATCCTCTTCCTGGGCTCTGACGAGACTTGTAAAATGACAGATGGTCCCGCCTCGTGAACTCATGCCTTAGGACTATAGCTCTCCTTTGGGCCCTATGATACTATGTTATGCTTTTTTTTTTTTGTGGGTACCGGGGGTCGACCTCAGGACCTCGCACTCCAGCAGGCACCCGTGCTGCTGAGCGATATCACCGGCCCTTTTTTCGTATGTGGGTTCCGGGAGTAGAACTCAGGCCCTCCTGTCCCCCCTGCAAAAAAAGATGAGCACAAAGCAATAATAATAATAATAATAATAATAAAATAATGATAATGATAATATTAAAGAAGTAAAAGGTTAATCTTACTCTCAGTACAGAACTATGTATTTTTAAAGAATTTCCATAAATAAAATTGACTCTAGGCTACCAAACTAAAACTCCTATCAAAACATTATATCTTTTAACCTGAGTTATTAACTTTACATAGTCCCTTCATTCTAAGAAACACAAATCTACTTAAGAGGGGTCTCATTCAGACTGCAAGAAAACATCTCATGAACATTAAAGAATGATAAACTTGCACATCTTATGTTTTATTCGCTTTTATTTTTCCCAGTACAGGGGATTAAATCTAGAGGTGAGCAACGCCCCCAGCCTTTTATTCATGTCTGTTATTAATATATGTTTATTTGCTTGTCTATTTATTTATATTTTAAGACAGGGTCTCAATAAATTGCCCAGGCCAGGCTCAAACTTGCGATCCTCCTGCCTCAGCCTCCCAGACTGCAGGGATTGCAGGCATGTGCCTCCATGCTTAGCTCATTTTATGCTTTAAAAAGTTATTAAATCTGAGCTGGGCATAGTGGCGCAAGCCTGTAATCCCAGCATTAGGAATGCTGAGAGAGGAGGTTCAAAAATTCGAGCCCAGCCTGGACTACATAGTGAAACCCTGCCTCAAAACAAACAAACAAAACAAAAAAATATATATATTAAATTTGGAGCAAGGCTAGGTTAGAAAATTGGTTTGCTGAGCAATTAAATAAAATAATAGCCAGATGTGGTGGTGCATGCCAGTGAACCCAGCTACTTGGGAGGCTAAGGCAAGAGGAAGGAAGATAGCAAATTTGAGGTCACCTGGGCAACTTAGCAGGACACTGTTTCGAAATAAAAAATAAAGAGCTGGGTATGTACCTCAGTGGTACAGCTGGCTTGGTTCTCAATATTGAAAAAAAATAGTTGCCTTTTTGCTTATAAACATTTTCATGAAAATTTCTGGTAGAATTTAAGATTGTTCACTGGCTTAATCCATGGTGAGTTGCTAACTTACATTACTGAATGTTTTGCTTTTATTTTTTATCTTTTATTTTAATCTGCAAACTACCTTATTTTCTTCAGAAGAAAAGTCTTATGCGTGTTTTCTGGCTATAAAATATAGTTCTGTAATCATAGAACAAATATTTATTTACCTACTTTTTTTTTCCCATTTCACAAATGTTTACATTTTGAATGGCGTTCTTGATAGCTCTGTTTGACTCCTTTAATGGAGTCACAGATAGAATAGTGAGGGGCTTCAGAAATGTAATAGATGTGCTTTCTAAAAGTAAATTTGAATTCTTATCCAAATTCAGCAATGACAGTTCCTTGATGAAAATAAGATAAGAGGTCAAATTTTGAGACTAGATGGTTTCTTGGATGGTTTTAACTCATATTAACGTGCATCAATCATTATCAATTGGTATTCCATCCTTGCTTGAGAATCAAGTTTAGATTAAGCAACCTTTCGAGAAAATTAAATTCACTCTGCTTTTTTCTTTTGTCCATGGAGAACCCTTTCAGGTGTTTCTAGGCCTGGCTTTCTTCAGGGGTTGGCATTTTAGATCTGATTCCAATCTGTGAGCAATTCTAACCAAAGTAGCGGGCTGCTAGGAGCATCGTTTTTAACTGAAGAGACAGAAATTCCATCACGCTTCAGATCATAAGTCTTGTTGCCAAAAAGTCTCCCAAATGACGGAAATTATGATTTGTGATTTTTTTCAGAGAGTTTGGGTGTCCCAGGATGATATGAGTAGGAAAATGAATACTTTAAAGCAAATGGTAAACAGACACAGAGACTCCTCCAGGTCTTTGAGGTTATTTGCCTCAAAGAGGAAGTGCGTGTGTGTGTGTGTGTGTGTGTGTGTGTGTGTGTGTGTGTGTGCAGTGTTCTAGAATTAGTGGTCACTGTAGTCAGTGAGTAGTCTCCTAGGTTTCATATTTAAAAGAAGTACTGCCCTCTGGTCACAGAATTAAATGGCCAGCATTGCAATTCTCTGGACAGTTAAAGTTCATAAACAATTTTCAAAGCCTTTCATCCAAGTCACTTTTATGAGTAGGCACAGGGTTTCTGAATGCACTGGACTGAAGCCTGGAAAGCGTATATTCGAACAAACCATGGCCTATGAATACCATACTTTTTTATATTGCGACATTCCTTTCCCTTTTGAAAGAGACCCAGAAGGAAGAAAAAAAAAAAAAAAAAAAAAAAAAAGAATGGAAGCCAGAACCTATCTCACACTCTTTTCGTCGTCTAGAATAGTTGAAATATTAGTCCCAAAATTCTTTTTCAAAACTTTACTTTTATACTTTTACAAGGCTAGAAATCAATAAATCAAGAAAGTAAATGATGGATCTACAACTCAAATTGAATAAAACTATTTTTTTGACTTATATAACTTTCTCTCTCTCTCTCTCTCTCTCTCTCTCTCTCTCACACACACACACACACACACACACACACACAGTGTGAGTATGACAGGATGTTATTTATGGAGTTAACACTGGGAAATTGAGCACACTCCGGTCTATTACACAGGTAATATTTGAATACACAGTTTGTATGGTTTAATTTACAATATAGCAAATGAACTATATTGATCTGAAAGAAGAGAATCAGGTAATATACAGCTAATCTGAAGATTTCAAGTGTTTTCAGTATGACTATAATTATATTCATTAAATATTTCAATATTTCCTAGAGGTTCCAGACTCTATTTTAGGCTCTGGGAATATGAAGATGAAAGATATAAAGTATCTACCTTGTATAGGAAACAGATCATATAAGTTACAATTCACAAGTCAAATGCTGTGAAACATTTTTAAGCAATGTGATAAGAGAAAAAAGAGTTAAGCAAATACCCTTCATGAGAACAGCTTCAGAGAAGAGAAACATTTCAGCCAAAACTTGAAATGTGAATAGAACTAACTTGGCTTAGTAAAGATTCAAAAGCTATAGAATGTCAACAGCGATTGACTAGATTTCATTTCCAAGATGGGCCAAATATAAATCAATTGATTTTTAAGTTCTTTATTTTTTTTATTGGTACATGTTTGTAGTACATAATGATTACATTCATTGTGGAAGTTGGTACATGTACATGATATTTCTTAATTCTTTTTTTAACCCCGTCCCTTCTCTTCCCTCCCTCTTCCTACATCTTTTGGACCCCCTTATCCTTCTAGGGACTTGGTGCATACACACAGAACTTCACAATCCCCCCCTTTTTAAATTTTAAATTTTCATTTGTCTTGCCTCTCCTTCCTTCTCCCTCCATTTCTCAGTTCCCCTCCCACATGCCAAAAATCCATCTCGCTACTTCCTATTGTCTATCTTTTATTTTGCACTTTATTTATATTTTGGGTCTCCAATGTAAGAGAAACCTTGTGATATTTAAGCTTGGGTGTCCGATTTATCTCACTTAACATCGTGGTCTCAAGGTATATCCATTTTGCTACAAATGACTCAAGTTCGTATTTCTTGTGGCACAGTAACACTTCATTGTGTATAAATAACACATTTTCTTTATCCATTCATCTGTCGATGGACATATATGCTGCTTCCAAGATTTAGGTATTATGAATTGTGCTGCTATAAACATTGGTGTGCATGTATCACTGTAATATGATGTCTTTAACTCTTTTGGGAAGATGCCAAGGAGGGGAATAGCTGGCTCAAATGGAATTTCTAATTTTAGTTTTTTGAGAAATCTCCATACTGATTTCCATAGTGGTTGAACCAGTTTACTCTCCCACTAGCAACGAAGGATTACACACCTCACCCCACCCCCACAGCATTTGTTGTAATTTGATTTCTTGAAGGTAGCCATTGTTTCTGGAGTAAGATGGAATTTCAGTGTTGTTTTAATTTGCATTTCTCAAATGGCCAGCAATGTTTAACATTTCTTCATGTATTTATTGACTATTTGTACTTCTTCATCTAAGAAGAAGTATAATTCATTTCAGATGCCCATTTTTTTAATTAGATCTTTAAATTTGGAGAGTCTAGCATTTTTGAGTTCTTTATATTAATCCTTTGTCTGATGAGTAGCTGGCAAAATATTTTTCCCATTCTGTGGGTTTTCTCTTCACTCTTTTTGCTGTGTAGAAGTTTTTAATTTGATATGATCTCATATATTGATTCTTGGTATTATTTTTTTCTGCAAGAGAAAGTCTTTGCCTATGCCTATGTCTTCAGGAATTTTACCTAGTTTGTCTCCCAGGAGATGAAATGTTTCTGTTTTAATATTTAGATCTTTGATCCATTTTGACTTTAGTTTAGTGCATGGTGAGAGATACGCATCTAGGTTCAATCTTTAGCATGTGGATAGCCAGTTTTCCCAGCACCATTTGTTAAAGAGGCTATCTTTCCTCCAAAAAAAGTACAGTATTATATTTGGCCCCTTTGTCAAAGATAATTTAGTGGAGTGTGCCCGGAGTTGCTTCTGCATCCTCTATTCTGTTCCATTAATTCACAAGTCTGTTTTTGCGGACTTGTGTTTTTGCATTACCGTGCTGTTTTTATCACTGTAGCTTTGGAGTATAACTTGAAGACAAGGATTGTGATGCCTCCTGCCTTGCCCTTGTTGCTCAGGATTGCTTTTGCTATTCTAGGTGTCAAATCAATTGGGAGTTTGTATTTATAAACCGGGTATTTGTAGTGTTTATGGGGACATGTTGGACACTTCTCCTTTTGCATACACAAACTTCCATGACAGCTGTCGGCAGAATCTACCAACTTTGTGTTCAAAACACATCCCAAATCAGACCCCTTCTTCTCATGCCCATGGTTACTAGCTTGGTCCAAGTTACCTTCAGTTCTTACCTGGACTACCACAAAAGTATCTAATTGGTTATTTGCATCTCTGTTGCTGGGAAACAAATTACCCCAAACTTAAGACCTTAAAACCACACACACTTGTTATCTCACAGTTTCTATGGATCAGGAATCTGGAAATGACAACAAGATACCCCTGCACAAAGCCTCCCAATCTATAATCAAGCTGTTGGCAGGCTGTATTCTGATCTGGAAGTTCAACTAGGGAGGAATCCACCTCCAAGCTCATTCAAGTTGTTAGGAACATTTAATGCCTTGTGGATGTATAACTGCAGGTCCAACATCTTGCTGGCTCTTGGCCACACATGTAGATTTTAAAATCTCTCCTAATTCCCTGACAAGTAGGCCTCTCCATAGACAGTTCATACCATGGAGGTTTGCTTTGCAGTGTAATCAGCAGAATCTCTGCTTGCAATCTGCCAAAAGGAAGACTTACATAACATAAGCTAATCATGAGAACGACAGCTATCATCTTTGCTGTCTATCTGCTATCTTAGACTAAGTCACAGGTTCTTTCTGTACTTGGGAGAGTACCATGCAAGGACCTGACTCACTGGGGGCAGCTTAGGGTGTATCTGCCACGTTGCTTATGCTTGCCTGGTTTATTCTCCATATATTATTCAGATGGAGCCTTTCAGAACGCAAAACTATCAATGTCATTGTCTCACAAAATCTAAAGGGCCTAGAAGAATACATATGTAATATATATATATATATATATATATATATATATATATATATATATATAAAAATATATAGTATTTCCTGACTACCTCATTTACTTCATTTCTTACCAGTCTTCTGCCTACTTATTCTTCCCCAGCTATGAAAGAACCATGCCAAGCACTCTTCTGCCTGAGGATCTTTGCATTTGTTATTCACTATACCTTACTCTACCCCAGCAGATGTTTATGACTTTAACCCTCTGCCTGAGTTACTTTTCTCTGTTGCTGAGACAAAATACCTGATGCCCGAAATTAAGGGAAAGAAAGGTTTATTTAGCTCACAGTTTGTAGAGGTTTCAGTCCATAATCAGCTGGCTCCAAGCAAGGTGGCATGGCAGAGGGGCAACAGTTCATGGAAGCTGAAGACAGCAAAAGCAACAAGAGCAAAAGGAGGGGGAGAACAAGCCTCTTTTCCTCCCTTATTTGTATGCAAGCTACCCACCCTCGAGTGGGTGTAGCATTCACACCATCTCCATGTCCTCCTCCTGCACAGGCTGAAGTTATTTACAAAATGAGGACCGTGGTCCCCTGCTGAGTCACTTAGTTAAACTTCTAAACTTCTCAAGTTAACACAATGAACAACATCCTAGAGTGGTAAGGGCATGTCCTCCACACCCTAGGATGTAGAACTGCTGAGTTACTTGGTTAAGCTTCTAGACTTTTCACAGTTGACGCAATGTATCAACAATTACACCCTCTCTGCATGTAGGTGTCTGCTCATCTAGAGTAGTCCTGCCAGTATTCTGTACATTTTAACTCTGTCTCGCATTCTTCCTAGCTCTTATCTTTCTATGTGTCTCAGAATATAATTGTTCAATTTTTTAACTTTCAAATTAAACTTATTTTTAAACTGGTACATAAGAAACAAAAATTGTACATATTAATGGGGTATGATGCAATATTTCACATGTACACTATGTAATCAGGTTAGTATATCTAGCTCCTCAAATATGTGTTACTTCTTTCTGGTGAAAACATTCAAAATCCTTTCTTCTAGCTTTTTGAGATATATGGTATATGATTGCTATCTGTAGTCAGCCTACTGCACAATAGCACACCAGAACTTCTTACTCCAACCTAATACCCATTAGTAACATAGTACCCACTGGTCAAACTTTCTTCATCCTTCCCTCTCCCATACTCTCCACAGCCTCTTGTAACCACCATTGGACTCTTAATTAATATAACAGTGCTACAATAAACATGGATGTGCAAATGTTTCTCTAACAGTGATTTCTTTACCTTTGATGTATGCCCAGGAATGGGAATGCTGGACCCTATGTATATTAGGGTTCTCTACAGGAACTAAGCCAACAGAATGTATTTATAATTATAAAAGAGGATGTATTACATCGGCTTACAGAATCAGAGTCTGGATAATCCTACAATGGCCATCTGAATGCTTCAGGGCTATAAGAGCCAATAGCTGGTCACGTCAAGGAGCTGGGGACCTCAGAAAAGAGGAACCAATTATATAGACCCTGTCCAAGGCCACAGCCTTAGAAGCAATCTGGAGAATTGCTAGCATGAGTCCATGTTGAAAGGCTTAAAAAAGGGGGGTCTGATGTCCATGAAGATGGCAGCAGCAAAAGACTCACCTGCTCAAGAAAAATTGAGCTTACAAGCGTTTGCTGGCTTCCTTCTTCTCGTGCTTTTGTTCCATTCATCCCTAAGCCTATTGGACAATGCCATCCACATTCAAGGAGAATCATTTCCCCTCAGCTCACTGACCTATATGCTGTTCATCCCTAGAAACAGCCTCATAGATACCCAGAAGTGTGCTTTCTACTTTCCTGGGCATCTCTCAGTTCAATGAAATTGACAACCAAGAGTAACCATCATAATATGTTAGTTCTATTTTTTAAGTTTTGTGAGGAACCCTCATATAGTTTTCCATAAAGACTATATTAATTTACATTCCCACCAACCATATTCAGGTATTCTGTTTTCTCCACATGTTTCCCAGCACTTGCTAACGTCAGTCTTTTTTTTATCACAGCTGCTCTTACTGGAGTAAGTCACAATGCTAGCTCATTGTGATTTTGATTTGCATTTCTCTGATGATTAGAGATTAGCATTTTGTCCTATACCTGTTGGATATTCTTATGTTTTAGATATACTGTCCATTTTTTAAATTCGATTTTGTGGATTTTTTTTTGATTGTGTGGATTTTTGCTGTTGAGTTTTTTTTTTTTTTAATTTTCTAATGTATTTCAGATATTAATTCCTTGCAGATGTAGAGGTTGCACATATTTTTTCCCATCCCACAAGTTTTCTCTTCTCTCTGATGATTGTTTCTTTACCATGCAGAAGCTTTTTATTTTAATATAATCCCATTTGTCTATTTTCATTTTTGTTTTTGTTGCTTGTGGGGTCTTGTCCCAAAAAAGAAATTGCCATCTCAGTGTCTTGAAAAAGAAAAATGGAGAAAATCAACAAAACCAGAAGCTGGTTTTTTGAAAAAAGAAAAATTAACAAAATTGACAACACCTAGCTAGAAAAAAGAAGGGAAAGGCACTGAAGGTACTAAAACCAGGAATGAAAGTGGTAACAGTACTACCAACTTTATAAAAATTAAAAAGATAAGTGGATCTTATGAACAACTCTAACCCCAGTGATAACCTAGACAAATTGGCACATTTCTGGAAAAATGTAAAGTAGCAAACTGATTAAAAATGAATTCCAATAGACCCAAAGCAAATAGAAAGATTGATCAGTAGCCAGAAAATTTTCCACAAATAAAATTCCATTTGAGAAACTTATAAAGTACTTAAAAAATAACAAAAATCCTTCATAAAGTCTTCCAAGAAATATAGGCAAAGAAAAACATTCCTACCCAATTCATGAGGCTAATATTACCCTGATAACAAAAATGGACAAAGAAAACTATAGACCACTATCTATATGATGGTGAAAAATTTCACCATATGATGATGAAAAATTCCTCAAAATACTAGCAAACTGATAGCTGTATATAAAGGAGATTATAAACCATAACTAAATGAGACTTAATCCAGGAATGTAAGGATGGTTTAACTAACAAAATAAATAAATAGAATATGTCACATAAATAGAATAAGGGACAAGTCCACATGATTATCTCAAAAGTTGCTGAAAACATGTGATAAAATCCAGGAGCTTTTCTTAATAAAATCACTCAACAAAATAGACAAGAAAGATAATTTCCTCAACTTGATAAAGAGCATCAACAAAAAACCAATGATTAACACCCTGGTGAAGGAGTGAATGCTTTCCCCTTTGAAATCAGTAACAAGAAGAGGATGACCACTCTTGCCATCTCTATGTAACATTTTTCAGAGGACATAGCTGGAGCGACTCAGCAGGAAAAAAAGCTAAGAGTCATTCAGTTTGGAAAGGAAAACTAAAGCTATCCCTATTTAAATAATCTGGGGTACAAAGAATTCTAGAAATCCACAAAAAAAGTGTTAATAAATGAACTCAGTAAGTTTATAGAATATGAGTTCAGCATATAAAAACTAATTATACTTCCACACGCTAGTGATATGCAGCCTGAAAATGAAACTAAGAAAAAAATTCTACTTAAAGTCATGTGAAATAAAAAAATATTTAGGAATAAGCTAAACAAAAGGAGTGTAAAATATATCCTGTGAAAATTACAAAACATTGAAAAAATGACTTAAATAAATGAAAAGATATCTTACAGACAGAAAAAATATAACAAAAAGGCAATAATTCTTGATTTAAAAATTCAATGTGAAACTTATCAAATCCCCACCTTGGGGCCGGGGAGATGGCTCAGTGGCATAAGCGCCTGCCTGGCAAGCACGAGGGCCCGAGTTCGACTCCCAGAACCCACATATGAAAAAAGGGCCGGTGATATCGCTCAGCGGCACAGGCACCTGCTGGCGCTCGAGGTCCTGAGGTCGACCCCCGGTACCCACAAAAAAAAAATCCCCACCTGGCTTCTTTGCAGAAATTAATAAACTGATCCTAAATTTCACATGAAAGTTCAGAAGGAAATAAGAACAAACAAAGCAATCTTGAAAAAGAACATGCTTAGAAGATGCAAATGTCTTGATTACAAAAGTAACTACAAAGTTGCTGAAATCAAGACAATTAGCAAGCATACTAACATAAGAATAGAATCAAGTCCAGAAATAAATCCTTACCTTAATAGCCAGTTGATCTTTGACAAGGTGCCAAGAAAAGTCAATGGGGAAAGAATAATCTAATTTAAATGATGTCAGCACAATTGATATCCACATACAAAAGAATGGAGTTTAATATTTAGCTCAGACCATATTACAAAAATTTCAATCAAATGGTTTAAATATCTAAATGCAAAAACTAAGATTGTAAAACAGAGAATGTGTAGGTGTAAATCTTCGTGGGTTTGGATTAGATACTGGTTTCTTAGATATAACAACAACAACAAACAGTCAAAAGAAGAAGGAGAAGGGGGAATGGAAGGGGAGGAGGAGGGGAATGCAAATTGGACCTCTTCAAAATTGGAAAATTTTGTGCATCAAGAAAGTGAAGAATGAGCCTGGGGTATATAACTCAGTGATAGAGCTCTTGCCTCACATATGTGAGCCTTTGGGTTTGTTCCCCCACCCCCCAAAACACAGAAAGAAAGAAGAAAGAAAGAAAGAAAGAAAGAAAGAAAGAAAGAAAGAAAGAAAGAAAGAAAGAAAGAAAGAAAGAAAGAAAGGGAGAGAAAGAGAGAGAGAGAGAAAGGGAAAGAAAAAAAGAGAAAACACATCTCACAAATTGAGAGAAAATATTTGCAAATCACATCAGGTGAGGAGTTGAAGGGGATCAGAATGTGCCATCCCAATATATGCCATTTTGTTATAGCATTATTTTGAGCTGAAGGCAATTAAGAAACACCAGAGGAGGAATTCTGTATCTTCCTCCTTTGTTCTGTAGAGTATAAATTTGTGAAGGTGTTCCTCCTCTCATATTTCATAAATACATAAAAGATGCTCACCATTAGTCATTAAAGAAACACCATCAAAACCACTATGCAGACTATTTCATACACAGTAGGATGGCTATAATCAAAGATTTAGAAAATAATAACTGTTGGTAAAGTTGTAGAGAATGTGAAATATCCCTAGATTACTGGTTTGAATGTAAAATGGTGTAACTGCTTTGGAAAATATTCTGGTAGTTTTTCAAAAGGTTAAACATAGGGGCTGCAGGTATAGCTAGCTCAGTGCTAGAGTGCTGAGTATACTTAGCATGTTGGAGGCCCTGGGTTCAATTTCCACCACCAAAAAAAAAAAATAATAAAATAAAATAAAATTTTTAAACACACACACACACACAAATTAAATGTACAATTACATTCCTAGTCATATATGCAAACTGAAAACATTAATCTTGTATAGGAATGTTCAGAAAAACATTATTAATAATAAACAAAAAGTAGAAATTAGTGTCATGGATAAACAAAATATGATATTTTGATATGATATGATACAATAGGATAATATTCAGCTATAAGAAGGAATGAAATGGGGATATATATTAAAACATGGATTAACCCTAAAATTATGCAATGTGAAAGAAAACACACCCAAGAAGGCCACATATTGTCATACCATTTATATAAAATTGCCAGAATATATGAAGCTATAGAGATAGAAAAGAGATTATTGGTTTTGAGGAGGCAGAAGCCTAGGTTCCTTTCCACAAGAAAGAGGAAAAAAATCAAAGATGAAAATGGTGGAGTGGTAAGTGGCAACTCACCCTCTCTGAGACTCAGAACCCAGACATTGGAAAATAATAACTGGGGAAGAAAAAAGAGAGAGAGAAGTAGATCTCTACAAACTAGGAAAGATCTGATAGGAAATTAAAACCTGCACAAAAATTGAAGAGACAGAACACAACATGGAAAAAGGAAGGTATGCTATGTGCTTTCTCCCCAGGTCCCAGCTCATGGTTTGCAGGAGAGGGAAACTGAAACTAGAGAGACCAAAGCCAGGGATTCCAGAGGGCTGCAGGGAGAAATGCAATGGTAGAAAAGATAGGTGTGTGCTATTATGTTCTGCAGAGAAAGCAATGGATTCTGCTCCCACATGGGTCCTTCAACAGCCATGGCTGGTGAGCAACTCCAATCCCAACACCCACCATACCCCTGGAGAGACTGCTTGGTTGGACTCCATTCCAGGGAAGGGTTGGTTGTTTGAACTCAGAGCAGCCATTGGGACAACTTCACTTCAAGGCTCCCAGTGTTACATTCCCACAGTGACTGGGTGAGAGACAGCCAAGGGAGATAGCCATGTTCAGACAGTGGTCTGGAAAGAGACTAGGGGTTTGAGCTAAAAGACACAGCCCCACCCCCATGGCCAGGGGCTAGGTTCAGCCTGAGTTGCTTTGGATTTGAAAGTTGCAGCATTGGTGCCCTGACCCTAATCCTACTGCCTGCTGGGCCTGCATCCAGCTCAAATCTGGGTTCTGCCTTCTTTATTTACCAAACTGAGAGGGACAAGTCTTGACCTGAACACTGCTCCAAAATTGTAGATCTTGGAATAAAACCATATATTCAAAATCACAGAGAAACTTCTTTCTTTCTTATTGTATGAGTATGTTGTTTTTGCTTTGTTTTGTTTTCTTCTTTTATTTTCTTTTCTTTTTTCCTTTCTTCACCACATTATTGGGGTTTGGAGAATTTTCCTTTATCCTTTTTTCCTTGCTTATCCCTTTTTCTTACTTTATTTCTTTATTTTTTCTTTTTCTTTTTCTTTTTTTAATGTGGGTACCAGGAGTCGAACTCAGGACTTCACACTTGCCAGCAGGCGCTTATGCCACTGAGCGATATCACTGACCCTTGTTTTCCTTTACGTGGGTACCAGGAGTCGAACTCAGGTCTTCATGCTTACCAGCAGGTGCTTGTGCCACTGAGCGATATCACTGGCCCTAGTTTTCCTTTATGTGGGTCCTGGGAGTCAAACTCAGGACCTCGCACTTGCCAGGCAGGCCCTTATGCCACTGAGCCATATCACCGGCCCATTTCTTTATTTTTTCTTCTCCCTTTTAATTTTTCTACCTTTAATTTTTTCCTATTTTTAGTACCCATATAATTTCTTTCTTTCTCCCTCTTTTTCTTTTATCTTCTATGTCTCACCAGTGTTTTCTCTTACTTTTACTTAATTCTAGAAATATCCTTCTACTCCCTAATAGGACCCTTTGTCTTACTTCTCTCTCCTTCTCATATCATATAGTTTGAGGTTTCAAATTTATCCTCTTGCATTCCTCCATTACCAACTCCCTACATCTTTAATGGCATAACCATAAACCTTTATTAATCTTTAGATAGTTAACATTATACAATTACTGTTGAATTCTTTTCTACCATTAGGGGAGATGTATTAGCTGTATGTCAATACCTGGGTTGTCTTATGTTTGAAACATAATTAGGTCTTGGATGATATTACTGTAGCTGATTTATTTGATATTACCATGGTCTCACATTAATGAGTTTTCTCCATAAGTGAACACTCAGATTACCTTTGTGACATTAACAATATTAGAGTACATTCCCAGAGAACTTGATATTGGGTCAATTATAGTGCATCTTCCCTTCCTAAATAACCAAGGTATTGGATCTTGGGGATGAGGCAAAGGACTATAGTTAGACACACCCAAAGTACATCACCAAAAAGTGACTAACTAAAGAGATCTGTATACTAGCAACAAAGTCTTTCACTATAACCATCCACAAACATCAGCACAAAACAAAACAAACAATAAAAGCATGAGAAGACCAGGCAATAAAATGCCTCCTAAAACTCCCAACTCTGCTAATTGACCCATGGGGCATTGAAGGGGAGAAAAGCATAAGCCAACCACTCAATTTGCTTAAAAGAATAACAGAGGAGGTTAGAAAACAAACCAAAGAGGTACTTGGCAAGATCACAGAAGGTATAACTTAAGAGATAATGGAAGTAATAGCCAAAATGATGATGAGGAAAGAAATTATAAAGATCAGAGCAGAAATTAATGAAATTGGGACTAAAAAACAATACAAAGAATCAATGAATCAAAGCGTTCTTGGAAAGATTAAACAAAATAGATGCACTTTTAGCCAATCTTACCAAAATAAGTAAAGACTCACATATGAAATTAGAAACAAAAAAGGCAAAATCACAACATAGTCAGCTGAAATCCAGAAGATCATTGATAACTACTTTGAGGACCTGTACTCTAATAAAATGGAAAATGCTGAAGAAATGGATAGATTCCTAGCTAAATATGAACTACCAAAGCTGAACCAAGAAGATAATAATCCAATAATCCTGAATAATCCAATGTCAGTCAAAGAAATTGAAGAAGTAATAAAAACACTACCAAGTAAGAAAAGCCCAGGTCCCAATGAATTTGCTACAAACTTCTATAAGAACTTTAGAGAAGATCTAATGCCAATACTCCTCAAACTGTGTAATGAAATAGAAATGCAAGCAATATTCCCAAAGTCATTCCTGGAAGCAAGAATTACCCTTATTCCAAAACCAGAACAGGACTAAAAAGAGAACTATAGGCCAATCTCTTTAATGAATATAGATGCAAAAATCCTCAGTATGATAATGGCAAACAGAATGCAGCAAGTAATAAAAAAGATCACACATCACGACCAAATAGGATTCATTCCAGGGATGCAGGGATGGCACAATATACACAAATCAATAAATGTAATACACCACTTAAATAGAAGCAATAACAAAAATCACATGATCATCTCAGTAGATGCAGAAAAAAGCATTTGACAAAATCCAACATCCATTCATGATTAAAAAAAAAAAAGAACCCTGAAGAAAATCAGTATGAAAGGTCTTTATCTCAATCTGGTAAAAGCCATCTATGACAAATGAATAGTCAAAATTATACTAAATGGAGAGAAGCTGAAACCTTTCCCTCTAAAATTAGGACTAAGACAAGAATGTCCACTAACACCACTCCTGTTCAATACAGTTCTCAAAACGCTGGCCTGACCAATTAGACAAGAGAAAGAAATAGAGGGAATATTGATAGAAAAGGAATAAATTAAATTATCATTATTTCAGATGACTTGATGCTCTACATAACACACTAAACACTCCACCAAGAGACTTCTAGAATTAATAGCTAAATTCAGTAGTGTAGTAGGATACAAAGTCAACACTCAAAAATCAGTAGTATCCCTGTACACCAATAATAAACTCATCAAGAGAGAAATTAGTGAAACAATATGTTTCACAATAGCATCAAGAAAAATGGATTACTTAGGGATCAACCTAACCAAGGAAGTGAAAGACCTCTACACTGAATATTACAGTAATCTGAAAAAAAAAAAAAGATAGAAAAGGACATCAGAAAATGGAAATATACCCCCATTCCTGGATAGGCAGGACCAATAAAGTCAAAATGGCCATACTTCTAAAACTATTATACAGATTCAACACACCCCTAATCAAAATATCGATAGCATTCCTCACAGAACTAGAAAAAGCAATACTAAAGTTCATATGCAACCAGCAGAGACCTAAAACCACAAAAACAATTCTGGGAAACAAGGGCAAGGACGGGGGCATCACAATCCCAGACTGCAAGTTGTACTACAAAGCTGCAGTGATTAAAAACAAACAGACAGACAAATACACCATGTTACTGACAAAACAAACAAACAAAAAAATCATACACTTGTGATTCAGTGGAACAGAAGATACAGAAACAACTCCAAGCACACTCAGCTACCTTATCTTTTATAAAGAGGTTAAATACTTCTGGTGGATAAAAGATAACCTCTTTAACAAATGGTGCTGGGAGAACTAGCTATCCACATGACAAAGACTGAAACTAGACCCACATCTTTCGCCATGTGCTAAACTAAAATCAAAATGGATCAAAGATTTAAATATTAAAACAGAAATGCTTATTCCCCTGGAAGACAAAATAGGTAAATCTCTTGAAGATATAAGTGTAGGCAAAGACTTTTTGAACAGAACCCAGTTGTATAAGAAATAATATCAAGAACCAACACATGGGACCACAGCAAATTAAAAAGCTTCTGCACAGCAAAGGAACCATCAAGATAGTGAATAGACAACCTATAGAATGGGAAAAAATATTTTGCCAACTACTCCTCAGACAAAGGATTAATATCCAGAATATATAAAAAACTCAAAAAAATTAGAGCCCTCAAATTTAAAGACCCAATTAAAAAACAAACATCTGAAATGAATTGTACTTCTCAGATGAAGAAATATAAATGGTCAATAAATACATAGAAAAATGTTCAACCTCACTAGCCACTCAAGAAATGCAAAGTAAAATAAGCCTGAGATTCCACCTTAACTTAGAAACAATGGCTATCTTCAAGAAATCAAACAATAACAAATACTGGAGAGGCTGTGAAGGGGAGATCCTTCTTTATTGCTGGTGGGAGAGTAAACTGGTTTAACCACTGTGGAGATCAGTATGGAGATTCATCAAAAAACTAAAATTAGAAATTCCATTTGACCCAGCTATTCCCCTTCTAGGCATCTTCCCCAAAGAGTTAAAGACATCTATTACAGTCATACATTCACACCAATGTTTATAGCAGCACAATTCATAATCGCTAAATCTTGGAAGCAGCTTGTATGTCCATCAACAGATGAATGGATAAAGAAAATGTACTTATACACAATGGAGTACTACTCTGCCATAAAGAAGAATAAATCTGAGTCACTTGTAGGAAAATGGATGCACCTTGAGGTCATGTTAAGTGAGATAATCAGACACAGAAGCTTAAAGAGTGCATCATTTCTTTTATATGAGAAACCCAATATATAAATAAAGTGCAAATTAAAAAAATAGATCATAGAGAAAAAGGAGAGAAAAAAATTATTATAATCCAGCATGGCCAATGTATCTAAAAGTGTGCCTTGATTTAGTATAATTGTTTTGTGTGTTTTTTATGTTCCTGCCCTGCTAGTTTGGCCATTAATCATGTTATGATAATTAACTTGATCAAGATTTATAAAATATATTAATAAATTAGATGCAGGCAGGAAAAAACACAGGGTGGAGAGAAAGGGGAAAAAAGAATTGAGATGTGTAATGTACATGTACCAATTCCCCACAATGAATGTAATCATTATGTCCTGCAAACATGCACTAATAAAATTTCTTTAAAAAAGAATCAAAGATGCCTGGAAGTGATAAAGCGTGTGTAGAGATCTGCATTATCTCTCTGCTCCCCCTTCCCCTGAGCTGAAGATGGATGGAAATGATAAAGCAACTGTACAGATTTATATTGTCTCTCTGTGCTCCCCCTCCTCTCTGTTCCTTGGTATAAAGGACCTTTTCCCATCTGTACAAGGGAAGATGGTGATTTGAGGAAAATGGACCCCTCTATTTCGTCAGAGTTAGCTTTGAATTAATCCCCTCCTTTTTTTTTTTTTTTGTTTTTTTTTTTTTTTTGTTTTTTTGTTTTTTTGAGACAGGGTCTTGCTATGTAGTTCAGACTGGTCTTAACCTCACTATGTAGCCCAGGCTGATGATCCTCCTGCTTCAGCCTCCCAAGAACTGGGAGGACAGGTCCACCATGCCTGGCTCCTTCTTTTGTTTTTTTACAAGAAACAAAAAAGAAAGAGAGTATTGGTTTCCAGGTGCTGGTAGGAGGAAGGAACAAGGGAGTTATTGCTAATGTATATGTGATTTCTTTTAGGGATGATAAAAATATTCTTGAACTAATTACTAGTGACTGTGGCATAACCTTGTCTATTTACAAAAACCCTGAACAATACAGAAAATCTTTCTGGCTGGAGAAACATTGCTTTTCAGAGGCTACAGCAAGGGTAGAAAACCTAACCCACAGCCAGACCTTACTGGACTCATTTCTTCCTAGTCTTGCTCTGATCATACTGGCTATATACTCCAGAAAACCTTTTCCCCACTTCCCTTCACTTTATTCAAATGTCCCTCATTCCTCTCAAGGAAAAAAAAACTCTGCTGCTCTTTCTTTGGCTCCATTTTCCTTCTCATGCGTTCCTGTTCCCCGCCCCGCCCGTTCTCCTTTCCCTTTTTGTACTCATTCACCCCTCTATTCCTGTTTCTCTTTCCTACTCTTTCCTCCTGCCACTTCCCTCTTCCTTTTCTATTTTGCATCTCTCTCTCAAATGGTTGTATTGCGGAAACAAAATATGTACACTCATATTTTAAAGGTTTTTTTTTTTTTTAATAAGAATTAAGTACTTTCTGATGAAAAGGAAGGGATTTTGCAGTTCAATTTTTTTTAAGGGAAAACAACTGTAATTATACGGTTGGGTATAATTAGCATTTAAACAGAAGAAGAATAGGAAGGAGGGGAAGAAAGGGGAGCGGGAGGAAAGGAGGAGGAGGAAAGGGGAGGAGGGGAAGAAGATTATTCACCCACAAGATACAACTAGTTGAAAATGAATAATCGAGGCAGGATACTTTCCTGAACGTTATGAAGTGATTTGTAAACATGAGCAGACACTGTGGGTAAACACTGATAATATCTAGTGTGGTGGTGTTCACTGACTTGTCTTAATCATTACTTGACTGTTCTGTGTGTAGACATGCCTCAGTTAACCTTTTAGGCTACAAAATGAAAACCTCCTACTGAGACAGTTTCACTTGCCTCATAAACCTGAGCGTACTTACACTCAGGAATGTCCTTTTTTGAACTAAATTAAAAAAACATAGCATGGATTGTAAGTTCTCTTGTGAAGCCATCTTCAGAATGGTGAATTATTCTCTGTCATTGATCTGGAAGAGTAAGTACAAAAAGAATACCATTAAACTCAAAGTTGTCATCTTCAAATACAATTCTCTTCTCTGGCTGGAATGTTGAAATATTCACTGTTTTTTCTTGTGTAAACAGGTCAAGAGAATTTATTTTCTTTTTAGCTGTCTTTTATAAGAGAAGCTTACTCCATTTGTCAACAAAATGTTAAGAAAGTGAGTTGGTTACTAGTATTCAAGATTGAAATTCTAGCCCCCAAAATAGCAGTGTAGGAGAGGAAAGGCATCCAGATAATGATCTCAGAAACATCCACAAACAATGTGGCTGTTTCTTTAGAAAAGAGAAGGGGTAAAGAGGCTGATTTAATTCCTCAGTCCATTCCTGAGACCATCCGTCCTGTCTTTGAGTAAAGAAAGGACTTTAGGCTGGGCATGGTGGTGCATGCCTGTAATCCCAGCACTTGGGAGGCTGAGGCAGAAGAATTGCTGCAAGTTTGAGGCCAGCCTGGGCTACAAGGTGAGTTTAAAGCCAGTCTGAACTACATAGTGAAACCCTGACTCAAAGAAACAACAATTAAAAAAAAAAAAAAAAAAAAAAAGAAGAAGAAGAAGAAAGAACTTTACCCTGGGGCCTATTTTGGTGTATTGGTACAACTATTGTTGAATGTTTCAGATTCCTTTTGGATCTTAAGCCGTACACACTCCGAGGACAGCTGAGAAAGTGGGCTCCTTCAGACGTGTGTGCGTTGACCAGTTCTAGCAGTCAGCCAGCTGGCACCTTTAAGCTCCTTCTAGTATGGAATGGAAAGCTTGCTCTTAGTTGGGTGTGCTGCTCAAGGCCTCTGTCTGGGTCAATTAACTGTTCACCAAAAATAAACTTGCTTGTTCCTGGACACATGACTAGACTATGTTTCTAGCTTGCCTGGTCATGAGTTGAGGCCATTCAACTGAATTCTAAGCAATGGAATGTGCAGTGACTTATGACATTTGTGGGCCAAAGCTTTTAAGAAATAAGCACATTTCTTTCTTTCTCTTTCTTTTTTTACTGGCTAGATGCAGATGACAGTGAGGCTTTTGGGAAGAGAGCTACATGAAAAATAGCATGAAGGGGCCTAATGAGAAGGAGAACCCTCCACCAGTCAGGAAAAAAACACTACTTAACTGGGTAAGAAGTAATGTTCACTATGTTTCAGTATTATATATATATATATCTTGAGATCTAATTTTTACAGATGCCAGCCCTATCCTGTCTTAGTCCATCTGGGGTGCCATAACAAATTACCATGGACAGGGAGGCTTATAAACAAAAGAGATTTATTTCTCACAGTTCTGGAGGCTGGGAGACCAAGACAAAGTCACCAACTAATTCATTGTCTGGTGTGGAACTGCACCATGATCATAGAATTTACTCATTTCACTGAAAGCTCACATGGTGCAAGGGGCAAGGGAGCTCTCTCAAGACTCCTTTGTAAGAACACTAATCCCATTCATGATGGCTCTACCCTTGGACTTAATCACCTCCCAACGGTCCTACTTCCTAACAAGGCACAAGTTATCTGATCATATTAACCAACCACCTAGTGATTGGAGTAGCTAACAATTAAAGGAAGCAATGCCAACAGAAATGCCTTTCCATCTCAGAAACATAATTATTTTTATCTTTTCTCCCTTTTATTTCTCATTTTTACTTTATAATTGGATCCCTATTTTTATGTTTGTTTGTTTGTTTATTTGGAGCATAGTCTCATCTTTAAAACTTCTCCCTCACCCCCCACACACCAAATATGATTGAGCTTAGAAAAAGTTGGTAGGAAAGATTCGCATAAATAATCCATGGATGTAACTGGGAGAGTTATGGGATGTTGGTGAGACATGTGGCATATTAGCAGAAGAGCCTAAGGTGTATTCAAGATGTCAGAATCGTTCCCATCACTACGATGGTGAGTCAGAGACAGCTGTCCCTTTGGGACGATGATGGATTTATTTTCGAGTATGTTAAGTTTTAAAATTTTTGTTCAAGAAAATGAGCATTGTTTATATTCCATCTACTTGTTCAACTGTCAAAAAGTAAATATAGGTATAACATTAAGCTAAATAGTATGAACTGTCTTTTGCGGGGAGTTGAGACAGGGTCTCGCTCTGTAATTCAGGCTGCCCTTGAACTCACTATGTAGCCCAGGCTGGCCTTGAACTCAAGGTGATCCTCTTGCCTGAACCTCCCAAGTGCTGGGATTACGAGTGTGCACCACTACTTGACCACTTGGCTGGCTGAACCATCTTATTTGTAAAGTCTTTTTCCTTAAAGATTCCTGAGGATTTTGATTTTATGATATATAGTTATATTTAGCAACTTAGGGAAAGTTCCAGTAAAAAACCTGATCCAGAGTACTTACTTGATGAAATTGATCTGATAATTTCTACAAAGAAATGGTTTTATTTACCTAGATATAAATTAAAACATGAAGATGTTTTAGAATTTCAAATATAATCTTTAAAATACTAAATTATGAGACAAGTGCAACTCGTACTATATTGTAAGAAAGCAGAGTCGAAAATTCAGGAAACAATTACTGAATTCCTTTCACATATTAGATGATGTTATATTTGCTGTCCATTGTTGAATCAAATTTATGCACTTTGTTTTTTCCATATATTTTTATTTGCAGAACAGACAAATACATAAATATATACTCGTATGTTCTAAGTTTGTGTGACGTCACCTTATATACCACTAGCAAAGTGCACAGTTGATAGTACCTTAAAGTGAACACTTTGTGTGTATATATGTGCTAGTGTTGCTAGGACTCAAACTCAAACTCAGGGCCTCACACATGTTAAGAACACGCTCTACCATTAAGCTACAAGTACACTTCTCTCCCCTCCCCGCCTTTCTCCTTTTCTATACTTAGGACTGAACTCAGGGCCTTGCACATGCTAGGCAAGCACTCCACCACTGAGCTAGACTCCAAGCCCATTTTTATCATTCTTTATCTTCTGATTTTATTTAGAAGCTCCTTAGAACTTTTTGGGAAACAAGTAGAGTCTGAGATTTTCCTGAAGAATGTTAATTGGCATGTGCTCTCAAGAACAGCACCTAGGGCCGATGAGATAGCTCAGTGGCCTAAGTGCCTGCCTGGCAAGCTCGAGGGCCCAAGTTCGACTCCCGGAACCCACATACAAAAAAAGGGCTGGTGATATTGCTCAATGGCATGGTCGCCTGCTGGCACACGAGGTCCTGAGGTCAACCCCCGGTACCCACAAAAAAAAAAAAAAAAAGAACAGCACCTATAAAAAGAGTAAGGAAAGTAGGACTGGGCAAAAGAAACTGGGCTGAATGCAATTGAAAAAGAGGCCTCAGCGGATCACAGACAGAGTTTTGGAGCTGGGGTGCCCCTTCAGAATTGTCCCAAATTCAGGGAAAGTATCCGGGCCTTTTGAATACTAGTGTTCCCAGGAAGGTGTGTAACCTTGGACAAGATAGCTTTCTTTAGTCTAGGATAATTCCTAGAAAGGAACTGAATTTGAGCCATTAGTATCCAAAATCCAGCAGGTAAGAGTGGGTTTCTTGGTTGAGAAGGAGTTGGTATGGATGTAATGTCCACTGTTTGTGTATTAGTGGGGACTGTATCATGTTGTTATAAAAAAGATAGACATAAACAGGGATTTCAGAAAAAGGAAAGAGAAGACAAACAATAAGTCAATATTTGGAGCAAAGGGAACTATCAAGGAAGTAGTGTAAAGTAAGTGAAATATAAAAACTAAATTTGTGTTTATTAAGCATGAACTCTGGTTATATAGCGCAGTGCATTCTTGTTGAATATAGGAATTAAAATGGCCCAAGGTCACTTACTACCTGAGAATTAAAGTTACAACAAGCACCTGTGAATCATGATTCAGAGACTTATACTGTAACTTTCAAAGCTCATTAAAATGATTGTAAATTCATTCTGTGAAACTATTTTACCAGTGGGAATCATTGAGTCAGAAGAACACCTCCAGAATACGAAGAAACAGTAAGATGAATATTGATTTTACGAGGGAAGATATTTTGGTTTGGCAAATTTGAGTCTTGGCTTATCTATGAATTACCAACTTTTTAATAGAATGCCTTTATTTTCCCCTGACTTCGATCTGGTTGTAATTTTTAATTGCCAACTTTTAGGGATCCTCAGGATGATTAAAATTATGTATATTTGGCTTTGGAATCCACTGTAAGAATTTTTTGGTAGCCATCTGAGTTTGTGTTCCCACAGAAGCAGACTCTGAAAGAGTGATTCAAGAGCTAGTAGTTTATTTGGAAGCCACAGGGAACATTGGGATGGTAGAGAAGTGCGTGATACAGGAGCGGCAAATGCAGCCAATCAAAGGTATGTTAGGATCTTGACCCAATTGTAAAACAGAATACACATTTTAGAATTATCTGGACTCAGAGATGAAAAAGTTGGATTATCCATCTCCAAAGCTAACTGATCACTGGGCCCTCCTGGGTGTATTAATTCTCTTGAACTTCAAACCTGTTTCATGTACAGGTAGCGAAGTCTCCCTAAACTTAGGGAAATGGTGTCAAGAATGGAGAGGACTAGATACAAATGGTGGAAGCTTGCAGGTAAAATCTGAGGAATAATGGCAGGGACCTGTCATTTGTAGCCTCTCCTACATTGCCAATTCTAAGTATATTTTGCTTGTTTCAATATTTAAATTGGCATCTACCACCTGAGGACATCTCAAATTGTGGCCAGGAGAAAGAACCTATGTGCATGCAGAGAAACAAGGCCATTCTGAGATTGAGCCCGGAATAAGCACAGGGGAAACCTGAATATCATCAGTGCTCTAGGAAAAGTCCTGTGTATGAGAGCCCATAGAAGTTTCTTCTATTCTTTCTGGAGAATAAGAGCAGAATGGAAAATTTTCAGGTGGCAGTTACCTTGGTTCTCTGCCAGGTGTATCACTGACTGCTCACAAAGCTCCACCTGGTATTTACCACTCCACAAAAGAAAATAGTTCTTTTGCCGATTTTCAGGTCATATTGTGCATAAGGTGAGAAAGATGAGACAACACAGTGGGGAAGAATGAGAAAAAATTTCCCGTAGTTTTTGTTTGTTTTTATCATATAACATCAGTTATTTCTACCATTTTAGGTAATGTAAGAATCCAAAGTATTTTGAGTCTTTTACTAAATTTTGTTTATTAATCTCATATCTGAGGAAATAACATTTTGATCAACTCACTTCCTGAAGGGTTTATTTCACATCCTTGACTTAGATTACTGTGGCGCAGTAAAGGGACAAACTTTACTCCTCTTCCCATAGAGAGCTGGCTGAGAGCCACTCTGGGCTCCCTAACACATGAAACAAAGCCTGGAGCAAGAGATATCCTGACTTCAAACACTTGCTTATGCTTTCACTAAGAAAATTCCCCCCAAATTTGCTTCTGCGGAGAAAAAAAAAATCAGCCTGGATGATATTACCAGAAATAAATGTTCAACTCATTTACTTAAGAAATCTTTATGGGCATTGAACCTAGAGCCTTTGCACTAAGCTACATCCCCAGCCCTTTTTGTATTTTTTATTTTTGAGACAGGGTCTTGCTAAATCACTAAATTGCCCAGACTAGGCTTAAATTTAGGATCCTCCTGTTGCAGCCTCCCAGAGCGCTGGGATTACAGGCATGTGGCACCCACTCTGCTCATTATGTACTTTTGTACTGAGTACCTAATACCAAGAGATGCACAGGCCATGTTCCTAATCATTACCGAATTTATCAATATTCAACACAGAAGGCATGTAAGCAACTAATTATAATCCAACAAAAATGGAATTAATATTCTGATATCCAATGAAAACATTAATGGTGCTCATACCCTTCCTTCATTAAGTCTTATAGCCCTTGTATTTCACACCACATTGTTCAGCAATTTTTAAAATTTTCCCTCAGTGGTTTATTGTTGCTTTCCCAATTCTAGTCAGAATCTACTTAAGAAAGGAGATACTCAAGAGCAGTGCTTCTCAGACTTTAAGTGTATATAAATGCCCGTGATTCTCCATGTCCAGCAAGGTCCCAGGTGCCCAGACTGTTGGTCCTCTGACCAGTTATTTTGTCTCTTACAGCTCTCGCTGTACTGCTTAACAAATATCTGAAGGTTCATGATTGAATACTTAATTTTGAAGTCATCAATCACTTGGTAAACTAGCTAGAGAATTCTTTTTTTTTTTTTTTTTTTGTGTGGGTACTGGGGGGTCGACCTCAGGACCTTGCGCGCCAGCAGGCGCCCGTGCCGCTGAGCGATATCACTGGCCCCTTTTTCGTATGTGGGATCCGGGAGTCAAACTCGGGCCCTCGCACTTGCCAGGCAGGCGCTTAAGCCACTGAGCCATCTCACCGGCCCAAGAGAATTCTTATTCTGTGGTAGACATTCCATGTGTTCAGAAAGTTGTAGGGCAAATTGAATGTGTTGGTACATTCTCTCCCCAACATTTATCACCATTTGATTATATCCCATATGCACAGGCTTAATGAGCAAACATAGGTACATCTTCTCTGCTTTTTTGAAAAAAAAAAAAAGGAAATGAAATGTGTCTTCATATTTGCTTCTGGTCTATCCATAGAATTTCTCAGTTAACATTTCCTCACAGTTATTATATTTGCTTTGCACATAAGTTCTTTTGCTAAGAAGGGTGTGAAACTGAATGCTGGCTATAACAATGATTAAGCCTCAATGCTGTGTAAGAATTTTAGAACAATGAATAGTGAGAACCTACTGTTAGTCTAACCTAGTCTCCCCAAAGAAACCTAATCAATCAGGCATAGCCTGCCCTGCTGTTTGATTCCTCTAGCAGTTGAATGTTGAAATTAATCCTACATTGCTCAATCTTTGATATCTTAGGCCTTTCGTACCCCAGTGTGAGCCCCTCCAGTACCTGGTGCCTCCTGTACACCCCAAATCTGGTCCTTTCTTCTGCTCTTTTGACGACAACAATTCTCCGTACCAAATTTTCCTGCCTTGTCCTTTGGAGCTGTTCTTCTCTGGGTTGCAATGTGAGTGATCTTACATGAACACCAGTAAGTCACTCCATCTTAAACCTTTCCACATGCCTCCTTGTTGCCCTCAGGAAATGTTGGGACTCACTAACACAAAGCAGATAGGTTGCCCCCTCCTGCACATATGCCACCATGAAATGTGTTTTCACTTCAGCCAGCCACTTTTGTTTCTGGAGTGTCCCATACTCATTACTCCTTGTTCTTCAAGGGCTGTTTCTTCAATCTGCACAATGCCTCTGGTTTTATTCCTCCTTATACATCAGGTCTAACCAACAGTGTCTATCTTTGGGACTTCTTCCTTGCATTCCATTCTGAAGCTACCAGGCTTTACTCCCATCAATGCTCCTACGTACTACAGAGTATTTTCCCATTTTCTTGTCCGTGCTTTCAGTCAGGCAAAAAGGTTTGACAGACAGGCATTGCCTTTGTCTTGTTTGCACAGTATCCACATGGCCTGGCACACAGTTTTCAATAGGGCCGGTTTCACAAGCACTCAGAAGGGAGCTGTGTGCTTCAAGTTTAATGCTTGACAAGTGTTGTCTTTACTTCTCAATGATTTATCTCCAAATTTGTGTTTTGTAAGTGAAGTCCAGTGGAACAACGGAGCATGCACAGGCTTGGAGTGTAGGCTTCTACCTGGTCACGTCTCCCTGATGCTCCCCTGCCCATACACAGTGATCACCGCTGCCCTCCTATCCCCTCTCCACCCCAGCTGGGCAAATGTGGAGGACTTGTGCCCACCAGTGGAGTGATGAGCAGGGTCCACAGTGTCTGAAAGGGTCCTCAGACTCTCCTTGCCCAAGGGAGCACGATTGAATAGCAAACTAAAACATATGGCAGTTTAAGGAGGAGAACACGCATAAAAGGAAACCACTTTTTCCCTGCTTTCTGAACAAAGCGACCTGCATATCCATTTTCCTATGGGCCCTTCACATTGTGCAGCTGGCCTTGGCTGTCAGTGTTTGTTGAAGAGGTGAATCCAAGTAATTTGATGAAGTAAATGCATGTTTTTCTTTCACAGCAGTCACCTACAGAGATTTTCAAACAATACAGTCATCTCCCTAAACTATTGAAAGTTTTTTGAGAATTTAACTCATTCGTTTAATCATTATTTTTTGAGCAGTCACTATTGCCAGTTTCTTGTGTATAACAGTTAATTATTCAGGTAAGACTGGAAAATCTATTTTTGGAATGACTCTTGGGTAGATTTACTTTTTGAAAGAAGCAAAAAGTCTTTGGGGGCCATATTTAGTGAATGAAGTTAAATAATACAAAAAATATAATGAGAATAAACTATAATTATGGAGCCATAATTTAAAATATTGGATTTCTTATGTAAGTGGACTGGATCTGAAGATAATTTCCAGTTATAAGTTTTAGACCCAGATATGGTGGCACACACCCCTAACCCCAGCACTTGGGAGGCTGAGGAAAGAGGCCAGCCTGGACTATACAGTGAGTTCAAGGCCAGTGTGAACTACATAGTGAGACCCTGCCTCAAAAAGGAAAAGAACAAAATAAAAAACAGAAAAAAGTTTTTAAAATATTTCAAAAAGCTTTACTAAATGAAGAGTATCCCGAGATGACTATCTTGAAGAAGAAATTCCAATTTAAAGGCGGGAGTTTTAGAGTAAATACATTTAAAAAAAGAAACTTTTTTAGCAATTTCTATTTTTTGATCTTGTCATTTCTATTTTTAAAAAGTTTTTCTTATCTATTACTTTTTCATCTAATGTAATACACAAAAGTAGTCTTCAAGTGATCAGAATGTTTGTATTACTAATAACCTGTTTTCATAATCACATTATTGTCATAATTTCCACCTTGATTTTTTTGCTGCTCTATTAGAGCTTCCAAATTATAATTTTTTCCCTCATCTTAAAAATCTTTATGGTAACCTATTTGTTTTGCAATTTAGTTCCTTTCTAGGTTAGCCACTTAGCTGCATTATGTTAACTTCATAGAATTACAGTGAGGACTACAGTGGAACCAAAGAATTCACATATACAAAGAATTTAGAATACTACCTGGCATATGGTAAACAACACATAAGAACTTTATTATAGTAGTTATTGTCTGGCCCTATGCCTCTAGCTGAGGGGTAGGCAAACCTTTTCTCTAAAAGGACAAGTAGTAGATATTTTAGGCTTGTGGATCAGACGATCTCTGCCACAACTACTCAACTCTGCCATTTTAACACTAAAGTCAGCCTAGATAATACACAAATAAATGACCATGGCTGTCTTCTGATAAAACTTCAATTACAAAACAGTTGGTTAGATTTGGCCATGAGCTGTCATTTACAGACCCATGACAAGGCCTTTTTGACTTGAGTTGGACTGTAGATGGCTGGTCAAGGCTTAGCAACAGTGACCTCAGCCATCAGAAGCTTACGGCACAGTGGGATTGAGTGTCCATAGCTATTACAGCCCGAAGTGAGGCCAGAGTTAATATGTCCCTGCACAGGGCAACTGGCTAGTGGACGTAGTACAGGAGGCAGACTATAACTGGAGAATAGGGAGATAACACCGTGTATTCCACTTTGCAAAATCTGTTTTCTCCTGGCAAAGTGATTCAGTGAGCATTTTATGAACAGCTACTCAGTGCCTGGATAAGCAAAGGTAACAGAAGATCCACAGCGGGTTCATCTTATACTCTGTGTACCTATACAAGCCCTGTATTTCAACCAGCTAATATTTAGGTGTCATCTCTAATTTAATCTTTTAAATCAGACAAAGATTTTTTTTGTGGGGGGGTTGCAGGCCACTGATTTCCATGACATAACATTCTTTGCCCTTACAGATGTGTGCGTGTATGTGTGTGATAATGGGGATCACACACACACACACACAGCCCAGGCCCTCCACACTAAGCTTTATCTCCAGCCCTTTTTTATTTTTTATTTTGAGACAGGGTCTCACTAAGTCACTAAGTTACCTGGGCTGGGCTAGAACTTTTGATCCTCCTGCCTCAGCTTCCCAGAGCACTGTACATCCTGTTGGCCTTAGAATTTTTGATGAGCCTAATTATTAGCAGAAACTGCAACTCTATTCAATTGTTATATCGACCCCTGACCTGTTTCGTGATCATGTCCCATAGGACTGGCCTCAAAGAAGCCAGAAAGTTAAGCCTTATATCATTTTTTTTCTCATGTTGTATCATCATGCAGTGTGCTTGCCCAAGTAATAGATAGCTAAGTAGTTATGGACAGGATATATATTTTCTCTAAGAGGTTGATGTCTTCATGCACCTGGCAGTCAGCCTGTTCTCTTTCACAATTTCCTTCCAGTTTTGCAAGGCTCCCTCCTTAAGGTAACAAAAATTCCTTGCCTGAGTGAAGGTATTCTACATTCACTTTGTGGTTTCCAAATGTGGAGCATTTCCTACATTCCTCCGGATGATCCGGACTTAAATTGGGTTTAGAGACTACAAATTTTTTCCTTTAATTCCTCCATTGACTGGTTCAAGAGATGTGTTAATGTTAATATTTTAATTTATTTCCTATCATTTTATTGTTAACTTTTTCATATATTACTTTCAGTTGATCATTCACAGATAGTGACAGTTCACTCTATAAAGAAAAAATGAACTGTTTATTCCTTTTACTGTCACACACCCAAGGTTACACTTTAGATACTAGGTGTGTGTGAATCCCACACACCTCACACACCAAGCAGTTCTCCCGTGGACACCAACTCTGTGTCCTACGACTCAGTTCTGACACTAACTGGAATTACTACACAGCGTGAACTGGTGAAGGGCTCAGCCCCACAAGACTTCCCCATACTTCAGCCACCAATTGCCAGCAGTAGGCTCCCAACTTCTGTGCAACCTGGTTACAATCTAGAGGCTAACACAATCCTCTCTTAGATGGATCAATTTGCTGGAGTGGCCTCAGGTTTCACAGAAGCACCGTGCTTTCCAGTTTATTGTAGGTGGCCCTCGACAGCCAGTTTCAACTGCCCACAGATCAAAAATATTTGAAAAAATTGCTTCTGTACTGAACATGTAGAGACTACTTTTTCCTTGTCATAATTCCCTAATGATATAGTATTACATTTATTATATAATATTTACATTGTGTTAGGTATATAAGTAAATAGGAATAATTTAAAGTATATGGGAGGTTGTGCATAGGTTACATGCAAATAATGTGAGTTTGAACATCCATGGGTTTCGGTGTCTATGGGGGAGTCTGTGCCTTCTGAGGGATGACTTTACATTAATAACAGATATGATAAAGGATACTGGTGAACAGCCAGATGAAGAGATACATAGAGAGTGTCCTGAGCACAGGATCTCCGTCTCTTTAAAGTTGGGGTGCACCATATTTCTGGCACACAAAAGTGTTTCCCTACACAGAAGCTCTCTGAACCCAATAATCAGGGATTTCTATGGAGACAATTTCTATGGAATCATCCTGTAGGCATGATCTATTATTAGCTCAATTTCAAGCCTTGTTGTCTATCCTGGAGAATAGAGGGTGAGATGGAAAAATACCAAGCTTCTAATTAAGCCTTGGTCTTCCTGGTGACCAGCCCCTATCTTGAAGCCCACCCAGAGTCACATCTTTAGAACAAAAGATGTTTCTATCACCTAGGAAATCCAAGAGATTATGTGCTCTGTGTAAGGGATCAAGGTCAAAGGCCAAATATTAGAACAAAATTGTATCTCTTACCCCTTCCATTCATTAATTTTCAGAGCTCTGTGCCAGGAACCAGGGTCAGAGTCTAAGTACATATTTCTTATATCACAATATTACAACTCTGTATTAAGTTTATATCCAGACATATGATAAGCACATTACTCCTTATGTACATATACCAACTCCCCACAATAAATGAAATCATTATGTTCTGCAAACATGTAATAATAAAAATTTTAAAAAGAATAGGCACCATCTCTGCATTCATGGAATTTGCTCTTGGGTAGTATGGGAAGACATTAAAGAAGTTATCTAACAGGTTGGAGTAGCATGTAATTACAACCAGAAAGAATTGCTAGGAAGGAAATGACTATTTATAATAATGCTTTCTGTTGTTGGTGGCAGGGAAATGGTGGTGGTGGTGGTGGTCTGTGGTAGATGCGTGTGTGTGTGTGCTTTGTACTAAGGATGGAACCCTGGACCTTTGTACTGAACTACATCCCTAAACTTTTTTCATTTTCTTTTTTTCTTTTTTTAATTTTAAGACAGGGTCTTGTTAGGTTACCTACTTGCCCAGTCTGGGCTTAAACTTGCAAGCCTCCTGCCTCAGCCTCTCAGAATACTGGGATTACAGGCATGCACCATCACACCCGGTTTATAACAATGTTTCTTAAACTCGCTGATGATAAGAATCACCTAAGCCTCTGAAGTTATGGGTTCTTTTGTCCCATCCCAGACCTACTGAATCATAATATTCCAGGGAATCATATATTTCACAGGTAATACAATTTAGAAATATATGGCCTTAAGGGTTTCAAATAGAGAATTGCAGATCTATTAATGCTTATTCTGCTTATTTCAAAGATGTTGCAAAATCCAGTGAGATATCAGATAAGGAAATACTTGGCAGGTTAAGGGTGCTATGCATACTTTAACCATGTGTGGTGGTGCATGCCTGTAATCACAGCAGTCTGGGAAGCTGAGGCAGGAGGATTGAAAGTTGAAAGCCAGACTGGCAACTTAGTGAGACCCTGTCTTGAAATAAAAAATAAAGTAAAAAGAACTATGGATGTAGCTCATGTTCCCTGAGTTCAAGCTCCATACTCCACCCCCAAGACAAATTATCTAAAATATTCAAAGTATCATTTTTATTTCCTTCTTTCCTTCTTTCCTTTCTTTGCTGTACCTCCACCACCCCTTCTGGCTGAACTTCACCTCCTTAAGTATTACTTTGAAAAAGCCAGATGCATTAATAGTAACTGTAATGAGTGTCATTGCAGTATAAGGATATTCATAAGCAAATAATAATGACCCCTTCTCTATTTGATGCCCACTCAAAAACTAAGTGGGTTAAACTTGAGCCTTCAGAGGACGGTTGAGTATGCTCTCAGAGTCCAAAAGAAGACTGTGAAGCTGTGAAAGTGAATAGTGAATATTCTCCATTGCATCTTTTTTTGATAGGGAAACAAAAAGAATATCTGAACAAAGAAATAAAACTACAAGAGACTCTGAAAGTCTTATGTGTAGGAAAGGAAACACAGTTGGTAGAGTACCCTATTGCCTAGCAATATGTGAGGGTTTAATAAAGGTAGCATTGAAGTCCATAGGTCACCAGCGTCAGCAAATACAAATTTGAATTGGAAGTTTTCTGCCAATTATTACAACAAATATCCAAAGCCCTTTCAAATAATTATTTTTAGATCAAAATTTCTCTAATTACTGTTTGGTTGGAAGCTGCAGTTTTCGTCTTTGTTTTAAATTCTGTGGGACCAGGGTGTCCCAAACTGGCTTGTTTGTAAGTATCTTCTGGAGTTGGAGGTGTAGCTCAGTGATAGAGTGCTTGACAAGCATGTTTGAGTACCTAGGTTTGATGCCCAGCACCAAAAACACAAACAAAAACAAAATAGCTTTTCAGAGCTCTGAATTCTGCCTTTGAGGAGACGGGATTGTGGTCTGGATTATTCCCATTTCTTGGATGAGGAAACAAAAATCTGGAGGCATTAAGCAATTTGTACAATGTCATGTAGAACCCAAATCTCTTCTTTCCTACCAGTTTTAGATTATCTTAAAGTAAAGTGAGTGTAAATTTCCAAGATGATGTAAACTAATTCAAGCAATTATTTTGACATGAATACACGATAGCATGTTGAGAAGTTTGATTCCATGGCAAGAAATCTTTTCTTCTATTTTTGGCTTCCTAAAAGTCTATTAAGTCTCTTTTTGTGTTTCTCAAAATAGAACCTTGGAATTTCAGATTTTCTTTTTGGTTTAGGTGTATTCTTCTCTAAAACTCATCGCAGTCCTAATTGTGGAATTGGCTGAAAGTCCTAACTGTGGAATTGGCAGTTTATCATTTAGAATACTAAAATATATTTAAAGGGGTGTTTGTCGAAGTTTAGCTGAATGCAAAGAGTGGTCCTCGTTCTATGACATGAGCAACAGGGAGCTAATGCTTGCCCAGCCCAAAAGGAACAATCTTCCGAAACAGAAACCACACCCCGGTGTACTTATGTGTGACCAGACTGGGCTGTGACTTTTAAAGAAAACCGTCTACTTCAAAACATGGACCAATCTTTAAAAGAAGTTTGCTGGCACATATTGGAGTGGCAGTGTACACTGTTTTGTGCTTGCATGCCACGTGTTCCTCCGTGGTAAATTACAGCATTCCAGCCTGATGCCTGACAAAGCTAGATGATCAATGACTTCGAACTGACTTGGAAAAAAAAAAAAAAAATCAGCACTGCAAAAGAAGCAATGAACTAAATGTCAGCCCGTACATGGTTCAGTTCGAGGTCCTCTCCTTACTCACGGAGTTATTTAACCATGGTAGCACTTGTAGTTCGTAGTTTTGGTCAATGTCATTCCTTCTGAATAAATATGTGTATAAAGAAATCAGAAATAGGCCCACAATAGTGTTGTATACATTAGCATGAAGCCAAAATAACTGAAAAGAAAGGAACAATTGAAATGCTAAAATAATTCCTTTTTAAGGATGCTGTAATGTGTCCAAGGGCCTTCTCGCTGAGATACATCTCCAACCCTCTGTATTTTTTATTCTGAGTCAGGGTCTTCCTAAGTCACTAAACTATCCAGGCCAGGCTCAAACTTGCAAAACTTGTGGCTTAGCCTGCCAGAGTGCTGTGATTATGGACACGTACTTGCACACTCAGCTTTTTTTGTTTTATTTGAGACAGGGTCACATTGCAGTGCAGTACAGGCTGACCTTGTTATCCTCCTGCCTCTGTCTCCCGAGTGCTGGGGTTATAGGTGTGTGCCACCATGCCAAGCTAATTCAATCTTTTTGATGTTGAATTGCAGTTTATCATTTAGAACACTAAAATACATTTAAGCATTTCCCCTTATTGATGAACATATTGATGATTGCCATTTTTTTCCTATCACAAGTATTTCAGTGACCATACCTGAACATATGTTCTATCCATACTTTTTATTTAGTGAAAACAGATGAAAATGCTTTGTAAGTGTGAAAAAGAAACAGATGCCTCTAGAAATAGTGGTATCACATTCTAGGTGAACTGCATATCTGCATAGAGATTCCATGTCTTATGTAGCTTGATCTTAGCCATCTGCATCCTTCTCTCTCTCTCTGGATGACTCTTTGGGTAAGAATTGTCCTGAAGTATCTGGGAGTCCCCTAGCCTAGGGAGTTAGTTGCTTCAATAAAGACAAGTAAATTTCTTGGACTATCTACTTTCAGCCCTGAGTTCTGTCTTTAGCTCCAGACCCATTTACCCATCTCTCACTGCATGTTCCCGAGGATATCAAATACAACATGTCCACAGACTTAGACATCTTTGGTTGTTCCTTCTGCAGCATCTGTATCTAATGAGTCACTGTGTCCTATCAGTTTTACTTCCAAACTATTGCTTATATTTTCCATTCCCTTTAGCATTGCTTTAATTTATGCTTTATAACCCAGTGCTATCCAATAAAATGATGTGAGCCTCATATGTAAAGTTGCTTTTTCTTTTTCATGGTGTTGGTGATTGACATCATTCATGAAAGGCAAGTGCTCTACCACTGAGCTATATTCCCCAGGCCTTTTTATTTTTATTGTAAGAAAGGGTCTCACTAAGTTGTCTAGGCTGGCCATAAACTTTTAAACTTCCTGCCTCAGCCTCTCAAATGGTGGGATCACAGGCATGCACCACCATGCCTGGCTTCCAGATATGTAATTTAAATGTTCTAGTAGCCACATTAACAACATCGAAAGAAATAACTGAAATTAATTTTAAATTCATTTACCCCAATATAGACAAAATATTAACATTTCACTATGTAACTTATCTATGATGACTAAAAGATTACTTTCTTTATGTTTGTGTCAAATCTTTTTCAACTTTGGCATATTTCAATTAAGACTAGTCATATTTTAAATCATTTCCCTCCTTAATGCTCTCTGGTAAGATGGATCTGCATTTTTGTGCAGAAAAAAAAAGAACTTCCTTGGTGTTTATGTTACTGGGCTAAGGTTCAGTCTGTCCACAGCTCAAAGGTCAATACTCAGGAGATAAGAGTTAGTAAGGAATCAGGTTTATTCAAAGGCTGGAGTCTTGACAAAATTGAGGGGTTCCTCTTGAAAGTTCCCTCATGGAGGGGGCTGGTCCAGGAACACAAAAACGGGAGAGAAAGGAAGAACAGAGTAGGAAAGCCGTGTGCTAAGTTAGACCTTCATCATCCAAGGTGTTGTCTCCTTTCTTGTCTGGCAGAACATCGCAGTGGATCCTGACCTCTTGTAGCTAATTGCTGGATTTCCTTAAAACAGCTGTACTGCTTTCCTGCCAGTTGAATGTCACAGCAATTTACACAACCAAAGACTAAAGAGGGGCATTACAAAGGTCATCAGGTGTTCTATGTCTTATAAATCTGAAACGTTTAATTATCAGCTAACATCTTAACCATTTAGGTAGGGTATGTATGTTTTTTTTTTTGTGTGTGTGGGTACCGGGGGGGTTGACCTCAGGACCTCGCGCACCAGCAGGCGCCCATGCTGCTGAGCGATATCACCGGCCCCTTTTTCGTATGTGGGTTCCGGGAGTCAAACTCGGGCCCTCGCGCTTGCCGGGCAGGCGCTTAAGCCGCTGAGCCATCTCACCGGCCCCAGGGTATGTATGTTTATATGTATGTGTGTATGTACTTAAGTTTTTTGAGACCAGGTCTCACTCTGTAGTGCAGGCTGGCCTTGAACTCACTATGTAGGTCAGGCTGACCTCAATCGCAAGATCCTCCTGCCTCAGCCCCCTGAATTCTGGGATTATATAAACCACAGCACCCAGCTGGGGCTTCTCTAGAATACTGAGCAAAAGGGAGGGGATGGTAAACCTTGCAAAAAAAAAATATTAGGAAGGTGAAGGACAAAGGGAAGGGGGAAACAAAAGTAACTGCCAAGGACAACTTCCTAAAAGAGCTGCCCCATTACATTCACAATTATTCAAACTCTTTTCAAGTCCACTATATGCCAGGCGGTCTGGGATGCACCCAGTGACAAGCTAGATATAGTTGCTGCACTTGAGTTTGCTTTGTGATGTGAATATAAGCTCCTTAGGAACCTGGAACATTAATCTTTCCCCTTATATGAACCGACTCCCCTTTTTTCCCACCTCATGGTTTCCAATCAGATAATAATAACAGACATTTATTGTTGTTTATATGTAGGTGCTGTACTTGATGCTCTCATTAATCTTTATTGCAATGGGTGAGGAAAGTACCACTAAAACACCCTCCAAAGATGTCAGCCAGGTGTGGTGGCACAAGCCTGCAACCCCAGTACTCTGGGAGGTTGAGGCAGGAGGATGGCAAATTCGAGCCCAGCCAAGGCAATTTAACCATTTAGTGAGACTGTTTCAAAAGAAAATATAAAAAAAAAATGGCTGGGAATATCAGCTCAGGGCAGAGGCTCTGGGTTTAATCCCTAGTACCATCCAAAAGAAAAAAAAAAAAAGGGCTGTTGAGGTGAGTGACTCGCCTAAAGACACAGCTACAAGCACAACGGGAACCATCTCAAAGCAGTCTGCCTCCAGAGCTGCCAGGCTTTGTCATCGAGCTGTCCTGTATTTTCAGATCAATGCCATTGACCTTGCTGTAACTTTGCCTGTGATGCTCTTCTTCCCTCTCTTCTTTGCATGTATTTAATGAAGTGACACTATAAAAGGAAATAAAACCTTCTTTTCTTCTCTCCTCTTATACTAATACGTAACACTTCTGAGACTAGATGTGTGTGTGTGTGCATGTGTGTGTGTGTTCAAACATGCTAAGTAATCTCTGGACAATAACTGGATCCTCTAATTCAATTCAGTTCCGACACTCCCAGGAAAGAGTCCAACCCCATAGGTTGAGCGCTCAGTCCCCCAAGCCAGCCCCCACTTCGGAAGCCTATCATCCAAGTAGTAGGTTGTGACCCACACTTCTGATCAAATGCCTATGAGCAAGGGTTCCCACGGAGCCATCCTTGGGTTTGATAATGTGTTAGGAAGGCCCAGATAACTCAGCAAAACCCTTACCTACAATTACCAGTACAAAAGATATAGACAAAAGTCAGATGAATAGGGCAAGGTGTGGGGGTGGGAACACAGAGCTTCCTTGCCCTTTCTGGGCACTGCCACATATTCAGCAACAGCAGCCTAGAAACTCATCAAATTTTCATTTTCCGTTTGTGGTACTAAAGATTGAACCTAGATCTTCCTCGTCAGGCAAGTTCTCTGCCACTGAGCTATAGCCCCAACCCTTGCTAAATTTCCCAGGCTGGCCTCCAACAAGCCATCCTCCTGCTTCAGCCTCCTGAGCGCTGAGATTACAGGCTTGTACCACTACACCCAAGATAGGGATTCATAGTGAATAACAAAAGACACTACTACCACTCAAGAAAGGCTAAAGGTTTTAGGAGCCTTGTGACAGGAAACAGGAACAAAGATCAAATATATTATACCGCCTATTCCTATGCTATACCACTGTCATTCATGGATCAGTTTAAATCTACTGTATTTCTCTGTAGCTCTTCCAAACAACTTTATATGCCCCCCCATAATGGGCAGCCTCATTCCCTTTCACACCCAGCAGAGTTCATCCCATTTTCTCTCCTTGAGGTCCCCAGAGCCATATTACAGTTACACACATAGCGTTATTGATGTTTGTTTAAATATTAGTGTCTTCTACTCTGAACTCCACGAGGTTGGGACCAAGTCTGTTTTTCTTTTAATTTATTGTTTGAAAATGTATCTGTTTGCCTAGCCAATGGAAAAAAGAATGATGATTATTTAAAACATTTTCCTTTTGTCTTTCCCCCCACTGAGGTTCTTCTAGAAGTCACTATTTCAATGATTTTAGTTTTCCTTTGTTGGATGTCAGAAAATGATACTCCCAGTCTTGTTGGCATGCTGAGTACTTTGAACTAAGAGCCTTTGTAAGTCCTCAGAAGCAGCCTCAGAACCAAGGTTTCTCTGACCTTCCTCTGCCCTCCTGTCTCCAGCCTCTTTCCCTGAGTGCTATTTCTCTGAAATTTCCTTATCTGTCCAATGATAGATTCTCCCCAAAAGAATTCAGTTGTTCCTAGTCCTTCTTATCAATGAGGGAGGATAAAAACCTGTAATCAGGGCTGGTGACATAGCTCAGGAGCATAAGCGCCTGCCCGACAAGCGTGAGGTCCTGTGTTCGAATCCCAGTACCCATGCAAAGGAAAAAAAAGGGCCAGCGATATTGCTCAGTGGCACAAGTGTCTGCTGGCAAGTGCGAGGTCCTGAGGTCGACTCCCGGTACCCACATAAAAAAAAAAAAAAACAAAAAAAACAAAAAAAACCTGTAATCATAGTAAGTACTTACACCACTCCCAGGCAGGTGTCATAGACTCTCACTGTTGTTTTGAGGGCTGCTCCAACGCCAAATCTCATTACCTGGGAGATTCTTATTGCAATAATAAGACAACCTTTCTTCACTATATATCCCCTGCCATCACCCTCCCACAAGTCCCAACTCCCTATTTCTTTCTGTAGTTGAGGATGGTAGATAAATTTCAATCATCTGGTCTTTTTTTTCCCCTTTGCAGTACTGGAGGTTAAACTCAGGGCCTTCACACTTCGCTACATAACTACATCTCCAGCCCTTTCTAAAGTTTTTAGAATTTGAGACAGGTAGGGTCTCTCTGAGTCACTAAGCTGCCCAGGTTGGGTTTGTGTCTGTGATTGATCTTCCCATCTCAGCTTCAGGGTGCTGGGATTATAGGCATGCACCACCAGGCAGGGCTCATCTGGTACTATTTTAGGTCTCATGTTTGTGAGCATCTGTGCATAGGTGTGTAATTAAAAATTTTTTTTGCTCCTGCTAATCTGTCTACTGTCTCTTATTTTATTTTATTTTTTTTGGTGGGTACCGGGGGTCAACCTCAGGACCTCGCGTGCCAGCAGGCACCCATGCCGCTGAGCGATATCACCGGCCCTTTTTTCGTATGTGGGTCCGGGGAGTTGAACGTGGGCCCTCGTGCTTGCCAGGCAGGCACTTACGCCACTGAGCCATCTCACCGGCCCTACTGTCTCTTTAATAAACTCAATTTTCAAAGTTTCAGAGGAGCTGGACATGGATGGTCACCCCCATAATCCCAGCACTGGGAGGCTGAGGCAGGAGGATCATTAGTTTGAGCCCAACTTGGGCAATTTAACAAGACCTTGTCACAAAATAAAAAATGTTAAAAGGGCTGGGATAGTTCAGTGAGAAGGCCCTGGCCTTGATCTTCTGTACTGAGGAAAAAAAAAAAAAAGAGAGAAAAGAAAAAGCTTTAGAGGGTAGAAAGTTTCCCCTCTGTAACACCTTTATAGGATCAAATGACTGAGAATATTTAAACTATAAGAAGAGGCGATGAAGATACATATAATTGTCAAAGGATCCTCTGTTAAAAGTTAAAAGTGGTTTCAGGCTTTGCAGATGACAGAGAAGCTGCTGCTTATCTTTACAAAATATGCCCTGGTTATAGAGAACTGTTTGCAGGAAGACAGTAGGCTCCTTGAGATGAAGATCTTGTCAAGGGGTTGTATCCAAGGCCCTACTAGAGTTACCTATTGCTCCAGAAACCCAGAAGTGTCCTGAATTTAGGCTACAGTTAAAACATTAATTTTAGGTGCTACCAATTCATTTTTAGCGGTGAATTTAGCTTCACATTCACCTTTGTTGAGCAAATATTCCCTTGTGCTACATTTCAGATAAATATTTAAAATACTTAAGAGAACAATTTGCCTCACAGTACCTCAAAAACACTTTATAGCCATCTCCATTTGCACGAAGCAATTTTAACACATTATCTTCTTTACTCAGTCTACCGGCACCTCAGGATGAATTTTAGCTGAGCCTGAGTTACGTGGGCAACTGTAAGTAATAAATTATATAAATTGGACCATTACTACATTATTCTTCTAGGAGGTGGTATGACGTGGAGTGGGAGAAGTACAAGACAGCACAGAAGTCATCAAAATTGTTTGTAGGTTAAATAAACCTACAGGTTTATTCTTTTCTTTGCACAAGATAAATGAAGAGAAACTCATTGTTTAGCAAGCTCTGGTAAGGATATATTTTTATTTGAAGTTGATTATTTAGTACTTTCAATCCTGGCACCGACGGTCATGGCTCCTGTAATGTTCTTGTAACTAACTACTTTGGCCACATGCTCAACTATTACTCATGGTGCTTTTAGGTCTCAGGAAGGGAAGATGTTGGGCCCCACACGTGTTCTGAGAGATGAAAGCCATACCCTCTTGTAGGTGCTAGGGATATAACAGCAAATACAATGAAGAAAAAACTGCTGCCCACATGAAGCTCATATGGAGCACTTGTGTGTGTCTGTGTAGACAGATGGTGTCAAATAAAGCATAAAATAGATGGAATGCTACAAGGAAATCAGTGCCATGTGGACACATACAGCAAAGAAAGGGGAGCAGAGGTGATCCGTATATACTAATTAGAGTTCTGTGGGTGGGATGGCATTGTAAGAGTCTAGGACAAATTCTTTGATATAAATGATATTGACCTTTGAGACTGATAGTATAGGCACAAGTGACTGATGTCTTCATCAATTTTAGGAGGTATTTTTTTTCTCTCTAGTTCTCTACGTCAGTCCTTCTCATTTTTGTTTCATCTTTTCTTTTTCTATTGTTCATCTTTACTTATGAGGCATTTGAATAGTATGATAGAAATAATTCCACATACTAGAACCTAAAACCTGTTATTTCTGTGAACCCCAGCTTATTCATCTGTAAAATGGGGATTCAAAATTGTCTTAGTCTATTTTGTGTTGCTATACCAGGTACTATAGGCTTGGAAATTTATAAAGAAGAGAAATTTATTTTTTCACAGTGCTAGAAACTGAGAAGTTTAAGGTTGAAGGACTGCATCTGGTGAAAGCCCTCTTGCTGCATAGTCCTTTGTCTGAAAGCAAAAGGGCAAAAGACCATAGTGAGAGCAAGAGATTGCATTTGTAGTTTCAAGCCCTTTTACAATTAGCATTAATCCATTCATGAGGGTGGGGGCCTTAGGGCCCAAACACCTCTCCTTAGGCCCTACCTCCCAACACTGTTGCACAGGGGATTAAGTTTCCAAAACATGCTTTTTGGGGGCACATTCAAATCACGGCAAACATATCTTGTAGTGTTGTGAGTATCAGAGACGAAGTATGTTTGCAAAATGTCAGTCCAGCACACTGAGCTAGCTATGGATGACAAAGGGCTTTACAGATACCATCTTGGAGATGGACAGGACGTGAACTCCAGACCCTCTAATACATATATTTCCTTTCATAGCCAGATTCTGCTCTTCTCAACTAAATCTTTTGTTATCTCAGTTAAATATCAAGAGACCCCTGTCAACAACAACAAGAAGCATGCTACGTGCTGAGCACATTTCGAGGTAGTAATCTGCTTCACCTTTCCGTGACCCTGTGAGACAGGTACCTTTGTCATCTCCAGCTACAGAGACAGACACTCGAGAGACACTCTATAGAGAGGACTAGCAAGACTGCAGGAGCCCACCATGGTGTACGGTCAGCGGGGAAGCACCTGAGTATCCAGGTCAGGTGTCCCTCCTCTTTCACAGGCCTCAAGTTGGAGTTCCTGCATGTTATCGTGAGGACCTCTTAGTTCCTCGATAGGGGCAGGCTGCTTCTTCCCTTCTGTCTGTAAAACACGTGGTTTGCAGCCAGGGGAGGTGGTGATCCCCTTCCCACTTCTGAACGTCAGTGGAACTTCCGACTCGAAAAACGAGTTAGATTCTCAGCCTTGGTCAATTAAGCTTTTACAAAGAGGGGCGGGGTCTACAGGGGCGGGGCGTCGGGGGCGTGCGGAATCCTGCGAGCCGCGGATTGGCTGGGACAGATGTCCGTCGCCCTCTCCTCCGTCCCACCTCCGGGTGGCCTCCCGGCTGGGCCGGCGGGAGCGCCCGGCCGGTCGGCGGTGCCAAACTGGCAGGGGGCGTGTCGAGTGCGCGCGTCAGCGCTGCGGCCCCGCCCCGGCCCCTACGCGGCTCCCTCCTCCGGCCGGCGCGGTGCTCCCGCTCGCTCAGTTCTCTGTCCACGCTCCCAGCCGCGGCCTCACTCCGGCGCGGTACCAGCCACGCGGACACGCGCGCCCCGCGTCCCCGCGCCGGCTCTCCGCGCGCGCGCCCCCGCGCCCAGACGCACGTCCGAGCCTCTCTCGCGCGGGCTCTTGGCCGCGGTAGCGGCGGCGGTGGCGGCGGGGAAGCGCGGTAGCGGCCGCCGCGGGCTGCCGGCCGGCCATGGAGGCGGATGGGGCTGGCGAGCAGATGAGACCGCTACTCACCCGGGTAACGAGCAGGGTGAGGGCGGCGGGGTCCGGCGGGGGGAGGGCGCGCAGCGAGCGAAGCAGACAAAGGCGGGGGCGCGGCGGGAGTCGCGGCTCGGCCACTCGCCCGGCCGGCGCCTCGCCAGTCCCTTTGTGTGCGGCCCGGGGCGCGGGGCGCGGGCGGCGCAGGCCGGGTCGGGGCATCCTCGCCGCCACATCCTCCGCTCGGCCCGGCCGCCGGCCCGCCGCGGGGCGCCGTGAGCCCGACCACCTCCTGCCCAGGCTGCGCGGCGCAGGGCGCCCCCGGTTCCCGCCGCTCTCCCCACCCCGGTGGCCTTGGCGTCGGGGTCCGAAGGAGCCCCTCGAAACCGCGAGGAAGACCGCGGCTCCACCTGTCTGTAGCCCCAGGCACTGTGAGGAGCTAGTGAGACTTCTTCCTCCTCGCCGAGTCTCCCCAGCCGGTGCGCGGAGTGCTTTGTTCAGGGAGTTCGCTGGCCGCGTGGACGATCCGCCTGCCTTGGCGGCCAGGGCTGCTTGGCGCTGCTGCCTGCCAGGTCTGCCTGCTCCTCCTGTGGCCCGAGCCGAGGAGGATCCTCCTGTCGCAGGCCAAGTAGTAAGAGGAGAGCCTCGGTGTCCCGAGCTGAGCGGAGCTGCTCGGATTCATCAATTTAGTAAAAATCACCTTTCTCGGGGAGACTGGCTTGGCTTCAAGAATAGAGGGGAGTAAGGGTGAACTTCCATAAGGCCAGGGCCCCAGTTTGGGGTGATGGACGAGTGGCCCATCTTCAAGCAGCAGACTTCCTGCGTTCCTGTGCCCCCACCGTGGTGACTGTCTTCTCCCTTCCTAGTTTGTGACTCAAAGGAGATGAGAGTGTTAGAAATTTTCCTACAGCCAGTTTTTACTCAGACCAGTAAAGGAAGAAAGGTTGCAGGGGAAATTTTCCAGTCTTTACAACTAACAGGAAAATCGCTTTTCACGTGTTTTTATTCAACTTTTCTTTAAACCATCCAACTCCCCTCCTTCCCCCTTAATTTTAAGATTGTCGTCAAGGTCTTGGAGGGCAGTCATTCATTATTTCGTTATGTTCATTTATTAATTTCTCTAAACATAGAAGAAAACCAAGTCTCCAGACAGTGAAGTCATTTAGCAGTGGTTATTGGGAAGATCATTCACAGGGATGGTAATGGAATACTGGAAACTCCTAAGGAATCTTCTGTAATTCTTTGGGCAGTCTTTGAATAAACCATTATATAGCAGCTTTTCTAATAGTGTGTATCAAATACACTGTTGCCTATTTTTATTTGCAAATTTTCAGTTCAGCAGTAAAGAGCATCGTAAGTTTTCATAAAAACTAGAAAGTATGATGTGTTCTTAAATACTGCCTACTTGACTAGCAGAAACAGCATATAAGGCCGTTGCCCTCCAAGTCATTCATACCATGTAATAATATTTATTTAGAACCTATTTTGTGGTGTCCAACAAAGTAGAATCAGCTTTAGCCTAATAGAAGTTATATTCAACTGTGTGCAGACAAATGGCACAAGAATTCTCAACACCGTTATTAATGGTATGGCAGGGGAAAGCTTTGGAAGATTGTATCTCCCAAATCTTTGAGAGTATAAGACTTGGCTGTAGTAAACCTGTACAGATCAGTAAAAGAAATCACATACAGTAAGCTATCAGTCTAAAAATAAAATAGGAGGGCAGTAAAAGATTGAAGGTGTAGAGAATTCAGATTTGAAGACTGTGAGAAAAGAGGAATATTGTAATTGGCAAATGTTTCCTCACCCATTTTTTTCTTGGTAAATGAAAGCCATAAAATTGAGAGATTATATTTGTCAGACTAGCTTTTAATTCACAGCAGACTGCTTAGAAGACTGCCAAAAAAATAGAATAAAATTAATATCCATAAAATACCATTTTAGGCTTTTATGCAAGAAATTTGAATAAATTAGAGCCCATCTGTTTCATAATTTAGCTTTAAGGTTTCTTCTCCTAAAATTCTGTAATTTAATGGATGTGGTGGTGTGCACCTATAATCCAAGCACTCAGGAGGCTGAGGCAGAAGAATCATGAGTGGAAGCCAGCCTGGATTGCACAGTGAGATCCTGTCTCAAAAAAAAGAAAAAATTATAATTTTCACTGATCATGGCATTAGGGTGGAAAGCCATTCATCTTACAAACATACAGTTTTTGTTTTGCTTTTGTAAAAAACTCAATGTAGTATCATTAAGAAGATTGAAATTGATAGTCTTGTTTTCTAGTGTGGGTTAGGTTCTGTTACAGCAAAGAGCACTGCTTAGAAGATTCCCAAGTTTTAAAAAGTGATCTGCTTTCTATTAGGCAGTGATTTAACACAGTTGTTATGCCTGAAATTTTGGTGCTATTGCATGAAAGGTCTTAAATGATTCCTTTCATTTTATGGATATTAAGAATCTCATGGGTGCTAGGCACTGAGCGTACAGCAAATACGGTAGAGCCCTACGTTCATTGAGTTTATTTTGGCATGTGGAATGAACAACATGTTGATAACATTTATATTCCATTTGTGAATGCCAGTTAAAACATTTCATGAGTCTCTTAGACATACTTTTTAAAAAAGTAGTCATTAACATAAATGGAAGATATTAACCCAGTTGGAATTTGTTGGTGATGGGTAGATAGAAGTTTTTTCTGGGTGTGTAAGTAAGCTTTCTCTTTAGGGACTGTGGTTAGATAATGATAACTCTAGAGATATGGCATCCTAGGCATATTATCAGGATTTTGTTACCTTTTCTGTGGTATCTTTGGGCCACAGTCCTTGGAGTTGTAATATAAGGAAGAGACAACAAATCTGCCATCTGTCCAAATGAAACTGTAGGACAATGAGTTGCATCGAAGAATTGTTTTGTTGGGCCAGTGAGATAGCTCAGCGGCATAAGCGTCTGCCCAGCAAGCGTGAGGTCCTGAGTTCGACTCCCGGAACCCACATAAAGGAAAAAAAGGGCGGGTGATATTGCTCAGCGGCACAAGCGCTTGCTGGCCAGTGCGAGGTCCTGAGGTCGACTCCCAGTACCCACATTAAAAAAAAAAAAAAAAAGAAAAAAAGAATTGTTTTGTCTGGTCATTGGATTGGAAAATTGTTAGTCTGTGTACCAGTGATACACAGGTTTTGTTGTAAGAGAATTAGGTGTGAAAAGGGGTATTTTGTTACACTAGATTCCTGTTAGTTGAGTAGGTTGAAATTGAAAGCCAGAGTAGCCTGGTGTTAGATGAACCTCCTATATATTTTAGTGGTATGTGGCAGTGTGTGCTAACCAATATATTCAAAAATTTAGTAGTTACACTTGTCAACATCCTGTAATAGGTTGTTTTTCTTCCTCTTTCCTTCCCCCTTCTTATATGTCTTACCACAAATATGATCTTAAAGTAGATAGGATCTGCAACTGACAAAATGGGCCGTTTATATAAAGGAGCATACAGGTGTTTCATAAGTTTATGTTACATGTTAATCGTAGATCAATATAGATGTTGACTTACGTCATAGTTTCCTTTTGCTGATTATGGTTTCTTTTGTAGTTACTATTTTGTCTGTGTTCAACATTTTTAGTTTTGCAATAAACATGTATCAGTAATGAAGCTATTCTAACATTCTAGCTTATGATGAAATTTGCATCTGTATTTGTTTAGCAAGCAACTTGGATGTTTTGTTGAGTTTTTACAATTTGGGAAAGTTTAGGATTATTTGTAATTATGATGGTAAATCCCCCAAATGTCTGTGGTTGGCATTGTTACAGAGTTTTAACAGTGCTGAGGACAGAGGGCTAGCTGACTTGGAGTAGTGCTAAATTGCTGAAATTAGTGATTTTTTACCTCCATGGGTTGCACATCTTCAAAGAGTGTTATAAGAAGATAGTGAACAAACACATCCTTTCAGATTTGCTTTTTTTGGTGGGGGGGGGTGGTACTGAGGATTGAACCCAGAGCTTCCTGCATGCTGGACAAGCACTATGCCATGGAGCTACATCCCTAGCCCTTTGAGACAGTCTCACTGAATTACCCAGGCTGGCTTCGAACGTTGAGAGCCTCCTGCCTCAGTTTCCTGCGTAGCTGGGATTACAGATGTGTGCCCCAACACCAGGCATAGATTTGCATTATATCTGGAGTTGATGTGCCAGAACAGACAAGTTCTAGTTGGGCTGTTGTAAGCGGATTTTGAAATTTCCTCCAAAGTATTTTAAAATACTTTAATTTTTCTTAAATTCTAATTTAGTTTAATGAGCTTACTTAAGTAGTAGTTTTTTTTTTTTTTTTTTTTTCCTGGTACTAGGGATTAAACCCAGGGGCACTGTACCACTGACTTACATCCCCAGACCTTTTAATTTTTAAATTTTGAGATGGTGTCTTGTTAAGTTGCCTGGGCTGGCTTCAAACTTGAAATGGCCTTAGCTCCCTGAGTACTTAGCTCCCTGTGCACCACTGAGTCTGTTTTAAGCAGTACCAAAGTGAAGGGTAGAACACAATGCACCTTTCATAATGAAACAAGAAAAGTGGGTTGATATTTTGAGTATCCTTTTTTATTTCTTTTGCAGAGAATGTTTTGTGGACTAGTGTCATTTGGTTCTCATTCTGTTCACATCTCAGGCAGTATGGATCTCATCCTCTCTCAGTATTCCAGGAATATGTTGCTTATTTTCTGTCAGGTTGCCCAGTTGGGAGAAGCTGTTGAGTTGTATATCATCTCTGACTAAGAACTTGAGAAATGGATATATGTTTGAAAATAGATACAGAAAGATGTCTGTATCCTATTTTATTAGAAGGGAAAATGGAATTGTTTTCCTCTCCCCCTTCTCTAGGCTTTGATCATGCTAGGCAAGTGCTCTACCACTGAGCTCTATCCCATTCCATGAATGGTTTCTTTTTTTTTTTTTTTTTTGTGGGTACCGGGGGGTCGACCTCAAGACCTCGCGCGCCAACAGGCGCCCGTGCCGCTGAGCGATATCACCGGCCCCTTTTCCGTATGTGGGATCCGGGAGTCGAACTCGGGCCCTCGCGCTTGCAAGGCAGGCACTTACGCCACTGAGCCATCTCACCGGCCCTCATGAATGGTTTCTAAAAGAGTATGAAAAGATGACAGTCTTTTTCCCTAACGACTTGCCATAATGTCTAAACACTGTGTGTTTGTACTTAGTGCATGCTATTTTATATACAGAATAATTTCAGTTTAATACTGTTCTTTATTCTGGAAAAATATAGAAAATATACAGAAATCCTCTTAGGAATTGATGTATTCAACAAAAATAAGAAGAAAAAATTATGTACAGTGCACCGTCTTCTCATTGAGTACCATGTTAGTACTGCAGATGTTTCCATTATAAAAATACTCTAAGAAACAAATTTTTGGTAAGGAATAATATTTTACATTTTATCTTGTCTATTGAGATAGTGTCTTGGCGTAGAAAGCATCTTTCAGAATTTGAGCACTTTTTAGTATTTGCTATGGGTAGGAGGAGCTAGTGAGGGATGGGGAAATTGTGTGAGGGATGTGAGGTGTCACAGACTGAGAGCCTGAGAATATGAATAACTACAGATGCCGTCTTTAGGCAGATGCAAATTAGCATGAAGCTCCTTGCATGGAACCTGGTACTTTCAGGACCAGATGTAGAGTAATCATGCCTGGGATTGCTTTGGTTTCCATTTAAAACTCAGACTTTTATTTTTCTTTTCTGTGCAGATTGTTACATGCAAATTTGAAACAAAATTGTTTTTCTAAAAGCTGGTGCTGTCAAATGTGAAATGTATTACTTTCTAAAAAATCGCTGAAGCCAGGTGCTATGGTGCATGCCTATAGTCCCAGCTATTAGACAGGCTGAAGCAGGAGGCTTCATTGAGCCCAGGAATTCCAGGCCAGCCTGGGCAACATAGTGAAAAACAGTCTTAGAAAAGAAAAAACAAACCTCAATTTCATATTGCATAAAATGATTTAAAAATCAACTTTCTTAATCCTGTAAGAATCCAGTTTATATGAAATATAAGACACCTGTGTAAAAATCAGACCACAACCCCTGGTAACCATTCTCACAGTAATTTTGCTTAATCATTAGTTATTGAATATGAACCCTGTGAGTATGCTTTGTTTGCTTAGCACCACAGTGTGCTTCATAGTGAATTCTTTGCTGGCTTTTTATTAGCTTTTCTGTAAAATGCTCTGGGTTGTGCCCTGGTCTTTGGAGTATTAATGGTGCCGTAGGCAATATGGCACTGTCCAGTTAAAATTGCTTTTCATATAGAGAAATGACCAGAGGACCTGTGGATTTGCCTCAGGGGTCCGTTAATCCCCAGAAACTATGACAAAGTTTGTGCTTGTGTGCATTTTTTTTGGGAGAGGGTCAAATAGCTTTATATTCAGATCTCAAATAATGTTATGGTCCAAAAATGCCAGCTAAAGAATGTATTCCAAAAATGAGCTCAGCTGGCTTTATGACTTCTTTAAAAGTTCGTATTTTGTGTGTGTGTATTTTACTGGTGATTGAACTGAGGGCCTTTGAACCACTGAGCATCCCCAGCCCTTTTCATTTTTATTTTGAGGTAGGGTCTTACTAAATTGCCCAGGTTGGCCTTGAATTTGCGATCCCCTGCCTCAGCTACTCATAATGCTGGGATTACAGGCATGTGCCACTGCTTCCAGCTCAATGTTCATAGTTTTCTATTTTGCTTAAATCCTTCTCAGTAGTAATTACATCCATCCCATAACATTCCGTGGTTTATTTCACAGAATGCTAGACCTAGAGGAGGTTCTGCCAAGGAATCATTCTGTAGCCAAATAAATTTAGGAAACGTTATGTATTTTGTGGAGACTTAGTTTTCATTTGTGACCTTTGTACTTACCTTTGACTGAGGATCATGAATATTTTAAACATTTGTTCAGATTGTTTATGTTTGTTGAAGTTATTGTGGCACTGTCCTCAGGGACATTGTTTTCCTGGCTTTGCTCCAGAAGGCGTCCTTACCTGAGTTCACATGAATGGTCGTGCACCTCAGCGGTACCGTGGGAAGACATCCCTGCAATTGTAGATTACTCAGATTATACACATACTGTGTGTAATGTCCATCACTTCATTTTAAAAAAGTGAGAAATAAGCCTACAGAAATGATTTCCATTTTGCTAATTTCTGGGAGCCAGTATTTGGGGGGAAATACATGATAATTTTTTGGCCTTCTCTTGAAACCATTGTTATGAGTATAATACTGAGTGGCATTTAGAGACTGTATAGTCTCTGGATGAAATAAGGAAACCCTACTTAAAGTTCTACCACACTCCCCTAATTCTAGCACTGAGCAGGAGGAATGGCATCTTTCTCACATTGATGCAAATCCTAATCTAGGATTTACGGTTTTGTCTTTTGCTGCAGTGCAAGTCAGTGAAGACTAGATAACTGACATTTTAAAGAAAGCCAGCTGTGAGCCTTGCATTTATTAGGTGTCTGATTTAGACACTTATCATCTCTGTGATACAGATGTGAAGTCATGGACAGAGAGATTTTCTAACAGTTTCCTGGCCCTACAGTTAGTAAGAGGCTGAGCTGAGATTTGAATTCACAGTTAAACCACTACATGACCCCTTAATTTCCATTTCTCATTGTGGGGTTACCATACTAGATGATTTTACTTATATGATACTTGAAAGCTCTGTTTGCTTCAGATAATTCCACGTTAACTATAGTTGTTTTCCTCAGTGTTTATTTATTTTAGTTTTTTGGTCCTGGGAATCAAACCCAGGGCCTCACACATGCTAGGGAAGCACTCTACCACTGATCTACACCCTCTGCTCCCTCTATATTTAAAAGTATTGAGTACTGTAACATTTATGAATTAAGTTGCTAATATTATAGAAATTTAATATCTGAATGAAATTTTTCTCTCTGGCTCCAGAGTCCTGGAGGGCTGCAGATAAAATTTCTCTGGGTCATTGCTAAATTCTCTATTAGTGCAATTCTGGGGCTTAATATATAGGAAGCAATAATATTTTTTCAGCGAATGAATGTTAGAATAATATTATGGATATGATTTGAAATTGAGTAGGCTTCCTAATTGTTTAATTAGTTAAATAATAAATTACATAGTTTTTATTTGTGATGTCAATCCTTGAGGAAAAAATTTCATAGTTTTGATATAACTGCCTTGTTCCATTGAAGGGGAATACTGAGTAAATACAGTGAATGTAGTTTGGATTGATTCCAAGGTAAGAGAGTGTTTGGTTTTCCTTGGGCATTGCTAGGGATTGAACCCAGGGCTGCTTGCATACTAGATAAGTGTTCTACAACTGAGCTAAACCCTCAGCATCAAAGTAAGAGTATTTAACGTTGCTTTAAACTTGAAGTAAGGTTTTAGGCAAGTGGTAAGTACCAGTAAAATGAAAATTTATTTTCGCTGGTTTTAAATACATTTGAATTGTTAGAAAACAATGGCTATTTCACACGTATATATTGATAAATATATACATATATATATAAACTCTTGTTTTTTCGTTATGAAAAGTAGTGACTTTCGATGTACACGATTATAAAAGTACCAATGACAAGAAAAGGAATTTCAAGTCTTAGCTCAGATGTCAGCTGATACATGTATTGGGTTGAAATTGTGTTGTTCGTATACTTTAGAATTATTACTTACATCATGGAACTGTCTCAGCTCATCTGCTTTTAGCTTTGTGATTTTGAGCTTTGTGGACCCCCTTCCTTCCTGGACTCTGCTCCCTGCCTTCCCCATCCACGTGTGAGTATTTGTACAGGTGCTGTAACGGGCCAATGCACTGACTCAGTATATTATGTAGTACTTTTTTTTATGTTTGTTTCTTTGGTTTTTGCTCAAAGTTGTTCCCAAATGACCTTATATTTAATTGTCAAGAAGGAGCTTCCTTATCCATTTTATTTTTTTTTTTTGTGAATGCCATTAGTAGTGGCCTCATGAAAGTTTCTGTTATGAGCTGTGTTGTATCTGAGCAAGTTGGTCTCTTTTTTTGTTAGGATTAAGGAATTTGTTCAGACTACAGTTGACCTTCACTTGGCCTTTATTTACTTATTTTCAAGCTGTTTTTGTTCAGTAATAGGAAATTCAGTAAATAACCACAAGCCCAAACCCTCATTTTCAAAGGTAAAATTTGCAGGTAGTGTAACCTTGATAGAAGGAGTGTGATTTGGATTCAGACACTTGAGTTCCCTCTAATCTGCTGCCAGCTAGCCTTGGGCAGCTAACATCTTTGAATTTCACTTTTTTCATCTATAAAATTGAAGTCATTATATTTAGCTCATAGGGCTTTTCCATGAACAAGAAAATACTGTGTATAAAATAACAAGTGTCTCTTGGAATGTGGTATTAATAATCATCCTACGTTCTCATGGGGTATGTTCATGACAGAATTGAAAAGGGAATATTGTACAGATTGAGGAAATAGAAAATAGAAAGCCTTGCCTATCTTTAAATCCCAGTATTGAGATATTCTGTGAATAGCTTTTTGTCCAGGGGTTATTTTCCTTTAAATTATGTTTTCTTTTAGATAATACAATTTTGACAAAATATTTAAAATATGATACATGTCTTTCCTTTTGAAAATACAGGATGCTGGTCATGAACTGACTTTAGATGGTCTTTTTTTAATTTCACCTGTTGTAACTATTTTTCTTTCGTCATTGAATTTCTTATCTGCTCTAGGCAATGAGTCTGTCACTGAGCTGCAGCTACAGGCCCTAAAGTTGCCTTTTGATTCTTGGCTTGTTGTAGGTAGCTAAGATTACTAGACAGTTTAATTCTATTTTGATGAGATCTTACTGGACTTTATTTATTTTTTTTTTTTTTCTTTTTTAAGACAACGTCTTACTGCACAGGCTAGGCCAGCCACAAACACATGATCCTCTTCCCTCAGCTCCTGTGTGCTGGTATTACAGGTGTACACCACCACATCTGGCTTTACTGGACCTCCCTGAAACTTAAGCCTTTAGAATTTAGTGTACAGGGTATTGTGAGACAGCAGATGAGTTTAGTTTAGTGTTTGGCAGACTAGGCATATGTTAGTTCCTAGTACTACTGCTGAGGCATGATCATAATCAACTATACTCTGTAAAAAGGTTCATCGTTTCATATTAAAGTTGCCCTTTTTTGTGTGTGGGTGTATGTAACCAGAAATAAGAATTACCATGTATTTTACTAGGTGAACAGATGACCTTTGAATTTTGTATACATGTGCATACATGTATATACACACACACACACGTATACTCATGCTGTATATGATTTTATACATATATAGCTCAATCATTAGGATCATGGAATCATTAAACAATTTAGAGATGTTTAGGACTTTGCAGATTAACTATGTAGTATTGAATATTAAGAGGTGAGATTAGTCTAACTCCCTTTTCTAATTTACAAAAATGTGAATTTTTAAGGAGGTTATTATGAGAATTTTAAACTTATATTAAAGATGTTGTACTCTGAACTTAGTGCATTTTTTGAGTTAGGTGTTTTCTTATTACCATCTTTTAAGTTTTTTCAAGTCTTTTAAAAACAACTTTGATAGAAGATAGAAATAAGTAAAAATTATAGTACTTTAATGATGAGGAACCAAAACAAAGGATCCCATAGCAAAGTATGTCCAGCCCTGTTTTAAATTTTTTATACTGAGACAGGCTCTCGCTAAGTAACTAAGTTGCCCAGGCTGGACAGAGTGCTGGCATTATAGGTGGGTGTGCATTACCATGACTAGCTTCCTCTTCTTCCTGTTCCTGTGTATCCTGTATCAACTTTTCCCAGACAAAACAGCGTTGGGTGGTAGAAATAAGATTTCTCTCTAGGCAGTGGGTAGGTTTGTTAAAAATAAACTCCTCTAGTGTGAAGGGAGGGTAGGTTTGATAGCAGCCTTCTTCTAAGATTGGAGTTTTCTAAATTCAAGGTCCTCAGGTGTGATCCACATCAACTCTGTGTAGTACCTACCTGGGCCTCTCTGCATTTTCCTCAAGGGACTTGAGGAACAAGGGATGCCACTGTGCATATGAAGCACATGCTACCTGCTTTGCCGTGAGTGATCCAGTTCTGTCTTTCCCTCAGGAATCTAGCCTTGTATGATGCTAGCCATGTATGCCAAAGCACTGGGATTACAGGTGTGTGCCACCATGCTGCATTGGAGATAAGGTTTCAATGAGATTGGGGGAAAGGATTTTTAGATTAAATGTAGGCATTTGAAGTCACAGCTGAAAAATACGAATTGCATGTTTATATCATTGTTTAAATTTTTGATGTTAATTTATTTTGCTATCATCTCCTAATTGCATTGAGTTAGCAATAAATGGCTCTAAAAGGTTAAGTAATGCATATTGGATGTATTAACCTTGAGGGATTATTTTATACTTAACAGTGCAATCCCTTCCTTTGTTATGTTGTAAACTTCAAATAGTCGGGGCAGTTTGAGATCTAACGAAGTAGAAGAATCTGATTGGAGGAGTAAGTCCTATTTATTGAGAATATTTTTTGTAGAAAGCAAAAGCAGTAACATTTCCAGCTTCATTTTATAATCTGCCTCAAGAGAATGGCACATAAATTGTAGTAAGCATTAGTAGACATATTTGGTTAGGCCTGCTGAATAGGGAGTCATTTACTGTTTAATGCCTTGAATTTAGTATCACAGCTTTTACTTTAGTTTACATCTCAAATAAATTAACTTGATCCACAGTTTACAGATGTAAATCTAGGAATTTAATCATCACTTAGTCTAGGAGTTTAACCAGAATTTTTAAACTGTGCTTATTGTCAGTTTTATCTTTGCCTTCTTTCACCTTGTTCTCCGCTGTTCATTGTAGCTGTGGAGTTAACACTAACCTCGCCTTTAACTTTCTATCTTTTGCAGCAGTTATTGTTAAATGAAACCTAGGAAGAATGCACTTCAAATACTCATTTTTTGAAAATCTTCCTGAGTGTTTCAAACTGTAGGTTGTGACTTGTTAGTGATTAGTGGGTTATAAAAAGCATTGTGAAGAGAAAGGAGCCAAATAGATAATGAAAGAATATATTAAAGGGGTCAAAGGAAGTACTGCTTTGTGAAACTTGTTTTATCCATGCATGCATAAATGTGTAAATAGATATATGTATATTGGGTTGTGATGCAAAATGTCTTTCTAGGATGTGCTTTTAAGAAAAAAGTTGAAATAACATTGCTATAAAAATTTGCTTATGTTATTTTAGGAATAGTACATTTATGAATTTTTTTCAATAAAGTCTTAATATATCCCAATAGGTATTCATATTAAATATTGTTACTTGACATCTATATTTCCCACTATCTATCTATCTATCTATCTATCTATCTATCTATCTATCTATCTATATTTTTGTTTGTTTGTTTTTGGTGGTGTTGGGTATTGAACCTAGTACCACCTGCTAGGCAAGTGTTGTACACTGAGCTACACCCCAGCCTGTCTTTATTTTTTGGTTTGGAGATAGAGTCTCACTAAGTTGCCCCACGCTAGCCTTGAATTTTTGATCCTTGTTCCTCAGCTTCCTGAGTACCAGGGATTGCACAGATAGACATCATCATGCCTGGCTTGACATAAGTTAATACTCTATCAAAAAGTTTTTAAGGCTGGGGCTGTAGGTCAGTGGCCCTCCATTCAATACACAGTCTCCAAAAAAGAACGTTTTTGTATTTGAAAATTCAACTTCATATTTTATTAAGAACTTGTTCCATGGATAGTAAATGCAATATAATGAGAAGGAAGAAGTGCCAACAGATTATCCTTTGTTCAATTTCAAGTGTCCATCAGCTGCTTGAGGCTCATATACAAAAGCAGTACGGTATCTGAAGTTATCAAGACTTGTAGCCGAGGCTCTGAAGTATCCGAAATACTGCATTATATTACCTTTACTGTAATGGTATAATCATTTGGAAGAAACATGGCAAACTCTAGACAGTGTCTTACCAATGCAAAAGCTGTTGAATAGACTATTAGTGTATCTCAACTGCTTTAAAAGAAGCAAAGTGAGATGCATAGAGTGTTTAATTACTGTGGACTGTAATTCTTAGGTTTTATGTCTATGTGAATACATGGTTAAAACAGGCTTAAAAGGAGACAAGTATTATTTATTGTATAGGATAATCCTGAGAGACTTAGACTTCTGGACAGCATTCTAAAGGAGATTCAGTAGCTTATGATGGAGGGAAGAATGAATCTGATTATATTTGATGAACTATAATTTTATTTTTTGTGGTGCTGGGAATTAAACCCAGGGACTTCTACATACCCATCAAGTACTAAGTGCTCTACCACTGAGCTACCATCTGGTCTAAATTGTAATTAAAACTCAGAAACTCAGATACACTTTCGGACAGAGTATCTAAAGTAAGAAAAGATTGCTTTCCCGTATGCATCAATTTTTTCTTTCATTTATGTTTGTTGTTGTTGTTGTTGTTTGTTTTGTGGTACTGGAAATTGAACCAGGAGCTTCACAATGAACTACATCCAGGCCCTTTATTATTTTTTGAGGTAGGGTTTTGCTAAGTTACCCAGACTGGGCTTGTACTTGTGATCCTCCTGCCCCAGGCTCCCAGAGTGCAGGTATTACAGGAGTGTGCTACTACAGCTGTCTTCTTTTTGTGTCTCTTAATGGATTGAAATTTAGTATTGAGTATTACTTCAAATATTAAAAGACATGAATATTTCTTAGAGGTAAAAATTTAAGGGTAAATAGGTACTTTTATTGTATTTCAGTTTTTAAATTTTTACAAAGAGCATGTATTATTTTTATACTAAGAATATTTTTTTTTTTTTTTTTTTTTTTTTTTTTTTTTTGGGTACCGGGGGGACGACCTCAGGACCTCGCGCGCCAACAGGCACCCGTGCCGCTGAGCGATATCACCGGCCCCTTTTTCGTATGTGGGATCCGGGAGTCGAACTCGGGCCCTCGCGCTTGCAAGGCAGGCGCTTATGCCGCTGAGCCATCTCACCGGCCCTATACTAAGAATATTTTTAAGCCAGGCAAGGCAGCACATGCCTATAATCCCAGCATTCAGGAGGCTGAGGCAGGAGGATTGCTGTGACTTCGAGGCCACCCTGGGCTACATAGTGAGTTTGAGGCCAGCCTGAACTACATAGCAAAACCCTGTCTCAAACACACACACACACACACACACACACACACACACACAAAATTTTTTTAAATGTCTGAAGTCATTCATCACTATTCAAAGATTAGTAGAGTGATTATTTTAAAAAGAGTTAAAAGAGTTAAATCATAATTTCAGGGAGTGGACAAAATTTCTGACACTTACCAAATGGATCACCATTTTAGCACTTCGACAGTGGCTTTAATTATTGACCTATGCGTTTAGTTTTTGACTATAAAGAGGTTGTAGTGAAATCATATAATTGAAATTTAGGCTCTTGAAAAGTTTTAAGCATTTTTAAGCACTGTCATCAACTTACCAGAAATCCTTTAAATTACTTGTGGTATTCTATAACTGAGTTCCTGTAAGAGATTTTCAGATCATATTCAGTGTGTTTGAGCTTTTGCCTACTATTGGAGAAGTTCTCAATGGATCCAGTATTAGGACTTTGTGAATCTGTTTTTACATTATGTCTTTTTTTCCTGTAACTACTAATGTTCAGTCTAGATCATGGATTGGAAATGTTGGCATCTGACTCAGTGTATCCATAGGCTTCCCAGGCTAAAGCCTTTCATCTTGGGTTGTGTAAGAGTACTCGTGAGAGATCCACCTGCTGTCCTATCCTTTTGGTTTGTTGATTTTTATCCTCTGAAGATTCGTATTTCTGTACTGTCATTTAATGGTCTTAATTCCTCAAACTCCTCTATATCTGAATTTCTTTATGTTTTTGAGACAAGGTGTTGTTATGTTGCCCAGGCATGTCTCGACCTCCTACCTCAGTCGCTTGAGTAGCGGGAATTATAGGCACATGCCACTATGCCTGGCTCTGTCTGAATTCTTTTTTATACCACTCTCTGCTCTCCTGCTCTCCTTTTTGTTGGTTTGTTTGTTTTCAGGTACTGGAGATTGAATCCTGGGCCTTCACACTGAGCTACATTACCAGTACTTTTTCATTTTTTATTTTGAGACAAGGTCTTACTAAGTCGCTAAATTGCCCAGATTGGACTCAAACTTGGGATCCTCCTGTGTCAGCCTCCCAGAGTGCTGGGATTATAGGGGTTTGCCACCACACCTGAAAATATAGTTCTTATTTGCAGAACTTTTAAGATTCCCCAGTCACTTACTCACTCCTCAACCCCATCTGCTGCCTCTGCTTCCTTTCCTTGCCTCCACTTCTGTCCTTAAGCAGTTTAGAATCCATAGCCCATATCTTCAGCCCCTCTCTTTATTTGAGGGTGTTAATCATTGTGTTCATTGGTATCCAAAATTAAGTTACACAGCATCATAGATTTGTGCCCCCTTAGATTTAAGTTTTCATGTAACACCACAACGTTATTAACATGGAAATAGTTCTTTTTAATTATCCTGTTCTTTACAATGGGTACAATAAGTGCTCTCTGTTCTCTTTGGGTTGTGTCTTTTTATTCCTCAATCCTAGTAGATATTTCACCTAATTTCAGAGTCAGGTGAAGCTACAGAAGGGAGTTGCTTTACTGTTCTGTTAAACATGTCTTAAACCCCACTTAGTAAACCTTTTCTTCTTTTTATATTTTTTTCCTTTCTTATTTTCATTTCCTCTTGCTGCTGGGGATCAAATCCAGGGATGTGTGCGTATTAGGTAAACCTTCTATTACCAGCCCTATTTTTGCACTTATCTGAGTGGATAAGAACCACTATCACTTGGTTGCTCAATGGTTGAAATGGGAGTATTATTTTTGAATTTTTTTCTCTTATTATGCAAACATCAAATCCAGTGGATTTGGCATCCTAAGCATCTTGAGACAGTCTGCTTCTCTTCTTACTTCCTTTGACCATCAGCATTCAGGCTTCTTGTCTTAATGCAGTAACTTTCTAATTGGCTTCCATCTCCCACACAGAATTGTCTTCAGTGTTGTCTTACAAAGGCAAAATGCTGATTATCACTACCACTTTTAAAGTCCCTTGCTGTCAGAATGAGGCTGAACTCGCAAGGCCTGAAAGATCTGCCCCATTTACTTCCCTTCTCCATCCTTTTCTCTTGTTCTGCATTTCCCTCCTGTTCTACATTTCAGTTATTTTAGCTATTTAGAACATATTGAACTTTTTTCATCTCTCCATCTTGGCACATTTTATCTCTGGCACTTGATAAATATTGTTGGATAACTGCATGAATAAGGGAACACATTTGAGGTTTCTCTCAGGAGGATAGTTATAAAAATGTCTGGAATATATGTATATCTACACACATATCTAAATGATTCTGGTGGTAATAAATGCACTTAAAATCTTTTATACATTTGAAAAATTAGCTGACAATGCAAGGAGATAGCATGGCTATTAGAGTAATGCATATTATATTTTTAATAAGATGCAAATTTATATAAATTGATTAGAAACCTATTTGCATCGAAGAAGCCTGTGTTATAAAAGTTGGTGCTAAATCTTCTAATATTCAGGTTTGAATGATATTTCACAGCTGCGTCCTTGATTGCTTACTGTCTTTTCCCAGAATTCATGAGGAAATGACTTAAATGAGTATGAGACCAACATTACTACTGGAAAGACAAGTGACGATATGTGTCCTATATATAGGGACAGTGATTTTTTGTTGTGTTTTTGTTGTTTTTTTTTGACATCCTCTCCAGATGTCAAAGATTTGAAGATACAGTTCTTCAAATTAGGGCAAATAAGAGCTTTATGTAACTTGCTTTGAACATGTCTTGCATGGACTGTTTTGCTTTTAATAATCACATGTATCACTAAAAAGCTGTTGTATACAGAGTTGTTAAAATCTTGCATGAAGAAAACTGTGTCTTCTGGTAGCTTGAAATGAGTTTGGAAATGATAAATGTGTACAGGGGAAATTCAATTTCATTTAAATATAAAATGTTAAAGTAACATAGTATGGCTAATAAAGATGAGGATGTAGTAATACGAATACCTGGTATTTAATTGAATGCTTACTTATACAATGGGTACTTCTAAGCTTGTTACATTCAATTATCTTGTTTAAATATTTGTCACTTATCACTTGTAAATACTATTATTTTCATTGTACAGATGAGAACACTAAGATCCAGTGAGCTTAGATGATCTGCTCAACTAGGCAGTGGAAGAGCTAGGATTTGAATTTAGGCAGCCTAGTTCTACAATTTATTTTATCTTCAGCCCAGATTAACTGGTTGATAGATGGTACTACATATTTGTAGGTATAGTTTTTCACTACAAGGGTATAATTTTGTGCTAATGTAATTTGTGGAGATAATTTCCTGGGTTAGGTCATTAATTAGAAGCTGTTTTATAAATGTGTATAAGCTATCACAGTGAGTTAAAATTTATGTAGTGCTGCATTATTTAAACATGATTTTGTCTTTTGAATTCTACTTTATTTCTTAGTAGAAACAGCCACCTGTTTTAAAGTCACTGTTGATTTTCCAGGTGAGATAACCCTTCACTTTATACATTCACTTTATACTTCCAAAGAGTTTATGAAATTTCTTGTTATAGTTTTCTCTCCTATTCCTTATCATTGTTGGTTCATACACTTTTCTAGTGCTGTGGATTGAACTCAGGGCCTTGCACATGCTAAGCAAGTGCTCAACCAGTGCTACATCTCTCTAACCTTTTTTTTTTTTTTTTTTTAATTTTGAGACAGGGTCTCACTGAGTTACCCAGGTTGACTCTTTGAACTTGTGATCTTCCCGTCTCATTCTGTCTCATCCCCCCCAAATTGCTGGAGTTGCAGGTGTGCACCACCATGCCCTGCTTTCTTTTATCCTTTTAAAAATAACTTTGGTGTCATGTTAGTGAATATTGAGAGGAGAGAGAAATTCAGACCACAGTCTTTGATCAATCTCTCACGTTTACCTTGATGGCCTCCAAGTTTTCCTTTCTCTCTGCCATCTGGAAGCATTTGCTATTATTAGAAAGCATTTCTGTTTTTAATCCGCATAAAATAATATCTCTTGTTGGGGAGCAAAGACAAAAAATATTGGGGATATGTTTGGTATTCTTTCAACTTGGGAAGATGCTAAATAAAATACCTAAGTATTTTTTTGAAGTAGTTTAATAAAACTTAAGTTTTAGATTATATTTTATTGAGTGTGAGGATAACAGCCCTGTGGTGCAACTTTCATTCATATGTGAATATTTGAGAAATAAAAATCATCTTAAACCTTTAAAAGTATAAAGAGTAAATGTTGGGCCGGTGAGATGGCTCAGCGGCGTAAGCGCCTGCCTGGCAAGCGCGAGGGCCCGAGTTCGACTCCCGGAACCCACATACGAAAAAAGGGCCGGTGATATCGCTCAGCGGCACGGGCGCCTGCTGGCACGCGAGGTCCTGAGGTCGACCCCCAGTACCCACAAAAAAAAAAAAAAAAGAGTAAATGTCAACAAGCAGTTGTAATTAATAAAGAAATGCCTGTTGACCTGCAGAACAAATTTGGCAATATTTTTTTTTTTTTTTTTTTTTTTTGTGGGTACCGGGGGGTCGACCTCAGGACCTCGCACGCCAGCAGGCACCCGTGCCACTGAGCGATATCACCGGCCCCTTTTTTGTATGTGGGTTCCGGGAGTCGAACTCGGGCCCTCACGCTTGCAAGGCAGGCGCTTACGCCGCTGAGCCATCTCACCGGCCCCAATTTGGCAATATTTTAATCTGAATTTCCAATCTATTACCATTTCATAATTGAGAGTTCTTACCTCAGTAAGTAAAAACAAATAGAAGTAGTTGTTCTGGAGTTCCAGGCAGTTCTAGGCAGGGTTCTTTTGTTTTACCTGTAGTTAAAAATTTTATTTAAACTCACCAGATTCTTTTTGTAAATACACGAAGTTCTGCCTGGTATCTGGAAAAAGACGAACAAAGCTTTCAATAGAGGAAGACTAAAGGCCTCAGAGACGAGCCGCCTCATTCATGTCTTTTTCATCTGGACACAGGCTTCTTTCTCAGGTCCACTTGGAGTCACTGTTCTGTCTGTATCTGCTTGTTTTCTTGATGCAGTCTCTTGAGGCTGGATCCTTCTCAGTAAGTTAGCACTGTGAATTTTTTAGTGAAGCAGAGTAATCAAGTAACTATGTTGTGTAGAACGCAGAGTTCAGTTTTTAGAAGTGTAGAGGCTTAGTTTGTTTACCTATATACATCTATGTACTGACTTTTGAGGGAGAATCTGGTAGATTGTTAATTTTTCTTCACAGTATCTTGAGAGTACTAAAAATGAGGGACTGGAGGTATAGCTCAGTGGAAGGGCACCTTACTAACATGTGTATGGCCCTGGGTTCAGTCCCCCGCACTATAAAAAGAGAAAAAGAGACCTAAAAACCAGTAGTGGCTTCTAGCTATTTCTAAAGCGGTGATTCTCGGGGGGGGGGTGCCCCTACATTCTTATACATCAGAGGAGTGTCTAGTCCAAAATGTCATTAGTGCTGAGATTGGGAAACCCTGTCCTGAAGGATTAGAATCAAGGATCATAGAACAAAAAACCAAGTTTCAAAGTAGAGAAGACCAAGAATATGTTTTTGCAGTTAGAGAAGTGCCTATTCATTAGTTGAATGCCTTAGAGGAAGTGAGAAAAAAAAGTTTCTACTGAAAACCTGAGTTTAAATGTATGAGTTAGTATATAAAACCTTAATTTGACTTCGGTAATTTCATATTTAATTGTTTCAATTGTATTTTAATTCTTACCAGTCAGATTTTTAAATTTCTTAACATTTTCTAGCTATCTGAAGTTCAAGATGAGACCTATATCTTTGTAATAAACATTTATGAATATTACAAATCAGCATTTTCTCAATGCAGATATAAATTGTCATCTTTGTCCTTAGCATTTGAGTATGAAGTATTATTGTTTCAGTGCTGGGGTTTGAATCCCTCCGGCTTGTCCTTGCTAGGCAAGTGCTTTAACCCCAGAGCTTTCCCCTCCAGGCCCTGAAGTAGTATTCTCAAGACGGACAGACTACTGCTGTGGCTCAGCTGGTAGAGTTACCTGTGTGAGGTCCTGGGTTCCATCTCTGGAACCACCCACAGACACAAATAGAGATACTTCACCAAGTACAGTTGTTACTTTTTATCATAATGTGTTTATTTCTTCAAAGATTTTGATAAAACACAATTTTTGCCCTGCCTATATACTGTATTTCATTTGTTAAGTAGATTTTTCAACTATTTAGTGAGTATCAAATTATACATCAAACTGTGGTGAAAAATAAAAATTCTTGAAGTGTTATGGGTATTTGAAAGAACTTTTAAAAAACTGGCTGTTAATCTACTTCACTGTGACACGTATACATTGATTATTCAGTGTTACATGTAAAATGCCCATATGAAAAAATACAGTTCCACTATATCCTACATTTGGCTGATAGACAAGTGAAATATTTAATTTTACTTGCCTTCTTAATATTGTCTCCTGAGTAAAATTAAATGTCTGGGTTTCTTAAAACAACTGCCAGAAAACTTTTTCAAACTTTGACTTTCTTTGCTTGGAGCAGGCATTTTAGTTAGGCATTCTCTTCACCATACCTGTGCACAAGGCAAGAGAACAATTTTATGCTTCTGATCACAGCCGCTAGGTGGTGATCTTACACGGTGAGCTTAAGTTTTAGTGGTGGTGAAAACTGAAATGGTTGCCCAAATTAAGCAGTGTGGACTCAGTAGTGATACTTGTGAAGGAGCTGGACTGGCTGTGTTCTTTGCTGAAACATATATTTTTAAGTGAGACAGGTTTTCTGTTTGTTTTACAGGTGTTTTTCCTTTGTCTTTTCTTGACTATTTGCTTCAAATGTATCTGTGGAAATCAAATTAAGATAAAATCTCCCTATTATATTTGTGCTGACTTAATGTTTTATGTTTTGCTTCTTATGATAATAACTTTGATTTTACTAGCTGTTACTGAATTGGTAGTATTTAAAGTATGTAAAAGTAAGTAGCCAGGCACTGGGGCTCACACCTGTAATCCTAACTACTTGAAAGGCTGGGGCAGGAGGATCAAAAGTTCAAGGCCAGTTTGGGCACAAGCCCTTGTCTTAAAATAAAAAAGGGGCTGAGATGTAGCTCAGTGATAGAGCTGCTTTTCCTAGCATGCATGAGGCCCTAGGTTCAATCCCCAGTGCCAGGCACACACACACGCTCAAGATTGTATCTCGTTAAAACAAGAATTACCTTACTTTTCAAAGACTGTCACTGATATTTCACCTTAATGACATTGATTATATTTGATATTAAATACTACATGTGGAATTATTATTATTATTATTATTATTATTATTATTATTGCAGCACTGGGGTTGAACCCAGGGAGTGCTAAGTTACATCCTCAGCCCTTTTTATTTATTTTTTAATTTGAGGAAGGGCCTTGCAGAGTTGCCTAGCTGGCTTTGGACTTGTGAACGTCTTGCTCCTGCCTTAGCCTCCCTATTAGCTAGTGCTACAGGTGTGCATCACTGTATCCAGCTGAATTAATAGATTTTAACATCTTTAGAGTAACATGATCTGTGTTGAAATACAGAAGGCAAATGTATGTATTTTTCTATGCTTTGTCTTTGGACATATAAATGGTTTTATCTTTTGTAAAGTATAAATGCCATATTAAACATGCAATTGCAATTTTTTGTAATATACCACTGATATCTGTTGGATGTGACTCTGGTTCTGTGTCATTGTTCATAGTTTTTTAGACTATTCAGTGGCAATCAACCATTCCCTTATGTGCTTTCGAGTTGTCTTCTGTTTTTTGCCAGTTTGAGCAGTACACATTCTTGACTTCATATTTCAGTGCTTTTATTTCTGTGAGGTATGTACCCAGAGTGGATAATGCTGTACCAAGTGTATCCTTTAAAAGTGTTAGGTTATAGTGTGTAAAGGGAAGGGCTAAGCCCTGCAGATCTTGTCTTGAATTATATTTTAATGTTTATTGTCTTTACCAGAATTCCTGGAAACTAAGTTGCTTTAATAGTCTCCTGATGCTTTATTCCTAGTTGAGGCAGAATAGTTTGGTTCATATCTCCTGTATGTGTACAGTTTGTTCACTTGAACTAAACAATGGCTAAAGCAGAATGATCATGGAAATGTGCTCCACTTATGATGTAGAAGTAATTGATTACTTTTAAGCCTAATGAGCTGAGCCCTTTTGTGTAGTAACTAGTCTTCCTGGACTGTAGTGAATATTTATTTTTTTGATTCTGTTTGGTACTGGAGAAAACGGTTTCTGTGTTGCTTCCTTGATGGTTTTGTAATGTATTTTGAGTATTTGTTAAACTATGTGGTCCCTTTTCTTTTCTTTTTATTTTTCATGATTTTATTGGGAATTCTAGTTTTTATGGAAATTTCAAAGTTACTTGGGTTAATAAAAAACACTCTTTTGGGATTCTGAGTCACTTTGTTAATTTTTACATTAACTTTGAAAGGTGTTTTATTTTAGCTATTTTGTATATTTTAGTCTATCCACCCAGAAGAATACAGTAGTCTTTCTCATCATTTATTGTTCTTCAGCAAAATTTTAGTTTTATATTAAATTTATTACTGTGTATGTCATCATTTTGTCCCTATTTTATAGTTTTTTTTCCTGCTTTTATCTCTGCTTTTTTTTCATACTCGTTCAGTTGAATTTGGTGAAGAATCAGACAATTATCTACAGTTACTTTGAAAGAGCACAAAATATCTGTGTGCACCTAGATCTTTAAATAGACTGTAACCAAGTAATCATATCAGAGTGACTGTAGAAGTAGATATGAAATGAAAATCTAGTTGTAAGTCAGATTATGAAAAGATTTGCAAAAACATAAAAGTCAGTCTTTTCACTGAGATTTTATTTTTGAAACTAGTTATTTTTCATTCAGATGTTATTGTGTATTACATGTAATGTTTTGTTTTTTAAGTGATCCCAAAAAGTTTTCTTAGTTTTAATTCTGATGTGGTAAATCTAGACATACATAGGTTTTACACACAAAAGCCCTTTGACATCTATAGTAATTAAGAATGTAAAGGAATCCCAAGTCCAAAAGTTAAAGGGGTACCTCTCATTTCCTCTTTCCATCCTAACTGTTTTCTGTATAAATACAGTGGTTAAAATGATAATTATAAACCATAATATGATTTATTAATCCTGTTAATAATACAGTTACAGGTTGGTTTGTATCAATTTAGTAATACTAAAAAAAGACAAAGCTCTCTTCAGATGAAATCATTTTGGGGTCTTTCATGGATTAAATGAAAGGGGTAGATTTAAACCATGTTTTTGAAAGTTATTACACGTATACACTCATCTATATATATATCCACCTTTATCTTTGTAGAGTATGTTCTCTTTTGCACTGACATTGTAGAAAGATTTCCCTGGAAAACTGGTTGCTGCATTCTTCTTTATTTCTAAATGTGTGTATTGTATTACTTTTCAAATCTGTCAGTGCTGTGACCCTGTGTAAGCTGTAGTTATTAGCTTGGAAGATTAGGTAACTTAGACAGTGATTGGCTGTACCATAAAAGTAACTTAGAAGAATTCATCTCTGCAAAGCACAGTGACCTAAATCAGATATGCACTCACTGTCCCTGGAATCTTCAAGGGACTTACTGCATTACATTATCAAAAGCAAGAATTATTATGGAAAGATTGCATCTGGAAAAGAAGTTACCTGTATGTACTTAGTTAAGATCTTATATTTTATTTACAAATAAACTTGAATCTTTAAAAGTTAAATAGTGAAGCTTGAAGAAATGTCAGGCTTAATTAGCACTGGCTTAGAATAGTATCATCCTGTATGTCCTTGGTTGTCAAAGTCATTTACTGAAGAGCAAATCCTGTGTAAAGTTAGGATTGTTTGTGGTATTTTTATTCCTCTATAAGATTAATTTTGAGCCTAGTTAGAATTATTCAATGAGACTAGAAGTTATGTAGCTAAGAAATTGGGAAGGAAATCACTTTACCTGAATGGTTAAGTATATTTTGAAGTGAAACTGAAGTGTTTGATAACTGTGAAATTACCTAGTTAATAATCATAACTTAGGGGAGGTGTTACTTTTGGGGTATAACCGTGTGTCTTATATAATAGAAATACAAATTTGTGTTATGCATCCTCAATGGCTACTTGAATAATAATTTTGTAAATCTCAGGTGTCAAAAAAAGATGTATAGGTTTATGATACAATCTTTAACACTTTTTTCTTTGTTAGTATGCTTTTGGCCTGCTAATTCACATTTTTGGTAATTTGATCAGGTCAAGTATAAATTATAGATTTTGCTTTTCAGGTAAATGACTAAGACATATTAGTAACATGTTAATAGTTATAAAATCAGTTTCTAGCAAAACCAAATTTGTTTCATTTTGCTCAGATTCCCATTTGTGGACTGAATTTTGACTTTATCATGTGTTGATGCTGGGCTTTTTTTGTTTGTAAGCTGATTTAAAGTATTGAGTGCTTTAAGATGTTCAAGCTTTAATTGTGTATGTCAGAGGAATCTTTAAATGGATCTAGTAGAAATTTTTGGCAAAGTGTCATGTCCTTTGAAATATATTGGAGGATCAGCAGGAAGGAGGAAGTGAAAAAAAAAAAGAAATATATTGAACATTCAACATGTGTTTATTAGCGAATTCACCAGAACCAAATACTGCTTGATGCTGGAATATCATGGTAAGCCAAAGTGACATGACTCTTCTCTTCTACAGAGAGGGTTCTTCCTTTCTTGTAACTTATTATTCAGCTGGGAGACAGACAGTTAAACAAGTAGTTGCATGCCTTTGTAATTATATATTAATAAAAAATCCACGTGTTCTCAGTATGTGTTACAGAGACCTTTTTCTATATGGATAAAGAACTCATGTAACTAGCACTATACGGACCTGGCTTTTAATTTTACTTCTTTCACTAATTGTGATCTTAGGCAAGTCACTTAAACTCTATGTATATATTTTATTTTTTATATTTAAAAAAATGAATTGAACTGGAAAAGTAAAGCCCATTCCCTGTCTGAGACTGTTTATTCATTAGCTCTGGATGATTCTTATCAGGAGGAGACACATTTTAGTTGTAAATTAACTGATAAGCAGAACATTTGATTATGTGACCATCTTTTCATTCACCGATATATCCCCAGTGTGTGGAGTAATCCTCAGGGTGTGCTCTCAGTATTTACTGAAGGAATGGATGAGTTCCTTAGTTCCTAGTTTTTAAGGAAATGAGCCTTCTTTCACAGTCCCATATAATTCTTGGGGAACCAGGAGCATTGTCAAGGGGGAAGAACAGGCAAACAGAAGACCATAGGCGGAGAGGTTTCCTCACTTTATCTTATGTTGGGTTTCAGTAAAAAGATGTAGTAGAACCTTAGAAATACTAAGCTAATGATAACCCCAAGTGGATTGAGGATGAAAGGTCTTGGCAGAACACCTGTGGACCTTCTTTTGCTGAGAAACATTTAATTATTTCATGTATCTTTGTGGTTCTTTCAACCCCAGTCTCTGCAGTGTCTGTGCTTTTCTATACATTTTACTTATCAATAAAGTTAAGAGGTAGTTATAAAAGGAGCCATTTTTGTAAATAGTTTTAAAAATTCTTTCTCTGCTATAAATTTATACATACTTGATAATCCTAAAATAAAGAATTTCTATGTGTGTCTTGATGTGTTGTGTGTTACTGTGTACTGAGTGAAACTTGGAGTGAGTTTCATAGAAACAGTGTAGTATTCATGATGTATAATTTTGGTAGAACCCTAATAGGTTTTCCACTTGCTTTGTAAAGAGGCACCTAATAACGCCTCGTAACGTGAATCCTCATGTTACTGAATCCCATTACTTGACAGTAGTTATGCCTTACACTTCTTTGAGTTCTGTTCTCATTTTCTTGCATTTTTCACTTTTTCCTCTTTGTCTGCCCTTTGAAACTTTTCGTCACATTCAAATTGTCTTTAGAGAAATTCACATTTCAATTCAGTCATGGCACTAGCGAAACTTGTAATACATGGAAGAAATAAAAGGCACTCAAATTATATCAGTACAGGATTGACTCACTCTAATCCTAAATAAATTATTTAGCCTCAGTTTCAAAATCATATTTATGAAAACTGACTTGTAGTCCTTGGGTCATATACTATAGTTTATTTAGCTGTTTTAAGGAACCCTAGGGTTATTTCCAGTCTTTCCCTGTTATAAGCACTGTTACAATGATAACCACACACACATGTCATTTCAAATGTAGATATTTGAAGCTTTCTCTTTGATCTTTTATGGATAATTAATATGTTGTCCTTTCTGTTACAGTACAGTGGTAGTGACCTTGTTTTATAAATGAAATGTTGAAACCGGGACTAAATAATTTCCTTAAGATTACATTGAGTCCATCTTGCATTGATGTAGTTTGGATGTCTTTTACTATTCTTTTTGAGTTTTCCTGATGCCATGACCTTATTTCTTTTTAGGTAGACTTTCTAAGCAGCAACCTTTGGGACCCATCTAAAGTTAAGAACAAAACATTGTGATATCAGGGGTAACTCTTGCTATTTTTATTGTTCCACTATATTCTAGGAGGTAAAAGGTGAGAAAAGTCTTTTCTAGATACAGTCTTTAAAATAACTGACATATTAGCAGATTGAAATTTGAAACTTTTTTGAGACCGTCTCACTCTGTAGTTCAGACTGGTGATCCTCCTGCCTCAGCCTCCCAAGTGCTAGGATTACAGGCCTGTGCCACCATGCCTGGCTCGAAATTTGAATTTTTTTTTTTTTTTTTTAATGTGGGTACCGGGAGTCGACCTCAGGGCCTTGCGCTTGCCAGCAAGCGCTTGTGCCGCTGAGCAATATCACCAACCCCTTTTCTTCCTTTATGTGGGTACCTGGGAGTCGAACTCAGGACCTTGCGCTTGCCAGGCAGGCGCTTATGCCACTGAGCTCTATCACCGGCCCAAAATTTGAATTTTTTAAAAGTAAAAAATGTTCATTGTAATAAAAAATGAAATATTATAGAATTGTCTGTGCTCTTCAGTGCTTTTCGTCAGGGTGTTAGCAGTCGTGTTTCTCTGTACAAAGATTTAATATATGCTTACATTTTTTATATAAACTTTTAAAAGACACAAATGAAATTGTACTCTACACGAGTATTAACCCTTTTGGGGGGGGCGGTACTGGAGATTGAACCCAGAGTCTTGGCGTTGAGCTACATCGCCAGCCTTTTATTTTTATTTGTATTTATTTTTTTGTTATTTTTTGAGACGGGTTTCACAAAGTTGCTCAGACTGGCTTGAACTTTTGATCCTCCTGCCTCAGCCTCCCAGAATGTTCAGATGATAGGCATGTACCACATTGCTCATCTTAACTTACTTTTTACTAAGAAATAAGGGCATGTAGTGTTGTACTAAAATGGTAGGTTTTGAAACACATATTTTTGTTTCATAAAAACATTGCCCCCTTGAAACACCCAATGGCTTTGTTCTTAGGGATTTTCAATGTATAGCCACATGTATGCTGCATCTTTGTAGCATTACTTGTATGTCAAGATGGCCAATTTGTGTGGTTCTCAGACAGTTGTATCCAGCTTATTTTGCAGTGAAAAACTTGTTTGCAGTAAAATTTTTAAGGGAAGGAAGAAATGCATATTTAGCCCTTCACCTGTTTTCAGTATTAGTAGTGAGTGTTAAGATGTTTGAGATTTTTAAAATTTTAACATAGTTTGTTATACAAGTTACACATGAAAACGTTCTAGTTGAAAACTTTTAAGTAATAACAACAAAGTAATATTCTAACTTGGTTTTTATTCAAACTTAAGTTCCTTTTCTAGAAAGGAGCAGTTAACAGTTTGGTATGGGTCCTATCAGGCCTTTTCCTTTTTTATTTAATATAAATACATACCTGTGGAAACATATTTGTACATAGAGAAATAAAATTTAGGTTTGTCATGTGAATATTTAACATAAATGGGATCTTATATTATTTATCACTTGTTTGTCACTAATCTGTCCTGAGATCTTTTCTTAGCAACACATTTAGATCTACTCACCTTTTTGATCTATTTAATGGTATTCCTTAGCATGAGATTTCCTTGTTACTCTTCATTTTTTCATTATTAGAAATACTGGCTGGATGTGGTGGTGCATGTCTGATAATCTCAGCACTCAAGAGGCTGAGGCAGGTGGGTCCAGGGTTCAAGGCCAGCCTGAACTATATAGTGAGTCACTCTATCAGAAAACCAAAACTAAACAAAAACCCATCACAAGGAAATGGAAGGTTCAGAGAACTTGAATGACTTGCTCAAAGTGTCACAGAGAGTGTGCAGTGCAAGCTGGGTAGACCACAAGAGAAGGAATCTTACGATGGCACCCTGTTTTTATATTTTACTTTGTGGGAGTATTTTTTCTTTGATCAATGTTTAAGGTAAAAGGTATATGTATGTTAAGTAAATATAATACATATAGTAAAATGAATATTAATGAATTATAAAGTAAATGGTGGATCGTCTAACTTTTTTTTTTTGGCAGTACTGAGCATTGACTCTCCAGGGCCTTATGCATGCTAGGCAAGCACTCACTGTACCACTTTCCTGCCCCTCCAGCCCGTAACTTGAGCATTTTTTTTTGTGTGGGGAAGTGGCGTTTGAGACAGGTTCTCACGGTGTAATTTAGGCTGGCCTTGAGGTCACTATGGAGCCCAGGCTGGCCTCCAACTTGTGGCAGTCCTCCTGCCTCAGCCTTCTGAGTGTTGGAATTACAGGTGTGCACCACAGTGCTTGGCAGTTTAAGCTATTTTTGAATGTTACTTAGCTGATTAGTAGTGTATCTAGTATATCTGAACATGTAAGTATAGCTGCATAAAAATAAGCAGGGTTTTGTTTGTTTGAAAGTGAGAGTTAAGTGTATTATTTTGCTTCTTATTTTGGCAGTTGTGCAGCCTACACGTTTGGAATGGGAGCAGTTAATCCTTTTTAGAATAGACAGTATGCTACCTCTCAGGGTACAACTTCTGTCTGTTTTATTTTAGAAGAGACCTTGTCTTTTGTACTTGCACATGCTTAGGAACTAAATGACATACAGTCACTGAAGGATAGGTAAAGGTTTGAGAATGTGACTAGGTTAATGGATGGTAGTTATTAATTACTAATTCTTGAACTTTTTTGGCATTTGGTTTGGTTTCCTTCTTTGGCCTTTCTTTAAGGAAGTGCAAAGAACTATGTGGCAGCTTGATTAATTACATATACTGTTGTCTGCTTCTTAGTTTATTGTATGACTTTGTCCATGGTCTGTACAGCCTGCTTCTACTCCTTTAAATATGGTGGCTGCTTAGTAAGTTATTTAACTTCTCTGAGTTTCCTGTATTAAATTGAACAACTATGATTCAGAGTCATATATAAGTATGTCTTGATATCCAAATCTGTTTGATTGCTGTTTAGATATGTAGCCTTCAGAAAGTAAGTTTGGGTATCAGAAGATCTGCATTTTCTTAATATAGTCTGGTTCTGAGTTTTGGTTAGCAAGTAGTGAAAGTTTCAGTAGTAAGGGATTTGAAAATTTAAGCAAATTGATTGAGTTCCTGAGTTTAGATAGAATGTGTGCACTGAGTGTGGATATTGAAGAAGAATAATAAGTATATAATTTTACTTTGTATATACTGAGAAGCCTTAAGTTTCATGCTCAGCACTGCTAAAGGCTGGGCAAAACTCGTCCTTTCACAGCTCCAGCAGCCCATGCTGGCACAGGTCTAGAGTTAGCTGCAGCTGGCTTCAGTTTGAGCCCAGACCCAGACTTTTTAAAGGTGATTTGTTCATCTGTTTCTATTTGTGGCACAGAATTGGGCATAAGTTTATAATATGTAGTTGATTGTAATGTTTCTTTTAAAAGCTGTTAGAAGTTAAAATGGGAAATTAAAACTAAAATTATATTATTTTTTTCTTTTTTTTTTTTTTTTTTTTTTTTTTTTGAGACAGGGTAGTTTAGGCTGGCCTCAAATTTGCAGTGACCCTCCTGCCTCAGCCTTCTGAGTGATGAGATTATAGGTGTGTGCCATCATGCCTGGCTAAAATTTTATTCTTTTAAAAATAGTCCCTGCAATATTTTACAATAAATATGTTTACTATACTATTTTTTTGAGCTGAAGACTGGAACAAAATTAAAAGGTAGATTTATAAAAGTGAAAGGTATACACAACTAAAAGGTATAATTTCCATAGAGTTTGATGTTTGGTGTGGTTTTCCTTTATGGATTTCTAAAAAATTTTTCTAACCTTTTATTGGCTTTCAGTTAACTTGTAAGTGAAAGTGGTATTGCATATCGAGTCCACTTTTGAAATTTTTGTGTTCAACCATAATCTAGTATAGCTCTTTTAGTGTAGAAGATGTAAAAACAAAATTTAAGTAGGGATATTCCACATTGACACCTAGGATTTCCCCTTGCACCAGATTTGCATCAGTCTCTGGTCCTGGAAAGACTTTCTACTGAACATGAAGTGAATATATTAGAAGTTATTTAGTACCTTCTGCCAAAAGCCATTGAAAATTATTTGCCACTCAATTCCTTTATTTTGTTTTTATTTTTTTGTGATCAAGGGGATCAAACCCAGGGGCTCGCTCCTCAACAACCGAGCTACATCCCTTCCCCCCTTTTTAAAAAAATGTTATTTTGTGACAGGGTCTTGCTGAGTTGTCCAGGCTGACTTCGAACTTGCACTTCTCTTACCTCAGCCTCCCAGAGATCTGGGATTGTACCATGGTCAGCAGCGCACTGGTTCTCGCTGAGGTTTTTAATAGTCTTCTGTGGACTTAAAAAATAACCTGTAAATGTGCCTTAGAAAGAAGGTACAGTGAAGAATTCATTTCTTTGAGAAAAAGTCTGTTTTATACTTTCTGGCCATTTCAAATGTTTATTATTAATTTTTTTTTTTTTGTGGGTACCGGGGGGTCGACCTCAGGACCTCACGCGCCAACAGGCACCCGTGCCACTGAGCGATATCACCGGCCCCTTTTTCGTATGTGGGATCCGGGAGTCGAACTCGGGCCCTCGTGCTTGCAAGGCAGGCGCTTACACCGCTGAGCCATCTCACCGGCCCTCAAATGTTTATTATTAAATGTTGTTAAATGTTAAATATTATTGATTTTATGAGTACATAAGAATAATTTGTTTTTAGGGTCCTGATGAAGAAGCTGTTGTGGATCTTGGCAAAACCAGCTCAACTGTGAACACCAAGTTTGAAAAAGAAGAACTAGAAAGTAAGTTTGTTTAAAATAACTTATTATGCTTAGCAGAATGAGTTACTAATTAATGTTTGTTAGTGTTCTTTCAGTTCTGCCTACTGTTTGTTTTTTGAAACACTTTTTTTGTTGTGAGGTAGAATATGTATTTAGAAGAATACTGAACATTTTTCTAGTATAGTTTCATCTTGCAGCAAACATCCATATAAAGACTAGCTATGTCTAAAAATAGAATATTTCTGAATTATTTACTCTTTGTTGTAAAAGCATTGGCATAAGATGAATTTGAGAAAGACTTTCAGACTTCACAGATAGTTACCACTTCTTGGAAAATTGAAAGACCACAGTTACAAAATAAATTTATTCTTTTATTTATTTATTTTTTGCTTCTGTCAGGATTGGTAATTTATATTATGAGCAAGCTAGAGTGCCAGACTAATAAGCCATAGTTATCATTAGTTGTCATCTAAATGTTTGTTTTATAGGTCTGTTACATCAGCCTTTTAAAATGCTACAATAACCTCTGCATAGAATTATGGAGCAAATGGTTTCTTCCCTAAGTGGGAAGAAATCCTGGCAAATGGTTTATTTTCTTTTTCTTTTGAAATAATTTTAGACTTACAGAATAGGGTGCCAAGATAGTATAGAGCATTCCTGTGTGTACTTCACCAAGATTCTACAAATGTCATCATGTATTTGTGAAAATACAGTTAACATTAGCTAATTGCTAAGTTAATTAGTAATTGCTAGTCTAGTATTAATAAAACCACAGGTTTGATTTGGAATTTACTAGTTTTTTACACTAATGGTTTTTTCTGTTCCATGATTCAGTAGCTCCTACAGTTCAGGATCCTACAGTAGTACTTTAATTGTCCTGTCTCCCTAGTCTCTTCTAATCTTCAGCAGTTTCTCATCCTTTCCTTGTCTTTCACGACTTTGACACTTGTGAAGGGGAATGTAGGGTATTTCATACAGTGACCCTCAATTTGAGTTTGTCATGCTGTTAAAACATGAGTAGCCTGAGATTATGGACGGTGTACTGCAGAAGGAATGTGCTCATCCCTTTGCATCTTCTCTGTGGACTTGTGATGTCAATATGACTTACTGTTGGTGATGTTAAGGCTGAATACTCGGTTAAAGTGGTGTTCATGGCAAATGATTTGTAGACATTTTGGGGCCTATTAAGGAACTGCTTTTTTTGTTGTTGTTAAAATCTGTGATAGCTGGTTTTATATCAGACTATTAATTTGATAATTTTAAAAGAGATGGAAAGAGACATAAGAATTCTCATTTACATCTGAGGTTTTTTAAAACTGACAAAAGTGACTTCAGAAATCTAGGTTTATTAGGGCTTCTAGAAAGGATACTATATATTATATATTATAACAGAGGGCGCTAGAGCCAAAATAATTGCAGAAACAAGGTTCAGTCTCCTAGTCTTTGGATTCTATTATATTCTTATTTATTTTATCTAGTCTTTCTGAACTGTAGAGCCTCAGAATTTATTTTTATGTTGGTGCATTGCAGTTTTGTACCAAGACCATTAGTACTAATTGGAGTAGCAGCTTTGTAATTCCCAGAGTATAGTGATGGGAACTTGCTTTATTATGTATTTTTCTTGGTGTTCAGCAGGAAGTAGTTTCACTAAAGTAAAATGATACAATCACAGTTTTGTTATAGCATTACTTTTTCATTAGAATATAATTCACAGTGTAAAATTCACCAAAGTGTGCAGTTCATGGCTTACATTCACTATGTCATACAACCTTCGACCATTCGGTCTGTGTCTTTTCTCTTCTCCTCTCCTCTCCTCTCTCCTCTCTTCTTTTCTTTCTTTGTCATACTGGGGCTTGAACCAGGACCTTCACACTGAGCCACATCCCTAGCCCTTTTTCATTTTTTTTTCTTACTTTGAGACAGGGTCTTGTTATGTCACTAAGATGCCCAGGCTGGGCTCAAATCCTATCATCTTCGTGCCTCAGCCTCCTAGAGTGCTGGGATTACAGGTATGTGCAAACATGCCTGGCTCAACTAATATCACTCTTTTTTTGGGGGGGGTGTACTGGGGGTTGACCTCAGGACCTCGCGCACCAGCAGGTGCCCATGCCACTGAGCGATATCACTGGCCCTTTTTTCGTATGTGGGTACCGAGAGTCGAACTCAGGACCTTGCACTTGCCAGGCAGGTGCTTATGCCACTGAGCTGTCTCACTGGCCCATCAACTAATATCACTCTTAATCCCAGAAATATTCCTGTCATCTTTAGAAGAAACCCTGTATAATCAGTTTTTATATTTGGAATTCCCGGCAAATTTTTTTTTTCTAATTGAGATTTAGTTTCTGTGGGCATTTATCGAGTGCTAACTATGTGCTGGGCAGTGCTGAGTTGTAGAAGATGTTTAAACAAATAATTTTAGTTCAGTATGTTTCCATAAGTCTATTGATTTTTTACTTTAAAAATTGCTTTTTTGGGGGGGATACTAGGAATTGGACAAGGAGTGCTGTACCACTGAACTACATCCCCAGCACTTTTTATATTCTATTTTGAGACAAGGCCTTGCTAAGTGGCTCAGGCTGGCCTCAAATTTGTGATTCTTCTGCCTCAGGCTCTGGATAAGCTGGGATTAAAGGTGTGTGTCACCACTGGCAGGTGAAACAAGACCTCAGTGTCACCTTTTTACCTTAGCTGGGAGCATGAATCTCAGTCACCTTGAATATTTGCTATTTTTGCATGTTCACAGTGACCTCAAAATCTTCATGAATATTGATTTTGGGTTTACAAGAAAGTTTTAGTGAATCAGCAAATTTGCAAGTACAGAATCAAAAAATGTTGAAGATCCACTGTATTATTAAATCTCATCAAAGGATGAAGATTTTCTTAAAGTGTTTATTTTCTGACCATCTCATGGAATTTTTCGGGAAAAGAGAGTCATCAACTTCATAATTCAGTATATTTTTCAAATTTTGTATATAAAGACAAAAAGCAGCTCTATACCAGATATTTTTTGCATATTGTACATTAGTTGAATGGGTAGTCCTTGTCCCTCTTTACTCAGTGCAGATAGGACCTTCATTTAAACTTTAAAGAAATCAAATCCTTGCCTCTCAGTAGTTGACATAGAGCTGCTTACTCTGTGGTTCCCTGATTCAGTTTTATTTAATGGGCAAAAACAGAGACTGCCTTTCATAACTTATTTTGGTCAGAATACAAAGTCAGGATGATGCAGTATTAGCAGCAGTGTTTTCTGTTCCAAAAGCAAGCAACAACTGTATTGCTGTTTATCTAATCTTACAATTTCTACCCTTTAATTGGAATATTTGGATCATTTACATTTAATGCTGTAGGCATAACATTCTGTGTGGTGCTCTGTAAAATAAGAGAAGTAACAGGAGACTACCATTGTTAATTATGTTAACTTGTATGTAATTCTTTGTTACCAGAGTAAATTGTGGTGTACTTTTGTGTATACCATGCTGTTCCCTTTTGAAAAATTAGTAATATATTTCTGAATCTGTTAATAGGTCACCGAGCAGTATATATTGGTGTTCACGTACCATTTGGTAAGGAGAGTCGTCGACGTCATAGGCATCGTGGACACAAACATCACCACCGGAGAAGAAAAGATAAGGAATCAGATAAAGAAGATGGACGGGAATCTCCTTCTTATGGTAAGAGAAAAGAGTTGTTCTATTTAATAGTTATTTTCCAGGAAAGAACTAATTTTGATATTTTGATTATGTCTTTTTAATAACTGCATATTTGCAGTAAGTTAGAACTTCATATACATTGGGTGATACTTACTGAAGTAAGATTTTTTTTTTTAATAAGGCAAATATTTGGTTAATAGGTTAAGATCTCCTTAGTGTAAGTGAAAAAAAAAAAATGACTTTGTTTCTTTATTGTATTCCAGCCTTGAAGTTATAAAAGTTATTTATAACTTCATTTACCTTCAAATTTGAAGTCATTTACCTTCAAATTTAGTAGGGTTTTCTTTCTTTCTTTGTCATATATTTCAGTACTTACATATGTGTTGAATAGACATCTGGAGTATTAAGGATCCTGGACTGTATTAATGGTTTTGTTGTGGTTTTGTTTTGTGCCTTTTTAAAGTCACATTTTTTGGCTAGAAGATCTTACCTACTAGGCGGGTAAAGTTATGTAAGCTGTACCACTGTTGGCAGTTGTGTGCTATGCTAAAGCTAAGTTTTTGTGAAGAGACATGGAATGATAAACTTACTGTGTATAATATAGCTACAACATGAACATAAGTTACTGATGACCAACATAGATAGGTAGGTAAGTAGGTAGGTAGGTAGGTAGATAGATTTTTTTTTTTTTTTGAGATATGGGCTTACTAGGTAGCCAGGCTGACCTTGATCCTTTTGCTTCAGTCTCCTGAATGCTGGGCTTACAGTTGTGCACCATCGTGCCTGCCTGGCCAAACATCAACTAGGTTTTACCACATGTTCCTTTATTTAATTTGCTCAACAATTGTTGTTTTCTCTCTTATTTTGTTCTGAGGATTGAACCTAGAGCTTCATACATGCTAGGCAGTAGCACCTTATACATGCTATGCAAGTGCTCTACCGCTTAGCTACACTCTTAGCCATTTCTCAAGAGTTTCAAAAGAGATCTTATTATTTTCATTTTATAGATTAGGAAATTTCAGCTCAGAGACTAAAGGGATCTCTTTACCTCTGCTAAGAGACATTGATGACCTAATAAAATATTAAATGGTCATGTTGCTGGCAAAGGTCATGTAGCTAGCAAAGGCAAAATGAATACTGAATTTAGAAAGCATCACTACTGAATTTTGATGGTATTAAATGATTTAGAAGAATTTTTCTGTTCCATATGATGTACCTGTCCATTTTAGGTTAGAGTAGGGTCTTCTGTGAGTAGATCAGTATACTTCTGTAATTCACATTGAATAAAAAGGCACACTGAGGCATATTGAATAAAAAGGCACACTGAGGCATATTGAATAAAAAGGCACATATTTTTATGGATTAAAATGCTGTGTCTTAAACTATGTTTATATGTTCACTGAGGTAACAATGTTTCAAGCTATAATAATGGAAAAATAAATTACGATGTTGAAAATTTGACTTTTTATCTCTACCTATCTGTGGTACTGGAGAATGAATCCAGGGTAGTGTGCATGCTAGGTGACTGCTCTAGTGCTGGGCTGCATCCCCAAAACTTTTTTTTTCGAGATAGGATCTCACTAAGTTGCCCAGACTGATCTCAGACTTATGATCCTCCTTCCTCAGCCTCTCAAGTAGTGAATTTTTTTTTTTTTTTTTTTAATATACGGATACTGGGAGTCAAACTGAGGACCTTGCGCTTGCCAGGCAGGTGCTTATGCTGCTGAGCTATCTCACCGGCCCAGTATTGAATTGTTAATGGAATGATTATTCCTAGAAAAGATGTGGGCCGGTGAGATAGCTCAGCGGCATAAGCGCCTGCCGGGCAAGCGTGAGGGCCCGAGTTCGACTCCCGGAACCCACATACGAAAAAAGGGCCTGATATCGCTCAGCAGCATGGGCACCTGCTGGCGCACGAGGTCCTGAGGTCGACCCCGGTACCCACAAAAAAAAAAAAAAAAGGAAGAAAAGAAAAGATGTATGTCCCTGGAGTGGATTCATTTTGGCCCAAACTATCAAATAATATAGAAAGTGATACAAATGATGTCCTTTCCTTTCCTGTTTGGAAAAGAGATTACACAGAGCTTTTGCTGCTAGACATGATGAAATAAGAGAGATTGAATTTTCTCTCCAAGTTTATTATGCAGTTTATTCTTTTTTGTTATTTTCCCACTGCCCCCTCAGCTTTATTAAATTATGATTCTTGAATAAAAACTATGTGTATTTAAGGTATGCATTATATACATATACATTGTGAAATGATTACCACATCAAGTTAATTAGTGCATCCGTCACTTCACATAGTTTTTGTGTCTGATGAGGAAAGATCTACCATTTTAGCAACTTTCAAGTGTGCAATGCATTATAAGCTGTAGATACCATGTTGTATATTAGGTCCCCAGAATTTATTCCTCTTATAACTGAAGTTTGAAACTGACCTCTGATTTTAAATAGCTACAAAGCTGGATAAAATATATGAAAGGATAGTTCCAGACACTGGACACTGGACAGTGGGCAGCACAGGACTGTCATTCTTTTTTTTTTTTTTTGTGGGTTCTGGGGGTTGACCTCAGGACCTCATGTGCCAGCAGGTGCTGCTGAGCGATATCACCGGCCCCTTTTTCGTATGTGGGTTCCGGGAGTCGAATGCAGGACCTCGCGCTTGCCAGGCAGGCGCTTACGCCACTGAGCCATCTCACCGGCCCAGGACTGTCATTCTTGAGAGGCATTGCGGGTGAGATAAAGCCTATGGTTGCCTGAGCTTATTGTCTGGAGATAGTCTTCAGGCCACAGCACAGGGAGGGGATCCTGTCCAGAGCCAGAAGGCTCTCAGTAGTCATGGGTTAAAGCTGTACAACAGGAAGTAGAGAATATATTGAACTCATTGAAAATAAAATCACAACACAGGCAAATAACTAAGATAGTCTTAAAAACTGAGGACATGGTTCTGATAATAGATGTTTCATTTAGCAAAGGGAACTAAAAGCAACTAAAGCAGTGCTTAAAGGACTGTTCATACCATTTAATGCTTATATTAGAAAAGGTTGAAAATAAGTGATTTAAGCTTTTAAGAAACTAAGCAAAATATAGAGACAGTTAAACCCAAAATAAAAGAAAAAAATCAAATCACTAATATATGAAATCAAAACCAGAAAAGGAATAACAAAAATCAATCCGACCAAAATCTGGTTCTTTGGAAAGACTAATGAAATCAATAAACTTCTATCCAGTGTGGACAGAGGAGAAAAAAGACATACACTGTAAGTATCCAAAATTTTCTATACAGACCCTATAGAAAGTCTAATCTGGGAACAGTATGAATGTCTTCATGCCAACAAAATTGATAACTTAGATTAAATGGACATATACTTTAAGAATGTACTAAAGAAATGGAATTGGTAGTCTAAAGCATTCTCACAGTGAATTTATTACTAGATAATCAGGGATGAATTCAAACAATATGAAAGAAAGAAATAACACAGTCTTTGCTAGAAAATTTAAGATGAAGGAATACTTTCTTAATTCATTTTATTGCAGCATTACTTCAATACCAAACTAGACAGAGATGTTATATGAAAATTAAACTACAGACAAAATGTTTTCTGTGAATATAGGTTCAGAAATCCTAAACAAAATAAAAAAAATCTTATCCCACCAATATTTTTATCATGATAGATGTAGGCTGAAAAATGGCCCCGAGATGTTTTATGTTCTAATCCCTGAACTCGTGAATACTGTACTTTCTTAATGCAGAAGGTCCTTTGCAGATATAATTAAGTAAAAGATTTTGAAATGAAAGTTCTATTCTAGGTTATGCAGAGAGGCTGATATAATCAGAGAGGGCTTTAGTAAGTGGAAATCAGTATATTAGACAGGAAATAGATGTGACAAAAGAAGCAAGTGGTTGTAGTAATGTAGGAAAAGGATCTATTCCAAAAAATGTAGGCAGCCTTGAGATCTAGAAAAAATAAGGCTGTGGATTTTCCCGGAGAAGCATCAGAAGGAACCAGCCCTACCAGCAGTATATTTTTATTGTTTATGTTTTTTTTCTTTTGTCTCTGAGACAGGGTTTCACTACTCAGTTCAGGATGGCCTTGAACTCACTTTGTAGCCCAGGCTGTCCTCAAACTCACAGTGGTCCTCATGCCTCAGCCTCCCGAGTGCTGGGATTACAGTTGTGTGTCACCACACCTGGTGCCAGCAGTATATTCTTAGCTTTGTAAGACTTGTTTTGGACTAATGATGGCCAGGACTGTAAGAATTACAAAATAAATTTGTGCTAAGCCTCCAAGTTTGTGGTAACATGTTAAAGCAAAAATAGGACACTAATGTAATGACTGAGTAGGAATGTACAGTTGTTTAAAAATTAAACATTTATCAGTGTAAATAAGCATATAACACTATAAAGGAGAAAAGTCATATATTTACCACAGTTAGTCTCAAAATAAACCTCCAAAACAAAGTCAACCCCTTTTCATAATAAAACTAAACAAACTAGGAATAGAAGGAAACTTCTTCAGCCTGATGAAAGGCATCTATAAAAAACAAACAAACAAAAAAACACAGTAAGTATCACATTTAATGTTGAAAAATCGAGTGCTTTCTCCCTATGATTTAGAAAAATGTAAGGATGTCCTCTTTCACCACTTTGATATTGTGGTATACTGGAGCACCTAACTAGTGGCACAAGGCAGCAAAAAAGAGGCATACAGATTGCAATGAAAAGAGTAAAATTGTCTACTCTTAGAGAGGGTCATGCAGGTAGCATATCCTAAGCAGTTTGTAAAACTACAGAACTGAGCTATATTTTAAATGTTCTGTTTTATCTAACATTTTTCTACATTTTTTAATGACTGAAAAAATAAATTTCCAAGTTCAAAAAAATGATAAACCCAAAACCCGTTGAAAAATTTCCAGTGTGTATGTGACATGGGCCTTCATATTGAAGGAACACCCTGAGACCTATACAGAACCAACAAAAACATGATTGAATTTTCTACTTTTAAAATTTCTTTGCTGGAGTTACTGTTTTCATCGTTTTGCTTAGTCTTTTGTGTTTTCTGTTTTATCTTTGTTTCTTTTTCTCTGTAATTTCCTCAGATTTGTCTTTTCCTTTAAGAATTCCTTCCAATCTGGTCCTTATATTCTAACCTGTTCTGATATCCTGTCTGTCAGATCCACAGTTCATCTGTCATGTTCAGCAGTTTCATTTTGCTTTTAATTGGAAGTCTTAAGGCTTTTCCCTGTCTTGAATTATTTATGCTGTCTTTGGGGATCCTGTACCATACAAGTATGTTAGTCTCAGGGACCATGAAAGGGATCTGTTTCTAGCAGTGACTTGTCCTGCCTCCTAACTCCAGCTAACAGTCTTGTTTCTCCATCATTGTAGGAAAAGTTGGCTTCTATATATTTGTAGCTTTGAGTTTCTAGTCATTTGGGTTGTTGGCTTATTTTTGTTTAAGAGTAGTTATAAACTTAGTTTGACTTATTTTTAATGTTTTTTTTCTCTGCTTTGGTAATCTTTTTGTGATACTCTTTTTTGGAGGGGGAGTCTGGATTGTTGGTCTTGGTTTTCTTCTAAAATTACAATATCTTAATAATTTAAAAAAAGGTTTGAAGTAAGTTTGTTTACAACAAAAGTGTTTGAGTTTATAAACTGAATTTATATTTAAATGAATTGAGGAAAACTTTGAGTGTATCTAATTTTTATTTTGTCAAGACACTCCATCACAGAGAGTTCAGTTTATCCTTGGTACTGAAGATGACGACGAGGAGCATATTCCCCATGACCTCTTCACAGAAATGGATGAACTGTGTTACAGAGATGGAGAAGAGTATGAATGGAAAGAAACTGCTAGGTAAAACTGCTGAGTTGCGTGTTTTAAAATTGGTTTTAGCTTTACTTTGTTTCTTTTGATAATGAGAATATTAAATTGAAATTACGAGATATATCTGGTGCTTTAAGACAATTGGCAGAGAATTTCTTTATCAATATCTGGAAATTTCATCTTTACTTTTTCCCCCCTCTATTCTCTAATTTTTTCTTAAATAATCCTTTATTTAAAATGATATAAATGAAATTAATGTTGTTAGAGATTTTAGTGTCTTTTGTCAAAATCGAAAAAATCAAGGTCTTTTTTTTTTTTTTTCCTCTTTGAGACAGGGTCTCACTGTATAATTCAGGCCAGCCTTAAGTTTGCTATGTAACCCAAGCTGACCTTGAACTTGAGATCTTCCTGTCTTAGCCTCCTGAATTTATATTTGAATGAATTGAGGAGATCTTTGGGATTGCAAGCATGTGCCTCCTAGGCCTAGTTCAAATACCAAAGTCTTACGTAAAGATCTATAGTTTAAAAGAGGACTGGAAGGGGGTGGTATATTAAAGTCCCTACTTTTGTTTCCATAGGTTTATTATAGTGGTAGCTAGTATAGAAAGTGTAACTATAGCCACTGTAGACATGAACCTAATTTGTGAAAATGTGCTTGTAATGAAAATTCTGTGCTGGTGGTGATTTTCTTTGTTTCTTTTTAAAATAATAAATTCATGTTTATCATATTAAAAACATACCGAATACTTTCTATACAATATTTTTACTTATTATTCTTTCAGATGGCTGAAATTTGAAGAGGATGTCGAAGATGGTGGTGACCGATGGAGTAAACCTTATGTGGCAACTTTGTCTTTGCACAGTCTTTTTGAGCTAAGAAGCTGCATCCTAAATGGAACCGTCATGCTGGATATGAGAGCAAGTACTCTAGATGAAATAGCAGGTAACTTTCTTATATTTAAAATGTACAAAGGCTATATATCCCGTGGGGCATAATGCCAATTTTGTCATAAAGGCACATTGTTGTGGGTATATAATACCCATGTTTATTCTTTAAAATATTTTTACTGATGGATTATTAATTTTATGAGTTTTATTGTATTAAACAATGTGTACTTAACAGGAAAAAAATCAAAATATTAAGTATTGAATTTTTAATATTTATTGAGTGTTTATAAAAAACATCAAAATTTTCAACATTGACTGTTTTTTGGTATACAGAATCTAAAAAATAACAGAAATTCCTATGTGAACTACAATGAAAATACCAATAGAACTCTATAAAACAAATAATCTTTACTTCAGTTATCACACCTAAGGCGGTCTTCACACATGACAACAGCATGTTCCATATACAGTTCCAGCATGTTCCATATACAGTGTATTGCTTACACTGACAGCACATGTGTTTTGCTTTGCTGGGCTTCTTGTAGGACATACTTGCCATCTTGCTGGTCTTGCTGTTTTGTTAGGAGGTTCTTATCATATTATACAATGTGTAGTTAACAGGAACATAAAATATCAATAAAATAAAGTATTCTTAATATGTATTGCACATTTAGAATGAACATCAACATTTTCACATCAGCTGTGTACTTGCTTACAAAACCTAAAAGATAACATCAGAAATAAATTCCTATATGAACTACAATGAAACTACCAATAGAACTCTACAACAAAAATAATCTTTGCTTCAGTTGTCACACCCAAGGCAGTCTTCACACAAGACAACAGCATGTTCCATGCACACGTCTTGCTAACATTGAGAGCACATGTGCTTACTTTCCTTTCCTGTATGGCAGGCTGCTGTTGTTACCTTTCTTGTCTTACTGTTTTGTCAGGAGCTTCCTACTATATTATACAACATGCTCTTAGCAGGAAAATACAATATCAATAAAATAAAATACCAAATATGTAATGAGTGCTTAGAATAGAAATCAACAGTTTCACATCAACTGTTTAGTTGTTTACAAAACCTAATAGATAACATCATAAATAAATACCTATGTGAACTATAGTGTAAATGCAAACAAAAATCTATCACAGAAATAATCTTTCCTTCAACTGTCACACCCAGTGCCACCTTCACATATGACAGCCACATGCTCCATATGCAAGTATTGCTTACACTGATAAAATGTATGTTTTGTTTTCCTGTCTTGTTTTGTAAGGCACAGTTGACATCTTTTTGGTTTTTCTATTGTCATAGTAGGTTTTTGTGATGTTGCACCTGCCTGTTCACCTGTCAGCTCACCACTGTGCTCCACAATTTTTTTGCATAGTTCCTTGGGCAAAAACATTTTGTTTCACCTCTGCTGTAAATGATCTCTTCTGAGTTCCAGTCCCAGTCCTCTAAGAAAATTTCTCCGTGGTATTTTGCACTTGTTATTTTCTTTGTAAACTTTGTAAACTATTAAACTTTGCCACACATGTTTAGGATCCAGTAAAACACAACCACTGGCCAACACTTCGTGTTTCGAGTGACATCATAGTTGCTGCATAACTCATCAACATCATCTAATCCACCTTTGGTTTTGTTGTAGAAAGTTACCATCTCAGGTTTCCATTTTGTCCAGGTTTCTCTATCAGTATTTCCATCATGGTGCAGTGTTGACATCAGCAGTACCAGTTTGTTTTTCTTTGCCGTATATGAGGCCATTCCTATATGTTTCTGAAATACAAAGATTGTACTGTACAAGTCTCTGTTTTGAAATTGCAGCATTTCATTTGGAGTTTCTGCTTTGTTCCTGTGAGCAGTCCTATGCTTGTCAACTTGTGCTCTGTTAGCAAATGTAACATCAATTGAAAACTGGTAAACCAATTGTCAAATGTCACATTCCAATTAGTTTGGGAGATGGAGCAACAAGTCTGTTGTTCACAACATCATTCAGTTTATTACTATACGAATAAGGACTTGGTGGCTGAGTTCCAGGTTAAATTTTTTTTTTTTTTTTGTGGGTACCGGGGGTCGACCTCAGGACCTCGCGCACAAGCAGGCGCCCGTGCCGCTGAGCGATATCACCGGCCCTTTTTTCGTATGTGGGTTCCGGGAGTCGAACTCAGGCCCTCGTGCTTGCCAGGCAGGCGCTTACGCCACTGAGCCATCTCACCGGCCCCCCAGGTTAAATTTTAAATTGGAAGCATAATAAGTCTTTGCCATATTTTGAAGATTTTTTTTGGCATATACTGCTTGAAGCTACAGTGACCATGAAATGCTGCAAGATGTTCATCAGTAGTCATGTATTCATATAGTGTGTAAATAGTTTGACAATTACCCACAAGTCTCTCAGACAGTGAGCGGATAGCAGCCATGTTATCAATTCGTTTTTCTTTCTTGGCAGGTGGTTTTGTTATCAAACCTCAGGCAATTTTGAAGGAAACCAAATCTCCTCAGTGTCATTGTTATTCTACAAACCTCAAACTCTCACCCACTTTTGAAACTTCAAACCCACCTCCACTTTTCCATAAGTCTTTTACATTCCTGCAGTTACCTGAGAAAGCCCTGCTAAGTACAGCAGACCTCTGGATGCTTTCAATTCAGCTAGTGAGGTGTCATAATAAATATATTTTTGAGTATGGCTATTGGTGCATACAGAACATTTTCCTTGTATTTCAGCATTTGTGTATTTCATGTCTTGTAGATTTTGTCTGTTACAGTTTCCAGTACTGAAGGGCAGTGCTGGCATTCCATCCAATAGGTTTCACCCCTGCCAAGATCCTCACTATATTTTTGGACCTAGTTCTAACATTGGATCTTTGTATTTGGTTGTGTGACCATTTTGACTAGTCAGATATGTACTCATATTGCTGTTTTCTTCTTGGTCATCTGAATCAAGGAGGTCTGCATTCCCTGTGTCTGTATTGGTTGATTCTCGCTCCATTTCATTGTCACAAGAACTTTAGCTCACATGGCCAATGGCAAAGTCATTATAATCTTCATTATCCATGCATGAGTAATTTGATGATTCACTTTCTACCTCCTCCAAAACTTGCAAATCTGGTCTTACATGTGCCTTTGTACTGAATTGGGCTACTTCTACAAGAAAAATCAAGAAAATGTTATGGAAAAAATCCTAAATGCACAGAAATATAGCATTGAGCATTTCGTGGGTAAAACTCATCTGTTGCTGCTTTGGAGTTCCTGTACACACCTTGCTGTTCATCTGCCAAGATGGATTTTTGCTATCCTCAGGCACAGCTACTGTGAATCACACCCACATTCCATTATGGTAAAATACATGTTTACAGAACAGAAAGTTGTGTGGGTGTATTTTACCCCCTGTGATGCTCAGGTAAACATATACAAAACCTGTTAGGCAGACCATTATGTGAGTAAAATCCCAGTTTGACACTTTTGCCCATGTGCGTACACCTTGCCCTTTGTCATACCAAGTGGGTAACACAAAAGATTGCTTCCTGTATGCTCCAGGCCCAGCCTTAGAGACGCATAGCCAGCTACTACTGTGTTAAAGTCAAATTTACAGTAGAAAAGTATGGGACAGGTTATTGTAACCCAGTGTTATACCAAGAAAATAAAGACATAAAGAAAATAAAGGGACATTTGGGTATTCGTTTAACAATAGCATATTGAACTTCCATTATTGCCCTGATGGAATGAGGAGTAGTCACAAATAAAGATAACACTTTTTGTCTTGGACAGGTTTAGAGAAGAAAGATGAATTAGACGTAAAGTATCAAGAAGAGAGTGACTGTTGCCATGAACAAATATAGAGTCTGTTTTCTGGAAATTTGGAGAAAAGAAGTCTTTTTTTTTTTGCTTTTTGGAACAGGTTGTCTAAGGAAGATTTACAGAGAACATTAATTGTACAGCTTACTCATAAACTTTTAGTACCTGTAATAGGAACAGATAGTGCAAGAAAAAGTGTTCTAAGGAGAAGGCAGAGCAGGAGGCAAAGTCTAGAGGCATAGAGAAAGACACGATTCAGTTTCACAAAAGCACACAGATTTCTTGAACATTCGTAGGAGACATGTTGGGAAAACAAGTTAAAGATGTGTTATCACTAGCCTTGAATTATAGGGATAAGAAATTAGATTTTATTTGGTAGCTATTTTGACAGTATTGGTGGTTTTTAAGTTGGGGACTGGTGTGATCCTGAGGTATATTCTTCAGGAAGATTATTCTGCCAATAGACTATCTGTTGGCTTTGGATGGCCATGAACTGGTGATCCTCCTGCCTCAAACTCCCAGATACAGTAGCTGGGATTTTGGGCGTGTACCACCACACCCAGCTGTGGGGTGGGTTTGGATTAGGAAGAGGTTAGAAGCAAGTTCTCTAGCTGCTCTTTGGAATAATCTAAGCAACAGGGCCGGTGAGATGGCTCAGCAGTGTACGCGCCTGCCTGGCAAGCGCGAGGGCCCGAGTTCGACTCCCGTATCCCACATATGAAAAAAGGGCTGGTGATATTGCTCAGCGGCACGGGTGCCTGCTGGCATGCGAGGTCCTGAGGTCAACCCCTGGCACCCACACACACACACACAAAAGAAAGGAATAATCTAAGCAAGAAATGACGATGACCTAGGCTGTGGTGGTCATCGTGTGGAAATGGAGAGAGATTTGAAGGATCATGTGTATGTAGAAAGTGGCAAAAGACAGCTACGATACGTTATTTGGCCACTGACTATAAATCCTCAAACCAAGATCCAGTGAAGTGGTTATGAGTTTGACAGTGTGATTGTTGCTATAAATTGCTTCCTTGGAAAAATAAAAAAGTCTGTAGTGTTTCATTGTCTAGAGAACCATAAACATAACTGAGATTTCTCAGACTTCAGTTTTACCTGATTGTTGAATTTGACCCTGTGCTACACATGTTCAAATTGCTGAAGTCATTACTTGTATGGATGACCTAAAAACTGAATTAATGTGAAGAATATTGAATGTGGACATAGGGGTTTTAGTTTGGCTTTGCAATTATCACACAATACAGTGTAGTACATACTTTTAGTAAATGTGGTATAGTCCAGAGTTCATTTGATAGTAAGCTGTCATCATTGTGGTGTTAGGATTTACCTGTGAGGTTGGTTCTTTTAGTTTTCTTTCAGAGTAATCTTAAATTTTTGAAAATCTGACTTTTTAAAACAATCTCAATTTAGTGCCACTATTTAAAATCTTTATACATAATTTATAAATTAAAAATATTGTAGTCACCATGATAATGTATAAAGTTGCCATCAGTCTCTATATTTCCCACAACATTGTCACAACCTGGCTTATTCCTCTTCTTTGAACTTATTCATGATAATTGGTCTATTTATTTTCTCATTGGTTTTTCTACCTCTGGAAAAAGATGTGCTCTGCTTTGCTAACTGCTGTATTCCCAGTACATAGTGAGTACTCAGTAAGTAATAAATGATGGAATGAGTAGGTCCATGTATTTATCTAGGAGAACAGTTTCGGGAAAGATATGAGATGAACCAGTAAATTAGCTTCACATCTTAGGAAGCCAATATTATTAAATATTCAGCAAAATAGAATTTATTGCATCCATATAGGAAGGCACTGTCAACAGTGGGAAAGCTATTAATGTGTAAGAGTAGCCTTTTTGTAAATAATGGTATTTATAGTAAAATAAGGATCTCTCTGTAATTTTCACTTTCATTGTACGGATAATGTTAATATGCATGCGTTTTTCAGTATTAGAGTGCATAATACTTTCTAGAGTTATTTAGGATTTATCTCTATGCGACAGTTTTTTTATTGTCTAATAACAATAACTTTTTCCTTTGAACAGATATGGTGTTAGACAACATGATAGCCTCTGGTCAATTAGATGAGTCCATAAGAGAGAATGTCAGAGAAGCTCTCTTGAAGAGACATCATCATCAGAATGAGAAAAGGTTTACCAGTCGGATTCCACTTGTTCGATCTTTTGCAGATATAGGCAAGAAACATTCTGACCCTCACTTGCTTGAAAGGAATGGTGAGATAAGTTGTGGCATCCAATATTTTCTAACTCTTTTCTAACAGCATTCTAATGTGCTACAGTTAACATATGGGGAAAGAGAGATGATATTTCCAGATAATTAGCCATTTTATTCCTTTTTATGTGTTACTGTTGTTTGTGCCTTTTAAAATATCATTTCTGAAATAGCTGTCTTTAAAATATGACAATCATTTGTAGAAATCCCTTGGATGAAAAAAAGTAAGCATTTACTGTTCATATGGCACAGACTAATTTCTTCTAATTTAAACTGTCATGCTCCTTTAACCTGAATTACCTTTTTGTTTTAAGATTTCACATTTTATATTTGATTTAAAGACATAAATTCTGACCTATAATTTTAATTTAATTTTTAAAAATTCTAAATCTTGGGTTTGAACCTTTTTACTATACCTATGTTAGGGTTTTTTTCCCTAAGTTTTTTGTTTTTAATCTTTTTGGTCTCCTGCGTACACTGTATATACCACTGGCATAATCTAGTAGTTTTGGGTTGGTGCTGTTTCACTGCTCTTTATTTATACAGTTTTATGACAGTACCTCTATTACTCTAAGGGTGACCTAGTTGGTGTCTTTCAGGCCAGGGTGAATGGCTGGGACCCGTTGAACGGAGTCCAGCTCTCTGTTCTCTTCCATGGGAAGACTGTGTTTTTGTAGCATTTACCTCTGTCAGTGATTTAGGCCGACACACTGAGAGGGTTTGCCCTGTTTGTATGTGTCTAAGGTGGAGGATTCCATCACTAGGGTTCTATTTTGGCTCTCAACGTGAACTGTGATGATAGCAAATCTAGATCTCAGGTGCCAGAGATTAGAGTAGCTTACAAGGGTCATTATTGCGCATAGCTGCTACTGTTTCCCAAAGCTTATGAGGATTACAATGATGACGCATGTGGGACACAGTGTCTTTCTGCTCTCCATTTCTTTCCCTAAAATGATAGTATGACTTACAAGTGTTGTACAAGCAAACAGCCACAGGTGATGGAGTTTAACAGCCCTAAAGTTGACAGTAATTCTTTGTAGCTCAGTGTAAGATACTTGTATTTGACCATTTGATCATTAAAACTTTTATGCCTGTGTTTAAAATTATGTCTTGATATATTTAAGGAGGCTTAAGAATAAAAACAAAATCTGTTAACCTGAGTTTAATTTAAAAGCAAGTATGACACAGTTTACCTGTCTTTTTGTATATTTTCTACTTTAGTGAATTGAATTTACCCAAAGACTTTATTAAATTTTTATTCCTTGTATGCAGTGGTTTCTTATTCTCCAATTTTAATTTAATTACTTCTAATCATAAGACAGTGACTATTTTAGCTGCCATTTTATCATGTTATTGTGGCTGTAATTTAACACTTTTTCTGCATGTAGCTTGTTTTAACTAAAAAGTGGTTGTTAATGGATTAAAGGTTAGTAGTTATACTACTTCTGAGATCTCTTGAGCATGTAGTCTTGATAACTTATGCAATGGGAGTTGTTGGATTTCTCCTGTTTCTCCTGAAACAAACAAAAAAGAATATTATTCTTTTAAGCTCCACTAATAGAAATACTAGATGTTTTAAGTATAAATTCACATGATTTTTTGACGTACTATAGACTATCTTATTGCTGTTGTTGGTTAAATGCTTTTTACCTAGTTAATTCAATGACTGCATGTATTTGCTTAAATGGATCTATGATGTTAGAAGCAAGAAACTCACCTTAGGACATTTATTACTAAGTATTTTTAGATTGTTCAATAATATGTATCCTTTAAATTAGACTTTGTAATTATCTTTTTAAAAAATTCCCATAACTTGTTTGGCTTCTCTAAATTTCACTTGAGAGTACCACCCTGCCTTATTAACTTAATGTTGTAAATATTTAATATCAATTTTATGTTAGAAATATTTAGCCAATGTTAATGTGAATTTTTCTTGTGAGGGATAATTATCTGTAGCTATTTGGTACAATGTAGGTAAAATATACTAAATATAAGCCGTCAGTGCTGGTAAATTTTGGTTTGGGTTCTCTTTCTGATATTGTTTTCTCATCTGCCATTTATTATTTAAGCAGTAATTTTGTATTGAGTGTTCTTTTTAAAAATGCCATACTATTGGTCATACTAATTTCTAACAGAACATTGTTCTCCACCATTTTTCCCTTTTATGATGTGTTCAGGGAACAAATTACAGTTTAAACAACTTTTCAGTGACTTTCTAATTAAGAATCTGATTGACATGCCAAACCTCACAGCATGAACTGGATATTTGGGGCCTTTAAAGCTTGCAGTTTACAGTGTTTATTGATTTTTGTGTCTCTATATTTGCCTTCTGCAGTGAACTTCATCATTTTTCATTTATTTGTTTTATCTTAGGGGAAGGCCTTTCAGCCTCCCGCCACTCTTTGCGAACAGGTCTCTCTGCCTCAAACCTTTCGTTGAGAGGAGAGTCGCCTTTATCTCTTCTTCTCAGCCACCTTCTTCCTTCTTCAAGAGCTGGAACCCCTGCAGGCTCGAGGTGCACGACCCCAGTGCCCACCCCTCAGAACAGCCCTCCTTCCAGCCCTAACCTCAGTCGCCTGACCTCCAGAAGTTTCCAGCAGAGGCAGCCTCAGGCCCCAGAGCTACTGGTCTCACCTGCCAGTGATGATATCCCCACTGTAGTAATTCATCCGCCTGAGGAAGACTTAGAAGCTCTGAAAGGCCAGGAGCAGAAGAATGAGGAAAATGTTGACTTAACTCCAGGCAACTATTCTCAGTCCTCCATGTGTGGTGCTTTGTGCCTCTGGATCACTTGCACTTGGAATGCTTTAAGCACATAACTCGAGCAGCATATGTAGATAACACTTATAATTTATTTTGACTTCTGCATGTTTTTTTTTTTCATTTATAGTATATTGTAGATTAGAATTATTAAAAATATAAGCATAAAAAGACTACAGAGAAAACTCCATACAGCTAATCCCTTTCCAACATTTTTACTAAAATTTTAGTGGTTAAGGCATTGGACTGTAGTTCAGAAACCATAGGAATTTTTTATAATTAATGTTTCAGTTCACCATATTTTTTTTTAAAGAATGGTATCTTTTCTTGTGCAGTTCACTCGTAAGATGAATGAACACATATATGTAAAGATAATGAAGTGATGGACCATTTATCTATTTGATGCTTTTTGCCCCCAAAGAATATAGCATGTTTTAGCCTTTAACATAGGAGGATCATTCTTTCTTTTTTTCATTTTGTCTCTGCGAAGATTAGGGTTCTCTGATACCCGACTGCTTGGAATCATTATTGTTTTAAGACTAGTATTGTATTTCTGAATAGACTTCAGTTGTCTTTTTTTTTTTTTTTTTTTTTGTGGGTACTGGGGGGGTCGACCTCAGGACCTCGCGCGCCAGCAGGCGCCCGTGCCGCTGAGCGATATCACCGGCCCCTTTTTCGTATGTGGGTTCCGGGAGTCGAACTCGGGCCCTCGCGCTTGCCGGGCAGGCGCTTAAGCCGCTGAGCCATCTCACCGACCCAGTTGTCTTTTATCTTAATGTCATATATACCTTTAATACAGAACTTCTTGATGTTTTCAGGATCAGGTTTTGTACAGTTAGGAGTGGATTATTTTCATATGTGATTAGAGAAATGATTTCTTAGTAATTAAAACTTTTATAACATTTTATTTAAGGGCTATAAATTATGAATAGTTTTGGATCTTACACATTGATTATGTGAAGATTTACATATGTACATCTTTCCATCTAAATTTTATAGAAAAGTACTCTTTAGTGGCTACTTATACTTTAGCTGAGCATTCACACGATACATACCAGTACTGACTAGTGGTTTTAATCACGTATTACACACATCTCCAGATTCTGATAGTGGCTGCTTCATTACTAAATTATCTTATTCAGTGTGTATGCAGATTACTGTGAGTTAGGTACATCTACCCATTTTCAAAAGCTCAGAAGTCAGTTAACTTTCCTGGATCACACTGCTAGTAAGTGAAACAGCTTAAATCCTGTGCCTGCTGACCCTTGTATTCCTGCCACTATGTGAAAGACTTCTTTCTCTCTGTTGGCTTTATCCAGTCACAACAAGTGCATTTAATTAAAGTTCATTATCATTCCAAAAAAGATACACTTTTAGAAATATAAATGGAAATTATATGGTTAAATCATTGTGTCATTAATTTTGATTATAGTTATACTTACCATTGTTTTATAGCTTGTTCTAGACAACAGTGGTAGGTACTACTCAGATGGCAATATTTCTGATTATTATAACAATTTGATGAGATTGATATTACTCTTATTTTACAAATGAAAAATGATTTAGAGATAATAAAACCACATTGTAAATAATCAGAGATTTGAACTCAAATCTACTTACAACAAAATCTGTAGTGAAGTATTTTATCATGAATTTTACTAGTAATTCATGAAAAAGATAAAGTTTAATGATGAGGTAACTGAACATAAGGAGGGGTAAAAACCTAGAAATAATTACTCAGAAATGACCACTCTTACCATATTAAAAAGAACTAGCTATCCTTTCTCTCCCTTGAATAAAGGTGATTTTAAACTTGTATTTTTATCTGTATCACATTGTTCAATAACATGGAACATTTCTTATTTTATCAGCCTCTGTGTTATAAATAATAAGGGATTATACTTTTTATTACAAAGGAAGCAATACATAGGTTCATAATGGCTTATTTAGTCCATGTTAAGGGTATAAAAAGAGCAATTAACTGAGAATTGAGGAATTTTTTTTGTCTTAATTTTTTTGCAATAAGATTTAAAAGCTTTTCTGAAAAGAAATTAAAACGGAAGAGAGAATTTCTAAAGACAAGAAAAAGCTTATAATTAGTATTTAAGAGGACATCTGTAGAAGGTCGGTAATTACTGAGGAAAAGTAATAGGAGCAGCAATGCATTGCTTCCTGTTTACTTTTGGTGCTTAAAGCACTTAGGAACTCCAAAATTTCCTTGAAGTCTCATAGTATATTAGAGATAAGTGGCCTCAGCATCAGTTTGGAGAGGCCAGTGTCATAATAGAGTCATCTTTTGTGTATACCTGTATTAAAAAAGAAAGTGGATTACATATTCTTTGGAGGATAGTTTGTAAAAAAGGTGAATTTGCTTTTATTATCTGTAACTATGCTTTTTTTCTAACTCATTGTTTCTCAGCCTTGGCACTGTTAACAATTCAGGCTGGATAATTCTTTGCTGCATGGCTTGGCGTGAGAGAGCAATACTTTGCAGGATATTTAAGCAGCATCTCTGGTCTCTGTGTACAAGCTGCCACTTGCTCTCCCCAGTTCTGGCAGCCAAATATATTAGGGCCACGATCTTCCTTGGTTGAGAGCCACTGCTCTATAACTACTTTCAACATTTTAATGACAGAAAACTGAAATCTTTGATTTGCCTTTCTCCATTTAGGCTTGCTATTTAGGAAAAAAAATACAGGTATAAATAATAGGTTTACTAGAATGTGATTTTGAAATCCAGTCATTGATTTTATTTATATATATGCTTATATCTGTTTTTTTTTCCCCCAAGCAAAGATTACAGTCATTCTGAGTTATCTGTGCTAATGATGAAGAACATTTTGAAGGGGTGACTTAATTATGAGCATTAGGAAGGAATTCATTGTAGGAGCAGGGAGGTTGATTTTACTGGTTAAGAAAACAGGTTTCGGGGGCCAGTGACATAGCTCAGCAGCATAAGCGCCTGCCTGGCGAGTGCAAGGTCCTGAGTTTGACTCCCAGAACCCACATAAAGGAAAAAAAGGGCCGGTGATATCGCTCAGCGGCACAAGCACTTGCTGGCAAGCACGAGGTCCTGAGGTCGACTCCTGGTACCCACATTAAAAACAAAAAAACAACAAAAAAAAAACAAAAACAGCTTTCACTTAGCTGAGGTTTGGAAGGACTGCACAGAGAGGATAATGGTGGGAAATGCTTAACATGTACCTGCCATGCTGATTTTGAAGAAGGGATGATTCAAGATGACTGGTTTAGCCAAATGATTTCAGGTCATACTTTCTAGCTTTATTTTTGAGTTTCATATTATTTCACCCAGCCATTCCTACCATGTTGTTACTTTCCTCTACAGCTTTCTCATTTTATTCTTTCCCTCAAAATCTGGTGGCTGTGATTATTCTGAAAAACTATGTACAGAATTACATATTCTTTTGATTATATATCCACAGATTGCACACAGTTAAGCAGTTGAAAGTAATGTTAAGTTAGAGTTGTCACCAGTACTTTTGTGATATTCTTGTTGATTTTCTTGTGTGGGAATAGGTGGAAACCATTGGAAAATTCTGCTTAATTCTTTTTCTCTCCTTAGACAAGGAAGAGACATTATTCTAGACGGTTAGGGACAAAAGTCAAAGAGAAATCTTAATAACTTTTCCATGCTAAACATTATGAAAAATGGCTTGTCCTAGGAAATAGTTTTCATTTCAGAACTGTTTAATTTGTTCAGAGAATGAGCGTAGGGCTCGATAACAGGTGTTTTCATACTCAGATTTTTAAAGTCATAATGATATTTTATGTATTTAACAGAGAAGTGGTTAAGAGTCCTTCATAATTGACTTTAAGCAGTAAACCCAAATGTCTTAATTTCAGTATTCACTAGCTATAATTTGTTCTGCAAATCTAAAAACTCTTAAATGTGTCAGGTACATCCAATATGCTTAAAATTCTAGAACTTGATTACCAGTGTTAACTTCAAAGGTTATATACTCTAACCACAAGGCAAATTTTAACTGAATTTCTATGGATCACTGGATTGTTTTGAGTGGCACAATTAAAACTAAGATTGTTATATTTCAGTAACTATGATATTCAGTATTTTGAATATTACTTAGTTTATATTCTTGATTTAGACAATTTTAGTGTTTGGGAAAAAAGGTGCATTTAGTGGTAGAAATCTGTGAAATGTACTTGAATTTTATTTATTTATTTAGTGGTAGTGGGGCTTGAGCCCAAGGACTTTGCACTGAGCTACTTACACAGCCCTTTTTATTTTTTTGTTTTGAGGCAGGGTTTTGCTAAATTGCCCAGGCTGTGTTTTAACTTGGGATCCTTCTGCCTCAGCCTCTCTCAGGGCTAGGATATAGGCATGCATCACTGTGTCTGGCAAATTTTAAATTTTTTGAAATTTGAACTTTTTGCAGAATTTGTATTGCTAACCATGGGTTATGTACTAAGCAGTGTTTTTAGGTGATTGCTGTGAGATATTGTTGAATGTCACTTAAATTGAATATACTAATACTTGATCATGTGTTTATCATTGTAGTACAAACAACTATCATAAAACACAAGCTAGTTTTAACAGGTTTGTCTGAATCATAGATTAGGGAATTTATTACACAGCAATCTCTTGGATTATAAAACCTTTAATCTTTGCACTTATATTATAAAACACATTTTAAAGTTATATTTCTTAGGAATAATGACCATAGAACATTACAAATATAAATACTAAAGAAAATAAAATTTTAGTCTTAAGCTAACTTCTCTGAGTTACACCTACTGCTAGAGAATTTGTATAGTTATTGATGTAACTGTGCTAAGTGTAGTAGGAATCACTCAGCTCAGTGCAGTTCATGTATTTGCAGTGGTAATCAGACTTAGGTTTTTCTTCCATCTTTTCTGGTTCCATATTGACTCCCTTTATTTTTTCAAAAGGCCACCGTTTTTGTAAATTCCAGTTACTTTAAAAAAAGTGGGGGCCGGTGAGATAGCTCAGTGGCATAAGTGCCTGCCTGGCAAGCGCAAGTGCCTGCCTGGCAAGCGCGAGGTCCTGAGTTTGACCCCCGGTACCCACAAAAAAACAAAAAAACAAAAACAAAAACAAAAACGTGTAGCTTCATCATTGCTTAAAATATTTTTCTAGTTTTGCTGGTATGATACTAACACCTGGCACTCTTTTTTTTTTTTTTTTTTAAACCTTTGCACATTCGCTTTTATAATGAACTGTCACTTTCAGGATATGAACAGAGTTGCTACGAAGTGAATTATCTCTTCATTAATTTGGAATTGTGTCTTTTCTTAAATACAGGGATTTTAGCATCTCCACAATCTGCTCCTGGAAACTTAGACAATAGTAAAAGTGGAGAAATTAAAGGTAATGGAAGTGGAGGAAGCAGAGAAAATAGTACTGTTGACTTCAGCAAGGTAATTTAGTCATTAACTATACATTTCCATTTCTTCATAATCATTATTACTGAGAAATTGCAGTTTGTGGCATTAGTAACATTGATTATAATAATTTTTTGGTAGACTATTTACATATCTGCATGTGATATTTGTGATATGTTAACTTGAGGTCAGAAATTGTGAGAAAGGTTACCTTTAAGAATTTGAAAAACTATATGCTTACTAGCTTTAGCAATCCTGAAAAAAAGGCTATGTAAATAATATGGTATTTTTGTCTGTACCTACCCATAGATATTATGAAACTTCGGTACCTTTTGAAATGCAGTAATTTGTTCTGGAGCTACCACCACTAGAAAGGTCAATTCTGGGAATGATGTTACAGCACTAGTAAATCAGCCTTCCCTGTGCTGTAATGTGATCCCAGAATTACTGTCTTATGGTATTAGTACTTTCTGGAATGCCACTGGGAAATATATCGGTGTTTCCCCATGGGTAGGTAAAGGCATGGATTTAAAAAACTGTCGCAATATATAATATTTTATTTGTTAGATGAATAGTTTAGTTGAAATAGGAAAAAAAAAAGATTTCAAAAGAGCAGGGCAAAAGCAGCTTAAATTACAAAGGATTTTAAAATGTACATTATGAGTACTTATGAACAATTGATTGCAGGTAGCCATTGTAATTTTTTTATAATATTACTTTGCTGCAGAATGATACCTAAATATTTTTGCATCCAGTGTAAGGCTTTTTATTAAATGTGATATGTCAAGCAAGGTTCTGTTTTACTTTTAGCCTTTTATTCTGTCATGTGAGGCTTTCAAGTCACATTTTATATCAAAGAAGTTTAAATGACTTGCCTTATAGTTTTGTTTAACCTCACACCCTAAAATCATAGAAAGTGTTGCAATAGGGACTTTGGCTATGTGGAAAGGCTGTTACAGATTTAATTCTCCTGATCGTACTTGTACTGGTATGCTGTTATTTCAAATAAAACAGAAAGTGTTCATAATTAAATTGTGATTTATTCTTGTTAAGTGTATAAGTCAATGTAATTTACATTATAGAGTGCCTCTAGACATGGCAGTTGCCGTTTATTTTTGTTCCTGTGTCACAGTTTTACTCTTTTTCACTTGGCCTGTCCTTGTGTACACCTCCTTGTCTCCTGTTGGGCAGGAGTCTGCCTCCTGGCACTGTAGTTGTGGCACACTGGGTGTGGGACTCAAGAGGCCCGCCGTAAGTGCTGGTTTTATTTCTAATAGCTAGCCCTGTAAGTGGTTGTTTAGTGACCTGTGTGGAACTGTGTATAAAATGAAGAAGTTGACATAATTTAATATCATGTTTGTAACCTTTTCCTTGTAATTATACACAGACAACTAAATTTCACTTATTATGGCATTATCATATATCTGAACCAATAAGGGCTGTAGATTTTAGTTGTAAATAACACTTTTTCTACTTAATGAAAATACTAGGGGACACTAGAATTTTTAAAAGGGAGACTTATATAAAATATAAAGGGACTCATTCATGTCTAAAAAATTAAACCTTAGAAATTTATGAATATGTTTTAGCACTGTGTATAATTTCATGAATCATTGTTTGTGAACTATATGTCCTTAATAGTTTTTAATGAATAATGCTATATTCATTGAAAAATTTCCCAAATTTTGTCTGATAGTTTATATCTCTGAAGTAGTAAAGATTGTGACAGTTGTAACGGTACTATTGATAAATATTTTGCTTGCTTTTTTGTATTTGTCTATTTCATTCTTTATATATTTGTGGAAATTTTGGCATTTATAATTTTTTTAGATCAAGGTTTGCATAGCATACAGTCTTTAAAAGCATTTTATTCTTTCCTGTTTCCTTCTAAATAGTTTTGTAAATATCATGAAAACTTGATTTTCAATTATTTATTTGTCAATAGGTTGACATGAATTTCATGAGGAAAATTCCCACGGGAGCTGAGGCATCCAATGTTCTGGTGGGAGAAGTAGACTTTTTGGAAAGACCTATAATTGCGTTTGTGAGACTGGCTCCTGCTGTCCTCCTCTCAGGGTTGACTGAAGTTCCTGTTCCTACAAGGTAAAAGTTAGTTCCAATTCATGTTTTCTCAGCATGTTCAAACATTTTTATCCACGGAAAGAACAAATATCTTGCTTTATGTCGAAAAGCTCTTTTTCATTATTAGTATTTGGTCATTGTATCAGCATGTTTTGAGTATTAGACTTAGCTTTTCTCCAAAGTTAGAAAATAAAATCAGAATTTTTTTAGGGAAAAATTTCCCTTGTACCTTTATAAGAAGTTTGGTATCTTAGTACCTTTGGGTTAAACAGTTTGTGTGTGTGTGTGTGTGTGTGTGTGTGCGCGTGTGCGCACACACGCTCATGCATGGGCTGGGGATTGAACCTAGAACTCTGCATGTACCAAGCACATACTGTAAAACTGAGCTATATTAGTAGCCCTGATTTGCTTTTTCCATATTTATCTACTGGTATGTGCAAGCACTGAAGTCAGAAAGAATAGAGTTGAATCTTTGCCACTTAACTTTTTATGGAACTGGGGTCAAGTATAACTTAAATTTTCTAAGTTTGACTTGTAAAATGAAGATACTTTATAAGGTTGATTAAATGTAATAATGCTTTTGAAGTAGTTACAAAGCTCTGTTCTGGTCTGATCAAAATTTTCTGCTTGTTATACATTACAAATTAAAAGTTAAGTCAAGGGAAATATCCATAAGAATAATTAGCAAGTTGTCTTATAAAGAGTAATCAGTTTATTAGCTATAGAAGGGACAGTCTAGTTTGCTAGCTTTGGAATTTTAATTGTAAATGAGATTTATTTTTAAAATATTTTCTCTTACTATTTTATATGTAACTATGAAGAATAAAAGGAGCTGATGGAACTATACAGTACTTTTATAATTTGCTTTATAAGTTTTCATTAGTGATATAATGTTAAGTGAGAAAAAATAATTATGTGGGTTCATATGTAAATTCTCATAGAAGTAGAAGGATAAATACTGTGCTTAGGGTGAATGTATTTTTTTTTTTTTTTTTTTTGAGGCAGGGTCTCACTGTATAGCTCAGGATGGCCTTGAACTCATTATATCACCAGGCTGGCTTTGAACTCATGGAGATCTTCCTGCCTCAGCCTCCTGAGCGCTGGGATTACAGGCATGTGCCACCATACCTGGCATGAATGTGAATATTAATTCTTTACTGTAGTGTTAACAAGGATATAACTAAGGAGGAAGTTAAATACTTTTTATATAGTCACTAGAATAATAAAAGTTTTGATGTTAAATTTGGAGTTATAAATAAAAATTCTTTTTCCTTCCAGAAGAATTAGTTGACTAAAATCTCATGTCTACATATTAAGAATTTTTACCCAGAACTATAGTTTGAGGGATTGTAGGTTTTTTTGTATATACTTTTTTAGTTTTGGTGGTGCATGCTAGGCAGTCACATCACCACTGAGTTATACCCCCAGCCCATTGTGCGTATGTACTCTTAACTATTTTTTTGTTTACTTTCAAGTACTTAATGGGATTGCTGTTCATTTTATTTACAGATTATGTTTGTCAACCGTTCAGACCAGATTTGTTTACTCTAATCCAAAAAAGTTATAGAAGATGAAAATTTTTAACGAAAAACACTTTTTAATTACTGTTTTGCCCTAAGGAAGTTATGAAGTGGTAACAGAGTAGGAAGTCAATTTTGAAAGCCTGTAGTGGCTGGGAGACTGCTTGCTGGTGTTTTACTGATTCTTACAGGGATTGGGTAAGGGGTCTGTGTAGTGTTTCTGTGTTTATGGTGCAATGATTTTTAAAAAATGACTGCCTAGATTTTTGTGTATATGTTGTTTATTTTTAAATCTATGTATTGTACTCTTCCCTTAGGTTTTTGTTTCTGTTATTGGGTCCAGCAGGCAAGGCACCACAGTATCATGAAATTGGCAGATCTATAGCCACCCTCATGACAGATGAGGTAAATAAAATCTTTGACATAATGATTATGAAATTAAATTGTAATGCTCCTGTCTTATCAGTACTATTTTATTGCCTGTTCATTTTTCAAACATTTTTCTCCATCAGCTTCCCTTTCTGTATCCTGCTTTTTTATCAGAGCATTTATCATTACCTGCAGTTATGTGTTTATTTAATTTACTTGTTTAGTTATCTTTCCCCCTACTAAAAAAGTATTTTTATTTTAATCATTTATTATTATTATTTTTTTTTTTGGTGGTGATACTGGGATCGATCCTGGGGCCTTTACACGAAGTATATTCCCAGCCCTTTTCTAAAAAGAATTTTATTTTGTGACAGAGTCTTGCTAAGTCACCGAGTTTCCCAGGCTGTGTTCAAACTTGAGATCCTCCTACCTCAGCCTCCCAAGGGGCCGGGATCACAGGTGCAGGCCACCACACACAGCTTGAAAAAGATTCTTGGGTACAAGGAATTCACCTTGTCTCCATTTCTTTATCTGTAATGCTTAGAATTATTCCTAGCAAATGGTAGGTAACCAGTAAATATTTTTCATGAAATAAATTGTGTGTATCCCTATGCTTATTTCTTTAGGGTAAATAATATTTAAGTATCACAAGAGTAATATTATATGACACAGTATTTGATTCCATAATGAATTATCAAGTATTTTCTGTACAAAAAATTTTTTTAATTTTTCTGTCTTAACACATCACTGTTTTGTTTGGTACTGTTAACTCATCTGATAATACTAATAGTAGGTTACCTTTTATAGTTTATAGCCAGGGTGGGGTAGTAGTACCTGCCTGAGGTAAGAATTTAGGTAATTAGCTTTATCGTGACTAATATCTAAAATGGATATACTAAGTATAGAATTTTCTTTCATCTTTAAAATGCTTACTTCATTGTTTTTTTCTTTAGATTTTTCATGATGTAGCTTATAAAGCAAAAGACAGAAATGATCTTTTATCGGGAATTGATGAATTTTTAGATCAAGTAACTGTTTTACCTCCGGGTGAGTGGGACCCTTCCATCCGCATAGAGCCACCAAAAAGTGTCCCTTCTCAGGTAAGAACTTAGAGCCTTTCTGTGAAGTACCTTCTTCTAACTGAAACATTTTTAATTAAAATTTTAGGTTATATATTTTTAAGATTCAAAAACCAGGGGCCGGGGAAAAAGCTCAGTGGCACAAGCGCCTGCCTGGCAAGTGCAAGGTCCTGAGTTCGATTCCCAGTGCCAAAAAAAAAAAAAAAAAGATTCAAAGACCTAAAACTATTGGCTGGGGGGTGTAGCTCTGTGATGGAGAGCCTGCCTAGCATGTATGAAGCCCTGGAATTGATCCCTAGCACCATGAAAAACATACAGTCATACATACAAAAACTATTTAAAGAGGTGTATTTAGAGCTGTAGTGTCTGCATCCGGCCTCTTTAATGTTTTACCCTTCTACCTGCCTCCTATGGGTCCATTTGTTGTTTTTTGTTTATTTTTCTAGTTTTATTCAGTTCATGTAATACAGTCTTGTTTCTTCCTCTTTCTTACCAAAAGTTATTATGTTATGTATACTATTTTGTACCTTGCTTTTCTTACACACAGATTGAGCACCTGTAGTCTGAAATTCAAAATAGCATGAAATCTGTAACTTTTTGAATACTGATATAATGCTCAATATACTGCTCATGATACTGAATACTGATACAGTGCTCAAAAAGTTTCAGATTGTGGATTTTCATATTAAGCATGCTCAACCAATCAAGTATATACAAATACACTAATATTTGAAAAACTTTGAAATCTCAAACATTTCTAGTCCTAACTGTTTGGGATAAGGGATACTCGCTCTGTATAACAAAATATCCTAGAGACCTGTTTATAAGAAATTATGGAAATATTCCTTATTTTTTCTACAGCTATGTTGTATTCCATTTATGGACATGCCATGGTTTATTTTATTCCTGGGCTCTGGTTATTTTTAGGTGTTTGTTATTAAAAACTGTGCCACTGTACTTATATGACGTTCCAGTTTTGTACAGACGTATCTGTAGGCTAGCTCTCCAAATGTCAGATTGCTGGTTCAAAGGGGCATTCATTTATAATTTAAGTAGATATTGCTCAGATCTCTTCTATATCTTTGAACTGTATTGGACTCCCACACTGATGTCTGTATCTCTGCATTTTCATTAACATGATGTGTTGCTAAACTTTCAAATATTTTTCACTCTGATTGGTATTTTTATCTTGATACATCATATATTTTAATGGGATTTTAATACACTGTAATTAGTGAGGTTGACTATTCCTGATTATCTTTTGTTCAGCACTCCTCCCCCCATTCTTTTATTTTTAACCATTTAAGTCATTCTCTGATTCTTTGGAATTTATTGTAGTGTATTATGTAATGTTCTGCATCCAATTTTTTTTTTTCCAAATTGTTGTCTGCTTTTCTCAATTCATTGAAAAATTAAGCACTGCCTTTCTCTCTTCCCTTTTTGTTTGTTTTCTTTTGAGACAGGGCCTCACTGTGTAGTCCACATAGGCCTTGAACATGCTAAGTCCATGTTGGCTTTGACCTAGTGATCTTGCTGTGCCTTAGTCTCCTGAGTGCTGGGACTACAGGTGTGCACCACCATGCCCAGCACCTGTGCTCCTTGATTGGTGATGCTGCCACACTTTAACTAAATTTCATTTGCATTTGTGCTTGTTTCTGGAATTTTTTTTCATTCTATTAATGGACAAATTCTACATAGTTTTGAGATTTTTTAATATCTGGTAAGTATATTTTAATGTCTGATAAATCTGGACTTTTGTCCTCTCATATTTTTCTGATTTTTCTTGGCTATCTTTGCATATTTATTTTTCTATGTAAAATTAGCTTTCTATTTCCAGAAATAAAACTTCCTGTTTTAAGAAAACAGTTGTGATAATAGTTAAATTTCTCAGTGAACTGAGGGAGAATCAACATATTTGACATTGAATCTTTCTATTCAAGAACATGGTATGTCTCTCCCCTGTTGGTTTTTTGTTTTTCAAGTTGTGTTTTGTATCATTAAAGAATACTTTTTAAATCCCATGTTTTAACTTACATTACAAAGCTACAGTGATATAAACAGCATGGTACTGATACAGAAAACAGACATGTGGATCAGTAGAGGAAGCAGAAATAACCCCAGATATGAATTCAGCTATTTGATCTTTGACAAAGCGGCCAAAAACATGCACTGGAGGAAAGGTAGCCTCTTTAATAAATGGTGCTGGGAAAATTGGATATCTACATGCAGAAGATTGAGTCTAGATCCATATATCTCACTGTGCATTAAACTAAAATCAAATAGATCAAAGATCTAAATGTTAAAACAGAAACACTTAATCTGCTGGAATATAAAATAGGTAAAACTCTTGAAAACATAGGTTTAGGCATGGACTTTATGAACAGAACTCCAATGGCACAAGAAATAATACTGAGAATCAACAAATGGGATTATATCAAATTAAAAAGTTTCTGCGCAGCAAAGGAAACAACCAGTAGAGTGAAGAGACAACAGAATGGGAATAAAATTTTGCCAGCTATTCCTCAGACAGAGGACTAACATCTGTAATATATAAAGAACTCGAAAAGATTAAATACCCCAAAGTAAAAGACCCAATCAAAAAATGATCACCTGAAAAGAGTAAAATAGTCACCTGAAAAGAATAGACACTCCTCAGAAATACAGATGACCAGTGAATACACGAAAATACCAGTGAATACAACATCGCTGGCCAGTAGAGAAATGCAAATTAAAACAACATTGTTGTACCATCTCACTCCAGAAAGAATGGCTGTCATCAAGAAATCAATGAATAGGGCCGGTGATATCGCTCAGCGGCACAAGAACTTGCTGGCAAGTGTGAGGTCCTGAGGTCGACTCCCAGTATCCACATAAAAAAAAAAAAGAAATCAATGAATAGCAAAAGCTTCCAAGGCTGTAGGAGAAAAATGAACCCTTCTACATTGTTGGTGGGAATGTAAACTAGTACAACCACTATGGAAATGAGTATGGAGATTCTTCAAAAAAGCTAAAAGTTGGGCCAGTGAGATGGCTCAGCGGCGTAAGCGCCTGCCTTGCAAGTGCGAGGGCCCGAGTTCGACTCCCAGATCCCACATACGAAAAAGGGGCCGGTGATATCGCTCAGTGGCACGGGTGCCTGTTGGCGTGCGAGGTCCTGAGGTCGACCCCCCGGTACCCACAAAAAAAAAAAGAAAAAAAAAAAAAAGCTAAAAGTAGCAATTTCATTTGACCCAGCTGTTTCCTCTTCCAGGTGTCTTCCCAAAAGAGTTAAAGTCAACATATTACAATAATACATGCATACCCATGTTTATAGCAGCACAATTCATAATAGCTAAATCTTGGAAGCTGCCTATATGCCCATCAGTAGATGAATAGATAAAGAAAATGTGATACAATAGAGTACTACTCTGCCATAAAGAAGGATATATGAGGCATTCATAGGTAAATGGATGCATCATAGTGTTAAATAAATCAGACACAGAAGTTTAAATATGTAGTTTCACTTATATGAGAAACCTAAAATATAAATAAAGAACAAAATAAAAGATAGGAAGTAGGGACATCTTTTTCAAATGGGAAGGGGAAAAAAGATGCAGGGAATAGGCAGGGAGGGAAGAGAAAAGGAATGAAAAAAGAATTGAAAAAATGGAAACAGACCTTTTGAAAATAGGAAGGAGAGTAAGAGTTGGAGCAGAGAGGAATAGGAGGAAAAGGAGATGAAAAAACAATTACGATGTGTTATGTACGTGTGCAGACTTACCCACAATAAATGCAGTTATTTTGTACGGCACCTATGTAATAATAAATTCCCCCAAATGTTTGCCTTATCTACAATTTACTTACATCTTGATGAATGTATTTATAAGTACTTGCTCTTCTTTGTTAAATTATAAATGAGGTCTTCGTTTCATTTTCTTGTGTTGCATATATATATATATATATATATATATAATATATTACATATATGCTCATATGTATTTTTGTCTTGCTGTCTTCTTTTATTGTGTGTAGTTTTCAGTCATGTCCCTTGCTATAAGAGAGTTTTATCCCTCCTTTTCCAAATTTTATACCTCTAGCATTTTTCTGTTGTCTGATTGTATAAACTAAAATCTGTTACAGCATTAAGAGGCAGTGAGCTTTTTACCCCAGTGCCAATGGCGATGGCTCGAACCTAAGACTTTGCACATGATAGGCAGGCACACTGCTACTGAACTACGTACCCAGCACAGCAGGGGGCTTTAAATGGGCGTCAGTGTCTCTAGTATTTCTTTTATTAAGTAACATACTGATACTCAGACCAAAACACACATTTTATCATGGTAAATACCATGTTTTGTCTTACTGACATTTTTAATATAAATGGATATGAATTTTATAAAATATTTTTCTAATATTATTTATCAGTTATTTTAGTAACTTCTTAAATGTGAAACGCTGCATTCTTGGAGTTAATTCAGCTTGGCCTTGGAGGTCTGTCTGCTACTTTTAAGTTTTTTGCATCATTTGTAAGTAATTTCGTCTGTAGATTTTTGTGCCATCTTGTGTTGGTATCATCACTGTACATGTTTTATAGAAAAGAATTTCTAAGTTACATTTTCCTGATGTTTAAACAGCTGAAATGGTGTGGAATTACTAGGCTTTGAAAGTTTAGAAAAATCCCTTTGTAATATTTTTTTGAGCTTGCATCTTTTGTCATATGGTAGACTTCAACAATTTGCTTATTTCTTTTGTGGATATTGGTTTGTGTAAACTTTATTTTTTGTGAGGTCAGTTTTGGTAAATTATATTTTCTGGTATTCATCCAAGTTTTGTGCATCTCTCTCTATATATTTCCTTCATTTTGTGAAGTTGTTATCTTCTTGCTGTATCTTATCTTGTTTGCTGACAGGCTAATCATCTATTTCAAACAGACTAGCTTTTAAAATTTCAGATTTCCTTCTTTAAAATCATGTTTTTGTTTATTTATTTTTTACCTCATTTTCTGCCAGTAGCTGTTTCATTTGATTCCTTCTAGTTACTTTTAGGAAAGATTTTTGTTTTCACCTTTTTTGCCTTTTTGATTTTTTTTTTTTTAATTTTTCTTAATGTAAATGCTTATCTTTGGGGGATTTTTTTGTATGATTTATCTCATAGATTATAATATGTGATACTTTTTCATTTTTTCCTGTGAATTCTGTAGGATGGTTTTTTCTTTACTCTTTGATCTAAAATGTAAATTACTTTTGGTTTTAACATTTTCAGATGGTAATCCTATAGATGAGTTTTGCTAGTCTGTGAATGCTGACCATGCAATCCAGTATGTATAAATCTGTGCTGCAGCCAGGGCCTTTGACTTCAGGGACCTCCTGGATCACACATCTCTTTGTCTGTCTCCTCCTCTTCTCCTTTCTCTTTCCCCTTACATGTGCATGTGTGCACATACACATATTCTGTTATCCCTGGTTACTTCTTGTGATAACCAATTGAAAGCTTGTTCCTTTGTCTTCATGTGAGGAGGACAAGATCCTGTATCGGAAATGCTACTCTTGAATTTTAAATAAGGAGTAATGGGAAATTATAAACCAATTTTGTCTTTTTTTTTTAAGTGAAGTAGTTTAATGAAACAAAAATAGCATCTTTGAAATTAATATGTGTATGTTTTCCAGTGGTTAACATGAGCAATATTTTTAAAAATTTGAGTTAGATGCTTTTTGGAGGATATGTACATTCATAATTATGGCTGAACAGGAATTTGAAATGATATGTACGAATATGCTTTACAGTGTATTGGTGTTAGAATATGAAATGCAGAAGGCTAGCCATAAATTTAAAATATGAATAAAAGCAGATATTAGATTCACAAATGCAATTTTTTTTAGAAAGTTTACATTAGGAAACATTTGTTTTTTTCTCAGAGCACTGATTAGATATATAAGCCATATAAGATCTGATGTTCCTTTGAATCAAAGATGCCATCTCAATCTTTAAAAAAGAGAATCCTGAAAGTGTGTTTTTATGAAATAGGAAAAGAGAAAGATTCCTGTGTTTCCCAATGGGTCTGCCCCTTCTTCTGGTGAGATGCCAAAGGAGGCTGCTCATCATGCTGGGCCTGAGCTGCAGAGGACTGGACGGTGGGTATCAATACAGATATCTTTTTGGGACTAGGGATTGATTTGATAAAAAGGGAACATTCTTTTTCTTTCCTAGAATTTGGAACCTAATCTTGTATAGTATTTCTATTATGTTTTTTAAAATGTGCATTATTGAGTACGGTATGTTATGTTAGGGAAAATGTTTATGCTTTTAAAAATAAATTTTAATAGTATGTACCAAACTTAAAATAATGGACCATGTGTTCAGAAATTGCAGTTATATGGTAGGTAGGTTAATTTCCATTGCCTCTACAGAAGGTTCTTAAAAAAACAGTAGTGTCATTTTACATTTTTCCACATCAAGTTAGAGAATTATGGGAAGAAAGGGGAATTACAGCAAATGATTTTTATGTGTTGTGCATAGATTTAAAACTCTTAAATAAACGTTATGTTATGAGATGCTGTACAATTAGATGAACAAACATGATATCCCAGTAATGGGCTCCAGAAACCTTGTTAGCACATTAAAAAGTTAAGTTTTGGAGTTAAGAACAGAAATATTGCGAAGTATAAACATTTTAAAATATGTTTAAAATATTTTGTAGAAGTAGGTAAATGTTATGGTATTTTCACACTGTAGGAAAGCATATGGTTATTGACTTATGTCTACTGTGATCAATGTGGAATTAAAAGAATTTGAACCTTAAATCTTTGATAAAACTAGGATATTTTACCCAGACACACCATTAGAGATTTTGATGATATGCCTTAAAGGTTGCTATATATAAGAAAAAATAACTGGCATAGTGAATATAGTCTTTTACAAAGCTTAAATTCAAAGTGAATTAATTGACTAATGAAATGTTTTAGTTTGTGTGAATATGAGAGAATAAAACTTCATCCCTATACACCCAGTGCTTGTCTCTTGTTAGTTACTGTTTCTTTGACCTTCAAATGCAGATAGTGTAAGTCACTAAGAAGCCCCAAAGTAGACACCCATTGACCTCACAGTCACCGGAGAGGCTCTGTAAGCCATCTGTTAAATAATCAATTATTGATTTGATGATACAGACTCATTTTCTAGATACTCATCGGCATTGGAAGCAATTCCCCTTGCTCTCAGTTTATTTGTAGAGTAGCTTCCACTTATCAATGTATGTTTAGGATGTATATTAACTTTTTTTTTTTCTTTTTTTTGTGGGTACCGGGGGTCGACCTCAGGACCTCGCGTGCCAGCAGGCGCCCATGCTGCTGAGCAATATCACCGGCCCTTTTTTCGTATATGGGTGCCGGGAGTCGAACTCGGGCCCTTGCGCTTGCCAGGCAGGTGCTTACGCCACTGAGCCATCTCACTGGCCCTATATTAACTTTAAAAAAAAATTTTTTTTTTTTTTTTGTGGGTACCAGGGGTCGACCTCAGGACCTTGAGTGCCAGCAGTCACCCATGCCGCTGAGCGATATCACTGGCCCCTTTTTCTTTTGTATGTGGGTACTGGGAGTCGAACTCAGGACCTCACGCTTGCCAGGCGCCAGGCGCTTAGGCTGCTGAGCTAGCTCACAGGCCCATCTTTTAAAAATTTAGAATGATAAAACTTGAAACATCCAAAGCATTTGAAAGCATACAGTTAATTTTTTTGTCTGTTGTCTTGCAGTTGGTATTGGAATAATTACCTGTTTTATGAGTCAGGTTTTATTACCTGTTTTTTGAATTATCGGTTCAATCTAGTACCTACTATGCCCCAGGCAGTGTTCTAGACACTGGAGGTATGGCCGTGAGAAAGAAGAGTCCCTTCCTCTCATGGACTTTATGTCTTACTGTAATATTTTCAAATTAGATGTATCCAAAGATGTGATTTTAAAAAATAGAAGTGGCACGGCTTTGATGTTTTATTACAGATTTGTAATCTCATTAAAACCTCTTAGTTTTGGGGACCAGTGATATAGCTCAGTGGTGCAGCACCTGCCTGGCAAGTGTGAGGTCCTGAGTTCAATTTCCAATACCCACAAAAAAACAAAACAAAACAAAACAAAACAAAAAAACCTCTTAGTTTTATTGATATACATCCAAGTTTGACTACATATGTAATAAACTAAAAGTACTGAAAACATCTTAAGGTTTTTCTTTTTCCTAGGCAGAAATATTCATACAATTAAAGCACTAATTTTTAAAGGTACTATAATCATCATTTAATTAACTGCTTTTGCACAGCACACTGCATTACTGTTATAGGAATTATAGTTGCCTTCTTGACATATCTGATAGTTGCTGTTAAGATTTATAATATAAACAGTAATTAATAAAATTACTATGCATTTTCATGAATGATTAGGTTTTATTGTATCTTTGTACATTTGTGTCCAAAGTTACATTTACTCATATATAAAATCATTTGCCTGCAGTCTTTTCAGTATATAGTCCATAAAATAATGTGTATGTCTCTTTTTAACTTAATGAGATCTTTCATCTATCATCAATAGATTAGGTTAAATGAATGTATCTTCTAAAATTTACACCATGATTTGAATTGGATTTTAATTTTTGTTGACAGAACACTAGGCACCAGCAGTTTTATGTAGCCCATAGTTTTAGTTTGAACTAGCTAGAATCCTCTAGTGTACAGTTTGACGAGTTTCATCTCACCTATTTAGGCTTTTTGGTGGTTTGATACTTGACATCAAAAGGAAAGCACCTTTTTTCTTGAGTGACTTCAAGGATGCATTAAGCCTGCAGTGCCTGGCCTCGATTCTTTTCCTATACTGTGCCTGTATGTCTCCTGTAATCACTTTTGGAGGGCTGCTTGGAGAAGCTACAGAAGGCAGAATAGTGAGTACAAAGATTGGTAGTGGCCAGGCGCTTAGCTCTTCAGAGGCAAGTGTCTGTGTGCATTTGTCTCACTATTCATACTTTTATTTGAAGAGTCTACCCAAACCTGTCCCAAAGCAGACTTCCCCCAAGGTAATTGCTGTGGAAAACATGGGGAAGCCATTTGAACAGGAGAAGATGCACAGTTGAGGTAAAAAAAAGAAAGGAAAAAAAGTTTATCCTGCCTTGCCGGATGGAATGGTTTTATAAATTGAGTAAAAGGCTTGCATTGTCTTCTGGGAGGGGGTGGATTTTGGGGGAAACCAATGGAACTGATCCTGGGGGTGGGTCATGGGTGGGGGAATTTACCTTCATCCTGTAAGGTATCATAGGATTAGTTAGTTGTATGATTAATATCAACTTAATCAGCCCTGGTGGGTAGGGCTAGACTAGATATTTGGAAGAATAGAACTTAATTGTAGAGATGATAGATTTTTGAAGTACAAAATTTTGTTTTGTTTATATTAAATCTGTGTAAAAGTAGCCAAAAGTTTTATTTGGAAACTATAATTGAAAGTTGCCTGCCTCTTTTAATACGACTAGAAAGAAAGTTTGGTTTTTCTGTATTTGAAACTACCGTATTAGGAACTGTGGTGCTTTGTAAAATCTGGAAAAGTTTTTTTTTTTTTTTTGGAGGGGGCCTATATTTTTTAGTGGCTTTTAAGTGAGATGATTTATAATTCTTAAGTATATTGTAATTAATATTTAATAATATTAAATTTGGTACTTGAAAAATTTGTATTTTTCTAGATAAAGGGTAAAAATTAGTCAAAGCTAAGTGATGTTATTTATTCAGTTAAGGTATTTTGTGCTCTGAAAATGAAATAAAGTTGACAACTGAGATTTTCTTTCAACTCTTTATATTTGATTACTTAGATTGTTTTATGTTATTTATTAACGATTATATCAAATGTGCATATTTTTAGTAAGCTGCTTTATATGCTGTCACAAATTGTACTTGTAACTGCTGGTCCCTGTGGAAATGTGTTCTGTTACCATCGTGGAAATAACTGCTGCTTTGCTCATGGACTGTCACTGCCTGCCCTTCTCCTTCTGCTGTTCACACTGTGTGCATGTGGTAGTATGTTAGGAGCTGGAGGAGGACAGACCAATGTAAGAACATGTGTCTCCTGTCCTCAGTGACCCTGCCTTCAGAGAAAGGAGTAACATACACATAGTTACTATGCCACTGTACGCTGGGATGAGTGAGGTAAAGGTAGAGCGTGGGAGTTGAAGAATAGAAGTAGAGAAAGCAGGAGTATTATGGAGGAAAATAATATAAAGATATGTTTGTTTTTAGTTGCCTTGTTTAGAATTTCAAGCAGAAATGGATATATTAGGAGATACAGTTTCAGAGTTGTAGAGTGGCACGAAGGAAAAGTAAACATTAGAAATCACTCAGGTATGGATGAGGGTTGAAACTAAAATAGATGAGATTAACAAGGAGATAACTTAGAGATGAGTAAGAATTTATGGAAAGGAGGAAGATGGAATGGAAGAGGAAGATGTCCCAGTCGGTCAGGTTCAGTTAGCATCAGACCCCTAGAAGTTGAATGAGGGTGGCATAATTTTGCAAAAAGCACACTAGTGGTTTTGAGGAGGAAAAGTTAGTGACTTAGTATAGTAGCAGGTAGCGCAGCACTGTGTGAGGGGAAGTGGAGGAGAGGCAGATAAAATGGATAGGTAGAGTGGAAACTTGTCAATTTGAAATGAAACAGGGAAGGTGGTGTAATGGGGCTATTTCTTCAGGGAAAGAGGTTTCAATTTGTGAATGAATATAGTTCAAAACTCAACTAGATGTGGGCAATGGAAACTTTTATTTCTGTAAATAGGCCGTAGGGATAAAATGAAAGGAAAGGTTTCATATGTCAATATCTGCTTTTTAACCCAAGGAGAACCTTAATTTTATGCCCATCTGTACTTGTTAACACTGGGGGGGGGTTCCCCTCATTTTTTTTTCTTTTTTGCTTTCTTTCTCTTGATATCATTTACATATTTTTTTTTATTTTAACTTAAGCACTGCCTAAATATCTTCCTAAATAGTATATTCTAATAGAACTAAGGATTCTGTGGTGGCTTATCTGTGTCTTCTAGCACAAACTTATTTTCCTTCAGGCAGGAAAACATTTATCCCATACTGTGAACAGGTGTATGATTGATGTGGATGCTTTTCCTTCATGTTGCCAAAAGACAAATTTGTATGTGGAGTTACACATTTGTATGTGGAGTTTATCTTTATGGTTGATTTGTGCTTTTATTGTCTACTATTTTGTGATTCTGATTTTGAAAGATGCTATTACAGTTCATAAGAAGAATTGCTACCATGTATTTTTTTCCATTTGCAAAACTCTGTGTTTGTTAGGTGTTTTCATAAATACCGATGTTCTCCTACGTAATTACCCCCACTTAAATTGAGACAGCTTGTGGGCTTGAACAGTAATGGTCAACACCCAGTATTAGCCAGTCTTCCACTCCATGTCTAGTTCTGAAGCCTTGCTCTTCTACTGCTGCTGTGCTGCCTCTTGTTTCAGGAGTGTTTTTTTTGTTTTGTTTTGTTTTTTTAAACAATCTTCTTTCTCTTGCCTTCACCAATTGACAGGCTTTTCCTTTATGGGTAGTACATTCCAATTGTTGATGTTTGTGACTAGTAAACTGTTACTTTCTGGTCCATCGTTTTGTCTAGTGGCATAGTGTGTCAATGCCCTTTACTATTTCATAACCTAATCATGTACTAGGTTTGGTTTAAAATTTCTCTGAATCTTTCATTTTCTCATTTTACCTTACTTCCTCTTTTTTTCCCCCCAGCTTTAATGATAAAATACTTCCTCATTTATGGTTGCTGTGAATTTTTAGATTTTTTTCGTATATTTTGTTTATATCAAGTATTTAATTTTTTGATAGAAATTAATTAAGCCTATCAGATGAATTGCTTTAACATATGTGAACAATTGCTCTTTAAAAATCAGCTTGAAAAAGATAGGGTCAGCTGAGCATGGTGGTGCATGCCTGTGATCCCAGCACTTGGGAGATGGAGGCAGGAGGATCGTGTGAGTTCAAGGCCAGCCTGGTCTACATAGTGAGCTCAAGGGCAGCCTACACTACATTAGTGAGACCTTGTCTCAAAAAAAAAAAAAGAAAAAGAAAAAGATAGGGTCACATGTTAACTTACTCTTTGTTCAAAAAAAAATTTATTTTTGCAGCACCATTTAACATGTATTTTTATTTTTAAACGAACTATTTAAAGCATACAGAAATGTTAAAAATAATGCATAACTTTTTTACTTGCTACAGACTTAAAAAGTAAAATATCCATAGGTAAAGTTGAAGCCCTGTATGTGTTTCTCCCACGTACTTTTTGCAACTTGTGTCTCACAGTATTGAGTTGTGAATTAAGGGTGATTGCGGAAAGTTTCACTTAAATATGCCAAAAGAAAACAATTTTCTCTTTGTATTTAAATCATTTTTATAGTTTTCCATGTTTAAAATTTAAGTTCAAGACTTTTTAATTGTTTGCTTTATACCCACTTGGTTAGTATTTTTATGTTCTAGATGTCTAACTTGTATTATGTAGTAGGTTAGAGAGATGTTTATGATGCATTGCTTCTATCCATTTCTTTTTTCCTTGAACAGAGTGCAATAGAGTCTCTCTTTGGAGCATCGTTAACTGGGATTGCCTATTCATTGTTTGCTGGGCAACCTCTAACAATACTGGGGAGCACAGGTCCAGTTTTAGTATTTGAAAAAATTTTATTTAAATTCTGCAGGTAAGTTATAATTCTCTGATCATCACGTGTTTGCATATATGTATAACTGTATATTATATTCTTTATTAAAGTTCATTTTATATATTTTACAGTTGGAATGATCTTGATTAATATATGTATTTTCAATATTTGGGGGCAATTGTGGTTGATCCTACCAACATCCTACCAAAGGCCCCCACTACCATCCCTATCTCAGGAACTTGGAAATGTAGAAAATAAGATTGTTCTTTAGTATAAAATTAATGGATTTGAGTAGTGTTAAGCAGATTACTTAAGAAGTAAAAGTTCTTTGTACTAGTAAGAAGTTGTTTATCTCAACTATTTGTTAGGTAGTATGTTGGTCTTATATGGGAGTTTAGAAAGAGTTGGATCTCAAAGGCTCAGATTGCCTGTAGCAGTCAGTCCTGTTTAACAGATAGGACCAGGGGAGTGAAGCAATCAGAACAAAGTGTCAGTTTCCACTGCCTACGTTGTTTGTAGTATAGAAAATAAACACAGGGTTCTATGACTAGTAGACTGAATTTGACATGACCAGTACTGGTCCTTTCCTCACAAAAATGTACTTGTATATTTTAGCCTGAAACAACTTGATGGTGTTTACATACTTCATTGTTCTTGTTCTCATTCTGTACTCACTAAGCTGATACGAGGTCTAATCTGTCACACCACATGGATTAATAGAGAATGAGATGACCTGAGGTATACAGCCTGTTAGTAATTTCATATTTGAAATTTAAAATTTGAAATCACTTTACTGTGGTGGTAGTGGTGGGAAGGAAGTGGTGGTGGTATTGGCAAGATATTGGAGCAAGGGGATCGTCTTTCCAAATTGACATAATTCTTCTGGATCTTCGAAGAGAGTGAGATACAGTTGTTCTTTAATCTGTCATTTGCTCCTTATAACTGATTTCTAATGTGAGGTATGATGATTTTGAAATATTTATCACCTAGAAGATTTTCGCTGTAAATCTTCTATGTTAGTATAATAACCAACAGGTCATCAATTGAAGGAGAAAAATACAGGGAGCTTAATTTAGTCATTATTTTATCATTCTATAATTCACCCTTTTTTAGTAATTATATTTTTTATGTTTTTATTGCTTGATGTAAATAATTTTAGGTGTAACTACTGTTCCACATAAATATATTGATCATATCCACATTTTTATTTCTAAACAGAGATTATGACCTTTCCTATCTGTCTTTAAGAACCAGTATTGGTCTGTGGACTTCTTTTTTGTGCATTGTTTTGGTTGCAACAGATGCAAGCAGCCTTGTGTGTTACATTACTCGATTTACAGAAGAGGCTTTTGCAGCTCTCATTTGTATCATATTCATCTATGAAGCTTTGGAGAAGCTCTTTCATTTAGGAGAAGTGTATGCGTTTAATATGCACAACGATTTAGATAAACTGACCAGCTACTCGTAAGTACTTCTGTTTCGCCCTAATATTAAATATATTTTTGCCAGTATCAGAGCTTAAGAAAATGGAGTTTTTGTAAGTGTGGTTTTTGCAGTGTCTAGCTCTAACTACCCAGTCAGCCATAAAGTAGTTGACATATTTGTTTCCCATGAGGTTTTGCTTCAGTGGATATAAATGCAGTTGATCAAGTTCATTTTTGTTCACTGAGGTAACTTATGTGTATATGTTGAATATTGGCCAATTGCAATTTGAGAATTACCCTACCATAAATTAGTATTAGGCAGTTATATTGGATTTTATATTCTTTAACCAAGTGTGAGTCATGTAGTAGGACGTAAGGTATATTTTTTATATTTATATATTCATTTTGCATCTTGACTAAGTTTTTGAAGTTTGTGAATATTTACTGAATATCTTTTTAGTAGAATTTTACTGTATTATTATGTTTATGGACTATTTTCTTTGAAAGAAACCTGAAATGAAAATGATTTTGAACTCTAGAGTAAAATAGAATTTGAAGAACAAATCATGTCATGTATAATAGTTATGAAACATTGGTAGATACAATCAGTAAAAAGTAAAATTATCAAAGAAAATGCCTACATCTGGTGACTTTAGCAGGAGGAGACAGCAGTAACTGCTATGGAGGATAAGGAGAGAAGATTTAATGAGGGTAATCTTACTTAAAAACATGGTAGTATTATCTGAAAATTTTTAAAAGAAATTTTTAAAGATGACCCTTTCCCAAGGACATACTTAACCAATTTGATTAAGTAAACATTTTATCAGTAATTGTATTAGTTCTATTTACAGCACCCAAATTTTATTTTGTTGTTTTTGATATACTTGTCCTTCCTAGTCCCCATGCTTTGCAACATGGAAAAAAGTTAAGAAATTAAAAACTACCACTTTATGCAAATGATTTAGTGAATATGAACATAAAATGCAGGACTTGAAACTTTCTACTACGCTTAATTTCTTAGATGTGTATGTATTGCACCGCCTGATCCTAGCAATGAAACCCTAGCACTGTGGAAGAACAAGAATTTAACTGCACATGGTATTTCTTGGAGAAATCTCACGGTTTCTGTAAGTATATTATGAAATAAAGGTTTTTTGTCAATATTAATCTGTGCCTAGCTTTTTTTGATTATATTTAAATTTTCTTCTCGATGAATGGATTTTTAGTGTTTTCAGAATATAGTTTTTCAGAATATAGTGTTTGGGGGGGGCATGCACTAAAAGGTACAGGCTGAAAGGAATGAAGCTGGTAAAGGAGATACAAATGGACTGTATTTTCCTTCCAGGATAGAATTATTCAAAGATGTGAGTATACTTGTGAACCTTGTCTAACTCTTAGAGGCTAGTCTTAAATTCAAGTACCAAGAGAACAGGAATGCTAAATGGCAAAAATATGTTATGAGCACCTACTGTATGCTAAAGGCTATTACAGGTATTCTATAATATTGGGAAATGTTATCCTAGGTCTAGAATAGCCATGATGTAACACTTACATACTCATAAGCAAGACAAGTTTGGGAATTAGGAATAAATGTGTAGAGCTGTGTTAGCACTCAGAATTAAAACCAAGATTGCCTGAGCTTCTGTGGGTTTTTTTTTTAAATATCTTCTAAGTACTATAGATCATTCCTTCCTCACTGAAGGTAATGGCCACTAACCATATAATTTCCATCTGAAATTTTATCTCATTCTTAATGTAAAGCTGTGCTGTCCAATATGATATCTATTAGTATGTGTATTTAAGTTAAATTAACTAATAAGATTAATGAAAAGTTTACTTTTTCAGTGAATAGCCAGATTTCCAAGTGTCCAGCCACCTCATGTGGCCACTAGCTTCTGTAGTGAACAGTACAGAAATGTATCATTTTGTCACAGAAAGTCCTCTTATACGGTGCTGATTTAAAGCAGTAACAATCAGTAAGCAATTTAGATTCATCCTCTCCTATTTATATATAAAGTCATTTTTAAATGGTAGAGGTCTAGTTAATTAAGGTCCTCAAAAGTGATTTGTAAAAGAATATTTTTCATGATAAGTAAGATGCTGAGGTATTTTCAGTGTGTTTTCTTGATATCCAAAAGGCCATGTTAGCTGATTGTTTTTGTAGCTTTTAATTCCATGATCCATGGATTATAGTAGGTTTACTATTCTCAGCACATGGAAATTGAAAATAAATGGAACTTTTAATTGTTCTTTTAGTAAACCAAAAGGTTTTTGGTTTTGTTTGTTATTTATTCAAATGAGTTACATTTATAAGAATATAAGTGAGGAAAAAAAGGCCTTTAGAATCATGTGATTTTTGTTAATCTCTGGTTGCCTTTCAGCTGATTTTTCCTTCAAAAGGAAAATCAAGTCAGTAGACTTTTATAATTACATTCGTTTGGCAATAATTTGATCATATCATTGATTTTATTAATAAAAATATTACTTTACTGGTCACTTTATTTTATTGGTCACTAAACATCATGTGTTTAATCTCAAGGTCTTGAGTCAAATCAGGAGAGCTATCCAGTTTTTACTACTGACTTCAGTTTAATACTATAGCCTTCTCCTATTCATCATCATAAAGGATTATAGTAGCTATAAACCACCTATCTGCTACTTTTGTTTTAAACTACCTGTTCAGAAATAAAGGAATGACAGTAAAATTGTGGAGTAGCAAGAACGCACAGGAAACATTTCATCGTTTAGTAGTCATTCTGAGCCATTCACTAAGGGAAGCATGTAATTGCAAGAAAGGAGTACCTTGGGGATGTATTATTATTTCAGTGATTTATATGGACAAATAAGCATTGCTGAACTCAAGATGTGTCTTACAGTTAATTGATAATATATTGTAGTTGACTTGGCAATATCCTTTTTAAGTGAGACATATAATTTGCATCTCAGGGTCAGTGAAATACATTAATAATTCACTAAATATTTGAAAATTCCTTCCATCTCCTTTTTCCCCTCCTCTTTCTTTCCAGGAATGTAAAACCTTTCATGGTGTATTTGTAGGATCAGCTTGTGGTCACCATGGACCTTATATTCCAGATGTACTCTTTTGGTGTGTCATCTTATTTTTTACAACCTTTTTTCTGTCTTCATTCCTTAAGCAGTTCAAGACCAAGCGTTATTTTCCTACTAAGGTAACTGGGATGAAATTTTGCTATTCTGGTAATACTCATGTTTTAATCTTTCATTTTCTTGGTTTATTTCAAAACAGTATTATTATTTAAGGGCAATACTTTATGCCAGATAGTAATGAAGAAATTGCTTTAGTGAAAAACATATTGTGTCTGAGCTCACCATAGGAATATCATGGTACCATGAGATAAAGGGTACATTAGTTGTGAATTGTGTTTCTTTTGGGAAAGAATTAGATATAAATGTGACACTGATTACACTATGGTAGTTTAAAATCCTTTCATACTTTTCAGTGAAATTTTATCTTGAAAGATGCTCATTTAGAAAGGACACAGAGTATTTTTGTGTTTATATTAACATAATTCCTTTAACATAGGTGCGATCGACAATCAGTGACTTTGCTGTATTTCTCACAATAGTAATAATGGTTGCAGTTGACTACCTTGTAGGAGTTCCATCTCCTAAACTTCTTGTTCCTGAAAAGTTTGAGGTAAGGATTAAAATAAGTGGCTATTTGTTACTTGAGAATATCAAACTACTTTACATTGAGGTGCTGCCTCCTGAGTACTTACAATCCATGGTGAAGATTTGGGAGCTGTTTAAAAAATGGACTCTGCTTTCCTCCCTTGAGTTTCTGTTTCTTTTTAGTGCCTGTTAACATTACATGACTAGCTGGAGTTCTAGATGTGCTTTCCAATGAAGAAGTAACATTCTTTATTCCTTTTTAAATTTTCTATTCTAGAAGGGCAATTTATCTGACAGTAATTAGAGAGCTCCATGTAACATTTTCCAGCAGAATCAACAGAAAATCAGATGCGTTCTATAAGAAAAATGATATTTAATACAACTTGCATTTTCAATTATGAGTGGGGTCAGTGCACCTAACCTCTCCCCTCCACATTGTTCAAGGGTCAAATATACATTTTCTTTCTGATCTACCTTTGTTTTCTTTCACCCACTTCTGTTTGTGATTGTATGGTGAATAAAAGAGCACATTTTCTGTCATGTTACTGGTTATATTTATCTTTACATGTAGTAAATTATGTGAATTTTTTTAGAAACAGATTCTTAAAAGGAAATCAGAACTAAGGAGTATAATGAAGGTCATTCTAATCTGTTTTATCTTTCATTGGCATAAAAAGTATCGTTATTAAAACCAGTGGTCTCCAAAATAGGATGCATGGATGAAAATGACCCGTAAACATATTTATAAACTCTATTTGTGTTTTAATTTGAAATAAGAAAAATAAAGCTTTATAATATTTACTCTGAAGAGTATAGAGCATTTGAGTTTATAACTTTATTATTTTTATTTTTTTGTTGCTACAGGTTTACAATAAAAGGAGTTTGGAGACTTATGTTTAAAACCATAGACCAGTGATGGCAAACCTTTTAGAGCTTTCAATGATACAAACAGCTCGCTGCAGTATGCATGCCATAGGTTTGCCAACTCTGCCCTAGACATTGTGCCACTAAAGATTTTGGTTCATTAAGAAATGACTGGTCGGGCTGGTGAGAGGGCTCAGTGGCGTAAGCGCCTGCCTTGCAAGCGCGAGGGCCTGAGTTCGACTCCCGGATCCCACATACGAAAAAAGGGGCTGGTGATATCGCTCAGCGGCACGGGCGCCTGTTGGCGCGCGAGGTCCTGAGGTCGACCCCCGGTACCCACAAAAAAAAAAAAAAAAAAAAGACTGGTGTTTTGGAAGTAACTATTTTTACAAAAGAGTTTGGAGACTTCTGTTTAAAACCATAGGGGCCAGTGAGATGGCGCAGCGGTGTAAGCACCTGCCTTGCAAGCTCGAGGGCCCGAGTTCGACTCCCGGATCCCACATACGAAAAAGGGGCCGGTGATATCGCTCAGCGGCACGGGCGCCTGCTGGCGCGCGAGGTCCTGAGGTCGAACCCCGGTACCCACAAAAAAAAAAAAAAGAGAAATGACTGGTGTTTTGGAAGTAACTATTTTTACAAAAGAGTTTGGAGACTTCTGTTTAAAACTATAGGGACCAGTGAGATGGCGCAGCGGTGTAAGCGCCTGCCTGGCAAGCGCGAGGGCCCGAGTTCGACTCCCGGATCCCACATACGAAAAAGGGGCCGGTGATATCGCTCAGCGGCACGGGCGCCTGCTGGCGCGCGGGGTCCTGAGGTCGACTCCCGGTACCCACAAAAATAATAAAACCATACACATTGCACTCCAAAGATTTGGAGTCATTAAGAAATGACTTGTATTTAAAAGTAAATGTTTTTACCAAGTATTATGAGAACATATGAATAGTTGAATGTTAAATTAATAGTGGTTTAAAATATTGATGTGTTTTCCTGTAATCCTAGTCTAAGTGTCTTATTGGTATTCCTAAATATATGCTTGTTATTTGTTTATTGATGCAGCTTTCAGAGCAGACTAATTTTAGGGTACATAAAATGTACTTGGGGAACCAAACTATGGAACACAAAGATAAAAACATTGTATAAATAAAATATTTTTATTCATATACATTGTTGAATGTGGAGCAGTTTTAATATATAATTGTGAGAAGGTGGGAGTACTTGAACTTTGAAAGTATTTCTCTTGTACTAACAAATTCAGTATCTTAAAGAAAAACAAGCTTAATATTGAGTATAGATAATAAGAACATATGTTTATGTTTAAATACATTTACTATTCTCTAAAAGTACTCAACTTTCTTGTGCTCTTGTAAAATTTTTGACTATAAAAGTAAATTTTATGTTACAGCATCAAAGTCTATTAGTATCTGATAATGTGCCAGATTTTTGTCAGTAGTTACTTTGTAAAAATAATGTCCTCAGAGCCATTCTTGATTTAATACCAACCCTGGCAAGGTCACTAGTGTCTAGGATCTTTAAAGCAGTTTAATTTAAAAGTTGATCTAGTGTGTGGATTACGAAGGATATCCGCCCATGTTGAAATGACACTCTGATTCACCTATCTTGTTCCAAACAATAGCTTTTATTTGTGATTTTGTGCCAATTGGGACTGGGACTAGCTGGGACTAGCTGGCTCTTTTGATCTTGTCTGGGACCTTCATATGGCTGCTTGACGTCTAGTAGCTTCTTGGAAAACGGTGGCTTCATGCATGTTTCTGGGGACTCAGATCAGACAGTTGAAGTAACTGGGGTGGTACTTGTTTCCTTCCCCGTCCTTCCTCACCTTACTATATTATGTCCATTGTATTATGTTCCCAAGAAAGCTTATTTAGGATTATTCAACAGCATAATCTTCTCAGGGTTCCAGAAGCTGCAGGATTTCTTGAGGTCAGCAGTTAGAAGCCACACAATGTCACTTTGGCCTTATTCTGTGGATTAAAATTATAAGGTTGTCCCAGGTTCAAGGCAGAAGGGACGTATCTGAAAAGAGTGACTGAGGTGGTAGGGAGCATGCTATCTTTGCAGGTAATTCAGTTAGACTTAGTTGAGTTCTTATAGTCCCACTCTATGCTGTGGAAATTTAGTGCAATAGAAGAACAAAACTTTTTTTTAAAAACAATCTTTAATTTTTAACAGCCTACTGATCCAAATAGGGGCTGGATCATAAGCCCATTGGGAGATAATCCTTGGTGGACCTTATTGATAGCTGCTATTCCAGCTCTGCTTTGTACCATTCTCATCTTTATGGATCAGCAGATTACAGCTGTAATCATAAACAGAAAGGAACACAAATTGAAGGTAATTTTTAAATTTTGTGTCAAGCACTGTGAATTCTTCAGGGCTTGAATTTTCATAATTGGAACCTTAAAAGATGTGAAAATCAGTTTCTTCCCTTTTTACAATTAACATAGAATTTCAATCTATTTAGATTTAGAAATATTTGTGTTCATTTTACTTTTCAGAAAGGGGCTGGCTATCACCTTGATTTGCTGATGGTTGGTGTCATGTTGGGAGTTTGCTCTGTCATGGGACTTCCATGGTTTGTGGCTGCAACGGTGTTGTCAATAAGTCATGTCAACAGCTTAAAAGTTGAATCTGAGTGTTCCGCTCCAGGGGAACAACCCAAGTTTTTGGGAATTCGTGAACAGCGGGTTACAGGACTAATGATTTTTATTCTAATGGGCCTTTCTGTGTTCATGACTTCAGTACTAAAGGTAAAAATCTTTTCATTGCAGTGCTTTAAAATCTCATTTATCATAGCATTTATACTTACTTGCATGAAAATTAAACATTAAAATATACTTAAATATCTAAAATCATTTTTATTTCACTCTATAGTTCAGGCTGGCCTTGAACTCATTGTGTAGCCCAGGCTGACCTCAAACTCATGGCAATCCTCCTGCCCCAGCCTCCCAAGTGCTGGGATCACAGGCATGCACCACTGTGCCTGGCTAGATCTTTAAAATACATTTTCTTTTCTTCATGAGTTACTTCTTTTTCTTCCAAGGTTCTTAGAAAAACATCTAGGTCAGTTGGGTGAGGTGTAGTGGATATAGTTTTCCTTTGTGTCGTTGTGTCTTTTCTCCCTTACAGGCCTCTCATTTTGGTCAGAGTGATGATTGTGGTTTTGAGTAAATTAACAGGGCCTGTTAATAGCCAGGCTTTGCTATAGAATGCCGTGGTGTGTACTAGATAGGTGGTTTGGGATTTCCATAACTCTGAGAGTAATAAGGCCTTTACTTTAGAGGTGGAGTTTAATTATAGTATTTAGTAAATACTCTTATACAGTATTGGCATTATTGGAGGCTTTGACAGTAATTGTAATTCCTCATGCCTTTTGAGTGATTTTTAGTGTCTCAAATGCTTTTTTAACTGTTTTTTATGTATTTGAAATAATGTAATTGTCATAGCCATCTGATATAGAAACTCAAGCACGAAAATGTTTTTTGTTTAAAAAAGTGAACTAGGTTTTTAAACGAAGTAATCCGACTTCAGTTCCTGTTCTTTCAACCATTGAATACACTCCCTTTTGAGAAAGGAACACGTAGAAGATGAACAGTTTCTCAAGGAGTTTATAGTTCTTAGCATTTTCCTAGGTATAGAAATATTAGGTTGATCCAACCCTCATCAGTAAAGATTTTTTAATTCTGTTACTGAACTTTTGTTTCTGTGTACTTGTTACTATGTTTTAGTAGCATATTTAATAATATTGTGTTTAGTGGTATTGTTTTAATATTAATTGTGGTAATTTTACTTACAGTTTATTCCGATGCCTGTTCTATATGGTGTTTTCCTTTACATGGGAGTTTCCTCATTAAAAGGAATCCAGGCAAGTCTTAAGTGTTTAATGATTTTGTAGAAAAACTTAAAACTACTTTAAATACATGAAAATTGTTTTTACGATGGTAGTGACTTATTCTTTACTCTTGAAGGACAAGTTATTTTTTTAACTGGTAACTGCAGATCTGTATTTGCCAAGTAATGGTTGCTTACTGTATTGTATCCCTCCTCCAAGAATTGAGGTCATGAAATGACATGGCCGTTTAAGAAAAGCCAACAACAGAAACCCCTGTAACTCTCAGGACAGTGTTAACAGTATGAGGGCAGATCAAAAGAAGTGGAAAGGGAAGAAGGTACTGCTTGTAACATGTAGAACACCAATTCCAGTATTTTTTTTTTTTCAGAGTTTAAAGTCAGTTTATTAAAAATTTCAAAAGGAAGATGTTAGTTTACTCTAACAATGGTATTGCCTTTCATTTGTATGGCACAATATGATTTAGAAGGCTTAGGACAATAAGTTATTTTCTGTGATGTTGAAAATGGTGGTTGAGAAAAAGGAAAGGAAAAAAATCTTTATTTTGTAAATCAGGCACCAAGTAAAGGGACTACAAAGGTTATTAGGTAAGAAAGCAATGGGGGCAAGGCCAGAACCCAATTATTTCAGTATTCTGTCTTGTCTTCTGCTACTTGCTGGAAAAGAACCTGCCAAAACTTACTAAGATAAGTACAGATGTCAGTGGAAAATGTTTTGGTCAGCACAGGTAGGCTCCCTTAACCTCTTTTTCTCACAGAAAGGATGTTGTCTACAGTTGCCAGGTGGTGTGCTAGTGGCTGCAGGATTTTTCCAAGGTAGCTTTTTTTTTTTTTAAGCTTAGTCCAGGATCTGTGCTTCTTATTAGTCAAGAAATGTTCTCATATCTCACTTGGTTTTTTACAGCAGTTTTGTGAGGTTGGTAGGGCTGCTCTTATTTCCATTTTATAAATGAGAAAATTAAAGCACAAGAACCCAAGGAATTTGCTCAAGGTTTCATTTTCAATGAACGAAGAATTGGATATTGTGACTTCAACTTATCTTCATAGAATCAGTACCGTTAGGCTTGGAGAGTACCTTAGAAGTCATTCAGATTGTTACTCTTTAGTTGTACATATTAGAAAACAAGTTTAGAAAGATTGAATGACTTATGCATTTGACTTCATCTAAATGTTTTATCCTTCCTATAAAAACATTTTGTGTTGGATTTTCTAGTTAATTGCAGTAGTTGAAACTGATTTTTCTGTCTTCAGATCCAGAGATTCTAAAACAGTTTCCCGTACTATCAGAACATTTCAAGGAAGTTACAGTTTAAATTTAACATGTAGAACCCTAAGTTTGAGTACAATTTCATTTCTGAACACTGGAAATGGTATTTGTTGAAAGCTTGCTTTCTTTTTCCTTTTTTGTTTTGTTTTGTTTCCCTTCCATCTGTAGTTTTTTGACCGTATAAAATTATTTGGAATGCCTGCTAAGCATCAGCCTGATCTTATCTACCTCCGTTATGTGCCTCTTTGGAAGGTCCACATTTTCACAGTCATTCAGCTTACTTGTCTGGTTCTTTTGTGGGTGATAAAAGCTTCAGCTGCTGCAGTAGTTTTTCCCATGATGGTAAGTTTTTTCAGATTTATTTTGTCATCAATTAATAACATGATTGCATATTTTCATAGTAATTCTTTTTAAATTTATAATTGATTTTGAGAAAAAGAATAGGCCATTTTAAGTGTGTTAGGTATTTGAAGACGTGGATTACCTCTTTGCAGCTATAAACCAAATCTTTTCGTGTCATTTTCTGGGTTTGTTTAACTTTTTGTCCTTGGACTGTAAGAGCTATAGTTTCTTTTATTTTGTTTTACTTTGTTTTGTTTTTCCTTTTCATTTGCTATGGTGCTGGTAGACAAGCACTGTACCATTGAGTTATACCCCCAGCCCTACAGCTCTATTTTGTATTTTTAAAGAATTTAAAAATTTCTGACATTTGTGGAACAAATGTAATGCCAAATTAAAAAAGAAAGCAACCAAAACAACGTAGTTCTTTAATAGATTATTTCAATATGCCTTTTTTTTTGCAAATTGACCAATCTAGAAGTTAAAAAGTTATGAAGACTATAAATAATTTTAATAAGACAGTCTAATTCATTATAAAAATAATGATTCTGGCATCAAAAGAATTATTAGCATTATTTCTTGAAAATGTGATTGTGTACCTTTTAACCCTTTAGTTAAAATCAAAGAAGAGATTGAAAACTCTTAGTAGAATTATTAAGAATATTGTTAGGGGAGATGGATACAAGAAGACATGAAAATTAGTAGATTGTCTAGTTCTGTAGTAATGCTAGAAAATGGAAAAAAAATCTTTTTCACAATAGTGATCAAAAACCATAAAATATTTAAGAATTAACTAAAATAAAAAATTTTAAATAGAAATATAAAGAAAAAAGTTCTGTAATAGTAGTTTCTTAGGGCTGCCGTAACAAACTACCACAAATTGCATGGTTTAAAACAACAAAAATGTATTTCCTCACAATTCTTGAGGCTAGAAGTCTGAAATCGAAGTGTGACTGGGGTCATACTCCTTCTGAAACCAATGGAGGCATCTTTCTGTGCTTTGTCTCTAGCTTCCGGTGGGCTGCTGCAGTTCTTGGCTTTCCTTGGCTTGCAGCTGCATTAGTTGCAGTCTGCCTTTGTCGTCACTTAGTGCTCTTCCTCTGTGTCTGTGTCTCCACTTGGCCTGACATTTTATAAGGGAACAATTCATACTTTATTAGAAGACCACTCCAGTATGACATTTTTTAAATTATATCTGCATGAACCTTATTTCCAAATAATATTATATTCTGAGATATTGTGAGGTAGGGCTTCAACTTGTCTTTTTTGTTTTTGCAGTACTGACAGTCAAACTCAGGGCCTTTGCACTGAGCTGTACCCCCATCCCTTTTTGAGACAGGGTCTCACTAAGTTGCCCAAGCTGAGCTTGAACTCCTGCCTCAGCCTTGCAGAGTGCTGGGATTACAGCCATGCACCACCACATCTGACTTCAGCTTGTCTTTGATGGGGTAAAAAATTCCACTCTAGCAGTAGTAAACAACATAAAATAAGACCTGACCCAACAGATATACCATGTTCTTTGTTATTTCAGTTTTCTGAAGGTAGCTTATAAATGTAATACAGTTCTAAGCATGAATTTTACTAGAGTTAATGTATGTATTGAGGTATAGGGGGTGGTATCGTTGTGAACTAGATAAACAGTTTTAAAGTTTATAGAGAAAAATAAATGCCAGACTCGCAACAATATGGGTTGTAAAAATGTTCATTAGTGAGTGTGGGTTACACGAGTATGTAATTGTTACAGCATCCAACTGTTTTTCTATTTTACTGTATGTAAATTGTATATTTATTTAAAAAATAAGGATATAATGCCATAAGGTAACAAAACAAAGATAATTAGAATTGTAGCCAATACGGTATGGAACTGGTGTAACAATAGACAAACAGATTGGAAAGCAGACTGAATCCAGGAATTTACCTGAATATATGGCAGTTCTATCACTTGGATACAGTTTAAATTATTTTATCATTTGACTTCAGAGCAGTTTACTTCATTTAAAGATGGTATCTTATTTCTCTGGGAAATTTTAGTATATGATGTTGGAAGAGTTAACTATGTATACTGGGAAGTAAATAAGTTCATATTCCCTATCTGACACCATGTTCAGAAGGAAATTATAAAAGAATTCAGGATTTAAATGGTAAAATAAAGTTGTAGTAGAAAACTGCAAAGAATATTTGTATAATCCATTGATTGGGAATAACTTTTCAGAGAAAATAGGTGAAACCCAATTGTAAACAAAAGATAAATATTCTTCACTATAAGATCATTAAATGTTTTTTCTACATACAAAAGATGTTATAAGCAGTAAAAATCATACTGTGAGCTGGGAAAAAATATTTGTAACGTAAGGCAAAACAGAGAGTTTATATCTAAACCATACAGAACTCTTACAAATTTGTATACAAAAATCAAAAAATGGGCAGGTGAAATGAATAGACCCTTCACAGAAGAAGTGCAGATGGCCAATAAATACACAAAGAAATGTTCAACATTGCTGGCTACTAGAGAAATGCAAATTAAAACAACACTGAGATTCCATCTTACCCCAGAAAGAATGGCTATCATCAAGAAACCAAATAATAACAAATACTGGAGAGGCTTTGGGGTAAAAGGAATCCTTCTACACTACTGTTGGGAATGTAAACTAGTACAGCCTCTGGATATCAGTATGGAGTTCCCTCCAAAAATTAAAACTAGAAATTCCATTTGACTCAGCAATTCTCCTACTTATCTTCTGGAAAGTGTTAAAAGACATCATAATTCAGAGATGCATGCATTCCAATATTTATAGCAGCACAGTTCATGGTAGCTAAATCTTACAAGTGGCCCATATGTCCATCAACAGATGAACAGATAATGAAAATGTATTTATACACCGTGGAGTACTACTCTGCCATAAAGAAAGATAAATTTGAGTCATTTGTAGGAAAATGGATGCATCATGAGACCGTAATGTTAAGTGAAATAAATCAGAGACACAAGTTTAAATATCACATTGTTTCTCTTATATGAAAAACCCAGAGTAAAAATAAGAGTAAAATAAAAAACAGATTACAGGAAGTAGGGAGATAGATCGTTCTCAAAGAGGAAGGGGGATCAAGAAGTGGAGGGAAGTGGATAAAGGGGAGAGATAAAGGATGAAAAAAAGGAATTGGGATGTGTTACGTATGTGTACCAACTCCACACAAGAAATGTAAGCATTATGTACTATACACATGTACTAACAAAGTAAACTAAAAAAAAAAAAAGTCATAGAAACCAATAGAAAAAGAAAGACGAGCAAAAGGATAGGAAAGAGCAAGTTAACAGAAGAGGAAATCCAAATGGCTAAACAGTATTTGAAAACATGCTCATTCTCAGTTGCAGTAAAAGAAAAACAAATGGTCTTTTTACACATGATTGAAACCAAATGCTGGAAATAGGCAATCTAATGCATTGCTTAAAAAGTTTTTTATATAAACTTGTAGGATGTCTTTTTTAAAATTTTAATATATTCACTATACTTAACATGTTTTTTTTGTGTGTGTGTGTGGGTACTGGGGGGTCGACCTCAGGACCTCGCGCGCCAGCAGGTGCCTGTGCCGCTGAGTGATATCACTGGTCCCTTTTTTGTATGTGGGTTCCAGGAGTCGAACTCGGGCCCTCGCGCTTGCCGGGCAGGCGCTTAAGCCGCTGAGCCATCTCACCGGCCCAACATGTTTTATAGTATTATGCAGAGTGCAAAGAGAAGATTAAAAATCCAATTTACTTTTTTCTTCCTTTGTAGCTTTTTTAAAAAGCAGACAATTCAAAAAGATAAATAGCTGACTCAGTTTCTTGGCAATAAGATAATGGATAAAATAATTTTTAAGCAAAATGCATGAAGTATTTTCCCATTATTTATAAGATTTAATAAATACTTTCCTCTTTAAGTGATATAATTTATATGTTGCTTAATATTCCTTCTCCCAACTTTTGAAGGTTCTTGCATTGGTTTTTGTACGCAAGCTTATGGACCTGTGTTTTACAAAGAGAGAGCTCAGTTGGCTTGATGATCTCATGCCAGAAAGTAAGAAAAAGAAAGAAGATGACAAAAAGAAAAAAGAGAAAGAGGTAAAAAGACAAGAATTTTAGATATTTTTACCATTCCCTTATTTAGTATTTTGTACCATTATAATGTACCATGTAGCAGGAACTATTATAACCACCTTACCGAATGAGTCCCTTTAATCCTCATAAGACTCTAAATAAGGTATAGATACTGTTTTTCTTTCCATTTTACAAATAAGGAAACTGAGGCAGGGAGACACTAGGTAACTTGTCTTAAATACCACCTCTTTCCCCTTGCCCCTCTATCCCTCTGACACAAGAATATTTTTGGAAAGTTACATATTGTGTGTACTTAACAGTAAAAGAATTAGAAGTTTTAGTAGTTTTAAAACATAGCACAAAATAATTCTGTGTGATTGTCTGAATTAACTGTAAGTACATTAATTTTAGCATGCATTTTAATAATCTAGTATATACACCAGTAAAAGGAGTTTTAAGTTTATATCTGTTTTTTAAAAAATGTTTGGTAAAGCTAAAGCTTTTGTCTTTGTTTTTCAATTTGAGATGGGGTTTTGCTGTTACCTAGGCTGGTCTGGAACTGGTGCACTCAAGGAGCTGGGACCACAAGTATTTGTCACCAGCCCCAGCAAAAGCATGGTCTTTATGTGGACTGTTATGTACTACCATTAATTGACTTGTAGACTTAGATATATACATGAATACTTCATTCTGAATCAGTTTTTTATTCTTAATTAATACAATGCTATCGGGCTGGTGAGATGGCTCAGCGGCATACGCGCCTGCCCGGCAAGCGCGAGGGCCCGAGTTCAACTCCCGGAACCCACATATGAAAAAAGGGCCAGTGATATCGCTCAGCGGCACGGGCACCTGCTGGCGCGCGAGGTCCTGAGGTCGACCCCCAGTACCCACAAAAAAAAAAAAAAAATACAATGCTATCACTTAAGGAAAGAAAAGTACATACTAAATATGCAGCATAAGTGATTTTGTTGATTGTAGTGTTGTACTTAATCGTCTCATACACAATATTGTTTGAAAATCAAAGATAAAGATACACATTTTTAGAGGTAGAAAAATTACTGATTTTGTTTATTTTTTGGCAAAAATTGTAACTGATATTAGGGCTATTTATTTGAATGAGGCTCCAAATGTTTGTTTGCATTAAAGTTAATATGTAAATACATATTAGCATTTGTTAATTTCTTCTCAATTGGATATAATTTATTTATAATATAATTAGGTCAGATTGCCTGCTTATCACATCTTGTATCAGTTAAAGTTTAGTGGCATATTACACAAAGCAAAAGTAAAAGTGACTTTTTTTTTTAAAGTAAAAATGACTTTTAAACACAAGGATTTATTCTTCCATGTAAAAGAATTCTAAAAAGCAAGTGGCCTGGTGTCACAGCTCCACAGAGTTACCAGGGAACCTTTATTACATTCCTTGTGCTCTCGGCATGTAGAATGTGGATTTCTTCCATCCTCAAGTTCACCTCCTAGGTCAGAATGGCTACTGATTTCCAGCTATCAAGTTAGCTTTAGAGAGGCAGCAGAAGAAGGAAGGGACAGGGGGCAAAATGGGCTTTATTCTACTGTTACGTTTTCAAGAGTATTTCAAAAAATATCCAATAAGATCTGTCTCTACATGTGTCCCTGATTTAAAAGAAATGCTGAGAAATTTATGTAGCTGATTGTTTCTTTGTTTTATGTTAAAAATTAGGCTGCACTGACACCTGCAAACAGTGGGACTTGTATTAGTAGGAAGAGTATGAAATCTCTGTCTCCCCTGTACCTTATCCCTGTCCCCATCATTAACATGTCATAATTTGAGTCTCTGCTGCCCATTTGGTTCTCAACTTCCAGGGGACATCTCATCTAAGATGAGACGCTATTGAATGTCACAACTGGACAAGTTGAATTGGCATTCAGTGGGTAGACACTAGGAAGCTGCAAAATATCCTGCATACATGGGGCTTCCTCCTACACTAAGAATTATTAGTCTAAATGTTACTATTGCTGAGGTTGAAAATCCTGCCTTATACAAATGAGGTTTTAGTCATATTGTATTGCGATGAAAAACATGAAACTTCATGAAATTTTCTCTCATTATATACCTATGTAATAACTGATACTCAAATTTATGTAAATTGATTTCAAATAGTATTGATTCACTTTGAGAAATGAATGTTACACCATTTAAAATTAATTTCTATAAGTGATTTTTAATTTATGCTATGTGTTTATAATTATAAAATGAAATTTTCAGTTATGTCAGATATATTACATTTAAGTAATGTCAGTTTGAGTTTCTAAGTCTTTAAGATGTTCTTATGCCCATCCTCTTGGAAGTATTTTGGGAAAAGTAATCTCTGTACTCACATTTCTACAGGAAGCTGAACGAATGCTTCAAGAGGACGACGATACTGTGCACCTTCCATTTGAAGGGGGAAGTCTCTTGCAAATTCCAGTTAAGGCCCTCAAATATAGGTGAGATACAACTTTATTTTGTAAAAAAATATATTTCATACCTATGATGAATAAGTGGTGTAATGGTTTAAAGTAGCGATTTCTGGGTTTTTTTTGGTTTTTTTTTTTTCCTTGTGGGTACCGGGGATCGACCTCAGGACCTCGCGCGCCAACAGGCGCCCGTGCCGCTGAGCGATATCACCAGCCCTTTTCCCGTATGTGGGTTCCGGGAGTCAAACTCGGGCCCTCGTGCTTGCCAGGCAGGCGCTTACGCCGCTGAGCCTTCTCACTGGCCTGCAATTTCTGGTTTTAAAAGATGATAAAAGTGTATGTCTGGCATGTGAACTAGAGCGTCAAACAGTTGGAAAAGGAAGTCCCTTGGTCCTTTTCTACCCAGGTTCTAACAAGAATGAAGAAAAGCTGGAGCTGGATGAGAGCCTTAAATTAACTGTTTTGCCAAGCCAACAAGATTTAGTTGTCAAAAGGAAGTTTAAAACCAGTATACAAATTTCAGAATAGTTCTATGCATTTTTCTAGTCATAATAGTACTCCTTTTTCTTTCTGGTCTTCAGGAGGGCTAGGATCAGTGTGTGCTGGAAAATAAACATTTATAGTCCATTTTCTGATAACCTCCCAATATGTACCTGTGCAGAGGCTCTGTATTTCTCCTAGTTTCCACGGTGTAATTTCATTATTGACATTGAAGGCACATATTATGGAAAATTATGAATGGCTTTCGTTTATAGTTTGTCATATATTGTTTTGGTGATAAAGAGTTTAGAAAATGCATTTTTATAGTTTAAAAGATTAAACACCTATATTATTTGTATATACTTTGGTTTGTATTTCTACACATTTCCATTTCTGATTAGCTATTTACAGTTGAGAATTTAGTTGCACAATGTATATAACTTCCTTCTTTGACCAACTGGAAAAAGTTCATTGGTACAGTATTTAACTAACTTGCTTCAACCTTTTTTTTATCCTTATTTTTTATAGTTTTTACAGTCACATTTGGTCTTGTTACATGTTGGTTAGTTGTGATAAATGAATTAAACAAGAAATTGTCTTCTGTACTTTTTGCTGTTTCTACCAATGGTATTATGATGTGTTGATTTTCATGATTTTCCCTTGAATATTCCTACACTTTACAAACTATAGAAATGATCCCCGGAAATATAGCCTTTCATACACTTTAAATTCAGTGCCAAGTACAGCAATTTTAATTTATCCAGTTATGATGGACTGCTTCGCTAGGTTTTATAAATGTGTGTTATATGAATTTTATTGGTTGTACCTCTAAAATTAAGAGTATAGAAATTGCTGCCATGGTGATTAGTAACTGACAGTTTCTTAAGGTTACTTGTCACTTAATTTCTGTCCTGCTCTATCATTTTCTCAGTGTAACTATAGATGAATGTCACGATTTAAATGGAATTTACACTGTCTGATACATAACAAAAAGAATGATTTCTGAGTTTTTCCCTTTTGTTTTTTAAATGATGATATATTAATGTTGCTTTTCTTAAAGTTGTAGAATCAAGAATGACAAAAAATGGCTAACCTATTTTTTTGCCAGAACTTTTCTTAAATAGCTTTGGATTATTTGCCATGAAGATCAAATGATATATTACATGAAAGCATTTGGAAAATGTAAAGCTTTCTGAAATATGAAAACAATTTATATAATGCAGGCAAACTTTTAATCTAATTTCATTTTGAGAGAAAATAAAATACATGCTGTATTCCAAAAAGGGTGTTAATTTCTGCAAATGGTAAAATTCTTGCTTAGAGAAGTATAGAAACTAGAAACTTCATTTGGAATTCCTCTCTTCAGTTATTTGAAGTTGACAGGCAAGTGAATAAATGTTTACTTAAGGTAGGAAGAGTTGCAGGCTGCATAGCTCTGCCGTTGTAAACTTGGGTGTTGAGACTTTTCTGTGACCCTGTCACACTTCTCTATAATCTTAAATTTTTAAATTTTTTTTATGTGGGTACCGGGAGTTGACCTCAGGGCCTCGCACTTGCCAGCAAGCGCTTGTGCCACTGAGCGATATCACCAGCCCCTTTTTTTCCTTTATGTGGGTACTGGGAGTCGAACTCAGAACCTCGTGCTTGCCAGGCAGGCGCTTATGCTGCTGAGCCATCTCACAGGCCCTATAATCTTAAATTTTAAGCAGCATTCTGTCTTAAATTATCAAAAACCTAGTACTGCTATTTTGCCACTCATAACCTAGCCACTGTCACATTGTTAATTTAACATGATCTAATTTGACATTGTATATGTAGCTTATTTGCATGGAATGTTTTTCTTTTAGTGAAGAAAAAATGGCTTGAAGATATTTCTGTTAACCTTACGGTACTTCCATACACTTGTGACTGCTAACCTTGAGCCCTAAATTAACTATTTATGGATATCATTATTATTGGATCTGGGGGTCTTTAATTCATTTTTGCAGTAGTTCACAGACACTTAGAATTGTTACATTTATCCCTTACAATGAATGGACCGTATATCTTTTGATTTTGATAATTGATAAAATAACACATTGACTTTAAAAATGTGACTGGCAGCCAAAATGAGACTTACAAAGCTTTTCTAGTCTTATCTTTTTAAGTATTTTTGGAACTTTGTTCTCAGTTGCAAAGCGTCATTTTTTCTTTTTTGAATGACTTATAAAGACTATGAAAAACAAGGATTTTGTTTTGTTTTGTTTTGTTAATTTTTTTGTTTTCTTTCTTTTGCTGTGTTGCCATCCTGACCTCGAATGTACTGTCCTGCCTCAGCCTCATAAGCAGTTAGGATTATAGTGTGTTTTGGTTTTTGTTTTGTTTTTATTGTAATTTTTTCTTGCATACTGTGGATATTTATTTAAGGAGACTGAAATTTGTGCCAGTTATGAAAGTTTTCTAATTGATACTGTTTTATAAACATACTAATATATCTTTTATATTATTTCAGTAATATATAGCCAAGATGACCAGAGGGCATCATTACTGGCATATTACTGAAGTAATACTGAAACCCCAAATTGAATTCTGAAGTAAAATTCCATAAATAAATCTTGCTACTTTATTTGTTTGTTTGTTTGTTTGAGACAGGATCTTGCTATGTAGTCCAGGCTGGACTTGAACTCACAATGGAGCACAGGCTGGCCTTGACCTTGTGGCAATCCTGCCTCAGCCTCCCAAGCTCTGGGATTATAGGCGTGTGCCACCATGCCCATGTATATCTTGCTAATTTAATTTTATGCTTCATTTTAATTACAAATGAAGGTGTAATTCTCTCCATGAGGCCTTTACAAATGAACTCCGGGATTTTGATATCTTGCTGGACCTTGATTTAAGTGCATGACAAGGGCTTTCTCAGTTTTATGTTGATGAAAGCAAATAATCATACAGATATAAAAACAACAATATTAATGCTTTGCAGGTACTGAATACTAACCATAAAGTGTATTTGTTCCTCAGTGTTGATCCCTCAGTGGTTAACATATCAGATGAAATGGCCAAAACTGCACAGTGGAAGGCACTTTCCATGAATACTGAGAATGCCAAAGTAACCAGATCTAACATGAGGTAGTTATAACTGTTTATGCATTTTCTACCTATCGCCAGTTTACCTACAGAGAGCTATGCAGTAAAATCGTCACACTTAATTTACCCAATTCATATTTTCCTTACTTAACAAAATCAACCTTCCTGCCTTTCTCCCTCGCTTCTTCCTTTTGTCTGTCATTTTACTATTAACTGATTAGATACCAGTAATGATTCTATTGTATAATTTTTAAATTTACATAGTTGCATATTTCAGAAAAGAATTTAAGCTATTTTTATTAAAAGTAAAATTTCATATAGCAGCATAAAATAGATATACAAAAGTTTAAAAAATATAAAGAAAGATAATTACTAGGGACTAAATAGATATTCTAATTGAACACTGTCTAAGTCATGCATTTTGCTGGTCCAAGAAAAGCAAAAACCAGTTGTTTTCTTTCTTATGTTTTGATTTGCTTGGCTTGGTTTGGCTTGGCTTTCATGTATCACTTCTTCAGGTAAGGTAAATGTTTTTCCTGAGGATATTTGGAAGAAATTAAATTCATTAATATAAAGACCATTATAATGACTCATATAACCCTTTTCTTACATTTCTTGTTATGTAGCACTTCTTTCTTTCTTTGCCCTCCCTACCTGGCTGAGACCTCGGAATTGTAGTTTGATAATCTTTCGAACTGTAGTTTTCAGGTCTCTGAAGAATGCAGTTCCAAGACACGGTGTCATTCCTCTCCAGCCAACCTCTTAGGTTTACCTTGTGTCAGATGCAGTGTTGGGTGTGGTGATATTTTGCTTGAGCTTTGGATCAAGACCTTCCCAAGCAGGCAGTCATATAGCTAATCTGTTAATTCCTGTCTTTCTGAGCTCCATCTGGTGATAATAATTAATTAGCTTTTTCTCATTCTTTCCCTATCTACCCACAGAACATTTTTCTACTTAATCCCTATCAGCAATATGTTTTACTTTTTCTATCATTGTTTCTTGAGTTGTTTCTCTAACCAGAACTCAAAAGTAGTATCTCCTGTTTAAATTTCTGTGAAGTTTTTGTTTGTTGTATGGAGACGGGGTTGTACTAAGTTGCCCAGCCTGGGTTTGAACTCAAAATGCACCTACCTCAGCCTCCTGAGTGCTGGGATTACCAGAGTATAATACCTTCTAAAGTTTTAAAGTTAAATTCTTTGTCATTTTGGATCATAGTGCCAGAACTTCACTGATCTCTTTACTGTTAGTTATTGTTTTTCACACTCTTGGCCCAAGGTGTTATATAGTTACAATAAAAATAAAGACCTTCTAATAATAGCAACATATCTCTTACACTTCCACCTTTCGAGTTGCCCTTCTAATTCCAAATCACACGAGAATAAGGAGAACGTTTTTGCAATGTCATTTTGACAGAAAAACTGTTGGGGAGATCTTTCATTCAATTTGTCTGGAGAAGGCAGCAAACAATAGTGTATTTCTCTGTTTGAAAATGTTTTTTCAAAATCCAGATGCTGTCTGACAATTAAATCAGTCAGTCAACTATTTAAATCCATATATAGGGAGTCATTGTGTATCATACTAACTTAAAAATGTAGAATAGGTGTGCTGATCTTGACTTGTGAGCCAAATTTAGGAATAGAAGTTTTGCCAATTTGTTACTTTTTAAAGGAAATTACTTGCTTATCTACATTAACGAAGATTTGTGTTAGTGGATTTTTCAGTGAAATAAAAAGTCAACTGCTACAACTCTTGTTTATGCATGAAGTAAAACTAATAAATATTGTTATATACTGACTCATTTTAAAGAACTTCAATTATTTAAAAACATGAATTTCACTTGAAAACATAATTTTTAAAAAACTAAGAATTTTTAATATGTGACTTTCTGATTAAATTTACTGGTACTAAAAATGAGCAGTAAAATTAGCAAGTCGTAAGTTACTGTTATTGAATAATCATCTAAAAAGGTTTAACATACTTAACTCATTGTTAGTCTCGTTTAGAATCTAGTATTTGTTCTTTTAAATGTTTTTCTCATTCTTTGTTTTAAATAGCCCTGAAAAACCTGTCAGTGTGACAGTAAATTTTGAAGATGAACCATCAAAGAAATACATGGATGCTGAAACTTCATTATAGAATTGAACCAAGCAGAATTATATATAGATGTATATCTATAATGTGTGTGTGCGTGTCATATCACTATAACAATATTGTATGTCATGCTATGTATGCATGACTATTGGGTTTTTTGAAATAATAGCTGAAGTTTGTTACAAGCACCATGAAGACTGTGTATATTAATGAAATAGTCTCTTAGAAATGAGGTACATGGTTGTAATTATTAAAATATTTATTCTGTTGGAAAAAAGCTTTTCTGTTCTGCAGTAGAAGGATGTGGAGAAATGCACAGTAGGCTTTTCTTAAATCTCTTTGTTCATCAGTGGCAGTTCATACCAACCTTAAGTGGTACATGCTTAGTTTATATATTTATCTCTTTTACTTCAGTGTCTAAAAATAGTCACATATTATTTCACCTTTGTTAGCTTAGTACTTTATAGGAAGAACAGAGTCTTTATGTCAGTGCTGTGAGATAAATAACACGTCATGGCTCCTCTGTGTGTGTGTTATTTCTGTGGCTGTCCTCCATGTTGCACAAGTGATGATGTTTTCTTGGCCATAGAGGTGATTGGACAACAGTGGAAACTTTCAATTTAGAAACTATAGTTTTTAACCTTTAGTTTTGGAATTTTTTTTAAAATCTTGAAACTTCCATATCTAGGTTTCTATTCTAAAAGCCAAGTAAATTCCAGGTATTTATAACTTAGCACTCATGCCAGTTGTAACTTTATGAATTTTAGGAGCTATAAAATGCCATTTGCAATGAATTTTGTTACCTTTGTAGAAGTTATTTTCTCAATTTATACTTTTTTAGAATTCATAAAGCCTCCTCTATTTTTTGCTGTTGCTTTCTTAAAGTGAAGTAGTTTGTATCAGGTTCAAGTTCTTGATTAGATTTCCATTATAAATAGTATGATCAAGTAATCAGGAGTCAGAATTCTCTCAAATGGGTTTATGATCAGTATTACTTTATTAAGAATTACCTTTCATTTTCTTACTGTTATTTTTCTTGCATAGATTATATTTAATAGGTTGTGCCCCACAATTTCATTTTAAAATATTTTACTTATTTTAATTGATATGCTTAATTATTATATAAACATTTGAAAAGGTAACCAATATAAACTGTTAATGTAAATAATTTGTGCGCACTTGCATTTGTTTATTATCTGAAAGAAATTGACAGATTTTTCATCTTTGATATAAAGCACTGCCATATTTGTCTTTTAAAGAAAATTAGACTTATGTATAGTTCAGATTGATGACATTCTTCCTATTTTGTGTTAGTATTTTTTAATTTAGTTTTTCTGAGCTGCCGTTTTAACTTCTAGCAAATCATTTTAGTCATCTTTTATATACTCTTAGCTCCACATAGAATAAATAAATGTTATTGTTAAGCTTGTAAGTTTGGATGAATGGGGTTGTGAAACTGATTTGGCAAGAGACTAATTTACAAAATCCAAGTGGATATCGAGAAGCTGCAGAAATACTGGAGATGGTGACATGAATATTAGGGGGAAAAATTTAGTGAAATTCCAGTGTTCCCTTTAGTCATTTATAATTAAAGTGCAAAAGTGTAAAGAATTGATCTTAAAGATCACAAGAAATGCCAAAAGCTGATATTTTAGCAATTCTAAAGAGTTTTCAATGCATTCTAAACTACATAATAGCTAATATAATTTTCTTTTCTGCAGATTCTAGTAAAGTAATGAATTCAACTTTTGCCTCAGCTGAGAAGTTGGAATGTAGCTGCTTTTCTTTAGAAAATGTAGTTGACATTATTTGATACTGCCTGAAAAAGTTAGACTCTACTGGCAATTGATGGAGAGTATTACCCTTGGTGCTTATTATCATTTATGTGCTTCCATTTAAGTGATTACTTTTTATTCATAGCAGCATAGTTAGTTCCAAAGTCCCCACTATCTGCTGCTATTTTTTAAACTCCCCTGATGTACCTGAACAAGAAAATTTCCTCATCATTTCCTTGTGTTTGGACATCAAAGGGTTAACTGATGCACTTATTTTACAGGAAGTGATTTTAAAATTTAAACTGAAAACTACCTGAGATCATAGTGTTTCTCTGATATTATATGATTATGTATGGTAATTATCCAGTGCTAGAAAAACCATAACTGGCAAGATACTTAGCATTCAAAATGTTCTACTGTTTCCAATTATTAATGGCTTCTGCTTTCTTTTGACTACTTGATTTACAAAATGATCTGATATGACTACTCCATTGAAGAGCAAAGGTAACTTGTGTTTAAGTAATTAACTGCTTGTGTTAAGTGGAATCATGGATAGCATTCATTGCAAGACAGTAAAAGATATAATTTACTGTATATTGATTTTTAAGTGTTGCCTTAAATAGGTGTATATGAGCAGTAGGAATTGCTATGTACTGATTTACCTCAAGGTGCAAAATAATTAAACCTGTGCATATTCCATTTACAAAATAAATTCACACAGCCCTGCACTTTCTTAGATGCCTTGATTTTCAGAATGGAGCTTAGTGCTACTGAATACCCTGGCCACAGGGCCATCTCAGGATATTCTTTTCTCCACCCTATTTTATTTATTTATAGATGTCTGTTTACAAAGACTATAATAAATTCTGATGTTAACCATCTGAAATTTACTTTCAATTGCTGTTTCAATCTAAAATAGCAGCTTTTGAGAAAATGAGCTGAGTTCCTTACAATAAAAGGATGACTATATATTTTTAATATTCGATATGCTGATACACACATCTTTCTAAAGCATATTTGTGTGTGTGTGTGTGTGTGTGTGTGAGTGAGTGCACATGTGTGTGGGTAGTTAAGAATCTTAAATCTCTTATGTTTAAAGCTGTGGCATACCTATGTTTGTACTTGCCAAGTCTTTTGTAAAATGTGTTGGGTAAAATTTTTATGTGCTAATGCATGTATTTATAAAGGAGATTTGTTTACCACTCAAAATCAATAACTTGTTTTCTTCATTCAAAAACGTTTCTGTTTTCCACAAACTCAAAGTTTCTGTGTGAGTATAGTAGTTAACTTTTCCTTTCACAAAGGTGGGTTCAAAATTCTTAAAAAAAAAAAAAAAAGCCAAAAAACAATAAAACTGGTCTCTGAAATTGAGGTATAATAGCAGAGCTTGCTACTTAGAGGATTTTTGTCATGTACATCAGTTCTGTAAATGTGCTTGACAGTTTAGCAGTTTAACATGTGAAACATCCTGTTTCAAAGCGCTCAGATTTTGGATATAAAAGCCATCAATATAACATTGCAGTTCAAACTGTTTATTTTAAATAACTTAATGTTTTAAATTTATTTATGTAGATTCACATCATTGTTATCATATACAGTACAAATATGTAAAACGTCTTTTCTTTTATTCCAACAATTATTTATTTTTAGAAAGTAAATTTAAAGACTTTAAGGACAGTCAAGATTTAAAATAGTATTCAAATTTCAAAATTTGGCAGTCTTAATGTAGTCTATTCTGACTTTTCAGAAAGTAAAATAAGTGTCAGTTATAGAAAAACATAGTTGAAAAAGGAATCATCTAAAGATTTTTTAAAAATTTAATTACCACATACTTAGAGTCATTTTTAAGCCCCACTTTTCTTTTTAATAATTTTTTTGCACATTGATTGGTTTTGTGCTGTGGCTTTTCTTACGTTGCTTTATTATTCAAGGTTTTTGTTTTTTGTGGGGAGGGTCTTTCAATGTTTACTATGTTTAAATAAAAATTGAATTTTATTGTTCATTTATGTAATATTTGATACCTTGGTGTAATTTCACAGTATAGATAGAATTTTTATGATTTTTATAATTACAGTGATATTTGCTTTTGTAATAAAATCCAAAGTAAATTAAACATTAAATTGTAGAGCTGATATTTTTCATTTATATGAAGTACAAGTCGCTATCCAAGTCTATAATGTGAACCATCCTGCCTTTCACATTTGTTTCATAATTGTGAGAAGAAAACTATTTTTTGTAGATACTATTGAATTTGAAAGAGCAATAAAAGTCTACTTAATTAGTTGTTGGCTATTGTCTTTACTTTGTATTTTATTGGAAGCATTGTATATCTAAGTTTGAGAAGAGGTGGGGAAAGAAAAGGAGTGATTGGTATGTCCTGCCTCCTAATAATTCATATACTTTAGAAGAGGAAAAACAGGAAAGAAGAAATAAAAAGGTGAGACAAAATAGTGTTTCATCATGGCATTTTCATAGTTAATAAAAACTGAAAATATCCTTTGTTAATGCTGGCCTGACCTTTGTCGGTCCTTTCCATTTTCTCTTTCTTTTATTTATTTTTTTTGGTGCTGGGAATTGAACTCAGGACCTTGTGCTTGCCAGGCAGGTGCTTGTGCCGCAGAGCTATATCCCTGGCCCCACTCTTACTTTTTTTATTTATGTATTTATTTATTTATTTATTTATTTATTCATTCATTCATTCATTCATTCATTCATTCATTCATTCATTTATATGCGGGTACCGGGAGTTGAACTCAGGATTTCGCGCTTGCCAGGCAGGCGCTTATGCCGCTGAGCTGTATCACCGGCCCCTCTCTTACTTTTAAATTTAAAGTTTTTCCTGTTTAAAAAAATGTTGAAAATAAAGTCCTTTTTAACAAGCTGGTTTATTTTTTCCCTATGTTAAGACTATTTTGCTGGGTGATGTGTAGTGATTTGAGTAATACTGACATTACAGGCAGGCTCTGCTTGTTTTTCTTTTTTGTTAATTTTATTACAGATTTTTTTCCTTAATAACCTTGTCTGTTTTCTGTATAGCATGCATGCATACACACACACGTGTGTGTCTGTGTGTGTTTGTACAGAGAAACTTTGGTACTTCTGTCAATTTGATAACATATAAAGATGGGTTAGGGTGCTTATGATTTTGGAAATTTCATGTGAAAGTTTGATTTTATGAAAAATATTTTTGTCAATATATAATTCCCATCTATCAAATATCAGTTTGTTTTTTTTTAACCAAGAAAAGGGAAGGAGGAAAGGGAATTTCTCATTTCTGTTTGATCTGACCTTGACATTCCAGTTTCTATGCTTTTATTTAAAACATTTCTGTTATTTGGAAAACCTGCTTTTTTTCAAAGTGTTTACTTCATATTGCACAGAGGCTTTTGCTTTGCAGTCTGCATCATTCTCCACTTACAGTGTGTGGGAGGGTGAGTGTGTTTTAAGTACCCTTTCTTGCCCTTAGACCATTGGTCTAGAGGGATTTTAGAAGTTTGGGAAAGTGATTTGTCTTGAGTTGACCCTGACTATCTATTTCAGTGCCTATTTATTTATTTATTTTTATTTTTTATGCTATAGTTAGGATTTTGTATTTTACTCGAACTATGTAATTGACAGTTCAAATGAATGAAATGTGCATTCATTTTAGGATAGTAAAAAAAACTGGAAAACAAAGGTAGTATTAAGTCTCAGATTTGAGTCCTACTACATGAACTGTAAGGGTTGGTGCAGGCATGACCGCTTTGGGGTTTTACACATCTTTATCACATTACACAGCACAGTTTGAACCCTTAACACTTGCAAGTGTTAGTGCACATCTCTTACAGAGCCTGCGTCTTTTATACCTTTTACATCATAGTTTTAAGTCACGTTTAGGGAAGGCCAAAATATTCATTGAGACACTGTTTTTTGTTGTTTTTGTTTTACAAAGAGGAAAGATGAGAGGCACATTCCATCTACTGATGAAAATTAAGACTTCAGTCATTGTGCCTCAGTGCTTAATGATTAGAATATATGTGTAGAATATTTTTTTACTCAGCATCAGTCTTTCCTACTTGTCACATTTTTAATTTTTTTTGGTAACTTTAATTCTGATGGTTTTATGTTCTCTGAATTTTAATTAGTTATGTTATATTCACCTGAATTTGGCTTTCAACTCACCTTTCTACATTCTTAAAATAAGATCATTTTAAAATTTAAAATGTGCTTGATTACACAAATCCAGTTACTGTTACCCCACTAGATTACTTATTCAAAGCAAACATCAAGTCATGATTCATTTTAAGTCAAGTTTTGGGGAATTTCAGCAAGTGTTGACACACTAATGTGCATTTAGAGTGACCTTGAGATGAGATTGAGCAAGACCCTGTACCTGAGGAAATTGTTGGAATATTCTTGTGATTGAGACAGGGTTTTCCAATCACTAAGTTCTGCCCTGCCTCCATCACTTAGTACCTGTTATGTAGGACTCTTTAGGAAATTGCTTGCTTATTACTCGAGTAAAAAATAATGACTACCAGATGGTGTGAATGGGTGAAATAATATGAGAAAAGAATTTAAAATAGGGGCGGCACAAAATTGAGCACTGTACATTTTATGTCAGGTGTCTGAGGCTTTATCTAATACAATGCATTTTTTTTTAAAAAGAAGCTGTAGACTTTCACAAAAGTTGAAGTGACTTGTCCAAGGATACAAAATGAACTAGTAATAGTTGTTCCGTACATACAGATCCTTGATTCACTTGTTTTCACAGCAGCATTTCCTCATTGCCTGAGACATGCAGTACACTTGAGTAACTGAAAATGTTTTGTGCCATATGAAAGATATTTAGCACATTGCACTGATTTCTCTTCAAATGTTTGCTTTGGAGAAGTGACGACAATCTAGCGATTCTTTTATTTATTTATTTTTTTTTTGGTGGGTACCGGGGGGTCGACCTCAGGACCTCACGCGCCAGCAGGCGCCCGTGCCGCTGAGCGATATCACCGGCCCCTTTTTCGTATGTGGGTTTCGGGAGTCGAACTCGCCCTCGCGCTTGCCGGGCAGGCGCTTAAGCCGCTGAGCCATCTCACCGGCCCCAATCTAGCGATTCTTAAAGCACTCCAAAATGAAACTGCTGTTTCCCACCTATTATATTTTAAAAACCAGAGATTGAGCAGCCTAAATCCAGAAAAATCCACAACGTGGAGGAGAATGGTTCACAGGCAGCCATACTTAAGGCAAAAGCCACAGTACACCCTTAAGCATCACCTGTCTGCTGCCTCTTTAGCCTGCGGAGTCGGTGTTGGACCCTGAGCGTTCTCTGGTTGCTGCGGCAACTCTGGCAGGCGTCATCCGTCGCTATGGCGTTCTACACTTGGCAGCATAGCTGTTCCCGATTGGCTGTGATATCTCAGCGAGGTGGAAGAAGAAGTGTTAGCATTGGCTCAGCTAGCGCCGGTTAGTGGCCTAAGGGAAGCGATTGAAAACCCAACGGTGCCACTGGGCTGGTCGCAGTGCACCCAAGGTTGAGGGGACCTGGTGAGAACTAAGGGGAGGGTGAGACCCCGACCCAGAGCAGCGAGTGACTGTACCAGCGACAATGAGAACAATTTGAAGATTGGTCTGAAGGAGGGATCGTCCCTCCAGCGCGGTGAGTGGGGCAGGAATTGTGCTCTTCTGTGCCAGCGTTTGAAGCAGGGTCCCCGGGGAGATACCCTCAGGTCCTTGTGGCGCAGCCGTGAGGCCTCGGGAGCCAGCTTCACTCATGAGTTAGGGACTGAATTCAGGCTCTCTCTCTCTTAAATGAGTCAGTGTTGAGACAGACTCTTCCAACCAGATGGGATTGGACTGGACGGAGGGATGGTGTGAAAGTGCCATTAACAGTGTTTTCGATGTTGCTTCCGGTTTGATAAAGGAATTATTCTGGTTAAGTAGAACCTGCTCAAGTGTCTCTGGAGGCTCATTCTTAATCTCCTTTGTGAGCATCACTTTTCTGCCTTCCCTTGACATGATGCTGCTCTGGCTTTGCCCCGTGCCTTTCTGCTCCATGTGGATGAGAGTTCATTCACTTCCATGTTTTCAGGCACCTTCTTTCTGTTGATGACCAGAAAGGCTCCACCTCCAGCCTCGACAGCTCCCTTAAGAATCAGATCCCAAGATCCAACTGCCTGTTAACTCCGCACACATATAAACCCAAATGCCATTTTTCCTTACCCCGATCAGGTTGCTACTGCCCTTGGATTCCCAATGTTCATACTCCATACCAGGTACATAGTACCTTAGACCTATATATCGATTTTCACATTTAAAAACATACCTGCTGGCTTGAACCACTGGTGGTACATGATGACTGTCCCATCGGGTGGGTTGTACCTCTCGATGGGACTGTCTCATGCTGCCTGATGGGACAGTCATTCATGTACCACCAGTGATTCAGAGCTGCCCAGCAGTGAGACATACAAATTATGGCTCTGTCATGAACGTATTAAAACTAAAAACATTGAATGTTAGAGCTGTGAAATTTCCATGGTCAGTTACTAAAAAGTAAAATAAAATTTTGATTCAATCGAGCAGTTTCTAGGACACGATCTTGTCATACTACTTGGTCACGAGCTTTTGTGTGTGGTAGCAGCTCTGATGCAGGTAACAGACTCATTCACCAGTGAGTATGTTTGGACTATGCGGTGGGTCAGGGCTTCGCGCCAGATTAGGGTGGAACTAAAGAAAGTGCAGCCTATAGTATTTAGGAGATTAAAGAAGGGCCTGGAACATTGCTTTCCATGTCAAAGCCAGTTATACTCTTAAGTTAGAGTGAATGGAGTCGAGCACCTGGATAGGCAGAGAGGAATTCAAAGTACATTTAGACATCAGTAAGTACTTACTGAGCACCTGGGTATTCAGCAGTAAACAGAACAAAGGCACAGTCTCTTCTAACTGTTGTCAGGGACAGTGGAGCTGAGTCTAGAGGATTCAGACTCTCCAATCAGATTATCTAGGTTCAAATCCTAGTTCCCCCACCACTCAGTATGGAACCTCTGGCAAATTACCTAATCTTTTTGTACCTTAGGTCCTCACTTGTAAAGAGGAGTGGTTGTAAACCTTACATGAATTAACACAGGCAACTTTCATAGGATAGTGGTAGATATATAGGAAATACTATGTGTTAACTATTTGTATTATGTTCTACGCGGGAGAGACAGATAAGTGAACAGAAAACAGAATAAGGGAACAGAAAGTGTTGTTTAAGTCTAGGGTGGGCTTGGAAATAAGTCTTATATTTTAGGGAGATTTGATCTTTCAGTAGAAAGTTAACTTTATACTCATGTGACTGACATGAATCAAGATTAAGATAAAGAATATAAGCACTGAATAAAATGCATTATTTCTCATTGAGTAAAATAATTACTCCTATTTTTTATGAGTCTTCCCCTCATCAGCTAAAATCTTGAACAGTCATAATGAGAATCATGAATTTAAGGGCTTATTAAATCTTATATTGGAGATATTTATAATGGACATGAATCCTAGCTTCAAAGCAGTCAGCAGCTAAAATCTTGAACAGTCATAATGAGAATCATGAATTTAAGGGCTTATTAAATCTTATATTGGAGATATTTATAATGGACATGAATCCTAGCTTCAAAGCATTCAGCAGGTCAAAGTGATAAAAATGATAATTGACTGGCTCATATCTAGAAAAGAGACAGCAAAAACTCTCCTGTAAGAATTAAAACAAAAACAAAAGGCAGAGCAGGCAAAGCACAGCAACTCTAACATTGACTCTGGGCCATCAGGAAAAATGTGTATTTGCTTATTAAAGAGATGAATATTTATCTAGAAATTTCACTGAGACAAATAGAGTGCTGGATGAATGCTGCTGGTACACAGGAGTTAGTACAGCATTAGGTTAATAGGGAGTGCTCTGCTTCTTGTCAGCTGTGTAACCTAACAAGTGACTTGACTTCTCTGTGCCGTATTTCCCTCAATGGGGACAATAATGCTATCTACCTTATAATTTGTTAGACCTTGAAATAATATGTGGAAAGCACTTGAAATAGGGTTGGCAAAGGGTAGCACCATGTAAATATTTGCTCTCATTAGCATTGTAATCATGAGCTCTTGGCCAAGTTACTTGGACTTTTAGTGCCTCTGTTTCTTCATCTGTAAATTGGAGATATAGCACTACCTACCACAGAGGGCTGTTTTGAGGATTAAGTAAATACACCAAAGTGTTGATAGGAGAGTGCCTTATTATCTTTACAAAACTGAAATGAAGACTTTGTAACATTGAAATAATTTTATGTCAAATATTTGTCATCAGTGAGTCAAAGTGGATATAAACCAATGATTTAAAATGAGCGCAAGATCTTCAAATTGAAGTTGTAACATTACAATTTTGTCCTAATACCACGTTGCCATAGTAATATTATTTCTAATTTTTGTTGAATGAGGGAACTCATAATCAGAGCGGTCCAGAGACCCAGGTCACTCAGTGGACAGATGAAACCAGGACTTCTCTGCCTCCATTGCTCCTTTTGACCATATCCCAAGGGTCTAGCCAGAAGTGTCCACATCCCCTGACTTGTAGCCTCACATTTGTGGAGAATAAGGTATTCATACAGTAATGTACATATGTATGCTACACTTGACCTAATCTGAATACATCCTTTTGCTTTAGGAAGTTTTATTGTCCTGTTCAGGACACATGAGTTAGTTCATATTTAATATGAATGTAATATATTCTTTGTGACTTCCTTGTATTTATAAAGGGATTTTTTCAAACCAACATGCTATAATTACCAGATATTGGTCAGATGGGACAAAGTAGTAATTTCTTGATTCTTATTATTATCTTTATCCTCCATATCTAAATAGTGATACTCCAGTTATATTTGGAACTTCCCAGTCACATTTTACTGGGGATTTGTTAATTAATTAATACATTCAGTAATTTTTTATTGAATACATCTTTTGATATAAACTGTGAATTATGTGCTACATGCAGGAGATGAACAAAAAGGCTATCTTCCCTATGCCTGCCTAGTTTACAGTAAACTAAAGAAGATGATTTATTGAGTTATTGCCTGAATCTGTAAGAGCTACAGGCCAATGCTTGGTGGACCTGTGATCCTATCAAAAAGGTCTGCTTAAAGAATAGATACTCGAGTTGACCAGAAAGATGAGCCTTCCAGCCTTTTGGTACCAATCCAGCCCTTGGGTCCAGGAGGAAAGGCCCTGGAGCGTCCAGGAAAAGCAGCTCCGGAGCCAGGATTTAGGATCAAGTATATGGCAGCTGGCTAGGAAGGCAGGGATACCAGTTGCATCAATACCTTGGTAAGTTTTGCTTTTATCTTAAAAGAAATGGAAAGCCCATAAAGGCTTAATTGGTCACTTATACCATAAAAAAGAGAGGTTTTGTTCTGTATTTAGGAGAGAGAGAAATTGGAAGTTGGGAGACACTTAGGCAAATGATTGTGATAGTTCCAGTGAGCAATGATGTAGGCTTGGGTTCTACCTGTGAAAGTGGGGAGAAGGGAACAGCAACGACTATGTTTAGTAGAAAATAGTCAAGATTTAGTGAACGAATGTGGGGGTAAAGAAGAGGGAGGTGTCATTTGTCTGAGGTCCATGCCAAAGGGCTCTGTTCTATTTAGAATTTTTATTTGACAGTGTAGTATCCTTCTCCTTGCCTAATATGGTGCCTCTGGTCTTCCTGCTGCTTAGTGTAGTTCATTTAGTTCTGTGAACATTTTAATATGACTGCAGATAAATTCTCCTTTACCCAAATGACTTAGCCAAAGGTTAATGGAATATGACATTATAGTTCAATGATTCACATGTAGATTTCTTAAATTTCAAAGAATGCCATTGCTTCCAAACTCCTTAGCAAATACGGAGCTGCTCCATAAGCTGGCTGCAGCCTTGAGGGCTGCCCATCATTCATTTTCCCAGTGGTCACCTCCCTGCAGATTCCTCAGCTTCAGCTCAACTCCTTTATTCACTGCCTTCCTAAACCACTTTAAGGCTCTTGCCTCCAGCCCTGTGTCCACGTCTCTGCTCATCCTTCTGGCCCTACCTCTTCAAGTACCCACTTCATACAGCTTTTCTTTTGCTCTTTCTTTCCTTTGCATTTATTCAATTTATAATCTTATTTGGAAGTTAATTTTTCTGCTTTCCGACGTTTTGATTGTTCTTATTTAACCCCTTGTATTAGGCTGAACCATAAAACATGTTTTTAAAAAGTGTAATTAGCAGTTTCATATTGTTATCCTACGTTGTTTGTATGGATGGCTTTTTCTTGTAGCGCTCAGTAGTGTTTTGTACAGTCGAGCATAGTAAATCTAAAAATGCACTTCAAATGAAATGTTATTAGATAAAATTTAATTTTTTTTTTTTTTTTTTGGTGGGTACCGGGGGGTCGACCTCAGGACCTCGCGCGCCAACTGGCACCCGTGCCACTGAGCGATATCACCGGCCCCTTTTTCATATGTGGGATCCGGGAGTCGAACTCGGGCCCTCGCACTTGCAAGGCAGGCGCTTATGCCGCTGAGCCATCTCACCGGCCCGATAAAATTTAATTTTATATTATGGCTCAGAGAGTACTGCTTCTTCTTGTAGGGATGTCAAATCTTGTGATCACTGATTTGTTTTTTCAATGTTCCCTTTGCCTGCAGAAGTTCTAGGGGTGGGGGTTGAATATGCAATTACTTTATGACTTATTACAATAATGTATAACTGTTTTTTAAAAACATTTTGGCTAAGCCTTATCCGGTGCTGTATCCTCAGTGCCTGGCATGATACACAGTGCTAGGGAAATCAATACAATTTTCTTGGAGGAATGAATGAATATTATTGTCGCCTTTCTCTTTTTCACGAAAGCAGGGAATAGAAATGTACCATTTTTCTTGGGGTCAATAAGAAATGAGAAATTGATGTGTTACTTTATTTTCATTGGTTAATATAAATTCTTCATGTCCTCTAGACTTTTTCTTCCCTTTACGATGTTATTACTTAATGGGCAGGCCTCAGGTTGATTTGTTCTAACACAGGCTTGTTATCGTCTGTGTCATGAGTAGCCTTGGATTAGCAGCTTCACAAGGCACAGATATGACCCTACAAATACCATTATTTAATGATGGCTGAGAGGACCCAGAGCATATACATGCAGATATCTCTCTCTATAACAGAATATTAGTTTGAGTGGAAATCATTAAAATAAGATTATAGTGGAATCTGTTGCCACACAAGTAGTTAATTTTGGACCACCACTCTTTGACAAACTTGATTTGTTATTAGCCAAGCAAATGAAGGCAAACACTTGAAGGAGTTTGTCATTATAGCACAATAGTAACTGTTTGGAAGAATGAGTGGGAGAAGGTCAAATTACTATTAGATAAATTTTTTTGTTGTTGTTCTTTTTATCCCAACTGCTTGTTTAAATATAAATAGAAAGTTGCTTAAAGTAGAAACTACTTGCCCCAGCAAGGAGTCAAGTCTAATGACTCAGGAGCAAGTCTATGGTAACGCCTGCCCTGCGCTAGCCACACATTCCTGCTGGCGGAGGTTTTGCGCCATGTCTTTGTTTCCCACCATATGAAGATATTAAAATATACCACCTACATATTTCACATGAGTGAACCAGGATAAAGGAATGGATGTTTGTAAGCACCCCCAGCGGCCAGGAGAGGAAGTTATGCAAACACCAATTGTTATTTTATTGCCTTTGCCCTTAACTGAGGGCCAGTGTCAACAAGTTCTCATTTTCCCATCACCTTACAGTTTCCCACTGAGACTTAGACCCTGAAGGGGAATGGGGTTCTGCTTCTCTTCTAAGAGCGCTGCCTGGGCTTGGATACACTCTACCTCTCTGGGCCTTACTTCCTCGTTTGGTAAATGAAAGAAACTGATTGATGGTTTGCAACTGATGGTTTGCAGATCTGTTCTTGTTCTCCAGTCCAAAATTTTTTTCTTTTTTTTCCTTGTTTCGCTTCATTTTAAACATAATTTTGAATCTCTTTGGGGAGAGTATGCCTTCCTTCTCAGATTTGACCACAGCTCCACCACTCTGTCATCTGCACCTGTTTTTATTCATTTTATTCTGTTCCTGAGCCTAGAAGGTGTTAGACTTGACAGTGCACACTTTCTAAGTTCTTCTGGTAATAACCATTGTTTTGCTAACTCTACACGTATTTCCCATTGAAGAAAAACAAATATAATATAGTATAAATTACAGTTTAGAAAACCACACTGGGTTTATTGTTGTTGTTTTGTTTTATTTTGCAGTACTAGGTTTTGAACCCAAGAAATGCTGAGCTACATCCCCAGCCCTTATTTTGCGACAAGATTTCACTAAGTTTTCCGGGCCAGCCTTGAAATTGTGATCCTCCTGTCTCAGCCTCCCTAGTTGTGGAATTATAGCTGTGTGACACCACAGCCAACCATATTCCTTTTTTTTTTGAGTTGTAGTAGATGTCAGTCATGTTTTTCACAGGATTTCCTTAACTTTTTACTCACTTTGAAAATGTTTGTGTGTGTTTTATCTTCCAGTAATCTGACCAGTTTACCTTGATACATTTTTTGCAGGACACATAGCTATAAAACACAAGTAATTTGAAAATACCAAGCACCGTATATGAAGTGTGATCAAAATATATGGTGAATGCTTAAATTTTAAAAATTGATTACAATAAAAGACACATTGGCCTTAATATCCCTCAAAACACTCCACCTTGCTTTGAACACTGTCTCACCATTCTTGATACTTTTTGAAGCAGTTCTGTACGTCTTCTTTCTTATGGTCAAAAATATATTGTGATTTGAAATATGATGCGTGCTGCTGCTGATCACCATCCAACAGAAAGGCAAGCTTGAAAAAACATTATTTTCTGTCCTCATCCACCTAATTCACTGGATCTGGCACTGCGTGACTTCTGCTGCTTTTCCAAAATCAAAATGACCATGAAAGGTAAACATTCCAAATTGATTCAGGACAACCAGGCAGCCACGAAAGCACAGCTAAAGACATTTATGAAAGTACTTCCAGAACAGCTTCAGAAAGTGGCAAGGATGATGAGAAAAGTGTGATCAAAGCCATGGGGAGTATTTTGAGGAGGATTAAATGGTACTGTGTCTTTTAATGTAATAAATAAAAAAAAAAATTTAGCCAGGCATGGTGGTGCATGCCAATAATCCCAGCACTTTGGGAGGCTGAGGCAGGAGGATCGCTATGAGTTCAAGGCCAGCCTGGACTACAGAGCGAGACCCTGTCTCAAAAAAAAAAAGAAAAAAATTAACATTCATCATATTTTTCGACCAAAATGCATCTCTATTGGATCAAGAGCAGATATTCTTTATTAAAAGGAAATTTTCTATGTTCTCCAAACACTTTTCAATTAAATAAATTGTCCAAATGATCAATGCATTTTAAGTGTTTATTTTGAAAGTATTTTAGACTTATATGGAAACTGCGAAAGATATTGCAGAGGGTGCTGTAGGCCCTTCACTCAGCTGCTTCTGTTAACATTTTGCATCACCCCAGCACAACCATCATAATTAAGAAATTGGCCTTTAACCAGGGCATTTTATCATGTTTGTTTCATTTCTGGCTGCCCTATATGAATTTTATCTTATTTTAGCCAATTTTCAAAGAAGCACTCTTTCACCTATAGTAAAGGAATTGGGAAGATGGTTTTTATTTTGCATTGTCAGTTATGGAAATAGCTCTACATTCCTTTCATTTCTCTACTTGAGCCCAGACATGAGCACATAATTAGATGACATATAATTAAAGCAGATAATTTGTCATCTAATATGGAAGGTTATCCACAGTTCATCAAAAAGAATAGAGACTGCTTACTGTTGGTACAAGAGTTTTAAATTCTGTTTGTACTAGGATTTATAACAGTTTCGTGCTTTTTTTTTTTTTTTTTGAGACAGGGTCTCACTTGTAGCCCAGGCTGGCCTTGAACTCCTAGTGATCCTCCTGCCTCAGCCTCCCAAAGTGCTGGGATTATAGGCCTGCGCCACCATGCCTGGATGGTTTGGTGCTTTTTTTTTTTTTAAAGAGAAAAAAACATAAAAACAATAGTAGGGAATTTTAAAACAAGATAATAGGAAATTAACAATGGTTAATATATTGTATATTTTTATATTCAAAGTAGTTGGTCAGATTACAAGATACAGGCATGCAAAATTGATCAGTATAAGAGCAAACCATTCTTTTCAATGAACTGAAAGAAATTAGTAGTATAATTATCTGAGCTATCTTGTATATATATATATTCATTTCCCTTCCTTCTTTTTTAGTGCTTTTTAAATTTCATTTAATTTTATGTTTTTGAGTCAGGGTCTCACTATGTAGTTCAGGCTGGCCTTAAACTCACTATGTAGCCCAGGCTGGCCTTAAACTTATGGTGATCCTCCTGCCTCAGCCTCGTGGGTGCAGGGATTACATGTGTGTGCCACCATGCCCAGCTTTAGTGCTTTTTTTTTTTAATATAATAAATCCATTATAGCTAAAGTGGTGATTAATTTTAGTCACAGTGAACTCTTCTACTATTATTACTTAATAAGTGCTGGTTTCTAACCTAAGTGTTGGTAGGGAGAAAAGACATTTGTGAGATTTGAAATTATTTCCCATAATGATTCAAAAGACTTTCAGTTTTATGTTTAGTAAAGTGAAACCATTAAGAATCTTTTGAGCAGTGAGGCAACCATGATATAAAAAAGATTTCTGGGCAAAGGATCTGAAAACCATACCACAAATACAGTAGTCAGTTAGTGGGTCTATATGCACAATTTAGAATAATTACAGTCTATTAGGTAATTTTGCCATAGCATGGATTTCTTTCTGTTATGTATGTTTGCCCTGCAATTAACAAAAGCAAATGAGGTGTGTGTCTCTGGAGACTTCTTTCGCATTCACCTAAGTTTTAAATGACAATGGAAGGTAGGAATTGCTTTGGGAAGTTTTTTTTTTTTTTTTTAAGAAATGGATTAAAAAGTTCAACAATGAGAACTGTAATTCTGTCTGTGCTTGAGCAGAGTTTTGAACATCAAACCCACTGGCTATCCCCTGAGGATACTGAAAGTTTTGTGAAACAGTCTGCACTCAGTTGTTATATATAATTTTCACTACTGTGCCATATACTCTTCTATTAAAAAAAAAATCCATAAACTAAATTTCAGCTGGTCCATTAGAACTAAAGGAAAATCCACATGGGCACAAGTGTTCGTGTGTTGTAATTTCCTTGGACTCATGCATCCATAAAATAATGCTAGGCAATCAGTGGTTTTCTATTTCTATTTTTAGTAGCGGAATCATTTTCTTAAATGAAACTGTACAGAGAACCCCAGAGAAGAAAGAGCTTCTGTTTAAGGAGGGAGCCCATGTTCAGACCTACTTGGCATACTTCTCCCCTCCCAGGATCTCCGTCGCCCTCCTCTGGTTGTCATGGAGTTGACAGTTGCTCGGTGAGTCCCCTCAAGCTCTATACTTTGGGCTGTGGTTCTGTTCCAGGATCAACTAGAGTTACTGTGAAAACAATCTGCTTATTTAAAAAGATAGAGTCAGGAATCTAGTGGTATTCAGGTGGTGTTCAGGATTAGTGGTTCATGAAAATACAAGTACAGAAATTTTACAGCAATTCAGTATTGCCATGCCGTCCAAGCTCTGTGACTTGTCTTACTGGATAGGATTAGGAACAAAAGTATCAGTCCATAGTGGCTTGGAAATTAAAAGAAAATCTATTCAACACCAGTAGTTTCAGAAGAACTATTGATGAATAAATACTTCCTTATGTAGAACTGTAATTTTCCTCCAAATAACTGCATACATGAACTAATTCCTAAATGCACTCAGGATTACTATAATATCAATTAATTTGATTTGTAAAGGAGATTTATGGGAGATTTGTTGAACTACAAAGAGTAATGACACAGATGTTTTAAAAATATAATCCTTTTATCTGTTCATCCCTTTAGTAGGTCTTTGATTCAATAAATATTTATTGTTTGCCTATCATGTGTCTGGTAAGTAAGAGAACCTAATCCCTGGCCATATAAAGTAATCAAGCAACAGCAATATGGTACACATAGGTTTACAATATGGACAGTACAATCTGTTCTGTGGGCACGCAGGGGAGGGCAGAGTCTCTAAGCCTAAAAATAAATAGCTCTTAAAAAGCTAGTAATTCACAAACTTTGGAAAAAATACTGAGTCATTCCTTACATATTGTGGCACAAATATTTTTTGAGTGCTTACACTGTACTTGTGCTGTACTGTGTACTGTTTTATGTGTGGCAGATATATTTGTGGATGAAATAGACACAGTCTTTGCCATATGGGGCTTATGATCTAATTCAAGGAAACCAGTAAATGGACAAGAGGATGTCTAGTGTCAGTGAGCTCCAGGAGGAAAAAGCAGGGTGCTGTGGTGAGTGTGCGGATGAATATATTGCAGAGGTTCCTGAGAGGAGACCTGTCTTAGGAGACACAGAGCTATGACCCAAAGGACACAAAGAAGATATCCTGAGAATAGGGGAGGGGAACACACACAGCAAGTGTGGAGGCTTTAAGGGAAGAATAAGGTTGGCCCAGCTGGGAGTGGCATGTTCATGGGTACAATCTTAGTCCATTTTGTGCTCCTATAACACAACATCACAGACAAGATATTATATAAACAGAACTTTATTTTCTCATAGTCTGGAGGCTTGGAAATCCAAGAGTTCTGTCAGGTTTGTAGTCTGGGGGCACCCATTCTCCACTTCCAGGATGGTATCTTGCATCCTCCAGAAGGGAGGAGCATTGTTCTTTACCTGGCAGGACTGAAAAAAAGCAGAGAGAACCCCTCCTGAAAGCCCTTAAAAAAAGCACTAAATCCACCTCTGAAAGGTCTTACTTCTCAATACTATTGCTATGGCAATAATATTTCAACTTGAGTTTTGGAGCTCACCAACATCCAAACCCAAGCAGTTGGCATGTTTATGGGTTCATGTTTCTCCTTGGATCATCCATATGGCTGAAGTGGAGTAAGCAAGAGGGAGAGACCAGAAGGGACCAGAACAGTGAAAGTCACGGTGAGAAGCAGTACGAAGCACAGTACAGGGAGACTGTAGGCCATGGAGTAGCATGATCTGATTTATGTTAATAAAAAAAAGATCCATCCAGTTCTTGTGGATGCAGAGGAGCAAGTGTGGGAGCAGAAAGATGAGAGGTCTGAGCAGTGATCCAGCACAAGTGATGGTGGAATAGGTGATACCAGCTGGAGTGGGGAGCAGGGAAAGCAGACAGGTTTTTGCTGGTAGCTTGAATGTGGGAAGCAGAGGAAAGAGAGGGGTCAAGAATGGTCCTGAACTTTTGTATAGTGTAATAGGATGGTGACAGTTACTGTGGTGAGGAGTACTGGGGTTATTCAGTACTGGGAGTAGGGAGTTGGAGCATATTTGGAGCACTTTAAATTTGGAATGCCCATTCATTACACATCCAGATGGTGACTTTGCAGATACAGGGTTAGGTCTGAGCGTATACATTTAGACTTAGGGGTGGTATGTAAAACCATGGGACTGGGAGCCATCACCCAGGCAGTGATGGCAAACCTTCTAGAGCTTTCAATGATACAGCATATTGTGACACAAGTTCCATAGGTTCGCCACCATTGCCCTAGAGAGAGGCGGAAGAGAAGAAGAGAAGAGAAGAGAAAAGAAGAGAAGAGAAGAGGGCCAAGGGCTGAGCTACCTGCTAGGAGCTAAGGTCGTGCTAGCATCTGGAGAGGCCAAGGACCCAAGGAGAGAAATTTGACTCAGTAGTTGAGAGCTACTTCAGTACATGCCTTGTTCATTTTGGAGCCCCGACAAAGATGCTTATGTTCGATCATCATAGGTCTTTCAAATGGAGTTGGTGATCTTAGTGGATAATGTGGGTACTCTGTCCAGAGCTTCACTGATCCTTTATGACAGTGTGCCCGGGGTGTTGCTTCAATGTTGTTTCCTTTCTTAAAGCTGGTTCCTGTGTCCCTCCACTGCCCTTCAGCTGTTGGAGTCTCTCTACCTCTAGACAGACATACCTTGGACCCTACTGCAAAGGTGCTTAACCAGTAGCTGAAGGCTGGAGGACTATGACAGCTGGCTTCCTTTCCTCTGAGGCAGTTTACTCTCCAGAGCTCCTTTGTGCGGTCAGATAGAAGCTGCCTTCTGAAGGGGCCCTCAGTAGCACTCTTCCTGACTTCTATAGGCATCATTTCCTTAGCATATCATCTGCCTCTGGGCATCTTCATATATGCACTGTGCTTCCCTCCCCCATTCTCCATTTTGGGTGGTACATATTACTATAGTGTGATAGTTTGCTCTTAAATTTAAAAATGAGATTCAATTAAATATTGTAGAACACTCCCAACTTCTCAAAGTTTTTCAGCATAGTTTCCAGTTTATCAGCCATCAAGCGAAAAGGATTTTGTTTTTCAACCTAAAGGCAATTATCTGTTTCTACTGATTCTGATAAATTTGTTTGCTGTTTAATTAAGTGAAACATTTCTAGAGAGTTATCTGTATTCATTCTTCCAGCTCATGAGTACATGCAAATCTCAAAGTGATAAAATTGTTAGATGATTATTTCCTGCTCGCATACCCAGTCAATAAAGTGATGGGGATTAACAAGGGAATAAGATGGGGTATTTAGAAGGTTTGATAGTGGTAAATGTGTCCTCCTTGCAGGAGGCTTTGAGCTTCACGCTTCCGCCTGCACTCCACACTGCGGCTTCCACCTGCACCTTCCAAAACAGTCTAAAGGTACAGTCTGAGCAGGAAGCGAGCCCACCAGAGGGTCATGTGTGGAATTTTCCTTCTGTCAGGGAAGAAAACATGAAATTGTATTGTATTTATTGTGACCGCATTTGCATTTATTTCAGAACTTTGAGGGATGTTTTAAAATCTATATACAGAAAGCACTTGGGTCTTTTGCTTTTGAACATTAATTTACAGATCCTCCACTCATCTATTTTCGACCCTCTCCCCTTCCCTCCTTTCTTTTCTTTTAGAGGAAAGCAGAAGCTAAGTCAAATTTCTACTTGAACAACTCACAAAACGTGTTTTAAAGTTGATAAGTGAGTTTTTGTTTGCTTGTGCTGAGATTGCGTACCTGTGATAGCTTCCTTTAACGCTAAACAGCTTTCGACCTGAGATCAGACATAGTAAACATTCACTAAATATTTACTGAGTGAGTGAATCTGTGGTGTTAATCCTAGGTACAATCCTGAGGTATTCATATTGTGCCTTTTCTTTTTGTATACAATGATGAAAGCTTTGGTCATCAAAAATTATTGGAAAAATAATTTAAAATTCTTAAACCATCTTTGTGCATATCACAAAATTAAATTTCTCTGTCCTCTGTTGCAGTGAAACATCCATTGAGACATTCAGTTTCCTCTAAATACCTCTGAAACACTTGGATTTTGACCATAGATTTCACAATATATTGTAGCACGCAATTATAAGACCATAATGCATGCTTTTTCATGCCTGAACTGAACCTTGAAGTCAAACTGTGGCATTGAAACACAATTGGAAAAATGTTTTTTACATCCAATTGAGTGAAACTAATGTTATAGATAACTTTGTATTTGCTGTTATTGAAAGTATGGGTACTATCTTTAACGTTCTTTTTGTTTCTGTTCTAGAAATGAAAACAATTGACTAGAAATTGATTAAGGGGAATAAAGCAAACCAATTTTTCTGTGTCTGTTACAGAACTCATATCTTTTGAGTGGGGGTGAGAAATAGTATTAAGATTAATACTAAGAAAGTTGACTGTGATAATACTAAAATGGTTAATACCAAAGACTGCAATGCCCTTCGAGCTGTATTTCCAGGCTACCCAGTCTCCCTGCCAGATACTTGGTGCCATGTGAGTGGCTTTAAGTTTACCAAAAGAGCTTATGACTGGTGTTGAACCACATAGGTGTTCAAGTAACAACTCTCAGGCTTTAGAAATTCTGGAAATATGGCAACATTTGGTGTTACTCTTGACACTGAGTGCTTATTCATGAGTGGGTGGGGCTTTCTTTGAAACTCTTTGGCTAAGACCCATGATGAGAGAGGAACCCTTTGAATTGCCAGCATATAATTAAGAATATTTATTGAGAAAGACATGTGGGACAACATAAAAGCGTCACTTGAACTGCAGGAATTTGTTTATAGACATATATTTTGGAAACCCAAAATGAAGTCACTTTTTCTGACATGCAGAACAATATTTATCAGGGCAATGGATCAGAATATTTGAAATCAAGAATGACCTGGGAAACATAGACTCATAAACCATGATGTAAATGTATCCAAAGCCCTTTGAGGACAAACAGTAAATGGCATTCTTGTTAACACTTTTATTATTTTATAGAAATAAATATTATTTTTTCTATGTTTAAATACATGTTATAAGTGAATTTTATCTGTATTAAGAATATTTTGGCTTACAAGCCCAGCTCAAATTTTTCCCTCTGTTTTACTTTGAAAGGAATGCGATGTTAATTCTGGGGCATTGATGTTTTACAATGCCTGATCAAGACAAAAAGCTGAAGACCACAGAAAAACCCACTGATAAAAAGCAGCAAGGAATCACCACCAGGTAACCCCTTCCTGAGACTTTTCTAATGATTAACTGGGTTGGTGGCTATTGAACAGATCTAATGGCTTTTTGAGAAACTGAGTGTGTAGAGTCTTGACAACGCGATCCTGAGTTACAGTGTTTACTGAAACACGTGGTCATTTCTTCAGTTCTAGAAGAAAGGGAAACTGCATATATGTTTGTCTCTGAAAGTGGGCCTCCAAGTAGCACTGGCATCTGTGGGTAACATGACCTTGTTCAGCTGTGGGTTGACATCGTGCTATTCTTTTTCCTAGGGACTATTCAGATCTTAAAAGACTTCGGTGCCTTTTGAACGTTCAATCAAGCAAACAACAGGTAGTGTTTTCAAAGAATGCGTATATGTAAATAAAGGAGAAATCATGTGTTTTGAAGGATCCGTTTAACATCTTTACAAACATGATATATCTCATTTCTTTGTTCATCCACACACTTTCTTGTGCTTCGGCTGTTTCTCCCATACCTGCGTGGGACTCTGCCAAGACTTGACCTCCACAGCCTTTTGGTCCTTCTTGTGCAGGCGCTCCGCTTTATCCCATGCTTGTCACCAGCTGTCCCAACTACCAAACCTTTCACTCTTCTGTCTGTAGACAGTAAACTCTGTTCTTTGGTGCCCATATTTGCCTCTTGATAGCTTTAGGGAAATTGGTTTTCTCAAGGCACTCTTTACCACATGTTTGTCCTTTTCCCTCCAGCGCTCTTAATCCTTCTCTGGCTACAGCACCACTCTTGAGGCTTGCTGCAAATTGTACCTCACCAAACAGAGGGGACAGGAGTGAGTTTTGACTATTTTTAATAGCATTTAAATATTTTTTATTAGTCAGGGAAAGTATAGTACCGCTGCTTTAACTCATATCTAAATTTTTCTTTTTAGCATTGCTCCTGTACGATTTTGGAAAGTCATGAGATTAGAGGTCATCCACTGAAGTCTGGGTACAACAGAGCAATGCTATTAATAATGACAACTTGTGAATACTTATTTAGCACTATTAACTAGTAAATAGAGGGATGTGACTTGAACTCTGGTGGTCTGCTTCCAAAGTCCACTATATTATAGTCATTTATGTAAATTTATTTAAAGAGCTCTTGTGGTTGGGTAATTGAGCCCCGATGTTTTTTGTTACATCAACCAAACTTACCAAAGAGCTGTATTATTTTTATTCATTTACTTATTCTAGGGAATGACTTTCTAATGATTTGCTGGCATGTGAAGGCTAAGTAATGATAATTCATATTTAAGGAAGCACTAGGTACCTGATGCTTTACCTGCATGACTTTGCTTATTACAGCTTTCACTTTTATAAGTGAGGAAAGTGAGGCACAGAGAAGTTAGATGTCTTTCCCAAGAGCATGCTGCCTGCTAATGGAGTATAGCTCTGAATCTTTACAGTGTGTGCCTCTGACCGCTGAGATGTGTTTTAAATGAGTGGGAAAATTGAATTACAGTTGAAAAAAATGCTGGGCTGGACATTTATTTGGTGTAAAAAATGTCCTTAAAATGCCTTTTCTCTGGGAGCCATTTTTTTATATTATTAATCCTCTAGTCTCAGGTTATCTTGCCTTCTTTTCTACCTGTTTCAGCAGTCATTTTACCCTTTGTCTATCTTTATAGTAAAGATAAAACAATTGCTAAATAGTTGCTGAAACAATCTCCCTAGCTGCCTTCTCACAAACCTTCATGAATGATTGCCTTAGATCAAGTCCATTCTTTCTTGGAGAGGTAAATGAAGTGACTCAGTCTACAGTTTTGGTTGTAGTTCCTATTTTTTTTCCCACTGTATGTCCTACAATATAACCATAATACCAAAGATTTCTGCTTTTTGCTTTCTGTTCTCTTTTCCAAGATTCCTTTCCTATGAATTCTTACCTGTTCCTAAGACCTAAATCTAATACTATCAACTCTACATATTCTCCATTCTGGAAGTGATCTCTCTCTTTTCCTAAGGCACCTTCTTACACCATTGTAATGTTCTTTCTCCCTTGCTTTGGAGAGTCCTGTGTACATGCCTTGCTTCCTCACGAGATCATACATTTCCTAGTGCCAGCAACTTTGACTTTTGCCTCTGGCTCACAGTATCCTCTATTCAGCAAGTTTTGGGTCAGTTTTCTTAAATTCCATCATGACTTGAGAATTGGATCACCACAGGGTATGCACAAACCTCTGGCCTGGCCAAAACAGACTTCAATGGTGTTTAGTTTTCTTGTTTTGTTGTTGTTTTTTTAGCTCAAAGTTTTCAACTTTGAAGTTCATCCTGGCTAGATTTATTTTGTCCCCTTTCAACACCACTTCTGCTCTAACACCTGGCAGGCTCATTTAAAGTTAATTTAATGATTTTCTGTCTTCCAACCAACTTTGGAATTTGCAATCTGTTGTCTGACAAGTTCACATGGCACATCTTTTTGTTAACTATGTCACACATACAAGAATGCTTATTTTAATGCCTGAATTATTGAGAAAATAGATCTAAGATAAAAATGAAAACAACTGTCTTCAATTGGATGAAGGTTCCCAAAATTTATTCCTGTTTCTGTTTGTAAAGCTTTAATGCATTTGTAATTCTGAAATAAAGTTATTCTGAACATACTATTCTCCTTTCATAAAATAATGTGGAGACATTTATAGGGGGAGGATGATTCTTGAGAGAGTAACTCAAGAATTTATTTATACTTTGCTTGTTCTAGCAAGACTATAAAGAGTAAGGATGTATAAACTGTGACAGGTATCATAAATTAAAAGCGAAGCCAAAGATAAAAAGAAAAAATGGGGGGCCGGTGAGATGGCTCAGCGGCTTAAGCGCCTGCCCGGCAAGCGCGAGGGCCCGAGTTCGACTCCCGGATCCCACATACGAAAAAGGGGCCGGTGATATCGCTCAGCGGCACGGGCGCCTGCTGGCGCGCGAGGTCCTGAGGTCGACCCCCCGGTACCCACAAAAAAAAAAAAAAAAAAAGAAAAAATGGGCGGGGAACAAAGTAGAGTTGGGGTCAGGCAGAAATGCCCAACAAAATACACAAGTGGGTCAGTCACACATTTGTTTCTGGAATTTCCAGCAGTCAGTTTGAAAAGGAATTTGGGATTAAGGCCTACTCACCCGAATTTGTGCTCCAACAAGATGGAGCTTGCTTTTTGCAAATGGGAAGATGGCCAGTTACTGGTTTTAGAGGAAATCTCCTGTGTTGGTTTAGGCTGAATTGCAGAGAACTGAATGTCCTTCCTTTGAGTATCTAATGAGCCAAAGCCTTCTTCCCTCATTGTTGCCTGGTGTTGCTCTACTTTTAGTCTTTGTCCCGACTGGGTGCTTGTGTCTATCATATCTTGCTTCAGCATATTAGAATCTGATGTAGGACACTCTCAGAGTCTGACAGACTTGGGAATAGAGATACACTGAGGCAATCCAGTTAAACCAAATAATTCAAGATAAAGAACAGCCCTACTATCGTTGAAGCAAAGTGAAATTACAAACCTGGTTGGAAGTTTCATCTGAGGTTTTTAGAAATCTTGAGGTATTCTGCCTAGAGCTAGAAGTCAGATCCCTGCCCCCGCTATACTTGAGAAACACAGGAACCAAGAAATGTATTTGCAATTAAAAAAAAAGAAGAAGAAGAAGAAGAAGAAGAAGAAGAAGAAGAAGAAGAAGAAGAAGAAGAAGAAGAAGAAGAAGAAGAAGAAAGAAAATTAACTGCCTTGAAATAAAAGAGGTTTTGGTTGATGTTGTGGGAAAGAAATCTATGAGGTGTGGAGGTTTTCATGCTCTGAGGAATGATGAATAGTCCCAGATAATAATGGTGTAGGGCAAAACATGGTCCTGGACAAATGATATAATGGATATGTGAATTATGAGGAGGAAGAGGAAGCCACTCTTGGCTTGACTGACAGAGAAGGAGATGGGTTCTTGAAAAATGAACTGGTTTCGCATCTGTGGAATTAAGCGGAGAGGCATTCTAGGTGAAGTGAAGAAAATAATCAAATATCTGGAGGGAGGAAAATTACAAGCATTTAAGCAAAAAGGTGACTGGACATATCAGTTGGAAGTGGTGATAAATAAAGGTAGAAGACACTATGCAGTGTTTGAAGGGACAGCTAAAGATTTTGCTCTTGATCCCATTATATCGGGAATGTTGAAATTTCTGAGCAGAAGTGATATAATTAAACTTTTAGGAAGGCTATGAACCATGCAGCTTTTTCTTCAATCTCAATTCTTTCCTTTCCACTCGTATTGTTCAAGCTGCACAGGTCCCTTCCAATTTACAAAGCTTACATATTTCTTCTCTACCTTCTACCCTGGATGACAGTCTCCCTGGGATACTGCTGATACCTCCGTGTATGGCCTGCCTTCTCTGTGCTTTCCATCACAGCAAACCCCTGTTCACTAGTTCTGCAGCATGTTTCTTAAGCCTGTCTATTGACTGCAACTCCCCACCTCTGTGGGACTGCAGACACTTTGAAGGAAGAGACCATTTGGTTTTACTTACTGTATGTCCTGCATTTCAAATGTCTGATATCCCTTGTGTCTGCTACCGAAGTGTTGTGTGTGTGAACTCATCTGGTGGCAGTTTACTAGATCAATTCGTTGACTGGGGATACCGTGAGCATTCATTCAACTTCACATTTGAATATCCACTGTATACCAGTCTCTGTGAGAGATACCAAGAACACAAAAATAGATGTGATATCTTCAAAGTGGCTGAATTCAAGGGGAGAATGCTGATGTGTAAAGTAGACATCGTGTAATCACATAGTACCTTGACAAATGCTGTGAGAGAGGTGAGCTCTGCACAGGAAGGCTTGGACAGACTCTTGGGCTGGGCCGAGTAATGGAATGGGATGGGGGCTGCAGACTGCACATGCCTGTGCTGCGGAGGGCAGACAACCAGTGGGTCTGAGGCAATGGGGAGCCAAATACCCTGGGCTTTGAACTCACATTGCTTTCATCTGAAGATGACTGGTTGTTTCAAGGATCCAGTTTTAAGTTCCTGGCCTTTGTAACTACAGGTGCCAACTCTATCTTATTCCCTGAGTTGCCATGAGTTGTTCTCAATACCAGCTGCCTGCTCTGCCTCAAAGGCAATGGCTACTGGCTGTGGCAACTGTCTGCCCTCTTGTTTTAGTAGTTGTGCTTGTTTTCTCAGTACTGACTACCTTCTCTCTCACAAACAGGATTCTGGCAACTGTATCAGTGGCAAGGGAGTTCAAAACTCTTTGGAGCTGGAAAAATCACCTCAGATTTTCTGTGTGTTATGAGAGTTAATGTGTAATACAGGAAAATATTTTTATTGATGTGACTTCATATCTAATATCATTTAGGTTATTAGTTTACACTTGGAAATCACCTAATGTGTAAGGACAAATTTTGTTTGTTTAGCAAATTCATCTGTACAATGGGAATAATTACAAGGGTTAAAAGATATTTTTAAAACAGAATTATGCTTCATAAGTAGTAATTCACTTAACTTTCATAATAACTCTGAGTTATACATAATTATTGCCATTTTAATAATGTGAAAACCAGTGCGCAGAGATATTAAGCAAATTTTCCAAGATCATGGTGGATTTAAACTCACAGAATCTGGGAATTTGTTCTCTTAACCACTTAACATTGCCGCCATAAGTAACTTTGTCCTGTTGTTCTGTGCGACTTGTAGATTGGCTGATTGAACTGAGATAGAAAGATATTTTTTACAGTATTGAATGTTTATTATTAATATTTTGAAAATTTGACTGTGGCTTTCATATGATGGAGAAAGATTTTGGGTTTTTTTGCCAGCTATTAAACAATTTCCTTATTATAATTCACTTATGGGAAGTGAGGAATATTTTATTTTGATAAGAAAATAATGTTTTCATGTTGATTTCTATCACCCACCTCAGTGGAACAAGATACTAAGTATAGCATATCACAGTTTTATTTCATAATTATAGAGAATAGAATGATTTACTAAAAACTACATCTTTTGCTATACTATGCTTGACTTACTTCATCTGTAATAATTACAGAATATCTTTCTTTCCTACTGTGGAAAACACATGCTTAAGTTTATGTGGTACCAGAAACAAATATCAGGGTTTTCTCAGTTATAAGTAAATATTGGCCAATTTAACTATTTGAATACTGAGAACTTGACAATTCTTATACGAGTAATTAACCAATTCATCTAATAAATGGAGGCATAGTCAAGTTGCAGATAATTTTAAAAACTTTTATTTCCTTATGGTGAGCACTATATTTTAATAACTTTCATAAATAATATTAAATGATTAGGATGTTCAGGCTGATAAATATGATAGGGTTTTATTTGCCATTATATCCCTGACATATGATAGGTCGAACAGTGGTCTACTTGGGAAATGCTGTAGAACAGATGAATGCATGAGGACTTGTCTCAGCGAGGGCCCTTCAGGCTGTGCCCAGCATCCTGCCTAGATCTAGAAACTTAGTCCCACCTTTGAAACACAGGAGGATCCTCAAAAACCTGATTCCCAGGACTCGCCTGAGACCTGGGGAAACAGCACTGAATAAAAATAAGCAAGTCCCTGCTCATGTGGAGGTGACATTTTAATCCAGGGGGACTGGAAATATGTAAATAACATGCAATATATAAATAACTATACATACAAAACATAAACTCTAAGATATGGCAAGTAGTATTAAAAGTTATGAAGAAAAATTAGTGTAAGGAAGATAAAGTAAGTAAATGCTTAACTCAAAGATGCTTAAATCTTTGAAAGCCCTACATTGATCATAGCGTTACCAGTGTGTGGGGGAGTTCATTCTATTCGTCTTCCCCTCTGCCTCTCCCCATGTTGTTACCTTCTTTATCCTGTGCTGAATTGTGATCCTCATGTACTCTGGCTTCTATTTCTGTAGCTTCCAGCCATTAACTTTGAGAGTGCCCAAAATAGCATGATGAAGTCTGAGACCGCCATCAAGGCAGGCGGGCACAGAGCTCGAGGTCAGTGGCATGAGTCCACAGAAGCTGTTGAACTTGAAAATTTTAGGTAAGAAATCTCCCTGCCCTTCAGCAATCTATCCCAGTTGGCCTATTTAAATTTGTAACAAGTGCCACAATTTAATAACTGTCTCAGAATTTACCATGGAGATTCTTAGTTTAACAATTTGGTTACTGCTCAAACCACTCCCAGAGACAATGCATAAATGACAAGCTTAATAGTCACAGGTGGAGCTGTGCTGATATATATTTGGCATTTGTTCAATGAGGAAATGGTTCCAGGTTGTTGACCTGGATCAGCCAATGCCAGACTTTGTCTTAGCTTTTGGTCTCTCTGCAATTTGCCGGTAACAAGAAGACAAAAGAATCTGTTTGCTGTGAACCGATGTGGTGGCTGAAGAGTGTGGTAGTCAAAACAACAGCAGTTTCCAGTTGCAAGGATAGCAGCTCACCTTTAACACTAAGAGTGTCAGTCCATGTTTATTTTGGTTGCCAGGTAGACCTTCTAGAAGCTGCGCATTCTCATGGGCCACTCCCCTTCCAGGAGCTGGTTCTCTCAGTTTTACGATGTTCCTGGGTCATCTGGCACCAAGTGCCATATAAATAATGAATCGGATGAAATATCAACATGAATATTCCAGAATGATCATTTACTTATTTGACGTAGTTTCTCTGTTACCGTATAAATGGAAATGGTCCAGAAATCTACATGACATTACCTGGGTTCATAGTTTTAAAATATATCTTTAATGAGAAACACTAAATACTTTTTCTTACATACTCAGTTCACCAGTAACCATGTACTAGGAAACCTTTACAGCCCTCACCTGGTCAGGAAGGAGACATGCAGGATAATGACATCTGAAAGACAACAAAGGCAGATGGTTACCAGTGACAACATAAGGTTGCAAAACTTGCCTTTGAGGTGGTAAATTCATGCAATTCTAGTTTTTTTGGCCTAGATCTTAAAATTAGTCTATTTTAATATGCACCAAAGTATTATAGAGTCCATAAAATGTGATCATTTTTTGCGTTATCTTTTATGCTCTCCTGGCTTTGAAGTGGGATGTCTTGAGAGTATTTTTAAATCTCTTTGTAGGTAGGATGTAATATCAGCAAAAAGAAACTACAATTGGAATATCTTCAAACTTTATTAAACATAAACAAAACAGACAATCAACAATCAGCAATCAGCACAGCTGAAGGAGTGCAGACTAGATAAATCAAACAGTCAGTATGACTGGAAGAATGTAAACTGTTAACCAATCCCTATTATCTAGTAGGAAATGCAGGCTACAATCAGTGATTTAAAATCTAGCAACCAATGGGGTTGAGGAAGAGTGGAAAGAGAAGGGAGAGAATTCTCCTCTGCTTGTTGCACAACTGTACAGGTAATGGCCCTAGACATTCATTCTCTCCGTGTACCCTTTTCTTCCCTCCAACCAATTTTAGCTAGTGTTTGAAAGTAATATCTTAATTAACATGGTAAGATAAAACACATAACTGACTATCATCTTTATTGTTTACAATTGAATTTCTAGTTTCTATTTCACCAGTTGATACTTGCTTTTAGCAATATGTTTAACCTCAAGACTCCAACCATATTTGTCTGAAGATAGATGGTCTTTGCATTGGTAACATTGAGACAATCTTAATAATTTTTATTGCAAAATGCTTTTCTGTTTGTTTCATTACAGTATAAACTACAAGAATGAGAGAAATTTTAGCAAACATCCCCAGCATAAATTGTTTCAGGAGATCTTTACAGCCTTGGTGAAAAATAGACTTATATGCAGGTAAGAGTGTCCCTGGAAAGCAGACTTTTACCTGAGAATGACTTATTTCATGTGTATTATATGTGGAAAAGGATTTAAAGCAATTTACTAGATTGAGCAAAATGTAAATTAAAGGATAAAATAGAGGAAAGGGTGTTTAGAAGGAGGAGAATGAGTAGGCATTGCATTTTATCTCTCTAAAATAACTCTGGTTGGGTACTGAATTTAGATAAATTTGATGACAGGTAAGGTTAAGTAGGAAAATGCTCAAGTTATGTTATTTTTCTTAATCTCCTTATTCTGAGTTGGGATCCTCAAGGAGGAGTTCCTTGTGTGGCTTCTTATGAAAGAGACACTGAGTAATACCATGGACAATGTCCTGCATGGTATACTTTCATGGTGGACATGATGATTGATTAAATGGATTGCCCCAGCCTTGGCCTTAAGGAAAGGAAAGATGAGTGTGGGACATCTAGTCACAGCCTTGTGAAGATGTCTCTTTTCAGGATCACCTCAAATGTTCTTCCCTTTGCTCTGTGACCTGCCTTAACATAGGTGCAATGTTTGGGACTACAGAGGAAAGGTTAATTAACATGTATTCTAGATTCATATATTGCATCTATTGGGGGTCTTCAGGTGCTGGAGTGCAGTCAGGGTTTAATTTTTTATCCATTCTGAGAGGCTTCACTTGGGAGCTGGGTGTGCTGCTGCTGCATGTGAAGGAGGCTCCCATCGTAGGACTTCGCCTTTCACCCTTTCCAGGAGGCCCAGGCTCCCTCCCAGAGGCATCAACTGCAAAGATGCCAATAAAGAAATTAAAATCCTATTCCTTTGGGACTTGATTGAGATATCTGAATTCTGTCTTAGTGAGAGAGGAAAAACTACTCCTATTATGAAAAATAAAATGGGAATGTTAATCATTTAATGCCTGAACCAAAATGACATCCTGACTTTGCCCAAGGCAATGGCTGATTTTAAACAGAAGAGTATCCTGATGGATCCTCCACTGAGTGTCAAGTGCTAAATACCTGCCTAAGTGGTGGCCTGATAACCTGGTCTTTTGAATGGGGTCGTTTAATACTGCACACATACTGCCAAATACATTGGTTTAGTTTAAAACAATACAGGACTAGAACACTGTCTGTCATGCCTTTATATTTGGTTTAAGCTAAGAATTATTAGGTTGGCCCAGATGGTAAAAGAAATCTAAAATCTTTTCCCAAGTGTGATTGGATCATTGCTCAGTTCTTTTTTTTTTTTTTTTTTGTGGGTACCGGGGGTCGACCTCAGGATCTAGTGCGCCAGCAGGTTCCCGTGCCGCTGAGCGATATCACCAGTGCTTTTTTCGTATGTGGATACCAGGAGTCAAACTCAGGACCTCGCGCTTGCCAGGCAGGCACTTATGCCACTGAGCTATCTCACCAGCCCTATTGCTCAATTCTTGATGATACACATAAAGATTGTTGAAAGATTAAGTAACATTGCAAAGGACTTAAAGCTGTCCTTGATTGTAGAATAATAATTAGTGGCAGAATAACTATATGTGAAATGATATTAGGAGTTAAACTTTTTAAATTTTTTTGAGATAACTAACATGGAGTCTTTAAAGGATGTCCAGTAGGACAGTTGTCATTGTTAGGTCAGTACTTTGGGGAAGGCCCTAGATGCAGAAATTGTTAGGGAAAATAACTTACCAGGGGTTGGCATTAACTGGTTAAAGAAGATCTTAACAATTCTGAAGTTAAGAGATCTCTTTTCCTAAGTGATTAATGGGACATCTTAGATCAGATAGGATTGCTTTTTTGTAATATGAGCAGTCCCTGGAAATCTTCAAACTAGGAAGAGATAATTGTAGGCCTCCTTGCTTTCATAATGCAAGAAAGAATTTAGGAATGCGAAGCATCAGGAGCATCCCTCTGTATCATCTTTTGGCTGCTGACAGATTGCTATGTTCGCTTCTATTCTAAAAGCAGAACTGGGTAGAATCTAAGAATAAAGGTCTTCCATTGTCCCTCACCTCATATAACCTTGCTAAGATGGCCTCACTGTCTTTTATTTTCCTTATGACTTTAAACTTACAGGAGAGTTACAACTCACAGCTTTTTCCAATATGGTTTCCTATCCCCTTTCTTTGTGAACATTAGATTTAGTGTGGGATAGGATTCTGAGAGTCAGTTTCTTAAAGCAGGAAGAAACTACTGTGTTCAAGGAAGGGAGAAAACAAATAGTGGAGAAGGACAAGAGGGTGAAAATACGAGGATGAATAGGACGTATGGTCCCTTTCTTCCTGAAAACTCCTAGTCTGCTCTGACCAGCAAATAAGTTACCCACTATCCCACTAAAAGGGAAAACGTGGGAAATATATACAATTTATATTAAGACAATTAAAGGCCAGATGAGATTTTTTTTGGGGGGTGGATCTTTGGTTCTTAGTCCAATTCCTGTTGTAGACAAGACTGGCAATGTTTAGGATATTATGATTCTTGTTTACCTTAAAAATGTGGCTGATTTAAAACATAGACTCAAACATAATCTGTGAGCCATTCCAATTCCTTTCTCAGTTTCTGCTCTCTGATGGTGAGGCTGGTGTTTCTCTTCTATCTTGCTCTCCCCAGCTGCAGTCTTCCCCTCATCCACACTTTTGGACACCTCCTTCTAGGTTCTTTCTGAAGACTGGCCTGTGGTTACTCCCCCATTCTCAGAGAGACTGCCAGGTGGCAACTGAAACTAGGCAGACTTGTTAATCCAGAGTCAGATAAGGTAACACTGCAAATACCTTGTGGTAAATCTGAAAGGGCAAGGGAAAATACTGTCCCTAAACCTAAGGCTACACAACATTGACTAATCTTGATGCGTGGCAGGATATGAAACACGTTTTCATCTTCCAGCCTTTCTTTTTGCGATCAAATAATGTCTATAGTAGAGTCTGGTGTTAGAAAATAAATTCACCCCTTTTTATCTCATCTTCTGAACAGGAAAATATAGTGTGCTTAGTATTCAAGACCAGGTTGTTAGAAGGTTATATAGGGAAGTAAAATCTCCCACAACACTGATATATTCTCTAATATCTAAGCACTGGTGCAACTGAACTCTACTCAAGTATCTCTTCTGTGTATCTTCTTCTGTATGCTCCCTCTTTGTTGGTCTATTTTTTGCTGACTTCAAGATTCTGTAACACAGTGAGAATATCATTTACCTTGTGAAGTCAACTTGCACATCTGCCTAAAGATTAAAGGGTTTCCTGAAGTTATTCAAAGTGATGGTGCTGAACTGGTGGAATCTGACAAATGAGGCTGTGGTGGAATTAGGCCACTTGACATTTGATGAAGAAGGTATTAACAAGGAAGATGACAAAATGGGGTTGGAAGAGTGTGTTTTGAGTAACAAAAATCAGGAGGAGCCTTTTGGGGGGTCAAGAAAAGAGGAACTTTCTAATATATTGACAAAAACGAACCTCTTTGTGCTACAAAAGTCAAAAGTGCATTAAATGATATTAGATCATGATATATATATATATATTTTTTTTTTTATTTTTTTAGAAAAAGCATGCCAAAATACAAGCAGAATTCATTCTAGCTTTGATCTAGTTACTAGTGCAGTATACCGAGTATAATTTAAATTTTGTTAAATGTAAGGTAAAGTATGTCTCAGTTTCACAGTTTATTTTTTAAGATATTATTTTAATCTTTCCCTTTACTCCTTAACATGGAATTTGGTGCATTCACTTAGCTGGCCTTTCCTGGTACTACTGTTCTAGAATAAGCAGGCTCTCTCCCTCCTGCCGTAACTTTTGTAAAGTGAGGCTCCCCAAGTAGTCTCACTTTAGTTAGAAGAGACCCATACAATCCATTTACTACAACCTTGTCTGTCCAAAAATTCACTCACTTTTCTGAAAAGAACAAGTTGGTATCCTTATTATTTTATATTCCTTTTCAGGAACTAACTGCTATACACTTTAAACACTTTGGCAATGAGCCTGTAGGCTGTAGAGATAGGGAATATGTTTACATTATGTCAAGAGAGAACTTCTTGAACTAGAAGAAAATGTCTGGCCAAACTATGACGATCTTATTAGAGATTGCTGTAGAAATTGTTCTGGGAACATCACAGACACTTTTAACCTAGAGGACCAATACAGCATTTGGTTAACAATCAGCCCTTTGTTGTCCATGTCACCTCCTTGGCTAGATCATGATGCAGGGACTCTTTTCCTTTTGAGCTTCACCTGGTCCCTTAGCCTTTGTTTTCCAGACCTTGTCACAGGAAAGTGAGATGAGAGGGCCGTATCGAGAATCTCTTTAGTCAATTGAATAAATTTAAGTTCTTGAAACACATGCAGTTGATGGAGAAAGGCTTGTTCTGTGATTTCATCTCATCACACAGTAGCAGAACCAGTGAAGTTTCCTTCCTGTCTTGGAAAGGGGAAGCGGTCACTTGGGGTCCTCTGTCACATGGTTCAGAATTCCATAGGGAGTAGATCAAGTCAGCACCATAAATTGGATACAAATAAAGTGTTTTTTTAAGGCCCCCCCAAATCTAAAGCTTGTGCCAATGGCTCATTCCTCAGCTGGTTCACAAAGTCTTGAAGATCTTGTTCCTTCTTGGCCTCAGGCCCTGGTGAGCTCCTGGAGAGCAAGACCTGGGTCTTTTGTTCCAAATCAAGCCATGGATCACAGTTTATCAGAGAATATCAGGACTGAGATTATTTGTTTGGAATTTCTTTGCCTTAAATTATTTGGGTCACTTTAAAAATTTTAAAAATACAGAAAATTATAAAAAATAAAAATTTGTCCCTCACATGTAGTTCTCAAGCAAATAGTGATTCCTTTTCTTTCTGTTACATAACATGGAACAAATTTCCAGCTCTTACATTTTTATTTCTCATGAAAAGTCACTTAGGATTTAGCCCACACTTAAAATGTGCACGCCTACACGCACATGCACACACACACATGTGCACATGCAGAATCTCATAAAACCACAGAGATATGATGGACTCTGAAGAAAATCCAGTCTCATCTGATAGACAAGGGACTGAGAAGTTAAGACCAAGGTCCAGAAGAAGTGTTGGTTCCATACTCTTTTCTCCTATGCCTTGCTTATTCTCTGGTTTCTTTTTCTTTCCCATACAAACTAATTTAATTTTTTTTTAAAACACCCTAATTAGGGGCCGGTGAGATGGCTCAGCGGCGTAAGCGCCTGCCTTGCAAGCGCGAGGGCCCGAGTTCGACTCCCGGATCCCACATACGGAAAAGGGGCCGGTGATATCGCTCAGCGGCACGGGTGCCTGTTGGCACGCGAGGTCCTGAGGTCGACCCCCCGGTACCCACAAAAAAAAAAAAAAAAAAAAAAAGACTATCCTCAATGATATAGTGAGATCCTGTCTCAAGAAAATAATTTAAAAAGTAACATCTCTAAACTAGGACTTTTGATTTTTCTCTCAACCTATGAGAAAACCTCAGCTTTTAAAAAATCTTTTTTGGATTACTGCATATTACTTATATAGAATATTGGGTTTCATTGTGACATTTTCATATCAGCATATAGATACTTTGGTCATATGCATCAAAACCTCATTGTTAATCATCTCCATCTTACCAACCTGGTCCCAGCTACCGTCATCTCTTGCTTGTACCGTTGCGGTAGGTTAACTGGGTTTCTTGATTCTGATGCTTGGCTCTCTGTACTTTGTTCTTAGCACTGCATCTAGAAAGTTCCTTTCAAAGGCTCAGTCAGATTGTGTGAATCCTCAGTGCAAAGCCTCGTAGTAGCTTCTCAGAATGAAAAAATCAAAAGTCTCTGTTTCTATTCTACATGGCCCATAATGTGCTGGCGCCTGTTATTTCTCCTACTGTAATTCCTATTTTTGCTCACTATACTCCAGCTCTACTAGCTTTCTTGCTGTTTTTTGCACAAACCACAGTGCTCCTGCCTCAAGTGCTATGGATTTAATGATTCTGCTGTTCGAAAACTTCCATACAGCCCAGTCCCTCCATGCATTCATACGCTAATGTTATCAGAGAACACTCTCCTGACCATCGTAAGAGAGTGCCCCTAGACCTGAGGAATCCTCCGCCTCTGCTGCTCTTTCCTGTTTTCCCCTCGACACACGTTTATTTGCTTGTGTCCATGACTCATGTTCCTTAGCGTGTAAGCTCCATGAGTGCAAGTATGTGGCTTTGTCCTCTGCTGCACTCCTGGGCTTATCACTGTGCTTGGCTGACAGGAGGCAGTGAGTAAATATGCAAAAGTATTCTGAAATTCTCATCAGTGATGCGGAAGAAAGTCCTTCCTGCTCATACCCTTCTGATTTTAGGGACCAGTGGGATCCACTGGTTGGAGTTCTAACTGGGTGGCTGCACATTTTGGGGTAGGTTGCGTGGGTGACATAGAGGAAGAATAAAGACATTGAGATTGTGAAACAAGTCAACACAGATACCTTAAATAATCCCATGTGATGGATTTCCTCTCATCTATTCTTGTTTATACTAAGATTTGTGTTTTGGTGTGAATTTTATTTTTTTTAACTATTAAAAAAAACTCTGTCTTAGGAATATGAGGTAAAATTTATTTCAAAATGGGCTTGAATCCCTCTACTTTTTAACATTGAGTCAAAGATGAGTGTGTGTGTGCATGCGTGTTTGTATTAATGAAAACATTGCTACAACAGGGAAAGGTGCTCATTCTGAGCAAAAGATAGAGAGAAGCATGTTACAAATGGGGTCTGGATCGGAACCTCTGCCACTCACATCATATCATATCAGCATATCGATACTGTAATGCATGGATAGTGTGTAGATTAAGTTAACTCCACACCACTTGCAGCTCTTGCTTATTTTGGTAGCCACAACTTTATTATGCAATACTACATAGTTGTGACCAGTTTCCAGGTGGAACTCTCTCATGGTGAACTAGTTTCTTCCACTGTGCAAGAAATAGAAATCCCACGTGACTGTTCTGTTTTCAAATACTATATCCATAGTGACATTTCCTGTCTTTTTTATATTGTTAGTAAAGGATGGCATCTGATGCTGACAGCAAAATGGCAGGTGGTCTTGTCCTGGACGAGGGCTGTGGGAACGGATCATGCTGCCTTGTATTAATAGTCCTTGAACACAGTGGCGTAAGTTCAGTCACAAGAGGGAATAACTATTTGCCTGCTCATGAATTTGCTTCTGTGTGGCTGCTATATTGAGACGCATCCTCCAGGGAGGCACTAACTTTGCAGACAGATGGCTTTTCGGGACCCCCATGCCATTCTGCGGAACATTCCTGCTCCCATATTAGTATTTGGAGTCTCCTTCTCTTTAGTCCTCTTTTTGTGAGGGATCCTGGTGGAGGGAGGGAGACAATAGGAGCTTGGACTGAGAGTCAGGCACCCAGCTCTGTTACTTAGGTACAGCTATGTGCCAATCACACTGCTGCCCCAGGCCACAGTGGCAGAATTGGTAAAATGAACACACCATCTTTCCAATCTGTCACTACTATTTGTGTAAGTTTCTGGTTGCACTACATCATGTGTTTCCTAGGCCCCTAACTCTTGGCAAACAGATGTACATATCATCTTACAGTGGCTGCCCCAGTTCCCCTTGAATACCAGCGCTCCATCCTGTGTGCCCTGTCCTTGTGGAGGGGTAAGGGCCGGGAGCCAAGGAAGTAACAACTGCGCCTTCAGAGGTCAGTGCACATGGGAGGAGCCAGAGGACTCAGACATTAGGAATCCTATTTACATTTACAACACCAGAGGCCAGAACCATGTAAAAATATTAATAGCTTTGGGCATCAGTCCCAAAACTGCAAAAGAAACCAAAAAATGCCATTTGCTTGGAACTGAACTTTTAACTCTGGAACCATTCTGGAATCCTTCATTTATTTATATTCCTTTAATAGTAAAAATGAAAAAACATCTGGGGGCTTTTTTTCTTGGGGGATGAGAAAGAAGTAGGAAAAACCTTTTTATGTTTATTTTAATATGAAAAAAACATAGGAAAGATCATGGACTTTTCCCTCATTAAGGTCATCTATATCTAACAGGAAAAACACCAAGTGTACAGATATTTGTGGCATGAATCATCTCTTAAAATGTCCCATGTCTTTTCCTCTTAAATAATGAAAAGCCATCAGCATTTACCCCTCATGAATTAGGCTCCAGCAGCTGCGTGCAACTTGATCATTCTTTCTGTTAGAACTCTTGAGAAGCAGTGTCTTTGCACTACAGTGTGGGCTCCTTGACATCATCGCTAACCACAGCACCTGAAAGGGGAGCTGGTCATGTGTTCTCTCCCTATTTATATAAAGGTTAAAGGTACTCTCCCTGTAATAGGAACCTTGGAATAGGAACAGTTTTACAGCTGTTCCCATAGATGAAGTGTTCCCACAGATGATTGTTTAAGTTCCAAGATGTACTTCAGATTTGCCACGTTTCCCCATACAGGGAGTGTATGGTATGAAGTCAGGATGAACCGTAGTGCATTTGTCATTGTGGCCTTAGATGATGCTGCCTCGCTGGCAGCCCCGGATGTGGTTGAGCCCTACCTTTATTTTCCAAAGAAAATGGGCTTTGCCCCATGGCAAAAGAGTCACTGACAAGGTGCTTGGGGAGGAGGAGCTGTAGTGGACAGGAGCCGGGGTGATGGCAGGAAGAGTGAGTCTCAGCCAGTGATGCTTTTGGGACATCTTGGTTGGCATCTCTGCACTTGGGTTTCTGCTGGGGTTTTAGCTACAAGGAGCACCCAAACATACCTGGCAATATAGGCTATGGGAAAAGCACATCTACCTACCTTCTTCCCATGAGATGGAGGGAATGGCAAGTGGCTTGGCTAAGTGGGGTGGGATTGAGAGTGGTACTTCTGGTGGCAGTGACTGTAAATGCTCAGCCTGCCTTCAAGAAGTGTGGGTCTGATTCACTCAGGATTAAGATGGACAGGATTGGGGGTAGAGTTGATTTTGTCAAGACTATAGAGGAGACAAGGCTTAATTCTGTCACTTAGGGCCAAGGACAGATGTAGGACAAACAGGGCGAGGACTGACTTGAGTCTGCAGGTTAAGAAGTCCTCCATATGACCTTGCCGGATACACAACCAGCTCAGCTGTGGAGGTGAGAAAAATTATGATGCTAATCTGAAATAGCTTCTGTAGCATCCTTCAGTTTTTCTTGGCTAAGTATGAAACAGCTGACACTTTGTGCTTCGGGCTTTTGTTTACATTTACACCAAGTACAGCCTGAGTAATACAGCAGTAAGAGACAAGGGTCACCCGGATAGGACCACCTTCCATAGAGGATGCCAGGCAGCATGCAGTGGACAGCAGGGCTCAGCCTCCCTTCCTCACCACCTCAGCACCAAAAACACACTGTGGTTAGAACAGTCATGAGGTGACTGGCCTTGCATCACATTGAAGAACATCTTTGTAGTTTTTCAGGTTCCAGTGCTGAAAAGCCACAGTAGGCTTCATGAGAAGTATCTTAGGCAAAACCTGTGTGTTAGGAGGATCAGCATGGTTGGGAGGGTGGGAGAAAGGGACTAGGGAAGGAGATGGGGTCAGAGGCATAGTGGGAAGGACAGATTGTATAGGACCTTGTGGATCGTGGTATGAGCTTTGGCTTTTGTTCAGATGGGAGCTTATTCAAAGGTTTGGGTGGAGGAGTAACATGAATTGCCTTGGCATTTGTAAAGGACACCCTGTAGATGTGGGAAGAGTAAAGCAGGGGTCAAAGGTAGAAGCATGGCTCCCAGGTAGGAGGCTTTTGCAATAGCTCAAGCATGAGATTAAGGTAGCTTGAACTAGGGTGGTGGTAGAGGAGATAGTGAAACATCAGAGGTCAGTTTATGGAGCAGACGAGACTTGCTGAGGAAGTGGATGAAGGATGTGAGGGAAATAGAAGAAGACAAAACCCCAAGAGTTTTGGTATTTTGGAAAACTGGTATTTGAAAAACTGGAAGGAATCAGGTTTGTGTAGGTGTTCGCAAGGTCGATTTCAGCCATGCTAATGATCAAAATGAGATTCAGAAAGCGGGGGTGATAATTTCTGCCTGGGCTCTGTTGCTGTAAAACCGTGGGCACTAATGTCCTTGCCACCTGATGTGAAAGGCACCTTGCATTCTGCATGCTCTGTGGCCTAATGGCTACACATGGGGAGCCAGCTGGAAAGCTTTAACATTGTGATGGCATTTACTACCAGCTCTAACTGGACGGAGTACAGCTCTGTGATGGAAGAAATTACTCACAGGAGCTCAACAGGACCAGGAAGGGCAGAGACCACACTTACCTTGTCTTCCTACTTCTGAGCTAACCAGAGAGCTTACAAAGTCATGAAAATGAAGGATTCTTAGTTGACTGTGGTATTCCCCTAGGTTTAAATCATTAATTGAGAGGTACCTGAACTGAGACCATACCTGCTTCCCTTGATGACCCTGGTATAAATCAGGGACTTAGTCAATGCATATTTGAGCAGCCACCAGGTACAAGACCCCTTGACCTCCTTGAACTAGAACATTGGTTCTTCCAATGACACAGCAAAATTGCAACTTTCCTTACTTTAAAGATCCTTAAAGGGGTGCAACTAAGTCTTTTTATTTTTATTTTTTATTTTTTGCTAAAGAAACAATTTCAAAACCCTTCGATCTGTACTTGAGCGGACACTTACATATTTGATGTCAGTGAAATGATACTTTAAATAGTTTTTCAGAAATCTGATATTACTCTGGATATTGGATGTATTCCACCTTTGAAGCAAAAATCCAGATTTTCTCCTTACTGAATGGGCCTAGTCTCATTAGTTACTGTTGTGCTTGGCTTTTAGTAAGTATACCTTCAGTTCCTATCTTAATGTGATTTCTCCAGTGACTGCTACTTTAATTTCAAAGGGTTGTAATTAGTCTCAGTGTAGAAATGTGATGTTGGTGCCTTGTTCAGAATCCTGAAATCTTCATGCTCTTGGTTTCTGGGCTTTCCGTGTGGAAGCACTGGCTCCACCCTCAGGCTCCTTGGGTTGATTTGCCTATAGGCTCAGTGAGAGGAAGTGCCTGGGAATTTGTTCCCATCCTCCCTCCAAGTGCTCAGCCCTGGCAACAGCTTCAGTAGTATGAAAGCCTGGTGCCCTTGCCTCAATGTGGGACAACTGTGAGGGGAAACTGACATCCGGAGTCCCAGCTGGTTGAAGGGGGATGTGCTGGAGGTAATACCCTGGCTTGGCTTTCTCCCCTCCTTCACCATCTCCCTTGCTCTCCCACTGGTCTCTTTGAAGACTATGTCCTTATTCATTTGCGGACACAAATCTTCATCTTGGGAATGGTTTCTGGGGAAACTGACCTAAGAAAATACTGTATCACTGTGTTTCCCAAAATGAGCACCAAAGTAACCTGGGCGGCAGAGTATGCTCAGGGGCACCATGGAATATTTTAAATTTCCAAGAAAAATCAGTGTATTCACATGCATCATGTATATCACAAACTACTCCAGGTAGTTTATGATTTCAACATTGGATCGTACATAATACTTTGATGATGGCATATCTTTCAGAAGTTGGTTTTTTTGTGGCTGTTACAGTAAAAGGCAAGTACCCCAGGAAAGTCAGGCAGGGCAAGAAATGAAAGCGATGGTGTCTAATCTGATTCCAAGGTTTGAGAAGTATTTTAGTACCTACAGGTGCACATACCCTGTTAATATGTAAATGTGGTTATTTAAAGATAAAAATTAAAATATTTTTCTTAATGTATATGTATTAATTTTTTCAAGTGGACATTAAGATATTAGTTAAGGTTTAGGTTCTTACTAAGTTGTACCTGATACTTTTTTGGAATTTTTAGCTATGTATTTTGATTTAGGGGGTGCCATGAAATAATTGAGTCAGCTTGAATGCTGTGAACCAAATAAGTTTGGAGGCCTCTGTTTCATATTGGTAAATGTGGTTTGTATGTGTGCTGTATTAATGTGGGTCAAATGTGCAAATTTCACATAATAGTACCAAAGGCAGATTGAAGTTGAAATAAACTGAATGCTTCTCTTATTCCTTCATGTGTCCTTTATACTCCCTCAAAGACATGCATTGTTTATGAACTGTCGCACTGGCCTTTAAACATCATGTTCTCTTTTGTTTTTCTCTTTCAGGGAGTGGGTTAATCGAGCCCCTTCTATTCATTTTCTGAGAGTGTTAATTTGTTTGAGGCTACTAATGAGGGATCCGTGTTATCAGGTTGGTTGGAAAATTATTTTTTACTTGTTACAAAGATGTAATAAAAAAACCCATGGGCTTTTCTTTGAAGTAAATGATATTAACTTTTCTTTGTCTCTCTCTTAACTCAGTAGCTTCTAAATTTGGAAAGTATCTCACCTGCTATTTAAAAAAAATTGGAAGAATTGATTTAATGCATACAATGAAATATGTATACTTTTATTACATAATTTATGAGGTTAAATGGTTTGAACTTTTGGTCTGTTTTCATTGCTATCTGGAGTTTTAAACCATTAACAATTCAAGGAGGTTTACCCTTGGCCACACCTTTCGGATGTGCCCAGAACCAAGCAGCTCAGAGTCAAAGTCAGCAGTGACAAGTAGGGGCCTCCTCATGTGGCTTCAGAGACAGCCTCTGTGAAAAGCAGGGCCACGGTGTTAGTGGCTGCTCTAGGGTCTATCCCCTTCCTGACTTCCAGCCTGCAACTCTGAGCTAGAGGTGAGCAAGGGGCTTCCTTCCCTCTTATCTCAGAAGAGGGCACTGAGGTCCAGAATCTCCCTTTTTTCACTATTTGGCTAAATATGCTGCCTGTAGTTTAGTGCCTCTCAAACTTTAATGTGCCCAAGAATCACCTGCGAATCTTGTAAATTCAGATACTGACTCAGTAGGTGTAAACTGAAGCCTAAGGTTCTTCATTCCTAACGAACCTCCAGGAGATGCTGATTTTTCCAGATGTCTGTGGCTCACACTTTGAGTTGCAAGGACTAATTGCTTAAATTGGAAGGCTCAGAAACTTAACTAACACTTTACCTGGACCAGAAAGTGATCTTTCCAGTCCCAGCTGGTAGATAGCTGGTTGCATAAAGCAGCTGTTTTCCAACTTTATTGTATATCAGAAACATATAGAAAACTTAAATAATTGCTGTGGCTCTACCTTGTAGTCTCTGATTTGGTAGTTTTGGGGTAGGTCTGACAACATGTATTTTTATAAGTTCTAAGGGGCTGATGAAACTGCTACTCAGGGTACCACAGGTGGAGAAAGCTTCAAGATTGCTTTTGGATCACTGTTTCTGCTTGCCAGTGTTAAATATCTCAAAAGTGTTTTCATTACACGTACATATTTCTATAGTATTTACAGGTTTTTTCCCTCCATAAGCAGTATCTCCTGTTATGCCCTCTCCTAAGTCACCAGGAAGCACAGACCATGCAGATCTTCTGTTATTTCAATTTTCTTGATAAATTCTTATTTAAGTCAGAATATGTTTTCTTTCATTACCCCAGTAATTATCTTTCCCAAATGTGGCATTTAAGAAAATGTTTTGGTGCCAGCTACCTACAGAGACTGCCCTGATTCTAGTCTTCCAGGACTCGTAGTCACTGCCCATCTTCTCTTTAGGGAGTGAGCCCCTTCTCCACACTGTATTCTAGATTGACCTGGTGTGATTATAGTTTAGCTAACCACAATCCTTTGAAGATGTGACTTGGGGAAAATTCCGAAAGGTTTTCTGTCCTGACTGCTCAGTTTTCTGGGTACATAGCATCTTTTTTCTCCATGGCCAGCCACACAGATTTGTGTGTTCCATGCATTTCTGAGATGCCTTTTTGCAATTCTGTGTGGGATATATATGTAACATTTGTTCCATTTTGCCTGGCTCAGTCCCAATATGTGCTCATCACTCCCACTTCATGAACAATAGCGCCCTCTTTGACTCTCTGACATGTCTCGGTTTAGATGAAAACATTATATATGTAATATTAATAAAAGTATTCAGGAAGGAAGATCCAGTTTCTGACTCACAAAAGTTAGCAAAATATTTACCTTAGCATATTTTGTTTGTTAAGTAAATTGGTGACAATGGAGTGATAGTCTGCTGATCTCCTCTCTGAAGTGTTGCTTTTCTCTATCTAGTCCTTGATGGATTAGAAGAAGGTTGATTGTACTGCTCTGTAAAGGAAAGAATGCAGCGACAACTTTATGAGATTTTGCTGCCAAATACATATTAAACTAGTATCCCCAGTTGCCAGTCTTTCTTTCCATAGAAGGGGATCCTCTCTGAACTTCTTCCTGGCATTCTTCCCGCACAGAGGAACATGTGCTCAGGCGGTTGTGTAACATCTTCAGCTGCCAAGAATTATTGGCTAAAGTCATAAAGCTATGCTTGGGTTTACTACAACTTATGACAGTGGATTCCAGCAAGTTTTTGCTATTCCTGCACATTCATTTCCTCTCTTATGGAATCAGTAGCGTAAGGTCTATAGTGACCATTCCAAGCCATCTCCACTTCTCACACCCAAGTCCCCTTTTCCTCTGTCATTCTCATAAAATTATTTCATCAGCAGCTTTAGAGAAGCCTGAAGCCATCCCAGTGGGAACTCTCCTATGCTCTCTTTTTTAAAATATTTGGATTATCATGCAACTTTACTTCCTTCTTATTTCAGAAGTAATATTCATTCTCCTTGCCAAAGTTCTTCCTTCCACTTGTTTTCTTTCTTGTATCAGTGGCTCCCTTTTCATTTTACCTTTTCATAGAAATATACTTTTCTGGGCCGGTGAAATAGCTCAGTGGCATAAGTGCCCACCTGGCAAGCGCGAGGTCCTGAATTCAACTCCCGGCACCCACATACGAAAAAAGGGCTGGTGATATCGCTCAGCAGCATGGGCGCCTGCTGGCGCGTGAGGTCCTGAGTTCGACCCCTGGTACCCCCCCCCCCCACACACACACAAAATATATATATGTGTGTGTGTGTGTGTGTACTTTTCTTGTCCCAGCTGTCCAGTCAGGTCTTTCTTTTACCTTCATTACTATATTTCTTAAAACTTTAGCTGTGTCTCCTGAATCCGCTTTCTTTCCATCAGGACTCATGCATTTCATAACCTTCACACTGAATCCTGTGTGCAGGGCTCTCTCTGGAAGCCACTTGACTCACATGCAGTGTGCTGTGCTTCAGTTCTCTCTTCCTGATTTAGAGGTCATAGACTGGTGGTTTGTAGACTGGAACTTTTTTCGGAGTACACAGAAGTTTCAGTACATGTTTAATGGATATACTAACACTGTGGTTGAAGATAGGATTACCTGGCATTTTTCAGAATTAATCGAAGACATATGTACTCAGATTTCAAGCATAGTTGGGGTCCCAAGCAGGGTAAATATTCACCTGTATTCATTATAGTGAAGCCATGGCACATAGCTTGTCAAAAATAAAGAGTAAATCTGTAAATCTTTAAAACTTCAATTGCATTAGTAGGCTTCATTCAGCCTTGACATTTTCTAAGCACTTTAGTGGAGACACCATATCACATTTTCTGTTTGTCTTCATTCATTTTGAAAGCCTCAAATTCTTCTTTAGTATTTTGGAGTGTATTACTTAATTGCTCCTGTTTTAAATCTTGTCTCCCTAAATATTCGTCTTCCTCAAAATGCTCTTTTCCCCATCATCTTTGCCTGTATCTTCTAAGCTGTTGGCTTCAGCTATCATTATTTTGTTTATAAGCCTCATGCTTTTCATTTTAAGTTCCAAATTTCCAGAGAGACATTTCTGCCTCGCTGACACAGTAGCATAGTGATTCTCAAAGTGTGGCCTCCGCACAGCTTATAGGTCTTTAAGACCCCTTCAGGGGTTCTACAAAGTCAAACCTACCTCCCAAATAATGCTAAGATGTTATTTGCCCTTTCCCTCCCGCTCCCTTTCCATGTGTGCAGTGGAATTCTACAAAGGCCTCACAGCACGGGTGTCATCAGGGCTCTGACAGCTCATGGGACATGTGCTTGAGCATTCTTGTGCTTTAAAACCTTCTTACTTTTCATTTCTAATATGGTAAATATAAATAGATATAATTCATATGAACAAAATCTCTTTGGTGTTCTCAGTAATTGCTAAGAGTGTAAAAAGATTCTGAGGACAAAGTTTGAGAACCATTGCTGTAGCATATTATACTCAATAGCTTTAAAAAATGAAACTCTTCAGTTCTTTTCTTCATCCATGAACATTAAGATACAATTCCTTTTTTAAATTAATTTTATTGGTACACTTTAGTTATACATAATGATTACATTCCTCATAGGGAATTTGTACCTGTACATGATATATCTTGATTTTCCTTCTTCCCCAATCCCCTCCCCTCCCTTCATCCCCTCTCAGATACAATTCCTTATTCTTTTAACGGCACTGTCTTTCCTTCAGATTCCAAGGCAGGAGACTTCAGAAACATCTTTCATTTTTCCTTTTCACTCACCCCTCTACAAACCTAAGGCGTTATAGAAGAGAATTTACTACTATATTGAAAAGAATAGTAAAGTCCAGTCTAGTGATAGGGTGTGGAATGATAAAATCAAGACCAGGGAATAAACAGTGTGGAGGCACCAATGAATTTTGAACAGAGGAGTAAAATGGTCATGTTAGCAACTCAATGTCAAAGCTTATTGCAGCGTGCTTACTGCTCACTGATTTAGTTGCTGAGTAGGCTTAGGATAAGAGCACATAAGTGGAAATGACATTTTTCATTATGATTAAATAGTGGTGAGCAAACAGTGCCCATGTGGGTACTTTTTTATATGTACATTTTACCACTATTATCTTATTGGATAGACTGTTGGTTAGAGACAAGGTCTCACTATGTAGTTGAGGCTGGCCTTGAACTCAATATCTAGCTCAGGCTGGCCTTGAATTCACCACCATTCTCCTCCCTCAGCCTCTGGAGTTCTGGGATTGCAGTCTTATGCTCCCATGCTCTGCTTGGATCCTTTAAAAAAAAAAAAAAAAAGAACAAGAAGAAATCAAGGAGTAAGCAGAGCCAGGGCTTTGTTCAGATTTACTAGGGACTTTTTCCAGGTCAGCAGGCTCGGAAGTGTAGAAGCCAATCCTCTGACCCTCTGGCCTGTGTATCTGAAAGGACACACAGGAGGAGGCATTACTGTCATCGAAACAGTCAGTCCTATTTGCTTTTCTGATCAGTAACCAGCACTGTTAAGCCCGAGTGTACACATATCTTGTAGTCATGGTTTTCTCTAGTTTACATTCTCAGGTTAGAGCAACCCACTGGTATAACCAAGTGAAATACAAGGAAAACCATGAGGCCAGGAGCAGTCTCCTGGCCTGGATCCACTCTCTACAGGAACATGCAGGTTAAGAGTTCATTTCCTAGATGCAAGTTAAATTCTTGAGTACATAACAACAAAATTTGTCTCAGTGAGAAAGCCTCTTTCCCTTTCCTATACCTTATCGCAGCACTTCTCTAACTGTGTTTTGCACAAGTGATGAGTTCTGTGAGAAGTGTGCTTTGGTTAAAGATGTTTGGGAAAAGCTGTGTGCTGGTTGTCTCCTTGGAGACTTAGAGTGCACAGCAGCACGCTCAAGGCTCGGAGGAGTCCTGAGACAGAGAAGTTGCTGAAGTCTGTTTAACCTAGCCTTTCCCCAGCTGATGTGACACAGAACTCTTCTTTTTTTTCTTCCTTTCCTTCCCTCTCCTCCCCCTTCTCCTCTCATTGCCCCCCCTTTCCTCCCCTCCCCTTTTTCCCCTCCCATCCCCTTCCCTTTCTTTTCCTTTTCTTTCGGAAGCATGCATAACTTCCATTCTACAAAATACAATGATTATTTCTAAGACACAGTTTGGAAAACACTAACTTACTGTTACTCCATGAATATTATTGGACACATAAATATATTGTTATGGTAAACATTTGAAAATGACAATGAGCATGACCAATCATTCCAACAAGTCTCCCTTGGTGACTTCCCACTCTTAGGCTGCAAATATGAATTTTCTTCATGTGAAAGACCCCTAGATTTTCATCTTTTGTCCTCACTTCATTTTCCATGCCCTGTTGTACTTTTTTTTTTTAACCTGGACATCCCATCAACACCCCAGCATGCCCAGAATTGTCTTCCCTTCTCACTTTCTCTATTACCTTGTGTCTATGAATTGTGTCATTGTCCCCAGTCTTCCATGATCAAATAGGGTGATGTTTTCCAATTCGCTGCCTTCCTGACCATATCACTTCAGACTATCCCTGCCTCTCCATTCTTGATTGCACTGCCACTGACCTCAGTCAGGCTCCCAGTTGACATTCCCCCTCTCCAGTTCATTTTAAGACTAGAGGGAAGGCCATGCAGGTGGTTCTGGCCAGTTTTTGCTTACGTAATTTCACTGAGTCTCATGGTCTTCTTGAAAATGTTGAAATCAAGGCTCTCATCTAACTACTTCTGCAGTTTGATCCAACCCTAATTTTCTACTATTCTACTATATGTCTCAATTCCATTTATGGAGTTGTGAAACTGCTTCTTTCAGAGAGAAGGAACATCTTGATATTTTTCCTGTACAACTTCCACGCACTTTTTAAGCCACCCTTTTCTTTGCTTGAAGTCTCCTTTATTTTTGCCTCATCCCCCATCTTTATTCAGCAAGTCTTTCCATCCTCCCAATCTCAATTCAGAGACCACCAAGCTCCCCTCCCTCAATCCTTTCAGGAGGGGGTGATGTGTCCCCCCTCTAGGCCATCATCGTACTTCATGCATAGGTTTCTTGTAACTTCTAGTTATTTGTGCACCACCTCAAGCTTAGTGAAGTGGGTCCCTCTCATCTACATGCTTGTGTCCTCACCAGACCCTTACCCAGGGCTGTACATCACAGAAATGAAACAAATATTGAATAAATATAAATGGTCTTAAATGTTATTTTTATAAGTATGAAATGCTGTGCCATTACCAGAAATAATGTATGCAATATGCTTATGTTCTTTCTATTTTTTTTTTTCGTGGGTACCGGGGGTCGACCTCAGGACCTCGTGTGCCAGCAGGCACCTGTGCCACTGAGTGATAGCACCAGCCCTTTTTTCATATGTGGGTTCCAGGAGTCGACCTCGGGCCCTTGCACTTGCCAGGCAGGTGCTTATGCTGCTGAGCCATCTCACCGGCCCATGTTCTTTAATTATAACTTTCAGAGAGTGAATGGTGTTGATGAGGCTTCAAATAAGCACACAGTCATGAAGCAGTTTTTAATTGAGCTACTCATGTTCCTTCAAACTTAATTTTTTTTAAAGAGAAAAAATAGAACAAAATTTCAAAACGAGATAGGAGAGTAACAATGGTTAATACATTACGTATTGTTGTCTTTTTTTTTTTTTTTTGTGGGTACCAGGGGGTCGACCTCAGGACCTCGTGCGCCAGCAGGCGCCTGTGCCGCTGAGCGATATCACTGGCCCCTTTTTTGTATGTGGGATCCGGGAGTCGAACTCGGGCCCTTGCGCTTGCAAGGCAGGCGCTTATGCCGCTGAGCCATCTCACCGGTCCCTGTTGTCTTTAAATTAGTTACTCAGAGTACAAGACATCGGCATTCAATGGTCTAAACAATATTAGCACAAACTTTTCTTTTCAATGAACTAAGAGAAATTAATAATATAACTATCTTAATTATCTTTTATATATATATATTTTTTTTTCTTTTCCCTTCCTTCTTTTCTCTGTTCCCCCATCCAGTTTCTCCTTCCTTTTGAACAATTTCTTCCCATTTTACAATATCTATTGTACATTTTGGATCTTATTTACTCTTTCAGCTTCTCACAGTAGGGAGACAATATGAAGTTTACGCATGTGCATCTGGTTTATTTCACTTATGAGTATGGTCTCAAGTTGCATCCATTTACCTATAAAAGTCTCCAGTTTATCCTTCTTTATGGCTGAGTAGTACTCCATTGTGTAAAAATACCACATCTTTTTTATCCATTCCATGGTTGATGGGCATTTGGGTTGTTTCCAAGATCTGTCTATTACAAATTGTGCTGCTATAAACATGGGTGCACATATATAGCTGTGGTACGATGTTTTTAATTCTTCTGGGAAGATACCCAGAAGGGGAATAGCTGGGTCAAATGGGACCTCCAGTCCTAGTTTTTTGAGGAATCTCCACACTGATTTCCACAGTGGTTGCACCAGTCTACACTCCCACCAACAGTGGAGGAAGGTTCCTTTTCCCCACAGCCTCTCCAGCATTTGTTATTGGTTGATTCCTTGATGATAGCCATTCTTTCTGGGGTGAGACGGAATCTCAGTGTTGTTTTAATTTGCATCTCTCAAATGAGCAGTGATGTTGAACATTTCTTCGTATATTTATTTGCTATTTGTATTCCTTCACCTGAGAAGTGTGTATTCATCTCAATGCCAATTTTTGGATTGGGTCTTTAAATTTGGGAGGTCTGATTTTTTTTTGAGTTCTTTATATGTTCTCAATAGTAATCCTTTGTCTGAGGAACAGCTGGCAAACATTTTTTCCCACATTGTGTGTTGTCTCTTCACTCTGTTGGTAGTTTCTCTTGCTGTGCAAAAGCTCTTTAACAAGATGAGATACCAGTTATATGATTCTTTGTAACAGTTCCAGTGCGATTGCGGTTTTATTCATAAAGTCTTTGCCTCCACCAGTGTTTTTAAGAGTTTTACCTATTCTATCTTCCAGCAGATTTAATGTTTCTGTTTTAATATTTAGGTCTTTAATCCATTTCGAATTTAGTTTAGTGCATGGTGTAAGATATGGGTCCAATTTTTAATCTTCGGCATGTGCAGAGCCAGTTTTTCCAGCACCATTTATTAAAGAGGCTTTCTTCCAGTGAATGTGTTTGGCACCTTTGTCAAAGATAAGGTGGCTGAATATGTCTGGAGTTGTTTCTTCATCTTCTAATCTGTTTCATTGATCTTCAGGTCTGTTTTTTTGCCAGTACCACACTGTTTTTATCACAGTAGGTTTTCAGTATAATTTCAAGTCTGGGATTGTTATGCCCCCTACCTTGCCTTTGTTGCCCAGAATTGCCTTTGCTATTCTAGGTTTCTTCTGGTTCCAAATGAATTTTAGGATTGTTTTCTATAATTCTGTGAGTTATGCTGTTGGAATTTTGATTGGAATTGCATTAAATCTGTATAACAATTTTAGAAGTATGGCCATTTTCACTATATTGGTTCTTCCTACCCAAGTGCTAGGGGTATCTTTCCATTTTCTGATATCCTCTTCAATCTCCTTTTTCTGAGTACTGTAGTTTTCAATGTAGAGGTCTTTTATGTCCTTTGTTAGACTGATTCCTAGGTATTTCATTTTTTTGCATGCTATTGTGAAAGGTGTGGTTTCCCTAATTTCTTTCTCAGTGAGTTTGTTATTCATGTACAGGAAGCCTATTGATTTTTGAGTGTTGACTTTGTATCCAGCTATGCTACTGAATTTGCTTATTAAATCTAGCTCAAACTTAATTTAAACATGGGTATATTCAGTGTGTCCAGGTTTACTTTACACAGCATAAGGAAATGTGGGCCCAAGAAACCTTGAAAACCTATGGTGTTTCTGGGCAGCCTGTGCACATGGTGGAACTTGTGTTTTCTTTCATACTCATGTTCTCATCTTTGTGCACTTCAGAGAACTGAAATCGTGGTTAGTGTTTACATTTAAAATAACTTCCTTTTTTTTTTTTTGGTACATGTTAAATAAGGAGAGAGATACAGGTTTAATTAAGCAGGATAGGGACACTTGAAAACACATTTGCCTGCAGGTAAGTGCCAGTGTGGATAACCTAAGAGCACTTACTCACTGTCCTTTTCAAAGCTCCAAGCTCCAGTTTCTTCTTTTCCCTAATTAACACTTTTAGGGCAGCTTCAGAAGTACAAGAAAACATCTACTTATTGGGAATCAGATGAAAAGTTGTGTATCAGGAGGCATCGTGGGAAGATGATCCTCACATTTGTTTGGAGTATGGGTTTCATAAGACCATTAGCCTAATAATTGTAAGAAAATGCGTAGTCTATTAGAGCAGTACTTCTCAAAATTTACTGTACATGCAAATGACCTGGGTACACTGTTGAAATTCTGAGTGTGACTGAGCAGGTCTGAGGAGGCAGGAGGGAGTTGTGAGGGTCTGATTGGGATACTGTGCATTCATGGAGCATACCTGATAGAGATGCAGAAAAAGGTCTGGGAGGTTGATGATGCTCTAGGCAAAATTATTTACCTTTCTGACCCCTACTTCTCAAGTGTGATATGAGAGGGTTGAATGAAATAGTCTCTAACACCTATGCACAATCTAACACTTAATGACAGGAGGAAGAACAAAGAATCAGGATGCAGGGTGCAGTTCTAGGCATATAATCATTGTCTTCATCTCAATCTGACTTTCCTATTTATTAGCAGTTTATCTTAAAAGTAGTGTGAATGACAAACACTAAAATTTCCGTATTTATGTTAGAGTGTGGAACTTCAGGAAGTAATTATAAATCTGTGACCTGGTACAGGAAGTTGCATGTGAACTCTACTTCCCTTACCCCCTCCTCCCTTACCTATATTCTTCTGTTTTTATTTTCCTAGGAGATTCTTCATAATTTGGGTGGGATCGAAAACCTGGCTCAGGTAAGATCTGTTCTGTGGTGGCGGGTCATGCCTCCTCATTCAGTGCCACGACAAAGGCAAGGATGGAATAAGTGTGAATGCACAATGACTTTCGTGGGGTGTTGCTTGCTGGGGTGGGGAGGGGTGGAGGAGATAGGAATGAGCCTGAAGCATGACACTCGCAGAGCAGGGAGGGAACCATAATGCTTCATTCTGGGCGATTGGGCATATTTTACGTAGCCTTTTGAAATTACAAAGTCCCATGAAAGTCACATGTCTGTAGTTAGTAAAGACAAGGAGTAGGCGCTGGCTGGCAACGTAGAGTCCTCAGAACTGTACTTTCCATGTGATAGGAGAAAATGTTAGGAAGATGGTTAAAACATTTTTACATGAAAATAATCACTCTGCTATTAAAATATTAATAAATAAATGAAGTAAGGAATGATCTTAACTTCTTTATTTGTCTGAGGGAGGGTAACCAGATGAATATATACATGCTGAGCAGCGCAGTGATTGGCTTTATTAATGTGATAATACGTGTCGTTGAGTTGCAACAGCTCGCTCTCCTAAAACGCAGTGTGTGCACACAGAACGATTTATGCAGCAAACCTGAGACCCTGTTAACTCACCCTGAGTTTAACGACAGTTTAAATCTATTTTATTATATTCTTTTTCCCGAGAATCGATTCATGTCTAAATTTTGTTTTTAAGAATTGTAATTGACTGGAAGTTTATCTCATTTAATGAAACAATGTTTCATAAGGTTATGGTATAAAGGATCTTCTTACCACTTTATCTTCCATTATAGTATCAGAAATTCTGTTTCTCTGAACCTATTTCTTATTTTAATCAGTTATTGACAGTGAAGAATTATATGACTTCATTTTATTCTTACTGATATCTGCCTTTATGCTGGTTAGGCATAATTTTGGATATTATAAAAGAAAAGTCTAATAAAATACATGCAGTATGTTATAAAAACTCTACTGAAAGGTAAAATTAAGGAATTAAACTTCTGTCCCATGTATTATATATTTTGCATTTAACTATTAAATTACACCACAAACTTATTCAGTTACAGGTCCTTTGGGGACTTTAGAGAGTTTACACAACCTTTACATGGTCCCTGCCTTAATTTCAGGGCACCCCTACTACCTCTTGCCCTTGAATGCAACAGTCCCAGGAGCACTGAGTAATAATTAATGAATCTGTTCTGCCACCTAGAGCCCATTTTAAGAACTACACAACCTTGTACCTTACCTACTTGTGGGTTTTGGTGTCCCTCCTTTCTAATTGTCTTTTCGGTTGGTTCTTGGAGCAGTACATGGAGATCGTGGCAAATGAGTACCTTGGCTATGGAGAAGAGCAGCACAGCGTGGACAAGCTGGTCAACATGACATGTAAGCACGGTCTCGGGGTCAACACCCACTCTGGGGACTTGCTTGAATAAGCAGTATGGTGTTTGCAGCAGCAGGAAAGGACACCGCGAACACTTTTGAATGTTTCCATTCGTAATTAGAGTGTTGAGAATCCATGTCAGTTATCATATGCAGGGGCAAAACACACAGCAGAATATTTTCAGCTCCCAGCTTTTACTTTGAAAAGGACAATTTATTTCATGTAAAGAGGCTTCCAGGAAACAAATTTTGTTTGGGAGAAATATTTTTGCCTCTTTGGTTTCTGTTAAAGTATCAGAGACTTCAATTTCACCTATACTATTTGGTTAACAATAATACCTACCTTATAGAATTTGGAACATAAAAAAAAAATTCAGAGTATGAAAAAAGAAAAAGGAAGCCAGGCATGGTGGCTCACACCTGTAATCCTAGCAGTCTGGGAGGCTGAGGCAGGAGAATGGCCAGTTTGAACTCAGCCTGGACAAATTAGTGAGACCCTATCTCAAAATTTAAAAAAATTTAAAAGAGAGAGAAAAGAAAAAGAAAGAGTCTCACCTGAAGACAGTGATACGCAAACGCTGGGTCTGTGTGTGAGGTGCTTCCTAGACACTTGATGTTTTCCCTTGGGACCCCCTCCCCCCATGGGCTGCAGACATCCTGCAGTGTTGGGATGATGCCACCCATCTCTGTTGGCTAGGGGGCTTCTCGCCCATGTTCGTTTGCAGGGCAGTGTACTAGCACTGCAATTCTCGGGTGCTGGGTCAGGAGTCTGTGGCAAGCCGCAGGCACCAGGCTGTTCCTTTGAGGATGACTGTTTTCCCTCCGCTGAGGAACCTCACCACATTTATCCCATTCGCTGCCCCACCCCCTCTGCCTAAGTTGCAATCCCTCTAAGGAGGATCTCTGGAGAACAGGCCTTGCTTTGAACTTGTCACGATGGCAAGGAACTTGTTCACCTTCTAAGTGGAAGGAGAGGTTTGCTATTTTTGATATTTCCATATTTCAGCGTCACAATAATATTAAAATCAATGTTAGTAAGCTGGAGGGGTAAGCAGCCCTGCCGCTCCTCCCTCCGTTGCTCCTTTTGTGTGTCCGTGTTCCCTTTGCCCTTCCTCTGCTGGCCGTCAGCATTGCAGACCTCAGCTTCTACGAGCACCGCTTCCATTAAGCTCCCCATCTCTTCCTTCCTTTATAGATATTTTTCAAAAACTTGCTGCTGTCAAAGACCAAAGAGAATGGGTCACCACCAGTGGAGCCCACAAGGTGAGTTGGCCCTGAGCGAGCGAGTGCTTTATCTGCATGTGGCTCTCCATGGCAGCGGTTCACATGCCCGCATCAGAACCTTTACAGTCACGCCACATGTAACAGTGACTCACAGGCTTGCTAAAACCGGCCTGAAGCTGTGACTCTGTCAACCCTTTTATATTCTTTGCCAGCCTAGGGAGTCAATATGGAAAAGTAAATAAAGGTTTTTCTGAAACACTTTTTTTTTTATGCCATGTAATAGGAACTAAGTTTATTGTTCAATTTAAGTGTTACTCAAAAAACTCTGGCTGTGTATCTGTTGACCCTAGGGGTGTGTTTGTACATAAATAAATATTAAGCAACAAATAAAATGTGTACAAGTATACTTATAAATAAATTTCATATGTCATATGGGGTCATGTTTGATTGAACCATATGAAACTGCCATTGTTTGTAGATCAAAATTGGTTGAATGTAGGCAATTTCATATGTTATAACCTCATAATAAGATGGGATAGTATTACATAACAAGATGGAATATATGTGGGTCAAATATGTATTTCAACATGGATGAATACAGGTTTAATCAAAACAGATTAAACTTGTATTATAACAAAACTATTTAGATGATAGCTGCCTAAAGCCAACTTTTAATAACCTGTTGAATACTCATATCCTGGGAAGCTACCTAACAGTGTACACTGAAGCAGTTTTGCCTATAGTACATCAACACGTGGCGCCTATAGTCTAGAGCAGCGGTGGTGAACCTATGGCACGCATGCTGTAGCAGGCTGTGTTTATCACTGAAAGTTCTAAAAGGTTTGCCATCAGTGGTCTAGGGGATGACTGTAGAAAATTTTGAATTAGCATTAAGGTGTTAAGCGGACATGGCAAATAATATGAAAATGATATGTCTGGGATTGAAGTTTGGGAACTATGTTAGAAGAGAGAAAAGAAAAGTAAGGAAAGAAAAAGAGGAAGGTTCAGAAAAATAACAATAGCTTCATAACTTCATTTTTTTTTTAAGAAAGAAATCATAAAGGGATGAAATCCACATAGTGGAAACCAAAAAAAATAATTCTAGCAGTTATTGCACAAATTTCAACTCTGACCTAGAATCTGTTTGGGGTTGTACTTTTTATTTTATTTTATTTTTAATACAGGGTCTTGCTATGCAGTTTAGGCTGCCCTTGAATAGCCTAGGCTACTCACTGTGTAGCCCAGGCTGGCCTTGAACTCACAGCGATTCCCCTGCCTCAGCCTCACAAGTGCTGGGATTACAGCCTCACAAGTGCACCACCATGCCTGGCTGGTTTTGTACTTTATTAGGGGTGCTCTTATTCTGAAATTGTGTATACAAGACAAGAAATTTACATTAATGAGAATTTGGGAAAGGTGACTGACAAAACCAGAAAATTTCCAATTAAATCACGTTACTTGGGATGATGCTTAAGAGCACCAATGATGCCCTTTTAACATTGCCTAGATGCAAATGGAATACTCTGCAGTATTAACACCTCTTCTGCAATTTGCAAGGAAAATGAAAGTTTCAACATTCTGTTTCATAATTTAGAAAGTACGTAGTATGATGCCTGGGCCAGAGTGAGTTCTCAATGCCTAGTCACTACCATAATCTATCCCATTAGTCTCACTTTCCCCAGGACAGGGGTCAGAAGTGCTGAGCAAAATACTTGGGCACAAGAAAAGAAAGGAAAGTATCAGGTCTGGCCAGTCGCCATGTGATTTGGTCCCTTCCACTTTCCTGTCTGGGGGAGGAATGGCTACAAGGGGCTGCTCTCGAGAGTTGCAAGTAATGAAGAGAAGGACACTTGCCCTCTGGAAAGAACTGGGAATTTTGGAAGTTTATACAAACTTCCTTTAAGGTTAAGCTTCTGCATGGACTACCAAATAAAAAACAAAGTATCCTATATAAGGCTTGATATAAGTGAATAGCATTTTTCATTATTCTCTAAGTAAAGCCATAGTATGATACATAATTTGATTCTATTTATAAAAATTGTTTCTTATTAGTATGTGTTTGTAATACATAATAGTTACATTCAACTTGGGGGCTGGTACATATACATATCCTATCCTGATCATTTTTACTCTTTCTCCTGCCCTATCCTCTTCCTCCTTCTCCAGATCCCCTTCTCATCATTTTTTTTTTTTTTTTTTTGTGGGGGGAACTGGGAATCGAATTCAGGACCTTGCACCTGCCAGGCAGGCACTGTGCTGCTGAGCTATATCCCTGGCCACCCTTCTCATCTTTAACATAAGAAATAATTTGATCCTATTTAATAAAAATTTTGCATATAGAAACATATTTGATGTCATGAAGAAATTTTAGAGGGTAACATTGAGAAGGAAACAAATGAACAGCTATAAAATTGTATATACAGTTTCTTCTTAATTATGCATGCACATACATCTTTAAAAACTAACAAACAAAAAACCCTAAAAGGCTAAACCTCTGTATTTAGGAGGAAGCATTATATCATTAAAGAAGATTGTAGTATTTATGTAATTAAACTTTTTTTCCCATTTTTCAGACACTAATAAACTTACTCAGTGCCCGAGACACGAACGTCCTATTGGGTGCCCTTCTGGCCCTGGCCAGCTTAGCAGAAAGGTAGGTATATTTAAAAATACTTCACAGTTCTGCTGTTACAGCAGTTTAGATGAAGGGATGAAATATAGATCGGTTGCTTTGTCACCTTCTCAGTTAAAATTTGCAGAAAAATAAGCATGAAGTAACGTGTCGAAGAGAATCTTGAGTGGAAAGTATCATTTTAAAACTTATGCTGGAAAGGCAAATAACTGCTTAAAATTCTCCTTTTCTTCCTGATTTAAGATATTTACCATGTCTCTTCATCTAACCCCCAATTACTTCTGCTTTCAATATGACCATAATATTTCTTTGCTGGTGAAATGTCCCTGACCTTCCTTCCTCATTTTTAGCTGTGTATTCGTTTTAACCTACAGAACATTTTCAAACATTTTTGACCTTAAAAATTTCTTTAGAAAACCTTTTCTCCCATAGGTATCATTATTTTAAATAAAAATGCTTTAAATATATTTTATGCCAATGAGTGGATCATTGTTTTGTTTTTTTGCAAACAGCATGTAATTCATTTTGTTTAGTCTCTCCCTCAATATGAAATTAATGTAGTAAATATATTTTTAATACTTACTAATATTTTAAAATTTGTAGTCCAGAATGTAGGGAGAAGATAAGTGAACTCAACATTGTAGAAAATCTGTTGATGATTTTACATGAATATGACTTGCTTTCCAAAAGGTAGGGTTGCTAAGGTTGAATAAGATAATATCTTATGCTTGATGTAAATGCTTAATATTTTTATCATGTTATATTACTTACAATGTTAACTGAATATCATGAGTTAATGTGGGAGTTATTTTCTGTTTAGGCTTATAGAAAGAAACTAGTGCAAAGAAGTATATTGATTTATTTTTAGTCCTACATTAATTCTAGATCTGTGCATGGATTTTACTTGAGCTACATATTGCTTAAAGGATTACCATAGCCAGATAATTACTTGGTTATATTTAAATAGAGTTGTAATCTACATCATTTAATATTTTTTTTAGTTGGGTCATGATTTTCTAGAGCCAAGATAGATAACAGAAATCCCAAACAATGAAGCCCTGAAACTTAATTCATAGTAATTTTTTGGATTCTTCTTTAAAGCTGATTTAATACTCTTTTTGCAAAAGTGTTAGATATAGGCAAGGGTCTGTATATTTACATAATTGGTTATTTGAACTTATCAAAAAAGGGGCCAGATGCTGCACCATGTATTAGAAAACCAAAGATGAATAGCACTCATATGTACAGTGTAGAAGCGTGTGCAGACAGAAGAATCACAGATTTTGCTGTAGTGCTTAGGTAAATGGATGCACAGGGGAACACAGAGCAGAGCCCTCCCAGTGCAAGGGAAGGGTCATGTCTGGTTTTCTAAAGGACAGAGGCTATATCTAGGCAGAGCGAGAGAGCAAATGGAAACAACGTACTCCAGTCTGGAGGTGTGAGAGAAATGTGCATGTTGGGTATAGCTGGCGCAAAAGAGGGAAAATGCCTAAAAGCTCTGACAGATATTCAATAATAAATAAAAAATATAGCTATTTTTTGATCAGTGCTTTGTATATGCCAGGCCATGCGCCAAACACTTTTGCATGTCTACTCATTTGATCTGCACAATAACTATTCTTGTCCATGTTTTATAGATGAGCCAACGGGACAAGTTTATCCAGGTCCTGATGGGGTTTGTGTGTGAAATAAAGATACAGATGTTAACATGACCCTTGTGGGGACCACCAAAAAGATTTTAAGCATGATCACATTATTTTTTTGAGAGGTTATTCTGCTAACTCTATATATGGAGGTGGGATAGACTGTGGAATATATCCACACATTTAGATCTACTTATAACATAGAATCTCTGGTGTAGAAAGTTTGAGATTGCAAAGATTTACACTTTACCAAAGGACACATGTTCTTAGTGTCATAGCAAAACAATTTGAATAGGGGAGGAACATGGAGAATTGGTTGAGGGAAAGGGATTATAAAGCAGTATGGGAAGGAGGGTACTGGAAAGGTGGATAACAGAGGGCACGTATCTTGAACATGATCAGGGATCACACAGATGGGAAAAGCAGTGGGGTTAGTTGTATTTCTTTCAGGAGAATTCCTCTCCTTGGTGGCTCAGGAAATAGGGCGCACAAAGGGCTCTTGATTGGCATTGGCGGGGTGTTGAGAGACTCTCGATCTTCTGGCTTGGAAAATTGAAAAGGTTATGGTGCCATGAGTCCAATCAGGGTTATAAGAGAAAGAACATATTTGAAGAAGAGGATAATGTTGACTTTAGACATCGCATGCATGAGCACTCATGGAATATCTATGTAGCTATAACTTCCGAAGGTTATGAGCAATGCCTGGGCTAGATCATGATGCCAGGGGACGGGAAGTGTTTGTAACCATGGGAATGGATGACGCTGTCCTGGGACAGCACATAGAGTGTGAGATTGAAGGACAAAGGTTGATTCCATGAAACCTCTACCATCATAATGATTCGTGGCTCAGCCGAACCTTGTATCTTTACCATCATTTTTTATTTTATTTTCCAGATATCATTGAGGACTTTGTACATAATATCCCTGCATCGTAGAGTTTTTTTTTTTTTGACATTTTCTTTGACTGTCTTATTTTATAACCATGCAAAAACTTCTGAGGACTAGAATAAGGCTGTTTATATTTCTTTTACTTTTAGCACATACAAGTCACACTCATTACCTACTTGCTGGTCAGTAGGTTTTTAGCTAGACCAATAAGGATACATACTTAGAAGAGTAGTCAGCAAACTGCACCCCGTAGGCTACATATGGCCTGCTGCTTGTTTTGTAAATAAAGATTTATTGTAACACCAGATGCCCCTTAATGTTTATGTATTGTCTATGCTGTTTTCACACTGGGCATAGCTAAATAGTTATGATGGACACTGCATGGCCAGCAAAGCTGAAAATATTTGGCTTTGGTCTGTGGCCAAAATAGGTGTTGTATGATGACTTGAAAAATGTTAGAGTTACATTCTGTGCAGTCCTGATTGCTCTAGCATAATGGCGAAGTCATTAGCTCATGGTGCTGTGATTCTCCCCCTCTGCCTCCTCTTCCCTTTCAGACTGACCGCAGAGCTGCTGCGCCTGCTCTGTGCTGAGCCCCAGGTGAAAGAGCAGGTGAAGCTCTACGAGGGGATACCTGTCCTCCTCAGTCTGCTGCACTCGGACCACCTGAAGCTGCTCTGGAGCGTTGTCTGGATTCTGGTCCAGGTTTGCGAGGACCCAGAGACCAGTGTGGAAATTCGCATTTGGGGAGGCATCAAGCAGCTGCTTCACATTCTACGAGGGTAAGCATGGGCTTTGGCTTGCTTTGTTGTAATGATTGAAAGCTGGGGACTCTGTGACAAGATGACTGTAACACACACACACACACACACACACAGAATTTGAATTGTAAGCCATGAGTATAGGGAAGGGGTGGATTAAAATAGTTTCTTGATGTATGTTGCAGTGTCATTAGTCATTAGTATGTCTTATGAGTTGAATATATGCAAATATTAAATAATGTTTTGATCCTCCATGGGATAATTCTATTACCTAATATTATAAAGCATATTTCAGCCTGATGGGTGCTAAATTCAAGTTAAAGATGAATGCATCTGCTTGAAAGAGATCGTATTTAAGATCTGTAGTGCATAAATAAAGCTCATTCTGATAAAAGCATGGTGACTTATCTATTTTAATATAACTAGATATTATCAAATCAACATTATTAGAACTTTATATGTGTTATTCCTTTAGGGATATTGTGGAACTTTGTATTACAAATTTCATTTTCTCTGAGAGAACATTCTAAAGCATAGGAACAGGCTGCAGAGATATGAGCTTTGTAATGATTTCTGTCAGTACCAAAACAAAGGAAAAAAAAAATAAAGACTGGTGACAATCTACTTGGTTTTATGAACATCACTTAAAAATGTCAATTATTTTAAATTATAAATCTTTCAAAAGTATTGCAACATAAAAAGCTAGCCCTTTGGTCAAAATAGTTAACAATTGCCGAAGATTTTTTTGTTTGTGTTTATAGGATAAAGATGGTGACGACAATGGTTGTAGTTATCGGTATTTATTATTGGCCAATCATACCTTTTAAAACAGTTGCGTTTTGACCTCTTAGAAAGTAGCTATTTTCTTTTTTTTTTTTTTTTTTTTGTGGGTACGACCTCAGGACCTCGCGCGCCAACAGGCACCCGTGCCGCTGAGCGATATCACCGGCCCCTTTTTTGTATGTGGGATCTGGGAGTCGAACTCGGGCCCTTGCACTTGCAAGGCAGGCGCTTACGCCGCTGAGCCATCTCACAGGCCCAGTAGCTATTTTCTTAATGAAAAAAGAATTTACATATTGTTAATACTTTTAAAACAAAACCTATCTTTTCCTTACATAGAGTTGAGTCTAAGACAAGGCAGCATTTTCCTTATTTGCTCAAGTCCTAGCTATCCTTGCTAGAAAAGAGTTCTTTTGTGCTTAAATAGTCATTTTCCAGCCCGTATCAATGGTGTAATGTTTAGAAAACTCCTCCCTGGGAAGATGATATATGTCAACTCTTATTCTGTGCTAAATGCGTCTTGCTTTTCTGGGAGAATTTATTATCGCATCTGGATAAATAATGTCCTTTCAGATCTCATGCCCGCCCCAGGGCTGCCTGGTGCTGGCAGTAGGGGAGGAGGCTGGGAGGTGTCTGGTGGCTTGAGTATGAACAGGCATTGTTATTAGGGCAGCTCCCAGGAGACCTATTCGTGCCCATTCGCCTTAAAATTAAAGATGTGCTCTTGACCAGGTGGAGCGATCCCTACAATTTGAGTTTTAAGATGATTTTGTTGTCTCGTCGGATGACCAGTTGTGATTGTCTTATGACCCAGTCCCACTGCCTCCCTCCTCCTCACTAAAGAAGGGCACAAGTTCACCAGGCTGTCTTGGAAGGGGAGTCATGGGAGCACACAGAGGTCCAGATAAAACTGCTGCTGCAAACAATAAATAAATAAAAAAATACAGTAGCCATATAAAGTAAAAGGGAATGAGGCAAGCAAAAGACACATAAAGAATCTATTGTGGAAGACAGTGCACTAAAATAGAAAAACAAGTGCTTTACTTTTTTTAACAAAGACATTAAACAGATCATGAAAGAAAAAGAAGACAGAAAGGAATAATACCCGCAAAACTAATAAATTAACTAGAGAGGAGCAGAAGACTGGATGTAGTACAATGGAGGGCAAGCTTGAGAAAGTTGCTTATATTGCAGAGGAAAAAGACAAGGGAATGAAAACAATTAAGACATTAAAGAAATGGGGTTTCAATGTGTGGATAATTGAGATTCCTGAGGTGGGGAGTAAAATAGAATTTTCCTAAAATAAATGAGGAATTTCATTGGAAAAAGAAAACTTGGAATAATCATGATTGAAATGTTTTCTAGTGAGCTGATGGCAGCAGAATAGAATTTAGAAAAAGGGAGCCTTGTAAGCAGTGGGGAAAGAACAGTCTGTCCAACCAAATAGTGTAGCATCATCTCGGTTATACGAGGGAAGGAGAGAAGAAGGAAAGGAGGAGGGAGGGAGGGACCCCCAGTTCATCCCATACACAAAAATCAATTCTATGTGTATTAGAACGTGAAACAATAAAGATAACAAGGTAGATGCCTTTGTGACCTGGGGAGGCAAAAATTATAAAACATGACACAGAAAGGACTGACCCTGAAGGAAAATTGATATGTGGTTTGTGCATTAATGTTTCAGAGATAGAAATTTTGTTTCTGACCATTCCTCCATTGGAAGCCTGTCTAGTGCGAATGCAGCAGGCCGAATCCAGCAGCTTCATTTGTCAGAAGATCTCAGTCCTCGCGAAATACAAGAAAACACTTTCTCTCTTCAAGCAGGTATTTATGCCATAATATTATGTTTTATTATTTGATATTCTATACTTTGTTATATTGTATTGCTATTTGTCATTATAAAGTTATTATGATACTGTTAATTAAACACAGTTTATAAGATTATAAATTTGTACAGTGAAATCCACGTGGATGCCAGAAACATCTTGGTCCTGGTGTTAGACTGGCTGGTTAATGATACAATAAACTTTCCTTTTCCTTCCATGCTCTTAACTTCCAGAGAAACAAATATAAACGTTAGAAATAAAGAGCACATTAGCTTTATTACTGGTAAAGCTGGATTTGAGAATGCAGCTTTCTCTGTGGCCATAGTCATGCTGCCTATAATTTTCTAGATCTTGGGAAACCCTCCTCCAAGGAGAAGACAGAGGAAGATCCTGACCAGTGTGGGATTTTCACACCAAAGCCAGTGCAGCCATGCGTGGAGACATTTCTTGGAAGATTTACCATGAACAGTCATGCAGTCTATACCCTTCATAGGAGCATCTGGTCTTTGGGACAAGCGGGGCTACAAGGCCGTCTCAGAGCTGCTGGCCATGCTGGCATCCCGCCACAGCCCACAGGAAGGGAGGAGAAAGGCACTGTGTGTGCCAGAAGTAACCTAGGGAGATGCTAAGAGAGGAAGGGTAAATCGGCCAGAGGGAGGGTATGAGCAGTGGTGGGGTAGGAGAAGGCAGGTTTTCTTTATTTCCTCCTACTTCCTCCTGGAAAAAGGATGAGATGCTTTTTCATAGATGTGTGAGACAGAAAACTAAGATCCTACCTTTCATTTACCATTTCTGCTCCCCCCGAAAGACTTCTGTCTCAGTCGTGGGCTCAGGCTGGGGGTTTCTTGTGTGAAGCTTCTCCCAGAAATCTAATCCAGTTGTATCTCAAAGCTCTTAGTGGTTTTTTTTTTTTTTTTTTGAATCTCCAAAGAGTGGATCAAATCAAGGGTTGTAGAAATCAGAAGAGTGGTTGCCCACTTGTGGGACTGTCAGATGGTTAGTGCTTAGGGAGGGGAAGAAGGCAGGCCAGGAATAGCCTGCATCTTCCTCTGGGTGGGGGTGGTTAGAAGGTATATAGATGTGTAATACCTCATCAAGCTGACATTTAAGGTGGGCTTGCAGACTTTACCTAGCTTATTTATACTTAAATACAAAGAGAAAAACAAGTGAAAATTAAAAATATGAGGGATGTTAAGAGTCTGAGTTTTTACTACACTTACTTTGATGGCACTATAGCTCTGGGTGATTTTCTTGACCTCTCCACGCTTTAGTCTTGCTCGTGTAAAATGGTGATGATAGTCATGATATTAGGTGGTTGTTGTGGGAATGAACTAAGGATATGTGTAAAGCCTCTAGCAGAGTGCCAGATCAACGTCAAGGACTTAGTGCAGTGGTATTATCCTTTGTGGTGTGGGGCAGACCTCTGAGAGGACAAGGTTCTCAGTGCAGAATGTCACAGTAGCTGCAAGGAGGCAGGAAGGTACATTTCGGAACTCGGGATTTAATGTCCAGCCAACTGGAACTGGACTCCTGGCCCCTTCCACTTACTAGTTTTGTGTCTGAGCTTATTAACCTCTTTGAATGTGTGTTCTCATCAGCAGAACTAGTAATCATAGTATATTCCTGATTATAAGAATTAATTCAGATAATATATTTAAAGCCTTCATGAATTTATGAAGCATCATCAATGTATTTATTGAACATCTGTTAGGTGCCAGGCACATGTTGACTACCGAGGATTACATGAACCAGACAAATACAGACCCTGCCTTCTTGTATACAGTAGGTGTTTAATAACAGGTTGCTGTGGGGTCGCCATGCACATGCAATACAGGAGGAGTGAGCTAGAAGCCACTAAAAGCCAGCTTCCCTTTTTCCAGAGCTGTGCCAGAAGGAAAATCAGTGTTTCTTAAGGAGTGGCTTTGCCAGCAGCGTTCCCTGTAGAGGCAGGTGCCGGTGTAACCCCACAGTGAGCACAGGTGCTGACTGTGTGCTCACGGTGCTGACTGACGCACCCTTGGCTTGATGCTCTCTTTCCAGCCTGCTGTGCTGCCCTCACGGAGCTGGTGCTCAACGACACCAACGCCCACCAGGTGGTCCAGGTGAGCAGCCCAGGCTCCAAGGTTGGGTCATCGTCTCCCATTGTGATCAACCAGCCTTCAGTTGCAGTTTGCACCACAGAACACAGGTTTCGGGATCCTATCATGTGGCTTTTAAACATTTTAACATTTCTTACTCAACTTCAGAGCTCTAACTTGTATTCCCGTCCTTCCTTCTTTAACTCACTTGTCACTTGTGGTTCATTTATGTTGATATTTCTTTCCTACACTGTGTACAGTCCTCTTCATTTTCTTTATCTTTCTGTTGTTATTCTGAATTGATTTAATTCTGGGCACAGGGGATACTATGAGTTAAGGAGAACAGTCATTTTATCTAAGACTATGCTATGTTATTCAGTTAGAAGTGATAGAGACACACTAAACAAAAATATTTATTGCCAAGAAGCTGATGTCACAAGTATAACTCATTGATTATGTAAGAAATAAAGGAGAGAGAGAGAGAGAGAAAGACTCATAGCAAGTTCAGGCTTTATTTAAGATAAAGACCTGAGAGGGTTCGCTGACTCCGAAATGCCAGGGCAGCAGCTCTAATACAGAATAAGTGGCTTATAAGGGGCAGCTGGGGTAGCAGAGAACGAGGAAACTGGACACTTAAACTCTTCTGGAGTCATCTATCTTAGTCTGCGGTCATTGGTCCTTTTCATGTTTGCACAAGGTTCATTATTGTTCAGGAGCTGAGGGCCTCCTGGTCAGGAACGGTCTATTCTATAAACAGGATTTAGGCCAGGCTAGTGAATTAGGGATACTGGTATTATTACAAGACTCAGAGAATGTGGGAAGGGTCAGAACTCGTGGGAAGATGTACTTTGGGCTTGTCACTTCAGGTTAGTCTACTATGTATATAGTTACATGTATACATACATAGATATAAACAAATAAATAAGTAAACACACATACAAACACATGTATCTATGTGCACAACCCTGGTATGGGTTTCTATTGCAAAAGTTACTTCCTACTTATTGAATTGTACAGAGAAAACTTTTTTGTTGGAGTCAATACAATATTTCCATCAGAGTATGGAAACACATTAAAGTTTGTAAGGGCTCAGATTGCCAAGGGAAGGTGGCAGAGGTGAGACATTTGGGCCAGCTTGGGCTTTAACTCCTGACATCCTTACCTGCTGGCTGGGCTTCTGAAAAAAATGATGCAACCTCTCCTAGTTGTGGTTTTATCATGTGTAAAACAGTGAAACTATCAAAAAATTCACAGAGTGATTGTAAAAATTAAATACACTAAGGCAGATAAATCTCTCTGCTCCTTTAATCTAAGTGCCCACACATAGTAGAGATCAGTAAATTGTATATTTAACAGATAATAGAAAGGTAGCTGTAGGTTAATATTTTTATTCATTCCTCCATGTATATATTTGTTATTAGAATAAGTCTATAAAGATGCTAAATGTGTTTTCACGGATAAATTTTATTTTCTTTTTAAAAACCTGTTATTGTTTTATTGACTTCTTTTGAAAAATTTGTTTGTAATGATTGATCTCTATATATTCTTTAATAATAAAAACTATAAAAAGGGAAATTATATATCATTGTTAGGCATTTAAAATTCAAAGTGTGAAGATATTTGGGTCCCTTTATTCTATCCCTTTTTAGTCCCTCAGTTTTTACTTCTAAAATATGAAATCACTTTAAATTTAAATACTTTTGTAATTATAACTTGATTCTTTTCAGATGGTTGAAAATTTAAGATAGTATTTCTGGTCTTTGGTGTTCAACAAATACAACATTACATTAACCTTTTAGTATTGTCCTGTAATATTTACTTAAAGTTCTACAATTACAACAGTGTTTCTTTTTTCTTTTTTTGAGGTTGTTTAGTTGCTTCATTATGTTTATGCATCTCTATGGCATTGTCACTGGTCACTGATAACATGGGTTCTTTATTCTTTCAGGAAAATGGTATATATACAATAGCAAAATTAATTTTACCAAATAAACAAAAGAATGCATCAAAACCCCATCTACTACAGGTAATAAGCTGTCTCTTATTCTTTAGTATCAAGTTATCGAAGTTTTGATACTTAGGTAAACTTAGGGAAAATAATCTATGGTAGTGAGCATTTTTAAGGCTAATGCTGGCCTCCATACTGGTGGTAAGGGACAAATATCTGGTGACAGAGGCCAGTGTGGAGACCAGTGATATTAAAACAATGTTAGAGGCGTAACAGTGGTTTCTCTGTGTGGTAGAATTAAGTGTATTTATTTAGGTGTTTCTTTGCTCACCAGTAAGTTCTAGTTTTACTTTTCATCTTATTTAATTTAATTTTTTGTGGTGCCGGGGATTGAACACAGGTCCTCGCACATGCAAGGCAATTCCTCTACCATTGAGCTACATTCCCAGCCTTTAAAAATTTTCTAAAATTTTGAGTCGGGGTCTCACTAAGTTGCCCAAAATGACCTCAAATTTGTGATCCTCCTTTCTCAGCCTCTTGAGTAGCTGGGATTATAGGCCTGTGCCACCATGCTTGGCTCCAATATTCTACTTTTTTTTTTTTTTTTTAATGTGGGTACCAGGAGTCAACCCCAGGACCTCGCACTTGCTGGGCAAGCGCTTGTGCCACTGAGCGATATCACCGGCCCTTTTTTTCCTTTATGTGGGTTCCAGGAGTCGAACTCAGGACCTCACACTTGCCGGGCAGGCGCTTATGCCACTGAGCCATCTCACTGGCCCCAATGTTCTACTTTTTAAAAATATGCATTACTCACGTATCAGAGTATATCAACAGAGGAAAATTATTTGTCATCTGCAAATACTTTGTCTTTAAAAAGGAAAGCCTGTGAAATGGATCTTGAAGGATAAGAATGGACTTGCCAAGTAGATAGGGAAATATCAGGGGTGGGGTGCCAATAGCATGTGCGGCACGGTGGAAGGGCTGTGCACGAAGGGGATAGCTGGAGCCGAGCATGGAAGCCTGAGAACATAGAAGTGCATGGAGTGCTCCTGAGTGGCTTGGGGGACAGAGTGCCCCAGGAGATGTGGCCTCTAAGGAGTACATTTATGTAGGGTCTTATGCTTTTCCAAACTGTGGCATCTGGGGCCAGTGTCCCCAAAGAAACTATAATGGCAAAATCATCTTCAAAATAAGCCTTTGCAGTAGTTTCAGGTCATCTTTTCAACTAATTTAGAAAAGACAGTACAGACAACCTTAATGACAAATGTTTGAGGAGATTGCTGTGTGTAACCTGATTTAAACATTAACACAAGATATACCTATATGGAAACATCACATGGTACCCCATAAATATGTATCATTTTTATGTTTGTGTATCAGTTAAAAAGCAAAAATATATATATATATTTTTTTTTGGTGCCGGGAATCGAACTCAGGACCTTGCGCTTGCCAGGCAAGCTCTGTGCCACTGAGCTATATCCCTGGCCCCAGCAAAAATACTTTTAAAAAGAGCTCTTATCCATCTCATGCACAGTGATGGCCAAACCTGGCAGAGACACTTGTTAGCGTCTGCGTGCGGGCGGGGAGTGGTTTCTGAAGCGCTACCAAGAAGAGAGAGTGCGGGGCTTGATTTCTTTAGTGCACCACAGATGTACGCATCCTGCAAATGCATTTTGTTAAACAGAGTAGTTTTCTGAAAATTCCAGTAGGAGGCTGGGTGTGGTGGCACGTTCCCCTCATCCCCGCTATTCAGGAGGGGACGATGGTACATTAGAGGCCAGGCTGGGCAATTTAGAGAGGTGCTGTCTCATAACAAAAGGGTTGAGGATGTAGCTCCGCACTCCCTGGGTTCAATCCTTAATACTGTGAAAAATAAAATCCCACTGGTGTAAGTTTTAAGGAGTGCACAGGTTCATTCCTCACCATTTGCACTGCTCCCTCCTTCATGTCACCATTCCGCTGGCTGCCTGGCAGGCAGCTCTCTCTGGGCAGTTTTGTGTGTGTCCCAATATTCAGATCACTGATCTGTGAAATGTCCAGGTGCGATGCAGCCAGTCCCAGTCATTCCACTGGTGCTGTTGAAAGCCGGGGGCTCCTTTTTTCTCAGCCTTGTAAAATGTCAAATGTTTATTTTTCTTAGTTAAAGCCTTGCAGGTCTCTTTCTGAGTGTTCTAGGGAGTTACTGTCGATTGTTCTATTTGGGGAATGCTTCAGACTCTTTACTCAGGAGACCAATTTGTCAGGCTGAAGTCCACTGCGACTGTGGCTGTTTTTATATGTCATCATTTCTAGTGTTTATTTTCTCACAGAAACCATATAAATATCGAGGCATACGTAGCAGGGTAGAAACAAAATAAAACTTGAGCTCCAGAAATCTTTGGATGTTTGGTTTTCTCAGAGTAGGAGTTTTACTTCTTGTCTCAGTGCTCATTTCATACATTCTAGAAAGGAGTTAATGGCAAGTACTGAGAAAAACAAGGCCAAGATCCCCAGCATTCTACAGCATCAACACTCTTTAAATATGAGACCTACCCCAGGTGTGGGTGGTTTTGTTTCAGTTATGTATAAGCTTGGGCTCCAAATTAGGCCAGCCACTCACGATGAAGAAACTTACTATCTATTTCCTGATAATTCTGTCCTGAGAATGCTTTAATTTGTTGAGCTACCCTTGAAGAATCACATTTCTTTTTGTTTCCTAGTGTTACGCTTTCAGAGCCCTGAGGTTTCTCTTTAGTATGGAAAGAAACAGACCGCTCTTTAAAAGGTATGAGCTTGGAGGAATGTAAAGGACCTTCCAGTTTAAGAGACCAATAGACTGAACAATTTTCACACACCTGACTTAGATGCAACACTAGAAGAATGTCAGTGTGCAGGCCATGTGTCTTCAGGTTTCTTAGACTGCACGGATATAACTGAGCTCCTGTAGCAATACTGAAAATTAACAAAAGTGGTAATGAAAGACTGTAAATCACTGAATCAGTACAACTCCTCTTAATTGCCTGTGACCGACTATTACGGTTTTAGTACGTTTTCGTTAAAGACATTAACATCTGAAATGGATGGCATCAAAACATGTACCGTACTTGTTTTTGTCCACTTAGAAATTCCAAAGTTGGTCTGGTAGTTTCCCTTATCAACAGAAAAAGAAAGTATTTGCAGGATACCCTTGAGAGGGTCGGAGCTCATCTGAAGGGGCAGAGGCCTGTCCAGGCTCAGACAGCTGTGCTGGTGAATGTGACCGAAGTGCCACCATCCTGAGAAGTGCACGCTGTTATACGTGTGTTCTGCCTCCTTTCAGCTGGCTGGGTTAGCCAAAAGCACAGGCTCAGACTCTCCCTAGAATTTAATAGGTAAGGAAAGTCTTCAGTTAGTGTAGTATCATTTGTTCAGAAAGCATGGTGCATTTTATGTTGTTACTTTATTTCCCTGTAATATTTGAATTTAGGGAAAAGGAAGAATGACCAGTAGTTTCCCAGTTCTAAGTTGAGTGAGTGTGTGTTTTTCCTGTAGACTTTTCCCCACAGATTTGTTTGAGATCTTCATCGACATAGGACATTATGTTCGTGATATCAGTGCTTACGAAGAATTAGTATCAAAGTTGAATTTGTTAGTGGTAAGTCCTGCATTTTAAATATTTTGGCAAGCTGCTATGTGGCTGAGATAGAACTGACTAGTCACAGCAACTCATTTTATTTTTATTTTTTGGTTAGGAGGATGAACTGAAACAAATTGCTGAAAATATTGAAAGCATTAATCAGAACAAAGCTCCTTCGAAATACATAGGCAACTATGCAATTTTGGATTATCTGGGAAGTGGAGCTTTCGGCTGTGTTTACAAGGTAACTTTGCATTTGGGGAATAACATTTCGGATATTCTCAAACAAAACGGATGTCACACTTTCATACTCACATTCAAGTTAATTGCAGTCATTGTCATTGAATAAAGACGTATTAAAAATTAGAATGTTTTGTTCAACAGGCAGAGATAGCTACACTAATGTCTTAGCTATCAGCTCTAGTAATTGACCAGTGACATTTTTAGAGAAAAGACATCATTTCTCACAAAAATAGTCAGAATAACATGTAGTGATATGTGACACATTCTCTACACTTACACTGGTGTTCCTGTATTTACACTGTTCAGCCCTACTCAGTATGGCAGACTGGACAGAAAATACTACTTTTTGAGCTGAGGTTAAAGTAAATTCAGCTACAGTCTAATATGCTCTATGACTTACTTAGATGACTTGGTTAAAGAAGTGTCTTTGTTAACTTATCCCTTTCTTACCTTTCAACTTTCATCCCATTGGGTTGTTTTTTTTTTTTTTTTTTTTTTTTTTTTTTCTTATTTTAGGTTAGAAAACGTAGTGGTCAAAATCTTTTAGCAATGAAAGAAGTCAATTTGCATAACCCAGCATTTGGAAAGGATAAAAAAGACCGAGACAGCAGTGTGAAGAATATTGTTTCTGAATTAACAATAATTAAAGAGCAGGTAAACGTTTTTCTTGTTTCTAAAGATATTTTATTAAATAAATGTCAGTGAAACAGAGTTCTTGTACTAGTCTTATCCATGCTGTTTATGGGCTGGCTTTGTGGGAAATAATGGGCACTGAAGCACGGTATTTTCAGCAGCTTTTTTCCTCAGGTTTGAGGTTGAGCCATAGAAATGCTTTCTGGAATTTATAGTAAGGCTATGGAGGCAAAAACAATTGGGCTTATGGCACAGAGCATGTCACACATGAGCAATCCTCTCTTCACTCGAAGCACAACTGTGATGGAGTATTTGGTTACCTAGTTACATGCCTAGGAGCATGACTAAGAGTTCCCTGACTTTCGTCAAGTGGAACCAAGCTGTTAATATTTTTCAACTGTGGTTTATTAAATCTAAAACTGGATTTTCAAGATGGGTTGATATTTATTGGGATGAAAGAATATACTTATATAACATAATAGCTCAATTAACTATCATTATGAAGGTTTGTTTGGGAAGAAAGAAGGGGCACGTCAGAAGTGGAATGGGATTTCTTTTTGAGATCCAAGAACACATTGGCTCTTTTGCAGCCTTCCATACTTGTGCATTTATTACCAACACTGTTCATGTAACTCTCACGGAGAACGTTCAGCCTGTCTGTTCTTTATTCTCTGCTAGTCACATGTGTGTAGCATCTGTGCTGGAACAGAAAGAGTACCATAAATATGGAGTTTAGTCATTGAGATCTATAATTCTACTTCAACTTATAAATCACAGTGACTGTATCATTAATAGCTTACTTTGCAGTTAAGTTTTATATACTAATACAGTACAGAAGGTTAATTTTTTTTTTAGTACAAGGGTTTGAACCCAGGGCCTCTGCACTGAGCTGCATCCCCAGTCCTTTTTTTATTTTTCAGTTTGAGATAGGGTCTCACTAAGTCACCAAGGTTGGGCTTGAACTTGAGATGCTTTTGCCTCAGCCTCTCAGAGTTCTGGAGTTACACACACGCACCACTGCTCCTGGCTAGGTTAGACTTTTTAAAGCTAGTGTTTGCTCATATTTGGGATAACCTAACCTTTTTCAAGGAGCTGTTTTATTATAGCACAAGGTCGTACATGGTTTTTGACCTATACTGATCCAGTGTTTTCATTTGGAACCTAATCTAGATACAACTCTCGCCGATGAGCTGGGTGCAAAAGATGGTTCTGGTTATTAACTTGGTCCTGTTTTGTTTAAAACCTGCTGGCTATTTGCTAGATGATGAGGTAGATCATTTGTTTTACCACATTTCCTCAGAAAAGAAAGTATCCAGGAGAGTCTGTTTAAGAGGCATCATTTTAGACTTCGCAGTCACTCAAAACTGTATAGTTGGTCTCACTAGAGAGTCAGCCAGTGCAAAGGATAAAAGTACTGAGCCCTAAAAGGAGGAGGTAATGGCAGAAAGAAGCAGCAGAAATGAAAGACAGTGTATTTGTTAAGATTAAGCCTAACACAGGGTCAAGAATACAGAGGCTTGAAGAAGAGGCCTCACAACGCCGTTAATTATTTGTCTTTCATGTGACGATGCAAAAGTGGGTACAAGTGGGTGGTGTTCTTTGCTCCACGCAGTCGTCTGGGGACTCTGCTACCTCCTGGACGTTGTCTTCACCTGTGTTTGTGAAGCTGCCGTGGGCATGTCCACGTGCGCAGTAGGAAGAGGAAGAGGTCAGACTCACTGCCCGATAGGCCCACTCCCTGCTGCTGGAGAGGCCGAGGCATGGGACCTCTGCCTGGGAAGTCCCCATGTTTAGTTACAACTCCATTGCAATGGAAGAGGGGGACGCCTAGCAGTCTGCCCCTCAAAGGAACACGCAGAAAGACCAAGAAGAGATACAAGCCATTTATAAAAGTAATGGCCATTTTTCTGAGATAAGACAAATTTCAATTTACCTAGAAACTCAAATTATAAATAAACAACTGCAAAAATGTTAGTATTCTTATAGAAAATGGTCTTCTTTAACTTAAAAAAAAAAAAAAGTGGAGGCAAAGTCACATCAAGGAGAAATTGCATCACATATTTTTAAAAAATGACAAGGAAGACTATTTACAGCTACCCGGATGGATGGTCAAAGGATTGCAATAGAGACAGATAGAATCTAACTACAAAGTCCACAAGGACCACGAAAGTTTACAGTGAATTGGCGGGGGAGAGGGCCAGTGGGTGGCAACTTACTAAAAGGGACTTAGATATCAAGAGTGAGATACTTGATTGGATATCAAGTGTGGGAGATTCTTGATAAACTGGCCTTGCAGGGTTCTTGCTGAAATTGTGCAGGCCAGGCATGAGGGCTAGTCAGGAGGAGCAGGAGTCCAATTAAGTATGGCAAGGGGGAGATCTTGTCAGCTAGTACAATGATTTAATCTCAGTTAGTTCTTAGATTATTTCAGTTTCATATTAATCATTGTATAGAACATAGAAATTGTGTCCACACAAACTATATACATACATATATATTTATATATATGTGGAAAGAGGTAAAAAGCAATGGATATCTATATAAATGTATATTGACACACGTTACCTCGTTGCTTGTTTTTTTCCTTTCTGTAGTCTGTGTGGTATTGGAAGGTGCTATGTAAATTCTTAAGGTTCTATTTAGTTCTGTAATTCTGTTTTAGTTATATAATAAAGCACAGTTTTAAATTTTGTTTCATAAAGCTATATAGGTGATTGATACTTTCAGTTTAATTTTGTAAGCACTAGATTTTTAAAAAATTCATAAAAGTCTCAGATGATATCTTTTTTTTTTTTTTTTTTTTTGTGGGTACCGGGGGTTGACCTCAGGACCTTGTGCTTGCCAGACAGGCGCTTATGCCGCTGATCTATCTTACCGGCCCTCAGATGATGTCTTGAAATGCTCAGTTTTTTAGACATAATAATTTATGAAATAAAAGTCTATGAAATGAGTTTGTGTTTTGAAGGAGATAATAAATGTTTGTGATTTATTTTCTTGTAGCTTTATCATCCTAATATTGTACGTTATTACAAAACATTTCTGGAAAGTAAGTATGACTTTTTGTGGTGGGATTTCTAATTAAAGGAAAGTATCTTTGTAAGTTATGTATTTTCATATTGGAATGTCACAAACCAAACTCAACTATTTTCTTTAATTTTTGTTATTAACATGACAATGGATGATTTCAAGCATCATTTTCTTAACCAATCATATCATGATACAATTACCTGAAGATAGCTATAAATAACTTAGATGCTCACAGAGAAGACATTTCATCAACAACCAAAATAATTATTATTGATATTTTTAATATACCAAAAATTACTTAATAGGATCAGGAGATAAAATTGAAGGGTGATGGTTTCTTTATAAAAAATTGATAGCAGTTTGTGTTGAATCAGGCAAAATTTTCCCACCCCCAAAGTAAATAGGGGGTAGATTTGGTTTGAGATTTCTTTTGCATGAAGTTCATATTAATGCCAGCAGGTGGCGATAGAACCTTGGTTTATTCTTGACAGGCAGGCTCTCAAGTATGATGAAATACCGAGTCAAAACGTTAAGACAAAGCCACATCACTTAAAAAAATAGGACTGTTGATGGAAATAATGTATTAATGAAACTTAATGATCTGTGACGCATATGAAATTTCAGAATAAATCTCCATTCGAAAAAATATTTGAAGAATAAAAGGCAACAGTTATTGGGACTTGCTAATTACCTCATTATCAGTGCTACTGTAATTTAAGAAAACATTTTATGTGCTCTGGCATTTGTTGCGATTTTACCCATCTTACTTTTCCTATGTGACTTCAGGATAACTCAGTGCTGAAATTCCCACAGTAAATCCTGCTCCCTTAGCCATAGTCTTTGACACTGGAATAATTCCCCAGATTTTGTTTGTATCCCCTTGAAAAAGAGATGAAGCTTGGCTTCTGACTTGTACTGACAAAAACACAACTTAGCTTCTTACAATAACAAAATACAACTGTTTAACAACCCAGAAGCCCCCAGAATGAATTGGAGGTAACTTCAATACAGTATGATACAATAGATTAGAAAATTGCAATAAAGGGGAAAATAAGGTCAGAAAATTTAAAAGTAATTCTAGAGATAAGTTTAGAAATACAATACGTATTTTTTAGAATCATGAAAAATTTGAAGCAATATACTATCTATGTACTGAAGAATGATTAAATTATGATTTATCCTTATTGTACAATAATATGGCAACCAACATTAGTGGTGCGCATCTGTGTACAATGAAATATAAGACGTGTAATAGAAACAAGGTTATATTGCAGAACATGTAAAGTAGGATTCCGCTTTTGTTAATACTGTGTACATATATATTTTATATACTTCCAAATGTCATAAAAGGCACTTAATACAACAATTGTTAATAGTTTCATGTTGGTTCTAGTGGAGGAAGTGGAATTCACTTGTTTCTTGGCATCCAAAGCAAGGACACAAGCGCAGTTAATGAGATTCTCAGTATCTATAAGATAAAACCAAGAGAAGGCAGCTGTCTTTGCTCTTGAGGGAGCAACCAAAAGTATGGGTGGTATTTTCAACTGTGTCATTACAAGACCATGGCATGATTTTGTATAAAGTTCTGTGAAGTAAGTCTGTGAGACTCCAAAAAGTGTCAATTGAAATGCATTTTTTCGAATGTCTGATTTGATCTAAGGGTGAATTTTAGACTATGCATAGGAAAGGTGTGTTTACATGTTCTTTAGTTCCCCATGACTTGGAACTGTTTGCTTATTCTCTTTGGCACTTTCCAATTATACCACATCCTGTTGTGCATAGAAAGTGAAAATATTACCAGCATAAATGTGTACTAGGGCATTATCTGCAGCATGGACAGATTGTTACCGGGCTTCAGTTGCCCTGAAACCCCTGCACCGTCACCCCATCCAGTGCTATAGGGGTGCCCATCTTCATTGAATTCTTTTTCATTGGTATGCATTTGCAATACATAATAATTACACGCATTTTAGCAAATTGGTAAGTATACATATTTTTATCCTGATCATTTTTGATATACTTTCTTTAGTGTTGTGCTCTGTACAATTCAGAAGCTCAGATTCTAATGTATACTTTTTTTCAAGATTCTATGTTTAATTTAAATTTCTATGACCCTTTTAATACTTTTTCTGTAGATGATAGGTTGTATATAGTTATGGAACTTATAGAAGGAGCACCCCTTGGAGAGCATTTCAGTTCTTTGAAGGAAAAACAGCACCATTTTACTGAAGAAAGACTGTGGAAAATATTTATACAGGTATATCTTGTCTTTAAAAAGTATATTTTTTCTTTTCATAATATAGTAAAGTTCTGACCTGATTTCTTAGAGGTATATGGTGGTCATCATTGGTTATATGCATATTGGGGGAAATAAAATTTGTTTCTTATTCTTATTTCAAGCTGTGCTTAGCTCTTCGGTACTTACACAAGGAGAAGAGGATTGTCCATAGAGATCTGACACCAAACAATATTATGTTGGGGGACAAGGACAAAGTAACCATTAGTAAGTATAAAAATCTTAAGTTTTTAACTAAAGAATTCCTGAATATTATTTAGAGTAGAATATTATGTTGGGGGAAAAGGGGGAACTTGCAGTATCTAAGCAGGTGTAACAATCTTAAGTTTTCAACCAAGGAATTTCTGAGTGTAATTCTAGAGTAGATTATCCTTCCAGAGTAGTAGTATCCAATAGAGTTTTGGGCATGGATGAAACTTTTTTATTTTGCTGTCCAATGTAGAGCCGCTGGTCACATGTTACTGTTGGGCACTTAGAAGGTGGCTGTTGTGACTGATGAAACAAATTTTAAATTTCAGTGAAGTTTAATTATTTATCCATGTGTGAGTTGTGGCTGTCATTTTGGTTAGTGACAATTATAGTTCTAAATGATCGAATTGTATTTTCCTCATAGGAGGGAATAAAATACTTAGGGAAATAAATCAATGGACTCTAGGTCTTTTTCTTTCTTTAGAGCAGTACTTCTCAACAAAAGCTTTTTATGACCACCACATGAACACACTCGTTTGAGCCTTATTAACGTATTTGTCTTATGAACATATTGAGAGCCATATAATATTCTGCCATTTGTATATTTCAACATATATTTTTATCATATTTTAACTTGTAACAAGTAGGCCTACTGTTAGATACAATTTTATGAATTAGTAGGTTTACTTTTACTCTCTTATTTGTCTAATTGTCAATCACAATTTAAAATTAATTTTTTAGCTTAGAATGATATATTAACTTCCTCCGGACTTTTTGCCTTGTGAACATGTGTGTTACTCTCATGGGGCATTAATGGTTCAGGAAGTACAGGTAGGGAGACACCTCCTAAATCTGTGGTCTCCATATATTTTTGATGGTGACATCCACTCAGTGAAGTTTTTTTTGTTTTTTGTTTTTTGTTTTTGAGAACATACTGCCAATATATGTTGGCTTATTTATAAATTCTATACATACATTGTTGTACAAAGATTCTACGGTGCATAACAAAGTCTACAGAAATAAAATATAAAAGGATGAATTTAAAAATAAAAATAAAGGTTTTAATCTCAACCCCTTGCGGTGGATTGCCTTAGGCACCCGGTTTGGAGAACACTGCCCTCAATGTTTACTGATATGAGAGATACAGGGCAACATCTGAAACTGGTTCCTCTACTTTTAGAAGAATCTATTTTTTGAGAAGGTGATTTCAAATGTGTATATTTAGTAGGACCACATGTCTTCATGAACAACAAAAAATATTTTGAATTCTTTTTAGTTTTTCATATATTTTATTTTCCATTGTGATAGTTTTCTTATTTCCTGTTGTTTCCTTTCTACCATCTGCCCACACAGTGTGCAGACACTGTTCTGGAATTTTCATGTGTTTCTTTTCTGATTGGAGTCTGTATCTTACATCCTAAGTTTCTCTCTTTTTCTTTTAAATCCCCGTTTTACCGAAGTGTATCTCCCAATGCTTTCCTGAGAACGATTGCTGTGACTGTGAGATTCATATTTTTTGGACGCTTCATACCACAAAATATTTTTATGATACCCTCATGCTTGATTCTCATTCTCAGGCGAGTCCTTCTAAATTATTCTTCTAGTTTTTTTTTTTTTTTTTTTTTTTTGTGAGTACCGGGGGTTGAACTCAGGACCTCGTGCGCCAGCGCCACTGAGCGATATCACCGGCCCTTTTTCCGTATGTGGAATCCGGGAGTCAAACTTGGGCCCTCGTGCTTTCCAGGCAGGCGCTTACGCCGCTGAGCCATCTCACCGGCCCCTCCTTCTAGTTTTTGAAGGCATTCTTTCAGTGCCCTGGTATCCAGTTTCACTGTTAGGAAATCCAGTGCTATTCTAGTTCTATTCATGCTTGATACATGAGCTGTTTTATCTTTCCAGAAACCTATAGGATATTCTCGTTATCCACTGTTTTGGATGGGTCTTTTTATTTAATGCATCTGAAACCAGGAGTCCTCTTCAGTTCAGAGACTTAGGACTTCACTCCTGGGAACTCCTGTGTTCTTTTCTACTTTTCTCCCCGCTGCATTCTCTGTTTCACTTTCTAGAATTCTTATTAGTCTTAGGTGTAATATATACTAAATAATCTCCTAATTAAAAAAGTAGTTCTCTTAGTTTGAATCTGTTTGTTGTATTTATTATTATTTCTTCAACTTTATTTTTTAGTCATTGAATATTGATTTTTTTTTTTTTTTTGTGGGTACCGGGGGTCGACCTCAGGACCTTGCATGCCAGCAGGCGCCCGTGCCACTGAGCGATATCACCAGCCCTTTTTTCATATGTGGGTTCCGGGAGTCGAACTCGGGCCCTCGCGCTTGCCAGGCAGGCGCTTATGCCGCTGACCTATCTCACCGGCCCTGAATATTGATTTTTTGAAATCATCTTTTTACTCTCTAAGCATTCCATCTTGTTCTCTGTTCCATTTCCATGGAATCCTGCTTTTATTCTGTCTCAGCATAATATAGACCTGTTTTTATTCTTTTAATTTTAATTTAAATTTATTTTATTTTTATTTTTTTCCTACAGCAACCTGAATTGCTTCTTTATTTTCTGGATCCATCTCTTTTTAACTCCCCTGGTTTTTTTTTTTTTTTTTTTTTTTTTTTTTGTCTTTTTCCCACTGAAAGCGTTCCTTATCTGTCTGGTGATCTTGGACTAGTCTAATAACTATAAGAAAGAAATGATAAATGTTGTTGGAAGCCCTGTGAGTTCCACGTAAGGCTGCCATTGGGTAGACTTCACTTTAGCATAATGGAGATTTTTCCTTTGAAGACTCCCAAGTTGGAATCCAGTCTTCCAGAGAATACTCTTCTGGTGTCTTGCCTGGTACAGAGGAAAGTGCTCTGCTGTCATTCTGGGACCATCGTCCACAAAGAAGGCTCAGGGAGCTACATTCTATTTAGATTTTCACTGAATTCCCATGAATTCAGGCTTATGCTGCTTGATACCTTGCTGAGTAAGTTCCTTTGGAAAATAAATGTTTTCTGTAGGTGGCAGAGGGCACCCAGTTTCCCAGCTGTGTGGGTGTGGGCAGGGACTTGCGGACTACATCTCAGCTCCGGGTTCTGAGTTTTTTGCTTCCTTCTTCCCTTGTGTGGCGCCCTGGGCTCTGCAGGGGTGAGGGTGCCAGACACAGGGGTGGGGACTTTCACCCTTCAGAGGCTGTCACAGCCTCCACCTAAGTCATGGGAATATATTATCCTATCTCGTTACCAAGCCCATTCCCACTGTCCCTCTGGATAAGGGCACTTCAGAGAAGATCTCTAGTTTTTGGGAATCAAGGAAGAAAAACACATACGAGTAACCTACCTTTTATCCCCAAATGGGCAGTCTAGCTACATGATTAAGTCTATATATTTGGCTTAAGAAAGCATCCCATTTTTTAATTGACCATCCCATTTAAAAAAAAATACATATTTCTGCTTGCATTCAAGTTGTATGGACTCCCTAAGAAAAGATATTTTATTTTACAAGAATAAGAAAACTTTTAGTTTGCTTTTCTCTTTCTTGCCCTTCATTGCCATTCTGCTCATTCTTTGGAAAATATGTATCAGGCTTCTATTTAGGAGTTATTAAATTAAAAAAACACTATTTTCAATTTTAGTTTTAATTGAAGCAATATTTTCCTATTTCAAATAAAGAGGCAGGGGCAGAGATAAATCTCAGGGCAGAGTTTTATCCTAGTCCAGATTTTCTCTACTAACGCAATTGCTTCATCTGGGCATTGATGTGCCACCATTATTTCCAATGAGTATAAATTTTTTTTTTTTTTTTTTTTAAGGCAGTGTCTTGCTATGCAGGTCAGGCTGACCTTGAACTCCCTATATACCGGAGGCTGGCCTTGAACTCACAGCGATCCTCCTGCCTCAGCCTCCCGAGTGCTGGGATTACAAGCGTGAGCCAGCATGCCTGGCAATAACATTTTTTTTTTATTGGAAAGATAATTCACAGAAATTTGATGTCTCTTTTTAAAGATACTTTAAATAAAATAGTGCTGAAATACTTTTCAGTGTCTATTGCTATTGATAAAAATATGGCCATTAGACTCTTGTTTTTAAGAAGGTTCTTGGTTCACTTGAAATCTTCTAGCATTAATTTGAATCGCAGTGTACAAAATCTCCACATTCTGGGAGGCTGAAGTGTACCTGCAGTTCAGGGAGCCTGTGGACGCCAGCCGGCTGCTGTGGGTGCATGTCACCACAAAGGGGCAGCCTTTTCATGTTTTATTTTTCTCTGTTCTCGTCTTAGAAGATTTATTGACTTCCAGAAAAGAAGTATAAGATCAACAAATGATGTCTGAGATGCATGGGATGAAGCGTATTGAAAATGTGACTAGAAGTGAAAGCTTTAGGAAAACTAAAATCTCCTCCTCATTTTTCTCAGTGTAGGCGAATTAAATGTTTTGCGATTGCAGCTCATTTGCAGTTATTTGTAGTAAGTATGTTGGCTGGAGTTTGTATCATGAGGAATCGCAACAGAAAGTACTAACATATTTAGGATGCATGGTTTTATAAATGTGACCTGTTTTTAATGTCTAGTATATTTCCACTTGAAAGACTCTGCCTTTTAATAATGTGTGTCATGACACACATTCAGGTCTTGCTCCTGCATTTATTTGCAGCTTTTGAGGCCACACAAAGGAACCGACCCTGGCCCAGGAAGGTCCCCCTGTCAAGCAGCATCCACGAAGTGCTGTCACATTACAGAGCCTCTGGGGAGACCTGGGTGGAAACGAACTTACCATCGATCCACCATTTCACATTTCTTGGCCTTTCCAAATACCCACATTTTACTGTAATTCTTTCATGTCCCCTTGCCTACTTTGCTCCCCCTCCAAAAAAAAGAGAAGCAAAAAAAAAAAAGCCCCAAATTCATCAGTTACAGATAATATTTTCAGATATGGGCTTTATTTAGTACATGGCTCAAGAGGTCACATATTCATCCTGTGAATAAATAGGCTGGGTGTGCTTTTATGTCTCTAATGATAGTTCGCTGCTTCCAGTGGTCGCAGCAACAAGGGTACACTTAATTCTTCGTAATTATGAAGGGCTGGAATGCTCATTCCTGTCATTATATGCCAGGGAATGCAGGAGTGGATATAAGGTGAAAAGCTAAGGTTTCTGACCCCCGAGTATAGTCTTATGGAGAAGACTTTCAGTTATCCACTCAGCAATTCCTGCATGAGCTGCCATATCCTACAGTAAGCTCGCCAGACACGGCCCCCACCTGCATGAAGATCATGGCTACATTACAGGCTGATAAGGGCTGAACGTGCAGACAAAATACTATTGTATTTGTCAGGTTGGGCCATGTTACACTGTGCTCACAAGCAACCTGAAGGTCTCAGCAGCCTTGGGGATGAATCCAGGAACCTGTGCCTGTTTTTGTGTGTCTTGTGAGATAAGAATGGTTTTTATATTTTTACAGTGTTGTTTAAAAAAAGGAAGAGGGCCGGTGAGATGGCTCAGAGGTGTAAGCGCCTGCCTGGCAAGCGCGAGGGCCCGAGTTCGACTTCTGGAACCCACATACGAAAAAAGGGCCGGTGATATCGCTCAGCGGCATGGGCGCCTGCTGGCATGCGAGGTCCTGAGGTCGACCCCCCGGTACCCACAAAAAAAAAAAAAAAAAGAAAAAAGACAAAAACCATATGTGGCCCAAAAGGCCTAAAATGTTTACGCTCTGGCATTTTATGGAAAATGTTTATCCATCCCTGACTTAAAACAACAAGGCATCCATCCTGCCAGAGCAACTTGTGCACGTGGGGTCAGTGGGGGAGCCACGTGCACAGATCCCGGTGGGCTCAAGCCATCTCCGCACCTGCTCCCGTGTTGCAGAAGCAGGAAGGAGAGAACACAGCCAGCCACACCTTGGCTCCTACGTTTTCTGCCCGAAAGTGTCCCGTGTTAATTCTGCTCGGGTTTAACGGTCAAAGAAAGTCAGATTTAACAGTTTGAGGATGCATCTCTCCCCGACAGAAATACGGGTGAACAGATAGCAGGGTCTATTACAGTTCTCAAGCACAAGGGGAAATGTGATGAACTCTGCCTTGGGGACCTCTGGGCGAGGGGTTAAGTAGGAAAGCTGAAAGCAGTGGAGGCGAGGGGCAGCTGATGCAAAGGGTTAGAGGCAGGAATATAGCACAGCTGGGTACTACTAAGATGTGGTGAGAGGATAGGGGACTTCAGTCGGTGGAGAACTTGGACACTGTCCTTTGGCCAATGTCTTATCTTTGAGGATCAGTCTCAAAATTATATGATCAGGCTTAAACCATGAGAATATTTAGTTGTCTCAAAACAAGGGGCCAGGAGGCAAGCAGATCCAGGGTGAGTTCAGTAGCCCAAGGAAGTTGGCCATGGCTTAGGCCTTTTTGTTTTTTCTCTCTGGTATCCTAAGAAGATTAGCTTCTTATCCATATATTTGTCGTCTCGTAGTTACAAGATGGTGACCAGAGCTCCAAGCGTCATTACCAAATTCAAAGATAGGAAAAAGGATGGCTGCTAGGATACAAACAAATGAACAAACAAACAACAAAAACCCCTCTCATCTTCAAATGGCTGTCCCCTCAGCTTTTATCATTAAAGAATCTGTCAGAGGTTCCCATTAGACTTCTTACATAGTATTGGCCAAAACCAATTATATGACTATTCCTAGTTGTGAGTGAGACTTCCAGGCCCTATGGCAGGAGACAAGAAATGGAGAAGGGCAGTTTGATGGCTTGTGGAGAACCCGCCCACAGTATCTGCCACTTAAGGCTCTTACACCTGTCCAGGAAAGACCTGATGTAGGTTTTGCCAATTGTAGCAGAAAAGGATATAGAGGAGGAACTAAATTCAGAAGTTATTTGGGACCAAGAATTAAAAAGACCTGGTGGCCAGTTAATAATGAGATGTGAGGTATGAGAACTGGTGAGAGTCCAAGCAATGATTGTGATGCCATTGGCAGAGAGCTTTGAGATATAAGGTTTTGGATGTAAGGCATACAATGCACAACTATGTATTTCTCTTGGTTAAAATCCTTCAAGTAGCCTCCCATTACATTTAGGATAAAGTTTAGTTTCCATAGATTACCCAAGACCTTTTGTCACGGTCTCCACCTTGGCCCGTGCTCTGGCTTCATGACCTGAGCAGACCAGACTGTGGTGATTTACCTCTGGGACTTCCCACACTGCATGCCTCTGCCTGGAATGGCTTTCCTCTCTTCTGTCACTCCAGTCCAATGCCATTTCTCCAAGTGGCATCTTTGATGTCCATATCCGATTTCCTCTACTTCTGGGCTTCATAGTACAATGGCTTACCTCTCTCACAGCACACAGGACATGGCATTGAAAACCTTTGTTTATTGCCATCTCTTCCTTGATGTAAGGGAAACCAATATCCTTGACTTTTTTTCTCTGATGGCACTTAATTAATATGTATTTGATAAATGGGTTATGCCGTGGTTTAGATCAAGAATGTGGCCTTATGTAGGCAGGGCTTTTGGAAGGTGATTAAATCATGGGGGTGATTTGGTTGATTTCCTGTTAGGAGGTAGGGTTTGGTCAGAAGAGGCAGGTCATGGCTGGAGGGTGTGTATCACTCCCTGATTCCTCCCTTCTCTCTATGCTTCCTGGCTGCCATGACTCGAGCAGCTTCCTCCACCTAGGTCCTTCCGCCATGCCATTACTGCCTTCGAGCCAGCCGACCATGCAAGGACAGACCTCTGAAACTAGAATCCAAAATAAACCTCTTTTCCTTTAAGTTGTGGGTGTTGGATATTGTGCTTTGGCAACAAAAAAAGCAACTAAGACAGGTAGAAAAATGAATAAGGAAATGAATGAATGAGCAAATGAACAAAACACATCTAGGTGGAAATATTCAAAATCCATTTAAAATAGGGAATAATGATGCAGGGGATGCCTGAAATATTGCCTGAAAAGAGTGTTTAGTGAAAAAGGAGTTGAGAATTGGCACTGGTGTAAAACTGGGTGTGCACATGAGTAAAGGCACCAGGAGTTCCCACAGTCATCTCAGTGGACAATGACCTAAAGGAAAGGTTTTACTCTCCTGAATGCCACTGAAGTTGAGAAATCAAGTCAAATTTGACCTGTCTTGTCCTGCAAGAATTCTTCAAGTTTTGATTGTTTTTCAGAGGATTACAGGACTTTAATTGTTGTTTGGCTAACTTGCTGCTGAGAAATTTATAATCATATAGGAAAAATGAATTAGTATTGCATTTCTGATAGAGAGCTCAAAGTCTGCATAAGTCTGCATATGCACATTACTTACTGAAAAATATCCTGGTCAAAAAGGTGTATAAGCCGGGAGTAGTAGTACAGATCAGTAATCCCAGCGTCTGGTAGGCTGAAGCAGGAGGATCACAAGTTCGAGCCCAGCCCTGGGCAACTTAGTGAGACCCTGTCTCAAGAACAAAAGAAGGGCTGGGGATATAGCTCAGTGTGGAGGCCCCGGGTTCAGTCCCCATTACTGCCAACAGAGAACATGTATAACGATTCTGCGGCCTTTGTAGATCTCTTTACCTACCATGCTTTGAACCTGTTGTGTGATTTGCCTCCCATTAATCAGATACAATGTCTGTTTAACTCCAAGCTGACACAGAGCCTTGTTATTTAAAAGACTACAATATTGAGTCATTTGGACTGCATGCTCTGGTAGCATCTGTTGTGGGAAAGATATCTACAGGATTTTTTCTCAGTCAACATATTGCCTGTATGTTACCAAGAAAATAAGAATATTGTCTTTTACATGGTTGCCTTATATTGTTATTTGGTCTTGTAAAGTAAGAAGGAAATGTTGAAGGAAATTCAATCAGTTCTAATTTCCAAAATATTTGAAAGATTCTGGTGCTTTTTGTGGGGAAGCTTCAGAACCAGGAAAGCTGATGGTGCAGGCCCCAGTTTGAAGCCTGAGGGCTGCTGGGGCAAGTCTCAGGACCCAAAGACCAAGAACCTGGGGTTGTGGTGTCCACGGGCAGGAGTGGAAGGGGGAGGAAGGGAGTGGGGGGAGAGAGAGAGAGAATGATATGAATATAACATAAGTGACCCTGACTGATCCTTAGCACGTCTACTTTATATTAGTTCTTTATGTAAAGTGCTATTATTAATAATAAGTGTTAAGAAGCCCCACACTGAAAAATGATTTTAGAAGAGTCCTCATTTAGTTAGGACCTTAGTTTTCACAAGATCTCACCACTGATAGATGTTTGTGAGCTGATGTTTGAGTTGCATAGATAGGTATTCAGAAAGCATTCTTGTTTTGGTGTTGAAGCTCCCTGTCAGTTAAATTAGTAAATCACAATGTAATGATCTGAGAGGAGAAAATACTTTCTGCTTCATTCAGGTTAGGGTCTGCCCTGGGAAGGAAGCTTTGGGACAGTGGAAAGGGCATAGTGAAAGGGCCCCTGGTCCGCCAGCTGCTTCCCCTTGTTTAGGAAACTCCATTTTAGACTTAATTAGCACCCTACTTGTTGAATCAGAAATAATATTAATAATAACTGCGCTTCCTTTGAGGGTATGTCAAGAAGGAGTTTGGGGGCAGATTAGACATTTGGCTGTCAAAGGAGGAGATACTCTGTTGAGGAAAACCTGAGCATCTTTCTGGAAAATTCCTTTCTAACCCCCTTGGAGGCCTATAATAGAAGATATTATTGGCCACCTTGTTGCTCTGGATACACACTAACTGAGGCAGCAGAAAGGAAAAAGCTGTATGTGAGATAGGATTGCAAGGTGAGATCTTCATTCTTGCCTAGTGTGTGGTTGGGCTCCAGTAGACCCCTCGGTCATTGCCCGGTGTTGCAGGGCTTTCAAGTGATTCCTTCTTGAAATTGTCGAGGTCATTCCTTGTTTTCATTTTACTCAGGGTACTTTAAAATGCCAAAATTTTTAGATATTCTTTGAAGGAAAGGAGCAACCACACACATTACTACATTTTTTGTGCATTTATTGTGGGGTGAAAGGGTCTTATATGTCTTAGCTCATCCAATAATTTGAGGCATATTTTCATCTTCATAGATAGTGAGAAGGCTTAGGGAAATCAGAAATATTGTTTAAATCACCCCTGGCAGTGCCAGGAATGAACCATGTCTGCTCCCAGAGCTCATCTCCTAAGCAAGTGTCTGTATATTTTATGTAGAGAGAGACATGTTTGAGGAAGCCAACATGCTCAGAGTCTAGTGCTGTGCAAGGAGGAATGGCTTTGCTGGATTAGACATTTCAAGTTGGGCGATTATGAGAGAAGGCAGTCTTCTGAGCGTGGCTGCAGGGTCTGGCGTGGTCTGACAGTACCCACAACTTTCTACCCTTCTACGTGCTGCTCTCTCATTTCCTCAGTGGATCACACTTATTTGACCATGGGGCCTTTGCACATGTAGGTTACTTTTCCTGAACGTCTCTTCTCCGCTTTCTCCTGTTATCCTAGTTAACTTCATTCTACCTTCAGACATTAATTCAGTCACCATTTTGTCACAGAAGCTTTTTGTGATCAACTATTTCCCCTATATGACTATCTCATAATATCATACATATACCAGTCCTTTAAAGATTATACCAAACTATAAATGTACTAGTTCCTAAGGTCTGTGTCCATATAGATGGTTTTAGATTTGCTTATTATCTTTAGTGTTTAGCACAGTACCTGGAACATAGGTCTTTAATGTTGGACAAATGAGTGAATTGATGAGTGAATGGACAATCTTGAAGGCGGTTGGAAACTTTATAAAGAAGAGCAATTGGGAGACTTTCTGATAGCATGCTGGTATGCTGTAGTGCAGACGGGTTGGTGGGCTTGTTCCATTGTCAAATATTCTGTGAGATGGATTAGAAGCAAAAGTCTTCTATTGAAGTGCACCCTGATTATTGCAGGAGGAGGGAGAACCTGGGCTCCTGGCACATTTAAACTGGAAATCAAAAGAAGGTTCAGTGTCAAGAGCTAGTGAGGGAATGACTGATGAAGAGGCAGAGAGTAAAAGCAGAGATTTCAAGCCCAGGAAATGGGGAAGATGAGACGTCATCTGCTGTAATGTGATATCCCAGACAACCATGAACAGGGAGCTATCTTGGGAAGTGACAGGTGCTTTGTTAGACTACAGGAGAAACCCCAGCCAAAGCCTAGGACTTCAGCTTGGCTATGAATTTGGGAGCTACTGACACACAAATAATAGGCAAAAGCTTATGAACAGCTGAGTTCCCTGGGGACAGGGATGAGAATACCTTACATCTGCACGGTATTTCAAAGGGCTTCTCATCTATTGTCATGTTGTTGTAGGAGCAACCCTTTTATTAGTTTTATAGGCCATTTTTGAAAAATCAGAGTAGCAGAGTGATGTATCCAGTGTCATGGAGATAGTAAATGACAGAATGAGAATCTAGAGACTCTACCAAGCACTGGACAGCTTTTCCACTTGAAGGATGACAGCTACAGGTTGTAGTGTAAACATGCTAGCTTTTTTTTTTTTAACGTTTCCTGTGTTGTTTGTTCTATCAAAGCAAAGCTGTTCTTTTAAACCCTGATTTTTTCATCACATGCTGTATATAAAATGTTTTCTGTTGTCATCTATGAATTCCTACTCTGAAATAAAAACTTTTCTTCTCCAAATATGATCAAAATGAGGAAATAGTCATAGAAACATTTCCTGTAACTACCAAAATCTTCCAAATGGCCAAACAGTATTAGTTTTTGCTCTCTTTAAGAATATTTCTCAAATGTCTGTATTTTTGCAGACATCTGTCCATGTTTTGGTCATTATCTAAATGAACTGGAGTGAATAAAATTATTATAATCCTTCTTAGTTTTTGCCTTTCGAAATTAATGGAATTTTTAAAAAAAATATATGATTTTTAAATATTAGAACTAAAACTCAAAATATTATTTAGTTTGTATTGGTCAGGGTTTATATGGGCTAAAATTGTAGTGAGTGCTCTAAAAATACTGAAGTACTATACATTTCTTTTATGTAGTGATTGGTTAATTTCAAATTACAACTGATTTTCTCTAATACATAATAGAGGAAAAGAAGGTTGGACCATGGCATCTAGCTTTGTGAATAGATGTTAGCAACACTTCATGTAACTTTGCCTTTTAATATGTCCTATTTGCCAGTGGTACAACTGAATGGAAAGTAAAGATGGGCAGGTAGATAGATAGATATAATCATGCATACAACGATATACGTATGTTAAGAGATATATATCAATTTATAATGATAAGCAATACAGACTTATGGATCTTGCACACTAGTTATGAATAACTAACAATAAGCATATAAATATTAAATAAATAAAGTAATTTTTGATAATTACAAGCACTAAGAATTAAATAAATGTAGTCAGGTACTGTAGCACATGCCTGTGATCCCATCTATTTGGGAAAGTAAGGCAGGAGGATAGCAAGTTTGAGACCAGGCTAGGGAATTTAGAGTGATCTTGTCTCAAAATTTTTAAAAAAGGGCTGGGGATATAGCTCAGTGGTAGAGTTCCTCCCTAACATATACAAGCCCCTAGGTTCAGTGTTTAGTACAGAACAAAAGTTTGCCCCCCAAGAATTAATAAATGAAATATAAGAGCATTTAAGGAAAGGACAAATTTTCAACAGTATATACCAGAAAGATTCTGAAAACCCAGAACATGTATGGTCTTTTAGGCCTTTTTCCGTAATATTTATCAGAGGTCTTTGTAGAATTTTAACCTTGTAAGTAGTGATATTATCTTAGTCAGCTTTCTTGTTGGGACATAATACCCAACATCTACAACTTAAAAGAAGAGAGGTTTCATTTGGCTCATGGTTTTAGGAGATTTAGTCAATGGTCCACTAGCTCCAGAGCAGAAACATGATGGAAGGGTATGATGCAGCAAGATGCTTAGTTCATGGCATCCAGGCAACCGAGCAGGGGAACAGTGCCAGAGAGGAAGGGGTAGGGACCAGACAAAGCCCCCAAAGCTATGCCTTTATGACCCACCCAGACACTTCTAGATGTGTACTCCACCAATTATTGGGTTGGATCCCAAAACTAATCAAGGGAACACTCCACCTTTGTGCTTACATCTCACCTCTTGTGAACTTTAAACACGTCTCCTTAAAACATACTTAATCTCCAAATAAAACAATAGCAAGTTTACAATTCCTCCTAACATAATTAAAGGTATGATTGAAAGAATATAGTGAATATTTAAATTAAATGTATTTACAGCAAATGACACATTGCCATTAATCCCTCTCAAAATACTCCCCTTTGCTTCAGTACATGTATCCCATCATTCTTTCCTCTTTCTGAAGCAGTTCAGGAAGTTCTGTCATAAGTGTCTTTAGTTGTGTTGCCATGGCTCTCTTGATGTCCTGAATTAATTCAGAATATTTACTTTGAATCAGTATTTACATGGTCATTTTGACTTTGGGGAACATCCAGAAGTCACTTGATGATCTGGTGAGTAAGGCAGAGGAGGATACACTAATGTTTTTACAAGCCTGCTTTTCCATTAGATGCCACTAAGCAACAGTGTTCACCATATTGTTGATCACACCTCATAAAGACACTCACGAAAGAGGACTTCCAGAACTCCACCAGAAAATGGCAAGAATAATGGGATTTGTTTTTCAAGCAAGGAGGAGTATTTTAAGGGGGAGTTAGTGGCAATATATCTTTAACTCTAATAATTAAAAAAATTAAACATTCAGATTATATATATATATTTTTTTTTTTGTGGGTACCGGGGGGTCGACCTCAGGACCTCGCGCGCCAGCAGGTGCCCGTGCCGCTGAGCGATATCACCGGCCCCTTTTTTCGTATGTGGGTTCCGGGAGTCGAACTCGGGCCCTCGCGCTTGCCAGGCAGGCGCTTACACCGCTGAGCCATCTCACCAGCCCATTCAGATTATATTTTGATCAGACTTTGTACAACTATCTTGCGTACAACTGGAAATGCAACAATTCCTTCCCCAAAGCCTTAAAAATTCTAGCATTTTTCAGAAGTCCAAATCTAAGTCTTCTGAAACTCATGATAAACTCTTAGGTGTGAACCTCTGTAAAAATAAAAAAAGTTGAGTCACAGATCCCAAAGTACAATGGTACAGGGTAAACATTTCCATTCCAAAGGGATGAATAACGGTATGGAAAATAATAGGACCAAAGCAAGACCAAGACCCAGCAGGACAAACACTGAGTCCTATAGCTCCATATCTAGCATCTGGGGCACATGGTAGTGAGATGTAAATTCCAGAGGACTTGGGAAGTCCCACCCCTATGGCTTTGCTTGTTGCAGCCCATACAGCCTCTCTCTTGGGCAGGTTCCACTCATAGCCCAGAGCTTTCCTTGGTGGATGTTCTACGTTCCTGGTATCTCTGTTAACTGGAGTCTCTACTGCACCAATGGCTTCATTCCCAGAGCTTGACACATGGCCCTTTCAGGGGCTCCTTGCCTGGAATCTCTGGCCTTCCTTTGAAACTTGGTGGAAACCTCCATGATTCCACAACTCTTGTATTCTGCATGCTGGTAAAGCTGTATCACATGGATGTTGCCAAGGTCTGCTGTCAGTGGGAATGGTAGCCAGGCTTTCTTGGACCAGAGCTGTAGCAGCCTTTGAATGCTTGGATGGTTGAGCACAGTGAAATGAATCCAAAGAAACCACCTCCCTAGGATCCCCTTCTTGAGCAAGGGTTCTAGGAACTCTTTTCAAAGAAATGGTTGACATTTTGAACCCTTGAGCTTGCGATAGATGGGGTTTTGTTAATTTCTGAAATGCCTTCAAGGCATCTTTCTTCTTGTCCTTGTACAAAAATTTGCTTTCTTTTTAATGGCACTAATCTTTTCAGGAATCACACCTCCTTTGGCTCCTCCTTTACACATTTTTTTTTTGATGGGGGCAAATTTTAAGTTTTTCAAATTTTTATTCTTTGAATTTTGCCCCTGATTCTCACTATAAATCTGACTAAAAGCAGCCATCAGTACCCATATCACACCCTGAATATCGGGCCACTTTGAAATTTCATCTGCCAGATCAATTAGTCTACTGCTCCTAATCTCACTCTCTTACAAAGTTTCAAGATATGGACAAAATATAGGCAAATTTTCTACCAAAGTGTGATACACATGGCTTCTAGTCCAACTGCCGGTATAGTCCTTGTTCCTTCTTAGCCTGGTCTTTACTGTCCACATTTTTATCAGCATTCTGTTCTTCTGAGATCCAACCAGAATCATTCATCAAGCTTTGTTTATAGCATTAAAGGGCATCTCTATCCTGTATCTCCAGACCTTCCCAAAGTCTTCCTGAAAATGAGTTAGAAAGCCTTCTGAACCACATGGTTATGTACAACTACAGCAACAGTTCTCTGGTACCAGTTTTCTATGTTAGCCAGCTCCCCCATTGCTAAAGCACAATTACCCAACACTCATGGTTTAAAGGAGGAAAGGTTTAATTTGACTCATGGTTTTCCAAAGGAGGCTGCCTCCAAGGCAGAAACATGGTAAAAGAGTATGAAGGAGCAAAATGCATAGTTCAAGGTTTTGAGGAAACAGAGAAGGGTGAGAGTGCCAGAGAGGTAGAGGGAAGGGGCCAGACAGAAATCCCAAGACCACACCTCCATTTCCCACCCAAACACACCTAGAAGTGTGTTCCACCAGTGCTGGGGTGGATCCCAAAGCCAATCAAATTGACACTTCACCCTAACTGCCACAGATATCTTCATTAGGTATTTTAAAGACAATTTCAGTTTTGGTATGGAGAATTTTACTTCATGGAGAGAGATGGAACAGGGAATCTGTTAAAGGGATGCAGTTCAGTATCTTTGGTGAGAGGTCATGGTGGCATGGACAAGGGAGATTGTGGTTGTATTTCATCATCCATTGCTGGCTAGCAAATTCCGGCGAAATGTGTTGGCTTACAACAATAAACATTTTCTCATGATTTCTTAGGATCAGGAATCTAGGAGCAACATGGCCAGGTGATTCTGATTCTTACTCATAAGGTTGAAGTCACCTGTCAGCTAGTGTTGCATCATTTGAAACTTTGAATGAGGCTCAAGGTTCTCCTTTTAATAAGGGTCACTCCAATAGCTGATAGTGACCTGGGGCTCTTGGCCTCTCATCCCCTGAGGCTACTCTTCACTGTGTGGCCTCTGCAGTAGAATGGCCTGGACTTTTTCACATGATGGTTGGGTTCTGACAGTCAAGTGAGCAAGACAGAGCACACCAGCTTTATAACCTAACATCTCATAATTTTTATGTGTTATATTTATTATCTGTGAGTTACCAAGTACAGTCTACACTCAAAAGAAGGAAAATTAAGATCACCCATTGAAAGGAGGATTTGGATAGTTTGTAGGCATGTTTTCGAAACTACCACTTCAGTGGAGGAGATGAGTCAGACTTTGTAGGAGAGAGTGATTATGGCCCAGTACACCCCAAAATGGCATTTAAATGCTGTAGGATGGAGCTGTTATGCAGAAAGTTTCTTCCTGAGATGCTAATAAATCTCTTACAAAGCCATGCTTGGATGTGTCAGTGGAACTTTGGCTGGGGCATCTGTAAGACCAGCTGTCTGGCTAGAATGTTGGGAGAAACTCCTGGGAATCTACCTGTGGAGTGTTGCAAAGTCAGTGCAAAACTTCTGGTGTGTTGTCTGCTGAGGGAACTGTGAGTCTTTCTGGGAAGCAAGGTGCAGTGCCAACAGAACCTGTTAGGAAGTTGCTTGGAGGAGAAGGGAGCACCTCTCAGCATGCACTCCACACAAGTGCTGTAGCAGCAAGGAAAGAGAGGAGCAGAGAAACGCTCTTCTCATGTTTCTCCTCGGAATCCTCCACTGACAATGTTTCCCTTCGTGCCAGCTGGCAAAGGAGAAATATCTTCAGGTTCCAGCTCCAATGTCACAAAGCAGGGCAATGGAGGGTGGATTCAAAGCTGAGAGGCAATAAACTAACAAATGGCACAGGAACTTTGAAAAGTACCTAAGTCATTGATGCCGCCACTTACTGCTGGGGAACCAAGGAGTTGTTTGGGATGGGATTAAGAATCCTTTTGGGGGGCCCGTGACATGGCTCAGTGGTGTATGCGTCTGGCTGGCAAGCGCAAGGGCCTGAGTTTGACTCCCGGAACCCACATACGAAAAAAGTGCCGGTGATATCGCTCAGTGGCACGGGCGCCTGCTGGGGCGCGAGGTCCTGAGGTCAACCCCCGGTACCCACACACACAAAAAAAAGAATCCTTTTGGGGGTATGTTAATTTTGAAATATGTAGGAAACACTTAAGTAAGGGTATTGACTGTGCAGATAAATATGTAAATCAGGTGTTCAGGTCAAAGAGGAGCTAGTTGTAACAAATTTTGCTGGGACAACTAGAAATCTATATGAAAAGATAAGAATCTCAACCCATTTTTTATTTCTTGTTTTTTAATTCTATTTTTAAAATTAATACATGGTTGTGATACATAATGAATACATTCATTGTGGGGAATTGGTACATGTACATATCACATCTTAGTCCTTTTACTTCCCATTCCCTTTCCATCCTTTTCCTCTCCCTCCATCTTTAGATCCGCTTCCCAACTGCAAAAGGTGTACCACCCTATTTCCTTTTGTCTTTTATTTTGTTCTTTAAATTATTTATACTTTCTTTCTCATATAAGAGACACCATGCAATATTTAACCTTCTGCATCTGATTTATCTCACCTAGCATTATGGTCTCAAGGTGCATCCATTTTCCTACAAATGACTCAAATTTATCCTTCCTTATGACTGAGTAGTACTCAATTGTATATACATATACCACATTTTCATTGTCCATTCAACTATTGATGGACATATAGGGTGTTTCCATGGCTAAGCTACTGTGAGTTGTGCTACTATAAACATGGGTATGCATGCATCACTGTAATGTCATGTCTTTAACTCTTTGGGGAACATACGCAGAAGAGTTATAGCTGTCAACCCATATTTTATACCTGTCTTAGTCTGTTTGTGTTGTGGTAACAATACTACAGACTTGGTAATTTACAATGAACACTAATTTATTGATTCATTGTGGTTCTGGAGGTTGGGAAGTGTAAGATCAAGGCATTGACATGTGGTGAGAGCCTTCTTGCTATAGCTTCCTATGGTGGAAAGCAGAAGGGTGAGAGGGTATATGCAACAGAGACAGAGATAAAAAGGGAGCCAAAGTGATTATTTCATAAGGAACCCACTTTTCTAGTGATATCATTAATCCATGCTTGAGATCCATACATCTCCCATTAGGCCACACTTTCTAGCAGTGTTGCATTGGGGATTAAATTTCTAGCATTTGCTATTTGGGGGACACATTCAAATGATAGCATTCTTCCCCTAGTCCCTCTAAGTTCAGATTCTTTTCACATGTAAAATACAATCATTCATTCTCAACAGGCCCAATATTTTAACTTGTTCCAGCATAAACTCACCAAAGTCCAGAGTGTTATCTAAATCAGATGTGGGCGAGACTCAAGGCATGATTCATTTGAGGCAAATACCCCTGTAGATGTGAGTCAAAATAAAATGTCGGACGGGAATAGGATAAATATTTGTATTCCTAAATGGAGAAATAGGAAAGAGAAAAAGGATAACTAGTCCTAGTAAGTCCAAAATCCAATAGGGTAAGCATCATTAAACCTGGAGTACCTGTATTAAACCTGGAGAATTATCTTCATTTACTCTATGGGCCCCCTTCTGGGCACTTTAGGGCAGGAGTTTCCCTGCAACAGGTTGGCTGGGCTCAGCCCATGCAGCAAGCTGTCACTGGTTGGAGTCTCCTGCCTGCTGCTCTACCAAGCTGGTGTGCATATTGGTAGCTCTACAGTTCTGTGGGCTCAAGGTGGCCCCACATCCATGGCTCCACTAGGTGTTACCGTAGTGAGAACTTTCTGTGATGGTCCTGCCCTGTGACGAGTCACTGCCTGAGCTTGCAGGCTCTCTCTTACATGCTTTGAAATTTAGGTGGAGGAAGTCCTGCCCCATAGCTTTTGCATTCTGTGAGCATCACATGGACACTACCAAAGTTTCTAGCTTGTACCTTCTAGAACAGTCTGAGCTGGGTTTGAAGCACAGCTGGGGTGACCAAGAAGTGCTGCACCAGAAGGAGGGAGCAGAGACTTGAGGGCAGAGAATGCTGAGGTCCTTTGAGTACCTCTCTGGAAACCTTACCATCAAGGTCTTAGCTTGCCTTGAAGATCTCTGTACCACCTTCAGGGTCATTCTCCCATGGCCCTGATGAGTACAACCTGGCTTCCTTCTATCCATATTGATTAGCAAAAGGTCACTTGGCCACATGCTCAGTATTTTCCCTCAAACATGTCTTGTTATTTTTATAGGAATAGGTTGAGTATTTTCTTACTCTTTCCATTTTTCCCCCTTTTTAATTGTAAATTTTACATTTAAATCATTTCCTACTACATTTTTACTGTATATTATTAGTAGAAGCCATGGAGTATCCTGAATCTTCTGCTGCTTATACACTTTTTCTTCCAAATATCCGAATATTCACCTTTGTATTCTGCCTTCCATAAAGTCCTAGGACATAGAAAATTCAGCCAAATTCTTTGCATTTTGTATAAGAATAACCTTTACTCTAATTTCGATATTTTGTTCCTCATTTCTGTTTGAGACTTTATCAGAATGGCTTTTATGTCCATCCATTTTTCTACCAGAATCTTAATCACTATCACTTAAGTAATCTATCAGAAATTTCACTCTCTCTACAGCTCGCTTTTTCTTCTGATTCCTCACTGGAATTGCCCTTAAATGCTTCTTTCTTGGCAAGTTGGGTGATTTTTTACAGCACTCACTTCAAAACTATTCTAGTCTCTACCCATCCATAGCCACTTCCACATTTCTAGGTACTTTTTCCAGCACCATCCTACTTGTCCAGTACCAATTTTCTGTCTTAATCTGTTTTGTTCTGCTATAACAAAATAACCAAGACTGGGTAATTTGTAAAAAATTATTTCTCACAGTTCTGGAAGCTGGGAAATCTAATATGAAGGTGGTAGCGACTGGCAAGGGAAGGCCTTCTTGCTGTATTATCCCATGATGGAAGGCTATGGGGGGATTCACTTCTGCTTTTTGGTGCCATTAGGACCTGCAGATGATGGGATGGTACTGTCCCACACTGAAGGCAAATGTGCCCCACTCAGTCAGTCCACTGACTCATACACCAGCCTTCTCTAGAAACGTGCTTACAGAGACACCCAGAAATAGTGCTTTATCAGTTCTCTAGGTATTTCTTAATCTCATCAAATTGACACCTAAAATCACTATCACAGTACCTTATATAAAAATTAACTGAGCATGAATTATAGACCCACATGAAAACTTGTTATGAAATTTCTATAAGAAAGCAAAAGGTACAAATTTTGCAAATATTTATGAAATATAATATCAAATCCATAAGATATAAAAATAATGAAGTTAAGTCCATTGAAGTTTGAAACTTCTGTAACTATGAAAAATATTGAGAGAATAAAGAGACAAGCTCTAAACTTCTGTAACTATGAAAAATATTGAGAGAATAAAGAGACAAGCTCTAGACTAAGAGAAAATATTTGTAAATTGTATGTCAGAGAAAGAATTTGTGTCCAAAACTCAATAATAAGAAAATAATGTAATAGAAAGTGAGTATGGTCTCTAGTTGCATCCATTTACCTATAAAAGCCTTGAGTTAAAATAATTTAGAAAAAAAAAAGAAAGAAAGTGAGTAAAAATTTCAGCAGGAATTTTACTAAAAAAAATACACGGATAGTGAAAAAGTACATGAAAAACATTCAAAACCAACCATCATCAGAGAAATGCAAATGAAAATTACACTGAGATACCTATTAAAATGGTTTCTTTTTTGTTATGTATTTTTTATTACTACATGTTTGCAGTACATAATGATTACATTTATCATGGGGAGTTTGTACATGTACATAACGCATCTTAATACTTTTTCAGTTCTTTCCCCTCCCATCTGTTTCTGGTCCCTCCTACTTGATCCCCTTTCCATTTGAAAAAGTTCTATTTCCATTTTTTTCTTTGATTTTTTTTAAATCCTTTTTTCCTTCCTTCCTTCCTTCCCCCTCCATCTCTTGTTCCCCTGCCCATTTGAAAAGGATTTCTCAGCTTCCTATGATCTATCCTTTATTTGTATTTTAACTATTTGTATTTAAACTTGTGTGTCTGGTTAATTTAAAAAATACACTGACAATGTCACATGCCAGATGCAACAGGAAGTCTCATACATTTATGCTGAGAGAAAATGTTAACATGACAGTTTTTTTAAAATATCAAATTGAACGTACCCTTATAATATCTAATAATCTTACTCTGATGCATATGTCAACGATAAATTAAAAATTATGTTCACAATAATTTGTACATAAATTTACCTGAACTTATAGTATATTTTGAATAGGAATGGTGAGAAGACATATCTTTGACTTGTTTTTGAAATTAAAAAGTATTCTGTCTTTTAACTTTAAATAGTATGTTAGCTGTAGGGTTTTTGTTTGTTTGTTTTGTTGTTGTTGTTTTTTTTTCTTTTGTAGATGTTGTCTATCAGGTTAAGGAAGTTTCCATTTAGTTCTACTTTGCTGAATGGAATAGATGTTGCATTTTTAAATGCTTTTTTGGAGATCTATTGATATAATTATATGGTTTTTCTTCTTTGATGCATTGATGTGGTAAACTACATTGATTTTGAAATATTGAATCAGCCTTGTATTTCTGGTGTAAAACCCACTTAGTCATTATGTATTATCCTTTTTATGTATTGCTAGATTGATTTACTTATGTTTTGTTGATAACTTTTGTGTCTGTGTTCATGGGGGATATCATTCTGAAGTTTTTTTTGGAGTATCATTATCTGGTTTTGGTATCAGAGTAGTGTTGGCTTTATGGGATGAGTTGGGAAGTGTTTTTTATCCTATATTCTAGTACAGTGTGTGATAATTAGTGTTACTTAATCTTCAAATGTTTGGTTGAATATGTCATTTAAACAATCTGGGCCTCATTTTGCTTTGTTAGTAGCATGGTGCTTTGATAAGAATTTGGGGCTTTAGACTCAAGCAATGGCAGATTAACAGCTGACTTTGATTACTCCCTGTGAAACACTGGGCAAGTTGCTCATTCTCTCTAAGCCTCAGTTTCCTTATGTATAAGATGGGAGGTTGTGAAGATTAAGTAATAATATACATAATATACTACTGACTTCAAAAGCTACTATAGGGTTGTAGTAATTAAAATAGTATGGTATAAAAAAGACACATTGAGCAATGGAACAGAATAGAGAGCCAGCAGTAATACAAATGTCTGTGCATCTACTACCAGCTGATTTTTGACAAAGGTGCTAAGAACACACATAGGAAAAAAGAGAGGCTCTTGAATAAGTGTTGATGGAAAAATTGAATATCCACATGCAGAACAATAAAACTAGACCCCCCTCACTACATGCAAAAGTCAACTCAAAATGGATTAGATTAAATGTAAGAACTTCAAATATGCATTTGCTAGAAGAAAACTTAAGCAAAGCTTTGGGACATTGCACTGGGCAGAGATATTTTGGGAAAACCTTAAAAGCATAAGGAACCAAAACAAAATCAGACAAATGGGGTTACATTACACTAAAAAGCTTCTGCACAGAAAATAAAGCAGTCATTATAATGAAGAGACAACCTACAGAATGGGAGACAATATTTACAAACTATACATCCCTTAAGGGATTAATATCCAGAATATATAAGGAACTCAAAAGAATAAACAACCCAATTAAAATGTACCATTGTTTTAAATAGAAGTTTCTCAAAAGATGATACACACATGGCCAATGCGTATATGAAAAAATGTTCATCATTAATCATGAGGGAAATGCAAATCAAAACCACAATGAACTATTACATCACCCCAGTAAGAATGGCTGTTATCAAAAAGACTAAAGTGATGGCAAAGATGTGGAGAAAAGGGAATCTTTGTGCATCGTTGGTGTGAGTGTAAATGAATACATTCATTATAGAAAATACTATGAAATTTCCTCAAAAATTAAAAATAGAACTACCATATGATCCAACAATCCTCCTACTTGGGTATATATCTAAAGGAAATGAAATTAGGTTGCAAAGAATTATCTGCACCTCCTTGTTCATTGTAGGACTTACAGTAATCAAGAAATGGAAACAACCTAAACGTCCATCAGCTGATAAGTTGTAAAGAAACTGTGGTACACGTAAAAAGGAGCGAAATTCTGTCATTTATGACGACATAGCTGGAACGAGATATCATTATGTTAAATGAAATAAAGAAGGCACAGAGAGACAAGCACCACATGATTTTACTCATATGTACATAGTAAAAAAGTTGATCTTCTAGAAGTTGAAAGTAGAATGGTAGTTACCAGAGACTTAAGAAGAACAGTAGGGGAGGAAGGGTAAAGAAAGCTTGACCCATGGGTACTGAGTTACAATTAGATAGGAACCAGAAGTTCTGTGTGTTATTGCAAAGTTGGGTGATTTTTGGGTAACAGTTATGCACTGTATAACTCAGTAAACTAGAAGAAAGAATTTTGAATGTTTTCAGTATGAAGAATTGATAAATATTTGAGGAGACAGATATTTAACCTGACTGAAACACTAGACAGTATATTCATGTGTCAAAACATCATATGCTACCCACAATTTTTGTTTTTTTGTGCCAGTTAAAAATTAAGTTAAACCAAGAAGAAATGCTAATTACCCTGATTTTAATATTACAAATTACAAATCGTATTCATTGACTGAACTGTCATACTGTACTCCATAAACATGGGCAATTATTATGTGTCAGTTAAAAGTAAAACAAATAATGTATTGTTTTAAGTGAATATATGTTTGCAATATTATACTACATATATTTATATATGAAGTATATATAATTTTTGCATTATTAAATAATTTAAATTTTGCTATTATACTATTTACCACTGTACTATTTTAAACCTTATTTTGCAGATAATATGACTTTGTATAAATAGACACCACTTAATTTCAGGTTTTCAGACCTTGTGATGGTTATTCAGACTTAACCTTTCTTTTCTTTTGATCAGATGCAGTGATGATTAACTATCAAAATGTTAGTTACTGGGCCAGTGAGATGGCTCAGCGGCGTAAGCGCCTGCCTGGCAAGCACAAGGTCCTGAGTTCGACTCCCAGAACCCACATACGAAAAAAGGGCCGGTGATATCACTCAGTGGCATGGGCGCCTACTGGCGTGTGAGGTCCTGAGGTTGACCCCCGGTACCCACAAAAAAAAAATTTAGTTATTTATTTGAAATTTGTAAAGGATAACCTAAAAAATAAAAACACTGTTCAACAAGGATTTTACCCTGTTGCAGTCAGCAAGGCTTATTTTAGGTTTTTAAAAAATGATAAACCTCATTATGTCAAAATATAAAGTGTAATGGCACAGTGCACCTACAGTATGCCATTAATTAAGACTAGGAGTGGAATGGAAGACTGGTGTGTCGGGAATTTTGACAGAGGCTAAAGTAACAAAAGTCTCTTTCTGTGACGTGAAATAATAGTTTCTATGTACAACGTCAAAAGTTAGGGAATAATCCTAAATCTGGAAAAACACACTAATGTATTGCTCTATTTTCTTACTTACAGCTGACTTTGGCCTGGCAAAGCAAAAACAAGAAAACAGTAAGCTCACATCTGTTGTTGGAACAATCTTGTATTCTTGGTAAGGATAATTGTCTTATGAGTCCCAGTCATTATATTTGACTGGGTTGGGCTTTCATTTCTATTTTTAGCTTGCAAAGAAATGAGAATTTTAGGAAAGACAGATTATTTAATAAGTTTTCCTCAATTACCTAAACACACAAAAAGAATTGTGGATCATTATGTGTGTTTAAAACAACCACCACAAAGATTAATCTTTCTTCTAAGATAGCTTTCCCCATATGGGGACTACTTTTATAACTTCTAAATTGGAGCAATCCTTGGTGCGTAATTGGTGTGCAATAGTTGTTGAATAAATTTGTGAATAAACTAGTAGAAGTGCTATCCAACACAACACTTGGGATATTTTATTACATCTACTTGTAGGCATCTACTTTTTATCTTTTCTACCTATAAACATTAAAGTCCAGGGAAAGGATTTTTATACCCTATTACCTATTCTGGTACCTGTAAAGTAGTTATTGAATAAATTTTATTTCATGAATGAATAAAAGACATATATATTTAGACACATGTATACAAAGTGAGTTTCTTCTTGAGTAAATCTGTGATGAATTGAGACACTTGTAACTTTAAAAAAAATACTTTGAGAGTTCTTTTGCAAGCTATTATTATGAAGTGAGAATCTTCTTTTGCTAATCACACATCATTTATCTCAATCTGTTGAAATTTGCAAGCCGATATGGTACTCAATATAATAGCAAATATTGGAAAAATATTCTGAAATATGATTCAGTGTGTCAAGCAATCAAGACACTTTCCTTTTCTTTTTTTAAAATTTGGCCTATTGTTGTAAATTTAGTCCTGGGGATAGAATTGAAAATAAATCTTCTTGAGAGAGGTTGGAAATTATCTTGAAATTACAGCCTTATTTTACAAAGTTCTTTCATATATGTATATTCAGAATAATGCCTGTAGAGGATGACTTTGGTTTATTTTACTGGAAATTTATTACATTTTATTTTCAAACTAGTTTCATGAGAAAATGCAAAAAGAAGGTGGCCAGGCTAATAGTCCTTGAAAACTGCAAGTTTACCTTCATATTTAACCTGTTAACAATAAGGCTGACCACCTATTACTTGCTATTAGAATAACTATTTTTTTCTTTACTTTTCATGGTTTTTCAGAAATAATGAAAAGCTAATCACAAAAATGTGAACTAGTAATATATTCTTGAACAGATTTCATTGTCAAAATTACAGAGTGGATAAAATACAAACTTAAATTTCAGTTATATTTGGTTTAAGCAGATTTTTGTTGCCAAGACTCTGAATTAAGTTCAGAATTGTTATTATGACACTTCCGTATATGTGTGTTTGTATAATAAATGTACAAACTTTGTAGGAAGAAATACAGAAGATGAGAATGATTTTGCTTTCTTATCCCAAAGACAGATCCATAATGCTTGTTAATTTTTAAATTAACTGGAGAGTTAGAAAAACTGAACCCTACTAATATAGATAAGCTATTATTTCATGTAGGTATATCGTGATTGTTTTAATAATGTGTGCAATGTGTTTTATTACCTTTCATCTTTCTATCAAGTCTTTGCTCTTTTAAATTACTTCAAAGTTTTTCTATTTATTTCTCTCCTTTTCCCTTTACCCTAGTTACTAGAAATTCCTTATTCACTGGGTTTAACTGTGAAGTTGTGCTTATTCTATCTTTCTTCCTAGCTTTTGATATCTTCCACTGTGTATGAAGTTAAAGAACTAAGTTCGAGATTATATTCTAGTACTTTCTTATCTTGAGATTCTCCAAAACAGACCATTAAGCAAGGATTCAAATGAAATTGTTTGTGAGAGATCCTAGGAAACACTAGTAGGGGAGTAGGAAAGGGAGACAGTGAAGTAAGGGCAGCTGGTACAATGAACGTTCAGTCAGGCTGGTAGGGCATCATATGAGATAACAGCATTGGAGCTGTTTTAGAGTTGTCCTATTGCTGGATGAGAAGTTGGAGTATTCTCTTCTCAGTCACAAGTGGGAACCCTCACGCTTGGGCTAGGAAAAGCCCTCAGACAGGGAGTCCCTGGGCACTGTTTGAGGTACTATCATGCTGACTCGGGCTGAAAAGTGAGTAGAAGGGGACCTGGCCGGAGTCCTGACATTGTCAGGTCTGTGATAACTTGAGTCTTAATTGTTTCAAATATAAAATGTCTCCTGATAAATTGTTTGATATGTCCAGTTTCTTTTGAATTTTCCATATCCTCATTTTGGTGCTTTCTCTGAATTTTTAAATTGGAGAAAAATAAAGTTAATTTCTTTCACAATCACTGTTCTGAGTCTTACACCTTGGGTCTTTTCTTAGATTATCCCTTATCTTAGAGTAGTGTCCCTTTACCTGTGGCGCGCGTGCTGCAGCAGGCATGCAGAGCCCTCTCTGTCGGCATGACAGCCAAGTGTATGAGCTGTTTTTTCTAAACTAAAACCTCAGTATTCCGGTTCAAGTGTAGTGTTGCCACTTTGTGATAAATTAGTGGCTTTTGGGTTGCAGTTTGGGCACTTGGTCTCTAAAAGGTTCACATGACATCACTTCCCTAGAGTACTTCCTTTCAAATTTTGTAATTTTTGTGTGATTCTTTGGAGCTCTGAACCTCTAAACATGGATTTGTGATGCCTGGGGAACCTCTATTCCCATTCCCCATGGTCCTCAAGTTTGATGAATTTTGTATTCCTATATAATTTTCCCTTTATTTTTTGCTTTGGTTCCTCTGATATTCATTGATTTTAGAGGAGAGAGTTCTCTTTATCAACTCTTGTAGGAGTTTCTTCTGTGCATTCTTTGTTCTTTACGCAGCTGCTAGATAAATGGTTTGCAGGCACATAACTGAAATGGTTGTGCTAGAAGAGAAGTTCAATAAAAGCTCCTTTTCTTCAATTGATTGATTTATTATTAGGCAAGTATTTGTTGCCTTCCCAAGGAAAATAATCTTTAAATATGGTTCTTGTTTTCATTTTTTTTTTAAATCTCTATTTCTTACTCTAATTCCAGAGAAAAAAATTGCAGACAATCTTCAACTACCTTTTCAGAGTAGATTTAGGATTTGAGTTTCTGGGAAACAGTTCATGCTAATTCTTCATGGAACATGTATTTGTTATTTAACAATTGAGTGTGATATAATGAAAATGGAAACATTTGGCTACTACTGGATGAGAAATTTTTTGAGACTGCACTGCTTATTATGATCCTATTCACATTATAACACTAGATAAGTGGAGAAGCTTGTAAAGTTGTTATTGGATAGATCAAAATAATCCTTTATAGAAACCTGGATAAGTTGAGACAAAGTGAAGCATGCCTAACTGCTGACTGTACCTCTTAAGGTCTTAAGAAAGCAATAAGGAACTTGGAATTTAAAATCTTAAAAGGCTTAAGACACTTCAGTCACTTCTGATTGCTCATGTAAAGACGAAGTTCTCAGCATGGCTATAACCTTGCAACCCTGTATGTTCAGGCCTTTGCCAGGTTCTCCAGCTTTATCTCAAGCCAGACTTTAGTAACTCCGCCCGGGCCCTCTGACTACAGGGCCCCTTACACATGCTGCTCCTGTTATCGGGAAAACCCTTGTCCTGCTTGTCAGCTGGTCTGCTCTTACCTATCCTTAAGCTCTCAGCTGGACTGTAGCCTTTTCAGGTGAGGCCTGGACAAAGTATAATCCCTCTGGTCTCTACATTCCATGTACTTTTCCTCCACACAGTTGAATATTTTATTTATTTTGTGATAGTTCATGATGATTTTGTTAACTACTATCCCCAGCACTGAATCCAGGAGTCTCACAAAAATATTTGCTATATGAGTGATCCAGTAATTCCGTAATTGTGAAGAATACCCAAAATGATGTGCTGTAAAGAAAATTGTTCTTTTATTGTGCAAAATATCACTTGCTATCATTCCTCCCAGTCCCTCACCCCCCTACTGTTTTTTTAGATTTCCAAAATGTTCCCCTTTGGAATTCTATTCTTCTAGTTAGCTGCAGAGTTTATTTCCTTACTTCATTCTGATCTCTACTTAAATGTCACTTGTATAGAGAGCGTTTCCCTGATCACCTGCCCAAAATAGAAACCTCCCTGCAGACTCAACTCCCAAATCTTGCTTTAGTATTTCATGGCCCTTCTTTCTTCCTGATCTTATATTGTACAGATGATCCCCAACTTTGGATGATTTGATTTACAGTTATTTTACTTTATGATACTGTGGAAGCAACATGCATTCAGTAGAAACTGTACTTCAAATTTTAATCTTTTCCTGGGCCACTGATGTGCAGTAAAATCCCTTCCAGGTGCTGGCAGTGGCAGTGCCACTGAACACAACCAATACTCCCTAGCGTACTCTCTTGCCAAGCTGTGATATTCAGCAGATTAGGGGTATTAAATGCATCTTTGACTTACGATTTCTTCCTATCAGAATATAACCCCTATGGTAAGTAGAGGAGCATTTGCATTTGGGTGGTTTATCATGAGTGTCTGCCACTAAAACACAAACATCAGGAGCATAGGATCTTTGCCTCGCTGGCTCATCACAATTTCTCCAAGACCCAGAGTCTGACTGTCAGAATCTTAATAAATATTCTGAATAGATAAAATGAAAATAAGTCATTCTTCATTTTAATGCAGTTAAAATCAGAGTGCTTACCTTTTTTTTTTTTTTTTTTTTTTTGGTTGTACTGGGGATTGAACTTTCCTGAGCAGGTACTCTGACACTGAGCTGCACACCAGGCCTTTTAATAAATTTTATTTTGAGACAGGGTCTAAGTTGCTAAGGCTGGCTTCAAACTTGCAATCCTCCTGCTTCATCCTCCTGAGGAGCTCGGATTACAGACTGTGCTACCATGTTCAGTTTAGTGTGCGTTTTGCCTGAATTGTAAGGTGCTGATGTATCTTTGAACTTTTCTTTCTTTTGCCTCAGTGAAGCCTGAAGTGAATGCTTTAATTTGGTACAGTAAGTACCTTGATGGCAAGCTCTATTGTTTTTCCATTTATTTATTGTTTATTTTATTTTTATATCTTCTATAATAATGGGACCAAGTAGGATATTCTAAAATGATGTTTTAAATGAACTGATTATAATTTATTGAGACAAGTAGTTTTCTATGACTGATAAATTGACCTTGAGGGAACCTGCAAAACGGCAATTTTCAAAAATAAGAGCATAATTGGAACAAGAACATAGCATTGATAGGTAGGTCGGTAGCTCATTGTCACAATCACAAGCTCTAGAATCAGACTGCCAGATTTAAACTCTGTTTTAAGTCAAAGCCTATTGTTGAAGGTTATAAATTACTGAACTCCATGCCTCAGTTTCTTTGTCTGCAATATGGGGTTAGTGTTTTTGCCATGTCCTAGGATTACCATGAGGTTAAGTGAAGTAATGTCTATACATCGCAGGTGTCTGGTAAGCACTCACTAGGTAACAGCGACTGTTATACGCCATTAGACTGAAGTTTGAAAGGATGGTACTCATTTGAATGTATAGATTGTATTGTGCCAAGAATCAGATTTGGTTCTTCATAGTCACAATAGAGAAGAATCAATTATATTGTGGTTTTTTTGTTTTTTTGTTTGTTTGTTTTTTATGTGGGTACTGGGAGTCAACCTCAGGACCTCACACTTGACAGCAGGCGCCCATGCCGCTGAGCTATATCACCGGCCCTTTTCTCGTATGTGGGTTCCAGGAGTTGAACTCAGGTCCTCGCACTTGCGGGCAGGTGCTTATGCCGCTGAGCTATCTCACTGGCCCTTTTCTTTCTTTTTTTTTTTTTTTTTGTGGGCATATTGTGTTTATTTATAGCTCCTTTCCCCCTTTCTGTCTCTATATTTGGTTCTTGGGTGGCTTTTTGGTTATAGTAGGGACCAGGATTTTTCTAGAAGCCAGGGCGGAGAAGCTAAGAATTACGAAAGTGAAAGAAGATGCTCTTAGCATCCAGACATAAAGACCTACAGGAACAGAGCTGTCTGTAGTGGTGCTTTGATCGGGTGGGCAGGGGATGTCATCGCCTGGAATTGCTTCTGTTATGGCTCTTCTGTGGCCCAACAGGATAAGATTTATTTACCTGAGTAGTGTCACCTCTCCCTGTCCCCACCCCCAGGAAGGAGGGAGGGGTGGTGGGAGGGAGAGAGAGAGACAGAGTGAGAGAGAGACACACAGAGTTGTTGTATTATGTTGTCTGCTTGTTAAGTGGGAGGGAGTTTTGAATGAACTTATCATTTAATTGCACAAATGGAATTCAAATACATCTTAAAGACTCAGTGGAATAGGTCACATGGTCTCATGAATATGAACAGAAGATGCTGAACAGAAATTATTAGCATACATTAATAACATCCCACCGCATCACGTCTAGCTTTATGTTACTAACGCCATAGTTTTGCTTATTTTTATTTATCTAACACTTATCGAGAGCTTACTAATTGTTAGAACTGCTACGTGTACTTAATAGTCATTTAATCCTCAAACGTCTTTAAGATAAATGTGACTATTTAAGAAGTAATCTTAAAGGAGTGATTATATCCAGTGTCATATAGCTAGTAAGTGGACAAGCCTGGATTCAAATCTAGATAGCTTGATTCCAGAGTGTGGGCTCTTTGCCATTCTGCCTGCCAACTGAATAGTGAATAATTGGTGGACTTAACTAATATGTCATGAATTAAAATATTGCATTATGATTGATGTTTTCTTCAGGGGTATTGTGATTTTTTCCTGTTAAAAAGTACACATTCCAGGCGCCTTCATCAATTTAATGTATTTATTACTTGCCAAGTTTTACTTTTATTCAACTAAAAATTCTTTAAAATTTTTCTAACTTTCATGGTTTTCTCATTATTCAACACTTAAAAATGTTTAGATAGGTTTTCAATAATAACAGCAAACTTGATAAAACTTGAGGTAACTTCTGAATTCAAAATGAAAAGTTATGGAGTTTCTGGAAAAGAAGAAATACAATTCCAAGTTAGGAGCATTTATGGTTTCATATAATTTCAACATTATAGTGTCTTTCAATCACCTGACACCATAGTTTATGGACAGGTAAAGAAATACTGTAGACAGTCAAGTGTGCCTGGTTTTCATTTTGTGCGTCCCTAGCAACGTTAAACCCTGTTCAGCCAAGATTACAAGTATGAATATCGATGCATCATGCTGTGCTCATCGTAGATTTTTCAGTCGGATTTGTTCTGAACTCCCTAGCAGCATGAGAAGGAAGATAGGAAGCTCTTTGATGACTGATTCTGTCAGTGAAAGCCCTCGCTTCTTTTATCGACAAGTAATTCGAAGTCATTTATCTTCAGTTTTTACATCTTATTTTCCTTGCCTTTTTATAGTCTTCATTTTTTATAAGTAAACACAAATCTGTAAATATTTGAACTTCTCTCTTTATACTTGTTTTATTTTTCTAGTTTGTCATTTTAAATATTGACACTCAAGTCACTATGTATATATAATTATATATATAATTTCACATTTCCTATTGGAAAGAGGTGTAAAAGGGACTGCATAACAGTGCAATGTGTTATATTAGCATGCTTTTCTGGAAGGGTTGGTCAAAAGAAGTGTCCTCAAATTTACCTCAAATTAATTTATTTAATAATTAACAAATTGGGAGGTTAGTTGGTGAGGAGGAGATGTATACTTTAGTTATCTATAGTACTGCTGTTTAATAATCAATTCCAGTTGCTCAAAGAAGCAGTTTTTGGGGGCTTGCTAGGCAGTTCTCACCTGGCTGACTCAGGTAGACAAGCTGCACTGCGGCACTGGCTCAGCTGGCAGGTCCACATTGGCCTCATTGTTCTGGCATTTAAATTTAAACAGAAGATGCTGAATAGAGACTGTGAGGGTCCCCACATCTCCTCCATGTAGCCTTGATTTACATTACAGTAGTAGAGCAGAAGTCCAAGTGGATGAAGTGAAGTGCAAGGCCTCTATAAGGCTAGTCTTGGATGTCACTTGGATGTAGCAGGTAGCAGCCCACCTGCTACAGTCTAGTGGTCAAAGTAAGTTAAGGCCAGCCCAAGTTCAAGGGCATGGGGATATACTTTTACCTCTACAGGGAAGGATATGTACAGAATGTATGGCCATCTTCAATACAACACAATGCAGCGCAGTAAGTCATTCGAAAAGAAGCGTAACCCACTTAATAGCTTCAGAAGTCAAGACCCATGAAACAAAGACATAGTCTATTTGAAATACTTAGTGTTGGCACATTGGCCCCAAGTCTCAGAATGAAGTGTGGCAGGCTGGTTTCAGTCAGATGATAGAAATGACACTGTGAACCAAGTAGAGGAATTTTAATATGAAGAATGTTTAACTGTGACATAAGAATAACAATGAAATAGAAGGAAGCTCAACATGTTATCCTAGGGCTGCTCAGCTTACCCAGGAAGGACAAATTAAGAAGGGCTCAGGTGCGGTAGCCCAGCAGTTAGCAGAGAAGTCGCCTGAATGGGCCAGGTGGGAGCTAGTCTGGAGCTGCTGAGCCAGTAGGAGCAGCTGCCTGCAGGGCAGGAGGAGGAGCTAGCAATCAGTACCCATGGCATGGGCACACAGCAGAGGTTCAGTACCAATGGCACAGAGGGCCTTCAGAGTTGAGCACCACTGGGAGGGAGGAATGGTGAGTCCAGGCTCTGCACATGAGGCCCTTACAGGGCGTGGGCAGTGCTGGGCTCTGGTTTCTGGATAGAGGCCTACGTTAAGATGGTACCACACTGAGGCTGCAGTGTTACAGGAGAGTGTTCTGAGCCTGGGGCTGGGACACGCTCTACAGGCCAGTCCCATACTGTATTGCCTACCCCTACCTATGCCAGAAGTTGCAGGAAGCCTTAAGTGGATATTACAGCACTTACCTCTCAGGAGCACATGACTTAGTCTTTTCCTGCAAGGAGAATTCAATTTAATTTGGCTACACACACACCCACCCACCCAAACACACACACCCTCATACACACACACCCCTGTACACACATACCCATACACACAGACAGAGCTAAGTCTGGAAGGGTGAAAGTTTAGAAAATCCTGTGATGCTTGTCATGAGACTGCATCAGGTTTACATGAAAAGCCCTCGGGACAGTAGAGAGCCGTGGATGGAACAGGGACCTGGCTGTGCTGGAGAACTCAAGGGAAAGACCAAGGAAGTGGGGTGGGTGCTGTGCCATCTGCACAGTAATTGTGCCACATTTGGTCTGCTACATAAAGATTATATAAAGTGACACATTTTGTTCAGATTCAGTTGTTAATGACAATACGTGCTTAGATGTAACAGGAGGTCAGAAAGGAAGGGGAAAGACAGCAATGCAGTGATAGTGAAGAGGAAGAGTGAGGAAGTCAGGGGATTTAAACCACAGGGCAACCCGAAGCCAAATTACCACCTCAGAGGCAAAGGAATTAAAGCACCATTTTAGTTATCTTGCAGGGCTACGTTCAACTTGTCTTATTCTTATAAATGAGCTACTCCAAGCAATCTTTCCAACCATATCCCTTTACATCCATTTATGTCATAACTTATTTAGCTAGTATTAGTCGTTTATTGGTGTTACTAATTTTTAAATTTAAATTATTTTTAAAATCGTGGCTTGTTGGACTGTCGGTAAGAACTGCAGGGGCTGTGTTGTATGCATATATAGATATGCCAAAATGAAACCCATTACTCTCCATAGCTAATATGTATTAATACAAAAATAAGATTCAGAAAGAACCCTAGGAACAATAGTACAATGCCAATAAAAGAAAATCTTTTAAAGTGCCAGAGATTGTATTCTTAAAACACTGTAGTAGGATTTAGTCAGAAGTCCAATATTTTGCAATGCAAATGTCCCTTTGAGAGAGGACTTAAAAAAACACACATTTATAGCAAAACTTTCAAACTGAGACAATATATGGCCTGTAGTAAAATGTCAAAATAAAGATTTGAAAATGTGAACTGCTTGTAACCTTGATACACATTTGTCACACTAAGCCATTTAAAAACCATCACTTTCACAGAAAGACATTTTTGAGGTCCACATATTTGGGGGTTGACGTTTGAAGATTCTGTGTACATGAGCTAAATTCATTTTATGCTCTAGGGGCCCAAACTGGCCTATTTCCCAGTAAAGCACTGCTCTCTCAGTTTGCGCAGTTGCCACTCACCTTATTTTTTCTGAATTCACTTCTGATTTTCATAGATCTGCTTCATCTACAGACTTGGTAAACAGTGCCCTGAGCTGCAGCAGTGACAGAAATAAGGAGGGTTGATGGGTTGCCTGTGTAGCTGTCCCTTCCCTTAGGAGCCAGTAGAAGCCAGTGCAGATGCTAGACCTGGGTTACCTGGGTTTAATTTGAGCTCTACACCTTCCTCTTTGACTTTGGACATACTACTAAAATTTTTCTGGGCATCAATTTCCCTACATGAGTGGTGTGTGTGTGTGTGTGTGTGTGTGTGATTATCTACATCATGGGATTGTTGTAAAGTTTACAAAGAGGGATGAAAGATAGCATAACAAAGTTAGCAAGTATTATCTGTCATCAGGCTGAGAACAAGAGCCTAATTCATTTTTTTTTTTTTTTGTGGGTACCGGGGGTCGACCTCAGGACCTCGCAGGCCAGCAGGCACCCGTGCTGCTGAGCGATATCACTGGCCCCTTTTTCGTATGTGGGTTCTGGGAGTTGAACTCAGGCCCTCGTGCTTGCCAGGCAGGCGCTTACGCTGCTGAGCCATCTCACCAGCCCCAAGAGCCTAATTCTTTATGAAAACATTTCTTCTCTTCATTCAAATTGCATGGCGTAAATGGCTAAGTGAGTCCCACTGTTTGAGAGATCTTGCCACCTTGGCCATACCTACGAAGGTAAGTTCTGGCATTCATGCCTCTGTTGCAAAAATGATAGCAGTAGGAATATTTCACTGATTCAAGGTGATTCAAGTAGAATTCTTTCCTGAGAATGTGTTAAGCTTGGACTCAGTGAACAGAATTGAAGTTAAGATGAAAAAGGCCTAGGAGTATTTGGTGACCATGTTTGTAGCCATGGAGGAAGCCAGTCTTTTAGAATAAGGTCAACACTTGGAGAAAAGTGAGTTCTGGCAGTGTCCATGTCCTAGAATCCACTTTCTGAAGATCCAGCTCAGCTTCATGCTCCTTGTACTTACAGAAAACTGTCAATAAATTTCTCTCTTTATTTACTGGGTCTCTTTCACTTGTCTCTTAGTTTGGGTTGCCCTAAAAGCTGACCCTGAGACAAGGATTCAAATAAAAGTGGTTTATTCTGGAGGTGATAGTAGGACACATGGGTAGGGGATGAGAAGTGTGATCAGGAAGGGAAAACTATAGATAAAGGATTTTTTGAGCAAGTTGTCACTGTGGGCAATTATGGCTCAAACCTGTGGAAGAACTCAGAAGCCAGTTTAAACAAATAATTCAGAATGATCCCATTCAAAAGGAGACAGTGGAGTATTTATCTGTCAGGTCTTCTCAGGCATTGATTGAGGGCCATCCCTGGAGTACCACTGATTCACTACCACTTCCAGCCTATCAAGCTACAGACAGAGAAGGCCAAAGGATTAAAGAAATTTCAGACAAACCTGCAAATAGTTGGAATTCAATCCGGTGTGCTCCAAAGAAGTAAAACCGTGGATGTCAGTAGGACATCTACAGCATCTGCTTTCAGTTTGTGATATGAGCCATTTCGCGCTACAGATGTGCCTGCACGGTGGCCTTCAAGACTTTGTCCATGTACATGGAAGCTCTATGCATGATCCTCTCTATTCTCTGAAAAATTCCAATTTCTCTCTATGATCCCTGGACATATTCTTCTAGTTAGAAGGCCTTGATGAAGTCCCAGACAGCTGTTTTTAGATTTTCCTCACAGTTAGGTTGGGATTGAGGAATTTTTTTCTCACCCCCAGAAACTTTCTTCCTCCCTGTAGTTCTGAGCTGCCCCTGCTTGCACTGAGTTTGCAAGTAAGATAGCAAAACCTAGTGATCATTTATAAATAGGTGTGATAGTAATGACTTTATGTTGGAAACAGACAGGAACATTTTCTCTGTGAGAGTCTCTACTACTTTGTATAAAGACTATGGCATGTTGATTTGGAAGTTGCTTGATTGCTTTTTTTTTCCCCACCCTGTTGATAAGGAGTAAGAGTACACATTTTTATATAACTTTATGTTTAGTGAAGGGCATTTGTATAATTATATACATTGTATTATCCTTCTTAGTGAAATCACTATAAATATTTTACTTGAATTTTAAAAGCTGGTGATATTTGGCTTGAATACAAATAAAAAGTATATGATGTCCTCTTATAATGCCAAATATTTTTTCCTAAAAATAAATCATTGGAGACAAGCAAACTGCAGTTGATGTATAATGAGAAATTTCAAGGCCATTGGGTCTAAATTTTTTTTTTTTTTGTGGGTACCGGGGGGTCGACCTCAGGACCTTGCGCGCCAGCAGGCGCCCGTGCCACTGAGCGATATCACCGGCCCCTTTTTCGTATGTGGGTTCTGGGAGTCGAACTCGGGCCCTCGTGCTTGCCAGGCAGGTGCTTAAGCCGCTGAGCCATCTCACCGGCCCCCATAAATTTAATTTGTGTTTGTGCCTCACAGTATATCATTTGATGGCTGGAGTGTAAACACTGGGTGAACATGACCCACTTGTTTAATTGTCCAGACTTCTCACTGTATTTACAGTTAATTGGTTCTTATTTGGGTTCTCTTAATAGAGACCATAAAGCAGTAGGATTAGAGAAACAAAAGGAACATTTAGCCTGAGTTCATTCTTGAGGCCAAGATATAACAAGTGCTCATCTCTTTCATTTCTCACCATCTTCATGACAAATTAAAAGGGGAGAAGTCTCTGAGGAAGGTGATTTATAAGTTCTTTTTACTGTTTTGGGCCTATGAACATTTCTATAACCAGAAAGCAGAAAAACAAAAAAACAAAACAAAACAAAAAAAAAACCCAAGAGTGTTCTTATGTCTACTGGAAGTCCTTCTTTTATAACTTGAAACTCTTGGGTTTTAGTGGCCATGGAAAGCTATTAGTGATTTCACAAAGAAGGATAATACAGTAACTTGTTGACAAAAGTTTCTTATATTGTTTCCTTATTACAAAAGCAGTTTATTCTCAGTGCAGGAAAATAGTCCACTAAGAGCACTTATAATCCTACCAAGCCAGAAGGGGAAAAAGCTCACAGAAAACAGGTTAGCATCCCAATTTCAAATCCTCTTCTAGACAAACACACACACACACACACGCACACACTGAATCAATAAGTGCTTTTCTATAGCTTCAGGTTTAATCACCCATACATATTCTACTATCTGCATAAATCATAATTTTTTTAAATTAGTCTTCTTTTTTAAAGATATTCCAGGGCCGGTGAGACGGCTCAGCGGCTTAAGCGCCTGCCTTGCAAGCGCGAGGGCCCGAGTTCGACTCCCGGATCCCACATACGAAAAAGGGGCCGGTGATATCGCTCAGTGGCACGGGTGCCTGTTGGCGCGCGAGGTCCTGGGGTCGTCCCCCCGGTACCCACAAAAAAAAAAAAAAAAAAAAAAAAAAAAAAAAAAAGATATTCCAATTATTTCCAGCTTTTCCCTAGCTCATATAATATAGGGCATGTATAATTGGCTAAAATTAAATTAGAAATAAATGACAAAGTCCTATGTGGCAAAATTACCTTCTAACATACCATCCCCTCCTAGCCCCCAAATAAAAGACCATGACTACACTTGTCTTAGAACTTAAAAATAAAAAAAATTATTTTTGGGTTTATTATTTCAGACCTTTCTGCTATGTACAACCCAACAATCCTTTGATTAAATCAAAGCAGATTCAGTGTGTGGGGAAGCCATAGTGCATTTTTGGTGACACATTCCCTAGTTTTTGAAATATTCCATATCAGAGCTGGTTACAAAAGGATGGCTTGATGACTTCATGTTCTCCTTCTTTTGCCTTGGAACAAGCTGCTTTCACTCAACTCCTGCCTCTCAGGGCCTGTGGTCCTGTATGAGACTTCTTTATCCGGCTGCTGGGAATTTGAAGAAGTCATGGTGGGAGACAGTAGGACACGCTGATTACCAGGGAGAAGGTGTCAGCATATAGCTAACATTACTTGCTTGAATTGCTTTGGACTACTGAGAAAACAGAGCTGGAGTATTTCTCTAGAACAGAAGATAGCAGGAGAGCCTGGAAGAAAACACATACTTGGAGCAATGAGAGGGAATGTGGTATTTCCATATACATGAAGATTCTCCCTTCCATGTCACCACAAGGAAATGAACACAGTGAGATGTGTAAGAAGTGGAGTTTGTCTTAGCTAATTTTGCTTTAATAACCAAAACACACAGATAGTGAATTGGGCAGGAAAGATTCAAACTTGGGTTTGCCTAACATTATAACATTAAAAAAGACAACAAAAAATTTTAATAGCAAAATAGGTGGAAAAATAGCATATGGGGGAAAATGAGTGACTGGGGATATTCATTGGTGATCAGTTTCTCATTTTCTTGAAGAAGTTTCTCATTAACTTCTTGACTGTTAAATTTTGTCTTGACCACTAAAGCAATAATGGCTGACCTTATCAGTGTCAGAGTGTCAGTGTCTGAGTTTAAAGCACGTCTGTCTTGATTCAAGTCCCTTTTGACAGAGTAGTTTTGGGTCGAATTATTCTGCTGCACTATTCAAGAGTTTCAAGCACTATTGCAAAGGGCCATGCCAGTGTCATTTCTCAGGTTAGCAGGGCCTTTCCTCCTAGTCTATTGTATACAATTGGAAAAAGATTTCGTTATTCTGTTTATGTTCTGGTCATATGAGTAAAATAATGTTTCCTTGATTATAGGCATCACCTACCTTAAGCTACTTATTTTCAAGTTTTGTGCTATTGAATTTTGATATGTAATTCGTGTTCTGATCAAATCAAGTGTTATCCTGTTCCCTGCTGCTGCCACATTCTGGGGAGCAGTAAAGCAAGCCCATTGAAAAACGCAGGCAGTGTGCAAGGAGCTCTGGGAGCTCAATGAACTGAAATCAGTGTGTGCCCAGGGCTGTGTGAGGAAGGGGTATTTGACATGAATAGATTGGTATTAGGAGGACTTGGTAGGAGAGAGAAGGTTTGACTTAAAACTTCATGGAGATGACCCTGCTCCCTAACTGACTGAGAAATTAGAAGCTGTCAGAAGTGAAATTCCACAAGCCTCTGTCTCCATGTCTCCCCACTTACGCACATGTGTCCCAGTGATTAACCTTCTCTCATGTGACTGCTTCCACAGCCCAGCCCCCACTGGCGACACCACTTTCTCAAGAGCCTCACTCCGGCAACTCTCCTCTGCTCTTCTGCATCAATTTCTGTGCTTCTACTACTCAATTCCTTTCAATTTACTGGCATCTTGTCATTTTCCCTATCTTAGAGAAAAGAAAAGCTGTGAAAGAGAAGATGCATATAGTTGATGCTGAGTAAGTACTTGTTCTGTGAACAAATACACTTAAGAAACTAAAGCTTTTGTAGAGATTTATTTATTTATTTATTTTGGTACCAGGAATCGAACTCAGGACCTTGTGCTTGCCAAGCAGGCACTTGTGCCACTGAGCTATATCCCTGGCCCTTGCAATAATTCAAGTTTGGGTTGATTTAGACCTGCTGGTGAATGATAACAAAAAAAAAAATAGAGGTAGGATATAAGCTTTGAAGGAGTAATTAAAAACTCCCAGTGACATATTGTATACATATGGGACACAGAAGAGGAAATAGCCTGTAATTTTAGGATCTTATGCTTGATAATAAGATTAATTGGTGGTACAACTGATGGCAGTATATGTCACAAAAGGGGTTGGTTTTCTTCTATTTCATTTCTGTGTTTCATATAACTTTTCTTCTAAGAATAAAACACTATCATTTTAATATTACAGATAATAATCGGCCAGGTAATATTCTCTTTTGAGATTTTAACTAATGTTATATGATTAACAGTGAACCCAATTGGAACTTCTGATCACTTATAGTTTTGATTAGTATTTTCAGTTGATTGAGAGTGGGACAGATGACTCAGAGTTGAAAGCATTCACTCACTCTGCCTGGGACCTCCCAAAGTATTCCCACAGCCTCAGCGGTGATGGGAATCACTCTCGACACAGCTAGTGCTTAGCCCAGACCCTGAGCATTGTGACGACCTAAGCACCATATTTTGCTAGAATTCCTTAGTGAGTAGATTATCTCTACCTTTTTTCTCTTTCAGTCTTTTTCTTTTTAAAAAATTTGCAACCATATTTTATTTGGTTTGGGACATTTCTTCAAACAGGTATAGAGTGAACATTTATTATATTTTTTGGTTGTTAGATGACCTTATGACCACATTTCCTGTATTTGGGTAAATTTTTTACCTAACGAATATTCTGTCCGTAAGCAAATCACTAGAAAGGTGTGTTATCAGCCCTTTGCAGCTGTAGTGCAACCATGTGACTTAGACTCCATCTGTCAGCTCTCCTCCTCAAGGCTTGGATTTACTTGTGAGAAATGGGAGGGCGCATGCATTGGAAAGAGTCCAATTTGGATGGAGGCAAAAGTAGTGTGGAAGATGGCATTGCTGGGGCCCTGATGTTTACTGGAACATGGGAGCAGGGTTGGCAGCCAGAGTATAGCAGTTAGCAGAAGCATAGGTACAGAAGCTGTTGTGACTCTTACTATGGCTACTGTGAGGGGACTCTGTGAGGGGACCCTAGGGAGCTAGATATCTGGAAGTACTAGAAAAAGAGGCTCTTTGCTGAACGTGCTGTTGAAGACTAGAGAGGCAGGCAGGAAAGGACAGATCTGGGTAAAGGTACGCTTCTTGCCACATTACTCTACTCTTTGCCCCTGTAACTATATTGCATTCTCTCTGTGTGTCATGGTATTTTCTCTGTATTGTCCAGTAGAATAATATTCCTGTGGATTAGGACCCGCCCTAATCAAGTAAAACTTCATCTTAATCTAATTACATCTGCAAAGTCCTTCTTTCTAAATAAGGCCCATCCATAGGCAGTGGAGGACTTCAACATAACTTTTCAGGAAACACAGTTCAATGTGCAGCAGCATCTAGGTGTTTAGGGAAGATATGAGGTAGGATTTGCAGAGAAAGGGACATACAGTAAGTAAGTTAGTCTTGAGTAGGTTGTTTGAGTTGCTTTTGAGATAGTGAGGGTATCATGTCCAGTTAGCAAATGTTACATTTCTGGGACTTCAAGAGAGAGCTCCTGGCTGGTGAGGAGACACAGGGTCCTCAGCATCTGTGTGAGATGAACATGAGCTGAAGACCTCGGGAGGCGAGAATACGTAAGGGGCAGATAGAGAGGAAGCCTTGGGGGAGGCTTGGAGGGAGCATACACACAGGAGGTAGACAGAAAGAAAACTAGGAGAATATAGTGTTAGGCAAGATATGAGAAAGTTTCCAAGGAACCTAATGGTTTTCTAAGGTCAACAGTATCCAGTGCTGTAGAGCAGCAAAGTACTGAGAAGTGTCACTTTCATATGATTCCCTGTGAAGGACTAAAGAATGTCCTTTTTATTTTTAGATGGGCAGTGGTTGTCTAGAGCTTCAAGGGAGAGGTAAGGGCTGAGGTGGGAGGGAAGGGTGATGACGAGCAGGGGTTGGTAGAACCAAGGCAACGGCCAGCAGAGGGAGCTGTGCTGTGAGGGAAGACGAGGAGGGGGTGGTGCTGAGTCTCCAGATATGGAGACGATGAGGGGGAAGGAGGTGAGAGGGGCGAGAGAAGGAGCAGGCAAGGACTGAGGATGCAGCTCCTGGTTCAGACAAAGAGCCTTTGTTTTTGTTTTTTGTTTTCCTCTTGAGCGCTTTATTTAATATGAAGAGAAAGTTTTTAAAAAATCTTTGGAAACTACTGAATTATATGTTCTGGCTCTAAAAAAAACTATTGATCATTAAATATCTCTGTACACAGAGTAATTTACAGTAATAGCTTGACTGAACACATTCAGACAGTCCTAGGTTAGTTTTAAGGTTATGTTTTCAAAAGGACTTTAATCAACAGGAATAACTATTAAAACTATAATTATTTGCACTTCGCTTTATGAATAACATAATTTGGATATGTATAAATTTCAACTTTTAAATTTTGGCTTCCATTTGAAGAGTAAAATCATTTCTCAGCACTGAACTATTAAAAGTGCCTGTGGAGCTTTTTATACCAAAATGAGATTTTAATACTCGTTCAATTTTTAAAGTATATATTACAGTTTAATAAAAATACATTTTTATGGCTGTTTGAGTGGTTAATGGTAGTGATACCTTTTTGAAAGGTACAATGTACTGTTTGTTATCATTATAAAAGAGGTTCATGCTGGTGAGAAGAATTTGAAAAATGCAAAACAATCAAGAAATTAAAATCACATATGATTCTACCATCTAACTCTAATCAGTATTTCAACATTTTAAATTCTTTTGTATTATGAAATATTTAATAAATATGACACACATACATTCATGCACACCAAGTTTCAATGCATTCTGCTTTGTTATATTTGTTTAAAGATTCCTCCCCCCCCAGAAATATTATAGATTCAATGGAAGTCTCCTCCCTTTCTGTTTTCCCTCACTCCGCAGAGGTAGTGACTCCCCAGAAGTGCACATCCTTCCTGTGTTTATTTTATACATTCACAACATGTGTGACTATTCATTATCAGGACCAGTGAGGGCCACTGGTAGCTGAAAGCCCTCCCTCCTCCTAGAATCCCCATAGGAGGGTCTCACTGACACTTTTGAAGAGGTCCTGAGTGGAAGCCTCTGAGCAGAGGAGCCTGCGCTAGTAATTCAGACCAGCCTTGAGTGTGGCCTAGTGGGGCTTAAGGAGGACAGACTGAGTTCTTGCCTGTAATTTCCTCCAGAATCTGTGGCATATTGGCTGTGCCCTAAGTCTGGTGTGGAGGTGGTAGCTCCTCCCGTGAAGTCTGCCAGGCAAAGGTTGGTATTTGCCTTGGGCCTGCCTGAAAGATTGTACATAGGATTTTAGCCTGGAGATAGACTTCTCAGTACGGCGATTCTATGTTTAACTGTTTGAGGAACTGCCAAACTGTCTTCCAAAGTGGTTGCCTCATGTTCCATTCCCACCAGCAATGTGTGAAGGTTCCAGTCTCCCACAACTTTACAAGCAGCCCTTAATAGCTGTCTTTGATCACAGCCATCCTAGTGCGTGTGACGTGCTATCTCACTATAACTGCACTTTCAATTTGCATTTTCTTATGACCAGTGAAGCTGAATGACTTTTTTTTGGCTCATTTTTATATTGGTTTGTATTCTTATTACTTAGTTGTAAGAGTTTTTACTTATTTTGGATAGTAGACCCTTATCAGATATGTGATTTGTAAATGTGTTCTCTGACTCTGTGAGTTCTCTTCTCATTTTCTTGATAATGTTCTTTGAAACAAAAATGTTTAATTTTTGTGAAGTCCAGTTTATTATTTTGTTTGGTTGTACTAAGTGTCCAAGAAGCTATTGCTTAATCACAAGTCACAAAGACTTATACCTATTTTCTTCTTTTGCCTATGCTTTGTTCTGAATTCTGTACTTTTATTATCTTTTATATTTAGGTCCATGATCCCATTTCAAGTTAATCTTTGTACGTGGAGTGAGGTAGGATTCCAGCTTCATTCTTTTGCACGTGGTTACCATTTATTGAAATAGCTATTCTTTGCCTATTGAATTGTCTTAGCATCCTTGTCAATTAACAATGAATATAAGGGTTTATTTCTGGCTCTCCTTTTTATTTCTTTATGCTAAATCTGTATGAGTATCCTTATGCCAGTCCCACAGACTGTTGATTCCTGTAGCTTTGTAGCAAATTTTGGAATCAGGAAGCAATGAGCCCTCATACCTTTGTTATTATTTTTCAGGATTGTCTTGTTTATTCTGTGTCCCATGTGTTTCTGTATAAATTGTAGGATCAGCCGGTCAGTTTCTGCAAAGGGGCCAGGTGCATTAAATCTGTAGATCAATTTAGGGAGTATTCCATTATGGTAGGCACATCCTAATATAATCCTGGAACCTGTGAATATGTTTTTATTTTAACATGATAAATGGGAATTAAAGCAGCAGATAGATTTGAGGTTGTTGGGCCCCAGTGAAATGAAAAATACCTTTAAATGTGGAAAAAGGAGGCAGAGGAGGGTCAGAGTGATGTGATATGGAAAAAACTCTACAGGTCATTGTTGACTAAAGAGAGAAGTGACAAGGAGATTTGTTCTCCCCTGAAGCTTTTAGGAAGGGCTATAGTCCTAAAAAACTTTGACTTTAATCCAGCATGAGCCATTTCAGAAACACCCAGAATTATGAAATTTGTGTTTTAAACTACTAAACTTGTGATTATTTGTTACAGTATCAAGAGAACACTAATGGAACCATTTAACAATAGAAAGCTTCCAATTTTTGAACACTAGAAGTCTTTCCCTTAAAGTCTATTTTTCTGCTTTCCTCCAATGATATGACATAGCTTTTAGTGTGCAAATCATGTACTACTTTTGTTGAATTTATTAAGTATTCTTTTTTGATGCTATATTAAAGTGGTTTTAGCTTTATCTTGGATAGCTCATTGCTAGTTTATAGAAATACAAATGATTTTTGCATATTGATTTTGTATCCTGTAACTTTGCTGAATTCATATGCAAACTAATGCTGGTTTTCTTGAATTTCATATGATTTGCTACAGAAAAGATCATATCATCATCTATGAATAGCGAGTGTTTTGCTTTTTCTCTCCCGTCTGGATACCTTTTATTTCTTTTTCCTGCCTTACTTCCTTGGCTAGAAACTCCAGTGCAGTGTTGAATAGATGTGGTAAGAACAGACTTCCTTGCTTGTTCCTGATCTTAGAAGGTCTTAGGGAAATATATGTTAAATACAAAATTTCCTGCTGCTCAGAGAAACTGTCCACAAAAGCAGAAGAGAAAAAATGGTTTTATTATTGAATATGCATTAAACGAGAATATGATTTTTCATCATAGGCAGCCCACTAAAGATATTGCAAAGATAGAAAGAAATCTCATTCTTCTATAGAACTAAGTACCCAAAACCCATATCATATTTATTCTCAAGATAAATGATAAGTAGTCTGCAAGTAAGAAGACTTGACAGCATCACTTGTCACACATAGCACAGTCCTAAATCCCCCTGATTAATAATTGGGTTGCTAATTGCCTTTATCGAAAAAGAAAATACAGTTTGCACACCTTTATGGCAGGGTGTACGTTTGTAACTTGGAGCGAGGCGGAAGCGGAAGTTAGACGCCCGCCCTCTTGTGGAAGTGGCACTGTCTTTTTGATGATTATAAGGAATGTCTCCCAGGTCCCTAAGAAAAAGATTCCTGGGTTGTAACACTGTCCAGAGGCTTAATTAGGTTTCTAAAATATTTAAATACGTTTTAAAGAGGCAGAGAAAAATTCACAATTATAAATTTTCTAAGGTATTAAGAAAAGGGAGGAGAAGGCTAGAAAATCTTTTTCCCTTCTTGCATGATAGAATATTCAGGTTTTTTTTTTTTTTTTCTTTCCCAAACCCATATTATTTACTCTTAAGGGTAGAAGTTTTCCTCATTTATCCTTAAGTAGATATTACCTGAGAATTGTGCAGATGTCTCTTATCAAGGTGCAGATGTTCCCCTCTGTTTCTAGTTTACTGAGTCTTTGCTTAATTTTTTTCTTGACCAGTCTAGCTAAATGTTGGCAATTTTATTGATTTTCAAAAGAATTTACCTTTGTTTTCATTGCTTTAAATTATTATTTTCCTATTTCCTATTTCATTTATTTCTCCACTAATCTTTGTTACTTCCTTTTGCTTGCTTTGGATTTAGTTTGCTATTCTTTTTCTAGTTTTTAAAAATAGGTTAGTTAATTGAGATTTTTTTTTTTTAATGTAGGTGTTCCAAACATTGCTTTAGGGATATCCTGTAAGTTATGCTATGTTATGTTTTTGTTTCCATTGATATCGGAATATTTTTGAATTATCCTTTTAATTTCTTCTTCCCTCCATTGGTTATTTAGCATTATGTTGTCTAATTTTTACAAATTTGTGTATTTTCTAAATTTCCTCCTGTTAACAATTTCTAGTTTCATTTCATTGTGGTTAGAGATGTACTTTGTATGATTGCAATCCTTTTAAATGTATTGATTTCATTAGTTTTCTATGTATCATTCTTGTTGTCTTTATTTTTATATATTCTTGCCATTAACATGTTTAACTCTTTCACCCAGTGTTTATGATGGCTTTTCATATTTCAGTGCTTTTGATTTTATTTTGTTCAGATACTATTTTTAATTTGCTTTTACTATGTCGTCAAATACAGCTCACAATTTGTTTTCAAAATAAATTAAGACATTTTTTATAGTCTGATTCAGATAATCATTGTTTAGCAGTTTACCTCAAAATGATTGGCTTGATAAAGCAATAATCACTTATTTCCATGTTCTGCAACTGGGACAGGGATCTGTGTTCTCTGCACCATTAACTGCACTTGATCTGAGCCAAAAGGCTGAGAAGCTGTATCTGCACCATTAAGTGGACAACTCAAGTGGGTGACGGGGTGTGGGGTTTGCAGGGAGAAACCCTTCCATTAAGGATGGTCGAAGCTGGCTTTTTGCTGAGGCCTCACCTGTGTGTTGATTGAGCCCTTGGTTTATGTCCATGTATTTACCTCACATGGCTAGCTTGGGCTTTGGATTTTATTATTGGTAGGTAGGATCTGAGAGGGTGTCCCAAGAGTTAGAGTACCAGAATATAGCCTATATGTGTAAGCACTTACAAAGCAGCTCTTAGCTTTTTGTTTGCTAATGTCCTGTTGTCCAAAGCCAGTCACATGGTCAAACCTAGAAATAATGTATGAAAGGACTACCTGATGGCGTATGTACCAGTGAAGTTGTTTTTTGGAAGGTCACAAAAGTAATAGTCTGTCATAACTGTTATGTAGTAAAGTTTATAAATTCCTTGAAGAGAATGTGTTTTGTTTTTAGCCTCAGTGTTCAATATATGTTATCCAACCATATTTATTGCCAAATTATTCATATCCTTTATACCTTCATTTATGTCAATGATAAATTGGTGTATAAAAATATCCCATTGCTATTGTATTTTTAAAAATTTAGTGGCCTTAATATTTATAATAGTTTCCATGACATTTATTTTTATACAGTTTGGTATAAATATTTTAAGATTTATAGATCTTTATTTTTAACTCTCTCTCACCAGTGACAAGTGGCTGTTATAATAAAAATTTTGTTTGCTTGTCTCGAGTGCCATCTTTGTTTTATATGAGTATAGTCAATTCTCACTTTCACTGCCATCCTCAGTCATTTTTATTTTTTCTTCTTGTTCTATTAAATTTGTCATGGCCCTGTCTGGAGTTCTTTGTTTTTCCTTAACCACTGAGGACCTGACTCTTGTGCAGGTTTCTTTTCTTTCTCAGACAACAATCTGCTTCATGAAGCTTGTTAATTTTAATTTTCTTTTTTTAATTGGTACATTTTAGATATATATAATGATAACATTCATCATAGGGACGTTGTACCTGTATGTGACATATCTTGCTTCTTCTTTTTTCCCATTCTCCTCCCCCATTCAATCCTGCTTCCCCTCCTTATGTACAAAAGCTGTGTTTCCATTTTTCCCTTCTATTCTCCTTTTTTTCTTGTCTCTTTCTTCCTCTCCCCTCCCCCTTTCCTTGTTCCCCTTCCCATTTGAACATTTTCTTCCCATTTTCCAATATCTGTTATACATTTTGGTCCTTACTTAGACTTTTGGTTTCTCACACCAGAGAAACAATGTTGTTTTTAAACATACATGTCTGATTTATTTTACTTAAGAGTAGCTCTTAAGTTGCATCCATTTAGCTAGGTATGTCTCAAGCTTATCCTTCTTTATGGCAGAGTAGTACTTCATTGTATAAAAAAACCACATCTTCTTTATCCATTCATTGGTTGATGGGCATTTGGGCTGTTTCCAAGATTTAGCTATTACAAACTGTGCCACTGTAAACATGGATGTGCATGTATCACTGTGGTATGATGCTTTTAATTCTTTCAGGAAGACACCAAGAAGGAAGATAGCTGGGTTGAATGGAACCTCTAGTCCCAGGTATTTGAGTAATCTCCACACTGAGTTCTGTAGTGGTTGCATCAATCTACATTCCCTCCAATAGTGGTTAAAGGTTACTTTTTCCCCACAGCCCCACCAGCATTTGTTACTGATTGATTTCTTGATAATAGCCATTCTTTCTGGAGTGAGTTGGAATCTCAGTGTTGTTTTAATTTGCATCTCTTGAATGACCAGTGATGTTGAACATTTTTTCATATTGTTTTCTCTAATTTGTGAGATATGATTTTTGCCATTTGTACTTTTTCATCTGAGAAGTGTCTATTCATTTCAGATGCCTATGTTTTGATTGGGTCTTTAAATTTGGGGGTCTGATATTTTTGAGTTCTTATATATTCTAGATACTAGTTCATTGTCTGAGGAACAGCTGGCAAAAATTTTTTCCCACACTGATCTGTCTCTTCGCTCTGTTGGTGGTTTCTCTTGCTGTGCAAAAGCTTTTTAATACGATGAGATCACAGTTGTTGATTCTTTGTGATAGTTCCTGCGCAATCAGGGTTTTGTTCATAAAGTCTTTGCCTACACCAATGTCTTCAAGAGTTCTACCTGTTCTCCCTTCCAGCAGATTTAGTGTTTGTGTTTTTATATTTTGATCTTTGATCCATTTTAATTTCAGTTTAGCGCATGGTGAAATATATGGGTCTAGTTTTAATCTTTGGCATGTGGAAAGCTAGTTTCTCCAGCACCATTTATTAAAGAGGCTGTCTTTCTTTCAGTAAAAATGTTCGGCTCCTTTGTCAAAAATAAGATGGCTGAGTGTGTTTGGAGTTGTTTCTGCATTTTCTAGTCTGTTCCCTTGGTCCTTGGGTCTTTTTTTTGTCAGTACCATGCTGTTTAATCATGGTAGCCTTTTAGTATAATTTTAAGTCAGGGATTGTGATGCCCTCTGCCTTGCCTTTGTTGCCCAGAATTGCTTTTGCTATTCTAGGTCTCTTTTAGTTCCAAATGAATTTTAGGATTGTTTTATCTAATTCTATCAGGTATGGTATTGGTATTTTGACCAGGACTACATTAAATCTGTATAACAATTTTGGAAGTATGGCCATTTCCACTATATTGGTTCTTCCTACCCAAGAACAAGGGATATCTTTTCATTGTCTGATGCCCTCTTTGATCTCCTTTTTCAGAGTACTGTAGTTTTCAGTGTAAAGTCATTTACTTCCTTCATTAGATTGATTCCTAGGTATTTTACTTTTTTTAGATGTTATTGTGAAAAGTGTTGTTTCCCTAATTTTTCTCTTAGTGCTTTTGTGTACAGGAATGCTCTTGATTTTTGAGTGTTGACTTTGTGTCCAGCTATGCCACTGAATTTGGTAGTTATATCTAGAAGTCTTTTGGCGGAGTTTTTGTGGTCTTACATGTAGAGTATCATCATGTCTTGTACAAATAATGATAATTTAACTTTTTCCTTTCCTGTCTTTATTTCTTTTTCTTGTCTAATTTCTCTGGCTGTTTCTGGAACTATATTGAATAGGAGTGGTGATAATGGACATCTTTGTCTTGTTCCTAATTTTAGAGTGAAAGGTTTCAGTTTTTGACCATTTAGTATGATATTGGGTGTTAGTTTGTCATAGATGGCTTTTATTAGATTGAGATAAAGACAATCTATTCTAATTTTCCTTAGGGTTTTTATCATGAATGGGTGTTGAACTTTTTCAAACACTTTTTCTGCATCTATTGAGATGATCATATGGCTTTTGTCCTTGGCTCTGTTAATATGGTATGTTACATTTATTGATTCATATATGTTGAACCATCCCTGCATCCCTAGGGTGAATCTTACTTGGTCATGGTGTATAATCTTCTTGATGATTTGCTGTATTCTGTTTGCCAGTATCTTACTTAGGATTTTTGCATCTATGTTCATTAGGGAAACTGGGCTGTTGTTCTCTTTTTTGGTTTGATCCTTCTCTGGTTTTGGTATCAGGGTAATGCTTGCTTCCAGGAATGAATTTGGGAGTATTGCTTCCCTTTCAATTTCATTAAAGAGAAGTAGTTGTATTAGGTATTCTCTAAATTTCTTGTAGAATTCAGCAGCGAATCCATCCAGGCCTGTTTTTTTCCTTGTTGTTAGGTTTTCAATTACATCTTGAATTTCATTGACTGATATTGGTTTATTTAGAATTTTTATATCTTCTTGATTCAGCTTTCGTGATTGATATGTATCTAGGAATCTGTCCATTTCTTCTGTGTTTTCCAATTTATTAGAATACAGGTTCTCGAAGTAGGTATTGATGATCTTCTTTCCTTTTTTTGATAAGGTTGGCTAAGTGTTTGTCAGTTTTATTTAATCTTTCAAAGAACCACGTTTTCTAGTCATTGGTTCCTTATACTCCTTAGTCTCCATTGCATTAATTTCTGTTCTGATCTTTATAATTTCCTCCCTCCTACAAGCTTTGGGCTTGACTTACTCTTCTTTTTCTAGAAGCATGAGGTTTAACATTAGGCTGTTTCTTTGAAGTTGCTCTGGTTTTCTGATATGGGAATTCATCACTATACATTTTCCTCATAGGACTGCTTTCATTGTGTCTCATAAGTTCCAGTATGTCATATTGGCATTATCATTTAATTGTAGAAACAGTCTAAGTTCTTGTTTAATTTCATTTGTGACCCATTTGTTGTTCAGAAGGGTGTTATTTAATTTCTACATGTTTATGCAGTTTTTGTGGTTTCTTTTGCCATTGATTTCCAATTTCACTGAACTATGGTCTGATAATATGCATGGGATAATTTCAGTTCCTTTGCATTTATTTAAGCATATTCTATGAGCTAGTATGTGGTCTGTTTTGGAGAACATCTCTTGTGTAGCTGAGGAGAACGTGTATTTTACTGCTATGGGTTGGAACACTGTAGACATCTACTAAGTCCATTTGTTGAAAAGTTTGGTTCAGTTCTGGTATTTCTTTGTTGACTTTTTTTGTCTAGTTGATCTATTCGTTGACTATGGAGTGAAGTCCCCCATGACAATTGTATTAGTGCTTATTTGGTTTTTCATGTCCGTTAATATTTGGTTTGTGCATATAAATTTATGATTGTTATCTCCTCTTGGCTTGTTCCCTTTAGAACGATGTAGTGGCCTTCTTTGTTTCTCTTAATCAGTCTTGGCTTGAAATCCACTTTGTCTGCAAATAGAATAGCTACCCCTGCTTTCTTCTGGGTCCCTATTGCACGGAGTATTGTTTTACATCCTTTGACTTTCAGTCTATGGATTTCTTTTTGAATTAAATGTGTCTCTTGTATGCAACATATTGTTGGATCTTGCTTCTTGATCCATTCTGCCGGTCTGTTTCTTTTGATTGATGAATTGAGACCATTAACATTAATGGTTATAATTGGTATCTACTGACTTATCCTTGTCATGTTATTTTCCTGTTTCTGGTTCCCTTCTTTTATTTATTTATTTATTTTTTTCTCCTCTGTTTAATTACTTGCCCTACCTGCTGGATTCATTCTGATGGGGTTAATGGAGTTGTATTCCTTGTTATCTCTTTCTAGAATGTCTTTCAGAACATTGTGGAGTGCTGCTTTTGTGGTCATTAATTTCTCTAGGTGTTCTTTGTCATGGAAGTATCTTATTTCTCCATCAATTTTGAAAGATAGTTTTGTGGGGTGGGTCAATCTGGGTTGGAGTTTGTTTTCTTTTAGGGCTTGAAATACTTCACTCCAAGCTCTCCTTGATTTGAGGGTTTGTGTTGAAGTCTGCTGTGATTATGATGGGCTTTCCTTTATAGGTGATCTTTTTTCTCTAACAGCTTTTAATACTCTGTTCTTATGTTGGCTTTCTGTATTCTTGACTAAGAATACATTCATCTACTTTGTTTCTTCTGCCATTACCACTTCAGAGCATTCAGGTGTGTTGCTTTCAAATTGTTCCATCTCATTGATCACTGGGTTTGGCTTTGGTGAGCTGGAAGTCCGGGTTGCATCTTAAGTGTCCTCCAATTTTCTTTTTTGTTGTTGTTTTAGTTTAATTCCTGGGTTGATGCTTGTATATGACAGTTAGCTTTACTGCTAATATTTAGAACCCTTAGGAAATGACTACTTTTCAGAGATGTCTTCCAGGTTTAGCTGGCTTTTGGGTTTTGAGTCTGTTGCAAGTCCTTCCTGTTCAATTTATTGGGGATGAGAAGTTGTTGCCTGCTTGGCCGAGCCCATTGTTCTTTGGCACTGGACTCTAGTATTAGTTATTACCCTTAGGCAAACCCAGTCTTGGCATACCAGGAAGAGCAACAGATTGGAACATTTATGTCACCTTGGCTTAAGTAGTAAAATCAGCAATAACAGTAGCATGAAACACCACCTAGAAAATGACAAACTGCGGTAACCATTAATTTGCTAACTTTAACAGTATGAACTATATTTGTGGTTATATAACAAAATCTAAAACAAACCAGAAAATTGTATACTGTAAATAGCCCCTCAGTATGGTGATTTTGTCCTCAGGGGAGAAAATTTAAAAGGAGTTAGAGGGAAAAATAGAGAAATAGAAGAGCAAGAGATTAGAAGCAAGGCTGGAGAACAAAGGAAGATTATGCAAACTTTCAGAAACTGGTGAAGACAGGAGGGAAAGAGAGAAGGAAGAAATAAAAGGAAGAACAGAACACAACAAAACAAACTGGAAACAATATTCACACTCATATAAAAATAAGAACAATCAAGAAAAGAAAAACAAAAATAAAACAAAAAAGAAAAATGAAATGTCCAATTTAGGGCGTGTCTCTGCTGTCACTGGTAGACAGAGGGAGCTGACATTTTCCAGGTACATGTCCATGACTCCCAGCAAGCCAACCATAGATTTACAGTGGGGTGGTGGATAATCCCTGCAAGCCTGCACCATTCAGTAGAAGTTCTACTGAAGTTCAGGCTGGTTTCTTGCTTTGAGGCTGGAACCCAGTTTGTTCAGCTTGCGACACTCCATGTGACTCCTGCTGGCTTGAACTTGTTTGCACCTCACCCTGACACTGGAGCCACTAGATGGAGCCAGCCCACAGCTGCTCTGAGTCCTGAGCTCAGCTGGCTCCTCTCCAAGATGGCTACAGGCCAATTACCCTCTCCTGGGGAACATCTGAACCTGAATGACTCACCAGCCACTGAAGTCTGCTGCATCCACTGCTCTGTTCCATGGGTGCATTTCTCCATGGAGTTCTCTGAGGTCACCATGCATCTGTAGGTTCGAGGTGGCTCTTCAATGCAATGAGGCTCAGGGAGAAAGTACTGCTTGCCACCTCCCTCTTCTACACTGAGGTTTCTTTCTTCACTCTCCCCGTGGGCTTCAATTTTTGCTTCAGATCCTTGCTGAGTCCCGGGGACTCAATTCCCTCCTCCTTCTCTTCCTCACATTGCTATATTCCAGCATTAGGACATCAAATCTCAGAGAGGCTATTTCTCTGCTGTTCACCATTCTACCATTTTCCCAGAAATTCTCTATGATTTTCATAAATTCAAGAAAGAGGAAAAATTTAAAGAAATCTGTGTATGTATATGAATTTAAAACCTTTGGACTTTAATTGAACTTAATTAAGATGACCATCTCTAAATGTAAGAAAAATAGTACAATCTTATTTCACATTTTCTGTTTATGTTACACACGTTCTCTCATTTTAAACATCCAAGGAAAGAGTGAGGAAGGGTAAAGGTTTTTGTGTGTAAATATAGAGGTATATTTTAAAATATTATATTCTGCAATTTTTATTTTCCTGTTGTATGTAACAGGAAACTAAAATACAATAAAAATACCCAGTTTTTCACACCCTACACTGTCAAGGTGTCATTTCCTTTAGCCATATGAGGTTCATTGCTAAACTGGTTAATTCTGCATGTATAGAGTTGTGATCCCATGGATTACCCAGATAGCCATTAACTCCCAAATAAAGCACAGTAAATTTGGAACTTTGCTTTATTTCCTTCTGTTTTGAGAATTTGTAATTATTGTGTTGAAAGAGTGGAGAGGAGATGTTTTTATAAATACTTAAAGACAGATTTAAGTGGCATAAGGAGCTGGGAATATGAAATTTCTCAAGGATGATGCTCTTAAAGTAAAAGCTGCCTGTGTTGCATTTCACTGACTTTATTAAGTACAGGACAGTTAAGGCAGACTATTAAGCTCCTTGCATTGTGGGAGGGGGAAATTAGGAATTTAGTGCTGGTAAGATGGTTTAAAAATAGTAGAATCTCATTCTTTATTATTTTATTCATAGCACTTAAAGTTTTATTTGTTTACTTACATGTTAGTTGTCTCCTTTACTAAAATATGAACTCCATGAAGTTAGGGATGTGTGTGTGTGTGTTGTTGTTTTCTGTTGTATCTGCAACTCCTACAATAGTGCCTGGCACACAGTAGTACTGTTTTGTTTGTTGAATAAATGTAATATATCAATTAAATGAAAGAATGCCTGTCTGGGGAACAATACTGCCTATAGGTGCTTTTAGAATCTGTAGATGTAGTCTAGGGGCAGGCAGGTTTAAAATTTGTGTTAAAAATGTGCTGGTATTTTTCAGTGGTATAATGTATTATCCCACAGCTTGTTTTTCTATTTTATGAAAAAAAAAAAAAAAAAAAAACAAAGTTCATGACAAAATAATAAGAGAATAATAATAGTTAATATGGTGTATATCATTATATTCAAAGTAGTTACTCAAAGACAAAAAAGATCCTCTCTTACAAAAAAGAAACAAACAGATAATAGTATAAAACTTTCTTTTCAACGAACTAAGAAACTAGTAGTATAAATGAAATGAATTAGCATATATATAGTGGTACCTGGGTTCACAAACGCCTTTGTTTGCAATTTGGTTTGCAAACAGGAACATTTGGCAAAATTTTGTTTTTGTTTGCACACACTGAATTGGGTGACACACATGATGGTGGCCATCTTTTCCACACAAATACAAATCTGGGCATCTTTTCCAAAATCATAGAACAAATTAAGTTCATGAACCAAGGTACCAGTATATTAAAATATTTTTGATACAGTGATACAGGTAATTTAGGAAATTATTTGAACTCCCTAATTCCTCTTAATATGTCCTCTATTTTGTTCTTTATTTGTATATATATTTTTAGATTTTCTCAAATTATTTGTATCTTTAAACTTGTGTTTCTGACTTATTTCACTAAACATTGTATTCTCAAGTTACATCCATTTGCCTACAAATGACTCGAGTTTATCTTTATGGCAGAGTACACTCCTTTGTGTATAAATACATTTTCTTTATCCATTCATCTATTGATGGCCATATATGCTATTTCCAACATCTAGCTATTATATATTATGCAACTATATATATATGGGTATGCATGTATCCTGTAATATGACTATTTTAAATCTTGTGGGAAGATACCTAGATGGGGAATAGCCTGGGTCAAGTGGAATTTCTGTTTTTGGGTTTTTGAGGAATCTCCACACTGATCCTTATAGAGGTTGTACTAGTTAACTGTCGCTGTTCCTGACTGTGGTGGCACAGAGGATGAGAGTCAATGTCCAGTTTTAACTCCAAGAAGGGCCAGAGGGACTGCCTTTACTGAGGCTCCTCAGTGTGAGAGAGTCAAATAAAGACAGCCCTGATTTGAAACTTCTGTGACTTTTTATTAATAGAACCAGGAAGCAAGGATAAAGGAGAAAAGAAGGACATCTGTGTGAGAATTCATGTAGGGCACAAGGAAAGGACAGGGTAGTTTTGCAGTTACTCATATTTCCCTAATCTAAGCAAGCCACTGAGGAGGAGGAGAACAGTGGCCGAAGCAGCCGTATCCAAGGGTAATCTATTTTGGATCCTGTTTGGCTGTTGCCCTTGAAGGCAGGCTTTAATCTATAACCATGCATTCCAGGAAGCCTGGGCCATTGCCACAGGAAATCCCTTCATCTTAGCAATCATTTTAATCACTCCTCCAGCGAGAGTCTCCTCACAGTTAACGTCCCCACCAACAATGTAAAAGAATTTTTTCCCCCATATTTTTGCCAGCATTCATTATTAAAATATTAGATTTTTTGGCAATAGTTATTCTTTCTGGGGTAAGATGGTATCTCAACATAGTTTTAATTTGCGTTTCTCTAATAGTCAGTGATGTTGAACATTATTTCATGTATTTATTGGCTATTCATACTTTTTATTCTGAGAAGTGTCTATTAATTTTGGTTGCCTATTTTTTGATTGGGTCTTTTATTTTGGGGAGTCTAATTTTTTTGAGTTTTTAAATATGTTTTAGAAGTTATTCCACTTCTGTGTGAGGAATAGCTGGCAAAAATTTTTTTCCCATTCTTCGGGATGTCACTTCACTCTCTTCATTGTTTCTTTTGCTGTGCAGAAGCTTTTCAGTTTGATATGATCCCATTTGTTGATTCTCAGTATTATTTCTTGTGCAATTGGGGCTCCATTCAGAAAGTCCTTGCCTATGTTTTCACCTATTTTACCTCCCAGAAGATTGAGTGTCTCTCTCTTTTAATATTTAGATCTTTGATCCACTTTGATTTTAGTTTAGTATATAGTGAGATATACTCATCATATGGATACCCAATTTCCCCAGCACCATTTATTAAAGAGGCTGTCTTTTCTCCAGTGTATACTTTTGGCCCTTTGTCAAAGATCAGATAGCTGAATGTGCCTGTGTTTGTTTCTGCTTCTGTTCTGTTATGTTGACCTATGTGCCTGTTTTTGTGCCAGTACCATGCTGTTTTTAATCACCATAGCTTTGTAGTATAATTTCAAGTCAAGGATTGTGATGTTACCTGCTTTGCATTTGTTACCTAGGTTTGGTTTTGCTATTCTGTGTTTCTTCTGGCTCCATGTAAACTTTAGGATTGTTTTCTCTAGGTCTGTGAGGAATCCCATTGGTATTTTGATTGGGATTGCATTAAATCTGCATATCAGTTTTGGAAGTATAGCAATTTGATTACGTTGATTCTGCCTGTCTAGGAACAGGGGTTATCTTTCCATTGTCTGATGTTTTCTTTAATTTTCTTTTTCATTGTAGAGGTCTTTCACTTCCTTGGTTAGGCTAATATCTAAGTATTTAATTTTTTTTTTTTGATGCTATTGTGAATGGTACTGTTTTCCTAATTTCGTTTTCGGTGAATCCATTATTAATGTGTAGGAATGGTATTAATTTTTGTATATTTATTTTGTATCCTACTCTATTGCTGAATTTGGTTATTAGTTCTAGGAGTCTTTTGGTGGAGATTTTTGACCCACGTAAGTAAAGGATTATACCATCTGCAAATAATGATTTTCTGACTTTGTCCTTTCATATATTTCTCTTGATCGCTGTGGCTAATATTTAAAGTATTATTTTGAACAGCAGTAGTGATAATGGACATTCTTGTCCTGTTCCTGATTTTAGAAGGAAAGTTTTTAATTTTTCCCCATTTAATATAGTATTGGCAGAAGATTAGCTGTAAATAGCTTTTGTCGGATTGAGATACAGTCCTTCTATGCCTATTTTCTTCAGGGTTTCATCATGAATGGAGGTTAGATTTTGTCAAAGGCTTTTTCTGTACCTATCGAGATGATCATGTGATTTTTTCTCTTGTTTCTATTTAAGTGATAAATTACATTTAGTATTTTATTTTTTATTTTAATGTAATGCAAGTAGATATTAATAAAGAAAGTATAAAAGACATTCTTCTACTTCTATGAAAAATAAAACAAAATTTTATGACAAAATAATTGGAGGACAACAGTGGTAAATTTACTGTATATTGTGATCTTCGAAGAATGGTCAAAATGTTTCTCAGAGTACAAGTCATAAACAAAAAAAATTCTCCCTTGATTTGCATATATTGAGCTAACCTTGCATCCCTGGAATGAAACCTATTTGATCATGGTATATGACAGTGATGGCAGAACTTTTAGAGCTTTTAGTGATAACAAACAGCCTGCTACACCACACATGCCATAGGTTTGCCACCACTAGTGTATGGTCTTTTTGGTGATTTGTTGCCTTCTGTTTGCCAGTATATGGTTAAGGATTTTCACATTTATGTTCATTATGGAGACTGGCCTATAGTTTTCTTTATTGCCTAGATCCTTGTCTGATTTTTGAATCGGGTTAATGTTATCTTCTGAAAATGATTTTGGAAGTACTTCTTTCTCAATTTCATTAAAGAGTTGTGTAGTATTGGTGTTAAATCTTCCTTGAAGTTCATGTAGAATTTGGCTGTGAATCCATCAGGTCCTGAGCTTCTCTTAGTTGGTAGGTTTTTTATTTTTTCATTACTGCTTCAATGTCATTATGTGTTATTGGATTGTTCAAGATTTTTAAGTCTTCTTCATTTGGTTTTGGTAATTCATGTATCTCCATTTCTGCTGAGTGCTCCGATTTTTTTTTTTTTTTTTTGGCATATATGTTTGTGAAGTAATTGCTAATACTTCTCTGGATTTGAACATTGTCCATTATGATTTCACCTTTTTCATTTCTAATTGCATTGTTTTGTGTCTTTTCTTTCCTATTTTTGGTAAGATTAGCTAAAGGTTTGTCCATTTTGTTTACTCTTTCAAAGAACCAGCTCTTCAATTCATTGATTCCTTACATTGTATTTTTTATTTTAGCCTCCATTTCATTGATTTCCTCTCTGATTTTTTATAATTTCCTTCCTTATACAAGCTGTGGATTTGGATTTTTCTTGTTTGTCAAAGACCTTGAGATGCATCTTAGGTTGTTTATTTGAGTTCATTCTGTTTTTCTGATGTGAGCCTTCACAGCTATAAACTTCCCTTGTAGGACTGCTTTCCTTGTGTCACATCAGTTCCATATGTTTTACTGGCATTATCATTTAATTTTATGAACTGTCTTATTTCTTCCTTAATTTCCTCTGTGACTCATTATTATTCAAGAGTATGTTGCTTAATTTCCACATGTTTGCATAATTTTTGTGGTTTCTTTTGATATTGATTCCTAGTTTCATTGTACCGTGATCTGATAAAATGCATGGTAAAACTTTGATTCTTTTATATTTATTTAGACATGCTTTATTAGCTAATATGTGGTCTGTTTTGGAGAAAGTACCATATGCTGCAAAAAGAATGTGTATTCTGTTGTTGGGTGGAATATTCTGTGTATATCTATTAAGTGCAGTTGTTTGAAGGTTTGGTTCAACTCTGATATTTCTTTGTTGATTTTTTATTTGTTTGTTTAATTGACTTGTCTACTTGTGATGCTGGGGTATTGAGGTCCCCTGTTATAATCATATTGATGTTTATGTGATCTTTTTTGTGTATTATTGTTGTGTAATGTAATTGTTGGTTACACTATAATTTGGTGCATTTATGTTTACAATTGTTATTTCTTCTTGTTGAATAGTTCTGCTAATCAATACATAAGGTTCTTTGCCTCTTTTCGTCAGCTTTGGCATGAAATCCACTTTGTTTGAAAATAAGATAGCTACTTCTGCTTATTTTTGGGTTCCTAATACATGGGATATGGTTTTCTATCCTTTGATTTTTAGACTATGCATTTCTTTTTATGTTAAATATGTTTCTTGTATACAGTATACTATTGGATTTTGTTTCTTGATCCATCTTGCTAATTTGTGTCTTTTAATTATTGACTTGAGTCCATTTACATTGATAGTTAATATTGATAGGTATTGATTTATTCCCCCTCTACTTAATTACTTACACTATGCAGTACATTCATCTTATTGGACCTTTTGGCATTGTTATCTTCATTGTCTCACTGTAGATATCCTTGGTGATTTTTTGGAGTGTTGACTTGGTGGTCATAAACTTCTTTAAGTTGTCTTTATCATGGAAATATCTTATTTCTCAATTCATTTTGAAAGATAATTTCACAGGATATACCAGTCTGGGTTGGAAGTTGTTTTCTTTAAAGCTTGAAACACTTCATTCCATGTTCTCTTTGCCTTTAAGGTTTGTGTTGAAAAGTCTAATGTAATTCTGATGGGTTTCCCTTATATGTGATTCATTGCTTTTCTCTAACAGCCTTTAAGATTCTGTCCTTGTGTTGGATTTCTGGTATTTTAATTATTATGTGGCATGGCATTTTCTGATCATGGCTGTTTGGGGTTCTATATGCATCACTTATCTGTGTGTTAAATTCTTTTTCCATGTTTGGGAAGTTTACTACTTATACTTCTGTAAACAGGTTTTTATGCCTGTTGTGCTATCTTCTGATTTTTCATTAATTCTAACTACTCTTATATTGGTTTTCTTTGAGTCATCTAGCAGTTGTTCAATCTATTTTTCATGTTTCTTGTTGTTTTTAAGTTATCTCTCACTCACTGATCATTGCCCACAGTCCTGTCCTATAGATCTGACACTCTGTCTTCCCATTGGTCACTTCTGCTACCCATACTTTCAATCGTATTTTTGATCTTCTGATTTTTTGTTTGAACTTTTTTATGGACTTCCATTCTTTTCTATGTGGGAATTCATGTTTTGCGTCTCTTTCTTTAGCTCCACTAGGTTTTTTAGTAGTGTCTTTTTTAGACTTGTTGATCATTGTTTCATTAGGGTCATTATCTGATTAGTTCTATCATCTTTAAATTCAGCAAGGACTTTATTGAACTGATTCGCCTCCACTGATACCCTTTCAGAACTTTCTGCTGTGTGGCTTATGATTTCCTCCCCCTTGATGCACCCCGATCCAGTTTTGGGAGAGTTGGGAATTTTTGGAGGCATTTTGTTGCCTTGTCTTTTCTTCTTTCTTTTCCTTCCTTCCTTCCTTCCTCTTTCTTTCTTTCTTTCTTTCTTTCTTTCTTTCTTTCTTTCTTTCTTTCTTTCTTTCTTTCTTTCTTTCTTTCTTTCTTTCTTTTTTCTTCCTTTCTTCCTTTCTTCCTTCCTTCTCTCTCTCTTTTTCTTTCTTTCTTTATTCCTTCCTTCCTTTCTTTCTTGTGCTAGGTTTTACTGCTTCTTTGGCCCAGTGCCCTATTCTTCCAGAATGAGTTGCAATGTTCATGACTTCTAGGCAATCTAGATATTGGCAAACAAAGAAAACCAATTGACAACAACAACTGTGTCACCTTGGACAACAATGGTGTCAAATTTCAACTGGATGTTGACAAACCCTAAGAGCCACTCATGAACTGCCCTTCATCAGAAAAAAGAGGCCTGTGATTTTAGTGAAGACAGTTAAGCTACACATATATTGACATATAGTTATTCAGACCACTAACTCCTGCTGAATGTAGGCAGTGGTGCAAGAGCTCAAGAATTATCACTGGACTAAATCCCATCTCCTTCAGGACCACCCCCTCTGAAGGTTACACCCACTAGCTCTGGCCTCCCACAACAGAATACAGACCCTGTGATCTTCCTGGCTCAAGCTAGAGTCTCCCAGGAGATCCCAGGATATCTTTGTTTAGTTCTTACCCTCTTCAAGCCTGTCACCTAAGGGTGTCTCTCACCCAGTCTCTGTGGTGGGGTAACATTTCAGTCATGGAGTGAAACTCTTTTCCTGAGTTTTGGTTTTATCTTCAATCAGATCTTTCTTTTGGTTATCATCTTTGCTGCCATGTGCTATGCAGAACCCAGGAGCTGAGCTGGCTAGGATTTGGAGTTCGTTCACTCTCTTCCCTTCCCATGCAGGTCCTGTGGGGTCCAGGTGGGTGGTGGTGACTGCAGTGAGGTGTGGGGTGCATGGGTCCTCTCTCCCCTGCCTCCCACATGGGTTGCATATTCCACAGCTAAGGAGTTTATATTCAGTATTAGAGCTGTTTAGATATTAAATCTTTATAACTATTTGCTTAATGGCATCAGGCATTTATGAGGTGAGATCATTTCCACAATGACAGGCTACACAGAGTGCATGCTCTGAGAATAAGGTTTTAAGAGACTGTTAACACCCAGAATGCTGTTACTCAGATATCCTCCACTGTGGATCTTGCAGACATGAATTCATCTAATCTGAAATGACCTTGCTTCTTCCTCCACCTTTGCTCCAGATATTTTTATGCTAATGATCTTCATACCCATTTAGCCATTCAAGGCAAATACTTAGGAACCTGGAAGGAGAAGGGACTCCACCCCTTCTCTTAGCCTTCTTCCCACATCCAATCAGTTCTGAAGTCATGTGGATTTTTTCTTCTTGTTTTCTTGTCACTGAACTGGTGGAGGCTTTTTCAGCTTTCTTGTCTCTCCTTCAGCACAATTCCTTCATTTCTCTATAGTAGAGAACACAATGGTTATGGCTTGTGTCTAGATTTTCCTGCAAAGCTTCATGCAGTCATGAACGGGGGCTTTTCAGAGGTGGCTGGATCTAGAGTGTGTGGTGCTGGGATCAAGGATGTGTGATTACTAAATCAGTGCGCTGATTGGTATGGCATAGATCTGGCTAGGATTAAGGGTGTGAGTGCCACACCTGCCCCAGGGCAGGTAGCCTGAATAAAACATAAGGAATAGAAAGAGGGGCTAATATGCTCTCTCTTGCCTGCTTGTTGTGGACTATTTCTCCTTTGCCAGGTGCCACCTGCCTTGGAGCCAGCTAACTATGAACTGAAACCACTACAAACTGTGAGCTAAATGAACCTTTCCTCCTTTAACTTTGGGTATTGAGTATTTTGTCTCAGCAACAAGAGAAAAGTAACTAAGATAACACCATAGGGATGATTAAGATGCACTTTAACATTTATGGCTCTAGTAGGACCAGACTATATTTTATCAATACCTTCAGACCCAGAAAATAAGATGTCATAGGAAAAGATCAAGACATAGATCTATCCCTTTACATTCATGATTCTGCCTAGAGTCCTTTGTGCTAAGCTCTAGTTATCTTACCAAATATTTGAATATTATGTTGGTCACTCTTTCCACAAAATGCACCATGACTCTTATTTTCTCGGCATTCTCCCTTCTTCCTACATCCTCATTATTCCCATTAATTTCTATGTCACCATAGTGATTGTTTGTTTGAGCCATTTTGCAGCAAGTTTATCCATCTCTGGCAAATATAAACATCCAGAAACATGTACATATTTACATGCAGACATGCACACATATGCATACCTTTTATCCATCTTATTTTGCTCATATTGCATTATCATGAATTCTGTCCTACTTGCTTTTTAGCATAAAGAAATGGTCGTTATAGGCATATAGACTTACTGATGTCACTTGAGGTCAGATTTTTATCCTTATGAGTTCAGAGGGAATTTTGCCTCTTTGGTTGCATAAACAGGGCATCTCTGTTCTCAGACAGATAATCTATGTGTCTTTAGCATTTACGCTTTTATTTCTTTTTCCATTTACAATGATAAGTTAGTTTTCCTTTTTTCTATCTCTTTTTGAAAGGGCAGTCTAGGGAGATGAAAGTGTAATAGCCAATACCTGAGAACTAAATATACTTTTTAATAGAGTCAGAATTAATATATCCCAATGGGATGCAGAAATTCCCTTTCTGTATTTTCTAGTGAAGCAAATATTATTGGGTGAATTATTTCAGTAAGGAAACTTGTCTCCAAACATTCAGCTCTCACTATGTCTCAGACTCCTCAAGATTCTTTTCTAATATTTGATAACATTTATTAAGGGGACATTTTCTTTTATGATGTCTCCAAATGCCACTTCTAGGATGCTACATCATTATATTGTCAATGAGATACTTTTTCAATGAAAGTTTTTCAATTTCTAGGACTTTTAATTTCTTCTCCTTTCAATTAATGAATGTGTCTCAGCCCTGATATTTCTTTTTGCTCATTAGTGGTGAATATAAGCAAGTTTTTATGAACTCCTACCTGTCAAATATTATAATTTTACCTTTTGTGGAAAGTGCAGGCATTCAGAGGGTTAAGCATAACTGGGAGTTACTTGTATGATAGTGGTGGGACACCAGACATTAGGGATAGATCTAATGCACTGGATGCTGTGGAAACCTTAAATCTCAGAATCACAAAAATTCAGTAGGATGCAGAATATGCAGTCCTGAGTTTCTCAGATTAAGAAAAAGCTACTGTACATGAACACACACATACATGCACACACACACACACATTTAAAAGTCAAAGGGTTGCTTGAAATAAATGCCTTTTGAACATTTTCTTCCCATTTTACAGTATCTATTGTATATTTTGGATCTTATTTACTCTTTCAGCTTCTCACATTAGGGAGACAATATGATGTTTATACATGTGCATCTGGTTTATTTCACTTATGAGTATGGTTTCGAATTGCATCAAAGGAAATTGGGATGGGGGAATGGAGAAAAGAGAAAAGCAATGTGTGTGTGTGTGTGTGTATATATATATATATATATATATATATATATATATATATATATAAAAGATAGTTAAGATAGTTATACTACTAATTTCTCTTAGTTCATTGAAAAGAAAGTTTTGCACTAGTATTGTTTGGACTATTGAATGCTGATATCTTATACTCTGAGTAACTAATTTAAAGATAACAATACACAATGTATTAATGGCTGTTACCCTTCTATTATCTTGTTTTGAAATTTTGTTCTATTGTTTTCTCTTTAAAATAAAAAATAATGACAACAACAACAAAAAAGAAATACAAATGCCAACAGAAGTGGAGGTAGGAAATGAATGGAGATGATAGCCTTAGGAAGTAATGTGGAGGAAAGACCATCACAGGTCCTTGTGGAATCGTGAAGACATCTCCCAGGAACTATTTTCCTGCTGTAGGAGCTTGGCCAGTGTCCTCCAGGCTTGTCCCCCCACTTTAGTATACCTCAGAAACACCCCTTAAAATTTAAGAAACTAAGAACATTGACATGGGATTGGTTCTCTGCTCTACTTTATTGCTTATTCACAGAGTTCATCTTTTTTTTTTTTTTTGTGGGTACCGGGGGTCGACCTCAGGACCTCGCGTGCCAGCAGGCGCCCATGCTGCTGAGCGATATCACTGGCCCTTTTTTCATATGTGGGTTCCGGGAGTCAAACTCAGGACCTCACACTTGCCAGGCGAGCGCTTACGCCGCTGAGCTATCTCACTGGCCTGACATCACAGAGTTCATCTTTAACCCGAAGTAAGAGTCAATGATTTGTGGGAGAGCCCACAGAAGGTATGGCTTTCCTGTGTGTGCCTGAGACCCAGGAGAAATGGAAATGAGGTTTGAGAGTTGTCAACATGCAGTTTAGTGGAAGCCTTGGATGTGAATGAAATTATCTAAGCACAGAGTGAATTGTGAGAAGAAAGGAAAACGCCACTTATCATATGGATAAAAGTCACTGAAGCTTTACTGTGTGCGATCTGAGAAGGAGGAAAGGACAGTCCCATCCTACTGTCACAGCCTGCCTCCCTACCCCCACTCTAGAACTCCTTTACTTTATCCAAATTTAGTTTCTTATAGCATTTATCACTTATTAGAACACTATATAATTTACTTTTAAATTATTTTATTGTCTTTTTAATACATTTTATATCTTCCCTGTCCCTTGTCCCTTGTCCCTGTGCTCTTTGAGCACAGATTTCTTTGTTGGTATATCCTGAGCAGGTGGAAGAGTGTCTGGTACTTTGTAAGTGCTTAGTAATAGTTCTTTGATGAATGAAAAAAATAGTCGTATTTCAAGAAGTCTGCTATAGACTGAATGCTTGTGCCTCTTCCTGCAATTCATATGTTGAAATCACAACCCACAATGTATTAGGAAGTGTGGCCTGCTAGGCGATTAGATCCTATAGGTCCTTATGAATGAGATTAGGGCCCTTATAAAAGAGACCTCAGAGAGCTCTCTCACCCATTCCACCACATAAAGTATTGTGATTTGTATCTAGATGTCTCCTAAAGCCTCATGAGCTCAGAAGTGGGGCTCTGGAGAGGTGTTTGGATCAGGTAGGCCATGGTACTCATCAATAGATTAGTCTACTGATGAGTGTACAGCTAAATGTGGTGTTGGGAGGTAAAGCCTGCTGGTGGAGGCGGGTCACTTGGGGCCTGTCCTGGAAGGGTGTATCTCCCTCCCTTCTCTCTGCTTCCTGCTGCCGTGCCATGAAGGTACTTCTCCTCAGTATGCCCTTCTACCGTGCTGCCCTGCCTTGGAGCCAGCTGATTATGAACTGAAACTTCTGCAAACTTTGAATCAAAATAAATCTTTCCTCCTTTAAGTGGGTGTCAAGTTTTGTATCTCAGTGATAAGAAACTAACTAAGACATTAGGACTAATGGACATGGCAGCTATCTGTGAAGTGGGTGCTCACCAGACACTGAATCTGTTGGATATTTGATCTTGGACTTTTTAGCCTCTAGAACTGTGTCAAGCAAAGTTCTATTGTTTATGAGCTGCCCAGTCTATGGTATTCTGTTATAAGAGCCTGAATGAACTTGTACAGTCTTGGCCGATGGCATCAAAAACTGCAGGGAAGCCACATAAAACAAGTGAGGCAATTAGTGATCCAGTTGTGTCCCAGAGAGCAGTCATTTGAATGGCAAGATGGCAACAGAAGCCAGACATCAGTAGAGTTAAAGAATGAATGATAGGTGACGAAGTGAAGGGGGATAGCAGGAATTGCTCTTTCAAGAGACTGTGCTTGGAAAGAAAAGAAGAGTGGTACTTGTAGGAGAATGTGGGGTCAAGTCCCAAGATTTCATTCACATTGTTTATTATCATTATTATATTTTTAAATAGGTGAGATTCACAGGAGTTGTACCTGAAGGACAATGAGAGAATGTGCTCTATTCCATGGAAGTGGTAAAGGTGCCAGCTTTGTATTTTGGGAAGGTCACTTTGGTATCTGTGGAGAAGGTAGCCTGGGGCAGAGAAGGCTGAAATCAGGAGCCCAGCTGGGCCCATGATCTCAGAAAGGGTGGGTGCACTCGTAGTTCTGACACTCCTGGGTTTTTTCACTTCTAGCTACAAGCAACCATCCATTCCTTCTCTTCCACCCAGCCTTCTAATTCCACCCTTTGGAATTTCCTCTGAGGTCAGCTCCTAACTTTAGATGTAACCCAGCTGTCCCAGGAAGGTAGTGCCTCCCCTGCTGTCCTCTCAGGCTAAGGCTGGGTGGGGGGCTGTGAATGCCTCTTGTCCCCACCTCCCTCAAAGCCCAAGGGAAGGGGACTTTGTTCTCTTCTGCTGGATTCTTCACAGGGTATTCAAACATCTTTAAAATCATTGTAGTGAAAGCAAACTGAAATCCTACCCCCTTTTCAATTTTTTGTATTAGTACACGTTTGTAGCACATAATGATTACATTCATCATTGGGAGTTGTACCTAACGACATCCTAGTTCTGCTGATGTCCCCTTTACCTCCTCTCCTTTCCCCTCCCTCAAGTCCCCCCTTTCTGCCCTCTAGCTACTCTGTATCTCTACAGTTCATTATATCCAAATTCTCAAAGGAGTTATTTAAACTGTCAAATAAAAACCAAATCCAGACTTAATAAAGAGAGACTTCATATGAAAGAATTATTGGAAGAAAAAGAAAAGAACTGTTGTAATAGAGAGAAAGCTTCTACCACTCTCACCTAAGATCTGCAAACATCTCAGAGGTTAGGCAGAAAAGCGCTTTCTTTTCTTTCACAGGGAGGAGTGAACAAGCTAGGAAGAACTTAGTGGGGACGTGGGATACATGGGATGAGGGTGGAGGTGGCTGGGGTCTGACAGTAGACAGAGCATGTTTTGTCCTGTGGCAGCCTGTTCTCAGCAGGAGCTCATGCGGAGGGTAGGCCAAGTTTCAGGAATCTGGGGGATGAGGGAAAGTTCACCAAAACTGGGTTAACAACCATTTTGCTCTGATTTCTCAGGAGGTGTGTTAGTCAACTTTTCATTACTGTAGTAAATTCCTGAAATAGTCAACTTACACAGAGAAAAGTTTCTTTTGGTTCACAGTTTTAGAGGTTTGAGTCCAGGATTGGTGGGGTCCCTGGCAAGGCAGCACATCATGGCAGAAGTGTGTAGGAGAGCGAAGCTGTTTACCTCATGGCCAGACACAAAAAGACAGAAAAGAGAAGAGATCCAGGTCCCACAGTCCCCTTCAAGGGCTTGCCCTCAAAGATCTAAAGTCTCCCACTTGGTCTCACCTCTTAAAGTTGCTACCTTCTCTCAATAGTGTCAAGCCAAGGATTAAACCTTTAACACGTGGCCTTTGGGGTATATTTAAGATCCAAACTATAGTGGGGTGGGGGCTTCATTAATAATTTTTAAAGCAAAGTATGGGAATTTTGAGGGTCTTTGTATGGCCTTGTCACAGGTAAACAAGGTGGCTATGTCTTACCTAGTTCATATGGAGAAGGGTATTTCTTTTCAGTAAGCATTTCCTGAAACATAGAAAGCTGGGTGTGTGTGTGAGAGTGAAGTGCTGTTTCACTGTTTCTGTTTTCCAGGGCCATAAAGCTCAGGTAAAATTCAACAATGTCATATGAAGCTGAGGCCTTCTCATCTTCCATAACCCATGAGTATATTGCAGGTTGTCTCAGTCACTGTTCTTGTTGCTGAGACAAAATACCCGACATCCAAAGTTAAGGAAGGAAAGAATTATTTTAGCTCACAGTTTGTAGAGGTTTCAGTCCATAGTCAGCTGGCTTCAAGGCAGGGTGGCATGGCAGAGGAGCATGGCAAAATAAAAACAGTCCATGGCAGGGCAGGCAGGAGGCAGTGATCAGTAAGCCTCCCTTTCCCTTTATGTTCTATCCAGACCACACGCCTATTGCTTGGTGCCACCTACACCCAGAGTAGGCCTTCCCATTATCCACACCCAGAATTATGCTAAACCCCAATTAGTGGGTTAATTTAGTTATCACACACCTTTAATCCATATTCACACACCCTAGATCCAGCCACCTCCGAAAAGCCTCACCTATGAGCACATGAGAGTTTGTGGGGAACATCTAGATAGAAGTCATAACAGTAGGTACCTGTCACCAGTGAGCTCCATTTGTGAATCCTAAAAGCCCTGACTTTCTGGAAACTATGCTTGTCTTAGTTACTTCCCTCATTTCTGGGGCAAAATACTTGATACCTACAACTTAAAGGAGAAGCGGTTCTTTTTTTGGCTTATGTTTCAGTCCATAGTCAACTGGCTCCCAGGCAGGAAGTCATGGCAGAGGGGAATGGCAGGGGAGAGTTGCTCATGGCATGACAAGACAGGAAGCAGAGAGAATGAAGGCAGGAGCTGAGGAGGTAAACCCTTCCAGTCCACACCTCTGGTGACCTATCTCTTCTGTCCAGACCCTATCTCCTAACAGCAAGCTGGAAATAATCCAATAATCCAATCACTTTCCAAAAGAGGGGATGAGGCTCTTGGGTGACCTCTAACCATAACCATAACCACTCTTTTTTGAAAGATTCCCTTCTCCCTTCTCATGACATGGTGTCCCTCCCACTGCTTTCATCACTCTTTCTCTTTATCCCCCTTTCCTCCATCTGATTCCTACATATCAGAAATTCTCAAGGATTGCCTTATGTCCCCCTATGTAGCTCTCTGTGCCTTTTCTAGTGGCCACCAAATCACCCTCAGGACTGTCTGAGCCTCTCTAAATGGGTCATCCGTAGCCCAGATTGCTTGTGAACTCCAGATTTAGACTTTTGGTTACTGTTTTGATGCCTCCACACAAAGATACCTCAAAATCAACCTATGAAAAGGCAGACACTTGATCTTCCTCACCAAAAATCTTGCTGTTAAAGAGATCTCCATTTCTCTAAGTGGCGTTTCCAGCTACCTTCTTGCCAGTGCTGCATCCCTTGCTGACTAATGTCTATGCTGCCTCCCCCCCCTTTTTTTTTTCCTTTTTGTGGGTACCAGGAACTGAACTCAGAACCTCGTGCTTGCCAGGCAGGCACTTATGCCGCTGAGCGATATCACTGGCCCTGTATACTGCCTTCTTACCTCAGTTTCAAGTATCATGTTCCCAGAGAAGCCTCCCTTAACTCACCTACCCCACTGGCTAAAGTTCATGCCTCCTTTTATTTGCTGTCTCCCAAAACACTGTACTTGTCAATTACATGTATTTCTTTTATTTATTATCTCTTCTCCATTTAGACTATAAGTTCTACAAATGTAGGGCTTCTCATCTGCCCCACTACCTGGAAAAGAGCAGGTGCTGGGTGCATAGATGTAGAAGGGAATGAGGGAAAGAGAGAGGAAGGACCACTTTTGAGATAGATCAGCATAGAAGATGAAACATTTTTAAAAATAAGTTTTAAAGTTTAGAACAGGTTTAGATTTACATAATTATTATGAAGATGGTAGAGAGAGTTCTGTATACCTTGTGCAGCTTCCCCTATTATGAACATCTTACATTAGTGTTTGGTATATTTAGCTCAACTAATGGACCAGTACTGATACACATTTGTTAACTGAAGTCCATACTTTTTCCTAAACATCCTTTGTTCTAGGGTCTCTTCAAGGATACAGTATTACATTTAGTAGTCATGTGTCTTTAGGCTCCTATTGGCCATGAGACTTTCTCAAATTGTCCTGCTTTTTCATGGTGTTGGCAGTTCTAAGGATTATTGGTTAAGTATTTTATAGAATTCCCTTCAATTTAGATTTGTCTGACACTTTCTTAATGTATAGACGGGATTAATGTGATTTTTCGTGGAGGAAGATTACAGATGTCAAATGTCATTCTCATCATATCCTATCAAGGTTGCATATTAAACGCTGTTTATGTTAATCTTTATTCCCTGTCTTGAGAGAGTGTTTGTCAGAGTTCTCCATGTGAAGTTACATTTTTTCCCTCCTCCCTCCCTTTAATGTACCGTACAGTAAAACCTTGGTTTGTGAGTGTAATTTGTTCTGGAAACATGCTTGTAATTCAAAGCACTTATATCTCAAGGGGAATTTCTCCATAAGAAATAAATGGAAACTCAGATGATTCCTTCCACTACCTAAAAATATTCACATAAAATGATTACAATACTGTAATATAGTACAAAATAATAAAGACAGTACAAAATATGTAGAAAAATAAACACATTATCCTGCACTTACTTTGAAAACCTTTGTGGCTGTTGTGAGGGAGATGAGAAAGGAGGGTTATTGTGTAGTATGACTTTCTATCACTAAGAGAATCACTGGTATCTGTTGGCTCAGTGAAATCTTTTTCTTTTCATTCAACTTCTTTAACAAGGAACCTACCCAATGACACTTGCTTTTGCCTCTTTTTGAGGATTTTGTGGAAATGTGACATTGCTTTGTCCTCAAACAGATTCATCACTCACACTGCTACAGCCTTATTCAGGTGGTATTTTTCTGTAAAATTTTGTACTGTTTCCCACATTTTACACATCTCCCTAATCTCATTTGGAGTGAGAGATTCCTCTGCCTTTTTTCCTCCTCCTCTGCAAATGAAATCTCCTCCATAACCTCTTGCTGTTGGGGGACAATTACCCACAGTCCTGCAATGAGAAAGAAGAACCATTGGCTCATTTGTGGTCATGTAATATTTGACATTACTTATTACTTGTACTGCCAGACATCATTTGATTATCAAGTTAAAATTTATTAGAAATATCTGCTTGTCTTTCAGAACACTTACAGAACAAGTTACTCCAAGGTTTTATTGTACTCCTTGGAAGAAAGTTACTATGTGTGCCTAAACTGAAGAAGTGGGGGATATGCTCCATTTCCTTAACAGTGCATGTTTTGGAATTCTTCTACACAAGAGATTTGTCCATTGTCCCCAGTTTGTTTATTTATTTATAACAGTATGGAATCATGGATATTTATTTTATACTTTAGGTTATAATCTAATACTAGTTGCTATGCACTAAATGTCTCCTAAAAAATTCATATGCTAGAGCCCTAACCCCCCACGTAACAGTAGTTGTAGGTAAGGCCTTTGTGAGGTAACTGTTTAGAAGAGGACATGAAGTTGAGGGCCTTATTGTCAGAATAATACCTCTATAAGGGGATGCTAAAGAGCTTAGTTCTTCTCTCTCTGCATTTGAGGACACAGAGAGAAGAGAGCAGTCTGCAAATCAGGAATAGTGTCCTTACTGGTGAACCAAGGTGGTTGGCACCTTAACCTTGGACTTCCAATCTTTCAGAACTCTAAGAAAAAAAAAAAAAAACCTGTTGTTTACACCACTTGATCTATGGCATTTTGTTATGGCAGTCCAAGCTGATTAATACACTACTTTATTTTCCTGTAGAAATGTTTCCACATTTGGTTTTTAGGAGATCTTTAAGTAGTCTTTTGGACTACTACATCTATGTAACAGATTCCCATCATTGTGAGTTTTTAAAAATAATCTCATATGTTTTGTGCCTCAGTCCAAGAGCAGGCATCTTTCCAAGGAGCTTGATTTTTTCTTTTTCAATGCAGAATGGTATTAAAAACCAAGGTTTGTGCTCAGTGTGATCATCACTATCGTGATATCATTATTTCTAGGCCTTCTTAGCTAACAGAGCAAGGAGATATATAGTATAGTAAGATGGGCCATTCTGTCTATATGGCCATCTATATCAATATTAACCTAACATAGGTTCATACTACTATCTCCAACTCTAGAACTCCTACTCTTGTAACTTCTCACTCACAGGAGAAAGTTGGCTTCCACCATTATTTACTTAATTGTTCAATTCCAAAGAAGTGTCAGAATTGTCAACCTTTACCCCATAGGAGACAACTTTATTGCCTAGGCTATAGTCGTCGTGTGTATTTCCTTTTGGATTTCATATTGCTTCTGTATGGAAAGCTTCACACATTTGTACGTCATCCCTGTGCAAGGGCCGTACTAATCTTCTCTGTAGAGCTCATTTTTAGTGTATGTGCCTGCGAAATGAGCATGATAAAGTTTTAATAAAGGTAACAATATTGCAGCTGTGAGGAAGGATATGCTTGTTTGTACACAGAGCCTTTTAACATATGTCATCTCATGTACTTTCATTTAAAGGAAATTTTTTTCCTCAAAGTTATACAAATCATATTATTGAATTATGTAAGAATTAGTGAGATGTTCGTATTTTAGAATGTTCTGAAAAACACCCAGATCCAACACTGTCCTTATTTACCTCATTTAGTGAGTAAGTAAAAATCACTGGCAATTAGCAGCTTAATTGTTTATATATTGATGAGGATGTACTAATGGAATTTAAAGGTATAAACAGTTTGTCTTTTCTTAAAAATTATATTAAACATCCTTCCTTCCTCATTTTTCTCCTATCTAGTTTTCACTATCTATTTGTAAACCTATTCCTTTTTAAATCAGATGTAATGTTTGGCCAAATTTTAATTTGTCCTTTTCTCAAAAACAGCTGATTATTAGTTTACTTGTTAATTAATTAAAATATTTATGATGAAAATTTATAGATCTAGCTCTATACTGCCCTTGGCTATACTTTAAAAAAAATTTTCAATGGACGTATAACAACAGTGGTTATAATTTTTACACACTTAAATGTAGATATTTTAATCTTTGCTGGAAAAGCCCTTATTTTTGTTAAATATTACATAAGATATGCTCTATTATATGACTAAAGATATTTCATATGACCAAATCATCCAACATTTTTTTTTTGTCTTTTTGAGGCAGGGTTTTGCTATACAGTTCAGGCTGCCTTGAACTTACTTTGTAGCCCAGGCTGGCCTCGAACTTGCAGTGATCCTCCTGCCTTAGCTTCCCAAGTGCTGGGATTACAGATGTGCGCCACCATGCCCAGCCCAGCACTTTTTTAAGAATTTTGTTTTTTGTACTGGAAATGGAAAACCTATTTTAAATTCTGCGTGTGTATATTTGTATGTTTATTGTTTAGCTTTTCTCTTAAATGAAGTATTGCTATCCATAACTCTTTATTTCCCCAATTTGCTTGGGTTCACCTTAAATGAGTCAACTGGAAATTATAAGACAGGGAATGTTTTACAATGGCTTTCCAAACAATAATCACATACTCTAATCAAATGATATATTTATAAATAGTGATTAAATACGACTTTATCCATATTTCCCAAAGGTTGGTTTCTTTTTGCATATGAAAAACACGAGTAAATTTTTAAAAAATAGAACCTGTATTTGTCTGTTAGGGCTGCCATAACACAATATGATGTCTGGATGGCTTGAAACAGGTATTTATTTCTCACGGTTCTGGACACGAGAAGTCCAAGGTCAGCGTGTCAGCGGGGCTGGCCTCCTTTGAGGCCTCTGTGCTTGGTTTGCAGACGTTCACTCTCTTGCTACCTCTCTGCACTCCTTGTGTCTCTTCCTCTTTTTATTAGTTTACTGGTTATACTGAGTCAGAGCCCACCCTACCAGTATCATTTTAACTTAACTAGTTCTTTAAAGACTTTTTTTCTGGATATGGTTACATTCTGAGGTACTGGAGTTGGGATTTCCAAATATGACTTTGGAGGACAGGGAACGAACTTCAGATGATCACAGAACATTTTGTAATGCCTGGTATAACTCAGATATTATTTTCTGTTAGTCGTTGCTTATAGAAGTAATTATGAAACTCTTTTACCCATTATTTGAAGTTTTATTATGGAAGCAGCATGATAGTTTGCAAGTGTATTGTTTATTTCTTGTTTCCTGTTCTTATTATCTTCCGGAAAAGTAATTCTTAATCCTTTTCAGGGATACATCTTCAACTTTGAGAATCTAACTGAAAGCTAACTTTAATACAAGTTAATTTTGTTTTGATAAACCACCTCAAAACATAATGGCTTAACCATATTTTTTTCTTTCAATATATTGTATGCTGGAAAATCAGGTTGGTTCCATCCAGGACGGCTGATCATAGGGTCAGCTGGGCTCACTTATGTGTGTGGTCACTTGATTGTCAATGGTCCCTCACATCTGGTGGTTGACTGGCTGTGGGCAGCGTCAGTGCAGGTGACTGGCCACAGTTGCTTGTCATCCAGTGGGCGAGCCTATGTGTGATCATGTGGAAGTGTTCACAGGGATTTCAAGAGTGGAAGAACCTCTTCAGCAAGTACTTTTCAAGTCTTTTCTTGTACCACTTTTGTTGATGCCTCATTGGTCAATGCAAGTCATATGGCCATACCCAGATTCAAATTTGAAGAACCTGCAAAGCCACATTGCAAAGGAGCAGGACTGTGGGAGAAGGCAGGACTGTGCGGCCTCTAGTGAGTAAAAGGAGGAGCTGTAAGGATGAGAAAACTAAACTAAAAAAACTCCATTTTTACAAGTACTTTTCCCCACATTCAAAAATTGTCTTTTTAATAAAAAAAAGTAATTGAAGTCTGTTCTCTAAAGAAGTGCAGGTGTTGCTGGCTGTTAGGAGTGAAAGGAATAGGAAATGGCAAAAGAAATTGAGGCTGTCTGGGTAGACCACTCACATCATCTACTTCCTGAGCTTTGGAAAGAAGAAGAAAAATTTTTGAGCTCTTAGGACATGAGAACATGAGAAATTAGGCTATGGGCAGTCAAAAATATTTTTTTCTGTTGAAGATGTTATTTCTTAAGACATTAAAAAAATTTTTTTTTAATTAATTTTTTCAGCTCTGACTATCATACATTTCCCTTTATTTATTTTTTATTTTAAAAAGAAAAAACTATAAAAACAATGATACAAAATTTCAAAACAAGATAACAGGAGAGTAACAGTGGTTAATACATTCTGTATTATCTTCAAAGTAGTTGCTCATATTACAAGATATAGGCATGAAAAATTGATCAGACAATATTAGCACAAAACTTTTCAGTGAACTAAGAGAAATTAGTAGTATAACTATTTTAACTGTCTTCTGTATATATATATATGTGTTTTTTTCCCTTTTCCCTTCTTTCTTTTCTCTTTTCTCTCATCCCAGTTTCTCTTTCCTTTTGAACAGTTTCTTCCCATTTCACAATATCTATTGTACATTTTGGATCTTATTTACTCTTTCAGCTTTTCACACTAGGGAGACAATATGATGTTTACACATGTGAGTGTGATTTATTTCACTTATGACTCAATGTAAGCAGTTGATGATGAGATAGTAGTGTACACTTTTTGTACACTTAGAACCAGCAGAGCCTTGGAAATTTTAGGCCAAATTCTGCCATTGCCATATTATTGAATTTAAAAATACTAAATATGAAAATGCTTAACTGTGAGACCTAGTAATCGTATTTTCCGGTGCAAATACATACTGTAAATCTTAAACAGGGAATAATCCTCAGCATCTAACAAGAATAGCGCCTCCTTGATTATTTTTTGCAGGCAATTCTGATTTATACCTACCCTGATTGTTTTGACGCTGATTTATAAGTTCCTTTATACCTTAACTTGCTGTCAAAACTAACTATTGACCTGTACTCCATTAATTTAGAAAGCCAAGCACAACTAAGTTTATTTTATAAATCTGGATTATCAAACTACTTAATTTAGCTGTATTTGTATATATTAGATTTTCATTTCTGCAGAAAATACCCGAGATACTCAGAATAAAAAGAGGAAAGGTTATTTTAGCTCACTGTTTTAGAGGTTTCATTCCATGGTCCTTTGGCCCCATTACTTATTTAGGCCAGTAATGAGGCAGCATGTCATGGTGGCAGCACATGCCTGCCACATGAGGAAGCTCCTTACCTCATGGAGGTCAGAAAGCAAAGAGAAACCAGGGAGGGGCTGGATACCCCTGCAGTGACCCAGCTTCCTTCCACTATGCCTCACCTCTAAAAGTTCTCCTACCAACAGTAGGGCTGGCAACCAAGTCTTGAACACACAGGCCTTTGGGGAACATTAAAGATCCAAACTATAGCTCTGTGTGTGTGTGTGTGTGTGTGTGTGTGTGTGTGTGTGTGTGTGTGTAATGCTTTTAGTTCTTACTTGAATGTCACTCTACAAATGCAATACAGGAAACTTCTATTAACCTAAATATCCAAGAGAAATATACTCCTCTCCACATAAAATTAATTTAAAAAAGATAATCTCATAATCCCTCACAGATTAACTTCTCTTAAAGGTTGTTTAAATTGTGTGGCAATTTCAGAAGAGGAGAACATGGTAGAGATTTTTCATTTCCTGTAACATATTTAAATATGAGCTCCCTCATGCGTTATGACCTAGAGTTGAATAGCAAAGGAGGGGGGGAGGCCATATCAGTCAGCTTTTCCATAATAATGCTGCATATTTAATCATCAAGAAATCTCTGTGCCATTGAACAATAAGCATTTATTCTCAGACTCACAGGTCTGCAGTTCTGTAGGTCTCGGGCTGCAGTTTTATAGGCTGTCTGGGACAGGTCTGTTCCGTATGTACTGTGTCAGACCCAGGCTGTAATGGCAGAAGCTCCCTGGGATACCTTCTCCTGGTAGTAGACAGAGTCTCCTAGAAGGGAAATGGAAGGAAGCATGCAATACCTCTTAACACCTAAGGCTCTGATCTGGTACAGTGTTGCTTTCACGTTCCATTGGCCACAGAAACAGTCAACAAAGGCAAGTGTAGGTATGAACACTGCCCAGCAAGAGGCTTCAGCAAGGGTAAGGATGCACAGACCTCCAGAGTCTAAAGAACTGGAGCTGACAACAATGTCATCTGCCCCAGGGATTGTTGTTTTCAGATATAAGCACATCCTTAGACACATACTAGGTGGTGCTTGTATGCTTTATTGATATTTAGCGCTTAACTGAATTGCTTCTCCATTCATCTCAGCCTGGGAAATTTCAGAGGTACTTTTTAATATGTTGACTTGAAATAGTGATTAAGTGTTTCAAGTATTTTTTTTAATATCTCCAACAACAGCTTGAAAATTGCATCTTCTTTCTGTGCTTTTCTCTCTTCCTCAGTATCTATTAACATCCCGATTTTATTTCAGCCCAGAGGTCCTGAAGAGTGAGCCCTATGGGGAGAAGGCTGATGTCTGGGCTGCAGGCTGCATCCTCTATCAGATGGCAACTCTAAGGCCTCCCTTCTACAGCACCAACATGCTTTCCTTGGCTACAAAAGTAAGCAATGACAGGGGACAAAAGGCTCTTGTATTGCTAACAATGCCATTTCTTTTTTTCTTAACAGAACCTTTGTGATTTTTATACAACTTCCAATTAAAAGCAGGCATTTTTTAATTAACTGCAAGACCCAGTTTGCTATTCCCCCTTCTAAATATATATCACATGGTATGGCATAGTCCTCTAATTGTATTAGTTTATCATAGAAAATTAGAGAAATAAATATATCAAAATGCTTTTGACCTTTTATTTTTAATTGCAATTTAGATTGCCTTCAAGCCAACATATATTATCCCATACATCATTATATTATGAACCTAAGGTTAACTTTAACTTAGCTTAGAGAATCTAATTCCATGTTCCAGAACTATTTAATTGATGTTAAGTTTTTGTTTGCAATGCTTTTATTTGTGATTAAATTTTGTGCATGAATCTATATTGCTTCATTAGTAAATTCATGCAGTGTGTGTTACCTCTCAGACATACCAAGGACCCTTTTATTTCTATCACGCTAGTCTGTTTGTTTTGCAGATAGTGGAGGCGGTATATGAACCAGTGCCAGAAGGTGTTTACTCTGAGAAAGTGACAAGTACCATCAGCAGGTAACTAGTCTCACAACTTTTGACATATAAGGATCACCAAGAAATATATCTGATGCTTAGGGAAGCTGAGGCAGGAGGATTACAAATTCAAGCCCAGCGTGGGCAACTTAGTGAGACCCTGTCTCAAAAAACAAAAAACAAAAAACAACAAAAAAAAAACAGGATGGGAGTGCAGCCCATTGTGAAAGCCCTGGGCTCAATCCCCAATTTTCTTCTCTCTAAAAATAAATATCTGCCATCTATAAATCAAATATTTATTTGGAAGGCTTCATATCAACCTGTAAAATGCATGTGATATGAACCTAAATTAATAAACCGGCATGTAAAACTGTTTGTAATTATGAAAAAAAACTGTAAAAATATGCACAAATATGGAAAAAGGCAGGACAAGGACAAATGAAATGGGAAAAGGCCATTTTAGGTGATAAAATTATAGGTACATTTTTATTCCTTTTATTAAATTAGTAATATTGTGTCTTATAATAACATTTCAAAGAAAATCAGAAGCTGTCCTCTTCATTGTAGTAGTATCATGAAAATCATCATCCCCATGCACTTGCAAAGTTCTAGCCAGTGTCCCTGGTTCTACAGGGCTGCCCTCTCTCTCACCTGGCCCCTCTCCCACTTCCCTTCCAGTTCCCTAGGCTCTAGCCATCTCTTTCTACCTTTGCCCTTGTTATGCCTTTCTCTTGAAACTCTCTTCTCTCTGGTATATGAATGATACTGACCTTTACTTCCCTTGTGTCTCTGCTGAAATTTTCCCCCATCAGGGAGCCCATCCTGACAGCCCCACCACCTCTCAGTGCTCGCTAGCTCCCTTGCCTGCTTTACAAAACTCTTCACACCCATTACTTCCAGAATGTTATACATATGCGTACACAATTATTTGTCAGTTGGCTATCTCTTCCCCAATAGAAAGTAAACTCAAAAGCAAGAATTTTGGTTCTTATAGGTTCAGTGCCCATAGCGGTGTCCATGACAGAATAGACCTTTAATAAATACTATTGTGTGAATAAAGAATTCTCATTTATGTGGCTAATTGCTATTTTTGGACCATCCTTTGGTATTTAAGTTGGCCCAATGTAATTTCTTCTGCTCCATCAAGCTGAACCAAGTCCTCATTACTTAAGATTGTAGAAATCCTAGTCACCCCAGAGAAAATCCTTTTCCATACCCCTTCTTGGGTCTCTTAAACCTTGGGTTGGTATCGATCCTTGCATGTAGCCCCATCTCCTGTAGATTATGACTGGCATCTTTCTGTTGCCGTTCCTCTTTATCTTTGGTTTCTCCTCCCGGTTCACTATTTTGTACTAACAGTTACTCCTCACCTGCTTGTAAGATTATCTCTTGAAAGTTTTCTTGTTTGGAGTAATACTGCTTTACAAGCTTCGGGCTCTGGAGAGAGGCCTAGTTGGGGCAAAATCCTACTAACCAGATGCTGGCCAAAGGATTTCTGCAACTCTGCTTCCTCATCTAGAAAATGAGATTGTAATAGAACTAGCCTCATTAAGCTGCTGTGATGGTTCTCCAAAGAACATTGGAAACCATGTGACACAGAGCTTGGCAAATGTTAAATACTTTAGCAATTTTGGTAATTATCACTACTAATATTTTGGGTACATTAGTTGAAACTTCTCTCTCAAACATCTAAATTCCACCTGTTGGGTCATGCCTTGTTCCTAATGCATCCAGACAAATGCCTTTAAACAGCTTATCTCCAGGATTTGTTCTGTGTATTTATGTTCTTGAAAAGCACCTTAAAAAACCTGAAGGAGTCTCCAGAGATGTCAAGACGAAAGTACCATATTGGCTCAATTAATTTCTCTTTTTAATAGTTATTTGTGTGCCACAAAAGGCAGGGGAGAAGTAGTGCAGTGCAGAGAAAAAGATTCACAGATATTGCTCTGAATTTGTGAAACTAAGCAACAGAACCATGATTTCTTCTGCTAGGTTCCTTGGCTATCAATACACATGCTTCTTTGGACTTCTAAACTAGTGAGGAAGTCAGATACCAGACCATAGTGTAAAGGGTAGGAGCATCACTAGGTTCTGAGATCACTTGGCTTCTAATTCTTCTTCCACTCTATTTAACTTTCCTGAGCCCCAGTTTTCTCATCTGTAATAAGTGTGTAGCAGTAGTAACTTCTTCACGAGCTTAAGGAAGATAATGCTTCTGAAACATTTTGTATGCTACCTAGCATGCAGTAATCCCTCGATAAATTAGATATTAATAATGATGTTATTAATATAATAGATAATTATAATACCATAAAATTATAACAGTACAATAGTTATATTATTTACAGAATTAAGTATATAAAACAAGTTATGATAAAAGGAATGAAGGGCAGTAAATGGGTCCATGAGAGATTAAAGAAGGACAGGAGGAATTTGGGGAATGTTTATCTGCAGACAGGACATGTAATCTGGGACCTGAAGAATCAGTAATTCTTAAATAGCAAGCAGACTGGAGAAAACACTTCACAAGATAGCATTTCTACAGGCTTTGCTGAGGGGAAGAGCAGGTTCACTTGAGGAATGGGAATGAAGTTGAAATATAACATGTTAAGTATGGGAGAGAAGACCCAGCAAATGGACTTAGGGCTGTGCAGGGTAAGAAGGGCCAGCTGGTGTAGGTGCTATGGGGCATGCTAGGGTTCTGAATCATTATCTGGAGGACTGAGGAGAGGACTGAAAGATGATTAGCAGACTGGGACGCAGTGGAGATGTCTTCTTTAGCAAAGAGCATGCTGACTGCTCTATGGGGGGAAGACAGAGGCCAGTGAGGGTGGGAGGAAGAAGAGATTCCACTTGTCCATGAGTGGGAGTGGTGACTTTGATGGGATGGTGATGGAAGAAGTGGAGAGAAGTGGGATCGTTTCCACTGCAGGTTGGAAGTTGTCAGCACATTTGGGGTATGACACCAAGAGGATCAAATAATACTGCAAATACCTTGGAAAGTGGGATGATTTGGGAAATATGAAAAGAATTTAATTTATTTCCTGGAGCTTCAGAATATGGAGCCAAGATCCGGGCTAGAACTTACCATCAGCCCACCAGTAGGAAATGTATGTCAAATTAGGGGCATCTGTAAGGGAGGAGCCTGCTTGTTGGGTCCTGAGTTCAGTGTCACCAGAATGTTTGAGAGGATGGATGATTGCCTATTAGGGGACTGCAGATGAAGTGTTTTTGAAGGAACTTTTAATTCAAAATACTTAGATGTCATAATAAGTTAGAACTAACAATTTAACTTCGTGACTGACTATAAATTAAGATTGCAGGGTACATTCCAAAACATGTTATTGTCACTTAAATTTATTCAAGACTCCTTATTATCTGGGTTTGTATTACAAAGTTTTATCTTTAAAAAAATTGATATAAAGGCAAAATCAATCAAGAGTTACATTTGATTGCATAATTAATTTGCTTTGGGTTTTTGTATTTAAAAACTAAGTGACTTGGCCAGGCATTGTGTTGTATGCCTATAATTCCAGGTGTCTGGGAGACTGAGGCAGGAGGATCACAAATTTGGGCGCTGAATTTTTTTTTTTTTTTGTGGGTACCAGGGTCGAACTCAGGACCTCGCTCTTGCCAGGCAGGCGCCTGTGCCGCTGAGCGATATCACTGGCCCTGGGCTCAGAATTTAAATAAAAAATAAAAAAGAGCTGAGGATGCAGCTTACTGTAAAGGTCCTGGCTTTAATCTTCAGTAACACCCGCAGATACACACACACACGCACATGTAAATTGTAAAAGAATTAAGGAATATTTTCAAATTTTCTATTTTCTTAATCTACTGTTTTCTTTAAGAAATTGATACAAGGGTAGTATACAAACCAAAATGTTCTTAATACTCATTTATGATTCAACCAAACCTTGGCCTCAAAGCCAATCACTAATAATTTGATAGAGCCATTGAAATATAAGATGACCATTGAGGGGAAAGTTTACTATAATTATTCTTAAACTGTAATTTTTTCCCAATCATATATATATATATGTGTGTGTGTGTATGTGTATACGTGTGTATATATGTATATATATATATATATATATACATATATACACACACACACACACACACATACTTTCTTCCATTGTATTGGCATCTAAATTTTAATTTCTAAATTCTTTTCTATTTATATTAAGGATTTCTTTTATTTTCTGCATTCTAATGTTTTTAATTTCTACATCCTTATCAGGCAGAACTCACTGTTTGCAAGTCTACTGTGTAAAATCTTTCCTTTTTCCTGTTTGTTTATATGATATATAAATACATTTTGTTATTCAAACTTTTCTTTCCTGGTAGGCTTTTAAATTGAGAGAATAACTTAGAAGCACTTAAGTATTTGGGACAGAAAATAAATATATCTTGTTGCTCTGCCCAGTTACCAGCATTACTATTTTTATCTTCCAGTACACTGTTGAAAGTATTGTCTGTTTTCTTTTTTAAAAGGAAGAACATTTCCTTTTATGCACAAAATATTCCAATTGCCTTATTTTTCTGTCTCTGTGCCTGGTTGCATAAGCTGTCTGGCGCTTTGTTTCGGAGGGAGTCGTGATGACTAAAGCAGTGAGCTCTAAGGACAAGTGGATCTTTACATTTTTCACCCCACCTTCAACTCTCTGTTTTATAAAACGTGAAATGAATACAACTGAACACGCTAACACACTATCCCTCTATTTTTTTCATCTGCTTTCAGAGTAGAGTGGGGACTAAGTGGGTGGGGTTGAAGGGAACATCCCAGAGTTTTTCTAGAACAAGATTTATCCTTATTTGAGTAGAGAATCATTGAAGCAAAGTACAGGCTGAAGATTTTCTATCAATCTTCAGCATATCTTATGATTCTGATTCACTCATTCTTAACAATTTCTCTGATGTATATAAACGAGGCATTATTTCAGAGCAATGAGACTATTCTGGAACTTCTGGCTGGAGATGTTTGTGGAAGTCCAAAGGTCTATGGCTGAAAGTTTTGGGTTATGGACAGGAAGTTCTTTAGACATTAAGCTGAGTTCAATTGTTCATTCATTCACTGGATCACTCACTTTACTGAATACCTATCAGGACCCAGATTCCACTTTACATGTGGAGAAGACCACAGTGGAGGGAAAAATATCTTTCTCCCCTCATCAAGTTTTTAGTTTAGTAGTGAATCAGACTGTTACAGTACAATAATTACAATGGTTTTAAGCACTTAAATACAGACAATACAATGAGAGCATATAAAAGGGAGCAGTAAGTCTGTTTGAGGACAATCCAAAAATCTTCCTGCTGGAGACATGGAAAAAAGTGTGGGGTTTTGGCAAGCACGTCAGGGGTGATGTGTGGGAAATGGCGTGATACCATCAGGAAAAAAATTCTAGCAGATGGACGAATAAACAAAGAACTGGAGGACAGAGGAGAGTCCTCGGCTGTTTGGGGAGGTATAGGTAAGGAGCATTTGTTGTGTTATTAGGGGACAGAGCCAGGAAAGAGTGGAGGGAGGTAAGGCCCAGTTTAAGCGAGACCTTTCATGGCATTCTTGGAGTTTACCTTAGCGGGCATGGGAAGTTATTAAAGAATTTTGAGGAAGAGAGTGATGAGGGCAAATTTACAAATATTTTGGGAGCAACTTCAGTATGAATCAAAGGTGGACAAGAAATGAGCATACTATTTAGAAGACTATTTCAGTGGTGCAAGCAAGTGATGATGAAATAGACTAATAGTCATGGGATTATAGGAGAAGGATATGGACTTGAGAAACATGTAGAAGGTAGAAGCCACAGGACTTGGTTTTGTTAAATGTGGGAGGAAATGGAAGGGAAATAAAAGAGTGAACTCTCTTTTCAATTTATTGAGCTTTTACAATGTGCTGATACTTTACAGAAATTACTTCACTTAATCACCATACCAGTTTAATGAAGTAGATCATATTATTATCCCACTTTATAGATGGGCTATCAATACTTGGAAGCTAAGTAATGTACTCAAAACAATAACTAATAAAGTGGTGAGCTGGGATTCCGGTGCCAACAATTGGATCCAGGACCTGTGCCTTTTCAGATGATGGCAAATACAACGTGGGGAGAAGCCTTGTGAGAGTAGGAGATAACTAAATGCCGGGAGGGCAGAGACCACTCTGTTGTCCTTTACTGTAAGACAATATACAATTATAATTACAATATAATTTATAAAATTAGCGTATGTTACTTTTTTGATTAAAAAGCTCAGCTGACAGTTCAGCTGCTAATATTACCTTGCGTCAGTATAAAAATCAGCAGTTTAAGAGTTTAAAATACTTGGGCCAGTGAGATGGCTCAGTGGCATAAGCGCCTGCCTTCCAAGCGCGAGGGCCCGAGTTCGACTCCCGGATCCCACATACGGAAAAGGGGCCGGTGATATCGCTCAGCGGCACGGGCGCCTGTTGGCGCGCGAGGTCCTGAGGTCGACCCCCTGGTACCCACAAAAAAAAAAAAAAAAAAAGAGTTTAAAATACTTGCACTAATGAAAGGCTTAAATACCTGGGTTTTTGTTGATTTGTTTGCTCACATGGTAGTCATAACCATCACTAGAGCAACAAAGAATTTTATCAGTTTTAACTAATTTTACTAATTCGATGAGGATAGATGAAGAACCTCATTTAATTAGAAGCTAAAAATCAACAACTTAGCTTCTTTTGTGATTAAGAGCAAAGGTAAGAAAATTAAATACAAACATGTCATTACCTCATAGGCACTGGCTTCACAATGGCTAATGTTATGTCCCTGTGCTCAGAATATCCTGTTCTTGGGGTTTAAGATTCTGTATCTGAGGTCTTGAAATTCTTAATAATTTTTTATATTTGAATGTGTGTTGTGGAAATGAAATCCAGTGGGGCAAGGAACACATGCTCTGGGCTTGGAGCTTCAGGTCATGTGAAGTCCCTTCAGCTCTCTGCCTCCTGGCATGAGTTTTCAGCCATCAGCCTTCTGGTCTCCTGAGCTTCCTGCTAACCTCCATCTCCATTTCCCTGTCTCCCATCATCACTGCTGCTCTCCACCTGAGACTGGGTTGTGTCAGGGGGGGAAGCATACACTACCTTCACCTTCCTCCCCAATGGAATGTGGAAGGAGGCTAGAAAATAGTCAGCATGGAGCAGATACCCTGCTGTGTCTTAGGGGGCAAGGTAGAGGTCATTTCTGACAAAGCTGGCAAGCATACTGGCACATTGGGTTGGCCATCCAGTGGTAACTACTTCTTCATCTCCAGTTCATGAACCAAGTGCATTCCAACTGCATAGAAGTTTTAATTTCATAGGGGCCAACTATCTACCATCAAGGTGGGGTAAGACTCCCCTACTGTAAGAAGGGGAGCTTGATTTCTCCACTCTCATTTTAATTTTGCAGTTGACACCTACAGATTATGTAGACGGCCCTGTCTCCACAATCACTTGGCTAAGTTTGTACATGATAAATGCAGAGTGAACTTTGTTAAATATGAATGCAGCAGATGTATAAATGTCTGTCATAATCATAATGCAAGTCCATTGCCTTAGAACATAACAAAAAGCATAAAGATAGAGCATAAAATGATAATGTTTTAGAACCTTATTAAGACTTGTGTATTTTATGCATGGTTAACAAACTCAATAAAATAGAATCACTAGCAAATTATCACGTAGAGTCCTATTTCAGCTTCCGTTATGAAGTATAATTGTGTAGTGAGGGAGACAGTATAGTTGAAAGTTACATTAACTTAGTATGGATTGCTAAATCATACACAAGAGGAGAAAGGTATTTTCCTTAAAATTCTAACAAGCTAAATTTTATTGAGAAGCACACATGACTTCAATGAAATTAGAGAGTTTGAGTTTTAAAATAGACAACATGCTATAGTGGCTGCCAGAAGAATTTACATGATTTTGATATTTGGTTTTATGGGCATGGAGAATAATGACCTTCTAGTAGCATTTAGCTGTGACATGAACAATACTCTCTTTAGTATAATGATTGACACTCTCTAACCTCCAAAATTATGGAAAAATTAGCATGCAATATAACAAAATAGTTACTTAAAATTACTATTTTTAAAAGAAAAATAAAAATGGAGGCCATACTTTCAGTATACCCCAATCCCAGCTGTCCATAACTGTGTCCAAAATTTAAGTCATCCAGATTTTTCTGAAATTCGAACTCCTCATTAATTAGAAAACAAAGCCTTTGTATCTTGGCAACATGATTTAGTAAAATTAAACTAACAACCTGTAGAAAAACTCAAATTAAATATCTGCTCTGTTTGCATTAAAAAGAATGAGAATGTTCAACGGCCAACCACAAAAAAGGTCAAAGTATATCCTCTTTATGTTTCATAAATTATGCCGTAAGTTCAGCTTCTCACTCTCTGTTCAAAGTGTCCTGGCTTGTGAACTGCTCTTTTGTGTGTCCAATAAACTTCTACAATTTAAAATTTGATCTAATTTTATTTTTGATACCATAAACTTCTCAAACCTCTAAGTAACTAGGCTGTATTTTTATACTTATGACTATATTTTGTATGACTCTCACAAATCAAATCCTGTTAATATTACAGTATACAGTTTGAAAGGCCGAAAAGCGTACCCTCCCCCCTGTAACTTTCCTTTTCTGGTTGCATCAAAGATGATCATCAGCACTTATATTGTTGGGATCCCTCTTTGTTTGCTGATGGGTGAGCTGGAATTACTCTCAGAATGCAGCCAGGTGACACAGGAGAAGACCATTCCATCCTCCTCGAAACCTAAGGAGAAGCTTCATGTTCAGCCAGTAACTCCATCTGCCACCCAAAGTGCAAAGAAGCAGTCTTGCCTCCTGTCCTCCCAGCTTTCCCAGTTTCTTTTGAGAAGCCTGGACTGAAAGCTATGCTTGATGCCTATCTTATCCGTATGTTTTCTTGGGTGCAGATACCATGGTAGACACGGAGTGGAGCTTAACCCTCACCCTTCACACTCCTGATTTCATCCCAGCATTGACCAATGTTATACAATAAGTTATCAAAATATACTGTGAATGTTCAAATGTAAAGAAAAGAAAACTACAGTAAAAGACACATTGCCGTTAATCTCCCTCAGAATCCTCCCCCTCACTTTGAACACACTGATCCTACCATTCTTGCCACTTTTGAAGCAGTTCTGGAATTCTTTTCCATCAAATATACAGTGAATAGTACTCCTGAGTGCCATCCAATGGAAAGGCAGGTTCGTAAAAACATTGCATGTGTCCTCATCCACCTTATTGACCAGATCTGGCACTGTGTGACTCCTGGCTCTTCCCCAAAGCCAAAATGGCCACGAAAGGTTAACATTTTGGATTGACTCAGTATATCAAGGCAACCATGACAACGGGACTAAAGACATGAAGAGAGGCCTTCCAAAACTGTTTCAGAAAGTGGCAAGAATGATAGGATAAGTGTGTTCCAAGCAAGGGGGAGTATTTTGAAGGAGATTAATGACAATGTGTCTTTTACTATAATAAGATTTTTAAATATTTAAATATTTACCTTATTTTTTTTTTATCACACCTTGTAATTAGCTTATCTTCTCTTAGGTGCCTCACTCCTGATGCAGAAGCCCGCCCAGATATTGTAGAAGTCAGTTCGATGATATCAGATGTCATGATGAAGTATTTAGACAACTTATCTACATCCCAGCTAGCCTTGGAAAGGAAGCTGGACCGGGAACGGAGGCGCACACAGAGATATTTTATGGAAGCCAACAGGAATGCTGTCACGTGTCACCATGAGCTGGCGCTGCTATCTCAGGTAGGTACAGTTCTCTCGATCAGCACTCTGATAGGCTGTCCTGAAGTTGTTCCTTCAGGAACATTAAGGAAATGTTTTAAGGAAAATAATCTACAGATAGAAAAATATTTGATACCCAAAAATGAAAATAATAATATAAGTGACCTTCCATGAAACAAATCCAGAATTTATTGTACATTGCAAAATCAATGGTGTTAAAAGTTCTCTTAACATTTCTTCAGGTCTAAATTATGGTCTTGGTATAAATAGTAGTGAATGCTTATATTTCATTTCTTCAGCCATCTGACTGCATCTTTTGGGAACATGGATGAAAACGTAGTTAATTCAGAGAAGGAAATAACATTTGCTTCTTAAAATTTTCTTATTGGTCTTGTATAATTGCTTTCATTACTATTTGTGGTGATGATGTTGTTGCTAGTTTCAAGTTGGAATTTTAAAAACTTTTCTTGCCAGTAACCTTTAGATTATTTTAATATTTAGTATATTTCTTAACATACACTAAAGAAGGGATGCGAAAACTACAGACTTGCGTACGTAAAGTGGTAATGCCAGTGACGCTCTTTTCGCTGTCTTATTTTTCTTCCTCTGTGCCCTTATTGTAATCTTGACTCATGATCTACTCTTCTGGGAACCCCCAGCAGGGACCCAGCATTGGGCCCTTCAACCCAGTAAATATTCTTTACTTCTATTCTGATGATGGGGTCTGAGGCAATAGGGTCAGAAAGCTCTTTCTTTTTTGTTTTCTTTTCTTCTTTTTTGGTCACAGTAGCTGGTCATTAAATTCCTTTCCAAGATCCTAAGGATTTGCTGTACTTCAGCTCAGAAAATTACATAAGATGCTGATTTCAAAGAAGAGATAGTTCCAATGTCTTGAAAAACAGCGTTTCCAGTGAATTCTTTTCTAAAAAGAAGGAAAGTACTATTGTTTAGTGGGTTTGTCTGGAGGTATTTGAAAGCCAGGAGTTGAAGATTCAATGTGATTTTTTTTTTTTTTGAAAGATATGCTATCGTCTTCCTTGCCTTAAATGCTGAGCTTAGCTGTAATTTCCCAGAACAATCTATGATGATTTTCTAAGGCCTTGGTTTATGTTTAGAAGCATAACACTTAGAGTTATACCTCTCATTGAGCACAGGGAGTTAGAGCTCACTTTGCTTGTTATTTTACTGCCTGAACTAGTAAAGGCTAGGCAACAATAAGAAATACATTATTCTATGTGTGTCTTACTGCTTTCCAAATATAGCATTCTTAGTAGACTAAAAACGCAAGAGATTTAGCTATTTCTATATGTCTTAAGTATGTAGAGCCTTTTATTAAATTCTGCACTGCAAAGCCATTTAACCAATTTCTGGTTCTAGCCAATATGAGGGTGGGTGGAGTTAGTTTGAAATCTAACATCAGAAATCCTCTTATCTTTAGCAAAACACCTTGAGGAAGATCATTTTAAATATTTATTTTTACATCCTGGCTCTTTTAAAAAATTATGGAAAATTTCAAATTTAAAGGCAAAGTATATTTCCTGTACCCATCTTCCACCTTCAACAATTAGCTACTTGGCACTAAAACTATATCATTTATAACCCCATCCATTTATCACTCCCTGCCTTTCTCAGACTATTTTGAAGCAAATCCCAGATACCATATCATTTCATTCATCATTATCTCACATGTATTTGGAGTGACAATTTAATTTTGGAAATCTAACTCTCAGGTCATGGCCAGTTCTGAAAGTCAAGACGGGTTATGAGGATTGTCAGGTGGAACCCTAACCTTTACATTAGAGGGGAAATATACCTACTTCAGAGGATGCTAGGATTAAATAAGTTAATGTGTTTGAAAATACTTTGCAACTTTGAAAAGTGGTATAAAATTGTAAGATAGCATCAATTATATAAAATGAGAAATTCTTGTTAAAATAGTAGTTTGTTGATGCATCTTACTAATGCTAATTTGTCCAAGTAGAATTAGCATAAATGTGTGTGTTTCAATCATGCAGTTAATACACATTTATCGATCACTTGCTGTAGACAACCTCAAGCAGTGCCCTCCTGGAGCGCTCAGTTTTTTTTTTTTTTTTTTTCCTGTGGGTACCGGGGATCAACCTCAGGACCTCACGCGCCAGCAGGCGCCCGTGCCGCTGAGCGATATCACCGGCCCTTTTTTCATATGTGGGTTCCGGGATATGAACTCAGGCCCTCGCGCTTGCCAGGCAGGTGCTTATGCCACTGAGCCATCTCACCGGCCCTGAGCACTCAGTTTTTAATGGAACATAGAGAAATGCTTAACTTCAAAGCAAAGCTTATATTACTGCTTTGGAGTCATATAATACCTTTTCCTTATGCACTATCTTAAGTCTACTGATAATTTTTTCTTTCAAGATTAATCAAACATAAATTGAAAGGAAAATGCAACTTTATTAAAGAAGGAAGCAAGAAATGTTATTGTATTTTATCAAAAGAAAGCATACAGTTAACTGGCATTATCCTCACTAGGTACCAATTATTGTTTTTTAAAGCATCTACGCCAGTGCTGCCAGAAAAATTATAGGTGTAAAATGTTATCTCTTTTTTTTTCTTAAGCAGTATTATGATTGTTTCATTTTAAATACAGTAGCATATCCTCCCCAGAGCAGTTAACAACAATAATGCAGTTACAGGATCCAATGATAAATGGTAGTCAAAGGGAAGAGAAATTAGTGGTTTCTGTGAAACTTTATGAATTCCCAGCACCAATAAGGAGGTCCACTGTGAATTACTGAAATTTTACAAATTAGTTGGCAAGCAAACAATTGACAAGAAACATTTAAGGCTCCTATCTCACGGAGGGACAGTGCTATTTACTCTCACATTTTTAGCTTATTCTTAATTTTGGCATTTTTTATAATAGGCTACTAAAGACAAGTACAAATATACATTTCAAAAGGACAGAGAAGTCTTCACTAATAAAGTTCACTCCTGTGTATGTGGTTTAGCCACTGTAAAAGTGAAGTAAAACATTTCTTTTGAACCTTCTTAATTTTTGTAGTTCAAAATAAGAGAACATAAGGAGAGCACCAAGTTGAGAATAATAAGAATTACTCAGAATAAAACAAGGAACAATTTTTACTTAAATGTCAGTAATTAAAAGGATATTGTAGTAGAGTGTTGTGGCATTGTAATAGTCAAAACCAGGATGAGTGTTTTCGTGCTGTCAACACTGTGTTGAACACACAGAATCATTACCCTTCAGATACTCTTTTATATCTGAGACAGAAAAATTAGCATAGACATGTCTAAAATGTACACTTTTTTGGTCTTCAGCAAATAGAAGGATGAGCACTAAGAAAATTCATGCTGGAAAAAATCTGGGGAATCAATGGAAAACTTTCCATTTCATTCACATTATTAGAATTTTGTGGATACAGCTTTAAACTAATATTTATAAATATGAATAAAGAGTATACCTATGCGCACAGGTAGAACTGGGTTGAATATTCCAGGGAGATTGAGAGTAATCATGACAGAAGTATGTTCTCACAGTGTGAGATTTGTAGGGATTATAGCTTCTCCCTCAATAGTTTGACAGGAAGTTTATCTTTCCCACCCCTGTTTTAAAGCTGAATAGTGGTTTCTTTCTACTAGTTTATTAAGTTCACTTATTATGGAAACTACTTTCACATCCATAAGCACCTGTCAGAGAGCAACATGGAGAGAGAAAAATTGAAAATGCTTGCAGTCTATAGTTAATAATGAAAGAACAAGAATTTATTGGATGTCTTCTGAATGTAAGGTATTGTGCGTGATAATCTGAGGATTGTAAGAAATTACAGTGGTCCTATTGTAGCTTGTAAGTATGCTTAGGAAGACAAAGAGATAAGCATTTTCATCAGGAGATTTCTAAGGATAGAGGAGAATTTGAGTAAATAACAACTAAATATGCGGAGATATTTTAGGGAGGTTCCCATAGCAAACAGGGAAGATCAGGGCTTGATCACTGAACATGAAAGTCACTCATGGATGGAAAAGAACAACAAAAATTTAGAAACTCGAGATATACATGCTTAGCTCACTTAAGACTAAGAATGAAACTTAGAAATAGTATTGTTGTTTTCTTTAATTTAGTAGACAAGGAGAGGAAGCTAGAAGTTAAGAGACTTGCCTTTGGTCAACCAGCAAGTTAGGGCCTATCCAAGGACTGAAACGTAGGTTTGCTGACTTACAATGAGTCTTTTTATAGGGATAGTTTCAGAAGTCTGGGGAAAAAAGATTTGTGGATGATGGAAGGTTGAATACCTTGCTGAGGTGTTTGAATTTAATCCTGTGTGTATAGTGGACTAAAAACTTGAATTTTCCAAAGTACTTAACAACCGAATTTCTAAACTAAAAGCTAGTTCTTGTTGACTGTATATGTCTTCTTCTTGATATTTTTTTCTTCTGTGGTTTCACTGCACTTCTCTACTCTGGTTTCCATCTCACCTGTCTGAATACTCTTTCTCATTTTTTCCTCTAAACCCTGGCTTCTTAACTTCCAACATTCTGATTTTCTCCATGTACTTATCTTGATTGGGCCCCATTTAGCCTCATGGTTTTTCATTTCATATAAATTTGGGTAAAAATCCATCATGCAAAACTGTTAACTTTATTTCCGTAATCATATATTATTTTGTTTTGAAGCTCTATTTCTACTGATGACAGTAAATGATAGATGAGGCCAGTTCCAATTATATCAACCTCTTTTTAGTCTAAAAGTTTCTTTCCCATTTTAAGGTTTCTCTTCTCTGTCTCCCCTCCTCAAAATGGCAATGAGGTGCAGGAAGAAGCTGAAGCAACCCCTGTCAGTTGAGGGGACAGTGGCTCTCTGTGCCCTCTTCCTCCCTTTGCCGGCTTTTGCTAACCTTAGGTGAAGTGAACCCATCTCTGTGGTTTTATAACACTGACCTCTGTTCTTGCTCAGTGTTTGTGGCATCTGTCACTCAGCCTCTTTTCTCAGTGTGGTTTATTTCAGCCCAGTGGGTGACCCATGACGCCTCAGCTCCTGCTTCTTTTTTGAGGTTTGATTGTTACTTTCTTGGTGGCACCCTTAGTTTAAGAACTCTTCTCTATGTCTCCCTGTGCAGTGAGGGGCTGCTGAACTTGCCAGTCAGCATCAGTGCTATTTCTCATTTTCCCTGGGATGAGGTGAGAGCTTTAGGTTCCTGTCCATGTAACACATGGCCCATTAGGGCCCCACTGGGAATGGGGGCACTGTCTCAGCCCCACCAGCTTGGCCATTTCTTTCTGCTTTCCTATCGCAGGTGCCTACCATTAGGTACTAGTATTCCAGGTACTAAAGATACCACAGTCAGCAAGGTGGACAAGGTCTCTGGCCTTCTGTTAAATGCTTATATCAACCACGTAGTATACAGCATTCTAACTGTCATGAAACTTCTCTGGAGGATCGGTGTTTTCTGGCTGTACCTGGATTTCCCCCTCACACCTCTGTGTATTTCCCAACTGTCCAACTCCTGATTGAGTCAATTCCACTCAGGTTATCTAGGATTTATCTTCCACTCTTAGCCATCATCCACATTTCTACCAAAATTATCGTTCAAATGCAGCCCCACACATCTGATCTCGGTAAATTATCCTATGCTTAAGATGATGAGTAAATGTTCATATAGTGAGTTCTAGAAATATTTTCTTAGCTTTGATGAATTAAAAAAAAGATTTTTGTGGTAATCTGATATTGTCAAACAGCTGGAATACAGCACACAGAAGTATCATCTTAAACTCCATCTACTTTGGAGGACGAAGCAACTGTTATAGCACTTATCAGCAAAGATTAATTTTAAAATTTACCAACCCTGCAGGAATTCACTTCATTATAGGATTCTTATTATAGTTTTCTAATATGATCTGTTATGTGTTCTCAGCAAAATTTATTGACAGCTTTTAGATATTTTTCTTAAATTCTCATGTATTTTTATATTTGACCACTTAATTGAACAGATGTAAGTATCCAGATTCTCATTTTCTTAGTGCACATTTCAAAGATGTGCTATTTATTTATCTGAGTTGCTTTATTTGTATTATACCATATGCCATTCACAATTGCTGAGCTCACTACTAAAGGCGTGTGTCTGCAGTCCTCTGCTAGGCTATTAAATTAAGCCATGTGGAAAATGAGGTATTTTTAAAGGACAATATTTTTGTGAACATATTTGCTTTTATTGTCTGGTTAATTGTTGACTGTATTTCCCCCAAGGCTGCAAAAATGTAATAAGTAATGATGCATGGAAAGAAGGATCAGAAAATATCATGATTTGGTTTGGAAATTTTTTGAGAAAAAAATAGTAGCATCTTACGGGCTTCCACATGGATACAGAAACAGTCTTGCATCCATGGTGCAGTCTTCCCCTTTCCCTTTTGTAATTAGCATAATTTACATACAGTAAAATGTGTAAATCACTAAGTGCTGACTTCACTGACTTTTTTTTTTTTTTTTTTTTTTGTGGATACCGGGGGTCGACCACAGGACCTCCCGCGCCAGTAGGTGCCCGTGCCGCTGAGCGATATCACCGGCCCTTTCTTCGTATGTGGGTTCTGGGAGTCGAACTCGGGCTCTTGAGCTTGCCAGGCAGGCGATTATGCCGCTGAGCCATCTCACCAACCCCTTCACTGACTTTTGAAACGTGTTTAACCCCCACCCAAAACAAGAGTCAGAACATTTGCATTACCTGTGAAAGTTCCCACATTTCCCTCTCTTTGCAGTTCCCCACCAGGACAAATATTGTTGTGATTTCTGTTGCTATAGAGCACTCTTGGCTGTTGTGAGACTTCATATAAATCTAATATATGTACCCTTTTGCCTCTGGCTACTTTCTTGTGACATGTCTCTGCAATTCATCTGTGTCGTGTGTATAGTAATTTGTTTATATTACAAGGTAGTATTAAATAGTATGATATACTATATTTTATCTATTCTTCTTTCGATGTACACTTATCTTGTTTCCAAATTTGGGATGTTATCATTTAGACTGCTATGAATTTTCTTCCTTGTCATTTTGTGGATATATTTTCATTTCTCTTAGGTAAATATCTAAGAACAGAATTTTAGGTCATAGGTAGTTCTATGTTTAACTATAAAAGCCACTACCAATTTCCAAAATTGTATTACTTAATACTTCCAGGAGCAGTGTGTGGGAGTTCCATTTGTTCCACATCTTTACCAACATTTGGTATTGTCAGTCTTTTTTTTATTGTAGCCTTGTCAGGGCTTTTTGGATCCTATTAAAGAAAAATTGTTGCCTACTTGAAGGATGCAGAAATAGGCACCTTTTTATTTGCAAACATTTTATGGTTACAGCTTTTATATTCAAGTGTATGGTCCATTTTGTTTTGACTTTGTGTGTAGAATAATGAAAACATTGAAGTTTTTCTGTTTGGGTATCCATTTTTTTCAGCATGATTTCAGAATAGCTAACCTTCGCCCATTGATTTTGCTTAGCGTCTTCATGATTTTGCTTAGCATCTCCATGATTTTGCTTAGCGTCTTCATGATTTTGCTCAGCATCTTTGTTTGAAACTCTGTCAATATATATATAGATATATTTCTGGACTCCATTCTATCCCATTGATGTTTTATCTGTTTTTAGACCAATATCACAATTTTGCTTATTACAGATCTTATAAAATGTTTTTTTTAATTTAAAAATAAAATTGTGTTTATCATGTTCCACATGATGTTTTGGAATATATATATATATTTTTTAATTGGGCTAATTAACAAATGAGCTAATTAACAAATGGATTACTTCATACAGTTATCTTTTTTTTAGCGAGAGACTTAAATTCCACTCTTACAGCATTTTTCAAAACTACAAGATATTATTACAATATAGTCACTGTGGTCTACAATAGACCTCTTGAACTTATTCCTTCTATTTCATTGAAACTCTGCATTCTTTGCTTTTTAGCTGTTTAATAAGTGTTGAAATAGGGTTATGCAAGCTTCCCAACTTTGTTCTTCTTTGTCAAGTTTGATTTGCCTATTTTAGGTCTGTTGCGTTTCCTTATTAACTTTAAAATAAGTTTGTCAGTTTCTTCAAAATATCATACTGCAATTTTAATTTTTTAACATTTTTTTGGTACCAGGAATCGAACTCAGGACCTTGCACTTGCCAGGCAGGTGCTTATGCCGCTGAGCTATCTCACCAGCCCCCCATTCATTTTAACATGGAGAAAATTTTTACAGTATTTCAAAAAATCAATCTTCTGTTTCACTTATGGAACAAAATTTATTGAGCATTTATTTTTCTGGGTTGTATCTGGTCTTCTGACTCAGTAGTGAACAAAACAAAAACCACCTACTTAATAATGGGGGAAGATAAATAATAGCTAAATTAAAAATATATTTAAGTGCTATAGACAAAATAAAAGAAGTCGAGGTAATAGGAAGTTTTAGATAAGGGGAGAGAGATATTTTAAATAAGGATATCAAGGAAAGCTCCTATCATTGCATCACATTTGAGCAAACACATGAATATGTTATAAACGGGTGAGCCCAAGGACACAGCACTGTTGGCAGAGGGAGCAGTATGTCCAAAGATCCTGAGGTACGAGTATGCCTGCCAAGCTCAAGGAGCAAAGAGGAAGACTAGAGGGAGACAGTAGGAGGTGAGGATGCCATAGCCTATGGTATGGACTCAAGTGATGTGAGTTTTGAGCAAGCAAAAGGGTGACATCAATTTTAAAAATGATATACCTGTATGTTGTATAGGAATAGATCCCTGAGAGTCAAGGGTGGAAGCAGGGAGATTGTTTAAGGAAAGAGTGCAGTGCTCCAAGCAAAAGATGGTGGTGACTATTTTTCCATGATTTTAAATTTTTTTCTCTACTGGCACATTATAAGTTTGGTGTTTTGACATTATGTGGTAAATGTGCCGATTAGCAAGAACTAGACCTTTCCTTATGTACATAATTCTATGATAAAAATGGAACAGTAAATGGGGGTTCTAGTTTTGGGGGTTCGTTTTTGTTGATACCACCCATGTCTCATGCTATACTTTTGAATGCCCTAAGTGTTGCTGGTTTTCAATTGCATTGCTTAGTTTTGAGAAATCTAAATTAGAGTGCCTTAAAACTTGCCCATTTTATGTATCTCTGTGCATTGTTTCTTTTGTGTTAAATGAAATGACCTGAATCTGGCTTCATCTGAAATGCTTTTGCAGATATTGGTATATACAAAGTATGATCGAAAAATATGGTGTGTTTAAATTTTTAAAAATTATTACAGTAAAAGAAACATTGCCATTAATTCCCCTCAAAATACTTCCCCTCACTTCAAACACATCTTATTGTTCTTGCCAGTTTCTTAAGCAGTTCTGAAAGTCCCTTTTTGTGAGTGGCTTTAGTTGTGCTGCCTTGATTACCCAGAATCAATTCAAAATGATTACTTCTCATTACTTCCCATTTTGAGTTTGGGGAAGAGCCAGAAGTCACATGGTACCAGATTCAGTGATTAAGGTGGATGAGGACATGCTCTACTGTTTTTATAAGCCTGCCTTTCTATTGGATGGTACTGGGCAGCAGCATTCACCATTTTTGATCACACCTTGTAAAGACATTCACAAAAGAGGACTTCCATAGCTGCTTCAGAAAGAGGCAAGATTGGTGAAATAAGTATGTTTGAAGCATGGAGGAAGTGTTTTGAGGGACATTAATAGCAATGTGTCATTTACTTGTAATAATTTTTAAAAGTAAATATTCACTGTATTTTTCGATCATCCCTTGTGTATTCAGTTTGATTTACCTACTAGTCTGCAGTCTTATAGGTATGGTCGATAGCAACATTTATCTTCTGTATTTTTAACAAATATACTTTCAGATTATAACATTGCCTCCTCTGTGTTGCTGTAATTACTTCTAGAAAATGTGTACTTGTATTAGGAATAATAGAGAATTCATCCATTTTTGATAGTATGTTAATTATGGGGTAGCAGTGAGATATTTTAAGTAATGGAAAACTTTATAGTTTATTTTTAGATTGACTTGTAATGATCAATTCATTACCTAATTTATTTTAGTTATAGTTTATTAATATGTTTTGGTGTTTTAAAGAATTTCTAAGAGTAAAGATAGTAACACTGTAACTATTGCTGTAGCAAAATTTTTAGCATTGTATTAATATTTTTGTTAAGAAATTAAATATAAAATAGAAATGGCATCTGAACTTGAGAAAAATCCCTTTATTATATAATCCTTATAAATTTAGCTGATTTTAGGGTCGAAAACACCAGTGTTTTTAGTTTGATTTTAACTATTGTTCTCTGACTTGATATATGGAATATGAGAGAAGGGAAATATTTAGGATTGGAGCTGACAGATTTCTGTCTACCACAGAGGGGGACCAAGCTCTAGTCTTCTATCAGTTTACCCCTCTGAAATGGCAAACCCAAGTCTCCCAAGGAGAGACCTGGGCTGGATCCCCTGAGCTGTGGCCCCTTCAGTGATCTGACCACATTGGCCAGTTTTGAAAAAATTCTTTGAAATTTAGGGGCTAAATTTACTTACAATAGTATGCAGTTAATGACCTATCTCTTATTTTGCATTTTCTTTGTGCTATCATTCATGAAAAGCATAGAATGTGATTTGTTACTCACAAAGATCACTTCAGCCAGATGAATTTCTGTCAATCACCTGATAGCTCCAAATTTATATATTTAAGGGCATTTATTACTAAATTAATGGAAGAGAATGGTAAAGATAAAGCTAGTAGAGTATGAATATTTTAAAGCACAAAAACAGCCGGATGTGGTGATACACACCTGTAATCCCAGCACTCAGGAGGATGAGACAGCAGGATTGCTGAGAGTTTGAGGCCAGCTACATAGTGAGTTCAAGGCCAGCCTGGACTGCATAGAGAGACCTTGTTTCAAAACAAAACAAAACAAAAAATCACAAAAATAGTGCATTTGTATGTGTCTAAAGTAAAGCATCTATAAAATATAGCTGGTGTTATGTTTTATATTTCTTTTTTATTCCCCCTCTCTATATAAAACTAACATTGTGGAAAATTTTAAAAATTGTACTAGTTTTAATAAAATAAACTCTTCATTCTTTCCCTACTGTTACAGTTAATGTGGGCAATGCCAGCCTGTTACTGTTAGAATTGCTATTCAACTAGAAATATATTATGATCCGCTGCACACATACAAATTACATTGTAATGCACAAAACCGAGCTAAACAGAATTGTGCGTACCAGTACTGTGACAGGAAGTGTCTTCTGTAATAGTGATGATTTCCATACCAATGATAATTTTATTGTCTGATTTTCATTGTGTTCTCCTTGCTGCCATATTAATACACAGAATATGTCCATCTATTCTGAGGAGATGCAGTTGCCCCCAAATCTAGGTAACTCTCCTACTCCTTGAAAAGTCTTAAGTAATTGCAACAAAAAATGGTGACAGCAGCCAAATTCCATCCATAAAAGCTGCACTTTTTCTTTTAACCTGAATTCCTTGATGAGTATAGGTACTTGTTGGGGGTGTCTTCTGACCACATCACAAAGGGCTCAACAGTTGAAGCAAAAATATTCACCCATCTGCCATTAGCTAGTGCTAATCAGGGTAGATCAGGGTAGATGACCATTGCTGAATGGTCATCTCTGAGATGAATGAGCATTACAGCTTCTCATAAGTGCAAATGGCAAAGAGAAAAGTTGACACCCATTCCTACTTAGTAGTGTGTCAGCATCCATTCCTGTCAGCCTGCTTAGGGGGCCCAAGGGAGATTTTTGCAGGTGAGGTCCCAAGGTTAAAGAACACATGTATGCAAGACATCACCAACAACAGCAGGCAGCATGGAGCAGAGCAGAGCAGAAGAGCAAGAGCCAGAGCACAAGAGTGAAACAGAGCCTGCATCTGTATTGTATAATTCTTATACAGGTTGTTATCTCATGTTTACATTCTTACATAGTGCTGTAACCAGCGCATGCGTGTTTACCTGTGCTAAGTCATGGTTACGTAAGTGTATCCCACTGTGCTCCTGTGCTAGACAAGCAGGGTCACATCAGGTGTCCTTTCTCCTGAGTGGTCCTCCACAATTCCCTTCAGCCCTTAAAGAAACTTCACAATGTAGACTTCCTGGGTAAAGGGGCACAATAACAAACACAGAATTTACAAAACCCATTCATTCTATAAGGACTTTACCTACTTTTTCTGGTCCTTTCCCTTTGATCTTAACCAAGCATTGTTTTGTTTTGTTTTAAAGCATTTTCTATGTTCACACATTGTGGAAGTCATTGAAGGATTTAAAATGGACTAAATCTCTTTAAAATCCAATTCTTCAAGGAGTGATTGGGATAAAAAGTTGGGTGTTCACAGTAAAAACTCTGTAATCACATTAGGGAAAATGTGTCTTACAGTGGCATATGGTTTATAGCAAGAACAAAAATTATATTGATTTTTGACCCAAAAACTGCTGCAATAGATTATTATAAATGTATAGGTTTTTAAATCAAAACAACTACATATTCCTACCATATCGTCTACGCTTATAGAGTCTGAAAAATCATCTAAGATTGTGAATTCCCTTTATCAGAGTTTGGCAGTTACAAGTGACTGTTGATTTACAGCCCAGCTGGTTCTTGGGTCTTGGCTGCAAGTCAGCCTCTTTAAATCAGGAATTGCCTGACTCAGAACTCACAGCTTTCCCTGCTTTTCAGTTGCTCAAAGAAAAATGTCTTCCTCTAATTTCTTATCCATACCTGTTATTTTATTCTCCTCTCCTCACCTCTTCTCTCCTCTTCTCTCCCTTCCCCCCCCCTCCCCTCCCCTCTTCTCTTCTCTTCTCTTCACTTCTCTTCTCTTCTCTTCTCTTCTCTTCTCTTCTCTTCTCTTCTCTTCTCTTCTCTTCTCCTCTTTTCTCTTTTCTTCTCTTCTTTCTCTTGAGATACTGGTTTTGTTATATTGTCGAGTCGGGCCTCAAACTTTCAATCCTGCTGTCTTTGTCTCCAGGGCCACTGGGATAACAGATGTGTGCCACCATACCCAACTTCCATGCCTGTTCTTAAGAGAGACAATCCTTTGCTAAAGTTTTGCTAGTTTTAGAGATATATGTATTCCCTCATCTAATTACATTAATACAGTGAAAAGTTTTTCAACCTGAAAATTTTCTCTCATCTTATTTCAACATTGATACCCTTGACTGTCTTGGATGTACAGTGTTTGGGGGGTTTTAAAGGCCAATCATGGTTTTAGAGCAGGGGAGCAGATGATTTATTTACAATAAAAAGATGGGAAGGAGGACAGAGCCCTAAGCTGGGTGTTTATTTCTAGGTAAAGTTTTAATGACATCAGCTGAGAATCATTAGAGGAAGAAGAATTTCCTGGGATGGGGGAAAAAAAAAAAGAGGTGGACACAGAAGAGGATAAGTGGGTTTGCAGTAAAGTTTTGAGGCCCAGAAGAAGCTCATAGGTTTGGTATGGGGCTAGGTATGGGCAAAACTGAGACTGGCATTACAAATCCCTTATTATCCTAGATATTGAGAAAATTTCTAGGCAGCACATATTCAGCTCTGCCAAAGGGTGCACAAAGCATTTCCTATCTAGGGTTCTATGTTAGCAGACTGGAACGGACCCAAGACACAGGAATTAACAATTCTGAGTCATAAAAGTAGACTTTGAACATTGGATGAAGGATTATTCAAAGAAAATTAAAGCGAAAGTATTCCTTCGACTGCCTATAACTTCAACAAAACAAGAAACCTGGTAAAAATCTGAAGAAGGGAGCATTGAGGAGATTTTCAGGGAAAAGAGATAAGGAATAACAGTTGAATGGACAGTTTGCAGTGCACAATTTTTTGATGTTTTTTTCTTTGTCATCTTGTTTAGAGAATCTGAACCTATGGGAGCATTTGTAGGTTTACTTCTGGCTCCACTTACCTATATGGATTTAGGTTTTCTTCATCTGCAAATTTTACCACTATGACATTTTTAGGAAATGTCACTATAATTGTCAGGAAAATATCTGAAGTAAAAAATAAATAGACACATAACTTGCTTCTCAAGCTGGCTTTGCTCCTTGTTGGACCCTTTTAGTAAAGAAGAGGAGGTTAATTTATGACTCAACAATGTGACACAATTCATGAGAATTCTCCCTTCTTCAGTATATGTGGCTTTTTGCTTTCTTCTCACATTCCAGCTGTCATCCTTTCCTCTTTCATGACTTTTCTTCCCTTGTCTTTTTGTCTTCCTGATCTATGCCTTAGTTTTGTCAGTATTGTTCAGTCCTACAGCCTAAAAAGATTATTTACCTTTGCTGCAATCAGCCCCATGGAGTGAATGTCTGACGTACTGAGAATTCTCTGCATACAGAAACAAGGGGTACTTTTCTTGAGTCACATGTAGTTCCTTCCTCAGTGTCTTTTTCTTAGAAAAAGTAGAGCTTTCAGCATTTAATTGCATTAATCTTTTTTCTGTATTTTTACTGAACTTCAGCTGTGTTTTTTTATAGTTTCTAATCATATAATTTAGGGAAATGGGGAATCCTATGGGCAGATGATAGTGCTGGCACGGTATCATGGTAGAAATGCTCCCATTCACTTTGGCGAAGCGTGGAGGAGCCCGCGGTGAGTTCTTTAGGGTGTGAGGCAGACAGACGTGAGAAACTCTTTCATTGGCGCTCTTCATCTTTTAGGGAACCTAATCTCTCACTGTCTATGGTCTGGTTTTATGTGCTACTAGTTTTCCTTTAAAGAAAAGAAGCCTTACTTATTTGCTATGGTGCTTAGAGGATTTGATAGTAAATATTTTAGAAAAAACTTAAAAGAGAAATATCTGCTACATTGATAGTCTATGCCTTAGAGGTACGATGTTTCTCCAGATTTTTCAGTGCTATTACTGAGCACTTTTATACATCCCATCTTTTTTGTCCCATGGTAGCTTGTATTTTCTTGTATTTGTGGACTGAGTAGATCCCTTAAGGTGTATAGGTGGAACTACTCAGGTTACATCTGAATTAAATATTTATAATGGTATTTTAAGCATCTCGATATATATTTTAACAAGCTTTGAATGCTACAAAGGAAGGAAAAAGGAAGAGGGAGTTAAAAATTGTATTTCTCTTTCCAGGACACCTTTGAGAAGGTGAGCTTGAGTAGCAACAGCAGTGGAGCAGCCAGCCTGAAAAGCGAGCTTTCAGAAAGCACAGATCTGGCCCCTGAAGGCTTCCAGGCTCCCTGCGGGAAGGATGAAGACAGGGCCTGTGATGAAATGCTGTCCGAGGACAACTTCAACCTGGAGACTATCGAGAAAGGTACTTCTGGTGAAAGGGTGTCATGTCAGCATGAGTGCGCTCTCGACTCCTGTTTCAAGGTTCATTTGCTTTTTTATTTGTATTGATGTGCAGATATATATTCAGAGCTAGATGATGAATTGGACATTTCGGATAACTCCAGCAGCTTGAGCTCAAGCCCTTTGAAAGACTCTACATTCAGTAAGCTTTCTTTACAAGTTCACCATTTGTGGGAATCTAGCAGGTAGTGGTTTGGAGTCATACCATGTGCCTATCCTGGAGTTGGTTTGTTTTTCAGGTGCAGTGCTGGTTGGGGCAGGTGCATCTGTGTCTCCTCCAGAGCCTAGAGGCCAGCCAACACCATGGCTTTACAGTCCCTCAGTTGTCAGGGATCATTTTATTACTCCTATGAGCAAATGAAGCTCTTATTGGGAAACCGAGATAACTGATTTGGAGACAGCTGAATAGCCACACAAATGATAGAAGTGATCCTTTAAGATTGTATTGATTAGAGGAATTAGAAATGCATAGAAAGAAACTAGGCTTGGGATAGACAACTTTTGTGGAATTTTATTTATATTAATGTAGAGGGATGTATTATATTTAAAAACACTAAAGTAGAAGAAATATCTGAATATTTTGCTACTATGAAAAATACATATAAATTCAGCTTATTGTTAGTTTTAATTTGAAACAAGAAAGTAGTTATACTAAGGAATAGGAAAGAAAAGGAAAAGATGTATTTAGATAGAATTGAAAGATTTTAAGTAAAGATAGGATCAAATATACTCAACAAGCCTGAAATTGAAAGATGTTCAAATAGAAAATGGAGAAAAAATAAATCTTTTAAAAGAAAACTGGTAGAATATGAAACTTATACATAGAACTACTCTAAAATAAATTAAGTATAAATTCTCTCTGTCAGTGACTAGACCATGAAAAAAATCTCAAAAGAGAAGATTTAAAGTAGCCTACAGATCAAGATAGAACCCTAAGGAGTTATCTTCATTCTTTGTCTTTTAAAAACTTAATTGGTCCCTCAAAATGGTAACTAGATCTTCCAGATTTTCTGGGACAATCATGATTTCCAATTCCGTGTCCTCATTTCCCTGTAAGTTTCTGCCTGTCTGATATAATAGTTTGATTTGCAACTGGGAAAACATGAATATAATACAGGGAAAACTTTCCTTGCATATAGACATGTCTAACAAATGCTCGGAACAGGTCATTACTGTTTTGTGATGAGTTTAATGTTGTTTACCCCTGGTAACAGTGGTGGGGAGGGGCAGTAGGGAAGTGGGAAAGAGAAACTAGATCCTAAAATTTACATGTAGTACCTTGTAGCTGTCTTGGGAAAGGTTTTAGGAAGACTATTTTGTTAAGTACTAATAACAATTTATTTTTGTTTGCTTAGCATCTTTTCTTTGGAAGTAAGGCCTTAAACAAGCTTGTCAAGTAAATAGTAATTTGTAACATTATATTTTAACTGAGGCTTTCATGAACAAAGATGATCTTTATGATGTGTACATTTGCTCAGATAACAGAAATACAGCATTTAAAAATATTTGTGGAGGAAATAATGTAGTTATTTTTAAATTCTTGTTGCAGGCATTTTAAAGAGAAGTTTTAGTGCTTCGGGAGGAGAAAGACAGTCCCAAATGAGGTATGTACAAATAGATCTCTTAGAAGTATTTTTAGACTTTGCAGAGCTGAGTGGTTGGTGACTGAATCGGCTACCAGAAGTCACCGTGGGCATATGGATATAGAAGCTGTGAGGACCTACCCGCCCAGAACCTACTACAGTTTACCAAGTAGCATGCTAGAGAGAGTGCTAAGCTTGGACCTGGGTTTTATTCTAGCTCTGCCTTTTTCTAGCTTAGTGGCCATCAACCAAAAAGTCTTTCTGAGCTCAACATGGGTCAAAATTGTAGGACATTTGTGGGCTGCGATATCACCGGCTTGTTCCTCTACATCTCCAGGTTATATGCTAATCCTCATGGCAACTATGGCCAAGAAAAGGAAAAGGGAATTGGAGATACTTCCTTTCCTTTTAAGGATGTGACCAGATGTTTTACGCATGACTTCTGCTCTTACACATTTAGCTAGAATGTCCTTACATTGACCACATCTAGCTGCAGAGGTTGATGGAATTTGTTTGGGATGTTCCCTTTTAACAGCAAGGAGAAATTACTGTGGAACAACTAGTTCTATCAGTAACACCTATCTTTTGGAGTAAGGACTGAAACAAAACTATTTGACTTGGGCTTTGCAAGCCCTGGTAACCTTCATGAAACTGTTCATGAGAACAGTGTCAGTGGCATTAGGTGAGGATGAAATGCTTGATTGTGATACTCTTGAGAAGTTCCAGGGGTGGGAAGTTCAGGAAAGTGGGGAGTGACATGAAAGAGTTAGTTTAAAGGGGACATTTGATGGAAAAGGCCTCCTAGTATCAAGATGACTTCCTAAAGACTTCCTTGAGACTGTGGTGAAGAGGCAATAGAGAGGAGATTAGAGAAGGAAAGAGAAAGTCAATTTGGTACAGTCACACAGCAGCTTGGTGCTAGCGAAGTGGGCCTGGGAAAGATGGAGAAATGTGAGGGCGGCGTCTAAATTTTTCTGTGTCTGGAGAAAGAGAGATCAAGATACAATTCAGCTAGAGAAATATGAAAGGATGTCTGTTTATTAGATGATGTTCTAGGCTACTGCTGAGAGGACTGCCCAGATTTCAGGAGTCTGGTCAGCTAGGACCAACCACTATAGAAATCAGAAAGGAGCTGAACAGACAGAAGGATTGTCCGAGGCTGGGGCACCAGTTGAGGCTGGGACCATGCGGAATGTCGATGCTGGGCAGTGGGCATTATAAAAGCAAATTAGGACACATGACCATACTCCCAAGTTAAAGAATTTTATACTAAAAAGGAAATTTCCAATCAGATGAATTTAGGAATCTTGGAATTGGCAAATGATTATACTTGTGTTTCCTAAAGGATTCATAAAAAATTGTTTTATTTGCAGGAATTCAGTTGGTGTCTTTTTTTTTTTAAGAGCAGAACAATTTATTGGGGAAAGAAAGCTTCTGTCTGAGAGACAGAAGGGGTCCCGAGCAGGTTGCCAAGGACCCTGCCTTTTCTAGGGATTTTTATAGAGCAGAACCAGGAGGTGAGGCGGGTCCAAGGTGGGGAAAAATGGGACATCACAACAGTTAGTGTCTTAACTCTTTAAAATCAGAAGAAACACATACTGTTCACTTTAGATCTTGAGATAATTAAAAAAACACTAGTTATTATTCAAATATTTTACAACAATAGGGCAAACTAGAATCTGTAGATAGGGAAAATTCAGTCTGAGGCAGGCATATTGCAGAGTGAGAGTTACCTTGAGTTTATGAACATGTTACTAGATGGAAAATGTCCGGTACTTTGAAGAAAGTATGATGTAAGGTGAATAAGACCTGACCTAGAACAACATTTGTATAGATGTGCTCCAGATAGGGTGTATGCAGTGTGACATAAGGAAACACAAACTTGTTTAAACCAAGCTCTCTTCCCTCTACGAACTCACACTGTAATGCAAGATAAAGGTAGACTTTAGGAGAAAAAATGATAAAAGACAGTCTATGCCTCATGTCTAGTAAGAGGAGAAAACATTGGTAACTTTTTTAGATTTCCAGGTGATCCCCAAGCTTTATTTGAAGTAAAAGGAGACAGCTCTAAAATGTATTTATAATTCTTAATGAGCCAATAAGTAAAGGTAAAGTTATTTTCAATCTAGTTTGTTTAGTATTTTCCTGGGTTTCTTGGTTTATTGATGTGAAATGTAAGTTTATCCTACAAATATTTACAAGATAAATGATAAACTTGAATATAAAGGAAGATAGCAAAGCTATTTAATAGAGTAAAAATAAATTGAAATCAAGCTTGCAGAGTTTTTGGCTATTCTATTCCATGTCTGACATCACGTGACGGTTACGGTGAGGCCCCAGGCAGCTTTTTCAGAAGGAGTTGGTCCCAAAGAGCAGGTGCACAAAGAAGTACAGGTCTGAACTGAGAGCAGCTTCCAGAGTCTAGAATTCAGATTTGATGCCAGCTAAATAGTTCAGAGAGAAAGCTCAGGCATAAATTCTCAGCTTTGGTCACCTTAGATATCAGGAGCCATACTTATACCAATTAATTGCCTGCTAAAAAAAAACTGAACTATCTCCTTAATAACTTGGGATAGGCTTTCTTAGGCAAATGAGCCAGGAAAATGGGTAAAACACAAGCAAATGGAACTAGAAAAGCAGCATCTGTCTCCTCAAGGAAGTATTGAAGTTTGAAGGCTGGAGAAAGCAAATCTGGTATTAGAACTAGAAGGCACCCGAGTGATGCAAGCAATTATCCTACGATTTTTTTTTTTTAGGAATATGATTAATAGCAAGAGCAAGAGAGGATCAGACCCTTTGAAATTTTTAATTTAAGTCATTTTCAAATTTGATCTAAAATCTTATGCCCGCATACTATTTGCCAGGAAAGAATTAAGAATGGACTTGACAAAAGCATGGTAGTGCATGCCTGTAATCCCAGCACCCAGGAGGCTGAGGCAAGAGGATTGCCATGAGTTCAAGGCCAGCCTGGGCTACATAGTAAATTCAACGTTGACTTGAACTATGTAGTGAGACCCTGTCTCAAAAACCAAAAATAAATAAATAAATAAAATAAATAAATAAATAAATAAATAAATGGACTTGACTTTTATCAATTTAAAAAAAATTATTTTTATTAGTACATGTTTGCAGTACATAATGATTATATTCATTGTGGTAAGTTGATACATGTACACAACACATCTTAATTCTTTTTACATAACCTTCTTCTTCCTTTCCCCCTACCTCTCATCTCTTGGTCCTCTTCCCATTTGCAAAAGATCTATCTCCATGTTTCCTATTATTCATCTTTAAATTATTTATATTTTTGGTTTCTCATATATGTCTCATATATGAGACATCATGCAATATTTAAAATTGTATGTCTGATTTATTTCACGTAACATTATGGTGTCCAGTTGCATCCATTATCCTAGAAATGACTCAAGTTTATCCTTCTTTATGTCAGGGTAGTACTCCATTGTGTATAAATACCACATTTTCTTTATCCATTTATCTGTTGGTGGATATATAGGCTATTTCCAAGATTTAGCTACTATGAGTTGTGCTCCTATAAACATGGGTATACATTTATCACTGTAGTAGGAAATCTTTAACTCTTTTGGGAAGATACCTAGAAGGGGAATAATTGTGTCAAAGGAATTTCTAGTTTTAGTTTTTTGGGAAAATCTCCACACTGATTCCCATAGTGGTTGTAATAGTTTACGTTCCCACCAACAATGTAGAAGGGTTTTATTTTTTTTTCACAGCATCACCAGCACTTATTATTTGATTTCTTAATGATGGCCATTCTTTCTGGTGTAAGCTAAAATCTCAGTGTTGTTTTAATTTGCATTTCTGTAATGGCCAGCGATGTTGATCATTTTTTCATGTATTTATTTGCCATTTCTACTCCATCTTCTAAAAAGTATCTATTCACTTATGTTGCCCATTTTTTTAATTGGGTCTTTTATTTTGGGAGGTCTAATGTTTTGAGTTCCTTATATAATTCTAGTTATTAGTCTTCCATTTGAGTTGCTGTAAGATAAAATAGGTAAAACTCTTGAAATAATAGGTGTTGGCCAGGACTTTCTGAACAGAACCTAAGTTCTGTATAATAAATAATACCAAGAATCAATAAATGGGATAATATCAAATAAAAAAGCTTTTGGACAAAAAAGGAAACCACCAACAGAGTAAAGAGACAACTCACAGAAAAGGGAAAAAATTGCCAGCTACACCTCAGAGTTTTATCGATTTTTACAATGTAGTTTGTATAGGCTGATATATATATTTCTAATCCAGTAAGTCACAGCATTTTATGTCAGTTAAAATTATCCTTTACAGTAGAATTTGATAAGGCCAATAGGAGCTTTAGCCCAGAACTATCACATTCAGGTACTAGTAAACTTTGGTCATTATATAATGGCTTTCTTAAGAATATTCATTTGAACTTGGTGCAGTGGTACATGCCTGTAGTCCCAATTATTTGGGAGGCTGATGCAGGAGAATCCCTCACACCCATGAGTTCAAGACCAGCTTAGGTAACATAGCAAGACCCTGTCTCAAAAAAAAAAAAAAGGTATATTCATTTATTCAGGTAATAGATATTTAATTCTGTGTACCAGGCGTGTGCCATACTATGTCTGTTTTATCTTAGTATTTTCCAGGGCACACTGTATTGCATATAGGTGCCACAAATCCACAAATGCTTCTTAATTAATACATGAATGACTGTTATCTTAATACAAATTCTATTTCTCCTTGTAAAGAACTGGCTTAAATCTTACTTACTGGCTTAAATCTATAGCCTTTGCTATAGCCACAGCCTAAGACCCATTCTTATTCCTCTCCCTCTCCCTACCTCCCTCTTTTTAAGATTCTGTTGCTCAGGCAACAAGATTTCTTCATGCCTGCTTGCCTCCTGTTGCCAAGGCAACAGGGTATAGTTGGCAGGCTAGTTTGAGACATCGGATGTTTGTGGTATCCGAGATGCCTGTGGTTCACAACTTCTTTGATAAGTTAGTATATGCGTAATTTTATTTAAGAGTGTGCTCCTGACTTCAGTCTTTGTATGTAGAGATGATTGTGCATGTTTGTCAGAAATGGACCAGAATGACGCCTGTGTCATCTCAAGACCCGTGATGCTTCCCTCCTTTTAGCAGATGCCTTGCTTATTTTTACTTGTGGCTATTCTCTCTCAACCCCTTTTTCATAAACTGTATCTAGTTTTACTTCCACTGAACAAGTACTGCTTGATCACTACTATAGCCTGTCTGCCAGTGTCACAACCCAGCAGTCTTATTAGCAAAACGAAACAGCCATAACAAAACCCAACACAGGATGGTCAGCAAGACCACTACTCCATTCCTATGACAGTTCTAAACATTTGTGACTTCTTGCTTGTTTCTAGCTGTCATTGCAGTGTGAGTGGAATGCCACAGGAGCATTATACCACTTTCTTGTCATCATACCAACTCTACTAACATAGATAAATGCAAGCCTTTACTGAATATGAGAACTCAGCCCTACATAATGTCACTTATTCATACAGCATATGCTTATGAATGTCACTGCCTGAAAGAGACTTTCAGCTGTAAAATTCTACTTAGCTCTTATGGTATGATTATAGGAGCCTAAAAACATATTTTCTTAATATTACGAGCCAAACTTCTCATGGCATAAGGTTAAATACTTTTTCTTGTCAACATCAAGTAGCATTGGCTACTTTTTGTGATTGAATTAAGTTATGTGATGTACTCATAATGTGTGAGAAAATATTTTTTTCATTGAGAGATATATTTAAAGGAATCTTCATGAGAGACAGAATTCTAGAGCTTTATGTCCGACTTCATTCTTTGTATATAGACATGACTGTGGATGTTTGTGACCATCCAACATCAAATGGCCAAGACTCTTCTGATAAAACAATTAACCAAATAATTCATGCTGTGCTCTAATTAATTCAGTGAAAGTCTATTTAGAAAGTCACAAAGCTCATACCTCTATTTTCCCCTTTGATATAATCAATCATCTGAGGTGAAAGCTGTAGACTAACACTCATTTTCAGCCTGTCAGTTATTTTTGTTTTTTGTTTTTTGTTTTTTGTTTTTTGACTTACGCATTCTTATGCATTGTGGATGAGGTTCCACCAGATCTGAAGAAAGCTGAATGTGAATCCTCTCACCCCTAAGTTTCTTTGAAATTCTTTCAGCAGCCTGAAGTGCTGTTGGTCAGTACCCATTTTAAAGCTGTTAGAGGACACAGTCTTGAATATGTTAAGCCTTTATACCAGAAAATGTGTCTGGAATATTCTTTTAGGGTTAAATTGTTTTTATGTTTTTCAGCTTTAGCTGCTGTGGAAATAACGGCCTTTATAGCCATTAAGTTCCTTTGGATGTAAACTTTCAATGTAGTTCAACCTAGACCTCCCTCAGGCTCTGCATATGTTCAGTCGTTTGTCCATCTATGGAGCCAGCAATTACACATTAAAATCCGTCACTTCTTGTCTCAGTGAATCTGTTTTATTGTGAAGTTTCAGAAGTCTACGTTTTCTTGTGGTTAATGATACAATTTCCATAGAAGTCATCATTTTTTCCACTGTAAATCTTTTAAGTTCCTAAAGTGTGGTGGCCTTTTTCTCACCGTCCCATCTCTGGTGCCTAGCATCGTGTCCGCACATAATGAGAAGCTAATAAATATGATACTTATTGAATGAATTAATGGATAAATGTGTGATTATTGAAAAATTCCCTAAAATTTCTTAAAAGGGATTTAGAATTACAGAAAGGAGTACCAAGTTTGTACAACTCAACATTGTCAGGGTGACCTATTTCACATTTTCACTTGTGTAAACCGTTTATCATATTTTAATATGTAAAAATGTTGGAAATATTTAATTCTTCAAGGCAGCAAGAATAGTCATCTAGATAACTCAGCATGAAGTCGTTATCAGCTCTTCAAAAATATCCACAAATGTGGATTGAAGTTTTTCACAAGTTTCATTCTTTTTCACCTTTTATGATAGTGAGATTCTTGAGGTACCACTGGGTCGTGTTAAATGTATGAGGACAGTGATCAACACCTTCTATAGAAGGCTCTAGAATGTTAAATATGATGGCTGCTAGGCACATGTGACTGGCTTTTAAGCAGTTGATACATGGCTAGTACAACTGAGGAACTGATTTCTAGTTTCATTTAATGTCAGTTTAAGTGTAAAATATGTTAAAATTATAACATTTTGGGTATGTTTGATAAAGAAAAAAAGGATTTTACTTTTTCTTTTTTTAAAGTGTGGATACTAGTTGATGTGAAGCCAATTTTCAAAAAAAAGTGTGGATACTAGAAATTTTAAAATTATGTTTATCTTTGCATTATATTTTTATGGGACAGTGCTGGATTCATGTGGAAGGCTCAGAAATGAAGTTATCCAGAAAGCATTTCCTGGGCCAGTGGCAGGATGTGAGGAACCACAGTGGGCATCCAGCCCTCCAGCCCAGCTCTGAGGCTGTCTGCCTGCACATGGGTGCTGCTGTAGACATGCCCATTTTGGGCAGGCCTATCCCTTTCTTTAAACCTTATCACAGAGCTAAGAAGACTATATTAAATGTCTGAAATTCTAAAATTTCACTTACAATACAAGGTTCTGTAAACTTGGGCTAGGAATGGGAAAAAAATTGTGGGGTCTAGAAAGGGCTGCCTTGGTGAGGGACAAAAGGGGTAGAAAAGAATGGGGAAGACACACATAGGTAGATACAAAAATATTGGTATTATCCTAGTACTTATGTTGGATGGTAGGTAAAAGAGTGCAAATTTTGTTACACTTACCAACTTAGATATAGGTTGTATGCAAGTATCAAAAATTCTGTGATTAAAATGAAAGGTTGGGGCAAGAGAATTATCAACCATGTGTACTTATATTTGAGTACCTATCATGTGCTTTGTAGATATTCAAGGTATAATTTTTGGATTGTATTAGATTAAAGTAAATTTCTTATAACTTCTTAAGGCACAGATATTTTGTATTTCATTACAGAAAACTACAGTATTAAGAAATTGGCTTCAGGTTACAGTGGGGAAAGCAAGACTGAAGGTTTTTTATCTGTATCACTGTTGGAATTTAAGGTCACCTCCACGGGGTAGAAGGTTCTAAGATCATTAAAATGAGCAAGCAGTCTAGAATGTTGGGGCAAGGCAAGCAAGGGATGTTAACAGTAATGAAAACTGTGAGAAAAATATGGTCTTTTTAAATGCAAAAATTGTCTAATTTCATAGGAATAGTTATCATTTTTTTCTTTGAAGACAGCAGGAAGAAATAATGAAAAATGCCATATATAATTTAAATGTTATTTCTTTTTAATACAATGTCACTATTTTGATTTTTAAGAGTAGTGAGATGATCATTCAGGCAATAAGATTTATGTTCTTATTTATTATTTTAGGTTCTTAATCATACTTTGAGCTTATAAACAACCTTATTGGGACAAACTTCTTCCATTTGTCAGCAGGATGTCCATCTTACTTTGTGTTAGAATATGTTTATTCCTCTCTTTGTTAAACTCTTAAGAACATGTTGAGGCAAAATAACCTTTATTTATATGTATAACGTAGACCACAGCAGAGTGTAGCTTTTTGTAAATGTTTGTCAAATTCAAGTCGAAAAAGTCATTCTAATAGCCTCCAATTCTGTTTTCAGGGAGTTCAATGGTGGAATAGGATCAAGAGCAAGACCAGGTAATTTAGTGTTGGCAGCAGTAAAATCAAACAACATACCTTCCTGAAATTCAGTATCATTTATTCAGTATCATTTATCGGTTTTATACCTTTTCCCCCTTTTATTTCTTCAGCTTTGCTGCCTCTTGACCTGCTTCTGAAAGTGCCACCCTTCATGGTCAGGTCGCACGTTAAGGAACTAGAGGCCGAGTTAGTGACAGGTTGGCAGTTGCACAGCCTTCCTGCTGCGATTCTTCGCAGTCTCAAAGATCGCGGTAGTACTTATTAGCTCACATTGATGTTAAGCACAGTGGGTGAACACAGAATTATAGTTGGGCCTGAAATGTCTGAATGATATTTAAGGGGTCTTTTTAACTCAAATAGCTGGAAAATTCTGTTTGGTTCATCCAGCACAATGGAAATTTGATTTCACTTCTTGGTTAAATTATTATAGGTGTTTTTCTGTGTTCACTTATTGATTAAAATGTTATATATAGGTGTTTTTCCAAAATTTGCATTTCTTCTTTTATGGGAATTAACCGGTTAAGCTATTGATGTGTAAAGTATGTACCTACTAACAAAAATATAATTATATTTTATGTAGGTATATTCTATAAATTCTATACCTGTGCAATACAAGAGAGTGAATCATTTTTTCTATCTCTTTTACTCTGACATAGAAAATTCTTTTTTTAGTTACTTTTATTTGTATTTGATTAAAGTGATATTGTACTTTCTTTAATTTAAAATTATAGATCCTTAAATATAAAAATTTATAACGATGGTTTGCGATGAAAAGGATGTATTAATCTTTCTAATTTCTATGAAAGAGGATAAAAGTACAACGGTAACAGTAAAATTATTATCTAAGCCTGGACAATTTAGAAAAAGTTTAATGATTGCCATTTAAACATATGTACAAGTGTAGGACTGGAGCATAAAATTCTATTTTATTATTTTGGTTATTTGGAATTATTATTTAGTGCTATTTTCACTAGCTTCCTCAGTTCACATTTTTTGTACAGTTAACATGCATAGTGAGCATTTTCCATATAAATGGATATACTGTGATATTAGGCCATGTTGCTACATTTATTAAATTTTCTTTGGAAGAATTATTGGCAGTTTGGGGCCATCACAATGTCAACATAGATGCAAAACAAGATGGCTTTATTACCTAGATGCCCAATACTATCATGTTGACCATGGCTCTGTTCCTGTTATTTTTGCAAAGGTAAGTTAATAACATAATCATAAATTTAGAATGATAGCTGCTGATTATTTTATAAGAGCAAAAGCAGAGCACACACACACACACACACACACAGAATTCTTTTTTCTAAAGGGCTTAATGAATTTGTTCAGTATAAGGTTTGATTTTATGTTACTGATATTGTTCAGATCTCCGGATCTTTAAGCCAACTAGTGACATTATAACACAGTTTGTATATACTGTGTTCCTTATTCCTACAGTTTGTAATACCTTCCAATTTTTACCAACTATTGATATTATAACACAGTTTGTATATAATGTGTTCCTTATTCCTACAATTTGTTATAGTTTCCAATTTTTTATTTTATTTTATTTTATTTTTTGAGACAGGGTCTTGCTATGTAGTTCAGGCTAGTCTTGAACTTGCTATATAGCTCAGGCTGGCCTTAAACTCACGGCAATCCTCCTGACTCAGGCTCCTGAGTTCTGGGATTACAGGTGTGTGCCACCACACCTGGCACCTTTCAATTTTTAAAACTTTACAGAAATTTGTATATTTTTAAGTTTAATCAGAATTCACTAAAGCATTTGAAGTGTGAGTGAAAGCTAAATTTTACATATAAAAGAATTTTCTACTAATATTGAAAAGTACAGTAATGTACGTGAGAAAATTCAGGTTACCACCTATTTTTTTCAATTAAAAAAATTAGACCTATGAAATTGTTTTTTACTGCATTTTATAAAAGTCATACATTTTAAAGCATTGCAAGCAAGTTTGGGCTATTTTATCAAATTACAAATAGTTGGCACTAGCCCTGTACACTTAGGTCCTTTTATCTGCATGCTTGATTCCAATTACTACCTTGGCATTTCTAGCTTACAAATATAGCAATGCGCCGTTGCACTTCACGAGTAAGGAAGTGAGTAAGGAAGTGAGTTTGGACCAAGGTGTCATGAGATCAGTTTGAGTTATAACTTAAGCATTTGTTACCAGAATAGGTAAAAAGCACTGAAATGTATAATCGTTTTGTTTAAAAATCACATTATATTACTGTATTTTACTTATGGAACATTTAATTTAGCTTTCTTGGATGGAAAGAATCAGGTTGAAAACTGTACATAATTAACATCAATAGCTCTACATTGCCTAAATACTCTGGAAAAAATTGGTATGGAGGGAAGAATTTTATAAAGGTCTGAGTCTACCCCCAAGAATATATCTAAGATATGAATGTTATTTTCCATGTGTTACGGTGGAACGGAGGATAAGGGCCATTGTTTTAGAGTTGCAAGTGGCTGTGTTATAATGTGATCTTGCCTATATGGTATTCTTAAATATGAGCTTCTAGGTTCACAGTGTGAAGATACAACTGTATTTAATGACATCTCCAAACTCTTGAGGAATAACTGTGGAACTACTTCGAATTAATGCTATCACAACTCCCCTTGTTCTATCTTTTAATGCCAACCAAACTGTACGAATAATTTATTTTATACACATTCTTTGGGTTAAGTATAGATTGCAGTTCCCTACCAACAGAAAATTTAGAAATTCCTGTACTGCATGGTTGAAAATGCTAACAGTAATTAATATGGAATCGACAAATGAATAAGTACATTAACATGTTTACTTTATGTTTATTTCCTCACCTTTAGTCATTTGTGAATGCACATTGCACAAATGTAGCCATCCTGAGTATCATTTCTACTACTGTTTTTCTAATATTTTTCTGAAAATTGGCTGATTTTCTCAAGCTTATTTATAGGAGAGTTTACATTATTGCTATAAATGGGAAACCAATAAGGTATCACTTGCTATTAATAGAAGGCAGTTCTAAAATCTAAGAAAAACAACATTAAATTCTCAGTAGATATTGTTGACTGCTTATTTTTCAGTCTGTTGTCTTTTTTATCAAAGAACACTAGCTAATATTTGAGAAATGGTGAAGATATACTTGCAGCGTACTGAAACTTAATCTGTGAGGTAATCAGTACAAGGAAAAGAAAATTGGAAAAGGAATACTTTTTCACTATGGTTATTTCATACTCAGTATAGTTACAGTGTAAAATCAGGCTGTAAAAGTCCCTCATGCCTGGGGAAACTTAATTCTTTAAAAATAATTGATTCCATTGTCTATGGAGTGAAAGCAATTAATCAAACAACTGGATGTTATTAAATATTTTGAATGGGAAAAATCTAGGGTCTATTTTGTATACAAAAATAATAGTTTCCTCTTGAGTCAAGGCATATATTTGTGAAAATTAAATCATAACAAACACAGTACATGCACTGTTTGTCATACACATAGGATACACTATAAAATAATAAATGCTATTATTGTAGTTTAAGGGTATTTTGGGACATGCAGGTCAAACCCAAATTTTAAAGTGCAAATGTAGTGTCAACTAAGAATCTGACCTAATTTGACTGGATTAACAGTGACATGTTTTTTTCCCTTGCTTGGATTTTCATTTAGACAGTATCTGACACCCAGGCACTGAACTGATCTGTGGGGATTCTTCTGCTCTGCATTTTTAATAGAAACTGTCACTTCACGATTTCTGGGATCTTAATGATGTTTTTTTCCTAGATGACTGAGAATCTATTTTTATACTTGTCTTATGTTCATAAAGGTCAGATCTAAATAAAGTAGTCAATGTTTCAGCCAAATATTTTAGAGAGCTAATATTCTAGTTGTCTTTATATGGGCAACCCTTAGTAGCTTATTTTCAAGTAAGTTGTTGACATACAGAGCATAAAACTATTTTCCACAATTGACAAAGTAATTTTGAATGTATATTTCATTTTGTTTTATCACATAGCAACTTTTTTGGCATATAAAAATCAGGTCACTAGATTTTAGTCTACTCCTATAATGCTAATGTATACTGTGTGATTTAGCATGTAATTACATACTTTTATATATTTTTATTGGGATGAAGAGTATATTAATCGCATTTCCCAACTAGTTTATAAATATCTTCAGTAAACTTATATAGATATCTTGATCTAGCCCTGGGTATGTCTTTTGTGATCAGGTCCTTAAAAACTATTTATTAAGAAAGTGATGCAGGCCGCCACTGTATAAACCCTTGTTTAGCCTTGCTATTCTATTGAAAGCAACTACATACACAGTCAGAAACAAGGATTTCTTTTTTCATATTAGGCTTTTAAATACAGGTTGAGCATCTCTAATCTGAAAATCTAAAATCTGAAATGTCCCCAAAACCTAAATTTTTAAAGTACTGACATGTGGAAAATTCACTTCTGGTCTCATGTGATGAGTTGCAGTCAAAATGTAGGTTCACTAAAAATATTATGTGAAATTAGGTTCAGACTATGTGTATAAGCTATGATATGTATGAAGCATAAATGAATTTTGTGTTTGGACTTGGATCCCATTTTCAAGATATCTCATTATGAATATACAAATATGCCAAAATTTAAGCCAGGTGTAGTGGTGCATGCCAGTAATATTAGCACTTGGGAGGTTGAGCATAGGAGGATTGCCAGGAGTTGGGGACCAGCCTGGGCTACATAGCAAGACCTTGTCTCAAAAAACAATGTACACACACACACACACACACACACACACACAGACAAATATGCCAAATATCCTTTTCCCAGGCATTTTGAATAAGGGATACTTAACCTCTCTGTGATATATGTTTTTTATATTACACTTCAGTTTGAGATTAGGACTGGGAGACACAAATTTCCTTTATCAACGATGATTTGTTTTCCAATTTTTCATGCCAAGGGAGTATGTACCAGGACTCAGGTGTTAGCTGCCTGAAGAAGAAAATATTTTCATAATCTTTGTAGAGTAATGACATTTTAATGAGACCCTTAGTCTCACAGAAGTTATTGATGGTCTCAATCCAAGATGAAGTGCTACTGAAATCACCTGTTAAATGGCAGCTTACACTTCTGTGCCCTCAAGGTCTCTGGCTAGGAGCAAAGGCTAAAGAAAAGAAAGGTTGAAAGTTAATAACACTCTCCGGTAGGAATAAGGGAGGTCAGTATTACTTGGGTGATGATTGTAGCATAGTATGCAAAATACTTGAGTCAATGGAAAAAAGCATGGATCTCAAATACCAAATTGCCATTTGATTGATTTTAATAGGATAGTCACAAGGTCATTCAAATTGGTTTGTCACATGGACTAATTTAAGTATTGAGGAATGGGGCAGAGAAGCCAATAGTAATGGTAAACCCAGATATCAAGGACCTCGGGTTCATAAAAAGTGCTTTGAATATGAAACCATGCAACTTTATAAACATGGGTGTCCAACCAACATCTTTCTTTATAGAACTGTTCAGTACCAACAGCCAAGAATCTATCCATGGTTAGCTCCTGCTTGGGCAGTAAATTCTTTAGGGTGTCAGCATATACAGTATTAATCATTGACTCACCATTAAGTTCCTGGTTATTTTCCTTTAAGAAAAATTATGTTTTGTTTTGTTTTGTTTTGTTTTGGTACGGGTAATCGGACTCACGACCTCACACTTGCCAGGCAGGCACTGTGCTGCTGAGCTATATCCCCAGCCCCAAGAAAAATTATGAAACAATGATGTTAGGCTGTGGCTAAACCATTGTCTAATGACTGTTATAGGTAGGAATGTGCTCTCCTGCCAGCAAGAGGCCTCTTTCTTCTATCCAGGCCATTTGCCTGTCCTCTTTTACAAGCTGAGACAAGCTCTTTTTAATCAACTCTCAGTATGAGTTTAACAGATTACTGGAAATCTTTTGGATAAGGTGTCAGTAAAAACACATTATTTATATAACTATTTATAATTTTTTATTATATTGGAGCACAAAAGCACAGTTGTGGAAGTTATTCTTTAGCAGATATCCAAGTTTTATTTAACCCATTAATGATAGAACGAGGTGGAGCACAAAAGCCCTGATTCCATGAGCACTAGAAGAATAGGTATATAGGCAAGAAGAATAAGATGAAATAAGATTGCTAAATTAAGCATAAGACTGGAGAAATTTCTATGGGGTGATAAAATCATATCAACTTCTTAATCAGCCTTAAATTCTTACCAGTGTATCAGTTTCTTCAGGTTAACCTTTTAACATTAAAGAGCTGTTAAGTGCTTGCATCTTTATTGGCATAAATCATTAAACATACTGTGATATTACCCAAAGATTAGATTGGGACCAAATAGGGTTATTAGAAAATGTTCTCACATGATGAATGAAGAGGGCAAATCCTATCTTTACTTTTTATTCCTGGTAACTTGATTGGTATCCTTTACATCCATAATAGTGAACTCATTGTGTTTTCACAGGATATTATTTTTTTCTTGAGAATTCTGGGCTTTATCAATAACACTGACTTTTAAAGAAAAAGAAATTTCATCTAAAAGTTATAAAGGGAGCCAGTGTGACTTAGGTGATGGTTGCACAGTGTAAGAAATAATTCAGTCAATGGAGAAGAGTCAGACTTTATAAACTAGAGCAAGCTGCTATTTTTAGGCCACAAGTTCAGGACTAAAAATGTATCTTTTATATTTTGCCTAAACTGAACTTTATATTTACTGCTATCAGAAAACACAATCAATTAGCCTATAGGTATATTCAGTGTGTTGGTAATTGCTTTATCACATCAGGCTGATGTCAGGCAAAATGACAATTGCTCTCTCTCTTCCTTGCACGTTAGCATTCAAAGGAGCTACGGGACACCACATGACTTCCAGTTCCTTGTCCATGTTTCCACCCATAGCTGTGTCCCCTTAAGATCTCTCTAGGGCAAGACGTCCCACTCTGTCATCTCACCTTCTCAGGGACATTGGGAGGGCTGGCCTCTTCCCCACCCCTTGGGGATGGAACCTTAGAAATACACAGAACCTCTCATCTCTGACATCCCATAAAATGCTCCCTACTGCCCCACACTATGCTGCAGTGGGAATGGAACACAGCTTTACGCGCACCGGTGCCCAACCTTGAAGAGAGTTCTGTTGTCTACTTCTGTCCTTCCTGCCCCCACCCCGGACTTAGCCTGAAGGCAGCTGGCATGTAGGTGTCTCCTGAGCCTTTCTTTTCTACTTGTCTCCTCGTTCTTCTTGGAGAAGCTTTAGCTCACCCAAGAGGGGCAGAAAGAAAAGTTTGTTCAGCAAAATTCTTTTGACTCTTTATGGATTTTGCCTAACTTTTGCTTTTTAAAGCTGAGCAACTCACTCCCTCTGTTGCTGGTCCCTCTGAGCCACCCTATCTTGAGGCAGTGTGAGCCTCACAGTCTGCTGCTTGACTGGGACCTCTTGGCTGGGACCTCTCTTATACTTGGGGACAAAAGCAAGTATAGGAAATGATACATGGGTGAATTGTGCACACAGCATCTTGCCATGTGTTTTATGTAGCCATTTCTAGGAATTTCAACTTCAAAAATCCTGAGATTATGTTTTATATTCTATTCTGAAAAATAAATAAAGCGATAGCATTTTTTTTTAATTGGGGAACCTTAACCCTCAAAACACACACATACACACACACATAATTAAACCAAAACAGGATGTAAGATGCATTACATGAAAGAGATTCAGCCAGAATTCAAGACTGAAAGACTTCAAAGCACCTGGCTTCTGTGACCTTTAAAACATGTGTTTCTGAAGTTTCAAATGAAAAGAGCTTGCTGCTTGATCACCTAGGGGTTTAAAGGAGCCAATACTTTGACGTGGCTTCCTGCCATCCTGTGGGAAACTTTGCCAGGGGTGAGGGCACTGGGGAACTAAGCCCAGCCTATCCAGTCCCTTGTTAACAACTACTGCCTGACAGAGTGTGGAACTGTCCCTTTATTGAGGTAGGAAGTGTACTACGCCCAACCACCTACCCCAATTAGCACCTTCTCTGTCACTTGCCTCTGTTCTGGTGGAGCGTTGGGTTAGTCAGCTTCTCATGACTATAATGAAATATCTGAGGGAGGCTAACATAGATGTGGACATTCAAGAGCATGGTGCTGGCACTGGCTGAGTTCTGGCAATGGCCTTGTTCCTGGCAGTCACTAGGTAGTACGTAATATCACAAGCAATTACAGGGAGTGTGCATGTTTGTGTCTCTGTGTCTGGTCGCTCCTCCTCTTACAAAGCCATCAGGACTCAATCAAGGGACTTCATCCTAATGACCTTATCTAAACCTAAGCTCTTTCTCAAGGGCCCCACCTCTGAAAATCATGTTCAGATTATATTTTCACCTTCTTAAGGGTATTAATAAAACTAGGGGATTGAATCCCTGTGCCTTAGTTACTTTCTTATTGCTGAGACAAAATGTCCAACACCTATGACTTAAATGAGGTGTTTATTTTGACTCGCGATTTCAGTCCATGGTCAGCCAGCTCCAGGACAGAAACAGGATGCAGAGGGGCATGGCAGAAGTGCTCAACCCATGGCAGCCAGGAAGCAGAAAGAGAAGGGAAGAGCTGGGGACAAAAGTATACTCTTCTAGGTCACACCGTAAGTGGCTGCCTCCAACCAGGCCTTCCCTCCTAACAGCACATTTAGTACTGATGAATACAGTGCTCCTCGATCCAGTCCCCTTCACACACATGAGAATTTGGGGGCACGTTTTAGGTATAAACCATAACACCCTGCAAAACTCTTTGGGAACAAACCAGATTCACACCAAAGCAGACAGCACTCTCTATCACTTAGACCCATATATCAGCAGTCTCCTTGGCTCCTGCTCCCCAGAGATAATTACTACACATTGTAGACCTCTTCGTGCCCCAGTCTATACCATCTCAACCGCCTCATCGTATTCACCTTTTCACCACGCTTCCACTTCAGCTGAAGAAACCAAAGCTCAGATAAACTGTGGCTTGCCTGAAACAAGGTTGCTAATACTTGGCAGAGAGAAACTATTCAAGCCAGGCCTCTGACTTCAGCCCTAGGCAACTTCTCATGAGATGGCCTTTCCCTAAATGCAGTTACTTTATTGTGGAGGACCACCTGGACGGCTCTCCTTGAAAGAAGAGCAATTATCTCCATTTTGGCTAAACCTGGCCCTATTTCCATGTACTGATATGTACAGAGCTGGCTAGGACTTTTCCTTATCCCTTCAACTGGCTTTAAGCAATGTAAATCAGTCCAGCCGAGGTGCTGATGTATAGTCTTTGAAGCAAGGCGACAGGTCAGTTTTGTCCCACCCCATAGGCCCCAAAAAACACGTGTGAGCCGGGAGGGATGGAGAGCCATGCTCCATGCTGTCAGCTAGGATTGAGCCTCTAGATAAGAGCCTGTGACTTCCCAGGGCATAGAAGATTACACATCAAAGCTGAAGCACCAACCCCAAAACATTAGACACTACCTCGAATTGTGTTATGCAGATTATTCCTGCATATGCTTCCCTCTGCATATTGCAGAGGTGATTTCAGGCCACCTACCTAGCCCAGCTCATGGTACTCATGGACTTCCTACCACTCGCACAGTCACTCATCCCCGAGGCACTCTCCTTGTCCAGAATTAATAAGACCTGGGTTTGGCCCTGGGTCATGGCCTTTGTTCCAGTAACCACCACCCTGGCTAGACTTAGGACCCCCACAACTATAAATATGTTTTAGTGTCTTTATTCTCGCTGTGGGTTGCACTGGAAGTGGTTGATTGGAATTAACCCACTAGGATTCCAAAAACTTTTCAGTGGGATTACAAATATAAACATCCCGGACCGCGATGAGGACCGGGAAGGGCTCTCTATACCTTATGGTTCCCCACCATCCCGTAGGGATAGTGGGGGGGATGGCCGCTGGCCACCTCTCCCACTACACACATGCCATGCGTTTCATTGTACTGCACACCAGTTCAACTGGATGCTGCCCTTACTTAGCTGACTCTGTCCTTTGCCAAAATTATTCCTTCTACTCAGAAGCCACCATTCAAATACAACTTCTCCCACACCAAATCCACATCTTGTGCCTACTGAAGGCCTGCCAGTTACTCCTGATCTTCTTAAGTGAATTCTTTGCATACACTCCTTATCCCCCATTCTGTGGTTCATGGGGGATATCTCTCTCATGAAATTCTAGTGACTGCAATACTGTTTGCCTAGCCAGGGACATAGAGGCTGATTGCTGAACATTTCTAGATTTGAACTACAATGAAGTTAATCTATTTATTGTTATTGTTGCAGAAGTGAAAAGGTGAAACTGAGTCTGTATTCCGTATGGTCTTCCGCCAGGATAGATGGTCCAATGAGGGAAAGCTCCTGTGTGTTTTGGCACCATTCATTAAAGAAAAGTACATCTCCTTTCTTCAGGTGGACGTCCTCCTGTATCTTTCTTTTCTCCAGTTGTCCAAAAATTCTTGATTCTAGGCAGAGAAAATTCAGAAAAATAATAGGTTGATTCTATATATTGGCCAATTGGGAGAATACAGTGTAGTTAATTGTTTGCTCAATTTGTAGTGATTAACAGATTCAGGGTGTGTATTATAAATTGTAGTTTCAGTAGAGCAGGTATACACTATAAATCAAGTCTCAAAGCACCAGAGATGGGCAACTTCCTTGGCTATTTTAATATACTACACAATTAATAAAAGCAGAATATAGTGTACTATGTAGGTGTAAAGACTTAATGTTTCCAGTTTATTACACATGTGTGTTTTACAAAAGTATCTAGTCAATTGATATTCAACATGTAATCAGAACATGAGGTTAAAAGTAGCAAGTCTTTTTGTAAGAGTAGTTGTCTTTTAGACTGGGAAGGGATACAGATATTATTTTATGTTTGCAGTAACCAAAGGAATTACCTGTGATCACACAGCCTCCTTGTGACAGTTTAGGACTGGGAACCTCTTTACCGAGTCAGCGCAGTAGTGTTTCAGAGCCCACCTGGTTTCGTGTTCTGGCTTTCACTTGCCATTTGACCTTGGTTGGCCAATTTCCCTAATCCCATTATGGTCAGTGTCTTCATCATTTTGGGCTGCTAATACAAAGAGCCATAAACTGAGTGGCTTATAAACTACAGAGACTTTTTTTCCTCACAGTTCTGGAGACAGGAAGACTAAGGTCAAGGTGCTGGCAAGTCTGGTGTGAGCCTACTTCCTGCTCACGGATGGCTCTTTTAGCTGTGTCCTCACTTGGTCACAGGGCTAACTGAGTGCTTTGGGTCTCTTTTATAAAGGCATTAATCCCATTCGTGAGGGCTCAGCCTCCATGACCCAGTCACCTTCCACTGCTTCCCAATGCCATTGCTTTGGGGCTCAGGATTTCAACATTGAATTTTTTTTTTTTATGTGGGTACCGTGAGTTTACTTCAGGACCTAGCACTTGCCAGCAAGCACTTGTGCCACTGAGCAATATCACCGGCCCTTTTTATCCTTTATGTGGGTTCCAGGAGTCGAACTCAGGACCTTGCACTTGCCAGGCAGGCGTTTACACCGCTGAGCTATCTCACTGGCCCTCAACATTGAATTTGAGGGGAAAGAAGCATCCAAGTCACAGCACTCAGTCTTCTCATCTATAAAATAGGGGTACAACAGTTACCATTCAGGATAGTTTTGTGGATTAGATGACACTAACTGTGTAAAATGTTTCTCAGTGTCTTGCCCACATTCATGCTAAGAAAGCATTGTTTTCCCCCCAGATCCCCTTACCTGACACTCCAGAGAAGAGAAGAATCCCAGCAGTTTAGTGTTATGCTTGCCATGGAGTGAGTAAGCAAGCAAATATAATTATTATATAATTATGCCTCCTAAGGAATTTTGTAATTTCTTTCCAAGTTTTACACTAATCAAATTTACTGTTTTAATAAAAACAATAAAAGAATATAAAGTATTCCATTATTCTGAACTTTGATTTTGTTAAAAACACTTTTTTTCAATAGAATGACATTTTGAGATCACATATATGTACATATATATGCAATAGGACATACTGTAACACATAGATATAAATCCTAAGCATATTATAGATAATTGACATTACACCTGAGCTATGGTCATCAGCCTCATTGATGTCCCTTTTCTTTTCTTTTTCTTTTTCTGTCATTTCTTTTTGTGGTGGGACTTGTCTTTTCAAAAGAAAATAGTTTTAATAAAAATATTCTTGGGACAAGATATATCTTGCATTTTTTGTGAATAGTTATGAAATATAGTATTGTTAATGAGCTAATTTGAAAGATTTATTGAAGTAAAATTCTTTAAAACTACATGAAATGATATAGCTAACATTTGCCATGAACTTGGTATTCATCATTAAGTAAAGAATAAAAATAAAATATTTATTTGGATTTTAAAGTCATTTTATTTTTCTAGAATTATTAAGAGATGAATTACTATACATTTTGAGATAGGAGGATATAAAAACTATGAGTATTTGATTGGGTGAAAATGAGGAATAATGATTCTCATGCCAAGAATCAGCTGTTGTCCAAGAACTCAAGAATCTGCAAATGTTACAGGTTGACTCTTTGCACATCATTCCCAGGCTCAAATTTTCTTTCTCTCCCTATTTTAACTCATGCCACAGTTTAGTGGTCCTGTCAGAGTCCCTGGTAGTCCTAAATAGATGATAGGATTGTTGCGTCCCATAATATGATAGCAGTAGATAACTGTGAGACTGCTCCGGCAGTACCTGAGACTAAAAATTACCTGAGTCTAGGTAGTCAAAGTGGGAAATTCCCTTTAAATGAAAGATAAGTAACAGAGAAGGTGAAGATACTTTTAATATGTAAAATACAATAAAGGAGTAAGTATTTAGAACATGTAAAGAGCTATACAAACCAATAAGAACAAACAAACAAACATAAAATTCAAAAAACAAACATGTTAAAAAACAATAACCTCACTGACATTTAAAAAATGCAGAATAGAAAAAAGTCAGATCAGCACAATTGAAATATTTGTTAATATGTAGTGTTGATCATGGCGCAAAAAAATGAGTTATTTTCTAGTGAGAGTATAAAATGATTCAGCCAGTTTAAAATATATTTGGTATAATAAGAAATGTTCATGTACTAAGGCCCAGATATTTCACATCTCCACGACTATGTTAAAAGAACTCTTGCACTTACAGAGGCATGCACAGGTATACTCACTGCAGTATCATGAGAAATTGAACGCAAACTAAGGGCCTGGGAATTATGGCACATCCAAGATATGCAGTGTTATTCATTGATTAGAAGGAATGAGCGACAACTGGGTGTGTTGACATAAAAAGATACACTGAAAAAAATTTATAAAACTGTCCCTATGACATGATGTCTTACCATTCAGTTTAAAAAGGAGGCAGGGAGGAAAAAGAGAGATGGGGGGAACAAAAGGAAAAAAGAAAGGACGGAAGGGAGGGAAAGAGACTATATTTTCTATTATAGTAGTTTTCAAACTTTCTTGCAAAGTCCCTCAATAAGAAACACATTTTATGTCTTGAGTGATTGGACTCTTACTACACTCAGTGCCCTCTGAAAATGTTTTGTCCTGTTCCAATTCATTTCATTCCATTTTTCAAAATGCTGGTCCTAGCCCATTAAAATGACTTTAGGACTTAACTACAGTTTGAAAAATCTTTTTCTGAGATACACACATATACAAATGGGTAAAAAGGGGACTGGAAAGTACCATACTTAAACCAGCATCAGGCGTTATTCCTGGGTAGGTGGATGTGATGGGTGGTGGTTCCTGGGAGACTGGAGCCTCGTCTGGGATACTTATGTTATTGTTTGCTTATTTGATAAGGGGCAAGAGTAATTAAACATTTGAGGGTTTTTTTGTTTGTTTGTTTGTGTGTGTTTTTAGAGAGCAAGCAATCAAATCTATTTTTCAGAGACAAGGATTTACTGGGTTTGAGAGAGTAGTGGTCAAAAAGGACTTAGGAAAAAGTATTTTTAAGTTAAATTGCTTAGTGAATAAGATAGACCTTCTAGCTAACTCTCTGTTTTTGTGTTTAGGGCCACAGATGAGCGCATGCTTGTGGCAAGGTAGAGTCAAGCCTGTGTGATAACCCATTCACAAAGTCATCACAAACCTAAGAACTCTGCCATGCTGTGAGATTTTTACTTGTTACCATGAGAGTTATGTCTACAAATAAATAACATAAAGTAGTCAGCGAAAAAATGAAAAAGATCAGAATTCAAGCTTAGCATTTTCAGAAAATGCAAATGTAATATTCCTCTAGCAACATCAACTTGGCCTCATTACATGGTCTCCAGTTTTTGGTATGCATCTAGACAAACAAACCCGGAGAGACTTACTTTTGCAAAGAGAAAATACTATGTGGAAAAGAAGGCATTTTACGCATGGTAATCTCTATAACCAGAGGCAGACAACTCCAGCTCTGCTTTCTGTTTTATAATTACATTAATTCCTTCTGATTTACCCTCTTTTTTTTTTTCAAGCGAAAGGTAATTTATTAAACTTCATCTTATTGATCAAATAACTGATACTGAAAAGTTAGTCACAATATACATGGGAGATAAATTCTTTAACTTCCAGGTATTTAAACAAGATATTAATTGCAGATGACAGGGACTAGATTATTTCTGTGCTGAGTTTTCAACTAACTCAGTATGCGATACCTGTAAAAAAGGATGCTTATATTTCATTTTATTTTTTGTGCCTTAAGTGTAAATTTTTGTTGTAATAAATCAAAGTTGACTGTTTTAAACAACAACACCAAATTTCTCTTTAAATGTTTGAGAACAAAATTTTTAAAGTAAAATATGCAAGCTTTTTCAGTAAGCACTTTTTAAATAACTTTTAAAAAATCTTAGTTACTGCTAAGGCAGTGATTATATTCCAATTTAATTATGGGACTTTTTTTAATTAGGGACTTTTTTTTAAAACAGGAAATTTGTGAAAGAATAATGTTGCAAAAATCATGCTATGGGTTGAAAAGAGGAAGGGAAAGGGCAGGAGTAGGAAAAGAGGGGGAAGGTAATATACAGCCACATGTAAGTGTCAGCTCCATTTTCTCCGCTGTGGATCCATGGATAAGAAGGGGAAGAGGGTGGCCTCATGTGTAACACAGGAATCAAAGCCATTCCTTTATATAGCTTTTATTCCTCAATTTAAGAATGAAACACAACCATGATGGAGTTGGAGAAAGAATTCATATATAACCTGACACCAATTAGCCTGAATCTGTGAAGGTGATGTGGCTTTATAATGAAAATTCAGGTAAATTAAACATGTCCAACTTAGACCTACAGAGAAATCCAGGTGAAATTATAATTTGTAATAAGGATTTGAAAGTTTCTAAATTGTAGTTAAGAGAATGTTTGTTTCTTTGCTCTGCAAAATTGACTCCTTGTTGTCTGCCTTTAGTGGTTTGTATAAAATTAGTTTTAACATATTTTAGAGGGCATTATGAATATAAAAATTAAAAGGGTGATAGCCTTTTCACTACCCAGGTCTGTAGCCAAGCTTTTCAGTAGTATACAAGGTACCACTACTTCCTGAAGGCTCCTGCTATACTTGCACACAAAATGTTCAAAAGACAAGTGGTCTTTCAAACGTTATGACAAATAGCATTATTATGTTAGTTAGAAGCCTGAGAAATGAAGGGAAGAAACTGTTTATTCCATAAAATAAAATATTACATGTTGTCTTATTGGTAGGATGACGTCTTTGCTTTACATTTTTTTTTTCCAGAATTTTAGCCCATTTTTCCACTAGTACCACTTTTAAAAGAGAACTTGACTAACTACAGAATTTATTACCTGCAGCATCTGCAGGGATTGCTGTGTCCCAGAGGAAAGTGCGCCAGATCAGTGATCCTATTCAGCAGATATTAATTCAGCTGCATAAAGTCATCTATATCACGCAGGTCAGTGTGTTGACTTTTTTTTTCCTTTTTATTTTTCACACAGTTTGGTGCTAATATTGCTGAAGAACTGGCTTATGGAGCTTTCAGTTAGAGTGAATACTTGTCGTTATGCTTCCCAGCTACACATATGTGGGGACATTTTGGGTCAGCAGCAAATCCAGGAAAGCAAAAGGGTAAACAGCAAATATGTTGGCATTTCCCTGTGACCTTTAACATGCTCTCTCACTGGCAAAAACAAACTTCCTCACAAATGGCCCTTCAGTATAGAGGTAAATAAAAGGGAACAGAGCTGGGCTTCCTTTTCTGTAAGCAGATCTACCACAGAAAAGAAGGAAAAAGTAGTACCCATTTCTTCCCTACTAATCGGGAGAATACTAGGTTGAAAATTGGACCTTTTAGAGATGTGAAATTCAAAACCTCACAGAATCCAGGATTGTTAAGACTTCGTAGGTATCAGTGACTGTTAGGTACTGAAGAAAAAAAACCAGTACTGAAAAGCAGCTATTAATTACTGACAGAAATTTGTCAAGTGAAACCAACTTGAATATTCATCCACCAAAGGTATATATACTGTTAACTAAAAAATAAATTTTCATAGTCAAAGTAGAGACACATGGATAGGAAAGTCACTGTTACATTGAAGTTTAAAATTGTATGTCTTATACAGTTTATTCATTCATTGACTTATTGGACATAGAGTGTCCACCATGTGCCTATTCTAGACATTTCAGATGTACTAGTGAGCAAAACATAAAAACATATCCTTAGCCTAGGATTCAAAGAACCAGTGTTGGGTTGCCAAACCACTATCAGTTGCCAATTCTGGCAATTCCAACTGTACATTCAGGTACTGCAGAGAAATTTTATAAAGTCAGTAGACCCAGCTGGGCTCACTGTGAGTCAAACTCTGACTAAAACTTCATCTATCACCTGAATACCTTACCCCCCCCCAAAAAAAAAATCCACAAAAACAAAACCCAATACTTTTACCTGGATATAACATAGTGGAATTATAAGACACTAGGAATTCTGTAATTTTGATTTATAACCAGTGCCTAGTATTTCCAGAAAGCCTGTGTATTTTCCTTTCCCCAGGGGACAGTCACTCCAGTAAATGCCTGCAAATCTCTTTGGGGAAGGCTCAGAGGAAAATTGATACTGTGCACCTATAGTAACATTTCAGGATCTTCCTCAAGGGAAGTTTCCCTGTTAACCAAGGTGCTTTGGGCCTTTGAATTGACTTAGGTCTGGAAATTGGGTGTGAGGCGGTAACTTTTTATTATGGCAGTGGCAACTCAAGTCTAGATTTTGTCTATCAGACCTAGAGCATCTCTTCTGTTATTTAGAATCAAAACCACTCCAGTAGGCTGATTATTCATTTCCTTTCCAGGAGCACCCTAGTCAGTTAACCATCACCAAAGATCTCTGAAGGCCAAGGTACTCTCACTAACAGCGTATTTCTGCTGCCCATTATGGTAAATGTTCCCAACTTGTCACTGGCAGTCAGGTTCTGTCACCTGGCCTCTGCTGAGTGGATACATTGGAATCCTGCATCTGCCTTTATCCTACCTGGTCTACAAAGGAGAGCACGAGGATGCAGGGGCTCCCTCTCCAATCTATTTCTCAATGCCTTATCAAAAGGGGTGCCTTTTGGGTGTTCTTGCTGAATGTGGTTGGGAAGTGCATGTAGAGATCACACATTGTAAATTGACTCCAGTGTTCTTGTTTCTCCAGGCCTTTGAATTCTCTCCCACACATGCCAGAGAAGCTCTGGTATTTCATCTTCACTAAACACAGGGCACCACTAAAACAAGTTTCAGTCAACCAACCAACTAAGCTTTACCTCCATCTTCGTGAACTAACACATTAAATCTATAAATTCTAGTGCACATACCCATATCCATGAATTCTTTCTGACCTAGGGCTATATTTTACCTTTCTTGGCTTAACATCCTTAGAATCTACTTCTTCACATGTTCTCTGGGTTCCTGCTGATATGTAGTAGCAAAATTTTGCAATTCTTTTGGTTTAGAAGCTGTTTCCTCCTGAGTCATGGGGTGTACTAATTCCCCTGGATTGTGCTGAGGTCTGATTCTGGCTATAGATTTGCTTCTAATTGAACGAGAATCCCTTTTTAAGACATTCCAATGAGGTTATCATCCAGTTTTCAAGTAAAAGAAGATTTGTTTTTCCAGACCCAAAGTGACAAGCTACTTTCACTAACAATGAAAGCTTGGAGCGACCTGGGTTTCAAGATTGCCAGTGATAACTGAGTTCAACAAATGTCCCTATTGCAAGTTTTAGGATCCTATTTTATTTTTCTTACTTTTACATGAAAAACTTGATGAAGTGTAAATTCAACTGACACTGTAATTTAGTAACCTGCCCAATTAAATTTTGTGTTTGATTATCAGCCCTATTGGTGCTGTGGCAACACAAAATGACAGGTTCTTTTAGAGCTGTCATGGAACCTCTCTGGGTCTCAGACCATGACTTGAACTGGGCGTTAAAAACCCCAGCAGCCATTTTCCTTCAAAATGTTCCACTGCTTTCAGAAGAACCCATCCCACCCCAAGTCCTTGTAGTCTTCATTACTGCCTCACAGTTAAGTGCTGTGGCCATCTGGGCCTCCACACTGCTTGCTTCAGTTGGCACTTTATCAGTGTGATAGCCTGATTAATTGTGGTGCCTCTGCATGCCATGAATTACTGGCATCCTGTGCTCTATTGCCAACAAACAAATAAACAAAATTCAGCCCTGGGCTGTTCCAAGGGCACAATAAACCAGTGCCCTAATTCCATCTGTGCTGGTTTCCTGGGACATTCCTGCAACCTGTGTCTGAACCAGGGAGGATCCAGCCAGAAACTGCACAGTAATTATGTTAGTCAACTTTCTATCGCTGTAACAAATTCCAGAGAAAATCAACTCATAAAGAGGTTTATTTTGGCTCAGCATTTTCGAGGTTCTAGTCCATGGTCCCTTGGCCCTGTTGGCAAGGTAGCTCAGCATGTTAAAAATACATAGTGGAGCAAAACCTCTCACTTCATGGCTGAAGCATGAAAGACAAGAAGAGGAAGGGTTAAGGGGTCTCATTGTCCCCTTCAAAGGCACATCCACAATGACCTGAAGACCTCTTAGTAGGCTCCAGATCTTATAGATTCTATGAACTTCCAAAAGCACCTTCTGGAGACTAAGCCTTAACACTTACAAAGAGGTTTATTTTGGCTCAGCATTTTAGAGATTCCATTTCATGATCCCTTGGCCCTATTGCCTTAGGCCCATGACTGACTAACACAATTACTGTGTGGTTTCTGGCTGGATCCTCACTGGTTCAGGTACGGGCCATAGGTATGTCCTGGGAGAAGTGCCCGTGCACATGGAATTGGGAAATTGTTTTGATTGTGCCCTTGCAAAGCCCAGTGCTGAGTTTCATTTATTTGGTGGGGGGGGCACTCCAGATCCAAACTATAGCAGTAATATCAACAAGGAAGTTTTAATAAAAGAAATTGCTAACTATGACAGAGTATTATCTACTAAGAAGGAGAAAAGATATCTAAAGAGTATAGGAAAAACATAAAGAGAAGTCACTACCTCTAGGCCTGAGGCAGGGTGCCTAAGAAAGAGACAAGCAGGTAGTGGACACCTCATCCTGGGTTGAGGTCCAGTCTTCAGTGGAGGGGAGAGAGAAATTTGCTAAGTTGCCGTGATCGAGAAGCTTGAAGGGAAGCCTCCCTCGGGAGGACCATAGCAAGCCACTCAATTGATTAGCATGCTATTGAAGTTGCTGAGAATCAGCACTCATGGTGTTGTGCTGGGAGGCACCCTTTAGGAACCAAGGAGGCTACCAATGAGTAGGTGTCATTCATGGACATTTCTGATAAGCTCCTAAAAAGTTGGTGTCACTGAATGTGATTTGACTTAGTACTAACCACTAGGAGTTCCATGTATGCTGGCTGCTATGTGCTATGGGAGCAAGACAAGACAAGAGCAGCACTGGACCCAGAAAGACAAGCTCTCTCCTTCTAGGGTACTCTCCACCAGTAGATCTGTGAGGGTCAAACTCATTTTGACTGGATTAAGAGTCTTTTAGAAAAGTGATTGGATCTTAGTGGTGCTATAGTTATCAGTAGATGTGCTGTAAAGAGGTGGGGCCCATTTAGAGGTGAGTCATGGTGGGGTAAACCTTTGGAGAGTATATATATCTTGCTGGCACTCCTTCCATGTGCTCTGGTTCCTGGTCACCATGAAGCAAAGGGATTTTTTTCCACCACACCCTTCTGTCATGATGTTCCTGGCTTGGAGCCAGCTAACCATGGACTGAAACTTCTGAAACCATGAGCCAAATTAAACCTCTCCTTTAAGTTGTATGTGTCAGATATCTGTCCAGGTTATGAAAAGCTAACTCATACAAAAGCTTAGCATCCAACCAGCTGGTGAGGTAAAAATATTCTGGTGTCACAAGCAGGAATATCAAGGTAAGACTTGGTGCTGGCAGACATTGACAACTGGCAAACTTAGCCTAGGGCTGGAATAACCAAATCCCTTCTTTGGTACCAACCTACTTCTGAGTTCTTGCTTTTTCTCTGACTTCTTGTTCTCTTTAGCTTGGGGAATCTTTATTACACCTAGAGCTGAGCAGCCTGGCTGTCATCTGTCAAGTTTTATCCCAAATCTGGTGCTCCTTTCATTTTCCCTTAGAGCTGCATTTCAGATGCAAGATTCTAAAATTGATTATTTTTCCATTTCCTATTGCCAACCTTTCTCTTAGGCAATCATATACGATGGTCTGATTAAATGAAAGGCAGCAAAGGAGTATAAGGGAATATGTATGTATGTGGGAGGTGTGTGGTTAATAAATCTAAATATAATCTGTCATATCTATAAAGAATTATATTAAAGTATATTTCCATTTAAATATTGATATGGAAATATGGAAAATATTCTTAACTTTAGTGTTGTAAAAATAACTTTTTAGGTATCTCAACTATTAACTATTGAGAGAAATATCTTTTGAATTTTCCTATCTTGCTATCTTGCTAATTTTTAGGTAATAAGAATGTCTTAATGGATGTGTTCCACTTCTTTATTGGATTTCAAAGTATTTTAAAGCAAGAAGGAAGCTATTGTAAATATCTTATTACTATGCTTTTAAACTGCCAGCGTAACAAATGATTTCATATAATTTGGCAGGATGTCATGCATTCCTTGTTGCAAGTTCAGATATGACTATTGTGGGTTTTTTTTTTTTTAATGTGGGTACCGGGAGTCGACCTCAGGACTTTGCGCTTGCTGGGCAGGCGCTTATGCCGCTGAGCTATCTCACTGACCCACTATTGTGGTTTTTAAAAATAGTTCTCAGAATACTTTAAAGTTCATGGCGTTGCACATAGAAAGGAATGATTTTCCCTCTGGGGAACTTTAACATATAGTAGTAAACAAAGTCAAAGTCTCTCACATAAAGAAAAAAATATATAAACTTAAACATTATAGTAGTGTATTTGCTATAGGTTAAAGACCAAGATCAATTTTTTTCTCCGTGCTAATGGCAAAGTAAGACTGAATTGACAAAATAAACAAATTTCTTTCTCATATGTATTTAATAGTCAAATTTTTATACTTTACATGAGGCAGCAGCCCTGAACTGTGATACCGGATACCTCTTGATGACCAACAGATGAACTTACGTGGAAAACTTGTGTTTTGGGCTGGTGTATCCTTTTCTGTCCAGTTTCCATGGAGATATATCTGTGAGAATCATCTAAAGGCAACTATTTTAAAAGGCAGGATGTTAAATCCTTACTCTGCCTTCACTGATTTGACAACTGTTTTCATCAAAAATGAAATGGTAATCTTAACACCAGCCAACTAAGAATGAAGTCAGTTGTTCATTTCTATTGCTGGAGACAAAAATTTATCATTGGGCTGATAAGGTGATTAAAGTACCGTTGTGACCTTTCGGTATGATTCTTTAGGTGTTATTGCTTTGGTAAGACCTGCACAACTAAATTAAGTATTGAGTTTAACTGTATACTACATTTTGATCATTTTGTTAAATAAATGTTTTAAAATCAGCATATAGCAACTTTTGTTTTGTTTTGTTTTGTTGAGACAGGATCTCACTATGTATTTCTGGCTGGCATTAAACTCACTATGTTGCCCAGACTGGTCTCGAACTTGCAGTGATCCTATTTATGTCACTATTTATCAAATAGACCCCTGGGAACTATTAATGGTCAGCTGATGTATTCTTGGGCAGAGAATTCATTTCTTTAGAAACAATCCATATATTATGTAAGTTTAAAAAAAAACTTATTAGGCAACATACAGATAATATTTCTTTCTTTTTTTTTTTTTACTCTGTGTGAACACTGAAACAAACAGCAAATGAGCTTTTACGTGAGTGATTTTTGAGAAAATGATTGTGTTTTCTAGAATCTATTTCTTTATCAGTAAAATGGGAGATCTGGGACTAATTGTGAATCCTGAAAAAAATAAAGTATGTGAAAATGTTTATAAATCATAAAATGCTATCCTACATTTATATTAGTAGTGATGGTGTCTGCTCTAGGATAATGGTTGTGCTAGAAAACTGAGTACCTCAGAAAGTACACTGCATAATATTTATGATCTACAAGCTCTGATTTCCTCACCTGTAAAGCAATATCTGCTTTATAAGTTTGTTTTGGGGAAAAAGTGAGCTAATGCACATAAAGGAGTAATCATAGTGCCTAGCATGTATGACTCATAGATTTTAATATTCTATTCTTAGTATTATAGTTCTTATATTCAATATATTATACTTACATCATCTGTAATTAAACATGAGTCATCATTCTGTGTAACACTTTAAATTCTTTCATGAAAATTTTAAAGATGGGGTACTGCCCATCATTATTCCAGTAAAATGATCATTATTCCAGTAAAATATAATTTCTAATAGTGCCCTGTATGTGAATCTTAAGTTGCCTTAATATTACCTTACTCAAATGAGTTTTTATGTAATTAATTCAGGCTACCAGGTACAGTTATCACAATTCCAAGTTAACTAGTGGCTTAACAAAGTAAATGAGTGGTCATAGTTTTCAGAGTATCTGAAGTAATCTGATGAAAACAGTTCCCAGCGCGGGGCTGAGGCGCCTGTGAAGGAACTATGAGCCCCTGTACCTCATGTTAATGTAGCAGACAGGGCTTGCCATCTTTTCCTTGGACAACCATGTTGCAGTCACCCTGGGCAGCGACTAGAGGGACATGGCTAACATTCCCTCTGGGGTTTGATTTAGAGAGATGGCAGGTTTTGGTGTGAAACTATAAGGATTATCAAACCTAGCACTGTTCCCATGTTTCCCTTATGAGGAAAGTATGTACCTGCCTCTACTCTTCATTGCCTGTTTCTACTCTAAGTTAAATTCAGTCTTCTTTTGTTATTCTTTCATTCACATATATATTGTTTGTGCTCGTTTCCATTATCTATCTTCAATTATTTACCCATTAATGCTGAGAAATAACTCTCTCTCTCTCTCTCTCTCTCTCTGTCTTGCACATTATATGATTTCCCCTTTTTATTCCATGTGAAAAGACAGCAATAATTACAGTCATACCTTAGTATTTGACTGCTTTGAGACACATCAAAGTTAGCACTTGATGCATTCTGATGTGAAAATTCTGTCCCTGTCCCATCATTTGTTTGGTACTCAACACTCAAGCTAGAACTTGTTGGTATTGATAATCTCACAACTTGCTAACCTTTGCAGCCAAAACAATTTGTTTGGTGCTTATAGGTTTTGGTGCTTGTCAAGCTTCATGGAACCAATTAATGAAGAGTACCAAGGTAGCACTGTATAACTAATGCTGGGGCTGTAGGGAGGAATCAAGGCTGGATGAAGGTGAAAGAAAGCAATAATATTGACATCAAAAGAGATTGGTGGAGAATCAGTGCTGACATACTGTACAACCTGTCAAAGAATATTGAAGGGCCCAATATCTCCAGAACAGTACATTTTCTTCCCTAATTAAACCTTTGATTCAAGCACTAGGATTAATGATGCACTTAAAAACTGTTTTTTAATTGCATTATTTTTCTGTGTTATACCGGTATAATTACAGTGCTTTGTACCTAGCGCTGAATCATGTCGTGTTTGGCTATAAAGTCAGTTATTGCGAAGAGGTCCATAGACCCCACTCTTTGTTCTTCTGTTACCTTTAAATATCCTCTTCTTTCATGAAACCTGAGTGAATAGACATTTCTTATATTATTTAGGATATAGTAAGTTATATCACTGATATATGTTCCCCAAAATATCTTGGCTTGACACAATAGGGGTTTATTTCTCACTCAAAGTTGGGCTTGCCAGGTGACCCTGTTGGATCTTGGGAATATGTCCTCTGGGAAGATGGGCTCCAAGCTCCTTAAGCAGGGGAGGACAGAGATGCGTGAAGCACTGGCTTTGAATGGCTTCCTCCTTGGAGGGATGAGCATCATTTTTATTGGCCACCAGTGGTCACATGACAGCAGCCAAAACTGAGAGGGAGCCTAGAAAATGGAGCCGGAGTGGAATACTTGTTTCTGACTCATTCTTTTTTCTTTTATCTGGGTTTGAATTATATTCTTGCTTATAAATCTTGACCTCCTACTACCACTTTTCCCTTTCCGTTTAGCCATCTGTTGTTTTACCTGTTCCACCTCTCCTGTCAAGATCTCCATGAACAAAATGAAACATTAGGTCAAAGCTAAGACCCCTTATAATTCGGACCCTGCTTCTTTCCTGCTATCCTTCTCTGAAACTTCTCCCTCTGTGCTGTCAGGACCTTATATTTCCTGTATAAATTTGATCCACAAAGCACTATAGATCAGGTTTTTTAGTTTCCTAGTTTCATCCAATTACCTTATTTTATAAGATTCTATGATGACTTCCTATGTATTTATTAAATCTGATTCATCCTGTCCAGGACCTAATACATAGTAATTCATTCTGTATTTCTTCTGGATAAAATTGGTCTCTAAAATTTGATCTCTTCAGCTGAATTTTCAGGAACACTAACAGGCAGTCTGCTAACTATGAGCTAATGTAGCTATGTGTTTTGTGGTGCAAAGTATCAGATGCTTCAGAAGCAGAGTGGTGGCTGGGTGTGGAACACGGTTCTGGGCAGGCCTTAAGTACCTACATATCTGATAAGCCACACCCTTCTGTATCAAGACTGTTCTTCACAAAGCTCAACATGCGTGAAATTAGTAAATGATTTAGTGATTATATAAAAACTAATATCAAGAAGTGTTACAATGACAAGATAAATGGAAGCAGACCTTTGAAAGAAAGCAAAGTAATGTATTTTATTTCTTCTAGATAAAAGATAAAAAACTATAGCATGTAGTAATGCTAATTTGAAGTAACATTTAAGTTCTTATTTAGACCCGTTGAGTTAATATTGTTACATCGGTCCTTAGTAAATTCTTCCTGGTAGTCAGCAATGCAGTGTTGAGAATTTGGTTATAATGATTGTTTTCTCATTTTATACAGCTTCCTCCAGCTTTGCACCACAATTTGAAAAGAAGGGTTATAGAGAGATTCAAGAAATCCCTCTTCAGCCAGCAGAGTAACCCCTGTAATTTGAAATCTGAAATTAAAAAGGTATGATGTTCTATATAAAGGAATTCTTTGACAAAAACACATCATAAGAGTTACATTTTATTACCTCCTTACCTTTTACTTTAAGCTCTATTCTCTATTAAAGGATATCATCCCTGCTTAAAATACCACATCAAGGAGATGTCTTTGCTTCTCACCTTTATTTCTGTGGCCATTATTTTCAGATGACTAATAGAGAGTCATTTCAGTATGATTGCATGCTTTTCAAACATTAAACATTACTATAAATGTTTAACTTAAAATGTGTTTTAGAGGATTCTATCCCAATATTTTGTTAGAAGAGTCTTCAACAGCCCCGTAAATTGAGGTTTACACTCTAAGAAGTCAGTTAGCCGTTAGATTTTGATCCTCTGTGAGGGTCAAATGAACTTCCTAAGCATATGTCCATCTTCAACATTCTATAATCTCCTAAACTTTGGGTGCTAATGAGTATTTTTATTGGTACACACAGAAACAAAGTCACTAAATCAACCAGGCAGGAAAAAATTATTTACCTCCTCTTAACACAGCTTGGTTATAGTAAATCCCTTTGCTCTGCAAAGAGCTATAAGCTCCCATTCTCCAGTCCCGGAAAGGCCCAAGATACAGGCAATTTAGGCCAATGCTTGGTCAGTTTTTTAAAAAGTTTCCTCATGTACTTAAACTTTGGTATAGTCTTTGCTTCCAGTGAACTTTTCCTTTGAGGTTTCTTTTTCCTTTAATGAATTCAATCTTAAGCATAGACTTACTCATTATTCTGGAAATATGATAGGCTCTTTGATAAGAAAGGAAAACAGAATGATTTTGCTTTATTGCCTCATATCAGTGATGCTGGGCACCACTGATGCATGCTCAGACTAAAAGAGAATATCATAGAAGGGGAAGGCATAGCTGCAGGTAAACAAAGCATAAATCCTATCTCACCAGAGATCAGAGAGCAACATTTCTTTCATACACTGTGTTGGCAAATAGAACCAAGAAACAGAGCTAGAGGAGATTGAAGCAGAAGTAGAAGAGACCTCAGATATTTATCTTATGATATTTACATACTGTATCCTGAATACCAATAGATATCTTTTAAAAAGACAGAAGCTCAAACTCCCATGAAAAAGATTACATGTTGCTTGGTTTTTATATTCTTATTAAAGTGGTATTCAGAATAATCCAGTTTGTACACAAACTTATTTTATCAGAAATCCTAGTTTTATGAGTTGAAAGTATCTACTAAAAACTTTCTGATGCACAAAGGTGTCTTTGACTCTCCTCCACTCCGTGATTTTCCACCAGTGCATGTCCTTAGAGCAAATCATTTTCTTTTTTATTACTCAGGTTTTTAGTTTTGCATCCCTTCTGTACTTTCTTTCCTCCCCTTAACAAAGAGATTTCCTTTTGTTAAATTGCACCCTGTCTGCCCACCTCTCATCTTTCTTCCTCTGTATCATGTGAGGATCTCTTATTAGAGTTCTGCCTTATGTCGCTCCTGGTGTAGGGTATGAAAAACAAGGATTGATGGGGCAGTAGAGGTGTTCTGGAAGTTCAAGAGAGGGAGTCAGGGGAACAGACATTCTAATTTTCAGCTTGGTTAAGAGACAGATTCAGTTCTCCCATGAAGATTGCCATGTTCTCCATCTCTGATATCATAAGTTTGTGACAATCAATGGATGCTGGGTGTGAACCCTCAGGCTGGGAAAGAGGAACACTCAGCTTCAGCTAGGATTCGGTTCATGATCAGCAGAGGTGCAATCCCGTTCCTCTACAGGCTGCCGCAGGCTGGAGTCAGCTCCCGTGAAGGTGGTTTGAGCCCTCCTGGTGTGCATCCTGTGACCTGGGTGGGGGGGCAGCCTCGCCCTCTGAGTGCCCATTGCACCTTCTGTGTGGGGTGTCTAAATGCTTCCTATCTTCACCACTGAACTGAGAAGTCAGTTCCTACATCAAAACCTTCCATAATTCTCCCTGTCCAGAATTAATTTCCCCTTTCTCTATGCTTGAATCACTTTTTCACTTATATCACTATGTTTTAAATAGCTTTTTATTTGCCTTATGTTACTGTTTCCCCTGAAGGCTTAAGTGTCTTTTATTCATTTTCGATTCCTCAGGGTATGGCACAATGCCTGGCATGTGGTAAGCCCTTAGTATGTAATTAGTGAATACAGAATATATTTGATGCTTATCTATTCTGTATAAGATATTTTATTTTTGTTCAATTCTTTATTAAAATATTTATATTGATACAATATATTAATATATTTCTATATGGATATAGAAAGAATATGTAAACCTAAATAAGATCGTGACCTCTGTTTTTCCTCCTTTCTAATATAATCTTTTGTTTGTAATAATTTTTGTTCAGAAATGGATTTGCATCCCCTGCATAGTCAGAGAAGAGTGGCCAATTAGCTTTTAACTGATGAAGCACCCCACCCAGGGCTAAGGAAGCAGGATGTGATAGCACATAAAATGTGCTTGATTTTCACCTTTTACTCCCTCGAGACCCAGGGACCCCATTCCTCCAGGTTGGAGGCATTATTGTAGGATGATTGTGCCTACTTATTAAAGGCCTAAGACCCAGCAGGGTATGTAGAAGACTCAAAAAATGGAAAAGTTATTTTTTATGAAATTAAATTCTTTATTTATAACTCTCTTAAGGTATTCTTCAGCTCAGTCTTCTCAATCTTGGCTAGAATTTTAGGGGCAATAAACCAACTGAATAATTACCTATGCATCTTTGGGAACTGGAATTTTGGTATAGGAAAAAGAAGTAGGATAGAAGAGATTAATTCAAATTAGAATTGGAAGTATCACTATGAAAGAATATAAATTCACAATTCATCTTCAATAAATACACACTTCTTAAAAAAATACACACTTCCTAATAAATTCACTAGACTAGCCTAGAAACTAATCAGGTAGCAATGAGCTCCTCTACGTATAGATCCTTGGATTTGTCTCCGATTGTCTTAAAGTAGAAAGTATACAAGATTGGACTGGAGTATCTTAATACAACAGATAACAGCAAATCAGTGCTATCAAGGAGTCCAGGATGTATCAAAAGGACTCAGAAGGTAACTTGAAGATGTTCCCACCAACTATCTACGGGATTATTGGAGCACCTATAAAAATAATAACCACAATGGACTAAAAGCATTAAGTAATTTTCAAATCTAAGAGTTCATAACTATACTAATGAAAAAAAATCCTGTTTTGCTTACCTTTGGAGAATGCTAAGTAACTCATTCATCATTTTCAAAATTGTTTACAAAAGGAAATAACTATTTATTCTGCCTCTCCTTTATTAGTTCTCTCTTGGGGTAACTAAATTGGTGAAGAAAAGTTTCTCATTATAGAAATACTTCAGCTAATAACTGCCAAAGAAATGAAGAATATCGCAGTTTTGAAGCCCCTAATGAAAGAATAGATCTAGATGTAATCCCCAGTAGCTGCTAACATTACAAAAACAGGGACAACCAGACATTATATGCCACCTGATAAAAGTATATAATATTGTCCATGTCATATTTTTGTTGAACACTTACATCTGTATCTGATCAAGCCTATAAATATGAAGTCACCAAGTAATGTCCTTTAGGCCAGTCTGCCCTGTTGCCTGGTTTTATAAAGTTTTATTTACGCAGCTCATGTGTTTATTTACATATTGTCAGTGGCTACTTACATATTGTCTATAGCAAAGCTGAGTAGCTGAAACAGAAACCATACAGCTTCCAAGCTGAAAATATTTATTATCTAATACTTTGCAGAAAATAGTTTGCCAATTCCTGCTCTGAATTTAGCTGGGTACTTGCAGAGAATACAGGAAACAAGAAAAAATATTAAATGACACCATAGGGATAATCAGCAAAATTCACACTGGGATTTTGGAAAAGTGATCTATTTTCTTTCTCAAATGAATTTCAAAGAAAAGGAAGAGGAGGCAGGGAAAGATTTTGGAAAGGAAGAATGGAAGGAGAAAAGAGGAAAGAGATTGCCTATGACTAACGATTAAACAGATCGAGGAAAATTATCAACAACTTTCTGTACTGAGTTATTTCTTTCTGACTTAAAGAAACTAAAAAATATTAAATACATAGTTATGAGGCTAACAACATTTAAACACTGATTATACATTGTTTTACAAAGGAGTAAATAATTTCTCTTAGATGGGATAATTGTATTGTGGTTCTTTTTTAAAAATGAAATCTGTATTTATTAAGAGCTGTGCTGAAATACAGTTATCATGATATATTGTACAAGATTTGTTTTCTAATTCTTGAGTGTAAGGAAGAAGGGAAATGGAAAAGATACAAATGAGGCAAAATTGGCCATGTTTAAGCTGAGTGATGGGTACATACAATTCATTGTATTGTTATCTCTACTTTGGTAAATGTTTAAATTTTCTGTAATACAAGAGTCTTGTTGATGATGTTCTTTGATTGGTTTTCATATGGGTGCCAGGCTCCTCCCATATCATTGTCTGGGAATTAGCATTTTGAAAACAGCTCTTCTGACAAGGAGAGAATTAGAATTAGACAGATTGTTTCCTATCCAAGAGCACCTGTATGAAAGACTGACCAGGGAGGGCTGCGTCCTCTGGGGCAGTAGGTGATTTTTCTCATTAGTACAAAGGCACTGTATGAGCTCCTTGGGACAATGGCCCCTAGTGATTTTAGTATGTAGTCAGTGCTGAGAATCATTACATTATAAATGGTGAACAGTATTTGTTTCAAGGATTAAAACAACCAAAGAAATGTAGACACAGGTGGGAAGCAGTTGGCTGTTTAAAGCATTAGCCATGACTGGGAGTTCTCAGATTTTGCTGCTTATTTGAGTCATCTAGAGCTTTTAAATATACTGTCACACACCTCATCAGTTAATCCACTGGAGGTTAAATCTCCAGAGGTTGGATCCAGTGGTGTTTGTTTGTTTGTTTGTTTTGTTTTTAACACTCCCAGGTAATTCCACTGAGCAAGCAATGTTGAAAACAAATAGCCTGGGAGGGTCAAAATTTCTCATATCAATCACTGGGGATCTTGTTAATTTGTGGTTCTAATTTAGTAATTCTGTAGAAGAGTAGAGATTGTGTCCTTCCCACAGGCTACCAGCCAGTAGCTGCTGCAGATCCAGGGATATACTCCAGGTGGCAGAGTTATATAGAACATATGCAGGGCCTGTCCACTGGGAACATATGGGAACATACTGGAACAGCCTGCAGACTTTTTGTTAGAAACACAGACTATCTAGTTAGGCCAAAATATTTATCTATATACAATAGCGTACTGGGACCACAGTTCTGCATTACTACCCGGCTCCCCAACACTGCCAAAGCTGTCATTCTACGGGCACACTTTGAATAAGAAGGCTGAGACAAAACCCAGTGACATTTTCCCAGTGTGTGGGCTGATAACCCAGAAAGTCTTCCTATAGGCATGGACCTTCTTTTTTTCTTATTTTTTTTTTTTCTCTTTTTTCTTTTTCTTTTTTTTTTTGTGTGTGGGTATTGGGGTCAAATTCAGGACCTCACGCTTGCCAGCAGGCACTTGTGCCGCTGAACGATACCACTGGCCCTTTTTTCCTTTTTATGTGGGTACCGGGAGTCGAACTCAGGACCTCGTGTTTGCCAGGCAGGCGCTTATGCCGCTGAGCTATCTCACTGGCCCGGACAGGACCTTCTTGACACTTCTCTTTGGTTTCTACTCTCCATTTCAATGCAGATCAGCAGGTCAAATTTACACTACTTAACAGGTGGCACTTTCTTTAATTCCCAACTCCAAGCTTTTGGCCCTTTTCCAGGCAGGCAGATTGCTCAGCTCCTTGGACTTTACTTAATGGTTCTTCATACATATGATAATCATACATTATATTTGCCAAGTCCTTGCCAGGGCCCTGTAGAGGCATCATAAATTAGCAGGGTGCAGCACTGACTTCTGTTGATGAAATAGAGAAGCTTCTGTAGCAGGGCTGTCCTGCCTAGTGGAGTCAGGCCACCTTTCCTCATTGCCCTGAGAGCCACTGTCAGTGCCAAATTCAGATTCGGGGTCCAGAGAGGAGAAATTGATGGTTGTGGTTAACATAGAATGGTAGCTTTTTAGTCTTCTTTTAGTTCTGGGATTCTCTGTTAGGGAGACGATTCTTGGTGGAAATGTAAACACACAACAGCAGTGGATAGAAGTGGGAGCTTAGGGAGCATGCTGGACCGTGTGTGTGTGTGTGTGTGTGTGTGTAAGTATGAGAAAACAAGAGTGTATACATATTGGACATTTCTGTTAATAAAGTGGCCTATAAAAAGCTAACAAAAAACTAGTAGAAAGGAGCTGTAACTTAGAAAAGATGAAAAATTAGACAATATGCTGTGTCTTATAATGGTGCAGTTCAGTCAAAGAGGACAAGGAAAATCTAAAGAAAATGAAAGAAGGACTGGTAAGTGCAGAGTGATGGAACATGTTGTAAATTTTCTCATCTCTGCCATCTAATTTCATTTATGTTTGACTCAGTTTTCTTCGCAGTTCTACCTCAGTTGATTAGATCCCAAGTAATTTGTGTGGTTGTTTTGCAGGAGATAACCCTATTTTATGATATGGAGAAGAAGATATAGTTTATATCAGTGGCATTGTAGGAAGAGGTGGAAAGTGATGCAGTCAGTTTGCTGTGTTTTTTGTTTAGTTCAAAAGTGTGTACAATCATTTGTTCTTCAGAACTGTAGGAGTCAGAATAGCCGAGTTCTTTTATATCAGTTCAGGAAAAGAGTCTTATACATTCTTCCCAACAGAGCACGCATGCTACGCACAGGAGGCCCCCCTGCAAGCTGACTGCTCATGAGGCAGACTGGACTCATGCCATATTGGGGTGAGGCTGCTAAACCTCCCCAGCCTTAGACAGCCATCAGAGGCCACTGCTTCAAAGATATTCTGTCGCCTCTTCCATATTTCCCACTACTGGAGAACATTTACTTTGCCCTCTGGCGTGGCCAGAATTTGACTTCTAACCTCTTCTTCCTTCCTGCGTCCACATCAGTAACATCAAGTTTTTTTCCTGCTCCATCTTTAAACCTCACAGTCACTTTCAAACTGCTTCACTTTATGTTTTGTATTCTCTAAGTCATTAACAGCTGGGGAGTCTTTATAGATAGATGATTTTGCTTGACTTTTGATGGTAGGCAGCTGTGGGTCCTGCCACTTGCTAGCTATGCTCCTTGAGCAAATGACTTTACTTACCAGTTTCCTCATGTATAAAATGGGGATAATGTTTACCTTAGGAGGCCATTCTATTAGAACCAAATAGAACATCATATACTAGAATATATCCAGAATATTGTAAGTACTTAATAAATAGTGGTAAGTGTTGCTGTTGTTATTAAGAATATTGGATTTTGCATATTGATTATTAACACCTAGCCCAAGCTCTTGGTCCTTCTCTCTTGCATTAGTGTTATAACTTCTTTGCTGATCTCCTCATGTTCTAATCCACATTGTTAGATTACTAATTCTTAAACTTTGTTATTAGTATACCCAAAAATGTTAATGGCTTCCTACACCATCATCTAAATTCTGAGATCCAGCTTTCTAAAAGTTCTTTGGGGCTGGGGATATAGCTCAGTGGCACAGCGCCTGCCTGGCAAGTGCAAGGCTCTGAGTTCGATTCCAGGTACCAGCAACAACAACAACAGCAAAATAAAAGTTCTTTGCAGGCACGTCTTCATTGTCTGCATTCACTCTGAAGTCCCCTACTCCACTCAAACTATTATGTTTATTGCATTGCACTGAGGCCAGTTCTTCCAAAACAGTGTCTTTGTCTCCTCTCTATCTCTGTCTCTGTCTGTCTGTCTGTCTGTCTCTCTCTCTGTCAGTCTCTCTCTCTGTCACACATCCATACATACACCCACAGGTACATGGACACACACACAAAAAGGCCTTCAAGGGGATTATGGCATAAAATGTGAAATTTCTTTTCATGATATTTCTTATCTCTGTGTGGTCCAGTGCCTGCTTAGCCTCACGTCTCACCACTCTATTTTTTTTTTTTTTTTGTGGGTACTGGGGATCAACCTCAGGACCTTGTGTGCCAGCAGGCACCCATGCTGCTGAGAGATATCACCGGCCCTTTTTTGGTATGTGGGTTCCAGGAGTTGAACTCGGGCCCTCGTGCTTGCCAGGCAGGTGCTTACGCTGCTGAGCCATCTCACCAGCCCAACGTCTCACCACTCTTGCCTTTTGCTATCTCAGCATCAGCCTCAAGACCCTTTCTTCCCTCTATTATAATGTTCTTCACAGACTACCCTTTACTTATTCTTACTCATTACTTCAGTTCTTGGCCTAAGTGTTACTTTCTTGGCAAAGCCTTTCTCGGCTTAGTCAAATCTATCTGTTCTTCCCAGAATCACAGACCCGCCCTTAAACACTCAGCACAGTCGCCATTTTACATGTGTGCCAGTGGACATTTTAGAGACATACCTCTCCCTAAATCAGGAGCAAGGTCTGAGACCAACTTTGGGTTATCACTGGCTTTTTTCATTGTTTGGATCTGTGCTTGGCATATAACAGTTGATTTTAAAAACTCACTGAATTGAGTGGAACTTGCTTTCTTCTCTTTATTCTAGATCAATCACCATAACACCATAACAAGGACTTGTGTCATATTTCTTTAATCATTTTGTTATTAATATGTAATGCCTGAAATTTAACGCCAATTTCCCTCACCTTTAATGTCCACTTAGCTCCCTTAAATCCACCCAAATCCATTCCCCAAGGCATAGCCCCCATGTTTCTTCCACAGAGCCTCTGAAAGCCATGCTAGTCTTCATGAAAGTATGTGTTTTGGAAGTTTAGAACTCATCACCCTTTCACACTTTATGATTTATAGCATCAAGCCTGTTATTTTACACACCACTAACCTATTTTCCTAGTCTGATTGCAAGTCTCAAAGAAACATGTGGTGCACACCTGTAATCCCAGCATTCTGGGAGGCTGAAACAGGAGGGCTGCAGGATCAAACCTAGTCTGGGCAATTTAGTCACACAGAGAGACCCTGTTTCAAAATAAATGAAAGATTTTTTTAAAAAACAGGAGGAGAAGGGGGGAGGGATATAAATCACTGCGAATGCCTTGGATTCAAATCCAAGTACTGAAAAAAAAATGTGAGATTATTTCTGCAACCTCCTTAGACCATAAAACATACTGTCCAGCACACGGTAAGGTGCAAAAATGTTCAGACAGAATATTTATATTTAGAACCTAAGCTGCAAAAAGAAGACATTCTGAGAAGTTCGTAGAATATAAATAAATACTTCTGTGTTTAAAAACAAGACTAGTGAATTTCAGTCTTTGCCTTCATCCCTAGCCCATCTCTCTGAGGATTTGACGTTCTTAAGCTGAGAGAGATTGCTAATGTGACATAAAATGGAAACCTCAAACACCTGTCTCTTCAAGGTTTGAAATCAGTGAAAAGGACTGGTTCTTGTCATCTTAAGATGACAGTGTTGACCTCTCCAGGGTACAATTCACATACTTTACTTTGGGATTTAAACATTTTCCAGGCTATGAAATTTTTAGGATTCCAAAGTATACTTAATAATTAAATTGAATAAGCTTTCTATAATTAGCATGTACATTTCAGGCAGCCGATTACTCCTATGCTAAACCACATGGAAAATATTACCATCTGAAGTCACTTGAAAGCTACTACCAGGAAATTATTTTCAGTATTGTAAGATACTTTAAAAAGCTTACAGTCTGGGCTGGTGAGATAGCTCAGCGGCATAAGTGCCTGCCTGGCAAGCGCGAGGTCCTGAGTTCGACTCCCAGAACCCACAGACGAAAAAAGGGCCGGTGATATCGCTCAGCGGCACGGGCGCCTGCTGGTGCTCAAGGTCCTGAGGTCGACCCCCGGTACCCACAAAAAAAAACAAAAAATAAAATAAAAATAAAAATAAAAATAAATAAAAAGCTTACAGTCAAAGTGATCTACAAGCTGGGATATGAGAAATGCAGGCTGCTTATGGTTCCTTCCATGACACTGATAAAAAAGTAAGCATGGGACTTTTACTACGGTACCTTATAATCCTACAGGTCTGTCATATAACAGATGGATTATTAATTTTATCAGTTGTCATCGAGGCAAGGAAAATAAAATTTCAAGAATAAAACAAGATAGAGCCATTGTTTTTCTAATGTAGTAGGTATTTGGTAACATGGAGATTAGAATACAAAAATGATCTGCATTAACTGTATCCAAAATCCAATGATGGAATAGTTTAGTTAATCACTTGCTAAAATGAAATATTTTTATTGAAATATAAAATATATAATCCATACAGTGAGATACCCGCACATGAACGTTTACATATATATTTACCCCATAATTACCATTGACATCAATATTTCTAGCCCTCAGAATGCTTTCTTCTGCTCAAGCCACATTCTCTGCCATGAGTTCTATTAGTTCTGCCATTAGTCATTTTTGCCTGATTGTGAAAATGTGCAGGGCTAGGGCTGTAGCTCAGTGCAAAGGCCCTGGGTTCAACACCCGGTATTACCAAAAACAAAAAAGAAATAAATTGCATACTATGTCTTATTTTGTTTCTGGCTTCTTTTGCTTAATATACATTTGTATAATAAATATTAATAGTTTCTTTTTTATTGTTTGGAGAATTCCATTTATGAACCCCTCACAATGTATCTGTTCTGTCCATTGACATTTGAGATTTTCCAATTTTTAGTTATTATGAATAAGGCATTGTGAACATTCTTACACATATCTCTTGATGTGTACTCATTTCTCTCATACCAATCATTAGGAGTGAGATTGCTGGGTCAAAAGTAGGCAAATGTTTCATTGTAGTATACAGTGCCAGGGTTCTCTAGTGATTGAACAATGATACATTTTAACTAGTAAATAGGGTATGTGAATCCAAAGTAACTACTATTATATAGTCCAAATTATGTCATTTGTTTATGGTTTATTAATATTTAACATTTTAAAACTATGTTATATTAATTCAAGCATTAAAATTTTGCCAACCCAAGTATTGGTTGGAATTAAAAGTGAAAGGAGTTTAAAACTATTTGTAGCCTAAAATCCCATTTTAAAGTAGAAAAGTATTAAGCAATTTGAACTTTAATAAATTCTGTCTTTGGTTGAATTATTCTTTTCTTCAGCATATTAAGAACTAATGTTTGGAGATTAAAACTAATTAATAGTAATTTAGAAAAATATATTAAAAATCTTGCTAGCTTTGGTCAAACAAGATGGCATTGTTCAGAGAATATACTTGAAAAAGGGTTGTGATTTGGACTGGTTGTTCTGTTGAATAATTGGAGTTTATTCCTCCTATTCCTGATTAAAAATAATATCTTGAGGTCCCAGGCTCATGCCATTATTTTCCTATCCATTTTTCTTTTGCGCTCACAAATCTATAAAGTGCATTTTTTTCATGTGGACAGGGAATTATCTAACTTGCTTTCATTGTAATTTGCCTGCTTCCAATTTATAAGTTCTTTCAGAAGGAAGAAGATGTTTATCTATTTACAAGATTGAAAACCCCAGAGCACTAAATTTTCTATGCAAAGACTTAGGGAGATAGAAAGCCCCAGATAGAAGCCTCCTGTCATTTACTTCTGAGTACAAAGTAAGATGTGATTTTGCCTTTCTTTTATTTCAGTTGTCTCAGGGATCTCCAGAACCAATTGAACCGAACTTTTTTACAGCAGATTACCATTTATTACATCATTCATCAGGTGAAAACAGCCTGTCCCCAAATGACCCCACAGGTAATAGTCATGAATATGGGTAATGTAGCTTTCACAAAAACATACAGTTTGGATCAACAGCTAATCCTAAAATATCGTCTCCAGCTGAAAAGAAAAGTAGAGCTTGTTTTTGTTACCTATGGCAATAGTTAGAAGGGATATATAGAAAAGATATAGAAATTCCAAGAGTTATCTTACACAGTGTGTCAGCTCTGATCATTTATTGATACCATAACAAATAGCAGAATCTATGCTGGTGAACTACATTTCCTTTTATTTCTTCTTGTTTGTATGATAATGGGAAATCAAATGTCCAAAAGCATCTGGGGAGATTAGAAATAGAAAGTTTAAATATTCAAAATAGAGAAGAAGTACAATTTACCTGAAGAATTCACATCAGACATATTTAATTTTATATTCTTTTTATCATAAATTTCACATAGGGAGGCATTATAGCATAGGAACTAAAGACATTGATTCTAGAAACCTTCAGGCCTAGATTCAAATCTCAGTTCAATCATTTAGTGGCTGACCTTGGACAAATTATTTAACCTTTCTGAACTTCACTGTCCTTTCCTGTAAAATGGAGAGAAATATGGTAATAAAATAATGAATAATGAAAAAAATTTTAAAGTAATAGCGCCAACACTATAAAGTTATAGGAAGTATCAAGTGAACGTAAAAAACGCCTGGCCACTAGTACAGGCTCAGCGTAATTGCACTGTTCTTGTTATATATGAACCCTCAGAAGTGTTCCAACTGCCCTGAGTTTTCAGAATTCTTAAATAATTGTTGAATCCTCATAAACTGTAGTTATTTCACTCAGTGGAATTGACAGAGATGAAACTTTTAAAGTTAAATGAAGACTTGACATCTTTTCAGCTTAGAAAAATGCTCATTTTGTAAATGTTGCCTAAACAAATTATTTTATGTATTATCAAACCTGAGTCTTATACTGCTAAGATAAAGCTAACCCCCATGTAGACAGAATTTCATTTAAAATAGACATTGAAAAATTCCTAAGATCAAGATAAAATGTTGTCTAAAGGCATTTGCTCCTTTTTTTTTTAATTGTTTTTATTGTACATGTTTGCAGTATATAATGATTTCATTCCTCATGGGGAGTTGGTAAATGTACATAACACATCTTAATTCAAAGCCTTTCCCAGGACTGGTAAGTTCATCCATGGGCCAGACTTCTCCCTATAGTAACAAATGAGATGAAGAACACTGATTGGAGTCTCAAAAGCCTGCGAGTGAGTTGATAGATGCTTCCCAGGACAGCTGGATTCCCCACCCCAGAGCTGAGCAGTTGTCACTGCAGGCTTGGCAAAAGCAAAGACAACAGAACCTGCCAGCTTTGTGGGGGAAATACCTTTAAAGTTGGCCTTAAAAATAAGCCACCACTACTCATACCTTCATGTCTTCCCTCAATCTGCGACTCATTGTCTTTATTCTTTCCAAAGAAGTAAAGGAACTCCCAGGCATCCACATTAAGTCAGTGTTGATTAATTCAAGTGGAAACCCACTTGCTTTGGGGTGGGTTAAGATGCTGCTGTATCACATTCAGACCAACCATCAAAAATAAGTCTTCTGGCATTCAGTGTCCTTTTTTCTAGGCAGTTACATGCAAGGGTCAGATCTTTGTTATCTTTTGCTGTTTTTCTGCCTTCCTATGAGAAACGATTCTCTTTCTAGCACATTTTTACTCTTTTTGCCTATGGGCTAATGAGAATTTCTTAATCAAAAAACTTACCCCCCCTCCCCAGCTCTAACTTAAAGTTAATTTATACTGGGAGCAGCGCTCCTGAGTCTTCATATTGTTTTGATAGCCATACCCAGAGTGACAGATTATTAAAGGGAAACAAAGAATTTGACTACTCAAAAACAAGACACTCTGGAATTTAAGTCTCATCTTTATCATTAAGAAGTTGATGTCTTTTTGCTGCAGTTGAAGTCATAATTGCCAATAAAGTATAACTCAGAAAATGGAAACCGAAAGTCAAACTTTTAATAATTCATCTATCTCAGGTCTACCCACCAGCTTTGATTTGGAGGAGGGAATAACATATGAACAGATGCAGGTGAGATTTTTGCAGTATTTCTGAGCGATTTTATTTTGTTGCTTTTAATTCAGTACTAAGCTGATTGGTTTTCCAATTTTAGACTGTGATTGAAGAAGTCCTTGAAGAAAGTGGCTATTACAATTTTACATCTAACAGGTGAGATCTAAAGTTTGCTTACAAATGTGAAAGATGACTTGAGACCATGGGATATTAGATTTGATTTCTCTATCTTTAATTCCAGGAGGTTTTTTTTTTCTTTTTAAACTTTCATTTTAAACACTTTTATAAAAGATCTTTGCTTAGATTAAAGTGTGGATATAATATAAGCAGTATGATCAAAAGACGTGAATGTTTAAAATAAAAAAAATTTTAAATTATTACAGTATAAAGCTCATTGTGCTGATTAATTGCCCTTGCTTTGGACACACTTAACCCATCATTCTTGCCACTTTATGAAGCCATTCTGGAAGTATTCTTTCAAATTTTTTTCGTGGCTGCCTTGATGTCTTGAATTGATTCAAAATGTTTAAGGCAATTTTTGTCAAATTAAATAAAAACATTATGGCATGTCCTTATCCACCTTATTCAGTGGCTCTGGCACTGTGCAACGTTTGGCTCTTCCCCAAAGTCAAAATGACAACAAAAGATAAATGTTGTGAATCAACTCAGGACACTGAGGCAATCACAACAGCACAACTATAGACACTCTTGAAAAAGGACTGGCAGAACTGCTTCAGAAAATGACAAGAACCATGGGATAAGTGTGTCTAAAGTGAGGGGAAGTAGTTTGAAGGTGATTAGTCTTTCACCATGATAAATTTTTTTAAAATTTAAATGTTGACTGTGTTTTCTGATCATACCGCATGTGTTGCCTATCTTTTGCATGGGGCACCTGCTGTATTCTCAGTTGAAACAAAAAGTGGTCACTTAGTAGTAATTTACTCAAGAAAATAATACTGAATATAATTAAATGAAAAAAGCATTTCTAGGTTGGCTTTTTAAATTAAGTATTTGTCCCATTCTCAAAGAACTGAAAATTCATTTTCATCACTGAAATCTAGCCCCTGTGTGCATAGAATGCTGGGAAAAATACAGCTGTGCAAAGAATCACTGCAGATGAATTTAAAATATGTTGGTAGGAAAGGGACTTCGTTAATATGTACTGACATTTGCTTGCCCTAAATAAGGAACTTTGATTTACTGGGGCCACATATGCATACTATCTTCCAGTATAACTGTTGGTGCTCTTAAAAATATACTATTTTTAACCAACTTAAGTCCAGTTATTGATTCTTATAGTTTTACTGTGGGGCACAGTGTCAGCACAACAATTTGAGTGCAGGAGTTTGAGAAGTGATTCGAGGAGACACTGGTAGGGAGTGAAGTGATTATTCAATAAAGATTTCATTATCGAGAAAATTTCCATTGTGGAGGCTGATCCCGCTGGAGCTTGGTCCCCATGGGGAGCTCTGAGAACCAGTATAGAACAGATGCCTCGGAGTTACCCCACTCAAAGAGCAAGAGAGCTGAGGCAGTTATCCTCCAATTTCCATCAGTCATTGTTTGAGCCTTTCTCAGGGAAGTGTTAATTCCCTGCTATTTCTGGCCTTTTGTAAAGGACAGAGAAAGCTCTAGAGGCCAGAGAAATCCTCAGAAGAAATCGGCTACTGGCAGTTGAGACTGCAGCCAGTATATATTTTGCAATGGTGTGGATGAGAGGGTATGGGCAGTGACAGTGTTTATTACACAGTGTTTTCCAAGGAGCATTCATAGCTGAATCATCAAATTGCTAGTACACACATACACACACACACTCACACAAATGCACACACACCCTGTATGGCTCAAGGTTGTCTTTGGAGGCACAGTCCTTTGGAGTATGTTCCGCAAAGTAGCTTTTTGCATGAAAAGAAAAACTGCATTCAGTCCCAACTATTAAAGCTATTCTGTGTCCTCTATGTAAATTATTCCAGAAGTCTTCCTTAAAGGAAACCTGTAGCCATGCTAAGACAAAGGGGGCTTAAGAACACCTGGCTAAGGTCATTAGATGGAAATTAGATTCTTTTTTGAGGTTAGTTCAATCTCCAGTTTTTTTCTTCTCCCATTTCAATGGTTTTTCTTATGAATCACACAAGATTATTCAACTTCTTGCTCTGTTTGCTTGATATTTCCAAAATACAGTCTTTGTAAATATAGTTCTGTTATGACTTGAAACTGCTGAGAAATGATGAGTATATCAATATATCTTCCAAGGATATATTGTTAATAGAAATTACCATCACCGGCCGATGAGATAGCTCAGCGGCATAAGCGCCTGCTTGGCAAGTGTGAGGTCCTGAGTTCGACTCCCGGAACCCACATATGAAAAAAGGGCCGGTGATATTGCTCAGCGGCACGGGCACCTGCTGGCACGCGAGGTCCTGAGGTCAACCCCCAGTACCCACCAAAAAAAAAAAAAAAAGAAAGAAATTACAATTACCAAAACCACTCTCCTTCCATTATATCTGGAGAGATTTTTGAGGATCAATTTTACATGAGGCTTGAGTATATCTGGCCTTATGCAGATGGTATGAATGTCTAGGTTCTTAATTCTCAGCATTTGACTTCAAGTGTTCTTGGCCTATAGTGGGACAATGGAAATCAACTAAATATAAATTGAAAAAAAAAACAACCCTAGGAGCCGGGAATGGTAACACACACCTGCAATCTCAGCACTTTGAGCATCTGAGACAGGAGGATTGCAAGTTTAAGTCAAGCCCGAGCAACTCAGAAATTTAGCAAGACACTGTCTCTAAATAAAAATAAATACATAAACGTTAAAAAAAAAATAAAGGACTGGGGATGTAGCTCAGTGCAAAAAGCCTGGGTTCAATTCCCAGGACTGCAAAAACAAACTAATAAGTTAAAATAAAATAAAAATAAAAAATAAAATACAAATACTAGGTAAGTTTAAAGAAGCTCTTAAAAGAACTCTTATTTTTCACTTATTTTAAAAAAATTATCTTTTTCTGGAATTTATGCTTATGCTTTTTAGTTCCACTATCAGTAAGTTAAAAAAATTTCATTCTAAAGATGCACTTCTTTATTAAAAGATATTACAAATTTTCTCATGAAAAACAGATAATAAGATGCCCTGTAACTAAGGTAAAAACTCTTCACAGTTATATTTGGAATATGAAGGCATGATTTGAACAGTCAAGTTCCAGTAACTTGGTTATGACATCAAATTTTTAAAAGACTCTCCAGGGCCAGGCATGGTGGCGCACACCTGTAATCCCAGCACTCAGGAGGCTGAGGCTAGAGGATTGCTGTGAGTTCAAGGCCAGCCTGGGGTACAAAGTAAGTTCAAGACCAGCCTGAACTACAAAGTAAGTTCAAGGCCTGTCTCAAAAAGACAAAATAAATAAATAAATAAATAAATGATTCTCCAAATTACTTTTAAATCATATTTAAAATTCACATCAATATATACAATTAATATGTTAATAAAAATAGGTATTATATTTTTAAACCCATATGTCCATGATATTCCTGTTTTGGTTCCTAACAGCAATAGTAGAACATATCCTTGAGAAGAATTTTAGTTTACTAGTAAAAGTAACTCTAAATATAATGAATCAGCTGGTCATGAGTTTTCTACAAAGCATAGACATGTTTAATGTCAGAAGATATACAGAAAAATTTATTCTGTATATAGAATCAGTGGTATATTTTACCCAAGTAGTATCCATAGAATGACCAATATTATCAAAGATAATAGATGTTCACTGAAAAATAAAGTTTTGTGACCAAAAATACTCCCAATGTACAATGTTTTATTTTGGGAGAATTTTGACATTCATTACCATATTGAAGTCTCCAAGAAGTCCTATAGGAAAGAGCTTTGCTGACCTTGTTTATTTACCCTAGTTTTTACTCATCATTTATGTGAAACACAAGTTGAGAAACGTTATACTAACTGTACAGTTGGGAATGGGAAGCATTGTTTTGATTCCTCAAGCAAGCCCTCCCCAGCTTTACTCGCCTCATTGTCATTGCCATTGTTTTGGTCATCATCATCATCATTGCAAAACATATTAACTTATCTTGCTTGAGAATCTTTCAAAAGGAATTGCATGCATAATGATTTTATTATTCAAGTTTACAGTTTAAAACTGTTTCAGATTTATGCAGATCATTCTGCTGGTCACTAAACCTTAAACCATAATCTGGTACCTAATATTTAGGTAGGGAGGAGGTACTAGGTTCAGACTGCAAGTTTTAGGATAAAGCCATCACCTACATATTACCTCTATTTGGAGAACATTTCTGATTGTTGAAATAATGGAGGGCGGTGAAGTAGCTCAGCAGCATAAGCGCCTGCCTGGCAAAGCGTGAGGTCCTGAGTTCGACTCCCGGTATCCACATACGAAAAAAGGGCCGGTGATATCGCTCAGCAGCATGGGCACGCGAGGTCCTGAGTTTGATCCCTGGTACCCACAAAAAAAAAAAAAAAAGAAATAATGGAGAGACTTCTTGGGCAATTAGTTAGGAAGAATGTTTCTGGTCCAAAAATGCTACGTTAGGAAAGTGGAAACAGAAACAAAAGTAGCGGCAAGGACCTCTGACCAAAACAAAGTCTTATTTCAGGGCTTCCCAGAAGGGGAACAAGGATTGAGCTGAGAGTCTGAAAGTAGGACAAATGAAAGAAGGGTAAAACAGGATTGACCAGCCTCATAACTGATCCCAAAGTAGGCTCCATTCTTATTTACTTATAGGATTGTATGATTAATTGTGTTTTATATACATAAATATTTATAGTTTCCTTACCAGAAGGATACAACCTAGTATGCCTTAATTTTATCATTTTTATAAAAGTATAACTCAATGAGTAGATGGCAGATATATCATCTTTATGAATATACTTAGGGATGAAATGTACATTAGTATTTGATTTTTGATAATGAAATACACATTGAGAAATGACAATATACAAGATAAAATGAAATCTACATTGAATCAACATTCATTATTTTGATATGACCAATGAACATGTAAAATTCTTATTTTAAGACATATAGCTGTTCAAATGTTCAAGCTACTTTTGAATGGGTACTTAGGGTGTGGTGGCGCACGCCTGTAATCCCAGCACTTGGGAGGCTGAGGTGGGAGGATCACCGTGAGTCTGAGGCCAGCCTGGGCTATTTAGTGAGTTCAAGGCCAGCCTGAACTACATAGCGAGACCCTGTCTCGAAAAAAAAAAATTTATTTTTGTATATATTGAATGGGTACTTATTTTTATACTATAAAGGATTATCAGTTCTTACAGTTTATAGTTTTGATAGAGACTCTGTTAGCACTAGATTTCAGCAAAAGACATCTTTCTAGACATGTTCTCATACTAATAAAGAGAATCACTTTTCATTCATTGTGATTTATTTACTTATGTACCTGAGTCACAGCTTTTGAAACCGAATGTGCAAATGGCAATATTTGTGACTATTTAGAACTCTTTCCATTTCTCAATCTTCTAGATATCACTCCTATCCATGGGGGACCAAGAATCACCCAACCAAAAGATGAAAGTGCATTTTGAATGCACTTGATTTTCCTGGTGAGGTTCGCATTCTGATTTCAACCACTGCTGCAAGATGTCCAAGGACTGAATGTTGATAGAAGGTGATGGAAGAGAAAAGACCAAAATGCCATGGAGCCTGCAGAATGTTTTTTTTAGAAGGTCTTGTGCAGGGGTATATGACAGCCATAGTTCTAGGGAGTTCCTTTCCAGCAGTCATATACAAGATGACCAGGCTGTCAATGTGTTCCTGGGAGAAAATGCTGCAAAATTCATCTGTTTGTGCATGGATGGGGGGACCATACACAAAGAACTTTCCTCCAAGTTAAAGAAAAAAAAGACTTATTATATTTTTCAAAGAAACATTTTATATTCAGGATTGCTGAAACTATGTTGAAAGACATCTAATCTTCCGTGTATATAAAATAGTTCTAGATAAAGAAAATTACAGGACCCAGAATGATATATTGGGAGAGTCTATATAGTCCCAATTTTTTATCTTAAAAGATATTAAAACATCTTTGTTAGTTTTTTAAAGAAAGGATTGGTTCTCTTAACCACTTGGGTGCTAGTGGTCTTGAACCATGATACAATGTAGACAGTATTTATAACCTTGCACAGCATCTGGGAATAACTATTAATTGTCAGATTTAACTTAGATTAATATAGCATATATTGATGTATAGTGTGTATATATGTACATTTACATATGTGGGAGAGAGGTTTTGATTACACTAATGCTTTGCTGCTAATCAAACTTATAGTGTTTGTAGAGCACTTTGAAGAGTTCATAGAATCTATGAAAGGGAGACATTGTTCCTTATTCTAAGTCCTTCTTACTAAAATTACCCACATTTTAAGTAAACGTTTACTGTTTGGGAATTTGAAATGAAAATAATTATATAATAAAATATAAATTCCTTCTTTACTCATTGAGACAGCCCAAAGAGAGAGAACTCAGAATGCCAGACAGTGTCCCTGTTGCTAAGTAGGAAGCATTTATGAAGAGAATTTACTAGATTTTTATTGGCCTAAACTCCTCTTTAACTGCCTTATTATAGCTCTGGTGTAATGTCAAGAAATGTCCTCATTGCCAAAGCAAACTACATTTGTACCTACTTAAAGAACAATTTATTCTGTATAATTTGCAATCTGGCAACTGGAATTATGCGTTTTATTTACTTCTCACTGAGTTCGGTTCCTTTAATTACATTGATATATTTTTAGCATGATTGAATGAATTTTAATTTAATATATGTACAGTGGTTAAAACAATGTATCCTTTCTGTTTAGTATGCAATGTGAATGTATACTACTTTTAAAGTTAGTATGTTTAATATTTCAGTGATATCCAAATTCTCTTTAATAGTGCACTAATGCCTTTGAAGGTTGCCAATGAATCTTTCTTTGTCTTTAAGCCAAATTAATAATTAAAATGCACTAATTTTAAATAATAGATACAGATACAGTAATGAAAATGTTCAATTTCAACTTTCAAGCCAATTTCAACCACGTATGCAAATATTACTAATTTACCCAGACAAAATTTTATTTCTGTTCCAACTTAATTTGAACATGTACTGTCATTCTTTGTATTTTTTAATGTGTAGAAATGGCACATTTCCTCCTTTTGCAGGAGGCATGGGCTTTAGTGGCACAAATTCTAATTGTGATAGATTTATTAACTTATTTAGAATTTATTCTAAGTCCATACTTGGAATAAACTAAGCTATGGGGTAAAAGTTTGAAAAATTGAGTTCTTTCTCAAATGGTCATTTATAGTAAATAGAATTTTAAAAAGAATGGTATTCAGAAGTTACACCTTGGTAAGGAAAAAAACCCAATGATTTATTTGAGGTATTTAAAAATCCATACATTTGACTTTATTAACCAAAAAGGGAGCAAATATTACTAACTCTTTCAAGACACAGGAATGGCATTTATTTTGCTAGAAGCCAGTAAGAGTTAACAAAAATAAGCAAAGAAATGTCCTTTTCAACAACAGCTTCAGGCCCATCAACCTTGCGATAGATGTATTGTTTTGCTAAAATAATGACAGTGCTCTGTTTGAATTCTCCATCAACCTATCACAGTCACTGAGTCCACATCCTTGCAGTACAGGAGAATGTCTCTAAGAAAAAGTTAGGCAGTAGGAAGGGAACAGTTTCCTATAGGGAGACACATCCCAGCAGTGAAGTCCACTTTTTAAAAGCTATCAGGTTCCAACCTTCAGACAAAAACAGCACATCCCCTCACAATAATAATGAGAAGAAAGAATGGCCATTTTGTTTTTATCTGCCTGACAAATTGTCTTCTTGGAGCAAAGAAGTTCTCACTTAAACTTAATTGGCCTCATTATCTTTTCTTGATTGCAGTTAATTTTTTTCTCTTCCTCTTTTATAATTTTTAATGATTTGTTGTGGGATGAAATCCCTGTGAATTTATTGAATCCATTTAATTCCCAGTGACCGAATATTTGTATGGAATAGAATTTGAATTAGTCTCTTCAGATAACTTTTGATACACAAATGCTTCAGTTAATTATGTTTTGATCCACTAGCTCTAGCTGATTGTACTTGAAACCATAATTTGCTTTTTAAAAGCAAAATGTTCCATTCTCAGGGAAGTGACTGTAGCCTGGGGATATTTACTTTCTGGTTTTTAAATTTGTCTTGTTCCAGATGTGTAGTCTTTAAGTGCAGATTTTTGGGAACAGTAACATGGATGCTTGAGTCCACTCTCTGTGAATGAATTTCACAAACCTAGAGAAATGTTGCATACGTTTAATATGGACGTTTGTGTGGCCCTGGGCAACGTGCCCACTGTGTTTTGGCATTCTAAAGCAGAACATAATTTAAAAACACTGTCGTGAACTTTACTCAAATTATATAACTGATGAAGAGTTATGTTCTTCTACAGGTACCATCCATGACTCATTAAATGCTATGAATTTTGATGTTCAAAAACAAATACAAGCACATACGAAAAAGGGGCTGTTGATATCGCTCAGCGGCACAGGCGCCTGCTGGCGCGCGAGGTCCTGAGGTCGACCCCCCCGGTACCCACAAAAAAAACAAAACAAAACAAAACAAAAAACAAAAAAAAACAAATACAAGACTGGGTGATTATGGGCAATTCCAGCAATATCATCAATTAATCACAACATATTTAAGATGTATGAAGGCAATAATATTAGTCAATTCTATCAGTATTAATGTGCATGCAACCCACGTTACTCTTTTTGATTTGCTGAGTTGTAAAACACATTTTTCTCTCTGTCTCTCTGTCTCTGTCTCTGTCTCTCTCTCTCTCCCCCTCTCCCTTCCTCTATCCCTCTCCCTCTCTCCTTTTTTTGGAGTAGTGAGGAACCATGCACAGTAACTATGATGGATTCCTTTAGAAATGACTTTAGCTTCTTTCTGAAGGGAAGGAGGAAAATATTCTTTTGAAGCAAAAAAATTCTTTTGAAGCAACCTTTATTGTTTGCCTTTTACTTTTTTTTAATGGCGATATTCACGAGCACCAACATCAACTGGAGAGGCAACGTAAAGCAATGTGGGCTGAAACAGCTTCTCAGCACCCTGGAGATGTAGCTGTGAAGCTCTCCTCAGCAAGGGGAGCTTCTTGTTTCCAAGGACTGTCCAAAAATCAAATTTTCATGCTCAACAACTCAATGTGATAACAAGCACATCTTACATGCACCTATAGGATATGTTTCGGATTGTGTTAATTATCCTTTGGTGGGAAGTGACATAGTTTGGGATGGATTATTTTTCAGTTGAAATGTTCTGCTAACTTATGCTTACCCTTGAGTGTCATTTTTTATATTGATAGGCAGACACAAATGTCTCAGGGGAACAACTTTGTGGTAAAACCGTTCTTGTATGTATTATTATAGTTAAATTGCATATTGTAAATATGACTGTTATGGTTGATTATAGTCCTGCTATGATATTATTTCAAGTTTTGTAGGAGGGACAGGAAAGAGCTTATGATTTTTACAAGTTACTGATGAATATTGCTAATTTATCAGTCTCCTGGATCTGTGGACAATAGTTATTTTTAAAAATAAAGATGACACACCCTAAAGTCATAGTAGAATTCTGAAAGGGATGCTAGATTTTTTTTACTACAAGTATGCAGCATTTGATTAACAATACAGAAAAATAAACATAGTTCATTATTTTATCCTGAAAGTAGGTGAGCACTTTTAATTGAAAACTAAGGTTACTTCTCTAAAAGCAAGAAGTTGTTCTTTTTCTCTCCTTTTGTATTGTAAAGCTTTCTTTGAATTGTAACCAGCTACTGAATTTAGGATTAACAAAAGTGTGTTATAGCAAATATGTGTAATCTAAATTAAATGTAATGTAGGAATAGCTTATCTTTTTCTCTCCTGAACAAAGAGAAGAGTTTTATCTTTATGGAAAATTATGGCTAATTGCCATTTGACAGACAATCAACAAGTCTGTTGGACTCTTGGAGTTGATGGGGTGAGCTTACACACGAAAAACATGTAAAGAATTGTTCCATCAAAAAAGTGGAGAAAGATTTATACCAGAAATGGCAAACCAAAATGAAGAAATGCTTTAAGTTCCTAGCACTTTTAAATCAGACTGTGAAAGTTACTTATAGAATGACCTTTTTGACCTATAATTTAGGTCTGCATTTCAAGTCAAGATTCTGAAAAAGAATCTTGTTTTTGAGTCGCTATTAAATTTCAGCCAAAAATTGGATCCTTCCTGTTTACTGTGTTTACTTAATACTTCAGGAAATTTTGGAGGAAATGAGGCAGGATTAGGGGTGAATAGAACCCAGAAGGGGAGTCGCAACTTATTAAAGATGAAAGACAAATCTTCCATGAAAGTGGGACAATTCTTGAATAAAATCTGCTTTAAGAAGTTGGAGGGCAAGTAAAAGGTGAATGATTAGGCCAGCAAGCTGTTCACTTGAGTGGAGTGACTGGTAAGATGAAGCTTTCAGGTAGCTCCAGAAACGTGGATGATTCATATTGCTAGATTTCCTGGAAGCAGGTGGCCAGATCCTTTCCTGCTGGTCAGTTTTTTATTGGATTGTTAGCTGGGCACCATTATAAGAGGGAGACCACCCAAAACAGTAGCAGAAGGCCCCGAAAGACTCCCAAGTAACATGTTGGCTGAATCTGTAAGGCAAGGTCCCATGAAGTATTCCAAAGATATTATATTCTTCAAAGAAGCAGTTCTTGTTTTTTCTGGTTCCAGGGATTGAACTCACAGCTAAGCACATGCGGTATTAACTAAGCTACACCCCCAGCCCGAAAACACTTTTATCTACCAATAAGTGATGTTGCTCTGCCCCTGGGTATTATGTTTTCTTCCTCATCTTTCAACCATATCCCCAGGTTCATTCTATCTCACAATGAAAATTTTGCAAGAAATATGCATGGAACTTAAATAACTAAATGCAGACATATTTGGATATGCCTGCATTTAGCTAGATTAGGAAAGAAAAACAAAAAAAACCCTGTAAGGTATTTTAGTTGTCTGCAAGGAAACCAGTTGATAATTAGGCTGTGGAAATATTCTATTGTTTTTCTCTTCCATACGGGGAAACAAAAATTGTATAAAGGAAAAATCTTTTGAGTGCATTTTATTGACATTTAGTGGATCAAAACTGAATTAAGATGCTGCCAGTAGTGAGTTTGTGGGGATCAAAAAGAATGGTGCTATCCTCTGGGAGAAAGCAGTCTCTGATCTAAAGTCACATAGAGCTTCTATTTGCTGGACTGCCCTTGTCCAAGACGAAAGCCTGTGCCTACAGAATCCAAAAGTACTTTGGATGTGCCTTTCCCCTTTGTCACTGAAACAGCATATTTTCTTGTTGTTTGTTTCAGCAACTCCCACACTGGATTCCCCTTCCTACAACCACCCAGCCCCCATTTCTCCCCAAGGAACAGACTTACTACGGGGGCCTGTGTGTTGTCAGTAGGATGTTTGTAGTTCTGTAAGGGTATGAGATATAGAAGGCATATATGGTGATAATCTACTCTTTTGCACATGTTTACTGTCCTCAGACCTCCAAAAATATTCCTGCATAAGCACAGCCAGACTCTAAAATGACCATGGCCCGAAAAAGAAGAAAAAAGAAATTCTTCTGTAATGAACTTATATAAAATGTGTGCACAACCTTTATTTTTGCTGTCACTTAAAGATGCTGTGTAAAATGCTAAAGAAAATAAATGAATGTATTTTTGAGTTACAGGAAGATGATTTCTCTTTCATCAAGAAGGTTTTTAGCAAATGATCTCTTTCCTCTCATTAGCCACCCATCTCTCCTGTCATGCCTTTAAGTCTTTTGATTTAAAAAAAAAAAATTCCAAGCCGGCAATCATGTATGTATGTAAACACTCTTGGCTTTAATTGGTAGGCATAAAAATGCACATCAAAACTTGGTTGTTTATGATGACAACCGTTATATTGTTTCCTAGGCATTTTGCAGGTCTGAACTGAGCTCTGCTCTTACCCAGCAGGCTTCCTTATGCAGAACTATTTTATCAAGCTCCAGCTTCTGTCAGATTTTCCCAATGCCCACTGCCTAAGCAGATGGCATGGTCAAGCTCAGAATTCCTATAGTTAAATGTATCAGCTTTCTATTGTTCTGCAGCAAATTGTTATAAACTAAGCAGTTTGAAACATGTATGTTCATGATTTCTCAAGCTGGAAGTTTGAACACAACTTAGATTTCACAGGCTGGAATCAAAGTGTTGGCTGGAGCTGGGGTCTCGCCTCAGTGTTCAAATGTCTTCCAAGCTTGTGTTCACAGGGCTGAGGTCTTCAGCAACTAGGTGCTGCCTACAGTCCCTTGCCACATTGCCCTGTCCAAAGACAGTTCATATCTGGGCAGCTCACTGCTTCAGTTTCCTCAGGAGAATCTCCTTCTCTTCAGTCTGCCAACACAGAATCCTATACTCTACCCTTCACCATATTCTAGTAGTGATAAGCAAGTCACAGGTGCAGTTTATATTCTAGGAGAGGGGCTTACACAAGGGAGTGGGTCATGGAGGTCACCATGGGGTATGTCTGCCCCAGACTGCAATACCAAAAAGCACATCTGCAGGGAGACTTGAAAAACTGTGGCCATGCAATACCAACTACAATATCACATTACCACGGCTCAGACGTAGGACTCCACCTGAGGGCCTCTGGCGAAGGAGAGTTATGTCAGGCAGATTCATGAAAATGGCCTGAGGATGCAGGACCTGTATTTGAAACATTTGCATTTTCCATTCTGGCTGAGGTTAGGTGTCTCCTTAGGCTATTTGAAAGACATGTTTTACCCAGCAGATAGACAGATGTGCCTCAGCCACTGGCAGGAGAAGCAGGAATGGAAGTTATTCCTCCTCTAGAAGCCAGGGGAGTTTCAACGCATCGCAGTAAACATCCTTCAGATTCCTAAAACTCCGGTAGTACAATCTGCCATTCTTATTTCAGCCCTTTATCAAATGGGAATGAATTGATTGTTCTCATTAATTATGTTTATATGGCAAAAAACAGGAATTAAATAAGTGAATTATAGACTACAGGGTGATATAGCTGCAAACTTCAATCTTACAAAAAGACCTCATAAGCCACGGATAAAGGAAAATATCTTCCAAATTTAAAGATTCTGTCCTTCTCAAGATGAGCATGTAATTTCATATTCATTTTAATTTTTATGTAAAGCTTTCTCTATAATGCAGATTTAAAGACTAAAATGTCATGAATTTTGTGTGCATAAACTGGTTTTATCTCTTTTTGTTAAATTTTATCTTATTAGTACATGTTTTACATGTAGTTCACAGTCATCTTGGGAAATAGTTACATGTACATACTACAGCTTGTTTATTTTTTTAATCCCCTTCCCTCCCTCCTCCCTCCAGTTCTCCTTCCCAATTTTCATTCTTGTTTATATTATTAATCTTAGCTCATGTTATGACATATAGTATTTACATTCATTGAAGTTATTAGGTTCTATGTACATAGATAATACATAGCATATCTTTATTTTTCTTATTTCCTCTCTCCTACCTCCCCACTCCTTGCTCTTGTTCTCTTGGTTCTCTTCTCTATTAGAAGAGATCCATGTTCTTGTCCACTTCTGTCCATCCTTTATTATTCTTTGTTTGTACTTTGCCTCTGTATCAGTCAGGGTTTTACTAGAGAAATGGATATAACACAAGATATACAAATGTATAAGATATTACAACATTGGCTTAAAATCATCAGCCACAGAGTTGGATGAGGAAGTGTGCAGAGGGTGTCTGCACACTGGAGGCTGAAGGGTCCAGTCCAAAGTCTGGAGTTCACTGCAGTGCTCCGTGCAAGTCCGTGTCAGGAGGCCGATGGGTCTGCAATGGAATGCTGAAAAATCTATGCCAGAAGGCTGAAGAATCCAAGAGGGAAGCCGAAGAATCGGTGTTAGAAGCCAGGAGATGACATCCAAGCTGAAGGCAAAGACTGGAACCCATCCATTCTTCCTCATTTCCCTTTTATACCATCCAGGTGATGAGCCACCCTAGGGTGTAATTTCTACATGCTAGGGTATAGAATTGCTGAGCCAATTTAGTTAAGCTTTGAAATTTTTCAAGTGGACACAATAAATCAACCACTACAATCCACTCCTCGTCAACTTGGCAACCAGACACATTTCTTTAAACCAGTCTCCAGATGCAAAGACATGCATATAATTGCACCTAACATGTTATAACTATCCTATGTACAAACGGAAATGCACTAGTTCCCTCACCAGAATAGAAGGTAAGTTTTCTTTGATTGATGCTTACTCTTATCATTTCATAACTTTAACATTATAACACAGGTTTAATAATCTTTAAGAACCAGTATTAAGTCTATCAACATTATAATATATTAGAACCATATTAGGAGAGAAATAGTATAGTTACAATCCTCTTTTCTGTAGCTGATCATGGGATCGTAGCTGGTATTTAGAACTACCTTCTTCCACTTCCCATTCTGTATTCTCTTGGCCTTCAGCAAGCACCTCAGCAGGTCTTGGTTCTTTCCCTGATGGAGTGACCCATACCTTCATTCCTGAAGGCTCTGGACCATTTGTCATTCTGCCTGTATTAGGTTATTGTAATTTCCCATTGACTTTAATAATAGAGCATGGTAGTACTAAGAGGCGTCCTAAGGGATCTCCTGCACTCCACGTGTATTCTTCCTTTTCTTCATTGTAGAGTAATAATCCAATTTTCCCTTGATAGTCTGGGTCAATTACCCCTGACAACACTGTGACTCCCTTTTTAGCTTGTTTCCTCAGAGGCAGAAGGAGACCAAAATGATCAGGGGAAAAGAAAGTCTTAGCTTCCAGTTCAATGGTATCATTCTTGTGCTTCCTGGTACAAACCTTCCCCCCACAAGAACTAAGACTTCTAAGCCAGCAGAACATAAGGTTGTGGGGACAGGAAGCAAAAATTTTGCTAGTGGATCACTAGGGGTAATGGTGAGTGGTACCATCCCTACTTCCACTCCCTGATTCCTGGACCCATGAATCCTGGCTATGGGAGACACAGTACCATATAGTGGATGCTTATTCAAAGTATATACAGCCTTTTGAAGTACCTTACCCCAGCCCTGCATGCTATTGTCATATAGCTGTAACTGTGTCTTCAAAAGACCATTCTACCTTTCTATCAATCCAGCTGTTTTTAGATTGTGAGGAACATGGTAAGACCAGTGAATTCCAGGAGCATGAGCCCATTGTCTCACTTCTTTGGCTGTAAAATGTGTTCCTTGGTCAGAGGCAATGCTGTGTGGAATTCCATGATGGTGGATAAGGCATTCTGTGAGTCCATGGGTGGTAGTTTTGGCAGAAGCATTATGTGCAGTGAAGTCAAATCCATATCCAGAATATGTGTCTATGCCTGTGAGGACAAAGCACAGTCCCTTCCATGATGGCAGTGGTCCAATGTAATCAACCTGCCACCAGGTTGCAGGTTGGTCACCCCAGGGAATGGTGCCAGATTGGGGCCTTAGTGTTGTTCTCTGCTGCTGGCATATTGGGCATTCAGCAGTGGCTGTAGCCAGATCAGTCTTGGTGAGTGGGTGTCCATGTTGCTGAGCCCATGCATAACCTCTATCCCTCCTACTCTGTTCATGGGCCCATTGGGCAATAACAGGGGTGGCCGAAGAAGGAGGTTGGCCACTATCCACACAATGGGTCATCTTATCTACTTGATGATTAAAGTCCTCTTTTGCTGGTGTCACATTTTGGTGAGCATCTACATGGGAAACAAATATTTTTACATTCTTTGCCCATATGGAGATGTCTATCCACATACCTCTTCCCCAAATACCTTTGTCACCAATTTTCCAATTATGTTCCTTCCAAGTTCCTGACCATCCAGCCAGACCGTTGGCTATAGCCCATGAATCAGTATACAGTCACACATCTGACCATTTCTCCTTCCAGGCAAAATGTACTAACAAGTGCACTGCCTGAAGTCCTGCCCACTGTGACAATTTCCCTTCACCACTGTCCTTTAGGGATATCCCAGAAAGGGGTTTTAATGCTGCAGCTGTCCTCTTGCGGGTGGTGCCTGCATTGCGTGCAGAGCCATTTGTAAACCAGGCCCTAGCCTTCTCTTCCTCTGATAGCTGATCATATGGTGCACCCCACAAGGCCATAGGTGCATGTTGGGAAACAAAAGGCAATATAGCAGGTGTAGGAGCCATAGGTATCTGGGCAACTTCCTCATGTAGCTCACTTGTACCCTCTGGACCTGCCTTGGCTCGATCACGAATATACCGCTTCCATTTGATGATAGACTGTTGCAGTGCACGTCCAACCTTATGACCTGGTGGATAAGATAATACCCAGGTCAGGATAGGCAACTCAGGTTGCATGGTGACCTAGTGTCCCATGGTCAAGTGTTCAGTTTCCACTAAAGCCCAGTAGCAGGGCAAGAGCTTTTTTTCAAAGGGAGAGTAATTGTCTGCAGATGATGGCAGAGCCTTTCTCCAAAATCCCAAAGGCCTCCACTGCAATTCACCTATGGGGGCCTGCCAGAGACTCCAAACAGCATCTCTACCTGCTACTGACACTTCAAGTACCAATGGATCTGCTGGGTCATATGGCCCCAGTGGGAGAGCAGCCTGCACAGCAGCCTGGATCTGTTGCAGAGCCTTTTCCTGTTCTGGGCCCCACTCAAAATTAGCAGCTTTCTGAATCACTTGGTAAATGGGCCAGAGTAAGTCACCTAAGTGAGGAATGTGTTGCCTCCAAAATCCGAATAGGCCCACTTAGGCATTATGCCTCCATTTTGGTTGTAGGGGAGCCAGATGCAACAACTTATCTTTTACCTTAGAGGGAATATCGCTACATGCCCCACACCGCTGGACTCCTAGAAATTTCACTAAGGTAGAAGGCCCTTGAATTTTTGTTGGATTTATTTCCCATTCTCTGGGTCTCAAATGCCTTACTAACAAATCCAGAGTGGTTGCTACCTTCTGCTCACTAGGCCCAATCAGCATAACATCATCGATGTCATGGACCAGCGTGATGTCTTGTGGGAGAGAAAGGTGATCAAGATCCCTACAAACTAAGTTGTGACACAGGGCTGGCGAGTAAATATACCCCTGAGGTAAGATGGTGAAGGTATATTGCTGGTGTTGCCAGCTGAAAGCAAATTGTTTCTGACGATCCTTATGGATAGGTGTGGAGAAGAAGGCATTTGCCAAATCAATAGCTGCATACCAAGTACCAGGAGATGTGTTAATCTGCTCAAGCAAGGAAACCACATCTGGTACTGCAGCTGCAATTGGAGTCACCACTTGGTTTAGCTTACAGTAATCTACTGTCATTCTCCAAGACCCGTCTGTCTTCTGCACAGGCCAAATGGGAGAATTAAATGGAGATGTGGTGGGGACCACCACCCCTGCATCCTTCAAGTCCTTGATGGTGGCACTAATCTCTGAAATCCCTCCAGGAATTTGGTACTGCTTTTGGTTTACTATTTTACCAGGCAAAGGCAACTCTAATGGCTTCCATTTGGCCTTCCCAACCATAATAGCCCTCACACTACAGGTTAGGGAACCAATGTGAGGATTCTGCCAAGTACTAAATACATCTATCCCAATTATTCATTCCAGAGCAGGGGAAATGACTACAGGATGGATTCGAGGACCTACTGGACCCACTGTGTGTCGGACCTTTGCTAAAACTCCATTGATCACCTGACCTCCGTAAGCCCCTACTCCTACTAGAGGGCCACAATGATGTTTTGGATCCCCTGGTTAATCAGTGTTAGTTCAGAACCATGTCCAGTAGTCCCCGAAATGTCTGATCATTCACATTTCCCCAGTGAACAGTCACTTAGGCAAAGGGCCTTAGGTCCCTCTGGGGAAGGATGGAAGAAAGACTGACTATAAATTTTTGGCACATCAGGATCCTTCCCCAAGAGGACCCGGACTCCCCATCATTCAAGGGGTTCTGGTTCTGTAAACTGGCTCAAATCCAGGAACTGGTTGAGGGGCCATGATTCCCTGTCACCACGATTTGAAGTAGGTTTCTGTACATTTGCCCTTAATATTTTTTAATTATACAAACCTAGTAAAATTTTTGTAGGCTTCCTGTCTGTTTCACTTTTGGGAATACCGTGGCTAATCAGCCAATGCCATAGGTCTGCATGGGTCAGATTATTCTGGTCACTGTTCTGCTTCTGTTGTCGATTACAGTAAGTACATGGACCCTGCCTTTGGCGACTAAGTGCTGCCACTTGACCTCTGCCACTCCGGGATCCAATCAAGCCAATTGCCCTTAACTTTCCTAATTGAGTAACTGTGATCCTTACTATGAGGTCTGGCATATGGAGAAGAGCAATGACAGAGCTCTTCAGGGATGCTGGTTCTCCCATCACAAATCTGTTTCTCAAGGTGTTAGTGAAGGGTACATTTTCTGGGTCATCCCAATATGGAGGGTTAGGTTTAACATGACAGATCCACTCCAGCATTCCCACTTCCCTAAGCCTCTGAATCCCCTCATCAATAGTAAACCATGGAATATCAGGCATCTCTAACTCATTCACAGTGGGCTATCTTTTGGTCCATACTTCTGCCAACCAGCCAAATAAACTGTTAACACCTTTCTTTACAAGCTGCAACATTAAATTCAGAATCCCGACTTAATGGTTCTATGTCAACAAACTCAGCCTGATCCAGGTGTATGTTTTTGCCACCATTATCCCACACTTGTAAAATCCATTCCCATGCTTGCTCATTAGGCCTCTGCTCATAAGAGTTAGAAAACTCGCAGAGTTCTTTGGGAGCATAGCGGACCTCATCATGGGCCACACTATGTTCCTCACCCTTAGGAGCCTTCCATAATTTGAGTCTGGTTAAGGGCATAAAGGCAAAAATTAGTGGTGAGGGTGGGTCCTGAGGAGTGTCAGCATTATCCTGCGTGGTCATCACAGGATTAGTTTTCCCAGGTATACTAGGAGACACCAACAATGCAGGGGGTGGAAGTGGAGAAGCCTCTGCCACAGTGAGTGGGGAAATCTCTTCCTCAGGCAAAATAACCTCAGCATCTAGAAAGTCCTCAGCTTCATCAGGATCCTCCCACACGTCTCCATCCCAATTTATGGGATCCCATTCTTTTCCGATCAGTGCTCTCACCTTTGCTTCAGATACCCTTCAAGGCTGAGCATTAAATTTACATTGTAGTTCTGCCAATCAAATTATGAGAGACTGCATTTGGGTTTCTGAAATCTCAGCCTTGTGGCTAAAAGAGAGGTTTTCTTTCAGGACATGCTTAGAAACTTTTAAATTTCTTATCTGTGTCTGGAGATGGGAATTTGAGTCTTTGAGCTCCTTATTTTCCTTTATTAATTTGTCCTCACAGCCAGAAGATTTCAGACTGCCTATGGATGTTTTGAGCTCAATGTTTTCCTTCACCAGTTTGTCCAGGGAGGCTAAGACCAACCATCCAGCATCATTATATTTCCTACTCTGCCAAAGATACTCAAAATTTTCATGTACAGAGTAGCTAAAATCCTGACATCTCACAAGTGGTGAATTAGGATAATCAAATGGGTCTACATGGCATATTAGTTTAAACAGTTCATGCCAAGGATTGTCAGTATACCCCACAGAATTAGGAGAGAACTTGGTGTCTTTAGGTCTCATCAAATTGCAGAGCCAACTCCAGGAACCCCTAAAGCCATTAAAGAATGTCATCATCATAATTCTGTTTCTCTTGAGCCACTCCCAGTACCAAAATCTGTATCAGTCAGGGTTTTGCTAGAGAAATGGATATAATACGAGACATACAAAAGTATAAGAAATTACAAGATTGGCTTACGATGGTCAGTCACAGAGTTGGATGAGGAAGCGTGCAGTGGGTGTGTGCATACTGGAGGCTGATGTGTCCAGTCCAAGGTTTGGAGTTCACTGCCATGTTCCGTGCAAGTCTGTATCAGGAGGCCGATGGGATCCAAGGCTGAAGGATCCAAGGGGGAAGCCAAAAAGTCTGCTAGAAGCCAGGAGATGACGTCCAAGCTGAAGGTGAATACTGGAGCTCCTCTGAAGAACAGGAACACATTTGTCCTTCCTCATCTCCCTTTCATACCATCCAGGCAAAGAGCCACCCCACAGTGGGTCTTCTACGCCGTAAGGTGTAGAATTGCTGAGCTGATTTAGTTAAGCTTCCAAACTTCTCAAACTGACACAATAAATCAACCACTACAGTCTTACTCAAATGAGAGATACCATATGGTATTTAAGTTTGTGTATCTGGTATATTTTCCAGGTGCATCCATTTTTGTAGAAATGTCTCAAATTTGCCATTTTTTATAGCCAAGTAATATTCCATTATATATAGATATTACATTTTCTTTATCCACTTATTTGTTGATGAGTATACAGGCTGCTTTCAGGATTTAGCTATTATGAATTGTGCTGCTATAAACATTGGTATCACTGCAGTATGATGTCTTAAGCTCTTTGTGGAAGATACTGTATCTAGAAGGAGCATAGCTAGGTCGTATGGAATTTCTAATTTCAGTTCTTTGAGAAACCTCCATACTGATTTCTGTAATGGTTGTACTAGTTTACATTCCCACCAACAATGAAGGAGGGTTCCCTTTTCACCACAGCCTTGCTAGCATTTGTTATTGTTTGATTTCTTAATGTTTGCCATTCTTTCTGAAGTAAGATGTGAAGTCTTAGCATTGTTTTAATTTGCATTTCTGTAATGCATTTTTTCGTGTATTCATTGACCATTTGTATTTCTTCCTTTGTGAAGTATCTGTTCACTTCCCTTGCTTATTTCTTGACTGGATCTTTAATTTTAGGTGATGTAATTTTTTTGAGTTCTTTGTGTATTCTAGATATTAGTCCTCTGAATAGTAGCTAGCACAATTTTTTTCCATCCTGTAGGTTGTCTCTTCACTCTCTTCATTGATTCATTTGCTGTACATAAGGCTTTTAGTCTGATATAATCCCATTTATTAATTCTTGCTGTTATTTCTTGTGCTATTGTGGCTCTGTTTAGAAAATCCTTTCCTACACCTACATCTACTAGTGTTTTACCTATTTTATCTTCCAATAGGTTTAATGTTTCTGTTTTAATGTTTAGATCTTTGATCCATTTTTTTTTGTGTGTGGGTACCAGGGGTCGAACTCAGGACCTTGCATGCCAGCAGGCACCCATGCCGCTGAGCGATATCATTGGCCCTTTTTTCATATGTGGGTACCAGGAGTTGAACTCAGGACCTTGTGCTTGCCAGGCAGGCACTTATGCCACTGAGCTATCTCACCGGCCCCCCTTTGATCCATTTTTATTTCAATTTAGCATGTATTTGGTGAGAGATAAGGCTCCAGTTTCAATCTTCTGCAAACAGATAACCAGTTTTCCTAACACTGCTTGTTAAATAGACTGTCTTTCCTCCAGCATATGCTTTTGGCTGTTTTGTCAAAGATCAAACAGCTCAATTGGTTATCTTTTGAGCCATACAGTATTGCCATAGATATTTTAATCTTCTTTGGTATATGCAAAAATATGTTTTTTAATCCTGGAAAATAGTTGTAGTTTTCATGAAAATATCAGTACTCATATTGTGAATTATTCAAGAATCAAGGAACTAGAAATCCCTAAATTTATTTGTACATAACATACTAAGTAAACATGATAAAGAGTTTGAGCCATTGGCTCGTAAGTGTTGAGTTCACATGCCAGCTCCCCGATTTTCTACCAACTGGATCTCAGATACAGGGCTTAGCTCCAAGGCCTTAGCTTCCACAACTGTATTATGAAGATCATAGTAAATTCCACTTTAAAAAGTTACTGGACCTGAGCTTAATGCAGGAAGTGGACCTAAAATAAATGTAAGGCACTTGGTTCAGTGTCAACCTATAGCAGACTTTGCCTGGTCTCCTGGGCCACTTTCTTTCCCAGGCACAAGCATCTGTGTCCATATGATAGGAAACGTACTCTGGTTGTTGGAACTGGCCTTGAAAGCTATCATTAATAACACCTAGAAATTGCTCTCTCCAGAGGCAGCCCTCAATCAAGGACAGGTGCAGGAATGCATGCTACAGGACCCTGTCTGAATGGGGCAGTGTGAGGTATTCCTTTCAGTGCCTCTTAATTTCCCAGCAGAACTGAGTTGCCCTCTGGGGGGTCTGTGCCTGCTAAAGTACCTCAGCCTGACTTCCTTCCTATCCCTGCCCCACTTCACTTGTTATCAATTTTCCTGGCAACACTGCCTATCAAATCCATTCCAGGACCTAATTTCCTGAGGCACCAGAAGAGCATGTATGGTCAAATCAATGTTAGCTTAAAATAATTTTGACAAAAATTGTGGCTTGACAACTCTTTTCCTTCCCTTCTCTTCCTTTCCCTTCCCTTTCCTTCCTTCCTTCTCTCCCTCTCCCTCCTTCCTTCTTTCCTGTCCTCTTTCTTTCTTCCTATTTCTTTTATTCTCCAGTACTGAGCTATACCCTCAACCCTTTTCAATTTTTTTTTTTTTTTGAGCCAGGGTCTCACTAAGTTGTTCAGGCCAGCCTTGAATTTGCAATCCTTCTACCTCAAACTCTGAAGTAGCTGGGATTTCAGACATGTATCCCTGTGCCTGGCCTTAACAATTTCCTAATGCTGCACCTGCCCAAGGAAATGATACATTGATTGGGGTCACTGTGGTGTGTCCTGTTACGGTGCCAGGAATGAAAGTTAGCATGAAGTCCTGGTAGTTGGGAACAGGCTCCCTGCATGGTAAGATGTGCAGGAGCACAGAGACCAGAGGTGTAAACGCAGGACTCAGTAGCCATCTCCAATGCCTCCCAGCCTCCTCAAATGTCTTGGAGACAATCCCTTCCTGTCCTTGGGGAGTAGGGTGCCTCTCACTGTGATTTTCTTGTATTTTAGATGAAGTGGGCTTAGCATTCCAAAGAAATGAGAGGATATCAGTGGAAGAGGGAGGACCCATTAAATAGGGAAGAAATGGTCTTCTTTTGATTCTATGCACCACACAGATACAATAATCTCAGCCTGGAATAAACTCCCTACTACCTGGGATAGCAGCAATGCCTGGTTGACTTTCATTTGCTCCCCAGGAGTGGAAGGCTTTTCTCATATGTCCACTGGTTTTCTTGGAAGAATATGTTTCTTTCAAATAACTCTAACATAGTTATGAGCAGTAATTTATTTTTAACATGATTCTGAGTTATGTCTATTAATCCCACTGTCAACTTTTTAGATAATTATATCGTCCTCCTTTCCAGGAATTCTCATGGCAATATATGTAACTTTTAGTATGAAGTACATAACAAGTATTAATGCTACTCAAATGCTTATTAACATCTTTGGTCAGGTGTGCATTAGGAACTGTTTTCACTGGAGAATTTTTCATGACAACTACCCCATTTTCTCTCTCTTCTCTCTAGTTTCTTTGGGCTTCTGGTTCCCAGTCCTTCACAAAGATGCCTTTATCAGTTTTGCAGAAGATCCAAACTAAGTTTTAATAATAGAGCAAATTGGATACCAGAATTAACACTTAAACTGGGAGAAGAAGAGATAACAGGATATGCTGATTCTTTTGGGGCTGTATCATGTGTACCCAATTCTTAGCTACTGTTGTGGCCAGAGAAAAGGGATGCCTATCCTTGGAGCCAAATTAGAGGATAGCATGAAGCATCATGATTTTGAGAGTGGAAAGCAGCAACTATTCAAGGCATTTGGTGGGTGTCTTAGCTACTTTTCTCATTGCTGAGATAAAATACCTGACACTTTAAGTTAAAGGGGGAAGGTTTGTTTAGCTCACAGTTTGTAGAGGTTTCATTTCACAGTCAGCTGGCTCTAAGGCGGGGTGGCTTGACAGAGGGGCATCCCAGAAAAGAAACAGTTCATGCTGGAGAAGACAACAAAAACAACGAGGGAGGGAGGGAGGGAGGGAGGGAAAGAGAGAGAGAAACAAGCTTCTTTCCATCCCTTATATTGTATGCAGGCTACCCACCCTAGGGCAGGTATAGCACTCGCACCTTAATCCAGGCACTGGACCATGAGTCAATCACAAGCTCTAGATTCAGCCACCTCTGAAATGCCTGCCCCTCATGACCGCATGAGGCTTGGGGGTACATCTAGACACAAACCATAACAGTGGGGAAATGATGAATATGAGGCTGTGTTCTTGTCCCTGACACCTCCCATTTCTCAGTGCTTTCTGACTGCCATGAAGTGAGCAGCTTTCCCATACCCTGCCCTTCCACTATGATTTTCCAGCCTTGGAGTCAGCCAGCTTTGGACTGAATCTTCTGAAACTGTGATCCAAATAAACGTCTCCTACTTTAAGTTGTAGGGATTGGATGTTTTGCCAGGTGACAGGAACGCGACTAATGCAAAAAGGGAGAGACAAAGTATTCACAAAGAAGAAAAAAAGCAAAACACTTATAATTCTGCTATCTGGGAGCTTTTTAAGGCTTGTATCTTGTCGATATTATTCTTTAAAGATATATGCTTTCTAACCTGATTTTTAGATCAACATAATAAAGGCATTTTATGTGTCAAGGAAATTTGATCTACCACAAGGTTTCAGCAAACTGCAGCCAAAGGGCCAAGTCCTGTCCGGTCTGTTTTTGTAAATACAGTTTGTTGCAGCATAGCCACGTCCATTCACTGATATTTTGCTTCTGGCTGCTTTTGAGCTGAATAGTTGCAACAAAAACATCCTACCAATGAAGACTAAAATATTTACTATTTTAGTAAGTTTACTATTAAGTAAGTTTTCTGACAATCTGATCTACACCACCATGTTTTAATATTCAGGCAACGTTTTATTATATTATCATGTCTTTATTTAACTAATCCCTATTGAAGGATGTTTAGATAATTTCCCATTACAAGAAACAGTGGGCCGAACATCCTTTTCTTTGCTTATATCTTCACATTCTATTAGGAAACGCTCTGAGAATTAGAATTTATTGGGTAAAAAGACTTGTTTTCAATCATTTTAAAAGGAGCTTTTGATAATCTTCATCAGATTTTTTCCACTTCTAATAGAATAGTAATAGTAATAACACCTGAAACATCTGAAACAGAGGGTTTTCTCTTTCTGTAGTTTCTCTACCTTATGATCTGTAGAGCTATACTTACATAGCAGGAGAATTAAAAAATCCTATGGACTACTGCGAGGAGCTTGGCACTGGGTCGTGCTCTATTAGTGAGCTTCAAATTTGTAGTTTTAGGAGCTGCTGGACACAGAGACTGAGAGGTGTTCTACACCCCTCTGATTTTGTTCTTTAGTTCAGCTCGCACCACGATCCTCATAAAAATACCTTCATTAAAATAAGGAGTTTGTGGTGGCAGTTCAGAGATGTCCACTGTAGTTTGATTCGGTGGTTTGCGTCATCTCTTATGAGTTTATCATGATATCAATGAGGAATCATCAGCTCTAGCCTTTTGGAACCAAAGGCTGACATCTGAAGATAACTTTTCTGGGAACACAGAGTTTGGAATGGGTAGCTGGGCCTGCAGGTTCTTTCTGTTTTAGGTCCCTCTTCAGGCAGGACCTGGAAGGGTATGTTATACTTCTGCCTGTGCTGTATCCAAGCCTGGAGTCCCTTAGAATCCCATTCGTAACCTAGTACAGTATATACTGGGCATTTCTTTTGAAGTATCCTTAACTCTCCCTGTGATGCAGGGAGGGAGGAAGTTAAAATACAAAGCAGAAACGAGTGGGGGTATTTCTCCCATGTCTTCATTTGTCAGCTGCTGTCTAAACACATATGTGGGTAAGCACGCACCTCTCTTCAAGCAAGCACACACACCTAACATTAATACTATCGAAGATCCTACTTGAAAGTATTTGAATTTGTGTGTGATCTTGGCTTCCCTTGCTATGTACAGGATAACCTTGCACTGCATTTAATATTGGAATGACCAGCTCCACTGATTTTCCTTTTTTGGGCCAATAGAAAAAATAGTGACTTTTCAGCTATTCAAGGGATACCAACAGAATGAGAAAATTTATACAATGGAGTGCAATAGAGCAACATAAATGCCCAAACTAATGATAAAAATGAATTTTAAAAGCTTTGTACTAAGTGAAAAATTTCAGATAAAAAGAGCATGTATTTTTTTTTTTTTTTTGGTGGGTACCGGGGGTCGACCTCAGGGCCTCACGCGCCAGCAGGCACCCGTGCCGCTGAGCGATATCACCGGCCCTTTTTTAGTATGTGGGTTCCGGGAGTCGAACTTGGGCCCTTGCGCTTGCCAGGCAGGTGCTTACGCCACTGAGCCATCTCACTGGCCCAAAGAGCATGTATTTTAATGGGTGCATTTATAAGAAACTCTAGAAAAGGTAAACCTATAGTGATAGAAACAGATCAGTGATTATTAGGGGGAGTGATGAGGTGAGACTGATTATAAGGGACATTAGATAAATTTTTGGAGTGATGGCTATCTTCTATATTCTGATTATGATTGTGGTTATGCAAATGTATATACATTTGTAAAAACTTACGGAATCGGATGCTTTAAATAGATGCATTTCATTTTATGTAAATTATACCTTAATAAAGTTGATTAATAAAATGCCAGAGTCATAAATGATGAAAGAAAAAGTGAAGGAAGGAATATGGATTGGCTCGTGAGTATCTGGCTTGGATATATGTGTGGGGTATGGTGCCATTCATTGTACCTGAAAAAAATATCAAGGAAGAAAAGCAAATATAGGAGAATAAGGAGTACAATTTTAGCAATGTCAAATGGAAAGACATCCAGGTAGGTGGTTCAGGTTTTGGATTACATATTAAGATTTTGGAATTTTTGGCGAATTGTGGGAGGGGTAGAAAGTACCAATATTCATGGATTTGTTTAATGAGAGTGGTTAGATAGAAAAGAGGCAAACAGACAAGGTCCTGTTCTAGAGAACTGAACCTGTGAGTCCAAACTTCAGGTCATTGCCCTCACAGTGTGGTCCTTCAGCAGCAATGACACATAACCTGTGAGATTGTTAGAAATGCAGAGTGTCTGATCATCCTTCGGATCTATGGAATCAGATCAGAATCTGCATTTTAAGAGGATCATAGTCATTCTTATTCATGGAAAAGTTTTAGTGCTGATTTGGATCAATCTAATCCTATTGTTTACTCCTACCAATTTCTCACTAGAATCCACTTCAGGGCAAAAAGGAAATGTGAGATGCTGAAGCCAAAGATTACATCATGGTATCAAAATTGTTATTCATTTCTGCTTAAAAAAGGAAAACTCTGCATGCTAAGAAAACTAAGAAATGTTATTTTTTCTGATGTTCTCTGTTTATTCAACAGGATGCAGTTGCTCCTGGGAAGCTATAAACATTTATTTGGACTGGGAAGAATTTTTAATTTTTTTCAAACAACATTCACCAAGAGACAAGTCCTATTTCTTTAGCAATTACATGAAATTATTTCCTTTCTTCCTTTTATAAGAAAGATCTTTATTTGCCCAAAGGAGAAAAAAGCTTCTCCTCAATATTCCTGCAGACAAACTACCTGTTAGAAACTTTGAGTTCTGAGGAGTTGAGAATGCGTGATTGCAGCTGTGGCTGTGTTGAGCCTGTGGTTGCTTCTACGAATATAATTACTAGCTTAGTCCATTTCCCAGGAGAGGAGGGAGGAAAAGCAGACAGGAAAATTGTCTAGGCTGTTCCATGTCTGAGCTTTCCTTTGGCTGGGTCCTAAGATGTGATCTTGCCAGCACATTTGGCCTAATTGCTTGCTGGTTGAGCTTTAAGAATTTTTTTTTTTTTTTTTTTTTTGTGAGTACCGGGGGTCAAACTCAGGACCTTGCGCTCCAGCAGGCGCCTGTGCCACTGAGCGATATTACCAGCCCTTTTTTCGTATGTGGGTACTGGGAGTCGAACTCAGGACCTCACGCTTGCCAGGCAGGCGCTTATGCCGCTGAGCCATCTCACTGGCCCCAGCTGTAAGAATTTGTTAGTGAGTTCCCATTAAAATATGAATAGAGTGGGGGTGTGATTCAGGCTGGAGTATATGCTCACAGATAGGTGTAAAACGTATATGCAGAAGCTACTGAAGAAACAATGGTGTATTATTAAGTGCCTAGACATTGGAAACTGACAGATCTGGATTAGTCTGAGCTCTGCCACATATTTTCTTTGTTTCCTACCCCCTTACCCCTAACTCTGTTGTTTTAAAATCACTTATATGGGTTACAATAGGGAACAAATACAGTTATGGATTGAAAACTTATGTAAACTTCAAGTGATCTACTGGTATCTGGCATTACTGACTGTCATTGCAAAGGTTATGCATAAGGTAGATTCACAGGAGACAGGAATACACTGAAATTTATGTTCACTTTTCCCAGCATCTACCCCTTTTCTTCCCTACTCTCGTTCAGGGCCATGGTGAGTAGGTCCTTACCAGAGGCTCCACTCCAAAACAGAGTACTCTTTTTTTCTTCCCTGATTCTGGGGATCAAACCCAAGCCTTTGCACCGCACTACATCCTGCGGCCCATTTTTTAACTTTGAGACAGGGTCTCCTTAAGTCACTAAATTGCCCAGGCTGATCCTCCTACCTTGGCCTCCCTGAGTGCTCAAATTACAGGCCTGCCTGCAGATCCAGGCCCAGCTAGTGCAGCAGTCTTTGTGACTGGCCCTTATGGCTGTGCAGTGCTTCACCGGAGTAGCCATATACTGCTGCTTTGCACACATTCCCTTGTGACCATGATACCATGTTCTGGATTTGGGTTCCAGGCCCCTGCTGCTGCTGCTTCTCTCCATTCTACAAATTTTATTCTTAGAAAAAACAAAACTTAATTAGTGTTTCTTACTGGGAAGCAGACTCACTATGTAATGCCCAGAATAAAGGGATTCTTAAGGTTAGCCCGATTTCCAAGAGAAGCATTTTCCTCTTCAGCATTCATCCTCAGGGAACATTGAGGCTGTGCAACAATCACATGTGTCACTTCCTGGGACTCCCAGTTTGATGAAACACATGTATTACTTAGCAGGCTCTTTGGTTGCAGTTCCCTTACCTCACTACTCTTGGCTCTATCATGTGACTGTGTTGGGTCAAATGATGTGAACTGAAATCTTGCAAGCAGTGGTTTGGTCTGTGTTTTTATGGTGAGATTTTCCCCATATGCCTTTGTCATTTTCATAAGAAAAACATACTCTGACAACCTGCTTCCACAGGAGAATGAGGGAGACATGAGGAAAGTCTGGCTCAGTTTGCAGCTTGAGGGCAGGTCCCAGCTAGATTTGTTGGCCCTCAGTTGAGCGGCAGCCAAATAAGTGAGAATACTTATTATTGTTTTAAGCCACTGGATTTTGGGGTGGTGTTAAACACACTCCATTTTTGACATTTTAAACCTTTTAAAAGTTTTACCACCTGCTACACTGCCACATCAAAGACCAATCTTCAGCATAGGGACTTTAGGGAGCCACAATGAAACCACATCTGAACCACAGTGTGTCCCCTGTAGATGGTGCACATTTTCTTCTATACATTGTAACATTGCCATCTCATCCTCTGCCCGATGCGTCTTTCCACCGTTTTTGATGTTACTCATCCTTCGAGGCTCAATTCAAATGCCACATCTTGTAGCTGATGCTGTCAGCAGACCAGCCATGTCTCGCTGGCACTGTTTCCTGTGCACGTCAGCCTAGCTTCTCAGTGCTAGTCCCTGTGTCCATGCCTTAGATCATGCTTTGGCCAGAGTCCTCTCTGCATATGCAAGGCTCACTGCAAGTGCAAGAGAATCCACTTCACACCCTTCTTTCTGGCCTCATAAGTCCTTATCAATAACAAGCAGGAAGACTAATCCAAATTGTATGTTGGACTTTGACTCCCAGATTCTCCAGCAGGATTGGTCTCCTTGATAATGTCTTTCTTGGCTTTATTGGCTTCCTTCCTTGCTTCTCTTCCTACTTCCCTACTAGTGTTTCTTGGGAATTGCTTCCAAAATAAATTACTCTCCCTCAAATCCTTATCTTACGGTTTGCTTTCCATCTTCTCTGTCTCCTGAGCACTCCCTAGAAGAATAATTTCTTCCCTGTGCATTCTCCAGTAACATTTGTGCATCTCTCAGGTACAGCATTTATCACAGTTTATTGCAATTATTTGCTTATGTGTTGGGCTGTGAGCTAGTGAAAGCAAGGCCCATATCATTCCTATCTAAGAAGCCCCCTTGCCTACTGTGCACCTATCATATAGCAGGCCTCCACATTTATTGAATACAAGTACTTTGGATTGCTTCCCTGTTCTCTGAGTGGCCCTTACTCTGTCCTGGCATGGCTGGGGTGCTTCAGCAGTTTTTCTTCCATACTATTTGCATGAGCATCTTCAATGAGGATTCTCAATGTTACTCTAAGATCCCCAGGACTTCAGCATGGCAAGGAGCAGCTATTGAAGAATTACAGAGAGGTCCAAAGGTTAACCAAATTTGTAATGTAAAAAGTTCAGGCTAATGGCACTTGGGGAGCTGTGACTGTTTGTAGGATGATTACTAAGCAGGAAGGTTCAGCTAATGAGGTTTGGGCCTGTGACCCAGGGAGGCAGGAAATTTGCCAGGAAAAGTATGTAAGCTTCTCGTCAGATTTCACTCAGATTATAGTTAGACAAAGCACCATTGTAACTCTTTTTTTTTTTTTTTAATGTTGGGTACCGGGAGTAGAACTCGGGACCTTGTGCTTGCCAGGCAGGCGCTTATGCTGCTGAGCCATATCACCAGCCCCCACTGTAGCTCTTAGAATAAGAATAAAGGTACTTAAATCTTACAAGTGAGGCCTCGGTTTTTCTTGAACCCATGAAATAAAGGTATAGAGCAACCAATTAGGCAACCACCTATTTATTGCTTACCAGTAGACATCGGTGAGGTGAATTTCTCCACAATAGTTGATAAATTGGTGGAGGCCAAGTGTGGGATGCTGGGACAGTGAGAAGCTCCTGGGAACTGTGGATACTGGGAGCTTTGGTGCCATCACGAAGGCCTTTATCCTCCAAACTCACCTGCTGCTTACAGAGAAGGCTGGTAAAAGCTTTGCAAAACTTCCATCCTAATACTAAGGAGAGAAGAAAAGTAAGTCCTAGAGGAGAGGTTTCAGATTCCTCTTAGATCCCATCCCCATCTCTCCTACAGGATAAAAACCTTCATCTGGAGAAGAGAGAACAGAAATACTTGCCCTGGGGTTCTCTGGTGGAAATCTATTACAGTAGTGGGAAGAAAACAGACAAAACAAAACAAAAAACAACTAAAAACACTTGCAATAGGAAAAAAACATGATGTGAGCCTGGATTATATAGTAGTGCCACAGATAAGAATGTGTTCAAATAAGGATGGGGACACATTAAAAGGACACAGGTGCCCAACTAAACACCCATGATAGCCAAAACTGGGACAATCTGAGCAAAAGGTAATGAGAAAGAGTAGATAATGAAATGCAGATTCACAAGTCCACAGTGATCTAATAAGACTGTATGAATAACTGGAAGGGATTGCTCCTCTTTACAAAACAATTTCAAGAAATAAATGTAGAAAGAATAAAAGAAATAAGGAATGATCATTACAGTACCATAGTAATAACTGTTGCAGGCAAGGCAAGATTCACTGATGGATGTCAAAATTAATGGAAGAAGCCTGAAGAGAAAGAGGATATTTGCATAATCTCAAAGGATCTTCCCCAAGACATACATCGATTGTAAAATGAAGGAAAAGGCATTAGTTAAAAGCCTGATGAAATCCAAATAAAGTTTGTGGTTTAGTTGAGAGTATTGCAAAAATGTTAATTTCTCAGTTTTGATAATTGTACTATGGTTATATAAGTTGTTACAATACGGGAATTTAGATGTACAATATACAGGAATTTTACTATTTTTGCAAGCCTAAAATCATTTCAAGTTAGGAAAATTTTAAAGCATGCTAAAATATGCTATCTATATTCTGAGCACTACTATCAAATTTTTATTCATTGGAAAAAAACTGTTGGAAAGAAATATACAAAAATACATCAGTGTTTGCATTTGGCTGATGGGATCAGAGAAATAAAAATAACTTTTTAAAAGTTATTCCAATTGGGTACTTCTCTTGATTCTCAAAAATTCTCTGATGTAGCATGATTATCCTTATTACACAGAAGAAAAAACAGACTCAGAGAATCAAATATCTTACCCAAGATTACACAGAAACCAGGAGGAAGATCCCCAAAATGAATATAGATTCGCTAACTCCAAGGCTGTGGATAATGTTCTGGCTGGTATCTAGGTGTTCCCCCCAAAGCCTCATGCAGTCAGGTGGGGCTTTTTGGAGATGAGTGGATCTAGGGTGTGTGCTTCTGGGATCAAGGATGTGATTCTGGGATTGATTCACAGTTTGATGCTAGGATTAAGGCTGCCCCACCCTAAGGGTGGATAGCCTGGATAAGGTACAAGGGACAGAAAGAGGGTCGCTGCTTGCCACTTGTTGCTTGTTGCTTGCTGCTGCTGCTGCTGCTGCTGCCTCCTGCTGCTCTGTGATGCCTCTCTGCCATGCTACACTGCCTTGGAGTCAACTAATTATGGACTGAAACCTCTGCAAACAGTGAACCAAAATAAACCTTTCCTTCTTTAAATTTGGGTGTTGGGTACTTTGTCCTGACAATGAGAAAAAAGTAACTAAGACAGATAATAATATTATTTTTTTTCTACTCTTTCTTCATCATTGTCTGTTTCTGTTTTCAATTATATAGTTATATTACCTTTGTAGTGGAAAAACACACTATAATAAAAAAAGGAAATGAAATCTAGTATCCAAAGACAGTAAAACTAGGAAACACATCAAATGAGAGGGCAAAAATTGAGTTCTAGTCCTGATGTCTCATGTAAGGATGGCAGGCTATAGCTAGCTGCATTTTAAAAACTCTCAGGAATGTTAATGAATTTGCAGAAATGGACCTGTTGTGCTTCTCTTATTTTCCTGTGTTTTAATGATCATTTATGTTTTAGATCCTGGGATATATTAGAGATACATGAAATAAGAATTTTATTTTTTTATTTTTTGGGGGAGAGAATAGCAAACCCCCAAAGGATTTGATGAAAGATATTGCAGTTCTCTCCGGAGAAATGCATATGTAAAATGATACAGCAATGCAACTTTCTTTCAGGGCTGAGCCCCTGGAGGTCACCCTATAACAATACAATAGATGTCCAGTTCTATACATTCTCAGTTGGGGTGCCAAGCTATACATGCAAAACAAGCTATGAAACCATTCCTCCAGTGTAGCCAGATTATTCAGCCTTAACGGTGATATCCAATAGACACATGGGAGTCACATAAGTAATTTTAAGTTTTTAGTAGTTGTTCTTTTTAAAAAGGTTTTAAAAAATCAATTAATTTTGACAATATATTTATTTTGTCCCAAATATAGACAATATAAAATTTGTTAAGGAGGTAAATATAAATTTTGTTTATATTTGTCAATATAAAATTTGTTTACTTTTTTGGGTCTGTTGCACTAAGACTTTGAAATCTGGTTTGTGTTTACACTTACAGTACATTTCAGTTGGGTTCAGCCACATTTTAAGGCTTTAAAGCCCATATCAGTAAAGATACATAGTATATGAAAAGGTAAAATTTGGAAAGGTCTGGAGAGGAGAATTTTTTTGGAGAAAGGGGAATGTTGTGGCTTTGAGCTCTCCCCACTATGCCGTGGAATTAAGCAGAAATACTCCCTCACTTCTAGCCAAGTGACAGGGCTGCGTAGTGCCTCCATCCAGGGCATCTGTCCCCTGCAGTTTGCACAACACGAAGCTGGGTATCTAATGAGCAGGAGTGAAGGAACATGGTTGGAGCTTCTTTCTTGGAGAAGCGCAAAATCAGAGATCAGGTTGTCAAGACAAACTTGGGGCAGGTGGACCTACAAGGAACTGCCCGGGGTTTATTTCAAGAAAGCTCTTCCTCTTAGGCATGCACAATGCAAGATATTAAGTGTGTCCTTTCAGGCAATGACATAGTGTGGAGCAAGGTAGAAAGGTATTCCTACCTTGAACAACGACCTCAGAAGGGGCATCTCTAAGACAGCCCAAGGTACAGAACAAAAGACCTATCAGGGCAAAGACTTAAGACCAACTAATGCTGACATATTTAGGTACCTAAAATAGTGTTTCGTAGGTGATATATAACTTTTGTTGTGTCATATTTGTGATTTGTAATTCTTCCTAAGAGAATGAATCCTCTGAACCCAGATCCTGCATTCTAATCACTCAAGGACCACCTAAGACTGCCTTTTCCCTGCTTTCACTCTTCTTGACCAGCTAGTTCGGAAAGGAGAGAACAGAATACCCTCACCTCCATTCCTTGATCTCCATTCTATGGCACCTCTATTCCCTGATCTAGCTTCTGAAAATCCTAAAGCAGGGAGGACACAGAAGCTTTCTTTGACTGTGTTTGTTCATCCTTAAATATGGGAGTAATGTTCTGTGTGAGATCAAACAAGATAACATGGGTGGTGATTCCTCTCATAGTGCCTGGCAAATGCTATGTACAATAATCATTATTTTTTTTTCTTTTCTGCTTATCTTCCTCCATTTTATAGATTGCAAAGCTGCCAAGCAAATCTGAGCAGATGCCCCATTTTGTGTGATTAAACATATGATCCAAAGCTGTATGCTTAAGGGAATCAAGTACATATCAGAGCTGAAGCATCTTGAACTGGTCCTGCTTCCTTTTGGAAGTGCCGGTGATCTCCACAACCTCCCTGTGGCACTTCCCTTCAGCTGAAATACTAAACTATCTCTCCAGGCCCAGGCTTGCTAGGCTTACCTGTATACTTTGGTTTCAGATCTTTAATCAGCAGCAGAAAAACAATTACAGTGTCAAGCCCTCTACCCCTCTCACTCTGGAAAAGGATTGGACAGGCCAAAGAGATGGGGAAAGCCACTTTCTAGAGCTACATTATATGTGATTTACTACTGCCTGAAGTTTTGCTCAACTCACACAAAGATCTGTAGGTTCTAAACACATGGGGCATCTCTGTACTTCCTGTAAGAACAGGCATAATTTTTAATGCTTTGTAAGTTTTAGATGAAATGAAATAATGCCTGTAATGTTCTTAGCAAACTTCCTAGCATGTAATAAACACTCTGAAATGCACTTTTTAATGGAATTTTCCAGTGTCCGCACTGCAGATAGGATACACACTGCTTGGTGTGAATATTTACTGCTCTCAAGTTGTTCCCTCCAGGACGAGACAAGGTGGAGACATGACCTATGCTGAGAGAACATTTACATAGAAGTGCCACTTGCTTCATCAGGCTGAGATGCACATCTAGCTAAGGACTGTTTATTTTACATATTTAACACTGAAGCTTCTACTCAGTCATAGTAGTAGGAATCAGTGTCTTCATTTGGAGTCTTCTGTAGATGTTTCTAGAACTTTGAGGGGTTGTCTATATCTCAAATGGTTCCGTATTGATTTGAAACACTAGGCAGAGAAAATTGAGGAGTCTGGTCAGGTATAAGTAAGCCTGTCTTATTGGTTGTGTTGGTATCATATAATTCAGCACACCAGAGACATCCCCGCTCACTGCTGTTTTGATGATCTGTCTATCCCTTAATTTCACTCCAGAAGCTACAGTGGAGATAACATTTGGGTTTCCAGCATACAGCTGCTTGCATGCTTATGCGAACCTGTTCAGGTATTGCTCCCACAGCCCAGCCGCTATGCCAGAGGGGTCGGCCTTAGCCACATGTTCTGTTGATACCAGATAATGAAAGGGGATAGGAACCTTCCAGCAGAGCAGCAGAAGGGACAAAGATAGCAGTATGGAAATGTGGGTCTTCTGGAGAACTGGTGTAGCACTTTGGGGTGCTGAAGTGTTACAAACTGTCAAGGGCAGAGAGTATAAGAAGAAAACGGGATAGGTGGAAGGAGATTGGAGAGGTGAGTTGGGTTGAGATGGCAAAGGTTTGTGAATGTCTGTCAGACGATTTGAACTTTATGTTGGTTGGTTGTAGTTGTCTGTAGAAGTTGATAAGCCTGCGGGCGACAGGACTGAGCTGTGTTTGGGAAAGGGAGAGCTGAATGGGGGCTGCCACTGACATGTAAACTTGGGAAGATTCTCTCTGGAAAGGGAGCTACTCTGAAGACTGCAGCGTATAACTTACCTAAGCTCATTTTCATGGCTAATCATATGCCACTTCAGACACAAGAACCACAAGCAATTGTGATTGTGCTGTACACACACACACACACACACACACATTTGAACTAGTGTGGATTAATGCTGTGCCTGGGACACAACCCAGTGATCTCACAAGGATTTGGTGACAGATGCAGCAACTGTCTAAGCAGGTTTTAGACAGTTTGAGAACTCAATCCCTGAGCTCTGTACTAAGCATTTATGATGTTGTTTTCTTCTGGAGAAGTGTCCAGGTGAGAAAAGTTGATTGGTTTTAAATCAAATAATTAGAATAGAATTTAATCAGGCCTATAATCTGTGCATGTGTGAAACGTGTTGGAGGGAGTGAACACAAGACATCACACGAGATGGTGACAGCTTCCCAGCATTGAGTCCTTTGGACTCTTTACTTTGTTCTCAACTGAGCTTTGTTTTTACTAAACAAATATTCTGAGGAATCTCAGCATAAACTCCAGCTGTTCATGTGCAAAGAGTTTCTAGTTGCGCCTCAACGAAACACTGTTTTTTAACCATGTGGAAGGTGTGGAACGTTTAGGTAATTTGAAAAATATTATTTTGTGAGTGTCTAGAACCCTAAAGACCTCTGAAAGACATGGCTTTGGTCTATATATGTGATTTCACCTCGGGGTTTACAGATTCACATGCCTACAGGGGCAGGCAAGGACTGGCGAAGGCCAAGTGAGCTGCTGGAGCCCGAGAAAACGGAGACTCTACTCCTCTGCTACTAAGATCAGTGGACTTGTTGACCTTTCTCTCCTCAGCAAATTTTGGCAATTCATTTAGAAAGTACTAAGTCTTTGAGTGGGCTAGACAAAACATGTCTATAGGCCTAGTACGGCCTATGGCACCTTGTTTATGACCTTAGGATTCTAGAAGCCTTAGGGATATCACATCACTTACAGGAGTCACTGAGGTAGTATAGACAAGCCCAAACCAACAAGAGTCAGAGGGGAGCGCTTATCTCACTTTGGAGGAATATTCTGCATTGAAGACGACTCCTCGGTCAACTCTTCTGTGACGGCTGGCAAGTGATGTCCCCTCTGGTTTACATCCGTGTTTTTTGCTTCCCATGGGGCCCAACAATTAGGTGGCTGTGGCCAGGCTCTCAGGGCAGTAGAGGTTCCCAAAGTCAACCAAACTCTGTCAGTTGTGGCAATGATGACAGATAGAACAATTGGTTTGTTTGAATAGATGTGGTTTTCTTTTCCTCTGCATTTTTCAATCTTTTTGGTGATTGCCCATTAGTTTCACAGCTTTTAGTCCTGGAGACAGGAAAACTGTAAATCAAAGTGAAAGATTTCTGTTGGAATCTTGCCAAAGACTCTGGAAATAATAGATCCGGTGATTAGAGGAACCATCTAGCCCAACTCTTTTGATTTAACAGATAAGGAAACCAAGACCCATGATGTTAAATCATTGTTTCACTGTCAGGCAAAATTTTCAGAGTTATTTCAGAAGAGTTTTTCAAGGTCGTGATGTGCTGAGTTGGAAAGTTTTGTATTCATATTGCTATTTGTTTTGGAATAGAAGAAATTTCAGTCTTTCAAGTCAAACTCTGGAAACACTTAGAGCTGAAGAAAATTATTGTGGTATTATTCAGGGAGCATTGAGAGTTTTCAAGTTCATAACTGGTATAGCAAACTTGATCAATGTTGAAGAGAGAAGGCAGAGACTTTTACTACTGGAAGGACTTGACATGTCTGTTTGTTCATTCTAGGGTAGTCTTTCCTGTCCTCAACATCATCAAATTTCTAGGCATCCAGGTTCCTATCTCCATGATACTGGGGGCTTTCAATTGCCCTGGGCCATTGACAAGGCTCAGTTGACTCATGGAGCAATTCAAATGCTACTGAGCATATTTGGGAAGGTTTTGAATGATGTCATTCTTGCTGGATGACCCACAGGCTTAGGAATAGCTGCTGAGTGTTAATTTTCAAAGGCCTGTAAAGGACATCTGGTGCCTAGAAGAGACCATGATATGGATATCCCTCATGGGCTCAGCTCCTGATCATCAAAATGACTTCTTCCATCCTCTGGGGGGATACCCTGAGGAGCTTTCTGACAGAAATCTGCTGTTAGTCACACGGTCCCTTCCAGCCTCTCCACCATCCTCCGTCTCTTCCTGGTATATTCTTTCACAGTGCTTTAGGAACAAGGTTGGGATAGTCAACTTTTCATTCCTAAGTCTATTATTGATCATAAACCTTTTCCTTTTGCTGCTCAAAATGCCTGGGCTCTTGAAGAGACTTTTCTTTTTTTTTCTTTTAAAAGCAGTTGGCTTTTCTGAAGGTTTCAAAAGTACATTTTGAAATTCAAGAAAACAGCACTGGTTCTTTGCTCTTGCCCTTTCAGGCACTGCATTAAGGCAAGTCAGTCATTCCTTCCTAAAAATGGAGACAGTCTGTGGAGAGCACTCATGCCTGAGACAAGCAGCAAGAAGAAGAATATCTTAAAAACCAGTGGGTCTGTGGTAGCACATTTGTCTGAGTTTTTAGAAATGGTTCTAGTAATTTGCTATCTAATATGTCCTTGGTGGAATCTTCTGTGTCTTTAATTTAGAAATAAGAAGATAGAGTTTGAGTAATTATCAACCTTCCTACTGGGAAAATAATCCTGTAGTGACCTCATTATTATATTACAACTTTTAAACTTCTGCTCTCAATACTGCAGTTGTAGATGTTTTATCTACTTAATAGTTCATTTCTGATTGAAAGTTTTTGGTGGCAGGATATGGGTGCTTCTTGCTTATGAGGGACTTGATCAAGTCCTAAGGGAATTTTGAAGTCCTTTTAGGATGGTGAATTTTCCCATTCTGCTAGTTTTGAAATTAACAAGGGATTCACAAACAGAGTTGACCCCTAAGATCACCAGGCAACTTCCAGCTTCCTCAGGCTCACTGACCATCAGCTCAGCCTCATCTTCTACCTGAGTTGTGCCTCAGCCTCAGGCCACCTCTGTTCTCCAACATCTCGTGCTCACCGTTTACCTTGTACACTGGGTCCTCTCATGCCCTGTGCTTAGCTGGAAGCTGCTAATGTGTCTCAGCCTGATGCATGTCTGGAATCCTAATGCTCTGGCTCTCTTTTGGCTTTATTGTTTCAGGAGGTAGGAATTTTCTCCTTTGTAATAGTCTTGATCATGAGGGACCAAAATGCTGAAAAACTCTAATACTTTGAACATCTACTTTTCTGTTGCCAGATATCTGCGGGTAGTTTCTTTGGTTTCAATCCTCCTTTTATGAGAATATGGGTAATGACCTAGAGGGTAGGATTTAAACTTTCAGGGTATACATTCTGATTCTGCCATGTGATAATTGTGTGATCTTGGGAAGTTTAGTCCATATCCCCAGGGCTTCCTTTCCTTTTTCAGGGGATAGCAACAGTGGACATGGTTTGTGACCCATACAGCATCCATTCATTCACTGTTTTGTTCTACATGAACTTCACCTTTGCTCAGGTCTGTACCCTTCCTTCACAGAGCTGTGCTCTTCAGATAAAGTGTCCTTGTGCCTCTTGCTTCAAGAACAGACGTATTTCACAGTTATATCCACTAAGGCATGGAAAGTCTGCTAGTGAACAATTCCTGACCCTAGACAGGGCTATAGGAGGAGTACTTTCCCACCCAGACATTGAGTGTGGCAACTTGAAACAACTGCAATGATATTGCTGCATTCTGAGGATCCAACCAACACTGAGGCTGGAAGAGATTGGAAAGAGATTGAAATGTAGGTCTTCGTGACACGATAATAGCACCAAGTCAACCCTATCTTCAAGTCTGCGCTGCTTCTGGACTTCATCATATAAACAGATTTGATTTCCTTCCTGGTTAATCTAGTTTGAGTAGGGCTCTCCACTTCTTGTAGCTTAAGAAATCTTACTAATGGAGTTATTAGTAATATCAAATAAGAATAAGCTATTTAAAATGCTAAGCACACTTTCAGCACAGATTTTGTGTTACCTTCAGGGACCTGCCTGACTCTGAGACTGACTCTATCTCCTTGGAACCTGATCCACTTAGTCCTGGCATGTGTTTGCCATAAATCTCCTGCTGCTGAAATCCTAATACATTCCATTTTCAATCATTCCCAATCTATGAGCACCAGAAGAGGAAAGAATGAATATATATTTCCAGAGTAACAATTAGAAGTTGTCCTTAGAAATTTTTGTATATGGAATGAGTGAGACTAAAATGTGTGATTTCGTTTCTTCATTCTGCAAGCCACTGCCATTATTCCTTTTTAGGATTCCTCTACATATTCTTATTTCGATTCACTTACGGCTTCTTGGATCCCATCTGGATTCCCATTTACTATCTGATTCCCTTCTTTGTTTTGCTCTTGATCTGGTCTCAGTTGGACATGTTTTACATCATCCTGGTTATGAAGCCAAAGACACTCTAGCTTTTCTCTGATTAATAGTAATACTCATCTTTTACCTGCATCTTCTTCTCTTTTCCTATCACCATTCAGACACATATAGCCCTGGGGTAGGATCTGTGAAGTGCACCAAACTGGGGCATCCTCAACACAGATATTTTGTCATAGAGAACTAAAATGTATGTCTACTTACAAACACCAAGCACAAACTAATTCATCCAACTAAAAATAACAAATGCTCTAAACATTTCTAAAGTGTCACATAAGTGATGCATTGCATTTTAAAATTATCATATGATCAATACTTTCTTACATAGGGCCTTTTCACAGGTAGGTTTTGGAGACTCTAAGGTCACTATTATTGGAGATTATCCTTGCCATTTTTATCTTTCTGTTTGTGAAACATAAGGTTAGGAAGACCTCAGTTTACCATAATGTTATAATGTTCATGCTATCTTTTTTTGTTTCATTTTTCAAAATAAACACAATACTTTATGGAGAACTGAGAAGCAGGACTTGAAAATTGGTGTAGACTGACACAGAAAATAAAAACTTTCATGTGTCATCTGTCATAGAAGAAATATTTTAAACTCTATTAGATTTCTGTAATTAGGGAGCGGTTATCCTGACTTTGAGAATATTGTAATTGGGTAATACCAGCTGGGAGATTGGTTAAGACAGTAGTTATAATGACTGAATTTAAACTTCTTATTCCTTGAGGTAATTCAATGTTTAATTTTAGAGGCATGTATTTGCAGTGTCCTCACAAGGGGAAAATATATATCTCTAATCCTTACTAGGTCAAACAATAATTGCTTACATGACTGTCATTCTTTATCATTATCTTACTGACATCACCTCAAAGTTAAAAAGCATCCTCTATTCCTCAAGGCAGGCACTGCCAGTTATCTTTCACCATTATATAAATGACTTAGAAAAAAAAGGATATCTACAGATAATCTTCAAAACCCATTTGACTAGAAGTGTTACCTTCTATGTTTTTGCATAGATGTGGATAAATTGCACATTAAACAATCCGCTCTCTTCTTGGGCTCTGTCTCTGATGGATGGGATGACAAGCAGTGTAACAAGGAATGCACATATTTACTAAGCAGCCATCAGGGCCTTTACTTCCACAATCTCATTCACATTTTACAACCTATGGTACTCTTACTCTGCTACTTATTAGAACCACCTGGGAAAGTTTTCAGTAAATTCCAGGGACCAGACTGCATCCCAAATCAAATCCCAGATCCTTAGTATTTTATGAGCTCCCGGGGCATTCCCATTTGCATCCAGGATAAGCACCATTGCTCACGGAAGCCCCCTTTCTACATTAGCTTCTGAAAGCTAAGGGTAAGTTGTAGAGGGAATATTAAAATGGAAATATGGTAATATCCAAGTTTAATGTTTTTATGCCTACACTTTTCAGTCTCACATGTTTTAATAAATCATCCTTGGGAACTAGGAGAATATCACATAAAAACTAATATATTTAAAGTGCTTAGCACTGGATTTATGTTAACGTGTACTCTGTTGCATTCTGTTCTATTTCATTTCATTTCACAAGTTGTTGATTTTCCAGGAATTATACCCCAGCAAAGGCAGTCATGCCTGTGGCTTTGGTTGGGACTCAGTGGTTGCATGTTCTTGTTGCAGGGTGCTTCCTATATGCCACCAGGATCCCCACTGGGTATTTATTAGTGCTGGAGCTTTCTTGCCCCCTTTTGCACATTTTCCATGTGGATACACTGTGCTGTGGTTTGGAGATTGAGATGGTCTTTCAAGTTTCACGTTCTGAAAGTCAGTCCCCACTTATGAGATATTAAGATGGTGGAAATGTAATCTGACTATGGTATCTAGAGGTGGAGTTTTTGGGAGGTAGTTAGATTTAAGTAAGGTCATCAAGGTGAAGACCTTATGATTTAATCTTGGTGACTCTATAATAAGAGGGAGAGAGACCAAAAGACACACATATTTTTGCATGTGGACTCCATGTATCTTCCCATATGATGTTCTGCGGTGCCACTGAACTCTGCCAGCAAGAAGTCCATCTTTAGATATAGGTGACTGAGCATCCAGAACTGTGAGTTTAATAAACCTCTTTCCTTTATAATGTTATCCAGCTACAAGTATTTTGTTATAGTAGCGAAAAGCTTTTCAACACACTCTCCCAGGAACAGGTGCTGAATTGGTCACCATGTTGAGCAGTTATGAAAATGTGACACCTTTGTCCCCTCTAATTGAGCCTGCAGGTGGTCGCACAGCAGCCCTCCCCACCTGCCTTCCCCTTTCTTAGTCTACTGGATTGCAATCATTAGCATTTAGATAAATAAGGGGATTTGGTTCCCAGGTTTGTGCGATCAATTTTCTCATGTCATTTCTAAACATCCGGAGATTGTTCAACACGACAGAAAACATTCCAAGCAAGTCTAAATTTTAAGGAGGAATGAAGTAGTTGGCTGTGAAAGCAACAGAGTACAATATGAACTTCATTTGTCCTCCCAGTTATTACATTTTGAGAGAAAGGCTAGGCCAATTAGACTCCTCTTTTTTCTAGAATCCACCAAGAGAATTGCCCATTACTGAAAGTAAAGGTAAAGAGTGTAGAGGAAAGGGAAAGACTCAGGAGGGCAGAGTGGGAAACCATGGAGGGCTAAGCAGTCAAAAACACCTTAAAAGCATGCTAACCATTGGCCTCTGGAGGCCAAATGTGGAGAGATGTATTCCTGCTCTCCAATAGTTTTGGCAGTGATTTCTTCCCTGGACTAGTAGTTAGCATCTCAAGTTGACGAGTGGGACAGGATGGACAGCTAGGTTTTGGATCTGCTTTGTCACCAAGGCCCTTTAAGTCTGTAGAGCTTAGGTTACTTGTTTCTCTTAACGATTTCTAGGCTGCAGGGGTGGGTGCATTTGGTTGGTGATGAAGACATCTGGAATAGGTGCCCTAACAGAACTGGTGGGTGGGATTTTTGCTAGCTGGATTTAAAGCAGGAACTTGTAAGTACAGGAATTCCAAAATAACTGTGGTTGCACGGAGGAAGATTCTGACAAATCTTAGTCTTTGTCTCATTCTGCAATTGCTTGGAAGAGGCACTTCTTACAGTAGGAAATTGTGAAGAGAAACAGGAAAATTTCTCTAAGAAGAAATAACCTCAAATGCAGCCCTCACAGTATTGCGGTTGAGTGAACAGCCTCAGGTAACAAACATACCTGTGGTAACAATCCAGGTGCGTCACCCCAGGGATTGCATTAGCCTTTCTAAGCTTTATTATCTGTATGCAATGGGTGTAAGAGCAGCAGCAGAAGGTGCTTTTTGCATCAGAGACACCAGGTGTCCAACAATATCAATTGTTGGCTTTGCCCCACTGAGTTTCTGATTTAGTACTTTTGAACACCATCAATTTTTTTTCAGTGCTGGGGATGGAACCCAGGGCCTCAGGCACGCTAGGCAAATTATCTACCACTGAGCTACACCCCCAGTCCCTAATTTAGTAGGTTTGAGACAGTGCTTTAGAATCTGCATTTTTAACACATTCCCTGGTGATGCTCAGGCTACTGGTATACAGACAACAGGCATTCACTGTGGGTATTTATAAAAACCATTTGCACAACATTTATCTAGAACCTGGGGTCACAGCAGTGAACAAAAGAGTTCTTTTTCTCATGAAGTTAGGTCTAGTTGTAAGGCACAGTGATAAATAAACACACAAATATTTAGTAAAGTAAGTATATGGCATGATAGTAAAATTAAAAAACAAAGCAGGCAAATACTATATCAAGTTATGGTAGGAAAAATTTCTTACATACAATGAAAAGGATAGAATGTGTGACCAGTGTAGAACGCTGACATGTGAGCACAAACCTGGAAGAAGTGAGTAAATATGCCTTTTGGATCTAGGGAAAAGAATTCAGAGCAGGCAAAACAGCAAGTCCTGAGGCAGGAGGATGCTACATGTGTTTGAAGAATAATGACATGGACACTGTGGCTTCATGAAGAGTGGTAATAGGAAAGAGTGGGAAGAGGTAGATCAAAAATATAGTTGGAGGAAAGTAACAGCTCCAGGATATTGAAATGGGCTTTTAAAATGAGAAGTCTGTAGAAAGTTCCTTCAGAGGGGAGCACGACCTCACTTCCATTATAAAAGCTTTACTCTGGCTGCTCTGTTGGGAATGGACTGCGGTAGGATAAGAATGGAAGTATGGACATTAGAGAGGAGGCCGTTGCAGTAACCTAGGTGATACATAACGATAGCTGGAAACAAGGTTGGAAGAAGTGGTTGAAAATCTGAAAAATTTATTTATGTAGAGCTATTAGGATATATAGATGGAAGATACGATGTGAAACAAGGGAATGTGGTGGATTGACAACTGGTGTTCAACTTGTAACACCCAGCTGAACTGAATCAGCGTAGTGCTGGGTGTGGAGGGCCCACCTGAGGACTATTGCCAACAACATAAAAAGGAGAACTGGAGAGGAAGAGGTGATACTACTGTTGGTTCTCCTTGAGGAGCTTTTTGTGCTGGCTTTCCTGATAGGAACTTGGCTGTTCTCATTGCTGGAGGAGCTCAGGGCCTCATTGTCGCTGAGGATGGCTGTGGTACTTTTCAGGGGAGCTCTGGTCCTTACTTTGAGCGTCACTTCCTGGCTCTGGGGTAGATCCCTCAGCCTGCTGGCACAGATCCTTCATCCCTCTGGCACAGACTTTCTAGCTTCCACTACTGACCTTTGGTCCTTCCCAGTGCAGATCCATGAAATAGACTTGTGTGAGACATTGTTGTTGGCTCCAGGCCTCTAGTTGGACTCATAGGGGCATTGCCATGGGCTCTAGGTCTTCAGCTGGACACATGCAGGACATTGCTGTGGAATCCAGGCCCTTAGCTGGATTCTTTGGGTCATTAGTGTGTGGACAGATTTCCTGCACTGCTTTTGTATTTGACTCTTTGGGTGACTACTATAAAATAATCCTATAAATAATGTATCCTGTATTGTTTCTCTTGCAAACTCTGACTACAGCAGGGAGAAAGAAGAGAAGTCAAGAGTCACTCCAAAGTAGGCATGGATGTCTGGAAAGATGAAATTATTATTGCCATACACAAGTACTTTTCTCATTGCTGAGACAAAATACCTAAAGTTAAAGGTGGAAAGGTTTATTTAGCTCACAGTTTGTAGAGGTTTCAGTTCGTAGTTGGCTGGCTCAAGGGCAGGGTGGCATGGCAGAGGAGAAACAGTTCATGACAGGCAGAAGGCAGCAAAGCAGCAAAGTAGTGAAGAAGCAAGGCAGCAAGCAATGACAGCAGCCCTCTTTCTGTTGTTTCTTATATTCTATCCATGCTATACACCCTTAGGGCACATAGCAGTCATACCCAGAGTGGGCCTTTCCATTATCCATACCCAGAACAATGCCAAACCAATGAGTAGACTAATTTAGTAATCACACACATGTGATTTCATCATCATACACTGAACTCTAGTATCACACACTCTAGATCCAGGCACCTCTGAAAAGCTCCACCTATGACTGCATGAGGCTTTGGGGCGACATCTAGACATAAGCCATAACAATAGGGAAGACAGGGAGATGCAAACTGTTCAGGAAAGTGTTAATCCAGCAGGCCTGAGTTGCTGAAGCCTTGCATACTCTAAAGTGCAATAGGGATGAGCCATTGGCCAGGTTATGGAATATTCTGCCTTGTAAGAGTGCTTCTGTATGTCTAAGAACTGAGATCATGCTATGCTAATACGACTATGTAAGTTTATGGTAATAGTGCTAATTGGGATGAATATTTATTTTTTGACCTGGGTGCTAAATTCTGAGTAACTCTGGCCAGTCCAATGAATGATGCATGTTTACATGTTTACATGATTGACACCCAAGAAAACCCTGAACATTGAGGCTCAGATGAGCTACTCTTTTTGGCAACAGTGCAAGTCTTCTCACACATCATTGTTGAATGAATTAAATGTGTCCCCATAGGACTCCACTGAGAGGGACACCCAGAAGTTTGTGTTTGGTTTCTCTGGACTACACTCTATACATTTTTTCCTTAGCTGAGTTTAACCTGTACCTGTTCACTGTGACAAACCACACCTCGAATATAACAGCTTTTCTGATCCCTGTGAGTGCTTCTAATAAATCATCAAGCTAAAGGGTTGTCTTGAGGAAACTTAGTATAATGTACAAAGGAAAAGTGAGAACCTGGTTTTGGATATATTAAGTTTGAGTTGGCTATTAGACACTCAGATGGAGATTTGGCTAAGTAGCTGGATTTATGAGTCTGGAGTTCAGATGGGTGATTCCATCTGGAGACATAGGGGTGGGAGAAGGTTTTAGTGTAAAATCTCTTGTTCTTTACAGTGTTCAATGATTTTATTTTTTATATGATAGATATATTTATATTTATATAAATATAAATATAAATATAAATATAAATATATATATATATATATATATATATATATATATATATATATATATACACTTTATATGGATAGAACCTTGCAGCTAGGTTTCTTTCCATAGACACGACTTAGAGTTTTGGGTTCTCTTTCTACCTGAATGTGATTGATTTTTACTTCTTACTTAGGAACACGTTTCTGTCCAATAAAGTGAAAAACAATACTACTGAGTTGCTGGGAAGTTAGGAATTAAATGGAGCTGAGAGGGAAATAGCCAGAGAAAATTAGAGTTTTATCTCATGATTTGATGCTCTTGAGCTTTTATAGCCATTCAGTGTTAAACACCGCTACCTTATAACACCACTCTAGATATTTCCTTGAGGGATACCAGGAAGTGAGAGGAGGAATAATATGATACCCACTTGAGCTGATGATAATAAAAGGCAAATATGCAGGGGAATTACTCTGGCTGGGCCATGCTGCAGTTGTTTTGTAAGGATTTGTGACCAAAATACCTTTTGCACTAATGGCTGTAAAATCCATTGTGTGAGTTATATGTGTTTTGGGTCACAGCCCATAGATATCCAATCTAGACATCATGGTAAGGTGAACTCAGTAAGGACGTTAAGCTTGTGGACAAGTGAGTTAGTAAGATTACCAGGTGTGGACACTTATGTTAGTACTGAGTTTTAAGCCTGGGTCTACCATTTACTCCTAGGGTGACTAGTTGTGATTGTCTCAGGATGGACAATTTTAATGATTTGTGCCTTTCAGGACTAAGACCAGGAGAGCCGCAGATAAACTGGGATGAACTGGTTAATGTTATTGACCTGAGACACGTATTTAACATTTATCCTTTTGTCTGTGAAGTGCAGATACTGCTATCTATGGCAAGAGTGATTCTGAGTATTTAAGGACATTATATATACAGAGGAAGTAGCATAGAAGTGGTACCCAACAAATATTTGTTTTCTTCTCATTCTTGGAACTTGGTAACCTACATGGTGTGGTAGGAATGGGTTTTGTCAATGTTGAGGGCCCTTTCTAGGTTTTGAAGTTAAATGTAGTTTTAAAAAATACGTGGAGCCAGGCAAGCTTGTGCATGCCTGTAATCCCAGCTACTAGGGAGACTGAAGCAGGAAGATTGGAAGTTCAAGGCCAGCTAGGTCATCTTAGTGAGAGCCTGTCTCAAAATAAAAATTAAAATGGGCTGGGGATGTAGCTCAGTAGGGTTCAATTCCCAGTACGAATAAAATAAAATAAAATAAAATAAAATAAAATAAAATAAAATAAAATAAAATAAAATAAAATATAGCCAGGCATGGTGGCACACTACTGTAACCCTAGCACTTGGGAGGCTGAGGCAGGAGGATTGCCATGAGTTTGAGGCCAGCCTGGGCTACATAGTGAATCCAAGGCCAGCCTGAACTGCATAGTGAGACCCTGTCTCAAAAAAAAAAGGATTGTTAATGCCATCTAATAACCCCTGACGTTTTGTACTACACCTAACTGCCTGAAAATCCTTTTCACATTCTTCATCACACTTCATCTCAGGTAAGGTCCTGTATTTTATAGATGAGAAAGGAGAAACTCTGAAATGCCTGTGACTGCGAGAGGAGGAGCCAGAGTACCAACGTCAGACATTCTAGTTTCAACACCGGGGTAAAAGTGTTTATGGATAACTCAGGTGTTAAAACCATAATCTGGTGCTGCTTTACATGGATGTAATAACTACACATGTACACACACAAACACACACACACACACACATACTATTTTTCAACTGAAGGGTTTCAACCCTAAAATTATATTTTCTGATGCTCTGAAGAAAGGAAGAGGCTGGTGGATTCTACATTTTCTGATACTAGACCTCTCTTCAGCCCAATATTAACCCTGAGAAGGTCTTTTTCTATGTAATGCTCATAGATGCTTTTTGTTGTTTCCTAAAGCAAGCTTTTTTATGTGGTACCTCAGTAAGTTAAAAATGACTTTGTAAATTATTTATGCAAAATAGTGATCCTTTATAGAACAGTGAAGTAGCAGGTATTGATAATTTTTTCCTCAAAGAGCACATTGTAAAAAAAAAATTATTCTCTATGGGTGACAGGACTTCTGCTGCAACTGTCCAACTCTGCTATGGTAATAGGAGAGCAGCCATAGACCACCACAATAAATAGACACAGCTATTTTCCAATAAAACTTTAATTGTAAAAGCAAGTGCATGTCACGGGATTTAGTTAGCTAATTCCTGCTCTGTGTTACCCAAGTCTTTAAAATATAATCCAAAAGTATTCTGTAATTCATAAAATGTATTCTTGCATTTAAAATAGTAGCTAAGTTGAAGAATTAATGATACCTACCACCGTGGTATAGTCATGACTTGAAGTGGTTTGCTTATTTTCTGTGTTAATTTATAAGTGCCCTGACCTTGTCCGTTGTAGTAGCCTTCAGGAGGGTCTGAATCACAGTAATTCCCTCCACAGCTAGGACCGGTCATGCTACTCCACACACTCACCATCACTCCTCCCTCTTGGAGGAACTGTGATGCTCGCAGGTCTAGAAAGGCAGCTACATTCTTCACGGGCCCACAAAGAAACAGAATGGGGTGAACACTTCACAAGATGAGCTATTACAATTTTCTTTGAGCAGGCTTTGGAAAAGGGATGACAGTCAGTTTATGTTTAAGCAGCTGATTTTTAAAATCAGGTTGACAATATGACGAGACTCCCATCTTGGGATGAATACGAGTGAGCGTACATGTTTTTCTGCAGAAACAGAAGAACAAAAAACAAGACAGAGCAATGCTGGTGTTGGAGTCTGTGAGGGCTCAGGAGAGAGGAATGAGATTTACTGTCTACTAGAGGGAGGTTCAGTTCCCAGAGTCCAGCTGTTTAGTTACTTTCTCATTGCTGGAACAAAATACCCAACACCCACAAGCTAAAGGAAGAAAGGTTTATTTTGGCTCACACTTTGAAGAGATTTCAGTCCATAGTCAGCTGGTTTCAAGGAAGGGAGCACGGCAAATGGGCATGGCAGAGGGGAAACCGTTTATGACATGGCAGGAAGCAGCAGCCTTCCTTCTGCCTTCCCTTTTATCACAACCAAGCTACAAGTCTATTTGTTGGTGCCACCATCACCCAGGATGGGCCTTCCCTCTTCAGTAAATCCATCACCCACATCCAGAACTATGCTATCCATGGCTCAGTCATTCCTAAAAGCCCCACCTATGAGCGCCTGAGGCTTTGGGGGGCATCTGGATATACACCATGACACCACCTGTACTTTTCGCAATTGGAATCCACAAGGTTCCTATGGAATGGCATAACAAATTACATTTCCCATACATTTCTTTAAATGGGATTCTCTTCCATGTAATTTTATAATCTCTTCCTAAAACACTACTAAACACCTCTTTTTCTTGTTTTCTTGCTTCTTCGCTGCTTTAAAAGCCTTCTATGACTTACTGCCTTCTAGGACTACTGATATTATTTGAATTGGAAACTTTGAGTAACAGCAGAGAAAAAGATAATTTCTTATGAAATTTGCATGGCCATTGTCTCAACAGAGAAGTGGAGAGCTATGGAAAGATTATTGACTTCGGAGTGAGATACATTTTGCTATGACTCTACCTTATACTAGCTTTGTGATTATGGGCTAATTATTTAACTTTGTTGAGATTAAGATTCTTTACCTGTTAAATGGAGATATTATCATCTATCTTGCAATGTTGTTATGAAGATGAAATGGAATAATGCAGCTAGAGATTTCAGTATAATACTGGCACTACATTGGGGCCCAATGCAAATCTTTAAGTAATTAGCATCATTTGCATTTAGATGGGAAAGGAAAAAAGCTTCTCTAAGTCTGGGGGAGGGACAGCAAGTGAATTTGTTAGGTGTTATCAAGGAACATTTTTCTGGTGAAATCTCAAACGTTAAGGTCCATGATAGAATTTGTACGAAGTCAGGTGACAAAGCTTCAGAGGAAGTAGGAGACTTGGAGAAAGAGCTTTGTGTATATGGGGCATGATAAATATTGCATCTAAGAAATCTCTTTTGATGGCTATGTGCTTACTCTCTCAGCCTTCCTAGTACACATAAGATCGAAACTCTCTACTACTTCATTCTCCTCTCTTCTCAGAATTTTGTCTTCTGTGTACTTGATTATGTTCTTCCTTTCATTTGAGTTTCATTCCTGTATTTCTCTCCAGTATTAGTCAACCCTTAAGGTCTAGTTCAAATGGCCCTCCCAATATGTACAGTTATAGGTTCTCTTGTCCTTCTAATCTCTTATAGTGCTTTATTCAGATTTCTCTCCATATGATTCGGTACTGTATGCCCTGCATTATAATTTATAACACAACAAACATTATAAAATCCTTAGGGTTCTCAGCCCCTTACATCATTCTGCTGAAGAGCCTGCCTGTGTTTTCTAATTCCTACATTTCTATTTCCTATAAATGACAACTACTTTATTGGTTCTTCATAATATATAATTTGGAGACTTGGAAAGAATAGGTCTTGGCCACACTGTTGTCTTCCTATGCAACAATTTATTTTGCCTTTGCTAAAAGAACCTCATTTAAGTAAGGTATGAGGCAGGTAGCAATGTTTTTAATTAAGAGGGGCCCCTCTGCAGTCTTAGAGGGTAAATCAGAGTTAGCTTGATCTAGTCATGATGCTCTAAACTTTTTTCGTAATGACTAGAGAGTGGCATGTTATCCACTTCTGGTCAGAAGAATAAGAAGTTTGCTCAGGAGTTCTAGAGAGTGTTTTATTTTCTGACAAAAGATATATGTATACAGTTGTTCATTGCTTAAAGACAGGATACAGTCAAGAAATACATCACTAGGTAACTTCTCATTTTGTGAACAGCATAGGGTATACTTACAAAACTTAGAGCAATAACCCAGTGTGTCCTTTTGTTACAATCAAGAGATTCAGTAAAAATGAAATATATAAAGTTGCTGTTGTCATAGCATGATATACTCCTTTCTATTTTTTACATTTAGCAGTGTGTTTATTTTTCCCATGTATATTTTTATTAGTGCATATTAATTTTACAAAGTATTGGATTTCAGTGTGGCATTTTCATACATGCATATAACATATTTTGATCATATCCATCCCCCCATTATCCTGTGTTTCAGCTCTTCTCCCCTTTTGTGCCCATTCATCCTGATGTGTCAACTTCATTAGATCAAGAAATGCCTAGCAGATTAGTAAAGCAAGGTCTAGGTGTGTCTGAGTGGTCATAAAGTCATGGTCTTAGATACTGTATTGGTCACTTGGCCATTCCTCTTTAGCACTGTTCCTTGCTGTGTTTCCCTGCTGCCACAAACTAAACAGGTTTACTCTGCCTTACCCTTCACCACGATGATTTCTGCCATGGAGCCAGCTAACCATGGACTGAACCTCCTGAAACTTCGAGCTAAATGAAATCTTTCTTCATTTAAATTGTAGGTGTCAGGTATTGTGTCTCAGTGAGGAGAAAGCTGACTAATATACCCTTATTCGCTTCCTCTTTGTCTAATAATCTCCCTTCTACATTCATAGTCTCCTCTTCCTCCTCCTCTCCCCTACTCCCATTCCTCCCCTTCCTCCTTCTACTCCTTCTCCTGCCCCCCTCCTCCTCTTTCTTCTTCTTCTTCTTCCTCTTACCCTTCCCCTTCTCCTCCTCCTCCTCCTTCTTCCCTTTCTTCTAGATTCCACATTTAGAAAATGTCTTTCTGAGTCAGGCTTATTTCACTTTATGTGATGATATTTTTTTTTTCTGGTACCGGAAGTCTAACTCAGGACCTCATGCTTGCCAGGTAGGTGCTATGCTGCTGAGCTATATCCCTGGATGTGTGATGATATTTAGTTCCATTCGTTTTCCTGCGAAAGACATAATTTTGTTCTTCTTCATGGCTGAATAGTGCTCCAACTTTTCATTTTTAATATATTAGGAGTATATCTAAAATAATGATAAAACTATAGTGTAGTAAATACATAAACCAGGAAGCTAGTCATTTATTATCATTATCAAGTATTATATACTATAAATAATTGTATGTGTTACACTTGTATATGACTGACAACACAGCAGGTTTATTTATACCAGTATAACCACAAACATGTGAATAATGCATTATACTATGATGCTATGATGGGTACAATGTCACTAGGCAATAGAAAATTTTCAGTTCCTTATAATCTTAAAGGACCACTATAGTATATATGTTCTGTTGTTAACTAATAAGTCATTAATGGCAGGGGGATATATTCTTTTTGCACAGTTTGGGTAAGGATATGATGATGTAGCTATAGATAGCTTGTAGCCATGGTAGAAGATTTTGCCAACATACTGAGGACAGCAGAGCAGAAAAAGCAGAAATAGCCTGAATCCTTGATGTTATCAGGATACTAACTCAACCCTGGTACTACCAACCTCTTTTCTTTTGTAATGATGTGTTGGGATAGGCTAAGTGTCTGTAAAATTGTTACACTCCCTAAATTCAGCATCTTAAAGTAATCATTTATATCTTATTCATGCAGTGCTTTTAGATAGGTGCTTAGTCAATGGGGATAGTTCTTTCCTACAAGGCCATTCAGGAACCAAGGAGTCTTCCTTCTTGTAGTTCTGTTTTTTCCTTTGCATTGAGTCACTGGAAAAAGAAACAGTGTGGGAAAAGTACAAGGAGGTTTTAATGGGATAGTTCAGAAAATGCGTGTCACTTCCACTCATATTCCATTGGAGATGAAAATTCATAGACAATTTCATCTAAACGCAAAAGAGGCTGGAGTATACAATCTATCCATGAACTAAAGATGGGGAAAATTTTTGGTAGAAAGCTAATAATCTCTGTTACAGATGAGAAGTATCTTTGTTTTAAAGCCACTTTTATTCTTATTTTCCATTATTCAAAACCCAAAGCACCCAAATAGATAAAGAGTGAAACGAGAAACAGGAGAGAAGGATGCAGAGGACAAGATGGGATCTGGGGAAGATTTTATTTCCAGGGAGAAAATTTTATACATAAACCAGGCATGGAAGAGAGGTGCAAAGGTAATGTTTAAAGAACTAAATGCAGATCTGCTATGGCAGGTGAAGTTAAGTGGATAGTAAAGAAAGGAGGGATTTAATAAGTGTTTCCATGTACCATCTTTGGAACCTGTTCTAGTGTTTAAGAAAACTCAGTTTTAGTGTTTAAACCAAGAAACAATTTGACTTGCATTAAAAGTTATTTTAATTGTCTCTTTACCCCTGGCATTACCCTGAGACTGAGTGTCTGTGTTCTTAGAATTACACCTAACCCTCCCACTAGGCTGTGTAGCTATTCGAGAGTGGCAAGGTCAAAGTAATAAAACTTGGAGAGGACAAAGGCACGGATAACCATTATAATATTACCAGGGAGAAGTAATAAAGATCTCTGTTGGGAACTTTAAAATGATTCCCACTGTCTGAACCCAGCTGGAAAGAGCCAATAGGTAGTCTGCCAAAGTGGGGATGGATAAGCCTTGTTACTCCAGCAAGTGCAATGACGGGATCTAGGCCCATGGGACCCAAGCAAATTCTCCCGTATGGAGTAAAGAGATATAAGTAAATCTCCTTGCCCTTTATACTTATCTTGACCACTATCCTTCTGTCCTTTATCATCTGCTCAAAATACTAAACTTTAGGTTTTCAAAAATTTCTAAAGAGAACCATCCTCTTTTTTCACTTTTGAGACTTTTGCAAACACATCTCCTTTTGCCTAGAACATTTTCCCTATTCCCCATTTTTATTGAAGTTCCTTTTCCCCAAAGACATTCATTTTTTCTGGTTAACCTTGAATTATCTTTTAAGTGAAGAATTATAATTTTTATTCTTCAAGAAAGCTTACTCTGCTCTCTGTGATCTGGATTAAATTCCTCTCCTACATGTCCTTATAGCAACTTTACTTTCTGTAGCATAGTAGTTCCTGTTACATGGTGTGACAAGCCTTTGGAGTTAACCCCCCCACACACACACTATACTGAAATTTCCTTCAGGGCAGGGATGTGTCCATTCTGCTCAGAGCTGATACCAAGTGGATGTACAATAAGGACTTGTTAATTGAATGAATGAACACATGGAAGTTGGTATGGACCTGTGATTGTAGCAGAAAGGCTTTGGGTCAGAATTTGGAAAGGAGAGGAGCGTGGGACAGCCTGGTACTGGAGGGTTTTCAGTGTCCTGCCATTGCAGGACATTAGCCACACAACCTGAGTAGGTAAATTCTGCCTTCTGGTCCAGTGGCCTTGCTGAGCTTCAGCAGGGTTTGCAGAGGAGTAAATAGAAAGATCCAAATAATTTAAAGTAAGACAAAATGAAGTTTAAATGATTGTCATTAGGATCTGCCTTGTATATGCACAGCACTCACAGTGAGCCAATTAGGAAGTTAACAAGATCCTGATCTGAGCTAATATCTGGCTTGATGGCATCTGATCATTATTATTGAAGACATGAGGTCAATTAGAATTAAGCAATTTCCATGTCAAAATTACATAATAAATGAAGATTGTGGAGAGACCCTCATTGGATCCCATCTATTTTTTTTTACCAAACACTTATCTACCTTCTCCCCAGGGGAAATCACTAATTGAATCTTGAGGGAAGAAAGCTGAGTTTGGTACCCACACAGGAGTAACCAGGAGTCCTAGGTGGGAAAATATTCTGAGAAATGATGCTGTTACTATTTAGATTTAGATTTGTATTAATTAAGAAGCCCTACTGCAAAACAGACTGAGCATACTGTTTGTAATCTGAGAGTAAACATTTTTATCTCTGTATTTCTCTTTAGATGCAGGTCCTCAGGGTGTTTGCCACAGTCTTGGACAGAGAAGTTATTCAGTTCCAGTGTGTTGAAGGAATGAATGAATGGGTTGAATGAATAGAGGCCTATGTGTCGAATGGGGGCTGGGAGATGTGGAGGACATAAGAATTTTTGCTTACCAAAGTACCAGGTGATGTCATATAAAATAATGTGACTTGAAATTGGTGAGATGGCCTGTTTACTCCATGAGAAGTTTCACCTTTTACTAGCTGGATAACGTTAGGTTAACTGAGTGTCCCAGTGCCTTAATCCTTCTCATCAGTAGAATGGGCAATAAAAATGTATATTTTACATGGGCGCTATGAGAATGAAATTAAATGAGGTATAGAAAGTACTTGGCAAGAGTGGATACCCAATTACTGTTATTTCTTTTTATCAATCAATATTTCTGGGTTGATTAAAGGTAGATTTCAGGACATTGACTTGTAGGAGTACTTTGGAGTATCCTAGATATAATCATGAAGTTTTACAATGTTTTGTTTAGTCCTTGTGAGAAAGCATCACCCAAGGAATTCCCTGAATCAGGAGAATGGGATATTTCATATAAGATATTTCGCTGCCCTGGAGAACCAGGATTGTGAAGTCCAGCCATGGTAGCTGTAATCCGGAAAGAGGAGGATGAGGAGAGAAATTCCTAGGGAAGGTGGCACCTATGACCACGGCCACATTCCGGGTGGTGATGCTGGGTGGTCTAGTCCTCTGAAACCAGAGGCTCCTCCGAGGAGAAAGCCCCACAGTCCTGGATGAAGGCGGGAGTGTAGATATCTGACAGCAAGGCATTCCCGAGTATATGTATGCATTTTTGTAGCAGTGTGCTTGTTTCCAGAAGGACTGCTGAAATTTCACTGCCTTGAGTTGTGTCTGGCAGGGGAAGATAGGATTGGTTTTTCTCCTCAAGCGAATGTTCTCTATTGTCTAACAAATTTCTCCGCAGTATCTTGCAATTGCAAAATGGGAATGACTAAATATGCAAGAATGAATCATAGGTAAGAGTGTTTCAGAAATGACAAAATAGGCTGTAGGTGGGATGTAGTTTAAAATGGAATGTGAATGGTAGCAAGGCTTTCTTTGCCTTTTTTTCTTCCCTCAACTCCCAACCCTTATCTAGAAAGAGAGGCAAAAGGCAATGTGGGAAGCAACATGTACTCCTCTCACACAGCCATGTGAAAGATGAAATAAAAATCACACAACTGGGACGAGAGAAAAGGCATAAAGGGTGAGGCGAGGGAAGAGGGCTGAAATGAATATATGTAAATTTTATTGCTAAAGCCTGGGTTGCGTTATCCTGTCTTTCAGCCTGCAAAAGGGAGCTGAGGTCCAGAGTAAAACAGGAAAGTAACAGGATGTGGAAAATGGCGCATTTTTAGTTTTTGGTTGCAGAGCAAGTCATACCAAAGCTGCGTTTCCAAGGAAGGGTCAAAGGAGCACATCCCGCATGGGCACATGTGAGACCTCAGTTTGTTATTGGGATATAACAAACCACACAAACTCAGCGTCTCAAATAAGTGCTTACCCGTCCATGAGTCTGAGGATCAAATGGTTGAAACTGTGCTTGGCTGGCAGCTCTACTTCAAGTTGTTGGTATTGCTGGAGTCTTCTCACTGCATATTGTGGTCAAGTCTTTTTCATGTATATTCATTTTGGAGCTCAGGCTAGTTAGTCAGCAGGCACTGGGGGAAATTTTTCTCATGTTGACGACATAATTGCAAGAAGAGAAAAGGAGACACATGAAATTGGAAGGTCTAGCCAGAATCTGCACCTGCTGCTCCCTCCTCTTTTTATGTTTGGCCATTTTCATGGGCACAGCCAATAAGAAGAGGGAAGGCAAGTGCATCGTGCTGGGGGGGGAGGAACTGTCCAGTAAGCTGGCAAAGCATGTGGATACCAGGCTGGATAAGAAATGGCTCCATTAATGAAATCTAGAACAATTAGCATGGTCTCCATATTTTTCATTTCATGTTTTTGGAAGTGAATTGATAGAGAGACTGGACAGGGCTACTAAATCGCCCATTGGAGTTAAGAACTCAAGTTTCATTTCTTTTGGCTGAGTTGCTTTGAAGAGCAAGAAAGGGCAATGTACAAACCCATTCTGCCCTGTAGGTTTACAGGAGAAACAAACTGATTTGCCAGTTTTTGTTACTTGGTTTAAACTGAGGCAGTGAGGCGTCCGTATTGCTCACTGCAGGGGAGTGGCTCAGCAAGGAAGTGTGACAGGCCTCTGTAAGTGGGTTGACAGAGCACAGTTCAGGCCCTCTTGTAACACAGGTGTCTCAGAGAAGTTGGTGACAAAAGACATTTCCATTTAGTGCACTTCATTTCCCATTTTATGAATATAGATATGTACAATGAGAGAGAAATCCTCAACTGCTTGATTAAATTATTTAGAGATTTATTTATTTCTTATGTTTTTTTTGGGGGGTGCAGTTTCTCTCTATGTGCCCAGGGTGGTATTAAACTTGGGATCCTTCTGCCTCAGGTCCCCAAGTACCTGGAATTATGGATGTGCACAACTGCACCTAGTTAAAATTTTATTTTTGAAAGTATTCTTATGATTATTTTCTCTATGGTTGATTTGTTCTCTTGATTTGGCAGTTTAAAAACAATGAATTTGTAATTCTTTGAAGATAACCAATTCTTTGTCAATATTAATTTATGGACTATTCTATTCATTCAATCCTGTCTACTGAAGAAGCCCAGGGTGCTAGATCTGCTGTTTCTTGTTTGCCCTTTCCTAGGTAATGGAGAATCAATTCCTTTTTGGTCACCAGCCCTCTTTCCCTGGAGGAGATTTTCTGGCTCCACACATCTACTTGTTTTCGTTGTTAATATCATTCTGTGCTAGAAATGGTTGACATTTTTAGGGACTTCTAAATGATGGACCATAAAGAAATGCAACATTTTATAATTCCATAAATGGAAAATCTAAGTATTTTTTCAAAGTGGTTAAACTCAGTAACTAACCCATTATTGAGGTCATTACTTTTTAATTTGCTGAAATGTTAGAGCACAGCTGGTGTGACACTGGAAAAAAAATCAACTGCTTGCAAGTATCAGAGTCAAAGGGATTAAAACAAAAATGACAACAGCAAAATGTTCTCAGTATAACACGCCTAGAAGTATTTGATGTCCTTCTCAGCACTTACTGGGTATTCTAGCAGTTAATGCACTAAACCCAGGTTTTGTACTCCTTGGTACTTCTCTCAATTTTTAAGAATAATCACACAGTAGAATTCTCCTCTATATTGACTGCAAATCACAAGATGTGATCTTGAGTCACCTCCCCTCTATGAATTCAGTATTCTCTGCTGTAAAAAGGAGATTTGCATGAAATTTTCTCTAAGATCATCTTCTTCATTAATATTGTGTAATGTGCTTCTATCACCTTGGGGTAGAGGACCAAACCTCCTTAACCCACCCCTTTCAGGAAAGTCCTCGTCCGCCCCATGTGCGCTTGCTACATGACTTGCTTCCCAATATGATCCCCATTTAATCAATATTACCCAAGCAGATATACTTCTTGTAAACTTATTGGTTGACCATAGTTTTGTCCCACCTCACACCCATCCTGGAATCAATAGGATCAATATTACCATTGGATCAATATTACCTAAGCGACTCTACTTGTAATCTTATTGGTTATGGTTCTGTCCCATCTTAAGACTGACTCACCTTGTGGCTTTGCTCAATAAAACACCCTTCAAATGTGGAGTTGGTGGGCAACTCACTTTCTGGGCACCTTTCTGGCCCTCTCAGAGAGAAGCTTTCTTTCTCTCAATAAATTCTTCCTACTCTTTAAAAAACTTTTTTGTGGTGCTCACAAGGTCAGGTTAGAGAGGTCCTACTTAAAAACACAGACAAAGACCAAGGAAACAATTGGCACTTGAGTAGAGTTGAGTGATGGTGAAAGGAATCTCCAGTTGGTCCTATTTGGAACAAAGAAGGGTTTGAAACCATTAGGCAGCATTTCGCAAACTGTAGCTACATGCCCTATAAGATATATGGGAGGGCCGGTGAGATGGCTCAGCGGCTTAAGCGCCTGCCCGGCAAGCGCGAGGGCCCGAGTTCGACTCCTGGATCCCACATACGAAAAAGGGGCCGGTGATATCGCTCAGCGGCACGGGCGCCTGCTGGCACGCGAGGTCCTGAGGTTGACCCCCTGGTACCCACAAAAAAAAATAAAAAAAAAAAATAAAAAAAATAAAAAAGATATATGGGAGGCTCACTCCACCAAAACATTTTCTTTCCCCTCCTCTCCTCTCCCTGCCCCTCTCCTCCCCTGCCCTCCCTTTCCCTACTCTCCTCTTCTCTTTTTTCTTTAGGGTGAATCAATAATAGGAAAACAGCTTTGTTGCTTTTTATTGTTGTGGGTTTTAATTTGAATGTTAAAATGCTTTATTTTGGAATAATTTTGGTTTCACAGAAAAGTCACAAATATTGGAGAGAATTCCTGTATACTTCACAACCTGTTTCACTTTGTCAACATCTTAGGTTACTGTGGTATATTTGTCAAAATTAAGAGGCCAAACTTACATATTACTATTAACTAAACAGCAGACTTGTTAACTCCCTACTTCTATCACAGAGTTTAATTTAGATTTGCTGCATTTAGTTTTCATGTCTCCTTACTCTCCATTGGTCTGTGACAGGTTATGAAGCTTTCCTTGTTTTCCTTTGCCTGTATAGTCTTGAGGTGTATTTTCCAGGAATCCTGTGAGATGCTCCTAATCTGGATTTTTCTGATGTTTTCTCTCATGATTAGACTGAGGTAATGGGGTTTTTTTTTGGAAAGAAGACCACAAAAGTAAAATGCCATTCTGTCAAATTATATCAGTGGGAACATGATTTCCATTACAGCTTAGAAAGTCAAGCTTCAACTCACTGACTGTGATTCAGAGTACTATGTTACTCTGCCTATCCCAGCTCTCTACACTTAGGAAACATTTGATAAATCTTATTTAATTATTAATCGTTAAAAGTTACTAACTTCAAATTCTGGTTGTTTCTGTAGACTTGGCATTGTAACACTGAATACATTACCCTAGGACCCTGAAAAGGAATAATATTGGTAGAGTATTTATTATTATTTTGATAGGTTAATGATTTCTTCCAGTCTGTCAAACTATATTTCTATGACACCATAGAGAAAACTTGAGTAGTTCTTTAAGTACTTGCCTTGTGTATACATAATCTTGAAGGGCTTCATTGTTTAAATCAACTGCCCTGAGAATGTCAAAATTTCAAGTTGTTCTTATGGTCCCATTACAGGGAGCTCATAGTATGTCCCTCTGAAAAGCTCTGGATCCTGGAAGCTAAGGAACTTCACGTTATTCTCCCAAAAGTTTTTGTCTTTGGAGTCATGGATTACCCAAGTAATTGGTAACTCCCTTAGGAAACCTCCCTTAGGAAAACATTCTAAAGTTTGGTAGCTGTTGTAGTCAGGGTTTACAGGGGAATAGATTTAATACGGGATACCTAATTTATAAGATTATTTTATAATATTCACCCAAAGAATCAAATGCAGAAGAGTGCAAGAGATCTGTTCACATATTAGAGACCCGAAGAATCCAGTTAAGGGCCTGGATCCCATGGCAATGTCCTGCACGAGTCCAGCTGAAGACCTAGAGCTCATCACAAAGTTCTCCACAAGTCCAACTGGAGGTCTAGAGCTCACGACAATGTCTCATGCACGTCTGTGTCAAGGATGCACTGGGAAGGCTCAAAGGTCAGTGGTGGAAGCTTCAAAGTCTGCACCAGTGGGATGAAAGATCTGTGCCAGCAGGCTGAGGGAGCTGCACTGGAGCCAGGAAGCAACGCTCAAGGTGAGGACCAGAGCTCCCCCAAAGAGAACCGCAGCCATCTTCAGTGACAGCAAGGATCTAAGCTCCTCCAGCAATGATGAGACAATGAGAACAACTGCGTTCATATCAGGAAAACCAGCGTGACTAGCTTCTCCAGGAGAATCAACAGCATGCCATCTTCCCCTCCAGTTCTCCTTTTATGCTGTTGGCAACAATCCTCAGGTGGGCCCTCCCCACCCAGCACCACCCTGATTCAGTTCAGTTGGGTGTTACAAGTTGACCATTAGTTCATCCACCGCAGTAGCATTTATGTGATAGACCCAATTCAGTACCGTAAACACATGTCCTATAAACGCTAATGAGTCAAAGGAGAATTTGGAAGTGAGAAAAAGAGTGAAGTCAGAGATGACTTTAAGATTCAAGCCTAGGTCATTGTGATTTTTTTCTTTAAGGTTTTGTTATTTATAAAGTTTTGTTATTTTTATTTTAAGAATACTATGGTTTTGGAAAAAAATGGAAATATTGTTAGCCCTATGAATTAATTATTTAAAATACTGATTGGTTAAATAAAAAGGTTGACTCTGTCTCATTGCATTGTTGGAGGATGGAACCAAAAATAAGAGACTGAAAAGCAAGAGGGTGATTAATCACCTAGTTTAGGATGGAGGTTCCATCTTGAATTGAAATATATTGGCATGCTGGGCTCAGGGAGAAACACAAACATGAAGGTAGATACTAGTTAGATGCTATTCTATTTTCTTGCATTATTAGGTGGTGGATTCATAGGTGTTATATTATGTAAAAATAATTACTTAGATTTAATACATAATGGCTATGGGCAGGTGAATGATGATCTTGTTTCATGAACTATAGATTATGATTAAATTAATTTTCAACTAATAGGAAGGGAAGGGGAGGAGGGAAGAGAAGGAAATGGAAAGAAGGAGGGAGGGAAAGAGAAACAGAGAGAATGTGAATACATCTATTGTGTCTTAAAGGTATTGAAGCTTATGAATACTTATTAATTTATTTGATAGCATTGTACTTAAGGCAAGCAAGATAGGTTGTGCAGAAAATAACATAAAAAGCATAGATAAGAATACATTTTTTCAAGCTATTCATTAATTTATACTGTCATTTTCATTTCTGCATGTAATTGCTTGGGGAGCTAGTGATACACCAAAACTTGAAACACGACTTTCACATTTCTGACTTCTACTGCCTCTCAGCTGTGACCTTGGTCACATTCCCTAAGCTCTGTATGAATTAACTGCTTTATTTGAAAATGGAGACTGTACTCCTTGTTTTTCAGGTAAGAAATGAAGGTAATATATCCATAGGGCCTAAGGCACATCATGTGCTAAGCAAATACTAAAAGTTATAGTTTTTAGTGCATTATTACAACAGATTATTTAGCTGGACTTTCCTGAGACTCCAAAACTAGAAACAAGAACGAAAGATTGAGGATAGGGGCCAGTGAGATGGCTCAGCGGCGTAAGTGCCTGCCTGGCAAGCACGAGGGCCAGAGTTCGACTCCTGGAACCCACATACGAGAAAAGGGCCGGTGACATTGCTCAGCGGCATGGGTGCCTGCTGGCGCGCGAGGTCCTGAGGTCGACCCCCGGTACCCACAAAAAAATAAAATAAAAATAAAATAAAATATTGAGGATAAAGAGGTTTGAAATAATGCAAGAGAGGCCTTATAACCCAAATGAAACTGTAAAAGAATTGATTGTCATTCTAGGGTTTTTCAAGCATGGACAGCCAAACTGTTCCGCTAATCTTCTGCATTACCAGAGATCCCTTTGCTGGTCAAGGATATTCAGTCAGTTACTGAGCCACCAAATATCAACTGGGCACCTACTGTGAGAAGTGTACTGTATTAGGTGCCTAGGATCCAGCAGGGAATGAATCAGATTAAAGGACTAGGATATGGGCAAAGGAAATTTAAGTTTTAAGGTTATTTTTAGGCAGGTAAGGGGTAGTATAGCTTTTTTCTATAGAATGGGAAAGGGATGCTTCTTTTTCTTCCAGTAGAGAGAAGGAAGCAGCAGAAGAATATAAACATTGGGTGCCCGCAAAAGGGATCGTGGATTAGATGTCTGGTTAAGTTGAATACACTGAACTACCCTAGACTGAAGCTTATAGTAACTGAAAGTAAATCATACAATTATTGAGTTGTTGAAAGTTGTTATAGGACAGGAAAGTAATTGAGAAAAATATACAACACTATACCTTTTGGTTCAATAAGCCAATTATATAATTATTATCATTAACATCATTATTATTGTTGTTATTATTATTGCCACCATTATCATTGTTAAAACCATTAAATTCAGATCTAGGGCATCTCTTACCAAATAAATGATAATGTGAGGTTTAGGGAAAACCAAAACAAAACTACTGATTGGGAATGTAAGTTTTGCAGTTGTGCATGAAAATACCCCTCCATTCCCACTCAGGTTTCCTTTCTAGATTTAGCTCTCTGAATAGAGGTTTCAGGTCACTATAGCAAACCAGTAGCAATCTTTTTGTACATTTCAGGAGCTTTGGGGAGTGCATCTGCAGGAATTTAGCCAAGGGATTAAGGCTTTCCATGGAGCTGGTATAGCTTCTCTTCTTTAATGAGAACACAGGTGAGTAAACAAATAAAAATTCTATCCTTCTATGAATAAAGGATTAAGAATCTTCAATGAATGTCTTTCTTTCCAGACAAAGTATGTTTGGGTCTTGTACCCACTTCCCCCAGGGATTCTTAGGTTGGGAAATGAAGATGTAGAAACACAAGGGTCAGCATTGGGTCAGCACTCAGAAGCTGGCTCTTCTGTGGCTTGGCAGGGTCCAAGTGGCTCCTTTATTGGGTTTGCCAGAGATGACATACTCAATAACTCAGAGATGGGTGTGAGGGATAAACACTTTAGCATGGAGTGTTTCTGCCTCACTTTTAGAATTGTGGCGTCTGCATTTTTTGCTGAGGACTCTTGGGTTTAGGTATACATCCAGCTCTTCTGGATTCTTATCTGAGCATTTTAAGCAGGAAAGAAAATCCCTGTCATAGCCAAAGGTTTGTCCTATTTGCCTGGAGAGTATTTAATGGATTCTGGGATTATATAAAAAGTAATTTGGGTGGTGTCTTAATTAGTTTTCCCATTGCTGAGACAAAATATCCAACACCCAAATTTAAAGGTGGAAAGTTTTATGCAGCTCACAGTTTGTAAAGGTTTCAGTCCATAATCTGCTGGCTCCAAGGCAAGGTGGCACATGGCAGAGGGACAACTGTTCATAGTGGCAGAAGACAGCAAAAGCAACAAGGGAGGGAGACAAGATTTTCTGTCCCTTATATTGTATGCAGGCTACCCCCTCCAGGAAAAGTGTAGCGCTCACACCCTTAATCCTAGCCAGAACTATGCCAAACCAATCAGTGGACTGATTTACTAATCACTCACCCTTAATTCCAGTGTATGAGGCTTTGGGGGGACATCAAACCATAGACACAAACCATAACAGATGGATTCCAAAAATTAGAGAGAGGAGAAGGGATGATGGGGGGGGAGGAGAGAGGAAGAAAAAGAAAGACAGAAAAAGAGTCAGGATCTGCAAGTAAATTTGTCTATTATTTGCCTGTATTGCAGAGCATGGGTTCTTATCCTCGGGAATGCTACTGTCCATGTCCAACCCCACAGAAGGTTGACATCATCAATTATGTGTGAAAGCTATATAATGAATGAACACAGCTGCCTGAACAATTAAAAATAAATAAAACTTCTAATTTAAAAAGTCTAGCATTTCCCAAGCTTTTGGTCTCACAACCTTTTTATAATTTTGAAAATTATTGTACACCCTAAAGTGATTTTATGTATGTGACATATAGTTCTCTATACCTATTATAACAGATATTAAAATTGAAAAAAATTAAAATATATATCAGTTTATTTTAAAAAGAACAATAATAACATCATTTTATGTTAATATACATAACATATTTTTACTCAAAATGTCCTTTATATCCCCCCAAATATACTGAGAAGATAGATATTGTTTAACATTTCATAAATCTTTTTAATGTCTGGCTTAATAGGAGATAGATGAATTTGAATACTCTCTTCTGTATTCAGCTAACTGTGATATGTTGTTTTGGTTTAAGTGTATAAAAAATGTCTGGCCTCATACAAATTATAAATTGGCCAAGACAGAGACTGTGTGGAATTTCTATAAAAGGCACACTGAGCCTGACATGAGCTCATTGGATGGTAGGCGGATGGATTTAACTGAAGGAAAGAGATATAACTTGGAAAATTATGATAACTAACACAGTGGAAAAGTTGGGGTGAAGCTTCAACTCTTCAACTAGGAAACTTGGTGGGCAGAGCCATTTTTCTACAGGGAACATTTCAGTATAATGTACGCATGGTCTTCCCCGGATGTGAGGAACGGGTAGCTAAATTTTTAAAAATCTATAAAAGAGCTTTTTCTGATTAATATGTTTTTGACTTTCTTGATTCCTTTAATCTGGTCTCAAAATTTGCTTTGCATACTTGCTAGGTGGCCAAAAATTCTGAGGAGTTCATTTCTTAGCAACTGTCCTCCAGTTACTGGAGTGTGGGTGTGGTATTTAAATTCCATTTCCCCTCTACTCCTCCAGTGGGATAACTAAAGAATATGTCTTGCTCTGGCTCTTAGAGTTCCTCAGCAATTTAGTTCCAGTGGGTCATAGAGGTAACTTAATTGATATTGAACCATTTACTGGTTCTTTTCCTTCCCATCTTACTTCCCCACACCCCTATGGGTGATTGTTGAGATCACCTCCCATACAAGCTACTTGCACTCAAATCTGTGTTACAGAGATATATGAATCGTGTCTGTAGGAGAACCTCAACTACAATGGACTTTCATAAATCCCCAATTTAACCTCTATGAAGATGAAAAAAATCAAGGGGGAAAAGATTTCTTAGGAAAAAAAAGAGATATATGCAAAGAGAAAGGGGTAAAAATGTGATAGAAGGGAATAACATAGCATATAAAATGATTCTAATTAGTAATATTCCAGGATATAAATGTTCTTTCACTGTCAAAGCCCAAGTATGACATGGGAAACATGGTCTGTAGAATCACTGGAAAGAGAGCCTTTCAAGGAGAATTGGGCTTTACATGGGCAGGTGTACCAGCCTCAGTAAACTTATAATCTGTATGGACATGTGCACCAGCCCCAGTAATATTGTAGTCTGAGTATTAGTAAAGAGGGTCAGATGAGCTCTCTTTTGCCCAAGATTCAGACTGCTCATCATTATTATGGAACAACACAGGTGAGAAAGGGCAATTTTTTTATGAAGCCAATTACCTGGGAAAAAATTGAAAGAAGATTCAAAATGAGCGCTCCTCTCTATAAAGCAATGTATTAACTATTTGAATGAAAACTAAGAGTTGTGTTTTGAATTTATGAGGTCAGTTTTAAATAAATGTTCAGGGCCAAAAAAGAAAAATGCCCATTTCTTTGTCATAGTGTATCATTACTGTTCTTATTTCTGTTATTCTTTGCTTTTAGGAAACTCATGAATTAAACTGAATATATAAATGAATTAGAGGAAACCTGGAATATATTTGCAAACTCCTATTACTTACACTGAACTAAGAATGGAGAGAGAGAAAGATTTGGGAAGGTGGAGAGGATAGGATGGATAGGAGCAGGAAAATAGGGATGAATACTATTGATTAGAAGGCAGCCTTGTAGAGGGTTTTGCTTGCCATGCTGATGAATGCAATCTTCATTGTGAAGTTAATGGAAATCCACTGAATATTTTTGGTTTGTTGTGTTTATTTTTTTCTGCTTTTATTTTTTTATTGGTATATGACTGCAGTACATAATGATCACATTTCAATGGGGAGTTTGTATATGTATACTGAATATTTTTAAGCATAGGAATGATGCAGTCATGGTGAATGCAGGCTCTCCAAAGGTTTTGCTTTTGTTGTTCTTCCATGATTTCTTTGTCATTCAGAGACATTATATAGGACAGATTAGTTTGAACTATATGAGGTCAAGTTTGACCATTTTTGCAGGTCAGAGCAGCCAAATACTGGAAATTGTATGTAATTTTACCAAATGTATTCTAAGTGAAGTGACTCCAATCAGTTCAAAACTTCTGGATTTGGAATGGAATTCAGGCTGTCTCCCTGTCCATCCACAGCTGCTAAGTTCTGCCAGATGGAAGATGGGCAACACCCAGGGGAGGAGCGCCCAAGGATGCATTCTTTCCCTTCCTCGCCCCCTCTGTGGTGGAGCCAGCTTTCAGGCCAACATCAGAGGACCCCTGCTGAGCTAGCTCCTCTTCCCCAGCCAGCTGCTCAGGGGGAGGAAATGTCTGCCTGTGGTGCTATATTCAACTTCCCAGGAATAGGAAGGGCAGCTGGCATCTTCAGAGAGCGCTGCTGTCCTGCAGCATCTCTTAGAGATGTCACCAGCTTTCTCCTGGAAATCACATGACCAGGTGGCCTGTGATGAGCCACTGTGAGAAGGGCTGGGACTGATCTGTCAGACTCTATGGAAGTGTGAGAAAAGACGGAGAAAGGACATGTGCTTCTGTGTAAATCTCCCACGGGGAAAACAAGGGGTGCTGAATTACCCAAATCCCAAACAAGAAACATAATCTGTTAAAACATTTATTTTTTTTGTTCCATAGATTTATTTATATGAAAAAACACAAGCATGTATACAACATTACTTGGATTGAAAAAAATAAAATTGCATATAGTCAATAGTCGAGCAATGACTTAGAGAGATAATTGCACTTCTGAATTACAGTTTACTAGCCATATATGTTCTTTTTTCCCCTTCTTTCTGATCTCAATTATTTTAATCAGCAAAATGACCCAGCCATATAGCTTAGTTGTTAATGATGGTAGGGTTTGGGAAGAAGCTCTTTCACTAGGACCCTGACAGCTCTGGAAACTTCTTGTTTTTTATTTTATACCCCTCTCTTCATTGGATGAAGCGGGAATCCTCTGATGAAGCCCTCTTCTGTCCTGTCCATTGTTCACCTAAGAGAGAATTCCAGACTTCTTCAAGTTTCCAAGAGCTTCTACCAAGTTGTTTACATAAAATCCAATATTTCCCCTCCTTCAGGGCAGGCATGTCATTATTGATGGTAAAAAACCAGAAAATGTGTCTGCTAATGAAAAGCATTTCCTTTTTATTTCTAATTTTTCTGAGAGCCCCTTGGTAGATATGGTTAGATTCAGTATTTGAATGTAATGGCTTGAAAATAAGACTTCAGACCAAAATAAATAAGATTGATGGAAATGCATTGCCTGTGCACAAAATCTGAAGCATCTGGTAGATTTCTATTGCCCATTTTTCCACTTGAGGAGAAAGATTAGTTTCTGCTGCTTTCTCTGAGTGCAGCAGAGGGAAGGTTGTGGTTTTGGTTGAGAAAGGACTCATTATCCACCCCTATTTTTAGAATTTTTAGAAGCCTAACTTATTGACTTGAGTTTATAATTTAGGCCTGCAACCTTTAGAAAAAAATGAGTCTTCCCCTTTCAAATTTCCCATGCATGATTTTAGCCCAGAGGAGATACTTTTTGAAAGTTTAGCAAAATCTGCATTATCATTACAGTACTAAAGCTACTCAAATAGAAAAGAGTGATGTTTTATCTATTATAACTTGACATACTCCTTCAATTTATATTCCCCCAAATCATTTTTAAGAATCCATGGTATATTTAGAAAAGAGCTGGAGAAATTCTGAGTGTTACATAGTTAACATACATTCATCCAATACATATTATTTGATGTCTATTTTCTACAGAGGGCATATGCACACTGGAGTTCACGGCGGATGGCAGAGGCCCTCCCATGCGACATAGCAGGGAGGGCCCTCTGGAGCAAACTACTTTAGTAGATGCTGGTGATTCCACAGAGTAGCTTTACACGTTGCCCTGCTGTTGTGGATGTTGCCTGATAAGGGCTTGCTGTGGCCAGAATGTTTGTGGTACCCAAAAATTCATATGTTGCAAGCTAGTCCCCAGTGTAGTGGTATTGAGATGTGGGCTTTGGGGGATTGATTAGGTCATGAGGGCTCCACTCTCATAAATGGGATTAGTGCTCTTAATAAGGAGGCCTGAAAGATCTCGTTTGCCCCTGTTGCCATGTGAGAGCACACAGAAAATACCATCTATGAGGAACAGGCCCTTACCAGGCACCAAATTTACTAGTGCCTTGATCATCCACTTCCCAGCCTCCAGAACTGTTAGCAATGCACTTCAGTTTATAAATCACCCAGTCTGTGGGATTTTGTTACAGTGGCCTGAACAGACTAAGGACAGAGCTGTCAGGTGCACCCTTTTCCAGAGACTTGTCCTCTGCCACGACAGTTACACTTCCAGAAGACGCCTGGGGGTTACATCCACCTTCCCAGGGGTATCATCAGCTGATGCTTGACTAAGATGCAGCGTAAAGCCTGACTCCATCAACTCGAGGTGAGACAACTCCATTGTGCCTTTCATCCTCCAGAGTTCCTTGTGAATTTAGGCTGACACTTGACTTCAGCTGACGTCATGTGTTAGCTCAGCTTTCTACCCCACCCCCGCGCCGCTCCTCCTATTGCCTTATGATTAGTTTTCTCCCCTGGACTCCAAATCACTTGCACAAGACCTCCCATTTTAGGTTATGCGTCTAGGGAACCTGACGCATAAGACTAATATTTATTTTGTTAATTAATCTTGGCCTAGTTCTTAATGTAGTGCATGTTCATTGTTGAAAATAAGAAAATCCAAATAGAATAAAAGAACAAGAATATGTAACTCCAGACTCCCGTTGACCTTATATGTTTTTCTTCAGAAATATAACTGCTACATTGATGGCACCCAATCGGCTATATCTCCCATATATAGGCCCTTGTTTAGTTATTCCTATGCTGTCTTTTGCTTTGATTATTTGATTTATTTTTATCAGTGGGATCCTAGTAAATATTATGCAAGCAGAAGCTTGGTATTATCTTGAATATCAGGACTTATAGTGTGTTGATTACTTTTCTCTCATTGCTGAGAGAATACCTGACACCGAAAGTTAAAGGAAGGAAAGGTTTATTTAGCTCACAGTTCCTGGAGGTTGCAGTCTATACTCAGCTCCAAACCAGAGTGGCACATGGCAGAGGGGCAGCAGTCCATGGCGGTGGAAAACAGCAAAAACAAGAGCAAAAAGGGAGGAGCGTGAGAGAAGACTCTTTCCCTTATATTGCATGTAGGCTACCCAACACGGGGTGGGTATAGCACTCAGAACCACAGTCTCGGCACTAGACAATGAATTAATCACAAATTCTAGACTCAGCTGCCTCCAAAAAGCACCCCCCCACGACGGCATGAGGCTTTGAGGAGACATCCAGACACAAACCATAACACATAGTAACTACATTTTCCTACTTTTTGTGTTCCTGATACTCTGGCATTTGGGATCTTGACCCTGGAGAGACTGGGGAATTGGTCCCTCCCACAACTAATTCCTAGTGATAACAAATGGATCCTCTTTAGTTGTGTTTTTTTTTTTTTTTAATAGATAAACCAACCAGTCTAAAGCCCACACCCCCAATCATCTCCTTTATCTAACTCCCAAACATCAAATAAATATTTCCCCTGCCCTGAATCACTCCAGGGCCAGCTACCAGACAAGTACAGTCTACGTTACAGCCCAGAGACCTCTGAATTAATTCACTCTCCAATCCTGGATTTACTGCGCATGTGAGCCTGGCCTCAGCCATTCCTCTCCGTGAAAATGCCAATAAAGGTTTGGGACACATTCTCCCCACTCCTCCTTTGGCCTCGTGACCAGCCTGGTGCTTCTCCTCATAGCCCTGCACTATGTGCTGTGTCTCCTGTTTCTAGGGACCTGTGAATAGCAACTACTGTGTTCAGCCATTTTCTTGACTGAGTTTCTTAGCATACCAGGTTAAAACAAATCCCCGGTACATTTTCTTACAATACATCTTATTGAAAGCAAGTTCCCATGCATAAAGAAATCCAAGTAACACCAGTGCATGATGAGTGAGACCCTTGAGGGTAAGAGGTCATCTTGGAGGTTCAGGTTCTACCACCAGCCAAGATCCTCCTTGAATGCTGTTGCACAGCTAACGTCAGCTATACTACATGGGTCAGAGTCTCACGTGAGAGCCCAGGGAAAGCATAAAATGGTGAGAAATAATGTCATTGTTGTTTTAAGACATTGAGTTTTGGGGTGACTTTTATGCGACATAAGTTTATTGAAACTATGTAGCAAGGAGGGTCCTTATGATGCTGGGTCCATCTCTCATTCCACCTATTTGCAAACTTCCCTCCCCATTCTTCTATCAAGCTAGAGAAGGAAAGCTGCTAATTGTATTAATACATTTCTGTGGCATTCATGGTTCTATGTCTACTCATAGGTCAGGTCAGGTCACTGTAATTAAATGATTAAGCCCAGGTATTTCACCTTCATTTATAACTGATACTCTTTATTCCATGCAGTGAGATCAATAACCAAGTCAGATCTCTCTGTCCTTCCCTCACTCATTCCTTCCACACCTGGGTGGAATCCCTGCTTTTGGTTTTAATAGGGAGGAAGATGCCTCATCGAGCCTCTTGGTACTTTCAACTGAGCGCTCTTTATGAATATCTCAGGCACTTGTTTAATAACCCAGCTCACTGTTCACTATTAGGATTCATTCCTTGCATTTCTCTTTCTTTTTTTTTTTTTTTTTTTTTTTTTGGTGAGTACCGGGGGTCAACCTCAGGACCTCACGTGCCAGCAGGTGCCCGTGCCGCTGAGCAATATCACCGGCCCTTTTTTCGTATGTGGGATCCAGGAGTCGAACTCTGGCCCTCGTGCTTGCCAGGCAGGCACTTACACCACTGAGCCATCTCACCGGCCCCGCGTTTCTCTTTCTTTAAAAAGCAGAAAGAAGTAGGGAAGATTGACAGGGCAAATGCCATTCCTGAGATCCTGGTGCCCTAAATGTTTTGTACAATAAAAACACCATCTACATTTTCATCTTTTATACTTTGCTTTTACCAAAATAATGTAATTATTGTATCAAAATGGCATAGAGATTTTTAGACCATTTAATAAATATCACTAAGTCTCTCCCCCTGTCTCATACCAGTTCATATCTCAGCAGTATATGTGTTTGGCCATTTTCTATCATCCTGACAATCACTGGTATTTTTAATTTTATCATTTTTATAAGAAAGATGTCATCTCAGTGTCTTAATTTCCATTTTTGATTATAAATGAGATACTTTCCCCACGACTTGAGTTTTCATAAAATATTTAAAAAACTTTTAACTTCTGTATGATCATGTAACTATAAAAACACATCTAACTGGCTACTAGTTTTATAAATTATGGAGGAAATTTATGGACAAGTTTTAGTTGATCTGTTTGAAAGGGGAAAATACAAGTCCAAATGCACTTGCTGAAAACAAATTTGCCTTGATGGTAAAAATCCAAAGTAAATAAGCCACAGCTTCAATGCTTGAGACCTCTGTAGTCTAGAAAAGAAAGAAAATGTTTAATCTTATTTTAAATTTAAAAAACGTTATTTTACTCAGCACTCTGGGAGGCTAAGGCAAGAGGATCACAAGTTCAAGCCTAGCCTGGGAAATTTAGTGACTTAGCCAGACCTTGTTTCAAAATAAAAATAAGTAAATAAATAAATAAATAAATAGCACTGGCAATGTATCACAGTGTGAAGACCTTGGGTTCAGTCCTCAGTACAAAAACAAATGTGTAGATAAATAAATACATATTATTTTATTGTGGTACAAACACTTAACATGAGATCAATTCTCTTAAAAACCTTCAGTGCATAATTCATTATCGCTGAGCACAGACACCAGGCTGTACAGCTATCTAATGTCTAGAGCTTATTTACCTCCTTGACTGAAACCGCATGCCTATTGATTACTAACTCTCCACTTCCTCCTCTCTCCAGAATGCTGTTTTCATAAATTCAGTTTTGACGCATGACTTGATCAGAGTTTAATAAATGACTTTCTAACTGCTCGTAGAAATGTCAGACCTAGTAAAATGCTGACAGAAAGTGTTGTGGTGGTCCAAAAATTGCCATGAGAGCATCTGGAACACCCAGGATGTTTTGTTTTTTTTAATTACATGCTGCAGGTGGAATGTTTGATTCAGCTCTTAATATCTAAGCTCTGTAGGAAGAGGCTGTCTGGTGGGCTCAGTAGCATATATGGTAGCTCCTAGAACTTATTCTTTCCTTCAAGATCTCCCTATGTCAAGAGGGTGAAAAGAGGAGACTATCTTGAGCAAAACTTCCGAATTGTTCCCCTCTCCCTTCCTCCCTTGTAATTTCTCTCTCTCCTTAGCCTTCTAGATGGCTTTATTTTTAGTCTTGCGTTTGCAGAATGAAGAAGAGACGATCTCTGGAGACCAGCAGTCATCTTCTATTTTGTGTGAACAAAGGCCAATTGCGTATTTGAACATTGTTCACATGGGACATTTGCTTCAGATTTTAATCATAAAACTTGCAGTGATTAGAGCTGCTCCACAACAGTAAATTTAATTCAGATCATCCCTCATATAAACATCATGGTCTCCAAGTAGTTAGGCTTCAGATAAAAGCATTTTGACAAAAGGCCCATCTTTCTTCTACTTCTTCTCTTTGTGTACAATAAATAGGAATACTACACAGTAACCAACCTATATGGAATTAATTTTCTAATGGTATCACCAAAAGACCTTTTGTGGCTAAGCTTGATGTTTGTGACATATATTTCAAATCTGGATGAAATTCAAGAACTCTGATTCCAGTCTGATGATTCTTTATGGTTTTCATATCTATGAATTTATCTAAATCTTTCTGTTTCTAGCTCATATCAATTTTTGGGTAATGAATTTGTTACATTCTTACTTTTCTCTTTCAATATGATTTGGTATTTCTCTTATTTATGCTCTAATAACTTCTTATGTTTCTTATTTTTAAGAACCTTTATTTTTCACAAAGGAGAAGTTGCTTTTTTTTTGGTTTCATTGCTTCTTTCTTCTGAAGTGCAGTATACTCCTTGCCAATTAAATGTGATTCCTGGGGATTGTTGGACAACATTTAAAATTTTTTTTATTAGTACATGTTTGCATTACATAATGTTTATATTCCCTGTGTAGAGTTGGTACATGTGCATAACACATCTTAATTCCTTTTCTCATTCCCTTTCCCTCTCCTCTCCTCCTCCTCCCTCCATCTTACGGGAAAATTACTTCAAAGCTCTTTTCTGCCAAATAAGAAGTATTTCCTGGGACCCACCTCCATACCCAAAAGCAAACTTTTGAAGGTCTTAAAACCAAACTTCAGAACTTACTTGTTTTTCAGTTTGGCTTGAGCAGAGTATGTTTTTTGGCTTGTCTCGCTGGAGGAAGCAACTCAAATGCAATAATTTTTGAAGACTCTTTAAGGCTACCAAGCAGTCTCGTATCTTTTAACTTCAAAAAAGATTACCTCTGGCTTCTGAAAGAATTTCATAACAGTTCTTGAAAAAGATTGGCTTTAATAGTCAAAAGGGAATATCAGGAACAAGTTAAATAATGGAGAAAAAGGTCCAGGATTTTTTCTTTGGCCCCAATAAACTGGTAGGAATAAGCTTTCTCCTGTCCACTCTTTTGGTGTTGGAACTTTTGTTGTTGAAGCTCCAGGAAAACAGAGGTTGGGGCCCAGATGAGATTGCCCCCACCTGCTTGCTCTGGAGCAGGACACTGCTCTCCTCTGCAGACATTGTACAACTATTTCCCTCTCCTCCCAACTCCCATTTCCATATGTGCAGGCCTTTGGGTTTTCAGAATGATCTGCTAGGAAAGATCATGATAAATGCTAAAAATAAGCAAAGTTTCACTAAAATAATCAGCAAAGGAGCTTGTAGTAACAATTACTACTACTATTTTTTGTCACTAGGTGTTAAGTCCTGAAATTATTAAGCCTATTGCATGCATTGATTCATATAATAAACCTACACCCAAATATTAGAAGATTGGAGGGTATTATAATTCTCATTTTGTAGATGAGGAAACTGAGGATTATCAAGACTAATAAATCACTTGGCTAAAGATATACCATCAATTAGTAGAGCTAGAAGTTAAGGTTAGCTCAGAGTAACTTCGAGCTGTACATTCTTAATCATTATATGGATATTGTTACCATAATAAGAATTTGGGGTCATAGACTTTTGCAATTGAAAGAGAACTTTATCCATCTCATTTTACAAGTGGGAAATACAAGATATCCTTGAATTTTGGTGAGGAGCTTTGTCTGAGTTACAGACTGCTGACCTCTAGTTTTATCCTCATAAGGAAGAAAAAAAGCAGGTCAGCTCTCTGACCTACTCTTACAATGGGCTGAAAAATCACTGATCCATTCATGAGATTTCTATCCTCATGACCTAATTATCTCCCAAAGGCCCTACCTCCTAATATCATCACATTGGTGGTTAGGTTTCATCATAGGAGTTTTTGAGGATGCAAAGTTTTAGTCCAAAACAAAAATCCTTTCAGAACATGGAACTTTGTTTTTCTAAAGTCAGCAGAATATGCCACTTTAGTCTGTTTTTTGTAATATGACATAACTGTAGGGGTGATTATCTTATCACCTCTATCATTCAAATATAATTCAAATATAGAGAGGTTTGAGGAAAAAATGGATCTGTTGCAACTATTGTATTTCATGGGTGAGGGAACAGAAACCCAGGTAGGTTGTGTCTTCTTGAAGAACACAATCCAGCTAAGTGGCAGGGGTAGGATGAAGCTCCTGGCTAAGGCGATACTTTCCCAGCACTGCAAAAACAAATGTGACCTCATTGAGGTTGTCCAATTTGTTATGTAATCCTTTAATGACAAAGAAATCCTGAAGTTGAAGGCAGATTTGACCAAAAGCACATCAAATTCTCTCTGCTGCTGTGTAGATAACTTGGTCCCAATATTTCTCAAATTGAATTTACTGTCACCAGCCTCAAGAGTGAAAACATAAACAAAATTCATTTATTTTTGGAAAGTTCATATATAAACAACTCCTGGTGTTTGGGGGAAAAGTATTTTCTTTTTGATTTAAACTATATATTATTTGATGCTTATGCTAAGATATTATTCACTTTTTGACATGGATAAAATAGGAATATGGCTGCGTTATTTAGAAAGATAGATGAGAAGAATTAAAGTCACTATACTAAAGAGGTACATACAAACCTATGTTTATAGCAGCAATGACTATCATAGAAGCAGACTATATCACCATCAATAGATGAATGGGTAAAGAAAGTGTGGTACATATACACAATGGAGTACTACTATGCCTTCAAGAAGGATAATTTTGAGGCATTTGCAGGAAAATGGATGGATCTTGAGGTCATAATGCTAAGTGAAATAAGTTAGTCACAAAAGGTTAAATATTGCTTGGTATCTCTAATTTGAGAGACCTCAGAAATAAAAAAATTAAGGACCAAAATAAATAGCCATGTTAAGCAACAGGGAGATAGTCTCAGTAGAGATAGGAAGGGAATCTGGGGAAGGAGGGAGAGGGGAGGGCAGGGAGACTAGGGGGGATAAAAATGATCAAGATGTGATGTGTGTACGCATCAAACCCTGAGTTTAATGAAATCGCTATGTATTGCAAAATGCACTAATAAAAAAATAAAAAATCAATAAAAAGAAAGGTAGATGAGCTTTTCTGGTAAAATATAAATCTGAAAGGACAAACTATACTCACTGATAGGCTGTTGGGTCCTGATCTTGTGATCAATGGAAGAGGCCTTTTTCTGGGTTTGGCATGTCTTTATTTTAATGAGTTTATTCTGTACTCAGCCATTCATTCAATCTATGCTACTATAGAGACTTGTCATTCAAGCCTAATTCTCTCTGCATTTTGGGAGTAAAAACCCAGCTAGTAGAGCAAGAAATAGATCCTCACAAATGCAGAACTTGTCATAGTCCACAGTTCTCCACTTGGCTTAGACAACTTATATCTCTGTTTCAGAAGGACAGTTGAGCCACAGAAGTCCTGGACATGAGATTCTCCTGGCCCCCAGACTTGTCAGGAATAATCCTGAGAAACTTTCCCTTTACTTGGCCAATAAAATCTTTTAGTGTGTTGTAATAAGGATAAGGGAAACCAGTGGGAGTCTGGCAGTACATCAAATTCTTCCAGCCCAGGGATGGAGAAGGACCTGACCTGAGCCCTCTGTCATTTATTTACCAGACTAACTGAAGGTCATGACCTATAAAAAAATGATTCCACAATAAGGACTGGTTATTTATCCAAAATAGAAAGGCTGAATATGTGACCATGTATTTAATATGAGCATAATAACATCAAATTTAATCTAAAATAAGAAAGAATATGTTAACTTGTTTTGACTGAAAACTCTTCTAGCTAAGCTGAAATATGTCTGAAATTTCTGTAGAGTCCTAAATATAAGATTAAATACCCTATAATCATGATAATCACTATGAAAGATTGTATGAGCTCCTAGGAGCCTAAAGGCCATAATGCCATAATAAATGCTGTTGCAATTTATTAAGGGCTTTTAAAAATATGGCAATCTACTCTCTTCTTCATTAAAAATAATAGTTACTGATTATGAGCAATGCAGCTGTAACTCTAAAGAGACACACGGTAGCCATTGCCTGAGTCTGAGAAGAAACCAGTTTATATAACCAGCTCTGTGGACTGGTGCTGAGCACTAGACATTGAAAGATCACAAGACTGGCCAATTTTATACGCTCTGCAGTCTTTCTTGTAATAGGCATTGTCCTTGTTTCTCCTTAGCGACTGTAGACTGCAAAAGATTTGGAGAGAATCTTTTACCATTCTCCTGCCTTTAGTTACCTCATATAAATTCTGAAAGGTAGAGGAAAGTTTGATGAGATTCAGCAGTATTATAGGAACGAATATTCATAACCTTCTGATATTAGTGATAGATTAATAATACTAACAATAAAGACATATATTTAACTAGTACAATATTTACATAATGCTTGATAAATTTTAATGACTGTTGATTTGATGATGATGATGAAGGTAGCAACAAAGAAAATAACTTCTTTGTATTTCAGGTACTGTAACATGTACTTTATATATATATTTTCATATTTGTACTCATTATAATGCTCTCAGATAACTGTTATTATTCCCGTTTTGCAAGGAAAAAATACAGTGAGTGAAAAACAAGTAAGACACTCAAGGTCACCCAGTCAGTGAGTGGAAGGGAGCAGATTTGATGTACGCCTGTGTGACTCTAGACATTCTTAGCTATTCCGTGTTATTTTTGTTTGTTTTCTGAAGCTATTTCAATTAGCAGCTTCTTTCATTTTTCATTTCAACCCTTTCTTGCCCCCAATATTTAATAACATTACATTAATTCCTTTCATATTTTTCTTCTATATTTTTAAAATTTTTACTAGTATATATCTGTGATATATAATAAATACATTCAATAAAAAGAAAGGTAGATGAGCTTTTCTAGTAAAATATAAATCTGAAAGCACAAACTATGCTCACTGATAGGCTGGTGGGTCCTGATCTCATGATCAGCAGAGAAAGCCAAATAGGATGAGAGGGAAGGATGTGTACCTAAGTGTCTTTGGAAATGAGTGGATTCTGTAAGTCTAAGGGCAAAAGGAACCATATGTAAACACTGTAGTGTGATGGACAAAGTTTTTTCCCAAGGAGGTGAAGGTTAGCAATTCTGATGATGCTATGTATTTAAACTGGAGTGGAAGAATTAATTAAATGGATAGCAGCTGGTGAGAACCAATTTTCTCACTGTTGGAGTGGGAGTTTTCAGATAACAATCGGGGTAGCTATAATGATCTGTCTGGTAAAGGATAAAGTTGGAGGACATTAGAAATAATCATGTATTGCTCAATATACATACATATATTTCCATGTGAACTACTTGTAGACATGTAAATTTAAATGGATTAGTCTATGCAAATGTGTTTTTGCTCTGATAGCTGGAAGAGCCTAAAAGAAATAGCTTTCCTAGCAGTAAGCCTACCCAACACCCATATCTTGGTTTCTAATGCTATTTTCCAATTAAAGAAAAAGCTAGGGCACCTTAGAGAAATGACTTATTATAGGATAGGAGAGGAAATATACAAGACAAGCCTGGATTATTTTGTGGCTCCAGAAAGTGAGAAAATATTTTAAAAAAGAAGCACAGTAATAGGGATTTGTCAAAAGGAAATAGAAACCAACTATTAGAATTTCCAGTGCTCAAGCTGGAACAATTTGAGAAAAAAGTGTAGTACTTGATTTTAACAAAGTATAAAATAAACATCCACGAGTTCCTTTTGGCATACATGATTGAAAAAAATTATCCAATGAGGGAGCATGGAGGGATCTCCCATGTGGAAGACTTACAAGAACTTTATGTGTATATTGCAGATTGTAGGAGGTGGAGCATAAACCCCACCCCTCAGGTGTAAGTTGCCCAGGGTAACTTTCATTAGAGTGTATAGCATGGAAAGGAGATAAGAAGGTAACTTTATAGTGAAGAAATCTAACAAATACTACCTTAGACAAGGACTCAAAATCAACGTTAATGGTCTCAAATCATAGTGATAGTGTATGATGAAAGTGGCCCTTTATCTCTGTGGTCTTCTTCCCAATAACCTCAGCCTTATCATGACAAAAACATCAGGCAAATTCTAATAGTGGAACGTCTTATAAAATGCCAGATCAGTTCTCCTCAAAACTATGGTGGTGATCAACAAAGTCAGAAACAGACATCAGCAAGAGACACCTACCGAAAGGAATGAAAGGAATGTGGAATCCAAGAACAGAAAAAGGACATTAGATGAAAAATTAAATAAACACAAATAAACTGGGTTTCAGTTACTCATAATGTATCATTATTGTTTTATTATTTGTGACAAATGTATCATATTAATGTTAGATGTTAATCTGGGAAATTAAATGTGAGGTATATGGAAACTCTACTACTTAATTTCTGTAAATCAAAAACTGTTCTAAGAAAAAAAATCTTTTATAAAGAAATAACGTAAGGCCAAAAAGAAAGGAACCCTTTCATCTCCCTACTCATGATAGAACAAAGCTGTTTCTCCATTCCTCTCTGGCACCTGTTGTGTTTCAGGAAATGGGAAGTCTGAGGTGCTGGTTGAAAAGCACACAGGGAGGGCAGGTTGTTTGTCCTAGCTGCATAACTAAGAGTGGTGATGCCAGAGGGGAAGGAACACTTAGATGCGACAGCCACCAGTGTGCAGTTGGGCCAAGATGTTTGTGGTTTACCTGTGGTTTGCCTGTCATGGGAGGCCAAAGATACCAATCTACAATCGTCCTTGTAGGCGGATGGCTTTTTGTTATTAAAATAACCACATCCATTCTTCATTCTCATTGAGAGGAAGAAATGGGAAAAAGTGTGGATTGCTCTAAATCTTTATTAATTGAATTTCTGATTAGCATATGTATTGCATAATGAGTTTCCAAGGAGCAGCTGCAAACGTAGCTAAGTAGCATTCTGTTCCCATGATATTTCTATGTTGGTGGGGCAATTGGATAGTCATGGAAACAAGGACTAGACTGTATGCCTCGGTCCTAGATGCAATTTTTATCAAATAATATGATTAATGACCACGAGATTTAAAATAAGTCACGGGACCTATATTTTCTCAGTTCATTTTTCATAGGTATCTTTATTTGTAGAGGAACTGAGTGCATTTTTTTCTAATAATACTTAGAATCATAAGATACAGTCTTCTATGAAGATATTGAGACCTAGAGAAATACCATGGCTGGACCAGTGTCATACAATGGCCAAATATGGAGTAAAAATTTGCTAAAAGATAGATAAAAGTCATGTCCCCAGAAGTGCCAACCCCAGCTGTTTATTAGAAATGAAAACTTTTGGACCCCACTGCAAACCTGTGACATCAGAAGTCTGCATTTTAATAAGATTTTCTGACATACATACAATATGAGACAGGCTAGTTTATTAACTATGATTGCTTCTATTAGGTCATTGTATTGTATATGAAGTTTTAGACTTCAAATAACAGTACCAAATGAAAATAGCACAAACTAATGTTTTTTTTTTTGTTGTTGTTATTATTTCCTATAACATAAAGTCAGGAAAAGTTGCTTCCATGCTTGATCTTATCAATGAGTAAAATTTTTCACCATCCTTCCATTCCATCATTTTAAGTATTGGTTGTGTTGCCATAAGGGTACAAAGTGGCTGCTTGGATGAAGGGAGAGGGTTTGAGAATGAACTAGAAGACTTCTTTTTGCATAAGCATTTCATAGTCTGATAGAAACTCTTTTTCAGAGTATCAGTGGACATACTTTCCCTTAGGATTCATTGACCAAGTTTTAGTCACATGGTCATGCTCTAGATAGAAGAGACTTAGAAAATCTCACCAGATTTTGAAGTGTGAGTTTGTGTCGGCCAGTAGGAAGAAAGTGGGAAATGGCTGTGGGTCAGGTGACCAACAGTATCTGCCTCACCTTGCTGCCTTAAAGTAATACAGAATGTAAACAATAATAGAATGCTAGAGACCTTATATTTCATTATTCTTTTTATTCCTTTGTTATTTTACCATTCTAACCCTGGGGATTAAAGTTTTTGCATCACTAGATATTTAGTTAGATCAGAGGACTAGACAGAATCCAGCACCCACATCTTGGTGCCATATCCCCTTGCCCAAGCTGCAACAATTTGAGAAAAAGATCTAGTATTGGATTTTTAAAAAGCATAAAATGAATATGCATGAGTCTGTACTGACATAAATGATGAAACATTAGCAAACGGGGAAGAATGGAGGAATCTCTCATGCAGAAGAATTACAAATATTTTATGTATATATTGCAGATTGGAGGAGGTGGAGCACCCCTGAAGTGCAAGCTGCTCTTAGCAACTTCTTTTAAAGTGCACAGCATGCACAGATACAAAGTGTATCTTTATAAACACACCTGAGCCTGATTCACTACTGAAGTAGACAACATACTCTTGTACATAAACATCACTCATAGTCCCATGCCTTTATCTTCCTCTACTAAATATGGCTAAGTAGCTACAATATTGCTTTGATTTTTTGGGCCATGTGGAAGGGCTCTAGCTCAATGTTATCTAGGCGGTGGTTACTCGGGAGAGCTTGCCTTTTGTCATACACAGAAGAAAATCTCAAAGGAAAAAGGCTTTTGGTGCTTCCTCCTTTTTCTTTTTGTAAATATATTTTTATTAGTGCCTATTAATTTTAAAGGATATTGATTTTCAATATATTTTGATATCCACCCCCATTACCTTCGTTTACATTCTCCCCTCTTACTCTTTTCCTCTTGTCTAGTAATAGTCTCCCTTCTACTTTCCTTTTTTTTTTAAAGATTCCTACAAATGACATAATTCCATTCTTCTTTATGTCTAAAACATACTCCATGGTGTATATGTACCAGATTTTCTTTTTTTTTTTTTATATGTAGCAGATATTCTTTATCCATTCCTCTATTTATGGGCACCTAATCTGCCTATATCCTGGTCATTTTAAATTGTGCCCCAGTAAACATGAGTTTGCAAGTGTCTCTATAGTAATATTGACTTTAATTCCTTTGGGAATATACCAAGGAATGGTATAGCTGGATCAAACAGTTGATCCTCTATTTTTAGTTTGTTGGAGGAATCTCCATACTTATTTGCATAGGGAATGTACTAACTTACAATCCCACCAGCAGTGTAGAAGGGGTCCTTTTGCCATACATCCTCACCAGAATTTACTACTTTTTATATTTTTGATGATAGCATTCTGACTAGGATGAGATGGAATCATGTAGATTTGATTTACATTTTTCTAATGGCTAACAATAAACATTTTTTTATATACTTATTGGCCATTTGTACTTCTTTTGAGAAATGTCTGTTCAACACACTTTAATGTTTATTTATAGGGCCATTTAACTTTTCATGTTTTTTGAATTATTTAATATAGCCTAGATATTGATCCTCTGCTGGATGAGTAGCCAGCAAATATTTTGTCTTTTTCTGCAGGCTGTTTCTTCACTCTTTGTTTTTCTTTCTGTGTAGAAACTTTTTAATTTAATATAGTACCATTTTTTAATCTTGCTGTTATTTCCTGTGCCTTTGAGAGGAAATATTCAGGAAGTCTTTGCCTACACCTACGAATTGAAGTATTTCCCTTATGTTATCTTCCAGCAGTTTCAAAGTTTTAGGTCTTATACATAGTACTTTATCCATTTTGAATTGATTTTTGTACAGGATGAGAAATTGGGATCTATCTTCAATCTGCTATGAGTGGATAACCAGTTTTCCCAGAACCATTTGTTCCAGAGGTTGTCTTTCTCCAATGTATATTTTTGGCCCCTTTGTCAAAAATCAGATGGCTATAGTTGATGTTTTATTTTTTTATGTGTCTTCTAATCTATTCCATTGATCTATGTGTCTATTTTTGTGTCAGTACCATGCTGTTTTGGTTACTATCACTTTGTAGTATAATTTGAAATTGGGTATTGTGGTGCTTCTAGTCTTAGTGTTTTGCTTAGGAGTGCTTTGGCTATTCTGGGTCTTTTGTGTTTTCAATTGAATTTTAGAATTTTTTCTAGTTCTGTGAAAAATGTCATCATTGTTTTCACAGGGATTACATAGAATCTATAACTCGCTTTTGGTAATATGACCATTTTAACAATATTAATTCTGCTGATCTACAACATGAGAGGTCTTTCCATTTTCTAGTACCTTCTTTAACATCTTTCTTCACTATTCTGTAATTTTCATTGTAGTGGTCTTTAATTTCCTTGGCTGGGTCTATCCCTATTTGTTTTTTGAAGTTATTGTAATTGGATTTTTATCCTGATTTCTTTCTCAGCTAGTTTATTATTGGCGTATAGAATACTGATTGATGTTTTAATGTTGATTTTGTATCCGGCTTCCTCCTTCTTCTTACCTGGAATGTGAAGGTGATAATGAAAGCATTGGCAGCCATGTTACAAGCATGTGGGTGAAAGCCAAAACTAATGACAAAATAAAGAAACCTAATCTTCAATGAAATTGTGAAATAATTGTAATGATTTTGTTCTGACAATTCTTGGATTTTTTATTACATTAGAAATATAATTGTCATTATCAATTATATTTGTAATTACATGTTGTCCAACGTAATACTGACCAGTACAGCTACATCCCAAATCTGCTTTCTCAAGGAACACTGTTTTGTTTATTTTTTTCCACAAAACATCACGTGGAGGCAACTGTCAGGAGATTGGCATTTTAATGCAATGAGCATCTTCAGGGAAATGTCTATAATCACTTGTTTTTCATTTTTTTTTTTTTTTTTGTGGGTACCGGGGGTCGACCTCACATGCCAGCAGGCGCCCGTGCCGCTGAGCGATATCACCGGCCCTTTTTTCGTATGTGGGTTCCAGGAGTCAAACTCGGGCCCTCGCGCTTGCCAGGCAGGTGCTTACACCGCTGAGCCATCTCACTGGCCCTTGTTTTTCATTTGTAGGATACAGGAGACAAGGTAGATGTGTGAAGCAGAGCACTTTTCCACTAAGGTTTTGATATTGTTGTAGCAGCCACAGAAGTTTGTTTCTCTTTCTGAGGGATTGTCTGTATCTGACATTCTTATCTTGTTGACTAATCACATGTACCATGCCAAAGCAATGGAATTTCTCCAACTGTGCATTACATGATTTGGGGTGTATATAAGCCTGAGAGTATTACTCACATATTTTTCTCGCTTGCATGATTGAATAACTATCCTTTCTTCTTGGAATAAAGGGGAGACTCCTTCCTCCTTTCCTTTATTGTAAGGAGAATGCTTTCTTAAAGTGTATGGTCATTTTTCTGAATCTGCTATTCTCTTCATTTTGTCTCACACAATATTGCCCACTTGTTATTTACTTGTAAATTGCTGCAAGGTATAAACTAGCTCTCTAAAGAAAGTGAAAGTGAAGATTCTTAGGAAATGGAATGAAATTTCCATGTATTGGAAGGAGAACAATTTGGAACTCCAAGGGAATAAGGAAACAAGGCAGGAAAGAGCTACGATAGGAATGAGGCACAAGAATAGGCAACAAGATAATGAAATACTCCATGATATTATGAGCAAAAGGCCTTTTCCAAAAAAATGTTTATCATCCCACGTGCTCTTTTAGAACCCTGCCACTTCCCCATCAGGATGGGATAGTTTTCTCCTTAACACTGGGTGAGACACTGTGTGACTTTCTTGGAAAAGAGAATGTAGGAAGAGTGCCTTCGGAGGCGAGGTCAGAAAGGACAATACAGCTCTTGGTCAGCTCTCTCTCAAGACAATTGCACTGCAGCCCTGGGCTAACATGTAAGATGTTTGATGACCTTTATGCACAAATGGTTAAGAAAAGGCTGAGAAGACCATGTAGGGAATGAGAGATGCCCCGAGGAGCTCCAAATATTTCCAACTATTTTAGTAGAACTATTTGAGCCTGCTCACCCCAAGTACCAGCCCAGGCAAGTGAGTGAGGAAGACTTCAGGTGACTCCAGCCCAGAATCTGTAGCTGCATGAGAGAGACTGAACAAGAGCCGTGCAGCTGAGCCCAACTCCAGAACCATGAGGTGCTGTAATATGTGATTGCTGTTGTTTTATGTTACTAAATTTGGGGAAAACTGATTTCAGGAAGACTTTTTTCTTTGTGTCCCCCCACCACCTTCTTCCACAACCATAGAAAACTCGAACATTTTTCTTGTGATTCTCAAATTCTTAGTAAAGTCTCACATACTCAGGAGATTCTTGCTGACAGTTGATGCATGTGTACCACAGACAAAGGAATAGCTATACCGCCCTGATTTGGATGAGGTCATTAGGAAAAGAAAAATAGTGCATACTTTTATATAGGCACACAGGAAAAAGAGGGAGCCAAGAAGAAACTTGGTGTTGAAATTGTGTGGAAAGTATTATCCTTCTGTAGGTGCTAGAATTGGAAGTTTAAACTAGGATCTGCCTAGTTCACACTGAATTAAGCTTCACGAGGGTATCTGTGAATCTCATGTGAGGTGTCATGTTGTACTTCCTGTTTTTAAGCCCATCAGCATGACCCAAAGCTCTGGATGGCTTCTCTAGATGTTCTTTTGGTCTTATCGAGTAATAAATGAGAGCAAGATCATTTGAATGTCTGAATCAAGGAGATAGTTTCTCGGAGCATTTTGATTTGCTTTTGAGCATTTTAATTTTAGCCTCCAAAATAAGACTTAGAGGAAGAGCTTCTTATGTGATAACTAGGTACCTTTCACACATAGCTATAATTTATTTAATACTATCTTCCAGGCACCACGTTAAAATTTTAAAGTATATTTTATTATTTAATCCTCAGTGCAACTATAACAAAAGATTTTTGGTATTATAACCTATAATCTATAATAGGTAACACAATTATAACATATAATGTATAACATACACTAAATATATCTACTGTATATATAATATCTATACTTCAAATGAATATATAGAATTCTGTGAAGTTAACTTAAATTTTTTAAATTTTAAGTTTCCTACTTACTTGGATTACTATCCTGTGAAAACTTAAAATACCACTTAAACATATTTAGAGATGTGTGTTAAAAGTGCCTTGATGATGAAATATAAGTAATACTCAAAGTATATGTCTTAAGCAAAAGTGTGCTCCTTATGGAGGAAGAACTCTGTCTCAAAAATAGCATTAGTTGGAATTATAGCTTTCCAAGTAGAAGCCGTAAGTGTTTAAATATCTGGCTACTTAAATATAGTCTTTATAGATACATATAAGCTGGCAGTTCAATTAAGACAGCACAGTACAGTGAAGGCCAAAGAGGCTTTTCAGACAAAGAGATTTGGACTTTTTCCTGTCTCTAATTCCTAGGACTGAATACTTGGGTAAATTACTTAACCAACCTTAGACCACTTAGTTATCTGTAAAATGAGGAGCGATGTATCCTGACAGACGCCCCCACGAAGATTTAAAATGAGATGAAAAGGAGAGTGTTGGCATATACGAGGTACTTCACTAATGTTAGTTCTTTTGATCTGTCAGATTCTACAGAAAACTCACATTTACTGAAGGTAGCTGTTCTTACAAGTGTTTTGGGGCTATATCCTAGCTTCTGAGAGCTAAGGTCATTTTCATGTCTATGATTTATTTTCTGGCTTTCTAACTAAGAAACTTCAGCTGAGAGGATATTTGACTACTGCAAATATTTTTTCAACAGGTACTCACTTCTTGAGGCAGATTATTTAGGATGAGTTGGTTTATTAATGGCATCCTGGGACAGATTATCATCATGACCCCTAACTTTCTCTCCTGAGGACTGGAGCTATCTTATGTCCATCATGTTCTTTGGCATGTAGCTTTGTCATTCTCACCATTAAGAAAAGGAAGCTTGGGCCGGTGTGATATCTCAGCGGCATAAGCACCTGCCTGGCAAGCGCGAGGTCCTGAGTTCGACTCCTGGAACCCACATAAAGAAAAAAAAGGGCCGGTGATATCGCTCAGAGGCACAAGCGCTTGCTGGCAAGCGTGAGGTCCTGAGGTCAACCCCCCATACCCACATTAAAAAAAAAAAAAAAAGAAAAAAAAAGGAAGCTTGTTTCCTTGCTCCTTGATTCTGGGTTCAGCAGAGTAACTTACTTTGGCCCTACTTGCTTTGCAGTATATGTTGACAGAGCTGATTTAAGTAGAGCCTTTAAAAATCATTTGTACAATTAGGTCTGTACTTCTAAATCTTTCCCATGGCCATGAGAAGGATGTGTTCAGGCCAGCCTGTTGGTCTCAGGAGGGAATGACAGACACGTAGTGGAGAGCTACTCCCCGATAAGCCCAGTTAGATCAGTCATCTCTCAGCCAATTTAAATACTCAAGAGAAATAATTTAAAAATTGTTCTTTTAACCCACTGAAGTTTGGGGTGATTTGTTACGTAGCAGCATCTAACTGATGCAATACATCTTCATTTTAAAAGTCAGTTCCATAGTTCCACTAGATGTGAGGGACTGCCTTTCAAGGATTTTCTCCTTAACCTTTCTGTTAGCATCTTCTGGATCCTTGGCGTGGCATCTGCTGAAAAAATTTAAAACTAAGCATGACATCTTGTCACATGCTTTACTAAATCATTTATGCTTGCTCTCCACTGACTCTCAAGTGTATGAAAGGGACAGCAAAATTTATGGAGGTGATAATTGTACCTAATGAATTTTTCGAATGAAATTTCCCAAGAGGGTAATTGGAAATAGAAGAGACACTTTTATTTGAAAACCACCAATATTTGCATAGAGGCAAGGTTTTGCCTGACTGTAGTGAGGCCAATCAACAGAGAATAGTTCCTAAGGACTATTTCCAAGTAGTATGATTGATTATCAATTGTTATTTTCCCCCACTCATTGTTTATTGCTTTAATGCTCATAGTTTGGGAAAAGCTAGCAGGGTACAAGCAGATATGTTCATTCTCTTTCTTTATAACTTCTTTCTTCTTCTATGGAATATTCTGTATTATCTTTCTTTATGTAAATAAAATATTTCAAAGTGACTGAAAGTAACATTTGGAAGGCAATTGGAGATAAACTCCAGATGTGAATTGATAGTGTACTTTATAGGTAGAGAATAGCCAGGACAATTTCCTCCCACTATTTTGAATTGATGTGAGCTGTATTCTGTTTTGACAGGCAGATTTTCTTTTTCCTCCGTAATGTTTGTTCCTAGCCTCCAGAGACATATTTAGCTTCAGAGAACTGTTCATGTTACAAGTGAATTAGACAATTTGCTTTCTTGTATTAGGCTCATTAGCACCCCTTCAAATGGAGGTAGAGTGTGTGTTATTTATCCATTACTAATATTTATAACACACCCACACATCATTGAGTGCTGCCTAAATGGCTGGTTTGCCAAAGGTATAAGCAAGAAATTCTTCAAGAAAATTGAAGGACCAGAAAATACCCTGAAATTTTTTTGGTTCATTATTTGCTAAAGTATGGTAGAACTACCACCAGGATCACGTGACATGCTCCTCAGTGGCATATGAGATGGCTGTAGTTAGTACTGGGAAGGTATTAAATAATTTACTGAGTGGTGTTCCCTCTGTTACTATAAAATATCAGGAAAATATATTCAGTAGAAAGTTTCAAGTTGATACTCTCATCTGTTTATCTCTATTTTCACAAAATGACAGTGAACATTATCAAGGATCTAATGCCATAGTTTAATTTGTATTTATTTCTATGAATACTTTATATTTTTAGCAGATAATAATGGCAGTAATTTTTAGATGTCACTCAGAAAAAGCCAGACAGGAAGGTGATTATTACAAATGGGAAATACTAATCTAGCCCCATATGGATGAACAGTCTGTTGCCCTGTAAAAGGGAATTTATTTTTTACTATAGTGCAGCCTATAGAGGAAACTTAAGGTGATATTCACATTTATAGTTAGTAATTCTTTATATTTACAGTAAAAAGTAGAAGGTTGTCTATTTCTGAAATGGTACGTAATTCATGTGCTTTTATACAAGGGAGTCAGCATAGCATACTGGTAATAGTATGGACTTTTGCACTCGGACTAAACTAGGTTTGAATCACAGGTCTACCAGTATGTGACAAGAGCAAGCAATTAACCTTTCTGTGATTTAATTTTTTCATCTAGAACGTAGTCAGAATGATATCAACCTCACTTCAGTGGAGATTTAATAAGTTAATGTAAACAAATTCCCATTATAAGTCTTGGTTGTATGTCTGAGCTGGTCACTAGTGGCTTGCAGCTCTTGGCTTTGGCATCTACCTACATGTAATGGGGACATGTCACTAGATTGTTCACCAATTAACTATGCAATGTCACATTTTCCACAAGAAGGATTATTCAGCTGAGTGGTTTCAAAGGTGGAAAGATGAAGGACGACTCTCTTCAACACTAAGACTTCATAGTCTGCCTTGATCTAGTTAGAGCTGACTAGTGGTGATGGTGGAGCCCTTGTAGTATTTCTAAGTGTTTTAAGAATTGATGGATCTCGGGCTGGTGAGATGGCTCAGTGGCTTAAGCGCCTGCCTGGCAAGCGCGAGGGCCCGAGTTCGACTCCCGGAACCCACATACGAAAAAAGGGCCGGTGATATCGCTCAGCAGCACGGGCACCTGCTGGCACGCGAGGTCCTGAGGTCGACCCCCCGGTACCCACAAAAAAAAAAAAAGAATTGATGGATCTCTGATGTCTCAGGTGCTGTAAATACCTTATATAATCTTCAAAATAGCCCTATAAGCCAGAAGAGAAAACTTTCGTACCTAGTTTCCATAAGTAGTAAGTAGTAAGTAGTAGAGCCAGGGCTCTACTGATAGATTTTAGAGAGAAAATTAACAAATAGTTCCTAGTAATATCTTAAATACTCTCAGCAATAGGAAGTGATATAGCACGGTGGTTAAGAGAAACAGACAATATCCTACCTGGGTTGAAAATGTGGCTCTACCACTTCCCAGCTAGGTGATTTGGGGTGTTAATTAATGTCAATTTCCTCTCAAATGGGATATTAATAGCACTCCCACAATAAAGTATCATAAAGGTTAAGTGAAAAACTCCCTATAAGCATGGTGAGACTGATATATAAAAATGGATATTACATGTTAGTTATTAATGTTATGATGTCAGTCAAATAGCTAAGTATCCAACAAATGCAGGTTGAAAAGATGAATGATATTGGGCTGACTTGCCCAATATTTAAAAATCCCAAGTCTCTTGACTTTTTTTTTTGTGGGTACCAGGGGTCAACCTCAGGACCTTGTGTGCCAGCAGGCACCCATGCCACTGAGCAATATCACCGGCCCTTTTCTCATATGTGGGTACCAGGGGTCGAACTCAGGACCTCGCGCTTGCCAGGCAGGTGCTTATGCCACTGAGCCATCTCACCAGCCCCTCTCTTGACTTCTTGCTCATGAGTGGTTCTGTAGCTACAGTTTTGCTTTTATTTGTACACTGGTGCAGTTTTTGATAAGTAGGGGTGTGTGTGCGTGTGTGTGTGTGTGAGAGAGAGAGAGAGAAACAAGTCTGCTATTTATACTTGTTATAACTACAGCAAATCATAAACTTTCGGTTCATTTAGTAAATATCACAACTATAATCTGCGAATTACTTGGACTCTGAAGTGTCTAGTGAAGAATTTAACTAAATTTTAAAAGCAATTGTACCTGCAGCATAGTCATGGTCATGATATTTAAGTGACCTATATGAATGCATTTGTAGTAGGCTTATTTCCAACTGCTTATTGTCACATACAACTTTTATCAAAGAAAGCTAGCATAATTTCTTGCATGACTTCCCGCCTGTATTCCTCTTCTCAGTGGTGGTGTCCACATGATTTCCAACTGTATTTTGGTTCAGGCCTTTCCTAGATCAGATAAGTATCCTGCTTGCTGCCTGAATTAAAAAAAACAAAAAACAAAACTACAATTTTAGTGTTTTAGGCTTTTAATACAGAGGCTTATTCCAATATTCTGCAATATCCTACACCCCGGGTTCTTAAACTTTAGCTGGATCAGTATCACCTGGTAGACTTGTTAAACACAGACTGTAAGGAAAGGGAAGCCTCCAGCAGTTTCTGATTTAGTAGGCCTAGAGTGGGACCTAAGGAGTTTGCATTCCTAACCAGTTTGCTGGTGATGGTGATGCTGTCGTTGTAAAGATCACACATTGAAAACCATTGTGTTACATGGGAAGGCATTCCCACTGGGAAACCTGTTTCTCCACTGTCTAGTGCTTGTGATTATCTCAGTGGTTCGGCTAGTGATAAAATTGTATGTGGAATATGCAAAACTTGTGAAATCTAAGTTCACAAATCAAAGCACAAGTTTATTTTAATTTCCCACCAAATTTAAAAATTCATTCAGAGGAAGGAGATAATTTCTCTTCCAAATAAAAACTCTGGCAGGTCTCTGATCTCTCTATTAACTTTAAGAGACAGGTAAAAATGCATTTTACTTGCTTGTTTTTATAACTAAAGGGTTGAGTCAAAGACATAATTCAAAACCCTGAACAGAATTTTATACAAATTCTCTTCATATCCCAAGCTTTAGCTTGCTTCAAGTAGCAAGTATGAATGTGGTAAATTCTCCTGTGTTTCTTGCCTGGAGCTTTTCTTTTTCCCCCACCAGCTGCTATTTTGAATTCTGGGGATGAGGAATGGGATACGAAGAAAGGAGATAGGAGGAGTTAAGAGAACAAGGTTGTTCTTTCTTCAACTGCCACCTTTTTCAGCAGGCTTTGTACTCTTGGAGTAAGAAAATGTTGTAGCTATTATATAATACTTTCACTAACTCATTGGAGGTTTTGCTTTTCTTCTACTCTTTCATGCTTGCCTTGACCTGGACGCATACATCTCTATTACAGAAAGTTTTATGGAATCCCTTCCTCAGCTTTTGTCAGGAATTGGCCTGTTGGCTTCCCTATCTTTGCTACTGGAGATTCTGATCCCAGAGGAAACCATGTTGGAGAGAAATCCCAGTAACTCTATGCCTTGTTTCTCTTCCCCAGGTCAACCCTCTTCCTGATCACAGGATAATTCATGCATGCTCCCCCCACCCCATTGTGAGAGTCCGTGACAATCCCACCCACTGGTACCTCTAAGGCTGCTGGTTAGTTCTTAGTTAATGAATTTCCCCAGGGAGCAGAGGTGATGGAAAAATGTCAGTGGATTAATTCTCTGCCTAGAAAAAATTGAATATTACCTTTTCCACATAGCGTCATAGAAAATTATTTCACCAGGCTGTAGCACTATCTGCCCTTCCCCTAGGAGGCTGCGTGTCTGCAGTAGAGGAAAAATTCTTTGTAAAGGAATCTCATTGCAAATCTTTCTTTACTGTGCTCCTTGATCTGGCTGAGAGGTCCAAGAGTTACAGAACTTGCTGTCATAATTCTTTTATAAATTCTTCAAGTGCTAATTTGGAAACTTGCCTTGTAATTTCACATTTATTGAAATATTGATGACTTGTTTAAGCTTAAATTTAATTCTGTTCCTCGAGTTCAAGCCACCCACCCAAAATACGTTTTCCCACACGTAGTTATACAAGCTCATTATGAATCAATTTAGCCAAACTCAACATGATTCAGCTGCATCTAATTATTAAGTTTATTCCAGGAATCTGCACTAACACTGGTGATGCAAACTTCAAAATATATATACCCTCACACTAAGGTGCTCACAGGAAAGACAGTCACTAAAAAAAGGAGCAAAACAGAAGAATTTTTCCCAGAGGAAAAATAGTTTAACATTACAGAAAACATATTACAAAAAACGGAAGAATTATTGACAGCTAATTTGAGTTGTGAAGATGGAAGGGAGCTCATCGAGGAGGAAGGCGAAGGTGTGAGATGACGGGAAAGCTAGCGTTGGGTATCCCCAAGCCTCAGTCTAGAGATTTGCAAATAATAGTATTTAGAAGACTGTGAGAATTACAAAATCTATACAAAATACTTAGCATTATACTTTGGGTTTAAATGTTTCTCTAAGAAGCAGTCACAAAGACAAAATTAGATATGCAAGGATTTTAATAGGGGAAATGCTTCAGTTGGAAGATTCCCAGATTTCAGTGTAGTCTAAGGAAGGTACCAAAAGGCTATAGAAGAGTCCTTGAGTCAAAGATGACAGTCAGAATCCTATGTCTGCAATGTACATTCCTCCTTTAGTATTGTTGCAACTATGGGGGCAGACTGTGGGATCTGTGCTGTGGGTTTCATAGTGCAACACCTGGGCCTCACACATGGAGGCCCTATACACAGGGTTTATGAGATGCATTTTCATAGCCAGCACATCTGGTATATAAATGGTGCTTATTATACTCCTGATACTTCAGGAAATAGAAAATATATGAGCCATATACAGACTAGCAGTAAAATGCTGGTATGTTGTAAAAGATAACTGGTATTAATTAATTTAAAGTGAAAGTTTAGTAAAAATGGATAATTGAAAGATAACAGGAACCAGATCCTTTGCAGTAGTTAGAATAGGTCAAACAACCTAACAACTACACTCTAACAACTACACTCTAATTTTGTAAAAGCTATATGCACAGCAAAAAAGATGATAATTTAAACTTATTTCTTGTGCATTTAGCTATTCACAAAAGCTGTTCCTGATAAGCAGGCAACTTGCCTTGTGTGGTGATTCAGTGTCCCAGAGCCCTTTCCACCTGATAGCTGTACCGTTGTCAAGCCTTGTGTTCTTTATCCACCTGGTGAAGGGGAAAGAAAGCAAGAAGGAGGCTATGAACTATAGAGGCACCCATCATGTTTGCTTACTTTCCATCTACCTGACATTGTTACTGGTCCATACCTACATATAAGGCAATCTACAAAGTCCATTTCCTTTTGGACATCTGCTTCCAAGTTAAAACTCTATACTAGTGAAAATAAAATATACGTTGGTGATGAGCTAGCACTCTTTTATTCTTTCATGTTGTGAAAGTTAATCCCGATATGTCAACATCGTTGGATTAAGAAATGCCTAGCAGATTAGTAGAGCACACTCCTAGGTAAATCGGGTAGACGGTTCCTAGCCTGTTCCTCTCTGGTATCACTCCCCTGCTTTGTTCCTTGGCTGCTATGACTAAGCAGCTTTTCTCAGTTACAACCTTCAGCCATGATGCTCCTGCTTTAGAGCCAGCTGACTATGGATGAATTTCCCCAAATCGTTAGCCAAATTAAAACACTCTTCCTTTAAGTTGTGGATGTTGAGTATCGTGTTTCAGCGACAGGACAGCTGACTGATATTCATGTCATCACTCACCTTCACTACTAAGGTGCTTAGATGAGTTATAATTGCTGGAGAGCCACCGAAAAATTTAAGCAGTAGAATGTTTCTGATGATATTTGTATTTTAAAGTCTTGAAGGCACCATGTAGCTGACACTACTCTAGGTATGATACCTGCATTCATACCAATTCCATGTGGTAGTTACCATAACTACAGTAGAATTGTTGATGAGAAAATGAAGCCTGCTGGGTTGAGGTAAGTGGTCCACAGCTACATAGCCTTTGTATGGCAAATACAGGACCCTTACCTAGGCAATCTGATCCCTAAGTCTGTGTTCTTAACCATTTTAACAAAATACCTGGGGAAATATGTTGGATACATTCAAGAATCCCTGCTGATTTCTTTGTGTTTTACAAGGCAATGAGATATACAATGAGACATATGCTATTAAGGACGAACTTAAGCCAGGGGGCTGCAGTTAAATGATATTTCCAGCCACCCATGTTACGAGCAGCTTTTATCCTTCCTGAAGCTATGCCTTAGCTCATTTGCAGATTAGATGTCTACTAATGTATCAGCTAGATTGAAGCAGGATAAAGATGGTTTCTTGTGACTTCCAGTGGATGGTATGGAGTGTGAAATAAGGTGTTGAAAGCCACAGCTAATAAGCTCAATGGGCATGCAGATCTAAAGAATTGGGGGAGCAGTGAACAGTCTATTTCATGGAAGGATGGTACTTTCTAAGAAGCCATTCCCTGCCTGCTGCTTTCCCTTCTGAAGTAGCCCGAAATGACAGTGCCAGGCTGTGGACAGTTCTCAACTGCTGCTCCCCAGGGACAAGGATGGAATGACACTAATTAAGAGGTGTGAAGATGTGAATGCCATTTGTCCTGCCCTTTGCTTCTTCCTTGATGCAATGGTGAGCTTTGACACCTGCAGGAGAGGTAGAGGGAAGCAATCTTTTAATTAGCTTCTTTCACTGGCATATACAGAGCTTCAATTTCAGAATGTTGAGATGAGTCAGTGGTGACTTTGTTTTCCTATACTTTTTAAACACAATGTAACTTCAAATTCTGTTGCTAAATTTTTTGTTATATTTGGCACTATATTTAGGCGTCCAAATAAGTGTAGCAGGGTGAAAAATAACATTGTCTGAATGGCTGGCAGCAGAGTATCTCTTAGAGAGAGAACAAAATGAATTTAGACAAGTACCTGGATAAAACATTTAAGATGTAGAAGGTGGGGCCTTGAGAAAATGACTAAGAAAGCAATAGTATCAAGAAAAAAGCTTGCATGTAAATATTTTGCATAAGAAATAAGCAGGAATTTGGGAAAGGGCAGAAGCATAGGAGAGAGAAAATCTGGCAATGTGGTGGCAGGACAAGCTGGAAGGAGGATGGTAGCCAACCGGAGGCTGTATGTCCTTGTGCCCAATTTTAATCTTCCCGCCCTCTCTCCCTCCCTCTCTGTCTCTCTGAACAAAATGATGTGATTATTTCAGAAACAGGAGAGCAAGAGAAAATGAGACCAATAATAAAGCAGGAGAAGGACTATATTTCAGAGAAGGCTCTCAGTTTTCCTCAATGTGTGACAGGATGTCTGAAATGTCTGAAAGGATGGCCTTAGCAGACACCTGAATGCCACAGAAGAAAAGCAATCCAAACTGCAAGGAGTTCTTGTGGTCATATACAGAAAAACCCTGTAGTGAAATGACACGTTGGGTGGTTGGTCAAAGCAGATATACTTGTCGTCTCATATCCCTCTTAGTCTCCATGGTTATGTACATGAGCACGCTTAACTCCATTTCTTAGATTAAAGTGAACCATACCATGAAGGACAGAACCCAGGTTCTGGGCCAAACACAGATGAGGTAGAAAACTGCCTCTTCTATGAGGTTATTTTGCCTCAGGTTTTTTTTTTTTATGGCACTTATAATTTGCAATAATTTTTTAGTTGGTTTCTCTGTTTATTGTCTGTTTATTGAGTAGAAAGCAGGCTTCAAAACTCATGGAAGAGTGACAGTGTCTGGTTTGTTGTTACTGTATCCTTACTGCGTGACACATAGACACTTAATATACATATCTTGAATGAATGCATTAACCATTTATTAATCTTCTGCTTAGAAACCTGAAAGGAATGGGAGTGGGAATAACATTTCTCGTACTATCAATTGTTAGAATAAGATAACACAGGCATTGAGATGTATATGATCAACAAATACAGTGAATGCTTAAATAAAAAGTATAGTAACAGATGTATTTTCACTAACACTCCTCCAAATACTCCCATTGGCTTTGAAAACGCTTATCCCGGGCGGGTGAGATGGCTCAGCTGCGTAAGCGCCTGCCTGGCAAGCGCGAGGGCCGGAGTTCGACTCCTAGAACCCACATACGAAAAAAGGGCCAGTGATATCGCTCAGTGGCACGGGCGCCTGCTGGTGCGCGAGTTCCTGAGGTTGACCCCCGCTACTCACAAAAAAAAAAAAAAAAAAAAAAAAAACTTATCCCATTGCTCTTGCCACTTCCTGAAGCAATTCTGGAAGTCCTCATTTGTGAGTATTTTAAATTGTGCTGGCATGGCTGCCACTATGTCCTGAATTGATTAAAAACCTTTACCTTTTATGGTAATTTTGACTTTGGGGAAGAGCCAGAAGCTGAACAAGTCCAGCTCTTTAGAATAAGGTGGATCAGACACTCGAAAGTTCTTATAAGTCTGCCTTTCTATTGGATGGTGCTTGGCAGCAGCAGTCTCCATATTTTTGATCACACCTCATAAAGGGACTAGTCTGGCTTCTAACTACAACATGCTTCTCTGCATGTTTTTGCCATGAGAAGGTCTGTAAGTGAATAGTATTATTTTGTTAAATGATAGTTACCAAAGGAAAAAGCAGTCGCCAAATCTAGAGCAGAAAATGAAAAACAAAGCCTAGAACATATTCTTGGAATGATCATGAAGAAAAAGCTACCTGCAGAAGAAACTAGAAGGAATAATTCAGACCATCAGGAAATGGGTAGAAAAAGGAAAGGACATCGTAGAAACCAAGAGTGACTAAGAGGACAAGGAACTCCCTGCTTGAATATGGTACCTAGCTTTTGAACTGTAGGTCCCAATTTAAAATTTACAAATGGGAAGATATTCAGCAATTTCTTGTTGGGGATAATTGTTAATGGAAGCAGACTTGATCTGTTTGCAGAGTCTAAGACTAATGGCAAGAAATACAAGGAACCTGGCTCCTGGGTGGTGTGAAGGACAGGGATTCACCTAGGATTTCACGGTCCAGAGTCTTTGGACCAAGCAGTCACTGCAGCAGATTTTGGGACTGCCTTTTCTGATCTTTATTTTAAGTTATGCATATTAAAAATATTTTAACTATAACTATAAGCTATAGTATTGTACATGCATATTTTTTGTTTGGTGAGGGAAATTCTAAGCATGGATGCAGGCAAACTTGGACACTAAGTTTAGTTTTGTCTTTATAACAGTACATGATTTATGGCAATCCTAAGACCCTCTCTGAACCCTCATTACCTCATATGTAAAATGAAACATTACTGTAGTAACATTTTTTAATATGTTTTAGTGAGTCTTGAGAATTTTATTCTGCCTCTTCCAATTATGGGATTCTATTCCCTCTTTCTGTTTCCCGGGTTCCTTCTCTGTTTTTAGGGGTTCTTACAGTTTTTAATCAGAAGCACACATGGTACATGATCTAATGTCACTCCTGATGGCCAGTCCTTGGGGAGGTGACACATACTGACACAGTTAAATCCTCAGTGGCACCCATGGGGAGACACAGATAACAAAGGCCTTTCAATCTGGCATGAATATTCACTTCCACGTGGAGATGTGGTACCTGGAGATGACAGAGGAGATTCTGTGTGGCTCCTGAACTTCTTAACAATGCAGAGAACTTGACTTCCATTCACCAGGCTCTCCCTATGTAACCGACATCTCCAACTATGAAAACTTCTTAGGTTCTCCTCTTCTTGCCCGATAAAGCTTACAGCTTATGTAACTCAGTTCCAGACTCATTATATCTGAACAATTTGTTGCTGTGTTCTCAGGGGCTTACGTTTCAAACCTTCCTTGGAGGTGTGGAGAAATATGACCCTTCCCTTCTTCAGAGAAAAGGAAGAAAGCAAAACAATTACTCATCTGTATTAAGGCTGTCCGGACCGGCAACAATTTCTATGCTAGACTGGATCATCGCGGAGGTCTTTTCTAGCTCTAATTTACTCTTAAATTGAAGCCAAGAGCAATACAATGTCACTTGCTTTTTTACCCAGGGAACACTAATTGCACTGTGAAAACTCGAGACCCTTTAGGAATTAGATCTATTAAAACATTCAGGCTCTAAGACACAGAGGGGAGTGAATGGCAGCTTGTAACCTACATTTTCACAATTGTGGCTTAGTGGACTTATGACATCAAACCGCTACTGCACATTACTGAGAAAGACGGGGGTGGTTTAGAAAGCCAGTGTCTCAGAATTTCTTATGAATTTGATAGTTATCTAAGCTAATTAGCATGCTGATTCTTTACTAATAGAGGCCCCAGGAATTGTTGGAGGGAATTTTCACAGGGAAGTGGGGCAGGAGAAAATGACAATGAAAACACAATCGGTTGTTTCACAATTTGAGAGTCATAAGCAGACATCTGAGAACTTTTCCCAGGGTAGACTGACATTTTCCTTCATAGCTCTGTCTGTTTAATCAGTTTTCACCACACTGCCGGAATCACGACAAGTATTACCATTCTGAGTTCATTCAGTCAACTAAAGTATTCCAGTACCATCTGTGGGCCATTCTAAGGTGCTAGGATTCCTAGGTTAGAATCTAGGACATGGTACTTGACTCAGTGCTTTATGTATGAGTTTGTGGAAAAAAGAGAGCTTATTTTTTCATTAAATAATTCATATTTCCATTAATTCATTAATCTAGCCATCTGTCCAACCATCCATTATTAGCTTCTGTGCATTATGCATTAAGCACTGTGATAGGCAACAAGAGGCTTAAATACTTCTAGTTGAAAAAAAAGGTCAAAAAACAGGAAAGAAGCACATATTTCATTTTATTGTCAGCTGGTGCTGAGCTACCAAGGGTGTGTGCATTTTCAGATTTTTTTTTCTTGAGAGGAAATGGCTGCTGTGAGCAATAATCTGGGACCAGACTGCCATTCCTATCACTATGAGAGATAAAAAGGTCTTAGTACTGTTCCTGGGAAGAAGCAGGAGTCCCTAGGGAACAGGAGGGCTCCTCAATTTCTCTCTCTTTTTTAGGCTCCCAGAAAGCAACATTTGGGACTCCACATGGGGCAAACATCTCCTCAGACTCCCCTCTGCTACTATTCTCTCACTACATATTCTTTTTTTTAAGAGTTGGAAATTTTACTGAGAGAGATAGCTCATTAGAGATAGGAGGGGACTCAAAGGTGGGTTGCCACAGAACACATTTTTTTTGAAAGTTTTATAGAGCAAAATCATGAGGTGGGTAAAACACGGGTCAAATTACAATCAACCAATAGGATTATAAACCAGAGCCACTTAGATAATATTTTTTTGCATTTTAAAAATTTTATTGGTACATTTTAGATATATATAATAACATTCATCATAGAGAATTTGTACCTGTATGTGATATATCCTGCTTCTTCTTTTTTTCCCATTTCCCTCCCCCCTCCAACCCCTCTTCCTCACTACATATTCTTGAAGGATTTAGATGCTGCTCTAATGTAATGAAAATTTGATTAAGAAGCTCAACACATACTCCTCCAAGGGAGGCACTCAGATGAAACTACATAAGTACGACTGCCTAAAATCAAAGCAATTAACCTAGAAAGTAATACATTTAGGACTTCAATCTCTGATCTATCTTCACCTACAGAAGGAATTCATGAAGTTTGTATTTTTATCCAAGATATTGTACATTCTCATTTCTCTTCCCCAAAGTTCAGATAGTCCTTTGCCGGTCGGGAGAGGTCTTGACAGCTATATTCATGGACTTCTTGAATGTATTTTTTGTGAACAGACAAAAAATTCAAAAAAACAGGCAAACCCAAACTTCATTGTCAACAAAAGCCCAAGTGCTTATCTGAAAAATAAGAATAACAGGACCTCCTAGGACTGTTGTCAGGAGTATGTGTAATATTGTGAAGGTGATACTTAAAAGCTTGGCACATGGGCCGGGGATGTAGCTCAGTGGCACAGGCACCTGCCTGGCAAGCTCAAGGTCCTGAGTTTGATTCCCGGTACCAAAAAAAAAAAAAAAAAAAAAAAAAAAAAAAAAAAAAAAAACCTTGGCACATAAACAGTATTCAACAGCTGGTACTGCCTCCCCTTTCTTTGTCTCAAGGAGAGTGTCTGTACCTTTTAGACTCTAGGAAAGGTCAATAATACTTGCCTGAATTCATCCTGGGAGATGGAATGATTATCAGACACTCACCTGAAAAATGGAAAGAAGGAGAAATGAGAGGAGAAAGAAGACTTAGATGATACTGGGTTTCCTTAGGTACATGGCTGCCTCACTGAGGGAGCATCATCTGGAACTGGCTGTTTTATAAAAGTGTGGGTAACACTATGAGGCTCCTCACATTCCTGGGATGCTGATGCTGAGGCACCAAGATTCAGATTTCAGGACAGGTAGAACGGGAAGTCCCTCTTGCTGGGAGACTTCAGCAGTGAGCATTGTTGGTGTTATCTCAGTTTTTTCTGCTCTGGGACTTTATGCTGCATCAGAGTTTTGGAGCTGGGCTCTCCCAGAACTGACAGCCCCAGGGTACAGCCTGCTCTGCTTGATTTATGCCATGCGACGAGACCATAGCTGAATTGAGAGTCCAAACTCACTCTTTGCAACACAGCAGAACCTAGGACGGTGCTTATATATGTTTTCTCTGTATTACACAGACTAGGGTAACTTACTAGGGTAAAATCTCAGGTTGGCCATTCCTTCAACGTTTTTGAGCCTTAGTTTCTATGCCTCATCATAGAACTAGTAATACCTAATTAGTATTGAAGGTTAAAAATGCACCCAAAGCAATACTTGACTCTTAGCAAGGACTGGTACATGATAGGTATTATATGTGTGCTTTGCTTCCTTCTTTCATGCTGTCCCCTATGCACAACACCTTGGAATTAAACAACTCCATGGACTTCATGAGGGAAAGTCTTTTCAGAGCCTCTTAAAGAGGTGATCATGGGAATAAAGTTGAGAGTTTCCTTCAATTTGCCTTTTAGGTAGCGTTCTCCTTTACCAGTGTAGATGGTACTCAGGAAAGGCTGAAACCATCCAAAGTTAAAAGGTAAGGGACTCACTATTTCAGAACATTGGGCAGATATTGTCTGGTCTCTGCTCAAGTCCCTTGGGACTTGCCAAATTCATTGCTTTTCAGCTGAATTCCAGCTCTCAACATTTGTATCTCTTTCCCAAAGACTTTCTCAGAAGTTGAAGAAAGGTTTGTTGCAAGTAGGCTGAGAGTGCTGGGAATTAACATCCCCAGGAAAGCATCATTTAAAAATCTCAGCTCCTTTGCTGCTCAGGTGGGATAAATCTGAAGTGTATGTTTTCTAGATTCCTGAGATTTCCCATGAGACCAAACTACCTTATCCACAGTGGTATCTGGAATGTTGAATGCATCCTGTATTTGCTGGTTTTCCTCATCTCTTGCATAACATTGAACTCTGTAGGAATTTAGAAAGCATTTTTATAAATGTCATCTGTTGCACATCTCTCCCTTGCTGATGCTTCTTGGATCTTCTAAATAAACTACTTATTCTTGAATATTAGTTTCAGGGTCTATTTCTGGGGGACCCCGATGTCATACAATAGACTTAAGCTCAAAGGAAAAAAAACAGTCACCACCATATGGCGCTCTCATTTGCTATTGTCTCCTTAGCACCTAGGATATTCTGGCTCAGAAAAGTCTCTCCATACATAATCATTAAGGAATAATCATTAAGGTAGCATTTTAGTCCTTGAGGAAGTAAAGTAGAAAAATATGTATTATCTTAAGGAGTAAACTAGCATTAATTTCTATTACAATTAACTGCTTAAGATTTTAGAAAATACTTCCATAAGTAGGTCTTTCAGTTACTGACAACTGTAGTTTACATATGAAGAACACATTTATCTGTTAAGTTGGAGCCAGAGACACTGCATAAGCCAGGTTGCCATTGTCTCTTCTCTTGAATTACTCTGACTTGGGTTCTTAACCTGGGATTCATGGGTGGACTCTGAAGATTTAGTATTTATATTCATATGTGCTTTATTTAAAGGGGATCCTTATCTTCCACCATGTATTAACTTTTCTGTTGCTGGCATACTATGCCTGACACTCACAATTTAAAGGAGGAGAGGTTTACTTTGGCTCATGGTTTTGGGAGATTCAGTACATGGTCAAATGGCTCCAAGGCAGGAACATTATGGAGGAAGGGTGTGATAGAGCAAGATGCTTAATTCAAGGTGGCAGGGAAGCAGAGCAAAGGAACAGTGCCAGAAAGGAAGGAAAAAGGAGGTAGATATAGTTACCATGGTCACACCTCCATGACCACCCAGATACACCCAGGAATCAAGTTGACACTCTACCTTACCCATCATGTATACTCACAAAGAGGTCTGTGATGCAAATAAAGAATCATTGTGCCACTAATAGTACCTTATTCTTTAGTTATACTTATGATGGTAAAAGCTTTCACTATTTCCACTTACTATATCTGCTTCACCATAATTTATTGGACTTGGGGACAATCTAAACTTCCTTAATGAATTCAACAAGTATCAGTTGGGTTCTTTCTTTCTTTCTTTCTTTCTTTCTTTCTTTCTTTCTTTCTTTCTTTCTTTCTTTCTTTCTTTCTTTCTTTCTCTCTTTCTTTCTCTCTTTCTCTCTCCATCTCTCTCCCTCCCCCCTCCTTGCACACCCCCATCCCTTTCTCTTTTTCTCCTTCCCCCTCCATTTCTTTCTTCCTTTGTGAAAAAATGTTGAGACATCTCTTGTCTCTTAATATGCATATTAATACTATTGTATTGCCTACTCTTGGATATTGCTGAATTTTCAGTTTTAACTCAAGACTTGTCAATATTGGACAGCAATCAACTTTCTATCTTATCATCCATCAGTTCCCTCTATCTTTCTCAACTGTTCAGTGAAACTGGACCAATTTTATTTCCCCAAACTTTCCTTTACTCTTCTTCCTTCTATATATCCTAAGCTCCATTTGAAATGTCCCTGAGACTTCCTGCCAGTTGTAATACTATAATTACTTCAAGGCTTAACTCAAAATGGTCTTTCCTCTGCCAAACATTTCTTTCTTAACATAGAATGATTGTTTATAATGATAGCTAACATTTATTGAAGGGTTAAGATGCACCAAGTACAGTGCTAAGAAGTTTTTGGAAAATATTTAAACCAAAACCTTTTAACATTTAAAAAGATTAAGTAGGGTTAGCCTCTGTAACAAATAAGACAAAGCAAAACAAAAAATCTCAGTGGCTCCACAAAACTGAAACTTGCGTGGTGGCACAAGCCTATAATCCCAGCATTTAGGAGGCTGAGACAGGAAGATCACTGCAAGTTTGAGGCCACACTGGGCTACATAAGCAAGTTCAAGGCCGGTCTGGACTACATAGTGAGACCCTGTCTCAAAACAAAAAACAAAACAAAACAAAACAAAAACAAAAGCACCCTGAAACTTATGTGCCCTGTATATAAAGTCTAAGTAGTGTTTCTAATAAGAAGATAACAACAGGGGATTTAGGAACTTGGCCCTTTCCATTTTGTGCCCCTATCATCCTTAACAAGTACCTTCTAAGTTTGTTGGCTTGGAGATAAAGACCACATAATCATATGGGGGGATCTTGTATGGGCTAGCCCAAGATATGACATATATAATTTCCATTCTCATTCCATATCTAAAATTTATGATTGGGAAATGTAAACTGATTTATGCCTAGGAGGAAGAGGAAATTAATTTGGTGAAAATTTAAATGGCATACTGCTAGTGTTACAGTGCGAATGTGTCCTCTTGCAATTCATCTGTCGATACCTAATCCTCACTGTGAGAGTATTTGAAGTTGAGGCCATTGGGAAATGATGTGGTCATGAGGGTGAAGCCCTCATGAATGGAATTAGTGCCCTTATAAAAGGCTTCAGAAAGCTTCTTCATTTGGAGAAGCAACAAGAAAATGATAGCTTATGAACCCAAAAGCAGGCCCTTAACAGACACTGATCTGTCAGGATTTTCGTCCTAGGCTTCTAGCCCTGAGAACGGTGACAAATGAGTTTCTATTGTTTAAAAGCCACGTAATCTGTGGCATTAGTTGTAGCAGTCTAAACAGAACAAGACAGTAAGTGACAGAGCCATGACAATATTGAATTTTACCTGAGCCCTGGGCTCCTGGAGAAGAGCGACAGTCTTCCGCCTACTCCTTCCTGTTGTAGGAAATGACTTATTGCAAAGAAACATCTTTCCTCCTGTGATTCAGGTGAGACTCAAAAGTTCCCCCTTGTTCTCCTGTGACAAGGTCAGTCACAAATGCTCCAAATTCATAATTTTTTGTCTCATAAACGATAAGCTGAACAGTTTTGTCTCCACTGTTATTGAAGCTTTGATTAAGTCTCTCTTTTTCCCCACCATTTCTGAACTTTGGCCCATCCTCAGCTTGCGACGATGTATAACCCTGCTGAACACCCTCCCGAGGACAGGCTGGCCTCAAGGTAAAACATGCTGTCAAATCACAGCCTCTCCACCCTCGTCACACTCATCCCGCATCCTCACAGAGATTCTTCCTAACGCTATGTACCCCTCTCTTTAAAAGGAAAACCTCTTTCTGCTTGACTTTGAAACATTTGCAGATTTTTTGGTCAGAGTCTTCTCCCTATTGCCACAGTCCCTTTCCTTGCTCTTGCAATAATCTTTTAGAATAAAATCTCTCCTGTGAAAGTCTGCGTTTGTTTTTATTTGACTGGAGAAATCTGACACCAGAGTTTTGAACTTCATTTTACTCTCATACTGTTCCCCGTGCCAGAAATGCCTAGCTGCCTGACATGTACATGGTGTCCCTACCCTTCCAAGGTGAAGGGTTGTTGTGCCAGGAAAGGGTTACCCAGTATGGCACTACAGTTTTCAGCCCCTTGCTTTTAGGGTTGGGAGCAAATCACTTATTGGAATGTGAATGTATACGATGTATCATTGGAGGCAGAGCTGGCTCTCTGTTGAACCTTCCTTCTTTTTCCCCTTCATATGGGAAGGTGCCAGCATCATAAAAAAGAAACCACTTGATGTCATTCTTTAGAGAAGAGAAGAGCAGAAACATCTGGATTGGTCTTTTGAAACTGTGGCAGGTGACAGACAAGTACACCTCTCAATATTGTTTATTTTTCATACAGATATCTTTGTTTTTTGTCCCACCTTTAGAGTACTTATCACACCTTACTAGCTTTACAATTAGGTCTCTCTGTAACATTGTATGTTTTTAAGACAATCATGGGCTTGTTAATGGACAAAATTTAGCAGTTTCTGACATATCAAAGGTTGAATCTTCAGAGTGAATTATTTTCAAAACAATCTTTTCATACAGGCAGGACAAATATTCATTTTTATTATAGCAATAATACAAACTTTTGGAAAATTAAGTTTAAAATACATTTTGATGTCATTTTCTCTGTTACCATATTTGTGTATTTTACTTTTAATATATTTTTGATATCTGCAAAAATAGTATACATGCATTTTTGGTACTTTTGCAACTGAATTTTATAACATGCTTTATTTTTGCATGTTGCTACTTTATCTCCTTGACCATTGTTTTTAATCCCTTTCATAGAAGTGAATATAGTATGATTTATTCATGTGCTCCCAGTTTGTACTATGCAAATATAGACTCAGTAAAAAATATCCTTATGCGTAGAGAATTTCCATGAGTTTATTTATGTCATTTCCTTAGAATAAATTTTCAAATGTAATATGACTATGTCAACATGAATGTTTTTATTGTTGATACATACTACCAAATTGCTGCTTAGAAGGTTTGTACCTGTTTACAAAAAGAAAAAAAAATACTGCACTTTTGCTAGCATGTTGAAATGTGGAATATCTTTGTTTAGATTTATATAAAATGTCTCATTGTTCTAAATCACATCTCATTACTCAGAAGAGAAATGCTTTTGGATTTTTTTTTTTTTAGTTGTTTCTTGTCTTGTGAATTTTCTATTTGTATCCATTCTAACGATTTTTTTATTCAGAAAAATGTACTATGCCAAGCAATGTGCTGGAAGGAGCAGTGAAAAATGAGAAGTCTTTTTTTTAAATTTTTTTTGTGGGTTACGGGGGTCGACCTCAGGTGCCCATGCTGCTGAGCGATATCACCAGCCCTTTTTTTGTATGTGGGTTCCGGAAGTTGAACTCAGGACCTCGCGCTTGCCAGTCAGGCGCTTACGCCACTGAGCCATCTCACTGGCCGGAAAAGTCTTTGCTTATAACAATTGTTCATCCTAGTGGGAAGAGAAGGAAAATCAACAAATAAGCAAGTAAGTGATTTATGTCATAAGGCCCGTGAGGGAAATTCATGATTGGTGAGTGCTTTATTTAAGGTGGCTGGGGAATCCTTTCTGCAAAGAAATTTTAGCTGTGATGTGAAAAATATGAAAGGACCAGACATGATAACTCACTATCTGAGTGATGATATCTGGAAGATGAGAACTGTAGATGAAGAATGAAGAAGTATAAAGGAATGGAAGTGCAGCTACTTTTGTTAAGTTCTCCTCTGGTGGGCACAGCAGTACGTGATCACCATTTTGGAGGAAGGAGTGCACACTGAATTTCCTACTCAACTTCTCCCTCAGCTAGCCACTCCGTGCAAAGCGTACCTACTCAACCTCATGTGCACCCCTGCCTACTGCTTCCTTAGTTTCTGCCCCTGAATCTTCTTGCTTTTCATGGCTTCTGATGCCTAGTACTCTTGTTTATAACCTCAGATCACATGTATCCTGAGGCCACTGAAGGTTTTTCTGGGTAAATTCCTTTTAATTTTCTATTTACTGTTTGATTTTCTGATTAACCCTCAAATTAATTCGTGGAAATGAGATTCCGATTGGTCAAACTGATCTTATTTGGAAAGAGCCTTTTACTCCAAGTGATCTTATAAGTCTAGAGTTTTGACTGTTTTTGGATCAGGATCTCATAAAACATCTCTTTGGATAGTAAATGAGATCACCTGAAATCCAAGGTAGTTACCTAGACTTGCCTTCTTGTAAGGCTTTGGGAAGGTTGGGACCATTAGTGACTTATCCAGATCCAGTTTGAACTAATAGATTTTATTTGTACTTACATTTTGCCCTTCTATACAGGGAACCTAGAGAAGCAGAAACAAAAACAGTGACAGCATAGTTGATGATGTAGTCAAACAAAAAAATTAAATAAAAGAATAAAAAATCAGGGAAATAGAAAAGAGCACAAGTGATTTGACCACTGTGGTTAGCACGGTTGCTTAAATGTGCTTCATATTTGTTCCCAAGCTTCTTGATATTCAAAAAATGAAGAGAACTAAGATAAATTTTATGTGTAATATTAAAGGAAAAGAAATTATTGTATTCATCAATCTATTGGGTGCCAGAGGCATTAAGACTATGTTGAAAGATCTGGCAGGAGCAGAAATCAAAATGCATGTAGGTCATGTCTTCATTAATAATGCTTCTTAATTTAGCAGAGTATGTTTAATACTTGCTTCATTGCACTATAACTCAGAACAGAATTTCTAGGTAAGCAAATCCTCATGGATTATAAGCCTAGTATTTCCCTTGATGAGAGTGCAGAAGTGTTCACAGAAGCAATTCTTAGCAAGCCCAGTACCGTTACATGGAGCGACAAGACTAACTTGAATGTGTCCGCTCTGCTCAGATCTTTGTTTCAAGATCTCAGATACTTGCAGCTTATTTTGACTTCCATGATGAACTATTTTTACTGAAAGGAGAGTTTATGAACTTTTTGTTTATATTAACATTCCTTCAGTCCAGGCCATGGTGATGGGAAAAACATTGATCTGAATGTAAATAAGGCTGGATTTAAGGTCAGATCTTGCCACTGACTTACCTTGTGTGGTTTCAATTTCTCTCTTTAAGATTATTAAGGGGCCTGGAAATGTCAGTATTTCTCAATGCTTGTCTCAGAATCATTACTGGAGGGATTGTACCCCCTGCTTACTAAATCAGATTCACTGCAGATTAGCCCTGACATTCTGCATTTTAACAGATATTTAGGTACTTACTTCTTTTATATTATTTATTTTTAATTATAATTTTAACTAAACATAATTATGGGGTGCAGTAATATCATCTTCACATGTTTCTGATGCTGGTCCAAGTTTGAAAACTTACTCTGTTTGATGATCCTGTAGATCATTTCCAAAGGGCCGGGGATATAGCTCAGCGGCGCAGCACCTGCCTAGATCATTTCCAGCTCAATATTTATTCCAGTCACACTTCTGAGTAAATAATTATATCTTTCCTTGTGGTGGAATTTTTCAGCCATGCAGTATGAAAAATGAACACAGAAACAAAAGAAAGATAAGAATTTTATTCCTATTTAGACACATAGCCAACTCATTCTTGAGAGCATTATTCTGCTCAAACCTCCAGGTAATTTCTACATTGTTCTATTTAACCGCTGACATCAGTAAAAAGCTCTTTGTTGAAATATTGACCTAGTGCATAGCTGGAGGCTTGTTTGTAGAGAGCTATAAAATGGCGAAAAGAGGGTTCTGTCAAAAATTTTAAAATGAGCTTCAAGTATGTCTAAATATCTGTGAGAAAGCCATTTTGATTATTTACAGATAGTTGACTTCCGTGACTATTACATTGCTAAGATAATTCTCTCTTCTGCAACCTGGTGCTCATCATGCTGCACACTGTGTATAAACTGATGAAATGGTCTCTCATTTTGCCTGAGAAGGACAAATCTGAGCAAGGCTTTTTCTGGTTTAGGCTATAGTTTTGTACTGAAGTGCAGTATACATACATGATATTTACTATGTGCAAGATTTTCTCTTAATTTGAGATACAAAAGTTCATTTAATCTTCACAGCAACTTTATGAATCCAATCCACATAAGAGGATAGGAAACTTGGGCTCAGTGATGTTATACAGTGTGCTTTGTAACACACAGCTAGTAAGTGGAGGAGTTGGAACCAGAAAATGATTTTGATTTGCTGGCATTGAGAGAGCATGCATGAGGAAAAAACTCCCACATCTGATAGAGGTGTAAGGAAGCAAAGTGTCATTTTACTAAGTGGTCAGACCTTTACTATGAGTGATGACTCATGATAAACTCAATCTCATCCTGACCTTGGCTTCCACCCAAATACCTAGACACCTTTACTGATGACTTGTCCTCTCTGTCTTCCTTTACTTTACCTCTAAGAAGTGATAAAATTGGTGGTCCTCTAAAACTCAGAGCTTAGGTGAGGCTAAAATCTAATGAACAATGCAGAAACATAAAAGTTAATATTTTCACCCTGGGAGGCTGAAGTGGGTAAATCACCAGTTCAAGCACTGGCTAGACAACTTAGTGAATTAGCAATACCTTTTCTCAGATAAAAAAAAGTAAAAAGGCCTGGGATGTAGTTTAGTGCAAAGGTCCTGGATTTAATCTCTGGTACTACCATCACTACCACAGCCACCAAAAAAAAAAAAAAAAAAAGAGTTAATATTTTCTGGGACCAGTTATTATTATGACATGAGCAATAAGTAATGGGCAATATTCTGATAAGAGGGTCAAAAAGTGGAGAAGGACTTTACTTCTAAGATAAATTTGCTCTATGGAAATCTATCATTAAGTCTTCTTGGTCCTTGGTCTCATCATATCCAAAATAAAGGGTTGAATTAAAATCAGTGCTTTTTACAAACTATTTTGTTCTTAAGAAGGAAGAGGTAAATAGGCAAATTAAGAACATGCACTATCTATGCTGCATGCTGGTTTTAGCAATTTACTGGGCATATTAAGTGCATAAGAAGCCCTGCATCAAATAAGACCTGCCTTGTTTTTTAGTTAAGATTTCTAAATTAATTTGATTACATGATTTTCCAAGCTCTTCACATGAAAAACATTTCACGGAGCACACTTTTGGGAATGCTAGATTATATGATTTTGACATTTTAGAACATAACATTTTATGATTTTTCAAAGTTCTTACTGATGATTGGATGATCTTTGTTGTGGAAGAGTGTAGGAAGAAAACACTGAGCCCAATGTATGTAAGCCCATGTATGTAGGATAGCAAAATAAGAAATGAAAAAAATGCATGTCTCATTAAATCTTAGTCCTTCTGAGGTATGTCAAGTGAAATCTACTTTGTGCTGAATTGAACTGAATGTCTACAGAGAGTTTTCACTTCCTAATTGCCAGAAGACAGTTAACATCTCAATTGGAAAAGAGCTCATCAGACAAGAACAATTAGCTGGTCTCTAATTGTGGATGAAATTCTCTGAAGAAATCTGTTGTAACTATTAGTCTACCAACTAGGAGCACCTAGTCATAATCCTGTCTGTGTATTCCCTCTTTTGGTAGCTAAGCTTGCTTAATGCTCAAGATTTTGGTTGGGGGAGGTAGCTCAGTGGCACAGCAAGTACCTGGCAAGTGCAAGCTCCTGAGTTCGATTCCTGGCACCAAAAAAGAAGATTTAAAAACCCAATTCTGTCTCTCACTAAAAGAAAAGTGAATGAATCACAATTTATTTGTCTTTTTTAATTGTAAAAAGAAGAAAAAAACCCACAGAATTTCAAAACAAGATAATAGGGTATCAATAATTAATACATTGCAAACTGTTATCTTCTGAGTAGTTACTCAGGGTATGAGATATATGCATGCGATATTGTCCAAGCAATATTAGCATAAAACTTTCTTTTCAGTGAACTAACAGACGCCAGCAGTATATCTATCTTAGCATCATATATATATATATAGTTTTGTTTTCCTTTTCCCTGCCTTCCTTTCCCCTTTCCATCACAGTTTCTCTTTACTTTTGAACAGTTTCTTCTCAATTCACAATATCTATTGTACATTTTGGGTCCTATTTACTTGTTCAGCTTCTCACACTAGTGAGACTATACGATGCTTACACGTGTGGGTCTGATTTATTTCACTTAGGAGTATGGTCTTGAGTTGTATCCCTTTACCTCTAAAGGTCTCAAGTTTATCCTTCTTTATGGCTAATACTCCATTGTGTAAAAATACCACATCTCTTTTATCCAGTCCTCAGTTGATTGGCATTTGGGTTGCTTCCAGGATTTAGCTATTACAAATTGTGCTGCTATAAACATGGATACACATATATCGCTGTAGTATGATGTTTTTAGTTCTTTTGGGAAGATACCCAGGAGGGGAATAGCTGGGTTGAATGGGACCTCTAATCCTAGTTTTTTGAAGAATCCCCACACTGATTTCCACAGTGATTGTTCCAGTCTACACTCCCACCAACAGTGGAACAGTGTTCCTTTTCCCACATAGCCTCTCTAGCATTTGTTATTGGTTGATTTCTTGATGATAGCTATTCTTTCTGGGGTGAGATGGAATCTCAGTGTTGTTTTAATTTGCATCTATTGAATAACCAATGATGTTGAACATTTTTTCATATATTTATTTGCCATTTGTATTTCTTCATCTGAGAAGTGTGTGTTCATCTCAGATGCCCATTTTTGGACTGGGTCTTTGAATTTGGGGTGGGCAGATTTTTTTTAATTCTTTATATGTTCTATATATAAGTCTTTTGTCTGAGGAACTGTTGGCTATAACTATCCCCATTCCATGGGTTGTCTTTTCACTTCATTGGTGATTTCTTTTGTTGCCCAAAAGCTTTTTAATAGGGTGAGATCCCATTTGTTGATTCTTTGTAGTATTTCCCATGTGGTCTGGGTTTTGTTCATGAAGTCTCTGCCTATCCCTATGTCTTCAAGACTTTTACCTATTTTCTCTTCCAATAGATTTAGTGTTTCTGTTTTAATATTTAGATCTTTGATCCATTTTGATTTTAGTTTAGTGCATGGTGGTAGACATAGGTCTGGTTTTAGTCTTCAGCATGTGGAAAGCCAGTTTTTCCAGAACCATTTATTAAAGAGACTATCTTTCTTCCAGTGAACATGTTTGGTGCCTTTATCAAAGATAAGGTGGCTGAGTGTGTTTGGAGTTGCATCTGTGTCTTTTATTCTGTTCCACTGATCCTCAGGTCTGTCTTTTTGCTAATACCATGATGATTTTATCACAGTAGCTTTGTAGTACAATTTCAGGTCAGGGATTTTGATGCCCCCTGACTTGCCTTTGTTGCCCAGAATTGCTTTTGCTATTCTAGGTCTCTTTTGGTTCCAAATCAATTTTAGGAGTATTTTCTCTAGTTCTGTGAGGTATGCTAATGGTATTTTGATTGGGATTGCATTAAATCTGTATAACAATTTTGGGAGTATGGCCATGTTCACTATGTTTGTTCTTCCTATCAATGAGCAAGGGATATCTTTCCATTTTCTGATACCATCTTCAATCTCCTTTTTCAGAGTACTGTAATTTTCAATGTATAGATCTTTTATTTCCTTTGTTAGATTGATTTCTAAGTATTTCAGTTTTTTGGATGTTGTTTTGAAGTGTGTGGTTTCCCTAATTTCTCTCTCAGTGACTTTGTTGTTTGTGTACAGGAAGTCTATAGACTTCTGAGTGTTGACTGTATCCAGCCACACTGCCGAATTTGGTTATTAAATGTAGAAGTCTTTTGGTGGAGTTTTTTGGGTCTTCTATGTAGAGTAACATGTCATCTTCAAATAATGATAATTTAACTTCTTCCTTTCCTATCCTTATTCCTTTTATTTCTTTCTCTTGTCTAATTGCTCTGGCTAATGTTTCCAGAAATATATTGAATAGGAGTAATGATAGTGGACATCCTTGTCTTGTTCCTGATTTTAGATTGAAAGCTTTCAATTTTTGACCAGTTAGTATGCTGTTAGCTATTGGTTTGTCATAGATGGCTTTTATCAGATTGAGGTAAAGACCATCTATTCTAATTTTCTGCAGGGTTTTTTATCATGAATGGGTGTTGGACTTTGCCAAATGCTTTTTCTGCATCTATTGGGATGATCATGTGATTTTTGTTTTTGGTTCTGTTAATACGGTGTATTACATTTATTGATTTACGTATGTTGAACCATCCCTGAATCCCTGGGATGAATCCAAATTGGTCATGGTGTATAATCTTCTTGATGATTTGTTGCATTCTGTTTGGCAGTATTTTATTGAGGATTTTTGTATCTATATTCATTAGGGAGATGGGCTGTAGTTTTCACTTTTGGTTGGGTTCTTCTCTGGTTTTGGAATCAGGGTAATACTTGCTTCCAGGAATCATTTTGTAAGTATTGCTTCCCTTTTAATTTCCTTAAAGAGTTTCAGCATAAGTTGCACTAGTTCTTCTCTAAATTTCTTGTAGAATTCAACAGTGAATCCATCAGGACCTGGACTTTTATTTGTTGGTAAGTTGTTAATCACATTTTCAATTTCATTGGCTGATATTGGATTATTTAGAATTTTTATGTCTTCTAGATTTAGTTTTGGCAATTCAATTGTGTCTAGGAATCTGTCCATTTCTTCTGTGTTTTCCATTTTATTAGAGTACAGGTTCTCAAAGTAGGTATTGATAATCTTCTGGATTTCTGTAGGATACATTGTGATTTCTCCCCTTTCATTCCTAATTGCTTGAATTTGTGTTTTTTCTTCCCTCTTTTTGATGAGGTTGGCTAATGGTTAATCAATTTTATTTATTCTTTCAGAGAACCAACTTCTTGATTCATTGATTCTTTGTATTGTTTTCTTTGCCTCAATTGCATTAATTTCTGCTCTTATCTTTATAGTTGCCTCCCTCATGTGAGTTTCGGATTTGATTTGTTCTTTTTTCTAGAAGTTTGAGGTTCAACATTAGGTTGTTTATTTGAGCTCATTCTGTTTTCCTGATGTGAGAGTTCATCACTATAAATTTCCCTTATAGGACTGTATTCATTGCAAGTTCTGGCATGTTGTATCTGTGCTATCATTTAATTGTAGATACTGTTTAATTTCATTTTAAATTTCCTCTGTGATCCATTGGTTGTTCAGAAGGATGTTGTTTAATTTCCATGTGTTTATATAGTTTTTGTGATTTCTTTTGCCATTAATTTCCTGTTTCATTGTGCTATTGTCAGATAGTATGCACGGGATGATTTCGATTCCTCTACATTTACTTAAACATGTTTTATGGGATAATATGTGGTCTATTTTGGAGAACATCCCATGTGCAGCTGAGAATAATATGTATTCTGATGTTTTGGGGTGGAACACTTTGCAGACATCTATCAAGTACATTTGTTCACAGGTTTGTTTTAATTTTGATATTTCTTTGTTGAATTTTTTTCTAATTGATCTATCTATTTGTGAGAGTGGGGTATTAACTTCCCCCACTACAATTGTGTTAGTGCTTATTTGGTTTTTCATGTCTGTTAATATTTGTTTTATGTAGTTGGCTGCACCAGTATTTGGCACATATATATTTATGATTGTTATCTCTTCCTCTTGGAGTTTTCCCTTAACAAGTATGTAGTGACCTTCTTTGTCTCTTTTGATCAGTTTTGGCTTAAAGTTTACATTGTCTGCAAATAGAATAGCTACCTCTGCTTTTTTCTGGGTTCCTGTGGCATGGAGTATTGTTTTCCACCCTTTAACTTTAGTTTATGAATTTCTTTTTGGGTTAAGTGTGTTTCTTGAATGCAGCATATTGTCGAATCTTGTTTCTTGATCCATTCTGCTAGTTTGTTTCTTTTGATGGGTGAATTGAGACCATTTACATTGACGGTTATAACTGATAGTTATTGACTTATCTTTTTCATGTTATTTTCCTGTTGTTCATTCCCTGTCTTTCTCCACTGTTTAATTGCTTGCTCTGTCTGGTGGTTTCTTTCTATTGTTGTTCTTGTGGTTGTGGTCATTTTCTCTTTCTAATATATCCTTCAGAGCATCCTGAAGAGCTGGTTTGGTGGTCATGAATTTCTTCAGTTGTTCATTGTCATAGAACTCTCTTATTTCTCCATTGAGTTTGAAGGATAGTTTTGCAGGGTACATTAATCTGGGTTGAAGATTGTTTTCTTTTAGGGTTTAAAATAGCTCACTCCAAGTTCTCCTTGATTTGAGGATTTGTGTTGAGAAGTCTCCTGTGATTCTGATGGGCTTTCCTTTATAGGTGATTTGTTTCTTTTCTCTAGCTGCTTTAATATTTTGTACTTGTGCTGAATGTCTGGAATCTTGATTATTATATGCCTTGGTGTAGATTTATTTTGGTTATGGGTATTTGGGGTTCTATATGCTTCGTTAATTTCTATGTCAATTTCTTCACCCATGTTTGGGAAGTTTTCTGCCGTTATTTCTGTGAAGAAGTTTTTAATGGCTTTTGTGCTGTCTCCAGCTTTTTCATTGACTCCAATCAATCTTATGTTGTTCTTCTTTTCTTCATCCTGTAGCTGTTGGATTGACTGTAGCTTTGCTTCATTTTGTAGCTCTTACTATTTTTAACATATCTTTCTTTTCGTGGTCACTTGTTGCACTCCTGTCTTCTAGATCTGACATTCTATCTTCACTTTCATTCAATCTGTTGCATATACTTTCAGTGGAGTTTTTAATCTCCTAGATTTCTGTTTGTATCTGTTTCATTGATTCTGTTTCATTTTCCTGAGCTCCTCTATTTTTATCTGTGTCTGCCTTAGTGTTGTTCATTTTGATCATTATTTCTTTTTGCACCTGAGAGATTATTTTTTCTATAGTCTCTTGCATTTGTTTTTTCACTTCTGCTGCTGTCACTTTAGAAAGTTCCAGAGGTTGGTTTCCGATTTCCTCTATCTCTTTGTGCTCTGGACTTGTCCTGTGTGGGCTGGGCATTTTGGGTTGCATTTTGCTTTTATGTCTTATCATTTTTTTATTTTCTATTTTTTATTTTATTTTGTTTTCTATGTTGATGCTTGTAGGTTTCTTATGTTAGATAAGCTTTATTCCTTGTATTGAGGTTTCCCTAGGAAATATGTTATTCCTCAGGATGTCTTCTAGATGTAGGTGGTTCTTGGCTTTTATGTCTACCCCAAGAACCTATCTTCCTAGTGTATTAAGAGTGTGAAGTTGCTATCTATTTGACTCAAGGCCCATTCCTTTGGTACTGGACTATGGTGATGGTTATGACCCCTTACAATAGCAGCAGCATCATACTGGGGAAAAAAACTGATTATAACAGGTATGACATCCTGGTTAAAGTAGTACAGTCTGCAATAACACTAGACTCAAGCACAGCCTGGCTACTGACAAACTACGGTAACTATTAGCGTGATACTTTCAACCATAGGAGCAAGTTCTACAGTTATAAAATATAGTCCAACTTGTATCAGGAACTTGTATGCAATGATTTTCCACTTATTAGAGTGATTTTACTCTGTTGTGTGTGTGGGGAATTAAGAGGTATGGGGGTAGGATGGAGAGATGAATGAGGTTAAATATAGTAGGAGCAAGACTGGAGGGTAAGGGCTGATCATCCAAGTTTTGGGTAATTCTAGGACACAAGAAGAAATTGTTGGAAGAGAAAGCCTAGGAGTATTGATGTGAACTTTAAAGAGAAGAGACAATGTTTACTTATAAAATCAAGAGAGGTAGTTGACAAAAGGGAGGAAGAGGACGAGTAGAAATAAACCAAAAGAAAGGTTAGAGATCTAAGTCTTGAAAGAAAGAGGAAAAAAAGAAAAAAAAACCAGAAAACAAAAATAACCACACATAGAGAAAAAAATGAACAAATAGACATATAGAAAGAAAAGCAAAACAGGGCAGAATAGAATTGGGAAAACCAAAAAAAGGGGGGCAGCCCTACCTGCCTGCTTCTGTTCTGTGTGTCTTTGTGCCCAAGCACTACACTGGTTCACCTAACTTACCAACTGTTGGCTTGTTATTGCTGCTTCAGACTTTTCCAGGCTGCTAGTCCCACCTTCCCATTGTGTGCCCCCAGCTGGGGCCCTACTGTGTCACTGGCAATCTTGTCAGCCCTCCCAGGCCCTCTGGATGGAGGGAGGAGTTACCCACGATCTCTCCAGCCTGCCAGGGGTCCTGCAGATGGAGGGAGGTGTCAACAGGGATCCTGCAGGCCTGCCCATGCCCTGTAGATGAAGGGAGGGAGCCTCAGAGGCCCACCTGGGCCCTCTGGACGAAGGGAGGGGCACTTGGTGATCTTGGTGGCCTGCCTGGGCCTTCTGCATCCAATCACAATTTATTTCAAAACAATTGAGATTTGAGGTACAAAAATGATAAGTGGAGTAGTGTTCACAATCGAAGGTGTTTTCCAGCTAACCACTGGAAAATTCCCTTAAAGATTCAGATATGAATTGAGGGTGAACTCTGAAAGGGACAAGTGCAGACATTTCACATCCATCCCTGTTGGAATGCAGCTTTGACATCACAATGGGTATTATTTTTCATTGTGCCTCTTATTCCTTTGGTATAAGAAAAATGTGTTTGCTATTGCCATGTGGCCCAAGTCAAAAAATAAAACACTGTCTGCTGAAAAAGACTTTAGTGAATCTTTTTATTGTCAATGTTCTTTTAATATTTAATATAAACTCTCTACAGTTACTCTATCTTGATCTCAAAGGCAATATTTTTCCTAAACAAATATTCAGAAGTAAAGCCATACTAATTTTGTCTTTATTCCTATTGACTTCCTTTCAGATCATTTTAGAATTTTTAACACATAAATATATGTAGACAAAATAAGATAATGAATCTCTATCTACCCATTACCCATCTTCAACTGTTACCAAATATGGAAAATTTTACTCCTTCTATATCTGTTCACTCTTCCCCTTCTATACCATTAGATTATTTTGAAGAAATTCTCAGACACTAAAATTTTACTCATAAACACTTCATTACATATCACTTACAAGACTTTTATTTGGTTACTACAACATCTTTGAACACCTAAAAAATTTATCAGTGATTCCTAAATATCATATTACTAGTCAGTATTCAAACATTTTGATTGTGTCATAATTTCTTCTCTCTTTCTCCCTCTCTCCCAAAAAGTAAGATCTACACATTGCGTTAGGCTCATCTGTATTTTCAGTACTAATTTTTTAATCTGTTGGATTCCCTCTCTCATTTCTCTCTCCTTGTTTATTAAATAAAATTGATCATTTTTTTTTCTTATAGAATTTCCTATACTCTAGAATATGGAAATTGCCTATCTGTATTAGTCGGGCTTCTCTAGAGGAGCAGAATCTACAGAAATTATATGCAAAATTATGCATGGGAGTTTATTGTGTTGGCTTACAGGATCAGTGGTCAGAGAGTCCACAACAGCCATCTGCATCCTAGAGAACAGGAGGATCCAGTAGCTGCTCAGTTCAGGAAGATGGAAGCCACAGACAAGGAGGATCAAGGAATACAGCACTGGTTAATGGTTGAAAGCCTGAAACCTCATTGAAGAGCTGCTGATGTACACTTGCCTTGGAAGGCTAAAGAAACGGGAAATCTGGAGACTGCTGTCCTAAAGGACAGCAGCAAAGGAAGCATACATTTAGGAAGACTGGAGCTTTTCAAAACCAGCATGACTTCCTTCTTCTTTCCCTTTTTATTCCATCCAAGCACAAGCCTATTGGTTGGTGACAACCAAAACTCACATGGGTCTTCTTCTCTTTGTCTGCTGGCCTACATATCAACCACCCACAGACACCCAGAACTGTGCTTTACTAATCTGTCCAGTATTTCTTAATCCATTCAAATTGACATATCATGTTCAACAGTCATACCTATCCATAACTTCATTTGACATACTTCATAGTCTTCTATTTCTACTTTCTAAAACTCATACCTAGATCCAGAGGCTTGCCCTGATTCAGGCTAAATGCATTTTCTTGTTTTTATAGGAAAGAATAAGTCATGGGAAGTACTTCCTATTGCAACACTTCAGGAGGCACATATTTCTTGGCTGTTTCTCTTGGGATATTGATCTTAAGATCAATAAGTGTGTTCAAATCCTATATATCAGCCTTGTCCATTGTTACAAACTTTCCCATAATTTTAATACTTTATTGTTTTACCAATCATTAATGGCCATCTAAACTACTATATCCATATAAGTTGTAGAACAAGCATATTCTAATTCATCATTCCTTCTACATTAATTAGTTGGAATTCATTTATGAAGAACTTTCTCTTATCAGCTATTTGGTTATTCTATGGTACAGTTGACCTAGGAAAGGAAAGATAAATTACAAAATAGCACTTAGTCTTAGGTTCTTCTTAACAATTATGAACTTGGATGAGATTTGTGATCTCTTTTCACTCTGAGTCTTCAGGTTGATACAAACAGCCCATTTCTGTTGACAGACTTGTCAAAAAGACACAATATCTTTTGTATTTTGCTGCAATTGGTGGTATTTCCTTCAACTAACTTCAGATTTCTGATAGCTTCATTCTTTTTTTTCTACCTTTCCCCACAAACACTGTATTCATGAAATAGTAGCTGAATAATGAATGCTTTTTGGGTACAAGTCATACCCTAGAAATACTGGTGAATAGGAAGTCTAACACAAGTTCTTTTCAATTTCAAACCTGTATATAGTCCATTGCTGTGATGAAAATTCATATATTGGTAAATTTGGATTTTCTTTCTCATTTGCTCTATATTTAAGTTCCCAGACTTACCTAGTGACAAGAACTAAGGGGTATGTGTGTGGGAGGGCAACATTACCTTTGATCACAGACACCATCTGTTCTTGCTTGCATTCACTGGGATGTTCTTCATTACCATTCTGTGAAGGGTAGTCTTAGTTTCCTTCATTCCCACCTTATGGAAAGAAACCACTTACTACTGTGCTGTGCTGGAGTGCCTGAGCCTTATCCTGGGGCTCCTGTGCCATGCTTGAGCATAGGGACCTGATGTGCTACATTATGTGGCCTGGTCAGATAGTTATTTCTTCTCTATAGCATTCCTGCCTGCCACTGTGCATCCCTCAAGAAGTGGGATCTAGGTCCCTATGTACTGGATTTCACAAAATAATTTTTTTTCTTCTTTTATCACTTCTTGAGTGCATATCCTATAGTCTCCTCAAGAGCATTTTTTATGCATAAAATACTTTCGTTTTAAAAATAATGTTCACAGTCATTTGAAATTTGCAAAGGTGTCAAGAAATTGACTGGTAAAAGGAAATAATACTGAAACACATAGATTTCTATACGGAAAAATAATTGACCTCAACCACTGAATCACAGTGAACACAAAGTTAATTAAAGATGGGGGTCACAAACCTAAACATAAAAGTATTTAATATATTGTAGAAGAAAATATTAGATTACATGATTTGGGGTAAATGAAGTTTTCTTAGGATACAGAAAGTGATAATTGAAAGACAAAAATTGATATAGAGTAAGTCCCTGACTTATGAATATTCAAATTGCAAACTTTCACAGATACAAATGGACCTCACATTACAAACATCCATAGATGCAAACAAATCATGGAAGTAGCTTCATATCTGCTGGACAGTTGTACTGCTGTGTGCTTACTGTACAGTGCAATAGTGTACAGCAATCCCATGCTCAATCAGAGCCCGAGATGTCCAAAAGCAAGAGGAAAAGCAGTGGTAACATGGAGGGGACTGCTAGGAAGCACAAAGCAATAACCATGGAAGCGAAAGTGAAAATAATTGAAAGATTGGACCAAAGTAGACACTACCTTTTCTTATAATATGAATTGTTCAACCATTGGCACAGTTCTTTGGCAAGGACAAGATCATGAAATTATAAAGTTAAATCGTTCAGTATTTATGTGTGTGTGTGTGTATGTGTGTGTGTTGGGCTTTTTTTTTTTTTAATACTTTACATTGTATGTTTGTGTCAAAGGTGTATAAGACTCAATTTGTCAGACTTACCAACAAATTGGACTTATAAACATTCTCCCAGAACGGACCTCATTTATAAGTTGGGAACTCACTGTATTACATTTCCTGAATGTTAAAATGTGCTCATCAAGTAACATTTTAAAGAAGATAAGTAAGTGCTGGGTTGGGGCCATCAAACCTTTATAGAGAGACGAATAAAGAATGGAGAATGGAGTCCCAAACTGACTTAAACTCCAAGTTTCATTGAGAAAGGCGTTGTGTTCTGGTGAACACAGGTGCTTATTATAGATAAGAAAGGCATGGTGACAATTATGCAGAATTGTTAACTTTGTTAAATTGTTCCTAAGATGTTTCTCTTTCCTCATCAGCAAGGCTTGCCTCTGTCTGAGCTGGTAGAACACCCTGTCTTCAAGATGTTCTGACTCTTCAGGGTCAGCAGTCTTCTGTGCTCTGAGTCAACCTGAGCAGATGTTAACCTGCTGGGTGCTGCAAGTTAAGCAGTTGATTAGTGAGCCAAACTTGATGTTATTGTTTTTGGTGTGTTAATACATTTAGTTTGATTTTACTGACTAGGCAGAGAAGAAAGAGTCATTAATAACAGGACGGCAATGACTATCATTCTTCGAAGAGTACCTTAAGAAATAAGTCTAGAGAGTCCAGAGTGAGAACAGAGGCGAGTGGTAAAGAGAGGATAGGAGCTGCCTGTACTAATTTTTGTGTAATTGTATAAAAATCAGGAATAGATCCAGTTCAATAGAGGGTTTGGCATGAACAGTTTTAATATTTGAACAGTATATATAGCATATTGAGAGTCTGAAACTATATTTAAATATTCTTGGGGAAACATAGGAAATGCCAGTATGATAGCACCTAATTCTACTTCTAGGGTGGAGGAAAACCCTTCTCTCATTAGCTTAAGGGAGCTTGACACTATGTCAGCCTTTTTAGTGTGGCCAGAGCCATCAGTAAACACGGTACATGCCTATGAAATGGGTACAGGGCAAAAAACTTTGGAAAGGATGAAAAGAGTAGTAATTAAAAAGTGTAAGAGCTTGTCAACAGGCCAAGATTTAAGGATTTTTCCTGTAAAATCAGCTACACACTTGTAGTGGCTCAGACTATTGAAGTAAAGTTTCAAATTCCCAATGAGGAATGGGGGAGTTCATGGTAATATGAGAATAATATCATATCCTGACAATTGATTAACTCTCTTTCTCCCCATGACGATAAATGAAACTATGAGGTGATCATAAGATGTGATGTTTCTATGGCCTCTATGGCTCAAAAAGATCCATTTAAAAAATTTTAACAAAGGGTCAATTGCCTAATAAATCTAGTAGATAAGTAGGGCATGGGAAAAAGAAATGACTGGATAGGAAATTGTGCATCTATATGATCTAGTTGATGTTGTTGAATAGCTTATATTAACTGTAACTCTTTTTTAGCTTTTGGGGTTAAGGTATAAGGGGAGGACAAATTAAGATCACCCTGAAGAATATTAAATAGGTGTGTCAGTTAGTGAGTAGGAATATATTGGGATGGAGCTAATTAATATCAACCAGAAATTTTTGGAAATCTTTTATAGTGATAAGTTGGTTTTTCTGAATGGATAGCTTTTGTGGCTTGATGGTATGATTGGTTAGAATATATTTTAAGTAATTTTAAGGGGAATTTTTTTGTACTTTATCAGGAGTTATAATCAATCTGAAATTTGTTTTTTCCTGGCATATACCTCTGTGGAGGGGGGTCACTGCTGTGGTGGAAGCTTGGTGTCTGTGAAGACAAGCTGGTGTCTGGAGCGGGGCCCAATCTTTCTTTTGTCTTTGTCCCTCTCCACAGGGAGAAGCAGGGGTGTACACCATTGTTTGAATTTTCTGAATTCAGTGCTTGGGAAGCCAAAAGCTCTCAAACCATTTGTTAATTTTCCTTTTTCTTTCTTTCTTTCTTTCTTTTTTTTTTTAACCTTCCTGATTAATACAGATTAGAGCAGTGCAAATTAGCCCCTATGTCACCAGGCTGGCTACCGAAATGTTTCCTTGTCCTTGAGCTTTCCTCAGATTTTCCCTACCTCTAGCTCATATTTCTAAGTCTAAGGTGCTGTGGTCAGGAAACCACGGATTGTGTTCAAGGACAAGCTCTAAAAGGATAACACGCTGTTTCTCAGTGACTGAATCATTGGCCGTCTGTAACAGCTGGTGCAAGACCTTGATGTAACATTTTTGCTCTGTCCTTAATAACTGCCCTGTTGTTACCCTGACTGAAAAAGTTCCAAAGGCACAGAAAGCCCTTGTTTGATGATCTGCTTACTGAGTCCTCCTTCCAGTTTCACATTCCTTTGGCTTCGTTGCTCTCTCTTGCAGATACTTAGTCCTTGTTCGGGTGCCACTTGTTGGGTTGGGGCCAGCAAACCCTGATAAAAAGACACATGAAGATGCCAGAGACAGAATATCTTTGTGGGGATCTCAGGGGACTCCACCAGAATGAAGTCCTAAACTGACATAAACTCCCAGTTTTACTGAGAAACAAACAAAGGTATTGTGTTCTGGTGAAGTCAGGTGCTTATTCTAGATAAGAAAGGCATGGAGACAATTATGCCGAATTGTTAACTTTGTTAATTGTTCCCAAGATGTTCCTCCTATTTCACCAGCAAGGCTTGCCTCTGTGTGAGCTGGTAGAACATCCTGTCTTCAAGATGTTCTGACTCCTCAGGGTCAGCAGTCTTCTGTGCCCTGAGTCAGCCTGAGCAGATGTTAACCTTTTGGGTGCTACAAGGAACTCCAATGTAAGTGAGCCTCAGTTTGTGAGGGAATACTTAGAAAATACACATATGACAAAGAAATATGTTCTTGGATATATAAGAAACTCCTACAATTTAACAACAAAAAGAACAACCATTGAATAGAAAAATGGGCAAAAACTATTTGAACAGACAAGTCACAAAGGAAAATACTCAGTATCATTAATCATCAGGATAATCAAAATCACATTTAGATTCTATTACACATCCACTGGTATGGCTTAAATTTAAAAGACTGGTAAAAATTTTGATGAATATTTATACTTTTTGGCACAGTTCCTTTGGGCAAAAAATCTAGAAATTTATTATAGAACTAAACATGCCATCTCCCTATAACCTAGCAATTTCATTCCTACATATTTTCATAAGAATGATGAAAATGTATTTCACAGAAGAATTGTATGATAATATTCATTTCAGCTTTATTTATAATAATCCAAACCTGAAAAACCATCTAGGAGTCTATCAATAAAAATACATAGACAAATTATACTATACAATGGATTATTACTCAGCAATAATAAAAAATAAGCTACTGACACATGCAACAACATGGGTGATTCTCAGAAACATTTTGCTGAAAGAAATCTTACACAAATTAGTGCATACCATATGATTCAAATTACATAAAACTCTGGAAATGCAATAGGAAACCATGATGGAAAAATTCAGAATAATCATTGTTTATCGAAGTGGGGGTAGGAGTAGCCTGAAAATAGACCCGAAGGAAATTTTTATGATGATGAAGATGTTTTGAATCTTTGTAGGATTTAGAATTGCACAAATGTGCCTTAGTCACTTAAAATGTGTGTAATTCATTGCATATAAAATTTACCTAAAACTAAAAAAAAAATTCACTATTTGACTATAGTAAATGACATACATGCTGAATATTTTGGAACAGATGTACTGATGTCTGTGACTTTACTTTGAAATTTATCCATAAAATGGACTGTTGGGCCAGTGAGATGGCTCAGCGGCTTAAGCGCCTGCCCGGCAAGCGCGAGGGCCCAAGTTCGACTCCTGGAACCCACATACGAAAAAGGGGCTGGTGATATCGCTCAGCGGCATGGGCACCTCCTGGCGCGCGAGGTCCTGAGGTCGACCCCCCGGTACCCACAAAAAAAAAAATAAATAAAATAAAATAAAATGGACTGTTGATAGAGAGATGGAAATAAGAATAGATTTTTGATAAAACAAGCATGGTCAATCTTAAAATGAAGGGTATATTAAATTCCCTGTAATATTTTTCAATATTTCTATAAGCTTGAAATTTTCATAGTAAAATGAGAAGTGGAAAGTTAGTGCTATATTTATTAAATTTACACATTTAAATACGTTATTCTTTAACTCTTTAAGTTCCATTTTAAAATCTTATTTTTATTGGTAAATGTAGTAAATTTAAATAGTCCATTAAAAAGGGCCTTTGATTACTTGTTTAATTAGCATAGCTTCAGTTATGCCACAGTAACAAATAAAACCCCAAATTTCAGATGTTTATTTGCAGCAAAGGTGCATTTCTCATTTTAGTCATAGTCTGATATAGGTCAGGTGGTTTTCTTGGACATATCTCCTCCAGAGGCAACGCAAGGATCTCAGTTGTTTCTCTTCGCAATTTTGCCATTTCAAAGTATCTCATTTCTACTCATTCCTGCCCTTAACCAACTTAGACCAAAATGACACATCCCCATGGGCAAGCACTTAATTATAACATCCCAAGCTAATTATTAGTAGGGCTGGGAAATATAATTTCCTGGGTGTGTAAGTAGAAAAAACAATATAGTAAATACAACATTATTTACTATAATTATTATTTGACCTTATTTAAAAACCTTGTTAATAAAACTTATTTAATTATTTAAAATTACTTCTATAAATTTAATATATTCTCTTTCCCTTTAAGTATCTCAGTTAAGTACTTAAGTTATTATTATGAATTCAGTAGCTTAAATTTACATGTATGGTGAATTTTAAGCATTACTTAGTATCCTAATACTGTTTACAAATCCTTTGTAAGATTTCAATTTAAAGTCATAAGACTGAGTATGTTCATGAACAGAATATTAACAATATTTACTCTAAAGTTTAGAAAAAATGATGTAAAGATTAAAGAGAAGAATGGTAAGAGTGTTAATTATTTGTTAACATATTTCTTTTGTATTTGTAAAAAGAAAAGTACAGGGCCGGTGAGATGGCTCAGCGGCTTAAGTGCCTGCCCAGCAAGCACGAGGGCCCGAGTTCGACTCCCAGAACCCACATACGAAAAGGGCCGGTGATATCGCTCAGCGGCACGGGCGCCTGCTGGCGCGCAAGGTCCTGAGGTCGACCCCCCGGTACCCACAAAAAAAAAAGAAAAGTACAAACCAATGACTCTATTACACATTAATTTTTCAATTAAAATTACAAGTCTAAGATATTTTTTCAATATGCTAAATTCTGTTCTTTATAAATTCTCAAATACACCAAATAAACATAAATTTAAAATAAAATATTAATATAGTGCCTTGTATACTCTTATTTTCTTTATTTAATTCTGAATCTTCCCTATGTCAAAAAATGCTATCAGATAATGAGATAATATGGTATATCAAAATATTTAGGGTAACACTTTCAAATAATTCTTGACTTTAGGCTCTTTATTGGCTGAATTTTTAATGTTCTCTGAGGCTCCTGTCTGAGATTCTTACTTATAGCTGCCAGAAAGTGCAATGTTTTACCCTGGCTTCTTCATCCTCCTCCATCTCGTCTCACAACCTACATCTCCTGAATTCACTTTTCATGCTGCCTAAACGTTGGAGACCTTTTCCATCAGGGACCCCTGCAATGAGTCCCTGATCTCCTGCTGGAGTTACGGGGCATGGCAGGAAGAAAGAGCAAGAGACAAAATAAGAGTGCAGCAGGGATCTGGGGTGACCAGTTATCCTTGGGGAACAAAAGTTCACGAGGCACCCAGAATCTTGGTATTTATTCATTACATCTGAGTCAAGCACAGTGGGTGGACACTGGGTGTTTCAGGGAACAGTAATGGTGACTACGGTGGGCTAGTAAGAAGGAGAAAACATTCTTGCAAGGACAAGGATGAGACAGGGAGGCAATTAGGAAACTGTAGTTTCCCCAGGTGCCTTACTGTCTTCAGCAGGTCTTATCTTGCCCTGTGAGGACCACAACAATCATTAGCCCTAGGGCTTCCAGCTGTGACCAGAAAAGTGCAGGGAGTTTCCCTGTTCCAATCTGGCTCAAAGGACAGGACAAGGACAAGCATGGAAGTCTCCTAGACTCAATTTATAATTTGTGGTCCCTAACACCTAAACTGTTTTATATCTCCACTTGGAAGTTGCCCCAACACTTGATCAGATTAATCTATTTACCACTTCCCTTTTAAATTCTATCCATATTTTTCACATTAGTGATACAATTTACAGCTACTTAGATTATAGATGTCAATGTGATTGCAGAACTGGGAAATGTAATGACATGGTTTTTGACATGAATTCTAGTTCCAAACTTGCCAACATTTCAATCCCAGCTTGCCCATTTCCTTGCTATGTGAACTTCATTAAGTTACTGGACATCTCTGGATCTCAATCTCCTTACTTGTAAAGTGGCATGATAATAATACCTACTTTACAGGATTGTTGAGAGGGTTTATAAGTTCCTAAAAATAAAATTTATTGTTACAACTATGATTATTGTTAATAACATTATTATTATTTGTTTGGTCTTTAAAAAAAAAACAAACTCAAGTCATGTTAGTGACACTCACTGGGTAGCGTGCAGAATCTCAATTTCTGTGACTCACCAAAGTTTATACTCTCATTGCTTCCTTCATGTCATGTTTTTTTTTTTTTTTTTCTCCCAGGGAGTCCTTTTCTTGGTTCAGAGGCTAAAAGATAGGCGGGAGACTCTCTCCTGAGGACATTTGCCCTAACGTTTGCCCTAAGGTTAGGAATTAGTGAGTTTGTGCTTTCTGCCCCTGTGGGTATCCCTACAACCTGCTCTCAGGCCCTGGAGCTGCTTTGCCTATACTGGCAGAGAGCCAGAGAATTTATATCCCCAGATGCAGCCCTCAGGCACTGGCTAATTGGTGTGTGAGTAGGAAGGTCCTGCTCCTTTGCCTTAGATTGGTACCAAACTTAATGGGGGAAGACTGCTGTACATTCCCAAGCTCTGTGGGATGAGGTTGAAGACATGTCTTTTGCTTGACATTTTTACTTCCCTGTCCTACTTCCCTTGCTCTTTGCCCCCTGCAGCTTCTCCTAGGATTTATTCCTTAATAAATTCCTTGCACAATATTATGCTCTGAATGCTTGTGTCCCATTTATTTTGATAGCATGAATAAATAAAATAGTAATGCTAGTGACCTAGAATTCATTTCTCTCTCATACATACTTTTGCTATGTGGGTTGGATAAATGTAAAGACCAGCATTTTTTCCTTTGTTACAATTGGGAATTGTGGTGAGTGTACTGTCAATAATGTCTTTAAGATCCCAGCCCAATCTGCTGTATCAGGGAAGAGAAAAGTGGGATAGAGTTTCAGGGGATCAGCCCAGAGTAATGAATGAAATACCATTTCATCTATGATAGCATCTGCTATAATAGTTGGAATGTACAGATAACCTAGAAAGAGTTGACTAAAGTGATTATTCACTGTTCAAGTAAATCTCAAAATCTTGACTGCAATAGTAGTATCTGACTACTATTTAATTATGAAAGATTGCTGTACTTCCATAACAAAAAACTTCACATGTCCATAGACATGAAAAATGACATGAGTAGCTTAAACCACTCAACTAATATTTGAAAAGATGGGAGTTAAAGAATAGCACATAAACATAATGAAATAAAATTAATTGTCAGCTCTAAAATTAGCAAGAAATAAGTGTCCATAATAACTTGGTTAGATGTGAATGTCTGAAATTAGATTCTATAAGCCTGGGGCTTATAAGGAGGTACAATAAATAGCAATTATCTTGTCTATGCAGGCTCTGAATAAATTAAAAAATTAAAGTAAGCTATATAGTCAGTTTTGTTTCTGAAAGTGTTTAAGTTAGAGAATACAGCATAATATGGAAAAATGAAAGGTCTTCCTAATACTAAACATCAGAACTAGCCAGACTTAAACTTTGCAAACTTCTCACCTAGACACATGTAGCACTTGACCAGAGCTTATCTCTATATGTGAATTACATCATAGAGGACCAAGGGAAAATGTATGCTTGTCCATGAATATGATGACTTCCAAGATAAAAAAAAAGAGTACAGAAAATGTGAGCAAGTACAATGGAATTTTCCCTCAAATTTATCAGTCAGGTAAATTATTCCATCTCCCTCAGGATAGAATATAATAGAGAAGAGAAAGGCCAAACATGTCACACTTTTGAGTTTCTTCAAACTGGAAGAAAATATCATGGGAGGGGAAGAAGCATTCTTCTGTAACTCAAACAGTTTGGGTTGCATGTACTTTTAAAGAGATCATTATGAAGGTTAATTTGACAATAAGCATATGAAATTTAAATGCAAATATCTTCAGAGCCATCCCTCAATCTCATTACTAGGAAGTAATTCTTGAAGGTAAAGGACAAGACTGCACAAGATAGTCATTGCAGTATTATTTGTAATTATAATAAATTAGAATGAATATTCATCAATACAAGACACAGTAATGATACTACTCAAATATAATTGATTATAGTAATGAAAAATGGTATATCACATTGTATATTACAAATATAGCATGTATACATAGTCAAATTTTCAAAAAATAAGTATAGTTATATGTTACCTGAAACTATTTCTCAAAATATAATGATGTTTATGCCAGGATGATAAGATTTCAGATGATTTTCTTCTTTATCTGCTTTCATATTACTTAATTTTTCTTTATATAATGGGCATATATAACTTATATCATCAGAAAATAAATAGAGCCATTTAATTTTAGAGGGAAATGCAAATCATAAAAACTAAACTCTAAAACATAAACAAACAAAACAAAACTGTATTTTCTGCTGTGCATCTCAGCTGTATCGCTGTTTGGTGTCATTATTGTCATTATTGACACTTCTACCCAACAGTTTGTTTGTTTGACCATTCATACTATGGATCATCAAAATTGTTTTCCAAACCTCTCTTCTACTTTTTGATAAGACAGCAATAAAATAAATGTAAGCAGAACATTTTACTTTGCTATATTCAAAGAGAAAAATTCAATAGGCCAATGGTATTTTGTGAATCAGAAAATTGCAATGTTGTCTTTGGAGGACGGTCGAGCTCTGAATACCAGTTCCCTGGCTTTCTGATTTACTTTTGGCCTAGTTACTCAACTATTGTAAATCTCAATTTCCTAAATTGAAAGCCTAATGCCTATCTTCTGCAACCATTGTGAGGATAAAAGGAAATTAACTTAAGAAAACAAAAAAACCCTCTGCTTTAATGTTTGTCAGTCATGCTACTTCCTTCCAACTTCCTTACAGTGAAGCCAAATTTAACAGTTCGCCAGCCAGTCATCTGTGAAAAGAAGAGCAGATCTAGACACAATGCACCAATGAATTTGGCCAATCCAATAAAATTAGCAAGATCAGCTAAGAGATGAACCAATGTAGAGAGTCATGTATATTCTTTGCAAAGTGCTAAAGCAGGATGTCACCTCCCAAGATTAATGCTCAGAATCTGCCAGTGAAAATTCCATCATTTTTCATTTATTGTTTTCAAGCTTGAAATTTGTAACATTTATGAATGCAGTGTAAAAAATGACAATACACGGGCTGAGGAACATGATTAGCTAATGTAACATAGAGAAAGAGACAGATAACTGGCTAAATGTGACCCCTTGAGAGATTAAACTTCAGACAGTAGATAGGATATTAGACAGAGAATAATGCAATGTAGGATGTCTTAGAAGTCACATTTCAGATGTTGGTCTGGACACAAACCTACTCTTAGCATTTTATCCTAATTAATTTAACCCATTTTAACCAATAACTTGAAATTGTTACCATTTATATGATCCCAAGCTGGATCATTTTCTGTGTGTTCTGAAAAATAACAGCAAAAAACTCTCCATCACTCCCCATATTATTATGTAGTTAATTCCTACATAAGCTAGTCTGTCATGTGCTTGCTTACAAGAACTTGAGAGGAGATGGAGAAAGACAAATGATAATTAAGTGAATGTCCTGCTCCGAACAGATGCATAGACTGCAGAAGTACAGTCACGATCATGCTTGAATATATATTATTATTAAAAATGAAGGAAAGTTGCTGATATATCCCTATTTTACCTGGGAAATATGTATGGTTTTCTACAGATATTTAGATTTACTTTTGCTTTCTTAAGAATTTTTTTTTAATATTTAAGAATGTTTTACTTACTCAAAACCTGGTGTCTTAGTTACTTTTCTCATTGCTGAGACAAAATACCTGATACCAAGAAGTTAAAAGAGGAAATGTTTATTTAAGCTCCCATTATATAGAGGTTTCAGTCCATAGTAGGCTGGTTACAAGGCAGGTTGGCATGGCAGAGGGACATCACAGAGGAGGAATAGTTCATGGTGTGCCAGGCAGAAGGCAGCAAGCAGCAGCCTGCCTTTCTCTTTTATACCATCCAGGGTACAAGCCTTTTGGGTTGTGGCACTTCTGTCTTCAGTAAATCCCTTCAGCCACACCATGAACTATGCTGATCCAATTTAGTTGGACATTTCTTACTCTTGACACAATCAGATAACTATCACATGATCTTAACTTCACATAGAGAAAAACAAAGCAGTAAGATAATTTTTTTGGTCTTTTTTTAAAAAGGGGAATAAAGAAATTCCTCTTACAGAAATGCTAAAGTAAGTTTCTCTTGGAATACTCAGGCTGAGAACATCTAAAAATTTTTAAAGTCGGCAGATAAACCTAGTATTTCTCAGCATTCAAGATGATTGCCCATACTGAATATAAGTACTGAAAAGTTAAACTGAACAAAATTTTTGACAGTCTCTGTTATGGCTTGTATTTAGATGTCCCCTCAAAGCCTCATGCACTCACACATGGGGCTTTTTGGAGGTGGCTGGATCTAGGGTGTGTGCTGCTGGGATTGAGTCATAGTGAGATGCTAGGATTAAGGCTGCTTCATCCTGGGTGTGAGTGCTACCTGCCCTAAGGGTGGGTAGACTGGATAAAATATAAGGGACAGAAAGAAGGTTGCTGCTTGTCACTTGGAATTTGCAATTTGCTGTCTTCTGCCTGCCAAGACTGTTTCTTCCTGCAATACCCCTATGACATGCCACCCTGCCTAGGAACCAGTCAACTATGAACTGAACCTCTACAAACAGTGAGCCAATTAAATCTTTCCTTCTTTAACTTTAGGTGTCAAATATTTTGTCTTACTCAGCAACTAGAAAAGTAACTAAGAGAGTCTCTCAGAAATGAAAGTATGAAAATTAGCATTTCGGGGCCTTCCAAGGATGCAGAAAATCCTTAATACCCAAGAAATTATTTGGGATTCCTAAAGGATCTGCACTTGGAATAAGAAGGAACCTCACACAGACTGCCTCACATTAAGTACTGAAACCAATAGAATCAGATACTGATTAGATTAAGGTGATTTTCCTTTAGCTGCCAAAACAAAAAGGAAATCCATTCTGGAGGAACATAATATTTGTAGACTCCATTATCTCTAGACATTTGTAATAGAGTCCAGAACTCAGTAAAAAATAACCATGTATACAGGGGGAGAAGACTTGACCAGAAATCCAAGAAGAAATAAATAGAAACTCAACTTCAAGTGATTCAGATGATAATATTAACACATGTAAACTTTAAAATAATTATGATCAGAAGGCTCACATAATAAAAAAATACTTCTTAGTAGAATATTGGAAACTATAAATATACTAAAAGGAAATTCTAGAAATAAAAAAGTGTAATAACAGAAATTACAAACTCTAGTGATTGTTTAATATAAGATATACCCCTAACAAAAATTATTTAAGGGCCGGTGAGATGGCTCAGCGGCGTAAGTGCCTGCCTTGCAAGCGCGAGGGCCCGAGTTCGACTCCCGGATCCCACATACGAAAAAGGGGCCGGTGATATCGCTCAGCGGCACGGGTGCCTGTTGGTGCGCGAGGTCCTGAGGTCGACCCCCCGGTACCCACAAAAAAAAAAAAAAAAAAAAAAATTATTTAACTGGAAGATAAGCCAGAGGAAAATAAGCTAAATAACAAAGAAGCTAAAGGAAGGAAAGTATAAAAAATAATATGACAGACTCAAAGCATGAAGTAGGAATATCAAAAAGAAAGGAGAGAAAAGTCACAAACTACAATAATGAGGTCAAGTCAGAATTTTCCTGAGCTAAATGGAAATGATAGGCTACAGATTCAAGATGAACAGTGAACCCCAAACAAAATAAAATGTAAGCCACAATAGACACATTATTTTACACTTTGATAAAACTTTTGAAAATCAAAGACAGAGAAAAATTTTTTAAAATAATGGGAAGAAAATGGCAGATTTTTTTTTTCAAAATAGGAAGAATAAGACTGACTTCTGATTTCTTCTGCCTTCTCTACAGAACAAATGTCAAGAAAATGAAAGGATGTATTTAAATTGTTAAAAAGAATATAGATGCTAATTTTGTGTTACAGATCAAGTGAACTTTCCTTCAAATATTAGACAAAATAAAGTAATTTTCAAACACAAAAATGGAAGAATATGTCACCAGAAAGCTGACAGTGAGTAGAACACTAAAAAAAATTTTTAAGTAAAAGAAAAATTAATCCAGATGGAAGCTTGAAATTGCAGAAGAAAAGGTTACTGAAAAGGTTAAATATATGGGTCAGCAAAAGTAAATATTGAGTATTTGTCACAGCAATATTTTTTCTAAGGTAGCTTGAACTATTTATAAAATTAAACTTTATTAGATAATAAATTCATAAAATAAGAGGAAGCAAATTTAAAGAGTTCTGAAATTTCTTTTCTGAAGGAATTGAAAAGTACTAAATTTAAATTATATAAGACTTAAAACTACCAAAATGTGTTGTATAATTATCTAAAGTTACCTTTAAAATTGTAAAATAATAATGACTTTAGAAAAGTAAAATCTAATGGAAAGACTGAATAATAAATTTTTTCTGCATTTTTATCATTGGTGCACTTGGAGTCGACCTCAGTGTAAGGAAGAGATAGGGCTGTAACTTTCTGTGTTACATTTTCAGATGACTTGTGAACTACCTCACGAGTCAGAGTTCTTTTGGAGACAGACAATCTCAGGTTGACATCTAGATCTACCACTTCGTATTTGTATGGTTGAGGCAGTTTACCCACCTTCCTGGGTTTCAGTTTTCTCTTTGTACACTAATGACAACAGCATTACCTAACAGATTTGTTGCAAAGATTAGCGACACTGTTTATAAAGCACCTAAGATGGTACAAGGCATAATGTAGGGTTGCAGCTACAGCTGACTATGCACCACCAGAAAAACCTATTGGTTAACAAAGCTAAATTTATCAGATTTACTGCATCAAAGAATAATAAGGCCTTGGAAGTATAGTATTATGAGAAGCTATGTCAAGGCACTTATTGAGTTTTAGGGTCTGAGGGGGTGAGTTTAATGTGGATCGTGCAAGGCAAGAACTGGTTAGGACTGGTTAGGACATAGCAGTTTGAGATTGATAGTACTAGTGAGATGAGAGTCATGAAGTACCTAAGGATGAATGATGAGTTTGTTGTTTTGTTGAGTAATAAACTTTACCTCTACGTGCAGGTATTTCCTGAAGTAGGCGACTAAATTATTCATGCTCGTTCCTAGCATTCTGTAGTGCAGGGTTAGGGAATTATGTCCTTGCAGTCCCAGTATTGTTTGCACAGAGTCAGGGAAATATGATGGTTTCAGTTATCATTTTCTGATTATCAGGAAGGCCTTACTTTTAATATAAGAATTGAACATAACTGTAGAAGAAGCCCCAGAGGGACCTGGTAGGGTGCTTAATGAGAATAGTACTTTGTGATTACACTATTGTTCTAATGACAATAGTCATTGTCATTTGCATCTGATGGACAGTTTACATCTCACTCAATAAACTTATTAATAATGTTTCTCACATTGAGACAGGCAGAAGCACCTAACTTTTCCCTTTCTCCTGTGCCAGCAAGAGTGGGTGTAGTTTAGTGATTGCTGTCATGCTCTTCTCCCTTGCTTCTCCTTGCTCCCCATTGCTTGCACCTCAGAATGGACTCAGACAACTTGCCTCTTGCTTCAGTGTCCTCCTGCCACCCGGCTGCCTCTCTGGAGAAGGGGAGGGGCAGGGAGAGAGGGATCTGGTACTGTTATGAACATCTCCTGTCTTCCCAAGCCCCAGTGGGCTGTAATAAACCCAGCTAGCCCTTGAGAAAATGAACCTTGCCATTGTTCACAGAAATATGACAGTTGTCAGTCAAACAGCTCACAAAGCCCTGCCCTCTCATTGGATTGCTGCCATGACAGCTGTGGCTGCCCTGGAGCCCCACACTCACATGAACAAATTACAGGCCTGAACTTGGACCAACAGACAGGTCCAAACTTGAGACAAGTACAGGCCTGCAATTGGACCAATCACAGGCCTGAAGGTGCTATAGAAGCAGCCCCTTCCTCACATTTCTGAGGTTACTCTAGGAAGGCTCCTTCTGATATACTAAACAGCTCGTGCTGTTGCATAGGCTCTGTTCAAATGAAGCCTTGCTCCCATGGTCCTGCAAATCTGTTCATGATGTTTTTCTCCAGTAATGTGTGCTAGAAGTTCCTATAATTTTTCTCAGTATTTTTTAAAATTAATTAAGTTTATTGATACATTTTAAATATACATAAAGATCACTTTCATCATAGGGGCCTTGTGCCTGTACATTACTTATCTCAATTCCTCTTTTTAGCTTATTTGAATGGAGCGGTCATTTCAGAAGAAAGAACAATAAACACTAGGGGCCATTAGTCTTGCAGAGATCCAGAGACCAGCAGCCAGCAAAGATCAGCAAGAAAGACCAGCACTCAGCAGGGCTGGCCCATGGCATCTGGCACAAGCCAGTGTTGAATGGCAGCTACTGGCAGCAGCAGAGACCAGCGTGTGACAGTCTCTCAACAGTATCTGGCACAAGTGGGCATCAAATGGCTATGGCTGGCAGTGGAAGAGACCACCACCTGAAAGAGTCCAGCACAAGCCAGTATGGAAGGCAGCAGCAGGGAGTGGCAGAAGCCAGCAGCTGGGTATGTCAACTGATGGCATCCAACATTACCTGGTGTTGTCTGGTGGCATCAGGGCACAGCTGCACTTTGTGGATTTATGAGTTCTATCTGAATGGAGCAAAAGAACACTTAACTGACTGGCAACAATATTTATTCTTGTAACTTATGAAAAGAAGTGACTAAAATTGCTTCTGAAAGCCACCAAACATCTCTTAGTGAAGTTACAATTGTCTTCTGCTATTAAAATCTTGAGATCTTATCAACTCCTAACTTTCCTAGATATAACAAATGGTAATCTTTCAATTAGATCCAGTTGCACTTAGCATAATGTTTTTCATCCAGTTCTTGCTCTTCTTCTGATGTCATTCCTGGTATGTGCTCAGGGAAATCATTTTGATGTCATTCCCTGGAACAAGTGTCCTGGTCTACTAATACCCAATAACTATTGTTATTTTAAGATTTTCTTATCCTCCTCTGGGATGAAAAAATCATTTAGAGACATGATCTACAGAAAACATATTAATAATAAAGAATGAAGGGAGGGTGACACCCTCACAGCTTTTGAAAACATTTATTAATCTTTCAGATCTAAACTCTGGAAAAAATGCAAAGGTTTTTGTTTGCTCATGTTTTACATTAAATTTCTTTAGGAGCAAGGTAAAGATGAAGGGATTTGGGCAAACTTGTACCCAGATAATTCTTACAAAAAATATCTTAGCAGAACTATGTACCAAAGAAGACTGTATTAGAAACATTTCTCAGCACCTACAAATGGTGATATCTTCTCACTTTTGATGAAAAATTAATGCAAAAGTCTGATGGACTGATCTACATAGCAGTGAATAAAGTATCCTGGGGATATGTAGTTCAACTGTGTTTGCTATTAGGCAATTGGGTGCAAAAAATAAGTGAAAATCTTATTACTCTCCCCATTGTCAGTCTCCTGGAAGATGGATGACAGTAGTTGAATTTGTTTCTGTTTTCTTAACAGAGAACAGCTAAGTTTCATGATAATCACAAATCATTAAACTGCTTAGACTTCAGCACTGTTGTGATTGGGAATTGCTCTATGAATTACAAAATTTAAGATAAATTTAATGAACTGATTTAACTTGCTGCTGTGTTTGTGCCTAATTCATTTCAATGAACAGCAAAGGGAATTTCAAACTCTTTGAGTTAGTGCCTACCTGATCATTAGTAAACAGTATGAGTTGATGATTACAAAGACAGATTTAAATTCTATTTCTAATGTTCAGTACTTGTTTTACTCTAGGAAAATCACTTAATCTTTCAGAATTTGAAATTTTGTACATAAAAATGGGTAACTCTGTAGTATATTTTGGGAATTTAGTAAAAGATTGTGTTTAAATGCATAGCACATGACCTGGGATAAGGATTCCTTTTATTTTCTTTTTAAATGAGATGGGATGGTGAAGGAGTACAATTCGTTGGACAGAGAAACAGCTTGTCTTCTATCAGTATTTCAGTTCACATAACTGCTTCTAAATCAAGGTATAGTTGCTCATTCCAAGAAGCTGGTGGATGATGTCAAATAGGATAAATGTCTAACACTAATTCTACTTTGTTCTACAAAATCTTGAGCAAGACAGTAATAGAATCTCAGTTTGTCATCTGTTAATAAGTGAAGATAGTGCTAAGGAGCTAAATGACATCAGATATTGGAAAAAAGATGAACACTACTGTAAATAGTCAATAAATGCAGATTCTGCACTGCAATAACTTTCAGAAAAATAGATATTTTGAAATTTAGCTATTTTCTCTGAATAACAGTTTTGTATATGCTATCCAAGAATTATATTCTTTTCTTGGTAAAAACAAAGCTCTCCAAACACTATAAAGAAACTATTGATTCAAAATGGAACACTATCCACACATATCCATGTTTTTACATTAAAATAACAGAAAAGTATTTTTTAAAACGAAGTAATTCTATGCAGCAAAAGCTGTTCTTGGCCTTCCCAGTTCAATTTAACCAGAAATGTCCTGTTCCCATAGCTATGGTGAATGTGTTCAATGTTCGCAATTGCACGGATAATTCCTGTTGCAGTGTCTTCCAGCAGGTCAGGCTGAAGCTAGGCTTCAGTTTATAGCACATCCTACTTAGCTGCTTTTTCTGCCCTAAACCTGCTACCTTTACTCTCAATAAGTTGCTTTCGTTAGAATCCCCAACTCATGGGCTTCTTATAGGATCCCCAAACAAAGATAACTCATAGTGTTAACAAAACAGTTTGTGATAAGGCATAGCTGTTCAAGTCATTAGTAAGTGACAGTTTCTAATAAATTTCTCAGAGACAGAGAGCTTCTTGATAAATAAAATAGAACTGAATCCAGTCATGCAGAAAGAGATTCTGTCAGGTGTGAGAAGAGGAAATGGGATAACATTAATAGAAAATTCAAATTTGGAAAATGTGAGTTAGTGCTTCAACTTTACCAACACATACTCTCCATCATGTGGCACCCAGGCATTTAGGTAATACAGCATTTTGCACCAGTCAAAAACCATAGGACCCATCCTTAAACAGACAAAAACCCTGTGGGGAGGATGGGTTACCAATGGTGGTGCTAGGACTACATCTACAAAGTTCTAACTTGCTCCCTAGCCTAATAGTCAGCTCTCTTCCCACTTGTATATGCCAAGTAGAAGAAATACATATCTCCTGCCTAAATTAATGAACAAAAACCTTTACTTTAAAATATGAACTCACAAAGGTCATCATGTATATGAAAGCCAAAGTAAACAAAGACAAAAACTGACTCATAAAACTAACAAGAAAGAAAGAAAGAAAAAAAGAAAGAAAGAAAGAAAGAAAGAAAGAAAGAAAGAAAGAAAGAAAGAAAGAGAAAGAAAGAAAGAAAGAGAAGGAATTGGAATTGTGTTAGAAAAAAGGAGGAAAAGAAACAAAAGTACGAGCTCAACAGGACAGGTCTATTTCAGAACAAACCTGAGAGAGACCATCCTGGCACTTCAACCAGAGTAGTAACTCTCATATAGGCTATGAAGTCTTTTATAGAGTAATTTCAGTGAAAGGAAGCTGTGGCTGCCTGCCAAAGATGAGGCTTGAGTAATGGCTGTCCAAGGATGAGGCTTGGGAAAGTATAGGGACTAGTGCTTGTTATCAGTGGCAGGGCTGAGCAATGCTATGAGTCACTGGGTGCAGCTGTGCTGGGGTGGGGGTGGGTTTAGCATGGTCTCCAACCAACCTAGGATGCAACAGTAATATTCATTCTTTCTAGAATCTAGGGTTAGATAGGGCAAATGGTCAGTGCATGTCTTCCTTATCTACTTCCTGCTGATTAGGGGTGGTGGTAATCAGGGTTTTGTCTGGACTGAAGAAGAAGAACAGTATAGATATGATCTTTAGCAACTGCCTGCAAAGTGGCCACAATCCTGTTGTTGAGAAATCTTTGAAACAGATTGATTAGGCATGGCAGTAATAAGCAGGCGAGTAAAAAGTGAACGGGTTCTGTAAAGGGAAAGGCCCGAGATAGGATAGTGAACTTCCCTGAACTCTGCAGGGGCCTTGAGACATTTGTTGCACGGCCTGAACCTCTGTGTTTATCCCTCTTAGAGCTGCAGTTACATGACCATGATTATCTGAAATAAGAGTAAAACTTGTTGCATGAAGCAGCGCCTACGTGGTCCTTGGACAGACTGCGTGGGGACAACGGATCCCAGGCACCTTTATTGTTGGCTCCATCTGCATGATCACTGGGAGTTTGGCTGTCTCTAGGGGAAAACAAACAAATTTTACCAAGAGATTAAAGCACGGATGGACCAAAGCATGAGCACTAGAATGGAAAGGCAGATTAGGGAAGGAGCCATGTCCAGACATGGTTCCTTTTTCTTTTCTTTTTCTTTTTCTTTTTTATTTTTTTTAATTTTTATTTTAAAGAGAAAAGAAATAGAACACAATTTCAAAACAACATAATAGGAGGGTAATAATGGTTAATACAATGTGTATGGTTATCTTTAAATTAGTTACTCAGAGTACAAGATATCGGTATTCAATTGTCCAAACAATATTAGCACAAACCTTTCTTTTCAATGAACTAAGAGAAATTAGTAGTGTATCTATTTTAACGATCTTTTATATGCATATATATATATATATATATTTTTTTTTTTTTTTTGCCTTTCCCTTTCTTCTTTTCTCCATTTTCCCATCCCAGTTTCTCTTTCCTTTTGAATGGTTTCTTCCCATTTTACAATATCTATTGTACATTTTAGATCTTATTTACTCTTTCACTTCTCACACTAGGGAGACAATACAATGTTTACACATGTGCATCCGGTTTATTTCACTTATGAGTATCATCTCGAGTTGTATCCCTTTACCTCTAAAGGTCTCAAGTTTATCCTTCTTTATGGCTGAGTAGTACTCCATTGTGTAAAAATACCACATCTTTTTTATCCATTCCTTCTTCCCCATATGGGCCACCATAATGTTAGGAAAAAAGGGAAGAAAAGAAACAAAGGTACAAGCCCAACAGGACAGAATTATTTCAGAACAAACCTGAGGGAGACCATACTGCCACTTAGACCAGAGTAATATCTCTCATATAGGCTATGAGGTCTTTCATAGGGTAATTTCAGTAAAAGGAAGTTGTGGCTACTTGCCAAGGACCATGCTTGAGTAGTAATTGTCCAAGGATGAGGTTTGGGAAAGTAATGGTTATTATCAATAGCAGGGCTGAGTAATGATACAAGTTACTGGGTACAGCTATGCTGGGGTGGAGGTTGGGGGTTACAGTGGTCTCTGATCAGCCTAGGATGTGGCAGTCATATTCCTTTAAACAAAAGAAATCTAATGCAAAGCGAGCAACAAAATTTTTAGGTAGTGCTCACAGTTGTGGAAAGATAATAGATCTATTAAGCAACAACTAGATGTTATCATGTTTTCACTGAAAATAGCAACAGAATAGAAGAGTTTGGAAAAATTCCAAGTGATTGCAAAAATAAAGCAACAGGAGAGTTGGAAGATAAAATTGAGGTGCTCTACTATAACGAAGAGAAAAAAGATAAGAAGAAAGCATGAAAGGAAACACTCACGCTATAAATCTACATTGCCAAATATCATAGCCATTAGCCATGTGCTACAATGAGCACTTGAAATGTGACTAATTAGAACTAAGATGTGTTGTGATTCTTAAATATTTTGAAGACAGTGTAAAATAATGTGAAAATCTTAATAATATTTTTATATCAATTAAATGTTAGAAATGATATGGCTTAGAAATATAAATATATCATATTAAATAAAATACAGCATTAAATTATTTTTATTCTTCTAATTTTACATTTTAACATAGTCACAAAACTTAAAGCTACATATATACCTCACATTTGTGGCTTATATTTCTATTGGACATTGCTGCTATAGAGTTCAGTCCAAAAGGTTCAATTTCTGTTTAGTAGAATTTCTTGAAAGAAGGTTTCCAAAGGAAGGAATTATTCAAGAAATAATAGCTAAAAAGTTCCTTGAGATGAAGAAAATCATCACTCTTGGAAGTGAAAAGTCTCACTGAGAAAGGGAAGTTACTAAAATTATAGAAATCTTTTAAAAAGAGGAAGCTAATACCTACAGAGCTACAGTAAGAAAAAACTTACATATGCTTCAGATTTTGTAGGTAGACGATAATGGAACTATATCTTCAAAGCAATAGGGAAAATAATTCTGAATCTCAAATTCCTTTCCAACTATTCTGTCAATTAAATGTGAGAATACTAAAGGCATTTTCAGATACGGCTGTCTCAGAAAGTTTACATCCTTGAACCATTTCCAAGAAAGTTATATAAAGATGAACTTCAATAAACATAGGGTGGATACCTCTCCAAGTGGAAAGACACAGGAAATAAGAAACTATAGAACTAAGTCAGAGGTCCTCTTAATGGAGATTCCAAGATGCAGGTATATAACATGGCTCTAAAGAACAGGAAATATACACTTAAGTAGCTTAAAGGAGAAGACTGGAATGGATCACAAATAACCAAGGCAATGGGCATAAATGTGGAAGATAGTCCTCCTCTGATGTGGATGGTCTATTTCTTTTCCAAAGGAGGAAATTTAAGACACAGACACTCCAGAAAAAAACACAGAAAATAATAGAAGGTCACAGAAGATGTGTCATGGTTTTCTGTGAATCAATGAGAAGGAGGAACAAGAATGCATTAGCTCTTCACAGAAAGTATATCTGCCTGAAGGCTGGGTAAGAGTTGTAACTTCAGACTTAGAGAAAAGGAGCTATAGCTTTAGCTCATTAATTCACTCAACCAAGACAGAGTAACATGAATACTGTTATCAGTTTTAATACTAGGAATCAACCTTTGTGTAGTCCTCAGAAATATTAATTATAGTGCCAGCATAGATTATTTATGTTACTTGAAAATATAAAGCTGATATATAAGTTAGTGAGTGGAAGTTGGAAGGAAAATGTTGGTCAGTAGAGAGGTGATTAAGGTATTTAAAAAAATAAAACAGACCAAGTTAATTAAATTATAGAAGTTTATTTTGCATATAAAGTTATTTTGCATGTAAAGTAGACCACAATAGCCAGGAGATCTCAAATCAGTAATAAGAAGCCCATGTGTAGAAGTTACAGCACAGTTTATAAAGTGATCATGAGGAGGTATTTTGACCTTTATTATAATTTGCTATCTTGTATGGACATTCTTTTTAGGGCAAGCAGAGCTGTTTAGGCTGATTCATTTATTGCTGAGTGTTTCAATTTCTGTGAATCCTGTTGACAAGAAGGTAAAGCATATGTTTTGAGTTTTGTTTATGATTAGAGCTAGCATTTCAAAATCGTCAGGATGGAGTATATTTTTATTACGTGATAATGGGTAGATGGGCTTGGGGGTATAGGTAAGCTGTGACTTCCAATTTTGTTTTATTTAACAATACCAGTCAGAATAGCTTACTCAGAAGGGAATCAAGAAATATCACCTAGAGTCAGTGGAAAAGTGTATGTATTAAAGTGTCCTGTTTAACATTAAAAAGTTAAAACAAAATTTGCCAGAAATAAACTCATGGAATAGTTATGTTAAAACTACCAGAACTTTCCAAGGTGGGATTTACAAAAATCTGTATCTTTTATTAACGCATGTTTTTTATACAACATTGTATAAGATGATAGGTCAGGAGAAAGCAATAGCAAATGTATTTTTGAACACTGTGGTGATAAGCACCAGAAAATCTAGGAAAATATAGGTGAGAATGTAGGAAGGCCTGGGGAGACTGATGCTTTACAATAAGCCATTCTGCTCAATTTCATCTTTTAACTTTGCACTCTGGGTACCATGGATTGGATCTGAAGCATATTAAATTCTTATGAGTTAGGCCATCGTAGCTCTGACCTGGATGCCCAGCACTAATGCTGGGCTATAGATGCTACCAGATACATGGCTGAACAGTGCTGACGAATGCAAGTTCTCTTCTGGTGTTCACTTCCACAGCAGTGGAGCTAGGCTGCTCCCACTATTGCTTCCTTTCTCCACCAGCAGTTCTCAGACCAAAGATGATGGCCTCTCAGTGAATCAGTGCACCTGGCTCCAATGCAGAAATTTTGATTGAGAGCTAAAATGTTACAAACTTGAAATACCAGGAGAGCTTAGAACTTCTGATTAGCCAAGCAGATACCTTGCATGACCTCTAGGAGAGATACCTCCCTCACATCTTTTGCTTTTCCACTTTGCAGTCCTAGAAAACAGTAGTCACTTGTGTGATAATGCAGTTTTATGACTAACAACAACAACAACAAAAGTTAATTGGCACCTAGAATCAGGTCACCTGATTCCAGATTGATTTATATTCAAACAATTTGCATTTCCAAATATTTTTCTTTTGCTTTTGGTGTTTTTTGGAATAATTTATTTTGAAGCCAATCTGTTGTGGAACTCAGTATGGAACACGTAGTGTAAGATCATGGGATTCAAAGCTCGTCTATTTGGTTAGTGACGGGCAACCCCACTGACTGGACACCTCGAGAACCAGCCTGAAACCCGAGTGCCTGGAATATAATTCAAAGTATTCTTTCTGCTACTACACCCTGGAATTCTATTCTGATTTAGATTGTTAGAATTGGTCCTTGTTCCCTGTTATTACAGCACGAATGTTAAACTCCCCATTTGGTCTCGCATTCCCCTTGGACAGCAGTGACTTACTGGCTCGTTCTTTTATACCCTGCCATTTGTCTTTCCTATTACTGACTCCACCAAATGGGCCAACTCTCATTTACCAGAAATTATTCTTGGGCTCCTGGTACATTTGTCTGACTGAAGTTATTGCTTTGCTTGTTAAATAGCTGAGTTGTGTTTCCACTATTGTTTTTCTCATTAGACATGTTGGTAGATCTGCCCTTTTTTTTTTTTTTTTTTTTTGTCAATTGTTTACTACTGCTTCCTTTGTCCAACCGCCATACATTTTTCAGTGGTTGGACACCTAATGAGAGGGTCAGAAGATGTCTCCAAGCGATCTGACTTCCCAGGCTGTGACAAGCCTGGCTTGGATTTTCAATTAAAAGAAAGTCGAAAAGAGAAGAAGAAAGCAAGCAAGTAATTAAGCAGCAACAGGGTCTTGGCAGAAACCGTTAAATGAATTATTCAATGAAGCAGTTTGGTGCAAGGAGACCCAGCTCCCTCTGGCTCTTACTTCCTGTAAAAGCACAGGTGGTTGCTTCCTATGTTGTCATGCTCTGACAAAAAGAAAAAAAAAAAAAAAAAAAGACCACTCAAATCTGTGGGGTTTGAGGAAAGCAGGGATTTGTGTGTGATAAATGTTTTGCAGCTGGTTGTCAGTCAGATAAAGGCTGTGCCACGAAGAAGATTGCTGAAAGGGGCTTTGTTTTGATATTCCCAAACCAAATGAGCATGCGTAAGTAGGAGTAACCCTCCTTAAGAAGCAGCCTGGTATAACACCTGAGTTTCAAGGTTTGATAACTCCCAGGGCTATGCAGGTTAAAATGATTGAGAAGGGAATCTGGAACTTCAGATTTTTATATTTAATCTCTCTTTTTAGCAATGAATCCAAAACATATTACATCCTTCTGGCTGTCTGCTGGCTAGATGTAACGTCTGAGTGACCAGTTGAATTTGCAACGTCTAGGTTCATTCATGTGAATAAAGGGAGAATAGAGGGAAAGAATGACAACAGAGGGCTCATGGTGCTGAATTTGAGTGGCCACATTGTCGGACACCGGTGATTTGGTGTCTCAGCCTCCCCGCCTCCTGTGTGGCAATTCCTGCTCTTGTGTTAAGCACTGATGTCATAGAAAAGTTCCTTCTGTGCATATTCGGGTTTAGCCATACTGCCTTTCAGCCCTTGGGGTGAAAGTGAGTGAGGTGCTGTTGTGTGTCTCCATCTGCAGGACATCTCTCTGATGATAACAGGTCATTCCTTCTGTTTTGTAGTATGTGTCTCTGTTCGCGCATATGTACAGCAGAATCTCCCAGAGGAAACATGTTTGAAAAGTGACGCAGAGTAATGGAAGGGATTAAAGGATGTAATGTGATTGGCAAAGAATGGTTTCAATTTTCAAAAGGAATCCTTGATGTGCCAGTGTAGAGGGATGTCCTGAGCCCCAAACTATGTGTCCCACAAATGTCAATTGTCTTTGAGGAGCTGCTACTAAGTGTACAACTTGCGGTGCCTTTGATGTTAAAGGCTTCCATGTGGGACTAGAAGCAGAAAAACATGTATAGAAAAAAGGAGTAATATTAAAGAGGAGATGTTTGAAGGAAAAAGACTACTGTCTGCATCAAGAGGTGGTGGGACTGAGAAATCAAATAGCCATGTCCTGGGGCAAGAAAGAACAGACACTGTCACGAGCTGCTCACCTCCTGGTGCTGAGATACTGTGAAGACAGTAGTCAGTTCTTTCCAAATTCCACCTAATAGTGAAAAGAGTCTACTAGCAGCCTTCTGGGCTTGATGTCAGCTGATTCTAAGTCTGTACAGACCTGTGTCTAAATGTGTCTAATAAATTATAGTCAACTGTGGTAAGGCTGCTACCAGCAGAGATTAGCATATGTAAAGAGTCATATGCTCACACTAATAATAATGGCTATCATTTTTTCAGTGCCCCCTATGCTGTAACAAGAAATTTTGTGGTCGTTATTCATTTAATTTAATCTCTAGGGTCCATTTAAGTAAAGCATTATTTTTTTCACTTTGAAGAAAAGAAGCTAGGTCCCAGAGAAATGAATTTACTAGCCAAAGTATCATAACTGTAAGGGGCAGAGCCAGGCTTTAAGCTCTGTTTTGTTGGAATCCAAAGCTGTGGATAACAAACACCAGTATTATTATGCTGTCCCAGCTAGAGCATTGTAAGGGTGTGTCTGGGCTAGAAAGGGATAGAGATTTTCAGTTGTTAAAAAGGAGCAGAAAAAACTGATAAAAATCCAATATGGCTTGTACATCTAGTAGAGCTCACCTAAGGTTGTGTGCTGCCTGACAAGCAAGGACAGATGATGGGGGAGATGAGGTTATTTAAGTAGAGATGCCTTAACTTACTTGTGTCATTTGTTAACGGTTCCTTCCCAGGCTCCTGGGGTTCTCGGTTACTTCCATTCTTCCAGACTCCCCACCAATGAGTCCTTTCTCTTATTCCTACAGCTGGAGTTCTATCCCTTTCAACATGATTCTTTTAGCTCCAATATTCCCATTAGAAATATATCCTTAACACTGGAACTGCCACTATTGACTGTTAGTTTTTTCATCTTGATCTTTCTATTACAGCCATATTTCAAACAGGTGTGAATTTGACCATGTCTAAAATGGAGTCCATCATGTCTTCCTTTCAGATCAGAATTGTTTTGATTTCTAGTGAGCCACACAGGCACTTCAGAATCACTTTTTGCCCTTCTTATTTTTCTTGAGCTCTGTTCTTTATTAAAATTCTATCCCTTCTCTCTAGTTCAACAAAACAGCAGGAGTGGGTCTTTCCTCTGGCTCGGTACTGTGCATGATGCTGAGCAAGACTAGCAGTGTGAGTCTTCCTGGTAGTATTGTATTGATCTACTGTTGCTATGTTCCCACCATAAGCCCAAACCAAACCTGATGTACTTTCTTGCTTTTATAATAGTTATCTGATTGATCTTCTGGTTTCTAGGAGTGGTGCATCCAAATCCACTTGGCATACTACTAAAAGAAAAGTCTTACAGTACTCTACCTAGATAATTCACTTGCTATTTTAGCTTTTGATAAAGGATAAATGCAGATTCCTTTATGAACATGTTATTTAGTCTGGCCTCAAATCCTTACCTACTTTCCTAGGTGTCTGTGTAATTCTTCCTTTGCTGCGAAATTCATTTACTTCTGATTTTTCAAATGTATTTCAAATTCAAGCTGTTTTTCTTTCCTAAATATATCTTCTAACAATAATCACCTCTTAAAACCCTGTGCCAGTAGTCACTCTTAAAATCTTTAACTGCCAAAGCCCTTCAAAATGTCAGCTTCTTCATTAGGCCTTCATTTTCAGCCTGGAGTAAAGCTACTCTCCCTAGATTCTGAATTTTTAATATTATTTTATTCACAGGATTTTAAAAAATGTCAGCGAAGTGCTACTATTTTCTCCACAGTCAATTGCAAATTTATATATCTGTAAGTTACAATACTCGTAAAGTATGAAAAAATAAAGTTTAGAGAACATTAACTCCTAATTTTTGCCATTATATTCACCATTTAAGACCACTGATCATAAGAAATGTTGAAGCAACACCAGATTATGTCAAAGTTTCTACTTTGCTTTCCTTAACACGGACAGGGAGCAAACACTACCTAGACTGGCATCCAATGCAGATCCACTGTGGGCAGTAGTGCTTCAGGCTACACGGCGCTACCTTTCATGTACTATACTGTTACACGTATGTACTCGCCTTATAGAAATAACATATATTTGCCTTGTAGAAAAATATACACTGGGTGAATCATTTAAGACACCATGGACTGAATCCCAAATATTTCATGCCCCACTCAACCCAGCAAAATGTCTTGTAACAAGTACTTTTGGAATAACTGATTAAGTGAAAGACTGACACATACACAAACATATTAGCTCCTATTATTTGACACCATAAAATACCCAAGAGGCATTTTACATTTACTATTTATTGTGAACTGCATAAATCAGGCCCCCCAAATTCAAAGACCCAATCCAAAAATGGGCATCAGAGATAAATACGCACTTTTCAGATGAAGAAATACAAGCGGCAAATAAATACATGAAAAAATGTTCAACATAATTGGTCCTCTGAGAAATGCAAATTAAAACAACACTGAGATTCCATCTCATCCAGAAAGAATGGCTATCATCAAGAAATCAACCAATAACAAATGCTGAAGGGGATGGGGGGAAAAAGGAAAACTTCTCCACTGTTGGTGGGAGTGTAGACTGGTGCAACTGCTGTGGAAATCAGTATGGAGATACCTCAAAAAACTAGGATTAGAGGTCCCATTCGACTCAGCTATTCCCCTTCTGGGTATTTTCCCAAAAGAATTTAAAACATCATACCACAGCGATGCATGTGCACCCATGTTTATAGCAGCACAATTTATAATAGCTAACTATTGGAAACAACCCAAATACCCATCAACCGAGGAATGGATAAAAAAATGTGGTATTTTTATACAATGGAGTACTACTCAGCTATAAAGAAGGATAAACTCAGGGCTTTTATAGGTAAATAGATGCAAATTGAGACCATACTTATAAGTGAAATAAATCAGACTCACATGTATAAACATTGTATTGTCTCCCTAGTGTAAGAAACTAAAAGAGTAAACAAGATCCAAAATGTACAATAGATATTGTGAAATGGGAAGAAACAGCTCAAGAGGAAGAACAGCTGGGATGGGGAAAGGAGAAAAGAAGGAAGGGAAAAGAAAAAATAAATATATATATATTTATACAAGATAGCTAAGATAATTATACTACTAATTTCTATTAGTTCATTGAAAAGAAAGGTTTGTGCTTATATTGTTTGATCAATTTTTCATGCCTATATCTTATAATCTGAGTAACTACTTTGAAGATAACAATATGCAATGTATGAACTATTTTTAATCTCCTATTATCTTGTTTTGAAATTTTGTATTATTGTTTTTATTGTTTTTTCTCTTTAAAATAAAAAAATTATATTTTCTTCTGGCTTCTGTTTTTTTTCTTCTGTGTCTAAATTAGGTTCTTGACCTTCTTTTAGTTCTACCACTCCTAGTCACAGCTAATAATCATGTTTTTATTGAAAAAGCAAATTCTAGTAAATGGAATCTGATTTCTATTAAAACTAGCATGTGGTAGATATTAATATCAAACAAGAAATGTTTTATGCTTGGCCTTGAACTTCTTATATTTAAGTTTTATTAGTTTAGTATTATAATTCTTAATACATATCTATTGTAGATTTGTAGACTGAGATTATGACGTATTCTAAGCAAACATTGAATTTTTTAATAAAATATTTCTTGTACTGGAAAGAAAGTGATTGAAAATTGCATGTACTACTTCTTTCAGTGTTGTTACTGCTAAATCAGAGAGTAATAAAATTAAATATTTTTCACACAAAGACTAGCATTGAATCTACTTTAATATGTAAAGTGGGGCCAGAATTAATGTTGATTCTTAACTCCCATCACAAGATCTCCGAATAAAAAGGGTTTAATCTACCTTATTACCCTTCCCCAAGTATCAAAAGACCAAACACACAAGGCTAACAGAGCTTTTTAAGACATTAGTTGGCCCCTAGAATAGAAAAGAAACCAGAAGTCCTAAAAACTACAAAGATGGAGACCTTTTGAATCAAAGGGCAGGTAAGTTGTTGCTGATGGGTAAAATAGCCTTCCCCTGGAATGATCTAAGGCTGGGATGTGTCTGAGGGAAAAATACCATGTTTGTCCTTGAGTGATATTACTACCTCAAAGATTTTCTGCTGAAGAAACTCTCAGGGTCGGTTGTCACTGGTGAGAATACTCAAAAGAAAATGGCTCCAGGAGTAAAAGCTAGAACTGTTCTATTTTTTAAAATAGTCTTTATCTTTAAGAGGAATTTTAGATTCACAGCAAAATTAAACAGAAAGTACAGAGTTCCTACATATTCTGTGTGCCCACACATACATAAGCTTCTCCATCATTTATATCCTGCACTGAACTGATACACTGATGAGCCCACACTGACACATCCTTATCTCCCGAAGTCCATAATTTACCCTAAGTTTGTCCTGGTGTTATATGGATTTGGACAAATATATAATGACATTTTTCCACTATTACAGTGTCTACTAAATGGCTTCACTGTACTGAAATTCCCCTGTGCTCTATCTACTTGTCCCTTTCTCCCCTCAAATTCTAGGCAGCCACTCATTTTTCATGGCTTTGCTTTTTCTAGAATGTAATACGTTTGAGAGCGTACAATATGTAGCCTTGCAAACTGGCTTCTTACATCTAAGTTACCTCCATGTATTTTTACAGCTTGATAGTTTATTTCTTTTTAGTGTTAAAATAAATTCCATTGCGTGGATGTATTACTATTTAGACATTGACCTATGGAAGGTGTGGAGTGCTAAGTAACCAAAGAGAGGCCATTTCAGCTTCTGTTCAGCCACACGTCGGAGTCATGTATGTCAGTTACATATTCTGCATTAAGACGAGCTGTTTCAAATCTTGCCTCAAGACAGCTACCGGTGCTGCTTCCTGTAACAAATGTGACTGTTACATTTCCTGTTTTCCTGGCCCACACCTTGTCATAAGGATGACAGGTTCACGTATCATAAGGAGACAAAGAACACATGGTCCTGCCCTGTCCTGTCCTCCCCAGGATTTCTTCCTATATCCTTGGGTCTGACATGTTCCCTCCTCCCAGCCCGCAATTTTTTTCTTTAAGAAACAACACTGCCATTCCCCCTGTGAGCAGTCCTCCCTTTGTCTCACCTGCTGAACCTCTTTACAGTGTACACTGATGTAAATAAACTCTTGTCTTTACCTTTGCTCTAGTTTTGGTAAATTCTTTTACTACCTGCATTATCAGCTTGTGCAATCTCCCCTTGCACATCAAAAAGATATCTTGGTGGTCGGGAAGTTTGTAAAATTATGAGTAAAGCTGTTGTAAACATCTGTGCGTAGCTGTTATGTAGACGTAAGTTTTCATCACCTGTGGGTAAATACCAAGAAGCACAGTTGCTGGATTGAGGGGTAAGATTATATTTACTTTTGTAAGAGACTGTCACACTGTTTTCCAAACTAGTTGTACTATTTTACGTTTTCCTTAGGAATGGATGAGGAGTCCAGTTTTTTCCACATCCTTCAGAATTTGATGTTGGCTTTCTGAATTTTGACCATTCTAACAGATGCACAGTATTATCTCATTCCTGTTTTTATTTCCCAGTTGGTAGATGATGTGAATCATCTATTTATATGGGAGATTTCTGATAGAGGAAAGTGGAATTTTCAGTAAGTAGGACTTCAGTAAAGGGTTCACTTCTGAGATTTTGAATCATGTTTTTCCCCTAGTAACCTGGGGATCTCTTGTTGTCCTGGGGACCCCATAGGAAATCCAAATGGGTTTCAACTTCAATCTTACATGTTTGATTTTGTCAGTAGGGAGATTTTCATATGCCTGAATGGGCTAATAAAGCCTAAAAGTGTGGGACAATAAGATGAAGGAGGCTGGTTGCCTTGTTGCCTTAGGTTCTTTCCTAGGCTGAACCAAATACACTGCAACTCTTGGTAGGCCTGAAACAGGGACCAGACTAAAAGTGGAGAAGAAAGGACACTCAGTCTTAGAAAGCATCCAGAAAAGGAATTAACTAAAAATACTAGCAGATAGCAAGGAGGAGGAGGGAAGAAAGAATCTTGAGTGTAAAAGAAACAAAAACTGGAAATATAAAGGAGTAAAATTTTATGGAATATAATGGAATATTGTAAAGATTTTTAAATTAGAAATACTTAAACTAGGGCCGTTGAGATGGCTCAGTGGCATAAGTGCCTGTCTGGCAAGCACGAGGGCCTGAGTTCGACTCCCGGAACCCACATATGAAAAAAGGGCCGGTGATATCACTCAGTGGCACGGGCGCCTGCTGGCGTGCGAGGTCTTGAGGTTGACCCCCGGTACCCACACAAAAAAAAAAAGAAATACTTAAACTAGGAACCCTTGATACAGAGTACTAAAAAGACCTAAGTTTAAGTAAACATATTAATAAAAAATAATGATAGTGTTTCCTATATTATCCGGTATGAAAATATATCCAATATTATCTAGAGTGAAAAATAAGTTGCTTTGTTTTTTGTCTGAGATAGAGTAGAAAGTGTGTATCTTTTATATTCAGACAGATACAGGCTAAAAATCAGCTTTTGGTCCTCCTGGTTATGGGACTTTCTTCATTTTAGTTTCTTCATATAAAAAACAAAGATAGCGTATGTGATTCCTCACAGAAAGGAGATTCTTCAAGTTGGAATACCTGGCTACTTCACACGCAGGAAGCATTGGTATTAGGCACAGAGTCAATATTGGTATGAAAATTGATACTAGAGTTGGTGATAGTGTTCATATTGTAGGCATTTTCTTTTTACAGTGCCTTTTAAAACATTTTCAGACTTATAGGAATTACAGCTTAGAGAAAATTCCAATGCACAGTTTCATAGTAGAAGAGAAGTGAACCACACTGGTTTAGGATATTATTCTACATCTTTGAGAATAAAAGGGCATAAAATTTGATAAATATATATTCCCAATATAGAGAGATGAGAATACAAAGAAATGGTGTTAAATTTTCTTATATTTGAATGAATGTTAGCAAAGACTGAATAATTTCAGTGTTCAGAATACACTGACAGGAAGACCTCAAGATGGCGGATGAGTAAGAAGCAGGCAGTGAAACTCTCTCTAAAAGTTACCATTGGAACACGGGAATATAGCGACCCGGAAAGCGCAGGGGGGGGAGATGCCTCCCCGAAACCCAGAGAAGTTCTGAAGCGCAATCTGGGACCCCCGGCACCAGTGACGGGTGACTTCCAACAAAGAAGAAGGAAAGAAGGAGCAGACCATGCGCGCGCACCTTCTAATATCCCGGGAGTTGCAGCGCCGTGGAAGCTCAAATCTACGGACACACGGTGGCAGCTGGTGCCCAGGGAGCCCCCACGGAGGATCCTGAGACAGCGGCGGGGCAGGGGAGCGGCGGAGAATGGCGCAGACCGGCGGTGAGTGTCTCTCAGCCACAGCTGCCCCGCACCAGAGAGCGACCGGCCGGGCGCCATTGTGGGGGGTGTGGCGAAACTCAGAGCGGCTCGGAAACTGCTCTGGGAACTTGTGCTCCGGACAGGGCAGCACGGGGCCTCTCAGGCCCACGAAAGTGTGTTGAGGTCAGCAGGCGAACGAGACTGGACTCTCAGCCACACCCGTCCCGCGCCAGAGAGCGACTGGCCCGGCGCCATTGTGGGGGGCGTGGCGAAAAACCAGAGCGGCGAGAACCACTGCAGGGAACCCGCGCTCCAGACAGCGTGCTGAGCCTCTCAGGCCCAGGGATCGTGAAAGGGCGCTGAGAGCGGAGGCGAGCTAGACTGGTCTCTGCCTGAAAGTACGCGCATCTGCTCACCGCCCGCCAGAGGGCGCTCCTGGCTTACTGGGACGGACCTGCACAGAACAGGACTCTCTCACCACAGGGTAACTGCCTACAGCAGAGTCAACACCTGGAACTGATTCTTTTTATTTTTTTTATTTTTATTTTTATTTTTTATTATTATTTTTTTTTTCTCACTGATTCGTTTTTTGTTCTGGCGAAGGGTTTTTTTGTTTTTGTTTTGTTTTGTTTGGTTTTTTGGTGGGGTTTTATTTTTGATCTGTCTGTTTTATTGTTTTTATCTTCGTTTTTGTTTCTGTATGTGTATTTGCTCTTTCCTTCATTATTCTCTCTGGTTTTTTATATGAGTGTAAACAGCGCCTCTAACTTCTTTCTGATTGTGGTTGTGATCTGTTCTTCCTTTTATCCCTTCCTTCTCTTTCTACCACCTGTCCTCTGCACTAGTGTCCCAATTTTAGTGGGATCCCTCTTGGTCCTCTAACCTTACATCTAATTCCTTCCTCTTCTCCCAATACTCTATTTCCTCCTTAACTCATTTTAAATTTAAACTCCTCAGGGGAAAAATTGACATACACAGGACTTGTATACTGCATATAATTTTTCTGGTGTGTTTTAGATTTTGTTATATAACCGCAACTCTATACAGCTAAAAGTGGTAAATAATTGGTTAGCTCAGTCTGTCATTTTCTAGGCTCTGTTTGATGCTTTAGTTAACATTATAGCCAAATGTGAAATAATTGTTCTAAACATCTTTCCTTCCTGATATTTCATGATTGAGATTGACTAAGGGACACAGAAAATACAGTGGCACACTACCAAAGAATCAAGGACTGGGCCAAACAGGTAGCAACTTCGCATACCCAACGAATTGAAGAGGTAGGATCTGGCAGAAAGCTCAAAACCTAAAAGCAAGCTCCACTTGGAAGATACTGCAGAGAAGTAGTCATCTTCTAAAGATCTTAAACACTAGCAATAAAGTAACCTACTATAGGTAATTTGCAAACATCACCTCAGGAATTAAAGAAAGAAAAAATGAGACGACACTTAAACAAGATGCAACCCCACACATCCAATTCACCAAAGGCAAACCTAGGGAGCAATGAGGTGGGACAATCCGAAAGCCACCCACCTGGCCTATCTGAAGTGGTAACAACAAAGCAACTGAATGAGGTTCTGGAAAAAATTAAAACCGAAATAATCTCACAGATAACTGCAGAGATAATGTCTACAATGAAGACCATGCTTAAGGACACTATAGCTGATACAGACAAAAAAATAGATGAACTTAAGAAAACTATAGAAACCATGAATGCTCAGCATAGGAAAGAAATGGAATCCATAAGGCAGATTCAAGCAGATACCCAAGAGATAAAAAATTCCATTGAAAGTATTTGTAGCAGAATAAGCCAATGCAAGGACAGGATCTCAGACATAGAAGACAGGCTTGCAATTAGTGATCATGAAATGGAAAAATTCTTAAAAATAGCAAGGGACCATGAAAAATCAATTCAGCAGCTGCTAGATGACTCAAAATAAACAACTTAAGAATAATTGGAATAAATGAAAAAGCAGGAGATAGCATCAACGACATTAAAACCTTGTTCAAAGACATAATCAGGGAGAACTTTCCTGGAAGAGAAAAGGAATTTGACACCCCTATAAGTGAAGCCTTTAGAACACCAACTAGACATGATCAAAAAAAAAACTTCAGCCAGACATATTATAATCAAGATCCCAGAAATTCAACAGAAGTGCAGAATCTTAAAAGCTGTTAGGGAGAAGAGACAAATCACTTATGAAGGAAAACCCATCAGAATCACAGCTGACTTTTCAGCACAAACCCTCAATTCAAGAAGAGCTTGGAATGATGTATTGCAAGCTCTAAAGGAAAATAATTTTCAGCCCAGATTGATGTACCCTGCAAAACTATCTTTCAAAATTGATGGAGAAATAAAATACTTTCATGACAAAGAACATCTGAGAAAATTTATGACCACCAAACCAGCACTCCAAAACATTCTGAAGGACATTCTAGAAAGAGATAGGAACCCCAACAGAAGGAATCCACCAGGCAGGGCAAATAATTAAATAGCCGGAAAGCAGAAAAACAAAGAGTGGGAACCAACAACAGGAAAATATCATGACAAGTCAATACATATCAGTTTTAACCATCAATGTTAACGGTCTCAATTCACCAATCAAAAGGCACAGACTGGCGAAATGGATCAAGAAGCAAGATCCAACAATATGCTGTATACAAGAAACACATTTAATTCAGAAAGAAATTCATAGACTGAAAGTCAAAGGATGGAAAACAATACTCCATGCCACAGGAACCCAGAAAAAAGCAGGGGTAGCTATTCTTTTTGCAGACAAAGTGAACTTCAAGCCAAGAAGGATTCAGAGAGATAAAGACGGTCATTACATCCTTGTAAAGGGAACAATCCAAGAGGAAGAGATAACGATCATAAATATATATGTGTCAAATACCAATGCACCCAGCTATATAAAACAAGTACTAAAGGACATGAAAAATCAAATAAGCACTAATACAATTATATTGGGAGATCTCAATACTCCACTGTCACAAAAAGATAGATCAACTGGACAGAAAATCAATAATGAAATAGTAGAACTGAACCAAACTTTTGAACAAATGGACTTAGTAGATGTCTACAGAGTGTTCCATCCCACAACATCAGAATACACATTTTTCTCAGCTGCACATGGGACGTTCTCCAAAATAGACCACATACTAGCTCATAAAACCTGCTTAAGTAAATGCAAAGGAATTGAAATTATCCCATGCATATTATCAGACCATAGTGCAATGAAATTGGAAATCAATGGCAAAAGATCCCACAAAAACTCCCTAAACACATGGAAATTAAACAGCATCCTCCTGAACAACCAATGGGTCACAGATGAAATTAAAGAAGAAATTAGTCACTTTCTACAACTGAATGATAATGACAGTACAACATACCGGAACTTATGGGATACAATGAAAGCAGTCCTAAGAGGGAAATTTATAGCATTAAATACTTATATCAGGAAAATAGAGCAAGCACAAATAAACAACTTAAGGGTGAACCTCGAGCTTCTAGAAAAAGAAGAGCAGGTTAAGCCAAAAGCCCGTACAAGGCAGGAAATTATAAAGATCAGAGCAGAAATTAACATATTGGAGAATAAAAAAACAATACAAAGAATCAATGAAGCAAAAAGTTGGTTCTTTGAAAGAATAAATAAGATTGACAAACCCTTATCCAACCTTATTAAAAAAAGAAAAGAAAAGACTCAAATCCATGCAATTGAAAATGAAAAGGGTGATATCACGACGGACCCTGCAGAAATCCAGAAGATCATCTATACCTATTTTGAAAATTTATATTCTACTAAGGTGGAAAATGCAGAAGAAATGGACAGATTCCTAGATTCGTATGAATTACCAAAGCTAAATCAAGAATATTTAAAAATCCTAAATAAACCAATATCAACCAATGAAATTGAAGATGTAATTAAAAACCTCCCAACAAAGAAAAGTCCAGGCCCTGATGGATTCACTGCCGAATTCTACAAGAAATTTAGAGAAGACCTAACGCCCCTACTTCTCAAACTTTTCAATGAAATTGAAAGGGAAGCAATACTCCCAAATTCATTCCTGGAAGCAAGCATTACCCTGATACCAAAACCAGAGAAGGACCCAACTAAGAAAGAGAACTACAGGCCAATCTCCCTAATGAACATAGATGCAAAAATCCTTAATAAGATACTGGCAAACAGAATCCAACAAATCATCAAGAAGATTATACACCATGACCTAGTTGGATTCATCCCTGGGATGCAGGGATGGTTCAACATACGTAAATCAATAAATGTAATACAGCATATTAACAGAACCAAAGACAAAAATCACATGATCATCTCAATAGATGCAGAAAAAGCTTTTGACAAAGTCCAGCACCTTTTCATGATAAAAACCCTACAGAAAATTGGAATAGAGGGTCTTTATCTCAATCTGGTAAAAGCTATCTATGACAAACCAACAGCCAATATTATACTAAATGGCCAAAAACTGAAAGCCTTCCCTCTAAAATCAGGAACAAGACAAGGATGTCCACTGTGCCCACTCTTATTCAACATAGTTCTGGAAACTTTAGCCAGAGTGATTAGACAAGAGAAAGAAATAAAAGGAATAATGATTGGAAAGGAAGAAGTTAAATTATCATTATTTGCAGATGACATGATACTCTACACAGAAGATCCCAAAAACTCCACTAAAAAACTGCTAGATTTAATAAGCAAATTCAGTAGTGTAGCTGGATACAAAGTCAATACTCAAAAGTCAATAGCCTTCCTGTACACAAATAACAAACTTACTGAAAGAGAAATTAGGGAAACAATACCTTTCACAATAACATCCAAAAAAATGAAATACCTAGGAATCAACCTCACGAAGGATGTAAAAGACCTCTATACTGAAAACTACAGTACTCTGAAAAAGGAGATTGAAGAGGATATCAGAAAATGGAAAGATATCCCTTGCTCCTGGATAGGAAGAACCAATATAGTGAAAGTGGCCATACTTCCAAAATTGTTATACAGATTTAATGCAATTCCAATCAAAATTCCAACAGCATATCTCACAGAATTAGAGAAAACAATCCTAAAATTCATTTGGAATCAGAAGAGACCTAGAATAGCAAAGGCAATTCTGGGCAACAAAGGCAAGGCAGGGGGCATCACAATCCCCGACTTGAAATTATACTATAAAGCTACTGTGATAAAAACAGTGTGGTACTGGCAAAAAAACAGACCTGAAGATCAATGGAACAGATTAGAAGATGCTGAAACAACCCCAGAAATACTAAGCCACCTTATCTTTGGCAAAGGTGCCAAACACATTCGCTGGAAGAAAGATAGCCTCTTTAATAAATGGTGCTGGAAAAACTGGCTCTACACATGCCGAAGATTAAAACTAGATCCATATCTTTCACCATGCACTAAACTAAATTCAAAATGGATCAGAGATCTAAATATTAAAACAGAAACATTAAATCTGCTGGAAGGTAGGATAGGTAAAACCCTTGGAGACATTGGTGTAGGCAAAGACTTTATGAATAAAAACTCAACCGCACGGGAACTATCCCAAAGAATCAATAACTGGGATCTCATCTTATTAAAAAGCTTTTGCACAGCAAGAGAAACCACCAACAGAGTGAAGAGACAACCCACAATGTGGGAAAAAATGTTTGCCAGCTGTTCCTCAGACAAAGGATTACTATCGAGAACGTATAAAGAACTCAAAAAAATCAGACCTCCCAAATTTAAAGACCCACTCCAAAAATGGGCATGTGAGATGAATACACATTTCTCAGATGAAGAAATACTAATGGCAAATAAATATACAAAAAAATGTGCAACATCACTAGTCATTCGAGAGATGCAAATTAAAACAACACTGAGATACCATCTCACCCCAGAAAGAATGGCTACTATTAAGAAATCAACTAATAACAAATGCTGGAGGGGCTGTGGGGAAAAAGGAACCCTTCTTCACTGTTGGTGGGAGTGTCGACTGGTACAGCCACTGTGGAAGTCAGTGTGGAGATTCCTCAGAAAACTAGGGTTGGAGGTCCCATTTGACCCAGCTATTCCCCTTCTGGGCATCTTCCCAGAAGAATTAAAAACATCGTACCACAGCGATATATGTGCACCCATGTTTATAGCAGCACAATTTGTAATAGCCAGATCTTGGAAACAACCCAAATGCCCATCAACTGAGGAATGGATAAGAAAGATGTGGTATTTTTATACAATGGAGTACTATTCAGCCATAAAGAAGGATAAACTGGAGACTTTTATAGGTAAATGGATGCAACTCGAGAAAATACTCATAAGTGAAATAAACCAGAAGCACATGTGTAAGCATCGTATTATCTCTCTAGTATGAGAAACTGAAAGAGTAAATAAGATCCAAAATGTACAATAGATATGGTGAATCAAAAAGAAACTGGTCAAAAGGAAAGAGAGACTGGAATAGGGAAAAGAAAGAAGGGAAAGGGAAAAAAATTGTATATATATATATAAGATGGTTAAGATAGATACACTACCATTTTTACTTAGTTCATTGAAGAGTAAGGTTTGTGCCAATAATGTTTGGACAATTGAATGCTAATGTCTGGTGTCCTGAATAACTAACTTAAAGATAGTAATACGTAATGTATTAACCATTGTTACCCTCCTATTATGTTGTTTTGAAAATTTGTTCTTCTTTTGATTTGTTTTGTTTTTTTTCTTCTCTTTAAAAAAAAAAAAAAAAAAAAAAAAAGAATACACTGACAGACATGCTGGCACATATGTGTTATCCTAGCACTTTTGAGGCTGAGGCAGCCGGATCGCTGCAAGTTCAAGGCCAGCCTGGACTACGTAGTGAGTTCAAGATCAGATTGGACATGCATTTAATTTGATTATATCCTTTTTGATAAAGTCAATAAATAAAAATAATTTCTAAGGCAACAAATTTTATTTGGTCTTTTGTTCAAAAGATACTTTCTATGTATATATTTGACATTTGCTAAATCTTCATAATAATATTGCTGTTACAAAATTTCAACAGTTTAAATAATTAACAAGTTTAAAAATTTACTCTTAATATTGTGCACAGACTGGTTCATTGGTTCAAAAATCAACAAAGTGTTATTGTCCATAAAATTTATTATACACAAATATTAAACTAAAAGTGTTCTATGTATTGTATGCTGTGTGTGTGCATGAATTCATACATATCGAGCTATGCTATTATTCTGAGGGTCAAGTGGATGCTCTTTGGATCATGAAACTTTTGATATATAGGAATTAAATCCCATATAATTTATTCCATAGGGCTTAATATGTTTTAGGGCCAGACAATGCTGCATTACATAGAGAAAATTAAAGTTGTCAGGCTCATGAATCAAGGACTTAAGGTGAGACTGCAAGAGAAGAATAGCTAGCACAGAAAGGCATTTTATTTTCAATCATTGGTGATTTTTCAAATCCAGGAGTTTGGAGATGGCATTTGGCTGCAAGTTAAGAGGGAAATCAAGGGTGGTTTAAGTGAGGAGAACATCTAAATCCTACTGCTTCCTTGAGTGCTGAACAATCCTTTTCTCCTTGTTGAAAGAAAGGGTCATGATCAGGCCCAAGGCTCTTCCTGCAGTTGTCCAAGTTTCCTCAAATCTCTAGAGCATTTTTCTCCTGTTCAACTTTTCTTAACTTTCACTCTGCACTTCTGAATCATTATGTTTCTTGAATACATGAAATATAATATTTTTGACCTTGCAAACTTAGAGTGACTGATCATCTTCTGAAATGGAACAGTTGTATAGCTTGGGAAATATTTATGCAGTTTTTAGTCAAATAGAAAGCATTAGCCAGAATATACATAATTTTTATTATGGTAAAATATAGAGGAAGATAAGCTTACAGCACACTGACAAGTTGCCTGGGACATCTTACACAGGAACAATCGCATAAAATGTGAATTATCTGTTTAGCTCTCAGGCAAAAGAACATTAGCAATTTTATACATATTTTTACTGCATTAAAAGTTTTATGAGAAGATAAAATTACTGTCCATTGACAAAATAGGGTTCTTCTTTCTTTGGAAAACTAATTCAATATGACCAATATTCTCATCGTATTTCTGGAAGTTATTTTTGACACTTGCCTTATAATAAAGATGTATCACAATCAATAATTTAGCACTTTCAGAATGAGACCATCATCCAACTCTTTTATTGGCTCTTGCCCCATTCATCTTCACTTTTCATATCTTATTTCTAATAATGACAGTGCAGTGAACATATCTTTTTTCATGAAAATATGTTAATTTAAAATTACATATGCAAATTATTTGCACTCTTATGATGGCTTTGGGGCTTAAAATACTGTCTCAAGAGAGAATGAAATAGTAATTGAAAAATTTTCACATTTTTTTCCTTTGTGTTTATGAATGAAGCAAGAGAGCTTTTTGAGTGAATGATATAATAAGAAACAGCTCAGGCATTTCCCCCTTTTATTGCACATGTGAAAAAGAAATGCTATAGCTCTGTGGACTAGGTGGGAAGGTCTTTGAGATTAATTATTTTAAACTTATCTGACATACAGTGGTACCTCAGTTCACAAACTTAATTCGTTCCAGGATTCTGGAAAATATAGCCACATTCATGTTCTTACAGGAACGATGGCCACAGCTGTGTTCATCACCTGATGTGGAGTTAGTAAACAAAATATTCTCAGAAGCTTCTGTTTGTGAACCAAATTGTTCAGAAACAAAAGGGCTCGTGAATTGAGGTAACACTGTATTTTCTAGACCTTTATTATTCAATATAGGATATAGAACCTTAAACATAAGAGTGGGGGAAGAGGATTTTGCTATATACTAAAATTACCAATAGGATATTCTCAGTCCTTGTCTCAATGCTTGAATAAACTGTACTTGATATGACATTCCAGATTAGACTGTAATGTTCATGCCTCTATTTTCAGTGGAGAAAATGGTATCACTTAATATATCTATGCCTAATTTTCCTTGATGCTAAATGATAGTAATAATTATTTTATCTATCATAAGAAGAAATACACCCTGATTTTAATAATTGAAAAATAAATGAGAATTTTTGATGCACATAATACTTGATTAATGATAGCACAAGCATTACCAAATTAAGATCTATTTTTCAGCACCATTATCCATTTCTCATTTGCTCCAATACAGTTATAGCTTAGTGGGTAAAAATTCTAGGCACACAGTGCCAAATTCAGAATCAACAAAAATGCCCTGATGCAATACTCAATAAGGCAATATTCTGTAGAGATAACAACCACAATGAATGACTATTAACAGTTGGAATTACTTGCTAACAAATGACAGAACGAAAGAACAAACTTTTTCAAATTCGAAAATGACAGCAAACCAAATTCAGGTTTTGACTCATCACAGCTACAGAAAGTGACTTTCTGCTTAAATTAACTTTTATATCCCAAAGATTATATATTGATACTAGGGTTAGTCACTGCATTTCACATATTATCTTAAAAACCTTTTAATTTAAATAAACCAAAATTGATTCTGAACACTTTTTATTATTTTAAAATACTTCAAGATAGGAAGTGAGATATTATGCATACATTTCAGTTACATTTTTAATACTGTAAGTTCTATAAAGAGAAATTCTACTCCAAGGAGGATGATACCATTCGTATAAGAAAATGCACAATCTGGAGTTCAGCTATCTTCACTTCTGACTGACACCCAAAACATCACTAACTAACATATAACTCTTAGAAATGGATATTCACTGGTGAAATGACTGGCTGATTTATTAGCATATGTATGTTGCAAATGAGAGCTCTTTGATGAAACTAGTGGTATTCATGACATATAGATAGGTAAAAACATTTAACAGTTTCCATACTATGTGAATTGAGTATAAAACACTATAGTCTTTTTCTTCTTCTCCTTTCTTCCTTCTCCCCTCCTTCTTCTCCCCTCCCTCCCCTCCTCTTTCTCCTTCTTCTTCTTTCCCTTTCTTCCTATTTTTCTTCTTTATCTCTCTCCCTTTCAGTTTTTCTACTAATTTTCACTCAGTTTAAGAATTTATTTTTTGTGATGTGATAACCCTATACAAATGTGAAACAGATTTTTGGAGGAACATTTTCTGTCTTTAAATTGGATTTTATATTCTGTATATAAATGCCCTCAATTTGCCCTGCTACTTTCCATTATTTAAATGAAGCCAGTTCAAGATTCCTTGTTAATATTTACCATGTATAAGTAAATAAACTCAAGTGATAGTCCTATGTTCAAATATAACTTCTATCTCTTAATAATTATATATTCATTGTAGGTGCTGAGTTTCAATCTTTGTGCTCACATCTCACTTGTAGAAGTGCTCTGTTTCACCAGCATGGTGTCTTGCACTTAGTAGAGTTTTAACAAATGTTAAATAATTTTTGCCCTCTTAACACTGCTGCCTGTGATGAACAGTTTTATGTGTCAACTTGACTGGGATAAAAGATGCCAGAAGTCTGAAAACACATTATTTTGGAGTGTGCTCGTGACTGTATTTCCATAAGGTAAGGGCATTTGATTTAGTGAACTGAGTAAAGCAGATTACCGTCCCCCATGAGGGTGGTACCATCCAATTCCCTGAGGGCCTAAATACAGCAAAAATGGTGAGGATGGGTGAATCTGCTGTCTCTACTTGAGCTGAGACACTCATCTTCTGCCCATAGACATTGACATTTCTGGTTTGCTGGTGTTGGGCCAGATCAAATCTTATACCACCAACCTCTTGATTCTCAGAAATTTAGACTTGAGCTCAGTTATGCTACTGGCTTTCTTGGTTTTCCAGCTTCCTAAGAGTGATCATGGGCCTTTTTTCATGTCCATAATCAGCCAATTCCTATAATAAATACCCTCTCATATATCTATATCTATCTATATATCTCTATATCTATCCTATTGGTTTTGTTTCTCTGAAGAGCCCTAATACAGTGCCTCTGAGAATATAAATTATATGTATATATGCCCACTTGCTTTCTGCTCATATTTATTGAAGTATAATTGAGATACTATAAACTGCACATATTTATTTATTTTTTTGTGTGTGTGTGGGTCGACCTCAGGACCTCGCACACCAGCAGGCGCCCCTGCCGCTGAGCGATATCACTGGCCCCTTTTTTGTATGTGGGATCCAGGAGTCGAACTCGGGCCCTCGCGCTTGCTGGGCAGGCGCTTAAGCCGCTGAGCCATCTCACCGGCCCAACTGCACATATTTAAATTATAAAACTTGATGAGTTTTGACATGCGAATACTCTTGTGTAAACTAACTGCATTTATAATGCACAAAATTTCCCTCTGAGATCCTTTAGACAACTTGTTGTTGGCTAAATCTTTCTTTCCCACTGTTACTATATCTGCTTAAGTAGTAGCCGGAGTGTTAGGATCAGATATAAACCTCTGAGCCAGGCCTGTAATTTGTTTCAATATTTAGTCTTACATTCCTTTCAGCCTGATCTCCCTTGGGATTTGTGCTGTAGCAATGGGTCTGTTCTTCAGGCACGCCCTGCCGAAGGCTGGTGTTCTTGTCCCTGGAGTAGTATCATTTCAAGACAATTGTATCTGTAGAAGTCTTACCTGTTATTACCTTGTGTGTTAAAATCTTACCTTCAAAGGCCAGCTGAAATTTATAAGGCATCATTTATAAGGCACCTCATGATTATAACTTTCTTCCATTTGATTTCTTTGACTACTTTGTATCATTTCCATTGTATTTGATGCATGAATGACAGGATACTTGAAAAGCTCTGAGCTCAGTGCCTGACATGGGCTAGGAATTCAATAAATGTTATTTTAATATGATTCATAGCTAATGGCTTGACTCTACATTTATTCATTCACTTAATCAGTAAAAAACACTTTAACAGGGTACATGGCATGTAAGGCTGGATGGAAGAGGTACAGGTATGAAGGAAACACTATCTCCCCACAATCCAGTAGGCATTAGATAAGTGAGTGAAAAGACAGTCACAGCGAGTGCCATGTATGTGACTGACTATAAAAGTCATTGGATGCTACCCCTTGGGTTTAGTCCCAGCTGCTCATTGCTCCATGGCAAGGTATCCCAGTGTTATCAGATCTAATTTTTCAAGCAAAATTAGGATTTCATATTTTTTAATGTACTCTCATTTTTCAACATGGGCTCAAGTTTCTCAACACATGATTTTGTCCAAACTAAATGATTTTGAGGTATAGCTCCAGCCTATAGGACATTGGTTTATGAATTCTGCTTTTCTGCGCCATAGAATGTAATGCTACACTCACTTGTGAGATGGAAAGGGCCTGCTGGGTACAAGATAACCGAATATCACAGGGAAGGACGCTATGCTGTGTGCCCTGTAGTCTGGGAACTGCTTTCTAATCAACTTTACCTTTTCCTCTTCTGCTGCCTATGCCCTCTAGTGTCAGTGTGCCCCAGGATGCCATCATGAGTTGTCCACAGTCCACCCCATGTCCCCTACATGCCTCCAAACTGAAGCCAACTGTCAGATGCCAATTAATACCATTTTTGTACCCTAACAGTAGAAAAATAATTCATTATACCTATGAAAGAGGAGAAGCAAAAGATCAATCAAGAATACATGCTATTTTTAAAAAATTGCACAGATCATATAGGTTTATAAAAGAAACATTCTTAAGAATTTAACATGCAGCCATGACCTTCTACTTACTTACATCTCCTCCCCAGCCCCTGATATTGATCATTATGCAGTTGAAGATAACGGAAATTTCTTTCCAAAACTTCTCTAGGCATTTTACAAAGGAAGTGACTTAACACAGGACGTTTGTTGTTTACAAAGTTGCTGTTGATTTAGTAAACCAGGATGGACTCTCAGCAAATAGCACAGAGCTGGGCAGCAGCAGGGGGCTGACCCTGTCTGCACCACGCACTGGATGAACATGCTGTGCGCTCATCGTGTAGTTCTCCCTGTGACCTGACAATCAGGAAATGGCTGCCACACTGCTGTAGCTACACACTGTTGTAGCTGAATTCTGGGAGGAAAGTGGTTGCTGCCAGTTCAGAGAGCCCACTAGACACACATCAGTAAAGCCAATACTGTGCGTGCCACTGTCACCTCTCCACTTAATGCATTTCTGAATTCTAATACAATACATGCATCTTGTCATTGAAACTTGAATATTTGGAAATCACAACCTTAAGATATTTTGAGAAATATGATTTAAAAAAGACACTATTTCATTTCATACTATTGAGTTTTCAGAACATGATTTTACTGTTTAAATTAAGGCTTTTAGTTTTAAATATAATTTAATATAATATCATAAATATTTTACTTATAAGTAGACACATGGTTCCTATATTGCAGAAAATGCAGTGGAGTCCACCCACCTTCCATATTCATCAGTTTAACATCCACTTAAGTCATCTTCCTTTAGGTAAACTTCAAAACAACTGTTTATTAGCATATAAAAAATCATATTCTCAGATGCCAGGAATAATACTAATTTGCTCCAGTAGGTGACTATATTTGGAACAGCAGTGGTAATTAGAGTCAACACCTAATTAAGCTATGATAAATCATTTTCAAAAATTATGTTTTTTTAAAAAGTGTTTTGTTTTAGAATGGTTTTAAACTTACAGAAAAATTTCGCAAATAGTATCGAGTGTTCCCATCTACCCCCACACACATCTTCCTGTATTACTAACATCTTTTTTTTTTTTTTTGGTGGGTACCAGGGGTCGACCTCAGGACCTCACGCACCAGCAGGCGCCTGTGCCGCTGAGCGATATCACCAGCCCCTTTTTTGTATGTGGGTTCCGGGAGTCGAACTCAGGCCCTCGCACTTGCCGGGCAGGTGCTTAAGCCGCTGAGCCATCTCACCGGCCCTACTAACATCTTATATTACTATGGAAATCTGTTACAGTTAATGAACTTATATTTTTATGTTATTATAATCAAAGTCTGCATTTTGCTTGGATTCCTTAGTTTTTACTTACAGCCCTTTTTCTGTTCCAGTATCTCACCCAGGATATCACATTACAGCAAATCATTATGCTGTATCTCTTTAGATTCCTGTTTGTTACAACAGTTTCTCAGACTTCTCTTCCTTTTATTATTATTTTTTCTTTCTTTCTTTCTTTCTTTCTTTCTTTCTTTCTTTCTTTCTTTCTTTCTTTCTTTCTTTCTTTCTTCTTTTTTGATGACCTTACTTGTTTTCAGGACTACTGGTCAGTTTTTTTTTTTTTTAAATCCCCAACTTTGGATTTGTGTGATGTTTGTCTCATGATGACAATTTGGAGTTATGGGTTTAAGGAGGAAATCCCTAGAGACTGAAGTGCCATTCTCATCACACATCAAAAATATACCACATATAATTGAAAATATTGTGTTACAAAATTTTAAAAAATGTATTATCCTAGAAAACAAGAATAGTCCAAACTGAAAGCTAGTACAAAGAAAAAAATTACAAAGATTAGAGAAGTCAATAAAATTGAGACCAAAAAACAATACAAAGAATCAATGAATCGAAGAGTTGATTCTTTGAAAGAATAAACAAAATAGACAAACTGCTAACTAATCTAACCAAAAAAGAAAGAAAGAAAGAAAGAAAAGACCCAAATTAATGTCATTAGAAATGAAAAAGGTGAAATCACAATGGACACTGTAAAAATCAAAAATATTATTAACAATTTCTTCACCTGTATGCCAATAAATTGGAGACTACAGAAAAAAAAAGGATAGATCCCTAGATATGTATGAATTACCAAAACTGAACTAAAAAGATGTAAAAACTCTGAATAATACAATAGCAAGAAATAGAACTGAAACAGTAATGAAAAAACCTACGAACTGAGAAAAAGCCCTGGTCTAGATGGATTCATGGCTGAACTCTACAAAAACTTCAGGAAAGTTCTAACATCAATACTCCTCAAGCTCTGTAATGAAATTGAAAGGGAAAAAGTACAGAAAAATACTTCTTGGAAGATAGAATTACCCTCATTCCAAAACCAGGTAAGGATTCAACCAAACAAGAGAACTAGTAGGCTTCATGCCAGGGATGTATGGATGGTTCAACATATGCAAATCAATAAATGCAATGCATCACATAAAGAGAATCAAGGAAAAAAATCACTTGATCATCTCAAAGGATGCAGAAAAACCCTTTGATAAACTTCAACATCATTTTGTGATAAAAAAATACTGAAGAAAATAGGTATAGCAAGACCTTATCTCAATCAGAAAAACCATTGATGACAAACCTGCTGCCAAAATCACATTAAAGGGGAAAATACTGAAAGCTTCCCCTATAAAATCAAGAACAAGACAAGGATGTCCACTATTATCACTCCCATTTGATATAGAACTCAAAACTTTAGCAAGAGCAATTAGACAAGAAAAAGAAATATAAAGGATATTTATAACAAAGGAAGAAGTCAAATTATCATTATTTGCAGATGACATGATTCTCTACATAGAAGACCCTAAAAATTCCACCAAAAGATTCTTAGAATAACCAAATTCAGTAATGTCGCAGAATATAAAATCAACACACAGAAATCAGTAGCCTTCTTGTATGCTAATAATGAACCCACTGAGATAGAAATTAGAAAAAATACCATACATGATAGCACCAAGAAAAATTAAATACTTAGGAATTACTCTAACTAAAGAAGTGGAAGACCTCTACAATGAAAACTAAAGTATGAAACTAAAGTATGAAAAAAAAAATCGAAAAGGACTTCAGAAAATGCAGGTATTCCCCTGTTCCTGGATAGGCAGAAGCAGTATAGTCAAAACAATCATATTTCCAAAATTGATAAACAAATTTAATGCAATCCTAATCAAAATACCAACAACAGCCTTAACATAACTGGAGAAAACATTAAAATTCATATCAAACCAGAAGAGACCCAGGATAAGAATGAAGTAAACCTGGCTAATAAGAGCAAAGCAGGGGACATCAAAATCCTGGACTTGAAGTTATATTACACAGTAACAGTGATAAAACATCATGGCATTGGCACAAAAACAGATATGGGGATCCATAGAACAGAATGGAGGATACGGAAACAACCCCAAGCACATCCAACTATTTGATATCTGCCGAAGGAGCCAAAAACATATGCTGGAGAAAAGATAGCCTCTTTAATAAATGGTGCTGGCAAAACTGGCTATTCACATGCAAAAGATTGAAGCTAGACCCATATGTGTCACTGTGTACCAAACTAAAATCGAAATGTATCTAAGAACTAAGTATTAAAACAGAAACACTTAACCCGCTAGGAGATAAAATAGGTAAAATTCTTGAAGTCATAGATGTAGGCAAGGACTTTCTCAACAGAACTCCAGCTGGACAGGAAATAGCACAATGCATCAACAAATGGGATCATATCAAATCATTAAGCTTCTGCACAGCAAAAGAAACAACTAACAGTGTGAAAAGAAAACCTACAGAATAGGAAAAGATTTTGCAGTTGTTCTTCAGACAGAAGAATAATAACTAGAATATATAAAGAACTCAAAAAAGTAGAACCCCCAAAATAAAAGACCCAATCAAAAAATGGGCAAATGAAATGAATAGACACTTCACATAAAAAGAAATGTGAATGGCCAATAAATAGATAAAGAAATTGTCAGCATCTCTGGGCATTAGAGAAATGCAAATTAAAACAACATTGAGATTCTATCTTTCCTCAAAAAAATGACCATTATCAAGAAATTAAATATAATAAATGCTGGAGAGGCTGTGGGGAAAATGAACCCTTATACATTGTAGGGGGGAATGTAGACCGGTGCAACCACTATGGAAATTAATATGGAGATGCCTCAGAAAACTAAAACTATGAATTCCATTTGACTGAGCTATCCTTCTTCTTTTTGGAAGACTTAACATCCTCATATCACAGTGATACATGCGTACTCATATTTCTAGCAGCGCAATTCATAATAGCTAAATCCTGGAAGTGGCCTCTATGTCCATCAACAGATGACCGGATAAAGAAAATGTTATATTACACACAACAGAGTGTACTCTGCCATAAAGAAAGATAAACTTCACTTGGTACTCCATTAATAAGTAAAACTTTTATGTTTTTACATATGAGGTAAAACACTAAAAAAAGAAACAATAGAATGGTTGTTACTAGGAGCAAGGTCAGCGTTGGAGGAGGAATGGAGAGATGTTGATCAAAGGGTTCGAATATACAGCTATGTAGGATAATAAATTTACGGAGCTAATGATATTATATTGTATATAGAAAATTTGCCCAGAGAATAATTTTGGTGCTTTTACCACACAATAGGAAGGTAATTGTGAGGTGATATATATGTTATTTGTTTGACTGAAGCAATTATGTCTATAGGGATATGCATATCAAAATATGTTGTACAGTTTAAATATGTATAAGAAAATAATTGATAGAACCATAATTGGACTGTGCACAATTGATATTTTAATTACCACTCTATTGTATTATTGTCTTCTAAATACATATTTGGTAAAAATCCTCTAGAACAGTACACAGACAACATTTGGTATCCAGTGAATATTATGTGTAAAAGAATAAAGGCCACACCTGCAACCCAGGACTCTGAGAGGCTGAGGCAGGAAGATTGCAAGTTTGAGTCTCATATAGGCAACATAGTGAGGCCCTGTCTCAAAATTAAAAATAAAAGGAGGCAGTGTGAAGGTTCAACTTCCAACTGTGCAAAAAAAAGAAGAAATGCATTTATAATTAATACATTTTGAAAATTAAAGTACAGTGAAATATTTGTGAGCTACTTTCTATAGTCGGTGTCATGAAATATTTCTAGAAGTAGCACATAATCATTTTCAGGTTTATTTATATGAATTGAATGATTGTCACAGAAAGATTTTGCTACTTTTCATCCCTCTAGCTAAGTAGGAGCCTATTTGCTTTCTGTATGGAAGGTAATATTTCCTTATTCCAACAGAAGCATATGTGTTAACTGAAATAACCATGACATATTTTAAAGCAAATCATTTAAAGACCTGTTCTTTGGCTTTCATTGTATTGTTTTATTACTGTCTGGAGTAGCTGGCAGGATTTCTAATCCACTGGGGTTTTCTAGAGCTTCAGGGGACTCTGGGGAAATTTGTTGTGCTTCAGATGTACACTTTCTCCAGGACCACAAAGTCTCTGTTGAGTGAAATTGGGACTCTTGTGATTTGCAATAAAACAAAATCAAACCTGCAAAAATGGGTAATAGTAGCTGTAGCATTTGATGGAGTTACATCCACTGGGTTGAAAGTAAAAATGTCAACTTTTGGGGGAGTTACTGACAACTTATCAGTACCAAGTTTGTAGGTTTCTTTTGTTTTTACCAGCTTGGAATATGGGCAAAGGTTATTTCACAGAAGCTACAACTATTGGCATTTTGTTGGTATTATTTCAGTCACTGAGTAGGAATGAAGGTACTAATTAATCTGAAATACTGAGGCATCGTTTATTTCTTCAAATTATCTTGGTTTCCTATAAGGGTGAATCATGGGGCAGTTAACAATGGATAAGTCTCATTATCAGAATTTCCACAACAGCAACAACAAACATGAAGGGAGTGCCTATAGTACATAAAGAGTCTTTTGAATGCAAATATTATTTTCAAATTGCATATGGTTCACAGAGGAGAGTTTCCTCTTTTACAAATATTATTACTCAGATACTGTGCATAGACAATGAGAGATGTCTTAAAAGTGGGATGATAACATTTCACATTTCTCATGAAAGATGAGAAATTAGTTTTATGTTTATGCACTAAAATGATAAATTTGAGATTATAGGCAAAGAAAAAATGGTGGCAGAAGAGACAATAAGGTAAGGAAAACTGATAAGACCAGTTGTGCCTATGTTGGAAGACTACTGTGTACAAAATACATCTCCCAAATATGCTGACTAAAATTATTTTATTTGGCTAATATAAAAGCACTGTAAAAGACTATGAATGCCTACAACATAAAATAATCTTGACAAACAAGGAGTAGAGCTGGACTGATGAAGTAAACATGGGGGCAATTCCTTAGAGGTTAAAAAAAAAGCTAACTTACAGAGCGATCTCTGAACAAATGTTCATGTTCTTCTTATGGGGAAGATTATCTTCTTTTAACTGAGTCTATTATTTAATCATGGATATACATAGAATACAGAAGAGACTGGGAGGAACCCCCTGACTTTCTCAATGTTGACTACAATATCCATCTTTAAATTAAATATTAGTGGATCATACTAAGGGCATTAGGAGGTAGAAAATACATTGTGAAGATCTAAGATTCTTGAGAGCTTCCAGGTAAGAAAAGTAGAAGAAGCAAAATTTACTTGTGTTCTTGGATAATGTACAGAAGCCTATGTTGGAAGGAAAGGGATGGCTCTTCCAAAGGAAGGAAGTGTTTTGTACATTCGTACTCCTGTTTCTACAATACCATTAGTTTAATAATCTCTTTTGAGGTACAGGTGAGGAAGAAACCTTAAAAGGAAAGTTTATGTCAATATTTTGTACCTATCAATCTTAGGAAACATTAAATAAATTGTGAAGAAAATAAAACACCTTGGAATTTAATTCTATTATTAGTATAGGTCAGATTATACAGTCATAACAAATAAACCCCTATTCAGTTGCTTAAAATGAACAACAAAGGGTTTAATTCATACACACCCACACTAACTTTGTGAGCTAGTGGGGCTTTGCTTTACATCACCTTACTCAGGGAGCTGGGCAAATGGAGACTTCACTATCCAGAACTTCTTGTTCATGTCTGTGATAGCAATTAAAGGTCAGAATTGATACTTGTCACATCTATCCATGTTTCATTGGCTAAAGAGGGGAAATAAAACTGCCTAACTTTAGAGGCACAAGGAATTACAAGCCTTCCATTGGCCTGAGGTGGAAGAAATTACCCAATACTGATACATGAAAGTGACGGCCACCATATATGCGACCACTGGATCTTTTGAGTTAAAAAGAAAATTACATGAAAATAATTGGTGCTATAAATTTTCTCACAGTCCTTGAAGCTATACCAGTTAAAGACATATTAGATGTAATGTGGTCAACCTTAAAATGTAAGTTCCATAGAGGGTAAATAGACCATCAACAATTAAGACCTTAATATAGAAGGGTTACATTATATTGTTCTTCCTTTGATATCTAGTTTAGTTAAGCCTCTGTGGGCAAGGAATATTAAGAAACACAACTACTGAGGCTTAATTTCAGACAAATGGTGGTTTGTAGGACTCCAGGTAGAGAGTGGCAGAGATTTGGGATCAGGGCAAACATGAGGACCATGTATACATGCAAGACTAGGGAATGGGGTTTGCAAATGTAAACAAGGTGTTGCCAAAACATACTGTGCTTCTAGATAATCTTGAAATATGATATACAAAACTGCACGCATATGTCACTGGTCAACCTAGGGAAATTGGTTGTTTTCAAATATTTTCAAAACTGTTTTCAAATGCTAGCATAAGTGCTTTTATATGTAACTTTTTCTTTTTTTTTTTTTTTTTTGTACTAGAAATCAAACTCAGGACCTTGTGCTTGCGAGGCAGGCTCTGTGCCGCTGAGCTATATCACCAGCTCCAATGTAACTTTTTATAATTCTATGCCTACATGTTCTTTTTCATCTACATAACCTTTTCTATTTACATATAACTTTATGAAAAATTCTTTCCTTATTGTGTTATCTTTATTAGTATTACATAAAAATTCCATCTGAGAAATATTTGGAAAAGGGTTCAATTTTATGTTGACAGTTTTCCTCAAGAATTTAGATTAGGGGCCGGTGAGATAGTGCAGTGGGATAAGCACCTGCCTGGCAAGCACAAGGTCCTGAGTTCGACTCCCAATATTCACATACGAAAAAAGGGCTGGTGATGTCGCTCAGCAGCATGGGCGCCTGCTGGCGTGCAAGGTCCTGAGATTGACCCCCGGTACTCACACACACACAAAAAAAAGAATTTAGATTAAACAAACTGAGGCTCAAATTTAATACTAGATGTGTGAATATTAAAAAATTAATTAAACTCTTCAAATTTCAGTTGTGTGATCTGTGAGATTGTAATGGTACAGCTGCCTGCTAATGAATTATTATGAATTTCAAATGAGGATCTTTATGTAAGCGTGCTATAAATGCATTTAAAATATCTTCATTATAAATATTACTATTATTGAAAGTGATACTCATATTTCTTTTTTATCAATTAAACTTGGTTAGGTATAGTTTATGTAACATAACTGATCATTTTTGAGGGTGTTAGATAAATGTATATATTTGATGATTTTGACAAGTGCATGTGATTGTGCAACCATGACCAGAACAAAATTTAAAGCTTTTCATGACCTCAAACATTTGTCTTGTGGCCTTTTGATGTCATTTTCTAACCTAATATCTGGTTCGCTCTAACCTCTGACTTTTCTCTTGGTTGGTGTAGAATAGCTTTGTCTGTCTAGAATTTCATATAAAAGGAATTACAGTTTGTCCTTGCTTGTGAGTCTGGCTTCATTTGCTCACCATGCTGTTGCTGGAACTCGCTCACACAATTGCATATGTCAGTGACTCATTCCTTTTCTTGTTGCCAAATACTTCCCTATTGCGTGGATAAGCCATAAAACTTGTTTATTCATTGGCCAGTTGAAGAATATCAAGATTGTATCTAGATTTTATTTTATTTTTTTGACTGAAACTTCTCTGAATATTCCTTTTCAAGCCTTTTAGAGAACAGCACTTTTTATTTCTTTTGGGTAAATATGAACAAATGGAATTTCTGGGTCTTTTTGTGAATGCCTATTTAGTTTTTAAAGAAACTGCCAAACTGTTTTCTGAAGCAGTTCTAATACTTTACAGTATATTCCCAGAAGCAGTATAAGAGAGTTTTAGTGTCTCCAAATCATCAATCAAATTTGATGCTGTCTTTTTTATTTTTTTACCATATAATTCCCATGGATCTGAAATTATATCTTCTTGTGATTTTGATTTGCATTCTTCTGTTGACTAATGATGTTAAACATTTTGTGAATATATTAACTTTTTCTGTATCTCCTTTTGTAAAATGTCAGTGAGATCTTATGACTGTTTCTTCTATGATGTTATTTGTCCACTTACTGAAATGTAAGAGTTCATTATATTTTTGGATACAAATTATTGGCTAAACACATGGAATACAAATATTCTCCCCAAGTTTGTGATTTACTTCTCATTTTATCAGAGTGTGTTAAACTTTAGTTAAAACAGTTTAGTCGGCCAGTGAGATGGCTCAGCGGCATAAGAGCCTGCCTGGCAAGCATGAGGTCCTCAGTTTTACTCCCGGTACCCACATATGAAAAAAAAGGGGCGGTGATATCGCTCAGTGGCACGGGTCCCTGCTGGCATGAGAGGTCCTGAGTTTGACCTCTGGTACCCACAAAAAAAAAAAAAACCAAAAAACAGTTTAGTGCTTTTTATTCTTCTGTGGTTCATGTCTTTTATATCTTTTCTAAAACATTTTTGCTTTTCTCCTCAGGTTACAAAGATTTTTCACCTATTTTCCAGTAGCAGACTTGTATGTTTTACTTTTATGTTCAAGGTCATTATTTTTTTCCAGGTAATTTTTACATATTATGTGAAAGAAACTTTGATGTTCTTTTTTCCAGTTGTTCTAGAATATTTGTTGAAAAGATAATGATTTCTCCATTGAATTATCTTGTATTGTTCTTGAAAATATGTTGACTACACACAAACACACACACACAAGTGTCTGGATTGTAATGTTTTTCATTAATTCTATTTCTATTCTTGTGTCATCACCACATAAAGTTAATTACTGTAACTTCATAGTATGTCTTGAAATTCTCTAACATAAATCTCTAACTGTATTCTTTTACAATATTGTTTTTCAGGTAGTTTGAGTATAATGATTTTTAATGATTCTTCCAATGTTAATGTCAAAACAAAGCCATAAAAGGGAAAATTGAGTGAAAGAATTTAAACTTGTTCAGGTTGCCTCTACTAGAAACTGTCGGAGGGGGAAGAAAACTTTATAGGAAAGATAGAAAACAAGGCTACACACAAGTGTAATCAGAAATGAAAACAACCATATTATTATGACACTATGTTTAAATGATATACATTAAACTATGAAGAAAAAAATATTTGGACTGCATAAACACAGATATTTATGTGGTGTTTAAGAAATGTATTTGAGGAAAATAGCAATACCAACAGTGATACCTTAAACATTTAAGGGTGAACCAAAATATAACAAAAATGTCAATTATAGAAAGTGACTTTTAATTAATTAATTAATTAATTTTTTTTTGTACGAGGGTACTTGGAGTCAAACTCAGGACCTCGCACTTGCCAGGCAGGCACTTATGCTGCTGAGCTATATCACCGGCCCTGAAACTTTTAATTTAAACTGTAAAGAAAAAAATGTGTAAAAGCAAAGGGTGCATTAAATGAAACTGATTACAAGTAAAATCCACAGTGAGTATGATCATTACTTTGTACATTGACACAGATAGCACTACAACTCATAAAGCAAACAAAATAGAAGCCAAATCATTTCAAAACTCCTTTCCAACAACTTTTGGTCACAGAGAAAATTATGATATGTAAAAAATTTCAACAAGGAAAAACTATGTATTAAATCTATAGTCCTGAACCGAATTTGTATATAGAGGGAAAGTCATGGATACAGTCACAGTTATTATCTAATCATAAAAACAATAGTAAAAATAACTATGTGAACCTTAAAAGTAAATAATGAAATAAGCCTAATGAGAGAAAAAAGATGTTAATCAACACAAACAACTGATATTATAAAGCAAATCACTAGCTAACATCGGCTTCAGTATTTAGACCACTGCTGGGTTCTGATTCTCATCACACATCTCTCTTGAAGCAGCCAATGGAAGTGGAGTTCGGGTGCATCTCTGAGCCCTGTGAAATGAGTGGATAATTTCATATGCTGCTGCAACTCAAATTTGACTAAAAGTCACCACTAACACAGAGATGTCTCTGTTAAGAACAATTTTCTTTAAACAACTATCATTATGCACAATATTGCATATGGATCATACACTAAAATTTTGTATTAAAAGATAGGCAAAATAATATACATTGGGATTAAAAGATTAGACTTGAATCTGCAAACAAATAGCTAATGAAAAAATGGAGGAGAGGAAAAAGATGGCAGATGTGTAAGAAGCAGGCAGCGAAACTCTCCAAACGTTGCCGTGGACCGTGGGAATATAGTGGCCGGGAGAGCGCAGGAGAGAGGGAGATGTCTCACTTAGACCCAGGAAAGTTCTGAAGCGCAGCTTGGGATGCCCGGCACCAGTAAAGTGTACTTTTCAACAAAGAAGGAGACCGCGCACCTTCTCCCTGTCCCAGGAATCGCGGCACGACAGAAGCTCAAATCTGTGGACACGTGGTGAAAGCCTGTGCCCCGGGAGCCCCCACAGAGAATCGCGAGTCAGCGGCAGGGCAGGGGAGTGGCTGAGGACTGCGCTGGCCAGCGGTGAGTGTCTCCCAGCCACAGCCGTCTTGCGCCAGAGAGTGACTGGCCCGGCGCCATTGTGGGGGGTGTGGTGAAAATCATATCGGTGCAAAAACACAGCCCTCGAGACTCGCGCTCGGGACAGCGCAGCACGCGCCTGGCTCTCAGGCCCTTGGATAGTGCACTGACAGTGGCAGGCGAAGGAGACTGGTCTTCACCTGAAAGTACACGCTTCTGCTCACTGCCCCACGGAAGGGCCTCCTGGCTTACTGGGATGGACCTGAACAGAACAGGACTCTGTCATCACATGGTGCCTGCCTACAGCAGAGTCAACACCTGGAACTGATTCTTTTTTATTTTTTATTTTTTATTTATTTTTTATTTTTTAATATATATATATATATTTTTCTCTCTCTCTCTCTCATTTGTTTTTTTGTTCTGGTGAAGGGTTTTTTTTTTTTTCTCTTTTTTTTGGTGGGGTTTTATTTTTGTTTTGTCTGTTTCTTTTGTTGTTTTTCTCTTCATTTTTGTTTCTGTTTGCCTATTTGCTCTTCCCTTCATTATTCTCTGGTTTTTATATAAGTGTAAACAGCACCTCTAACCTCTTTGTGATTGTAGTTGTGACCTGTTCTTCCTTTTATCCCTTCCTTCTCTTTTTCCCACCAGTCCTCTGCACCAGTTTCCCAATGTTAGTGGGATCCCTCTTGGTACTCTAACCTTGCATCTAATTCCTTCCTCTTCTCCCAATACTCTATTTCCTCCTTAACTAATTTTAAATTTAAACTCCTGAAGGAAAAATTGACATATTAAGGACTTGTACACTGCATATAATTTTCTGGTGTGTTTTACATTTTGTTATATAACCGCAACTCTACTTTATACAGTTAAAAGTGGCAAATAACTGGTTATCACAGTCTGTCATTTTCTAGGCTGTGTTTGATGTTTTAGGTACCATTATAGCCAAATGTGAAATAATTGTTCTAAACAGCTTTCCTTCCTGATATTTCATGATTGAAATTGACTAAGGGACACAGAAAATACAGTGGCACAGAACAAAAAAACCAGGGACTGGGGCAAACAGGTAGCAACTTCACATATCCAACAAATTGAAGAGGTAGGATCTGGCAGAAAGTTCAAAACCCAAAAACAAGCTTCACTTGGAAGACACTACAGAGAAGTAGTCATCTCCTAAGGATCATGAGCACTAGCTACTACTTACCATAGGTAATTTACAAACATCACCTCAGGAATTAATCTAAAGACAGAAAAGAAAATGAGATGACACTTAAACAAGATGCAACCCCACACATCCAATTCACCAAAGGCAAACCTAGGGGGCAATGAGGTGGGACAATCTGAAAGCCACCCACCTGGCCCTATCTGAAGGGGTAACAACAAAGCAACTGAATGAGGCTCTGGAAAAAATTAAAACAGAAATAATTTCACAGATAACTGCAGAGATAATGTCCACAATGAAGACCATGCTCAAGGACACTATAGCTGATACAGACAAAAAAATAGATGAGCTTAAGAAAATTATAGAAAACATGAATGCTCAGCATAGGAAAGAAATGGAATCCATAAGGCAGATTCAAGCAGATATCCAGAGAATAAAAATTCCATTGAAAGTATTTGTAGCAGATTAAGCCAATGTGAGGATAGGATCTCAGATACAGAAGACAGGCTTGCAATTAGTGATCATGAAAACAAAGAATTCTTAAAAATAGCAAGGGACCATGAAAAATCAATTCAGCAGCTGCTAGATGACCAAAGATAAACAACTTAAGAATAACTGGAATAAATGAAAAAGCAGGAGATAGCATCAATGACATTAGAACATTGTTCACAGACATTATCAGGGCGAACTTCCCTGGAAGAGAAAAAGAATTTGACCCCCATATAAAAGAGGCTTTTAGAACTCCAACTAGACATGATCAAAAAAAAAAACTTCAGCCAGACATATCATAGTCAAGATCCCAGAAATTCAACAGAAGGGTAGAATCTTAAAAGCTGTTAGGGAGAAGAGACAAATCACCTATAAAGGAAAACCTATCAGAATCACAGCTGACTTTTCAGCACAAACCCTCAAGGCAAGAAGAGCTTGGAATGATGTATTTCAAGTTCTAAAGGAAAATAACCTTCAACCCAGATTGATGTACCCCGCAAAACTATCTTTCAAAATTGATGGAGAAATAAAATACTTTCATGACAAAGAACATCTGAGAAAATTTATGATCATCAAACCAGCACTCCAAAATGTTCTGAACAACATTCCAGAAAGAGATAACAAGGACTACAACTCCAGGAACCCCAACAGAAGGAATCCACCAGGCAGGGCAGATAATTAAATAGAGGGAAAGGGGAAAAACAAACAAAGAGTGTGAACCAACAATAGGAAAATATCATGACAAGTATAAGTCAATACATATCAGTTATAACCATCAATGTTAACGGTCTCTATTCACCAATCAAAAGGCACAGACTGGCAAAATGGATCAAGAAGCAAGATCCAACAATATGCTTTATACAAGAAACACATTTAATTCAGAGAGAAATTCATAGATTGAAAGTCAAAGGATGAAAAACAATATTCCATGCAACAGGAACCCAGAAAAAAGCAGGGGTAGCTATTCTTTTTGCAGACAAAGTGAATTTCAAGCCATAAATGATTCAGAGAGATAAAGACGGTTATTACATCCTTGTAAAGGGAACAATCCAAGAGGAAGAGATAACAATCATAAATATACATGCGTCAAATACCGGTGCACCCAGCTATATAAAACAAGTACTAAAGGACATGAAAAATCAAATAAGCACTAACACAATGATATTGGGGGAACTCAATACTCCACTGTCACAAAAAGACAGATCAACTAGACAAAAAATCAATAATGAAATAGTAGAACTGAACCAAACTTTGGAACAAATGGACTTGGTAGATGTCTTCAGAGTGTTCCACCCCACAACATCAGAATACACATTCTTCTCAGCTGTACATGGGACGTTCTCCACAATAGACCACATACTAGTTCATAAAACCTGCTTAAGTAAATGCGGGGGAGTTTAAATTATCCCATGCATATTATCAGACCATAGTGCAATGAAATTGGAAATCAATGGCAAAAGAAATCACAAAAATTCCCTAAACACATGGAAATTAAACAGCACCCTCCTGAACAACCAATGGGTCACAGATGAAATTAAAGAAGAAATTAGACACTTTCTACAATTGAATGATAATGACAGTACAACATACCAGAACTTATGGGATACAATGAAAGCAGTACTAAGAGGGAAATTTATAGCATTAAACACCTATATCAGAAAAATAGAGCAAGCGCAAATAAACAACTTAATGGCAAACCTCGAACTTCTAGAAAAAGAAGAGCAGGCTAAGCCAAAAGCCCGTACAAGGGAGGAAATTATAAAGATCAGAGCAGAAATTAATGTATTGGAGACTAAAAAAAAATACAAAGAATCAATGAAGCAAAGAGTTGGTTCTTTGAAAGAATAAATAAGATTGACAAACCCTTGTCCAACCTTATTAAAAAAAAAAAGAAAAAACTCAAATCCATTCAATTGAAAATGAAAAGGGTGATATTACAACAGACCCTGCAGAATTCTAGAAGATCATCTATACCTATTTTGAAAACTTATATTCTACTAAGTTGGAAAATGCAGAAGAAATGGACAGATTCATAGATACATATGAATTACCAAAGCTGAATCAAGAAGATTTAAAAATCTTAAATAAACCAATATCAACCAATGAAATCAAAGATGCAATTAAAAACCTCCCAACAAAGAAAAGCCCAGGCCCTGATGGATTCACTGCCAAATTCTACAAGAAATTTAGAGAAGACCTAATGCCACTACTTCTCAAACTTTTTAATGAAATTGAAAAAGAAGCAATACTCCCAAATTCATTCCTGGAAGCAAGCATTACCCTGATACCAAAACCAGAGAAGGACCCAACTAAGAAAGAGAACTACAGGCCAATCTCCGTAATGAACATAGATGCAAAAATCCTTAATAAGATACTGGCAAACAGAATCCAACAAATCATCAAGAAGATCATACACCATGACCAAGTTGGAATCATCCCAGGGATGCAGGGATGGTTCAACATACGTAAATCAATAAATGTAATACACCATATTAACAGAACCAAAGACAAAAACCACATGATCATCTCAATAGATGCAGAAAAAGCTTTTGACAAAGTCCAGCACCTTTTCATGATAAAAACCCTACAGAAAATTGGAATAGATGGTCTTTATCTCAATGTGGTAAAAGCTATCTATGACAAACCAATAGCCAATAATATACTAAATGGACAAAAACTGAAAGCTTTCCCTTTAAAATCAGGAACAAGACAAGGATGTCCACTGTGCCCACTCTTATTCAACATAGTTTTGGAAACTTTAGCCAGAGCAATTAGACAAGAGAAAGAAATAAAAGGAATAATGATTGGAAAGGAAGAAGTTAAATTGTCATTATTTGCAGATGACATGATACTCTACATAGAAGACCCCAAAAACTGCACTAAAAAACTGCTAGATTTAATAAGCAAATTCAGCAGTGTAGCTGGATACAAAGTCAATACTCAAAAATCAATAGCCTTTCTGTACACAAATAACAAACTTACTGAAAGAGAAATTAGGGAAACAATACCTTTCACAATAACATCCAAAAAAATGAAATACCTAGGAATCAACCTCACAAAGGATGTAAAAGACCTCTACACTGAAAACTACAGTATTCTGAAAAAGGAGATTGAAGAGGATATCAGAAAATGGAAAGATATCCCTTGCTCCTGGATAGGAAGAACCAATATAGTGAAAATGGCCATACTTCCAATATTGTTATACAGACTTAATGCAATTCCAATCAAAATTCCAACAGCATATCTCACAGAATTAGAGAAAACAATCCTAAAATTCATTTGGAATCAGAAGAGACCTAGAATAGCAAAGGCAATTCTGGGCAAAAAACGCAAGGCAGGGGGCATCACAATCCCTGACTTGAAATTATACTATAAAGCTATTGTGATTAAAAACAGTGTGGTACTGGCAAAAAAACAGACCTGAAGATCAATGGAACAGATTAGAAGATGCTGAAACAACCCCAGACATACTAAGCCACCTTATCTTTGACAAAGGCACCAAACACATTCGCTGGAAGAAAGATAGCCTCTTTAATAAATGGTGCTGGAAAAACTGGCTCTACACATGCCGAAGATTAAAACTAGACCCATATCTTTCACCATGCACTAAACTAAATTCAAAATGGATCAGAGATCTAAATATTAAAACAGAAACATTAAATCTGCTGGAAGGTAGGATAGGTAAAACCCTTGGAGACATTGGTGTAGGCAAAGACTTTATGAATAAAAACTCAACCGCACGGGAACTATACCAAAGAATCAACAACTGGGATCTCATTTTATTAAAAAGCTTTTGCACAGCAAGAGAAACCACCAACAGAGTGAAGAGACAACCCACAATGTGGGAAAAAATGTTTGCCAGTTGTTCCTCAGACAAAGGATTACTATCGAGAATATATAAAGAACTCAAAAAAATCAGACCTCCCAAATTTAAAGACCCACTCCAAAAATGGGCATCTGAGATGAATACACATTTCTCAGATGAGGAAATACTAATGGCAAATAAATATACAAAAAAATGTGCAACATCACTAGTCATTCGAGAGATGCAAATTAAAACAACACTGAGATTCCATCTCACCCCAGAAAGAATGGCTACTATAAAGAAATCAACTAATAACAAATGCTGGAGGGGCTGTGGGGAAAAAGGAACCCTTCTTCACTGTTGGTGGGAGTGTCGACTGGTACAGCCACTGTGGAAATCAGTGTGGAGATTCCTCAGAAAACTAGGGTTGGAGGTCCCATTTGACCCAGCTATTCCCCTTCTGGGCATCTTCCTAGAAGAATTAAAAACATCATACCACAGCGATATATGTGCACCCATGTTTATAGCAGCACAATTTGTAATAGCCAGATCTTGGAAACAACCCAAATGCCCATCAACTGAGTAATGGATAAGAAAGATGTGGTATTTTTATACAATGGAGTACTATTCAGCCATAAATAAGGATAAACTGGAGACTTTTATAGGTAAATGAATGCAACTCGAGAAAATACTCATAAGTGAAATAAACCGGACGCACATGTGTAAGCATCGTATTGCCTCTCTAGTATGAAAAACTGAAAGAGTAAATAAGATCCAAAATGTACAATAGGCATGGTAAATCAAAAAGAAACTGGTCAAAAGGAAAGAGAGACTGGAATAGGGGAATAGGGCAAAGAAAGAAGGGAAAGGAAAAAAAATTGTACATATATATAAGATGGTTAAGATAGATACACTACCAATTTTACTTAGTTCATTGAAGAGTAAGGTTTGTGCCAATAATGTTTGGACAATTGAATGCTAATATCTGGTACCCTGAATAACTAACTTAAAGATAATAATATATAATGCATTAACCATTGTTACCCTCCTATTATGTTGTTTTGAAAATTTGTTCTTTTTTGATTTGTTTTGTTTTTTCTTCTCTTTAAAAATAAAAAAATAAAAAAAAAACCAAATAGCTAACGAGCTGTGACAAATCATTTAACCTATCTGAGATTGTTTTCCTAGATGCCAAATAAAGATAAAATGTGAATCTCTGTTCATTGATTACGAGAATTCAAAACTGAAATGTATGCATGAATGCATGTGTTAAACCATAAAGGATTGTACTGCTGTAAGGTAATAATTAGTGCAGCATTGTGTAGCAACTGGATTCAAGTCTCTCAAGCATAGTCTTACTTCTGGAATATATGAGGATACTGATTTCTTTTGGAATAAGGGACAGAATAACTTCTTGTGCTGTATTCATGCTTTGGAGGATATTACCTAGGACTCTTACCAGTGGTTTGCAGACAAAAACTTGCTTGATGGATTTTTGCACACACACCCCCACCTCGCGTTACAGGCCAACAGGCATTTGCTTCTTTCTCTTCTTACTGTGGTGCTCGGTGATGTGATTGAATGATATCCTGCGGAAGAGTGTTAATTTAATATGTCCATTTAACCATTTCTTTTTCTTTGTCTATATATGGAGACCACAATCACCAGGTACACAGTAATAGATGTGAACATAATTAGTGGGACTCTCACAGTCTTGCAGTAAGGCAGGTATTATTATTCTCCCCAGCCCAATGTTGACAAAGCAAGTGTCTATTAGCAATATTTTCAGTGTTTCCTGTTGTTCATATCTCTCCCAGTTTCCTCTTCTCCTGATCCTCAAAACACAAGAGGGATCTAGATCATTTGTTACTTAACCTGTTTGGCTCATTCAAGGACATCTTACCAACTCTCATCCATAAGTGTGCTATTATTTTGTGGGGGCCTTCAGTGCTAAAGCACAGTTAACATAGTTATAGAGAACAGCTTAAGATCTAAAATCAAATTTACGTTAGGCTTGGCCATGAAAAGCAGGAACGTAAAAGGACTGAGATAGATAAAGGACTCATTCCTGTTGGTATCCTTTCTACCTTGGATCTTTTAGAAGACTGTTACACACTCCCAGGTACACAAAGATCATAAAGCTCCCCCCTACCAGTGCTCAAAGGAATGACCAGCTATCCTTAGAATATCAGCTACTATTCTTTAATATTTTGTTCTCATTTATTATATTTTATTTTAATTTTCTTTATTGATAGATAATTGTACATCTTTATGAGATACAGGTTAATGGTTTAGTACATTTATATACACTGCATATTGATCAACTCAAGATAATTAGGTTATTTATCACTTGTGATGACTATATTCAGAATCCTCTCTTATAGTTATTTTTGATTATATAATATAGTATTCTAGCTATAATCACTTTCTATGTAATAGAACATCAGCAATGACTCTTCTTATTTGGCTGTGACTTTGGATCCATGGATCAATCTCTTGCCATCCTTGTCTCCTTCCTCAGGTTCTAGTTACTGCTTGTTTTCCTTAAAAGTTTTATGAACTCAGCTTTTTTACATACCACAGATGAATGAAATCATGTAATATTTACCTGTGCCTAGCTTATTTTACATAACATTGTGATTTCCAGTCTCATCCATGTTGCTGCAAATGACAGGATTTTCCTTTTTTATGGTCAAATTATAGTCCTGTGTTTGTTTGTGTATGTGTCTGTGTGTGTGTGTAGCTTTTCTTTATCCATTCGTCCATCCTTAGACACCTGATTGATTCTATGTCATGGCTGTTGTGAATAGTGCTGTGATAAACATAAGCATGGAGGCATCTCTTTGATATACTGATTTTAATTCCTTTGGATAAACACCCAGTAGTAAGATTTCCGGATCATATGGTAGTTCTACTTTTAATTTCTTGAAGAACAACTGTTTTTAATAGTGTCTGTACTAATTTATGTCCCCACTAACAGTGTGTAAGAGTTCTTTCTCCACATCTGTGACAGCATTTGCCATATTTTGTCTTTTTTATTACAGCCATTTTATCAAAGTGAGATAATATCTCATTGTGGTTTTTGTTTGTATTTCCCTAATGATTGATATTGAAAATTTTTGTATATATCTTGAACATTTACACATCTTCTTTTGAGAAATGTCTATTCAGATCATTTACCAATTTTAAAATAAGATTATTTGCCTTTTGCTGTTGAGTTTTTTAAGTTCTTTATATTTTCTGGATATCAATCCTTGTTAAGTAACTACCTTACAATATATTCTTCTATTCTACACGTTGTCTTCTTCACTGTGTTGATTACTTCCTTTGCTGTGTAGAAGTTTTTCTGAAGTAACTTCATTTAATAATTTGAATTTTCTCTATTTTTTTTCTGTTGTTTTCTGATTCTTTTCCAAAATACTCCTTGCCTGGAACAATGTAATAGAATCGGTCAAATAATATATTTTTTCTTCTAGGAGTCTTATAGTTTTAGAATTTATATTTAAGTCTTTAAGCCATTTTGAGTTTGTATTTGGTGAGAGAAAAAGGTGTGGTCCTATTCTTTTATATATGAATATCTACTTTACCCAGTACAGTATATTGAAGAGAGTGCCCTTACCCATACGTGTTCTAAGTGATTTTGTCAAAAAGCAATTGGTTGTAAGTTCTGTGGGTTGATTTCCACATTCTCTGTTCTGTTTCATTATTCATCCTGTCTGTTTTTATCCTATGACATGCTGTTCTGGTAACTACACTTTGGGAATATGTTTTAAAGTTGGGTAATGTGATACCTCCAGCCTTGTTGTTTTTGTTTAACATTTCTGAAGGGTTATTTGTGGTTTCATACAAACTTTAGGATTGTTGTTTTCTATCTCAGTGAAATATGAAATTAGCATTTTGGTAGGAATCACAACTATGTGCATAGCTTTGAGTAGTACGGTTTTTAAAAACATTTTATCAGTGTCTATTAACTTTGCAAAATATTGGTTTTCTATGTAGTATTTACACACCTGCATATCACATTTTATGATCATATTTATGCCTCCATTAAACTCTCTTGCCCTCCCTCCTGCCACCTTATTCTTTTATTCTTGCCTAATAATAGTCTAGTATGAATATATATATATATATATATATATATATATATATATATATATATATTTTTTTTTTTTTTTTTTGTATGGGTACCGGGAGTTGACCTCAGGACCTCGCACTTGCCAGCAAGCATTTGTGCTGCTGAGCGATTTCACTGGCCCATTTTTCCTTTATGTGGGTTCTGGGAGTTGAACTCAGGACTTCGTGCTTGCCAGGCAGGTGCTTATGCCGCTGAGCTATCTCACTGGCCCCAATAGTGTGAATATTTTAACAATGTGAATTCTTTCAACCCATGAACACGAGATATATTTCCATTTATTTATGTCTTCTTTGGTTTTTCATCAACATTTTATAGTTTTTATCATAGACTTTCTTTTCATCTCCTTGGTTAAATTTATTTTTAGACATTTGGTCTTTTTTTTTTTTTGTGCATACTGGGGGTCAACCTCAGGACCTCCCGCGCTAGCAGGCACTCGTGCCTCTGAGTGATATCACTGGCCCTTTTTTCATATGTGGGTTCCGGGAGTCGAACTCGGGCCCTCACGCTTGCCAGGCAGGCGCTTACGCCGCTGAGCCATCTCACCGGCCCAGATATTTGGTCTTTTTACAGCTATTGTAAGTGGGATTGTTTCTTAGTTTCTTTTTCCAATCCTACATACACTTTTGATGTGTAGACACACTGCTGATTTGTAACTTGATTTTGTTTCCTACAGCTTTACTAAATTCATTTATTTATTCTAATAATTTTCTGGGAGAGTCTTTAGGATTTTCTATCTCTGCAAATAAGGGTAATTTGAGTTACTCCTTTCCAATTTGAATGCCTAGTATTTCTTTATCTTGCCTAATTGCACTGGTTAGGACTTCCAGTGTTTTATTAAATGGCAGCAGTGAAAGTGGGCACCTTGTCCTGTTTCAGATATTAGAGGAAAATCTTTCATTTTTTTCTCATTTATTCTGATATTAGCTGTGGGTTTATCACATATGGACTTTATTGTGTCAAGATACTTCTATACTTAACTTGTTGCAATTTGCTTGCACTTAAACCTATTCCTTCTCTTACCTTCTAGTTCTTTGATTTTTTTTTTTACCTTGATTCTTGCCTTGGCTCCCTGGGTCCAATAATTAGACCACATCTTTAGGTATCTAAATCTTGGATTTCCCTAATAATTTGGCCACCCCTTTGGAATTTTGTGCTTCCAAACATCTCCTGTAGAAATTCTTTAATTGCTACTACCTTCCTAATGGCTTAGATAGAACTTCCTTTGAGGATAATAAATAAAGAAAATGGTGCTTGAACAATGGATGCTTATCTATCCTGGAAACTTCAGAGACTAAAAGAAAAAAAGTAAAGAGAGAATAGTTAGAGAGTCCCAATTCTGTTAGGAAGAATTCTGTAGCTGGTTCCAGAGAGTAAGATTAGTTGCATGTCAACTGGTACTACAGCATGTCACAGAAAATTTCTCGATAGCAGTGTTTATTCTTGATGGGTGTGTGTGTGTCTGTGAATCAGACTTGGATAGTGAGTAGGTTAGAAACTGAGGGCCAAATAATGTGCGCAAACTCATAGGTTGGCAGTGGTAGCTAGGTGAGATCCATATAGGCCAAACATTGTTGCCGGTCTACAGAATGTCAAGGGCCTTGTTGTTTTGTATGTGTCTGTGCTGCAAGCCCAGTGCTTATGATTATTCCTAACATATAGTAGACACTTAATAAGTAGTTGTTCAATCAATTTCCCTGTGGGAAATTTAAAGGAAACTCTTGCCCCAAGAAGATTTTAAAAGAGACAACAAAGAGACAATTAAATGCATGCTGGTCTGCACACTTGTGTATTTATGTGTGAGGGGTAAGAGTGTGTGGGGGGTATAGTAGGGGTGGTGGAAGGATATTTTATATTTCTTATAAAGGATAGATAACTACTGAACTTGTATCTGAGGTAAAAACAAATTCTGCCCATTTGATGATTGTCCAACATTTTCAGTTAACTCTTACACTTGTCCATCCTTCTTCCCTTGCTCTTCTGTTATTATTAAACACTGTGGATCTCAACCTTTTTTTATCCCATTCTCCCTTTTGACCAAAGAAACATACCTTAATATTAGTTGACACTTAAAAATAACATGAACAATGACTAAAAATAAATCAAAGCAATTTTGGAAAATAGGCTCACATTTCTTTTTGCCTCATCTCCTTGCCAATGAAATGTAAAAGATTCTCCTATAAATAAAAGTGACTTCATATGGCAATTATTCCCACTGCATAGGGAATTCACATAGGTATTTGGGGGGTTTTAAGATATCACCAGATGTCTTAGTTACTTTTCTCATTGCTGAGAAAAAATACCTGACACCTGAAGTTAAAGAAGGAAAGGTTTATTTAAAGCTCAAAATTGTCAGAGGTTTCAGTCTATAGTCAGCTGGCTCAAAAGTAGGGTGGCATGGCAAAGGGGTACCATAGAGTAAAAACAGTCCATGGCATGGCAGGCAGAAGTCAGAAGGCAGCAAGCAGTAAGCATTGATAGCAGCAGATGTGGCAGCAGCATCTGGCCTTCTTTCTGTTCCTTTATATTCCATTCAGGCTATTCACTCTTTGGGAGGTACCACCCACACCAGGGTGGGGTATCTTTATTTTTATTTATTTATTTTTTTTATTTTAAAGAGAAGAAAAAACAAAAGAAATAAAAAAAGAACAAATTTTCAAAACAACATAATATGAGGGTAACAATGGTCAATGCATTATATATTATTATCTTTAAGTTAGTTATTCAGGATACCAGACATTAGCATTCAATTGTCCAAACATTATTGGCTCAAACCTTACTCTTCAATGAACTAAGTAAAATTGGTAGTGTATCTATCTTAACCATCTTATATATATATACAATTTTTTTTCCCTTTCCCTTCTTTCTTTTCCCTATTCCAGTCTCTCTTTCCTATTGACCAGTTTCTTTTTGATTCACCGTGTCTATTGTACATTTTGGATCTTATTTACTCTTTCAGTTTCTCATACTAGAGAGACAATACGATGCTTACACATGTGCGTCCGGTTTATTTCACTTATGAGTATTTTCTCGAGTTGCATCCATTTACCTATAAAAGTCTCCAGTTTATCCTTCTTTATGGCTGAATAGTACTAAACTGTATAAAAATACCACATATTTCTTATCCATTCCTCAGTTGATGGGCATTTGGGTTGTTTCCAAGATCTGGCTATTACAAATTGTGCTGCTATAAACATGGGCGTACATATATCACTGTGGTACGATGTTTTTAATTCTTCTGGGAAGATGCCCGGAAGGGTAATAGCTGGTTGAAATGGGACCTCCAACCCTAGTTTTTTGAGGAATCTCCACACTGACTTCCACAGTGGCTGTACCAGTCGACACTCCCACCAACAGTGAAGAAGGGTTCCTTTTTCCCCACAGCCCCTCCAGCATTTGTTATTAGTTGATTTCTTTATAGTAGCCATTCTTTCTGGGGTGAGATGGTATCTCAGTGTTGTTTTAATTTGCATCTCTCGAATGACTAGTGATGTTGCACATTTTTTTGTATATTTATTTGCCATTAGTATTTCTTCATCTGAGTAATGTGTATTCATCTCAGATGCCCATTTTTGGAGTGGGTCTTTAATTTTGGGAGGTCTGATTTTTTTGAGTTCTTTATATGTTCTCGATAGTAATCCTTTGTCTGAAGAACAGCTGGCAAACATTTTTTCCCACGTTGTGGGTTGTCTTTTCACTCTGTTGGTGGTTTCTCTTGCTGTGCAAAAGCTTTTTAATAAGATGAGATCCCAGTTATTGATTCTTTGGGATAGTTCCTGTGCGGTTGAGTTTTTATTCATAAAGTCTTTGCCTACACCAGTGTCTTCAAGGGATTTACAGGGTAGGGTATCTTTAACTCCAGCACCACCCTTTTAATCCCAGCATCACACACCCTTATCCACCCACCTTGAAAACTCCCCATTTATGAGCACATGAGGCTTTTGGAGGACATCTAAATATAAGCCATAACACCAAGTGATTCTGATTCTATGACCTATGTCTCTAGGGTAACTAGGCCTGCAGCTACGGTCCTTCTTCCCATCCTAGAGTCTGAGTCCCAAGGTCTGGAGGCCAAAAGCTGATAAATGCACAGAAGTAACTTTCTCAAGTTTTACATATTACACTCAGAGTGAATAAGTTTCCCACCGTTGTGATATGCTTCATGAATAGAACCACTGCGATAACCATTTATTTATTCAACAGCTCTTGAAATTCTGACCTATGCTAAAATTCTGAGAGGAAATGGAGAAATCACTGGGACCCAGATAAAGACCTTTCTCCTGAGACTAGGGCTGTGTCCTTGCCTTGTTTCTTCTGCTGCTGCTTGCACTGATCCTGTGATAGCATTTAGTTGCTACCCTTTCCTGACAAAGACCATCAGAAGGTAAAGCCTGGACACAGGAGATGAAGCTCTCACAGATCTGTGAAGGCCTTTGAATATTTGTTTTACTCCTCTGGCAGATACAAGGGAAAAATAAACCTATTTCCTATGTGGAAAAAGCAACCTTCCAAATTCCTTCCTGAAAAGATTCATGTTTTATGTTCCTTAGAGATATGAAGCTAACATTCAATTCTAAGAACAGACTTAGTTTGTAAAGGAAGTCCATTCATTCAGCAGAACTCTAGACATTCAGCAATAGAAATGAAAATTTCTTACATGATCTGAGTAACTCTCAATTCTGTATACTGTATACTTATTCTCTGTATACTGTATTCTGTATACTGAGATTTTACCTCAAAAATCTCTCCTTCTATTTCAACATGCTGTTTAAAATAAAGTTCAGTATCAAATATTGTTATGATTGACTGCTAGTTGGGGTAAACTTTGTATGAGGAGCTCCAGATTTCTGCTTAGGTAAAGTTGATTACCATCTGATGGCCTAAATATCAGTTATAAGGCACATTCCAAACAATGAAAACTGAGGTAATTGCCCTTGTAGTATTGTTAGGTTTTATATATTTTATTGTTTTTTACATAACAGTCTTCTAAAAATTCATGTCTAATATTTGACAACATGCAGTTCAGTAAATTTTGCAGAAAAAAACCCTCCAAAATATTTCTCCTATAAAGCTCCTGAAGATATAAGTACATTTCAGTAAATAAATGGTATACTTGTGCAATGGAATACAATCCAATAAAAAAGGTACAGAAAACTGACTTTAAACAACATGGATGGATTTCAAAAACATTATGCTAAGTGAAAAAAAGCCACAGAAAAAGAAAATATATTATATGATTCAATTTATATGAAATTCTTAAAAATATAAAACTTGTTGTAGTGAGGTTCAAATGTCCACATTCTTTGATATTCCTCTTTTTAAGAGATAGAGCTTAATTCCCTCTACCTTAAATGTGGGTTGAACTTAATAACTCACTTTTCACAAATAGAGTGCAGTGGAAGTAGCAGTATGTTATCTGGACGACTCAGTCATAAAAGGCACCATAGATTTCTGCTTGCTCACTGGCTTACACCACTTGCTCTGGAGGAAGTCAGCGGCTTTGTCACGAGAACCCTCAGGCAGACATGTGGAGAACCATGTGGTGAGGAACTGGGGCCTTCTGCCAGCAGTGAGGTGAGTGAGTCTTCTCGAAAGTGAATCTTCAGCCCTACTTAAGTCTTCACAGAGGCCACAGCTCCCGGTAAAGCCCTTCTCTAATTCTGGGCGAGATGATACATTTCTTGTACGAAGCTTCTAAGTTTTAGGAGTAATTTATTACACTGCAGTATATGAAAAACACATAAGGCGAGGGAAAACAGATTAGTAATTGCCTAAGGCCAGGATTAAGGGTAGCTACTGATGGCAAAGAGGAAGCAAAAGATAATTTGGGGAGATAATGGAAACGGTCAAAGTTTGGATGATGTTTATATGAATATAGACATTTGCCCAAATCTATCAAACCATTCACTTCAAATGAGTAAATTTTATTGAATGAAAATTATACTTTAAAAATTCTGTTAAAATTTTTAAAATGTGCATTTATATTCTTGAAATTAACCCAAATCAAATGCAAGTGAATGAAATGGGGACATGTTTTAGTCAATGACTGGGTGTCCTGAATTTTCATATTAGATCCAAGGATGTGTATTGTGATCCAACTTGAAACTCATGATCTATCCAGGTCTTTCAGTTGCTTAATTTTCTCTGACGAAGGGTGACTCTACTTCCATGCTTCATTGTTCTCCAGATCATCTCCTATTGGCAGGAGGCTCTTGTACTAATTTACCTTTTTCCCCTTTATTTCTGTAAGTCATATGAATAATGAATAGACCTGCAAAGGTGAGCAATAGTAATTACTGTATTCATTAGAATGTAAAATGCCAATTTGAAATACAGAACAGTTGGTACTCAGGAGTGGATAGGTTTGAAGGCAAAGAATTGGTCAGAGAACAACAGTGACATCAGTGTTTGGAGATTCTGCAGCCAACTTTGTATGGGTCTTTGAGTGTCTGAGCAGAGAGGCTTTCTGCAGAGACTAGATCTCCTGTTTGAAGATCAGTGTTCTAAGAGAAAAGATTATAAATGGCTGTAGTGAGCGGCTACCCAAGCTTCCAGAAATTATTACTGCTTCCATATCTTGGACAATATCAAAGAGCCAGAAATCCAGAGTGAGTTGCTTTGTAGAAAGTTCTCAACCAGAAGGCATGGTGGACAAATTGTATGATTACTGAAAACAAGCTTTAAGTACTCAAGGTCTAGTTTCAAAAAGTGATTAAAACATAGACTAGACAAGCATCTTCAGAGAAAGCGGGAATAATGAGTACTCCCACAATTGTCCAAAATGGATCCATGGTCTTTTGCCTGAACCATCTCATCACTGCATAAGTAAACTGTGTATATGATAATGGTGATGTGTGTTTGCACATGCGTGTGCATGTGTGTGTGTGTGTCTATGATTATTTCACAGACTGACTTGCGAAGTTACTTTCCAAAGAAAGAAGGAGAGAGAAAGCTTAATCGTTGGTCCAGAAGGAGTCTCCCGCCTTCCACTCCCTCAAGGGCAGCGCCAAAGAATGTAGCAGTGATCGGCATCTGTGGTATGGTATTTGGTCTGGAGAATGTTATGGGTATTTGCTCAAATATTGTTGAACATCCTAGAAATGAAGAATCAATATTACGATGGATGCATGATAGTGAAAGAAATGATTAACAAAACAAAAATAAGACTGCTGGTTTTTAAGTGGTAAAATAATGATCTTAGCCTATAAGAACCCAGCAGTATGAGGGTATCTGATAACAGCATCCCCATTCCAGTTGAAAAATAGCCCAACTTGGTGTGAAAGAGGCTATTAATTACATATCTCTGAGGAGCAATTATTCCCAAACCTCACACTAAGCATTTTTATTTTTTCATATATTTTGAATGGGTCAAGGGATCTGGGAGTAGCTTAGTTGAGTGATTCTGGTTCAAAGTTTTTCATGGGTTGTGGTCAACACATTAACTAGTCATTTAAAGGCTGAGGCTTTGAGGCCCATGTCCGTGATGGTGTATGTCCATGGCTATTGGCAGGAGACTTTGGTTCTGTACACAAGGATCCTTCCATAGAGCAGTTCGAGCATCCTTACACATATGGAGGTTTCTTTCTCTTAGCATATATGAAAATAAAAACAAAGAAGAGGAGAGGAGAAAAAAGCAACATTACTGTATGTATTCTATTATCTAGTTTTAGAAGGCAAATGCTGCCAGTCCCACTATATTTTATTCCTGTAGAAATGACTCTCTAAGTCCTGTCCACATTCAATCAGGAGGGGTATTTGTTTCCACCTTTTCAAGGGAGGCATGTTGACCAATTTGTGAACACATACTAAAACCACCATGCAGAAGCTAAATAGAATATTATTCCAGCACAAAGTTATGGCCGCACCCAGAGCGAACATGTTTTCTGGCCTACAGAGGAGGTCAAGCAAAACAAAAAACAAAACAAACACACCTAGGAAATAGAACTATCAAAGTTGTGTTAGAAGCTACACTACAATATTGAGCAAGTTGCTGACTGGCATAAGCCTCAGTTTTCCTTATTCTCAAAATGGGTGGTCATATTGTATGACCTGGAGGTTTTTCTCTGCGACTACTTTATCCTAACATTAAGGAATTTATATTCTAGTCAGATAGTTAAGTCTAACATACAAGTAATTATAAGAGTTCAAAAATTACTATATGTCACATAAGCAAACATAGGAAAATATTCTATAAGAGAAGCTGAAGAAGGCAGAGGAAGTTGCGCACTTGGCATGCAAAGGCTTCACTCCTTCTCACCCCCCATCATGGACACCAGAAGCTGGATTTGTGTGTTTTGCTATCCCAGCCTGGTGAGGGTTAGGGCCATGTGTGTCCTCTTCAGTGCCCTCGTCTTCATCAAAATGTCTGGTGTATGGTGTGTATTTAATAACCTTTTATCGATTGAGCAAATTAATCTATAATCAATGTTTATTGAATTAAGTACCCCTAAATGAATTCCTGTTGAAGAGTTAATGAATAATAAAGCAACGAATGTGACTATTTACCAAGTCATCAAAGGGTAGCGGTCCAAAGAATGATTGGTGAGGAAGATTTTCCCTGGGCTGTGTACACTCCTTGCGTCTCAGAAATTGCATTATATGGAAGACCTTGACTTTTGTTTAAGACTCAACAAATAATTTCTTGCCCTTCTTGACTGTTACCAATCCTCTTTCCAACCACCTCCATATTCCACCTCCTCCACAAATGGCCTGTTTTGAGGATCTATAAAACTCTCTGCTCCATATTCCAGGCAGTGTTAATGTTTCATGATACCCTATGTCATTCCACCTTCCTTTTTTCCCACATGGCTCATTGCCTACCAGCTCTGGACAATCTACTGGGCTGTGTGGCACTAGGAAAAGTAGTGTATGGGACAGTCATTACTTTTATCTTCACCATATGAGAATTTCTAAATGAGCAATAATTATAGTTTCATGATTCAATTTAATTCCGCCTAAGTGCTTGCTGTTGATATGCTAAATTTGCAATTAGAAGAGGTGAAAATCAATTATTATTTCTTTTTGGAAAAGTGCCAGAACCTGTCTATAAAAAATCAAAAGCACACTTTGTGGGGACATTTTAAAAAAATGAAAACCATGTGGCAAACATCTGCAAACATATCTTCTCTATTCTATCTGGTATTAAGTTCCTTGAGCGTAGACATTACATCTATTTATCCCCACAACCCCTTTTGAACAGATAGAAATCTTATTAAGGCTGGGGAGATAGCTCAGCGGCACAGCACCTGCCTGGCAAGCGTGAGGTCGTGAGTTTGATTCCTGGTACAAAAAAAAAAAGAAAGAAAGAAAGAAAGAAAGAAAGAAAGAAAGAAAGAAAGAAAGAAAGAAAGAAAGAAAGAAAGAAAGAAATTAGCATTATTAGCATTTGTGGCTGTGTGTTCAGCATGATTTCATTTATCTGTTTCTTCATAGTACTTGTCAAACTGATACACTTTCCAGAAGATCTGGTGGGCAGCTGAACCATGGAACATATTGTAGGAAAGGATAGTGTTGCAATTATAGGAAAGGACAGTTGCAATATTTTTACAAACTTCACAGGAAGATCATTGGGCTGATTTCAGAGAGTACTAATAGCTAATGCTTATATAATAATTGTTGCCATATGTCAGGCTCTGTTCTAAGCACTTTGCCATTATTTTCAGCTTTTATAGTTGAAGAAGAAATGGAAAGCCCCAAATAATACATTCCTTACTGGAGCTCGAAAGGCGGGTAGGTGGCAGGGATGTGCTCCTGATGGCTCAGGTGCTTCCTGGGCTTCTGTCCTTCACTTCCGTGCTGTGCTGCCAAGACAAGCGGAGCCCTCTCTCCTGCACCTCATCACGGCGTTTCCCTCTTTGGAAACCGTCAAAGCACAGAAGGCTTACTGAAACAATCAACAGCCCTTTGTAAACCCTCATCCTTATGCCCTTTTTGGAAGAAAATGCACTTGAAATGGAGACTTTGACATTAACTCAGGCAAGTAGCATTAATGTGTAGGTTTATTGGGAAGGTATCTTTTCTGATGAGATAAGTAAATGCATATAAGTTCCCATACTCTAGTCCACTGATTCTGAAATACCAGTCCCAGAAACAATAGCATTCACATTACCTGTGGATTTGTTAGAAATACAAAATCTTGGTTCCCACTCTAGACCTATTAAATTAGAAACTGAAGTCTATGATTTAACAAGCCCTCCAGGTGATTTTGATACAGCTAACTTTTGAGAATCACTGCTCTTAGTCCACTGGTTTTTCAGTGTGGCTATACTCTAGAATGACTGGGGTTTAGGAAATACCTCAGTGTTACTCCCCTAGATTTTAAAATTTAATTGGTAAGGGGTTGTCATGGCAGTTTAAAACATTTTAAAAGCTTCCCAAATTGACTCAAATGTTTCACACTGAGTAAGAACCACTGCTTTGTTCTAGTATGTAGAGCTCACGGTTTATCACAGGCACTAAGTGTAAACCTTAGTAAGGATGAAACTCTATACTACTTATAGTTAGTGACTGTAACCCCAGAACCTAGAACAGTGCCTGCCACTTAACTATAAACTCAATAGGTATTCCACTGAAGGAGTGGATGCTACATAGTGTTGTCATGCTTCATGTCTCATAGTGCTGTCTTGCTTCATAAAATAATATATGACAGTGTGATTAGTGTGATGGAGGGAAATAACTCCCAACCTCTTAGATGTCAGATGTGCTAAGTTTGTAGTCTCCTGACATAAAGGAATGAAGTCACGAACCAAAGGAGGAGGCTAGGAGAGTTTTATTGGAAATAAGAATAGCTTCTGGGTTTCCAGGAGGGTTCCTGCATGAGCGGCTGCATGGCCTTTCCATGCAAAGCTAATTATAGATAGTCAGAACACAGGAATTGGTTAGTTGTGTAGTGGCCACCTGCCACAGGTGGCTGTGTGGATTTAAAATGACCAATTGGAACTCAGGATCTTTGACCCAGTTCCTCAGCTTTCAGGGTTTAAAGGAACCTGGGATTGTAGAGAATAATTTGTTAGTTTACATTTTAAGTTTCTCAGAACTCGGGAGCTTAGTAGGAAGTGGCTGTACCTCCTTTAAGTAGGAAGCGGCTCCGTTCCATGTTGCCTGAGGAAGTTCATCCTTGGTCCAAAGTCCTAGTTCATGGTCTACTCTTATTTTAATTTTTATCAATATGGCTGGTTACTCAACTCTTTCTCAGGCATTTCCCCTGGCTAGCTGCCTTACTCATAAGTAGCTAAACGAACTATTCTTTACAACAGTATTACAGCATTTTACATTTTTCAAAGAATACTTAAAAACTGCCCAAAATGAACCTAATCTGACATGCCATGTCTTAGACATACAATTTTTTAAAACATCCCTGGTAAATGGTTGCCTCTACCTGTAATTAGTTTTCTTTCACTCCTTCCAAACATTTTTGGGCTGATTTCTACCCAGCAGTCCAGCCTTAATCTCTCAGCCTTCTCCTTTAAGAAGTGGACTTGACCAAGAAAAGCTGATTAGGAGATGACCTCTGCATTTTCTCCCTGAATCCATTGCTCCTCCCTTTTGCCTTTTGAATCATAAGAGCTGAAATTGCCCACTTACTTGGCTATTTATCCTCTCTGGTCCATGACCTTCTTAATGCCCAGTACAGCCTCTTCCTTCTTTAGTACCTCTGGCCATACAGTCAGTGCATGGCACAGGATCATTGCTCAATACATATTGTTCAAAGGGATGATTATTTCTTCCAGTAGGATTATCCCAGGTTAAACAGTTACCAGATCAGCCCTCTTTTGATCAGACAATAAAAATATGCTCTGATAGATGGATACTGGCATTGGTAATAAGTTCTACTTTAGCTGCTGGCCATTCTTGGGACCAATACCTAAGCCCCATAAAATAGACTGGTTGAAGTCTTTTTTGTTCTGTCTGACTCTGTTCTTATATAGATGAGCTGTTTGAAAGTTTAGTCTCAAAACCAACTTGCTAAACCTGACCATCTGGTGGGGAGGATTTTATTTTAGAGAACATCTGGGTCCTCATTTACATGGGCTGAGCTTAATAAACCTGACAACCTTTCTCTGTTCTCAGCAGATAGCACATTTTAGAAATGCTGGGGAGGAGGTGGCTGGCCTTTTCACTGGATGTTCTTGAATACACTCTTTTCACCTGAAGTGTTTTTTATATTCCTTCTTAATACTCTTATTTCTTAAATCTGTAACTATGGGTGGTCCTCAACCGAAAAGCTGTATCAGTTAGTCTGAGGTTGCTGTAGATCATGAAACAGCAGGGTGAAGCAGGACCACCCTATCCTCAGATGCTACCTCAGGCAAACTACTTAGTTAGATGGGTAACCTTGATGAGAAAAACACAAAATGAAATTTGACCTCTCTAAGTATAGTCTTCTCACCACAAAACAATGGAGAATGAAAATATCCATTTGGTAATTTTGATGAGAATTAAATAATAATTTTTAAAGTACCCAACACTAATCAACATGTGGTCATCATTTTCAGTTTTCAGTTGGTTACCGCTTCCGAGATTCTGCAAGACATTCACATACATTTGACTCTATTCTCATAACAACTCCATTGTAGTTTCCACTTCCTGGAAGCTCAGTCTGAGACCTTTAGTGAGTAGGATATACACTATGAAGTAGTAACACCTGGGGAAGAGGAGGAAGAAAGCAAAACGGGGCAGAGGGAGAAGTTGAATGATGACCCAGTCCCAGCAACAGTGGTCAACTCTCTGGGAATGCTGGAGCTGAAAAAGCCTAAAGAAATAAGTCCTGAGCTGGACCAAGAGGTTCTTTATACCCCTGCACCTCTCAGTCACTGAGCAAAGCTGGACCTCACAGTCAGTGTATAAGATTACAACACATCCAGTGGACAGGGGTCTTGGGAAAGAGCACTTTCTGCAGTGAGGTGATTGCTGAAGGGCTGGTAGCAGAAGGCTGTTCATGAGCATCCTTCCTAGTGTGATGGGAAAACTAACTTCCTACCTATTAGATGTCAGATATGCTAAGTTCAGATCTCCCAAATAATGAAGAATGAATTTTGGGGACAAAGGAGGTTAAGAGTAGGAAATGTTTATTTAGAGAAATCTCCTGAGGCCGGTGAGATGGCTTAGTGGCGTAAGTGCCTGCCTGGCAAGCGCCAGGGCCTGAGTTTGACTCCCGGAACCCACATACAAAAAAAGGGCCGGTGATATCGCTCAGTGGCACCGGCGCCTGCTGGCGCACGAGGTCCTGAGGTCGACCCCCGGTACCCACAAAAAAAAAAAAAAAAAAGAAAACAAAGAGAGAAATCTCCTGAGAGACAGAACGGGCCCTGAAATGGTTGCCACAAAAGCTCTTTTCCAAGAATATTTTATACAGCAAAATCACAACATGGGTACAATGTAGATCCAACTACAATTAACCAACAAGATTACAAGAATAGTTGCTTAGCTAACGTTGATCCGATAGGGAAGTAAGGCACACAGCAAAAGTATACGTCATTAACTGTAGCTTATCTATAATTTCTAACATAGAAAGAACAAAGGCAGTCTTAGAAAGGGATGGGAGGATGCAGCCAGATGTCCTGGTCACGACCTATGCGTCAGATGACTATCGGGGCTCCCTGGACCAAGTGGTGCTAATTACAATATAAACTCAAGTTGCTGTTTATCTCTAGGGAGGCTGGCAGTCCTGGCTAATGGTCTCCACTCTGAGGCCTGGCCCTCTTGAGATTCACCTCTGGACACAATTTTGACATGCCTCAATCTTCTGCAATGACTGCCTTGAGGGCCCAATCTCTGTCTAGTAACTTCTATCTAACTTAGCTGTCTATAATACTAGCAGCTAAGTGGAGCCCTTTACCGAAGGGGTTTGTTACTGGGCTCTTCGGTGCTGGAGTCTCCTTCAGGAGGTGGTTTCTAGGTCCTTTCTGTCCCAGACAAAGAACTGAATGAAACAAGCATAAATGGTGGCAAGTTTTCACATTTATTAAAGGTAGGAAAAAAAAAAAAAACCCAGAAGGGTAGGGGAAAAATGGACTCTGCAGAGCAAGTCTGGGCTGAGTAAAAAGGTGGGGAAAACTAAAACTAAAAATACACCCTACAGTGCAGGGTGGGCTCTTGTGAACAGGCATGGTAGTGAGTGCTTAATAGCAGCTGTCTCTTTTTTTATATTTCCCAGGCTGGCATTGTATCCAGGTCATCCTATCAAAAACCTGCTCGAGTTCTTGCCAGAAGTCCACATGCAGGGTTTTGAGAACTGTTCTACTCATGTGTTCCTGGATCTTGTCATACCTCCTTTCCCAACCAGTTTTACCCATGCCCTACCTTTCTGTCTCAGGAGTTGGCATATATCTCAGGCTCAGAATGTCATCCTTAAATAAACAAGAAAGATGCACACTTCTTCCAAGTATGACAGAGGTAGTGTGTGTGTGTGTGTGTGTGTGTGTGTAGGAAGGCGCTTATGCCGCTGAGCTAACTCACCAGCCCAATTGGAGGCCTTTTGGCAATAAAGGAAAGTTATTTTACAAAATGCAACTTGCTCTAATAAGATCCTATGAGCATGAATCTAAGTCAGTGGTGAACCTATGGCACCTGTGCTGCAGTGGCTGTTTGTTATCACTGAAATCTCTGAAAGGTTCACCATCACTGACCTCGCTGATCTCCCCAAGCTTCCTGCACAGATGAAGGAGTCAACTGAAAACCATAATTCTTCTTTTTACAAATCATTACAATTATAAATATAGGATGGGTGCAGGGGGAAGCTGGAAAGTGTCAAAGTAAGAAATGAAGTGGAGGAAGTTACACCGACAAAACTTAATTCAAGACTGTTGTAGCATGGGAGAGGGACTGAGCTACCCTGGAGAACAGGATGTTGCAGGTATCAAGGTGAGTTTACAAAGATTTCTCACTGCAGAGTTTTTAAGATCTGGGGTGGGAGAAATGTTGACTACTCGTATTAACTAATTGGCTTTACCCAAAGAAAAAGTAAACTTTTGTATCTTCATGGAAGGAAGTAGTTTTTCAGCTTGGCACAGGGGCCCACTGAAGTTAAGCTCCTCCTCTCCCACAGAGACTGGAAGATGGAGAAGTGACCTCCTTGGATGTGAAGATTACATTTCAAAGAGGTGGTTTCGAGGTTTTTGAGAAAGATACTTCCCGGGTTTTGTCTAGTACTCTAAAGAGATTTATTTCAAAAGAGGCAGGAAAAAATTTGCAATCAGAAGTTTTGTAAAGTAAATTGCTCTAAGAAAAGGAAGATCAGCAGCCTACAATCAGGAAGAAGCCTGTGTGAAGTTCAGGCCAGCGGATCAGAGCTTTGCTTTTGGTTAAGTGTTTTCAGGAGAGCTCAAGTCAAGGCTGGATGCCTGATTTTGACAAGGACTCCATTTAAATCTGCAGCACTCTGGGTGATGAGTCCTTGCTGAAATTCCTTGAATAGGGTGGTCAGATGCTAACCACCCAGGAAAACAAGTATTTTAAATGGAATGGATCATGGTGCCTGGTGTTAAAACAAACAAACAAACAAACAAACAAAACCACTTTAGAAAGCAATAGTAATAATGAATATTCATTGCATAAATTTCTGAAAATATAGACATGATAATTACTTTTGTTGTATATGGGTTTAGTTACCTTGAAAGCAAAAATAATCTGAATTTTTTTACTTATCATCAGACTAGAATAAATCTTGTTCCTATTTGTGGTGATAATTGAAGTTTCACTGACTTTGCATCCTTGAATTTTGGGAGACATTTTGCACACCCTCTTCCTATTTCCTATATAATCTCACTCAGATTTCTGGGAACCCTGGTAGGAATAGGCTGTTGTGGGGGTAAAATGTGGGCTTACAAACCAGTTAACTTCTACTGCAGGCTTTCACCCACTGCTCGTCCTGGAGAGGGGTTAGCCTGGGCTCATTGATGGCATTGCACCTCCTTGGGCCAACAATGAAATCTGTACCTTGTGCAGCTCAGTTACGGCAGTGAGGTGTGAAGCACATGATAATCAAACAATTCGGTTTATAGGGCTTTTGCTTCTCTGGGTCTCTTTACGCTGACCTCCATCCCTTGAACCTCCAGTTTTGAGCCCCCAGGAGGTGTTTGCTGGAGATTGGAGGATGGGCAGAGGGGAGAAGCCAGGATAATTCTCTACTTTCCTCTGTGCCACAAGCTTTGCCTCTTCATGGCTCCATCTTTCATGGTAGGACAAGCTCCACACAGCTCCTGTTTCCGTTAGATGATCCAACTTGAGCACTGTTTTTAACACTTTCTGCCTCTTTCCTGGGTAAGGAGGGAATGGCTTCCTAATCTCCCTAACCTCTAAGGGCCTCATCATCTCCAGCTTTCACCCAGCTGTTCTATCAACTGTGTAACCAATCTGGTGAATTACATTCTCTCTATTTAAAATATTTACAGTTGTTTTTCCTGATTGAACTCTGATTGGTACAGACTTTCAGTGGATAGCCAAAATGTAATCTCATACAATCTTTGTTCTTCAGGCTAGCTTTTTTTTCCTCTGGGCACACCCAAGAGGAAATTTTTTATGGTTTCCCAATACCTCAGTCACTAAGAATAATGGAAGTAACCTTGTGTTTGCTGAATTCATATTTCCACTCACAGCTATGTTTGCAGCAAATGTTTGAAGAAGGAAAAAGACTAAGGTCATCTCTGTAAGTCCTCAGAGTCTTCCTTCTCTTCATGAGGTAGAGAACGTGAGATTGAAATTTGATGGGGTACAGTAAAGACTTTTAAGAAGCATCGACATACTGGCATCACATTGCTTATGGGGAAATATGACCAAAAAAGAGACATTCTCATTACTTATGATATAAAAACATTCATTTTTCTGATATATTACAAATGCCTAGGGCAACAGAGCTTTGCGTAAGTGAGTAAGCAGTTTGAATTTTGTGGGGGGGTACTGTTTTTACTTACTTCTTTCTAAGCAACTTCTCAGGGCTATCCTCTTCTTACTTTTTCCCTATAACATGATAGGTATAATAAATGCAGTCCAGTAAACAAATTATAGCTTAGCTACTGGAAACTGTAATTATTAATGCAAAAGAGTTCTCATTATTTGTGGAGAGCTAAGGAAATGGGATTTGAAGATGTTTATATAAACTTTTTGGCATTTGGCTCTTGATAAACAGCTTGGATGGGAATAACCATCCTCTTGGACTCTTGTTTTCTTAAATTTTCCTAGAGCAATCTGACCTACTTTTAAGGGTCACCCCTTCTGTATCCATCAATTAGCAGTATGCCTGTCTCCTTTCAGTCAACAGAAAATCCCTTCATAGTCCTTAAATACAAAACAGGTTAATGTAGGTTAACTGTAACACAATAGGTGAGATATAGACATAAAAGCTATATTTGGGGTCGGTGAGATGGCTCAGTGGCTTAAGCGCCTGCCCGGCAAGCGCGAGGGCCCGAGTTCGACTCCCAGATCCCACATACGAAAAAGGGGCCGGTGATATCGCTCAGTGGCATGGGCGCCTACTGGCACGCGAGGTCCTGAGGTCGACCCCCCGGTACCCACAAAAAAAAAAAATAAATAAAAAAAAATAAAGGCTATATTTGGAACAGAAGAATGCAGCTATTTTTCAATAATGCATTTTAGGATTAAATAGGTTTAACTAGGTTTTCTATACCTAGATACCTGAGTCCTGGAATACATAATGACTCACTGAATTTTTAATGACTCTTTCTCCAGGGTTTCTGAGGTTATTGGACAAGTAAGGAGACTTGTTGATAGAGCTCATCTTGATGGAAGAGTGTTTTAGGGCATGCTACATATTTTTCCATTTACTTTATGTCTGGTTCCTTAGAAATTTGCTGCACTGTGTGTTCAGTAGAACTTTAATGGATGTGTTAGCTTTGTGAGTTTATTGATGTTGGCCCTGAAGTGTAATAAAGATAGCATCTTTGGTATTAGAGTCACGCTTAGATATTGCTCTCCTGGAGAGGTCATCAGACCAGCAGGACTGAGGCATGATTCATAGTTTACATGCTATGTAATCTGGGAAAGATTATTTAAACTGTTTGAGCCTTAGTGTCTTTATTTAGAAAATAAGAATAATAGTACAATCATATTTCAGTAGTTTAATGATCAAATTCAGTAATTACATATGAAAGAGGCATACAGATTGTAGATTAAAAAACACATATCATAAAGTATTCCTAATTTGCAGAGAGGTGAATGTGAGATAAAAATTGGATAGTGCACAGCTTGCCCAGTATGCACCTAAGTATCTGCAAATTCTTCAGACTCACTGCCTTGTATTTCACCCCATGGCTTCTTTTTTTCCCCCTGATTGAATGCATGGTCACTGAATCCATTGCCAATGTGGAACTATTTCCATCTGATTTGTGACCAGTCACTCAATTTATTTATAAAAATGATGGAGGTCATGAAGTTGCAGCCTTTCTTTTGTCATGGAAAATATCTATCTCATTATACATTTAGTTGAGGTCTATTGACCTTATTGTCACTCTTTTGAGCCCTCAAGATAAATACATCTTAATATGAAATATTACAAAAATAGACATAAACATGAAAAATATTAATGAAGAAAAAGTTTTTAAAATCATAAAGGAAATAAAATAACATATTGTAAAGAAAATTAAGTTAAAAATTTTTTCATCTTGTTATATAATAGCTTCTAATTCTGGAATATTGATTTTTTTTCCAAATATATAATTCACAAGCTTTGAACTACCTCAAGGCTCAAGCACCTGAGAAAATAATTTAAGTTTTTATGGTGAAGAATGCATATACATCCTTGGAAATTTACGGCTATTATGTATGTAGAGGAGTACTTTATGATTATCAGAAAGATAATTATTAGTAGAAGTATTGTCTATTTCTAAGAATAATTACGTAGTTATTGTGCCTTCTGTACACAAGGAATTGCTTGTGTATATAACACCACATTAGCAGATTGCATAAAGAAACTTCTAATCTGCTAATTGGCTGTTCACTCTATACCTTGACCAATGCTCTGGACAAACTGTTGAGTAAAATTACACTTGCAGACTAAATTTCTCAAATAACACAAGGAAAACCGCCCTTCGTTTGTGAAGATTTTGAAATTCAGCCTTACATAAGTTCTCACACTTTCTGAATTTTCATATTTAATTAATGAGAGTGATAATAACTAACTTGTATATTTTTACATTTAGGTCCTCGTGTATTAAAAACAGCAGTGAGGGCCGGTGAGATGGCTCAGCGGCTTAAGCGCCTGCCTGGCAAGCACAAGGGCCTGAGTTCGACTCCCGGAACCCACATACGAAAAAGGGGCCAGTGATATCGCTCAGCGGCACGGGCGCCTCCTGGCGCGTGAGGTCTTGAGGTTGACCCCCCCGGTACCCACAAAAAAAAAAAAAAAACAGCAGTGAGACAAGATCATAATTAGAGTTGTATGGATTAAATATGATTATACTTCAGATCTGTGTAACACAGTAGCTATAGAATACATGTTAACTCTTCTTTCTGCCCTGAAACTCACCCAGATGGCTATTCTTCCTCCTAAAAATAACCTCCTGGGGTCATTGTGTATGGATTATATGTAACCATTTAATAAATGGGCCAGGCCTCTAACAATATAGACAAGCTATGTTCTGTATAAGAACACAGCTGACCCGAACACTAGGCCAGTGTTTATCAAGGGAATTGCGACCCAGATGGGGAGAACACGTGCAAATAAGCTATTCTAAGAAATCTCTTCCTGTATTGCTTCAGTCTCAAGTCTTCTTCTAAATCATAACTCGTTAATCTCAGCTTGACTTTAAGAGGCACAACTCCAAGGCATGTATTTAGTTTGAGGTCCATACTGGAGGTTCACTGTTCTCTGTGTTCTAGAATCTTACTTTTGTTCTTGTGACCTATGTGGGCAAGAGGCAGGTGGGTGCATCTGCCAGTGGGAGAGCTTCACCAAGCACCTTACTTTCTAAGCCTTGCAGGAGAGTGGAGAAAGCATAGATATCAAATAGTTCTGAGAAAAGAGAATGGTGGTTACATGGTGTTCTATTTAGAATGTATTCCTTTACTTCTCCCACACACACTAACCCAAAAGAAAAGGAAGGACTCTGTTCATGTTTATGATGGCTCCATTTTGTGACTTTGATGCTACACTTTGCCTGTATCTCCTAATGCAGCTTCCTCTTCTGGAGGTCAAAGTATACAAATACTAACAGGGTGGAGGAGTAGTTGGTTTTAATTCTTTATAGGGGATAAGGACTCTCAGTTTGAAAACTACAGTCTCAAATACACAACAGATGATTGAAACGAGCAAAAACGAGCTGAAATCTTGTTTTAGTTTTGACATAGTCTGTACAGATTTTGTGGTTACCAGTGTCCCAGGGAAAGTACATAAATAATTATGCCTGCAAAACTGGGAGCTCCTCAGGGGTCGAAGCTGTAGCCATGTGGGTAAATGAAAACTCTGTGCCTGGAGGCATGGGCACACAATCGTGTATGACGGGAGGGAAGGGAGCTGGTGGGAGGAGGCTTATCTGCATGCCAAGATGCGTGGGCATAATAAGCATTTTGAGGAAACTCCCATAACATTTATCAGCTACAGAACTCAGTGTATTCAGGAAGGGCCAAATTTACACTCTGTTAAACTGAACAGAATCAATCCAGTTTTCAGATGGACCCATACCATATCAACAGTCTAAACCAATGTTAGTGTAAAATGGGGGGAAAAATGTTTTAATAGATAATACCTAGATAATTCAGCCACAGAGACTAGTGTAGCCAGGTGCACTGAAGAGTAGAGATTCTTGATAATCAGAAAGTGCATTTATTTTTGTTTTCTATTCACCCTCTGAGATATATCCAGTGGGAATGGTCCTTTTACTTATGGACGGAAATAATCAAAACTTAGGAAAAAGACCCCTGGAATTTTCTAGTCATTCTTCTGTGACAGAGTTTCATGATCACATTACACTACAGTGATAACTTCATATTAGCAATTGAAAATTATCTGTTCTGATCAATAATCAAAAACACAGAACTTGACTGAGTCTAAGATCTTTTCATTCCCCCAAATGGAGGACTGAGGCAGAGATGGAACACACAGTATTTTTCTTTCTAGCTTTACCTTCTTTTGCTTTGGCTACTGATTCAAACTCTGCCAGTAGCAAAGATAGGTGAAGAGTGAGGGAGAAGAGGTGAAGGAAGAAGAATGTTTTCACCTTGCTGCCCATGTCCAGAGTTAGCCTTTAGTTCCATGGCCCTGTATCATGTTTTAAGTTGACTGTTGTCACGGACACTCTGATGGGTTCTCAGGAGACTCTTGATTTAGGCAGGACCTCTCCTGCCGGGAAATTCTATCTCCCTGCAGCTTCTGTTTGTTGATAGAGTCAGTACCCCACTTCGTATTGCTGTGGAACTCCTCTTGCCCTGCCAGCTCACCTGCTTTGCTAATTTTATTTTTGCCTCCAGGCATGACATCATCTTCTCAATACGAAAAAAAATGAATAGCAAATTCACTACAAAACAACAATTTGGAAGTGGAAGAGGTAAAACCACGGAGAGGACAAAAGAGGCAATCATAAAACACAAGGGTAAGATGTTACAAAAAGATGATGGGGAGTGTGGTGCCTCTTCTGGAGTTTATTCCCTTCACAAGGCCATGAACTCCTTCCCTTAGGCTGCAGATGCAAGAGTCAGACCTCTCTCTCTTCAAGAAGTCCTCAATAACCTACTCTTTTTCCATTGACAACCTCTTTGTGGGTCAGTTATCGGGCTGGTCCTCACTCAAGGCAAGAGCCACTCACTCATGGTCTTCATGCCTGACCTAGAGCTGAGTTGCGAGATCACAGTGCTATTTTAAGATTGCCCAGTTCCCAAGTTGGCCTGGGCCATCAAAAACTTCCTTAGTATGAGGAGTGACAGGTTAGATTTAACCCAGTCCCCCTAACTCTCCTAAAATACACAAGAAGGCACAACTTACTCAGACTCAGTAACTTCTTATACTTTATATACAATTGAAATGACTCACATTTTCTTCTCTTATTGGCACATTGCAAAGTAAGCCAGTGGCCATACCTTCCTTAGATAGATGTCACTGCTAATAAGGTTACCTCACATCTGTTTCCAGACACCAAAAAGTCTGACTTCGCTGCATTTTCTAGTGTCCCCCACAGATAAATCAGCTCAGTACCCATCATAACAGGGGCAGCGCTGTAGCCCCAGAGATTCCTCAGAACATTTACCTTTCTGCTAGTGCTGGATTTGTCTCTGGAAGAATTTTTTAGTAATTGTGTAAGTGTTTGGGGAGTTCTTTGTTGACAAATTTTGAAAAGAGTTTACCTGTGGCCCTCTTGACATTTTATAGCATTTATTAATGCCTTGCCAAGTTAAGGTCTAAATTCACAGCGAATAGGTTGGTATAAGATTTTTCAAGCTACTATGTGTAATGTTGCTAAAGAAAGAAAAAATAGGAAAATGGAGCAGGGCATTGATATCAGGTAATGGGTACCTGCCTGCTAGTAATACCTGTCTGCTGATACCTCTCAGGTGTGTACATGCAGTGCAATCTAATTTTTCATGATAGAACACGAAATCCAGGTGCATAGCATCTGTGTGGGCATATTTGGCCTATGCTGCATATCTATCCTATTATTTTAGCACTCCCTCCTTCATGTATTAATCGTCTATTAAAGCTTAAATTTTCTCATTTGAGACATGTCATGGAACAGAGAAAACATTCACTTAAAAATAAATCATCATCTTTGATTTCTTCCTCTTCTGGCAATGTCAATGTGGCTAACATCTTGGCCTCACTTTCCTCATCTGTAAATGAGATGATTTTGACTCCCCCACAACGTTAAGGCCCTGGAAGGGTACTCAATAAATATTTATTCACTGTATGATAGATGAGGTGATGGGCTAGTTTGAAAGGCATCTACATAACAGCCTTGGGCCCGTGAATTGCCCATTACTGCCATAGAAGGGGCTACCTATGGAGATCTCAGGAGTGGTATGGCTGGCCAAGTTCACACGGAAAAACTGGTATAGTGAAAACTATAACCCTCCTTTCTTCCTCCATGCATACTACCTTTATTGTCCCTTCCCTCACAACTATCATTAATAATTTTAAAATATGACTTTCTCCTTTATCTTACTAATTAATAGGGCATTCTAGAAAATGTATTCAAAATAATTTAATACATTTAGGACTTATTGTGAAAAAAGTTTTTTCTCTGAGCTAACCAAAGCAAACAAAACAAAACAAAAACAAAAATACCTTATCTGTCCTTATCATTTAAATTATGTGATTTTCACTAATGCAAACAGTGCTGATACGCATGTATATATATATATATATATATATATATATATATATATATTTCTGAGGCTAATCATTTAGGGAAATTTCAGAGGAGCTAAGTTACATTTCACCTTAATAGAGTACAAATGCTTCAGACTTGGAAATGATATCATTCCCTTTACTATGAGAACTTGATAGTTCCTAGTGACTATTAGGCAAATATATTTCTCAGAGGGGTCATGGTGGAGATCTAAGCATTATACTGACACAAAATAACTATTTATCTCTCACCCATTGGGAGCCTTCATATGCAGAATTCAAAAGAGGAAATAAAATACTTGTAAGAAGGTTGGTGTAAATGATAAAGCTATTTTCAATACTTCCTGGGTCAAGAAATTTATAATAGACATCATTAAAAGGGAAAAAAGTGATATAAAGTAATATTGTTGAAATGGATTATTTCTTTGGGAATTTTAGTTTAAAATATTCTACCTGGATGTTTTTCTGGGTTATGGTAAGTGTATTGTTTTAATAGAGTAAGAAAAACCTCTTAGATTCATGTATTTATGACTAGTGTGGCTAGAAATGCTGTTCTATCGTGACTTCATTTTTAAAAATGCTTTATTAGGTTATACTGAGATAAAGTTATACTCTCTTTAAAGAACGCAGGTGAGGTTTTAGGGGATATAACTCTGGGGTCCACTGAAGAATCAAGGAGAAATCAAGGAGAATCAAGAGTCACTTGTCCTTTAGAGATGGGAATGAAGAGTGTAAAATAGTACTTAGACCATTACATTTGCAAATTAGATAGCAAAGAAGATATTTGTATCTGATGTAATTGATGACATAGGAAGAAAAGCTGTCTTTGGAGAAAGAGTGAGAGAATATAGGTTAGGACACAAGAAAAAAGGGAGTGTTGCCAGAGTCACTCAGACCAAAATAACCTCTGTCCAGATACTTCCCAAAGTCAATCATCACTTCAAAATAGTGCTCTGTTCCTCCTCCAAAATCTTAAAATTGGAATCTAATCCTGGTTAATTGAGGACACAATTTATTTACTAAATGTAACATTTTGAACCATAGGAGTGAAGGCTGACACAAAACAACGTGCCAAATTTAAGTTAAGTAGCTATTTCTTACCAAATGGTGCATATATCTTAGAGGACCCCTGTCCTTTCATGGTGCTATCCTCAGGTCAGTAGCCATGGTGATGCTGCACCTGTCACACACCCTATAAAGATTCCATGAAAGATTCCATCCTGAATGTTCAGAATGGCCTGGACTGTATATTTATTCCAAGCCTGGCACCTCATTCCCTTGTGCTTTAATTTAAATGACGGTTTGAAGGTGGTGGAACTGATAATTCAAGATTTGTAGAGTTGGGAGATGAGACAAGGTGAAAAGATAACACAAAATGATGTGAAAAGATAAGACAAAATGATATGAAAAGAATTTTCAAGGAGACAAAGAGTCGGGACATCACAAATGAAAGTCTCCTAAGGGAAGCATGCGCTACACCCACTCATGTTCCATGGATTATAATGGATTGAATCGTATTATAACATGAACATTTCCTTCCACATAAAGTACTCCTAAAGACAGGATTTTGTTGCAGAAGGCAAACTGCTGTTGGATCGAGACAGCTGAAACTTTCCCCTTAGGAATGTTGATTCAGTGACATCAGGACCAAATTCCTAACTCACCCTCTACTTTTTAAGGTATCTAATTTATTCAAAGGCCCTGACCAGCTATAATTTCTACACTATATGTTTCCTTATCCAGGCGAGTACCTTCAGCCAATCCACATATTCCATTCCTCTCAGTGCCATGATTGTTTCAGAAAATAATATGAATTGTATGGTGGTTAGCCAGGGTAAATTTTAGACTTAGACTCTGGGACAGCAGCCACTCATGCTGAATGAACTAGTAGTTGTGACCACCTTTGGGGAAAAATACTTAGACAGTGTCAATGAGAATGGCAGGCATTGCAAGTCTTAGTAGATAATGTGACATTTAAATCTCCGTGACTTTTGTTCTCATCTGGATATTATGGAGGGTGTCAGGGCTGATCCTATCATTGAATCAGAATAGCATCAGAGAAGCTCCAAGTGTAGAGATTACATACTATACATACATACCATCCCTTACATACTATAAAAATGTTCCTTTCTCTTTCTCTTCCTCCTATACTGCATAATATATTCAACAATGAAGCATAAAAAGAGGATTGGATAAAATAATTTTCAGATTACTATCAGTTCTCCTATTTTATTCTTGTATGAAAATTTGTGTCACCTATTTGCAATTTATTACCTTGAAATTTCCAGAACTTGGTACCAAGACTGGCAGAGCTGTCTTTTTTCCTCCCCTTTTCTTCATTCATTCTGTTGTGAAATATAAAATGCATTAGAAAATTTTTGTTTCTTCAAATATTAGAGATAGTAGAAACAACCTGTTCGTTTTATATAAATTCAAATTTTACACTTGTAAATAAAATGTAGTTCAATGTGATGTGTGGACCAGCTTATTTGTTGGTTATGAGAACCATTTTTCATTTTTCACAGAAACTAGATATAACTTTTAATGTAGAGAAAGAGGCAACATAGCCACTGACTTACTATAAGAACCTTGAAGAACTTTCTTAACCTACTTGATTGTCCGTATCCTGATCTGCAAAATTAGGGGGAAAAGAGGCAGGTATGAATCATGAAATTTAAATAAAGGCTAAGAAGATGCAGAGCAGTGTACCACAATAATAAGATAAATTAATGATATTTATAATCATCACCTTTAAAGTTTAACAAATTTGCTTTTAAATATTGTTTAAAAATGAATCTATGCTTTTAGAAGTCAGGAAAGAGTTTATTCTCAGGAAAGCAATGTGAATCAGCCAGGGTTCTCCAAGAAACAGAAACACACACACACACACACACACACACACTATTTGAAAGAATTTGCTCTCAGTGGAAATCCTCAACCAGGAGAAATTTGGACTTAAGGCTGAATTTCTTTTTCCTCAGGGAAAAAGTTTGGTTTTACTTTTAAGATCTTTAACTGATTGGATGAGCCCTACACACTGCATAGAAAATAATCTTTACTTAGACTCAACTGATTATAGATTTTACGCACACTTACAAAACACCATCACAGTGACACTTACATTAGCACTTGATTGACTTCTAGGCACTGTAGATTAGCCAAGCTGGCATATGAGATTAAAAGTCACAGACCAGAACAGACACGAAGGGACTTCTGGAGTGAAGATTTTTCACAATTTTGGTGCTAGAATTTGGGAGATTCTTCCACCAATACACTTATCTGTATCATTCTGCATTTACATTATTCTTTAATTTAAAAAACACTATAAAAAGTGTTTATTTTTACTTTACCAACTAAATCAGAAATAGCAAGGATTTCTCAGGGAAATTTATACTGTGGCTGCTCTGAGTCTTACATAAAGATTGCAGTGATTGTTTCCGGACTTGCTGGGTGCGACCATTGTGACCAGATGGTGGTGTCTCCCAATGAATAAGCATGAGGAGCCGGCATGTTAACTATACACTTACCATGCTATTGTTTATTAAAGTCTTAAAATGCAAAAAGGCTAGGAAGTTCTTACATATTTTTAGAATGATAATATTGCTAATATTCTCTCTTAATACAATGGGGATTCATTTAGCATTAGTTACAAGAGCCCTAATATGAAGCCTTAACATGAAGTTAATATATCTTCAAGTCTGCCTTTGTTGTTGTTGTTGTTGATGATGATGATGATGATGGTGATGATGAAGATCTGGTTTGGAACTAGTACCATGAAAATATTACTTGATTTGAGAGTGAGGGAACTTGAAATCTAATATATATCCTGATAAAAAAAAATGTGTGATTTTCTGTATTCTGATTGCAGCTCAGTCCCAAGACTGAACTTTATTATGGTCTGGATTCTTTCACAATTCTTGCTAACAAACGGAATATGGACATGTGAGGGTGCAATTCTCTGCTTATGCTTCATACTTGGCCCAATATTGCCAAAGGTTGGGTAGAAATGGAAGGAAATGTCCAGCCAATTCCCTCTCATTAGACTCTTTTAGCCTGAAACAGGCTGCATCGTGTTAGTGAGGTTCCTTCTAACTGGCAGTGGTGGAAGTGGGGTTTTGGCAGTGGCTACATTTAAGAAGGTGGCATAGAAGGGTGGAAAGTCCTGGCTTGTTCATGCCGTAGCAATGCACAAATGGCATGAATGCCTCTGAGTGATTTGTTTCCACCCACTTTGTTGATTATAGACAGAAGAGAAATTTTTATTTTAGTTAATGCCTTTGCAAACAAATGAACAGGCCTTTTTTTTTTTTTTTTTAATCTGGGATTGGATGAAAGGTCTAAAACTAGAGGGGGGAGTGTGAGATCCTTGCCCTACATACCAGATTTTAGAAAGCTTTGAAATACTAAATACTTAAAGTAAATACTATTTTAAAAATTACATTCAAATGGCATTTATCTTTACATAATGATTTTTTTTCTGCCTCCCTTTTTACTGGTCTAGGGAAAATTGGGTGAAACTCAATCTGAGATTTTAAGGGGTCTGTTTGATTCCAAAAACAATGCTGTTCGATGTTTGTGCTTTTTCTTGAGTATGTATATACTTTCTCTTTCACAATTGTTTTCACTGCAATTTATCATAGCATATAAAAGCCTACATACAGGGAACAATGAGGCAAGTTTTCAAAGTATTAGTGATCATTCAAAGAATAAAAAGAGCTAAATGATAAAAGAAAATCCAAAGGGAATAGTACAGGCAAGAAAAACCTATCTGATTATAAAAGTCATAGTGCTTAATTGTTATTATAAAATTAAAATTTATAAATTTCAGAAAGTTGTAAAGAAAGAAGAGCATTACTTTTCAAACCATCTCTACTCACAAAAAATATGTTGGTGAATATCTTTATATTATCTTTATCTTTTCTCATCCTTTCTCTCCCCCTCTATTTATCTATTTCATCTATTTATCTGAAACTTAAAAATTTTATAGAAAGTTTTATATCCTACCTTTTATTATTAAAATTTTATAAGCATTTCCCTTGTTAACGTAAGCTCACATTTCCAAGTTTACTATTTGTATAAGTATCTATATTATATAACATATTATTGGTATATTAATTTTATATAAATACTTCTCTTACCACTATACATTTTGCTCTATTTTAAATTGTTAGCTATTGCCATTATTGTTAAACATAAATCTTTAATTATTGCCTAAAGGGACATTCTTAGAAGTTAAACAATAAGTTCAAATGTTACAGCCCTTTGTGTGGTTAATCATGTATTTTGTCCAATTGTGTTCCAGAAAATCTTCTCATAGAATTCTTGGCATTATACCTTTTTCCATCATTTTTGATTCTTAGCAAGTCTTTTCCAAATCTAAGATGTGTTATGTTATGTTCACTTACATTTCCTTTTTTGTCTTTAAAATAGTTTTATTTTTGACATTAAGCAATGTCATCCATTAAAACTTAATTTCAGTGCAAAGGATGAGTATTGCAGCTGACATCTCCATCCACCCATCTCATATCTCAGTGTGGTCAGAGGTTTAGTTTGATATAAAGAATGCACATTGCTAACTTGTTCTGTACCATACACAAACTTATATGTATAATTCTTGATTATGCGTTATTTTGTCTCATGGTAGTAGTCCCTATTGTCCTATTAGTAAGTTTTTAATTTTTCTCTTGATATGTCTGTGTCTATCTTATGATTTTACTTTGCAAAGTCACTTTATTTTCAGCTTTGCCTGTTGTACACAGCATATAGTCAAGAATTTTTTTTCTTTTAGCAGAATATTTAACCTATTTACATTTATCTTAATATATTTGTTTTTCTTTCTGTCATCTTTTAAAATTTGTTTTATTTTGACTGTGCTATAAATATTTCACTTTTGTTCTCAAATATTTTTTCTAGTATTTTATTTTTACAAGTGTTTTTTCTTAAATTTTCAAATGATATTGCTGAACCTGTGTATTCAGTTATTACCATCATGAATAGAAGAATTTTAGGATTTGTTTTTCCAGCTAATATTAAAAATTAGGGCCGCGATATCGCTCAGCAACAGGGGCGCCTGCTGGAGCACAAGGTCCTGAGGTTGACCCCCGGGACCCACACACACAAAAAAATTAACAATATTGTGACAATAGTATCAGCTGAGCAAAATACATAAAAGAGCAGTTTTTAAGATGAGGGAAAGAAGATAACATAGGACAATGATCCCTGAAAGGAAAGATAGAAAACAAGCAGCCTTCATGCCTTATAATTCTCCAGGCTGTAGGACAAGGCCAGAGAGCTCAGGCAGAGTTTAATGGACTTTGGAGCAAACAGAGCTGGAATTTTGAGGGAACAAGGCAGGAAGAGTTCACAGGATAGGGAATTAGCCAGGAGAGAGATACACAGAAAGCTCTGGAGTTCTGCAGAGAAAACCCAAAGTTTTCCTTAGATGATGATCAGTGCATACATGTGAGAAAATTTCTTGAGGGTGGCGCATTTACCACCTTAAAAGATGGAAGAAACAATTACTAGATGCTCCCACAGGTTTAGGAACAGTGCCTGCTTCTACCAGCCACACTGAAAAATCAGCCACACTTGGGTTCATTGGAGAATTGGGAGGGGTATTTAGAAATGTCTTGCTTCTTTACCAGGAAAATATTAGCCCTGGAAAAATCCTAGATAAATCTCTGGACTAAAATATTAATCCTAGTCATTTAGCATCACTAAATATGATGCTAACACAGAACCAGAGACAGTGCCTACAGTAAGTCCCTGACTTACAAACATTAGAGTTGTGACTTTCACAGATAGCAGTGGACCTCCCACTATGAACATTTGTAGATGCGAACAAATCGCAGAAGTAGCTCCATGTCTGCCAGACGTTGTCACAGTTGTGCTGTTGTGTGCTTACTGTACAGTGCGATAGTGTGCAGTATACAGTGCTCAGTCAGAGCTCAGGATGTCCGGAAGCAAGAGGAAAAGCAGTGGTGATATGGAAAGGACTGCTAGGAAGCCCAAAGCAATATACATTGTATACTTGTGTCAAAGGTGTATAATATTCATTTTGTCAGACTTACCAACAAATCTGACTTATGAATATTCTCCCAGACTGGAACTTATTCATTAAGTCAGGGATTTACTGTAATTCTACCAGCCAGACTGGAATATCTTATAATTCTTTAAGAGTATTGGGTAGAGTAGCCAGAAGTATCTTGCCTCCACAGTGGGAAAAATTAGGCCTGGAAATAATATGATGATTCATCACATGTTACAAATCTTAAGACCAAGACTTGAAATATTTTTTTTTTTTTTTTGTGGGTACCGGGGGGTCGACCTCAGGACCTCGCGTGCCAGCAGGCGCCCGTGCCGCTGAGCGATATCACCGGCCCCTTTTTCGTATGTGGGTTCCGGGAGTCGAACTCGGGCCCTCGCGCTTGCCGGGCAGGCGCTTATGCCGCTGAGCCATCTCACCGGCCCAAGACTTGAAATATTTAAACCGTTTCCAAGTAATTTAACTTTGTCCCAGAATAGATATCAAGAAAATTTATGGACATATAAAAATATCCAGTGTAAATGAGATCATATCCAGTTGAAGTTATTTGGCATTCAATAAAGAAGTTAGTAGATATCAAAGAAGAAGGATAACATGATCTATACCTTGAAAAAAAATCATTCGATTCAAACTCTACCAGATAGTAGAATCAGTAGACCAGAACATCAAAATAATCACTATAACTAATTAACATATCCTCAAAAAAAGTTGAGACATAGAAGATATTTAAACGATCCAAATTGAACTTGTAAACATAATAATTAAAATGTCTAAGGTGAAAAATAACTGACTGGGATTAATGATAGATTAGATATGAAAACGTATCTGTGGAAATGCCTAAAATAAAATACAACAGAGCAAAAGAAGTTTAAAAGAGAACCTGACAGCAGCAAATTATGACAGTCTGAAGCTACCTAATATATGTACAATCAGATTTCCCTAAGGAGAGAAGAGAAAAAAGTGTAGAATTCAAAATTGTATTTGAAGCTGGGTACTGTGGCATATACCTGTAATTCCAGCACTTGGAGAAGCTGAGGCAGGAGAACCACAGTTCAAGTCCAACTTGAGCAACTTAGTAACTTAGTGAGACCCTGACTTAAAGCAGGGGTGTGGGGGGATACCTGGAGATATAATTCATTGTGAAGGCCCTGGGTTCAATCCCCAGTCCCGTACAATCAATTAATCAATCCATCAATTGATAAATAAATAATACTTGAAGACATAATGGTCAGATTGTTTCAAGTTTCATGAAAACTATAGATCTATACTTCCAATGAAACCAAAGCATAAGAAAAAGGAAGAAAATAATACCAGCGTGTAAAAACCAAATTAAATAAAGTTATTGCTAATGAGACGATAATAAAAAACAGATGAGGGAAAAAAGACACGTACAAAAGACCAAAGACAAGTGTGAAACTGATTTCTTGCTGGAAACAATGAGACAGAAGTGGTACAGCATCTTTAAAGTGCTAAAACAACAGTAACAAAACCACACAGAAAACTGCACCTCAGAATCTACACACCCCCAAAATTTTTTAAAAACAAAGGCAAAATAAAGACTTCTAAAATGTAGAAAACCTGAAAAAGTCCATGACCACCCAACCTGACTTATAAAAAGCATGTAAGAAGTGTTTCAGGCAGAAGGAAAATGATATTATGCAGAAATAAGGAGAGACACAAAAGAAATAGTAATATGAGGGTAAAAACATAATATTATTATCTTACTTTTTAAATACTTTTAAAAAATTATTGACCTTAAATAAAATTTACTACAGTGTAACATTAGGTTAATAACATAAGGAACTAAAACATCTGATAATGATACCAGAAAAGCCAGTAATTGAGAAATGCAATCATATGAACAGAACTTATGAATTTTAATGAAGTTCAGCCTCTCAGTTATTTCATTCACACATCATACTTTGGTGTTGTAGCTAAAAGTCATCATCCTATCTAAAGTCACCTACATTTCTTCCTATGTTATATAGGAGATTTATAATTTTGTTTTTTATTTAGGTCTATGATCCATTTGGAGTTAACTTTTTGTGTCCATATTCATTTTTTGGCATATGAATGTCTAATTGTTCTAAAATAATTTGCTGAAAATATTATATTTTCTTTATTCTTCTTTTCTCTGTTGTGAAAGAACAGTTTACTGTATTTGTGGAGTTTATCTCATGAATTCCGAGTCTATTTAGTGTTAAAATAAATCAGTATAATTCACAAGATTAACAAATTTAAAAGGAAAGACCATATGGTCATCTCAATAGTTCATCTCAAAAGCTCTAGATAAAATCTAATATCTACCCTTGATAAAAGTACTTCACAAACTAGATACGGAAAGAAATTTCCTCAAATTGAGAAGGGGTATCTATAGAAATCCTACTGTTGTCATAATATTCACTAATTAAAAACTGAAAGCTTTTCCCTAAAATCAGAAGCAAGTCAATGATGTCCATTTTCATCACTTCTAGGGTGCATTGTGCTGAAATTTCTAGGCAATACAACCACATAAGAAAATGAAGTGGAAGACATTTGGATAAGTAATTAAGAAGGAAAGTTTCTTTATTTGTGGACAACATGGTCATCTTATTAAGAAAATATGATGGAATTTATACAAAAGGCAGTAAAACTATAAATTAGGTTTAGTAATTTTACAGTAAAAAGATAAACACATAACAATTCAATTGTGGAGTAGCAAAGGATAATACCAGTAAAATAGCATCAAGAAACATGAAATTGCTAGGGATAAATTGGAAAAAAATACATTTAAGAACTGCATACTAAGAAGTATAAAATGTAACTGAAAGTAATTGAACAAAAACTGGGTAATGGAAAGGTGTATTCTGTGCATGGTTTAGAAAACAGTGCTATTCATGTGCAAATTCTCTCTACCTAGCTATGGATTCAACATAATCTTCAGCATAATCCCATCAGCGTTTTTTTTTGTTGTTGTTTTTGTTTTTTTGTAGAAGTTGACAATCTCAATCTAAAATCCATGTTCATGTTCATATAAAGTTCATATAAATGCAAAGTACCTAGAATAGGTAAAACAAAGTTGGACTAACTTCTAAATCTGTAATAAAACCGTGACAGTCAAGATAGTGAGTTACTGGTACACAGTAGACAAAGAGATCAGAAGAACAGGTTTTAGAGAACAGAAACTGACCTATACATACATGGAGAATTGATTTTCAGCAAATGTTTAAAGAAAAGTAAGTAGAGAAGTGATAGTCTTTTCAACATTATAATTGAATAATTATATTATGAATGCAAAAGAAAGGAATGAAGGGAAAAAGGAGGGAGGGAAGGAGCTTCATACTTCATACCATAAGCAAAGATTAAATCTAAGTGGATTATAAACCTAAGTATATAGTTTAAAACTATAAAAAAATTAGAAGGAACTATAGGAAGAAATATTTCTTTGTTTTGGCAGAGACAAAGTCACACTAAAAGAAAAACCACATAATAAGTCGCCTTGAATTTTATCAAAAGTGACAAACTTGCTTTAAGAAAAAATAATTTAAGAAAATAGAAAGCTAAACCACAGGGTAGGAGAAAACCTTTGTATATGCATATGTGCTTTTATTCAGAATATATAAAATACTCCCTAAGCTTCATAATATGACAACAAAAATTTAAAAAGACAAAAATATCTCAGTAAACACTTCATCGAAATAATATATGCACAACAAAATTTCACATTAAAGAATGCTGAATGTCATTAGTCATCAGGGAAGTGAAAATGAAAACTGCAATGACACTTCACTCTCCAACTATTACAGGGACTAAAATTGAAATGGAAAACTTCATCCAGTGTTGTCAGGATGTAGAGGAACTAAAATTCTCATACACAGCTGATAGGAAAGTTAACTCATACAACAAACTTAGACAACAGTCTAGAAGTTTCTAATAAAGTCAGACATAGCAACTATATAGCTCAGCCTTTCCATGTGTTATTTACTTATCCAAGCGAAAGAAAAATAAATATCCACGTAAAGATTTGTGCAACAGTGTTTACAGCAGCAGTGTTTATTTATAAAACCAAAATCTGGCAAACAACCCAAATATTTATCAACATGTAAATTAGACACAGAAATAAAGTCAGTGGCGTTAAAGCCACTTGTAATTATGAAGATGCAAGGGAACACTCTTTGGGGCGATGGTTCATTATTTTGATTGTGATGATAGTGTTAAAAGTATATTCAGATATGAAAATTTACCAATATCTATACTTTAAACATGTCCAATTTACTCTATGTCACTTTTTATCCAAGTAAAACTGTTCTTATCAAGCAAAAAGTAGTTTTTAACTTAATCTAATATAGTATTTAATGAGTAGGAATTACTTATTTTCTGAGTTATTATGATATAGGATTTTATAGCTATGGTTATTATTATTGAAGTTAGTTTGCATTCCATTTTCAATCATATTTCACCAGATATTTAGAATTAATGTTTTAATTGCCTGCATGTTTATCATTAGACCTTTATTTTATGCTCTTTGAATTCTTAGGAATCACTCTTTTTTGCTGTTGTTTTCCTGGTCTGTAACTTTGAAGATGTATAGGCAATTAATTTTCTGAGACATTCCTACATTTCTTTGTTGGGTGAATCTTGCCTGAATAAAAAGTTGGGGACACATGACTTTTGTCTTTAAATCTTCTAAGTAATAAAACAAATCCTCAATGTCTTTTAGCACTGAAAGAGGGAATGTTTAAGGATAATGTATTGACTTCTTGAAAGCAAGAAGTCTTTTCCTTCTATAGATTCATGAATAAACCTTTTGCTTCACTAAAAATATCAGTTTACTATGAAGTGTCAGAATATGGACTACGTTTCAATTAATTTTGATGTTAAATAGGCTATTTTGATTTCAAGTGTTTACATAGTTCAAGTAACTTTTCTTGTTACTTTTCCTCTCTTATTTGCTCCATGTGTTCTTGTCTTTCTCCAGGAACAATATGGACTAAATTTTTATTTTCTGGTCCTCCCTTTATCATCTTCTCAATTAACATCTTCTTTTATTCTTCTCTTTTTCTTTTGTCCCCAATATTTTTATTTGATTGCCTGAAATACTGGTTCTCCATTCATTATGGAGAAATGCAAACTTAAAATCTGTATCAAAAAGTAGAAAACATTTTTTATATCTGTTTCCACTTTTCATCTCTTTTTCAGATGGCAATTAGCTCCTTTTTGCTATTGTCTTTATAGTTTATAATTTATCAAATTTTATTGGTATTTCAAAGCCTCTACCTTACGTTTTTATATTAGTCTCTTAGTGTACTCATTAAAGTGTAAATTTTCTCATCTTGAGTATAGGCATCTCATTTATACTTCTTAGAGTATCTTACCAACCATTATCTTTTTAATGCTTTTCAAATTTAATATTGGTAATAGCTGTGAATTCTTTGGAATTAAAAAGGTAATAGGCACTACATTTAAGCATTGAGCATGCATTGATTTGCATCTTACATTATTTCTGGAAGGTTATTATTATTTTTTTTAATGTGGGTACTGGGGGGCGACCTCAGGACCTTGCACTTGGCAGCAAGTGCTTGTGCTGCTGAGCGATATCACCGGCCCTTTTTTCCCTTTATGTGGGTTCCGGGAGTCGAACTCAGGACCTCGCACTTGCCAGGCAGGTGCTTACACCACTGAGCTATCTCACCGACCCCTGGAAGTTTATTAATTCAGCCTTGAATAACTGAAATCTTTTCAGGTCTGGCATTTGCACAAAACAAAAACAAAAATAAAAACAAAACAAATGCCAACAAACAAACAAAAACAAAACAAAACAGAGGTGATAGGATTTTTCTGGTCTTCCACATTGTCCAGTTTATTTGTTTTTCAGATTTCTTTTTCAAGTTCTTAAATTAGAAAACCACGTCAGTGACCTAAATGAATTTCTATAGTATAACAGTCAATGATAATTCTACTAGAGTAAATGAATTCCATTGTTGTTTACTGTGAAATTCTACATCCTGAATTAAGGCCCCTATATTTGAAATTGTCAGTAGTATTAAGCACTATAGGATTGCCACAGCCTTCATATGTTTGACTAGTAAACACTGATCCTGGGTCTAGCCAGTTATAGACTGACTGATGTTTTTATTTCAGGTCTTTCTGTTTCATATAATTTTGTATAATTCAATAGGTACAGAATGGTGATTCAGTCTCTGAAATCCAGTTTCCCAAAGTCTGAAACTACTTTTAAAGTATTATACTTTTCCTTTGTTCACATATTTTTAAAAATGACATGTAATTCACCAAATGACTGAAAGCAGCTCCTAATTCTTTTTCAAATGCTGCAACATACATGTTACTCTAAAGGTCCCCTGATGGAGTTTTTAAAAAATAAAAGATGTATTCTTTTTATATTATGGTAGTTGGTTGGAATCCTCAGTGTGCTAGCCCAGAGGTGGTAGATGGATATGTATTTTTCTCTGAAATTGAAGTTGTAATAAAGACATAAGCTCCAATTTTGTTGTCAGGCTTCATTATTATTACTGATGACAAGTAAGGCTAGACATTTAGGTCTTGCAAAGAGCTGGATGCAAATTTCTAACTTGCTTCTAGCTGGTATGTCACACAAATGTGTGCTTTGCTTCATTGTCCTCAGCAGTCTCCTTATTCTCCCTTTCGAGGAGACCAGGAAATATAATCATCATTTCATTGAAAAGATCTGAAATCTCATAGTTTCGACTGACATTTACAACCATTCCTAAAACTTCCAATTTCTTTAACACATTCACTGGGCAAATATTAACTAATCCTTATGTTCCAAGTAAAAAACTCATAGCAGAGGATTTGAAGATGAAATAGGGCAACAGGACACTGTTTTCATGGAGATCACAGTCAACAGAGGGACACAGGCATTAACATGAAGACAAAATAATTTCACCAATTTTAGGTGTTATATTTGTCACTTTTCCTGTCACTGGGACAAAATGTCTGACACCTGCAATTTAAAGGAATTGTTTATTTTGGCTCACAGTCTCAGAGGGTCAGTCCATGGTTGGCTGGCTCCAAAGCAGAAACATCATGGTGGAAATGTCGGCTCAACTCTTGGCAGCCATGAAGCAGAGAGAGAAGGATTGAGTCAGGAACAATAATTCACCCTTCCAGATGACATCTCCACTGACCCACCTCTAAATAGGCCCAACCCTATATACATTCAGATATGAACGCATTAATGGATTAATCCACTGTTGAGTATAGTGCCCCTGATCCAATCACCTTCCAAAAGCCCCACCTCTGAATACATAAAAATTGGGGGACATTTTAGATCTAAACTATAACAGGGATTAACACCTTACAGTCCAATTATTTAAATACTGGATGACCAAAAATTGCATATTTTTCATTACTTTTTATAACATAATATAACAGGAAATATAAAAATGACAATTTTATCCAATTTATTCAATACAAGAATTTGCTGCTTGAAATGACACCTGCCTCAGCAATGCTCCGGATAGTCAATACATAAACAAACATGCTACCTGAGTGATGCTTGGGTTAAACTGTAAAGTGGCTAAGAAGAAATATAGAGTAATGGAGTGACTAAGTAATGGGACATATCATTTCAGGGGTGCCATGTGATGGAGAAACTGTGGGAGGGGTGACACCATGGATGAGACAACAATAGAAGCCCTCAGGGGATTAATTTTCAGCTGAGACCAAAATCGTAGGAAGGAGCCACTTAATGTAGTTAGGAGGTGAGACTTCCAGGAAGAGAAAAGATCAATACACCAGCCTTAAGGCAGGTACAAGCTTGGTATCTAGGAACAGGAAATCAGCACTGGGCTGAAGCATCAGGCGAGGGGAAAGCCTATGAAATCCAGGGACCTGAGAAGCAACTTTAATTCATAATAGAGATTTGGGATTTTAAGTGTGATCCTAAACCATTTGTGAATTTTAAGGACAAGATTGTCATGACTTAACTTATAACTTAGAAGATTGAATTAGTTGCTCTGTGGGAAAAGGATTAAAGGAGGGAGTGAAAGTTAGAGGCAGTAGTTCTGAAGCTACTGCTGAGCTCTGTGGTTTTGGCTTGGGCAACACTGTAAAAAGAGAACAATGGACAGACGGAAAATATATTTTGAAGGTAGAGTTGATAGCATCTGTTACCCAGAAATGCTATTGGTTGAGAATAATGATCACCTCTTATTTTTCAAACCACATTAAAAGCAATTTTAAGGAAAATATTTGCCTGCTTTTTACCAACCAATTTATTGTATTTTTTGTATTTAGTTCCATTTAAATCTATGCAGTGTTCTTGTTTTGTGTAACCCTTCATTATTTTCTTAATACTCTTGTACATGTTATTTTTTTAAATTCTGATGCCAACCTTGATATATAAGCAATGCAAATTGTCTTCCAGCTTTTTATGAAGAAACTGAGCTTCAGAAAGAATAAAGAGACTCATTCAAGACTGTCTATCAAATAAAGCTATAAACTAGGATGGAAATATCCCAACTTACCAGATTGTTTTTCTTGTACTATAATTCAGTTCAGCATAACAATAATAAGCAGATAAAGGACCACCATTTTGCTCTTTTCATTTGCAGTTGTTTAGAAGTATATAGCACTCCTATTGCATTAGCCTTTTTGTTACTATTAGGAAATACTCAATGATGAGGACTTTATATAAAAAATGAGTTATTTTTAGTTATAGTCCTGTAGGTTTGAGAGTCTGGTGCCAGCATCAGCTCTGCTTTTATGAGGGTCTTCTTGTCGGCATCACATCTTGGTAGATGGTATAAAAGTGTGGGGGGGAGACAGAGACAGATGGGGGGAGGGATTATGTGGTGAGATGAGAGCCAGAGTCAGGGAGTGACTCAGGGATCAGGTTCACTTTTTTTTTTTTTTTTAATAATAATCATCTCAAAAGGGCTAACCAGGAGGCCCCTGAGAACTACCTTAATTCCATCTGAGGTCAGTACTTCTGAAATCACTGCTTTGTATCTTCACGTGCATTGCAATTGTTCTGTATAGGCAAGATGAAGAAATATAAGTTTCTCCTGTAGTTACAATTATCAGAGCTGCTAACACACTGAGACAGAATATTTTCCTCATTTCTTGATTCCATCATGATGTGGAAAAAACTTATTCTCTAAATTATTGCTTTGCCAAGAGGTTACAGAAACAGGAAGAATAAACCATTACAAAGCACCTTTGGAATTCTGAGGAAGCTTAACAGTGAGAATTCAGTGTAATCAGTGCTAACCCAAAAGTCATTATGTGCACAGGAGATAAAAGTTAGAGAAAATTAAAATAGTAAAGATGACACAAGGTTACCTTGAATGAAGTTAAATTTGATGACTTTAACTTGATTATAATTGAGTATAGCCCATCACTCTCAGATAATTTGGTGCCCAAACCTGCCCAACTTTCCCAGAAATGTGAATGAGCTTGTGATTCTATCCTCATTTTGTGGTTGGAGTAGCTGAGTACTTTTTTTTTTTTTAACCAGAAAGCATGCTAGACTGATAAAATGACAATAACAGTTTATGGATCATACAGTGTCCTTCCAAATCTATCATTAATTTTATTATTCTTTTAAATGTTTATTTGTATCTGTTTGCTGTGCTTAATCATTTAATAAGTAGCTACTTAGCATCTTATATGTGCTGATCATATCCCCACAGTGAATGTATTTTTGCTCTCTCCAAATTTGTTGGCCATCTTGAGCATGCTAACCATGGACCTCCTCAGAGCCTTTGCCTCTTTCACTCACTGCCTTACCTTCTTCAGGTGTCCCTCAGTTGTCACTTTTCCAGTAATGTCTTCCTTAGATATCCCATCTAAAATTTCATCCCCATCTCACCCCATCTAACCCCCCCCCCCACTATCACAGCACACAGACATTTCATATCCTCCATTGTCTTACCAACAATTTAAGTTTCATGGGGACAGGGATTTGGTTTGTCTTCCTTCTATTTTCAGGACCTAGGACAGTGCCTGACACAAGGTAAGCATCTATTGTGAGCAAATGCATGAATAAAATTGATTCCTGCAACAAAGAACTTGGCAGTCTAAATTGGAGATTTCTGTGCAGTGTGATCCCTTCTGTGGAAAGGTCAGCACTGAGGGTGATGGAGTACAGAGGTGGATCTGGAACTCACACAGGGAGTAAGGTGTTAGGGTAGATGCTGGGAGGAGATGCTGCTAAATTGACAGTGGTAATAATGACTTGTAGCTAGTCAAACAAAAGAAAGATACTGCTTAACTGGAAAAATTTTTACTTAGATTTGGTCATGACCATAAAGCAATGTATTACTGTCCATCTGTACGTGCAGTGAGAAAAACATCCTCAACAAATACATATCCACAAATAAAAATAAATAACTAGAAGCTACCTCTTGAGTTATGAGACCATTATATTTCGGTCCCTTGGTGTAGTAGTTTATCAAATTGCCATTTGTTTATACTTGCTTTAGATTCACAAGATTATCAGGTAAGAAGGTTATAAGTCTCTCTTACATATCATAACTTGTGTTATCTGGAACTTTAGGTGTGTGAGCTGAAAATGTGTTAGATAAGATTCAGATCAAAACCATATATTTTCTAAATCTTTCTCTTCAAAACATTTGCTACTAATTATTTATTATTAAAGAACAAATAACAATACTGGAGGAACCATACAGTATAATATGTAATATACATTAAGATTAAGACTATATGGGGACGGTGAGATAGCTCAGCAGCATAAGCGCCTGCTTGGCAAGCGCGAGGTCCTGAGTTCGACCCCCTGCACCCACAAAAAAAAAAAGACTATAAAGAAATAAAAAAAACTAGGTAGCAAAAAATGAATCATTTACTCTTATTCTTCACTTTAACTCTTTTGGATGTAAGACAGAAATCACTGGTTCTTCTCTCACTCATTTCAGCATCTAACTGATAAAGGCATCTCCCATTACATCTGAGCACAGTTCTATTATCTGAATCTCAGACTAGCTCAGTTCCCCAAGTCAATTTCCTATAACACAAATTCCTTTTTTAAGGAAAAAGAATTGGAATGCTCCATGGGTTAAGGGACATGAGGGAGAAGTAAAGAGATGATCTCTCTTTCTATCTTTCTATAGGGACCTATCTTTCTATAGGGACTGTATTGTTCTTTGTGGTAGAGGAAGCCAAGAGAAAAGTCTTAGTTACATAAGTGCATGTTCCAGCAAAAAGTGAAATGCTCTTTTTCCAGGGGTAAGGGAATAATATTCCAGTTTCCACTAAGGAAACAAAGAGAGAATGCCCTTCTACAGAGAGTATTCTGGCTGTGGATTGCTTGCTCCATGCTGCTCCACAGCTCAGCTGGTTTCCTTGGCAAATTGGATTGCCCCTAGTAACCTCAACTTTTTCTCAAACTGTTGTCGTTTGCAGAATTGGCAGTTATAAATCCAAGTTTGTATTGAAACAAGAAAGCATTTAAACAGAAAATATGATAAGAGTATGACCATATCTTTAACTTTTCGTTGCAAGTTTCAAGAACTACTTTTTGTCTCTGACATTCAAATGATATATTTTTAGAGCTCTGACTCTCAACACTGCTGGCACATTACAATTATCTAGGGCACTTAAAAAACAAAAATAAAATCCAAACAAACATCAAAAAAGCCAAGGTATGGTTCTTTCCTCCAAAACTCTTACTAGTTGCTCTGGGTGTGACCTGAATCCATTTTTATTTCTCTAACCTGACCAACCACACCAATATAATATAGTGAAGTGGGAGGAGAGTTAAGACATAATTCCAAACACTTGCTTAAGATGCAGACACTACCATCTAAACTCTAACTCACAAGGCTGTAGGGATATCTTGTAGCACCTTGATCCTTAGTTTTTTTTATGTTAAAAGTGGCACTACCATTATCTAACAGTTTTTGAGTTTGAGTTTGTTTGTTAGAACCAGAATAATAATTTTTAAAATACCTTGAAAGTACATTTTTTTAATGTGCCAAGGTATTTACTTGTTATTTGTTGGCTACTGGCCTTCTATTTTATTTTGGTACTGTAACTACTTTGGTACTATAAGATGTCTGACCTCACCTTCCCCACATGACCCAAAGCAGGCCAATCAGAGTCCCTTCCTATAGGGTCAGAGAGTTTCAGTGGTTGGGTTTTCATCCAGTATGGGCTGCTTGTTGTAAGATCCTCCTCATGGCCTTGTTCCTCAGCCTGCAAAGATGCCCGTGCCTCTGAATAACCTAATTTCATCCTTTTTCTGACATTACACAATTTCAACTACTCTCCTTTACACTAAGCTAAAATGATTCAGCCATGACCTTTAATAAATAGATCATTTCCTTGACATTTCCTCAAAGACCTAGGTTCCCTGCAGACTCAGGCTGCTTAAGAAGGACAGGGAGGGGGTGCCGCTTCTCCCCACAAATACCACGACTGCTGTCTGACTTGACCTGTCCTCAATCTGTGCTCCATGGACTCCTCTGAGCAAAAGTTCCTAAGTCCCTTTTCCTACTGTATATTCTCTTTATTAAAATGCCTAGGAAGGAGAAAAAATAGTTTCTTGTAGGCAGAAATCAGAAGTAATGGGGAACTTTTTGGTACATGATGTATTCTGTCAAAAAAAGAGGTCACTGGTGCCGGTGATAAAGCTCAGCAGCATAAGCGCCTGCCTGGCAAGCACGAGGTCCTGAGTTCGACTCCTGATACCTGCATATAAAAAAAAAAGAGGTCACTAATTGTGGTGGAGCAACAACCCTTCAGCCGCCCTAGGAGCAAGCAGACAGCTGCGTGCTCATCACCCACACTCACCCTGGTGATAGTGCAGACACACACTTATGGATGCTATAACCTTTTCTTGTTTTCAAGATATTTGGTTCTTCTAAGGAAAGGGATTTATTTTATTGCAAGAAGGATTTACTCTTTGTAAGCTCTGGCAATCTTACCCGAAAACACTGTTTTCCTTCCCTACTAGTCTGTGTTGCTGATATACTGTACACATACATACACACAAGCAAGTGCATGCACACACGTGCACACAAATCCAGGCTAATTAATGTTGAGTCTATTACAGCACAAAAAGCATATAAGTTCAGACATCTTCTATGCAAAAATAAATATCCATTGCTATTTTGCACAAAACAACACAACACAACACAGAACTGTGTTTTATGTTCCAACAGAAAGGCTTTATTTTATCTACTATGGAATTCTGTAAGAGGACATATCCTCAGTCTTTAGCTTTTATAAGTTACAATACAGTTTGTATTGATTCTAGTGCCGATGTGGAAAGAATATGTCTTGTATTCCCCACTGGATCGGATATGCACTGGATAAATCTATCTGAATTTGATAACAAGAATGTGTGGTAGGAATATTAGTGACTCCCCTGCCCCATCTCTCCTGATATTTGGCCTGGGTCAAACATTTATTGATTGTGGTTGCTGTTTGGCATGATGGTGTTACAGGCAGAGAAGAGACATTGGTGGGAGTGCGGCTCTTTAGAGAAAGTGCCCAGAGTGTGACCTTAATTGGGAGAATAAGGTAGGGTAGGCAGGCATTTATTTAGGTCAAATGTATTTTTCTCATGGAAGGTTCATATCTGAATGTTTATGGTAGGAAAAAAGGTGTAGGGATTCAAGATAAAGAATTATGAAGACAAAGCTTACCCAAATTATGCAAATAATGAAAAGCTAATGAAAGTTCAACAGGACTAAGTGTCCGTAACTCTTCTTCTGGGTGCATTTGTTAACAAATGGGTAATGTCTCTGTCAGATGAGTTCAGCTTCCCTTAGGTCTGAGGCCTTGAACAAGTTATTGACCACTTTAAACTTTGGATTGGAAGGAGAGGAAATAGTACCTACAAGACAAGCATATCTTACATGAGGGGGAAATTACTAAAAGTTTTATTTAATAAATATAATTCGAAATTCGTCCTTCATAGTGAGGCTAGCCATCGATTAACACTGCAGCCGGGCTGACTGAGTTGAATATTTCTTGGTTAGTGGGGGCACTACTACTCCTATTTCATAGGATTGTCTTTTATTTTGAAAAAAAAAATGACTTCATACTGAGAAATACTGTACTTAATTAGTGTTTAATAAGTAACAATTTTTATTATAACAATTATTTTTTCCACCAAAAGTAGCACATCCACAAGCGAGCAAAGCAGAGATATCATTGAAAATTCTCAGGCTCATCTTTTAAATTAGGCAATTCTTCCTAATATTTTAAATTGGGAGATATTTACTATATTTAAAATTTTGTAAATAAAGTAAGAATGCATTAATATTTTATATTAAACAACTTCATATTTGCATAATTAAAATTTGCATGATTCTATTTGCATAAAATGTGACTAGCTCTGTATCTCACTGGGCTGTCATGAGCATTAAGAATGCTAATGTAGGCCATTCTCATTTAGCCTGGGGCCTGACATTATTAACCAGTAATGATCTCTAGGCAGTGAGCACTGAGATGTAGCACTTGGGACGTCCCGCAATATCTTGCAATAATTCATCAGAACTCTTCTGTCTTTTTCACTCTAGTTTATATAGGAGGATGAGGGAAAAAATTTGATAATTGTTGCCGATATATCCCTAGTTCAGGAAGTGTGTCAGAAAAGTAGGGCAAACTTAAGAACTTCATCAAACTCTCCTTCCCATTTTGTGCTGAGGGATGCTGATTATAAGACTGTTCTCATCTTTACAGTTTTGGCAAAAAGCATGTGGGATTTTTAACTTAGAGAAAAATATCTTAGCATATGAGAAATTGGTAAAGTCCTCAGGGTTCCTACTTTCTCTGTTACACTGCTCCTGACCAGTGGATATCAGTTTTAATAATACAGACTCCAACATCAATTTATTTACTGAGGACAAAAGTATGGTGAGGGTTCATGCCAGAGCCCAAAGGAAGCCTTGTTTCTCTTTGCAGAGTCAAATTCTATATATCTGTCTTTCTATCTTCTACCTATCTATAACTATCTATCTATCTATCTATCTATCTATCTATCTATCTATCTATCTATCTATCTATCATCTATCTATTTATCTACCTATCATCTATCTACCTTTTATAATCTATCTATTCCTTCTTTCTTAAAAAATATATCCATCAAGCCTATTGCTTCTATTATGTGTTAGTCACTGAGCTAAATTCTGGAGAAAAATAAAAATAAATGGACCTCAGACTCAGCACATATAGAGTCCAGAGTGGAAGGGTCTGATGATCAATTGTTACAGAAGTCAATAACTGCAGTGATAAGGAATATTCTCAAAGCCAGAGAAGAGCTACTCAAAATTAGCCAGCATACCAAACTGTTTACCACATTGTGCTAACATAGTGACACAAGGAGGTAGGTATAGGTTGCTTAGCCTGTATGTGGACATAAGACGGAAGGGTATAATTTCGAGAGTAGAGTGAATAGAAAGCAGGCTGACCCTGATCAGGTCAATGTAATTCATAAATCAAGATGAATTGACAAGGATACAAGGAAGATGCCAGTGAGATCTTCAGTGTGTTGTCATCAGGTTAGAGCCATCTGAAGGGGCTGGTGCTTAAATCTTCTCCGTCCTTGCTGTCCCTTGGAATGGTTTGGTTCCTTCTGAGTGGGGAGAAGTTGGTCCACATGGAAATCCTCCAAAGAATTTCACCTCAATATTAAACATCTTGCTTGTGGAACCACACCCTGAAAAATGAATTTTGTTATTTAGAGAACTTTTCTTCCTGACTCTTCAGTAACTTTTGACTTGATAAATGAAAACGTCCTATTTAAAGGCAACTGAGGCTTGGAATCCAGTGGTGAAATACAAACATACAGTTCTCATTTGAGAATATTTTTCTTTTATAACTGTAAACAGTTTTCCTTTATAACTCCATGAAAATGTTGGCTTCTCTAATTTGTGTGATTTCCTGGCCTCAGACTTTTCTTCTCCCATACCTTCTGTTATCACAAAGATCTAAAAAGGCATTTTCAGACCAAAGTGTCTAATAGAAGACAACCTTGCAAATAAATTTCTGGAACTATATTTCACTAATATCCTGCAGAAATAAGTAGTGTCAGAGTGTAATTTCACTTGCAAAATCAAGCAGAAAATGAATTTCTCATTGCTCAATGTGTGTATCAGTGAGCAGGACTGTTCAAGGCCAGCTTCTGAAATCAAGGAAGCTAGTTCAGGGGAGCATTAAATTGCCACACAAAGGAAAGCAATTTGCATCATTGACTTGTAATAGGAGTTGGGGAGGATTTTTACAGGAAATACCCTTTTTAAAAGTTGTTTTATTAAAGAAATTTAAAGCTATTGTAATGCTATACCAATCTTAATTTTCTAAATCTGTTATAATGCTACACTAGTCTTAATTTCCCGAATCATCAGAGAGTTCAGTTAATTATAACTCAGGTTTTGAAAAGTCTGCCAAAAAAAAGAATAAACTTGAGTCATTTGTAGGAAAATGGATGTACCCTGAGACCATAATGTTAGGTGAAATAAATCAGACACACAAGCTGAAATATTGCATGGTTTGTCTTATATGAAAAACCTAAAATATAAATAAAAAGCAAATAAAAGGTAGACAATAGGAAGTAGAATAGATTTTTTCAAGTGAGAAAAGGGATCAAGAGATGAGGTAGGAGGGTGGTATAGGGGATGAGAAAGGAATTGAGTTGTGTTACGTACATATACCAACTCCCCATAAGAATTGTAATCATTATGTAGTGCAAACTTGTACTAATAAAAAATAAAGACTGGAAAAAAAAAAAACACCAGAATAAGATACTGCCAATGATGGTAAAATCATGGGACTCTTTTTGAAAATGTATGAAATAATAAAAATATTTAAACCCTTCAGCTGAACCATTCTACTTCTAGAATTTACTAATTTTCTAATCAAAGAAATTCAAAAAATAAAAAGACCACACCCAAGAAAAAAATATCTGACAATATTCCTGCTGATAGGAGATTAGGGTGTGGCAAAGCTGGCTGGGGAAGTAGGTGTGACCTGTGAACTACAAGATCCTCGATACCTGGGCAGAACTGTTCCCAAATCCCTGCATGTGTACTTCTCATGAGCACTGGAGCAGGTTTTCAATAGAATAACCTAGGCCTGACATCAGCTTGAGGCATGGGGTCCCATCACTGCCTCTCAGGACCTGTATGTAGAAGTTCTCATGAGTTTCCTCAAGATTTGGACAGAATAAAAAACACAGAGGCCAAGAAGAGCTTGCTATCCTCACTTTCCTCATGATATCCCACCCTGATTCTTCCAGGGTGTACTTTTATCTTGCTTTTTTCTGTTTTACTTGGCCCATGCTTGCTCTGCAGAACCAGTTTCTCTCTCACTCTTTACTTTTCCTTTTTCAAATAAAGTCTGCCACTGTTTTTTGCTCGTTTTGTTCAATTCTTTGTTCGAGACAAGAAGAACCTCAAATCCAACTCCAGCAGGAGAGGTGAGCAACTCAAAACCAGGTAAGGCTTATTTGGTGAGCCACTTTTAAAAGGAGCTACCCAATAACACTGCTAGTGATGAGAAAGTGATTAATGATAGGAAACTGATATGTACTCCAGATCTCACAAGGTCTATTGGAAGGCCAGGCAGAATGCTACCTAATCTACCTGAAGTTCTCTTATACCATGACAAACTGGTCTACTTTATATTGATGTTCTTGATTTTTGGGGCCGAATCCTCTGTGTTAAAATCTCTACTCTGCTATTCATGGAGTCTGTGAGCCACAACAGTTATTAAATACTTTAAGCCTCAAATTTCTTACCTGGAAAATGACCAAAGTAGTAAATACCATACAACTGCGTTAATGTAAGTTGCATAGCATATGGAAAATGCTAATACTGTGGGCAGCTAAGTTAGATAGAAATTAATATACAGTCATAGATGGGCTGGGCTCTTAAGGAAGTCAATGAAAAATACAGATATCAGAATTGTGGCTGGAGGTACATCTGAAGAACTCAAGGCCTCAAGATAAAGTCACAATGGCACACATTACATACCTCCCTGAAGGATAAGCAGAACTGTAATTAGTACCATTCAGCCCATTAAGTCCAGATATGCATCAGACATCCAAGTGAATGACCAGAACAACTGAATCCATCCCTTCCCAAAAATGTTCCTGTTATAGAAGTCATAGACAAGTCAAAGTTAATGGTGCTAGCCATATAACCTCACTACATGCTCTGCTTCCCTAATGGAGCAATATTAGTTAAGCGGCTATACTTGTAATCTTATTGGTTGATTATAATTTGACCCATATTTTACCCATCTTGTGATATTGTACCCACCTCATGATTTTGCCTTATAAAACATTCTTGGAGAAATTATGTCAGTGGCAACCCACTTTTGAGACCCCCTCCTGCCTCTTGGGAGCTATCTCTCAATAAACCTTTCCTACTCTTAACTTCCTTCATCCTTTGGAATTCATTCTTCAATTTCAGGGAACACAAACTTGGCACATAGGAGGTTAGGAGTTACATTTCTCTTATATCACTAACACAATGCTGTAATTACAATTAATGCTTTACTCTCCTGTGTCTTTTCACTTATAAGAGTTAGGTTACCCTTTATGAAGGCACTTTGACAGGTAAGTGCTGGAATAGGACAGATGGGTTTTGGATCATTCTCCATTCCTCAAGGACAGATCATGAAGTAGTAGAATAAATGATTAAAGTCAAGAGATATGAATGTGAAAATTAGATGGATGGAGAACAGAATGCGTTAATGCCCTCATTAAGATTCATTAGTGTGACTTTTGTCAAATGAACTGATCTTGACTGTGTAGTTTGTGCCATGAGTTTTAATGACCTTCTTCAAAGTTCCTGGATTTTTAAATTCTACTGAGTGTCACTAGATAGCAAAATCTTCCCTTTGTCTACAGCCAGATATAAGGGGTCCCAGATTTCAGCTGTTTTTGAGTGTGCATGATCTTCTCTCCCCACTTAGTTTGACAGTGTAATGATAGAATAATTCCAGTTATTTTTGCCTGGTCTTATCTACGTGGGTTATTTTTATTCTGCTGCTTGTCACAAAATATGGGCCAAATTAAAATGACATCACTGTAATCTATTCTTCGCATATGTAGTTGTGATAATCTTTTAAAAAAGTATCAACTGAAGAACAATGAAGCTTTATATAAACTTCAGACAGATCTCTTCTCATTTAGAATAAAATCTGTCATATAGTGGATATGATAGTGTTACTACACACTTTTGACCTCATCTCCCACAAACTCCTTCTGTGAACACACTGGCCACTATGTCCTTTCTCCTCCTGGAACAGTTTTACAGCCAAGTTCGAGCCTCAGGCCCTTTAGGTCCACTGTCTAGAATGTTTTCCCCAGAACCTCATATGGCTGACTCCTTATTGTCAGTCATCTACCAGTGCAAGGTTTACAGCTCAGAGAGACCTTCTTTAATTACAGAAGTCACTGCTTCCTTTTAATTCCCTTATTTTCCTCTTAACCACATATCACTATATGAACTTATTTGGTTTATTTCTTTATTTTTGTTAGATTGTCTATGTCCACCCATTCTTCCATCCCTATCCCACTAAAATGCAAGTTTCATAAAGAGAGAGGATTTATATCCCACTGCGTGGAATAGCATATGCCACTTATTCAATGACTGCATAGGATGAATATTGTTTTTTTCTGATTGCTGTGAGAATTTCTGCTTGGTGTTTTGTCTTCAGAAGAATTGGTTAATAAAGACTTGATTCAAAAATAGCTTAGTGGGGGCCGATGAGATGGCTCAGCAGCATAAGCGCCTGCCCAGCAAGCGCAAGGGCCTGAGTTCGACTTCCGGAACCCACATAAGAAAAAAGGGCTGGTGACATCGCTCAGCAGCACGGGCGCCTGCTGGCGCACAAGGTCCTGAGGTCGACCCCCAGTACCCACACACACACACAAAAAAAATAGCTTAGTGGAAGAAACAGAGCAATCCACTGACCATTACAAGAGAAGCAGTGATTAGATTTTAACTCTTTCCTGAAAAAACAATTGATACTTTCCCCATAATTCTTTATTTTTAACATAATGAACTATTTACAACCACATAATTTTTATTACCATCTGTTCTTTCCTTCTCTTTTTCTTCTTTCCTATCTCCTAGTTACAGTGACTTCTTTATTTTTCAACTTCTTCTCTCTTTATTCCATTGTTTTTTTGGAAAGTAGTTTGGTAATTTTAATCTTCTATTGGTTATCTCTAAATTTTTAACATAATGGTTTAATTATTATAATTTCTAGTAAAATCTATACTTTTTCCTCAATCACCACAAAAGAAAATCTATGCTTGTTCTACCCTCTCCTGAACATATTCCCTTATTTTTCTTGTTTTTTATGCAGAATCATAACTCTACATTTTAATTTTTAAAAACTTGTATATGGATTGTTTCAATCATAGTATATTTATCATTCACAGTCCCAAATATGCCCAGGGGTATATGATGTGAAGTATCTATTGAATTTGAAGCTTATTGTAATAGCAAATTAAGTAAGGTAAATGACTCTTTCCTGGGAGCATTTATTCCCCTGTCTTATTTTAAAACATCTCTACAGAGAGGCAGAGAATGTAGAATGACCTCCTAACATGCTCTCAGGTTGTAGGCCTTGGAAAAGTGAAGTGATAACAGAGCTCATTGTGGTCTTGATAACTTGGCCAACGTTACTTTGGAAAACATAAATTTTAGCTTTTCTTAAACATGATGATGGGGGCCGGTGAGATGGCTCAGTGGTGTAAGCGCCTGCCTTGCAAGCGCGAGGGCCTGAGTTTGACTCCCGGAACCCACATACGAAAAAGGGGCCGGTGATATCGCTCAGCGGCACGGGTGCCTATTGGCGCGCGAGGTCCTGAGGTCGACCCCCTGGTACCCACAAAAGAAAAAAAAGGACTTAAACATGATGATGTTGACCCAACATGATGATGTTGTTCCATCTTGAAATCTCACTAGCATACCATATATAGAATAAACAAGAAAGAAATAAGTCTACAGGGACAAAGAGAGCTGGCAAGGAGAATAGCAGGCAGTGAAGCATGGCCTCTCTTGGAAGTAATAACTGACACAGCAGACAAAAGTAGAACCTGGGAGCACAGAGGATAAATGTGACAGAGAAGCCAGTGTCCCTTGCTGTTCCCTGGAAAGTTCTGGAAATTGGGGAAGCAATATAACATGAATGAAAACGTGGAGCTATGAAAAGGAATATTAGTGAAATATATAAAGTATTTGTTATTTTCACCTTTTTCAAGGTCAGTATCTTCCTAACGCTAGAGAAAAGTGGGTATTTATTGTTAGGAAAAGTAGAAACAAAATCTCAAGGTTTTGGGGAGACAAATCATACATAGGGTTAAAGGTGAAGCACAGGAATCAAAACAGAAAGATTTCATTATATCATGAGACCCCCAGCAAAATCCATTCTGTTCCTCAGAATGTCAGTAACAAGGCATATGATTATCCAGGCAGGGAATCATAGAATTATTCTCCAGATTAATGGGAACCCCAATAAAGACCTACAGATGAAAGCATTTGAAGTCCAATAATGAAAATTAGCTATGTATTATGGGCTAAATTTGTACTAAGTTTACTCTGCTACAGACCTTTTGCAGATTTTAGCTCAGGCTTTAAGTGTGTATTTTATAACTAGAGGTGAGAAGTGATGATTGCTTAATTTATGAAAATTAAGTTTCTGAACACTTGTAGAGTGGATGAGCAAGGGTTTCATATTGTGTTTGGGTTCCCCTGAAGAAAATCTGGAGAGAGCTACTAAAGAATAAAATCCTATTTAGGAAGCGAGCCTTGGGAACACTGGAGGGGAGTGAGGAAGTGAGACAGGAGGAAGCTAGCCAGTAAAGGATTTAATATCAATCAAGTTACCTCTGTGAACAACAAGAGCCTAATCCTCTGGGGATCATAGGAACCAGCGAAGAATGCACTTCAGAGTTGTCCTGTGAGGGAACTATGGCATTAATGAAGTGTGAGGGAGTGCGGTACCAATACAAAGACTCAGATCTTTCATTGGTGGAGGGCTACTCTGGGGCATCATTAATTATCTTGCACTTCAGCCTTTAAATAGGAAAGTAAGCTCCAGGAGCTGGGCAAAGACTTCAATTAAATCAGGGATACAGTTGGAAGCCTGAAAAATGTGCATAGAGTGGGTAGGGCCAAGGAATTTGGGTTCAGTATCAAAAGCATCTGTTGTACTTGATGAATTACTAATTTGCTCATATTTGCAGTGTGGATTATAATATATTTGGGCCCTATAGATGGTTAAAGACCATTACAATACAGGATAGAGATTGTTGTTTATTAAAATTGATAATCTTTACAAAAGAATTCTAATAAGTCTCTTCAAATTTCATGGAAAAAACTGATTTAAATGATTTTCCAGGAGATTTTTCCTTAGTATTCAAAAATGGATTTTAAACAATCTAATAGTAAAATTTCCCTTTTCATAATTATACCCATCTTTATTTCAAGAAAAACAATATTTAAGATCAGAGAGGGTACTGCTCCACAAATTGAATTTATAATAAAATGCAAACCTCAGGAAACTAGTTATGAATAGAGACAGATTGTAAGGGTTAAATAAAAATAAAGGAGAAAAGGAACAAATCTCACAAGTATTGTGCCATAAAATAATAGGAAGAAGTAGTTAAAAGTCTCTGTTGCTTTCAAGACTGAGAGATAATTTTCTTGGAAAAGATATTAATTTATTATGGTATACACATATATAAAACACATCAAAATTTTGGCTGAGAGCCATACTGTATTCACAATATTTACCTAACTTTGGTTCATGTCATTGGTTACATCCTAGGTATACAAGTGGACTTTATATTTGCTAGCTAACTGCAGAAAAAAAAATTTCCTGGAGAAAATAAGAAAGGTTAGATAACAGGACCCCTTTTCATATTTTCAGCCTTGTAGTGTGTGCCCTGAATATCTTAGATACAATTCTGGAAAAGGAGGCTATTTTTCACTTCAAATGGAGATCTATTTTAGGAGTAAGGAACAGTCTGTATGTGTCTTCAGATTAATTTTTCTTCTAAAAATTCTTCCCATAGAATTATTTCTCTGAACATTTTCAATACAATGTCTGATTAAATCATTATTTTTCATTATAGCCATGCAGTTTCTCCATATTTCTCAAATGAAATTTTTCATTTAATGTAATTGGTAACCACCAAAGCCTTGTTTTGCTTGTATGTTTTGAAACAGGATTTTTAAACATTATTTCATGAAATACCTCAAAGTGTTACAAATACTTGGAGTTATCCACATCTTCATAATTGAATTGCAGTTTCACAACCTTTACTGTTTGCGAAGTTGTTTTCTATTTTGCATTGAAAGAACTATTTCAAAACATAAATAACTTCTTTTGGTACATTCCAGGTATATCTCCACATTTGAAGTAGTCTTTTTTCATTTCTTCCCTCTAATTTCATGTTCTGTGGAAGGAAAAAAAAAAACTACAAAATTAACAAACACAACTCCATTCTAATAAACAAAAGCCTCCTTTTTTAAAAGAGACTATTCCTTAGTACCTAATATGGACTGAATGATTAGTCCACTCAGTGACTCCCCCCTCCTCAGTTCATATTTGAAGTCTTAACTCCCTATGTAAATTTATTTGGAAATATTGCTTTTATGAAAGCAAAGTTAAATGGGGTAATAAAGGTAGGGCTCTGATCCAATAGGATTAGGGACACTAGAGAGCTCTCTCTACACACACACGCACAGAAGGAAGGTAAGCACACAGAGAAGACAGACACTAGCGCTGGTAGAGCTGGACCTCCAGTATCCAAAACTGAGAAAATAAATTTATGTTTTTTTAAGCCACCAGTCTCCAGTATTGGTCTCAAAATTCTTTAACCTCCCAATCATTGCTCAGTCCAAAGCCACATCCACATTTTCAGTATTTGTTACAGAAGCATCCCATTTGCAGTAACCAAAATCTACATTTTAGTTTTTATTGCTTCTGCAACAAATTACCACAAAGTTAGTGCCTTAGAGCAACACAACTGTATTATCTTGTACTTCTATAAGTCAGAAGATCAATATGAGGTTTATAAGGCTAAAATCAGGTTGTTGGCTAGTTTGGTTCCTTCTAGAGATTCTGGCAGAGAGTCTGTTTCCTTACTCTTTTTAGCTTTGGTAGGCTACAGGCATTCCTTTGTTCTTGGTCCCTTTCTTATATCATTGCTAACTCTTTTCAATTTTCTTATCACTGACTCTGATTCCTGTCTCCCTCTTGCAATGGCCCTGTGATTGCACTGGTACCATCCAGATAAACCAGAATAATCTCCCATTTCAACATTTTTAATGTATCACATCTGCAAAGTCTATGTTGCCATGTAAGCTAACAAATTCACAGACTGCAGACTAAGATGTAGATTTCTTTGTAAGATATCTTTGGCAGAGCAATCAAAGAACACAGACTTTTGCCCAAAGTATTCAAGGAATTTTGTTAGTTCTCTGCTTTTTATACTGACTGATTTATTTATCTTTATATTTAAAAAATTTGCATTTATTAATCCTCTTCTCTGGACCAGGTAGTGCATCCTGGTCAGAATTAGTAGAGATGGTTACTGGATTTCTTATTCTTACGCCCAACACTGAAAGAAATTATCCTATATTATTGTAAGTGCCATAATGGAGGTACAACCAGAATTTTAGATCCATGATAATCAAGCCTCTTGGGCCTCCTTAACACTAAGTTAAATGACACAGTCAAAACTGTCAGGCATACTTGAAAATATTGACCAACTTATACCCATCTTTTGGGAGCAGCAGGTGAAGACAACCTGTCTGACCGCTCTTACTCGTTTTATGACAAGAGGGGTTCAACTTGAATTTTTCATTAGTAAGAAATATCTTATGCATTTCTCATATCTTGTTCCCCAATACTGGCCAACAAAATTCTATAAGCATTAAAAATACTTACCAAACACTTCTCAAAAAGGAATTGAATTAAACTTGGATTTATATTTCAATGAGAAACTTTTCTTGAAAAAGTTACTACTGCTATTATAGGTGGGATCTCAGAAGAGTATAATGAAATTATTTTTGTTTATGTACAGTTTAGCTAGTGGGCAGAGAAAGGAAGTCACTGCCTGATGTGAGAAGGAGAAATGAGATGAGAAGACAAGACTGTGGTTGTTTGGATGGAGAAGTGATTAGAACAGATTTTTATTTATCCCTTAGTAACCTCTTCAGAGCTTTGATGATTGTATCTTCTCTAAAACCCTTAGTAACCTAACCACTTTGTCTGGTGTTAATGCTAGAGAAACTGATCATAAGTCTTACACTTGCTATTTACTAGTAGCGAAACCATTCCCAAAGTCTGCAGTGTAGGAATATTGCCAGACATAGAGGAATCATTGTCCTTGAGGTGCTATAGAGGCTGTAAAATAGCTAGGGTTTTCTAGTTCTGATAATTTTAATGCTGTCCTCAACAGAGCTGCCTTGGACATAAGTTCTACTCTTGGCTCAGAAAATGTCATTATCATTGATACCAGAGCTTCACCCTATAATATACAGATCTTGTTAAATCCTCTCATCTGTAATCCGCTATACTTCCAGAGCACTGGATTGAAATTTATCCTTGCACTGTGGACCAATTCCATGGACCAAAGAGTGCGCTGAACAAATAAATCAGGTAAACATGGGCAATGAACATCTGCATTAAGGATGAAAGCCAACAAATTAAATTCATTCTCTTTAGCAGATGCCTTAGCATTACCAAAATGAGTGTAATAGTTATACGTGTCTTTTATCCATCAATTAAAGCATTTTGGAGGTTTGCTTAAATAAATTTTCCCTTGTCCATTGACAAGATAGCAATGTCCATACTGTTATTTCCTCCATTATAATTATTTATTTATCATCTATCTCACACCACGAATGTTAATGATCACTTTATTCAAGTAATGTTATTGGATTTAATCATTCTATATGAAAAGTTTCCAACTTTAACTTCAATTGGAATTCCCTTAGCCTATTCAATTCAACACCAAACTTCAGAAGTTACTACCTCCATAATCATAGCCTTCCCCTGTCTTTGGAGCTTCTTGTGTTTTCAAATATCCTGACATGGCAGAGGAAATGTCCTCATAGAATAGCCAAAAACTACGGCCTTTGATAAAACATTAAGATTAAAGGGCAGGCATGTGGGGTCCTGAGAGAAGAGTGGGCAGATAGTCATGGTAAATTTCACCCCACTGAGAACCTTGGGATTGGTGAACTCCTTCCCATTCCTACTCAGGAAAGAGGCAGTTCTTTGCCCGTCTACAAACATCAACACTTTCTTTGTGTTTCGAGCCTGGGACCTGAGGTTTCCATACTCTCCAGTTTAGCACCTTTCTTTCTTGGGTTTCCACTGGCGTCATTTGCCACTCAGCAGTAGAGCTTTTATGTCCCATCTGTCTCAAGAAAGAACACATGAGATGTGTAGAAATAGTTAATTTTCCTAGACTTGGGCCTCGGACCACAATTCATAGAAAAGGTTACTAGGAAGGACTTGGAACATAGGACAAAAATGTAGGTGCAAGTCTAGCACAGTGGTACATACCTCTGATCTCTCTTATTTGAGAGAGTGAGGAAGAAGGATTGCTGGAGTCCAGGAGTTCCAAATCTGGGCAACATAGTAATTTCTACTTCCTTTAGGTTTTGGTTGAATACCACCTTCTAAAGGAAGACACCCAGATTTTTTTTTTTTTTTTTGTGGGTACCGGGGGGTCGACCTCAGGACCTCGCGTGCCAAGAGGCACCCATGCCGCTGAGCGATATCACCGGCCCCTTTTTCATATGTGGGATCCAGGAGTCGAACTCGGGCCCTCGCGCTTGCCAGGCAGGCGCTTACGCCGCTGAACCATCTCACCGGCCCAGACACCCAGATTTTAAGTAGGCTTACAATCAACCTGCCCTTCCACTCCACACATTGACCTCTTTACCTTGATTTACAGTTTTTTACATATCTTATCACATTCCAACTCATGATATTGTTAGCTTATTTATTACGTCTGTTTCTTATTTCTGTAAAAATTTACAGGAGTTAAAAGGAGGAATGTAAGAAAAATTTACTCACCTAAGCAAGACACTACTTCACTGAAGTGCTTTAAGCTTCACCATTATAAGTGGAATAAAGCAGGAATGAAAATGGAGGATAGTAAGTATATGGTTCAACACCCTCGATCTGCTTTTGTGAAAGGCAGAACTTCATCCATTTCAGTTTAGATGGCTTTTGTACAAATCAATGTTAATTTGGCATTATTTGAGCCATCTATTAAGAAACGTGTTAAACTCATATAAAAGCCAAAACAGTTCTCCATACTCAAACATAGTAATTTTTCTTCCACAATAAGTTTATTTCTACCCCAACTGTCTAGCGAATTTGACTTTAATTAAAACTAATACAAACTATCCCTTCATCTGTCTCCCACCTGCTCTATTCTCCCTCCCGCCACAAAAGACAATCACTGAATTCATGTTAGCTGTTAAACTGACTAGCAGCAATCACTACCCTGTTAGTGAAGAAGTTTTCCATTTACTGCCCTACTTTAGTCCCTTTCTCCACACAGAAAACAACATAGAAAACTGGAATGGATTGCAAGGAATGCACGTGCCTTGTACTAAGTTCAGTAACTAATAAGCAAACAGTCTGTCTACCTAGCACCAGCCATGATAGGGATGGCCCAAGAAATAGCCCTTCCTTTCCACTTAAAATGATCCCTGCTGGGTCATTAGTCTTCAGGCAACATTTGCACCTTTATTCTCCCTAATCGTGTCTCCCAGGCTAACCTCTTCCAGATGGGTGTAGAATCTGACAGTTTTTTTTTCCAAGTTTACTCTTATCTTCTGCCTGCACCTGGGTCTGATATCTCTACATGATTCTTTCAGGCAACTGATAGAAAATTCAGAATCTGCAAAAGTGCCCAGAAAAATCTCCTGGAAAACTGACATTTTATGCCACATGTCTTATGAGATTCCTGTTCTTGTTTTTCTTAGTTAATTTTCTCATTGCTAGGACAAAATACCAGACACTCCCAAGTTAAAGGAGGAAAAGTTTATTTCAGCTAACACTTTGTAGATCTTTCAGTCCATAGTCAGCTGGTTCAAAAGCAGGGTGGCATGGCAGAGGGGTATAGTGGAGGAGAAACCGTCCATGGTATGTCAGGCAGGAAACACAAAACAGTAGCCTTCCCTTTGTTTTTCCTTTTATTCCATCCAGGCTACAAGCCTATTGCTTGGTGCAACCCACACCCAGGGTGGGGCTTCTGTCTTCAGTAAATCTGTTCAGCTACACCCATTACCATCTGCTAATCCAATCAGTGGGCTAATCCAGTTGTCACATACCCAATAATCAATATTCACACACTCTAGATCCAGCCACCTCCAAAAAGCCCCACCTCTTAGTGCCTGACGTTTGGGGGGACATCTAGGTACAAGCCATAAAATTGTTGGAGGTTCTGTCTTTTCTTAGAGTAAATATTGATCACCAAATTACTTTTAAGGGTTGTTATCTTAGAGTAAATATTGATCACCAAATTACTTTTAATGGTTGTTATCTTACCAAAAAAGAAAAACGATTTTTAAAGCTCAGTGTTTTTTCAATTGTCTATAAAGATGGTTTGTTATTTTTTAAGTATAAAATCATTTAAAAATCCTTTGTGTTTCTAAAATAGAGTTATAAGACTAGAATAATTTAAGTTTTTAAGAGAAATAATTAACTATAATTCCACTATCTGAATATGGAAATGTTTTCATAGTTAAGTCTTCATTTCTAACCTTATTCACTATACTTTTCCAGTCCCTACATCTATGAATCATTTAAAATTTGCAATATTTGTGTAAGCACCAAATTTCTTTCCTATTATGGAGCCTATTTTCAATGATAGATTAAGGATACACTGAGTGAGCAGTCATTTTGTGATACTAAAGCCCATTGTTGTACTAATGTTGGTAAAGTAACTTCTTGGAATGTAGACTCCATCCCCTTTTCTACCTAATGCCTCTTACCTGTGCCTACTACACAAAGGTATTTTCTTGCACGCTTGAAACTGGAGTCCAAGGTAATTATGTGACTTATTGAAATGTGAGTGAAGGACTTTGCATGTCATTTCTTTCTCCTCCTCTTCTCTCAATTTTTTGGACCTGTAATACAAAGATAAATCTGTAGCAGCCAACCTGCCACCATGATAATACAGGCATGAGTGTTCTGTGAACATGCTAAGGATGGCAAAACAGGGTGACAGAAAGAGCTGGGATTGCTGAGACATTGCCCCGTATCACCCAACTCAGTATTTCATTTTATAAATGAAATAAATGAGATAAATAATCTCTTCTACTTTAAGACATTGTGATTACATTTTTGATTATTTGCAACTGTATTTATTCCTTCATGATACAGTTCATGAACAATAAGATTCCTGTTGGTATACGTGCAGAAATCACACTACTGAGGTCTTCCAACTGTGTTACTACAGTGCCATTACCCATGATCCTGAGGGCGACACAGTAGCAGTAGCCCTGAAGTTCTCGGTATGATTACTGGTTATCCTCCTATGATTAAAGCAGCAGTCTTTGCAGTTGGAAATACTTGTGCGAATTCTTTACCTCTGATGGCTCTTTTTTTTTTTTTTTGTGGGTACCTCACGCACCAGCGAGCGCCAGCGGGTGCCAGCGGGCCCCCGTGCCACTGATATCACCAGCCCTTTTTTTGTGTGTGGGTTCTGGGAGTCGAACTGGGGTCCTCGCGCCTGCCAGGCAGGCACCTATACCGCTGAGCCATCTCACCGGCCCCCTCTGATGGCTCTTAATCAGTTACTATAAGGCTTTGTCTTTCTTCTTCTCAACATCAACATTTGTTAGAATAAAGGTAGGCATAGCCAAGTCAGGGCAGTAGAGAGCAGATGCTGGGAACATATGGTAGTTTTTCTTTATGTATTTATTTATTAAATGAATGATGAGTGCCTACTATGAGTTAGGCCCTGGGTGGTTAGGCGTTGGGTTTTCCATTTGGTTGATTGAGAAATTATTTTTTATCTGCAAATATATTGAAACGTTGGAGAGTGTAGGAGACAGTATAAGGACACAATAGCTAAGACCCTTGCAGAGAAGGAAACAAGGAAAAGTGTCAAACATGTGGCTATGAAGGAAATGGAAAAGGGTGATTGCAGGTCTGAAGTCAAAGACAGATAAACAAAGGAAAAGATGGTGAGGGGTACCACTGGACACTCTACTTTCACTTATTAAAAAAATCAAATATTTACATGTATACTGCTTATGAGAAGACATATCTATAATAATTGTACAGCTCCATGAATTTTTAAAAACTAAGTATGTTTATGCCATCAAAACTCATCAAAAGAGAGTATGACCAGCATCCCACAGCATCTGCTGCTTCCTTCTCATCACAATCTCTCCTAGGGTGATAATTATCTTACTGTTTAATATCATAGATTAATTTTGCCTATTTTTTTACTTATGGTTATGAGCCCATCCCATATGTGATCTTCTGTATGTGTGCACCTCTATTTGCAGAACTTTACATTAGTGGGATTCGTTCATGTTGTAGCATAAAATTATCACTGATTCTCACTGCTGTGTAGATTTCTTTTATGTTGCTGTTCACAATTTCTTTTTTTGTTCTACTATCAGTTGACATTTGGATAGTTTCCAGTTGGGGATTATTGTAAAAATATGTTAAATTATATACATATCTTTGGTGTAATTTGATGAGCATTTTGTTGTTGTTGTTGAGCATATATACCTCGAAGAGGATTTGCTTGGCTGTAGCATAGGTGTATATTTAGTTTTAGTAGAAACTGCCAATATTTTTTCCCAATGTTACATCATAAATTCATATTTTCAATAGCTAGTTTTGACAGTGATGGCTGCTTGACATTCTTACCTGGTAATTTCCATTATTTTTAGTTTAGCCACTGGTAGGTATGTAGTAATGCTTCGTTGCATGTGTGTGTTTGTATTAACTTACTTTATTGAAACATAATTTAAATATAGTGAAATTGGATAACTCCCAAGCTCAAGGAATTTTGACAAACATATACATGCAACCATAATTAAGGTAGTGATATACCTTAGAATATATCTATCCCCACAAAATTTCCTTCATACCATTTTCCAGCCTTACCTCTGTCTCCTGATGCATCCTATAATTTCTAACAATATAGATTAGTTGTGCCTGTTATTAAACCTCTTACAAATTGAACCATAGAGTATATTCCTGAATCTAGTTCTTTTAGTTTAGTTCAACATCCTGAGATTCATTCATATTCTTGGGATGTTAATTGTTTTTTCTCATGGCTGCACAGCATTGGCTGGTGCTTTTTGAAGGAGGAAGGCCAGCCCCAAATATCTAAACTTGGTCTTTCCAAGAACTTGGGCATCATCACCACTTCTAATACCAGCTTTTGTAGAATATAACCTTTTGGCACAGTGTGTGATCTGACTTATTCTTGCTTATTTTTTAAAGTTTTTCTTTTTCCTCTGTAGAGAAATTTTATTTCAGTGGAAGCAGCTTGAAATGATCCATTCATATCCAGAATGCCTATTATGTTTTCTGATTCTTGGCTTTCTATTTTAACATTTTCACTCCAATACACATTTTGGTTTCTTTCCACTGAATTTATAGACTATAGCATAGCACTTAAGTAAAAATGTCCACTGAAAATTCTTAGTGTTTCATAAGGTTTGCGGAAGATTGACCCACGTGTAGCTCAAGTTTCTAGAACTATAGCTACTCTCTAACCATTCCCCTCATCCCACAAGCCAACCCCTTCAGCAGGCGACAACTTGGCACATCATTGGAACTGATGTTCTTTTTTAAACATTTTTTAATGAGGAGTTATGTGGCCTTTAATAACAATGTGTACCCTTTACACCTTTAGGTAAATTTAGTACACTTACTAGGGAATTCAGTATACATATGAATGCAATATAATATTGTAATTTATTTGGAATTGCCTTTTATGTCATCATACTTTGGCAACTGTGATTGATTACAGATGGTCATTTTTACTCACTATGAACAGAAGTAAGGTGTATGCATAAAAGCACAAAATATCTTTTAAAATATTTTATGTAGGTTAAATGCTTAAATTCATGCCTCTTTTCTGTAGGCCTTGTTTTCACTCTAGTTTTCTTTGTTTATAATTGACACATAATTGCATACATTTTGAAATATGTATAATAATGTGCAATGCAATGATCAATTCATAGTATTAGCATATTGATCACCTCCAACGTTTGTCATTTTAAAGAAACCACTCAGAATCTTCTCTTGCAGTTATTTTGAAACATACACTACAGCATTGCTAATCATCTTAATGTATGTGCAGTGGCTTGACCTTCAGCCATTTGGACCAGTGCCAGCCCCCTTCTGATGGAATGATGATATCTAGTCATGCTTTGATTTCTGTCTGCTGAACTCACTCCAGGCTCAGCTTCAGAGTCAGTAGTTTTTGTTTTTTTACTTTTCTATTGTTTAGACCTTCTTATTTTTTTGGTTTCTTTCTTCTCCTTTCTTATATTTTGCTTTTCTTCTCTCCCATATTCTCCCTGCCATGATGTTGAGCATTGCATACTTCTGTGGGAGAAGATTAGCTGAAATTTTTGCCCATTGTAGACAGTTTCTTACAAAAATTCTAGGTATCTGGAGTCATTCTTCTTAAGTATTTCCATTCAGAGTTAGAGTCACATAGCTTGGTCCCTCTAGCATCTCTGACACCCTACTTCTTAAATTTTTGTAGGAGATTAAGTAAAAAAAAAATGAAAAAACAAGCTATATGGAACTATGAAGGCAAGGTTTGTGGTTCCCTCTGAAGACATTAGCAGGAAATATTTTCCAGATGTTTAATTTTAAATATTAATATTCAATTTATGAAAATTAATTCAATGATCTAGTTTTTATTATTTTAAAGTGCTCATAAATCTTTTATTGTACATATAAAATTAGCAAAATATTAATGTCTCAGTTTTAAAGCGACTTCAATTAGTGTTCTGTCTGATTTAAAGCTGTAAATTTTATACTTTTAAATATTTTAAACTCAATTCATAAATTTGCTATATTAAATTTCCTTTTTAAGACTGACAGTCATTGGGTGTGGCGGTGCATGCCTGTCATCCCAGCACTCAGGAGGATGAGGCAGGAGGGTTGCTGTGAGTTTGAGGCCAGCTTGGGCTACACAGTGAATTCAAGGCCAGCCTGAAGCACAGAGTAAGACCCTGTTTTAAAAAAAAAAAAAAATTACAAATAACTGACAAGACAAAAAACAAAACAGAAGACTTCCAGAGCACTGAGATCACTGTTTTAAATATAAAAAATTAAACATAAAAATATGTATGCATATGTACAATATATGTATTAAGATCTCAACTTCTAATCACATGTCAATCAATTACTCACTGGTACAGTTCACTTAGGCATCACAAAGTTGATTTATTGTTCTCAAAGGAAAATGTTTTAAACATTACAATGTCAGCATGTATTTAGTACAAAATATTAATATAGTAATTCTTTTAAACATCTCTATATTTATTTCCAAATTATCAAGGATAAAAGGTCCTTATCATAAATATGTCAGCTATGTTATCTAAATGATTTTGAGATTATATTTTCAACTGGTGAAGTTTACATAGGAACTAGAGATATTGTGCAGGGTTCTGATTAAACCGTATTTTCAGGTGTTTATATGGTCACTGTGCCAGAGACCCTAACCTTGAACAGTGCCGATGGTCCACCACCTATGTGAGTCCTTTTAGCATCGTAGTCTTCTGTCTACTCAAGGAATTTTAGTATTTGATTAGATTTAACTGCCTGGTTCCATTCTGAATTATTTTTGTGATCCTCCTAGCTATTAAGGCTATACAGCTCATAGCTTTGTTTGATTTCATCTATCTCTAGAGTCAAATGTATCATTTAAAGTTTGATGAATGCTGCTTCTGCATGCCATTCACTGGAAAGGCGAACTTGAAAATCATTACAGAGTGTTTTCATCCACCTTATTCATAGGATCTGGCACCATGAGACTTTGGGTTCTTCCACAGAGTCAAAATAATTTTGACCATGAGAAGTAAAAGTAAACATTTTAATTGATTCAAGACACCAAGGCAACCATGACAGCACAACTAAAGACACTCATTAAAAGAGGACTTCTGGGGCCAGTGAGATAGCTCAGTGGCATAAGCGCCTGCCTGGCAAGCACGAGGTCCTGAGTTCAACTCCCGGTACCCATATAAAAAAAAAAAAAGAGGACTTCCAGAACTGGTTCAGAAAGTGACAAACAGTGTGAAATAAGGTGTTTGAACTGAGAAGCAGTATTTTGAGGGGTTTAACATCAATGTGACTTTTACTGTAATATTTTTTAAAAATTTAAGCATTCACTATATTTTTGATCACACCTTTGCAGAAAAATGGGGAAAGCATTTAGAAAAGCCAAAGACTAGAATCTATTTAAGTAGTATATTTTACAGAGTTAAGCTCAGAATCATTGCTATCCACTGAAAACCCATCCTTGTCAAATGACTCTTTCATTCATACACACATATATTAAGTACTTATTAATATCTATCATCATCTACCCTCTGGCACTAAGGAAGAAATACTGATTATTTAAACATTTAATATATGTCATACGTTGTAACTGCTCCTAAACCCCTTGAAGCAGGACTACCAGTTTTATACTACAAATCAGGAAAATAAGGCACAAGGGATAAGAAAACTATTTTTTTATAGCAATATGGCCAGTAAGTGGCCAAAAACAGAGATAAGCTTAGGGATTGCAGGATCCAAAATGTATATCCCATAAAATGATGAGAAGCTCATCATTTAAGAAATGGATGGAAGGGGCTGGTGAGATAGCTGAGTGGCATAAGTGCCTGCCTGGCAAGCGCAAGGTCCTGAGTTCGACTCCCAGTACCCACATACGAAAAAGGGCCGGTGATATCACTCAGCGGCACGGACTCCTGCTGGTGCGAGAGGTCCTGACTTCAGCCCTCGGTACCCACAAAAAAAAAAAAAAAAAAAAAGAGAGAGATGGATGATGCTAGTGGGCTGCAAAAGGAAAGGGACAGGAATGATAAATTGGGAAGTGGCATGACTGATGCTTATGACCTTGGTACTGAAACTCAGATTGAGGGGTGTGTGTGTGTGTGTGTGTGTGTGTGTGTGTGTGTGTGTGTGTGTCTGTGTCTGTGTCTGTGTCTGTGTGTTAGAAACAGGGACATTGGAGATGAGGGGACTAGCCACAGCAGTAAAACTTTAACCTTTGTGGAGCAGGCCTCTGGTTTCCAAAACACATTTACTCCTAAAGATAAAGTAACATTCAATGCAAAGTGAGTGTGAGAAAGGCTGAACACAGCCCTCAGATAAAACTAATTTTTTAAGTTGTTACTTATATCTCTCAATGTCATAACAAAGCACTAAATTCTCTCATAAGACAGTTATTTTGTTGACAAGTTATACTTGGCCCATGACTGTACATTAACCTCGCTTTTTCTCTGATATCAGCGTCTGGGAGCAGTCTAATACTGACTACTCTCTTAGTAATTTTCTAGCTCTGGGATGATGGCTTTCTCAATCACAGCTATCAAATATAGGAAGAAGTGATTCGTCTCTTACTACACTTCTTGGTAAAGTTAACTGTCTTAAAGGACTACAAACAGCATGAGTTCAAGCCTTTTCGAAAGTGAGCTCCCTTCGTATGCCACGAATTCATAATCCCAACTTCCTGCTTTCCTATATCTTTTTAAAAATCCAATATCTTAATAATATTCTTTCATGTATCTCAATGTTGCAGTTTCAGAGTAAGGAAAGAAAAAAGTCCAGTTAGTTAATTCTGTATTAGCTAAAAGCCTCTTGCAAGAATATATTTTGGGTTTTGATTTGCATTATTATTGTGATTCTAACAGAGCCAGCCAACCTCACCTGCTGCTATCAAAGTTACTGTGTTCTTTCTCTCTTCTTTTCTAATGTATGCCAGCAGTAAAACTGCATCTTTTACCTGCATTCTGTCATTCACAACCTGACTTTCTGGGAAAAATCTGTTTCATTTGATAAGGCTATATGGAATTATGGTGAAGCATCAAAATTCTAAAGCTAAAATTCTTGAGGGCACAATTCATTTTTATCATTTGCTAGCTGTGTGATCTTGTACAAATCATTTAAACTCTTTTGTGCCTAAGGTTCACACTGCAAAATGGGAACAATAATGCCATCTACCTCATTAGTTTGTTGTAAGGACTAAATGATCAAATATTTCTGAAGAATCAGGAAGCATAGTATTTGCTTATGTAGTGGTAAGTAAATGTGTGTCATCAGTCTTATTCTATTATAGGAAGAACTGGTGTAGAATGAGTATAAAATGCAAGCTTTAGGCTGAAAGAGTACTGCAGTCGGTTTTCCATAAGCCCAGCCTTCCAGACCCTGAGGCCATGATTAAATTAGTCACCTGTGAGATTTAGTTGCAACGCATCCAAACAAACCATGTGCAAAATTTATTTCTATTTGGCCTGCATTCCATTATCCTTCAATAATACTCCTCTCCTAATCTCAGACCTCTTTGACTGAAGAACTTAAAACCCAACAACAAAAAGTGAGCTGTGTACAAAGAAAGAAGTGGAACTGTGCAAACAATCTTGATTTGGTTTGGTGAGCACCATGTTTTCAGGTAAAGAACAATGCTAAGTGAGTTGTGTATTCCTCAGGGAATCTTTAGGGAGGTAAATCCCTGAAACTAACTTCTCTGCAGGCATGTTGTTTTTGTCATTAACCATTTATCATCTTCTAAATTGTGAATTATCCTGAATTAGAAGATTATGAGTGAATAAACAATAAAAAGACTTAGTACCTGACAACTGCTATTCCTTCCTTGATCAGAAGTTTGATAAAGAGGCAGTTTGGGGTATGAGGAACCAGGTGTCCCATCTGTCTAGCCAGCTCATTTCTCTTCTTTATTGGGGTTTTCTATTGTGTTCCTTGTTACATCTGCTTGGTGGGTGAACACCAATTCCAGCCAACATCACCCCACTCCATTACAAATGCCACACTCATTATCATGTTAGCTGCAAGGGCTACTGTTCTAGGGCCAGGAGTCCATGCGTTATAATCCTGGCTAACACAGATGGTGTGTGGGCATGGATTCAGGATTTCTGAGTTAGAAAAGACAAGATACATCATCTCTACCAGTATTATTCAATCGAACATTTTGTGATGATAGAAATAGTTTCTAATCTATCAATATGGTAACCACCAGCCAAATGTGGCACTTAAAAATTGACTAGTGTGACCTAGAAAGTGAATTTTAGTTTAATGTAATTTTATTCAAATAGAGCTAGGGGCTATCTCATTGGACAGCTTAAAATTTGTCACTTATTTTATAAGAATAAAGTTGAGGCCAATAGAAAGGAAAAGTAACAGGACTGGTGCATAGCAGCACTGGGATTGGACGTAGGGTACACATGTCCTATTGACATCAGTGTTACACCAGAATCAGTTTTTGGGGGAATAATCAGTTTCCCCTCTGCTTTCTCTGTGACAATCAGGGGCAAAGGGAGTGACATCTCTTCTAATTTTACGGACATGGTTTCATCAAACGTTGGGTTATACGAAGCACTCGGCAACCTCATCTACAGCCTGACAGTGTTTTTTCCTTCTGTAAAGATGATGTGAGCTCCTTCCCTTCAGGCCTTGCATTTTTGTCCCTCTGGAGAACTCAAGTTGTAGAGATGGAACCGTTTTCTTGAAAACTTTCCACATAGCTTCTTATGGGGTTTGTGATGGTTTCGGCAGCTCCCATGATGAATAAGATCCTGCATGTTTGCCACATTTTTCTTGTCAAGATTTTGCTGGGCTCTGGATAGTTTCTTATGAGAACATTAGTATTCATGGAAAGAATCATTTTAAAACACTGGAAGTTGGCAGTCAAGTACAGTGTGGCTAACGACTTCAGTTCAAGAGAGTTTCCAGCTGCTGAATGAGGAAGCGCAAAAAAAAAAAAGAAAAACCTTTCCTGTGATTAGAAACACCCTTCCAGCATGAGTTGTAATATTTTGCAATTATCTTACTCTTTGGACATTGAAACCATTACTCAGGGCCTTCAAATTGGAAACATAAATCTCTCTCCTGTACTCTAGTGACATGTTGACCAGAAGTGAAAGGACACAAGATTAGTGACTGTTTACAACTCTTCTCCCTTGCTTTTGTGTTCTTTTCATGATATAGGTCAGAGGATCCCTGCAACAAGACTTCCAACCATTTCCCCACATTTTCTGTTTCTCTCACATACATTTTCCCTAGGAGGAATATTTTATAGCCAAACCTATTTTCCCTTGGCATACAGTAAACACTTCGTAATTCATTTTTAAATATTAAACTTCCGTAATTATTTTATATGTTTTCCATCTCTTTGAGGGGATTACAGATGCATAGGGAATAGCAAACATGCTCTTTGTAATTTCTTTCTCAACATATGGTCTGTAGAATGTATAGGATCTTGAGAAGAGTCTATATTCTCCAAACAACTGGTGCCAGCTAGTGCCCAGGGATGATAGCTGCTGAGACTTTTAATATAACATGGGTGAAAAATAACATTTAAAGACAGCAGACTGTGTCTATAATGTGAGATACAAAATTAGCATACATAGTCTACTAACCTTAAAATGCTTCTTGTTAACCAAATAGTAATAATAATGATGATGATAATAATAAAATTAGCATTAGATCAAATCCAATAGTTAGCATAGGTGAGGTAGGTCCTTGAGCATAGCTGGACTATGAAGACTTGAAATGAAATGAAGTGGATCAGCCCCTGGCGAGGATGCATGGTAAGTGGGAGATTTCACTCCTCTCTCTATGAATCAAGTGGTGAAGTACTCTGGACCAAATTCTATGCGTGTCCATCCTGCCGTATTATACTGCACAATCCAAGTCTTGCTCCTCAGAACATGACCCATGAATGTGCAACGTCAGAATCACCCTGGAGCTTGTTAGAATTACAGAATATCAAACCCCCAACTCTCCCCCAAAACCTGCTACCTCTGAGGCCATCTGCAGGTGAAGCAGATCCCCAAGTGTTCATATGCACTAAAGTTTAAAAAATGCTGGCTTGCAATTATTTAATTAAGAAGCAACATAAATTGACTGTGTTTAATTTAAGCTTCATGGGGGAATTTAATGAAATGATTTTGAGGATCTCAAGGAACTGATGGAGGAGTTGACTATATAGAAAAGAAAGGACTCTCAACAGCATGAAAATCAGGAACTTCGCTCTGGAATGTCATCATTAACCAGAAGTAGTTATACTGATTGTCCTTCATTCCTTTCTTTCTTCCTTCCTTACCTCCTAACTTAATTTCTTCCTTCCTCCTTCCTTCCCTCCCTCGCTCCTTCCTTCCCTTCCTTCCTTCCTCTCTATTAAGCAAATATTTACTGAATGTCCCTTAATTGCTCAACACAGTCACAAGCAACAGAGATTCAATGGACAATTCAAACATGCCCCTATTCTTACGGGTTTACAGCCTGATGAAGATTACAGAATGAACAAAGAATGCAGAATTAATGATCTTGTCATATAAATGATACATATAACTATTTAACAGAAGCAAATGATTCTATTGAAATATTTGTAATAGACATCATGTTCCTAGCTACCGTCCTAGTGATAATTTGAAGTTACAATTCTAGAATAATGACTAGAAATTTACAAGGCAAGAGTGGGTAAAGAATGTCTCACATCAAAAAAAAGTGTATGCCCTGGGGCGGGAAGAAAATGGAGCCCATTGGAAATAAGTAGAAACTAGGGCACAGAAAGCCTTAAAACCACATGTAGGAGAAATATTTTGTTCTCCCAGTGCTCTACCTTTTCCTTCTGAGACCATGGGCAGCTTTGCAGTTAGATGCAGCCATCTGAGTAGGTTCTGGCTAGTGGAATGTGGGTAGGAATTGATAAACATCATTGCTAGGCCTGGCTCATACAACTTTCCTCTCAAATTCTACTTTCAATTTCCAAAATCCTAACGGATGATGGAGCCTCAAATTGGAAGGTGCCTGGTCCCTGAATGACTGCACAGAAAGACCAGTTTTTGCAAATATCTTTGGATTGGAAACAAACATGAAATAAACCTTTGTTAGATCAAATCACTGACAGATTGGGGCTATTATAACAGCTGACTTACCCTGACTAATATAAACTTTATTCTGATAATCATGAGAAAGCATTGGAGAGTTTCATTACAAGAGGTAGGTCCTAGTTTTATACAGTATTGGTAGAGGACCTCCCAAGAATAATTTTCCCCATGGGGCCGGTGCGATGGCTCAGCGGCGTAAGCGCCTGCCTTGCAAGCGCGAGGGCCCGAGTTCGACTCCCGGATCCCACATACGATAAAGGGGCCGGTGATATCGCTCAGTGGCACGGGTACCTGTTGGCGCGCGAGGTCCTGAGGTCGACTCCCCGGTACCCACAAAAAAAAAAGAATAATTTTCCCTTTCTGTGTTAGTAACCTAGCGAGGAATCATGATTTCATAGCATAGAATATGTTCAGTGTTGTACAGTTAGGAAATTACTACAGATTAAGGAAGATTTGTGTGCTGAACAATTAGCCAAAGAGTTTTCTCCTATAACATCCAACCCATAGATTAAATAGATTTCAATAGGTGAGGGTTCAAGAGGAGGGAGAGATTACCACTCAGTCATAAGAAATAAACTTCCTTTTCTGCTAAGCCAATGGTCATCAAAATACAGTCTCATACCAGTATTAAATCCTACCTGGAAAAACTCAAAGTACCAAACCTTACATACTTTATTGCCAACAGGGCTTGGCAGTCCATGCCAGTGGTTTAGCTTTCCAGGTGAGTCTCAGTCATGCTACAACTCGAGAACCCCATGTGTTAAGCTGGTAGTGGGAAATGAGGGGAGTTGTATGTAAGAAGTTGCAGTTCACCAAAATATTTTCACATACACTGCCACGTTTTAGTATCATGAAATACTCTGATAGCTTCCTTGGCATTTTCTGATTTCTTCTCTGCTTTTCCAGGGAGACTCTGAACTACTTTCTGGAAGATAAAATTGAGGTTAAAAACAAGTGAAGGAAATTGATTTCCAGAAAGAAAATGATAGGATTTACCAGAAAAAAAAAAAATGTGTGGGTGAATCTTCTCAAGCAGAAAGTAAGGTCTCGGTAAGTCCTTCCACCATGAGAGAGTTCAGAATCAGGTGACTAAAGCTTTGCCCTGCTTCCCTGTGCTCATAGCCCATATCCTATCCCTACCTCTGCTCATTTACAACCAGACACTGAATTTGGAGAAGGCTGGGTTCCAGTTTTAGATTCATATTTGGGTGAAAAGTGTCTTTGGCCAAGTTAATAACTTCTCAGAGATTTATACACAAGGTGGAAGGATTGTCCAGTGTACATGACAGCCTGGGGTACAGTGGGCTACTGCACGTATTCAGTAAATTGTAGAAAAACTGAGTGGGAAAGATGATCATGTTGGGGCATCAGTCAAGCTGCAGGTCTTGTGGGGATATCAGAATCTCAGCAGCCCCTTGCTGCTGGCTTCTCCCCAACTGTGGGGGCCAGTAATACTGTGCTTTTCATCCTGGGCTGGACATCACCACAGAGTACAGCCAGAGCAGACCTGGAGAAGAGCAACCCAGTGTCCTGCCAGCTTAGTTTTCTAGGCTGTGGGGTGCTTTGTATAGCCTTCTGCTTAAATTGTGGTTTTCATTGTTAATGTTTTTATGCTTCCCAGGTGTCTTGAGCAAACAGCAATGTCTTTAAAAATTCCAAACCTTACATTTCTGGCAACATACAGAAAGAGGACATTAAAGCTAACCCTGGTGACGCTTCCATTACACTAGTTCAGCAGTCTCAGAAGGGTGAGACTGCTGCTCTGAGTAGTGTTCCAGAGCTCACTTCTCTCCCTCTCTCTCTCTCTCCTGCTCTCACTTATTTCATTCTTGTGCCAGATGCTACCTACTTCCAAAGATGCTTTCTCCAGTTATTCCCACCCCACCAGGGACTTTCTACCCACAATGTTTTACATTTTTTTTTTGTGGGTACCGGGGGGTCTACCTCAGGACCTCGCGTGCCAAGAGGCACCCATGCCGCTGAGCGATATCACCGGCCCCTTTTTCATATGTGGGATCCGGGAGTCGAACTCGGGCCCTCGCGCTTGCCAGGCAGGCGCTTACGCCGCTGAACCATCTCACCGGCCCATCTGAACCATCTCACCGGCCCTGTTTTACATTTCTGCCAGAACCACAGGCAAATCCTGTGCTGCAGAGAACCTTACTGAAACTTGATGTTAAGTTCTCTTCTAACCAGCACTCTCTGCCTTGGTCCATGATTTATTGTCTGCCCTTCTTCGTGTACTTAGTATAGTATTAAAAAGAAAAATTGACCCTAGTTGAGGGTTTCCTACATGCTGAATACGGTATTCAGTATTTCATGTGCATTTTTCCATTTAATCTTCACTTCCATGGTAGTTTTCATCTTCTCATTTTAAATCTGAGGGCAAAAGGTCAGTAAGTAACCCTAAATTCTACAGATAACCTGCAGCAGGACTAAAATCAGAATCCATATTTCACTTCTCTCCACAACCCTGAGCACTGTGACCCCTTGTTTGGGCAGTGGTCAACATGCAAACTGTGAAATGTGTACTCTGGTTTTCTTTGGTCACTGTTAGAGATAATTGGTTAACTTATATAGGAATGTTCTTCTGGCAAATAGGTTGTCCATGAGTACAAACTGTATAAATGACCAACCTAGGACTCAAAGCTGATGACATAACTTGGATTGGGGAGTTACTGTATGCTTTAATTATTTTATTTTTATAATAAAATTTTTGTTTAATAGTAAAACAAAAATGAAATTATTTTATTTAAAATATATATATATATCTTCATTATATTAATAATAGCAAACATTTATGTGATGCTTCCAATGTTCCAAGGCTTATTCCAAGAACTTTGTATATAATAACTAATTTAATTTCACAACAACTTGTGAGATAGGCACTATTTACTATCTCTGTTGCACAGATAAGGGAACTATAGCACAGGGAAATTAAGTAATTACTGGAAATGAATTTTAACACAGTGTCTAATTCAAGAGCCCATGTGTTTAGTCACTCAGAGCCCACCATACTCATCCACATCACTTTCTCTCTCCTGCTGCCTGTCACTTGTCTTCAAGATAAAGGAACCATCCATATAACTCCCTACTAGGTCAATTCATGACTTTAGTTAACATGTTTCCTTGTCTTTCTTTTCTGTTTTCACAGTCCTCTTGCAACAGAGAGCAGAAACACAGAAACAACACCCAGGATTTAGAGGCAGATTTATTTACATCGACGAGCACTGATCGGGATCATTTCCAGAATATCAGGCCCTGATCTCTGGTGGTCTAGGGCTTATATGAGATAAGCAAGCAGGAAGTACAGAGGCAGAATGGCTCGTCAATTGGGGTTGGTTTATACAATGTGCATCATAGTGACCAGCTATGCATCGCAGTAACCAGCCATTTCTAAGAGACAGAAGCAACGGGAACTGGAACAGGAGATATTACCTGGGCAACTAACAAACTGAAGTATGCTGGTGGCAGGGGAGAAGGCATTTTCTGTTACACTCTACTCATATTATCTGAAGAAGGGTTGGTGGCTGTTTTTTATCAAAGGTAGCAAAATGTTTGGTACTTAGTCTATTTACCCCCAGCTTTGGGACTTGGTTGCTGATTCTAGGATAACAGTAAGGGATTATAGTTCAAGTGTCAGAGGATTTTTCCTAAAGAAAAACTAGCTTTGTTGGAAAAATAATAAATACTAATCTTGTTCAATTTCCTGGTAAAATATGATTAAACCTTTGTAGAAGGCACAATTTGTTACAGGAGTTTGGTAGAAACACTCCAAGCAGTGAAACCATGACGTTGGTTTGAGTGATGGAGGATGAGCAGGTAGTCCCTCATGGGCCATTTTCCTCATAGGATCGTACAACACTTGCGTTGAAAGGTTGTTTCAGATCATTAAATGTGAACCATTTAAGTTCCTAAATGAAAAGAGAGCAGTGTTTGTCTTTCAAGATGACACAGTTAATGTTTGATCCAGGATTTACTAGGATCCTGACTCTTAGAGCACGTGGTTCCCAAATGTTGTGACACATCTAACTTCCAATGCCATTTCCCAACCAATTACCATCCTCAACTTGCTCAGCTTTCCAGGTGAGAGCAGAGACATGAGACTTCGTATACAAGCTTGGGTATCATTTAAAACATGTAGGCCCTTACCTGGTGTTGATGACTTGCCAGAAATGATTAGTAATTCCCTCTGCCAGTTATTGAACATTCCCAGTCCAAATAATATTCAGTGCATACTGCCATATATATACAACACACTGGTTTCCTTCCCCACATTTTCTATCAATATGTCCAGTCTCCTTTGCATTAACTCTTTCTCTTTTCTAATATTTTAATTGCAATTATGCATAAACACTGAAGAAAATAGCAAAAGTTTTGAGACCATCCAGCCCTTATGTTATTATTTAACCTTTGCAGAGCTGTTTGCAGAACATTTACATGCTAATTAACTTCTTCACCAGTCTTCTTGGAAAGATGCCAGCTATTTATTGCTAGGCCCAAGTAATAGACTTTGATCATGAGGATCTTGTAGGGCTGGGGAGGACTTCGAAAGGTCATAGAAGTATGTGTCCTGCTCCTAGAAAAGCCTGAAGTGAGGCTGTCTTAGAGTCCTTCTAGCTTCTGAGGTTCAATTCTCTCTCGTACATTGTGCTTCTAAATTCTCTAGGAGTAACAGGTGCCAACAGCTGCCTGCAATCCCTTCTTTCCAGGCAGAAATTTGAAGTATGAGCATCAGCTTCTTGCATTTTATTTTGGTTTCTCAGATTTATCCATTAAAAGTCAGCATCTCCAACTGGTCAAGTTACAAGCTAGGTGAGAAATCATCATGACGTGTGTTCAACAGAGCTCTCAGTTACTGGATTCTATAAATTGACTTAGTGGGATTTTAAATACACACTCTTACAGAAAAGAAATGGGAAGGATAAAGAAACTTACATTTGTTATATAGAGCAGCTATCAACTAATCATTTTTCTAGACATGTTACATAGTTGATTTCCATTAGTTAACAACAAGCATCTTTGATAGATTTTCCCCCTATTTTTTAGAAGTGAAGAATCTAAGGCTGAGAGAAATTCTTTAACTCACCCAAGGTCCAAAAGCTCTGAAGTAGAAAACTGCAATTTTAAGTGCACTGGGTTGACTCCAAAGTCAGAACTCTTTGTGGTGCAACAGTCCTAGCAGCTTTGAGAGATCAGGGGTGTGAAGGTTGAAAAGACACCTTTTTTGTTGACTTCCCAGCATTCAACTCCCCTTAATCTGGAAGCAACACAAGTTTTCCATGAAGAACCTAACTGCTTTCAATTTGCCTGATATTGCTGGAGCTATTTGCTCCCTCGATCTCAAGGGAAAAGTATAATCATATGTCTCAGAGATGGCCAGTGAGAGTAACATGTCCCTAACCACAGAGATCAAGAAATTGACATTCTTCATTTAAACACTGAGTTAAGTTCCTGTGACTAGGTGGTTGCTAAATGAGGAGTGATATAAAGTATGTACAATATTCAGAACAAAAAAATGGTCAAAGGAAACTTGATGATTTTGCTTTTATTTGTGTAACTTTTACATGCAGTTACTGTAATATATAACAGAACATAAAACTATAGTACTGTACTGTACAGTACCATCAGCAAAAAATACAGTATGTACTCTTTTACTATTCTTTATTTGATTGTATTATTTTTAAATTTTATTTTACTTTTAAAAATTATCTTTTTTTATTCTTTGCTGTTTTCCTCCTTCTATAAAATTTCCCCTAGATATTTATAGCATTATTTTACCTTTTTTTCTTTTATGAGCGTGTCTATGTTTGTGCTTCTTTTCTTTCTCCTATTTTTCTTCCAATATAGTTTATAGGGGGCCAGGGAATTCTCCCTTGTTCCTTTATATCTCTCCTACTGTTATCCATATCCCTTCTTCTGCCTTATTTCTCCCGTGTTTTATTCATTCTCAATGTTTTCTTTTCTTTTCTCTTGCCCTTTTCATTTGTGTTCCTCTAACTTTTTCTCTAATATTTATAACAATCATAGAGTTTTTTTCCCATTCCCATTTTTCATTACCAATTTTGAAGTTTTCCTTATTATTCCCTTCTAAGCATATAACATTCCCTTATCATCACTAGGATCCATTCCCCCCACTTCCTTTTTCCTCCTTCCCGTACCACAGAACAGAGGATTAAAAAAAACCTCTTTTTCTTTTTTCCTTCTCTTCTCCCTCTGGCAATACCTACTCCCAACACCCTGGGGACCCTAGTTAACTGATTCTATAAAATTACTGTTGAATGCTGTTTTTCACCACTAAAGGAGACACAACCATTGCATTTAACACACATTAACTATGGGCCAAGACTTGGGTTGGCAAGATGCTTACATTATAATTGTGGAGTTCTTCTCTATGCTAAAGAGACACCCAATATAGGGTTTCATGGTATGTTATTTTTCAACTATCTCTGATAGTTTTCACTGTAATGGATTAGACTGTTACTACTGTAGCTGATTTAATTGTGTAGAAATAACTGTGACTCAGCAGACAATTTAGTGCAAGTGAATCTGTCTGTCAAATCCACCATCACACCCAGGGAGAGGAACAGCAAGAGTTTGTACTCAAGAACTTTGACTGAATCAAACTCTGCAAGAATGCCTGCAACATGGCAGAATGAAGTCCTGACCCTGAGTTGACTTCAGGACTGTGGTGGAGGAATTAAAGGAGTTATTGGGGTGTGAATACTCAGACTCTGGCAAAGAAGCTACTTGGGAATCACATATATAATGTCTCATTGGAATATTTAATCTGTGTTCCCATCGGACATCTTACTGGTTTAAGTTTTTGTATGTTTCTTGATTTATTTTGTAATGTGGGGTTATGCTATGTTCTTTTGTGGTTTCCTGTGTTTATTAGGTCATTACTTTTGTGTATTTGTTCTTTCATTGGCTCTGATTTAATAGTTGTCTAGGTTCTCTCCTTCATCTCAGCTTTCTATCTAGTTTCTTGGGCTCAAATCCCTTAGACAATATTAACATTTTAGAATTCTTTTTCCAAACATGTAAATTCCTCCTCTCAAGTATTTAAATCCCCCATACTTAGCTCCCTCACACTCACTCCTATCTTCTGTAGTATTATTCTTTGATCCTCTCCATCATGAGCCTTTGGCTCTTCCATATCTTATCTAGCTTATTGTCCTACCTATCGGCAAGTTCTGACAACCATGTAATTTTCCTCAATCACAAACTAGAATCCCTTTCTCCTATATCTCAACCTTTCCCCCACAAAATATCCTCTGAAAACTCTCAATACTAACCCTTCAACTCAAGTAAAAATACTCCAAGAAAATCAGATCCCACATCAACCTTTTCTTCTCATCTACCACTATTCCTTTCTTCCAACCTCCCTCTTAATTTCTAACACTCCACATCCAACCACCTTCATTCTCCCCACTCCACCTCACCTACTTCACTGCAGAGCAACCACAAATAATAAACTGTCATAGAGTGCATAGAGAATAGGCAATGGTGAGGGGAGTGTAACTGCAAGGACTATCACATAGAAGAGTTGTAAGATTGAATCTGTAGATGCTGTTATAACCAGAAGTAATTCTTTTGGAAAAACATAAAGTAAATAACAGAAGGAGTAAATACTAGCACAGGACCTACAAAGCTGAAAAACATTCATTGGGAGGCAACATCCTACTAAAAATCTCCATGTAAGCCACAAACTGTCCTCAATTCTCTAGTACCCAAACTGCACTAATCCCCCACCCCAAAAAAGGAAGGGAAAAAAGGGGGCCATATATAATTTAAAAGGAGATAGATAGATGATAGATAGATAGATAGATAGATAGATAGATAGATACAGATAGATAGAAATAGGACAATAGTGAAGCAAGGAAATAGAAGCTCTCCAAAACCCCCTCAACTCTCCCAAAGCAGAGCAAGGAGTCGCAAAGCAAGAAAAAAACAAATACCATGTAGCAGAAATCTATGAAAAGTTTTTAGAAAGGTGAAGAAAATAGATGAGTTCAAATAGGAAATGAGCCAAAAAAGTATAGCAATTTTGCTCAAAATGCCCAGAGTGAATTTCAGGGAAATAATTAAAGAACTGGATGAGCTAACCAAAACATTTCAAAATCTGAATGACAGATTTAACAAGGTTATAGAATCCTTGAAAAATATCAGACAAAAATACCTGAAATAAAAAATGAATAGAATTTACACACTGCAGAAATGACCAATGTTAAGACAGAGTGTTTGATACGGAGGACAAAATAGTGAATTTGAATAAGAGCTCAAAGAAGCCAAAAAGAAAACATGAGAGCAAAATACTATCCAGCAGCTACTACATGACAAGAAGACCAATATAAGACTAATCAGAATTAGGGAAAAACTAGAAGATAGCATAAAGGGATTCACCAACATGCTTACAGAAATCATGGAAGAAAATTTCCAAAATATAAGAAAAGAGTTAATGTACAAGTAAGCAATGCTTGTAGAACATCAAAAAATTGTGATGAAAGGAGAAGTTCACCAAGGCATATCCTTATTAAATTATCAGACATCCTGCAAAACAAAAAACAACAACAAAAAACCCCCAAAATCATAATTTTAAAATCAGCTAGAGAAAAACAGAAAATCACATATAAAAGTAAAACAGGAGACTTCTCAACACAAATCTAAAGGCCAAAAGTGCTTGGAGTGAAGTATTTCAATACTGCCAATCCAGATTAACTTACTCAGCAAAGCTATCCTTCAAAATGGATGGAGAAATAGGATATTTCCATGTAAAAGACCATCCCAGAAGATATATTATTACTAAACCAGCTCTAGAGAAAATAAGAATATTCTTGACAGAAATAACAAATCAGATACAATTAAAAACACAGAGAAAACTAGTAAGGTCAGTTGATAAACAGCAACAAAATACGTCAGGAAAAGAAAAACAAAGGATACATCAACAGATGAAGACAATGATAACAAATAACCAACACATCTCAATAATACATCTCAGTGTTAATGGCCTCAACTCTCCAATTCAAAGATACGGACTGGTGACCAGATAAAAAACAGAATCCAACAATGTGTTGCTTGCAAGAAAGTTATCTAATCCAAAGAGATATCCATAGTTTAAAAATTAAAGGATGAAAAACAACATTTCATGAACCAGGACTCTGGAAACCAGCAGGGGTAGCAATTCTAATAACAGATATGGTAAACTTCAAGCTAAAACTGATCAGAAGAGACAAAGGTCACTGCAAACTAGTTAAGGGGAAAACCAGCTAGAAGATATAACATTTATAAACATATATGCACTGGACATTGGAATACTTATTTTCATAAAACAAAAACTGTTGAAATTAAAAGATCCATAAACACTAACACAATCATAGTAGGGGATTTTAATAACCTAGGATTGCAAAGAGATAGATCAACTGAACAAAAAACCAATAAAAAAGTTTCAGGGCTGAACCATACCCTTGAACACATGGACTTAATGGATATATACAGAGTTTTCCAGCCCTCTACAATAGCGTATACATTCTATTGCAGCACTTGGTATTCTCCCTAAAAGAGACTATACGCTAGCCCACAAAGCCTGTGTAAATAAGTATAAAAGAATAGAAATTCCCCATGCATACCATCAGACCACTGTGCAATGAAAATAGAAATCAATGACAGATAAAATTTTGGAAAAGGGAAATGCTCCTGGAAAATTAACAATATATTCTTAAACAACCAGTGGCTCACAGAAGTAATCAAAGAAGAAATTAACAATTTCTGGAAGTTAATGACAATGATGGTACAACTCATCAAAACCTCTGGGACATTATGAAAGCAGTTTTAAGAGGAAAATTCATCACAATCAATGGTCATATTAGGAAAACAGAGTAAGTGCAAACAGACAACCTTATAAGAAATATTAATATACTTGAGAAACAACAACAAACCAGCCCCGAACTGAAATTAAGGAGAGAAATTATAAAGATCAGAGTTGAAGTCAATGAAATTGAGACTAAAAAAAGAGCAGTAAAACAATAAAAAAATTGAGGAGCTGGTTCTTTGAAAGAATAAATAAAATAGCCCCATCCAGACTTACCAAGAGAAAAGAAGAAAACTCACATCAATGCAATTAGAAATGAAAAAGGTGAAATCACAAAAGATACTGTGGAAATTCAGAAAATAGTCACTACTTCAAAAAATTATATCTCCCAAAATTAGCAAATGTTGAAGAAATGGACAGATTCCTAGACACATACAAACTACCAAAACTAACCCAAGATGACATAAATATGCTTAACAACACAATAATATGCAAAGAAATTGACTCAGTAATAAAGATTCTACTAACAACGACAACATAAAAAGCCCAGGACCTGGTGGATTCACTGCTGAATTCTACAAAACCTTTAAGGATGTTATGTGACCAATACTCCTCAAGCTCTTCAAAGAAATTGAAAAGAATGGAGTGCTCCCAAACTCATTTATGGAAGCCAATATCACACTGATGCCCAAAGTGGATAAAGACCCAATGAAAAAGAAAACTATAGGCCAATCTCCTAATGAATGTAGATGCAAAAATTTTCAACAAGATATTAGCAAATAGAATGTAGTGCATTATCAAAAAGATCATACATCATGATCAAGTAGGTTTCATCCCAGAGATGCAAGAATGGTTTGACATACGTAAGAAAATCAGTGTAATATATCACATAAACAGAAGCAAGGTAAACCATATGATTATATCAATAGATGCAGAAAAGGCTTTCAACAAAATCCAACACATCTTCATGATAAAAAATAAAGCCTGAAGAAAACAGGTAATAGAAGGACCATACCTGAATATGATAAAAGCTATATATGACAAACCAATAGCCAGTATCACACTAAAAGGGGAAAAACTAAAAGCCTTCCTCCTAAAATCAGGAACAAGACAAGGATGTACACTCTCAGCTCTTCTATTCAAAGTAGTACTTGAAACATTAGACAGAGCAATTAGGCAAGAGAAAAAAATGAAAGGAATACATATAGGAAAAAAAAGAGCTCAAATTATCATTATTTCAGATTATGATACTCTACACAGAAGACCCAAAGAACTCCACCAAAAACTTCTTAGAATTAATAACAAACTTTTCCGATGTAGCAGGATACACACACAAAAATTATTAGCATTTGGGTACACCAACAATGAATGGGATGAGAAAGAAATTGTGAAAATAATACAATTCACAGTAGCTTCAAGAAAAATGAAATACCCAGGGATTAACTTAACCAAGGAAGTGAAAGACCTCTATAAAAGAAAACTACAGCACTCTGAAAAAGGAGATTGAAGAGGATATCAGAAAATGGAAAGTTGTCCCTTGCTCCTGGATAGGCAGAATCAATATTATCAAAATGACCATACTCCCAAAACTGTTATACAGATTCAATGCAGTACCAATCAAAATACCAACAGCATACTTTACATATCTTGAAAAAATAATCCTAAAATTTGTATGGAACCAGAAGAGACCCAGAATAGCAATAGCAATTTTAGGCAACAAGAGCAAAGCAGGAAGCATAGCAATACCTGACTTAAAGCTATAGCACAAAGCAATAGTACTAAAAACAGCATAGTAATAGAACAAAAACAGATACATGGATCCATGGAACAGAATTGAGGATACAGAAAATATCCAGACACATTCAGGTACTTAATCTTAGGCAAAGGGGCCAAAAGCATATGTCTGAGGAAAGACAGCCTATTCATTAAGTGGTTCCCAGAAAACTGGTTATCTCTGTGCAGAAGATTTAAACTGGAGCCTTATCTCTCACTGTACACTAAATTAAAATCAAAATGGATCAGAGATCTAAAGATTAAAACAGAAACATTAAACCTACTGAAAGATGAAATAGGTAAAACACTTGAAGACATAGATTAGGAAAAGATTTTTGTAAACAAAACCTCAATTGCACAGCAAGAATTAACAAATGGGATTATGTTAGACTAAAAAACTGTGTGCAGCAAAAGAATAAATCAATAGAATGAAGAGACAGCCCACAGAGTGGGAAAACAATCTGCCGGCTACTCCTTAGACAGAGGACTATTACCTAGAATACACAAAGAACTCAGAAAAATTAAACCACCTAAAATTAAAGATCCAGTCAAGAAATGGACAAGAGAAATAAACCAACACTTCACAAAAGAAGAAATACAAATGGTCATCAAATATATGAAAAAATGCTCAACATCTCTGCCCATTAGAGAAATGCAAATTAAAATAATGTTAAAATTCCACCTTACTCTGGAAAGAATGGCAATCATTAACAAATTAAATAAAAACAACTGCTGTCATGGCTGTTGTGAAAAAGGAACCCTCATTCATTATTGGTAGGAATGTAAACTGGTACAACCATTATGGTATTCAGTATGGAGATTTCTCAAATAACTGAAATTCCATATGACCCAGCTATCCCCCTTATCAGTACAGTATCTTCCACAAAGATCTTAAGACATCATACTAAGTGATACATGCATGCCAATGTTTATAGCAGCACAATTCATAATAGCTAAATCCTGAAAGCAGCCTATATACCCATCAATGGATGAGTGGATAAAGAAAATGTGGTATCTATATATAATGGAAGAGTACTTGGCTATAAAAAATGACAAATTTGAGACATTTCTAGGAAAATGGATGCACCTGGAAAACATACCAGACACACAACCTTAAGTATTATATGGTACCTCTTATTTGAGTGAAGCGAAGTACAAATAAAGAGAATAGTAAAGAGTGGATAGAAGGGGAGTAGGAGATGGATCTCTTGAAATATGGAAATGATCCAAGGGAAAAAGCATGAGGGGGGAGGAGGGGAAAGGGAAATAAGTAGAATAAAGATATGCCACGTACAGGAACGTAATAGCATCAATTAATGTAGACATTAATTACATGCCATAATGTGAACTAAGATTAATAATATCAACAAGAATAAAAAATAAGATAGAGGAAATGGAATAGGAGGGAAGAATGGGGAAGCAAGGGGAAAGGGATTACTAAGAAAAAGAAATAAGCTGTAGTATTTACATGTAACCACTTCCTAAGATGACTGTAAACTGCATGAATAACATTTTTTAAAAATCTTAAAAATAAACCTTACCATAAAAGAAAAACCAAAAAAACCAAAAAGTAAAGAAATACACCCCCCCCAAAAAAAACAGCTAGTAACATACCTCATATATTGGGATGATTAAAGAGTTAATGATGTAGAAAATATTAAAACAGTATCTGACATGATAAATAGTCAATAAACATTAATCATCAACACCACCATCATTATTAATTACTGTTATTATTGCTATTACTGTCATAATTTTAAGAACTATTACTCCCTTACCAACTTCAAAGCATTATGTGAAAATCAAATGAGATACTAATTGGCAAAGTATTTTTGAAAAGTGTTTTTTAAGTATCACAACAATTTAAAATATTGTTTCTGGGGCCGATGAGATGGCTCAGCGGTGTAAGCACCTGCCTGGCAAGCATGAGGGCCCAAGTTTGACTTCTGGAACCCACATACAAAAAAAGGGCCGGTGATATCTCTCAGTGGCACCGGCGCCTGCTGGCGCGCGAGGTCCTGAGGTCAACCCCTGGTACCCACAAAAAAATAAATAAATAAAATAAAATATTGTTTCTGAAAAATTCTCACATGTATATTTTTAACAAAACTAATTATATTAAGCATTCAGTGAGTCCTAAATGGACAGACATGGTAGATAAATCTTTTCATAAAGGAAAGAACAGCATGTATGACTTTTTTCAATGAATCAGACCTTGTATAAGTCAGTTGGCTAAAAGAGGAGCACATCTGCTCACTCTGACGTTCACGCAACATGCTGCAATATTGATTTAAAGTGAAACTTTTCATTAAAATAATAAAACTGAGAGAAAAACAGAAACCAGTATTTTTCTTGGCTGGAATCCTTGGGAACCCTGAATACTCCCACCCAAATATACCATTGTCATATTTTCCTATGTAAATGCTTTTTTGTCTTCTTTTGAGATACTTTTTTTGTGGAGCAAGGTTATTGAAAAAAAGCTCTCCCATAGTTCTTTAAAATTATGATTATGGTTATTTAAAAGCTCTATAACTATGGTTATTTAAAAGCTCTCCCATAGCTCTTCAGTAACCTCAAATTGGGCTGGGAAATATCCTTTTTTGTTAAACAGTGGGAGGAAATGACTTATTTCACCTTTTAAAATATGAGCACCAGTTTTTATTGATGAAACACAAACTAAGCAGATCTCAGGGTTGCTGTTTCTGGTTTGGTTTCACACGTGGGATCTAAAGTATTCCTATCTATGATTTGTCAGGCCCTAGGCCAAGAGCTGGAAAAGGAATGTAAATAAGGTATTTTTACTTTGAATGCATATACTATACAGTTAAGTGTTGGAAACAGAGAGGTAATTCAGTAAACACTGAATAGTTTAATGAATATTTTAATGGTTCTATTAAGAAAATGCTATAGAAACACAAGAGTATCCTGTTATCCTGATTGATGGGGTGAGGGAATGAACTATGCCAGAGGGAAATGTTACAGAAGCTAAACATTGCAAAAAAGGTAACTAAACAGAGCTCACTAAGGGAAAATGGGTGGTAATGTCAGAGAAAGGGAATAGTGTGTGCATATGTGTGCAGATACAATATAGTCCACTCAGGTCAAGGATTTTGTTTTGGTCAATTACTCTTTATTGAAAGAACTTCAGGTGTTCCTTATGTTTAAAGGAAAGAGTGTTTTAGAGTAGAAGGAAATTCAACTGATGTTCTTTTGGGGCCCTGTGTGATGGGCTAAGGCATTATCTCTTTACCTGAATGTGTTCTAGCCAGGGATCCTTTGTAAGGAGAGTGAGGGAGAGGCTGGAAGGCAGCCAGCTTGCAGAAAGGGAAACTGGTTAGAAGACCGAGACATTAGTTCAGGTGGCAAGACCCTCACCTATGATAAGTGAAAGCAGAAGGTATGAGCATGTGAAGACAAGTAGAAAGTTTCTATGAAAATGGATCATTAGCTGGATGTGTTCAGTGGAGGGTCAAGCTGGGAAATAGTAGATCTGTGCTGTCCAACATAGTAACCACAGTGATGTGCTGCTGATGAACACTGGAGACATGTTCAGTACAATTTCAGGTAAGTACAAAATATACAGCTAATTTTGAAACTCATTATGAGAAAGGAATCCAAAATATCTTTGTAATTTTGGATTTTGATCATGCTGAAATTATCATAATTTGTATAAATTAGATTAAATAAAATAGGTTATAAAAATAATTTTACTTGTTTTTTACTTTTTAAATAAGACTACGAAAAATTCTAAAATTTCCTATGTGGCTCACAGTTCATGTCATATTTGTAATGGACAGCACTGATCCAAAATGATTAGGGGTCTGTCACAGGGAAATTGGGGAATATGTTGTTATTCAACAAAGTGGACTGGCTTTCACCAAGAGTTTTCAAAGGTTTGGATATGGAGATGCAGGCTAGAGAAGCCCTAGAATGTTGTGAGCAGTGCGTGTTGTGTGATACAAGTTAAAGCTCAGAAAACCAGAATGCTGATAGAAATATGGACAGTAAAGACCAGGCTCAGAAGGTTTCAGTTGGGAATAAGAACTCCACTGGTAGTTGGACTAGAGGCCATGTATGTATACTCTGGCAAAAAAAAAAATTGTATACATTTTGCTCATGTCCTAAAACTTTATTGGAGACTGAGATAAAGGGCAGTAAACTAATTATTCTGGTGGAAGAAATTCAAGGTAGCCCAATGTTCAGGCTGAGGCATGGATAGTGCTGTCTGCTTTCAGTTGGATCTACAATGAAAGTCAGAGGCAAATGGCAATGCCAAATGATTTAAAAAGTTTGCAGTTTTGTCAAAATGAAGTGCCTCCGAAGTTGGGGCATGGGAGAATGTGGTTGCTAAAAAATTAGCATTAAAAAGAAGCCAAGTACTTTGTACAGGGACAAGAAGACAGATACCTTGAATTCATCTCAGAAATCAGCAAGACTCCACACACTGTAAGTTGAAAGGTACAAAACTGTAAATCTTTCATGTAAGAAGAGAGTCCTTGGGATACCTCCTAATTCAAGGATGCTTAGGGAAGTATATCACTGAGTTCAGCCATCTGGGAACTCAGAGGCTGCTGCAGCCATGGGAGCCTGACTACTGCTCAAACTGACCTTGACATTACCCATGTGATGCTGGTTTTTCAGGCATGCAGGCTGTAAGAGTTATGGTGCCATGGATACTTCCTTGCAGTTTTCAGGAAAAGGTCTAGGAGGCCAGGCAAAAGTGTATGACAGGGTCACAGTCATTGCCAGGATCTCATAAGAGGGTAGTAGGTTAAACTGTGGGAGTGAAACTGAAAGTTCAGTGGTAACCCCAAGAAATTGAAGGTGTCAGAAACACAGGTCAACTGCTGAGGAAGGCTGCAGGTAGTGAATGGAGCCGCCCAAGTTAGTGTCCATGTCGGCTGCTACTGAAAATGCCATGGGTGGGGTTGGGATGGGAGCAGGGGGCAGCTCAAACTCTTGGAACTCATGTCATACCACAAGTAGTACTGGGTGCTGGGCAAGCAGCTAAAGATTTAATTGTTTACTCTGCTGGGTTTTGGTTTTGCTTTGGTCCAATTTCTCTCTATTACCCTATTCTTTCCTTTTAGAATGGGAATGTTTACCCTGTGCCACTGTATGTTGGAAGTATTTAATTTTTTACTTTTACAGGAGCTCACAACTAAGAGTTTGCCTTGCCTCAGAATAGGCTTGGGACTTGGACTTTTCAGCAATGCTGGAACTGTTAAGACTGGTGACTTTTAGATGTGGGCTAAATGCATTTTGTATAATGAGATGGACACCAGCTTTTTAGAGGGTTAGGGAAAGAATGCTATGGTTCAGTTCTAAAATATCCTTCAGAAATCTCATATTTGGAGCTGAGGCCTAGTCAGAAGGGGCAGATCAATGGGGGCATGAACTGAAAGGGAGTATTCTCAACCCCAGCTCCTCCTTTCTCTTTCTTCTTCCTGGCCATCATGTAGTGAGGAGTTTTCCTCTGTCATGCTGTTCTGCCATGAGGTTTCTGCCTTTGAGCCAGGCAATCGTGAACTCAACCCACTGAAACTGTGAGACAAAATAAGCCTCTCCTCTTTTAAACCGGGATGTTGAGTATTTTGTCCCAGCAATGTAAAAACTAATGTACTCTACTCTGTAGCTGAACAGTGAGCAATGGAGAGCTCACCAAACATCCAGCTCCTAAACTTAACCACAGAACCAGACTTACTCACTGCTCCTTCTACTTTGACCCTGAGCTAGATACTCTTATAGTTGTGCTCTATGAAATCAGAAGAGTTCTTCTCCTCTAACTTCCGACATCATTATCATCATCAACATCATCATCTTTCCTAACAATAGAATTTATATCAAAATATTTTATCTGTGCAGTCCTGCATCCAGTTTCTTTTGACAAAAAGATAAGATTCAAGCTAATTAGTCAGTGTTAACCACCAAAAGCAGCATTTGGAATCTTTTGGCTTCTCTACTACGGAAACAGAAAAGGGAAAATCCTGTAGGAGACCACGTGACCTTCTAATCCTCCTAAAGGAAGATGGCAGTGGAAGCAATATACTAAAGGAAGTGCTTACACCTGGATAGAGTTTGATTTAATTTTAAAACATTAGAACTTCATGTTTTAAATTTCTTTGAAGAATATAGACAACATATAAGCCTAGGGGAGGTTAAATTATAGACAGAAGCTCCCAAACATTGAGCTATCCAGTTAGGAAGGGACTGTTGGTAGTGAGGTAAAGGAAGTAGCATTCTCCAAAATGCTGCAGACAAAATGTTCAGGCAGTCTTGTTCAGTCATTTCTGTTTCCTAAGAATCCTTAAATGCCCTTTTCTAAAGGTGAACACCTATCTGTGCAATAAGTAGTTAGTTGCTGTCTTTGTTACTTTTATCTCATTGCTGAGACAAAATACACGACACCCAAGGTTAAAGGAGGAAAGGTTTATTTAACTCACAGTTTGTAGATGTTTCAGTCCATAATCAGCTGGCTCCAAGGCAGGGTGGCATGGCAGACAGGCATCGCTGGAGAGAAACAGTTGATAGCAGGCAGAAGACAGCAAAACAATGAGGGAGACAAAGCCTCTTTCTGTCCCTTATATTGTATCCAGGCTACCAGGATTAAGGTGGTTCCAAATTAATCAGTGGACTGATTAGTAATCACCCACCCTTAGTCCTAGCACCATTAGTCCTAGCATTGCACCATGAATCAGTCACACACTCTAGATCCAGCCACCTCTGAAAAAAATCCACACCCACGACTTATGAGGCACAAGCCATAATATTCCACACCTAGACTCCCAAAGACTCATGCACATTCCTTTATGCAAAAGGCATTTATTCCATCTCCAAGACTTGCCAAAGTCCTAACAGTTTCAGCATTGCTGAGAAGTCCAAGTTCAAAGTCTCTCCTGAGAGTTAAGGCAAACTCTTTCTGTGAGCCTCTATACAAATGAAAAGGAAGTTAAACACTTCTAACATTCAATCTCACAAGACGGACATTACCATTCCAAAAGGTACAAATAGGGGGATACAAATGAATGGGGCCAAAGCAAGTCCAAAATCCAGCAGGGCAAACATTAAGTCCTATAGTTCCATGTCTAGCATCTGGTGCAATCTGTGGCAAGATGTGAACCCTGAAGAGCCTGAGTGGTTCCACCCCTACAGCACTTCTAGTGATTGTAGCTCCCAAGGCTTCTCTTGGGCCAGCTCTGCTCCCTTCTTACAGTTTTACTCAGATGATCCATTTTCCTGATTTCTCCAGACCACTTCTGGGGTCTCCACTGCACCTTCAGCTTCACACTCACAGCTTTACACACTGCTCTCTCAGAAGCACACTGCCTGGCCCCCGGCCTTCTTCTGAAATCTGGGTGAAAGCCTTCCTGACCCTACAACTCTTGCATTCTGCATGCACTGCCAGATAGAGTAGTAGCCACCCAGGCTTCCCTCTTTCTTGGCTGCAGGGGTCAAGTGACTATGAACCAAATCCTGAGGAACAACTTCCCCAGGCCACCCCTATTCTGGAACATGGTGCTCTGGGGCTCTCTTTTCAGAACAAAGTCTTCTACCTTTGTGACTCTGAGGATGCAAAGGCTAGAGTCACGTTGGTTCTTGTGATGTCCCCAGGCCATCTTTTCTGTTGTCTTCTTCTGAAATACTTGGCTTTTTCTTGCTAGTCTGTTCAGTGATCAATTTCTCCTTCATTCAATCTTTGCAGGCCACATCTTTACTGGTGCTCCCTTTCTGGCCAAATTCACAATGCTTTGAATCATTTTGCTGAGCTCTTTGCTCTTCATTCTCAACATAAATCTGGCTAAAATCCCCAACAATAGCCATGCCACTGCCTCAATATTAGACTGTCTTAAGATTTCTTCTGCCAGATTCATTAGGCCACTACCCTTAATTTCAGCCTCAAGCAAAGTCTCTGGACATGAGAAAAATGCAGACAAACTTTCTGCCATGGTATAACACACATTGTCTGAAGTCCACCAGCCAAAGCAGTCCTTCTTCCTGGTAGAAACCCCTGAGCCTGGTCTTTACCAGCAGGATTTGTACCAGCTTTCTGGTCTTCTGAGGTCTGGCTAGAATCTCCCATCAGTACTGGCTAAGGTACGAAGGTGTTCCAACTTTACTATTTCAGCCAGCATCTCCAAACCTTTTCAAACTCTTCTCACAAGCCATTCCCAAATGCTCCTATACCACGTGGTCAGGTATAGCCATGGGAAGGACCCTACTTCTCTGGTACCAAATTCTGTCTTAGTTACTTTTCTCATTGTTGAGACGAAATACCCGACACCCACAAGTTAAGGGAGGAAAGGTTTATTTAGCTCACAGTTTGTAGAGCTTTCTGTCCATCATTGGCTGGCTCCAAGGCAGGGTGGCATGGCAGACTGATATTGCAGAGGAGAAACAGTGCAAGGCAGGCAGAAAGAGACAAAACAATGAAGGAGACAAAGGCCTCTTTCTGTCCCTTATATTGTATCCAGGCTACTGGGATTATGGCAGTGCAAAACCAATCAGTGGACTGATTTAGTAATAACTCACCTTAATTCTAGCATCCTTAATTTTAGCATTGGACCATGAATCAGTCACACGCTCTAGATTCGGTCACTCCTGAAAGAGCCCCACCTGAGGCTTTGGTGGGACATCTGGACATAAGCCACAACAGGTGCTAACATCTTTTGTGCTTATTTGTCCATTTCTTGCAATTTAAGGTTTTGCTATGCTGTACCATAGGAATTCTCAGAGTAGAAGTGTGAAAACTTTCTTGAAACCTGACTTCGCCTATAAAGTGTCATCTGCATGGCATTTTTAGTCAGTCTTTCTAAAACATGTTTTCCTTAACTATAAATTAGAAAAAATAATGATAATTATGTGGAGGAGTTTCTTTGAGATTCAATAATAAAATTCTTATGAAGTACTACTGATCACTAGCAGAGATGACTCAGTGACCATCCACACTGTATGCTCCCTTTCCATAGTAACAGTTGGGACATAAATATCTACCAGTGAACTGCATTTCACAGCTTCTTTACATCTAGAGCAGGCCATGCTAGTCCCTCTGACTAGTGACATGTGAATAGAAGTGTGTGGCCACCTTTGGCCTTAGCTGGTGAAGCTTACCTGTATACCTTCTCATTTCACTGGATGATATCCAAGCAACCTTAGAGTTACATAACAGAAATGGATGTTTCCTTAATTTAGGCCTTACATGGGAGGTATTCAAAGAGCCTCACTCCATTTATGACTCTCTTGGAGAAGAGAAAGGAAAAAAAGCATTTTATTGTGTCAAAAAATTATATTTTGAGGTTGTTATAAAGTTAACATAGTCTGATTAATAGATGTACTTAATTTTACTTCCACACGTGAGTCACTAATCTATTATTAACCTAGTTACTAACATGCCATACTTCTCTTTACACAGCATTCCCACCACAGAAGTGATAGGCTTTAACCTCAGTTATTGTTAATAAAAATTCTCAGGAGGTTTTCAGCAAGTAGGCAGAAAGCTGTCTAAGAACACTATAAATTTTATAACTCACAAATCCTATCTACCTCTGTTTTTGCCATTTTATTAGTATGTAATTGAATGATACGTTAGTCAAGGTAGGATCACTATTGTGTAACAAGCACCTAAAATCTCAGCATTTTAACACATTAAATTTTTAGTTTTTCCTTTGGACCGGTTCAGTGGGGTTCTTTGGTGGATTACTTTCCAAGTGGAGATTTGGGAGGGAAGAATCCTTTCATAGTCTGCATCTACCATCTCAAAGAGTCTCAGTGTCCTCTGCGGCATCATGTTTATATCTCTAGCAAATGGAGGAAATCATACAGGATCATCAGAAAAGATTTCATTGACTCAGCCTGGAGTGCCACATTTCATTTCTGTTGCATTCCTTCGGCCAGAACTAAGTCACATGGCCACATTTAGCTAAAAAGGAAGTTGAAAAATGTAGTCTAAGTACATATCCGAGGGAATGTATTAGTATACAGTTGTGACTGTAACAAACTACTACAAATTTAGTAAATTAAAACAGTACAACTTCATCATCTTTCAGTCCTGTAGGTCAGATGCCTTAAAATGAAGCTGCTAGCAGGGCTGCATTCCTTCTTGAGGCTCAACCAGGGAATAAATTTCCTTGTCTTTTCCAATTTCAAGAGGCCACCTGTATTTGTTGACTCATGGCTCCTCCACATTCAAAGATAGCATTGTAATATCTTCAATATCTCTCTCCTCTCTTCTCCTCTCCTGTCCTCTCTTCTCCTCTCTTCTTCTTCTCCTCTTCTCTCCTGCTCTGTCATCACATTTCCTTCTCTTAATCTCACTTTCTTGCTTTCTTCTTATTGAGACCCTTATGATTGTGTTCAGCCAACCCAGCTAATTAGGACAATCTTCCCACCTCAACATTTACTTACTCACATCTGTAGATTTCTTTTCTCTATATTAGGTCACATATTCAAGGGTTCTGTAGTCATCTTGGACCTCATCTGTCAACCATAGAGGGGAAACAGTGTGTGGTAAATATACAGGGCTTCCCACCACAGATTAATTAACTAAAGGAAGATAACAAGAATTGCTCTGGATAGACAAGGATATTATCTTTGATTTTCTTTGACAGCTAACAGTTCCCTAGCACAATCATTAAAATATAAAGAAGAAATACTGACTGGAAAATTCAAACAAAAATGAAACAGCTTCAACTCAGAGAAGACAGGATAAGTGTCCAGCTCTTGGAACTAAATATTAGTATGAGTTTTTAAAAGGAATAGACGGTGGCCAATTGCTAGATGATCTTTGGCTGGCTCTCTTGTCTACGAAAGTAGATGTGTCTCTGCCTCTTAAATTTCTTCCAAGATACAAGCTATGATTTCTATGAAGTGCCTTCAGGTGCTTAACATGAAAAAAATCAGAATTCTTACAGCAGAACATCACCAAAAAGGGCAAAACATGCTTAACACTGTTAGCATTATAAATCATAATTTAAAAATATCTGTGTTCGCAAATTAAGAGGCTTTCATAACACTAATTAAAATATCCTTATTAACTTTTGGCAAGCAACTGCTGTTATTAATTTGTGAAAAAATAGATCTAGAAGGTTGGAAACATTGAAGAGAAAAATAGATCTTGCAAAAAAGAACAATTTATGACGACACTATAAATGTATAATTAGAATCAATTGAATATAACCTTGAGAATGAGAATTCTAGTTAATTCTCAACCTCATAATATTAGCAATATTATTACATGGAACTTTTAAAAATAACACTATTTTACCTTCTCCAGCATTTCATTTGAATTTCACGGTTCTTTTTCATTCTCATAAGGATACCTTGGTGGACACTCTGGATCAGTGTTCTTAGTCACTGACAATGGAATCTGTGGCTATTAATCAAAAGGTGATATGAGATTAAGTCATTTACAGGGACTCAAGCCTAGCTGTTACTTAGTGATGAACAATGCAGCCAAGTGAAACACACAGTCCCTTAGGGCTCTCTACTACAACATCACTGACGATATCATCTACCACTCAACCACTCAACAAGATGATACCACAGCCTGGACCTCAAAGTGTTCCCTATGGCCCAGAGTAGCCAGACATCTGCTTGACAAAAATTGAATATTCTCACAGGTTACTGCTTACATTTGTTCCCTTTCCCTTTACATATGTAGCATTATATTTTGTAATGGTTGATACACTGTGTCAAATTGAGTTTAGAAGTTTAACTAAGTGATTCAGCAGGGGGTCAGGGTCCTCACTTTGTAAACATCCCAAGCTTGTGTAACAGGAGGACAGGAAGGTGGTGTGAGTGCTACACCTACCCGAGGACGGGTAGCCTGCATACAATATAAGGGAGGAAAAGAGGCTTGTTCCCCCTGTTCTTATTCTTGTTGCTTTTGCTCTCTTCTGTCACCTTTAAGTGTTGCCCCTATGCCATGACATCCTGCCTTGGAGCCAGCTGATTATGGACTGAAAACCTCCACAAACTGTGAGCTAAATAAATACTTCCCTCTTTAACTTTGGGTGTCAGGTATTTTGTCTTATCAAGGAGAAAAAGTAACTAAGACATATTTCTATGATAAACTGGATTTCTAGCTTCATGTGAGTTTAACATGTAATTTTTAGCTTGACAGACTCTACAGCCAGGAAAATAAGGTAGAATCTGTATTGAGTCAGATAATCTACAATAGATGCCATAAGTATTTGACTTTCCTTTTTAGAGTGCACACGTTCACACAAAACAAAGCAAAACAGCTAGGGACATAATCTGGTACTGTGAGCTTTTGTCACAATAGAAAATGAGTGAAAAAAAATACATAAGATTCTGAGCACATATCTTTGCCAGCCCCACCATGATTCCCTATCACATCTATGAAAGCTGGGCCTGGCTACTGTCCCATACTGGACAAGTCTATCTTCATTTTACTGCACTGCCATATCTACCTCAGTACTTAATCTCATAAAATGGGAAAAGACAAGAGCTTTGCTCTCGAATATTGCAGAAGCTGTGTGTCATGGAGTGAATGAGGGTAGCAGTCAATGCACTCCATATGTTAGGAGTCTAGGGGTATCCTTCTTCCTATTAGTCTCTTGTCATTGTGGAATGAATCATTCATGTAACCTGTCAAGGAAATGGAGAAAAAGAGAATTTATGTTATACACATTTATAGAATACTCATACATTTATAAAGTGCTCCCTTCCTATACTGTAAGAACCTTGAGAGTTAAGCAGCTATAAGAGAAAAAGAAGGATGATTATTTTCACTTTCAGAGCATTGAAACTGAGGTTTAGATTGAATTATCCATATTTACAGAGCTAGTAAAGAACAAATAACAAAGCAGGTAAAAGAAAATAACCCCTACACTAAACCCTAAATCCCTATTATCAAATAATAAGACTGGTACTTTTTGGATCACTCAAATTTGCATTGCATTGAAGAAAAAAGGAAATACCTGCAGTGTTCATTTAGAATCTTCTGTGTACTAGGTACCATCTTAGACAATATATTTTGTCAAATTTCCTTAAAAGAATCCACTGGCGTTGGTGTTATTACAGACAAGGACACAGATTCAGGTAAATTCCGGAGTCTGCTTCAGACCAAACTTCTCCAAATGTTTTGATCTTCATTAGCAAAGTTTCTCCCAGATTCTTAGTAAAAACAATTTTCTGTGATGTAGAGAAGAAAAGCACAAGTTCCAACAAAATGAGGAAGAACAAGAGACGGAGGAAGAATTGCTGACAAATTGTGCAAAGGTTGGTAACTGTCTGTGATGTGCATATTGGACTCGAGACTTATTTTCTTGAAGACATCTCATACATAATTCCTGTCTTTGCTGATTTTTCCGGCCCTCACTTATTTCTGGAAGTGGCATCATTATCCCTGGGTTTGTGGGGAACAGGCTTAGTTATAATGAGGCTCTCCTTAGCTCTCCTAGCTTATGCTACTCATAGCTCAAGCTCAGTTCCTCCTCAGTGTCCCTGCTACTGACCAGTTATATCAACGTTGCCTGATTTTAAAAGTGGAGAGATAACATACAATTTATTATTTGGGAACAATGTAATTAAAACATTGGGTGATTTCTTTTGTACTTCTATATCTACCAATATTTCTTTTGGGAATTCTTCAAAAAGTTAAGTAGAATTGACATCTTATACCAAAAATCCCTGCCATGTATATATTCAAGACTATTGAAAACAAATGTCTGTACCGGTACATGTTTATGTGAGGATTGTTCTGATAAATGAGTAAACAAAATTATGTTATATCTGTACAATGGACTATTATTCACTTGATAAGAACATGTTGATACATGCTACAAAGAAATAAACCTTGAAAATGTTACGTTAAGTAAAATAAATCAGATACCAGATACCACATATTATATGATTCTGTTTACATAAAATGTCCAAATTAGGCAAATTCATCCATACAGACAAAATGTTCTAGTAGTTACCAGAGTTTAGGGGAAGGGAAAAATAAAGAATAACTGCTAATAGATATGCAGTCTATTTTTAGAGTGACAAAAAGTTTTGGAGTCACACTGTGGTGATAGATTTACAACTGTGAATATGTTAAAAAACCATTAACTTCCACGCTCATAGGGTATATTTGTGGTATGTAATTGTATTTCAAGAAAACCATTACTTAAAAAGTTAAAAATAAATGATACATGCAAAAATGAAAGGAGGAGAAATGTTTCAAGCACCTATTCATATAGAACACATGAAGCATACAGCTATAAACCTCATAGAAAAGCTTTTTATTGTGACATTGGATATGTGAAATTTGTTACAGAGAAACCCACATTTTAAATCTTGAAGTTGTGAGGTAAAAATCAATTCTTGAAAGAAACATGATTTAGAAAGAGAAATTGTATATTTCTATCAATTTGATTTAATATAAGTGTCTATTTTCAAAATTTAAGTTTAATTTAAGTACTTATTTATTCACTTAAATACCTTATTAAAGCAGCTACTGTTTGCTGAACATGGTACTAAGGACCACAGTTTACTCAGAGACATACAAAGCCAGGGTAATATTAAGACCTCATAAACATGGTGTATACTACTAAAATAGTTCCAGGTCTAGTGCTGAGATGATATTCCTGCTTTAGTAACATAGCTGTTGCTAATTAAACTCTTGCCCACAGATCCTGAAGACTTCCTTCTATATCTTTATAGCATGCTGCTCCAGAGGTATCCTATCAATCACTGAGCACAGTAATTGAAAATTATTTGTGAGCTACATTCATCAAATTCCCTCATCTGAGCCACTGAAGTAAGAGACTTCACAATCTCTGAGCTAGGCAGAAATTAGAAATTAAATCTCTTAACTTTAAGTCCTGTGGTTTATCCTGTGAAATGTTAAATACTAATGAGTATTAGGTGAATGGTTGCAGATATGCTAAGTCAGCAGTCTCCAATCTTTCTAGCACCATAGACCAGTTTCCTGGAAGGTAATTTTTCACAGGTAGAGGGGAGGGGGTTTTTGGATTAGATTCTCCCCAGGAGAATCTTTTGCATGCACAGTTCAGGGTTTGTGCTCCTATGAGAATCAAATGCTGCTGGTGATGTGAGAGAAGGAAGTATGGTGAGCAATGGGGAGCAGCTGTAAATATAGAAGAAGGTTTGCTAGCTTGCTTGCTTCATGTCCTGCTGTGTGACCTAACAGGCCATGGACTCGAGTTGGGAACCCCTGTGATACCTGGTATATGTATTATTTTAGAATAGCAAAGACAAGTATGGCCATCAGACTAAGATGACTTCTTGGATGGTACAGGGCTTAAAAAAATGGGGGGGACGGTGAGTACAGAGATAAAATCATGCCAGTTCCCAGAAAATACAGGAAAAAAGAACCCAAGAGAAGAATGACCATGGCACTGAGGAGTGGGGGGGGACACAGCTGGACACATGGCCACCAGGAGACAGAGCTTCAATTGTACCGGAAGTCTTCCCTAACCTTCATTAATACAATTGCTAGCTCTTGTATTTGAAAATCAGCAATTTTAACCTTTATGCTTCTCCATTTAATAAACAAATGGCCCTGAGAGGAATAACACATTGTGTTACTGCATTTTACAACTTTATTGAGCACGTATAATATCCCAGGCTCTGGGAAAGCCTGGGAGTTCAAAGAAGAATAAAAGACAGTCCCTACTGAGACTACTACTGACACCGGCCAACAGGTATCCCTGGCTTTGTGAACCTCAGAAAGAATGTGCTCATCTCTTTATTGTTGAGACTGAATTGTGTGCGAGGCAGAGAACAAGTGAAGATAAGGGGAGTAAAGACTGAAGTTAGATGGTTGAGGGTGTGTAAAGTCAATATGATAAATTTGAACTTTATTTCACAGACCACAGCAATAGGATGGGACTTATGAACGGTCTCCATGACCTATTTGAAGAAGGAGACTCCAACTGATCTAAGCATAGTTTCTTATACTCACTGAGGAAACTAACTGACAACGAGGGCAATGATTTTGCCTAGGATCGCACTGCTAGTTATAACTCTTAAGTAGAACTTTAATCCTCTGATCCCCGGCCTTACTTGTGTTCACACCATCCACATTATCAAATGTCTGTGAGCCAGAATTACTGCAAAGAAATTACAAAATTTCTTAGACATAACTGGACTTGGTTTCTCACCAGCATGCTTGTTTACTTGCTTAGTATATCTCACCAAAAATGATAAATATAAACAATACATGAACTGAAAAAGAACAATCTTCTCAAGGATCTGTCATTACCACCTGTGGCACCTCAGACTTATACCCTCCACTTGCCTCCACAAGCTATTTAGATGGCGGTGCACTGGGTCTGTACTTCAAGGAATCAGCTGGATGCAGTGTGCTTGACAGTGTCATTCATAATTAATATCTAAAAGCTAGTTTATATTAGAGAAAGAAGGATGATCTTCCACAGGCAGGTGCTGTGTGTTTGGGGATAAAGGCAATTCCTAGAACTCAATCATGTCTAGTTTGAAAGAAGACCTTCAGGTAGAATGTTGGGATTTTCCATCCCTGGGGCTCCAGTTCTGTTGATCACTTCATCCAGTAGCCCATCTCCTTCAGCAAGAATGAAATAAACAATGGAACTTCCTGTGTTTTCAGTGTGAGCCCCTCAGCTAGAATTGAGACACAGTCATTGGATATGGGCATCTAGTGAACACAAGTTGACAAAGTAAAAAAAGTAAATTATTTTTAAAGTAGAGACAATAATTTTGATGTGTAAACTAAGATTGAAATTGTTGTTCACATAGTAACTTTTCAGAATGTCTATTTGTGTCCAGAATGCATAAGATTGGTGATGCCAAACTTGTGAAGAGTGGAGCAGATGTGGTGTGGAGGGAAGGAAAATAGAGTGGCTTGCTGTTGGCTGTGTAAACGTTCAAAGCCAGAAGTCACTTATCCCCTTAATTAACTAGAGATTTTGAAAAACTTGGCTCTCTTTGAGATCCTCATAAATTCCCAGTCATAATTCCTCAGGGTATCTTCTACTTTGATCCTGCATTTGTGAGATGTTCAGTTTAGGTGCTACCTAATTCTAACTATTTACTCAACTCTACCCTCTTTTCATCTTAATGGTTGTGCCAGTTAGTGTTCACTATAGCCACAGATTTAATATACACAGGGTTTACACGATAGGCTTACAACAGCCCCCTGTGGAATAGGGGTAGAAGAATGCAAAATGACTATCTGTGTTCTGGAGATCCAGAAGATCCAGTTGAAGGTTGAAGGCCTGGAGCTCACTGTAGAATGTGGTGTGAGTCCATATTGGAAAGGCAAAAGGTCTGTGTTGGAAGGCTGAAGAGTCTGTACTTTCCAGTACAGCCTGAAGAACTGGAGATGAATGTCCAAAGCCAATGGCAAAGACTGAGCTCCTCCAAAGAAGAAAAGTGAAGACTTCCTAATTTCTCTTTTCATTTTGTCCAAGATACAAGCTTATTGGTTGCTGCCACCCACATTTGGGGTGGTTCTTTCTTCCTCAGTTTGTGGCCTTTGTGTCAATCCTCCACAGACACATCCAGACCTTTACTAATCTGCTAGGCAGTTCTTACTTAACCCAAGTTGACTTAAGTATCACAATTAACAACCACAATGGTTTCATAGAGAAGTTCAGCTTATGCTTATTAGAATTTTGTCAGCTCACAGAAGAATGGGGGCCCATTTCATGCTCCAACTTATGACCCTTTCTTGTGAGTGCTCAGTCCTCCATTCCCCATTAATTCTATCTACCATCTTGTCACCAGTGGGCTTCTCGTTCCAGGAGACAAGAGGATACAGTTGTGGTGACAGAGTGCTTCCTGCCTGTAAGCAACAACATGGAACATCAAATAGAAAACCAAAGGAAATACCTTTTTAATAAGGAGGTACATTTTACTATTTAACACTGATGCACCGTGTTACAGAGCTTTCCCCTCAGCTATCTTCAAAAAGATCATCTTAGGTGATAGTGGTTTTGGTAATTTCTTTGCAGTAATTTATTCCTGCAAGAAAGTATTGAAATGCTAAACACTACCTTTCTGTGTTGTGAGAATGTTTTGGGTTGCTTTAAATCATTTTTGAAATGAAAGATGGTGAAATGAATAAGAGAATAAATGAAGGATATGAAGCTAATGATTGAGTACTTCATCCCTCCTTTTGCTTGCCACTCAAATTTGTAATATTCATTGAAAACTTTTAAAATTGAGATCAGGGCCGGTGAGATGGCTCAGCGGCGTAAGCGCCTGCCTTGCAAGCGCGAGGGCCCGAGTTCGACTCCCGGAACCCACATACGAAAAAGGGGGCCGGTGATATCGCTCAGCGGCACGGGCGCCTGTTGGCGCGCAAGGTCCTGAGGTCGACCCCCCCCCGGTACCCACCAAAAAAAAAAAAAAAAAAAAAAAAAAATTGAGATCAATGTCAATATATATCTATTAATAAATGTCAATAAATATATATATTTATATATATCTTATATATTTTTTTCTACTCTTTTTTTTATTCCCCAACTTACAAAGTACTTTGACATGCATGATAACTGTTGACAAACACTGTAGGGAAGTTATTTCCAACAACAATCTTAGCTCACATTTTTGTATCTGTGTTATTTGTGGTGGTGGTATTTTTTTCTGTCTATACTGTTTGAAAGCTTTAACCCTTTTGGGACTAATATATTATCCACAACATGATATGTAAGAAAAGATTTTTTTTGATATTTTAAACTCTTAAAGTGCTTTATACAATTTAAAATTCAAATATATTTGTTTTTTTAAAGTCATCTGAAGGTGACCATTTTGTCTTCATATATTGGAGATTATACCTCACCTATGTAGACTGTGTCAAGACTGAGATTTTTTTTTCTTTTTTTTTTTTTTTTGAGACAGGGTCTTGCTATGCAGTTCAGGCTGACCTTGAATTCACAATGGAGCTCAGGCTGGCCTTGAACTCACGTTAACCCTCCTGTCTCAGTCTCCTGAGTGCTAGGATTAGAGTCTTGTGCCACCATGACCAGTCAACAATGAGATTTTATAAGATGTCATGGGTTCCACTAAAGTAAGTTTTGGGAGTTGCTCTTGGAGTTGCTGTGTGTGTTGTCTCTTCAAAGAGTTGCTCTTGCTGTGGGTCTTTAATCACCATGGCTAGTGTCACTGCCTCAAGGAACACTGGAGTTTTTGTGTATGTGGGTAGTGTACCTTTTATCCCACCACAATGCAATAGATCCCAAGAAGTCTTTCCTCAACAAACAAATATTGTTAAACATTAAATGTTAGGTGATACTGATTTTAGTAATTTCTTTGCAGTAATTTATTCTGTTAAACAAATAAATTATGTTAAACAAATAAATTATGTTAAACAAATAAATTATGTTAAACAAATAAATTATGTTAAACATTTATTGAAAACCTAGTTTGAGCCAGGCTATGGGTCAACCCTGGGGATATAAGAATGAATGAGGGTAAGGTTTCAGAGTGTCAGTAGGAATTCATGAGGCGAGAAGAAAGGGACAACGTGTCTATATGGCAGGACTGTACAGAATGGTTTCATTCTTTACAAGCCTCCCTTTCACTGGGCCCATAATATAACTCTGGCAGATTCTCTCAGTCACTCGGGAATGCAGTTGGCTATTGGAGGTACTTTCTGGCAGGAAGACGTTTCTGGTCTTTTCCTCAAAGATGATTGTCTTATAAGCCTGGTCTCTTTGAAATATCTTTTGTCCACTGTTAGAGAATTTTCACGCATTAAGTGCATGTGTGAAAGTACTTGAGGTATATATATAATGTTTACAAAACACTGTGATGTGTCCTGATGTGGAATTAATGTATAGAATTTCATATAATCCAGTTAGCATATTTATTTGATCAGAATGACCCCTTCCTAGGTTGCACAAGAGATAGGCAGGCTGCATCTTGACTTGAGCTGAGCGGCAGCTCATGGTTATGCTGATCACAAGTGGCAAATTCCATTGCAATGGCTGTTCCTGGAAAGCTGTCATTTTCCTGGATGGATGACCTCCAACCTAACTATAACAATCTCTATCTTTGGACACCAGGTAATTCTCTCAGACAGGTGCTGTAGAATTCCCAAAACCTCAGAAAGAAAAGCAGTTTGTCCTTGAGAGAATATTATTTCTACAGGATTATCACAAAATCTGTTCTTTTTTTATTTAGAAAGGAAATATATCAATCTTTGTCCTTCTTCAACTTTTAAAGTGATAAAAATCACCTACAAAAAGAACTGTGGACTGGAAACTTCTGAGATAAAAATAGAAAACTTGCTGCCAGTCACAAGTTTCCATTCTTCCCTTCATCTCCAGCTCCAAGGAAGCTGAGAAGTCTTGAAGCATCCTGTAAGCCAAATGCCACATTCCCTTGCAAAGGAGATAGGGTTGCATGACAAAGAAACTGTCTCTTTGAAAGTTTAGGAAAAATTTTTCTCTAGAGAAAACATATTTCCTTAGAAACTTCATTTGGAATATATTCTGGAGTACTGTAGTTCTGCACAAGGCATTAATAGGAGAAAAGGAAGAAATGACTGACAGAGCAAAAAATGACAATTGGAAGTATGAGGAGAAAAAGAATTATAAATACAGGGGCCAGTGAGATGGCTCAGCGGCGTAAGCGCCTGCCTTGCAAGCACGAGGGCCTGAGTTCGACTCCCGGAACCCACATACGAAAAAGGGGCCAGTGATATCGCTCAGCGGCACAGGTGCCTGTTGGTGCGCGAGGTCCTGAGGTCGACCCCCCGGTACCCACAAAAAAAAATGTATTATAAATACAAAGAAATGAAGTAAAGGGATAAGATAAGCAATGACAGTGGTAAGACACTTTTACAAATTCTATGTACATGTTATTGTAACACCTATTATTCCTTGCTCTTAATTTTTAATGTGGTAAATCATTAAGGATAAAAGACTTTAAATCATTTAGTATGCTAGGCATGAATCCTTTTTTTTTTAAAGCTTGCTTTTTGAGAATAAGAGAGCACAATATTATGTGGCAGAAAGGTTTACTCTGTGCTGAGTGAAGCTTTGCAAATCTGCCACTAACGGGAGGATTTGCAGTGGGATTATCCAGATTAATTTGCTAAACCAAGGAATGTTTTCTTCCTTTATTCTGATTTTCTCTAAAAAATTAAATCTAATATTTAAACCCAAAGTCTGGAATTTTCAAGTGAACTTGTTGGCTAGAGATTTAAAGATAATAATTCAATGATGTAGACTAAAAACTGTGTTCTATTAGGAATGAATAAAGGCTGGTGGAATTGATGGGGGGTTTGTAACTAATTCTGAGGATGTGGGATTGTATCTGGAATTGTTTTACAACAGTTTCAAAGAAAGTAACTTTTTACAGGTTGTTCTTAGTATCACTAGAGACTCACATGTAATAATAATGAGAAATAGGATGAAATAAAGTATCAGTAGGAAATGGAACACTCTCAGCTGGTGCAGAATGAGTGAAATATGAAAATGATGGAGAGAATGTTAAAATTTCAAATCCTTTCCTTTTTGGGTTGGCAGAGCTGCTATTTATAAGTCAAGATATTTTAGAAACATGAGGAAACTTGATTCTCTGCTCAGTCACTTCACACCAACTATTGTCTACTCCAGAGCACATGGGTAGGAGGAGGATTCATCCTTAATTGAAATGTACCAAGGCTATGAGGGAACTGACTGATAGACCATTTATACCAATAGCACTCAGCTGGAGGGAGAGCAAGAGAAGCCGTTCACCTTAGTGAGCTTCTCATGAACATAAGCTCCACTTGAAAGTCTTATTTTCTAGGCTAAAGTGATGTGTTTGAATTTCCAGAACCATCAGATATCTTTGATCATACACTTTACACCATACAAAGATGCTCCAACACTCTCGTGGGACAGTTGGCCCTTAAGATTCATGGTGACTCCTGTCAACTGTACCCCAGTCTCCGGTTGGAACTTTGAGCACATGCAAACACTACCTTCTTTTAGATCTGTGTGGACACCTTAAAATTGCTATTTTTTTTTCCATCAACAAGACAATGGCCTCGTAGCATGAGATGTAGTCATATGTTTTAAGAGCTGGAAGTTCTGAGTATCATCCTGTGACCTTTCCTATCCTCGGTGTGTGATCCTCTCCATCTTCCCCAAAAGAGTCATCTGGTTCCTGCTAGAGGAGCACTCATTGGGCAGCCTGACACTAAACAAGAGTATGGTGTGGGGATTTCTGAGCCATGCATTCCCCTTTTTGCAGGTCTTCTCTGATCCAGAGCTTCCTCCCAATAAGTACCACCATTCCTGCTGACCTGTCTTTCCAGAGATTTTCAAAATAAGCTTCAGTCCACTTCTGAATAATCATTCTTCTCATATTTGAAAATCATAACAAAACTTCCTTCGGGTTCTCATCTTTTCCAAATTTGATCACATCTGTAGACTTGCTGTTTCTACAATAGCTTCCTAATGATGTGTGTTTTGTTTGTATTCCTCCTATGTTGTTTACCCCAGTGTTAAAAATGTTCCAGATAAAAATTAACCAGTGAATAAGTGGTGGACATATATGGCTTTGGTTCTCAAATTTGTACCTCATTCTCTAGGTGAACACTAACTAAGACTTCTTCCCAGTAGATTATAAATTATCAAGGCCAGAGGTCCCATTTTATTTAGGTATATATAACATCTAGCATTGATTTAGCCTAGATTTTTTGAAGAATTTAAATTACTAATGGCAGCAATATTACTCCTTTGATTTAATTTACCTTTGCATTTAACTAAAGCATGCACATCTTTCATATTCATTATTTCTGTTACATCAGATATCCCCAACCTGTAAATAACCAGTTATACAATTGGTATATTGGGTCTGTAGTGTAGAGTAATACATTTATTTATATTAGAATTCATCATTTTAGATTAAGTCTAATACACTGCATGTCTTTTAGAACCAAATTCTCCAACTGTTGTCATTGGCTAGACATTCGTAGACTAGCTACTTGTTAGCTACCAGAGAATTGTGAATTGCTTTGTAATTTTCTCTTTTCTAGCTACATTGCTAATCTTGAAAGTCCTGCCCTTCCTTTTTGTTTTCCCTGTGAAAATATAAAGCACACACAGTGGAAGATGACTTTCCAGCTGGCTTCTCTAAGTCTGTAGGATTGCTGAATAGAGGGTTTGCCCTGCTGCCCATAGCATAACTGATAAAAGCAGGGCCCACAGACCACAAGACTGTGACCACATCTTGTCTTCTAAGAGACTTGGTTATGAAAGAAACATATGGTTTCAAGAAGGAGCATGTATTTGTTGTTATTTGTTTGATTTTTTTTTTGTCTCTTATTTTTAGCAAGAACACAGGGGCTTCTCCAAACTCACAAAGCAGTTGCTGACTTGTGTTAATGTCCTCCAGTGGTTTTCTGACAAGAAAATAGACTGAACCCTTGCATTGGAAGTGTAGCCTATTGAAAACAGCATGGGCATTACCTGGAGCATTGTCAGAAATACAGAATCTTGGACTCTGCCCCAGACTTACTGAAGCTGGGTCTGCAGTTTATGCAGCAGCCACAGGTGGTTCCTCTGTGTATTAAAATGTGAGCAGCACTTGGGCTATAGAAATGGGACTTGGAATAACCCAAGAAACTGAAAACATATTTATCTGTGTTATAACTTACAAAGTTCTGACTGAATCCATCTGGCCTATGATGATCTCTGCTCTGTGTGTGTGTGTGTGTGTGTGTGTGTGTGTGTAAATCCCAGAGGATTCTTATATGTAGCTAAGTTTGAGAACTATTGCAAACAATAGTGTACCTTCTGTAAATCTGCACGGTACTAGTTTTGGCTGCTTGAAATTTCCAATAGCTGCAGAATTGAGTCTGCTTCCTGGCATTTTCCTGACATAAAAATGGGCTAGTGTTGTGATTCTTGCACACTTGAATCTTGATCTTGGCTTGAAATCAGGGTTGTCTGGGGAGTTTAAAATATTATTTATTCTGGAGAGGAAAAAAGATGGCGGATGAGTAAGAAGCACGCAGAGAAACTCTCTAAAAGTTGCCATTGGACTACAGGAATATAGTGACCGGGAGAGCACAGGAGGGGGGCAGATGCCTCCCCAGGACCCAGAAAAGTTCTGAAGCGCAGCTTGGGACCCCCAGCACCAGTGAAGGGTACTTTTCAACAAAGAAGGAGCAGACCCCGTGAGCGCACCTTCTACCATCCCAGGAATCACGGCGGGACAGAAGCTCAAAGCTGCGGACACACGGTGACAGCTGGCGCCCAGGGAGCCCCCACGGAGGATTGCGAGACAGCGGCGGGGCAGGGGAGCGGCAGAGAACTGCGCTGGCCGGCGGTGAGTGAGTGTCTCTCAGTCACAGCTGTCCCGCGCCAGAGAGCAACTGGCCAGGTGCCATTGTGGGGGGTGCGGCGAAAATCAGAGCGGCTTGAAAACTGCTCTGGGAACTTGTGCTCCGGACAGGGCAGCGCCGTGCCTCTCAGCCCCACGAAAGTGCGCTGAGGGCGGCGGGTGAACGAGACTGGTCTCTCAGCCACACCTGTCCCGTGCCAAGGAGCGACTGGCCCGGCGCCATTGTGGGGGGTGCGGCGAAAATCAGAGCGGCGCGAAAGCAGTGCGCTGACAGCGGCGGGGGAAGGAGACCGGCCTCTGCCTGAAAGTCCACGCTCTGCTCACCGCCCCGCCAAAGGGCCACTCCTGGCTCACTGGGACGGACCTGCATGGAACAGGACTCTGTCATCACACGGTGCCTGCCTACAGCAGAGTCAACACCTGGAACTGATTCTCTTTATTTTTTTTTTATATTTTTTTATTTTTTTTTCTCTCTCATTAGTTTTTTGTTCTGGTGAAGGGGTTTTTATTTTTGTTTTTATTTTTGTTTTATTTTTATTTTGTTTTTATTTTTTTCTTTTGTGGGGTTTTATTTCTGTTTTATCTCTTTGCTTTGTTGTTTTTGTCTTCATTTTTGTTTCTGTTTGTCTATTTGCTCTTTCCTTCATTATTCTCTCTGGCTTTTATATGAATGTAAACAGCGCATCTAACCTCTTTGTGACTGTGGTTGTGATCTGTTCTTCCTTTTATCCTTTCCTTCTCTTTTACTCACCAGTCCTCTGCACCAGTTTCCCAATGTTAGTGGGATCCCTCTTGGTCCTCTAACCTTACATCTAATTCCTTCCTCTTCTCAAAATACTATATTTCCTCCTTAACTCATTTTAAATTTAAACTCCTGAGGGGAAAAATTGACATACTAAGGACTTGTATACTGCATATAATTTTTCTGGTGTGTTTTAGATTTTGTTATATAACCGCAACTCTACTTTATACAGCTAAAAGTGGTAAATAACTGGTTAGTTCAGTCTGTCATTTTCTAGGCTGTGTTTGATGCTTCAGTTACCATTATAGCCAAATGTAAAATAATTGTTCTAAACAGCTTTCCTTCCTGATATTTCATGATTGATATTGACTAAGGGACACAGAAAATACAGTGGCACAGTACCAAAGAATCAAGGACTGGGCCAAACAGGTAGCAACTTCTCACATCCAATGAATTGAAGAGGTAGGATCTGGCAGAAAGCTCAAAACCCAAAAGCAAGCTCCACTTGGAAGATACTACAGAGAAGTAGTCATCTTCTAAGGATCTTGAACACTAGCAATAAAGTAACATATCATAGGTAATTTACAAACATCACCCCAGGAATTAAAGAAAGAAAAGATGAGATGACACTTAAACAAGATGCAACCTCACACATCCAATTCACCAAAGGCAAACCTAGGGGGCAACGAGGTGGGACAATCCAAAAGCCACCCACCTGGCATATCTGAAGGGGTAACAACAAAACAATTGAATGAGGCTCTGGAAAAAATTAAAACAGAAATAATTTCACAGATAACTGCAGAGATAATGTCCACAATGAAGACTATGCTTAAGGACACTATACCTGATACAGACAAAAAAATAGATGAGCTTAAGAAAACTATAGAAACCATGAATGCTCAGCATAGGAAAGAAATGGAATCCATAAAGCATATTCAAGCAGATATCCAAGAGAACAAAAATTCCATTGAAAGTATTTGTAGCAGATTAAGCCAATGTGAGGACAGGATATCAGATATAGAAGACAGGCTTGCAATTAGTGATCATGAAAAGAAAGAATTCTTAAAAACAGCAAGGGACCATGAAAAATCAATTCAGCAGCTGCTAGATGACTCAAAGATAAACAACTTAAGAATAATTGGAATAAATGAAAAAGCAGGAGATAGCATAAATGACATTAAAAACTTGTTCAAAGACATTATCAGGGAGAACTTTCCTGGAAGAGAAAAAGAATTTGACCCCCCAATAAGTGAAGCTTTTAGAACACCAACTAGACATGATCAAAAAAAAACTTCAGCCAGACATATCATAGTCAAGATCCCAGAAATTCAACAGAAAGGCAGAATCTTAAAAGCTGTTAGGGAGAAGAGACAAATCACCTATGAAGGAAAAACCCATCAGAATCACAGCTGACTTTTCAGCACAAACCCTCAATTCAAGAAGAGCTTGGAATGACGTATTTCAAGCTCTAAAGGAAAATAATTTTCAACCCAGATTGATGTACCCCGCAAAACTATCTTTCAAAATTGATGGAGAAATAAAATACTTTCATGACAAAGAACATCTAAGAAAATTTATGACCACCAAACCAGCAATCCAAAATGTTCTGAAAGACATTCTAGAAAGAGATAGGAACCCCAACAGAAGGAATCCACCAGGCAGGGCAGATAATTAAATAGCAGGAAAGGGGAAAAACAAAGAGTGGGAACCAACAACAGGAAAATATCATGACAAGTATAAGTCAATACATATCAGTTTTAACCATCAATGTTAACGGTCTCAATTCACCAATCAAAAGGCACAGACTGGCGAAATGGATCAAGAAGCAAGATCCAACAATATGCTGTATACAAGAAACACATTTAATTCAGAAAGAAATTCATAGACTGAAAGTCAAAGGATGGAAAACAATACTCCATGCAACAGGAACCCAGAAAAAAGCAGGGGTAGCTATTCTTTTTGCAGACAAAGTGAATTTCAAGCCAAGAATGATTCAGAGAGATAAAGATGGTCATTACATCCTTGAAAAGGGAACAATCCAAGAGGAAGAGATAACGATCATAAATATATATGCATCAAATACCAATGCACCCAACTATATAAAACAAGTACTAAAGGACATGAAAAATCAAATAAGCACTAATACAATTATATTGGGAGATCTCAATACTCCACTGTCACAAAAAGACAGATCAACTAGACAGAAAATCAATAATGAAATAATAGAACTGAACCAAACTTTGGAACAAATGGACTTAGTAGATGTCTACAGAGTGTTCCACCCCACAACATCAGAATACACATTCTTCTCAGCTGCACATGGGACGTTCTCCAAAATAGACGACATACTAGCTCATAAAACCTGCTTAAGTAAATGCAAAGGAATTGAAATTATCCCATGCTTATTATCAGACCATAGTGCAATGAAATTGGAAATCAATGGCAAAAGAAATCACAAATACTCCCTAAACACATGGAAATTAAACAGCACCCTCCTGAACAACCAATGGGTCACCGATGAAATTAAAGAAGAAATTAGACAATTTCTAGAACTGAATGATAATGACAGTATAACATACCGGAACTTATGGGATGCAATGAAAGCAGTCCTAAGAGGGAAATTTATAGCATTAAATACTTATATTAGGAAAATAGAGCAAGCACAAATAAACAACTTAATGGCAAACCTCGAACTTCTAGAAAAAGAAGAGCAGGTTAAGCCAAAAGCCCGTACAAGGGAGGAAATTACAAAGATCAGAGCAGAAATTAATGTATTGGAGACTAAAAAAAAATACAAAGAATCAATGAAGCAAAAAGTTGGTTCTTTGAAAGAATAAATAAGATTGACAAACCCTTATCCAACCTTATCAAAAAAAAGAAAAGAAAAGACTCAAATCCATGCAATTGAAAATAAAAAGGGTGATATCACGACGGACCCTGCAGAAATCCAGAAGATCATCTATACCTATTTTAACAATCTATATTCTACTAAGATGGAAAATGCAGAAGAAATGGACAGATTCCTAGATTCATATGAATTACCAAAGCTGAATCAAGAAGATTTAAAAATCCTAAATAAACCAATATCAACCAATGAAATTGAAGATGTAATTAAAAACCTCCCAACAAAGAAAAGCCCAGGCCCTGATGGATTCACTGCCGAATTCTACAAGAAATTTAGAGAAGACCTAACGCCACTACTTCTCAAACTTTTTAATGAAATTGAAAGAGAAGCAATACTCCCAAATTCATTCCTGGAAGCAAGCATTACCCTGATTCCAAAACCAGAGAAGGACCCAACTAAGAAAGAGAACTACAGGCCAATCTCCCTAATGAACATAGATGCAAAAATCCTTAATAAGATACTGGCAAACAGAATCCAACAAATCATCAAGAAGATTATACACCATGACCAAGTTGGATTCATCCCAGGGATGCAGGGATGGTTCAACATACGTAAATCAATAAATGTAATACACCATAATAACAGAACCAAAGACAAAAATCACATGATCATCTTAATAGATGCAGAAAAAGCTTTTGACAAAGTCCAGCACCTTTTCATGATAAAAACCCTACAGAAAATTGGAATAGAGGGTCTTTATCTCAACCTGGTAAAAGCTATCTATGACAATCCAACAGCCAATATTATACTAAATGGCCAAAAACTGAAAGCCTTCCCTCTAAAATCAGGAACAAGACAAGGATGTCCACTGTGCCCACTCTTATTCAACATAGTTTTGGAAACTTTAGCCAGAGCAATTAGACAAGAGAAAGAAATAAAGGGAATAATGATTGGAAAGGCAGAAGGTAAATTATCATTATTTGCAGATGACATGATACTCTACACAGAAGACCCCAAAAACTCCACTAAAAAACTGCTAGATTTAATAAGCAAATTCAGTAGTGTAGCTGGATACAAAGTCAATACTCAAAAGTCAATAGCCTTCCTGTACACAAACAACAAATTTACTGAAAGAGAAATTAGGGAAACAATACCTTTCACAATAACATCCAAAAAAATGAAATACCTAGGAATCAACCTCACAAAGGATGTAAAAGACCTCTACACTGAAAACTACAGTACTCTGAAAAAGGAGATTGAAGAGGATATCAGAAAATGGAAAGATATCCCTTGCTCCTGGATAGGAAGAACCAATATAGTGAAAATGGCCATACTTCCAAAATTGTTATACAGATTTAATGCAATTCCAATCAAAATTCCAACAGCATATCTCATAGAATTAGAGAAAACAATCCTAAAATTCATTTGGAATCAGAAGAGACCTAGTATAGCAAAGGCAATTCTGGGCAACAAAGGCAAGGCAGGGGGCATCACAATCCCCCACTTGAAATTATACTATAAAGCTACTGCGAGAAAAACAGTGTGGTACTGGCAAAAAAACAGACCTGAAGATCAATGGAACAGATTAGAAGATGCTGAAACAACCCCAGACATACTAAGCTACCTTATCTTTGACAAAGGTGCCAAACACATTCAGTGGAAGAAAGATAGCCTCTTTAATAAATGGTGCTGGAAAAACTGGCTCTACATATGCCAAAGATTAAAACTAGACCCATATCTTTCACCATGCACTAAACTAAATTCAAAATGGATCAGAGATCTAAATATTAAAACAGAAACATTAAATCTGCTGGAAGATAGGATAGGTAAATCCCTTGAAGTCATTGGTGTAGGCAAAGACTTTATGAATAAAAACTCAACCGCACGGGAACTATCCCAAAGAATCAATAACTGGGATCTCATCTTATTAAAAAGCTTTTGCACAGCAAGAGAAACCACCAACAGAGTGAAAAGACAACCCACAATGTGGGAAAAAATGTTTGCCAGCTGTTCCTCAGACAAAGGATTACTATCGAGAACATATAAAGAACTCAAAAAAATCAGACCTCCCAAATTTAAAGACCCAATCCAAAAATGGGCATCTGAGATGAATACACATTTCTCAGATGAAGAAATACTAATGGCAAATAAATATACAAAAAAATGTGCAACATCACTTGTCATTTGAGAGATGCAAATTAAAACAACACTGAGATACCATCTCACCCCAGAAGGAATGGCTACTATAAAGAAATCAACTAATAACAAATGCTGGAGGGGCTGTGGGGAAAAAGGAACCCTTCTTCACTGTTGGTGGGAGTGTCGACTGGTACAGCCACTGTGGAAGTTAGTGTGGAGATTCCTCAAAAAACTAGGGTTGGAGGTCCCATTTGACCCAGCTATTACCCTTCTGGGCATCTTCCCAGAAGAATTAAAAACATCGTACCACAGTGATATATGTGCACCCATGTTTATAGCAGCACAATTTGTAATAGCCAGATCTTGGAAACAACCCAAATGCCCATCAACTGAGGAATGGATAAGAAAGATATGGTTTTTTTTATACAATGGAGTACTATTCAGCCATAAAGAAGGATAAACTGGAGACTGTTATAGGTAAATGGATGCAATTCGAGAAAATACTCATAAGTGAAATAAACCAGACGCACATGTGTAAGCATCGTATTGTCTCACTAGTATGAGAAACTGAAAGAGTAAATAAGATCCAAAATGTACAATAGACACGGTGAATCAAAAAGAAACTGGTCAATAAGAAAGAGAGACTGGAATGGGGAAAAGAAAGAAGGGAAAGGGAAAAAAAACTGTATATGTATATAAGATGGTTAAGATAGATACACTACCAGTTTTACTTAGTTCATTGAAGAGGAAGGTTTGAGCCAATGATGTTTGGACAATTGAATGCTAATGTCTGGTATCCTGAATAACTAACTTAAAGATAATAATACATAATGCATTGACCATTGTTACCCTCATATTATGTTGTTTTGAAAATTTGTTCTTTTTTTGATTTGTTTTGTTTCTTCTTCTCTTTAAAATAAAAAAAATATTATTTATTCTGGATCTTATCAGAATACTAAATTAATTGGGCATTAGGAATTTTAATGTTCCCCCCAGAAGATTCTATCTGTTGGCCAAGATTGAAATACACTGGATTAGATTCTAAAGGTCAACAGCTCCCACCATTTTCCCCTAGCCACTGCTCTCCCTCTTACCCATCTCCATTCCCTGCCAAATTTCCTTTGGGTTTGGTCTAAAGGTGATACTGCTGCAGAGGCTTTGGCATATTTGGAATGAGGTGAGCACCCATATTGGGGGCCTCTGCCTAGTGGCTGGGCCCTCTGCCTAGGGCCCTCTGCTCATGGAGAATGACGTAAGGCAATGGCTGTTTTGTCAAGATTTTCTACTTATTGATCATCTGACTCAAGTTGATTTTCTATATTTTTTCATACAGCATAGTTCTATAACTGTAGAACATAACTGAAACAGAATAAACAAAAACATAATAACCAAACAATATCTCCCCATCTCCCTCCATCATTTTTTTTTCTGCTCATAGGTTGGCTCCTTAGGAGAAGTTTATAGTTTGGAGGGTACCAACCTTCCTGTGTTTGCTTCTGTGTGTTTGATCCCAGATAGAAGCTCCTCCCTGCTCAGCAGTTTGCTGTGTAGGCCTACCAATGACCAGATAGTAAGGGAAATAATTCTCTTCTTTTTTATTAATTAAGTATTTTATTAGTACTTATTTTCAGCAAATAATGATTACATTTATCAGGGGGAGTTTGTACATGTACATAACACATCTTAATTCTTTTTTCCCTCCATGCGCTCTCCAACTCTTGATCCCCTTCCCATTTGAAAATTTCTATTTTGATTTTTTCTTCAGTTCTCTAGGGAATGAATATCTTCTCCAATCAGTTGATCCCAAAGAAGGCTTTAAAGGTCTTTGACTAAAGCTACTTAGAGGATTACCCAAAGGAATAGAAAACAGAGGTGGGAGGTGGAGGGTTGTCATCAGGATGTGTATCCAGTTCTGAGCACTGCACATGAAACAGGCACTAATACCCTCTGAACCTCTGGAAGAGAGGGCCAACCAAGGGCCTACTTGTTGCCCTCCTACTTGCTAAACCTTTTCCCCTTTAATTCTTTTTCACTCAATGTCCTCATTATCCAATTCTTTCTCTTTTGGGAATCACCAGCTTTGTCAAGAACATAATAAAATCTTAATCCATCTGCCCCTTTTTGTGTCCTATAAATTTTATAATTTTGGGCATTGGTTGGTAATGTTCTTTATCCTCTGCCCAGTAGATATTGCTTATCTCAGTGTCCAAGACTTCTCTCGTGTGAGTGAGAGTGAGGTTTTCAGCTTGCTCCCCATGCACTCAGAATGCAGAAATAGGGAAGTGGAGAGGGGGAAAATAAAAAATGGTTTGTACTTTAAGCAGTGGGTGCTTACCTCCGGGAATATTTGAATTAAAAATATTTGAATTAAAAAACATCCCAAAACCATGAAGTTCATTTGTTCAATTTTCAAGTCTAGACAACTTGATAAAAAACTAGACCTTGTATTAATCTAAATTTGACGTTCTCATGAACTAGTACCATGGCTTTATCATAACTAAGAAAAAATCCACCACTTTCCTTGAGTTAATCCGAAAGTATTTCACTTTACCAGGACAATGACTCTTAAATACAAATCACACTTCCTTAATCCTGGAAAAGGCTTATCAACACCATATAATGTTATGTTGAGTTTCTAACTATGGAGAAACATTGCACACTTCGGATTTATTTGGGGAGGAGTGAGATATTGAGAGAACATAATCAGCTCAAAACTGGTAACATTAATCACTTGGTCTAGAAATAAACTCTGTATACCAGAATAATAACAAGGAAATCTCCCTCTCTCTCTCTTTCTCTCCCTCTCTCTCTCTCTTTCTGAAAAATTGATACTCAGAAGTTATTACTTTACCCATAAACTTAAAAAAAAAGCTATTAGGACATTTAAAAATGTCATTTATTATTTCTTATTCAGGTTTGAGTTTGGATAATTATCAAAATGCTACAATTTGGGCTGGTGAGATGGCTCAGCAGCTTAAGCGCCTGCCCGGCAAGCGCGAGGGCCCGAGTTTGACTCCCGGAACCCACATACGAAAAAGGGGCCGGTGATATCGCTCAGCGGCATGGGCACCTGCTGGCGCGCAAGGTCCTGAGGTCGACCCCCCGGTACCCACAAAAAAAAAAAAAGCTACAATTTATTTTATTCTGAAGATTAGCAACTCTTTCTATGTTGCTAACATGATTTTGTCCATTAATCCAACATTTTAAGACAATATTTCGACTTCCAATTCAATATTATGACATAGGAGAGCACCCCTACCATAGGAGAGAAAGACTTCGGCTTCATGTCTTTCTAAAAGCATGACTCCTGGATTTCAATAGTGGGATTTTTTTTTTTTAAGGTTAAAATGCAACATTACTTTCCTTTAGCAATTGTATTTTATGTCACATTTCAACTTCCATGCCTTGAATATTTGCCACCTCAACGTTGTTTTGTCAAGTCTTCATTGAACTGTGGCTTTCTCTTTATTCCAAACATAATGAACAAGAGTATCAGGGGAAAACTGACCCTTTTCATGAGTTTATTTCTTAGTTCTAAGGTAGGAATTCATTTACATTGTATCAGTAATATTTTAGCACCACACTGGGTATGAGAACATTCAAATTTGATAATGTGTGTTTTCAAAAGAACTCTAAATGGAACAAATTTGCTGTCTCTTTGATTTAATTTGTATGCTTTGAGTATAATGTATAGAAAGCAATTTATTTGAACGATTCAAAATCATTTCCTGCAGGGCCACACATGCCTATTTATCTACATTATTGCTACCTCTTCTTCTTGAAATGAGGGATAAGAAAGACCTAGAATATTCTCCAGTGGTGCACCACAAGCTCACCTGTTGCCACTCCCAGTTGGCTCCTTGTTTTTGCTCTTATTCTCTTTTCAGACTCAGCTTAATTCTCCACATTCTTCAGGGAGCCATCGACAACTCCTCTTTACATGATGAGGCCCCATCACTCCTCTTCTTTCAGTATTTTTCTCCTCAGAAAGATTGTAGTTTCCTTAAATTGAGACACTAGTTTCGTGATTTTTATACCCTTATTGTGTTCAGTGCATAGTAAATTTATTCAGTAAATTTACATTCATTTAATCAACATCCATCCACTGCATGTTTGGTGAGAGTTGTCCAAATAAGAGGCATCATGCTAAATGAAGAGAAGAAACAGCCGCCACATCTGACTTGGAGTAACAGGTTGAACCATCAGAAAGATGCTTTCTTTAGGAAGTAGGACAGACCATCAATTGAGGACCTATCTCCATCTTTAACCCGAGCTTCTCCTCATCCATTTGAGGGTGTATACCTAGGCTCAAACATCAGGAAGCTTTTTGGCTGCTGAGACATGGCGAATAACTCTGATATATCCTGGGATGGTCCCATAAGATCACAGTAGGGTGAAAAACCTTAGAGACCTCAACACATAATTATGATTACTATTGGGCCTGACATTTCATTATTCATATTTTGTTGGCCATGACAAGCAGAAATCATTAAAGCCAGAGGCCCTTTGGTTTTTCCACACTTATGGTGCTAACTTTTCTCCCTTAAATCCAGTATCCAAATGTTAGCTTCTAAGTAACCAAAGATGTCAGCTGGCAGCCTCTGTGCTTTGGAGAAAAGCACCTCTAAAATAGTTTTGGGGAGGCTGAAGAACAATGTTAGGATTTTTCTTGAAAAATTATAACATCATTTACCATTTGTTATTCAGAGTATGTTAGGTTTTTTTTTTTTTTTTTTTTTTTTTTTTTTGATTATCCCCTCTTCACCACATTGGTAAGAGAGGGATTCCCTTCTCAGTGTAATGGAAATACCAAACACACAACACACACTGGACATTGACAACCATTACTAGTCACATCCCAGAAGAAGAGAGCACCATGCACCACTCAGAGTTACATGAAACTCAGGAACAGAGTAAACTCAGGAACAGGTAAACAGCAAGTGGTTGTGGGAGGCAGGGTTTGTGGCACCAAGAGAATGAGGCTCCTGGTGGTTGGCTTTTTTGATAATTCTGAAAGCTGGTAGGGAGCTGAAGCTCACGACTCAGGCATAGGAAAGGACTGTGCCTGTTCCCATTATGAGGAGTGTTATTTAACTAGTGGATTTTATCTGGGGGAGCAAGTTCTATAGTTCAGCCATTCATGTTTCTCCTACTTTTATCAAACACAAATGCATCACATAACATTGAGCCTTACTTTCAGGTCTTAAATCACAGTATTATGCTGTGCACTTTAGATACATCATCTCGTTTAAACTTCTTAGTAACCCTACCTCTCATTCTACAGTAAAGGAAAATGAAGCTCATAAATTTTAAGTCACTCCATATAACTTCACAATAAATGGAAAATCCAAGACTCAAACCTGGATCTGAAACCTGTACCTATACCATGTACAGTGACATCAGCTGTGAGGCATTCTTTTAGATCATCCAGGTCACATGCTCATTTAGCAAGTACTTTGACACTAGAATGTCACTGAGAAAGTGCAGTAGACATTTTGCTGTTCCTGGTACCCACTTCGTATGTTCTCAGTGAGCTGCAACTGTACTGATGGAGAGCCTTGGATATGGTGAGTGCTTTGATTCTTAAGCAGTGCTAATAATTTTGCAATACCTTGACAAATTCCATTTCCCGTGGGTTATGATTCCCTGGAGTTTTATGGAGATTGAGGCCAATCTTATGGGGGCACTTTAGGTTAAAATGTAGACATGTGACTTGGAATAGTTCTAATCAAACTCATCTATGGCAATTTTCAGACGTGAGCTAAATGTTAACTGACATTCATCCCTACTATCATTTATCATTTATGTCAGAATCAGACTGAACAAACGAGAGGGACATTTCGATACTGATGAATGGTTTTCCCAAAGAGTTTTACAAAGGAAGAACATAATGATTTCTATGCATATCACACATATAGTTTACTTTCTTTTAAAATAAATGGCTCAAAATGCATTAGTAGCACTGATCAATTTCTCCTTTTTAATGTTGGGGACTATTCGCTTACCACAGAATACTTGAGAACATGGGTTTCATTTTGGCATATACGTATTTTGATCATTCTCACATCCCCTTTACCTCCTTTGCCCTGCCCTCTCCTTCTCTTTCCTCTTTTCTTTTTTCTTTTCTTATACTTGTATCTATCTGTACACGTTTTTTCTTTTTCCTTGAAGCTTTATCTAAACATTCATGTACATAGCTTCTTTGGGGTTTTTTTTTTGTTTGTTTGTTTGCTTTGTTTTATTTTTCGGTTTTTTGAGACAGGGTCTCGCTATGCAGTTCAGCCTGGCTTTAAACTCACTATGTAGCCCAGGCTGGTCTCAAACTTGCAGTGATTCTCCCGCCTCAGCCTCCTGAGTGCTGGGATTACAGGCATGTCCCACCACACATGGCTCCTCCCTCTTTTCTGTCTCCTTTCTTCTCTCTCTCTCTCTTCCCTTTTTCCTCCCTTGCTCTCTCTGTCTCAATTCCACATATGAGAAACATGTTCTATTTCTCTTTCTCAGTCTGGCTTATTTCATTTATCATGATGACTTGTAGTTTCACCCATTTTCCTGCAAATGACATGACTTTGTTCATTAAGGATTATGGGTGAATAATATATGTATATTTATCCATCATCTATTTTCTTTATCCATCATCCGTTGAAGGGCACCTAGGCTGTTTTCATAGCTTGGCTTTTGTGAATTGCCCTGCAATAAACAGGGCTATGCAGGTATCTCTACAGTACACTAAATATAATTCTTTGGGGAACACACCAAGGCTCTCGGTATAACTTGATCAAATGGTAGCTCTAATTTTAGATTTTTGAGGAATTTTCATACTGATTTCCATAATGATTGTACTGATTTACATTCCCAGCAACAGTATAAAAGGGTTCCTCTCTCCTACACATCCTTGCAAGCATTTATTTATATCTTTATGATAGCCATTCCGACAGCACTGAGAAGGAACCTCGATATAGTTTTGATTGTTCATTCCTTAGCCTTTAGATGTATTTTAGGGTTATTTTTATGGATTGTAGTAGTCAATTCTTATAACCATAATACTTCATAAAAACAAATTAAATATCTCATGTCTTAAAGGATGAAACAGTTATTTTTCTTCTTCACTGTTCTGAAAGTCAGCAAGGGTGACTCCATTAAGCTTCGACATGGTATGCTTCAGGGAACTCAAGAGGCCTGCTTTGTGCCCGCTCACCCTCCTTAGATCAGTGGCTGGGGGGATATGTTCTTCTCGTGCTGCATAGTGGGGCCATAGGTGGGTAAGTGGAAGCATTGGGCATCCCTAAAGCCCAGGCTCTGACTTGGCGCACTCACTTCTGTCTCAGGTAAGTACTTTAGGTCACACAACACTGAATCACTACTGGGTTATCAGTTTTACTCCTAATGACCCTTTAAATTTTACTCCTTAATTCCTGTCTCTATACAACTATTTCTATCTCTACATAAAATCACAATAAATAGCAACATGAAAATCTCCTTTAAAATGTCATTTAGTTTAGGCAAGGCTAAACCCTAGAGGGGAAAAAAAGATTACAATTATACAGAAGCTACTTCATCTCCAGTGTTTCTGTTTTGCTTACTTTTGATTTCTGTTTTCAAGATGAACAAACAATCATATTTTAGAGATCTATCTTGTTCAGGAAAATTGGAGACTAAATTTATTGCGTGCTTTCCCAAAGAAAATCATGTATATTATGGTTAAAGTACCCCATTTATCATAGAGAAGAGCAATAAAGAATGCACAAATTGGGATTCAGGATGCACCTATAATGTGGTAAATTTCAATTTATTGTCTTAAGTAAGACTTTTTACTTTGACTATTACTGTCAAGTCTTAATGTAGTTGGCAGATCGTACAGGCAGTGCACCACAATATGAGTGAAATCAAACATGATTATAGGTATTAAGTTGTTTAGTCTATTACTTATGATGAACAAGAATTCTTACCAAGTCATAGTAGCCTTGTTAAAACATACATGGTAAATGTTCATGGAATTCAGTGTCCTTTAATTTGTAAGATGCCCACCAGCTGTTCTTCCCTGTGGCATGTGATGCCTGAATTCAGGACTGACAGCACAAACATGAGGTTAGGCAATGCTGATCTAAAAGAGAGGCAGCACAACACACCATGTGTCATAAGATTGGAGTCAGGGTCCTTGTAAACCTAGTGAGGCATGAGACATTTAGGGTATGGAGGATGACACAGGTAAACATGCAAGTTCTTCAAATGAACTGAATTAACACAAGTGTTAATTATAACAATAATGAAAAACACATGAACTTGTGTTCTCTTGGCTTTGAACAGCATTGTGAGGTTGTGGCTTGGTGATGTGGCTTCTAGTATCAAATTGTTCCAGCTGAAATGCTTGCTGTATTACTTGAAAAGGTGTAACCTTAGGTGAGTTTGTCATCCTTTCTTCACTTCAATTCCGTCAACTGTACAAATGTAGATTATGTTACATGTACTTTAGAGAGTCGCTGTGAGGAACAGTGAATAAAGGTATGAAAAGGACTTTAGCTTGATACCTGGGTAAAGCAATTGCTTAATGCTATTACCCAGATTTTTATTATTTTGCAATATGTGATAGTTTGTGCAACACAAAATGTTCTTAAAGAACATTTTATTCTATTGAATCCTAAAAAGAATGTATTCCATTTCGATATGATAGACATTAATCTTCTATAATATAACATTTTGATTGATTTTTAGACTCCATGTGATGGCATGTGAGTGGCTTGGAGTATTCAGTTGTTCCTTAAATAATATCTCTTTTGATGAACTCAGGGTATAGCATCTTATACCCCAAACTCCTGAACGAAGAGCACAAAGACTACCCAGTATTTCCAAGAAATAGGTCTGTGCAGTTGTGGACATATGGGTGGAGCTGGAAGGTCAGAGATTCCAGCTGATGACAACTTTCAGAACAAGCATTAGACAAAAAATTTAATAGACTACATTAACATTTTTCTGCAAGGTGAAAAGTAGTTACAATTAAAGTCTTTAGTAACACCTTCAAATAAAACTATTTTTACCCTTTTGTGACCAAAAAAAGATTTAAGATCATTTGATCCATAACACAGTTTAAATCAAACCTTTGGTTTTTGCCTAGATCAAGGTGAACTTGACAGTGAAAGTAGGATGCTTTACTAGCATGATTAAGCTGGGTTTATGAAGTCTCACTGACATCATGTATTTTCATCATTAAACTCATGATTATTAAACATAGGGGTGAGAACACAACAACAATAAGGATAAGTACAAAAATGACAATGATTGATTGATTGATTGATAGTATTTAAAACATGCCTTGGTTGAATAGACTATTCCCCTTCTAAGAATCTTCCTGAAAATGTTAAAGCCATCATATTACAGTGATACATGCATACATATATTTAAAGCAGCACAATTCATAATAGCTAAATCTTGGAAACAGCCTATATGCTCATCAACAGATAAAGAAAATGTGGTATTCATATACAATGGAGTACTAATCTGTCATAAAGTATAATAAAATTGAAGCATTTGTAGGTAAATGGGTGAACCAAGAGACCATAATATTAAGTGAATCAGACACCCAAAACATAAACAGAGTAGGATAGATAATAGGAAGTAGGGATATCTTTCTCAAGTGAGAAGGAGAAAAAGAGATGGAGGGAGGGGGAAGGAAAGCAGGGGAAAAGGGATTTAAAAAAGAAAATCTAAGGAAAAAATGGAAAGAGAACTTTTTCAAATGGAAAAAGCAACAAGAGTTGGAGAGTGCATGGAGGGATGGGAGGGGAAAGAAAAAAAAAGAATTAATATGTGTCAGGTACGTGTACAGAGTCCCCATGATAAATGTAATCAGTAGGTACTACAAACATGTCCTAATAAAAAATAAATAAAATAGACATAAAACATGTCTGATAGCATCTATTAAGCATCTCTCAAATTTACCTATTTTCTGTCTCTACTGCTACAATTCCAGTCTAGGTCAACAGCTTTTTTCATCTGGGATTAATGTGACAAATACCTGGGCTCCTCATCCTCAGATTTGACCCCCTTCCTGATAATCCACTCTCAATGCTATTGCCAGTTACCTTTTAGAAAAGTAAAGTTGTTCACACTCCTATGCCAGCCTGGAACTCTGCCAAGTATCTCAAAGGGCACAGAAGGGTGCTATCTCTTCAAGATATTCAAGATAGAATTCAAGATAGAAGAGGTATTATGAAGATAGATACAAGAGATCATTCAGGAAAACTGGCCAATTTTGATGAAAAAGGGGCATATTAACAGTAAGCGATCTGGCATGAATATGACTGAGAGACTATCACAATAACAGAAAAAAAAGGGATGGGGGAAGCAATCCAATGACCGTAACTGATGAACAAATAAACAAAATGTGGTACATATTCATAACGGAATACCATTCAACCGTGAAAATAATAACAGCCTACTCTTAGTGACAACAAGGACAGAACTGGGGGTCATTATGTTAAGTGGGATAAGCAAGAGACAGAAAGACAAGTACCACATGATCACACTCATTGGAATCTAAAATAGTTGATCTCTAGGTATTTAATTTGTTTTGTATTGTGAATTGCTTTCCTGTTTTGTCACAGCAAAATAAATAATTAACAGGGAGAAGAGGCAATTTACAGAAGTAAACAAAAAGTTTTGCTAGCCTACTCTTCTGATACAGGAATAATATCTAGAATATATAAACAATTCTCTAAAATTAACTCTTTCCCCCTCAAAAAAACAGCCACAAATGACTCAATTGAAAAGTGGACCAAAAAAAAGTGGACGAATTAACTAAATAGGCATTTCTCCAAAGAAGTACAAGCAATAACTATATGAAAACATGTTCAGTGTCTTTAGCTTTTAGAGAAATGCAAATCAAAACTGAGATTCCACATCATCCCAGTTAGCCAGTCAGAATGGCCATCATCAAGTACACAACACAAACCCACGAAAGTCCACATGATGAATATAATCATTATATACTGCAAACATATACTAATAAAAATGTAAAAAATGAAAAATGCAATGTATGCTGGTGAAGATACAGAGAAAAAGCAATTCTTCTACAGTGTTGGTGGGAATATAAGTTAGTAAAACTGCTATGGAAATCAGTGTGGAGATTTCTCAGAAAACTAAAAATAGAAATATCATTTAATATAGCTATATCGATCCTGGGTATATTTCCAAAGGAATTAAAGACAGCATATTATAGTAATACAAGTCACAATAGCTAAGCTATGGAAACAGCTTAGATGCCAATCAGCAGATGAAAGGAGAAATACAATGTGGTATATGTACAAATGGAATATTATTCAACCACAAATAAGAATGAAGACCAGTCATTTGCAGGAAAATTGATGGAACTGGAGATTGTCATGTTACAAGAAATAAGCCAGTCTCAAGAAGTTAAATACATATATTCTTTCTAAGAGAAACCTAAATAAATAGGCAAATAAATAAATAAATAAATAAAAATAAAGACAGGTAGACTCTTGGCAATGGGAAAGGGGATGGAGGAGGAAAAAGCAAGGAGGGTAAAGGACTGAAAATGATCAAAATATGTTATATGCATGTACCAATTCCCCAAAATGAAGATCACTATTTTCTGTTATTAACGGGCACTAAAAAATAAAAAATATGATATCTTATCAGGTGAGAGTAAAAGGTTGGTAGATATGGAGAGAGGCTGATCAATCAGTACCAAGGTGCGGTTAGATAGGAACGGGAAGTTCTGGTGTGCTATCTTATAGTATGGTAACTGTGGGTAGTGGTGATGAGCTATATTTCTTTTTTTTTTTTTATGCAGGTACCAGGAGTCGAACTCAGGACCTCGCACTTGTCAGGCAGGCACTTATGCCACTGAGCTATATCACCGGCCCGAGCTATATATTTCAAGAAGTTGGATGAAAGGATTTCAAATGTTCTCATCAGAAAGAAATGATCAGGATTTGTGGAGATAGATATGTTTACCCTAATTTGAGCTTTATGCAATGTATAAATACATCAAAACTTCACATCATCCCCCAGAAATGTATATAATTTTATTTTTTGTGTGTATCAGTAAGAATAAATTTAAAAAGAGAGAAAATACAAAGAAATTAAATATATCTGAATCAGGTACATAATATATCCCTTTAAAATTAATTTTATTGATATTCTTTTGGTATATATAATGATCACCTTCATCATAGGGAATTTGTACCTGTACATAGTATATCTTGATTCTTCATTTTTCCCCGTTCCCCTCCCCTTCCTTCATTATATTTTTTTTTTTTTGTGGGTACCGGGGGGTTGACCTCAGGACCTCGCACACCAACAGGCACCCGTGCCGCTGAGCGATATCACCGGCCCCTTTTTTGTATGTGGGATCCGGGAGTCGAACTCGGGCCCTCGTGCTTGCAAGGCAGGCGCTTACGCCGCTGAGCCATCTCACCGGCCCCCCTTCATTATATTTTTGTATGAAATTTTATACAAAATTTCATAGAGGGGTATGAAAAAAGTTAAAAATAGTAACAGTAGTTATTTCCAAGTGGTAGAGAGCTCTTTCTTCTTCATATTCTTTAATATTAAAGTCTCATTTTCTAGATGATTCTATGCCCTCAGATTTTAAAATACTGAACTTATTTAAATTTTATGAGCAACATAAAGCAAGTCCTGTGGTTTTTTTTGTCACACCACAAGGCAAATTAAAACACTATGTCGTCTGGGCCTCTCTGCACTGGAGGGGCTCATTATAGATGAATTTGTGGCACAGTGAATTGTTTTTCTTAAAGGCTTTCCATTGTCTCTGACTTCCAGGTTTCAGACATCTTTTGAGTCTTCTACCCGCAGAATCACAGCTCCTGCTAAGCAAGCCAAGCCAAATGGTTGCATCATGGAATAAAGTAAGCCAATTCCAATTCCAATGCTTTTGTTGCTCTTTGAGAGGTGAGAGACAAGAGCTTCCTTTCCAATCCTGGTCAGAGATTTTAAAGCCCCTAATCAGAGATGTGATCACTGAAGTACGTTGTAATCTGAGGCAATCCACTGTGAAAAGTGCTGGAACATAATTGATAAAATCTTCTTTTTATTTTAAAGCGCCTGTTTTAAGAACAACTACTTTAATGGAGTCTTGGGACTCCTAGCTCTGAGGAAAATTCCTAATGAATCTGGGACAGAGGGCAAAGTAAAAACTTGGATGTAATTAAATATAGGGCATGGAGATAATTATATCACTCTTCCAGTTAAGATGTTTCATTACCTTTAGCTAATTTCCCCCTTCTGAAACAGTTATCTGAAAATGAAGCCAGCATGATGTGATCATTAATTCATTTTATCTCTTTTGCTCTCTTATATCTACACAGAAGTCCTCATTTCTCAGTTAGTATATTTACTTCTCAGCATGAATTGATTCCAGAAAACAGATAGATTCATTTCAAAAGCAAATTTGTGCCCCCTCAAAAAAACTAAGGGCAACATAGAAAATTCCAGCCATAGCACCCAAGGTATGTGCATTAATTGATTATATTTCTTAAAATTTTTCCTATACTGTCTCTCAAGGAGACCAAAATGCTATTTGGGATCAAGAGATCCCAAGAAACTTTGCAAAATGCTCCTTAGGGATCATGAATATTAGGTGAGTTGTAACAAGATACCTCAGACAGTGTGATTTAAATGGACATGCATTTTCTCAAAGCTTTGGAATCTAGAAGTCCAATATCAAGCTCTTAGCAGGTGTGATTTCTTCTGAGGTCTCTCTCCTTGCAGATGACAACCTTCTCGGCGTGTCCTCACGCAATCTTTCCTCTGATCCTGTGCATTCCGTCTGTCTTTCTGAGTATCCAACTCGACTTTCTTCTTCTTATAAGGACAAGAGTCAGATTGGATTAGGGTCAACTTAATAGCTTCATTTTAACTTAATTATCTCTCTAATGGTCCAATCTCCAACACAATCACATTCTGAGGTACTGGGGTCAGGGCTTCAATATATAACTCCTGAGGTTTACATTTCAGCCCAAAACATATGGCATCAGTAATAAAGAGTAAATTGAGAAAGCTAAACAATAAAGTAACTAAAATATAGCTTGTTGTCTTCTAATATCAGAAACAATGACAACACAATCTGCAAACCCTAAATAAAGGGTGAATAGGACCTTTTTCCATCACCATAAATATAAGGTTTCTCTCAAACCAGAGCATCATCTTTCTTGAAACTGTCTGGGGTTTTGTCAAAGACTCTTCATGGTTCATAAAAGAGAAGTAGGCAAAGCATGAGCTTTGGTATCAAATGAACCTCCTTCAAGTCCCAGCTCTCTTACTCATTACTCGGACAAGCTTTGGGCAGGTCATTTAGCATCTCTAGGCCTCAGTTTCCTCAATGGGAGAAGGATACTTTCATTTACTTGATCTCCATCCTTCCAAGGGGGTGGGAGGGTCACATGAGTAAAAGCCAAAGAAGTGTCTTGGTAGCTATGGGATTGGAGTCTTGGACCTGTGCTTGATCTTGAATCTTAATGATGCTGACATAGTTCCATAGCAAAGGGGAGTTGTATATCAGACATTTATGAAGCATGAAAACAGGTTTGGGGAAACAAATGATAATAAACTCAGGCATTATAAAATATGAAATGAGTCTTAGAACAATCAATAAGTTTGAAAAAGCAGTAAATAAACATACATTCCCCCTTCCCTATTTAATTACATAACAGGTTTGAGGCTTCTTAAGTATTTACAATACAAATATGCACAATGAGTTAGGGGCAATCAGAATAAGTGATAATTTTATGTAAAAGATGGTCAAAAGTAGGGGAAATTAGACTGTCGTTAGATGGGCTATGAAAGCATCTGTAGTCATTAACTTTGAAGCTCAGATTTTTCTCTCTAAATTTCCCAACACGTGAGGCACAAAAGGAAACTTCGTTATGTATCCACAGCGTACTTACTCTCCATGAAAAGACAGAATTGCTTTTGTATCAAAGCAAAGTTTTGCCAAGCACAATGTTCCAGAAGAAATTTCTAGCACAGGGTCCCCATAAGTTTGCATTACTACCCTGACTAACCATGGTAGACATCCACAGGAGTAGAGGACCAACAAAAAATGCATGATCTAAGCCTACCCTCCAGAGATCCCAGTGTGTTGATTATATTTGTCAAAATCTATCTTAATGTACCTTATTATGATAAGTTTGAAAGCAATGATATAAGATAAGATATTCAAGTATCTTAGTTTGAGCTCCTCAAATAATCAGACACTGAGACAAGGATGTGAGTACAAAAAGTTTATTTGTAAGATTAGGAAAACACCAGTAAAGAAGTAGAGAAGTAAGTCAGGGAGGAAAAACTGCAGAAACTTGCTCACCAAACCTATTACTATGATAAAATAGGGTGTTTACAGGGGCATCAGCAATTTAGAGCTATTCTTAGCATTCTCAACCTGCTGCATAATTTATAAAATATGTGATGGTGGCTGGAGAAAGCCCTCAGGCAATGCATGCAGGAAGTGCTAGTTGGAATTTGGGAGGTGTGCATGGAAAGGTAAGAGCGAGGGTCATCGTGCCTGCTGCAAAGCAGTGCATCAACACCACCTTCAACACCATCCTAGGAACAACTTTGGAACCCAGGACCAACATTCTTACAACTGAAAGTCACATACGTATAGTCCTACCCCAAAGCCAAGTTTACTCTTGGTAGAGTTAGGATTCAGAGCTGGGAATAGATGTTGGGTGTAAAAAGGGAATGGATTTTGCAGTCTCCAAACACCAAGTCCTGCTAGCTTACTTCCCTCTTGTGGAAAACAAGAAAAATATCTTTCCATGTCCTCCAACACTTACTATTATGGGTCTTAAGAAAAGACCTTGTAAAAGTAAAGAATGATGCATAAGTAGGCAATGTGACATAAGTGAAACAAAGGACTTTGCCAATAGCTAGACCTGGCTCCACTATTGCTTAACTGTGTAGTCTTGGGAAAAATACTTTTTGGGTCTTAGTTTTCTCATCTGCAAAATGGAGAAAATGATAGTATGTACTTGATTATAAATGTGAAAGCTAGGGAAGGGAGGAATGGAATCCTGTGCCATGCCAAGTAAATGATAACTGTTTTAAGGGAAAGGTGGGACTATTTGATATAAAACTGTGACTTACGTATGAATCTCTGCTTCATATTTTATGTGGAGATAGAAGATCTGGTCACTGGTAAAGTAAAGAAAATGTCAGTTTAAGTCAGTCTTGTTTGTTCTCCCCTCAGCCTTTCTTTAGGCTGCACTGTCCCAAGATTTTGCTAGTTTCTCATTTCATATTCTTTACTTAGCACTGCTGCTGATGCCTTAGAGAGCCTATTAATGGGCAAGGTTGTCTGTGAGGATGAAAGACTTGAGAGAAGACCAGCATCTTTCAGATATTTTCCTTCAGAAGAAATGTAGACAGTTTCTAGGAAGGTAGATTTGTTTGAGTTAACCCCATCCTACTTCTTAGGGACAATTTCGTTTTAAAATCTATTCAACAATCAGTGTCATTAGATCAATAGATAGCTTGCTAATGCTTAGACCATCATCCAGATTTCAGAGTGCTTTCCATTTTATAAACTCTTGTCTGAAAGAAAAATCAAAGAAAAAGACCATGAGGTTTTGGTTCAAACCTAGAGAGATCAATAATGTACTCATTTCAGACCTAGTTTTTAAGGTCAGATCCAGAGAACATCTGTCATTTGGATGCCTGGACACCTACGGAGAAATAAAGCAAATGCAATGATTCTTTTTTGAAAGTACTGAGCAAATGCAGGATATTTGTCAGCCTTACAAGGAACACAGCTCACGAAGTTAATGAACTCGGTTGCTCTTAGTCACAGGTGTAAATGTTTTCATTGATCTTGGAGACAGCCTTAAAAGTACCTCTACAAATTTTCTCAGAAATCTAAAAACCAGACCATCCCTGACTGGCAGGTATACTTCATTTTCAGTGTTCCTGGTAACTCTTTTCCTCATGTTTCAGAACTGAATTACCCATGATTCCCCAGTGTACATGTGAACACATAACACACACACGCGCACACACACACACTTTGTAAGAGATTCATACTAGCTTATAATTCTTTTAACGTTGAAGAAGTTAGAGTCATAAAAAGTGGTTACGTTCCTTTTTACTGTCACCCACTTGGAAACTGTGGGACTGTATGTCCATCTTGTGGCCTCAAGAGCATACATTTCCTGAGCTGGAAATAAAAGTCCTCAGGCAGCGTCCTGGACAGTTCTGAGTGATCCACTGAGTCATTTGATGAATTCAGGGCCATCCATATTATGAGTGTGGGAAACTTTGGGATGAAGAATGTAGGTCTTCCTTCTCCCTGAATTCTCATGCACCTCTGTGGATTTGAGTAATAGTTGCAGAAGGTTACAAGTTACCATAATTGTGTGGTAATTGAGTCAGAATCTAGTTTGACTTTTCTGGGTCGAACCCAGGCAACTGGATGCATCAATCATGCAACTTTTGGAAGACAGGCTTATAAGAGCTCTGGAAATGGAGAAGGGCATCATTTAAGGTCAGTTGCTCTGCTCCTGCCAGCAGGGCTGCCCTGGAACACTCATGGTTTATGTTGTTGTTACTCAGAGAAACAAATGCTCATCAGTTCTCACTCTCCAGGAAGTTACGCCAGTATCATTTTCTCCATCTCACTCCTGGGAAGCCAGGTCATGTCTAGCAATCATAATAATAGCAAATATCTCTGAGTAATCAAAAGGCAAGTAAATTTGCTAATCTCCACTGACAATTTCATGGTGTATACTGTTATCTTTTCTGTTTCTTTGATGCTTGGGAAACAATTTATCAGGACAGGAAATTGCTGCACTGTTAGGGAATTCAGAGAGGGGACATGGAGATGTAATAGGTGCTAGTCATTAATCCTGCAAAGGCTTCAATTAAAAAACCTGTAAAATAAGTGAATGAGATCATCCCTAGGACTCTTCTAGCCCTGACATTCCAAAAGATCACCTATCTTCAGTGACCTGAACATTTAATTGAGCAGAATTTCCAATTAATCTGCCAGGTAGATGACCAAGCTTACTGTTGAATCGAAACTCGTGAACCAATAAGGAAAACTAATCCACATCCCTGACTGCCTTATGCTTGTGATTTGACAACAAGAATTATTATAATGAATGAGAACAGAAAAAAGAACAATGCATGCCTGGCAGATTTTGTATATCAGTGTATTACAATTTTCCAGAGTGTTCTTGAATGTTAAATCTTCCATTACATAATTTTTATCACTTTCTTTAAAATGTTCTAGTTGAATTGACGTATTTTATGATTTTCCTTGTTTCACAGATAAGCATATCATTAAAAATTAGACTAAAATTTGCAGGTATTTTTGAGTTTAAAAGAGTGTGGTTAAAAGAGTGAGTCCAGTGGGAAAGTTTGAGATAAAAAGCACAGTTATTTAAAATATTTAGGAAGTAAGTTTGTATGTACCTCAGATAATGAGATGGTAGTTAATTTTCAAAACATTTATGGCATAGTTTCTCTTACATAAGAAATTCAGAATATGAATAAAGAGTAAAATAAAAGGTAGATAATAGGAAATAGTGTGATAAATTGTTCGCAAAGGGAAAGGGACCAAGAGATGGAGAGAGGGGAGAGGAATGGGGATGAAAAAAGAATTAAGATGTATTAAGCACCTGTACTAACTCACCATGAGGAATGTAAACATTATGTTCTCCAAACATGTACTAATAAAAAAATTAGGGCCGGTGAGATGGCTCAGCGGCTTAAGCGCCTGCCCGGCAAGCGCGAGGGCCCAAGTTCAACTCCCGGAACCCACATACGAAAAAGGGGCCGGTGATATTGCTCAGCGGCACGGGCGCCTGCTGGTGCGCGAGGTCCTGAGGTCGACCCCCTGGTACCCACAAAAAAAAAAAAAATTAAATAAAAAAGCTTCCAGTCCTACCTTCCAGGTAGTTTATCATGAGTATAGACATCTGCCAGGGTTTAGAAAATCAAGAAACAAACTGGGATCAAAATAAGAGCTGGAATGCTGGATATTTTTCTGTACATATGTGATCCTCTGTGAGTTCTTTCTGTTCAATGGCACCACATACACTTGGCTCAGTGGAGTAGAACATCGCTACCAGCGGATGGAAAGGTCATTTTCTTTCATTTCTGGTCACAAATAGGCCTGATAGCTGTTCTTTTATTTATTTTTAATTGATTTTATTCTCCTATGACTGATGTTCAATTCATGACGACCTAACTTAAAGTTTATTTTTTAAAGCACTCAGGGCACTGTTAACCGATGATCTATGTAAAGAGGTCAGGGAAGAGAATTATTATTAACCAGTACGACATATCCTCAACTTGCTGAATGTGGAGAATTACAAACTAAATATGTGGACATTTAAATTTCTGCATCTGAACAAAGATAAGGCTATACTTCTAACACTGCTCAGAGATTTTTTTCTTTACAAGAACTTTTACTTGACAAATAAAATTTGCCATTAGGAAAATAAGCTCTTAGTAGTAGGGATATAAAGATTATTTTGGAAGAAGCAACCTGGAATACATTATCTCATTTGTGAAAGCTTTTCTAAGATAAATGTGACTCATACTTTCAAATAACACAGTTTATTTATCTAATGTTTTAAATAATTGTCTTAGCAAAGGCTTGATTGTCCTGTTCTTTGGAGGGAAAACTGCAATCTGTTCAGTTAGGCATCTTTCTATGCAGTACTTACAAAGATACATTATAACGTTGTCCTCCAGGGGGCGTTAAATCTTCAGCAAACCTCCAACTTCCTGGAAGGTGCTCGAATCCAGTAAAGTAAAAGTAGTCTTTCTTCTCCCTGGAATGGAGAAGTTCTAGGACTGTTGTACTGAATTTCTCTAATAGAAGTTGTCTCAGGCTTTTTAGATAGGATTTAACACTTTTTAAGTGAGTTAAAGTGGGTGTGAAAAACTAACGGCCCTTGAGTGAGTGCCACATTACTCTGAGTGTCTTGCCCCAGGTCCTGGATAGATGTGCCCCTCCAGTAAATCCTTAAAATCCTTGTTGCCACAGATAGGAACTCGGGGATTTTCAAGGGCAGAAATGTGATTTTTTTTGCAGGTCCAAAGATAAGTACATGTTGGTTGGAAAACATCCTATGCTTCAAAGGGTTAGAGGATCTTTCCCATACATGCATCACAATGGGTTATTTTTGCTGCTATTCTTAAATGGAACCATCTGCGTCTGCAAGCCCAGAGGGCTGTGGAATCCACAACGTCATGTAGTAAAGTCTGTGACAATGAGGCAGTACAGTATAGTTCAGTGCTTGAGAGGTCCATAGATTGTAGAGTTGACTGACCAAGGTTTAATATCTGCTATATGCCTTACAAGCACTTGGATACTGAACCAGTTACTTAACTCCTGTGTCGCTGATTCCTTATCCCCAAAAGACTATATCGCAGCGTAATTATAAGGATTGAGGCAATCCGAAGAGAGTACTTGGTGCATACTAAATGTTTCATAAATGATATTTGATAATAAATTACTATCATTCCTTAACCTGAAATCTACACCTCCACTATTTGGTTCTAGACATGTCTCTCACATCCTCTCTACATAAACTCCTTCATCCCAGTTATCACTCTATGACTTTATTCTTTTCTCCTTCTGCTTTTATATTTTGCCTATATTTTCACCTTGTGAGATCCCGCCCAAGTGTCAAGGGTCATCTGTCATAGCATCTTAAAGCTAAAGGAAAAAAAAACCAAAACATAATTCCCTACTCCAAGATAAAAGCATGTGCTTTCCCCTACTTCTGACCTATGACAGGGACGCAATATCTTGATTGTGTGACAAATGTACAGGTATATAGATTTTTCAAAACTCACAGAACTGTACATTTAATGTGGCTGCATTTTGTAACATGTGAATTGTAACTCCATAAACCAACTCGATAGGACTATAATGAGAAAATCTCAGTCTTCGGAAACAGATCTGGTTCAAATTCAAGTTCTAAACGCTTTCTACCTGGCAAGTCATTGAATCACTTTCACTTGTAGTTTCTCTTATGTGAATGGGGTAATGGTCACTGTCTCTTCTTGTACTTGAGGTTTAGAGATAATAACAGTTTCAAAATGCCTTACAGTGCTTTCACACAGTTGATGCTACACGATTATTAAGCCCTTCCTTTCTAGCTTGGCTAAGTCTGTATTTGTAACATACTCCTGTCCACCGGAAAGTAACCTTGAAGACTGAGTATATGCCACCTTTTTCTTTTTCCTTGTGTCTAGCACCAATTAAAATCTCAATAAACATGTGGTCTTTATAGCTAAAAACAGCTGCTGTTAAAAAAACAAATGCCAAAATGCATTCCAACTTCAATATTAGCAGGATGCCACACTTGTATAGTCACCTGGGTTTGCTAAGGTTCAGTATTTTAAAGTCTGAAAGATACTTAAAGTGGTCAGTAATTCATCTATGGCTCCCCAGTGTGTAGTAAGGCTTAATAACGTACCTTTCATTATGATGGTTCCTTAGGTTCACAGGGCTGTCTGTTTTTCTTTAAAGTAAGTGGAATGACTGTACTGTTTTCTTGACCAATGAGTCACTCTGTTTTCCATGGTTCAAAGTTAAGCTTTTATTTGGTTTTAAATTAAAAAAATAAATTTCATTATTAAATAGTGAGATGGTTCTAACTAATGTTTTGATAGTAGCTTAGTCAAGAATATACCACCAAGGGTATGGTTAAGGGGGTAGATCACCTAAACTAAAATTATTTGTTATGTTAAAAGTTCAACAGTGGCATAATTTGAAAGAAACTGAAATACAAAGTTTTAAAAGTTTACAATGGATTGGAGAAGTAAACCACCTATTCTACTGCAATTGCAAACTACTTTCTTTCAAAGCCAGTCAGTTTGAACATTATACCACAGTGCTAATGTCATCGGGTTCATCTGCTTTCTTTTGCCTACTTGGCAAGGATTTCAAGTACTCAAGGTGTCTCCGGGCATCCTCCTGATTTTGCCTCACATAATATACCACATATGAGATCACCATGGTGAACCAGCCAAACATGGTGACCAGCATGGCATAATCAGTAGTTTTTTTAGGGAGGTTACAAAGGTCAGCATCATTGGCAGCATTGAGGAATGGTCTCCCGGCGTGTTCATCCAACACAGAGGTCTTACAGATCACATTGTGGGCTGTCTCATGATTGGACGCCATGCTCCGCAGAACTTGCTGTAGAGTACAGTCACAGTGCCAGGGGTTGTTGGCAATTCTGGCCCGAGCCTTCAGGTTATTGAAGGCATTTTTGTGCACGCTTTGAATCCGGTTGTCAGACAAGTCTAGAGTCTGCAAAGTCTCAGCTACTCCCTTAAAGGCATGCTCGTCGATAAACTCAATACCGTTTTTGGACAGATTGAGAACTCTCAGTTGATGGAGGTCCTTAAAAATCTCATTGGGGATAGATGTGATCTGATTGGAGTCCAGATACAGCAAGACTGTTTCAGGAGGAAGATCTCTAGGTATTTCCTTGAGATTTGCATTGCTACAGGTGACGTTTAAACCCCCAGAGGAAGAACAAAGACAGCCCTTGGGACACATACTGGCTGAATGAAAGCACAGTATCATAAGAACAAAACTTTGTAGGAGGAGACACATGGAGAGGGAACGGGTTAACCACAGGTCTACCAGATTCATGCTGGAATGTCAGCATAATCACAAGTCCATTCCTCATTTATTCCAACAAGTGTGGCAATGGTTCCAGCTCTGTCCACACCTTGATTTCCTTTTTGTGTGACTCAAAAGGCTGCAGCTAACATGTGCATCTCTTCATTATTCCTGTCATTGCTTGGGAACCTAGAGGAAAGGGAAGCAGATGCAATTAGTTCTTCTACAATGGGAGGTTCATTGCAATTAAAAGAGTTCTCACACATCTGGCATTCTATGCAGGCAGATAGGTTAGTTATGCAGGTAATTTCCATTAATGCCATTGAGAATTATCTGTGTAATGGGAATCTCCTGCTCAAATCCCAGGTGCTAGGGGAAAGAGGACTGTCAAAAATGACAACATTCCCAAATTCTGTCGCCTTGTTTACAGCTGTGCAGAATTAGAGCAAATAGTCCCAATTTCTCTCATCTTTACAACTCCTCTTCTGGAACCTTTCTACATTTTACAGAAATAAAATTTAATTATGTCTTTCACTCTCTCTATAGTAGCAAATGCATTAATGTAATTTACCACTGAACTTGGGAAGCAATGAGCAATAATACTGATAATTCATGGTTAATGACCATAGACAGGAATATCTGTCATGGCTTTTGAATTGATGCCCAATTTGGAATATTGTCTCTAAAGAAACATCTTACTTGATTTAAGAATGAGTGAATGCATTCTAACCATCACAACAAAATGTTGCTAGGGGAAGACAAACAATGAGGTCCAGAAGAGCTGCTTCCCTTATCACCTCCTGAGATTATACCTCTTGAGATGCTTATAACTGAATTTCTGAAGGATTCTCTGTGTTCTCTAAACAACATATTCCCTCCCCAGCAGATCATCAAATATGACACATACTTATGAGACATTTTCAATATAAGGAGGGAATTAAGAAATACTAGCCTCAGAGACTTCCCCAATAGATAGATATTTATATATGAAAGAGCCACAGAAATAACAAAATTAGATGATAAAAGCAAGATTATAAAACTCATTAAGAGTAGAGATGAATATAATTAACCCTCAAAACTACCCTCTGATATAGAGAAGACAGGCACATCTTTGGGACCATTTCACAGAGGAGATGAGTGGATAGAATTTGTCTGATTTTCCCAAGGTCAAACAGCTTGTAGGTATAGAGACAGGACTCCAGCCAAAGTATTCTGACTCATTAATCTCACAACTCTTCCCACCAGCCCCACAGCTCTCTTCTGATCCCATCTGCTCTCTGAGTATAGTCAGGATCCAGCAACCACTGCTTTTGGTGGTTTCTGATGCTATTTTGTTGCAGCCTAATATCTTGCACTGTGGATCTTGGTCCAAGGTGAGAGCCCAGGTATAGGGATCCTCTGTCTGGTGAAGGGAATTGATGCTGGATTTCAGAAGTTTTTCTCTCTGATCTAAGAACATTCATTTCTCTTTCAGCACTGAGCATCAAAAGACTTTCTGCATAAGCACCAAATGACTTTCTGAAAACTTATTTTTTATAAGGATCCCAGATGGATAAATACAGAGGGAAATGACTCCAAATGTTACCAAACTTGCAAAAGAGATGATTAATGTGAGCTGAAAACATAATGAACCGGGTTGTTAATCATGAGAAAAAATGAGATTAACAACAGCAGAATGGAGTGGATGTGCTTTTGGAATCCTGTGTCCCTTAAATGTCAGAAAATGCTAAAGAAGAACCGCTAGGTTTCCTAAGCTATCCATCAAAATCTCATTTCATTTGCAGTGAAGTGTCCCTGTCTTCCATGATTTCCTCCCAAACTCCATTGCATGGCATTTGGGGACTCTACTAATTATTGAGATGGGAGAGAGGTAAAGTAAACAGGTGTGGAAAGGAGGACTCTCAGAGAAGAAAGAGAGAACAGAAGGACAAGGTGAAAGATGCTAGGATGAAGACAGGAAAAGGATACAGGGGACAGGGTGAATTTGATTAGAGATGATAAGAAGTCTTTGTCAACCCACCTACTTCCTTAAACTGAGTATGTGTAACTAGACTAAAATCTCCTAAGAGGTAGGCGCTTCACTTTTCTCCTGAGATTATTTTAAAGAGCTGTTCTGTAAAGTATTCTCCAATTCAGACTATATGCTCCGTGAGGGGATGAGCTTATTTCTGCCTCATGTAGAAATAACAGGAAACAATTAGAAGTAGAAAGTACACTAGGTTTGAATAACAGCTTTAATACCATTAGCAGTATGCTCTCAGGCAAGTTATCCAACCTCTGTAAACCTCATTTTCCTTATTATACAGATTATAAAAGCACCTGATTACAAGGTTCATTTCAGAATTTTATGGAATAACACATCGAAAGCACTTAGCACAGTGCCTAGTAGGTAGTAAGAGCACAATACTGCTCAAATACAGCCACTGTTATTACTCCTGATATGTCCCCACCACCTGCCAGTGCTGCACCTACTGTAAGAGTTAAATAAATATCTATTGCATGAATGAAGCAGTGCAATATTGAAAAGTTAAGTTGTGGGTTTTCTTCCTTATGGAAGTTAATAATTTTAGTTAATAATTTTAGGATAAACATTGGCTCATCAAATGTCTCTTAGTTTTACATATTAGCATGATGGATTTTGGAAACACCATAAAGACAAGTTCCAGGGAGATGGAAGGGAGAATAAAACTTTATCTAAGTAGACTTCTCTAGACTCAGTCATGGTTTCTCCAGAATAATCCTTTTATTGATCATTGTCACAGACAAGAAGTAGTTAGGACAGATCTTGAGTTCTTAATATCAGATTGCAATCTGTCTTGAGATGGAATCCTTTATTCCCCAGATAGGCCACATCCCCTGGGGAATCTTATTAGGAGTACAAAGAATTCCTTGCACTTAAAGATTTTGGACAACAATCTAATATTTTATTTTTCTCTCTACATTGCTTAATAAATGAAGAATAAAAGCTTGTATGATTGTCTAAACTATTGGGCCACTGTGACTTGTCCTTCACTCTCAGCCAGGATAAAGTGATAGGAGATGCAGGATGTGGAGATCTTGGGTCTTGGATGCTGCTATGATATGAATATTTGTGTCCCCTATACAAAAATACATTGAAATCTGATCTCTAATAGGAGGGTGTTTAAAGGGGGAGTCTTGAGGAGGCATTAGGCCTTGGGAGCAGAGCTCTGAAGAATGGGATTAATGACCTAATAAAAGAGTTCCCTGAGAACTTCCTTACCCCTTTTGCTATATGGGGACACAGAAAATATGGACATCTTTGAACCAGGAAATGGGACCTCACTGGATATCAAATACTCTGGAGTCTTGATCTTGGACTTCCCAAGTTCCAGAACTGTGAAAAATAAATTTCAGTTGCTTTAGTAGAACTAATGTACTTAGACACATGTCCAAGGAGACAGAGCGGTTGAAGGTGGAATCAAGGATATATTCACACAGGACAATAAAAGAGTGGCTTCTACACTACATGATGCTGAATAACTAATTTCCAAAGAGATTACCAGCTTGATTACGAATAGCAGCTGTTGGAAAAGGACATGAAGACATGAACTTCAGAGGGAAAAAAAAGGTAAATATTCTTTGGACTAGTTATCATCTAACAGAGAATGCTAAATAGGAACTTGGAAACCAAAAACTCATTTCTGCTCTATTTTGAAACAAGTTTGAACACAAACACAAAGCAGCAAACAAGCTACGCTGCTGCAAAAAGAGTGCCTTCTTATTAACTTCAGAAAGCATTGGTAAACATAAAGAAAGGCCAAGATCACACTGTGACGGGGAAATCAACAATAGCACTCACGATAAGACCTTCTGAAAAGGAACCAGACACACTAAAAGGGCAGACCAAGTTGAACAGCATCTTTTGTATCTCTTAACTTTCTCTGTGTAATTATCAGTTCATTCGCTGGACTACCTTGTCCATAGCCACTTACTCCCTTCAAATGCTTTGACCAGGAAGCCATGGTATTTCTAAATGTACTGCTTACATATAGTCTGTGCCTAAACATAGGATAATTTTGTCCCCAGACTCATGTGTTGCTCACAGTTTTGTTCCACAATTTTGTTTTTGTTTAGCTCAGACTTCTGAGCTAAAGCAATTAGTGCTGAGGTTGGTTGGCAACAGTCAAATATTTTTTTCCAGAAAGAAGAAAAAGGTGAATCTAGTGGACCATTCATTCAAAAAGAAGACAGTTCACTCAGTGGCTAACAACTCTGTGTGATTTCCTATTTCTTTCTTCACATCATTAAAGAATACTCAGAGCTACTCAGGGGTTCCAACCCAAAAATGTTATTAATCCTTCTGAGATAACAAAGTATACCAATTAAAAAAGAAATAACTTGTAAGACCAATATCTTCCAATTATATTTTGTATGACTCTGCTACTAGGAGGATTTCATTAAAAAACAAAACAAAACAAAAAACAAACAAAAATTTAGCAAAACAAAAAGACTTTAACCTCACATCACAAAAGTCAAACCAATAGAAAAATTCAAACATTTAATAACACAACTTTAAAATTTCTGTATGGTAAAACAAAGTAAGGCCATACACAAAAGCAAAGGACAGATGGCAAAACAAAGGGGTGATATAAAAATATTCATGTATATGAAGGGTACTTACAAGGAATAAAAAACAGATCCAGTAGAAAAATGGATAGAACATGAGGAAACACAGATGACTATATAATGTATACGATTATACAAAACAAACCATATGAAAGTATTCGTATCTCACTGCCAGTAAATAAACTTCAGTTAAATTATCTACCATCTTGTTTAAAATTAAGAACAATATTTAGTGTTAATAAACATGTGAAGAACAAAGCACTTTCAAATATTTGTTTCCCCATAGTCACATGTGTTCAGAGGTGGGGCTTTGGAGGGTGAGTGGATCATGAGGGAACTGTACTCATCCGTGGATAAAGCACCGATGCATTCATAGTTGAACACGCTGTTAGGAGGTGGGGCCTGGTTGGAGGAGGTGGGCCACTGAGGGGTGTGAACTGGAAGGGTATATTCTTGTCCTTGTTCCCTTCTCTCTTGAGTTCCTGGCTGCTGTGGGGTGAACAGCTTTCCTCTGTCATTTCCACCATGCCATTTCTGCCTTGGAGCCAGCTGTCCTCAGACTAAGTCCCCTGAAATCATAAACCAAAATAAATATCTCCTATTTAAGTCGTGTGTATCACATATTTTGTCTTAGTGATGGAAATGCTATTATATTTATTAAAATTTTTTAAATTTAAGGACAAGCTTGTGTTGATGTAAAGATGTCCAAAGATGATCCCAAACCAGCTCAAATATAAAGGTATTTATGTTATAATCACATTTGTGATTGATTTTCTAAAATAAGAGTTAAATATGCAATTATAGGTGTATATACTTACATAATTATTTCCACAGGGTACATCAGAAACTTAATGGCAAATGTTGAGTGGGCAGTGGAATTGGGGGATGTGAGTGGGGGATACCGCTATAGTGTTTTAAATTCTTATGTTATAAAGGTGTATTTTATTTCATAATAAAGTTTTAAACAATAACACAGAAGGACTCAAGATTAGCTAAAAACTAATGCAAATTTAATGCCTAGAAAGTAACTGTTCAGGTTATGAAATGGACAATGACAATTTAGGGAACAAAAGCTGATGAGAAAACTATGAATTTTGAATGGCAGAACACATTTGACAATAAAGCATTGATTTTATAAAAGGACAGCATACAAAAATAGAAAACGGACCCCAAAAGGTTGTAACAATTACAGGGAGCCAAACCACAACCTCTGTGGCAATCAGCCCAAATAACCCAGAACTTGATCAATAAATAGAAGCTTCTCTAATTTTGTGTCTGCTTCCAGTGTTGGACCAAACAGAAAAACGTGCATCTCTAACCATAACAGAGGATGCTGGGCTTCCAGTTAGCCTGCCTCCACTTCTTTATGCCCATGACCTTCAGTCAGGGCACACCTAATGCCTTTTTTTCCTACTCTAAAACTTCTCCACTTCCTTGCCTGTTCGTAAGTCTCTGCCTCAATCAAGGGATCATGGCTAATTCCCTGCTATAGAAAGCTCTGAATAAATAACCTTTGCTTATTTTCATTTAGGTGTTTTTGTTTATCAAATTTAAAGTTAGAGTAATTGATATTTTAAGGTAATATTTGCAAAATCAGCATTATTTCCCATCCATCATAGAAATTGTAGACTGATTTATTTACAATACTAGATTTTCTATAAAGTACGTGTAGGTTGCATAACCTATTAATCCATGCAATTCCTGACCCAAACAATCAAGGAAATTGAGTTGGGATCTAAATAATTCAGGCAAATGTACTGAACAGGTGGTTTTCTCCGTTGCTGTTCTTTTGGATCATGTTTGTAGTACATTCCTCCATTCACATCTGAGTTCTTCCATGAAGTTTATTTCTACATTTCCATTCACAACAACCTACCACATGAAGATGCTGTCAGAGCCTCAAACTCAGCATATGTAAAAATAAAATCATAATTTTCATCTTTTAATTTCACCCAGCAACCTTCCCCCTCTACTGTAAACCACCTGTTTTTTTCTTCTGATTTCTTGAAAAGTTTTAATTTTCACTCTCCCTCCTATCTCGCCCTTGATTTATTTTTCCGTTGGCACTTTCCCTAGTTCAAACCACGTTTTTGTTCTGGAAGAGAACAAAATCCTGGGATAACTGTGTCCAGATTTGCACTGCTTTTATTCTCTTAAATTCAGATTGTAGTAACGTTCTATCCATGTTATCCCAGTAAGTTCAATGAGTAAAAATGGGTAGAAAGCTGGTAATGAATGGCACTGCATCCCACAAATCTGAAATTTATCAGAAATTATCCCAACTGAGGATATCTATGATGTCACTAGCTTTTCTGATTTCAAATCTAATTATGAAGGTTTTGCCCATGAGTCATTTAGATGGCCTTTAATGACAACAGCTGTGACCTAAGCTGGCAAAACTAGCATGTACCAGAGGAGTAGAGAATCCTTACATTTAAAACAAACATAATCTTGCTATAGATCCAGAATTGTTTCAGGAAGGGAGCTTCTATTTTACTTATTATTTTTTTTTTTTTTTTGAGACAGGGTCTGTGTAGTCCTGGCTGGACTTGAACTTGCTATATACTTAAGGCTGGCCTCGAATTCATGGTGATCCTCGTGCCTCAGCCTTCTGAGTGCTGGGATTACAGGTGTGTACCACCCTGGTGAAGAAAGCTTCTTTGTTCCCCTCACTGTTTGTTTAGTTTCTATTCTAGCTCCTGAAATTTATAAACTCTCCCTTTTCTAATATCCTAGCTTTATTATTTATCATGTTCTACCTGAAGGACACCAGTTCATCCACCCTATTACAAGGATCTGGAGGCCAGGGTCAATATTTTACCACTTTTTATATTCTCACATTGCCCATGGTAAAAATTTAATAAACACTTATTGAAATGAATTAGAATCCATTCTCATTTCATAATAAAACAGCTATCATTTATTTGGCATTTGTTACATGTCAGAAATTTATTAAGTAATGAACCCATCTAACAGGATGATAAAACTGAGGTTCTGGATAGGTTCCTGGTTAAATGAATAAATGTGAAGAGTTTAATTCTTTTATGATGCTTGGCTGGCACATATTCTGTGATCCAACATCATCCTTCCTACCATAAGGATAAAAGGTTCAAGAGGGTACCTATCTCATTACCTCCCCAAATAGAGAGTTATTACCCAACCCCTGGAGCTGGAGGAACAGAATCTCCTAGAACAAGAACCCAGCCACTTATCGTTTGGAGGTAGAATTAGAAGTTTTGATGTTGGAGTGAGTTTGCACCCCGAGAGTTTGTTACTAAGGGATGAGAAACTATTTCCTATGCATCCTTACTGTCCCATAGGATTCTTTGGTAGGGCAGAGGGATAGTAGGAAAAAGAAACAGAAGGGCCGTGCACTAGTTACATTTCTCAAGGGTGAGACAAAATACCCATATCCAACATTAAAGGAGGAAAAGTTTATTTTGGCTTGCTGTTTATAGAGGTTTTAGTCCATAGTTGGCTGGTTCCAAGGCAGGGTGGCATGGCAGAGGGGCATCAGAGAGGAGAATAGTTCTTGGCAGGAAGAAGGCAGCGGAACAGTGAAGCAGCAGCAATGGCAACCAAGCCTGCCTCTGTATTTCATCCAGGATGCCTGTCCTTTGGGTGGTGCCACTCACACCCAAGGAGGGGCACCCTTAATCCCAGTATCACACACCCTAGATCCTGCTATCTCCAAAAAATCCCACCTATGACTGTATGAGCCTTGGGGGAGGGGGCATCTAGACACAATTGATAACATTCCACCTCTACCTCCAAAGACTCATGCACATCCCTCTATGCAAAAAGTATTTCATAGATCTCTAAGTGTTTCCAAGTCTTAACAGTTTAAGCACTGCTGAAAAGTTCCAGTCTAAAGTTTCTTCTGAGATTTAAGGAAAACTCATAGCTGAAAGCCCCTGTACAAATGAAAATAAAGTCATACACTTCCAACATACAGTGGCACAATATAGACATTTCCTTCAATTTCAGAAGGTACAAAAAGGGGAATAGAAAGGAATGGGAACAAAACATGATCAAAATCCAGCAGGGCTAACATTAAATCCATAGTTCCATGTTCAGCATCTGGTGCAATCTGTGGCAAGATGTGAACTCCAAAGGGATTGGATGGCTCTGCCCCTATGGCACTACTGTAGGTGTTTGCAGCTCTCATGAATTCTGTCTTGGACAAGCCCTGCTCCCTTCATGTGGCTTTCCTCAGATGATCCACATTCCTGGCATCTCCAACATTTTGGGGTCTCCACTGCACTTTTGCCTTCACACTTAAAGCTTCAGACATTGCCCTCTCAGGGACACACTGCTTGGCCTCCCAGGCCTTCTTCTTAAATCTGGGTGGAAGCCTTCCTGACTCCACAACTCTTCCATTCTGCATGTACCTAAAACCAGTACCATGTGGATGATGACAAGGTCTGCTGGCAGCTGGAACAGTAGCCAGGCTTCCTTCTCCCTTGGCTTTAGGGGTTGAGTGCCTGGATTGCTAAGTGCTATGAACGAAACCCCAAGGAACACATTCCCTAGGCCACCACCACTCTGAAACATGGGGCTTTGGGATTCTCTTCTCAAATCAAAGTCTTTCTCCTTTGCACTTTTGAGGCTGCAGAGAGTGAAGTTCTGCTGATTCTTGTGATGTATTCAGGCCATCTTTTCTATTGTCCTGTTCCTTCTCAGCAACCAAGTTCTCACATGCTCTATCTTTGCAGTCCAAAGCTTTACTGGAGCTTCCTTTCCAGCCACATTCTAAATGGTTTGAATCATTCTTCTGGGTTCTTTGCTTTTGATTCTCAATATAGATCTGGCTAAAAGCCCCCAACAGTAGCCATGCCACCACCTTGACATTAGACTGCCTTGCAATTTCCTCCACCAGATTAATTAGTCTGGCACACTTAGTGTCAGGAAAAGTCTCTGGACAAGAACAAAATGCAGACAAATTTTCTACCAAAGTGTAGTATGCATGGTCTGGAGTCCAACAGCCATCTCAGTCCTTCCCAGCATAAACCTTCTGAGCCTGGTCTCTACTGGCAGCATTTCTATCAGAATTCTGCTCTTCTGAGCACTGACCAGAATCTTCCATGAAGTACAGATTAAAGTATTTTAGGCTTGCTTCTTTACCCAGCATCTCCAAACCATTCTAAACTCTTCCCACAAGTTCCAAAGTCTCCTGAAACACATGGTCAGGTACAGTCACAGCAGTGATCTCACTTCTCTGATACCAAAATCTGTCTTAGTTACTTTCCTCATTCGGCAGACAAAATAACCCACATCCAAAATTCAAAGAAGAAAGGTTTATTTCAGTTTACAGTTTGTAGAAGTTTCAGTCCATAGTTGGCTGGCCCCAAGGCAGGGTTGCATGGCAGAGGGCCATTGCTGAGGAGAAACGATTCTTGGCAGGCAGAAGGTAACAAAACAGCAAAACAGCAGCAACAACAACCAAGGATGCCTTTATATTTTATCCAGGCTACCTGCCCTTTGCGTGGTGCCACCAACTCTACTCAGGGAAGGGGGCACTATTAATCCCAGCATCACACACCCTAGATCCAGCCATCTCCAAAAACCCCCACCTATGACTGCATGAGTCTTTGGGGGTGGGACATGGAGATGCAAGACATAAGAGGCAGGTGCTTAGGTTTGGAGAAGTGACATCTGGAATGTGTCTACTACCAGAGTCAGGGAGCTATGCAGAGGGAAATGTGATGTGAAGGAGTTTCAGGAGTGAAGCACCAGGCCCAGGGATCATGAATCCTCCCATCTCATTCTCCCTCCCAGAGCAGCTGACACTGAATTATGCTGACTTGGGGGTTGCAGGGAATAGAAGGGCAGAGAGGTGAAATCAAGCTGGCCACCATTAACCCTTTTTCTTTGAATGTGAACCAAAATGAAGGGGAGGCTAGTCAAATATTATACAAAATTCAATGTTTTGGTTAATCTTTTGGACTAGACAAGTTATCATATTTAATTTTTACTTTGGTTTAAATTAACTGAGTTTATGGAGGAACAACCTATGACCTCAAACTAAAAACAAAATTATAGGCTTGAATGAAGTTTTCATTCAAGAACTACAGGAAGACAATCAATGCAATAGAAACTAAAGAAACAGTGAAGGGAATGAAAGTAGCATTTTATTCTGGTCACACATACATCATGACATGCAATCCTAATGACATAAAAGGGAACAATAGCAAATTAAGATGTTAGGAGGTTACATGACCTGTTCGTATTTTAGATCTTGAGAAAAGTGATATCTAAAGTTTTCTGTTGGACAGTGGAGCCCCCCATTAGCTTTCAACTGCCATCATGGTAAAACCCAGACTCCCTACTAAAGCTGAGCAGATCCTACGTCAGCTGAGTGCTGGTTTGCTCTCTGTTACAGCTTGTGTCTAGTTGTCCCCCCAAAGCCTCATGCAGTCACAGGTGGGGCTTTTTCAGAGGTGGCTGGATGTAAAGTGTGTTATGCTAGAATTGATTCATGCTGCAATACTAGGACCAAGGGCACTAGGATTACGGTATGAGCGCTACTGCCCTAAGTAGCCTGGATAACGTATAAGGGATAGAAAGAGCTCTAATCGCCCATTGTTGCTTTGCTATCTTCTTCCCACCATGAACTGTTTCTCCTTTGCAATGCTTGTCTGCCATGCCACCCTGCCTCAGAGCCAGCCCATAACGGACTTGAAACCTCCACAAACTGTGAGCTAAACAAACCTTTCCTCCTTTAACTTTGGGTGTCAGGTATTTTGTCTCAACAACGAGAAAAGTAACTAACACACTCTGACCTTTACCTCGTACCTAACCCACTGAAGAGTTGTTTCACTGCCTGTGGCAGTCAGAATTCTAAGGTGCTCACCAAGAAAAAAATTGTACAGTGGTGTGCATGTGTCCTATATAATATCTCCCTGAATGTGGGTAGAACCTATAAATATGATGACATAGTCACTATTGATTAGTTATTTTACACAGCAAATATGGTGAATAGTCATTCTATGAGTATATTACATGAGGTTGTCTTAACTGACTGGAGAGTCTCTTCCTGTCCTTAAAGAGGCAAACCATCATATTGTGAGTGTCATATGGCTAGGACCTGAAGGCAGCCTCTAGGAGGTGAAAGCAACTCTGTGAATATTCAGCAAAAAAAACAAAACAAAAAAAAAACAAAAAAAAAAACCAGAAATCAAAAAAAAAAAAAAAGTAGTCCTATAAGTAGAAAAATCTGAGTCCTGCCAACCATTGAAATTGAAACAGAACCTCAAGCTCAGATAAGAACACTGCCCAGCAATGACAATTCAGGCTAAATTTCAAGCAGAGATCTTAAAATGTGATAAAATCTTGACCCACAGAATATGTGAGAAAATAAATGCATGTTGCATTAAGCCAATAAGTTTGTGGTAATTTGTTATGCAACAATAACTAAGTTCCTTTCCTTTGTTCTTCAAACATGCTAAGCTTATTCTTACTTGCAGTTAATTTCTTATCACGATCCAGGCCTTGGCTCACAATCACATCATTTACCAACCCCCACTGCCAAACACCTCTAAAGTTCAACCCACACATACAGCAGATAATCTCCTGAAGATTACCTTCTTCTACTGTCACGACAGCATTCACCACTATCACCACTAACTGTTACTTTTCCTATTTTTTAAAAACATTTTAAAGAAACTGCCTCATGAAAAAGTTAAAAAGGTAAATCATATTAGAAAACTTCGGCAACAATATACTCCTGCTGGAGATGAAAACGTTCATGATACATTTTCTCTCATATTGTAAATATTAGAAATTTTTAAAAATTCCTTTTACTTTATTTTTATATAATTAAGTTTAATGGTACATTTTAGATATACATAATGATCATATTCAGCATAGGGAATTTGTACCTGTACATGATGTATTTTGATTTCTCTATTTACTTTAAAAGAAAGAATGAAGGTATGGTTATTTTCAGACAAGCAATAATGGCAGAATGAGTGACTAGCAGATCTCAAGGTATAGATAATACTGAACACTGTGTTTCAGGTGAAATGAAATGATTCCCAGAATCAAAGTAGTATGCTCAGTCTGCTGGATATTTTCTACTAAACTCCTCAGATCTTCTATTCAGATTTACCCTTCTGAAGTACTTATAAGTCATCTTTTCATTCAGTAAGCATGACAGAGTTTAGATCCCAGATACTCCCCAGAACCATTTCCATTCAACATATGCTGGTTTACACATCTCTTTTATTGGTCACTTTTGAATATGGAGAGTCTGCAAACACAAGTGCTAAGTTTCAAATGTCAAACCAGCTCTTTGTTGACCTCTGCTTTACTTTAAAGACAGAAACAAGTTTTTCCACAGCATAGCTCATATCCAGAATCTCTCCATATTTGATTAAGATGATAAGATTTGGGAGTTTTAAGTTGATGATATTTAGATGAAATTCTGGATTTTTGAGTTGATTCTGTAATAGGGTGTGATTTTGAGGGGTTGTCGTGATGTGATGAATATATTTTACATGAAGAGTGCATGTGAATCACTGGAAGCCAAATGGTAGATTTTGGTAGGCCTAAAACTGGCTCCTAAATTATCTGGGTTCTAATCTCTGGAACCCATGAACATTACTTTATGGAAAAAAAGACATATGTGATTATGTTGAGGATCTTGAGATAGATTATTGTGAATTATCCAGATGAGATCTAAATGTATTTTAAGTGTCCTTCTAAGGAAAAAGGGCAATGTTGCACAGAGGACGAGAAGGCAGTACAACTCCTCAAGTAGAGACTGAAGTGATGCAGCCCTCAAGTTAACAAATACTGACAATACCAGCTTCTAGAACCTGGAAATATCAAAGAATGGATTCTCCCTTACAGTCTATGGAGGAAATATGACCTTCCAAAAAAATTAATGTTTGCCCTTTGAGACACATTTCAGACTTCTGCCTCTGGCAATGTAAGACAGTAGGTGTGTATTGTTTTAGCCACAAAGCTTGTGGTAATTTGTTACAGTAGTCATGGAAAGCTAAGAACTTGGTCATATCTATCCAACTCCCCTTTCGATACGGGTTAAGAGCCCTTGCTACAACCAAGTATCTGGCTTAGCTCTGAGTTTCCTGGCCGCCAAAGGAAGAAAACAAAGATGTCCAATGAAAAAAATTATTATTATCTAATAAAGTGAAAGGTTATTAGCTATTAGTAGAGATAAAATTTTCCAAATTTCAGAATTTGTAAAGGACCCCAAGAAAGGAATTCTCAACAAAATGGACAATGTCTTTAAAATTGCACTGATGTTATATATATTTTCTCATGCCTTAGGCGTGAGGTGAAATTGTCGATCTATGAAAGACTTTCTAAGCTATGAAAAACTAAATTATCATTTAAGGATAGTGTGTATTAGAGATGCATGCTAAAATGAAGATGGGATAGAAAACGTGGTAGGATTGGATAGATAACATGTCCTGTACATGAGGTTAAAGTGATGGTAGGAACTGTGCTGGAACAACTGTATCAAACTAGGAACTTTTCATGCAAAGATGGGCACATGATTACCTCAATGATAGCATCCTTAAACTTTGGGGAAGAGAATGTTGATCCCCGAGGAGGACTAAAAGAAACCTCTGTGAGGATTCAGTCTTCCTATACACCAACAGAGACTATTTAGCATTTCACAAATACCATTATAAACAGATGGAATTTTATTTTTTGTAAATTAAGAAGACTATTCAGAATTTAAACCTGAAACCAATCAAATATTTTACTCTTCTATACATGTATACATGTATTATTTTATAATTGCTGCTTTAGGATAGGTAACAATTGTGTGTTTCTGTCTTTCTCAAGGTTCTGAATGGTCATGATCTGTTGAGCTGCCATGAGTGGGGTTTTATATTATATCTATTTGTGTACTATTCTTTAGTTAGATGTTTAGTTTGTCTCTCATTTTTATATCATAATATGGAATTAAAATAATTCTATTTATGGTCTGCATCATTCAGGGAACCACTGGATAACGTGATGAGTAATTGCTTTCAATTGAGAGAGTTGGTTACATGTATCTAGTTACATGTATTTGTGTCTGCAGTATCCAAAGTAAAGCTAGGCTGTTCCATAGTATCCAAGTAAATTGCATAAAGCTAGGCTGTTCCATGGGGAAGGCAGCAGTTTGAAGAGAATGAATTACTCCCTCCTGATCAAAGCCTTTGTAGACCTTTATCATCATAGCATCAGGTGGGCACCATTTCCTCAGTCTTTTATTCTTTTTCCTGGTTAGAACAGAGCAGACCAGAAAGGCACGGTCCTACTTTTTGGCAATAATTTGTATTAATAAATAAGCTTATGTACAGCTCCTCTAACATCTTCTCGGCCATAGCTCACTATTTTTCCCAAGAAGAATGACTGGGAAAAATGATGCCTTTATGTATTTTCCATGAAAGAAACAGCTCTGCAAAGATGTGCATATAAGTTTTCTTTTCTTGAGTTACTGTTTGTTATAGCAAAAAAGGAAAAAAAGAAAGATATTAATAAAGTAAAAAAGAAAATTAATCTAAACATTCATCACAAAGAGATCAACCAAATAAACATGGCATATCAATAAAAAGAATAAAGAAATCTGTAAATCTGGATTTTCAAATGTCAAATGTATATCTCTGAGGAAAAAATTTGTATATATGACCCCATTTATATAAAACAGAAAGACACACACACATACAGTGGCAAGAGCTGTAAAAAATAGGAAGAACAATAAAAAAAAAATCATCATCTTACCTCTAAGAACCTCAAGGCTGATTTTGCTGAGAAAAAATTTTAATTCTTAACTTATACCATTTTCAACTGCTGTAATTTCTTGCCTTGAGCATGATCATAATAATAATTAGGTAATAAATGAAGAGATTGGCCAGTAGGTATTGACTGATAACCTAATCTCAGGACTTCTAGAAGATATAAAAGTGTATGAGATGTGTCACTCCTTAACTGTTAGCTCCCTGGACAACCATTTTAAGTTTTGAAGTCTCAGCATAGTGTACAGGAGACTTTAAAGCCCTGATGCTGGATAAAACCCAGTGCAACTCTTAGTTCTGATACCAGCTGGCCAATTAACTCTTCTGAGTCTCAGTTTTCTCAACAATAAATGAGATTAATACTTATTTCTGAGGTTTTTGCTAATATCTGTCTAATAGTAGATGTCTGAAAAATATTGCTGACTCTGAATGTACCTGCAAAGGGATCAGAACCATGTTTGAATTTTCCAAAGGTTCTATAGAAGACTATGTGCCTAAGAATTCTGCCAAGTGAATATCCTAAAGCCTTATAGGTCTGAAAAACATTATGTTTGGGAATAGATGGACATCAGCTGTTAAAATCTTTTTAATATATGAGGCTCTCTGCCATAGGTGCCTCCATGCTTTGTTAATTTTATAGTTTAAAAATCCATAGAAGAAAACATTTGCTAAATTCAGATCTACTGAACAGCATTTGACACTATCTCTACTGCAGCTACTACTAATTAAACTCCTTCCTTTAAAAAATATACTGGGGGAATACAAGGTGCCAAGTTTTGCAAATGAGAATTCTATCTGCACTTGATCATCATCAGCTACATAGAATAATCATAGAGAAACACTGGATGCCAACTAACGTCTGTGCCAGCAGAGATGAAGAACAGTGTACAGTTATCACTGAGGGTCGCTTTTGTTTAATTAAATGTCCCTTGGTAAAAACTACTCATACCTATGATTGGGTTATTATGTCAGAATTATATACCTTGCTATTTCATCATTTTCAGGCTTCACTTTCATTTGGGAAAAGAATATTTAATTATATAACTCATAAAGGTCTTGAAAAACCTTATAAAGTGGTGTTTTTTAGAAAGAGGCTTTGAAGTTTGATGTATTTTAGTTTTTCTAACATTCTTATTCAACACTTTACTAGTTACTACAAGGAATTTACTACTTATCAGTTTCATGATTTTTTTAGGGCATGTTACTTAATACTGGACCTCCACGTTCATATCTGCAAAATGATTATGATAATATATATCTCACACAGTTTGGTAGATTATTTCCAAAAGTGGGCTTCCCTTATTCCTCAACCTGTACAATCTGTGTTCTATTTCAATGTGACCTTACCTTCCTCCCATCAAAAAGTAGAGTCTAGTTTTAGCCTCCTTGAATCTAGGTTGTCTTGGGATTTGCTTGGATCAGACTCACTTTCACAGAAATGACACTATGCCAGTTGTGATCTGAGGCCCCTCCAAAAGGAACACTGTCCAGCCACACATAAACGAGGCCTAGCTCGGCTGCTAGATGATGAGTGGCCATGTGAGGGAGCGCCCAGTGTTCCCAGCATAAAGCCAGCCATACTCCAAATGTATGAAAAGCTTAGCTTAGTGAGTCATTAGTGCCAGCTATCCAGTCTGCGGTTGACTGCAGACTGAAGAATGAGCCCAGCCAAGACTAGGAAGAACCATCACATTACTCATCAGTTTGTGAGCAATAAATGCCACTACATTGAGGATATTTACTTTGTGTCTAAAGTTAATTAATACACATGACTATTTTAATGATCAATGGCATTAATATATTTATGCTTCTTGTCACAGGCTTGATTGATATTTAACAGATATAGACTAAGAACTCATCAAAGAGGATGTTTCCTAATAAAAATATAATAAAGACCTCATTCAAAAATGTTGTAATTTCTAAGTGCTGAAGGGCATCAGTGATTCCATTGTCATTAGAGACCAAATTATTTAATTCTCTTTGCTGACCATCACAGTCAATAATGTTCCAAGTTGTTATGGTAACCTCCAAGCAGCTCAGAAAAACTTATACACAGATGAAAGACACTTGTGCAATTGTCAAATCTGAATAACAAATTTAAATATCATTTGCTCACATATCCCTGGTGTCTAGCACACTTCCTGGTGGGGAATTAGTGCTCTATCAATGCAGCCCAGCAGTTAGGAGCTCAGGAATCAGATGGTCTGGGTCTAAGCCCCAGTTCATTTAATGAATTTGCTTTGCCTTGGTTTCACCATCTGTAAAACACATACAAGAGCAGGCCATTCTTTTTCTATTTGTAGTAATAATTAAATGAAATTATTTAGATAGAGTACTTAGAACAGAGCCTGGCACAAGTCAGAGCATAATAAATGTAACCTATTTCTCCTTTTGCAGAATTCCTGCTTTAAACACATTTTTGCAAACAGAGCCTGTGTAGTAGTTCTGAGCATGTGTGCGTGTGGTCTGCTGGTTCTCTCCAGCTCTCAGAAGCAATGCTGCAGACGTAAAGACAGAGATCAGAGAGCTGACGAGAAAGGAAGCAAAGGTTCTGGAGATTCGATGATGAATTTAAGTGCCATGTATGGCAATTCTTATCATACAGTACTGAAATAAATAACATTTTATTAAGCTAGGAGTTACTACCAGCATCAGGTAATGAGTATGAGGTTCTCTTCCAATGTTCTGTCTTTGGATCCCACTCTCCATAATCAGGCCTGGTGAGTAGACCCCAAGAAGTTCTCTTCCCATTTTATTTTGGCCATTTACTCTCCAATAATTCTTATCCAGAACTGCAGCCTCACACAAATTCTCACTAAATTGCTCACACTCATGACCACGGACCGACTGATGCCTGGATCTTGATTTCAATTAGTGATGAATAGAGAAATCAGGTACACTCAGATTGTCCACCCATTCAATGTTTTTCCTCATCAGAAATTCAAAAATCTGGTAATAGAATCAATGATGTGGGGTCTGAAGTTAAACAGATGACACAGATAATGTATAAAATGGAAAACAAGGCAGTCAAGAATCACCTTATAACAAAAGCAGCCCTTCTGAGTTTCACGATTTACCTTTGGAGAACTTCTGCCCATCAAATTGGAATTGTTACCCTCCAACATGTTAGCAGAAGCTAAGTGGTGTATAAATAATCTCTAACCTTCATATAATTTGCCTTTGATTTCATATTTACAATTTTCATTCTATTAAGTATCTTAAATGTATACTTCTGGGGGTACTGGGGATTGAACCACAGAGCTACATCCCTGGTCCTTTATTTTTTATTTTGAGACACATCTTGTTATGTTATACAGGCTGTGCTCAAACGTGTAATCCTCCTACCTCAGCCTTCCAGAGTGCTAGGATTACAGGCATGTGCCAACACACCTGTCTCTATGTATGTTTTAAAATTTCACTTTCTCAAGGATTGGATGGGAGCTTTGTGTAAGGCCATAGTTTTCCTCACTTACTTTTTCCTATGATAATATTTTTCAAAGAAACTGAAGTCTTCCTTAAAGTAGAAGACAAAATGTAAAACCAACCAGCTAACACAAAATCATACAAAGAACTTGTCTGAGTATTATTGATGGAAATTTAGTTCTAACAGAAGGATCATCAGACAGGCTGCCTCCTGTTTATCTAATTACGCCAGTGGATCAAGGAGGCAGTACTTTTTAGATAAATGGCTTGGAGCCTGTCTAGAAATACCCAGCCTCTCTGATCTCCACCTGAGCCCTTTACCTTCTCAGTTAGACATAGGGATTTTTCTGATCAAAAGAAATGTTCCTTTCGCAGGAAAGAAACTACAAAGGGGAAAAAAAGAAATCAGAACCGAGAGCTTGGCTATCTTTTTCATACTGTGCAGTTCATCAAATTTCCACAAGTAAATATGTTGCTATGAGTTGGCTTGATTTTTCCTCTGGGAACCAGCCGGAAAAATTAAGTTACCCAGGGACTTAACTTTTGTCAACAACAAACCAAATAAAACTTTCCAAGCCCTTTTAATTGTCTTCACGACACAGTAAGACTTCCCCTATGTCTTTGCTCAAACATGGCATGCCAGTTTAAATAAGTCTGAATTTGTATTCCCCAGCCCAGTATTTTCTCTGCTTCAGAAAACCAACTGGCAGGTAAGATAAGTAAAAATGAGAAAAATCAGTCCAGAGAAGCCAAGAAAGTCAAGCAGAAGAAAGACAGCTATTGCCAGAACAATATAAAATAAATCCCCACCTTGTCTTCTCTAAATGCTTTCACAGGTTTTACAAAGCAGACCATCATCATATCAGCATACACTCACAAGTTTCATTGTCGGTGGGATAGTTTCAGGAATTGCAACAAATAGCTACTGTATTAAGCTGATTTTTATACAGCCAGCGCAAATGTATTTGATCAGGTGCAATCTGTATTTCTACCTTCCATGTGCTTTTTTGCCTTACACAGAGTCTCAGTTTACCAGACAGGAAGGCAATGTGGCTGCCATGGTATCCTTGATTCCCTGATTTAGTAACAGCCTGAGCAGAAGCAGAGCCCACCCCAGCACTTCTTTCCCTTTCTCTGTTTCCAGTTCAGCACTTACTAAAGTCACAGATGGGAGGATTGTACATAACAGAGCAAACACCCATGTGTGGTTGGGTCTGTGCGCCATCTGAATGTCACAGCTGTGGCATTCCCAGAGCTGCCTGGGGGCTACTGACACAGAACCTGCTCAGAACACGTTTGCTCAGTGGAAGCTGAGTGGCTGGACACATGGGGGAGCTTCTCAAGAACCCAGAAGTCTGATGAGGTGAGGGCTGGACTCCTGCCCTTACCAGTGCAGACTGCCAGCTCACATCTGTATGCGGTCCATGTGGAAATGGAAGAGGAGGGGGAGGAGAGAGAGCCACTTACAGTGAGGTGTTCCTTGTGCAATTAGGTTCAAAATAAAAACAAGGGCCAGTGAGATGGCTCAGCGGTGTAAGCGCCTGCCTGGCAAGCGCCAGGGCCCCAGTTCGACTACCGGAACTCACATAAGAAAAAATGGGCCAGTGATATCGCTCAGTGGCAGGGGCGCCTGCTGGCATGTGAGGTCCTAAGGTCGACCCCCGGTACTCACCAAAAAAATAATAAATGAATAAAAATAAAAAAATAAAAAATAACAAAAACAAAAAGTCTCTCTCATTGGGGTAATGGGGAAGGAAGCATCCAATGCATGAAAGCCGACATCTGGCTAGGTCACAGGGATGATGTTTCTTTTCACTCAGAAGTGATCAAGAGACAGCCCTGGTCACCAAGAAGCCAAGTTCTGAGGGGTCACCATTGTTCAGCATGTCAGCACTAGTCTTGGTGTTCTGGATGTACAGTTATCAAGCCTGTGACAGTGGCACGGCCCATAGATTTCAGAAGCACATAGCTGAAATGTGAACTTCAAATATTTATGGTGGAGGTAGGGGGAGACTGAATCTGTACTAAGTGAACTTTTCACTTTAATGGTTCCAGCATTTCCCTTTCCCCTTCTCTCCTTTGTCTGAGGTTTAGAAGGAAAGACATCATTAAAACCCTCAGGGACATGGAACATCTGAGCGTCTGCTAGGGCTCCTGTGCTCAGCTGCTGCAACTCCCTGGAGTTCGGTGAACATCTTAAAGCTGCAGATACTCAGGTCTCCCCAGCTACAGAAACAGGTGGTAGTCATTCTATGATGAGGAAACTGAGGTCTTGGTTACCCGAAGAGCTGATTCTTCCACTTTCCAGGGAATAAATTCTTTTCTGTTTGGGGATGTGAATGGATCTGTTCACAACTGACCAATAGTTATTTATAGCAGAAGCCATATTTGCTGGCCTGCAGCCAGAACTAGGAGGGAGTGGATCTTCCAGGCAGTGATTATGGGGGTACGATGGGGACAGTCATTCTCACTGGTGCTGGCAAATGGTTCCTGGCGAGGCTGAACTTTTTCCCCTGGCACAAAGAAGCACTGCTATTATTTCTGTGGTCCTTTATTTAAAATGTGCACCTGTTCCTCTCAGAGGACAGCATTCTTCTTTACTGACCAGAAAAGAGCAGATACCACAAAGGCTAGAAGGAACTATGGGGATAGTTATATTTTTAAATATCCATCCCTTAGAAGTTTCCATGTTATGTCCTCCCAGGTATGCCAGGAAAGCTTAAGCCATTTCTAAGAGGAACAAGATAGATGCTTTAATGAGATAGCTTTATAGTACCAAAGCAAGAAAAAAAAAATTTGAAAAACAAAACAAAACAAAACAAAACCGTTCCAGCAACTACTTATGAAATGACTCCTTGGTTGGCAGCTTTGTGCAGTGGCCACTGTGGGATGTAAGTAGCTGTGGGAGGTAGAGGAGTCAATGCTAATTCTTGACTATTTGAACTGTGGATTATCTCAGCCCCCGATTCTTCTCTTTCCATCTGCCTCCTCTGTTCTGGGTCATTTTCACTGCTCATTATGAGCAGCACCAGAGGGAAAGCAGAGGAAATGAAAGGAGATGAAATTCAAATGAATCAACTCTGCCACTTGTTAGCAGCTCAGCTTACAAGTATACACGGCAGGAGGAGGCTGCATCTCTTCTGTGGGCTTCAATTCTCTTTGCTGTTTTTGTCCCTTGTGCTGCCAGGCAATATTGAGTGGGCTGTATGGAAATGATCTGTGGGATGAAAGAAGAAAGTGGGGAGCTCGCTCCAACTGTAGCTTTTTCAAAGGAAAGGCACAGGGATTATATGCAGCATGCCACAGACAGTAGTCCAAATTTTATTAAGCAAACTGTTGTTTGGAAGTACAGTAGCCCCTCAGAACTAGAAGAAAAGGAATGCGAGATCATATTCAGAGCATTACGATGCAGAGGGTGCCCTCACTGACATAGCAAAAAGAAAATGAGGAACACTCCTTAAAGGTCTATGCCAAGGACAGCAAAAGCAGAAGCAAGCAAGGGTTCTATTAAAACATGAAAGGGTAATAAAAAAGGAAGAAAAAATACCTTGATACCTTTAAAGACACTGTCATTAACACAGGTAGGATGGCAGGGAGAAGAAGGAGTGCTGGGGCACATAGAATTGTATTCTTCACTCTGAATTTATGGACTGTGATCTCTAATTTCCTGATTTACTCTGACTGTAGTGGCCACACTGAGGTACCACCCCAGGTTCCCTGAAGTGAAGGGCCTGTCTTAGCTGTTGGTAATGCTGCTGGTGCAGAGAGCTTTCGGGTATGGGACCCTTCAGGGATTGTGTGGCAGACAGCAACTTTACTTCCAGAGATGGTCCAAATCTAATGACTGACCAGTGGGGCAAGAAAAAGGCCTGACCATCTTAGCCCAATTTGGAGTAGCTCTGAAGGGCTACTCCAGCTCCTGAGCTGCTTCTGGCATTAGCTTACATTATCATTGGGTCCACATCACAGTTAACCTCCCTGTCTCCAGTCCTTCCTACGCCTTTCACAAATGTTAATCCCAAGGTTACTCAATAAGCCTTTTGCATGTCAAATCTCATCTCCACTAGAACCTCAATGTGTAGTAATTTATAGTCACTACTTTTTTCTCACACTCTTTGGGATATATAGGGTATCATTTGCTCTGAGTTACAGATTTAGTTTTGCATACAAGGTTGGTATATTCCTCAAGAAGAGAAGAAATGTAACACATTAAAAAACAAATGCAAGTTAGGGAGGTGAAAGATGCAGGAGAAAGAGAGAGAGAGAGAGAGAGAGAGAGAGAAACTATGGATGATCCAAATGAGAATTGAATACAAAAGTTGGGTTTCAAATTAAATATTGAAAGGAGCAGTGTTGAAGTTATAAGGAACATAGATCACTAAGAAGTAATAGCTACATAATTCATAAAAAGTTAAGACATTAATATTAGGTCCTAGCATTGGGAAAAGAGCAGAAAAGAAAACATGCATGGAGCTTACTTGGACAAGGTAAGATGCTTAACCTGAGAATATCTTATCCCATGACTGCATCTATTAATCAGCAAGTAATTATCTTTGGCTAAACCTAAGAACATGACATTTTGTATTTTGAAGGAACTGTTGGTGACACCATCTTAGAGAATGTTTGCTGCCAGGAGAAGATGACTGAGAAAATGGAATAAGTTATCAATGGAGCACTGACCCACTGAATGGCATTAGACATAGAAAGAGTAGGAAACTGCTCACTGAGTAAAGATTCTTGAAACCAAGATCTTTCTGAATTGTTTTATAGAAAATGCCCATGAAAGTGCCAGAGTAAATCAAGGTATAGTTGTAAAATAGAGTAGTGCAAAGTTAGTTTTAAAAATAAGGTGCATAGAAGATTTACATTGGTGCCTCAGTTCATTAACTTGATTCTTTCTGTGATTCTGGTTGAAAACTGAGTTGGACAAGAACTGAATCAAATTCAATGGTTAGGTTCAATGTTGACCTTATGGGGAAATTTGATTTGTTTCTCGTTCAGTTCAGTTTGCGAACAGAATCATGAAGAGAATTGAGTTCGTGAACAAATACATATATGTCCTCTCTCCTCCATAGCCACATTGAAGCTACTCTGGTGGATGGCATCTTAGGGTTTATCATGTAACTTTACACAGTACAAGGTAATCGTTACAGTGTTTCACCAAATTTGCAGCTCTGCTTCTTCTGGGTTGTGTTAGGATTGCCCCTGTCTACTCTCTTTGAAGTTAGATATGGCCATGTAATCACTTTGACTAATGAATTCTGAGCAGAACTTGTGTGAGTTTTAAGTCTTGCTTCCAAGTTACCCCCAACCCAGTCTTCCTGGGTAGGTGAGTAACTAGGAAAAGCAGGTCCCTTCATTGAGCCGTGAATAGAGAAATAAATGAATGAGAAATAAATTTTGTCCTTTTAAGCTCCTGAAATTTGGGGCTCATTTATTACAACTGCATTATGGAACCTGTCCTTACTGTTTCAACCAAATATCCTACTTCCGCAGATGAAGAATCAGAGTCAGAAATATTTAATGACTCGTCCATGGTCACATACTAGTAAAATGAGCAGCACTTTTGATAATCAGAGATGGAAGGGAGGACATTATTTTAGAAAACAAGAAAGTCAAGCAAAGTCAAGAAGGCAAAGAACATTACATTTGATTACTACACATATTCCAGTACTGTACTGTGTAAATGGGGTAACAGAGAGCTATTGCTGGCGAACAGGATTCTGAATGCCACAGGAATAATGATTTCACTCCGAACTTGTTAAATATGTTTACAGAAAATCAGTCCTGTAGTTTGAATGTTTGACCCCTTCAAAATTCATGTTGAAATGTAACTGCCATTGCAACAGTATGAAGATGAGGGAATTGTGAGAAGTGATTAGATTACAAGGGTTCTGCTCTCAAGGTTAAGATTAATTCCATTATAAAATGCTGAAATGAGCACAGTGGTACATGCTTGTAATCCCAGCACTCTGGGAGGTCCACGCAGCAGGATAACAAGTTCAAGACCAGCTCAGACAACTTAGTGACCTAGCAAGACCCTGTCTCAAAATAACAAAAAATAACAGCGACAAAAATATGAACTAGGGACATGGCTCAGTGGGAAGGCCATTGGTTCAATCCCCAGAATCAATCAATCAATCAATCATCCAACCAATCAATAGAAGGAGTACCTATTTTGCCTATTGGCCCTTCGGGCTTCTACCTGATGGCCCAGCAAGGTCACCATCAGCTGCTGGCATCTTAATCTTGGACTTCCTGGCCTCTAAAATTATGAGAGACAAATTTCTGTTCATAGTACATTATCCAAGTATTCTGTTTCAGTAGCACAAAATGGATTACTATATTCATTTACTTACTAATACTTCATTAAGCTTTCTTAAGAAATGACTAGAAATTCTCAGAGAAGATATAGAAATCAGAGCCACAAGCTTCAGTATTGCATGGCTACTCTTATATGAGAAATCTAAAGTATAAATAATTTAAAGAGCAAAATACAGAGAATAAAAAATGGGGAGAGATATCTTTGGCAAATGGGAAAGGGATCTAGAAATGGAGGGAGTGGGAGAAGAGGGAAAGGGAAATAAAAGAAGTAAGATGTGTTATGTAAATGCACCAAGTCACCACAAATACCATGATCATTATGTACTACAGACATGTACTAATAACAAATAAAAGATAAAGCACAAATAATGTACATATCCTGGACAGTGGTAGGACATCGAGATATTCCAACCAACCTGCCTAATTCCTTTAAATACTTGGTCCTTTAAATGCTCATAGACTGAAACTGACTTGATTTTATGGAAACCAGCTAACCCGAACAATTCTGTACCATGTATTTTCACCCTTGGTTCCCAGGCCATGATCAGAAGATGCAAAGCCTTTACAGAGAGGGATAGATTGTTCCCAACTTTGTTTTCAAAAAGGAGAGGTATGAAGTTTCCAGGAAATTGTTCAGCCAGTTATGATCCTGACTGAATAATGAGAAAATCACCTAAATTGGCTTGATTTCCCAGAAGAAATGGAATAGGTCCATTGTAGACTATTCGGGCAGAAGGCTCCTGAGAAAATATTGAAAGGAACAAGCCCTGTGGATTAAGGGTCGGACTTGACAGGCACCAATATGCTGCGCACTCACTCAGAAGAGATTCCAGTTGCCACTGTCATACCCAACAGATCCGACAGTGGTGGTGTTAAAAAAGCCATCCTATAATCATCTGCTCTTTACCATGTTTTATCACGTCCCTATAGGCATAGTTTGTTTGTTCCTCTCCTGGCTGGGAAAAGAGAAACCCCATGTAGCCTCTTAGTTTGCCTTTCCTTGGTGGTTCTGACCTTTCTTACCTCCTCCTATTCCCAAATGGTGGCCTGGAATTCCCAGTGTTCCCTGCAACTAAGCATGACTTGAATAACTAAGATGTCTGAATTAAACTGCCTGAGTTCAACTGGTTTAAAATATGAGGATGGGGTTGGTTTTTGTATGTTGTGTGCTGCAGAATGCCTGTGTAGAGAAACACAGGGTGTAAATTAGGAAATCTCAGATCTTGCATTGTTTTGGGTAAACACAATGGAAAAGTAAAAGAGGAAATAGAGAGCTAATTGATGTCAAAGAAGGAAAAACAGTAATCTTTTGATACTTAGTGTGCTGGGGCTGAATACCACATCTGATATACAATGGGAAGGGGAAGAAATATCTCACTGGGCTAATGCCACCCCTGGTGTGAGAACTTTGAAGGAGAGAGCTGCAGGGAGGTCCAGTAGTGCTTCAGTGTGAACAATGGCCACTTCCAAAGGGAGCATTTGGTTTTTGTACAGGCTGGGGACAGTCTTTCCAATGGCATTTGGCCAGGAAACATATTTTCCTGTCTCAATGACAGGACTTCCTGGGGAAAAATAAATAGCGCTTCCCACCAGGAACAAAAGCAAAAGGAAATGTAGTTTCTCAGAAAACCACGTGACTTGACTGAGAGCAACCAAACACATTTTCTTCTGCAGGGACAATGTGTGCATGCATGGGAGTGGGGGTGCAGCAGGGGAGGAGAAGTAAGGAGAAAAAGGTGAACTTGAGAGTTTTCAGGGAAAAACAGCAATAATGAGCTACAAGCTATGTACAGAGTGGGTCTCAATCCTAGGTAATGTGTGAGAAAAACAAAGGGAATGTGAAATAAAAGAGCTATACGAGAGGAGGAGATGATTATGAAGCTCCTGTCAAGTCCTGTGTGAGAAGAAATTAGGGCTTAATGATTTAACTTGGCTATAGTGTAAAGTGGATCTAACTACTAAATCTGGTTGCATATACTGACTTATTAAATGAATCATTTAAAAATATTCAATAAAGAGCATTTACATGTTTCAAATATTTTTATTTATACTGGACCCTTCAACCATCTGGTTGCTCCTCCACTGCCAGACAGTGATTGACATTAATGATAATATAGTGATAAGAATGACATCATTGGATTGGCTGACATTTACTTCTCCCTTACTTTGGACGATAAGCTTTATACACAGCACATCATCCTATTGCATCTGCAGCACCACCCTGAAAAGTATAAACCGCTATCATCCCTTTTTACAGATGAGGAAATCAAGGCTCAAACAAGCTTGCATAAGTCAATTGCAAAGCCTAGGTTTTGAACCAGATATACCAATTCCAGAGCCTAAACTCACAAACGTCATGGAATATTGTCTCTTCCTGAGAAGAAATAATGGGGTTTATGTCTATTCCTCCCCTACTAACTGAAAAAGAGGGGTTTTATGTGCTACTAATATGGTCTAATAAATATACTTAAATCAGCCTTAGTTTTCAAATCAATTTCTCTGTTGCTACTCGATATTTAATACTGCAAGGTTTTCTCCCACGAAATCTGTACCTATAATTATGTTTGTCCATACAATTTATTGTGATCCCAATGACTGACATCATGCTAACTATATTTAAAAGAACTTCCGTAAACACAAAGAATAACAAAGTACATGGAAATGTCAATAAGAACAGAAAGTAGCCAGCCATGTGTGAGGGCACAATCCTAGCTTTTCAAAATAAAAAAGATTAAATGTTAAAGGCTGGGGACTTAAATCAGTGTGAAAGTTCTACATTCATTTACATTCAGTGTAAAGGTTTTGGGTTCAATTCTTAGTACTGCAAAAAAAAAAAAAAAAAGGAAAAAGAAAAAGAAACTGAATAATTTCACCTTCCAACCCTTTCTTCCATCTTTTTCACTTTCTCAAAAGTTGTTTTTTAAAAGTTCAATGTAGACCACAGTATTTAAGTCTTTGTAATATATGAGAGATAAAAACAATTACCGAGAGTACAAAAAATAGGTTTTCTTTGCTCTGTCCAGTACTACCTTTAGTCTTTTGCTTTTAGAACAAAATCTTACAGTTAACAACAAAATAAGAAAGATGAAAAATAAAGCCACATTTCTAGATAATGCTTCTAGGTGATACTTGAAAATCTGTGTTTGGCAAGACCATATTTCTCTTTTTCTTTTTTTAAATGTGGTATTGGGGATTGAACCCAGGACTTTCACACTGAGCTATAACCCCAGCCCTCTTCTAAATATTTTTAAGTTTTGAGAAAAGGTTTCACTAAGTCACTAACTTGTTTAGGTTGGACTGAAACTTACAATCCACCTGCTTCAGCCTCCCCGAGTGCTGGGATTGCAGGTATTGGCCACCATGGCTGGCTTATTTCTTTTGATCACAAAAAAACAAAAGTTGCTAAAGACCAGTGCCCACTTTGGCAGCATATATACTAAAATTAGAACAATACAGAGATGATTAGCATGGCCCCTAACCAAGGAAGACATGACAATTCATGAAGCATTAGGTATTTTTTTTTTAATATGCCAGTACCGGGAGTCGAACTCAGGATCTTGCACTTGCCAGGCAGGCACTTATGCTGCTGAGCTATATCACTGCCCACATTATGCATTTTTAATGAACATAGATGTGAAAATCCTCAACAAGATACTGGCAAACAGAATACATCATTAAAAAGATCATACATCATGATCAAGTAGGCATCATCCCAGAGATGCAAGGATACTTCAATATATGAAAATAAATAAATGTAATACATAGTATAAATGGAAACAAGGACAAAAATCATATGATTATCTCAATAGACATAGAAAAAGCCTTTAACAAAATCCAGCATCCATTCATCATAAAAACCTTTAAGAAAATAGCTATAGAAGGACCTCAATCTGAAAAAAAGCCATTTATGACAAAGCTATTGCTACTGCCATATTAAATGGGTAAAAAACTGAAAGCTTTCCTTCTAAAATCAGGAAAAAGACATAGATGTCCACTGTCACCACTCCTGTCAATATAGTATTCAAACCATTAGCCAGAACAATCAGACAAGAGAGAAAAAAGAGGAGCATGTGTAAGAAAGGAAGAAGTCAAATTCTCATTATTTGCAGATGACATGATCCAATACATAGAAGATCCAAAAAATTCCACCAAAAGACTCCTATAATTAATAAACAAATTCAGCAGTGTAGCAAGATACAAAATCAACACCAAATATCAATAGTGCTCCTATAATTACACTAATAATGTAGTCACCAAGAAAGAATTTTGGAAAACAATACTATTCACAATAGCATCAAGAAAAATTAAATGAATCAACTTAAGGGAGTGAAAGACCTCTACAATGAAAATCGCCATGCTCTGAAAAAGGAAATTGAAGACATCATAAAATGGAAAGATAGTTCCTGTTCCTGGATAGATAAAACCAATATTGTCAAAATGGCCATATATCCAAAACTGATAGGCAGATTTAACATAATCCAGATCCAAATACTAATAGCTTCCCTGACAGAACTAGAGAAAACAATCCTAAAATTCATATGGAACCCAAAGAGATCCAGAATAACAAAAACAATATTAGACAAGAGCAAAGCAGGAAGCAATCCTTGACTCTAAGTTGTATTATAAGGCCACAGTGATTAAAATAGCATGGTACTCGCACATAAACAGAAATGTGGATCAGCGGAACAGAATAATGGATGCAGGAACACCCTAGGCACATTCAGCTATCTGATCTTTGATAAAGGGGCCACAAACATATGCTGGAGGATAGACAGCTTCTTTAACAAATGGTGCTGGGAAAACTGGATATTCACACGCAAAAAACTGAATCTAGACCCTTATCTATCACTATGTACTAAAATATAAATGGATCCAAGAACTAAATGCTAAAACAAAAACACAATCTCCTGAAAAATAAAATAAGTAAAAATCTTGAACCATAGTCATAGGCAAGGACTTTCAGAACAGAACTCCAATTGCACAAGAAATAACATCAAGAATCAACAAATGGGATCTTATCGAGCAAAAAAGCTTCTGCACAATGAAGAAAACAGAGTGAAGAGACAACCTACAGAATGGGAAAAATTTTTGTCAGCTATTCTTCAGACAGAGGAATAATATTTAGAATATATAAAGTAATAAAAAATAGACCTGCAAAATAAAAGATCCAATCAAAAGTGGTCAACTGAAATGAATAGACACTTCTCAGAAGTACAAATGGCTAAGAAATACCTTTCAAAATGTTCAACATCTCTGGCCATTAGAAAAATGCAAATTAAAACAACACTGAGATTCCATCTTTCTCCAGAAAGAATGACTATCCTCAGGAAATCAAATAATGCTGGAGAGGCTGCAGGGGAAGAAGGAATCCTTCTACATTGTTGGTGGGAATGCAAACTAGTACAGCCATTATGAAAATCAATATGGAGATTACTCAAGAAAATGAAAATTCCATTCAACCTAGCTTTTCCCCTTCTAGGTATCTTTCTGAAAGAGTTAAAGGCATTATTGTACAGTGATACATGAATACCCATGTTGATAGCAGCACAATTTATAAGAGCTAAATCTTGGAAGTGGCCTATCTGACCATCAACGGATGAATGGATAAAGAAATTTCAGTATTTACACACAACACACAATGGAGCATGTAAATAGGAGGGAAAAGCATGCTATAGAGTTTCCCCTATCAATGCAATGCCAAACAATACTTGTATATTTCTCATAGGATTTTGTTGTTCTTTGAGACTGTATAGAAAGCTATCCTGTGTTCGACTCTGGGCTGAAGAATAGGAATTGCAAGTTTGTGACAAAGGATGCCACAGAGGCTTTGGTGGAGTACTAAGGTGTCTTATGTCTAATATTTGTGGGCTACCCATCCAGCAAGTAGATAAATTGTGAAATCATATTTCCCACTCCACAGAGAAATATACATTCTCTGTTCATGACCTTACAACGCACACAGAAAAAATTCCATCGGTACTTACTTTTGCAAAGGCAAAAACTACTTCTTAAACAGATTGACACAAATATGTCAAAAGCCCAACCTAGTAAGATCCTTAAACATCTATAGAAGCTTCAAGAAGTACATTTAATCTTCTTCTTCTTCTACGAATATTTTTTTTACCAGGAAAGTCTCAGCTCTGGGACAAGAATCACAATTTATTAGCCAGGCATGATGGCACATGACTGTAATTCCAGCACTCGGGAGGCTGAGGCAGGAAGAATACTCTAAATTCGAGGCCAGCCTGGGCTACACAGTGAGTTCAGGGCCAGGCTGAATTACAGAGTGAGACTGTGTCTCAAAAAAAAAAAAAAAAAAAAAACCCAAAAATGAAAAAGTCACAATTTATTGATACCTTTGGATTAATACATTAATACAATATGTAAAAAATCAGATGTAGCAGGAACAAGAAGATTCAGACTTCTGCGAAAATTTTTCTGAGGACTAACTTCAATTATTACTAAAGCCTATGCATCCCTTTCTCAGTTAAGAAAATAAAAAGTAGGTTTCATTATAAAATACATTTGACAATTTTTTCCTTAAAAATAAAATTGTCATCTGAGACTTGAATCTGCTAATTGTCAACCATGTGACTTTTAGCAAGTTACTTAAAATTTCTGTTTCTGTTTTCTAATCTGTGTAAACAGGAAAACCATTGTCCGTATTTCAAGGTTTTGTTATTTGCTTGAATCATCACTGTATTAGCTTTCCATTTTGCCTTTAGGTGCAGTATAAGGACAAGTGATGAAAGCCTGCAGGTGAAAAAGGAGAGGATTGCATGCCAGATGGAATTTTTGTACTCTTGCAAATGTGATTCAGAGAACGTCCCTCTCCTAGGATAGAAAATAATTTGTAGTGATGTGGACCCTCAGGGCAGCTATTCTTTCCTTAAGGCTGCTAAATATAGCATGGACACTACCTATATTAATTTAACAATACATCCTTGAAATGATAAAGTTATAGATTTGTATACTGGGTGGTGAGAAGTGGGTGGCAGACTGTATCTGTTTCTAAATCACAGCCTTCATTTATCAGGCATGTTTCTGGGCTGGGCTTTGCTTTCTTTTCCATTTATCGGTATGTATGTGTAAGGGAGAAGAGCAGTAGAAGAACAGCCTCAGCTTTTAATAAGGGAGATTAGATGAGGATCCCAGGGACGAATTTATCTCTTTTTGAGTCCGTGTCTTAGTAGAGAAAAGAAGATCTGAGGGACAAAGTGGATGTGCAACATGACAGGAGGGAAAGAATGTGGCCGGTGAAATATAAGACAGCGTGCCCCACTGTCTACTTAGCCCTGAAATTGCTGTATCTGATGAGTTCAGAATAATTCTCCACAAAATAGAATATTCATCTTAGCAAATAGCAATGGCGTTCATTCATTCACCAACTATTGCAGCCTATGATACACCTGGTACTGATAAAGAGCTATGGATACAGTAATAAATGCAACAGAGGACCATGTTTTCCTAACACTCATGAGACATCACACCGGAGGGCCATCACCTCCTACTTGACAGATAATTCTTATGTCTAAATATTAGGACAGCAAGCCATCCTGGGGAGGAAGAGGGCGTCTAAGGCTCACTGACTCACAAGCCTAACCACTCTGACACTCTGTGAACTTATCTACAAAAGTGAAAGCGAGACCTTACGGTCTTTTGTCTTCACTTGCTATTTATAAGTGAAATGCAGAGAGAAACTACTTCTGTATTCTGACAAAAAATATTGTGGAGGATTATACATATAGGATACTTAATGCTGCTTAACACATAGTCCCCATTTTCTCCTGGAAAAGACTACCCTCTACCACATTCGATTGGCCAACTCAGAACTCTGAGCTGCTTAAGAAATTCTCTAATCATGTTAAACACTGTTCCAATTCACAGTCAGGTTGTCAAAGTGGTTGTCTTCTTCCAGTGTAAGTAGAAACAGAGGAAAAAGGATGATAAATAGCTCTTTATGAATTGATAGTAAAATCCATTAAGGAGCTATCAAAATAAAAAGCTCTTATGTTATTGTGACTCTTTAGTAAAGAGACACATGGAAACTGAAACAATGTCGCTCTGAGAAGGAAGACCCAGGACAAGCTTTTCCTTTCCTCTTGAAATGTAGACAAAACTTGAGAAAACAGTTTATTCTTTAAAATCAATGCAGTCAAATACAATAAATCTCATATTTTTAGGTAGTCTCGGTTTTGCTTAGTTTCCTTGATCTTTAGTAATATCTTGAAAATCAAACATAGCATGGAATGGAATGTTCACAAGAACTAATTCAGGGTGAAATTTTTTTTAAAATTGCCATAGGCTGGGCAGCTGCTTCATGCCTGGAGCAGATCACCATTTTCCTTTCACTTATCAGGACTCTACCTTACCTGAGACCCCAGAAGAGGACAGGGGAGAATGAGGAAGTCTGGGAAGTGCCTCTGGCTGTGGGGAAGTTTTACCAGTTCCTACAGAAGCACCTGCAGTGAGAGACTGTCCAAACTCAAGAATTTTTTACCTCCCCATTCAAATATTTAGATGACCAAATCAGTAACTGAATGAACAGGCAAATGGTTCTAGCTGCCCAGTTTACGGCAACACAAGGCACATAATCCTATGCTGTATTCATTAAGATATTTTATCATTAAATGTGGTTGCATTTGTTGTAGGGTAGCAGAACTATTGTGAACAGCAAGTCCCCCAAATATCCCTAAACAATCTGACTTGAGAGGAGTTCCAGTTTTCATTTTTGTTTTCCTGATGAGAAAACAACAGGAAAATAACACAATTTTTCTCATATCTCTTCGTCCTGGGAAGACTTCATTTCCTCTTTATACTCTAAGGCTTTTGGCTAAACTTCGATAGAATATGAATTGTGTATTGAATATCTTCCAAAACCATTTTTACATCTGGTCTTGTGGATATATGATTTTATGTCCCACTGTGTGGTACTTTCCCAATCTTTCATCCATAGTGGGCTTCAAGAACCAGTATCATGCTTCTTATGTGATTTTGAGAGTCTCTTTTCTCTTAGGTACAAGTCTTGGTTACTGACATTCTCCAGAATGCAAAACATGATTTCTTGAGCACCAACATGAACCAAGAATTCCACTACCTCTACCAGGTGTTTACGAATTTCAACAAGAAATCCTCTTGGATGTTCATATATACCTAAAACAACTTAAATATCCTAGTGAGTCTATTTATCTTCAACTTAAGTTTGACTTTGGCTAGAAATAAGAATGTGTTACATATGTACAATGCATTTCTTTGGAATTTTGGCATTATCCTTATATGCTCTGAATAGCTATAAAATGTCTACATTGGCACAGGGGTACTGAACAACTGCCCTACTGGCTAATCTGCTTTGACTTGTACACACCGTCTCTTCCACACATGCACCCTGCGAGTCCCTCTCAACTGGACTAGGACAATGGTGGAAGATCCTAACCCTTGGCAGCAGTAGTAGCTCCATGACAGGTAAATGCCTCTCTTACACAGTGCCCTCTTCCCAGAGTTGTGACCACTGCAGTCACCAACCAGACTTCCCTCAAATTCAACTTCACCTAGAAGCTGATGGGAAAAATAGCCTCTGCAGCACGTAGACTGGATATTTTCAACATCACCCCCCCCACACAGACATTCCCACTCCTTAGAGGAAAACACGGCTTCTTGTTTGGCTAGTATATCTTTGCATAGTATTGTACAGTTATCATAATTCTTCATGCATATTATTTTCTTTGATTGCTCAACATCTTTGTGAGGAAAGTAGGTATTGTTTTATCTCCATTTTGTGGGAGAGGAGTGTGGTGACTCACCTTCAGGACTAGTCAATGGAGCCAGAACGAGGATGCATACTCTCTGAACTCTAGCACTGTTTCCGTTTGACAGTGACTTCTCATTTGCTCTATGTTGTGATTTGTACACACAAACACCTGCATTCCACAAGCATGGACTTCCTTTTTCTAAGCAATGCTGGTAGACTCCTGGCCTACAGTTAGACACTATAAAGCTTAGAAACAAAATAAACCAAGGATTGATGTAAGATCACCACATTATATTTTGTAAACTCCTGCCATTATTTCATAACAGCAGTGACGTGTCTTACTACAAAGAATAGGAAGGATACATCTTAGAATAATAGCTAGTTTTTACTAAGAAAAAAGATTAAAGAATTTTATATCATCTTACTTTAGAAATACAAAAATCCTAAATTATGTTCTGTTAATTATGATTTGTATGTAACCATTTAATTGATGCAAACCTGTCATTTGATACATGTTTATATATTAAAATAGATATACTCAACAATACAAGAAAAAAGTTATTATAATTAATTCTTTTTTATTGGTACCATTGTCAAACCTCCAGTTTCACACTGCTTTGCAAAAATGGAAACAACACTCAGTGGAACTTCTTCACACAGCTTGGAATAATCCAGGCAAACAAAAAGAAGCTGAGAATTAATTATTTCCATGCCACCAGCAGCTTTTTCCACCCTGCCCCTCCTGGAGTGCCAGGAAGACAGTGGGTAGTTGGCAGATTGTGTGTCTAGCTCAAGTTAACAACCACTTTGAGGAGGTAGATATGGACTATATAGCCACAACTAAGATCCAGGGCTGATGGCATGGTCTTTATTCATCTGCCAGTTGAAAGTCAGCTGATCAAGGTATCTTAGATATTTGCACCCAGACTGATTTTAAGAATCACTGGCTTCATGTTCATGCTATGTCTCAATGTATCTACTTTGTTTCAGGAAAGCCACAAAGTTCCCACCTATGATATCTACCTACCTATACAGGTATCTACTTATATGTAGTAGAAATTGGGTGGGAAGAACCACATAGGGAAAACACTGGTAAAGTACATAGAAAACAAAAAGTCAGACTAGAAATTGATTGTTTCTGCTTGTTTCATTTCAGGGGCTTTCTATTACTTTAAATCAATTCATGGAACCTCAGCACAATGGTCCACTACAAAATATGTTGAGCCCATTTAAGTCATATTTAAGGATATAGTATTAGAGAAATATTAAGGAGTGACAATGAACAGGTCATGATCTATCTGGACACCTGAGTGTAGGGCTTATTGACGCTTCACTGAGAAAGAAAACATGGCATAAGAAGCTGGTTGTGGGTTGGAGCAGATAAGGAAGGGACAGGGATGAGTTCATCTTTAGAAGTGGGCAGTTTTAGTTCTCATGGGACATTCAAGTTGTTAATCCAGTAAGTATTTGTAAATCCCTTAGTCATCAAAAATATGTATTCATATATTTACCAAATGTCAAACCCTGTGCTAGGTGCTGAAAGTAAAAAAGAACATGGGCCCTGCTTTAATGGAGAACCTGTATTTTAACAATTTCTGGGGTGCCCGATACATTGTTTTTACTTTTGAGAAAAGTTGTTTGGAAATATATAATTCATTTGGAAATTTTAAAGATCATCTTTCATTCATTTTTATAAGAAAACAAGATTAGAAGCCAAGTACAAAGTCATTTGCATAATGCCAATATTTTGGTTTATTTTGATCTGGCTAAATTAGTCAAGAGCTTAAGTTTTATTTTAGTCCATTTAACTTCATTTCAATGTTTTTCACATTCATAAATAAATGTTTTGCTTTTGTCCTATAGCAGCATGACAAAATATATTTACCAAATAAAATTAACCTGTTGAATTGGAGATAGTGAGACCTCCCACAGACTTCAGAAAGATCCTCACTAATTAATTCCGGGGAGTGATACAAAGCATCACCACATTCCTGATAGTGATGCAATATTAATCCAAAAACTAATTTCATTAGCCTTTCCTATAAAAAGCAGAGAATGGTTGCTCCAAAATTTCAGGTGGTTTCAATGACTGCTAGCCAATCACAGAGTAGACTTAATTCAAAACCTCATCACCAAACTTATTTGTTTCACTGATATTTATTTATTATTTATTATTTGTAATCTGCAATGTGTCAAGGGATGAGATTGGGCCTCCTGCACCTTGCCTAGCTTTTTGATGTGGCCCACAACCCAGAGACCAATTTCAGAAACAAAAAACCCAAAAGCTTGAAATGGAAAGACCGTCACTCACCCATTCTCTGGCTGCACTAAGAAAACTCTTCTAGAGTTGACTGATTTTGCCCAGACTGCTGAGGCAATCAATGGGTCTGTTTGCTCTGTAGCTGAGATGGAGGCGGCAGTGATCTCAGGGAGGTGGCAGTTGGGACTTCACAGAGCATATGACACAGTAGAAAGAAGAGAAGCCAGAGACCTAAACAGGAAGCAAGACTGTTTCCATTCCAACCTATGCCACGCAACCACAGTGTGTCATAGTTATTTTTTTGTCACTTGGATGAAATACCCGTTACGCACAACTCAAAGGAAAAGAGATTTACTTTCCTTTTTTTTTTTTTTTTGTGGGTACCGGGGGTGGAACTCAGGACCTCAAGCTCCAGCAGGCGCCCGTGCCGCTGAGTGATATCACCGGCCCTTTTTTTCGTATGTGGGTACCGGGAGTCAAAGTCAGGACCTCGTGCTTGCCTGGTAGGCGCTTATGCCGCTGAGCTATCTCAGCAGCCCTGAGATTTACTTTCATTCATGGTTTTTAAAGGAATCAATTCACAGTTGATGGGCTCCAAGGCAGGAAGGGCATGGTGAAAGGGTTTGGCAGGGGAAAGCTGCTCCTACCATGGTAGTCAAAAAGCAGAGAGAGAAGGGAGAAGCCAGGGAGAGAGATACAACCTTCGAGGTCATTCTGCCCGTGAGTCTCTTCTTCTGACGAGACCCCACATCCCCGTTCACCTCTGAACACTTCGGTAAATTAACCCACTGAGTATAGCACACCCATGATCCAATCATCTTTTACAAGCTCAGCCTCTGGATACATGAGCCTTTTGGGGCAAATGCTAGATCTAAACCTAACAACTGGAATACTTTCTTCTATGTTACAGGCTGAAAATGGGTAGGAAAGAGGCGAGTACTCAGTAGTAGGTATTTGTGTCCTTCCCACCTTACTGCATGCCCCATTTTCTAGGATGCTCTGCAAATTCTTCCCAAGCAGCAGAGAATACCCCATAGAAGTACATTTTTATTGTTCTGTAGCTCAACTCTAATGTCATTTTTTTCTTCTTATCTACAAATCTCCCAACGCGTCCCTTTTCATTGGGTTTTCATCTCACAAAGTACTTCTAACGGCACAGCAATACAATCAGTGCAGCTTGAAATGAAAACCTTAGGATAGGGAAAATAAAGACTCCATAAGTTCAACGTTCTCATTTTTAGGAATATGATTTGTAATAAAAATAAAAGCACTCTGTGAACACTTTCATTTTTCTTGATTTGACATTTGTGCAAAATAAAGGGGGAAAAAAAAAAAAAAAAAAAAAAAAGACTGCTTGCCACTGCTGTAGACCTTTGTTTGGACTATTTAAGAGTAATCCCTGAGATTCATCTCATGTGGCAAGGATGGCATTTGCCAAGGCTAGATTTTTGAATTCCAGATGCTATGAGGATGGGCAAGTGGAGTGAAACTTTTGAACAGTGAATAAACCTAGCCCAACACCTAGCATTCCCATTTCGCCTATAGCCCTGCCAATCTCTAATAGTTATCTGTACAGCTGCTGTGGTGGAATGACAAAAGTATTTTTGCTCTCCAAAAAGTGACCACCCCTGGGCTGGTGAGATGGCTCAGCGGCTTAAGCGCCTGCCCCGCAAGCGCGAGGGCCCGAGTTCGACCCCTGGAACCCACATACGTAAAAGGGGCCGGTGATATCGCTCAGCGGCATGGGCGCCTGCTGGCGCGCGAGGTCCTGAGGTCGACCCCCCGGTACCCAAAAAAAAAAAAAAAAAACAAAAAGTGACCACCCCTAAAGCATGCTATAGAGTTGTTTCTGAATTAAGATGGTCCGGAAAAATTTAAATACATTCTGTTAGAAATGAATTTCAAAGACACGAAAGGTGAAAGATCAATTATATTGGATTTTAAAATCTTAAGCAAATTTTTAGGTACCTATTCTAGTTTGAGCTATAGATTTGGAACTGAAGTTACAATTGTTGATGGAAACTGAATAATAAATTTGGGATTTTATGTTTAATAATGATAATGGTAGTAGCACTGGGAGGAGTAGGTTGGAGGCTGGTCATAGAGATTGAGGATAATCTTCCAGCGAGTGGATTATAGAATTACAGTACTATCCCCTTTCAAAGGGGACCAAGGTGTTTTCCTTGGTCATCACCCAAGTGAAGAATCTCCTCTCTTTGATTCCTTACAATTAGCTTCATGTTATTAGGAGAAAGTTTCGTATTTCTGAACTTTAACCTACCTTTATCAAATACTTAAGGACTGACCTAACAACTGAGATAAAAATAAGAAACCAAGTTGGTAACAATACATGGCCTGTGCTAATCTCTTTACTATGACCTTTCATTCCCCCAAATTATATAATTAAGGGCTGTGATCCTTCTTCTTTGATGTCCTCTGCTTTACCTTTTGAAAACTCGAAATTCTTCTCTTCAGAATTCATTTTGTTTCTTCCCCAAATTACTCAATTTTCATCTTAAATTGCATTTTAAATGCAAATGTTTTATTTATACTATATAACATATATGCAGAAATATGCACACTTATGTGTATATATATTTAATATTTATATATTCAATTTTTTTACCTGAAAATTGAAACACAAGTAAAATTATCTGAGTTTTTAACCAGGAAGCAGGTTTCTGGGGGATGAACTCTGCAGCTACTGGACAACAATTTATTTCAACCATTTGAAGCCTAGAGCTGGAAATGAGAAGCAAACAGAACACTTTGTTTTTTGAAAAGTCTTTATAATGTGTTTAAAATGAGGTTAGCAAGGAGTCCATGTTAGTTTATTAGGTTTTCAGTTTTCTAACAACTAAATAGATCTTGTGTTTAAAATCCAACATTTTAATTCTTGGCTTCTCTGGGAGTTTTCTGTCAAGCAAGGGTGTCAATGTCAAGTTTATAAGCCTGAAATATAGTATAGAAAACTGAGGACCTTGGATATGATTCTATTTAAAATAATGTGCTTTATATCCTGAGTATGCTTTATGTTTTGAGCTTTAACTTCTTCATTTGCAAAATGAGACCAGCCTTGATGACTCTACATATAAAAATTATTTTGTAAGCTACATAAGAAGTTGGATTATGCTAGCCTTTTCCAATGGTAAGCACAACATTATGCAACTGACATTATACACAATGAACACATATTAAATGGAAGATCTGAAATATCAAAATTCTCCTTGATAATTCTTTGTGTGTAATAATAAAGCCATTCGTAGCTATTGAGCTTTTTTTATGGGCCTAGTACTACACAGAACTTCCCATGTAAATTATCGCTTTTAATTCTCCCAACTGGTTAGTATAGTAATTATGATTATTTCTAAATTATGCTTGGGGAAATTGAGACACAGAGATCAAGTAACTCGCGGAAGCTCACATAGTCAGAAGAACTGAAAATTCATATCTAGACTCACTACCTCGCTCTGTAATAAAGAAACAAATGACATTTGCCTTCAGCTTGTTAATAAAACTGTTGATATGGCAGTAATTCTTGTCATTTTTATAGTACACATGGTGTTTCATGGGATCCCAAAACAACCTGGGAATATAACTTGCTTCATTTTATAGATTAAAGCATCCAAGACTAAGAAAACAAGAAATAATTTTCCCAAGAATATAAGTAGTATGGAGAATAAGAATTCAAATCTTTAAAATCAAAACACAACTAAGCATTCCACTGTGTCACCAACCTTCCAGCAAGGAATGGGTTGGAGAAAGGTGGTAGGGCTGAAAACCAAGTCCTTTGGTAATTTTGGAAAATACACTACTAAATGTGTCTCTCTATATTCTAGGAGACAGCTTCATGTCTCTCATTTCTGAAAGGCAAAGGGATGAAATAACATCTCTTTGTAACCGAGAATCTACTAGGAAATGTACATTCTTTCCTAAACCATCTTCATATCTTTTCCTGTGATGAAAGAACTAGATTAATTAACAGTTCACACAGGATTAAAAAAGAATGGAACAAAGGGGAGAAATGATTAGAATGAGGCACTAAACTGTTAGAAAACTCAATCAGGTCCAGAAAGCATCAGGAATATTAATTCAAATAACTTTAACAGGAAAAACATAGCAAGGGAGAGAGAGAAAAAGAACATTTTATTAAGCTTAAACGATTGTGATTAAAATTGGCAAGTAATGGAATGTGTGGGGAGGACTTGATCTTTCTTTACCTGCTAGCTAGGTAATTATTGTTTCCACTTTTTCTCTGAGACCCACTCCTACAAAATGACATAGGAAACTGTAGAGAACTAGATATGTGTTCTGATACCATGGCTCCATAAAAGCTAAGTTTCTGGCCAGAACAACTATATTTCTGTAGCATTCCTCAAAGTCTTCCCATGACTTGCTCATTAAGCTGTAGGGCAGTTTCTTAGCCTCAAGATCTTTCTGATCCTGCCTTACTAACCTCTAGCCTCAGGCCTCTTTAGCGACTGGCTCTGTCATGGCTATCTTACTTGCAACATCTTGGAAGAGTCTAATCATTTCTCAGAGCATATCCTATGAAACAAGGGCTCTCCAGTTCTGTTAACAGCCTCATTTCTGAGGCTAAAAGGACAATAATATTCTACATATTCCCTACATAGATTACAAAGACCACAAACCCATATTTGTCATCTTTGTATTTAATTGCAACCCAGAAGTATCCCGATCATTGAGTTAATTTAAATTGTATGTCTGAAACACTATGAAAAAATTAAGGATAAATCCAAAACAATGTTAAAAAAGTATTCATGGTGCAATGAAAACTTTTGCTAATCCAATTATCTGTGCCTATATGTTGGTAAAGTACTACACAATATCGCCAAATTTGGCAGTCCGCACTATGTGTCTTCCAATGCCTAATCTCGTTCTCTTTTTGATAAGAGATATTCTATTCCTGCTAGGTGCACCACTACTTACAGTGGAGATCATGCTTCCCAGCCTTCCTTGTAGTTAGGAATGCCCTGGGGACTAAGTTTTAATCAATGAAATAGAAAGGGGAAACACTATATGGCACTTAAAGGAAATCTTTTTATATGGAAGGAGGCACACTCTTTTCCTGCTCTATGATTACATGGAATGTAGATGTGATGACTGAAGTTTTATCAGCCACAAAGCCATAAGCACTGTGGGGGCCATATTCTAGGGATGATAAGAACAGTGCAATGGAAGGGGACTAGGTTCTTGAATGATACCTGTAGCGCTCCTTCTAGTTCTGACTGCCTGCCATAAACTGTTTTTAGATGAAAAAGGAATAAAGGGCTATCTTCTTGAAGGCTCTGTACATGTGGGTCAAACATTTTACAGCTGTTTGTGCTTGCAGCCCAACTTCATCCTAAAAGATATATAGAGCTTTGCATGATAACCAGATATTTTATCAGAATATAAAATTAGATCCCCCAATAAACTTAATAATGCATTAATCCAATATGTTAATATCAAGTTTTAGAGATCCTTAAAATTCACGTAGAAGGCTAGCATCTTCATCACATCTCATAAGGGCTGAGAGGGCATGGGGCTGGGGACACCAGTCTGAATGGAAGCATTCTTTTCCTGAAAGTGAATCATTAATAACAGTAAAAAAAAAGTCACAGAGGGACAATTTACCAGCATTAAAGAATACATGCATCACTACAAAACTGTAAATTCTTAGTTTTAACTGTCATGGCCTGAAAAAGTGGTTAGTGATGCCTTTCTTTCCAGCCAAAATCTTTATCTTTGATGAAAATGTAGTAGTTGACCTATTTCTATTAAAATAGCAACTTTTGTTCCACAACATGCCTGACCAATATTGCTTAAAACTGTCAAAGTCATGCCGTTGGGAGAAGGTGACAACTAAATGTAGTGTGGATCCTGAACTGGGTCCTGGAAATGTAAAACATATTAAAGGGGAAACTGGCCACATATAAATAAGAGTTCAGCTGACAGGAAAACACCAATATGGGTAGGGTGTACAAGAGCTCTCTATTCTAACTTTTTTTTTTTTTTGTGGGTACTGGGGGGTCGACCTCAGGACCTCGCGCGCCAGCAGGCGCCCGTGCCGCTGAGCGATATCACCGGCCCCTTTTTCGTATGTGGGATCCGGGAGTCGAACTCGGGCCCTTGCGCTTGCCGGGCAGGCGCTTAAGCCGCTGAGCCATCTCACCGTTCTATTCTAACTTTTAAATTGTCTGCACATCTAAATTAATTCTAACTTAGTATTCGAAATTAGTATTTATTACCAAGAGGTTGGGAGGACTGATTAATATAAGAGGCATAGAGCCCCATGCTTATAATAGGAGTCTAATAAATGGTAAAATCATTCGTTTCAAGTAAACCCTTAAAATCCCATCAACTCTCAACTTTCTTTTGTTAGATAATTTTTTTTGTATTGACCTCTTGTGTCTTTGCATGGATGAAAAAACTCTATTGTCTTATAATAGATGTTCATAAACATAGAGATGGTTATATCTTTTCCTGCCTTTTCCTTCACCATCAATAATCTCTTTGCCTCCCACTTTTCTCATAGTTACTCTACTTTCTTCCATGAAGTATATTCTGTCTGTAGTCCATCTAAATTCAACACATTTAACTAAATTTGTGACCCAAAACATCCCAAAGGCATCTCCCAGTGAGCTTCTTAAAGACAAAGTTCCTCTTTCCCCAGGGTTCGCAATCCTCCTCCAACTCCCATGTTTTACATAGAGTAGGTAATCAATATGTTTCTGTTATCTTGATTTTGAATTAATAAACAAGTATGTAGAAGGACTGTTTCATAATTCTTAAATGATTTATTACCTTTGCAAACATTCCAGCATGATGTCAGATTTAATTAGAACACTAAACTTTCAGCTCTCTCATATTTATTTCAAAGCGCTAAGTTAGACAGATTTCCAAGTACGTGAGCTCCTCTGGAGAACATCAGGGGCCCTGGGGCACTCCATGAAACTCTTTCAAACAACTAGTATGAATACAGAGAGATTTTGTTGGAAAAATAAAAGCGTGCCTAAGGATCGACTAGAATTCCCATGATTATCAAAAGTTCCTTCACATATTTACAAAGACTTAATTGTAAAGCAACAAAATAATTTCTTATTTCAGGTCTTTTCATTTCTCTTAGCCAGTTTAATTTCTTCAACTATTTTTTGCAGTGTGTTGCTTCAACTCTCTTTTCTGTACTTGTCAATACCTAACTTCATTGCTTTCTACCTAGATAACAATATTTTGAAGTTTGTTTTGGTAGATTATAAAGAAAGAGAACACCTGAAGAAGTCAGCTAGGAAGAAAAACACATCAAGACAAAGAAATGGTGCCTCTAGTAAATATTTTTAGCAGAATCAATGAGAAAGGCAAGAAGAGAATGAAGATCATAAGAAGAAATAGTTTAGCATACATGATTTTCAACCTCAGCGAAGTGAAGTTTTATTGAGAAGTTAAATCTGGAGATAAGCAGATCTTTATAATTGGAATCTTGCCCTCGATTAGAAATGGGACTAGCAGATGCTGCTGATGCTCTACTCAAACCTCCCTGGATCTTTGACAATTTCCAGATATACCTGATTGTGGTGTGCTTTCATTCCCAGTAGCTGGCACCCATGTCTTTATTACAGAATGGGCCTCAGTGAGCTATAACCTGTTTTGCTTAAACCAGTGCTTCTCAAAATATAAGAAGCAGATCAGCAATGTTAAGTATCAACTTTGAACTTGCTGGAATCAGAAACTCCAGAAATGGGGCCCAACAATTTGGATTTTATTAAGCCCTCTATGTGGTTCTGATACATGCTCAATTTTGAGAACTGTCCTATACACATGAAAAGCCAAGTGTTTGGGAATTTGTGTTTTGAATGGAAGGAAGCCCTAAGACATTGTTGATAAATGTAAGAATATCAGCACTCCAGCTTCCTTGTCCTTGGCGGGACATATCAGAGGTAGCACCTACATTGTCTCCAGAACTCCCAGCAGAGTGAGCCAAAATTACCATCTGTGGGACTCTCTTGAGGGCACAATCTTATTTGGCCTCTTTCTCTTCACTTCCCCATCTCACTTTGTCATATTTCTACTAGTGATTAATAGGACCATTGCTCAAAAAAATCAATTTCACATGAATCTTTACCAGGGTTGGCTTCTGGAGGATTAAACCAAAAACACTTTCTTTTCTAAAAACCTCAGTCTTATTGGCTATGATAGTGAGCTGGCATTCCATTAGCAATAATTACCAGACTTCAGGCTCTATGCTAAAATCTGGGGATAACAAAATAAATGAACTCTCTGCCCTCAGAGATCTTTTGAGTTTGTGGCAGTAGGACAGAATGTGAACGGATATTGAAATTTTCAACAGTTATAGAAAAACATTTTGCCAAAATTCCTGGAAGAATCAATAGGTCTAGCTAACTGCTGAAGTGTGGATAAAGATTACTTAGGATATGAAAAGATAACAAAATATCCTAGCAAAAATTATGGACCAAAACATGAGAGTAAGGAGCAGAGAAGAGAATGGAGTCATTTGGTGTTGATGTGGTGTCAAGTCCAAACTGGAGAGGGACTGGAGATGAAGATAAAAACCTGAGGAAGTTCTAAAGCACAAGAAAACTTCTCTGCCCTTCTGAGTAGCTTGGGCTTTGTTCTGTGCCTCATGAGCATTTACTGACAGGTTTTATGCCTGAGAGCCATATGTTTGAATGTGTCTGCAGAAAAATCTTTGGCTGAATTAAGAGGGGCAGATCTATCAGCATGCAGATCAAGTCAAAGGCTATCGTGATAGACCAAGCAAGACATCCCTAGGCCTGAACTAGAGGAGCATATGAAAGTCAGGAAATATTTAGAAGCTAAAATCGGAAAAAGTTTTGATAAACATTGTAACAAATGACAGGGAGAAACAAGGTAAAGACAAATCCAGGTTCCTGGCTTGAGGAATGCAATTAAGAGTCATAATTATTTCTGTTTTGCCAATTCAGAGTGAGGACTAACACCAAAATGCTGAGACATGCTCTCCCACCTTGGGAAAGCTAGATACAACTAATATTTGAAATCAGCACGGTCAATGAGAAGCTTTGTCATTGCTGAAAGTCACACAGCAGCTCTGATTAGCACTAACACAGAATTGCCTAATCAACAAAAACGCCAGGCACAATTAATACACAAGTGCTTTCAGTTCAACACAATTTATGCATGATTAATTTGAATGAAATGTTTATGATATTTCCAATATTTCTGAAGTAATTAATAAAATTCTGTCTTAAGAGAATTAGACATAGAGATATGCAAAAGTTTACTAGAAGACCAAATAAAAAATTGAAGACATATTAGTGTGTTGGAGGGGAAAAATAAAAACATAATGTGTTCTTTCAACAAGGCCAACTGGAAAAGGAATCCCACAAATAATTATACGAATAGAGCAAATGCAATACCTAACTCTGGTTCCCAAGTATCACCATTGAGGGTGCACTTTTCTTATAGACAGAACTCAGTCGGGCCGGTGAGATGGCTCAGCGGCTTAAGCGCCTGCCCGGCAAGCGCGAGGGCCCGAGTTCGACTCCCAGAACCCACATACAAAAAAATGGCTGGTGATATTGCTCAGCGGCACGGGCGCCTCCTGGCGCGCGAGGTCCTGAGGTCAACCCCCCCGGTACCCACAAAAAAAAAAAAAAAAAAGAACTCAGTCAAGCCAAAAGCTGGATGCAAAAGGGAGAAGCCTGTGGAAATGGCTAGGGAGATATTTTTACTGGTGACATCAGGATGAGAGGCCTAAAGTACAACCCAGTCATCCCTAGTCTTTTGCCTCTGATGCCTTGGTAGTAAAAGCAACAGAGTGGTAGAGTCAGCATGAAAACTCAATTCCCCTTCTTCCCAAGTTTCCAACTTCTTTATTCCTAGAAAGACCCCTGAATAACACAGATGCATATCCTTGCATCCCTCCTTCCCTCATGCTCCATCTGACTTCAACTCCTTAGTACCCTAAGTGAGAAGAGTGGCAACAGGAAAAGAAGGCCATTATCAGGCTTTCCTAAAAATAACGGAGATGCTAATTGGCTTTATCATCCCCCTATCAATCTGAGAAGATACTGCCCTGTCTGCTAAAGTAGGCTGAGTCAGTAGAAGCAAGAGGCAGGGGTAGGAATCAAGTGATCCCCAGCACCAAAGTAGCCATGCTGCTTACAAGAAATTTAGAAACATACTCAAGTTCCAGTTTGAAGGAGGTAAGGGTGTCATTAAAATATGCACACACACACACACACACACACACACACTCACACACACCACAGATCGATCTATCATCTATCTGTCTGTCTGTCTGTGTCTGTCTGTCTGTCTATCTATCTGTCTGTCTGTCTATCTATCTATCTATCTATCTATCTATCTATCTATCTAGCTATCTACCTACCTACCTACCTACCTATCTACTCTGTCAGCCTGGACAGCTACCCATCAGCCTAGACAAAGCTGTAACTTCAGCAGGGTTGAGGAGCTGAATCATAAGTTTTCTGAGGAAGGATTCAGGCTACCAGGTATATCAGGAGTAGGAGGAAGCGAAGGGGTGAATGGGGGCTCTCTAAGGGAACAGAGTGGCAGAAACTATTAATCATTACTAATGAACTTCAAAGTTTAACAAACCCATACGTATCAGACAGATATCAGTTGTAGCAAACAAGAATGCTCTTCTTGTCCTAAACTGCCTAAATCCCAGAATGTAGAGCACCAGTGAGGCATGGCAGAGAATCTAAGAACAGCAAATGAATTTAATTAACTATAATGGTCTAAGAAAAAAAAAGATAGAGCAGGGTAGCATTAATAGCTAGAAAAAATGAATCAATTATCTAACTCAAGAAGATACTGAGGACTTTCTTTGAAAGGTCTAAAACTCATGTTTTTAATGGTGAGATAATAGGACTTTTTTTTTTTTTTTTGGAACAGATAGTAAATGCTTTGGAGATACATTAAGGACAGCAGCATTTCTCACAGGAACTTTATTTTCCGTCTGCCTCAGGGGTAACTGGAAGTTTCTGAAGGATCACCAAGATCAGAAACTGTCATTTGGAGAACAGTTACCCATGCAAGTTTTCCAAGTAACTATTCTCCATTCTGTGATTTCCTGAACTTCCTACTTTTAAAAGGTACAGACATACCAGAGACCAGCTTTGGGCATTGAGTTGAGCTGGAGGAATCTGAGAAAATCAAAACATTCAATGTGAGAAATCAATGGCAGCTGCATCAACCAAAGACAACCAAGTTCCAACTCTTAGGACTTTCACAGACTCTAGGAGGTTTCAACCATTGGCACAAGCGCTGTAGTATCAGTATGCACAAAGACGTTCATGGCAGCAGTACATGTGATAGCAAAGGACTGGAGAAAAAGAATGCTCCATGCTACAAAGTTTGTTAAACTTACTACAGCATATCTACTGAACGCGATATTACACAGCTTTAAAATGGTGTTTATAAGGACTATATCAAATACCCGAAAACATTTTTAAACACAGTGAAAAGGTAAGATATAAAATTACATATACAACTATAATCATAACCAACAACAAAACACCTCTGATTATAAAAGTCACCAAAATATGGACAATGTTTGGGCGTGGGGAAAGAGATTTGGAGCAACGCTTTTTCATTCTCCAATTTGTTAGCATTTTTCTAAGCTACTTTAAAGAAGCATGTAGTACCAATATGAGCTAACAACAATAGTGAGTTTTGGATAAAGCATGGGCACTTACACTGTGTATAGACTTACACGTTTATGTGGTAAATATGATCCTTAAGAGCCAAATCACTTTGGATCCATACTGAAAGGCTTCACCCAAGATCTTATTCTAAACAAAGGCCGTGTGTGTGTGTGTGTGTGTGTGTGTGTGTGTGTAGTCAAGCTAGTCAAGCTAGGGATTTCAGTCAATGATGGACACACTTCTGGGGTTAACATTCCTATCAACTGGGTTGAGAGCCACTTGTAATCCTTTCAGAATATTTCTCAAATTATTCACATATTCAAGAAAAATAATTGGAATGACTATAATATCAAATGAATTAATTGTAGGTCAAGGATAAAATTACCTCAAAAAACTCTTATATTGACATTTTTATTATTTAAAAAATATTCATCATATACCACACACTATGATTATATAATCTCCTCCCAAACAGCCCCCCTCCCGAGATAGGTGTCATAATTGTTTCTATTGTCAGGGTAAAGAAATAGAGCATAAGACAGAATATTTTTTTTTTTTTTGTGGATACCGGGGGGTCGACCTCAGGACCTCGCGCGCCAACAGGCACCCGTGCCGCTGAGCGATATCACTGGCCCCTTTTTCGTATGTGGGTTCCGGGAGTCGAACTCGGGCCGTCGCGCTTGCAAGGCAGGCGCTTACGCCGCTGAGCCATCTCACTGGCCCCATAAGACAGAATAGGTAAGTCAATCAAATTCTTGCAGCTGAGAACTGGAAAAAGCAGGATTTGAACTGAGTTCTCTCTAATCTCAACAATGCCTTTTGTCTGTAATTTTTAACATCAGAAATATATACCTAGAGACTTTAGAGGTTATATTCCCCACAGACCATCCTCCTTTGTCAAGCTCTGGTCTAGAACATCATCAGAGGGCCGGTGAGATGGCTCAGCGGCATAAGCGCCTGCCTTGCAAGCGCGAGGGCCCGAGTTCGACTCCCGGATCCCACATACGAAAAAGGGGCCGGTGATATCGCTCAGCGGCACGGGTGCCTGTTGGCGCGTGAGGTCCTGAGGTCGACCCCCCGGTACCCACAAAAAAAAAAATAGAACATCATCAGAGAAGGCAAGCAATATTCTGGAAGACCCAGATGCATCGAAATTACTCTATCTTACACTGCCCACTTTGAAACCTAATTGAACACTATAAGAGAAACCATACTTAAAGGAAGTGATGTGCCCGATGGTTCTCCTTTTATTAAATAAGGTTTTAAAAGTTACCTATTTACAGACAAAATTCTCATTCCTTCTTTGTTCTGTTTTGAATTTAATAATTTATTTGGGAGACCAAAACATATATAACTCTAACATCGATAATTTATTTGGGAGACCTAACCATATATAACTCTAACATCGACTCTAAAAGAATTATTGTGGTCTGTGGCCTAAGGGGGGAAAAGTTCTGATCTAAATGAAATGAAATAGAATAAAGTTGTGGACAGAAAATCATTTGTTTTTCTAACATGGCTTTCTCCAAAGAGAAAAGAAAATTAATCTATGGTCAGAAAGCATTTCCACCACACACATCCAGGAGCCAGAGACATAGCAAAATCCATAATCCTTTGTTATATAATTCCATATTCTTAGGTATCCTGAATTTTTATATGGGACAGAGTAATACAATTATGAGAGAATATTTATATTATCTACTGCTCAAATTTGGAGGGAGAAAAATGTATACAGGCTGGAAGATTGATACTCTTTGAAAAGATAGGGCTTTTGTACAATGAGAAATTTGCTGCTATGAGGCAAGTCAACAAGAAAAATCATGGGCTAAATTTGAGTGCAAAATTCAATGGTGAAATTGCTTTCATCACAAAACACCTAAGGAACTAAATACAGGAAGTGTGGGAGAATCATTTCAATCCAGATGGGCTAACACCTCACAGGAGACTGCATAGGGATAATCTTTCACAATGTATATATGGATAGCTAAGATCAGCTTGTGATTCTTTTAACTGTTTTTTAGCCTATACAGAACATTATATTTTCAGAAAAACTCAAACAAAGTAAACCTAAAAAGAATCTTTTTGTTTTTCATTTAATGTTCCAGGCCAAACTAGTTTTTCCTAAAGAAGTAAGGTATGGAAATAGATACTAAACATAAAGATAGATAAACTGGATACTTAGGCAATTCCAATAGCAATAGTAATGAAACACACTACTTACATTTGTCCATTTAATCCCCGAATTGATCATCTTTCTTTCTTTCTATCATATATTATACATATAATTTATAGAATTTTTTTTTTGTGTGGGTACGGGGGATCAACCTCAGGACCTTGAGCGCCAGCAGGCGCCCATGCTGCTGAGCGATATCACAGGCCCTTTTTTCGTATGTGGGTACCAGGAGTCAAACTCAGGACCTTGCGCTTGCCAGGCAGTCGCTTATGCCGCTGAGCCATCTCACCGGCCCAATTTATGGAATTTTATATGAATTATTTATATTAATTTCCCAATCCTGAGAGGTTGCTAGGAAATTGTTAGGCCCATTTCACAGCTGATAGAAATAAGATGGAAAGACTAAAGGATTTATTCAAGGATAAAAACAAATGGAAGGATCTGAACCTAAATCACCTGGGTATGAGCTCTGTATGTGATACCAGGGAAAACATGGCAAGAGAAGATTCAGAATCTAAGCTCTGTTGATGTGGTAAATGTACTTAACTTTTTTGTGGCTACTTTGTTTAGCTATAAAGTGGATATGATAGTAGTACCTACTTCATAGGACTTTCGCAAGGATTACATGAGTTAGTGTATGCCAAAATCTCGGCAACCAGTAACCATCATCACATGATTATTACTGATGTACAATAAAGATATTTGATTCCACCTACCCTTTTTAACATAAGAATGTATTTCTGAAGTTATGTTTCCAATATTTATACCGCATTTGGTTATTTCAAAAATCCAAAGGCACCATGTAAAATATCATCAGGTTAGCCCCTGATCCTAACCCAGACCCTTAATGCAAATCCCCATTCACACCTACTCTGAAGTTAACCAACCATCTCTTTTGTCAGTTAATGTATTGTAGTCATGCCTGCACAATTGCTGCTCACATAGAGCAAGATGTATTATTTTCCTTTTCACTGTCAATGCAGATGAAATCGTAGAAGTGGCGCTGCTTAAATTATGCAAACTCACAATGAATTAGGGAGGCACTTTGTAAAAATACTGTAGATTGAAAAAAACAAATGATCCTACTTTCTTTCCTGATTGCAATTTCTTTACCTATTACCATATGTGCAGCCTGGTTATTACTTCTTCCCAGAGAAACAACATCACCTGAAAATGTTTTGTATAAGAAATGGTAAAAGAGTTTTATTTAAGCCTGGATAAGAGTGGGACCTGCCACATGAACTCTTCCCTTCTCAGTGTGCAATACCTAGGACAGTAGCATCCTTGAGGAACTTAATAGAAATGCCAAAATCCTGATTCCGTCTTAGATATACTGCATCAGAACCTGCATTTTCAGAAGATGCCAGGTGATTCCTATGTACAGGGAAATTTGGGAAACACAGGGTTTCCTCTCTGCAAGCACTTCATTTGAAAATTCTTTTATTGGATATCCTGCTAGCAGAATGATAGCCTGCTAGCTGTATAGTGGTGGTAAAATCAAGATTATCTAAATTTGATAGCCAATACTAGGATACAACATAGTAACCATTCTGAAACCCAAAGCAGCTAGTTTCTTCCCGATTTTCTCCCATTTCTCTTATTATTTTCTTATTACAGCTTAAAAAGGCAGATGCAGCCTTACCTGCAACAACCCAGCAAACTAAAAGAATGAGTCATCGCACTCCAGTCTTAGAAGAACAGGCTATGCCTGTCGATTCATAGCTGGGTGAGTCCAGAAATGAGTGGAAAGCCAAGCCAGGCAATCATCACTGTGAAATGTAGCTCTGAAGGTAACCTCAAAGGAAATGAGCATCATGGCTGGAAATAAGTTTCAGGAGACTCCAACAAGAAATAAAAGAGCAAAAGGAAAATAACTTACTGAATCATTCTAATTCTGGAACTACTCAAGGTATAGAAGCAGACATGAGTCTGTTTAAATGACTAATACCATCAATTCAGAGATGTGACTTAGCAAATAGAAAAGGTGGAATGTGATCCGTTGGTATAAGCCTTATCCCCAAAGAGAAACATGGGAGCTATAAGATCTCTACATTCCATCCCAGGGGAGGTAGTCACTACTGTGATGCCAGCCACCTGGACATGTTTGTCATTATCATAAAGTACATTTTAAAAGTGAATGTTATTCAATTATAAATCAGGCACAAACTATACACAGTACCTGCTATGCTAGGAATTTCGGACATGAAGCTGATTCAGTCTGTGCCCCCACAAAGGGATAGTTAAGCTATGAGATTGGAGTTTAGGAAGCAAGTCTCCAGCAATATCCCCTTAAGCAGAAGGTACTGATGATATTAAAAGTAACTTTAATATCTTTGCTATTCTATGATTTTTTTTTAACATTTTCTCATAAGAAATGTGTGAAGTGGCTCTAGAAATGGAATTATCAGGCCTGAAACCCTATTTTTCAGGATCCTAGTTTTAAGCATTTTCCTCTGCTTCCTAGGCAAGAGTGCTTTCTAAATTCCATTTCCTCTTCTTCTTGGGCAGCTGGCTTGACTGTATTTCACAGCCTTCCTTGCCATTAGGTGTAGCCATGTATCTGAATTCTGGCCAACAAAATGAGAGTGCAAGGAATGCAAGCTTTTTCTGAGGCTTGATCTAAGAACTCGTTCCATGGTCCTGTAAGCCTTTTCACTTTTTGGCTAACTGGAATGGAAATAATGATCTGACCTTAGAAGCTGTGTATTGAAGATTATAACACAGCCACAGTCAGCCTAGTTCCCTGAATAACTAAATGGAGTAAAGTTACCTTCACCTCCCACTTAACAACAACCTCAAACTGCTCTAGATGATCACATGATAAAGAAATAAACTTACGTTGTGTGAGTCATTACATGTTTGGAATAAGTTGTCACCAGAGACTCTTAGCTGTAACACACAACTGGCCATCCTCGCCAGCTCACTGGAGGCAGTAACAGTAGCAGCAACGTGCCTCTTTTTCTGCTTTACACAGACTATCAATTCCATCCCTGCAGTGATTCTTCAGGGCCCTCATAAACCATTGATCCAAAATCATTCGAGGAAATGAGCAACCAGGCCCAGTGATCTGGAGGCAGAGCAGAAAACCAGATAAGGTCACGCTGTCCAGAGTTAAACAACCCTCAATTTGAAGTCCAGCTCTATCATGCATTTCTAGAAACTCTGCCTAGTCCCTTAGCTTCTCTAGGTCTTGGTTTTCCCATCTGTAAAATGAACAAATAGGTTAATCTACTTTGAAAGCAAATACATTACTCCTCGGATTATCAAAACAACAGGAGATGCCCTTTCTGCAGGCTGAATAAGAGGGATGATTAGGTCTGAAGCACCTTCACAGGTGGGCTGTTGTGATCTTTACGCTGTCTGTCAGTCACATTGCTGGTAGGTATTTTAACATTCAAGTTGACACATGGCAGACTTTGGCCGCATTCTCAGGGGCAAATGCTGACAAAACACCTGCCGCCTTCATGCAGATCTCTAAAGGGTCCCTGGCAACGGTGGGAGGAGCTATTCTGTCTTGGAACTGTCTCATTTTCATTCTCTCTTCTGCATCCTCACAGTGATCACCCTGCTCAGTGCTGCTTCGTCTTTAATACCATTTGCACATCTCCCTCTTCCACAAAGGGACGAGGCCTCAAAGTCAGAATCTGTAGCAGGTGTGACAGTCTAGGCAACCACTCTTTTATTTTTATGGTATTGGTTTCCTAGGTTAAACTTCTATTTATGAAAAACAATACTAGTTTTCCACTGAGGGCATTATATAAGTATGTAATAGGTAGGTAGGTAGATAGATGAACAGATAGATTTCATTTGTAGATATATTTAAATAAAACTAAGTAGGTCAATTTAAAGGAAAATATTTAGAAATACTACACAAAAGTCATGGAGATGGCGAGGTAATAGATAAAGTTAGGAAATGCTATTTGAAAGCAAGTTAGCCTCTTAATGTGATGTAGATTTTTAATTTCTGCTTTCTTCAAGGTACTCTTTACACACTGGTGCTGTGATCATTAACAAACAAAACCTCTTTTTCCAGATTACCATTGCCTCTGAAACTACATAGAATGTTTCAACAGCCTTTACAACATATTCTCACATCCTCCGGTATTTTCTCGGTATTCTTTCCTGCCTTCAGGCTATTGCCGGACTCTTCCGCTATACACATTCTCATCTCTGTTTTTGCTTCTGCTATTCTCTCTGCCTTGAAAATCTTCTGTATTTCCTGCCACAAAAGTCTTTACCATTTTCATTTCTCTGAAATACTCCTAGAGAATAGTTTTTTTTTAATTTCTTTTCTTATCAGCATTTGTATACCATGCCTTATTTTATAGCTGTGTAACATCTGGAAAAATTTTAAACTATTTATGCCTTAGCCCTAGCTTGGAAATTCTAGTTTAATTTGTGTAGAGGGCAGCCCAGAACTTGTATGTTTTTCAAAGATCTCTAGAAGAGTCTAGTGTGTAGCAAAGTTTGAGAACCATTGCTATGTATACATACATGATCTTCTCTAAGCCTTTGCTATTGGAAAGTTAGCTTCTGCTGTTTCCTTGTCTTGGTACAAATTGAATGGCAGTGGAGAAAGACTCAAGAATATACTTCAGAACTTTTCTAAATCCATCCCAGTCTTTTCCAGGACACCCAAATCTCTGACAGATTTTGTTTTGTTTTGTTTTTTTGGTTCCAGGAATAGAACTCAGGACTTTGTGCTTTCCAGGCAGGCGCCATGCCACTGAGCTATATTCCTGGCCACTCAGATTTTTTTTTTAAGAGAAAAATAACAACAATGATACAAAATTTCAAAACAAGATAGTAGAAAAGCAACAATGGTCAGTACATTGCTTATTGTTATCATCAAAGTAGTTGCTCAAATTACAAGATATAGGCATGAAAAATTGATCAAATGATAAAAGCACAAACCTTTCTTTTTAATGGACTTACACAAATTAATAGTTTAGCTATCTTAACTATCTTGTATGTACATATATATACATTATATATGTTATATATATATATAATGTATATATATATATATTTACTTTCCTTTTCCCTTCCTTCTTTTTTCCTTTCCCCATCACAGTTTCTCTTTCCTTCTGAATATTTTCTTCACATTTCCCAATATCTACTGTACATTTTGGATCTTATTTACTCTTTCAGCTTCTTACACTAGGGAGACAATATGATGTTTACACATGTGAGAGTGACTTATTTCACTTATGAGTATGGTCTCAAGTTGCATCCATTTACCTATAAAAGCCTCAAGTTTATCCTTCTTTATAGCTGAGTAGTACTCCATTGTATAAAAATACATCTTTTTTGTCCATTCCTCGGTTGATGGGCATTTGGGTTGTTTCCAAGATTTAGCTATTACAAATTGTGCTGCTATAAACATGGGTGCACATATATCGCTGTGGTATGATGCCTTTAATTCTTCTGGGAAAATACCCAGAAAGAGAATAGCTGGATTGAATGGGACCTCTAATCCCAGTTTTTTGAGGAATCTCCACACTGATTTCCACAGTGGTTGCATGAGTCTACACTCCCACCAACAGTGGAGAAGTGTTCCTTTGTCCCCACATCCCCTCCAGCATTAGTTATTGACTGATTTCTGGACGACAGCCATTCTTTCTGGGGTGAGATAGAATCTCAGTGTTCTTTTAATTTGAATCTCTTGAATGACCATTGATGTTGAACAGTTTTTCATATATTTATTTGCTATCTGTATTTCTTCATCTGAGAAGTGCATATTCATCTCAGATGCTCATATTTGGATTGGGTCTTTAAATTTGAGGGGTCTGATTTTTTTTCAATTCTTTCTATGTTCTAGATATAAGTCTTTTGTCTGAGGGACTGTTGGTGAAAATTTTTTCCCACTCTGTGAGTTGTCTTTTCACACTGTTGGTGATTTCTTTTGATTCTCAAAAGCTTCTTAATAAGATGAGATCCCAGTTGTTGATTCTTTGGAGTATTTCCCATGCAGTTTGGGTTTTGTTCATGAAGTCTCTGCCTACACCTATGTCCTCAAGATTTTTACCTACTTTCTCTTCCAGTAGATGGAGTGTTTCTGTTTTAATATTTAGATCTTTGATCAATTTTTACTTTAACTTAGTGCATGGTGATAGACATGGGTCTAGGTTTAGTCTGCGGCATGTAGACAGCCTGTTTTTCCAGCACCATTTATTAAAAAGGCTATCATCCTTCCAGTGAACATGTTTGGCACCTTTGTCAAATATAAGGTGGCTGAGTGTGTTTGTAGTTGTGTCTGCATCTTCTAATCTGTTCCACTGATCCTCAGCTTTGTTTATTGGCCAGTATCACACTGATTTCATCACAGTAGCTTTGTGGTATAATTTTTTGAGGGGAGGGGGGACCAGAAATCCAATTCAGGACCTCATGCTTGCCAGGCAGGTGCTATGCTGCTTGAGCTATATCCCCTGCCTGTAGTATAATTTTAAGTCAGGGATTGTGACGCACTCTGCCTTGCCTTTGTTGCCCAGAATTACTTTTGCTATTCTAGGTCTTTTCTGGTTCCAAATTAATTTCATGACTGTTTTCTCTAGTTCTGTGGGGTACGCTAATGGTATTTTGATTGGGATTGCATTGAATCTGTACAACAAATTTTGAAGTATGGCCATTTTCACTGTTGGTTCTTCCTATCCCTGGGCAAGTGATATGTTTCCATTTTCTAATATCCTCTTCAATCTCCTTTTTCAGAACACTTAATTTTCAATGTATAGATCTTTTATTTCCTTTGTTAGATTGATTCCTAAGTATTTCATTTTTTTTTGATGCTGTTGTGAAGTGTGTTGGTTCCCTAATTTCTCTCTCAGTGAGTTTGTTGTGTTGTGTTTATCATGAATGAGTGTTGGACTTTACAAAAGCTCTTTCTGCATCTATTGAGATGAGCATGTGATTTTTGTCTTTGGCTTTATTGATATGGTATATTACATTTATTGATTTGCATATGTTGAACCATATCTTCATTCCTTGGATGAATCCCACTTGGTCATAGTGTATAATCTTTTTGATGATTTGCTATGTTCTGTTTGCTAGTATCTTATTAAGGATTTTCGCATCTATGTTCATTAGGGAGACTGGCCTGTAGTTCTCTTTTTTGGTTGGGTCTTTCTCCAGTTTTGGTATCAGGGTAATACTGGCCTCCAGGAATGAGTTAGAGAGTATTGCTTCCCTTTCAATTTCATTTTTTTTTTTTTTTGTGGGTACCGGGGAGTCGACCTCAGGACCTTGCGCGCCAGCAGGCGCCCGTGCCGCTGAGCGATATCACCGGCCCCTTTTTCATATGTGGGTTCCGGGAGTCGAACTCGGGCCCTCGTGCTTGCCAGGCAGGTGCTTAAGCCGCTGAGCCATCTCACCAGCCCCCTTCCCTTTCAATTTCATGAAAGAGTCTGAGGAGTATTGGCATTAAGTCTTCTCTAAATTTCTTGTAGAATTTAGCAGTGAATCCATCAGGACCTGGGCTTTTCTTCATTGGTAATTTTTTAATTACATTTTCCATCTCATTAACTACTGGGTTATTCAGAATTTTTATCTTCTTGATTCAGCTTTGGTAATTCATATGTATCTAGGAATCTGTCCATTTCTTCTGTGTTTTCCATACTATGAAAGTAAAGAGTTTCTATGTAGGTACTGATGATCTTCTGAATTTCCAAGGATTTGTAGTGGTTTCATCCTTTTCATTCCTCAATGCATGAATTTGTGTTTTTTCTTTCCTTTTTTTGATAAGATTGGCTAAGGGTTTATCAATTTTATTTATTCTTTCGAAGAACCAACTCTTCAATTCATTAATTCTTTGTATTGTTTCTTAGTCTCCATTGCATTAATTTCTGCTCTAATCTTTATAATTTCCTCCCTTTTGTGGGCTTTGGGCTTATCTTGCTCTTTTTTTCCTAGAAGCTTGAGGTGCAACATTAGGTTGTTTATTTGTGCCCACTCTGTTTTCCTGATGTGAGAATTCACCATAATAAATTTCCCTCTTAGGACTGCTTTCATCGTGTCCCATAATTTCTGGTATGTTGCATCTGCATTTTAGTTAAATTGTAGATATTATTTAATTTCTTCTTTAATTTCATCTGTGACCCACTGTTTGTTCAGGAAGTTGTTCAGTTTCTATGTGTTTATGGAGTTTTGTGGTTTCTTTTGCCATTAATTTCCAATTTCATTGCACTATGGTCAGATAATACACATGGGATAATCTCAGTTCCTTCGCATTTACTTAAGCATATTCTGTGGGATAGTGCATGGTCCATTTTAGAGAATGTCCTGTGTGCAGCTGAGAAGAATGTGCATTCTGACAATGTTGAGTGGAACATTCTGAATGACTCATTTTAAATCATGCTTCTATTACATTTTTGTGCAGGTTATTAGAAACAGACCACCAGGAACAGGAAAGCATCACAGCAATTCAGCCAAGATTTGGACTGCTTCCCCATCTAGGAAATGTATCATGAAGTCTATTTTAAGTTGTTAATTAGTCACGGAAAAGTAAGCCATCTGGCGCTACCAGGTATGGACACTATAAACTTTTCTCCAGTATCCATAAAGCAAAATTTCCTTCTTCATAAAGTAAATGCCACTGAGTAGATGAACTACTGTCTTTAATATGGTATTTCTCAACGCAGCCATGCTAACTACTTCAGGACACACACACAGTCTACTCTCAAAAACAAACAGTTCATAGTGAGTTTAAATTTTAATTTACATTATAATTTATGGTAAAAACTCTAATACCTGGCCCCAACCTATAATAAGAAAAATGGTTTAAGAGCCTAAACATCCAGTATGATCAAGAGTTCTGAAAATTTTAGCCCGATTTCAGGTTATCTTCCTGTAGCTTAAAGTCCACCATCTGCTTGCTTTTCTGTGAGATCCTCCCTTTGACAGGTTATGCGTTTTGTTTTATACTCATCTCTCTCAGTCTCCCAAAGGCTTATATCAGTGAGGAATGACATGTCATCTTCACCTAAACCATTATTAATGACAGTCCCATTTCTGCACCATCTGAATTCACATGTATATCTAATCTTATTGTAGCTTTCATTCTTGTGTCTACAGAAAATGACAGAAATTTGAGGTTTCATGGAAATAGGCATAGGACCTGGCTCACACAAGACAGCTGAACTAAATGGCAGGGAGATACAAGCCATTTTCCTTTCATTAATTCTCACAAATATTTTCTTCATCCCTCATTTTTTCCCTTTCCACATCCATACCTACTCAATATTTTTTATTCAGTGTTTTAGCCACTTGTATTACTTGATCTTTAACATCTTTTCCTGACAACTGACTCATTGTTTTAATTCCAACTCCATCTCAAGTTTGGGGCCACCTCTCTGTAGGTGTGAATCTACTAAGAGGTGCTGTCACCTCACAGCCTCCTCGTGCCAAGTAATGCCATGTGGTGGTGGTGGTGGAACCAATTTCCAACAGAAATAGATTTCAGGACATTAAAGATACGAGCTTCTGCTATAACAAAATGTGCATGGATATGATCAAAAATTATACAGGGAGGAGCCCAGAGAAAAAGAGAAGATTGTTTAGCACAGTGAAATTTGGGGAGCGCTTTGTTTACTTTCTTTAGCACTGTTATAATTTTGTTAGTAGAATTTTAAACAAAACATTATTCCCCTTTTAAAAAGCTTACTCAAAGTCTCTAAAACATCAGGGGATTAGGTTTTTTTTTTTTTTTTTTTTTTTTTTTTTTTTAAGAAATCTAAATATGGTTTTAGAGGTGGGATAGAAAATAATGAGAAGCTCTGCAGAGGCATACTTAGGCATACTACCTAGACATAGGAAATGGGCCCACCCGCTTTACGTGCAATTGATTGTGCAGACTACATGGATTCCTGCACATTCTTGCCCCAGAAGGTCACTTTCTTTATATCTGAGCCGACACAGTTCTGCCACCTTCTGCAGCCTTGCATTCATTTCCCCAACTCCTCTGACTACTCCTTTGGGTTCTCTCTTCCACCTCACTTGACAGCTGTGAGGTGACATCCAACACTTCCAGGCAACACATGCTGGCAGAAGCAGGTGCTAAAGCAGCAGAGACTGTGAGAAATGGGGAGGATCCCAAAGGGCTAGGATCTGCCTTGCACAACTCAGCTGTCCTTTCCTCTGAGCTCAGGGACCAGGAAGCCCCAGCTGATTGCACTGACATTGTTTCCACAGGTACACACAGCATTCTTCAGAGTTTGCAGAAGCCAAACATCTTCTCAGCTGGCTAAGACCCCTCTGCTTTTTTTCCATTCCACAAGAAGTACTGTGAGATCACATACATTGTTCCTGCCCCTCCCAACCCTTGCCATTGCCCAGGAAAAACATGATAAGCAGCAACACATTAGGAGCAGCAGTATTTAAGAGCCAGGCTCTGCAGCTATCTCTCGATTCAAATCCAACCCCTAGTACTTGCTAGTGGCAGGACCAGGACAAGTTCCAGTGTGATAAATTGTCATTTTCTTATCTACAAAATGGCAATTCTAGAGAATTCATTGAGATAATATGTACTAAAGATCTGACTATAGTAAACTCTCAGTGTATGGCAAATTGTTTTATAGAGTCTGAACTGAAAAGCAGGAAAGTAGAAGCAATTTTGCACCTACTTCAAGAAGTTAATATTCTTTAGGGTGGGAAAAAGGTACTTCTGAACCCACTAGGAATTCAGCTTCATTCTTTTCCTCCTTCAGATGGGCTCCAGAGAGAAGAAAATAGATGAAAGCTCCTTTCAGAATATAGTATGACATTTCTCTCATTCTTTCATTCATTCACTCAAAAAAATTTGCTTAACATTAACTTTATGCCAGAATCTTTCAGAGGTGTCCAGTCTACACCATTGATAAAGCACACCTCATGACTCTGTGAAACCTAGAGTCTGTCAGAGAGATAAACACTGAACAAGCAAACACACACATGTGCATCTGCACACACACACACACACACAGACACACCCACACACTTATAATATTTCAGGTGGAATAAAATAAGTTATGTCCAGAATAAAATAGATTGAAATAATAGAAAATGAGGCAGCGAAGGGGAATAAATGGTTTTGTATTTCAAATAACTCATCAGAGAAAGCCTTTCTGATAAGGTGATGTTTGAGTACAGCCTTCTCTGGAGACCTCCCAGGAAATTGTTCCAGAAAGTAAAATCACATCTGATGCTCAGAAAATTGCTAATGCACATGACTCTTGGGGTAAATAATTTTTAATACACTCCTTATCCATGTGACAAAATTATTTACAATGATAATCATAAAATGGAACAAATATAATTCATGTATAAAGTAAAATGTACACTCGCCGAACAAAATCATTGCAGTATCCAAATGTTAAGCATAAATAAGACCCATAACAGTTCACGGAGAATGACATAAAATTAATGTAACTCAAGATCCATTTCTTCATTTTTGCAATTAATGTTCTCTCATTGTTTATTTCAAACCAACATGTGAATGCAGGAATGTATGATACCAACAATGGCTGGAGACACAGCTATGCCTGAAACAAGGGAAGGAATTGGAACTATTATGCACTTGTGGAGTGTACAACCAAGACCTTGCATCTGTAGGCATAACTCAGACCTCTCAGACTCAACTTCCAGGTGGAATGCAGTATTAAAAAACAGAAACAATGATAATAATGTTCTGTTTTTGGAGCTTACGTATAATATTAAAATTCAATCCGGAGGACCTCAAGATGGCGGATGAGTAAGAAGCAGGTAACGAAACTCTCTCTAAAAGTTACCATTGGAACACGAGAATATAGCGACCCAGAAAGCGCAGGGGGGGGGGAGATGCCTCCCCGAAACCCAGAGAAGTTCTGAAGCGCAATCTGGGACCCCCGGCACCAGTGACGGGTGACTTCCAACAAAGAAGACGGAAAGAAGGAGCAGACCGCACGCGCGCACCTTCTACTATCCCGGGAGTTGCAGCGCCGCGGAGGCTCAATTCTACGGACACACGGTGGCAGCTGGCGCCCAGGGAGCCCCCACGGAGGATCCTGAGACAGCGGCGGGGCAGGGGAGCGGCGGAGAACGGCGCTGACCGGCGGTGAGTGTCTCTCAGCCACAGCTGCCCCGCGCCAGAGAGTGACCGGCCGGGCGCCATTGTGGGGGGTGTGGCGAAACTCAGAGCGGCTCGGAAACTGCTCTGGGAACTTGTGCTCCGGACAGGGCAGCACAGGGCCTCTCAATTGAGCCCACGAAAGTGTGCTGAGGTCAGCAGGTGAACGAGACTGGACTCTCAGCCACACCTGTCCCGCGCCAGAGAGCGACCGGCCGGGCGCCATTGTGGGGGGTGTGGCGAAACTCAGAGCGGCTCGGAAACTGCTCTGGGAACTTGTGCTCCGGACAGGGCAGCACAGGGCCTCTCAATTGAGCCCACGAAAGTGTGCTGAGGTCAACAGGCGAACGAGACTGGACTCACAGCCACACCTGTCCCGCGCCAGAGAGCGACTGGCCCGGCGCCATTGTGGGGGGCGTGGCGAAAAACCAGAGCGGCGGGAACCAGTGCAGGGAATCCGCGCTCGGACAGCGCGCTGAGCCTCTCAGGCCCAGGGATCGTGAAAGGGTGCTGAGAGCGGAGGCGAGCTACACTGGTCTCTGCCGGAAAGTACGCGCCTCTGCTCACCGCCCGCCAGAGGGCGCTCCTGGCTTACTGGGACGGATCTGCACAAAACAGGTAGCTGCCTACAACAAAGTCAACACCTGGAACTGATTCTTTTTATTTTATTTTTTTTTTTTTTCTTATTTTTATTTTTTTTATTATTATTTTTTTTTCTTCTCACTGATTTGTTTTTTGTTCTGGCGAAGGGATTTTTTGTTTTTGTTTTGTTTAGTTTTGTTTTTTGGTGGGGTTTTATTTTTGATCTGTCTGTTTTATTGCTTTTATCTTCGTTATTGTTTCTGTATGTGTATTTGCTCTTTCCTTCATTATTCTCTCTGGTTTTTTATATGAGTGTAAACAGCGCCTCTAACTTCTTTGTGATTGTGGTCGTGATCTGTTCTTCCTTTTATCCCTTCCTTTTCTTTTTACCACCTGTTCTCTGCACTAGTGTCCCAATTTTAGTGGGATCCCTCTTGGTCCTCTAACCTTACATCTAATTCCTTCCTCTTCTCCCAATACTCTATTTCCTCCTTAACTCATTTTAAATTTAAACTCCTCAGGGAAAAATTGACATACATAGGACTTGTATACTGCATATAATTTTTCTGGTGTGTTTTAGATTTTGTTATATAACCGCAACTCTATACAGCTAAAAGTGGTAAATAACTGGTTAGCCCAGTCTGTCATTTTCTAGGCTGTGTTTGATGCTTTAGTTAACATTATAGCCAAATGTGAAATAATTGTTCTAAACATCTTTCCTTCCTGATATTTCATGATTGAGATTGACTAAGGGACACAGAAAATACAGTGGCACAGTACCAAAGAATCAAGGACTGGGCCAAACAGGTAGCAACTTTGCATACCCAACGAATTGAAGAGGTAGGATCTGGCAGAAAGCTCAAAACATAAAAGCAAGCTCCACTTGGAAGATACTGCAGAGAAGTAGTCATCTTCTAAAGATCTTAAACACTAGCAATAAAGTAACCTACTATAGGTAATTTGCAAACATCACCCCAGGAATTAAAGAAAGAAAAAATGAGACGACACTTAAACAAGATGCAACCCCACACATCCAATTCACCAAAGGCAAACCTAGGGAGCAACGAGGTGGGACAATCCGAAAGCCACCCACCTGGCCTATCTGAAGTGGTAACAACAAAGCAACTGAATGAGGTTCTGGAAAAAATTAAAACAGAAATAATCTCACAGATAACTGCAGAGATAATGTCTACAACGAAGACCATGCTTAAGGACACTATAGCTGATACAGACAAAAAAATAGATGAACTTAAGAAAACTATAGAAACCATGAATGCTCAGCATAGGAAAGAAATGGAATCCATAAGGCAGATTCAAGCAGATATCCAAGAGATAAAAAATTCCATTGAAAGTATTTGTAGCAGAATAAGCCAATGCGAGGACAGGATCTCAGATATAGAAGATAGGCTTGCAATTAGTGATCATGAAATGGAAAAATTCTTAAAAATAGCAAGGGACCATGAAAAATCAATTCAACAGCTGCTAGATGACTCAAAGATAAACAACTTAAGAATAATTGGAATAAATGAAAAAGCAGGAGATAACATCAACGACATTAAAACCTTGTTCAAAGACATAATCAGGGAGAACTTTCCTGGAAGAGAAAAGGAATTTGACACGTCTATAAGTGAAGCTTTCAGAACACCAACTAGACATGATCAAAAAAAAACTTCAGCCAGACATATTATAGTCAAGATCCCAGAAATTCAACAGAAGGGCAGAATCTTAAAAGCTGTTAGGGAGAAGAGACAAATCACCTATGAAGGAAAATCCATCAGAATCACACCTGACTTTTCAGCACAAACCCTCAATTCAAGAAGAGCTTGGAATGATGTATTGCAAGCTCTAAAGGAAAATAATTTTCAGCCCAGATTCATGTACCCTGCAAAACTATCTTTCAAAATTGATGGAGAAATAAAATACTTTCACGACAAAGAACATCTAAGAAAATTTATGACCACCAAACCAGCACTCCAAAACGTTCTGAAGGATATTCTAGAAAGAGATAGGAACCCCAACAGAAGGAATCCACCAGGCAGGGCAAATAATTAAATAGCCGGAAAGCGGAAAAACAAAGAGTGGGAACCAACAACAGGAAAATATCATGACAAGTCAATACATATCAGTTTTAACCATCAATGTTAACGGTCTCAATTCACCAATCAAAAGGCACAGACTGGCGAAATGGATCAAGAAGCAAGATCCAACAATATGCTGTATACAAGAAACACATTTAATTCAGAAAGAAATTCATAGACTGAAAGTCAAAGGATGGAAAACAATACTCCATGCCACAGGAACCCAGAAAAAAGCAGGGGTAGCTATTCTTTTTGCAGACAAAGTGAACTTCAAGCCAAGAAGGATTCAGAGAGATAAAGACGGTCATTACATCCTGGTAAAGGGAACAATCCAAGAGGAAGAGATAACGATCATAAATATATATGCGTCAAATACCAATGCACCCAGCTATATAAAACAAGTACTAAAGGACATGAAAAATCAAATAAGCACTAATACAATTATATTGGGAGATCTCAATACTCCACTGTCACAAAAAGATAGATCAACTGGACAGAAAATCCATAATGAAATAGTAGAACTGAACCAAACTTTTGAACAAATGGACTTAGTAGATGTCTACAGAGTGTTCCACCCCACAACATCAGAATACACATTCTTCTCAGCTGCACATGGGACGTTCTCCAAAATAGACCACATACTAGCTCATAAAACCTGCTTAAATAAATGCAAAGGAATTGAAATTATCCCATGCATATTATCAGACCATAGTGCAATGAAATTGGAAATCAATGGCAAAAGATCCCACAAAAACTCCCTAAACACATGGAAATTAAACAGCATCCTCCTGAACAACCAATGGGTCACAGATGAAATTAAAGAAGAAATTAGTCACTTTCTACAACTGAATGATAATGACAGTACAACATACCGGAACTTATGGGATACAATGAAAGCAGTCCTAAGAGGGAAATTTATAGCATTAAATACTTATATCAGGAAAATAGAGCAAGCGCAAATAAACAACTTAAGGGTGAACCTCGAGCTTCTAGAAAAAGAAGAGCAGGTTAAGCCAAAAGCCCGTACAAGGGAGGAAATTATAAAGATCAGAGCAGAAATTAACGTATTGGAGAATAAAAAAACAATACAAAGAATCAATGAAGCAAAAAGTTGGTTCTTTGAAAGAATAAATAAGATTGACAAACCCTTATCCAACCTTATTAAAAAAAGAAAAGAAAAGACTCAAATCCATGCAATTGAAAATGAAAAGGGTGATATCACGACGGACCCTGCAGAAATCCAGAAGATCATCTATACCTATTTTGAAAATTTATATTCTACTAAGATGGAAAATGCAGAAGAAATGGACAGATTCCTAGATTCGTATGAATTACCAAAGCTAAACCAAGAAGATTTAAAAATCCTAAATAAACCAATATCAACCAATGAAATTGAAGATGTAATTAAAAACCTCCCAACAAAGAAAAGTCCAGGCCCTGATGGATTCACTGCCGAATTCTACAAGAAATTTAGAGAAGACCTAATGCCCCTACTTCTCAAACTTTTTAATGAAATTGAAAGGGAAGCAATACTCCCAAATTCATTCCTGGAAGCAAGCATTACCCTGATACCAAAACCAGAGAAGGACCCAACTAAGAAAGAGAACTACAGGCCAATCTCCCTAATGAACATAGATGCAAAAATCCTTAATAAGATACTGGCAAACAGAATCCAACAAATCATCAAGAAGATTATACACCATGACCAAGTTGGATTCATCCCAGGGATGCAGGGATGGTTCAACATACGTAAATCAATAAATGTAATACACCATATTAACAGAACCAAAGACAAAAATCACATGATCATCTCAATAGATGCAGAAAAAGCTTTTGACAAAGTCCAGCACCTTTTCATGATAAAAACCCTACAGAAAATTGGAATAGAGGGTCTTTATCTCAATCTGGTAAAAGCTATCTATGACAAACCAACAGCCAATATCATACTAAATGGCCAAAAACTGAAAGCCTTCCCTCTAAAATCAGGAACAAGACAAGGATGTCCACTGTCCCCACTCTTATTCAACATAGTTCTGGAAACTTTAGCCAGAGCGATTAGACAAGAGAAAGAAATAAAAGGAATAATGATCGGAAAGGAAGAAGTTAAATTATCATTATTTGCAGATGACATGATACTCTACACAGAAGACCCCAAAAACTCCACTAAAAAACTGCTAGATTTGATAAGCAAATTCAGTAGTGTAGCTGGATACAAAGTCAATACTCAAAAGTCAATAGCCTTCCTGTACACAAATAACAAACTTACTGAAAGAGAAATTAGGGAAACAATACCTTTCACAATAACATCCAAAAAAATGAAATACCTAGGAATCAACCTCACGAAGGATGTAAAAGACCTCTATACTGAAAACTACAGTACTCTGAAAAAGGAGATTGAAGAGGATATCAGAAAATGGAAAGATATCCCTTGCTCCTGGATAGGAAGAACCAATATAGTGAAAATGGCCATACTTCCAAAATTGTTATACAGATTTAATGCAATTCCAATCAAAATTCCAACAGCATATCTCACAGAATTAGAGAAAACAATCCTAAAATTCATTTGGAATCAGAAGAGACCTAGAATAGCAAAGGCAATTCTGGGCAACAAAGGCAAGGCAGGGGGCATCACAATCCCTGACTTGAAATTATACTATAAAGCTACTGTGATAAAAACAGTGTGGTACTGGCAAAAAAACAGACCTGAAGATCAATGGAACAGATTAGAAGATGCTGAAACAACCCCAGACATACTAAGCCACCTTATCTTTGACAAAGGTGCCAAACACATTCGCTGGAAGAAAGATAGCCTCTTTAATAAATGGTGCTGGAAAAACTGGCTCTACACATGCCGAAGATTAAAACTAGACCCATATCTTTCACCATGCACTAAACTAAATTCAAAATGGATCAGAGATCTAAATATTAAAACAGAAACATTAAATCTGCTGGAAGGTAGGATAGGTAAAACCCTTGGAGACATTGGTGTAGGCAAAGACTTTATGAATAAAAACTCAACCGCACGGGAACTATCCCAAAGAATCAATAACTGGGATCTCATCTTATTAAAAAGCTTTTGCACAGCAAGAGAAACCACCAACAGAGTGAAGAGACAACCCACAATGTGGGAAAAAATGTTTGCCAGCTGTTCCTCAGACAAAGGATTACTATCGAGAACATATAAAGAACTCAAAAAAATCAGACCTCCCAAATTTAAAGACCCAATCCAAAAATGGGCATCTGAGATGAATACACATTTCTCAGATGAAGAAATACTAATGGCAAATAAATATACAAAAAAATGTGCAACATCACTAGTCATTCGAGAGATGCAAATTAAAACAACACTGAGATACCATCTCACCCCAGAAAGAATGGCTACTATAAAGAAATCAACTAATAACAAATGCTGGAGGGGCTGTGGGGAAAAAGGAACCCTTCTCCACTGTTGGTGGGAGTGTCGACTGGTACAGCCACTGTGGAAGTCAGTGTGGAGATTCCTCAAAAAGCTAGGGTTGGAGGTCCCATTTGACCCAGCTCTTCCCCTTCTGGGCATCTTCCCAGAAGAATTAAAAACATCATACCACAGCGATATATGTGCACCCATGTTTATAGCAGCACAATTTGTAATAGCCAGATCTTGGAAACAACCCAAATGCCCATCAACTGAGGAATGGATAAGAAAGATGTGGTATTTTTATACAATGGAGTACTATTCAGCCATTAAGAAGGATAAACTGGAGACTTTTATAGGTAAATGGATGCAACTCGAGAAAATACTCATAAGTGAAATAAACCGGACGCACATGTGTAAGCATCGTATTGTCTCTCTAGTATGAGAAACTGAAAGAGTAAATAAGATCCAAAATGTACAATAGACATGGTGAATCAAAAAGTAACTGGTCAAAAGGAAAGAGAGACTGGAATAGGGAAAAGAAAGAAGGGAAAGGGAAAAAAAATTGTATATATATATATATATATAAGATGGTTTAAATAGATACACTACGATTTTTACTTAGTTCATTGAAGAGTAAGGTTTGTGCCAATAATGTTTGGATAATTAAATGCTAATGTCTGGTGTCCTGAATAACTAACTTAAAGATAGTAATACGCAATGTATTAACCATTGTTACCCTCCTATTATGTTGTTTTGAAAATTTGTTCTTTTGATTTGTTTTGTTCTTTCTTCTCTTTAAAATAAAATAAAAAAAAAATTCAATCGTAAACACCAGAACACATTTTAGGGGGAGAAAATTGTATTTTATCACTAAAGTTGTTTGGAAATGCCAGCATTTGACAATAATAAGAAGCAGAGCGCTTCTTGTTTGTGTGACAGTCGTAAGTTCTCTGTGGTCTGGCTTACTGTCTGTAGCTAGGTGTGCTGTTCCAAGTCCCTGCACCAGGGATGTCACTGATTGAGGAGTTGTGTGGCCACTTTCTCTTCATTGCCACATATGGCATCATCTCTTCTTTCCAATATGTTCCACATTCTCCTTCATGGACTTTTCAGAACCTAGAATATAGTGGCCTAGATCCTAGAAGTAAAGCAACCTGACAGGATTGCAATCTCTAAGGCTCAATAGAAAAGCTTTCTTACCAGCTGGCTTTAATGTTTGTTAGCAAGAGGAGTACCTCACTTCTGACAGCAGATTACAGATATTTACTGAGGGCCCATAACGTGGGGAATGACAAGCTAGGTTCCTAAGGGGAATACACAAAGTATGAAACATGGTCTTGGGCATTTAGTTTTTTTTAAATCAAAGTATCATTAGAGTGGCCAATAAAAAGCTTCTGTATTAGTTTTCGTCCTGAGTCTCAAAAGGATAAAATTCCATGGCATAAGTAAAGAGGAAGAGAAGGGAGAAAGTTCTAACTGAGGCTTACTGCAGGTCTCTAGAAAAGGCAGAGTGAGTTAAGAGGCCAAGTGACATTTTGGAGACACATTTTGAATATTTCAACATGAACTCTAAAGTGTTAGAAGTAGAATGGGCCTATAAGGTAGCCTCACAAGCCAGGTTAAAAAATTTGGTGTTTAGATAGTAGAAAGTCACCAAATGCTTTAAAGAAGATGTTAATCAAATTAAAGCAGTATTTTATGAAGAAAAATCTGGTGGTAGGATAAAGTATGACATAAGAGAAAAGAACAAAGGAGGAGCAAACTCGGGCACAGGTATATAGTGGTAAAGACCTGAATTCAGGGAATTCACCTTTGAATATGATGGAAATGTATGATACTGGACAGAAGCTCAAACATCACAAAATTAAAACTCAGAGTTTGGATTTATTTTAATGTGAAGACTAAGAAGAGAAAGTTCTGAGAAAAATAATCACACAACTGGAATGTAAGAAAGTTCTTTTCAATTCATTGTTGTAATACGAACTAAAGATTCCAAAGAAATAGTATAGAGGAGAAATCAGAGGAAGCAAAGCATTCCTTTGAGTATTAGAACTCAAGTGTTTGTTAGCTCTTAAAACCTCATAGAAGCTGTCCAACCTCAAAAACAAGCAAGAGAGTAACCTTTACAATGTTCTAAGAAAATTCTACCTAGCAATTTGCTCCACCTGGACAGCCCAGCCTTGAGTCAGGTGACAAAGAATAAAATTACACTTTTAGGAATGTAAGACCTAGCCTCCGATTCTAATTCCTTTTCTTGAAAATAAAGAAGCTTCTATTACAAATACTTTTAAAAGCTGAGTTTTAATTCATTCTCTGAATGAGCTGTATTTTAGGACTGCCCCTAAATTGTGATTTCTTCCAATTAATTCACCTGTTTTCTTCAATTACATCCCCCACAAGAGGCCTGTAAATCCCCAAAAGAGAAAAATGTCCATTCTTATTTGTGAGTTACCTTAAAGGAGAAATATAAGGTTTGCAAGTTTAAGACAGACAGTATATTTATCTTTATTCTGGGTAATTTGTGTATTTTAAGACATAACTCATATAACAAATTTGGTGCCTCAATTGTCCATTCTTCAAGTCACTTAAACATTAAAAATGCTATAGTTAAAAATATTATTTGGGCTGGTGAGATGGCTCAGAGATGTAAGCGCTTGCCTGGCAAGTGCGAGGGCCCGAGTTCAACTCCCGGAACCCACATACGAAAAAAGGGCTGGTGACATCGCTCAGCGGCACAGGCGCCTGCTGGCCTGCGAGGTCCTGAGGTCGACCCCCCAGTATCTAGCAAAAAAAATAATAAATAAATAAATAAATAAATAAAATATTATGAATGAAGTATCAAAAATCCTCATGCTATGCACACTTTTCCCAGTGGATATGAGCATTTTTGAGGGTTCTTTTCAGGAAAGGCCCCATATTCTAGCTGATGTAGGCAAAATTCTGGTTCTCTGGGGAGGGGAGAGCAGAAAATATTCTGGATATAAAATCTTCATACTTCAAGAAATGAGGAAAGCATTCATTTTTAGAACCCAAGGTGAAGCAATTTTCCCAGGTTCAATATTAAATTTCATTTTCTTAAGGTGGAGACTTTAATTTCCACAGAAACAAAAAGAACTTCCCTTCATTTCTTATAAAACTGAGGAGACTGTGTGGTAAAAAAGCACAGCACTATTTTGTATTTTATCTACAAGGTGTCAGGGAAGGAGGGATTTCCATCATCTGAAATCAGTGCTGTTTGCTGCCTGATTCAGTCTCTGTCAGGATGATTCTCCCACTTCTAAAAAGGTACATGTTTCTAAACATCATGAATAATGCATTGAGATTTCTTCAATCCCCTTCCTTTCCCTCCTCAATTTAAATCAAGCTCTTTTAAAGCCAACATACTACATATTGATTGAAGTCTGAAAAGGTTATAAATAGTAAAGGTTGAAATTTTTCCACAGAAGTAAGTAGATGGGAGAAAAAAAAACTACTTATACTATATGAGGACAAGACGTGCTCATCATCAGGACTGTCCTTCATCACTGAACTATTGTCTTGAAGTAACACAAAAGCAGAGAGAAGCCATGACATCACTGTGCTGGCTTCTAAGCTCTAGTTTCTGTATACATTTCTGGCCTTACCAAGACAGGAATATGATGGCATTTTTTAGGGCAAATTCAGTGAATGGAAGCTGCATGCAGCTTAAATTCTTTTCTTTTTTTTTTTTTTTAATGTGGGTACAGGGAGTTGACCTCAGGACCTCGCACTTGCCAGCAGGCGCTTGTGCTGCTGAGCGATATCACCGGCCCTTTTTTTCCTTTATGTGGGTACCAGGAGTTGAACTCAGGACCTTGCACTTGCCAGGCAGGCGCTTATGCTGCTGAGCTATCTCACCGGCTCCCTGCTTAAATTCTTAAAGAATTTCCCGTTGATGTTGGACATTGTTTAAATGCTGCAGCTCTGTGTATTCCATAGGATTGATATTATTGTGGTTAGTAGCAATTTCCAAGTTTCAAATTGCTGCAAATTTCATTCAAAACTCTTACCAATGAGCTGTATTGGGAACTAAATCATGTGTCAGAAACACCATATGTTTAACAGTGATGCATAGTACTGGAAGAATATGGAAAAGATATTCCAGACCAGAATTCTTCATAGATAAGGTAGTGAAGGCTCAATAAGGTTTTATTTGCATAGTGCTTTGTAATTTCCAAAGTACTCTCAGAAACCTTATATTATCCTCCATTTCTTAAGGAGTTCCAGGTAACCTCCATCCAACAAATATTTATTGAATAGCAGGGATGAAAGCAAAAAGTCAAGGTCTTTGCTCCCATGGAGTTCAAGGTTCAAAGGAGAGACAGATAATAAACGCAGAACACAAATCATTAAGATAAGATAGTGAGTGATACTGTGAAGAAAAAGTATCAAGGTAAAAAGTCATGAGTGCGACTGAAGGAGAGAAAGTTACTCTGGGTCTGACTTTTGAACTGAAAACTCAAAGAGGTAAGTAGCAAGCTGTGGGAGTGATCTGAAGGAGGGACATTTCAAGGGGAAGAAGGTGTAAGTTCAGGGTCTTTGAACCAGGAATATGCTTGGTATGTTTTGCAACAGGAAGAAGGCTGAAGCTGAGAGAGAGAATGGTCAAGATGATCTGGAGAGATGAGAAGGGACTACCTATTTGAGTACAAAGAATCAAGATGACGGAGGAGCACGTAGGGCCTCTTTGTGGGGTGGTTCCTATGGGCCAAGCCTTGAGCCAAGTTCACAGCCATAACTGGTAGGGACTCAAAACAAGTTCTTTGACTACATGCTGCCTTGCCCACTCCCTGCCATCTGGAGTTTGGCATTGGTTCACCCAGGTGGAAATTAGAAATAGAAGAAATAGAAATATTATGAATTTACTTTGGATTCTGTTCACCTGATGGCAAATCTCCTGAGTGATTTGTACACAGGGAGAATATTTCTGCCTGAATTTTAAAAATTGGCATTTCATTAAATACTAAGGAATGTGCCTTCACTTCCTATACTTGGTGGACTCTGGGTTGAAGAAACAGCTGACTGGTTCTACACTCTGAGGTAAATTCAAACACTGCAGAATGAATATAATTATCAGAGGAAACTGGAAAGGTGACTGAAAAAGAAAAGATAAAACATATTTAATGCCTCCAGGAAACGAATCTAAATGGATCTTGATCGGTGTTGCAAGGAGAATGCAGTATCAGTGCTTCTTTAAGCGAATTTGAATACTCTTTCTCTCACTGCTTCTACATAAATTCAAATTGCTTTGGAAACCTGTCATATTGAATTAGCAAAATCAGATAGCAATTCAGAGGGGTGCCAATGTGGCATCACTGAAAAAGGCTATTTGGAAGGTTTCCTGCAGCATTATTCAGGGACTTTAACTTCCTTTCAAAATCCTATGTCAGTATAAGCAAATGATGGCAGTTCTCTGGTCTTTGGATTCAACTACTAAAAAAGTCCATCCTAAAGAAGAGAAGGTTACAGGAAAGAGCACTTGAGTTCCTTAACAAAAGAAGGAGGAAACAAGAGTGAGCACAGCTTTGGGTTGGTGCCACAGTTGTCCTTGGCATGGACTGCAACCAGAACACAGACCCTGAGCTAGCCCTGTGGAACACAGGTTTCAGAATATCCTTAACCGTCACAGTAAGACAAACTCAGAGGCTGAAGGTGGTAGGAATGAATAGCAGAGACACAGAATATCAAGTAGTTTTCTCATCTTAATGGCTGCAGACCTTCATGGCTGGTCTTCTCCTCAGAAAATCTGTTCATGATCATCCATTGTCATGTTACCCACATTATTGTTTTCTTTACAAGACTTAGCAATGTTCAGAATCTTTCCATTCATTCAATTATGTATTTGGCTACTTCATATTCCTCACAATCCAAAATGTAAACTCTCTGAGTAGAGTCTTAACTGTCTTCCCACCAGCTTCAAGGAACAAAAATTGGAGAATAGTAGGCACTCGATGAATATTTATTGAAAAAAAATCAAATTATCCAAAATCATATATATCAAAGCGAAGGCCATTCTGTATATAGAAGTATTGTTTGATTAGCTGTTATTGTGAAGCCTTTGCCAATAACAGTCTAGGCCAGTGATGGCAAACCTTTTAGAGATTTCAAAGACACAAACAGCCCTCTGTGACATGCATGCCATAGGTTCGCCACCACTGGTCTAGGCAGTCACTATGAACTGTCCTCAGCTTTGCTGACCAGAGATTGGCTTTATGTCTAAAGGTTCCTTTGGAGTAGGAATCTTGTCTTTGAAATAGCTGTGCAACTATTGCAGATCTTGGCACAATGCAGACATTCCATAGTGGGGTCAAGAAAAATTCTATACATTTCCTCAAAGCCTGTTTCTTGGCCTGTACGATAAAAATTTTAGATAAAAATTTCTCATATTTTCCTGAAAAACTTATTTTGAAATATTTTAAGTCTAAATCTGCAGAAGGTTTGCAATAATTGCAAAAATGAACATTCTGGATTAACTAAGTATTCATATTGTCAAGATTGTTTTCCATGCATATGAGCACATATATACATGTCTGTGTGGATCTACATGTATTTATACACACGTGTGCATATATGTTACTTGTGCAGGTATGTAATTATGGGCATTATGCATGAATATAAATATATTTATATATACTTTAGTTAAACTAACTAAACAGTTTTAAACATTGATCACTTCATTACTTAAATACCTCAGTATGACTTTCCTAAAACCAAGGATATTATCCTATATTCCAATTATCATACTCATGAAATTCGAAATTGATAATTATCCTATTTTTTAATAAACAGTTCATTTCTCAAATTCCCTTAAGTGTTCTAAAATGTGCTTTATAACTTTTTATTTTTAACTATCAAAGATGGCACATTATGTTTAGTTAACATATCTCTTACTTTCATTTAATTTTTTTATTTTAAAAAAGAAGAAGGAAAATAAAACATAATTTCAAAACAAGATAATAGGAGAGTAACAATAATTAATAAATAGTGCATTGTTATCTTCAGGGTAGTTACTCAGGGTACAAGATATAGGCATGAGATATTGTCCAAACAATATTAGCACAAACCTTTCTTTTAGATGAACTAAGAAAAACTAGGAGTGTAACTATCTTAACTATCTTATTTATATATATTTTTCCTCGTTTAATTTATAATGGTTCCCTAGCCATATTTCTTTTGTCCTTTATGAAATTGACATTTTTGTAGAGTCTAAGGGTTTGCATAATCTTTTCTCATTTTAATTTGACAGCTGATTATTCTTAATTATATCCAGGTTAAACTCTAACATTATAAATTCCAAACAGAACCAATATGAAGTAGATATAAAATAATCCAGGTTCCCACAAAGAATATTTAGGCTGAATTATCAATCCAAGGAAGAATGCAGACACTTCGGATCAGCAACACTTCTGCCTGAGAAGGCAGTCTCTTCTTATGAATTCGTTAAAACAAAAGCCTCTCCAGTATGATTAAGTTAGTGTTTCCCACATATTATTTGCTTAAATGCTATCTTTAAGATTTTTGTTATATCAGTTTCTGCCTGTATTTGCACTTATGCACCTCTTTCTCAAAGTCAGTTTATTTATTTAGACTTATTTATTTAGATTTATTGCCCTACATAAGATTTGTATAGATGTTTTTCTTATGCTTGCTACAAAATACAGTATATATAAATACAAAAATTTAATCTCAAACCATCTCCCATACCGCTATGGTGCACTTGTGGAAACAGAAGTGTGTGGTCAGATTTCCTGGGGACAGTGTGGATGCACGTGCTATGTGCCTGTGCACCATTAGCTGGCTAGGGAGGCCTCCTCACAAAGTAAGGAAAGGAGGAAGTGCCAATGTTATCAGGCCAAAGTGGGAACAACATCCCAACAAGCAAGAAAACCTGCCATTCCCCAGAAACCTAGCTTCTACATTTAGTCTCTCACATCAGATTGATCACATCCTCATTCATTTCCACACCATTCAATGAGCAAGACTGAAATGAAGACAAGGAAAATGCTGCTCAGGCAGACTCTGATAGTGACGGAATCTTTGTGTCCTCCAGAGGATCAGTCCATGGCCTGCAGAAAATTTACACTGGGTCAGGATTCCTGACATGTCACACCCTCCACAAGGACACTGAGACCCAGACACCCATGGTTCACCGTCCAAGATCACACAGCTAAAGAGTAGCAAACCAGCAGCTGCATCCATGACTCCAGATGACCAGGACAGTGCATTTTTCCATTCCATGCTGAGGTTGGGCTGATAAAGCCATTAATCTTTAAAGGCACCAGTAAAAATACACGTATACATATATATCTGTAGATATGTACAGATTTTGGCTTCCTAAATCCCCCTTAAGAGTTCTTACAACCATAAATGTGTCTAGGCCCAAGGAGAAGGGCATTCTGCAGATCTCACCCCTGTCATCTTTGCTGCTCACCATGTGACCATGTCTCCATGTCCCTGCATATAGTAACCATGCAACCTGGGTCACCCAACACTTGAATGCTTCTAGTAACTCTGCCCATTCTAACTCCTGCCTACGTGTGATCATACCATAGAAGTCAGTCATTGTGCTAGGACCGTAACTCCTAACTCACTTCCATCTCAGGTCAAGGTCTCATGGAGCAGGACACCTGCCTGGCTTGGGGATAGTAGCTGAGGGACATTCTCACTACTGTACCCACAACTGGCAGATATCCAGCTCTTAATTAGCCAGGGTGTTCTCAGGGACTGTTACTTCTCCTCTATCTCACATCTTATTGGTTACTAAATTCTGTGGCTTCTTTCTACTATGGCTTTCCTCCCATTCATATTCAACATCCCTGTGAGTATACTTGGGCATGTCTTCATCTTTCTCTCCTAACCTGTTACAAAATCTCCTTCCTGTATCCCTGCCACATTGCCTGCCCACTGAGCCACTTCTACACCATACCCCGGCTCTCAAGGTGTGCACAGGGGTTTCAGGAGGTCCTCAAGACCCTTTCAGGATGTTCTTGAGGATATTATTTCTATGGGATTTGCCTTTTCTCTTCCTATTTTATCACAAGTATATAGTGGGTTTCCCAAAGCCTCCCTGACATGGGATACAACAACAGAGGGAATGCATAAGCAGATATGAGAATCAAACGGTCTTTTAAAGGCAGACATGAAAAAGTGCAGAAAAGTAGCACAACATGCCCTTTGTCTCACTAAATTGTTTTCTGCAAGTAAAATAATTTACCACAAAAATATGTTTTATGTTAACATGCAATAGGTTTGTTATTTTTAGTGAGTGAGCAAAATTTTAAGATTTAACAGTTTGAATTTCTAATACGGTTAATATGGATAATATGACCAGCACAAACAAAAATTCTTCAGAATTCTGTGAACTTTAATTCTTTGTTAGCATTTTTTAAAACTATGATATGTACATGGGCTACAGGTTTAGTGCAAGCAAGTTCAAGCACATCTATCTGATGTTTTAGCAAACTACTGAATTGTGTTATTCAAGATAATTTTTACTGATGACATATTAGGCAATGTTATAGGCCATGCACAATGCTATAAGTTCTGTGAAAATCAGTATATTTTTGTTTTGTTTTATAATCCTATGTACTTTATCTTTTCCACTTAGAAATATTATTTTGAGAAGCTGTGTACAAGTTCCACCAGACGGCCAAAGGATCCACTGAAGGAAAAATAGCTAAAATCCCTGCTCTACATCTTGCGTGACTAATCTAGGACCTTAAATATCCACATATTGTTACTGGAGACACCTGCTATGCAGAGAATACACAATGCTACCGAGTCAGGTCACCGTCATGCACTACCCACTCCACTCATAATCCAGTAGAAAGCACATTTCACCATGGCTATCAGCACACACACACACACACACACACACACACACACAAGGTAAAGTAGAGAATGGAACGTGATTTTTCAAAGATATAATGTCATACAATTACACCTGCAGAAATCCTAAAAGTTGATGGCAACTTTGGGAGGTAGGAGGTTGGGAAAGAAACAGCAGTTTCTGAGTAACTTACCACTCATAAATTACCACTCATTTTTCTACAAACCAGTTTGCTCTTCCATCTTCAACAAGAAAAGTGAATTTATCTTACCTGTTACTACTGAAACTATTTCCCCAGTTACCTGAGTACGATATGAACAGGTGTTGAGAAACATGGCAGCCCCTCCAGTCAGAATAGAAAGCTATATGGCATTTGCACAGTGAGCCCAGGCAGGGGAGAAGAAAGTGCCAAGTATTGGAGGGCTACACTTCCCAGCACTGTTGCCCAGCAGTTAGCAACAACCCTGGCACAAAAGTGGCACTGTTGCTTGTAGAAATTATTTTTCTGTTATTTTTCCTTAAACACCAAGAATGATATTCAGCCCACAATTTAATATTGTCAATACATATTCTTCACTACACAACTACATGTTACCTAAGCACTTCAGAGTCTTCAAACCCCACACCCACACATTCTGAACTCATCTGCAGCTAGACATGAATGAAAATGAATAGCATGTTGAGGAGACAACTTCTCCATCTTCAAGCAGTGAAAGCCAAAGGCAAAGTCCACATAGTGTCTGAGGTATTTCTCAGAGCAAGAAAGCATTTCTTGTGGCTTTTCAAGAAAGCCACAATTTTGTCAGAAAAATCTTATTCTTCTATGGTAGTCTACCCATTTGGAATTTCAAATTAAAAGAATCTCAGAAGTCCCTGCCCATATCAAGGTTTTATGATTCTTTATAACAGGGAGATTTTTCTTTTTTCTCTTCCTACACTGAAAGTTAATTAGGTTTTGGCAGGTCAACATCCCAACTCAGCATCTCTTTATTGAGAATAGTTCTAGGAGACCTTGAAGAAATTGCAAATGCTTAGAAACAGTCACTAGCTTGCATGCTGGGTAAATAGAAAAGCATGCTAATTGTACTTATTTTACTGTCATTACGTCTCCATGGGGTGAACCAGTAAGAAAAGTAGTAGAGGCTAGAAGAGTCTGTTAACATCTTGAGATTATATATACATGTATATGTATAATTTATTCTTACTTTATCTCAATTTATGATTTTATGATTGCAGGAAGTCTTCAATGTTAGAATGAAATGTTTTCTAATGTTTCTAAAATGCTCACATTGGATTGTTGGGGATTAAACCCATGGCCTTCACACTGGGCTACATTACATCCCTAGCCTTTTATTTTTTTTTTTCCTAGCCCTTTTTTTATTTTCTATTTTTAGGACAAGATCTTGCCAAGTTGCCAGGCTGGGATCAAACTTGCAATCTTTCAGCTTTAGCATCCAAGACTGGTGGGATTACAGGCATGCACTACCATGCTTGCCTCAAACTGGATATTTTTCACCCCATTCATTAGAGTTTATTTATTTATTAGGTAGTTATTGAGTATCTGCTACATGCAATCCCTGGTGGTATATTACCGATACAGAAGAGTAGGCACATTTTCATCCAAAGAGATGTTTCATAAGGCAGCAGGGTGCCCAGGCTAAGCCATAGTAACTTCTTAGTCAGTGGGGGTGTCCAAAGTGCCATAGGCTAAGTAGCTTAAACAATGGGAATTTATTTCTTATAGTTCTGGAGAAGATGCCAGCAGGGCTGATATCTGGCATAGGCTCCCCTCGGGTTGCAGATGGCTGCTTTCTTATTGTGTTCTCACGCGGCTTTTCCTTAGTGTGTGTGAGAGACAGGAAGAAAGCTCTCTGGCATTGCTTGTTATAAAGGCACATTCCCACCATGAGGGCTCCACATTAATTACCTCATCCAAAGGCCCCATCTCCAAATATCATCTCATTGGCAGTTGGCTTTGATATTTCCTTAATATGAAATGTGGTACTTCATTTATAATGTCAAGGTATGTTTCAGATCGGCCTCAGAGGAGTAGGACATTGGCTCTTCCAGAGCTCATTGTTGCAGTGTGAGGGGAGAGGCCCTGAGACATCAGAAGAAGAAAGAACCTATAGTGATATTAGACACCTCAGTCCTCAGAGCCCAGGTTGTCAGGACTTGGGGGAGCGTTAAGCTCCTGAAGCACTGGTGGTAAGATCTTTGCAGTGGAGCTGAAATTGTTCAGATAGGGCCCCTGCAATCAGGTATCCCTGTCCAAGGCCTGCCTACATCTTCAAAATTTCTTACATTCAAGTTTAAACAAGCAAAAAAAAAAAACAAATGAAGATAACACAAATTGGATAACACCATGTTCCAGGTATTACAATAAGCCTGAAGTTTTCATGAAGTTGCAATCACAGAGTACTTTTAAGCAGGCCAATAAGGCAGGCTGGGTGTATACCCGTCTCTTCTCAGTGCCACAGCCAACACCAAGCTCAGCCCCTCCACAGAAATAATTTGACTCTTCCAAAGCTTGATCATTCCCTCAAAGGCCTGCATAATCAAAACCAGCCTAGAATGGTAAGGGACCAAAGAGGGAAAATTATACAAATTCAAGTGTAGTTTGCCATAACCCTAACACTTAGTGCAGTTAATTCTTTTACAGAGAATCCTCTCCGTGTCTCAGAGAAATAATCAGCACACACCACATAGAGATGAGGTTTCCCTTTTTCCTGTCACCCTGAATCCATGCAGAATCAATCAACTCGTAGCTGGATCTCTGACATACAGGTTTGCAAAACGGATGTCAAACTCCTTGTGATGCTTTTAACAGAATAAAAGGGTTGCAGGGAATGCACCCACATTCCTCTTCCCCTATCCACTGTTACAATTAACAAGGCACATGAGGACATTTAGGTATCTTTAGGCGACTTTACATTTCGATTTGTATTGTGTATACAGCCCTGCCACAGCATGCTAGGGCCTACAGATAATTCTTGCGCTTGTTTGGTTCTTTGCTAGGGCTTTCACTTCCATCACCCAAAAGCCTACTCACAGCAAGACATAGAGGACAAGAAATAAAAGACACATTTCACAGAAAACTGAGGTTTGGCGAGGTTAAGGGACCCTCACCTGTGGTCACACAGTTGATGAAAGAATCACATTTCAAATCAGGAATTCCAGTTTCACCTTATCATTTTTAAATAAGCTCAGGAACCTAGAACTCCACTCTTCTGTGGGAGAATGAAATAGCTTGCAGATGTGTTCTGTTTGGGTTTTTTGATTTTTTTTGTTTTAATTTGTTTTTAATTGAACTAGTCCTACCATTAACATCAGGAGCTTTCATATAAAATCTGGATATCTGACTTTTTTTTTGAAAAGCCAAAGCTAAGATCTGTACTAGTACAGGCAACACAAACACAAAACTAAAAGACTGCAGCTCATTTCCTGAAGAATTTGGATTCTGTCATAATCCAAAGCTGATAAGACCCTTTCACCCTCCAGGATTTTAGGCTCAGGTACACAAAACCCTAAAAGCCATTCATTCTGTTACCTCTTCTATGTCTGTGCTCAGGTAATGTCCCTCCTTCTGGGATGACTCTACCTCTCTTATCAGTTTGATGAGAATTTATGATCATCTTTCAAGATTCAGTTCAAATGCCTACGGATCTATTAAGTCAATTTTGATAACCATGGAATAACTAACCAGGCTCTGTTCAGAGCTCTTTTTTTTTTTTTTTTTTTTTGTGGGTACCGGGGATCGACCTCAGGACCTCGCACGCCAGCAGGCACCCGTTTCACTGAGCGATATCACCGGCCCCTTTTTTCGTATGTGGGTTCCGGGAGTCGAACTCGGGCCCTCGCGCTTGCCAGGCAGGTGCGTACGCCACTGAGCCATCGCACCGGCCCCTGTCCAGAGCTCTTGAACACTTTCTTATGTTTATTGACCTCTTCTCGTGTGCATATTCAATGCTGAGCACACCATAAGAGATTAATAATGTCTTATTTAAGACTAATAAGAATGGCTTAAGAATTTACCAGGCACTATTAAAAGCATTTTATACATATTAATTCATCTATCATATCATATATGATATGATACCAATCATACCAATTTTACTATCATACCAATTTTATACAAAGAGAACTGAGGCATATTAAACGTTAAGAAATTTTCCCACAATCACTAAGTCAGCTATTAAATGGAAAAAGAGGAATTAGAACTTAGTTTGGCTCTCAGATGGATGGATGGATGGATGGGTGGATAAATAGCTAGAAGGAAGAAATAAGGAGAAGAGAAAAGTAATGAGGTGGAAGTGGGGGAGAGATGAACTGTCAGGAACAGGATGGCAAAGGGAGGGAGATGTGAAAGAACTCTTTCAGTTGTAAAAAGTGCAAGTCCTTTGTTAGGCAGGGGGAATGGAATGTGTTCAGCAATTTTACAACAGATTTCTGGGGGTAGGTATGTTGTAGTGTTTATGGTATACACACTCTTGATTGATTTCAAGCTACCAATACTGAGAGGAGAAATGTAAATAATTACCAGTTTGGGCCAGTGGACTTGTGGCATACACCAGGACTTGTGGCACTCCAAGGAACTTGAGGGATGAAGAAACAGGAAAATACCAGGTAATGAACCTATGTGATCATACTAAGGATGTAACCCTCCTGTATACAACCAAGTCAAATTTAAGGTTTTTGGTAGAGAGTGCCATGATCATGTGGTTATAAAGAGTGAGACACAACATGAGAACACACTCATAGGTTTAAAGGAAACCTTTTTTTATCCTCCCTACCTCTTGCCTGCATGACAATTATTGATGCAAGGAAAGTTATCCATTGTTTTGCCCCCCATTTTAACTCCACCCCTTAAAAAGGCAGCTACACTTTCTTTTCCAGTCTTCCACTCTCATACCCTTATTCTAGAGTCTGAAAAGTGCTCCAGGTATTACTGACACTCTGAATTATAAAGTGTCCATCTATCATTACGTGATCTGTGGCATTTAAGGGCTGAAAGACCTAAGCAACAACTTGAGCCCCACCAGTTTAAACAGAGAAGCCATAAAATATAAATTGGAGTATAAAATATAAAACAGCGTCAGACTCATCCTGACATTATAGACCACAGAACTCCAAGGGGCTTTTGAAAATAATTAGCCTCATATTGTCCTATCCCAAGCAGTTTATGTAACCAGTCAAATACTACCAAGCTGGTTAGAGCCAAAGCTGAAACTAGAACTAAGTTACCTGGATCCTAGTCAAGCAGCTTGCATACACAATAAGAGCATGTTTTCTGAGATATTGCCTCTCCTGCTAAATCAAAATATTTCTTAGAGGTTTTTCTTTTAATAAGCAGGTTCCATTTTACCAGTTAGAAAAGATAAAAACATGTTGATTTCAAGGAGCAGGAACATTCTACTATCTATTTCCAACACCAGACAATATACGCCATCTGTTTAGGAAACACTCCATGACTCAGTTTAAGAATTTTTCAAATATTGGTCTTTTCTCATGTGTTTCTATCTACCCATGTGCACTAAGGCCATTTCCTGATAGCAAGGAAGTGGGTTGGGAAAGGAAGAGAAACATTTGTGGCAGCTCTACTAAAAGAAAAATGTGCTGGAGGGGAGGTTGCAACCTTTGGCTGAAATGCAATGAAGCATGATAATTCTCCCTTGGTTTAGGTGATATTGGGCCAGGCTACAGGGAACCTTACCAAGGGGACCTTTGGGAATTAAAATCCACGCTAGTGTACATGGAGCCAGGATGAATAGATTACTGCTTTTCCTAGGAAGCCCAGTTTGATTCCTACAAAGGTGTTCCACATCTGGCACTGGCCCTAACATGGAACCTTCTTTTCGGTAATGATCTTCTCCACTTCTTAATATCCTTCATCCTTATAAATAGGACAGATAAAGTTAATTCCTTAGGCCAGAGAAGTTGAAATCGGTCTTAGATACAACTACATGAGACTTAAAGCAGCTAGGAGAACAAGGTCCATCCCAATTTACACCTACCATCTGTGAGAAACAACTAAGGTCTCTCTCATTCTCCAAAATGTCCCAGTGGTAAATGGTAAATTATATGTTACCCTAGTGCAAAGTTCTTGTGTTAACAGACTTCCAAGGTATCTACTAATAAAATTCAAAAGTTCCATCCACGAAATAAACAGTTACAACTTTGTTCATTAATCTTAAATGATATAGTACTTCATTCCATTATGAATTCAAGCTATAAAGCTCACATATAGTGTCAGAAGCAGTGATTTTGTCAACGGTATAAATTGGATATTTTCATAGCGGTATAGTTGATACAGTTATCTTGCTGTCAAATTTACACTTATCCCTACTTTGAAACAATGGTGGTTATTAGTCCTACTACTACAGCTTATTATACATTAATACAGCATTACAAAAGAGGCACATACACTAGTAACATTTTACATTGCTGTAACAAAAACTTTGAAAACACATGCATAAACATAATTTTTAGAAAAGGTGGGAAGTATCCTGCTTGATAATCTGTGATGGCCAGATGTCTAATGAAGATGAGCACACTGGACCAGGATTTTCTCAGTGCACTAATTCCCAGAATAGCATACCGAAAACATATTGCTTAGTCACTGCTAACAGGTGGAGCCCTTGTAAGCAGCCTTGGACAATGTCTATCTCTCCAAATCAGAACTGAAGTCAGAAGACTGAGAGGGAGGGTCAATGAGAGACCCTATGACTTTGTGCTTTAGCTTTGGACAAATGTACAAGTGCATGTCCTTTCACCCTTATCTTCACCGGAGACATATTTGCTCTGAATAAAACAGTCCCTCCCGGTAAGGTACTGAAGACTTATTCTATTACTGATGGAAGAAAGGAAGGCAGGAATGAAGAAAGGAAAGAGGGAGGGAGGGAAAGAGAGAGGAAGAAAGAAGAAAAGAAGGAGGGAGGAAAAAAAAGAAATTAACCTATATTTCAAAACATATCATTTTGTCAAATATTGCTCCATGATTGAGAATGGCTTGACATAGTTTGTAATATTGATTTCCATTTATTTCTAGTAAAGGGCACCAAAGCTTTTTTTTTTTTTTTTAACTGTGGTGACATTTGCACCAGCCAAGTATTAACATAAAATGTAGCTTAGAGAGATTAGGATAAAATGAAACCATAAATTTCATAACCTTTCCTAATCCATTCATTTATCCTCTTAAGGAATAAAATTGGGAGTGGTTATTGGGAGTGGTTATTTTTGCAGTATTTACTCATTCATGTTTAAAGAATTATATGCCATTATTATTAACTTATCATTTCAGGATAAACTGTGTTGCACATCTAGATTTTATTCTAATATGAAATGATCATTTCATATACTGTGTTGAGGTACATTAATTAATTGTTTTTATAAAGTATATCTAAATACACACTACTATCTCAGATATAAGAGCCTCTGTTCTGGTTCCAAATTATTTGTCAAACAGATTTCATCAAAGCCATAATCTGCAGATATAATGAATGCTCAGTCTTGTTGATTATTCAAATCTAAATATGGATTCAGATATTATATATTTATTTAAAATAAAACACATGGGGCTGGCGATATAGCTCAGCGGCACAGCGCCGACCTGGTAAGCGCAAGGTCCTGAGTTTGATTCCCGGTACCAAAAAGAAAAATAAAAAAATAAAAAAATAAAACTCATGAAGGTAAAGCTTCTTAAATTGATTTTGGTATTTCTTAAAATTTCCAACATTTTCTTCAAGCTTCACAGAATCTTATCATTGAGCTTCTTTTGTTACTAAAAATAGTGTGGGTTGGATTTCCAAATCCTGACTATTTTTTATTATCAAATATCCAATAAATTGTAAAAACTGTAAATCCCACTGCGTATTATATAAACACATTTATTCAATATGTTCTGAGTAAAACTTTGTCATTTTTCCATCTTTTGTCTCAGGTCGTGTTGCTTAATAGTAATTGTTACTTTAAATGTCAGCAAACTCATGTTTATATGATTTAAAATGAATACCTGCTCAGAGACCTGTGCCCCCAGAAGTGTTTCAGTACTGCACTGTAGGAGCCAGAGCGAAATACAAAGAGGGCATTTGCACCAAGTGAATTAATGAGGATGGAACTACCCTCTTGGTTCCCCTGAACAAATCTAGGAATTAAGTGGACCAGGATGTCCACTCAGGTTCAAATGGATTCTACTTCTTGTTTTTCCTAGATCAGAGACAGTTTGTTAGGATTTTGTCATACTAGATTTCAAGGTTACTTTTCTTCTGCTATAATAGAACTAAAGCAGTGTTCTCACCTCCAGAAGGTTACTCTTTGGGGATGATCTGATTTTTAATGGTTCTCCCTAAAGAGTGCAGCAGGTGTGCAATTTTTTTTTTCCTACTTACATAAAAAGAAGATACATTTGTAATGAATTCTCTAGAAAGTGAATGCTTCCCCTCGAGAAACTGGGGGCTCTGGGATTCAGGATCAGTCAGCTTGACACAGGCTGGCTGAGGTAGATGTAGGAAGGAGGGGAAAAAGAACGGCTCCGGGCACATGAGCCCTTCGGGTGATGGGCATTTCTGTAACACCAGTGCCCCTCATCAGCCAACCCTCATCTCCTGTAAAGACACTTCCCTCCCTCTTACCTCTTCTTTCTCTCCTTCCTCCTCCCCACCCACTGTTGGGTCTCCTCTTGGTACAGAGCAGCATTAGAGATGGAAATCCTATTCCAGATGATATAAAACCCACCAGAGTTCTACTATCTGCCTCTAACTCTTGCTCCCTCGGTGATTCTAAGAAACAGGCTTTTCTCATTCCTGGACTTGCTTCCTGCAGTTGCCTTTTTCTTGCTTTGTTTCCAAGGGGAAGACGTGCTAGTACTGTGGCCTCAGAGAAAAGGCATAAGGTGTTCCTAGAAACCAGAATTCTGTCCCACCGGAATGCCTGGGGTACATGGAATCTCTAAGCGGCTGAAGAAAATCCCTCTGTGGAGGGGGCTTAATGGATGAGGAAGTAGCAAAGAAATATTTTTTCACTTTCTGAGTCTTAGGTACAACCACTAGGAATATATTGTTTTACTTCAGAATCACATCAGCATAGAAGTTTAACTCAAGGGTCAGAAATCCAGGAGAAATTATATCAATTCATTTCATTACATCAAAATGATTTTTCCTCAGTTACTATATATATATTTGTTTTGTTTCCACAAATACTTGAGAATAGGGCAGGACAGAGCTACTCGACCTGATAGAAGTATTTTGCTAAAATGGTTGGGAATCCATTTACTTTTATTTAGAATTATTAAAGTGCTACATTTTAGTTAATTTTTGTTGATTTGAAGATATAAATATTCTACTGGAGATTTTTTCTTCTTCTTTTTTTTTGCAAAAGGGGCAGAGTCCTTATGGATGGGCCATTATAGGATACTAACTTTTTTATTATGCTGATTGAGAAGCATTAATGGAAAAATAAGCACAACAATATTTTTAAAATAAATATTTTCCCTAATTAATCTTAAAACATTGAAAAAACAGCAGAAGTGGACATAATCTATTTATATGTTAATATGGTTTATTTGACAAAGGCACAAAAACCAGTGGGTTTATATTAGTTATGCTACAAATCTACTAAGTGGCCTGGGGTTCAGCACTGAATCTTCTCCTTGAGCCTGGATTGGGAGAGATAATACCTGAGATCTCTTAACTCCAACATTCTGTGATTCAAATCCCAGAAAGGCACTCATTTGCAGAATATAGTTGTTACCTAAAATTGCCTCTGTTTGTTTGTTTGTTTACAATAAAGCAAATCTCTGTTCTGATTTGTATTCCTCCTTCTATTTACAAATAAAATATCTGCTAAAAGATCCAGAAGAAAATTGCAACAGCAACAGCCAGTTCCCTAGATCATCTTCCAGTACTAGCAACTCATGCTACCAAGGTCCACCCCAACAGACTGAGGTAGCAAAGGGCAACATTGGTCTCCCCATACTCCAGCCACCCTGGCATTTATCATATGCTCCTGGGATTTGGAGGAAGTAAGGAGCCTCCTCCATACTTCTCTATAGACAAAAAATCTTCAGTACCAAATAGAGCTGGGAGTATGGGAAATACCCAATGTTTCTGCTCACTGCTGTACCAACTCCACCATTTATTTGCTGGATGACAATGAGCAAATAATTTAATTTTTTCATAGCTTAGTTTTCCCACCTATAAAATGGTAACAATAGCTTTACCCATCTTTTATGGTTGTTTGTGGGAGTTAAAACTAACAAGAACATAAGATATCTACCATGGTGTCTGGCATGTAGTACAAACTCAATAAATGCTAAGCAGTTCTGATTATTATTACTATTAGTCTCCCCAGAATAGTTCAGCAACCTGAAAACAAAACAAAACAAACAAACAAACAAACAAAAAACCCTCAGTGTGGATTTGGAGTCTTCCCTCAAGTTCCCAGGGAACATGTTCTACAGGAAAAGGAAGGGCTCAGGGGGTCAGAGCACAAATCCAGACGAAAAGCACCCAGAAAAAAACAAGCCTTGGGGTGTCACAGAGGAAATCATGTGGGATGAGAGGCTTACGTCTAGGACCCTACCTCACATATCCAGGTAATTTAAAAGCCAGAAATCTCTCACCAGTCACACCTAGCCTGGGAGTGTGTGGCCTTTGCGCTCAGAAACTACAGGAGGAACCTGAGCAGCAGGAATCTCCACTAGGGCCCTTGGGGTTCTGGAGCTTGCCCCAGCCAGGCAGGGAGCTGGCTGCTCCAGAGGTGCCAGTGGTGCTCCTGAATGGTAAAGACCCCACATCAGGGTTCCTCCTGGGAGCACTTAGGAGTTGATATAGCCTCTGGAAGGATCTGACCAAGGCCCCAGAAGAGGGACTGTCCAAATTCTGCTTTCTCCCAGCTGGTAAAAAAGAGCAGGAGGCATCTACAGGGTGAGGTAGAGAAGCCTGTGTCCCTAAACCTGCCCGTGAGAGGTCTGCACAGGGAGGACCTGATCGTTGTGCGCGGCTCCAGACCCGCAAAACTTCCGAATACTTTTCCTGTGGAGTCGGGAGGAACCAGGAGCCTGATTCAGCCAAAGACGCTACTTGGAAAGGGGCGTGCACCGCCTCCTAAAGAAACGTTCTATTAGGTGCTTCCAGGCCCTGGCATCCTAGTGCTCCTTAGAAGGAAAAAGGCTATGGGAGCTAAAGATGGGAGGCCGCCCCTTCTTTGCAACAGCAGATTAGGCTCTCTCCCGCAAGCAGTCTTGCACTCTTGATGGCTGGGGTGCCAAGAAAGAAAGATCCTCTTCTTCCTGAATCTGCCCAAGCATCTGAAACAACCAGAGGGATCTACCTGGAGGCTATAAGGTGGGTAAACCCGCCTTTCTCCGGGGCCCTAGGTCTGGGAGCTGGTTCACACCTCATCTGATGCTTCCCCCACCCCACCCCACCCCACCCCCGGTTTCCCCGCATGCCCTCCACCTCTGAGCTCCGGATCCTCCCTGCACGGCACAAGGCTCCCTTGCTCTGCCCAGGCGTGATTCTTGGAGCTGTGAGAAGGTGGCTCTCACTGCAGCCTCTGCCGCTGCGCTTTCCTCCAACTGGTTGGGACCCCTGCCTACTTGCTGTGCGCCCAGCCCACCCTGCACACTGGTCTCCCCCTACGGGGCAGGATTCCGCTTCCCACCCAGCCTGCGGGGCTTTAGAAACATCCCAGACACCCGAGAGCTGGCAGGGAAGGTGGGCGTGGGTCTACCGACCCGGCAGCTAAAATGAAAGCATACGGAATTAGGCGAGTGCAGGAGAAGGAAAGAAGAGAGGGCACAGACCCATTAAAACCGGGAAAAGCATTTCTAGTCCATGATGTGACCATTCAGTCACCGCCGAAGATGCCAACGCATTCAGATTATAGCAGGGAGGTTTGTTTGTTCCTGAGGAGGGAGATCGCTGTACCCCAGGCACCCAGCAGCCTGCCTTCCCAAATTTCCCAGGGCCCCGAAAATTCGGGGCTCCATTCCACCTCTGCGCCTCCCCAGGTGTACAGCCCTTCCCCCACCTGTATTTACACACCCAGCCAGCGCCCTCCGGACTTAAATCTCTTTTCCTCCTCAGATGACGGCTCAGGACTGGCCCCTCGCCTGCATTTGTAGCCTTTTCATCCCTTTAATCGATAGGCAAATCTACCTTCTACCCTCATCTTCCTCCCGCACTCTCCACAGCAGTCGTTCCCTCCCCATCCACTTTCTCATCCACCCAGATCTGCACTTGCAGTTCTCAAGGCGGACAACCGAAAGCCACTCCAAGGGTTCTATTACCGAGTTGGACATGGCTCGCGCCAGGGTGACCTGACCGCCGCCACTGTGGACGGAGCTTCGGGATGGCCGCAGCTTTCCCTCACGTCCCACCTTTGCTGTCACCTTCGCTGCTTTTACCCAGCTTCTACAGGCAGGCTGAGCACTGCTGGGTCCCAAAGCCTCGCCTGTGGGGAGGGAGCCGCGGGGAGCGAAAAGTCGACTGGCGAAAACGTACAGAAGGAAATGGGCAGATGGAGATGGCAAGGGAGCTGGGGGGAGGGCGCACGCGAGAACTAAACGTGCCACTTGCACGGCACAGGGTGAGCACTGCGCGGGGAGGGCGGGTGGTCACAAAAGTTTTCAGACTATGGCATGGCACCCGGCCGAACAGGAAGGAGCAAAGCGGGTCTAGTCACCCTTTCCAGGCGGGGTTTCTCCAGGCGGGGTCAGTGCCAGGGGCCTCAAGAGGTTTGGACAGACATACCTCAGAACTAGGGCGGTAGTTCTCTACTTGTTCCCGAAGGGACGGCCTAAGCACCGGAGCAGAGACGATCCCGCGCTCTTCGAAAAGCAACAGGCGGCTGCACCTTACCTTGCGCCAGTCCCGGGTAGGGGTGGCTGTTCCATCCTCGTGGCGCAGGGAGGAGGCGTTTGGTGCGTGTATGCCTAGAAGTATGCGCTTTGCCAAGGCTGCAGCGGCAGCCACCTCCAACCGGCGGCAGGCTGGGCTGCCCACCCCTGACAGCGCCGGCCCTCTGAGCTCGGCTAGCGGGCGACAGCGGCGTTCAGGAGCGGGACGCAGGCGGTGCGTGGCGAGACTGGCGTCTTTGGGCGCCGCCACCGAGCGAGGGTGCGGCCCCGAGAGGCTGTGTGGGGCACAGCTTGGCTCTTACTGCTGCGGCGGCTGCTGCAGACCCTGCGCCGGGCTCGGAGGCTCGCAGGAGGAGGAGGTGGAGGAGGAGGAGACAAAGACGCGAGGGAGGCAAAAAGCCACTCGCCCAAATGCAGTCGACTAGGTCACTAGAGGGGAATCGCCTCCAAATCTGGGCTGGGGAGGAGGGAGGAGGGGTGAGGCTGCCGGTGACTAGAAAAGCTGCAAGGGAGGAACGTGACTGTCAGAGCTCTGCTAGCGCCTAGCCAGCGCTGCTCTCTCTCACCTTCTAGTAGGGGGTCCTGAATGGAGAGAGGGGGTGGAGTTGAACGACAGCTGTTGGAGGGGGTGAGCCAAAGTAGGAACATTAGCTCCTTCCCCTCTCTCGCCTTCTTCCTTCTTTCCTTGCATCCCTTTCCACAGCTATACTTGCAAGATGCTATGGTTCCATTCTTTCTCTCTCCCTCCCTCTCTCTCTCTCTCCGAGACAGAGACTCGCTATGTACTTCAGGGTGGTCTTGACCTCATTGTGTAGCCCAGGATGGCCTCGAACTCATGGCGATCCTTTTGCCCCAGTCTCCCTAGTGCTGGGAGTACTGGCATGAGCCACCACCTCCGGCTTTTCTCCTGCTTTTTGACTACTAAGTCCAACGCTGAATTAAACTGATAGAAGAAACAAAATGTGGTGATGGGTCAGTTGCCTTCAATGGGGAAAAGCCAGATATTTATAATCAATTCGACGAATTATCACCTACTGGGTGCCAAGCACTGTATTAGGCTACTGTGGGGGGGTACGGATAAGGTGGGGTCCCGCCCCTTCCACACATGCACAGGCTCCAGTGCTGGATGGAAGGATGGGTTTTCCTTCCAGCTCAAGAAGCTCAAAGTTAAGGTGCTGCGTTGTTGCTCCTAATGCTAGTCCTCAACCAATTTAGCTTCCCAAAACAGGAGTTGTTAGGATGCAGTTCTCCCTTGCCTTCTAGGGATGGCTTTCAATGTGCAGCAGAAATGGAGTGTACATGTTCTGTAAAAAGTAAGAAGGGGTGTGTGTGTGTGTGTGTGTTTGTGTGTGTGTGTGAAAAATAAGGGAAATTACTGGGTTTGATGATGTTCTTATTTCACAATTTTAATTATTTATCAGATCTCTGCCAGAAATCGGAGGAACCTGCCCCCACAGCCTCAAGGCATTCTTCCTAAAGCGCTTTTCTGCTACCCCCACCCCACCCCAAGCAGAATTCATCTTCCTCCTCCTTACTGTCAGTTTTATTTGCTAATTGCTTGAAGAACTTACATATTTATAGGTTTCTATCACCTCAGTCACCCAGGAGTATTATTATTTTTTTTTCATTCAGACTGCAACATCCACCAATGTTTTATATCTAATGAGTGCTCAACTAAGGCTTATCTAGTTGAAGGTCACTTTCTACTTCAAGAACAGCTAAATCTGGGTGCCCCTAGAATTAAAGGGACTCATATAATGAAAGCTTCAGTGTTTCTGAAGAAGGAGAGACATATATAGTGACATTTGCAGCACCTTTGCTAGAAATGTAAAACTATTTCATATGCTTTTGTTTCTTGTTAATCTCCAATTGACCACCTCACTTCTAACTGCTGCATTTCCAAAGGCAAGAGGAGCCCAAGCTGTTGAGCAACTGCAGAGGCAAGAGTTATACAGTGAGCTGCCAGCACTGGGAGCAAACCCATTCCAGGTGGAGAACAACCACAAAATCTTTATCATTTTGTGACCTGTGTGAAGTGTGTTGAAAGCCTGCCAAAAGTGCCTGGTTTCCCATGAGGCTATCTTATTCTGGATGCTTTTTAGAATAGGCTAAGCTGTGTTTCACTGATGAAAGGTGAAGAAATGTGCTTGGTAGTTTAGAGATGTTTAAACCATCCTTTGTCTCTGTCTTACCTCCTATCCCAGATCAGGGATACAGTATAAGAAGCACTATAGGATATTAGACTGAATGACTCCTAAGATCTCTTCTACTTTCATGATTTTATGGTACCATGACTGGAAAGGTTATGGCTTGAATTTTCATGTAGTTTTTGCATTTTTAAAATAAGATATAAGGACTCAAATGTAAGTACATATAGATAAAAAGCATATAATTCGAAATAATTATTATAAAGGGAAATTTGACACTGTTATTGAAAGGATAATTTTTTTTTGTCATTATCCCTGTGACCTTACTAAATATTTCTCCTTAGGAAATAATTAAGGTTGTACACCAAGGTTTAACTATAAGAATATTCTTTGCAGTGCTGTTTATACTAGTGGAAGATTCACAGGAAAGAAAACTAAATTCAAATGTCTAAGGGAAGAATGATGAAATACTTTATAAATCTAGACAATGGAATATTAGTACGATATTAAGCCATCGTTATAAGTGAATAGATAATGATTATGATTTTAATTGAAAAGTCTCAAATAAAATCACACATAGGATATTAAAAATTGAAATCTGGAGGGAACAGATCTAATTTAAAGCCAGGCATTTCTATTTGCTGGCTATGTGATCTTGGACCTGAACCTCCAGTTTCTCATCTGTAAAATGGATATTATTTACCTCCTAGTGTTGTTGTGCTCTAAATGAAATAGTATTTGTGAAGCATTTATTATAGTCCATGTTACATATTAAAACCTCAACATATTTTTCTTTGGTAATCATTGAATTTATAAAAGGTTTAAACTACAATACATTTTCTGATATATGTCTATGTAATATACAGTCCAATATTAACAGCGGTTATACCTTTTGTTACTGAAATTTTGAGGATCTTCTAAAGTTTTTGTATTAATAGAAATCATATAGTGAAAAGCATAGAATGTGTCTTTAACTTGGTTATCTTTTAATTGTTTTTATTTCTTTTTAATTGCTAATTGTTGATGTTGAAAGCCCCTAGACTTACTTGTTTCCTGCTGTAGTTGATTCATCAAGTCATCAATAGGACTTGCTGACTGTTGGTGTCATCCATGCTATAAAAAGGATAAATGACATGGCATAGAGTTTGTCACCTCCAATATAAACTTAGATTTGTTTTGTAGCAACCAAGAGTCCAGTCCAGCTCAGCAAAATACTGTGTTTAATATCAAGAACTGATTGGTTGCTACCTCTGCTTTGTTTTGACAGCCAATTAAAAAAAGAGAGAGAGAAAGGAGACATTAAAAGCTATATTTATAACTTTTGATTAGTGAACTAGAGAAGGAAGCCTATCAGATTGTCCTAAATTCATTGACCTTCACATCTACATTAGTGGCCACTCTAGGTCAGAGGTGGATTTGTTAAAATTGACTATGTATGTTACAGATGTGGCAAAAATACACACTGGGAAGTATGGTTTATTAATGTCTTCTGTTTAACTTTCTTTAGAAATAGAAATACATTGTTTAGAGCTGGAGTACATACTTCCCGAGAGGCTCATGCCCAGGCCTGGCAAGCCGTGCTGGCAGTTGGTCTTGAGTTCAATAGGAGGGCCAGGGACCTCAGTTTCTCTCCAGGCAGGGATCTCCATGTGCATCTCTCCATGGATCCTCATAGTCTTCCTCACCATGCGGTGGTCGGGTTTTAAAGAGAGCACTAGTAGCAGCCAGACCTTCTCTGGATAATGAACCCCTGAGTGATTTAGCAGTGTCAGTTTTACAAGTTTATCTGTTCTTCACACAGTGTTAGATATTTTAATCCAAAACCTATCAGGCAAACTGAACCAGTGAACTACCTAATCATTAGGATGATTTAGGCAAATGGATCAATTTTTCTTCCATTTATGGAGGTAATTTCATCAAGAATTGGCGAACTAGACAATTAAGTGAATAAAAATTATTCTAAATTTGATAATGACTCCATATAGTGAAAATTGAATTCCTCATCATAGTTTTTATTTATTTTTTGAGACAGGGTCTCACTAGGCAGTTCAGGCTGGGCTTGAAGTCACTATGTAGCCCAGGCTGGCCTCAAACTCACAGCAATTCTCCTGCCTCAGCCTCTCACATGCTGGGATTACAGGATTACTGGCTGTTTATCATGGCTTTTTTTTTGTGTGTTTGTTTGTTTGTTTTTTGTACTGGGAATCGAACTTAGGACCTTGCACTTGCCAGGCAGGCATATCATGGCTGTTTTTAAAGGCCTCTAGAATTGAGCTCTCTTCCCAGTCCTATCTCATAATTTCCTATAGTTTTTTTGTCAATAAACTTATGTCCCCACAACACTCAGACCAGAGTCATATGTGGAGCATGTGCTTGATACATATTTATTGGAAAGATGAATAATTCAATACCACTTGCTTTTTCAAACTCAATCATTCTATCTCCAAAATGGCAATCCTGCTTGTGAGCTACTCCACAGGGGAGCTAATTAATTTTCTGAAAATGGAAAATATTTTGAAGTTCCACAGTACTCTAGAAGCACTGAAGAGCATTAATATATGCAATAAAGACATTATTATCACTTCCCTGACACATAAATGGTGAATAAACCCTTTTTAATGTGTTTGTTTTGAGTATACTGGATAAATTTGCAGAATGTAATGTATTGTTGCCTCATTTCTATTAATGGACACCTTGTATGGACTGAATAAGACTTGGCCTCACCTAGCTCTATCGTTTGTTCATTTCTGTAGCTTTCAGAGCTGCTTTTTATACCTGCTAATCAGAAAGGTATGGATACCTATGGATACCTACGGGACCTAGAGTGCCCCAGCCATATAGTTACTGTAGTTGTAAACCTGGATGATCAAATAGAAAACTCTAATAGAGAACTCTTTTCCAAAGCTGGAACTATCCTACTATCTTCCCTGGAAATTATGTAGAAGAGAACTGGGAGGATTGGGTTAACCTCTCTGGTGGGTAAAGCTGCAGGATGTAAATCACAGGAGACATGAATGGGCGTATTGTCTACACGACAGAGAAAACCACACTGTAGTGTCTGTGGTAAAGCTGTTTCAGTGGGATGATGTCAAAGCTAGTCCCCGTAGGGTCTGCATCCTTAGTTTCAGCTTTGTCTCTGATTTTCCCACAGCTTTTTATTATCCTCTCTTTTGTGTAAATTCACCTTTTTGCTCAAAGTAGTTCAAATTTGGTTTCTGTCACTTAGTCCCAAAAGAATTCCAACTAATACAACAGTGGAGAAAGATTTGAGAAATGCCTCCTAGAAAACCTTTGATTAAAGGCTGAAAAGAGAGTACACGAGGATGTTTTGATATGAAGTTTACATCTTTTGAAGTTAAAATCCAAGTAAATAACATAAATTGAAGTTTATTTTTCTAGAAGATAAAAATAGGACCTTAAATGTGAAAACAGGATCCCAGTGTCTATAATTTACTGAAATATATGCTTCATGAGGGCAGAGATATGATGGCTCTTTTGCTACTGTGCTAGAGCTACTAGAATGAAATTCTGCACAGTGTAGGAGTTTAATACATATTTATTTAGTGAGTTTTTGGATTTATTTGTTACACCTCTTTTTTACTCCCAGTAATAATATGAAATATTATTTTTTGAACTCACATTATAAACCAGTCTCTATGCTAATTTGTCACTAAAATTTCATTTACCTTCTTACCAGGCCTTGAGGTATGGGCAGGGTACAGCAATCGATAGAGAGGATTTGTTCTTACAGATTAAACAGTTGCTGAAGGGCATGCAGGTCCTGTGTGCTGCAGCAGGATTTCAACTCAGATCATTTGTCTCAAAATGTGTGCTCTCTTCCATACTACAATCGAATGTTTTATATTTCTCTACAGGGCAGAAATCTGTGTAGTAAACTGAAAAGGTGGTAGAATTCAACTGGTATTTTGCTTCACACGTGATTCTAGCTCTAAATATCAACGATTTTAATGAACACAGAATTAGTCCTCATTTTAAAGATGAGAGTAGAAGTTCATGGTGCTGCCTTCAGTATCCACCAGGCAATCTACTTGAAAAGTATGGAAGCTCACGCTTCCCCTTGCGTTTTCATTAGGAGACTCATAACACTCCAGTCCCTTGTAGCTATTGGGACTTCATAAAAACCCCTTGAAATCACCATTCTCAACCCAATAATTTCCCAGTGTAAGGACCTACTAGATGGCTGAAACCTTGAAGAGTACACTGTAAGTGCTGGGAGAAGTTATTCATGGATAAACATCCCACCCACCGCCCACTGTTGGTATGACTCTGAGGCAGGTTCTAACTTGTCTCCCAGAGGGAATCAGTATAATTGAGTCCTATTTATCCACAAAACTAACTTGCATAAAAATAAACCTTTTATTAACTTCCTTTTCTTCCATTTTTCACTCCCCTGAACTTCTTCAGAACTTTCCAAATTAACTACTTGAATTCACACCTTTACCCCAAGGGTCTGCCCTGGGATAACCTGATATGCTAACCTGATGTACTCACTCCAGATCCCTAAAAGAAAGGATCAGATTACCCAAATGGTAAGCTTAAAAGAAGAAATTGAGCATTATTCATTACATTCCACTCATTTGGAAATAGCAAGTTTATATGATGTACAAACGTACATAGCTCTCTGTCATATGCTGGGCTTGCTTTCTTGGGAAAATCTTAGTGACTGAATAGACAAGTCAGATTAATTCAAGAGTGACAGACTAGACCAAATGCACATCCTTACAGGTCTAAAATCATGTTTTCCAATAAGTTTTATAAGCAACACATTGGACATTTTGACCTTCATTGAAATTAGGTCCATAGAAATCATAATGGCCAAAAGGTGGAAACAACCCAAATATCTATCAACTAACATATGGACAAAATATGTTATGTCCATAGAATGTAATATTATTTAGCCATACAAAGGGCTGAAGTTAATTCAGTATTTCAAAGTAGCTTGTTGAAAGGAATTTTAATGTTCTCAACACAAAGAAATGATAAATGTTTGAGGTGAGAGATATGTTACTTACTTTGATTTAACCACTGCACATTGTACACATGTATTGAAATATCATACTGTTGCCCAGTTGTTGTACATTAACATGTACAATTACTATGTATCAATTAAAAATAGAAATATATTTTTAAAAACTAAGTACTGGCACATGCTACAGCATGGATGAACCTTGAAAACATGGTGGATAATGAAAGAAGCCGGTTCTTGAAGACTATATATTATGTCTCTATTGATGTGAAACAAGTAGAACAGGAAAATCTACAGAGACAGAACATTGATTAGTGATTGCTTGAAGCTGGGGTATGGGGTCCCAGAGGTGGGGGGGAAAGGAGATGGTAACAAAAATGTGTGGGGTTTCCTTTTGAGTTGATGAAAACATTCTAAAATCATCTGGAATGATGGTTTTCCATATCTGTGAAGATACTAAAAATCACTGAAATATATACTTTAATTATATATTATTCATCATCTATATTCATCATATAGATGAATTATATGGTATGCAAATTAAGGTATACCTCAAAAAAAGTCATAAAGTTGAGCTACATGATAATGCAAAATGTTAACATTAAGGGAAGACGAGTGAAAGACATGTGAAAACTCTGTACTATTTTTGCAGTTCTCTCTTCCTGTTTTCTCATTTTCTTTCTAACCAAAGTAGGGACCTGAGTGTATAAGACAGGGATTCCTCTGTGTCTGGGATTCCTTTTCTTCTTAAAATATCCATTATCCTCCCCATCTTCTTGTTAGTTTTCAGATGTGAGATTTGGCCCGACATGGTGCTATAGTTTCAGCAGTGGCATTAATAGTCCTTTCATTACCATTTAATAGACATAATAATCCAACCCAGTTTGTAGGATCAGGGAGGTTTATAAGGAAAGAAAAAAACAGGACAACATTAACAACTGATGCTAAAATGGCCTTCCTCTGGAATTATTTATTCTTGTTTCTTTTGTACCCCATTATAGAACCTTTCATTATTGTGTTTTGTGAAAATGGTTCCATTTCACCAGGCTCACATAGAAGCCATGAGTTGCTGATGCAGATTTTCCTTTCCTCCTGGAGCACTTATTGGAAGCCAGCACAATATTTCTGTTAGTTGGTCTGTAGTCAGTTCTGTATCTAATTATGGGGTTGGTTTTCTTCTTTCGTATTAAAGTTTCTCTACCCACTGGGGATGTTTTACAGATTTGCTAAGGAAGCTTTCCTGAGCTTTCTTGTTTCATTGTGAGAAGCCAAGGGTATAAGGGAAGTACATTGGCTGGAGTGGAGGCCAGGGTTTCAGTCCTTTCTCTAAATTTGTGGGATAAAGGAGGCTATAGGCAATTCATCTAATCCCCTCAGGCTTAAGTGTTTTCTTCTTTAAAATGAGAGGATTGGCCTAAGTCATCTCTAAATTTCCTCTCAAGCTTGACATTCTCCAAAAATGCAGGCATTTTCCTGAAGTTTACTGACAAGTAGTTGCCAAACACCAGAGGAGTGCTGCTATGTTGTTAGCTAATATTATCTCTCATCTGTTTGCAGCTTCTTGCTGCAAAATCATCACTGGGAGCAGTTCAGTGTTTCAATGTCTGCTCTGCAAAAAGGTGTCAAGAATGCAGAGGGAGCAATGTGGAGGACAGATCCTTCCAGCATGGGCATGCAGGGTGCCATTCCATTAGGAAGGTGATACAGACACAGAGAAATCAACTGAGTGCTGGTCTCAACACCTGGAAGATGAACATTACATAAGTGCAATTTTACTCTCTGTGTTAATCTGCTGAGGTAATTGCTTTCATTCTATTTTCAGTGTGTTGGCAATGCTGTATGGCCTCCTGACAGTAGTTCAATAAAAATAAAGATCGTACCCAAGAGAAAAAAAAAAAACAAACGAAATTCACACATGGCCAATGTTCTGCTTCTGTTAGTTGCTGCACTCCATTCCACAAGACTTCAGTGAAGATGGGCACTTGTTAGAATGCCACACCTCTTGCTACGGTTTATGTCTAGATGTCCTTCAACAGCCTCAAGGGCTCATAGGTGGGGCTTTTGGAGGATGATTGGATTATGGAGCACTACAGCTGACTTGTTTTTAGGAGGTGGGGCCTGGTTAGAGGCAGGTCACCAGAGACTTGATCTGGAAGGGTGTATCTTCCTCCCTGGCTCCTCCCTTCACACTCTACTTCAGGCTTCTGTGACATGAGCAGCTTTTCCTCCACTCTACCCCTCTGCCAAACCATCCTGCCTTGAAGCCAGCCAACTATGGATTAGAATATGAGCCAAAATAAATTGTGGTTGTCAGGCATTGTGTCCCAGGATGAGAAGGTGACTAAGATACCTCTGTGTACAAGGAACCTTGCAACGATTTCAGCAAAGAGGAACTTTCTCAAAGTGAAGTCACCTTGAAAGCACGTTATTCTCTTCACACACCATGTACCCTTAGGTCATAGTCACCCTTAACCTCCCATATGCACTGTAAAACAGAACCAAGTTTTGACTCTGAGATTAGGTATTTCTGTAGTAGGCCAGACCACACTGTCATCTTCTCCCCTTCCCAGCCACTGCCTTGCTTCAGACACTATTATTTATCATCTCAGTGCTGCAATACTCTCCCAAAAACTCTTACCGTGCCTCTCTCCTCACCAGCCTCCAACTCTTCTCTTCATAGCGGTTTGTAGGCTGCAACATGACTGATACAGGACTTGCTCAAATTTTTTCATGATAAAACTTTAACTTCATGCATAGCCAACATGTCTTGTCTACTTGTTTCCCTTGCCTCAAACTCTGCCATTCTTCTTCTGTCCAGTATTCATGTGTTCTGGAATGTTTTCTAGTTTCTCTAACTCCGTAGGCAGCTTATCCTTACATTTTAGGCGTCTCTAACCAGAAGTTCCTTGAGTTGGCTTTCTTAATTCTCCAAGCGACCTGAGGATTATTTCTCCCTTTCCTCAATGTCCCATCTACTTCCCATGTAGCAAAAATCAAACTAGCATTGACAGGTGAACTCAAGCATGATTATCTGAAGACTAAGACCATGTGTGACGTCTTCTTCTCCTTAGTACCAAACCAGATAAAGCCGCTCAATAAAGGCATAAGAAAGAGAATAGAAAGAGCAATTATGAAGCATCTAATATACGTTTGGCTGCATGTTTATAAATTTTCTCTAGAGGGCTCATATTTTGGGCATTGGTGGAGGGAAACAAGGAAAAAGCAAACAGTTCATAAAACGTATTTGGGAGAATAACAAAACTAATGAAAGGATGAGAAAAACAATCACATAAATAATAATAGTAATAATAATAATAAATCATGCATATTGAAAAGACAAAAAGCCAGAAAATTTTCAGTTGTTGAGCAGAAGTTAATATACCATAGAAGGAAAGGAAAACTAAGGTTAATATTGAGGAAAGAACTTTGATTCCATGACTCTCACTCCTTTCGTGAATGGCAAGACTCTGGAATACTTATGATTAAAAACTCTTGCATATTTGAGGATGACCTTGATGATTAAGTATCTAGCATATGGAATAGATTAGAAAGTGTAGATGTTAGTAATCAAGGGAAGTCCAGTAATTACTGTATATGAGTTGCATAGATATTAAAAGGAATTCTTAAATAGATAATTTTATATCCAAGAATTTAATCATAGATTATTACAAAATTATTCTGTGACTTTGAATTTTTAGTGGGGAGTCATGGGAGGTGAGTCTGGACAAGTAGTAGAGAAGAAATTATAAGTCTTGAAGAGTGTACTGTGGAGTTAGTATTTAATCATGAAGGATATAAAAGCTATTATAAAATTCTGAACAAGGTATGTTGCAGGCACATTTGCAGGCTAGAAGTATCCCTTTCACCTTGCACTAAGCTAAAATCAAAATGGATTGAAGATCTAAATACTGAACCAGAAACACTAAATCTGCTGAAAGAGAGAATATGTAGAACTCTTGAAGACATAGATGTAAGCAAACACTTTATGAACAAATCCCAATCACATGGGAAATATTACAAAGAATCAATAAAAATGGGATCTCATCTTATTAAAAAGCTGTGCACAGCAAAAGAAACCATCAACAGAGTGAAGAGACAACTGACAGAGTGGGGAAAAGTTTTTGCCAGTTGTTCCTCAGACAAATGACTAATACCTAGAATATATAAAGAACTCAAAAAAATCAGACACCCCCAAATTTAAAGACCCAATCCAAAAGTGGGCATCTGAGATGAATATACACTTCTCAGATGAAGAAGTACAAATGGCAAATAGATATATGAAAAAGTGTTCAACATAACTGGTCATTCAAAAGATGCAAATTAAAAAAATTCTGATATTCCATCTCACTCCAGAAAGAATGGCTATTATCAAGAAATCTACTAACAACAAATGTTAGCGGTGCTGTGAGGAAAAATGTACACTTTCTCACTGTTGATGGGAGTGTAGACCCATGCAACCACTGTGAAAATCAGTGTGGAGAGTCCTCAAAAAACTAGGACTAAAGGTCCCATTTGACCCAGACATCCCCCTTCTTGCTATCATCCTGAAAGAATTAAAAGCATCGTACCACGGCAATATTTGCACACACGTGTTTATAGCAGCATAGTTTGTAATAGCTAAATTTTGGAAATGGCCCAAATACACATCAACCAATGAATGAATAAAGAAGATGTGGGGTTTATTTTAATACAATGGGGTACTACTCAGTCATAAAGAAGGATAAACTTGAGACATTTCTAGGTAAATGGATGCACCTTGAGACCATACTCTTAAGCGAAATAAATTGGACACACATGTATAAATATTGCATTGTCACACTGGTGTGAGAAACTGAAAGTGTAAATGAGAACCAAAATGTATTATGGAGATTGTGAAATAGGAAGAAATAGTTCGAGGGCCGGTGAGATGGCTCAGCGGCATAAGCGCCTGCCTGGCAAGCGCGAGGGCCCGAGTTCGACTCCCGGATCCCACATACGAAAAAGGGGCCTGTGATATCGCTCAGCGGCACGGGCGCCTGCGGGCGCGCGAGGTCCTGAGGTCGACCCCCCGGTACCCACAAAAAAAAAAAAAAAAGAAATAGTTCGAATGGAAGAGGAACTAGGCAGGGGGGAGAGGGTAAGGAAGGAAGGGAAAAGAAAAACAATGAAAAGAAGGATAAAATGGAAAGAAGCTTTTATAAATAAGAAGGGGAAGAAGGGTTAAAGGCAGGGGAGGGAAATGGGAAAAAAAGAGGGATCACAGCATATCATGTACAGGTGCAAATTCTCTGTAATGAATGTGATCATTATGTATATCTAAATTGTATCAATAAAATTAATTTTAAAAAGATGGAAGGAAGTTATAAAGGGAGGGAGGGGATAGTGAGATGATCTAGGACTCTATTACAAAAGTTAGGAAAGAAATGGACCAATAAGGGGAGAATGTTTCAGGGTAAATTAAGGTTTCTGACCTCATCCAAAGTGACCCACACTATTAAAGATTCTAATTATCGCTTCCATGTGCTAAGTTAGTAAAGCAATCCTCACCCTTCAAGACTCCCGTGGCCAGCAGAATCCCAGCCCCACTATGGTCGACACAATTGATTGGCCATCTGAGAATCATTGTCATCCCCAGCCTCCTCACAGAGCCTATATCTCATAATAGAGACTGAAAATCTACTTTTCTAAGTAACAACATGGTGGAGGATAAGCATGACATGTGATTCTAGTCAATGGAACTAAAGGAAAGCTTTCTGGATTTTCTTTTCTTTTTTTTTTTTTTTTTTGTGGGTACTGGGGGTCGACCTCACGCGCCAGCAGGCGCCTGTGCTGCTGAGCGATATCACTGGCCCTTTCTTCGTATGTGGGTTCCGGGAGTCGAACTTGGGCCCTCGCACTTGCCAGGCAGGTGCTTACACCACTGAGCCATCTCACCGGCCCAACTTTCTGGATTTTCTTAGCGGAAACTTTTCTCGTTATAAAAGGATCAAAAGAGGAACAACATCCTTCTGCTGCTAGTCCTGTGCTTCGCCCTGTCATTATGTGATGCCCAGAATCAGGGCTGTTCTCTTGAAACCATAGTGGGGAAGCCCTGAAGACAAAAATTGGTATATTGAGGATGGAGGACTGGAAGAACAGATAGGGCCTCTGTTTTTATTGACATCATTTGAGCTATTAAAACAGCCGTGTAACCACCTACATCCAGACTTTCATTATATAAGACAGTGCAAACTCATATTCTTACTAATCAAAGGGTGGCAAATGGGTCATCTGTACAAATAGCACTTGGAACTTATTAAAACTACAGAATCTTAAGCATTATCCCAGAAATATTGAATCAGAATCTGCACTTTAACCAGACTGCCAGGACAAATCTAATCCATTTTTAATTGGTTATTCTATTGCTTACAGCTAAAAACACCCTAATTAATATTATCTGCATTGTTTCTTTTACAAATAGAATTCTTCTTTCTTTTATTATTCTACAGTATTTGACTCCCCATAACAAAATGCATTTCATTTTGTCATATGTATGTAGTACAATTGGAACTATCTATCACAGTCCAATGCATGTAACTTTGAAAACTCCTTAAGGGTAATCTTTATTTCCTATTTATCCTGTGCTCCCCTTGCTACCTTATATTAAGCTCTGTGAAGCTAGGTATTCAAAATTTGTTAAATGAAATAATAAAAGGATGATCCTCTCTTTGCCATATCTTTGGCGAATGAAAGATTTAGAACCTCCAACAATTACACTGGAATGAATGCATTCTAAAATATGCTGATAAGCCAGGCATAGTGGCATACACCTGAAATCCCAGCACTCTGAGAGGCTGAGGCAAAAGGATTGCAAGTTTGAGTTCAGCCTGGGCAATTTAGTGACTTAGTGAGATAATGTCAAAAAAAATGGGGTGGGGGTGAAATATAGTTCAATGCAAAGAAGGCTGTAGAGTGAATCCTTAGTATGCCAAAAAAAAAAAAAAAAAAAAAAAATATATATATATATATATATATATATGATGATCTATGTGGACTGTTTTCTTATACAACCACATTTCTACAGAACTCTTCAGAGTCGAGATTCTCAATGAATCTTGGGTCCTGTTTATGGTGGGCCACCATTAATGCTATCTCCCTAAAGCTTAACTGCCTTATTGTCACTACAATAATAAGCTATCTCAAGGTTGTCTCTATCAAAATCACCATATCTGCATAGCATATGCAAGTTATGGGTTCCATCCCCAGTGTCAGAAAAAAAAGTCACCAGATCTAGCCCTCTTGGGACCATAGATGCTTAATTTAAAGTAATCAGTATCACAAATCAAATCCACCATTTAGCATCAAACATTGACTACATCCACCAGAAGGAAATCCCAGGCCTCCTAGAATTCGGGAAAATCCAAAAGTGGAAGACACATTCCGGCTGACTCTGCATTTCTTAAAAGGCTCTGGCAGTGGCCAAGTTTAGAGAAGTTAGAATGCTAGCATAAATACAGAAAATTGATTTAACGTTTTCATTTAATAAAAAGCACCTATAGATTTAATAAAGTAGAAACCCTGCATATAGGTCATCCAAATAGAGAAAACACACACACACACACACACACACATGTACACACAGAGAATAGATTTTAGCAATTTTATAACACATGCACAAAAATATGAAATTTCATTTGATTTTGTATTTTGTCCATGATTTTGTGAAAGCACCGTCCTAGGCTATCTTATAAAAATCTGTGTGCTGACCTATCTCTTCAAGATCTGGCAGGGGAGCAGGCTTTGTAGGGGTGGTAAGTAAAGCCTAAACCTAAGAAGAGACCTAGTCTTTATTTTCAACTCCATTCTGATTAGAGGCGGGAGCTGAGCCTTATATCAGCCTTAGAGTATTCAAGTAAAATCATCCTGTTAAAGACGGACCCTCCTCAACATCAAATTTTGGGGTGGATGAGAAAAATCACACAATTACTTAGAAGAAATAGTTTCAAAACATTCTTGGGAGTTATATGTTATAATTTTTTTTTTTTTTTTTGTGGGTACCGGGGGGTCGACCTCAGGACCTCGCACACCAACAGGCGCCCGTGCCGCTGAGCGATATCACCGGCCCCTTTTTCGTATGTGGGATCCGGGAGTCGAACTCGGGCCCTCGCGCTTGCAAGGCAGGCGCTTATGCCGCTGAGCCATCTCACCGGCCCGTATATGTTATAATTTAAAAGAGGTTGCCACTAAATTTTTGTGTATCTTGTGCCAATTCTACCTGTTTGCGCGGACAGCTCTAATTGGGCAAAGGAGCAGATGTGATGTAGCAACACAATACCCAGCAGTGCCTGAGATTATTCAATATTTCCAGCTGAGTGCCAAACTTTGCTGGACCAAATTGACCAACAAACAAAGCCCACAAAAGCTACAGAGACAGCTGTGGTTATACGTCCCCAACTGTCCTTTGAAAACTGGAAATTTCAGAAGCTATTTCAAAATCTAAAAAAAGCTAATCACAAATTTTTCCTGTTCAAATTAAAGTCCAAATTGAGAAAAATCTGTCTTATAATTGGTGGGGGCAATTTTCATTCCCAGAAGAAAAATCTAATTTTATGTTTATATTAGTAAGATATTTTGAGGCATTAGTCATTTAAAATTCAGTGGAAGTTAATTCCCCGGACAGATGAGGTTATCTAACTAATTTATAGTTTTCAACTTGGGTTAACAGATGCTACTCATATTTATGATCAACACATAGAAAGCAATAGAGACAGTAGAAATTTAATGGGTTCCCAAACTCATATATTAACAAGTAGAACCAAGGCCACAGACTCATGGTCACTTCTGCGTAGGCAGTGATTCTCAACTGGTGGCAATTTTGACCCCCAGGGAACACTAGCCAATGTCTAGAGACAATCTTTACTGCTATAACTAGGAAGAAAGTACTATATAAATCCGGAAGACAAAAGCTAGAGGTGCTATTGAATACCCAAAATGCACAAAGCAGCTCCCTACAAAGTGGTGCTAAGACTGAGAAGCCCAGAGATAGAAATCACTTTCAAATGTAAAGGTTTATATATAAATACACACAGAAATGTGCATATGTACATGAAGATGATCACAAGAGGATACAATAGCTGCCTACATTATTTATAACATTTACTTTACACAAAATTAAGGACAGTAATAACAGCTAACCTTAGATTTTTCTATGACTCTTCTCTTTCATTTATACTTCAGTTGCAATGTCAACAGATCCTGGTAGCTCTACCTTCAAGCTATGTCCCCAAACTGGCTGTTTCCCCCATCTCCACTGATACCTCTTCACTCTGGCCATCGTCATCTAAGGACCACTGCATTAGCACCCTGAATGATGTGTCTTCTCTCCACTGATTCAGTCTGCTTTCTCCTCAGCAGCCATAATGATCTTAATAATATAAACCTGACCACATCATTTTCTTGTTGTAAAGCTAAATTGTCCACTGGGACTAACACCATAGCCCAGTGCACTATGGAAACCAAATTTTGGTTGTTACAATTAATGGAATATCATAGGTTTAATACCTGGGAGGAAAGGAAGCCAATTGTTGTGCATAGTGAGGAATATGACAATCTGACTTGTCCCAGCTATTTAACACCTCTGGTAGAACCCCATTTCCTACTTTGCCATCCATTTTGCTCTTTGTGCTTTAGTCACTGACCTAGAGATCCTAGAACTTGTCATTGCGTCTCACCCTTGGGGACTGGAACTAGTTGATCCCTACTTGAAAAGCCCTCCACCAAATATGCATATTTTCCTACTTCACTTCATTCAGGTCTTACTAAAGTTGTCATCACATTAAAGAACCATTAGCACACAATAGAAGCTAAATTACCTCCCCTTCATTAGGTACAGGGGTTATTCTGCTAAGGCAATGGCAAGCAGAAACACCAAAACCACACCCAGGATTTGGAGGCAGATTTATTTTCGTCAACAGGCACTGATCAGAATCATTCCCAGAGTATCAGCCCCTGATCTCTGGTGGTCTAGGGCTTTTATATGATGCACAAGCAGGAGGTACAAAGGTGAGACAGAACAGCCTGGCAGTTCTTCTGATTAGCTAGCAGGGTGAGATCATCGGTTACAAGGGTAGATTGATGATCATCAGTTTATGAAGCTCGGTACAATGGTAAGATCAGGCATCCTGTCTATTCAGTTACGCCGTCATGGTTACAGGGATCAAGAAAGTAATTACAAAGCAATGAAGCAGTTACAGAGCTAGGCAGTTTCAAGAGAACAAAGTTTTAAAAAGAATAATTTCTCTTGTACAGTTTTTCCCTTTCACTAAAAGTTTCTTATTTTCATTTCTCAATATTTAGTACCTTAACATAGTTTTCACTTATTAGTATATTCTGTTTATTAACTGTCCTTCCATTGCAAGGGAGGCTGTATATGGGTAAGGACTTTATTTGCTTAACTTTGTATATTTAATACCAAGAACAGTTACTGGCACAGAAATTATTAGATTAATATGTGAAGAATGAAAAAAATGAGTGTATCTTCACCTGGAAAAAAAATCTCTGGAAATCTGAATATGGGCAGAATAGAGAGAAAAACCATAAATTCCTCTTAAAATTGATGACTGTACATTTTAAAAACCTAAGATTACAAAAAACAAAAACAAAACCAAAAAATCCCACAGTCACCAAAGACCGCTTGCTAAATTATAGTGAAGGAGTATTCCTTATTGTTATTTTAATTATTTGGTGAGTATATTTTTGCTGACTGAGTGTTACAAATAAGTCACGGTATTTCTCATGTATTTCAGGAATCATAGGGAAAAGGGAACACGTTTGATTTGTTTCTTCATGTGACATATAATTAATAGTCTTATTAAGGGATGCAGAATTTTACAGACAATTTTGTGCTGACAATATTAAACGTGTAAATTCAATAGAAGTAGTGAAGTAAGGAAAATCCTCCCAATTAATTTTAATGGGAGATTGCTGTCTGATAAAACTTTAATTGCCTTGGGATCTGCTTTCTGGCCAAGGAGATACATTTCTCCTCCCCAGGAAAAGTTTTAGTTGAGAGAGACAGGCTTCCAGTGTGAAGTTTGATGTGATATACAGTTATGTTTGTTGAAAAATTCATATAAAAGTTATTCTGATGTGTTAGGATGAATTACGCGATGGCCACTAGGGCTATAACCTATTGGATTAAGTTTCTGTTTTAGGTAGATAAGTGTCTTAAGTTTCTGTTTCCCTACCTCAGGGAAATTTCCTGGAAATCATGTGACTTGGTCGGTTGCCAAGCCCGCGCGCGGGCTGCATTCCCACGCCCGGACTCCTTTGTTAGCCTTTTCTGCAAACTGATTGGTTACCCATTTGCTGAGCTCCCCTGCCCATAGGCTCCCCTAAGTAACCAATGAATGTACTAATTACCCTTTAACTCCTTGCGATTGGCTTCTGTACACTTTGCTTGCTTATTCCTCATTACCATACCCAACCCTATAAAAACCCCTTGCTCCTGCCCTTCGGGGTCGCCACGGCACATTCGCTGGGTGACCCTACGCTGGTGTAGCCTTTCAATAAACCCCATGCCTTTTACATAAGAGCCTGTGTGGTTCTTGGAGCGTCTCCTTTCTCGGACCCCTCTTCCTGAGACCTTACACCAGTACCCTTTTGATCAGCAAGAAGACTGTGGTGCATCTTTGTCTAAAATTTTCTGAGCTCGGATTGTTTCCTGGTTCTAACTCTAGCTTCCTAAAGAATCGGGATAGGGCAGAGTGAAGAGCATGTTACAGAGGACGAAGCCCTTACTCATCATTATTGGGATTTGTGGACTTAATGTGTTTTGGTTCAAATTCCATAGACCAAGAGTTCTCTGTGGGTATTTTTGTGAAAGTGATTTCTTAAAGCTTAATCTCAGAAGGGGAATACAGAAAGCAGAATAGGACAGGGGGAGAAATCTAAACAAAGATGGTTAACTGGAATCTAACCTCAGCCTGATCCCAGGGAGCTCTAGAATATGAAGTGTACCACTGAATTGGCTCTGCTAAAGGCAAAAGGGCCACTCTTTTGTAACTCTTTTGTCAACTAGCTCATGGCCTTTGACAGCTCAATGGGGTGGAACATGAGCTCCCTTGAGGGAAGCTCCCATCCCATGGAAGACAATTCTCCCAGAAAAGGAGACTTTAGTAACAAGTACTCACATCACTCTGGGGTGTGGGTGTGTGCCCCTATCCTGTGAAAAGGGTTTGGAAGTAGCACCAATAGCATTTGCCTCATATTTGCTACTGTCCCCAATATTTGTGAATCATAGATACAATTAGGATTTTTTAATGTCCCAAAGCACCTTCTCTAAGTATCACTGCTTGGCACGGCATTATTCATGATGGCCTTGAGAATCATGTCTGGCATCCTGAGTTTCTTCTAAGGGAATTCTGCTAATGTACAGCAATATCCACATGGTATTAGCTATGCCAAATAGCATCTCCTCTCCTTGAAATGCTCCAAGCATTTTACAAAGAGCCATTTTAATAAGTCTCAGGAAACAGCAGATGAGGTGAAGAATAAATGTAAAACACCTGATGTAAAGATTAAAAAGAGTACATTTTATTAGCAACTTTGAATAATAATTAAATGAAGACATTTCAGCAAGTCCTTTAGAATCTTAATTGCATGTATATTCTTTTCATTTATTTTTATTTAAATCTCTGAAGCCACATGACTTAGCCCAGGGTTTCTCAACCTCGGCACTATTTGCATTTTGGACCACATAATTTGCAGCTGTTCTGTATATTGTAGGATCTTTATCAGAATCCCTGGCTTCTACCTGTAAATGTCAGTGACCTGGTCCACCTCTTCATCCATACATTGCCAAATGTCCCCTGGAAGCCAAATTTACCCCTGGTTGAAAACACTGACAAAACCAAAGTAACCCAGGCCAATTTTTGTACTCATGGCAGGGCCATCCACTATTGATACGTCTTGAGCAAGCTACAAATTATTCTAAACCTTGGTTTTCTCCTCTGTGGACTGGGAATGATACCTACCGTGCAAGACCGTTCTGGCGGTTTACACAGATAATATTAGTATAGCACAGAACCTGACACATCAGTTTAATTTCTTCTCTTCCTTTCCTTTTGGACTAAAATCCTTTCAAAATGGCTTATAGTCTAACAGAATAGTGATTTATAAAGGACTATTTCATAAAAATTAGGACATGGCACATTATTTAACTTTAAAAAGCTGTTATTAATGGAAAAAAAATTCCTTCCAACTGGAAAAGATTTGACTCCTACTAATACCATTTCAGTTTTTACTAAATATTCTTTGAAGAAAGTATATTGAACATTTAAAATAACTAACATTTTCTGACTGCTTAAATATGTGCTGGATTCTGTTTTAAAGCCCTTTATATGGATTATTTCCTGAATAGGTACAGTTAGCTCAATTTACAGATGAGAAAAAAAGAGACAAAGAGAGGTTAAGTAATCTACCCAAAATAACAGAAAATAATGGGGTTGGAACTTATGCCAAACAGAGGTTTTTGGAAAGAGAAAAAGCTATGTTAGGATATACAAAGATAGTTGTGGTTTGAGAAGAAAAATACATAAATAGAAGCAACGTGTTGACAAAGTCCTTTGTCATTTCGCTTCTAATGTCTGATTCTGGAAACACAATTCTTCCTTGCGTTGAATCAAGACTTTAGAGGAAGCATGGAAGAGTTGAAGTTGCCTCTCTGTGCCTCCACATGCCATTTTCAGTTCAAACTAAGACAGTAAAAAGTGAGTAATCTTATAAAATCCTAAAAAAGTTTTATTTTTTACATTATGAATACATTGATGATTTTTTGAAAATAAAAAACAATATTTTCTACTGTTTAACTTGTCTATGGTTATCCAGCACTGTTGTTTCAGAGATTTTTATCCTCCTAAAAATTTCTTGGTACTAAATCAGTGATCTTCACCTTGCAATGACAGGTTCGTGACCTTGAATTGGAAAACTCTCCTAACCTGGGTTGGGCATCTCCATTTGGATCCTTCATGTATTTATTTTATTTTCTTCCTTTTTTTGTCTAGAATAGATATCAGCAGGCATTTTCTTTGTACAACTAGATAGGAAAATTGGTATATTTTGTGGACCATGGCTCCTCTGTCATAGCTACTGAATTCTGCCACTAGAGTTTAAAGGCAGCCATAGGGCCGGTGAGATGGCTCAGCGGCAGGCCCGAGTTTGACTCCCGGAACCCACATACAAAAAATGGTTGGTGATATCGCTCAGGGGCATGGGTGCCTGCTGGCGCATGAGGTCCTGAGCTCGACCTCTGGTTTTCACAAAAAAATAAATAAATAAATAAAGGCAGCCATAGACAATATACAAGCAAACTGACATGGTCGTGTTCTGATAACATTTTATTTGGAAAATTGTGTGATGAGCAAGGTGGGCCATAGGTCTCCAGTCTCTGCTCAGGTTCTTGTTTTCTGTGTCCACTTATTCCACTACTAATTCTACACTTTCAGTCCAGCACATTGCCCGCAATTAGATTACATTGCTGCCAAGTAGATGATGCTTTATTTTTGACCTTATGATCCAAAAGGGTTGGTTTTCCTAGAAGTGATTACCTGACTGTGGATGTCAGATAAATAGTTCTCTACAAAAATGGAAAGAAAACACAGCAAATTACATATTCAGTAAAGATGGATTATAAGTAAAGGAAGTATTTCTGAAGAATGGTGCCTAGAAAAGGTGTTAAAACCAGGAAACTATTTAGTGACAGATCCATGAATAGAACAGAGCTCCTGAGCTCCATTCTGGTCCTTTACACTTTTTGCCCCTTTTCTCTGACTCTGTTTCCCCCGTGGTTTGAATAAAACATTTGTATTCACTCTGTATGTCTGAGTTTAATGTGAAATATGTAGTGCTGATGTCAATACTTTCTTGAATAAAGGGTATCTTCACCTAGTGGTGACTAAAAAGAAGGAACAATGGTTAAGTAACAAAATCCATTGGTGAGTTCTCCTTGACCAATATACTTTATTTGATCTCTGTATAACCATTCCCTTCCTTCTAGAAACTTCCTTCCTTTACATTTTCTAGGTTCCTTGTCTTTTCATTCTAGCTCATTCTTAATTTCTTTTACTATATCAAGCTTTCCAATCTTGCATGATATTAAGTTTTCTATGAATAAATGTTCTGGACTTAAGTCCTCACTCTGATCCACTATCTGTACCAACTTGGGTGACATTCTTGACCTTTCTGCCCCTCACTTTTCTCATGTAGGAAAGGAAAAGGTAATACAAGTTTCATCATAGTTTTGTTGTGAGGAAAATTATATGAAGTGCGTGGCACAGTGTCCATTATTATGCTCCATAGACGGCATGACCAATATCATTATTATGATCATCATCGACATTATTCTCATTCTCAAGATTTCATCATTCCAGAAGAACTTCTCCAACATGAAAAACTAGACTTTTGCCATTTATTCCAGTTACATTAAATCAATGTAAGTGACATTTGTGGAGTGTCTACTGCATCCAAATTAGTACCAAGAGAGACAGTTGAATCTAACCTCCACCGTGAAAGACATTGTATATTATTTCCACTTTAAAGCAAATTATCATGATGTTTATAAATGAAAGAAGGAAGAAGGAAGGAAGGAAAGAGATACACTATAATGAAAAATATGGCAGTATTTTTTATTGGTCTTAAGGAAAGTTAGAGCCATGAGAAGTAGTTATGAGGATAAACCCTGTCTTAGAACCATCATTTTAGGGTTGTATATAGCTGGTAGAGGGAGAGTTTAGAAAGTGACAGCTTTGTCTGTTGTGGCTCGAGTGTGGTATGCAGGATGGGAGGAGCTGGGATAAATCATGTTTTACTGGTGAATTAAGTTGGGGTAAAGGTATCTTGTTCATCCTGAATCCATCCTTTCATCCTCATCTCCACCGTTATGGCCTCAGCCCAGAATACTACTGTCACTCACTTGGAATACTACAAAAGCTTCCTGTGGGTCCTTCCTGCTTTCACTTTTGCCCTTATTTCCCTGGCTCAAAATATCTTCCACACATTGATCAAAGTAGAAATCATAATGTTACACACAAACTTCCTTCAATTGTTATCTATTTCTTTAGCATAAAACCCACCCCTCTTTCCCTGGCCTGCTAGCCTTTGCACCATCTTTCCCTCACTCTCATACACCTTCATTAATGACATTCTTCTTAGTCATAATGGTCTACTTATGTCCCTTGAACAAGTCAAGATTATTATCACCTTTAAGCTTTTACCCTTGCTGTTCCTCTGCCTAGCATTCTTCCCTTTTGCTTTGGATGATGACCTTCTCATTATCCAAATATCAACACAAATGTCTCTTCAGAAAAGAAGCATCCCCAAGATCCTGTTCAAAAGAGACCACCCTAATTACCTGTACACAATCCAGTGGACAGTAATTTGAGCCAGGGGATAACTGCTGATCAATGGATACATGACTACAGGAAGGTGCAAGCTATACAGTTGGACAGGAGTGAATTATTGACAGACTAAAGAATTTAGACTTTGCTTTGTGATGGTGGGGATATGAATGGACGTGATTTGTCTTCTTTACAAGCTTTTTAAAACCTGCTTAAATTCTACTCTTTCCTCAAGGCTTAGCTCAGGCCCTAGTTTAGAATATGGTTATCCTTCATTCATCATCTGAAGAACTTCTCTGCTTTTTCCCTCCATATCTTGGAATTTTATAATATATGCCTTGTTGGCACTAATAATATGCTACAAAGAATCCCTTGGTATTTGTCCATTTATCTTTTCAAAATAGATTTCCAATTCCTTGAAGACCTTTGTGTATGACCTTTGTCCCATGGTTTATAGTGTATCCCTTTAGGTCTGAGGTACTTTATAAATGGTTTTTTTTTTTTTTTTTTTTTTTTTTGTGTGTGTGTGTGTGTGTGTGTGTGTGTGTGTGGATGTGCTATCTGGTTCTTTTTAAGTAATTCATAACCTTTCAATTCAGTTGTATGTATTATGTTAAATTCCACACATATTTGTTGAGTATGTGATATAGCCATGTTCTATGGCATATAAAGATTAGTATCCAACGAATTTCCTGTACTCAAGGTAGTTCATGATCATTCTGGGAAAAGTAAATGTTTATATGCATTAGTAAAAATGTTAATATTTAAGTATGCACTGTGTGTAATGAGACCACGAATAAGAGACAAACTGATTCCATGGTAAGTGATAGGAGTAGTTGTATAGAAAGAAGGAATTTATTTGAGTCAGGACTAACTCAATGTACAGCATTGCCTGGAGACAACGCATCACAGGTGGAAGAATGACTCAGGCCAGGGCTCTTAGGTTTGGCTGTACTGAGACTGCGAGCAGTCTATAACCTAGAGTGGCTTAAGCACAACGTGCAAGAGTAAAAGGAGTAGCTAGGAATAGGGATTTTTTATTTTATTTTTATTTTTATTTTTTGTGGGTACCGGGGGGTCGACCTCAGGACCTCGCGCGCCAACAGGCACCCGTGCCGCTGAGCGATATCACCGGCGCCTTTTCCGTATGTGGGATCCAGGAGTCGAACTCGGGCCCTCGCGCTTGCAAGGCAGGCGTTTACGCCGCTGAGCCATCTCACCGGCCTGGAATAGGGATTTTTTAAAAAAAAGTATTTCTGCCAGTGATTTTTTTTGTAGGAAGAGTACATGCAAAGAAGATGATATCCTATCTAGCTCTTTCTGAAGTAGCTGCACCAAGATCAACCTTCACAATGCATATCCAAGAGTGATGGCACTGACTGACCCTTGTGGGCTGCTTACTTCATGCTGGTGATGCTCTCCAACCCACAGAGCAGCCCTGAGCGGGTACAGTTGCCTGCTGTGTCTCACTGCTGTGTGTTTTACGCAATTATAAAGGAAACATAACCCACCCTGGATGGACTGGGTCCAACACAAATGTGAGCTTCAGGTTTCTTTGACTGTGACTCAACCCCAAAACATTCCTGAAAGTGTATTTGGTGTTGGCAACTAGAATTTCAGGTTCTAGTGTGGGATGTGCCTGCCATATGGAAGCGGCTTGCAAACGGCACTGAGGAGAAACCAATGAATGAGAAGATGTTCATCCTGAGAGCCAGGCAGGGGTCTGTCTAGATCACAGAGGTGTCAGTGTGGGGTCAATCAGGGTCAGACAAACACATTTCTCTTTCACAGGTCAAGAAGAAACAGGCCTAGGCCAATGTTGTCATAATGGGGAAAGTGAGACAAAAGGGTGGTAGTGGCAAAATTGCACTATCCTTTTCCTGAAGTTGATCATACATTTTGGACATAACAGAGGATATGTGCTTAAGAGCTGGCAAAATATATTAACTTCTAATACCTAATTGAGGAAAACCAGAGTTTTAACAGCTAGTAACCCAGCACTGAAACACGACAGCAAGGAGTGAGATTAACATTTCTTCCTCACACTGGTGAGCAAATGCTCTGAAGCAGCTCTCACATGGTGACTGACAGGGATCAATATCACTGCAGCATTCTTGCTCCTCTGCAGAGATGGCCCTTTGTGTGCTCTGCCTCGAGTGTGACCAGAAGGACTGAGCCCTAGCTGCCCATAGCATACCCTGATCCATTATTCACCTTTTATTGGTTGCCTTCTTATCCCTACATCAGTTCTTGTCTCCCCTATTGTTTTCTGATATCACAGATGAACCACTTGTCTTCAAATCTCTGTCCTACTGTTTCTGAGGAAATTGCTTGGTACAGCCAGAGTAGACTGAAAGGACTACAATCTGGCCATAGGAATTTCTACGGAAAGGTAAAGGGAAGGTTTAAAATATTTATTGAAAACCTGTTAGGAGCCAGGTTGACTACCTTACTCTTAAGAACTATGGTCACCTACTTCCCTTCACACTCATCTCTGCAAACTGATGCTGCTCACCATGGAGTCCTCGTACTCTCTTCTCAAGCTCTGATATTTGTGGTCTCAGCAGCACACTCTGCCTGTAAACTGGATAGCCCAGGACTGAGGTAGAGCAAATATCCCCCAAACACTTCTCAACCAAGGATAAATGCCATCTAAACGAGAAGCAGTTCTCAGACACGCCTCCCCAGTTTCCTGCAGGTTCTTGGTAGGAATAAGTCTCAGATGCTCCCAGCAGCCCACTGACCATTCACATACTTTCTGACCTCTTCACTGCCTGAGCTCTTGCAAGGCTTCCTGAGACCCCCTCCCAGATAAACAATTTATATCCAAATCTTTGTTGCCAGGTTGGCTTTGTGGGGATACTAACACAAGACAATATATATGTTTCATTTGTTGCTAACAATAAGCAACTAAGTCAGATAATATATAATATTTATTTACTTTTCTAAGTGCTTTATACATATTAACTCATTTAATTATCAAATTACTATAATAATCAAGGTGCTAAAATTCCATTTACAAGTAAAGAAAGCAAAGCAAAAAATATTAACAATCTTGCTCATGGTTCCACGTCTGCACAACTTGTTACTAGAGAAACCAGGATTCTAGGTCAGGCAGTATGGCACTGGAAATGACACTATTTTTCATACAAGGAATCAAGGTTTGGAAAGGCTAATTAACTTGTCAATGGTCTCACAGATGGCAAGTGACAAGGCTGAGATCAGAACCCATGTCTATCTATATTCAGAGCACTTTTCTTGCTCCAATTAACAAAGGATTTCCTGAAGATACTGAATGGATTAATTTTTTATTAGGTTCTCTAGATTTGGCCTGGGAATGTCTTCTGGATCCCCATCATCCATTGGTAGCTCAGTTCATTCCAACACACAATCTTGAACCGAGAGGAAAATAAACCCTCTAGCATAAAGTAGGCACAATCCTCCTAAGCCGCTATGTAGCCTACAGCTGTACAATGCTTTTCACCTGGATATTTTCCAATATAAAAAATTGCTTAATGAGGGAAACAAAGAAGGTCTTGATTTCTGTTTTTGATCTATGATCCCAGTAGAATAGTTGGTGCTTGATGAATTTATTGTTTTTACCAAAAAGAAGGAAAAGAATAAGATTTGGACATTAAAAGCATCAGAGACTTTGGTTTTCAGAATTCTTCTCTAAGTCACCTCTAAATCATTAGCTGTATCTATAAGAAGAAAAATCATAGTACATGCAGTCAGATGTCTGGTTCAAGTCAGAACTATGTCACTTCTTAACTACATGAATTCAGGAAATGGTGCCACAGCTCTGAGACTGACTTTTCACAAAGTGACGATAACTGTCCTGGCTCTTCCAACCTTAGATGAGGATCAAAATCGAGCAAGGCATAGGCAAGATTTTGTGAATATTAAAATGCTATATCACACTAGTGACACTGAAACATTGCAAAGCAGGTTATGTGTCCTTTCCCTTAATTCTGCCAATACGTATTAATTAATGTAATAAGTGTTTGCTGAAAATATTCAAGGTGCTGGACACTGCCCTAGGTTCTAAGAACACAGAGTAAATAAACAAACATATTAGTTTAAATATGTAAACTATTTAGTTTGCTATCGGGTGATAAGTCCTCAGAGCAAAAAGAAAGCAAGGAAGGAAAGAGAAGGCATTGGGGAAAGAGGTGCACTTTTGACAAAGTAGCCAGGAAAGGCTTCACTAAACAGATGGCATTGGTATAAACACTGGCAGAGGTAATCAATTCAAAACGCATTAAAGTCTTAAACATAAACCTGAAACTGTAAAAAGACCTGGAAGGAAACATAAGGAAGAAGCCTGCTGACACTTGTCTTGGCAATGAATTTTTGGATATAACACCAAAAGCATAGGCAACAAAAGTAAGAGTAAATAAGTGGGACTCTATAAAACTAGATGTTTTTGTACAATAAAGAAAACAACATAAGGAAAAGACAATCTATGAAATAGGAGGAAATATTTACAGACCATAAGTCTGATAGAGCACTAATATCCAAGGTATATTAGGAACTTACACAAGTCAGTAGCAAAACAAACAAATCAAAAGAAGACAAGAACAAAAAGTACCCAATACAAAAATGGACAAAAGGACCTGATAGACATTTTCTTGAAGAAAAGATAGAAACAGCCAAGAAATTCATGAAAATTGTTTAACACTATTAATCATTATGGAAATACAAATCAAAAACAAAATGTGGTATCACTTCATACCTATTAGGATGTCTAGTATCAAAAAGTAAAAAAACAAAAACAAGTGTTAGGATGTGGAGAGAAAGTAGCCATTGTATATGTTGGTAGCAGTGTAAATTAATATAGCCCTTATAGAAAACAGTGTGGAGATTTCTTTAAAAACTCAAACCTATTGTATGATCCAGAAGTTCCTTCGGTGGATATGTATATAAGAGAGAGGAACAGTGTGTTGAAGTGACATCTGCACTCTCGTGTTCAGAGTCCCATTATCACCACTGCCAGGATATGGAAACAACCCACATATGCATCAACACATGGAAAGATAAACACACACATCCATATACCATGAAATATTATTCAGTCTTTAAAATGGAGGATATTTTGCTATTTATAACAACATGAATGAACCTAGAAGGCATTATGCTAAGTAAAATCAGCCAGACATAGAAAGATAAATACAACATAGTCTCCCTTACATGATGAATCTAAAACATTTGAACCACGTAAAAAGAGCAGAATGGTGGTTTCCAGAGACTGAGGGATGGGGGAAATATAGGTTATGTGTCAAAGGTACAAACTTCCAGTTGTATGATACATGTCTGGAGATCTATGCACAGCATGAAGACTATAGATAATTACAGTGAATTTTATACTTCAAGTTTGCTAAGAGAGTGGATCTTAAGTGTTCTCATCAAGGAAAGTAAAAGTATGAGGTGATGGATAGGTTAATTAACTTGATTGGGAAATCATTTCACAATGTATTCATACATCAAAACATCATGATAAATTTATACAGTATTCACTTGTCAGTCATACCTCAATAAAGCTGGGAAAAAATGACTTGAAGGGGTGACAGTGCAGACTATGAAGGGATACCCTAAAATGTATGACATGCTTTGGTAAGTACTGCCCAAGTGACTAGCTCAACCTTGCCACGCCCTCTTAAACTGCACGATGTGGCTCTTTGCAAGGACAAAAGTGATTTTAGCTGGCCCTGATACTGAACATATTTCTGTAAATGACTTGTAATCTAACAAATTCTCATATCTGGATCTCCAGTTTGAGAAACTGGGAAAATAGCCCAAAATATTTGCATGAAATTAGCAGCTTCAAAGAAACATTCTGCAAATCCAGCAACCATTGCAAACTCTTGAGCCCCTATTAGGGCTGTAATCATGGGGTAACTTTCATGGGCGAGGTGAACATGGAGCTGGTAACAACTACCCATTGCTGTCTGCACAGGGAAACTTTAATTTTCAGCAAGCTGCTTCTTGCTATGAGGAATTCAGCAGTATCTCTGGTGCTTTAGAACCGCAACTAGTTCAGCAGCATCCTCAGCATCACAGAACCTTGATAAAGTCAGTAGCATCAACACTTGATCAACATCTCCAATAGCATGAGAGCACTGGGAGATCAGCAGTGACTCTGTTATGATGGAACTGGCCTAAAGATGGCCGCAGAACATATCTGGACAAGAGGACCAATTAGAATGAATATTTGTCAGTGCTAAAATTCTGCATAGTTTGCATTTTAGATATAGAGAGCAAAAGCTGCAGCATTGACCAGAAATTCCAGGCAATAAATTTGGCCTGAGTTTACTTAACCAGTGTTAGGCATAAGTTACTACACTTAACTGAACAGTTCCTCTTCCAGCAAAGCGAGCATAAGATATTACATGTGTCTCAGGTTCCCCAGGATATAGCCTTCGAGATGAGGTGAAAGATTCAGAGGCAGAGTAAAAGAGCAGGGTTCTAATCCCATGCATATCTGTCCAGCAATTTGTCTGAACAGGGGACTAAATTCTCTGAGTTTCAGTGTTTCTATCTATGTAACATCAGATGAGGATTTTTCTTGAGGACAAAACCATCCTTAAAGGAGAAAAGAAGTTGCTACTATAGTCTCTATAAGTAGGACCCTTTCAAGTACACTGCTTATTGGATTCTTATTTTTGTATTTCTAAATGAGACCCAAAATGTTGTATGTATTAATGGAGTACCATGTAATGTTTGATATGTGTGTACATTGTATAATATTTAAACCAAGTTAACCATATTTATCTTCACAAACTTATTTTTTTATGTGGGTACTGGGAGTCGAACTCAGGACCTCGCGCTTGCCGGGAGGTGCTTGTGCCTCTGAGCAATATCACTGGCCCTTTTTTTCCTTTATGTGGGTACCGGGAGTCGAACTCAGGACCTCGCGCTTGCCAGGCAGGCGCTTATACAGCTGAACTGTATCACCGGGCCATATCTTCTCAAACTTATATCCTTTTTTTGCTGTAAAAACTTTCAACATCTTTTTTGAAATGTGTAATAGATAAAGTTAAATATAGTTGTCATATTGGGCAATACCACAACAGAGCTTCTTGCTCCTATCTCGCTGTATTTTAGTACCCTTTGATAAACCTTACCCCATTCCTTTCCCCTGCTTCTGGTAACTACCATTCTACTATAAACTTCTAAGAAAACAATTTTTTAGATTCCAAATGTGAGAGAAATCAACTGGCACCTGTCTTTCTGTGCCTGGCTTATTTCAGTCCCATCTATGTTGTTGCAAATGACAGGATTTTATTCTTTTTTATGGCTGGATAGTATTCCATTGTGTGTGTGTATACTACATTTTCTATATCCATTCATCACTCACAGACACGTTTCTAGGCTATTGTGAACAGCGCTGCAATGAACATGGGAGTAGAGATGTCTAATTGGCATACTGATTTCATTTCTTTTAGATATATATCCAGTAGTGGGATTGCTGGATCATGTGACAGCTTATTTTTAATTCTTTTAGGAACTTCCATGCTGTTTTTCATAATGGCTATATTATGTTTATTCAATTCTTACTGCAAATATGTTTATTTCCTACTGCTTTAATTAGAACAAGCTTTATACTAAATGCATATAAAAGAAGTTTTTTTAAATATTTAGATTTATATTGTATATTTCTATAAAGAAATTTTAAGTTAGCACCGAACTCTCGTTACAGTGTTGAGTGTGTTTACATGTATTTCTCCATTTTTTATATCTCTATGAGATGGGTAGTATAAAATGAAATTGGTATTTTATTTTATTTATTTATTTATTTTTGTGGGTACCAGGGGTCAACCTCAGGACCTCGCGTGCCAGCAGGTGCCCTTGCCGCTGAGCGATATCACCAGCCCTTTTTTTGTATGTGGGTTCCGGGAGTCGAACTCAGGCCCTCGTGCTTGACAGGCAGGCGCTTACACCACTGAGCCATCTCACCGGCCCCAAATAGATATTTTAAAAGGAGTAATCTGAGGTTCAGAGAGGTCAGGAACATGCAGACATCACACACCTAAAAAGTGGCATTGCCTTTCCCAGTCTATTTTATTTCAACCCTGTATACTAACCATAAAGCAGTATTACATAGCTAACTATTGCTGGATAAAAAAGTTATCCTAAAACTAGAGGTTTAATATAACAAAAATTGATTATCTTACCCTACTTCTGAGATTCAGGAATCCAAGAACATCTTAAATGAATGGTTCTGCTTGAGGGTTGCTCTTGAAATTGTAGCCAAAATTTTGCCCAAGGCTGTAGACATTCTAAAGCACTACCGAGTTTGAAGATCCATGCCCACTCATGTGATGTCAGGAAGCTCCAATTCCTCACCACCTAAGCCTGCCCATATCGTTGTTCACAGTGAGATGACTGGGTTCGCCATTGTGAATGATGATAGGGAGAAAGGAAAGGAAGGAGAGAAAAGGAGAGAGAGAGAGTGAGAGTGGAAGAGAGAGAGAGAGAGATCTTATTGGTTTAGTTTTTTGGGAGAACCCTGACTAAGGCAATGAGAGAAGAAATGCATTTCCAGACTCGACAGACTCACTGACAGATTTAGTACTATTTTTCTCGCAACATGGCAGGACATTATCTAGCTTGGAAACTGAGAAAACCCAATGGGGAAAGAAAGGGAGAAATGAACCATAAATGTTGGAATTATTCCACAGCACCAACAAATACTAAACTCCTGCTGTTCCTCACATAGATCTGTAACCACAATTGCTCTTGTCCCTTTTAAAAATAGCAGCTGGAGTCTAGAGTATTTCTAAGACAGTATTGTGCCATCTTCATTTTTAAACATGACTAAGCTACACAGATGAAGCCTGTGGGGACAAAATCATTAGACAGAGAGATTCAAAGCAGAGAAGAGGCAAGTTTTACCAGGAGTTCCAGAAAAGGGCCCTTTATTTATTCATTCCTTCAGCCCTCATATAGGAAACCTTTTTATGAAAGTGCTACTGCCCACGTTAGAGGGCTAATACAAAATATACAAAATGCAGGCCCTGCATTTCAGAAATTTTGTAGTATAGCTTGATGATATAGCTCATAGATTTAATAGACTGAGCTTCCATAATTTATCCTTTCGGTTACCAAATATTGCTGTGTCGCCCATTGTACTAGACACTGGTGTGGTAAAGATGAATAAAAAAGTTGTTTATCCTCCAGAGCCCTGGATTCTGGGAGTAGGATCAAGATTGAGGTGGATCCAGATTAATATTAGGAGAAAAAAATAAAGACAGTCTACAGCAGCTTTCTGATGGGCATATAGTGGCAAAAAAAAACCTGTTCATGGTTCAGTCTTCTCTCTCTATTTCTTCCCTTCCCCACTCACTCCTTTTGGGAGGCTCAGAGGCTGTGTACACTAAGGAAATGTAAGCTACAATAAGTGTATGACATGCATGCAAAGAACTGCTCTGCAAAGTACAAAGTGGGAAATCTTATTTGTAGCCAAAGAAGTAAAATACATTGCTATAGTATGTTGGCTATATTGTAGTACCATGTTAGCTATGTCATTATTCCATGGCATTTATCTTTAAACCAGTCTCCTGAGGAAGCTAGTATGAGTTCCATTTTAAAATAACTGAAGAGATACTCAGGGAAGTTAATGTTTCTCAGGGTTAATGTTAGCAATTGGAGGGACTGGGTTTTGAGCCTAGATCTATATGTCCCTAACTTCTGTGATATGGGGCATCGGCACTAAGGAGTTGTGGCATTTCAGAGGAGAAATGGTGGAGTGAACAAAACTTCCTCTAATGTGGTGGTACTTGAGTTAAGTATAAAATATAAGAAAAGATTTTAGGTATCAAAAAGGCAAGGCAGGGCCGGTGATATAGCTCAGCGACATAAGCGCCTGCCTGGCAAGCGCGAGGTCCTGAGTTTGACTCCTGGTACCCGCATATTAAAAAAAAGAAAAAAAAAAAGGCAAGGCAGGTCACCGGACCAAGATATGCTAAAGTCATGAACCTCCTAGGGAAATACAGAAGAGTCTTATAACATGGGGGTGTGGTAAGAGACACAGCTAAATACAAACACATTCAGGGGAGGTCTTTTGTTCCCTTAACCAGGTGGAAGCACAAGCCTACTTTGCGGGGAGGGTCAGGAGCAGAAGGAGCTAAGGGAGGGAGTGGCTCCAGGTACTATGGTGCCACGTGAGCTGGTGACATAACCCAACCAGCCTTGTACCCATGATTTGTTCTCACTTTCTGAATTATTGGCCAGAACCCAGCAATGAGACTCTAGAGATTGCTAGTACCCAGCTGTCTAGATTGGGCTTGATGGTGGGAAAAAGAATCAGAGAGAAAGCAAGAAGGAGCTGAAACTTAGATACCAACCTCATGGATCACAAAGCCAAGAGCATCTGGCTATGCTGAGAAAAAAATTTCTGGATCCCTGGGGCAACACTGATAATGTCCCACAGCAAGACCAGTCTGGACACAGCCATTCTACAAACAGCCAATATTTTGCTGAATTCATGAAGATATCAAGTCTAGGATTTGTGGGCCGGTGAGATGGCTCAGCGGCTTAAGCACCTGCCCAGCAAGCGCGAGGGCCCGAGTTCGACTCCCAGAACCCACATACGAAAAAGGGGCCGGTGATATCGCTCAGTGGCATGGGCGCCTGCTGGCGCGCGAGGTCCTGAGGTCGACCCCCAGGTACCCACAAAAAAAAAAAAAAAAGTCTAGGATTTGTTACCGATCCTATTATATTCCCGCATCATCCTAGACTAGAGAAAGTCCTCAAAGAGCTGGCTTGTCACTTTCAGAGTTCATTACACCAAGGAACCCAAGTGGCTTGCTATTTTCAGAGGCAATATGAATCCAAAACAATGAAGCCTGACCCCTTTCTTATGGAGGCAGATACAGTATTACAGAGAAAAGCATTGGTTCTGGAACAAACATTTCCAATTTAAACCCCAGATTTTATAATTTATTATGTGATATTGTACAAAATGTTTAGCCTCTACGAGCTTCAATTTCCTTAACAATAAAAAAGATCTAAGAAAACAAGCCTTCATTTTAAAGGAAAGGCAATCTATTCCGGGGTAGATATGTGCAAAAATGAGATATGCAAATGAAACTCACTGCAATTCTAAAGCAGTGAGCATTTAGATTGCCTAAGAGATACCGAAGTCATTTTGGATTGTTAGGGAAATCTGCTTCTACTCTATGATGTCCAGCAGCAATATCATAAACTAAACACTATTCTATGTCCTGTGCTTTTAAACCTCCACAAGTACAACAGTTGCTTTTCCCCAGGGACAGGAATACTGTATAGAGACTTCAACATCTCTGCCTAGCAGGCAGAAGGGAGCAGTTTCAGGAACTGCTGGCACTTCAGGTAACATCTCTGATCACCTTTGCATGTATATGTTAGCACATATTTGAGATGGTGACATTCAGGTACATTTACATTTAAGTGTATCTTGAACCAACAATACAGATCCAAAACATATGTCTTTATTGCTTACTACTGCTGGCATGGTTGGTTACTATCCAATTTGTAGTTCTGTGCCTTGAGAAAGGTATTTAATCTCTGTGTCTCAGCATTCTCAGATCCATGATATAAATAGAACCTCTTGGAGTCGGTGAGATAGCTCAGCAGCATAAGCGCCTGCCTGGCAAGCATGAGGTCCTGTGTTCAACTCCCAGAACCCACATAAAGGAAAAAAGGGCCGGTGATACCGCTCAGCGGCACAAGTGCTTGCTGGCAAGCACGAGGTCCTGAGGCCGACTCCCGGTACCCACATAAAAAAAATTTAAAAAGTAAAAAAAAATAAATAGGACCTCTTTTAAAATACTATTATTATGATGATTATGTAGATATTATAATAAAGAGAGTGTCACATAATAGCCACACGGTAAACATTAGCTGCCATTAGCATTGTGACTGCTATCCTGTATTGCAGTCTTTCTTTCACGTGGGTCTCAACTCTACTCATGGAAACAGAATAAGCATGGGCCTCTATGGATTTAGCTTGACATGATCATTTTGAATCACAACTGTCATGATTGCCCTAGAATAACACTAACCACTTTTTTCTGCATAATTTCCTAGAAAATGACCAGTAATGAAACCATTAGTGAGATATGTAAATATTTACAACAGAACCTAGCTCCTTACTCTTTGATATTAGCATAAGAGAAGTCAGGTATACTCCAACTAGCATGAAGTCATTCTTATCATAACTCATATAGTATGATAGGACACCAATTGGTTTTCCTGAACTAGGACCATGCTACCATCAGTAAGTCCCCCAATAAACTGCATTCCATGCCATCTTAGATCTGTCATCTGCTTGCTTCTCTTTGTCATGGCACTTTGGTGTGGGACCTTATATGTTGCTGGTGAAACAATTTCTTTGACCCCAGGTGGTCCTATTTCACTACTCAGATGGACATCTTTAACTGTTACAATAGAATTTCTGCCCTTTTTTATTTTAAAGAGAAGAAAAAACAAAACAAATCAAAAAAAGAACAAATTTTCAAAACAACATAATATGAGGGTAACAATGGTTAATGCATTACGTATTATTATCTTTAAGTTAGTTATTCAGGATACCAGACATTAGCATTCAATTGTCCAAACATTATTGGCACAAACCTTACTCTTCAATGAACTAAGTAAAATTGGTAGTGTATCTATCTTAACCATCTTATATATATATACAATTTTTTTTCCCTTTCCCTTCTTACTTTTCCCTATTCCAGTCTCTCTTTCCTTTTGACCAGTTACTTTTTGATTCATCATGTCTATTGCACATTCTGGATCTTATTTACTCTTTCAGTTTCTCATACCAGAGAGACAATACAATGCTTACACATGTGCTTCCGGTTTATTTCACTTATGAGTATTTTCTCGAGTTGCATCCATTTACCTATAAAAGTCTCCAGTTTATCCTTCTTTATGACTGAATAGTACTCCATTGTATAAAAATGCCACATCTTTCTTATCCATTCCTCAGTTGATGGGCATTTGGGTTGTTTCCAAGATCTGGCTATTACAAATTGTGCTGCTATAAACATGGGTGCACATATATCGCTGTGGTACGATGTTTTTAATTCTTCTGGGAAGATGCCCAGAAGGGGAATAGCTGGGTCAAATGGGACCTCTGACCCTAGTTTTCTGAGGAATCTCCACACTGACTTCCACAGTGGCTGTACCAGTCGACACTCCCACCAACAGTGAAGAAGGGTTCCTTTTCCCCACAGCCCCTCCAGCATTTGTTATTAGTTGATTTCTTTATAGTAGCCATTCTTTCTGGGGTGAGATGGTATCTCAGTGTTGTTTTAATTTGCATCTCTCGAATGATGAGTGATGTTGCACATTTTTTTGTATATTTATTTGCCATTAGTATTTCTTCATCTGAGAAATGTGTATTCATCTCAGATGCCCATTTTTGGAGTGGGTCTTTAAATTTGGGAGGTCTGATTTTTTTGAGTTCTTTATATGTTCTCGATAGTAATCCTTTGTCTGAGGAACAGCTGGCAAACATTTTTTCTGACGTTGTGGGTTGTCTCTTCACTCTGTTGGTGGTTTCTCTTGCTGTGCAAAAGCTTTTTAATAAGATGAGATCCCAGTTATTGATTCTTTGGGATAGTTCCCGTGTGGTTGAGGTTTTATTCATAAAGTCTTTGCCTACACCAATGTCTTCAAGTGTTTTACTTATCCTATCTTCCAGCAGATTTAATGTTTCTGTTTTAATATTTAGATCTCTGATCCATTTTGAATTTAGTTTAGTGCATGGTGAAAGATATGGGTCTAGTTTTAATCTTCGGCATGTGTAGAGCCAGTTTTTCCAGCACCATTTATTAAAGAGGCTATCTTTCTTCCAGCGAATGTGTTTGGCACCTTTGTCAAAGATAAGGTGGCTTAGTATGTCTGGGGTTGTTTCAGCATCTTCTAATCTGTTCCATTGATCTTCAGGTCTGTTTTTTTGCCAGTACCACACTGTTTTTCTCGCAGTAGCTTTATAGTATAATTTCAAGTGGGGGATTGTGATGCCCCCTGCCTTGCCTTTGTTGCCCAGAATTGCCTTTGCTATACTAGGTCTCTTCTGATTCCAAATGAATTTTAGGATTGTTTTCTTTAATTCTGTGAGATATGCTGTTAGAATTTTGATTGGAATTGCATTAAATCTGTATAACAATTTTGGAAGTATGGCCATTTTCACTATATTGTTTCTTCCTATCCAGGAGCAAGGGATATCTTTCCATTTTCTGATATCTTCTTCAATCTCCTTTTTCAGAGTACTGTAGTTTTCAGTGTAGAGGTCTTTTACATCCTTCGTGAGGTTGATTCCTAGGTATTTCATTTTTTTGGATGTTATTGTGAAAGGTATTGTTTCCCTAATTTCTCTTTCAGTAAGTTTGTTATTTGTGTACAGAAAGGCTATTGATTTTTGAGTATTGACTTTGTATCCAGCTACACTACTGAATTTGCTTATTAAATCTAGCAATTTTTTAGTGGAGTTTTTGGGGTCTTCTGTGTAGAGTATTATGTCATCTGCAAATAATGATAATTTAACTTCTTTCTTTCCAATCATTATTCCTTTTATTTCTTTCTCTTGTCTAATTGCTCTGGCTAAAGTTTCCAGAACTACGTTGAATAAGAGTAGGGACAGTGGACATCCTTGTCTTGTTCCTGATTTTAGAGGGAAGGCTTTCAGTTTTTGGCCATTTAGTATAATATTGGCTGTTGGTTTGTCATAGATAGTTTTTACCAGGTTGAGATAAAGACCCTCCTTTCCAATTTTCTGTAGGGTTTTTATCATGAAAAGGTGCTGGACTTTGTCAAAAGCTTTTTCTGCATCTATTGAGATGATCATGTGGTTTTTGTCTTTGGTTCTGTTAATATGGTGTATTACATTTATTGATTTACGTATGTTGAACCATCCCTGCATCCCTGGGATGAATCCAACTTGGTCATGGTGTATGATCTTATTGATGATTTGTTGGATTCTGTTTGCCAGTATCTTATTAAGGATTTTTGCATCTATGTTCATTACGGAGATTGGCCTGTAGTTCTCTTTCTTAGTTGGGTCCTTCTCTGGTTTTGGTATCAGGGTAATGCTTGCTTCCAGGAATGAATTTGGGAGTATTGCTTCCCTTTCAATTTCATTAAAAATTTTGAGAAGTAGTGGCGTTAGGTCTTCTCTAAATTTCTTGTAGAATTCGGCAGTGAATCCATCAGGGCCTGGGCTTTTCTTTGTTGGGAGGTTTTTAATTACATCTTCAATTTCATTGGTTGATATTGGTTTATCCAGGATTTTTAAATCTTCTTGATTCAGCTTTGGTAATTCATACAAATCTAGGAATCTGTCCATTTCTTCTGCATTTTCCATCTTAGTAGAATATAGATTTTTAAAGTAGGTATAGATGATCTTCTGGATTTCTGCAGGGTCTGTCGTGATATCACCCTTTTCATTTTCAATTGCATGGATTTGAGTCTTTTCTTTTCTTTTTTTAATAAGGTTGGATAAGGGTTTGTCAATCTTATTTATTCTTTCAAAGAACCAACTTTTTGCTTCATTGATTCTTTGTATTGTTTTTTTAGTCTCCAATACATTAATTTCTGCTCTGATCTTTATAATTTCCTCCCTTGTATGGGCTTTTGGCTTAACCTGCTCTTCTTTTTCTAGAAGTTCGAGGTTCGCCATTAAGTTGTTTATTTGCTGCCCTTTCTTTGAGGGACCAGTGGCTATCACATCACATCACATCACTACGTCCTGGAAATGATCCTGCCATCTTATTCTCCTCATCCAGATGAAATAACACCTAGTGTTCAGAAAATGTCTAATGAAAAAGATCACCCTATGGTGTAAATGACCATCTAAAAATTCAGCAACAGTGCATGAATTTTCTTTTTCAGTTAAATGTGTTTCTTGTATGAAGCATATTGTTGGATCTTGTTTCTTGATCCATCCTACCAGTCTGTTTCTTTTGTTTGGTGAATTGAGACCATTTATACTGATAGTTATAACTGATATGTATTGGCTTATTTTTGGCATATTTTTTCCCTATCGTTGGTTTCCTATCATTCTCCTCTGTTTAATTGCTTGACTTGCCTGGTTGCTTCTTTCTATTGATGTTCTTGGCATTGTGGTCTTTGTTGTCTCTGTCTAAAATATTCTTCAGAACATTTTGTAGTGCTGGTTTGGTGGCCATGAATTTCTTCATCATGAAAGTATCTTAGTTCAACAGTGATTTTGAAAGATAGTTTTGAAGGGTACATCAATTTGGATTGGAGACTGTTTTCTTTCAGGACTTGAAATACTTCACTCCAAGTTCTCCTTGACTTAAAATCAAAGGATGGAAATGATATTTCAGGCAACAGGAACCCAGAAAAAGGTAGGGGTAGCTATTTTATTTACAGAGAAAATGAACTTCAAGCCAAGAGTGATCAAAAAAGACAAAAAGAGTCACTGCATACTTGTTAAGGGAAAACTCCAAGAAGAGATAACAATCATAAATATATATATATATATATATATATATATATATATATATGTGTGTGTGTGTGTGTGTGTGTGTGTACAAAGTACCAGCATAACCAACTATATAAAACAAATATTAACAGATATGAAATATCAAATAAGCATTAACGCAGTTGTAATGGGGGACCTCAACACCCCACTGTCACAAATAGACAGATCAGCTAGACAAAAAATCAACAAAGAAATATTAGAACTGAACTAAACCTGTGAACAAATGGACTTAATAGATGTCTACAGAGCATTCCATCCCGCAACTTCAGAATATACATTCTTCTCAGCTATGCACTGGATGTTCCCCAAAATAGACCACATACTGGCTTGTAGAACATGCTTAGATAAATGCAAAGGAATTGAAATTATCCCATGCATATTATCAGATCATACTGCAATGAAATTGGAAAATGATGGCAAGAGAAACCACAAATATTCCATAAACATGGAAATTAAATAACATCCTTTTGAACAACCAATGGGGCACAGATGAAATTAAAGAAGAAATTAAACAGTAATTAATCTGTAATTAAATGATAATGCCAATGCAACTACAAGAACTTATGGGATGTAATGAAAGCAGTCCTAAGTGGGAAATTTATAATGTTGAATTTTTTTTTCCCTGGGTACCAGGGCTCGACCTCAAGACCTCACGCACCAGCAGGCGCCCATGCCGCTGAGCGATATCACCGGCCCTTTTTTCATATGTGGGTTCCGGGAGTTGAACTCAGGCCCTTGTGCTTGCCAGGCAGGCGCTTACGCCGCTGAGCCATCTCACTGGCCCCTAATGTTGAATTCTTACATCAGGAAAACAGAACAAGCTCAAATAACTTAGTGTTGAACCACAAATTTCTAGAAAAAGAAGAACAAGTTAAGCCAAAACCTCATCAGGGAGAAAAATTATAAAGATCAGAGCAGAAATTAATACAACAAAGACTAAGAAAACAATACAAAGATTCAATGAATTGAAGAGTTGGTTCTTTGAAAGATTAAATAAAATTGAAAAACTCTTAGCCAACCTTATAAAAAAAGAAATGTAATTAGCAATGAAAACGTTGAAATAACAATGAATCCTGAAGAAATCCAGAAGATAATAAATACCTACTTAGAGAAACTTTATTCTAATAAGAGGAAAACACAGAAGAAATGGAAAGATTCCTACATGCATATGAATTACCAAAGCTGAATCAAGAAGATATAAAAATTCTAAATAACCCAATATTACTCAATGAAATTGAAGGTAAAATTAGAAACTTACCAATAAAGAAAAGCCCAGGTCCTGATAAATTCACTACTGAATTGTACAAGAAGTTTAGAGAAGATCTAATGCCATTACACCTCAAACTGTTTAATGAAATTGAAAGGGAAGCAATACCCCCAAAGTCATTCCTGGAAGCAAGTATTACACTGATACCAAAACCAGAGAAGGATCCAACCAATAAAAGAGAACTATAGGGCTGGTGAGATGGCTCAGTGGTATAAGCGCCTGACTGGCAAGCACGAGGGCCCAAGTTTGACTCCCAGAACCCACATACGAAAAAAGGGCCGGTGATATCACTCAGCGGCATGGGCGCCTGCTGGTGCGTGAAGTCCTGAGGTCAACCCCTGGTACCCACAAAAAAAAAAAAAAGAGAGAACTACAGGCCAATCTCCCTAATGAACATAGATGCAAATATCCTCAATAATATATGGGCAAACAGAATGCAGCAAATCATCAAGAAGATTATACACCAGGACCAAGTAGGATTCATCCCAGGAATGCAGGGATGGTTCAACACAAATGTATAAATGTAATACACCATATCAACAGAGCCAAAGACAAAAATCACACGATCATCTCAATAGATGCAGAAAAAGCATTTGACAAGTTTAACACCATTTCATGATAAAACCCTACAGAAAATTGGAATAAATGATCTTTATCTCAATCTGATTAAAGCCATCTATGACAAACCAACAGCCAACATCATTCTAAATGGGCAAAAACTAAAAGCTTTTACTCTAAAATTAGGAACATGACACAGATGTCCACTATCAACAATCTTATTTAATATAGTTCTGGAAACATTAGCCAGAGCAATTAGACAAGAGAAAAACAAAAGGAATATAGGTAGGAAAGGAAGAAGTTACATTATCATTATTTGTGGATGACATGATACTCTACAAAGAAGACCCCAAAAACTCCACAAAAAGATTTCTAGACTTAATAACCAAATTCAACCCTGTAGCTGGAAAAAAGAGTCAACCCTGAAAAATCAGTAGCATTCCTGTACACAAATAACAAACTCAGAGAGAAATTAGGAAATCTACACCATTTACAATAGCATCCAAAAAATGAAATACTTAGGAATCAATCTAACAAAAGAAGTAAAAGATCTTTACATTAAAAACTATGGTACCGGGCCGGTGAGATGTCTCAGCGGCTTAAGCGCCTGCCCGGCAAGTGCGAGGGCCCGAGTTCGACTCCCGGAACCCACATATGAAAAAGGGGCCGGTGATATCGCTCAGCGGCACGGGTGCCTGCTGGCATGTGAGGTCCTGAGGTCGACCCCCCGGTACCCACAAAAAAAAAAAAAAATATGGTACTTTGCAAAAGCAAATCAAAGAGAGTATCAAAAACTGGAAAACTATCCCTTGTTCTTGGGTAGGAAGAACCAACATAGTGAACATGGCCATACTCCCAAAATTGTTATACAGATTTAATGCAATCTCAATCAAAATACTAATAGCATACCTCACAGAACTAGAGAAAACATTCCTAAAATTTATTCTGAACAAGAGGACACCTAGATTTGCAAAAACAATTCTGGGCAACAAAGGCAAGGCAGGGGGCATCACAATCCCTGACTTGAAATTATACTACAGAGCTACAGATAAATACAGCATGGTACTGGCAGAAAAACAGACCTAAGGATCAGTGGAACAGATTGGAAGATGTTGAAACAGCTCTAAACACACTCAGTCACCTTATCTTTGACAAAGGTGATAAATACCCTCACTGAAAGAAAGCCTCTTTAATAAATGATGCTGGAAAAACTGGATTTCTACATGCCAAAGACAAAAATCAGACCCATGTCTCTCACCAGGCACTAAACTAAAATCAAAATGGATCAAAGATCTAAATATTAAAACAGAAACACTAAATCTGCTGCAACATAGAATAGGTAGAACTCTTGAAGACATTGTTGTAGGCAGAGACTTTACAAACAAATCCCATACTGCAAGGGAAATATTATAAAGAATCAACAACTGAATATTGTTTTATCAAAAAGCTTTTACACAGCAAAAGAAATCATTAACAGACTGAAGATAAAACCCATAGTGTGGGAAAAATATTTGTCAGCTGTTCCTCAGTCAAGTGACTAATATCTAGAATATATGAAGAACTCAAAAAAAAAAATCAGACCCTCCAAATTTAAAGACACAATCCAAAAAATTGGTATCTGAAATGAATAGATATTCCTTGAATGAATAAAGTGAAATGGCAAATAAATATGAAAAAATACTCAACATTACCAGTCATTTGAGAGATACAAATTAAAACAATGCTGAGATTCCATTTCACTACAGAAAGAATGGCAATTATCAAGAAATCAACCAATAACAAATGCTGGCAAGGCTGTGGGGAAAAAGGAACTCTTCTCCACTGTTTGTGGGAATGTAGACTTGTGCAACCACTGTGGAAATCACTATAGAGATTCCTCAAAAAAACTGAAACTAGTGGTTCCATTTGAGCCAGTTATTCCTCTCCTTGGTATTTTCCAAAAGAATTAAAAACCTTATACCACAGTGATGTATGCACACCCATGTTTATAGTGGCACAGTTTGTAATAGCTAATCCTTGGAAACAGCCCAAATGCCCATCAACCCATGAATGGATAAAGAAAATGTGTGTGTGTGTGTGTGTGTGTGTGTGTGTGTGTGTGTGTGTGTGTGTTTAAATACAATAGAGTACTACTGAGCCATAAAGAAAGATAAACTTGAGACATTTATAAAAAAAATATTTTGAAGTCAAAGTTCTTTACTTCCTGTGAGGCTGCACCAATAGGTGCCAAGGCCCTAAACTTCCATTGCCTGGGTGAGAGAGGTCTATAAAGGGCTTGACCCTAAGTGACATTGGCAAAGCACTTGAAATTCTAGCCTTAGAGTCAGCTGGGCTCTGAAACACACATTTTCTCTTATTTCTAAGAATGTTCACGCCTATTTCAGTGCAAAACTCATTTTGTGATGCTTTAAATTAAACACATACTAAAGGTGGTGGCAAGAATCTATAAAGACTCTGTAGAAGATAAAATGTGTCCATGCAACTTTGCTGCAGGATGGACTACTGACATAATCTGACATTTCACATAAAAATTCAAACATATTTGAACCAGAAAATAAAAGAGAACACAGGAGAAATTAATGGCCATCCCAAGATTATGGAGAAACTATGGTTTTTTTCTCACTATTATTCTGAGAAAATCAAGGTTTCTCTTTCCCCTGATATAGCTCAATTTCTTTTAAGTGGCTGTCATTTGAATTTGTCCCTGTTGACAAATTTCTACTTAAGTATTTTCTACTTGTTGATTTAATGTGGGACTTTATCTACTTGAAAAGATTGAAGAGGGTGTTTCTAATTAGTCTTAATATACTTCTTAGCTCTGAGATAGGAGGTCAATAGACGTTGTAAAGTGTGTTCATTCAGAATCCTGAAAGTCAATGCAAGCCAACAGGTCTATTTCCAATAACCTTTGGAGAAATAGTAGTTTTTGCATGTAACTGCTTTACAGTCTTCCTTGTGGGATAATCACAATTAATATTTTCCTAGCCCACCAACACCTTGTTTGACATAGTATTTGAGTTCCTAATTCAAACCACAGACTTTGAAGACAGGAAAGGAATGTAAACATACATCTACCATATACTGCTACATTCAGAATAAGTACTTATAGAACAATGGTGTTAAACACTAAATGCTCATCAAAATGCCCTTGAAAGTTTCTACAAATTACATATGTGTCTTAGTTACTTTTATCTCATTGCTGTGACAAAATACCCAGCATGCAAAGTTAAAGGGGGAAAGGTTTATTTAGCTCACAGTTTGTAGAAGTTTTAGTCAATAATGGGCTGTCTCCAAGGCAGGGTGGCACATAGAAGAGGGGCAACAGTTCATGGCAGAGCAAGACAGTGAAAGCAATAAGGAGGGGGACAAGCCTCTTTCTGTCCCTTATATCATATGCAGGGTACCTGCCCTAAGGCAAATGTAGCACTCACAACCTTAATCCGAGCCAGAACTATGCCAAACCAATCAGTAGGCTGATTTACTAATCACACACCCTTAGTCGCAGCACCACACACTCTGGATACAGCCACCTCTGAAAAGCCTGCCCCCCATGACTGCATGATGGGGGGACATCTAAACACAAACCATAGTGATATGCTTGGGTACACTCTTGAGCTAGCAAGTAATTTTCTGTGGCTGTATGTATACTGTTTTCAGTATTGTTTCAGGCAACCTATCTACCTCTAAAACCCTGATGGGTTAGAGATCACTGACTTGGAATTCAAATTCAGCTCTGCAGTTGAGAACTTGTTACCAAGGACACATTCAAGGAACACTTAATTCATTTTAAGTGGTTTAATTTTTGAAATGAATCCTAATGTAGTATTTAATTTGTCTTCCTTTTTTCAGGTGCTAGATAAATTTCTTTCTTTCTTCTGCAGTCAGGAGAACAAACCTTGACTGAGCAAAGGTGAAGTGTAGGTTGAGTGGGGTAAGAGGATAGCAAGGAAGATCCTCTCTGTGTCATTGTTGGTGAAAAGAGTCAATTTCCTGCAATATCCAATAAAAGCCACTAGGATATAGGCAGAGACTAGGGAGTTGACTCACCAGATCCAGAGTCAGCCCAGTGTAGCCTGTACTCTGTGTCTTCTGACTGCCAGATTTTGCCTTGGACAACCTTGTAGCTCTGTCTGAGGAGTGGGCTAATATGGTTCCTCCAGTCTATGAGCAGGAGAAAATGCACCAGCCACTATGGCTATCCAGTATAGCAGATTGTTTAATGTCACCTGTAATATGCACATCTTACTTTAAGAAAAATTTGATTTCAGCCAATAACTTGATGATTTAGTGAATAATTACTGAACTTCTACTTGTGCTTAACACTATACTAGGCACATTTAGTGAACTGTGTAGAAGAACTAAATTCTGCTTTCTGAGAACATTTATTTTGTGTATCTGTAAAATATCATAAAAATGTGAGTGGAAATATCAGAGATCTTGGGATTTGGGAGACTGATCAAACTTGAAAATTTATATAGTAGAATAAAAAAATAGAATTAGACCACAATGGGATGTAATAGGAAGGGTCTTAAGAATTTCACAGAGGACATTAAACTTGATGCAAGGTTTGCCTGGGGTACTTGCTGCAGAGGAATTCCACAGGATATGTGGGATGCAATGAGACCAGAGGGCAGGGTGAGCAGGCCCAGTGGATGCAGGGTGGTTGGGGGAATAACTCAGGAAGCTGTGATTACATGATGTCATCTCAGCAGAATACCATTTTGACTAAGAAAGCTAATGGGAATTAGTCTTTGGTAATGAAGAACAAAGACAAAGAGTCAAATAAGGTGTAAAATCTCTAAGGTAAATAAATTCAATTTCCCTAGTTATCCTGTAGAATGTTAGATAAATTATGCATTCTCTTGTAGCAGAAATCCTCCCACCCCCAGCCTGTATACTTCAGTTAGTTGCCCAGGTAATAGTTCCTGTTCCAGTTCCGGTTGCTCCTGTCTCTTAGAAGAGACCATTGATGAGTTCTGCCTGTGTGAAAAAGATGTGCTTGTGGGCTTGCTTGTACAGCTGAATAATTCCCGTGTAGTTTTAGCAAGATTGAAATCTAGCTTTTGTCTAAAGCAACTCCATCTTATTCTATCAATTCAAAATCTTCCACCTCAAATGAAGTTCCTTCTGAATATTTTCCTATGTTCACCAATTATCTCTAAAAGGATGTCTTGTTGGGGGACATATATACAAAAAGAGAAAAGACAGTTACCTTTTAAAACTGCGATCATGTTTTGGGTATTTTATTCATCCTTTTTTAGCAGATACAGTTAAGCTACTTGCACTTTAAACTGTATTACTCATTCACTGAATTCACTGGAAAAATACTGAACCTTAACAGTATTATGCACTATAAACTTCTTTTTAATTAGCTAATTAATATTTTTTCCAATTGCCAGTCATTTCTACTACCATATCATTCCACAGTAGTAAATACAGAACAATTAAAAGGGGTTTACCAGAGAATCTATGTGTAATGGGATTCAATAAAAAAATGAGAAGTATGGAAAATAATTATTAATACTCTTTGAGACCATGAATAATATAACTAACATATCTGAGCAAATTTTACCTTATCTATAAAATGGGCCTAATGAGAACTGACTTGTTCACATAATAGGTTTTCTTTTTTTTTTTTTTTTTGTGGGTACCGGGGGGTCGACCTCAGGACCTCACATGCCAGCAGGCGCCCGTGCCGCTGAGCGATATCACCGGCCCCTTTTTTGTATGTGGGTTCCGGGAGTCGAACTCGGGCCCTCATGCTTGCCGGGCAGGCGCTTAAGCCGCTGAGCTATCTCACCGGCCCCATAATAGGTTTTCTTTGGTGACTAAAATTAAACATTTGAATAGCATATGAAAAATCTTTCTGAGCCATTAAGCTATACAGGCAACCACGAAGAAATTCCTCCCTTAGTGAGACATAAGATAGACACAGGCACTGTGGAAGTGGATCACCAAACAACTCCAAGGAATACAGAATGTAGATTTGTCTGAGATTGTCTTAATTTGAGGACACTGCCCACCACCATTTCCAAAGCAAAGATTTTGGCACCCATAGTTTATTTGGGAAGTACTGCCAGAGAATGGGAAAAGCAGATGGTGAGTAGGGAGAGCAGAAAAACATACACAAGTGAGAAGGCTAATACTGTGGGCAGCAGGAGTCTCAGCCACTGGTGATGTTCTGAAGGCCCACGTCCAGCAATGTCCACAGAGTAGAGGAAGAAGTCAGGAACTTAGGCACCAACTCCCATCCCACAGTGGAAGGGATACTTCTTATCCCAGTGACTTCCAGACTAAACGTGTACTCTCTAGCTACAGTGGACCTTCATACAGACGGTGGCAGCAATGGACACTATAGAATGTCTCCTATGACCTCCAGAGAAAGCCAGGGGCATACAGAAAGAGGACTGAGCATCTGCTTGGAGCCAGACAGATTTGGCTTTGAATCCTGGGTCTATTCTCCATAAAGTATGCTGCTCAGCACATCATAGTTCCCTAACTTCAATTTCCATAGTTATCCCGTAGAATGTTAGATAAATTATGCATTCTCGAGTAGCAAAAAAAGCCTCCCTCCCCCCAGCCTGTATGCTTCAGTTTGTTAGTTGCCCATGTAATAGTTTCTGTTTCAGTTCTGGTTGCTCCTGTCTCTTAGAAACAGCTGGTCACTATGATGCACATTGTATAACCCAATTCCCAATCGACGAGCCATTCTGCCTCTGTACTTCCTGCTTGCTTATCTCATAAAAGCCCTAGACCACCAGAGATCAGGGCCTGATATTCTGGGAATGATCCCGATCAGTGCCCATCAACATAAATAAATCTGCCTCCAAATCATGGGTGTTGTTTCAGTGTTTCTTTAAAAATGTTTCAATATCCTGGGGAAAAGTTTGTGATATAAAGTTAAGTGAATTAAAGAGGCCACTTTTTTTTTTTTTGCTGTAACAGCCTTTGTGACATATATATAGTTTATATGTAATCTGGACAAAACATGTTAAGAGATTTAAGAGTGATTAATTCTAGGTGGTAGAGTAATAGGTTTCTATCTTGTTATGTACATTTTTCTTAACCTCTCAAATTTTCTACAAAGAATATGTATTACTCTATAATCAGAAAAAAAGGTAATTTTATAAAACTCTTTTTTCTGGACTTTTGTGATAACAATAGATAATAATTTAAAAAAGTGCTTATTATAGCACATTCTACAAAAATGCTTAATGTGGATCATTAAAAAAAGAAAAAAATTCTAATAAAAATAATTACATGAGTGGTTACCATGCATCAGATCATGTGCAAAGCATTTTACAACTAATTCCTTTGAACTCTCATACCATTCTTAGGTGGTAACTAATTGGCCTTTCTACCACTGCAGAAGTTCAGGAAGTTGAGAATTACTGAGAAAACAGAGGCTTAATAGGGAAAAACTTTCTTATGTTTTAAAAACACTTAGACTGGTTTTGGTAATTCTAAGTAAATCATTGAGAATAAAACTCAATCCCCTACTTTAAAAAGGAAGAACTTCAGAGATGAAACATAGTTCCGATAATTGCTACCTTAATGGGACAAAGTTTACAATGAAACGTCTCAGAGTTGCCCCTTGCACTTTAGTCTGTGATCAAGTTGTCTGGTCAACAAGTGGGCCTGGGAAACTTTCAGTTTGACCTGCAAGAAGAGATTTCTCTGTGTCTCTGAGATGCAGTTATCTTTTCAACAACAAAGGAAACCTGCAGATAGGCATTTCAGCCTGCAAAGGCTTCATATCCAAGAGATGAGAATGGAAGAGAAGACTGCCTTTTGGACAGCTATGTCACAAGTCACATAAAAAAAAAAAAAAAAAAAACCCACCAGGACATGCCGCCCATTATGAGCACAGCATGAAAAATAGGGGAAGATTTGTATTGGGCAGAATGGTATCACTTCATTTTAGCTTGCTGACAGGAGGGCTGATGTCCTTTTCTCGTTTGTTTGTTATTGTTGGATTGCTATGTTCTCTTAAAGCATTTAGAACTTAATTGAAATACTTTAAATAGCCATACTCTGTCAAGCTTAGAATTCCTCTTGAAAACCCCTTTCGTCTCTTCTTAGTGAATTTCATTATAAAAATATCAAAGAGAATAACTCTGAAATTGTCACCATGAAAATAAGTGAGGAAAGTGGTGTGAAAAGGGGGAGGGTAAAAGGGCCTGCATTAGTTTGAATACCAGCAAAGCCATTCATATTTTCAGCTTAATTCTTTTCAAATGACAAAGGGCTTTAGCTGCTATTTGTCAGAGGTGAAGACTTTGGAAATAAATAGATAGCACTAAGTCTATTTATTTTTATGGTTCCCCCCTGATTCTGTTTTTCTTGGCAGGAGAAAATCTCAGAAGGGAAGGAGAACAATAGTTTTGGTTATTGCTATTTTTATTTGGGGTAGCAAGGAAGCTTGTAAGTTCTTTGAACATATACTACTTTCAGTTTAATGGAGGTTCTTGTGTAGTCAAGCAAAAGGTCTCAGAAAGAAAACAAATGCTAGTTTCTGGAAACTGTGAACTGGGACTTCTGTTAGTGGGTTTATATTTGCAGTTGTAATCCCTTACAGTGGTAAGAAAATGTAAGAGTTACAATGACACAGCATACTGGTTTTCATATCATTCATAACTCTATTTTGTGACACTTCCCTTGATTTGACCTATATTTTTCTTTGACTCTTTCTGTTATAGTATTTTGTGCATTATTGCCAGCTACTTTAAGTAGTTTCTAGAAAAGGATGAGGTACAGAAAAATCTTTAAAAATCATTAAACATTTAGGCAATAGTGAGAGATCCACTCAGTACTTGAAAGAGTGAATGAAAATACTAGTTTTCTAAGAGTGAAAATAGACATCTCACACCACCAAAGGGAGACTGTTGTCCCAAGGAATGTGAGGATAGATGGGTTTTTCCATATGGAAAAAGAATATTTTACTTAAAATGTATAACTTGGATGAAAACCTGGACTCAAAAATGCTGGCCTGACAATGCACTATTGTAGCATAGTCCCTAAATCTAGGGTGCCAAGAATTCTGGCTATCAGTAAGAGGTTAGGGAAAGCTCATTAGACCTCATCAAGGCCTGGATAGAAAAATTTAAATTTTGGAATGAAGAAACAGCAAAAATAATTAGACCTGATCACTTTAAGGCAATAGAATTTTGGAAGAAGGGCCTGTGAGCTCATCTATATCTTTCATTTCATTCCAAATTCGTTGTCATTAGACACTTGCTAAGACTGCAAGGTAGAGTAGACGTTCATGGTTCCCTGGTTAGCATCTGCCCACCAATTTCTACTTTCTAATGGATCCAGATTGACCTTTAGGTATCTGTCATGTAGAAAACATGACCCCAGTGTCAGCAAGAAGTGGACATTGGTGGGCCAACACAATTAGTTAACCTTACTTTCCTTTGGAAACCCACATCAGATCATTTCCTAGTCCACAGAGATTGATTAAGGATTGGGCTCATAACCCAGTTCAAGCTAAAAAGATGTAAGGAGGTATTTTTTTGAGAGAAAATAGGAGAGAATTTCTTTGTTTTTTTGTAAGAAAATGATCATAAGCAATAACTTCTTGTTTTAGAAATAATGTTGTACAGTTGTGAAAGCTGGAATCGCTGTAGTCATTTTTCTGCCATGAAAGAAACAAGCTCAAAGATAGAATGTAAGGGAGGGCTGAGGGGCACAAAGGAAGCATGCCCCTCATGTCATCACTGATCATTGAACCTTTCCCTATGGTGAGAAAATCTAGTTCCCTGAGTTGAAAACCTCTTTTAATGCTTCAGTCCTTTTAGTCAGGTTTTACATTCCTTGTGACAATCATTACCTACTTTAACTTAGATCAGTGTCTTAGTCACTTTCTCATTGCTGAGGAATGATACCCAACACTCACAACTTAAGGGAGGAGAAGTTTATTTTGATTCATTTTTAAGCCATGGTAGACTGGCTCCAAGGCAGGATGGCATGGCAGAAAAGCCTGGGCAGAGGAGAAGCCACTCCTATCATGCAGGCAGGGAAGCAGAAGGAGAAGGGAAGAAGAAGACAGAGGTATTTCCTAATAAGATCATACCTCCAATGACCTGCCTTTTCTGATGCAGCATCACTTCCTAACATCATATTTAGCTATAGCACCCCCGTGGTCCAATCCTCTTCACAAAGCCCCATCTAGGAGTGCATAAGGCTTTTGGGGGTACATCTAGCCATAATAGTCAGATTTCTCAGAATTGAACATTAAGACAAGGATTCATGTGCAAATAGTTTCCTAGATTAGGTATCCTAGGAGAAACCAGGGAGTTTAGAAAGCAGGTATGGGAAGAAAAAGAAGCTAAACAAAGGTCTGATATTAGGCCAAGGGTTTGTCATATCCTGAAAGGGAATCTGTAATAAATTACATATAATTTATCTTTAACCCAATAAAGTGAGTCGGTATTTCATATCCCTACATCAGTTAATTATTGGCCAGAAACTCAATGTAAAATTTCAGGTACTTTTAGCTTTCTATGCATGAAGGTAGTGTTACTTTAGCAGTCCAAAGGTAGTCCTTCAAAAACAGTGGTGAGTATTGACAATTAAAAGAAAAAGCAAACAGAAGGCAGGAGAGGAACAAATATAAATGGTATAAGGAATTAGGGTCAGAGGGGTTTTGAATAGAATACCAATATCAGCCACACTGATTTATTATCCTTCAAATTAAACTATCTTGTTTCCCTTTCTTGGCTGCCTACCAAAAGAACCTTCAGTTAATATAGACAGGTAAGTCAAGGGCACAAAATCAAGGTGAGGATCATAGAGTTTTTGACAAAGTTCAAGGAGTATGTATGTGTCATTGCTAAAATATCCAGCAAAACGTTAAAGAATCCCAAGCATGATGTCCCAGCCAGACCCTATGATGGTCTCCAATGACTTCTTCTGCTTTACATAGTTCTCTACCGCCCTGAATAGGTCTGGCCTATGTATCAAATAATATACGCAGAAATAATGGAGTTTAATTTACGAAGCTAGGCCATAAAGGTAAGTGATTCTCCGGGATCACTTATCGTTAGGGAACCTTGATATCATGTCATGAAGAACTCATGAGGTCCACTTGGTGAAGAACTGGTCTCCTTCCTACAACCGTAATGACTTCTGTCCACTTGTGCTGTTTTGGAAGCCAATTTTCCTGCCCCAGTAGAGCTTTCAAATGATGATAGCTCTGGCTTACATCTTAACTGCAGTAACTATTGAGAAACTCTAAGCCAGCTAGTTCATGTATGGCACTTTTAAATTCCTGACACATGGGAATGATGAGAGATAATAAATGTTTATTGTTTTAAGCTGCTAAATTCTAGGATGATGTTTTAATCTCACCATAGGTACCCAACACCAATAATGAAAAATCTACCTGTTCCAGATGTATCTATATCTCTATATATGAGTGTAAGCAAACATTTTTGAAGAATGAATACATTTTCTTCATTCATTCATTCACTCATTCACTCACTCATTTATGAACTACTCATTTTTTGCGAGGAAATGTGCTAGATACTGGTGGTGTAAATATTGTCCCACCCTCTACGCTCCATCCACAACCTGCATATTTTCTATAAATCCTTAGTTTTGCCTCAGGCTTACCTGATATCAATATTCACGGAAAATACCATATGATCTAGCAATCTTACTATGCTTCTACATCCAAAGAAATGAAATCAGTATGGCAAAGAGATTATCTGCTCTCCCGTGCTCATGGCAACATTGTTCATAATAGCTAAGACATGGAGTTCACCAAGGTGTCCATAGGTGGATGAATGGATGAAGAAAACGTGATGTATACACAACTGAGTATCATCATCCTTAAAAAAGGAGAATCTGCCATTTGTTATAATATGGGTGAACCTGGAAAATGTTCTGTGAAATGAAATAAACCAAGCACAGAAAGACAAATAGTTCATATGTGAAATCTAAAATGTTGAATTCATAGAAGCAGAGTAGAGTGGCAGTTACCAAAGGTTGTGGGGAAAGGGAGTTTGGGGGTAGCTCCTTGAAAAAGCTATCTGCACGTTTAGCTAAAAGCCTGAACAAAAAAAAGAAAATGTTAAAATTGGGCTATTGAACCAAATGCATATAAAACCATCATTTTGTCAAAAGCCAATAGATCTGTTTTAAAACTGATGCCCCACGCTGACCTAATGGAGCCAGGAAAAAGATGTCACTGTCACTTATTCAGTGCTGAGTGCTATTTTGACAAGACCATTCAATTTTGACTTTGTACATGTTCTCAGAGACAGTAAATCCTAGAGGACAGCGATAATTGTGTGCACTGCTCAACATGCTCTCTGTTCACTGTCAAATCTGCACAAATAGTCACTTGATGCTTTTTATTTAGCTGAGGATGATGATCACAGCCAGCGGACCCAAGCACAGTATTCTGAAAACTTGAAAGCACTATCAGACCTGAGAATCTGGAGACTTTGATATTAATTTTCTCAGACCGATTTGTCCTCTTTGAAGACAGGGTTAATGGTGAAGTCATAAAGAAAATAAATTTGTCTGGTCTCTTTCCGACAATTTATGTAATTCTTTCTTTTCCCACTTATGTGAGTGCTACAATAGAATTAAACTCAAGCATCCTAAATTTTTCTGTCCAAATATTTATTTGTTTTAATAATGTAAATAGTTTATATACATTTGTGCAAGATCAATGGTTGCAGGTAAAATTTGATAAAAGTCATTAAATGCCACTCAGACATTCTAACATTTTTCTCATTATGCCAGTATCATGTGCCATTTTTACAGATTCTTAAATGTTCACCTGACATATATTAGTAGAAACATTTAAAACATACAGTTTTATAGGTCTTGGCGTAGATATACACCTGAGAAATCATTTTCTTGACTACTATAATGAATATGTCATTTATAAACACAAAATTTCTTTCTAAATTCTTTCCCCTTGTCCCTCCCTATTAACCACCTCAAATTCACAGGCAACTACTCATTTACTTTTCATCACTGTAATTATCTTGCATCTTCTAGAACTTTACATAAATAGAATCATAAACTATGTATTCTTGAGGTCCAGTTTCTTTTACTCAACATAATTAGTTTGAGTTCCATCTTTTCTTCCCCATGTAGGCAATAGTTTCTTTGTTTTGTTCAATATTGCTCCCGTATAAAGATATAAGTTAATCTGTTTAAACTTTCAACTGTTGATGGACATGTAGATTGATTTTAGGTTTTTTCTTTACTATTACAAATAAAGCTGCTATGAATATTTGTATATAACACTTCATGTGAATATAAGTTATCAGTTCTCTTGGGTAAAATCCTAGGAGATGAATGGCTGAGTCACATGGCGAGTTTATGCTTATTGTTTTTTTTTTGTGTGTGTGTGGGTACCGGGGGGTCGACCTCAGGACCTCGCGCGCCAGCAGGCGCCCGTGCCGCTGAGCGATATCACCGGCCCCTTTTTTCGTATGTGGGATCTGGGAGTTGAACTTGGGCCCTCGCACTTGCCAGGCAGGCGCTTACGCCGCTGAGCCATCTCACCAGCCCATATGCTTATTGTTTAAAGAAATTGTCAAATTGTTCTTCAAGGACACTGCACCATTTTACATTCCTGTCAGAACTGTGTAAAAGTTCCTGTTGCCCCACATTTTTACTGACACTTAATGTGGTTAAGTGTGTTTAATTGTAGACATTTCAATTTGTATTAGTGGTATCTCATTGTTTTAATTTGTATTTTTCTAAAATCTAACAATAGCAAACAGCTTTCATGTGCTTATTTGCAATCTGTAAGTAACTTTAAGTATTTTGCCGATGTTTTGACTGAGTATCTTGTATTGAAGAGGTTGTTTATATAATCTGGTTAAAAGTCCTTTCAATGATATGTAAAATGAAAATGTGTCTCTGTGTGTGTGTGTGTGTGTCTTTTCACACTCTCAGAAGTGATTTTCACAGATATAACTCTTAATTTTGATGAAGTTAGTTTATCACTTTTTATGGACTGTGATTTTGATGCAGCATTAATAAATCTCTCCAATTTAAAAACATAGAGATATTTTCCAGTGTTTTCTTTTCATAAATTTTTTAGGTTTTGGTTTTAAATTTAGTCCATCACTTGCTTGAGGTATTTATGTTTGTGCATGGTTTAAGCTATGAATTGAGGTTTCCTTCCAAAAATTTGGATTTAAATATTTTTTTAAAAATTGTGTAAAATATTCCTGATTTTTATCCTTCACCTATCTTCCTTTAGTGGTAACACCTTGCATTCATGATACATCAAAAATAAGAAATTAGTATTGGTATAATACAAGTAACCAAACTGGAGATTTAATTATGATTTATCCAGTTTTAAAGTTTTTAAATTTTTATTCATTTATTTTTTTGACTAGTTCCTCTTTTTCTTCTAATTTGCAATCAAGGATTTCTCATTATGTACACCCATCATGTCTCCTTAGTTCCCTCTGAACTATAAGTTTCTCAGGCTTTCTTGTCCTTCATGACCTTGACAGTTTTAGAGCTCAGTGGTATTTTGTATAATTGAATAACTTGTTTTTTTTGTTATATATGCTGCCTTTCTTTTGCACTTTTGTCAAAAACAAACAAACCATGTACTATGGGTCTGATGTTTTCTCATGAATATATTAAGATTGTGAATTCTGATAACTATTGTCACTTTTATACTTATTTTTCTAAGAGTTAGGTACTTTTCATCATTAATAAGTGTTGAATTTTATAAAATTATTTTTCTATATCTGCTTTTTGATAGTATGGCTTTCATTTATTTTTGTTAGTTTAATAAATTATATTGTTTTGCTTCAAAATATAATCTAATCTTGCATTCCTGGCATAGACCCTTTTTTCTGATGATGTGTTAAATTTTATCCATTTTCATTTTCATTTGCTTATATTTTGTTCAGAAATTATAGACTATATTTTTGGGAGCTGTTAATCTAATATTTATTCATCTAGTATCTCTCAAGTTTTGACTTCATATAATGAGTTGGGAAGCAGTCCCTCTTCTTTTATTTGAAACAATTTATGTTATGTTTCTATTATGTCTTCCTTAAATATTTGATAAAGTTCACCAATGAAGACATTTGGACATGGCATACTTTTTTTTGTGTGTGTGAAGGATCTTAATTATTCATCAATTAATTTAAAATATAGAGCTGTTCTTATTTTCTATTTTTTATTATAATGTTTTGACATTTTTCTGTTTTAAAGAATATCTAAATTGTTGTGTGTATAAAGCCATGAATAAATTATATTCCCTCTATCCAATTTAAATGTACATGTGATCTACACTGATGTCTTGGTTTCATTTCTCAAAAAAGAAAAATTATTTTTTGAGACAGTGTCTCTCTATGTAGTCCAGGCTGGCCTTGAACTCACTATGTAGCCCAGGCTAACCTTGCACTCAGGGCGATCTTCCTGCTTCAGCCTCCTGAGTGCTCAGATTACAGTCGTGCTCCACCATGCTCAGCTTCATTTCTGAAATTTGTGATGTGTGGATTCCCTCTTTTTTTACAACTTTTCTCTCTAGAGGTTTCTGTATTTTATTGATTTTGTTAAAGAAGTCACTTTGGTTTTTCTGTTGTTCTTTATTGTGCCTTCATTTTCACCTTTTTTATTTTCCACTTTTATCTTTGTTATTTTAAAGCAGAAAAGCTTTAAAAAGCTTTATTCTATTTTTATTTTTCCAACCTGCCCCATATAATATGGCCTCCTTACTTGTTCACGAATGCCCGCAATTCATTTCCTGGTTCTTCATCCATGCAGACATCTTGGATACAAGGTTTCCATTTTCCCTTCGACCTACCTGTTCCCCAAAGTCACAGGACCTGCCTGACGCTATCAAAAACCTACAGTTCTGATTCTATACTTCCAGCCTGTAAAAGCCTGTAAAAACCCCAGACCACCAAAGGGCGGGGCCTGGCTTTGTTCTTGGGAGCAAGCCTGGCCAGGACCACTGGTGTAAAATAAAGCTGTTGACTGCTTCCAAATCCTGGGTGACATTTTGGTGTTTCTGCTTGCCATAGCAATTTCATTTGTTCTGCTTTCTTTGTTGTTTTGCCTATTTTTATGTCTGTCAGGCTTTGCTACTGACACAATCTGAAGCACTATTTATAGGACATATACATTTAAAATTATAACTTTTTAATGACGAGTCCTTTAGTATTATAAGATGATCCATTTTTAAGTTACTACAGAGTAGTATCATGGTTTGATTTTGAGATTGGCTAGAGTAACCTCTGCTCTATGGCTAATTTACCCCATTTGATAAGGTGTGATCATGTTAGCATCTCTACCAAATGCCCAGAATGTTCATGAGATCTTTCCCCTCTGGCTAACCCACACCATGTAGCTTCTGGGGTCCTCACTGACTGCTCTTTGCATGAGAGTTGTTCTTTTTCTAGTAATGATTCTTTGCTTAACTTCATAAAGCTTTTCCCTACATATTTAGTTTAATCTTCAGCCAATGACTTGACAAGACCCCATTGCAGATTTCTGAAGTGCTTTTTTTATTGCTTTACATCCCTTCTCTCTGATACTCTGCTCAGACAAATTCTATTCATGTCAAAATCCCTAGACTTTGGCCCCTGTCTCTGATCTTAGAGAGACCAGTGTGCACTTCTGTGTTTCTGTCTACCACACTGCTTTCTCAAAAATGATTTCAGGGAGAAAGTCAAGATGACAAAGTGACTCAACCCTTATCTCCTTCTCTCAGGGATGACTTTCTTTGGTTTCCTGTTGTTCAGTTGTTGAAAACAGTCATTTCATTTGTTTGTCTAGTTTTTTAACTTGTTTATAGCTACTGGGCAGTGTTTTCGTTTGCTAGGGCCACCATAAAACAGTAACATAGACTGAGTGATAATAGGAATTTATTTTCTCACAATTTTTGAGGCCAGAAGTCCAAGATCAAGGTATCAGCGGAGTTGGCTACTCCCGAGGCCTCTCTCCTTGTCTTATCGATTACTGTCTTCTCCCTGTGTCCTCATGTAGTCTTCTCTCTCTACATCTGTGTTCTAATTTTTTTCTGGTTGAGAACAGTAGGCATAGCAGATTAGAGTCCAGACAAATGACCTCATTTTAATTTAGTGACTTTCTAAAAAATCCTATCTCCAAATACAGTCACATTCTGAGATTTTGGGAGTTAGTACTGTAACATATGAAACTGGGGCATGGGCCACAATTCACCCGTAATAACCAATCTGTCTTACTGACTTTCTTGTCACTGAGGCACACTACAACACACACACAACTTAAAAGAAGAGAGGTTTACGTTGGCTTTCATTTTTAGTCCATAGTTAGCTGGCTCCAAGACAGAAATGGCATGGCAGAAGGGTCTGGCACAGGACAGCTGCTATGTCATGGCAGACAGGAAGCAGAGGGAGAGAGAAGGGAGAAATGAGGAAAGGAGCTATATCCTTCCAGTGACACACCTCCACTGATCAGCCTCCCACCTCCTGACAGCCATGAGTAGAGCATCCCCATTATCCAGTCAACTACAGAACACGTGAGAGTTTAGGGATTATTTCAGATCCAAACCATAACAGTCTAATAGTGGCTCCTCTTTCATGTCAGCCACAGAACTTTTTAATACTTGCAACATGCCAGTGATTTTATAAGCAAGTTGCATACTTTAACTCAATTAATTCTCCTAATATTCTTGTCAGATAAAAATTAGGAAGTCTGTTTTAGATCTAAGGTGCCTAAAGCTCCAAGAGTTAAGCAATTTACCTGAGGTACCTAAGCTATAGATACTGAGCAAAGATCCTGGATTTTAATCCAAGTATTACTTCAAAGCCCCTGGCTCTTGATCATTATGGTATGCTTTCTCTTAGGATATACATGAAAGTCAGAATTAATGCTGATATTCCTAAAATATCTAGCCTTAAAGCTTTACTAGATACACAGTTTTACTTTTTAGCAACTCGCAAAGTTTTCCAGTGTCAGAAAACAGAGAAGCACTAGCATACACTCCATCACTCATAACATGAGCATCTTTCATTTTGTTCCTCTCTCTCACTCGACCTCTCCATTTATAAAACTTTCCTTATAAATTTGGGAATTTTGTGAAATTTTAAATAGCACAATGATCCAACATACTCTGAATAAATTTTACTTAATGTCTAATTTGTCAGTTATATGCAAAGAGCTAGACAAAGATAACTCATCATTTTGGGAGAAAATAATTTATTCATCAGTCAAATAAAAAGACTCATCTGGTTATCCGCAGTACTTAGACTTTGTTTAATATTTTTATATGGGCCCATTTCTGTCAAAGATAACCAATGACCAACACAAATGTATTATGACAGAAATGTTACCTATGTTGAATAATAAGTTGGACTAATACAGTGGTACCTTGGTTCACAAACTTGATTCATTCTATGATTATTGGAAAGATGGCCACATTTTGTTTATGTGGGAAAGATGGCTGTGGTCATATTTGTCAACCAATGCAGAGTTTGCAGGCAAAAACAAAATTTTGCCAAATGGTTTCTGTTTACAGAACAAACCGAATTGTTTGCAAGCAAAGCATTTATGAACTGAGGTGTATTTGATATCCAATTTTAGTTTTAAAATCATACCCCATGACAAAAGAAGTCTTCTGGGCAAAATGAATAGTTAGTATATAAGACATAGTAGCATTTATGAGGTTTGTAATGTCAATATGCCAATATAGATCAGCAATGTGATTTCTACACAGATAATGTTTTCGTGCATCTGTGCCATTGATTGTCACATAGTAATGAGCCTAAAAGGCCTTATTTGATTGATATCTCTCTTACAAAACTGTCCTTAATTTAAAATACAATTATTATTTCTTTTTCTGTTGACCTGAGTAATTTTTTTTAAAATCTGTGACTGGTTTGTTAAAATTGTATTCATGAAGAGACACTAAGAAACCAAAGAAAAAAGAATCGAAAATTTTGCAAGAAATCAGTGCTTTGAAAGAATATTCTTCTCTACTACTAAAGCTCTTTGCACAATTTATTTTCTAGACTCACTCATAATCTACACATTCAATATTCACTATTTGAAAGTGTAGAATCTGAGGTAATAATAATAAAAACAAGAGCTTGAGTCAAGGACTAAAAAAGAGTAGTTTGAAGATAATCATTCAAAGCAAGAATGAGGAACTGGGAGATGAAAATAAGAGTTATCAAAATCAACCTATGTAATTAGTACCCCTTATCTTTAGAAGGTATGTTCCAAAATCTAAAGTGAGAAGGGAGAGAGACAGAGAAAGGGAGAAAGAGAGAGAGAGAGAGAGCCCCCGATTTACAGACAAGCTCTGTTCTGGGAGAACATTTGTAAGTCAGATTCATTTGTAAGTCTGACAGTGAGTTTCATAAACTTTTGACACAAATATACAATATATATTGCTTTGGGCTTCTTACCAGTCCCCTCCACATCACCACTGCTCTTCCTCTTGCCTCCGGACATCCTGGGTGCTGACTGAGCACTGTATACTGTACACTATCGCACTGTACAGTAAGCACACGACAACACAACTGTGACAATGTCCCACAGACATGTGAGCTCCTTCCGTGATTTGTCCACATCTAAGAAAGTTCATAATGTGAGGTCTGTTTGTATCTGTAACAGTTCCAATTCAAATGTTGATAAATCAGGGACTTATGATATTACAATTGTAGAGCAATTAAATTTGCTTTCTTTGAAAGATGGGAGACTGTAGCATTTATCTACTAGTCTCCATTCCATAAGACTGAAGAATAGATCTATCCTAAGATTAAATGGAGTAAGATTAGATCATCTATAGTCTTAATCTAACAAGTTTGATATTGCAGATGTTTTTGGTGTCCTACAGCACTGTTGGTGAACCTACGGCACACATGCCATAGTGGGCTGCTTATATCACTGAAAGCTCTAAAGCATTCACCATCACTGTCCTATAGCATATTACCTTGGCCTTATTCTTACTTCTGTTGCTGACACAATGGGCATTTGGGGCAGCTCAGATTGACCTACTTCTCTCCTTCCTCAGCATACTGAATTCACCACAAAATCTTCTCTGATATAAGAAAGTTGGTACTCAACCAGTACTGCTAATATGGTCCATAAATTCAGGGAGGTTAACATCTCAGGGAAACCCTCAACCAAAGTGGATCAGATCACTCCAGCCTCATATTATGAGGTGAACAATTCTGCCAGGCATTCTATACACTCTTCTAAGGCAGCCATGGGTCAATCTAACTCTGGGTGCCCACAATATGATTTTAATACCACACCTTTATGTTGCCTTTTCCTTTTTTGTTTTGTTCTCCCCATCCTCTCATTGCTGCTTTCTGGAATTAGATTCCAAACAAACATCTGCACTCAAGTCCTTCTTGTCTCAAGGGAATTCAAACTATAGACGAGAGTAATTTTTATTCTCATGTTAGAAAGAATCAACTTTCACTAAAATAAGAAAGATTCCCCTAAGTCATCAAGTTTGTAAGTGGTGATATGGGAGTTTGAGAACAGTTCTATTTGCTTCTAAGATCTCTGTTCTTTTCTTGTAGGGTTATTCTGTTCACTCATCAGAAACTTGGCAAAGTCAGTTAGGATCTGGGATTTAGGTGTCTAAGAAACAAATTGTGTACGTGTGTCACCTGCTAGCTGTGAAAAAATCACTTAATAGCTCCGTGACTCTGTTTTGTCATATGAAAAATGACCATATTTTTAAAATTCTATCCATAATATTAAATGGATTGCAATTTATAATTGCTTGGTCTATAATAGCACGCCATGTGTTACTACTGATAATACTGTGTTGTGGTTAAGATTGCTGTTATCGTTGCCATGCCACACCGTAATCAGACATCTTCCCCAAGGTGGAATCTGCATGTGATAATCTAGTGATATTCCTCATGAAAGTGAAGAGAAAAAAGAATTGAAAGGATCTCCGCTGACATCATATACAATCACAGAATGAAGTATTTAGAATTACTATATCTTCATAATGAGATCATGAAAATGTACAGATAGTCAAACAATTTTGCCAAATGTTGCATTTCATTTATACCCCAAGAGGAACACATACGAATCCTAGTTGCCTGGCAAAACTAATCTGTAGCGATAGATGCAACACTGACAGTTTGGTGTAAAGACTACTGCTCCCCCAAGTTGTTTTCTAGGACATTGTCTGTTTTTATTTTCTTCACAGCATTCATTCCTATTTGAAGTCCTCTTATTCATTCATTTACCTGCCTGTTTTCTCTTCTTCTAGTGTAAGAAGCTCTATGAGAATAGGAAGCTTAATGATCAGTTGTCTCCCTTGAGCCTAAAATAGTGGACACGTACAGTAGGTACTTACCCCCATGCAGTGAATGAAGGTATCTAGAGGTCTGATTATTCAGTTACTGTTGAATGTCTGTTTAGTGGCCTTTAACATATCAGACTGGTTGTAGTTGAGCTTTCCAAATTTTTCAATTCACTTCAGGTATACTTCTTTTTCTTTAAAGGTATATTGTTGTTCTAATTTTGATGCATGCAGAGACCCTAAGAAAATCTGCATTCTAAGAATATTGAGGTTGGTGTATTAGTCTGATTACTTACAAGTATTAGATGACATATTTAACTGTGCTAAAAGCTAGACAGATCAACGGGAAGAAATAACGTGAACTAATAGTAAAAAGTAGTTTTATTTGCCTCTGAAGTGCACATACTCAGACTTATGCATGCATTCATGCACTGAACTCCCAGTGAGACCCCCTCTCTTTTCCCCTGTTCCACCTTCCACTCCTATCAGAATGCTGGGATCCCATGGAATGGTGAGAGGGAAGGAGGCAAGAAACAGGGATACAAGGGGAAATATAGGCTAGCAGAGATATTCCACAAAATCTAAAATGCTCTGTCGTGTGGTTAAGAGATGGCCATTAGGAGAAGATATTTCTGCTGACATTACCCACTTTGCATGTTTTTGTTAGATACTTTGCGGTTAATTCGCTAGTGAGAATAACTGCTGGAGGATAGATATCAAACTAAAAATGGCTCAAAGGAAAAGAAGGAATGACTTCACATGTAACTGAGTCTATGGATTCACCTGACTTTTGGCACAGCTAGATCGAGGAGTTCGAATGATTTCATTCAGAGTTATTCTTTGTTTCTCCATTTCTGATCTCTGCTTTTCTTCATCTACTCCCCATTGTCAGGTGAATTGTTCCTTCATGGTGGCCAGTAGTCTTCCCACCTAGTCATCCCTCTTGAAATGAATTTTTCTTGTCTACAATTTTCATCAAAAGTCTAGGAATTGAGTATCATCTATCTGACTTTGTTTGCAAGCCAATGTCTGACTCAGTCACTATGCCCAAGGGGAGGGAATTCTCCAAGTGACAAGGCATTAGCCTAACCTTAGGGCTTAGAGCAGAGATAACTAGCAGTGTCTTATACAGATGCGGCACATTAAGCCACAAAAATAAGCTCCCCCAAAATATTCTACTTAATTCCTGATTGGTCAAATCAAATTTGCCTGCTTCTTTTCCTGGTATTTACCAATAAGGCCAATAATCTTTGTCCTCTTCCTAATAACTGTTGTTATCTTTATCTAACTTTGTAGACTAATTTTAGGATGGGGGGGTGTCTTGAAGATCAGAGGGAGCAAAGACCATAACCCCTAAAATTGGAATCACAAAGATAGAAAAGCCATGTATTAATCCTGGATCCCATGCTCTCAGAATAAATGTTATTAACTTGGAATTCAGAAAGTCCATGAACTTGGATAGAAAAACATTGTAAGATATTAATTTTCACTTCTAAGTGAAATTTGGTGTTTCCTTTCATTAAGATTACAGAAAACAATCCAGGGTTGTATTGGCAGTACAGTGGTGCCTTGGTACACAAATGTAATTCTTTCCACAATTCTGGTTACAGAATTTGTTCCATGATTGCAACCGGAATTATGAAACAAATTCGGTGACCAAAATTGTGGAAAGAATTAAATTCGTGAATGGAGGCAACACTGTACATGTAACTTTGTCACAACTGAAAACATTCATTTTCATTTTACATTAGTCTTTACGAACACATGAGATTTTGTGTATACTTGTCATTTTGAGATTATAGTAATTATCAGATGTACTACTAGATCTAGTTATTTAATTAATTAATAAAGAAGCAAAACAATACTCAATCACAATTTTAAAACATTTGATGACTATATTTTAATACAATTAGTTTTCTTCGTAACCTTATGTGGTTTATTTTGTGATTTAAAAATATTCCAATGGGCCGGTGAGATGGCTCAGCGGCTTAAGCGCTTGCCTGGCAAGCGCGAGGGCCCGAGTTCAACTCCCGGATCCCACATACAAAAAATGGGGCTGGTGATATCGCTCAGTGGCACGGGTGCCCGCTGGCGCACGAGGTCCTGAGGTCGACCCCCCGGTACCCACAAAAAAAAAATAAATAAAAAATAAAAATATTCCAAGAAGGAATTCACTGGCTTCTTCAAGCTACCAAAGTGACTTAAAGTGGTTGAAAAAGTTAAAACTTATTTCTTACCTACCTGACTTCCACCAATTTTACTAGGATTTTGTAGAGGTAAGAGTTTTATTTCCTAAGTGGTTCTACACAAGTAATATTTAATAATTCTTTAGTAAACCTAGTAGCCCCTAAGTCAGAAGTAAATTCCTGGATTGTATCATTTATTTGGTAAATTCAGTCTCAATAAGCATTTTTTGATGTGATATTTAGTATACCTGCGTCAGGATAGGGTTTAAATTCATGTTCTTTATACTTAAAGTTGAGCCGGAGAAACATACTCTCAAGGAACAGCACCTCATAGATTTAGGATAGAAGTAAATTGTGAGAAATGTTGGTAAATTCATTTATCATCAGTATTATGGTTCTGGGTAAGTGCTCCCATTACAAAGATTTCTTCACCTTTTGGTGAATTATATTCCCCAATGTGGTTTTAGTTTGGTTTCTTTTTCTGTTTATTTTTAAGGATTGGGAAAGTAGAGAGAAATCATTTGTAATAACCTTACCTCTTCAAAATACAAGTTTAGATTAATATGAGGTTGAGGTAGAGCCTGGGTCAGCATTTATATTTTCCCAACAAACTTGAACGTCTTATACAGGGAACTAGATCAGCAAAGTCTTGCAAATAAATGAATTATCTATTAGTTACATTAACTTCCACTGATGCTGAAAATTTGAAAAATTCAAACTGTATTATTTTTGGTGAAGAACTTTAAAGAAAAATGTTGACATAGTTAAGAAAAACATTAAGGTTGTATTCATTATGAAAAAAAAGTCAGTCCTCTAATCAAAAAGGAGATGACTCAAGGTTGCCATTATCCCCTACTGTGTAGGATGATGCTGTTGTTATGGTATTTATAAGCTACACATATATTTATATTTCCAAGCTGCCGATAAACATGTCTTCTTTGTCACAACTCCATGCGTTCATTTTGAAAAGTAGGGAGTGCTCGACAGACAATATGCTTTAGGTTGTCTAAGCAAGCAACCAAGGCAATGGAAAATCTCAGGCTATATTAATGAGGACTTCCTGGTTGCAAGTAATAAAAAGCAGTGTGTAAACTTGTTAAGGTAGTCATCTTGTTTATTTTGCCTTAATGTTATCTGTTGTAACTGGGAAATTACTGGCAGAAAAGGCTTCAAGCCCAGTGTTTTCCAACACTTGAGCAATGTGACCAGATCTCAACTTATCCCTATTTATTGCAGCCTGCTTTCCTTCTGTGGTCAGACAATAGCTGTGGCCATTTGGAGGTTGTAGGGGTCTTTGATTCGATGTTGCCCAAAAGAAAAAGACTTAACCCTGACTGGCCTGACCTAGATCATCTGCTCGCCCCTGAACCTGTAAGTGTATAAATGGAAGGTATAGGAAGACTTGGTTAATTAAGACCAATTAAGGGCTATTCTCAGAAAGAGAGAGTAAAATAATTCCTTTTCAAGCCAAAGACCTTGAGATATGCCAGCCCTACCAGTGAAAGGTAAAGAGAGATACTGGAGAAGCCCATGAGAAGCATCCCCTGTGCAAGAAAAGTGTGCTTCTAAGGAAAAGGCAAGATATAGGTCTCATAGATTTTCTTCTCCCATTTAGTAGTTTACTCTGGCTTACTGGATAGAGACTGGAGTTCAGACGAGAGATAGAAGCTAGACTTAACTAAGGATGTGGGGATGGATGCTGGGTTTAGGAGATTGGGAGTGGGAGTCGATATTGCCATAACTGCTGTTCATGTTAATGGAGGGAGAGGAAGATGAGAGAGATTTATTTGCTAGTCTATTTTGATCCCATTCTTTGGATTTTTTTTTTTTTTTTTTTTGGAGACAGGGTCTCACTATGTAGTTCAGGCTAGCCTTGAACTGACTATGTAGCCCAGGCTGGCCTCAGACTCATGGCAGTCCTCCTGCCTCAACCTCCCGAGTGCTGGGATTACAGGTGTGTGCACCACACCTGGCTTTGTTTTGAATTTTGAAAGGACTGTATCAGTCATCTTAGTTATAATCTATTTTTGAGCTCAAATCAGGTGCAAAGAAGTTGATGCAAATATTACCTAATAGGTAAATTCACAGCATGCCTTGCATGCAGCCCTGCGTTGGAACGGGGGAGTCTAGTCAATGGAGTGGCCTACCTGATCATGTGTTCTGCCCTCTTCCTCGGATGCCTCTGCTCACTCATTTTGCAATTCCTGGCTTGCAGTGATTGTTTTCTCTCCTGGGGGTGCTATGGTTTGGATCTGAAATGTCTCTAAAAAGCTCATGTGCTTGGTCCCCAATACAATAATGTTCAGATATGGGGCCTTTGGGAGGTAATTGGATTACGAGGAATGTGACCCCATCAATAGATTAATCCATCTGTAGATTTGTTGCTTTATGGGTTACTGGGTGGAAGCTTTATTAGGTGGGGCCTAATTGGGGGTAACTGGGCATTAGGGACATATCCTTAAAGGGGATATTTTGTCCTAAAGTGACCTCTCCCTCTCCTCCTCCTCGCCCCCCTCCTCCTTCTCCTGCTCCTCTTCCTTCTTCCTCTCTCTCTCTCTGTCTCTCTCTTTCTCTATCTCTGTCTCTCCTGCTTGCTTCTGCCCCTCCAGAGTCTGTGAAAATTTCCTCTACCTCATGTTTCTGCCATGATATTCAGTCTCATCCCTGTCCTAACAGCGATCAGTCCAATCAATCATGGACTGAAACCTCTGAAACCAGATATTTTGTCACAACAATGGCATTTGACTAACACAGTGGAGATAGAGCAGTGCCCCCATTGCTGCCTCCTACACTGATCCCAACAATCTGAGTTAGGCTGTGGATACTGATGTAGGTGTTCCAGTTGAACCCCTACCATTCAGTCCTCCTCATCCATTGCATGCCATTTATTAAATCACCACTGCTTATATTTTTCTGCTCATAATGATAATGATATTCAACTTTTATTGTCAACTTACTATGTATCAGGCATGATTCTAGTCACTTCATATGCATTTCATCATTCAGAAAATGCTTTAATGTCTTTTCATTTCTACAAAATAAATCCCACTTAGCAGAACAGTAAAAGCTCCCTGTGCCCTGGGATGCATTCACTTCCCTGGCCTGTTACACTTACCCTATATTTCAAATACAGAAATTCTTTGTTTCTCTAACACCTTATTTTCTAGCCTTTAAATTTACTCACTCTACCAATTCCACCTGAAAAGTCTTCCATCCACCTCTCTCCACTAAAATTACCATCAAATGCAAAGCTGTTCACAAAATCTTCTTCAGTAATCCTGAATGATAATAAATGTTCTCTCTCCTGTGAATCTAACACTTATTTGTCTTCCTGATTACAATGCAGTTGGAAAGCCATAGATCTTCTATACTCTAAATAGATTCACTTAATTTAGTACTTGCTAAATACCATGTCAAGTACTAACTCATTGCCAATGTACAAACAAGAACAAGGCATGATCGCTGACATCAAGGAGCTTGTGGTCTATTGTGAAAGAAAACACAAGTGTATGTAGTTCCAACACAGTGTGAAATGTGTGCACACTGGAATGCCAGAGATGCAGCGGTACAAAACTGTGTCTGAAATGCAGTCAAAGCACATTCAACAGTAGAGAGAGATGGCTTTTATGAACTACATGTAAGCACACAGACAACAGAGAAAGGGCATTCCAGAAAAGCCTCACTATCAAAAGCATGCGTATGCAAAATTTGCATGATATTTTGAAAATCTAAACTAATATGATTACTTGGGAGAGTGTTTTGAGTAGGTAGAACTTGTGCCTAAGAGTATAAATCATGGGTCAGACAAAACTTGCAACCTAGGAATTGACATTGGCAAGTTAATTTATTGCATTGAGCCTAACATTCCTCAGGAATAACACAGAAGCAATTATAATATTCATCCTTAGTAGAGATTTAATAAGGTAATGTATGCCAGTACTTACAACAATACTTTGTACCTAGTGAAGTATTTAACAGATGAGTGTGTGCATGTCCGTGTGTGCGTGCTTGTGTGTGTGTAAAACTTTTGCAGCACTCTTAAAGTTCTGCCCAGATCCTCTCAAATGCTAAACTACTTGTGTGAAGCTTTAGCTTAAGGTCAGTAACAGGAGCCTGGCACATGTGCCACTCGCTCCACTCCCAGTTTAATTTTCTCTCGTTAATCTCATCCAGGGCCGCAGAAATAGACCTCCAAGAGGTGGAATGGACAATTGTAGAAAAAGCACTGTGCTGGGAAGGGTGCTGATGGAAACTAGGAGATTCCTCTGCTGAAAATTTCTTCTTTCTGTCTAATGGTCTGGAAAGCAATTGATGCCTCAGGGTGAATTCATTCTCCAACTCTAGCATGAAATACATCATTTTCTGAGAGCACTGAGCTGCGGGTAGCTGATGCTCTCTCTGAAGGACTAGCTTCTTGGTTCAGAGCGGAATGTGAGCTTTCTGTTCCAAAGTGAGCCCTAACTAAACTCCCACCACGTCCGGAAACTACACAGTGCTCCTAACTCACGGGCATTATTGCATTCACAATAATGTGAAGAATATCCAAATATAGGACATTCGGCTAGCCAGAATGCTTTCACCGTTTTCTCAGTCTGGCCTTTCTCCATGGGGCAACAGTGGGTACCGGGAGTCGACCTCAGGACCTCGCACTTGCCAGCAAGCACTTGTGCCATTGAGCGATATCATTGGCTCTTTTTTTCCTTTATTTGGGTTTCGGGAGTCGAACTCAGGACCTCGCGCTTGCCAGGCAGGTATTTATGCCACTGAGCTATCTCACCAGCCCACTTCAATCATTCGTACTACTGTACACTACAGCAAGGGCACAGAGCAGTTGTCATATGCCAGGCCTCTCTTCCTAAACATGTTACTGGCTGAAAATGGCAGATTCAGCCAATCCTTCCAGCCCATGGTTAATGAAATCCTACAAAGTATAGGAATTTCTTTAAAACATAACGTGCAGGAGAGACTTTCTAAATTTAGTTAGGTGGATTTTTCACACAAATACACACACACAATCTCAAGCAAATATCTTCAATAAATCTATGTGAGAATCTATCTTCTATATTTGACAGTGCAACATAAATAGAATGGAATTTCTCTGTTATTTAAATAAACGATTACTGGATTTTTAGAGTAAGTAGGAAAATACATTCTGGCTGAAAACAATCTTTTCTTTTAGCTTAGCTTGAATCATTTAAATTTATTTTTTTAAATACTGTGAATGCAGTAATAAAATATCAACAGATCACAGAAAATTCCCAGAACTGTAAAACTATACTGTATGACCACAGTAGTAGATATGCGCCATTAGACAGTGGTCTAGGTCCCTAGAATGGACGACATTAAGAATGAACCTTCACACAAACTATGGACTTTGGGTAATAACGATGTGTAAATGAAGGTCAACAGTAGTAACAAAGGTGCAACTCTGATGGGGCATTTTCATAGTGGGAGAGAGGGTGTATGTGTAGAAGGATCTATATGTGAAATTTCTTTAACTGTTGCTCAATTTTGTGATAAAGTTAAAACATTTCTAAAAATAAAGTCTATTGAAAATGCTAACAAGTAAGCCATTCATCTCCCCACCAAACCTTAGAACTAAAGTGAACATTCTGCTAGGTACCAGCTAGTTTGCTTTGAGTTGTGTATGTCACTGCTTAATGTATCAGTGTTAGTGTCAGGCCGAAGTGGTGGCACCGAGGTGCTCATTCTGTATCTGCCACTCTGTTGCAAAAGGAACAAGGAAGGCCACAAGGAAGCATGGATAATTTAATAGTATCTATTCTGAGGCTGTTTACAGCTTATTCACTTTGTCAAGGACACTATCCTCTCCGTGAACCACTGGCTATTCAGAAAACTGGCAAAACCAATGCCATTTCTGGGAAAGAATCATACTCCTTGGTAGGAGCATGGGTAACATAGTTTGTAATATTTTTAAACTAAGGTTTCCTGAATGAACTTAAAGACTTCATGTGTATCCTTTGTTCCAGAGACATTAATAGAAAATGTTGATTGCTTCTGATTTCTGAATTTTGGGTTGAAGAGGAAATAGAGTCTGTAGATATAGCCATATGTAAAACTGAGTTCACTTATTGCATCACCAACTGGAGAAATTACATAGTTCTAAGTGTAGTATGCAACTAAGAACCATACCAATGGGGCAAGAGTATCTACATTAACTTTGAAGTTCTTTTGAGGAAACAAAACAGCTCCCATTCCCTTGCCATAGTGCTGAAAATGTATTTAGACATAAAGAGTGTGAAAGGCCTTGAAGTTGTATAAAGGTGTCAGGTTATATTTTGCCATTTCCAAACCTATAGTTAGGTGCTGCAATCGCCTTCACTCTCCTGAATAATTCTTCTACGTAGTAATACTCTAAACAGAATTTGGCAAACTACAGCATGCAGACTGAATCTGGCCCACCACCTGCTGTGATAAATAAAATTTTATTAAGACCCAGCCATGCCCATGTATGTATTTGCTTTCATACTACAGCACCAAAGTTGAATTATAATGGTAAAGAATAAACGGCCCACAAAATCTAAAATATCTGACCCTTTCCAGAAAAATCTTCTAAACACTGCTCTAGTACATGACATGAAAGAAAAATAGATAGAAAAAGAAAACATTTTAACCTCTTTTAGCAGTAAGTCAAGAGAAAAGGTCTTAATACACTGAGAAACAGTAATATGAATATATTTTTTTACTAAAAGAAAACTTCAGGCAAATTAACAGAGCTTATTTAAATAAAGAATGATTCAGGAATCAAGCTGCACCCAGTTCAGAAAGCTCCTAGACAGCTATTACAGACTGATTGTGGAAGTACGGTGCACCAATATCTTGATTTGTTACATCTAGGCCACTTGCATTACCAGTCATGTTCTGATCAGTTGGCTGCATGTGATTGGTTGAAGTTTGGCTCCTTGTAATTGGCTGAGATTTGCCTGTTTGTTAACACTCCTAAGTTAGGTTTTGTGTTTGCTTATTAACTGCTAGTTTGCAGTCTGTTAGGCAGGAATCAATGTACAGAGACAATCTCAGGTCAATATCCTTTTGTTCAGAAGATACAGTTAACAGTTTGGAAGTATAATGGCAATAAGAAGAAGAAACAACTGAAAGAGTGAAAACTGGTTACCTCTTCTGTAAAGTTAGGGAACTGCCATTTTAATTTTAATTAAAATATACTAATACTATTTATTATTTTGAAATAAGAATATGTACTATTTTGATAAATAAATGAGTATATAAAACAAGAAACAGCCGCTATCTTTCTCTGTAGCCATAATCTCCTTTCTATTCTTTCTCACGAAATTTCTAGAAGGACTCGCCCATTCTTGCTGCTGTGTATTGTTCTTCACTTTTTAATCAAGGAATTGTTCTTACCAATGTTATCAACGTCCTCCATGCTGGCAGATAAAATGAATATCTTCTATTCGCTTATTTCTTTCTCAGCACCCAACACAGTTGATTCCTTCATCTTTCTTGAAACATTCTTTTCTTGCTGGGTATGGTGGTGCAAAACCATATTCTAGCACTTGGGAGGCTGAGGCAGGGGGATCACTGCAAGTTTGAGGCCAACCTGGGCAAAATAGTGAGTTCAAGGCCAACCTGACCTACATAATGAGACCTTGCCTCAAAAAACTAAAAACAACAAAAGAAGAAACACTCCTTGGATTCCAACTTTCCTCTCTCACACAAACTGTCCTTTCCCACTCTTCTATGCAGGTTCTTCTTCATCAACCCAAACTTTTTGGGTCACTTTGTCTCGGAGATTGATCTAGTCAGCATCATCCCCCTATGAAATTTTATAAACACCCACCAGTCTGGACCAAATCTTACACTTCACTATTTACTTGATCTCCCTGTGTGTTTTTTAACAGCTGTTTCAAGCTTGCTATGACTAAAATCAGAACTCTTAGTAACTTTCCACACCCCTCACTCAGCCTACTTCTAGTCTGCTGCATTCATTCACTAAAGCCCCAAATCCAATAGTCACTTTTATTTCCCCTTTTTTCTTCTAATTCCTCTAATCATTCATGAAGTTCTATCCATTTCACTTAAAAATGCATTTCTAATAGTTCACTTCTGTCCAAATCCATAGCGAATTTCTTTTTTGTTTGTTTGGCTTTTTTGTTCGTTTGTTTTTTGTTTTTGAGACAGGGTCTCACTATGTAGTTCAGGCTGGCATTGCACTCACTGTGTAGCCCAGGCTGGCTTTGAACTCATAGCGATCCTCCAGCCTCAGCCTCCTGAGTACTGGGATTACAGGCATGTGCCACCAAGCCCGGCCTTTTTTTTTTTTTTTTTTCTGGAATGACCAACTTCTTAATTCAACAAAACATCATATCTCACCTGGTAGAATATAATAGTTTTTAAGTGCTACCAGCATCCACTACTGGACCACCACCATTCATTCTCCACACAGTAGCAACACAGAAGGACTTTTAAAAAATAAACTAGACCATCTTTGATACATATTAATGGTTTCTTATTGTTTATACATTAAGCTCCAAAGTTTGTATAACAGTCTCCAAGACCTTGCAGGATTCATGGAATTTTGCCTCATCTCAATTTTTTTCTCATTCATTGTGCTCTAATGTCACTGGCCTACTTTCTACTCTATGAACAGTTCAAACCTTCTCTTATCTCTGGAGATTTCCACTTGCCTCTCCTATGATGCTTTGCTCTACTACTACTACATATGGTTAGATCTTTTGTATCCTCAGGCACTAGTCAAGATTGCAAATCAAACAGTCAACAAAATGAAAAGATGGTCTATGGATTGGGAAAAAATGTTTTTGAACCATCTGACAGGTGGCTAGTATTCAAAATAAGAAACTCACACAACTCAGTAACAACATGTATATAAATAGTCGAGGACCTGGATAGATAGTTTCTTCAAAGAAGAGATAAAAATGACCAACAGGTACCTGAAAAGTGGCTCAAGGTTAATAATTATTAGGGGAATACAAATAAAAATAATAATCAGATATTTTACACCTGTTAAAATGGCTAGAATCAAAAACCATAAAGAGATAAGTGCTGGTGAGGGTATGGAGAAAAAAGAGCACTTGTACACTATTAGTGTAAATGGAATTTGATATAGTCATTATGAAAAACAGTGTGGAAGTTCCTCAAAACAATAAAAATTGTACTACTATATACTTAGCAATTCCATTGAAACCATAGCACATCTGATAGAGACATCTGCACTCCCATGGTCTTTACAGCATTATGCACGATTGCCAAGATATCGAAATGGCCTAAATCTACATCAAGGGATGAATGGATAAAGAAATTGTGGAACATCAATGGAATATTATTTAGCCTTAAGAAAGGAACTCTTGCCATTGGCAACAACAAGGATGAATCTGGAAGACATTATGCTAAGTGAAACAAGCTAGACATAGAGGACAAATACTGCATGATCTCATTTACATGTGGATTCTAGAAAAAATAAAAGGTAAAATATACAGAGAGAGAAAGGAGAATATTGGTACCCAGGAGTGGAGAGGGAGAAGAAATGGAAAGACATATATAAAAAGGTACAAATTTTCAGTAACATAAAATGAATAACTCTGGACATCTATGTTCATCAGAACTATAATTCATATTGTATAATGAAAATTTCTTAGCAAGTGATTTTTGGTGCTTCTTCCTCATACTTCCATTCACACACATTGATTATGAAAGGTGATGGCTGTGTTAATTTGATTTCTAATAGTAATCATTTCATTATACATATTTATATCAAACATCATGTTGTATACCTTAAATATATATAATATAATACAAATATATACAATAAAATACATTTTAGGAAGATTATATTTTTCCTGAGAGCAAAAGAGAAAAAAAAAAAAAAAAAAAGACAACTGCATAGCAAAGTAACCCAAAACTTAAGGATTTGAAATAATAATTTATTTTTTCTCACAGTTCTATGAGTCAGGATTTCAGCAGGGGCTCAGAGGAGTCATTTATTCAGTTTCATTTAGGTAGCTGCATTGAAAGATCCCAGAGCTTCACTCTACTGACACTGCGGGCCACTCCTGAAGTGAGACATGTTCCCTCAGAGTCTTAAGGAAGCATCTCAAACCACAAGATTAGCACCTAACATGGTGAAGAACTAGATACAGGTTAATTCAGGTGGATGAACACAGTATCTCTATCTCCATAAATATGTATGTTTATGTATATACGCACAAGTAAACATGTTTCTGAAAATATAAATATGTAAGATTCAAAGACAGGTAAATTGCCTCTCTTTGCAATATTTTACCTAGCTACAGTTGCTCTGTGTCTGTATCACCTCTGGGAATTTCAGAAAAAAATTATGTAAGATAGAAGAACTAGGCACCCTTGAGACCTTTGAAACCACTGAAATACCTCTAACTTCATCTGCTAAATATTATCAAGTGTCTAAAAATGTCTAAAAATTCCTCTAGATTCTGGACTTTCCATCTAGAAATCTGTTTAGGTCCCAAGTCTCCACTTAGTAATAATCAATACTTACCATGGACCAACATTTTGCTTCTATTTTCTTCAAACTCCACTTTGAATTGAGTATTGTCATTTCTATTCCTTATTTCTGATGTTATTCTATACTTGGTTTTCTTACAGCCAGATTCATTCTTCAGTTTCATTCAACTGCACATAACCTGATATTGAATGAAAGCCTTATTTTCCATTTGAAGCATTTCAACTATTTCATGTTGGACATCTAATATCCATAGCTGTTGAAACAATACCTGGTATGTGCCTCTATTTCCTCTGTCAATCAGGGACCATTCTACCAATCAGTGAGGCTGCCTCTCATATTTCTATATGGGAGTGTATTGGTCAGCTTTCCTGTTGCTGGTACGAAATATCTGACACTATAACTTAAAGGAGGAGAGGTTTATTTTTGTTCATGGTTTTCAGTTCATCATTTGCTGCAAAGGCTGGGCAGGGGAAAGCTGTTCACCTCAGAACACCTCAGAGAGAGAGAGGGAAAGAGAGAGAGAGAGAAACAAGAACACACTCTTCCAGGCTACATCCCTAGTGATCCTCCTCCAAGTCCCCACCTCTAACAGCACATTTTGCTACTGAATTCATCAATGAATGAATCCGCTGGTCAGAGTAATGCCCCCATGAACCAATCTTCAAAATACATGAGTGTTTTAGGAGACATTTTATATCTGAGCCATAATAGGGAATATTTACTAATTAGATGCTGTGGTGGATTAACAATCAACTTGGAACACCCAGCTGAACTGAAGGTTTTGAGGTGTGAAAGTCCCATGTGAGGATTGTTGACAACAGCATAAAAAGAACTGGAGGGGAAGATGGTGTGCTGTTGATTCTCCTGGAGAAGCTTGTCGCGTTGGTTTTCCTGATATGAACTTGACTGTTCTTATCATCATTGGAGGAGCTTGGATGCTCACTGTCACTGAGGATGGCTGCAGTTCTCTTCAGGGGAGCTCTAGTCCTTGCTTTGAGCATCACTTCCTGGCTCCAGGGCAGCTCCCTCAGCCTGCTGGCACAGATCCTTCACCCTGCTGGTGCAGACTTTGCAGCTTCCACCACTGACCTTTGAGCCTGCCCAGTGCAGGTCCTTGATACAAACTTGCATGACACATTGCTGTGGGCTCTAGGTCTTCAGCTGGACTTGTGCGGTACATTCTGTGAGATCCAGGCTCTCAGCTGGATTCTTTGGGTCTCTTGCTCAAGGACAGATCTCTTGCACTCTTCTGCATTTGACTTCTTGGATGAATATCATAAAATAATCCTATAAATTATGTGTCCTGTATTGTCTATTCCCTTGTAAACCCTGACTGCAACAGATGCTTTGAATTCATTTGATTGCCCATGATCTCTGATTCTTCAAGCTTGTCTGTCTATAATGTAAAATCCACATTGTTCATGGAAAGGTTAGGAAGATGGGGACAGAGCATCTGAAGTATCAAAATAGGGCTTTAAAGAGACACAAAACACAATTTTCATGATAAAAGGAGAGACCTACGAGTATGCAAAGCCAAAAATGGTGAAGAAATTATACACAGATATCCAAATAAGATAAGATTTTCAAATCAAGAACAGGCAAATATATTTTCCAAAATCTTGTAAGAATAAATGGTATGATCATCATTAAATGCCTTGGCCTGTCAATAGCATAATGATTTTTGTCCATTCCATTTGAAGATGTATTTAGTAGCATTTTTACTAACACTAGTGAAATTCTTCTTAGCTTATGCAAAGAGTATATTAGAAAAAAAACATGAGTTTTAGAATCAGAAAGACTTGGACAAGTTACTTAATATTGCTTGGAGAATGAGATGATTTCTAACCTAAGATAATGATTATCACTTTGTAGTCACTCTATAATTAGCAATAGTCATTATTCAACAATTCTAATATCCTTGAGGCCAGAGACTGTCTCATTTAGTTTATGTCCCTAGTGAGGAGCAAAGCACTAGCACATAAACACATGTTGAATGAAAGGGATGTTTGCGAGAACTTAGCCAGTGAAGGATAAATCCTAGTCTGATTTCAATTCGCATATTTTTCACACAATTATTGTGTGATGGACATTGTAGTTTACTTTACAATTTCCCTCTCTTGATGCTTAATTTGGGTTGGCTCTGCCCCAGTCTTTTTACTGTGGACAAATCTATTTGGTTTCCTGCATGTGGATCATGATTATGGCAGTAGACAAGTCTAATTATTTTCTGAATCTTGGGTCATAAATGTAACATTCATAACCCAAAATTATGTTTATTTTAGGACTATATCATGTTATTCTTCCAAAACTATTTATTCTATGCGTTATGTTTTCAGTTGCCTCAGTTATGTTTAAATAATTGCAATGATTCATGCAGATCTAGCCTTACCTTCAATCTGCCCTGCTACCCTTCCCTGTAATCAGTCCCCATAATCAGCATTTTAGTCCAGTGCTGCTCATATCCTTGTCACACTCTCTCATGGAGCTGGATAAAACCTAGATGGCTGAGGCCCTGTTCCAGGGATTCTTATTCAGGGACCATAAATCAGAGTGTAATAATTAGCAATTCTAATGCACTCTCAGCTATGATGCTTATGCTGCCAGGTCATGAAGCATACTTTGAGTAGCACTATTCCAGCCCTATGGTATTATCCAACTTTTTCCTGACATATAATTATTTTTCATACTACCACATCTTTGATTTTTTTTCCCTGTCCCTAGAATATCCTTACTGGCCTTTTTCTCTTAGGAAAATTCTGCTCAAGTTTGGCCACAAGTTCAGTGATATCTCCTCCCTAATGGTGTTTCTGTCCTGTTCTTTACTTCTAACATGTCATTCTTTCTAAGTAGCATTATCACTAATTTCTTTCACCTAAACACATATGAACAGTTTGCAGCTTATGCTTCTCTTTTTCCAGTAGATTGGTAGTTCATTGTGATCAAAGACTGTATTTTTTCTCCAGCCTCATGTTGCACGCACTAGGAGAGTTTTGGATACAAAGACATGTTTAGTATTTTTGTTCTTGATTACATTGTGACTAGTAGTTCTTCCATCTGCAGGTTAAACTGTAATTGCATTGCAACTTCTTACTAAAGGTTTTGTTTAGTTTTCCATTTGAAAATATACACCAGATGGCACAGGAAGGCTGCAGTTTAACTTTTTATGGGGACATTGGAGGTATTAGGTTACTACGGTTCACAGTAAGGATCTTGAACATTAGCACAGTCTAAAAATTACAATCCTCTTTAACAACCATGTTGTCTTCAGGGACTTTCAGCGGGCCAGGGGCATGAGTGACAAAATACCTTCAACACACTCTCCAAATAGGGAAGTTGTTGCCTGTGTGTAATGAAAGAAAACTGATCGAGTAATACTTTTCACTTAACCTATCTGAGCTTCATTTCATGTTAGGACCGATCAAAACCTGCAAACTACCTTGAGATTCATGGGAAGTTTAAAAAAAAAGAATGTCTCAAGAGTATCTGATACTGCTACTTCTGCTTCCTTGAGCTAGTCCATCAAGGAGATCTCAGCGTGCAGCAATAAAGAAGAAGGATGGTTCCCTCAAAGAGTTTCATTTGCTTGGCTGAAATTTCTCATTTGTGAATTAGCATTTCTAGACAGAAATAGGGAAGGGTTATAGGGAGCTGGGGGACAATCATGTGTATTAGTTTTATGTAATCATTTACCCTTTCTTACAAAGGGTGAGCCATCATATACTGTATATCTGTGCTTTCATAAAAACACTTGCGAAACTGAGAATTTAACATCCATCAGCAAGGATTCATTGTAACTGGATACTGTCACAAAATTTCCCCCCATATCCAAGTAGTTTACTAAGTTCTTCTCTACCCAAGAAACTCTATCCCAGGGGATTGAGTGAGGATTTTAGCCTTACTGGCTTGCCCAACCCCTATAGTTATTGTTTAATAGACTAACAGCATCTATTTATGTACAAAGAGCATAAATGTTTGGGAGACTATTATTTGGGGAATATTATTATTTTTACCCATGATGGAGAACAGAGATAATAGTTCAATGTAAAGATAAATTGTCTAGCAAAAGTCAAATGACCTTATTTGGTGTTGGCAACTTTGCTGGAAACATCAGACCCCAGATCTCCAGACAAAGCTTTTGTGATAAATATATAAGGGGAGTTTGGCAAGAAAACTGTTAGCAATTGAGACAGATCCACCTTTCATGGGCCGCAGGTCTTTTTTCATAGCACATGATCTTCTTTCGTTTGTGTGCTTGGTTCTCTCCCTTCCTACTGGTTTCTTCGTTTGTTCTTGCACATCTTCTCATCTCCATACTGACTTCTACTTTCACATAGCATTTGCTAAACATCATTTTGCCTTCAGCTCTGTTGCTTATTGCCAAATTCTTTCGGTGTTTTTTAATTCAAATTAATGAAGGAGTCTAATGTATTCATCACATGCTTCATACCAAATGCATAGGTCAGTATATGTTCACTTCTAACCAGGAAGAGGAGGAAAAGAACACATGGTACAAACCAGGGCTACCATTTTAGAGGAGAGACTGACATTAATCAGTCAGGTAAAGTACATTAAATATATTATAATTTAGAAACAGTACAGAGAATTTACATACCATTCCTATTCAGTCTTCCTATGAATATGGTACATTTGTCACAATCATTGAACCATTATTAATGCATTGTTGTTAGTGGAAACCTATACTACATTCCAATATCTTTCATTTTTATTTAAAGATTTTTTTCTTTGTTCCAGATATGTTATCTTTTTTGATAATCTTTATAGCTTTTAGAGGTACTTTGTAGAATGCCCCTCAACTGGGATTTATGTAATGTTTTTCTTGTTATGAAACTGGTGTTATGAATTTTGGGGAGGAGGATCGTAGAGATAAGTGCCATTTTCATCACATCACATCAACATGCTATGATTGTATCATACTTAATATCAACTTGTCACCATTGATATTAACCTTGAGGTAGTCCGTCAGGTTTCTCCACTATAAACTTACTCCTCGTTTCTTCCTTTCCACACTTTAGTGTTGTGAAGGACCACACTGTGTGCAGCCTACATTTAAGGAGTGGAGATTTATGATCCACTTGCTCTCAGCAGCAACCAGATTTCACTTAGCACTGCAAACATGATCTTGAAAGGGGTTAGAGTCTGAATGCTTGTGTATTCCCAAAATTAATGTGTTGAAACATAATCTCCATGGAGGTGGCATGAGGAAGGAGGGCCTTTGGGAGATGGTTAGGTCATGGGGGTCACTAAGGTCATTCCTCATGCATGGGATTAATGCTCTTATAAAGATGGCATTATGCCCTTGGAAGACACTGTCCTTTCCAACTAGGCAAAGGACATAACTGGAAGGCAACCTCTGTAAGGACAAAGCTATCATCAGAATCTGCTGGGATCTTGATCTTGAACTTTCCAGCCTCCAGAAATATAAGCAATAAATTTTTGAATGTTTATATATTACCCAGTCTAGGGTATTTTGTTTTAGCAGCCCAACTAGACTGAGGAAGAAGCGAAGTCTTCCTAGAGTGTGGCCTAGAGTGTGGCCACTAACCAGCCACTTGGGAGTTTGTTAGCAATGCAAAATCTCAGATCTCACCCCAAATCTGCTCAGTCAGAATCCACATTTCAATGAAATGTTCAAGTGATTTTTATGCACTTGAAGTTGGCAACCACTGCTATGCAAGAAAATGCAATAAGGGCACAAGCATCCTTGTGTTTTGATGGAGGGTAACTTATATTTCAACACTTTGAGCCTTCTATCACAACTGACAAAGACAAGACATAGGGAAAACCACTTCCTAACTGAACCATGAGACTAAGGGAAATGCATATATTGCTATCAGAAGTGTAATTTACTTACTAACTGGAAAATGACTACTACAATCAGAACTCAACCATTAAACCTTAGTTTCTTTTCTTGTAAAGCAGGCTGATTCTTCTTCACTGGGTTACACAGAAGAATGAATGCCAGGATGTAAAGCCCTGAACAATATCTGCTACATGGTAAGTCCTAAATAAATATTATTCATATGTAATTAAAGATTATTATTGAATTATTAATAATAACCATTATAATTGTATGAAATATATGCTCTGTAATAATAAGAAAACTATTTCTAGTTTCATAATTTATCTTACCATGATATGAAGTTTTATTTACCTATAAGCAAAAACATGTATTCTAGTGTAAGAATCCTCACCTCTTTTACTATTTGTTGTTGTTAAAATGCAGTTTTGAAATTCAAGAACATGAATCCTAACATCACATTGCATACAGCAAGTATACACAATTCTTATTTGTCAAAAAATCAAATAATTATGAAAGAATACAAGTAATTCCCTCCACAGCTTATAGAATCTGGGCATGTTAAAATGAAAATTAATGTAGCTAGGCCCTAAAGAAGATAGATGTTGTTAAGAGTATTTTAGAGAAAGCCACCCACATGGCACCAGTGTGTTCTTCTGGTTTCTTCTGGCAGGTGTGCTGCCCCACTCTAGTGGGTTTCCTGAAAGATTCCATTAATCCCCAAGTTGTGCCCTATGCCCTTCTGCCTGGGTCCCAGCTGCAAAAATACTTCAAAAGTAATACAAAAACTTTGCTGAGAAATTATAACTAGTTTTCATTCAGATCTTCAACTGTAGTTTTCATTCTTACCTGAGGTCATATTCTTCATTTGTGCTCAGATCTTTCAACATTAGCTTGTAAGTCCACTCAACTCCTCTTTTTTGTTTTGTTATATTATTTTTAGTATGCAGTTTAATACTTTGAAGGCAGAGAGAAATGGTTTTAAATCCCAGGTCCTCTACTTGCTAGCCCCTTTAGGGAGCAAGAGACATTTAGACTTAGTAAGGCTCGGTTTACTCATCTGTTAAATGGGAATGACATCATCTTCATAGGTTGTTGCAAGGATAAATTGCTGTCATGCATATAAAGTGAACAGTAGAGTGCTAGCAAGTGGAAAATGCTGATTTATTTCCTCTTTGAGATGCTGCTTTCTAAGGCATCCCTGGAGTTCATTACATGACAACCCTTAGGCAATGATGCTTTATTCTAACATCTGAGATGTGCCCCAGGACACAGCACCTGGCCCTGGCCTTAGGGCTTATCTTACTTGGAAAGAGTTTGTTGGGAGGGTACATGGAGAGCTTATTAAAATAGTTAAAAGTTATTTACCTAGTGACAAAAATTAAAAGTGAGAACTAGAATAGCTGAAAATATTCAAGATTTTAAAGTATTAAATATTATAAGATGATCTGTTTTTGTAGACAAATGTAAAGTAGCAGAAATCTTCAGTTTTTAGTACAGTTAAATTAATTGAAATTAATTAAATGAAATAAAAATGTAAGCCTGGAATATAGCTCAGCGGCACAAGCAACTGCCTGGCAAGCGCAAGGTCCTGAGTTTGATTCCTAGTACCAACAAAAAAAAAAAAAGAAAAGAAAATGTATCTCCAAAGGAAATGTAAAGCAGTGAGCCAGTAAGCATGTTCTTCATTTAATGGAGCAATCTGAGGAGTAATTAATCTAATATGAAGTTTCAGCTTTTGTGTGCAGGGGGAATGGGGCCCAGGGGATTGAACCTAGGGCCTTAATATTGAGCTACATCCTCAGCCCATTTACATCACTGAGCTACATCCTCAGCCCATTTACATCACTGAGCTAGGATGGAGCTTCCAATCCTCCTGCCTCAGCCTCCTATGGTGCTTGGATTACAGGCATACACTACCATGTCTTAGCTGTCTATGAAGTTCATTTAGAGCTTAGCTGTCTATGAAGTTCATTTAGAGCAGATAGACCACTGAGAAGCCATTCTGTAGTTTGAATGATGGGAACCAAAGAAAAAGTAGAATAAAATTGGCCTCTGTCACACACCGGGTTTTAGTGGTCAGCTGAACTTTCTTGCTCACTGCGTAATATCCTGAAATGCAGCCTTGTCAGCTCGGATACAGCAGCAGCCTCAGTTTGATGTGAGGGGGTGCCTGCCATCCTACTCATCTTTAGTCACCTTTACTCAAATGGGATGCTCCTGAATCTAGCTTGGGGCCAAGGGACTGAGAGCCAAAGAAAGCAATGACACCACCTTTGCCCACACATACCCGGTTAAATAGTCCTTTGGCTTTGAGAGCCTGTGTGTTGTAACTGCTGATTCAGGAATGATTATAGAGGAGAGCAAACATATTCTAAAGAGCTGGGTCTTTCTATCACCTCCATGCTGGCTTGGGCCCTGTCTGTTACTTTGTGCCTCATCTCAATGGGATGTGACCACAGTGGCAACAGTGGGTGCCCAATTGGCCATCCATGTGACTGAGTAGCCTGGAAAGCCAGCACTTGGAATGATTTCTCAATTATCTCATAATATCCACTCAGCATCTGTGTGGGTAAAGCTTGAATTGTCTGATCCCTATTTCAGTTTCCTGACCATCAATCTAGAGACATCATTCTCTTATTTTTCTGGTTACTTGCTCCTTCTTTGTGAATAATTGGTTTGTTTGAAATAAAGTAGAAGAAAGAATTAGAGTAATGTCTGCTGATGACCAAACTAATATTCTGTGAACAATGCAGGTCTCAGCACATTTTTAAGCTTAGTTTTTTCTTAGAATAGTTACAATGCAGAACATCAGGAAATACTTGCTGTTCTGAATATAGATGAATAAAGCACTGGAGTCCATTGCTCAGAGCCAAGATGTTACATTATTTAAATAGAATCCTTTTCTAGAAAGACATAGATGGTAATGGAATTTCCTCACACTACAGTGCTGATTAGAATCCAGGAGTTCAAATCAAGTGCTATCCAAAATCTCGCAGGTCATCATATAGTGAACAGTGTAGTACTAAGTGACAGACAATATTCTCCCTACCATTCTAATGCAATCAATTAGTTAAATGTGAAGATTGCTCTAAATATATAAGTCCCTCCACAGTTGGTCCATTCAGGGTTGACTGTACCCTTTCCTTTGACCATTCCTTTTTTTAAAAAGTATTTGCACCCTCATCTCTTTATCACAATTAAATTTGGGCCTTACAAGCTGAGTTTTCATCCTAGCTATGCCATTTACTGTGTTTCATTAAACAAGTGGCCTAACTTCTTTTGAACTAATTTCCTCCAGTGAAACATGAAGTCTGGCAGATGGTGGCTTCCAATAACTCCACCCATGCCTGTATGCACACATGCCATTCGTCACATCAAGAGGTGGAATTTATTTTTCTCTTCTCTTGAAACTGGTCCTACAACTTGCCTTATCCAAGAGGATTCAGCAGAAGAAATGCTGTGGCAGTCCCAGTCTGTGCCTTAAAGGGCCTGACGGCTCTGTTTTGCTCTTTTGGAACCAGGCTATTCTCTTGGAGAGAGAAGACACGTGGGTAGAGTACCACGTAGAGGAGAACAAAGCACCCATCTGGGTGCCAGGACCAAAGTCAGGCATGTGAGTGGTATTGTCCTGGTTTCACCAGCTCCAGTGCTGCTCAGCCAACATAGTTCACCTGTGTTTCAAACATCATAAGCCATCTCAGATGAACCTTCTCTGAGTTCAATCCAAATTTCTGACCCACAGAATCATAAGCAATGAAATAGTGCTGTTAGTTTAGAATAGTTTGTTATGTAACAGAGGCTAACTGACACAAGAAGATTATGGTATTTCCCCCACTATTATTAAGAATTTTTGAAAATCAAATGAAATGGTAAATATATAAGCTCTTCTAAACTTATAAGTAGTTTCAGTAGTTTTACATTAAGATGTCTGGAGCTTGGTGTATAAAATACTTGTACCCTCTACAGTATCGAAGGCAGGAAAATAGAATGGATGTAAGCGAATGAGATGCCTGTTTTTATGAAGATGATAATAGCTAGCATTTTTTAACCACCTTCTTTGTGCTAAGCAGTGTGGTGGCCAAATCACAATGCCCTGGGGGTATAAGGTAGCCATTCCCTTTTACAATGAAATAATGGACCAGAGATAATGAGTGTGTCACCAAGTCCATGCAACCAACAAATGGTGGAATCAAGATTATACGCTTGAAGACAAAGTCTTTCCAATATGAACTACATACATTTTCTACTTTTCTACTGGCTCCTTCACAGGTAGAGAAACACTCAAAAATAAAAGTGGCACAGTGACTAAGCAAACACAAAGAGAACACATTTTGTGTTTTTTAGCTTTTCCATCCCCACTGAGAATCTTCATTCTGCTCCTTACTTGTGTCTTAAGCATTCTGAGTTTAACAGAGGACAGTATTATAGAAAGCACTGGAATACTGAAGACATACTAAGCAACCAACTACCGTGCATGCAGATGTCTGGACATTGACCTCCACAAGTAGATGCCACAGGAAGGAACTCACAAAGGTTCGTAGATGAGCCAGTGATGTTTGCATCAACAATGCTATTTTGACAGCCGCTCAACATAATTTTAAGCAAATAGGTAAATTAAAGTGAAGAAATGAGCTAATATCTGGTGCAGGTGATCAATGAGAACTGCTGAAAGGATCTTAGAAACCCTCTCTTTGTCTGGATAAGATAGTTTCTTATGAATTAGTCTGATACATACCTTCTTTCTCTGTAACATTGCAATCTGAAAATAATTAATGAAAGGTCTTCATCAATATTTGTAATCAAAGCATTCTTGCACTGCTACACATAAAAGAGGATATAATTTTCATGACTAAGTCTTCTTGGATTTGAATTCCATTACCTCGTAACTTTAGCCCTGCACTTTTTTCTTCTTCTTAGTAAAAGCAGTGATACATTTTTTCAAATCCTTCTCAGAAAACTGTTCAGATTTCTTTTTAAACTGCTCTGTGTTCAACTATAGTTATGCAAAAAACATTCAGACACAAAACAAAAACAAGACATTTCATTCTTTACACATATTAGAAAATCCATTTTGAACTAAGTCCTTTGCCAGGATTCACAGACATAAATTTATTTTCTGTGCTTCCTGGTCTGAAATAGCTTATCCTCTTCAAACGTTTGCCAATATTCAAATTCATTTTGCACAGAGTATTTTAAAACCAGGTAACTTAACTGATATTAATCTTCTGTATGAAGGCCTTTCCTAAAACACCTTTATTTTCTGCTTTTAATTATTGCAACCCATGGATACATTCAGGATCCAATTTCAAAGTAGCTTTTCAGAAAGAATCCGATAAGGTGCTTGCTGCAGATGTAAATAGATTTGTATAACTGAGGTTAGGTAGCACATTTCATAGATAAAAGAGGGCTGACAGCTCCTCCACATGCCAGCTGTTAATTAGTGTTTAAGGAAGCCACATGAAAATAAGCACTTTCAGATAATTGCTTTCAAGAGTATTTCAGGTGCTTCCCTTATAATTCATTTAAATCTACATGATACTAGGTGCTGTCGGGAGACCATAAAACAAAGAACAACAACAAAAAAGAAATATTTCAAAATATACACTCTAAAAACTTAAACCTCTATTTGAATTCATCACTAGATCCTTTTAAACTAAATTTGTCAGATGAGTCTGTTTTCTTGTGTGAGTTCTCAAAGCTATTAAAAGGAGAAGATATATTTCCTCTTTCGAATTACTGTGTAATATGATTTGAAATGGCCAGTCAATGAAAATGCACTTAGAAAGCAAAACCAAAGTACTGAAGGGATTGAACAGCAGACAGATGTGACGGTTCAGATGACAGGAAAAAGAAAAAGGAAAGGGAACTAGAGTAAGCTAATCCTACTTTATCTCAAATTTTATTGACAATGAGGGCTGTGATTTAAACAGATGCCCATGGATGCATTATTTTTGCACCATAGAAGGCTCAAAAAAATTTTAAAGTACATTTAAAAGTTGAAAGATGTATCAAGATCTTGATTTTTTTTCTGGCTTACAAAGAAAATTAGAAGATTTGTCAAGAGTTGGTCAACCCCCTCCCTGGCATAAACAGGCCAGAGCTGTGTGAAGTTTGCTTCTTTAGATGGCGCATAGACCATCTGATTTGTTGGAGTTCATCCCAATCCCCTCATGGACATATATTACTGGTCTGCCCTCCATGAACTAGAGCTGACGCCCTTGCTTTGTTTTCTCATAAATGACTAAGATTATCAAGATAGGAGCATGATAATTCCAGGATTTCTAGAGTGTACTGGAGACATCATGCTTATCCCAAGTATTCCCCCAATTCATTCTTTCTTATTTAGGTTTGCTGGCCAGTCTAGGCCAGTCATTGTGGTAGTGCTGCTGCTAAGGCTGGGGCTCTGATAAGCTAAATTTACAAAGAGCTTTTGCCGTGAATCCTGATACAGGTACAGTTCCTGCCAGCCCATCACCAAAAGCAGCTTGATGGGGTCGAAAGAATTTGAAGCCCTGGAGCACTTCTTGCATTGGAAGGCCAGAGAGGCAATCCCATCTGCCATGGGGCTGCCTCCCCTTGGTTATTTAATCAAGGATGCAGCAAGAACCTCTCTCCTCCTTAGTGCTCTGCTACTTTCTGTGCTATCATAAGTCCAACTGCTTAGCCCATAGCCCTTTGGACACTGAGCTGTCTATCCCAGCCCACACAAACCATGCAATCACCTCTTCTAGTTGCTTCAGCAGCTCCCAAATAGCAAGGCTGGAGGGATTTCCATTGCATTAATCAGTCTGAGCCATTTTTTCTTCAACCCATGAGAAGAAGCAGCTGCTGCCCTCTCCACACTCACCCCTATTTGAAGTCATGAACTGACTAAACTGCCCTTCACTGCACACCTCCATGTGCTGATTATTACCTTACCATCTCTCAGCCTCAAACCCACTCTTCTAGTATCTGCTTTGAGATTTTGAGGTTGGCACTGCAAACCATATCTATCAGTCAGGATTTAATTGGAAAAGCAGAAATAGGAGACAAATTACACACATAAATGCACACATACACAGGCATAAACACACATATGTATTTTTTAATATACTTATTGTAAGAAATTGGCTGTGTCATTATAGGGACTGACTGGGCAAGCCCAAAGTCCAAACTCTGATTCTTTCTGTCTCTGTCTCTGTCTCCGTCTCTGTTGCTGTCTGTCTCTGTCTGTCTGTCTGTCTCTCTCTCTCTCTCCCTCTTTCCCTCTGTCCCTTGTGCCCCTCTCTCACTCTCTCCTCCCCTACTTTCCTCAGGAAGCCTCAGCTCAAATTTTTAACTAAAATATCCTTTTTAAATTTTAGTCCACTTTGTAGTTAATTATGATATGTCAATTTGACTTCAGTAAGAGCCACCTGGTAGATTAGTAAAGCTCTGGGTGTGTCATGGACAATGACATGTAGGCCACAAACTGAGGAGAGAAGACCCACCCGAGATGTGGGTGATGCATGGGCTTGTAGCCTGACTGGAACTGAATAAAAAGGGAAAGAGGAAGGAAGTCTTCCCTTTCTTGTTCAGAGGAGCTCTGGTTTTGCCATTATTTTGGACAAAGCCTGAGTTCCTTCAGGCTTCCAATGCAACACATCCAGCCTTCCAATGCATCCAGAGCCCTTGGCTTTCCAACACAGATGTTCACTGGATCCTCTAGCTCTCTATATTATATACATAGATTTTTGTACCAAGAATGGTGCTAGAGAAACAGAATTGTAAGGATGAATTTTTCTATTTGGTTTAGTGGTTTCTGGAGTTGGCTCTGTAATTAGATGAGATTTGAAATTGCTATGATGTATCCTGATAATGTGAATAGTACTGATAGTCCATGGTATGAATTCTTTAAAGCAATATGCAACACAGATACATTACTTACCCTAATTCACCACTTGTGAGATACATGGAATTTGGTGACTATATGCAATACTTTTGTAATATTTTTGTAAAAATGAGAAATACAAGGATGCTGGATTGTTGCTTTAATATCCCTAGACAAACCAGTAAATGAAAATCATGAGTTCCATACATGTATAAACAATTTAAGGATTTGTAAATGGGAAAGCAAATTAATAAAGAAAAATAGCTCGAAGATTCAAAGTCCGAGTTCCAGACATGCATAAGGAACCTAAGTTTTCTCCCAAAGAAGAAAACCTTCTGTTTAGCTGTAAGGCCGAGGTTGCAGAAACCCAAACTTAAGCCCTCATCATTCAGTTGGCTGAATTACAGCTTAACTTTAGTGCTCAGCCTCAAGAGTATCTGAAGTGAATATGAGGGTTGGAAAAGAATGAGATTCCATAAGTTGGGATGGAGATGTTTGGGAGAAACACAATCAGGCTGAGGACACTGAACTCAAAATAATCTGATGAGATTATTTTGCCAGAAGAAGAGATTCTGCCCCCCTCAGTGGAAGAGGCATTCCCACTCCTACCCCTGTGATGTGGGCCTCTCCTCCTATACCTGAAGAAACTAATCCGGTGCTGCCTATAGAACCAGTAATGACTGTCGCTGATGCAGTTACCAAGCCAGACCATGCTGACACTCCTCAGACCCACCTTCACCACCCACTTATGCTTCTAAACCTAAAACTAGGCTCAAATTTCAGAAGGCTCCTAAAGGTGAGCTATACAACCTGACCCATAAGGATACCCACTATACTTCCAAAGAACTTCTTGGACTTTTTAGTTCTTGCAAACAGAAGTCTCAGGAACAGGCATGAAAATGGATTTTAAGGGTGTGGGATAATAGTGGAAGAACCATAAACCTAAACAGGTTGAGTTTCTTGACATTGGCCCATTAAGTAGATGTAATGTTTTAGTTCATGGAGTTAAAAAGGGTGTAAATAGTTTATGTGGATGGTTGGCTGAAGTACTGATCAAAAGATAGCCTACTGTGAAAGAGCTAGAGATGCCTGATTACCCTTGGTTTACTCTCAATGAGGAAATGCGAAGGCTCAGGGAAATATGAATGCTGCAATGGATTTTTCAGGTAAAATCATGATCCAGAAAATGTACCCTTCACTCATATTTTAAGAAACAGATTTATGAGGGGAGCACCAGTATCTTTGAAGACCCTTGCCATTGCAAATACAGAGAAAACTCTGTATTCCAGAACTTACAGTGGAGACCACAGTCATTCAATTGGAAAACTTAAAGGCAATGGGTTTAATTAGGTACCAAAGTGGCAGAGGTCAAGTGTCTCAACTGCCAAAGACAAGGGGTGCATATTTGCTTAATTGGCAGCAGAAGCAAAGCAATGATGATTGGAATGGTCTGACATGTGTAGACCTATGGTGCTGGCTGATTAGTTATGGTGTTCCCCAAAGTGAAACAGACAGAACCCCTACTAAATTTTTACTGTATTTACATAAGCAGAAAAAATTTAAGGTAAGGCCCGGTGAGATGGCTCAGTGGCGTAAGCGCCTGCCTGGAAAGCATGAGGGCCTGAGTTCGACTCCTGGAACCCACATATAAAAAAAGGGCCGGTGATATCGCTCAGTGGCACGGGCGCCTGCTGGCGTGCGATGTCCTGTGGTCGACCCCCGGCACCCACCAAAAAAAAAAAAAATTTAAGGTAATAAACAGAAAGATCTGCCCCAAATTGTAGCAACAGAATCATAGTCCCCAAACCACTTCCCAGATTTGAGCCAGTTTACAGACCCAGAACCTCTTGAAGCAAGGACCCTGGTGCACCACCAAGAAGTTATACTGTCAGTTTCCTCCCTTCTTTCCTCAAAGGAACCTAAGGGTTTTTATCAGGGTAAATGTACACTGGAGAATGGGAAATGATCAGACATTTTGGGGACTACTGGACATTGGTTCTGAACTAATGCTAATTCCAGGAGATCCAAAATGGCATTGTAGCCCTCCAGCAACAGTAGGCAAGTCTGTGGAAGTCAGGTGATCAATAGAATTTAAGCCAAGGTCCAACTCACAATGGGCCTAGTGGTTCACCAAATTCAGCCTGTAGTCATTTCCGCAGTTCCAGAATGCATACTTGGAATAGATATCCTTAGTATTTGGCAGAATCCTCACATTGATTCTGATCTGTAGTATGAGAGCTATTATGGTGGGAAAGGCCAAATGGAAGATACCTTACTTGGGAAAATAGTAAAACAAAAATAATATCACATTCCTGGAGTGATTGGAGAGGTTAGTGCCACCACTGAGGACTTGAAAGATTCAGGGGTGGTAGTTCTCCACCACATCTCCAGTTAATTCTTCTATTTGGCCTGTGAAGAAGATGGATAGATCTTGGAGAATTGTGGTAGATTACTGTAAGCTTAATCAAGTGGTGACTCCAGACTCCAGTTGCAGCTGCTGTACCTGATATGGTTTCCTTACTTGAAAAGATTAACACATCTTCTGGTACCTGGTATGCAACTATTGATTTGGAAAATGCCTTTTTCTCCGTATGTATGCATAAGGCACACTGGAGGAAATTTGCTTTCTGCTTACAAGGCCAGCAATACACCTTTATGCAGGAAATATTAGCTGGCCAATTTTGTGTCACAACTTAGTTCACAGGGATTTTCATTGCTTTTCTCTTCCACAAGGTATCACACTTGTCCATTACTCTTACTACATTATGCTAAATGGGCCAAATGAGCAGGAGGTAGCAACCACTGGAGACTTGTTGGTAAAGCATTTGCATGCCAGAGGATTGGAAATCAATCCAACTAATATTCAAGGTTCCTGTATCCCAGTGAAATTTCTAGAAGTCCAGTGGTATGGGACATGCAGAGATATCCTTTGTAAAGTAAAAGATAAATTGTTGTATCTGGCCCCTTCTACAACCAAAGAAGAGGCACAACGCCTAGTAGGCCTATTTTGGATTTTTCACTTTGATGTATTACTTCAGTCCATTTACCAAGTGACTGAAAAAGCCAATAGTTTTGAGTGGGGCTTAGGGCAAGAGAAAGCTCTGCAAGAGGGCTGGGCTCCTGTGCAGGCTCCTCTGCCCTGGGAGTGACATGATCCGGCAGATCCAGTTGTACCTGAGGTATCAGTGGAAGATAGGGATGCTTTGGAGCCTCTCGCAGGCCTCCATAGGTGAATCACAGTGGAGGTCCTTAGAATTTGGGGGCTCCACCATCATCCACAGTTATCTATTCTCCCTTTGAAAAACAGCTCCTGGCCTGCTATTGGGCCTTAGTGGAAACTGAATGCTTGACAATGGACTCCAGGCTACCATGGGACCTGAGATACCCATCATGAACTGGATGCTGTCTGATACACCAACTCATAAAGTCGAAAGTGTGCAGTAACGGTCCATTATTAAATGGAAGTGGTACATACATGACTGGACTTGAGCAGGACCAGAAGGCACAGTTACATTGAGAAGTTGCCCAAATTTTCATGGTTCACACTTCTGTTATCCTGCTTTCTGCTCCCGAGCATGTGTCTATGGCCTAATGGAGTGTACCATATGATCAGTTGACAGAAGAGGGTACGATTAGGGCCAGATTTACAGACAGTTCTGTACGTTATTCAGGAACCATCTGGAAGTGGGCAACAGAAGTACTGCAGACCCTTTCAGGACATCCTTGAAGGACAGTGGTGAAGAGAAATCTTCACTGTGGGCAGAACTTCAGGAAGTGCACCTGGTTGTACATTTTGCTTGGGAGAAAAAAATGGCTAGATATGCAACTATATACTGATTAATGGGCCAGCGGTCTGCTTGGATAATCATAGATTTGGAAGGAACATAACTGGAAAACTGGTGACAAAGATATTTGGGGAAGAGTTATGTGGGTAGATCTGTCCATGTAAGTGAAGGGTGTGAAGGCATTTGAGTTCATGCAAATGCTTACCAAATGGTGATTTCAGCAGAAGACTCCATTACTCAAGTAGATAGGATGACCCTTTGTGTGGATAGCAGTCAACATTTTTCCTCAGCCACTCATTGCCCAATAGGCTCCTGGTCAAAGTGGTCATGGTGGTAGAGAGGGAGACTGTGGGGTTCCTGACATGGACTTCCATTCACCAAGGCTGACCTGGCTACAGACACTGCTGAAGACTCAATCTGCCAGCAGCAAAACTAACACCGAATCTCCAATACTGTATCATTCCATGGGGAGATCAGCCTGTGACCTTGAGGTAAGTTTATTACATTTAACCACTGTCACCATGGAAATGGCAGTGCTCTGTCCTTAACTGGCATGGGCTATTATTCCAGATATGGATTTGCTTTCCCTACACTTAATGCTGCTGCCAAAACTACCACCAGTGACTTATAGAATGCCTCATCCACTGTCATAGTGTTCCACAGCATTGCTTCTGACAAAGAAACACGTTTCATAACCAAAGAAACGCAGCAATGGACTCATGCTCATGGAACTCACTGGTCTCACCATCCAGAAGCAGCTGGATTGATAGGTGCAGTGACCTTTTAAAGATACAGTTACACTGCCAGCTAGGTGCCAGCACCTTACAAGGCAGGGGCAAGGTTCTCCACAGGGCTATATATGCTTTGAATCAGCATCCAGTATACGGTACTATTTCTCTCTTGCCAGGACTCATGGGCCCAAGAATCAGGGGTACAAGTGGAAACAGTACCACTCATTACCCCTAATGACTCAGTAGCAAAACTTTTGCTTTCTCTCCTGTAACCTTATGCTCTGCTGGCATAGAAGTCAGTTCTAGAGGTGGGAAAGCATTTACCAGAAAGCATAAAAATGATTCTATTGAACTGGAACCTAAGATTTTCCCCTGGTCATTTTGGACTCCTCACACCTCTGAGGAAACAAGATAAAAAGAAAGTTATAGAATTGACAGGAGTCATTGATCCAGACTACCAAAGGAAAATTGGATTATTACTCCACAATGGAGGGAAGGAAGAATAAATTTGGAGTGCAGGAGATCCCTTAGAGCTCCTCTTAGTATTACCTTGGCCTGTTTTAAAATCAGTGGAAAACTAAAACAACCTAATTGAGGCCAGATTACAAATGGCCCAGAACCTTCAGGAATGAAGGTATGGGTCACCCCACCAGATAAAGAACCAAGACCTGCTGAGGTGCTTGCTGAAGGCCTAGGGAATACAGAAGGGGTGGTGGAAGAAGGTAGTTATAAATATCACATCGCCAGTTACAGAAATGAGGATTGTAATTGTCATGTGTATTTTTTCCTATTTTCTTACTATGCTTGTGCTTACATACACATATATTAAGCAGATATCTTTATTTTTTTGTAATGTAATGTTGATAGAGTTAATATTGGTACTTAAGTATTGTTAAATCTATGTTATAATGTTTAAATTATGGAAAGTTATGAGGAGAATAAGAATCACCAATGAAAAACTGTGTCTTCTATCCTGGGGAGGGAATTAATATGTTTCCATTTGCATGCAGGATAGTTGCATATGTTAGGTGTAATTATAAAACATACTATATTTGGAGATTAAGTGTCGTTTATGGAGATGTGTCTGGTTGTCAAGATGACAAAGGGTGAATTGTGATCATTAAGTGTGGCATGTCTACTTGACTTCAGTAAGAACAACCTAGCAGATTAGTAAAGCTCTGGGTGTGCCTGTGGATAACAGACATATAGGCTGTAAACTGAGGAGGAAAGACTCACCCCAAATGTGGGTAGCACCAATCAACAGGCTTGTAGCTTAGACAGAATAAAAAGGGAAAGAAAAAAGTCTCCCTTTTCTTAGAAAGAGGAGCTCTGGTCTTTGCCATCACTTTGGACATTTGTGTTCAGTTCCTTCGGGCTTCTAGTGCAGAATCTTCAGTCTTCTAACTCAGACCCTTTCATTTTCCCGTAGACTCTGGAGTCTGCAGTGAACTACAGACCTTTGACTTTCAACTGAATCCTCCCGCTCTCAATACACAGCCATTTTGCCACCTCTGATTCTGCAGGCAGCCACTGTAAGCCTGCTTAGTAAATCCTTCAAATACATATATATTTTTAAATATTAGATCTGTTCCTGTAGTGAACCTTGAGTGATATACCCATTTCATTTAATGAGTTAAAAATTAGATTCTATATAGCTTTCTATATTTAAAATGACTACACAGATACATAAAAGCATTTATATTTGTTATTACTTAGATTATTATAATTATTAGCACACATTAATTACACAAATTAATTGGATTAATTATAATATTTCTATACATGAATATAACTACATTAACTATGTCCATCAATCCTTTATCTACCACTCTTATCCACTCTCCTCCCAGGACATTTTCTGCTCTGTACTTATCTCTCAAATCATCTGTTGTTATTATTGTTGTTTTGTTTTGTTTTGTTTGTTTCCATATATGAGAGAAAACATGCTGTATGTGTCTTTGTCTGATTTATTTTGTCCAGCATGATATTCTCCAGTTCCATCTATTTTCCATTAAGACCAACTAAGATTACCCAGGATTATCCCTTTACTGAAAGTCATCTGATTAGGGACTCTACATTTGCAAAAACTGCTTCATAGTAACAGCTACCTTAATATTTGACCAAATAGTTGAGGATCAAGCCAAGCTCATTCATCAATTTGACACTTATACACACCTTTCTAATTTATACTTAATCTTCAAATAAAGACACTAAATAAAGTCAAGTTGCTGCCTTACATGATACCAATATCCTGCAAACACCAAAAGCATGCTAACCATTTTCCCAGAAGAGGATGCAAAGTTGTTGGTTTATATTCAGTCTTCTCATTTTCCTTTCATATCCTGTAATTTAAATTTTGAAGTTGGCTGTTACTAACACATCTATGTTCCTGAACTCATTCATAACCTCCATTTCTTTAGTTGTGACCATTTTGCTTATACATTCATTGAACAGGAGTTGCTGAGGGAAAATGGTAACTGATATTCACAGAATGGGTCCTTTGATCCACTTGTTCACTAAAATCCTCAGCTATTGAGCATTCTTATGGAATATAAATGTTTTCACACTTGGAATCGATGCCAACTTGGAGAGGTCTATCCACATATATTTTCTTCAGAGGTCCTTGGCATCAGTTTTCTAATTTTATTCTCTCCATGTTATTGACCATTCACCCAAATTATTGGCTAGCTTATTGATATAGTCTCATACATCGGGCTATTTCTCCTTCTGGGCAAAAACAGCACTCTAAGCTCTGCCCATAGAAGGATTTCACTTCTCTAGTATCCTAAGGATGTAACATCTGTTTATTTTCTGTGAATCTCATGAGTAGCTGCTAAACACTACAGATTTCTGTGAGTCAAACCATTCTGATTACTTCTTTAGATCAGCTGTTCACACCCACCTCTTCTTGGCCCCAACAGCACACAATCCTACTATCTCCATTGGGTTTAGGGATCTCGGGCAAAAGCAGTGACTCCCACAGTAATTTATGATCTATGGAGAAGAGTGGACACAAAACTTTTAAAAGATTCCTTATAAATTTATTTCTCAGCCATAGGAATTTTATGCCCTCTATGCCTCTCAGGATGGGAAAGTAGATCTTACACACTGTTTCTACTCTAACATTCAAATTGTCCTAAGTCACTGAATTTCCTTCACCGTATACTAAGACCATTTTGACATTGTGGAATTGTTGCAAAATAGTACAGTATTGGGTTCCTTACTGTAGTCAAACATCCCTAGTCAGGGGAAGACTTTTACCAGAAAGCTCTACAATAATTCCATTAAACTGGAAGCTAAGACTTCCCCCTGATCATTTTGGGCTCCTCATGCTTCTGAATAAACAAGGTAAAAAGGGAATTATGGTCTTGACATGAGTGACTGACCCAGACTACCAAGGGAAAGTTGGATTATTATTCTACAATGGAGGGAAGGGAGGATATATTTGGAGTGCAGGAGATTCCTTAGGGCTTTTCTTAGTATTACCATGGCCTGTTATTAAGGTCAATGGGCAACCACAACAGCCCAACCCATGCTACAAGTCCATTGGCGATAGTTTTGGTAGAAGCATTAAGTGCAGAGAAGCCAAATCTATATCTGAAATGAGAGTCTATGCCAGTAAGATTAAAGCACTGCCATCCTCAGGTATTTCTCATCCCTTCGGCTAAAATATTTATTCCAATTGCCTCACGTGCCCATGTTATTAAATTCAGCCTTATCCAATTTTCTATTTTTCATCACAATCCCATATCCTAAATTATTCCATTATTCCAAACATCCCCTAGATTTCTGTCTGTGTAATCAGGAAAGATAAGGGCATGCAGTTCTTTGTGATGTAAAAGTAAGTCTGAGTATCTCATCCCTTGACTCCTGCTGGGGCTTGAATGTACTTCTGTTTCTTAAAAAGAAAAAAAAAGTGAGCATCACAGGAGTAGTATTCCTGAGGAGGATCCGCAGCGCCTTGTGGGGAAAACTCATTATGAATGGTTTAGGCAAAGGAGGGCAGAGCTTCTCAGACAGAATCAAAGGACCCTTTCTGCTGCCAGAGGAGACCCACAGAATTTGAGGGTTGAAAATCTTCAGCTTCATCAAGATATTTTCATATGCTTCAGTTCCAATGTTCAGGTTCCCATTCTTTCATAATCAGTGCCCGCACTTTAGCAGAGGAGACCATAACTGCAGGCATGAGATTTCTGGAAACCAAATCTATTTTTTCCCCTACCAGACTTGCTTGGGCCTTTGAGTGAACAAAACAATGAGGTCAATAGTTAAGCAGGAAAGTATCGAGAAATCCTACTCTGAGTCCTGCTCTGACATCATTGTCCAGTTCTTAGGACAGGGTTAGGACAAGAGTTTCTATTTTGAATTGTGCCTAAGCCCCTTCACACATTTACAGTACACCCCTTGATAAACCACTAGAATTTTGACTCTATTAATTAGAACTCTTCTGTATTCAAGGAACAGAGCTCTAACTTGAATTCACTCATGCAAAAAGGTGTCAGCCATCCAGGTTTAAACATGGAAAGGAGAAGCATGTTTCTGGACCCAGAAAAATAAAAATCAAATTCATAAAGCCCTCACAACACCTTATGTCCTTCAACTATTTTTTTCTGTCTACTAGGTTGACCTTTTCATACTAGTTTTTTCTCCTTATCAGGGGATGTGTTCATAAAAAGGTTCAGATTCACTCTCCTTACAGCTCAATGACCGGAGGGGAATGGAGCTTTTAAAAATATAATCCAGACAGTAAAATCCAAGTGTAGCATCTGATCTTGTTTAGATTTTATACTAATCCGTCAGGCATTTTTCTTAGGGCCCATGGCTTAATTTTAATATTAGTCTGAATTGGTCACACATTCATTTTTATGTCAAAGACAGACTTGGAAAATAAGAAACACCATAGGTGTAGCAACTCATTAAATGGCATTAATCAATAGACAGTTGATTAAAATCTATCTTAGCATTCACCTAGTTTCTTGAAGGACTATCTATTCCACACATAATGTTCTCTTCATCTGTGTTTTGGGAATTTTAATTCAGTTGAACAAGCATTGATTCAGGCCACCTATTTCATGTTATTGGAGAGGAAGTCTGGAAATATGAAGATAAATAATTCATGTGCTCTGCTCTTAAAGAGCTGTGAGAGCCACTTTTATTTGTCACTGTGTTCCACGACACCCTTGATTTTGTGTCTAGCAAAACATCCTTGTTTACTTCATGTGGCTGAATTTGATTAATTTCCATTTTTGGCAAGTATTTTGATCTAGTACTGGACTGCCTTTTTAAAGTTTATATGTCATATTATTTGGGAATAGGAAATGGGCTTTACGTTTTGGGGCAGTCCCAGCCAGCTGATAGTGGCTGCTTAGACAGCTGCATTAAGAAGAATTTTGAAGTTATGTTTATGCTTACCAAGAGAGGGATATAAACTGATTAGCAAGTTCCATAATAAATTTGGAATGCAAAAGCAAACATTCTACTGATTTCAAATTTCTGGCCTGATATTTAGTGCTTGGCAATGTTGTTAATTGATGTTATTGTCTGAATATCGGTATGCATTTAGCAAAAAAAAAGAGAAAAGAACTTTGTTGCTCATTATCAACAAATAATGACATATGGAAAATATATATATATGATCATAAATATACATATATATTATATTTGCAGTTGCATATATAGTTACATTTATTTTCCCTCCCACCTTCTCCAATATAGAAAATCAGTAATAGATTTAAAACACTATCTGAAATTAGGGGGCACTTTGAATGCTTTATGTATCAAGAAGAGGGAAATAACTAAACACTTAGAAGAAAAATTAGCCATCCAGGATTTAATTGAAGAATTACATCAAGCTCAGAAAATACCTCTGGCTTAGGTTTACAGAAACTGGAAATATTAATACATAAAAATAGTTTGCAGTATTGCCAAGGAGGCAAGAGATTTAGTTGGTATTAGTGAGAGGGAAATAATGCTTGGTTCAAAATAATCAGTGTCCTTCACTAACACTGTGGACACAAGTGACTGACCACGGTCAGATTTTTTTCATCAACTTCAATAGAAGCTTTTCCCCTTTTAGGACTCAGAATGATTCATTTGGAAAAAATGATAAAGGACAATTGTTGGGCAAACTCTTTTGTGTGTGGTTAATCAGAATGTATCAGTTGAAGGAGCAGAGCACTGTGGAAGAAACAAAAAAGCCAAAACATTTAGTTTTTAGTAGATTTGAGGTGGCCTCCTCACTATCTGATCATTACAACATTTAAACTGTGTTTGTAGTTATTAGGGTTATTGAGAAATTTTTTTCAGGAGGATAAAAGAGATGCTGATTTTCCTTGGCTATTTGTGGCTACATAAAAGAAAGGAAAGAAGTGAGTGAAAAGGGAGAAAGATTAAAAAAAGAAAAAAAAGGGAGAGCAAGAAAGAGAGATAGAGAAAGAAATAGCCTGTCTGAGCCAGTCCCAGTTTGCAGATTTTGAAGGCAATATTTTGCATCATGGAGAAAAGCATCTTGCCCTTATACCAGCAGTAACTTTTTATTGTGATACAGTTGCCATGGGGATGATGTGCTGGGTTGTGCCACTTTATCATCTTTCTCTCACATGTTCTATTATAAAGTGAGTACTTGGGATTCTAGACCATAAATATGCATCCACAAAATGTTAATCTGTAAACTAACCTGCCAACCAACTTCAAAGGAGTAATCAGTTCTCTAAATGGCAGGCTGCATTTCTCCTTTTTGAAAACAACACAGATGAAACAGCAACTGGGCAGGCACTGGCATCTGTAATTAGAGAGACTGTTTCCTTTCCAGACATTGTGGCCTTTGGACCAAAGGAAGAAAATGAAAAGCAATATAAATTGCTTTGTCAAGGAGTGAAATTTACTAATGATCTACCATGTTACCACGTAATATGCAATGTTTCTGCCTAATCCTTTGAAAATATCTTCTGAAGCTAGTCAGATCCTTTTTCAAACCTATCGGGAAGAAATATCATATATAAATGAATCTCCAGATAATACCTTACTACATGTATTCAAAAACAAACCAAGTGCTACTCAGTAAAACTCAGACAAATTGCAGGTGACATCCCTCAGAAGTCCCCTACACCTTTTGAAATCACCAATCAACATTTAGAGCATTTTCTCAGGGCTTCTGTATGAATCATTCACAACTAAGCTGGAATTCATGGAAATAAGAATTTCACAAATATGACTTAAAATCAAACTTATTTGTACTAACTGACCCATCTTGGCTGTAGACTTGTTCCTTCAAGCCAATTTACTTTCAGACGTCATCTGTCAGTGCAGACAACATTGTTGAATTGGACTTGTTAATATTTTCTATTAACTTCAACTTAGCGGGCCGGTGAGATGGCTCAGCGGCTTAAGTGCCTGCCCGGCAAGTGTGAGGGCCTGAGTTCGACTCCCAGAACCCACATACGAAAAAGGGGCCGGTGATATCGCTCAGCAGCACGGGCGCCTGCTGGCGCGCGAGGTCCTGAGGTCGACCCCCGGTACCCACAAAAAAAAAAAAAACTTGAACTTAGCAGCTTTTCACTACCTACCAGTGTCCTCATTTAATTGGTCTATTCTGCTGTAATTATACTGTATGTCAACACCCCCTTTTGAGGAAGGCACTGTATCTCATTATATCTTGTTAAAGAACATCTGGAAAAATATCCATATGAAAATAATATTCTAATAATCCTGGTATATTTTTATTTTATTTTCCTTTTAAAATTTATTTTTAATTGTACATGTTTATGGTATACAGTATGATAATTCAATATTGTGGAGGACCACCTGGACAGCTCTCCTTAAAAGAAGAGCAGTTATCTCCATTTTGGCTAAACCTGGCCCTATTTCCATGTACTGATATGTGCAGAGCTGGGTAGGACTTTTCCTCATCCCTTTAATTGGCTTTAAGCAATGCAAATTGGTCCAGCTGAGGTGCTGATGTGTAGTCTTCGAAGCAAGGTGACAGGTCAGTGTTTCCCCACCCCTGTTGTTCCCAAAACACATGGGTGAGCCTGGCGGGATGGAGAGCCATGCTCCATGCTGTCAGCTGGGATCGAGCCTCAAGAAAGAGACTATGACTTCCCAGGGCATAGAAGATTACACATCAGAGCTAAAGCACCGACCCTCAAACATTAGATACTATCTTGAATTGTGTTATTCAGATTACTCTTTCTGCATATCCTTCCCTCTGCATATTGCAAAGGTGATTTCAGGCCACTTACCTAGCCCAGCTCATGGTACTCATGGACTTTCAGCCATTCTCACAGTCACTCATCCCTGAGCCACTCCCCTCCTTGAGAATTAATAAAACCTGGGTTTGGCCCTGGGTCAAGGCCTTTGTTCCAGTAACCACCATCTTGGCTGGACTTAGGATCCCTTGGCTCCTCACAACTATAAATATGCTTTAGTGTCTTTATTCTTGCTGTGTGTTGCACTGGAAGTGGTAGATTGAAATTAACTTGCTAGAAGTCCAATAACTTTTCCATGGGATTACAAATATAAACTTCCTGGACCGCGATGAGGATTGGAAGGGCTCCCTATACAATACATTTATAAACAGGTAATAATCAAACCAGGATAATTAACATTTCCATCTCCCTAAATAGTTACCATTTCTTTGTTTTAAGAACATTCAAATCCACTGATTACATGCCAGACACTATACTAGGTAATGACAATTCAAACATAAGAATTACCTAATTATTGTCCATGGAGCATTCAATGTGCATATTGTATTAGTTATGACAATAAAATAATTTATGTAAAATAATTTCTACTTTTTGAAAATATTTAGTAAAATCCTTCAACAGACAAAATATAAGTATTGAGGTACTGACTTAAACACCACAAATTATTTTTCACACCCGTCATCAGAATGTGAAGTTTATTTTGCTATCCCTTGAATTGCAATAGAATATGGGATAGTGACTGGGGCTACTCCATCAAGTGGCAATTTTCCTCCTTTCCACTTTGGTGGAGAGATTGGTGCCTGGGTGGTTCCCAGCTTTTGAAGTCATCCTGGCTCCCCAGGGGTCCAGACATTTGAATGAAGGAACCATCTTGCGTATTTAAGCCCCAACATATATTCTTGGAACAGGAATAACCTGTTCCTGCTGTGCTGTGCCTCAGTTTCTGCTCTGTAGAATCTTGCGCATGCATGTGGTAGTTTGTTATGCAACAACAGATACCCAAGGAATTCTATGGCTGGCAGAACCAATTCCAGGTTATTTTGAAACTGGTTCCTACTGATTCATTTCTCCCAACCTCAGGAACTTTACTTGTTTTTAGGATTTCCTGACTCTATGTAGTTATTGTCATTTCCAATAAAATGTTTGCAAGTTGCCTTTGTTTTGAATATATAAAGTGTCTATTAGCCTCGAATATCACACTTTGCCAGAAGGCAACACTGTCAAATTCTAACATAATATATCCCACTTGGAAATCACCTTAAATTTGAACTTAATAAAACAAGGCATGGAAAACTGAAAGGAGCTCAAATGAATTTTTAGAATGGGAAATATAATGAGAAATTAATGCTATGAAGCACAAGAATTTGCTATTTGGAATGATTATATACACTTAGGTATTTTTATTATTGGTATTACTGTTACCCAGGGGGTCTCAACTTTCTTATATGTCAGAATTACCAAGAGACCACATTAGAACAAACTGCTGAGCCCCAGTGTTTCTGGCCCAGTGGATCTGAATGGGGTCTGACAATTACACTTACTGCTGCTACTCCAACACCTACACTTTGGGGACCACCGTGCTTGCTTTGCTTGGCACATATGCTTCTGTGATGATAGGCATAGTTCATTAATTGCATGACATTCTCTTGATGAGTCCTGGAACCAGTACATTACTGGAACAGCACCAATTCATTTTCATTGAAAATCAAGAGAAAACCTATTTCTATGTAAGATAACCCTAGAATCCATATAACTTCTCTATCAGATTATTAATGCTATCTTGTTCTTATATTCTTTTTTTCTTTCTTTTTCATAATTAGTATGACAAAATATTTAATTTTCTAATTTATCAACTTTTGCTCAATAGATAAGACCAACAAATCTATATCTGGCCTCTCTACAGCATTGTCTAAGAAATATTAAGAAGTATAAACAAAAAAGTAGTTGAATATGCCTGTTGTGGTAATTGGCCACATCCAAGCAATGCATAATCACAAAGAGGGAAATAGAAAGTTTTTTTCCAAGGTACATTGGCTAAGCACCAGAAGTATTATATATAATCACATACAAAAGTTGTTTCATAACATTCATGTAAGTTTGAAGTTTGGAGGCTGTACTTCTTTTGCCTATAAGATATTTCCTTCATCTAATAGCTTCTGCTCTTTTAGTGGTCATTGCAAATTTTATTCAGTTTTTCCATGAACACTCTGGAAACATAAATTTAAATTGAGTAAAATAATATCTGCTGCTCAGTAATAAACAATTTCATTTTCTTCTTATAGTGTAGTTGAAAAAATGAACTGTTAAAACTGCTCTGATATATTTTCTTCAGAGATGTCTCCTCTCTGAAGTGCAAGTTTTTGTTTTTGAAATACTTGAAGATTTGGAGGCATAATTTCAATCTTTACACCTGAAAGTTTTGAAATAGTTGTATAGTTGTAATTTCACTCCGATGATAAACAATGAATGATGGCTTTTAGATTTGAAGAAAGTCTCCTTTGAGCAGAAATGAGATATTTGAAAACATCTCTGGTTTTCTTTTTAAATTCTTCAGAAAGAAATTCAGTAATATCTGGTAGGTTATAAAGAAAGAAACTTTCTCCAGCTCTCTCAAAGGGAATGTAGAACAGACCAACATGAATACATGAGATGGCATTTATCAACGTTCCCAATGTTTGCGTATACCCCAGATCTCTTTAATTACACGTAATTGTTAAAATGAGGTCGACAAATGACTTTCTTGACAAATTACATAGCTTTTTCTGTATTGTAGCTTTATTCTGTTTATATTTTAGCCAAATTGTTTTCCAATACAACGGTGCAAAGAATTGGTTGTACTAAAGATATTTTTGGATTTAATTCATGTAAGAATAGCTAATAGCCTCAATGTATTGAAGGCTTAATAGTCCCTTATACTTTACTATCTGTCTCATTAAAATTTTACAACAAACTGTGGTGGGTATTACCATCTCCATCTTGTAAATAAGGACATTATAATTTATAAAAATTAAGTGACTTACCTATGGTCAGAAAATGAGTAAAAAGTGAAGTTAAAATTTGAGTTCAGAACTTTCTCACTAGCAAAAAAATGTACTTTTTAAAATTAGTACATCCTCATAGTATATAATGTTTACATTCCTTGTGTGCAGTTGGTGAATATCCATAACACCTCTTAATTCCTTTCTTTTATCCCATTTCCCTCCCCCTCCATCTCCCCTCTCCATTTCCTGGTGGATGTTTCAGAAATCTGAGAGATGCACTCACACTCTTTCAGAAGAAATTAAGACTTCTTTAACAGGTTCACTGCACCGAAGTCTACTGCCTCTCAGAGAATAACTTCACCTCCAAACTGCTCACCTCTGTGTACAGTGACAGCACTGCTCTGAAAGTACAGTGGTCTTGGTTCCTGCTGTTTAAAACTATCTGACAGTTTCATGACATTCTCCACCCTTGTTGAGGGCATAATCATATATACTCAGATTTACTTCAGATAAGTTTTCTAAAATTTTATTTTGTTTATGCTGATCACAAAATCATACATGATGGCTGCTAAAAGTAAAAAAAATAAGATCAATAAAGAAATATATATTGTTGATAATAAAGAGATCCTGACATTCTAGTTATGACTTCACTCACACCCTTCCTCATATCCGTCCACATATAGATATATGGCATACATACATACAGAGAGATTAGATACAGACAGACAGACCGATGATAGATAGATATAGGTATCTAGATATCAACACACATACCTGCTTTCTTACTTGACATATCTTTTCCTTCTCTCCAAATCCTTTTATCTATTTTTTTTACAATAGCACTCCATAAAGCATTGTATTAGTTACTTTTCTCGTTGCTGAGACAAAACACCTGACATCCAAAGTTTAAAAAGGAAAGGTTCATTTTGGTTCATGGTTTGTAGAGGTTTCAGTTTATAACTGGCTGACTCCAAGGCAGGGTGGCACATGGCAGAGAGGCATGGCAGAGGAGAAACAGTTCATGGAAGGGAAGTAGCAAGCACCAAGTAACAAGCCCTCTTTCTGTCCCTTATGTCCTATCCAGGTTATCCACCCTTAAGGCAGGTAGCACTCTCAGCCAGGATGGGGCACCCTTAATCCTAGCATCACACCTTGAATCAATCCCAGCATCCTTGATCCCAGCACCACACACCCTAGATCCAGCCACCTCCAAAAGTCCCACCTATGGCTGCATGAGGCTTTGAAGGGAGATATAGTCACAAGTCATAACAAATATCTTGTCTGTTTCTTTAATCTCTTTAACAAACAGTTTCTCTAATTTGGGAAACCGGGGTTATCCTTGTGACACATTTCCTCTTCAGGTTTCTCAAGTCACACCTCCCACTGATATCCTCCATCAGTCATTCCATGTTGGAGCAACATCCCACATTTCTCCGCATGATTTTTCCTGACCAATGAAGCTCCTCCCCTTAAACAAACCCTGACTTGTTTAAGCCCATGGTCCACCTGCCATCCTCTACCTACCTTCCCTCAGAGCTACAATTTCCCTCCTACTCCCCATCTCATCTAGGCTGCAGCACTTCTCTCCAACTCTTATCATCATTTTGGGCAACTCTCCTATCACTCTAGTCCATTGTCCCCTATGCTTTTTCCCAATCTAATTTATCTTCTAACATCAATTATCTTAATCACACACATTGTTCTGTGATCTGAGTCTAATGACAGCACCAAAGTGAGCCTACATATCTGTTCTGCATGGCAGTAGGTGTCGATTCAATCTTCTGATTGCCTCCTAGTATTCATATCTTCTGGACACCCCCAGTCTTTAGTGAATGCAGCTATTTTTCTTCCCACTGTCTGAGGCAAGTTCTGAGTGAAAAACTGCACAGCTCATTAGCTTGTCCCCAGTGAGACTTACAAGGTCTTAGAAGTCACTATTACAACACTGGAATTTACTTTATGTAAAAATTAGAGCGAATAAGTGACATGACTTTATATTTGAACAGAATCACTAACGGCTCTGTGAGAATAAAATTTAGAAAGGAACATATTGAAGCAGGGATACTAGATGGAAGGTATTTGCAATTGTGTGAACTAGGGAGAAGGTTGACATGTACCAGAGTGGTACCAGTGAGGAAAGGGAGAAGAGGCTGGCACTCCTTTAGAGTGTGGAGGGTCCATGAAGCCGTGGTGCTGGAAGTCACCTGGGGGAAGCTCCGGACCACAAACTCTCTCCTGCTCTCTGCAAAGGTAGATCAGAGAGTAAGAGAACACCATTTTACACAGATTCTTTTTTTAGTTCTTTCATTAATCACATTAAAGTCAGCCCAAGTTATCTTTCTGCCTCTAGCCTTTTTAAATTTTCTTTTGATATTGAACTTTTGTATTTGGTTCAGACATGTTTCTATCATGGTATATCTTTTGCCTGTAATTTTTCCACCATCAACCCAAACTTCTTTAATGCATATGTTTCTGAAATTCCTCAAGATTCGTATTTATTAATAGTTTCTTTCTTGTTTTTACAATGCTACTAGTAATTATATTTTATATTTATGTTAATATTTCAATAAGACTAGGTAAAGGATGGCTCATAAAAAGTCATGTACTTCTTCATTTTGACACATAAATTTCTCCATTGTTCCTCTGATTTCAGCCACGTCACAATACCAATATGTGCCTGGATGTTGGTTCTGCAGTGTAAAGGCATCTAGCTGAGGAAAATATGGTGGCAGTGTCCCTTCCTTGGGCAAACTCATATTCAATGATTTCTTTTTTCAGATTCTCAAGCTTGTTCTGATCCAGCATGCTGGTAAACTCAGTCCTGCATATCAGAACTAGATGGTTTTCCAGCATGAAACTCAACTTGAGAGCAAACTAAAAATGTTTGTGATATTAATAACATGAGAGAACCAGCCAGGGAAATATTTGGAGACCTAGAGTCTTAGAAACTAGAAAACAAAGACTTCAGAAAGGAAATGGTCAATGTTGAGGTCATCCTGACATAGAATTAGGGTGTTGCATCCAATTTAATAAAAGAAATCCTAGCTTCTTGTCCAGTGACAAAAGTATAGGTCCAAATTGTTGCAAAAAAGTAGAATAAATGGACTAGCCTTTCTCATATGCCAGGAGCAGATACTAACTCACTAAAATCCATGGACTCCCCTTGCCCTTTTTTATCTATATTCTTTTGTTCTATTTACTAAGAACTATTACATCTGCTGTATCTGCTATAAAATGCACAAAAGTCTGTTGAATCCAGTGGAAATTAGGGGACAAGAAACAACAAGTAATTATTGGACTGAATCAAAAAGTAGTTGCTCCAGTGTTTGGCAGAAGGAGGAAAGTGCAAAGCAGGGAAGAAATAAGCAAATTGTGAGTATATATTTAGAATTTGGATGAAAATAGAAGAAGTAGTTGAATGGGCTAGAGATGCAAGAAATGGAATAAGTGTGTTTCATTAGGAGGAGAAAACTGTACATGATTGAAAACAAGTGAGAGGAAACCACAGAGAAATTGCTAGAGAAGAATGAGTTCAGTTGAAGCTTGATCTTTGAGTAGATAAGGATGCAATTCATATCACCAGGGAGATCAGATTTATAAAAGGGGATAGAGAAATTTCATCTCAGGCTCTGGGTAGGCTCAGAGCTATAGAGGTAGCTCTATCTATGGTGGGGAGATGAAAAGGAAAGATAGATCAAACTATGCTAGATAGCTTTGTCTTCTGTGTGAAATATGTTCACTAGCTTTAAGTAATATGTCCCAGAAATTCATATTCTCACAAATGGCATTTAAATGCTTCTATTAGAAATATACACTTGTTATTAAAAGACTGACAGAGAAAAGGAACTATCACTGCAATGTGGGCATGGCCTGTCAGAATGGCCTGGGCAGCTTTGATGAGAGGGAACCAAGCTGAAAACGATAGGCTGAGAGGCTGCACAACAGTGGCCAGGGCCCTGTGCACAATACTGTTATGTAATAGGACCCTTCTCAGTTATGGAATTGAAAGTAGCTGCTATCTGGGTTTTGTTTTTGGATCCTTCTGTGAATTGGAACCAGGAAAGAAAGAAAGAAATCTGATAGCAAAGATTAGCCAGGCTTCTGTCTAAGGAAGTCCAAGTATCCAAAAGGGGGACTCATCTTTGGAATCAGAGAATAAAAGAACACCTTAGATACAAATAACAATGCAATTAATTGATAATTAATAAATGAGTAAATTATTGAATGTTATAGGTTATTGACAATAAATGAATACATTAGTGAATGTTATAGGTTAGGAAATATTAAGGGCTAATAAAAGAATGAACAACAACAAGAGAAAAGAAGGAAAGAGAAGAGTAAAATGGCGTAGTATAAAAGATAATGCCCCATCTGATTCCTACAATATCTGATCATTTCTAATGATGTCAAATCAAAAGCACGCTCCTTCTCCATGTTAAACCACCTGCCCTGTTGCATGCATTCAGTGCTCAGTGTGTGGCTGTTTCATGCAGGGTGCTTTCTAAAATGACATTTTTCATGATTGACTGAAGACTAGACAAATGTATATTTGTCAGTTCTCAGAAGATGCTTGCAGGAGACATTCCAGCCTTATCTTTGCCCACCTTTTCATCGTAATAAGGACTGATTCATTCCACACTACTAGCTGGAGAGTCCCTGAGTCAGTGCTCTGGAGACACAGCCTACTTCCAGGGCGTGAGGAGCAGCATTATGAACTGGGTATTGATGGCCAGAGTGATTTGCTCAGTTTCTCAGATCCACTATTCTGGTGTAGAGTTTTCATTTTGAGGATTTTTCAACTAATTTCTACAGTGGCTGTGCTTGTCATGTCTTATGCATCATCTGAAGACTTTGTGTTATTATTTCTTTGTGACAAAGGAGCGGCCTGTTGGCTTCAGGTGCCTAGCATAGCATAAAAAGGCTGGGAATTTGATGATGAAGATGATGATGCCTTAACTGTTGTGCTTATGAAAAAAATACCTTCTTTGAATATGAAAACAGAATGTAAAATTAAAAAATAGTCCTCATAGCATTTATCTCACTGGAGATAACAAAATAGTTGATAAGAAGAAATGGCAGATTGCATAATGGTAAAATCTACAAACATGAAATAACATGGGTGAGAGTGGTACTTAATTGTTGTGTTTAGTCATCTTTTTGTCACTGTTATAAAATACCTGGAGAAAACAACTTAAAAGAGGAAAGTTTTATTTTGGTTCACTATTTAAGAAGTTTCAGTCCATGGTCTGCTTCTTCCATTGTTTTTAGGCATGTTGCAAGGTACAAACATCAAGGCAGAAGGGCATGGTGGAGGAAGGCTGCTCACTTCATGGTAGCCAGAAAGGGCAAGGAGGGAGGGAAAAAGGACAGAGGGAGAGAAGGAGGGGAGGAAGGAAGGAAAGAGAAAGAGCGGAGCTGTGAGTAAGAGGGAAAGGAAGAAGAATACAAGCAAGAGTCAAACAATTGGGGAAGTTGATGAGATTCCAAGTTCCCAATCTCAACTTCCATAGGTAACTCTTCCAGAATAGTTAAAAGCATTGGTCCTCAGAGGAGGCAATGCCGAAAAAAATGGAGTAGAGTAAGGGTTTAAGAAGCAGATCTGATGCCTCATCTCTCTGAGTATCCGCACACCGCTCTTGAGTGCCTCCTACATCTATCTCTAATAAATCTTTTACTTGTCTTTCTCTTTTTTTTTTAAGAATAGACCTGAAAAGGACCAAACTTTTTAAAAAAAAAGTTGCAAAATTTCAGTTCACAAAAATAAAAATAATGCAAATTTTGAAATTTGTTTTTCTTACTACAGATTTATACTTTATCCAGGTTTTTGTTTGTTTGTTTATTTGTTTTTGTTATTGTTGGTTCTTTTTGATCATGCTGAGAATTAAACCCAGTGCCTTGTACATGCTCAGTAAGTGCACTTTATGTTCGAATTTAGTTAGAGTTTATTCTCAAGTTACAGTCTCCTATTGCTTTCAGTTTGGAACATGTTACTTGTATGATCTTTGTTTTGTTTTTGTTTTTGTTTTTGTTTTTGTGGGTACCTCGGGTCTACCTCAGGACCTTGTGCATCCACAGGCGCCCATGCCGCTGAGCAATATCACCGGCCCTTTCTTCGTATGTGGGTTCTGGGAGTCGAACTCAGGCCCTTGAGCTTGCCAGGCAGGCACTTATGCCACTGAGCCATCTCACCGGCCCACTTGCATGATCTTTGAAAGCATAGAAGTTTGTTATTTATTGCTTAGAAAGTGGGAATCAAAAGGAAATCTGAAAAACAAATCATAAATTGTGGCAATTACTGGAATTAAAGTCCAGAGCAGAGAAAGGTCAAGTTCTCATGAACACTAATTGTAGGTTCTAAACAAGCAACAGAAGAAACAAAACAACCACAGAACCATAAAAGAGTAAGAGACCTCAAAGCTCATTTATTCAAATTTAAATATTTTGTTGATGTTACAACAGAAGCAGGAAGAAATGAAATTATTTGCTTGTGTATATCTAAGCTCTGGGTGAAAGGAAGGGGACACCTGTAGCATCAGGGACCATGACCACCCAGGAAAATGCTGGATCACTCGTGAATAGTGAGGCCCAATTCGGTGTTTAGAAATGGCTCAGATTGGGATGCCACTAAATGATCCAGGGGCATGGGTGCAAAAAGAGTTATAAAGCATGGTAGAGAGGCGTTTTGTAAAGAAGTCAACTAAGACAGAATCTTACAGCAAGCATCTATCCCTGACATTCCTCCAAAGTTAGAAAAAGGTACTATAGAAAACATTCCTAAAATTCATTTGGAACCAGAAGTGACTCAGAATAGCAAAAATAATTCTCAGCAACAAAGGCAAGGCAGGGGGCATTACAATTCCTGACTTGAAATTATACTACAAAGCTACTGTGATAAAAACAAAATGGTACTGGCCAAAAAAAAAGAAAAAACAACAGACCCAAGGATCAGTGGAACAGATTAGAAGATGCAGAAACAACTCCAAACACACTCAGCCACCTTATCTTTGACAAAGGAGCCTAACACATTCACTGAAGCAAGATAGCCTCCTTAATAAATGGTGCTGGAAAAACTGGCTTTCTACATGCCAAAGACTAAAGCTAGACCCATGTCTATCACCATGCAGTAAACTAAAATCGAAATTGATCCAAGACCTAAATATTAAAACAGAAATGCTAAGTCTACTGGAAGAGAGAGTAGGTAGAACTCTTGAAGATATAGGTGTAGGCAAAGATTTCATGAAGAAAACCCTGATTGCACAGGAAATAATACAAAGAATTAATAATTGGGATCTCATCTTATTAAAAACCTTTTGCACAACAAAAGAAATCACCAACAGAGTTAAAAAACCACCTGCAGAGCGGGAAAAAATCTTAGCCAGTTGTTCATCAGACATAGGACTAAAATCTAGAATGTATAAAGAACTAAAAACAAATTAGACCCAAATTTAAAGACTCAATCCAAAAATAGGCATCTCAGATGAATACACACTTCTCAGATGAAGAAATACAAATGGCAAATAAATATATGAAAAAATGTTCAACATCACTGGTTATTAGAGAGATGCAAATTAATTCCATCTCACCCGAGAAAGAATGGCTATCATCAAGAAATCAATCAATAACAAATGCTGGAGGGGTTCAGGGGAAAAAGGAACCCCACTCCACTATTGGTGGGAGTATAGAGTGGTGCAATCACTATGGAAATCAGTGTGGAGATTCCTCAAAAAAATTACGATTAGGGGTTCCATTTGACCCAGCTATTCCCCTTCTGGGTATCTTCCCAGAAGAATTAAAAACATCGTACCACAGTGATATATGTGCTCCCTTGTTTATAGAAGCACAATTTGTAATAGCTAAATCATGGAAACAACCCAAATGTCCATCAACCAAGGAATGGATAAAGAAGATTTTTTTTAATATAATGGAGTACTACTTGGCCATGAAGAAGGATAAATTTGAGGCAGTTCTGGGTAAACGGATGCAACTTGAGACCATACCCTTTAGTGAAATAAATTGGACTCCCATGTGTAAACATTACATTGTCTCCTTGGTGTGAGAAACTGAAAAAGTAAATAAAGACGAAAATGTACAATAGATATTGTGAAATGGGAAGAAATTGTTCAAAAGGAAAGAAGAACTAAGATGGAGGAAGGGGGAGAGGAAGGAAAGGAAAAGGGAAAAAAAGATTAAAAAAAGAATAAAATGGAAACAAAGTTTTGTAAATAGGGAGGGGAAGATGAGTTGAAGGGAGGAAAGGGGATTGGGAAAAATAGAGAAATCAAAATATATCATGTACAGGTACAAATTCTTTATGATGGATATGATCATTATGTATATCTAAAATGTAGCAATAAACTTAATTATATATTGAAAAAGCAAAGCTAGGAAAAGGTACTTATTTCTAATACTCATGAGTATCTCCTGCTTGAATCAGTATATGGGTAAAAAACAAACCCATGAATTTCTCTCTATATGACATTGTCATAAAGTCAGCCTGCCAAACTAACATTATAAGAGCTTTCTTATATTCCTCACCTGACATGCAATTTATCATCTTTCATAGTAAGATGAAAAACTAATTCAGTGTTATTTATTACTAGCAAGCCATTATGTAAACTACATTTTATATTATACACTTGCAATGCAATACAACTTACAACTGCAAATGATATAAATGATACAAAATGATACAAAATCTAACAGTAGTAAAAAAAACAATTGTTAGTGAGACCTGTTTTAATAGTAATAATGATAGTACTATTTTAGTAACCTTTTGTTGACAGTTTAGTACACAATTCCATAAGATAAATCTAATTACTTGAAACACTTTTGAATGTAAATAAGAAAATAACCAACTAAATTGATCAAACAACTAGACAGAAAAGCACTACAAAACTTGAATAACTATCAGCTAAATTGAACCAACTGACACATAAAGAATACATAATGACTGTAGAATTACCTTTGCCAATACAGGAACCATATTTGTCAGTTGTTTTCACATCTTGCACATGCAGAATATGAAAATAATTATGACGTCTCCTAAAGAACTGGAGAGGATTTGGAAACTTTGACATGGAGCTTGGTGAAAAATACATTATTAAAATTATATAAAGATGAAGAAAAGTAAAATGAAGAACTAAGGATGATAGTAAATAGAAAATTTATGTAAACTTTGAAATACATTTTTTATTGTAATAAGAATCTTGAGACAGTATTAGCTCTGTAAGTTTTCTGTAACAAAATACTACATATCAGATGACTTCAAACAATGGAAAGTCATTAGGAGACTTGAAGTCTAAAAGCAATTGTTAGCAGGGCTATCCTCCTTCTAGAAGATATAAGGAAGAATTCTTCCTGGATTCTTTTTGGTTTCTGGTACAGCCAGAAACCCTTGACATTCCTTTGCCTATAGAAGCATCACTCCACTCTGCTTCAGTCATTACATGATATTGTTTTTATGTGTCAGTGTGTGCAAATACCTCAATTTTTAAGGGCTCCAGGCACTGGACCTAGGGCCCACTCTAATCCAAAATAACCTTACCCTACCTTTATTACATCTGCAAAGACACTACTCCCAAATAAGGTCACATTCACATATCCTGAGGGTTAAGACATCAATAGTCCTTATTGGGGGATACAATTCAGTTCCCAATAGCATGTATGAACATACGCTTTCACATTGAATTTTATAGTAAAAGTGGGTAGCACAAAGTTCTTGATCAAGATTTTTTAATTTCCTGAAGTCCTTGAGGTTATGTTGAAGGGAAAATTAGTTTGCACAAGTAAGCGGTAGGGAAATTAGAACATTTACAACCATTCAACATTGAGAATAGTTGACAGTATGTAAAAATAATCAAATAGCTCTTCATTTTCCTTCATTCAAAATATAATGATTTTTTCATGATAATGCAAGTGGTTCTAGACTCCAATACAACACAATATTTTGAATCAAGTATCTGAAAGTGTTAAAGCTCTAAAGACAGTGCTCACATCGTTAAACAGTCATTTAGAATCTAGCTTGGACTCCACTAAAAGTGTCCATTCACACAAGTTGATAGAAGAATAGAAGAGATTCAGGGCTGCTGCCTAGAGCTGAGCCCACCAGAAGGCCTCATCTAGACTCTTCAACTCATTATTTGCCACCACTTGCTGGCTTTGGGATGTCAACTGCAATTCTTAAACACCTGAACTCATTCAGCAGTGCCATGGATCACTTGTCCATGGACAGCAGTGTGCTTTGTCATTGGCAGGACATTCCTTAATGGCATTCAGCATGTAATGGCAAAACAGCAGACATTGAAAGCAACTCATGTTCACTGACGGCAGAACCCTGCAATTTACCTTTAGACATCACTCAAGCCCCAGACGAGGTACTCAGGTTCTGTGATGATTAGCTTAGGGACCGTACCTGGCTGTCTCCTGGGCTGATGGAAAGCACCCTTTGTCCCACACCTGAAAACCAATTTCAGCATCCCTGGGAATCTCTGCTACATACCATCCAATTGAATAATAAACCACCTCAAGTTTTTCCAAGCTTCATCTTTGTCTTGATGTGGTAATTAGTTTAAAGGCTCCCATTTAAAAGTTATGTAATTTGATATGACAGCCTGGCTATGGGATACAAAGACTAAATGAACTGTACACACATCAATTATTAATATGATGATGACTCTCAGCCCATCACTTCCATGTGTGCTTTTTACCTCACAGCACACTAGTGGGAAATGAATTGCTGTTATATCCCCTGGTTCAAGTGTGGGTGGAAAAGCCTCCATATACCTTGACATATGCAGTAGAGCACTTTGGAAGGTAGTTCTTTAGGATTCAACTGAAATGGGAAGGGATGAATATACATCAGTTCTTAATTACATCCCCTCAGCTATTTTGAGCTATGCTTTGGGGACCCATGAATAGATCATTTGTGAGCCATGGCTATGCTAGAGTTGATAGTGCTATGTGTATAAAAATCAGCATTTTCTATAGATCAGGCCAATTGTGTTCTCTAATTCCTAATGTAACCTCTACTTACAAATAAGTGTTCTTGTCTTTTTTTTTTTTTTTTTTTTGCCATCTTTGAAAGTGAATGAGAATATATTTAGCAGTCTTTTATTTGACCATTTCAAACATTTACAAAAATTTTTTTCAGGACATTATGAAAGAGTCACAATTCTATAAGTTGGAAGAACCTTCTAGTCTGGAAAGTTTAAATTCTTAAGAACTTGATTTACATAGTCAATGGAAACTCTTTTTCCATCTCAATGAATGGCATCACCTCACTTACATGTTTCAGCTAGAAATATGAAAATACTTCTGTATCGCTGATCCCTTTCTCTTTCTGTCCTCTGTCTCATTCTGCATTTAATAGTATGCTTATCCTGAAAGTATATGTCAAATGGGACTCTCTCTTTCCATCACTGTTGCCTTCTTCCCAACACAAGCCATCACATTCCACCTGTACTATTACACAGCCTTCAGGCCTGGCCTCCCAACTCCCATGTTTGCCCCTTCCATTTACTTTCTGTCTTATTACTAGGTTGGTTATCTAAAAACCAAGTCTCACACAGTGCATATACATACTATCCTTATGGTCAATAGATAAATGACAATGGTAGTGCAGTTAAGTAGTTCAGAGTCAACTGGATATACAGGAAAAACTAGATGCAAACACTTGACATCGTTTTCCAATTCAGATATATTGAAGATTAAATATAAAAAAGTAAAATAGCAAAACCTTTGGAAGAAAATTCATGTAATAGTGAATCACTTCATTAATTATTAGGAAAATGCAGGTTAAAACTTCAATATCATAACATATCCAATGACATGGCTAAAATAAGGCAGATAAATTTCACATGCTGGTGAATGAATATGTGACACAACAGTGATACTTCTGTTAGTGATCAGTGTGAAACAGGAGATAGCTAAGAAACAATTGAAGAGCGAAGGGAAGGCCTATCTTGCAGCCCATTTTCTGAGATACACCCTCCTTCTGAGTTAAACTTTAATCCATGCCTAAGATATTCAGGTCTAAATACAATGGAAAAGGTAATCAGGTAACCCAGCTCCTTCGCAAGTCTCCAGGCATCCACTTAGTAGTGTTCAGCAGCCCTTTGCCAACGATGGCCCTAATTACTATGTACTTAACTGTGCATTTTTACACTCCCGCCACACACAAACCCCTACCCACACCATCTTCCACCCCCACCCCCACCCCATGGGCTTTAGCTGCCATAACAACATGACAGTTCCTTCGAGGCCCTTAAAAGGTACAAAATTCTACCACCTGATGGAGAGGCAGAGCCAAGCTGCTCACTGATGAGAGCAAGACATCAGACCAACTCCTCAACCCCAAACCCTAACGCTTAAAACGCTCGGCACCAAACCTCTTCAGGGCTGTGAGCTCATCTCACTGGCCTGCTCCCAGGCTGTGGAGTGTACTTTCACTTTCAGTAAATCTTTGATCTTACTGCTCTTTTTGGATATCCTGCTCAATTCTTTGTTCAGGACACCATGAACATGGACGCTACCCCCCCAATCTGGTAACAGGTAGAATTATATGTTGATACAATCTCTTTTGGTAGTAGCTAATAAAGCTAAATTTCTGAATCTCCTATGACCCAGCATTATACATCTACGTATATACCCCCCAAATCCATGTATATGCTCACCAAAAAACATAAATGCAGACATTCAATATATCAATATATTTTGTACCTCCAAATGGTAATAACTGCAATGTTTGGTCATTAATGGAATAAATGTACTATAGTATAGCAGTGTAGCTATATCATGGAATACACTATACAGCAATAATGAATAGACTTTGGTTACAAACCAAACTATGATGGCAAACATAAATTGAACAAAACAGGCCAAATAGGACATACTGAAAAAAAAAGACATAGTCTAAAATAGGTAAAATTATTTTCTAGTGTCTTAATCCAGGATAACAATCACTTTAGTAAGGAGGTAACTACTGGAAAAAAGAAGAGGGAAGCTTTAGGGAATGTGAGTGGTGAATGCGGTGCTAGTCACACAGGAAAGAAAGAAGTGGAAGAACTGGGCCAATTCACTACTGGAAAAGCTGATCCATCACAGTGAGATATCAGCCTATACCCAAAGCCCTGAGTTTGGGTATAGAACAAGAATGTGGGGAGGAATAGACACAGGCCACTGAAGGGACTGGTGGCTGCAACAGTCTTCAAAAAATGGTGACAGTACTAACTAGGAGAAAGTAAGAAAGAGAACTCTGGGAGGATCTTTGATCCCTAAGCATTTTTTTCCTACTACTAAATTCCTTACGAATTTTGGGAAATTACATTTTATTCTCCGATGATTAAATGAGGTACACTTGTTTTTTGAAGTGAGCAATCAACCACTTCCTTTACCTGCTTTTTATACTTAAATCTTCCCTTTCTTTCCTAGACATCATGCCAATACCCTTCTGCATATTCCTCCTAATAACGATGCCTTTTCAGTCTCAGTGATCCCTACCTTAACCTAAGTTTCACACTTACTTCCTAAACATTCTGGGTTCCTGTCCTAATGAGTCTCCCTCCCTTTTTAGGTTTCACTATGCCCTTTTGAAAACCAAAAGGAGCTGGTGGTTAAGTGTTGATTACATTTATTAAAGGACTTTTCAATTGAGGAAGAGGTAAATGAACACTGTCTCAAAGCCAGCCAAGGAGAGGAAAAAAACAATCATAAAGTGGTCACAGGAGGGTAAAACAATACCATCCTTTGGGAATCCAGTTTACCTCAACCCAGTCATTTTCAGAAATTATTAAAAAGAAGGAAACTGGAAATCAGAAAAAAAGGTTCATGCACACTTTTTATGTTTTTAAAAAGGAGAAGAAAGAGGACCAGAGGAGTAAATAACCTAATATTTTAAAAGTAAAAGTAGCTAAATAAATGTATACTGCGCAATGCACCAAATAAAATAATCCTTTCAAGACATTTTCAATCAATGGGTAAATATGTGTTAAACAGCTAAGTGAAAACATTCTATTATAAATTTGTATATTAGTATGTATTCTGCTGTGTAAAAAACTAAGACAATCACAAACAAAACAGAAGAAGAGAAACACATTAGCTAATGATAGTTGTTGCACTGAGTGAAGAGATTTAAATTTCCATGTTTTCTACATAATCTCTAATCAGCATTTATTGCTTTCTACCAGAGAAAGTACATAAGTATACAAATCAATTTTCATATAAAACTCAAAAACCTACAATGGAAAAGGTAAAGAAGCAAGAAGTGCTACTATCAATTCTGAGAGTGGACAAATTTTAGTCTCCCAGATGCACATCAGTTTTTCTTTAAAAAAAATGAAGTAACGATAAAATATACAGCAATAAATATTGTTCCATAGGCAGGAACCAGGAAATAATTTATATTCAGAATCCAAAGTTTTCCCCTAAATCACTATGCTATGATATATGTTTAAATAATATATATTTTAAATGCTAGTTAGCCTAAAGAAATCATTTTGATTAGAATTCAAAATTACTCAGTACTTCATGATATTAACAATTTTAAAACTTCCATTCAAAATTGGGCTTGAGGTTGAACAGATGATCATAATCACCTTATAACTTTAAATATTATACTACAAGACCACTTTGCAAAGATTCATAGGTCCTTTAGTGATAATAGCAAAACTGGCTTGCTGTCAGAAAACTCTGCTCAAAACAACTCAGAGTTTACCAGGTCCTCCTGATTTATGCCTCCTCAGTTCACTGCCATGCATAAATATTTCTTAGCACTGATTTTGAAAAAAATCCAAATTTTTATTCTGATTGATGACTCTGGGTGGCAGGCAGGACCAACACTTAAGTTCATGATTACGTCTAACTATTCAATAGTTTTGTACTTTTACAAGAATGAAAAGCATTATATTTGATGGCTAACTCAGATAAGAGAGAAATGATTTAACACTTTATTATTCAACACAAAATTTATATATTCTAACTAAATTATTTTTGTTCCAAGAAAAAAAAAATCTCATTTGGATTTGGAGCTCACTTCTAAAGAAAAGAAATAATTGTCAGACAATGTAAACAAAGAGAAGTCAAAACAATAGCATGATAAAGGAAGAGTGCAAATTCCTCCCATGATTTCGGTCCAGGCAACTGAAATTAAATTGAAAACAAATGTTATTTCTGTATCCTTTCCTAAAATTAGCATACAACTTTCTAATGATTATAACTTAGCTATAAATTGTCAAATATATGTTTTGAAGTCTATATCCATCCCACACTTATCATGGAGCTACTCATTTGAGTAATCAATTATTTACTTCAAAAAGGAAGAATAATTTTATAGTCCACACTAGTTAAATCCTTTTCCCTTCCAGTGGCTTTTGCTATTAGAAGATTCCACATACTAGAAATGCTTAAAATGTTCTGCTGGTGAAATGTCTAGTATTGGTCATTGGAAAATATGAGAAAGAAATTATACTTATTAAACACTCATTAAATCAGGCACAACATCTATGGTTTATATCTTTTTAAGGTTAACACCGCCATGTAGCATGTTTCTCCATGCCAATTTTGCACAGGCAGGAACGGAAATTCAAGAAGGCCAAAGTAGTTTGGTCTAGATGAATCAGCTGCTAAATGTCTGCAAGAACAAGGCACAGGTGTGTTTCATCTCAGGCTTCGTGTACTTCCCACTTCACTACATTATATCCCTTCTACATTGGTGGCAGGTGTAAATACTTTCTTGCTGTTTTCCATCACAGCCTGTGCCTTTCCTATTTCCTACCAACCCAATAGTATTCAGAAAATTTGCACAGCCAAAAACTTACCTTGTTTTGCGTCTATCTGAACACCAATGAAGAAAGATTGTTTAGTCTAACATGAAGTTCCCACAAATTTATAAATTGCTGTTCATCTGTGAATTTCCTGTTGGCTTCACACTTTTTAAAATGCTCTGTTCTTTTTTAAAAATTGAGAAAAATAAAACAGAGCATGACACAGTCATATTAAATTTGCAAGCGAAATTATGTGAGCATAAATTTACTGTCTGGAAACCCATAACTGACAATTAGTTGGCATTTATGGGCATTCATCATCAATCTTTCACTCAGTACAATTTTTCTCAAGAATAACTAGGCATTTTAGTCTCACTGAAATAGTACAGAATGTTAAATTTGACAAGCAAGACCCCCAAAATGTAAATGCACAATGTGACATATAAGGTAGAAACCCACGGAACACTCAACATTTGAGTTATTGACCTTCCAAATTATATTTTTGAAAGATAACAGCCAAGCAATGTCAAATTATAAATTGTCTCCCCATGCAAGGCATCATTATTTTATGGAATATAGGAATATGATATTTAAATCATCATATTTTAATGTGCAAAATTGACTTCAAATAAAATTTTTTTAAATGCAAAGTGTATAGTGAAGTTTGATGTCATGAGCAAACATGTTTTGTTGTTTTGTTTGCAATGGGCACACAAACTTACATCTTACTCCTATCTGAAATATACATTTAACCCTATATCTGAATGTATTTGGTATGATACCCTAGGCATTACTCAAGTTACTCAGACTATAAGTATCTGAAATGTGACAGTAAAAGTTTTTAAATTGCTTTCTGTCAAACATCACAGTATTTGCATACACAATTGTGTGGCATGTATGCCATTTATCAAGTAGCTCCAATTTTACGAGCAATGAAATAGGAAATTCACTTTCATACCAAAGTGTCATCAAAATGACGTAGTCAGAGACCACTGTAGGGACAAAGGACAAACAAAACTCCTGGGCCCTTAGTCTGTTACTCATTAAAAGCATGATTTGTATTTTTTTTCTGAGACAATCAGGGACTTAAGAACATTTTTTGCTAAAACCTGTGACTCTTTGCTTGGGTTTACAGATGCCCAATATGTAACTAAACGTAGAACAAAGCTTTACGTTCATTTTATAAAACTTTGAGTCAGATATTTCTCAGCTCTGCATATAAGCAGTTAGTCATTTAGGGAGTGTCTGTCTTAAAGTTGAAAAAGAAAGCTGACCAGCCCTAATTTACCTAGCCTATCTCATCTCCCTTTAAGATGGAGGACACCAAGATAGGAGTAACTAATTTTCATTAGCAGCCTTAAAAATGTCCACGTCCATATCCTTCCACCTTGAAACAAGGCCTGAAAGTCTCCAGCCATTTTCTGTTGTTTTTTTTTTTTTTTTGGTTTTTTTTGTTTTTTGTGGGTACCGGGGGGTCGACCTCAGGACCTCGCGCGCCAACAGGCACCCGTGCCACTGAGCAATATCACCGGCCCCTTTTTCGTATGTGGGATCCGGGAGTCGAACTCGGGCCCTCGCGCTTGCAAGGCAGGCGCTTACGCTGCTGAGCCATCTCACTGGCCCTCCAGCCATTTTCCTGAACTGGTAGTCTCGTAAGTCCCAGGAAAAACAGAGCTTCACACAACTGAAGCCACCATTTTTCATATGATTATATTGCCGAAGACTTTTCAGTGGGTGTGTGTATGAAGTCTGACAGGGCACATACAGCTCCACATCCAGTGTTAATACATATTCACCGTAGATGACTGTGAGAGAAAACAACCATTCATAACTAAAATACACGGGAATCCTAAAATAGAGCAACTATTCATTGCCCTTAGAAATACAACCTCAACTATTAAAGAAAATGTTCCATGAGGAAAACCAAACACAAACAAAAAGATGGGCTGGATCAATGTGCTACTAAGAGATAATAACACGTAAATATGCTTTACTTTCATAACTTGTCAAGTTTACTCTCACGATAATACTTAATGGGGAACTGTGGATGTATTAAAATGTGAGGTCTTTTCTTTCTTCTATCTCTCTTTCCAAATCATGTGAATTATCCACTTGAGTACACACTATGAGCTGAGCTTTGGAAAAACCAAGTAACAAAAAACACAAATACCAAAATGTCCACTGATCTGAATATGAGTGTGAAACCTGTTATTCATTATGGTCAAATGATTAAACTATTTCATTTTCTTTCACAAAGAATAATAACTACAAGAGTTGGCCTTATTGAGTTCATAATAAAATAATTCAATATTTCCCCAACAATGTGGCTGGCAAGTGATTAAATTAGGGATGAGTGATTAAGATGTTTTATAAAAAAGGAAAACCCTAGTTAGTCTTTATATTTCTGTGGTGTCTTTAATTTGGACAATAATTCTTTTCATCATTTTAATTGTTTTTATAATATAGTATTGCAGTTGGTACAGCTGAAATGTACCTCAAGAAAATAAGTATCAAAATTATCTGCCTATTGAGCAAAGAATTCAATTTAATAAATTGTTATTGAAAGGCTGCTACATCAGAGTCACTATCTGGGACAGGGGGCCATGTACAAAAAACATGGCTCCTGGTTTTGAGAAATTCAAATTCTTCTCAAGTAACAGATTAAGGAAAGGTGTCCCAAGCAATTGAGTTCTTTGCTCAAGGTCACAGTGATATTTCTACTTTAAAGAAATGTATCATCAGTAGATTCATGAGTTCCTGTCAGAGCAGGCAAATCTTGTCACAGTATCAACCGTGTGACAAAAACAAACTGTGTTGTGATAAGAGAGTAATTTGTTTCTGGATTCTGATTTAAAGATAAATACTATAACAATCATATCAAAGAGGAGAAAGAGAAACTTTGAAACATGTTAATTAAGAACAGATACATGGTCATGGAAGGAGATTAATCTATAAAAGATAATACCAAAGTTTCTTTGAGATGAACTATTTTCCAAGAAAATATGAATAATGAAAATAATACATTACTTTATATATCTACTAAAGTGGAGGAAATTAGAAAGGTTGTCTAAAACTATGTGCACGCCTTTTCTACCCCTCAAAACTAAGATCAGGCTAATTTTTTCAAAGTTCCAAGAATAAACTCCCTGTGAATTCTTTTCAAAGATGCACCAAGTCTAACTTACGTATTTCTAATGCCCAACACAGTACAGCACATATAAAACTAATTATTAAAGATATTACTGGAAATTAATAGAATGTCATTTACCATGAAAAATGTTTACCAGCATAGAAGAAGAATGGACACTACCATAGTTATTTTACCAAGTTTATGTAACTATAGAAAAACCTAAGAGATTGACAAGAAAACTGTGGGACCATAATCTTATTTCTAAGTCTACAATTTTTAACCAAACATTAGCAAATTATTCTTAGGGTATAAGAAACAAAAACTGATCCATGAGAAAGTAGAGTTCATACTTAATATGCAAGATTATTTAGTAATGGGAGCACTATGCAAATCAATTTATCATTTATGTTAAGATTCATTATCATCTCAGATATGTTAATACGCCATTGATAAAAAATAACTATTCTTAATTTAAAAATTCTTCAGAAAAATAGGAGAAAATGGGCCGGTGAGATGGCTCAGCGGTGTAAGCGCCTGCCTGGCAAGGGCGAGGGCCTGAGTTCAACTTCCAGAACCCACATACAAAAAAAGGGCCGGTGATATCACTCAGTGGCATGGGCACCTGCTGGCATGCAAGGTCCTGAGGTCGACCCCTGGTACCCACAAAAAAAAAAAAAGAAAAAAGGAAAATAGGAGAAAATGAGATATTTCCTTAATATTATTTTTTTAATTGTAACAAATCTAATGTCATCATCACAATTAATATTGAAATATATTAATTTGCTAAGAAGATAAAAATGTTCTTTTTCACTATGATAAAATAAGATAAAGTGAAAACCATATATATTGAAATTAAAGGAATTCTCATATTTGCATAGAATTTGATTACTTTACAAAACAAGAGAAACTATTGAAAAATGTATAAACTAATAATAAATATTAGGCAAAATGCTTACCACATAAAATAGTTAATATCAATACATTTTACATATCAAATTATTTTACATAATCAACAATATTTTAATAAACAATCTGCCTATAACGTAGTGAATAATATAATAAAAATAACAGGTCAAATTAACCACAATCATTCAAAATATATAAGGACTGAATTTAATAATAATTGTAAAGATTATAAGCAAAAAGTCATAACATTACCCTGAATAATAGAAAGACTTGAATAATGGAAACACTGATTTGATAAAAATAAAAAAGGAAAATATTTAAAATAAATATAGCAGAAAACATATGAATTGACTTTATAAACTAAAAATTCATGCATAGCAAAAGAAATGTAGGGCAACAAGGCAAGTAGGTAACTTACAAAGTAATAACTGCAAATAGCAAAGCTATGGAAATGTTTTTAACCTGACTTGTAATAAATGAACAATTTTAAAGACCAATTTGATGATAGTGATGATTAAAATGTATATTACGACTAGAGTTAGGGAATTATACACTTTCATCTTTTTGTGTGCATGTACATTGGAACAGCTTTGAAGGAGGTTTTTTTGTTAATGATAATTTGTTAAAATTTAAATATATATTTTTCCTTTAACTTAGAATTTCAACTTTTGGAATTTAACCTAAGGAAAATACATGGATAGCCTCATGAGATGTATATTTGAGTATGTTTTCTACATCATTGTTTTTAAAAATTAGTACAATGCAAGAAATACTAATATTCATCAATGGAGTAGTTATATGTGTATGTACAATGATATCTGCTACCTTTAAACATAATAATACATATCCACACTTCTTGATATGGATGATAATCAGGTCAGCACCCTGAATAGAGGCTGTTTCAACATGAGGGTTATAGAGTCAGCACATTTTCTGACAATGGGAACATTATTTTATCTTCTGAATACACTTAATTATGACAAATGGCCAGCAGACATTTATAGAAATTGTTCATAAATATTTAAACACACTGCCCTGGCACATTTCTAAAGATATTTTAATACCTTCCAGTGGAGGTACATTGGTGTGATTTTCCAAGACCATGGTCTTGACATTGAAGTAATTGAAAAATCCAGTGCAGATGGAACTTAGTAACAAAGAAATCATTATTTTCTTATCCTTCCTCTTATTTCATATTCTTTTATTTCTGCTCGTGATATTCACGTCGCTAGAATGGGTGAATATGGATTCCCTCTTGACGCTTCCCACTGTGTCCACCATTCTAATGTCCTCAATGCCCTCCACCTCAGGCTGTCCTTCAGCCCCATACTGGCAGTTCTGCCTGATGCCTTATCTATAAGAAAGAGAAGATGGAGAATTTGCAAGGGCAAACTAAAAGCGTTTAAACTTATTTCCTTCTATCATTTGTATACTTTCTTTCAGAGAGAATTCTGGGTAGCAAAATGTCTGCATTTCGCTACAGATTGCAAAAGTGTATAGCATAATTACAAATTTATGAAGCTCACTTTCAGACACATAGTTTATTTTTCACTAATACTACCTTAAGTTTCCCCAATAATCCTTAGAGGAATGGAAACAATTCAGAAGTGCCATTACTAAAGCTTCAGATTCTTCCGGTTCAATCTTTTCCTCACAGTATATTCCCTCCAATTTGTATCTTTTATAGGATCTCCAATCCCCCTTAATGATGTTTTTAGCAAGACACGGACTTTCTTGTAACATGGTTCTTCATTCTTCTCTCTTCCTTCCATTGCCCTCTGCCCAGATGGTACCGCTATTTAGGTATCTGGGAGTGGGATGGGAGCAGTGTCACCAGTGAGACTTCATCGTTGGAAAGTGGAGCATTTGCAGGATTATCATGCCTTCTGCTTCCTCAGGTGTCTCTCTGAGGCATCCCTTGTCTGGTAGCTTGTTTGATGCATGACATGCTCCCATCTGTTCCTAATGTTTTCAGGTTGATTTCTCCCAGCTAAGTCAAGGTTCAGCCGTGTTCCCTGATGTTCTCTGCCCCTCCCTTGTTCAAATTGTCATCATAAATGCCTGTAACTATCTATGCAGTGTCCATCCAACCTTTGCCATCCTGCCGGCTTCCTGCCTCTCACCTTGGTCAGCCCAAGGTGTGAAAGTTGACTTCACTCAGCCTCCTTAGTATCCGCCTCTGGGATCTATGAAAATTTTCAAATTTAAATTCAGGCCCTGGGGCAGTAGATTTATAGGGCATTAGAAATACCTGGTGATCTTGTTGAAACACAGGTTCCTTGGCTCCACCCTCAGAGGTTAGTTTTTTAATTAGTAGGTCTAGAGTGTAGTCCAGGTGAAGCTCATATTGATGTTTATGCAGATACTACTGTCTGATTTCACAACCATTAGCTATAGGAGAATAAAGCCTAGCTCAGGAGAGCTGAAACTTCAGTACTTCCAATTTCACCTTGATATGGCTTGACATGGTTGATGAGGGCCTATGAGATAATTATTTTACATTTTCTCTAAGTGAATTTTTTAAAAATAGTCATCTGTTTTGTTTTCCTTATCTAACAATCAGTTCTTTAGCTTCTTATGTGTCTCATCCTCCTCCCTACTTCCTTAAATCCTTCCACAATTCTTATGAAACAGAATAATTGGATTCATCTTTCACATTTCCTGTATGTCATATTCCCATGCTGAAGGCAAAAAGCCAAGTAACACAGCTGCCATAGGAAGGCAGGGAACCTTATTTACACTATGTGCAAGACCTAGTTCTAGAAATCTTTGAGATACTTGGAAAATATTCTCTCTCTAAAGTCTGTTTTGAAGACCATTGTCTCTCTGAAGAATTTTTTTTTTTTTTTTTTTTTTTTTTTTTGGTACCGGGAGTTGAACTCAAGATCTTGCACTTGCCAGGCAGGTGCTATGCCACTGAGCTATATACCCGGCCCTCTGAAGGATACTTTGATCCAACTAACAATTAACTCTTTTTTTCAGAAGATCAAGATTAACTTTTTTTCTCTTTGCATTTCTGATGTTCCTACTCTATCTCTCTGCTTTCTGCTACCTTTCATCAACTGCAGCAGGCAGTTTGGGGTCTCTAGTTGGGTAAGGGGAAAATTATGGCTATAGAATTACAAAATAGAGAGGTCATTAATATTTTGCTAAATTATCCTTGCTATAGATAATGTTCATTGAGGACTCCATTCTTTTTCTTTCTTTTATGAACTACTGACTGAAGGACTGAAATTACAGAGCATGCTGTACACTATAAAATAGAAAGCAAATCCATCCTTGTTGCTAAAGTAATATTTAAATTACTTAATTAAACATTATAAAACCAAAAATCCCTATATACTATAATCATTTTCAAATATCCACTTTCCTGCCAATAGCTATATTTTGCCAGGTTGTGGAGACAAAGCAAGTTGGCAAGGCGATGAAACTTTTCTGCTGCCAATTTCGTGGGCAGGTGCCTGGAAATTTGATAAGATATGAGAGGAAAATTTGTTGCTATGATTCTGAACTTTATAGAAGGTCACTTCCTGCAATTTTAATGTTCTGACCCCAAGTCCATGCCAGTGAAATTTTTTCAGGTAATTATGCTATCTCAGCGGACCCACCACCATGTTACGACTCTTTATATTTGGAGAAGAAATATGATATTTCAACATCTGTAATTCTAGATAAAAATTCAGACTCCATATAACAAAGTGCCCAATAGTCTTTTTGTAAATTACAAAGAGTGCTTCCTGATTGTGGAACTCACTAGAAACAGACTTAACATACTTGGCACTGAATTCTGTTGAATGTCTTGAACTATCTTTAAAGATAACCAATTATTAAACCATGTCAAAGATGTGATTATTGGGATATTTTCCATGTATATTAGTCAGGGATGGAGCGTAGTCCATCTATGAATTCTCTGAGCTCTCCCTTAACCATTGGTTGAAAAATATTACCATTTCGCTGTATTTATTTTAAGGATATACTAAAGAAAATACTATAGAGTGGTAAGACAGACTTGTACAGCATGCATATTGAAGCACTTTTATATTGGAAGGAGCCCAATTGTCCATCCGTAGAAGAATTCATAAACAGCACATAAGTAGATCAACTTTCCAAGTGGAGAACAGAGAAAAGTTATGCGGTGGGATTTTTACCTATCTACAACATTATTTTTGCCTGATTGTTTTTAAAAGCAAATTGTTACAGCAGTGCACATTTGTTGCAGAATTTTCATAAATGAGAAGACTATACAAATTCCTTATAAAAAATGCTAGTACTCAGAGATAGTTATTACTATTTTTATTTTCTACCTCTAAAAATATATATTTAGTAATGAATATATAATTATTTTTTAAATTAGATAGCTACATACATATCACACTATTTTAGTTAGATTTTACACATATATTTTCATCATATTTTTCAATTAGTATCATTCATGAATATTTTTCTGAATTGGGCTTGATTTCTAATACAAAATTTTGATTTAAGTGATTGTGTATTTGTGTCACAAAAAATACTATTTTTACTTGACTGTTTCCTTACGATTACAAGTTTCAATGTTTCACAAACACCATTGCACATAAATCTTTGCAATCATCCCTGAATAATTCCTTAGTATAAATGTCCAAATGTGTAATGAGTCAGCCAATGGGTGTGAACCACTTAAGACACTCAACATATATTACAAAGTTACCCTCCAGAAAAGGAGTATGGATAAATAATATCTGATAGAAGAAAAATCATGGTCTTATTCATTTGGGTAAAAAATTAGGCATGCATTGTTCCATAATAAATGACAACTAACACATTGCAAAGTTAAGTATGTCTCTATTTCATAAAGAAACAAAAAACTTGCTTTTTTTATTATTAAGTTTATTGGTACAATTTAGATATACATAATGATCACATTCTTCATAGGGATGTTGTACCTGTACATGATATATCTTAGTTCTTCTTTTTTTTCCATTCCCCTCTCCTCCCTTCAACCACTCTTCCCTTCATTATTTAAAAAGCTTTGTTCCCATTTTATCCTTTTTTTCTCATCCCTCCCCCCATTCCCCTTCCCTGCAGAACAATTTCTTCCTATTTCACAGTATCTATTATTCATTTTGGTTCTTATTTACACTTTCAATTTCTCACACCAGAGAAACAATGCAATATTTACACATGTATGTTTGAAATATTTCACTTACGATTTTGGTCTCAAGGTCCATCCATTTAGTTGTAAAGATCTCAAGTTTATCCTTTTTTATGGTTGAGTAGTACTCCATTATATAAAATAACAAATCTTTTTTTATCTATTCATCAGTTGATGGGCATATGGGTTGTTTCCAAGATTTAGCTACTACAAGCTGTGCTGCTAAAAGCATGGGTCAGCATATATTGCTATGGTATGATGTTTTTAATTCTTTCAGGAACATACATAGAAGAGGAATAGCAGAGGAATAAATAAATCAAGTGGGACTTCTAGTGCTAGTTTTTTGATGACTCTCCACACTGATTTCCACAGCAGTTGCACCAGTCTACACTCCCACCAAGACTGGAGAAGGGTTCCTTTTTTCTCCACAGCCCTGTTAGCATTTGTTATTGGTTGATTTCTTGATAATAGCCATTCTTTCTGGAGTGAGATGGAATCTCAGCTTTGTTTAATTTGCAATTCTTGAATGACCAGTGATGTTGAACATTTTCTCATATATTTATTTGTTGTTTGTATTTCTTCATCTGAGAAGTGTGTGTTCATCTCAGATGCCCATTTTTGGATTGGGTCTTTGAATTTCAGTCGTCGGATATTTTTCAGTTCTTTATATGTTCTAGATATTAGTCCTTCATCTGAAGAACAACTGGCTAAAAGTTTTTTCCAATCTGTGGTTTATCTTTTAACTCTGTTGGTGATTTCTTTTGCTGTGCAGAAGCTTTTTAATAAGATGAGGTCCCAGTTGTTGATTCTTTGTAATATTTCCCATGCGATCATGGTTTTGCTCATGAAGTCTTTGCCTACACCTATGTCTTCAAGAGTTCTACCTATTTGCTCTTGCAGCAGATTTAGTGTTTCTGTTTTAATATTTAGATCTTTGATCCTTGTAGATTGTAGTTTAGTGCATGGTGATAGACATGGGTCCAGCTTTAATCTTTGGCATGTGGAAAGCCAGTTTTTCCAGGACTATTTATTAAAAAGGCTATCTTTCTTCCTGTGAATGTGTTTGGCACCTTTGTCAAAAATAAGGTGGCTGAGTGTGTTTGGAGTTGTTTCTGCATTTTCTAATCTGTTCCACTGATCCTCAGTCTTTTTTATTACCAGTACCATGGTGCTTTTATCACAGTAGCTCTGTAATATTATCTCAAGTCAGGGATTTTGATACCTTATGCTTTGCCTTTGTTTTCCAGAATTGTTTTTGCTATTCTAGGTCTCTTCTGGTTACAAATGAATTTAAGAAAGTTTTCTATAGTTCTGTGAGGTATGCTATTGGTATTTTGATTGGGATTGCATTAAATCTGTATAACAGTTTTGGGAATATGACCACTTTCACTATGTTGGTTCCTCTTACCCAAGGGCAAGGGATATCTTTCCATTTTCTGATATCCTCTTTGATTTCCTTTTTCAGAGTACTGTATTTTTCAGTGCAGAGATCTTTTACTTCCTTTGTTAGATTGATTCCTAAGGATTTCATTTTTGTTCATGCTATTGTGAAAAGTGTTGTTTCCCTAATTTCTCTCTCAGTGAGTTCGTTATTTGTGTACAGGAATACTATGATTTTTGAGAGCTGACTTCATGTCCAGCTATGCTACTGAATCTGGTTATTAAATCTAAAAGTCTTTTGGTGGAGTTTTGGGGATCTTCTATATAAAGTATCATGTCATCTGCAAAGAAAGATTATTTAACTTCTTCCTTTCTTATCCTTATTCCTTTTATCTCTTTCTCTTATCTAATTGCCCTGGCTAACATTTCCAGAACTATATTGAATAGGAGTGGTGATAGTAGACATCCTTGTCTTGTTCCTAATTTTAGAGTAAAAGCTTTCAGTTTTTGTCCATTTAGTATGATGTTAGCTATTGGTTTATTATAGATGGTTTTAATCAGATTGAGATAAAGACCATCTATCCCAATTTTCTGTAGGTTTTTTATCATAAAGTGGTATTAGACTTGTCAAATGCTTTTTCTGCATCTATTGAGGTGATCATGTGATTTTTGTCTTTGGCTCTGTTGATGTGGTGTATTACATTTATGGATTTGCACATCTTGAATGATTCCTGCATTCTTGGGATTAATACTACTTGGTCATGGTGTATAATCTTCTTGATGATTTGCTGTATTCTGTTTGCCAGTATCTTATTGAGGATTTTTCCATCTTTCATTATAGAGTTTGGCCTGTAGTTCTGAACTCTTTTGGTGGGTCCTTCTCTGGTTTTGGTGTCAGAGTAATACTTGCTTTCAGGAATGACTTTGGGAGTATTGCTTCCCTTTCAATTTCATTAAAGAATTTGATGTGTAATGGCATTATATCTTATCTAAATTTCTTCTAGAATTGAGCAGTGCATCCATCAGGACCTGGGATGTTTTTGTTGTTGATAAGTTTTCATTGCATCCCATAAGTTCCAGTATGTTGCATCAGCATTATCATTCAATTGTAGATATTGTTTAATTTCTTCTTTAATTTCATCTGTGATCCATTGGTTATTCAGGAGGGTGTTATTGAATTTCCATGAGTTTTTGGAGTTTTTGTGGTTTTGTTTGCCATTGATTTCCAATTTCCTTGCTATATGGTCAAATAATATGCATGGGATAACTTTAATTCCATTGCATTTACTTAAACATGTGCTATAGGCTACTATGTGTTCTATTTTGAAGAACATCCCATGCATAGCTGAGAAGAATATTTTTTCTGATGTTGTGGGGTGGAACACTCTGTAGACATCTACTAAGTCCATTTGTTCACTGGTTTGGTTCAGTTTTGATTTTTTTGTTGTTGTTGATTTTTTGTCTAATTGACCTATCTATTTGTGACAGTGGGGTATTAAGGTCCCCAATTATAATTGTGCTAGTGCTTATTTGGTTTCTCATGTCTATTAATATTTGTTTTATATAGTAAGGTGCTCCTGTATTTGGTGCATATATATTTATGATTGCTATCTCTTCTTCTTGAGTTTTACCTTAAGACAAATGTAGTGACCTTCTTTATCTCTTTTGATCAGTGTTGGCTTGAAGTTCACATTGTCTGCAAATAGAATAGCTACTGCTGCTTTTTTCCAGGTTTCTGTCTCATGGAGTATTGTTTTCCATCCTTTGGCTTTCAGTCTATGACTTTCTTTTTGACTTAAATGTGTTTCTTGTATGCAGCATAACGTTTCATCTTTTTCTTAATCCATTCTGCCAATCTGTTTCTTTTGATTGGTGAATTGAGACAATTTACACTGATTGTCATAGCTGATATGTGTTGGCTTGTACTTTTCATATTATTTTCATGCCACTGGTTCCCTGTCTCTCCCATCTGTTTAATTGCTTGCCCTGCCTGGTGGCTTCTTTCTATTAGTGTTCTTGGAATTGTGGTCTTCATTATCTCTTTCTAGAACATCTTTCAGAACATTTTGTAGCCTGGTTAGGTGGTCATGAATTTCTTCAATTGTTCTTTGCCATGGAAGTATCTTATTTCTCCATTGATTTTGAAAGATAGTTTTGGTGGGTACATCAATCTGGGTTGAATGTTGTTTTCTTTCAGGACTTGGAATACTTCACTCCAAGTTCTTCTTGACATGAGGGTTTGTGTTGAGAAGTCTGCTGTGATTCTGATGGGCTTTCCTTTATAGGTGATTTGTTTCTTTTCTCTAACAACTTTTAATATTCTGTTCTGTTCTGAATTTCTGGAATCTTGATTATTATATGCCTTGGTGTAGATTTATTTTGGTCATGGCTAATTGGAATTCTACATGCCTCACTTATCTGTATGTCAAATTCCTTTCCCATGCTTGGGAAGTTTTCTGCCATTAGTTCTCTGAACAGGTTTTTTATGTCATTTGTGCTAACTCCTGCTTTTTTATTGAGTCCAATCAATCTTATGTTGTTCTTCTTTGCATCATCTTGCAGATCATTTTTTCATAGTCCCTTGCTATTTTTAGTGATCTTTCTTTTTATGATCACTAGCCATGATCTTGTCTTCTAGGTCTGATATTGTGTCTTCAGTTTTCTTCATGCAGTTTTGCAAACTTTCAATGGAATTTTTAAATTTCCTGGATATGTTTCATGGATTTCATTTCTTTTCTGTTGGACATTCATGATTTCCATCATTTTCCTATGCTCCATTTTTTGTTTTTATCTATATCTGCTCTAGATTTGCTGCATGTGATCATCCTTTGTCCTCCAGCCTTTCTTCTACTACATTATCTTCAGTTGGTCATCATCTCTTCTTTTTAACTGAGAGGTTATTTCTGATCTGATTCCCTGTATAGTTTCATACACTTTTTTGTTCTTGTTTTTACTTCTGCTGCTATCATTTTAGAAAATTCAGGTAGTGGGTGGCCATTTTCCTCTACCTCATTTTCTCCTGGACTTTTCCAGGGTTGGCTGGATATCTGGGGTTGGATTTTGCTTCTGCATCCTGTCATTTTCTATTTTTTTATTTTATTTTATTTTCTGTGTTGATGCTTGTAAATTTCTTATAGTAGATAGCTTTATTAATAGTATGGAGGCCTCCCTTGGAAACATCTGTTCTTCAGAGTAGTCTTCCAGGTGTAGGAGGCCTTGGTTTCTATGTCTGTCTCAAGATCCTACCTTCCCAATTTATTAAAGGTGAGATGTTGCTATCTATTTAGCTCAGCACCCAGTACTGGACTATAGTGATCGTTATGACCCCAGATGATCACAGTGTTGTTATACAAGGGAGAACAACTGATTATGACAGGTATGATGTGCTGGCTAAAGTAGTAAAATTACCAATAACGATAGTATCAAGCACAGCTTAGAAAGTGACAAACTATGGTAATTATTAATTTGATCCATTTAACTGTAGGGGCCAGATCTACAGTTATATAACAAAGTCCTACATAAACCAGGAACTTGTATACAGAGTTTCCCATTGGTAGAGTAATTTTACTCTTTGGTGGGGAAATTTAAGAGGGACAGGGGATAAACAGGGAGATAAATGAAGATAATGTAGTAGAAGAAATGATGGAGGACACAAGCTGGATCACACAAGCTTTGGGAAACTAGAGAAGAGGGCAGCAGAGAAGGAATGATGGAATAAGCAAAAGATTATTGAAGTGAATCAGAAAGACCAGAGACAATGTTCACTCACATGAAAATATCATAAAATCTAGAGAGATAGTTGAGGAAAAGGAGAAAGAAAATGAACAGAGTAGAACAAAAATAAATGTAAAAACCTAAACAACAACAACAAAACCAAACAGAAAAAGAAAACAAAAAAGAAACAAAGTAAGAAAGAAAATAATAAAATTCCTCTACTGTCCAGTTTTGTGGTAGTGTCCAAGTCAAATAGCCCATAACTGCTGGGTAGTACCGTCAAGTCCACAGTAAAATCAGTGCTAGATGTGGGGCTGATCTTGGCCTCCAGATGTTGAGGACTGGGGTCAGAGTCTTCAACCAGTTACTGTCTGTATGCCTCTCAGTGGCCCTCCCACTCCTTACCCATTTTTTCTCTAGTCTTTCTCCCAATTACTGTTGTACCCTCAGGCAGAGACTGCCCAAGGCTGCTCCCAGTACCCTGTGTAATTGGCTCTTCCTGGTCATTTCATGGCCTCCTCTGTTCCACTGGCACATCTCTGTCCTTTTGCACTGCTTGTTGCAGGGCGGGATGGGGTGGGGTGCTGTGGCTGTCTCTGCTCCTGCTGCTGCTGCTGAAGACTGCTCCATCCCACTTCGATCTCCCCTCCCGCAGGGGGAATGCCAACCTCTGACTCATTGCTGTGCTGAGGCACAGAGTTGCTTAAGTCTCATGTCCCTCTCTCAGGGCATTGGTCGTGGGGTGGGAGGGTCATGCTGTTCCATTCACTACATGCCCCTGCAGTACCGAACCTTGTTGTCCCTAGAGGTTCCAGTTAACTTCTTTGGTGTATGACAAAAAACAAACAAAAAACAATGACAACAACAACAAAAACCAACTGGCAGCTCTTCAGGGAAGGAGCTCACTCGTTCCTGTGAGCCGGCAGAATTTGTTGCCAAGCTACAGTGTCCTCTGTTTGGAGGAAGGCAGAAGAGGTAGGGGACTTTATATTGCAAGTCTATCCCATGTGGCTTGAGTTAGTCACACTATTTCAGTCCATCTGTTTCTTTTTTTTTTTTTTCTTTTCTTTTTTCTTTTCTCCTTTTAAGCTTCCTAGTATGGTGGTCCTCTTCTGCCCACAGGTGGACTACTCATTGGGAGCCCTGTGGGCTGGATTGCTGTTTTATTAAGGCCTATATCTATGTTTTGTTTGATCTACAAGTCTCTTATTTCAGATTGATTTGGGCTTCAGGTTGTGTGTCCCTCCCTTTTTTCCAATTACCTATGCCTTTAGTTAATTTTCTCTGAGTAGCTCCAATGTGGCTCCTCTTGTATTCAGTCATGTGGAGTCTAGAACATGGTACTCATATCAGCCTGTAAATGGCTCCTAATTAATTAGCACTTGTTGCATGGCCACAGAGACTAAAATAAGATAAACACATATTAATAGAGTGGGAATAATAATGAGAGGAAATAAGTGTTACGATTTAAAAAGCATAGTTAAAGTGATTCAAAGGCATGGAAAAATGGTTATCAAGCCAGCATGGAAGACCATAGCTGATTTTATTGAAGCAATTAAATCCTATCATCAAATTTATGGCTCCTTGGATCATTTCAGGCAAATGTAAACAGCTCCACTTTTTGACTTTTGTGGACCTTAAGGCCCATTTGCTATAAAAAATGCATTTTCTATTGAATTTTGAGGTTGAAATGAGAAAAGGGTATGAATACATAGTATCCTAGTCAATGTTTTCTTCAAGTTCTTGTATGCTTATAGCACTGATAATAATAACAATAACAATCATAAAGCCTTATTGACCCCTTACTACATGCTAGGCATTATTTTAGATAGTTAACAGAGTTTTGGTCATTTGAATTTGACTACAACCCATGGGATAAGAAGCATCCTGTCATCATGCTGGCCAGTGTAACACTTCATTCTGACCTTACAAATCAGAGCAGCACTTCTGTCCCTTGATGCTGCATGAACATAGCCTGTATTTCTCTTTTCTTACTATAGTAGACATCTTTATTTCTGTTTACCCTCTCTGGTCCCCTCACTGCTAGAATACAAGCCAACTGAGATCAGAAACTACATCTTACTAATCACTATTATCTTCCCAATACCTAGATCACAACTCTCTCTTCACATATTTGCAGAGTAGAGAACTGTTATTGTTTGTGTCTAGATGTCCCCACAAAGCCTCATTTGGTCACAGGTGGGGCTTTTTCAGGGGTGGCTGAATCTAGAGTATGTGAAACTGGGATTGATTTATGGTGCAATTCTAGGATCAAGGGCACTAGGATTGAGGGTATGAGTGCTACCCGCTCTAAGTAGCCTGGAAAAGATAAAAGGGGCAGAAAATCCCCATTAAGGTCCTTTGTTGCTTTTGCTGTCTTCTCCCTGCCACAAACCGTCTCTCTCTGCAATGCCTGTCTGTCATGCCACCCTGACTTAAAGCCAGCTGATTATGGACTGAAACCTCTGCAAACTATGAGCTAAATAAACTTTTCCCCCTTTAACTTTGGGTGTAAGGTATTTTGTCTCAGCAATGAGAAAAAGATAACTAAGACAAGGACTTAAATAAATTAACAGATACCGCATCTTATTTTCCTCTCACATAATATTTTAGGATGTGTCTTAAATACTTATCTTTTATTGAACAAAAAGCCAGAAATTCTGTTTATAAGGCAGTATGTAAAATTTAATCCCAGTTTGTAAAAATGTTATTACATATAAATTAGAATATATAAAATGTTAAAATTATCTTTAAACAGGAAAACTATGAGTGATCTTCACTGACTTTCTATTTTATAAAAGATATTGTAAGACAATAGTAAATGTTTCTTGTTAAAATAGTCACTGATAGGGCCAGTGTGATAGCTCAGCTGCATAAGCGCTCGCCTGGCAAGCATGAGGTCCTGAGTTCGACTCCCAGTACCCACATATGAAAAAAGGGCCAGTGATATCACTCAGCGGCACGGGCGCCTGCTGGCTCACGAGGTCCTGAGTTCGACCCCCTGTACCCAAAAAAATAAAAAAAAATTAAAAATTAAAATAAATAAAATAAAATAGTCACTGATTTGAATATAATCATGTTCTTGTCCAATTAGTTCTGCTGAATGCTTACTGGTATAACAAACAACTGGGGAAAAAACCCTAAAATCCACTAAGTGTTTCATTAAAACTTCTTAGTGAGGGTTTTAGCTGTTCTTGGGGAAAACCCAGTTTCACTTATTAAAAGCTTAGTAGGGTATTAGCAGGCATTCATGTTTTCCATTTCTTTCATCCACAAAGGCTTAATCCATTATTTGTTCCCAGGACTAAGTATGGGAACATCAGGAGTCTTTCACAGTCCACATTTTGAATCTTGCTGAAAGGTACCAAGCCAGGGGCAAGTCAGAAAGAGAAGTCTTTTTTGGGACATCTGTTTTCAGTGTATTCTCCTGAGGCACACTATAATTTGGCACCATGAATTGGGTTACTCTAAATAACCTTGTTTTGAATAACTTGGAGTATTCAGGAACCTTTAAAATCATATGTGCCAAGGTTTTTATTAATCAAAGTTTTTCACCCATTCAAAGCTTTGTGGCTATTATGAAGAAAATATTTCTAACACACTTCAGCTAAAGTTTGAATGGAACTATTTAAGGGTCAATTAACGCCAACATATCAAATTCTGTGTCAGGTTTTTAAACCTATGGAAATGAGATAAAGGTTTCCATCTTGTTACTTTGGTTAAGTAAAATTCTTTCTCTGTCTACACTATAATTGTAGGAATAATTCTGTGCTCAGTTACTTCATATAAAGTGTTAACTGGCCATGTAACAATAGATAAAATGACAGGTACAGGAAAAATCTAATCTGAAAGGAAAAACTGTGTTGCCATAAAATACTTTTCTACTTAACAAAACTAACTAGATATACACTGCTTGGATTAAAATATTCAAAAGCACTTGGAAAAATATGATTTTATCAAATTGGGCACTTGCTATTCCAAATTGATTCATTATATTCTATCTAAAATATATATTTTCTAGGATATTCATACATTTATGTATTTATTCTACTTGACTATAAATTGTCAAAACTTTTCAATGCAGTTTAGGAACAAAAAATGCTTTTTCTCTTTAACATAAATGGTAAACATTACATAAATGCACTTAAATGGTAATATTACAGAACTTCTTAAAATAGTTTGTCAATGCTTAAAGGATGAAGAAAAAATATATAAATATATAAAATTTATTTTTACTCCTATTTTACAAATAATACATGCTTATTATGGAAATAAAACAGATAATCAAAAAGTTAACATAAATAATTCTTTAATTTTCACTATCTTAAATAACTACTGTTACCATTTAGCATATATGCGATGTGATCACAAAATACAATGAATATTTAATTAAAGCACACATTAATCCCCCTCAAAATACTCCCCCTTACTTTGAATACACTAATCCCATTGTTGTTGCCACTTTCTGAAGCAGTTCTGGAAGTCCTCTTTCTTTCATATCTTTAAGTTAGGCTGCAGTGCCTGCCTCAATACCTGAACTGATTCAAAACATTCACCTTTCATGGTTATGTTGACTTTGTGGATGGGGAAGAGCCAGAAGTTCTAAGTTGCCAGATCTGGTGAGTAAGGTTGATGAGAATATAGCATATGTTATCATGTAACGGAAATTTCTATAAATATTTTGAATTGATTCCAGACATGGAGGCAGCCATAGCAAGTATGTTTGAAGTAAGGGGCAGTATTTTAAAGGGGATTAATGGCAATATATCTTTTACTGGAATTTTTTTATTTAAACATTCACTGTATTTTTAGATTATACTTTGTACATTTTAGATCTTCCTTTATTTAGAGATTAGTAGAAAGGTAGATAGATTAATGCAAAGATAGGTTCAAAATTTTATAGTATAACCTGCTATTTTTTCTACCATAGAAAAATAAGTCTACATTATTGATGTAGTACCACATTTACATCTTGAAAAGCTGCTTAATACTTATGCTAGTCATATTTCTCATACCATAATAAATTCCTGTGATAATCAACTTACAAAGAGGAAAGGTTGAATTTTGGCTCACAGTTTTGGAAGTTCTAGTCCAGAATCGAGTGGGTCCATAATCAGGTGAGTTTTAGACTTGTAGTGAGGGTGTCAGATGGCAATGATGGGTAGCATGGGGCACAACAATCCTGTTCAACTCATGACCAGGGATAAAAACAAAGAAAAAGGGGCTAGGGTCCCCTGTGTCCTTCAAGGGCATGCCACAGTGACCCAAAGACCTCCCAACAGGACCACTCTAAAAGGGATCAACTTTTAACACATAGGCCTTAAGGGGAACTTTAAGATCCAACCTATAGTAGTTTTTCACTATTTGATAGCATCACAGCTAAAGAATTTCTTATTTTTGGATATTGAGAAAAAATTTAAATATTATTATAAACATTATCATAGTAAATTACCTTCTCACTAAATTCTTAATCATTTCCTTAGCATACAGGTTTACCAATGTAATAATTCAGTCAAAAGGCATGTGCATTTTAAACCTTTTGGGATTGTCACTAAATTGTTATCTAAATGATAAGCACCAATTTTTCCTCTCAATGTCATTTATAAGAACACCATTTCCCCAAATTTTCTGCAGCATTTAGTATGATAGATAGAAAGATATGCACATATATATATATATATGTATATATATATTGTCATTAGTTTCCATTGAAAAGTTTCAGAATGTCAGGAAAACCATCTTACTCTAAAACCTAATTATTGTGATGTTAAAGAAAAGGATGTGACTTTATCAACATTTTTGTCAACTTCCTCAAGTCAAAATGAAGTGGACGGCAAATATGAATTCAAGTTCACCTTTTATTGTTTTGGCTGTCCTCGGGGTTTATATTACAGCCAAGTGACCAGACTGAAAGAGAGGGAAAGAGAAGCCTTGGATGGGCTGCACTTGACTCAGAAAAAGGACACATCAGTTTTCTCATTGATTAGGTCAATGCTTCTTGAAGAGTAATGTTCCCCCTCTAAGCAGGCACGTATCACTTTCATCAGGAAGAAAACTGGCTTCCCAGCTTCCCTCTGGGTGATGGAAATTATAAACAATCTTAGACAAGGTAGGCTGCTTATTACACACAGTTGCTTCACAAAACTCTTGGTCAACTGTCCTGGAACAAAATAATTAGGCCAGCTGTTCATTCCGGTCTTCAAAAGTTTTTTGACATTGGAGGACATTCTGTTGACAAAGTCACAAGTGATACCATTCAGACCTTGAGTATTCAGAATCTGAGCAGAGATCTTCTAGTAAATGGAGTCCTTTCTTGCCACTTCTTGGATTCTCAGGTAAGTAATAGAAATTATATTTTATAACATGAAGCTCCAACTCTGCTACAGGCCCTTACATGGACTTCAGATAGAATTCTGCACCTCCATAAATTTTATGCAAAATACTTTTCTATGTATATGTTCACAGTTTGACAGTGAGACTCCATGGACTTCAGTGGATTCTGCAAAAGTCAAGTGGTCTCTACTCACATACAAAAAACAACAAGAGAAAGCACCATGGAATTCTCAGAACATAAATACTATTTGCTTTATTTTTCTTCTTATAGATGGTCATAATAGAATAGTTTCCAAGGATGTAGTTTTGTGAATGCCATTGCTTAAAAACACCAGGTATCCCAGATGTGTGTGTGTGCAAAGCACTGTCCTAGAAACTGCTCCATATCATAGAAACAGTGTAGCACGTATGAGTGCCAGGACCCTGCAGTGAATGTACAGAAAGATTTGGTCTGGTGCCTTACACCCTTCTCTCTACTCACAGCTGTCTCTGTTGTTTGCTTTTATGATTTAGCACAATATCTTCTCTTGTTACTTTTCCACATGTTGCCAAGCAAGAACATTTTCTACTTGACGTATTTATCCTCAGGGTATATATGTATGTGTGTGTATATGCATGTGTATATGTATGTATTATTTAAGAATGTGATCTGATAGATACAAACCCAACCTAACCCCAATTTTTTCCCTTATTCAATAGTAAAGTTTTCCTAAAATGGCCAGTATTCAAAATTACCAGTTAATGTTAAGAGATTTTGAAATGCAGAGCAGACATGGCATTACCTCACTGTTTTCTTGACATTCCAGCATGTGGTAACACAGTAAACCTCTCCTTTCTTGAACTCTTTTCTAGGACATTAATTTTCCTGGTTTCCCTGGCTCACATTGTCCCCTTCCTCTTTGTTCTTTCCTCGCTTCTTGACCTCTACATATTAAGGTGTCCAGGACTCACCACTGTCCCTCTTTTTCTTCTGTCGCCACTCAGTATAAATAGTATCATTTCATTTTATCCCAGATCTTGAGCCATGATCTTTTCTCAGAACTCCAGACTCAAATAAATGTATGCCTATTTAATGCTGTCACTTTGCTGTTTAATAGATATCATCTTGCTATGGGACAGAATTAAATTCCCTTGTTTAAACTTTTGATGGTCAGTGTTTCAGTTACATGCAACGAGATGGATGTTAACCTTGGTTATACAAGAATAAAAGCGTAAGACTTAGTGGAGAGGAATCCTTTGTCTAGTGAGAGGGTCATCGGGAAGTAATGTTAATGATGACCTGAAGTTCAGAATTCTTTACTCATAGTTATGTGTATGTAGGCTGTTATATCCATTAACTAACTTAGTAATGTCTTACTCTCCCTCATCCTTCACTTAGCCAGTATACTTAACCGAGTATGTCCAATATTATTCTCATATAGAAGGAAATTCGCACAAAGACATGGTAATATACAGATCTAGAGTTATGAGAATGAGAAAGTCACTTACCATGTCTTTATCTCACTTTCCATATCTGTAAGATTATTAATTGAATAGTTGTGTTGATTAAACTTAATTGTGTCAATTTGATTGGCTTGGGATCAGCCAAAGGAATTAGTAAAGTACACTTCTGGATCTGTCTGGGTATATTATGGAGGTGTGATTTTTGGGTACAATATATGTTTTCTGCCCCCTTCTCTCTGGCACTATTCTGCTGCTCTGCTTCCAGGCCACCATGAACTAAGCATCTTTGTTCCCCCAGTCATGTAAGAATGATGTTTCTGCCTTGGAGCCTGTTCACCATGGAATGAATCCCCTAAAACCAGAAGCAAAATGAAGCCTTTCCTTCTTTAAATTGTGGGTGTTGGGTATTGTGTCTCAGTGATAGGAAAGCTAATACAATAACTTTCTTTGTTTTTAAATATAATAGGCAGTACACATGTTTACATCTTAAATATTTCATTTAACATTCTGGAAAATATGAATCTTGATATAGCTTTATGAATATAATAAAATATTAAGAAGAGTAATTTAATGGCAGTGAAAGGTTTTAAAGTGTTTTTAGAATCAACAAAAACATGAATGTGTGTCAATTTCGTTATTTGTGTTTACTGTACCACACTGAATAATATTCATGAGAATTTGGGACCATATAAGGCATAGATAGTCACAGTAATTTTCATTGGCCTAAAATAATTGCTCTAAGTCAGAAGATCACATAATAAATTTCATACAATGAAAATGAGATTATGATGTTATGTAGCCATCCGTTGGCTTTGTTTAGATCTCTACAAAAGTCCAATTTCAAGATGCATCCATCATCTATTTCCTTGCTATTTTCATCCCTCTGATTTTCAAATGCTTCGTGGTTCAGAAACATGTAGTTACATTTCATATAGTATATTAAACTCCAAAGAATGCATCTAACTTAGTTTCCTCAAAATCAACCTATTTTTTCTCCTCTTGCTCTGACATATACCTTCCTGAAAAATCACACTACTTGTTTTCTGAAAAAATAGCCCAAAAGGAGTAGAGCATGAACTGTTTGTCCAAACCTTTACAATATCATGCCAGTAAATATTCAGGCAGCAGCAAAAGAGAAGAGATGCTTATTTTCTAACTCTCAGTTTCTGTTCTCCCAGGAGAATGCTTTTCCTTCTGGTATCCCCCAAAGCATGTCTTTTTCATGCTTTTCCCTCTAATGCAGCTGTTAGTGCCCATGTTCTCTCTTGGGAAAGCTCTTGTCGTTTGGACAGAAATACAGAGGAATGGTATCATTTGACAGGTCATGACTTCTCCTTTGAGTGGAGATAAAGTTACCCATACATTATTAGTTAATGTGGCCCCCAAATTTACGTCAAATATTGTGATCAAAAGAAATTTTTTATGTCACTTTTTGTCTAGCTTGGGATTGTTAAGACATGGTGGTAAAATAAAAATGGCAACTATGATAAGAACTACACGAAGTAAAAATATATCTACTCAAGCTTTGTAAGACATAATTTGCATTGGAATAGAAATGGTTTAATCACCATTACATTCAAACTGGTGGAATAGAAGTTCTTTATTATATTTCTAAACATGTTTTTATTAGGAAATAATTTCCCAAACAATAATCCATTAGAGAAAAATATCGTAGTTGTTTTTCCTGTCACAACTTTCTATTGCTGGGCCGGTGAGATGGCTCAGCGGCATAAGTGCCTGCCTTACAACTTTCTATTGCTATTTTGTTCTATATTTTAATAATTCACCATTCTCCCCACCCTTTTATATAAACATTTATATAATGGCCTTTTTGTTTTTCATTCCAAAATAATTCTCAGTGACATTTCCAATGAGTTTCTGTAACCTTTTAATAAGGTTGACTCTTGGGATTTAATTCCTTCTATTATTCACATTTTAAACTAACCTTAAATTAATTTTGGTCTAAATTTTAATTAACTGGGACAATGATTTATCCCATGGCTAATCCTCAAGTCATAGTGAATAGATCAGGGATTTTTTTCTTAATTTTAAAATGATTTTTATTATTTTTAAATTATAGAAATTATATAGGCAGATACAAAAATGTTGAGAAGTGTTATTAATGGTGGTGGAGTTCAGAAATTTCAATAATATTTTTCCCTTCCTCTAAAAACACTGAAAGAACAGCAAATGTAGAATATCAAATAGTACAAAGCAACTCTTACAATCTCAAATTACATTTACAGATTACATCCCAGTTGCAGCAAAATTTGAATTACAATAAAGCCTGAGAGTCACAGTCCTGAAGAGCCATCTATCCAAACTGCTGTTTAAAATAGACAGGTACAAGTGCAGGACAATCTGAACAAGGGAGTTATTACTGAAGAGATACAGCTTTAAGCCAAAAATGGAGGAGGGACAGGAATGGCAAAGGCTAAGAAGGAGGACACAGTCTCACCATTTGTTATGATCTGGCCTCCTCGGTGGTTAAAATAGCCAAAAGTTAGGTGGAAGGAAGAAAGAAGAGACCTAACCTGAGACTACATTATCAGTCGTGACCTAAGAAGATCCATGGAGAAGCATACTGAGCTTTTTAATGTTTAATACTAAGAGGAGATATGACTTACAGATAGATGCTGTATTTTGTAGAGAAGAGATAAAGACCAAAGAAAGCAGAAAGTTGCCCTTGTTCCTATGTATAGTGTGCAGAAACAAAAAACGTGTGTGATTAGAACTTCCCTTACCAAAAATAAGCATTACACATAAAAGAGTGTATAAATTAGACTAATATAATAATAATAACTACCACCACCTCACATATCAGATAGTGATGAAAGGATGGGGAGAGAGAGAGAAAGATGACAGAAAGAGAGAGAGAGAGAAAGAAATAAAGGCAGTTGACTAATATAATAGAAGCAGTAATAACCCTAGGAAATGGAGGAATGAATCAGATTAATTGATCTATACAGTCCAAAGAAGATTTATAGCAACTTGCCTTATACGAAAGGATAGGTCATGAGGAGATGCTAAACAAACTAAAGCAGACAAACGTGAGAGAAAGAAAAATAAAATTCAACCCATGAAATTCATAAGAAATTGCAGCATGAAGGAAAGAAAAAATATTAGGGAACAAGTGACAGTCTATCCTTGATTAAGAAAATGACAAAAATAAAATGGAAACTATCAAGGAGAGTTAAATAATTAGGAGATAAAAAATAGAAGATGGGAAAAAGTACAAAAAATTATGTTCCTGAAAAAAAGAACAAGACAAGCAGAAAAGAAATTCAAAAGTATATGTAATATATAATAGAAAAATTCTTAAAATTTAGTAGAAGTTTAGGCATCTGATGAAAGTGCTCACTGTACCGGATAAACAACAGAACAATTGCAAACAACATACACTTGGTGAAATTATTAAATGTGATTATTAAAAGAATGAGGAACTCAAATGGAGAAACCAATTCGTGGGCAAGACTTATCTAAGTCCTTATTAAATACCATGAAATTGTGTTTTCATGTGTAAGAAGTTCAGAAGGAAATAAGAGACCCAAGAGTATTACACCTCCCAACTTGTCCTTTAAAAGAAAGGCAAACTAGTTCAAATATGCAAGAAATCAGAGAATAAAACATTCGTGAATTTTTAAAAACACTAAATGAAAGTAAAAACCCAAACAAGAATAAATTATCAAAAATGAAAATACCATGAAAAATTTAAAAGAATTATGATAACATGGATTAATTTAAATAAAGAATTAAGATTAGACAACTGGAAATTGTGTTTACAGCATAAATGTGATATGAACCTTATGACATAAATTAATAATGTAAGTAATAAAAATCATTTAATTGATAGAGGAAAAGAAGCAGCAAAAAAAGGTGAGATATTAAGTTTCTTATCTTTAAAATACAGGAATTGTATACAAACAATTTAAAAATAACCACATGGGGACTGAAAAAACACCTTAATAATTGTCATAATTTAGTTTAAGCCTTAGAGAAAAATATTAATATCTTGTATTATTTATTTTACAGAAATAAAAGAAATTCAATAATTCTTTCACTTTCAATTAAATTTGATGCTTATGCTAAAATATATATACCAACTCAACCTAGTATTTTGTTATTTGTAATGGAATTTAAATATAATTCTGTATTTTAGAAAATTATTCTTCTCTACTCCATAGACATATTGAGAAGGTTTTACTATTTAAGTGGTACAAATAATTTTTAAAATTACTTGAAGTCAGAAATCAACAACGAACAAGCTATTCCAAAAGTGTATTAATATCTAATAAAATAGGTAAACATTCCCAATTCATTAATAGCCAAATCAACACAATTTTAAGTGAGATACTATTTTTATTTTTCACATTAATAAGATATGCACACACAATCCAACCCATACCACCTATAGGAGTAGAGATAACATTACTTAGTGCATGAAAGACATATGAAACTATTTTGCATTTTACTGTTGGCTATGTGGATTATTGGCAGAGTTTTTTTTAGAAAGCAGTCAATATTAATTAAACATTTTAAAATGCCTCCACCCTTTGATCTACTAATTATGCTCGTTAAAATATATCCTCCAAAAATATCATAATTGGGGAAAATTATCTAAGTACAAATATGTTCACTCATATGAATATACATCTACACATGTACACATATACCTATAAATATACACATATACATGAATCATGTGTATATGTACCCTTACCTTTTACTGTTGCTTTTCTGGTGCGAGGGATCAAACCCAGGGCGTAGCACATAAGTACTGAGTAAATACTGTACCACTGAGCTGTACTCTGAGCCCGAGATATATTTATAGTAGAATAAAAAGTAGAAAAGTATAAAAAGGGCCAAATATCTTGAAATAATATTATTTCATGCCTATGATCTACATATTTTGGTAAGCACTGGAGATCTATAATGGTAAACTAAAAGCCATTCAAAAATTTATTTTAAGGGCCGGTGAGATGGCTCAGTGGCGTAAGCGCCTGCCTTGCAAGCGCGAAGGCCCGAGTTCAACTCCCGGAACCCACATACGAAAAAGGGGCCGGTGATATCGCTCAGCGGCACAGGTGCCTGTTGGCGCGCGAGGTCCTGAGGTCGTCCCCCCGGTACCCACAAAAAAAAAAAAAATTTATTTTAAATCTGGTCATATATTCACATGTAACTTGACATTTTATGTTTCAGAAGTTTATAAAACAAAATGAGGTCAGGTTTTACATGATATCCAAGTTAAAACACTGGAGTCTTGCTAGAATCAAAGCAGTGATCTTTGATTTTTGTTTTCAACAAAAGTAGTGGAATTAACTCCTGTTGGCTGATTGCCTTTGTCTGGGATTTTTATCCATGTGTTCTAACTCAGTGGCAAACACACAGTATGAGGCACTCAATAAATGTTTGTTTAACCAAACTGGGCTTCTTGATTTTCAATCAACTCTAAATTGTTGTGCCTATGTATAATTACCTACATGTATTTGTCTTCTATATGCCACGTGTCCACACATAAGAACTTTTCCACATTATGCTAACACTCCTAATTAGATCTTAAACTTCCAGATATTCTTGGTTAATCATTCACTGGTAGATGAAATAACCCTTTATGGGCACCTTTACATTGATGTCTACCATTTCCTAAGAAATATTTCAATAGTTATATCTACAAAGGTTTTTCATATTCCTCTTTCTGTTCCACAGTTTCAAGACACATTTTATCTCCTCTAGTTTTATATTTTACACATTTTAGTTTTGGTTGAGTAGTATTATATTACCCAATGAGTAACTCTCCTTTGGAAAAGAATGACAAATTTAATTCCTGCATCCATTCTTTTACTTTTCAGGTGAATTAATTACTAAAGCAAATTGTCCTCTTTTTCAGGTTGTACTCTTCATCATTTTCACCAAAGATACATACAGTGTCATTGAATATTTTGGTCAGATTTCAAAATAATTTTCTTGAATGAATCCTATTTCCTATAGTCAAGTATTAAAAATAACTTTGAGAAACAATAAAATTTATGATACATGAAATTTTCAGAAATAAATACTTTTGTAATTATCAATGCTGATGTATTTTAAACAACATCATTTACCTTAATAAGAGGTTTATAGGGACTGGAGAAAAAAGTGGGATTCTGAAAATCTTACTATAGAATAAATGTTCTAGTATTTCTGTATTACTTTATGAGCAAACAAGTTATTCTTTTTTTCTAAATACAACTTAATTATCCCAAGTTTCATTAAAGGATTTTTTTCCTAAGTATTTATATCAACTCAAAAGAAAAAAATTGAGATTTGTAACACACCAAATCAAGACTGCAGAACCAATTATAGGCTCTGAACACCATAGCCTCGAGCTTTCAGGCACTCTGATGAGTGGAGACAAATCATCCAACAAAAGCTGCATGGTTTCTGATTTAGTGAAGTCCAGTGATTAATGGATGAATATGAATAAAGGAAAATAAAAGTGAGTCAGTGTTCACACTTCTGGTAGACAACTTGACGCTGAGAAAGAAGGTTTTACCTTGTTATGCCTGACCTAAGATCTGAGGGATCCATGGAGGCTCACGAACTGAGGGAGGAGAGTAGAGGAAAGGACCATTCCTGTGGCAAGCAGAATAATGGACCCTTAAGATTCCCACATCCTAACCCTGTGGAAGCATTAATTTACATGGCAAAAGGGGGTTTGCAGATGTAATTAAATCAAAGATCCTGAGGTAGGAGATTATGCTGCATTATCCACATAGGCCCAATGCAATCATGAGAATCCTCATCAGTGGAGGCAAGGAGTGAAGGTCAGAGAAAAAGATGGGACATAGAAAGCAGGACGGGCAAGAAGAGACTGGAGCCAAGCATGTAAGTAGCCTGTAGAAGCTGGAAAATGCCAGGGAATGGATTCTCCCTCAGAGGAGAAAAAGCAGCCCAGTCAATGCCTCCATCTGAGGACTTATGAACTCTGGAATACAATAATAAATGTGAGTTGCTTACAGTCATTAAATTCTGATAATTTGTTATACTGCAATAGCAATAGCAAACTAATTCCAAGGAGAGTGGTTAGTATATACTACAAGTTACGAAGTTTTTCTAGTGGTCTGTGACAAATACGAACAAGGTTAGAGGTGAAGATGGTGGAATGAGATGGACAGATATAAGCAATACAAAAGAATTCCACAAACAGGTTAGGGTGGAAACTGCAAGAGGCAAGGAAGAAAGAGGAAGCAAGGACAACATTCAGCCTACCAGCTTGTGATCCCAACTGAATGCTAATGGCAATCACTGCCAAAAAATATCAAAGAAATGGAACATGTATGGGGGATAACGAATGAACATGAGTTTCATTGATGCCTTATCCAGGTGACTTAACTGGCACTATACCTTCAGGTCTAAAATTCAGAGAAATCTTGGCTAGAGGTTTGCACTTTGGTAATTGAAATTATAAAGCCCTGTCTCAGAAACTTTTCTCGTTGCTGGGACAAAATACCTGATGCCCAAAATAAAGGAAGGAAAGTTTTATTTAGCTCACAGTTTGTGGAGGTTTCAATCCATACTCAGCTGGCTCCAAGGCAAAGTGGTGTGGCTGAGAGCCAACCATTCATGGTGGCGGAAGATACCAAAAACAAGAGCCAAAAGGGGAAGCAAGCCTCTTTCTCTCCCTTATATTGTATACAGGCTACCCTTCCTAAGGCAGGTGTAGCACTCACACCACCAATCCCAGCAATAGACAATGAACCAATCAGCTGCCTCCAAAAAGCCCACTCCCCTGACTGCATGAGGCTTTAGGGGTACATGGAGACACAAACCATAACAAGCCCCAAGAGTTAATCTAGGAATAATGTGAAATGAAGAAAGGACAGAGAATATTGTGAACCTTGTACAGTTAGCTGGATAGAAGATGGTGAGACAGATGGAATAACCATGGCCCAATGGAAACAGTTTTCAGAAAGAAGAGTACAGTTAGAATGGTGTAGGAAGGAGACCTCAGATGAGGGCTGCAAAGATGTGCCTTGCACTGAGCAGTATTAAGTTACTCAGAAGACATGATTCAGTGGAGGTCGGGAATCACAACCAGAATGATGTACACTGAGAATTAAGCAACGAATTTAAAAACTTTGGTAGGAAGCCAAGGTGAAAGACGTGGGGGAGCTGAAGGTAGAGATATAGAAATGAAGGAACTATTTTTAAGAGGTTGCTAAAATGTAAGTATTTTTACATACTGATAGCGAAGATTTGGTTGAGAGGTAGGACTTGAATAAACAAAACAGAGAAAGAACAATTAAAACTGGATAATACTTTGGAAGATGAGGTGTGATAGAAACAGGAAGACTGCCTCTATTTTAATACCATCAGATGTAGCTGGTCTCAGTGAAGAAGTACCCGTACAAATTCCTTGCATATATGAGCTCAACTTTTGCCTAAATAGTTCTGATGACTAAATGCTCTTAATTTGGTTGTAATAGCCTGTGAGTTATCTCATTTCTGGCTCCAAAGCAAATAATTCACATCCTATTCTGTAGGTTTTTGTTTGTTTGTTTGTTTATTATTGTTGTTGTTTTACATTGCCTCATTTACATTATGCTGAAATAATATGAGCAATTCCATTCAAAGAGATATGGATGTTGCTTACGTATTTCAGGAGACCACAGGAATCTTTTGGTAGTGGACATAAGCCAATCGGTTAATCCATAAATTTCATGAGCAGAGTGGATTAGCCATGTGCGGGACCTTAAGGACACCAACAAATCTAAGTATAGTATGCCTCCTTTCAGAGACTGACAACTGACTGTGGAAATAAATATCCTCATTAAGGACAGCCAGCATTAGGCAATATAAGTACTGACTAGCATGTGGGAAAATGAACACTGTCACAGTACACTGCTGGGAGGAATATAAATTGATATGAATGCTTTAGAGGACAACTTGGCAGGATCTGGTAAAGCTGAAAATCTTACCCTACTTCCCAGCAATCCCATTTTTAGGTTTACACTCTACAGAAATGCTTGCGAATTAGAATAAGCAAACATGTGCAAGCATATTCTATGCAACCAAAAACTGAAAATGACCTAAGTGAATATCATTAGAAAAATGAATAAATGAGGCATTTATATTCACATGATGGGATACTATCAGCTAAAAGGAATGAACTGTTTCTATATATATTAATAGCAGTATATCTCTAAAAAATAATAAGTTTATAAAAGCAACTTACAGCAAATACACAGCATGAGGGCTTCTATGAAAAACATTTAAATGCATCTAATGCTGTGTATTATTTATGGATTAATAAATATGAAGTAAAAGTATACATCCTAAAATATGTCAATTTAGGGTAATGACTGCCTCTGGGAATGGAAAGGAGTAGGACTGAAGTTCAAGCATAAGGAGATGTTCTGCTTATTTTTATCTGCTACCACAGATCCTTATTTTTTATGAAGACAAACAAGTGCATGACAAAGTGTAAGTAATTGTCAACTCTGAATATTTGGTGCAATGCTGTTTTTTATATTATTCTCTGAACTTTCCTCAATTTAAAAATTTTCCCCAAACAAAAATTTAAAGAATTAATCAGGCAAGATGATGAAGGATACGAAGTGTGATGAATGAAAGGTATAGGCCCAGATGCACAGGCATGAAGAAGGAAAAAAAGTCGAGATAGGCTGGATGAGACCACAAGACTCTTAAAAAGGTGAAATCCCAACAGATTAATGGAAGTCAGGAACGTGTTCCTGGACAGGTACATTTAATGAACTCCTGACTTGAATCACTTTGGACCCAAACCCAGCTTTGCTACACACTGTGTGGCCTTAAGGATTTTCTGAGTCTCTGTTTTCTCTCCAGTGGGTGTGGAGTTAAATATATGGGGTAGTAAATATTAAATCACCAAATGCAACTGGCAGCACATAGTGAATGCTTATCACGGGAGAAGATAAAGAAAATCTTACAGAGGTGATTTCTTGCCAACTTCGACCACCAATCACCATGAAATTGTTGGTGTTATTTTCATCCTTGATTTTTAGAAATTAAAATGGCAGATATTTTCCTGTAACCTGCATTTTCAGTTTATTCTTACATCAGAGAGCTTTCAAAACAAGGTTGTTCTACCTGGTTCAGATGGATGAATGCTGGGCAGTGACAAACTGAACTAAGCCAAATCTGTTTGCATGGATGCACACCATGCATAAAATGCAGTTTTATTTATGCAGTTTTTTGCTTCCTGCACATTTAAATATTTAAAATCCAACTTTGCTTGTGGTCACACAGTATTAACTGTCCACACTAATGCGATGAAAACATCCACCTGAATGGTGTATAATAATCATATGCTTCCTTCTCCTCTCCCCTCAATAGGAGATCATGTTATTTTTCCAATCGCAATTAATTTTTATTTGCTTAGGTGCAGAAAACTATCGCTAACCTGAGCCATAACAAAAAGATATTTTAAAAATTGTGTGGGTTTCTATTATATGCCCCAACCATGAGACTATTTTCTTTTATCTCCTTTTTTCCCATTATAGAAAGATGAAGTAAAAAAAGAGGAAAAATAGAAAGAAAAGAAATAAACAAACAAAACTCATTGGGAAAAGAAATATTTCAAAGTGTCATTTTGATTACCTGGAACCTTTTAAGAGCTCTCTGTATCTGGCACCTGCAGGAAAACAGTTTATAATGCCAAACAGTGCATCATCACGAGTTGCTTTGTAGGATTAATTACAGATTTATGCTTCAGAGTGGTATATTGCTCTGGGGAAAAAAAGATGTTACCTTGGCTACCAGAAATTGCAAGTCAAAACCCAACTATCTGAAATTTTCAAGTTTTCATTTAAATATAGTATTAAAAAAAAAAAAAGCAAGTTAAAGTTTCGCTCTGGGTCATTTCAGGTAGAGATGAGTTAGTTGCCCCAGTGATAGGTGTGGATATGAGTACTGCTCCCAGCAGATTATGCCTCTGTATTCTTGCAGTCCCCTAACCTTGACAACCTGCCAGCTTCTCTGGCTACAGCTCCCTGTCTCCCCTCTGGCATCCCTTGGTATTTTTCTAGATATAAAATGAGTCAGCAAAAAGATTCTATTTTTAACAGTTCTTGGCATAATGTTTTTAGTGTTTTAGGTTTCTCTTAGCCACAGAATTAAGGAAAATTTTTGTCTTCTTTCTTTCTATAATGTTTCTATCATGTAAGATAATATTTGGCTAGAAAAAAAAAAGATAACAAAAATGACCAAAAACAACTCGAAGGGTTTTCCTTCAATTGTAGTTCATCTAAGAGGCTCGATTTATTTTCTCAGTATTTGAGCTAAGTTTTGAGTGTTAGAGAATACAGGCCTGGTCACAACATTTAGATACTCCTTCCACTAAAAGAGGGGGATTATGTACCTGCCTTTCTTTGAGTCTGGGCTACTTGTATCTATCTCTATCAGTGGAGTGTAAAGAAAGTGTTGCTGGTGACTTTTGAGGTTAGGTCATACCAAGCAGTGCAGCTCCTGCCCTGTTTGCAAAAAAAAATTTTTTTTGTAAACCCTCACCTCTGTGTGACAATCCAACTACCCCAAAACTGCCCTGTTGTGCAGAAGATGAGGTCACATGAAAAAGCCACATACATGTGCTCTGGTCCACAACCTCAGCTGAGTCAAGACTTCATTGCTCAACAAATTGTGGATGCATAAATGTCTACTGAAGATTCTAAACCCCAGCTGTCAAGTCCCTCAAATCCTCATGTTTCTTCACGTGAAGCCCCAGATATCGGGGTGCAGAGCCAAGCCTTCTCTCAGCTTTGTGTAAATTCCTGATGCACAGAATCCACAAGAATAATAAAGGGTTCTTTAGTGCTACTAAGTCTCTCTATGGCTTACTCTGCAGTGAATGTAAGTGGATAAACTTTTCTTCTCTCTCCTTTTATGACTGTGAATAGGTCCCCCTCCATTAAGAAGTCTTGTTGTATGATGAATGAAAGCTGCCAGAATAAAATACAAAACACACTGAAACAGTATCAGAATGCTATTCTGTACTAGGACATCTATCAGGATCCCATCCAGTAAATGAGACAAAACATAGTGGTGTTAAATGTCAGAAATTAATAATATTCTCTTAAAGAAGATGACAAAGAAATTTAAATACACCCACACACATGGGCATACAAGAAACTTATAAAAAATTTTTTAAACACGTGGACAGATAGGAAGTGATAGAAGCTTACACATTATAATCTGGTCAGTTTCCCTGGGTAGTGAAATGATGAGTTATGTTTAGTACTTTTATGCTTATTTGTATTTTAAAATTTTCTCTAATTGTGTGCATGTATTATTACACATTTTTGAAAAACCATCTCCTTTACTCATTCAATTAATATGGACATAAATCTTTGCCTCCATCCTCCCATGTTTTTTCTCACTGATTAACAACCCTCATCTGTCAGTCCTCATGTATCCATATTAAGTCAAATGAATTAAATCAGAGTATCAGTCTATGATCAGGGGTAATGGACATGTTATATACCGTATGGCAAATCTATCTGAATGAACCTGTAGACTTCTTATTTTGTCACTTGCTCATCTTCTCTGGTCTGAATAGAACTCCAGGATCCTAAGACACAGCCTGCCTACTTAGAATTTAGAACCTCTCTGACACCTATGTGTGTAGTTTAAAATTACTTTATCAGTGATATTCCATGGTATTGAGACTCAAAGCAACTCTTTGATTCTAAGGTACAAGTAAACTTAACTTTTATTCAACAGTCTGACCCTTTGTTATAATATAGTCAACAGGCCCTGGCCTCTTCCATTCTGCTTCATTTGGGTCTTTACATCTTCTTATCCACCACCCAGACATGAAATGGTTTTCATTCAACCTTACTGATCCTCTATGGTCGCAGGATTTATAGGGAACCAGAAATGTTCTTTCTCAAAGCATTTTAACCATTGGCCACTTAGCAGTTACAAAATATTTCCTCAATAATCCATAACTTTGTAATAACTTTTTCTTGTTGTTGTCTTTTTGAGACAGAGTCTCGCGATGTAGTTCAGGCTGGCCTTGAACTCACAGTGATCCTCCTGCCTCAGCCTCCCAAGTGCTAGGATTACAGGTGTGCACCACCATGCCTGGCTAGCAATAATATTTTGAGGAATATATTTATCTAATTTTAATAGCAATGTACTAAGCTTTATGAGTTTATTAAAAAAATTCTTAGAAAACTATTCATTACTTTACTAACACTGTTTTTATTAAGATTGCCAAATAAATCTTTCACTGGTAAAGAAGTATATATGGGCAGCATACAAGCTCTGAGCAATTAGAGGTGGGATTGGAAGAAAACGCTATCTAAAGAAAGAAGAAGCAAAAAACACAGAAGGCCAACTTTCCCTGGTTATCAGATTGTCTCTGTGCCTCTCCTGCATGTATCAGAATCCTGCCTGTTATAATTTAAAGACTGTCATAGGGAAGAAGGATTAGCCTCTCACATAAAAAGTTACAGACCAATTAGGGTAAGCTAGCATCTTCACTGGTCTAGAACAAGAAAGGACCAAAGTATTGCAGCATTTTTCATGGCTGAAAGAAAGAACTGTTGTTAAAACGTAGAAAAACCTTTGACTATCAACAAAGATTGATGGACCAAGCAAAAAACAGAATGCTTTCATCAGAACATTCTAAGTTAATGTTGCTCTCTAAGTGTTTTCACAAAGAATTGTCTAGAGTAATGGTCTCTAATGCTACTAAAGAGCATAAAAATATCAAGGAATCACTGTCCTCAAGGAGATAAAATTTATATATGCAAATTAAGCTGATCAATAAACTGATGCTTAAGTACTTTAAAAATGACAAAATTGGAGTGTTAGCAATAATCAAATATGAGTGTAAGCCTCCCGTGCTTTCTAGTGTCCATAAGACTATCCAATTTCAACAAAACAGGAAGACGAAATTCCACACTTGCAAAAGACTGGGCAGAAGTTCCACATGCTGGCGGGCCAAATGGTGGCTGTGCTATGTCCTTAAGACACTCAACATGCACATATACAAATGCATAGGAAAGACATTGTTTTACAATTTATAACCATCCAGTAAATGATATGTTCCTCAAGTTTGATTATGGATTCTATTAATTATATTTATGTGATATTTAACACTTGATATGGTTTGAATGTGTCCCTTAAAAGAAAATGCATTGTGAAATAAATCCCCAAAGCCACAGCACTGGAAAAGGATCTAACCGGAGGTGTCGTGAATGGGTAAATGCTGACTACAAAAAGGCTGAGTTTGCAAGATCTGCCTCTTGCTTAGCTCCCACCCTCTCTTGCCCCTCTGCCTTCTCTCTTGGGGAGAGGTATTAAGGAGGCCTTTACCTTAATATTTTACCTCCTGCCTCCAAAACCATGAAAAATAGATTTTGAACCATGAAAACAAATTTATTTATAAACTACTCAGTCTGTGGTACTTTGTCACAGCATCACAAAGCAGACTAAGACATTGATCTTCTATCAGCTTGAGTTTTAAAAGCTGGTCATTAGGAGTCATTTTGACTCCTTACAACCATGAGTCATCGTATTCATAATATTTACCAGAACAAGAACCTCAAAGATCCCATGCATTAAGTCAGAAAACGTTTTTTCTATGAACTTGGCAGCATGAGAATTGAAATACTTTTCATGAAATGTAAATATTAAGTAATAAAATATGCTCAAAGGAATGAAACACTATTTAGACAGTGATTTGGATCAAAGACAGAGAAAGTTCTTCTGTAATGGGTTAGAGAACTTCTCTAATGGGTAGCTACTTTAAGCACTGAGGGCTGTATGATCTCTATCACAACGGCTAATATCTGATGTTGTAGCTTAAAAGCAACTAGAAGTAATGCATAAATACATGGGTGTAACTGCGTTGCAATAAAACTTTATTTACATCAGGGCTAAGTCTAGCTCATGGCCATAGTTTGTCAACTTGATTTAAAAACTAAAGCTTCCCAAACCTCGTAATTTTAAACTAGTGCCCCTTCTTTAATTTTTATCTCTGTTACCATGGTCCTTGAGTTTAAATCTGTGCACAGTAACCACTACTCTAGGACAAGAATGTTGGTAGAAAACCAGTGGATGAAGCCTGAAAGTTTGATAAAACATTGGTCCATAACAGTGTATAACATGAGAAGTCACATAATCCTCTCTGAGCTTGAGATTTTTTTCATCTGACATATGGCAACTTCTTCCCTGTTTCTGGGGCAAATATAAGAGTCCAGTGAGGTAAATACATGAAAGCACATTGAAAAGTATGAAGTGTTACATAACCCAAAGCTAACACGGATATTTACCACAATGCTTTACATGCCAATAACAATACATTAGATGGGATTGGTTTAAATAGAGATGTTCTTTATAATAGTTTTCTGCTAATCCCTTACAAGACTTTGGAAATATTTTTATACACTCATTGTTTTAAGTCACTTCCCACCCGTGGCCCACAGCAGGAACAAGAAATACATTACAATGACATTTGCTGGAGATTTGTGCAAGTACCAATTCCATAGGACTATTCTTTCACTGAGAGAGATTTTTTTTTCCTTCCACCTGACCGATTCACTACATTTCAACTCTTGGTCTTTTGAAGCAAATCTTTTACAATTCTAATTTGCTCGGTATTTGTGAATTCTCTCATTAACTATTTTCTTTACTCATTCTGTTTCATAGATACAGTAGTTGTAAGACACTTTTCTAGAATGCATTTTAAAACATTTAACAAGGCAGTATATTGTTCTTAATGGAATTATCTTTTTCTTCATGAATATCTCTCCTTAATATTTCCTAAAGATACCCTTCCAGTGTCTCATCTGTTTTATTTTCCAATTTCTATCATCGAGCTCAGAAATTATTACAGGATTGTTAATGCTCTCTACTTAAGATTCAAAATGGTTGATGTCAACTTTTCCTTAGCATAAACTTTCCCTAGGAAAATGAAATCATGTGTCCCTTGTACTTTTAATGGATGCTGTGGTACTAGATCCCTATCTCTACTAAAATAAATTAGATTTATGAAATTCCTAAGTCATATAAGTAAGATTCAAAATAATAATAATTAATATTCCGTATTTCTGAATTAAAAACAAGATGTGTTGTCTTTGTATAAAACCAAATGGTAAAGTTTTAAACTAGGGTTTATGCAATTTTTAGCAGAAAAGGGCTATGTATAAATAATTGACTCTATTCTTTTTCCCATATATTCACTCAAGAAACCATTCATAAATTAGAAGCTTTCTATCTGGATTAGAAATTACGGCAACATGGAGAAACATTTAGGTACTGTGTGGTGACATTTGTATTTTATCGAAATCAAGGGAGAGGGAAATGAAAGCAAGAGAGTTGTAAGGATAGAAAACTGAAAAGGAAGAGAATAACAAAATGTAAGGGTAGACTAGAATAAAGTCATATGTAAACTGCTTGTATCACCCAGTACACAAAAAGTGAACCGATAGGAGTAGGGACAGAGCATATATTTTGAAAAGAAAAGAAACAAAGCAAAAAAGTGCATTCACCTTCATGTGTCCTATTCAGTGTTCCAACAAACTAAGCCAAAATTATAGGGGTTAGAGAAATTTAACTTTTCAAGGCATTTCCTAAGAATGAAAACAAAGTAGGTTAAATAGAAATAATGAAGGCGCATCAGAAAACACGATCTAAACTTTGCAAGAAGAAAGCGTTCTCTTCTGTGAATCCCACTAGGCTGAGAAGAACATGGATATAGGTTCACTACAAGCAAAATAGATAATTTAAACCACATTTAAATATAGATCATATTTTGGAAAAAGGAAAAGGAAGCTATCTCTGCAAAAAATGAAAGGATCACCACCTTGAACTCGATAAATTTGCATTTGAGGCAAAAATTTGCATTTCATTTAGTTTATGATGAACGTACACATTCATCATATTTAGAAACTAATAATGAGTGAATATTTAAGTAGATTCAAAAATGGTTAAACTCTTTACAAAGACCTACAATGGGTTTTAAGGAAACTGGGGTGTATTAGGTTTAAATAACTTAGAAATCAACAAATACAATAGCAAACAAGTCTGCTTCTTTAGCTTGCACTACTTGACACTATTTCAGTTGCTGAATGCAAGGCTAAAAACAGAGTGTGGTATTTATTAGAGACTAGTGTTCTGATTGTTTCAAAAAGCCCACAGAACCCTTCAATAGGGCTTTCTGGTTATAGTAGAAACAATAACAGGAATGAAGTGTACCTATTGAGTATGGTGATGTTATTTATAGACATACTGAGTTGCACTTATTAAGTTTACAGTATTTGTTTCAAATCCAAGTGACCAGCTATCTCAGGCACAAAGACAGACTCTTTAACATGCAGACAATCTAACTGGAACAGAGCTCTGCAGCTGTGAAGGTGGGTCCAAACACTCAACAAACACGAAAAAGTCTTATTTTCTAGGTAAAATCTTTGTGGGCTGTGTCTTCTATGTTTTTCTTTGTTACACTCTGGCTAAAGCACAACGTGGAAATCACAGCACAGAAAAATTTCCTGAGGAAGTTTCTAGGAAGTCACATCTTCTCCTGGGACTCCATTTCCTTGCCACAGCTTCTCAGATTAAGCAGAAAGAGCTCTCCATCCTAATTCTCACACTTTGATTTCAGAGAAGACTGGTTTCCACGTTTCACTCCAAAGGGCTAGTCACACCCTGTGAATTTTTAGGTTTACAGCAGAATCCTGTAGGTATGTGTGTGTATGTGCAGCTACTGTGAATCAAGAGTCAAGTACCTTACATATCTACCAGTCTTCACGGTCTCTTCTCTTTCTTTTTCCTTCCAAATAACTTTGTAGTTGGAAAGGGATGGGTACAGAGCATAAATACAACACATGCACTCACCTACCAGTGTGCCAGGTACTGGGGACACACAGTTGCTTCTATTAACAGTAACTAAGGCTTAGCACTTAGCATGCCCAACATTATTCTAAGACCTTTACCCTAGCACGGAGCACAGTGCCCAACACAAAACCACTCGATGTATGTGTAAAATTAAGGTCGAATATTTGAGTTTCACAATGTATTTCTTCCTTCAAATCTCCCATATAAACTGGCAATTGAAGGTTTTAATTGCTAGGAAGGAGGGTGATTAAGAGGACAAGTATCTATTTGTGTTTATTTATCTTTAATGTATAAACTAGAAAAAATACATTTTATAACTTAGTTTTAGGGGAGGTGAAGTCAGGAGAGGCAGGAAGATCAAGTGCATTCAGGAGTTCAAGGTTGGCCTGAATAACATAAGGAGACCTCATCACAGGACAAAAAAATCTTATTTCATATAAAAATTTTGAACTTTTCTATAAGAATTACAGCCCCACTAATTTTTAATTAATGATCAATTTATTTATGAATTTAAATACTTAAAATCTTAGGCGGTCTTGTTTAGAAACCATTAAAATCACACACTTAATTGAAAAGATTATCTTAAATATTTCAAACATATTTATAGCTTAACATACTCTAATCTCTCAAACACTTCAAATTTCTGAAAGTAAAAACAACTTCAACAAATAAATCTAAGTATTTATGAAACCTACATAAATCTAATACATTAAACTTATAAATTATAGTAAGTCAGTACCTTAAATATAAAAGAAACATCTGCATTACATGATACTCAATAATATGTACAACTTTTATGTTTCTGTGTACCAGTTTAAAAACAATAAAACAAATAAGAGCTGAAAGAAAAAAGAAGCATTGCATAAATGGAGCATACATGAAGTAGAAAATAATTACAAAATTTGCAAGTGAACACACTGTAAATACAGCATTTGTAAAAAAAAAATTGAGACTATCTTCAACTTTTAATCATTGCCTTATTTAAATTCAAAACTTTTTGGGGAAAAATATTTACTGCTCAAACAAGCAGAACTTATTGCCATATATCAAAAGGGTTTAGAAATTCAGTTATTGGCCAGAGATTTTTAGACTACAGCCCCAAAACTCTGGTTGTTCCTTCTAGAAGGCCTTCATTTGAGCCACAGTTTGTTGATTTGAACTAGTTCCTAAAGTAATGGGACCTTTAATGTCCTTGCCTTTTTTGTCATTGGTTGGTGGTAGGCAACCTGGTATGTCTTCACATTTAGTTTTGAAATCATAAACCTTTTAAAGAAATTTTATGCTGTCCTTTTCACAAATTGTCCTAACTGATCCAAGTTAATAAAATTCTGTGCATATACAGACGTAACCCAATTCAGATTATAATTCTGAGATGGGATCCTCTACCCTGTTAATATTTCACTGCCCTACATCTCACATTAAGTCATTTATTGACCAATGCAAAGAGGTCACTCAGAAGAAATGAGAGTGCTACAATGAAGATAGCCAAGGACATTAGAATCAGACACAGTTGGTCCCCATCATCACAAAATGGGCTATTTGAACACCAGATGTTCACTAGCGGTCTAGTGTGGAGATTGTATTAAGATGGTACTTAGTGGTTATATTCATTTCATATTGCTATTGTAATAAATGATCACACATTTAGTTCCTGAAGACAGTGGAAGTGTTATCTTGCAAATTCATAAATCTAAACTCCAACAAGGCCTCACATGACTAAAATCAAGGTGTTGGCAGGGCTATGCTGCTTTCTGAAGGCTCCAAGGAGAATCCAATCCACTTTTTTGCCTTTTGCAACTTCTAGAGCTGCCTGCTTTCCCTGTTTTGTCCCTGCAATGACCAGTCAAGTCTTTCCCAAAATGTCTTCTCTTTGGTTGTGATCCATTGGCCACTTTCTTCCCTATTTAAGAACACCTGTGATTACAGAAAGCCCACAAAATAATCCAAGAAGTCTCTTTATTTTGAGGTTAGAATGTTAGCAATCTTAATTCCATGTACAATTTTAATCTTCTCTTGACTTGTAATATGACACATTCACAGGTTCTGGCATTAGAAATAATCAAGGACCTTGCATGCATACATGCTCACGTGTGTGTGTATTACTAGGGATTGAATCCAGGGCCTTTACACTAAGCTACATCCTAACCCTTTTTATTTTTATTTTCTTAATTTGAAACAGGGTCTCATTAAATCACTAATTTGCCCAGGCTGGGCTCAAACTTGCAATCCTTCTGCTTCAGCCTCCCAGATATCTGGAATTACAAGTGTGCACCACAATGCCTGGCTTCAAGGACATTTTTAGGAGGCTATTAGTCTGCCTACCAAAATTATGTTGGCCAGAGTACAGGACAAGATAAAATTCGTCCCTTTCTAAGAAGTTAATTCATACAGAGATAACTGAGAAAAGAAAAGAGAGAGAGAGAGAAAAAAAATAAAATAAAATAAAAACCTCCCAAACAAGGTAAAGTTGTATTTCCTTACTAGTTAAAGTTTAAGTCTCCCTTTTTGATGGATTCATTTCCCTAAACCACCTTAAGCTAGAAGCTGAGAAAAATTGAGCTGAGGATTTTTCTGTCTCCTTACAACTCCATCTCAACCAGCACTGTAATATGGAGAAAGATGATGCATTCATAACACAGAGCAAGAGCCAGCGAGGAGAAAGCCAGAAGCAAAGCACAATCACCCAGTGCTGAGTTATTCACATCTCTCTCTCTCACAGAAACCATAGCCTGATTATTATCAGCAGAACCACCTTTCCCACTGGGAGTGAAATAAGTGAGGGATTATAGATGCTTCCCACAGTCTGCTGCTGGAGGCTGACATCTACCACCACCAGAAGGACACTGTAAGTCACTGGTGGGCTCATCTTAGAAACTATTTCAGTTCTGCAAGTATTACAAGATGGGACGCATGTTTGAGCTAAAATCAGTGAGAAAAGCTTAAAATGAATCTAAAGAGCTATATTCAAGGATCTGCTACCAGTTAGAATGGGTCATCCTGTTAAAGCACACTCTTAACTCTTGCCAGAAAAAAGAAGCAAGGTCCATGAAAGTAGTGATATAAACTCATGTTCTATTCTTATCTGCAGAATAGGTTAGGAAAGAATCTTTTTGTATATACTCCTTGTCTTAGTCATTTTCCCATTGCAGAGACACAATATTTAACACTCACAATTTAAAGGAGGAAAGGTTTATTTTGGCTTACGGTTTGCAGAAGTTTCTGTCTGTAGTTGATTCTCTCCGAGGCAGGACAGCATGCCAGAGGGTCATGGCAGAGGAGAGTTGCTTATAGCATGGCAGGCAGGAAGCAGAGAAAGCAGAGGAAGGAACTGAGAAGAAGATAAACTCTTCCAGGCCATGCGCCCAATGACCCATCTCTTCCAAACAGATTCCACTCCTAACAGCCAGTCAGTTACAGGTCCCCATAATCTAGTCACCTCTCAAAGTGCTTGAGGCTTTAGGGAGATATCTAAATATAAACCATAACACTCTGGGTTGTATGCAATTATTTTTGCATGAATTGTGGTCGTCTCTTTTTTTTTTTTTTTTTTTGGGTACCGGGGGTCGACCTCAGGACCCTGCGCGCCAGCAGGCACCGGTGCAGCTGAGCGATATCACCGGCCCTTTTTCGTATGTGGGTACCGGGAGTTGAACTCGGGCCCTCGTGCTTGCAAGGCAGGCGCTTACGCCGCTGAGCCATCTCACCAGCCCTTGGTCATCTCATTTTAATTTTCTTTATTTTGAAAACAAGTCTATGCTGCAGAGCACTTTATGAGAGCAAGTGAAGCAGGTCAGAAAATCAACATGTTATAAGTGCCATTTATCTAAACAGACATGTAGAGATAATTGTTACTCTTGAAACTATAGAATAAAAGGTATAAGAAGCTTTGGACTCCTCTCTCAACTTCACATAAAGCAAAAGATTCTGAAACTACTGCAATTAACATCTCCCAGTAAAACTTTCCTTATTAACTTAATGGAAACACTCACCTATATCAGAAAAATGAAAACCACTAGGCTACTCTTCAACAAATTTTTCACACACAGAAAGAGAGAGAGAGAGAACAAGCTTCCCTGTGACCTTGAAGAAAATTCATTTGTCTCAACTTGGGAAACACTGCACATTTGCTTTTTGGGTTATCACAGATCCAGCTATATATATATATATATATAATATATATATATTTATATATATATATTATATATATTTATATATATTATATATATTATATATATTATATATATTATATATATTATATATTTATATATTATATATATTATATATATTATATATATTTATATATTATATATATTATATATATATATATATATTTAATTTTAAAGAGAAAAAGATACAACAATGAAACCGAGTTTCAAACAGGCTAGTAGGACAGTTACAATAGTTGATACATTGCATATTAATGACCAAAAATTGAGAGCTCAGACTGGGTTCTTAAAGAATAATTGCATTTTCTAACAGAGTTTTGTTTAAAAGAAAATGAAAAGGGAAATAAAAGGAAGATCCTCAAGTGATGAGGGACATGGCTTTGAAATAGATTTGCTAATCAAAGCCAGCAGTGGACAAGCCACCTAATAATTTTTGTTCCCTTTTATCTTCAGATGTCCTGATTTCCACCTTGAAAGAACCGTTATCACCAATGATGGCTTAAAATAAGACAGAGGACCCGAGTGGTCCTTAGAATCATTCTAGCATTCTCAGTGATTGTTTCATAGTATGAAAGGAAACAAAGAAGACTTTAAGTAGAAATCATTTGTCCCTTCACCATCCTAACCCTAAATTCTTATTACTGGAAACTTGTGAAAAGGAAACCATTACCAAGACGATATTAGAAACCTTTTCCTATCTTGACACCAACTCCTAGTTTATCTTGTTCTGTTTTCAAAAATACTGTGAGAAAAGAAGTATAGGCATCCAGGGCATTTTTCCAACATAGGTAAAATGAAGCTAATAATGTCCTGAAATATAAGTACACATTACTAAAAGTAGAGTATATACTTACTCAGAAAATGATGGAACAGCATCACAGGGAAAAAACTTACAGAAAAATTTTATGCCTCCATTGCCCACTGGAAAATAATACCACATTAAATGGTTTCTTACTTTGCAACTCAAATTACATTTTTGCCTTACTCAGATACCAGGTATGTGTGCAAATCTTCACATAAATCAACCTTTGTAAGCTAAATTATAAACCACAAGAAACTTACTCTATGATTTCAGAGATTATTTTATCTTCATTTTGAAATCATAATGACTTTAGCTTCATGTCTCTGCCATCTCCCACTTCTTAGTCAAATAGCAAATGATCTATAAATTAAAATGTGAATGCACTAGGTTGAACTCTTTATTTATAGGAATATTTTTGTACTTGGAATCATTTTTCAAAGTGAATAGTCAAAACCCAAATCCTCTGCTTCATAAAATTTAATGGTTACATAATGAGTTTTCTTACAAGAACATACACCTTTATGATTAAATAGAAACTGAACTTAATTTGATGGGCTATAACTTTATGATAGATGCTTAATAAATACCATCCTCCAGCCCATGTCTCTGATTAATGTATATTTGCACTGTTTCTCAGCTTTTCTAAAACAGGTACTCCTGTTGTACCATATGCACAACTGCTCCTGAAAAGACATTATTGATCAAAAAGTGGGTACCAAAGGAATGGCTGCTGCCTCAGAAAATCCCAGTGCTGGTGTACCTTCTTCCTATGGACCATTGCACATCTTCATCATATTAAGAATTCCTGTTAAATGAAATTTTTCATGAATGTGCTCTGTGGTTCTCCTTTTTCTTCCTCTTCTTTATTTCATCACCTATTAAATATAGTGAGGGCTTAAAATGTCAGTGCTGGGAAAGGGGTGTTTGCAGCCTTTGTGCAAAGCAGGAAAACAGGAAACCAGCACTAATGATCCTGGCTCCACAGATGTCTGTCCACTGTTCATTGCTTTAGCTGGAAGCCTAATTCACACCAGGCTTACTGTTCCTCAGTGTATCCCAGTCCTTTTATCCTGCCACCCTCGAACTGAGCAGAGCTGAGAAAGATCTGAAGGCATATGGTATATGTCACAATTTATTTAAAGGGTGGTTTAAAGAACGAGCTGTATATCAGGGGAAAGTAGATTTAAAGTGATAGTTAAAAATATGAGAAGCAATGTATGGGGAAAAATACTTACACAATGGAAAATAGCCAGTAGAAAAAGAATTACCAACTATTTATTTCTTACATTCAGTTTCTCCGGATTTCAAAGTGTGACTCTTCTAGATAACAGCAGCCATCTGTGAAATATAAATAGATTAGCAGAAGATATAGATATGAGCTGTGATTTGTTGGAAGTAGAAAAGCCCTTAGTTTTCAAATCTGACAGGAATGGGTGACAGCATAAAGGCGTCTGGACAGTCACAAATCTGTGGCCACCATGATACAGAACATTTCAGGGGTCCAATATCATAGGAGTAATACAGAAAAACATGTACATGAGTCGCAGGACCATCCTCCTGTGGTGATGTATAGATAATGACACATGCCTCAGAGAAATTCCAGAAAAATAAGAGAGGTAGAAGTGGATTTTTTTGTGGAAAATGAAAAATATCCTCAAGAAAAGTTAAAAAGCAGGTTATATAGGAAAAAGAAAAAAAAGAAAAGAAAAGTGGTAGAAATCAGGGTATTAATTTTACCATGATTCATAAAGACATTTTCCCTGAAGCAGCAGCTCACGAAGTGTGATCCTTGAATGAGTAGTGTGGGAATCCCCTGCTCATATAAGTTAGATATGCAGATTCTGGGTCCACACCAGACCTACAGAGTCAAGGGCCACAACCTATATCAGAATAAGTCCACCAATTGCTTCAGCTGAATGGTAGAAGCTGAGCATCATTGCTGCAAGCATTCTGTAAAATGCTCACTAAACTACAGAATTGCCATTTGACACACATCCCTTTTGCCAAGATTTTATATCTATGGACCAAACTCACCTAAAATGAGGGTCTCAAATGCCTACAGAAATTTTCCCAGAGTGTGTAGCAGAGATACTGCAAGGCAAGTATTCTGAAAAAAGCCAGTGTTCCAGGAAAGTACTGGGATGCACACAGAAGAGCACAAACCACAGCTGTTATTCATCTCTGACCTGTTGTTGCCATGATGAAAAAAGCAAGTCCAGTATTACTAGGTTTTCCAGTTTTCCTAAGAAACTAGAGACAAGACTTATGGCAATGAACCTATATGAAAATCTTGACAAATAGTTCAATTTTTTTAAAAAGGAAATAATAGAGTTGAGCTAAAGAAAGCTATTCCATGGTTCAGTTTCATGCCCTGTTTTAGACAATGGCAATAAGGAGAAAATGAATGGGGAAAGGAAAGTAAAAGTTGCTAAGCCTTAATTCGTCCTTTAGAGTGTTTGTTTCCAAAATTACTTAAACAGATAGAGCAATGCATTTATACTATGCTTTTAAATACTCACAGTCTATCATTTCCCAAGAAATATCTCCGTATCCATCTGCCACAATATCTGAAATTCCACCATTACAATAATTTCCATTAGTTTAACTGCTGATGTCACAAATACTTTATCTTAAAGTTATCTTAGAGTGGTGGTCGTGTGAGTGCAGGTTTCAAACTTTAACTTTCTCATGTACGAACCACAGGTTAGTAAGCCTCTTCAGCCTCTAATTTCTTTAGCAGTAGTTTAGGAACAAACAAAGATACCTTGTCTGAGATGATTGGTGAAAAATTTTTTACTATTCCTCAGATTCAGTAAGAGATATTTACTATTTTTGTTTTAGTCATAAACACTTTTCTGTGAACAAATTTATTAGGGATCTGAGAGAAAGAAAGTTTAAAAGTGAAAAAACTAAATTAACTTGAGAACAGAACATCAAGCATGACATGATTACATTTGCAGATGTGCTAGGATTTGGACCTGATGGGCAGCATTGCGGGGAGTGTCTCCATCTATGTGTCATATTTCAAGGCTGGCCCCGCCACCAATCCCCTAGGGATGTTGGACTGGTAGAGAATATGTTGTAGCTTCAATGCCCACAGACTGCCATCAATAAATGCTTGTTGAAGGCATCATTAATCTGCAAGACTCCTTGAAAACAAATAACGAAAATATCTCACACATACATTTATATTAGCCCCAGAAATATTTTGAAAAGTATTTGTGCCTCTGAACATGGCTTATCTCTCCATCACCACTCAGCCACAATTCTGTTAATAATTGGTAACAGAAGCTGGGGATATAGCTCAGCGGCACAAGTGCCTGCCTGACAATTGCAAGGTGCAGAGTTCAATTCCCAGTACCAAATAATAATAATAATAATAATAATAATTGATAACAGAAAAGCTCAGCATGATATATTTCTAAGTATGTCCCATATTTTCCTTTTCATGGATTAGTAATGAAGAGAAAAACATTATCTGACCAGTGAAATGTATTATACAACATGTTTCTGCCCAAACTTATATATTTTTTTTTTTTGAGAAATGCACTGTAGAACCCATTGGCAATTCTAAATAGAATATAAATGAGGAAATTGAAAAGTGTAAATTTTCTTGAGGTCCTTAAACTCTTTTTCTGTTGCTAAGTACAAACCAGTTGAATATGTAGAATATTTCTTCTCTAAACATGAGGCAAATTCTTGATTTAATAACTCTCATCAATATTGGAAGTTTACTACCAGTATCTCAAAGGTAAGAAATCCACGTAATTAGGTAGGAATAATTAACTCTAGTTAGCACAGGGAAATTAAAGAATCCACAGACCTGAGCAGCATCTTCAGGAATGAAGGTTAAGGCTAAGCAAACATTGAGAAATACTTGCCATATTTCTATTGATTTTCTCATACAGTATAAAACTGGTGTCTTTTTTTTTTTTTTTTTTTGTGGGTACCGGGGGGTCGACCTCAGGACCTCATGCGCCAGCAGGCGCCCGTGCCGCTGAGCGATATCACCGGCCCCTTTTTCGTATGTGGGTTTCGGGAATCGAACTCGGGCCCTCGCGCTTGCCGGGCAGGCGCTTAAGCCGCTGAGCCATCTCACCGGCCCAAAAACTGGTGTCTTGATAGCCATACTCTTAGTGGGTTTAGTCCAATTAAAATGTAGCTTTGATCTGTCAGGGCAAAAAAAATGTCACAGAAACTACTTAAAAAGCGAAACAGAGAAAGAAAGAGAGAGAGAGAAATTTTTCCTTACATGGGATTCAATAAACAAATACCTGCTCTTGACCAAAGTCAGATTTGCCTTCAAACTATTTAACTGTATGATGCTTATGAATGTTTATAGAGAATGTGGCTAAAATATTCAAAAAAACATGGATGCTCTATATTTGCCAAGGAATAGAAACTGGAAAAAAATAAAGAAAATAAAAAATACCTGAACACAGAATTTGCACAGTTCAGTAGTAGAATATTTAACTAATCTGCTGCAGAGAAGCATGTTTCTTTCTGAAGGGTGAGTGCTGTCTATGGTCTCAATGAAGAGGGATACAAATTGTCCCAAATTTGTTCATAAACATTTGTTGAAATCTTACTATGTTCTCAGCACAAGGCCACAGTACTGATGACAAAGACGTAACTCCATTGCTATCCCCAAAGAATGGGCAGTCTATTGAAGAAAGAGTTATTGGGGAATTCCAGACACTGACGCACACACAAACACACATACACACACGGGGGGGGGGAGAAAAAAGAGTCAGACCAACCATTTTTTCTGGTATTGGTGATTGAAACCAGAGCCTTCACACTAAGCTACATCCCTAGCCCTTTATTATTTTTTATTTTGAGACAAGTTCTTGTGAAGTCACTAAGTTGCCCATGTTGGGCTCAAACTTGCAATCCTCCTGCCTCAGTTTTCCATAGTGCTGGGATTACAGAAGTATAATTTTATTACATATTAGGTTAAATTTCATGAAGGATCATGGTTTAGCTCAGTTTAGTGTATCTGGAACACTTTTCTGGAGGAAATAAAGTCTAAGATGGTTCTCAAGTAACAGTCTGTGGGTGTTGGCATGAGCACAGCCTGGAAAGAGTAATGTGTATGTTAAACACATCCACTGGATTTCACCTCTACATTCAATAGTCTAGTACATGCCACAAGCATCTCTGGCCTGGATTACCAAAGCAGCATTTTAGTGATCTCCCATCCACTCTTGCCCTATCTAATCCACTCTTCATTTGGAAGTACAGGTAACTCTTCAGCACACACATTTTACTATGCTGTCCTCCTTAAAATTCTTCAAAGTCATTTCCATTGCTGTAGCATCATAACTCTTCTCCATGACTTATAAAGCCTTACGTGATCTAGCCCCATGTTTCTATTTGTAGTACTTTCTAGTACCACTTTTCTCACTCTGCTCTTTCTTCTAGGGTCTTATTATAGTTCTGGAACACCTTGCTCTTCCCTGCACTAAAATCTTAGCACAAGTGGCTTCCCTCCTCACTTTCCACAAGGTTGTCTCTTTCCCATCTATTCAGCAGACTTTTCATCTCTTATATTTTCATCATCATTGTTATAATTTTGAAATCTGAGCCCCACCTTCAGTTTCTTGTCATGCCCCTAACATGGTTGATCATTTTTAAGTATTCTTATGTAAAAATGTAAATTATGAATAAATTAGGTTATATTAGCCTCTTGCACTAGGATGTCAGGAAGGGGCACTCCTGTTTCATCTCCATTATTTCCCAACACCTACAAAAGAACCCAGCATTTAATAGATAATCAATATGTTTATTAAATGAGTGGAAGAAAGAGGAAGCATGTGTGTGATGGCATGTGTATTAGTTATCTATTTCATGAAATGAAGGACAATATTTAATGGCTTAAACATATTATCTCAGTTACTAATGAGCCAGGAGGGCCTTCTGTCTCAGGGTCCCCTACAAATCTGTCATCACCCAGTCAGCAGCGGTGCAGTCATCCCAAAGTTCTACTGGGGAAGGGTCCAATTCAGGTACCTGTCTGCAGAATTTAGGTTCTCACAGGCTTCTGGTCTTGTGTCTTTCAGAGAAAGAAACTAGCAAGAGAGTGTGAGAAAGACAGAGGTGTCATTTATAACCTAATCTCAAACTGAAATCCCCTAGGTTTATGCCAAACACTATTCATTAGGAGGAAGTGACTAGATTCAGCCCATGTTGATTTACTTTTATGGGGAGGGTTTTTCATAAGTATGTGAATACCAGAGGGAGATCATAGGGGCCATCTGAGAAGCTGCCTGAAAGGCATTATATGGTCAGTGCGGTGTTGGACTGAGGATGAATGAGAGATATAAGCTGTGGGGGAGGTCTTCAGTATTTATCAAGGGAGTGTAAAACAAAGCATAGTGTGGGGCAGACTAGTATGAGAAAAACTGGCCTGACAACTTACTTTTGCGTAGTTTCATTTTTTCATTTAACATCTCCTAACATACTTTATTATGGTTATGTCTTATAGTTTGTTTTTTCCTGCTAGAAGATAGTTACCCAAAGGTCAAGGATTGAGGTTTGTTTCCTTTGTTCTTTTCCATATTTTTCTATTGATATAGAGTATATCAAGTACTTTGAACAAGAGTTGCAAAAGTAGATATTTGTAAGACCTTGTTACTCTCAGTTTAACCCCTGTACCAGTATCATCAACATTCTCAGTGTGGGGGCCGGTGAGATGGCTCAATGGCATAAGCGCCTGCCCGGCAAGCATGAGGCCCTGAGTTTGACACCTGGTACCCACATAAAGGAAAAAAAGGGCTGGTGATACCACTCAGTGGCACAAGCGCCTGCTGGCGAGTGCAAAGTCCTGAGTTTGACCCCAGGTACCCACAAAAAAAAAAAAAAATTCTCAGGTGGAATCTCAGGTCACACCTAGACCTGCTGACTATGCCTCTCCCAATTAGCAACATTCCCAGGTGATTTCTACAGCTGAAGTTTGAAAACACAGTTGTAAATTATTGAAACAAGGAATCACATATGGGAAAGCTGACTCTGGAGCCTGCTGTATTATCTGCTCTGCTGTTTTGCCTCTAGCAGTAATTGTGGCCAGAGGTTGCCAGTGACTTGTTGGAACATATATAATCCATATATTAGAGCAGAGTTATTCCTTTTACAATTTTAGTCTCTCACATTTTCATTTTAATTCATCTACTTGTAGGGGCAAGAGATGCAGCCACATCAATGTGCTGGGAATTCTATGGCATAAATGTAGATGTATCCCTCAGGTGAATCACCAGAAAAAATATGGAGGGAATGTTGTTCTGGAGTATATCTAAATCTGCCTTCAAGTTCCCCACAAATTAAGTTGTAGTAACACTAATTGCCTTATCAACATGTATCACTTCTTTCTATGTATCAGTATAGCTGAGCTGAGGCAGGAGAAAATCCTAGGAATAGAATTCTCGGGTCCCCTTAGTATATCTTCCCTGTTTATTTCCCAAAGCAGTGGAAACCAGTAGCAATAACTACAACTACAACAAAAATTCTGACCACGTTTTAGAAGAAAATTCTGCAGCAGTCCATTATATCTGAATCTCTAGGATACAACTCTCAAGTATGCTCTGAGATACAAATTGGAACTAACTTTCAGGCTCATTGTCATTACTAAGGAGATTCATGAAATGCTGAACACCTGTTACCAATGTCTATCTGAAAAAGAAAAAAAGCTACCAGGGGAATGTCTTATTGTAGTTTTTCATGCTTAATGAAGATTTCATGCTGATGCTCTCAACTACCACTTCATAATAAAAGGGAACCAGAATCAGATTCCTACCTGAGAGGCAATTGCCTATAAGTTGCCTGGAAGCTTAGCATAAGTAATCTACCCTATAATAGTGGTCCATAGTGATACAAGCAACTGTGGTTTCAGTAACAATAGTGGCTCCCAATAAGCCATACCTCTGCGTATTCATAGTCTTGGGACAATCCTCCCCATGTGAATCTAGACAAGGTCTGTTGACTTGCTTTAACAACAGAATGCAAGCAGATGTGACAGCCTGGAATTTGGGTCTAAAGCTAGTTAGCCTATCACTATTTTGGGGTAATGCCACAGATTTCAATAATTTTCTGTGATCTACAGAATATAAATTTCAATAAAATTTTGCTGAATTAACACAGATATCAAACTTCCAAACTTCCTACCCTGCAGGGAGATATCTACAGCAAAGTGTAGAAGCCTAATTTAATAGATGTGTGACTGGCCAAATTTAAGAGCATCAAAATTTGTCATCTTTTGTTTTGGAAATTTTGATATCAGTCAAAAGGACTGAAAATAATTTCCCAAGCAGTAAGTAGTTTTGAAAGATTTCTCTCATCTCTCACCAGGAAAGGAACAAAGGAAAAATGATAGAAAACTGAATTCATGAGAAACAGTTTATTTTAGCCAAAGATTTGAAGCAAATGTTACCCAGAACACCAGGATTCTTCCTTCAGAGCATGATGAATGAAGCCATCAAAGCAAACAGGGTTTCCTTTTAAAACTATTCATGAGCCTGGGCCCTGTGGAGCGTTATCACTAATATTATTCATGCATCTTTCATCTTTTACATGAACTACAGATTCTGAGTGAAATTGTCAATACATGTTAGTTCCTCAGGCGTAAAAATAACTTAGAAATTCAGCCTGAAGCAGAAGGCACTGTTCCCCTCAGTGGTTTCCTCTTTTCTTTCAACCTCCTACCAAATAAACACATTCATTATTTTTCTCTCTAAAGTCGATGATTATGTTAAAGAGTAAAATGATAGCTTCCCACACTATTTCTACATGATTCATTGCATTACATAGCACAGAACCACCATCTCCTTAAACACCAAGCTGCTGTTTTCATCAGCATGTCCTTTAGAAGAAGGCAGAAGTTATTCCCAGGGCCAACAAATTTGCTCTGAGCAATTCAGATACATAGATTCATTTGATTGTTGATATGGCCCACAGGTTTGTGTTGTCTATGGAGAGTTTCTTTCAAATGAACGTTTCAATCTGCATGTAGGAATACATGCAAGTCTCTGACAGAAATCAAATAGCCTTTTCCAAATCAATTGGGTTGGCTTCCTCTAGAAACACGTACCTTGACCAATTAAAGCTCCCAGTGTGCTCAAATGAATCAACCTTTACCTCTTGCACTGTCCAAGAAATTTTCTGAGCAACAAATTAGTTGTCTGTGCTCAATTCGGTGGCACATATACTAAAAAAAACAAGTCAGTTGTCCATAAAGAGAAAATCCATATGTCAATAAAGCCATGAAAGACTTAAGCTTCATCATTATAATGAGCAGATTTAATATCTAAGGCATAACTGCCTTAGATTCCTATATTTAGCTAGCACCAGTATGGGGAGACAACAGACATCCCTTGGAGCCCAGATTATCTGATGGAACAACATAACCTTTAGGTCTGATAACCATGCCAAATATTGAATATTTAAAAGTAAATGTTATTCTAATTAACTGCATTCACAAATGGCAGCAGCTTCTCCTTCTAAAGCTGGTTTGAAGATTTACCCACAAGACTCAAATCAGAAGCAGAGCAAAATATAGCACGTGAGCATAAAGCCAAATTTACACTAGATAATAGTAAGCTACCTGTGACCTCCAAAAGTTAGTAGGTATTTTGGCTCACGTATTTTGCCATGAATGGTAAGATAATGGCAAACAGGGAATACTACAAAGTCAACAAGTTCCCGTAATTTGACCACGCAGTTACACAGCACAAAAGTATGAGAAGGTGGGTGGGAAAATAAAGCTGACTTACTCACTGTAAATAAACAATAGTTGTCTCTGAAATGACTGTTGGGGACTCATTGCTATGGCATTAACTGTAGATGTTCTATTTTCTCTTTGCCGTTTTTTTTTTCACAGTCGTAATATGTGTATATTGCAGACAAATTAGAAAATACTGATGAGCATAAAGAAAATCGTCATACACAAACACAAAAATCTTAGTGCTCTGAAATGCCATACACATCTTCATATATATAAATATATATATATATATATATATATATATCCTGGTTTTTTATGTTCAAGACAAATATTATATATATATATAATACTCTTCTGTAACATCCTTTTAAAATTAATGTGTTATGTTTCCATATAACTAAATATATATCAACCTCATCTTTTTAATAATATTGCATTATAAAGATGTGTCATAACTGTGCAATTACCCTTCTACTATTAGACCTTTAGGGTATTTCTAGTGAACGTGTACAAAAATATTCCTGATGACTTCCACAAACTTTCTAGTTTTCACTCTTCTGAAGGATTCCTGGCCATTTCAATGTAAGTACAGTACTTTAAGAAGCTATCTATTTATACCATCAAATCCCTCACTGAACAACATTTGGCATTGTCGTTAATAGTAGCCGCCATCATTGGCAGCATGTGAGTACAAATGGTCACATGTTTCCACTACAATGCATGCTGGTGGTGAGGAAAAAAGAGAAAGCACGATCCTCCCATAACACAGTAGGGTAGCCCAAAGGATTCATCCAAATCTTGAGAGTTATGTAAAGTCTTGCCTAACTTTAAATATTGTGAAATTCTTAACTCTTTTCTTTCATGTACACATCAATTTTAATTATTTTTGTCCAGTAGTACATATTTAATTAGTGTTTCGTGTTCATACAAATGAATTATGAACCTCCTGTCAGACTATTATGATTCTTGGGGCTATATGGCAACAAAGTTGGTTATGGATTTGACTGGATTTGAAAAACAATTTAAAGCCATAATAAGTAAACTGTGAGTGAGAAGGATAATCTACATGAGGGATTTAATTCTAAATATTTTTAATATCTCTTATATTTGTGATCCAAGCACACATATTCATGTTCTTATCTTTTTAAGTTTTTATCCCGGTCTTCTGGAGCACCAGAGAGGAAGAATTCTTTCCATTGCTTCTGTCTTATCTGAAAGACAGGCATATCACTTATTTTCTTGAGCTCTAAATTGAAAGACAACTTCCCAACTTCTAGCTCCCACTGCTGCTGTCATGTCATTTGCTGTTTTATGGTAATGAAATCTCCTCCTCATTTAAACGCACTTTACATACCCATACCACTCTTAGCACCAACATGTAGGTTGTTCTCATCCAACCAATAACTCAAGCCATAAATCTGGAAATAATTCTTGATATCCAAGGAGTCCTCACATCTTGCACAGGACATCTTTAAGCTACCTCTTCATCCCAGTTTTCTCTTTTTACATTGCCAGAGCTACTGTCTTTCTACAGGCCTTTATCACCTCTAAAAATGACAAGGAATTCTAACTTACTTCCCAAGATGTAGGCTCATCTTCTGCAATCCATCTCACATATAATGCTTATGAATAAAATATTTTCATCCTTCTTTCCTTAAAAAAAAAAAAAAGGCAAGCCATGCAAGATTGTATCAAACCATATTCTTTCTTTTGGAGTTTCTTTGGAGTTTTCTTTGGAAGTGACTTACAGAGAAGTATACACCAGGCTCTAACAACAGATGGAGAAAGAAATCTGGTAAGGGAAAATAAGATTACAGTCAAAAAATAAAGATAAATGCCACAAAAACATGTCCAGTTCTTTGTTAGGCACTCAAATGTACTTCTGGGCTTCCTATAAACAAAAGCAAAGAAAGAAAACTAATTGGTTATAAGCTTCATTATTTCTGCAAGATAAAAACATATTAGTTGCTGGTCTTGAGACCTGAGAGAAGTGCCTTTCTTGGGTAACCCATCATGGTGCTCACGCTTCCTTACCAAAAGTTCCACTTAACTTTCAACACTAAAGTCCAACCTCTTTTTGCTGTAGAGTCTTTCCTGATTCCACTCCCACGCACATCCACAAGAGTTAATAATTCATTTTTCTTCACCCATAAGCATCTTGGAATTGTCCCTCTATTTGTACTAATTATGTGTATTGAGAGCACCTTCCTTTTCCCTAAACTATGATCTTGCTAAGAGAACAGACCTCACCAAACTCATCTTTGTGTCCCTGTCAATAATGGGGCTAGTGAAAATATGCCACGATGCTTGACAGTTGTTATTGGGAGATAAAATATTTGCACCTGTTAGCACTTCTTAGTATTCCAAATAGAATTGAGGCATAATTTGATTTTGTAAGCTAATTCTAATAACTTATACAGGTTAGAATTTCCCAGCCAATCTGTGAGGCTGAACTGAATTTGGTTTTCTTTAACACCAACCATGTACATAAAAAAGAACCTAACCCAGTGGAGTTTGTGGTCAAAGGGAAAAAGAGAAAAATAAGGCATCCAATACCCTGACTCTGGCCCCAGTGGGAATGGCCCTCAATTATCCACATACCACCTGATAGGTTGGACATGGTCTGGGCAAACTTCATGTTAGAGGTGTTGGACAAGTACTGGGTCTGTGCATAACCTCCTAATGTAATGCCTATAACACTGACAAAAATTGTTCTGTCTGTTAGCAGAGTCTAACACAGTAGTGTTTTTTTTTCCACTTTTGCTCACCAGACCTGACAAATCTTTCCATTGTTTCCTCCCCTGAAGACTATTTCTGCCCAGGTCTTTATCAAAAGTAGGGTAGGAATAACGAATATGACCTCACTAATATTTCTCGTTCTCCTCTCCATGGGTACATTTCACTTCCTCTCCCCTCTTTGCAGTAAGTAGAATCAATAACCAGCTCTTACCAATGGGTTTGACAGGAATCCAGTTCTTCATATACCCTTCTATCGGGGTGCTGGCCTAGGACTACTGATCTCCTGCTCAGGGATACGATGACAAAACAACATATAGACAAGATATATATTTTAGTTACAAAGGGCACTGGGATGGTCAAAGCCTGATAAGGACTAAGACCCAAGGCACTGTGTCCTTGGTCTTTATGAGGTGCACAGCTTGATTGGTGGTGTGCTGGTGGGCTGCAGGAAGCGGTGGGGGTGAACTGCTGATACAGTCAAGGTTCAAGGATTGAGGAAACTTGCATTTTTGGAAAAGCACACAGAAGCACATCATGGTTAACCAGTAACTTGATTGTCTGCTAATGACGACTACTGAGCTAGAAGGAATTTGGCCGAGTGAAGTCCTCAGCTGCCTTGCTATCTTGCTTTGAGGCACCAGAACTTCACAGACCGTTTGCTGGTCTCAATTCTGGCTGTTGGCTTAAAGATTAATATTTCTGTAAGCCAGTTCAGTTCTTGCCACAAGTCACGTAGGCCTAGAACAGACTCTTGATTTATTCTTGTGCCAATTTATTAATATCAATCCCTGCCCACTCTGCACCACATCCTCAAAACTGGTTCTCAGCATTTTTCCCTTTTGCAGTGGACATGACAACATACTGAGGTGAAAGTATGACCAGATAAAAATATCCTGGAATACTAAACCACTATAGAAGGTGGTTGCCCTGAAATTCACCAAGACCTGCTGAAGATACTGATGTACAAAAAATGAAATATTGTGTTGTATGAAAGGAGAGAAGGTTAGCACTCCCCTTGACAAGGATGGAAGAGGCCCTCGGGCCTGAAAACATTCATATGTTTAAGGCATTGCCACCCACTTCCTGGCATCTAACCACTGTTAAAAAAAAAAAAAAAAAAGAAGTGAAATATTATATTAAACAGTGAAACCTGATAGTGTTTATTATTGTAGTATTGCCTAGCCTACACTGACTTATATCGGGGTTTTTAACCACTACCACTGACTCAATTATCTTACCTTACTTAGAAAAGCTTTACTAATCAGAACATGCTCTGGCTGGATATCCCCTTGTAGACACAAAATTATCATTTCATTCAACATGTGTTTAGGACCAAAAATAGATACATTATCTATACTAGTTTTTGCTCTATTCTTAAAGGAAGAAAAATACAAATGTGAAGTTTCTTAAATTGAGGTTAAAAACTGCTTCACATCTTTTGTTCTTCCCATTTACAAGATAGTACATAGTGACTATAGATCAAGAGGTCATGAGAAAGACACTGAAATCAGGTAGTCAGGGTTTTTGCTGGAAAGTGAACATTTTGCACGTAGTCTTCACTTGGAAAAATTTATTTGGAGTACAAGTAGCAAATTAATTTTTAAAGAAAAAAATAATTTTTTCACTAGGATGTACAGGGCAACAAAACCTGAAAGTAGCCTTCAGGGAAAGACAGCAGTTTTTAACTAGATGGGATGGTGTGGATAACCAGCCTCACTTTCCTGTCACCACGACTGGCTTGGTCAAGGAGCCAAGTGTAAGAGCATTGTTTATGTCGGAAAGAGCAGTCTGATAGTAACATACATCCCAGGTAGAGAAATATTCTACATGGAAGAGCTGGTGACCTTTTAATACATTTAACAAACTCTCAGTAGGCATCAGATTCTATACAAAGTATGAAAAGTGTCAAAAGGAACTGGAAGGCAGGATTTGTATTTAATTGCCTCTGCCGTTTCTCACTTCCCAAGGCTTCCTTCAAAGAGAGGTGCATATCCCTTCCACACTGTTTGCACAGCATGGCTACCTGCCCAAGAGATTTTGCTGAGTATAACCTAAATAGAAAAAGGAAGAGAGAGAGAGAAGGAGGGAGGGAACGAGGGAGGGAGGGAGAGAGTTTTCTAAGAATTAGGTCTTGAAAAGGCAGAGTTTCTTAAAAAATAATATACTTTTCAACTAAGGAGAACCTTACTGATGAGTGAGGCTCTCAAGCCCAGTCATTCAGATTGCTAAGGACCCTCACAGTAATGTATGGGCACTCACAACACACATTTATGCAGGTGAGAAACTGTTTATATCAGGAAGTTGGAAATGTGGATGTCACTTGCAACGTCTGCTCATGGTTTATTCAACTTTTGTCCAAAATTACACTTTTCAGGAGCTGGTGAATCAATATGCCTGTATTTAGGGCATTAGACGTTCCTTGAATTCAATTAAAGTATGTCTAAGTGTATCTCAAGAATCTGGAGTCAATATGCTTAACTTCTCACAATAATGGCCAAGATATGTGGAGTTTTATGACAGGCATTTTATGTTCTTTATATGTATTGACTTCCTCAATTCTTCACAACATCCTATAAGGAGCCTACTTTCCAGGTGAAGAAACTGAGACACAGAGGGACTAAATTCCCAGGGCATACAGTTGGTACATGGCAGAAGTAGAATTCAACTCCAGTTTGTTATAGAAACTTTCCTGTTCACTCCTGGGCAACACTGTCTCTCATATATAAAATGAACCTCTTGACATGTTTGTTTCAGGTTTCACAAGAAAAATATCCCTTCACAGATAATAAAACTGAGATCTCAAGAAAAAGGTTTTCTAAATTTATGGAAAACTAGTGAAAGACCGAGCAAGAACACACACCCTGGCTAATAAATTGTGGAGCTCAGAAACTCATGCTAGTCAATTTACTTATCTCTACAGTGTTGCGTTTCTAAGATGGGATACAAGGTGAAAGTGTTTTAATAAATCAAATGCTATTTAGGAATTGAAATGGATGAAAAATGGAAGGGAAGTACATATTTTTCAAGAAGGTTTGATGAGACACAGAGGTGACTTCAAGGCATTGCCTCACAATACTTGCCCAGGGCCAGGACGTCCTCTGTGTTCTAGGGAGAACAAACACATTACTGCTCCTCACTGTTTTCCTCTCTACCTGGGGAGCCAACTTGATAACATACTGCAGTGGCAACTGCATACCAACAATTGAGAAATACTCGCAAAACATTGCCTTCATGTGTGCCTTGCCTTGATCAAGGATACAAAATGTGCAATGCCGTGATGGATGTGAACACACTGTGTTGAGTAGAGGACACAAGGAAATGTGCCATGTTGCTATCAAATATATTTTGAGAGTGATGATCATAGACAGGTGGCTGTGTAAGATGTACATCATCTCAGACCATCAGCTTCCCTTTTGAGATGCCTGAAGTCTGTGATTACTCAGGAATTCCCAAAGCATGACTGCCTGATTGTTATGTCAGCTACAAGTAGGTCATTTTCCAAAATCCATAGACCTGGGTACTTTGGAGAACCAGTTCATGCATAAAAGACAGGCTTTGGTACTTGAACATGGAGTACACAAAAGGCAAGGGAAAATCCAAACTCCGATTCTGCTGCTGAGAAATTAGGACTTTATGAAAACTTCCTCAATGGTAAAGTAGGTTACTGTCACTTTCTTATCAGAACAGAGTGCTATGTATAGCAGTAGAATTAAGTGGCCTGTAAATAAATTGAAAAAAGAATAAATGAGCAAAGTTTATGTTGCTGGAAAAGTACCATAGCAGAGACAAATGTACAAAGTGAGTTCCCAAAATGTTTAAATAATGGTAAAACGTTGAAAAAAAAAAAGTAAAAATTCAGTGATTCTATTATATACACTTAAGAAATAATTTGTTATATAAAATGAACCCCAACCAATGTCAAACTCTGAGCTGGGAAGTATAAATGACTTACAATAGAAATACTAACTTTACATGGATCTTAAATATTGACTTTACATGTATCTGCTTAGTAAGCACAGTGCATTATTAATTAGTTGAGCACAGTTCAGGAACTTGCTTAAAGTCACACAACAAGTAAACAAAAAGTCAAATTTAAAGCCTGGAAGACTCGATGAAGACTCTAGTCTCAATATGTGGCCACTCCTTTTTCCACTTCAACTTTATTTCCTCAAAAACCATAGTAGTGTAAAAACTATTATTATTCATAGTTCAAAGATGAAGAAATTGAGGATTAGAGTGGTTTCAATGGTTTATCCAGGACAGCAGAGCTAATACAAAAGAGTCAAACATCTGGCTCCATATATATATATGAGAACTGGATGATTTCACCAATCTTTTCTTACTCAGATTTATTCAATGGCTCCCCATGGCCTGTAGGATAAAATTGAAGCTATGTTATGATGGGTGAAAAGGAAGTAATTAATGACAGAACACAGTCACTGCATGGTTGATGACTTTGGATTATTTCCCTATGCAGGCAATCTTCTTTCTCACTTGTTTTGCAAAATGTTTGCAACTTGCTCTAATCATGACCCCAGAAAGGCCCCTTTCTCTCTAACCTGAGTGTGGCATCCTTCCTACATACTCTTCATCTCCCTAGGCTGATGTGCCACCTCTGCATGCTGCAGATTTTGTATCATTAGTGTGCTTTGCTAGTGAGCTGGAAGGGGAAAAATAAAACTTTTTCTGTTTCTGGATTGTGACCTTAGGTAGAAAAAAACCCGTTCTCTCCCTACTACATTGTATTGTCTTATTAATTACTACTTCTTGTTTTTGACACTGTTGGATATCTTCCTTTCATTAACATTTTTATTTAGTCATTGTATATGAAAAGTGCTACATTAATATATATATATATAATTTATATATATTATATATATATAAAAGTCTTTGATTACAGCCCCTTTATTTCCTCTAAATGTATTTCTATGTTACCTTTTAAAGTAGCAGCAATTTTTCTACTGGAAACCCTCTGCAGTAGATTCACTATTGTGTCTCTCCCTGCTCTAAGTTACAGCATGCCTCGTCCTTCCTTAGGGGAAGAGTGCGGTGCTCTACTCCACTGATGTTGAACTTGGCCCTCTAGCTTGTCTTGGCACATTTGACAAGTCTGCCAAGCAGCAGCTCGAAATTTGATGGTGTGTTTATGCTTCTCTGCCCTCTGTCATGAGGACATGTGCTGGAGAGGGGTCCTAGAGTCTGGACCCTAGAATATGGAGCAGAGCTAAACTTTCAGCCAGAAGTACAATCAAAAGCCATTGATAAGGAAAGCGAGAAAAAAAAGCCCACAAAACTTGTTGTAAGCCATTGAGATTTTGAGGTTGTTATGTAAATCACACGTCAAAAGCTGATTTATATACCTTCCAGTGACTTCCCATTTCTTCTGAGCTTCTCAGTAATCTGACCTGTTCTCCATTATCTGAACTGTCTTCTTCTCCAGCTTGTCATTCTGCTTCACCCTTTATATGCTGTGGTGTTTATGTTGCCTCACCTTTATATTCCTTAGCTTTTGGTGCCTTCTATATCTGGTACATCACCCATGCATACGGCCATCTGAATAACTCTGAGTCCACACTTTCCTATAAAGCCTCTACTATCTCTTCTTTGGCAGGTTTAGATGTTCTACTATGATATGTTCATTAATATCTTTAATAGTCAGTAACAATTGTTATTGAAATATTTATTAATATCTGTCTATTATATTTATCATACAAAGCACTGGTGAACAAGACAATATCATTTTTCTTGGGGAATACACAAGTTAGCCAATAATCATCACACTTGGCTCCATATATAAAATTGTGTCTGAATGTCTGTTTCCTACATTAAACAGTGAGCTTTCTTGGGAACATGGACTGGTGTATGGTACTTTAGAGTGGCTAAGTTGTTTTCACATAGCAGGTACTCAATTCGAACTGTTGAATTGATGAAATAATAGGTAAGCAAATGAATGCAAATAAGCATATAGGTAAGTAAGCCATTGTATGAAGCAGTTCTCTGATAAATTGGTCTTGAAGCTTTGAATAATCCAAAGAGGCATCAGTTGGTCTTCTTTCCTCATATGATCAGCATGGTGATCAAATTATATAAATGCTATGGTTTTTCAAATGCAAAACTTTGAATAAAAATGTCTTACACAGACAGTTAATTTATCTCTAAAGCTACTCTATTAGGAGGAAAGGGATACATTTTACCTTGTTTTTTTGTTTGTTTTTCAGACCAAGTAGAACAGGCTTACCTATACTTCCGATTATCATTATTTCACAATTTGTGAATCTTAGTGCTGAAGTCCTTCCCAATAACTGAGAAGTAACATTCTCCAATTTTCAATGGCATCTTAAATTTTATAGCCTAATCTATTTACTCCTCTGTACAGTATTTACCAGTATTTTATGATTTATTACTAAGATATATATTTTTTCATTCCATTTTTCCTAGTTTTCCTATTGAATTAAAAGGAATAATTATTCTAGAATCCCTTGAACTATCCAATAAACATTAAAAGATTGGAGCACTAGCTCAAGTGTTTATGCTTTTTGATTCTGGAATTTTGTTTTTGCCTCTGACTGATCAATAAGTTGCTGACTTCGAAGTTTCCTTGAAAATTTATTCTAGAGAAATTTTTTTGTTTTCCTTAAAACAATCTACTACAGCATGAGAATTGCACACTCACAATCTGGAATATATAACCATTTCTTTCTTCTAAATTCCACTGTTAATAATTCATTGATAGGACATCTTTGGGAATTAATGGATTAAAAATCCAATGTTATCTTCTTTGTATCAATAACTTCTACTATTATAAAGGTTGAATATTTCTGAATTTAATCTAATAGCAACACACTTCAAATGTAATCTACTGTACATGAACACACACACATACACACACACACACTTCTACAGACCTTCACTTTGATTTCATAATCATTTGTTGAGGGCACCAAAGTGTGGACCACTACCTGCATCTCTTCCTCAATATGGATTAGCATGAAGAAGTTGATATGCTGCTCAAAGATAAATACATGCTTCACCATGGGCACTAGACCAGGGTTCAATTTCTCCAGATATATTACCAAACATTTAAAGCCCCAGCTCTCCAAGATCTTACAGAATTGAAATATAAATAGAACTAAACTAAAGAAAATAAGAAATATATTGATTGCCAATTATGTATGAAATACTTTATACAATCAAAGCCCATTCCCCAAAACACTTTTCTTTAAACTTGACATGACCAATATATATATATGCATATATATATATATATATATGCTTTATTGTTACAATATGTGTGTGTATATATATATATATGCTGTATTGTTCATGCCAAGCATTTATATAGAGAGTGCACATATATATATGTATATATGGTGCGTGTATGTATATATGTGTGTGTGCATATGCAGAGTAGGATGACAGTAAAGGAATTTCAACATGTGTTACAGTACAATCAAAAGAGTGACTGGGAGAAGAACCAGAAAAAAGTGACAGGGAGAAGAACCAGGTGCAGCTGAGAGATTTCAGTAGACAGATAGAAGAGTGCTGATGAGTGTAGCAAGAATGACACAGTTCTGCCCTAATACCCTGTCCAGAATTGCATACGTGAAAAAACAGCGAGTGTTTCTTTGGGAAATCTTGGAAGAGTCAGCACTTAACACTCCAGGAAATGTGGAAAGTGGAGGTGAGGTAGCTTTTGAGATTGGCTGTAATTCTATATCCTAAATATTTAAACCCCAGTGATCCCTCCTTAACCCACAAAACTGGGCACATAAACATGCTCCACATTTTTATAAATTGCTTCTGTTATATCCTTAAATTATTCCATTGGATCATAATAACTGAAAGATGGTGAGAACTTTACCTGATACTGTAATTGGCACTGAGTGAAATAAATGACAAAATCTTCAAAATAAGATTCTAGGATTGAGTTACTCATATATTCAAGGACTGAAAATTGCTCATTTCTAGAGGAAATAGAATACAAATAATCTATTGCATGGGTAGAAAGACAATTATTCCATTCATCACTGGTGGTAGCATGTGATGAAGTACAGGAGAAAGGTGAGGCATCAGGAGATCAAGTGGCTGTGACACGTAATCATGAAGGGAACAATAAAATTTATAAAGATGTTGAGTCATATGGCTCATTATGACCCTAGAGAACAAACAGGAAAAATAAGAAATTAAAAGCTGTGAGCCTATGGAGATGTCTTTGGTAGCTCTGAAAGAGTTTCTCAGCATTTTTGGTAATAGGCAGGTATGGACAATTGATTACAGAGGCCATGACAATAAAAATAGATAAGTAGTCTAGGTGCTGTTTGACATATATAGACAATATCTTTGGTTGCTTGAGAACACACTTAACGCAAGCATCTTTGTTACTCACTTATTGTTGAGACACAATACCCAACACCCACAACTCAAAGGAGGAAAGGTTTATTTTGATTCACATTTTGTAGAGGTTTTAGTTGATAGCTAGCTCCAAGGCAGGGCAGCATGGCGGAGGGACATGGCAGAGGAGAAACAGCTCATGGCATGGCTGCAGGAAGCATAGAGAGATCAAGGGAGAAGGGAGGGAGGTACACCCTTCCAGGTCATGCCCCCAGAGACCCACCTCCTCTGACCAGTCTTTACTTCTCAATATCACATTTAACTATAAACTCATCAGTGGACTATGAGTATGTGATACTCCAGCCACGAGTATCACACCCCCATCATCCAGTCCCCTCCCCAAAGCCCCACCAATGAGGGCAGGAGGCTTTCATGGGAAACTTAGATATAAACCATAACATCAAGGTTCATGGTGAAAATTCTGGCCTCTGACCAGTATTGAGATCTCTAGTCCCTCAGTTGAGGAAGGATTCTACAACTTGACCAGGAATGTATATTTTGACCCTACTATCCCTAAGCTTTTCCAGATGGAAACAACAGTAGCCATTTATCAGCGTTACTATGCCTAGTAAAAGGAAAATAACCTGAACCTTAGGGGATTATAAGATATTGGTTCTAAAATTATGCTAGTTCCTAGAGATCCTAAATATCTATGTGATCTACTGGTCAGAAAAGGGGCTTGTGGAAATCTGGTGAGAGATGGAAATTTGGCCCAAACCCATCCAACTAGGGTGACCATGAGTACATTGTAAGATTGTGTTTCTACCTTCAGGACATTAGAGTGTGTTTAGGAAATGAGCAGAATCCACATTGAGTTCCATACCCATGAAGTAAAGGCCATGATGTAAGGAGTGGACAAATACAATCCAGTGAAACTTTCCTTCCTTGGGGATTTTCAGAGATTAGTGCCACAGTCAAAAATATAATGAATAATGTAGTGGTGATATATCATTAAAAAAAAAAACCAGGGCCGGTGAGACGGCTCAGCGGCTTAAGCGCCTGCCTTGCAAGCGCGAAGGCCCGAGTTCGACTCCCGGAACCCACATACGAAAAAGGGGCCGGTGATATCGCTCAGCGGCACAGGTGCCTGTTGGCGCATGAGGTCCTGAGGTCGTCCCCCCGGTACCCACAAAAAAAAAAAAAAAAAAACCAAAGAATAGATTTTCAATGGTTTTTCTTCTTTCATCATATTTATAACATTTTATATTGCAGATATATTAACTAGAGGAGATAGGTTCCTAAATGTTTCTTTTATTATTTTTTACAGTTTTAAGATACTCCATATTTTTGCCAGGTGTGGTGGTCTATGCCCATAATCCCAGCACTTAAAAGGCTGAAACAGAAGGATTCCTGTGAGCCTGAGAACAGACTGGGCCGACCTCAAGTTCAAGACCCACCTGAACTACATTACATAGTGAGACCCTATCTCAAAAAACCAAAAATAAATAAATAAATAAAATAGTTCATGTTTTCAATTTCACTATATTCTTAATAGAACAATGTACAGTATTTTTCAAAGAAACAAAGATAATTTGAACATTAGCCAATTTTTAGTTTGAGGAAAACGAATGAGAAATATAAAAATCAAATCAAATCTTGGTACACTACTCAGCTAAGCAGTACATAGTCAAAATAATAAAATAACGACCTTTTCTCTTTCCAGGCATATGTGAAGATATAAATGAAGCATTATGGAAGGAAAAGAAAGAGTAGGGCAAGATACCTCTGCTTCAGATGAGGCAAGTGAGGTGCAGAAAGTTTCACTGCCCAATGGCGTGTAGCTAAAAACCAGCTTAGATCCAGGCTTTTGCCTCAGGCAATTTGCTCTTGCCTGCTGCTGAGCCAACACAGATGGAACGGTGTGTGAACACATTCAGCATATCCCTAAGGAAGCCTCCTGGGAAGAAGTCACATTTAAGATTCTTTGAAAGCTAAATTACTAATAAGTCTTTATTTTTGGAACATTATTTTCAGTTCATGGTGGCTTATTTCGAGGAGAATAGGTAAAATTATTCTCACAAATTATACCACAGAGTGGAAGTTATCCTAGGCATCGTCTTTGCTTTGTTTTTGTTCTTTCCTCATCTTCTTTTTCTAATGTACTAGATCTCTACAGCAGTCCTAGTTTATATTCCTTGGAACTCTAGAGACATTTTAACTGGAAAGTTAATATGTTTCCATTTTCGAGCAGGAAGGACACACACAGACAAGAACTAAACAGAAGAAGATGGCTCCTTTTACAGTTCAGGATGTGGTGTACTTTTCCCTAATTATAATTACATTTTCTCACCCTTACAATTCTAAGAGATTGACAGATGTACCAAAATTAAAGTCTTAGGTCAATACACAGTTATTCCAAAAGGCAAGACTAGAAATAAAGCAAACCTTTCATTAGCATGGAAACAGAGTGCTGGGAAACCCTTGGCTGTTGATACTCACTATCACTAGCATGAGACGGGACAACCATTTGCTTAGTTAGTTAGTTAGTTAGTTAGTTAGTTAGTTAGTTTGTTATTTTGGTGAATAGGTTTTGTAGACAGGGAAGATGCTCTGATGGAATGTACCTCTGCTGTCTTCATCTCCCCAGATGTCATTCCCAGAAATGTGGACCTGGTCCATTCTTCTTTCTTCCTTGCTTTACTCCACCCTAGTACATCAGCAACCTAGTAGGAAATAAAATAACTGGAAAGAGCACAACAGTGTACTGCTGCTTAGAAAAAAGCTTCTACTCAAACCAAGGACAGGGTGAAGGGAAGGTAGAAAAACTCCAAAACCAAAATAACTTTCTTAACTTTATTTTCTCTCCCCAGTTTATATCCTCATCTATCTCTAATCCCATCACATCTATTTGATTATTCTTCACTCTAATACACTTTTGCTTCTTATATGATTCACATAGACACAAATTCCTGTTTTTGAATTTTCATAACCAGCACTAGGTGCCACGACAGAAATAACAAACCCATGACTTTTCAAAAAAATGGTCATGAGAGTGAGTCAGTCAGATTTGGAATTAGGAAAGCAACAATATACATGCAATGGTAAACAGTGCTGTACTCTCAGCCTCTCGCTTTGGGGAAAACACCCTCCTCCAGACAAGTATTATCAGATCTTCAGATTCCTAAGAAAATCCCACAAAAGCCTGACTATTATGTGAAAGCTGATATTACATGCAACACTGGCTTCCAATTTTCTTAAAATAACCCATGGGCCATAAAGCAAAACACATGGTAATGACCAACTGAGCTCATAGGCCATGGGCCTGTAAACTCTCAATTGCGCAACAACTATCCATCCAATTCAAGCTGTAATTAAAACCATCGGGGATTACAGACATCATCATTTCTCATTTCATCATTCCACCTTTGAGGAAATGGAGGTCCTATGTTTTTGCAGCGAGGTAGGATCAAATGCATTCCAGGAACCCACATCAACTGCCCTGCGAACTAGACTTCAAACAAACAATCATAATTACTCAGTGCTTCTTTCATCATTAGTTTCTCCTTGGTCATTTTTAATATGCAGAGGAACTTTAAAACATACACCCGTAGCAAAAAGAAGATCTCAACTGTAGAATAAGAATAAGCTATGTAATAATAGGCTTATGGAAATATTCTGCCCTCTCTGACATGGTAATTTTTTTTTGCTTCTTTTTTTTTTTTTCTTTTAAAAATATTTTTTAGGGCCGGTGAAATGGCTCAGTGGCGTAAGTGCCTGCCTTGCAAGCGTGAGGGCCCGAGTTCGACTCCCGGATCCCACATACGAAAAAGGGACTGGTGATATCGCTCAGCGGCACGGGTGCCTGTTGGCACGTGAGGTCCTGAGGTCGACCCCCCGGTATCCACAAAAAAAAATATTTTTTAATTCGCAAATAATTATAAGTAATCTATACATTTTATATTATAATACATATAAAGAGAGAGTACAACACTTTGTTTTGAAATATCTATACATCTTGGGATGGCTAAATTGAGCTAATTAACGTAGGTATTTCTTCACATACTTATTTTGTGACAAGAACACTTAAAATCAGTTTTACTAATTTTCTTTTCTTTTTGTGGGTACCGGAGGTCAACCTCAGGACCTCACAAGCCAGCAGGCTCCCGTGCCACTGAGTGATATCACTGGCCCTTTTTTCGTATGTGGGTTCCAGGAGTCGAACTCAGGACCTCGCGCTTGCCACACAGGCACTTATGCCGCTGAGCCATCTCATCAACCCAGTTTTACTAATTTTCAAGAATACAGTATGTTGTTATTAACCATAGCTACCATGTTATTCAATAGATGTCTTGAACGTATTCCTACTATCTGATATTTTGTGTCCTTTGACCAGAATCTTCCTAACCCCACCCACTTTCTTCCTCCACCCTTGCCAACCACCATTCTATTGTTGAACGTTTTTAGATTCTGCACACAAGCAAAAATTATGTATTTTTCTTTGCCTATTTTATTTCTCTTAACATGCATGTTGTTGTAAATGACAGGATTTCCTTATTTTTTAAGTCTGACTAACATTCCATTGTATATACATACTACATTTTCTGTACCCTTTTTTTATCCATTAATGGACACTTAGGTTGATTCTATATCTTACCTAACATTAATTATGCTGCAAAAGTATAGAAGTGTAGATATCCCTTAGACATACCCATTTCATCTCCTTTGTGTACACACCTGACAATAGGACTACCATATCCTATAATGGTTCTGCTTTTCATGTTATGAGGAACCTCTATACTGTTTCCCATAATGTTTGCAACATAATTTTATTGGGTTGTGAGATGGAACTCATCTGATGCAGTTGTCTGTCATGATGTCATCAGATGATTTCTTTAGCTTAAATTCTAAAGAACAGAATGCAGAGGCCAGGACCCAGTGGCCAGAATCCTTAACCAGCCAGCTACTTCTGCTACTGCACTTCTAAGGACAGGAGGAAAAAGGACATTCAAGGTAAACTCCAGGAGTTTATTCCTAGAGAGATTTTTTTTTACTAGTACATGTTTGCAGTAAATGATGATTACATTCATCATGGGAATTTGGTACATGTAAATAACACATCTTAATTCTTTTTTATCCCCTTCCCTTCTCTTCCTCCCTCTCTCTCTCTTGCTCCTCTTCACATTTGCAAATGATTTATTCCCTTATTTCATGTTATCTTTTAGTTTGCACTTTATTTGTACTTTGGGTTTCTAATACAAGAAAAACTATGTGATATTTAAGCTCATGTGTCTGATTTTCTAAACCAACCTATCTCCGATCTCTTTACCCTTTTGAGCTAACCTCCCCACCCAAGACTCCTGTTCTCTTGTGGTGAAGGCACACTAACTGTTGCCATTGTCCCTTTCTCAGGACGCCATTCTGATTCTGGGCTGTCTTTCTAGTTCACCTGGTGATCTTCCTCAAGGCAACATGAAGTCCTGATCAACTCAGAAGGAAGGCTTTCCTAAGCAACAGATATCTTAAAAGACAAGACACATTTATGTCAAAGAAAAGACATTCAGTCGCCTTTCTCCTCGCATAAAAAGCACAATCTCCAGCACAGCTCATTTGTGGGTATTTGCCCTAAATCAAACCCTTTCTCTTCAATGTAAGTTAAAGGCTATCTCAGTTATTTCACTAGTAGAGATATTTTTAAGAATTAAAAATGTAAAAAATCTACACCATACTTAATGAAATTGTAAAGTATGCATAAGTAAAAATGGACATAAAGGTTTCCATATACAGAGAAATGAAAACATTGTGGGTGGAAATATTAACTCCTGCTGTATTTGAAATTAATTTGGCAATATCTAATAAAACTAATATAGATAGATTATTTGACCAGGCCATTTCTTGCCTGGAAATATATCTAATAAAAATATAAACGTGGATGGAAAAGAACAAGCAGGCTAGGCCAACAGTGGAACAAGGTAAATGGTGATCAACAGGGAGATATCTGAATAGTCTCGGCCTGTTCGTATCATGATTCACAGTCATTAACAAAGTCAAATGTTTGTTTGATGAATTTTCATAATGTCTGGTTCCATGAAAAAGGTAAGATTCAAGGAAGCATATATGGTATGATTTCATGTGATCCCACTATTTTAATAATAATTACCAAGATTAGTGTGTGAGTACATAGAAAACTATAAACTGGTATAGAATAGATTATTAATATAGACTATCTCAAAAGAGGGGAAGGTTGAAGGGGTGAGAAATTGAATAATCCCACTTCACCAAAAAGGAAGAGAAAAAGGTTGGTTTAATGAATATATAATCATATGTATACATGTATCGTGTGTGTGTACATATGTGGATATGTAGATACTACTATAAAATTTTTTAACTTAAAACTGTATAAATGAATTTATTTTATTCTCTCATTTAAGAAGCATATATAAATGATTTAGGAAGTGACACATTAGTGTGACTATCAGCTATTCATATATCATTCTGATTTTCCCCTAGCTTAATCTTCAATTGTCTAAAGTTTGCAATATTCTCTCTCAAGTATATTTATCTGGTGTTGAAGCTGTCTTTTCTTCTTTGCATACATGTACTTCGAGAGTTTCTTCTTGCTTGGAACATATTTTAATTGCATGTGGGACAACTCAGGTGACTGTTTCTTCTCCTTAATACTCTTCACCACTTGAGCAATCTCTGACATTTGTCCGAGGGACTCTGGCATAATATGGGGGTGTAAGTGAAATTTTTATTGTAATATACAAATTATTTCAGGAACAGTAACACCACGATTAGACTCACTATAGAGAATAACATACGTCCACAAATCTATAAATTCAAACTGACACTATTTCTTTAGTTTCTGTGGCAGACATTTGCTTTATTAGAAAAAGAAAACTTTCTAAATATACAGATAGCTGTCCAAACGCTTTTTAATAAGATAAGATCATAGTGGTTGACTCTTTTTAGTATTTCCCATGCAATCAGGGTTTTGTTCATGAAGTCTTTGCCTACATCTATGTATTCAACAGTTCTACCTATTCTATCTTCCAGCAGATTTAGTGTTTCTGTTTTAATATTTAGATCTTTAATCCATTACTTTTAGTTTAGTGCATGCTGAGAGATATGGGTCTACTTTTAAGTCTTTGGCTTGTAGAAAGCCAGGTTTTCTACCACCTTTTATTAAAGAGATTTTATTCCAGTGAATGTACTTGGCCCGTTTGTCAAAGATAAGGTGGCTGAGTGGCTGAGTGTGTTTGGAGTTGTTTCTGCATCTTCTAATCTGTTCCTCTGATCCTCAGATCTGTGTTTTTGGTTGTTGTTTTTTTGTTTTTGTTTTTTGTTTTGTTTTGGTTTGGTTTTTTTTTGCCAGTACCATGCTATTTTTATCACAGTAGCTCCATAATACAATTTCAAATCAAGGATTTTGATGCCCCCTGCCTTGCCTTTGTTACCCAGAATTGTAACTGCTATTCTAGGTCTCTTCTGGTTCCAAATGAATTTTAGGAATGTTTTCTCTAGTTCTGTAGGGTATGCTAATGGTCTTTTGATTGGGATTGCATTAAATCTGTATAACAATTTTGGGAGTATGGCCATTTTCACTACATTTTATTCTTCTTAACCAAGAGCAAGAGCTATCTTTCCATTTTCTGATATCCTTGTCAATCTCCTTTTTTCAGAGTACTGTAGTTTTCAATGTAGAGATCTTTTCATTCCTTTGTTAAATTGATTCCTAAGTATTTTTTCCTCTGTTAGATTGATTCCTAAGTAATTTTTTTTTGGTGCTATTATGAAATTAAGTGGTTTCCCTAATTTCCCTCTCAGTGAGTTTGTTATTTGTGTATAGGAATTCTAGTGATTTTTGAGCATTGACTGTATTCAGCTATGCTACTGAATTTTGTTATTAAATCTAGAAGTCTTTTGGTAGAGTTTTTGGGATCTTCTATGTAGAGTATCATGTCACCTGCAAATAATGATAATTTAAATTCTTCCTTTCCTATCTTTATTCCTTTTATTTCTTTCTCTTCTCTAATTGCTCTGGCTAATGCTTCCAGAACAATATTGAATAAGAGTGGTGATAGTGGACATCCTTGTCTTGTTCCTGATTTTATAATGAAAGCTTTCTGTGTTTGACCACTTAGTATGATGTTGGCTGTTGGTTTGTCATAGGTGGCTTTTTACCAGATTGAGATAAAGACAATCTATTCTGATTTTCTGTAGGGTTTTTATCATGAATGGGTGTTGGGCTTTGTTGAATATTTTTTCTGCATCTATTGAGATGATCATGTGATTTTTGTCTTTGGCTCTGTTGATACGGTGTATTAAAAGAAATCATAAACAGAGTGAAAAGACAAGCCACAGAGTGTGAAAAAATCTTAGCCAATTGTTCCTCAGACAAAGGGCTAATATCTAGAATATATAAAAAACTCAAAAAATATCAGACTCCCATATTTAAAGATCCAATCCAAAAATGGGCATCTGAAATGAATAGACACTTCTCAGATGAAGAAGTAAAAATGGCAAATAAATATAGAAAAAACATCACTGGTTATTTGAGAGAAGCAAATTAAAACAATGCTGATATTCCACCCACTCCAGAAAGAATGGATATTATTAAGAAATCAACCAATAACAAATGCTGGAGGGGCTATGAGGAAAAAGGAACTCTTCTTCATTGTTGGTGGGAATGTAGGTTGGTGCAACCACTGTGGAGATCAGTGTGGAGATTCATCAAAAATCTAGGACTAATGGTCCCGTTTGACTCAGCTATTCCCCTTCTTGGTATCTTCCCAAAAGAATTAAAAGCCTCATACCATAGCAATACGTGCATGACCATGTTTATAGCACCTCAGTTTGTAATAGCTAAATCTTGGAAGCAGCCCAAATGCCCCTCAATTGAGGAATGAATTTTAAAAAAGATGTGGTTTTTTTTATACAGTAGAATACTACTCAGTCCTAAAGAAGGATAAACTTGAGACATTTATATCTAAATAGATGGACCTTGAGACCATACTCTTAAGTGAAATAAATCAGATACACATGTGTAAATATCACATTGTCACTCTGGTGTGAGAAACCAAAAGTGTATACAAGGACCAAAATGTATAATAAATATTGTGAAATAGGAAGAAACTGTCCAAAAGGAAAGGGAAATGGGGAAGGGGAAAAATAGAAAGAAAAAGTGAGGGGAAAAAAGGATAAAATAGAAACAAAGCTTTGTAAATAAGGAGGAGAAAAGGGGTTGAAGGGATGGGAGGGGAATGGTAAGAAAAAAGAGGAACTAAAATGTATCATGTGCAGGTACAATTTCCCTATGATGAATGTGATCATTATGCACATCTAAATTGTACCAATAAACAATAATAAAAATACATAGATAGCAAGTTTTTGTGTCTTTACAAAATAGAGACACACTTAACTTTGCAATGCATCAGTTGTCATTTATTACAAAATGCTGTATGCCTAATTTTTCACCTAAATGAACAAGACCATGATATTTCTTCTATCAGACAGGCAAAGTTAATTTATAAAATTTCTCACTTTCATCCAAGATGAGTGACAGGAATGTACTCACAAATGATGAGATTGTTTACCCATACAACTTTTCTGGAGGGTAATTTTGTAACATACCTTGAGTGTGTTAAGTGGTTCATACCCATTTACTGACTCATTACACATTTGGATATTCGTACTAAGGGAATTATTCAAGGGTGGTCACAAAGATTTATGTGCAAATGTGTTTATGAAAGATTGAAGCAGCTAATCATAAGGGAACAGTCAAATAAAAACAGTATTTTATGTGACACAAGTACACAAACACTTATGCCAAAGTTTTGTATTAGAAATCAAGTTCAATGCAGAAAAATATTGATGAATAGTACTAATTGAAAATATGATGAAAATGTATGTGTAAAATCTAACTAAGATAGTGTGGTATGTATGTAGGTATCTAATTTAACAAATAATTATATATACATTCCTAAATATGTATTTTTAGAGTTAGAAGAAAATCAAAACAGTAATAACTATCTCTGAGCACTAGCATTTCTTATAAGAAATTCGTAGTCTTCTTATTTATGAAAATTCTTCAATAAATGTGCACCACTGTAACAATTTGCATTTAAAACAATCATGCAAAAATAATGTAGATAGGTAAAACTCCCACCACATAACTTTTCTCTGTTCTCCATTTGGAATATTGATCTACTTATGCGCTGTTTATGAATTTTCCTGTAGATGGACAATTGGGCTCCTCCAAATACTAAAAGTGCTTCAACATACATACTGTACAAGTCTGTCTTTCCACTCTGTAGTATTTTCTCCAGTATATCCTTAAAATAAATACAGCAAAACCAATGGTTAAGGGAGAGCTCAGGGAAGTCATAGACTTCATATTATTTTCTGTACTTATCATTTTATTGGGAATATTCCATGATTAAAAGTACATTAAAAGTAAGGCAGATTTGGGAGTTGCAGTATTTCATATTTTTGTCCTAAAATTTAAGTTAAATTGCCATTATTTGGCTAAAAATAAAAATACATTTTAAAAGTAATGTGGCATACTAATAGTTAAATCATCAAATCTATCTCTGTCAGTAAATCAGAAGGATTAATATTTCATATCTGTGGATGAGTTTATTCTAATACAATATAGGCAGAAGAGATCTTTTCATTTTCATTGAAATAAATTACTTGACAATTTTCTAGAAATTTCTCCAAAGCTTTCAATCCACATCATTCATATATATAACATACATACATATATAAATATACATACATATTAATAACATATATTTGTATGCTTATATCATAAGATACCTCCATACATATAGCATCTATATATGAATGTTATATTCACACATATTTATATTCATATATAAAACTGAGAAAAGTATGATTTCTTCATTTCAATGAAACAAGAACATTTTCTTATATAGGTGAGAAAACATACTTCTAAACATATAAACAAAGAAATGGAAAATTGAAAAATGTGTTTAATACAGTAATCAACTGCATAACAACTTTTCTATAGAGTTGCATCAGACTTTGAGATTTATTAGTCAATTTATGAGACCAGTCAAAATCTCCCTTCATAAGCCATAAAAACCCTTGATGCTGTCAGTTTATCTTGTATTTTCCTCCTTTTTCTGAAGAAAAGAATTAGTAAACAGTAACTATTAAGCAAGTTATACCAGGTTTTGTGTGTCACATATGTGATATCAATTCTGAAGAACGTCAAAAGGGAAAAACACATATAGTTTTTTAAAATTTTTAACTAAAATAACCAAAAAACTTTCTTTACCAGAAATGTAGCTTACTGTTTGTTCCTTAGGAAGAATTTAAAAGGGACTGTCCCCAGTGAGTTAAGATTTACAATTACATATCACTTGCCATTTCTGTCATGATGAAGCAAAAAAGGACAAGACATCTTCCGTCTTTGAAGTCAGAGCCTACTCATTTTTCTCTCTCTTGATCCTGTTTGCTTAGGATTTGTGGACAGATCCTAGTGCCATGTCATGTCTCAGGTAGAAAAAAGTGACGATAATGATTACTTGACCATCCTCTGTCTTTGGTTTCCTTATACTTCCATCTCTTTACATTTAAAGATTTTAAGTAAGGCCTGGTTCTAAGGAAAGTCCTCACTACTTCTGCCAAGTTTCTAAGTAGCTCTATGTAATCAGTCAGATAGATCATAAACTCTGAGAGAAACTTCTTGTACTTAGAATAATTGAATTGTACAATTTAATGGCTTAATAAATGTGTGTGGAATTGAATTTTTGAGTTAAAAGGAACATGGGACTTGTGCTTCTTGCTAAGGTAAAGTAGCTTGCATCAGTACAGCACTCTCACAGAGACCAATAAGGAAAGTTAAATAAAATTGAAAATCACAAAAATAAATATCTGGAAACATGCAGAGAGCTAGTGAGGCCATTATGACTTGAGAGGGTGAAGATTCTGAAGAAAAAATCTTCAGAGTGAAGAGCCACCATTTTATGAGGTGCTTTCCTTCCTCCAGCACAGGCTGCTCTTAGGCATGGGCTAAATTATGGGAGCAAAAACAATTGGAAATATGGCCAGGAGTACAGGAGATTTATGGCAATCAGCATAGAGGTCAAGCATTGTAACTGGATACCTGCAAGGAAGGAGAGAACAGAACTGGAACCATTATAGAGACAGCATTCACGTATCTTTGAAATTTGGAGGACATTATGCTACAAATTTTTCAAGTGTTCAAAATTCCAAGGAGCATAAATGTAAAGAATACTATATCTAATACTAGAATAGCATGACTACCAAAAACAACAACAAAAAAGAATTTCTTATCAGCAACCATGGATAAAAGACCAATGAGACTAGAGCTCAACAGAAATTGTAGCAACTAAAAGACTATGATATGATATCTTTAAATGTTAGTGGAAAATTACTGGCAAAATTCATTTCTTTACTGAAATTGTCCTTTAAGGTTAAACAAAGAATATATAAATTTCCAAATAAGCAAAAAACTGAGATTATCCATTGTTAGCAGGTATATTCAAGGAAAGAGTTCTAAGGTTAAAAAAAGAAAGAAAAATGAAAAATGAAAAATTAAATATATAAATCAATAAAGAAAAGACTCCACTAAAAGTAGTCATGTAGTTAAATACATGTATCATTAGTTATTACTAAGAAGGGAATTTAACCTTAAAATAAGCATCTACAAAAATCTAGAACACATGTAATTAATAAAAGAGTTTTTCCCTGAAATTAAAAAAAAAAAAATGATAAAACACCTGTGTTGTCATCACTCATTTTCAGTAGAAGATGCTAGCCAGTTAGTAAGGGTAGAAGAGCTGAGAATAAGGACACATTAAACTGATTAACTACACAGAAATTTCAAAAGAATCATCTATGAACTGCATGAATTTAGCAATGTGACTGGAAGGAATGTCACCAGATAAAATCAACTGTGTTTATATTCCTGAAAAATAGATAGAAAATGAACATGTTAAAAACCATACTAAAGGGGCTGGTGAGATGGCTCAGCAGCATACGCGCCTGCCTGGCAAGCACGAGGACCCGAGTTTGACTCCCGGAACCCACATAGGAAAAAAGGGCCAGTGATATCACTCAATGGCACGGGCGCCTGCTGGCGCACGAAGTCCTGAGGTCGACCCTTGGTACCCACACACACACACAAAAAAAAATACTAAAAAAAATTTATTTAAAAACATACTAAGTAAAATAACTCAAAGACCATTCGCTGCCTCAGAATAAACCTAACAAAAGAAATATAAAAACTTACACCAAAAATTACAAAATAATATTGAGAAAAATTTAAGAAATCTTAAATAAATAAACACAAATGAATTGACTCATGTTTCTAATTTTTATGTGAAAACAAAACAAATTTTCATGACAAAATTACAAGAAAATAAAAAACTTAATACACTGTGTATCATTATCTTCAAAGTAGTTACTAAGAGTACAAGACATAAACATAAAAATTCTTACAAAAAAGAAACAGATAATAGTACAAAATTTTCATTATAATAAATTAAGAGGAACTAGTAGTGTAAATGAAATGAATTGGCATATATATTAAAATATTTTTAAGCAGCAGACTAGGTAATTTAGGGAATTATTTGAACTTCTCCCTACTTCCTATTTATCTATCTCATATATATATGAGATGCTTAATTTATCTCATGTAAAAGAAGCCAGGTGATATTTACTATACTGGCTAGGATCTCCTACTGAAAATAAGTGACAACAACACAGGTCACTAGACTTTTTTTTTAATTTCAGGGGGAAAAAAGCCCTTAATATCTTACTAACTATATGTTTTCCAGATTTTTGTAGACATTTATTTTAAGGTTAAGTTCCCGTCTTTGTAATAAATAATGATACATGTATTTAACCTATGTGACTACTTTTTGTGCAATTTTTTCCTTATTGATTTATATATTCACTTTTTAATTTTTTTATTTTCTTTTGTATTTTCCTTTTTTTAACTTAGAGAATTTATGTGATGACTTATTTCACTTAACATTATGTTCTCAAATTACACCCTTTTACCTACAAATGCCTCAAGTTTTCCCTTCTTTATGGAAGAATAGTACTCCACTGTGTATAAATACCACATTTTCCTTATCTGTTCATTTGTTGATGGACACATACATTGTTTCCAAGCTCTAGCTATTAAAAACTGTGCTGCTATAAACAAGGGTATGCATTTACACCCTGATATGATGATTTTGACTCTTTTGGGAAAAGACCTAGAAAGGGGATAGTTGGGTTAAAAGCCTACAGAGATTTGGATTGTGATTGTTCCACATCTATAAATAAATTTGGAGAGACTTGAAGGTTTTAAAATATTACTCAATAATTTTTATTTTTTATGTGAAAATAAAACCAATTTTAATATAATAGGAGAATAAGAATAATTAACACTGTGCATCATTAACTTCAAAGTTTTTTCTCAGAGTATACTACAGAGACATAAAAGATTCTCTCTTACATTTTACTAAATTTTTTTTGAGACAGGGTCTTGCTATGTAGTTCAGGTTGGCCTTGGACTCACCATGTAGCCCAGGCTGCCCTTGAACTCGCAGTGATCCTCCTGCCTCAGCCTCCCGAGTGCTGGGATTACAGACTTACAAAGTATTTTATTTAATTTATTTATTTTTTGGTACCAGGAATCAAACTCAGGACCTTGTGTTTGCCAGGCAGGTGCTTGTGCCACTAAGCTATAACCCCTGCCCCAAAGTATTTTAAAGCTGTCAGGTTTCTCCATATTTATTTATAGGTATGGGAAATTACAATCCAAATTTTGGTAGGCTTTTTCTTTTGCTTTTGTAATGCTTGAAACTCTAATTCTAAATTTACATACAAGAATTAAAAAATGACAAAAAATGCCCAAGACAATCTTAAGGCAAACTAAGTGTGAGGCTCACACAACTGGTTTTCAGGAATTATTTTTAAAGTAATTAAAAAACTATAGCAAAAAATATAAAAATCACAAATTGAGCAATGGTACAGTTTTGAGGTGAATTTGATACACAGTTTAAATAAAGCTTAAATTATCACTTTATGCAAAAAATTGGACAAGTATGAGACCTAATGCCAAAAACCCTGGGGAGTAGAAGGGCATATAATGATGGAGAAAACAATGATCTTTTATGCATGATGCAAAAATCCATAACTACAAAGAAATAATTCTAAATAAATCATAAAAAACCTTGTCTTCATTAAAGATATAATCAAGAGATTAACAGACCAATCCACTGAGTAAGAAGAAGATATTCAAAGTGAAAATATCCAATAGCAGATTCATATCCAGAAAATATTAGGAACTTCTACTAATCAGAAAGAACACTTGAATAAAACATGTACAAAAAACAGTTGCTTTACAAAGAGAGTATATTACGCTTAAGTATATAGAGGTGCTCAACATTAATGACTAAGAAAATCACCTATTAAATTGCCTAAAATGAAAAATATAACATTAAGAGTGCAATAAGTGTGGGGAGCAACTAGAGTTCTTTATTACTGCTGGGGTGAGTATAAGTAAATTGATACAACCACTTTCACAAACTTTACAGTATTATCTACTAAAGTTGATAATATTAATAATTCATGTCTTTTCTACTCTTATTTTTTAATATTTTAATTCATTTATGTTTATTGAAACCATGTACAAAAATATGCATCATAGTACTGTTTGTAATAGCCATAAGAAATAATTTTAAAAACCTGAAAAAACCCAAATGCCTATCAAGAATAAAATGGATAATTAAAATGCATTTTATCAAACATGTAATAATATACAGCAATGGAGTCCATTCAACTAGTAGTACAGGTAATAAAATAAATAAATGTCACATGTAAATTTTTGAACAAAATGTACCAGACTGCAAAGGACATATTTTATGATTCTATTTATATAAAGTTCAGAATCAAAACTGTTTTGTAGAATTAGAAAACATGAAAATGGTTATCTTTTGGGAGGTACTGACCAGAAGAGGCATGAGACTAACTTTTGGGGCATTGTTGGTTTTCTGCTTCTTAATCTACATGGTGTTTGCTTATCTGTATTCATTTTGTGCATAATGCACTGTTTTACATACATGCTACACTTCAATATAATCTGAATTTAAAAGATCAACTTGAGAGGTAAAAGTTCCCTTGTTATCTATAATTACAGAACACACCAAGAGAAATATTCTTGCTGGCAAAATAGTACTATAGGACCCATGAGGGGTAGCAAATACATGAAGGGAAAACTAAGAGGAATGTGAATGCACGGAGTGTGAAATATTGAATCAACTCTTACCATTTCTTTTAATTTCCTAGTAGTGTTCCATTTATAACAAAAACTATTGTGGAAAGCATCTACCTAGTTATAAATATTATTTAGACTCAGTTCAACCATTCACTGGATTACCTACCCAACATTCTGTGAAGCTTTATGTTGAGCTGATGGAACATAAAAGGATCTCTGGAAATCCCCAGGTATGAGTAGAAGAATATCTGAAATACATAATTTGAGGTAGCAGATGCTACAAGCATCCAGGATATATGGCTGTTTGCAAAATACTGAGTAAAGGTATTTATAGGAATTTCCCTTATGACTTCTATTTCAGTCATCAGAACAATTTTCACAAAATGTTTCAATCACCAGATAATTCAAGTCACTACACCTAGTTGCATATCTTATGTAAATAATTACGTTTATCAAAATTCTTGTAGAAATAAGATACGAGAAAATTTTTAAATGTATTTTCTTTCCACGAATTAAGAATTTGTTTCTCAAAAGAAATCTAATGTTAATGACATTTTGTCAGACTAATGAGTAGACAGATATGCTCAGAGGGCAGGACAAGAACTGGTTTCAGGATGAACAAGAAGTACAAAGTGATAAAACATTCAAGGGAAGCAAACATGTCACAGGGGTTCTCATTGTGGCATCTGACCATCAAGAAAAAATGAGAGGGCCAGTGATATAGCTCAGCGGCACAAGCACTTGCCTGGCAAGTGCAAGGTCCTGAGTTCAACTCCCGGTATCCGCATATTAAAAAAAAAAAAAAAAGAAAAAATGAGAAATCTCACCCAACCACATGTGAAATAGGTACCCTGCTAATCAGATGACCTCTAATAATTCCACTGCAGAATAAATTATTTAAGACTTTCAAATTTTGCTATCAGTTACAATTATTACCAAATACTCATTATATCTTGGAATTTTACTTCTAAGTGGTCATTTCAGTAGTTTCCTTTGCGTTGTAGAAAATTCCATATGAGAAACAACCTGAAGATACAGAAGACTACGTTTTTGCCTTTTCTACACGAAGAATTGGCTTCCTTTCTGTAACATTTATGACTTCAGTAAGGAAAATACATTCCTGAAAAACAGATACTTCACTTTCCTAATAATATACAAGAAGAGAAAAACATAGTTCTTGGCTATTGAATGATAAAGCAACAAAAAATTCACAATTATTGAGTGCCAGATACAATATTCTCACAAGAACCCTCTGAGAACATCATCATTATCCTGTTTGACAAATGTAAGAGAAGATGTTTAAAGGAGAAAATAGTGTGTGCAAAGCCTTGCTGCTGGTAAATGTCAGATTTTGGAGGAACAAGTCCCCATCACCTACTCTACCCAGGCCATCTTCATGTCTCTGTATTAAACAAATAAAGCAAAGTAGAGAGAGCTTGATATGTGCAAGTTTACATTTAAAATGCTGGTTTTTAATTCAAGTAACTTTGCATTTTTTGAAAGGAGACCTATTATACTGTGTTGGACAAACACCTGAACATTGAGGAGTTCACCAGTCTTCTAGACCTGTCTCCACTGAAAATATCAATCATCTTTCCAAACCTCAGTTTCGCCCACTTGCAAAATGAGATGGTTGGACTTAATGCATGGTTTTTGAACTGTTTGTTCTCTTATGAATTATACAGAATTAGCTCTGAGACCTTGTAGGGTAGGCCTTCATTCTCCTGGAACATAATATAAACATAAATATAAATATAAATATAAATATAAATATAAATAAATATATAAATATATAAATATATATATATAAATATAAATATGGAGGGGGGTTGTGTGGTAGATAGAGTATCCTTCCTTGCTTTTTGACTCTGGGCATGGCCATGTCAAATGCCTTGGCCAATGAAATGTTATCAGATATGACCGAACAGAAACATCAAATGTGCCTTGTGGAGAGCTTGCCCTTTTACACTTCCTCACCTGCCAATAAGAACAGCTTCCACCTGCTGATATCTGTTGAACCTGGGATCCACAGACACATGGAGGAGCAGACCTGAGCCCAACCCAGATAACAGTCTAAGGGAGAGCTGCCCAGATAAGCTCTGCCTAGATCAGCTACATCTATTGACAATGAAGGTTGTTGAGGAAAACTCTGAGATGAGAGGCTCCTGCAGCAATGCTGTGTAAGGAATCAGGGCAAGGTATTGCTGGAGAGGCTCCAGAAGTCCTGTTCATACATTGGGCAGCATTGTAATATTTCTTTTGGAGACCAAATTTCCCATTTAGAAGTCTGGAAAATGCTGAAGTAGATGCTTAGTTACTTTGAGAAATAAGATTTCATGATTCATAAGTTAATTTTAAAAATAATAATGAAACTATTAGAAAACAAAGTATGTGAAAAAGGTATCTATCTTAGTAGATAAATGGGCCTATCAGAAAACAAACATAAACTAAAATATTATTTCATATAATAAGGATTACAAATGGTGATAATAGATCTTAACATCTACCCATATATGGCATTTAATTGTGGTTTTGAGGATAAGATTATGGCATACAAAACAATAAATAGATTGGAAATTTATGGGAATTTAAATAACACATTTTTTTTGGAAAGCAAGCATCATCTTAAATATTCTCTCACCTCAGTGGGGAGAGAGTTACTGAATTGTTTTCTTTGTGCTTCCAAAATAGACACTAAATGCCTTGGAGGTGAAAGTTCAGAAGCAAGGCCCAGCCTTCCTTCTTCTCTACATGTTCCACCATTCCTTCAGTGCAGACAACATTGCATGGTCTGTTGTAAAGAGTCAAGCATTCGACTCAGGAATCCAAGTTTCCATACCTACACCTGCCCCATTACTAGTTGCTGACCCCACTCAAATTATTGCATCTCCTTCCACTTGGAAGTGAAAGTCCTGGCCCAGAACACCTCTAACCTGCCTGTCAGTGCCAAAACCCTTGAGTATTTTGTGACAGTAATATTGGAAATGGTCAGAGAAAGTAATATCAGAGTGACTTAAGAAGGTCATAGGAATTTGAAAAAGAAGAGTTGAAAAGTAGTATTAGCTAGGTAGAGTAGAAGTCACAGAGCAAATTGTGCCTGACATCATAAAACCCACAGCGGTACTCACATGATAGCATCTCCATATTTCCCACAGCCAAAACACTCCTGGTGGAAAGTTTCAGGCCACACTCACAAAGTTAATAACTGCCTGCCTTAATCTGAGGTAGACAGTGCTCTCCCAGACAAATATGGTCATTAGTAACTTATAATATGTATTATACAAAAGAGTTCAGTGGCTGAATGTGATGTTAGGAGGCAGGGCCTGATTTGAGGAGGTGGGTCACTGGGGGTATGATATGGAAAGGTGCATTCTTATCCCGAGGTCCTCCCCTCTCCCTGTTTCCTTCGTTGAGTATCTTTAAGTATCTATTGGTTGAGTATCTTTTCCTCCACCATTCCCCTTTACCATCCTGTTTCTGCCTTGGAGTCTGCCAATCATTGACTGAAATATTGAGCAAATCAAATCTGCCTTCCTTTAAGTTGTGAGTGTCAGGTATTTTGTTCCAGTGATGAGAAAGTGGCTAAGAAAGATGTTGGTATGACATAAGTGGAATAGTTGCTGTGACTATATCTGACCATGTGGTTCAAGAGCCTTTGAAAGTGGTTCTTGGGAAGAGTTTTAAAAGGTCTGGAGATGCCAGCTAGAGAAGCACTAGAATGCTGTAAACTGAGATTGATGGAAGATTCAGGCCAGAGCCCAGACAACCAGAATGCTAATAGAAATCCAGACAGTAAACATCATGCTCGCAAGGTTTCAGTTGGGAGCAAGAGTCCATTGGCAGTTGGACTAGAGACCATGTATGTTATCCTGCCACTTCCAGCACTGCTCTTGAACTTCTTTGGGGGCAGACGGTGGAGGATGAAGAAACAAAGACAAGAGTCAGAATACAGGAAGCTCAGGTCAGGTGGAGCCCTCTCTCCAGATGGGAGAAAAAAAACTGCCCATTGACTGCAGCACATTTATTTATACACTTGGGAGGCTATTGTTAGTTGAAATCCCTCTGCAACTTGTTTGCTTGGATTGCCTTGGGATCTCCATGTTCTCGGAGCTGAAATAGCTTGTTCACGTGGCTTGACTCAGGCGCTCCGTGTTCTCAGGATAGGCCTTGCTTTAGGCCCACTCATGTGATCAATCTCCAGCTTCAGCCACTCCCCACATTATCTTGTAGCAGAAAATATGTCTACATTTTGCCCAGGCACTGACATTCCAGTGAAATTAAGGACAGTGAGCTAATTAATCTGTTAGAATGAATTTCAAGGCAGCCCAATATTCAGGTTATAGTATGGATACTGCTGGCTCCTTTTGGCCAGATCTACAGTGAGAATGAAGAGTAAATACTAGAGCCAAAGAATTTGAAAAGTTTTCAGTTTTAACAGAAATCAAGTGGCCATAAAGTTGGGGCAAAAGAGAACATATTTGCTGAAAAGATTAGCATTAAATTGTAGCCCAGTGCTTTGCCTCAGAACAATGGGAAAAATGGTTTGATGGCATTTCAAGAACCAGGAAGACCTATCCATCATAGGCTTGGGGTGAAAAACTGAGAAGCTTTCATTTGAGAAGAGAGACCCTGGACCTCCTCCTAAAAGGAGCCAGAAGGGTTACCTAGGGAATTTTTTCCCTGGGCTCATATCACAATGCTCAGCCATCCAGGCACTGGGAGACTTCTGTAACCATGATCCAAGGGGGCCTGGCTACTGCTCAAGCTACTGTCTGACCTTTGCTTCATCCTGTGGCACTAGTTTTGCAGGCATGCAGAATGAAAGAGTTGTGGTATAGACGCTTCCACCCAGATTTCAAAGGAAGGCCTGGGAGGCCAGGTAATGTGCTTCTAAGAAGGCAGTGCATGAAGCTGTGAGAATGAAGCCAAAAGCGAAGTAAAGACTTTAGGTAGTTGGAGATATGAGGAACTTAGCTTGTTTGCTGAGGAAACCACAGGCAATTAGCAGAGACACCCCAAAAGAGAATTCATGAGGGATACAACTGGCAACAGCTTTGGAGCTCATAGCCTGCCACAATTTGTTCCAGGTGCTATACCTGGAACTACAGTATACAATGTTTGCCTGCTGGGTTTCAGAGTTCCTTTGGTCCCATTCCTTTCTAGCATCTTATTTCTCCCTTTGGGGATAGAAATGTGTTACAGTTTATATCAAGATATCTTCTCAAAGCCTCATACCATCATAGGTGGGGCTTTTGGAAGATGATTGCATTATGGGCTTTATAGTTGACTTGCTGTTAGGAGGTGAGTCTTGTTGGAAGAAGTAAGTCACTGGGGAGTGTGGCCTGGAAGGTTTTATTTTCCTTCCCTGCTCCTCCCTTCCCTCCCTGTGCTTCCTGTCTGCCATGCCATGAGCAGCTTTCCTCTGCCATGACCCTCTACCTTGCTGTCCTGCCTTGAAGCCAGCCAAGTATGGACTGAAATATGAACAAAAGTAAACCTCTCCTCCTTTAACTTGAAGGTGTCAGGTATTGTGTCTCAGTGATAAGAAAAATGACTAAAACAGAATGTTTACTCTGTGCCATAGTATATCCTCAGTGTTTAAATTTCTTTCTTTATTTTTACAGGGGCCTACAGTTAAGAGTTTGCTTTCAGTCTCAGAAGAGAATTGGGACTTGGGCCGGTTGGCAAGCCCGGAACAATTAAGACTTTAGTGACTGTTAGAAGTAGGCTAAATTCTTTTCGCATAATGACAGGAATATGGATTTGGGGGAGCCAGGAGCAGAATTTTATAGTTAGATCTAAATGTCCCGTAAGATTCTCACATATGTGGAAGATGATTATATCATTGAGTTCAATAGCTTAATGTGCTGATAGGAGGTATGTCACTGGAGGCATCACCTGGAAAGTTATATTCTTGTCCTGGATTCTTCCCTCTCTCCCTGCTTCCCAGCTCTTGTAGGTTGAGCACCTTTCTTCTGCATGTCTCTCTACCATCCTCTTTCTGCCTTGGAGTCTGCTGACCATAGACTGAAACTGAGTCAAAACTACCCTGTCTTCCTTTAGGTTTTAGGTGCTAGGTATTATATCTCAGTGACAGGAAATGACTACGCTAGCTACTTTAACATCATATTGAGGTAGGATAGAAGAAATCAAGATGGGTAGAAAGGAGACAGAGACAATAATAATTTTTAAATTATACTTTTAAGAGAAATTGCAGCTTCAGGACACAAGCGTTACTCAAGCCTTTTCCCTTCCAGAGAACTCACTCAAAAAAGATTCCTAAGCATCTTAAAGACACAATAAGCATTTAACTTAGGCTCTGAGCCCATGCTTTTCACCTGTAAATTGCACTCCCTCTCACCAACCTCTGTCCTTCCCTGTCACCAACCTACTTTTAAGTAGGCACCATATCTCAGCTTCAAATGCATGTGAATCATTTTCCCTCTAACTCAGCCTGATAGTTGGGTAACCTCACAGACAGTAAGTATATACATCCTAGATCACTCATTTTGAAGACACCCCAAAAGACCACATAAATAAATCCAGCTCCGAGTCATAAGGCACCTCTCTCTGGGACCCATACTCTATCTTCTCTAAATGTTTGCTTTTAAATTGTGTCAGCAAAACCTCTAAAGCCTCTCACTTTTGTGTCTTGAGAATTCTTTTTCCATGATGGAAGTCAGCAAAACTACAACATGCCCCATGGGTTGGGTGAGCTAATGTTCCCCATTTCCACTCGGGGGAACCTCCTGGAATCCTATCCAGTAACAATATAAGTGTATAAGGAGTAGTAAGTTTTGCATTCTGACTCTATGTATGTCCAGCTATGTCACTAGGAATTATGAAAAATATGACTTACAGCAAGAAGTTGGTTCTAACTGTTAAGATTTCATTCTGTTCTCTGAAAACATAGGGTTCTGCTTCTCAAATTTTACATGTATCAGCATTTCCTGGAGGGCTTGGTAAAGCACAGATTGCTGGGCCCCACCTCTAGATCTCTGATTCAGTAGATCTGCAGTAGGGATTAGGAAATTCTATTCCTAACAAGTTCTCAGGCATTGCTATTGTAGATGGCCCAGGAAAAATGTTAGAGAAACATTATAATGAATTGAGCAGATATCATTACTTATCTTTAACTTCCTCATTTGTAAAACAAGGGTGACATATTATCCTCTCCAAGGAATTTGTTTTTCTATCAAAGAATAGTGAAGAATTATTTTTAAAATGGCTTTATTGCTTGTATGCAATTGTGGTTCCATTCTCTACGGACATGCAGTGTGTTAAATACTAAACTGAGGAATGACAAAGACTTCTCAGTTGGAAAGAATGTATTGTTTTTGTTGTTGTTGCTATTTTCTTAACATTTCTATAAGATAAATATATTCCTTCTGAGAAAAAAAACATTCCCACACTCTTTCTGTCTGTTCTTCTTTAGAACGTAGAAGAAAATGAGAAAACTTGCCCTTCAAATAATCCTGGAGTCTTGGGAGAGGCTGTTATAAAACCATTTGCTACATAATGATCTTGGGTTTATCATCCTTTTAGAATTAAGTAGATTGAAAGGAAATGTGTTTCCCAGATATTTTAATAAAGATGTGGGTTTTGGAGTTTCATTTAGTACAATTCAACAGATTCTGATGTTCTTCTGCTGTGTCATCTCCCTCCAAAATCTCTAATGTATTCTATCACACCGAGGAGAGAAATTTTTGTGGAAGACAAAAGTTCTTCATCTGTATTACACACCATGTTTTATCTAGTCCTTAGTAAGTGAATGGTTACTGTCATGGGATAGGATGTATCAATGTGAGACATAGGTAGGTTTTTTAGGCAGAGTTAGAAAATGATGGAGAACAGGAAAAAGATTCCAGGTTGAGTAGCTGGAGGGGGTCACTCTGACACAGAGGTTCAGACTGGCCCACTCATAAAAGCACAAGGCCAGCTTTTATGGATTAGCTGAAATGCACCAGGGTCTAGTTGATCATCGTCTCTGTTCTGGTTTCCTTAGCTCCAAAGGATTCTTTATGGCTTGAGGGGCAATTCAGTCCCATGGATGATAATCCTTTTTGGGATGGTAACCCCATCACGGGGTGGTCTGGGAGGCTCTGATTTTTCCTAGAAATAGAGATGGATCACCAAAGACTAATTATTGGTTAAGTAGGAATTGGTCCTCCTTAGAAACAATTTCCTAATAACCATCAATGTAATGTAGCCTAAAAGTATCTAAATCCAAAGGCCATTTCCTATTGATGATGACACTACTGGAAATTCATTCACTAAAAAAAAAAAGAGGAAGAACTTTATTCCTTTTTATATTTTCTTTTTTTAGGAAAAAGAAAATAAGTCACTAAATAATTATGAGAGCACACAAATGCACAAACATTTTTCTTGGGATATGGCATACCTCAAGTGTCCTGTGTTAAGCATATGTAGCTTGATGATATTTTACAAGGGCAAACACTCCATTTATATCACCATATTAAAGTATAACACATTTTCACAACCCCATGCTCTCCTCAATTAATATCCACAACTTCCCACACTTTAACTTCTAACACTATCAATTTTGCCTGTTCTCTAAAGTCACACAAATGTTATCAGACAGCAAATGCTCTTCTACATTTGGTTTCTTTTGTATAACTGAATGTCTGTGAAACTGATCCATGTTGTTGCATGTATTAGTATTTTTGTGTTCTTTTTGCTTTGTTTCGCTCCTTTGCTTTTGGGGGGAGGTGCTGTTTTTGTTTTTGTTGTGCTGCAGATCAGACTCAGAGCCTTGTACTTGCTAGGCAAGCGCTCTAACACCTGAGTTACATTGCCCACCTTGGTGTCAGCAGTTGTTCTTTTTTGTTGCCATGTAGAATTCTATTGCATTAGTATATATACAGCTTCTCTGTCTATTCTTCTGTCAATGTTGTTTTTAACTGTTGGCTGTTCAGCCTATGATGTTGTGAATGTTCTTGTACAAGTCATTCAAGCATCTTCAGAGCTGTTATCCACCCAAGAAGGCACTGGTAATATGACTTTTCCAGAGTCCTCTCTGTATTTTCCAGTTTCTGGCAAACTACGTGGCTCTGACAAGATAATTTTTTACATAAATAAGGTCTTTGGGGAAAAACTGAAATGAAAGAGAATTGATGGTGAGATTATCACCAATATTTTCTCATTGAAATGAAAGATAATCAATGGTGAGAATATTGCCAATATTTTCTCATTTAATCCCATAACTAATCCAGGCTGGGACTACCTGACGTGGTTTCATGATATGAAAATGTAAGTCACAAGAGACATCAAAAGACCAAGCCACTGAGTAGGAATTACATATTTACAGTTCAGACCCAGAGAAGTTTAGTGATTTTCCCAAGGCCACACAGCTATAAGGGGCTGTCCTAGTGATCCTAGGACTCTAACAGGATTGGAATTATAGTCCAGATTGTTGTATTATTCATGTTGCCCTGCATAAAGTTACCTGGCCAAGTGTGAGTGAGAGTTAATCATTTATTGCAATTTAAACACCAACTGGGAAATCCAGAGAGTTCATTGTTCCAAGGACTGTGCAGCACTTTTGTCAGCTCCCCTCAGGGTGTCTCATTAGGAGGGCATTGGACAGGTCCTCAATACCAATGGTGGAGGCAGAGACATATCATGGTAAAGCAACCAGAAGATAAGCATAGCCCTTGAGAACAACAGTAAGTTTCTTTCAGTGTCAGTCTTCTCCCTTCCCTTCACCCCTGCGTGAGTAATCAAAAACTAGTCTTTTGGAGCAAAGAATGCAGTGAAACTAGCTGGTTTTTAGAAGTCCCAAGGTTCCTGTATCCACATAATCAACCCCTTCTAGCACCACAACTCCCAACTAAAGCCAATCTCTCCTTCCCAACACCTGTTACCCTATGTGATCCCACCCGCCATCTAGTCTCTCTCTCTTGCTCATTTTCCATATCATAAACAGAAACAATGCTGGTCAGGGAAGCAGGAACATAATGTAATTTGCTTCTCCCACCTGCCATGCTGTAGTTGTGGGGGCTGAGTAAGAATTAGGAAGGGATATCGGTGAGTCTTACTGGAGATAATAATTTAGTTCTTACTGAGCTAATCCTTCTGGCCTTCCTGTTGATAGATTTTCATGCCAGACCCTATAATAGGCACTAAAAATAAACCAAGACAGACAGAAAATAGAAAGGCTAGCAGAAATGAACTCCTCTTGTTGCAATTCTGTAATTAAGTAACAAATCCCTTCTCTCCATTTTAACGGAATAAATTCAGCAAATGTTTACTGGACACTTATTAGGCTCCATGAATACAAGAGAAGTCAAAGTCTCTGCCTTCAAGAAAGTTTCTATTTAAAAAAACAATTGAGACAATGAATGGTTATTTTCTTCATTTATTCATTCAATAATGGATATTGAGTTTCTGTACTCTCCCAAACACTGTGTTAGTTGCTAGGCATGCACAAATAAATAGCTTTTGCCTTATGGCCTGAAACAGCAAAAATATAAGAGAATAATAAATTAACAGTAAAAAATACTAGTAGTATAAACTCATTCTAAAACTATTAGCAATAATCTGTATTAGGAACTTTGTATACATTAATGAACAAAACACAATGAACCTTTTATGTTCTCCTGGAACATAAAACACATAAAAAACATAGATTTTTATAAGTGCTAAAGAGAGCATTAGGACTTCCAGGAAGATGGTGGGGTGGTGAGCAGCAGAGAGAAAGCCTCTCCAAGATTTGGTGTCCAGACACTAGAATATAGCAACATGAGGAAGGACCTGAAGTAAGAATTGATGCCCACATGGAGAGCAAAGAGAGAAACTTCAATGTAGAAGAAGGAGGAGGCGGCCAGTGCTTTCTCCCTGAGCTCAGACTCACTGTGTATGAGGGGCTGCTTGAATCTGCAGATGTCCAGTGACTGCTGGTGACACCAGAGGCCTCCAAAGAAAAGCACACCAGTGGAGAAGAGCAGTGGACTGCCGCAGACTGCAGTGGCTGGTGAGTTGTCCCCTCTGGGACTTCCTGCAAGAGAGAGTGATTGGCCGGGAGGAAAGAGGCTAACTGAGCTTGGGACTCGAGTGGCTGCTGGCTCCATCTAATGGGTCCCAGCCAAGTTCAAGACTGCAGGGGGCCCAGAGACTGCTGCAGGTTGGGCAGGTCTGGTTCCAGCCTCACAGCAAGAGCACAGCCTGAGCTTCAGTGGAAAAAGGGTTGCAGCTTCACTGGGATTATCCACTACCCTGATATGGAGCTGCTGGTTGCTGTGATTAATCAGTGTGGATCTGGACTCGATCTGCCCACACTGTCTACCAGTGACAGCAGAGACACACCTTGAAGTGGACATTTTTAAATTTTTTTCTTTCTCTCCTTTTTTATTCTTTGTTTTTGTTTTTTGTTTTTTCTTCATCGTTCTTGTTTTTGTATGAGTGTGAACATGGTTTCTATTTTTTTTGTTGTAGTGGTGGTGTTGTTTTGTTCTGTTCTTGTTTTTATTTATTTCTTCTCTCTTTCCCTCCTATCTCTGCAGCAGTTTCCCAAAGTTTCCATCCTCCTCCTTTGTCCTCTAGCTTTCCTTCTAATCTCTTCCTTTTCTTGTATTCATCTATTTTCCTCCTAACCTCTTTTAAAATTTCTCCCCTAAGGATAAAATTGTCATATTGAGGGCTTATTTACTACATACAATATTCTGGGTCATTTTAGATTTTGTTATATCACCACAAATCTAGTTCATATGGTAAAAGTTGGCAAATTAATAGTTAACTCAGTTTGTCATTTTCTAGGATGTGCTTCATGCTATTGTTATTTCTGATCATACCACTTTAGCCAAAGTGACATAATTGTTCTAACTAGTTGTTCTTCCTGGTATACCAAGACTGAGATTGCCTAAGGGTCATAAAAATACTATAGGCCAGTGCCAACAAACCAAGGGCTTGGCCAAATAGGCAGCAACTTCTCATCCACAATAAATTTAAGAGGTAGGATCTTGCAACAGACTCAAAACCCAAAAGCCAGCTACATCTGGAAGACATCTCTGAGAAGAAGTCATTTCCTAAAGTTTCTAAATACGAGCAATAAAGCAACTCACCAAAGGCAATTTACAAGTATCAACCCAGGACATACACTAAAAAAAATATTACAAAATGAGAAGACACTTAAACAAAATGCAACCCCAGACATCCTGGTCACCAAAGGCAAACACCAGGTGCACTGAGATAGAACAATCCAAAATCCACCCACCTGGACTCTCTGAAGTGGTAACAAGAAAGCAAATGAATGAGGCTCCAGAAAAAATCAAATCAGAAATATTTTCTCAGATAACTACAGATGGTGACCATAATGAAAAACATGCTTAGTGATTCTAGAGTAGATACAGATAAAAAATAGAGGAACTTAGGAAAATGATGGAAATCATGAATGCCCAACATAGGAAAGAAATTGAATCCATGAAACAGTTACAAATATCCAGGAGACTAAAAATTCCATTGAAAGTATACACAGCAGAATGAGTGAATGTGAGGACAGAATCTCAGATATAGAAGATAGGATTGTGGTTAGTGATGATGAAAAGAAAGGTCTCTTAAAAATAGTAAGGGACCACAAGAAAACAATCCAGCAGCTGCTAGATGATGCAAAGAAGAGTAACATAAGACTGATCATAGTCAATGAAAAAGCAGGAGACAGCACAAACAACATAAAAAATCTGTTCACAGAAGTAATGGCAGAAAACTTCCCAAGCAAAGAAAAAGAATTTCACATACAGATAAGTGAGGCATATAGAATTCCAAATAGCTGTGATAAAAAAAAACTACAGCAAGGCATATAATAGTCAAGACTCCAGAAATTCAACACAAGAGCAGAATATTAAAAGTTGTTAGAGAAAAGAAACAAATCACTGATAAAGGGAAGCCAATCAGAATCCGCAGACTTCTCAACACAAACCCTCAAGTCAAGGAGAGCTTGGAGTGAAGTATTTCAAGGCATAAAAGAAAACAATCTCCAACCCATATTGATGTACCCTGCAAATCTATCTTTCAAAATTGATGGAGAAATAAGATACTTCTATAACAAAGAACACCTGAGGAAATTCATGAACACCAAACCAGCACTCCATGGACCCCAACAGAATGAACCCATCAGGCAGGGCAAGCAATTAAGCAGAGGGCAAATAAGGGAGCCAACAACAGGAAAATAACATGACAAGGACAAGCCAATGCATATCAATTATAACCATCAATGTTAATGGAACTAATTCACCAATCAAAAGAAACAGACTGACATAATGGATCAAGAAGTAAAATCCAACAATATGCTATATACAAGAAACACATTTAATTCAAATTGAAATGAAATAGACTGAAAGTTAAAGGAGGGAAAACAACACTCCAGGTGACAGAAACCCAGAAAAAAAGCAGAGGTAGCTATTCTATTTGCAGACAAAGTGGATTTCAAGTCAAGACTGATTAAGAGAGACAAAGAAGATCTCTACATCCATGTATAGGGAATAATCAAAGAGGAAGAGATAATGATCATATATATATATGTATATATATATATATATATATATATATAACCAAATACTAGTGCACCCAACTATGTAATCAAATATTAATGGACATGAAAAATCAAATAGTAACACTATTGAAATGGGGGACCTCAATACTCCAATGTCACAAACAGACAAATCCACTAGAAAAAAACTCAACTAAGAAATATCAGAACTGAACCAGACTCTTGAACAAATAGACTTAGTAGATGTCTACAGAGTGTTTCACTTCATAACATCGAAATACATATTCTTCTGGTTGCACACAGGACATTCTCCAAAATAGACCACATATTAGCTCATTGAACATGCTTAAGTAAATGCAAAGGAACTGAAATTATTCCATGCACATTATCAGAACATAGTACAAAGAAACTGGAAGTCAATGGCATAAGAAACCACAAGAATTTCATAAACACATGGAAATTTAAAAAACAACCTCCTGAATAACCAATGGGTTACAGATGAAATTAAAGAAGAAATTAGTTTCTATAATTAAACAATAATACCAATACAACATATTGGAACTTATGGGACACAATGAAAGCAGTCCTATGGGGAAAATTTATAGCAGTGAGTACCCACATCAGGAAAACAGAGTGAGCTCAAATAAACAACTTAATGCTGAACCTCAAACTTCTAGAAAAAGAAGAGTAAGTCAAGCCCAAAGCTCATATGAAGGAGGAGATTGTAAAGATCAGAGCATAAGTTAATGTAATGGAGACTATGAAAACAATACAAAGAATCACTGAAACAAAAAGTTGGTCCTTTGAAAGATTAAATAAAATCAACAAACCCTTAGCCAACCTTATCAAAAAAAAAAGGAAAGAAAAAACTCAAATCCATGCAATTAAGAATAAAAAGAGTGAAATCACAGCAGATCCTGCAGAAATTCAGATCATCTATACTTGCTTTAAGGATATATATTCTGATAAGATGGAAAATGCAGAAGAAATGGACAGATCCCTAGATACACATGAATTACCAAAGCTGAATCAAGAAGGTATAAAAATTCTAAATAAATCAATATCAGTCAATTAAATTGAAGATGTAATTAAAAACCTTCTAACAAAGAAAATCTCAGGCCCTAATGGATTCACTGGTGACTTTTACAACAAATTTAGAGAAGATCTAATACTGCAAGTTCCCAAACTCTTTAATGAAATTTAAAGGGAAGCGATACTCTCAAATTCATTCCTGGATGCAAGCATTACCCTGATACTAACACCAGAGAAGGACCCAACCAAGAAAGGGAATTACAGGCCAATCTCCCTAATGGACGTACATGCAAAAATCATCAATAAGATACTGGCAAACAGAATTCAGCAAATCATTAAGAAGATTATACATCATGAACAAGTAGGATTCATCCCAGGAATGCAGGGATGGTTCAACATATGTAAATTGAAAAATATAATATCCATATTAACAGAACCAAGGACAAAATCCATATGATCATCACAATAGATGCAGAAAAAAAGCTTTTGACAAAGCCCAACACCCATTCATGGCAAAAACTCTACATAAAATTTGAATAGATGGTCTTTATCTCAATCTGATAAAAGCCATCTATGACAAACCAACAGTTAACATCATACTAAGTGGTAAAAACTGAAAGCTTTCACTCTAAAACCAGGAACAAGACAAGGATGTCCATTGTCACCACTCTTATACAATACAGTTCTGAAAACATTAGCCAGAGTGAGAGCAATTAGACAAGACAAAGAAATAAAAGGAATAAAGACAGGAAAGGTAGAAGTTACATTATCATTGTTTGTGGATGACATAATACTCTACAGAGATCTCAAAAACTACACCAAAAGACTTCTAGATTTAATGACCAAATCAGTAGTGTAGCTGTATACAAAATCAACATTAAAAAATTAAAAGCATTCCTGTACACAAATAACAAACTCACTGAGAGGGAAATTAGGGAAAGAATACCTTTCACAATACCATCCAAAAAAAATGAAATACTTAGGAATCAATCTAATGAAGAAAGTAAAAGACCTCTACATTGAAAACTATAGTACTCTGAAAAATTGAAGATTTTCAATTGAAGATTGAAGAGGATATCAAAAGATGGAAAGATATCCCTTGCTCTTTGGTAGGAAGAACTAATGTAGTTAAAATGGCCACACTTCCAAAATTATTATACACATTTAATGCAATTCTAACTAAAATTCCAACAGCATCTCCCACAGAAATAGAGAAAACAATCCTAAAATTCTTTTGGAAAAAGAAGCTACCTAGAATAGCGAAGGCAATGTTGGGCAACAAAGGCAAGGCAGGGGGCATCACAATCCCTGACTTGAAATCATGCTACAGAGCTACTGTGATTAAAAGCACCATAGTGCTGGCAATAAAACAGACTTGAGGACCAATGGAACAGATTAGAAGATGCAGAACAACCCCAGAAATACTTAGCCACCTTATCTTTGATAAAGGTGTCAAACACCTTTACTAGAATAAAAATAGCCTCTTTAATAAATGGTTGTGGAAAAACTGGCTTTCAACATGACAAAGATTAAAAATAGACCCATATCTTCCACCATGCACTAACCTATAATCTAAAAGATCAAAGACCTAAATATTAAAACAGAAACACTAAATCTGCAGGGAGATAGAATAGGTAGAACTCTACAAGACAAAGGTGTAGGCAAAGACTTCATGAACAAAACAGTGATTACATGGGAAATATTAAAAAGAATCAACAACTGGGATCTCATCTTTTTAAAAAGCTTCTGCATAACAAAAGAAATCACCAACAGAGTGAAAAGACAACCCACAGTGTGGGAAAAGAATCTTAGCCAGTTGTTCTTCAGACAAAGGACTAATATCTAGAACATATAAAGAACTCAAAGAATCAGATGCCTCAAATTTAAAGACCCAATCCAAAAATAGGTATCTGAAATAGACACTTCTCAGATGAAGAGGTAGAAATGGCAAATAAATATATGAAAAGATGTTCAGCATCATTGGTCATTAGAGAAATGCAGATTAGAACAATGCTGAGATTCCACCTTAGAAAGAATGGCTATTATCAAGAAATCAACCAACAACAAATGCTGGGGGCCTGTGGGGAAAAGAACATCTCTCCACTGTTGGTGGGAGTGCAGATGGTGCAACCACTGTGGAAATCAGCATGGAGATTCTTCAAAAAACTAAGACTAGAAGTTCCCTTCAACCCAGCTATTCCTCCTCTTGGTATCTTCTTGAAAGAATTAAAATCATCATACCATAGCAATATATGTGGACCCATGCTTTTAGTAGCACAGTTTGGAATAGTTAAATCTTGGAAACAGTCCAAATGCCCATCAACTTATGAATGAATAAAGAAGCTGTGGGATTTTTTTAATACAATGGAGTATTACTCTGCCATAAAGAAGATAAGCTTGAGACATTTCTAGCTATATGGATGCACCTTGAGGCCATTCTCTTAAGTGAAATAAATTGGACACATGTGTGTAAATACCACACTGTTTCTTTAGTGTGAGAAACCAAAAGTGTAAATAAGGACCAAAATGTATAATAGATATTGCAAAATAGAAAGAGAATATTCAATGGGAAGAGGAGTTAGGGAGGGGAGGGGTGAAGGAAGGAAGGGAAAAGAAAAAAAAATGATGAGAAAAGAAGGAAAAAATTAAAACAAAGCTTTTGTAAATAAGGAGGGAAAGAGGGGTTGAAGGGAAGGTAAGTGAATGGGAAAAAAAAGAAACAAGTTATATCACGTACAGATACAAATTCCCTATAATGAATGTGATCATTATGTCCATAGGAAATGTACCAATATACTTAATCAATGAAAAAGAGCATTAATAAATATTATTAATAATAAATACATAAATATTGTCATTAGAAAACTGCCATCAATAATTAAAAAGTTACATGCTTAACGGTGTGCCTTTCACGGTGATTTTCTTGTTTGGTCTTCAAAATAATCACTAAATAATAAACACAATTTGCAATGGTTGGAAACGAGATTCAGAGAATTGAAGAAGTTTGCTAAGATCACATGATCTGTGACCGCAAAGCAGTGGTTTGAACACAGGTCCTCTGCCTCCAGAGTCAGAACTTGCCCCCTCAACACTACACAAGTCCTCTGCTTTGACATGCAGTGGACGAAGTGGGTAGGTTGAGGTTTGGAGTGAGGATAGGAAAAGCCGCTTGTTGATAGGGAGATTTGAAATTGTTTTCATGAGGAGGGGAGTTTGGGGATGGGCCTTAGTGCAGCAGTCCTGAGATAAGCAACTGGGAGAGAGTTTGCCTAGCAAGACAATGAATGTGTTTTCATTCTCACTGATTATTCACACATAATGATAAACTGGGTGATTATTTGTGTTTTTAGTATTAATATAACCTTAATTAAACTTAAAGTTCTTTATATACAGCCCTTACCATTGTCCTACCCTCAGGGATGAGTACAAAGAAGGGAAATGCTGATTGGACAGGTAACTGGATCCTCTCTCCCCAAGACAACGGCTGGCTGCACCCCTATGGCCAGGCTGCGAACCAACTAGAACTTGCACTGCATTTTAAAAAGGAAGTCATCGGAGATCTCCATGGAAAGCAAATGCTACCGTTCCAATTTCAGACCTATGGCCACTCTGTTGCATTAGCCACTACTCAATCTGTGTGTCAAAGCTGTGGATTACAGGAAGCAGATACTAACTCCCCAGGAAACTAGCAAAACAAGGAAATTTGATGGGGCATAGCATACCTCATAGAGTGGAGAGAAGGCAGGGACTGAGATAAGAAGTGAGGTAGTAAATAGGATATTTTCAGGAACCACTGGGCCACCTTTAGCTTGGGGCTGATATTAGAAGCAGTCAAAACATTTGTCTTTGTGTGTCACCACTTAACATTTTAATGACAAGAGTAGTGAGGAGGGTATCTGGCCTTGTTTGTTCACATGTCTGATGCTGGGTGGGAAAAACCAGACACATCCCTTTATTATAAGATTGTTGATAATGGGAAACATGTCTCCTTTCATTATGTCTTTGATTATGTTCAGCACCCAGCATAATACCTGGAATGGAGCAAATACCTAATTTGTTGTTTAATGAAATTGTGAGTGAATGAATGAATTTTTGCCACATGTTGTCCCATAAAGAATTTAAATTGTTCAAGGGCAATGGGCCTGGAAAAATAAGTCCAAGAAATTGATATGGATAATAGTAGTATTTACATCCAACTATGTAGGCAATAAAAGGACACAGAAATTCATAGTGACAGAATAAATACTCTCAAGAAAATCTTCCTCAAGTTTCAACACGATGGTTCAGGCACAAAGCACAAAGCTACAGCTGCAGTTGAGAACCCAGGAAAGGGTTTGCAGAAAGGTGAAATGGGAGAGTAACAATAGGGGAGACTTCTGAGGACCATTTTGAAGGACTGAGGACTTTGGGTTTAACCTGAGTGAGCAGAGGAGTAACCCAATCATGTTTGCATTTTAGATAGCAAAGCTCGAGAGAAGACAGACTAGAAGTATGAACAAGAGACAGTTAAGAATCAGTCTGTGGGGCCGGTGAGATGGCTCAGCGGCTTAAGCGCCTGCCCGGCAAGCGCGAGGGCCCGAGTTCGACTCCCGGAACCCACATACGAAAAAGGGGCCGGTGATATCGCTCAGCGGCACGGGCGCCTACTGGCGCGCGAGGTCCTGAGGTCGACCCCCCGGTACCCACAAAAAAAAAAAAAAAAAAGAATCAGTCTGGAAGTTCAGTGCACATTTACTTTTCTTTTTTGGGCTATCTTTCTGATCTCTGTACCTGAAAAACTATTCCTACCTTTCTCTTCTGGCCAATTGGATTAAAGATTTTTAAAAATTATGAAAATGTAATTATATAAGTAATATAAATAGATGCATAGCTAAAGTTTATGTCCTATTTAAACCTATCCCCAATCCTAGGCATCTGCTTCAAAGAGTACACTACCAACAATTTGGTATAGCTCCTTCTATTTTTTCTATGTTTTTGTATATATGTGCATGTTGCTTTGTATGTTTTATGTGTTATCATGTTATATATAAATTTATTTAATATTATGTCTTGAATGTCTTTCTATGTTTTTAATGTGGAGTGATCTGATCATTTTTCACATGTTCATGAGATTCTGCATACACTTAGAAATAAACTGATTAACGGCCATCTTGCACCATTCTCACCACTGCTATAATTAACATTTTTGGAAATGAGTCCTGTGAATTTGTGAGGTTCACCAGAGTAGCCTCCAAAAAAGGCTATTCCTGGATGGAAAATCGTGCCCATCTATAACATTAATAGATATGTCCACTTATTTCTAAGTGTCTATACCAATTTACACTCCCACCAACAGTGTGTATGAATTGCCCGGTTGATTTTATCAATTGTTCCTCCCTCTTTGTAAATCAGCCTTTTCTTCCCCACTCTAATGCACAAAGTTTCTCATTCCTTTAAACTATTATCAGATATTTTGTCTGCTACTCATCTGACACTATTGAATCCTGACTTGTAGTCTACTTATTTTATATGATTTTATAAATACAAATAGACTTTAAACGTGTCCTACACCTATGCCATATATTCATGTTTACATGTTTGAGTGTCTGCATTACCAGAAATAGAACCAAGCTAGTAGTTATGGGATAACCCTAAGAAGGCAGAAATTAATCTGGCTTTCTGAGTCTTAAGAACTTTATACAATTCAGAATGGCTACTGGCATCACAAGGGTTGGCAAAGCATTCATGCCATCACATTTCAAGGGATAAGGATTCATAACAATTCAAAAGGAAGTCCTGGAGGCCCTGTTCCACTTTGCTATCTAGATTTTAATTTATTAAGATTGCTAGTCACACCTCCTTAACTCCTTGCTTCTGCCAGTGGATTAGTAAATGCTGAGGCATAATACTCATTTTTTATTTATTAAGCAAATACCAATAAATAGTCTAGTGTCTATCCCCTGTGGATTTCTGAGGGTATACCTTGTTGGGGTATTCATTAAGTTTTCAAAGTCAGATGATGTTTCTACACTCCTAAATCTAAGTCCTTAAAGCAGACTCTAAGTCTGAAGCTTGACCTGAACCAGCAGTAAAATGTAGCTCAACGAATGTACCTGGCTTACCATTTTCTTAGCAGTTCCACATACTGTGAAAAGCAGTTAAGAACAGAGTGGATAAATCTCTCTCTCAGGCAGAGGAGGTTGGCAGCATGCAGCATTTGCAATCTTTTCCCAGTTCAGCAATCTCCCATCGTCATTATTAAAATGCCAGTATATACTATCAGTAGAAAAATGTTAGCCCTGTAAAGCCAAGGGATTCATCAGAAGCAAGAGCAGTGTCACACTTCAAGCTCATCTTGAAGAAGTACATTTGGGCTAAGTTCATAATGATCAGGCAAACTTCTTCTCCTCCTCTACTCTCTGTATAGCTGTGTGTTGGTGGGCTGAGAAAAGAAGCACCTGATGTCTGCCTTTAAAAAAATAATGTATCTTTTATGATACACAAAATGTTAGGAACTTCATAAAGTTTTGACTATTTTCAACTTGTTAGAAGCAGGATGAGAACAATGATCAGTAAATCTTTTAAAAAATTCCAATACACCTTACTTTTATATACCAAGGTAACATTAGGAGTTCTGATTACATATTCTAAAAGGCTATAAGCAAAAAGAGTATAGAGAATTAGCAAGGATAATTTTTAAAACTATCTGTACACATAGGAAAAAACGAAGTCTTAATTCAGAAATCTGGATAGGTAGTTTATTCTTTTTTAAGCTAACATCAAATCCCTGGTAGTTATTTGGAGAAGTAAGTCCAAATTTTTTACTTTCTTGCATAATTTGTTCAACTCTGATATCATATTAAGTTTCTATTAAATATTCTTTAGTAGAATTCATTAAATAATGAGCAAAATGGTTGGGGTGGTGAGTACTGGGGGTTATACTTGGATATTCAAATATGGTGACCTAGTTTCCTCCCCTACATCTTTAAAACACCACATGTGCAGCCCCTAGAACCCAATCCTTGAGGTTCCAATGCTACTATGTTCCAGGGCCAGGCACATAACTTAATTAGTCATGTCCTACCATGGAATAGATATAGATATAGATATAGATATAGATATCACAGGGAATGTGTACAAGTCCTATTCCAATTACCAAAACCACAAAAGAAAATTATAATGGAAATGGACAATGTCAGCAGAACCACTTATTATAAGGCCTTTCAAAATATGAACAATAATAAAGGTACTATCCAGATGTAAAAGTTAGAGGACTGTGGTATATGGTCAGGTGAGAGAGAAACCATCTATTCCTCTAATTGAGGCTGCTAACCACAATATTTTTTATAAATTCTTCTTGGGAGTCCCTAACACTAAAAAACGTAGTAGATGCTCAATACCTACTGATTAATTGTTGAGTGTCCTATGACATTTACTTTTCAAATATGTTACCATTTACACATTCTATTCCTAGAAACAAAAACAAATGAAAACTATCTATGCCTTGCCTTGCAGAGTGACTATATTCAGGCCCAAATGCCATAAACCTGAACTTGGAGGGTGAATTTTGTCTAGTGTGCTTACTACCAATTAGTAGCAGATTAGCAGTTATTACTGATTATTACTAGTTATCACTTTTTATACTACCAATTTATTGATAGTCATAATTTATAGAATAGCAATTCTTAGTACCTTTGTAATCACTATAGGGTTGCCCCAACCCTTTGGGCATAGGCCTGGATCCAGCTGACCCATCCCTTACTTTTCCAGTGTAAATTTGTACTTTAGAATTATAGGAACTGGCTGTGTGTCTCACCACCTTTCCCTGAGGGATACAGGAAGCAATCTATGTGTTTACCCACTTGGTATGACAAACAATAAGGAGTGTACCTGTGTCCAAAATTGTCAAAACAGAATTTGGATCCACCTCTGTGCTCCATCTAACTGGTTTTGTGTATATTTATCTGAGCATTATAGAGGGTCCAATAGACCCACACCACTACAGGATTTGTTTAAAACAAAAAAAAAATAGTTTTACAGGAAGAAACTGTTCAAAAGGAAAGAGAAACTGGGATTTGGGAATGGAGTAAAGAAGGAAGGAAAAAGAGAACAATATATTATATTATTATATTATTATATTATGTTATATCATTATATATTATATATGTAATATACAAGATAGTTAAGATAGATACACTACTAATTTCACTTAGTTCATTGAAAAGAAAGGTTTATACTAACATTGTTTCAAAAATTGAATGCCGATATCTTGTACTCTGAGTAACAAATTTAAAGATAACAATACGCAATGCATTAACCATTGTTACCCTCCTATTATGTTGTTTTGAAATTTTGTTCTATCTTTTCTCTTTAAAATAAAAATTTTTTAAAAATAGTTTTATTTTGATTTTTCTGGTAGAAGTAGCCCAATTCAGTACAATTGCATATGAAAAACCAGATTTGCAAGTTTTGGAGGAGTCAAAAGCGAATCATCAGATTACTCATGCATGGGTGATGAAGATGATCCATTATGGTAAAATACATGGTTTCTTAACAGAAGAGTGTTGTAGGTAGATGATGATGATGATGATGGTGATGACTTTGATGTTGGCCACGTGAGCTAAAGTTCCTGTGATAGTGAAATGGAGCAAGAATGGACTGAGAAAGACACAAGGAATGCAGATCTCCTGGATTCAGATGATGAAGAAAACAGCAACGTGAGTATGTATTTGACTAGTCAAAATGTTGCAAAATGGTCACACAACCAAATGGAACAATCCAATGTTAGAACTAGGTCCAAAAATATAGTGAAGGTCTTGGCAGGGATGAAACATATTGGACAGAATGCCAGCACTGCCATTCAGTGTTGGAAATTGTAACAGACAAAATGCTACATGATGCTGTGAAATACACAAAGGCTGAAATGCAAGTAAAACATTCTATATGCACATGAATCAATAGCCACATGGAAAAATGTATATTATTACATCTCACTAGGTGAAGTGAAAGCATTCATAGGTCTGCTATACTTAATACAGATTTCTCATGGTGATTGCAGAAATCTAAAAGACTGATGACAAAGTGATGGGTCAAAATATAGCATAAAAATTGATGCCCTTGTAGATGAAAAGTCTTATTATTCTTTCAATTTAGACATTTATCTTGGAACTCAGCCATCAGGTCCTTATTCATACAGTAATAAACTAAATGATGTCGTGAACAGACTTGTTGCTCCATCTCCCAAACTAATTGCAATGTGATATTTGGCAATTGGTCTACTGGTTTCCAACTGATGCTACATTTGCTAACAGAGCACAAGTTAACCAGTGCAGGAACTGTACACAGAAATAAAGATATTCCAAGTGAAATGTTGCAATTTCAAAACAGAGAATTGTATAATACAATCTTTAAATTTCAGAAAGATGTAACACTGGCCTCAGATATTGCAAAGAAAAGCAAACTGGTGCTATTGATGTCAATGTTTCACCATGATGGAAACATTGAAAGGGAAACCTTGACAAAACGGAAGACTGAGATAGAAACTTTCAAAAACAAAACTGAACGTGGAATAGATGTTGTTGATGAGTTATGCAGCAACTATGATGTCACTTGAAACACAAAGCATTGGCCAATGGTTGTGTTTTACTCATTCCTAAACATGTGTGGCATAGTTTGATAATTTACAAAGAAAATAACAAGTGTGAAATATCACAGAGAAATTTTTAGAGTCTTGGGACTGGAGCTCATAAGAGATCATTTACAGCAGAGGTAAAACAAAATGTTTCTGCCCAGGGAACTATGCAAAAAAAATTGTGGAGCACACTGGTGAGCTGACAGGTGAACAGGCAGGCATCACAAAGACCTACTACAATCACAGGAAAACCAGAAAGATGTCAACTGTGCCCTACAAGAAAGTACAGGGAAACAAAACATATGTACTATCAGTGTAAGCGATACTTGTTTATGAAACATGCAGTTATCATGTGTGATGACTGCCTTAGGTGTGAGAGTTGAAGCAAAGCTTATTTCTGTGGTAGACTTTTGTTTGAGTTTACACTGTAGTTCACATATGTTTTTATTTTTAATGTTATCTTTTAGGTTTTGAAAGCAAGTAAACAGCTGATGTGAAAATGTTGATGTCTATTCTAAGCACACATTACATATTTGATATTGTATTTTATTGACATCTTATTTCCCCACTAAGTGCATGTTGTACAATACAGAAGGAAGCTCCTGACAAAACAGAAAGAGAAAAGAGGTGACAAGACTGCCGCACAGGAAAGGAAAGCTAAGCACACATGCTGTCAGTGTAAGCGAGATGCGTACGTGGTACATGAAGTTGTCATGTATGAAGACGGCCTTGGGTGTGACAGTTGAAGCAAATCTTATTTGTGGTAGAGTTCTATTGGTATTTTCATTGTAGTTCATAAGGGAATTTATTTCTGATGTTATATTTTATGTTTTGTAAGGAAGTACACAGCTGATGTGAAAATGTTGATATCTATTCTAAATGCACAATACATATTAAGAATTTAATACTTTATTTTATTAATATTTTATGTTCCTGCTAACTACATGCTGTATAATATAATAAGAACCTCCTGACAAAACAGCAAGACCAGCAAGATGTCAAGTGTGTCCTACAAAAAGGTCAGGAAAGCAAAACACATGTGCTGTCAGTGTAAGCAATGTGTGTGTATAGAACGCACTGTTTTCATGTGTTCAGATTGCCTTAGGCATGATAATTGAAGTAAAGACTATTTTTTCCTAGAATGCTATTAGTATTTACTGCTGATGTTATTTTTTTAGACTTTGTACACCAAAAACCAGTTGATGTTGAAAATTTTGATGCTTTTTTATAAATAATAAATAAATATTAAAAACTCAATACTTTATTTTTGTAAAGTATTGATATTTTTTCCTGTTAAATACTCATTGTTTAATATAATAAAACTCATAAAATTATAATTAATAATTCATCAATAGAAATATTCTAAATAATAAACATGGATCCACATTTATGTGCCTTGATGACAAAATTAGACTTACGCTCCAAGGGGTACTCCAGAATTCTATTTCTCTCACCCTTTCTTATTAAAGATGGACTAGGTATTCCCTTCTGAAGGTTTATACAGTCTACATTCACTGGGCCCGTTCAGCATTTCATAGGCACTGCTAGTACAATACATACTATACTCTGCTTTACAATTGATTGTACACATATTTTGCACTCATTAAACTATAAGTGCTTTGTTCTTCTTCATTTTCCCTACTTTGTAGAGCTTCTGGACACCACTGATGGATGGAATCTTTTCATTTACCAAAAAATCTATTATTTCTTAATGAAGTGTTACGCTAAGTATGAAAAAAAAATCAGTTAGCTAATGCCAGGTGTTTTTAGTTTTGAATGTTATACAATAACCCAGCAGTAATAGCCTAAGCAATTATGTTCTTTTACTTCTGTCACTGGATTTATAATTTTGGAACATAGCATGTTAGTTTATATCACTTTTCATGGAAATTTATGCAAAGATATGAAAACAGCCATCCTTTGTCATACTGTGTAAAGAATAACTGGTGGCTCTAGTTGTCTGTCTGCTTATAAATTATCCTATTCATCAGCTCTGAACAGCGTGAAAATGGTGAGATAGAAGCTAGCTTCTATAAGACAATTCAGAGTAAGGACAAAAACTGTAGACACAGATCCACAACAATGGTACCAGTTTTCCCCTCTGGTCTACTGTGGGGACTGGGTCATTGTGCAGTTCCAAATGTCTACTACTAAAACACAAAGTTTACTCTGTGAGTTGTCTCCCATAAACTTCTGAAAATGAGCATTGAGCATCTGCTTCTTTATTCTTAGTAGGATTACAGGCCAGAGAAACAAAGCATGATTCTTCCAACTACAAAAAGAAAAGTGTCCAGTAATGCCACTTCTATCATTTATACCAACACTCATGGCTGAGAAACCACAATAAAAGAAAAGAAAGTGCTCTTGGAGATTTTAGTTGGACCAAAGTGAGCAAATCTTTAAAAGAGTCCAGTGCATTGGAGCTCAAGATTTGGAGCCTTCATTAAAAGGCTGCTACTTGCACTTCTGCCAACAACGGACATCATTACTCAATCAAAGCATTAGATTTCTTCTACTCTGCACTGCAATCAGGCATTGAGAACAGATCTTCTTTGTTCTCTTGAGGTTAGTTCAGAGAGGCCAATAAAGATCAAACGTCCAGACTCCTGTTTTTATTTCACATTCACTTTCAGTCAAAAACTGGTCTCTGGTAAACTTAGAGCTTTCAATGGCATCACAATCTAGAGAAGATAGATCATTTTAATACCATGGAAGAAATAACAATTTCAGCTTTAGAAACAATAAAGTAGAGTATTAGTTAAGTCTATGGGCGAGATGGTTATAGAGCACATGACATATGAATGACCAGGGGAAAGTTGAGCAACTAAGTGGAGAAAAAGTATTCAAGGGGAAATAGGTGGCATGAACAAAGCACAACTTTTTGGTAGCACATTATGTGTGTGTGTGTGTGTGTGTGTGTGTGTGTGTGTGTGTTGTGCATGGGGAGGCATAGCATAAAAAGTATAGAATTTATAGAGGGAAAATCTGAGATGGGGAAATGTCTTAAATGATTCAAATGAAGTTGGACAAAATTCAGGAGTCCTGATAGGAAATGTAATTATATTCCTCAATTCCAAACTACTATGAAACTGTATTGAAGAAGTTTAAAGATAGGAGAGAGAGAAGGAGAGAGAGAGAGGAGGATGAGAATGAGGACAAGGATGAGGACAAGGAGAGGAAAAGAGAGGAGAGAGAGAGACTTGGGACATATCTATATCTATCTATATATCTATCATCTGTCTAATTATATTTTTTTTTTCACAAGAACTTGAGTTGCACATTGGAATCCGGGAATGGAAGAATAGGAAGAATCAGGTAAACTCAACAGTAGCTCCACCCGGATCAAAATGAAGAGTGCCGACCAGTCATGCGTAAAACAAATTGATCATGGAACTATCCACCTTCCTTCTTCTAGCCTACAACTATCTCCTTTAGAATCATCATTTTGGATAAAACATAGGAAGCCATTGCTAAAACGGGCACATTACTTCTGAACCAACAGTGAACTGGCTTTGCAGAGCAGGGTGCACATGAGGTAAGAGGGAAAAGTTCCATCCCATTTCATAAGTCTTGGTTGTCTTGCTTGTTAGGTTAATTGCCAAAATGGGATGGTACCTGGGAAGTGGGATTTGACAGAGTGAGTATAAAATGGGAAGGAAGTGGTAATATACACAGAAACATTTTGAATAAAGTTGCCCTTTGCCAGAATAATTGCATATTTGGCCAGTCATACCTACATTTAGGGCTAGAGAAGAAACAATGCAATTTTTCATTCAATAGATTTACCAGCAAGCATTTCTCAACACCTACAAAGTGCCACTACATAGTGTTAGGCCCTATGAAATTAAAAGATATGAGCTCTGCTCTCATGAAATTTGTCTTCAGTGGGAGATGTACACACAAAAAATTGATAGTTTAAAAACTAAGCTACATAGTATAGATACTGTTTATGGTCCATGGGGAGTTGATGAAAAGATATTATTACTAGGGATGTTTGAGAAAACGAAACTGAATAACAAAGAATGGTGAAATTAAAATAGGAACAAAGGAACTTCTCTCTGTAACATAGGGAAGACCAAAAAAGAAAGAATGGAAAGGAGAAGGCAATAAACACTGCACATCATCTAAATAAGGACTTGAAATTTTCCATGTTTTAATTTGATTCTCACAATCATCATCTCTGTTTTACAAATGTGGAAACTGTACATACAGGTTAAATGTCTTGTCCCAAGTCATGCAATTTGTATATAACCACACTAAGCAGAGAGGCCTGCAGCTGTATGCCTTTAAACTAGTGTTTCTTATCTTGAACACAATACAATTTTGCAATAAGTTTTTCTTTATTAGGAGAGATTTCTTGTGTCCCCCACAAGATGCCAATAACACTCTCTTTTCTATAAAAGGCACAACTAAAAATATATTCAGATATTGCCAAATGTCTTTCAAGATATAAAATCATCCTCAGTTGAGAACGACTGATTTAAAGATCCTTCCTGTTATACCCAAAGTAAATGGGTTTACTTTGAATGTGAGTTCAGGAGACAGCGAAGATGTCAACTTTGAAGGATCATTAGGTATGTTACAAGAGATGTTGAAAATTGTGCTAAATACCTGAGCACACGCAGAAGCCTGAAGAATCAGATTCAGAAATACTCAGAAATAAGACAAGTTGAACACCCGGGCTCAAAAGCCAAAACATGCCAGAAAACCAGTGCTGTGAGTATAACAACCAACTGTAGTTTTACCACAAGCGAGCAAACAAACAAACCTAACTTCCACTCAGATAAATATTGAATCAAGCTGGAAAAACAAAGAGGTTAATTTTCAAAGTAATGGAATTCGGTGTAATTTGTTTATGCTATCCATAGAATTTACTGGAAGCAAAGCAAATGTTGTTGCTTAGAAGTAGACTAGACATACCAGAAAGCTCTATGCACAAAAGGATGCAGGGAGGTGATAATAATCAAGACCTTGGGAGGACAATTTCAGGTCCTTCAGTGTCCCCAAGAATGCTTATCCCTGTCTTCCAAGCCAGGTTTCCCTCTTTCCTCATTCCATTATCTCACTGTCAGGAAATTTCAATTGTCTCAATGTTATTAAAATAGAGTAAGTTTCTGGCATATGTGATGAATATCCAAATAATCTTCAAAAGAATGCCAATTTTTCTCTCCTCTCCATGTTCCAGGAAGAAGTTTATAGTCCGATTTTCTGTCCTCTTCAAGGGACAGAATCAAGACCCAGAGAACTAAAACCCTCATCCCCTGTGATCTACCAGATGAAGGCTTGTACAAATGGAATACATCAAAGAGATGCATTTCCCATTTCTGCCTAAGTTCTAAAACAATATGTTAGCTTTATAATCAGTGCTTTCAAGTAAGCAACACTTTGAATTACTCAGAAGAAATGATCTGACCTTACAAAAGTCCTTCATTTTCAGCCAACTTTCTCTCCTTACTTTTCTTTCTAGTCTCTGCTGTACAGATTGTCCCTACCTATGGCTAGTGATTCAAAGACAAACCTAAACTGTGAAATTGATCATAAGGACTAATTAATCCTTCCTTTCTTCTACTAATAGATTCAGAGAGCTATTTCCTCAGGACAGAAATTTTCCTGTGATAAATAAAAGGTCCTTTTCAACTCATTCTATGAGTGTGTCCCCTAAAATGTTGAAATTGACACATTGATTGTTCCTTGAGACCAGTTGTCCCCAAAAACACTTCTATCCATTACAAGAAAAAAATGGACAGGGGAAAATAATGATGATAATGAATCTGTCTAGAAATAGCAAAGGACCAAATCTACCAATAAGCTGTAGAACACAGAAATTATTTCTCCTTCCCTCTACCAAAGAAATCAATATATATTTGGTTGAACCAACAAAGCCACATGCTATTTTCTTCCAGTGATTTTTCTCCGTTTTTAAATCAGTTCTCTGAACAGATTAGGAAGAGTAAAAGAGAGAAATGCCTTTTAATACAGATTTAGTTTTACCTCTCGAAACGAATAAGCTATCTGGTTGAAAATTTCCCTTTCTTCTGGTAGGTTTAATGACCAAGTATATTATATTGATTATTTAGGGTGGTTTTCACTGTAAGTAACAGAAATCTCAGCTCAAGCTGGTTTAACTGCTAAAACTTTTGTTCTTTGATATAGAAGAAAACCCCAGGATGGTATAAACTGCTATTATTTGATTTAGCAACACAAGGACTTGGATTTCTTGCTGTTCCTTCTGCCCACCATGCTTGAAGATGGTTTCATTTTCAGAATAAGAATAATGAGTTAGAATGGCCAGTATAGATATGACATAATCCAATGGAAAAACACATGTTTTACTGTGATCTTCTTAATAATGTGAAGAAACTTTTGCTAGCTGTATTCAATAGAATTTGCTTCTTCTTAAAAATCAGAATTGGATAACGTACATATTCCAAATGCTTAGACTAGTATTCACAAATTAGGCAGTAATACTAGGGAGCATTTTGGTTGCTACAACAAATGATATCGATATTTAGTAAGAAATATCTTGCCCACTAGATGTCCAGAAATATATGGAGATCCTGCCAAAGGGAGAGTGATACAACCTAAAATATCAAAAGACTTTTTTGAGAAATACTGCCATTTACTGAATCTGGCATTCTTTTGATCAGAGAGTGGTTTCAGTATTCCCTTAGGTATATGACTATAGAGTAAACAACAGAACAAAAAGAAAGGATTTTTTGGTAAGAAGAAAAGTTGAGCAATGGATTCTGGACAGTCAAAAAAAGTGCTCATTACATCACCAAATAGGAGAATTGTCCTCATTCTAAAAATTATTCACTTTACCAACTTCAACTTCTAATCTAATTATTCAACTTTTTACTATCCAACACCCTTTATATCCATAATTTATTTCTTACTTAGATGATATTGGTGGCTATCCTTAAAATTATGACTTTTTGTACAAATGTAGCTCTTCATCCTGCATCTTCTCTACAGCTGCGGTTAAATATGAATCATTGCCTGATTTTTTTTTTTTTTACTGGAACAGTGACTGGAAATGGTGTTTTTTTTTGTGTTTACTACTAATTTTAGTAAATCTGAGGCCTCGACATGATTAATAATAGTAATCTCAGTTGTTTCTAAATTGCACAAAACAATGGATGATTGTTCTGTCTACTGGGATAGTGCACATAAGAGAAGAAGGGAGAAGGGGAATGCAGTCATGAAGAACTCGAGTTTCAGCAAGCTGAATTTCATTGCAATGTATACATGGAATGACTGTGTGTATATTAAATTTATACTGTGTGTATATAGTATGTATGTAATCCATATACATATTGAATGTGTATATGTGTGCTATAGTTGGGCGAGAGGAAGAATAGGAATTGTAAAGTATTGTTTGAAATGTCATTATGTAGGCTTTGTATGAGAGTCACATGATTATGTTGGATCACCAATAGTCATTATGGGTTTAGAGGCAGCTTTCTTGGTTTGATGGCAACTTATTTTAGTTTAAGTCATATATTAGTCAGCTTTCCCATTACTGAGACAAAATACCTGACATCCACAACACAAAAGACAGGCTTGCCAGGCCTGGTAGTGCACACCTGTAATCCTAGCACTCAGGAGGCTGAGGCAGGAGGATCACTGTGAGTTCAAGGCCTGTCTGGGCTACATAGTGAGTTCAAGGCCAGCCTAGACCGCATAGTGAGATCCTGTCTAAAAAATAAAAATAAAATAAAAAAATTAAAAGACAGGCTTATTTGGCTTACAGTTTCAAAGGGTTCAGTTTATGGTCAGCTGGCTCCAAGGCAGAAACGACATGGCAGAAAGACCTGGCAAAATAAAGCTGCTCAAGGCAGCCAGGAAGCAGAGAGAAAAAAGAAGCTAGGGATGAGAGTATACGCTCCCACATCAAGACCCCAGTGACTCACCTCTTCTGTGCAGGATCTACCACCTACCAGCACATTCGGCTATGAAATCATCAGTAGGTTAATCCACTGATGCATACAGTGCTCCATGATCCATTACCTTCCAAAAGCCTCACTTCTAAGCATATGAGACTTTGGGGGAATATTTTAGATTTAAACTATAACAACTCTAGAAATTGGCAATTTACCAATAAATGTTTATCAAACAATTATTAATTTCTAATCATTCTTCTAGGGAACTAGAATATATACAGGTAAACAAACTTGATCTAATGGAGTTTGTATTCAAATTGAGAGTAAGAATATAAAGCAACTCATCCCACATCAGTAAATTATACAGTATTTTAGCCATTGATAATGGCCTGGCAGAAATAAAAATATTAAAACAAAGAAAAATAGAAGCCATGGAGGAAAGTTGGATAGGGGCAGACTGTGTTATAAAAGAAGTTGGTCAGGATAGACAGCATTGAGAAAATGAGATACAAACAAAGACTTAAAAAGTAAAGGGGAAAATATCTTATCTAAGTAAATTTGGTAGAAAAATGTTCTAAAGGCAGAGATCAGAGAAGCAAAGTTGCCAATTTGGAGTATCCCTGGGGGTGTTTCCTGGACGGCAAGGAAGGTTTGGCAGGGAAGGAGTTAGCTATGAGAAGAAGAGTTTATAGGAGAGAATTTTTCAAAATGAGGAGACAGGACAAGACAGTTTGGGGAACTAAACAAAGTTTTCAGTAGAGATATGGAAAGATCTGACTAAACTTTAAAAGAATCTCTACAGCTATTCTGCTGTGAATAAGTTTGGGGTAAGCAAGGGGGAAAACAGGTGATAATTTAGGGAGTTATCACAGAAATTCTGGACAGGGATGGTGAAATTTGTTATGCAAGGGTAATAGCTATAAAAATGGTATGAGGATTATTGAAATTAAGAGCATGATTTTTGGAAACAGAGCCAACAGATATTTAAAATCGTTGGTATGGAGGATGAGAGAAAGAGAAAGTCAAATATCATGCCAAAGTTTTTAGGCTTTAACCCTTTCAGCCTGAATAAATGGAAAAACAGAGCTGTCATCAACTAAAATAAAGAAAGCTGAATTAGTTTTAGTAGAAATACAGGAGCTAAATTTTGTATATTTTAAGTTAGAGAAGACTCAGATATCCAAAGACATCTAGGTTAGGTATTTAATTCTGGACTGCATCTGTAATATACTGCAGTGTTAGTATGTAAATAGTGTTTGAGGACACAGGGATGGCTTTCCTCATAGTTGCAGGGGTACTCAAACCAGCCTCAGCATAAACCAGCAGACTTTCAGTGCATTGTATTGTGTGCAGTCTCTTCCCAGTAAGAAAAGAAATGATAGAGTTGGAAACAGTGTTGAGTGTAGTGACATTTATTTCATCATTAATTAATACCAAACTCCAACTCTGGGGGAGAAGACATTGCACAAGGTGCAATTTAGTACCCATACCCAGAATAATATCAATTCAAATAAGATGTGCTCATACAATTCCTAAAGTGGCAGAGATAACATTAATGATAACACAATATTAAAGGAAAGTATTACAGAAGAGGAATGAATTGATTAGGAGCGTGTACTACATTTCAGACATTATAACAAGCACTTTATGCGCATCAACTCACTGAATCCTTATGACACTTTAGGGTAAGTATTATTGCAGCCTCATTTTACAGACGGAGGAACTGAGGTGCCAGAGAAGGGTATGAACTTGTGACCCTAAAGAATAATGGTCTAGGTGGGAGTTTGGTCTCCCAAGAACTATGTGACCTTAAGTAAGCCATGTCTCTCTTCTCTTCACAGTTTTATAAAATTACAAAACAAAGTTGGCTGACTACGTGACCTTTAAAGCTCCTTCATTTATGGTGCCTGTAGGTTGTATATTCTCTGAACCCTTAATCAGATGTCTTAATACTATCTCCTGTAATCTTAGTTATGATAGCATATGGCATAATATCAACATTAGCAAAAACTGTATAAAGGTGTGTACTAAGGTCTGTATAGAATACTTAAATTTTATTTTACTTAATCTTTAAAACCAATGAATACAATACGATGGAAACAGAGCTGCCAATTCTGGACTTACTTCTTAACTGGTTTAAGGTTCCCACTTTCTCTTTTATGAAATCATTAGTCCTGGAATGTTTCCTTTAGGAACTCACATGCAGCCCAAGCAGCCATGTAAAGGATAACTAAGGGCCCACATTGGTGCACCAGCCCTGAGCCTTCCAAAATAACCCCAGCCTTTCCAGCCCCTGTAATAACATCTCATGGAGGGAAACCAAACAAAAATACTTAGCCCGGAGAATCGTGTAACAAAATGATTTGTAAGCAACTAAGTTTGCTGAGTTTCATAGCAATAACTGAAAGATTAATTATTATTAATATGCCCATTCTGTAGACATAGAAACCGAAGATTGGGAGAGTTAATTGTAGATCACATGCCAATGATGTGACGGAATGAGTACCTGAAGAGCATCTGGCAAATTCCACAGCTCACACTGAAAACACCTTGTCAAACTGCCTTTCACCTTCATGCCAACTTACCAGTCTTATCTTTTTGAAGCATTTGAATTTGGACACTATTTCCTTTTATGAGGAGAGCTGTGAAGATTATATGTGATTCAAAACTGTTTATTTTGATTAATTATAAAACTCCTAGAAGCAGTTAGCCTATAAAGTCTTACAAATATACTCTGAGATACTTCACATGGACACAAATGGAGATCCAGAAACCTGTAGGAATTACTGTTCTCAGTGGAGTTCTTTAATTCCCTAGAGCCTAAGGCAGTTGCATTCAGCCTTTAAATTCTCTGTCCATCTTGTCAGCAGTGTCTTAGACACTTGTGCATTAAATTACTGCAATATTGCTTTCAATGGGCACTTAGCATTTCCAAATTTTCATCATTTAGAAAAACGTCACCAACGTACCATGACTAAGTTCCAAGCAGACAGTGCCAAAGTCTATTTACCTGATACTTTTTTTTTTAATGAAGCTAAAGTAAAATGCACTCAGCAAATGCAATCAGTAGAAAACAGTTGGTGTGGAAAATAAGCAAGTGAGCTAACATAGCAAAAAATGAGAACCCTAAGTATTTTACTATGAAACAACCCGAGCCAGTGATTTAGAGAGGCCAACACGTGTTTCACACCCCCATGAGAACCCCACGCCAACCACTCCAAGCCTGTCAAAAGGGATTAAATAAAAGCTGACTGGCATATTCCAGTAGATGATGGCTGAAGATTAAGACGAAGGAAAAGTGTTTTAGAATGTGAGGCGAGTGTGGAGAGATAGATACATATTCAAATGCAAATGCAATACAGTTTTTAGATGAGATCAAAGTCACTGTAGGAGGGAATAGTCTATCTAATTAATATATAATACCACAGTATCTCTGGCCTAACTTAGAGGTAGAAAAGTCTTTTAAAGATAAAAATTGTTGGGGCCGGTGAGATGGCTCAGCGGTGTACGCGCCTGCCTGGCAAGTGCGAGGTCCCGAGTTCGACTCCCGGAACCCACATACGAAAAAAGGGCTGGTGATATCACTCAGCAGCACGGGCACCTGCTGGTGCGTGAGGTCCTGAGGTCGACCCCCCGGTACCCACAAAAAAAAAGATAAAAATTGTTTCCATATTAATTAAGATAGTAATAATAACAATAATTTTACATTTATGCAGTGTTTAATGATTTACAATGTGCTATTTAGATGATATCTTGATTTTTTCTTTATAAATATCCCTGAGTAGTTATTATCATATGCAAGTTCATAAAGACAGATAACAAACAGTTATGATTCTGAATATCACAACTTCAGATTGAAATCTTTGACCTGAACTTTCTTTAGGAAAAAAGATGGGTATGTAATTTTTTTAGTGTTTAATTTTTTATGGTATATGCCTTTTCTAACATGACAGTTCTGGTCCTATAAAATATATGATTTCAGCCAATGACAAAAATAATCAAAGACTTTGATTACCTAGTATGTGGTAATAGACTAATAGACTATGTGGTAGGCAATATCCTGATAAGAAAAGGATGTAAATTCAGCTATATAGGCGTCACTGTAAGGTGCTAACTCTGTGCATGGGGCTTTAGCTGTTAAAAATACTTTCAAAATATTTACGGGCAATCTTCTAGTATCTGGCATCATGTGTGTACTCTGATCAGTGGTCTGATCAATTAAAAAGCTGGTTTCAATTGCCTCTCTCCCTTCCTCCAAGGCACTTAGGCTCATTATGCCTGCCTATTAAAGCGCAGGACTAGAGCCGCTCAACCTTGTGTGTGCAGCTATTTTGACCTTCAGGGATGCAGTAAATGAGTCAATTAACATTCACTAGCATGCATTTATCTAGCATGTGCTGTGTGCCAAACATTGCAGTGCAACTTGGGTTTCCTAACAGGTTGCAGAGAAGTAGCATGCAGTAAGTTAAAGAATGGTTGGTGCCAGAATGTCTGAGCATAAATCCTGATTTTTCACTTAACTCTTTCTGAAACCTTGGGCAATTTGATTCAAACTGGAACCTCAGTTATTTATAATGTACCAGAGGTTCTAAGTTGTCAAGTCAAAAACCAAGTTTGAAAATAAACGTAAATATTTTAATTTTCCTGCCATACAACTACTTGGGGCTCCTATTCCTCAGGATGGATCAATTTAACCTTAGTGACTTTAGGTAACCTCATTTACAATAAAATTTTCCATCAATTTAAGATCTTTCTCATTTCTCCCCAGAGCGGTGGCTGAGTCTTCCAGGTTTATCTATTAGTCACGGCAAACAATGAACTGTTAGTCAATGTGATTTATCCACTTGCCACCCACTAACTCTCCTGTGTTCTTTGGCTTCAGTTCCTCCCTTCTCTGGAAGAGCTCCTTACTCTACTTTAAGACCTCCCTAAGTCTTAATCCTTTCTTTTTATTTTTAAAGTATTTTTATTAGCACATGTTGTGACACATAATATTTGCATTAATTTTTGTGAATTGGAACATATACAAACTAAATTATGGAAGCATGCTATATGCCTATCAACAGATGAATGGATAAAGAAAATGTAGTATTCATACACAATAGAGCACTACTCAGCCATAAAGAAGAATAAATTTGAGTCACATGTAGGAAAATGGATGGATCTTGACACCATGATGCTAAATTAAATAAATCTGGCACAGAAGGTTAAATATTGCAAGGTTTCTCCTATTTGAGAAACCCAAAATGTAAATAAAGAGTCCCTTCTTTATGGACACATTGCTGTATCGCATGGGGCAGCCCACTCAGAACACTTTTTTCCCATAGTCTTATGGCTTGTGGTGCAGCATGCAAATCAGATTTCTTTCAGCCACTTATCTCGTGTTCAAGGGCAGGGAACAACTTGCTTAGCAGTGTGCAGAGTGCTGTTCCAAGGCCAGCCTCTCAGATCCCTCATCTGCCTGAGTTACCCCTTCCTATTCTCCCCTCACCAGCATTGAGGCTGGATGCTTTAGCTTCTGTCTCTTCTTTCATTCTCACTTTCCTTTATCCCTAAAGTAGACCATAACTGTCTCTTGTCACGGAATTCTCCTGTTCTACCTTTCGTTAGTGATGAATCAGGAATAAAGAATTTTCTTTTCAGCAGGGGTCACAGCCATGCATCTCTCTAGTATATTTAGGAACCAAAGCAAAGATTTGACTATTTCTCTCCATTCGTATTTCTGTGTGACTGAAGCCTCTGCTTCAGGCAAGGGTTGCAGCCGGGTCTCACTGCCCTGTGGAAGAAGGATCACAGACTGGGGGACACACTTCGAGCAGCGGCAGCCATGGAGGCATACAGCTCAACCCTTTCCCTTCAGGTGAGAACTTACCAAGGGGTCATGTCAGCCCCTGGCCACCAGCTGTGGAACCTGTGGGATCCTCAAGACAGGAACTGCTTTTCTGGAAGACCCCACCTGTCTTTGGCTGGCTGATTTCTACTTGAAACAGGACTCTTCTTATGGATAGCCTTTGAAATCGCACTCCCCACTGGCTGAATGCACGGCTGACGCTTTGTTAGATCTACATCATGTTCTAAGGCTCCCCCTGCACCTATTTCCTCAACATTTATGTATCTTTCAAATGTGTCACCCAACCCCAATCTCATGTACTTAGAACTCACTGATCCAGGTCTTAAAACACTCCAGCTAATCAAATCATACTCTGCTAAATGGCAGAGTACTTACATAACCAAACATTCAATATAATTCCCATTGTCCCTAATATTCTCTGACTCCTCCCTAATCAAAAAGTAATCACACGCTCAGGTAAATCACTCCAGTTTGAAATGCATTCCTGCCATTTCACCAGTCATCTTCACTAACAAAGCAAAACCAAATGGCATAGGAATTACCTTGCAAAGCCATAGCTAACCCCAAAGCAATAGTTCTGCTTGAATAGAGTTCTGTTTTATTTTAATTGTCCTTCCAAACTGGCGAAAGTGAATAAATCAAAGCAAAGGTATTCGAACTGCTGGCTTCACAGATAACTAGTTGGCAGAAACACACTAAACATGAGTTTTGTCATGTGGAAAGCAGAAAATACTGAAAGTAAGTTACATATATTCTCTTAATAAGAAACTCTGTAAGTGTAGATGCCATATATATTTATTACTTTATACTTAGTCTGGAACTCAAAAATATCTTATTGAATAAGTGCATTTTAAGTATAAAAAAATAAAATGATGTAATTACTCAGCCTAAACACCTATATTATTCTCAAGACTTGGCCTTGAAAGGCATATGATTGTTTTCCAAAATCAAATCCATTTTAGAAAGACATATTTGCTGGGAGAGAGTATGTCTCATTAACTTTTTTCTGTGTAACTCAGAAGAACTGAGGAGGGATTTGTTGGGTCCCACTCCAGAAGAGAGCCTACCTTAGAATTGAACTGGCTCTTGTACAACCAGAAATGGTTTTCTCTTCTCAGGCATTTTGATGAGTGAGAAAGGACAGTGGAGAGTCTCCGGCGACTATTACAGAAAGTCAAGACAATGTTAGTTTGGCTGAGATGAATTTGACAGTGTTTTATTTTATTTCTTCTGTCTTCAAAAAACAGGTATGTGCTGTTTGCCATGACAACCTATAGAAAATGGTTGAGCAAAAGTTAACAAGGAGAAAAATGACTGGCAGAAGTCTTACAAACCAAAAGGGACAGAGTATAGGAAATTCAGGAAGAAAAGTAGGGGGCAAAAACAAGTCAAAGTAAAGAACAGAATGGTTGTCAAAATATTGAGGTTGCTCAAGAAAATGTATTATCTATAAATTTTTGTATGTTACATAATCCTTCAATGTAAGAGATGCATTAATAGAACTTTGTGTTGGAGAAATTGTAAGGAGAGGCACTTAAGGGATAATGTTGTCACTTTAATAACAAATTCTGATGTACTGCAAATCATCCAGGTGCTGTGGGGTGGCTGCTAGCAATGGCGATGACATTTGCATTCCACGTAAGTTCATAGTAGGTTCTTTCTGCATATTTTAGAAGTATAATAGATGCAGAGATAGATAGTATAATAAGTGCACATTGAGTCAGTAAAGGTTTGTGATGTCTTAAAGGATTTTCAGAACTGCTGCAGGAGTATTGCAGTTCATAAAATGGGAAACTCGAGTAATTTCTCATTAGGCATCACTAGCGTAATGCCCGTAGCACCATCCAAGGTAACAGGGAAAGTAAAAATACTTACCTGCATGTAAAATTTCTATGAGCATTGAAAAATTACTTTTGTTTCTTTCTCTCTACCTCACACTAGATACTAATGAGGCATAAAAGAAAAGTTAAGGTAATAAGGGAGGTAAGTATATGGAAGGAATGCAGTCTGTCATTCTCTGCCCTCTAGAAGTGTATCATCTAAACAGAAATTCCATGTGTGTAAAAGAGATTGTTCAGTGAAGAGAAAGAGAGAAAATAAGCAAATTATATTGCTTGAAAACTGAGAGATTTCCCTTCCAATGGTCTAGATTAGAACTCATAAATTGTGTACTTTGCTCTTAAAACATTTCACCTCTTTCCTTATCACTCTTAGCTTGAATCTGTCCTTACATCTCAAGGATAAAGAAGAAATGAAAACATCAAGTTTTAAATTAAGGGTCTTTGTAAGAATTTGAAGGTACTTCTAGACTCCCTTCTATTTAAGTTTGGTAGAAATAGAAAGAAATCACAAATGTTTACGAACAAGTTAAACTACTTCTCTTCCTGTCATTAATTCTTAATGCATAGTATATGATGTCATATGGATTATCCAGCGAAGATATTCAGAGGAAGCAAAGCACTTTGCCTGGTGGCTGGGTATCCCAGGGCTTAGGATATGACTCCTGCATCACAAGGCCTCACATCAATCCTAAATTTACAACTGGACTCATTTTGTCATGTGAGATTGAAACAGCAAATGTAGAGCTTCTGTGATGGGTAGAATCAGTCTGCTTCTTTTACACTGTGATTTCCTGCCCCCAACCCCACTGAAGAGCCAGTGATCCTCTTCAGCCTCTCCCTGAGTATCTTAATGAGTAAATTAAAGTCAATTGAGTGGTTGTCTTATTTGAGTTCCTCAGGAATCAGTGCAATGACAGATAAGCTATCTAAATGTGCAAATAGCTTTTTAAGGAAGAGAGATTTGTTTTTCCAAGGATTCCTCTTCAGCTCACTCTTTATGACAGCATTGACCATGACTTTGACCACAGCTCGGAAAGTGAAAGTGACAAATTATTGCCCAAAGTGTCACAAATGAAAAGTGAATAGTGTCACAAATGAAATCACCTGGGAAAACCCCAAAATGCCCTTGGCTCCAATGTCAATTATGGTTGTGCTTTAGATCACATTACAGCAGGAACCATTTTTGTTTTCATCTTAGATAAGGAGCCATTGAAAGGCTATTGGATCTTTTGTTTTAATCCCTGGCAATGGCTTATTCCTTTCACTTTTCCTAATGCCATGCCTTCCACATCTGTCAGTATAGCAAAAGTGATGTTTTTCAGTACATTAGCAATCAGAATCTGCCTGAGTAAATACCTGTGGATAAGTTTGGTAGGGAAAAAAAGTGAGAAAATATGTTGACAACTCATTTAGTTGGAAATAAAGTGAAATCTCAGGGATCCAAAAGTCCCTGCGTGACTTCTGTTCCTTCTTTTCAAAGAATCTGTGTTCCCTTTTTGAAAATATATTGTAATTCACATTCATTGTTTGGAATCTGTAAGTCACTGAGGGACAAGGACCAAATGATAAGTAAAATGACTTTCAACTCAAATCCATATTTTTATTGGTTCTTTGAAGGCCCAAGTCTATGACTGCCAGAGAACATGGAGGCTCACTTCACTTGGCTGTGACAGATCCAGTGCTTAGGTAGCTATAGCTAATTCTCAGCACTCCTATTACCGAAGAGAAATTAAACCAAACGTATACAACTAAATTTTAAATAGTAACCTGCACCAAGTTGTCTAAGGGCACCTAAAATAAACACCTAGACATCCAGGATCCTTTCTCCACTCAAATATTGGAACTATTTCTGTTTTACAGTATTATGAAAACTGGTTGCTTTTAAACAGCAAAAACTCAATTAAAACAAGAAATTCTTTTTTTGAAAATTTAATTTGTACAAAAAACTGCACATAATGATGAGCTATTACTTAAGGTTTCTATACATGTATACATTGCGTATGGTTTAAATCAACTTAATCACATCTCTCCCCTCAAATATTTATCATTTTTATGGTAAAAACTTTCTAAATAATTTCTTCCAAATTTTAACATATCCAGTGTATTATTATTATTAATATTTTGTGATACAGGGGACTGAATCAGAGCCTTCACACTGAGCTACATCCCCAGCCATTTATTTATTTATTTATTTATTATTTATTTATCTATCTATCCATCCATCTATATGTCTATCTACTTATTTATTTCTTTACTAATCTATTTATTTTATTTAGAGACAGAGTCTTGCTAAATTATTAAGTTACCTAGGCTAAGCTCAAAATTTAAATCCCCTTGCCTCAGCCTCAAGGAGTCCTAGGATTACAGACATAGACCACCATCCCCAGCTCAGTATATTATTATCTATATTCAGTCAATAGTACAAAAGCACACCAGAAGTTTTTGCTCCTATCTAACTGTAACTTAGTACCCGCTGATAAATCTCTCTCCATTCCTCCCTACTCTCCCTAGCTTCAGGTAACTGCCATTCTACTCTCAGCTTCTATAAGATCAACTTTTGTAGAATCCACATATAAATGAGATCATGCAGTACCTGTCTTCCTGCTCCTGGCTTATCACAATATAATGATCTCCAGTTTTACCCATGTTGTCCCAAATGGCAGGATTCCATCCTTTTTGTGGCTGAATAGTACTTCATTCTCTATATGCAACATATTTTCTTTATCTATTCATCAGCTGATGGACTTATGTTGTTTCCATTTCTTGGCTATTATGAAGAGTGAATATGGCAGATATGTCCTCCATACTGACTTTATTTCCTTTGGATACCTGTCCAGTACTGGGATTGCTATAGCATATGTTAATTCTTTGTTAATTTTTTGTGAAACTTTCATACTCTTTTCCATAAAGGATGTACTAATTTACATTTTCACCAACATTATGCAAGAGTTCTCTTTTCTCCACATCTTTGCCAGAAGGTGCTATCTTTAGTATTTTCATAATAGCTATTTGTATTGGGGTGGGGTAGTATTGTTTTGATTAGCCTTTACCAAATGAGTAGTGGTGTTGAGTATTTTTTTCTTCATATGCCCATTGGTCATTTGTAGATCTTCTTTCCAGAAATGTCTGTTTAGTTCTAGTTCCAATTTTTACATTTTTCTATTGAGTTTGTGGAGTTCCTTATATTTCTGAATATCAATCCTTTGTCCAAAGTATAGCTTATAAATATTTTCTTCCATGCTATAGGTTGTATCTTTACTCTGTTGATTGCTTCTTTTGCTGTGAAGAAGATTTTTAATTTGATGTAATCCCATTTGTCTGTTTTTGCTTTCATTTCCTGTGTTTTGGGGTCTCGCCGCAAAACTGTTAGCCTAGTTCAGTGTTCTGAAGTGCTTCCTCTAAAACAAGACATTCTTCATAAAGCATTCAATGTTGTTCTTAATTGAAACCCACTGTGTAGACATTTTTGGGAGTAATGTAATTTAATTGTTTTGGATGAGTATGCAAAGTTTTTTACTGTCCAATATTTGCAGTTCCTAAGGCCCTGCTAGTTAAAAACACAGAAGTAACATTTAAGCAGTATATATAGAACAACTTGATGAGATTTTTGAGTTTCATATTTCTTTTCAGGAAATGAAATCTTCTATGTTACATATTTTAGTACTCCTCACTCATTCTAACTCTTTCTAACTTACTTAAGGATCATAGTCTGACTTTTTCAAGCATGCCAAATGTAATTTTCCTGCCCATATGGGCCATGAGCACTGAACACTTAAAAATTCATTACAGTGAGAAAGGTGCAGCTATTTGTGCTAATAAAACATGAAATTCCTGGGCCGGTGAGATAGCTCAGCGGCATAAGCGCCTGCCTGGCAAGCGCGAGGTCCTGAGTTCAACTCCCGGTACCCACATACGAAAAAAGGGCCGGTGATATCGCTCAGCGGCACGGGCGCCTGCAGGCGCGCGAGGTCCTGAGATCGACCCCCGGTACCCACCAAAAAAAACCATGAAATTCCTGACCAGTTGTGAAACATAGCTAATAAGAGCAGTGACTTAAGCTCATTAATATCAACTTGATGATAATAGAAGTTGACAATGAAGAAACAAAGATGCTTTTTACTAAGTATAAGAGGAGCTAAAAAAAATTAAGCTCTTTATAAGATATGAATAAGCATTCAGAAGGGAAAGCATCTTATTTCACTATTCAAAACACAGAAAGTAACACATTTATTCAAATGGCATTTACTAAAATTCTGCTATATAAGAGTTACTGTACTGATGTGCTGAATATATCGAAAAAGTCTAAGTTTAGAAACCACTGAGTTTAAAAGATATTGTAGAGCCGGTGAGATAGCTCAGCGCCATAAGCATCTGCCTGGCAAGCGCGAGGCCCTGAGTTCGACTCCCAGTACCCACATAAAGGAAAAAAGGGCCAGTGATATCGCTCAGCAGCACAAGCGCCTGCTGGCAAGCGCGAGGTCCTTAGGTCAACTCCCAGTACCCACATTAAAAAAAAAAAAAAGAGGGCCGGTGAGACGGCTCAGCGGCTTAAGCGCCTGCCTTGCAAGCGCGAAGGCCCGAGTTCGACTCCCGGAACCCACATACGAAAAAGGGGCCGGTGATATCGCTCAGTGGCACGGGCGCCTGCTGGCGCGCGAGGTCCTGAGGTCGTCCCCCCGGTACCCACAAAAAAAAAAAAAAAAAAAAAGATATTGTACACTATGAGATATAATAGATACATAAATACATACATATCTGTTAGAACAAAAGCATCTCAAAACAACTAATATTTCCTGGACAACCTGGGGAAATCTATACAATTAAATAGATGTTTGAACAGGGTCTTACCAAAAGTTCCATGTACTACAGCCTTGGACTCCTGCCTGTGGTGTAGTAGAAAATGGTAGGCCCTCTAAGAGGTAGAGTCTAGTGGGAGGTCTTTAGATCACTGGGCATATTCTTGAAGATGATAGTGGGACATTAGTCTGTTTCTCTTCCTTTTCAGCTTCCTGAGCATTAGGTGAGTGATTTCATTACACCATCCATTCCTGACATGGTGTATCACCATAGGCCCAAAGCCATAGGGCCAACAAATTATGGCCTAATTCTCTAAAATTGTGAGCCAAAATAAGCTATTTTTCTTTCTAAGCCAATCATATCAAGTATTTGTTATTCTGGTGGAAAGCTAACTAACATGAGGGTCAAGGTTGGGCAGAGTAAAAGATTAATGAGAATGTACCAAGTAAAAAGGAGAGACATGGGGCCGGCACCTGTGGAAGACAGAACAGAAAGTACAGTCAGGAGAGAATAAAACAGTACAGAGTGAAGGGAATTCAGGTGAAAAAGATGGCAGGAGGTAAAGCCAGAGAGGCAGGCTGGGCACGGCGTGCCAAATACCTTGGCAAGTTATAGTGAAAGGCTTGGATTTGGCCAAAGGAGCCTTGGAGGTTTCCAAGTGAAAGAATAAAGTTATTAGATTTGAGTCGAGAGAAAAGAAGAACACAATGATGGAGAAGAGAAGAAGATGGTTTGAGGAGAATTTAGGAGTTAGAGGCATAGGCAAGTCAAGAAAAGATGAAAGATTGAGAATAGACACTGACACTAGCACCTGGAAAACTAGTACCTTAATTATATCTACACGGTAAGATGGTTATATTTCAGTAAAAGAAGAACAAATCATTTCTGCACAAGAGCCTTGGTCTCTTTAATCATGTAAGTACGTGGGCCTTGTTACATTATTTATGGCAGCTCAGTCATTTCTGCTGTGGCAGACACTGCCCATTCCCTTCCTCTACCCATTATCTTCTTCTTCCAAAGCAACAGCATCCTAATCTTCTTTAAGGCAACATTATGCCCAACTAAAATAACACTTTTCCCAACTTCCTGGGACTATGTTAATACATTCTGGACAGTGAGATGGAAGTGTAAGTGTTGGGTGAGTCATTCTTGGAAAAGACCATAGATATTGGTGGCTAGTGTGTGGCTTTTTGCCCTTTCTCAAGTACTTGGGTCCTCCTAGTTTTTATACATGATAGCTCAGGATCCAACAGGCAGGTAGAACCTTGAAATAACCATGTGATAATGATGATGGAGAAGAAACTTAGTCTGGAGTGGTAATAACCATGGACTTGCAACATCAACTTGAGACTTATTTTACCTCCAGACTTTTTTTTTTATAAAACGTCATGTGGTTAAGCCATGATTATGTTGCATTTTCTTATATGCAGTCAGTTTTAATTCTGACTAATATGTTAGTTTCATCTCATTAATCTCAACAAAGTTGCAGATTAGTCCCATTGCTAGAGTTCTGAGTTGTACTTAACCGAGATTTTACTCTTTTTTCTATGACGTAAATACATGGGTTCTAGTTAGAGGCCATCAGTAACGGTCTAATTCCTGGGTCTGCAATCTTACCTGGACTTTTCAATGCATTTAGCAACTATTCTGAGTAAGAACTTGATATTGGCTGAGTTTCCAAACCTAGATATTTTTCACTTCCAAAATGATTAATGACTTTCTTAACGATAATCTATGTTTTATTAATAGGGCAAATCAGTTACATGTGCATTTAAATTCAGAAAGATATCTGACTATTAAAATACTGAGCCTCAATGTCAGTCTGTTTTCCTGTTTAATAAAAGAAGTGATTCAGGCAGGCTGCATCCAGTACTCAGGTGAGAGTTTAGCTGGTAAAATGAAATGAGTATGAGAAAAGCAATTTGTTTCCATGGGACTCAAACCATAGAGATGTCTGACCCACAGTCCTCCTCACAGTAAAGCCAAAGTTCTCCCTGAATATAATCCAGTCTTCCAACAACTCAATGTTTTCTGCTTTACCTGTCAGGGAAGTACCTTCCTTATTACTTATTGGCTTTTGACACACCGTTCTCCAGAGAGCTGAGGTACTGTTAAGAAAACTCCACACAGACAACTGTAACTCTAGAGCCAAGGCACCTGCTTTCAAACCCCAGCTGTGACTCTTACTGGCTATATGTCCTAGAGCAAGGTATTTATCTTCTCTGTGATAAATTTACAGATTTATCTAATCTATAAATCATGCACATTAACAGGATGCTGTTGCTTGAAGGACTTTATAAGTTAACAGAAGTATTCAGAGAACTGCTGAGCTTATTATGGTTACTTGGTGAGTATTAGCTCCTGTCACCATGCAGGAGAGAGAGAAAAGCTCTGGAGACCATGTGGAAGCCACAGAAAGAGAAAGAGAAGGCAGTGGCAATGAACTCACAGGATACACCAAAATTTGCCTGACTGAGTTCCAAGAACCTGGGAAAGCAGAGATTAATTTTGCAGAGGAAGAAAAGATGCCAACACAAAGGATATAATCCATATTTTCACATCTTTTTAAACACATGTTAAGGGGAAAGTCAGCAAAGCTGAGTCCTAATAGCAAGAGTGAAAATAAGAGAAAAGACCATTACTTTGCTCTGATGGTTTTGGCGGTGGTAAGCGGGCATGGAGCATATGAACTGTTTATCAGTACCAGTGAGTAGAGCCTACTCCTCCTTGATGGACTACCTTCCCCAGCCACTTGGAAGTACCAACACCACAGACACTGATAACATTTACCTGAGCAACATACTGGGTCATGGACAAGATATGCATAGTGGTGCTGGAGTCAGCATGTATAGAGTTATAACAGCCAATTCCAGGTTAGTGATGGCAGCCTGAGATTGGCCAGCAAAGTAGTATTTGCCCATAGAAATCAGCAGATACTATAAACAGATATTTTTACTCCTGGAGATCCAGTTATTAGCTTGGCTGTAGTGTCTGCTACACTGAGTGAGGAAGGGGCCAGTACACAGCAGCTGACTGTGAGTGGTAGGGATCAAAAAAGATTGACTGATCAGAGAATCCTTACTGATGAGTAGTGAATCATAAGATTTCAGGATCAATAGGAAAATCAAAACTAAGCAACCATATCTCCATCTTGTGCTTGATTTCCTTCAATAACCACAATCCCTTAATATGGCTATGAGCCCTGAGGTGATGTATTAATCAGCTTTCTTGTGGTTGAAACAATACCTGACAATCACAACTGAAAGGAGTAGAGATTTAATTTGGCTTATAGTTTTGGGGGATTCAGTTCATGGTCAGCCACCTCCAAGCAGGAAAATCATGAAAAGAGGGTATTCCCAGAGCAGAGATTCTTACTTTAAGCAGCCAAAAAGTAGAGCAGGGGAATAATGCCAGAGATGAGAGGACCGGGGACCATACATACTACTCAAATCCATGCCTCCTTGACCCACCCAGACACACCCAGAAGTATACCCAACCAATTCTCTAGGCAGCCCCCAAGTCAATTAAACTGACACATTAAGCATAACCAACACAGGTGAATACTTCCAGTGATGGTGAATCCTATTTTACTGAAGCATCCCCTTTTTTTGCTTTCAGGCTGAGCAAGTCTAAATTTCAGAAATATTCTCCTTAGCCTTGAGCTACTTGTTGGGGAAACCAATTTCTCTTCCCATTTTCACTCTTGTACCTTTTCTTTGTGACATATTTATTCATGAATACATTCATTTTCCCTATGCCTACACTGAAAGAGTCTTTCTTACCCATTGGTCAGTGCAAGTGTTAAGAGGCGTGTTTTCTCACAGGGTACTTGTTTTCCTTTAGGGCAGTGGTCACTTCTGAAAACAGCACATTTCTTTGAAACAATTTTCCTGCTTATCTATTATTTTGTTACCTCGTCTCATCTAGACCCTACTCAAAGTTTTTCTTCCAAACACAGCTAAATGATTTTTTACAAAAACATTCTAGTCTCCTATTATATCTAGTTTCTTACCAAAACTTGTCTGTCTTTTTCTGAAACTATCTTTGATTATTGCTCCTGTAGTCAGACCATCCAGTTTCTACCATAATTAATACGTATTGTCTTCTCTGTATTTCATTCAAACAATGAAGACATCTCATCTATAAATATTATCTGCTTCCCAGAGGATACAAAGCATTATAGTCATAGCACATTTTGCCTCACTTTAACTGATGGCTTAGGAACAGGATTTCTCTACACCTGTGGCTGAGGTTTCCTGGGTGAAAAGATTTCCTGGAAAATCCACTGTTTGTAACTGTCAAACTCAGCTCCTAATCTGCCAATCTGTGCCCTCACTCCTAAGTCTAAGTTTGTGATTTCCTCTTTATGCTATTTCTAAAATTCAGCCGATTATCTTAGAAGCCCGTCCTGTTGCAAGGGTGTTGTCCATGCTCAATATTTGCAAAACAACTATGCAGCAAATTACTTGGCTTGCTGATCTTATCTCCTGCAAGACTATCTTCCCTGGCTTCTGACATGGATAGCTTCAAGTGCAGTTTTGTTTTTGTTTTTTTTTGGGGGGGGTTCCCCAAAGTTTCACCTCCCAAAGAGTTATGCAAATGAAAAGGGGGAAAAAAAAAAGATAAAGCAGATTCAATAAAAATGAATTCAAAAGCACACAGTTTGAAGCCCAAGACTTTGGCAAGGAGAGCAGGGATTAGAAGACTAATTGAGCACAATCTAAAGGGTCAGCTTTCTGTTTCTATAGAGGCATTTTATCTACCTTGTTTCAGGAAATGTACCAACTAATCAAGCTTACAATAGCCTGCTAAGGCAAGAAAGCTAACTCTGGGAAACTGAGTAGTTGCTGATAATTTTCCTATTGTTGAAAAACAAGTAAATCAATAAAATAATCTTGTGAGATTATAACACACTACTTCATATTCATAGTGAGCGTATTCATTTGGTTCTGCAAAAATGTGTTCTCTCCTTTTCTTTTTGTGTGTCAACCTAAAAGGAAAGTTGAGGCTCACTTGGTATGGAAATGAAGTTTATTAAATCCAAAATGAGGATGGCCAACCAGGGAGAGAAAACAAGAATTCTTGCTGGGAATAAATCCCCCTGAAATGATATTTCAGGAGGTCTCGGTTTTTATAGATTACAAACAAAACAAGAAGATTGCTACAAACTGGTCTTACAGTTGTGTTGGTCAAGAAGAATATTACAGGACACAGTCTGATTGCTGGTCACTTATAACACCTCACGAATATTAGCTGCTACTTCTGTTGTTAATAATAGCATCAATCCCAGCCAGCACATTGTCTATGGCTACCTAGAGACTTTAGCCACAGGTAAGTCAAGATTCACATCCCTAGGTAAGAACAGACATAAGCAGGAAAAATGTTCTTGAGGAGTTCTGTTCTTTATGGAGTCAGGAAGTCTGCAGAAAGCTGCAGGACCTGGTCAGAATGATCCTGAGGTCTCCTGTGCCCTGCCTCATGCTTTCCCTGGGCTAAAGAATTTTGTGACCTCATGCTTTTGACATTGTAATCCTTTCTTATGTTTCAGAACACTTCAACAGGGCTACACTTGCTTAGGGACCTCTTGCTTTCACAACAAATCACTCCTCCAAGCACTATGGGTTGATTATTATTTACATTTTGACAAATTCTCTTTTTTTCTTTCCTGGGTGTCACTGTAACATTTTTGGCCCTCTGTGCATTTACTTTCACCAAAAGAATGGACTGTACTTTGTTTCAGATTTATTACCAATTCAGGTCTTTTATCTCCCCCATTCCTTTTTCACATTCAACTTGGGTGAATCAAATTGGTGACTTAAATTTCTTTCTTCAGTTCAGCAAGTAAGCACACACACACACACACACACAAACACACACGCAAATTTGTCAACTTCCACACACTTCTAAGAGCACTCCTGGAGCTTATATTTCCTGGGATATGCTTATATATGTGAAGCAATAATGCCTGAGAGGAAAATTACATTTGCAAATATATTTCTTCCAATCTGGGTGCTCCCTGAAAAGAGATAACATTTTTGTTACTAAAATGAGCTCTTATTTTTTATTTTTATTGTAAAAGCCATCATCCTGTCCCCAAATGTCATCCCATCCATAATAAATACAGCTTTAATGACTATTGATTGGAAACCCCAGCACTTCGTTGGGTTGTAAACTCCCTCTGGCAAGTTGAAAATGATCAATATTAGCAATGCCTCCCAAGTGGGAGGCAGCTGCAACAACAATGCAGAGTGAGTCTCAGAGGGATATTGGTGGTGGTGATAAGGCCACTCACTTAGATTTGGTTGAGGCATCCTGATTTATGGCAGCTTTTGGAGCACATTTTGGTTTCTAAAGACTCATGAAACAGTCCCAGAGAGAACTATCCAATGCAGACATAGCTGCATTTCAAGATAACCCTAGAAATGTGCCATAATAGCAATGAGACAGTCCTTTGTTACACAGTAGAACAGGCCTCTGGGGAAAGTGTTGGTATTTGAAATGGCAAGTCATTTCCAAGTGGGTGGGCAATAAAGCCTAATGGCTCCATCCACGCACTATAGGTTCAACGTCCTGAGCTGAACTTTCAGCAATATCAGTCATGAACTCTGGGACCTTGGGCAGGGTAGATCTTGTCACCTGTAAAACAGAGGTAACACTATCTCACAGGGTTTTTTCAAGAATGAAATAATCCATACAGAACACTTAGGTATACTTGACATTTAGTAAACACTCCACAAATATTAGCTAGTGTTGGGCTGGGCCATATGAATGACAGTTTCCAAAGGCATAGCAGTGGCATGACACAAGCAGAGGCTGTTAAGCACAACTGAACTTAACTTTTGCACTCCAGTGATCCGCAGTGAGAAGTATATCCCCTGGGCACTCAATGGAACCCAAGGAAGACCAAAGACTTGAAACACATCCACACTGGAGTACAGTACAGCTTATCTGAAGCATGATACAAAACCACCCTGTGTCCAACTTAGACTAGCCAAGCCACTGTCCCATGAGGAAGAAACAAATGCTCCTTGATGTAAGCTGCTGAGTTTTGAGGTAGTTTGTCACTCAACACCATTATAGCAAATCTGATTAAAATGCTCTCCATCATGAGAAGAATATCACAAGCAGTTAATAAATTCCTTGCTGAAACAGCAAAATATCAACACTACAGCAGTCTTCTAATACCTGTCTGCAATCATTTCCCAGCAAGAATTTAGGAACTTTCTTTAATATCATGGCTCCTTAAGCCAACAGTAGTACAATAGACACCCCCTGCTTCTCAGGATTTTAATTTAGTCAATGAGGAGTAGGGTCTACGGGTGAACATTTTAGAGAAGTTCCCTCAGTAGTACTAATATGCAACCAGGTTGGAGAAACATTGACAAAAAGCCAAATAGGAATTTTGGAAATGATAAAAGACACAAAGTCCCCATCAAACCATGTGTAATAGAACTGTAAGCCTGCCAAGGCAAGGTTCTATTACATTAGCAATAATAACAACTCTAAAATCCCATCCATTCACTGCCCCACACTCAGTAGAGGCAAAACAAGAGCTGTTGCCTGAGGCCAGTGACAGCTACAGATGCTGACATTTTGAGGGACTCCATTGATTTCCCTAAGGAAAGATCAGTCAGAATAGAAAAGATGTCTTGTGTCCTGGGCAGATGAAGAAGGAATCGTTTAGCCTAGAAGACTTTTTAAAGGATGTGCCTTTCAATGTCTTTACTATGCTGCTTCCAACTTTATAACCTAAGAGATTTTTACTTCCTTTTTAAATAAACAACCCGGTTAACAAGATTTTCCACCTCATTTCAAACTTTTCTGAGCATTCTTGGACTTGTTGGCTGTGACTCCAAGTAATCACTGTGCCCAAATAATGTTGATTGGAAACATACAAAATCTGGCATTAAGCTTTGACATAAACTGGATCATATGCAGATGGTAGAATTACAGGAAAACTGATCAGAAGGAAATAATGCAGCCACTAATCAGAAAGACTGTTTCAAATATAAATTTGCTATCTACTAGCTAGACGATCTCAGACAAATCGCTTTAGTTACTTTGCCTCTATTTTCTCATGTATGTGAAACGAAGTGCAGAATTTATTCACTAGAAGCCTGGGTTGATAGAAGCATGCTAACTCTAAAATGAACTGCATTTCCCAGGGGATGGCAGGCAAGAAAGAATGAAATTGCTTCCAAAGAAGATAGACATTAAGAGGGGAACAGACATAATCCTGAAGGACTGTGGGAGATTACAGGGGGGTGTGCACTCAAGGGACTGGGTGTCAGTACCTACTGCGGGGAGCAAAGTTGGACAGAGGGATCGACATCTATGGATGTCAGCCCAAAGCTTATTCTGTTCTCTTTTAGAATCCCTAAAGTGAAGATTCACATCCCTTGTCAGTTTCCCAAGCTGGATTTGGGAAGGTAGTTAAACAAAGGCTAGTTCTAACATGGTCTTTTATCAGGGTTGTTGTGAAGATAAACTGCCGTAATATGGAGGAATGCATCTGCTCCAGTACCAGACTGATTGTTATTTTCACAATAATTATCATGTTAATTTTTCCTGTCTTTAAAAACAGCTAATAGGCACCCATTTATTTCTCCTGCATAAAGCACTGGGTAATGTAACCTGCAAAACAAAAAAGACAGTGAATGACTGAAAGAGGCATTTTCTGGAGACTTCAGAATCCAATTTTATTTTTAACTCAGTTATTTGGCTATTTTGAGCCAAAGCAAAATGGACTAACTGAAATTTTCATGTAGTTAAGAGGACAAAACCCATAGGAAAAGATATGTTTGTCATATGAATAATGTCAGGCTAAATGACAGGGCAAACCCATTTACTGCTAGAATTTTCAAAACTGTTCATGAATGGGAGAAAAATGCTGAAGGGGATGAACTGAAATGAAACAAATAAAGGATCTATGACTTTGTAAATTCAAAACAATAAATAATGTTCCTGAAATAAAATAACTTCCCTTTTTAAATTTGCTCCATTTGTATTTGGCCAAAGGAAGTGTTTATTCTCTCCATTAATTCGAGGACAGATTGCTCACCTATACCCTGTTAATGCCCTCTTCAGCAGTCATCCCTGCTAAATGCCACATAGCCCAGACTAACTGGACACAAGATCCAAACCAGTCAGTCCCGGGGAAGCAAGCCCAGCAACAGCCATAGAAATGAAGCCTCTGCTTTTCTAAAATGTTTGAAATGCTTGAGGTATGGAAAAGCCATCGCTCAAATGTTGACTTTAACAATGCAAAGCCTAATAGAAATCTCCCCTTTAATCTTACTACACAAAGCCCCCTTCATCTAGGCAACACAGCTTGCTGTTTTGAATCTCCATATCAATCTCCCTCCATATATCTGCTGCCTTCTTCAACTGAATGGAAGACTATAACTCTTATAGCTGGATTTGGTAATGTTTTAACTAAAATTTTAGCTCAAAAGCGTTAATAAATCATGACAAATATAGCTTAAAGGAAATATAATTTTGTGCCTAAGATGGAATTTCCTTTGAAACTTTGCATTTTCACATTCAAGAATGCAACTGTATATGCCCTTTCACTGTATACTTCAGATGTATCTTATTTCCAGCTAATTCCACCGGTAAGGAAAGCAGCATGAAGCTTGCGATGTGAGCTTCTGTTTACACTTCTATTATCTGCTTTCATAATGTGTTCATGTAGGGCTTTTTGTTCCTTACAGTTATGAATATTTAAGAAAGTATTGGCTATACTAGGTTCCCTGGTGTAAAATAAAAGAAATGTAAATGTACTAGTACAGAAACATTTTAATATGCATTCTTTTTCCCCTCATAAAAGACTATAATGAAGATGGAATTTTCACATACCTAACCTTAGGATTAGAAATAAAGATCAGGGGCTGGTGAGATGGCTCAGTGGCGTAAGCACCTGCCCGGCAAGCGCGAGGGCCCGAGTTCGACTCCCGGAACCCACATACAAAAAAGGGGCCGGTGATATCGCTCAGCGGCATGGGTGCCTGTTGTTGCACGAGGTCCTGAGGTCAACCCCCGGTACCCACAAAAAAAAAAAAAAAAAGAAATAAAGATCAGGATGATGGGTAAATGTGTTCTTGTTTTCCAAGAAGAAGTAATTTGATCCATAATTCAATCCAAACACTGACCATTAGTGATCATTTTTCCTTATTTTAATAGTAAGAACTTTGGCCTATGATCTATCTGTCTAATCTAATCTAGCATCATATTTGCAAATGTCTTCATATCGAAAGTCTTACAAACTCACCACAATTAAATAACATTTCATTTTGAATATGCTGAACCATCTTGGTGTAGAAGAAAGTTCCACAAACTCAGGAAAATCTCAGAACACAGAATAAAATCAATGCAAAAAATGTCATGAAGATAGTAAAGACTATTTCACTTATGAAATAATATTTTAAATATACTTGTATTTATTAACCATTGAGAATGCTTGGCAACCCTATAGTTTACAGGTTCTCAACTCAGGGAGAATTTTAAATGTGGAAATGTCTGGAACCATTTTTGTCACAACCTCAGTGGTGGTGGTTGTGCAGAAGGTGGGGAAAGCTAGTGGCATTTAATGGGTAAAGGCTGGGGATGCTCTTACACCTCTGATTAAGCATAACAAAGCCAGCTCCAGCCCCAAATGTCAAAATATCAATACTGCCACTGCTAATAAATCATGCTACAACTATAGTCTTCACAAATGCCAATAGATTCAACAAGAAATCAAAAAGACAGACCAAGAGCTGAAAATGAGAGAGTTAAAACTGATGCAGCCACAATGGATCTTGAGGAATCTTGGCAAGGCAGGAAGAAGAGATAGTGAAAGAGAAAAATAGTAGGAAGAGTATATCAATTTATAACCAGTATAAAACTACTCTACCTAGATCAGTGGTGGTGGGCACATAGAGCCCTTTCTGTGCAAACCAAGTCACCCCAGCATTACCCCAGCAGCTGAACATTGAATAACAATGCACTTTGGGCCATACACATGCTCAGAAAGGAGTAGTGGCACCAGGTGATGATGTCATGAACCACAATTCATTAGCTGTCACTCATCTAAGTTTTCCCATGGCTGGTTGGTGACCTGCCAAGGATATATATTTGGTTGGACTGGCTATGAGGTTTTATTAACACAAGATTATAGCTTTGAGTTTACTTATAAAAAGTTGAAATTTAATATCTAAGATTTAGCAAAGAGATGTTCTAATTAAGAGACTGATATTCTTTTAATGTTGTGCTGTCCCCCTGGCATATTTGAATCTGCAGCATTATATTTAGTTGTTCGTGAAGAATTTATGGAAACAGGGCCGGTGAGATGGCTCAGCGGCTTAAGCGCCTGCCCGGCAAGCGCGAGGGCCCGAGTTCGACTCCTGGAACACACATACGAAAAATGGGCCAGTGATATCGCTCAGCGGCACGGCGCCTCCTGGCGCGTGAGGTCCTGAGGTCGACCCCCCGGTACCCACAAAAAAAAGAATTTATGAAAACAAGAGCCAGCTCAGACTGGCTGTGATTTTAGCAGAACCTCCCACAAGGTAGGAAATGCACTCAGATGCCTTTTTCAGAATAGGCCAAAAGCTGGTGTTCAGTGGAACATTGCCCTCTTGCACCAGTGGTCAGCAAACTCAAGAGGAACCTCAGCTGAGAATCACTGCCTTAAATTGTTGATTCAGGGAATGTCCAGTTCTTCAGTGTTAATTAATAGTGCTAGCTATTTTGGGTAAAAGAATAGATTTATATTGGGTGCTTCCTTTTTTAAAATTTTGTGATTTTATAGACTCAAAGTCTTGAACACCAAAAAATTACAGCAAAAAAAAAAAAAAAAGGAAAGAAAGAAAGAAAAGAAAAAGAAAGCAAATAGAAGATTATTCCAAGAGGCCTGGAAAGAATCATCTGGAATGATTAAACTTAATGGGAAAGTGTTATGTATTCTGTGCAGTGAAAGTGTTGTGTGTTGTACATCAAATGTCAGATGGCACTTTGACACCAATCACAAAAGTGTTGCCCAACTTGGTGAAACTGAAAGGAAAGAGTTTCTTGAAGGGAAATTGAGGCTATATCATTCCCAATATCTTAGTTTTTGTAACTATCTTTCTGAAACAAATCCTTTGACTGCTGCTAGCTTTCGAATTTAACTGTGCATAGTAAAGCATGGTGAGCCCCTCTCTTCTGGGGATTTTATGAAAATAACCATGTTGTCTGGGGGTTGTTCCATTTTTCATTATTTCCAAAACAAGGGTAAAAGTATACAATGCAACTATGAGATGCTACTTAACAGAAATACAGTTAAAGATCAAGTCCTACACGTAGCAAGTGATGTTAGCAGCTAACCACTGATTTACAAAAGTCAGCCTTTTACTCCATGTGCATGGATGAAAGCACAAACATAAATAATGATGCAAGGCTAGCAGTAATTTTGCATTATGGTGTTGGTGATATGAGAGAAAAGCTAGTGAAACAGGTGTCTTTGCCTGGAAGAACACAAGGGATAGATATCTAAAATACTGTGACAGAGGTTTTTTTTTCACAAGACAAGACCAGCAAAAAAGTCGTGTCAATTACTAGTGATGGGGCACCGTGCATGTTGGGAACAACATCTGGTTTTATGCAACTCTTTCTTGAAGAGGCAAAACATCCAGTCATTCAGTTTCATTGTACTATACATCAGGAAATTCTTTGTAGGGCAGGTGAGATGGCTCAGCGGCGTAAGCTCCTGCCTGGCAAGTGCGAGGGCCCGAGTTCGACTCCCGGAACACATACGAAAAAAGGGCCAGTGATATTGCTCAGAGGCACAGATGCCTGCTGGTGCATGAGGTCCTGAGGTCGACCCCCGGTACCCACAAAGAAAAAATAAAAATGAAATTCTTTGTACCAGGGAAAGCAGCAAAAAACCAGACAATATTCACAAAGATATCACAAAAAAGGTGAATTACATCATGGTTCATGCTCTTATTTTTTGTCAGTTTCAAGCACTTCTTGAGAAGGTGCAGGCACAGAATAATACTTTACTTATGTACAATAATGTCCAGGGGCCTAGCAGAAGATGAGTCCTGGAGAGATCTGTGCCCTGCTTGGATGAAATTAGGCTGTTTATAAATGAAAAAGGTAGGAATATCCACAGCTTGCTGATATGGTCTGGCTTAAAAACCTCATTTTTTTTTTAGAAATTTTACATTACACTTCTATGTACTGAACAAAAAACTGAAAAGTATAGGGAAAACAACAGAAAGGATGTTTTGTAATATCAAAACCGTTGAGAGAAAACTGTAGGTTTTTGAAAGAAACATTGAAAGAGGGCAGCTGAAATATTTTCCAAAACTAAAAATCCATTTAGAAAATTCTACAATTTTGCAGACAATCCTACAAGCCATCAGGAAATCTAAAGGAATTTTCTAGCATTGTACCAGCTGCAAAGGAGAATTTTAGTGACAGATTTTTACAGTTCTGTAAGATAGAGACAACCCTGTGTTTTCCTACTTCTCCAGATAAATCCAAATTTGAAGAACTTGATCTTTCCTGCTTACTCTGGTTAGATTTTGGAAATCTGGAAATGGAGCTATTGAAATTTCAAGAAGTTCTATCTGGAAAAATAAATTCTATGACCTGCATGCTGCACTTGAGAAGATAGACTGTGAAGGGATGACAAAGGACAGCACAGTTGATAGTTCTGAAAATGAAATCCTTAAAGTGTGGAATTGTCTGCTAAATAAATTAAGTCAATGAAAGCACTTGGTATTGATTGCTTTTCTTACTTTGCTTGGATCATCTTATGCTTATGAGCAACTGTTTTCAGCTTTGTATTATATCAAATCTGATACAAGAAACAGACTCACAGGTGACCTGAGTGCTGCCTGTGTTGCTCTCAAACTAAGGAAGTATGAGCCAAGGTTTGACAAATTATCAGCATACATGCTACAACAAAGATCACATCAATTATGCAAAACACCAAATGCAAACTTTTATCTTTCAATAAAAAGCTAATTGTATCACTGAAAGCTCTGCTATTTTAAGACAAAAATGTGAATGTACGAGTTGGTATTTTCTAAACTAAAACCTCAGTATTCAGGTTTAATAGCAGTGTTGGTACTTTGCAATAAATAATTGGGTTTTGGGTGCAGCTTGGGCACTCAGTCTCTAAAAAGTTCACCATCACTGACCTAGATCATAATTTCTTTGGAAAAATGTTGAAGGATAAAATTTAAATATAAAACAGTATTAGGGAATAAATGAACCACATGAAAATAATGAGACAGCATTTTACTCTGGTTAGAGAACTGAGGCCAGCTCTCTAAACCTTGTTCAGGACAGACCTAGAGGAAGGGGTTAAGAGAAAAACAAAAGTCCCAAGGTCACTCCTGGCTCCCGGCTGGTGGGAATAGACAGTGGGAAACAATGAAGTAAAGGCCACTGAACCCAGGAGTTAGGGCTATTTGAGACATAATTTTCAATCACCAGAAAATAAAACAAAATAAGAATCTTAGTTACAATGAAAATATTTTTGGTACTAACCTTATTTACCACTGAAACTGAAATCTTCCAATTAAATGTTAAGCAGCCACTAAAAATTGTATTACGGAAAAATAAGTAATAATCTGGTAAAAACTTTTATGATGCAGCTTTACTTTCCTTTTTCTTTATCTTTTCTTTTCTATTTTATTATTTACTTTGAAACAGAGCCTTTCTGTGTTGCACAGGCTGGCCTTAAACTCCCTCACCCAAATAATTTTCCTCCCTCAGCATCTCAAGTAGCTGGGACTATATGTACTGCAATGCTTCAGCTTTGCAGCTTGACTTTAAAAATCAGAGTGAAAGAAAAAACAAATAAGAAAGAAACATTTTTAGAGTCATATACATCTTGGAGTTAAATGTCATTGCTTCTAGGGAAGAAATGGCAGAATAGTAGGTCATCTTTATTTTATTCTTATTAGAAAGAAGATAATATAAACAGTACTTTCTTCCTTAAAACTAGATAGTTGGGACTCAAATTTGTTTTGGTCCTACTATCAGTTCTCTGTGTTTAATCAGAGGACGGGTACCTGGGAGGCTACAGAAAGCTCTGTGTTCAACCAGGCTACTTTCTATAGTCTCCCAGGTCCCTGTCCTCTGCTACCAGCCACAATCACAAAGAGCTGATGATGCGCCCCAGTGCCAGTGCTGTTAATGGAATCTGATGTTGCTGATAAGCTTTCCCACCCCTGGGATCCAGAACTGCTAGTTTCCCCAGCTCAATCACAGCTCTTTTTTCCAGGGCAAATAAATCTAAGTCTGAGTGTGGCAGTCATATAGGGATGGAAATGGGCCAGAAAAATATTATCAAAATGATAACACTAGTGGCTTTTACACATTTCCTCTTGTTTCATCACTCAAAATGTTTCTCATGCTCCACAGCTTTCTCAACGGTTTTATATGAAAATGTTAATTCCAGCTTATGTGGTTCTAACTATAGGCCTAGGTGTTCATTTCCTAATTCTCATGTTGGAAGGGGTGGAGAAAGAAATTTATATGGCTACCTGGTGACCTATACACAAGTTTCCTGGTATTTTTACAGGGAAGGAACTCTCAACCTGGTAGATGTGCTGGGTCTGTGTCTCAGGATGCTGAAAAATGAAGTGAAGGGCAGAGGAGGTGAAGAGGAGAAAAGTTTTATTAAGACAAAACTCCTAAGAGACAGGAGGGGTCCCAAAAGTGGGCCACCACTGAGCTCTTTCTCTAATGGACTTTTATACAGAAAATCACATCACAGGTTACCTTGCATCAAGTTATAAACAACCTAAAGGATTACAAGTACAGTCACTTAGCTAATATTGATCCAATAGTAAAACAAGATGCATAGCAAGTATACATGGCATGGAGAAAAAGGCATTTCTGGAAGGGGTAACAGTGAGGGTCAGAGTGTTCTGGTTACCTACCTATTGTGTTGGTTGCATTATCTCTACATGTTTGTTATATTGTTAGGGCTTACTGGACCAGATGGTGCTAGTTATAGCAAAGCTTTGGACTGCTGTATATCTCTGGGGAGGCTCACAGGCCTAGCCATCATGTCTCCATCTTGGGGCCTAGTATCTAGCAACTCAGCCCTTACCCACAGGCCTGGTTTACCTCATCTCTGTCCTGACTCTGTCTTGGACCTGGTCCCTTTTAACTGCCTATCAATTTCTACCTAACTGAGCTATCTGTAGTAGTATCATTCACTGAGTATGTTCCTGTTGTGACACTTATAGTTACTTAAAGAAAATGGTTTTGGAGAAGATCATGGCATAGTATCTCACTGATGAATAAATTTAGCATAAAAGGGATTAAGTTTTTAAACATTAAAAATACAAAAATACTATAAACAAAGAGTATCTGGAGACCTGGTCATAAGAGATTACTACAACGTGAGTCCAATTTCAATGCCATTTAGCAGACAATTTTAACAGGGCTTTTATATAGAAAAAAAAGTACTCAAACTCCTCCATTAGTGACATGGTATTCCAAGTCTCCAGCTAAAGTTTTATGGGAGGTTGTTTCTTGTAGACCATTAATCATTCTCTTCCATTACAGACAACCTCCACTTTGAAGTTATTAGCTTTTTAACCCTTCTTTGTAATTAGATCAGCATAATTTTTTGTTAAAAGGCAACAAATCAATAAGTCAGCTGAAGGAAATATTTCCCCCTTCAGGCAACATATAATTAGCCTATTTGCCTCAAATGTCTTTGAACTAAATTACTTGAAGTTCATTGTCAAATAAAAATTCATCCCATTTGTTAAACATTTACTGTAGATTTGTTTACATACATTGCTATAGAGTAATTGTAATTCAGCTATTCGTTTAACCATTTTTTTCCATTTGAGTTTTTTCTTATTAAAACTAAACCAAAAAGAATAAAAATATCCCTCATTATAAAAATAGAGAAATGAAAACCAAACTAGTCATCTTCACCAAAGTAATCTAGCTCAAAAGTACTATGTGTAAATATATCATCTCCTACCTTTATCGGTCATCCTGATCTTGTATTAGGAAAACACTCTAAAAATGAAGATAATGAAAGACAAAGTATAATTTTGCAAACTATTAAGGGAAGTAAAGACAGGAGAGTTTGTTGACTGAAAAGGAGACCTGGAAGCTAACAAGATACCAGTGGTCCGCTGAAGTATGTCTCTTGAGGTTGAAAATTTGGCTGTTGTTTACAACCATCAGCTCGCACTTCGACCAGTGTCTGAGCCATGTGGGTTCTAAACAAATATTTGTAGTATAACTCACTGGGAATCTTCTTATGCAAACAAAAACAATGAACACTGAAAATCTAAATAATTTCAGTTACTGGAATTTGATTTTCTATAGCATAGTAGACACATTCTATGAACTCCACCACAATGAACATGATTCATTCTGTACAGTTAAAGTCTCTCCCAGTTTTATACTCACCATATGCGGTTGGATCTAAAATATTCCCCCAGAAGTCTGTATGGCTTTTAGAAGGTGATTGGATCATGGGTTCACTATACTCATCAGTGAGCTTATAGTCAAAAGTGTTGTCAGGAGTGGTGTCTGGTTAAAGAAGGTGGGTCACTGTGAGCATGACCTGGAGGAGTGAATTCTTTTCTCTGGACTCTTTGTCTCTCTCTGGCTGTCCTCTCTCTGTTTTGGATGGCCATTTCTCTCTGACATGATGCTTGTGCCTTGAAACCAATCAACTGAAATATTTTCCTATTTCAAAATAATGAGTAATTTCAGACATCAGAAACCATGAAAACCTTGAGCCGAATAAACTCTTTCTCATTTACACTGAGAATGTCATGTATTTTGGGCCAGCAATGGGAAAGCTGACCAATATCTCAAGTTACTTTCTAATTACTAAACTCACTCCCAGAGTGAATAGCTTTTTAACCCTTCTTTGGCATCTGGATGAAACAGAGTAAATGGCATCTGAATGTTCTAGTTGTAAGAATTATGTATACCTATTTGTCAATTAAGGCATTTTGTCTCACAAATCAGTCTATAAATTTAGCCCTATTGTCAGAGTTCCCCAGAGCCTGTTCTTTAGAAATGTACATTGGATTTCTAATTGTCTGAAGTTAAAAACTAAAGTCTATCAGCTGAAACCAAGGAACAGATACACTGTTAGAATTGTTTTATAAATACTTGGCCAAATATTTTCCTATTTCAAAACAATGACTAATTTCAGACATCAGGGGATGAGGGCAATAGCCAACATGAAGTAGAAAGCTATTTAGAGGCCATAGAATGAGTCCACTGATAAAATCCATAGTTTGGTTTCGGGGAACCTTGGAGTGTGACTCCATAGTATTGAACATAATGTTAAACTTTTTGCTTGCTAAGTTTCTTTCATAAGTAAAATAAATACATTGGCTAGATCAATTGTTTTCAAGGATGGAGTTCGAAAACAAAAATTTTTATTATTATACAGTACAAGAAAACATTTAAAAAAATCAAGAAAAATGCAGCATTTTCCCCTCAGGTTTTTATTGTTAACTGAAACTCCACACATCTGAAAATAGAGTGTTCTCATCCCCATTTCTAAAATTCTGGCTTATCTTCCCAACTAATCTATCTCATTCAATGGTGTATATAATTATTCTTTAATCTATTAGGTAAAAAAAAATGTGAAAATGTTTTCTATTCTTCCTTCCCCTTTATATAACAAATCAATTTATCATGAAATCCTATAATAATTAAAAATGATTAGTGTCTATCCATCCTTCCCTATTTCTTCTGCTAGTATCCCAACTGGTGGCCTTATAAAGATAAGCCTGTTCATACACTAGTGACCCAGTAATAGACCTCATAACATATTGGTTTTATTCACCAAGTAAAATGTAAAATGCTCCAATTTCTGATTTTGCACTTTGTCTTATTTCTTTAAGATAAGGAGCTAATAATCATGAAATCAGAAGAACTAAGATTAGTTCAAATAGACATAACATATTTAGATAACTTTCGGAGGACTTACTACAGAGTCTATCTAAATTGAAACTCCTGTATCTGCCAAATGTAGATTTTTCTCCTTCTTCTCAAACATTATATTAACTATCTATGATTCCAAAAGCCTGGAGCTGGAGGTCCTATTTCCAAGATAACTCCCTCCTATACCTATCAGCAGGAAGCCTTGGTTCTTTCTCAGTGGCCTTCTGCATGGGCCGCTCAAGCTTCCTCATGTTATGATGACTGGCTTCCCCCAGAGTAAGCAACCCAAAGTAAACAAGACAGAATCCTGAAGGTCTCTTGTGGCCTGGCTTTGGAATTCATATACTATCATTTCTGCATCATTCCATTGATCTAACAGATCAGTATGAATATCAGAAGTCAAGGATTATTCATGACTATGTTCAAGAATGGTACCACAATACCAACCACTATTCCAGTGTATGTACATGTGTGCCTTTGTGTAGCAGTCATCAAAACTTCTAAGGGACATGTTACTTCATGCTGTGGTTTCCAAAACTGCAGATGCACCTTTACTATAAATGTAATTTCCAGGTTAGAACTTAGGAAGACATTAATTTAAAACTCTGTACATAGAAACATAGAAATAAAAACGGAATAAGTTGCTCACATTCAGATAATTCTATAAAACCAATCTAAATAAATGTCTGCAAAAATTTTTTCCTGATCCCACATGTTTTTTTATTTATCCACTTAATCTCTTGGTCTGTTTTTTTAATTTGTATAGAGAGGAAAATCTATAGAGTTACATAATCGTGAACTCTGGTTTCAGTTGGCCATTTGAGTTGAGACCTTAGATAAATTGCAAATTCCACCTCAGCTGTAATAACCACATCTTTACTACTCAAACTGCAGTTCAAGAGCCATCAATATCAACATTATCCTTGAATTTATTAAAATTGCAAATGGACAAGCTTCCATTGAGGTTCGCTCAAGTTATCACAGCTAGCAAGTGGTAAAGGTGAAAGTTAACTCTAGCATTGCTGCTTTGCTCATAGTTCTTTTTCTATAAGTTAAAAATCAACATGGAAGGGTATAAATGTGTGGTTTTCATACCCATAAATTATTTTTGCCTGTTATTAAAATTTATATAAATGAAATTATTCACTTTATGCTCTTTAGCTCTGGCTCCCTTTTACTAAACATAATGGTTCTGTTTGTGTATGTTGTTGCATGTGTGAGTAGTTTTCACAGAGTTTTTTGAAATATAAGTGAAACTAATGTTAAAATAGATGCTCCCCCAAACACTTCACAAATATGAAAAAAAATCAAATGAGGGTATTAGAAGGCCCTAAAATATCCATATCTCTCACAAGTATCATAGATACAGGAAGTATAATGTCATCTCCCACTAAGTGGACTGACTTTGTAGTCTAATTTCAAGTCAGGGATTGTGATGCACCCTGCCTTGCCTTTGTTGCCCAGGATAATTTTCACTATTCTAGGTCTTTTCTGGATCCAAATGAATTTTAGGATTGTTTTCTCTAATTATGTGAGGTATGCTATTGGTATTGTGATTGGGATTGCATTAAATCTGCATAACAATTTTGGAAGTATGGCCATTTTCATTATGTTGGTTCTTCCTACCCAACAGCAAGGGTTATCATTCCATTTTCTGATATCCCCTTTGATCTCCTTTTTCAGAGTACTATAGCTTTCAATGTAAAGATCTTTTGCTTCCTTTGTTAGATTGACTCATAAATATTTCAATTTTTTTATACTACTGTGCTACTGTGAAAAAAACAGCATGGTACTAGCAAAAAAAAAAACAGACCTTAGTATCAATGGAACAGATTAGAAGATGCAAAAACAACTCCAAACATACTCAGTCACCTTATCTTTGACAAAGGGCTAAATACCTTCACTGGAAGAAAGATGGCCTCTTTCATAAATGTGCTGGAAAAACTAGCTTTCCACATGCCAAAGACTAACACTAGACCTATGTCTTTCACTATGCATTAAACTAATAGCAATATGGAGCAAAGATTTAAATATTAAAACAGAAACACTAAATCTTCTGGAATATAGACTAGGTAGAACTGTTCGAGACATAGGTGTAGGCAAAACTTCATGAACAAAACTGTGATCACATAGGCAATATTACAAAGAATCAACAACTGGGATCTCATCTTTTTAAAAAGCTTTTGCATACCAAAAGAAATCACCAACAGAGTTAAAAGACAACCCATAGTGTGGCAAAAATAATCTTAGCCAGTTGTTCTTCAGACAAAGGACTAATATCTAGAATATATAAAGAACTCAAAAAATCAGATGTCCCAAATTTAAAGACCCAATCCAAAAATGGGCATCTGAAATAGACACTTCTCAGATTAAGAAATAGAAATAGCAAAAAAATATATGAAAAATTGTTCAACATTACTGGTCATTTGAGAAATGCAAATTAAAACAACTGTGAGATTCCATCTCACTCCAGAAAGAATGGCTATTATCAAGGAATCAACCAATAACAAATGCTGGTGAGGCTGTGGGGAAAAAGGAACCCTTCTCCACTGTTGGTTGGAGTGTAGAATGGTAAAACCACTGTGGAAATCAGTATGCAGAGTCTTCAAAAAACTAAAACTAGAGGTTCCATTTGACCCAGCTATTCCTTCTTGGTATCTTCCCAAGAGAATTAAAAGCATCATACCATAGTGATATATGCACACCCATGTTTATAGCAGCACAGTTTATAATTGCTAAATCTTGGAAATAGCCCAAATCCCCATTAACCAATGACTAGACAAAGAAAATGTGTTTTTTAATACAATGGAGTACTACTCAGCCATAAATAAGGATAAACTCGAGACATTTCTATGTAAATATATGCAACTTGAGACCACACTCTTGAGTAAAATAAATCAGGCACACATGTAAGTATCACATAGTTTCTCTGGTGCAAGAAACCAAAAGTGTAAATAAGGACCAAAATGTATAACAGATATTGTGAAATAGGAAGAAAGTGTTCAAATGGGAAGGGGAACTAGGGAGGGGGGAGGGGGAAAGGAAGAAGGGAAAAAATTAGAAAAGGAAAAAATGGAAACAAAGCTTTTATAAATAAGGAGGGGGAAAGGGACTGAAGGGAAGGGAGGGGAATAGGAAAAAAAGAATAATCAAGATATGTCATGCACAGGTAGACGTTCTGTATGATGAATGTGATCATTATTTATATATCTAAAATGTACCAACAAACTTAATTAATTAAAAAATAAAATATTACAATTGGGAAAAATAAATAGACTGACTTTACTACTGCTCTTTACTCTGATTTCAAATATATTAATAAGATAACTACAGCAAATAAAATGGACTCTTCTCTCCCTCAATCAGACCACATTAACTGGCTGTTTTACCTTTGGCCTTGGGGTTGGGGGAGATGCCCAACATCAACAATAGGAATTTTCCTAGAAAACAATAAGCAACTTAAAAATTTTTCTCTGTCCATCCATTGTTACTATTGCAATAGGTAATTATAATTGCCCTAAATGAGAAAACCTCTTTCTACTAAACAATATGGACTGTTTCAAAATCATTTTTTTTTTAATGCGGGTACCAGGAGTTGACCTCCAGACCTTGCTCTTGCCAGCAGGCGCTTGTGCCGCTGAGGGATATCACCAGCCCCTTTTTTCCTTTATGTGGGTTCCAGGAGTCAAACTCAGGACCTCGCGCTTGCCGGGCAGGCGCTTATGCTGCTGAGCTATATCACCAGCCTAGCATTCATTTTTAAGAGGATTGTTCAACATAGACGAACAGAATGATGACTCAGCCACAATAACGGTGAAAGTTTATTGTCTGAGTCTTACCAGCATTTGGACATTGAGATGAGCTTGTGACAATGGGATCGCAAAGCAGTGATCCAAGCAAGAAATAAAAATAATTGTCCTGGCTAGATTTCCATGGCCAAAGTGAAACAGATAATTAAAGCAATTATTTGGCAAGCTCAAGGCAAAAACTAAATTAACAACACTGTTCAGCACTAATGGTGCTGTCATATAAGATCACCACAATTTTGTAACAGTACAACAAAAATGCTTGAATAATTTTTCAATACTCAAACTGTCTTAATTTCAGTTTTTTATAAGAAAACCTATTTTTATGCTTTTTTGCATTGAATAGCCACTTCATATTCAATGGGACCGTTGGTGGTGGGACCGTTTTTAGTTATACAAAAATGCAAATCCAATTCTCTATCATTCATTTATATACACACGTGTGTGCACCTGAAGCACACACACAAACTTCTAATGGAGACTTAAGAAAATTAACAAAATATGTGATCTTTAACATTAAAGCCAAGGCAAATACATTCAAATAAAATACCCTTTGGTTTTGTCTCACCGTTAACATGGAAGATGCCTAATTCCAAATTGGTGTTACACAAGTACAACAGATTAGGGCCCCTGAAATAACATACAGTACTAGAAAACACATTTCAAACTGGCAAAAGCCATGAAAAGTTTGGAGGTACTGAGGGATTTTGATGGCACACCTGAGCATGTCATAATAAATTTGTCTCTTTTCTCTCTCATGTCTATTTTCAAGTAGAACATATCCAAGTAGCAAAGATAGCAACAGCAACCCTAGCTTGCTTGCTTTTATCTTAGCAGCTCCAGTGGAACATGACAACCTATTTCCTGATATTTCCAACAGGAGTCTCAAGATGATCCAGGTGGTCCCATTAGGTCCCAAATCCACCCAGAAAAGAGAAAAAGAGTCATTTCCTTTTTATGTCCACCTGAAAAACAGCCAGTGTAAAACTTTACAAATTAATCTCAAAGAAAACTGAAATTCATAGTCATCATATTTAGCAGATCATTATTAACGAAGTACATAATAATTATCCAACAAGCACTTATTATGTGCCCACAACCTATTTATTTGTTTTTCCTCAGCATAAACAAATAAACGAACAAACAAACAAATAACATGTGGCTTCTACTATATAAGGATTTATGACCTACAAGGGAGATAGGACTTAAAAGAAAAGCAAACAATTAGATAATATAAGATGATATATAGTCCTATGCAAGACTAGAGAATTCAGATTAAAATATATATAAGAATTTATCAAAGTAGTTAATAAATGTCAGAGGCTGTGTTTACTAGATGGCCAAACAATTCCATTCTAAGTGTTTTTCAATAGAAATGAAATCAAATGTTTATAAAGAATGTTTATAGCAGCTTTATTCATGAAACAACAGATGAACTGGTAAATTGGTATAGCCACAAAATGAAATATTACTCTGATTTAAAAAATAATGAGGGCCGGTGAGATGGCTCAGTGGTGTAAGTACCTACCTGGCAAGCGCGAGGGCCTGAGTTCGACTCCCGGAACCCACATAAGAAAAAAGGGCCGGTGATATCGCTCAGCAGCACGGGCGCCTGCTGGCACGCGAGGTCCTGAGGTCGACCCCCAGTACCCACAAAAATAATAATAATAATAAAATAAAATAAAAAATAATGATCAAGTATGGATGATAATCCAAAAGATTATGCTTAGAGAAAGAAACCAAATGCAAAATAGAATATACAATAGTATTCCATTTAAATGTAATACAGAAACATCAAAATAATATACAGTAGCAGAAAATAGCTTTGTTGCTACCTGGGTTCAAGCATAGGTGACTGATTTCAAAGGGAGCAAAAAGACATTTTAGATTGATAAGTATATTCTACGCCTTCAAGGTTGGTTCCATAGGTATGTAAATATGTAAAATCCCATCAAGATATACACTCAAAATGAAATCATTTTACCTTACCAATAAGCTGACTAAAACTAGCTAAGAGAAGTTCATTAAGGTCATGGGTGTTACCAAATTAATCAAAAGGTAGTACAAGATTTTATCATTAAAAATAGTAATGAACTATAAAATGAAAGAGATTATTGAATTGAATGACAGTTATGAAGAACCTGGGCACTGGTTCCAAAAACATCATTATCTAGACGTTCTCTTTGCCATCCATTGGCAGCAAAGTGACCCAACTCCCATCACATGAAAAATTGACCTACTTTAGAATATTAAGTGATATAAATTAAAAGATAAAATGAAATTGAAAGGATCTGATGAAAAAGAAGAAACATTAGTTTTATATTAAAATTATATATTAGAATAATATTTATATTTGAGAATAGTAAAATGCAGAGGATGGATTTAGAGATAATAGATTGATCAATAGACAGATAAGATTATATTGATTTTGGCAAGAGTTTATATTCATGAATTACGAAGTGATCCTGTGCATAAAAGTACCTGTAGGAGTGTACAAGCTACATAGAAATTCCTGGGTCAGAAAGATAAAGAAGAAGAAATTACAGAATGATTATAGTATTTTGACCTTAAAACTGTGCCACTTCAGGTAGTTTTTCCCAAAGATAAAATTATTCATTTCTCATTCTTTATATATATTCTGATTACTATAACCATACTATAGTGAGATAAGTAGTACAAGTCTAAAGCAAAATGTCAGGTATGGGTGGGGATGGTGTTGAATTTGTAAATAAAAGAAAGTGTACTAAGCCTGCATTTCAGAAAATGCCCTAGGTACCACTTGATCTACAATACGTTCGGCTCACTTGGTCATTCAGCCTAAGTAAATAAATGTTCTGTATGCGTAAATCATGTAATTCTTTGCTACTCAAAGTATGGTCCACGAACCAGTAAGCTTATTAGAATTGTAGATTCTCAGCCTCCACCCAGGATCTGCAGCAGGAAGAGTTACATTTTAAGAATACAGTGCTTCCTGGTGATTGATGTGGCCATCAAAGAGATTAAATGACCTGCTTCATACTGCATGAACAGAAATCCAGAATTGAGAATAAGTAGAGCTTATGATTCTGCTGTGAAGACTCATTCATAGACTTGGAATTGTTGACTTGGAAGCTCTTGTGGATTTTGACTACCTTCAAAAATAACTAAGCCCATTTAATGGCAAGGGAGAGTCAAAGGAAGTAATATGGACAACGGTAGTGGTAATCAGGGAAGTCAGAAAAACAATGTACACTAAGAATGATGTTAAATATTAGCAAAGCTATGGGGCACTGGTACTCTCATTGCATTGTTGGTAAGAGTGAAAACAGTTCCATACTTTCAAAGGATGTGTTGACACTAATTAGATTAACATTGTGCACCTCCATGATGTTGCCATCACACACTTCCATATCTACTCAGAGAAACCCTGTACAAGTGTCCACTGAGGGTTATATAAGGCGTATTACATGAGGTTATAGTAAGCCTTGTTTGCAACAGGAAAATATGAGCGTATGTTAGTATCTCTCTGTCACAGTTATAAGATACCTGAGAATTAGTGCTCAAAGGAGGAAAAAGTTTAATTTTCTCACAGTTTCAGAGGTTTCAGTCCATGCTCTGTTGGCACCATTACTTTGGACCAGAGGAGAGGCAGAATATCATGGCAGCAGGAGTGTGTGGAGGAGGAAAGCAGATCATGTCATTGTGGTCAGGAGGCAAAAAGAGAGACCAACTGGCTGGGGACCAACCTATACCTTTCCAGTGCATCCCCCAGGAACCCAACTAGAACCCAACTAGTGTTAGCCATCATCTATGGCTAATACTGTCGATACAGGAACTAATTGAAGACTAAGAATTGGCCACTGGCTTGGCAATAGGGAAGGCTTCGGGCAACACTACCAGGCTTAGTTGTTGTGGGATGTGATAAAAGCCTTTTGGAAAGGGTTATGAAAAATAGGAGAAGAGAAAATAGATACAACTCTTTCAAGGAGTTTTGCTATAAGAGGAAAGAGAGAAATGAGGGATTTCTGGGGGAGAAAGAGGAAGGAAAGATTACTGAGTATTTTTTTTATGATGCCAGCAGAATAAGGATCCAGTAGAGAAGGAAAAACCAATCATGAAGGGGAGAAGGGAGAATTGCTGGAGGAATTGTCTTACCTAAATGAGTAGAAACTAGACTGCACATCCTAATAGTTCCTTCAATTATGAACCCAACAACATACCAATCTATTGATGAGATCAGAGCCCTTATTATCTAAACACTTTCCTAAAGCCCTTCTTCTGAATGTTGCTCCTTCAATATGGGAGACTTTGGGGGGACATTTAAGATTCAACATAACAGAGAGCAACCTATGTGACATCCAAAAGAAGTATGATATTGATATACTCTGGAGTTCTAAGAATGTCTTTTAAAAAATTAAGATTATTCTGTATAGGGTCTTATAGGGAAAGTTCCAAGACAGGATTTCCTGGTTATATGAACAAAGTTGAAGAACGATATACAAGATATGATATCATTTTTAAGAAAACAGACAGACAAAAATTCTACATTTCTGTAGATAGAGTTATACACATTGTATAAACTGGGGGGCAACCATGCAGACTAATAACCAGACTATATTAAAAACACTTTACTATTGTTATCACTGAGGAGGAAGCTGATAGCACACAATGGTAAGGGAAATTTTAGTTGTGTGTTTGTGTTTCTGTGTGTGTTCTTTCATTTTTGTTAGCAAAAATAAATCAAATAACCTGAGAAGAAAATATTTATGTGAACCTAACATTATTTTCTATTTTTCACTACAGTTTCTGTGGAAAATATTTTTCCATGGAACTGACCTTTGTAGTCCAAGTGTAAAATACAGTCTGCAGAATTCTTATTTTATGGGTGTTGTCTGGGTTTTTTAAATGGAAATATGCTTTCACATCTTTACACATAAAAATGAAAATCTTTGAAAAATGTTACACTATAAAAATCTTGACATTTGCTGAGTGCCTTACAATCACTTACTGGTTATTTCCTTCCCCAAAAGACTATTAAAATGCTTTGAATAATGTTCAAGAATAACTTTTCCCCAAAATTTTAAGATTTCTTATAAAACATAACATTGGCATAAGTTACCATACTCAGATATCTAAAATACGTTTCTACTTAAGCTTCAATCATTATACATCGATACTTCCTGCCTCTACCTGGTCCCTGTGACCTAACTTCTCTGCTGTTACTGGGTTGTGCATTCCATGCTCCTGGCTGAGCCTCCCTGAGCCTTATGGCTCTTTCTACTCATCTAAGCAAGACAATTCCTCCAGCAATTCTCCTTTCTCCCCTTCATGATTGGTTTTTCCTTCTCTACTGGATCCTTATTCTGCTGGCATCATAAAAAAATACTCAGTAATCTTTCCTTCCTCTTTCTCCCCCAGAAATCCCTCATTTCTCTCTTTCTTCTTATAGCAAAACTCCTTGAAAGAGTTGTATCTATTTTCTCTTCTCCTATTCTTTCATAACCCTTTCCAAAAGGCTTTTATCACATCCCACAACAACTAAGCCCATCAGTGCTGCCTCTAGAAGTCTTCCATATTGCCAAGCCAGTGGCCAATTCTTAGTCTTCAGTTAGTTACTGTATCTACAGTACTAGCCATAGATGGTCACTTTCTCCTCCATGAAACATTTTCTTATGTGACTTCCAGGATTTCACTAGCTCTTCTGTTCCCTCTTACTTCAATGGCCACTTCTTTTGGTCTCCTTTCTTGATTTCTTCAGCCCTCATCTATTCTCTGAGCTTTAGAAATATATATCCAATTGCCTACCTGACATGTACATTTGGATCTCCCACTATACAAGCTTGCTTGCCTGGCCCAGTCATGTAGTCCTCTCTGGTGCTTCACCAACATACAAACCTCCCTCCTGCCTTGTGCTCACTGTTCTTTCTGCTTAGGATGCACCCCCCTCAGTACTTTCGTGGCTTGCTCTCACTCCCATGAGGCGCTCAGAAGTCTCCTGCTTAGGAGACCCTCCCTGATTAACTGACTTCCCAACGATTCCCTGCCTTGACATTGCTTACCACATTGCTTTAATTTTTCCCTCCTTAGCACTTATCTCTCTACATTCCTCTAGATTAACTTGTATATCTTATTATCTTTCTCCTCCATTAGAACACAGGCTCCAACAGAACCCCACTGCTTACTCGCTGCTGTTTCCCCAGCACCCAAAACAGAGCCTGTTACATAGTTAGCACTCAAGAAATATTTGAAGAATAAATTAAAAATTTAGTGTTCAAACTAAACTCTATTAAAATGAGGAACATAGCCTGGCCTTATTGGAAAGGGTGCAAAAATAAATGTTCAAATCACATTGCAGCCCCTAGGGAAATCTAGTTGATGACATCCTTCTTTACAGATTTTCCCTGACTTCTTCCTACTCAGCCAAAGCCTACAATCTCTTCTAGTGATTGGATGTTTCCTCTGGACCCTAACCACATACTTTTCTAAAAGTACTGTACCGGGGCTTATGTACTTCACTGTGTGTTTAATGGTGTATTGAAATATAACATAAATTTAGAAATACACAAAACTTAAGTGGACAGCTTAATTTTTCATAAATAAACATTTCCAAAAAATGGACACTCCAAACTGTACTCCAGTGTTACTAGTCACGTCCCACCTGCCCCCTTCATTGGAATAATACTACTTCAAATTCTTAACATCACAGAAGACTTTCATCCACTTTGTACTTAGATAAATGAATACTATGTGTGTTCTTTTGTCTCAGTTCTTTCACTCAATGTTATGTTTTGTGAGATCCATCCATGTTCTTATGTGTAGCAGTTCTTTCTTTCTCATTGGTATGTGGTACTCTTTTATATGAATAAACCACAATTTATCCATTCTACTCTTAATAAACATTCAAGATGTTTTCTGTTGGGGTTATTATGAATAAGACTGATATGAATACTCTTTTACATGTGTTTTGTTGAAAAATGGATGTATTTCTGTTGATATATACATAAAAATATAACTATTGATTCTTAGAATGTATATGTTTCAGCTTTAGTTGTTATTGCCTGTTTTCAAAATTCTTTGGAAATCCAATTTACTTTCCCAGCTGTATTTTATTAGTTTCGCTTATTCCACATCTCCAACATATTCAGTGTTATTTTTTTCAATTCTAATATTATTTGAGTATATTGTAGCTTCACATTTTGGTTTTATTTTTTATTTCTCTAATGCCTAATATATTTGAACATCTTTTCATGTGTTTATTGGCCTTTTGACTATTACATTTTATGAATTGCCCCTCAAGTTATTTGCTTATTTTGCTATGGTGTTAATAGGTCACCATATATGGAAAAAACCTGGAACTCAGATCTTCCTAGCAACTGTGCATTAGTAACATCCCTTTCCTTATTAATAATTTACCTGCAGTGATTCACAAGGTATCTGAGGTGACTCCTACCACAAAGACTTGGACCAGCCCACTGGCACTGTTCAGTGTATTCAAACAGCTGACAGACTGGGATGGACACAATGAATGGCAGATTACAGAAATTCATGATGATATTTTATGATCAAATTTGGTAAAATTTAACTATCTGATAAAATGGGTGAGACCTATGAATAGAGATTGAGTACAAAAGGAGAACAGGCTCATGGTAGATGAGCCTGATGTATGAACTTAGCCCAACCCTCATAGCAACTTTATGACCTGGGTGAGGGGTCTGAATCTGAGAAATAAGGAAGATAATTTACTTTTATAATACTTCAGGAAGAAAACAACCATACTGAGAAACTCCCCTCCATCCTAAACTAAACATGCCACAAATTGAAAAGTAATGCTATCCTTTCGATCACGCAAACTTACAGGGTTTTTTGCTTTGAAAAATGATTTAAAAACTACAATTTCGGGGCCGGTGAGATGGCTCAGTGGCGTAAGCGCCTGCCTTGCAAGCGCGAGGGCCCGAGTTCAACTCCCGGATCCCACATACGAAAAAGGGGCCGGTGATATCGCTCAGAGGCATGGGTGCCTGTTGGCGCGCGAGGTCCTGAGGTCGACCCCCCTTTACCCACAAAAAAAAAAAAAACTACAATTTCAATCCATATTTTATTTCAAAAATTTTCAAATATAAAAAAGTTAAACGAATTTTATTTTAAATACCCATATACCCATGGCCTATAATCTGTAATTAATATTTTACTTTATTTGCTCTATCATATATCTATCCATCATTGATACATATTATTTTTTGATGTTTCAAAGCTGCAGGCATCAGTATATTTCCTCTTAGATAATTAAGCATGCATATCATTAACTAAAGTTTCAGTATTGCCATTTGATTAATGTCAGATAAGACACACTCCCTCCAGCTCCTTTAGAAGATTAGTGGCCAAGATGATTGGAAAGGATTCAGTTTGTGAGCTGTGGATCTATAGAGGAATGGGCAACAAGCATCTGCCACACCTTGTTAGCAAAAAGGAGCGTTGATTTCCTGATAGATGAAAGCAGTGTCCCTGGTAATTCCCAGAGATGTAAAAGACTTGTGACCAAACACATGGGGCTCAGATCTATAGAAATTTAGATATTGATGTTAATAGAACCATATCTGTAATCACTGGCTTGCAAAGCCTCATTACATCTGGTCAAGTATCTCATCTCTCCTGCTATGGTATAAATTAAGAGAAGTTTACAATAGCAAAAAAGGGGAGGAAAAGCACAAGAATTGGAGCCAAAATAATCTGGGACACATACCTTAGTCTTGGACAAGCTACTTAATCTCTGATGTCTCTGTTTCTTACATGTAAGTGTGGATACTAACAGGTATACTGTGGAGTTGTAATAAAATTAAACAAGGTTTTGTGTGCAAAGCTCAAGGCACATAGCTGAGAACATGAAGCAACCAATAAATTGAAGTTGTAGTTATATTGTAGTGCTATTATTATCAATAAATTATTTAACTAATTTGTTTTTGCCCTACATGCTTCACCCATGTTGAGTTAATAAGCTCCAACAGATAGTAACTACATAATACAGAAGAAAGAGCTAAAAATGAATTTGTGTATTAAAACTCAAGTGCATAAATCACATACTTACATGACCTGATTAGAATGAGAATCTGGTTTTGTATATGTTTATATTTGCTAAAAGCCATACTAACATGTTCTTTAAGCATAATTTTCCATTCTCTGACTAGGGCTTTATTTGATGATTTGAAGGAAAAGAATGATGAAGCGTGATGACATAACTACTCTGTGCATAGATGTGACTTCTTTCACTTTTCTCATCTTTTCCATGCTTTGAAATTAGTGTTCATGGCCATGTGGCACTTGATTCATTTTTGCATACATTAGAGATGAGAAAATTAGCATTTAAATATAATCACTTCAATTTGCATTTTTCTTGTATTTAGGACAGGGCAGGGTACAGACTAAGCTGATAATCACTACACAAAAGCTGTAACTGAACCCGTGGCCTTCTTTCTGACTGCATACCCTACTCATCAGTCATGGCACCCTGGAGACAGGTCTCTAAGACAAGGCAGTAGAAATCCAGCCAATCAGGTTACCAATGATTTTAGAGTCTTGTCCATCTGATGAGTTTCCTGAGGCCATTCACATTCAAGCTATAAACACCCAAAAAGCTTCTTTTCCTCACATTCATTTGCATTGTTTTATTCTGTATGTAACTGGGGCGGGGGTTCGCTTAAAGATGTTGCCAAAGCTAAGTAAAATGCTCATTAGTGCTCAAGGATTCTGGCATTATCTTAGTCATTTTCAGTGTGAGTATTTTGAACGGATATTTGTAGAACTACTTTTTTGTATCTCTAAAGAGTTTTCCTAATTAATCTGGGGAAAGAGGTACTTCAAATGACACAATTCAATGTTTCAGAAAAGTTGGTGTCACCTTGATTTTCATAAATAATAAGAAAAATGAGCTGAGGTAATAGTCTTTGAGGCTTAAAATGATGTTCCCTCATTTTTATCTTAGTTTCAACTCAAGAACCAATATGCAGATGCTGAAATAAGTTTCTTTTAAAGCAAGGATGTATTTTTCATTGCTTCTGAGATTTAGACTATTTTCCATATTTTATTTTTTAACAAAAGTATATTGCATAATACAGAATTTTAAATATTTGGCTTCTAGAAGTTCTTGAACTTTAAAAAATGAGTTTATTTCTGATACGAATCAACCATTTTACAGAGAGCAAACTATGTCCACTGCCTGATTTCAGCTTCACGTGACGCTGTAACAACTCTCAAGTCCCTAGAGACAAAGTGAAGCTAAAAACAGAGGCAATTAAGCTAGCTCTAGACCTATATTTTATGACTAAGTATCTAATTTCAAAAGATAAGGTTCAATTGAAACATGTCAACTGTATTCTATTTGATTTTTGTTTGTTTGATGGAGAATAACTTTGACAAACCTGAGAGTGGGATCACCTCTCAGCTAGAAATCAAAGATAATTTATATCAAGGAAAAGCTCTGGTTCAAGAATCTTAAGTAGTAGGGTGACCTTTTGGAAAGATACTTCATCTTCCTGGGCTTCAGTTTCACCTGCTACAAAATGAAGATTCTGAACCCCGTAATTGCTATTGTTCCTTCCAGACCCGAATTTCTATGAGATTACTAAAATCCCTGTCATTTAGATAATTTGCTCTCTAGTACTCATGTTATAAGAGACTTACCAGCATAATCGTATGTAGTGGGATGAAGATGAAACAGTGGCAGTTGGGTCAGCAATAATGAGAGTAAATATTTTAAACTTGAAGCAAGGTACACAGTTCACAAAGGGTGTTCACATTTGTCAGTTCAGTGTCATTTCTTAATTGCTAAGGATTACACAACTTACAAAAACTAGGTTCAGAATATCTTTTGATTCTAGAAACATGATGTCATTCATGATACTTTGCTCTCTTTGTGGTCATTTTGAAGGAGGATAGAATTGCCTGTCAATGTCAAACTTAGATGTTAATATGAGCTTTTCTTTTTATAGCATTACAACTCAACTCATTTCTAACAGCATTATAGGAACACAGGGAAACATATCTTGAATTTTAATAACATTTTTAGAAAATTATAATTGAATAAGGATTCGTCCTTCTCTCTCTTTGGTTAACCGTGAAGCACCAAATGGTACAATGATCAAACAATATTCTCTAGAAATTAATATACTTCAAATTAAGTATCTAGTATGACTGTGATTTGGGCAATTACATAGGCTGTCAATGTATAACAATGACCCACCTTAAAAAGACAAAACAACTGTATGTGTGAGTGTGTGTGTATTTCAGGGATTGTATATATCAAGTCATTACTACGTGTTGATTTTTAACCTCTTCCCAAGAGGCATCATAGAATTTCAACATTAAAATGCTTAAGATTCCTTAGAGGAGAAAAAAACATAAATTTGGTTTTAAATCCAAACCTACCATTACTAACTGGATGACTCTAGGGAAGTTATTTAAACTCTCTGTGCCTCAGTTCATTCCCTCACTTACATGTATAAAATGTGTATGTTTCTTTATGAACTAAAATATTTAATACAAAAATTATAGTCTGTTGCAATATGACACTTATTTCTATATGTGAATGCATTTATGTATGATTGTGAAATGGGAGAACAATGGGCAAGACAATTTAGAAGTCATGCTGATTTGTAGGCATTTTTCTCATCACATGATGTTTTACACTACTGAATGCTAAGCTGAATGCTAAGTACACCAACCTAGCAAGCCTCAGAGGAATACAGTAGTGCACCTTATGTTCATTTATCCCCATATTCTACCTTCTGGCTCAGTCACAAATCAGCCATGTAACTGCTTTGAAAGTGTTTATTGAACAACTTTCCCTTATCTAAGCAGCTACACTCTCATTTGACACACCATTACATCAAGCCACCTTTACCTTTGTTAAAAGATAAGATCTGTATTATTTTACTAAGCTAGCATTTTCTAATTAGGATTGTCCTTGCTTGCATTAGAAAAGTGAACAGATGTTTTTAGTGTTCTCCCCAAAGTCTATGTTTCCCATTATGTTGTTACTTTCAGAGTACAGTTTTACAGAATGTATATGTCCTTTATTTGCACAATCACATTGTAGTAGAAACACATATATATCAGATAACATATTAAAGTACCTAGCAAATTGCCCAGCACATAGGTTTTTAAATATCAAGCTCTCTACTCTTTCAAGATGTTATTTTTCTTCAAAAAGCAGGTGAATTAATTAAATCAAATTTAAGGTCTACTGGAGACTTTGTAGTGATTTCTCAATGTGTGAAAGAAAGCACAATTCATAATAGCATCGGCTGACACCATAAGCTGAACATTGGTGCAACACGCACTAGGAATTCTTCATGGTGCAGTATAAATAAAAAGCAAAGAAAAGATTAAAGGAAAAAATTATGGACTCAATGGTTATAATGAAGCTCAGTATAAATAAAATGCAAAGAAAAGATTAAAGGAAAAAATTATGGACTCAATGGTTATAATGAAGCTCATTTATTTTCTTCAGCCCAGCTGGTACCCCCTGACCAAGAGGAGATTCCACAGACACCTATGATTTTTCATGCTATATTAGTGATTTCATTAAAGCTTCTCTGAATATTGAAGCAGTTAATAGATACCTGTGCTTCTGGGAAGCTCCGATGGAAAACTTTTTCTCAGCACTGTTCTAGAGACCACATACATCATGCAGCTAGTGATCGAGGGTGGCCAGCAGAGAGGAATCTCAGCACTACTAACAGACCGTATGGTGCCAACTGTGTCTGAAGTGGTGAAAACCCAAGCTAAGTCTCTGGATTTGCCCTCTGATCAGTTCTTACTTAATTACTCTTTTCCTTTCAGAAACTATTCTCGAATTCGTCAAACTAAGATGTCAAAAATCAAACCCAAGCTAGCAGTGAAAATATCCAAATCAAACTTAACACTTGAACCTTGGAGATTAATATTGAAACAGAGGACTAGGTGGGGAGTATAATTAATCCACTGCAATGCCAAATTATTAAATTTTCTGAATGTTGTGTCATGCATTTTGGAGGAAGGAGGAATTATTTTCTTCTGGTCCATTTACCCCATTGAGGACCAGAAGATGAAAATGGACTTTTTTATCTGACAAAATAACCCTCCAAAGCGCAATCAAAGGCCATTTAAAATCAAAAGAACATAACATAGTAAAAAAAACTAGTTTGTGTTTAGTAAATATGATCTCTCTTTTACTTCCCCTGCTAGGGATCAAAAACTATAAAAACCCACTCTGATTTAGAATGTTATTTTCCCTTGAAACAAAAGCAAATTAATATTTACACACAGGTAATTGTCCATTTCATGTCTAGTAGAATAAAAAATTTCACATCTAATTTGTGATCCTATGGATTATGTTAAAGCATTCTTTTCTCTGAAATAACAAAGTGTTAGGGACTGGATGCTAAATTTTCAATGTGACTATTTTTATCATTCTTGCCTCCTTCTCCAAATATTGTGTTGCTATTCATGGTGTCAAGCAATTTTCTTAATATATGGCCTTAAATTCCTGTTCAACAAAGAAATAACCATGAGCCAATAGATTGTTTGTTCACTGTATTCTTAGCCACAAAATGATTTTAAAATTATCAGTGACCAGGAGATTAAAGAGAAAATTAAATAAGGTCACTTCCCTAACACGCAAAGGAGTTACAAGCAAACATTCATATTTTTGTTCAGAAACTGATTTGTGGACCTGTTTTGTACTTAACATGAGAAATAGTGGTGACCCAAAAAATACATGGTCTATGTTCTCATGGAGATCACTGTTGAGTGAGTAAAATTTATGTTAATTGAGTAATCCCATTAGTGGATAAAAAATTTTTAAAAATCCAATGAAAGAAATGGAATGTAGCGCTACCATAGTGTATAATGAAGGAAACTGATCAAGAATAATGGGCATTAGGTAGAACTTCCCCGAAAAAGTAACATGCTGAGCTAGAGAGCGTGATTGACTATACAACAGCTGTGTGATAGAAGGCATGCAAATGTTTACAGACCATGTTAAAGATATTGGTCATTATTTTAAGGGCAATAATAAAGCTTTGAAGGAGAACGGTGGGCCTACTTGGAGGCAGGTCACTGCGGGTATCTCTCTCTCTCTCTCTCTCCCTCCTTGACTCTTCCCTATGCTCTCTGCTTTGTGGCCACCAGGATGTGAGCAGCTTTCCTCCACCAAATCCTTCAGCCATCCCATTTTTGCCTTGTGGCCAGCAGGCTACGAGCTGAAAATGTGAGCCAAAATAAAGCTCTCCTATTTTAATTTGTAAGTGTCAAGTATTTTGCCACAGTACAAGGAAAATGACTAAGACAAGGTGAAAAAAATCTATGATCCATTAAAAATGTAAGCTGTTTTGGGTATGGGAGATCAGAAATGGAGAAGAAAATGTCAAAAAAGACTCTTAGTTTTCTGCTGTACACAGCTAAGTCCCACCTTAGCCAAGGAACTCTGGAAGATGATTGTGTTTGAGAAGTAGTGATTGTGATTTACTTGAGGCTTGCTAAATTTAACACCTTTGAGTAACTTACATGAAGAAATAAACAAATGAGATATGAGTCCTCAGGACCGGTGAGATGGCTCAGTGGCATAAGTGCCTGCCTGGCAAGCGAGAGGACCCGAGTTCGACTCCTGGAACCCACATACAAGAAAAGGGCCGGTGATATCGCTCAGTGGCACAGGCACCTGCTGGCATGTAAGGTACTGAGGTCGACCCCCAGTACCCACAAAAAAAAAAAAAAAAAAAAGATATGAGTCCTCTTCAAAGGAGAATTCTATACTGGGTATGACTGTTCAAAAGTTAGATTTTTAGGGGCCCAGGATTTAGCTCAGTGGCACAGTGCCTGCCTAGCAAGTGTGAGGTCCTGAGTTTGATTCTCAGTACCCCCCCCAAAAAATAATAAAAAGTTAGTTTTTTTTAATAATAATCAATGTAATGAACATTTATGAAATTGTCCAGAAGAAACATATAGGATGACAAAAAGAATGGATGTAAAATTTAACTTTGATAAAATCCAACATTTAGAGTCCCAGCTGAGAAAGATGAACTAACAGCATCTAAGTAGCAAGTAGTGACCCAAAGACAGAAAGTCACAAGATTTGGTGTATAGCAAAATGGTGGGAGAAAGCCCCCAGCCTACTCCTGCCAGGTTTCTCCAGGTTGAATAAATGAATGAATGAAGTCTTATTTTCTCTCTGCTAGGTTCTCACCATAAGATCTAAGTTCAGTTCTCTATTTAGGCATTTGTCATTCATTTCAGTCATTCTGTTCTCTGCATTTGACACTTCTATGTATCATGGGCCATGCAAAGTGACATTTCATTCATCATACACCAGTACGACTCTAAACACTCTTTCACTTCTCTCTACTATACACTTACAATAATGATAATTCCCACACAGAGAAGGTGCAAGTCACTGTGCTGAATTATCTCTTCACCATTTTTAGACACAGAAATTAGGTCTCAAAAAGATGAAGCATCTTATCCAAGAATTAGTAAATGCCTGAACAAGACTTGTACCCATGCCTCTCTTCTGAGTATACTATCTTATCTTCTTAAAACTATTTCCAGATAAATAGAATGACAAATGGACAACCCATTATTTTCTCAAATTTAGCAGCTACAATGTTCAAATAGTCCATGCTAAGTAGTCATCCTCTTGGATTCAGACCATTACTAAAATGAGGATCATTTAGTAAAGTTTCTCACTGTGCAATGCAAAGAATATATTAAGATCACCTGGATTAAAGTGAGGGTGGTCAGGCTCTCAAGTCTCGCTCCTCAGTTTCTGCAGCTCCTCTGATGAAAACTTAGTTTCAATAGATTGGTCACCTGCAATTATAACAAAGTTTCACTTGTTTTCTTCTACACGTTGAAGTTAAGCTTTTCTCTGCACACTAAAGTTTGAAAACCATTGACTAAATAAATTCTTACTGAATTGACTTGAAAGAATACTGCATGTGGGTTTATCTACTAATGATTCATTTCTGTTATTATGAGAACCACAGATCTGAGAACACTGAACACTAAGTGTAGCTTAGTATTTCAGGAGGATGCTTAAGTGTTTTTTCATGTGGGATGGCAGGACAAAGCAGCCTTTGGCTTTGTCCCACAGCTGTTGCTTTGAAACGATGAGATTTATCCACCTTCATCTACCAGGAAACTGCTTCTGTCATGTGATGCAAAACAACCTTCTTTTAAGGCAGAGAGTGGAAAGGGCATCTCTGTGGGGGACCACCTGGATGGCTGTCCTTGAGAGAAGAGCAGCTATCTTCATTCTTGGCTGAACCTGGCCCTAATTCCACCTATTGATATGTACAGAGCTGGCTAGGACTTTTCCTTATCTATTTAATTGGCTTTAGGTAATGCAAATAGGTCCAGTGGAGGTCCTGATGTGTAGTCTTTGAAGCAAAGCAACAGGCCTGTGTTTCCCCGCCCTTTGCTACCAATACATGGTTGAGCCTGGCGGGATGGAGAGCCGTGCTCCACGCTGTCGGCTGGGATCGAGCCTCGAGAAAGAGGCTATGACTTCCCAGGGCATAAAAGATTATACATCAGAGCTGAAGCACCGACCCCAAAACATTAGATGCTATCTTGAATTGTGTTATGCAGATTACTCCTTCTGCATATACTTCCCTCTGCATTTGCAAAGGTGATTTTCAGGCCTAGCCCAGCTCAGGAGACTCACGTACTTCCCGCCACTCTCACAGTCACTCATCCCCGAGCCACTCCCCTCCTTCAGAATTAATAAAACCCGGGTTTGGCCCTGGGTCATGGCCTTTGTCCCAGTAGCCACCGTCTTGGTGGGACTAAGGACCCCTTGGCTCCCCACAACTATAAATATGCCTTAGTGTCTTTATTCTCGCTGTGGGTTGCATTGGATGTGGTAGATTGGAATTAACTCTGTAGAATTCCAATAACTTCCTTTTGGATTTACAAATCTAACTTCCTGGACCGTGACAAGGACCAGGAAGGGCTCTCTATACATCTCCAAATGATAGAGATGGCTAGGAGTCTGTTCTGAGGGCAGCTGCCAAGAATCATGACTGAAAGCAACATTCTTATCTACATGGGGTTCCTCCCACTGGGATCATATATATTTTCTGAAATGGATTATGATGTCCCCAGTGTAGCCACAAATGCTAACACTGAGAGAGTACTCTAGCAAAAGTACCACCATGGCTATGACTTAGGAAAAAGCTCCATTTTCTTCCCTAACCACTGACCCATGTGGTTAAAAAGGTTTCATGGAATTTCTTCAGTTACTTCCTATTTTTAAAGCATCTGAGATGTACTTTGGTAAATGATTCCTACATAGTGTGAAAGTGTGAAAGGCTGTGTGGTTTCTCAGTCTCAGAGACAAAGGAACCATGAAAAGAACATACAGAAAAAATACAGAGGAGATACAAACTAAAGTAATGCTGCAGGGCTAGACTTTATTTTTATTTTAAAAAAAACCCATGTAGAAACTTGGGCTTACTAAAGATACTGACAAGATTTTGCACTATCAACCACCACTTTTACTGTGGTTACCCAAATAGTTTGGCTCCTCTTCCCCAGTAGGAAATAACTTAGGCTTAAATTTGAGTCATTCTGCTGGTTTCTACTCCAGAAAGCATAGTCTTTTCCTCATATGGTATGAATTGGATATTCCCTCCTAATGATTGGCAGGGCACGAAGAGTTCAATACAAGTACTGGTCCATAGAGACCTTGTCATTCACAGGTGCGACAGATGTGTGGCCCTAGGGACCTCTAGGGGGCAGGTGGGAAGAGGAGCACCCTAATCATACTATGGACAGCAGTGCTGCAGTTCTTCTTGTTTCTATGTTTAAATAGCATATTAACTGAGAAGACCCCAAACTGCCAACTGCCTCATGGGTGAACGTGTGATTCTTTTCATACACAGAGGGCCCTTTTTCAGTTCAGTGTTTGCATTTTAAATGAGTTCATTACTCTTAAAAGCCAAAGAATTTAGATGAGGACTCTCTGCTCAGTGTATTAAATATAATCCTATTCCACAAAAATTCATTGATTGTCAGGCATAGTGGTACATACATGTAATCCCTGTAATCTGGGAGTTGGAGGCAGGAGGACCATAAGTTTGAGCCCAGCCTTAGCAATTTAGCAACTCTGTGAGAACTTGTCTCAAAAAAAAAGAAAAAAAAAAAGAAAGAAACAGCTGAGGATGTAGCTCAACATGAAGGACCTGGGTTCAGTCCCTAGTATCAATAACAAAAAAAATCATTGACTACTTACTATCAATAAGTAATAAATTAGAAATATTATCAATTAGTAATATACTGGGGATACTCTGATTCAGAAAAAACTGCATACCTTAGAATCACCCAAAACCTTGTTAAAATAGGATGCTGGGCTCCATCTCCAGCATCTTTGATTCATCGCATCTGGGATGTGAAATATGCCATAAGTGGCATTTTCAACAAGTTTCCAGAGAATGCTGACATTACTGGTCTAGGAGCCATATGACTGCAGCCATAGAGAGTTAAAATATAGCCCTTATTGCACATAGTTTAAGATATGATACAGTTAATCTGAACACAGGATTGCTTGCCAATAATAGGCACTTAATGAATAATTGTAGAATGGGTGAATAAATGAATGAAAACATAATGAATACAGAGTAGGAGAATGTGGAAGGGGATATATTCTGATTAAAGACTGTGCCGTTTGAAGAACCATCAAGGTTGGGGCTATTTGCATCGCACTTTGAAGATCAAGTAGAATTTGTAGAGAGAAATAGCTGCCAAAAGGAGTTCCCAAGTTCAGAGGATAACACAGCAAAGGCACAAAGGAGAGTAGAGACACACGGCAGGAGTGAAGAGTAACCCAGGTGGGTATGCTAGATATTGCACAGGCCCATGCTTGAGCCTCGCCTACCCACCAAAAGCTACTCTGCTATGAGGCCTCCTTCTTTCACCTTTTTATAAAGCATCTTTTTTTTTTTTTTTTTTTTTTTTTTTTTTTCTTTTACTCTTTTTACTTCTCCTAACTGCCTGCACTGGGCAATATTATCCTTGAAGGGTAGGGCTTCTCAGAGGGCTTGCCATGGGCTATAACCTCATAGCTACAGTGATAATAAAACCATTAACAAAGACTTTTACCCTGCTTTATGGAATCATCTCCCAAATAAACTACCTGAATCTAGAATATAGATCCTAGATTCAGGTACCCAAACTTAGACATAGCCCTCACAGGAAATGCACAGCACAGTTGTAACCTACATTGCTTGAGGTAGTAGGTGACATTTCAAAAGCAATTGCCTTCAGCCACAGTGGACTTGGAAGTAGCAAAACAGAGTTTAGCTAGTTTCCCAAGAGACTACACAGGTATTTATTTCATTGAAGACAAAACAGTTTGTTTTCATTTGGATGGAGTGATAAATTTGCATCCTTAAAAGTGCCTCTTGATTTTTGTGACCTAGGTTTTATAATTTTATTTTATTTTATTTTATTTTTTTTTTTTTGTGGGTACCGGGGGGTCGACCTCAGGACCTTGGGCGCCTGCGTGCCCGTGCCGCTGAGCGATATCACCGGCCCCTTTTTCGTATGTGGGTTCCGGGAGTTGAACTCGGGCCCTCGCGCTTGCCGGGCAGGCGCTTAAGCCGCTGAGCCATCTCACCGGCCCGGTTTTATAATTTTAAATAAGAACTACTTCTAGGATAATCTGGAAGTTCTAAACAGTTATCCCTCAATGATATTGAAAATGAGTTTTATGGTGCTAGAAAATGACATATAAAAATACTGCATTAACCTTGAGTTTACAAACTGATTAACTCATGAGACAAAGACACTTATCCAACCACAGTGAAGCTCCAGGAACTAAAAGTTAAGTGAGTCTTCAGCTGGGGGGTTTTGGAAAGGCTCTCATAGATTTCATCTAGGATATACTCCAAGCTGAGTCAAGCTGGAAACCTGATTTTGTGAACCTATTTGGGCTTTTTTTTTTTTTTTTTTAATAAAACACAGGCATTTACCAGCAAGCAAACTCCATAACTCCCTTTCAAGAGAATGATAGCTGATGCTTTTAGTGGAGTGAAAATGAATGGTCCCCAGCATGAATATTTCATCATTCGCTCCTCAGGTGCCAGGAGATCAGCATACACAAATTACACTGCCAAGAAGAGCCTGCCCAGAGCTTTCAATGCAGGAGTTTCCAGAAAAGCACTTGAAATTCCAACCACCACATGATATGGTTTGAAGACAGCTGGAAACCTTGATAGGCATTTGAGGGTCTTAAAAAGCACTCTGAACTTCAGGTGTCTTTACTTTTTGCTAAAATCACTGAAGATGCTGACTGGGGAGCCACTTTACCTGCTCTTTCAGCCTGTACGCTGATTTGAATAAACTATCTCCTGAGGACCTAAATTCCTTCCTGTCTTGTTGATATTCTCAAAATTCTCAAAATTCTCCTCACCCACACAAGAATGAAAGAGCCCTTAATTTATGAATTAATAAGAATAAAAGACAGAAAATCTCAAGGTCACAGAATAAAAACTGGAATATATGGAAAAACAAGGTATAAGGAGGAAGAACACAAAACATCTTCCCTTTTCCTAAAGAACGCAATTCTCTCAATAGCACCTCTCTATCTAGTATTTGTGAAGAGTTTTATATTTGATAACACACTTTTGTATACATTATATCAATTGATCTTAATAACTATTTGCTAAAAAGAGACAGGGCAGATATCTTCATCCCCAGGTAAAGGATAACGGAACTGAGCTTCAAAAGGCTAACTTATTTGACCAGTCCTAATGTTCATTAGTGGTGAGACCGAAATTCAGGACTTCTGACCCAGTTAGTGACCATGGGCCAGAATATAGGATTTCTGACTCACAGTTTAGTGCTTTCTCCTCTAAGCTGCCTCTTCCAAGCCAAGTGACAGATGGGCCCTCACTCGGATACATTCCCCAGCAAGATGTCCTCATCTGTGGGCAAAATCAAGAGTTACCTCAAAGTGTGTTCTGCAAACCACTTCATGTTTATCTATCCTCTGAGAAGCAGCTGTTGGATCAGATTGGATCTTGCGTCTTCCATTCACTAATATATGGCTTTGGAAAAGTTATTCTACTTCAAATTGGGACTATACCAAACCAAAATCTTCAACACAGCATAGGAAACAACCAACAAAATGAAAAGGCAGCCTATGGATTAAAAGAATATATTTGCATATCATATATCTTATCAGGGGTTAGTATCCAAAATATATAGGAATTTATACAACTCAATGGCAAAAACCAACAACACCATTAAAGAATAAGCAAAAGACCTGAAAAAAAACACTTTAGCAAGAAAAACATAAAAATGGCCAACAGGTACATGAGAATTTGTTCAATATCACTAATAATCTGAGAAATGAAAATTAAAACTACAACGAGATATCATCTCATACCTGTCACATGGTTACTCTCAAAAAACAAGTGGTAACAAGTGTTGGCAAGGGTGTGAAGAAAAGGGAGGGGCCGGTGAGATGGCTCAGTGGCTTAAGCGCCTGCCTGGCAAGCGCGAGGGCCCGAGTTCGACTCCCGGAACCCACATACGAAAAAGGGGCCAGTGATATCACTCAGTGACACAGGCGCCTGCTGGTGCGCAAGGTCCTGAGGTCGACCCCCTGGTACCCACACACACACAAAAAAAAAAAAAAAAGAAAAGAAAAGGGAACACTTGTATACTGCTGGTGGGAGTGTAATCTGACATAACCATTATAGAAAACAGTATGGAGGTTCCTCAAAAAGTTAAAAATGGAACTATTATATGACCCAGCAATCCCTCTGCTAAATATATACTCAAAGGAAATGAAATCAGCACCTCATAGAGACATCTGCACTCTCACATTCATTGCAACATTATTCACAATAGCTACAATATGCAATCAACCTAAGTGTCTATGAATCAATGAATGGATTAATAATTGTAGTACACACACACACACACACACACACACACACAGAAATACTACTGTGGCTTTTAAAAGGCAATTCTGCCATTTGTGACAACATGGATGAACTTAGAGGACAGGACTTATGACAAGTGAAGCATGCCAAACATAGGAAGAATAATGCATAATCTCCCATATATGTGGACTCTAAACAAAAATTTTAAAGGTGCATACATAGAAACAGAGAGTAGAATAGATATTACCAGGTGCAGAGAGGGAGAAGAAATGGAAAGACTAAATCCAAGGGAAAACTTGCAGTCATGCAAGATGAATAAATTGAGATCTAATGTATGGCATGAGGACTACAGTTAATAATATTATCTTGTGCACTAAAAATTTGCTAACAGAGTAAAAAAGTTTGGCCTATTTAGCAAAATAATTATCAGAATCTTGAGACACAAAATTCTCATTTCTAAAAATCCAGGATACTGTAGTTACTCTTTAGGCATACTTTTAGCTCCAATCCTTGAAGGAATTTAGAGAATTAATAGCTTAGGCCCAAACTACAGCAGCTACAAAAACAAAAACCTATAAGTTAATATTTGCAAAGTGCTTAGAAATGTGCCTGGCAAATAACAAGTGCTGTTTAAGTGTTTGCTACATAATAAATAATAAATCTCTTCAGAAACTATGACTGCATTTCCAACAAACTGTTACTCAAGACTTCAAAATACTATGGTTTATTTTCCATGAGAAGAATTTGCCAATGGAAAATGAGGGTATATCCTATCCTGTACTTTGTTGAATAAGTTAGCAGTGTTCTGCATGGCCTACTTCATTTCCACATCCAGCCTGTCAGATCGGTGACAAGGTTTAATCTTATTAAGTTCTAGGAAATCCAACAACTTGCAGCTCTTAGATTACAAAATGTTCTTATCTAAAGACTTAGAAATGTTTATAACATACATATTTTGCTATTTTTCACGTTGATATAAGTTCAATAGACATAGTTTGTTTTTAGAGGACAGTGTGAACCTCCCCAGTGTTTATCTCACACCCTTCCCCACTGCATAGCAGAAATGTGATTCAGGGTAGTACTGACCTGACCCAAGCTCCAAAATGTATCTCAGTTGGTCAAGGCCAATTAATAAAATTATACCTCTTGCAAGAGTTATTGAGTTTAGAAAGTACATTAAGAGAGAAATAAAGACTTTTATATAAACAGTTGTGGGAAATTATGTTCTTCCTATCCCTAATATAAATGCAGAAGCACATACCCTGAGTTCTCGCTGGTGGCTAGCTTGTGACCACAGATATCTACCGTGGGGATGAACCCAACACACAAAGTAGGTAAAACAAAGAGAACTGCAGGGAAATAGATTTAACTATGCCCAAAGGCTGCTCTACCTCTGGATTTTCAGTTAATGAACCACAAATCTAATTTTTAATTAACTTGAACTGAAAACCATTTATTATTCAAATTTTGATAACAGAAATGTAGAATTGGCTGAATTGTGGTGAAAGAACAGTGAGCGTTTTCCTGTCTATAATGGGAAAATTGATAACCCCTTTTATTTAGATTATTTTAATACCCAATAAATCAGAAATAATCAATGATGTAATGCATAAAGAGAACTACTGTCTGCATCTCTGGTGGTTTCCTTCACAATATCTTTTAATAACTCTGACTTGCCAGGATGAAGAGAGAGAAATTTACATCAGCAAATCTTCCATACAATTCTGTTTTTCCACTGAAAAGAAATATAAATTGTTTATTAATGGAAGGTTAATCCCATTAATTTATATACACTCAATCAATATCTTTAAAATTCACTTTAATATCAAGTTAGTAATATTCCCATACCAGAAACATTCTGAACTGAATTGAGTTGTTTTTTGCCTGTGGCTAAGAGCAACTGTTTTCACTAATGAGGAGGATACAGTAAATTAAAAGTGGTGCTTAACTTTGAAAAACCACCCTGGTAGTGGCAGAAAAATGATAAAAAATCTAAAATCTGGTTTCCTCATCTAGTACTTTCTTGAGTGTACCATGTAAATGTTTAGAAAATTCTGAATAAGTTAGGTATTTCTGTGTAAAAAAAAATCAGTGTATTAAAATGATTATTATCTTAAATCTGAGGACTGGCTGGACTGGTTCTGCTTCAGGTAATAGATCTGCGGGGCTGCTTCACTTGTCTCTAGTCTTCCTGGGATAATAGGTTCACCAGAGAAATTTTTGTATAGACATGCAGCTCCCTGCCCCTAGCATGTACAAGAAACCTACAACTCTTCTGAGGCATATAGGCAAGTTACAAAATGAAAGAAAAAGCCTAGGATTCCAAGCAATTTCCTTATTCCCTAAAAATGAGTGGGAGCCCATATGTACTATCCTTGTGATAAGTTAATCGCCGTAGCTAACACTTAACTGAAACTTCTTTGCTTTTTGGGTTGTGGGGATGCAGTAGTGGCTGGTAAGATGCTTTTGAAGAAATTCATCAGAACAAACACCTCTGAACTAATGGATTTCCTCAAAGGGCATGACCTTCGCTTAACAATGCTAACACACTCACACAAACTTTTTTGGGAAATACTTTCAATGCCAATTCATTTCCTGTATGTACAAAAAAAAAATCTTATCAGTATATATTGTACAATACAACTTTTTAGAAAAAATAAAAAGCACCAGTTTAATTACCCAGTTTAATGAGCCATTTAGATTTGCAGGCTTTCCTATTAAACACTGGGCTTTTTCCAAAAACAAAAATGACCCATAAAGTCTTTTAACCACAGAGGAAATTTTCCTACCATGCCAAGAGCTAAGGAGGAAATTCGAAAAGAGGTTTCAAAATGTTTTCACTGGTGACAACATCAATTGCAACAAGTTTATTATCTCCCAAGATAAATATTTTGAAGTTGTCAATGCTCATTAGGAAGTATAACTTCTGGAATATGCGTGGTGTGTTTGATTATTTTTTTTGTTTGTTTAGGCACCACTCATTTTTTATTATCTTTGTAACACTTTATTTCAGAAAGAACTTAAAACAGTGTATAAAGAGACACTAAGACAAAAGGAAGAACAAAATGTAAGACTGAAGCAAAAGCAAGAATCCAAAAGAAAAACACATCGGAGACACAAATAGAGAAGGGAAAAGAGGTTGAAAATGCACATCAGCATGTGAACTTGTGACCTGCAACATGGCTGGCAGCCAATTGGAAAGGAAAAGCAGGTCAGCTACACAATTCACAATGTTGATAAGAAAAGAAGCAAATCAGCTGCTCAGGAAGAATGATGTAACCTATGGGGTTTACTTTTTCCCATTAGCTCATAGGCAGGCCAAGTCAAGCTTTTCCTCAGAAAATGGTTTTGAATTAATTCTATGTCACAGGTAACTGAATGAATGAGATCCCAAATCTGCTCCATGATGAATTACTCCATAGAATATCACTGCAATACTCATAGCTTTAAATACATCAGGGCATATGAAACAAGACACCTGCCTTTATCAAAATAAGATTTCAACAAAGAATGCCTAATTTCGAATAACACTAATTCTGCCAAGAAAAGAATTTGTAAATGCCCTCTATATTTATTTTATTAGATTGTATGTGGTTAGTAAGTAATAAATCATCAACATTTAAGGAACATCAGTGTTGACTATATTTATCCTAGAATGGTTAGTATGTTTCCTTTTTAAACTATATATTTAGCTAGTCGATTTTTTAAAGTTTCCAGTGTCTTATCACATTTCTTTGAAGATATCAGTTATACTCACACAAATGTTCAAAGAGCCTTGTACATGAATCATCTTTGCACATTGCTTATCATAATGGAATATTGCAATGTGCCTCAATGTCCTTCAATATTGAATGGTTAGGCAAGGTGTAGAACATCCTAGAAAGCCATGCACATACTAAAAAGAACAAGGTGGAGTCTTATGAGAGTCTTATAAGAGTCTTAATGGACTCTTATGAGAAGATTCTAAAATATATTTTCATTCTTTTTTAGTTTCCTTTATTATTCTGATCCTTTACATTCCATTATCTATTTTTTGATTCAGGTGACTTTCTCTTATAAAGTTAGTGTTTCCAAAGTGCTTAATAAGTCTTGGTGGTGCATGCATTCTTTATTTTGAGATTATCCATTAGTCTGAGAATACTGAATTTGTCATACTCATCGGGGTAGGAAGAGCATGTGCCATCTAGCAAGACAGGCCTGTAGCTTATTCACTTGGGTTTCTCCTTGTGTGATAACAGTTACTGGGACACTGCCCTTTCTCTCAGGCTCAAGTGATCACATTAATTGCTTCTAAGGCAGAGGAAAGGAGTCAGATATTTCTTCTGTTTGCTGAATGCACAGTTTGTTTATGAGAATGTTGCTGAGTCTCCTGGTTTCTCCTTCTATGGCACCTGAGAGCCCCTTCTTCCTCCTCTGTTGGCCTCTCCTGACTTTGAACCTGTCTTTGAGCTCCTATTTTGTGTAAAAAAATTACTTGTTCATTTCTTGGCTGTGGGTTTCCCATTCCAATGCAGTTTGAACTAACTATTTCTAGGATTTCTTGTAATACATGTCCATTTGGAAAATCCTCCTATGGATTTCCAGGATCGGTATAAATTTCTTTTTAAATACTATGCTTTGCTTTATATCATTTCTAGGAATTAGGAATGGGAATAGGAAGCAGCATATGCATGCTCCACAGGTACACCATGAAACAATGTTTAGCCCCTCTATAAAACTCTAGGACTTCCTAGGCTGCTAGACCAATAGAATGTATTCATGTAAGAGCATTTACATCCTTACAGTATTGATTTGTCTAATACGTAAGTAGGTATTTCTTTCTGTCCATATACATTCTCTGTAGAATATTATTCTGTTTATACATATCTTAATCTACTTTCTGTTGCTACAGAAAAATGCCTAGTACTTGGTCTTTATAAAAAAAAGTTTATTTAGCTCACAGATTTGGAGGCTAAAGTCCAAGACTGGGCTGCCTCATCTATTTGACCTCTGTTGAGATCCCCCTGGCTGTGCCTCTACACGCAGAGAAACAGGAAGGAAACCAGCCACACACAAAAGGAGCCAAAAGTGTAAGGTAGTCAAGTTTTATAACAGTCTGTTTTCATGAGACTTCCCCCAAACAAAAATGCTCCTTCCCAAGAAAAAAATTAATACCTCTTAAATGTATAATCCCTCCAACTAGGCCTACCTCTTAAAGGTTTCAGCACTTCTCAAAATTGCCACTCTGGTGTATTCTAGCACATGAATATTTTAAGGACAAACTCATATCATATCCACCCACAACAACATGAGTCTTGGACAGTTTTATTATTTATTCCTAAGTAGTTTATGCCTTTGTTGCTCTTATGGATGGGATCTACCTTGGCATTAAAAATTCTAACCAGTTCCTATTGGTATATTAGGAAAGCTATTGATTTTGATATATTCATTTTGTAACTGACCACCTTGTTCAGTGCTTTTATTTTTTCTAATAATTTTTCAATTGATTTTCCCAGAGTTGCCAGAGAGATGATCATGGCATGGTGTGTGATATTTGTATCACTATTTTCATTCCTATATTGTATGCAGTGGAGAATAGTGGAAGACAATATGAATCTCCATCAATAGGAAAATGAAAAATAAATAAGCTATTGTGCATACAGATGATGAAGAACTACACGATCTTTGAAAATAAACATATATGGAAAGACATCCACATCTAAAAAAGCAATATACAAGATAGCATAAATATTTTAACCTAATTTTACCAGTGTTACATAAAACTTTATTTTGTGCACGTGCAAAACTAAGAAAAAAGAAAAGATTGACAGCTACAAATCATATGGTTAAAATGGTTGTCTCCAGGGATTATTTTTCCTAAAAGACCTGCCATGATAATGTATTACTTTTGCAATAAGAGAACAATAAAAGGTTATTTTCAGATGTATGTTTTGGGGTGGCTTGTTATTATCCACTACTATCATTATCTGACACAAGCCACCCTCTCCGTGTGACCAGCCATGCCATTCTGACCTATAGAGCCAGGCTCTGTCAGGATATTAGTGAGTATTCTAGCCAAGTTGGGCTCTTCCATTGGAGTAAAGAACATCAGAGAAATTTTTAATGGAGGATTCTCCAGGACAATCATAGAACAGATGAGCTGGACAGAGTTCAAGCTGAGGAATCAGCTTATGAAGATTTACCATGAAGTTATATCCAATATAGAACAAGCCTAGCCAGGCTGATTTAAGCCAACATCATCAAGAACATTTAAACTGCGTGGTATAGTATGTACCAAGTGTGCTTCATGTAAATTATTCATGATAAGTTGGCACAGCCTGGTGCAAGTCTTAAAATTAAATTTTGATGGGAGAAGGTAAATAATTCTTAACTTTAGGGTAATTGCATTTGAAAAATTTCTGTGCTTTAAGAAATGTAGTTTATCATATGAGTAGAAATACACTAAGAGCTAAATGTCCATATTTTGGACATTTATTTCCACCTATGGCAAAAATTCTATAATATATATCTGAAAGGATCTCAGACAGTTAAATACATGCTTTTATTATAATTAAATTAAAATGAACATAGAAACACAGGATCTCATGTCTAGAAAGTACTTTCCTGGTTATTGAGTGGAGACAAAACCAGATGAAGCTAGCAACTTGTCTACAACAGCCTCACATCCAGGTAGTTAGAAAACGTCAAGAATTTTGCCATGGTAGAAAAAAATCCTTTTTTTCAATCTGAGGAATGTCAACAAGCATGTTGTAGGGAAAAGGAGACATGTTGATTGCATTGTTCCTAGAGCTTTATATAAAATATCTCTTTTCAACAAACCTCTAAGGTATTTGCCATTACCCCTGTCTGTAGTAGGAAAGAAAAATTGTTAACAAAAGAAAGATAAAGCCTGAGTATTATAAAAGCTTGGCCTATTATTTGACACAGCTTCTGCTACATCTCGCTGGCCTGCTGCTGTCCCTCTATGCCTCCTACCCACAAAAAGTGAAGACCTATTTACGTTTATTCCATCACAGGCTACATGTGTCTTTTTAACAATGGACAGTTCCATTTCCCTTCAAAATTATTTACTGTCTGCTGAGTACATAATTCTTTGTCAACACATTTTTACAGTAGTTGAAAATAACCAAGACCCAACTCAAATTTTCTTTTTGTTTCTTTTTTTTTATTGGTACATTTTAGATATATGTAATGATAACATTCATTATAGGGAATTTGTGCCTGTACAAGATATATCTTTTTTTTTTTTTTTTGTGGGTACCGGGGGGTCGCCCTCAGGACCTCGCACACCAACAGGCACCCGTGCCGCTGAGCGATATCACCGGCCCCTTTTTCGTATGTGGGATCCGGGAGTCGAACTCGGGCCCTCGTGCTTGCAAGGCAGGCGCTTACACCGCTGAGCCATCGCACCGGCCCAACAAGATATATCTTGCTGCTTCTTTTTTTCCCATTCCCCTCCCCTCCATTCAACCCTTCTTCCCCTCCTTATTTACAAAAGCTTCATTTCCATTTTTTCCTTCTATTTTCTTTTTTTTCTTGTCCTTTCTTTCCTTTCCTCTTCCTCCCTCCCTTTTTCCCCTTCTAATTTGAACATTTTCTTCCCATTTCCCAATATCTATTATACATTTTGGTCCTTATTTATACTTTCAGTTTCTCATATCAGAGAAACAATGCGGTATTTAAACATGTGTGTCTGATTTATTTCACTTAAGAGTATGGTCTCGGGGTGCATCCATTTACTTAGAAATGTCTTAAGTTTATTCTTCTTTATGGAAGAGTAGTACTCCATTGTATAAAAAAAACCCACATCTTCTTTATCCATTCATTGGTTTATGGGCATTTGGGCTGTTTCCAAGATTTCTAAAACTCAAACTTGCTAAAACAGAAGTATTATCTCATACAATACGAAGTCCAAAGATAAGTTGGACTCTGGTTTGACACGATAGACCAAATTTCACTGTAAAACACAGTTTTTTACTTTTCTCTCAGTTGTCATCTCTGCTGCCTTACTTTTTCCCTCATTTAGCCTCCATCATGGTTTCACAACAGCCATAGCTAATATAGGTATCACATCCACACTTGACAACATACATGCACGTATCTCTTCCTAATGAGCAAGAGAACTCTCACAGAAGCCCACAGCAGAATTCTCTTCATCTAGCGTAACTGAGTCACATGTTCATCTCTCTCAACCAGTCTCCAGCAAGAGACATGGGGCCTCTTTGATTGATTTGGACCAATTGAGATCCAATCTCAAGAACCGTAGTCTCCCTAAAATATGGGGGCATGTGGAGAAGACACAAGACTTGAACTAAATTTTGAGTGTTTCATAAGATAAAGAGGAAGGCAAGAGAAAAGTTGGTAAGGTACCCAACAATGCTAATCAATCAACATAAAGAAACAAGTCCAACATCACTCCAGCCAGACCAGTCCACTATTGTCCCCAGCATTTGTCTCCCAGATTTTCACGTCTGTATCCTCTTAGAATTAATTGCCTTATGGGAAATAGCCCACTTGCTACTTCTCAGAAATCTGAATTTTACCCAGTATTTTAGTCAGATCAATTGCACCTTCAGTTTATTAATCTCTCTCTTTCTGAGGGCAGCTTTCCTATGAGGCTAACTTGGCATCTCACCCACTGTTGATACTCTGCTGCCACAAAAGGAGCTGAATAACCAGTTGCTCCGAGAATGTTGACTTTCCTCCTGTGTTATTGTGGTGCCTTTAGCTCAATCATCCACATACTTGAGGTTTCTGGTTGCCTTTCCTCTTCTGGACTTACATGAAACATCGCATGGCAAATAAGACAGCCTGGCATCCCACAAAGCCAGCAAAAGGGCTGAATAATGTTATACAGAAGTGTCAGGGAGTTAACTGCCCATGACATGAATACAGATCAAAGGAGAAATAGGAGATGAGAGGCAGCTGACAGATAACACCCCTCTCCCATTCCTCTCATGGACTTTTCTCCACCAGAGTTTTTCCAAACAGACTAAGATGTCTTTTAAATGTACTAGCCAAGCAGTATAGGATGTTTTCTCACAGTGGATTGCAAAGTAAGAGCCGGTGAGGTAATACAACACCTCACACTACTTCACTTCATTCTTGACTTTCTCTTTCCTTCTCTCTCATGCTGTAGACTACTCCCACGTAAAACCTCAGTACTTCACCCTTGCCTCAGGCTCTGCTTTCTCAGAACTCAGCCTATGACAGACCTCACAGAGAGCTGTGAACATATTCCTCTCTGGACCACCAAACTTTTGCTCAGCCTGAAGTGGAATGTGAGACATTCTGACTTCGTCTTACAGGCAAAGCTTTATAAACAATGTAATAAAACTGACTAGACTATTCCAGGCCATTTTGGGAGGAAGATTTGATTTTGTTTAGGGACATATCAACAGCTTAATGTGTTAAACTGGATATTTACTTTCAAAATGTAATATTATTCTATAATACATAAAATCTAGACACCATAGAACATGACTTCCCAGCCAAAGTAAAATCCCAACTTCCTGAATGCATATTACTCCCTGACTGACTGATATGTAAACAAATCATTGAACAAATTACCTCATTCAAACAAAATTCAGAAATGCTTTGATTGTATAAATCATCTATCAGAACTCAGTAAGTTTTGACACTAGGGTATACAGAATTTTATAAGCTTCAGAAGAAAACTAAAAAAGTAAATTGGCAATGGATAATGACAAATAATCATTAAAATGATCATAGAGAGAATGTATTGAGTATGGAAAATTTGAATAAGATTAAGTAAAAAATATTTTGTAAAATTTTTGGCTGTAAATGAATGCATTTTACTTCTTCAGTGACATTGGGCTGCAGACCTGTTCACATAGAACGAGTGTCCTCACCTTTTTCTGAGTTTCCATTGCCCTATGACCTAGAGATTTACCCTGCATTACTGTGCTTATGTTCCTGCATTCCCATCTTCCTAAAACACTTTTTATTCTCTAGTTATCTGAAACCTACTTCCTGTCTTGCTTCTTTCAAGAGTCACAATGCACCACTAGACAAGGGTTGGCACACTACATCCCACGGACCAACTCTGGTTCACCCCTGTTTGTGTGTGTGTGTGTGTGTTTGTGTGTAATGTAGCACTTGTCAGTTAAGAATATTCTGTTGATGAACATCTGCAATTAATCTGGTAGTGGGGAACAATAACTTTGAATTCTAATTTGGCAAGAAATTATCCACCCCTCCTTCAACAACAAAACTCCATTTTTATTAGAACTGCATTGCCCAAAAATTGTACTCAATTATCATTAATATATTGGCTTGCCTCAAAAAATTGTATGGACATTTCTTTTCTTTCTTGATCTAAATACTTGCACAAGGTCCTCAATTTTGCTTTGGGACCCACAAAGCCTAAAATTTTACAGTGCCCTTTATGGAGAAAATATACTAACCACTGCTCCAGAATTAAGAAAATAAAAGCACCCAGAAAAATTTTCTATTTGGTATCTCGATTACACAGAGAAGGAAAGGGGCCTGCCTACAGCCCACTTCCCACCAGAATTACGACTGACCTTCCAAGCCTCCTATCATTCTGCTCCCCATGTCAGAGCTCAACAGCTGTTAAATGACTGAAAACAAACAAGATTTCTTAAAGAACATGAAAATCAGACAGCATGCTCAGTCTCCATCGAATACACCTTTCCCCTTCCACTTTTTGCTCCTTGTTTAATTTAATGGAAATCCAATGCTTAGATAAAATTCAAACCTCACTGCTTCTCCAGCAAGTGCTTGAGGATGTTATGTGAGAAGCAGCTGTGAAGAGGGAGTGAGATCAGTTAATGTGAGCAGAGCTAAAAACCTGAAAAGAATTCTACAGCCAAATAATGGCTTATTAAAAAGCCCTGGCAAGATTGAACCAGCTTGGCCGTTGGCTCTCACCTTTCTGCTTCCCTTTAAAACAGCTCAGTCGGAAAAAAAAAAAAAAAGAAGAAAGCTCAGTAAAACCAATCTACCTCTGCCTGGAGAACTGCCACTGCACACACACAACTCATCAGGGTACGTGTTTGCAATGGAACTCGATCCATCATATTTACAGAAAGGTAGGCAAAACTAACAGCATGCCTGCTGGTTTTACTTAAAATTGCCATTTTTTCAAAGAAACGTTTTAAAAACAATAGTCATTCTGTGTTTGAAGAGCCTTTTAATTTGTGTGATTTATATTTCAAAGGTCATCAGCTATATGAAAAGTGGTCAGAGCAGAGTTGGATGAGTGTGATTGAGAGCTAACAAATGCTGGGAAGTTTTCCCTCTGTGTTCATGCTTTATTCAAAAGAATATTAATTATAAATACTTTCTGAATATCTGCTGCTATAGCAATTGTGTTTGGGGAAATTAGAATTCCAACTCAGATGTTTTTAGTAACCCAAGTCAAGTACCCATATAAAGAGACAGAATATTGTTACAGCTAAAAACATGATTTTCTGAGCAAATATTTACAGATCACTTATAATCTAAAGCTTAGTAAAGAGACACGCAGCCTAGCATACTGGGCTTAATTTGTGCAGAATTTTTCAGAAATAATGTTGGGGGTTGGCTGGGGGGTTCTTGATTGGTTCTGGCTGTATTCTTTTCTTCTGCAGCCTGTTATGGATTATCATCTGTAACAATACATTGAGGACAAAGGCATGGTGGTCATGCCTACTGAGACTGTTTCTTGAAACAGCTTCTTTCCTTCCTATCAGCTTAATAAATTCTTCAAAGATAAATAATGTTCTCAATACACCACAAAAATTTTGTTAGTATTGACTTGAAAAAAATCAAAGATCCAAGAAGGTTTTGACAATTTAATAAATAAAAGCACCCTAAGTAAACATTGAAAGAAATGCATGCCTCACTGATGTATGGGAAAAAGGGAGAATGAAGAACCATGTAGAAAAGACATGGTTTCAGACAGCGCAGTAGAAGAGAAAAAAAAAAAAAGTATCTCACATTTGTCATTTTTCTACCTTTTCCTGATGCATCAGTTGATATTTCTTAACATTTTTTTGTTTTCAAAATAGTACTGTGAAAGGCAAAGAGTGAAAACCAATTTTGCCATCAAATAAGCTGGACCCAAATCCCAATGCTGCTACTAAGTCATTGTCTCATTACCTCAGTTTCCACAAGCATAAAATCACTATAAAAATAAGAACTTCCTCACGTGTATATTGTTAAAATTAAGTGAAATAATCTGTGTAAATTACTCACCCAGGTACTTTGCCCAGGTGGCTTTGATAGAGACTGTACAACATGTAACCAGACAGAGCAAGTGCAAGTCCAGTGTGGCACACCGTTAAGCCAATTGGCAGGCACGGAGATAAAACCCAGCAGGTTCTCATCTGCACTTCCAAGCATGTAGCTGAGAGTTAGGAGGGAGGTTAGAGGCTAATCTCAAATTGGACTGTACATCTGAATAATCTAAGAAAGTTTCTATTAAAAACATTCAAATTATTGGCCCCTGCTCTATATCGATCAAATTAGAATTTCTGGGATAAATCCCTTAAAGTAGTATTTTTAGAAGATATAGCCCAGGTGATTCAGGTAAGCAACCAGGTATGGGACCTTATGACTTAATCCTTTTCCTCTCACATAAATGAATCCTTTCTTAAACGTCCTGCTTCAACCTCTTCAGGGCACTTCTGTGCTCTCATACAACCACGATCACCTGTCATGTCACGTCTATGTTAAGACAGTAACTTTCTACGAAATACAAACATCTTCTAATTTCTGCATGCCCCTATGAGTCTTTAGTGTGGAACAACCCTTCTTATATAACTTCCTGAAATCTGAAAGAACCTAGTCATCAGGTCTGCACTACATTTTTTTCTTGTTCTTTCAAATAGTTCTTCTAGAACATGGTTTCTAAACCAACGCACCATCATCCTCATCTTCATAGATGCTCAATTTAATATTTCTCCATGAAAGGTCATACTACAAAGCAATAGAATTCCGTGTGGCCTAGTTAGCACAAATGATAATTTTTATGGTTTCCTACTAAGCAATGTAGTGTTTGATTAATTATTTTCTATCTTTTGACACATATCTAATATTGTTCAGATTGAAGTCTACTGCAATCATAGATGCTTTTTAGAAATTGCTGCCATACTATATTTTCCTTATTTTTTATAACTATGTTTAACTTTAGGAACGAATTTAGGACCATGTTTTCCCTACTCTCAAATTTCCTTTTGAAAACTTAAACTCTTCAATCTAACCTATTGAGATGATCCATATAGAATTTTTATTATAATCAACATTTGCATTATTCTTCCTTGCTTTTAGTCATCTCACTCATTCATTGGCTTAAAAATGTTTTGTAAGACCAGGGGTGAAGACTGTAAAATTCTACTACCACAGAGACCTCTAAAAGAAATTCCAGCTGGAGAGCCTCCTTGTATCTATCAACCTCATAACGGCATCTGGAAATAAACCGAGGTTAGACTCAGTTGTTTTCACCTTGAAGCATTCAAACAAGACTGTGGATCTTGTCTCTCCTAAAGGTATATAAACAATGTAATAATCTATGTTAGAATTTTGCGAGGTTGTACATGTCAAGATTACCAGTTTATATCAAAGCGAGTTTTGCTTTGTGAGAATATGGGAAGTATTTGAGTGTTTCTATTTTTCTGAAACTTCTTTTCAAGTCCTCAGAGGTTATTGACAATGATACAGACTTGGAAATCACATTTCTAAATTCTGATAGCATTTTAAAGGGACGATTATTTCTATTCACCAGTATTGAATTATTTTAGATGTATTGAATCTTATTTTACTGACCTCGTGTACTTAGTACACAATACAACCTTGTTTTGGGTTGTCTTTTCCACTGGGGAAAAAAAATGTTTTCCTTTTATAGACAATGAAACAAAATAGGAATGGTGAGTTATCTCTTCTTTCCATCATGCTAACACAAATTTCTCGTTCAGGCTGCAGGATCGATACTTCCTCCCATGTACCTCTTTGGTATCTTTTGTTCCAAACAAAACTGAAATGGCTGTCTGAGTCATCGTAAATCTGGGGATTTCCTTACTCTTAATGGCATTATGCCGTGCTTTCAAATTCAAACTTGATCATTTGACATTTGAGACCAGATAATTTTTGTTAGTGAGTGAGGGGCTGTTCAGAACACAGAATATGCTTCATAGCATCTCTGGCCTCTGCCAACCACCCCCCTGTTACGTGACATATTTTTGTGAGGTTCCCAAATATCACACCAACATCTATAGTTCTTAAAAACTTTCTCTGGAATTTGACATCTTCCTTATTTCATTTGCAAAGCTTCCATTTTTATTCCATGTCCCCCCCAAAGTTGAACAAAGCTGCTCAATTTGCAATATTAATGTGAGAATAGTGAAATCATGAGATAATACTCAGAAGCTCTTAATGCTTCTCATTGCAATGTCCACAATGATTCTGGGAATGGAAGAGACTAACCCGTTTGCCTTGGGCTGTTCCTTGCAAACATTTTCTCAGAATACTGATTTATACCCGTGGTAATTTTTTTAGTCCTCGTACTCGTAGTTATTTCTAGTTACTTCTCCAACAAAGTTTTTCTTCTACCCCTTTAACTAGAACATTAGATGTACTTTTCAGTGGTTTGTCCTTGTAATAAAGTCAACTGAGCAAAACCCAGAGGGGAGGATTCTTTCAACTGTCTTTTGGAAAGAAAGAAAACAATCCACAAAAAGAAAATCAACAATGTTCCTTTAGAAATAGCCTGCTGTGGCAAAACAGAATGCACAAAAAAGGAACAATTTTGTGATTCAAAGGGAATGCAAAAGTCAGAACTTCTGCCAGCACAGAAGGACAGAGGTGCACAACACTGAGAGGGAAAGGTTACCAGGCTCTCTCTACGCACAAAGAGTTTCTTGTGTCCCCTTGCAGGGAAGACAGGCTAGGGAGGTTTTGTATGTCTTTCACATCTAAATTCAGAGGAACCCCCTCTTTGTGGCACCATAATCCCAATGTTATAAAAGTGCTCCACACAAATTCTTCCCCAGATAATTCTTGAGAAATTTCCTGGGTCAATCCCAAAGTTGTTTTATACCTGCCAGTGGCCACAGGGCTAATGGCTTTCAATATGTAGTGTATATAAAATTATCATGAAAATGTATTTTAAATGTAGCATCCTGGACTTGTCCACCAGAGCTTTGTTATTTGTGAACTGGGGCCCAGCAACTCACATTTTTAATAAGAAATACAGGTGATTCTGTTGCATTGTTCAGAATCACCATCCTGGGTATTTCTGAGTGAAACTGAGAATTGAAAAAGTGGGGTTATTTGATCACAAAATTTATTTTGTGATGGCGTTCAGTATTTCTTTCTTCAAAGACAGATTTGTCAGATAGATAATATAAAATACTGTTACTAGAGCTTTATGCAAACTTCCAGAAAAAGAAGAAACATATATAAAATGACCTATTGCTCACTGGAAAATTTGTGCTTAGCAAGAATATTGTTGGACTATTAAGGCTTAGTTTACATATATTTAAAGATTTATTCTCTCAAAAATAAAGCCGGCCACAAGTGCATATTTTGGATCCCCTAATAAGCCAGGCGATTTGAATATCTGCTTGGACACACAAATGTCTTGTTAACATTCCCCATAAACATCTGTCCATCTGCGAGCCATGCGAGACAGCTATCCCCTCTGCAGACCTACAGCGGAAGCTGATCCATAGCTATGCTCACAGCAAACCACAAACAAGAGGCACCTCCCACTTCTGATTAGGCATTCTGTGTCGAAACAAGATACTTCTAGGTTGTCTACCTCAAATAGGTGGCTGAATTTCATTTCTGTAAAAATCCATTTCCAAGTCCTAGAGACAATTCTATACGAGCAGGTTTTCTCATGTCCAAGGTTTGCAGGGCAGAAAGCATCAAGGAGAGATCAAAATAACATCATCTCTATTCTGAGCCCAAACTGGCATTGCTTTTACTCCTGTTCTACATAAATAAGTAAGAAACAGGAACAAGAATTTTTTTCTTTTATGAAGAAATAATATACAGAAATATAAGTATACGAATTATAAGCAATCAGTTGGATGAATTTTCACTGAGTTGAACAGACCTGTCTCACCAACCTCCAGACCAGCACACAAAATGTCACATCATTTCAGAAACCTCCTTCCATATTTTTTAATCACTGCATCTCCCAGTTAGGGATAAGGGAATAGCATTGCCTTTTTTGAAGTTTCTACAAATAAAATAATGTTATATGCCTGGTACTCTATACCTGGTACACTTCAGAATAAGAATACTGAAATAAATTTTAATATATTAATGTTCTTCTGGTGCACTCTAATCTCCCACAATACTGTCATTAATCAAACACTTGCAAAGTGGTCAGCAAAATAAACTGATCTGTCTCCTGAGAGGTTTTAGCAACAACTTACAACATGAGAGTGGCTGATCTTCCCTATGGAAACCATTTCTGCCTTTCCATCAGACAAACTCACCTCAAATACCTACTACGTACCAAACTCCATTAGGCTTTCATTCTACATTCTACATTTTCTACATTAGTACTATGGGATAAGAAAGACACGGCCCATATCCAGAAAAAACTTAGAATGAATCTGGAGAGGTCAGTATACTAAAAAAGACATAAAGCTCAAGGCATGTGTGTATGTATTTATGGTACTACACCATGTGGTCTGCACAACTCGAGAAAAGAACCAGAAGGTGCTACTTGAGTTACAGACCATGATTGCTTAAGTTAAAGACTAATTGTGAAGCACATTATGGAGGAAAAAGCCTGGTTCAGGCTTGTTGCCAAAGACAGCTTTGTGTTCCATCTTTTTGCTGCAAAAGTTGTGTTATTCATGACTCTAGGGTAGGAGTAGGCTGCTCTGCCAAGAGCTCAGGTTTGAGCAAGACTAAGCATGCACGAAATGGAACATCGGGCCTAAAGGTAGGTTCTTTGGTCAAAAGGAAAAAAAAAGAGTAATGGAGGCCAACATTTGAGAATCAGTGATGGCTTCCTCTGAGGCATTTTTTTTTCCCTTAGGGAAACTCAGCAATTCTTTATGAAGTCAGAGTACTTGAGCTCAGGACAGAAGTTCAATAATGAGCCTTCTGTCTTGCCAGTAGCACTCATTGCCAGACAAGAGTTCATTCTACAACGTACCAAAAAGTTCTGATAGTTGGCATGGGTCAAAAAATAAACTGATAATAAAATATTATTGATTGGGTAGCAGGAACTCGTCCAGGCATTTATCTGTTAGCTAGAATCCTCACTATATCCTAAAAGGAAAATATGGGCAAACTAAGGCTCAGATTAAATGGTTCATAAAAGAGATAGCCTGGATTTGAGCCCAGGTGAATCTAAGTACGAAAATCACCTGGAAGGCAGGTTGACTTCTTTAGACAGGTATGCTAACATTGATCACAATGGTCCAGTATGGTTGATAATTGGATGGTATCTTATATCTCATAAATTGTGTATTTTGTATTGTTCTTAATAACCCCACAAATTGACTTATTTCCTTTTGATCCTCAAAATGACCTTGCTGAGTAAGTGAAACCAGACTTGGCCATGTCTCAGAGGTCACCTAGTTTGTCAGTGGGAGGACATAATCAAAGCCCATGTCTTCTGGTCTTTTGACTGATATTGTTTCCATGAAATGGAAAAGCATAACCTCAGGACTTCTTCATCAATGTGGAAGATAATTCATAATATGGTGCTAGAGTGATGTGAAATACAAGTCTAAGATACAGTCACTGATGAAACACAATTATAACACAGCTGCCAAAAATGCCCTTCTTCAAAGAGACCCAAGGAGCAAGACTCAAACAGTCCTAGCAATTATTTATTTCATCAAAATCCCAGCCTTATTTGGCAGCATAGAATTTTCTACATAAATGATTTTGCCTGCATCTGTTTGAGAATAAGAGAGACAGAGGAAGGTTAAATATTCAAGTGATGCTACAAAATGCACTACTGTGGATGCTTCTGAACATCCAGTCTGCTGCTTTAGGGGTACCCGGCTACCCAGAATAAAAGACAATAAGCTTGAAAAGAAACAGGCTGTTCCCAAGCCCTCAGGCTCGCTGCCTGAAACAATTAGACAACACAGCAAGAAGATTTAAATACTCGGTTGCCAACCTCACTCTGGAGGAAGCTTGAGTTGGGCAGCCTTACCAAGATCCTCAAATGTAATAAATGAGTCAGGCTCCCCAGGCCACTGATGAGCCAAAGAAATGGAGCTCTTCAGAGGATGCTTTTGAACCAGAGAGCCCCCGATACCTCAGAGATTCATAAACACGGTTTCCAAGCACGATGACGACGAGCGATCATCTAAGTCAAATAAATATATGTCTTTGAGGATTCTCATGCACCCAGTTCCCAACAGACTTCATCTCCCTGTTAAAGGTCTCTCTTCTATTAGGCAACATTATGTTCTTCTCAATCCCCTGCAATAGCTTCTAACCACATTGCACATTGGTACTCGACCTCTCTCCGTTCGATGTGCTTTAGATTCCAAAAGTCAGCGTATTTTTTCAGAACTACCCCCAGACTACTAGAAGGAAAAAGCTGAAGCTCCTGAAAATTCAGCAGACCCCTAGAGGAGCCCTATGACTGAACAAGTGTCAGAGCATGAAAATCCCACCCCCTTGTCCTGGATCCCCAAATCAGTCTGTTCGTTCCTATAATTCCATAAAGATTTCCATTAAACAATTTCTTTTTCTTTCCTTTATCCTTGTAAACATGAGGGTTCAAACCCAGTCCACGGAAACAGCTCGAGAACAAAGAAAATGTAATTCTCTATGTCACACTTTGAGAAAATTAGCTACAGTAAGTCTCACCCCCGCCCACCTTCTTCAGTTACACAGAAGTCCCCAGGAGCATCATGTGTGCAAAGAGATAGTGGGAAAGGTATTGGAGAAGGATCTGTACCTGCAGTTTCTAACATTATTAGTCAGAATGCTTCCTGACTGAAGGAGTATGTGGAAAGAGACGGGTACAAATTTGTACTGCAATAAAAATTTGTGTTTGAGTGTGAAAAAGATTTGCAAGCAAGCGAATTTTCACTATAAAGAAGCTCTGAAAAAATGAAGATAAAAACAAAGTATGAATGAGGTAGAAAATTAGGGTCAAAAGTCAAAAAAGGCAAGTCACTTTTTCCTATAGAAATATTTTTTAAAATATGGTCCTTGGTCCAGCAACATCAGCTGGACTTTGTAAACATGAGGGCTCAAACCCAGCTGGGAACTTGTTAGAAATGTAAATCTTTGCCCCCACCCAGACCTCTTAGGCTGTGAGCCCAGCAATCTATGTTTTAGAAAATCCTCCAGGTAATTTAGATGAACCCTGAAGTTCGAATCACTAGTCTAAGTTATAAATCTCACAGAAACTCAACCACTACCAAATGGTTACCTGTTACCATTCTGTAAATACTAGGTGCTCTGAGAATAAATGGTTGAAGCTTTGTGAGGCTGTTACTGATCTGTTGCTATTGATCTGTTGATTTTGAGTCTTAAAAAGAAAGGTAAAGGTCCCCACATCTAGATTCATCACTGCCTAGTACATTAATTAGGGACAGGGTAGTCCTCATCTTGGCCATCAATGGTGCAATTATTGCCTGGGGTTCATGCCTCCTGTAAACACTTTGTCATATTATCTAGAAAGGTCTTCCAAAGATGAAATGTTTCCTGTTTGGAAGAGAGGGCTCTCCAACTGGTTCCAGCTGCTGTCTTTGTTTCTTAATTTGCTTCTCAGAAATTGTTGGGAGACAGGATCAAGGTAATGGAGAGGATAACAAGAGGAGACATAGTCATGGACAAGGGCCAGATTCCACTCTCTGGTACAGAATCTTTGCCAACTTTGGATACAGGAGTGGAACAGGAACCACCAAGAAATTTTTTCAACCAGCACACCTGCACTGAAATCACCCTGGTAGGGTCCTGAAAAAAATCATAGCACATCCAAAGAATAGGAACCAAATTATGTAGAAGCACTAATATGCACCAGTGTACAAAACATTAAAGAATATATAAAATAAAACTGAAATAAGGAAAATAAATATAATAGTGGAGAATCAAGATTAAAGTTCTCCAAGTAGAATTTCCAAGAGACCTCATATGAGTGAGTAACCTCTCTGTACTTTCTTTTCCTCCTCTTTATTTTTTTTTTTTTTTTTTTTTTTTTTTTTTTTGTGGGTACCGGGGGGACGACCTCAGGACCTCGCGCACCAGCAGGCGCCCGTGCCACTGAGCGATATCACCGGCCCCTTTTTTGTATGTGGGTTCCGGGAGTTGAACTCGGGCCTTCGCGCTTGCAAGGCAGGCGCTTAAGCCGCTGAGCCGTCTCACCGGCCCTTTTCCTCCTCTTTAAAAAGAATGAGTCAGCTCAATGACTTCCAAAGCCAATTCCAGTTCTAGAACTCTTTGCAAATCCTTCAGGACACCCTAGATCTCCCTTCCCCTAGCTGTACTGAGCTCCTGTGGTTCTAATAACCACTTCTTAATTTCTGGGTAGATTTTCCTGCTGATTCTCCCAGGATAAAACTTTTGTGGATTAAAACAATTTTCAAAGTCTCTCTCTTTGAATAGGGTGTGCGATTGATGTCCTTAAAGATAGTAACCAGGTCAAACACATTCGAGAGAAATGTATTTTAGCTATGGAAGAAGGAAAAGGAAGAGAGTTTAATAAATAGTAAGAAATATTGGTTCAATAAAACTAATATTCTCTGCCTTATCTTTTTTTTTTTTTTTTTTTGTGGGTACCGGGGGGTCGACCTCAGGACCTCGTGCGCCAGCAGGCACCCGTGCCGCTGAGCGATATCACTGGCCCCTTTTTCGTATGTGGGATCCGGGAGTCGAACTCGGGCCCTTGCGCTTGCAAGGCAGGCGCTTACGCCGCTGAGCCATCTCACCGGCCCCTGCCTTATCTTAATATGAATTACACTTTCTATTTTTCACACCTGGCTCCCTTTACTCTATTTATCTCCTATCGCTTACCTCTCACCATTTTTCGTTTGTATGAATAAACCCCCACAAGAATCATACAGGGTAGGTACCATCATTATCTCCACCTTATAGGAAAGAAACTAGGTTTAGGGACATAAATTAACATTACCAAAAGGACACAGAGGCAGAGTTGAACTGAAAACAAGGAATGGCTGAATCCAGAGCCAGGTGATTAAATACTTAAGTATGTTGCACTGCTCGCATTTTATTTTTAAATTGTTAATTTAAAGTAAGTCCGAGTTTTAGGAAGCCTTTAAAAGGCTTTACTTATTCCTTAATGTGACCTTTGTAGGGTGCTGTATATTCCTTCAAGCAGAGGAATCCCAGCGGTTAATTTGAAGAGTATCCTTTGTATCCCACAGGACCACAAGGGTTAAACCAAGTTTGGCCTCTGACATCAGGGTCTCGGGATTCGTCATCAGAACCTGAATCCTAGACCAAATTCTATTCTCCTCCAGCTCTGCAGCATTGAGAAAGTCACTTGACATCTCTAGGCCTTTGTCTACCCATAAATTAAGATAAGATTCCTTCACGAAGGACAAAAACCTCCGATTTTTCTTCTATCACCTGAATCTTCAGGGAGATTGGTTGATTTGCAACTCAGGCTGTTTATCTTTGCAGAACAAACTGTAGTAAAGTTATACACGTAATCAGGTCTTAGTAGTAGGCACCTGGAAGTTGTGTTCTCCAACAATAAAGACTTTTCTCAACCTTAAAATTCTACATTTACATACTGCATATTGTAAGTAGGTTTTGTTTTTGTTTCTTTTATAGCACCTCCCACAAGTGGGAAAATTATAGAATACATTTAACTGATTATGCCATTATTGTTTAAATGTAGAGCAATCACCTTCTTCCACTTCAGTATCTATCCTTAGCTGACTTACTGCTCTGAATCTCATGTCTTCATAAGTTTTTACTTTTTCTTGCTTAAACCATCAATGGAAGGGACCCAATATCTCGTGGAAAAATCTCCTTTCCTCTATTCACTTTCTCCACCTTTCCAGAAACAAACAGTTCAGAACAAAGGATACAATTACTCATCCCATCTCTTCTCTGGATCATCTTTGCTAGCTCTCTGTGGCTGCTTACTTTACTAATATTTGTTGTTGTTCATAAATTATTTTTTTGACTGCAGAATGAGGAGGGATGGGCAGGCAAATCAGATTTATTCTTGGGTTTGAACTTTAGCAAGGAAATTATATTGTTGGTGTAACCACCAGGAGTAAAATTACTCTTCTTATTTTTTCCTTACAGGTTCAAAAGGTAAACCCAGAGTATGTAAAAATACATATCAGCTGGGCATTTGTAATGAATCTCTCGTCCCACTCCCTCAGTAAACATGTTCCAGTTCAATTCAGTTGTCAAGTCCTATAAGATTAATAGCCCTTTAAAAGAGTACAGTAATCATCTTACCCACCTAACTCAATGAATTTCCCCCAGTGGGAATTTTGACTCTTGAAGCTGAATCACGGTCTTACAAATCATGGAGACAGAAGAAAACTTCAGAGCTGTTCTAGGTCATCTTCATATCTACATTGAACAAAGTTCACTGAGAGAAAACAATGTGATTTTAAAACCTTTGTAAAACCTCGGTCTCTTTTAGTAATACAGTGCTGAATTTTTGTAGATTAATACAAGAAAATCACATATTTTTTGCATAGAAAGGGTTCTGTCTACCTGATTTTTAATATAATTTAAGTCCTAAAGATGAAATTTGTACTCTGATCCTTTCAGAATCTTTTAAAGAACTGGAAACTTAATACCTTGAAAATAAATTGCTTACATAAAATGTGGGCATCTCTAAAACAAGGGTATTATTGGCATAGTCAGGCAATAGCATTCAGAGAAATTAATTCATGCTGCCAGGAATATACTGAAATAACTGCACATTAGCAAAGAGAATTTCAAAACTAACTGATACATTGTGTTACTCTGGAATCCTATTTGCAAGCATCACACTCTGGTTGATTTAATCAGAAAACGAATGACTTGAAATTCTATTCGCTGCTTGAAGAGTTGAGTCACTCAGAAGATTAGAAAGTGAGCAGGAATAGGGAGGCTAGATAGCACCCTGACCGGTGCAGAGTTATAACTCAGGGCTGAAACTATCCAATAGGTCTCTGCTGCTGATGTCTTTGAAACCCAGACCAACAGTCTACAAGTGTCTATCAGTGGTCCTAGACCCCAGACGTTACTTCTGTACCCTCTGCCCCTGGCTTTTATGAAATGAACATTTCTTCCTTAGCTGCCACCACCAGAATAAATGGGATAGATTATCCACTGTTTCCACTTCTTTGCATTTCTAGCTCCCAATTTACATATGTAGGTGGGCAGACTGGTCAGCTTTTGATTAAGTGCCTAACAAAAGAGGCTGTGAAAGCAACTCTCTGGCCATTGTTATTTCTATAAAATGAGGAAGAATCCATTTCCCACCAGGATGCATAGCTATGGAGAAAAGGTTAGGTTAAGCTAGGAGATGATGCAATATGAAGAGCCCCTTAAATTTTAATAGCTTCACACGATTTTTCTTTTTCTCTCTTTACTTTTTATTTTTCTCAGTCACACCTTCTATCTGTAACAAATTAACTGGGAGCTCTGCTCTGTATCATTTTCTCTTTCTCATTCTAGAACATAGACTAAGAAAATTACATTGAGGTGGAGCACTGAAGATCATCCCAGCGGTTACGAAACGTGCTTCTAACTAGAAGATACATGTTGCTCCTGCTTTACACTAGTGGCCAAAGCAAGCTTCTAGCCACACCCAAACTCTAGGAGAAAGGAGGAGTATACAGGAGCCAATCCTACCAAATGATCAAAAAGGAGAAAAAAATTCGGCAGCACTAATGAACAGTATATGCTGAATTCTCAAATATATGAGAAGGATTCAGAAATTAAGCAGGCAAAAATTGACATATATATATATATATATATATATATATATATATATATATATTACATATCATAATATTAGTAGCTAACATTTTTCTAATAGCTACCATATTCCAGGCGCTGTTATCAAATTTCTTTACATACCTCATCTCATTGAATTGACACTGTGAACTAGATTTTACTATTATTTCCAAAATTGATGAGGAAATCAAGGCTTAAAGAGATTATGTGACTTGCACAAGGTCACACATCAGAGAATATAAGAGCCAAGATTTCAATCCATTAATATTGAGACCTATCAACTGAAGACAAAAAAAAAATACAAGTATTTTCCTAAATGAACAATAGTTATAAAAAGTGCCATCTAAGATGGCTGAAGGGTCATGGGAGAAGTGAGGTTTATATTCTTCTGCTTGCCACCCCCGGTCTCACTATCCTTTCAGTTCCCTCTCTCCTCTCTTTTTGCTCCTTGCTCTCACTCACCTTTGTGCCTAACTCAAGTCCCTTTTATGGAAGTTTTAACCATGAACTGTGTAGCAAAAACACCTGGATCAGAAGCCAGAAGTCCTGGGTTCTAAGCAACCTGCCACCACTCTGACTACCCATCTTCTCAACGGTAAAGTGAGTGTAATATTCATAAACTAGAAATAAAATACATTTAAAGAAAGTACTTTAAAAAAAAGTGTTATATTCCAAGAAGTTGAAGAAGCATTATTTTGGGATGAGTTTCCCCAGACTTCACATAAATACCTATAAAGAAGATGAAATACCTATAAAGAAGATGAAATTCTCATCACTTGTCTCATATATATACATGACTTCAAAGGCATAACCCAATTTTCCATGGAGATACTAGCCTGTCTGAAAATACCCAAAATGGTAGTTATTTCAAAGAATATCAAATTGCCGTGGGCCTGAATCATTGTGGTTGTGCTTTTCAGTGTGCACATCTGTCCTGCAGCCACTCCTCTGGTATTCCTGGTGTGTATTTATTTGGGAAAAGGAGATAGGTGGAAGGCATCACTTGCACATTTCTCTGCTGTCCTTTCCTCTCGGTGTTACTTTCCCTTCCTGACTTCCTCTGCAATCTGTTCCTTTAACTAGTAAAACTTTCAAATGAGAACATTCCGTTTCCTACTTTTATATTTATAGCTCTGGCTCTTAGTTTGAAAAGCGAACACTGGTTTATATTTCTCTTTTAAACAGTAAAAGAAAAGACAATAACATTCACTTGCATGAATTTATAGTATTTCCTTCTCAGAGCCCCTTAATACAAAACAAAAAGAAAAAAAGAAGTTCTTTCTCAGCTGAAAACCTCCCCAGGAGGGAATGCAATCTGCACATTTAGTGACTTGAGGGAGAAAAACCTCACAGCTGGCATCCTGCACACCTCACTGGTAAAGCCTGAGAAATGAGGGCCATATACACACATTTGGTTAATTAAAAAGTTAAAGCTTCTATTTTACAGAATCCATACAACTATTTCTCATCTTTTTCTGCATTTTGAATATATGCTCTTTTCCTGAATATTTATAATTTGATGCTTCAGAAAAAGCAACAATATAAAACCTCTTTTAAATGTCTCCAACACTCAATGCTAATGCCATTTTCTCTTTCAAGACTAAAAGTATATATTTCAGGTTTTATAGAGCTTATTGTTGTTAGAGAAGACAATATAAGTCAACTTCTCATTAAAATGATATATGTGCCACAATAAAAAATAACTTTTAATGATCAACACTGACTGCAGAAATGATTCATCATTTCCATGAGTTTTAAGACAAGAAACTAAGGAAACTAGAAAAATTATGTAACACGTATTTGATCAATAGTAGATTGGGCTATTTCCACAAGGATGGAAGAAACCTCAGAAGGTTTCTCTGTGTTTCATTAGGGGAGGTAATACATTTTCTTTTTTTTTTTTTTTTTTTTTTTGTGGGTACTGGGGGTCAACCTCCGCTGAGCGATATCACTGGCCCTTTTTATGTATGTGGGTTCCAGGAGTCGAACTCAGGACCTCGCGCTTGCCAGGCAGGCGCTTATGCCGCTGAGCCATCTCACCGGCCCTACATTTTCTTTTTGTGTAAGCCAATTTAAATGTGGGACCCTCATTACTTACAATAGCATCCAGATGTGTAATATAGTATACTGAATTACAAGCAACAAAATCCAACTCTGGCTCATATACCCAAAAGGAAATGTATTAAACACATATCTGAGAGGTTATAGGACTGATTACAGTTTGGACATCAGGCTTGAAAGCTAGCAGAAACCTAGGAAATGATAGAGAGATGTGATTTAGAAAGCGATAAGAGTGCTACTAGATATAGTCTTAATTAACTGCCCCCCCCCATTTTGGGGTACTTCACTTACCTCACATGTGTACCATTGAGATATGCAGGGAACTGGAAAGAACAGAAAAAATCAGATTCATTCTCATAATAAGAAATGAGCGGCCTCACTCCAAAAGAATGTAAGGCAAGTAAACTCCCAAAGAAGTTGGAGTACTAAGAGGAATTGGGATGGTTGCTGGGTAAATTAGAATGACAAAGGATCTACCAAAAGAGCAGCACGCAGCCTTTAAAGTTAGACTCCATTTACTAAGTATGTGACTTTGGACAAATCACTTCCTGGCTCTCCAAATTTCAGTTTTGCAGTCTATAAAATGATAATGATTATGATGATGAAATGATTTTCTGCTTTGTCAAATTCTTCCAAGGGTCAAATAAAATAATGCATACAAAACCCTTCAGGACAGAAGCCACTGCGAAGTAGCTATGGACTATCATTATCAGCAACTCCAATTTCCAGATTTCCAGAGGAGAGACTGAAGACATCTGCAGAAACAGCCTCTTTTCTAATCTTAAAATCGCTCCTTTAAAACTCATCACTTCAACAGCACTGTCCTGAAGGATGCCCTGGGGGAAAACTCAATCTAGAGCCCTCTGAAAGCCTCAGTCCCAGGATTGGTCTAAGACAGACCCCATCCTGCTTTGCAGTCAAGAATCAAATACCCACTGGCAGTCTGCCTACCTAAGCAAAGTGCATGTGGGCTTTCAGGAAAGAGTGAAGGGCTATTAATGAGACTGGGCAATGTCTTGTAGCTCAGATGCAATATTTATCTCAGCAAATTCCACTCTTACAGACTGGCTCCTTATTCTTCGAGAGGGTACTTGGGGGTCTCAGAGCTATGAGGTTTCTGCTTGCAGAGCAGCAAATTCCTCTGTCCTTCTCACTAAAGGAGGATCTTGGGAAGGACTTCCAAGTTTTCACTGGCATCAGGGACTGCTCGGGATCTGGGCAACAATGGATCATTATATGGAGCAATACCTTCCTCCGATTAGAATCACCTATGTTGTACAAGTGTTGAAACTGCTATATACTTCAGAAGTTCTTAGCACTGCCAACTGTACCCAAACCAATACTCAACACTGTGTAAGAATTTGTTGGATAAATTAACATACTTTCTTCCAGCTCGTTCTTCTATGTCTTGTTTTTATATTTTCGTGAGGGTATTCCAATTGAGGGTTTTATAAAGATATGCTTACATAATACTTATAGCACTTTTTCCATGGTTCCATAGTCTTTGAACCAAATTTAATTATAGAAACTTCTGAGTGGATATTACACAATTTATTTAGCCATTTACTTATTGGTGGAAATTTACACTGTTGCTAAGCTTTAAACAGTTTCTGCATAACAAATAACAGTGTAATTAACAGTGCATTGGAATATTCTATATTATCAAGTAATATTTTGGTGAGCATATTTCCTTTAGCATACAACCATGTTTTGTCACATCTATAAGAATTTTTAATATATTCTTCTCCTAAATGTCAAAATAAACTTAGATTTCATTCGAGACAACAGTTAGACTGAACCTTATGCGTCCTGTGTTTTCTCTCCACCCTTCTGAAGGAGGCAGCAGTAGCACAGTCTGCTAAATCTGTTTGTGTGATTATAGTTAAGGCCAATGATTGATTTTTCTTTTTTTTCAGAAGACACACAACAGTCGTCTCCTAGTCTAGGTTCTAGCTGTAACCAAATCACCAGTCTTAAAGGATTGGTCTTGACATTAACTCATTTAAAAACAGTACTTATCTTTTACATCTCGAAGGGAAAAAATTGTGTTATGATGACTCATTTTTGAAAACCACCACCACCACGAACAGAAATCTGTTAGCTGAGTCCCATGATTCTTTATAGTATAAGAACATTGTGTTACATCGTGACAAATAGCTGATAAACTAAGTAAAGTCTCTTCTATACCATTTTGGAAATATATTTCCTCTACTTTTGATTCTTAAATTTGGATATTCACTGGATAAAAAGGTAAACAGCTAAAAGAATGATGTAGAACTTTCGATTTCAGACACTTCATACTCATGGGTCTTGTGATAGTTTTCTGAGCTTTATTATGAAGACAACCTAAAATTTCTCATGATTTAGTAAAATGAAAAACTGAAGTGGGAAAAGAAAATAGATGTTGCAATTAGAATGAGGAAGATGGGTTTGAAAGCCCTGGCTTTGTATTCTCAAACACCTAGCTAGTTTGGGATGTAAGAGAAAAAATATTTCTACTCTATCTTTATTCCTTAGAGAAGAAAAAAAAAACAAAACTCAAAATCATGCTGTTAAAAAAAGGAAGGGCTGTATTTAAGTTTTTATTCACCTTGCTTCTGAATTTTCAATTCTATCTACTTGATAAAATTTTTCTTAAGACACTTTGAACCTAGGTGTTCTAGGTGTATCAGAAACTGGTATCATAAACAGTTTGTTTGCTTAGTGTTTTTTTCACCCTTAGCTTTATAAAGTGAAAATCAAATGCAGCTCCACCTGCTTTCCCTGCTAATTCAGAAGGGGTAAAGAATGCATCTGTCAAGTTATAGGTATATGTCAGATACACGAGCATGTACAGCAAGAAACTTGGGAACCTAACTTAGTCTCTGACAATCAAAAGTGACACTCAGCCCTAGAAAAACGACTTTGTTCAATATGGGGAATGTGCCCTCATTAGTCCACAAACCGTGCAAGAACTTACTCATTGGATTCGTCCATTTTTCTGTCACTAGGACATAATACCCAACACCGCAATTTAAAGGAGGAAAGGTTTAATTTGGATCTGTGTTTCAGGGGATTCATTCTGTAGTCAGCTGGCTTCAAAGCAGAAATATCATGGTGAAAGGGCATGGTGGAGAAAGACGCTTAGTTCATGGTGCCTAGAAGTAGACCAGGGAAATACGTAGTACCAGGGAAGAAGGGGAGAGGGACCAGATATAGGCCCCAAGGTTATACCTCCATGACTCACAGAGGCACACCCAGAAATGTGTTTTACTAATCCCCTAGGAAGTTTCCAAGCCAATCAAGTTAAGAATTTAGATTAACTGTAACACTCAGCCACCAAGCAAAAGTGGACCCAGCAACCTGTCTCAGACAGCTCTCTGGGCTCACCACATGAACTGTGATATATTACCAAAAGAACCTGTTGTGGCTTGTGTCTAGATGTCTACCCAAAGCTTCATGCAGTCATGGGTGGGGCTTTTTCAGAGGTGGCTGGATCTAGTGTGTGATACCGGGATTAAGAGTGTGTGATTACTAAATCAGCCCACTGATTGGTTTGGCACCACCCTAATCCCAGTAGCCTAGATGGAACATAAAAGGGGCAGAAAGAAGGTGCTAAGGCCCTTGCTTGCTCTCACCTGCCTTCTTGCCATGGACTGTTTCTCCTCTGCGACGGTCTTCTGCAATGCCACCCTGTCATGGAGCCAACCGACTATGAACCGAAACTTCTATGAAGCCAAATAAAGCTTTCCTCCTTTAACTGAGTGTTGGCTATTTTGTCTCAGCAATAAGAAAAGTAACTAACACAGAACTGAATCCATTTATCAAAATAAGTGAGAATGAACATTTTGTAATAATTCATCCATTATTATTTCCACTCTACCAAATATATAGCATTTGGGAACTTATAATGTCACAAAGGGCACATTCCATGCTCAAAATCTAGCAGACTGATGACAGCATTTTCTAACCCTTTCAAAAAAGCACTAAGCTACCTCAACATTTTGCTTCCAACTAGTGAAATAGAATAAACAGATAAGTTTGGGCTATTTTTACTGGTGAAAATCAGAGAATAGGACATCTAGGAACACTTTTTTTTAAAAGCTTTCTACTAAGTTATGGTGTCACCAATCTAATTGCATCTCAAATTTTCTTATAACTTTTATTTACAAACAACACAAATTAACTACTGAAGCAGGTGGTAAGTTTACATTCTCTTTTTCTCTCAATTTTCTTCCTCTTGTTTTTTAAATTATTGTCTGAAGAAATTTTTTTTTTTTTTTATTTTAAAGAGAAGAAAAAACAAAACAAATCAAAAGAAGAACAAATTTTCAAACAAACATAATAGGAGGGTAACAATGGTTAATACATTACGTATTACTATCTTTAAGTTAGTTATTCAGGACACCAGACATTAGCATTCAATTGTCCAAACATTATTGGCACAAACCTTACTCTTCAATGAACTAAGTAAAAATGGTAGTGTATCTATCTTAACCATCTTATATATATATATATACAGTTTTTTTCCCTTTCCCTTCTTTCTTTTCCCTATTCCAGTCTCTCTTTCCTTTTGACCAGTTTCTTTTTGATTCACCATGTCTATTGTACATTTTGGATCTTATTTACTCTTTCAGTTTCTCATACTAGAGAGATAATACGATGCTTACACATGTGCTTCTGGTTTATTTCACTTATGAGTATTTTCTCGAGTTGCATCCATTTACCTATAAAAGTCTCCAGTTTATCCTTCTTTATGGCTGAATAGTACTCCATTGTATAAAAATACCACATCTTTCTTATCCATTCCTCAGTTGATGGGCATTTGGGTTGTTTCCAAGATCTGGCTATTACAAATTGTGCTGCTATAAACATGGGTGCACATATATCGCTGTGGTACGATGTTTTTAATTCTTCTGGGAAGATGCCCAGAAGGGGAATAGCTGGGTCAAATGGGACCTCCAACCCTAGTTTTCTGAGGAATCTCCACACTGACTTCCACAGTGGCTGTACCAGTCGACACTCCCACCAACAGTGAAGAAGGGTTCCTTTTTCCCCACAGCCCCTCCAGCATTTGTTATTAGTTGATTTCTTAATAGTAGCCATTCTTTCTGGGGTGAGATGGTATCTCAGTGTTGTTTTAATTTGCATCTCTCGAATGACTAGTGATGTTGCACATTTTTTTGTATATTTATTTGCCATTAGTATTTCTTCATCTGAGAAATGTGTATTCATCTCAGATGCCCATTTTTGGAGTGGGTCTTTAAATTTGGGAGGTCTGATTTTTTTGAGTTCTTTATATGTTCTCGATAGTAATCCTTTGTCTGAGGAACAGCTGGCAAACATTTTTTCCCACATTGTGGGTTGTCTCTTCACTCTGTTGGTGGTTTCTCTTGCTGTGCAAAAGCTTTTTAATAAGATGAGATCCCAGTTATTGATTCTTTGGGATAGTTCCCGTGCGGTTGAGTTTTTATTCATAAAGTCTTTGCCTACACCAATGTCTCCAAGGGTTTTATCTATCCTACCTTCCAGCAGATTTAATGTTTCTGTTTTAATATTTAGATCTCTGATCCATTTTGAATTTAGTTTAGTGCATGGTGAAAGATATGGATCTAGTTTTAATCTTCGGCATGTGTAGAGCCAGTTTTTCCAGCACCATTTATTAAAGAGGCTATCTTTCTTCCAGCGAATGTGTTTGGCACCTTTGTCAAAGATAAGGTGGCTTAGTATGTCTGGGGTTGTTTCAGCATCTTCTAATCTGTTCCATTGATCTTCAGGTCTGTTTTTTTGCCAGTACCACACTGTTTTTATCACAGTAGCTTTATAGTATAATTTCAAGTCGGGGATAGTGATGCCCCCTGCCTTGCCTTTGTTGCCCAGAATTGCCTTTGCTATTCTAGGTCTCTTCTGATTCCAAATGAATTTTAGGATTGTTTTCTCTAATTCTGTGAGATATGCTGTTGGAATTTTGATTGGAATTGCATTAAATCTGTATAACAATTTTGGAAGTATGGCCATTTTCACTATATTGGTTCTTCCTATCCAGGAGCAAGGGATATCTTTCCATTTTCTGATATCCTCTTCAATCTCCTTTTTCAGAGTACTGTAGTTTTCAGTATAGAGGTCTTTTACATCCTTCGTGAGGTTGATTCCTAGGTATTTCATTTTTTTGGATGTTATTGTGAAAGGTATTGTTTCCCTAATTTCTCTTTCAGTAAGTTTGTTATTTGTGTACAGGAAGGCTATTGACTTTTGAGTATTGACTTTGTATCCAGCTACACTACTGAATTTGGTTATTAAATCTAGCAGTTTTTTAGTGGAGTTTTTGGGGTCTTCTGTGTAGAGTATCATGTCATCTGCAAATAATGATAATTTAACTTCTTCCTTTCCAATCATTATTCCTTTTATTTCTTTCTCTTGTCTAATCGCTCTGGCTAAAGTTTCCAGAACTATGTTGAATAAGAGTGGGGACAGTGGACATCCTTGTCTTGTTCCTGATTTTAGAGGGAAGGCTTTCAGTTTTTGGCCATTTAGTATAATATTGGCTATTGGTTTGTCATAGATAGCTTTTACCAGATTGAGATAAAGACCCTCTATTCCAATTTTCTGTAGGGTTTTTATCATGAAAAGGTGCTGGACTTTGTCAAAAGCTTTTTCTGCATCTATTGAGATGATCATGTGATTTTTGTCTTTGGTTCTGTTAATATGCTGTATTACATTTATTGATTTACGTATGTTGAACCATCCCTGCATCCCTGGGATGAATCCAACTTGGTCATGGTGTATAATCTTCTTGATGATTTGTTGGATTCTGTTTGCCAGTATCTTATTAAGGATTTTTGCATCTATGTTCATTAGGGAGATTGGCCTGTAGTTCTCTTTCTTAGTTGGGTCCTTCTCTGGTTTTGGTATCAGGGTAATGCTTGCTTCCAGGAATGAATTTGGGAGTATTGCTTCCCTTTCAATTTCATTGAAAAGTTTGAGAAGTAGGGGCGTTAGGTCTTCTCTAAATTTCTTGTAGAATTCGGCAGTGAATCCATCAGGGCCTGGGCTTTTCTTTGTTGGGAGGTTTTTAATTACATCTTCAATTTCATTGGCTGATATTGGTTTATTTAGGATTTTTAAATCTTCTTGATTCAGCTTTGGTAATTCATACGAATCTAGGAATCTGTCCATTTCTTCTGCATTTTCCATCTTAGTAGAATATAAATTTTCAAAATAGGTATAGATGATCTTCTGGATTTCTGCAGGGTCTGTCGTGATATCACCCTTTTCATTTTCAATTGCATGGATTTGAGTCTTTTCTTTTCTTTTTTTAATAAGGTTGGATAAGGGTTTGTCAATCTTATTTATTCTTTCAAAGAACCAACTTTTTGCTTCATTCATTCTTTGTATTGTTTTTTTATTCTCCAATACGTTAATTTCTGCTCTGATCTTTATAATTTCCTCCCTTGTACGGGCTTTTGGCTTAACCTGCTCTTCTTTTTCTAGAAGCTCGAGGTTCACCCTTAAGTTGTTTATTTGCGCTTGCTCTATTTTCCTGATATAAGTGTTTAATGCTATAAATTTCCCTCTTAGGACTGCTTTCATTGTATCCCATAAGTTCCGGTATGTTGTACTGTCATTATCATTCAGTTGTAGAAAGTGACTAATTTCTTCTTTAATTTCATCTGTGACCCATTGGTTGTTCAGGAGGATGCTGTTTAATTTCCATGTGTTTAGGGAGTTTTTGTGGGATCTTTTGCCATTGATTTCCAATTTCATTGCACTATGGTCTGATAATATGCATGGGATAATTTCAATTCCTTTGCATTTACTTAAGCAGGTTTTATGAGCTAGTATGTGGTCTATTTTGGAGAACGTCCCATGTGCAGCTGAGAAAAATGTGTATTCTGATGTTGTGGGATGGAACACTCTGTAGACATCTACTAAGTCCATTTGTTCAAAAGTTTGGTTCAGTTCTACTATTTCATTATTGATTTTCTGTCCAGTTGATCTATCTTTTTGTGACAGTGGAGTATTGAGATCTCCCAATATAATTGTATTAGTGCTTATTTGATTTTTCATGTCCTTTAGTACTTGTTTTATATAGCTGGGTGCATTGGTATTTGATGCATATATATTTATGATCGTTATCTCTTCCTCTTGGATTGTTCCCTTTACAAGGATGTAATGACCGTCTTTATCTCTCTGAATCCTTCTTGGCTTGAAGTTCACTTTGTCTGCAAAAAGAATAGCTACCCCTGCTTTTTTCTGGGTTCCTGTGGCATGGAGTATTGTTTTCCATCCTTTGACTTTCAGTCTATGAATTTCTTTCTGAATTAAATGTGTTTCTTGTATACAGCATATTGTTGGATCTTGCTTCTTGATCCATTTCGCCAGTCTGTGCCTTTTGATTGGTGAATTGAGACCGTTAACATTGATGGTTAAAACTGATATGTATTGACTTGTCATGATATTTTCCTGTTGTTGGTTCCCACTCTTTGTTTTTCCGCTTTCTGGCTATTTAATTATTTGCCCTGCCTGGTGGATTCCTTCTGTTGGGGTTCCTATCTCTTTCTAGAATGTCCTTCAGAACGTTTTGGAGTGCTGGTTTGGTGGTCATAAATTTTCTCAGATGTTCTTTGTCATGAAAGTATTTTATTTCTCCATCAATTTTGAAAGATAGTTTTGCAGGGTACATCAGTCTGGGCTGAAAATTATTTTCCTTTAGAGCTTGCAATACATCATTCCAAGCTCTTCTTGAATTGAGGGTTTGTGCTGAAAAGTCAGCTGTGATTCTGATGGGTTTTCCTTCATAGGTGATTTGTCTCTTCTCCCTAACAGCTTTTAAGATTCTGCCCTTCTGTTGAATTTCTGGGATCTTGACTATAATATGTCTGGCTGAAGTTTTTTTTTGATCATGTCTAGTTGGTGTTCTAAAAGCTTCACTTATAGGGGTGTCAAATTCCTTTTCTCTTCCAGGAAAGTTCTCCCTGATTATGTCTTTGAACAAGGTTTTAATGTCGTTGATGCTATCTCCTGCTTTTTCATTTATTCCAATTATTCTTAAGTTGTTTATCTTTGAGTCATCTAGCAGCTGCTGAATTGATTTTTCATGGTCCCTTGCTATTTTTAAGAATTTTTCCATTTCATGATCACTAATTGCAAGCCTGTCTTCTATATCTGAAATCCTGTCCTCGCATTGGCTTATTCTGCTACAAATACTTTCAATGGAATTTTTTATCTCTTGGATATCTGCTTGAATCTGCCTTATAGATTCCATTTCTTTCCTATGCTGAGCATTCATGGTTTCTATAGTTTTCTTAAGTTCATCTATTTTTTTGTCTGTATCAGCTATAGTGTCCTTAAGCATGGTCTTCATTGTAGACATTATCTCTGCAGTTATCTGTGATATTATTTCTGTTTTAATTTTTTCCAGAACCTCATTCAGTTGCTTTGTTGTTACCACTTCAGATAGGCCAGGTGGGTGGCTTTCGGATTGTCCCACCTCGTTGCTCCCTAGGTTTGCCTTTGGTGAATTGGATGTGTGTGGTTGCATCTTGTTTAAGTGTCGTCTCATTTTTTCTTTCTTTAATTCCTGGGGTGATGTTTGCAAATTACCTATAGTAGGTTACTTTATTGCTAGTGTTTAAGATCTTTAGAAGATGACTACTTCTCTGCAGTATCTTCCAAGTGGAGCTTGCTTTTAGGTTTTGAGCTTTCTGCCAGATCCTACCTCTTCAATTCGTTGGGTATGCGAAGTTGCTACCTGTTTGGCCCAGTCCTTGATTCTTTGGTACTGTGCCACTGTATTTTCTGTGTCCCTTAGTCAATCTCAATCATGAAATATCAGGAAGGAAAGATGTTTAGAACAATTATTTCACATTTGGCTATAATGTTAACTAAAGCATCAAACACAGCCTAAAAAATGACAGACTGAGCTAACCAGTTATTTACCACTTTTAGCTGTATAGAGTTGCGGTTATATAACAAAATCTAAAACACACCAGAAAAATTATATGCAGTATACAAGTCCTATGTATGTCAATTTTTCCTTGAGGAGTTTAAATTTAAGATGAGTTAAGGAGGAAATAGAGTATTGGGAGAAGAGGAAGGAATTAGATGTAAGGTTAGAGGACCAAGAGGGATCCCACTAAAATTGGGACACTAGTGCAGAGGACAGGTGGTAAAAAGAGAAGGAAGGGATAAAAGGAAGAACAGATCACAACCACAATCACAAAGAAGTTAGAGGCGCTGTTTACACTCATATAAAAAACCAGAGAGAATAATGAAGGAAAGAGCAAATACACATACAGAAACAAAAACAAAGATAAAAACAATAAAACAGACAGATCAAAAATAAAACCCCACCAAAAAACAAAACAAAACAAAACAAAAACAAAAAAACCCTTCGCCAGAACAAAAAAACAAATCAGTGAGAAAAAAAATAAAAATAAAAATAAAAAATAAAAATAAAAATAAAAAATATAAAAAGAATCAGTTCCAGGTGTTGACTCTGCTGTAGGTAGATACCCTGTGGTGAGAGAGTCCTGTTCTGTGCAGGTCCGTCCCAGTAAGCCAGGAGCGCCCTCTGGCGGGTGGTGAGCAGAGGCGCATACTTTCAGGCAGAGACCAGTCTAGCTCGCCTCCGCTCTCGCCGCCCTTTCACGATCCCTGGGCCTGAGAGGCGCAGCGCGCTGTCTGGAGCGCGGGTTCCCTGCACTGGTTCCCGCCGCTCTGGTTTTTCGCCACGCCCCCCACAATGGCGCCGGGCCAGTCGCTCTCTGGCGCGGGACAGATGTGGCTGAGAGTCCAGTCTCGTTCGCCTGCTGACCTCAGCACACTTTCGTGGGCTCAATTGAGAGGCCCTGTGCTGCCCTGTCCGGAGCACAAGTTCCCAGAGCAGTTTCCGAGCCGCTCTGAGTTTCGCCACACCCCCCACAATGGCGCCCGGCCGGTCGCTCTCTGGCGCGGGGCAGCTGTGGCTGAGAGACACTCACCGCCGGTCAGCGCCGTTCTCCGCCGCTCCCCTGCCCCGCCGCTGTCTCAGGATCCTCCGTGGGGGCTCCCTGGGCGCCAGCTGCCACCGTGTGTCCGTAGAATTGAGCCTCCGCCGGCGCTCCAACTCCCGGGATATTAGAAGGTGCACGCGCGCGGTCTGCTCCTTCTTTCCTTCTTCTTTGTTGGAAGTCACCCGTCACTGGTGCCGGGGGTCCCAGATTGCGCTTCAGAACTTTTCTGGGTTTCGGGGAGGCATCTCCCCCCCTCCTGCGCTTTCTGGGTCGCTATATTCCCGTGTTCCAATGGTAACTTTTAGAGAGAGTTTTGCTGCCTGCTTCTTACTCATCCGCCATCTTGAGGTCTCTGAAGAAGAAATTTTTTAAGGAGTAAGAGAGACAGTGCCTGATTTATTGAGAAACTGAAGCAAGAGAGGTAATTAAAAATTAGTCATGTAAGAAGGTCTCAGCAAGGTGGAAACATATGAGCTGATGTCTACATGATAAGAGAGAGCCAGCACTGTGTCTGGAATATTCAACAGCCAGTTCAAAGGCCATGAACTCAGCAGCTCTGAAGGTGCAGAAAAAAGGGTTCTGTGTTCAGAATATGGTAAGCAAGAGGAGAGCCTGGGCAGTTAAAGAGGTTGAGACATGCTGGACATGGTCAGAGCTCACCTCTTATTCTTAGAGCAATTGACAACTCATTTGGAGCATTTTAGGTAGGAGAGTGACAGATCCATTTTATATTTTAATAGATCACTGATGCATTGAGAATGGTTTTAGAGAGACAGGAATAGTCCTGGGGAAGTCAGTCAGGAAGCTACTGAAACAGTGGAGCTCATGTGAGAGCTCCTGGTGGCTTGTACAAGGGAGGTAACTATGGACATGAAGAGAAGTAGCTGATTTCAAATATTCTTTGGAGAGAGCTAAATGAAACTTTCTAGGATTTACTGCAATGTGAGAAGAGCGAGTAATAAGGAATGCCTCCTGGGGTTTTCACTTTAGCCTATAGGTAGGTAGACAGTAGTACTCTACAATAAGACAGGGAACCAGATAACTGAGAGGCTAAATATCCAGTCAAGAGTTCTGATTTAGGGCTGGTGAGATGGCTCAGTGGCATAAGCGCCTGCCTGGCAAGCACGAGGTCCTGAGTTTGACTCCCGGTACCCACATACGAAAAAAGGGCCTGTGATATTGCTCAGCAGCATGGGCGTCTGCTAGTGTGCAAGGTCCTGAGTTCGACTCCCGGTACCCACATAAAAAAAAGAAAAAGAGTTCTGATTTAATCGTGCTAAGTTTTAGGGGCCTATTAGTAGATACAGGTATTCAATAAGCAGGAGATATGTCAATCTGGAGCTCAGGAAAGGTTAGGCAAAATATACAGGTTGTACAACATATACTACATAGTATGTGATAGATATATATTTAAAGTCACAAGAATAGACGAGGTCACTTAAGAATAGATATACATAATTGGGAAACTATAATTGTTGTAAGAGAATCCAAAGGAGAAGATAAAAGAAGGAAACTGCATATAGTGGCCAGTGTATAGTATCACATAAACCAAGGAAACAAAATGTTTGAGGAAGGCAAGCAGAGCAACTGCATTCAAATGTTTAGAAAAGTTGAGGACAGCAAATAACCATAGATTTAGTAATAAGAGATCACCTGTGACTTTTAAAGAGCAGTTCCAGAGGACTCTTAGGAAAAGAGGATTAATAATAGTCAGTTAAGGAGGCTGGGCAGGGGAGAAAGAAACAATGATAATGCCTTATCAACTTCTTCAGTACATTTGAGTGTGAAAGACAACACAGATGTGGTACTATGCAGAGAGGACCCACAGTCTGAAGGTATTTTGTTGTTGCTATTATTTGGAGCTGGGAAATAAGTTTTGTACATTCACAGGATGAATTCAGTAGATCAGAAAACACTAGTTATGAGGGGAATAGACAGGGGCTGGAAAGGAAGTGACATCTTTAGAATGTGAGAGGGTGGGACCCAGGTCACAGTGGAGGAAGTGCCCTATGAGAGGAGCAATGTTATGGTTTGGATCTAGAATGTCCCCCAAGAGACTCAGGTGTTCAGAGGTGGGATTTTTGAAGGTGGCTGAATCATGGGAGTACTATAGCTGAATGTAATATTAGGCGTTGGGGCCTGATCAGAAGAAGCGGGTCACTGGTGACATAATCTGGAAGGGTGTATCTTCTTCCCTGGCTCCTCCCTTCTCTCTCTGCTCCCTGGCCACCCATGTGTTCAGCTTTTCATTCACCGTGCCCCTCTGCCATGCCATTTCTGCCTTGGAGCCAGCAAACATGAAATGTAACTGTGAGCCTAAAATAAACCCATTTGCCTTTAAATTGGGGGTGTTGGATATTGTGTCTCAGTGATGAGAAAAGTGACTAAGGCAAGTAGGGAAGGGAGAGAACTCATGATCGCAACTCCAAAGAGATGGAACGCCAGCAGGTAGCCTAGACTGATTCAACCTATAAAACATGAATACCCTAAAATATTTGTGGGGATTCAAAGAATCTGACCACTACATCATTTTCCCTCATCAAATCTCCACTTTCTTTTACTTCTATTCCTTATCAATTTTCTTTTTTTTTTTTTTTTTTTTTTTTTTTTTTTTGAGATAGGGTCTCTCTGTGTAGTTCAGACTGGCCTTACACTCACTATGTAGCCCAGGCTAGCCTCGAAATCACAGCAATCCTCCTGCCTCAACCACCCAAGGGCTGGGATTACAGATGTGAACCACCACACCCAGCCCTCATCAATTTTAAGAGTATAAGTGAATACCATCTTCTTCAGAAATCCATGAGTTCTTTAGAAATTCATGTATCTGCCTCAGCCTTAATGAATTTCTTCTTTGAATTCTAAAGTTCTATGCAATTTGCAGTTGGCACTATATTATGTGTTAGTTTGGTCTCTGGGTGCTTCTTATCTTAGGTCTTGTTTGCACAATTGAAACAGAACTTCATGAGGCCACCGAATATATGTTTTTATATATTACTGAATGTATATTTTAATGTCTGGTCTTCTCTGGTATTGAACTGCAGACGAAGATGCTGTTGTGTCTCTGTACTTCCTGATCCCTCATGGATTACAGTGAATGTAAGCAGAAGGAATCAGGGCAGGGATTGTAGAAGAGAATTTCCAGGGAATATTCATCATCATCATATCAGTAACTCCAAACTCTGGCCAATATAGGGTGAAGTAAATCCTGCAGGAGTAAGTGGAATAAACAACAATGCATTGAAACCCTTTCCACTCCTAGTTGTTCTTTGTTATTGTTGGTTTTTGTTCATTTTGCTTTGCTTTTGTTTTTGTTTAGTACCTGTTGATGGCGAATTGTACCAAAATACTTCTGGGATAAAAATTCATTCTAATGTCATCGCTCATGCTAATTTCTGTGTTTACTGAAGAAATAACACTCAGTACTGAAACACATAATCATTAGTTTCATTTTTGCAGTTCGTCATTATTTTTCAAATTATATAACAGGATAAACTAACACAGACCTGCCCAAATCTCAATTTACATACTTCCAAGTGAAGGATTTTTTTTTAATGAATTAAAAAAAAACTGATTAGATGTCATTGTCATTTCCAGTGAAGGAAATTAAATTTAAATTCTCAGTATCCCCATTATATTACTGTTAAATTATAAATGTTCTGTTAAATAATTTATAGGTCCATGATATTGGGAGGTACTGAAATTACATCTCATACATCCTTTCCTGCTCCTTATGTTATCTCTTTGCCAGTGATAGTAAACATTTTGGAAAATCAATGAGAACAGCCGGTTGCAGCAGGCCTGCCGTACGTTTGCCACCTTATTCATGACTCGTTATTTTCCATTTGAATTTAAATTATGTTAGATTCAACTGAATCTGTGATGGAGATGATTGATATGAAAAATCAGCTGTGTACTGATAATGGTTTCATGCCTCTTTGGCTAGTGGGCATTTCTATAAGAACAAATTACTCCAAAAAATAAAGGAACAAAGTACCCAAAAAGGATGGAGTGGTTGATTTTCATTAGCAGTTCCAAATTGCAACAAAAATGTTAAAAATCCATGAATATGAACAAAAAGCTCAATTGCTGATAAATTAGAAACTGGGGGGTTAAAAATTGTTTCTAATAATATAAAATGCTTGCCTGAGCTCCATTCTCTGATTCCCTGTTCGTCCGACCACCACATTCCCCATTCTCCTCATTATGTTTATTGGGTTCTTCTAGTAGTTTGTGCTTAAAAAATGAACTCATGTCTACACTACCAACCAATATACACTATGCTTTGTCTCATTCACAGGATGGGTGGGGGCAAGAAAATGATAAGAAGGGCTGGCAAGGAGGACAGAGTGAAACGGCAGTCATTTAGAAGTTATTAACTCCAGTGTAGAAAAGCCAAAGGTTATCACATGGAACATTCTGCAGAACATAGAAGTGAAAGGGAAAATGCTATTGTTCCTTGTAGTAACTTCTCCTGTTTTAAATTATTTGCATCCCCGAGAAGTACTACTTCATAGGCAAGAAATAGCAATGGTCTTTTAGGCCCAGCTACAGGTTAACTTAATGCTCTTAAAATTATCTTAGTTGAAAATGTCACTTTAGCTTTTCTTAAATTACTTTTCATCTCTCTTATCATTTCTCCTACTCCCTAGCCCCACTTCTACCAAATCTCTCTCCTAATGAACTAGAAAAAAATACCAGAAATGTCCTCAAGAAAATTTCCTCAAGGAAATCTACTCCATAGGAGAATTGATCAATATTTTTACCATTTTGGTGTTTTTAAGGAGTATGTCTAGGAAAGAAATTTTCCCTTTCTTTGAATTTTTGTGATCATAAGATAGAGTATTTTTAATGTAGTTGGGTTCACCAAAGGTACAGAGCACATTTCTAAATTGGTTTAGGATTACTGCATCTTATATCTGCTCTAATTCCCTCAGAGACACAATTTCCAATTAACAGTGCAAAGCTTGACAAATAGAAAGAAACATTCTTTCCCATGGTGAGTATATCTCTCTAATGCTGTTCTTAGTTTGAAGCACCCTTCTATTCTGTTCCATATTTCTTTATTTTTTATGTTTTCATTTTGTGAAAAATAAAACAAAATAAGAGACTGACAATAGTTAGTACATTGTGTGTCAATATCTATTCCATATTTCTAAGTGGTCTTTGGTGGATCTACCTGTTAAGGTCAGGTTTTCTGGGAATCCTTTATAGGGAAACCAGTCCAGATCCATTCATGCAGATAATTACTCTCTATTTTGTATCACTGATGAAGTTGGTATTCACTCACATGAGCTGCCTCACCACCTATTGTGCCATTATTAATTTGCTCATCAAAATTTTCCCACTATACCATGAGCACCTTGAAAAAAAGAATTGTTCTTCATTTCTCTTTATATTCTTTTTGCACACATCAGGTGTTTATTAAATGTCTGATGAGTTAATGATTCTCTACCCTGTTACTAGCTAGTTATGAGATCCTGGATGCTTTATGCAACCTCCCTATGCCTCAGTATCTCCATAATGCACCTACAAACATTAACTATTTTAGGTTGTGAAAAGAGACTATGCAAAATGCTTATCAACATGCCTGGCCAAGCCTATGGCAGACAATTCTGATGGTCCATCCCCAAACCGTTCCTCTTGCTAATAGATGCTAAATGACACCCTCAAGTGAGTCAGCAACATGTTTAGAGAAGGTAAATCCATCCTTTTCATCCAAATGGGAAGCTCTTTTGACAATGACTAAAAATAAACATAAAACTCAGCTCCAGTAAATAAAACCTGAGGGAATTCTGTCGAGGTTATCTTGGATTTTCTTCTTTGACAGAGCAGACACTCAGGAGGAAGAAGACTGTCCCCTTTTTCTTTCTATGGATATTATTTTATGACCCGTGGCCTCCATCTTGCTTCCACAATGGTAAAGCTAAGATTGTTACAGATAAGCCAACTGAAGTGACCTGAGATCTTTAAATTTTTGTATTTACCAGTCCTGAAACTACCTGCCTATAGACATTTCAGTGCGTGACAAAATTAATTGTCCTTGGTGTAACTCATTTTAATTGACTATTCTGCTGTTTGAAAGAAAAAACAAATAGGGTGATTAACAAATGACAGCTAAATTATTATTATTGTTATTATTATTATTATTATTATTATTATTATTATTATGAGTAGTTTCAGCAAATAATAATGCTCTATGACAAATCTTGGCTATCAGAAGGAAGTAGGTTCTTGCCTGAAATTAGTCCCTCCTTCCCCTGATGTTATCTACAAAATAGGAGTTATGTGAGCCAAGATTTTCTTGATTGTTTAGAAAATAGATAAAGAAGGTAGCAGGTACCCACAAACCTCACCCACTTACTTATTATATCTCTAAAACCTTGGGAAACATTGCAAACAATGATTAACTTGACTTGTAAAATCTTTCAAGTTCAACTGACTTTAAAGGATCAGGTAGAAAATTGAAGCAGGTCAAAGAAGTTGACTGACAAAATTTTTATGATTTAGATATAAATGCCCTTGCCCCCAAAGTCTCATGTATTCAGAGGTGGAGCTTTTGGAAAGTGACTGGTGTATTCTTTTCCCTGGCTCCTCCTTTCTCTCTCTGCTTCCTGGCTGCCATGGGTTAAACATCTTTCCCTCCACCATGCTCCTTTACCACCCCGTTTCCGTTTTGGAGCTTGCCTAACATGAACTGAAACCATCAGACAACATAAATCTCTTCCTTTAAGTTGCAGGTGTCTAGTACTGTGTCTCAGCAATAGGAAAGTGACTAAGACAAAAGGAAGCTCATTCAAACAGTTCTTTATACTCTTGTCAACTGATCTTTTCTCCCTTAACCTACACACTTGGGGAAAGTTGATGTCTACCTTTTGAAAGAACACCTTCAAATGCTCATATTTCCACAGATTTATTAACATCTCTTATTCTATAATATTCTAGATTGTCAAAGTTTCAGAGAACACTGATATGAGCACTATTTCTTTAAAAAATCATAGAAGTGTTGTTTTTAAATGAATACAGTGGAATATCTTTAAAGCACAGGAGTCATTATATATTCTCTTGCATTTAGTGCACTGTAAATTGAATCATTTTCTCCAAAACGGAACAGAATACAGGATAATTTTTCTTATTACAAGAATTTTCATGAAGACAACTGTTAGGTTTCATTGACATTACTCTTATTAAAGATTCCAATGATAATTAAATCCACCTCTTAGCATGATAAAATCATCAAAAAAAGTATTTAGCCTCTTAAGGACATTTATTTAGTAACACTGGTATTAACAGTGAAATAATAAAATAAAACCTGAGTTCAGACTGATGGTGTTTGGGTTAATGAGTAAAGACAGACTTCTTATGTTAGTGTATTTAGGTAACAGGAAAGAAGAAATGTATTAGAATCACCAATTATCTAAGAAGCTTCCCATGGATGAACTTAAAACCTGTTCAGGAATCAGCTTGACTGATTCAATAAACCAAAAATACTCCAGCAACACTGAAAATAAATCTGGTTCTTCAAGTCAATTTAATCTCAATCAGAAAGAAACAGATAATGGGAGTTGCAGTGTTACTGAATATGTATTTCCTTTGAAGCAAATGTGGCAAAGCTGACTCAGTGTCTCAGCACTCATCTAGCAACTTCAGCTGTCTAAAGGAGAAAGATGAATCATGAATAAATTAAAAAAAAAAAAAACTCTGAGCATTCAAAACAGCTGTCACAAAATCAAAACATTGTATAATTTATTTAGGGGAGCATTGAGGTCTTCAGGCAGGTTTGTATTGTGTAGTTAGGAGCTAATTTTTTAAAGCTTGTTTATTTAGTTTCTCAGTTCATAACATTAAAAATGGCTATTTAGGGGAGAAAAATAAGACTACTAATGGTAGACAAATTGACATGTGGAAGCATAAGAAAGAAAGAAAGAGAGAGAGAGAGAGAGAAAGAAAGGAGAAAGAAAGAGGAAGAAAGAACAAAAGAAAGGAGAAAGAAAGAAAGAAAGAAAGAAAGAAAGAAAGAAAGAAAGAAAGAAAGAAAGAAAGAAAGAAAGAAAAGAAAGAAGAAAATATATAAAGGAAATACTGTGCCTCAGAAACACGTGAATTGTGTAGACAAAGTAAAATTGATTCTCAGGGGTATAAAAGCAAAAAAAAACTTCATAAATGCTCTGGGATGTTCTAAACTTTGGATATCAGAAGAAAATAAACCCAGATATGCAAAAATTATATTAGCCAAAAGTTTTTTTGCCTAAAAATACCAAACTCTTTTACTTTTACACATATTTTTTATATTCTTTATTATGTCTATTACTTAAATGCTGCTTCTGTGCTTTCAACACCAAATTTTCTAACTTCCCAGTGAATTAAATTAAGAAAGAATAATTCCACCTTTAAAAATCTGCCTTCTTCAGTTTAAATTAGCATTAAAAATCACAGATACAATGTGTTGAAACTGAAGCACACTCATTAACCATTCTGATTTTCATATTGCCCTAGATTATCTTGAGAAAAAAATGTAAGGAATGAACAAAATAAAAATCATGTTGTTACGCCACACCCCGTTTTTCATTAAGTTCCGAGACGCTTGTGAATAAATCATCATTTTTTTGTTTTGTTTTGTTTTGTTTTGTCTTTTATTAACAGCATAGAGTTTTCCCAACCTCCTAATTTCTTGGATTTGAGTTTACTATTTGATCAGCCAAGGGAAACATAATGATCATTTATATCCTTGGTTGAATTTTTGCTGAATCCCTTTATTTGTGCTATTTTTACTTTTCTTTGTGAACTGTTTGCTACAAATCAAAGTATAAAATCAACATTTCTTAATTATGTTCTTAAAATTTTGGTACCTAAGGAAAATACTGATCACAGAGACCCCAGTACTTACAACTTCATTAAGATATTTTTTGAAAATTTAAATTTAAGGTCATGACAAAATTGTGCATTTTGCAGTGCAAAATGAAATCTAATCATATCCATAAATGCTGGAGATTTCTGGTTTTCTCAAAACTTTTTTTCAGAGCTGGAAAACACATCCAAATTGAATTAATTCCAATATTTTCAGGATTAGAAATAAAGGTCAACATATTTGCATTGCTTTTACTGTTCAGCACACAAACCTTTCATAGCTGTAATCTAATTTCATTTACTTTTATGTGTTTTTGCATAATATGTGTTTACTTTCACTTGGTGAAATTTATTTAACACTAAAATTTTCAATATAAGAAGATACTGTATTATTATTCTGTAAAATCTAGTTACTCTTACTATGGATAGCCACAGAATTGATAATGAGAAGATGCCTGTGAAATTGTGATCCATTATCCATCCAATTCTTTGAATACCTTCATTTGTCATACTGGAGAGGCCAGATAAAATGGAATTAAATTTTACAAATAATAGACTGATCTGTGCTTATTCATTAAGTTTCCAGGTTATTATCTGTTTGTGAAAGAATTTTTTTCAAGCAGAAGTTTTGAGAAAGGGATAGAATGACAATAGCCCATAATTGTGCCTATGGGGAAAGCATGGATATTTAAGCTTTGTTCAAACAAGTAGAACTGAAAAGGTAAAACTTTGAGGATGCTTAGATTGTCTTATGATAAGGGTAGAGACCATAGCCAATTAAGTTATTGTAGCCCTAGAACAGTGACTGGTGCATCATAGATGCTCAGTAAGTGTAGAATATATTTATGAGCTATAAACAGAATACATGGCTTTCTCTTCATGGGAATGAAAAGTACAAATTATTTCAATCCTAACCATAAGAAGCTTCATATACTTGAACCTTAGAGAACACTACTAAGTGATAGTTACTTAGATGAGAAATCAGTAGCAAAAATAGGACAAATTAGGGTTTCAGGAGAAATTAAACCACTGGTGCAGAGTATGCTTCTGGAGGAGGAGGACATTTGCAATGGCTTTCTGGATTTTTGAAAGAGTGGTGGGTGGGAATGAAAGGATACAGAACCCAGGATAAGTCAAGAGATGCCGTGAGAATAGGACATGAGCCTGGAGGAACACAGGTTACAAGAGACAGTAGTGGAGGCCATAATTGGAAAGGAAGGCTGAGAAATGTGTACACAAGCTCATAAGGAAGGGGCAGAGCTGACTGGCAGGGTAGACAGTCATATTTAGTCATTAATCCTGAGGGTATTTGGGAAGTTTCTGTGCAGAGAAATGAGTTACAATCAAGGAAACAAGAATAACCTTGTAGAATGAAACATGGATTAGAAAGGAGAGAGGTTACAGAACAGCAGCGTAGAGCTTAGAACATAGAAAGAATCTCTTGGGTACTTAGTGTGTATACAAAGCCAGGGAAGACTCTTTCTGATATGGTTTAGATCTAGAATTTGCCCCAAAATTTTCATGTGCTCACAGTTTGGGCTTTTGACAGGTGATTGGATCATGGGGCTGTTATCCTCTTATGAATTCATAGTTAAATGTGTTATAAGGAAGTGGAGCTTGTTTGGAAGAAGTGTGTCATTGGGGAACATATATGTCCCTCCCTGGCTCCTCCCTTCTCTCTCCGCTTGCTGGCTTCCATGAAGTGAATAGCTTTCCTCTGTCATCCCCTTTCACCACGCCTCTTCTGCCTTGCAGGCAGGTGAACAGAAACTGAATATCCCCAAAACTGTAAGGCAAATTAAACCTCTCCTCTTTTAAGTAATAGGTGTTGGATATTTTGTTCCAATGATAAGAAAGATGACTAATATACCCTCTGAGCAATTCTGCTTGGCCGGATTCATTAAATAACTACAGGTTCGTTGACTCAGCACTTTCACTTTTAGGCATATGTCCTATGGAAAAAAGTAAGATGTGTAAAGATTTATCCACTGGGTCTGTGAATTGAAATATTCTTTACACAAAGATTAATTTAATTATGGAAAAACATGCAGCCATCAAAGTGACATAAACATACCAATGAAAAGGGAAAATTTTGCAACTAAATCCCCAAATGAACATACACCACTCTGAACATAACATTAATATAAGCCCTATCTAGCTGATGGAGTTACACGTGAACATTGTTATTTTTCTAGTATTTGTTTTTCTGATATTTTTGCATTAGTAAATTACAATTAAACTTATTTTTATAAAATAATAATTGAAGCATACAATTCTAACATTGGAGACTAAGATAGATGAATGTTAGAATGAAAGGCAGCTTCCATAATTTACTCTGCATTCACTTGTTTTCTGTGTAGATAAAAAATAATCAGCGGCTAACAATATGGTGCTGGGTCCTGATAGCAAACTCAATTCCAAATGTGAAAGACACTTGGATAGTTGAAAGAAATGGTGCTACAAAGATTACTCTTCTTTAAGGAAGAAATATGAAAAGTAAGTCAGAAAAAAAATGACTGAAATTTTAGAAAATGCTCAAAGTTAGGGAAAAGAAAAAGCAGAATGCGTAAGGGAAAGCATTTTAATCTCTGATCTCCAATGACTGGCAGAAGACCCACAGATAGATCATCTAGAAGATGATCTCCATAAATATCGTCTTTCAAGGAATGAGTGGCTAAAACGAGTCAATGAAAATGAGATAGGATGGGGGAAAGCTGTTAGGAGAGACAGGAAACAAGAGGTAGATAATAGAGCCAATACTGTAGAGAGATGTATATGGACTGAGGAAAAGTCATGGAATTTGAAAGACATAAGTCTTTTATGAGGTCCAGGGATCCGAAAGAGTATAATTTTACAATGCTGGATGAAGACCACAATTTCAGGAATTTCTGAAAATGTCAGTGGCAAAACAAAATACAAAGAAGCAGTGTAAATTTTTTTTACTTCAAAACCTTTTTACTCATACATCCATTCATTGAATCTACAAACACAAGTGGGGAGATCATTGGAAGCACTAAGGGATGAAGAAGGGAAATAGTGCAACCAAGTGTTTGGTGATGATAGCAATTTTGTAAGGCATGTTCTCATAAAAGTGCAGTGACTGTTCCTCTGACAAAGGGAAAAAAAGGGAAGATGAAAGAATATCAGCAAAAGTTTGAGGAAGAGAAAATAATAAAACATTTCCTTTGAACAACTTTAGTTTAAAAATAAAGTACAATGAGAATTCATCAACCGGAAGTCACAAGTCAAAGAGGATTCTAAGGAAAGTAAGAAACATCAGAAATAACTATTGTAAAAGAAAATGATGCAGGGTTCCTAACGGTAAAATACAGTGCATACGTTATCAGTCAGCAGAAGGAGCCCAGCTAAAATTGGGAAGTATGAAATGAATCAAGAGTTACCACTGTCATCATCCTTTATTATGCAGCTTGAGGACAGTGAGGAAAAAAGGCATTCTGGAGGTAACTCAGCCTTAGACCAACAAAAATTGATTAGCAAGTGTGGAAGGTATTACTTGGAGCAGGGGAATCTGGGTTATCAGAAGATAAGCTTCGATGGAGCCCACTTTGGCTTTCAGGTATAGCCAAGAGCTCAATGGAGCCAGATGAAAGCTACAAGACTAAATGAATTGAAAGAAGTTGAATCTGACAGAGACAATTACTGAGATCAGTTTCTCTTTTTGAAATGGTTACATAGTTTGACTCCATTTCTTAATTTTACTTACAGTTAGACATGGGCAGAATTCTGAAAATGGAATGAGAATGGATTTAACATGCTACCTGGGGGCCAAGGTGGTTAAGAGGCAAGTGTGTCTTCCCTATGATCTCTCCCCATTCACCTTTTTTTTTTTTTTGTGGGTACCAGGGATCGACCTCAGGACCTCGCGTGCCAGCAGGCACCCGTGCCGCTGAGCGATAGCACCAGCCCTTTTTTCGCATGTGGGTTCCGGGAGTCAAACTCGGGCCCTCACGCTTGCCAGGCAGGTGCTTACGCCGCTGAGCCATCTCACCGGCCCCCCCATTCACTTTTAAATAAGCATTCCAGAGAAGTTGAGATGTGTGGAACCAAAAAATGGAAGGAACCTGGGTCCTCTGGATCACATGAGGTAACCAACCAGTCATATGTACATACGAATAAGCTATCGTTTACGTGAAAAAATAAAATCCTAATAAGCCACTGAGATTTTGAGTTTCATCTGTTATAGCAGTTAACATTACCTTAACTAATATGTTGAGCTATTGGTAATCTATGTTGACTGAACGGGAGTATCAGCAGATTTAGAAATACAGGTAGAAAGAGACAGAGCCAGGTTTGAACTGTTGGAGGTAGATGCCAAGAAAAAATGATGACTGAGAAAGGATGCTACCTTGCTGGTGAGAGATACATCGTTATACCAGACTTTAGATCAGAAAGATAAATTCACAATATTGGCTCAAATTATTTAGCTATTTATAAGATGAAGATACTGAGACTCAGTTTCAAAAAACTCTTGCTCAATCAGGCAAGGATCCTGGGTCAAATAAAGAGAACTAACTATAAGAATCTAAAATTTTCTGTATGATTTGAAAGATGTCACAGACTATTTTACAACAGTGGTTTTCTACCTGAGGGGTGATTTTGCCGGCAACATCTGGCAATCTCTGGACATTTTTGATTGTCACACTTAGAGCTGGGTGCTACAGGTATCTGATGGGAATCCAGGAATGCTGCTAAACATCCACAGAAATCGACCAACTCAAAATGGAACAAGATTCAGAAATCTAATTTTAGACTAGTATGGGAACATCCATGGTAAAACTTGGTTTCCAATTTTAATAAAAATTAATTGCTAATTTTAATGGTAATCAAAAGTTAGTTTGACTTTGACATTTTAGTGTATTTATTATTATTTTAGTGTATTTATTTTTTCAAGATCTCATGTTGTCTATACTGAAGTCATATGGAGAAAGACAAGCATTCCAATAAAGTATGTATTAATTGAAGAAAGACCTAGAGAGTTTGGCTTAAACATACAAAACTGCACAACATTGAAAATTGAAGTTTATCAAGGACAAAAGTCCACAAATCAATAACTCCTGCGGTAAAAAGAAAATGCCCAGCTCTGTATGGATATTCTGTTGTCACTGTAAGATTGTCAAATTGGTGATGCCTTGTGAAAAAGAAATAAGAAAAAAACTTATTGTGTTAGAAAGAGCCACACAGTTTTCTGGCTGACTTGAACAACACAGAGACTAAACTAGTTATGGGGTCTATTTTGCAGGTGGAGATGGAGGACAGAAGATTACAAAGAATATGTCAACGGCAAAGTTGTTGATTAGACTTCATGCTGGTTTCTTGAAAATGTCTTCCTGTTCTTCCTAATGCTCCATTATCAATCTCAGCTTGCCAGGGAGAATTTAATTTTTCTTCTCATTGCTTTGTCCTCATTTTTAGTTGCAAGAAAATGATTATTTGGCCTGTTGACTCTGACAGGAATATATATTTAAGTACGTCTTTGTGGCTTATATACATTTACATTCACACTGCATACACATGTATGTATGCATACAGGAGATACCTTAACACAGTGCTATTAACAACATAATGAGATATTAGGATCTATTGAGCATTTTGATTTTGGACATATAGACCCTAATTAGAAAACTTAATTACAATTTAACTGCATTTGCTCAATGCTTGCTCAAGATGTATGCTTTGTTCTTCCAGTTTCCTTACAGTTTTCAAATTTCATCCTTATGTTAAAAGAGATCATTAGCTGCATTTAAAGCGTTTATACTGAAGTGACATTTAATGGTGTAAGCTTCGTTCTTATAAGATGACTAGGGCCGGTGAGATGGCTCAGCGGCTTAGGTGCCTGCCCGGCAAGCATGAGGGCCCGAGTTCGACTCCCGGAACCCACATACGAAAAAGGGGCCGGTGATATCTCTCAGTGGCACGGGCGCCTGCTGGCATGCGAGGTCCTGAGGTCGACTCCCTGGTACCCACAAAAAAAAAAAAAGATGACTAGACAATCAGTTGTTTGACCAATATTTATGCATATTTTGCAAATATTTAAGTCAAGATATTGTCCACAAAAACAAAATACTGACCACCGTGTTACCTAGCATACTTATATTGGTTATCTATATAACAAATTCATGGTTATGCTTCATTTCAAGGTTTATTTAAGAAGAATATTAGAATGCACTTTCCCAGATTATGAAATGTTAGTTTTTCATTTTCAATGGCAATAAAAATATATGTGATTTTGAAACACATATGTAAATAAATTTCCGAAATAAAGAAAGTAAAGGGAAAGAAAAGGGGAAAGAAAAAAGGAAAGGGGAAGAGGAAAGGTAAAGGAAGGGTAGGGAAGGGAACACGGCTTTTAAGAAATTAGGAGCACATGGGTTATTTTAACAAAAATATCTCAAGTTTCTTGACACTTCAGATAACTCTCAAAGCTAATTTATTTTCTAAATAAGGAGGGCTGGCATATAAACTCAGGAAAAATGTGAATTTAGAGAGACAGATGAAAAAAAGTGACCAAAAAATATAAATGTCCAGATTACAAATTGATGAGGATCTTTTGAAAAATTGTCCTTGTCCCACTCTCTATGAAAGATTCTCAACTGGCTTAAAGAAAACTAAAACTCAATGGAAACTTCTCTAGTCCTGACCTTAAAAAGTGGTAAGAGACTTCATTAACAGAATTGCACAGGGCTTAAATGAAATTTGGGTAAATTTTCAAGAGGAATTTTAATATGTGTTAAAAAAACAAACTTGTTTTTAATTCTCTTATCTTTTAAAATTAGTCTGTTATTCATCATTATATAAAGACTCATTTTTGAATTATAAATTTATAATTAGATGTTGGCATAAAGGGACATTATTTCCAAAAATTTATTTCACCTAAATTGCTCAAACATTTCCTCCACACCTCTGAATCCTGCCACTCCACTCACTCCGTACATTCTTAGTTGAATTTTAATAATCAGGCCAAGTTAGGTCTCTTAAAATATAAATTATTAGCACTTGTGGAAATATGTTTTTTGCTCAAAGCTCTCAATCAGAGACTAGAAATGAGAAATGATATGACAGTGTACTGGGGGGTGACCACTTTTTCTTTCTTTAGCCACTTTGAATCTATAGTCAATCTGTGCCTGAGACAACCACTTACCACAGGTGCCTGTTAACACCTATGCTCCTGTTCCCTTGAGTTTTCCTGAGTTTACTTTTAATTGTTTTACTTACATGTAAGAACAGATTCACCTATGAAATAAATAGTATGCTTGATGTTTCAAAGAAATAATTGTACTCAGCATATCCTCCATACATGATGAATAATCAGATATACTCAGTATTGCCATTCATATTAAAGTAAATTAGCCATGAAGATTAATAAGCCCATAGGCTCAAGATCCAAACAAAATTGGTTACACTTAAAACAATTACACCCTAAAAGGAAAGGGATATCAACAATTACTGAAATTATGACCGAAACCAAAAATACTGCAATTCTCTGGGTTCCTAATAATCACTTTCACAGGATACATCACAGCTGTGACAAATTAGGTAAGTGTGGAAAATTATACTGGTTAAGTTATTTTGCAGGACACAAAGTTTAAAATTTATAAGTTTGTACATGTTTATATGTGGTAGAATCTCAAACTCAGCTACATGAATGTAGACCTACATCAGTTAGCAAAATATATAAACTGTCTTTTTAAACGAATGTACCCAAGTATGTATAGCAGCTACAACCAGAAAAACAAGCTGTCTTAGAAGCTCCAAAGGAGACCTATTTTAATAACTAGGAAAGAAAGATTTTTCAATCAGCATATTCATTATTTGTGTGCAAATTGTGACTCTAACAGCTACGTATGGGTGTTAGAAAACAATTTGTTCTATTAAGCAGCTTAAATATTCTCCTTAAAATCTTGGTTACCTGTTTAATTTGCTGAATAATGTCTTCTTCAATGTAGGAGATTGAAATCTAGGAGATTCAATCTAGAAATCTAGGATAAAAAGGAAGGTTCTGATTATTTTTCTCTCCTGTTATGTTTCCCCTGATGAAATCCTTAGGTAAAAGGGACAGAGGGAAAATAGTTTGTTATTTATAATTTGGTGATTTTCTGTATTCTTTAATTAAGTGCTGCAACACTTAATTTTTGGTTTCGGAAGGGAAATATTTCTTACAGCAGTAAAGCTCAGCTTTCTACGTTGGGTCATATATTTCCTAGTGATGAATCCTTAAATGAAATTCAGAGTAAAAAACGGATGTTAATTTAATACAAAGTAAATTCATTGTCAAGAATAAGTGGTAATCAGTCAGCTCTGACCTTCATTCTGGCACTCGATAATAGGATGCCTCAATCAGGTGATTGTGGAATTACTGAAGGATTTAGGATCTGTTCTCCACTCTGATTCCAATTGTAAGAATATTTTATTTTCTTTTTATGCAAACATAAGTGAAAGACTTCAGCAGAAAGCCAAGCAGTTGGGCCCCAGTATTTGCTCTAAAATCTTTCATCTTGTTGATCAAATCAAGCTTGAGACTATCAAAGAACTTTATTTGGTGTCTTAGGAATTGCAATTCAGGAGGAAGAGATTCAGATAGCTCTGACTGAGTGTTCTAAAGGAAGTAGAAAAAAAGGAGAGCTTCTGTAGGCAGTGCTGATATATTAGAAAAAGGTAAAACTTCCTTTGCAAAAAAATTCTACTGAATGTTGAGAAGGGACAGGGGCTATGGGATTGACAGAAGGTAAAGAAAAGAATGCAGAAGGTGATGTAACTCAGTGGTGGAATTACTGCCTTGCATGTGTGACATGTATGAATCTCCAGTACTAAGGAGGTTAGGGGGAGAACATATATACTTAGTAAATATATTTATAAAACAAGTCTTATAATGCTATCACATGTCTTGTCTATGGACCATCTTTCTTGTCCCAGATGCCTGCAAATATGGAGGAAGGTGGGCAATAGTTCATATTCCCTGGCGGCAGCTCAAGATGTGCCTAAATCCTATTCCCTTACTGATCTCCAAGTGCCATTTTTAAAAACCTTCTCAGTGTGGCTTTCAATGCGATTTTCCATTTATTTTCATAAACTCTTGTGCTCCCTTTCCCTACAGGAAAACCAGAGTAACCATCCTATTAACCAGCTCCTGTCAACCCATTGAAATTAAAGCAGTGTCAATTTTTGTTCAGAGCAATAATGTAGTTATTTAACCTCTACCCATACTTCTTCCCTTTTCTTCTTCCTGTCATTTAATATAGATCAGGGCTTTTCAGTCTTCAGTATATACACGAATCACTTAGAGGGTCTTGTTAAAGTGCAGATTTTGAATCAGAAGGTCTTAAGTAGGACCTGAGGCTCCTTGTTGCTAACAAGCTCCCAGGAGCTGTTGCTTGTTGAAGGATCACAGTTAAGTGAAAGGATCACAGTCAAGTGAAAGGATCACAGTTAAGTAAAAAGAGGTCTAGAAGTTAAGTAAAGGGGCTAGAACTTAATCTCAAATACCTGGTTTTGGCCCTTGGATACACACAGAAATAATTACGGTGATGACAATAATAGTAAAATAACACTACCAACTAACACGTTATATACATACACACATATCACTAAATTTGTTGCATTTTCACCATGAATGTAAAACCTGAGATAAATTAAGCAGCCTGACTAGACTCACACACTAGGGACAGAGGTCAGGATTCAAACACACACAGTCCAGCCCTGACATATTATACTATGGGTCCAAGCCTGAGTTTACCTTCAACTAAACTGTGAGATGGATTTTCCTTCCGACTTTTAGGTTTCAGCTTTCCTACAGTTTTTTTTTTTCTTTTTCTTTTTGTCATTATTTAATTATGTCACACCCCCAGCATCTCCTTGTTCTCCAGGAAAACATGCCTATCCAGGCTTCCAAACTCATTCCGTCACTACTCCAAGGAGATAGATAAACAATAAAGGATACAATTCAGACTCTCTTCAGTTTATACTGAGAATTCTGATAAACTTTTAGGATCTCTGGACAAGTATTTCTAATAAGCATCAATCACATATATGTAATCACAACCTTTCTGTTTCTATCACAAATCTGCATTAGCTTACTCAACACATTAACTCTGGGATTTATTGTAGACATACTGTGGAATCCCAATATGTTCAATTTTGACAAAATCATTTAATAAAATTGTTTAAACAAATCACATTTGACCATTGTGTTCACCCAAGAGAAGTTTAGCAGAATGGCTGTGTCACCTAATCTATACTACTGAAGTCTGACAGTGTAATCTGTGATAGATAAATAAATGCTGTAACATAAGGATAGATAACAACAGCCAGTGGCCACTGAAGTGTGGAAAATGCACATGCCACCATATTCACAGCTGTTCTCAGACTGAAAACGCCAACATCCCTGGTCTGTGGTCTACACACTGGTTCTAGGTTCTAGGCTGAGGTTATATGAAAAGCAGGGTCACCTTGGAGAAACTGTATTATTTTGAAGAAATCAAAATTAAGGAATCATAGCCCTTCCCTTGTAAGGTTCTCCATGATTTTGCATATTCCTTTGCTATAAGAAATATCTTATTTAAAATATCCAGGGCAAGATGCCCCGGGTACTGGGATATCTACAAAAGAATTTCACTACACTTCTTGTGTAAGACAGAAGGAGTCTCTCATTTGGGTATAAAAATAATCAGCAAAAATACTGCGTGTATTATTTTCTTACAGGTATCTTTTCTGTTGTCATGATACTGAATGGTTATGCTCATTGTTCCCACTTGTCTCCAGGATCCCTATTCTGTAACCAAATTAAACTTTACCCTGAAGGAGATGTGTTTGCAGAACTGAGTTTTGACCAAGCTTCTCAATAGGTATTTGAAAAATATATTACATTACATGTTCAAAGATTCTCAGCTTTGCAGCTCAAAATGTTTATTACTCCTAAAATAGTTGAACATTGATGATCTTATAAAAAAGAATCCCCAAATTGAAAAAGTGTTTTGGTGGTATCGTGAATGTGGGAGCAACGGAAAGTATACTTAAGGAAAAACTTCAAACATCCCACACTGTTTACAGCGGTCTTAGGAAGAAGAAAAAGAAATAAACTGAAGAAGAGAAAAAGAGAGGAAAGAAGAGAAGGAGGGAAAGAAGAAGGAAGAAGGAATGGAGGAAAGAAGAAGGGGTAGATAGGAAGGGGAGGGAGGGAGGAAGAAGACAGGGAAGAAAAATAAATTGGAGATTTCAGATTATTTTCTTGGACAATACAGTACTTCTGATACTGGGACAATCCTTGCAACTCACATGTGATTCACTTTTTTTCATTAAATATTTATTGACTATATTCAACGTACAAGAAAGAGTATGAAGACAGACTATGTGAAGAATCATGGAATTCATCTTCAACATGTGATGAAAACACTCAAATGCTTTAAAAATATTTAAGCTCTCCTAGAGTTTGCTACCATCCTTTTCTTTATGAAACTATTGTTCTAGACTTACTTATGAGAGTCTAGCTCTAATACTAAAGAGTGTATCTGTATTAAAGCATTATTATTAGACCTGTCCCACATCAGGCAATTAGCAGAGAAACAGGCTGGGAGCTTGTCAGGTAAGGCAAAGTTAGAATGGCAAAGTTGAAAGCAGGAGGTGGGCTAATCTAACATGTTTAAGAGACCTTAACAACAAAATTTATTGTTAAAATTTTATGTACCATATCATTTTTAACTTCCATAACCACACCTTGAGAAAGTACATTTATTAAATCCACTTTTCAAGTGATAGAAAATGATGCTAAAAGAAGGAAAATAATTTACCCTAGAAAATAGAACTAACAAAAGCCAAAACTGAAGTCAAGACAACACAATCTAATTCAAAGAGGAAGCACTTGAAAGCCATGATATAGTGGCCTCTTCTAATCTGGATTATGTTAAGAAAAAAGGTAGAACACAGACCAAAGTTACCTGCTAGTCAGTTTTTAAAGGATGTCAAGTTTAAGTGTGGTAGATAATAATAAATCTGATACTAAAACATAATCTTAAAGGATAGGCGATGGGGTTGGTGAGTGAGTGATATAAATAGAAAACCAAAGCTCTAGACAAATTTTCTTTGGTAACATTCTCTGATAGGGTCCCTTAAGAAGGTCTATGATATTAGCCCTGCACATGTATTTCAAACAATGTCTAAGACTGTGTGTTCCTATCCCAGCATTTTGTTACCAGTAGTACTTCACCTTATGCCTCTGAGCTTAGTCACCAATTATTGAACAGGAGTGAGTTAACCCCTACTCTTCCTGCAATGGTACCACTTAACAACTCCATGGCATACAATGGAGTTTTCTGTTGTGATGAGAGATTAAGAGTCCCCTGGCAAATTCTATAGCTCCTTTGTAAATATATATAAATCATAAGTCTATAATAATAGTTTCCTTGGGAAAATTCCTCCCCCTAACAATGTCACAGTAGTTGAAGACTGGAGGACTTCTCCAGTTGCTGCGGATAACACATTTCTCCCTGAGCCTAGAAGAGAACCACAGCCCTGAATCATCTAGGCCACTTCCTCTAACCCTATACACACCTCCCTGATCCACTTGATTGAGCAAATGCTATAAACTGTTGTTGGGATCTTGATAAGCACTCAATTATATAAGGAAAGAGTAACCATAGTGAACTTACTGAGACACTCAAGAAAATTTATAAAGCATCAATTTGAGTTATTGGTCCATAAGGATACCTTTCAGAGTAAAATCACACTATTCTAAAGACATTTATTACATTATCTTGGTCATATTAGATGATGCATATCAAAAATAGGACACACAAAAAATAATCACAATGAGGTTTTCTACCTAGAAATGTAATCACCCCAAGTCTTCTGACTTCAAACTCATCATATGTACCCTTTATATTGGACTGAACAACCTGAACTGACAAGGAAAAAAATGGACTCTTTCTGCTGATTACAGGTAAATATGTAAGTTTGGAACTGGGAACCCTTGTTTGGAAGGAATTAAAGAGTAGACAAGATTCAGAGCTATTTCAAAGATGTAAAATTTAGACTTAATTTTTAATCTTGATTTTACCATAAGCTTGTCTTCAGCCCCAGTACTTCTCTACCTACCCTCTTGAAAACTCTTCAATAGTTTCAACCTATTTCTAAGTAGACTCTGATGACGCTGTCAAAATTTTCACAGCCACTAAGGTGTAGATGTTTGTTTCTTCATTTGCCATGTTATTTTTCATGGCCACGTGATAATGTGAGACGATACACAGAAGCAGCCTGACTATAATAAACCTCAATAATAAGCTTTCTTTCTCTTCTGTCTAAAACCAGTAATCCCACACACTATATCCTAAATAATCCATGCAGGATGGAATGTCTCCACTGCTCCCTATGACGAATGTCTCTTAATAGCTAGTTCATATAATCAGCCATACATATATCCACGTCCTTGGACTTTGGCAGTGATTTAAGTCTGTGGAAAAATATGTAATTTGTATGCCCAGAATATAGGATCTGCTTATCCCTCAAAGAGGAAAAACAAAAACTTCACACTAACATCTGTGTAACTCACGACAAATTCTGAGTATGTAAATGTATATTCCAAAGTGTACATAATGATGTATGTTTTTGAGAATGTAGTAAAACAACAAATTCCATTTTTAATACTAAATGCAATTATCAAATTCTAGTATACATTTTGTGTATACTAGTATACATTTTGTGTATACTCAAGGTTGAAAAAGCATTGATGATAAACTTGTTGGGGTAGGTTTACAATCTTTTATACTAATAGTACCAAGCTCGTTTATTTCTAAATTAGACTGACATAATGCTTCTCCTACGCTTTCTTCTTTTCTTGCTACATTTGTTTCTTTTTTTCTTTCACTTTTCCTGCTTGTGATAATATACTTTACTGTCAATGATATGTTTATATTTGTTCATTCTCTGGAACACATAAAATTATGGTAAAATACAAAATCGGGGCCAGCTCAACATGGAACAATCTTGGACTACTTTTTCTTTATTTCAGTTAAAAAAAAAAAAGCAAGGAGGAACAGTGGAAGCAGGTGTCCCGCAGCTCAGCTCTCTAAATCTTCTGCAGCACGGTGGGAAATCTGAGCAAAATGACGCAGATCAATGCAGCTGCCTTCAGACAGTGTTGTGATGACTCCATGCTGTTACTCATAGAACAAGCCTCAATTCACTGGTGAATCTTTTTGCTGTATGCATGAAACTACACAGAGCTTACTTTGAAGAAACCAGAGAAAACTGACAAGGATACTGGCCTTAGACATCTTAGAGCCTTTTCTTCACAAAACAGTGTGGGCTCTAAACCGCAATAGATCAAAATATGACTTCACTGTTGGGATCTCAAGCTCAGAGGTGCTCGATGTAATCATGTAGCAGCGCCCTATAGGGCACATGCCATGAATAGTCATGTAAACACGTACAGTCTCTGCCATCTTTGTGTTTTGTTTTGTTTTGTTTTGTTTTGTTTTGTTTCTAAGAAGGACAAAGACAGACTCCTCTTAGTGTTTTGTTTTTTTGTTTTTGTTTTTTCATTTTGTCTCATCAACCAGTCTGGTAGTCCTGTTTGAGCAGACATGCTGTGGCCGCAGACAGACCAAGGATAATTGGAAACTAATTTACCATGGAAATCTCAATGATATTTGAAATCACAGATGAGTTCTTTAGGGAGATCGCAGGAGGAATATGCAGAGAAGACTGGCAGGCACATCAACAATGGCAATCACGCTTCTACCTCAAGAGCAGCAACTAGCCCCCATTAACTCATTTATCTTAGTCCATTTGAGTTGCTATAACCAAATACTACAGCCTGGGTGATTTACAAAATTGCAGTTTAGGAGGTAGAAAGTCTAAATTCTAGGCACCAACAGATTTGGTGTCTAATAAGAGCCTATTTTCTCACTCTCAAAGTCTCCTTCTCAGGCCTCTTATAAAAGCACTAATTCTATTCTTAAGGCTTCTGTCTGTGTGACATAACCACCTCTCAAAAGATCCACTTCCCAGTACCATCACCCTGGAGGTTAGCAATTAAGTAGATGAATTTTGGAAAAGAATAAACAGAACAGAGCTTCAAACTATCAGGCAAAGTTCCTATACCCAAACATCTTCCAAAATGACTTATACTTTTTTTTTAAATAGCTTTAAGTCATATTTGATAAATAAAATTGCATATATTTAAAACCTATGAGTTGATGTTTTAAAATATGCATGCACTGTGAAATGATCATCGTGATCAAGCTAATTATCATATCCAGCACCTCACTGAGTTACTGCTTTCTTCCTGCATGTGAATGCTAAAACCACTTACATCCACATTCTTAGCAAATTTCAAGTACTAAACTGTTCATCTCATATAGCTGAAACTTTATACCATTTGACCAACATCACCACATTTCCCTGCCTTCAGCTGCTGAAAATGGGCATTCTACTACTCTCTTCCTCTATGAAATTGGCTTTTTAATATTTCACAAATGGGGGCTGGTGAGATGGCTCAGCAGCGTACACACCTGTCTGGCAGGCGCGAGGGCCTGAGTTCGACTCCCGGAGCCCACATACGAAAAAAAGGCAGGTGATATCGCTCAGTGGCACGGGCGCCTACTGGCGTGCGAGGTCCTGAGGTCGACCCCCTGGTACCCACAAAAAAAAAAAAAATTTCACAAATGGAATCCTGAGGTGTTTCTCTTTGCTTATTTTACTTAAGAAAATATCTTCGCCATTCCACATTGTCAAAAGTGAGAAGGTTTCCTTCTTTTTAAGACTAATTAATATTCTATATTTTCCTATTGATCCATTAGTGGACAATTGAGTTTCTTCATATCTTGACAGTTGTGAATAATGCTGCTATAAATCCAGAAGTGCAGATATCTCTATATCTCTTCAAGATCCTGATTTCAGTTTCTTTAACATATACACCCAGAAGTAGGAGTGCTGAATCATATGGTATTGTATTTTAATTTAATGGAATTTAATGGAAAGCTCAATAATATTTTCCATAATGGATGTACGAATTTACATTTCTATGAGAAACATTCCCTTTCCTCCACGCCCTTAGCAACACTTGCTACCTCTTGTCTTTTTGAAAATTACCATCCTCAGAGGTGGCATCAACATTTGATTTGTATTTTCTTGACAATTAGTGATGTTGAGCACTGTATTATTCAGCTGTTCCATTGCTAGGACAAAATACTTTACATATGCAACTTTGAGGGAAAAGATTTATTTTGGGTCGTGGTTTCAGATGTTTCAGTCCATCGTCAGTTGGCTCCAATGCAGAAATATGGCAGAAGTGTGTGGTGGAAGAAAGCTGCTAAGTCATGGCAGCCAAGACATAGAGAGCAAGGAAGAGCCAGAAAGAAAGGAAGGGGCTGAGGATAAGAATACACCCCAGAGCCCTACTTCCTCCAACCAGTCCCATCTCCTAACAGCACATTCGCCTATGAACTCATTAGCAGACTAATGCATTGATGAAGTTAGCACCCCCATGATGTAATCACCTTCCCAAAGCCCAGCCTCTGAACACTGCTACATGGGGAATCAATCCCTAACACATAAGTATTTGGGGGACACTTCATACTTTAAACATAGCAAGCACATTTTAATATTCCTTTTGGTCGTTTGTATGCTTTCTTTTGAAATATTTTTGCTTGAGTTTTTTGTCTATTTTTTCCTGGGCTTTTTGTTTTGGTTTTGTTTGGGGGGCGTGCTATTGAATTGTATGAGTGAATTCCTTGCATATTTTGGATATTAAACCCTTATCAAATATATGGCTTGCACATTTGTTTTTCTTCCCTTAGGTATGTTGCCTTTTTTCTCTACTAATTTTTTTTCTCCTTTTGTGCAGAAGCATTTTATCTTGACATAATCCCATTTGCCCATTTTTAATTTTTTTGCCAGTGATTTTGGTGCCCCGTACAAAAGAATCATTGCCAATACTAAAGTCAGGCAGCTTTTCCCCTTACGTTGCCTTACAGTAATTTTGTTTTGTTTTGTTTTGTTTTCAGGTTTAACATTTAAGTCTTTACTCCATTTTGAGTTGTTGTGTGCCTATTTTATAAGACATCGATTTCATTATTCTGCATGTGGATATCAAGATTTTATTGAACACCATTTATTATATGTCCTTGGCACTCTTTTGGAAGATCAATTGAGTAAATGCAAGAACTTATTTTTGGGCACTTTAATGTGTTCCATTTGTCTATATCTCTGTTTTTATGCCACTACCATATTTTTTTGATGCCCGTATTATCGCTTTGTAATGAATTTTGAGATCAGGAAGTGTGATGCCTGTACTAGCATTATTCTTACTCATGACTGTTTGACCTATACGAGGTCTTTTCTGGGTCCATATGAATATTTTTTTTTTTTTTTTTTTGGTGGGTACCAAGGGTCGACCTCAGGACCTTGCGCGCCAGCAGGCGCCCGTGCTGCTGAGTGATACCACCGGCCCTTTTTTCTTATGTGGGTTCCAGGAGTCAAATTCTGGACCTCGCACTTGCCAGGCAGGCACTTACGCCACTGAGCCATCTCACCGGCCCAGTCCATATGAATTTTAGCATTAATTTTCTATTTCTGTAAAGAATGTCATTGTGATTTTGACAGGAATCCTATTGAATCTGTAAACTGCTTCATATAGTATGGATACTATAATAGTATTAATTTATCCAACCCATGGACATTGAGTATCTTTCCATTTATCTATGTCTTCTTCATTAATGTTTTATAAGTGTAGGTGTACAAGTCTTTTACCACTTTAGTTTATTCCTAAGTTTATTTTTATGTGATGATAAATGGAATTGCTTTCTTAATTTGTATTTCTGATAATTTACTGTTAACATATAAAAATGAAAATAGTTTTTTGATTTTTTTTCAGTACTGGGGACTGAACCTGGGGCCTTGGCTCTGAACTATGTCCCCAGTCCTTTCTTATTTTTTATTTTGAGACAGTGTCTCACTAAATCATTAAGTGAGCTCAAATCCACTATCCTCAGGCCCAAATTCTAGAGTGCTGAGATTACTGCCATGTGCCACCATTCTCAGCCTGAAACTAATTTTCTTGTGGTGATTTTGCATTCTGCAGCTTTAGAGAAAGTATTAGTTTTAATGATCTTTCTTAACTGTTTAGGTTTTTCTACATACATGGAGTCTATCAAAAAAAACATATACACATTTCAGGAAAAGAAAAAGAGGTGTTTTTTAACAGATGAAGCTAACCTCGTGGATGTGACCCTAAAGGATGTCTTATATCACAGAAAACCCACTACCCTGCTGGCCTCTAGAGAAGAAACTAAAAATGCATGTTCAGCAATCTCAATGACCAAGGTTACCCAAGCAGCAGTTCGCTGTACTAATAAATGTCTGGAAGCTCATGGCCACCACTTTGAGCACCTCTTGTAATTTTTGAGGCCGATGGTAACTTGTATTGATCTCACAGTGTCTCAATAAATTTAGTATTCTTATCTATACAAGTTTTTCTTTGCCTGAACTGTGTATACATTTTTTTTTTGGCAGACTCTATATTAGTTGACACATGTGAATGAGATTATTTTACTTCTTTTTAATTTGAGTATCTTCCTTCCTTTGTTCCTACTATCCTTTCTTTCTCTTGTTACTTTCTTTCTTCCTTTCTTTTTTGTCTAGTTGCTCTTGTTAGAACTTTCAGTACTATGTTGAACAGAAGTAGCAAGAGTGGCAACTTGGCTTCTACTGTACCTCACAAGAAAAGCATTCAGATTTTTACCATTGAGTATATTATTAGCAGTGAAATTTTAGTTATCATGTTGAGATAAGTTATTTATGTACCTATTTTATTGAGAGATTTGTCATGGATTAATACTGAATTTTGTCAAATGTTTTTTCCTACATCTACTGAGATGATCATATGACTTTTATCTTTCATTCTGTCAATCTGATATATCACATTGATAAACTTTCTTATATTGAAACATCCGTGCATCCCTAGGATAAATTCTACTTAATGTATGATCCTTCTCATGTACTACCAAATTCACTTTACTAGCATTTTGTTGGTAATTTTTTCATCTACATTTATCAGGTATATTGGCTTATAATTTTTTCTTCTCATGGTTTATTTGTCTGGCTTTGTATCAATATGATGTTGGCTTCATGAAATAAATTTAGAAATATTCCATGTTTTCCAGAAAGCATTTAAGAAAATTTATATTAATTGAGAATATTTTCTAGAATTCACCCATGAAGCCATCTGGTTTTAGAATTTTCTTTGTTGGAAGGTTTTGTTTGTTCGTTTTTCGTTGTTGTTGTTGTTTTTAGTTTTTTTTTTTTTTTTGATAATTGACTAATATCCTATCTTGTTATTTCTCTGTTCAGATTTTACTTGCCTTCTTGATTCACTGGATTATTTGAATTCTTTTTCCTTTTATAATGGAAGCACTTATCATCATAACTTTTCTTCTCAGTATTACTTTTGCACACCCTTAAGTTTTAATATGCTCTGTTTTCTTTTTTCTAATTTATTTATTTATTTTTATTAGTACATATATGAAGTACATAATGATCACATACCTCTTTGGGAGGGGCTATATGTACATACACACCTTAATTCTTTTCTTATTCCCTTTTCTTCCCCTCCCTTGCCTCCATCTCTTGGTTCCCTTTCCCTATGCAAAAAGACCTATCTCACTATTTCCTATTACCTATCTTTTATTCTGCTCCTTATTTATATTTAAGATTTCTCATGTAAGAGAAGCCATGTGATATTTAAACTTATGTAACTGATTTATATAACTCAACATTATATTTTCCAGGTGCATCCATTTTTCAATAAATAATTTAATTTTATCCTTTATGAAAGAGTAGCACTCCTTTGTGTGTAAATACCATATTTTTAATCCATTTATCTGTTAATGGACATACAGACTGCTTCAAAGATTTAGCTATTATGAATCGTGCTGCAATAAAAATGGATATGCATGTATCGCTGTAAATGATGACTTTAATCCCTTTGGGAAGATACCTAGAAAGGGACAGCTAGGTCAAATGGAATTTCTTGCTTTAGTTTTCTAAGAAATCTCAGCACTGATTTCCGTAATGGCTGCATTGTTTACATTCCCTCCAACAATGTAGAATTCCTTTTTTCTGAACAGCATTGCCAGCATTTGTTGTTATCTGACTTCTTGATGATAGCCATTCTTTCTGGAATAAGAAAGAATCTCAGTGTTGTTTTAATTTGCATTTCTTTAATTGCCAGAGATATTGAACATTTTTTCATGTATTTATTGGCCGTTTGAATTTGTTCTTCTGAGAAGTGTCAGTTCATTTCAGTGGCTCATTTTTTTATTGTGTCTTTTATTGGGGGCTAATTTTTGAGTTCTTTATATATTCTACATATTAGATCTCTGTCCAAGGGAGTGGCAAAAATTTTTCCCATCCTGTATATTGTCTCTACACTCAGTTGTTTTGTTTTTGTTTTGATGTGCAGATTTTTGATTTGATATGACTCCATTTATTGATTCTTGGTGTTACTTCTTGTGCAGTTGGGGTTCTGTTCATGTCCTTGCCTATGACTATGTCTTCAAGAATTTTACATATTTTATCTTCCAGAAGCGTGTTTCTGTTTTAATATTTATGGCTTTGATCTATTACGATTTTAGTTTAGTGCATGGTGAGAGATATTGGTCTAGCTTCAATATTTTGCATGTGGATATTCATCCATTTATTTGAAAGTTTGGTTCAACTCTGACATTTCTTTGTTGATTTTTGTCTAGCTAATCTATTTGTGACAGTGAGGTATTTAGGCCCCTCATCAAAATTATGTTCATGTTTGTCTGATTTTTTATGTTCAGTAATGTTTGTTTTATGAAGTTGGGTGCACCAGTGTTTGGTGCATATATGTTTATAATTATAACATTTTCAGGTTGAATTGTTCCCTTATGCAATATGTAGTGACCTTCTTTACCTCTTATGATCAGTTTTGGCTTGAAATCCACTTTGTCTGAAATTAGGATAGCTACTCCTGTTTTTTTCTGGCTTTCCACTTTTTAATGCTTTGATTTTTAATCTGTGTGTCTTTTTGGATTAAATGTGTTCCTTTTATACTGTATATCATTGGTTTTTCTTTCCTGATCCATTCCGCCAATCTGTATCTTTTGATTGGGGAATTGAAACCATTCACATTGAGAGTTATTACTGAAAGGTATTTACTTATTCTGGCCATTGCATTATCTTCCTGTGGCTGATTTTTTCCCCCCTTTCTGCTTAATTGCTCACACTTCCTGACATATTTCTTCTGTTGGATTTTTTTTTTGGCATTTTTGGCTTCATTAACTCTTTGTAGGCTATCCTTGAGAATTTTTGTCATGTTGGCCTGGTTGTCATAAATTTCTTAGAGTTCTCTTTGTCATGAAAATACTTTATTTCACCATCATTTTTGAATAAAGTTTTTCAGGATATATGAGTTGGGGTTGGAAGTCATTATCTTTTAGGGTTTGAAGCACTTTACTCCAAACTCTTGTGGCCCTTAATGTTCATGTTGAAAATTCTGCTGTAATTCCAATGGACTTACTTTATAAATGGTTTATTGCTCTTTTCCAATAGCTTTTATGATTTTGCCCCTGTGTTTGAATTCTGGATTTTGGCTAAGATGTGTCATGGAGAGGTTCTCTTTTCTTATCACTATTTGGGCTTCTATATTCCTTACTAATCTGTATGTTTAATTATTTCCCTATATTTAGAAAGACTTCTGTCATTTTTTCTATAAATACATTTTAATGCCCTTTGTGCTTTCTTCTGGTATTTTACTTATTCCAATTTATCTTAGATTAGTCTTCTTTGAACCATCTAGTAGCTGTTGGATCCATTTTTCAAGTTCTTTTGTTGATTTTAAGTTATCCCCAGGTAAATGGTCTTTGAAAGCATTCATGTCTTCTAAATCTGACATTCTGTCCTCACTCTGTTTGTTTCAGCTGCCTATACTTTCAATACAATTTTCATTATCCTGGATTTCTGTTTGGAACATTTTCATGCATTCTAATTCTTTGCTAAACTGGTCATTCATGTTTTGTATTGTTTAGTTTAGTTTAGCTAGCTTTTTATTAGTGTCTTTTGTAAGCTCCCTAATCATTTTATTACACCTATTATCTGCTTAGTTATATCTTCTGTGAGCCTGCCAAGCATCTTATTGATCTGTTTTTAATCTCTTCTGTTATTCTTTCAAATAATTCACCAGTGTGGTTTTGCTTTCCTCCTCTTTCATGCCCTATGTATTGGCTTTGGGGGAATTAGAAGGTTTTTTTTTTTGTTGTTTTTTGTGGGTACCAGGGGTCGACCTCAGGACCTCGCATGCCAGCAGATGCCTGTGCTGCTGAGCGATATCAGCAGCCCTTTTTTCATATGTGGGTACCAGGAGTTGAACTCAGGACCTCGTGCTTGCCAGGCAGGCACTTATGCTGCTGAGCTATCTCACTGGCCCTGAATTAGAAGTTTTGAGAGGTATTTTCTTACCTTGTCTTTTGATGTTTCTATTGTTGTTTGTTTTGTCTTGTTTTATTTTGTACTTAGGTTCACGGACACTAAGAGTAGAAAGAATTTGTGGCTAGTGTGGCAATGTCTTTAGTTAGTCTGCTTTTGGTGATGCACTCAAGGTATGGCTAACAATAGCCCTTTGCCTCTGTCCCAAGATCCAACCGCCTCTGTTAATTTGGGAAGAGAGAATACAGTGTAATTGGCCCAACATCCAGTTCTCTAGGAATGGACCACAGTATTGTTAATGGCACAAATGTAATCCAGGTATTGGCATACAGAGAAAACCCACTAATAGCAACCACTACATGGCTCTGGCCATATCAAGTAAATCAGAAAGAGTAATATTGCCCAAAACAAACTGGATATTGACATAACACAAGAACCATTAGTGTGTCACCCTCAACATTAGAAAAAAAATCTATAATTATACTATAATCACTAAGACAAACCAAATATTAACATATAGCATGTATCTACTAAATGCAACAACTATATCTCTACTGCTGGTAGAAAGAATTCAACAGGAGTAACACAGAGTTCAGTAACTATCTAATGATTAATAAAACTTAATGGCTATACTACTAAAGATATATGGTGTTAGGAATGGGAGAATGCAAGAAGAAAATCTGGAAAAATTAAAAAATGGGAGATGAAAAGGGGGAGAGAAAAGTGAGACAAGGTATCCTATTAAGGAGCAAAAGGGTATTTATAGAATTAGACAAAACACCAAAAATGAGACTATAAAAGAAAAAGGGAGAAAAAATATAGAGAATAGAGAAGGAAGAAAAAAATAGAGAATAAAAATTTTAAACAAAAAAAGGAAAAAGTTGTTAGAGAAATAAGAAAGAAAAAAGGATAAAGGAAAATTCCCCAAACCCCAAAACCTAGTGAAGGAGGAGGAGAAGGAGGAGGAGGAGGAGAAGTGAGATAGCTCAGCGGCATAAACGACCACCTGGCAAGCGGGAGTTCGACTCCTGGAACCCACATACGAAAAAAATGCTGGTGATATCGCTCAGCGGCACGGGCACCTGCTGGCGCACGAAGTCCTGAGTTCAACCCCAGTACCCACAAAAAAAAAAAAAAAAAAAAAAAGAAGAAGAAGAAAAAGAATCCTAAAACGGGAAAAAACATTCTCTAGTTTTGAATGAGTGGTTTCCTTCCAAGATCTGCAATTTTGGAGCCCAGCAAGTTATGGTTTTCTCTACCTAGCCTTATAGCCTGTGGGTTTGTGAGATGCAATCCTATTCCAGAGGACCTCTGCTCACCCCAGACTGTGGCAATGTCCACGCTGAGATGCGTCCTTGCTCACATTGGTAGATAGGGAAGGGAATCAGATCTCAAATCTGTGCTGGATATAGGTGGCACGACAAGCATTCAAGTACTTAATGCCAGAACTTTCAGACTCAGCCATTTCTGAACACAACTCGAGCAGGGCCTGGCTTCTTACTGAGTGATAGGGCCTGGGTCCTCCTGGCCTGAGCTTGAACTTCTCTTTCTAGCCCACTTCCATCCACAGCTGTCTCCTGTGGCTGTCACCCAGCCACTGTAAGCAGGTAACACTGGGAGCCCTGTAGTAAAGTTGCTTTTCAGTTGTTCTGAGCCTCAGAATTAAATAATCAGCCCCTTCCTGAAATGGAACCTGATTAAGCATTCTGTGTTAATATGGCTGGTACCTGTGCTGGCTTCCCTCTCCAGCTCTTGCTTGCTGTGTGGAAAAAGTCCCCTCAGTGCAAAATCCTAAGCTGTTTTTGCAGTTCACAACAGCCATGGGCTCCACTACCATTCCTTTCTGGATCTCCCAGCCCTGGGCACTCTGCTTCTAGAAAGCCAGGTTCCCTTCCCCACAAAGTACAAGCCGAGGGGGAGTCCAGATGGTTTCATTCTTCTTTCTACATTGTGGACCATTTTTCCAACTTCTTTGTAGCTTCTAATTTTTCCTTTCAGTTCCTTTCTGATTTCCAACAATTTACTTCTCTTCTTTTTCTTTTCAATATTCTCATTTTCCATTGTCTGAATTCCAGATCTCGGAGAGGCTGAATTTTGCTGCTGATCACCACTCCACCATTTTCCTCTCCAATATACCATGTTTTCATTTTAGTTTTTCTTGAGATACTTTATTCTCCTTTAGATTTCCTCTTTCACCCATGCTTATTCAAGAATAAGTTTATTGTACATTTATTTGTGAATCTTCCCACTTTCTTACTGTTATTAATTTCTAGTTTCATTCTAATGTAGTCAGAGAAGACATGTGGTATTCTATTAATCCTTTTAAATTTGTTGAGACTTGCTTTTTGACTTGACATGTGATCTATTCTAGAGAAAATGTTTATCCACTCAAAAAGAATGTGTATTTTTCTGCTTTGGGGTACAAATTCTGTATTTCTGTTAGGTCCACTTTGTCTGTAGTGTTGTTCACGCCAGCGGTTTACAGATTTTCTGTCAGGATGGTATATCCAATATTAAAAGTGGAGTACTGAAGTCTTATACTATTGTTGTACTGATGTCACTTCTCCCTTCATCTTTGTCAATACTTATTTTATGTATTTAGCTGCTATGGGGTTGAGTGTATATACACAATCACATACTGTATAATGATGTTTGAGTCAATAATGGGCCACATATACAATGGTGGTAACGTAAGTTTATAATGGATCTGACTAATTCCTATTTGCCTCTTGATGTAGGCATCATAATGCTGAAACACAATTCATTCCTCAAGTGTTTATGATGATATTGACATAAACAAACCTACTTGCTGTCAGTCACATAAAAGCATAGCATATACAATTATGTATCACATATACTTAACAGTGAAACATACATACTTAATAATGAGCCATGTATACTTAATAAGGACATATTTTTCTACATTTGGTGGAGCCTAGGTGTACAATGTTTATAAAAGCTACAGTAGTTGGTCTAGTCAGGGTTTGAAAGGGAATAGATTTAATATAGGACACATAATTTATAGGATTATTTTATAATATTCACCTCAAAAGTCAAATGTAGAAGAGGGCAAGAGATCTGTCCATGCACTAGAGATCCAAAGAATCCAGCTGAGGGCCTGGACCCCATGGCAATGTCCTGCATGAGTACAGTTAAAGACCTGGAGTCCACGACAATGTCTCATGCAAGTCTGTGTCAAGGATCTGCCCTGGGAAGGCCTAAAGATCAGTGGTGGAAGCTAGAAAGTCTGTGCCAGAGGGATGAAGGATCTCTGCCAGCAGGCTGAGGGATCTGCACTGGAGCCAGGAAGCAATCCTCAAGGTAAGGACCAGAGCTCCCCCAAATAGAACTGCAGCCTTCTTCAGGGACAAAAAGAACCTGAGCTCCTAGGACAATGAGAACAGCTGAGTCAGGAAAACCACCTTGACAAACTTCTCCAGGAGAATCAACAGCACACCATCTTCCCCTCCAGTTCTTCTTTTATGCTGTTAGCAACAATCTTCAAGTGGGCCTTCCACATCCAGAACCATGATGATTCAGTTCAGCTGAGTGTTACAAGCTGACCATTAGTTAATCCACCACCATAGTGTACAGTGATGTCCCAGGCATCAACACTCATCATTCATATACTGGCTCATTCAGAGCAATTCCCAGTCCTGAAAAATTGTAAGCATGCTTTACAGGCGTACCACTTTTTATTTTTGACATGATGTTTTTCCTATACTTTCTCTATGTTCAGGGTACCCAAATACTATTGTGTTACAATTGTCTTTGGTATTTATCATAGTACAATGCCTTGCATGTTTATAGCCTATGAATGATAGGCTACACCATATAGCCCAAGTATGTAATAGTCTGTACCATTTAGGTTTGTATAAGTATACACTATGATATTCACTCAACAAAATTGCTAGAATGACACCAGAACATATCCCCATTATAAGCAAGCCATGACTGTATTTACAATTGTAAATAGTTCTACTGAACTATTCCTTTCGTCATTGTATAATGGCCTTTTTTGTGAAAGTTTTTAAATTAAAGTCTACTTTGTCTAATGTAACTATAGCCACTCTTTTTATTGCCATTGTCATAAAACGTCTTTTCTATTCCTTCACTTTTAGCCTATATATGTATTTAAAATTAAAGTGAGGTTCTTATGGATAGCATATCATTGGATTTTTTAATCCATACAGACTTATTTTTTTTGGGGGGGATGTTTAATCCTATTACATTTAAAGTAATTAATGAGAGATGAAAACATGGCTCTGTTCATTGTTTTCCATTTTGCAGTTAATTTGTTAATCCTTCATTATGGTCTTATTTTTTTTGTAATTACTTGTTTTGATTCATTTCTCTTTTTCTTTATGTATCATCAATATTTTCTTTTTGTTTACCATGAGGTTTGCATAAAATATCTTAATATAGTCATAACCATCTATATTAAATTGATAATGAATTAACTTCAATCACATACAAAACTACACTTTTACTCCTTTTGCACACACTTTATGTTCTTAAAGTCAGAATTTACTTCTTTTTGTATTGTGTTGCCATTAACAAATTTCTTCAGTTGTAGTTATTCTTACTAATTTTTATCTTTTGGCTTCTAGGATTCTCTTGCTCTCCTTCTCCCCCATAGGAAAACTCAGAGCCAAGGTGACTGCTTTGTTTGGAACTCTATCAGCCTTGGGGTTGATGTGACATGATAAAATGAAACTCATCTTTATACCCTTTTTTACGCTTTTATGAAATTGGAGCTACCCTTATAATGTCAGCTAGTGTTCCAAGTGTCCCCTGGAAGAGATTTATGACTCATAAAGGGGAAACATGAAAACACCACCCAGAAATGTAGAAAAAACTTCAGGGGTCAGCACAAAAAACAGTAGGATGCAATCCACTGTAAGAGAAATTCTGCCCAATCACAGAACTTCACTGATGGATGTTCATGTAACACTCAATTCATCCTCCTAGTAAGATCAGAGAGTTTTGCAACCAGCATTGTCTTCCTGAAAAGGTGTACGATTCCACATATCACTTACTCCCACCTGTGAAGTCATTCTTCCAAGTTTGGCATTGGAGTTGGAGATGGAGTAGAGAAGAGTTTCTTCTGAACTTTCCTAATAAGATAGAATATGGGTAAGTTTTGCCTTAACATTAAAGAGAAAACAAACTTATCAAAAATTATAAGGCAAATTGTTATATAATTATGCAGTATTATGAGTCATATTTACATTTCTTTGCTACCTCAACTGACTCTTTAGATATACATATACATGAAAATAAAAATACCTTTAGCTTAGCTACTTTGGCTCGGCAAAAATAACTCCCATAGAAATTGTCTTAGCATTTATCCTTCTGTAAATAAGTTATTTATTTATATAGTTTTTTTCTGTTCTTATGAAGACCAATACATTATCAAACCACTTCTACCAGAATATAAATGGTCAAATGTCTGCAATATTGTTATCAACGAACAGACACTGCAGGAAAAAACAAAAGAGAAATTATTTATTTTCTCTGTTTACATTCGATGAACCTTGAGACCATACTCTCAAGTGAAATAAACCAGACATACATGTGTAAATATCACATTGTTTCTCCCGTGTGAGAAACCGAAAGTGTAAATAAGGACCAAAATGTATAATACATATTGAGAAACAGGAAGAAAATGTTCTCATAGGAAGGGAACTGGGGTGAGGGGATGAGAAAAGAAGGAAACAATGGAAACAAAGCTTTTGTAAATAAGGAGGAGAAGAGGGATTGAAGAGAGGATAGGGGAATGGGAAAAAAAAAGAAGAATTAAGATATATCATGTATAGGTACAAATTCCCTATGATGAATGTGATCATTATGTATATTTTAAATGTACCAATGAACTTAATTAATTGAAAAAAGAACCACCCTGAAAGAACAGTAATTATCAATAATAACTGATAATAATAGGCTTCAATTTAACAAATAATTAGCATTACATATACATATGTAAAGTATAGCACTATGCTGAAAGGAAAAATTTCTCTTTTCCTCCTGGTATAAATATTAGTGGTATTTCTTTTTTGGGGGGTGGGTTCTGGGGGTCGACCTCAGGACCTCGCGCTTGCAAGGCAGGCGCTTATGCCACTGAGCTATCTCACCGGCCCTAGTGGTATTTCTTTATTCATACACAGCAACATACAAATCATTCATTTCATTATTCCTTCAAGGGAGTGAGTCTCAATTACTGGAAAATTCTTGAGCCAAAAATGTGCTTGCTTAGCAATTGATTCTAAATTGAAAATATTTTCCTTAATGTTAAGGTAGGGAATTCTTCTAAAGACCACTCTCTTTCATTCCCTTTGGTACTCTTCATAACCTAGCCTAGCCACTGCCTTATTTTTCTAGTCTCATATCTTACATTTCTGCCTCTTATTCTTTGCTTTGCCGTTCTGGGTGTCTCAGACAAGTTCATTCTCCTTTCCACTGTACATACTCCTTCTCCCTGGAATACCTGCTTCCACCAAAACCACCCATTGGTGTTAATGAAGTAATTCCCTATCCTCCAGGCCATCAGACTTGATTGTATGCCTCTGCATAACTATATGCATACAGTTAGTACAAATATTTATTTGTATAATTATTTTGTAATCTATTTCTCTCACATTTCTTAAGGTCCTGCAAGAAAATGAATCTTGTCTGTTTAGCTTATTACTGTAGACCCAGCACAGTGCTTCACACACATAACAGAAGTGCAATAAATACTTATCAAATGAATGCATAGCTTCAATTTTTCTGGAAAAGTGATCAACATCCTGGTATTTCAGCAGACTGAGTATCAATCAACACCACGCTAGATATACCTGCCTCAGCAAAATATTAATGGGCTACAAATTAGTATCAATTAAATCTTGCAAAGTAATATACCATGTGCATCCAAATTTATGCCCTCTGCTAAATGAATGTTTTAGGTAATGATGTACATTTTCAAGGAAAGACACAAGGATTAGGATCTAGTATCCTATTTCAATAGGCACACTAATAGAATTGCCTCTATTCTGCAAGTCATTAACTTCTGTATCAATAATTACAATGAAACAGTGTAAAATTGAAATGGGAAAGAAGAATCAGTCTAACCATATTCACTGTTTCTCTGAGTGCTATATTGTCTCTGGGAAGCTCTTGATGAAAAGTGTAACAGAAAGTCCTCAGGATAAGATATTCTGTCCTCAAAAGCTATCCACTCAACCCTGTTCCTCTTGGAACACCTTTAACAGGTAGTAAAAATTGTCAACCTGTCATCTACCAATTTTGGTAGACATTCCTCTTCATGCCATACACGAATGTATGAAAACCTTTATTAAACTCACTGCACCCCATACACAAAAATGTTTTCCCATTGTCTTAAATTAGCTGTCAAATTCCTGTGTAGCCTTTTCTCCTGTCACAAAATGAAATTAACATTACAAAACTTCAAGGAATATTTCTAGTGTACAACGAATCAAAAGAACTGAGAAACTGTATATACATGTTATAATAGAAATGTCTAAAATGATTAAGAAGGAATTCATTCCAGCTTCACAAATCTTTGCAGCTTTCCAACATCATGGAAAAGTTAATGAAAATAAAATACTTCATGACATTTCTCAGACAATAAAGGAAAATTATAAATTTCAAAGGAATAAAATGTCACAAAGAAAAAGTACAAAAGTCTTAAAGTAGAAACTCATGAAATTTAAAAAACAAACTATTTATATACCTCCCTAACAGTAATGATAATATTTAAAATGACTAATAATGGAGTCAGTACTAAAATAATATGTGTACTAAGCAAGAAAGCCATTCGTGGAAAAATCACTTATTAGTGGAGCCAAAACTTAATTTAGATTAGAATGGTACTTTTTTAGAGTAAAGATTTATATTAAAGTCAATTTCATGTCTCACTTGTCTTTTTATTCTTAGCTTTATTTATCACAAACAATGCAAAAAATCAAGCAGTACAATATTAAATCTTGTTTTCATACTTTATTTCGCTGTTGAATTTGTTGCCTCCTGAATGATATATAATTTGGTCCAGCATAGACATAATTTCAAAGTACACGTTCCAAATCCACAGTTTTGGTTTCTTGTGTGCCGACATCAAATACTCAGGCAACATTCTTGGGAAATTTAGTCATGGGCTTGAGCTTTTCCTCTATAGTACAAATCAGGCCAAACACTATAGGCTGTCTGCTCATATTTACCTAAAGGACAGAACTGCTGTCAATCACAGAGACTCCTTTGCTGCTTCAATTTCTGCAGGCAAGTATAAACCCATTTTGAGTTTGGCAGGGTTTTCTTTGAATTAAGCACTCCTAAACTTCAGACAGGTTGACTAACTTCCTACTCTGTACTTAAACTTTCTCCCGCCTGGTCGTAATCAAGCTGTTTTAAACACAGGGAGAGAATTTGATTTCTAGGCTGAAGCCTGGCCTATTTTCTTGACCAAATCATGTTATCCTTGGTTTGAGGTTCTTTGTGGACAATTTATCCATTTTAAGTTCTTGGGAAGAGAGGCAAAGGACCTTTAAAAGTTTAAAAGGAAGTCCTTCAGTGGCACAAGATGGTAACTCAAATCCACAAAAGAAATGAAAACATTGGAAATGATATATATGTCAGTTAATATAATCTGAAAGCAAATTTTTCACATTTCTTTCCTTAACTTCTTTGATAGACATAAGTATATAAAGCAATAATTATGGCAATATATCAGTGTGTTAGTCAGTTCTCCATTACTGTGACAAATTACCTGAGAAAAACATCTTGAAGGAAGAAAGACTTATTTTGGCTCACTATTTCAGAGGCTTCAATCGTAGTTGACTGGCTCCTTTGCTTTTATGCCTATGGTGGACAGAAATATGGCAGTAGGGTATGTCGGAGAAAGGCTGCTCACTTCATGGCAGCCAGGCAGCAAAGAGTTGTGTTGATGGCTTCCTCTTTCTCCTGGTTTTGTTTAAGCCGGGCCCTGGCCTTTTAGATGGTGCTGCATTCAGGAAGGGTCTTCTTCCCTCAGTTTACTGTCCACATGCTTTGCAACACCCTCATAGACACACTCAGAAGTGTGCTTTCCTAATTTCTTTATCATATCTAAATCCTAACAACCTGACAATGTAGATTACATTATATTCAAATTGATAAAATATATAAATATTAATATATAAACAACAATAGCACACAAGAGTTGGAAAAAGTAGTTATATTGGAGCAAAATTTCAGTATTTTACCCAATTAAATTAATACTACTCTATAGGCAATCATGATAAATTACAATGCATTTTATAATTCCTAGCACAACCATTAAGAGAATAACTCAAAAAATAGTTTAAAATCTATACAGGAATTAAAATTGTGCACTACAAATATTCTTAGCAAAAAAAGTAGAAGTAAAGGAATAGAGGAGCAAACAAAGAGGTAATTTAACAATGGTAGTTGGAGATCTCAATACCTAACATGCAATAGATTTAGAATCACTGTATAAAAAAGTAGTATACTTCTAACCAACTCCAACTGATTTATGGAGAACATTCCACTAAATGAGTATGGAATTCATTATCTTTTCAAGTGCTCATGGAATACTTTCCAAGATGAAACCATATATGAGGTCATAAAACAAATCTCAATAAATTTAAAAATATTGAAATCGTACAAAGTATGTTTCTAACCATAATGTAATTAATTAAGAAATCTACAATCAAGAGACATCTGGGTATTCCTTAAATACTTTGAAATTAAATTACACACTTGTAACCTTACAAAATTATTGAAATCAAAAGTTAGTTCTTCACAAAGATTAACAAAACTGGTAACTCTTTACCTAGACTAGTAAAAGAAAAAAGAAGAGAGAGAGAAGATACAATTTAACAAAGTCAGGTAGTAAAAGAAGTCACAGGTAATATAGGAAATGTCTTACATCAAAACAAAAGAAAACCATAAATAATACCCATACCATATCAAAATATTTGGCATGCAGCTAAAGCCATGCTTAGGGAAATATTTATAGTTTTAGAGGCATATATCAGAGAAAAAAGCTCTAAATCAATAACTTATATTTCATTTAAGGAAGTACTAAAAGAAAAAAATCTTAACCTACTGTGAAGAGAAGAATAAAAATAATAAAGATCATAGAAGAAATCAATGAACTAAAAAAACTAGAAAAAAATAATATTAAAAGTTGTTCTTGGGCCAGTGAGATGGCTCAGTGGCATAAGCGCCTGCCTGGCAAGCGCGAGGGCCCGAGTTCGACTCCCGGAACCCACATACAAAAAAGGGCCGGTGATATCGCTCAGCGGCACTGGCGCCTGCTGGCACGTGAGGTCCTGAGGTCGACCCCCGATACCCACAAAAAATAAAAAATAAAAAATAAAATAAAAATAGATGATTTCTTTAATGAGGGTTTTATTGTTCTGTAATCCATAGCTTTAAAAATCATTCATTCAGGATATTGTTTGAGACCACTGGAATTTAGATGGTAATCATAATAAAAGCTAAAAAAGTCTTTCACACATTTCATAGGATTAGTGGTAATTTTGCATTCTTGTAGTAAGGATTTCTTAAGTAGATATGCATTGCTTTTCAAATCTCATACCTAATGTGTAAATATTTTAGGACTGTTTAGGCTTTCCTGGTTTTCCTTTCTTGCTTGCTCAAGATTTTTACTTTAGTGTCAATATTTTCTCTTCTATTGACTTTATTGTGTTTCCTGGAAATTTGAATATTCCTCAATAGCTTACCAAAGCATCCAGACCACAATCCCAACAAGTTGAAAAATGTCAGAGAAAAGAAGATACTGAAAACTTATATGGAGTAGGCAGAAGGAAAAGCTGAGCTCACCACATTACCAAGAGACCTTCCCTAGGACAGAAGCTCCTCCTGATCTCTGGATGTGCAGCTACTGAGTCTGAGCCCCATGTTTCTCTTTTTCTAATCTCAACACTTTCTCTTAGAAATTTCTTCACTTGCCAGTTAACAAATACCAGCCAAGGGTCTGATGTGTCAGGGACAGTGATAGGTAATGATCAAAAAGAAGCAGTGTGTTTTACATTAAAGATGGGAGACAAGTCACTATCTCAATGTACAAGGGTCTCAAGTCCAAGAAGGAAGACAAACATGTTCACACATAATCCTAATAAAGTGATATTTGGATTGCAACATAAGTGTGTTCAAGGTAGAGGACATTGCAAGAAGGAGATAATTAATTCTGCAAGTGGAAAGAAGATTTTTTTTGCTGGAGTGGTAATGTGTAAATAGATTTTAAAAGATGAGTAGAAATGTGTCAGATGTTCAGTGCAAAAAAAGCACTCTTGAAGTCAAGCAGAGAGTGTGAACCAGTATGGCCTGTAAGGGGAAATTCTAAGTAGAGGGGTATGGATGGAAAATAAACATGGGATGGTATCGACAATGGTAGGGATGGTAGTGCTGGGGAGCAGAGGAGATTCAGCATCTACCATCCCAGTTTCTCCTCACTTACCCTTTAAGTTCTATTACACAGCCAGAGGAATTTGACAAGGCAGCAGGATGTTCGGATATTATATTTACAGGTGTCTTGTAGATAAACGTTTGTTGTCTGGAAATAACTGGATGCTCACTGTTTGTGGGTCTGATTAAATAAATCATGATACTTCTATAAATGCAGCAATATGTAATTGTTTAAAACAGTAAGATGGTGCTACATAACTAAAATGGACCATGTTCCAGAATATAATATTCAGTGGAAAAACAAAAAATGAGGGTTGGCTATTTGTATATCACCTACTGTGTGGGATATTTAAATAATATACACACATTAATAGGTTATGATTTACTAAGCACAAAATGATATCAGTTTTTAAAACACAGGACAGTTCAGGGACTCATTTCATTTCTCCAATCCCTTTTCCACATCTGTGAAAATGAACAAGATATTGATTAGGACAGTGGGAGGATGTGACATAGAGCAGTTAAAAAAAGAATTCATAGTCCATTGTATATTTTCCCACAAGCTCATTGTCAAAAAGCACTGCATGGGGCCGGTGAGATAGCTCAGCGGCATAAGCAACTGCCTGACAAGCGCGAGGTCCTGAGTTCAACTCCCAGAACCCACATAAAGGAAAAAAGGGCCGGTGATATCGCTCAGTGGCACAAGCACTTGCTGGCAAGCACGAGGTCCTGAGGTCAACTCCCGGTACTCACATTAAAAAAAAAAAAAAAGCACTGCATGGAATACTTCAATAAGCATCTTGCACCAAAATACAACTGATTTGATTAACTAAACCATATTTTGATTTCTTCTGGACATATGCATCACTGAGGCAAGAGGCAGAGTCATAGGACTGTCAAGCAGGAGACCACATCTCTCCTTGAACATGGATACTCTGCCTTAGTCTGACATCAGGGCAGCAAGGCTTTAACAGTAGCCTGATGCTAAAAGGAGGACAAGATGAGTAATGTGCATATTCTTATAGCTGCTGCAAAGTGCTGCTAACCGTGAATGTGATTGTGTTACAATCATGTCTGTCTCAGCTAGCGTCATTTTGAATTTCGTATCAGTAAAATATACTAATATTTGATATCTGTCATGGAACAAGAAGATTGAGTACCGTTATTTGAAGTTATCATCTAGCTCCCAACACTATTACATTTATATTTTATCTATCCTAAATTGCCCATAAATGTATCTGTGGGTAGCCATGGAAATAAACAAGTTGAATTAAGGGGACAAAGGTATCAGAAATACAAGAGGAAGACCCGAGCACATAATACCCTGGAGTACTTTCCAAGTGTGATGCGCTACATTCAATGTCCAGAATTCTTTATTCTTTCTGAAAGAATCAAGAAAAGAAATATATTGTGCCCATTCCACTATACTCTATTACATCAAACATTGTTATAAATACTATAAAAGTTATAGGCCAAAACAACCTGGATATTTCCACCCACATGCCTTTGAGCTTAGAAAGTCTGCCTTTGTAAACGTAAAAATGGAGGCAGTGCTGGAATAGACTGCCTCTGTCATGGACCGACAGTGTTCTTTCTCAGCTGCTGTACAGGATGCCAGCTGTATCTTCCAGTCTTTGTCAACAAACTTCAAGTGACATTCATCAGCCTGTAGAAATCTTAAATGATAAAATCTTTGTTCATTTTGGTTAGTAGCTATTACTCACTGCTTGCTTTGAAAGATGCCTATCTCAAGGGGAAAAGAAGACTTAAAACTTGGGTACCTAATCCAATGCCTCCCTCCATTTCAGGTTTTGTTTGTGACTTTCCTAAGGGAAACCTGATTTGGCAACACTCTTTCTGTTTTTTAATTTCCAAAAGACTATTTTTTTCAATATTTCGTCTGATTAGTTTTCTCACTTGGGAGGTATTTTCTACCATCACAAAAAGTGGGGGGTCAAACTTACCGCATCTTTCTTATCCAGAATTATTTCATCATTTGTATTACAAGTTACTCAACAAATATACATTGACCATACCCTATACCATAGGCACCATTCCAGGAGAGATACAATGGAGAATTAGCTTGAAAACATTGCATTTGCATCAATAAAGTGAAAGTAGTAATTGAATCATCTTCATAGAGATTAAATTAGATAATGGATGCAGCATAGGCAACAAAATGTTGACACATACGTAGTAGTAAGTGTAAAATATGTTTTCATCATTATTTGCACCTTCGGTAACTTAGCCATCTTCACTGATGTTCTGTGTTTAAGTAGAGAAAAACTGAACTCCATTTTAATAGCCTGTGTATTAGTGCAAAGTTAAAAGAAAGAAGAAATATTTTTTTAATCGGTCAAAACTTTAAATTCATAAATGATCAAAGCAATGAGGCACAGAAGACCCCTTTCCCTACCATTCCTCTAATGGATCAGTGTTCTGACTTGCCTTTGTTAGATCACAGTGGCTTTCATGCCTTCATGACGCCAGGGCACCTCTGCTTTTATTAAAAAATAACGGTGAAGCTGGAGTCTGTGGTGTTGTAAACTCTAGGATTATTCCAGCTAGCAACAAAAGGCTTTTCTCACCTGCCTGTGAGGCCTGCTGTGACATGGTGAAAGCAATGTTGGGGCTTCCCTTCTCTCAGCAGCCGCGTCCTACTCCCATGAGGAACATATGTCAGAGCAGAGGTTTGCGGGCTAAAAATATATGACTAGGTTTCAAAAAATAGCAGCCACAAACCATTCCACAGCAACCTGCTTTGTCCACCTGATTCATGTAGGGGGAAAAAATGTACTCTTGTAATTCTTCCCCAGCTCTTTGTTCACACACAAACATCCAGTTCTTTAGATAGAATGCCTGAGACCTTAAATACACTATTACCATAATAATGCTTAAAGAGGCATGTTAAGAGTTTACCCGCCAAACATTAATACACAGTTTTCCAAAATTATAAACTACAAATATTCTAGACAGTACACCACATTCACATTCACTTTCTCTGCTCTTGTAAATGGTCTCTTTCAACTATTTTCAATAGCATCCATTACTTACCATGTCATGGAGCCAAAAGACATAATTATGGTCTGCTGCATCTCCAGACGAAGATTTCCATGAACAACAACAAAATAAAAACCTAAAAAGAAAAGACAAAAATGCTCAAGTTCTTTCGCCCATGAAAAATTCCCCACTGGCATCACAATTGACACACTGCTGTGCTGAAAGTAGATATTTGGGATGATGAATGTTCCTTGTCATGATCCTTCTCAAGAGGCAACAGAATGGACTATGTTCAAGATGTCCAGCATCCCAGAACTAGATAGACTGAGGTGGATCTGAGGTTCAGAGAGGTTAACTGGGGCAAGAAGTAAGAGGGTAAGTCTACCAGTGTCAAGTACATCTCTGAGTTCCCTGGACAGCAAGGACTGTGCCCTGATCACTGCTCCTTCCTCTAGATATTATTACATTTTTTCTTCTCACAGAAGCCTGAAATGCATGATTGTTGAATAAAAAATTAATGAATGCTAGAAAATATTAATGCCTGGGAAGCCAGCCAATTTATGTTATCAAAAGCACAGTTTCTCAACAGCTGCATTATTGACATTTGTCTGGGTAATTCTTTGTCTTAGACAGCTGTCCTGTGCAATATAGAATGTTTAGCAGCATCCCTGGCTTATGCCCACCTACTTCTATTCATGACAACCAAACATGCCTCCACATCTTGCCAAGTGTCCCTTAAGAAACAAAACCATGGGCTGGTGAGATGGCTCAGTGGCACGGGCGCCTGCTGGCGCATGAGGTCCTGAGGTCGACCCCCAGTACCCACAAAAAAAAAAAAAAGAAAGAAACAAAACCATAATTAGTTGAGAACCACTGGTCTAAAGGAGCAAAGTAAAGTAGTTAGAGTAATCCTTAGAACCAAAAGTTTAACAGCAGGAGCCCAGGTAGAGTGGCTGAAATATACCATAGGGATAAACTCTAGAAAATATTTGTGAATTACATGTATCAGGATTCTATTGAAAGTGACTTAACTCAAAATGGCCTGAGCAATGAAAGATAATCTGTTAGAATAGTACCTAAAAGTCCAGAGAGATCCAAGATTCAGTCCTGCCAGGTTCTCGGAACTCAAATACTGTTATCAGAACTCAGTTTCTCTCCACTGCTAAATTCCACTTTCTTACATGATGGCTCCCCTTTATGGTGGCAAAGTGCTTGGCACTCCCTAGCTACTTCCTACCAGCTCAGAAACCAACTTGGACAAGAAAAGATCTTGGGCCGGTGAGATAGCTCAGTGGCATAAGTGCCTGCCTGGCAAGCGCAAGGTCCTGAGTTTGACTCCCAGAACCCACATAAAGGAAAAAAGTTCCGGTGATATCGCTCAGTGGCACAAGCCCCTGCTGGCAAGCACAAGGTCCTGAGGTCGACTCCCGGTACCCACATAAAAAAAAAAAAAAAGAGATCTCTTCTTCCTTAATAATTCTCGAGAAAAAAAATTTCACTATTGAGTCTTTTGGTACCAAGTTGGAATATATGTCCTCCTCTGACCCAGAAGGATTAGGGAATTGACCAGTTGTAGAACACTGACTGATCAGATCTAATTCATGTCCCCACACCTGGATCTGAGAGCAAGAAAATGGCCAGTGGCACCCAAAGTACTTATATTAATATTGTGAAACACAATTATTCTCTATAAAAAACTCAAGATAATACTATTGACTGGGGTGGTCATAAACACTGTCCAGGAAAGCAGTGTAAGTTGGCAGCAGTATAAGTTACCTGGAAAAACCTGGATATAGAAATAGAAATCAAAGCAAGGGCTCCTAGAGACCAGTGCTGGCTGCAGGGTATACGCTACCTCGATGGTATAATATTTATAAGTATTTTCTCTGAAATTTTCTTTCCCAGATACGTGAGTACTTATTAAACATAAAGAGGTTTATGCACTCAAATAGCAACATTTAATCTTTTCCCCTGCCTGGCTTGATTTGCATACCTTGGCTTTCATTCTGCCCTTTCTGAAAATTCCCTTGGGTAAATTCAAGCTTAGAACAGCTCCTGCCTGCTTGATTACACACACTTTCTATTTTCTGGTGCTCATCGAGGCTTACTTTTGGGTCACAGAGTGTGATCTGGTAACTGCCAAGTCCAGGTTGAAAGCAGAAGACGAAGACTTGTGATATCTTGCCCTGGTAGTGGGAAGAAATTTCTTCCTTACTTAGCAAGTGAACAGTGTTGTCTTTATGTCCTGAAACAACATGCTCACACCTAGTAATGTTTATCAACTGTGGTGTCCCTGAAGGGACCCTAGGAGCTACGTCTGTGGTAAGTTTGCAGCTTTTAAATCTCATAGTATGACAAAATATAGGCATTCACATGGAAATAAGATGAATCTAGCTAATTCTAAGTGTAAGATTGTTTTGCACGATAAAGTTTCCTTGGGAACAGTAACTTTTGTCTGTTTGAGGCACCTTCAGCCAGTCCATAGAGTGACCAAGCCTTACACTGAGAGCACTTTGAAGCAAGGATTATTGATTAAAGGCCTCTGACTGATCTAGAGCACAGAATCTTGGATCTCCAGGTAGAGAAAAATCAGTATCTCTGATAAGACCTAAAGGAGAGTCTTTAAATGTGCACATTCGTAAATGACAAAGGTAGAATTACTCACTTACAAGTATAAGGAATACTTGTAAGGATTCTAATACCAGTCCAGGTTGCTCCTCATAACAAACCTTGTCAAAATACCATTCCAACACTGGCCTCACCTCAAATACTCATACACATCCCTTTATGTGAAAGGAATTTAGTCCATCTCCAAAAGTTGCCAAAGTCCTAACAGTTTCAGCACTGCTGAAAAGTCCAAGTCTACAGTCTTTTCTGAGATTTAAGGAAAACTCAGCTGCAAGGCCCTGTACAAATGAAAAGCAAATCAAACACTACCAACATACAATGGCACAAGATAGACATTTCCACTCCAAAAAGTACAGAGGGGGATAGAAAGGAATGGGAACAAAGCGAAACCAAAATCCAGCAGGGCAAACATTAAATCCCATATTTCCAAGTCCAACATCCCTGACAATCTGTGGCAAGATGTGAACTCCAAAGGGCATGTGTGGCTCTGTCCCCATGGTACTTCCAGTGGTTGTAGCTCCCATGGCTTCTCTCTTTGGCTGGCTTTGCTCACTCCTTGCAGCTTTCCTCAGACAATCCATGCTTCTGTCTTCTCCAACCTTCTGGGGTCTCCACTGTACCTTCAGTTTCACACTCACAGCTTCACAAACTGTCCTCTCAGGGGCATGCTACCTGGCCTCTCTTCTTCTGAAATCTGGGTGGAAACCTTACTGACCCCACAAATCTTGCATTATACATACTCCTAAAACCAGCTCCTCATGGTTGATGCCAAAGTCTGCTGCCAGGCTGGAGCAGAAGCCAGGTTTCCTTCTCTCTTTGTTGTAGGTGTCAAGAGACTGAATTGCTGAGCACAAGGAACCAAATCCTGAGGAGAAACTTCCCTAGTCCACCACCATTCTAGAACATGGCTTTCTTCTCAAAGCAAAGTCTTTTACCTTTGCAATTTTGAGGCTGCAAAGGGTGGAGTCCTGCTGGTTCTAGTGATGTCCCTGGGCCATCTTTTCTATTATCCTGTTCCTTCTCAGCAACCAAGTTCTCCTCTTCTCCATCTTTGCAGTCTGGAGCTTCCATTCTGACCAAACTCAGTATGTTTAAATCATTCTTCTGGGCTCGTTGCTCTTGATTCTCAACATAAATCTGTCTAAAAGCCTCCAACAGTAGCCATGCCATCATTTCAACATTAGATTGCCTCGAAATTTTTTCCACAAGATTAATTAGTCTGTGGCCTTTAGTCTCAGTCTCAGTCTCAGGAAAAATATTTGGACATGAGAAAAATGCAGACAATTTTTCTCCCAAAGCACAAAACACATGATCTGGAGTCCAATAGCCAATGCTGTCCTTCTTCCCAGCAGAAAGCTCTGGAGCCTGGTCTTTATGGGCAGCATTTCTATAAGCATTCTGGTCTTCTGATCTCTGACCAGAAACTCCCATCAAGTACAGTTTAAAGCATTCCAGGGCTGCTTCATCAGCAAGTATCTCCAAACTTTTCCAAACTCTTCTGACAAGACCAAAGGACATGGTCAGGTACAGTCACAGCAACAATTCATGTCTGATACCAAAATCTGTCTTAGTTAATTTTCTTGATGCTGAGACAAAATACCTGACACCTAGAGTTTAAAAAAAAAAAAGGTTTATTTCAGCTTAAAGTTTATAGAGGTTTCAATTCACAGTTGTCTGGCTCCAAGGCAGGGTGGCATGGCAGAGGGTTATCACAGAAGAGAAACAGTTCTTGGTGGGCAGAAAGCAGCAAAGCAGCAACCAAGCCTTTTATATTTCATTCAGGTACATGCCCTTTGGGCAGTGCCACCCATGCTCAGGGTGGGGCACCCTTAATCCTAGCATCATACACTTAATCCCAGTATCACATACTTAATCCCAGCATTACAAACACTTAATCTTAGCATCACAAAACCTAGATCCAGCCACCTCCAGAAAACCCCAACTATGACTGCAAGAGGCTTTAGGGGGACATCTAGATACAAGCCATAACAGACATCAGTCTCTATTTATGATAGTATTCTGGTCTAGTTCTTCTTCCACGTATGCTTGCTGACACTCTGACATAGCAAATAAAGCCTAGTATCCACGTCTTCTGGGCCAATGCATTGCACTGTAGTATGCTGTAAAGATTTCAGGTTTATGGAGTCTCACAAATCTAGCTGCACTTTTGTTCTGCCTCTTACAAGTTGTAACCTGTAGCCCATTTCACATTTGCCCTTCCTTTCTAAAATGTGGGAACACTGACCCAACAACACTGTATGAGGTGTACCCATGTATGAGGTCTACGAATGAGATTCATGGAATATTTGGTATCAAGTACGAGCTCTATCAATAGTGGCTATTGTATAATTTCAGTGTTTTTGTTTATTATTTGAAGATAATTCTTGGTTTCTGCATTTGCAACCACATAACATTCTCTTCTAGTGCAATCTGTACAGAAAATTTCCTCTCTCTCATTTGTTAAGCCAGGGATGACTAGCTTCTGACAGCCTCTTCTAACATGCCACTCTTCCCTGCCCATGTTGATGCCCTATTTTGGGCAATATAGTGTCACTCCTCAGATAATACCACTGAGCATGAGAAAAATATGCCCAAGACAGGATGATTTAAGTATTACGTGCCCAACATGGTTTCAGATATGTAATTATTTAATGCAATATTAACAATAAGTTATGCTTTTATGTAGGTATATATAGCATAGTATTATATAGTATAGTGCATAGTATTTACATATATATATTGTGTGTGTGTGTGTGTGTGTGTGTGTGTGTGTGTGTGTGTGTGTGTGTGTACAGAGAAAGAACAGATGTTTTTCCAAGTATGGGAAACCTCCTCTAGGAATTGAGATCTATTTGGTACAAAGCATCTCTCACTACTAAAGAAGACGTATTTGTGGAGACCTCTTCACCCCATTTCCTTTTTCTTACTTCCTTACTCCCTCACTCATATGTTCAGAAAATGCCATTTCCCCAACCAAAATAAATAGGTTCAGCTCACAAACACATCACCCATAAAAGGAACCTAGACAGACTGGAATAGGGAAAAGAAAGAAGGGAAAGGGAAAAAAAAATTGTATATATATATATATATATATATATATATATATATATATATAAGATGGTTAAGATAGATACACTACCATTTTTACTTAGTTCATTGAAGAGTAAGGTTTGTGCCAATAATGTTTGGACAATTGAATGCTAATGTCTGGTGTCCTGAATAACTAACTTAAAGATAGTAATATGTAATGTATTAACCATTGTTACCCTCCTATTATGTTGGTTTGAAAATTTGTTCTTCTTTTGATTTGTTTTGTTTTTTCTTCTCTTTAAAAAAAAAATTCAAAAAAAAAAAAAAAAGGAACCTAGACAAAGCTATGATTCCCTGGGGGCTTTTTTGAATATTTCCTTTATGTATGCTCATGATTTTTAGCATCTGATTATGTGGTCTATTTTTATGAGAGGCCAATCTCATTTTTCATGTGCATAGTCAACCCTGAGCTCACTCCTCGAGGTTTTATCCCCTATTATATACTTCATCTTAGCATATTTCCAAACAATCCATTTATTTAACAAGCATTTACTGAGCATTTCTTAAGAGTTAGTCTCTACACAAAGAATTGAGGAAACACATATAAACAAACCATTGCCGGGACACTGAATAGAACAGCTGAGATAATATATGTATGAGCTATAAGCCATGCAGCATAAAAACAATACATCTAATCAGTACATCCAATCAGAAACTGGGTCTGTGGGCCCCTTTGTCTCAGCTCTCATGTTCACACAGCCACAGCTGATAAATTCTGGGGGCATGATCTCAGATGTGATACTCCAAACAGATCTGACTTTACATGCAACAGATTCCGCTTCTGGCCAGATTGCTGGTTATAGAAAATGGTGGGGTGGGGGGAGCACGTTCTCAAGAATTCAGCTGCTAAAGTAATCAGAAAGGACCATCACAGGGCAATTAAAGGGTTGATTATACACTTCTTCACTCAGCTAGATCTTAGTTTCAAGGATGTCACAATGATTCCTCTTAGGTGAAAGGGATTTATGACCAGTTGCATTCATGATCACCACTGGAGAGATCTGACAGGCACCGGAGGCAGAGACTGAGTTGTGAATATCTTTGCTTTGTCTTTGCCAACCACTCCTTCCTTATCCCTTGACATCACATCACAACCATCTTTAATATAATGAAGTTTATTTCCTAATATCAATTTTTCTTATGGAATAATATTTCGACATTTTTGCTTTTAAATAGCAACTCCTTACAATATATTTAGTAAAGGCTGAATTAAATTGATGGAGGAATTAGAACAAGGATAATTTTTCATAAATTACATGTTTAGGAATCCTTAGGTGAGTTAGGAATAGAAGAAACCCTGAGGCTAACCACATAAGAGCATGATCCTTAAATTGACCAATTTAAACATTACTCCTACCAGAACTGTTTTTATAAATAGTACAAATCTCATATAATGTAATTATGGGCATAAAGCTATTTGTCAGTGTTTTCATCAAGACATGCAACCTTCTGGTTCTAATCAGATCTTAATAAGCTGGTGCCAACACGATATATACAAAGCAAGACGCCTTCTTGTGTACCAGTAGAGTCTGTCTCTTTTGTATCCAGTGAAAAATGGAAATAAATGTGGGATCACTTTGCCTCTACTCAACCCTGGCACACTCTATGTACCCCAGACATTCTTAAACTATAACTAAAACTCAAAAGGTGAATTTTGAATATGTCAGTACAATATCAAAATTCTTCAGTGACTCCTTATTTTTGTTTGGTTTGCCCAGAAACAGACCCCCAAGACAGGAGCCAAATGCACTGTTTCCTTAGGAGATGCAGGGAACACCTACAGCGAAGTAAAGAGGTGATATGGAGAAGGGAAAGCAGCCAATAAGAATGTGCAAGAGAGTCAGACTGCTCAGTGGACAGCTAGAGCTTAATCCTCTGTTGAAACTCTGCAACATGGCATGAAACTCATACAGGATTCACATCCTAAATATTTTATGAGTTGATATGCTCCTTGAAAAAGATATATTAAGATTTAAACCCCATTATCTCAGCATGTGGCTGTAGAAATAAGGTTTTTGCAGGTGCAATTAGTTAAGATGTGGTCATACTGGAGTAGGGTGGCTCTTAATCCCATGTGATTGGTGTCATTAAAAAGATGATACAATTCAAAGGAAGCATGCCATGCAAAGATGAAAGCAGAGGTGTACAGCTGCAAACTGGTGAACACCAAGGACTGACAGCTCCAGCTATCTGGAGCTACTAAAAGGTAAGAAAGAATGCTACCCAGAGTCTCAGAGCCCTGCATCATCTTGCTGCCACATTGAGTTTAGACTTCTGGCCTCCAGAAATGTGAGACAATAATTTCCTGTTATTTGAAATCCTCAACTTTGTCATCCTCTGTAATGGGAGTTCTAGGAAACTGATACATTAGTGAACATACTGACACACAACATTTCTATCAGTCATTGATTAAGGACTGCTCCCTCGGAAGAGCATTGAGTCCACAGTATTTCAGAGTAGCTTTTGAGGCTCCAGGAAAGTCCTCAGACATAGAGATGTAAATATGGCAGTTGGAAGTTGGCAGATGACACTAAAATGGTCTAAGGGATATGGGGTGGTTTTGAACCATTTCTTCTACTTCCTATGATTTGTAAGATAAAGTCTAGATTCCCCCATTAGTGCATCCTGCCTTTATTTCCAAATGTGTGGCTCCATCCCTCTGAAACAAATGTTTTTTTTTCCTTTTAGTTCTTTAACTACATATTCATTTATTTCTTATCTTATTGATATGTATATTTTTCTCTTCTAAAACTAACTTCAGCCTCTATTTTATGTATCAAGGTCTACTCACTTGCTGAGCCTTAGATCAAATACGTTAAAGACACAAGAGGCTCCACTCATCCTCTGTTTTTAGTATTTAAATCATTTCTCTACTGATTATACCCTTCACAGAATAATTCTACCAACTGGCATAGTCATGCTCTTACTCTTTGTTTTCCCCCAAACTATATCATTATATAGTCCTGAAAGCAATAATGGGCTCTTCTTGACTTTCACTATAAGATCTACCTTGCTCAGATCATATACCTAATAGTGTTCACTGATAGTTAATCCTCGTAAGGGCACTCTGAGAGCAACAGCGCTGGATAAACATCACCTGCGAAATGTCATCCCATGTATATCCCATGCCTAGGGCTGGACCACTTCACATTGTAAATAGTGATTCATTCATTCAACAAACACTTATGTGACCTTTGTCAGGCACTCTCTGACACAGAAATACGACAGTGCAAGGACAGAAGAAGACCTTGTTTTTATGGGTCTTATATCTAGGGATTCCTTATTTCAAAAGAATGAACAAGAGCGAAGAAAGGCATAACAGTTGCTGCTGCCCATTTCACTTGGTTATACAGCTCCTCCAAAGATATATAGCTACTATTCAATACCGTAATCTATGATTGTTAACTTGCATATATGCCTTTCATAATTTTCCTTCCTTATTTATATCCACATGCTGCACTCCCATGCCTTAACCCCTTATGGGTTACCGCTATAACCCATAAACAGTTCCCAGGCATGATTCCCAAATGATCTTGGTTTATTCCCCAAAGATTCCTGATAAGCATCAGCCAAGACAAAATTTTGAATTCAGCTTTTTGAGGGCTTAAAAGCAAAGAACCCAGCCAGTTTGTCTGGACTTCTGACCTGCATAATTATGAGATAATAAGTGAGTACTGTTTTTAAGCAGCTAAATTTGTATTCATATGTCACCCAGCAATAGAAAACTAACAGACCTTCTTCCTTCTTTCACTAAAGAATGTAAGAAAAATTCTCCCGAGATAGATATGAGTTTAAGCCAAATTCAGATGCATATATATAGAGAGAAAGTGTTTGGTCACTACATGGAGCAAGGATCTAAAGAATAAGTGGTGCTCTTGTATGTTTGTCTCAGAAGTCAAGTTTCCAGCTAATGTGGCCACATTACTGTCATTAGTCCAAGTGGAGCAAAACTGCTTAGTTGTGTCCAGTCGATCTATAGTATCTTAGAAATAGATCTTAATTGTTTTAAGCCACTAATTTTAGGGATAGGTTGTAATGCATCACAGCTAACAGAAATAAGGTCTTTTTCTTTGCCCTTTGCTCACAACTGAGGTACTCCACACTAGGCACATTTTACACATCTCTAACTTCACAGCAACCTTGAAAAGTAGACCCTCTACATTTATTCCAGTTTTACGGATAAGGAAACGGGGCTTCCCAGAGTTGTTTATGGTAATTCTACTCCTGCTTTTTAATGATAAAATGGCACTCAAACTTTTGCTTCTCATAAAACCATTTCTCATTTCTGCCCTAAAAAGAAATTCAAGTGTGGCCACTGATGTAGGCTCTGCTTCTTGCCCTGTTGGAAAGGGAAGTGTCACTTCTGAACGACTTAGATAGGCACATGCCCGAAACATGCTGACCTTGCCAGGAAAGCAGCAGGGGAAGATGCCCTATAAAGAAGCAAGGGTCCACCTACCACTCACCATATGTCAAGTGGTGACAGCTCAGCTATTTTCCAAGAGGTAAGCATTCTCAGAGGTGCCACCTGGGAGCATATGGCCACTGGGATAGAGGAAAACACCTCACTAACATGTCAAGTTAACATGACAAGTGTTAAATACCAGTTGCTGAAAATATATGTTGTTTATGAAAGCTTTTAAATTCTGGAGGAAGGTGGAGGGGCATTTTCTTCCCCAGGCAGCCCTGTGGAACTGCCCAATCACACTCAATAAATTGCCAGAATTATACAGGAAAGTGTCTGGTCTAACAGTAATGGGATTGTTCATATTTCTTAAAATGTGGATCCAAATTAGAACCCAGGTGATTTAATATCACCATCAAGACACCTTACAAAAGGAATTACCCATGTGACCAACAAATGTTTTGAAGTGTCAACTTCATTAGGCATCAGAGGACTGCAAATTGAAACCCCCAAGGAGACATCACTGTCACTCATCAAAAAAGCTAAAATGAGAAAAGCCATCAGTTATTTACAAGGATGGGGTACAATGGAAATCTCACACACTTCTAATGGTAGAAGTGTAAACTGGTACTTTTAGAAAATCTTTGACAGTATTTACCAATGTTGAACATACATTTATTATATGACTTACCAGTTCCACTCTCAGGCATACCTAACAGAAATGTGCACATACATTCACCAAAAGAAATGTAAAATGGGGTTCATACATGTTAACTATAATGTGATGCTTGAAAATCAACACTCCAAATAGAGCCCCAGCCAATCACATCAGGTCCTGCTATGCTTTAATACACACTTTATAGTATAGTGTACTGAGAGTCCCAGATTGGGTGGGGATTAAATACCTGACTGCCACTGTACTAGCTATGTGGTTTTGGAGAAGTCACTTAAGCATCAGTTTTCCTGACATTAAAATGGAGGTCGTAGCATAATCTATTTCATGAAACTGTAAATGAGAGCTTACTATATTTTTCAAATAATAAAATATCAGTAAATTTGGTTTTAAAGATTAAATTAGCTTTTACTAAGATTTATAAATCCCATTTATGAAATACAAAGACATCTGACTGAGCAGCACAGAAAAGCAGAGCTTTATAGGCAGGAAGGATTAAAGAAAGTAAAAACAAGGAACAAAAAATGGATTGGTCCTTGCAGAATTACCTTCCTTGTACAGATTAAAGGAAAGGGGACTTTTTAATCATGCTGCTAAAGCAGGGATGATTGGCCTCCTTTGATTTGTTGTCGTGAATCTCATGCTTTCTTTGAAAACTGGCCTGTTTGGAGATGTTACTATCATCCCTCTCCTGGTTTCTCAGAAGATAAGATCCTGCAAGTACACAGTTTAGATTCTATTTTGGTGACATATGACCTTAGCATGAGTGACTGTGTGTGCATTGTTCTATTGGAGCCTACTGTAGGGTCTCGGTTTAAATCAGTGGCCTCCCCTAAATACTGTTTAACAAGTAGAGCAGTTGGAACAGTGCCTGTCACACAGTAAATGCTCCAGAAATGTAGATGCCTATTAAGCCATCTCCATCCATATTTATACATCAGTATGATCAGGCATGGTTCAGGTATATTCAGGTAAGTTCAGTTAGGGCAAATTTCACATCATCACCTCAAACTAAATCAGGTTTCTTAGCCATTTTCCCATTGATGGACACAATACATGACACCCACAGCTTAAAGGAGGAGAGGTTTATTTTGGGTCACAGTTTAGTCCATGTTCAGCTGACTCCAAGGTAGAAATGGGACTGAAGAAGGGCATGGCAGAGGAAAAGGTGCTCAACCCATGGCATACAGGAAGCAGGGACAGAAGGGAGGAGTCAGGGACAAGAATACACTTATCCAGGTCATGGCTCCAGTGATTCACCCCCAACCAAGCCCTAACTCCTAACGGCACAATCAGCCACTGAAGTCATCAACAGATGAATCCACCAGTGAGTATTGTGCCTCTGTGATCCAACCACTTTCCACACACAGAAGAATTGGGGGGGACCATAACAATAGGTAAGCATCCAGTGATGTTGTGAAAATCAAATCAATTGATTTATAAAAGTGGACATTAGAGCTGACATAGGAGATGCTTTATAGGTTTGTACAGTCACGCATTGCTTAACAACAGGGAAATGTTCTGAGAAATGCACCATTAGGGAATTTCATCATCTTATGAACATCATAAGTTAAACTTACACAGACATGCATAGTCAGCCTACTACACACTTAGGCTGTATACTGGAGCCTATTGGTCCCATGCTACAAGCCTGTACAGAATGTCACTGTACTGAATAGTGTAGACAATTGCAATACAATGCTAGATATCTGTGCACTTATATAGGGCACTCTCTGTGAATGGAGCCTGTAGGACTGGAAGTTGCTCTGGGACAATCAGCGTTTGAATGGTAAGTGAATGTGAAGGCCCATGACATTTCTGTTCACTACTATAGACTCTATAAAAACAGTAAATTTAGACTACACTAAGTTACTAAAAACATCCTTAAGTACTAAATTAACCTTCTCTGTTACCTTTATCAATTTTTAGATTTTCTTTAACTTTTTGACTCCTGTAATAACTTTTAGTTTTAAATGAAAATGCATTGCATAGCTGCACAAAAATATTTTCTTTCCTTATTTTTATTAAAATTTTTTAATTTTTAAACTTTTTATTAAAAGTTAAGAAACAAACACACGTATTATCATAGGCCCACACAGGTCAGGATCATTAGTACTGCTGTCTTCCACCTCCACATTTGTCCCACCAGAAGGTCTTCAGGAGTGGTAACACACATGGAGCTGTCATCCTCTATGATGACATTGCTACCTTCAGGAATCCTCCTGTAGGGCCTTCCTAGGGCTCTTCTGGAGCAGGTGTCACTCTTTTCTTTCCATGTTTGTTTGTTTGCTTGCTTGCTTGCTTGCTTGTTCATTCATTCGTTTGTTTATTTTTCATAACGAACTTGCTCGTAAACAGATAATGCACTGTGGACATTCTTCCCTATTCATGAAATTTTTCTGTATTGATGTGTATGTTCTCAAACATTTTAAGTAGCTTGTTAAAGTCTGCAAGTCTTCTGCTAAATGCTTCGCTTTGAATCTTCTTAAGGGTTCCTTCTGCAGTTTTCTTTTCTCTTGCCTCTTCTTTTTGCTCTGCTTTCTTGTTTGAATTTCAACAACTCTTAGCTCCTCAGGAACCTCCGCTAGAAGCTCCTCCCTCACCAACAACCCAAGTTAAACTCGTTTGCCATCTCAACCACAGCACTGCCAATTTTGGCAACTTCCACATCCTCGGCAAATTCTTTGAAGCCATGCATGAGCCACCTAAATATCTTCAGCTATATGCCATTTACACACTCCTCAGTGACATCACCTCGTCCCAAAGCAAGGTACTTAAAGCAGTCAGAGGTACAGGAATGCTTCATATAATTGCATCAGTGATCTCTCAGCACCTTCCTCAGTTGCACCACTAGCCTGGCAAAGATCCTCCTCAGCCTGCAGGTCTTAAAAGCTATTATAACACCTTGATCCATTGGTCACATCAAAGAAGTGGTGTTTGGAGAGAGAAATGCCCCTTTGATGTTTGGAATGATGATCATTAATAAAAGGAAGAGTGTGGGAGTGTGACCAACAATCCACAAAGCCTTATTATCCACACAATACTTCTCCATTTCACTGGCACAGCAAGTCAGGAGGGCATGTTGGAAGATGAGCTGGACATTAGTGCTGTTAGCCCTGCAGTGCAGTGACGTTGTGTGCTTGTTGATATGCTTGAAGGTCCTGAGGTTCTCACTGTGCCTTATCACAAAGGGCTTTAATTTGTACCCTGCAACATTGTCCCCAGCCAAGACTATCACCTTATCCTTCAAAGCCTGGAAATCTGGCATTAACTTGGCCTCCTTATGGGTGAAAATCTTTTTAGGCATCTGTTTCTAGAATAGGGAAGATTTGCTCTGGCAAATAAATTGCCTGCACAATCAGCTTATTTAAGGTTTCCAAAAATTCTTCAGCTGCTTTCATATCAGCACTCACAGACTCACCAATCACCTTTCATATTATGTAATGAATAATGATTCATGAATTGTTTAAGCCACCAAAATGAATAGCAAATTCAACAGTATCATCAGGTGTAGCCTGTTCTTTCAACATTGCAAACGTTTTGGGTTAGCTGTAATCATCATGGTTCTGAGAAGGATATGTTTATATGTCTGGTCTTCAGTCCAGGTCATTGGATGTTTCTCCATACTTGAAGGCCCTCCTCAAATTTTTCATCTTATTGCTTTCAATGAAGCTGATGCCCTAAAGGCTTCCATCACTCTGTTCTTGTTTAAAATCATAGCTGTGGTGGAAAGGGACATAGATGACTGGCGAGCAATACTCTTCACTGATTTCCTACGTTTGAAGTTATTAGACACTTTTATTTTCATTTCTAGGTCAATTACTTGATGTGGCCTCTTACTGGCAACACTAACAGTGGACTTTGTACACTTAGGTGCCATGATGAATGAAATGTGAAATTAAATCAAGCACAAGAGTAAATGATGCAAAGAAGAGACACAGTAAACGAGATGATGGGGCTGCTGCTGGCGTAACACAGTATATTGTTTTATTATAAACTAATTTTTATTAAGTAAAAGAAGTACATCCTAAAATACAAATAAAAAGGGAAGTATAGTAAATACATAAACAATGACATGGTCATTTATGAGCATCAAGTATTATGTATTGTTGGTAATTATACGTGCTATAGTTTTACACAATGGGAGGCACAGTAGGCTTGCTTACAGCACCGTTCCCACAAATACATGTGTGATGTGTTTTGCTACAACATTGTGGTGGCTAAGATGCAACCAGGCCATGGGAATTTTTCAGATCCATTTTTATCTTATGAGTCCACTGTCTTACATGTAGTCTGTTGATCATTGACCAAAATGCCATTATTCAGTGCATCACTGTGTTTCTGAGCACCTTTCTTATTTGTTTAAATTAAACTTGGAGTGTTGATAATGTACTTCATTAAACATGTTATTTTTAATTCAATATAGTACATAAAATATTTATATTAATTGTATGCCTATCTGAACATTTGTTTAATCAAGCTTTTCAATTATTATGATCTTTACTAATTTGATCTAAGGTTGAAAAATTAGGAGTGTAAAAGAAGCTAAGCAGTTTTAGGACAGAAAAAGTAATATATTTTCCTCACACTCATTATATACATGACAGACATCCTTGAAACAAAAGAAAGAGGAAAAAGCATAATAAGAGAAAAGCAGCAAATTTATTTAAGAGTTTTACATAGTATAGATGCTTCAGAAATGAAGACCTGTCGACATAGGGGAAACCCATGTATTGTTATGTTATGTCTGATGAAAGAAGTGGATAGCTGTGGAGAAACATGATTAGACAAAATGGAGTGTGATCTCATGGTAATAACTAGGGGGAACTTCAGCCTGTTTGTTCAAATTCTCTCCTGCAAAAGACATTCTTTCCTCCAACCATGGGGCAGGACGCCTGTCACATGACTCTTCGAAGCATAAGGAAAAGTAAGACAGTAATCTTCCTAGGTTTTAATGACTCACTTTGGAGAGAGGAATTCTACTTTCTATGTCTCGTCTTGGGGGAGAATGAGGTAGGAAGAAAGTTGGAGAGATATTCATCTTCCTTTAGTGACCCTGCCATCTCCTTCAACTCAAAAATACTTATCATGCCAACGTGCCATGCTTTGGGATATCATATTCTGATCCTCAACACTGTATGTATAACTTCAGGGTTTTAGAAGAGAGACCACAGATGGGGCCGGTGAGATGGCTCAGTGGCGTAAGCACCTGCCTGGCAAGCGCGAGGGCCCGAGTTCGACTCCCAGAACCCACATACTAAGAAAAGGCAGGAGATAGCGCTCAGCAGCATGGGGGCCTGCTGGCGCGCAAGGTCCTGAGGTCGACCCCCCGGTACCCACAAAAAAAAAAAAAAAAAGAAGAGAGATCACAGAAATGAATGTCAAAATCTGTGGTCAAAAACACAGGTAAACAGCATTTCAGAAAGAGAAGAAAAATTAGAAAGGAAAAATACACTTGGATTGTCTATGGCCATACCACCCTGAATGCCCCCAATCTTGTCTGATCTCAGAAGCTAACCAGCATAGGGCCTGGTTAGTACTTGGATGAGAAAAGTACACTTGGATAAAACCAATACAAATAATAAATATAGATGATTGGCAAGCAATAATAATAATATGGAAATACATAATATGAATTTTCTTTAGTTTGTTTCAATTATGAGCCCCGTATGTAAGTCCCATTCCTCCTAATAAAATGTACCTTTTATATTCATTTTCTAGGTCTTTAGTCTTTCCATTGACCATCAACATTGACAGGGAGAGTTCTTCAATAAAATCCACTTGTACTTTCCAAAGTAATGCAAATATTTTACCCTCCAAGAATCACAGCATTGGAGAAAGGAAGTCCTGGGCCATAGCTGTGCAGCAGGCTCAGAAAAAACTAGTCCTGTGTAGAACAGGAGGAGGCAAGACAGCGAGGACTTCAATGGGGAAAGGAAGAGTTGACAGCCACTGGTGCACTGGGCTGTGTAAAGAAGAGTTTTGCAGCTCAGGCAGACACTGGGAATGGGGAAGCAAAACTAGTGACAGCTAAAGATGCAGAAATTAACAAAACTCCAGGGAGAACAGCTGGGGATACAAAAAAAGGGAATGCGATCATTATTCAACTTGGCTCAACTGGGAATAATACTTACATAGATAATAATGAAAACACAATATTGATTTAAGAAAATATGACATTATAACTACAGTGTGTTGGGAGAGTTGGACAGAAAGACAATGAATGAGAGAGACAGAAGAAAAAAGATGTGTATTAAATAAGTGGGTAAATACCAAAAGAAAATCTATAAAATCTATAAGAATTGATAGCAGAGGAAGATTTGAAGGCATCTATTTGATTATTAGATTTGCAATATTGTTTTATTTTAAAATTATACACATAGATTAGTCTGATTTTAAAAACACTAAGTTAAAATGAGTTAATCTTTGGTTTCACTGGGTTTTGACTCCAAAAAGAACAAGATTGCTGGTAGCATTTGTAATAAAATATAGTAATGCATATATTAAATGTGTTAATATATATAAAAAATACTCCACTTAGATGGCTTGCATTAGGCCCTTAAAAGCATTGTGCCCAACTAGTTGAAGTTTGCCAGACTTAAGATACAAGATAATAGGTATGACATGATAATAATGCTATAATTTTTAAGAACAAATGCTGTATTTAAATTCTAAGAATACAAATGGCACTGCATAATGTAATTTGATAGAACTACAGTATTATATTTGTTTTCTAGAGTAGCCCCTGAGTTCTTGGCCATTCTTAACAATTTTGACTTTACTTGATTTTAATCGAATGTGAAAGGAGTACACCCCTGCCTCTCTCCCAAACACCCTGAGGTTGTAGTCTGCCTTTCTCACTCGGAGTACTTTGGCATTATTGATGAAATTTCCCTGACTAGGAAAGACAGAACCTGGTCTTCAAGGATTTGCAGGCTGCCAGGATACAATTAGCATATCTCCTATTCTCCCTGTATCTGGAATACAGGGAGAAACATGAAAGCTCGCTTTGGCTTTCTTCACTCCTTTTGTACTCAGTTAACTAGAAGAAGAAGGCTTCTTTCGGTAGAAATGAGACACACAGCTCGTAACCAGACTAAAATGCCGTTGTCCAGGATCAGCAGGTCACATTTGAGTGGAATGAAAGAATCTCAGCCTGGACGCTCTTCATCATTCCCAGGTCTCAGTGGCAAGAAATTTAATGAATGCAAATTAGAGAGAAGTTTAAAGTGTTAATTACACCAAAAAAATCAGGAGGAAAATTCAGGGTACAGGAAAAAACATATAAAGAGAAAAGGAAGATAATCTTGAGCTTACTGAGTATGTTGTGATTAGCTCTTCAATGTTTATTCTACTCTCCTAACCCTTGTTCTCTACAGCAGGATTTGATCGAGAAAACCAGTAAAGGAGATCCCCACTCCTCCTTTGTCAAAGTTAATTTTCCAGACAAATCAACTATGTATTTCATTATTTTCTTTGTGGTAGGACAAATATTTTCTTTGTGGTAGTCCAGCATGTATAGCACACAAAGATTTTGCTCAATACTTGTAGAAAACTACACTCTCCATCTTATGCCCACGAAGGTGCAGAATATTAACCTAAGAAAGCCAAATGTAGAAGATCACAAAAAAATGAGTTGAGTCCAAAATGTACCATGTCTGAAACTTGCCCTACTTTTCCACTTTTTGGTGAGTCAATTCATCCTACTAATTGTTAAAGCCAGTTTAACTCACATTTTCTTTTACTTAAACACAGAAGTTTCTGTCCCCTAGGATCTGAATAAGTTGAAAGCATAAAGGAGTTAAAAAGATGATGGTGTTTTGGGCACCAAGACCAAGGATTGAATACATCTGAAAACAATCCTATTCAAGCAGAATCCAGAAGACAAAGAAGAAGTCAGAGCTGAAAACTAAAAGATAATTGTTTAATTATAGTTTGGGCTCAGCTAAGCATTTGTAAAGAGGCCCATTTCATCCCAGCGTAAGTGTGCAGAAGAAAGTCATTCATTGTCTTCCAGTTGTTAAAAGCTGAAATTCCTCACTTGAAGATTATTGTTCTCTGTAATGACGCCACAGTATTCTGTTGACTTGCTTTTTTTTTTTTTTTTTTTTTTTTTTTTAATGTGGGTACCGGGAGTCCACCTCAGGACTTCACCCTTGCCGGCAAGCGCTTGTGCCGCTGAGTGTATCACTGGCCGTTTTTTTCCTTTATGTCGGTTCCAGGAGTTGAACTCAGGACCTCGCGCTTGCCAGGCAGGTGCTTATGCTGCTGAGCTATCTCACCAGCCCCGACTTCTTTATATTTTTAAAAGCATGTTTGTTTGTTTGTTTTCTAGGAACCTAAGAGGGTATATATTAGCACAAAGAAGAGATTAAGAGTTTGGAGTATAATGAAACAAATATAAAATGTATATGCTCATAAACAATCTTGATATGGCAAAATCTTATATTTCCCAGGTCATTTTAAATGATAAAACTTGAACTTCTGGGGAAAAAAAAAAAAAGACGCACATAAACTGTTGCTGTATGCTACTAAGTAGAAATCCCCACTCCAGGCTTCTTACAGCCCCAGTAGAAATTGGGTCAAACTGTGGATTGGGCTTTTCCATTTTTTTCTGCCCTCAGCCATTGCATCTCCTCAGTTGGCACCATTAGAATTCATTGGTTTGAATGGACTAATTTTTTCTATGGTAAGAGTATTCTTGATTTAAATATTAAAATTGCACATACACTGATTGCTTTTAATTTTCCACGAAATTATCCGTTTCCTATTATATGTATTTCTTGTTGTTGTTGTTGTTGTTGTTGTTTGTTTTTTTGAGGCAGGGTCTCACTATGCACTTCAGACTGGCCTTGTACTCACTATGTAGCCTAGGCTGGGCTTGAACTCATGGCTATCCTCCTGCCTCAGCCTCCCAAGTGCTGGAATTATAAGTGTGTGCCACCACACCTGGTTCTTTATTTGGATTCTTGAGTGAATGACTATATAAAGAATATACCTTTTAAATTCACCTAAACACTTGTATTTAAAATTCACTAAATATTGTTTATAAAAGAGAAAAGAAGGGCTGTGGATATAGCTCAGTGTCACAGCGCCTGCCTGGCAAGCACAAGGTCTTGAGTTTGATTTCTGGTACCAAAAAATAAATAAAATAAAATAAATTTTAAAAAATGAAAAAGAAAAGTGGAAACTAGGGAAAATAGACCTGACAGGGAATTGTGGTACATAAAAAGTGAAAAACTGAAGGAATGATTATATTTCACTAATTAGATACACACTTTTCTTTAACATTTTAGATCTCAGAAGTTAGATTGCATACTACCCTGACCAGGCTACAGTTATGCTGCAGTTCTGATAGACTACCTACCTGTGAATCTTGTCAGAGAGGTTCACAGTGCTGGCCCTTCCTAGAATTGTATGAATTGTTGGTTTTTTGTGTCTTAAGTTTCAAGTGTCTTCCTGGCTGGAGTGGTTTGCTAATGCTACCAGGATGAGATACCCCAGACCGGCTGGCATAGAAAACAGACATTTATTTTCTCACAATTCTAGAGGCTGGAAATCCAAGATCAAGATGCTGCTAGGGTTAATTTCACCTAAAGCTTATCTGCTTGACTCACAGGTGAAGAATTTCTCAGTTTTTCCCTTTCCCTTTTTCCTTCTGTGTCCAAATTTCTTCTCTTGCATAGACTCCCGTCAGACTGGGTTAGAGCACACCCTTACCACCTTACCTTCACTTAATCATCTCTGTCTAGGCCCATCTCCAAATAGAGTCACACTGTGAGGTTCTGGGGATTAGTGCTTCAACATACGGACTCCAGGAGACACGCTCAGCCCGTAACACCGACTGTTGTCTAAAATCATCAGTGGATATCAACTGGTGAGATCATGAAAGTACCAGTATAAAAACTTGTAAAATGGGTATCTGCTACTGGGTGGGAAAAAGCCAACAGACAAGAGCAAAGTATTCTAAGAAATACTACTTCACAACACTTTGATGACACAGGGTGCAATGATTTGTGGTAAAATTCTGAGATGCTTAACATTATACTGTAGCTTGTGGGTTTCTCCTTTCCAGTAGTAGATAAAATAATGACACACCTTAAAATCAGGGTCATGTGTTGGGTTATTTACCTATTTGTCCCAGCCTTAAGTCTGCGCTTATGTAATCTGTGAGAATGGACGTAGGGTTTGGAAACCACAGATCCCCCATTTCCCTGATCATGTCTTCCAGGTTAGCTTTACCGATGGGAGATTCAACAGGGAAACTGGCGGGTGGAAGGAGAGGGGGAAAAACTTATTTTCCATTTCCTAGTCTTGTCAGCATTGTTCAGATAACAGAAGGCAGTTGTAGTAATGGCATCCAGATTCTTTCGGCAGCTCCAGAATCAGCTATGTATCATGGCTCTAGACAGTTGACCAGGGATGGCCATGTCAGCCACATCGCAACCCCTTCAGAGGCTGAAACACCAGGCACAAAGGACCAAGTTCCCAGGTTAGTGAAACCAACTCTTTTTTATTATTAAAATTATTAGCACATAGTAATTGTACAAAATAATGATTTTGTTGCAACATTTTTATAGATCCATATAATGTACTTTGATGGTCTCCACCCTCCCTATTACCCTCTCATATCTCCTCTCCTTGGTCCCCTTCTCTTTCCCTAATAGTGCCCCTTTAACTTTTGTGTCCTCCCACCCCTAGATTCCATGTATGAGAGAAAACATGTAGTATTTGTCTTCCTGAATATGTTTTTTATTTCCTACCGTGGAATATTTCAGTTTTGTGTCTAGTTAACCTCAGCGTCTACATTTTTCACCTTTAGACTTCAAACACCTGCATAACCAGGTCCCTGCATTGTCATGTCAACGTGAAATACCTGGAATGGTTGTTCTTTTCCTATCTAACCATAAACAACATAGTGTCTAAGATAAAAGAGAGAACTTTGGTAATATTTAAGTGCACTTAAATGATCTGTTTATCTTTAATTATAGGATTTCTACTGGTACTTTACCTCAATTTTCCACTTCTTTAACTTGAAACTTTAGAGTTTATTTCCTGGGTACTCTTTTTAGTTTTTACAGTTTCACAATAATACATATTGTTTTTATATTGTTGTTGTGGGTTCTGACCCTCATTCACCGAATGCTTTATAAAAGGTAACCATGGGCCGGTGAGATGGCTCAGCGGCGTAAGCGCCTGCCTGGCAAGCGCGAGGGCCCGAGTTCAACTCCCAGAACCCACATACGAAAAAGGGCCGGAGATATCGCTCAGCGGCATGGGTGCCTGCTGGCGCACGAGGTCCTGAGGTCGACCCCCGGTACCCACAAAAAAAAAAAAAGGTAACCATAAACAAAGAAATATACATATAGGTTTTCAAGGGTAAAATGTGTCTTTATTTTATGTAGATGTGTCTTGTTAGCAATAGAAGAGAGAATTTTCAGAATGGTTGTGACAAACTTTTTTCATGCATATAAATTGCTCTAAGTAAATTCAAATGTCAGCAAGAATGAGAAAGCTCCCTAAATTTGACATTTCTTTTTCAAAAGGTTGTTAATGTGTGAGTTTCTTGCTCACTAGAAATCTCTAGATTTTGTGTCTAATCTAGCACTATCACTGCAGATCTCTGTGACGTTAGGTAAGCCAATTTACCACTCTGACCTCTGTTGTCTTCTCTGAGAAAAACAAGGGGTGTAACTACATCAGTAATTCCAACTCTTTTAAATGTTAAAGACACAGTTTTCTCTTTTCTCATAGACATTTTAAATGTTTTTTATTATTATTAATTTTTATTGGTGCATTTTAGATATACATAATGATCACACTCATTAGAGGAAGTCTGTACCTGTACATGATAGTTCTTCACTCTTTTTTTTCCTTGAACCCCCTACCCCTTCAACCCCTCTTTCCCTCATTTTTGTGTTTGTTTGTTTGTTTGTTTGTTTGTGGGTACCGGGGGTCGACCTCAGGACCTCACACTTGCCAGGCAGGCGCTTATGCTGCTGAGCTATCTCACTGGCCCTCCCTCGTTATTTACAAAAGCTTTGTTTCCATTTTGTTCCTTCTATTCTTTTTTCTTTTCCCCTCCTTTTACCCCTCCCCATTCCTTATTCCCCTTCCCATTTGAATATTTTCTTCCTATTTTCCAGTATCTGTTATACATTTTGGTCCTCATTTACTCTTTCAATTCCTCACACTAGAGAAACAATGTGATTTAAACATTTTAAATATTTTTGTCCACCAAGATTACACGTAAACTTAGATATCTAAGTTTATTAAGTATAAACATATTTAACTTAAATTTTTACATTTCTTTTTATTTTAAAATTTAGTTCAACTTTTCCAAAATGTGAATGTACTGCAGTGTGGCCCCACTGTTACACAAATAATCCTCTGCAGCTGTTCTGGAAACACTGGTCAGTGCAGTAAAATCCATTTACTTCCTTAGCTCAACTCTACTCTCAGATGAGTTCCACATTTTTTTGTCAAAGAAACAGCTTCTTAACAGAATTGTCACCTAAATATACATAGCAGGAACCAAAATAGAATGGATACATACTTGCATTTTCTTCAGGATGAATTTATTGACCACTCGCATAGAAAGGAAGGCCATCTAATGATTGTGCTTAATCTCACAAAATCCAATTATTCTTTGAAATACAGTTTTGAGATTTCATAAACTTGAAAAGAACCTCAATCAATTAATCATTCTAGGTCCTTAACTTGAGGTCTTCCTTTACAATGGCCCTGCCCAAAGATGGTCCAAACTGTGCTTGAATAAATTAAACTGATAGGATGGTTTATAATTGAAACTATGCAGACAAGTATATCCAACATATTTTCCACTGCCTGAAACTCAAGATTGGTATCCTTTACATATTCCACTACTGATACAGACAGGTAGTCACTAAATAATATCTAATGCTGCAGGAAAGTTCAGATCTGCTCAACAGGGATTTGCTACATAGTTTTGCCTTAGCTCACCTGCATGAGATGGAAAACATATCCTATGTTTATCTCCACATGCAGAATAAAGAAGACAGTTAATGCAATCATCTGGATAATTCAGACCAGTGGAAAGATCCAGTTATTTCAAGTACAAGGGATTTTGGGGTTGTCTGAATCACCCAGATTGGCATTTGTTTTTGGTTAAATTGAAATAACTGCTCATTCTTGACTTAATTTGTATATGCAGTCTCTCTCCCATATGCCACATTCATTAGAAAAAACATTTATGCTTCCTTTAGCTGGTTTTCTCTCTTTTGCAACCTATATTTTTAGAAAAGATCTGTGTCATCTATTTATTCAAGTAATTATCAGTTGCTAGCAGATTTGTTGATTTTCTTAATTAATCTTAGCTAACAAATCATTAAAAAAGAAAAATGCAACAGTTTTTCCCTGTCCAGTTAATTAAATATTCCATATTTTATTCCGCACCTAGTAGACTAGAAAGTAAATTCTGCATACAACAACACCTCTAATTTTGCTACTGTCTTTTAGATGCACGGTTCCAAGTTGTCAACAAAAATTATCTTAGTATATTATTACTTATTGAGAATAGCATAGCCAGCTTGTATTTTAAGGCAGATGATAAAAGATAACCATAAAAGAGAGGCAACTTTGGAAACCTCACAAAAGGAAAATGCAGAGTTTCTGAGACATTTTAAATTATTTTGTGGAGGTGAAATTTGTTGTAATGAATATGGGATTTTTTTTTATCTCATCACAGTGCCTCACTTATTTTCTGACCTGAAAATGAATACTGTTGTGTTAAAATAAATTGCTTCTCCTTTCAAATATTTTTATGTGACCTAAAGGTATTTCCTTTCTCATTTTCTTAAGCAAATAATTCTTTCCTATGTAATATTTCTCAAGGAAATCTATTTTATTCAATTTCACAGATACCAGTCTCATTCAGGCCCTTAGTTCCTGACCTGTGGAGGATCACAGTAATCTCCACACCAAGCCCCTACCTCTGCCCTCCTCCTGATTCTAAGAGGGCAGTGTTGTGGGCAGGAGCTAAGAGCACAGGCTCTGGAGCCCAACTGCCTGGACTCAGGTCTCAGCCCCAGCTGAGTGAGCTCAGGCATGTTACTTTACAACTTCAGTCCCTCAGTTTTTCATCTCAAAAACTGGGTTAAGAGTAGTGCATGCCTAAACAACTCTGGCACTGTTTGCTCCCCTCTCTGCTCTGAATCACAGAGGTGCTTCCCCTTCCAGCTGTATTTCTCAGGGTCCCACATCAGCTAGCTTCCCCTGTGCTCAGCCAATGGGTGGTACCAATATGAGAATGGAGAAGGGACAAAAGATAGAACTGGGTCCCTTTCTCCTCAGGCCAGCTCTCCCACTTCCTCCATAGCTCCAGCTCTCTGGGGACAGGCCTGCCATGGCTCTGACATTGAACTGGCAGCCCCAACTCTGGCCTTTGTTATCACTACCTTCTCCCTTTGTCCTTCCAGTCGAAGGGTGGCAGCAGCTTCCTGATACTATTAATCCAGGTGTTTCAGCATCCCTGGTTGGTTTCCCATCAATTCCATCTCCTGTGTAAATAATTTTTTACCTTAAGTCCTTTCTGTTTAAAATATTCACGGTATGATAGACCTGGATAGACACTGTGTCAATCAATGCCTCACAGTGTTACTGGGAGATTTAAATGAGTTAGTATACAGAAACACTGAGAACAGTGCTGGAAACTTGACTAATAATAGTGATTGTTAAATTTTTTTATATATTGTTTTTCTAAGTAACTAAAAATTCCCTAACATTACTTCACCTGCAGGAACTCAGAACCTCAGTTATGTCTGAAGTCTCCAAAGGTGACTTACATATACCAAAAACAAATTTACTCCTTCTTTGTAAAATTCATCATCTAGCATAATTCCTCACAACCACATTATATTGGTTCTCCAGGACTACAGTAATATAGCACGACAAACTGAGTGGCTTAAAACAATGGAGATTTATTCTCTCTCAGCTCTGGAAGCTGAGAATTTAATACCAAGGTGTTGGCAGAGCCTTGCTCATTCTGAAGGCTGTAGGAAAGAGTTGATTCTTCCTGCTTCTAGCTCCTGGTGATTGCCAGAAATCCTTAGTGGACCTTGGCTTGTAGCTGTGTCACTCTATCTTTGTCACCATTTTCACGTGGTTTCTTCTCTGTGTGTGTCCAAATTGTTTCTACCTATAAGGACATTAATCATTGCTTTAGAGCCTATATAATCTTAATTACATCTGCAATAATCCTATTTTCAAATAAGGTCACATTCACAGGTACAAGAGCTAGGACTTCCACATATCTGGGGAATACAAGTTAGCCCACAGCACATATATTTTGCATTAGACATTTATCTTAGCAGTGTGATGCTAATTATCATAAGATACTTGAAGCAAGTATTATTATACCCATTTCAGAAATGGGGAAGGCTAAGTGAGAGAAGATAAGTGCTATTCAAAATAACAAAGTCAAAGCTCCAATTAGGTTTTCTGGGAATGAGCCAATTGCCTTCAGATTATATCATTTAACCCTCTAATTCAGTGACAACACTCATCTTGGGATGTAAGTACTTGTGGCTTAAATTCCCAAGTATTCCCTCAAACATTATTCTATATGTCTTGAGTCAATCGAGCAGTCAAATGATGGTCCAGAAGTTCAGCATATCCTTTATAAGTTAGATGTTGCTGAATAACAACTACAAAACCTCCGTGATATTCAACAATAGGCATTCATTGCTCATGCATCTGGCTGAACTGAGAATACCTGGGTAGCTCCACAGTTCATGGTTAGGTTTACCCATATTTCTGGATTTGGCTAATTGTCAACTGGTCTAGGCTGAGCCCAACTGGTTCAGTTCACCACTGCTCTACATGTGAACACTTTTCTCCTTCCCCAGAGACTAGCAAGCTAGTCTGAACTTGTTTTCACGGAGACGGTAAAGTTTTGAGAGAAAAGTCAGTCCCAACGTGGAAGCCCATTGCAAGCCCCATGTCTGCCTTGGTTGTCATATCTCATTGGCCAAAGCAACTTCCATAGGTGACTCCAGTGTCAACAGGCAGGGTAGGTTATCTTCCCACACTGGGAGAGAACTGCAAGTTAATGTGACAAAGGGACTGGATAGAGGGAAGAGTGAAGAATTGACACACTTATTGCAACGTACTTTGCTGCCTTTGGAGTGATGATGAATCATTCCCTTCTCCCAGCCAGCGTTAAGTCTCCAAAATTCTAGGAGCATCAGCAGGACTACAGAGCCATTGACTACCTAAAGTTTACTGCCTCCCCTCTTCAGCAGTAAGCAATCTTTCTGCATCCCTCAATAAATTTTGAAATTTCTTCTGTGGCAGGATTGCACATAAGGCTTGAGCCTGTTAAAATGAAATGGTCATCATTTTAAAGATATAAAAGTACTTGTGAAATGGAGAATATATAAATTTTTTGCTGCAGCAGGCAGAATCATTTACATTGAATCATATTTCTCTTTCTTTCCCCAAGTTCCAATATTCTTCTTCATATTTCAGCAGAAAGTTAAATTCTTCATTGTGATACTATAGTTCAATCTCTTTTTCAGTAGCTTATCTCTAAGAAAACATATTTTATGAATCTCAATAAGAGGTTCTCTTTGATTTTAAGGATATTAACAATATTCTAAAGAATGCATTCATATGGTGAAGTTTTTATCAATATTTTTCCTAGATTTCACTTATGTGCATATGGATTCATGATTCTATTTCATATATTTTTGGTATACAATTGATTCTAATTACTTGTTGAATAAATGAGTTAACATGTGAATAATCATCCATTATTTCTCAATCAATAATGCCCATGGAGGAAAGATTGTATTAATCATGAAATTTTGTGGTACTCTCCCACACTGACAGTGGGTTTGGTGATGTGTCTTGCTCCTCATGGAAGTGCCAAATCTAAGCCTAGTACTCAAGGCATCTTGAACACTTCTGTTTATTCTCTTGGATCCCTGAATCCACTATGAAAACAAATGCATGCTAATATGATGGAGTTTCAGGCCACATAAAATAGAGCTGTATCATTACAACCTATTCTCTTCTAGACCAGCCAGCTCACTTGTGACCTGATCATAGGTGCAGAGTGAAATGGGGCAGAATCAGGCAAGCCCAGCTCAAATTAGCAAAACTGCTAAACTAAGCTCGGGTGTCATTTGTTCTGCAGCAATAGCTATCTGATACAAGGACAAAAGTAACTAGAGTGGATAAAGCAAAAAGAGACGTTGTACTAAATGAAGCAGGAAAAAATAGACTCTACAGCTGAAAATCCACACATGGTAATGAAACTGTAATTCCCACACCACAATACATATTCACTCTTCTTAAAGCAAGACTCTCAGTTTTCCTCCTGATGTCAGTGCTTCTTCACTACAAGTCCCTGTGCTTTGTATTAGGATAAATCTAGGTAAAACATATGATCCAGTCCTTCACCAATCAGTATCCTCTTCCCTTGACCTCAGTAATTAGTTCAGACTAAAATGAATGAATTACAAGATTTAGGTTGAGACTGTAAATATTTACTGCCACATATAGAGTTGTTGGCCATTGTGATATGACCACAGAACAGATGTCATCCAAGAAAAGAGCCAACATAGAGGAAGCAGAGTAAGGAAGCAGATCTGTGCTAAATCCTTTATATCTTTATATCCCACTAAATTTTGATGGTTTCATAGTGCATGGCAAGCAGAAACATCATAACAACACCCAGGATTTAGAGGCAGATTTCTTTTACGTTGATGGGCAATGATTGGGATCATTCCCAAAATATCAGGCCCTGATCTCTGGTGGTCTAGGGCTTATATGTGATGAGCAAGCAGAAAGTACTGAGGCAGAATGGCTTGTCAACTGGGGATTGGTTCTTACAATATGCATCATAGCAACCAGCTATGCGTCACAGAGATCAGTCATTTCTAAGAAACAAAAGTAGCAGGAACTATAACCGGAATTAATATGTGGGCAACTAACAAACTAAAGTATGCTGGCTGTAGCGGCATCTTCTGCTACATTTTCACCCTCTTTTAGTTTCCCTGGCAAATCTTTTCTGAGCATGTTACATGTGATCTTCTGAGACAAGGCCCAACTAGAAGCAGTAATATTAAGCTTGTCAGTGATCCTAGGATGGGCCCTAGTCATAGTCTCTAAGATTGTCTTATTACAGAGATTTTTCCTAAGTTGCTTATAGGGAGAGACATAATTTTGGCCTGCCTGTTCTGTAACATTACTCTGGCAAGGTAGTGAGGGAGTTAAGCTGATCTAGGAGAGTGTCCAATGTGCCTTGGATGATCATTAAATCTTGGTCAAGTTTTTGACTAATTGTCCACAGAGCTAAGGCAAAAACACAGCTAGCAGGGGTGCAGAGAAGCAAGGACTGGAGTAAGTAGCCTGAAAAGGCACAAAAATCAAGGAGAATCATGTATTGAGGTCTAGAGCAATCCTGTGAACAGCGTCCTCAGGCTTCAGCTATGCGTGGACTGATCAGCATCTGGAATGACTAGAGCAAGCCTTTGAGAGCATTGTCTCTTCAGAGTGAGCCCCAGAGGAGCTGTCCAGGTAAATTCTCTAGTGGATCTAAGGCTGGATTTCTGAAACTTGTAGAGGTAGTTAATATGGACCTAGGTTATATGTGTGTGCAGGAATGTCTACAGGTATAGCTAGTCTTTTAACTGATTACAAGCTATTTCTGTACTGTTATGTTTTATTTTTGTGTAATCTATCTATATATCTTTAAATGGGAAGAGTCCACTATATTGCATGCCAGGCAGAGGTCAGGGCCCGTGCCATAGACACCAAAGCCTGAGCTGGCTTCAGGGGTACAGGTGCCAGCACTGAGGCTTAAGCTTGCAGAACAAACCCTTGGGACAGGTCTGGCTCTGATCTTCTGGGAGTACTGGGTAAAGATTTTCTGGCTGGGGCTGATGTTTCAGTCAGTTGGGCCCCCGAGGGGTCTTAGACCTCTGTATCAAATTATTTTGTGTGCTAGTTTGGCACTGTTGGTGGCAGGCTTCCAAACAGCATCAGGAAGCAGTTTGCTATGCAGATTATCCCTGCAGGAGAGCTTTGGCCAAAATAGCTTTGTCCAAGATGACCACAGAATATGTAGCCTGTCAGATTTCATTCCTAACAGCTACTTTCATCCGTAAACAGGGTATGTACTGTTATTCAGGAGGTCCAGTACAGCATGTGGCACCTGGACAGTTAGATCTCAGCCTAAGGTGAGCTTGTCAGCTTTTTTGATCAGGACAGTGACTATTAGAGCCTGAAGGCAAAGAGGGGAGGCAGCCCTTAGCAACCAGATCCAAGTATTTGCACAGGTAGATGACTGGGCACTCCCAGGGCCTGACAGTCTGAGTAAGCATCGTTGTTTTTGTGAACTCAAGAATCAAGATTCTATAGAAGCCAGCAGCTCCAAGAAATTTGTGGAGTTTTTTTTTTTCTTGTACCCAGTATCTGCCAGATATTGCAGAAGAGCTTTTATACCTTTCCAGCAGTCAGCTTGGTGTCATTAATCAGAAGTGCTTTTTCAAAGAGAAAACAAGTTTTTGAACCTCTGGGGGTGTTGAGTCCAGGTCAGCTGTGAAGAGGGGCTGGCTGACAGAAGCCAATCAAAGGCAGAAGAAGGCATTCTTTAGGTCCAGGCAGGTGTACCAGCAGGCTGTGTGTGGCAGAAGACTGAGGCAATGTATATGGAGGGCAATTGTGGCAGCATTGGCAGCTCAGAGATCTTGAACTGGCTTTACAGGCAGGAGAGGTGTGTATTAGCAGTTTGACAGTCTATTATTTTTTCTCAGGGGACCATGACAGCAAGGAGGAGGGACAGAGAAACAGGCTGCCTCAGAGAAAAGGTGTTGGTGGCTTGGCCAAATCTGTCGTTAGAGCCTCCCCCAAAATAGTGGGAGAATTTTTAACCCCTTGTGGCAATTAAGTCCAAGTGAGTTGCGTCTTGTCTCAGGATTTTCCCAGTTGAAAGGGCTTATGGGAGCAACTTGCAAGCAGAAGTCATCTTTTAAATCTAGACATGGAAACCAGGTGGCATCTGTAGGTAACAGTCCAAAAAGGGTGTATGGGTCGGGAACTGCAGAGTACAAGGTGATGGCTGCATTGTTGACTGCATGGAGATCTTGCACTGGTCAGTAATCCCCATTGGGCATTTTTACCAGAAAGAGAGGAGTGTTCCAAGGTGATTAACAGTCCATCAGGATCCTGAACTGCTTTAGGTGGCTGAGGTGTGGCTGGAGCATGGTTGGTGGTTAGACCCAGAGACGAGTCATGACTCATACCTCTGGAAGTAGAATTTTCAGAAATTCAGGATTGCAGTTATCTGCCTCAGGCTGATGCAGGTGTCATCTTCCTCAGGGAAAGTGTAGGGTTAAATGAGAGGGAGGCTGACTGACTTGGTGACAGGAATTTATGTTTGGTGAGATGTCCTCCCAGGCTGCAAGTTCATGCCTGGCAGAAGGGGCGAGAGGCAAGAGTTCCAGTTGCCCCAATGATGGTAACTTTTTGACAGAGGGGACTTTTGAAGGCAGAGAAAGTCACAGGTTTGCCCCTGACTTTTGCAATGACCATGGGCTCTCAGGGGCCCAATTTGATAGAGCTTGGTCTGTCCTATCCATCCAGGCCTGACAGGGCAAGGAGAGGTTCAGGTTGAGGTAGGCCTGGATAGTCAGGTTTCTTTGTGTCTCACAGATGGAGGGGGTATTTATTTTTTGTGTTTATAGCCCTTATAACTTGTAACCAGAGGGTATGGTCATCTATCAGACAGGATTTTCTTATGGACATCAGGTGCTTTTCCTTTATCAGTTATCTGGGTAACAGTGGTTGATGGGCTTTATGTCTCCCCTCTTTGATGTCTTTGAGAAATGCTTGACTCATTTTATGCTTCTAGGCAGGTTGACCTTTGGGAAAGGCCATGCAATTCATTTGGGTTGACAGTCCAATTTTTCCTCTGTCAAAATGTGGAACTCAGAAGGAATTGCTGACAATCATCTCAGGTGGGCATTAAATGACACCATCTGACCAGGATAGGCATAGCCATGAAGTAGAAGATTGTGGGGGAAAGCCTCTATGGCTGAATGTAGGCAATGGCTAGCTGGAACCAGTTCAATTGGCTGGAAGTAGATGAGTCAGGAGTGGGGAGTGAAGATATAGGTGTTGGCAGCAACTGCAGCTGCCAACAAGTGTGCCAAGGCAGAATTCTCAGGAAGAATGGGCCTCTTTTTCCTCTTTGTCTTTGAGATGCAGCGAGCAGTTCAGTTTCATTTTTAACTCCATAAAAGCCCTTTTTCCTACAGTCAGGAGCTGTGGATTTTGACTAATGAATTCCCTTCTCTGACTTCCTATGTGTGTGTTGTGTACCCTTGAGTGGTGGCACAACAGACAAAGGGTGGGTGCCTCTCAGAGAGAGACCATTCAGATGCCCACCTTGCCACGCCTCTCATGGGGACTTAAGCGCTACTCAGCTAAAGAGTGTTCAAGGCCTCTGTTATGCCATATGTTGATCACCAGGGAACCGCAGGTAAAGGGCCAATCAGCCACTGCAACCAGTGCTTCCCAGTCTTGGTGCACAGACAGAGCAGCCTATTGCTTATGCTGTCCATTCCACTCACTCACACATTCATTCAATGGACACTCAGAGGTTAAACATTCCAACCCCCTTCCCTTGAGGGTAGTCCTGACTAATGAGAGTTGATCAGATTCCCCTTCTGCTGGAGCTGAGCAGGACTGACAGACAGACTAACTGGGGTGCCCCCAGGGTTATTATCAGAGTTAGGCAGGCAGGTAGACAGACAGACAAATAGACTGCATCCTCCTCCCTTTGGGTTCTGATGTGAGCCGCTCAAGTGGGGAGCTAAGAATCTTCCTCTAGACCTCCAAGGGAACTTAAGAAATCTCAAGGGCATACCTTCCCATTGGGACCTGGAGAGGTCCTTGCTCTGTCCACAGGGGCCACAACCAGTGACCAAAGAGGTCAGCAAGGTCAGTTTTCCTGGCAGAGGTACCAGATGCAACGGCAAGCAGAAACACCAAAACAACACCCAGGACATGGAGGCAGATTTCTTTTATGTCAATGGGCACTGATTGAGATCATTCCTAAAACATCTGATCTCTGGTGTTCTAGGGCTTACATGGGATAAGCAAGCAGGAAGTACAGAGGCAGAATGGATTGTCAATTGGGGATTGGTTCTTACCATATGCATCATAGTGACCAGCTATGCGTCACAGTGATCAGCCATTTCTAAGAAACAAAAGTAACAGGAACTGTAACCAAAACTATTACGTGGGCAACTAACAAACTGAAGTATACTGGCTGGGGGGGCAGGGACATCTTCTGCTACAATAGAATTATCCAATAACACATTCTTTTTAAGTTAAGTCAGGTTGAATTAGATTGCTTGTTACTTGTAATAAAAAAAAATTCAATAGATCTATATTGGGTAGTTTCATTTTTATCCAAGGGACACTAAGAAAATATTTAAAAATTTTAAGCTGGGAATGGATTAGTAAATTTTTTTCTTAAAAATGATTATTTGCTACTGTGTGGAAAATGGACTGGAGAAGTTGCAAAAAGTGAGTTGAGTACCCATTAGGATTGCTTTGCAGGTGTCCAGGTAAGAGTAGCTAGTAACTTAGAGCAAGAGCATGTAGAAATAAAAACAATTTTGAGCAAAGACTTGACAGGATCAAAGGCTATCTTAGAGCAAAGGAATACTCTGGGCATGCCCATTCTGCCACTGTCCCTGTAAACTAAGCTGGGTTTTCCATCACAAGTCTAGAAGCCATGCTACTACTAATGTCTGTCCCAAACAATTGTATGGATTCCCTCATGTAGCCCTTCTTACCATTAATCTGTCTATGCTCAGTTCCCCACAGGTCCTTTAATAAATTTCTTCTTTGAACAAATTTCTCCTCCCATGTAAAATTAGAATAGTTTTCTAGATTCCCCTTACTTGCATTTAAAGATCTTCAGCATTACATGTGGCTCTTGACTCTATTTGTCTGCATCCCCTCCTACTTTTGGTCCAAGATCTTTATATTTTTGTACCCAAATTTTGCATCATCATGGTGAGGTGATCCTAGGCACAAATGTGGTTCATCAGAGTGTTTCAGTAGTAATGAAAACTTCCACTAATAAGGGAATTGTTACATAAATAAGGCAATATGCAATAGTAAACAAACTGTAAAATGATCTCATGCTTGTAATCCCAGCACTGGGGAGCCTGAAGCAGGAGGATTGCTGTGAGTTTGAGGCCAGCCTGGACTACATAGTGATTTCAAGATCAGCCTGGAGAGAGAGACCCTGTCTCAAAAACCAAAATAAAATATAAAATAAAATAAAATAATCTCTCTGAAAAATATTATAGGACAGTAGGAATCTTAAAACAGAAATTAGCTGCAATATTATACAACCAATATTTTTATATTTAGATAAAACATATAAAAACCATAAATAAATGGGCAGGAAAGGTGATGATATAGTTTTAGGATACTTACATAGTGGGGAAAATGTTTCTCTCTAATTTCTAAATTTTCTCTTTTATTTCAATTTTATAATTTTCCTAAAAAGGTAAATAGAAATAGTACAATTTATTCCTCTAATTAGTCCTATAGGTAATCTCCAAAATTTCTTTCTTATAAAAAATGTATTTAATTAATTAACTTAGACATAATGTTATGGTGGGTACTAATGTTGTATGTGATTTTTAGATTTGAAGAGTAGCATCCAGGGAGAATGCTACTGTCATATAGGAATGGCACTGTTAGATGGGTCCATGATTCTTAATCTGCAATTCTGAAACCCAAAAAGCTATAAAAACCAAAAGCCTTTAGTTGAGATGACAATACCTGACCTGAACTGACATGAGGATACTTTCACCATTTAGAGTGAATATTCATCTATTTCACTGCAGAAAGATTAATGTGTTTGATTACATCAGGGAGCTGCCTCAGTGCCTGGTGTGATGTATAGTGTATATAAGCATATTACTTTTCCAAACTCCAGAAATTCTTATAAACTTTTGATGTTTATAAACTTTTGGGCTTCATATAGAGGATTGCGGACTTGTACTACTTCTTCAGTTTCAGTGATATGGTAAGAATAATTCTCCTAATTCTAATATGATCACAGTCTCCAGAGATACACTTCACATGTCTCCATTGCACCAGATGACTTGCTACTTTCATGCTAATGCCTCCATATACTATTATTTCACTTAATCCTCACAACAATTCTACAAAGAAGATCTTATTATCTCAACTTTACAGCTGAAGGATGAGATGATTCTCAAAGATGTAATTTGACCACCACCACACAATGGCCAGCAATAGAGCTGGCATTCATATTTCTCTGGACTACATCAGCAATAAAGTCTTCCTGGATTGTCAATTAATTTTGCTTCTATGATTACTTGTATTTCCATTTCCATGATTTCTTACCCATGCAAACTCCATTGGAAAATCTTCTTCCTGCTCTTCAGCCTTGATTTAGATCAAGCAAGTAAGTTACCACATAAATGGTCCTTCCTTAACTCTTAATGTTGAATGTCATAGTCCTTTCTGCCTTGTTGGGGAAAAGAAGTACCATTTACAAAGCAGTCTCTGCATGTCAGACACAGTGCTTTCCATAGAGCATCTTCTTTCATTTTCCCACTCAAGGTAAGCTTTATTATTTTAGCTTTTTGGTGAGGTTCTCACATTTGTTCAGGAAAAAACTACTATTATTGGATGACAACATAATATAGAGCAGTATCTAACAAAATGCACTCCACTAATGAAAGACAAACCATGGAGATACCTACCTCCCTCTCCAGACCAAACAAATCAAAATGCCTAGTGTGGAGCTCTGGAATCTGCATTCTAGAAACCTCCTCCAGGAAATTCCAACATTGGAAAGTGTGAGACACACTGACTGGCCGAGTAGGTGTGGTCTGTGAAATGGAAAAGCCCAATACTCAAATTCAGGCTCCATCATGTACCTGATCTGTGACTGTGGCTGAGGTACATCCCTTCTCTGAATCTCTGTTTTCATATGCACAATGTAGGGACACTTGGCTTTCTTGCCTCATAAGTCATGGTGGAAAGTAAGGGAGGTACTTTATGTTTTTTAGCATGTGATAAGATAAATGTTTGATAAAGTTGTATTCAAAATGAATGAATGAGTAAATAAACCTGCTTCGCTTGTCCTTGTTTCCTTTAGCTGATTATGCTTCTTACCTGACTTTCTTTTTCTAGAATTTTCCCCAATGTTGACTCGAATTGGAAGTGGCATATTTGGAGACTAAATATCTCTCTTGTACATTTAATACCCTTTTATTTGATCTTGAATCTTAGCTCAAACAAAAATGTTATCAAATGAGATAGAAAAGGTTGTCGGCAAGCACTAGTGGTACATACTATCCTACCCAAGCCTTTCTCACAGTGATGAAACGCTCCTTAGAAAGTTCCAAAGTGAGACGAACCCCTGCCTCACCTGTTAATCGGGTGATTTGGTGTCTACGAAGAGCCAAATGGCACACGTGGGCCTTTGCATCATAACCAGATGTGGCCTCGTATGTGGAGGTGTGCTCCCATTTGATGCTGCTCATGTTTACAAAATGCCAAATTTTTAGCCCCAATAATAATTCTTTCTATGCCTGGCTTTATCTGTTTTAAAGCTTCCTTTGACTATTATAAGTGCATAATCTATTCCAAAATAACTTCCAGTAGGGAAATATGCCATCTTTGTCATTTAAAGTGGGATAGCGTCATGATTCCATTTTTCAAATGGAAGAAGTGATGCAGCACCTCAAGGTCAAACCCTTTGTGAGTCTTTGACCTCAAGTCTTAGGTTCCTGAGACACATTTGTGTATTAGTTCACTTTCCAATTCCCAAACCAATGGTGTTTTATTTCCTCATTGTTTCATTTTTTCAGAAAATTGATAAATTTGTATGAACAAGTGCTTTTTTCCTCATTTTTTTTAGAATACATACTTTGTTAGGGGAAAGTTTCATTCCTCTTATCACTGAACTGGCAAATGTCTTCACTTGTTTGCTCTGAGGTTAGGTCTAAAATCCCCTTGGACAGGCTTCATTACAAACACCATTTCCGAACAGTGAGTCTCAGAAATTGAGGCTGACACCATTACAACCAGCTCGTGTTTCAGGACGTCTGTCCCAGGGGTTGACTCTGCACCACAGCTACAAGACACCAATTCTCGGGGTCTTCTTTTTTTATTATATCAATATATTATAAATAACAAACATCAGAATATGATATGGAGAAATTAAAGAATTAAAGAAGTTGAAAGAGAATCATTTCAATTATTTTTATTCAGAAAACTCTATGTCAAAAAAAAAAAAAAAAGATAAAGAAAGCTTTGGGCTTTAGCATTCCTGGGTTCCAAAACCAGCCCCTCTACTTCCTGTATCAACTAACTGTGTAAGACTGAAACACTTCTATTTACTTTGCTATTGCATTCCTCAAAGGCTTACTGGGAAAAGCAGATAAGACAGTGTATAAAATGGCTTAGATTGGCCCATGGAGTGCACTAAATATATATATATATTTTTTTTTCTGAGTCTGTTGCTTTCCTCATTCTAGAACCTGATGTTCCCAGGTTATAAATCACAGTGGAGTGTTCTGGCTGAAGGCCTAGGCTCTGGCCTCAGTTGACTTGGGTTTACATCCATCTCTGCCACTTACTTGCTGTATAATCTTGAGTGAATTAACTCACCTTTCAGTGCCTCTGCTCCCTTGCTTGTAAAATGGAGATTATAATAGTAACCACTTCACAGGGTTGTGGGGAGAAAACTGAATAAATACACGTAATGCACTTAGCACAGTGTAGCATAGATAATAAGTAATAGCTACCATTTTCATCATCACCATCACTCTTTACACTGAATCTTTCATATTTTTGGAAGTTATATTTGAATATATAGGACACTAAATGTGACATTTAATTAAGTATGATCTCAGTGTACTTTGCTTCAAAGGTTCCCCCAAAACAGGCTCTAAATTATAGTTACAGATTATCTGCTAAAGGAATATCCTTCATTATTTATAAGCTCAAAGACAATGCACAACATTTTTTTATTAATCTGTCTCCTTCATCCAAATTTCTTTCTTTCTTTTTTTTTTTTTGGTGGGTACCGGGGGGTCGACCTCAGGACCTCGCGCGCCAGCAGGCGCCCATGCTGCTGAGCGATATCAGGCCCTTTTTTCATATGTGGATTCCGGGAGTCGAACTTGGGCCCTCATGCTTGCCAGGCAGGCGCTTATGCCACTGAGCCATCTCACCGGCCCTCATCCAAATTTCTAACACCCAGAGTACATATCATATTTAAAATAACATATAACAAAGGTATTTCAACAATTGCCACTTTGATCTAGCAATATTATAGACAAAATATGAAAACCCTTTATTTAGTCAAGGCCTTTGGGATCAAAGACAATCTAAAGCATTCTGAATTTTCCTACCATAATCTCAAGGCTAAATAAAATCACTTTTCTCCATGGGTATTATGCCTTGAGCAAAGATTTGAAAGGAACCAGAGCTTTGCAAGCCTTCTGCTTCACTGGGCTCAACATGAGCTTTGCCCTTTATTAACACCGATTTCATTTTTGATAAACAAGAAAGGGATGCAAAGCTCATGATTTTTCCAAAGGCTAAGCCAGTATCTGTGCCTGAAGTGGTCTGACCCATGTGATACAATCTGAGGTCGCACAGTGCTCATCACTTGTTATTTAGGATGCCACGCATTTGAAAGGCAGGCAGACCCATAGGGGGTGTCTCTTCCACAGCCGGTCTGTAGTGGATTTATCCAAGGACACTTGCTGTTGCCAGTCCAGCCTTGCCTACATTCCCTCTTTCTTAGCTCAGAGTTAGTTATCAGTTCTGTCTGAAATTCCATAAATGCCCGAGTAGCTTTCCAATCCTTTCCTCCTTGTGTCTAAGTTAAACATCGACATTTTCTGTTGGTGTAGTAAATGTAGTCCTAACAAGTATATTTTCTAAGCTCTTTAAAGTGTCGTGCTTTATCATGTGCTTTTATTTCTCGATCTCCACAACACAGTATATTATTATAAGTGTATTTCTCAGAAATCTGAGGCAGGAAACAGTCACATTACTTTCTAAAGTCACACAGCTAGTTAGTGGGGAAGCAGTGATTTGAGCCCAGGCTAGCTCTAATGTCCATGGGACGAACCCTGCAGTTTCCTCCACCTCTCTCCTCTGTCAGCTGCCTTATTCTCTTTGAGGTTTCAACTCTGCTTCTATGTTTTCTATTTTGAGCCCATTTTTCCTTAATATACCCAGGCTTGCAGGCAAGCTCTAAAGGAGGAAAGTGTACTTTGGGGGAATTCAGAATGGATCACTCCAGGGCAAGGCTTTTTTTTTCTTCAATCACATTTTATTAGTACATTTTAGATATACATAATGATCACATTCATCATAGAGAATTTGTGCCTGTACATGATATAACATGGTTCTTTTTTTCCTATTTTCCTACCCTTCCTTCAACACCCCCTCCCTTCCCCATTTACAAAAGCTTTGTTTCCATTTTTTCCTTCTTTTTTTTTATATGCGGGTACTGGGAGTCGAACTCAGGACCTCATGCTTGCCAGGCAGGCACTTATGCCACTGAGCTATATCACCGGGCCTCCATTTTTTCTTTCTTTTCTCAATCTTTTTTTTTTACTTTTCCCTTCTTTCCTTTCCCCCTCTCCTGTCTTGTTCCCCTCCCCATTTGAACATTTTCTGCCTATTTCACAATACCTAATATACATTTTGGTCCTTATTTACACTTTTGGTTTCTCACACCAGAGAAACAATGTGGTATTTACACATGTATGGCCAATTTATTTCATTTAAGAGAATGGTGGTCTCCAGATGCATCCATTTACCTAGGAATGTCTCAAGCTTATCCTTCTTTATGGCAGAGTAGTACTCCAATGTATAAAAAAAATCATCTTCTTTATCCATTCCTTGGTTGCTGGGCATTTGGGCTGTTTTCAAGATTTGGTTATTACAAACTGCCACTATAAACATGGGAGTGCATGTCACTGTGGTATGATGCTTTTAATTATTTCAGGAAGATACCCAGAAAGGGAATACCTGGGTCAAATGTGACCTCTAGGGCAGGTCCCATTAAAGTAGAGCAGCCTGAAAGGAGTCAATCATTCTAGCAACTACCATGTATTTATTGTGTACCTCCTGTGTGACAGGCACAATGCCAGGATGTTTACCATGCCGTTTCTTGATCCACAGCCCACCTAGGCAGGTAGGCACTACTTCAGTCTTAGCAACACACAAGCTAAGACTCAAGGAGGATTTCTTTGTCTGAGGGGCACAGAAATGAACTCTGGCAAACCTAGGCAGGAAAGGTAGTCTGTGGACAGGATATTGGTAGCTCCCTGCTTCTTCAGAGGACCAGGAGACAAGAACCATGAAAACTGCCAGCATCAGGAACTACTTAAACACCTGCTAGAGTAAGTGGGCTCCACTATCTTTGTTGGACCTTGCTGAAGATTCAGATCCTAAGACAGGAATTGAGACTCCTGTCTTCACTGGGAAAGGGCAGTTCACTTAGACTTACATCCCCCAAGATAACCACAAAAAGGACAAGATTATCCTTCTAAGGGAAATCACATGCTGTTGGGGGGGGGCACAAACACTACGTGCACCCATTATATTCCAACATGGCATAAACATGATTCAAACCCAGGCCCTTCTGACAGCAAAGCCAGAGCATTTCTCTCAGTGTTTGTGGAAGGAGGTTTAGGATAGCTGATAAGATTTTCTGGGGGCTGAGCATCTTAAGTATAGCAAGGAACAGAGCCATACTGGAACTAGACTAAGAACTTCATAATTTCTTGTATGAATAAATCAAAAAGATGTTTGAGAAAACAAGGGAAGGCCGGTGAGGTAGCTCAGCGGCATAAGCGCCTGCCTGGCAAGCGCAAGGTCTTGAGTTCAACTCCCGGTACCCACATATGAAAAAAGGTCCAGTGATATCACTCAGCGGCACGGGTGCCCACTGGTGTGCAAGGTACTGAGTTCGACCCCCCGTACCCACAAAAAAAAAGAAAAGAAAACAAGGGAAGCTGCTATTTTAACTCCTATTCTTCCTACCTCCTTCGTTAAGGGATCAAACTTCTCTTTGTCACCCTCAAAGCTTATCTGTCTGAACTACACATTGGGTCTGAGTAGAATTTAAAAACTGAGAGCTCCTTTTCCTATGGAAATCAACATTGCCAGTATGGCCCCCTAGGTCAGGCAACGAGCAGCCCATCTGATCAGTCCACTCTGGTCTAGGCAAACAGACATAGGAATTTTCCTTTTGAGGAGAAAGAAGGTAACCGCAGCGCCCATCAACTGCCTCCCTGCTCTCAGAAACAACCCAGATGACACTTAGAAGAAAGCATTATCACCATGACATCCCTGGCTCACTTCCTTATTCAAAATGTCAAGACTCACTGAAACAAGCAGACAGAAAGGAGCATGCTATTTTAGTGAGAGAAGAAAGAAAAATCATATAATAGGGGGTTACGTGGAGAATATTATTATCCAGATAGGGGATTTTCTCTCAAAACTCCCTTGGCTCTGGAGATGTAGGAGGGAATTTTCACCTATAAGGCATAACGTGGGTTTAATGTGAAAAATAAACACGGAAGGAGCAGTAGCTTTTCCGATGACCTCATTGATCATATGCCCACTGGCATTCACAGGGTTGCACATCACTGGAGTTGGAAAATCTGATGTTCAGTTAGGTTTAAAATGAGACCTCGGCCCCAAGATTAAGAGGCTGTGCAAACTGCAAAGTTCATTTCTGTCATTTGCAATGTCAAGATGCAAGAAGGGTAACTCAAACTGATTCATCACTGAAAGAACAAGATAAACAAAGATGAGGAAAACTACAGAAATCTTATGCCCTGTCAAAAACTGAATGTTTCCCTAGGTGGGAATGGAAGTTTTAGAAGGACTAACCACATTCTTGTAAAAAAAAATCAAAGTAAGACTCATATGAAATATTTTATCTCTATGACTATGATTCCAGCACTTAATATATCTTGTTTTATGTCCTCAGCACAGGGCTTTAGAGAAATAATCTGGACTTCTTCTTTCTTGTGAATTAAAAAGTGTATTATGACTCTCTACAGAAGACAGAAGAGGCAATAACACGCAGTAACCTTGATGCTGAGTTTCCTTTAACTTCAGAGATATCACAAGTTCCCTTTTAATAATGTAAACTGTAGGCAGGAGGAATCTGTATCTTGTATTACCCCAAGACCATTACTATTTTTCGGTATTGTATTTTAAATCAAGATCAGAACACAAAGCGTATTCCTGGTGTGCCAACTGTTATAGACATAATGATTAAATTCCATTATAAAGACACAAGCAGCAACAAATTGGAGAATTTCTGTATCCATAATTCATGAGATGCTCAACTTCCTACCCCTTATTACTAAGTGGGAGAAAATGACAATGTCCCAACTCAAAGTAATTCAAAGTACCAAAGTCTGGCGGAAATACCCTCTCTCCTAAGATTGCTATTAATTCTATTTCCATAGAAGTTTGGTAGAATAAGGTTGTTAATTAGAGTTGTCCTTTCAAAGAAAGCTGGACTAAGATCTTAGACACCTGCTTTCTATTTTATAACTAATTCTGAGAGCTTTGGTCATAATAATATTTTTGTAAACTACTATGGAAATAAGGAAAATAAGTTCTTGAATAGCAAAAATATGTTTAAAACTGATCTATTATTTAAATACTGTTTTAACTAATAAAACAGTGGCTTGTTTGATCATTCAGCTGATTATTACGAAAAGAGCTTAGCTACAAGAGACTCATCCATCCATTGATTCAACGGTGAGCATGGGCTATGATTGAGGCCTTTTTCTATAAGACACTGAGAACATAAGAATGGATAAAACAATGCCAGGCATGGTGGCGCATGCCTGTAATCCCAGCACTCGGGAGGCTGAGACGGGATGATCTAAGACAAACATTCTTTACCTTCATGAGCCTAACTCAGGACGACACACAATGGACAAGTTAGCAACCAAGCAGTACCATCTTTGATGTTCTGCAAAGAGCACTGAAGAAAACAAAACAGATTAATGTAATAAAATATATATATATCATTGATGTATACATACTTTGGTGAAATAAATATGGGTTTTATTTTTTATGTTTTAAAACTGGCTTTTTACTATGACATTTTTATTGTCATTTTAAGTACTCATTTTGCTTTTCTGACTTGAATAAATATCAACAATGACTAACATCTTCTAGGATGGACTGACCCTAGCATAATCTCAAAGTACTTCAGTACTTTTTATTCTCTGACATGTCTAATTAAGCTAAAGTCAATGATTTAATCATAAAAAAGCCTGATTGCAAGCTTTTCTTTTACAAATACAGGTGAAAATACAAATTTTCACTAAATTGCCTAAGAATATATGTTTTTAATAATTGTAATATATTTTGGTACAGTATGTAAAACACTTTGTATAATGTCTTAAAAATGAAAAAGTGGAATGGTGGCATAGAAATAGATTGTAATCCTAAATCAAGAATTGGATTTAACTCTGAATATACCAAAAAGGAAGGATATCTCTAAATCATGGCAGACTCCATCCTTTCCCTTTGGTGGTAGTATTATTTCTTGATTAACAGTTTCTATAATGATAATTTCTTATACTGACATAAACTCTATAAGTTCCTTAATCACTTTATTTATTAAAAGTAACTATTGATCATTACCACTAATGGAAACAAGGAAATCCTGGGAAAGGAAAATTCACCCATAATCTACAAACCTACACTTTTCCTGAGACTCAATCACTGCCAACTGTTTGAAAAGAGCTGCTATAAAAATAAGCAAATAAATAAAAAAGTGCATAATTTCTTTTCCTTTGATTTTGACTGTCATGAAAAATACTTCCATCAGTAAAACAGCCTAGAGGCAGACAATCTCTACATAATACACTGGATGAATAGCCAGTCCTAAGATTAGAGTTGATGATATTATCAAAGCCTTCAGGACTATTGCTTTATGAAAACCACTAGAAACTCAGAGATGCCAGCCCAGTAGAAAGAAAATACAACACATGAAACCATTTAGTCTCATTCCTACAGCATCAGGGTGGAGAGAGAGAGAGAGAGAGAGAGAGAGAGAGAGAGACAGAGACAGAGACAGAAAGAGAGAAAATATCAAAAGTAAGGAGGTCTAAAGAAGCAGCTCTCAAAATGCAATAGAGAAGGCTAATTTCTGCAACAACAATAAAAGGCTGATAATGACATCAGCAGTGCTGAAGAGAGGAAGACACATAATTCCACAGCTCAGTAGAAGGTGCTATTCTGTACTAAAATACAGGTGGGAATGAAGACATAGTCAACCCTCAGGGAAAAACAGCAGAATGTGCTTTAGGTGACATTAGAGAATCGTTATTTTCTTTGCATGGCATGATGGTTATTAAGTAGTTGTTTGCCAAAACCTCTGTAGTGTTACTAGAAAAGCAGTAGCCTAAGCTCTGAGTTTGCAGCATGATCAAAAATTCCCCTTCCCTAAAGGTCGAATGGTGCCAGAGCCGCTGGACCTTAAAAGATCATGAACATAAGGGCAAATATGTGAGATCATGACTGTTTTTCAAATAACTTGGCAGCATCTGGAAGCTCGGAGCCATAGCATGATCCTCGAGGCAGGAACAGTCTTGGGAAGAACTGAGGTGGGATTTCCTCAGCCAGGAAGATGAGCACTTGCAGTCCCACTCAGGTTGACTAAAAAGCAGCATAGAAATGTGATATTTCTTCCCTACTTGAACTCGTGGGTGGAGAGTCATGTTATTACACCTGTGATCATTTTGATGAAAATATCTCCAAAGCCTTATAACACTTTGTGAGAAAAATAGTTGCCCATATATTATGATTTGAGGAAGAGCATAAAGACACTACTAACTGTCCAATTCATGCCTAAAATACCATTATTAGCAAATATGCCAGTTTCTTAAGCATTACCCCCTTTGTGTACATCTTTTAAGGCATAAATGCTACTAAGGGCAGATAGGAATAGTTACATTCTCCTGTCCCTGTGGCAAAAGTTTTGGTTCTGTATAAAACAAAAGAATCTAGGAGTTTAAGGTCCCTGAAATAGGAAGATATTGAACAGAACAAGGGCCAGAATTGGACAGCTAAAAGATCAAACAAATTCTATGATTTTGTGATTTTGTTAAATGACATCGCCAAGACTGAAGTGCCTTTTCTTGCTTGAATTGCAATAGCAACCAGCTCGGGTGGATCACACAGTCTCCTTTTACACACAAGAACATAAGACTGATATACATTTTTTAAAATAATTTTAAATCTCTTCTATGCACACAGACATGTAAAGCCTCACACTTTCTCAGGGAAACTACCTCTTTTTCTCAGTACTAGGGATTGAACCCAGGGTCTTCACCCTGAGCTATGTCCTCAGCAGATTTTTATTTTTTATTTTGAGACAGGGAGTCAAGAAGTTGCTACTTTGCCCAAGCTGGACTCGAACTTGGGGTCCTGCTGCCTCAGCCTCCCAGAGTGGTGGAATTACAGGCTGTACTACCACGGGTGGTTCTAACAAAATTTATGCAAAATTTATGTCTAGCCTTTTATATGAGCTCAGTGATCACTGAGGTTCCTGCCAACACTGAGATTTTTCATTCTAGTTAAGTGGTTTTTAAAACTATTGATTGCCAATAAGTTACATTTAAGGAAAATATTGACAGCAGAGTATCCTACTGAAAGGGAAAATATATCTTTACCATTGAATCTGCAAAAGGGAAACATTTAAAATGCTGTTTTGAAGAGATCTCCATGAAGTTTTTTCATGTGGTAAATACTAGTCTAAAGCTGGAATAATGATAACCCCTGCCAGGTCAACTTCAAACACAAAGCAGAATAAAACCATCATTGGCAGCAATTTAGCAAAGCATCAACAGTGGCTTGCTCAGGCCTTGCTCTTTCCCACAAGCGGCTGCCTTGAGCATCCCTCTGCAGCTATGGCCTAGCTTCATTCTGAAGGTATATCTAACACTCCTGTGGCTTCTACAACATCAGTTTCCCAAGTCCCTAAGGCAGCTCTGAAAGCGTATGCCCTAGGCATCCCTAACCATTCTCTAATAATGTGGACAGCTGCTCAGCTGGTTCTCTTCCCTCTACCAGAAACTCTAGTTCTTTGCTGAGAGAGTCTGGATCTTGGGCTCATCTGATGTTGAATTATGACAAACCTGAACACACGTTGTGGACCAGGCTTTGTTAGTGTATTCCTAATTGCTGACTGATCAGTGCAACTTTAGTAGAGTCTCTAGATGAGGATGCAAAAGTAAGCATAGCCCAGAACCCACTGCTCCTGCATTATGCCCTTCCCAACACTGGCCCTGGACCTGGGCCTTCAGTCTGAGTCCAATATCATAATCAGATGAAGCTTAGTGTTTATGAGAGAATAGGTTTGTGGAAGGGATATGCATTGTTGTAGCCAGACAGAGGATCATAGTAAATTGTATTTCCAAAATAGCTTAATCAGTATTACAGATACCAAATGCTTTTGTATGGCCTCACTATTTCCCCATCCAGAAATAGAATTTATTCCTCTCTCCTTGAAACCTTGTGGGTCTTGTACCACATCAATGAATAGAATGCTTTGGAAGCAATACCTCTACTGGCAACTTCAGAGGGTGGGTTTGAAATCATTTTAAATCTCTTCCATGCACACAGACATGTAAAGTCTCACACTTTCTCAGGGAAACTACCTCTTTTTCTCAGTACTAGGGATTGAACACAGGGTCTTCACCCTGAGCTACATCCTCAGCAGATTTTTATTTTTTATTTTGAGACAGGGATTCAGGAAATCACTAATTTGCCCATGCTGGGCTTGAACTTGGGGTCCTGCTGCCTCAGCCTCCCAGAGTGGTGGGATTACAGGAATGTACTACCATAGGTGGTTCTAACACTGCAAAATTAATTTCCAAAGTTTCCACCATATCCTCTCTTTTTCTGTCTCTCTATCTCTCTCTCTTTCTGCCCAATCTTTCTCTCCAGTCACCCTGGGAACCCAGCCATCAGGTAGAGTGGATGTCTAGACCACATAGAAAGAGAACGTATAGATGAACCAGCCACTAGACCCGCAGTAAAGTCTCAGTCATAAACCAATATTAACCACCAAGCATGTGAGCAACAGAGCTTTCAGGTGGTTCTATTTGACAGCTGTTAATTACCTCCACGACCCGAGTCTTCCATCTGAAGCACCAGACATTGTGGAACAGAGTCAAACCATACCTGATATTTTCTGTCTGGATTATTGACCCACAGAACCTATGTGCATAATAAAGGGCTGTTATATACTGTTACCATTAAATTTGTGGAGTAGTTTGCTACACAATAACAGAAAATCAAAACATCCCTAAATCGTTAATATCCATGCTGTAACCTTCTTCATAATTCCAACATCTATTTGCAAATAAGAGTTAAAAATGAATACCAAGAGGATCCTGGAAGGGTGAGAGCTACATCGAATGAGTATTCAGATGCCATGGCACATTTCTGAGAGCTGGTTGCATGCATAATATAATATAACATCAGATGCTGAACAACTCAAAAGAACAAGCACTCTCTTTCTTTTCCCAAAAATGGAAAGAGAAATTCCAAAACCACTTTCCACTGTCCAGAATGACATTGCTAGTCTCCACAGATACATGCACAGGTTGGAAACTCTACTCATCAAAATTACCAAGAAATTCTTTTCTTACCCCTAATCTTATGCATCAAGAATTTTCATAGGCATTACTAATATGTAAGACAAATGTTAAATAGTACCACTATCATATTAAAGATATTTGGTTTTTGCCTTGCATCTGTCCCTTTTCCTGATATCACTACTCCAAATTCTCTTTAGAGAATGACTATGCAATAGATTGAATGACTAGCCACAACTACTTCATCCCTCTCTATAATCTATGCCCACTGTCATGTGACTTTGCTGTTGTTCATGCTAGAGGTAAGAAGCGTCTCCCAGATCCACAGGTATTGCTCTTGCCCATATGAATTGCTCTGGCAAATGAATGTGACTGAAGGTGGCAGTGTGCTGGTCTGAGATTAGATTTTAAAAAGTAGCACAGGTTTCCATGTATCTTCTGTTTTCACCATCTCTATAAGCTTACTTCTTGTGGTGTAAACTAACCATAAAAGACTGTTGGAGTTCATTCACCCTGTCAGTGGAACACAAAAAGGAATACTTTTTTTACTACCTACATGTCCAGAAGACCTCTGCTTCCTCTCTGATGCCTGAATATTTTGCCTTTCCTTTAATTCTATACAGCACTCTGTACCCTTTCAATAAACTCCTTTGTTTTTGCTCAAATTAACTACTATTTGTGTCTCTTGCTGGCAACCAAAGTACAAGTTCTTATACAATGAAAAAGAACATATATAAGGGTGTTTGGAACAAATCTTTCTATTGAAAGACATCTACATCTAATCTTCTTTTACCAATATATCTTATTTCAGAAGGAGCCAGCTCTGGAAAATAAAAGAGAAGAAAGAAAAAAGAACTGAATGTTAAAAATTCAACCTTTCTAAGGTACGCTGGGAGATGGGAGTTGGGATATAGAACAAAATTTGACCTTAACCAAAAGATCCACTGACATTTATGCAAAAGCCTCTATAGTCACAAAATGGAATTTGTACCATGGCTGGTCAATTAAGAAAGAGAAATCTTCTGTATATGAGATATAGGCTTAAGCTTTCTGCTTGTCAACCAAAGTAACTGAATTCTTAATAAGCACTCGCAGTGTGTGTGCATTCCACACACCTGCACACAACAAGGCTTCCTAGCAAATGCAGTCCGAGAACAAATTAATCAGAAATACCTGAGTTATTTCACACACTGTGACCTGGGCTTAACACTGTGATTATTTCTGGGCTGTTATATATTAAGTTATTTTTATACTAGTTTCAACAAGCCTCGCTATGTTTCCCAAGTGTAATCAATCACATTTCATTATTTTCAGGTTTCTCTAAGCTGTTACCCTTGGCACTGGGATAACCCTGTGAAATCTCTCAGCCCAGGTGAATACTTTGGCAGTTTGGCTTTTCCATTTCTCAGTCTTGGCAGCCAATGGAACAGGGGCTCAGGGGCTACATGCAGTCGTTCATCCTCCAGGGACAGCGTTCTTTAGCTGTGGCTTTTCTTTCCCCTTTGCCACAGAAAGCTTCCCTTTTCTTTGCTTTATAAAACATGAGATTTTACTGAATTTTAATGTTAATACAAAGCATTCAAGTTTGACCTTATATTCTCCTTTCTCATTTCATGAAAAACAGAGCAAAAGAAGCAGAAAATGGATTCTTATTAGGTTCACCTCAAAATACCTCTAGTTCTGGGTTTCTGGATTCTAAACTGCATTAAATATCTAAAGCTAACATGAAAAAACTCGAACCTAAGTCCATAATTAAAAACACATTTTAAGACTGTTATTTAAGACATTGGTCTTAATTCTTTTATTCCCACCAAAAAATAAAAAGACTATAAAAGGCAGAGCAAACTTTCCTCACCAAAGCTGAAAACTGAAAATTTCACATCTATATTTCTCTATTAGGGACCCAGAATCCAGATGAACTAGAAAAAATTGTATAGATGTGAGGTAAAATGAGTAAATGAGTATGGATTATTCCATTAGGGAGTATAATTCCTACTTATAGTAAGGGGGCATTTCCAGGGCTAAAGGTGCATCTAAAGGAGGTCAAAGAAATTAGTGGGAGTCAGTGCTGGGAAGCATACATATATATATGCACATTTTCATTACCTAATATGTCTAATCTCCTGCAATATTGGCTCTGTTAGGGGTGTATAATGCAAACTCGCCACTATGTAATCCACTTGAAAATATACCTACTAAAATATGCCTAAGTATGCAAATCACTGTTCCAATTTCCAGAAGACTTTGAGACACAGTTGAGCAAATCTAGTCTCAGTTTTCAAGGAGGTGACATGAAAAGGCAAAACCAACACAGCAATTACCTGTATATAAAACCAGTAAGTGTGACACAGCACAACATATAAAGAGCTTTGTCAAAAAAAGAAAGGAGGACATGTAATAATGGAGAATGAGGTGAATCTTCACACGTGGCTGGATCCTGAGCTGCCAGTGGAAACCTGCTGTCTGTGGGAGCCCATGTGAAGTTCGTATAGCTCACCTCATAGTTTTAAAATATTTTCTGTAGATTCACTGCCAGTGTTGAAATTTTGGAATATTGCATATAAATACTGTATCTAGGATTCTGGTTTCTCTTATAAAATCAAAATATCCAAAAATTTTAGGTCTGCCTTCTAATCTAGTAATAATTACCTAAAGCAAAGTAATAGCTGTCCCTTTACACCAAACCTATGCTCTCCAGTTGCTATAGTCCTCACCCCTCCCTATTGTACTCAACCTATGATCTGCTTTATCCCTTGCCTTTGTCTGCCCTGCCCCTCTGTGCATGTACCTTAAAAGACAAAAAGGATGTCAACACATAGGATTGGAAAAACCAGAGCAAGCATACAGAGGCAGGAAAGTTGAGCTACTGTGAGCAACCAGCTAGAGTGTAAGAGTAGTGAATTTTTAAATAGACAGTAGCTGAGAGAGGTGAGTGAGCCAGGATGAAGAAAGCTGACTTAATTTCATCAAAATATACAGTCAATTAAAGATGTTAAATCAGGGAATTGCCACCATCTTATACAGTTTGCAGAGGGTTAATCATGCGTGGGCAGAGCACAGCTGGATTCCATTGCAGATAACTAAGGGACAGAGGGGTTGGAAAGAATGGCGGGGACTTGGCACTGAAGAGATGCTTGGGGCATGCTTATCTGTGGTGATGGGGGAGGAGTGAAGTGGGGAAAGGAAAACAATCAACAGCATCTCTGTGGCTGGGGTCTAAAGCTCAAAGGTCTTCAGGGACAGGCAGGTAACATGAATGGAATAAGTGGAGGGTATACAGTGTCAGGGATTGGTGAAGAATGTGATGAATTAGGGAATGCATATTCAAAACCAATATATGAAATCAAACAATAAAACGTGCTGTGCCCAAGAAAGTATGTTGACAGAACAGAACGAGCCAGCTACCCACCACAAACTTTGACACCAGTGAACAGGAATGGAAAGGTAAGGTTACACTTCATCCTGAAAGAGATGCCCACCAGGCCAGAGTAAAGAGCTGAAGCTCAGGAGAGGGAGAAAGGTATGAGTTTTGATGTCTGAGTCAGTGGATAGATGATAAAATGTCAGATTGAGGAAGGTGGTGTCCAGGGACTCATCTATGTGCAGATGATAGTGGAGTCTATGGAAGATAAGAGAAACAGAGGATAAAGTAGAAAGAAATACATGCATCACAACAGCCTTTCCTTAGGGACAATTGTGGGACATCAAAGAACAGGCTGAGAAGTAGATGAGGAAGTAGGAAGTGAGCTGAGATAATACAATGTTGTGAAAAACGTAAGTGAAATTTTAAGAAAGGAGAAATAAATTTTCATTGATGTGAACTGCTGGGCATATAACAATGTCCCCTTCTCAAAGACTCAGTTAAAATACCTTTCCTCAAAAGCAATAATTTCTGCTATAGCTTTCTAGAGTGTAAACAAGGTTCTATCTGTTAATAAGTTTTTGTTGCTTTCCCCGTTCCCACACGACCTCATGGTTAATGGGGAAAATTATATTTTCAACTTGACTTGCCTGGGTATGAGCAGACACAAGTAAGACAGTGTATTCTAAGTGATATCTCAAAATCCCACCTGCAGCCTTCTTTTGTGGCCTTTGGAACTGTCCAGTGGAGATGGGTTTTCATTAACATCGTTTACCTCTCTCTGGCTAGCTAGAAAGTGAGCACTGATGCTACATTAAGCCCCAATAAGCAGAAAATCTTCTGTGGGTGAAAAGATAGCAGAAAATCAGGACATGTGACAGAGTATCTTGAACCTCCTTAGCAATAAGTCTAGAATCAAATCCATTTTAGAACTCCAGCACCATCACTGAAGCCAAAATTACTCCTGTCCTTCCTGCTTCATTGAAAAGATAAAATGTCAAATAGGCACAACATACTTTTTACTCAGGTTGCATCTGTCACCCAGAACCTCTTCAGCAAAATTGCAACATCTAGCTACCAATTACATTTATTCTCCATGGCAGAAGAGCCGTGTGATACTCTTCAGAGTTCTTTATGAGGTCCTGATTCAAGAAATGGCAGGAGCTCCTGAGAGGACCTTAATTACAGCACTCCCTCCAATTTTTATTTCAAGATACTCCATTACCCCATCTGTTTATGTCCTCTCCCCAGTTCACATGTTGAAATCTGCATCTCAAAGTTGTAGGAGGTAAGGACATAGGAAGCAATTAGGTCTTAAGGGCTCCTCCAGAACAGGATTAGTGATTTTGTAAGCGACAAAAGAGTTGCCTTGCCCCAATCTGCACACCATTTATGTACCAGTGAGCGAGCCTTCAACAGCCACCAAATCTGCCTGCACCTTGATCTTGATCTTGGACTTTTCAGTCTCCACTAAGCATTTTTTTTTTCTCGGTACCGGGAATCTAACTCAGAACCTTGCACTCGCCAGGCAGGCGCTTGTGCCACTGAGCTATATCCCTGGTCTGATCTTTCTAGTCTCCAGACATGTGTTGTTTATAGAACACCTCATTCGTGGTATTCTGTTACAGTATTCCAAACAGGGTGGGACACCATCTTGTACTGGGTGACTTTACTTGGCTGAGGTAGTTCCTACACCACCTCCCGAGAAACGGGAATTAAGAAAGCAGTTGTTTTGCATTGCCAATGCCTTCCATTGGTAGTAAAGTTCCAAAGTAAATATGGATGATAGAACTGACACCTAGGAAAGGGATTACCCTGTGGTATATGATGAGTATCTTTGCTTAAAAGCAAATAATGTCTCAAACTAGAAATGTTCCAATTTAACCACAAAAGTTTAAGTGGAAATCAGATAGTAAGCTCCACAATGAAATGCTATTCTAAAGGGGACCCAGAGGCAATTTCTTCCACTCAAATTAGCAGTCAGGAACAAAGGAGCTTGTCCCCTTGGTCTCTCAAACACATCAGACATTCCCATCTTCCCACATTGCATCATACTGTCATCCCTATTTCTATGTCAGCAGAATATTACATTTTTCGTGACATGGTGCAAATCCTATCTGCTTTCCAAGGCTTTCTTACCTGTCTGGCCCACATGTATCACTTTCCTCCATTTTTAGACTAGAGCATTCCAGTATTCATCTTAGTTCTCAATCATATAAACACACACTTAGATGCTGCAAGTGAAAGTCTGGTCTTCTCAGCCAATTGTCAGCTTCTTGAGGACATGATGTCATGGGTGTCTGTCCTCCATAGCACTAGCATGGTGCTACACAACCAGGTCCTTTCTGTAATCCCCACTGAGCAAAGGCTATGCAGAGACAAGTGGCAGAATACAAGCAATAGAAAACAAAAGATTCAAAGAACTTTAATAATTTAATGACAACCCACAGTACTTTGCCCAATAAATTCATGCTGCTAACTCTCACATAGCAAGAACATACACTTGAGGAAGATGCTTGCTAAATCTCTTAATGTGCAAACACTTCCTTTTCTCTTCATCACCAAAATTACCATACAAACTGGATGCTGTTGATCAGATTGGATCAGATGATCTGTCATTCTAGGTAGGCTGGAGATTTCATTCCTTCTTTTTTTCTTTCAAGCAATATGTACCAGTACAGATTCTGAGAAAATGGATGAAAAAACCCATCTAATGGAATTGACATTCTAATGAGGGAAGTAAACAATATATATAAGTCTAAGTATTAATTATCAGATAGTGATCAGAGCCATCAAGAAAATGAACTAGGAAAAAGAGCTAGAGAGGATAAGGGAATGAAGAAACAGAGTGATCAGGGGAGGTTTGAAGAGGTGACATTTTAACAGAAATGTGAAAAAAGTGTGCACCTAGGCAGCAATAATAGCAAGTAGAAAGGCCCTGAGATTTCTCTAAGATTATGTATTTATAGCAGCACAATTTATAATAGCTAGGTCTTGAAAGCAGCCTGTATGTCCATCAATAGACAAATAGATAAAGAAAATGTGACCTCCATACATAATGGAATACTACTCAGCTATAAAAAAATAAAGATACATTGGAGACATTTGTAGAAAAATGAATACACTTGGAAAATATAAGTGAAATAAATCAGATAATACAAGACTTAAATACCATATGGTATCTCTCATTTGAGAAAGGCAAAGAGGAAATAAAGAGCAAAATAAAGGATTGATTAAAAAAAGCATGGAGGGTCAGTGAGATAGCTCAGTGGCATAAGCGCCTGCCTGGCAAGTGCGAGGTCCTGAGTTTTACTCCCGGTACCCGCATACGAAGAAAAAAGGACCAGTGATATCGCTCAGTGGCACGGGCGCCTGCTGGCGCGTGAGGTCCTGAGTTCAACCCCTGGTACCTACAAAAAAAATAAATAAATAAAGCACAGAAATAGATCTTTTGCAAATGAGAAGGGGTCCAAGAGACAAAGGACAAGAGGAAGAAAAGAGGGGAAGTAAAGGGATTTAGGATGTGTCATGTACATGTACCAAATACCCACAGTGAATGTAAACATTATATGTCATAAATGTGAACTAATAATAATAATAACAACAACAATACAAATGGGAAAGGGGATCTAGAGATGGAAGAAGGGAGGTGGGCAGAGAGGGAAAGGGAAATAAAAAAGAATCGAAATATGTGATGTACCTGTATCTACACCCTAAGATGAATGTAAACTTCATGTATTGCAAACATGTGCTAAGCAAATAAAATTTTTTAAAAGGCCCTGAAGCAAATCTTATTTGTAGTGTTTAAGGAATAATAAAGATGCTGGTAAGTCTGGAGCAGAATAAATGAAAGTGTGAGCAGTGTGCTACATGATTGATAAGATTGGCAGGGATCCAATTTATATAAAAGCAGTAGGATAGAATAAAAAGTGACTCTCTTGTTAACGGTCTCAGTTGAATTTACCTCCAAATCCGTAGATGTATTTTTATTGTTTGTCCATTTGTCAAACTTCCCCAACAGAAAAAATCTGCAGAACACTAAATCTTTTATCATTAATACTGTTGTCTGTAAGTCCACACAAAAAATTGAGAACTAATCTGCTGTGTGAAGAGACATGGCACACAATCCCAGGCAAAAGGTAACCTGGCAGTCAATAAGTTAGGCTTGTTCTACTCTTCCTGTTGAGCAAACGATAGTCATTTAGTCATGTGACAACACACCTTTTATGTCTAAGTTGAAGAAGCAAGAGTTATATATCCATTGCTAGCTAGAGCCATATGACACAATTTAGCCCTTTTTATTCATATCAAATTCACTTTAACACTGTCTTGAAATCCAAGAATAAGATTTTGTTGGTCAGTAATAATTTTTCCAAAGGCAGTGTTTTCTTAGCAATGGTCTATGCACAGGTTTAGAAGCATTGACTGGCTCATAGGGTCCTTAGAAATCCAAAGTTTTCCAATTGTCCTGACTAAAGTCGTTAGGGTTCCACTAAATTAAGCCCCTTGGTTCCAACTCAATTCCCAGTTCAACTATAGTAGTTTTTGTTTTTGTTTTTGTTTTTGTTTTTGTTTTTGTTTTTCTGTTAAACATGTTTGAGCACTTGGGAAGCCACCAATAACTTTTCTCATTTCACAGATAAATGAAACAGAGGCCATTGTGGAGGGATGTCTACTTCTGTTAGTGACAGATCCCTGAGCCTTAATCCAACATTTGGCAATAAACCATGCCACCATTTATGTATTTGTTCAGCCAACCTTTTAGGCTTTCAACTCTATCAGGTACCACACTCAGAAAAAGAGGATATGGTTGAATGTCAGTCCCAGATGTCATATCGTCTAGTGTACGAAACAGGTAAGTTAATGCATAACCATCCAGAAAAAATGTAATTAATATGATGTAGGCATTATGGAAGAAAGTGCAAAATACCAAAAGTGTTCCAAAGATAGCATGACAGAAGCAGAGAAAAATCTCACAAAGAAGGTGACATTTAGCACATCTTCTTAGCCACTTCTATCTCTTAAATAAATTGCTATCATTTTCATGTAAGTATTGGCTGAGACTGCCTAGTGTGAGAAAGTTTATTGTTCTTCAAATGGTAGTATTCTTATCTGTGTGCTTTAAGATAGTTCATATACTCTTAACATGCACTCCCAAAATCCAGACCACACCTAGCTCCATAACATATTTTTGCAACTGTTTTTATTCACTAAATGTAATAGCATTTCTTCAAACTTTAATTCAGTGATCATTGAATATAGCTCTTTCCTAAGGAAACACAAGATTATATATTCTTATGAAATATACTTTGTTCATTTGTTCATTTTTTTTCCTGAAATCCATAAGCCATGTAAATCCTAAGAAAGAAAAAATGGTCAGAGTCCTTGTGTGGAGACTATTTATGCTCAGCTCCTCAGATTCTGATTTATACCGTAGGAAACCCACCTTTTCACAATGCACACGCAGTCAATCCTACATAAATCATTTCATCATGTTTTCAAAATATTTCTTTTCCTGAAACCCAATAGGCTTTTTAGTGATTAAGAGAGACTTAGCAACAAAGAAATAAATTTTTCTTCTCCAAAACGAAGAAGAAGATGAGTTTCTCAAGTGGGCTAAATTAAGGCCTCTGTAGCTAAAGTTTACATTGCATACTTTTACAGGTTCTGTTGGTGGAAATACGTTTGCTGTTTAGAGATTTATTTTGCTATCTTGTTCCCCAGTAAGAAAAGTCACACTGCTTGCAAAACTGAGAAACTTATTAGAATCCTGCAGTGTTTGCCTCCTTTGATTTTCACACAGTGGAGCCAACATGAAATGAAAAATAGTGCTGCAAACTGAAATGTGAAACACTTGCAAAAATTCACAGCTGGAGATGGCACTGCCTGGGCTATGAGGAACACACCATCCAACTGAGCATCCTCCTCCCTAAACAAAGGTAATTTCAACTTCGGTCTTGTCTGGAAAAGTGGCTCTAGAGTTGAAATCTTAATTGTAGACTGAAACTGTACAATACATTTAAGAAAACTGCTGTAGAAAATGCCTTCAGGTTTGTACACTCATTTTAATGATTCCAATTTCCTTTCCAAAGGGCTTTGAATCATTAGGTGGTTTAAAAATGCCAAGTGCTACTACTGGGTCAATTGAGTTGAACTATGAAAAAGCCAGACTAAGTCAATAAACGTGTTTATCATCGAAGACATCATATAAATATAAGTAAAAGGGAAAGTTTTAAATTAAGAGTTCAGTAAGACTTTCCTCTTTATGATTCAATATGAAACTTATGAATGAAATAAATAAGTAAAAGCTTACAGCAGTTTTGTAGCCCTCATTCGACATCAAATTATTAGAGAAGAAAATGAAACACCCCCAGTGGCCTCCAGGAATCTCTTCCTAGGAGATGACTCAGGAGCGAGGAGCTTTCTGCACAGGCTCTTACTGATTTTGTGGGTAGATCAGTGTGCATCACTAAGGGAAAATCCTATGCCAAGAATGGTGTTTGACTGGAAGTAGTTTTTCATCAGGCCAGAGTACTGGATGGAGATGTTCACATTTGGTGCATAATTTTAGAAATGCAGGTAGATTTTGGTATTATAAGAGGAGGGTCTCAGTGCTAGGATAAAGAATACTAAATCTGAATTTAAGAAAGAAAATAGTATAGTGTCGAATGGGGCATTTCCTCTTGATCAAGATTAACCTCCTTAGAAAACAATTAGTCAATGAGATTACTAATGGTGGAAAGGTTGTCCATAGAAATCTGAGGCTTCTGTTGTTGACACAGAAGTGACACTAAGGGACCCAAAATGTCATTGTCTTTTGTGTGCTCATTACTGCATTGTTGCGTGGTTAGTCTGTAACTTCTTTTAGGTGATCACTATAAATTATACAGTAATGTAGACACTGCATCAGTATAAGTAACATGAAGGAATAAAAAGGACACAGAACTGTGCATCCATATCTACTACAGCAGATCTAAAAAGTGTGTAGGGATAAGGACCTGGTAGATTCACGGAGAAATTAACCCGGTTAATTTAAGATTTTTTGTTTTGCTTTATAAGCATAGCACTTACCATGGGCCAGGCTTTGTTTTAAATGTTTTTCAAATATTATTTTGTTCAATCCCTTTAACTACATGAGGTAGGTACTGTTATCATCCCAGGTTTATGAGTGGGGAGACTGAAGTGGCAAAAGTAGGGTACCTGCCCCAGGACCACTGCTAGTCAGCAGTAGAGCTGAGGCTGTGCAGCTCCACAGGCCATGTCATTAACCACTGCGTCATCCTGTCTCTCCAGTGATGTTTCCCAAGCATTTTCCCTTTTCTTGTTCATTGTTTCTATTGTAGCGATTTTATAATAAAATTCAAGGAAACCATAAAAATAAATAAATAAATAAATAAATAAATAAATAAATGTGTTTATTTATATTTTTTATTCAGCTTTTTGTGAGACATTTTTGCCAATGTTCCTAACAGGCAGTACACTCAGAAAACCTAGAGCAAAAATCATACCAATACTCACTTCAAGAAATAAGCTTTGAGAACTGTAATTAGAAGCAAATGAAAAAAATTAGATAAAAAATCCTAGAAATTAGATAAAATTCCTAGAGAAAACTATAAATGCAAGCCAGTAAGAGAAGCCAAGAGAGGCTGATAAATTAGACAGAAAATTAATAGAAAAATATTCATTAAAACATATTTACTTTTGCTATTAAAAAAAAGTGATAATGGGCCGGTGAGATGGCTCAGCGGCATAAGCGCCTGCCTTGCAAGCGCGAGGGCCCGAGTTCGACTCCCGGATCCCACATACGAAAAAGGGGCCGGTGATATCGCTCAGTGGCACGGGTGCCTGTTGGCGTACGAGGTCCTGAGGTCGACCCCCCGGTACCCACAAAAAAAAAAAAAAAAAAAAAAAAGTGATAACTCTGTAGTGTCTGTCCAAATGGCTCAAGCCAAGACACGGAAGAAAGAGAGTGCCAGAAGTGAACGATGGATTTCTTAACCACACTCATCTGTTTGGGTTACAGAATCTCTCAAGAGAAGAACACATGATCATGAATGACAAATCCATAATGTTTGGAAGGGGAAAACTGACTTTTTCCCACCTCCTTTGATTGGCCATTTCAACTTATGAATGTAAGATTGGCAAAGCTTTCCAAGTGTCAACTTGATTCTTAAATAATTCTTGGTAATACAGACCTTAATGTCTCCTTTATAAATGTGCTGATTAACAAAATTTTAACAAAGCATATAAGTTCTTCCACACTATTTTAAATAAAAAAGAACTTTAAGAGGACATTAGAAAATGGGAAGACATCCCCTGTCCTGCATAAGCAGAATCAATATTGTTAAAATGGCAATATTACCAAAAACAATATACAGATTTAATGCAAATTCTATTAAAATACCAACAACATTCTTCACAGAACTAGATACAAACCATCTTAAAATGCAAATAAAACCAGAAGAGACCTAGAATAGCCAAGGCAATCTTGAGAAAAAAGAGCAAGTGGGAGGCATCACAGTCCTGGATTTTAAATTATACTTCAAAGCTGTAGTAACAAAAACAGCATAGTACTGACACAGAAATAGACATGAATACCTGTGAAATAGAAGAGAAGCATAGAAACAATTCTATACACCTTCAGCCATCTGACCTTTGACAAAGGAACCAAAAACACACTGAAGAGAAAAGAGCCTCTTCAACAAACAGTGCCAGGAAAACTGGTAGTTCATGTGCAGATGAGTGAAACGAGTCCCATATATCCCACCTTTTACTAAAATCAAATCAAAATGGATCAAAGACCTAGATATAAATACACCAAAGCTGAAGCTGTTAGAAGATAACATAGGGGAAACACTTGAGTCCACAAGCACAGGCAAGGACTTCCTGAACAGAACTCCAACAGCACAAGAAAGAATACCAAGAACCAACAAATGAGATTACATTAAACTAAAAAGCTTCTGCACAGCAAAGGAGTGAGGAGACAACCTACAGAATAAGAAAAAGATTTCTGCCACCTACTCTTCTCATAGAGGACTAATATCTAGAATATACATAAAGAAATAAAAAAATTAACCCCCTACAAAGCAAATGGCCCAATCAAAACATAAGCAACTGAAATGCATAGACACTTCGAAGAATTATATATGTCCAATAAGTACATAAAAATTTTTCATCATCTTTAGCCATTAAGGATATGCAAATTGAAACAACTCTGAGATTCTATCTTACTCCAATCAGAATGGCTATCATAAAGAACACAAAAAACAACAAATGCTGGTGAGGATGTGAGAAAAAAGAAACCCTTGGGCCGATGAGATAACTCAGTGGCATAAGCACCTGCCTGGCAAGCGCGAGGCCCGAGTTCCACTCCTGGTACCCACATAAAGGAAAAAAAGGGCCGGTGATATTGCTCAGCAGCACAAGTGCCTGCTGGCAAGCGCAAGGTCGTGAGTTCGACTCCCGGTACCCACGTAAAAAAAAAAAAGAAAGAAAAGAAAAGAAACCCTTGTACACTGTTGGTGGGAGTGTAAAGTAGTACCACTACAGAAATAAGTATGGAAAATCTTCAAGAAACTAAAAATAAACTTCATCTGACCCAGCTACCTCTTCTAGGTATATTGCCTGAAAAGTTAAAGTCATCATATTATAGTGATACATACACACCATATTTATAGCAGTGCAATTCACAATAACTAAGCCATGGAAACGGCCTAGATATCCATCAACAGATGAATGAATAAAGAAAGTGTTTTATATATAGAATTTTATTCATACATAGAGAATGAATTCATGTCATTTGCAGGAAAATGGAAAGATCTTCAGACTGTAATGTTAAGTGAAATGTCAGATACAACAAGGTAAATATGTTATAGTTTCTCTTACATGAGAAACCTTAAATATAAGTAAATTAAAAAGTAAAATAAAGAAGAGATGGTAGAAACAGGGAAGCAGACTTTTTGGAGGTGGAAATAGGGTGAGGGGATAAAAAATGATCAAGACACTGTGTCGTATATACATCAGAAGTAGCGAACACATGGGATAAGTGCCACAGTGGGCTGTTTGTATCACTGAAATCTCTAAAAGGTTTGCCATCATTGCTATATATGCACCAATTCCCCCCAAACAAATGTATCACAAGTCTACACCAATTTAAAAATTTTGTAAAAAATACTAATAACATTTAAATAAATCCTTTCTGCTAAAAATTAACATATTAACCAATGCCCAAAGTTCTCTTTGACCTTTAGCACCAAAACCAGCTCTTTCCATCTCTTACTAGTTTTCTATGTGTTCTCCAATCCCTTGACTTTATACACATTAGAACATATGCATTTTGTGATGTTTGTGTTTTCCTCATGCTGATTTTAATCTCTTTATGTCCTAAACAAAAAGAGTAAAGAATAAAGAATAGTTTAAAAAAATACATCTTTCCATGTAGATTTATATTTTTAAAAAGTAAGGCAGGTCAAAATCTGCTAACATAGGGCCGGTGAGATGGCTCAGCGGCTTAAGCGCCTGCCCGGCAAGCACGAGGGCCCAAGTTCGACTCCCGGAACCCACATACGAGAAAGGGGCCAGTGATATCGCTCAGCGGCACGGGCGCTTGCTGGTGCACAAGGTCCTGAGGTCGACCCCCCGGTACCCACAAAAAAAAAAATTCTGCTAACATAGAAGAGCATAATTTTGTGAAAATAAATCATTTAAAATGTGAAAATAATCACTTAAAAATATATCTTCAGGATACAATTTTTACTCAGATTAGATGATAGATGTTCTATCTTGCTACAACACTGACATGCAGTGAATGCCCAATAAATATTAGCTTTCATTATATTTCATGATGTGTTCCAAGAAGACAGAGAAATTTCAACAACTCAAGGTCATGTATTTATTTAGCAATCATATATTAAGCATCTATTATGAGCAAGATTTTATGTTACCTGTGTTAAGTAAAACACAGATTAAAGAAATAATTACTGTTCTCAAGGATTTGGTAATATGTGTGGAAATACAAATCACATCCAGAAAAAAGTTAATGCAAAAATTTTGTAGTATGTATCAGAAGAGACTGTCATGATGAGCTACTATTATTTTGTCTGTCTAGTATTACTTTCTTCCTCAAGGAGCAGCATCCCTCTTTACTTGAAGCATTCTTCCTCCTCCAATCCTGCCATGGAAGAATGGACTGCAAGTTTAGAAGCCACCAAACTAGATGGCCACAGTTGCAAGGAAAAAAAATGCCTGTAACTTAATCATGTGACTCAAATCAGGCCAACTAGAGGGGTTTTTACACTAAGAATGGAAGGAAGTGGGGGGTATTCCTCTCAGGCAAAGACATAGATGGGAAACTCGGTGCCATTTGCAGCAAAGTTCCCCAACATGTTGTGGAATCTGATCTAAAAGAGCAAAGAAACACAGTGACAAAAGTAGAGGGAAAAGGGGTGGGAAGGGAAAGGAAGGGGTGGGGTGAGGAGGGGAGGGGAAGGGAAGGGAAGACAAGAGAAGACAAGTGAAGAGAAAAGAAAAGAAAAGAAAGGAAAGGAAAAAAGAAAAGGAAAAAAGGGACTTGAGTCCCCATTTTCAAAAGCCCAGCCCTTTGGTGATCACATAGGATAACAATAGTTATGTGGGAGCAAAGATTTCTGTAAGTTTTTGTTTACTCAAATATCCCCCAACATCAAGAACAGTGCTTAGCACATAATAAGCATTCTATGTATTTCATTAATGAATGAATTAAATCTGGTAATATATCATACATTTTTCTAAGCAAGTTCAAGTCTATTATAGTCTTGATTCTATCCCTTTTACTTTCATACATCTTTTTTTCCTCTTCCATTGACCAAAAGGTAAGATACAATTAAATGCTCAGGCAGTTAAGAACTGGCAGAAAACCAGGATGCTGGTATTGAGCTCAACAGCAATAGGAAACTCACATTGAGCACAGATTGTCAATGGTTGAATGTAACAAGCAGAAACTGAATAGCTAGCAAATACCCCAGCACATCTGGGACAAAGAGCTAACTGAAAATAACATCATTGTTGAAAAATTTCACAGTATAACTCACTGTTCATGATAGGTCCAGGCATCAGTAAATTAAAACAAAATAAAGGTTACCTCTCTGTATGGTAGAACTACAAAAGTTCATCCAACCAGCTTAAGAGCATTTCCTCAATGGTATTCCATGTGTTTTATTCTTTAATATTTATTGACAACCTGCAGACATTAATAGAAGTTCTTGGCAAAGAAAAAAAAATCAAGTACATATCTTAATGTATAGACAGACTATTCCAGATTGCTAAGATGTGTTCAGTGACTATAAGGCCAGAAAAACAGGACCTAATCACGGAACAGCCACATTGAGGAGTGTCAGAAAGAAAAATACCATGATAAAAGTGTCATCAACAGTTGAGTGAACAGCTACTTTTCAACTTCCTGTCATACTATCTTGACCATCGCCTCTGGTGCCTGGTCTATATGTGGCTTTTAACACTATCTGTGCTTAAGTCCAGGCCCCTCCTCATGCATGCCCTAAACAAATGTACTGGCCCCCACAATGAGGTCCTGCTCTGCTTAGGCTGCCCTCAGGTATATGCCACACTTGAGGACCATTAGTCTGGCCTGTTCTAGCCACAAAAATCATGGGCTCTTACACAATCCATAAAACGAGTAAAATGATTAGGTAGTCCTTAACTACCTGGCCTGAATTAAATTACACATCTCAAATAAAGTTGCAATTGTCTTACATAGGTTCAAGGAGCTCTACCAAGGGTTAACAAATGAATGTTTTGGGAATAAATTCTTTTGCTCTGATTCTTTGACAAAATGTAGAATTCAGAAAAAAAATTATAAAAATGTGTGAAAAAGTATCTACATCTAGATAATAAACTCTACTAAGGAGCTACATACAAGGGAAATCCTTGAATGTGTGTTCTAAAGTCAGACTTGGCATTGAATGGTTTTACTTTTTTTCAGTATGGCTCTTTCTACCCAGTTGTCCTTTCACTCAATTAATCCAAATGAATGTCATCTCATTCAGCCAGCCATGGCACAGTATCTGTGGTTACCACTACTGGAAAGATTTTTATAAAAGATGACCAGCAGAATCCTTTCATTCATGAAAAAAATTAAATGAAGCAGTGTTATACTGAGATGTTGAAATTAGGTCATCAAATACTGAAATGAATGGAATTATAGATATGATCTTCAAGACCAATGATTCTCAAAGTGAGATCCTCAGGGAAGCAGCATTAGCATCAATTGTAACTTGCCAGAAATATACATTTCTTATCCTAGACTTACTGATTTTGAAATTTTGTGAAGGTGGAACTGAGATATCTGTATTTTTAACAAGCCTTCTCATGGAGGCTGATGTACATTCACATTTGAGAACTACAGGTCTAGATACTTTCATACTTTGGATGAAAATATGGAGCCTTACGGTGGTCAACCAAGTTACCAAATGGGTGGCAAGAACCAAGAAGAAGGTGTATATAGCACATCAGGCTTCTGTTGGAATACTAGACAACCACCACCTCAGTCCTCAGACCTCAGTACTTTTATTGGTCATGATCTTGACAAGAATCACTTGCCACATTCAGATTAGGATAACATTTAACCCATTTACACAAGTATAGGCAAAAAGTGAGCAAACCACAAGGGGTGGTGTAGTAGCTTAGAGGTAGTAGCAGCTGTAGGCTTGAAGAATCAAAAGCACAAGGGGAGAAAGCCATATAGAGAAAGGGAAACTGCAAATCAGACAATACCAAATGCTGGTGAAGCTGTGGCGAAAAAGAAACCCTCCTTCACTGTTGGTGGGAATCTAACAAGAACAACCATTATGGAAATCAGTGTGGAGATTTCTGAAAGAACTGAAATTAGAAATTCCATATGACCTAGCAATCTCCCTGCTAGATATCTTCCCCAAAACTTAAGACATCATACTACAGCGATTTGTGCATACCAATGTTTGTAGCAGAACAACTCATAATAGCTAAATTCTGGAAACAGCCAGTATACCCATCAACAGATGATTGGATAAAGAAAATGTGGTATCTGTATATAATGAAATACTATTCTGCTATAAAGAAAATGGATGCACCTAGAAAATATAATGTTGAGTGAAATAAACCAGACACACAAGCTTAAATACTATACTCAATCTCTTATTTGAGTAGGGTAAAGTACAAACAAAGAGAATAATAAAGGGTGAATAGAAGGGAACAAGGAGATGGATCTCTTGCAACAGAAAAGTGATCCAAATGAAAAAGCAAAAGAGATGAGGAGGAGGGGAAGGGGAAATGAGTAGACTAAAGATAGGCCATATATAAGAACCTAATAACCTCAATTAATGTAAACATTACATGCCATTACATGAGGTAATAGTAATAATATCAAGAAGAATGAAAAGTGGTATAGGGAAATTGGGAGAGGGAAGGAAAAGGGGAGTAAAAAAAAGAAACAAGCTGTGTTTATATGTGCATGTAACCACTTCCCAAGATGACTGTAAACTGTATGAACTGCAAACACATACTAATAAAATTTAAAATAAAAAAAAATAATAAATTAAAAAAGAAGGGCCGGTGATATAGCTCAGCAGCATAAGCACCTGCCTGGCAAGCGCGAGATCCTGAGTTTGGTTCCCAGTACCCAAATAACAAAAAAAAAAAAAAAAAAAGAAAAGAAAACTGCACATGGAATTCTCTTGACCCAGAAATCTCCTCCAGCATGTGTTCTGGGAGCCATGCTCCCAGGGAAAAAGAGAAAAATAGTCTTTACTAGAAGAAATATCCTGAATGTGGCATATGAAGACACACCCTGAGCCTTGGTGCCTCTTACAAAAATAGCATAGAGTTGTAATTAGAGGATACAATGGATCACAGAGGAGCACAGTAACATGGCAACCCATGGGACAATGGGATGAAGAACTAGGTCACAGCTCTCACTGGTAGTAGGACATTAGTTCTGAATACAGCACCTGGGCCTTGTTAAGAGAAGGTGACACTAGAGAGGGAGGATTAGAGATTTTTGCATTTACATGGTTTGTGTGGGGAAAATTAATAGGAGAGCACGTGGATATTCTTGTGATATTAATGTACTAAAGCTGCAAAGTAACTCAAGGAAAGACAAAATGGTGGCACCAGAGATTGAATCCAGTGCCTCACACATACTAGGGAAGTGCCCTTTTATTTCTTATTTTGAGACAAGGTCTCATTAAATTGCCTAGGCTGGCCTCAAACTTGTGATCTTCCTGCCTCAGCTTCCAGTATAGCTGGGTTTACAGGCTTTCTGATCTGAAAGAGTATCATTGGCAAATACTGTTAGTGGTGAGAAGACTGCCCTGAAGGAAACCCTATGGATAGTATAAGGGAGCCACCAACCAGGGCTAAAGAGATTATATCCACGTGGGACACTCACATCAATGCCTGAACTGCAGCTGTTTCTGGCAACATAAGTTAGCAAACCCATAGCTCTCACCACAAGTTACCTCTTACTGACTCTCCTGCTATCTTTCATCATTGTTCTTGCATCTAGTACTATTCAATACCACTACCATCACACCAGCTTTTGGTCCATATCTATATTCAGATGACACCTCTGAGAAAGTCATAGGAAGGAAAGAAAAAGGAAAAGAAAGAGAATAGAATGAAAAGATGGAAGCAAAACTTTTATAAATAAGGAGGTGAAGAAAGGCTGAATGGAGGGGAGGGGAAGGGGAAAAAAAAAGAATCAAGATATGCTGTGTACAGGTATAAATTCCCTATGATGAATGTGACCTTTATGTATATCCAAAGTGTATCAATAAAATTAATTAAAACAAAATTTAAAAAAGAGGTACCAGAATCTTACAGACCTGTTCTAGAAAGGATGTCAGTTGTAAGGACCAAAGAAGAAACTGCTCTTTTTAGCCAGAACACCCTGGAATGCTTTAAGTCCCTCAGCCTTTTAACTAAACAAATTTGAGAACATTTTAACCCTGACCCCATCATAGTATGGGCTCCAGATTGTAAAGGATCTAGGCTCTTCACCACACCAATAGGAACAGGCAGAGCTGCAAATCAGCCCCGTTTTAGACCTTCATCCCAATCTCCCTTCTCTACCTGCTGCTTCTCACTCATGGTGAACTCTTTGATTCTCTGCATCCACCCAGGCTTTTCCTATGTGTTGTGTAATAAGTTTGCACATTCTCTTCTGCGTTTGAGCCTACAGCACTCTCATAGACGTGCCACAGTGTCCAGCGGCATGGGATGTGTACTGCTCAATGCCATAATGCCATTCATATAATATGGTCCATTGATATTCTTGATACAAATTTGCTGGCTTCACACACTCAAGACTACAAAGAAGAGGCACTCAAACTTTTTGCACTGTTCACACGGAAACTGCACACGTGGAGCTTGCCTCAACTGAGGTAGAGAACCAGGCCAATGAGAAATAAACAGCCATGTCCTGCCTAGTTTCAAGCTGTGATTCAAGATCTAACTTCAGAATCAAAGGTTTGAAACCTGCTTTTGGGTTGTTACTTCTCAAATATGGACATATATTAACTTTTTATTAACTCAGAAGCAGTCCCAGCTTTCAATTTCATTGTTTTTTTCTTCAGATCTTTTATCTTTCCAAGATTAAAATTTATGAATTCAGTTGAATTAAGCCTGTAACTTTATCTAGATTTATTTCTCTATCCTTTCCCCCAAAAGAAGCACTCCTCTAAAGTAAGTAGCCATTGGGTACATGTTTGTATTCTTTCAGTTCATAAATCATATAAACAATACACAGAGGTCTTCAAATTATTTTAATTTTATATAATTGACATTATAAGGCACCGTTCTGTGTCTTCCTTATTTTTACTCCAAACCATGTTTGAAATTTATTCATAAAATTCACATACACTGATTATTATTTGGTTGCATGTGTCATTCTTATTAACTGTCATTTATTTATTTATCAGGTTTTGAGACAAGATCTCACTCGGTAGCTCAGGCTGGCCTCAAACTTTCCATGTACCCTAAGCTGGTCTTGAATTTATAATCCTCCTGCCTTAGTATCCTGTGTGCTGTAATTACAAGTGTGCACCACTTTGCCTGGCTTTATACATACTAGAAAACACTCCTTTTTGAAGCATTTTCTTGAGAAAAAGATGTTAAGTGTTATGATTTATATCCAAAATATCCTTCAAAGCTTCATGAGCTCCCAGGTGGGGCTTTTGAAAATGGCTGGATCATGGGTGTGTGATAATGGATTAAGGGTATGTGATAATTACATTAGTTCACTGATTGGTTTAGTGTGGTTCTGGGTGTGGATAATGAGAAAGCCCACCCTGGGTATGAGTGGCACAGTGCAATAGGCTTGTAGCTTGGATGGGATAAAAAGGAAAGGATGGCTCACTGCTGGCTGCCTCCAGAATGCACACCATGAACTGTTTCTCCTCTGTGATGTCCCTCTGACATGCTGCCCTGCCTTGGAGCCAGCCAACTATGGACTGAAACCTCTACAAATGGTGAATTATAATACACCTTGCCTCCTTTTACTTGTAGGTGTCCAGCATTTTGTCCCAGCAATGAGAAAAGTAACTAAGACATTAACCTGCTATATAATGTCTAGACCAGGATTGCATTTGCAATCTTTCTGCCTCAGCCTCTCAGAGCACTGGGATTATAGAGGTGTGCCACCACACCTGGCTCCTTTTTCACATATATTTTTCCTCTTCCTAGTCTAGTGTTTCCATTTATCTATTTCACTAATATTTCATCAATACCACATTGTATTAATTACAAAATCTTTCTAAAACTTTAATTTTTGGTGTATCTAGATGCCTCTTGTTACCAATGTTATTCTTCATAGAACTAGAAAAAACAAACTCAAAATTTACATAAGACCATAAATAAACCTGAATAGCCAAAGCCATCTTAAGCAAAAAGAAGAAAGCAGGAGATATTACACCACCTGATTTCAAAATACACTACAAATCTATAGTAATCAAAACGGCACAGTACCACATAAAAACAGACACACAGACCCATGGAACAGAATAGAGAGCCCCCAGGTTAACCTACTCTGCTGTAGCCACCTGAGCTTTGTTAAAGATGCTGAGAACGTGCACTGGGCAAAAGACAATCTCTTTCAATAAGTGATACTGGAAATGTTGTATATTCACATGCACAGGTTTGAAACTATACCCCCAGCTCCCATCATATGCAAAAAAAAAAAAAATAACTGAAAACAGATTAAAGACTTAAATGTAAAACCTGAAAATATAAAGCTACTGGAAGAAAACACAGGAGAAACATGTTGGGCAATTGGAATAAGCACAGATTTTTTAGGTATGACCTCAAAAGCACAGAAAACAAAAGTAAAAGCAGACAAATGAAATTACATAACACAAAAAAATTTCTGCACACAAGGGAAAGAATTAATAGAATGGGAAAAAATGCAAACTATACATCTAGCAAGGGGATAATATTTAAAATACATAAGGAATTCAAACAACTCAATAGCAAAACAAATGAAAGAATAATCCAATTAAAATAAATAATAGATCTAAATAGACATTTCTCAAAAGAAAACATACAAATTCCCAACAGGTATATGAAAAAAAGCGATCTCTCTCTCTCTCCCTCTCTCTCTCTCTGTCTCTCTCTCTCTGTCTCACACGCAGACACACAATGAAATACTATTCAGCCATAAAAAGGATGTAATTCTGTCATTTGTGACAACATGGATGGAGCTGGAGGTCATTATGTTAAGTGAAGTAAGCCAGGCACAGAAAGACATATCCAGTAATGCATGACCTCACTCATATGTGAAATCTGAAAAAGTTGACTGCATAGCACTGTGAGTAGAATGGTCATTACTGGGGCAGGGGTAGGGAGAGTGGTCAATGGGTTCTAAGTTATAATTAGATAAGAGAATTAATTTCTGGTGTTCCATTGCACAGTGGGAAGACCGTAGATAGTGTACTATATGATTCAAAAACATTAGAAGAAAAGAGTTTTAATGTTTTCACCACAAAGAAATGATAAGTATTTGAGTAAATAAATATGCTTACAATTTAAACATTATACAAGAACACATGTATTGAAACATCATATCATACTCCAGCAATATACTTTGTATTCAGAAAGCATGGTGTAATTCCAAAAGATTTTCAGTGTCATTAAGGTTCACTTGTAGCCAATTTTAAAAAAATTACCCTGCTTGGTTAGTAATAGGTATATCCCACATAGTATTTGTATGTATATCTGTGTGCACAAATATATGTATATGTGTGTATACATGGGATAATAATCATATAACTTTATTGAAAGTTTACTATATCTATTATTGAAATGTTTTATGTCTGAGTATAAGTTTCTGAAATACATACATTATAATTTTCCACGAGCTAATAGATTTTTAAATTTCCTATTGTAATTATTTAATTGTGACTTTATATGTGTAAAAGCCATGTTGTTTAGTACATACAGATGGTTATATTTTCTTGAGTAGATTGTTATCTTTAGATTATACATATCTCTAATACACTCGGGTTAATTTATATTTAGCATGATTTTTAAAAGTTGTGAAACTGGCTTCTATTAGTATTTTCCTAGCATACTATTTTCCAATCCTTTATTTTCAAACCTTCTTAATCATACTATTTTAAATGTTTATGATAAAAACTGTTCACACCTATGCAAAAATATAGAGCCTGAGAAAATTGATCACATTGTGTAAATCACCAAGTTTCAACAATTGGCAAGACCACTTGCTTCATCTGTTCCTTTTTCTTTTTCCTAAAGCATTTTATAGGATATTTTAAATATAATAAGATATAGATCTGGAAGAAATGCAGATTACAGCATCTAGCAAGTCTATTGCTAAAGACACAGAAACTTAATGTCTTAAAAGCATTTCCTTACAGAGGTGTGGTAATCTTAAAAAGGTTGTTCAAGAAAACCCTCCTATTTGGTCCTAAAATAAAGACCTATCACTGAGGCCAATCTCAATTGCAGTAGATTCAAGAGGTCCAGGTATCTCTATAGACAGAGGGAAAGTCCATCAGCATCTGCTGACTGCATCATAAATTCAACAAGAATGAAGATATAATTTGAAAGGAACATCTTGGACAGTCTTTAAATATTTTGACAGTTACCCCAGTTGTCAGCTGGATCTTAAGCTCCAGATGTTGTTACTTGACAGTACCATCTGCCTCAAGTGTATTTTCTGTGATCAGGCCAGTTTTCCAGATGTTTCCTCCTCAAAAGTTAACAGGAGAAAGAAAGAAAAAAAGAATACTATCAGGCACAGAGAAGACTTTTGGCCCAGCACAGCTGCAGTACGAGTCTGACCTCCAGAACACTGATCTTTTACTTTCTCTCCTGTCCAGTAGAGGAAGGAGTATACTGTCAGTCAAAAGAATGCCATTCTGCATCACATGGAAATAAGCAGGGACCCCATCCTTCTAGAACTTACATTATAGTGACAGAAAGTGGACAATAAACAGTCAAACTAATAAATCATGTTATACAGGAACAAGTGTTTTTTAAATACAAAGAAGAAAACAGGGTAATGAGACAGAGTAACTGAGGGAAGGAAGAGGGTAGCTATTTATACAGCATGATTGGGAAAACCCTCTTATGAGAGGTGACATTTGAGATGCAAAGTGAAAGATAGCCACCAAACCATTTTTAATATTTTAAGTGTTTTTTGTACTTTTTGATAGATGGGATTTTATGAGATATGATCAAATAATACAGTGAATGTTTATGGTTTTTTAATTTATTATAGTAAAATGTACATTGCCATTAATTCCCCTCAAAATTCTCACCTTGTTTCAAACACACTTATCGCATCATTGTTGTCACTTTCTGAAGCAGTTCTGGAAGTCTTCTTTTGTAAATATCTTTTAGTGCACTGTTGTGACTACATCAATGTCCTGAATCAGTTTAAAACATTCGCCTTTCATTGTCATTGACTTTGAAAAGCAGAAAATTCTTGGAGCCCGATCCGGTGAATAAGGTGGATGAGGACATATCATTAAGTTTTTATTTGACTGGCCAATGCGGGTTGATCAAAAAATACAGTTGAATGTTTAAATAAAAAAACACATAGCAATTAATCATCCTCAAAATATTCAAATACATCCCCCTCATTTCAAATATATTATCACATCAATCTTGGCAGCCTTGCCTTTTATTGTAATAGGTTCTTTTAAATTTAAATGTTCATCATACATTTTGATCACTCATTGTATTTTATAATGTGAAATTTACTCAATCTATTATGAAATATTTTATTTTTAAATACTCTTCCATAGCATAATTTTAGCATATTATTTAAAGGGAAATTAACCCGCCAGTAAATCAGATATCCATAATCTCACCATTTTAGAACAATCATACAATGAAATTAAAGTTCTTCATTCTGTTGCCTCTTCCATCTTTCCATCCCCTATGCCCCTATGCCCCTATTCCTGACTACTGCTGTACCAGAAAGAATCATTAGTAACATCTCGGTTGATGACTGAATTACTGACAAGCACTCTATATTGACATCCTTGTATTTAATTCAAGTGTAGAAGATAATTTGCAAAACACTAAGAATTCTCTCATCGTCCATTTGCCTGAAGATCATTTTACTTCATCTGTGCAAGAACCAGTTTAAGTCCTAATGGATCTAAATGACCCTTGGTTCTCTTTTAATTGCGTGAGTAAACTGTAAACACCAGAGTGGGTCCCAGAACCCCAGAAATAATGATGAGTAATAGACCATGAACTATGTGTCCAGCAGTCTAGGAAAAAATTTTACTTATGTTCTGACTTAGTCCTGACAACCACCTTACTCTACAGTGCTGATGTAAATGTCTCCCTTTTAAAAGTGACATTCAGTGGTATTAAATAAATTGCATATCTAATAGTAAGTGGCATGCAAAGTTTTATGTTCAGATTTGGCTAATTCTCTCAGCCCTGCTCTAGAAAAGGGGGCCACTTGTTTTTGCACTTACTGGTAGAAGAAAAAAAGAATATTCTTTTATGACACATACCAACTCCATGAAATTTAATTGTCAATGTTTATAAATAAAGTTTTATTAGATCATAGCTATATTCATTCATCATGTATGGTCTATGGCTGTTTTCACACTACTGCAGCATAGTTGAGTAGTTAAATCATTTCAATAGAGAACAAATATCCCAAATAAAATGTTTCCAATCATAATTTAAGAAAAGTTTTTCCAACCTCTCCTCTAGATAACCAATTGCCACCCAGGCAGTAGATGAGTATAGGCTACTCCATCCATAATTTCATCAGATAAACAGCTACTCCAACATCATGGTATTAGAGAGTTTGATGTAGGAATCAAGGCTTATAGGAAGGTGGAAGGAACTCTAAGAATGAAGAGCTAGAGGCTGTGGCTACAGCATGAGGGAAACAACCTCTATTTAAGTTCAGTTTGAAACCTTGTAGTGCGTAGAGAAAGCCAAGCTTCCAGGGAACCTCAAAGAACCACTACATCTGGCTGCACAGACTCCAATAGGGAGCGTATGAGGAGTTCTGCAGAGCTACCATGCCTGGAAGTCAAGATTTCACAAGAATGATGGCTTTTCCTTCACTTTGCTTTTCAAATGTCTGGACTCTAGCCAGTGGTAAGCCCTAACCAGAACTATAGAGGAAAGGGGCTCTGGAAAGCAAAGTCTCAGCTTTAGAAGAAAGTAGTCATTGTGTAGATTTGACAATATAATTTAGCTTAGAGCCCAACCGTGTTTGGTAATACCACAGGCAATATAATTCCAGTGTCAACTGGTACCTGCAAAGGGTCTGCCATCTTGCCTATGGTGATGGGATTGTAGATAAAGTTGCTAAAATGTCAATGGGCAGTCAGCATGAAGCTTTCCCAACCCATGTCCACAAGATATGACAATATCGCATGCTTAGCTTTCTACCGCACCTCTTATCCGTAGCACCTACTTCTCTTTTGGGACTGGGATCCAGACTTGAACTCCAAACCAGTAAACTGGGGACATGGTACTTTATGATCTTCAGCAGCAACATTGTCTTCATACTATCAAAAAGTACTTCTACTTGAATAATGCTGACTTTCTATTTGGGACTCTTCTGAGTGCTTTATAAACTTCATTCATCTCATTTAATTCACTCAATAACACTTTCAGGTAGGGATATATTTAATCTCTTTTCACAGATGAAGAAACTAAGCAAATAAGAATTTTTTTTTTTTTGTGGGTTCCGGGAGTCGAACTCAGGCCCTCGTGCTTGCCAGTCAGGCACTTATGCCGCTGAGCCATCTCACCGGCCCCGAAAATAAGAATCTTGCCCAATTTCACTGTATAAATGGCTGCTTAAATCCCTGCTTAATGTGATTCTTAAACCTGGTGATGCTAAACCACTAGGCTATCTGCTATAGCCAAGTTCTCTGACCTTGCTTCTGGTACCTTCCTTTCAGTCTGGACTGCAATTTTAAGAACATTTGTTTGCTGGTAAACTAATTACTCACAACCATGTTACCAATTTCCTTCCTTCAGATTAGAGCCTTGAGAAGTTCAGATTCAACTAGATTTCACTAAACCTCTAGGATCACAGTATTAACTATGACTCTACCCTGGCTGGGGGTGGCGATCAGATCTATTGTCCTGCTGTTTCTTTTTATCAGCCCTGCACAGCATAGCTTCCATCAGCCCATCTGCCCCACTAGGAACTGTCAATATGTAGGGCATTCTGGACTATGCCAACAAAGAGCTGTGTTAACAAATATTGTCCTCTCCGAATGTAGTACAAGGTAAGAGCTGAGTGTAGACTCTGGTGTGAAACCACATGTTTTAACCTAGGCTTTATCACTTACAACCTGTACTTGACCTAACCCTGTGCCTCAGTATTCTTATCTATGAAATAGAGACAGTAATCAGAACTACTTAATAGAGTTAGTGTGAGGATTAAGTAAATCGAAACATACCAATAACTCACTACAGCAGAATCCTTAATAGAAGTACACACTGTTGGATATGCTTATTGAAAGTCTTTATAAATCAAAGATCTCAAAAAAAGCCCTTGCTATTCAAAAATGATGCACTATATACTTTTTCCACTCAAACCAGCCAATTTGAACAATTGGCTTCTAGTATGATGAAATGATTTCTCAGTATAATGATGGTAAAATATTTGATAGTGGTCAACTGGTATGGTGCCTTGAGATATTGAAGTAGGTTTCTCATTAATCATCAGAATGCACAATCATTTTTGTTCAGGGCCTAAATCTACAGTTAATGGATTCTGAGCTGGGGCTGTATCAGAGCAGTCAGAAGGTGTGCGGATTTGCAGAGCAGCAGAGGAGGGCCTAGAGTGCTAGTGCTCAATTGCTAATGCATGCAAGACCCTGTGCAGCTGATCTGCATGCTAAGTGCCTTGTAAGAAACCAGATTATGCAGGACAGACACAGTGTTCGTGACATTCTCTCTTCCCCTCTCTCTCCCTTTCTCCTTGTCTCCTTTCTTGCTCTATCACTCAGTCTTTTTGTCACTAAAAGAGAGATGCACTCTACCGTGTTCCCAAAATGAAGCAAGAAATCTGGAAATGGTGAGGTTTTTTTTTATAGACTTTCCAGAGCTTGAAAGCAATTGTCAAAATGACCCCTGGGATCCAAGCACACTAAATGGCTTTAAGTATGACAGTGATATTGTAAAATCTGCAATATAGAAAGATCACTGAAAATATGAAAAAGGGGCTTTAAGAAAGACAATTCTGATGCAGGGGATATCTGTTATAGTAATCAAGAGTGATATTATATTGACCCGAACAAGATGTTATAAAATGGAGAAGAATAGATTTGGGAAAACTTTAGGAATTAGAACTGCAGACTGACTGGATAAAGGGTTGATGAAAAAGTGTAAGTCAAGGATGATCAGAACCTCTGGGCCTACAAATAATTAGTAATTCAAATTATCATGTGGTTAAGTGATCTCACATGTTCATTAACACAATAGGTCATATGTTCATATTAATGCTGAGACTATCCATCAAAATCCTAAAGCCATACACACACACACACTGTGTCAGGCACAGGCACCAGAGAAAATAGAGAGATGAATGAGACATGTAACAATATCATCAGAGAAAATTTGGTAAATATTATAATAAGATGAAAATTTAATTCTATGTTTGTGATAGTTAACTAATTGTGTCAATTTGAGTAAGAAATGCCCAACTAAATTGGATTTGGATAGTTCTGGGTGTGCCTGAAGGGCTTTATTGAAAACAGAAGACTCCCCCTGGGTGTGAGTGGCACCAACCAATAGGCTTATAGTCTTAATGGAGTAAGAAGGAAATGAAGAAGAAGGAAGACTCACTTCTGCATCTTTGGAAGAACTCCAGTCTTCATCTTCACTTCGGCCATCTCCTGGCTTCCAGCACAAACCCTTCAGCCTTCCAGCCAGTGCAGACCCTTTGGCCTCCTGATACAGACTCACATAAGACACTACAGTGGGCTCCGGGCCTTTGACCTTCGACTGGATCCTTTGGATCTCCAGCGTGCACTCTTCCACACCTGACTCTGAGGGCAGCCATTGTAAGCCTACCTTGTAAATCCTTACATATTTATATATCTTATATTAAATCTGTTTCTCTAGTGAGCACTGATGATACAATGTTGAAACAGAAAAATTAATTTTATCTTGCCAGGATAAACAGTGGCTTCAGAAAAATAAGTGTGACATTTAGGCTTGTCCTTGAATAATGAGCAGAATTTCAACAGGCATACACAATTACAATAGAAAACATGTTCCACGTTGTGAAAGGGTTTGAGCAAAACTTCACAGGTAGGTGAATGTGCTCATCACACCTCAGGAATAATCTCTGACATAACATGCACTATGTACATAATGGGAGTTGGAAGGCACTGCAGAAAGAACCACATTAAATTTACAGATAAACTTTGAAATACAGTGCTGAATATCTCATGTAATTTGTATAAACTGTACTGACACTGAAAATAGAATGGTTGTAAATGTGCACTCTTGCACCATTGTAAAGTTGAAAAATCATATCAAGTAGTAGTATGTAGTATGTCCCATTATAATGCAGGGACATCTCTATACATCTATCTACCCTAGATAGATATCCTAGATAGAAGATAGATAGATAGATAGATAGATAGATAGATAGATAGATAGACGATAGATATAGAAAGAGGTATACAAGTATACAATATACAGAGTGTATAGTACATAAATGTGTATATGTGTATATATCACATAGACATATATGTATACACAGTTGCAGTATACATGTGCAACTGCGTGCTAATATATATTAACTGTGTTAATATATATACATATATATATATATACATATATACCATATATCTATATCTACATCTATATCTGTATTCAGCTCATCTGCAAAGCCAAAAGCATTAACTGGTGTTATTTCAAACTACCAACTTATAAAACGACTGGTATCCCTTATTTTCTTCCTAATATGAAGAGCCTGGTTATGGGAGAAAGTGGGACTTTAGTTAATCAATTCGGTGACATCATTTTTCAGACAGAATACATTTCTGAGAAGAAAAAATCCATTAAACTAATCAATCAAAGGATTGGTTTTCAGATAATTTCTTAAGCTTGTAAAACAAATGCAAAAGTGAGCAAGAGGGCATCGTAATGGATTCACTGATATTTGGCCTAAAGTAAAATTATATTGTACATGATATTTAGAAACTATGCTGGGCTTAATTACATCTAGGCCTTTTAAGACTCCAACCAGGACGTTGGTATTTGCATGCTTGACATTCCCAGGACAGTCTAATGCTCCCCAAAATTACACAGTTGCTATTGAGTGCATTACCTTTATAGTGACCCCACTGAAACTTGTTATTTAGGTGATATATTTTTTAAAAAAACAGAAAATAATGTATGCTCTTTAGAGTGGATATGAGAACTTGTTTTAAGAAGGAAAATGTCTTCATATTCAATGTTGCACTTGGAGAAGTAGGTGGAACCCAAGGGAATGCATGTTTGCAGGGTGCAGGATGGCAGAACTGTTATGGGGTTTTGGGGTGCTGGGTACTCCTTCGAGAGATTTTTTTCTAGGTACTACTTATCCTAAACAAAGACTTGAACAAAAAAGAGCAAAAGGTAGAAAAGTTTTACATTTATTAAAGGTAGGAAAAGAAATCTGCTCTGCAGAGCAAGTGTGGGCCACTTAAAAGTGGGAAAAGAAGCACACTCTATGGGGTGAGAGCAGACAATGGTAAAAGAGACAGCACAGTGGCCAAGAGCCTAAAGGTGGCAGTCTTTTATATCTCCCACTCCAAGGGCTGATGTCAGGTGTAGACCTATCAAAAACCTGCTGAGTTCTAGTGAGAAGAAATGAAGATAGCACTTTCTGATTGGTTCCAGGTGCAGGAGTTGAGCATGTGTCTCTGGAATCTCTGTGATTGACAGGTCACACCCACTTCCCCAGCCAGTTTTGCCACATCCTAATCTCCTGCCTCAGAACTGCTGTGCATGAAATCTAAAGAAACTGTTTTTAGTCGTGTGTGAATTGGACAAAGAAGAAAAGAGGAAAAGAGGAGAGAAGGAGGAGGAAGAAGGGGTGATAAGAGGACAAGGAGGGAGGAGAAAAAGGGGAAGGAGGAAAATGAAAAGGGCAAGAAGAAAGAAGAAGGGGAAGAAAGAAGAAGGAAGCAGGCAACAACTGCAGCTCTCCACAAAGGAAAATGTGTAGCAAAGAATTATTGTGAAGATTAAAAATATTGAATTCAGTTGAATAATGGTGGAAGAGAACGGGTAGGAGGAAGTGCTTAATGTGCAGTGTTCAACTTGAAGTTGTTTTACGGAAACGTAAACCCCAAATAGGAATCCCCACAGTTATCTCCACTCCCAAATCCTCAATTAAATCTATGGGGCAGAGAAAACGTCTTTTGGATGAAAGCTTTTGTGGAAACTAAGGAAGACACAAAGGTTTGTGTCTATGCCCCTGTGGTAGAGACTGAGAGACCACTTGTGACACAATACACTTGATCATCGAGAAAGGATTGGAAACGTTCAAAGCCAGGATTTCTAAAAAACACAATTTGCAAGGATCTTAGACACTGCCACAGGATAAGATGTTTGTTTAAAACAGTCTTTCTTGGGTCTGAAGGAGGAGAAAGTCTACAATTGATGCCTGACTATTACACAGAAAATTACCCTAATCAATAGAAGCTAGAGAACCTGTTGAGTGATGCCTCAGCTTGCTGATATATGTTTTGAAGCTGAATTTTGCTGGTATAAATTATTGATTTTTTTGGCCATCTGAAGGACAAACTACACAAAATATATACATAACAAACAGTCTGGCTACTTCTGTGCACAAAAATCTACTGCTTGACTTTTTAATAGATGACATGAAGAGGGATAAAAGCAGCAACAAGGCATCAATTTACAAAACAAGATTCTAAAAATAAATACAGTTGTAAAGATTGACAGAACAACAAAAGAAAGAGGTAGGGAAAATAGGTCTCATGACTCTTTTGGATTAAGCATTTCTATTCCCCAGGGTATTTGGCTTTCTTTTCCCTCCTTTTTAATATGTCATTTGGACAGCCCTTAGGTAGAGCTATTTTAAACTGACATATTTTATAATAGGCTGAAAGTACCACTCCTAACATAGAACATATCTCTGGTGCAGCTTCATAACATAAGACATGACCTCAAAGGATTCAACAACTGCCACTCTCCACAAAGGAAGACCGGTAGCACAGAATTTTTATAAAGATTAAAAATATTAAAGTCAATTGAATAATGGTTAGAAAATCAAGCACACTAATCAGTCTAATTTAATCAATATGTTTCAGCTACCCCAATGTTTAATTATGTGAAAACTTTGCTGTAGATCCATATTCCTTCTGACACAATTCTAGACTTGGAAAAGAGCCCAGGGTAAATCAGTATTGAAAATGGACTAAAATATAGAAGTACTTGAAAAGCTTTGTGCAGAAACTTCACCACCCACTTACAGGCCTTTGTGGAAATCACTGTGCCCTTAAAATGCCCTATGATCCCAGGATAACACTTGCCATAAATTCCCTTCCCAGAAAACCTCTAGAAACAACAAAAGAACAAAGACATTATCACTGGCCTTTATAAAAGATAAAATTGCAGCATTGTTTTTCACTACACAATTGGAGGTTTTTGCTCAAGGTCAGGCATTTCCTCTGCTTTTTTGGAGTTCACTGTAATTGCAGCTGGCACCATCAATGCAGGCTCCCTTTGAGTTCCCAGTGTTTTTCAGCCAGGAGAAGAAGGAAGGGGGCTGGGACTACTTTGTTTTATGATCATTCTCTGACTTTGAAATGTCTGAAGTTTGTCAAAAGGAAGAATATATCTAGAAAAAAAGTTTTTAAATACTTTCCCAAAATATTGTCATCAGATTCATCATATATTGGCCAGCTAAAGTGGATTCTATGCATGCTACACTGGAACTCAAATGGTATATGTGACTCTGTGGCAACATGAGAAATACGAGAAATAATCTGGCAGCAAAATGACAAACAGGAAGCATGGGAGTTAGACTAGAAATGACTTCCACACCAGATCCTGCATCACCACCTTCACTGGCTTGAATGAGAAACCCATGAAAAGAAATCTGAATTACGGGAAAAATCACATCATTGTGCCATTTAGTACCATGTGCCATTTAGCACCATGTGCCATTTAGTACCATGTGCCATATACCATTTAGTAGGCTGAAACTTTTTGAGTAGAAAATTTATGGATATCCCACCATTTCCCTGTCTCTACAGTCTCAAAAACTGACTAAAGTCAGATATGTGGCACATACCTATAATCCCAGCACTCAGGAGGCTGAGGCAAGAGAATCACTGTGAGTTCAAGGCCACACTCAACTACATAGTGAGACCTTGTCTCAATGCCCGCCCCCCAAGAAAACAAAAACCTGACTCATCAACTTTGAATACAAGGACAGCATCTTTTGCTTCTCCAAATCATTACTCATTCTTATATCTGCTGTATTAGCAAAAGTGTAGATTTTCTTCTTGAGACCCCATAATCAACCCAAATTATTGACATATACAAAGAGGACTAGTCACATTTACAAAGTCATGGACAGAAAAATAATAGAAATTCCAACCAATCCACACTACCTCTGGCACATATGGTGGCTCCGTATCTATAGAGAGCCCTTCCTGGTCCTCGTCACGGTCCAGGAAGTTAGATTTGTAAATCCAAAAGGAAGTTATTGGAATTCTACCGAGTTAATTCCAATCTACCACATCCAATGCAACCCACGGCGAGAATAAAGACACTAAGGCATATCTATAGTTGTGGGGAGCCAAGGGGTCCTAAGTCCCGCCAAGATGGTGGCTACTGGGACAAAGGCCATGACCCAGGGCTGAACCCAGGTTTTATTAATTCTGAAGGAGGGGAGTGGCTCGGGGATGAGTGACTGTGAGAGTGGCGGGAATTACGTGAGTCTCATGAGCTGGGCTAGGCCTGAAGATCACCTTTGCAAATGCAGAGGGAAGGATATGCAGAAGGAGTAATCTGCATAACACAATTCAAGATAGTATCTAATGTTTTGGGGTCGGTGCTTTAGCTCTGATGTATAATCTTTTATGCCCTGGGAAGTCATAGCCTCTTTCTCGAGGCTCGATCCCAGCCGACAGCGTGGAGCACAGCTCTCCATCCCACCAGGCTCAACCGTATATTGGGAGCAAAGGGCGGGGAAACACAGGCCTGTCGCTTTGCTTCAAAGACTACACATCAGGACCTCGGCTGGACCTATTTGCATTGCCTAAAGCCAATTAAAGAGATAAGGAAAAGTCCTAGCCAGCTCCGTACATATCAATAGGTGGAATTAGGGCCAGGTTCAGCCAAGGTGGAGATAGTTGCTCTTCTCTCAAGGACAGCCATCCAGGTGGTCCCCCACACGTATCCCCATCAACATGAATATTAAGCAGCATCTTCGCTGTGGTTTTCATTGGTGAATGATGTTGAGCATCTCCTCGTGTGCTTAAGGCCATTTCTACATATTCTTTAGATAAATGTTTATTTAAATGCTTTGTCTGAATTATGTTTTATGGTTGAGTTGTAAGTGTTCTTCATATATTTGTAGATTAGTCCTTTATAAATATGCAATATGCAAATATTCTCTCCCATCCTGTAGGTTATCTTTCCACTTTCTCTGAAGTGTTTCTTGGAGCCCAGAAGTTGTTAATTACCTTATATAATGAATGTCTGTCTTCCTCTCAACATTTGTATGTTGAAATCCTAACCTCCAATGTGATAGTATGAGGACACGGGCCCTTCGAGGGGTGATTAGGTCATGAGGGTAGCAGCATCATGAACAGGATTAGTGACTTTATAAAAGAAACTCCAGAGAACTCCCTTGCTCCTTCTACCACCTGACAGCACAATGAGAAGTCAATCGTCTACAAACCAGGAAGCATCCCATCTCCGGACACTGAATCTATTGGTGTCCTGATCTTGGACTGCCAGCCTCCAAAACTGTGAAAAATAAATTTCTGTTGTTTATAAACCATTCAGTCTATGGCATTCTGTTACAGCAACACAACCAGGACAAGATAATTATGATGAAGTCAAATTTACATGTACTTTTTTAAGTTGCATATGCTTCTGATAGCATATTGAAGAAACCATTGCCTAATCCAAGGATAGAAATATTTATACCAATGCTTTATTTCACACTTCTGATAGTTCACTTTTTTCATTTAGATTTTTGATCCATTTTGAATTAGTTTTAATAGGGTGCAGGTAAGGTTCTCATTCTATCTATTATGTAGATACTTGGCCATCACACCACTTGTAGAAAAGACTTCTTGCTCCCAATTATATTGGCATCACCGTCAAAAATCAATGACCAGGCCAGTGAGATAGCTCAGCAGCATAAGCACCTGCCTGGCAAGTGTGAGGTCCTGAGTTTCACTCCCAGTACCCACATAAAGGAGAAAAAGGGCCAGTGATATAGCTCAGTGGCACAAGCGCCTGCTGGCAAGCACGAGGTCCTGAGTTTGACTCCCGGTACCCACATTAAAAAAAAAAATTGATTGACCATAAATGTAAAGATTTTAGATTTTCAACTCGTTCAACTGATCTATATGTCCATGCTGATACCACTATCATACAGTCTCGATTATTTTCGCTTTCTAATTAGCTTTGAAATTCAGAAGTGTGAATTCTCCAAATTTGTTTTAAAGTAGCTTTTGGCTACTGCGGTTCCTATGCATTTGCATTTGAATTTTCAAAACAGCTTGTCAATTTCTGGGGGAAAAATAGCTGAGATTTTGAAAGGTATTACACTGAATCCATAGACCTATTTGAAGACTATTCCTATCATAACAATACTATCTTCAACTCATGAACAGAGGATATCTTTCCACTTACTAAGTCTTCTTTAATTTCTTCAAGAATGTTCTTCAATTTTCAGCATATAAGCCCTTATTTTGTTGAAATTATTCCTAAATGTTTTATTATTTTTGATGCCATTATACATGAATTTATTTTCTTAATTATATTTTTGGACTTCTCATTGCTAGCATATACATACACAACTAACTTTTAGATGCTGACTGTATAGCCTGAAACTTTGATATACTGTTTATTAGCTAACATTGCATGAGGGGGTCTCTGTGCACATGTGTGTGTGTATGCATTCCTTAAGTTTTCTAAACACAGGATCATTTCATCTGTGACTAGAGATGGCTTTAACTTTTGCATCATTATGGTAGCTACCTCTATTGATTTTTGTATCTCAAAACAATCTTGCATTCCTAGGTAAAATCCCACTTAGTCATGGAGTATGGTCCTTTTTGTATCTTGTCAGATTCAGTTGAGGGACTTCGCCTCTATATTCGTACAGAATATTTGTCTGCAGTTTTCTTGTGATGTCTTTATCTGATTTTGGTATGAGGGTAACAATGACCTCATAGAATGAGTTGGGAAGTATTCTTTCCCACTGTATTTTGGAAGAGTTTGTAAAACACAGGTGTTAATTCTTTAGACATTTGGTAGAATATACCAGAGGTCTTTGTCTTTTCTTTGTGGAAAGTTTATTTTAAATAATTCAATCTCTCCACTTGTTTTAAGCCTGCACAAATTTTCCATTTCTTCTTCAGTTAGTTTTAAGAAATGTGGTTTTCTAATAGTTTGTTCATTTTATTTAGATTATCAGATTTATTGACATAGCATTTACTTGTAAGCCTTTTTATTTCTGTAAAGCCAGTAGTGATGCTGCTTTTTCATTCTCGACTTTACTAATTTGTTTTTACTAATTTCCTGGTCAGTCTAGCTAAAGGTTGATCTTCTCCCTGGAAGAGGAATTTGCTTTTGTTGGTTTTCTCTATTCTATTTAATGTATTTTTGCTTTAATCTTTATTATTTCCTTTCTTCTGCATGCTGTGGATTTAGTTTACTCTTTAAGTTAGCTTTCTGTACCGGCAACGAAACACTTGAGATAATCAATTTTGAAGAAGGAAAGGTTTAATGTGGTTCATGGTTTCAAAGATTTCAGTCCAAGATTATTTGGCTCTCTTACTTTTGGTCCTGTGGTGAGGCAGAACATCACAGGAGGCAGCATGTGGTGCGCCAAAACTCTTCATCTCATAATGATCAGAAAATGAAAGAGAGAGAGAGAGAGGTTCACAAACCTCCATCAAGGGCACGCCATCAATGACCAGCTTCCCTACGCTTGGCCCCACCTCTTAAATGTTCCACCATCCCCATAGCACCATGGGTTGGGGACCAAGCCATGAACATATGGGCCTTGGGGAAAATTTATAATTCAAACCATAGCACTTTTCTTTTTCTAGTTTCTTAAGGTGAAAGGCTAGATTATTGAATTTAGATCTTTCTCCTATTTTTAATATAAACATTTAAAGTTATTAATTTCTCTCTGGCTACTCCTTAGCTTCATCCCCAAAGTCCCTGAATGTCATGTTTTCACTTTTATTTCCCTCTTTGCCAATTTCTCTCGTGAATTCTTTGATCCATTATGTGTTTAGGAATATGTATTTGACTTCTACAGATTTGTGAATTTTCCAAATGTTCTTCTGCTATTTATTTAAAATTTTCTGTGGTCAGAAAATATAATTTTAATAATTTCAATTTTTTAATTTATTGAAGCATGGTTTATGGTTTAACGTATGGTCTGGAACATGTTTCATATGTGCTTAAAAATAATGTGCACTCCAGCTATAAAGTGTTCTATGTGGGTCTGTTAAGACTAGTTTACTATATTATTCTGTTCTTCTACCTATCTTATGTCTGCTTACTCTCTCCATTATTGAAAATGAGATACTGATATACTCAACTCTTAAGATTTAATTGTCTATTCTCCTGACAACTCTGTCAGGTTTTTTTCTTATGTATTTGAGGGCTTTTTTGTTAAGTGACTTTACATTTATAATTATTGTATCTTCTTGGTGGATTGAAATTTTATCTTTATTAAATACCCTTCTATGCTTCTTTGTAGATTTTATTTTAAATCTGTTTTCTCCTAATCATAGTATAGCCATTCCAACTCTATTTTGCTTATATTTGCTTGCTATATATTGTTGCATCTTTTACTTTCATCCTATTGGTGTCTTTGAACCCAAAGTGTGTTTCTTATAGACAAAATACTTGGATTATTTTCTGCCAAACTCTTCATTTTGCCTTGACTCTTTAGTCCCTTTGCATTTAAGTTATTGATAATAAATTAGAATTTATATCTCACATTTTACCATTTGCTTTATATGTGTCCTGTGTCTTTTTGCTCCTCTATTTCCTTATCGATACCTTCTTTTATATTAAATAGATATTTTCTACTGTACTATTTTCATTCCCTATGGTTTCTTTTACTATATATTTTAAATTGGCTCCCTGGAGAATACAATGGATGTCCTAAATTATAGTAATCCATTCAGATTAATGCCAACAGAATTTCAATAGTCTACAAAAAACTGCTTCTTTTAGCTCTTTTCTCTCTCCACTTTTTGTGATAAACATAAAGTACATTTTTGCACATTATATAGCCATCAACACAGATTTATAATTATCATTTAATAAAGTTGTCTTTTAAATTAGATAAAATATAAAAAGTTACAAGCAAAACTACATTACCCTGACTTTTAAATTTACCTTTACTAGTGTTCCTTCTTTCTTCACGTGAATTCAAATCACTATCTAATGTCTTTTTATTTCAGTATCCTTTGTAGAGCTTGCCTCCTAGCAACAAATTCTCTGTATGTGTTTATTCAAGAATGTCTTAATACAGCCATCGTTTTTTTGTTTTTGTTTTTTGTGTGTGTGTGTGTGTGTGTGGGTACCGAGGGTCGAACTCAGGACCTCGCGCTTGCCAGGCAGGCGCTTATGCCACTGAGCTATCTCACCAGCCCACAGCCATCATTTTTAAACAATAGTGTTTCTGGAAGAAAAAATCTTGGTCAAAAAATTTTTTTTCTCAATATGCTATATATATCATCTTACTGCCTTCTGAGTAGCAGAAGCATGGCTTCTAATGAGAGTATCTGTTAATCTTGTTAAGTATTCTCAGTACATGATAAGCATTTTTTCCTTCCTGTTTTCAAGATCTTGTCTGTGTCTTTGGCTTTTGACTATATGTATAAGTGTGGATCTTTTTAAGTTTATCCTACCTAGAGTTTACTGAGCTTCCTAGATAGGTGGATTTTTTTCATCAAATTATGGGGCCCTTGTAAAAAGAGGTAAATTTACTTCTTTCTTCCTAATCTGCATGTCTTTTATTCGCCTAAATTTTCTGCCAAGAAGCCTTATTTCTTCAAAATTTTTTTTGAGTTTTTTCTCTCCTTCCCCTGTAGAATTTCCATTTTGTACATGTGGTTACACTTGATGGTTAAACATTCTCTTCTTTCCTTTGTTCTCACTGATAGACCATTACATTTGTTATACTCATTATCTGAGTCACAGAGCAAATGATCACATGGCAAATGTAATGGTTGATACATTGTGTCAACTTGAGGAGTTTAGAAGCTTAACTAAGTGACTCAGCTGTTCTATATCCTAGAGTGGAGAGGACATGCCCTAGGGCTGTTGTTTATGCTCTAGGGTGTTGCAATGGTTGATTCACTGTGTCAACTTGAGAAGTTTAGAAGTTTACCTAAGTGACACAGCAGGGGGCCAGGGTCCTCACTTTGTAAACATCTTGAGCCTGTGCAAGAGGAAGGCACTGAGATGGTGTGAGTGCTACACCTGCCCTAGGGTGGATACCCTGCTTACAATATAAGGAAGGAAAAGAGGCGTGCTCTCCCCCTTTTTGCTTTTGTTGCTTTTGCTGTCTTCTACCACCATAAACTGTTGCCCCTCTGCCATGCCACACTGCTTTGGAGCCAGCTGATTACGAACTGAAACCTCTACAAACTGTGAACTTTAACTTTGGATGTCAAGTATTTTGTCTCAGCAATGAAAGAAAAGTAACTAAGACAGCAAGTGACTCCTTCCAGCTGGGAAACCTGGCTTATTCATTACTCTGTCCTTCTTTGGTTCACTTAAAAATATTAATTTTAATTAAATTAAAGTATGTGCAAAGTTAAAACATTAAATATACCTTAAAAGCTTATGATAAAAATAGTACACTAGCCTACTCCTTAGGATAATTGCTTTCAACAATTTCTGTCTTGAATTCTTCAAAAGATTATCTCCATATATTTAATAAAGTTTATACTAACAGTCCTTAATTTATAAAATCTAGACATTTATTTTCTTATTGCTATAAGTGAAAATGTAATTTTAACCCCAATATCAAAAATATTAATGCTTATATCATTATTTTTACTTTATCTGTTGATTACCATATAAGTTCAAATCATTAACATAGTACCTCCTTTTTCCACCAACTAGAAGTGGAATCCCTTTATTCCCATCTTCATAAAATAAGGGTCTTAGCAACCCTACTATGATTCCACATTGCCTCCTTATTATCTATGTTGATAAGCCATAGTTTTACCTTCTCATTGTCAATGTTAATAATGTTTACATTCAGTTCTGTAATATTTTTCTATTTTGCACCTTAGTTTATAGGCTAACTCTAAATGTTGAAAATCAACATACTATAATCCTATTGTTATTATTCAATTGTAACTAGCAGAGCTAAATAGCAAACTAGAGTAAAAATTTCCTCCCCTGAGATTGCAATATAATCATCTCTATGCTACTCAAAACTGTGGGTTCCTAATAATAAGGTCAAATGACTCTTCTGTTCTTACTTCTTCTCACATTCCTTTTAATTGCTCATATTCTGATATATTCTAGTTTGCTTCTTATGTCACCATAACATTCTTGTGCTTCTTTAAAAATCAGTTCTGCTTTTTATTAGATTCTGAAGGGCTTACTTAACCAATAGCCCTATAGTAAGTTCTTAGTAAATATTTACTGAAATTAAATTATTCTAAATTACCAATCTATCCAGCCTAATAAATGAAATGTTACAATACTGTAATATCCTGGAGATTTTCTAAGTGATTACTTATAAAAGAACAAAATAGTTTTTCAATGTGTTCCTTCAGAATAAATTCAAACCCAATTTTTAGAAGTATTAAATTTGTTCAAAATTTTTGTGAGCAATATATATGTCATTCCATGAAGCATGGCTTCCAGAAATCATAGTGACTTTGCAATACTCAATATTAGCTCTACAAAAGGGAAATAAATATTTTATTTTTCCTTAACTGTACTAAAATTGTGTTATCTGGATCTAAATGAAAAGCATCTGGCTCCAGTTAGAGTTTTTCTCAGGTGTTTGTTTCAAAGATTGTGCACATAATGAAGAATTAAAATATTCAAATCCAGAGAACAAAGCAAGGACCTATGAGCAAATTGTGGACAGTGATAAAAAGAAATGATCATTGAAAGAAATAAGCAGCTTCATTTGTCAAGAGAGTGATTTTCACCTCCTAAGTCAAACTTTACAAAGTCACCTAGCACCTTTCCCCTCAGGTCCGTACCCATGCCAGGATTCATGGAGCACAGTTCTCTTTTCCGAATCTTTGAACCCCTATATATGAATTTCAACAAGTTACTAAAACCCCTGTATCCACATAAGGAATTTTATGTTTATGTGTTTCTGGGTAGGGGGTTTATAGATGTAATTAAGAGCTGAAGGATCCACCCAAGAAGGCCCAGATTCTTGACCTACACAGACTGTAAGAATATATATAAATAAATAAATATATATATATATAAATTAGGGTGATTTGTTATGTAGCAATAGAGTAAACGAATAAATTAATCATAAATAGCTTTTCTCCATTTTATGTTCTTGGTTCTTATCAAGTCTTTTCGTACATTTTTTATGCTTAAATGACAAAATAATTATGTGTTTGATGGCATAATTAGCTTCCACTTTTCACCTTTTCCTGTAAAAAAAGTTTTTAAGAATTTTTCCAATTTTTTCCCTTTCCCATATAACTTTGCTGTTTTTCACATAAAGCAGAGAAATACTTTTTCTCATCCCTTCAGAGTGGGTCTAGCTACATGACTTGCTTTGACTAAGAATAAAGCAGATGTGGGCCAGTGAGATGGCTCAGCGGCATTAGCGCCTGCCTGGCAAGCATGAGGTCCTGAGTTCGACTTCCAGTACCCACATAAAGGAAGAAAAGGGGCCAGTGATATCACTCAATGGCACAAGCGCTTGCTGGCAAGCGCAAGGTCCTGAGTTAGACTCCTGGTACCTACATAAAAAAAGAATAAAGCAGATGTAACACAGTGTCAATTACAAGTCTAGGTTTAAGAGGCCTTGGATGATTTCACACAAATTTTCTTGCAACTTGCATTGCCATAAAAAGAATATGCTCAAATTAGTCTTCTTGCCCCAAGAGGAACATGAGAGACGTGTGAAAATAAGCCATACAGCCAAGCTTTGTCTCAATTCAGTTGGCTCCCGGACTATCCACTAAATCATGGACAAATTCATGGTTATCAATGTGTGTTGTTGAGATTTTGTGATTTTTTTTTAATACATTCTTTTTGTCCCTAGTTTACTGATACATGCTGTGTTCAGAAAAGAGGGGGAAATTCCTACTGAAGAACTGACCTAATTAAGAAAATTTTGGATCTAAATATTGAATCAAAGGGAAAAGTATAGAGCTACATTTTTAGGAAATATAAAGTAATTGACCAATTTTTCTGAACTCTGAAATTCCTAAGTTCTGTTATTAGTAGCTAACTCTCAATAAATTATGGGAAAGAAAATAGATTCCAATTAATCATTTATTATAATGAGCTAAAGAAATACATGAAACTATTTAGAAGAAGATCCCATCCTTTTCTGAAATAAAATTGTTTTTTCTAGAATTTCTTTTGGTCTAATTAGTGTAAAATCAATAGAGAAAAAAAACCTTTATTTAGTTTCCTATTTCCCATTATCATGGTTCATTAAATTTGATCCTTTTGAGGAAATCATTAGCAATTTGAGATCATAATTAGCTGGAGGCCATGAAAATAAAGAGTGATTCTGATTCTAATAGATAAGTTTTTTCCATTAAATTTATGGACACAGAGAGTAGGAAGGGGTCAGTTGAAGAGAAATTTAGTTCATGAATATTTTTTACATAATCTAAACATTCAACCATTGATGGACTGAATTATATTGGAAACAAAGACTCTATTCGAGTTAAATTGCCTTTAAGTTACTCCACAGAAATTATTTTAGTTTATATGTTACTGTTTTTCTCTCCAATTTTTATCCCACTGTGTTCATTTATTAACTGACCTTCTGATAAAAGACTGTGTCTTATTGCTCCACTCGAATTGCAAATCCCTTCCTAAGACAGATGAACCCCCCTAAACATTTTCTACAGTTGATCAGAGATTTTCTGGTTGTTTGCATCCTAGCCAAATGCATTTTCATAAGCTATGTATCTTCAGACGTATAAAGTAATGATTAGTAAAAGGTTTTGAAATTCACAACATTGAGGAAAATGTTTACCATTTAAACAACATGGCAAATTAAACCAGTTTTAAAGCTCATGTGGAAATACTGCTCCCTTGAAATACAAGTCTAGGCTTTAATTGCTGTAATTATCCCTCAGCAGGGGGATGGTATAGATTCCCCAGCTGCACCAGCTGCATGGTGTGCTGGGACTAAGAGGAAGGACGAACTGAGGGACTCATGGGGTTTCTGGAATAAACAAAAATGCAGCTCCCAGAAAGGAAATGATTAAAACAAAACCCAAAAAAAGTCCAAGTTTTAACAGAGACATAGGAAAATCAAGCTAGATTTATTCCTGAGGAATTAAGGACAAGTGGGAAGTGGCTATGCCATTTGGGAATGCAGAATAGAGACACTGTCAATACCAATTGCCAAATTGAGTCTTTCCAGATGTTTCATTAAAACAGGACACACAAAACAAGATTGTGAGCCAGACATCAGGTGTGATAGGATGATACAGTATTATGAAGAATCAGCTTTTATGTCTCATATTTCTCACTTATATTTAGAATGGCCTTACCATCCCCTTCACACCCCCAGAAATAAGTTCTTAAATGAGCCCAAATAACAATATACTCAAAGCTTTGCTTTTAAATATTTAAAAGCCACAGTAAGTGCAAACCCAATACTAATGTTTGACATATGCAATCAGATGGAATGGATCCTTTGCCAAATACTTCAGCTGGGTACTATAAAGAGTGAGCAAGACAAAAGTCAGGTATTAGTCCCTTTCTGTGCCCAAAGGTCCCTAGGTCCTAGAGGCTGTAGAAGGGAGAAGGAATCGAGTATTCTAAATAGTTTTGAGGTATATTGGAGCCAAAAAAGTCTGCGCTTCACCTATCCTTTCTGAAACACAGTAAGTCAGCTGTCTCATTAATATCACTCATATACCAGTGGTATAGAATCAACATTGCAGAGATGAGTGGAAGGGGTTTCTATGGCAAGGTAGGTGCTAAGTGGCAATGCTGATTTTCCTTGGGTTAACACATAAGAGAAAATCTGAAATTTCCTTATGCCCTTTGGACTGGCAGACAAAAGCTAAGCAAAGACTAGCAGAAAAACCCTCTTCTCCTCAGGAAAGAGTAGCCTGGGGTTGGAAGAAGGAAGCCAGGTGATCAGTGGAGACCAATGGCTAGAAACCATGGAAGACAGGCATCTCAATTTAATGTACAGGATTACATTTTTCTCTCAGCGGACATCTTCTGAAAAAGGATCAAGCCTAAGGATCACCCTGGATCACTTCTGATTGGAGAAAAAGGACAAGAGAAAAATGAGAGAGATGGAAACCAAGGAAGAGGAAAATTCACTTCTACCAACGGCTCAACAGCCTGTCATTAAATACCATGGAGATATATATAGGCAAAGGATTGATCAGTAAGGGTCAGTGTAGTCAGGATAATGAGAAATTTACTCAAAAGCAGCAGAAACCCTTTAAAAGTGTACACTTTTTATCTTCCACAGATGAGTGAAATGCAGCACATGGGAACATAAGTAGACAGGTTCTTCACTGACACGTATTCAGAAGTCTACAGAGGCAACTTTGGCTGGTACGTGAACTCAAAATGTCACCCAGGACTCAATCTCTTTCTAGTTTCCTGTTTCACCATCCTCAGTATGCAGCTTTCATCCTTATGAATGCAAGAAAGTTGTGACAGGGATGCATGGATCAAAAAAAAGAAACTATGGGATGGAATTTTATTCAACCACAAAAAAGAATGAAATCCGCCAGGGATATACCTCAGCGGCACAGCGCCTGCCCAGCAAGCACGAGGTCGTGAATTTGATTCCCAGCACCAAAAACAAAACAAAACAAAGAATGAAATCCCGCTATCTATGACAATATGAGTGAAACTGGAAGTGACACGGCAAGTGAAATAAGTCAGAATGAGAAATACGCATACTGTATGATCTCACTTGTGCATGTACTCTAAAGAAGTGAAACTCAACCAAGTGTGGTGGTATATTCCTATAATCCCAGAACTCCAGGAGGCTGAGGCAGAAGGATCACAAATCTGAGCTCAGCCTGGGAAACTTTGTGACTTATCGAGGCCTTATCTCAATACGAAAATGTAAAAGGGACTGGGGATGTAGCTCGGTGTGAAGGTGCTGGATTCGATCCCCATACCACACAAAAAATAAAAATAAATACATAAAAATAAAAATGGCAACACCATCCTAAGCACCAGAAGAATGTTAGAATCACAGTTCTCAGGGCCTGGGGGTGGGGGAAATTAGGCAATGTTGGTCAAAGACTACCAACTTTCATACATAAGATGAAAAAGTTCAGGGGATCTAATGGCAATCATGGTTAATAATAATATATGGTTGGACTTTGCTAAGACAGTCTGTCTTAAATAGTTTTTCCACAAAAAAAGAAAAAGCAACCGTGTGAGGGGAAGACAGTAAACTAACATTGTTGTGCTCATCATTTCACCATATGTGCAAGGCACCACACTTGACACCTTAATATACATGATTTATACTCAATTATACTCCAACAAAGCTATTTTTAGAAAGACAGTGGAGGGCTGGTGAGATGGCTCAGTGGTGTAAGCGCCTGCCTTGCAAGCACGAGGGTCCGAGTCCGACTCCCGGAACCCACATAAGAGAAAAAGGGGCCGGTGATATCGCTCAGCGGCACGGGTGCCTGTTGGCGCGCGAGGTCCTGAGGTCGACCCCCCGGTACCCACAAAAAAAAAAAAAAAAGAAAGACAGTGGAAACACCTCCAGTCATCAAACCCTAATTCCAAGCAAGGAGGAAGAAGAAGAAGGGGAAGGACTGAAAAATGAAAGAATTTTTTCTCTTCGTAAGATGTTTCATTTTATTTTATTTTTATATACTATCATTATAATCATGGTGCGATTTCTTATGTTAAACTAAAAACTGAAGATACATTTTCAGTTTTATTTTTCTTATTATTTTGACAACTTTACTGAGGTATAACATATACAATTAAATGCAATTCAGTGATTTTAGTAAATTTACAGAATCATACATCTGTCACCAAAATCCAATTTTAGAGCATTTCCATCACCCCAAAAAGATTCCTTGTGCCCAATTACACTTGTTCTCAATTCCCATCTCCAGCCCCATGCAACAAACAGCTTCTTTCTGTCTCTATGTATTTGCTTTTTTGAGAAATTTCATACAAAACCTCTTATGTACAGAAATTACTGTATATAACATGTCATTTTTTTGCAATTGATTTATTTCTTGTGACATAATGTTTTTGAGCTTTATCCATGTTTTAGTATATACCACACATCATTCTGTTTTTATTGGTGAATAGTATCTCATTCTATGAAAATGTCATACTTTGTTTGTCCTTTTAGCAGTTAATGGACATCTGAGGGAATTTTTTTGTATTAGGCTATTATGAATCACGTTGCTACAGACGTTCAAATATAAGTCTGTGCATATGGACTTATGTTTTATTTCTTGTGCATAGGTTCCTAGGAGTGGATTAGCTGTATCATATAGTCAATTTATGATAAGCCAATTAATATTTAAGACACTAGTAAGTTGTTTCCAAAGTAGATGCACCATTTTACATTCAACTCATGATGTATGAGGGTTCCAATATGTCTACATCTTTTTCAACATTCCTTATTACTTATTATCACCGGTCTTGTGATGATGATGATGATGATGATGATGATGATGCTGATGAGTCACAGGGATCAAACCCAGGGCCTCGCACAGGCTAGGCAAATGCTCCACCAGTGAGCTACTGCCTGTCTTTCTAATGATGGTCAGGCTAGTGAATAGTGGTTTTAATTTGCATTTTCCTAATGACATGGAAAGTGTTTCTTGTTTCTTTATGTATGTTCTTTGGTGACAACACAACAAACCTGTTCAGGTTTTGTGCCTATTTTTAATAAGGTCAACTATCTTCTTTTCAAGTTATAAAATTTCTTTATTATCCTTGATATAATGCCTTTATCAAATATGCAATTCAAAAATATTTTTAATTATTTGACAAGCCTGTGACTTGTTTTTTCAGTTTTTAAATTATGTCCTGTAAAGCACAAAAGCTTTAAATTTTTTGAAGTCCAACCTATTAATTATCTTCTTTCTTGGCTGTTTCTAAATTTTATCTTTTTATTTTAGAAAGAAGTTCCTCTCCAATTATTTCTGTCTATATATCATTGGCCAGAACCACATCGCATAGCAAACATTGATGAAAAAAGTCTGACACTAACAGAATTTGCTCCTAACAAAATCAGATTCTTTTATAAGATGAAATGGGGGGAAGGGGAAAATGGCTATTTGGTAAGGAATTAGCATTGTCTGTCTTTTTGTGTGTGTGTGTGGGTACCGGGGGGTCGACCTCAGGACCTCACGTGCCAGCAGGCGCCCATGCTGCTGAGCGATATCACCGGCCCCTTTTTTCGTATGTGGGATCCGGGAGTTGAACTCGGGCCCTTGTGCTTGCCAGGCAGGCGCCTACACCGCTGAGCCATCTCACCAGCCCCTCTGTCATGTTTTTTAAGCAAAATGATCAGATTCTACTTTAGAAAGGGTATCATTTTCTCTACTATCACAATAATGCTTCATAACAATGACCCCAAACCTCTGTGGCATACATAACAAATGTTACTGCCTGCATGTTCGGTCAGCAGAGTTTTGGCCAACAGCTCTGCTATTAGTGCTGGCCGACTCTCTCACACGGCTAAGGTGGGGGTGGCTGCTTATTAACCAAGACTAGTTCAGTGGGCTCTGCCTCACTAGTCTCCCATCCTCAGCATGGTGATGGCAGAGGTACAAGAGAGCAAAGTGAATAATAAGGCCTCTTAGGATCTGGGCTAGAAAGTAGCATTCCTTCATGTCTGCCACATCTCATAGTCCAAAACAAGTCGTAAAGTCAGCCCGCTGTAAGAAGAGCAAGGATAAATTGATTCCCCTCTTCAGTGATAAGAATTGCAAAGTCACAAGGGAAATGTATGTGTACAGGAAGAGATGAGTTGGGGCTTTGAAAACAATCCATCTAATTTTTTTCAAATGAGCCAGCTAAAATTAAAAATGCTAGTGCGATTCCTATTATAACCATCCAGGGGAGAAGATGGTAATCTGAACTGAGGTGGAGACTATGAGAATAAGGAGAACCAGACCAATCTCAGAGTGTTTAGGAAATAGTAAAGAAGGCTTGGAATTGGTTACAAAATAGAAGGAAAGAAGATGAAAGAGAAGAGAGAAAGGAGTAATGTCACACTATGACACACATTTGAATTTTGTTATTGTCAAAACTGACCCATTTTTCTTTTAGCTGTAGTTTTATTTTACACAGATTTCTCATGAGTGTTGCAAGATGCAGTAACTTGTGACCCTTGTCTGTCACTAAGATTTAGCTTAATAAAGCATTTTATTCTAAACAATATATTGTGGGTGAGGTGAGAAGAAAAATGTTTTTTCAGAACCACAGGGGCATGACTTTTGGTCAACCCTGAAAATTGTGCAAAATAAATTAATACTTAATAAAAGCTAGAAAGCCAGATGTCATGTAGAATGGGGAGTCACAAAGTAATATAACAAGGATGACATCAAAGAGCTGTGAATTAAATATTGCAAGTTGTTTTGAATTAAATTATTTGAGTTATGTACATTATCAGGGCTTCAGACTGGCTTTACTGACAATAAGAATTTCCAAGGCTTATAATCAAGGAATATAATGCTGCCTGGGATTTACATAGTCATTAAATAGAGAAGCTCAAGTTTGAAAATCAAAGTTAAAGCAGTCACTTTGATGGGCCTTGATAATTGTACTCTCCAGTGGAAATTTCAAAGTACATTATATATGGAAAAGTATCTATTTCCCGATGCCTCTAACAAAAGTCACATTGATTTCAAAAACAGGATAGTAGGAGATAGCAGCATGGCCTGGTGAATCGGTGCAAAGTGAGGCATAATGAACACATTAAAGTACATGCTGCACCCAGAAGGAGGTGGAAGAGAGGGGCAGGATTCCCTCTCCTAAAGTGGCGCACACATTTCATCATTTGTGCTCAGAAAAAAAAAAAGCAAGATAGTGAAAATGATATCAGTCCCCATGACAAGATTAGAGTAGACACTGTCCTTTACTCATTTATTTGCTCTTTCACACAAATAATTATCACATTTAACTAATGTTGAAATCATGGACAGTCAGCTCTATTGAGTGATATGAGGACACAAAGATAATAAACCAGACTCTGTCTCACCTGAGTTGAGGTAAGAATGAGAGCAGGGGCCACTGAAAGCTAGTGATACAGCAAGCACTTAGTATATTTATTTTATTTACTCCTTTGAATAACCTCCAAAATTTAGATACTGCTGCTGTTACTTAAATGATAGAGAAACTGACAATCAGAATGTTTAAGTAATGAATCCAAGCTCATGCAGCTGGAAAAGCTATTCAACCGGGATTAAATCATCTTCTATTTGGACACCAAGTCCCTTACACCTAATCATGCCTTAACTAGACCCTAAAAGGGAATATAAAATATGGGTAATAACAAATATAATCAAAGTAGATTTAATGTTCCTTCTAATGTTTTCTATATGCCCAGCATTGTTCTAAATATTTCACATTTTAATTCATTTAATCATGACAGTAACAACATGTGGATGGTAGTAATATTATCATTTTAAACAAATGAATTTAATTGGTATCTTTATTTTCTACTTAGATGGTAAATGAAAATAACTGTTCATTATTCACCATAAGTACAGCATTTTAGACTCAATAAAATAGAGATGGATGTAGAACTGACTTGTCTGCCTGCTGTGATTATACCTTTTGAGGAATGAAGGAGTGGAGACAGAGCAGACCATGGAGCACCCTGGAAATCTATTCACATTCTAGACTTGATATGAGAAGCAGTAGTGTCTTTCCAGAGGTGTGGCTGCAGGGAGAGATGGGGTTTATAAAGAGGTGACTGGACTCACCATGAAATGAAGACTGAAGATGAAAGAGAATGACATTAGTAAGGACAAGCTAGTGGTGAGAAAGTAGAAAAAAATCATGCTTGAAGTCAGGGTCAGGCATCCCATTCACAGCTGTATCACTACTGCTGTGACCACACCATTTCACCCTTCTGGGTCTTAGTGTTTTCATTAATAAAATGTGAGGGTCATCACAGAGGACCTCAAAGTCCCTTCTGAAGTAAAAAACTTGATGGTTATTTCAGGCAGCAGGCCCCTGCTGTGAGCTGCACAGAGAGATACAGAACACGAGATGGACTTCAGAAGAATTTGAAGGAGGAACATTATGTGTAGAAGTGTAATATCAAAAAAAGATGGAACGGAAACTGATGCAATATGGCTGGAAAGAAAAGCAGTGATATGGAGCAATGAAAAAAAGTCCAGTCTGAGTAGGGCCTTGGGAGCCATGTTTAAAAGTCTTGGATTTATGCCAAGAACAATGTGGAACCATTGAAGATTTCATAAGCTAGCTGGGCTGCCATAATCCAATTTTCACTCAAACAAGATGGCCCTTTGGCTGTTCTGCAGAAAGAAGATGTGGGAAGGCCGAGACCAAAAGTAAATGCAATAGAAAACCACTAGAGAGATCCAGATAAAAAAGGCATAATCAGAGTGGTAGCCATACGGACAGAGAGAACTAGACTTCAGGACACTTAGAAGTCAGAATTAGCAGGATTTTCTAGGTTATTTAATCACTTATCAGTCCAATTGTTTAAGTACAGGATGACAAAAAATTGCATTTTTATTAATTTTTTAAAATTAATATAACTGGAAATATAAAAAACAAAAATTTTATCAAATTTATTCAATACACCTTCCTGAGTGACACCTCAGGGCAGTCGATACATAAACAAACATGCTGCCCGAGTGATGCTTGGGGTAAACTGTTAAGTGGTTAAGAAGAAAATACACAAAAAATATAAATAAAGAGTAAAATGAAAGAGAAAGTAGGGAAACAGATCTTTTGCAGATGAAATGGGGCCAAGAGATGGAGAGAGGAGAGGGGAAGAGGGCAAAAAAAAAAAAAGAATTGCGATGTGTAATGTACATGTACTAATTCCCCAAGAGAAATGTGATCATTATGTACTGCAGACATGTATTAGTAAAAAATTAAAATTAAAAAACAGAGTGAGAGAGAAAAATAATAATAACACTATATATTAATGGTAGCTAATACATAAATTACGCACTGGTTCTATTGTCTCTCTTTTCACATTCAGGATTATGTCATTTTTTTCTTTCATATCACAGCCTTTCTACACACACCTATCCATTTGTTAGTTCACCCACCCTCCCACTTATGTCCTGGGACTCTGAGTTGGCCACCATCACATCAGGCACCAAACCCAGTGGTCCCAGTCTTCATTTTCCAGGTCTTCATTACACCTCTCATTTGATCTCTTGTGAACAATACAAATGCCTACAATTCTAATATCCCTGTAAGCAGACATTGTATGCTCCGCCCTCAGCATTCACTGTTTTGGAATACACCAATAGCCTCCTACTGAAAAATAGCTGTGATATTGTCTGGGGAGAAGGTCACAAATCAGGAAGTAATAGGTTGGATTCCCTAGGACTCAGACTCTGAGATGGGATTTAATGTGCAGGATTTTTGTTAAGGAATTTCCTTGCAAATGACTCCCCACAAAGAGATTGGAAGAAGTAAGATGGGGCAGAGGGAGAAATCAAGTTGCAATGTATGTCCAAAAACAGCTTCAACCCTAAGGGAAGCTCTAGAGCTAAACTGGAGTTGTCCCAATTTGGTCTACAATGGCCAACATTGAATGTGAGCCATTAGGGAAGGTAAGAAGGTATAGACAATACTCTGTAATTGAGGCAATTACTTAATGGCCTAACAGATGAAAGTTGTCCACTGACAGCACCCCAGGAGCTGGGCAACAGTTCCTTCCTTAAAGGGGAACCTAGGTAGCATTTCATGATTCTCCTGAAAATAAGCCTCAGCCAGTGAGAACTGTAGGGTAAACACCATGGCTTCTTCACCTCTTATAGAGCTGGGGCTGGTGAGGAGATAACTTTAAGACATTTCCTACATCATCTCCCAGAATTTCTGAGTTGAATTGAACTCCAGGTGCCCAAGGTAATAGTTTTTTCAATACTACACCATTTATTGGATTTCTTCCTTTCCTGTCTCACATTCCCAGTCACACCCTGTGGTTCTCAAATAGACTGTGTGTATTCAAATCCTTACTTGGGTCTGGCTCTTGGAAAACCTAAACAAAAACATCTCTCAAAAGCTTCTTTAGTCATCTGTTCTACATGATAAAAATAAACATTTCTTAAAAGAATGACCAGTGTCTCTAGGCTATATTGCCTCTCTTTTATTGCAATTTATACTGCCCCTCCCTTGAGACAGTTATTTGAAGTAGTTGTGAATGACCTTGATACTTGTTAATGCTTCTAAGATACATAGACTTCACCAAAAGTCCTGAATCCTCTGCATGATGTTCACTGTCTATCAGAAAACCTCATCCATTCAACAAGAAAACATCTTTACCATTTCTTTTTCACTTAATCAAAAGCAGGTCAGTGAAGCACATTCCCCAGTCATAAACCAAGCCCATAATAGAATCAATCTTTCCTGAATGGTTATGTCTGGCACCTGCTTACAGCAGCTTGTAGGCTGCTTGAGTGCCCACATCTGCATTCAGCAGCAGCTGTCTGGGGAGATGGTCTCCATATACTTCAAGGAGACCAGCTGTTGGCCTATTTGCATAGGCAGATAAACTAAAGAATAGTTCCTTGTGGCAAGGGATGACAGATGGCTAAAAACCCTGAGGGTATTTGGTTGCTGTGCCAGAAGTAGCAGTTCCAGGTGGAATGTTACCACACAGATACTCTTAACCAAGAATGGCTTTTCTTTATCCCGGAAGGCTGCCCCTGGTTGACAGATACATTTAGTAAAAGGATGTCTGGCTTTGCTTTTTCTCACTACCTTTAACTTATAGCCCTTGACTGTTCGGTCCCATTTGAGTTGTCAAGAAGGAATAGAAGAGAAAAATGTAAGATACCTGGTTTTTAAGTTCAAAGGCCTTAGTCCAGTAATAATAACAAGATATCAAAGAACACAGGCCAAGAGAAATCTTCCCACACATTGAAGAGATTGTTACTGTACCTAAAACAAAGATGTGGGGGCACTATTTATTTAAGAGATGTTTTGAGAAAGCACACATGGGAAGTCAGACAAGAAGGAAGGAAATTGAATAAACTGTTTTTAGTGAGCTGGTGACCACTGCAGACAACTGAAGCTAAATCTCCTTGGGGATTCTTTGAAGAAGAATGTGAAGCACATTTCAGAATTCTCCTGGGAGAAAAGGAAGCTGGAACATTTGTCCACAAAATCCCATCATCCACTGCCAACATTTGCCCACAGGAATTTCAATATCATGTATTTCCGGGCTGTACCTGCACAGCAGAACCAGCTCTTTCAGGATAGCATTAAAATCTCAAAAGCTGAGAAAGCTAGGCAAATCCTAACATGTTAGGTAGAGAACAGTTGGAGTACCAGGAATTGTCTACAGATGCAGTTCAAGTGGATGAAGGAATGAGAAAATACAGAGCAGATCATCAACAGTGCTCTGTTGAAGGGAAAGCAGTAAGGGACAGAAGGTGTATGTTTTAGATCTAAAATATCCCCGAAACCGTGTATGGTGGCGCATGCCTGTAATCCCAGCACTCAGGAGGCTGAGGCAGGAAGGTTGCTATGAGTTCAAGCCCAGTCTAGGCTATGTAGTGAGCAAGTCCAGCCTGAACTACATAGCAAGACCCTGTCTCAAAAAAAACAAAAAATAAAAAATAAAATAAAATGTCCCACCAAACGTCTCATGTGTTGAAAGGTGATAGAATCATGGGGACTTTATACTTATCAATGGGTTCGTGATGATTTCAATAGTTGAATATGCTGTTAGGAGTTGCTAGGATATGATTGGAAGTTGTCAGTAGGGGCATAACCTGGAAAGATGTATTCTGGCTCCTTCCTTACTCTCTGCTTCCTGGCCACCATGCTGTAAATAACTTTCCTTTGCCATGGCGTTCTGTTCTGCCATTTCTGTCTTGAAGCCAACCTGCCATGGACTGAACCCACTGAGAGTGTGAACCAAAATTAACCTTTCCTCCTTTCAATTGTGGATGTTGGGTATTTTGTCCCACTGATGGGAAAGTGACTATTACAGAAGGGAAGTAAAGGTGTGAGATACTGGTGCAGATCTCCGAGAAAAATCTGTGACCCTGCCCCACCCCACAAAGGCTAATGTGAGGAAGAATGATCTAATCCAACCTTACAAATTTTGGAATCTAAAGATAGAAGAGACCTTGTTGAGTCCCTGGCAGAACTCTTGAATGCAATCTTTTTCCACACCTCACTAACTTGGAACAATAATGGAACTAGAGTGAAAAGACGTCCAAATGTGATTTAGGAAACACATGAAAACAAAAAACAAAAAAAAGTCAGAAATTAGCCTTAATAGCTTTCTATGAAACATAAATATAAATCAGCCATACCTGATTACTGAAGCATATATAAAACAAAATTCCCATGATTTTGTGTTGGGAAATATTTTATTATTGATATACTGTCTATGAATTTGAATTACTTAAATATTACATTATCAAGGTAAATATAATAAACTGCTAAGTTGTATTTTAGTTTACAGAGTAGTAACACACAATAAAAAATCATATGCACAGGTTTAAATATCTTTTAAGTTAAGCACTGTTACTCTAGAATCAGTAAATCACTATTTTTCAAGTTTTGTTTCTCTCCAATTCTTCATTTTACAACTAGAAAGTAAATTTGATGGTTGCCCCACCATAGTTTATCCCTAACCTATAACAGTCACAGCCAAAAATGCATAGCACAGATCTTGGAGTCACTGAATGTGTGTTTGAAGGGTATCTGATAAGGTGACTGAGCTCTCACGATCAGGCACACTTAGATATGAATTCCCAGACTACCAATTACTAGTTACATTAACTGGAGTAATTAATACAACCTCTCAATGTCAGTACTTACTTCACAGAACTGTTTGGAGGACATATTGAGATAATGCAAAGATAACCTCTTAGCACCATACCTAGCATATAGTTTATGTTCAATGAATTAGCCATTACTAAAAGTATTGTTTTATCAAGATATATATAATGGAATCATAGCATTAACAATAAATCATGTCATCCAGAACAGTTAGGATTTTGTATAGCATGGAATCTAGGTTATACCAGTAGAGGAAAACATATACTATACCAAATATTGGTTTGTTGGTTTTTAAATGAAAGGATTAAAAAAAGAACAAGTTCATTTCAACATTTTTCCCAAGGTCAAAATTAATTTTCCTTTGGGCTTTGCACATTCCTCCTTTAATTGTTTAAATATCTATAATTGGGAAAGGAATAAGACAAACTTCTCTAGAAACATAAAAAGAGAAAAAAGTGAAAATATTGAGGACACCAAAACTACTTGCTTGTACAAAATATAAAGACCTAATGGTGAAATAAATTTTCAAAAACATTAGCTGCAATCGCTTCACCAGCCACGATAGCCTTAACATACATATTAATTCTATGAACTGATAGGAAATTGGATCTCATTTACTCTACATTTAGTTTTTCTTACCTTTTCAATTTATAAATTTAAGCCATCTAAAAGAATCAATGAACAGTATACATATAATACAGACAAGCATTTCAAATTTAGTGTATTTTGATTTCATGCATTGATAATTTCTAAGAACTAATTTTATGTTAACATTTTCCATTCATTCCATTACAACCAAATAATGACTAGTGAGAAGAACTTTCAGCTTAGGAGGCATTAGCCTATGTTAGTAAAGGAAAGTCACATATTCTTTGGCATTCTTCTCATCAAAAGATGATATCTAAGCCTGCTCCCCTTCAAAATAGATGAGTTCTATGACTATTTTCACCAAGGGAATGTGCCAGAAGAAAATTGTTCCAAAGTCTGAGTCTATGCTATAAAAGACTGGCAGCTTCCTCCTCTTATTGCTTAGAACACTCTCTTATAAAAGCCAGGCTCTGTGTAAGAGGTCTAGCTCCCCTGGTTTGCAGTGAGAAGTTTCCAACTGGCACATAGAGAGTTCACAAAGAGAAAGAGAATGGCAGTCGATCAGCCCAAGGACCATCATTTGACTTGAGCCATAGCCTCCATCTGACTGCAACCATATTGGGAATCCTAAGCAAGAACAAAACATCCAAATTCCTATGCCTCCAGATTTTTGAAGATTTATTATTATACAACAGTTGACCTGAAAAGCATTTCCTTTCACTTTACTGAAAGCTTTAAGTACAAACCAAGACAGGCTTTCTTTCTGCTTTTGATACAGGCTTTATACAGAAATGAACCTCAAATTATAATTCTGTAAGATTTATTTCACAGTATTGATCCAATGTTTTCTAAATAGAAATAGGCTCCATTATTTTATTTCAAAATTATAATCATAATTACCTTCTTTTTTACTATCCCCCAATACTCTTCATGTAGAAATAGCTAAACCTTTCTAAAACAATTACATACATTCATCCTTAAGAGTCTTCTTAAAATCAGCTTTAATATTATTATTGATAAGCAATGGGTCACAATAAAGCATTTTATAAATTATAGGACCTCATCTCTATATTTTCATATGGGAAATACTAGGGAATGGAAATGGTCATTGTTTGGCATGCTGAGATGATGATATACTAGGATGAGGGCTGGAGTTTAGTAAAACACTGATCCTTATTTTCTAAAACCTGACGTTTTCCAGGTTAACCACAGCTTCCTAGCTCACCTCAACCATTACTCATTAAAGAAGATACACATTTCTAATGACTATAATTAAAATTAATCAAGACTAAAGTACATAAGGACAGTGTCTACTACCTGTCTTCGTTATTTTCACTTTTTGAAGGTAGAGTGTCAAATTGATTCTTTCTCATTCACTACATAAATTAAGAGCAATCTTTTCTCAAGCAGTAGCTCATTGATTCAGCTACTCATTCACTAAACAAAATGGACATCTGCGCTTTGTCAGAACCCTCTTTGCCACATTAGGTCCTAGCAATACCAAGATAAAGAAGACAGACTTGGGCACTATCGTGGGTTTATACTCTGGCAAAAAGGAAGGCATTAAATCAATAGCAAAACACATTAGAAGCCACGAAGGGGGAAGTACAAGGAGCTCTGCAAACACAAAGAAACATTCGACACAGTGTAGAAGGCCTAAGAGAACTTCTAGTTGTCCTACGACTTGATCACAATAAACAGCTTTATGTCCCAGCTCTTGAACAATTTGAGAAACAAAGCAATGAAGTAGCTGATGTGATCAAACTATCACCTTTTAATTTATAAGACTCAATTATAGGACATAACATGAGAACCAAAGAGATCTGCTATCTACATCCGTATTTATACACCCTGACCATGTGGTGCTATGCCAGGCAAATCAAGAAGGACAGAACTGAGCAAGGCATGCCCGGTCACGCTTCTCAATTTTACCAATCAACTCAGCACCAAAAAAAAAAAAAAAAAACGGAGAGAGGGAAATGAAGTCTTACAGCAGTAGAATTTCTTCTACTTATAAGAAAACATCCTGAGTTGAACTTTCTACAAGAAAAACTATTACCTCTCTCCCTAACAGTTTTCCTTTTGTACTGGTGTTCTCTTTAACAACAAAAGAAAAATCACTCTAAAAATTGTCTTCTATTTCCTAATGGCTTCTGTTAACAGCAAATACTACTGCACAAACAGTTCAAAATTTAATAAATAACTTTGATGTATAAATGGTCTTCTTGCTGATTCATCAGTAATAGTGAAAATGCAGTTGGGACAGATTGGACACTTCAAATTATTTCTCATATGTTTACTGCATGCTTTCCCAAATGCGAAGCTGAACATCTAAGCCATTCCACTTAAAATTCAGCAGATTAGAGTAATAAATGCTAATTGAAAAGCTGCTGGCAAAAGTTTCATGCTAATTTTTCTCTGTTTTGCCTTCTAAAGAATATAAAAATATTTTCTTTTTAAGAAGCTCAGAAAAGATTTATTGAAAAGTTTTAATATATATAGATATGCTACAATTTTCACTCCCTATCCTTACACCAAACCCAATATTTCCTTTTATCCATCCCCTAAATGTGTAAAACTTTTTGCGAAAAATAGCCCATAAACAGGGCTGAACACTGGTGTTCAGTCAAGTAGGTAAGTGAAATACTATATATTAAACTGTTTTATAAAATAAAAAGCATAACAAGATTTGTAAAGGTTGCCATCTTATAAAAGTGATAAAATCTCTTCAATAAATTGATGATAAGGTTCATATTTCAAAGTAACACAGAAGATGGAAAATGGGGATGATTTTAATATTGTTCATTCTCAGAAATCTCCTGCCATCAGTATCTTTTTTAAAAAGCATAAAACAAAGTAATAGGGTTGAGTGAAGAGGTGACCCCAAATCTCCTCATGCTGCACATAATACTGCCTCTCCCCAGTTTCCACCCTCCCTCACCAGGAGTGATGAAAAGGACGCAGAGCTTGTATAGGACTCGTTCTTACCGTCGGCAGCATTACCCCAGCACTCACAGGCTCACCGTTGCTATCCATTTTGGAGGCCACTGACATAATTTTGTATGTCTTCACATAAGGAAGGTCCGAATCCCAGTTTATCCCTCATCGCATATGGCTATCTAGTCCATAATCTGACCCAAATCCTTTCCTTGTTTTCTCTGCAGCTTATGGTGCAGCATCAGCAAAATCCCCTCCTCCAAATGTTGCTGGGTGATAAAGCACAGTGGGTTTATACATTGAGCTCTAAAGGGGGCTACTGGAGTTGAAGACCCAGCTCCGTCACTTACTACTCATGTGATCATAAGCAGGGTAGTTTACTTAACATTTCCAGATTCCCCAGTGACAAAATAGGGATAAAAATCATATCTCCTTCAGAGCGATTGTTTTGAGGATTAAATGCATTAATATATTAAAAGTGGTAGAACAGTTCCTGGCACATAGTAGGTACCTTTTTCATCCTTTTGTTTTCAATGAGTCCTGGCCCACTGAAATCCTGAGATGCTACTTTTCCTGAAGTTCTGCCAGGTGGTATTTGTTTTCTGTCCCACATTCCTCATACTACTGAGACTGAAGTTTGAACAGAAGCTTTCCTTCTACATTTTATCCTTTCCTCCTGCCAACCGCTCTTCAACTTCGAAGTTCATATATCATCACTCCTCCTTGTAGTTGTCGTCCAGACTGCCACATCACTCCCCTCCTTCCTTGAGAATTTCAGTCCTGGGTCATTGTTACTCTTTCTCTACTATTGTAATAATTTATAGCGAGTTCTTTATCTATGGGGTTGATCACTTCAATTCACTGGCTTTTCGCCTTCCTAAGCTCTTCACCTCCAGTGATTTCCTTAACCTTATTATACTCCCTTGATTATGACATAGTCCTTGCCATCACCAATAAATTCATCACCCTCCACGTTATTCTGTATTATCTCTCATTTTTCACTCAACACTTTATATACGTGTGCCTCTTCCTTCCATGCCCCTTCAACTCCCTGTCCCTTTGCCTGTATCATATTCACCTGGCAAAACCCAACCATGGTTAAATCTAACTTTTGAACAACTCTGTCCTTTCCTCTATACAGCTGATTATGGTTGCAGAAGATTTCAAAATCAGGCTATCTTACTTTACATTCATCATCACTAACCTAAAAAAGCCCTCAATTGAATCTCAGTAATGATTCACTCTTTCCCTAGTCTTTTCTCTTTCTTGAATTCCTCGATTATTATTTTACACTTTCTCTCTCCTCCAACTTTTAGCACCTCTCCTATTATCCTTACTTTCAGCTGGAATGGTGCTTTTTATTTCACTGAGAAAGTAGAAGTGATCAAGACGATAATTCCCCTACATTTCCACACCACTCTGCTGAACATTCTTCATTTTCCCCTTTGGTCCCCCCCTGCCACTTGTCACCCTGCACTGTGCCATGGGAGGCTGTCCTCTGTGGACTGTCCCAGCTTTGTTGCTTTCTGGATGCTGGTCAGTTTAGCAAGTGGGAGGACCAGAAAATTGAGGGTCCTCAATGAGAACCCAGGACCCAGAATTAAACCCAGGAGTTTATTCCCCTTTGTTCTGGGCTATGGGTTGGTAGTTGATGCATTTCCTCTACTAAAGTCCTTACCTCCTGTCACATGGTCCTCTCCTACCACGTTATAACTATAGGTAAAGCTCATGTTGGGTTCCAGTAACAGCCCTTCTACTTAGCTATTTAAGCGTACAGTGGTCAGAGCTCCCTGCCCCTGCTCACATGAGTTGCTTTTCCAGCTCTTGCTAGTTTTTCCATCTTGTCCCCTTCTTTGTAAGTAATTACTCTATTAACATCTCCTTAAATTACCCCATTTGAGTGTGCTATCAGTTTCCTCCAGTCTTCATAAGTCATTCAAATCTACTCCTATTTGTTCCTTTAATCTGCCAGCTTTGCTGTTACAAAGATGAACAGCCTGTCTCTTTTCTAAGGTTAATCCCTGCATTTGTCTGCAATTCTCTCACTTATTACAGGATATCCCTCCAGCAATTAATCACTTTCACTCCTGCTTCATCATTTTTTTCTCTCTACTGGATCATATTTATCAATGCCTAAACATGCTAAAATAGCTCCAATAAAAAACCCTCTCTTTTCCCTCCAGAAGCTGCCCCACTTACCTGCTCCCCTTTAAAGAAAAACCCCTCTGAGGTACGATCTACCTGTCTCCAATGCCTTTCTCGCCAAATCTCACTCCAGTTAGGCTTGCGCTATTGAATAAAAACAGCCTTCCTACTGGTGACCAATGACTTCTCCATCAGTGCCTGGCCCATCAACAACCCTGAATGCAGGTAATTACTTTTTTCTTAAAGTGCTTTCTTCCCTTTCTCTTGGTTTTTTGCTACCTCACTGGGCACTCCTTTTCAGTACACTTTGGTGCTACCTCCTGTATAATGCAGAAATGCTCAGGAACTCAGTTCTCAGACCTGTTCACGAGTCTGTTTAAGTTACTTTATCTCATCTCATGATTTTAAATTCTATTTTTTTTTATCTAAATCACCCTCCTACATACTATGGGGTGCCTAATGAATCTGTCTAGTCAACAAACTTGGAGATATACCAGGCCCCTCAAAGTTAGCATGCCTCAAATCCAACTACTCAATCTTCCCTTCCTACAAGTGGGCCTATTCCTGCCAAACTTCCATCCAGTAAATGGCAACTTCATCTTTCCAGCTCCTCAGGGATCAGAACTTCTTTGACTCCCTTCTTTGGCACATCTCACATCCTATCCATCACCAAGTCCTGTTAGCCGCACTTTCAGAACATATCTAAAACCTTACACCCTCTCCATCTCCACCTTACACCCATTATTTGTTGCCTGATTATTCTAATCATCTCCTAACTGGTTCCCCTACTCAGCTGAGATTTTCCAAGGCCTCTAATACAACAGAAAATTCCCTGTTCCCCTTACTCAGTTGTATATTCCCTTATAACTTATCTGAAATAAACTATGTTTACCCATTTCTTGATTTTTCTATTACTCCTTAACAGTAAATTCTATGAGAGTAAGGACCTCTGCTTTTGTTGGTTGCTATTCTCTGTGCCTGGAACAGTATGCAGTATAAAGTAGTCACTCAATATATATTTGTTGAATGAGTGGTTGAATAAGTATCAAAATAAAGCACAATGATTTCATGATCTAAATTCTTCATATTACTAGAATGGGAAAGGCATATGACTAGGTTATCATAGAATGTGAGGCTTCTGTTAAATTCTCATATACTTCCTTACAAGCTTGTAAAATATCGACAGACAAAGAGTCTTAGCTTACTCTACACTCTGAGATTTAATACATTACTCCATAACAAATTTGTAAAACTCTTCTGGTAAGAACATACACAATGTTTCTTAAGGAAAGGGAAGCTAAGTTCCACCTGGGGTAAATAGTAAATGAACGAGGAGACTAAGACAGGAGGTGTAGGCTGAGAATGCAAAATAGGGCTACGTTGGAAGCAGTGATGGATTAGATACAGGGAAACTGTGAAGTGATATTCATCAAACATTTATTAAATGCCTCCTCCATGCAAGATGCTGTGTTTAGTGCCAAGATGTTGGCACACTTAAGCATGAATAAGATAGGTTGCCATTTCCAAGTGTTCATAATCAAAAAAACAAAAGAAACATACTTAAATAGCTCTAACATGAGGCATAACATGGGGTGTTGGAAAGGGAGAGAAAGGCTACCCAGTTGCTTAATGTCTGCTGATGGAAAAGAAGCAGCAGATGGAACCAAATATGATTCTAAAGCTTTGATCCCAAAGTTTCAGAAGAGATGTCATGACATGAACAAAGTGAGAAAAGTCAGACTGGCAAAGTTATAGGGTCATTTGAAATGTGATACATGGACCATTTTTTGGAAGCACTGCAATTAACAGCTGAAAATATAGGACTGAAGAAAAGGATGAGCGGTCATTGTGTGAGAAGTTATAGTCCTTTAAGCAAATTATGACCTAAGTTGTATGCAGAAGAATGGCACCTCTGAGAATGGAAGAAAATTTAGATGATTTACAGATTCACAAGAGTAGGATTAGACTGACATTCTGAGGACAAAAGGAAGGCACAGAGAGGCATTCTGAAAAGAAACTAAAAATAGTTCTTAGAAAAAAAATAATGAACTGTTATCAGTTCAATAAGTAATTCTTATGCATAATAAAATATGGAGCCACTTCTCAGGTATATTTATGCCCCCATGCATATTTTCCACTTTTTTGCATTTTGAAACTTAGCAATGTAGTGAAGCAGAGTAATTATTCATTTCCTTCTCCAAATATTTTTGAAAAAAAGAAGTGCTATCTTAAAATAATGAATATGGAACTGAATGTTGCAGAACAGATACAGTGCCCAAAAAGACAGGTCTTACTAATTAACTCAGTACTCATTAAAGATGAACAGCTCATGAAGCTAAAACATAATTGTGCTCTGGTTTAAAATGTATAATTAATATGAAAGAAAATATATTATTAAAATAAAATAATTTCTTAATGAAATGGTTGGTCTACCACCTACTTAGGAAAGCACAGTCTTAACTTTTACCATTGATAGACCTAATTTTTTTAGTCAAGTGTTTAACCAACACTTGCATAGCACTTATTATATGCCAGGCACCCTTCTGAGCATGTTGCACATTTTAACTCACATGATGCTCTTCACAAACATTGAGGTACATATAGTATAACTCATGTAGGAACTGAGGCATACGAAAATAAGACGGTGGCCCAAGAACCACAGTGGAGAACACTTTCAATCCCACACTGTCTACACATGTCCATGTTAAGGCAAATAAATTTTCATAACAATGAAAATGTTCTTATTAATTTTGGCTAAATATAATTATATCTAAAACTGGATAATAGAAGTTAGTTTATTGTAATTCATCATTATGTCTAGTAAGCATATTAAAATAAACATGATGGGAACTCGAGCTGACTGAAATAACCAGAGTTATCCACATGTCACATACATATCTAACCTTAGTGTGGTTCCTCTAGAAACATATCCTGGGACAAGAATGTGAGAGTAGTCTATTTAGGAAGCAGACACAGGAAGCATTGTAAGGGGAACAGGTCCCCATGATAAGAAAGAGGTAGAAGCCAATAAAGTACAGTTTCAAGTAGGTGACTGGTGTGGGCAGCTGTGGATCAATCACACTGGAAAATTCTGAGGGTCAGTATAGAACACACACCTCTAGAGCATGAGGGAGCTGGGGCATTTTTTGACCAACTCCTGTGTATCCTTGATTGAAATCTCCTTCCAAGAACTCTTAATATGTGACACTTCTCTGGCAGCCAGAGAAAGCCTGAGGCAGAACAATGAGTGTTTACAGTTGGAAACCATTGGATCAGCAACCAATGTTGAGTCCTCAGGGGATGTGGGCAGGGAACCAGCAGCGTCTCTTATGTGACTTGATGTGTCTTCTTCTCACCTAAAAAAGTAAATAGTTTCCCACATAGATGACTATTATTATATGAAAATTATATATAAAATTATATATAATTCTATTAAATCAATACTATTCATCCACTTTTAAGTCACACAGCCTCAAAATATAAGTCTTTCATATTGGTCAGCATTCCTATTGCAGGGAGAAAATTTCTGACACAACTTAAAGAAGAGGTTCATTTTGGCTCATAGTTTCAGAGGTTTCAGTCAATGGTAATTGGTTCCAAGGGAGAAACATCATGGCAGAAGAGCATGGGAGAGAAATGCTACTCACCTTACAGCAGCCAGGAAGGAGCACAGGGGAAGAGCACCAGAGAGGAAAGGGCCAGGGACCAGACATAGACCCAAGGTCACACACCCATGAGCCACACAGACACACCCAGAAGAGTGCTTTACTAGTTTCCCAGGCTGCTCTTAATCCAATGAAGTCGACAGCCAAAATTAACCATTGCATCTCTTTTGAAAAAAAATATTTCCAACATCAATTTTAAAGTATTCTATTGTATTGCAAGAGCAAAATGTGAGAACTAAGTAAATGTCCATAAAACTCTTCAGTATCTAGTTTTACTTAAAGAAAAAGTAATATCATAAACCCCATTCTATTGAGCAGTATGATCTAGAACAATCCTCTCTCAACCTGTTTTATTACAAGGAAAATTGAAAAGATAGTATTTGTCTCATGATCTTGGTTTCAGAGATACTTTTTTGTCTTAGAACTATTACTTTCTTTTGAAAATTAGCCCTCCTTCATTCCATGCTCATGGTGGCTGGTCACCCCCCAGTAAGGTGTAGGTATGTGACCCAAGAAAGCCCAGCCAGAGTATTTCCTGAGGTTAAAATAAGGACTCTGGAAGAGGGATTTCCTTATCTACTACTTTACTCAATAAAATAGTTATGAGCAGGTGAGTGATACAGGAAGCTATAGACCATGGAAAATTCTGGGAGTCAGTGTAGCACACATATCTCCAGGGCATGAGAGAATTGGGCCATTCATTGATCAACTCCTGTGTATCATTTGTTGAAGGTATGTGCGGACCAGTGACTACCTTAGCAGATAACCAGAGAGAGCCCACCTGCAAAGAAATCAAGCCATATAGGCACAGCTGAAAGAGGGAACCAGGGTCTTGTCACCATTGTTTGAGCCCCTAAAGTGCATGCCATCTCTGAAAATTTGGATTGAATTTCACTTCACACAAGGTGGTTTAAGTTCAATCTCTTTTCATACTGAAGGAATCCCACATAAGCATATATTAAAATTGTGCTGCCATGTGATGGGTGCTTAACAAATACCAGTTCTTCCTTATCTCTGAGGCTGCTGGTAGTTTTACAGTTCCTACCCCTGATTTGAAATTTCCTTTTCACATATCATGAAGTCACATGAATTCATGATCTTATCCTTCAAAGAAGGATGTGTATTCTCTAACTAGGTGTATTAAATCCTTTGGTTAATAAATGTTACTTATTACTGTTTAAGATTTGAATCTAAGGAATTAATGCACCTATTTTAATCACTGGGATAAGTGATTAATTTCAAATAAAATGTACATGTGTTGTGGAGTGCAAAGAGGAGAAAGAGTTAAATCCTCACTTTCTCAAAGAAGGCTATAGATATTGCCCAAATTAATAAAATAAAATAGAAGCTAAGGAAATTGTTTGCTGCAATGGAAGTAAATAACACATATACAATTGCATATATAGTTTCAGTTAAAAATGAAAATGATTACTTCTGAAGAAATGGATATGGTAGGAGTTACATAAGGAAAATCGCCTGAATACTGTACAACCAACTGGCTCTTTAATTTACTATGTGCATACATGTCCTTGATAAAAATATATGTAATAATAAATTAAAATTGAAAGGTTATCTGTAAATTCACTTTCAAACCATTGCCTTCCCTCAGACTGCCTAGAAAGTACGCTTCACCTCATTCCATTTTACCACTTGTTCATTTTCAAGAAATGATGCCATTTCAGTACTTGTCTACAGTTCAAATGGTAGTTGTAGAAGCACCTACTATTGTGTACTTCACAAAATTTCTTTGGGTTCCTAATGTTAACCAACCACCAGACTGAATAAACACAATTGCTTGTCTATGGAAGAAGAAAAAAGTCACAAAAGATATTAACAACCCCTAAATGAACAAATGTAGATGACCATAGATATTTCCTCTTATGTAGTTTTTCTTTCAATATGTGTGGAATGACTAAACAATATCACACATTATTTTAGATATTTGGTATTTGAAATTTAAGTTTGCTAAATGGTATCATAATAAGGTTGTGACAAACATTTGCACTACAAATGTCAGAATCAATAACACAGTAAGAGTCTGAATCACTGAGTCAACATACAAACCCACGTTGCAGATCATGCTGAGAAGCAGCTTAAATAAACTCTCCTTAAACAGCAGCATAGAAACTGGATGGACAGAAAGATGACACAAGTACAGATTTATCTCCCTATTCATACTATAGCAAATAGTATCTTGGTTGGTGTCTTGGTCACTTTTCTCTCATTGCTGGGACAAAATACCCGACACCAAAAGTTAAAGGAAGAAATGTTTATTTATCTCACGGTTTGTGGAGGTTTCATTCCATAATCAGCTGGCTCCAAGGCAGGGTGGCATGGCAGAGGGAAAACCATTTGTGGCAGCAGCAGAAGACAGCAAAAGCAAAAAAAGCTAAAAGGGGGGAGAACAAACCTCATACTCCCTTATATTGTATGCAAGCTACCCCCTCTCGGGCAGGTGTGGAACTCACACCATCTTTGTGCCCCCTCTTACACAGGCTTACAAAGTTTACAAAGGCTTACAGGCTTACAGGTTTATAAAGTGAGGACCCTGGCTCCCTGCTGAGTCACTTAGGTAAACTTCTAAACTTCTCAAGTTGACACAATGAATCAACCATTACAACATCCTAAGGCATAAACAGCCACCCTAGGGCATGTCCTCTACACCCTAGGATGTAGAACTGCTGAGTCACTTAGTTAAGCTTCTAAACTTCTCAAGTTGACACAAGGTATCAACCATTACAGTTGGAAATAATATATATTAGCTGCCACAAATTCTGACTGTTACTATAATCCTATGAATTGATTCTAGAGAGAGACATTAAGCATTAAGTATGTTTCTACTACTGTACAAAGCTTTGTTGTGGCAATTGTCCAGTTCTACTGTACAAAGCTTAATTGTGGCAATTAATTGCTATATTAATAAGCAAACTCTTGTTCATGCTTAAGAAAACAAAATATCATCAAAAAAATTTGAAACCTCATCAATTTTTGATGACAAAATATAGGTAAGACCCATCAATTTTTGATGACAAAAATATAGTTAGATCTCTTTCTTTTTTCTTTTTTTATTGATACTTTTTAAATAGGCAATTATTCTTTATCTATCTAGTTACCTGAAAAAACTCCTTCAAAGTATCCACTGCTATCACTAAGAGTTGTTGTGCCTACTGACTATATGCCTGTCAAAACATGGCCCTGTTTCCTCCACTATGGCCTCCTAATGTTGTCTCTGTGGTTGTTATGGCTGATACATTGTGTCAACTTGAGAAGTCTAGATTCTTAACAAAGTAACTCAGCAGTTCTACATCCTAGTGTTTAGAGGACATGCCCTTACTGCTCTAGGATGTTATTCATTGTGTCAACTTGAGAAGTTTAGAAGTTTAACTAAGTGACTTAGCAGGGGCCTAGAGTCCTCACTTTGTAAATATCCTGAGCCTGTACAAGAGCAGGGCATGGAGATGGTGTGAGTGCTACACCCATCTGAGAGCAGGTAGCCTGCATATAATATAAGGGAGGAAAAGCAGTTATTCCCCCTTTTTTGCTTTTGTTGCATTTGTGGTCTTCTGTCACCTTGAACTGCTGCCCCTGTGCCATGCCACCCTGTCTTGGAGCCAGCTGATTATGGACTGAAACCTCCACAAACTGTGAACTAAATAAACTTTTCCCTCTTTAATTTGGGCATCGGGTATTTTGTCCCAGCAATCAGAGAAAAATAACTAAGATGATGGTGTCTGGAGTTGATGCCAGTGGTCTTTGGGAAATGACTGCACCACTGCACACATCTGTTCTCCATTGGCGACTACTGTTAAAGTTCCCATTTGGACCCGGGGGAAGGAGGCTTTCTCTTTTCTTGGCAAATCACTTCTTTCAAGTACTCCTAAAACTGGTTTCTCTTGGAGCCCCTGGCCTCAACCCTGATATCCAAGTTTTTCTACATTTTCCATTTATGTGGCTGAGGTAAATTCCCTGTTCCTTCTCAACTTATGGCCAACAGTTCTTCTATGGGCCCCTAGGACTCTCCGTGCCTTGGGGAAATTGCTAAACTCCCTGTTTAGTGTAACAGAATAGGTTCATACTCCCACCTCATATTAACCTCCTACAATAGTGAGAATCTTGCCTTTTATCTCATAGGTAAAGAGCTTACCAAAGTGGTCTGTCTCAGAGAACTGACAGCCCACAGTCTCTACCCTAGAAATGTTTGTGTGTTTTTAATAGTATTTTGTTCAGAAAAAAAACACAATTAAACTTTGAAAATCAATCACATTTGCCATTTCTGCCACTCTGTTACAAACACAGTGTCAAATATACTCACCATAATATATAAAAAAGTAATGGCAGTGCCTTTAATACCTGATTTCCTATTTCATAGACAGAAATGATATATAACTGTGCTAACAATATGTAACCCAGGCTAAAGACCCCACCACAACTTAGGGGCCATCAATTCAGTTTCCACCAGTCTGATTCCTACTTCTTCTCTATTATGGGCCTCATCTGAGCCTTCCACACCCTGCTTACCATAATTCAAGGAGATGATAGGGGGACCATCATTTAATCTTAGATACAAATTCACCTTTCAATGGAAACTATATCATCTCCACATCCAGCTTCTCAATAACTTCATTATTTCTTTTATTCCACTTAATCCTGCACTCTGCTTTCTGATTCACAGGTGCTCTGAGTGAATGCACAGAAAATGCAGCCACTCTGAAGTTGCTGTCTTTGCTCAGCTAGTAGCCTTGCTCTATTCTTGAGCATCTCCAATCACTGCCTGTGCTAGGCATCTATTTTCCCATCTAGATTTATGTTCCACTCTTCTTTTTGCTCTGCATCCAAAAGTCTGGCCTATTGGAACCAACAGACTCCCTTGTCCTCTGGCTTTTAGTTGGGTTCAACTAAAAGCAGACAGGAGCAAGTTAAAGGGTGGGAGAAGAAAGAGGTTGGAGTGTTTGTTTTCTTTATTCATTCCGTGCTAGGAAATGGGCAAACACTGGGGACATTTCTCTACCGGAAGCCACTGCTCTTGTCTGACAGCCTTCAGCAGGCACAGCTTTCTCTAGTGCCTGCCCATTCAAGCTAGAATCAGGCCATGCTTCTTGAAGAGTTTATGTAGTTTAGCTTCCAGATCCTTCAATGTCAAGTGTGTTCCAAGACACTGACAGAGGCCCTAGCAGCATGTTCATATAGTCACATATAATTTTTTTTTGTAATTTGTATTCTTCTTTCAAAAAAGAGCCCCTGAATTATATAAGCTTTGGTTCCACAAATTCTGGCACTTGTACCGGGCCCACCTTCTGCTATGATTATTATTAGTCCTGAATACTTTATCTTCCCTTGCTAGTTCCCTTAACTCCAAGCACATCACTGCACAGTGTCCCTTCCATTTTTCCTTTGCAGTGTGACGTCTATTTTCTGCAGGACTCTCAATGTCTCTTACCTGCCTCTATATATTTGTGTTTCTTGTTGTACCACAAACCTACTATTTCCGAGACTAGAAAGATGAGCCAAAAAGTGTCAGGTATTTTGAAGAATTATTTCCTTGAATGATTACTAACCTATACCAAAAGTTGAAACATGATCTTGTTTGCATTGTTCTGACTCAAAAGTAGCCTATAAAGAGTTAAAAGATCTGTGAAGCACTGCGGTTTAGTAGAAAGAATATTAAATTTGAAGTCAGAATACTTGTTCTCTACTGTCAGTTCTGTCACTGAATGTCCATATGACTCTGGACATGAATATTTGAATGCTCTAGTACTCAACTGCACCTATATGAAAAGGGGGATATGCACAGGTAGATTAGTAAATTTATAATTTCCCTTCCAGAAAAAAAAATTGTAAAATTATTTAGAAATTACATTTCAAAGAAAGAAATCCTGATTTCTGGTAACAAAAATATTAATATCAGTGTCCTCATAACGAAACTAACACTGACCAGATTGTCTCAACGAGTCTGGAAAAAGGATGTGGCTTTCAGGAGAGTAGGGCTTCTTACCTCCATCTCAAAAGTCCAGATCAAGATATGAAAGGACATCCCAACAAAAAGGAACATCAGCACCAATTAGTCGGATTGGGAAACACAGAATGTTATCTTTTCTAAATGACTCAAATCCTACATAGGATCATGATTTCTTCTCTTTTTCTTCTTTTTTGTCTTCTACCGTACAGCTGAAGCAGTCATCGAAGAAGGGTCCCTGAGAGTTAGCCATGCCAGCATCCAGGACTGAGAATCCCTTGGGCTTGGGGCCTAGACAACGCAGCATGAAGCACTGGAAGTATATGAACTCTCTCTAGCAAACCATCTCTCTGATTTCACTTTTTCTGCTATTGGTCATGGCATTTTGTCCTATGAAAGCAGCAAGTACTGATATTTGAGGTTAGAAGGAGAGAAAGGGACTACTGGGACCTCAGGATACAGAACTAGCCAATGGCAGATCCTGGATTCAAACTTATAACTTCTTGACTGAAGAGTCTTGTTGTCTCCATTGTACTCTAATAGTACTAAAGTAACACCGGAAAAGGAGCATGCAATCCTGATGGACATACAATTAGATAGTGTTAGTTCTATGAATGTTTTACTTTGTGTATCTAAGTATTCACACAAAATTTAAAAACAAATGCAGTGTCTCTGTTAGAAACAGCAGCAATATTCTTTCAATAATTCTTCGAGGAAAAAGTAAGTGGGAAAAAATAAATTTGGTTTTAGCACTTTTAACAATGACTCAAAATGATAAAATTATGAAGGAAACATGAAAAATAGATGTGCTGTTGCTCAAATGATTAATACTTTTAAGAGTGAAAAATCTTTATAGGAGAATAAAGAGATTTGTCTTTGTTTCAGGATAGGACTTTTTCACCAAATAACTTCCAAATAGTACACAGAAATAAAATATGATAAACACATTTACATACACATCACATAACATTTTATGCAGTACTCAGTGCTGCAGAAATAGGTATTGATATGAATAATTCATAAGAAGGAAATTACATATTATTTCAGTGACATTATCTACAATTACTTTCAACCTCATTTAGGTGTTAAAACTCTTCAAAATGAGCACAGGATGACAGTATGGCAGCAGTATCGTGGCCAATAATATTAACATCAGAGGCAAAATAAAGAATCTGTGTTTTGTCCTAGAAAACTCAAAACTATTTCAGGGAAACACCTGTTAACATTTTTCAAATCTCCCTTAGCTACATTCAAGTAACTATCACCTAAATGGACAGTGATCACTACGATCACGGTCCAATCCACCTACTAAATAACATACAAGGAGTGCTTGACCACAGAAAAACCTGCGCGTCACATTTAAAGTGAAGCCAGAGAAATCTACAGAATTTACACGCTGTTAACATCATTCATGCATGTCACATGAAGAGGACTGGGGCAATTATTCATTGAGATATTGTATCACTGCTCAGATTTTACTTGACCGAATTCAGTGTACATAGAAATCAGTACCAGAACTTTAATCCCTTTCAAAATAAAAGGATAGTCCTGTAGCTAATTTAGTACATGCTGTCATTCACTTAATAAGTAGTCCACAGTCTATTCCATCAATATTAAAGTAGGAAGAGCTGAAAATGACTGATGCAGATTCATTCAAATACCTCTCAAGCAGTGGCATAAGTTAGAACATTTTAAAACGCCATGCTCTTGAATAGCATTGAGTTTACACCTACAGTTGTATGGCATGTGTTGAATCAAAGAGAATCAAATCTGAGGGTAAAAGAATCAGTTAAAATTTCCCTTTCAATGAGAGTCTCAACTTCATAAGGTGGCAATGCACTCCAAGATGAATACCTGATGTTGTAAAACATTAATTGCATGACTAATTTCTTTCTGACAACATATTTATAAACTCATTTCAGTACTACCTAATTCTTTCTTAATTTGTAAATTAGATGAATACCATTTCTTGTATCCTAAAGTTAATCCACGCTGAGATTTCCGTGCCCTCACCATGCCATTGGTGCAAATTTGGTAGCAATAATCAATAAAATTAATTTCATTGTATCTTTCTTCCATTTGCATAAGGCAGTATACCATGTCTCTGCAGAATTCCTTTACTGTTTTGTGGATCTCAGCAGGTGTCTCACAAAAGTTTACCACATATATTTCTTATGTATTTCTCCTTTGAGGCCCTTTATAATTGGAAACTGTCCGTAAAGCCACCTAACAATGGTATTTGATCATTTTAATCCACATTCTGAGACGTCATTCTAAGCAAGAGCTCTGCCAGTCAGTGAGCTACTTCCCTAACCCTGAGAGGTCACACTATTAAGATCCCAGTACTAAAAAGACATATAGCCCTGAACAAACTGGCAGCACAGATAATTCTACGAGCTGAGGTGGTTGATTCCAATTACCAAGGAGAAAGTGGGGTGTTGTTATCCAATAGAGGCAAAAGGAGTATGTTTGGAATTCACGTGATTCTCTAGGGTGTCTTTTAGAATTTCCTTGACCAATGCTACTCTTCAATTAAAACTTCAGCAATGAAATAAAAATACAGCCATCGAGGATTCAAATCCTTCTGGAATAAAAATTTAGGTCACCCTCTACAAAAGAACAGAGGCTGGCCAGGATATTGGCAGAGGATTAGGAGAACAAGGAATTGGATGTAGAAAATGGAAGATACAATTATATCACATGATTATCAAGCTAGACCTCAAGACCAGATTCACGAAACATTCATATTAAGTTCTCTCCTGCTACCTTACATGAAGGAGTGGTCACTGTAAATATTTTAGATTTTAGATAGAAGTGCAACTAACACTGTGATAATATGATCTGATGGAATTTTGTATGCCCTGTGTTGAAAACACATTTTATTAATGCAAAGAATAACGGAAGATGCTCAGGGGCAAGTTCTAGATATTTTCTATGTACTCTCTTAAATCTGCTCTTTACTCTTCTCCACCCTATCCTATATCCAAGGAGAGACCACTGCCATTAGAGGCCCCATTGACCTCTGGCCTCCCCGTAAGTTTGGCAAATAGAAGACACTGGCAACAGATCTAATACAAGGGAGAAGAGTTAGGTCAAGGTGTTTATTCCTCCAGCACCTAACCTGCTAGGTCGCTGCAATTCAGCTGCATTTCTCTATCACAAACCACAGCTCCAGTAATAAACCTTTTGCTGCATGATGGTTCTCACTGCAAGTAAATGTAATTGCTTCCTTTATTTATCCCTTTAAGCATAAGACTCCTAAAAAATTAATCATTGCTAGAGTTAGGACACTGCAAGATTCATTTTCTCTACAACATGTCCATATCTTTGTGAATATCCCTTTATACCCCAACTGGTACACAACCTAATAACAAAAAAAGAGCAAAATATTGAACAAGCATACCTGGAATATTCTCCAGGAAATAGCATATGCTGTGCCATGAAACACAAGGATTGAAAATCACATAAAGTGCATTCCCTCACACAGTACAATTAATTCAGAGGTCCATAATGGAAATATATGTTAAAAAACCTACATTTGGAAATTAAACAAAAATTCTTCTAAATAATGGATGAGTTAAACGAAATGTTTTTAAATACTTTTAACTGAATGGAAACAAAAACATATTAAAGCCTATGAGATACAGCTAATGCAGTGCTTTGAGGGAAACGTTAAAGTATCAACAAAAGAACTCAATTTAACAACTTAATTTTCTACTTTAAGAAACTAGAAATACAAGAACAAACTAAATCAGTGCAAGTAAAAGGAGGAGGAAGAGGATAAGAAAAAGAAACTATTAGGGATTCGAGGGTAAATCAATGACAGTTCTCAACCATAATGTACATGAAAGAACCAGGTCTACTGACAGTCGACCTCCCATAAACATTGGTGTTTTTATTCTTTTTACAGTGGAACAAGACAAATTAGAATAACTTCATGTTTTCCTGAAGTTACCCTACAGAAAAAGTCATGTTAGTTGATATCACTTCAATATATCTTTTAGAGTAACTCACTGAAAATTATTCAGTTTTCTAAGTAATTTTTGGACCTTCATTGAGAGTTGGTATAAATGCACATTTTCTTTACTACAAAACCACAGAGCAGGTGGCCAGTGAGATAGCTCAGCAGCATAAGTGCCTGCCTGGCAAGCACGAAGTCCTGAGTTCAACTCCCGGTACCCACATATGAAAATAGGGCCAGCGATATCACTCAGCAGCACGGGCGCCTCCTGGCAAGTGAGGTCCTGAGTTCGACCCCTGGTACCCACAAAAAAAAAAAATCACAGAACAATTTTTCATGGACTTTTATTTCATAATTATAAGAATATCTTTTTGACATATTCAGTTGGGCTCTATCTTCTTTAAATATACTACAGCTTATTTTGGAATACATCACAAAGGATGAGTTCCTTTCCTGTCTCTATACTTCCCTCCTACTTATGTTTTACTAATTCCTGAAACTATGATATAATACAAAACACAACTGCCACATTGCTTGTTTCTCCCTAAAGCCTTCAATCCGCTTTTTAAAACAATCCCCGCTTATGGTTTAGATCTAAAATATCCCTAAAATGTCTCATGTGTTCAGAGGTGGGGCTTTTGGAAAGGGATTGCCTCATGGGGACACTACAGTTATCAGTATATTAATCATGGATGAATTCAGGGCAATTGGGAAGTGGGGCCTGTTGGAAGAGGAGAATCACTAGGAGCCTTTGCTGGTACATCCTCTCCCTCTGGAGCTCTTGCTCACTCTACCTTTGGTCACCATGAAATAAACAGTGTCTCTCCGCGTGTCCTTCCACCATGCCGTTTCTGTCTTGGAGCCAGGCCACTATGGACTGAAACCTCAGAAACCATGAACTAAAGTAAATCTCTCTTCCTTTATTTTTTTAAATTAATTAAATTTATTGGTACATTTTAGGTACACACAATGATCATATTCGTCATAGGGAATTTGCACCTGTACATGATGTAACTTGATTCTTTATTTACCTAACCTGTAACCTCCCTTCAACCCCTCTTACCCCCCTATTTACAAAAACTTTGTTTCCAATTTTTCCTTCTTCTCTCATTTTTTTGTTTTTTCTTCCTTCCTTTCCCTATCCCCCTCCCTAGTTCCCCTTTTCTTTTGAATATTTTCTTCCTATTTCACAATATCTATCATACATTTTTGTCCCTATTTACATTTTTGGTGTCTCACATGAGAGAAACAATGTGGTATTTACACATGTGGGGCTGATTTATTTCACTGAAGAGTACAGTCTAAAGGTGCATCCATTTAGCTATAAATGTTTCGAGTTTATCCTACTTTATGGCAGAGTACTACTACATTGTTGTGGTGGATTGACAACTGGTGGTCAACTTGTAACACCCAGCTGAACTGAATCAGCCTGGTGCTGGGTGTGGAGGGCCCACCTGAGGACTGTTGCCAACAACATAAAAAGGAGAACTGGTGGGGAAGAGGTGGTGCTGTCGGTTCTCCTTGAGGAGCTTGTCACGCTGGCTTTCCTGATAGGAACTTGGCTGTTCTCATCATCGGAGGAGCTCGGGAGCTCACTGTCGCTGAGGATGGCTGTGGTGCCTTTCGGAGGAGCTCCAGTTCTTACTCTGAGCATCGCTTCCTGGCTCCGGGGTAGATCCCTCAGTCTGCTGGCACAGATCCTTCATCCCGCTGGTGCAGACTTTCTAGCTTCCACTGCTGACCTTTGGGCCTTCCCAGTGAAGATTCGTGAAATATACTTGCATGAGACATTGTTGTGGGCCCTAGGCCTTCAGCTGGACTCATGAGGGCATGGCCATGGGCTCTAGGTCTTCAGCTGGACTCATACAGGACACTGCTGTAGGAGCCAGGCCCTCAGCTGGATTCTTTGGGTCTTTAGTGTGTGGACAGATTTCCTGCACTTTTTGTATATGACTCTTTAGGTGACTATTACAAAATAACTCTATAAATTATGTGTCCTGTATTGTATTGTTTCCCTTGCAAACCCTGACTACAACAATTGTATAAAAAAAACCACACCTTCTTTAATCCATTCATCGGTTGATGGTCATTTGGGCTATTTCCAAGATTTAGCTATTACAAACTGTGGTGCTATAAACAAGGGTGTGCATATATCACTGTGGTATGATGCTTTTAATTCTTTCAGGAAGATACCAAGAAGAGGAATAGCTGGGTCAAAGGGGACCTGTGGTCCTCATTTTTTGAGGAATCTCCACACTGATTTCCACAGTGGTTGCACCAGTCTACACTCCCTACAACAGTGAAAGGTTCATTTTTCCCCACAACCCCACCAGAATTTGTCATTGGTTGATTTCTTGGTAATAGCCATGCTTTCTGGAGTGAGATAGAATCTCAGTGTTGTTTTAATTTGCGTCTCTCAAATGACCGGTGATGTTGAACATTTTTTCATATATTTATTTGCCACTTTTACTTTTTCATCTGAGAAGTATCTATTCATTTCAGATGACCATTTTTGGATTGGGTCTCTAAATTTGAGGGGGTTTGATTTTTTTTAGTTCTTTATATATTCTAGATATTAATCCTTTAAGGAACAGCTGGCAAAACTTTTTCCCATAGTGTGGGTTGTCTCTTCACTCTGTTGGTGGTTTCTCTTGCTTTGCAAAAGCTTTTTAATAAGATGAGATGCCAGGTGTTGATTCTTTCTGATAGTTCCTGTGTGATTGGGGTTTTGTTCTTAAAGTCTTTGCCTACACCAATATCTTCAAGAGTTCTACCTATTCTATCTTCCAGCAGATGTAGTGTTTCTGTTTTAATAGTTATATCTTTGATCCATTTTGATTTTAGTTTAGTGTATAGTGAAAGATGTGGGTCTAGTTTTTAATCTTTGACACTTGTAAAGCCAGTTTTTCCAGCACCATTTATTAAGGAGGCTATCTTTCTTCCAGTGAAGCTGTTTGTCTCCTTTGTCAAAAATAAGGTGGCTAGGTAAGTCTGGAGTTGTTCCTGCATCTTCTAATCTGTTCCATTGATCCTTAGGTCTGTTTTTTGATTTTTTGTTTTTTGTTTTGTTTTATTTTGTTTTTGGTTGTTTTGTGTTGTTTTTGGTTGTTTTGTTTTTGCCAGTATCATATGCTATTTTTATCACAGTATCTTTGTAGCATAATGTATAATTTCAAGTCAGGCATTATGATGCCCCCTGCCTTGCCTTTGTTGCCCAGAATTGCCTTTGCTATTCTAGGTTTCCTCTGGTTCCAAATGAATTTTAGGATTGTTTTCTCTACTTCTGTGATTATGCTGTTGGAATTTTTATTGGGATTGCATTAAATCTGTATAACATTTTTGGGAGTATGCCCACTTTCACTATATTGGTTCTTCCTACCCAAAAACAAGGGATAACTTTCCATTTTCTGATATCCACTTCAGTCTCCTTTTTCAGAGTACTGTAATTTTCAATGTATAAATCTTTTACTTCCTTTGTTAGATTGATTCCTAAGTATTTCATTTTTTCTCATGCTATTGTGAAGGGTGTGGTTTCCCTAATTTCTCTCTCAGTGAGTTTGTTTGTGTACAGGAATGCTATTGATTTTTGAGTGTTGACTTTGTATCCAGCTATGGTACTATATTTGGTTATTAAATCTAGAAATCTTTTGGGGGAGTTTTTTGGGTCTTCTATATAAAGTATCATGTCATCTGCAAATAATGATAATTTAACTTCTTCCTTTCCTCTCTTATTCCTTTTATTTCTTTCTTTTGTCTAATTGCTCTGGCTAACAGTTCCACAACTATATTGAATTAGAGTGGTGACAGTGGACATCCTTGTCTTGTCCCTGATTTTAGAGTGAAAACTTTCCATTTTTGACCATTTATTATGATGTTAGCTGTTGGTTTGTCATAGATAGCTTTAATCACATTGAGATAAAGAACATCTATTCCAATTTTCTGTAGGGCCTTTATCATGAGTGGGTGTTGGACTTTGTCAAATGCTATTTCTGCATCTGTTGAGATGATCATATTGTTTTTGGTCCTTGGCTCTGTTAATACAGTATATTACATTTATTGATTTGTGTATGTTGAGCCATCCCTGCATCCCTAGGGTGAATCCTATTTGGTCATGATGTATAATCTTCTTCGTGATTTGCTGCATTCTGTTTGCCAGTACCTTACTGAGGATTTTTGTGTCTATGTTCATTACAGAGATTGGCCTGTAGTTCTCTTTTTTGGTTGATCCTTCTCTGGTTTTGGTATCAGGGTAATACTTGCTACCATGAATGAATTTGGGATTATTGCTTCCCTTTCAATTTCATTAAAGAGTTTGAAAAGTAGTGGTCTTAAATCCTCTCTAAATTTCTTCTAGAATTCACCAGTGGATCTGGGAAGGCCTGAGCTTTTCTTTGTTAGTAGGTTTTTTATACATCTTGAATTTCATTGACTGATATTGGTTTACTTAGAATTTTTATATCGTCTTGATCCAGCTTTGGTAATTCACATGTATCTAGGAATCTGTCCATTTCTTCTGTGTTTTCCATCTAATAAAGAATACAGATTCTCAAACTATGTATTGATGATCTTCTGGATTTCTGCAGGATCTGTGGTGATTTCACCCTTTTCATTCTTAATTGCTTGAATTTGAGTCTTTTCTTTCACTCTTTGGTAAGGTTGGTAAAGGGTTTGTCACTTTTATTTAATCTTTTAAAGAACCAACTCTTTGATTCATTGATTCTTTATATTATTTCTTAGTCTCCATTGCATTAATTTCTGCTCTGATCTTCATAATTTCCTACCTCATATGAACTTTTGGCTTGACTTGCTCCTCATTTTCTAGAAGCTTGACGTTCAACGTTAGGCTGTTTATTTGAGCTTGCTCTGTTTTCCTAATATGGGTATTCCCCGCTATAATTTTCCCTCATAAGACTGCTCTCATTGTGTCCCATAAGTTCTGGTGTATCATATTGGCATTATTGTTTAATTGTAGAAACTGTCTAATTTCTTCTTTAACTTCATTTGTAACCCATTGGTTGTTCAAGAGGGTGTTATTTAATTTCAGTGTGTTTATGAAGTACTTGTGGTTTCTTTTGTCACTGATTTCCAATTTCATTGCACTATGGCCTTATAATATGCATGGAATAATTTCAATTTCTTTGCATTTACTTAAGCAGGTTCTATGAGCCAGTATGTAGTCTATTTTGGAGAACATCCCATGTTCAGCTGAGAAGGATGCATATTCTGATGTTACGGGGTGGAACACTCTGTAGACATCTACTAAGTCCATTTGTTCAAGTCTGGTTCAGTTCTGATATTTCTTTGTTGAGTCTTTGTCTAGTTGACCTGTCTGTTTCTGACACAGGGGTATTGAGGTTCCCCATTAAAATTGCATTAGTGTTTATTTAATTTTTCATGTCCATTAATATTTGTTTTATATAGTTGGTTGCACTGGTATTTGGTGCATATATATTTATGATTGTTCTCTTTACAAGGATGTAGTGACCTTCTTTGTCTCTGTTAATCAGTCTTGGCTTGAAATCCACTTGGTCTGCAAATAGAATAGCTACCTCTGCTTTTTTTTCCAGGTTTCTGTTGCATGCAATATTTTTGCCATCCTTTGACTGTCAGTCTATGAATTTCTTTTTGAGTTATGTGTTTTTCTTATATGAAGCATATTGTTGGATCTTGCTTCTTGATCCATTCTGCCAGTCCATTTCTTTTGATTGGTGAATTGGAACAATTAAAATTAATGGTTATTATGGCTATGCATTGACTTGTTCTTGTCATATTATTTTCCTTTCATTGGCTGCCTTTTTTGCCCAGTTTAATTACTTGCCTTGACTGGTAGATTTATTCTGTTGGTGTTCATAGACTTGTAATCTTTGTTACAAGTTCTTTTTCTAGAACTTCCTTCATAACATTTTGGAGTGCTGGTTTGGTGGTCATGAATGTCCTCAGGTGTTGTCAAGAAAGTATCTTATTTCTCCATCAATTTTGAAATATACTTTTTCAGGGTATATCGATCTGAGTTGGAGATAGTTTTCTTTTGGGGCCTGAAATATTTCACTCCAAGCTCTCCTTGACTTGAGAGTTTATGTTGAGAAGTCTGCTGTGATTCTGATGGGTTTTCCCTTATAGATGATATGTTTCTTTTCTCAAACAGTTTTTAATATTGTGTTCTTGTGTTAAATTTCTGGAATGTTGACTATTATATGCATTGGTGTAGATTTGGTTCTTTATCATGGCTAACTGGAGCTCTATATGTCTAACTTATTTATATATTAAATTCTTTTTCCCTGCATGGGAAGTGTTCTGCCATTACTTCTGTGAACAGGTTTTTTATGTTCTTTGTGCTATCTCCTGCTTTTTTCATTGATTCTGATCAATCTTATGTTACTCTTCTTTACACCATCTAGCAGCTGCTAGATTGATTTCTTGTGGTCCCTTGCTATTTTTGTGTGTGTGTGTGTGTGGGAACCAGGGGTTGACCTCAGGACCTCACGCACCAGCAGGCGCCCATGCCACTGAGCGATATCACTGGCCCTTTTATCGTATTTGGGTACTGGGAGTCGAACTCAGGACCTCACACTTGCCAGGCAGGCGCTTATGCCACTGAGCTATCTCACCAGCCCTCCCTTGCTATTTTTAAGAAATCTTTCTTGTCATGATCACTAATCACAATCCTGTCTTCTATTTCTGATATTCTGTCCTCACATTTGGTTCATTCAGCTGCATGAAATTCCAATGAAATTTTTAGCCTCCTGGATATCTGTTTGAATCTGTTCCATGGATTCCATTTCTTTCCTATGTTGGGCTTTTATGATTTCCACCATTTTCTTAAGCTCGTATATTTTTTATCTGTGTCTGCCCTAGAGTCACTAAGCATGTCTTTCATTATGGTCACCATCTCTGCAGTTATCTGACAAATTATTGCTCAATTGATTTTTTTCATCTGCTTTGTTACTTCCGTTGTTACCACTTCAGAGAGTCCAGATGGGTGGCTTTCAGATTGTTCTACCTCATTGCTCCCTGGGTTTCCCTTGGTGAGTTGGAAGTCAGAGGTTGCATCTTGTTTAAGTGTCTTCTCATTTTCTATATTTTTTCCTTTAATTCCTGTATTAATGCTTCTAAATTGCTTGTGGTGAGTAGCTTTGTTGCCAGTATTTTGAGCCCTTAGAAAATGACTACTTCTCAGAGTTGTCTTCCAGATGTAGCTGGCCTTTAGGTTTGAGTCTGCTGCAAGATCTTACCTCTTCAATTTATTGGGGATGAGAAGTTGCTGCCTATTTTCCTAGCCCCTGTTTCTTTGGCACTGGCCTATTGTATTTTTTATCACTGTTAGGCAATTTCAGTCTTGGTATATCAGGAAAAACAACTGGCTAGAACAATTATGTCACCTTGACTAATGTGGTACAATCAGCTACAACAATAGCATGAAACACAGCCTAGAAAATGACAAACTGTGGTGACTTAATTTGCCACCTTTAACCCTATGAACTAGATTTGTGGTTATATAACAAAATCTAAAACAAATCAGAAAATTGTATGCAGTAAACAACCCCTCAATATGGCAATTTTCCCCTCAGAAGAGAAAATTTAAAATGGGTTAGGAGGGAAAAAATAGAAAAATAGAAGAAGAGAAATGGATTAGAAGTAGGCTGGAGGACAAAAAGAGATCAGGCAAACTTTGGGAAACTGGTGATGAAGACAGGAGGGAAAGAGTGAAGGAAAAAATGAAAACAAGAACACAACAGACTAACAACAACAACAAAAAATCTAGAAACCACATTCACACTCATATAAACAAGAACAAACAATCAAAAAAGAAAAACCAACCCCTCGGAAAAAAGCAACAACAAAACACAGGAAAGAAGAAGAGGAAGAGGAAGAAGAAGAAAAGAAAAAAATTTCCACTTAAAAGTGTGTCTCTGCTTTTACTCATAGACAATGTGGGCAGACAGAATCCAGATCTGAGTTGATTAATCCTGGCAAGCCAGCTGTAGCTTTAAGGCAGGGTAATGGAGAATCCCAGTGAGCCTGCACCTTTCGTTCCACTGAAGTTCAGGCTGATTTCTGGTTTGGAGGCTGGAACTAGATTTTTCCTTGCACCTCCTGACAGCTTGAACTCGGCACCTGATCCTTTCACTGGTAGCCACTACATGGAGCTCGCAGCTGTTCTGAGGTCTGAGCTCAGTTGGCCCTTCTCCAAGATGGCTACCAGCCAATCACCCTCTTCTGGGGGACGTCTGAACCCAAATAACTCACCAGCCATTGAAGTTTGCTGCATCCACTGCTATGTTCCACTGTTACATTTCCCCATAGAGGCCTCTGGGGTAACCAGTAGTGGTGATACATCTGCAGGTTTGAGCCACCTTTCCCACGCAGTGAGTCTGGGAGAAAGCATCACCTGCCATCTCCTTCTTCTTCATTGAAGTCTCTCTCTTCATTCTCCCCATGGGCTTCAATTCTCACTTCAGATCTTTCCTGGGTCCCAGGGACCCAATTCTCCCTTTCTGTTCTTCCTCACATTGCTGTATTCCACTGTCTGGACACCAAATCTCAGAGAGGCTCTTTCTCTGCTGCTCACCACTCCACCATCTTCCTGGAAGTCCTCCTCTCCTCCTTTAAAATGTGGGTATCAAGTATTTTGTCCTAGCAATAGAAAGGTGATGAATACAGTCCCCCAAAGTTGTATTTCTCACTCCAATATTATTTTCAGGATTTATTAACCACTTACCTTTCCAATTATTTAAATACAGGATGATCAAAAATTGTAGCCAGGCATGGTGGTGCAGGCCTGTAATCCTAGCACTAGGGAGGCTGAGGCAGGAGGATTGCTGTGAATTCAAGGTCAGCCTGGGCGACATAGTGAGTTCAAGGATAGACTTGATATACCAAGACCCTGTCTCAAAATTTTCTTCATATTTTTATTAATATTTATAAAATAATATAATGGGACATATAAAAACAACAATTTTATCAAATTTATTCAGTAATTTTTCTCTGTATGTTGTATCTTAAAACATTCAATACACAATGCAATGTTACAATGGGACAGTAGTATCTAGCCTCTTTCCAAATTCTTTTTTGTAGTGTCTTTCTTTGAACAACACACTTTACACTGTTGTGTTGCCCTTTCCTTTTTTTCTGTGGGTGGTATAACTTCAATAAAATGTCTACCCACTAAATGTAATGGTGAAGACATCGATGATGGACATCCTGGTTGGATGTCTCACTATCACGTATTTTTCAATTATTTGGTTTATTAGATCTAATCTAAGTTGTAAATGACTTTTTGTACCCTCTTGTTTTGAATAAATAACCAATGAGTTCTATATTATTTGGTCCAGAAAGTGCATAAATATTTTATAATAATATTTTTCCTCACTTTTTGATTATAGGATAGTTTGTTAGATGTTGGTCAACTGTCAACATCACCCATAAAATTATTAGAATTATTGACCAGGGCTGGGCATAGTGGCACACTCCTGTAATCCCAGTATTCAGAAGGCTGAGGCAGGAGGATTGCTGTGAGTTTGAGGCCAGCCTGGGCTACAAAGTGAATTCAAGGCCAGCCTGATCTGCATAGTGAGACTCTGCCTCAAAAAGACAAAAAAAGAAAAAAAGAATTATTGACCACTATTTGACTTCTTTTACTTTTGTTTCTTCTTTTAAATTCTATCATTTCTGTATTATGAATAGTAGACAATAAGGAGACTACTTCTTTATCTTTCCATTTCATAACAGACTTTTCCTCTCCAATATGCTCACATTTCTCCCTTTTTCAGGTTTTTCTTTTGCAGATCTGTTGGCACTTCCTTCCTATCCAGTCTCAGTGTCTCAAATGTGTCCATTTTCTATTGTAAAAGAATATCACTGATTTCTGGAGAAATATAAAAATTGTATGTAATGTACTTATTATAAGAGTTTTTATAGGTTGTAGCAGAAAATTATAGGCTATTTTTCACAAATAAAATAAACATGAATTAGTAAAAGAAAATAACCAGAACTTATTAGATTTCACTAGAAACAAACATCAAAGGTGAATGCAACATTCTAAATTTTAAAAAATATGCAAAAGATAGTCAATACAAAACAGACATATAAGTGTATCTCACGCAAACAGGAATGGACTAGTTGAAATGACACCTGCCTGAGCCATGCTTGCAACAGTCAGTTGCACAAACAAATGTGTTGGCAGTATGAGGCTCCAGGTAAACTATTAAGTGGTTAACAAGAATTTAATTATGACGTGTATGCATTCTCTAAATTTTCCCTTATGTCACACATACTGCTTCATAGACTGACTCTAAAAAAATCTAAATCTCAGCTTCTGCTCTGAAAACTACTATGATCTGATTGGTAGAATAAGATATAGGAAACTGCAAAGAATCAAGCTATTCTACTGAATGCAAGATAAGGGAAAATGTATGGTGTCTTAGATGGTTCCCTAAAATGTGTAATTGGAAAAAACTTTTCAATACAAGTAGCTCATTTGAGAAGTAATCTCAGGAAGCATACTAGAGGAATGAAGAAATCAGAAGGGATAAAAAGTCTCTGTCACAACAACTGACTTGTTCCTTCCTGCTGGGAACTCGGGGAGAAAGGATGAACATAATAGACTTGTCTCATGCAATACCATCCATCTTTAACTGTGTGGAGGGACTGCTCAGAACTTCCAGCCTACCTCACATAGGGCAGAGAGAAAACTCTTGGCTAGAGGACTGCAGGTGCCCACAGTAGGCATGCCATGGGAAGGTGAATGCCAGAGAGATGCAGGCAAAGTCAACACTGTTATGGTCAATGAGAAAATACTGTGTGTGATAGCATTTTAACTGCCCTTAAATTCTACACTCTGAATTGAGAAAAATTAGCATGGCCAAGAACATGCAAAGAAAAGGACCCAGCATGTGCACGCTGCAAGAAAAGAGGTGGGAGCTGGTGACAGCAAGGATCCCCGGAAATGACTTTCACCAAAGAGTGTGCTACTGAGGGGGTCACTTTTATTCTAGGATATTGCTATATATACAAATGTAGCATCTCACTGAACACATATTTGATTAAATTCTCACAAAGAGGGTTGGATGCGTGTTCAGTGGCAGAGCACTTACCTCGCAGATGTGAGGCCCTGAGTTCACCCAGCACGGCAAAAAAAGAAAAGAAAAAATAGCACTTAGTTCAGAAAGAAGCAGACAGCTTTAAAGACTAGAGATAAATCCTAAATAAAACTTACGTGGTAGGAAATAAATACTTGAACAAGAGCTAACGTATAAAATTGTATTATGTAGCAAAAAAATGAAGAACATTGGCCTTAAAGCAAGTCAAGTGGTTACAAATTACAGGGCATATGAAGTAACTCCAAAAATATTTGAGCAGGTGTCTCAGACAATGGCCTTCAAGGAGGTTTATAGACAATAATCATCTATGACATTATGTTTTGATTCAGAATGTCCTAGATTATATCCCAAGCACCTTTATTTTAAAAGCCAAAAAATAATCCTAACAAGCACCTGGGGCCAAGAACCACTGGTGGAGAATGGAATGGACTTTTTGAGTCATGTATTTATTTAGTTTGACTATGGAATGTGGCTGGGAAAAGAGAGAGAAGAAGGGAATGCAGCTAAAAGAGACTTCTGAGCAGTAAGTCAAAAGTTATATGGGGAGAAAGAAAATAATGTGGTAATGTCAAGAGAAGAAAAAAAGGCTCCTACCCCACTGCCATGATGCCAGAGGGTGCTTGGCATGTGATTGCTTGTCCTGAATAACAGGCATGCTTCCCTCTAAGCATAACTCAGCAAGCAAGTTCGAAATGCCTCCTACAAGGAGTGATCATAAAATATAGTGAATGTATAAAATTTTTTTAAAAATTATTACAGTGAAAGACACATTGCCATTAACCCTCCTCAAAATATTCCCCCTTGCTTCCAACACACTTTTGCTATCATTCTTGTCACTTTCTGAAGCAGTTTGATAAGTCCTTTTTTGTATTATTATGAGGTATGATCAAAAACACAGTGAGTGCCGCTGCCAATACCGTCCAATGGAAAGGCAGGCTTGTAAAAACATTACAGCGTGTCCTCATCCATGTTATTCACCAGATAGCACTATGTCACTTCTGGGTCTTCCCCAAAGTTGAAATTAATATGAAATATAAACATTTGGAGTTGGCTCAGGACATTGAGGCAGACACAATAGCACAACTAAAGACACTCACAAAAGAGGAAGAAGCTTCTAATTTTCCAGCCCCTTAAGTAAAACAAGCGTAATCATAAAACACCAACTTGGTGGCACATGGGATAAAGGAGGATTTATCATCTTCATATGCCAGCCACTGACTGAATGTTGAATATTGAGAGCTTTGTTGATTAAATTTATTAATGTAATTCTCTGCTGCTAGTACTCATAAGAAATGTGTTTAGGGAAGGAACAGTACTTGATTTAGTGGGCTCCAGCCATACAGCGTGCTAAATAATGAGGATTTATAAAACTCCTAATCCTTTAGGCCAATACCATAGCACTGTTCAGGGACAACATATATATGCTCCAAGAATATGTATGACAGTTATGTGTAAAAATGTAACATAAATGCTTTCTGCACCCCTTAAATAACATCAGAACCATAGGAAATATCTTGTTTTTTTTAATTTTTATTTTAAAGAGAAAAAATAGAACAAAATTTCAAAACAACATAATAGGAGGGTAACAATGGTTAATACATTGCGTATTGTTATCTTTAAATTAGATACTCAGAGGACAAGATATTGGCCTTCAATTGTCCAAACAATATTAGCACAAACGTTTCTTTTCAATGAACTAAGAGAAATTAGTAGTGTGTCTATCTTAACAAGAAATATCTTGTAATGCACACTCAAATGAAAGTTGTACACAAGTTCTGAAGTGTTAAACATTAAAATGAATTTTAGCATTAATATTATGGGGGCCTCTAAAATTCTTCCCTCTCTGGAATTTTGCCAGTGGCTTATAGATCTCTCAAAGCCCAGTGAATCTCTAAATGTCAGGTCGTAAAAATAGAAAAGGGTGCCCAACTTCTGCACTTTTTATTGAGTGTCTACAAAGCGTCAGCATTGTGCTAGATGTGAGATGCTTGGGCAGATATAAAAATAACAAAACACTCTGACCTTTGTCCTCAATGATTTCACAATATAATGTAGAGTACAAGGACAACACATTATACACACAATAGCAGCAAATAAAGGACAATGTATATCACACACTTCTTCTAAGATATTGCTAATTATAGTTTACATGGATTTCCTAGAAAACAAGTTCTTAGGGGAAAAAGTAGCATATTGGATATCCAAAGTAATTGTGAGGTAAACCTTAATTCCAAAAACATTAACTTGTGGAAAAAACACATAAATGTTATAATTAAAGAAATATTGTAATTAAGAAATTCATTGGAGAAAACAAAAAGAAATGCTTTGTATAATACAGGTCACAGTTGTAGTGAAAAGAGCAAACAAGATGAGGGGAACTACTGTTTGCCTTTCAATGTCTAGTTCACATTTAGGACTGTCCGTCTCAGGCACTGGATGTTCCCTAGAACTTTACTTACTTTTTTACGTGAAACACAGGCTCCTCAACTACACTGTATGTTTCCCAGGGCAACAAGGGCAGTATTTCATACTGTGGTTCTCAAACTTTTATGCAAATGAGAATCACTTGGGGATATTTCAAAATTGCAATTCAGGGGCCACACTCCAACTAAACCAAAACCTCTGGAAGCATAATGGAGGGATGTAGGCCTCAGCATTTTTTGAGGCATCCAAGAAGATTCCATGGTGAAGTGAAGATTAAGACTAGGCATTTAATATCTTTTTCTTTTTTTGGTTTTGTTTTGTTTTGTTTTGTTTTTTTGTCTTTTTGAGACAGGGTTTCACTATGCAGTTCAGGCTGGCCTTGAGCTCACTTTGTAGCCCAGGCTGGCCTTGAACTCTCAGCAATCCTCCTTCCTCAGCGTCCCAAGTGCTGGGATTACAAGCGTGTGCCACCACACCCAGCCTAATATCATTTTCTTTTCACCAATATCTAACAGCATATTTCAATAAAGCATTTAGGTCAATGATATTTTTTAGGGACTTTTTATACAGTTTGAATTATCCTCTCACTTTGGAGTTCTTAATTACTGCACATGTAAGAGACAACTAAATGGAAATGATGTACCTATTTCTAAAAAGCAGAGCAAGTGTCCTGTAGCCTTTCATGAAAGCCTCATAAATAAAATCTGGATTGAAAATTTCTGCTTAGGCCTTGGGAATCATATAGCCTTTTTTCTTGTTTTCTATTACTATGTAATAAACCACCTTCAACATTTAAAGACTTAAAACTATAACCGTTATTTATTTCTTTCACTAACGTGCAATTTGGGTAGAGCCCAGAAAAGACAGTACATCTGTTCCATGTTTTTATAGCTGGAATAGAGAAACCATTTTCAGGCTGGCTCACTCATGAGTGGTGATTGGTATTGGTAGCCAGTGCTGCTGCCTGAGAACTCAGGTCATCTCCTGTGGGCCTCTCCACGAGAGCTGCTTGAGCTTCACTGCAGCATGTCAGCTAGGTCTCAATAATGAGTATTCTAACAGATTTGGAAGTTGTAGCTGACAATTTCTTAAGGTATGCACCTAGACTGATCAATAACCATGTTCTATTGGTCAAACAAACTCTAGGCTGTCAGAGCAGTTCTCTAAAAGGGAGTAGAAGAATGTCACCTAGCAAGAAAGAGAACAGGATCATCCCTTTCTTAATTTCCCACGAGTAAGAAAAATAATAAGGAAGAAGAATAATGACAGAGTAATATTTTGAAGATGGTTCACCTGGACAGCTGTATAATACAAAATTGACAGCTAGGTACAAGGTAGAAGAGAAGAAAGGACGTGGAGCCCAGCATGGGTAATCTACCACGGGTAGATTAATCCTCATCAGATGTGTGTCCAAGGAGTACGATGCCCACAGACTGTACCACAGAAAAGGGTACAGATTCAGTAAAGACAAATATTATTGCTTGCCCACTAATTATCTCATGCCCAAAATAGAGGCTCTAGGCAGAACTTCAAGTGTAAGATGTACAGGAAGAAAGATAGAAAAACTAGAAACAGGAAAGAGAATGAGACCCTAAGACAAGACAAATTTAAAGTCACAAACATTAAGAAAACTTTAAGGAAAATTAGAAATATTTTAAAAATGTAAAATTTCTATGACTCAAGTCAAACTCAAAAAGGATATATGGAGTACCGTACTATAATTCACTGAATAAAATGTCCTAACAATGTTAGGAAACTCTTGACTAGTTACACTATGTCCAGGGCTTGATCTGTGATACAAAAGGGCACTTATTTCACATAAAACATACCTGACCTCAGTGAATTCCCATCATCCAGTTATTATTCTCATAATCAGCTAAATTAAGCCATATTTAACTTTATTTGTATTCCTGCCTTTTTCACTCTTTTTATTTATTACCAGAGATTGTAAGCACATTTCTCCTCTATATCCCATAATCATCCATGGTCAGTTGAAAGGACAATTGCATCACGATTAATGTCAGTAACACAATCGATCCAAAAAAGAAAAATTAAAATGGTTTGTGTTAGAAAGTGCTCCACAGCAAGACAGCTAAGTAGCAGTGGGAGGTGTAGACATGGAGATGGTACTTGAAGATGAGTTCCGGTCTTCCACCTGCCAGTGGGACCTTGGGAAGCTACATAATCCCCTCTGAACTTCATTTTATTATTGGATATGGAACATTAGTAACACCTGCTTTTGTCAAAAAATAAGATTTTTAAAGCAATTTTATTAAGATTATAAAAACCAAAATTAATACACATTTTAGCATATTAATTAATATATTAATACATATTTTAGTCACCTAGGAAATTTTACTCCTAGTCATATACTGAAAGAAAAGTGTGTATATACTCACCAAAAGATAGATACGAAATGCTCTGAGATGCACTGTTCAAAATAAGCTGAAGCTGGAACACATATAAATGCTCATAAACTATAAGACTTTCAACAAATAGAAAAGCATAGAGCAATGAGACTGAACTAACTACCACTACAAACAACTATGGTGAATTTGCAACTTAATGTTTAAGGGGAAATTCAGAAACAAAAGAAAACATGCAGCATGATTTCATGCCTAAAGTTTGAAGATCAGCTGATCTCTGGGGTTATAAATTAAGATGCACCTAATCCTCCAATAAGTGATTCTTCTCATCTCCCAGCCTTGAAATTCTCAGGCCACAGAAGATTGGTTGAAATCGGTTCAACATGAAACCTTGAAACCAGTTCAGGGAAATATAAGCAGGTGTGGCAGGGGGGCATAAACACCATCTGAGCAAAGGTAATTTCCGGTCAGGGTTACATACACTGAATAGGAACTAGATGAATCGACAAGAGAATCTCACCAACAGATTAGAGACAACAAAATAAAACTAAGAGGAAAGAAAAATGGAGAAATGGAGGAAGGAGGAGGGGGAAATAACAGGAAAGAAGAAGATAGGGAAGGAAATGGAAAAGAAGAAAAGAAGTAGAAAGGGAGGGAAGGACGAATATAAAGAGAGGAAGGAGGAGGAAAGATGGTGGGGCAGTAAAGAGGGAGGGGCAGTAAGGATGCAGGAAGAAAGGAAGATATTAAACCCCAAATCTCTACTTGATTCACAGAGCCTCTACATGAGATCCGGATGTGGCAACTCTTGATCCAGAAACCCAGGAACTGCAGGGATAAGTTATCTGCCCACTCACATATCCAGTACATGGATGTTAAATGAATAAGACCAGAGTGACCACCATAGACTCTTCATTCTGAAAGAAACTCTTACATTTAGAAAGAGTAAGGGTGAGAGGCACACAGCAGTCTGCTCCATTGCAATCGTGAAGCCCTGCTGGGAAGATGTGGCTGAAACCTGGGCCGGAGAATCTGCCTTCAGGTCTGCGTTTCTGCAGTCTCTGTGTAGCTCATCTGTCCGTTGTTCTCCACAGGCCTTGGCTCCACCCTCTAGAAGAGCCATAATTTTTTTAATTAAATTACCTTGTTATAGGTGAGAAGGTGTTTACACATATGCCCTCCCTGTGTACTGATCATCCTTTTGCTAATCAAAGGCTTGGAGCTCATATATTTTTGCAGCATAACTTAGCCTCAGTTGACTGATACAAACATCTAAAGCAATAGTGGTTTAAACAACACAACGCACTTCCTCTCTTACAGCAGTTCTGAAGCAGATGGCTCAGAGATTATAATGTAATTCTACTTTACTACTCTCTGTATAGACTTAGATTTCTACTCACCTGTTCCTCTAGAGGTCATCTCTAGAGCAATGCCCTCATTATCATGATCCATGACTCACTACAACATTCATATGCATTTGAAAGAAAGAGAAAAGAAGGGAGAATGCCCACTTTCTTTAAAGACCTCTGTGGAAGTTGAATACATCACTACTGCTCACAAAATATGGGTCGGAACTTAACAGAATGTCTGCAGAAGTCTTCAAAGGAAACTAGGTACATAGATTTTATTCTACATAGACATGTGCCCAGACAAAAATCAAGGGTTCTAATTCTGCAGAAGAATGACAGATCCTGCGTACAACTGGCAATGTGTTCATTAATCGACATCCCACTCTTTCAACTCTCTCAGATCAGAAATGGATCCTGTATCCCCTGATCACTGTTTCCAGTAATAATTCAGATTCAGCATATCTCCTGGTTTTATTCTTTCAGCCATCATTTGCACCAAGCATAACAAGAATCACTTGAGGAAATTTTATTGAGCAGGTAGGACTTGTGATAGGCCTCCACACAGGAAAGAGGAAAGGAAGAAAGAAGTCATTCCAGGTTAGAAATCATTTAGAGTCAAGGCCTGGAGACTTGCTGTAAGTAGGATTCCCTGGAATCCAGAGACAGAGATTTATGCACAGAAAGTTTATCAGAAATTTCTCTTAGGATCAACACCTCTGAAGGACTGAGCAAAGAAAGGTTAAACAGAGGGAAAAGTTAAACTTTTATACAGTTGTCACAAAGGATTCAGCTGATCCTCCTGGACATTCTGAATTCCAAGTTATCTAGACTGAGATGAAAGGTTAAGCCTTATTGAGAGTAGGCTGTTCTCCAAAAGGAGGCCTCAGCTGGGGTGAGGAAGTTCCTTTCAGGGGAAGGTGATCTTTTCAGAGGGCCTCCGCTATGAGCCATCAACAGGCAATGTTCTTGCTAGTTGGGAGGATTCCTGAGAGAGAAATTGGGCAATGGACCACACTATTCTCTACAAAGTAAACATAAACACAGCTTGTTCAAATATCTTTGAGACCAATTTGGCCAGAGAGAAAAGTTTGTGCAGAGTAATGAGAACAAACACAAAGATTTAGAGAATGCTTCAATATGTCTCCCAATATCTACAAAATAAAGTTCTAACTCAGCCAAATAGCCAAGGTTCTTAAGAGTCTGGCACCACCGTAATGCTTTAGTCTGATTTCTTTTTTATACCTTCTATAGATGAATCAAAGTAAATAATCTGAAAAAAATAAATAATCTGATACACTATTTAGAATTAATAAACTATTAAGAATGTCTCCCTAGATTCAGCTTATACATTTCTTGAGACTTTAGTAACAATATTAAATAATACTCTTTAGAGCATTATTGTATTATGAGCATTTCTGCAGATAGATGACATGAAGCATCTAAAGAATTAATCTAGATGTTTCTCTGCTCTGGCATTCATCAAAGTTCCACGTTCAGTCTTTGAAAAGGATGAACTGCTGCACAGCTCTAAACCACTAATTCTCAAAAAAGCATGACTGTGCCCCCTAGAGATAAGGGCTAATGTCTAGAGGCGACTTTGATTAATGTCTGGGAAGGGAGGGGGTTAGGACTACCTAGCAGGTAGAGCTCAGAGATGCTGCTAAACATTCTACAATGCTCTGGATAACAACCTCCACTCCATTAAAGAATTACCAGTCACAAAATGTCAATTGTACCACAGTTGATAAAGCTTGTGCTAGAGTTTGGACTACAAAGCCCAAGAAATGGCCCAAAAGAAATACAGAGTTCAATTGGACAAACAGGTCTTACCACTGAAGGAGAGAGTTAGTATGCTTTTGGAAGAAAGCCCAAGAGAATAAAATGGCAGGAGTGCACCTCCCACCATTTCTTCAGCCCCCACACTCTACCCACACTCTTCGCATATGTCCCATAGGCTCACCACATCCTGCAGAAAGTGGTGCACAGAAGCCAGCTGGCTTTGTTTCTCCTCCTCTGCCTGTGCACTCCTCTCTGAACTTGTTGCCTTAACACAACTATGACTATTTTTCAGCTTGAGTACAGATATTTCTTGATTGAGCATGGCATACTTAACTGAAAATAAAAAGAAGAAAGAAAACAAAAAAAGAAATAAAGCACATGAAAAATCCCCAAACTAAGTCCTCAGCAGTGAGGGCTTCAATTTACTGTCAGAGAACCTGGCTTGGCCTGAAGAGAAAATGCAACAGACCATGCCATCACAATAACTAGGTCAATTTTCAGCTTCTTCTTGGAAGGCTTCTGCTCCTTCTCTCCCCTCCCTGCTGGGCAATCAGCCGGCCTGTGCCAACCACCTTCACTTCAGGTTACTGGCTCTTTCAGCCTACATCTCAAAGTCCAGAGGCCCCTGGGATTGAACAAATTGCCCACCCACCTTGAGTCAAAGAATATAGTCCTGCTCCTCCAATTTGGGCATCTGGGATTGATGCTACCTACAGTGTTCCAGCACTAGACAACCTGGCAAAGAATAAAATTTTATGGACTGCCTGCTGGCGTTTTGGGCTTTGTCCACTGGCTCCATCAGAGCTTGCCACTGGGCTCCAGGAGCTGCTAAGTTCCATGGTGTGCATAGGGACAGACTTTCAGGCTATGTCAGTTGAAAAAAAACATGATTTATCAGGCTCACACAAAATCAAACAACAAAACCAAAAATAAGCCCAAAGTATCAGTTTTGAGGACCCCCAAAAGCCTAAAAAAAAATAATTTTCAATCAAACCTGCCCAGAACATACCACCCAAACTTTGGCTGAAAGTGTGGTATGAATTAAAACATCACTATAGAAGTTTTAGTTAGTTTTTCAACTATTTGAACATCACTTTGTATCTCTGAACAACTCACCCAGAAGATAGAACTTATTTTTATTCTTTTCACATACCCAAGATAAGGCAGAATGTCTCACATGTAGTAAATGCTAAATAGGTGATAGATTCATCAGCTTTTTATTGCTTCTTTTTTAAGATCACCTGCAAACATTTTCCTATTGTCGGCACTTAATTATGCCAGGGCCTTATCTGTCATGCTTTTAATCAGTGCAAGTTAAGAGATAGTTCTTCACTACCTGGGAGCTTTTTGTTTCACGTCACTGGCTACTACTCAGGCAATAAGTTGGCTAGTATTATGAATCATGTGGAGGTTGTGTTCTAATAAATAAAAAGTCCATCTTCACTCTTACCTATGAGATTTTTGAGACATTATGTCTTGTTTTGTTACTCATCAGTTGACAGTGCAAGCTGCTGATGTCAACTCTTTCTACCATAGTGTCCTACATATAGTAGACATTTATACAGACTTGTTGAACAAATCCTGGCTTCAGTAAAGAGACAACTCTAACTCAACATCACAGAAAGGAGTTAATTAAATGCATCTTTGTGTACATTTTCATATTAAATGAGCACAAGATGATTCTCACACAGATTCTTCTCACAGGGAAAAATAAGTTATAAATTATGTTGAGAATCATAGCCCCACCTTCAACAATAACCTCCAGAAACATGGAGGCTTCTGGACTTACAGTAAAATAAATACTTGCTCATCACTGAAGTGTTCTACTATGAATTTCTCATAAGAGGACCAAAAAAATAAATAAAAGGGAAAATCCTAATGTGACATTGTGTCTTTCAAGGAAGACTTCAGGAGTCAATGAGATTTTAGAATTTCCTTGTTAGAAATGGAAGTTTGGCAAAAACTTAAAAAGCATTTCAAAGGTCTAGAAGATGAGAGAGCAGTATGGAGTCAAGACAGCAAAACGTTCCCTGGCTGAACCACTTAGTAAGGTAATATAAAGATGGAGTAGTTAGTCAGGAAAGATAACGGGTTTGATGTCAGAGACAAGGAAGCCAAGGCATCATAAGTTATGACTCTGAGATGGGAAAGTTAAATGAGTCAGTCTCTAATATTCTATTGCAATGACAAGCAGAAACACTGAAGCGACACCCCGGATTTGGAGGCAGATTTATTTATGTCAACGGGCACTGATCAGGATCATTCCCAAAATATCAGGCCCTGATCTCTGGTGGTCTAGGGCTTATATGAGATAAGCAAGCAGGAAGTACCGAGGCAGAATGGCTCATCAATTGGGGATTGGTTTATACAATGTGCATCACAGTGACCAGCCATTTCTAAGAGACAGAAGCAACCAGAACTAGAACAGGAACTAACAAACTGAAGTATACTGGCAGGGGGTGGGGAGCGTTTTGTTACACTATTGCTCCACGAACACATGGATGCTGTCATCAACTTCTGCTCTCTGCTCTGCCTTTAGGATGCTCACATCCCTTTGTTTGCTCCAGAAACATTTGGCATAAAGTCAAACTGAAACAGAGAATATGACCATGAACTAGACAACACTATTTTTTAAATTAACAGAAACTTCTCAGGATAGGATTTATTCAGCAATTTCTCCTGTAAACCCACAGTGAAATCTTTAAGATTTAAATTTTAAAAATATATGATAATAGTGAGAAATGTTATAACAGAAAACATTTTTCTCAGGATAACTCCACCTAATGGAATTTTTAATGGACCATATTGTGCTAAGTAATGACAAGGGAAAATGGAAACAGCATTTCCATTCAGTTTGTAAGTTATCTCATACAGTCAATCGTAGTGGGTATATTAGAAAAAATATGTAGTGGCCATTTTTCTAGATGTTTTATAGATTGAAAATATTTAATCTTCTAAGAAAAATGTTACCATCCCTAGTTTAGAGCTGAAGAAAGGAACACTCAAAAATTAAGAAATTTCTCTAAGTACATACAGTGTGTTAATGGCAGCATGAAGATTTGAACTCTAATTCTCCTAATGTCAAACTTTTTTTAAATAAGTACATGTGAGTAGTACATAATGTTTACATTCCTTGTGGGGAGTTGCTACACTTACATAACACATCTTAATTCCTTTTCTCATCCTCTATCACTCCCCTCCCTCTCTCCTCCCTTCACCTCGATCCCCTTCCCCTTTCAAAATGATCTATCGGCCTACTTCCTATTTTCTATCTTTTATTTTGATCTGTACTTATACTTTGGGTTTTGAATTCGGATCTAATACTAAAGTCTCAAACTTTAAAATTTCAAAAACATTTGGGATCAACCTAAGATTGCCAACTTTTTATTAAACACCATCATTTCATAAAAGACATTTTAATACCAAAAGAGTGAATAAAGTTAGCTGATCAAGATACCATATGTATATGTACCAGTACCCCACAATGAATATATTCATTATAAAGTTATACTAATAAAAATTTTAAAAATAAATAATATGCTATGTAGCCTGAATTTTGTTATATTGCCACAAATGGTAAAATTTGAACTTAGCAGTGAAAACTCTGACTTGGCACTGAAATTTTGAAGACTTGCACTTGGGACCAATGGCAAAAAGCCATGCAGTTGCTTCATTGCACACTGGCAACAAAGTCCCTCTGCCTGGAATCGAACACCTAAAATCTGCCAGGGCCTGCACTGGTGACTTCCAACCTTCAACATGAATCAAGATGCATATGATAATACAGAGAAACAATTTTGTGTGCAGATGGAGAACACAGACATAACTTATAAATTAATACAGACAGGGTATGGGGAGCCACTTTCAGTGACAGGTACTAGCTGTTTGTGGTTGTTCTCTATACATCGTTACTCAGATCAAAGACATTTCTGTATTATAATTAAATTTTTCCTGCTGCTAAACATGCATTATAATACTCCTGTTAGGAGTCTGCGTTAAATCTTGCACAAAATTTGCAGTAATTTCAAAAGCAAACAATTTATTGGAAAAATCTTGCAGACAGGAGATCTAGGATCTGTGCCTAATTTTCCATTCACTGGCTCTGCACCCTGAAGCAGATTTCTATCTCTTGGCTTCACTTCTTCAGTAGTAAAACGAGGGGACAAAGACATTACTCTCCAAGCCTGCTACTTGCCAGTATCTGAGTTAATGGCTTACATATGCAGGTCTTATTTTATTCTTAAAATTTTAGTTTTCTTTTTTCAATTATATATTTCCTGAGTGTTGTAGAAAAGATGAAAAATAAATTTAAAATATGAGGAAAACATACATAATAGCTCTAACACCCAGAATAAGACTGGCAATGTTATTAAAACTTTATAAATACATTTTTTTATAAAATGTTGCATGTAAAATTTTTGTCTATTTTTCTTGATTTCCTATTTCCAGAAACATATCTTTTAAAATGCAATCTGTTTTTATTGATTTAAGAGTAATATATATTTTCATAGAATGTTTGGAAACTTGTCATGGAAAAACAGAGAGAGAAACATTTATAGTTTCCAAGGGTTAATTCCAGTTGATATTTAGGTATAAATATTCCATTATAAAATTTTATCATATTAATGGTTTTACATCATAGAACAGCAATGTATTATTTTATCATGCATTTCACCAAATGTGTTAAACAATCTTTTGCTATATAGCACTTAGGTTTGTAATCTAGTTTGATATTTTTAAATATTATCATTACTCTTTTATTAATAATCCTAGCTTTATTAATATATTGGTACATTTTAATATTTCATATTTAAAGATATTATTTTCCCCTAAGAATTATAGCAACTATAACTGGGTGCTCTACTAGGCATTGTCCCAGGTATTTTACATCTATTATTTCATCTATTATTTCATCATTCTATTATTTACATCTATTATTTCATCTAATCCTCATGACAATTCTGTGAGCACTATTTTATCCCCATTTTACTGAAGAGGCAACAAAACATGGAGAGCTCAGTGACTTACCTCAAGCACATCACTGGTAAGTAACAGAGCCATATCTGAAACCTCTCAGACATCAGACATGAGGAGGCTGTACTCTCCTCAGTATGCCAGACAGTGGCTTGTACTTGTTTTTTTGACTATATAAAATCTTATTTAATCCTCTGAACATCCTTTAACATTAGATCTGTTTTTTCAATTTTTATTTTTTATTATTATGTGTTCGCTGTACATAATGATTACATTCCTCTTGGGGAGTTTGTACGTGTACTTAACACATCTCAATTCTTTTTCCATTCCCTTCCCTTCCCCTCCCTTCGCCCCTCCCTCCATATCTTGGTCCCCCTCCCATTTGCAAAAGATCTATCTCCCTATTTCCTATCTTATATTTTGCTTTTTATTTCTTTTTGGGTTTCTCATATGAGAGAAACTATACGATATTAAATCTTGAGTATCTGATTTATTTCACTTAAAATTATGGTCTCGAGGTTCATCCATTTTCCTACAAATGACTCAAGTTTATCCTTTTTTATAGAAGAGTAGGACTCCATTGCGATGAAATACCACATTTTGTTTATCCATTTATCTGTTGGTAGACATATAGGCTGCTTCCAAGATTTAGCTATTGTGAGCTATGCTGCTATAAACATGATTATGCATGTATTACTGTAATATGATGTCTTTAACGCTTTTGGGAAAATACCTAGAAGCGTATGGAATTTCTATTTTTAGTTTTATGAGGAATCTCCATGCTAACGTCCACAGTGTTGTACTGGTTAACATTTCTACCAACAATATAGAAGTGTTCTTTTTTTTCACTGCAGCTTCACCAGCATTTGTTACTGATGTCTTGATGATAGCCATTCTTTCTGGAGTGGAATGGAATTTCAGTGTTGTTTTAATTTGCATGTCTCTAATGCCCAAAAATACTGAACATTTTTTCATGTATTTAGTGGCCATTTGTACTTCTTCTGGGAAGTGTCTCTTCCTTTCAGTTGCCCATTTTTTTGATTGGGTCTTTTATTTGGGGGGCATCTAATAATTTTTAATTCTTTGTATATTCTAGGTGTTTGTCTTCTGTCCAAGAAATTTTGGCAAAAATTTTTCCCATTCTGTAGATTGTCTCTCCTTTCCATTGGTTTTTATCTTTGCATGGCCAAAAGCTTTTTAATTTGATATGATCCCCTTTGTTGATTCTTGGTGTTATTTCTTGTGCTATTTGGTTCTGTTCAGAAAATCCTTGACACTTCTATGTCTTCAAGAACTGTACTTGTTTTATCTTCCAGCAGATTTAGTATTTGTTTTAACATTTAGAGCTTTGACCCATTTTGATTTGATTTTCATACGTGGTGAGAGATATGGGCATAGATTCAATCTTCCATATGTGGATAACCAGTTTCCCCCACATCATACAGTGGTGAAAATAGCATGGCACTGGCACAAAACAGATGTGTGGATCAATGGAACAGAATAGTGGATGCAGAAACATCCCCAGGCACATTCAGCCATCTGATTTTTGACGAAGGGCCCAAAAACATACACTGGAGGAAAGACAGCCCCTTTAATAATGGTGCTGGGAGAGCTGACTATCCACACATAAGAGTAGATCTTCTTGTCCCCATTTAGCAAATAAGAAAAGTGAAGCTTAATGAAGTTAAATAACTTGCTAAGAAACTGAAGTTAGCAAGTGATAAACAGGACAGAATCCCATTTTTTATCATTTTATGGAGTTTAATATACTTTTTTCTTTGTTTTAACTCATTCGATTTGGTTTATTTTGTTCATGGGTTTGTTTATTTGCAATCTTCCAACTAATGTATTTATTTTATGGTGCTAAGAATCAAACCCAGGTTCTCATGCATTTCATGTAAGTGCTCTACCACTGAGATACACTTCCCAGCCCAATACACTCCTCTACCCTAAAAGATATAGGCCTTATTTTTAACTTTCCTAATGGTAACTTCATTTTTTTTTCCCAAAATCATCCTTGGACCTATATTCTTCAACTTCTCAGAACCAACAGTAAAAGAATATCTTTTTAATTTCTCCTGCTATAATTCATAGGATTTACTCTTTACCCCTCAACTACTTTTCAGTCATTATTACTATAATCTAGCAATAAATTCTAGCCTAGTTTATAATTGCTACATTATTATTTACTAACTGATGAGTAACTATATTACCTAACAAAGATATAAAACATTAAGTTTGTTAAGCTAAATTGTTTTTACACTGTATATCTTTTCAAAAACCTAAAACATATATTCAGTTATATAAGTAGGTTTACAAAATTTATTTGGGTGAACTAGGTAAGCTAATTTGAGCTGCACGACAGTTATGTTTTCGCATCCACCTCACTCTGGAGCTCTTCACTTCACCCTTCGAGCAGTCCAATTGTAACCCCAGTTCTAGGGCCACCTCATTTTTGTACCTTGTAGGTTTCTTTTCTTCCTGGCTTGATGCTTATATAAGATTGTTTTCCTTTGTTATTTAGTTCAATATTTTTTGCCTGGGTAAGTTTGAATGTACGGCTCTTTTCAATTATTTTTCTAGGATCATAATGGAATCTTTCAATATGCCTACTGGCCTTTTTTTTTTTTTTTTTTGCTCATCTATTACACTTAGGTTTATTTCTTTTGTTCCAACATTTCTCTCACAAACACAAATTATCTGTTTGTTGAATCCTGTTCTCCGTCTCCTATTTATATTATCTGCTTTTTCATTTTTATCAATTTATCTTTTATTTTCACATTCTGGGAGAGTGTGCATTCATTGATTTTATTTTCTATAGTGCTAAATCATCACTTTTTGCCTCCAATGTAAACTTTAATTATACTATTTAATTTTTAATGTACTTTAACTCTTTTTTAACATTACTCATCTCCCTTTTCATTTTACCCTCTTATCTTTTCAGCAGAGTCTTTTCCCCCTTTGTAATTTTTGTCTAGTATTACATGGGAGCCATGTTTCTTTGCATACTATTGAGAATATTATTTCTTCATAGTTTATTCTAGTCTTCCTCAAAGATGGTCTGTATCTGTTCTCTTCTCTTATTTCATGGCATTTTCCCACTAGCTCTATGTTAGCTTTGAGTTTGACTACCCTTTTTTCTGCACGCTTGATGAGGAAATATTGCTTAGCCCTGGCCTAGTTCTCTGACCATTAAAGTAATGGTCAAATCCCAGCTCAGTTGCAAATTCCTTGTTATCATCTACCTAGAGCAATGTACTCGGCTTGGCGGAGGAGACAGTCCCTTCCATGTCTTCCTGGTTCTCTAGTTCTCAGAGCCAATGAAGACAAGTTATGATTTATAAAACATACTGCTGGGTCCTTTAATCTTTCTGCTATTTTTAGTCCTTTCTTCCTGGATATCATATTTCCCAGGATGCCATTGGCCACTATACAAACCCTGAACTTCCTTAACATTAATGTCTTAAGAATGGCTATCTCTGACTTTTCAAATAAGTTGACATATGAAGGAAACAATGGAAAAGATGACCTGACTACCTCAAAAATCAGCACACTGAGCCTTTCTGAGATTGGGAGTCCAGATGCTGGAGTATAGCAACTCGGAGAAGAGAAGAAGTAGGGACCTGGTGCCCCAACACCCAGGCAAGTTCTGAAGGATGAATTGGAACCCACAAGGACAGTGAGATGATGGACCTTAAAGCAGAAGAGGGAGGTGGCAAACTGTGCTTTCTCCTTCACTTCCAGTTCATGGCATGAAAGTGGAGGCTTGAGCCTACAGAAGAGCAGTGATGATGGTGGCAGGGGACCAGGAAGCCTCCAGGGAGAAATGCACCAGTGGAGCAGAGCAATGGATGCTGTGGGCTGCAGCAGCAGGGTCCGACCACCTCTGTTTACATGTGATGGAAGGTTGCAGCATTTTGGCCCAGTACCTAGTTCTCCCACAATGGGGCACAATATTGTTATTGACCCCTCAGGAAACTACATATTGGAACAATTAATAGCAACCGCTGTAACACTTTGGCTATAATAATAAAATCAGCATGAATTTTGGCATTAAATACAAACTGACTATTGTAAAATCTAAGGACCAATAAAGTACCAAACTTATCCATAGGAAAGAGATGTATAATTACAACATGAACACTAAGATAAGCCAAATACTGCTTTGGGTCAGTTCTCTCTCATCAACATGGTTATATTGATTGAATAAGCTCTTCAAAAAAAAACTACATGCTCAATTGTTGCAGTTGCCTCACACCTAGAAAATGCAAACTCTCCACTTAGGATACAAAGTACATGGGCTGATTGGGATAGAAGGAGGAAAAGATTATAAGTGGCTACAGGAAAGTTTCAAATGCTATATGTACACATTCATTATCACCATGGGGGTGATAGTTTCTAGGCTTCACAAAGACCATCTGCCACGCAGTCACCACATGCTGTCCCACCTCACATTACTGTGTTTTCCCAAAAATAAGACCTCACCAGAAAAAAAAAAAAAAAAAAGCCCCAATCAGCCTATCCTTGTTTTACCTGCCATTACAGACTAGCCATCAAGCAAGAGAATAGTATGATCTGCTGCATGACACTGGCCATCGCCATGGTAATGATCAGCTAGGGCTAGTTCCAGTTTGGTCATTTAAGTTTGATCTTATTTTCAGGGAAACACAACATGTTACTATACTGAATACTATACTTTGGTATTAAGTTCATTAGCTAAGAGTGAATAATTAATCATTTGTGTGCACCTCAAAGCTGCAACCTGCTATGGATCCACGACTACCAACCCAGAAGTTAAACTTTCAAACAATCATATCTAGTAAGGAAAATTATGGTGGAAATTTCTAGAAAGTCTCAGTACTATCTAGTTAAATGGAAATGATGATATAATCAATCCAGGACAGAAAGGCATCCTAAAATTTCACAGTTCTCTAAGTATAAATCCCCAGCACTGCATCTTCAGAGAAAATGCCTCATTTATGTGTAAAAGACCCCTCAGTACTATGCCCACTACATGCAAAGTGTCAATGCACACATGTTCCTTTAAAAGTGACAGTGTCACCCGTGTCTAATATTGCCAAAAGTGTCTCTAGTTTTGCTGTTTCTAAATAGCACACTGAATCAGGCAAGATGGTGTGTGACTGTGACTCTGGGCAGCTGCACTCTGGGCAGCTGAGGCAAGAAGATCACAAGGTGGAGTCCAACCTGATCAATTTTGTGACATAGTGAGACACTTAGGGCATATCTGAAAAAAAAATGTCTAAGGATATACCTGTAGTTCCTTGTGGAGATGCAAGGTACAAGTCCCAGTAATGCAAAAGAAAAATACTAGGGGCCGGTGAGATGGCTCAGCGGCGTAAGCGCCTGCCTTGCAAGCGCGAGGGCCCGAGTTCGACTCCCGGAACCCACATACGAAAAAGGGGCCGGTGATATCGCTCAGTGGCATGGGTGCCTGTTGGCACACGAGGTCCTGAGGTCGACCCCCTGGTACCCACAAAAAAAAAAAAAAGAAAGAAAAATACTAATAGATAGATGATAGATAGATAAAAATAGTAAGTAGCCACTGATTTATTTAGTATGAAGAAAAAGATGGGCCATAGGGTTTTCTTATCAGAGAGGGGACTCAGGTTGTGGAATCCCAAGACATGACCTCACTTCCTTGGCAACATGCCCAAACAGAACTTGGAACCCTTGCTAACAGCCATCACACTCTAGTAACAGCCATCTCCTGAGCTCACTTGGCCGGAGATGGTCAACAGCGAACATGCTGACCTGCTTCCCCTCTTCAAGAGGCGCGCCTCAGGACCCCAGGCAGAGGAAGTGTATGTGAAAGACTGAGAAGACGGTTGACTCCATCTGAACGCCTCAAGCCACATTGCAGCAGCCACCCAACTGTCACAGACACCCCGGGGAAGGTCTCCCAGGACTAACCACCAGTGACCTAAAGAAATCAAGGTACACATGTGAAGTCTCCCTATGCCCAAATACCAATGGCACAGAAACTGGAAAGAACCCAGGGCAAGCTTTACCAGGCCCAGAAATATTCAGTAGCTCTGAGTAGATCTCCCCAGAGCCGGGCACACAAAACCTAGAGAGTCATAGAAGTCTAGGAGGGAAGGCCAAAATCACAGCCACCAGCTCCCGAAGGACACTGAGAAACCTAGCATACATCCCCCGGGCCCAGCCACCACTATTGGAAATGACTTCACAGGAGCCTGGCAGAAGTCCGGCCAGTGTGGCTGGTGCAGACAGTCAGGCCACATTCGCTCATGGAGCCCTTTGTGTCAGTTTTCCTGGCAGCCAACCCTGCTATTGTCCCTTCTTCCCAAGCACCTCCACAGCCCACACCTCTACACAATTGACCCTGATTAAGGGAATAGACATCATGACAACACGTTTTGAGACTTCCGTCTCCTTTGAAGGCCTTTGTGATGAAGCCCAAGACATGTGGTCTTTTGACAATAACCAGCTTTTTACCACAAAATAGGTAGAAGAGGAAGGTGACCCATATACTGTATCATCTCAGTAGGAGTTAGAAGAAGCCTTTGGGATTTCTGAGCTAAAGGATTCTGAACTCTTAATTCAGGCATCACCTTTGTATCAGAACATCCTAAAATGCCTTCTCCAGAAGAGAAATCCATCTACCGCAGAGGTGCACGCCTCTGGAGAAAGCTTTATTGTGCAAATGGCCATAATTTCCAACCCGAACGTTTCAGCAGGCGTGCTCACTGTGCCGTCTGCATAGACTGTATGGAGGGACTTGGAAGCCAGGTATGTAAGTGTACCAGCTGCAAACTCTTGGCTCATAAGAAGTGCCACAAACTTGTCACAATTGCATGCAGGCAGCATTCTTTGCCACCGGAACCCACGATGCCAGTGGATCAGTCATCCATGCCTTCAGACCCTGCACAGATGGTAATCCCATATAATCCTTCAAGTCCTGAGGGTTTAGAACAAGTTGATGAAAAGAATGAGGCAGTGAACAACAGGGAGAGTGGCAGAGCTTCATCCAGTTTAGGTCTTCAGAACTTCGATTAGCTCCAGGTAATAAGGAGAGGAAGTTATGCAAAAGTACTGTTGGTTAAACTAAAAAATACAGATCGTATTTATGCAATGAAAGTTGTAAAAAAAAAGAGCTTGCCAACCTTGATCGGGTACAGACAGAGAAGAAGGTTTCGGAGCAGGCAAATAATCATCCTTTTCTCGCTGCACTGTATTCTTGCTTTCAGACAGAAAGCAGACTGTTCTTTGTACTAGACTTTGTAAATGGAGATCTAATGTTTCATATGCAGCAACAAAGAATACTTCCTGAAGAACGTGCCAGGTTTTACTCTGCAGAAATCAGCTTAGCACTCAATTATCTTCATGAATGATGGATATTTTATAGAAATTTGAAGTTGGACAATTTATTACTGGACTCAGAAGGGCACATTAAACTCACTGACTATTGCGTGTGTAAGGAAGGACGACAGCCAGGAGATACGAGCAGCACTTTCTGTGGTGCTCCTAATCACCTTGCTCCAGAAATTACAAGAGGAAAAGATTATGGTTTCAGTGTTGACTGGTGAACTCTAGGAGCACTGGTTGAGATGATGGTCGGAGAATCTCCATTTCATCTTGTTGAGAGCTTTGAAAATAACCTTTACGAAAACTCAAACAATTATTTCTTGGAAGTCATTTTGAAAAGTAAAATTCACATACCACATTGTCTGTCTATAAAAGCTGCAAGTGTTCTGGAGAGTTTTCTGAACAAGGACCCAAAGGAACGATTGAGCTGTCATCCTCAAACAGAATTTGCTGATGTTCAGGAGCATCCATACTTTTGAAATACTGACTGGGACATGATGGAGCAAAAGCAGGTGGTCCTTCCCTTTAAACCAAGTATTTCTGGGGAATTGAGTTCGGACAACTTTGATTTCCAGTTTATTAATGAACCTGTCCATCTCACTCCAGATGATAATGATGTTGTGAGGAAGATTGATGGATATGAATTTGCAAGCTTTGAGTATATCAGTCGTCTTTCGATGTAGGAAGAAGAATGGGGCTGATCCTCATTTTTCAACTATGCATTCTGCTTATGTTGCCATTCAATGCATAGAAAAACTCGTTACCAGCCTGGATTCAATTAACCATTTCATAATTTTTCTGGAAGCTAATTTTAATTTTTTGTAGTTATATTTTAATGTAATTCTTGATTTTTATACTCTATAATAGGGAATATTGAATATTTTTGTTGATGAGTTGCTTGTTAAACAATCTTGTAAACATTCCATTTGTTGAGTGGAGACAGAAAGTGTAGTATCTTTTCTTGTTATTTACAATACAGGAAAATAATTTGTCTTTTAAGTAAAATGTCTTGCCTATGCTTGTTCATCTCAAACCATATTACCTATACTTTTGGCCCCAGTTTATGTAGTCTTCAGGGAAATCCAAAAAATAATAATAATTTTGAATTTATCTGCAGAAAACACATATATTATAGTTCTATCTCCTTAGCTATGTTTTTTATTTAATAGATTAACACATGAAATAAATACTAGAATTCATTTCAGGGGCAGAGTTCTTCAAACTATTTTTATTAAAATTAGTGTTTACCAATTTATGATTTATAGAGTTGCCACGTATAGCATTTCTCTGTTTTAGTACAATATTTTATGCAAAGGACTTGAAAAGTAACCATCATTGTCTAAACAAGTTACAATGGTACAATCTTGGTAAAATTTAATTTTAGGTAAGCTATATAGTTTTAAATTTAGAATGATTTAAAATTTGTAGGCATTTAATAAATTATATTTTTATTGTTTTTTGGATGCTCCGTTTCATTAGAAATTTAACTTTTCCAAAGCTTGTAGTCATATAATGTCTTTTCTTCAAATAATTAAGTTTGAAAGTAATGATAACCTCAAAGGAAAATGTTTATATACATTCACATGTTCATTTGCAAGGTATATATGTTTCTCTTAATGCCTGGAACTTGTTTTAAAACAAAAAACAGTATTCACAACATAAACTTATAGAGAATTCTAACATGTAAGAAATGTGTTTGTGATCTTGCTTTTAAGTGTTGTTCTTTCTCATGGGGCATTTCAGAATGTAGAATAATCACATAGAGAGTTTGTTTATAACATTTATTTTGTTTTTGTTTTTGTTTTTTTTTTTGTGGGTACCAGGGGGACGACCTCAGGACCTCGTGCGCCAACAGGCACCCGTGCCACTGAGCGATATCACCGGCCCCTTTTTCGTATGTGGGTTCCGGGAGTCGAACTCGGGCCCTCGCGCTTGCAAGGCAGGCGCTTACGCCGCTGAGCCATCTCACCGGCCCTATAACATTTATTATTGAGCCCACACTAGAATTCTTTTGGGCCTTTGGACCTCATTTTGAGAAACACTTTCTTCAAGTTATTCTTTTTCCTCCAGTTACATAGTAGAAAGTGTATTCATGGTATAATATTTTAAGATGGTGTAAGTGCCAATTTACAACCTTATGAACATTTTTGAACAAATTTTAAATGAATGACTTCATTAGATATCTTCCCCAACAAAATCTTACCAGTTTTCTACCAATGATATACAAATGATGAGCATTTTTCTTTGACAAGGTTTTAACATTTATTCAGGTGGTCTTTTGTTTTTAAAATTTTCAAGTAGTGAGATTGTACATATCTTATGCAGAATTACATTACAAATATGTTTTTAACTGTGTTCTATTTTTTGCAGTTTTTAAGTGTAATGCCAGTTCTTTTCATATAACATGGAAGTTCTCTCAAAATATTGACCAGGGGTATAAGGCACTTAACATTGTAGTTGGAATGGTTGGCGTTTTGGTGTTCTAGGAAATAATTTATTTTGCATAAGCCTGTGGTCAGATCATTTTATGCATACGAAGCCTGGATTAAATTTCAAGTACCCTGCTCAATGCCAGTACATTTACGTTATACACTTGTTTTATTTTGATTTTAGTAATGTAGAATACTACTTTGGTCATCATAATGTAATCTGTATTTGTGTACCTTCTTTTTCATGTTAAAAAAAACCTTTAAATAAAATATTTAATAAACATCAAAAATTGTTTTAAATGAGCACATAGGTTGTACAGCAAAAGATCTCAAGTTATAGGAGTATTAGAATCACCTGCAGGTGACTCTTGGTCCCATCTCCAGAGTTTCTGATTCAGTAGGTCTGAGGCGCGGCTCTGTACTTACCTTTCTAACAAGTTCTCAAGTAACACTGGTGCTACTGGTCTGGACCACACATTTGGACCCGCTGCAGTCAAGGGCTGTGTGTTCTCCGCAGAAGACAGCGGTGAGGGTGAACAGTGCTATTTTTCTCGCCTCCAGGACGTAGCTATATCATGAAGCCAAACTTGAACATATTTTCTCTGGGTGGAAGAGGTTAAAAACATCTTACATATTTTATCTGTTGATTTTGGCATTCAAGAGTGATAATTACGGATATTTTGATGAGATTGGATGTTTTAAGGGCTGTTAGCTACATACCCTTTTAAACGAGTTGGTAAACACCATTTTTTAAAAAATAACATGATATTCTTTCAGATGGATGTTCCATAATTGCTTCATATTTCTTCTAGTTTTATGCTCTTAGTCTATTATCAATTTTTCAATATTAGTAAGTATATCCACACTGAACACCTTTAAGAGGTCATTTCTCATTTTTTGATTATTTTCTTGGTTATTTTATAAAATGAATAAATATATGGCCCCTTTTATGGGTACAGATAAAACTTGCTAAATTATTTCTTTAAGTGTATGTCATACTAATCCATCCAGGCTATTCTCAGGGGGGAAATACTATTTTGTTAATATAATATAGAGAAAGCAGTCATTATCATTATTGTTTAGTTTGCACAGCACCTGCCTGGCAAGTGCAAGGTCCTGAGTTCAATTCCTCATACGAAAAAAAAAAAAAAAAAAAAAAAAAACAAATTTCTTGGCAGGCACACAGCAAAACTAGAATAATGGAAGGGGTCTTTTTACAATAGGAAACAAAGACCAGAATTTCTCTCTTCATAATTTTCCAAAGAAGGTCAGGCAAGAAGCTAATTTTGGCAGTCCAAAAAGTCTTTCTGTGTTGCATCTTAAGAAGGGGTCATGTTACAGGTCTGATCTTTCCTATCCAGTACCTCAAACCCTGTGACCCTTCCAGTAACAAAACTGGATCACTCATAATGACCAAAAATGCTCAGCAGAGGCTAAACACCAGAAAATATTGGTCCCAGAACAGGAAATATAAATGGGGAAGACAGAAGAAGGTAGCAAGAGATTTTTGAAAAACAGAGTCTTAGAGGAAATGGGAAGAATTACAGAGGACCATAAGCAACAAAATCTTTAGTTGTCTTCAAAAGGGTGGACATGGGCTGGTGAGATGGCTCAGCGGCATAAGCGCCTGCCTGGCAAGCGCGAGGTCCTGAGTTCGACTCCCGGTACCCACATACGAAAAAAGGGCCGGCGATATTGCTCAACGGCACCGGCACCTGCTGGTGCGCGAGGTCCTGAGGTTGACCCCCGGTACCCACAAAAAAAAAAAAAAAAAAGGGTGGACATGTGGAGAGCTACCCTAGGGTAGAAAAGTAGGAAACTAAAGTTCCACATCTCCTTGGAAGACCCAAGGAGTATGACAAATTGGTTATGGACTCTATTCCTGAATTCCTTCCTAAAACACCAGCTACTTCTCTGGATACTGAAGAGCACTGCTTCTCAAGCCTGGCTACAATGAGACTAGTGTATGGAGCTTTAAAACGACTACAACTGACTCCCGTGAATACAGCGGGGAATTTATAACTGTTCAGAAATTCTCAAGATGACTTTAATGGGAAGTGATGGTCTAGAACAAGTAGTGAGAAGTTTGTGGAAAAATATTCAATTCCAAAATCAAAAATAGTTTTTTTATTCTTCTTTGTAAGTGTATAACCTACAGATGGGACGGGCACTTGGAATATACTGTACCATTATCTTCTCCAACAAAAAGTACAGGCTTGGGAAGTAAGTTTGAACATTTCTTCATAATCCATCCCTTAGTCCACTGAATGGTAGGTTCATATCTATAAATCCGATTAGTACATGAGCATCCTATCCAGACTACAGCTCAGAGCTGATTGCTGGCCACTTGTAAAGTGCCATGGAGCATAGCTTATGGACAAATTCTGAATACAGCATTGTCTCTATTATTCTTCCACAATCTAGAATGCGCATTTAATAACGTGTAAATAGAAAAAGTGAAATGTAAACACTGACAGAAGCAAAATCCCTTTTGTCCTCCTCCTCTCAACACTTGTACTTACATGTCTATAACAACTGTAAAGCTCGTGATGGTGGATTTAGAATTAGGTGCTGTATTAATAAAGCTCTTCTACCATTTTACACTGAGCTTGCAGAATGCTAGAAGGACTCTCTAAAGGACATTAAAATGTATTAAAACTATCAAAGGACATGTATGTAGGATATATAAGTAAATCTTTCAAATCAATAAGAAAAAAAGAGATAATCCAGTAGGTGAAAAAGTGCAAAAGTTTTGACCATGTACTTCACAAAGAGGTATTCAAATAAGATATGAATAGAAACTCAGTTGCAGTAGTTAAGAGGGAAATGAAAATTTAGAACCTAATGAGATATCTAGATCATCAAGAATGCCTAAAATGAAACACACAGACAGCACCAATTATTAGCAACTGGATTATAATACATTGCTAGTAGAGGTGCAGATAGGTACAACCACTTTGGGGAACTATTGGAAAGCTAAACATACAAACTCACTATGACCCAGCTATATATATCCCTATGACAGCAATATGTAAGATCTATAACCAAACAATTACAATTCTAAGAATTTCCTCAAGGGCCGGTGAGATGGCTCAGTGGTGCAAGCACCTGCCTGGCAAGCACGAGGTCCTGAGTTCGACTCTCAGAACCCACATAAAGGAAAAAAGGGGCCAGTGATATCGCTCAGTGGCACAAGCGCTTGCTGCCAAGGGCGAGGTCCTGAGGTCGACTCCCGGTTTCCACATTAAAAAAAAAAAAAAAAAAAAAGAATTTCCTCAAGAGAAATATTGGTTTAGATATAAACAATAGTGTTCATAACTGCCCTATTAATAACAGACAAAATCAGAAAGATGACTTAAGTATCCATCAAGAATACGATAGATGAATATGTTATGCATAGTCACACAGTGGGATGCTATCAACAACAATAAAGAATTACCTATTAACTCATAACAATATAGATAAATCTTACAGACCATTGAGTGAAAGAAACTAGATTGCAAAATTCTACGTACTGTATGATTTCAGTTATATGAAGTTCAAAAACAGAGAAAACTAGTCTGCAGTGTAAGTCAGGACAGTGCTTGTCTTTCCACATAATAGAGGAGGACAAGGAGAGAAGCAAACAGGATTTCTGAGGTCTGGCAATATTCAACTTATTGACATGGGGGTAGTTGCATAAATGGATTCATTTCATGCTAAATAAGTTATATACTAATGATTAATGCTCTACACATTATTCTACAGTACAAAGTTTATTTTTTAAAAGTTTAGAATAATTTTATTCCATAGCCGTGAAAATTATAAAAAGCTAATTCACCCTTGGAGAGGGAGGTGATTACTCAATAAACATTGTCTCAAAAAAATTTTTTTTGACTCAAAAATTCTTTTTTTTTTCTTTTTCCAAACTTTTTCTTTTTTTTCAAACTTTATTTATTAATTTATTTTTAAAGACAACAAGTAAACATTCTCATGTATTAACAAACTCAAGCATTAGAGAATGTACAAATACCTTTTGGAGAAAAATATTACTCAGTATAAGATTAAGCCATGTAAAAGCTAGGTAAAAATAGAAGACTAAGGAATGGAATTTGACTCAAAAATTCTTGAAGTGGAAGTCTTTATCATTTTATTTAACAAAGCCTTATTAAGTATTTATGTATTTGGACAGCTCTGTAAAGTATATCTAGAGGTTTCCTTATGTCTGAGATGAGAAACTAAGAACTGGGTAAGTGAAATAACCCGTCCAAGGCCTTGTGTGTCAGATAAGACTTTTAAATCCAGGAAATCTGGTTTGGGGCAGTGAATGAGGGACAAGAATCTTAATCATTTCACCAATGATTCCCAAAAGTTTTGGTAAGATCCTTTTTATGTTCTTAAAAATTAACGAGGACTTTAAGGAGTTCTTGTTTATGTAGGTTATGTTTATCAGTATTTATAATGTTAACACTAAAACAGAAAAAGTGCTCAAGAATACACACTAAGAACGCACAACCATTGGCGTTAGAGGGCTGAGCTCATCGCTTTTCCTGTAGCCTCCAGAAAACACCACTGTGTACAAATGAGATAATGACAGTGGAAAAGTCAAATAATGTTTGGATATTATGAAAACAGTTTTGACCTCGCATAGTCTAGCAGCAGGTTTAAACTTTGAGGACCACTAATGTACTATGCTGCCTCTGCTAGTGAGAAGAAGCAAACCTCTAATGATCAGAAAGATGCCCATGCTGTTTATCACACCCACAACTAGGATACCACAGTGGAAAATCAAGCTCAGATTTTGGGAATGTGGGACAGAATCAGGAAATCAGGATCTAAATTATAACACCATGACTTTCTTACAGAGTAGCCTTGGGAAAATAATTTCATCTCTGAGCCTGTTCATCTGAACAATGAGAAGAGCAACACCTATCCCTACAGATGTTACAACTAGATGGCATACAAACTAAGTGAAAAATGCAGGCCACAATGTCTAACGTACAATAGGAATTTCATAAACAATTATGGAATTTCTGTGTATCATTTCACCCTCATGTTGGATGAACACAGAAAAATAAAATTGTAAGGAAGAGCCTCAGTCTACCTTTCTTGGCAACTCAACAATGCTAAATGATTCAAAGTTATCTGTTTACAATTCTTTCAGTTATATTCCCTGACAGTTAATGGTTCTGGAAAAAAAATATTCTTTTAGTCCTTCCACCTTTGCTAAAATTCATCCAACACTCTTACTAGAAGAGTTAAGTCACCATATTAATTTGTGAAGCCCAGATGCTTCCAAGTGTTCCAAGGACTATAATGGAATTTTCTACACATGTCTACTTCACTTTATTTTTTAAAACATATCCCTATTTTAAGCATAATTAGATGTGGGAATAAAGCAAAGAGATAATGTATTATACCATGAATATAAACAGTGAACACCCTTGAGAACTATTTATTTAAAATGGGGATCCACAAACTTTTTCTGTAAAGGATCAAATAGTAAATTTATTGGCATTGTGGGCCACATTGCTCATGTCAAATTAACTCTGCTATAAAGTGCAAAATTGGACAGTATGTAAATGAATAGATATTGCTTATTCTAATAAAGCTTTATTTACAATAACCTGTGATGGGCCATATTTATCTGCTAGGTACTTTTTGCTGACCCAATTAGGGTGATAAATCAAAAAATTAAATAACGTTTTTAAAAATAAGAATTTATCTCTTAACTCATTCAGGCTTGTTTTAAAATGGCCTATGAACATATCCAGACAATTAAATCCAAACCATCTTGGGGCTCAGATGTTGGAGGGCATTTATTTTAGCCCTGGACTAATTAAGGACTTGTTTCTCTTTGACCTTAACTCATGACAACTCTGCAAAGATGAGGCACTGCATTTCCATTCATCTTCTAGTTTTATCACAGCTGTGTCGTTCCTGTCAGCAAAACTCTGGGGCTGTCAGCATTTTCATTATAATGCCAGCATCTCAGGAGGTTATAAATCTGCCTAAGATAGACTGAACTAAAACTTTGCATCGCAGCTTCTAGACAAAGTCTTTTCTCAAGGATGACTGAGCTGGCTCAACAAAATTAAGTTCATGCAGAAAGGTAGGCCAAGAAGTTATCATTGTAAAGTTCAGAACATTCTTTGATTTAAAAGATTCTTGCACAATTAAACTTAACAAATATTGAGTTCCTGCCATAGGTGGCCTCTGTTCTTTCATATGCTTCACTTTCCTTGGGGAACTGCATCTCCTCCAATTTATGGAAGCTTGGGATGAACCTGTCAGTCAATGGGTTTTGTCTGGCCTTCCCCCCAGGATGGTCCACAAAACTGGTCCACAAGACCAGTGAGTCAAATAGGTCATCCCACCTCCCTAGCCACAGAGTTTCCAAAGTAGAACTGATCAGGACTGTTTCCTCTTGCACCACTGTTATGGCTGCTGAGAACAAGAGGCTTGCTCTTCCTCTTTGCTACTTATGAAATAAGCACGTAAACCTGGAACATCTCTGTGCTGAATTTGAGGAACCCATGGGACATTCTGTAGGCAATATCCAGCAGGCAGTTAGATTTACCAATCTGACCACCCAAAAAGAGTCTGAGCGTGATGTGGATTTGAAAGCCATTGGTGTACCTCAAATAACAGTTTGAAGTAACTTCTGGGATCCTGCCATTCTGGAGAACACAGTTGAAGAATATTGACAGCACAACTAGAAAGTAAAAGATTTCCACAACTACTCAACAAATACATTGTTTCTACTACTGTATTGGCTAGGTTCTAGAGTTATAAAATGAGTGAGAATGATAGTACTGATAAGGACATACAAACTCAAAGCACTTATCAACTGAGTTTCCTGATCCCTTAAGACTTAGGTAGTATATTATTCAACCTTTATGCCATGACTTCTGGAAGTCCAAAGCCCACCTGAAAGTTTCTGTGGAATCCCATGGGCTAATATTGTTTAATCACCTGTTTGGTTTCCTGCTTTCACATATGCTTTTCCACTCCTTGCTGAAGCAGCATAGATTGAGAACACATTTATGAACCCCCAGGGCGTGTTAAATGTCTTAGTTATTCATTAACTGTACATGCTTATTTATTTGGCCTGTGTTTGTGGCCTATTAATTTGTGTTGCATTTGTGAATATCACATTTCTTCAATTATACAAAAAGTTCTTATAATCAGAGATGATATCACTGGACCTCAAGCTTTCCAATAGCAGTACCAATATCTTTGCAGTAGTATCAATGTCTTTGCAGTAGTACCAGTGTCTTTGCTGAGAAACCTCACTCTGCTCGTTCTATATGTACTACTCTTGAAAGTGCTCACCTTTCTTTATGGTAAGCAACAGGGCAGCAACCTGCTCCAGTCACTGTTTATCCAAGCCAACCAAAGAAACAACCATAGGATTTTCTCTTTCAGTATTGTAAAAAGACAGACAAGATTGGATCAGTTTGCAAGCATTTGGCACATTGGTTATGTTAGTCTAAACTGCTGTGACAAATAGATCCAAAAATGTTAAGCGGTACAAACAAAATTGAAATTTATTTTTTTTTTTTTTTTTTTTGTGGGTACCGGGGGGACGACCTCAGGACCTCGCGCGCCAACAGGCACCCGTGCCGCTGAGCGATATCACCGGCCCCTTTTTGGTATGTGGGATCCGGGAGTCGAACTCGGGCCTTCGCGCTTGCAAGGCAGGCGCTTACGCCGCTGAGCCATCTCACCGGCCCCTGAAATTTATTTTTGGACAAAACAGTCCAAAGTAGGGGTTCTTGATTGGATGTGATTCTCAGGGATCCAGACTTCTTCCATCTTGTTCTAGAATCCCTTAGGCCCTTGTCAACCCTTTATCCATTTGGCATAAAGAAAAACTGCGTGGAGGAGGCACACATCAGACATCACAAGTATTTAGTCCTACAGACGCACTTATCATAACACCCTGGGAACTGTAGTCGGTCCAATCATTATAGAGAAAGAACTGATCACACTAGTGGATTCCACCATGCTTGGCTTATCTGCTTTAGGACTACTCCAGCAGATAAAATAACAGGCAATAGGTTCAGAGCATCATTTTCATCGCCTTTTATCCTATACGTGGCCTTTTCTCTAATAGTCTCAGGTATTTTTCTCTACATAACCCCCCCACATACTCACCCTAATTCTGCCTTTTCTCTAGTGGTTACCACAAGATAAAACTACAATAGGGGCCGGTGAGATAGCTCAGCAGCATAAGCACCTGCCTAGCAAGCACGAGGTCCTGAGTTCGACCCCCAGTACCCATAAAAAAATAAAAATAAAAAATAAAATAAATAAATAAACTGCAATAATCTCTCCATCATAATTATGGCTGTATTTTAAACATTTTGTAAACCAGTTAATAAATGTCTTATTTGTTCATTAACTGTACAAACAAATGGTAATCTGCAAGATATCCCCAATCTTACAAGACTATACCAATAAACTATTATCACAAGACTTTTCAAAATATATTATTTACCCTGATAATACCTCCCTTTTTCAGGAAAGAAAATTTCTCCCCTGATTAGAATTTTCAGTCTCATATACATTCCTGCATCTCCACCACCTAGCACTAGGAATGCCATTTTATTGACTTAATTGTCTTCAATGTTCCTAGTTACTGTAGCTGGAAGAAATATGCATATATTTGGTCAACAAATATGTAGTAAGAGGCTACTGTGTGCTCAGCAATGTGAAAGACACTGCAGATTTGAGGGTAAAAAGAATATAGTTGCAGATCACTGAGAAAGTACTGTCTAGTATGGGAGACACATCGTAACAAGTATTTATGGCCCACTGCTCTATTGGAGTGCTAAGCAATGCTTTGAAGGATGAGGAGAAAGGAAATACTGAACCTAACCTGAGGATGCCAAGGAGGTATTATTCACCAGCATTTATTGAGTCCCCATTCTGCACTCATTGCTATGATAGGCAGGCGAAGGCTACAAAAGAAATAAAATGTTATCTCCTTGTCCTTGATAAGCACATCATCTCTACCCATGGAGTGATAATGTTCTCTGTGATAATGTACTCTGTATAGAGTGTTGCAACTTAATGAAAAGGATATTAATGATGTCAAAGATGAGGTAAGCTGCCTGGGGAAGGTCAAGTCTTAAGTTGGGCCTTGAAAATTTGTTTTGATTTGGATGGAAGTTGGATGCAGAGCAATTGACTTTGTAGATAAAAGAAAGAAACATGAGGAAGAGTATAGCTATTTTATGCTAATACAGGAAAGAAATTAATTTTTTGAAGTAAAAGGAGTTAATAGACCATAACAGAAGAGAGTGCAGGAGAGGCTGGGTGAATAAAGCCATATTAATTGAGCAGGTGACACAAGACTAAGTGTGTATGAATTAGGGGACTACTGTAGTTTCATGAGAAGAGAGACATTTGATACAAAAATTATTTAAAGAGATCTTTGTTGCAGGGCTATTTCTCCACCTATCCGCAACAACTGCACCCTGGTGCAGCTCCTTTTCACTCCGCACTGTCTTGGCCAGCAGCTGCCCACCCCATGTCACACACCTCTCCACCTGAAGCAGCCCCACAACCCACTGTGAGCTTGGGGAAAGCCACCTCACTGAGGTGGGGACTTTTCCTGGGGAATTGGAGGCCTGGGTTTGAATCCTAGCTCTTCTACTTTACCCTGGAGAAAACACATTTTTTTTTTCAAGATTTAATTGTCTTGGGGAGAGACATCATGGTGGACTAGAGCCAGCAGCCCTCACAAGACACTCAGAAGATGCTCACCGCTATTCACAGGTTCTTGGAATCGGGGGCAAACAAAAACTTAAACATAGAAAGGCAACTTGAAGGAGAAGCCCATCAGGTGAATTCTGTATCAGGGATATTTAGAGAAAGAAGCACGATGCCCTCTCCATCCCAGCACTGGCAAATACAGCCCAGGACTGGCAAACATGCCATTATCTTAGTGCCTGTAGGGGAAAGTTAAATACAGCTGCAGCAGCCAGGCTGCTGCACAAAGCACCCAACCTTGCAGTCACCACTCAGTACCCACCTGTCCTAGCTCTCTTCCCACTGGAAGACCAAGCCCAGTGACTGAGATATTCTCAGGAGATGGCCTCCTCGGTTTAGGCACTGAGGAGGGCATGGGCCAGAGAATCACTCAGAGGGCAGTGACTGAGTTAGGACCACCAATCCCTAGGGAAGAGAAGAAACAAGGGCATGGTCCTGGTTAGGAACCTGGAACCAGGCACTGAGGGATCTGTTGGACAGTGTGCTGCAGGGGTGTGCAGTTGTTGTGAATCGTGTGATCTGAGGGTGGAGAAAAGACATGAGCAGTGCCAGAGTGGGTGCTCTCCCAGCGCCCCCCAAACACCACCAAGCTCTGTGCCCGTGTAGCATCTCACACACTGCCCACCCTTCAAACACTGTAGATTAGTGCCCATGCAGGAGCCATTCCACTGCCCACCAAAAGCTACTGAGCTCTGTGCCTGTGTGAGCTTCCCTCCATCACCCCCCAAACGCTGCTGAATTCCTATCAGAAGGGCCTTCCTCTGCCAAGTCCTAAATGACACTGAATTTGAGGATGGAAGGGAGACTCTATGAGAGGTATAGACAAATAGTTTTGTGTAAACGGGAAGCTGGAGAAAAAAGGCAGGGTCAGAAAATGTTCATGGTGAGCTCATTCAGAGATGCACAGAAAAAGAAGACATAAGCAGCTACAGGGGTTACCATAGAGGGAGGGGACCAGAGATGGAGGAAGCCACTTCAGAGATCAGTGGTGCTTGACCAGTCCTGTGCTCTCCCCTACTCCAATACAATTACAGGTATCCAATCCTAAAACAGAGGAAAAAAAAAATTCTAGTCATGCAGCTGAAACCTAACAGAGCTCTGCCCACAGCAGAAATGAGAAGCAGGGCCAGTGGTCTGTGTGCAGCCACAGCCCTACACTCACTAGTAGTCAAGAAAACAAATTGCTGGAGAAAGAGAACCAGCTCAAGCACTGGTTGACACATCCAACCTCCTAGTCACAACCAGAGGACAGGAGCTCAGCCCACTGCTACAAGACTAGGTGTCTCTTGGTTTTCTAACTAAGGAAGAAGAGCACACTGGTCAAATTCTGACTGCAGTATGGACAGAATGAAGAGAACTGTTTATTTTTGTGGTTTTGTATGTATGGGATTTGGTTGGCTGGTTGGTTAGGGTTTTTTTACTATTTTTTCTTTTTCTCCTTTCATCTGGGGTCAGGGTGGTGTTTATACATGTGAAATATGGAATAAGAATTAATTAGGACTTTAGTTTAGATATTATCTTTCATGATCGCCAATAATTGTCTATGCAGGATTCAAATACAAGATTTCTGTCAGCATAGTTACAGTCCCATCCTTCTTACGGCTTGCCACCAATCCCCAATTATACTTCCCTCCCTCTTGTTCCTTTTTCCTGCTCCTACAAATAACATGGCAAACCCTGTTTCCCCTCCCTCCATTCCAGATATAAAAATACTATCACCAAAGTCCTGTTTTCTTTCTTTCATTTGCTGCTCTTTTTTCTTCTTCTACTCTTTCAGAACTATTTTATTCTACCTTTCTCCTTCCCTTATCCTAGACGTTCCATCCTACTCCTCACCGGTACTATTGTTGACAATCTATTAACAACAACTAAGACCTTCCCGTCTACCGACTGCGATTATTAAACATTGAAAGTGTGAGGTTTTCCTTTCCACCACAAGTAATGTGAACCTATCTTTATTTCCACCCTTCTTTATGTTTGGGTCAGTGCCATACTGTTTGGAATTTCTTGGTACTTGTGTCATGGGTGATAATTATAAGCCATTAGTTCCTTTATTCCAGTTCCTGTAGGGAAGAAGCCATGAGTCACAGTTAGCAAGGCATCTTTATAATCACGATGCCCAGTCTAAATGATAGTGCTCTAACTTTGGGAGAGAGGGGAGCCAGTGGCATAGCTAAGGGGACGGAGGGGGCAGTCAGCTCCCGGCAGCACATTTTTTGGGCAGCCTCACAGGCCAAAAGAAAAAATCATATTGCAACAATGTATTCTATTTTAACACAGCCAACATTTGAGTATATCAAAATGGGAATGTTTTTCTCTATATGCCACTTTAATTTTTTATTTAAACAAGTTAACATATTCAGATACGTTGGAGGGCAGCAAATTGAAGGACCACCCTGAAAGGCATGAACTCTAGCTGTGCCACTGATGGGTGCATCCCTGTGAGAATCTCATAAGAGATTTGGCTTTTCTCCCTAGGGAAAAAAGAAATCCACTCACATCACACTAAGTTTTGAGTATATCGCCATGAATTTCAGACTGAATCATTCCTTGGAAACTCAAATTAAGAACAAATTATTTCAAGACTGATTTTGAAGGAAACTTATTAAAGTCAAGCCTGAAAAACTGTGATTTGGAACTGTCGGCAGAATCAGAAATGACCAGTTCGGTAACAACTGTGTTATCCTTCTGTCAACTTGATATAATAAACTTATGAAAAGAAAGGCTGCCAAATGTGATATCTCACACCTGTAATCCCAGTATTCCGGAGGCTGAGGCAGGAGCATTGCAAGTTTTAGGCCAGGATGGACTACATAGTGAGACCCTCTCTGAAGGAGAAAAAGAGAGAGACAAGAAAGGAGGGAGAAAGGGAGGGGGAGGGAGAAAGGCAGGGAAGGAGAGAGGGAGGGAGGGAGGGAATGAGGGAGGAAGAGAGAGAGAGAATGAGAGAGTGAGAGAGAGATTGATTTGGCTTACAGCTTTGAAGGTTCCAGCCCACGATGTTTGGCCATTTTGCTCTGGGCCTGCAATGCGCAGCGCATCCTGGAGAGAGCATACCTCATAGCCAGGCAGCAAAAGCCGGAACAAGGAAGATACCAGGTCCCGCAATATCTTTTGAGGGCAGGCCTCCAAGAAAATATGAACCTCCTAGAAGCCTCCACCTCCAAAGGCTCCACCGCTTCTCAGTAGCACCGCCCTGTGGACCAAGCCTTTAATACATGTGCTTTTGGGTATGTTCAAGATCCAAACCACAGCAACCATTCTCTGTAAAATTATTTCCATGGTCTTTTGAGAAAAATTTCATGCTTGATCCCCCTTGCTCAGGATCAGAAGTAACAGAATTTTCATGGGTCCCTGTTATCTATTTTCAAATGTAAATACAGACTCCAGAAAGCAAACCATACATGACTTGATCCTCCACATCTGAATTATTAGTATAATACCTAGCACAACTGGACAGAAATGAGTCAGCCTATGATGACATTCACTAAGGAGGGACAGGAAGACGAGGCTCTGGATTTTATCCAATTTGGGCAGCAGACTGGACAAATAATCATCATTAGGTAATGTCTCCATATGCCTGCATCCAGAAATAGTCTTTAACATGGGCTTCTAAGCAAATAAATTTGACAGTTACTAATTATGTCAGGACTAGTTTTCTCTCCAATCTTCTACTCTTAGAGTGCAAACTTCTATATAGACTTGTGTCTTAAATATATAGCAAGATTTTTACTGCAGTAGCCATACAAGTAAGATTCCACTCAGAGAAGCCAAGGAATCCGATGGGCCAAGTCCCAGACTCACCATGGCACAGCCAATCTGCCAACTGCATGCAACACTGTGATAATGTGAACATTTTCTTTTCCAAAAGCATGATTCACAAAAGCATTTTGCTCTACCTAAATTTTATCTATCTTGAATCTAGAATGTCTTTTTTAAATGAGGATTATTTCACAATCCTGTTTTTAAAAGGAGAAACCTTATCACCTTAGTTCAAAAATATTAATTTAATTTAGTTCTAAAGTTTTCTGAAAGAAAACCATATAAATACAGAATTATCTTCAAATACCGAGAAACTACTTCTGCTTGAGTTATCAAATTCTGCTCTGAGTATTTTGAGTTGGGATCATGAGAAGGAATTTCCTCTTTTTGATTAAGCCAATAAAAACTAGATTTTGTTACTTGATAAAGAAAATAAATCTCCCTTTGAACTTTTCAAAAGGGAGGAACCTTGGATGCAGCATTCACTTTCTGTAGAGAGAAAATAGTTTGCTGAGTGAAAAAATAAATTGCAGGAAAGAAATTACTACACCAAATTTGTTTAAATTCTTTTCAGACTCAGTGTTAAAGAACTTGTGCTGTCACAGATGCAACAATGAGTACAAGATTAGTTGCTGTTAACTAGAGCTAAATTATGCATTTTCATCTTTTATTTACACCTTTCAGTTGTTTAGACAGCCTCTGGCCTGGAATGTATGCACTGAACTGGAATATTCAGTAGCTACCAAAATAAAACCCTTGATGGACAAATGAGTGCTTGGCTCCTTCTAATGGAGGAGGCTGGAGAGTGGAGAAACTGGCAGAAAAGGTCAGTGCAAGAATACATGCACCACAAAGCCCCTCCCAAGCTACCAACTGCCAGCGGGGCTCAGAGCCCTCAGGGGTAAAGAAAGAGGAGGGAAAAGCCTGTGGCCATGACCAAAAGGAGCAGAATACCTATGAAAGCAAACCTAGTGGAAATGAAAAAAGCAATAAGGCAGTAGAAATTAGGAGGCCAAAAATAAAATACCTTGAGTTTTCAGAAAGTTCAAAAATACTAGTCCTTTGGGAAAAATGAATTCCTGGCATGCATCCAATTTCCTAATAGCATGTCTGTAATATTTGGACATTCAGCAGCAAAAACAAACAGTTCCTTGATATATAAAGGGTTTATTCTCAAGCTGTGGATTACCTAGTCCTCTTCTTTTCCCTGTGCTTCCTTCATCTTTGAGTACTTTGTCAGATAAGTGGAGATTCACAAAAATACAATAATGGAAGAGAATAGTAGGGAATAATAAAAATTATTGACCACTGTATAGCAGAAGCATTACACATGCTAAATGTATAATGCTGGATGACAACCCAGATATGACAACCCAGGCAAGCCTCCTAACAACCCAGATATGAAGGTCTCATTATATTCCATTGATAAATTCAGAATGTTAAATTTGGAACAGAAAACTAACACAAAAGTTTGCATCTATGTTCCATATTCACACCCATTTCTAATTCTGACCTCAAAGAAAGCAGTCTAACAAATTTTCTTAAAATTTTGAGACCAATTAAATGTTAGGTGCCCATCACCAGCACCTGCAGGCTGAGTTGAGTTGCTAAGCTGATGTTGCAAATTAATGATGGAGCCCAGGCTTAAACCTGTTCTGCCACCTTCTAGTCTCTTTTCCCTCACCTCACATTCCAAAGGAGAAAATTTAATCAGATAATTTATTCATTCGTTCCAACACTTCTCACTGGGAAGCTGCTATGTTCAGGTGCTGGGTGAGGGGACACAATGGGAACAGAGCACAGAGTTCCCAGCCCTTGTGGAACTTAGGACCCAGCAATCCCAAGATAATGCTGGATGGAAAAGAGACCCAAAACAAGGCAAAGGAAAGTCTGAGGATTAAAATATCTGTATTATTTCTACTTCTTTCTTCTCTCTCACTCCTTTGATCTTTGTTCTTCCTTTTCTTCGCCACCCTATTCACGGTGATTTATAATGGCAGTACTTCATCCAGTATTATTCAACGACTCAAACAGAGCCGATTGGAGCTCCTGCTTCTCATATTCGAGACTTTCTTCTATAATTAAAGGATTGGAAAAACACAGAAAACAACAGCTCTGGGGCTTTAAAGATTCTGAGAACATTGACTATCATCACAGCAGTTCTCTTAATCCCTTTAGTACACTAGTAAAACTCACTGCCAGGAATTTTCTCTATAGGGTGCTTATGGAAATATCTCCTTTTGCTTGACTTCTTTCTTTTGTTTAGCACTATACTAATATGCCTAGAGGAAGTCGGGTTCAGGTAATACCACTAGAAACAAAAGCTTGAGACAAAGGCTTCATGCAGATGTTTTAACGGGAGGTGGTCCCAGAAAGCAGAAGTGAGAGAGCAGGGAACAGGAAGTGAGAAAAGGCAAGAAAGCTGTGTGTTAATACGCTGGTTATCTTTGCAGGCAACTAGAGCTCACTCTGGCTGAGGAGGCTCTAAGGAACTGAGTGGACTATAATTTAGACTCGTCTCACCGGAGGACATTTATGTATTGATTCCCGTCCGCCTTTGGGATAGGATCGTCTCTTAGGGCATTGACTCCCCACCACTTCCAGGTTGTGCCTGTACCTGATCAGCATTCTGTGGTTTCACCAAGAGCCCTCTAAGACAGGAAAGTAGAGATACCACACCGTACACTTCATGAGGATTGCTGGTACCTCCCGCAGAACTACCCCTGTTCGTGCACTAAAATTAGGAGGGCTAATTGTATACAGGGTGCAGCCCAGTGTATAATAAGCATCTACTAGTAGTAACAATAGTGTTTTTTGAACAACAGTAATTACAGATCCTTTTAACACTATGAGATTGATATTATCATTATCACATTTTCTTCATGTAGTTATGAGGATCAGAGAAACTAGAAGTGATAGGAATGTCCTACTTCCTTGGAATTCTAGTCTGCTTCTGCCAAACAGAATTGACTCAATCAAAATATCTACATTTGCCATCAATACACCCTATATCTTGTGACTCGGGACTACTAAGCAGAATTTTTTTTAATTTTCAAATTATTTCAGATCCATGAACATCTGGCCTGATAATGCTTGAGAAAAACAATCAACAACTTATAATTTTTTTATTCTCCAATACATAAATCAGAATTATAGAGTCCAAGAGACAATTAACTGGTTCCAGTTTATCTTAAAATAGCCTCCAATATAATTCATATGGCGAATCCAGCAATAGAATGTTTATCTTTCATGCCAAAAATCCTCCATAGAAATCTGTTTCTGAAAACATTATGTGGCCACATTCCCATCTACAGATATCTCTTTCTGTTCCATGCCAGGGTACTTAATCCAGTCATTACAATAAATTGCTATTTTCTCTTGCCCTTTTTATGTAATTATTAGTGTATGTATCTGTAAGAATCTTGAGATTTTAAGAATACAGGAAAATCCTCCAGAAACAACAAAATCATTCCCATATTTCACTTCTTTGATCTTTATTTTTTCAAAAAGTAGGCAGCAAAGTACATTTCTTCTGAAATGTCACTATGCATTTAAAGAGATTTCAAATGATATTTATTTTTATCTCTTATTCTATCTGTATCCAAGTCTTACTCAGTAAATTTGTTAATATAGTGCAAACAATCAGAATTTCATTTGCTTTGCCTACTGGTAGATGTAAAAATATACTCCTGGTCATTGAAACTACAGCAGATGAATTAAACCGTTGAATGTTAGTTTATTGCAAAGAAAAGTAAAATCACAATAACATTTCTGAAAAAAGTGGAAAACATAGTCTATTGGTCTGCCAGTGTATGATAAAATTGAAAGACACAATTATTCCTGGCTCTGCGTACTAATAAAATGTATTTATCATTATTCCCAGTCATTTCATTTAAATGTTGTGATGGTATAAGATTTCCCACCAAAAAGAAATATATTTATGTTACAATTTTCAATTCTTTGAATATAATTATTACTTCCTTTTGCTTCCCTTTGATGTATTTTGCAAATCACATCAAGGCCAGAAAGCCTCCTACGGCTGCCTTTCGGTGTTTACAGAAGGGTTTACTGTGTCTCTCTCTTCATCCTTTGACATCAAAAGTTCAGTCTACAAAACCATGAGGATTATAGGGTTGCTTATCAAGAAATTATTAGTAACAAAGTTCTGTGTAAAGTCAACCAACCACGTTTGACAGATTTATACATGCCTCAAATATATTTGCTTAACTGCAGAGATGTTTTAACCAAGCAACAAAAAATAATAACTTTATTATTTTAATAATTAATTACATGTTCAAAAAATTAACCAGTTTTGATTTTAGACTAAACTAAGAAGAAAGCTATGGTTTTTTTTTTTCATAATATGTATCAAAACGTCAGATGTCAACTGAAGAATGCAGACTTGGATCTTCTGGTCTAGTTTAAATCTTCTTGGGGTAAAGAAGCCTCCAGCATTGTTGCCAAAAATCCATTGTTTTTCAAAACAAAAGCAAAAAAAAGTCATTTCTAATCATTGAAAAAACATGGATCTGAAATTTCCTTTGGGAAGCACAACCATGGGACTCTACACAGTACTCTTCATGTAATCAAAGATGTTATTCTTGAAATCACATATTCCAGCTGGAAATTATACTTTGGGAAATCATATTTCTAATATTTCCCAATAAACAAATAGAAATGGGATACATATATAGCCCCATTAGTAGAGTAAAAAGAGTCTCTACTAGTATCTTGGAGTAACTGTTTCAATAATAGATCACCCCTTATCTCTATGTTTATTTATTTATGCAAATATAATGAGTACCTACCCAGTGCCAGTTACTGTATGATGCACTGGGAATAAAGAGATGAGGATTGTAGAGACTCTGAAATGAAGAGAATTACTATCCAACAAAAAAAGTAAACAGACGAATAACATAGCAAATAGAACATGTTCTACTGAAGCTGTAGGCTAGATGTGATGAGAAACCAAAAAAGACAATAATTTAGTCTTTGACTAAGAAATTTACATTCACATGGGAAATGATTTTGGGCCAGGATTAGGGAGTGAGGGGGATGGAATCATCTAAGTCATATATACATATGTAAACCTGTAGACAAAGCCCAACTCAACTGTTCTTTTAAAGTCACAGAAATATATTGTCTCACATAGGTAAAACTTCCACACACATACAGCTGCCACATGTGTCAAGATCTAGTTAGTCAACAGATTACAAACAAGCCCCTCTTTTCACCTCTCTGCTCTACTTTCCTTTCTATACTGTACGTGATATTGAGGCAGGCTTTCCCTTCACAGTAGCACAATGGCTAGTAGAAGCTCTAGGCTTATATCTCAGCCTCTCAATAATTCCAGTGGGAAGAACTCTTCCTACTTTTCTGATAGTTCTACAAAAGCCATGAAACTCAGACTTACATCCAACCGAATCACACAATGCCCTGATACTGTGGTGAAGAGGATATGATACTCTGGTTGACCAGGCCTAGGTCACAAGTTCATTCATGGAGCCAAAATACTCATCTTCACCCAAACCACTCACAGAAAAGAAAGAGTGGGAAAGATATGGATTCCGGACAAAAATAAAGACTCAAGATGTGATGACCAGAATGAAAATGAGTAAGTGGATCTAGAGCATACCAAAAACACATGGCCACTCCAAGGGTGTTTGGGGACTGCCATAGTGCTACATAGCTAAGGTGAAGCATGTAGGTTCAAGAGACCAGGAGAGCTGGCAGCAAAGTTGGTAGCACAAGATAATGGTTATGTTACACTGTGTTGGTCAGAATATAGAATATCAGACCTCTCAAGTTATTTATGCATGTCCTTTTAAGAGCATAGAATAATCAACATATTTTCCCCAAGGTTTGAAGCCAAAGATTAAAGAAATTCCCTGCTTGCATCAAAATTATTTAAAATTCATGATTTAAACTTTAAAATTCTTACTAATTTATTTTCTAGTCCATGCAGCATCCATATTTGTTTTCACCTTTTTTTAATGTTTTAATTTCCATTGGGAAACCAACACTCCAGAAATTGACAGGACAGAGGGGCTGAGAAGAGAATGATTTTGTCCTATTGATTCTATGATTTTGCACACCAACAGCAATGGGTGTTTACTGAGCTCCTACTATGTGGTAGGCAAATTATGTACTCTTACTGAGAAGCTCTTTGGAGGCAACAGATAATCATTTAAAGTACTGCAGATGGTGTTGCAAGGTGAAGTCTCTAGAAGCAATTACTGAGACAGAGTTCAGGATGCAAGATGTTTATTAAGAGATCAATGCCTGTGAAGCAAAGAGGTAGGAAGGATGTACAAATGAGTGAGGAAGAAGTTTAGCTAAGATACAGGCCCAGTGAATCCTCAGCCAACCCAGTTGGGAGATCTGAAGCAAGAAGGGCCCTTCACAGTTCTACTGTTTCAAGCAGAACTCTCCAGGTCTTTGTGGCTCACCTCTACCAAGGGTGAGACTTGTACAGGATAGAAGAGATGTAGGGCATTTGGGAAGAGATGATTTTTCAGCTGAGGTAGATCCAAAAGGATCTGAGAGCTGAGGCTGTCTGTTCACTACCTTCTCAGCTGTAGAAAATAAAGTTCTCTCTTGAAAAAAGATCTAGGTTGCATATGGATCTTCCGTCTTCCACATCTTCCATGGATAGCAATGACATGAGCAGATTTGCAATAGGATTACTCCAGGAACTACTGGAGAGGAGGGACTGTTACAACAGCCTATGTAAGATCTGATAAGCTTTGCTGCTCCTGCTCTCCTTTTCCTTAGTTTCAGTTTTAGTACTTCAAATCAGGGGACACTGAGCACAGGAGCAAGCCGGTTGAATAGAGAAATGGTGTGCCAACTTTGTTTTCAATAGTTTTTCTCCTGCATACCCACACACCCTTTATTAAATTGCATTTTCTTTTTTTTCTTTTTCTTTTTTTTTATTTTATTGGTACTTTTTTTGTGTGTGTGTGTGGGTACCGGGAGTCAAACTCAGGACCACAAGCTTGCCAAGCAGGTGCTTATGCCGCTGAGCTATCTCACCGGCCCCGGTACATTTTAGACATACATAGTGATCACATTCATCATAGGGAGTTTGTACCTACACATGGTATATCTTGCTTCTTCTTTTTTCCCATTCCCTTCCCCTCCCTTCACCCTCTCTTCTCCTCTTTATTTACAAAAGCTTTGTTTCCATTTTTTCCTTCTTTTTTTTCTTGTCTCTTTTTTCCTTCCCTCCACCCCCATTCCCCTTCTCATTTGAACAGTTTCTTCCCATTTTTGAATATCTATTATACACTAAATTGCATTTTCATCATTTTCTGTAGTCCATCCAGCAGGATGACAAACATCACCTCATTTGGTTTGATCTCCACAGCAAATCCAGGTAAGTACATTGTAACAAAAATAAGTCGAATTCCAATGGCATGCTGCTCTCGCCTGCATGCAGGACCCCAGAACCCATCTAGTCCTCATATATACACCCTCTAAAAGTAGTCTCACAGGTACTCGAAAACCAGCCCTTCATTTCCACTCTTCCACCAGGCACCATCTCCCCCTCTTGACTATCACCCTTCCCTTGCTTTTCTCTTATTTTCACCTTTAAACTTTCAATTCCTGTATCATCAGACAGGTTTGAATAACAAAAGTAGTCAGGTTCATTATTTCCTGGCTTAAGTCCTAATTCTTTTTTTTTTTAATTTTTCATTACCACATGTTTGTTGTACATGATGTTTGCATTTATCATAAGGAATAGGTTCAAGTATTTAACATATCTTGATTCTTTATATTCCCCTTCCCCTCCCCACCCTCCTCCCTCTGTCTCTGGATCCCCTTCCCCCATTTTCATTATTTTAGTTCAAATTTGTGACATATAATGATTACATTGCCTGAGGATAGTTGGTATATGTACATAACAAATCTTAAATATTTTAGTTGCCATTTCCCTCCTATCTACCCTCAACCTCTTGGTCCCCTTCCCATTTGAGAAAATATCTACCTCCCTGTGTCCTTTTATCAGTCTTTTATTTTGCTCTTTACCTTATTTGTACTTTGGATTTCTTTTTTCTTTTTTATTTATTTATTTTGTTTTATTGGTTTTTTTTGAGACAGGGTCTCACGATGTAGTTCAGGCTGGACTTGAACTCACTATGCAGACCAGGCTGGCCTTGAACTCGCAGCAATCCTCCTGCCTCAGCCTCCCAAGTGCTGGGATTACAGGCATGTACTACCAGACCTGGCTGGATTTCTTATATGAGACAAACCATATGGTATTTAACCATGTATGTCTGATTTATTTTACTTAACATTATGTTTTCCAGGTGCATTCATTTTCCTACAAAAGCCTCAAATTTATCCTTTTTTATAGCCCAGTACTATTCCATTATGTGTAGATACCACATTTTTTTTTTACACATTCATCTGATGGTGGACATACGGGCACTTCCAAATTTCAGTTATTGGACTTGTGCTGCTATAAACATAGGTAGGCATGTATTGCTGCAATGATGTTTTTAACTCTTTTGGAAAGATATCCAGACAGGGAATAGCTGGGTCAAATGAAATTTCTATTTTTAGTTTTTTGAGAAATCTCCATACTGATTTCTGTAGTAGTTCTGCTAGTTGACATTCCCACTAGCAATGTAGAAATGTTCATTTTTTGCTGCAGCCTCACCAGCATTTGCTATTATTTGGTTTCTTGATGATTGCTGTTGTTTCTGGAGTAAGGTGAAATCTCAGTGTTTTTTTAACTTGCAATTCTCTGATGGCCAATAAAGTTGAACATTTTTTTCATGTATTTACTGGCCATTTGCATTTCTTCTTCTGAGAAGTATGTATTTATTTCAGTTGCACATTTTTTAATTCAGCCTTTCATTTTGGGGTGTCTATTATTTAAGATTTTTTTCTAGATATTAGTTCTATGACCAAGGAAGAGCTGACAAAATTTCTTTCCCATTCTGTAGGTTTTCTCTTCACTCTGTAGGTTTCTTTTGCTGTGCAGAGGCTTTTTAATTTAATATAATCTCATTTCTTGATTCTTGTTGTTATTTCTTGTGCAATTGAAGTTCCATTCAGAAAGTCCTTACCTACACTTATTATTTCAAGAGTTTTACCTGTGTTATCTTCTATTTTGATTTTAGTTTAGTACATTGTGAGAGATATGGGTCTAGCTTCAGTCTTCTGCATATAGATAGCCACTTTTCCTAGCACCATTTGCTAAAGAACTATCTCTCCTCCAGTGCATGTTTTTGGCCCCTTTATCAAAGATCAGGAGGCTGAATGTGTCTGGCGTTGTTTCTGCATCTTCTATTCTGTTCCATTAATCCTCATGTCTGGTTTTGTGCCAATGCCATGCTGTTTTTATCACTGTAGTCTTTTACTATAACTTGAAGTCCATATTGTGATGCCTCTTGCTTTGTTCTTGTTTGCAGGGTTGCTTTGGTTATCCTGGTTCTCTTCCTGCTCCATATGAATTTTAGAATAGTTTTCTCTAGCTCTATGAGGAATGCTGTAGGTATTTTGATTGGAATTATATTAAATCTATGTATCACTGTTGAAAGTATGGCCATTTTGACTACATTTGTTCTGCCTATTCAGGAAGAGGGGATAACTTTCCATCTTCTGTTGTCCTCTTGGATCTCCTCTTTCAGAGTGCTGCAGTTTTCATTGTAGTCTTTCACTTCCTTAGTTATGTTAATTCCCATTTAATTTTTCTTGATGCTATTGTGAATGCTGTAGTTTTCCTGATTTCTTTCTCAGTGACTTTGTTACTGGTGTACAGGTACATTATTGATTTTTGTGTGTTGATTTTGCATCCTGCTACACTGCTGAATTTTGTTATTAATTCTAGAAATATTTGGGTGGAATTTTTGGGTCCTCTACATAGAGGATCCTGTGATCTACAAATACTGATAATTTGACTTTTTACTTTTCTATATGTATCTATTTTATTTCTTTCTCTTGCTTGATTACTCTGACTAATGTTCCAAGTACTATGCTGAATGGGAGTGGTGATAGCGGATATCCTTGTCTTGTTCCTAGTTTTATAGGGAAAGCTTGCAGATTTTCTTCTGATATGATTTTGGTTGTTGGTATATCATAAATGGCTCTTATCAGATTGAGATAAGGTCTTTCTATACTGATTTTCTTCTGGATTTTTATCGTGAATGGGTGTTAGATTTTGTTAAAAGCTTTTTCTGCATCTATTGATATGATCTGGGTTGGAAGTTGCTTGCTTTTAGGGCTTGAAATACTTCACTCCAGACTTTCCTAGCCTTTGAAATTTGTGTTGAGAAGTCCCCTATAATCCTAATAGGTTTACCTTTATACATGATTTTTTGCTTGTCTCTGACAACTTTTAAGATTCTTTGTTTTGAACATCTGGGTTTTTGACTAAGATGTGTTGTGAGGAGCTTCTTTGTTAGTTGTTCATAGTTAGTTGGTGTTTGGTAAGCTTTGCTTACCTGTATATTGAAATTTTTCCTCATACTTGGAAAGTTTTCTATTATGATTTCTTTAAACAGATTTTTTAATTCCAAGTGTGCTGTCTTCTATTAGCTTTAGGTTGGCCTTCTTAGTGTGGTCTAGCAGCTGTTGGATGAATTTTTCTTTTCTCTTATCATTTTTAAGGCTTCTCCAAGTTGTTCATCATTATTTGCCATTTTGTCCTTGGTTTCAAAAACTTGTCTTCAGACTTCCAGGAAGATGGCAGAGTGGTAAGCAGCAGAGAAAGAGCCTCTTAGAGAGTTGCCATCCAGACACTGGAATATAGCAACGTGAGGAAGACAAGAAGGAGGGAAGTGGGTCTTCTGGACCCAGGAAGGATCTGAAGCAAGAATTGAAGACCACAGGGTAGTAAAGAGAGAAACTTCAGCAAAGAAGAAGGAGGTAGCTGAGGGAGCCTTCTCCCTGAGTCAGAACTCACTGCATGGGAGGAGCGGTTCAAACCTGCAGACACACAAAGACTGCTGGCCACCCCAGAGTCCTCCAAGCGAGAGGACTACACTGGCTGGCAGTGAGTGCTGAGGGCTCAGTCGCCCCATGGGAGACAGTAATGGGCCAGGAGCCAACTTGGAGAGGGGCCGGCTGAGCTCAGAACTTGGAGCAGCTGCCGGCTCTAACTCATGGCTCCCAGCTGGGCTCAGGTCTGCAGAATGTGCGCTGAGGGCTGCAGGCTGAACAGATCTGATCCCAGCCTCACAGCCAGAAACCAGGCTGAACTTCCAGGGAAATAAAGGTGCAGGCTCACTGAGATTAGCCACTACCCCGCCATAAAGCTACTGGTGGCTTGCTGGGGTAAATCAACACAGATCTGGACTCTGTCTCCACACATGTCTACCAGTGACAGCAGAAAGAAACCTGGAAATGGGCTTATTTTTCTCTCCCTCTCTCTTTTCTTGTTTTTATTTGTCTGTTTGTTTGTTTATTTCTCCTTCATTGTTTGATCTTGTTTTTATGAGTGTGAACGTGGTTTCCAACTTCTTTGTGGTTGTTGTTCTGCTCTTCCTTTTATTTCTCCTGCTCTCTTTCCCTCCTGCCTTCTGCACCAGTTTCCCAAAGTTTACACGATCCCCCTTTGTCCTCCAACCTTGCTTCTAATCTCTTCCTCTTCTTCTATTTCTCTATTTTCTCCCTAACACCTTTTAAATTTTCTCCCCTGAGGGTAAAATTGGCATATCAAGGACTTATTTATTGCATATAATTTTCTGGTTTGTTTTAGATTTTGTTATATAACCACAAATCTAGTTCATAGGACTAAGGGTGGCAAATTAATGGTTACCTCAGTTCATCATTTTCTAGGCTGTGGTTTATGCTATTGTTATTGCTGAGTGTACCACGTTAGCCAAAGTGACATAATTGTTCTAACCAGCTGTTCTTCCAAGACTGAGATTGCCTAAGAGTCATAGAAAATACTGTAGGGGGGCTGGTGAGATGGCTCAGCAGCTTAAGCACCTGCCTGGCAAGCGCGAAGGCCCGAGTTCGACTCCCAGATCCCACATACAAAAAAGGGGCCGGTGATATCGCTCAGCGGCACGGGCGCCTGCTGGCGCACGAGGTCCTGAGGTCGACCCCCCGGTACCCACAAAAAAAAAAAAAAAAAAGAAAATACTGTAGGCCAGTGCCAAAGAACCAGGAGCTGGGCCAAGCAGGCAGGAACTTCTCATCCCCAGCAAATTGAAGAGGTAGGATCTTGCAACAGACTCGAAACCCAAAAACCAAAACTTGTCTTCACTTTTGTTATCTCTGCAATTTACGAATTCAACACAATTTTTTATTGCTGGTATTTCAGTCTGACAACTGTTTATGGAGTTCATTTATCTTTGGTAAATTTGTCATTCATGTTTTGAACTATTTTGACCAGCTATTTCAATTTTCTATTTGTTTCTCCCATATCCACATTGGTCAGTTTGCATGATGGATCCATTATCTTTGGGGCCATTTCCTCTTTCAACTCACCAAGTTTCTTTACCTCTTCTTTAATCAATTTGTAAAGGTCTCCTATCTGGTGTTTTTGTTTGTTTGTTTGTTTGTTTGTTTGTTTTAATGTGGGTGCCTGGTGTCAACCTCAGGACCTCGTGCTTGCCAGGCAGGCACTTATGCTTCTGAGCCATCTCACCGGCCCTCCTATCTGGTGTTTACTTCCCTCTTTTTCAGTGCCCCCTGGATCTTCTTTGGGAACATTAGGAAACCAGGCTGGGGGGCTTTTGTTGCCTTGTTTTCTGATGTTTCCTTGCCTGTGCTGAGCACTGGAGAGGATGCCACTGGGATGCAGCATTCACCAGTGTTTGGAGCCCAGGGAGGGTGACAGGAAGAAGGACCCAGTATACAGAGTCTGTCCTAGGAGTCTGGTAACTGCAGCGATATTTGCTCCCTTGGGCTATTAGACACCCTCATGATGGCTGCTCCCTGCAGGAAGCAGGAGTGGGTGGTATAAACCATCTGTGGTGGGGCAGCTTCCCCTTTTCAACGATCCAGGTATGTAGTTTGATATAGATATCTAATCAATATCTAATTTTCCATTTTATGGTATGAATGCCTCCCCTTTTCGGAGTACCTGTATTTCTGGTGAGTCTTCTCTGAGTATCTCTGACATGACATCTCTTCAAGTCAGTCATGTTGGATCTGCTCCTATTTCTCTTTTGTCTCCTCCTAAGTCTCTTTCCATACTAGCCATGAAGATTCAAAGACACTATTGGGATTCCCTAGGCTAAGATCTCTTTTAATATACAAACACCTTGAACCCCTTATCACTAGGAAAACAACATACCCAGATCGACACAACTGGCTTACGAGGTTGTTCCTGAGTGTAGCTCCTACCTTGTACCCTTGAAAAAGCTGGTCTGGGAGACATCACTGATGGCTGCATATAAATTGACATTCCCTGATTTGATAATAATAGAACAATCTTTAGGCCCACTTAGAAGTGATATTAGGCAGGAAATAGGTCAGTTCACTGCAGTACTAGAAACTCTTTCTCCCAAAATAATCTTTGCCAGTGGCCAGGTATGGTGGCACACACCTATAATCCCAGCACTTGGGTGGCTGAGGCAGGAGGATCGCTGCAAGTTCAAGGCCAGCTTGAACTGTATTCACTTTCTGTATTGTATTAGCCACAGTTCTCCAGAGAAACAGAACTGACAGGATATGTGTAGATGGAGAAAGGGCAGAAGTAGACAGGAACAGAGAGATAGAGGAAAAGTGAGGGAGTTATTTTAAGGAATTGACTCACGTGATTGTGGAGGCTGACAAATCCAAAATCAGTAGGATAGGTCAATAGTCTGAAGAGCCAGAGAGTTGCATTTAGAGCCCAAGACAGTCTATACCAGATCAAATATCAGGGTACCATGGCTTAGCCCAAGGAACATAAAATTAAGCATCACAACTATTAAGATGTAAAAAATACCATACTATACAGTGCACTCCTACTTTGTACATTAATTTGCATATAATAGAGAGTTTATATAAAAGTTACCATGTTGTTCTCATACAAACTTTTCTTTGCTTTGTTTTGAGGTTTATGGCCTATTAAGAGTTGTTGAATACAGGGAACAGAACCTGGTTCTAGTTGTCCTAATCAGAAAATAATTTATTGAAATTAAGAGAAGTGATCACAAAATCAACAAAAAATTGGAAGACAAAACTTAGTAAAATGAAAAGAACCAAGGTAACTGAAGAGGTTAGACAACTTGGGTCTTTTTGGCTTCTATGGTGTAAGATAACAACAACCTACAGTCAGTAAGACTCACAGCATGGTGGATTCCCAGATGATAAGGACAGTGTTTGGGTTGCCATAGTAAAAGAGTAAATATACCCGATACTTGAAGCCAGAAGCACCAGATCTTCAACAGTTTATTCTTTTTTTTTTTTTTTTGTGGGTACCAGGGCGTCGACCTCAGGACTTCGCGCGCCAACAGGCACCCGTGCCGCTGAGCGATATCACTGGCCCCTTTTTTGTATGTGGGATCCGGGAGTCAAACTCGGGTCCTCGCGCTTGCAAGGCAGGCACTTACGCCGCTGAGCCATCTCACTGGCCCAACAGTTTATTCTTGATTTGTGTGTATCTTCTTTTCTGGAAAAAAATTCTGTGGAGAGCATGGAGATTGCAAAAGGATTCCAGTTGGGAGGCTGTGAATCACTGTCTGGCTTTCACACCATTTTCTTTATTCCTACCATGAATCTTGGCAATCCTCAGGCATGAAAATCCATGCAAGAAGTATAGGTAGCTTTTGGACAACACCTTTAAAAGAACTAACTTATGATCAAATACAAATGATCTGCCACTCATCTCAAAGAAATTCAAGTAATATTCAACATAACGCTAGATATAGAGGTTGGTCTTTAAGAGAAGTCATTCATTCAATAGATATTTTTGAACACCTACTGTATGCCAGGCACTGTTCCACGTATTGGAAATACAGAGGTGAAAATAGACAGATCTCCTTCTTCTACTGAGATTTATGTTCTAGTAAAGGAAGACAGACCATAAACAAATAAATAAGCAATAAACCTGCCCAGCGACACTCAGGGATATGCAAAAAGAAAGCAGGTGAAAGTGACAGAAAAGCAAAAGAAAATGCTATTGTACATAAAATGGTAGGAACAAGGTCTTTGAGAAGATGACATTTGAATAGACACTAAATAACGTAACATCTTTATGTATAACTGAAGGAAGAGCATTCCAGAGAGTAGATTTTACAAGTACATGGGCCCTGGGGTAAAAAATGCACTTGGCATGTTTGAGAAATAGCTAGCGAGTATGTGTGACTAGAGAATAATGAAGCACAGAGAAAGTGGGATAAGATGAGGTTGGCGAGACAGCAGGGACCACGTCTTGTAGCACCTAGTAGGTTATGTTCCAAGGCAATGAAGTTTGGTCTTATTCAAAGGAGGTGGGCATTTGTTAGAGAATATTTAGCAGATGAGTGATGGGATCTAACTTATATTGTTGAAGGGTTACTTTGGCTGCTATATTAAGAAAAAAAATTCTAGGATGAGGGAAGGAATATAGAGTGTAATTACAGTGGTCCCAGTGACAAAAGATGAGGCTTGATCTAGGCTCTTAGCGGTAGAGGTAATGGAAAGTGGTCAGCTATGGGTGTGTTTTGAAGTTGGAGCCAACAGGCTTTACTGATAAGATGTGGGATGTGAAACAAAGAGAATAAACAATGATGACTTCCAAGTTTTTGACCAGAGAAACAGTAATGACACAGTTACCACCAACTGAATTGGGGAAGACTGGAAGGTGACAAGATTTAGATAGAAACGTTTAGTATAGGGCATCCTAAATTTGAGATGTCTCTTAGACATCCAAGGGGAGATGGTGAGAGGTAATAGAGATGAAAGGGATTCAGCAAAGAAAATGGGGACAGGGTAGCCAGACAGGTGGGCAGAGAAGCAAGAGGTTGTGGTGTGCTGAGTGGCAAGAGATGAAAGGTTTTCCAGGAGGAGGAGGGATGAACTGTGTCAGGTAAGCTGAGAACCAAAGAAGATGAGGATTTGTCAAGTGAGATGATGAGGACCATGCAGACGACACTACTAATCTCAGCAGTACAGTTTCAAAGACAGAGGCCTGACTGAACTCGATTCTAGTGAGAGTGGGAGGCAAAGGAGTAGAGAAAATAATAGACATGTTTTTGAGAAATTGTCTCTCAACGGAAGCACAGAAATGGGAAAATAGTTTTTAAAAGGTCTGTAGATGAAAGTAGATAAGTTAATTAATTTACTGGTGGGAATATGTGGATATTCCCTTCCAAGTCCTTCTATTTTCTCAGTAAAAAAAAAAAAAAAAAAAGTAAGATCTTAGTGGAGATAGGAGGAGATGTTGAAATTTGAGAAAAGAACAAAGTACATATGGCAAAAATACTACCCAACATTCATTCTCCTTTTCTCCCATGGTAAGAGAACTCTTATTTCTAATAGGGGCCCTACTACCCAGATGAAAGATTATATTTGCCATCCTCCCTTGCAATTAGTCAAGTGCGAACAATTAACTAAATTCTGGCAAATGGGAAGTATGCAGAAATGTTGTGAGACCACCAGGAAGAGTCCTTCAAGGGGAATGCCTCAGCTTAGAGGTGCCTCGTTTGTTGATTGCGTTTCTTCTCTCTGCTTCTGGGAACTCAGATGTCGTGATTGACACTCCAGCACCCGTGTTAGTTGCCTACAGGACGGAAAACATGTGCTAAGCATGGCAGAGCAAAAATGAAGGTTCTTGGATACCTAAGGACTTTGTGGAACTGCCAGAGAAGCCATGCTCTACCTTCTGTGCTTTATGTGGAACATCTATGAACAGGTTTCTGTCACATGCAGTTGAATTTAATATCAGCTCTATAGGGTCTGAAATAGTCACATGGAAATACAGGACAGGGTTGAAAGGGGTGATGCTGTAAGCTTTCCAACCTAATTAGGACTTCGTAATCATATATTTAGAGTGATTTTAATAAGCATACTTCAGTTTTTCTTAGTTGCTCAAATGCTGGAAGCAAGCTTTACCAGGGTTGGAGTTTTTCATTGAAAAATGAAAGCAGGCCTTTGATTCAGAAAGGGATGACAGAGTTAAAAATACATGCAGCAGGCAGGCCTGTTGGCGCACACCCATAATTTCAGCACTCTGGGAGCCTGGGGGAGGAGGATCACAATTTCAAGCCCAGTCTGGGCAATTTAGCAACTTAGCAACTTAGCAAGATGTCTCTAAAATTCAAAAAGGGCTGGGGATGTAGCTCAGTGCAAACAACTTCAGTTCAATCCCTAGAACCTTAAAAAAAAACAGGAATGCTTGCAGCAAAGTGTTGTGTTGATGGAAAGTTGGATCTAAATGAAGTAGCAATAGAAGTTAAGACATGCTGGTGCTAAGGGCTAACAGACGGTGAAATACGTGAGCACCCTAAGTTGAAGGTAGTGATAGGGCCGAAGAATTGAAATGAGCATGGTATGACTGAAATTGAGATTATAGAGGAGTGTAATTATAGCTGATACTGCTGAGGAAGGGTGCAGAGAGCAAGATCAAAGAATTGAGGACACTAAGGTCACACTGAATCCTATGAGTTGGCTCTTGGTCTGGATTAGGTTCCCTTTAAAGACTGACATCTAATTCAGTCACATGAAAATTTTCCTGGGGTTTTTAACTTGTTTTTATTTTTTGAGATATTTGGTTAAGTAGATTATTCTTATCACAGTCCAATCATAATCTTCACCTTTGTGCTAGTACAGAGCCCACCTTTTTGGCATGAAGTGATTGTGAGGTTATTATGATCAGTCACTATTAAAAAGTCCCCTGTGCAAGAGGTAAAGGCACATATTAATACTTTTCTGTTTGTTTTACATTTTTGTAAATTAGTGGTCTGAGGCAAAAGATGAATAACTTCCTCAAGGACATATATGTGTAAAGCCGATGACTTCAGTGGCTTGCTAAGTGTATAAATCTGGCTTTCAAAGTGAATGCTCCATTAGAGTAACTTATAAAATAGAAGACCTCATTTTATACTAATTTTGTTACACAGAACAAAATTTCACCACCTACTCTGAAACAAAAGAAATGAAGAGGACTTCCGGGAAGATGGCAGAGTGGTGAACAGCAGAGAAAGAGCCTCTCTGAGGTTTGGTGTCCAGACGCTGGAATATAGCAACATGAGGAAGAGAAGAAGGAGAGAATTGGGTCTCTGGGACCCATGAAGGCTCTTAAGTAAGAATTGAAGCCCACAGGGAGAGTGAAGAGAGAGACTTCAGTGAAGAAGGAGGTGGCAAGCAGCTCTTTCTCCCTGAACCCTGACTTACTGAGTGGGAAAGGTGGCCCAATCCTGCAGACACATGTTGACTACTGGGAACCCCCAAGGCCTCCACAGAAAAATGCACCAGTGTAACGAAGCAGTGGACATAGTACACTGCAGTGGCTAGTGAGTAATTCGGGTTCCCCCAAATCTCCCAGGAAAGAGTGATTGGCAAGTAGCCATCTTGGAGAGGGGCCAAATAAGCTCAAAACTCGAACAGCTGTGAACTGGCTCCATCTAGCAGCTGCCAGTGTCAAGGTGAGGCTGCTGAGTTCAAGTTGGCAGGTGGGCAAGAAGCCAAGTTCAAGCCAGCAGGGAGCCAAGTTCTAGATGGCAGGAGGTACACAGAGTGTTGCAGGCAAAAAAAAAAAAAAATTGGGTTCCAGCTGCACAACCTGAACTTCAGTGTAACTAAAGGTGTAGGCTAGGATTATCCACTACCCAGCCATAAAGCTACCACTGGCTTGCTGGGATTAATCAACATGATTTGTTCTCTGCCCACTTCATCTACTAGTTACAGCAGAGACATACCTTGAAGTGGACATTTTTTTTTTCTTATTTTCTTCTTTTCTCTTTTTTTCTTTTCTTGTTTATGCTTTTGTTTTGTTTTTTCTTGATTGTTTGCTCTTATTTTTATGAGTGTGAACAGGTTTCTAGTTTTTTGTTCTTGTTGTTCTGTTCTTGCTTTTATTTCTTCCTTCTCTCTTTCCCTCCTGTCTTTTTCACCAATTTTCCAAAATTTGTGTCAACTTCTTTTGTTCTCCAGCCTAGCTTTTCATACCTCCTCTCCTCCTCCTCCTCTTCCTCCTCCCCCTCTTCCTTCTTCTTCTTCTCTATTTTTCCCACTAACCCTTTTAAATTTTCTCCCTAGAGGAAAATCACCACCCTGAGGGTTTACATACTATATAAAATGCTCTGGATTGTTTAAGATTTTGTCCTACAACTACAAATCTAGTTTATACAGTTAAGGGTGGAAAATTAGTAGTCACCACAGTTTGTCATTTTCTTAGGCTGTGTTTGATGCTATTGTTATTGCTGATTATACTACTTTAGCCAAGATGACATAATTGTTCCAACCAGCTGTTCTTCTTGGTATACCAAGACTGAGATTGCCCAAGGGTCATAAAAACTACTATAGGCCAGTGGCAAAGAAACAGGAGCTAGGCAAATAGGTACCAACTTCTCATTCCCAATAAATTAAAGAGGTAGGATCTTGCAACAACTCAAAATCCAAAAGCCAGCTACAGCTGGAAGACATCTTTGAGAAGTAGTCATTTCCTAAGAGTTCTAAATATGAGCAATAAGCATATTTACAAGAAATTTACAATAAGCATAAGCAATTTACAAGCACCAACCCAGGAATTAATCTAAAAAAAAAAAAAGACAGAGAGAAAGAAATTAAATGAGAAGACACTTAAACAAGATGCAACCCCAGACTTCCAGCTCACCAAAGCCAAACCCAGGGGGCAATGAGGTGGAACAATTTCAAAGCCATCAACCTGGACTCTCTGAGACAGTGACAATGGAAATAACAAGGCAGATCAATGAGGTGCCTGAAAAAATCTAATCAAAAATAATTTCTCAGATAACTGCAGAGATGGTGACTATAATGAAAGACATGCTTAGTGACTTTAGAGCAGATAGATTACAAAGATAAAGGCACTTAGGAAAATGATGTAAACCATGAAAGCCCAACATGGGAAAGAAATGGAATCCATGAAACAGATTCAACAGCTATCCAGGAGACTAAAATTTCCATTGAAAGTATGTGCAACCAAATGAGCCAATGTGAGCACAGAATATCAGATATAGAAGACAGGATTGTGGTTAGCGATCATGAAAAGAAAGATTTCTTAAGAATAGCAAGGGAGGGCTGGTGAGATAGCTCAGAGGCATGAGCACCTGCCTGGCAAGCGCGAGGTCCTGAGTTCAAATTCCAGTACCCACATACGAAAAAAGGGCCAGTGATATCGCTCAGCAGCACAGGCACCTGCTGGTGCACGAGGTCCTGAGTTCGACCCCTGGTACCCACAAAAAAAAAAAAAAAAGAATAGCAAGGGACCATGAAAAATCAATCCAATAGCTGCTAGATGATGCAAAGAAGAGCAATATAATATTGATCAGAGTCAATGAAAAGGCAGGAAATAGCATAAACTATGTTAAAAAAAAAAAAAAAAAAAACCTGTTCACAGAACTAAAGGTAAAAACTTCCCAAGCAGGGAAAAATAATTTGACATACAGATTGCCACATCCAGTGCAGCTCTTGAAATTCCAGAGGAAGGATGGTGGAGAATGAAGAAATGAAGACGAGAGTCAAGATGTAGAAAGCTGAGGTCAGGTGGAGCCCCCTCTCCAGATGGGAGGAAGGACTGCATTCACTTATATAATCAGCATAAGAGGCTGTTTTCAGAGAATTTTAAGGGGAGGGTAAGATCCAGAACAGGAAAAACATCTCATCTTCAACAAAACATCATGCCTGGTGGTTACATGGGGAACAAGAGAAGAGTTGTCTGTACTACCTCAGGGGAAGGCTAAGTCACTTTTTGCATCAGCTCCCTGAGCTGCATACACATCTCCTGGGGCCCTGCCAAACTCATGAGAAGCAGTGGCCTTGTCCTAGATACCCGAGATACAGACAGCTTTGCTCCCAAAAACAGATAAGTGAGGCATATAGAACTCCAATTAGCCATGGTAAGAAAATATCTACACCAAGGCATATAATAGTCAAGATCCCAGAAATTCAACACAAGGACAGAATATAAAAAGCTGTTAGAGAAAAGAAACAAATCATCAGTTCCTATAAAGGAAAGCCCATCAGAATCACAGCAGACTTCTCAACACAAATCCTCACATCAAAGAGATCTTGGAGTGAAGTATTTCAAGCCCTAAAAGAAAACAACCTCCAACCCAGATTATGTACCCCCACAAAACTATCTTTCAATATTGATGGAGAAAGAAGATACTTCCATGACAAAGAACACCTGAAGAAATTCATGACCACAAACCAGCACACCAAAATATTCTGAAAGAAGTTCTAGAAAGAGATAAAAAGGACTACAACTCCATGAACCTGAACAAAATGAATCCACCAGACAAGGCAAGCAATTAAACAGAGGGGAAAAAAAGGGGAACCAACAAAAGGAAAATAACATGACAAAGATAAATCAATACATATCAGTAATTACCATCAACGTTAATGGTCTCAATTCACCAATCAAAAGAAACAGATTGGCAGAATGGATCAAGAAGCAAGATTCAACAATATGTTGCATGCAAGAAACACATTTAATTCAAAAAGAAATTCACATACTGAAAGTCAAAGGATGGAAAACAATAGTCCATCTGACAGGAACCTGGGAAAAAGCATGGGTAACAATTCTATTTGCAGACAAAGTGGATTTCAAACTAAGACTGATTAAAAGAGACAAAGAAGGTCACTACATCCTTGTAAATGGAACCATCCAAGAGGAAGAGATAACAATCATAAATACATATGCACCAAATACTGGTGCACACGACTACATATAACAAATATTAACAGACATGAAATTAAAATAAACACTAAAACAATTATAATGGGTGACCTCAATTCCCCACTGTTTCAAATATACCAATTAACTAGACAAAAAGTCAACAATGAAATATCAGAAATAAATCAAACTTTTGAACAAATGTACTCAGTAGGTGTCTACAGAGTGTTCCATACCACAGCATCAGAATACACATTCTTCTCAGCTGCATACAGGACATTCTCCAAAAGAGACCACATACTAGCTCACAGAACATGCTTAAGTAAATGCAAAGGAACTGAAATCATTCCATGCAAGTTATCATACCATAGTGCAATGAAATTGTAAATCAATGGCAAAAGAAACCTCCAGAATTTTATAAACACATGGAAATTAAATAACTCCCTCTCAAACAAACAATGGGTCACAGGTGACATTAAAGAAGAAATTACACAGTTTCTAAAATTAAATGATATGCCAATACAACATACCAGAACTTATGGGATGCAATGAATCCAGTCCTATATAGGAAGTTTATAGCAGTAAATTCTCATATCAGAAATACAGAGTGAGCTCAAAAAAAAAGCAACCTAATGTTGAACCTCAAGTTTCTAGAAAAAGAAGAGCAAGTCAAGCACAATACTCATAAAAGAGAGGAAATTATAAAGATCAAAGCAGAAATTAATGCAATGGAGCCTAAGAAAACAAAGAATCAATGAATTGAAGAGTTGGTTCTTTCAAAGATTAAATAAAATTGACAAACCCTCAGCCAATCTTACCAAAAAAAGGAAAAAAAAAAAGACTCAAATCCATGCAATTAGGAATGAAAAGGGTGACATCACCACAGATCCTACAGAAATCCAGAAGATCAATGCCTACTTCAAGAAACTGTATTCTAATAAAATGGAAAACACGAAACAAATCAACAGATTCCTGGATACATATGAATTACCAAAGCTGAATCAAGACAATATATAAATTCTAAAAACCAATATCAGTCAATAAAATTGAAGATGTAATTAAAAACCTCCCAGCAAAGAAAAGCCTAGGCTCTGATGGATTCATTGCTGAATTCTACAAGAAATTTAGAGAAGACATAAGACTGCTACTTCTCAAACTATTTAATGAAGTTGAAAGGGAAGCAACACTCCCAAATTCATTCCTGGTAGCAAGCATTATCCTGATACCAAAATCAGAGAAGGATCCAGCCAAAAAACAAAACTACAGGCCAATCTCCCAAAAAACATAGGTGCAAAATTCCTCACTAAGATACTGACAAACAGAATGCATCAAATCATCAATAAGATTATACACCATGACCAAGTAGAATTCACCCCAGGGATGCAAGGATGGTTCAAAATATTCAAATCAATAAATGTAATACACCATTTTAACAGAGCCAAGGACCAAGACCATATGATCATCTCAATAGATGCAGGAAAAGCATTTGAATATTCCAACACCCATTCATAATAAAAACCCTACAGAAAACTGGAATAGATGGTCTTTATCTCAATCTGATAAATGCCATCTATGACAAACAAACAGCTAACATCATGATAAATGGAAAAAAATTGAAAGCTTTCACTCTAAAATCAGGAACAAGACAAGAATTTCCACTGTCACCACTCATTCAATATAGTTCTGGGAACACTAGCCAGAGCAATTAGACAAGAGAAAGAAATAAAAGGAATAAGGACAGGAAAGGAAGAAGTTAAATTATCATTATTTGCTAATGACATGATACTCTACATAGAAAACCCCAAAAATTCTACCAAAAGACTTCTAGATTTAATAACCAAATTTAGTAGCGTAGCTGGATACAAAGTGAACACTCAAAAATTAATAGCATTTCTGTGCACAAAAAAAAAAAAAGCCACTAAAAGAGAACTCTGGGAAACAACAACTTTCACAATAGCATCCAAAAAAAAAAAAAAGCAAAGAAAAAAGAAATGTCTAGGAATCAATCTAACGGAAGAAGTAAAAGATCTTTTCATTGAAAATTACAATACCCTAAAAAAGGAGACCAAAAATTATATCAGAAAATGGAAGATATCCCTTGTTCTTGGGTGGGAAGAACCAATATAGTGAAAATGTGCATACTTCCAAAATTGTTATACAGATTTAATGCAATCTCAATCAAAATTTCAACAGCATATCTCACAGAATTAGAGAAAACAATGCTAAAATTCATTTGGAACCAGAAGAGACCTAGAATAGCAAAGGCAATTCTGGGCAACAAAGGCAAGTCAGGGAGCATTCCAATCCCTGATTTAAATTATACTACAAAGCTGCTGTGATGAAAACAACATGTTACTGGCAAAAAACAGACCTGAGGATCAGTGGAACAGATTAGAAGATGCAGTATCAACTCCAGACATGCTCAACCACTTTATCTTTGAGAAAGGAGCCAGACAGCTACACTAAAAGAAAGATAGCCTCCTTAATAAATGGTGCTGGAAAAACTGGTTTTACACATGCCAAGGATTAAAACTAGACCCATATCTTTCACCATGCAGTAAACTAAAATTAAAAAGGATCAAAGATCTAAATATTAAAACAGAAACACTAGGGCCAGTGATATGGCTCAGTGGCATAAGTGCCTGCATGGCAAGCGTGAGGTCCTGAGTTCTACTCCTGGTACCCACATTAAAAAAAAAAAAACAGAAACACTAAATCTGCTGAAAGAATAGGTAGAATACTTGAAGACATTGGTGTAGGAAAAGACTTTATAAACAAAAACCCAATTGCACTGGAAGTATCACAAAAAATCAACAACTGGGATCTCATCTCATTAAAAAGCTTTTGCACAGCAAAAGAAACCACCAATTGAGTGAAGAGACAACCCACAGTGTAGGAAAAAATTCTTGCCAGCTATTCCTCAGACAAAGGACTAATATCTAGAATATATAAGGAAATAAAAAAGATCAGATTTCCAAATTTAAAGACACAATCCAAAAATGGGCTTCTGAAATGAATGCTCACTTCTCAGGTAAAGAAATAGAAGTGGCAAATAAATATATGAGAAAATGTTCAACATCACTGGTTGTTCAAGAGATGCAGATTAAAACAATGCTGAGGTTCTACCTCACTCGAGGAAAAAAATGGCTATTATCAAGAAATCAAATAATAACAAATGCTGATGGGGCTGTGGGGAAAAGGAACCCTTCTCCACTGTTGGTGGGAGTGGAAACTGTTGTACCCACTGTGGAAATCAGTGTGGAGAATCCTCAAAACTAGGACTAGGGGTTCCAATTGACCCAGCTATTCACCTTCTTGGTATCTTCCCAAAAGAATTAAAAGCATCATACCACAACAATATATGCACACCCATGTTTATAGTGGCACAGTTTGTAAGAGCTAAATATTGGAAACACCAAAAATGTCCATCGGTGTCCATCAATGGATGAATGGATAAAGAAGATGTGGGTTTTCTTAATACAATGAAGTAGTACTCTGCCATAAAGAAGGATATGCTTGAGACATTTCTAGCTAAATGGATGTACCTTGAGGCCATACTCTTAAGTGAAATAAATTGGACATACTTGTTCAAATATCACATGGTTTCTATGGCGTGAGAAACCAAAAGTGTAAATAAGAACCAAAATGTATAACAGATATTGGGAAATGTGAAGAAAACGTTCACATAAGAAGGGAAGTAGGGAGGGGGGAGGGGGAAAAGAAAGAAGGGAAAAGATAAAAAAGAATAGGAAAAAATGGAAACAAAGCTTTTGTAAAGAATGGAGGGAAAGAGGTTGAAGGGAGGGTAGGGAAATGGGAAAAAAGGAAGAAGCAAAATATATCATGTACAGGTACAAATTCCCTGTGATGAGTGTTATCATTATGTGTATCTAAAATGTACCAGTAAAATAAAAATTAAAAAAAAAAGAATTAAAGTCTCCCTCACATTAGCATGGGGCAAGCTCCTTAATCTTTTTAAATACTTAAGAAAACCTAGAAGTGTTCCTTCAAATTTGAATCCAAATCAAAATCTAACCCACGAATTTGATATTATACACTGGGATGTTTGTTTAACAGTGTAATTTGTGGGCCCCCAAGATAGCAAGCATAAATATAAGCCGTTTTGATCAAGGTAACAGCAGGAGCCTGGACCCTGCATACTTGGCATTCCACTTATCCTTGTGTGGAGGCAATTGAGGACAGGACATAGTTTGAAAATAGTGACCAAGTTCAAGCCCTACTTTGAATAATGATCTGCCTGACCCAAGTCTACCCATTCAGCTTATAGCATGGCTAAGACCTAAACTAAAATGTATTTGTTAAATGCCCTCATACTTATATTAAGGTGTTCATTATAGCAAATATTCATTTATTTGCTTGTTTGGGTATTAATGTGTGTTTAATACCAAAAAAGAAATTTAAAAAAAGAGACAAGGACAGTGAAGAAAGACAGAAAGATATAAATTCTCACTGTTGTGAACTCCTTTTCATAATTGTTATCTTCCTCCTTGCAGAAATCTCTAAGAAACATAAAGTATTTTAAAAGGAAGTCCAACTACAATTATGAGAGTTAGATTCTGAAAAAAAGATCTTTGAAAATAGATTAGATTTGCCCTTTTTTTTTCATGTAAACATAACTTAGTTAACAGAACCAAGTTTAGTGGTTGGTGCAAAGGCCTCAAGTCACTGAGTAGTAGAGGTTGTTAAATCTTAGAGTAAATAAGAATTGTAGATTTAGCATATCAATAATTCATTTCAGAAAATTAAAAATAGATACCTTATTATATAATGTTCATAGGAAATAAGCAAGTTGATAGCATGTCAAGAAAATAAAGACTATTTATTTTGTGAAATGTTGAAATGTTAATTCCTTACTATCTTACAATCTTTTTGACTCATACTATTTATATACCTGTGACTTAGAAACTCAATGAGGTGTTGAAATTGCTGGCAATGGTGTTTGGCTTCACAGTGTAATTACTATATTATTTTTTATATCTTCAAAATAGTTTTGGAGATGGTAGCAAGTCAGCTTTACTGTATGTGAAAGCCACTGAGAGTTAGATAAAAAGCTCTGAGTGCTTCTAAAACTACAAAAGAAGAGCAAACTAAAAGATAGATTACAAGAGGTAGGGAGATACTTCTCAAATGGGAAGGAGCCCAGGGGATGGTGGAGGGAGAGAAGGGAAGGAAAGAGGTTTTAAAAAGGAATTAAGGGGGCCAGGGATATAGCTCAGCAGCACAGCATCTGCCTGGCAAGTGCAAGGTCCTGAGTTCAATTCCCGTCACAAAAAAAGAAAAAAAAAAGGAATTAAGATGTATTCACACACATATACCAACTCCACACAAGGAATGTAAACAGATTATATACTGGAAACATGTACTAATAAAAATAAAATAAAATATTAAAAAACATTTATGGGGAGGTGTCCTACTATGAGCAATCATCCAAAGAAAACGGACAAACAAAACAATCAGAGGTTTTAGAAATATTTAATAATGGTCTTCTAGTTGCAGGCTTGAGAATTCATTTCCAAATTGATTAATCAATATGTTATGACTTCAAAATTGTGCCTTACATTATTAAAATGCTAAGACCAGCTAAATCTGGCCTGCACCTCTTTTTCCTACCTTAACTTCCAGGAGTCCTAAACAAAAATCTTCCACGTCACTCAGATTTGACTACTCCCTGAGGCTCCACATTCCTGGGCTTCTAGGGAAACTCACCTTGGCTCCTGTTAGGTCCCTTCTGGATTGTCAGTGAGTTCAACTGTGAATCCTCCTTCTGCTTCAGCCAATATAAGTTCATTCACTTCTTCTATGTTTTTCCCAACCATTTCACCAGGAAATTAATATCCGTATCTGCTTTGACACTTACAACTTCTCTGTGGCTTGTACTCAGTGGTGTAAGATGGGCTAAATCAGAGATGAGTATCATAGCAGTCTGGATCTGTTGCTATAAGAACAGTAACAAGACTACTAAGAACATCTCTTTCCTCTGCGGATTCTAACACAATTAAGAAAAGACACGGGAGTTAGGCAGGAGTCCAAATGTCAGTGTTACTGCTAGCAAAGCAGGATTAGGTAGTATTTCTTGAACCCAAGGATGAAATTAAGCTTCCTATTACCTCCCCCAGAGCTATGTGAATTAAACCACCAGTGCTGGGGCCAAGGAACTGCTTGGTTTTTGTTTTGTTTTGTTTTGTTTTGTTTTGTTTGTGGGTACCGGGGGGTCGACCTCAGGACCTCGCACGCCAGCAGGTGCCCGTGCCGCTGAGCGATATCACCGGCCCCTTTTTTGTATGTGGGTTCCGGGAGTCAAACTCGGGCCCTCGCGCTTGCCGGGCAGGCGCTTAAACCGCTGAGCCATCTCACCGGCCTGAACTGCTTGGTTTTATAATCTCACAAAATAGTAAGAGAAAGGGACCTAAAAAGTACATCTCGGGCCGGTGAGATGGCTCAGCGGCGTAAGCGCCTGCCTGGCAAGCGCGAGGGCCCGAGTTCGACTCCTGGATCCCACATACGAAAAAAGGGCCGGTGATATCGCTCAGTGGCACGGGCGCCTGCTGGCGCGCGAGGTCCTGAGGTCGACCCCCCGGTTCCCACAAAAATAAATAAATAAATAAAAAATAAAAAGTACATCTCTTAGACTCAGCTACACCTGCCCAGGAACATTTTTGTTGGTGAAGGTAGAACAAGGACAATGAAAAGTGGGGTAAAGGTCCTTATGAAAGGGTAGAAATCTCTAATTTATGATCCTATACTATCACAAAATGAATAAGAAAGTAATAGGCTGACAGGGGCTTGCATTTTTTATCTCTAGTTTTCAAGGCTTATTATTTTTCAGCTAGATCTTATTTTCAGGGTAATCTACTTAGATAAATTATCACATAAAACTAACCATCATAGCAACTGATCAATATTTCTCTTTCTTCTCTCCTAAAACTCTATAAAAATCTTTAGCTGAACAGGCTCACCTCTCTCTCTCTCTCTCTCTCTCTCTCTCCCTCTCTCTCTCTCTCTTGCTCTCTCTCTTTCTTTCTCCCACTCTCCTCTCTTTCCATCCTTCCCTCTATTTCTCTGTCTCTCTCTCCTCCATTCTGGCTCTGCCCTCTGAATCTACATTTTACTTCAAGAAGCAACTGTATATGGTTTCTCTCTTATTTCATCAAATATAATTTTACAGGATTTTTTTATATTTCTGACATAGAGATAAACATAATATAATTGACTGACCAAGCTCACAAAGCTAACTAGTTTGACAGATCTAAACCTTGAACTTCTTTTATATTCTGACTCCCATTTCCCTACCTCCACCACTGTGAACACAGCAATGGCTCCAAGACCATTCTCTAAGATGGGATATAACCCCAAATACCTTAGCATCTTTATAGTAAGTGATTTACCCTCTTGCCAAATAATTTGTCTTTCTAAAGTGGTGCTGAAGCACATGCCATTTATCTAGTTCCAACAAAAATACCTTTAAAATATTTTCACTGAAACAACATTAGGAATATGGTATATGACATACTTATTTTTCTATTTAAATCTTGTTCAAATCATTAAGTGCACCTACCTACCTAGCTGTCTGGGTATGTGCTTAGGAAACCTGAGGACTGGGGTGGAGTAGTTAAAGTCAAGAGCCCTGTGTCATAGGTAGGATAATGAACCCTGGAAGATATCCACATCCTAATCCCTAGAATCTCTGAATATGTCATCTAACATGGCAACAGGATTTGCAACTGTGATTAAGCTAAGAATCTTGAAATGGGGCAATTATCCGGGACTATCTGGGTTGGCACAATGCAATCACAAGGGTCCTTACAAGTGAAAGAGGGGAGAGAAGGGTCCCTGTCACAGTGACACAGTGTGAGAATAACTCACCAAGCCATTGCTGGCTTGGAAGATGAAAGAGGCCCTGGAGCAAGCACTGCAGGTAGCCTCTGGATCATGGAAAAAGCAAGGAAATGGAATCTCTTCTGTATCCCAGAAGACATGCAGCCTGCCATCTGCCTGACTTCCACCCACTGATATTTATTTCAGACTTCTGGCTTCCAGGAACATAAGATAATGAATTTGTGTTGTTTTAAGCTACCAAGTTTGTGATAATTTGTTACGATAGCAATAGGAAACTAGTAGAAGTTCTCTGTGGTTCAAAGATACAACAACTGAGAAGGCCCCCTATGGCATTTGCTTCAACATCTGCCAATGAACTTTGGCTGCCTTTTCAACTGGAATAATTCAGGTTCTATTTGTTTCTACCATTCTAAATAGCTAATCACTTTAGATAGAGGGGCAAGCATTCAAATGGTAGGGACACCAAACAATATAAATGAGAGAATTGGATGGAAGTGAAAAAGTGGGGATTGGTGAAGACTGAGGCAAAGGAGAATTAAGGCACCATCTAAAGCAGTGCTGCCCAAGAGGACTTTCTGCAGTGATGGGAATGCTCTGTATCCGTACTGCTCCCAGTACAGTAGCCACCAGCCACATGTGGCTTCGGAGGACTTAAAAAGCATGGCGTAATTGAGAATCTGAACTTTTAATTATATTTGATGTTAATTTAAATGTAATTTTAAAATGCCCACAGATGGTTAGTGACTACCCACTTGGACAGTACAAGTCTAAAGAGTACAGAAATAAAGGCCTCCACCATTATAGCCAAAACTTTTTATTTTTCAAGAGGAAACAAAAAATTTATATTCCGATATGAAATATCTTGGCTTTTATATGTTGGCTCAAATTTTCTTTTAAGCAGCCCATAAGCCAAGTATGTTAAGAGGTTGCATTCCCTCAGACTGTTTTGTCCAGCAAACCAGTGCTCGGTATATTCTAGATATAAGCAATCTGTATTAATTTCAGATCAGATTTCATATTCAATAATTACCTCTGTGAGGCATATTCCTCAGATACCAAGGAAATCTCCAAGGGAGACATAGATACCTTATAATACAGATTTCTAATTTCTGTCACTGTCACAATCTGAAGTTCTCTCATGGTCTTTGATTACAGGATCTAACATGGATAACTGAAACTCTGTAAGACCCAAGATGAAATCTTACACTTATTGGAAGCTCTCGGTGTCAAGAATAGTGATTCCATTTTCAAAGATAATAAAAATTGTTACTATAGCAAAGAAGGAAATCTTATAATAGACATGTTCCATTTAGAACAAAATTAGAGTATAATGTTCCAGAGTTATACATCATATAAATTAGTAAATAATGTTGCTTCTAATTATAGAATTATTTTAATGAAAATTGTATTAGTCAAATTTTCTCATCACTAAGATACAATACTCAACACCCACAATTTAAAGGAGAAGAGGTTACTGGTTTAATTTGGCTCATGGTTTCAGAGGATTCAGTCCATGGTTGGCTGGCTCCAAAGAAGAAACCTCATAGTAGAAGGACGTGGCAGAGCTAAGGTGTTTATTTGTTCATGGAGCCTGGAAGTAGAGCTGAAGAAAAAGCTGAAGAAGTAGCCAGAGGTCATATATAGTACCCAAGGTGGCTACATGAGCCAGCCAGACACACCCAGAAATATATTTTACTAATCCCCTAAGTGGCTCCTAAGCCAATCAAGTTGACACAATTAAACATAACCTTCACCACAACTCTTCTAGCATATTTAAAATATATTTCTGTTCATTGCAGCCTTATTCACAGTACTCAAAAGGTGGAAATAGCTCAAATGTCTACCAACAGATGGATAAGTGAACAAAATGTGGTATATCCATGCAATAGAACACTAATTCATCCATAAAAATGGAATAAAATTTTGATACACATTACAACATAGATGAACCATGAGAACATATGTTAAGACAAACCAAACAAATATTGAATAAAAGAACAAATATTGTGTGATTCTACCTACATGTGGTATCTAAAACAGATAAACTCATCAAGACACGAAGTAGAATAGAGATTATCAGGGGCAAGGAGAGGGTGAAGAGAGGAATGGGGGGTTATTATTTAATGGGCACAGAGCTTCAGTAGGAAATGATGAAAAAGCTTAGAAATAGATAATAGTAATGATAGAAGTGATGACTGTGTGACATCATGAATGTCATGAATAAAACATGTAAAATGGTTAAAATGGTAAATTTTGTGATATGTATATTTTACCAAAATAAGAAAAATATCTAATTGTTCTCTGAGGTCTCTAGACCACTGCTTTTCACCCATTATCAATTAGTGCTAATAGCTGAAAAATATTGGATATACACACTTGAACAGACCTTCCAAGTTGTGAAGTAGCATACAAAATTGTCATCATGGGCACTACAGTTTGTTACCACAGGCATTACAGTACATAAGAACACAGGATTTCAACACAAATCATAGAAAAATGCGTTGCTCCTTTTGCTGGTGAAGATACACAGAATTTCACAAGCCTAAGAGCTATTGTTTAATTACTCAAGAAAGGTTACTAGTTTGACCCTAAGAGAACATATAGGGTTGAAGATTGCTTTAATATCAATACAAGCAAATCTCTAATATATGGCTGAGATCATGCAACAGTTCGTAAGTAAAGCAGAAACCATGTCTCTCTTCAAGTCTCTGCCACAGGAAAAAAAAAAAAAAGTAAATTTAATTGTGCGCCACAATTTTGCTGCAGTAAGAGATTAGTGAGTAAATTTTTTTTTTTAATGTGGGTGCTGGGGGTCGAACTCAGGACCTCACACTTGCCAGCAGGTGCTTGCACTGCTGAGCAATAGCACCGGCCCTTTTTCTTCTTTGTATGTGGGTACCGGGAGTCAAACTCAGGACCTCGCACCTGCCAGGCAGGCACTTATGCCACTGAGCTCTCTCACCAGCCTGGGAGTAAATATTTTTATTAAGTTGGTCTGTCACAGATCCCTCCCCAAAAGGGTCTTAGCTAAAGAGTTGCCAGAAAAGTTAATTACAAGGCAGGTTCAATACCCAGGGTGGTGCCTCTCTATAACCTCCAAGAGCAGCAGTGTTCTCATAAGGTTCTAGAAAGCTCTACCTGAGTTATCCTGAGTCTAAACAACCACCATGGTGTGAAGATCACAGTTTCCTTGGGTCTGTTTTAGCAATTTAAGTTTCTATGGGAATTACAGGTGGTTGAACTGGTCTGACCAAAGCAGAACTGATTTGGTTGATCAATGCTCATCCTTCCAGGTTCCTCACAGTTCTAGCATATTTCAGTTTTATAAATGCAAAAATTGTTGAAATATCCAGCTCTTCCAATCTAAAGACTATTAATTTTGAGACTAAATGTACTCAGGCTCTTGAGTGTATGCCTACCTCACTATTTAATAAGACATTAACAATTGTCAATTAAGTTTTGATGATAGTATTAAAATGCAAACCAGGATAATTTATACACTTTTCTATGACTTGGAAGCAGAACTTTTGTTCTACAGAGCAAAATCTATTAAAACAGCCTTTATGCATAAATTGAAACAGAATAATTTGCATAAAACTGATGATTAACATATTTTCATGGTATTCAAAATTTACAGAATGTTTTAACATACATTTGTTCATTTAATCCATATTAATATGTCATGATATAAGCTATAGACTGAATATTCACATATTCCATTATATACTCTAAAACAAAACCATAATACAAAAACAGTGACTCTAATAATGAAATGATTACTGCCTTAAATTTACAAAAGGAGGCTTCACTAGTGTTTTTTTCTTGATAAAACTAATAGAAATTTCCTTGGGACCAGAATTATAACGTTTAAATGATTCTTATGCATAAGTTATATGTTGGAGTCACATTATGTGGACAACTGCAGTTCAAATACAAAGATAAAAATGAATGAGAAACTATGCTAGTCAATACCCTAATCACCACAGAAAAACAATTGAGGAGTGAAAACCTGCTAGTCAAAACAAATGTGAACAAAGCTTAAGCTATTTTAGAGTTTATTTTTTTAGTTAGTTTGTTCTCCTTGTGTTTATATTTCAAGGATTTTGTGTATTTCAGATATAATAACGATAAATAACATTTAAAGGAACGTTTTTTAAAATGACTGCATTCAAAATTGAGATAAGCAACTCCAAGAGCAAATGGCACAGAATCATTCAATAATGAGCAAGACACAGGAAGGGCCTATGGAGTTTTGCATACATAAGTATGCAGAGGATTCTGGGAATTTGGCTTTTATTGAGGACCAGGTGGAAGTTGGACCTCTCTGCTTTTTAAAGGAAGAGCACGGGCCGGTGAGATGGCTCAGCGGCATAAGCGCCTGCCTTGCAAGCGTGAGGGCCCGAGTTCGACTCCCGGATCCCACATACGAAAAAGGGGCCAGTGATATCGCTCAGAGGCACGGGCGCCTGCTGGCGCGTGAGGTCCTGAGGTCGACCCCCTGGTACCCACAAAAAAAAAAATAAATAAATAAAAAAAATAAAGGAAGAGCACATGCTGCCAACCATTGCCTGAAGCTGCAACTTGAATAAAACAAGAGGCAGATAGACACAACATATCACCTTGTACAAAATGGAGAATGAAGCTGTCCCTTGATGAAGTGACTGACTCCGCAATAGCCCCATCGCTGCTGAGGGACCAGAGCGAGCAGCTATCGGTATGAGATGTGGTGCTGACTCAGAGACCCAGGGATGGTCAACCATGATGTAGGTGGGTGGATACAACCTCAAAATTGCTGAGCAGGGAGAGAAAGAGACAAACTTCAACACATGGTGAGCCAGCAAACCTGTAAAACCAAAATAGAGGAATAAAACTATAGCTATGGAAAACAGTCCATGTTTGCATTATTCATAATATGAATTTATGCAAAGCAAGTTGTTTGATACCCTCAAAGAGATAAAGGAATAACACTCAAAAATAACAAGAAATCTAAATTCAAAGTGGTAATAAAATAAGAACAAATCATGTAAGTAAAAATTAATAAAATAAACTTAAGTATTGCAATTAAAAATAAAGACATGATAAAATCCTAGCTGGGTCCAAGAGCAAACAATAAATTTGAAGGCAATCTAGGTGTTAGGAAAAAGGAGGAACAAAGATACCAGCTCAACAGTCAGGACAGGTTTATTTAGAATAAACCTGAGAGGGACTGCTGGTATGAGAGCCAGTGTGATGGCCTAAGAGGTCTTTATAGGGTTGTGAGCATAAGGGAGGGAGTGTTGTGGGGAGAAAAAGTTCAAAATGGGACTGCAAGGGGAAAATTAAGTGAAAAGGAATTGTGACAATCTGCTAGAAATAAGACTTAAGAAATGCAGAGTGTGGTGGTGTCTGCCAAGGCTGCAGAACATGGTGAGAGTTACGGAGTGAAGTCATGGTTATCGAGCCTTATTAAGCCATGACTATAAATCTTTTTTGTTTTGTTTTGTTTTTGTGGGTACCGGGGGTCGAACTCAGGACCTTGGGCGCCAGGAGGCGCCCGTGCCACTGAGTGATATCACTGGCCCTTTTTTCGTATCCAGGTACCAGGAGTCAAACTCAGGACCTCCCGCTTGCCAGGCAAGCGCTTATGCTGCTGAGCTATCTCACCAGCCCATGATTATACCTCTTTAGTAGATGGGAAAGCATAAGGGAATGGAAGAAGCTTAAAGTGACTGTAATGGTTGATACATTGTGTCAACTTGAGCAGTTTAGAAGTTTAAGTGACTCAGCAGGGGGCCAGGGTCCTCACTTTGTAAATATCCTGAGCCTGTGCAAGAGAAGGGCATAGAGATGGTGTGAGTGCTACACCCATCTTAGGCAGGTAGCTTGTTTACAACATAAGGGAGGAAAAACTGCTTGCTCTCCCCCTTTTTGCTCTTGTTGCTTTTGCTGTCTTCTGCTGCCTTGAAATGTTGCCCCTCTGCCATGCTACCCTTCCTTGGAGCCAGCTGATTATAGACTGAAACCTCCACAAACTGTAAGTTAAATAAGCATTTTTTTCATTAACTTTGGGTGTCAGGTATTTTATATCAGCCAGGAGAGAAAAGTAACCAACACGGTGACCTCTGGTCAGCCTACAATGGTAGTGTTTGGATTCCTTCACTTAAGCCCATAGAAACAAAAAGATTTTAAAGATATCTATATCTCTATGGATAGACAGAAAGAAACAGAGATAGACAAAGAGAGGCTCAATATGATAGGGAAATAATATTCTTCAGATAATTGCTCAAATTGGTGTAATGACATAAAAAATAATTTGGCAACATCTAGTAAAATTGAAAATGTAACTTCCCTAGTCAAGCAATTCCATAATTGTTAAGAGAATAAACACGAATATGCCAATACTCTTAAAAGTTAAATAAAAAGAGTAATTTTTAGAAAAGCATAAAAATTTGCTCAAGGAAAAAATGGAATTCCTGGATAAAAATCATTTTTGAAATGAGGTAATATTTTTAAATCTTTGCCAAAAGATGACTCTAATCCCCCACAATTTTATAGTCACTTGCATCCAACCTTCAAGGAATAGGTAAGTTCTCTTGTAAAAAGTGATCAGCTACTGTTAGAACTTAGTAAGCTTTAGTAATTTGATGGTGTGGTGCATATGTGGGAATGTATCGCTAAAATAAAGAAGAAATTGAAAGGGAAGCAATACTCCCTAACTCATTCCTGGAGGCATGTATTACCCTGATACCAAAACCAAAGAAAGACCCAACCAAAAAAGAGAACTACAGGCCAATCTCCCAAATGAACATAGATGCAAAAATCCTCAATAAGATACTAGCAAACACAATGCAGCAAATCATCAAGAAGATTATACACCGTGACCAAGTGGGATCATTCCAGGAATTCAGGGATGGTTCAACGTACACGAATCAATAAATGTAATACACCATATCAACAGAGCCAAAAACAAAAATCACATGATCATCTCAATAGATATAGGAAAAGCATTTTACAAAGTCCAACACTTATTCATGATAAAAAAAAAACTATACAGAAAATCAGAATAGAACCCGAGGAGGACCTCAAGATGGCGGATGAGTAAGAAGCAGGCAGCAAAACTCTCTCTAAAAGTTACCATTGGAACACGGGAATATAGCGACCCGGAAAGCGCAGGAGGGGGGGAGATGCCTCCCCGAAACCCAGAAAAGTTCTGAAGCGCAATCTGGGACCCCCGGCACCAGTGACGGGTGACTTCCAACAAAGAAGAAGGAAAGAAGGAGCAGACCGCACACGTGCACCTTCTACTATCCCGGGAGTTGCAGCGCCGCGGAGGCTCAATTCTACGGACACACGGTGGCAGCTGGTGCCCAGGGAGCCCCCACGGAGGATCCTGAGACAGCGGCGGGGCAGGGGAGCGGCGGAGAACGGCGCTGACCGGCGGTGAGTGTCTCTCAGCCACAGCTGCCCCGCGCCAGAGAGCGACCGGCCGGGCGCCATTGTGGGGGGTGTGGCGAAACTCAGAGCGGCTGGAAAACTGCTCTGGGAACTTGTGCTCCGGACAGGGCAGCACGGGGCCTCTCAGGCCCACGAAAGTGTGCTGAGGTCAGCAGGCGAACAAGACTGGACTCTCAGCCACACCTGTCCCGCGCCAGAGAGCGACTGGCCCGGCACCATTGTGGGGGGCGTGGCGAAAAACCAGAGCGGCGGGAACCAGTGCAGGGAACCCGCGCTCCGGACAGCACGCTGAGCCTCTCAGGCCCAGGGATCGTGAAAGGGCGCCGAGAGCGGAGGCGAGCTAGACTGGTCTCTGCCTGAAAGTACACGCCTCTGCTCACCGCCTGCCAGAGGGCGCTCCTGGATTACTGGGACGGACCTGCACAGAACAGGACTCTGTCACAAGGTACCTGCCTACAACAGAGTCAACACCTGGAACTGATTCTTTTTTTTTTTTTTTTTTTTTTCTCACTGATTTGTTTTTTGTTCTGGCGAAGGGTTTTTTTGTTTTTGTTTTGTTTTGTTTTTTGGTGGGGTTTTATTTTTGATCTGTCTGTTTTATTGTTTTTATCTTCGTTTTTGTTTCTGTATGTGTATTTGCTCTTTCCTTCATTATTCTCTCTGGTTTTTTATATGAGTGTAAACAGCGCCTCTAACTTCTTTGTGATTGTGGTTGTGATCTGTTCTTCCTTTTATCCCTTCCTTCTCTTTTTACCACCTGTCCTCTGCACTAGTGTCCCAATTTTAGTGGGATCCCTCTTGGTCCTCTAACCTTACATCTAATTCCTTCCTCTTCTCCCAATACTCTATTTCCTCCTTAACTCATTTTAAATTTAAACTCCTCAAGGAAAAATTGACATACATAGGACTTGTATACTGCATATAATTTTTCTGGTGTGTTTTAGATTTTGTTATATAACCGCAACTCTATACAGCTAAAAGTGGTAAATAACTGGTTAGCTCAGTCTGTCATTTTTTAGGCTGTGTTTGATGCTTTAGTTAACATTATAGCCAAATGTGAAATAATTGTTCTAAACATCTTCCCTTCCTGATATTTCATGATTGAGATTGACTAAGGGACACAGAAAATACAGTGGCACAGTACCAAAGAATCAAGGACTGGGCCAAACAGGTAGCAACTTCGCATACCCAACGAATTGAAGAGGTAGGATCTGGCAGAAAGCTCAAAACCTAAAAGCAAGCTCCACTTGGAAGACACTGCAGAGAAGCAGTCATCTTCTAAAGATCTTAAACACTAGCAATAAAGTAACCTACTATAGGCAATTTGCAAACATCACCCCAGGAATTAAAGAAAGAAAAAATGAGACGACACTTAAACAAGATGCAACCACACACATCCAATTCACCAAAGGCAAACCTAGGGAGCAACGAGGTGGGACAATCCGAAAGCCACCCACCTGGCCTATCTGAAGTGGTAACAACAAAGCAACTGAATGAGGTTTTGGAAAAAATTAAAACAGAAATAATCTCACAGATAACTGCAGAGATAATGTCTACAATGAAGACCATGCTTAAGGACACTATAGCTGATACAGACAAAAAAATAGATGAACTTAAGAAAACTATAGAAACCATGAATGCTCAGCATAGGAAAGAAATGGAATCCATAAGGCAGATTCAAGCAGATATCCAAGAGATAAAAAATTCCATTGAAAGTATTTGTAGCAGAATAAGCCAATGCGAGGACAGGATCTCAGATATAGAAGACAGGCTTGCAATTAGTGATCATGAAATGGAAAAATTCTTAAAAATAGCAAGGGACCATGAAAAATCAATTCAGCAGCTGCTAGATGACTCAAAGATAAACAACTTAAGAATAATTGGAATAAATGAAAAAGCAGGAGATAGCATCAACGACATTAAAACCTTGTTCAAAGACATAATCAGGGAGAACTTTCCTGGAAGAGAAAAGGAATTTGACACCCCTATAAGTGAAGCTTTTAGAACACCAACTAGACATGATCAAAAAAAAACTTCAGCCAGACATATTATAGTCAAGATCCCAGAAATTCAACAGAAGGGCAGAATCTTAAAAGCTGTTAGGGAGAAGAGACAAATCACCTATGAAGGAAAACCCATCAGAATCACAGCTGATTTTTCAGCACAAACCCTCAATTCAAGAAGAGCTTGGAATGATGTATTGCAAGCTCTAAAGGAAAATAATTTTCAGCCCAGATTGATGTACCCTGCAAAACTATCTTTCAAAATTGATGGAGAAATAAAATACTTTCATGACAAAGAACATCTGAGAAAATTTATGACCACCAAACCAGCACTCCAAAACATTCTGAAGGACATTCTAGAAAGAGATAGGAACCCCAACAGAAGGAATCCACCAGGCAGGGCAAATAATTAAATAGCCGGAAAACGGAAAAACAAAGAGTGGGAACCAACAACAGGAAAATATCATGACAAGTCAATACATATCACTTTTAACCATCAATGTTAACGGTCTCAATTCACCAATCTAAAGGCACAGACTGGCAAAATGGATCAAGAAGCAAGATCCAACAATATGCTATATACAAGAAACACATTTAATTCAGAAAGAAACTCATAGACTGAAAGTCAAAGGATGGAAAACAATACTCCATGCCACAGGAACCCAGAAAAAAGCAGGGGTAGCTATTCTTTTTGCAGACAAAGTGAACTTCAAGCCAAGAAGGATTCAGAGAGATAAAGACGGTCATTACATCCTTGTAAAGGGAACAATCCAAGAGGAAGAGATAACGATCATAAATATATATGCGTCAAATACCAATGCACCCAGCTATATAAAACAAGTACTAAAGGACATGAAAAATCAAATAAGCACTAATACAATTATATTGGGAGATCTCAATACTCCACTGTCACAAAAAGATAGATCAACTGGACAGAAAATCAATAATGAAATAGTAGAACTGAACCAAACTTTTGAACAAATGGACTTAGTAGATGTCTACAGAGTGTTCCATCCCACAACATCAGAATACACATTTTTCTCAGCTGCACATGGGACGTTCTCCAAAATAGACCACATACTAGCTCATAAAACCTGCTTAAGTAAATGCAAAGGAATTGAAATTATCCCATGCATATTATCAGACCATAGTGCAATGAAATTGGAAATCAATGGCAAAAGATCCCACAAAAACTCCCTAAACACATGGAAATTAAACAGCATCCTCCTGAACAACCAATGGGTCATAGATGAAATTAAAGAAGAAATTAGTCACTTTCTACAACTGAATGATAATGACAGTACAACATACCGGAACTTATGGGATACAATGAAAGCAGTCCTAAGAGGGAAATTTATAGCATTAAACACTTATATCAGGAAAATAGAGCAAGCGCAAATAAACAACTTAAGGGTGAACCTCGAGCTTCTAGAAAAAGAAGAGCAGGTTAAGCCAAAAGCCCGTACAAGGGAGGAAATTATAAAGATCAGAGCAGAAATTAACGTATTGGAGAATAAAAAAACAATACAAAGAATCAATGAAGCAAAAAGTTGGTTCTTTGAAAGAATAAATAAGATTGACAAACCCTTATCCAACCTTATTAAAAAAAGAAAAGAAAAGACTCAAATCCATGCAATTGAAAATGAAAAGGGTGATATCACGACGGACCCTGCAGAAATCCAGAAGATCATCTATACCTATTTTGAAAATTTATATTCTACTAAGATTGAAAATGCAGAAGAAATGGACAGATTCCTAGATTCGTATGAATTACCAAAGCTGAATCAAGAAGATTTAAAAATCCTAAATAAACCAATATCAGCCAATGAAATTGAAGATGTAATTAAAAACCTCCCAACAAAGAAAAGCCCAGGCCCTGATGGATTCACTGCCAAATTCTACAAGAAATTTAGAGAAGACCTAACGCCCCTACTTCTCAAACTTTTCAATGAAATTGAAAGGGAAGCAATACTCCCAAATTCATTCCTGGAAGCAAGCATTACCCTGATACCAAAACCAGAGAAGGACCCAACTAAGAAAGAGAACTACAGGCCAATCTCCCTAATGAACATAGATGCAAAAATCCTTAATAAGATACTGGCAAACAGAATCCAACAAATCATCAAGAAGATTATACACCATGACCAAGTTGGATTCATCCCAGGGATGCAGGGATGGTTCAACATACGTAAATCAATAAATGTAATACAGCATATTAACAGAACCAAAGACAAAAATCACATGATCATCTCAATAGATGCAGAAAAAGCTTTTGACAAAGTCCAGCACCTTTTCATGATAAAAACCCTACAGAAAATTGGAATAGAGGGTCTTTATCTCAATCTGGTAAAAGCTATCTATGACAAACCAACAGCCAATATTATACTAAATGGCCAAAAACTGAAAGCCTTCCCTCTAAAATCAGGAACAAGACAAGGATGTCCACTGTCCCCACTCTTATTCAACATAGTTCTGGAAACTTTAGCCAGAGCAATTAGACAAGAGAAAGAAATAAAAGGAATAATGATTGGAAAGGAAGAAGTTAAATTATCATTATTTGCAGATGACATGATACTCTACACAGAAGACCCCAAAAACTCCACTAAAAAACTGCTAGATTTAATAAGCAAATTCAGTAGTGTAGCTGGATACAAAGTCAATACTCAAAAGTCAATAGCCTTCCTGTACACAAATAACAAACTTACTGAAAGAGAAATTAGGGAAACAATACCTTTCACAATAACATCCAAAAAAATGAAATACCTAGGAATCAACCTCACGAAGGATGTAAAAGACCTCTATACTGAAAACTACAGTACTCTGAAAAAGGAGATTGAAGAGGATATCAGAAAATGGAAAGATATCCCTTGCTCCTGGATAGGAAGAACCAATATAGTGAAAATGGCCATACTTCCAAAATTGTTATACAGATTTAATGCAATTCCAATCAAAATTCCAACAGCATATCTCACAGAATTAGAGAAAACAATCCTAAAATTCATTTGGAATCAGAAGAGACCTAGAATAGCAAAGGCAATTCTGGGCAACAAAGGCAAGGCAGGGGGCATCACAATCCCCGACTTGAAATTATACTATAAAGCTACTGTGATAAAAACAGTGTGGTACTGGCAAAAAAACAGACCTGAAGATCAATGGAACAGATTAGAAGATGCTGAAACAACCCCAGACATACTAAGCCACCTTATCTTTGACAAAGGTGCCAAACACATTCGCTGGAAGAAAGATAGCCTCTTTAATAAATGGTGCTGGAAAAACTGGCTCTACACATGCCGAAGATGAAAACTAGATCCATATCTTTCACCATGCACTAAACTAAATTCAAAATGGATCAGAGATCTAAATATTAAAACAGAAACATTAAATCTGCTGGAAGGTAGGATAGGTAAAACCCTTGGAGACATTGGTGTAGGCAAAGACTTTATGAATAAAAACTCAACCGCACGGGAACTATCCCAAAGAATCAATAACTGGGATCTCATCTTATTAAAAAGCTTTTGCACAGCAAGAGAAACCACCAACAGAGTGAAGAGACAACCCACAATGTGGGAAAAAATGTTTGCCAGCTGTTCCTCAGACAAAGGATTACTATCGAGAACATATAAAGAACTCAAAAAAATCAGACCTCCCAAATTTAAAGACCCACTCCAAAAATGGGCATCTGAGATGAATACACATTTCTCAGATGAAGAAATACTAATGGCAAATAAATATACAAAAAAATGTGCAACATCACTAGTCATTCGAGAGATGCAAATTAAAACAACACTGAGATACCATCTCACCCCAGAAAGAATGGCTACTATTAAGGAATCAACTAATAACAAATGCTGGAGGGGCTGTGGGGAAAAAGGAACCCTTCTTCACTGTTGGTGGGAGTGTCGACTGGTACAGCCACTGTGGAAGTCAGTGTGGAGATTCCTCAGAAAACTAGGGTTGGAGGTCCCATTTGACCCAGCTATTCCCCTTCTGGGCATCTTCCCAGAAGAATTAAAAACATCGTATCACAGCGATATATGTGTACCCATGTTTATAGCAGCACAATTTGTAATAGCCAGATCTTGGAAACAACCCAAATGCCCATCAACTGAGGAATGGATAAGAAAGATGTGGTATTTTTATACAATGGAGTACTATTCAGCCATAAAGAAGGATAAACTGGAGACTTTTATAGGTAAATGGATGCAACTCGAGAAAATACTCATAAGTGAAATAAACCAGAAGCACATGTGTAAGCATCGTATTATCTCTCTAGTATGAGAAACTGAAAGAGTAAATAAGATCCAAAATGTACAATAGACATGGTGAATCAAAAAGAAACTGGTCAAAAGGAAAGAGAGACTGGAATAGGGAAAAGAAAGAAGGGAAAGGGAAAAAAATTGTATATATATATATATAAGATGGTTAAGATAGATACACTACCATTTTTACTTAGTTCATTGAAGAGTAAGGTTTGTGCCAATAATGTTTAGACAATTGAATGCTAATGTCTGGTGTCCTGAATAACTAACTTAAAGATAGTAATACGTAATGTATTAACCATTGTTACCCTCCTATAATGTTGGTTTGAAAATTTGTTCTTCTTTTGATTTGTTTTGTTTTTTCTTCTCTTTAAAATAAAAAAAAATAAAAAAAAAGAAAATCAGAATAGATGGTCTTTATCTCAATCTGATAAAAACCATCTATGACAAACCAACAGCCAACATCATAATAAATGGACAAAAACTGAAAGCTTTTACTCTAAAATCAGGAACAAGACAAGGATGTCCACTGTCACCACTCTTATTCAGTATAGTTCTGCAATTAGACAAGAGAAAGAAATAAAAGGAATAAGGATAGGAAAGGAAGTTAAATTATCATTATTTGCTGATGACATGATACTTTACATAGAAGACCCCAAAAACTCCACCAAAAGACATCAAGATTTAATAACCAAATTCAGTAGCATACCTGGATACAAAGTCAACACTCAAAAATCAATATCATTCCTGTACACAAACAACAAACTCACTGTGAGAGAAATTAGAGAAACCACACCTTTCACAATAGCATCCAAAAAAATGGAATACTTGGGAATCAATCTAACAAAGGAAGTAAAGGATCTATATATTGAAAATTACAGTACTCTGAAAAATGAGATCAAAGAGGATATCAGGAAATGGAAAGATATCCCTTGCTCATGGATAGGAAGAACCAACATAGTGAAAATGGCAATACTTCCAAAATTGTTATACAGATTTAATACAACCCCAATCAAATACCATTAGCATACCTCACAGAACTAAATAAAACATCCCTAAAATTCATCTGGAACCAGAAGAGACCTAGAATAGCAAAGGCAATCCCGGGCAAAAAAGGCAAGGCAGGAGGCATAACAATCCCTGACTTGAAATTATACTACAAAGCTACTGTGGTAAATTCAGCGTGGTACTGGCAAGAAAAACAGGCCTGAGGACCAGTGGAACAGATTAGAAGATGCATATGCAACTACAAACACACTCAGCCACCTTATCTTTGAGAAAGGGACCAAACATGTTCACTGGAAGAAAGATAGCCTCTTTAATAAATGGTGCTGGAAAACTCACTTTCCACATGCCGAAGACTAAAACTAGACCCATGTCTATCACCATGCACTAAGCTAAAGTCAAAATGGATCAAATATCTAAATATTAAAACAGAAACACTGAATCTACTGGAAGAGAAAGTAGGTAGAAATCTTGAAGACACAGGGGTAGGCAGAGACTTCATGAACAGAAACCAAACTGCATGGGAAGTACTTCAAAGAATCAACAAATGGTATCTCATGTTATTAAAGAGCATTTGCACAGCAAAAGAAATCATCAACAAAGTGAAAAGACAACCCACAGAGTGGGAAAAAATTTTAGCCAATTGTCCCTCAGACAAAGGACTTCTATCTAGAACATATAAAGAACTGAAAAAAATCAGACCCCCCAAATTCAAAGACCCGATCCAAAAATGGGCATATGAGATGAATACACATTTCTGAGATGAAAAAATACAAATGGCAAATAAATATATGAAAAAATGTTCAACATCATTGCTTATTAGAGAAATGCAAATTAAAACAACACTGAGATTCCATCTCACTCCAGAAAGAATGGCTATCATCAAGAAATCAACCAATAACAAATGCTGGCAGGGCTGTGGGGAAAAAGGAAGCCTTCTCCACTGTTGGTGGGAGTGTAGACTGGTACAACCACTGTGGAAATCAGTGTGGATATTCCTAAAAAAACTAGGATTAGAGGTCCCATTCGACCCAGCTATTCCCCTTCTGGGTATCATCCCAGAGGAATTAAAAACATCATACCATAGTGATATATGTGCACCCATGTTTATAGAAGCACAGTTTGTAATAACTAAATCTTGGAAACAACCCAAATGCCCATCAACCAAGTAATGGATTGAAAAGATGTGGTATTTTTACACAATGGAATACTACTTACCCATAAAGAAGGATAAGCTTGAGATTTTTATAGGTAAATGGATGCAACTTGAGACCATACTCATAAGTGAAATAAACCAGACTCACATGTGTAAACATCATGTTGTCTCCCTTGTGTGAGAAATTGAAAGAGTAAATAAGATCTAAAATGTACAATAGATAATGTGAAATGGGAAGAAATTGTTCAAAAGAAGAAAGGAACTAGGATGGGTGAAAGGGGAAAGGACAGTAGGGAAAAGGGAAAAAATGCAAGTCAGTTATACTACTAGTGTCTCTTAATTCATTGAAAAGGAATGTTTGTGCTAATATCGATTGGAGAAATGTTTATGCCCATATCTTTTACCCTGAGCAACTACTTTAAAGATAACAACATGTAATGTATTAACTATTGGTATTATCCTATTATTTTGTTATAAAATTTTGTTTTACCTGTTTTCCACAAAATAAAATAAAATTTTTAATAAAACAAAGAAGAAAAAGACTCATCTGTATATCCCAATTTGGTTAAGGACAGAGTTATCACTATGAGTTATGGGGAAAGTTTTGGTGAATTAACAGATATACTGGGATAATAAATATGGGAATAACTATCCATATGACAGGAAAAAATGACATTCACTCATAAACAAAAATGCATTTCAGATGCATTAACTATCAAAGTGGAAACATAATTTTAAAGTCTCAGAAACTAATTCAGAATATTTTTATGATATTGGAAAGAATACAAATCATTAGGAATAAATTGATAGTAGACCCACGAAGTTAAAACAAAGAGTCTGTGTCTCAAACAACATTATAAAAAATGAAAACATGAATCATACACTGGGAAAAGATAGCATGTGAACAATATGTGACCAAGGTCCAGAATGTCAAAGGCAGTCCTCCAAATCAGTAAGAAAAAGACAAACCACCCAGGAGCAAAGGCTATGAACAGGCAATTTTCAGAGAACCACATATTTTCAAAAGGATGCTCAGACTCACTAGCAGTGTAGACAACACAAATCAAAACATCAACAAGAGACCATCTCAAACTCATCAAACTGGCAGAAACTAACAAGTTGGAAAAATACCGGGTGTTGAACAAGAGAAAAAACAGGCATTCTCATGCTCACCGCTGGTAAGAGGAATTGATTCAGTGGCTTGAAAATAATTGGTATCTAGTCAAACTGAAGATATAATTTCCTTTATCAAGCAATTCCCTAGATGTAGCCATTAAAACTCTTGTATATATATACAAGAAATAGGTTGTGTGTGTGTGTGTGTGTGTTTGTGTGTGTGTGTGTATTGTCATTTCTAATCCACACTGTACTTGGTCCCTAAAATTCTTCCAAATCTGCACAGGTAGATAGTCATTACAATACAGCTCTTAATAGTAAAAACAAAAGCAAAACCTAAGACAGAAACCATATAAACACTGTAGCTAGAAAACAGCCAAATATGTCATTGTTTAAGATGAATATGGACTACTACACAGCCATTAAATAGATAAAAAAAAGAACTAAAGGTATTATAATGTATACATCTGGGGGAAAAAGTTGAGAAAAAAGTGTAATTGCACTATGCATATTTTGTTTGATTTTATATGTTTATAACCCACAAGACGGTAGTATTTTGTATAGGCACACTTATCTGTAATGAAAGTTTTGCAAAAGCTATGGATCTGCTTCAGCATAGTGCATACCAATGTGGGCAGAAGAGCAAGTGGTAGAAATAAGAAGGGCCACAGCATGCTGTATTTCTTTTTTTTGTGGGGGTGCCGGGAATCTAATTCAGGACCTCACCTCGCCAGGCAGGCGCCGTGCCACTGAGCTATATCCCCGGCCGACGTGTTGTATTTCTTAAAATAAAAAAAAACTGCAGCAATTATGGAAGACCCTTATTAGAACTAATTTGTTGACACAGGCTTGTTTATTATGTATTTGTACGTGTATGTAAAATATTTTCCAATAAAAATGTTTTTCTCAATAAATTTTATCAGAAAACTTCAAAAAAAAAGCTAGTTTGCTAAAAGTCAGTTGATAGAAAGCAAGATGTTTTGATTCACAAATAGTAGCAAAAAATAGTTAGAACTTCTGGACAAGTATCATTTTAAAAATAAAAATAAATAACAATTTATAATAAATTAATAGGCTGTGTTCTTTGAAAAATATGTATGGATAAACCACTGAGCATCACACTAGAAAATCTGAGATAAGGGGCCGGTGAGATGGCTCAGCGGCGTAAGCGCCTGCCTTGCAAGCGCGAGAGCCCGAGTTCAACTCCCGGATCCCACATACGAAAAAGGGGCCGGTGATATCGCTCAGCGGCACGGGCGCCTCCTGGCGCGCGAGGTCCTGAGGTCGACCCCCCGGTACCCACAAAAAAAAAAAAAAAGAAAATCTGAGATAAGGCACAAAATGAGATACTGTTTTCTTAGAAACTTAATACATTTGTGTAGCCACCTATAAAAAGTAGCAAGTGTCACTACATAATTTTGAGGTTTTTTAAAGAATATTCCTCCAGTAGAAAACACTCCTTTAAAATGTGTCCCAACCTCTGTGAAGCCACAGAGGGACCACTTATGTGGCCACTTCAAAGCTTAAGACCTAGACCTGCTGTGTCCAATCCATGCACAAATACAAGGGCTCTTCAGTCTTTATATCCAGCCTTGCCTACCTGAGTCAGTTCCAATAAAGGTTTAGAGCCCACTGGAAGAATCGTCACCCAATGGGCTCTAAATTCCATCTCGTTACCCTAACCCATCTGGCTTTCTAATGCACTCCAAACTTGGTCCCTAAGGTTCAGTTGCTCCATATACATATCACAGCCCTGCCCAGCTACGATCAAGAGTATAGCATGCATTGCAACATTGGTGGATATTTTTCTAGTGCTACTCTCCTAAACACAAAAGCTCAGCCTTTTATTGCCATTGTGATGTTTCTGATTCCTAACTCCAGTGTTGGCACTTACCTGGAGATTCTTCACTGCATTCCCTTCCTTACTTTTTTGCCTTAGTCTGGTCTTCTGTTTCAGATACAGTACTCTCCATTGTCTTAGGTAAATGTTCCTCTCTTGCCTCCTGTCCTTCGGATATTCCTAGTCCAGTTGTGCCTATATTGTAGTCCTACAACACCTGTCCCAAGCTACAGTTACAGTGCACGTGGTACCTGGGCACAGGAAAGTATTGAGGACTTACAAAAAATTAGGCCCATTATTCCAGCCTCTGACTCATGACTAGGCCTCCACCCTGAATTCCTAATTTGTTCTCCAATTTCCCTTTCTGACGTAAAAGTCCTGCCTAGCAAAATTAATAAAAATAGCAATACCTGCTTATTAGTTCTGTGGTTGAGCCAAGAAAACAGAATCTACTCTATATTACAAGTAGAAGTATTTCAATGTAGGGATTTAGAGACTGACATACATGTTGGAAGAGCCAAGGAACAGTAGGCTGGGAAAGCCACAACCAGCCTCCTTGCCTGAAACACTGAAGTAGTTGATTCTCCAACACTCACTGAAAATCTCTGGGAATCTCTTTGCCCATGTTTCCAGCTGCACCAGCCTCCAATGAACAGGGCTTCTTTTTCTTTCCTCCCCATTCTTACCTAAAAAATTTCTTGGAAACATCCTACTTGAGATCCATGCTGGGAAGTTCCAACTGAAGGGCAGTTCCTAGGTTCTCATCTGCCATGAAGAGAAGGAGTGATGTTGAGCTGATTTGAAAGCAAACAAGCCAGTGTACTACTGCAACATGCCATCACTTCACCACCATGATGTATGTCCCAAAATCCCTTCCTTCCAGTTAGAACTCTTCAAATGAATTATCCTGTTTAGGATCCTATATACCCATATTTAGAGGCTAAGCCTATTATCCCCCATCTCTGGTTGAGATTCTGTTCCGAACTAGATAAATCTTTTAGAAACAAGGTGCTACCTGACCGCTGGTTCTTTTCCCTGAAGATTTTTAGGACCAAAATTTTCTAGGACCAACACACGTAAACTAAGACGTGCACTGGACACACCACTATGGCCACTGAGATTTGGATTGTGGGAGTTTCCATTCAGGAGCAACTCTGTTTCCACAATAGTTCACCTTGACTAAGGCTTCCCACTTTTCCACTTCCTGCTCTTTTCTACTAGCCCAACCTCCCAGCATCCTAAAAGGCCAAATCATACATATTATAACACTGTAAGAATCCCAGCAAGCCAATACTGCCATTATCATTTGTCTCCAACCAGAACTACAGACACAGGTATACTAAATTATTGCCAAGCTCTGGACTTCTTACCATAAATGTATTGTGAACCATCCTCCTAATTTGAGTATATTAGGATTAGCATGGCACAAAATTTTAGTAGCCATTATTGCCTGCAGAATAATAAAAATACTCCCACTTAAGGTATTCAAATCCAATCCCAAATGGCTCAAGCTTCTTAGTCTAGTTTTACAGCTCATATTTTCCTTATTTTCTATCAAAACACATTTAGTTACCACTCTTCAAAAATAAATTGTATAGATGTGCCCTCATACCTTTATTCACACTATTCTTTCCACTTAGAATGGCTGTTTAGCTCCCAAGAACCCCCCTAAAAATTACAGCCTATTTCTCAAGGTATATGTCAAATGATACATAAAAATTATACTTCTCAATGACAAACGTCATGCTATGCTTGTATCTGGCTATTTGTGTGTGTTATCTCTTCTATTGACTGAAAATCATTGAGGGCAAAGATTGTTTATCTTAATGATGTCCCTCACCCACACACTCATACAAACCTACAGGAGCCTAAGACATTATAGGTGATTAATAGAAAACTTTAAATTGAATTTAGGAGTTGAAATAAGGTCAAGAAAACTGTTATCTCATAGGTTGAAATGTTTCAAATTTTCACAAATTAAAAAAACATACTCTATACAATAATTTTTAGTTATACAAAATGTGGATGGCCTAAGTATAAAAATAAGAAACCACCAAAGGAAAGAATCGTGGGGGTGGGGGGCATCTAGCCTCCAATTACCAATGCATTTTAATTATCATTCCATCTCAAGGTTAGAGACCCATGAGGAGTCAGTAATATCCTGACCATTTACCCAATTATGTTCCATTTGTATCAGTTATTTTTAGTCCATTAAAACACTAAACTCCTTGAACTCCTTGAAGTTTCCCTTACTCTTCTTCCTGAAAATATTCCCTTCAAAATGCTAAATGAATGACAAAAGATTTTGCTAAATCCTTGCAGAACCAAACTGAATGACTGAGAAAGAGTAAATATACCTTGTGAGTTATTCAATTACAGGAATATCCAGGCTCTAGAGAGAGGTGTCAAAGTGAAGGGCACAGGGAAGTAAAGGCACTAACACAAAGGAGGTGTGGCAAGGAATCTTTGTCTTTCACTGAAGAGAACAAATTCAGACTGTAGGCATAGAAGTACCTCCATCCTGATGGGAACTAGACATCAACAGAAGTAGGTAATAAAATTAAAACATGAAGAGGCATGGATGGCAGTGGGGTCGGGATAGAAAACGTGGACATACAGGTTTCCACTACACCTAAGGCAACTATCTATAAGGGAAGACTTAAAGGCAGAAGATACACAACCTGAGCCAGCAGTTGTGAAGCCATACTCCAAAGACCTGAAAGCCAACCCTGAAAGCAGACATGATACAAGTCTTGGATATCAGGGATCTGGAGCAAGTCAAGCATTTGAAATACAGAAAGGTCAAAGCAAAGCTGAGGAGGGCAATAGAATTCCAGTGGCCAAAAGAGACATAGAGAATTCTGACCATCCTCTTGAGCAAGACAATGACACCAAGAAGAATGCAAGAAACTCAGACTTATGAAATAATCATGATTTGTTCCTCAAAACTGATACTGTCTGATTCTCTCTACACGTTTTACTAATTCTGAATTATTAGGAATTGACACATAAAGGTAGAAAGTAGTTAAACTAGCTGGCGCCCATGACTATTCTGGATACAGGTGAGTTCTGTTGGTAGCTGGCACATGAGTAAAACTGGATACAGTAGATTTCACTTTCCAAAAATGTCTACCACCACTGTCTCCTATCCAACATGCTTTCCTGTAGTATCACCTTGCTATTTTCTGATCAAGAAGTGCAGTCTCATTACCCTACTCAGGGCTCAACTTTAGTGGCTTACTTGACCTACAGAAAGTGAAAGAAGTGACACTGTAAAATTTCTGAAGCCAGATCACAAGAAGCCTTGCAACTTCTACTTGGACTTCTTAGAAGAGTTTCTACTGGGATACTTCCTCTGAGGACTGCTGCCATGCAAGGAAAGCTCGCAGCTACATGGAAAAGCCATGTGCAGCTGTTCAGGTAGGTACCCCCAGCTTAGCTCTCAGGAAATGTCATCAACTGCCAGCCATGTGACATTAACCCAGCAGAACTGTCAAATGAATGCAGCTACAGCCCCTATTTTACTTTACATGAAAGATCACAAACTGAGCCCAGTTAAGTCATAAAAGAGTGAGACATAATAATAAATCATTGCTTCAAACCATATATTTTAGAGTGGCTTGTTGTATAGCAACAGGTAATCAGTACCTGAGGTTATAAGGCTGATTTTGAAAATTATCTCTTTCTATGGCTGGTAATATTGGGGCCATGACATGTAGTTATCACCGTTAGCAGAATCAGAAATCTACTCGCTCCCACTCCCCTCAACTCCACCTCTTTTGATGTTCTAATGAAAAGTTTGCTGGAGGATGGTTATGAAAGTGAAAATGATATTTGAGGTTACCTGGGGATTTTGATATGCAGTGTCACTACAATGCCTATGACTGCACATAACTGCAATCTGGCTAGAGCCAGGAACAACTAAATATATAGAACAATCTGTATTAAAAAGCCAAGATGAAAAGCAAGCATTAGAGATAATTGAGTGATTACCAAATACCTTAGATATGCCATATTCTGGTGATAATTGGAATTTGCAGAGGGAAATTTTCCAAAGAGATAAATGATGTCTTTCTCAAACAATTAATAACAGTGCCTGTGCTGCTTGTTATGTTGTTGCATTTCCTCCTGAAATACCACACGTGCCAGGCTATTCCTACTTATCTGCACACCTTCGATTGTTCAGTCCGTATTTATTCAGGGACATAATACACAACATAAAGTGATTCTCAGTTTACAGTCAGTTCTCAGTTATCCAGAGTTTAAGGAATTACAGCACAGTCCATTTGAGCTCTGTTTAAATACTGGGTCCATACATATTTGGGTACATCTGGAAATTTCATCTGTTTAATGTTGATATTGCTGACATTTAAGTTCTCTGAAATCTAAATACCTCATCATCTCCCAGGTAGGACTGGAACAGAAGGAAGGAGAAAAAAGTAAACATTTATAGACTGTCTTATGCTTTACATACATTGTCTAATTTAATCCCTGAAGCACCTTTATGAGATATTAGTACCCTTATTTTATAGAAAAGATAATTGAGGATCATCAAGTTCAAGTTAGGTTTCTTTTTCTTTCTTTCTCCATTTTGTTGCTTAACATTATAATTAGGAGTCCAGACTTTAAAATCCAACAGACCGTTTCATGTAATATGTTTCTATTTAAACAAAGTTTCTAATGCAAAATTCATCTTCATCTCTACATATAGCAGTTTATAACATACCTTTCAAAGGAGTTACGTTTTTCTCAAATTACCTAGATTTATTTTCTTTAATCACAACTGAACCCACTTGATAAATACCTAGCCTTAGGGTAAAAATGAACATAACTGGTTCTTTTAAAAGATACATGTCCTAGAATTTTTTGATAATGTTTACTACTTGTTCTCTAAAGTACAATTCTGCTAGTCAGTATATCCTGAGTTTTGTTTAGATATCATGCTATCCCCTCTGGACCAGGAGGAAAAGTAACACTAAAATAAAAATACCTCTCTGTACTGGGAAGAAAAGTAGCCCTAAAATAACAATACCACCTATAATGGGCAATTTTGTGATATCAATTTAAGCATACAGACTGTTAGTACAGACTTTTGCCAGACATAACCTTCAATGTGTATACACAGATCCCAGCCAATTTTGCTTCATATTTTAATTGCAGCATAAGAGGAAAATATAGTCTCCATTAAAACTAGTAATTTCAGCCTATTAAAAAGCTTTGTGATGGTGACTTGTCCATTAATTAAGGGACCGTAACTCCATGAAGATGGAGCTAATTCTTTCAGCAGTGTGTCATTTGCCTGGTACTTGACTGCCAGCTGGAATTAAACAAAGAAGTGAGTTTCATTCTAATAAATGGCAAGCTTAAGGGAAAATGTAGGGGTAAATAAAAAATTACTCTATAATCTTTCATGTGATGAAATCATTTGCGGGCATTACATAAGATGCAATAAAAGAATGAAGAATGTCATAATCAGAAAACACATAGACTATGCTGAAGATTAAGTAACAATAATGCATAAAATAACTTTAGCAGTAATCCTGGAGGAATATATTTTTTACTAGGGTAATATTAAACTCAGCATAGGCAGCCAGGAAGGGAAGAAACAAGTAAAAACAGAGATCAAAAGAGACTCTCTAACAAGAAGATATAATTTCTAAAATGTATGGTAAAATGAAGGCGCACCATATTAGACATATCCTCTTTCAAACTAAATGAAAAGGTAAAGCCACTAAAATTGTAACGTAACTATTCTGCTAAAATTGGATGTCAATGCATAGAAACAACAAAAAAGCACATAAAGATAGCAAATTTTTTGATGTTGACAAACATGAGACAAAAATTAAGATGATTGAAAAGACAAGAAAAATAATTTTGAAAATAAGATCCCCTGAAGAAAAATTATCAGAGACTTGTAAATGCATGATAGATGAAACTGATGTGGGCCACCCCGTCATTATAAATTATAAACATTCCAGACATGGGTAAAGAGAGTTGGCTCTACCTGACAAGCAGGCATCTCAGACTGGTATTGCACCCAAATGTGGTTCTAGAGGATGAAAGCTTAGATTTTAGAGTCTTGGCCCAAATAAGGTTCGCAGTGGGCAGAATGATGCTAGAACTAGGATCCCTGCAGAGAACTGGAAACTAGTCCTAGATAGCCAAGCATTAATAGAAACCAGAAAGTCTCTGTTCCCATGGGAGGTGAGTGTCAAGGACACCTGCCTTCTGGGTGGGAAAAAAAAAAAAAAGTCTTCTAAGAAAAATTTTAAAACCAAGCCTTGCCTGGCATGCAAGGGCAAAGCCAAACATTATACTGTATTCATGAAGCAGGAATTTCAAGCCAAGAGATTAACAGAAGAAAACCTGTAGAGCCCTGTGAAGGGCTACTCTATATTTTGGGAGAAAAATCATTTCTTAATTAAATTGTGATTAGGGCTTGTCCAAGGCCTAGTATCTTGCCACGCGAGCCGGCTATGCTATATGGAAACATGACTCCATGTGCCTTCGGTCACAGTTGAGACCTCAACAGTCCTGTGATGCTGTGGTACTCCAGGGCAAGATTAGATCAGCTGAAGACATCCTGGTTCCTTGAGAACCGAGTAGTAATAAAAAGAAAGGTTTCATCTGGGGGAAAGGACAAATTTCTTATTAACCTGCCATCTCTCTCCACCATCCTCATCAACAGAAGATCCTCATTAGCTTAAGATCACTGCTGCCCTCTGAGTCATCTGATAATCCCCTCACCATTTTCCTCAATGCAAATGTGATCAGTACAGAGGTTCTGGCTGCCTCGTGGCCTTTTGTTCTCCATGGCCATACCAGATCCCCATTGCATTGCTCTTTGTGTCTTGCTCTTTCTTTTTGCTGTGCACCATAAAATTTTGCAGGAAACTGGGGACTCACTCCAAGGGTCCCTGATAGAGACGATGAAATATCCTAGCCCTAACAGGAGCTAACAGTACCACTTTGAAAAGATGCTTCCAACACAAGGGCAGTTCAGACATATGACCCAGTAAAAACAACAATGGGAAGATAAGATCACAACATACAATTGCTAATCACGTACGGAATAAATCACCCCACAGAAAGATTGCAGACCAAGAAATGGAAAAATTTACCAACTTTTGACAAAGCACAAACTATTCTGTTGTTATTGGGTTTATATATTCCTTTATTTATTTGGAAAGTGATTAGAATCAAATCAAAAGCCTCATGCACGCTAGACGAGTCATCTACCACCAAGCTACAACCCTGGTAATAAAATACAACTATTTGGGTTCATAAACTAAATGTGTGTAAAACAAGCAGATTTAAAATGGAAACAATAATGAATAACACAGTGTTTCTTGATTTCTGAACTATGTCCTCAGGGACGTTTTTGGTAGTTTGGGATTATACTCTATTTTTGTTTGCCTGAAAATCGGGGTGGGTGGTAGGAAGAGACTATAGATACAAAAGGCACGAAGGAACTTTTAAGGGTGATGGAAATATCCTATAACTGGGTTGTTGTGGGGTTTCAAAATCATATGTGTTTGTCAAAACTCATCAAACTGTACACCTAAAAAGACGAATTTTATTGTAATTATATTATTCCTCTGTGCCTGGTCCTAAAAATATAACAAAAATTTGATCTCTTCTCTTTCAGGTTGTCCACAAACACAGCATTTTCACTCAAAGCAAAAAAAATTTTTGTGAAGCTTTACCAAGACATAACTCATTAAGTCTTGGAAAAGCCAAGTCATGGAAAAGAAGTGAGTTCAAATCATATTAAGGATTTTTTATTGCTTTTTTATTAAGTCAGTTAAGTGTTACCTGAACACCAGGTCCCAGGCAGACCAGAAAGACAGTCACACAGGAAGCAGCTTCCCTGGTACAGCCCCGTGTCAGCTCACAGCCACATCCATTTATGAAAAATGTATAACCACAATATTAACATTCATTTACCACACTAGAAAATAATAACTAAATCCTTAGTAAATAGGCTTATCATTGAAAAATGAGGTTAAATTTGTTGAGTCAGAAAATAGAAGAGAGAATTCAAATTTAGACTTTGCCAGTAAGTAATCTGCTCTTAGGCGACATGTCCCACTCCTCTGTTCTTTAGATTCCCTCTTTGTGACAATAAAAGAAATGAACTGGATGATTCCTTGGGTCCATTCCCGTGTTCACATTCTAAGAGTTTATGACGTTTGGATTTGGACAAGGAACCACTAAGACATCAAAGTCAAAATACTAAGTTGGAGAAAAATTAGACCTGTAAAGTCTAATTGCCAAAGTAGGTTGAAGGTATACAATTTCACAGAGTAGAAAAATCATGATTTCCTCAAAAAAAAAAAAATCTCCATTTGAAATATTTTCTTGTATAAACTAATACAAGTGGAAGGAAAATGTTATTGACAATATTTATGTGAAATTTAAAAAGAATTAGCAAACAACAGCTTTATACATCATGTCTCTTCCCTCCGAAGTTCTGTTTTAACTCTTTATAAGGAATGATTGGAATAGTAGCCCACTCCAGTAGTTTAAGCATAACTTGGACTCTATTAGAAAAATTCCAGCAGAATACATGGAACCTAAGAGCATAACGTATAGCCAAGCTTCCAAGGCACTAGAATGGGAACATTGGGGCTTGAAATTACTTTTCCTGACTTTCTGGGGCTCATTATGGCACCAACCAGTACTCTGCAGTTTAATTTTGACCCTAACCGCCTACAGTGAGCACATCCCTTGCATGGTATGGGCTCTGTCAGCCACAGGACTGCCCTCACTTCCGGTGTTAGCCAGACACCAGGGCACCTAAGCCACTTGCACTTCTGACTGATTGGCTACAAATATGGGGTTCGCACAAACTCCTCAGGTTTGATAATTTTCTAGTACCTCTCACAAAACTCAGAAAAATTCTACACCTATGATTATAGTTTTATTATAAAATATACAGATCAGGACCAGCCAAAGAAGAAACTTAAGGCAAGGTCTATGAGGGTTCTCACCTGTCAGGAGCCTCCCCTGAACTTTGATGTCCAGAGTTTTAGTTGGGGTTTTATTACATAGGCAGAGTTGATTAGATCATTGGCCATGTAACTGAGTTCAGTCTCCAGCTCTTCTATCTCCAGTAGTCAGACTAGCTAAAAGTTGCAACACGCTAGTCAGATCTTTCTGGTGGCCAGACCTGGAGCCAGTTAAGGATCTACTTTGGATCATGCCATTAGCATAAACTCAGGTGGGATCAAAGAATAGCAAAGACACATCTGTCCCTGGGGAAGTTCCATCAGTCTCAGAAGCTCTGGCTAGGAACTAAGAAATTCTTTATTATACAGCATAGCTCATCTCAGCTTCACACTGTAAAACCTTTCAAAATATTCTCGCTGCACGTTGGTATTCCTGGCTTCAAGGTATTGGTGGATCATGATTGCCACAGATGCAAAGCCCCAATCTGATATGATCTTTCATCTTTAAACCCAAATCCAACTCACTAACATCCTTATTTTATATCTCTGGGAGAGAAATCCAAATATACCTCAGTTGAGTCAAGTTCACTAGTCTAAAAAGCTGTGACTAGAAATACAAAGTCATAGGACGCTTCAAGACAAACCTGATAATTTTCAAAGAATAAAAAATGTAGCTTTGGCAAGCATCAGATAATGTATCTAAATTATAATTTCCATGATTATGAAGAGTACAGGTGTGCAAAGTGTGCTTAGGACATAGGAAAAAAGAACTGCTTGAAGAAGACCAAATATAATCAAGCTCTAAGACAAGTGTCTTCCTTCCTATTCCCTATTTCTAAAATATGAATAGAAATAGGTCTCTTCGACTTTATACAAGTAGGATGTCATTAAGATTAATGTGAGAGGCAAACTCAAATTGAACATGTTCTTTTTTATATGCAAAGGGTTCTATTTGGTTTTTAAAATCATTGTAAATGGAGAGAATAGTTTGTAGTGAATGGAAAAAAGAAAAATTCCACTTGTAAATATTTACTGGAGTCAATATGTGGAGAGCCAACAAAACATATAAAGGCTAGCCAAATATTACATATTTGAGCTAAAAGAAGAAAAATAAGGTCTTTTCAGAAGCATGTGAGAGAAGTTAATTAAAGCTGGATTAAGAAAAATGACAATGCATCATAATGATGCATGAACTCATGAACTCCAAATCCAATCTGGCCTCCAGGAAGGACTTAAACCAAGGTCTGAAAAGCTTTCAGGAACCTAGGCAGCTTCTTTTATTATGTTCTGTCCTTATTTCCCTCTCCAGTACTCCCTCCCATCTTGTTTCTTCAGCCACAAAATTGTGCCTTCACAACAATGGACTTTGCCTCTATTTGAAAAGCCTTAAATTCTGTTTCTTTAATTCCAGAAGTTGCTATGTGATTGGCCCACTCTCATCCTAGTGCATCACTGTGATAGTTAACTGATTGTGTCAACTGGAGTAGGAAATGCCCAACTCAATTGGATTGGCATAGTTCTGAGTGTGGCTGAGGGATTTACTGAAGATGGAAGACCCACCCTAAGAAAGCTTGTTGCCTGAATGGTATAAAGGGTAAAGGAAGCAGGAAGGACTGCTTCTGTTTCTTCCGAGGAGCTCCAGTCTTCACGTCCACCTTGGACGTGGTCTCCTGGCTTCCAGCGCAGACTCTTCAGCCTCCACCACAGACCCTGTTATGGTTTGTGTCTAGATGTCTCCCCAGAGCCTTAAGTGGTCATGGGATGGGTTTTTCAGAGGCAGCTGAATCTAGAGTTTGTAATTGATTCTCAGTCCAAGGCTAGGATTAAGGGTGTGAGTGCTACACCTGCCCTAGGGCAGGTAGCCTGTATACAATATAAGGGACGGAAAGAGGCTTGTCTCTCTCTCTCTCTCCTCTCTTGTTGCTTTTGCTGTCTTCCACAGTCATGAACTGTTGCCCCTCTGCCACATGCCACCCTGCCTTGGAGCCAGCTGATTATGGACTGAAACCTCCACAAACTGTGAGCTAAATAAACCTTTCCTGCTTTGTGTGTGTGTGTGTGTATACCAGAATTCGAACTCAGGACCTTGCACTTGCTAGGCAAGCGCTCAGGCTGCTGAGCCATCTCACCGGCCCAAACCTTTCCTGCTTTAACTTTGGGTGTCGGATATTTTGTCTCAGCAATGAAAAAAGTAACTAAGACAGGCACTTCAGCCTTCCAGTGCAGACCCTTTGGCCTCCTGATACGGACTTGCACCAGACACTACAGTGAGCTCCAGGCCTTCAACTGGATCCTTGGATCTCTGGCACATAAACAGACCTTTTGCACTCTTCCACATCTGACTGGAGGGTGGCCTTCATAAGCCAATCTTGTAAATTCTTATATATTTGCGTATCTTGCATTAAATCTGTTTCTTTAGTAAGCCCTGACGTATACAATCACTGTGGACAAAAAACAGGTTTTTAGCCATTTGTGACTCAAGAAGATTCACCAGAATGTGACTCTATTATGTCTCTATTAAGTTTAGGGAAAAAAATAACAGGTGCTGTGGATAGAAGACAATGTCTAAGCAGCACTTCTATAAACCACATGATGGATTCCATATATAATTTTTCCATAAATTATGTTCACATTCAGAGTGAACGTTGAGAAAACTCATACTTGCAGATAAAGATCTTTGGAGCATAAATAAGCCAAAATGATAGGGATAAAAAGCCAAAAGCTGGACTTTAATGAGTGTTAGGGAAAAGTAATCCATTAGTGGTTAAAAAAAAATTTTTTTAATGCTCTTGAATTCACTAAACATAATTTCTAATAGACAAAATCTTGAGATATCCCTATGCCCTAAAAGACTGACAGGAAATGTTTATTTATTGAGTAGCTTCTAAATCTCACAACAGGGGGCCGGTGAGACGGCTCAGCGGCTTAAGCGCCTGCCTTGCAAGCGCGAAGGCCCGAGTTCGACTCCCGGAACCCACATACGAAAAAGGGGCCGGTGATATCGCTCAGCGGCACGGGTGCCTGTTGGCGCGTGAGGTCCTGAGGTCGTCCCCCCGGTACCCACAAAAAAAAAAAATAAATAAATAAATAAATCTCACAACAATTTTACATGAAAATGCTTATAATAACAGAATAATGACACACACCTGTAATCCCAGCACTGGGACGCTGAGGCAGGAGGATCATCATGAGTTCAACGCCAGCCTTGGCTACATAAGTGGAGTTAAAGTTCAGCCTGAACTACACAGAGAGACCTTATATGAAAAAAAAAAAAAAAAAAAAAACTAAGTTGAGACATCTATATATTAAAATTTTCTTCAACCACTAAAATATGTGCTAAAACAGAATAGAAATGTTCTGAATAATTAAAGGCAAATCATGAGTTCTTCATACTTACCTATATAATTTCAAATGCACAAACTACAAATATAAACATATATATTACACACACACATACACACAGACACACACACACACTAGCTGTATACCAAAATATTAAGAGTGGTCCTTTTGGCATAATAGGATTATAGATTTTTTTTTTTGTGTACTATATGTATGTTCTTTTTTAGTTTTTGTAATCAATTAAATTGGACTACTTTTATAATTAGAAAACACTTATTTTTAAATTAAAATGCAAATTAATCGAAGAGGGAGGCATTATCTCTACCTATCTTGTCTGTGTGAAGGTGTTAACCCTGTTAGATATCACAAAGGTGGCAGCACAGTTTGGAGGGCTGAAAGTAAATTCTCTCATCCTCACAAATTTGCAAAGCCTTTGAAGTATTCTTTCCCAGAGCAAAACACATTTCTAATAAGAACAATTAGCTTTTGATGATGTTCATAATAAAATAATTATGGCAATATTCAGAATCTTCAAAGGCAATAATACAAATAACAACAACATGAAACATACAATAAAAAGCATAAAATGCAAAATCAAAACACAGTCATTGCATTAAAAACATGGACTTACTTTTGAAAATGTCTAGGCACTCATCAGAAGAACTTATTTTCTTTACGATATTATTTTGATTTGGACATGCCAATGCCAACGGGACTTTATTTTCCCCACTTAATGGTGTTTTCATGATCACATTTCATATCTCTGAGAATCTTATATAGTCTGTCAAGAAAATGGTAGAGGGAAATGTATGCAATGTATTAGATGCAATATTTAAAAGCAGCAAAAACTAAATACGCTATCTGTGTATACTTAATACAAATATATTTCTTTATTTCCTATTAATTTAGTACAACATTCTCTTCCTAGAAAGCATTAATCTCTGCCTTCCTGTCTTCCAACAGCACTTTGTAGCAATGAGCACATTCTGCCTTGTATTGTACTTAGATATCTAATTTATCTCTTTTACTAAATTCATTATAGAATTCAGTATATGTTTTATTGTTCCATTCCTCCATTTAAAAATAAAGAGAAACACTTTATTCCAATTCGAATCCACAATTTAAATATACAAAGTAACATACACACACCAAAAAAACAGTATAAATTGAGAGTATAATTGAGTATAAATTGAGGTAGGTTTATGCAAATATGGTCCCTCTCTTCCTGCTCTTTTCTCCTCCCCAAGTATTTCTCTTACCTCATGCCAAAGTGCCCAAAATATATCTCGATTGAGTCACAGTGGGGCCCTGAAGTTATTTAACCTATCAGGATTCATTATTGAAAAATAACTCATTACTGAAAAGCAAATACTCCCTGAGCTATATTAAGTTCAGTCTTTGATTAGTGGTAGTTATCTGAATAAGAAAGAGAACAGAAATAACATAGGTGATGGGGCTATGCACCAAGGACATTTGTAGAATATGGGACACAAATGGCAAATAAAAAGGGTCATAAAAGCAAGCACTGTTTATTAGCTATGTATCTGTGCATAGATGATGAGTTAATAATCAAACTGAAAAAATCTTTAAGCTTTTACAATCAAGGAAGAGTACTTCATTTCAGCTTATTAAGGAATAATAGAAAATAAACCACTCAGTCTTTGAGATGAGCTGCTTCATTTATTCACCACATGGTGGGGTTTTGTTTGGGATCTCTGTGCTCCAATATCATACCCAGAGCTGAAATAGGGAACAACTTAAATTAGAAATCTCGTTTATAAAACTTCCAGTGAAATCAGTTTTACATTGTACTTGCTGCTAACCAGCTACTCTGCCCAAGCATAGACTCTGTCTAATGAGAGCTTTTGTTACTATTGTCATATGTCTACAGGCAAATTAATGCCCAACAACCATAATCTTTTGTTATGGACTAAATATTTGTGTCCTTGTAAAATTTATAGGCTGAAGCCCTATTAAGAAGTGGGATCCTTGGGAGGAAACTAGGTTAAGATATGGTCATGAAGATGAAGCCCCATAATAGGATTAGTGTGTTTTTAGGAAAAGGAGGAAATACCAGAGCTTCCTGTATCCACCACATAGGGATATAGAGACAAGGAGACAAATCAGGAGACAGATGACTACCTGTAAGCAAGGAACAGGCCCCTCACTAAGAACTGAAGCCATCAGTACTTTCATCTGGGAATTTCAATCTCCAGAATGGTGAAATATGCACATCTGTTATTTAAGCAACCAAGCCTGCAGTGTTTTGTTACAGGAATTGACAATAACTAAGATGGATATTGGTACAGAGAAGTAGGGTGCTGCTGCAACAAATATCTAGAAATATGGAAACATCTTTGGCACATGGTAATGGGTAGGGAACTGGAGTCATTTTGAGATAAAAGCTAGAAAAGGCCAAGATTATGGGTAATACACTTCTAAAGGCTATGCAGGTGAGGGATCAGAAAGAAAAGAGGATAACTGGAGAGAAAATCATCTTAGAGAATATATAAGTAATCACGAACAGAACGTTCATAGCAATATGGATGATAAAGATGATTCTGATAAGATCTCTGATGGAAATGAGAAACGTTACTGAGAATGGAGAAAGGGTAAACCATGTAAGAAAATGACAAAGAACTGAATTGTATTCATGGTCTAGTATTTTGTGGAAGATAGAACTTGCAAGTGATGAATATTAGGAAATATTGGGAAATATTAGGATATTTCCAAGCAAAGTGTTGAAAGAGTGGTTTTGTACCTTCTGACTGCTTCTAGTACAATGCAAGAAGAAAAAATGACTTCAAGACAATTTTTAAACAAAAAGGGATCAAAGCTTAAAGAAAGTTTTCAGCCTACTATTCTTCAAAGAAAAAAGATAGCATGTTCAATAACAGAGTGTTCCAAAGACAACAGCACCTGTGTGGCTGCTAAACTATTTGATGGAAAGGTTAATGCTGGTGTGAACCTAATTAGCACCTCAACAGAAGAAGCCAGCAGTAGAGATGGTATTATACCAGCAGAAATATTTCTAGCTGAGACTAAAGAAAACAGAAGATGGGACATAATGGAAAAAGGCTGTGAATATGTGCTATTCCTCATAAAAGGTAAGAATCTCTCTTCACCTTGTAAGGATACAGTAAGAAATCTGCAAGCCAGCAAGACAGTCCTCTCCAAGAACCTAATCTAGTGACACCCTAATCTCAGACTTCACAGTCTCCAGAACTGAAAGAAATAAACATCTGTTGTGTAAGCTACCCAGTCTATAGTAGCCCAAACTGATTAAAATTACTTTTTCTTGAGCTGAGCTTTTGCTCTTTATAACTCTTCTTCCTCCTTCTTCCCTATTCTTTTGTTTCTTGAATCTTGTGTGTTTGTATGTGCATTTTTATTTTTGCAATGCTAGGGACTGAGTCCAGGGTCTCACACATGCTAGGCAAGCACACCACCACTGAGCAGCATCCCCTGCCCTTTCTTATTTTCAAGACAGGATCTCACTAAACTGCCCAGGTTGGCTTCATACTTGTGATCCTCCCATTGCAGTCTCCAGTAGCTGGAGTTACAGGCATGCACCACTGTGTCTGGCTTGTTATTTTGACTTTCATGATGGCAAATAAAATGAAATGTCATGCTGTAGCAGATATGGAGATGTGCCACCCAAATCATGCTTCAATAAAGGACTTGCCTGACTGTGGGGAAGTGCAATCACCAGGCAGCCTCCAGCTGTCAGCATCCACATAATCTTAGATATGAGAAAGGTAAGAACCACCTGACTCTCCCCTTTTTCTTGCAGAGGGGTGATTTACCTGACAGCCGTCACACCACCACCCCCCATTTAAATTTGTTCCCTCCTGATCTCCCGTAAGGATAGACTGGTACAACTTGCCTCATTGTTCTCCCGGGTTACTTCACAGCCATTCTCCAGGTTGTTCTGACAGGAGGTGCAGCTCAGCTGTCAGCCATAGTGTCCCCTCTCCCCATTCCTGCCTGCCTAGACACTTGTGCAGCCCCTTTGAAGAAGTGGTGGGGAAACTGCCCCAACATGGCAAAGATAAGGGAAAGATCTAACTGCCAAACTCTGGCCTTCTCCTTGTATGAAAAACGTAATCTCTCCTCTGATTTTCTGTTGTAATGGAGTGTAAACCCTAGCGCATAGAATCCCCTTCCTTGGCACTTACTATGTCTGATGCAAATGGCATACCCCTGCAGTTCTTTATTAAGTTATTGATTGATGGTATGGAGGAAGGAATAAGTGAATGACAGTGTTTAATATTATTGAACTCATGTGTCCTTGCCAAATCCCCAGAGTCTGGCAATAATAAACAACAATGCCCCAAGAGCAAGCTGATCTCTGACTGTTCAACCATTGGCTCAAATCTGCTCTCCCTGTGTTTTCTTTTTTCATTTCACAATCATGTCCATGTTTTTCTTTCAAAGCATTGCCACATAAAAAGAATTCCTCCAGTAAGATCATTTTGATACTTTTTCTTTTATATCTCATATTCAAAGGAAAAGAAAATTTGATACCTAGTACATACAGCATATTCTTTAAATGCTTCCGTTTCGGAGGAACTGAGAGATAAATGGCACGTCTACAATTATCACTCCTCCATCGATAAGTTTCAGATTACTATCTGCTCTCAAAGGTCGTGAAAACTTTAAAGTGTTTCTTAGGTAATTTCAGAAGTTGGATACTCATTATTTTGCTGTGTCATGAAATCCTAAGCACAGTCTCCTGAGATACTATTTATATGAACAGAAGTTTCCAGTTGATCTGTTTCGCTGGGATAAATGAAGACCACCAGGATGAGTCTGATCGCCAAACAAATTCAGACTCTGAGCCTCAGAGAAGCTTTCTACCAAAATTGCAAATTATTCATGGTCTTAACACTTGATTTAACTTAACTCCCTTTCGGTTTCCTTCTTCCCAGCTATGTTTTCTATTAAATTGTTGATTTATGCATCTATTAAACAAGCATTCATTTAACACGAATTGTGCGCAAATACAGTGTTAGCCACTAGAAAAAATAAAGCATGGTTCTGTATCTGAAAGAAAAAAACAAGAACTCACAGACAGATAAAGCAATCATATAATTATTTCAATAAAATACAATCCAATTGTCTAACAAAGGAAAACAAAGATTTCTTGGGGGTCGCAGAAGAGGGATACCCAACCCAGCAAGGAAGAAGAGCTTAAAAACTATTTCTCAGAGAAAGAAGCCTGTGAACAGGAGTTATGTCTGCCTACTATAAATATGACTCAAACCCTAGCCATCCTCCGTTATACTGGAGCATTGCAATACCCTACCAACAGTTATCCCTGTGACAAGCCCTTCTCTACCTGTTACAGCTGCCAGTTAGCTTCTTGAAAGTGATCAGATGATATCATCCCTTTTAAGGCTTCCCTACATTTTTAAATTAGAAGTCTTCATCATGTCCATAAAATTACACAATAGGGGTTATGGGGAGATAGGAGTGCAGCTTATTGGTAGACTTGCTTGCCTAGAATGCATGAGGCCCTGAGTCAGATCCCCAGCAGAAAAAGAGAGAGTAAGAGAGAGGAGGGAGAGAGGGAGGGAAAAAGATAAACTATAACATGTCTGGCTACTTCTTATGTCTCATTTTCTATTACTCTTCCTGTCCCTGGCTGTTCTGTATCTATACTGACTCCCTTGACATTCCTCAAGCATACTAAGCCACCTAGCTGAGGCTTTTGTTCTTGTTCTTCTCTCTACCTAGAAATATTCTGATGGCTAACCCACTTCATTTGGATCTCTCCTCAATTGTCACATCCTTTGAGTGATCCTCCATGACCATACATACCATCTAAAATAATACTCCCACTAATCTCTTGTCTTCTTACTTGGCTTTGCTTTTCCTAAGACTACCTATCACTACCTAATATGTGTTATTTATCCTTTGCCTGCCTTTTCCTCTAAAACATAAGTCTTATGAGAGCAGGGTTTTATTTTGTTCACTGCTGTATCCCAAGTACTTACAGCAATTCCTGCACTTAGTAGGCCCTCAATAAACATCTACTGAATTTTAAAAAAATCTAGCATATGTCCCTAAAACCCAGAAAAAAGAAGAAATAAAAGGATTATGTTTAGAAATTTTTGATAAGACAAGCCCAGATTCTTCTCTCATTAGCTAAATAATCCATGCTAGCTAAGAACAGGAACAGCCAAACAATGAAAAGATCAACTTCAAAGTGAATACAGCAGAAGGGATTACTTGTCAGAAAAGCTTCAGAATTAGTATTATAAAAAATCAAAGTCATAATACTAAAAACTTTTAAATCCCGCAAATTCTAAGTTAGCACCAGGCCCAAGTCCATTTGGACACAATTTTTCTGCCACCTCGCCTTGGTGTCATGCTCTGAAGAAGGGATTTTCTGATGGACAAGGGTACCTTGCACCTTTGCTATGGAAAGTTATATAAGAATTCTCTTACATGGAGGTATGATTTATTAAAAAGGCAACAATCCAGAGGCTCATTCTATACTCAAGGATTTAGGGGGAGAGGAGGACTACATTGTAGTTTTTAAAATTTGAATTAATTGCCTCAGTTTAAATAGTAGAACTTTTCACATCAAAGCCCATATTTTCTTTTATCAGTTGAAAAGGTAAAAAATCTGGTGACTCATGATGGTCCGCTGGAGTGGAGTTTTACCTGCACACTTTAGATAGGGAAAGCACTCTACAGCAGATCCCACGCATACCATGGCCTCTTTATGACTTCAGATAGTGTTTGCTTTCTGTTGCTACAACAAAATACTTGAGGCTGGGTACTTTCTAAAGAAAATAAGTGCTATAGTTTCAATCTGAAATTGTCCCAAAATCCCACATGGTAAAGGCTTAGTCCCTAGGTTGGTGCTCCTGAGAGGTAGTGAAAACTTTAAGAGATACAGTCTAATGGATATCTTCTGGTCATTGGGAGTATGGCCTGGGAGGAGGTGGTAAAAACCCAGCCCCTTCTTTCTCTCTCTCATGCCCCAGCCATGAATTAAGCAGATTTGCTCCACCACATGCCCCCTGCCATGAGTTGCTACCTCAACACAGGCCCAAATGCAATAGGGCCAACCAACCCTGGATGTAAACCATCAAAACATTTTTTCTTTATAAGTTGGTTGTCTTGGGTATTTGTTATAGTGACAAAAATCTGGATAACATAAGAGGTTTATTTAGCTCACAGTTTTGGAAGCTGAAAGTTTAGGATCAAGTGACCTCATCTTTTCAGCCTCTGATGAGATCCACATATAAATGGTATCACAAGGGCAGGAACATACATAGAAGACACCGTATGGCAAAACAGGAAGCCAGGAAGATTCAGGGACTATGCTTGTTCTTTTTATAACAACCAAATCTTGCAGGAATGAACCAAATAGTAAGTGTAATCCCCCCAGTGATTTAACAATTTCCACTAGGCTTCTCCTCTTAAAGGTTCTACCACCTCTCACTACCACACCAGGGACCGACTTTCAACACATCACAAACTCAAACCGCAGCAGGTGAGTTCACTCATTTATTTTACCTACCTGGGCACTTAAATGTGGATTCTTTGCTTTAAACTTAGTTGATTACTTGGCCCCCAAGAGACCATCAAAGAAGCAAAAACACTCCTAATGGCCACTAAGAACTACTAAGTATTAAAATGACACAAATCATTACAGAAATGTAGAATAGAGAATCAGAAATCATCTTGGCCTCGTCAATATTATGGAAATAGAAGGGAGGCCCAGATGGTCAAATTATGAGTAGATTAATGATAAAATCTTCTGACTCCTAAATATTTCCTATGCTCCCACTGAGAAGCTACCACGTGTATTTGCAGGTTAGCAAATATTGCCATGCAACCCTGACCAGGGTTGTGGCCACTCCATAGCTTCCATTCCTAATGTTTCAAAAAGATGTTTAACTCTACAGTATTAGGAAAATGCAGCATCACTAACCAGTTATGAGAAATTGAGCCTAAGATAAGATTTAGAAAACAAAACTGGCCTCAATCTAAGGTCAGCAAATTCTTTTGATGTATAGCCACATAATAAATGGTTTCAGCTCTGCTGGCTATCTAGTCTCTACCACAGCTATTCAACCCTGCTGCAGTATCATAAATGCAACCATAGACAAAATGTAACCAAACGGGTGTTATTGTGTGGATATGCACTGAAAGTAGAATTTCATATAATTTTAATGTGTCATAAAATAATGGTCTCCTTTTTTTCTTTGAACCACTTAAAACTGTAAAAAAGCACGTTTTCCTTACAAGCCACACAAAAGCAGGTGATAGGCCTGGAAGAAAAAAAAAAGTGTAAACAAACCTAGGGGTTATAGATATGGATAATCTTGAATACCTTTGATCATGGCCTGAAGCTGCTGTCTTTTTAAAGGTGCAATTTTTAAATTATAATTTTCTTTGTCTCCTTTCTGTATTTACTTTTTCTATGCTATCTCATTCTGCTTCCTCCCCAAAACTTAAGAGATGCAGAGAGGCCAAAGGTCCATCTTCCTATAGCTGCTCCATGTTGCGGGGGGCATGGGGGGTCTGACCCTGCCTAGTCAGGGGTCAAAAGTCTCACTCTAACTGATCCTAGGAAGAGGGGTTTTGTTGTTTGATGAACCATCATAACTTGATAGACTAGAAAAGAGGACCAGGGCCGGTGAGATGGCTCAGTGGCGTAAGCGCCTGCCTGGCAAGGGTGAGGTCCTGAGTTCGACTCCCAGAACCCACATACGAAAAAAGGGGCCGGTGATATCACTCAGCGGCACGGGCGCCTGCTGGCGTGCGAGGTCCTGATGTCGACCCCCGGTACCCACAAAAAGAAGAAAAAAAAAAAAAAGAAAAGAGGACCAGGACATGAGCAAATCACTGATGCTTAAGTTTCACTTTACAATCATGATAAATAAGAAGAGGCCAAAAATTAAAAGTAGACTGCTGGTGATTAGTGGCTCTAAAAAGTGATAGAAGTCAGATAAAATCAGGCAACTTTTGGCATAAGTTCTTCATCTTTAATATTGACCTCTATTTGTTTTGAGGTGTTTACCCAAGTGTAATGGCTGGAGGTAAAGAGTATATTGACTCCTCCTTGTTTTGTAAGAAATCAAATTTTCTCGTATTTTAACTACAATAATGGTAAAAGAATACACCAAATAAAGATATCTATGTTTCTATATCCCTCTAACAGAATTTATATTGCTATTTAAAATAGATGTCAGCAAGTTCTAACTCGGAGTTCATAAAATCTTTTATACACACTCTGATATTTCAAAGTTAATAAAATCAGTACACCTTAAGCCTCAGAACTAATATGAAAGAGTAATTTATATGTTAAAAAATGTATTATTTTGCTGGGTGTGGTGGTGCATGCCTGTAATCCCAGCACTTGAGAGGCTGAGGCAGGAGGATCACTGAGAGTTCAAGGCCAGCCTGGACTACATAGTAAGTTCAAGGCCAGCCTGGACTATAGAGTGAGACCCTGTCTGAAAATAAAAAAAGAAAAAAAAAGAAAAAAACTAAAACAAAGTATTATTTCTCTTTATTTCCTCTGGTATAAAAACAATATTTCTTTTTTTAAAATAAAAAAGTCAGAATTGTTGATAACAATTAAAATTTGTGAATTTTAATGTGTGAATTGGAATGTGGGAAGCCTATAATCTTTGTCTAGATCCTGTAATCTTGGTCTGAATGAAATCCGAAAACAAAATTAACAAACTTCTTCAGCAGTTTTTGTTAACGTTTAATCACTCCTCCCAAGATGTTTTTTTGTGCATCTTCTCAATGATACAGTTGTGTTTTTGGTATTGGCTGCACTTGTTAGCAGTTTTGATTTAAACTACTTCAGGCAAATCTGGTCCTAGAAATTAATGGCACCATGACATGCCGATTGGCATATTCAAGCTTGGTATATCTTCCAAAAGTAATGTAGAGAAATATCTGCATTCTCAAAGGAATGGGAATGAGTCTACTACTCTTATCTTAATAAGTAAATTTAGGATTTTATCCCTCTTTTGTACCACTCTGAAAATGTGCTATGCTGGGTTTAGAAAACTTCAATTTTACAAGTGTAAAATAATGAGGATGAAGTCAGGTCTACCTTTTGCCTTGAGAACATGCTTAGAAACAAAACATTACTTTGAAAACAAAAAACTCATTTATGCTTAATTAATTTGTTTGTTTTTAAAATAAAATAACTAAGCCAGTTAGGCAACCTTTGTACAGAAGAGAAAATTTGCAGGCTCAATTGAAAAACAATATACTAACTATCAAGGTTTTGGCACCATCATGTGGCCATTTAGATTTATTTCATTTTTTTCCCAAGTACATTGAAGTATGTTTGACAAAATTTATAGTATTTAAGATACATAATATTATATTTTGACGTATTTATACATTGTGAAATGGTTACCACAATCAAGCTAATTAACATACACATCATTTCACATGGTAACTATTATGTGTGTGTTAGGGAGGTTGGGGAAAAATACTGAAGATTTACTCTCTATGCAAATTTCAAGTATACAATACAGTATTCCTAACTAGAGTCACCATTGTATATTAGAACCCATTAATCTTGTAATGAAACTATATACTTTTAACCAATATCTCCCCATCTGTACCACATCCTGGCCTTCTATATTTCTATGAGTTCAACTTCTCAAAATTCTACATGTAAGTGAGATCACACAATATCTATCTTTCTGTGCCTGGCTTATTTCACTTAGCCTGTCCTCCAGGCTTATCCATACTGTCACAAATAGCAGGACTGCCTCCTTTTATAAGGCTGAAAACAATTCTGTGTGTATGTGCGTGTGTGTATGATGTGGGGTGCCTCAGATTTTCTTTACCTGTTCAGTTATCAGTGGACACTTCAATTGTCCATATCTTAGTTACGGTAAACAATGCTGCAATAAACATGAAAGTGAGATATCTCCTTGAGATAGTGATTTTATTTTTTAGGTATTATCAGCCATCAGATTGTTAGATCATATGGCAATTCCATTTTTAATTTTTTGAAGTGCCTCCGTATTTTTCAATTATGATTGCACCAATTTATGTTCCCTTTTACAGTATAAAAGGGTTCCTTTTTCTCCATATCCTTTTCAACAGTTGTTATTTTTGACTGTTGAGTAAAAATCATCCTAACAGGTAAGAGGTTATATCTTATTGCAGTGTTGATTTGTATTTCCTTAGAGATTAGTGCTGTTAAGGAGCCTTCATGCATCTTTTGGCTATTTATATATCTTCTTTGGGAAAATATCTATGAAGTTGCAATTTTTAATTGAGTTTCTTACAATTTTCCTACTGAATTTTGTAGGCTCCTTATATATTTTGGACATTAATCCTTTATAGGATATACAGTTTGCAAATATTTCCACCCAATCCATAAATTGTCTTTTCATTTCGTTGATTGTTTTCTTTGCCATACAGAATTTTTTTGGTGTATTCCCTGTGCTTTTGTTAACTGTGCTTTTGGTATCCAATTCAAAAAATCATTGTTGAGACCAGTGTTTTTCTCCTTCGTTTTGTTCCAGTTTGAGTTTCAGGTGTTATGTTTAGGTTTTTAATCCAATTTGAGTTGATATTTTGTGCATTGTGTAAGATAACAGTCCAATTTCATTCTTTTGCACAGGATATTCAATTTTTCCAACCCTGTTTATTGAAGAGATCATCCTTATTAAGTGACAGATATGTTGATTACTCTTAACTTGATCATTACCCAATTTACACATGAATCAAAACATCGGACACATACATCATACATATGTATCAGTCAATTTTTTAAAAATTTCTAGATAAATAAAATGAAAATAACATACTAAAATATATGGGATATATAATAGTAACATCAAGAGGGAAATTTAGCTAGGCATGGTAGCTCATACCTGTAATCCCAGCTCTCAGGAGGCTGAGGCAGGAGGATCACTGTGAGTTGGAGGCCAGCCTGGGCTACATAAACAAGTTCAAGGCCAGCCTGAACTGCATAGTGAGACCCTGTTTAAAAAAAAAAAAAAAAAAAAAGAGGGAAAGTTATAGTAATAGATGTTATGTTTTTTAAAAAGACAGATCTCAAATAAACAACTGATTCAGGAAGAAAGAAACAGTTTAATGGGTCAATAACAACTAAGAAGATTGAAAAATCTCCCTCAAAAAAAGAAAAGCCCAAGACAAAATGGTTTCACACGTGATATACAACAAACATTCAAGCAGGAATTAATGCCAATACTGTATCTCTTAAACGCTTCCAAAAAATAGAAAAAGGGGGAATATTTCCTGTCTTTGTCATTTTCCTTGTTGATGTGACAAAATACCTGATGCTCACAACATAAAGGAGGAGTGGTTTTATTTTGGTCCACATTTCAGAAGTATCAGTCCTTGTATGTTTAGTGGCATGGTAAAAAAGAAAGGCACTGAGGAAAGCTGCTGACCTTTAGGTAGACAGAAAGCAAAGAGTGAAGAGAAGAACCAGGGAGTAAATATACCCTGCCAGGTTCTGCCCCCAGTGACACACCTCTTCTGAGCAAGCCCCACCTCTAACATCATATTTAGCCATAGCATTCCCATGATTCAATCACCCTTTAAAAGCCCCACCTTTGAGCACATGAGGCTTTGGGGTGACAACTAGATATAAACCATAACAGCCTCTTTTTCCTAAAAGATCCAAGACCATTTCTTTATGCAAAATGCATTTAGTCCATCTCTATGAGTTGCCAAAGTCCTAACAGTTCTGGCATTGCTGAAAAGGCCAAGTCCAAAGTCTCCTCTGAGACTCAAAGCAAACTCTTAGCTGTGGGCCCCTCTAAAAACTAAACAGAAAGTTAAACACCTCCAACATACAGTGGCACAGGATACACATTGCCATTCCAAAAGGGAGAAATAGGAGAATATAAAGAATGGGACCAAAGCAAGACCAACACCCAGCAAGGCAAATATTAAATCTTGTAACTCCATGCCCAGCACCCAGGGCAAGCTATGGTAAGATATGAATTCCAAAAGGCTTAGGTGGCCCCACCCCTACAGTATTGCTGGTGATTATAGCCCTCATGACTTCTTGGATTGGCTTTGCTTACTTCCTGCAGCTTTCTTCAGCAGACTATTCATGTTCCTGGATTTTCCAACTAACTGTGGTCACTACTGCACTTGTGGCTGCAGTCTCACAGCTTTATACCCTGTTTGATCAGGGACACACTGTCTTGCCTTCCTGGCCTTCTGAAATCTTGAAGGAAGCCTCCATGACCCCATGATTCTTGCATTCTGTATTCCTGTAAAACCAGCACCATGTGGATGATGCCAAGGTCTGATGCCAGCATGAGCAGTAGCCTGGCCTCCATTAATCATGGCTGCAGGGGCCTGGATGTGTGCCTGGATGGCTGAACCTTGTAAGGAATAAATTCTGTAGGCAGCCATTCTGGAGCATGATGCCCTGAGGTTCTCTTCTCAAAGTAAAGCTTTGTACCTTTGAGCCTGTGAGTGGAGAAGTCTTGCTGATTCCTGACATGTCCTCAAGCTATTTTTCTATTCTCCTGAGCCAAAGTACTTGGCTTCATTTTAATGCTAATTTTTTCACCAACCAAGCTTTCCTTTACTCCATCTTTGTTTTTTCTGGAAGAAGAGAAAACTTCTCAAATGGGATTTTTTGCCCATTTTTCATAGTAGATCTTGCTAAAAGCAGCAAGCAGTGGGACTACCTTGAAATTTCCTCCAACAGGTGAAGTAGTCTGCCTCCCTTAATATCAGTCTTCCACAAAGGTCTCATTACATGAGCAAAATGTAGTCAAATTTTCTACCAGAGTATAACATACATTGCCTGGAATCCAACTGCCAATGGAGTCCTTGTCACTAACTAAAAATTCCTGAAACTAGTCTCTACCATCTGCCCTTTAATCAGCATTCTGGTCTTCTAAGCGTCAATCAGAATCTCCCATCAAGCTTAGCTTACAACATTTTAGGGCTGCTTCTCCAGGCAAAACCTCCAAACCTTTCCAAACTCCTCCCATTAACCAGTTCCAAAGACTCGAAACATTTCAGAAGTTTCAGTCATTGCGTGGTTGATAACATAGCTGAAAGGCCTGGAGTGGAGGAAAACTACTCATCTAATGGTGAAAGCACACACAGAAAGCAGAGAGTGAAGGGAGGAACCAGGGAAGGAAATATGCTCTTCCAGGTAACTCCCCCCAGGGATCCACTTCTTTTAAGCAGGCCCTATCTTCTAACATCACATTAGCTATAGCACTCCCATGAGTCAATCAACTTTTGAAAGCACCACCTGTGAGCATACAAGGTTTGGGGGGACATCCAGATATAAACTATTGCACTTCCAAACTCATTTCAAGGAGTCAGCATCATCCTGATACAGAAACCACAAGAAATCTTCAGGCCAATATTTCTGGTGGACATAGATGAAAAAATTCTCAATAAAATACTCATAAATTGGATTTAACAACACATTCAAAGGACCATATAGTATGACTAAGCAGTATTTATTTCTGGAATACAAAGATAGTTTAATATATGCAAATCAATTAATGTAATATACCATATAAAATCTGTTGAAAAAATTCAACACCAATTCATGACCAAAGAAAACAAACAAACAAAAATACTCTCAACAAAGTAAATACACATGGATGTTTCTTTGACCTAATAAAAACTTTATGTGAAAAGACCACAGCTAATGTCATACTGAATGGTGAAAAACTGAAAGTGTTTTATCTAATATCAGAAACAAGACAAGAATGTCTACTCCCTCTGTTTCTATTCAGCATAGTAGCAGAAGACCCAACCAGAGCAAAATTAGACAAGAAAAAGAAATAAAAAAACATCCAAATAAAAAGTCAAAAGTAAAATTATCTGTTCTTACAGATGACAGATTTTATGTGTAGGAAACACTGGAGATGCCTCCAGAATAACAGTTAGAAGTGATGAATAAATTTAGTAAAAGTTCAGGGCCGGTGAGATGGCTCAGTGGCGTAAGCGCCTGCCTTGCAAGCGCAAGGGCCCGAGTTCGACTCCCGGATCCCACATACGAAAAAGGGGCCGGTGATATCGCTCAGTGGCACGGGTGCCTATTGGCGCACGAGGTCCTAAGGTCGACCCCCCGGTACCCACAAAAAAAAAAAAAAAAAAAAATTTAGTAAAAGTTCAGGATGCAAAACAAACATGCAAAAATAAATTGTGTTTCTAGATACTAATATGAGCCTCTGGAAAGAAAATAATCCCACTTACTATAGCATAAAAATATAGATAAGAATAAATTAATGAAGGAATTAAAGATCTGTATCCTGAAAACTGTGAAAGAAATTGAAAAAGACACAAATAAATAGAAATATGTCTCATGTTCATGGATTGAAAAAAATTAATGCTATTGGACTGTATTTGCTACCCAAAACAATCAACAGATTTAATGTAATATCAATCAAAATTCCAATAGAATTCTTCACAGAATTTTTAAAAATCTTGAAATTTGTATCAAACCACAAAGAACTTGAATTGCCAAAGTAGTCTTGAATAAAAAGAACAAAACTGAAAGCATCAAAATACCTGACTTTAAAAGATACTACAAAGTTATAACAATCAAAACAGCATGGTATTGGCATGAAAACAGAGAAACCGGCCAATGAAAGAGAAATAAACCCACACATTTACAGTCCATTGATTTTTGACAGAGTAACCAAGAACACCCAATGGGGAAAGGACAATCTCTTCAATAACTGCTCCAGGGAAAACTGGAAGTGAATATGCACAAGAATGAACCTAGGGCCGGTGAGATAGCTCATTGGCATAAGCTCCTGCTTGGCAAGTGCGAGGGCCCAAGTTCAACTCCCAGAACCCACATACGAGAAAAGGGCCTGTGATATCGCTCAGCAGCACAGGCGCCTGCTGGCACGTGAGGTCCTGAGGTCGACCCCTGGTACACACACACACACACACACACACACACAAAAAAAAAAGAATGAACCTAGATCCCATCTCTCAATGCAAATATCAACTTAAAATGTATTAAAGACTTAAATGTAGGACTACTAGAACATAGAATATAGAAACACATAGTTACTAGAATAAAGTCCTTCAGCACATTTATCTGTGTGAAGATTTTGGATGTGATCCCAAATGTACAAACAACAAAAGTAAAAGTTTATAAACAGGATTACAACAAACTGAAAAGCTCCTGCACAGCAAAGAAAATGATTCACTGTGCAAACAGTCTATACAATGGGGGAGAATATTTGCAAACTACACATCTAGCAAGGGATTAATATCCACAATATACGAGGAGCTCTAACAACTCAATAGCAAAATAGTAATAATAATAATAAACCAATCTAAAATACAAATAAAGGGCTGTAGATGTATCCCAGTGATAGACTGCTTGCCTAGCATCCAAAAGGCCCTTTGTTCAATCCCCAGCAAAAACTATTGCTAATGATATGAATAGACATTTCTCAAAATGGCCGAAATATATAAGATAAATGTTCAATATCACTAATGGTCAGGAATATGCAAATCAAAACAAAAAGATATCCACCTCACCCCAGACAGGTATTATGAAAAAGACAAAAAAATAACAAATGCTGGTGAGAATGTGGGAAAAGTGAAATTCTTAAGGCTGTTGATGGAAATTTAACTTAGTACAGCCATAATGGAAAACAATCTAAAGCTCCTCAAAAATTTAAAAATAGAACTTTGGTACCATAAAATGCAGTAATCTAGATCACTATTAGGTATATAAGCAAAGAAAATAAAATCAACATGTCAAAGACATACCTGTACTCCAATGTTTATGGAAGTACTCTTTATAATAGCCCAGTTATTGAATCCACCTGTCTACCAGTAAACTAATGGATAAATAAAACTTGGTATATACACACATCAAGAATTTTAAATACTCTTTTTATTTCCTCCTTGTCCAAAAAATTGTTCAAGAATGAGTAGTCTAGTTTTCACTTATTTGCGAATTTTTACATTTTCTAACTGCTATAGACTTCTAGGTCTATTCTATTGTGGTTAGAACCAGTACTTCCTATGATTTCAATCTTGTTAAACTTGTTGAAACTCGTTTTGTCATCCATAGTTTGATTTATCCTGAAGGATGTATCTTATGTCTTTAACAAGAATGTGTTTTCTTTTGCTGCCAGATAGAAAGTTCTGTATTTCTGTTGAGTCCATCTGCCTAGACTCTGTAGTGTTGTCCAAGTCAGAAGTTTCTGTGTTGATTTTCTTAGTGTTCCATCCAATACTGAAAATGGGATATTGAAGTCTTCAATTTTTTTTTTGATATTAAATGTTTTCTTTAAAGATTTTTAGTGTAAAAAAAAGGTGCTCAAATACAGATTACATTATGCTGACCAAAGCAATATTCTACATGCCAAAAATCAAAACAAAATAAATGTAAAATAAACGTACAGCATTAAACAAGCATATAACTTGACATTTAATTCAGGCTGTATACGCATAAAATGATCTGACCACATGCTTATGCAAAATAAATTATTTCCTAAAACACCAAAATACCAACCATTCTGACTCTCCACTCCCTTATTCCTCCAGTAGGTATTTTGAGAGAACGTCCATATAACATGAAAAGAACTGTCATGGCACTTAAAGACTGCAAAAAATAGAACACAATTAAAAACATATAAATATACACAGTATTAGTTTTAAAAAATGTAAAAACAAAAGACCATCCTGAATAATGGTTAAAACCTCACAATGGAAAAATTGCTCATCATTTGTATGTTATTGTTAGAAAACTAATAAGATTTCATTGGGGGAGCAGGAAAGATATCTAACAAAGTCATTCATTTAAAATTTGTTCAAAAGTGTTGAGAAGGTTGTAATTTGCTGTTCATCCTGTCTTAAAATATTTTACCATGAATATACTTTCTACTATTTAACTGCAGGACAAAAGAATAGCTTGAAGAAAGTGTTTCTCAAAATGAGATCCAAAGGCCCAAAGGAATTTTAACATGAGCCTCGTAACATACATTTTAAACAAACCCCTTATTTGATTATTCCACATTCTGAAATGCCCTACAGGAAACAGCACTACTTAAAAGCAAGATCATAAACATATTTCTGACATGTCAGAATTCTCTATAAGTTATGATGTGAATACTGCTTTTTTTTTTTTTTTTGTAGGAACCAGGGGTTGACCTCAGGACCTCGTGCACCAGCAGGCGCCCATGCCGCTGAGCGATATCACCGGCCCTTTTTTCGTATGTGGGATCCGGGAGTCGAACTCGGGCCCTCGCGCTTGCCAGGCAGGCGCTTACGCCGCTGAGCCATCTCACCAGCCCTGCTTTTTGTTTTAAAACAAGTTCCATGGGCCAGTGAGATAGTTCAACAGCATAAGCGCCTGCCTGGTAAGTGCGAGGTCCTGAGTTTGACTCCCGGAACCCACATAAAGGACAAAAAGGGGCCAGTGATATCGCTCAGCGGCACAAGTGCTTGCTGGCAAGCATGAGGCCCTGAGGTTGACTCCCGGTACCCACATAAAAAAAAAAAAAATTTAAAACAAGTTCCGGCCATTAAAAGAAACATATATACCTCTCAAATAAATATGTGAATGTATATAAACATTTTCCTTTGAGGTTTTCACTACTTTCAGACTTAATTATTTGAAGAAAAGATAACATATGACTACAAGCTTTGTAAAAGTTACATTTCTAATGAAATGGAACATTAAAAAATAAAATAAGAAAATTTATTAAATGCCTACAAATTTTAAATCTTTATAAATTTAAAACTAGATAGCTTCCCTAAAATTTAATTTTATTAAGATTGTACAATTGTAACTTATTTAGATTATCATGATTATATTTCAAGTCCTTTGCATAAAAATGGTATTAAACAGAAATCTGGCACCTCTTTAAATAATAAATTGCTAGTGATTAATTTTAATAAAAATAATCTGAAGAACTCTGCCCCTGAAAGGAAATGAATTCTACTATTACATGTGTCACCTACCAAATAAAAACTCAATTAAGAAGATAGAACTGTAATGTATGTGTTTTCTAAACATTTATTCATAATTGTTTTTATTTTTGGATTTCACTGAAGAGTCCATAACCTGAGGCCTAAAAGTACAGGTAATGTGGTTTGGAGAGAAACAAGCATAGTTAAAACTTTCTACTTAAAAGACAAATTATCTTCCTGTGTAGTAAATAATAAGGAAAAATATTATACATTCTGCCTTCACTTCATGAATAGAATGTGTTTACAAGTTTGGTAGCAAGTGAATGCCTCCTTGTTATTTATAAAAAGCGACTGGAGGATATACCATTTTTTTTTTCCTTTGGTTTTCTGAGGCATTCTCACTATGTAGTCCAGGCTGGCCTAGAACTCACAATGTAGCCCAGGCTGGCCTCAAATTCACAGTGATCCTCCTGCCTCAGCCTCTTGAGTGTTGGGAGTACAGCAGTGAGCCACCACACCTGGCTTTAATAAGAAATAAATATTGCCATTGCACTTTTCTGTATCTACTTTAAAATTTGATTGTTTTTTCCTTTCCACATATTAAGCAATTTTCCATTCAACTACATCCTAGCTTAAATTATATTATTGTTATTAATTTCTCCCTTCAGATTAATATTTGCTTTATATATTTAGAAGCTCTGTTGTTGAGTGTATACATGTTTACGTTCATTATGCCTTCCTCTTGAATTGAACCCCTCCTCATTATATAATGACCTTCTTCGTGAGTTTCTGATTAAAATCTATTTTGCTTGATGTATGTATAGTCACTCCACTTTCATTTGCATGAGACATCTTTTCCAACTTTGCTTTCAGTTTATGTGTGTTCATAAAGCTAAAATGCATCTCTTAAATGGCATATCACTGGATTTTATATTTTTATCTTTTCAGTCACTGTATTTCATTCTTTCATTCTTTCTTTCTTATTTTGGTTTTGTTTCTTGTTTGCTTTTTGGTTTAGGATTGGACCCAGGACCTCAAGAACTACACCTTCACTATGAACTTATCTTGTATTAGAAAGTACAATCCATTAATATTTAAAGCAATTATTGATAGGTAAGGACTTACTGTGATTTGAAGACTTCAATCCTGTTAAGTTGGTTGAAATTTGTTTTGTTTACTGTTTTTGTTGCCATTTTTCTAATTGTTTCCTAGCTATTTTGCAGTTGTTTTGTTCCTGTCTTCCTCACTTGATGTCTTCACTTGTTATTTGATAATGTTTTCTTAGCAATTAGCTTTGATTTTTGTCTTCTTATATTTTGTTAACCTATTATAATTTTCTTCTTTGTGGTTACCATGAGACTTGCACAAAATACCTTTTAATTATGACAGTCTATTTTAAGTCAATAATAACTTCAATTGCATACAAGACTGTACTTTTTTAGGGCCTCCATCACTTGTGTTCTTAAAGTTTACTTACTTTTTTTTATTAGTACTTGTTTGCAGTACACAATGTTTACATTCTTTGTGTGGAGTTGGTACATGTATATAACACATCCCAACTCCTTTTTTCATCCCTTTTCCCTTTTTCCCCTCCCACTCCCTCATCTCAATCCCCTCCTTGTTGAGAAAGATTTCTTGTCATTCTTAAACTTTGTGTTCTAACTTTTTTATTAGGGTAAAAAGTAATTTATGCCCCATGATTACAATATCATTTTACTCTGTATTTGTTGATACGTTTACCTTTACCAGTGAGATTTATGTTTCCATATGTTTACACATTGCTATTTAGCACATTTTCATTTCAATTGAAGAACCATTGTAGCACTTCTTGTAAAGTAGGTAGAGTGGTGACTATATATATATAGTATGTATATATATTTCTCAATTTTTCTTTGTCCGAAAAAGACTTATCTCTCATTCACTTTTAAAGGATAGCTATGCTATGTATAGTATTTGTTATGGTTTAAATGTGAAAGGTCCCCCAGAGTATTGAGAGCTTGTATTGAGAGCTTGATCCTTAATGCAACAATGTTCAGAGGCGAGGCCTAAAGAAGTGATTGGATCATGAGGGTGTTAACTAATCAATAGACTATGAGTTCATTATTTGAATGGGTTGTTAGGAGATGGGGCCTCACTGTAGGAATTGAATCACTAGGGGACACACTGTGCAGTATCTCTTCTCTGGCTCCTCTATCCTCTCTCTTTCTATTGCTCTCTCTCTTTTCCTTGGTTGCCATGAGTTGAGCAGCTGTCTTCTTCCATGCCCTTCTACCATAATGTTTCTTCTTTAGAGTCAGCCAACCATAGACTGAAACCTCTGAAACCATGAGGCAAACTAAATCTTTTCTCCTTTAAATTGTGTGTGCCCAGCGATATATGTGCACCCATGTTTATAGCAGCACAATTTGTAATAGCCAGATCTTGGAAACAACCCACATGCCCATCAACTGAGGAATGGATAAGAAAGATGTGGTATTTTTATACAATGGAGTACTATTCAGCCATAAAGAAGGATAAACTGGAGACTTTTATAGGTAAATGGATGCAACTCGAGAAAATACTCATAGGTGAAATAAACTGGACGCACATGTGTAAGCATCGTATTGTCTCTCTAGTATGAGAAACTGAAACAGTAAATAAGATCCAAAATGTACAATAGACATGGTGAATCAAAAAGAAACTGGTTAAAAGTAAAGAGACTGGAATAGGGGAATAGGGAAAAGAAAGAAAGGAAAGGGAAAAAGATTGTATATATATATAAGATGGTTAAGATAGATACACTACCAATTTTACTTAGTTCATTGAAGAGTAAGGTTTGTGCCAATAATGTTTGGACAATTGAATGCCAATATCTGGTATCCTGAATAACTAACTTAAAGATAATAATATGTAATGCATTAACCATTGTTACCCTCCTATTATGTTGTTTTGACAATTTGTTCTTTTTTGATTTGTTTTGTTTTTTCTTCTCTTTAAAATAAAAATAAATAAATAAATAAATTGTGTGTGCCAGGTATTTTGGTCACAGTGACAAAAACCTAACTACCACAGTATTCTTTGTTAGTAGATTTTTTTTCTTCTAGTACTTAGAGTACCTCATCCCACTTTCTCCTGATTTATCCAGTTTCTCCTAAGCAATCTTCTGAGTGTCCTGTGAAGTTTTCAAAGTATGAAGTATGTCAAAAGTTGTGTTTTCTTGCTGCTTTCAAAATTCTCTCATCTTTAATTTTAATTTTTCAACTTCAGACTTCTTGAGTTTGCATGTCTATTTTCTTCCCCAGACTTTGGAAATAGTTCAGTTGTTATTTCTGTAAATAAACTTTTTGCTCCTTTCTTTCATTTTTCTTTTTGGTCCTTCCATAATGTGTATGGGAGTTTGCTTGGTGGTGCCTCATAAATTCTGTAGGCTTTCTTATTCCCTTTTTTATTCCCATTTCTTCTTCTCCTCTAACTGAAACATTTCAAATCATCCATTTTTTGAATTCACAGATTCTTCTGTTTGATGAAGTTGGCTCTCTTTTGGAATTTTTTTATTCATTGTATTCTTCAGCTCCAGAATTGCTGTTGGTTTTCAGTTTTAGTTTTTTTATGATTGTTTTACTGAAATTCCCATTTGTTCATGTACCGCTTCCCTGGACATTCAATTGTCTATCCGCATTCTCTGGTAGCTCACTGTGCTTCCTTAAGATAATTATTTTGAATTATTTTCAAGAAATTATAGATTTTCTTTTCTTTATTGCTGGTTATTGGAGCTCTATTACTTTTCTTTAGTGGTGCCATGCTTTCCTGTTTCTTTGTGATCAGTATAGCTTTGCTCTGAGATCTGAGCATTTGAAGGACAAAACACCTCTTCCTATCTTTATAGACTGCTTTTCACAGTCTCTCTTACCTGATCTCTAGACTGATGGGATTATTTGTGGGATTACAGTCAGGTGGATGAGAGCAGGGTCACATAGCTAATTCCTGTGTTGCACTTGGTCTGAAGTTGGCCATCCTATTACTAGAGGTGTGGCCAGGCATTGTTTCTACCAGATCCCCAGATGGTTGGAACCACCTCCAGGACCGTGACCAAACAGGGCTGGAGCCAGTCCGTGGGGTCACTTCTGTTTCTGTAGTCAAGTCTGAACACCATAGGCCTTATAACCACCAGAAACCTGCTATCGTTGTGGCTCCTATGCTTTTCACACCGCCACCATACCAATCTCTCAGCTGATCTGTCTTATACTTCTAAACCAATTTCCCTACATAAACTGCCAATTCTATCCAATTCTTTCAGACTTTACCATCACAGAGATTTGTGTTAATAATGCTTTGTACATTATAGGTTCAATACAGGAATTTTTTTCTCATTTTGTTAAGTTTGTTTTTCTTTTTACATTAGATTTTGTTGGTACATTTTAGATACACATATCAATCACATTCATCATAGAGAATTTGTATCTGTGCATGATATACCTTGTTTTTTTCCTCATCCCCCTACCCTCCCTGCAACCCCTCCTCCCCTCCCCATTTACAAAGGTCTGTTTCCATGTTTTCCTTCTTTTCTCATTTTTTTTACTTTTCCCTTCTTTCCTTTCCCACTCCCCGCTCGATTTTTCCCCTCCCCATTGGAACATTTTCCTATTTCAAAATATATTTTGGTCCTTATTTACACTTTCAGTTTCTCACACCAGAAAAACAATGTGGTATTCACACATGTGTGTCTGATTTATTTCACTTAAGAGTATAGATTCAAGGTGCATCTATTTTCCTAGAAATGTCTTGAGCATATCCTTCTTTATGGCAGTGTAGTACTCCACTGCAATACAGGATATTAATAAAATTATTTTTGTCAATGTCTTCTTACTTTTGTAAGATGGATCTAAAATCTGGGTATATAATGAAGCAAATAGGAAAGCCCCATATATCGGATAGGAATGTAACATAGTAGCACCTGCTCAGGACAAGATGGATGCAAAATGCCAGGACAGGTCGTTGCATTTTAGGTAAGCAATTTTAGGCAATCATTGGGTATTTCTGAGCCCTAAAGGAAGTGAGGGAAAATACCTGGAAGAAAATTATCAAGTCAAAGGAAACAGCAAGGGCAAAGGCTGTGGCCGGGCATGGTGCTACATGCCTATAATCCCAGCACTCAGGAGGGCAGGGCAGGACAATCACTGTGAGTTCCAGGCCAGCCTGGGCTACATCGTGAGTTCAAGGCCAGTCTGAACTACATAGTGAGACGCCGCCTCAAAAAATCCCAAAGAGGGGTGGTGCAAAGGCTGTAAGCCAGAGCAGACCTTGTTTACTTAAGTAAGAATAAGCCATGTGGCATTGGCTCAGTGAACACAGAGGGAAGGATAAGAGCATATATCAAACAATTAACAAGAAACAGAATATTTAGACACTTTCAGGTTGTGCTACAGACTTTAGCCAAGTAGGTTAGGAGTTAGGAAACCACCAGAGATTTAAAATTCTACATTTATGCTGATGCAGAAATTTTTATCTCTAGCCTGAACTACTTCACCTGTATATTCAGTTATTTATTTGCTATTTTCCTTGAGTTTTCTGAAAGCTCTTTCATACTTCACATATCCAAAACTCCTCACCCAGAGTTCTTTGTTTTACTAAATGGCACCTACATAAATCCATTTAACACTTAAATAAAAATAATTTACAGTAAAAATCTTCCAGTTTCAGTCTTATATGTAAAGATTGGAAGTCACCACTTCCAGCTTACAACTAGAAAAAGCTAAATAAACTAAATGAAAGTCAGTGACTTGTTTTTTGGACCCATCAGAAACTGAGACAGCAGTCAAATAAGTACCCTGAAGCCTGGGCAGACAAGCATATCCAGTCACAGCCAAGAACTGCTTACCTAGAACCAAAGCCACTGGACACACAAACTTGTGCCACAGGTTCCACACCATAGCTACACAATTAAGAATTTGACTTCTAAGTACCTGGCAGTTATCAAAAACTTTTCTAAATAAAGAAATGAAACTCAGAGGTAAAATATTTACACAAGCCATGAAACCTAACAGTAATGACTATATAAAAATGAACATATGTAGAAAGAAAAAAGGAGCTAAAAGTTAACTAGGACATTACAAAGAACAACAGTAGCAAAAGTTCAATACATATAATATATAAACAACACCTACAAAACATTTTAAAAGTTCAATATATTGAAGAGTAAGCAAACAGATTGAAAAGAATTGGAGTCAGTCTAATAGATGGGGGAAAAAATTTCAAAGACAGATAACATGCAGTGTGTTTATAGGAATCTGGAGGAAAGGCACTATAAAAGTGTTGGTTTCTTTTGTATATTGAAATATAAAACTTGGAAGCATTTTTTTCACCATTAGGGACTGGTATAAACAGCATAAAAAGACTGGTATAATTCATCTACTGTGTTAGGAAAAAAATGTCCATGATTTGTATTTAAATAGTAAAGGTCTTTTACACCAAGATAACCAAAGTGAAGGAAGAAGCTCTTGCCCCTCCCAAAGCCCAAGCCAAAGCACTTTGAAAACCAAAAAGATAGTACTAAAAGTCTACAGCCAAAAAATATATATTTATATTTATATTTATATTTGTATTTATATTTATCTTGGCAGAGCAACCCCAGGACAAACAAGATTAACCACTAAGTCATCAAGATTCCCCTGGCCACTGAGTCTGCCATGAAGAAGATAGAAAATAACCCTCTGTTCAAATTATGGATGTGGAAGCCAATAAGCACCAGGTCAAACAGGCTGTGAATGAGCTCTAAGACACTGACGTGGCCAAGGTCAACACCTTGCTCAGGCCTGATAGATAAAAAAAGGCTCCTAACTGTGATGCTTTGGTTGTTACCAGCAAAATTAGGATCATGTGAACTGAGTCCAGCTTGCTAATTCTAAATACACATTTTTAATCACAAAAAATAAAAAATCATGATAAATACTGGGTCTTATTATCTTAAGGCAAGGTAGTTTATGTATTCAAGTCTTCTTTTATAGTGCCACAATGGAGTTTTACAGTTTTCTTTTAAAAGTTTCCCTATCTTTTTGCTTAGCTTCCTCTCTGAATATTTTGTTTTGTGATGCTAATATAAGTGGACGTTCTCTTCTAGAACCACACACAGCACAGTCCAAAAAACTCCATTGCTTCTTTTTTTTTTTTGTGGGTACCGGGGGCTCGACCTCAGGACCTCACGCGCCAACAGGCACCCGTGCCGCTGAGCGATATCATCGGCCCTTTTTTCGTATGTGGGATCCAGGAGTCGAACTCGGGCCCTCGCGCTTGCAAGGCAGGTGCTTACGCCGCTGTCTGAGCTGTCTCACCGGCCCTCCATTGCTTCTTGCTCTCTTTACCTTTCATTCCTGAGGATTGAGCTCAAAATTTTGATCTTCCTTAGTCACTAGCCTTCTCTAGGATTTGTATTCCGCTTTTACCAAAAAGGTTGCTCTCTTTCAATGAGACATAATTTATACACAAAAAATAGGGCATTTGTGTACAACCTCAATGGAATACTCACATTATGGGCTTGGACTTGGCTTCAAGTAATCAGAAAACAAAATACTCTGCTTTAAAACGTATTTAACCAACTCTTGAAAATTTTTACCTGCTGAGCTTAAAATATACCACAGCAAGTGATTAAAACTCCTTCGTTTCTGCTGATTTTAAGTCTTCATTTATCAATTTAACAAAAGTTTTGCTGTATGTAATTGAAAACAATGTCTCCACAAGTTAGGAAAGTAAAATCAAACTGAAGAGGAAGCAAAACTATGAAAAGTCTAGGCCCGGTATTGTGCTTTACCAGAGCAATGCTTTCATCCAAAAATCATTCTGCAAGTTCCATTTACATAATTGGATAAACTGAGAGGTCTGCCATCTGGCAAGCACCCACTTACAAATTTGGTTCTTTCAGTCCTATGTTAGGCAGAGCTGGCACCTGTGCTTTGAATTTTTCCCTCTTACGATCTTGGCACATGTCTATGTGTACATGCATAAAATTCCATCTGGTGGTATATGGGGTGATTTTCATTGGAAGACTCTTTTTGGCAAGTAGATGAGATAATGCATCAAAAGCTTTCCACATGATGAAACTATCTCCTAGCCTTATACTTTTTGATTAACTAAGTAGGCTAAACTACATTGTTTTTGAGTAAAAGCTTTCTATTCAAAGCATGTCTTCACAGCAAAAGGAGCTGTCATGCTTTGAGTAATCACACCGACCAGAAGGCTTTCTTTAAAGTAAACTTTGTCAGCTGCCAGAGGCTCTAGAGAAAGTATAGTATGACACAAAGATTAAATGAATATCTTTGATAACTGCCTTGCTACAATTGATGTAAAGAGAATAAATACACAGTTGAGAAAATTATAGATATCCAGACTCACATTATTTAATTAGCTGAGCCAAGACTGAATGCAGTAATCACTTTGCCATTAGCATAACCTGCTTTCATTCTTCCTTAAGTGGTTACTGTACACCTGCTACAACTTGAATATGATTTGTACGCACTGAAATTCATGTTGTAAAGCATTTTGGGTGGCGCTGAGAATTGAACTCATACATGAACCCTCATGCATGCAAAGCACATGTTCTACCACTGAGCTTCATTCCCAGCCCTCATGCTGAAATTTGAGTGCCATTGCAACAGAGTTGGGAGGTGAGGTCCACAGGGAGGAATTTAGGTCTTGAAGTAGAGCTTATATGGAGAGTTTAATGCAATTCCTGCACAGTGAGTTAGTTGTCCCAAAAGTAGGTATTACAAACTGAACCTGGCATCTCCCCACACACATGTGGCCTTCTTATACATGCCTTTCTTTCCTGTGCTTTTCTGCCATAAAACAAAGCATGTGACACTTGCCAGATGTGGTCCATGGTTATGGCCCTCTCAGTCTCCAGAACCATGTCCCCAAATACTGCAAACCTCTCTTCTTTATAAATTCCCCAGCCTCTAGTATTTTGTAATTGCAACACAAAATGGACTAAGACAATACCCATCCTCAGCATTTGGCTAAACTCTAGTTTTCTATGTCTAGAGTTAACAAGCTACATGATGCAATTTCTCCTCTCTTAGCTAGATGATATATGTAGAAGTTCTACTGCTGTCTTTTTCTTTCTATTCACAGTACTTTTCCTTTGATTCTGAGTACATTGTACATTTAATTTACACATCAAGTGTTGTTGATAAAGTCTGATATCATTCTGATTGTCTCTTTCACATACAATCTATATTTTATCATGGCTACTTTTCAGTATGTTCTTTTTACCTCTAGTAGAGGTTTCATTTGAATGTACCTTCAAATCAAATTCACAATGTAACTGCAGGAAATATGAAAAACCCATGTTCTACCACTGAGCTACACTCCCAGCCCTCATGTTGAAATCTGATTGCCATTGCAACAGTGTAGTTTACATATTTTCATTTGAAATTTTTGCTTTCTTATGTCAGTATTCTTTTCTAATTTGTATATCTACTTTTCTTAACACTACCTAGCATGCAGTTTAGCAAATACATCTAATGACTTTTCAATAAAAACAATGAGTAAAGTTAAATGTACATTCCACTCATGGGTATATACCCAAAAGTGTGAGTCAAACAAAAACTTGTACCCAAATGTTCAGAGTAGCACTATTCATAAAAGCCAAAAAGTCAATCAAATGATGAATGGATAAACAAAATATGGTATATTCTACAGTGGAATATTATTCAGTCACAAACAAGAATGAAGCACTGATGCATGCTATGATTCAAGTGAAATTTTTTATGATAATGAGGATTGAACCCCAGGCCTTTCCACTGAGCTACATCTCTAGTCATTTTTTTATTTTTAATTTTGAGACATGATCTCAGTAAGTTGTGACATTGCCCAGATTGGACTCAAACTTGTGATCTTCCTCCCAGCCCAGAGTTCTGGGATTGCAGCATGTGCCACCACACCTGGCTCCAGATGAATCTTGAAAACATGCTGAGTAAGAGACAATACACAAAATTATATATTATTCCATTCATAGATATCAATAATAAATAAATCTGTAGAGACAGAAAACATTTTAGTGGTTTCCAGGGTCTTTTGGAAGAGTATAATAGATAATGATAGTTTCATGCATATGGAATTTTCCTTTGGAGTGATAAGAAAACTTTTGAAATTAGATAGGAACATTTGCAAATATATAAAATGCCAATGAAGTCCATGCTTTAAATGGTCAACTTTACATTATATGAAATTTGCTTCAGCTTTTTTACATACAAATATATCAATAGACATTTGCTTCTAAGGTGGAAATCTTAATCCCTACAAACCATAAATCATTGTTACATTACTTAGCTGATACACTTAGATGTTATAAGAACAAAGTATCATGGTCATGATTATTACCCTTTCTTGGACAGAAAGGCCCCTTCCACCTTCCTTTAGAAGACTTTCAGCTGTGGTTTGACATATGTCAGTCTGTTAGGATGATGATTGCATGTTTTTCACCACTGTTCTACACCGAGTTTCAGTATAAGAAAGGTCACAGTTATAATTCTAGCCTATCTTGGTTCCTGCTTTAGTTATGAGTAGGCAGCTGGTGCTCCTGTTGATTGGACAGCAAACTGCTTGAGCCTGAGAAAACATGAAAGGGAATTATAGCAAGCCTTTCCCTAAAGAATTCACTTTGCCATTTCTACCATGTAGTGTTGTCATTTCATTTTTTTATTCAAAAATTAAACACTCCTGAATACCTCCTATGTACCAGATGTGTGTTGCAGTATTTAGGATAACTACAACAAGCCAAGCAAAGATGCCAGCCTTTATGGGGCTTGCCTTCTACAAAAGGAAGAGAAAAATTAACACTAAATTCACGAAGGAAACAAATTGTATAATGTTAGAAGCTAGTGATGTGCTATGGAGGAAAAGAAAGGCAAAAACATCAAGATTGTAAAGAGGGTAATCAGGATTAGCCTGTGAGACAGTGGCGGCAAAACGACATTAAGGGAGTAAGTCATTGTGGTGCTTGCCCTGGCAGAGCCTGTGCAAATGTGCTAAGGCAGGACATGTGAAAATAGCAGCAAGGAGAAAAGTGTAGTAAGAATGTGAGTGAGAGAGAGAAGGAACTGAGATGAAATCGGATGAAGAGGCAAACATCACATTAGGTCCTTGAGGACAACTGTAAAGACCAGTTATTATAAGAGAGAGACAGGGAGCTACAGAAAGGTTTTGCGTATAGGCTTGGACCATGTCCTATTCGACTTCCCATTGTCTCAGGAGGATTTCCCCTAATGATCAGCTCATCATGTCAGCTCCTAAATGAGATGCTTCCTCTGCACGTTTTAAAATCTTCTTGCCTTCTACTTTAGCCACTGCTGCAGCTACTAGCTTGTGCAGGCTTTTACCTCTTTTTGTGCTGAGATAAATGGATCACCCCTTTCCTTAAATTGTACTGTATCTCTTGCTTTCTGCAGCAGGATTGCTTTGAGGCTGGCCCAGGATGTCTTCCAAATCACTTGGAATTTGTGCATTCTTAATCCAAATGTACAGGGGAGTTAATGTCAATGAGGCTATCCTGAACCATGGAAGACCAAAGCTGATGAACAAAGTCACCCTTCTTGTATCCCCCAACCAAATAGTTCTCAGACGTATTACATAAGGTGCCTCACTGGATCCAATGCTAGATACGTGTAGCACTGGGCAGACTCAATTAGGACTGTTTGTACTGGTTTCCCTCCTCCCCTACTTGCTGTACCTTTGCTCTCTGGAGTCATATTTCCAAATACGCTTTCCATGCAAGCATATATCTCAGTTCTGCTTTCAGGACAAATATAAGACATCTCTCTACTTTCAAACCATAGCCCCATTCCCCCATAGTGGAGTCCCTGGTACATGGTATCTGCCTGGAATCTCACAAATTGTCACACTCACCTGACCTTGATTGACAGATAGTTGTAGCCTGGTTGCCTCCTCAGTTCCTTGTACTTTCCAGTCACCCTCCAATCCTTCATGGCTGAGAGGCATAAAATGAAGATGGAATACAGGCAAACACTAGATTTCAGGAGACCTTGGATGCTATGCCCAGAATTTACAGGCAGAAGAGAGTCGCTGGTTGTTTTAGTCAGTGGAGCAATTTAATCATGTTCTTGAAAAGTAACCAATGGTAGCGTAAAGAGTGGGATAAGATGAAGAAAGTCTTAATCTATGAAGATTAGGAACAAAGAGAGTTGAGGAATATCCACTGTAATGATCACCATTTTCTCATAAAACTGTCATCTGAGTGAGGGGAGGGGAAGGGGAAGAAAAAGAATTAAGATGTATTATGTACATGTACCAACTCCCTACAATGAATAAGATCGTATACTGCAAACATGTACTAATGAATTTTTTTTAATTTACAAAATAAAAAAATAAAACTATCATCTGCTTACAATCGGTGCAGCCAGTGTCAAAGCAAATATAGAGGTGCCCCTCAGTGAGATCCTCTGGTGGAGGTTTGGGCTGTCCTGGGTTGAGGGCTGGCATGTCAGATGCAGTGGAAGGATAAACACATGAAGGAACTGGGAGATGTGAGGAATGTGTTGGGAGAGATATATCACTGGACTTGAACTGGATACAGAAAGTGAAGAAGCCAGGGAGCAAGACTGAAGATCTAACAGTCAAGGCATGCCAGGCATGGTGGCACATGCCTGTCATTCCAGCACTTGGGAGGCTGAGGCAGGAGAATCACCATGAGTTCGAGGCCAGACTGGGCTACATAGTGGGTTCAAAGCTCTGAACTGTGTAGTGAGACCCTATCTCAAAATAAAATAAAATAAAATAAAATAAAATAAAATAAAAACCAACTAAACTAAAACCAAAATTAATGAATGAGTAAGAGTCAAGACAGTAAAAAAAAAAGTGATGAATTTGGGAAAAGACAAGGAAGTGAATCATTACAATCTTCATTTTACTCATTTACAGTATTACGATTCTGAGTAGAAGATTTGATATAAAAATATGGATACTAATGACTGAAATGAAGTTTAAGGATTATCTGAGGATCTCAAGAATAATTGGATTGAACATATAATGAAGTTCAATGCTGCTTAATTTATGGGAACTAATTATCTTATTTTAAACTCTATAATGACTTTAAAGTCTAAAGTGAAGCAAAATCCTATTGGTTCCACATAAATATTAATATGGGCTCATGGCTGAATAGCTAGAAAAATGAGATCAGACTCTACAAAGAAACTTGGTATTGGCAATAAGATTTTTAATAATTGTTGGAAATAAGATCCAGAGGCATGACCCTAAATTTATTAACAATAATGCTCATCATCATCAGAAATTAAATCACATAATATATATATTTTTTTTGTGTGGGTACCGGGGGTCGAACTCAGGACCTCGCACTTGCCAGGCAGGTGCTTATGCCGCTGAGCTATCTCACCGGCCCCAAATCACATAATATTTGAAAGAGTTGAAGAAGCTACTGCAAATACAAGTACATTAGCAATTTTTTAAACCAATTTTAAAAATAAATTTACATCCCCAGAACTGCATAAATGAATAAATAAATAAATATTTGGTCAATTTTGGTAATTTTTCTTTGTTCTTCATAACATTTCCAATTTTTACTCATTTTCACTATTGAAACAATTTTGTATATAAAATGAAACCCAAGATCAATGTAAAAACTAAGTTAGGAATCAGGTCTAGACACTACCAAAGACACTTTTGCTTGCTTATTTGTCATATTCATTTACTTTTATCCAACTATAATGAGTGTATATTGTCATTTCAGCACAACTGCATTTATTTCCTTGAAAAAATATACAGAAAATATCTTGAGCCTAAAATAATGACAAATCAATATATACACCAATTAAAACTTGACTCCCACTATATCAGTTGTCCATTGCTACATTATTGGTGAGAAACAACAAAACACAATCATCACTGGCATATGAAAACAAGTGCTCATGTCCACCTGGCGATGGGGTCATGGTGTGGCACCCTGACCTTTCTGAGCTCACTGAGGGCCTGTGGGTTGAGTAGGCGGCTCAAATTCAGGTAGAACTACATGGAATCAGCTCAGCTGAGGCAGTTCTACTTACTGTCCATTTGGAAATATCAATCTAGCTAGAAATGTGCTTTTCATGGCAACGTCAAAAACCCAATTGCAAAAACATTTTCAAAGCTTGCTTGAGTCGCATTTCTAACATCTCATTGGCCAGAGCCAGTCATGTGATATGAAGAGTGGGACTAGGCCTCGTTCATGGTGAAAGAATGTTCATCATGGCCATTGTTACAATCCACCATATTCACTTTTAAGAATTTACCCAAAGAAATGTTTACCCAGATAAAGAACAAAACTATACATCAATAGACTGATTACAATATGGAAAAATTAGAAACCTAAATATCCATGAACAGGGACCTCCATAAGCACATCATGCTATAAGAAAATGAAAAATTTTGCAGTTATTAAACTATTTGTAGATTCTTTTCTTTTTTTAAATGAAAAATGTCTACCACATATTGTACAGTGAATACAAAGATACTCACAGAATAGAATGAATCGTATGAGCCAATTCATGTAAAATGCATAAATATTTCCACAAGTTGATATACAAAAATTTATGAAAAGAGTCATCTATACTCTTTTCTGAACTTTAAAGTTTCAGATGTTTGTTTCTTTCTCTGTGCTATTTGACTTTTTAAAATAATATACAAATATTTTTAAAGAAGCAATAATCAAAATATAACCAGTAAATAACACATAGTTAAAATTAAATATAGAGAAAAACAGAACTTTCCTCTTAATTTAATTCCTGTTTTATTGTAAAGATTTAGACTGGAAGTCCTAGTTTTTATGTATAAAAAAGGAAGTAAATACCATTTAAAAATAAATTTTACTTTTTATTAAGCTGAGTTGAAAGCACAAAACTTTTTATGCTTTATACTTTCTGTATATCTTAATTATTTCATAATAAATATTTTTTAACTTTTTAACCCAAATCTGTTTTACTACTGAATATGTTTAAGTCACAAATGCAATTTCTATTAGTTCTGAGTTCTTTATGTCCAGTAAGGAATTCAGATTTGAGACTGTTTTTAATAATTTGCTAGAATCCTTTAAGAAACAAACACTGACAAAGAATATATACTCAAAGAGACAAACACTTCATATTTTGAGGAATATTATCTAAGTAGGAAATGATAGAAAGAATTTTTGTCTCCAAAAATATCTGCCAACACTAGATTTCATGAAAAGACCCACCTTATCCATGAGCCTCACCTTGAACATCAAAGGTTTCACGTGACCATCCTTCTATTGATGTTCTGGGCCCACCTTCTACTGTCTTGGAACTTCACTCCAAAACTTTGATTGTACCCTACTTACAAGCATCCTGGCCACAGGGTACTAGAAGGAATACACAGTCTTCCAAAAAAATGTATATGAGCTTCAGGAAAAGAAAAATAGTAAATATCTGGAAGCTAATGGCCACCACTTTGAGCACCTCTTATAATTGTAGAGGCCAAAGGTAACTTATACTAATCTCAATATGTCTCAATAAATTTAGTATTAAAATATATATACACGTTTTTCTTTTCCTGAAATGTGTATACATTTTTTGGTGGACTCTGTATATTAAGGAAAAGGACTTAAAACTAGTTGTGATCATATATTAACCAGCAAGCCCAACACGGTGATCCAAATTTGGCCAGTGTCTCCAGATGAAAGAGTACTTAGATTTTCTGAGAATGGTTTGCTGTCAAAATAGTGCGATGTACCTTTCTCAGTCTTGGTTTAGTATGGCTGTGCACACAGATCCAGCTGCCACATTTTTAATTCATTGTCTTTTACTTTCTACCAAAAATGAAGATTCTAGCTATCGGTACACTGCAGGAGATTTGCATCATTACCAAGAACACATTGCACTCAGACATCCCAGCAGAATACTAAATTGGTAATACCTTTGTTCTAGTTCTTAAATGCCAAATACTAGCATTTGGAAGTGATAATTGTTTCCTTAAACGTCTGTAGTTCATTTTCTAGTACAATCACACTTACACATTGAGTTATATTTAAAATGCTTTTATTGAGGTCTTGCCTTCCTTCTTAAGGGAAAGAAAAGCATCCATTAATATTTGTAGCCCTAGAACACTTACTAGACTCTCAATAAATAGTTCCTAAATAAATGAACAAATTCTATTTGCAGTCCTAAGTAATAAAAATAAATGTGATGAGATAAAATTAAAAGGGCACTGGATGTTGAGTACAAAGATGTAGTAGTCACTGTTTGCCACCAGTTCCACATTCACTTCCTAAAACTATCTGGCATCTTTTATAGTAAAATCTACTTCCAATGATAGAGACTAAAACTGTCGAGGCCTTCTTTCTTTTCCAACCTTTCTTGCAACCAGGGTTAAAAATATAACCAGTACTGAAAAATGAGATATATGGAGACAGTTTTGGAGAATGATTTCTTGCAAAGATGTACCTCCTGATTAAAGAGAGAGGAGAGGGAAAGAATGTGAAAGAGAAAAAGAGAAAGATGGGGAGGGAAGAGAGGTAGAGGGATGCAGGGAAGGAAGAAGAAAGAGGGAGGAAGAGAATATCAGAGAGAGAGAGAAAGACAGGGGCTCAGAGAGGTGAGAGAGAAGGAAGCAAAAGGAAGGGTGGTAGAGAAGAAGAGAGACAGAGAGAGAGAAAGTGAGATATCCTACCTGCCTTCTTGCATTAGACTCTAGAATGTGAAGACATTTTGAAGATATTACAACCATCTTGTGGCCGTGAAGGAAAGATCAAGAGACTCAAAGGGATACCAGTCTCACTTATTGAACTAATCTGGGGCCACTTGCCTCCAACCTTATCTCTATGCATGAATTTTTGGTTTTGGCCAGATATCCCATCACGTAGAGCCAAAAGCACCTTATTTGATATAGAAAGCAAGGGTTTGTGTCCCACCTCTGAACCTTCCTATCTATGTGACCTTAGAAAAACTTCTCAATAAGTCTTATTCTCCATTTCTCTATCATCAAGATATTCCTCAAAAGAATTATGAAATGATGGGAGAAATACTGCAGACGGTACATGGCTATGAAAATTAATTTAATTATAAGTTGAATTCAAAGATAGGCTCACATTTTTCAGTGATGCTGATAGATCATGTCTTTAGATGTCCCCAAATCAGCAAGTAAAGAATACCATAAAAACAAAATCAAAATCAAAATCTGCTAATGACTAAAATAATTAAATTTCACATATCTCTAGATTATCTTCCTTCCAAAGAGAACTCCCAGAACCTCACTAGACAACTCCAAAAATTAGTTTTTTCATACAATATTATGGCATGATTTTTAATAATAGGGATTTTATTCTCCTTTAAATGTGTGTTTAAAAAAATAGGCAAGAGACATTTTTCAGGAGCATAGCAAATATGGACTAATTACAGGGTAGATCCAAAGGCTCATTTTCTCTGACAGGTTGCACAGTAACTTCCTGTGGCTAATGGCTCAATCATTTACAGTAGCATATAATTACTCAGCATTTCACAGCTAAGTACCTTCTATGTCTTTGCCCAATGAAACCATACAAATAATATAGAATAGCTTTAGACAGAGCAAATGATTGAGAAAAACCATAAGTGTTTTATTTTCTAGTTGTCTAATCCACAATGCAGGATGACTTGGCTTTCTTAATTGTATACATTTGTGTGAGTGGACTCCAAACTGCTTACACTCAGACATGCAAACCAAACAAGCAGAAGCACAGCTGAATCTGCACATCAGGCAAGAGGCTTAGGCTGGAAGACTGATGTTGGTTAGACTAGTCTGCAGTGTCCATGTTTGTCTGCTCAGTATACATGCTTTCCTCTCTCCTTTCTGGTAACAAAACCTCCACTAGCTACAGAATGTGCATGTGACCCAAACTGACTCAGTCAAATGCTACATCCTCCTGGCCCCAGTAATTGGTTCAGGAATATGTGTGTGACCCAAGTAAAACCAAACCTAATCCTTCCCTTGGCTTATATGAATGTTAGGAGAAGTCCATCTTTAATCAAAGAGAACTGGCCGAGAACATGGAAAAAAACTAATTTCTCTCTTTGAGTCAGGCTTTTAACTTCTGCATAAATGACGGGCTGCAATGTAGATGATTTTTGACGAATATTCACTGCTTACTCCAAGGGTGTGACTCAAATACCTTCCAAACAGTAGCAAGCAAAAAGTAGATGGTGCATTCAGCTGTAAGCTGAACTGAAGTAGAAGGGAAAGACTTGGATTTGGTATGCCACGGAAAATAATAGAAATGGAGAGTAATTTAGAATAGAAATTAATTGACCCTAAAAAAGAGACAAACCTAGACCAGTGCTATCCAAATATTATGGGAGCCTTACATGTAATTCTAAATTCTATAGTAGCCACATCCCATAAGATAAAATAAAAAGTAGAAATAATTTAACAATGTTTTATTTAGCCTAACATACCTCATGCTATCATTTTAGCATGGAATCATTATCTTAAAATTATTACTGATATATTTAAGTCTTTTATTAGTACTAAAAACTATGTGTATTTTATACTTGCAGCTCATCTCATTTCAAACTAGCACATTTCAAGTGCTGGAATGCTCAGTAGTGACCTGTAATAATGGCTAACCTTTTAGACAGTGGAAGTCTACGGAACAAAACACCATGATTTTCCATTTGTGCTATAAGCTTCCTAATACTTCCTTGAGCTAGGAACCAGAGTAATTCCCCTAATCCAAAACTCCACTTGCCAGTAGAATAAGTGGAATAAAAATTTAATCAAAAAATAAAATTTAAAAAAATTTAATCTTGGAGGTTTTGAATGGCAAATTCCAACCTTACATGTGGGTGTGGAACCACTCAAGTATGTGTGTCAAAAATCTGAAAGGCGGGCCGGGGAGATAGCTCAGCGGCATAAGCGCCTGACTGGCAAGCACGAGGTCCTGAGTTCGACTCCCGGTACCCACATTAAAAAAAAAAAATCTGAAAGGCCTCTTGTAGACTATTTCACCTGCCCAGTGAAAACATAATGAACCACCTCTTCTGCATTTGCACTCAGGTTGTTGAACTCCATTGGTGTTCATAACGAAACTATGAGTACCATTATAAATTCAAGGCCTCAGATCTCACCTGGAAACTAACTACTACTCAGAAATCCTGTCCCTGATCAATTTCCCCTTCCCATCTTCCTCAAAGCTATTTCACATCTTCACCATGTTCCTTAAGCCTGCTATCTTTATATACCAGCTTTCTCTGTCATCTCCTCATGGGCAAATAGAAGCTCAAGTAAGAATTTCATTTCCCTAAGCTTCAGTATCTTACTTCACCCTTCAAACTTAGAAATTACTTTACCCAGCCTTTTGTTCCTCTTTTCTGAGTCTCTTTCCATTCACCTCCCACATTCTTAGGAATTACTTTATCAGTTACCCACCCCTTGCATAGTCAAAGTTCCCTTCTCTTACTCCTCTTTCTCTTCAGCATATAAACATGTTCAAGTTTTTCTTGTCTTAAAATCCTGTACATTCAGTTATTGCCACTGCTTTCTTCTCTGCATCTTTTTGAAATAAGTTCCCATCCTTACACTAATACAACTGCCCTAAAACCATCAAAACTGTCCTCTTGGAAAACCCAACAGAGCCTGGTCTATCTTCTTGTTTCTCAGGAACATCTGAGAGTTGGCAACATGCTCTGTGTTGAAAACTTTCCACTCTTGACTCCATGACTCTAATCAGGAAAGATTTTTTATTTCTCCCATTTCTGGCTACTTTCAACAATCTCTTAGCAGCTTTTTTCCTTTGCCTAGTATTCAATATTGTTGTCCCTCAAGTTTCTATCATCTACCTTTTTGGTTTTACAAATGTGATCCATGGATCAGCAGCTTTGCCATTATCTCAGAGGTTGGTAGACATTTGGAATCTTGGACCTGAACCCAAAGATTCTGAATCAAAATATATATTTTAACAAGATGTCCAGGTGATTAACATGAACATTCTTGAGAAATGTTCCTTTGTATTTGCCATTCTACACATTTTCATGATCCTCATTGTTACGCACATACTAATGAATCTTAGTTCTGTACATCTAGCACAGTTCTTTCTTAAGCTTCATTAGCATAAAATTGTATATAATATAGTCCTTTGGACATCTCCATTTATTTGCATGACAGGCATATCAAACTTTGTGTGACCCCACAGGCATATCTTACCCCATGTGTTCACATATAAAGGAGGTCATGAGAGAGAAGTAATTATAAAATACCTTGTCTTACTTTCCCATCACTGAGACACAATACCAGACACCCAACAACTTAAAGGAGGAGAGGTTTATTTTGGCTCATGATTTTAGTCCATAGTTGGCCAGCTCCAAGGCAAGGAGTTACGGCAGAAGGGTATGGTGGAGGAAAAACTGCTCACCTTGTGGCAATCAGGAAGCAGAGAGCGAAGGGAGGAGCTGGGCAGAGAGATACATCCTTCCAGGTCATACCCGTAGTGACCCACCTCTTCTAACTAGGCCCCACCTCCCAACAGCTCATTTAGTTAGTATAACAACCCTAATGCAATCACCTCCCAAAAGCCACACTTGTAAGTACACGAGGCTTTTGGGAAACATCTAGATAAAAACTATAACATATATCATGTGGAAGTTAGGTTGAACTTGACTTGAGCCCTAAAGTATGATCCGAGGGAGAGAAAGGAATTCAGATAAGTATGAGATGAAGGGAAGCATAAAGCATATTTATCTTCAGAATTGATAAATAATCCTCTCTTCCAAGGTAGTAGTCTCCTGCCAGGGAATCTAAGGAAAAATTAACAGTTAAGAATTTCTTTAGCTGGCATACGGATTCACCTAGATTTTTGGTCTCTATCCTCATTTTACCCCTTGAATGGATATCTTTTGAGTTCCTAATATGCGAGGTACTGTTCCAGATGCTGACAGCACAGCAATGAATAAAACTCAGAAATCACTGCACTTGCATTCTTGCTAGAAATATTCATTTTCTTCTCTTAATGAGTTAAGAAGAGATTACCATGCAGGGTGATTCCCTTTGTGATCAACTCTCTGTTAAGGTCCAATGCTCAGAAAGAATTCCAAAACATTACATGAAATACTTTAAAGGAAAGGTTTTATACTGGGGAAATTTACAAGCAAGAGTCAATAAGAAAAGAAGACCTGGATCCATCATGTTCTGCTTGCCCCTACAAAGGAATGTGCTGGAAACTGACCCTCTTGTCACTCCAAAATTACCGATTCATTTATGCAGTACTTATATATGCTAAAACCTGATATCGCAAAAAAGAATAATGCCTCTGCCCTCCAGCAAGGACATGAGGCAAAGTATAAATGTAACTCTGTAAATCTACCATAACTGAGAAACCTTTTAATAGGAGATTAATAAGTTTATCAGTGTATACAAAAACAGTATGAAACATTCTATTGCATCTTTATTTTATACAGATTTCACTTGTGATACATTCCGCACTCCTTATAGGTTAATTTAAAGCAGGGTCAGAGTTCAATTAAAATCCTGCAACACAAAAACTAAACTAGCGACACATACCAGTAAATGTGAAAGTAGTCCATTAGAGTTTAGAGATGAGCAGAAAAAATATTGATAACAGAACACTACCCCACAGAAAATTTACATTGGATTTATGGAGTAACTGAAAAACAGGCCATTCCTGACACTTCTGCAAAGTTGTATCTTCCTCAAACCCCAAAGGTCTTACTCCTAAATATTTTTGATAACTGTAAAAATTCGAACTGTGCGAAACCATGCATATCTTTTTACATTTCTATTTTTATACTGCATCTTAGTGCTGACAAAAAAGGGAAGATAAAAGCAGAACTTTTGTATCAGACTTCTTGTCTTTTGATTTGAAACCCATTATCACATATTTGCAGAAATACACAATAGCACCCAATCTTTTTCTCTATCTTGAGTTGGTTTCCCTGCAGTATTAGCTGTCAGTGTAAAATTATTGTGCCTACTCACGGAGACTAAATTCTAAACAATGATTACTGGCAAATTTCTCTATAGTTCACTGTTTCCTGAAAGAAAATGGATTTTCTACCCAGCTAAAATTAATTACAATTGTTACAGAAATCAAAATGCATCTGAAGGCTTCAACAGAAAACAGTGTGCTTTGTTTCCTTTTTATTGAATGAATAATCATATTCTCCAAAATAAATTAGAATCTCATAAACTTCCTTAAAAAGTGCCTACCCACCATACAATATACTGTGGAAAGTCAGGGTATATGCATAGAACGGATGCAGGTTTGAGAATTGAGAGAAAGCATCCAGAGATAGTTCATCACTTCTAGCCTGCCCAAGAATATAAAGGATCTGGGAAAGTGACACAGGCACAATCACTATCTGGGAAAGCAATCCAGGATTATTGTAGTATTTCTGCCTTTAAAAAAATCACCCAAAACTTACTGGCTTAAAAGAACCATCATGTATGTTATGGCTTATATCTATATGTCCCCGCAAAGCCTCATGTGCTCGTAAGTGAGGCTTTTCAGAGCTGGTTAGATCTAAGGTGTGTGTTACTGGGATTAAGGGTGTGTAGCACTAAATTAGTCCACTGATCGGTTTAGCATAGTTCTGAGTGTGGATAATGGGATGGCCCTCCCTGGGTGAGGGTGGCTTCACCCAAAAGGCCTGTAGCCTAGATGGGGTAAAAGGGAAAGAGAGGTTTGCAGCTTGCTGCCTCCTACCTGCTCTGCCATGGACTGTGTCTCTGCCATGTCCCTCTGTCATGCCACACTGCCTTGGAACCAGCTGACTATGGACTGAAACCTCTATGAACTGTGAGCCAAAATAAATCTTTCCTCCTTTAACTTTGGGTGTCGAGTATTTCGTCTCAGAGAAAAGTGACTAAAACAACGTATTACATTTCATATATCTATAGGCTAGTGAGGCAGTTCGTTGATTTAAGGCCACTTTTGTACACGGTCAGCTTGTAAGTTGGCTATGGGTTGGCTTCACCAGGGACAGCTAGGAGGTCTCAGCTGTGCTCCATATAGTCTTCTCGCCTTTCAGCAAACTAGCCCAGGCTTATTCTCCTGGTAATACCACAGAGAGAACAAATGCACACAAGGCCTCGTACTGACTGAGCTTAAGACTGGCGTATCATAGTATGTACTGCATGTTGTTAGTTAAAGCAAGTTACCAGTCAGCTCAGATTCAAGAGGTAGGCAAATGGACTCTACTTTTGGTAAGGAAATCTTCAAAGTCATATTCTCAAATATAGAGGTAGAAAATTAAAGTATCTCAGCTATAAATCTACTACCCATGGGAAATCTCTGGTCAGCCTCCTTGAACACAGTATTTTTATTTGGCACATCCTTGGGGACCACGCCCTTGCTGAGACTTTGTCTTCCTGAGGCTGTATTGTGTAGATGATGTTACACTCTAAATGACAAGTCAGAAAGATGATGGGGCAAGCAAAAAAAGAGAAAGATACTGTCTGTATCTGCAGGACTTTATTGGCCTTCGACCTTCACCAAAAATATGTCTCAAACCCTTGCTGTGGCTTCAGGGTAGGTACTATAAACTATTCTGCCCCTCAAATTTTACAATTTTTTTTTTTTGAGACAGGCTCTCACTGAGTAGTCCAGGCTGGCCTTGAACTCATGGCAATCCTCCTGTCTCAGCCTCCTGAGTGCTGGGATTATAGGGGTACACCACCATGCCCAGCCAACCCCTCAAATTTTAAAGAGGCCATGTGCTTTGGTTTGGCCAGTGGGATGTGCCACCAGAAAAGAAATAAAATTGCTTATGCATTCAGTTTATCCTATTGTGCTTAGGCCATTACCATGAGAAAAACAGATCCCAGGGTAGATACTGCCTCTTCAGCATGCAGCAGAAGCAGCCTAGGCAACCCACAGGTGCAGAAGCCAGAAACAAATGCTTATAGTTATATTCAACTGAAATTATATGGTTATTACACAACAAAAGTTAACAAGAAGTGAACTAAGAGAATAGATGAAGGCAAAGAGGACAATAGAGTTTCTTTTTTTTTTTTTGTGGGTACCGGGGGGTCGACCTCAAGACCTCGTGCACCAGCAGGCGCCCGTGCCGCTGAGCGATATCACCGGGCCCCTTTTTCGTATGTGGGTTCCGGGAGTCGAAATCGGGCCCTCGCGCTTGCCGGGCAGGCACTTAAGCTGCTGAGCCATCTCACCGGCCCTACAATAGAGTTTCTGAAGGCAAGAATCCAGCAGAGAAGTGATGAAATCATTGTCTTTAATTAGGGTTAGTTTGACACATGAATTTTTCTGGAAGGAAGTCATGTAGAGTCTTTTTTCTTCAATAAATATTACCAGCTTTGATCTAAGAGCATCTTTTCTACCAGTTGTGTGTGTGTGTGTGTGTGTGTGTAAATATGTTTCATATTTAATAAAAGGTGTTGGTTGTATCCACTCATTTCAAAGTAATGTAAACTTTGCATTATCTTTGTTAGTGTAACAAGATACACTGTTTTCTGCTCAAAAACTATCCCATTTTCCCCATCTGTGAAATGGAGATTAACATGGTAAAATAGCTCAAAGGGCTTTGTTTTTTGGTTTTTGGGGTTTTTTCCCAAAGCGTAATGGAAAAAATAATTGAAAGCAGTTAAGAAATACAAAGCAGTATAAACACTAATATATAATTACTTCTGAGAATTCAAATGAGAATTGCTTTGCCAAGAATCTTGAGTTAGATTATAGTCCCATTATTGGTGACAGCTAGCAAGAATCTTCATTAAAATTTCTAATTTTCTAATGACTGACTCCTTACAGATCAAAATTGTAACAAGTCTGTATTAACTGTTGTGAAATGAAATGATATTGAGGGCACCCAGTCAATTTCTTTTTGGGCTGTGTTTGACCAGAGTTGTCAGAAGTCACACAACCACTCCAGAAAGATGTGGCACTTCCAGTTAGAGGGAACAATCTTTCCGCCTATCAGGTAAGATTCACAGGGATACTATCATGGTGGTAAAGCTAACTGACATGATATTTGTACTACTAACAATCTAAAAGACTAATTGTTTGATTTACTTATGTATGCACCCTGGTAATGATAATAATAGCTGCTACTTATTGAACAATTACTATGTGCCAGGATATATATATATATATATATATATATATATATATATATCCAACATCTATAAGGACAATTCCTTGTGCATATTAGATGTCAATAAATGCTTAACAAATTAATGGGCTTATAAGGTAAATGTTACAGTTTAGATCAAAAATGTCCCCCAAAAGGCTCATGTATTTAGAAGTAGGGCTTTTGGAAGGCAATTGGATCAGGAAGGAAATGACCTCATCAATGGAAATCTGATGATTAATTCATAGCTGAATTGCCTATGAGGAGGTGGGGCCCAGTTAGAGGAAGTGGGTCACTGGAGATGTGTCATTGAAAGGTACATCAGTCTCTATGGCTTTTTCCCCTGATCTCCCTGCTTTCTGGCTGACATGGGTAAAGTAGCTTTCCTCAGCTATGGCCTTTGCCATGATGTTTCTGCCTTGAAGCCAGCCAACCATGGACTGAATCTGTGAGCCAAAATAACCCTTTTCTCTTTTAAGTTGTATATGTTAGTATTTTGTCCAAATAGAAAGCTGACCAAGGCTGTTTGGGGTTCTGTATGCCTCACTTATCTGTATGTTTAATTCTTCCCCAATATTTGCAAAGTTTTCTGCTATTATTTCTGCCTATAGAGAAAAGCTATTAAGAACAACAACTATGCAACCCTGGCAATAACAAGTAAATCAACAGTAATATCATCCAAGACAAAATGAATATTGACATACCACGAGAAAGAATAATGTACCACCTTTAACCTTAGGACAGATGAATGGATAAAGAAAATATGGTATTTATATACAGTGGTGTACTACTCTGCCATAATGGATAAACTTGAGTAATTTGTAGAAAATGGATGCACCTTGAGACCATAATGTTACGTGAAATAAACCAGACACACAAGCTTAAGTATCGCATCATTTCTCTTATATGAGAATCCCAAAATATAAATAAGGAGCAAAATAAAAGACAATAGGTGAAAAGAACAAAGAGATAGAAGGATGCAGGAGGGTAGGGAAAATGTAGCCTGGATGGAAGGGAGGAAGGGGATGTAAAAAGAATTAAGATGTTATATACATGTATGAACTCCTCATGGAAAATGTAATCATTTTGTGCTGCAAACACGTACTAAAAAGAAAATAAAAGATAAAATTAAAAAAAAAAGAAAGCTGACCAGTACACTATGGTTAACTCCTTCTTCCAGTTAAGAAAAATTGAATTCAGAGAACATAAGTAACTTGGTTAAAAAATGCTAGAGCCAGAATTTAACAAAAAATATAATTTTTTTTAATCTAAAGCCTTGTCTCTTTCTATCATGTTCTTTTGCTCAGAATATAAGCAAACTGAATCTATGCTCTTTAGATATTTCTGGGCTAAACCAAGGTGAGGATGTTAGCTATAGTAATGTGAGTCCAGCTGGGTCCAGCTACCCCACTGGACCCAGGAAGGTAGGAAGGAAAGGTAGGAAGGAGGGCTGTAGACCCCCAGATAAGGGTAATTTTTTTTCTTGATTCCTTTGAGAATATGCCCCCTAAAAATCAGTTTGAATAAGGTATTCTGGGGCTTCCAAGCAGAAAGTCTACTCCGAATGACTGTCAGCTTCACCCATCCCCTAATTCTTTTAATTAGTCTGACTGCCTGCAAAAGTCCTGACCTGCCCTTGTTAGTCCTATTCCTCTAAGATGCCCCTGTTGCCAAGCTCCAGAAAAAGACATAAGTAAATCAGTGTTTTCAGGCTCCCATTAGCTTTCTGTCTGATAAAAATAACTACGGTAGTAAATGGCAGAGCCAGAATTTAACAATACCTGGCTTCCCAGAATGTGCCCCCGCCTTACCTTGTTCATCATGTTCTTCTCCTCTGTTTGCCCTCGTATCATGAGGACAAATTTGGAGCCAAAAATAGCTCTGCATTTACAACTGACTTTGGTGCCTCAAAATCATTTTAAGCCTTCTTTTCGTCAACTACAAAGATGAACTGAAACTGAAAAAAAACAATGTACTTTAATGAAGGCCTTTGAAATCTCTCAGAAAGCATTTTTAATACAGTTACTTCAGATGGAATATCAGAATAAGTTGGGATGAAGAAGGGTAATTTTGTATGAGAAGAATTTTCTCTATGACCCTAAAATTACTCGATGGAAACTGAAAGAATTTTAGTCTCTCTAAAATAGAGACTACTTAGTCGCTTCCACATTAGCCCAGGTCATATCTCTTAAAAGAGTTCAATGGAATGAAAGCTAAGTAGGCCAAGGATCTTTGATTCACTGATATAGACAAGGACCTGACACATAGTGCTCAATAAACATTTGCTGAATAAATGAGTGAATGGAGAAATTACCAGAAATGGCTACATTTAGAATATTTCAACTCACTGGGGAAGTGTTACTCCTGTGGTTGAAAACAGTGATTTAGAAGTCACACAGAGGGCCGGTGAGATAGCTCAACGGCATAAACACCTGCCTGGCAAGAGAGAGGGCCCGAGTTCGACTCCCAGAACCCACATACAAAAAAAGGGTGGGTGATATCGCTCAGCAGCACAGGCGCCTGCTGGCGCGCGAGGTCCTGAGTTTGACCCCCGGTACCCACAAAAAAAAAAAAAAAAAAAAAAAGAAGAAGTCACACAGATTAGAATTCTAGTCCCAATCTGCATCTTACCATTTATATAAGATTGAGCAGGAGTTGTACTTTCATAAGCCTGAGTATGTCACCGGAAAATGGCCATAATTATACCTATTTGCTTAGGATTGTTTGAAGGATTAAATAATACTTGAAGACTACTTAACACAGCACCTGTTACTCAGACTGATTGCCAAGGAGGAAGAAAGATACAAAGTATTAGGAAGGGGTAGTCAGAAGCCATTTAGTTCAGGTTACATTTGTGCTCTCTTTATACCTATAAGTAAAATCATTTTAGTCATTTGACAATTATCTATTAGGCACCTCCTCTATGCCAGACACTGATTTAAGTACATAATTTAGTGAACGAAAGAAAGAATCTTCTCAGATAACGATCATAAATATATATGCGTCAAATACCAATGCACCCAGCTATATAAAACAAGTACTAAAGGACATGAAAAATCAAATAAGCACTAATACAATTATATTGGGAGATCTCAATACTCCACTGTCACAAAAAGATAGATCAACTGGACAGAAAATCAATAATGAAATAGTAGAACTGAACCAAACTTTTGAACAAATGGACTTAGTAGATGTCTACAGAGTGTTCCATCCCACAACATCAGAATACACATTTTTCTCAGCTGCACATGGGATGTTCTCCAAAATAGACCACATACTAGCTCATAAAACCTGCTTAAGTAAATGCAAAGGAATTGAAATTATCCCATGCATATTATCAGACCATAGTGCAATGAAATTGGAAATCAATGGCAAAAGATCCCACAAAAACTCCCTAAACACATGGAAATTAAACAGCATCCTCCTGAACAACCAATGGGTCACAGATGAAATTAAAGAAGAAATTAGTCACTTTCTACAACTGAATGATAATGACAGTACAACATACCGGAACTTATGGGATACAATGAAAGCAGTCCTAAGAGGGAAATTTATAGCATTAAATACTTATATTAGGAAAATAGAGTAAGCGCAAATAAACAACTTAAGGGTGAACCTTGAGCTTCTAGAAAAAGAAGAGCAGGTTAAGCCAAAAGCCCGTACAAGGGAGGAAATTATAAAGATCAGAGCAGAAATTAACGTATTGGAGAATAAAAAAAAATACAAAGAATCAATGAAGTAAAAAGTTCGTTCTTTGAAAGAATAAATAAGATTGACAAACCCTTATCCAACCTTATTAAAAAAAGAAAAGAAAAGACTCAAATCCATGCAATTGAAAATGAAAAGGGTGATATCACGACGGACCCTGCAGAAATCCAGAAGATCATCTATACCTATTTTGAAAATTTATATTCTACTAAGATGGAAAATGCAGAAGAAATGGACAGATTCCTAGATTCGTATGAATTACCAAAGCTGAATCAAGAAGATTTAAAAATCCTAAATAAACCAATATCAGCCAATGAAATTGAAGATGTAATTAAAAACCTCCCAACAAAGAAAAGTCCAGGCCCTGATGGATTCACTGCCGAATTCTACAAGAAATTTAGAGAAGACCTAACGCCCCTACTTCTCAAACTTTTCAATGAAATTGAAAGGGAAGCAATACTCCCAAATTCATTCCTGGAAGCAAGCATTACCCTAATACCAAAACCAGAGAAGGACCCAACTAAGAAAGAGAACTACAGGCCAATCTCCCTAATGAACATAGATGCAAAAATCCTTAATAAGATCCTGGCAAACAGAATCCAACAAATCATCAAGAAGATTATACACCATGACCAAGTTGGATTCATCCCAGGGATGCAGGGATGGTTCAACATACGTAAATCAATAAATGTAATACAGCATATTAACAGAACCAAAGACAAAAATCACATGATCATCTCAATAGATGCAGAAAAAGCTTTTGACAAAGTCCAGTACCTTTTCATGATAAAAACCCTACAGAAAATTGGAATAGAGGGTCTTTATCTCAATCTGGTAAAAGCTATCTATGACAAACCAACAGCCAATATTATACTAAATGGCCAAAAACTGAAAGCCTTCCCTCTAAAATCAGGAACAAGACAAGGATGTCCACTGTCCCCACTCTTATTCAACATAGTTCTGGAAACTTTAGCCAGAGCGATTAGACAAGAGAAAGAAATAAAAGGAATAATGATTGGAAAGGAAGAAGTTAAATTATCATTATTTGCAGATGACATGATACTCTACACAGAAGATCCCAAAAACTCCACTAAAAAACTGCTAGATTTAATAAGCAAATTCAGTAGTGTAGCTGGATACAAAGTCAATACTCAAAAGTCAATAGCCTTCCTGTACACAAATAACAAACTTACTGAAAGAGAAATTAGGGAAACAATACCTTTCACAATAACATCCAAAAAAATGAAATACCTAGGAATCAACCTCACGAAGGATGTAAAAGACCTCTATACTGAAAACTACAGTACTCTGAAAAAGGAGATTGAAGAGGATATCAGAAAATGGAAAGATATCCCTTGCTCCTGGATAGGAAGAACCAATATAGTGAAAATGGCCATACTTCCAAAATTGTTATACAGATTTAATGCAATTCCAATCAAAATTCCAACAGCATATCTCACAGAATTAGAGAAAACAATCCTAAAATTCATTTGGAATCAGAAGAGACCTAGAATAGCAAAGGCAATTCTGGGCAACAAAGGCAAGGCAGGGGGCATCACAATCCCCGACTTGAAATTATACTATAAAGCTACTGTGATAAAAACAGTGTGGTACTGGCAAAAAAACAGACCTGAAGATCAATGGAACAGATTAGAAGATGCTGAAACAACCCCAGACATACTAAGCCACCTTATCTTTGACAAAGGTGCCAAACACATTCGCTGGAAGAAAGATAGCCTCTTTAATAAATGGTGCTGGAAAAACTGGCTCTACACATGCCGAAGATTAAAACTAGATCCATATCTTTCACCATGCACTAAACTAAATTCAAAATGGATCAGAGATCTAAATATTAAAACAGAAACATTAAATCTGCTGGAAGGTAGGATAGGTAAAACCCTTGGAGACATTGGTGTAGGCAAAGACTTTATGAATAAAAACTCAACCGCACGGGAACTATCCCAAAGAATCAATAACTGGTATCTCATCTTATTAAAAAGCTTTTGCACAGCAAGAGAAACCACCAACAGAGTGAAGAGACAACCCACAATGTGGGAAAAAATGTTTGCCAGCTGTTCCTCAGACAAAGGATTACTATCGAGAACATATAAAGAACTCAAAAAAATCAGACCTCCCAAATTTAAAGACCCACTCCATAAATGGGCATCTGAGATGAATACACATTTCTCAGATGAAGAAATACTAATGGCAAACAAATACACAAAAAAATGTGCAACATCACTAGTCATTCGAGAGATGCAAATTAAAACAACACTGAGATACCATCTCACCCCAGAAAGAATGGCTACTATTAAGAAATCAACTAATAACAAATGCTGGAGGGGCTGTGGGGAAAAAGGAACCCTTCTTCACTGTTGGTGGGAGTGTCGACTGGTACAGCCACTGTGGAAGTCAGTGTGGAGATTCCTCAGTAAACTAGGGTTGGAGGTCCCATCTGACCCAGCTATTCCCCTTCTGGGCATCTTCCCAGAAGAATTAAAAACATCGTACCACAGCGATATATGTGCACCCATGTTTATAGCAGCACAATTTGTAATAGCCAGATCTTGGAAACAACCCAAATGCCCATCAACTGAGGAATGGATAAGAAAGATGTGGTATTTTTATACAATGGAGTACTATTCAGCCATAAAGAAGGATAAACTGGAGACTTTTATAGGTAAATGGATGCAACTCGAGAAAATACTCATAAGTGAAATAAACCAGAAGCACATGTGTAAGCATCGTATTATCTCTCTAGTATGAGAAACTGAAAGAGTAAATAAGATCCAAAATGTACAATAGATATGGTGAATCAAAAAGAAACTGGTCAAAAGGAAAGAGAGACTGGAATAGGGAAAAGAAAGAAGGGAAAGGGAAAAAAATTGTATATATATATATATATAAGATGGTTAAGATAGATACACTACCATTTTTACTTAGTTCATTGAAGAGTAAGGTTTGTGCCAATAATGTTTGGACAATTGAATGCTAATGTCTGGTGTCCTGAATAACTAACTTAAAGATAGTAATACGTAATGTATTAACCATTGTTACCCTCCTATTATGTTGTTTTGAAAATTTGTTCTTCTTTTGATTTGTTTTGTTTTTTTCTTCTCTTTAAAATAAAAAAAAAAAAAAAGAAAGAATCTTCTCATGAAGAAAATGACTTTCTGGCAAGACCAAATGGAAAATAAAAGGACATAATAAGTAAATTATAAGATATGTTAGGAGGTGATTAATGCCTTTGAAAATTAAAAAGTGCAGTGTGATAAAAGTGATCAATTGTATGGAGGACAGGGTGGAGATGAATGCCAAGTTTAAATAGAGTAGTAAGCAGGCTCAGGATTTTTCAGAAGATAACATTCAAGCCAGCCCTTGGAAGAGCTGAGGGAATTAGTCATATGGTTATTAGAAGAGCATTGAAGTCAAGGGGAACCACCTATGCAAACGGATATAAAAAACCACAGTGCAAAAGGATGTGCCTTTAAAGGTCTGCAAAAAGATGACCAGGGCTGGAATAGAGGGAACAGAGAAGATGCAGATTACTGAGGGCCTTGTTAAACACTGTATGGACTTTTCACTCATTTTGAGTGACATGGGGATAATGGGACCGTTTTATGCAGGGGAGTCATCGGTTGTGGCTCATATCTAGATGTCCCCACAAAGCCTCACGTGTTTACAGGTGAGGCTGGATCATGGATGTGTGATACTGGATTAGTCCATTGACTGGTTTAGCTCAGTGTGAATGATGGACTTACTGAACAGGAAGACCCACCCTGGGGATGGCACTAAACAATAAGCTTGCAGTCTGGATGGAATAAAAAGGGAAAGAAGGAAGCCTTGCTGCTTCTTGCCTGCAATGCCATGGACTGTTTTTCTTCTGCATGCCACACTGCCTTGGAGCCAGCCAACTATGGACTTAAACCTCTACAAACTGTGAGGTAAAAATAAACTTTTCTCTTTTAACTCATGGGTGTATTTTGTCCCAGTAACAAGAAAGTAACTAAGATATCATGTGACATGACCTAGGTTTAAAAGATTATTCTGGCTGTGTGTGGTGGTGCACGCCTGTAATCCCAGCTCTTGGGAGGCTGAGGCAGGAGAATTGTTGTGTTTGAGGCCAGCCTGAATTACGGAGTGAGACTGTCTCAAAAAAAAAAAAAAAAGGTGGGAGGGGGTTGTTATTCTGGCTGCTTTGTTGAGAATATGTAGTAGAAAAGCCAGTGTAGAAGTGTTAAGAAGCCTTAACAGTGATGTAGACTGGAGATGACAGAGCATGGACCAGAGTAGCATGGGAACACAGGAAACATAAGAAGCAGGTGGATTCCACACACATTTTAAAGTTAATTAGAATGAATATGTCAGAGGTTGTGGAAAACTCTTAGGGACAAACAACCTATTTCTTTAATACACAAATTGAAAAGGAAAACGAGACTTGTTTTGACTGAAAGTAACTTCAGAATTACATCTTCCAAATGTGTTGACTTCATTTGGATACCTTTTTGTTTTGGGGTTATGTGTTTCATTTTAATTGGTTTGGTTTGGTTTGGTTTGGTTTGGTTTGGTTTGGTTTGGTTTGGTTTGGTTTGGTTTGGTTTTTGCAGCACTGAAGATTGAACCCAGGGGCTCACACATGTTAAGCGAGGGTTCTACCACTGAGCTACATCCCCACCCCTTTTTACACTATTTTGAGACAAGGTGTTGCTAAATTGCCCAGGCTGACATTGAAACTGAAAAACTCCTGCCTCAGCCTCCTGAGCAGCTGGGATTACAGGCTTTGCCACCATACATGCTGGCTCCTCTTTTATAATAAATACATTTTTTAAAAAATGGGTGAGATTTGAGAAAATGTAAACATTAGTTGGATATCTGTTATCAGTAATTATTGTTAACATTTTCAGGTGTGAAAACTGATTGTGGTTGTGTTTTTAAAAGAAAGAAAGAATCTCCTTGTCTTTTAGAGTAAGAATTGGCAGACAGTTTCCGTAAAGGGTCAGATACTAAATATTTTAGGATTGAACATACAGTCTTATGTGGCAACTACTTAACATCACCATTATAGCACAAAAGCAGCCATACACAGTAAGTGTAGCTGATGTCAGGCAGAAATAACTTTTCCTCTACCCTCTTAGTACATCTATTCGGGGTCCTGTAAATTAAACTGACAACAGATGGATTAGCAAGAGGAAAGAGACCATTTTCACATAAATACAGAGCTCACAGAGAAGATGTGATTGGAGGTAGTCATTAGAATTTTGGGATTAAATATCTTAATGAGAGAATAGGAGAAGGAGAAAATGTACTTATCGGAAAAGCAAATTACTTTTAGGAAAGACAAATAGGCCCTCAAGAGGGATACAGGGTAAGTTTTTTGATAATGTCTGTTTAGGTGTGATGCCAACTTCTCAACTTCTCTCCAAGTAAAAAGAGTCAACCTTTCCTGGTCCCAAAACTTTTGGGGAAGGAGTTTATAACAGCTGAGTTCTTGTGAGAGGCTCTGCTGTTTCTTTTTTGTTGTTGTTGTTGTTGTTGCTGTTGTTGATTTTCTGGTTTTTGTTTCTGTTTTTGTTTTTGACACAGAGCCTCGCTATGTAGTTATGTATAGCTCAGGCTGGCCTGAACTTGCTATGTAGCCCAGGCTGGCCTCAAACTTGCAATCCCACTGCCTCAGGCTTTTAAGTATACAGAGACTATAAGCGGCACCACCACGCCCAGCAAGAGACTCTGCTTTTAGGCGGATGAATGAGCCGAGGAAAAAACTGCCTTGTCTCAAATACTTTCAGGTCAAAGTAATTTTAATGTCACAGTGGTATTTTGGAACCCTTCATTGTAATCAAATAAAACTTTACTTATAAAACAGATGTTGTTACCTCTATTTTAGAGATACATGCGGAAATATTTATAAATGAGATATGATGTATGAGATCTGTTTCAAAATAATCAAGTAAAAAGAGGGGAATGGGCAGGTATTTAAGTAAAATAAGATTGTCTATGAATGGATAATTACTAATGAGTACATCAGGGCTTATTAAACCTCTCTATTTTTAATGTTTGTAATTTTATATAACAAAATAATAAATTAAGACAAAAGCAAAGTAAAACACAAAAACACCTAATATTTTAAGTCAACTGTACTAGTGTCTAGAATATATTATATATTATATTCTAAACACTATTTTAACCACTTTTTATTAACTCATTTAATCTTCGCAACAGCCCTAAGTTTAGTTATTATTATTGCCATTTTACAGCTAAGAAATATGTGGGATAATGAGGTTACAGAACTCACAAAGGTCACAGAACTCATAAAGGGCAGAATCAATATCTGAAATAAGGTAACTTGTTCCAGAATCTATTTTCCTAAAGTACTATACGAGTTAGTCATTAGATACAAAATGTTTATGGATTTGAAGAATTCTCTGTGCCCTCTTCTAATGACAGTTCTTTTCTAGTTAATATGCTGCTCCAGTAATGTCTTGTCTTGGGGATTACCTCCTAGATCTTTGCACTCTACATTATTATTCATTCATCTTTCTGAACCTCAATATGATAACCAAGTTTAGTTTTTAAAATAGTCTAATTCCTTCAGTATCTGAATGTATTTTTTTTATCAAACTTATCCCTCTTGCTTAAACCAAAACATAATTTTTTTAAAAAACTTAGAGGAAAAAAGATACATGTTTCTAAAACATGAGCTTTTGAATCTTGCTGATCTCACATATACAACAGAAACCACGCAGGCATAATTTAGGTCGTGATCCAGTGTTTTCAACTATCCTTGTGAACAAAGGATTTCACATCAACAGTATTAGCATAATCTTTAAGTAGACATCAAAAAAAAAAAAAAAACCAGGGGCTGGTGAGATGGCTCAGCAGCTTACGTGCCTGCCTGGCAAGCAGGAGGGAGTGAGTTCGACTCCCAGGTCCCACATACAAAAAAGGGGCTGGTGATATCACTCAGCAGCATGGGCACCTGCTGGCACGTGAGGTCCTGAGATCGACCCCCGGTACCCACAAAAAAAAAAAAAAAAAAAAAAAGAATCACAACTCAGAAGGAACCTGTAGAGGTCATCTAATCCTTCCCCACAGCTAGAAAAGGGTGAGTCTGAGCCAGCCAAGAAAGGCAGCTTTTTAATCTTTCACCTCTTTAGAAGAAATTTCATAATCTTCTTTGTTAATGTTTCAGTGCTTCAGACTGCTTATTTTAGGGGAAATTTTTTAAAGACTACATATGCCACTTTTATCTTGGCAAAGCTTTTCTCCTTATAGTAAGTCCCAAGAACAGCAGTAATACAATCATAACATTATAATAAACTGATAGAGCTATATAAAAATAATGAGAAAATTAAAAACCAATACAATTTTCTGACTTAGCAGCCACATTGTTAAAGAATTCATTAATATGTAAAAGACCACAATCCTTGCTTAAAAGAGCCATTCTGCATAGAAGACTACCCTTAGTGTATTAATCACACTTAGAGTCTTGAAACCATTTTCGGAAAGGTAGTATTATCAACTACATTTCACAATTGAGAAAACTGAGGCTCAGTCATAGTAACTTAGATCTAGGGTTACTGAGTCCAAATTTCCCTTCTATCCTACCACACCACTCTGGATACCAAAATCGTACAGTAGGTTATTCACGACCAAACCATCTTTAACAAAATTAAGCAATGAAATGATAAAGGAAATTCTACAGCTATTTGCTAAAGATAGACCAGAACAGAAAGGCCACATACATTTTAGTTCATTGTGAAGCTAAAAAATGTTATTAGCCAGTGGTAGGGTGTCTTAGTTACTTTTCTCAGTGCTGAGACAAAATACCCAACACCCAAAGTTAAAGGGGGAAACACGTATTTAGCTCACAGTTTATGGAGGTTTCGGTCCATAATCAGCTGGCTCCAAGGCAGGGTGGCACATAGCAGAGGGGAAATAGTTCATAGCAGTGGAAGACAGCAAAAGCAACAAGAGAGACTGAGACAAGCCTCTTTCTGTCCCTTATATTGTATCCAGTCTACTGGGATTAGGGTGGTACCAATCCAATATGTGGACTGATCACCCACCTTTAATCCCAGCACCCTGAATCCCAGCATTGCACTATGAATCAATCACAAACTCTAGATCCAGCCACCTCTGAAAAACCCTATGACCACATGAGGCTTTGAGGGGACATCTAGACATAAACCATAACATGGGGGATTGGATGAGGGGGTGACATATCTTCTGCAGAACTTTAATTTTTTAATGAACATATATCATATGCCATCTATGTCTTGTAATTGCCTTTTTTCTTTTTGGGTGGGGGGCAATGCTGGGGTTGAACCCAGGTTCTCACACATGCTAGGTAAGCACTGAGTTATACCCCTGATATAGGGGAAAAAAATGTAATTCCCAACCTGCTAGATGTCAGATACACAGAGTTCATGTTCCCCAAAATCAAAGAATGAATTTTAAGGAACAACGGAGATTAAGAGTAGGAAAACTTTATTAAGACAGATAGCTCCTGCGAGACAGTAGAGGACCCGAAAGTGGGTTGCCAATGAGCCCACTTCTCAAAGGAAGTCTTATAGAGCAAAATCATGAGATGGGTACAGTGTGGGTCATAATAGGATTATGAGTATAGTCACTTAAGTAATGTTGATCCAATGGGGAAGGAGGTCACGTAGCAAGTGTACATGGAAATAAGAAAGACCTTCTTTAGGAAGTGATGAATCTGGGGTCCTGGTCACCCATGGGGGTGACTGAAGTTTATCTAGACTTTATTGGACCAGGCAATGCCAATTATCTTATCCCCTGGGGAGGCATGAAGGCCTGGTCATCCCATCTTTATCTTGAGGCCTGGCCTTCAACAGATGCACCTCCAACCACAGTTGTGATGTGTTCTCATCTTCTGCACTGACTCTCTTGAGGGCCCAGCCCTGCCTGACTGCCTATAATATTTCTACTTTAGCTGTATATAATATCCCCATTCCACCATCTATGTTTTTATCTATGGCATACATATTTTATACATTTACAAGTATACACATATGTACACAATCATATATATAAAATACTTATAGTATTTGGTTTGAAGCCATCCTTGTCAATTTAGTGAGAACTTGTCTCAAAATTAAAGAAAAATTTAAAAATTTAAGATGCAATTAATTACATCTGAGGATGTAATTCAGTGGTAGAGTGCTTGCTTAGCATCACTGAGGCCCTGGGTGCAATTCCCCAGACAGAGACAGAGACAGAGACAGAGACAGAGACAGACAGAGTCAGGGACACAAGAGAGGGAAAAGCATTTAAAATAATGCCACAATGCCTGGCATATAAACACTAGTTGGTGTTTTTATTATTATTCCAGCATTGAAATTCAGCTAATTTAATCTGCAAAATTTCTGGACACACCACAGATGCAGACAAATTAGCTAGCTAAACATTTCAGAGAATGTGCTTCCTTGCAGGTAGAACCAGAGCTATCAAACTAAAACGCACTGGCCAAGAGTGGCCCCCTGCCAGCCAATTCCTGCCATGCTCATTCATTTACATATTTTCTATGGCTGTTTTTGCACTACAAGGGCAGAGCTGAGAAGTTACAAATGAGACCATATGACCCACCAAGCCAAATATATTTACTATCTGTCCTTCACAGAAAACAACTGAATGAATCCTGAGCTAGAGCCATTTTTTGTTCAAGGTAACACATTATTTATGAGATGTGATTATATACTATGGCAAATGTTTAATTAAAATTAAGAAATTTATTGCAGCAAAAGACACACTGGCATTAATTCCCCCAAAAGAGTCCCCCTCATTTCAAACACACTTATCCCATCATTCTTGCCACTTTCTGAGGCAGTTCTAGAAGTTTTCTTTCATGAGTGGCAAGATGTGATGAAAAATACAGTGAATGCTGCTGCTGAGTGCATCCAACAGAAAGGCAGGCTCATAAAAAATTAAAGGGTGGCCTCATCCACCTTATTCACCACATCTAGCACCATGCAACTTCAATATGACCATGAAAAATAAAATATTTTCAATTGATTCAGGACATCAAGACAGCCATGTCATCGCACACAAGAAAGAGGACTTCCAGAACTACTTCAGAAAGTGGCAACAACAATGGCATAAGTGTGTTCAAAGCAAGGAGGACTATTTTGAGGGGCATTAATTGCAATGCATCTTTTACTGTAATAAAATTTTAAAATTTAAACATTCACTATCTTTTGATCATAGCACATAGTCTCTTCATATAATTCAAGCGAGGTTGCTTGTGTGAAATGATTCTAAAGAAATTACCATGACACCCATCACCCTTCCCTTATTGATCCCAAAGATCAAAGCTGAATTCCAAGTAACTACATAAACAAAAGCACTCTGGTATGTACTCACTGTGGCTATGTTTTAACTTCTGCACATACTCTTGACAGTAACAATAACTGTCTTGGTTTTCTAATAACATGGATAAACTGTTCTTCTCTGAGGTCCTAGAGACATTTTCAATTATCGTTGGGACTAAATTTTTTTTGTTTGTACTGGAACATACGTTTGAATATGTATAGGTGCACATGCACCCATGTGTGCGCCTCACACTGTGCTTTGTTCAGGAACACTGTTTTTGTTCATAAGGTCAATATGTTCTTTCCACCCATAGGGAGGAATGTTCTTAGAAGGAAATTTAAAGTTCAAAAGATACATATAAAAAATAGGTCATTTTTGATAGTATGAGATATAAAGAAACAAAACAGGGCTCTGAGATGGAAAGGGATTGGGAAGAAAAAAAAGGGATACTTTAGACTGGGTGGCTAGAGAAGGTCTCCCTGGTTGAGAACTGTGTACTGAAACCTGAATAAAAAGAGGAAGTAGATGTTCACATAAATTTAAAAATAAAAGAGTGATCCAGGCCAAGAGAGAGCTAATATAAGGCAGAAACAAGTGTGTTGCATTTGATAAACAGAAAAATACAAGCATGCCCTGGATGCAACCATTAAGATGTAAGATTGAGAGGGAGGTCATGTCTAGTGAGGGACCATGCAGGCCATGGTCAGAGGTTCAAATTTCATCCTAAGTCAAATGGGAAGCCTTTAGAAGGTTTTTCTGCAGGAAAATGACATGATTAATTTATACCATGAACAGATCAATTTTCAGCTATGATAAAATGAAAGGTGTTTTAGAAAGCAGTAGGTAATGGAAACAGAAGGATCAAAAAGTTGGCCACTGCAGTCCAGAGAAGAATGATAATATGGGTGGAAATGGAGGGAGTATTTTGTAAGTATAATCAGCTGGAATTGCTGCAGGATTAGGAAAAGGAAAGAAGAAAGGGGAGGAATCAGGAATAACTCGTACCATTCTTGTGATATGAGCTCGGTTAGGTAATAAGAATGGTAAGCCAATCAGTAGGTAATTGGCAAAGCAATTTATTAAAATTCATTTGTTTGTTCATTCAACAAATGTTTATTGAGACAAACTTTGTTCCAGGCAATATTCTATGAGGCAGGGATAACAGCAGTGAAGTAAGCAATAAAAATCCCTATTCTGATGAAATTTATATTTTAAGATAGACAATGGAGATTTTAAAAGAAGGGGAATTGGGGGAAGAAATAGAAGGTTATTCATTACCAGCCTTTAGAAGGTTGAATTTACCTTCTAAATATTTCTTGAGGGAGTTCAAGTTGAAAAATGGATGGCAGCTACATTAAAGAGACATTTGAGCTGGGTGTGGTGGTGCATGTCTATAGTCCCAGCACACAGGAGGCTCAGGCAAGAGGATTGCTGAGAGTTCAAGGCCAGCCTGAACTACATCGCAAGAACCTGTCTCCAAAAAAAACCAAAAAAACAAACAAAAAAAAGACATGCAGGGGTGGACCAAAAAGACACTGCTGAGGCAAAATATCCCCAATAGACAGAGCTGCTTCTTGTCACTTTGTACAGCAGAAGTGGCCCAAGAGGTAAAATATATAAAAATTCCTGGGGAGTGGCCAAAGGCCTGGATTTTGGTTAGGAGTATAAAAGAACAAGGATAGGTAGAGCAGAGGAATATTTCAAGTAGAGGAATATTAGAGAAATGTGAATGACAAACATTTTATGAAGAGTAAAGACTGCTGGATCACACATTTGTACCTACCAGAAAGCATCCATTACAGGAGAGGAAGTGAATAATCAAGTGACTCTGCCAACTGACATTAGCCAGACTTTGTCATTGGTTATCACAAAACTTGCAACAAAAAGCAGCTGACAAAGAAAAATGGCAGAGATGGAAGCTATATACAGCACAAGAATAGACTTCCAATTACCAAGATGGATCTAGATACTGCTGCCTCTGAATGTCCTTCTAGCTCAAATGAAAGTACCTGTGGTTCATCCTCACGTGTATAGTTACCTATTTCACATATGGGTTGTCCTTCCCTGCCCACAGAGCCTCAGCCAAAACCACTATCTGCAGGCTTATGGAATAACTGATCCACAAGCACAGAATCCAGGCTGGTGAGATAGCTCAGTGGCATAAGCGCCTGCCTGGCAAGCACGAGGTCCTGAGTTCGACTCCCGGTACCCACATAAAGGAAAAAAAGGGCCGGTGATATCACTCAGCCGCACAAGCGCTTGCTGGCAAGCGCAAGGTCCTGAGGTCGTCTCCCCAGTAACCACATTAAAAAAAAAAAAAAAAAAAAAAAAAGCACGGAACCCTTTAAAACATAGCATCAGAGAAGGGGGTGTGTAATGTACAGAAAAGAAAATAGCTCATGGGAGTAGGCCTCAGACCATGGGATCCATGGGTTGAATCGTATATCACACTATTCAGAAGCAACCAGCCCCAAAGAAACTAGAACAGCCTTCTAAAGATATGCAAGAATCACCAGCTCAGAGGCAGCATTCTGAATGGACATGGTGCCATCTGCAGGACGCAGCAGATGTTTAAAAACCAAAGATCTCAATATGAGGCTGTGTCTCCAGTAAGATCAAATGAGTTCAAAGACCACGCAGGTTGGAAAATAGGAGTGGCCCCATTTACCATCACTTCTAATGATGCAATCACAATAAGGAATTTTCTGTTTCTCATCTTTGCAACTCTAGTTACCTGCAAGGTCAGACATCCTGGTCTTGCAGAGCGTATACATTCTAGGCTGAAAAGGATATAGGAATAAAGAGTTAGGCCACATTACCAGGGAAGCCACCAGACCTGCCAAGATGATAAATGAGGGTGAGAATGAACAGTGGATTTGGAAGAGGATAAGTATTAGGTATAGACCTTAGACTAACTGCAGCATCATGGGTAATTATTTACCCTACCAAATTCTGTCTTCTAAAAATTGTTCCTTAGAAGGCCAACAGGAACCACAAAGAAGCTGCCCCCGACACCAAGCCTGCTTGGATAGATTTCTCTCTGTGGTAAGGGGTAGTTTATAAAGGCCATGAAAAATGACCTATCTCCTAGTGTGCCCTGGCAGCTCCCAGCCAGTGGCCAAGCACAGTGAGGGCAGTAATGCGGGTCCATTCCTGACAGATGAGAAACTCCTCCAATGAGACATTTTCAATCATGGCCTTCCCAGACACTGACCAAAACGTTCACAGAATGGCACTTCAGTCTGAGACCTTGCCTACCCAGGTTTCTTTTATTCTTGTGCCTCTCTTCTTCATGGTTTCAGGCTTTTATCAGTCTCTCCTCCTTTATGCTGTACAAGTGTCTCCCCAATAAATTTCTTGCACAGGAAATTGTTTTAGTATCTGTTTCTCAGAGAATATGAACTAATGTAAGAGCTAACAATTATTTTTATTAAGTTTTTTTCTTCTTTTTAAATGCAAAGACATAGGGTATGAGACACTTGGATCCAAAATTAGTCATTTACTCATGGTGCTAGGCCATAGGAAATTTTCAAAATTCTAGCAGTATGTTTAATAATCTCAATAAGTTACATGAATGTGTGTCCTTTGTTATATTCTTTTAAATTTGCTATTTTCAGGGTAAAGATTATTTGCTTTAAAGTTACCTCATTTCTACAGTTTAATTCTTATCTTTGTTCTGTTCAAGAGATGATACATATTCGCTTAAAAATAATAGTGAGGGGGGCCGCTGAGATAGCTCAGCGGCATAAGTGCCTGCCTGGCAAGTGTGAGGTCCTGAGTTCGACTCCCGGTACCCACATATGAAAAAAGGGCCAGTGATATCGCTCAGTGGCAGGGGCGCCTGCTGGCATGCGAGGTCCTGAGTTTGACCCCTGGTACCCACAAAAAAATAAAAAATAAAAAAAAATAATAGTGAGATCAAGTAAAAATTTAAAAAATTAGCTAAGTAGGAATTAGAAACAGTAAAAGTCAAGGGTATCTAAGTTGACTAAAGAGTAAAAAAAAAAAAAATCACCAATACAAGAAATGAATTTACTGGTAATACCATAGATAAACCTCAAAAACATGAAAGAAGTTACACACAAAAAAGTATGTTCTGTTTAACTCCATTTATATGAAATTTTAGAAAAAACAAATCTCACCTAGTCTCAAAAAGCTCTTCAGTGATAGTCTAAGGCTCCAGAGGGGACTGATGGCAAAGGGGAACAATGGAATTTTGAGGGTGATATAATGTTCTTTATTTTGTCACAAGTGGTAGTTACACATATGTACATGTTTATCAACTCACTGAACTACACTGAAAATGGATGCATTTATTGTATATAAATAATGCCTTGATAAAGTTGATTTTTAAAAACACACAATTTTCAACTCTGGAAGAAACGAGTCAAGATATTTTGCTTCATCCAGACTACCATATTTTTTAGCCTAGATTTTGTAATACCCTTTTGACTATATTTCCTTAAGAGAATCAAGCTTCCTTCCAATCTGTCCTTCACTCTGGGGCCAGAGTGATATTTCTAAAAGAAAATGTGAACTGTCACCCTAATAACTCTCATCCTCCTTCACATTTATCAGGATTCAATTAGAGAAACAGAACCACTATGACATACAGAAAAATTCTACACAATTTTGAGAACTAGCTGAACAGCTTCTGTAATACTATTATGTTCACCTACTATCTTCTGACCCTGGAGTTTGAAGTCCACAAGGCTGGGAGTTGGGAAGCAAAGGTAAAGTTCCCTGCAAATGTAAACACAACAACAACTGAAACCTGTCAGTTGTTCCTTCTGGTTTGGGTGGTACAGGGCAGAAGCTACAGTCCTTCATTATCATGGAGTTAAACACATGCCTGTTCAGGAATCAGGGATGCTGAAGGAGGACCCAGGGGAAGCAGATAAGCAACATGTATCAGCTACAAAACAGCAGCTGCTGCCAGGTGTGGTGGTACATGCCTGTAATCCCAGGTCTCAGGAGGCTGAGGCAGGAGGATCGCTGTGAGTTCAAGGCCAGCCTGGGCCACACAGTGAGACCCTGTCTCAAAAAAATTAAAAAAAACAGCAGCTGCTTCACTTCCATTCTCCAACCTCCCATAAACAAATCTCTTATGGTCAACCCTAACCAAAAACAAAAGTAATGGCAATGCTGAAAATGTAGGTCAGCCTAAACAAATTGAAACCTTACAAAGCTATCACACCATCTCCAAACTCAAATGGCTTCTCATTACCCTTATTGCCTTAACAAAACTGACTTCCACCAGATTTCCTGACATTATCTCCTAATCCTCCTCTCTAGAGTATGTTGTAATTATGTTTAGTATAAATGTTCTAACTTCTAAACCTTTTCACATTGAATTCCCTCTGGCTAGAACATCTTTCCTTTCCCATCTTCCCCTTTAATCTGAGATGTATCTGTACACACATACATACACATCTTCCTTTAGAAAATCTTCCCTGAAACATTCCCTTTATCATTGGTGACCAGCACAAAGCCAGGTCTGTGCTAGCACCCAGCAAGTTTCAGTTGAATCACTGTTAGTGGGAATTAAAGCTGATTATATAGCTGTGTATCTTAATTACTTTCTCATCACCAAGACATAATACTCAACACCCACAAATTAAAGGAGGAAAAGCTTACAGTTTGTAAAGGTTTCAGTTCATAGTTAGCTGGCTCCAAGGCAGGGTGGCGTGGCAGGGAAGGCTTGTTCATGGCATGGCAGGCAGGAATCAGAGAGAGGACTCAAGAAAGGAAAGATAAACTGGAGAGCAGAGGAAAAAAAAAAGAAAAAAAGAAAGGAAAGAGATCCTTCAGGCCGTACCCCCAGTGACCCACCTCTTCCAACCAGGCTTCACCTCTAGTCACATTTAGCTACTCATCAGTGGATTAATCTGCATGTAAGTATCATGATCCTATGATGCAATCACCTCCCAAAAGCCCCACCTATGAGAGCATGAGGTTTTTGGGAGACATCTAGATATAAACCCTAAAACTATGTGAACACATGGCTGGAGTATTAGGTGTACAGGGGATAGTGTTATATAGGCAATATATATAGCCTACTAAAATGTGGAAAATCCTATTCATTTGTGCCGGAATACACACATCCCATTTATCCCTTTTCACTCTCTCCCACTGATTAACTTCTATTGCAACAAAAACTTTCTTAGTTTGAATCACCCAAAAAGCAGAGCTTGAGAAAAGGTTGTTTGTTTGGGAATAGGATTAAAAATCAGGAAAGAGGAGCTGGGTGTGGTGGCACACACCTGTAATCCCAGCAAGGAGGATCACAACCAGTTCAAGGCCAGCCTAAACTACATAGTGAGACCCTGTCTCAAAAAACAAACAAACAGAAAAGAGGGACATGAAAGAAAAAAGGCCAGTAAGGGGGATATTACTGAGTTGGTTAATGCTTGGGCCACTCAAGCTCCAGCTCACTGGAAACCCTTAGTGGTAGTTCTTCCTCTAAAGGGAGGCTGAGGCACTTACTTACCAGCTGTCATGTTCACTGGCTGAGTGATGCCTCTGGTGAACCAACCCCCACTCCAAGCCTTCTGCGAATGAGTCAGATCCTTTAGCTTTTGAGAAATCCTCAAGGCAGAAAAGTAGGACCACTAGCACTTGTGGTGGAAAGACGGAGGAACATAGGATACCACCATAACTGCATAGAGGTAGGCTGAAGGGATGTGATCTGAGTCACCAACAATTTCTATTTCAAAGATCTTTATTTCCATTAATCATTTGGTGCCAGGATAAATACAAGAAGAGTAAGACATGTAATTCATTTTTACTTCCTTCTTTCAGGAAACCAAGAGCTTGGCGAGTTAGGAAAATTTCATTAATTTACTGAATTACAATATGGGTAATACAAAGAAAACAGAGTGAAATAGGTAAGGGGCAAATAGAGCTGACTCAAAGAATGTTGACTGAGGATGAAAACGGGTAGTTATATATTCCTTCCGATATACTGTGTGTGAATAACATACCTAGAATTGTACCATTTAGCAGCCCTGCCTTGCAAGAGGAGGTACTCTCTGAATATCTGTGAAAGGGATAAAAGTACAGGAAGTATCACAGAAGTTGTCTGATGTAGAATATTAGGAAAACAGATCAGCAGTTCTCATGGGTGGGCTATTTTTGTCTTCCAGAAAACATTTGGCAATATTTAGAGATATTTCTGGTTGTCATGATTAGGGAAGGAGTTGTCACTGGAACCTAGTAGGAAGAGATCAAGATGTTGTTAAACATCCTACAATGCATAAGACAGCCCTCCTTTACCCAACAATGAATTATCTTATACCAATACCAACAGTCCCAAGGTTAAGAAAACTTAATATAGATAAAAGGTATTTCAGTATTGTTATGTGAATATATGCATATATATTATTTCTATATTTACATTTAAAAGCCAATATTTAATTATACACAATTTGTCCTACATGCCAGCAATACAAAGTGTTGCATTTGTACCACCAAAACCAAAGGAATTGGTGAGTCCAATACACCTTTTATCAGTTTTCCATTCTTGTGCCTTTAGTGGAACATAATTGAGATCAAATTCTGGTTCTGTACAATCCAGGTTTAAAGTAGGTGGCAGTTTTCGATAATAACAAGCTAGTGCAGTAAAAGCAGCCTCAACCACGCCTGCAGCACCCAGCAGATGTCCTGTGGCTCCCTTTGTTGAGGAAACTGCAAGGGCATACGCGTGGTCTTTGAAGAGATGTTTGATAGCTTTGTTTTCGGCAGCATCTCCCAATGGTGTAGAAGTAGCATGTGCGTTAACATAGGATATCTCTTCAGGTTGTACACCTGCATCTTTTAGAGCAGCAGCCATACATCTAACAAGAAAAGAAATTTAATTTATCAGAACTAAGTTTAGTTTTAACAGATTCTTTACCCAAATGGCTTATGCAAAAGAAACATAGGTATCCAGGGACAACGGATGAACCCTATCTTGGATTACCATGCATGTTAAATGCTGTCTGCTTGGGAATAATGAGTCATACCCCGTCCCTTGGACTGATTCATCACCATGAATTGAACGCTGTATCAATTCATCTGTATCATCTCTAATAAAATATAATTCCATTTATTTGGATTGGCATTTTTTTTCCTCTTGGGGAAAAGAATCATGTTGACTCAAGACTAGAATAATTTCTTTCTAGGAATTTTTCATGAAAAGAGGGAAGCCGGAGATTTAAAATACCTGAAACTATGTTCTAAGTTTTCTCTCATGTATAAATGCAAAACTTGGCATATTTCCCAATAATCTACTACTTTGGTACTTCAAATACCTTTCAAAATCCTCTTTATTTGTTGGGTGTGGTGGTGCACACCTGTAATCCCAGCACTAGGGAGGCTGGGGCAACAGGATCACCACAAATCCGAGGCCAGCCTAGGGCTACATAATGAGTTCAAAACCAGCCTGAATTACATAGCTAGACCCTGCCTCAAAAAAACTACACACACACATACACACAAATCCTCTATCTTTATGCTAGAAGAATTCCAAATAAACATAGAAGCCAAAGAACAAACAAATCTATGAAGAAAAATTTTCTGGAGTAACTTTTGAAAATGTGATGTCATCTGGGCGTGGTGGTGTACACCTATAATCCCAGCAGGAGGATCACCATGAGTTCAAGGCCAGCCTGAACTAGTGAGATCCTGCCTCTACAATACCAAAAAAAAAAAAAAAAAAAAAAAGATAATTTGGATGTCAACACCTTTTTCATAGTTGATCTCTAGGCTGCATATATTAACAGTTATATGTATAATTTTTTATTGTGCTGAAAGGTTTCTCCTAAAGGTAACTATTTCTTTTTTTTTTTTTTTTTTTTTTTTTTGAGACAGTGTCTCACTATACAGGTTCAGGCTGGCCTTCAACTTGCTATGTAGCCCAGGCTGGCCTCAAACTCACAGCAATCCTCTTGCCTCAGCCTCCAGAGTGCTAGGATTACAGGCATAAGCCAACATACCTGGCAAAGGTAACTATTTCTGCAACTAGCTAGTTACTATGCTTGACATGTCTAGCACCAATAAGTACTTACTAACACTCAAAAGTATAATTTAGAGCTCAATAAACTATAGCTCTAGACAGACGCCTGCTTTTGTAAATACTGTACTTTTACTGGAACACAGGCACACCTATTCAGTTATGTACTACTGTCTATGACTGCTTTCATAATACAAAAGCAAAGTTGAATAGTTTCAACAGAGATCCTATGGCCTACAAAGACAAAAATATCTACCATTTGTCTCTTTACAGAAAAGGTTTGCTAACTCCTAGTTAATTTAACTGGGTAAAGCTAACCCATTAGCTAACACATTAACAAATTACCAAGGATTTTTTTCTTTTTTAATTTTAACCTCAACTCATTACTTACCTCTTCTACAAAAGTTAAGTTGCTTTTCAAAGTGTGGCCTTTAGATCAGTAGCATCGCTATTACCTAAAACCTTATTAGAAATGTAGAATCTTAAGAGCTACCCCAGACCCACAGTCAGAATCAGCATTTCAGTAAGATCCCCGGGTGATTAGTTTCGGAAGGATGATTTGAGAACAACAGAACCTTAGTGGAATGCAGCACAGACCAGACACATCTAGAAGTATGACTACTCTCTAAGTCTGATGAAGGGAAGAAAGGAGGAAGGTGAGAGGGTGCACACTGATGGTTATTAAGCACAAATGGAGGCCTGGAAAAGTAGCAAAGACACACAGTCTCCTTCACAACTTTACTAGCCTTAACTAAAATCTGATTTTTGTAGAGTTGTTCAAATATTTTAAGCAAAAAATCAAAAAACAATTTGGTTAATCTAAAATGGAAACACAATAGATACTGTATACCAAGAAATTACAATTTTCTCTAATTTGGGAGCTCAGCAGACTCCTACATGGAAGAATATTTTCAACAAAACAACCAGTCTTTACCTTAAGGCACCTTCTCCTTCAGAATCAGGGGCAGTTATGTGACCAGCATCACCTGAGAGTCCATAGCCCAAAACTTCTGCATAGATGCGGGCCCTTCTTTTAAAAGCATGTTCATATTCTTCCAGCACCAGCACAGCTGCACCTTCTCCCATTACAAAACCATCTCTCTTTGGATGAAATGGTCGACATGCCACTTTAGGATCTGGGTTTGTGCTTAGAGCTCGGGCTCTGGAAAACCCAGCAAGAGATAAAGGACTAATGCAAGAATCTGTACCTCCAGCCACCATCATATCAGCATCACCATGAGCTATGAATCTGAAAGAGTCTCCCACAGCATGAGCTCCTGTGGTACAGGCCGTGGATACTGCATGATTAGGGCCCTTGAATTTATGTCGAATACTGACCTGGCCTGCTGCCATATTAATCAGAATCTTAGGGACAAAAAATGGACTGACTTTATTATACCCTTTTGTCTGAAACATCAAAGCAGTTTCAGAAACAATTTCGAGGGGAATCATTCCCATCCCAATTGCAACACCAGTAGTCACTTGATCAGCTTCTGACTGAGGATGCCAGCCGGAATCTTTCAGGGCTAATTCTGCTGCCCCAATGGCCATGATGGTGGGAGAAGACATGGACTTGACATCTGACTTGGACACAAAGTTTTGTTCATTGAACTGGCCTTCATCAACACCTCTTGGCACATAAGCAGCAACACTGCAAGGGATATTTTTATACTCTTCACCAACCAGTGAAACAATTCCACTTTCTCCCCGGAGAAGACGATCCCATACTATCTGAGTTCCAACACCAAGAGGAGTCACTAAGCCAATTCCTGTAATGACAACCCGCCTATGCAATCTGGATGTTGGCACAGTTCCAGAAAACCTTTTATTTCTTATTAACTGCTGGCACAATCTTGAATATAGAAGATGAGTGCTTGCAACTTTTAGGAAATTTCCTACGCAGTCTGACAACATGTTGAGATTTCGGATGATCAGAAACACATTCCTGTAACAAACCACAAAACAGCCAGGAAATATTCATTGCTTAAATAGCTTAGGAGTCTACCAGCACTCCAGATGTTCTTTTAGGTGCTTGATGTGCGCTAATGAGCAAAGAAAACGTAACATCATTTTAATTTATACTTCATCATCAAACCACCGTTCAGACTGTAACTACCCTCAGATATTAGAAGACAAAGAAGTGACCTTATGATTCATCCCATTTACTAAAGTAATTGTAAGATGAAAATTATCATGGCACTCTTAACGTGACATGAACTGCAAAAAGCATCCTTTTTAAAGATTACTTAGAATTTACTTTAAGTACTATTTCTGGCGTCCGTGGCACAGAAATCACATTTCAGGGCCTGTTTTCTGAGGTGGGGTTAGTCGGCTTTATTCATCTTCAATACCTAGGGATATCCAGCCTTTTTCAAAAGGCACCCAGGACCAAGAGCCCGAGATTGAGCGTCTGGAGACCTGGTCTGAGAATTGACTCACTCTGTAACTAAGCTTGTAACTGACGGAAGTGGAAGTCTCTGCAACCCTCTAAACTTCTCCAATCGAATCATCTGTGCAAGGACAGGACGAGCTGATCGCTCCAGGGGTACCACAAGGCCTGGGGCAGGGAGTAAAGGGGTATAAACTACTCCTTGCATTGCCTCTCAAGCACCACACACGCACGCACGCAGAAAGCAAGACGAAATCAAGCCCTGAGTCCTCCGGTTTCCCGCTCGAAACCTAACTGCGACCTAATCTGAGAGTGGAGGGGCCGATGTAAGCAGAACTCGAACCAGCTAATACCTGTAACAGGGCTTACGCCCGCGGAGCAACCAGTCCTCAGCGTTGAAGGTAGCGCGCGCATGCGCGCGCACGCCCACACGCAACTACGTACTACGCGCTCCCGCGCAGGCGTCACGTAAGCGCGCCTCAGCCGGTTCACCTTGTGCGGCGTCCTCTTGTTTTCAGGTCAGTGATCTGAGGCTGCCGCGGTCTTGTCAGGTTTCTTAGAGACGCTCCTCGGTGCTGTACTTAAGTGACTCGCACATAGTCAAAGACCTGCGCATAATGCGATAAGATAGCATTTTCGCCCAGCACAAAGGAACTTTGGTGGGGGGGGTTGCTAATACCTAGATATTCCCGTGTTGGCAGAGAAGGGACGCCATCATAATCCACTGAAATCCTAGGAAAGGAAATGATTGTAATCTCAAAAGTCACTACTGTGCTTCTCAATGCTATTTCTAATAGTGAGAAATGCCAAACGTCAAATACCGTATTTATGTGCAAAGATACTGAGACTCCTGGCTGATAAAAGTTACAAAACAGTACACAAGATACTTATTTTTCAAAAATAATTTTAAAGGGCTATAAGGATTGACAATGAGTGTGGTGTTCCTCAGCATACCTTTGCTTACCCAAGTTTTTCTACCTTTTCTACAGTAATGAAATAATTCTTCTGTAATAACAGCTTTTTACTCTGAAAAATTGTTGTCCACAATACCACATCCAACGTCTGATAGGAATGGAAACAAAAATAAAGAATGGAGACATTTCTAAACGTCTGAAATTTTCATTTATTTGCTTAGAGCTGTCTATGCATCTTTAAAGGAAAACTAACATGAAAATGTAAGTCAGCAGGTGGTATTTATTGACCATTTGTTATTCATGTACTGTCTCAGGTGGTTGACCATAAAATATGCACCTGAACTTTCTAGTTAAATTTATGTTTCCCCTGGGTGATAACCTTTTGAAGCCGTTGTTATCAAGTAGATTATTTTTCCTTCTTTACAACCTCCGGAAAAGAATTCGGGTCGAGTTTAGCTTTTTCCAGTTAGTCCCGTATTTAAATGAAATTGGAGGGCCGGTGAGATGGCTCAGCGGCATAAAAGCGCCTGCCTGGCAAGCGCGAGGGCCCGAGTTTGACTCCCGGAACCCACATACGAAAAAGGGGCCTGTGATATCGCTCAGCGGCACAGGGCACCAGTGGCGTGCAAGGTCCTGAGGTCGACCCCCCAGTACCCACACACACAAAAAAAAATAAATAAAAAATAAATAAATAAATAAATGAAATTGGAGATTTACTTTGTCTAAAATACTGTGGAGGTGGCGCTCGCCTGTAATCCCAGCACTCTGGAGGCTGAGGCAGGATTGCCATGCATTTGAGGCCAGCCTGGGCTACATAAGCAAGTTCAAGGCCAGCCTGAACTACATAGTGAGACCCTGTCTCAAAAAAAAAAAAAAAAAAAAATGTGGAAAAGCCTAGTGTGATCTTCAGTCATCCTTGATCCTGGGCCTACCCAGTTACCTTTTAATACTGTATTGTTTTTGTTCAGTGAAAATAGAATTATTTTAAGAAAAATTAGAATAAACATGTTAAATAATAACTTGATGGGTGAGAAGTACCAAAATTTGCTCTTTTTTCATTATTATACAATACTTTTAAATTATAATGTGGAGGCCAGGCATGGTTGTGCATGCCTGTCATCCCAGCGCTTGGGAGGCTGAGGTAGGAGGATCACCGTGAGTTCAAGGCCAAACTGGACAACATAGTTCAAGCCCAGCTTGAACTGCATAGTGAGACCCTGTCTCTAAATGAATAAATGAGTTATAATGTGAAAAGACCTCCAAGATTTTCTTCAAAGCTAAACTCATATGAAACATCCAATTTTTTTATTGTTGTTGTTGATTTTTTTGTACCAGGAATTGAACTCAGGACCTTGCACTTGCCAGGAAACATACAGTTTTAATGTGCTTGTTTTTAATTTTTTTTTTCTTTTTTGTAATAAAACCATCTTGGACAAGAAGCAACAAATCATTTAAAATCGTACAGAAAAGTAAAAAGACCACCATCTTTATTTTTACCTCTGATCATTTTTACTTTCCTCAGGAAGGGATAAGAATGTTTTATAATTCTTATAGCTGTACATGATTTAGTACCATATTTCTTGCTACAATGCTGTCTCGGTTACTTTTCTCTCGTTGCTAGGACAAAATACCTGATGCCCAAAATTAAGGAAGGAAAGGTTTATTTACCTCACAGTTTGTGGAGATTTCAGTCCATACTCAGCTGGCTCCAAGGCAGAGTGGCACATGGCAGAGGGCAACAGTTCATGGCAGCGGAAGGCAGCAAAAGCAAGCAAGAGCAAAAGGGAGGAGCATGAGCGCAAGAGAGAGAGCAAGCCTCTTTCCCTCCCTTATATTACATGCAGGCTACCCGCCCCAGGGTGGGTGTAGCTCTCACGCCCATAATCCCAGCATTAGACCATGAATCAGTCATAAACTCTAGAAGCCCACCTCCATGACTGCATGGGACTTTGGGGGGACTTTGCATTTGAGAGGCTGAGGCAGGATTGAGAGTCCAAGGCCAATTTGGGCTACATGCCAGCCTGGAGTATAGAGAGACCCTGTCCTAAAACAACAACAACAAACTCTTATGTCCTGTATCTCAGATGGCTTTGCATAAAGCAGCCACTGAACAGTTGTTTGCTGACAATGGAATCACAGAATAGTAAGTCACCACATACCAACTCCTGAAAGGATTCAACCTCTCTCCTTACTGACAGCCTTTATTGAGAACATTATTTTTTTTCTTTTTAATAACAAAACTGATTCTGGGGAAAATTTAGTGGATTATTTCTTTTCCTATTCCGTTTAAGAATAGTGCCACCATGACTCAACTCTAATGATGGTGTATTTATTTTGCTGGACTCATGAAAGAAAACCAATGTTATATTCAAATAGCCAAAAAAAAAAAAAAAAAGAGGAAGTTCAAAGCTGATCATACTTTAATTGTGTGAAGCAATGAGGGGTATAAAGAAATTAAGGAGCTGGGTGTGGTGGTGCATGCCTGTAATCCCAGCACTCAGGAAGCTGAGGCAGGAGGATCGCTGGGGCTGGAAGTTCAAGTGAGTTCAAACCAGCCTGGACTGCACAGTGACACCCTGTCTGTCTCCAAAAAAGAAAGAACAAATAAACAAAAAACCCCACACAAACAAAGAAATTAAGGTAGCTAAATACCTTCAATTTAAATGAAAGAAGCAGACAAAAGTGGGATAAATTCCTTTATAATGAATTCCCTTAATACCATGGTAAATGATACATCCAATAATTTTTTTCACTTTTTCCCTCCTTCTCTCTTTTCTATTATTCAAGGACATTAATAGAATTGTTGCCAGGGATATAGCTCAGCAACTCAGCGCCTGCCTGGGAAGCGCGAAATCCTGAGTTCTGTGCCAGTACCAAAAAAAAAAAAAAAAAAAAAAAAACCTAATTAGAATTGTTGGTAAAGAAGGGCTGGAGATTTAGCTCAGTGGTACATTTCTGCCTAGCATGCTAGAGGCTCTCAATTCAATTCCCAGCACCACCACCAAAAAAGAAAAAGTTGGTTAAGAGTTATTTGGAAGCCCTTAAATTTCAGATGATTAAAAACAACAAAATGGTGATTTCTATGATTTTATAGATATGTTATTACAGTATTAATGCTATGGCATTACGTTTTTACGTCGTGGTTGCATGTTCCCACACAAAAGTAACAAAGGCTAAACAGATGGGATTCCATCCCCCATCTCCCAGCCCTGCTTTAATTCCAGAGCATGAGCATTTCAACGTTTTGTTTGTTTTGTTTTGTTTTCTTTTCTTTTCTTTTCTTTTCTTTTGGGTGGTGCTGGGGATGAAACCCAGGGCCTTGTGCATGCAAGGCAAGAGCTTTGCCACTGAGCCACATCCCCAGCCCAGAGGGATTTTCAACTTTGCTGTTTGGTATCTCAAGATTTTTTTCTAAGATTTTGTTTGAAAAGGGGTTTAGTTTTTTAAAGATCATAAATACTATGTAATACTCTTATTTAATTATTATAAGGATAAGTAAATATACTGATGGAAAAAGAGACCCAAATTAAGGGGAACATAATTTGTTGTAGACACAAGTACTTAAAACCTCATTCTTACTCACCCTTCCTATAATTGTGGTAGGTGCATGGCCAGACAGGGAATGCACTCTCCGGCCTCCTCCCTTTTATCTAGATGTGACATCATTCTTGCCAAGGATCTGGTAGAGAATATGCCACAGGTCAATTCTAGGCTCACGTAGTTAAGAAGTATGCGAGCCTTCTTTTGGCCCAACCATTAGCTAGATGCAGGAGGTTCTGTAGCAGGAGGTAGCAAAAATAGCCTTCAGGCCAAATACCACAGGCTTCCTGTTTAAAAAAAAATTCACCACAACATAAGCATCCCCACTCATTTTAAAGTGTTGTGTATGGAACTACAGTTGCAGAGGCAGATTTACTGAAGACAGGCTGACCCTATGACTCATAAAGCATAAAATATTTACTCTCTGGCCCTTTACAGAAAACATTTGTTGATTCGTGTTCTAAGGAATGCAAGGATCCTACACACCCACTGACTACTGCCCCTGCCTGATTAATCTGTTATGTGACTTGGAAAGAAATCACTTCATTCACTGCCATTTTTAGTTACTGCAGCTAGCTACACAGTTTGTTAACATATCATTTTTGAAGTTTGCTCCAAAACTATATTATTCAAAATTTACAAATATTCGGCAGGCCAATGGTAGTTGAAGTTCATGGTAAAGGTCAGGGTCATAGAGATACTGGAAGAAAATTTCAAATGTTAAAAGCAAACAGAAGGTGAAGCATCAACATTTAAACAGGTTACTTGGGGAAATAAAAGCAAAAGGTCAAGAAACATAATTTGTTAAAGTTTGGAAAGGAATTTCTAAAAAAAAAAATCGGTATACTTTTAAGGGCAAGATGAGGCAGCAGCTTCATTAAAGAGGTTAGGGATGCATGTTCTAGGAGGAATAAAGGGCATTGATCCCATGATATACCTGCAGAACAAGAGTCACAAAATTAATATCCTTACTATGGGAGATGCAAATTTTCTCTTGCTCCTCCATTTTATTCTGTTACTGTGTATGTGATTTACACTGGCCAATTTAGCGACACCCTGTCTCAAATTTTCTAAAAAAGGGCTAGGAATGTAGCTCAGGGCGAAGGCCCTGGATTCAACCCCCAATAATAAATGAGAGCTTTTCCTTCCTCTAATAGTGAAAAGACTTCTTCAGAAACTCAGCAGTTTATAGGCTCCCTTTGTTTTTCACTGTTGCCCCTTCCTTCTCAGGCGTTTCACAATTACACATGTACCCAAGATATCTGCGAAGGGAAGGCCGTCAAACTTTTATTTGCGGAGCAGGAAGGGACGTGCACGTGGTTTCTTCCCATTGGCGGCTGGATCTTTCCGGGACAGCAGCGCGCGGAAGAATCCGGGTTTCCAGGCGGGAAGCAGCGCCCCGCACTCGCCCCGCGTCCCCTCCCGCAGCTTCATCTCCCGGCCCCGCCGCTTCCCGGCGAACAGGCTCCCCACCCCCACCCGGCAGGCTGCGGGGCCGCGCGCTGCGGCGCCTGCTCAGTGCGGGACGCGGCGCGCGCGGGGCGGTGACGGCCGCGGGCGCTCGGCCATGGCGGCGGCTCTGGGCAGTTCCTCCGCCTCGGCGTCCTCGGCCGTGGCCGAGCTGTGCCAGAACACCCCGGAGACTTTTCTGGAGGCCTCCAGGCTGCTCCTCACCTACGCTGACAACATCCTCAGGTGGGAGCGCAGGGTTGGCGGGAGGTTCGAGGAGCTGCGGCCTCCTGACCTGCCGGAAGACGAAGTTCCTTTTAGTTGTGACTCGGCACCTGAGGTCCGGGCGCTGGTCAGGGTGCGCCCTAGGCCCCGCGGTCCCGGGGCAGGGAAGAGTGGGGCAGGGCAGAGCGGGGCAAGGCAGGGCAGGGTGGGGCGGGGGAGGGCAGGGGCGGGGGGAAGGCGCGCCCCTGCAGCGTTTGTTTTCCTCTGCGTGGATTTTATGGAGCGCGGTGGTTTACGTATCCACAGGCTTATCAGAAGTTAGTTATTCAGCGATGTTTCTTTCCCATTTTGAAAATAAATATGCTAATACTAAAGTTAATAGTACAAGTTTTTAATTTTTTGTGGATTCCCATTTTTATTGATTGAAACATTATAATTTTTCTGAATTTTTATTTTAAAGAAAAAAATAGAATAAAATTTCAAAACAACATAATAGAAGGGTAACAATGGTTAATACATTGCGTATTGTTACCTTTAAATTAGTTACTCAGGGTACAAGATATCCGCATTCAATTTTCCAAATAATATTAACACAAACCTTTTTTTCAATGAACTAAGAGAAATTAGTAGTGTATCTCTCTTAACTATCTTTATATATGTATACTTTTTTCTTGCTTTGCCTTTCCTTTTCTCCATTCCCTCGAAACATTATAATTTAAAGGTACCATTTTTGTATTAACATCTGGATTTTACTTTTCACCATAAGTAAGAATTAATGAAGATAATCACCTTGGGTAGGAGTTGTTTCATTCTCCTGTGAGCAGAAGGACTCTTGGTGAGCCCTAAAGGTTCTTACAGGTTTCAGGAATTTCGAGGCAAGTTTGATTATTCATATTGAATCATCACCTACTTCAGCCCTTCCAATTAAATTTAAATTCCGTGGTGTTTTAAGGAGGAACATGGTGTTTCAGGGAGGGAAGTGGGACAGGTTGCCATGATTGTCCCCCGCACTGGCTCTAAGTGGTGAGCATATTGGCATGAAGTCTAAAAGGAAATTTTTCAATTTGAAGGCCATAGATTTCATGTCACCCCAATTTTAAAGACACTAGTTGCAAGTACAGCTTTTAAATCCATGCCAATACTTTTAGATAACATAACGATTCTTAAAGTGAATTGAAAGAACATATTGAACCCTTATTAAATGCCAAGCGCTCTAAGGGACCCAGTATGTGGCCTGTTCACTACTACACAGTTTGACCTTCGTGGAGATCATCTTCCTTTGTGACACCTCAGTTTCCCTGGTCTGCCCCGAGAGGTCTTACAGCTTTTCTTCAAAGCACAAGGATGCCAGTGGACTCTGAACTTATGAGCTGGGTTCTCCAGATCCCATCAGCTTGAAATTCCTACCTGGAAAGACACCAAACTCTTTAATCCCCACTGTTTAGAAAAGGGAAGTGATCTCATAAAGATGATCTACTTCTGCTTTCAGTCAAGTGAGACCAAAAATGCTGAGACCAAGGTGCTTTGAGAAAGGACAGCTTTCCATGCAAATAATGACTTTTGGCATCATAATCAACATTGTGAATATTTACTAAGCTCCTAAAAGAGACTTGGCATGCTTTCGGCTCATGTTACAGGCTTTACTATGCCTTATATGTCTAATGTTAAATAATTTTTATCTAAAAATAGGAATTTGGAACTCATATCATTGAAGATAGTGTGAAAAACTGCCTGTGGTAGTTTGTCTTAAGTAGTAGTGAGGCAGGTTAGGGCACCACTGCAAACCAGCTGAGCGAGTGGGTGAGCCAGGTCATACACCAGTTCCAATCAGAAAGTGCTATATTCAGTTCTCATGAGAATTCAAGCAGGATTTGGGGCCTACAATTGTTGCAGCAGGAAGTAGCTGTATGAAGTTGGAGGCCTTCATTCCCTCAGCACCTGATAAAGAATTATGGGGATTTGTGTCTCTTGGGGAAGTGAAGCAGGAGATTAGGACATGGCAAACTGGATGAGCACATGGGTATGCCAGGGTATGCACAGAAAAATAGTTCCAATTAGAAAGTGTTATCTTCAGTTCTTCTCACCAGACCTCAAGCAGTATTTTGATAGGACAGCCTAGACCTGACAGCCTGAAGAATGGGAGTCACAAGAGATGGCCTCCATTTTTCTTGTGGCCACTGTATTCTCTCTTTCACAGTGGTCTGTTCTCACCCTGTAGAGTGTATGTATTTCTTTTCCTACTTTTAATTGGGCTGCACTGCCTCTGCAGAGCATGTTTCTTTTCCTGCCTTTAATAAATGTAAAACCTTACTACTTTTTGTGCTTGTCTTGACCAATTCTTTGTTCAGGTTGGAAAGAACCAATAAAATACCTCTAGAAGGAGACCTCCTAATCCCAGAACTGAATAACAATAGTGTGTTTGTCCTCATATTCTTAGCATTCAGACCAAGGCTATAGGAGGAAGAAGAGGGATTTTGCTTGTTACATGTCTAAATCCAGTGTCTTCCTAACCTCATCAGAAAAGCTGTACAACCCTTCTTAGTCCTCAGACATTATAGTTGTGCTTATCTAAATTATTTTATTTATTTATTTATTTATTTATTTTAATTTTTTTTGGTACCGGGAAGCAAACTCGACCTCACGCTTGCCAGGCAGGTGCTGTGCCACTGAGCTGTATCCCCAGCCCATAAGTAATTTTAAAGTAGAAAAAATTAAAGTTGTGTCTTTTGCTATTTTGAGAAGTCCACTAGCATTAGAGGTAAGGCACTATATAAGGAGGTTGTCTTGCTATTTCTTATTCTTAGAGTCTGACAGAGCATTTTATAGAATTAGTGCTGAAATGAGAATTTCATTAGATTTTTTTTTTGAAGGTGGTACTTGTTGCTATATACAGTAAATCGCAAGTGATATGGCTCAGCGGCATAAGCGCCTCCCTGGCAAGCGCGAGGTCCTGAGTTCAACTCCTGGTACCCACATAAAAGGAAAAAAGGGCCAGTGATATCACTCATTGGCACAAGTACCTGCTGGCAAGAGCGAGGTCCTGAGTTCGACTCCCGGTACCCACATAAAAAATAATAATACTGTCAGTTAAATTTTAAATTTATGCTGTGGATGATGTTTATCTTATCCCCAAACTAATAGTCATAAATTAATTAATTTACAAAAGTAAATATGGGCTAATTTGCATGCTAAAAGTACCACTCCTTTTTAATTTTTTTTTTTTTTTTTTTTTTTTTTTGAGATGGGGTCTCTGTAATTCAGGCTGGCCTTAAACTCACTATGTACTCCAAGCTAGCCTTGAACTGGCAGCAGTCCTCCTGCCTTATCCTTCTGAGTGCTGAGATTACAGGTATGCACCACCATGTTGGCCCACTCACTTCTAAATAAAGATGAAATGACCTCAATAATATCTAGTTTCTCAAAAATTTGCAGTAATTTCACTGACAACTCAGAAGGGTTTCTTAGGTAATTCGTTTCCATTTGTTCTTTAAAATATTAAAATATATAATTGATTTTTCATTAATTTACTTTGCAAACTGCACAGTTATTGAGTACAAATTACACTGGGTGTGACTTAGAAGAGTTAACAGAAAATGTTTTCTCCAAAGAATATAAATATATTTAGGAGAAATATACACAGAGGAACTACATTATAAAATCTGAGAATAGATCCAAGATAATATTTAAGCACTTATTTGTAATGTAAGAATATAGCAAGGAGAACTGACATGGGACACTTTTGAGGGTAGAGGTTTGACCAGTTCATGGAATAGCAGAGAATGTATATCTGACATGATAGGCAAAAGACAGTTTCTAGAGTCAAAGAGAAGCCTAATGGGAGTTTCATGTTAAATAATACAAGACGAAGACACAAGGCATTGATTGCAATTGTGAAACTTTTGCACAGTCATTAACTAATATGTAAATTATATTAGTCACCTTTCTATTGCTGAGACAAAATGTCTGAAAAACACAGTTCAAACAAGAAAAGGTTTATTTGGGCGCATGTTTTTAGAGGTTTCAACCTATGATCGGGTAACTGCAAGGCAGAAATGGTATGGTGAAGAACAGCTGCTCATCTCATGATGGCCAGGAAACATAGCAGAGGGAGGCCCCAAAAGAGAGGAAGAAGCTGAGGATAAGAATACACCCTTCCAAGCTAGGCGTGGTGGCGCACACCTGTAAACCCAGCACTGGGGAAGCTGAGGCAGGAGGATCGTTGCGCATTTGAGGCCAGCCTGGGCTACATAAGCAAGTTTAAGGCCAGCCTACAATACATAGCGAGACCCTTTCTCAACCCCCTCCAAAATATGTATCCTTCCAGTGTGTGTCGCCAGTGACCTTACTCAAACCAGCCCCCAACTCCTAATAGCACATTCAGCTATGAACTCATCAATGGAGTAATGCTTTGATAAAGTTAATGCCCCCATTATCTAATCACCTTCACAAAATCCCACCTCTGAGCGTACGAGCCTTTTGAGGATGTTTTGATCCAAACTGTATCATTCCACCCTAGGCCCCACAAAGGCCCATACCCATCTCATTATATAAAATGCCTTCAGTATATCTCTGAAGAGTTTCTAAAGTCTCAGCAGTTCCAACATTTCACAGAAGTCCAAGTCAGAAGTCTTTCTGGAACGCAAGGCAACTCTTAGCTAGAAACCCTTATAAAAATCAAAAACCAGATTACATGTGTCCAAGGTACAGTGGCACAGTGTAAAACTTTCCATTCCAAACAGGAGGAACAGGGGAATAGAAAGGATAGGACCAAAGGAAGAATGCAACCCAGCAGGGAACACAAGTCCCACAGCTCTGTGATCAGGATCCAGGACACACGGTGCTCTTCAAAGGGCTCGGGCAGCCCCACCCTTGTGGTCTTGCTAGTTAAATCCCACCTGGCCTGTCTCTTGCCGTAACTCTGCTTGCTGCCTACAGCTTTTCTTGGCAGATGTTCCATATGCAGGCATCTCCAACTTTCTGGGGTCTTCATTGCCACTTCAGCTTCACTCTTGGAGGTTCAGTTTCACTCTCACAGCTTCTTGCATCACCCTCACAGGGACTCTGACCCTGTCACATATTGGCTAGCCTCTCAGGCCTTCCTCTGAAATCTAGATGGAAGCCTCAGTGACCTCTTAATTCTTGTATTCTGCATATCTGCAAAACAGCATCACGTGAACGACACCAAGGTCTGCCATCAGCACAAGCAGTAGTCAGGCTCCTTTGGACCATGACTGTAGCAGACTTCACTTGGTAGCAATTTTCTGAATTAGTTAATTTTCCCTTGGTAAACACAATACCTGACACCCACAGCTTAAGAGAGAAGAAGCTTAACTGGCTCGTGTTCAGGCTGCAATCAGGTGGCTCCCAGGTTAAAAAGAAATGGGAAGCTGCTCCGTTCATGGTGGCCAGGAAGCAGAGCAGGGGAGCAGTGCTAGCAAGGAAGGAATGAGGGCCAGACGTAGATCACAAGGTCACACCTCCATGACCCACCCAGATACCCAGGCATGTGCTTTGTTAATCTGCTAGGTGTTTCCTGATTCAATGAAGTTGACATATCAGGATTAATAGTTACAGTCCACTCCTTGTCAACTTCACACCCAAACCTATCTCCTTAAACCATAATCTCCAAATAAAGACAATCACAAGTTCATAATTCCACTTAATATAACTATCCTACATACAACAGAAATGCAATAACCCCTTCCCCAAAGTCTGAACAGTTTGAACATTTCTCAGAAGTCCAATCAAAGTCTCCTCTGAGACTTAAGGCACACCTTTAGCTGTGAACGTTTGTAAAAGTTAAAAACAAATTACATAATCTCAAGGTATGATGGCACAAGGTAAACATTCTCATTCCAAAAAGGAAGGATAGAGGGATAGAAAAGAGTTGGACCAAAGCAAGACCTAAACCTAGCGGGTCAAACCTTAAGTCTTACAGCTCCGTATCTGGCCTCTGCGGCACGTGGAGTAAAATGTGGGTTCCACAGTGGTTGGAGAGACCCATTCTGAGGGTTTTGCCGGTTGTAGTCCATATAGCCTTTCTCTTGAGCTGAATCCACTCATAGGCTGCAGCTTTCTTTGGCAGGTATTTCTGGCATCTCTGACTTCCTGGGGTCTCTACTGCACCTTTTGCTTCATTCCCACAGCTTTATGTACTGCCCTTTCAAGGGCTTCTTTTCTCTTTGAAATGTAGGTGAAAGCCTCTATGACCCCAAAATTGTTGCATTCTGCATGCCGGTAAAACCAGCATGACATGGACAATGGCAAAGTATGCCATCAGCAGAAGCAGTAGCCAAAGCCCTCTTGGATTGTAGTTGCAGCAGCCTCTTGAGTACCTGGAGAGCTGAGCACAATGAAATGAGTCCTAGAGAACCAATTGCCTAGGAGACCCATCTTGAGTAGAGGTCCCAGGGACTCTTCTCAAGAGATATATTGACACTTTTGCACACTTGAGGAAAACTGGCCACTTCCCAGCAACCAGGGAGCAGAGAGCACATTCAGTGATGAACTCATTAATCCATTGATGAGGTTAGTGCCCCCATGATGTAATCACCTTCCAAAAGCTCCACCTCTAAACATAGGAGCCTTTGGGGGACATTTTAGATCCAAACCATAACATCAATGAAATGGAGAGTGTATTCTAAACACTGATAGCTCTCAATGACTGAATGCAAAGAGTAGAACTGAAATGAAAGAAATCAAAACTATAAATTTCTAACCTAAGTTACACTGATACCTGGAGAAACTGAAAACAGATAGTTAATTGAGAATTAGTGAGTGTGTTGGCAGCTAGTTTGGTAGAACATATAAGCCTTATAATCAGACCAGTGTGTTTAAGTTTGTAGTCAATTATTTTCTCAGTGTGTTATCACTGGAAACTTATATATGTTTTTTGGGTTTTAGTTTTCTCATTCATAAAAGGAAAGAAAAACATAGGATGACTGCAAAATCTACAAATAAAGGACGTGGCACATAGGTAACTGCTGCAAGTTATATGTTGTTACAGGTTACTAAACTTACTAAATTAGGTGTACAAGTTTTGCTTGTTGTCAGAAATAGAGAATCATAGAATTAGGGCCAGAGATAGCTTCTACATCATTTTTTTGTTTGTTTGTTTGGTTTGGCTTGGGTTTTTTTGTTGTTTGTTTGTTTGTTTGTTTTGAGACAGAGTCTCACTATGTAGTTCAGGCTGGCCTTGGGCTGGCCTCTTAACTCAAATGGATCCTCCTGCCTCAGCCTCCCACATACTGGGATTATAGGTGTGCACCACCACACTTAGCCTCCCACATCGTTCTTAAGGCAGGTTGAGTTTTTGAAAAACATAGGTATATCTCAGAATAACAGATTGCCAGAAGGACTAGATACAAGATTTTTGTTTATTTGCTTTGCTTGTTTATTTTGTACTGGGGATTGAACCCAGGGCCTTCGTACTGAGCTATATCCCCAACACTTTTATTTTTATTATTTTAACACACGGCCTCACTGAGTTGCTAAGTTGCCTGGAATGGAAGAATATACATGGGATGAGTAACCAGTACATGAAAAGCTTTAATATAAGACTTTTAATAACCTTTTCATGTGCTGGTTACTCATCCCATGTATCCTCGTCAAAATCTTAATTATGGTAAAAGAAATTTATGTTTTCCTTTTGTTACCATATTTCTGTGTCAAAATATATCTTGAACTGGAGCAGAACTTATTGTAAAAACAATTATTTGTCTAGGGAAGAAAGAAAATCAAGAGGCTATAAAGGTAAACCATGATTCAGGTTTGTTGGAAATCTTTGATAAATTGCAATCCATTTTTATACATCATTTTAGATTCTTTTATTCATTTCACGAGTATTTATTAACCACCATTTATGTGGCACATACTATGCTAGGCAAATGGAATTTATCCTAACAAAACAGACAAAATCTTTCCCCCCATCTGCAACTTATGTGGATTTTTTTCTTTTAAAAACCTAAAAGAGGGGCCGGTGAGATGGCTCAGCGGCATAAGCGCCTGCCTTGCAAGCGCGAGGGCCCGAGTTCGACTCCCGGATCCCACATACGAAAAAGGGGCCGGTGATATCGCTCAGTGGCATGGGCGCCTCCTGGCGCGCGAGGTCCTGAGGTCGTCCCCCTGGTACCCACCAAAAAAAAAAAAAAACCTAAAAGAGGGCCGGTGAGATGGCTCAGCGGCGTAAGCACCTGCCTGGCAAGCGCGAGGGCCCGAGTTTGACTCCCGGAACCCACATACAAGAAAAAAAAAGGGCTGGTGATATCGCTCAGAGGCACGGGCGCCTACAGGCGCACGAGGTCCTGAGGTCGACCCCCGGTACCCACAAAAAAATAAAAACCTAAAAGACTCAAAAAGTTATATAGCTCTTAACAGCACAGAATTAAAATATCACATAAATTTTTTTATAGTATCATTTATAACTATGAGCTGTGAAGTTGGACAGTGAGCTTGTACTAAATATATACAAAGAATCACAAAATTGTACTACTTTTCCTGACTGCATCCCTTAAGTTGAAGTCTTTACCCGTGTTGCAATATAGTCAGTATGAATTGTGAAAAAATGCAAAAACCATATGAAAATATAAATTTCTATATATAATACAACTTTTTTTTCCCCCAGAAATCCTAATGATGAGAAATATAGATCTATTCGGATTGGAAACACAGCTTTTTCTACTAGACTCTTGCCTGTCAGAGGAGCTGTTGAGTGTTTATTTGAAATGGGCTTTGAAGAGGTAAGTAATGTTAAGGATTTTCTCTTCCTCCTTCATATACAAAGCTGTCATTATAGTGTTGATGAAGTGTTTGAATAAGATAGTGTTTTTCAGTTAATTGACTATTTTGGAAATCTTCAGAACTAATAATTCCTTTACCTAGCAGACACTTAAATGTAACAGTAAATGTATTTTAAAGTCAAAATATAACAACTCTTCACAAAGAATTCCAAGTTTCACTCCAATAGCGTAGACTTGGCAAGGCTAGGCTAGGCTAGACTAGACTAGAATGGGAAGGGTCCGATATGCAACCCAAGGACCAAATGTGGCCCACTTCAGACTTTTAGAAAAACCTGATTTGTGAGTACACATGAATATTAACAGGGCCTACCCACCTGTCTCCAGGAGGAAATGAGTCTGAAGTAAACACACAAAAGCTTGAGTTAAGTTGCCACCCAGAAGGGTTTTCCTCTGTGACAGGAGAGGAGTCCTAATGTGTTTCATTGTTTTATTTCACAAGAAGAGTTTGATCTTTCTATCTTCTGCAATCCTGTGGCATGGTTTACTTTTATAATACAATGAAAATAATAATCAAGATTGACTGGAGACTATACCCATTTTTCATTTTTGTAGTGTCACAGATTGAATGAAATAATATTTGTCTTTCATTCCACGAATAAACTTGAGTGCCCGATAGCATCACTGGTCACCCCTAGTTGCCCAGTGTTGTCTTATTTTTACCACTACAAGTCTCACATTCCAGAAAACCCTCAGTCTCAGGCAACCTGAGAGGTTGGTCACTCTGGTGCCAGATAACAAGCCACTCTGAGACTTGGAGTATTATTTGATGCAAATGGAGTCACAATTTCAGAAAAGATTAACATATTTTAATAAAACTAAATTATACTTAAACTTTCTAGCTGTCTTTGGACTTCACAGCTCAGGACACAATCTGAAGTAAATGTTTTATCATTACTAAGTTGAAGAAAGAACCAGTGGAGCTGAAAACGAATTCTGCTACCAAAAAGAAATTGAATAGGTGTTATGGTTTGTGTATAGATGTCCCCACAAAGCCTCATGCAGTCAGAGGGTTTTTCTGGAGATGGCTGAATCTAAAGTGTGTGATTGATTCATAGTGCAATGCTGTGATTAAGGGTGCTTGGATGAAGGCTGGGTGATCGCTGGATCAGTCCACTGATTGGATTAGCACCACCCTAAGCCCAATAGACTGGATACAATGTAAGGGACAGAAAAAGGCTTGTCTTGCTCTCTCTCTTGTTGCCTCTGCTGTCTTCCACCACCACAAACTGTTTCCCCTCTGCCATGTGCCACCCTGCCTTGGAGCCAGCTGATAATGGATTGAAACCTCTACAAACTGAACTAAATAAACCTTTCCCCTTAACTTTGGGCGTTAGGTATTTTGTTTCAACAATGAGAATAGTAATTAAGACAATAGGCTTTAAGAGTTGAAGTATGGATCTAAGATCTATCTTGAAATTTACAACTGTATATTAAAGTCTTGTACACTTACAGACCCACTTGTCTCTGAGGCTGTTTTCTTTTTTTGTGATAGTTAAGAAAGCAAGTAAGACTGGGATCCAGATGGATTTGTGACGCTATGGTTTAAGTTAGTGGAGTGGTTCTCAAGTGGGAGCCATACATGCCTTTCACCTGCATTCTCTTCCTCTGGTGAGGATGGTGAGAGCAGTTTGGCTTGCTTTGGTGTCTGAAAAATACTACCAGCATTTAGGGACCAAGTTTGCTAAACATCCTGCAATGAGAATTATCTCAGCAAACATGCTTTCAGAAGTAGGTTTGTTAAATCATGGAATTCTTAGCCAGATGTGGTGGTGCACGCCTGTAATCCCAGAACTTGGTAGACTAAGGCAGGAGGATCACCAGGAGTTTGAGGCCAGCCTGGAGTACATGGTAAAACCCTGTCCCCCCCCCAAAAAAAATCATAGAATTCTTGTTGACTTCTTAATATAATCTTGGATCTAAGCCTATAATTTTATCTTTTTATGAAAATACAAGGCTGTTGATTAAGCTTTTTTGGTGCAAATGCTTTGGACATAACTATATATTCTTTTAAGACCAGTTAGAAAGAGATGGGAAGGAAAGAAGAAGGCATGAGTGCATCTCTGTCTTATTGGGGCCCTCCCTGAAGTGTGCACTGAGAGCTAGATCCAGACACCTGGCATGCTATTTTTTATACTTAAACTCTGAAGCCCACCAAATTTCTTTTTGATAGTAGAGTTCAATTTCCCCTCTATTAGTTCCACCCACAACCTGTCTGCCTCAGTATAGCTTCTCTAACAGTGTGCAGTCAGATACCTCTGTATTAAGAAACCAGGTATCTGGTTTCTTTTCAACAGCCTTGTCAGAGATGTGAAGTGGTTCTTTTCTCTGTCTTCCTTTTATTAAATTTAATTTTTTGATTGACACATATTTGTACATTTTCAGGAGATACCATGTGATATCTTTTGTTTTATTGTATGAGACAGGGTCTCGCTGGATATTCTAGGTTGGCTTTGAACTCACTGTGTAGCCCAGGCTGCCTCAAACTCCTAGCAGTCCTCCTGCCTCAGCCTACCTAGTGCTGGGATTACAGGCATATGCTATCATGCCAAGTGTCGTGTGGTGTTTTGAGATATATGATCAAATCAGGGTAATTAGCATATCCTTCACCTTAAACTTATTTCTTTAGAGTACATTCAAAATTCTCCTCTTTTGAGATATTACAGTGCATTATTCTACTGCTGTGCTGTAGAAAACCAGAATTTATTCCTCCTAATTGTAACATTTACCCATTGGCCATCTTTCCATACCTTTTGTGCCCTACTTTCCCTAGTCTCTGGTAACCACTGTCATACACTTGCTTCCTAATGTTGGAATCATTGTGTTCCAGTTTGTGCCAGTCTCAGTCATCGCTCTGTAGAGGTGTTCTGTTTGATCATCCCCCGTGCAAGCTTTTGGTTTTTGATCTCAGTTCATTCTAAGACGGGGTCACTTATAGCAAACAAAGCCGTGCAGTTTGAATTCTTGCCTGCCAATTATTTTGTATTATCATGTAGATTATTAAGCTTTTCTGAGCCTTCATATTTTCCTGTAGAACGTGAATATAAACTTTATTGCTACACTTCAGGGTGCTTGTGAGAATGAGTTGAGATAATATATGTAAAATACTTAGCACAGTACCTGGAATATATTAACGCAATAAACAGTAGTAGTCTTTTTACAGCTATTATGGATAATAAAGGGAACTTGCTGGCCTCTTCTAGCTTTTTTAAAAAAATTCATATGAAATTGATTTTCATGGTATTAAGTACTATCTTGGACACCAAAGAGACACACTCATTTTTTATCTCCTTGTTAGCTTATAATGTCTAGTTTATTTAATATGACTCAGAGGACCTTTAGAAATATATTTTGTCTCCTTTTCAGTTGGCAGAATTACTGTTTTATCACTTTTGCTTCTCAATACCTTGAATATGTATTCTTGTTTTGTAATTTGCTATTTTACATTGAGTTTTGTTGTAATGCTTCATTTTAAAGCTTTCTGACCTTATATGAATATTAATTAAATGAATCTAAAAAAAGGGTTTTTTTTCTGTTAATGATTCATACTTTGTGGGGGACAGGGATGTAAGTCATTAGCACTTGCTTAGCATGTGCAAAACTCTAGTTTCTGTCGGCAGCACTGCAAAAAACAAAAGAATCCATAATTTTGACTTGATGTTGTATATGTTTTGCTGTCATAGAGAAATTAGTGGACCCCATACGTGGACTTCTAGTCATGTAGCTATAGGTTTTTATATAACTTCATTGTAAAAAATGTATTTTTATTTCTGGTGTGCTCTGGCCAGAAGGCTTCCAACTGGCCCGGCTTATGTGACCTGTCCACTTGTGCAGTAGGTCTATTGTCCATCTGTCGTGCTACCAATAAAGCTGGCAGAGTAGGACCCAACCATTGTGGTATTGTGTGGATGAGCACCTGGTCTTCCCATTCCTGGAGTTTCTCTCAATGAAGAGATACATAATTACTGGTATCAACATGGTTGAGTTTGCTATTATTCTGGTGACATTCCTTACCCTGAGAGAAAAAGGAGCCACGGTTGTTGCACAGATGGAACAACTTCAGGCACAGACAGAACCAATTGTGAAGATGTTTGAAGATCCAGAAACTATGAGGCAAATACAACCAATCAGGGATGGGCAGGTGGTATTTGACTACCTGGCAAATAAGGGTTTCAGTGGAAATACTACAGATATGCAGGATTCCAGGATGAATGAGAAAATTACTCAGCAGCAGCAGATGATTTTTAATTTTTTAGAATGTTGGTTCCAGCTATTGATAGAAATGCTTTAAATTCCCTCTGTGAAAAACCATCCTCTGAAATCTTAATGCAGAATTGGGATGCAGCCATGGAAGATCTTACCCACTTGAAAGAGACCATCGGTGACAGTTCTTTGAATTCTCCACTCCAGTCTCTTCAGCAGTGAACATGGCTCATTCACTGGTCTCAGTTTTCTTCAATCCCTTCTAAGGTCAATGTATTATTGATCTCTTCCTTTACCAGACACTGTACCTTACTGAATTCAGATGGTGTGTCCACCTATTCTCCACTGACTACTGCAGTCTTAACAAAGATTTTTGAAAATGCTGGCAGGTGCTAAAAGATCCAGTAAAAGATATTTGCAAGAGTCTTATGTGTATCATATTCCAGTCACAGAATTTGTGTAATACTTATATGTTGACTTTGATGGGGTTCAGAAGAAGCTGAGGGAATGTGAATCATTGCATGTGAATGACTTCTTCTTGGTGGCCTGTCTTGAGGATTTTATTGAAAATGCCTGTATTTTTATATATGAGATTTTTTGTTGTATCCACCAGTGTATGAGCATTAATAGGCCAGCCGATAAACTGAGTATGACTCCAGAACAAGCTGAAAGGTAGATTGTGAGTTTTATTAGAAATGTGAGACTGGATGCCAAGATTGATTCTAAATTATGTCATGTGGCTATAGGTAACAAATGCAATCTCATCCTATCAGCAAGTGATTGAAAAGACCAAGAAAGCCTTTCTTTTAGAAGCCAGATGTTGACCAAGAATATTGAAAAGAAGCTTAATCACAGGCTCTTAACTGGGCAAACTAAGATTTTGGCTTCTACTGAAGAACTGTAAAAAAAAAAAAGGAAAAAGTATGAAATAATAAAACCATTATATAAAGGACAATTTACATTTTAGAAGCAATTAACGCTCAGTGCAGATTTTGGAGAATATGAATAAAATTGGCTGTGGCTCATTTTTAAAAAATAAATAATACCGTATATGTTTATTTTTAATTGATACTTAGTAATTGTACATATTTATGTGGTACAGTGTGACATTTCAATACATATATACAAAGACCAGATCAGGGCAGTTAATGTATCTATTACCTCGGACATACATCATTTCTTTGTGTTGGGAACATTCAAAATCCTCTCTGCTAGCTATTTTGGAACATTCAGTTGTTGTCAACCATAGTTATAGTACTGTACATTACATAACTTCTTACTGGCTTTATGTGACCCCCCCATCCTTTTGTATGGTTTTCCACCTGTTACCATTATTATTCCATAAGGCATTCTGTAGACAATAATAATTTCATAACTATTATATAGAAGATAGGTACGTGCATTTGCAACTCTTAATGATCTGTTTCCCCCCAATCAAATTTTTCTAATAGTCCTTTGAACCACATTAAATAAGCATTATACGCTAACAAAGAAAAATTTTTTAAGTTTTTGGTTTATATGTAAGCATTATCTTCCTTTGTAATTTAAAAGGGCCATAATGATACAAAAAAAGTATTGTTATGGTTTGTGTCTGGATGTTCCACCAAAGCCTCATGCGGTCTAGGGGGTGGGCTTTTCGGAGCCAGCTGAATCTAGAGTTTGAGACTGGTTCATTGTCTTGTGGCTGGGATTGGGGGTATGAGTGCTACACCTGCCCTAGGGCAGGTAGCTAGCATACAATATAAGAGAGGGAAAGAGCTTGCTTCTCCCTTTTGCTCTTGTTGCTTTTGCTATTTTCCACTGCCATGAACGGTTGCCCCTCTGCCAAGCCACCCTGCCTTGGAGCCAGCAGATTATAGATTGAAACCTCTATGATTTGTGAGCTAAATAAACCTTTCCTTCCTTAATTTTGGTCCTCAGGTATTTTGTCACAGCAATGAGAGAAAAGTAAGACAAGCATGATTGTTAAAATATGATGCATTGTACAGTATTGACTTTATTGTATATGTAAGAATGACTGTCAGTATAAAGCAAAAATTAAAATTTTCCCAATTTTGTAAATTCCAGGGAGAAACACATCTTATCTTCCCTAAAAAAGCTTCAGTGGAGCAGTTGCAAAAAATTCGTGACTTGATTGCCATAGAGAGAAGTAGCAGGTTAGATGGATCAAATAAGAGCCACAAAGTAGAATCATCTCAGCAGCCTATATCCAGTACCCAGCTTCCTACAGCACAGTCTTCAAATCCCAATGGGTTAACCCAGTATACAGTGAACCATCAAGGGCAATTAAATCCACCTTCTACTCCAAAGGTAATGTTAGAATTAAACATTTTTTAACTGTTATGTTAAAAGTGTTGAAATATCAAAAGCTGTAGTTGATGTTGTGATTTATTTTTGAATTTATGTCTCAGTATTCTTGGTTCTTACAATTTCTTCAGCTCTTTAAAAAATTATCATATTTGTAAGAAAAGTGGGGAATATGACTGTTTTTTATATTTTAAAACTTACGGGATATTGCTTCTCTTTTGTTTAAATTTATCATTTATAAGTGCATCTGTTGCCTTTGTACTTAAATAAGCTATACAAAGTAGCATATGTCTTTAACCTGAAGTAGATGAAATTGCTGAACAGGGGTATGGCCATGAAATTAGTAGATTTTCTCTACTGCATTGACATTTTTAATCTAAGTTTTACCTGTTGCCATTCACCATGGGATTATTAATTCCAGCAGCCCAACTATTACCAGCATCTTAATTCAATGAAAAATTGGTCTTTTTAGTTATAAGGTAAATAAGAATGTGTTAATATGCTGATCGTGGATGTTAGCATATTAGTGAAGTTTAGCTATTAGGATACGTAGATTTATATGTCTGAAGAACTGAAACTAGATTTCTGATGTCTTGCAGGCATTCTTCATAAACCTAAATGATCCCACTTAATAGAAAACACCCTGGTTATAGAAACTCCTTTTGGTAAAGGTTTTCTTTTAAATTTTTACCATCAAAACTTTTTGTGGTATTTCTCTAGTAATTTTATCAGTAACCAGGTTAAACTCCTGTCTTCTTATTTTAATTTTGGTAGAACACATCTTGTCACTATTCTCCATGCAGCAGAACTTTATATATAGTTAATTATTAAATCCATTCTTAATCTTCTCAAACTGAATAATTTGAACCTTAAATCTTTTCTCTTTGATAGTCCAATGATTAGAAGTCATTCTTTTGTCTAGGTGAGGAAGGTCCCAAGCTTCTTTAAAAATAAAGAATATAAAGTGGTATTTGCGACAGGAGAAAGAACATAGAGTGCTCACTATACTTTTGAGTAATTTTTATTGAATGGCTTCCCAAGTTTTTTTTCATGAAAGATTAACAACTCTACCATATTCATTTATGCCTCAGTTGACTTAAATTAGCCTTTCAGCCTTTACAATATTTTCTCTTATTAACTTCATTGATATTTTTTGCTTATAATAATAATATATTATATTTATATTTTGGGTTCTCATATAAGACAGAATAGCTGGGTTGAATGGAATTTCTACTCTTAGTTTTTTGAGGAATCTCCGTACTGATTTCCATAAAGGTTATACTAGTTTACATTCCTGCAAACAATGTAGAGGTGTTCCTTTCTCCCCCGTGGTCTCAGCAGCATTTGTTGTTGTTTGATTTCTTGATATGGCCATTCGTTCTGGGATGAAATGGAATCTCCGTGTTGTTTTAATTTGCATTTCTCTAGTGGCCAGCAATGTTGAGAATTTCATCATGTATTTATTGGCCATTTGTACCTCTTCTGCAAAGTGTCTGTTTATTTTAGTTGCCCATTTTCTGATTGAGTCTTTTTATTTTGGGGAAACTAATTTTTTTGAGTATTAGTCCTCTGAAGAATAGCTGACAAAATTTTTTTTCCCATTCTGTAAGTTGTCTTTTTACTCTGCTGATTGTTTCTTTTGCTGTGCAGAAGCTTTTTAATTTCATATGATCTTATTTGTGGATTCTTGGTACTATTTCATGTACAACCAAGTTTCTGTTCAGAAAGTCCTTGCCTACACCTATAACTTCAAGAATTTTACCTGCTTTATTTTCCAGCAGGTTACGTGTTTGTTTTAACATTTAGTTCTTTGATCTAGTTTGGTCTAGTTTGGTTTTAGTTTAGTACATGGTGAGAGCTATGAGTCTAGATTTAATCTTCTGCATATGGATAGCCAATTTTCCAATAACGTTTATTAAAAAGGCTATCTTTCCTCCAGTGTATGTTTTTGGCCCTTTTGTCAAAGATGAAATAGTTGAATGTGCTTGGGGTTGTTTCTGCATCCTCCATTCTATTCCATTGCTTTTCATGTCTGTTTTTGTGCCAGTACCATGCTGTTTTTATCACAGTAGCTTTGTATATAACTTCAAGTCCAGTATTTCGATGCCTCCAGGTTTGCTCTTGTTACCCAGAATTGCTTTTGCTATTCTGGATCTCTTCTTATTCCATATGAATTTTAGGATTGTTTTTCCAGTTCTGTAAAGAATGCTGCTGGTGTTTTAATTGGGATTGCATTAAATCTGTATATCAGTTTTGGAAATATAGCCATTTTGAAATATGTTGGTTCTGCCTGTTCAGGAACAGGGGATATCTTTCCATTTTCTGATGTTCTCTTCAATTTCCTTTTTCAGAGTGCAGTAATTTTTATTGCAGAGGTCTTTCACTTCCTTAGTTAGGTTAGTTGGTAAATAATTTTTCTTGGTGCTATTGTGAATGGTATTTTTTCCTAGTTTCTTTCTTCATGGGTTCATTATTAGTATTGATTTTTGTGTGTTGATTTTATATCTGGCTACTTTACTGAATTTATTTATTCTAAAAGTTTTTGGTAGATTTTTTTGGGTCTTCGGTGTAGAAGATCATATCCATCTGCAAATATTGGCAATTTGGCTTATTCCTTTCCTATATTTATCTTTTATTTCTTTTTCTTATCTAATTTTTCTTGCTAATGCTTGAGAACTGTGTTGAACAAGAGTGGTGATAGTAGACATCCTTGTTTTCTTCTTGATTTTAGAGGGAAAGCTTTCAGTTTTCCCCCATTTAATATGATGTTGACAATAGGTTTGTCATAAACACTCCAGGAAATATAGTGACTTAGTGAGACTGTGTTTCAAAATAAAAAATTTAAAGGGATGGGAGTAATGCTCAGTAAGGGTCTGGGTTCAATCTCTAGTACATATTGCCAATAAAAAAAAAGTGTGTATTACTAATGAGTTACAAAAAAGCTTGAAAATATTTTGTTTTACAAAATATTTCTTAACTGGACTAAGTAGTAATTCGGTAGTGTTCTGATTCAGCAAATCAGTTGATATTTTCTGAGGTTTTTGTTTGTTTGTTTGTTTGTTTTGGTTCTTAGTCTTGCAATTTAGGTAGAATTTGAAGTTTGAACCCTGTCTTCTTTTTTGAGACAGGGTCTCATTATGTAGTTCAGGCTGGCCTTGAACTTACTATGAAGCCCATGCTGGCCTCGAACTCACAGTGATACTCCTACCTTTGCCTCCCACTGCTGGCATTACAGGCCTGTGCCACCACATCTGACTCAGAAACCCTGTCAGTTACTGCAGAGCCTCTGGACATGGCAGAAAGTGTCAATTGGACAAGGGGGTACATGTCTGTAAGTACAGCTACTCCATTGGGTGAATGGGAAGATCACACCTTCAAGGCCAGCCTGGGCAATTTTCACAGACCCTGTCTCCAAATAAAATGTACAAAGGGCTGGGGATTAACTCAGTGGTAGAGTGCTTGCCTAACATACACAAAGGTCTGGGTTCAATCTCTATTACCCCCCCACACACATAAAAATTATCATTCTTTGCTAAGACATATTCTAGAATTTAAAAGAAAATAAACTTTCTCAGAGATGTATGCCATTAGCAGGCTAGTATTTATCAATTCTTCTCTAGCCCTTGAGATAAAATATATTTTTCTGTGTTCCTTAAAGGATTTAGGAAAAATGAATCTTGGTGGTGTTTTGTTTTTTTGTTTTGGTTTTGTTTCTTTGTTTGTTTTTAACTGTGGCAAAGTTTCATTAAAGGTAGGAAAAGAAACAGGATCTGCAGAGTGAGTTTGGGCCAAATAAAAGTAGGAAAAAAAGTACACTCTACAGCATGAGGGTGGCCACCATGGAGAGAGAACACCGTGGCCAAAACTCAATGTGGTCTTTTGTTCTTATATCCCCCACTCCTCAGGCTGAGGTCAGGTCTAGGCCATCCCATCAAAACCTGCTCCAGTTCTCGTTAGAAGTTCACAGGCAGGGCTTTGGGAACTGTTCTGCGGATGTGTCCTGGGACTTTGTAATTAACAGTCACGCCTACTTCCCCAGCCAGCTTTGTCATGCCATAATCTCCTGTCTCACTTCCCCCTGAGAGGCACATATCTCCATAATTCTTTATGAGGGAGTGGGGGTCTCTTGTTTTCTGTAGCTTCTTGCAGCTGGAAGGGGCTGTAGACAGTATCTACTGGGGAGTATGTGCTCTCCCAACTACTTTGAGGTATCGTGGCTCACTGGCTAGGTTGAAGAAAAAATAAACTGTCAGAAGACAAAGAGAAGAGTGACTGTTTAAGCTGTCTGTTCAATGGGAGAAAAAAGTAACTTTGCTATTATGTTGGGGATATAGAACCCAAATATGAGGAGCCGGTCAGATTGCCACGCTTCTTGCGGAAGACACAGCAGGGCAAAGAGGGAGGTTAGATAAATTATCCAAGAGCCTGAGTATCATAGCCTTAGCAGAATTACCCACATAATGGATCTAATTAAAAATGGGAGCCTCAATACAGGTGCCCATTTAAACTGCGGTGAATTAGGGTCATTAGTGACTGCTTATCTGCCCCTGGAGCGATACTGGAGTTTTGCTTTCTGGAGAGAAGCCTCAGTTCTTCCAGAGGTTCTCAGGAATAGCTTTCTTCTTAGTCCTGTAAAAAATTCTAGTGACCATTTCCCATGCAGGATTTTTATAGTATGTCACTTTATCTCTTGAGGAAGAACCAGAATGGTTCCTCAGGAACTGAGAATAAGGCTAGGGTCTTGAGGGGCTACATGGCTGCCCTTCTTGCCTCCTTGTAAGGCTTTTGATTTCCCAAAGAAACTTTAGACATGTATCCTTGGTGTCCCTTACAATGCTTGACTGCAGCCTGAATCTTTGTGTATTAGACAATTCTTAGTTATCCATGGAGCACTAGAATACACTTTTTTTTTTTTTCTTTCCCTTTTTGGAGACGGTCTCAGTATGTAACCCAGTATGTATGTAGACTGGCCTCAAACTCACAGCAAGAATACACATATTTTTAAAGACTATTTTGTTATTTAAATTATTATTCACCACTAGTTCCTGTACTGTAGAAATTGACAATTATTTTTTCCTGCCTTGCCCATTTTGAGGATGGATACTAAGGTTATGGTGTACTGAAGTCAGGGTGCAGGAGAGAGTTTTAAAAACCATTTAACATATATATAGGGCCTGTGAGATGGCTCAGCGGCGTAAGCGCCTGTCTGGCAAGTGCAAGGGCCAGAGTTCGACTCCCGGAACCCACATACGAAAAAAGGGCCGGTGATATCGCTCAGTGGCACGGGCGCCCACTGGCGCGCAAGGTCCTGAAGTCGACCCCCGGTACCCACAAAAAAAAAAAAAAAAAAAAAAAAAAATATAAACTAGAAAAATCCTAGTGATCTTTGTAACTATTTCCTCCTTTTTTTACAACCATATCAAGTAATGTTGTAAAATATAAGTCAAGTTGTTAAAGTGAACGAGTAAGCTTTTCTTTTAAGATACAAAGTACTAGAATATATTGGATCTCAGTAAATGGTGGTGGTGCATGTTAGAAAGTTACTTTGCTGCCTTTCCTGGACATTTCATATAAATGGAATTATACATTATGCAGTCTTGCTTCTAGCTCCTTTTTAGTTTGTGTAATGTATTTGAAGTTCATTCATATTGTAGAATGTATCAGTCTTTTGTTCCATTTTATTACTTAGTAGTGTTCCTTTGCAAGGACATGCCAAATTTTTTTATCCATTCATCAGGTAACAAACATTGGGTTGTTTCCAGTGTTTGTCTATCATGAATAATGCTGCTGTGAACATTCACATACAAGTCTTTGGGTAAACGTGTTTTCATTTCTCTTAGGCAGTTTATATTTAATGTCTCAACAGATTGTCGAGCACTTTACCATAGTTGCTGTACTGTTTTACTTTCTCACCAGCAACATGTGAAGGTTCCAGTTATTCAATATCCTCACCAATAGTTACTATCTTTTTTTATCATATCCATTCTAGTGGCTAAGTAGTATCTCATTTTGGTTTTCATTTGCTTTTTCCTAATGACCAAACTGATCTTTAAATTTACTAGTTATACATGCTAAGTGTTCAGTGGTTCCTAATGGAAATAACTTTCTGATAACCTTTAATATGTGTTTACCTTTTGCCTTCCAAAAGCAGATTTGAAACAGCAAGGGCAATGATATAGAACCTCAGATTTGTAGATGCATTATGCTTCCAGTTTTTGTGACTTTATCTAGATTAAAAATGTGATTCTGAAGTATGATTTGCTTAAAATATGTATTTAGCAGTTGTTACACAGCTAATCTAAATGTATGCTTTTATTTAGCGTATGACAACTTTTAAAGTATATTTGAAATTGTTAAAAACTTTTTGTGAACTCTCTCTTGTAATTATTGCATGTTGTATATATGAGTATGTGTTTACTTAAAACAATTATAATTTGTAATTATTTCATCAAAGGTATAAAAACAATATAGTATTATGATATAATAATTATAAAAAAATAAGAGCCAGTTTTCCTTTTTTTTTTTTTTTTTTTGTTTTGTTTTGTTTTTGCAGTTCTGGGGATTGAATCTATGGCCTCACACATGTTGGGCTAGTAGTCACCACTGAGCCATACTGCTACCAAGCTAGTCAGTTTTGAAACTACTTTTATCTCATAAACCAACAATAATTCAGCCTGTTATCTGGATCTGTGTGTGAACTTTAGAAGAGAGGAAATTTGCTGTTTGGTCATAAGATTTAAATACTCAATTTCTTGTTTGCAAATCTACCACTCTTAATGAAAAAGAAATTTCTTCATGCCCTTCAGTAGGGGATTTCCCAAATTATATTGTGTCCTTATTTTGATATACTTAGCATCTGTTAAAAATGATGATATTGTCTATTTTGACATGAAAAGTATTTTTTTATGCTCAGGAATGCATGTTATTATTTATTCTTTGTTTTATTCTTTGTTGTGAAAAATCTTGGAATGTAGATTTAAATAGGCAGATCCAAATGGTATTTTGACATATAACACCAGGGCTAAATGTGCCTAGTTTACTTCAGCTCCTGCTTCATTTATATGAAAAGTATAATTATATGGAAAAAAGCAAACAATTCCAGCATTAAACAGCAAGTTTTGTATACATGTAACATTTCAATTTTTCATCTCAAAAACACATGTACATATATACATAAAATTTTAAAAGGTCTGGAAAACCATACACAGACATCTTAAAGGTAATTTCCTCTAAGTGGTGAAATTATTGGATAACTTAATATTTTAACAGGATCAGTATTTCCTGATTTTTTGCAATAGCATATTACTTTCGTAAATAGAAAAAATGGTTTCTTTGATAAGAAAGAAATGTTTATTGAATTCCAAGTTGATTAAAACTGTCATTTAAAAATTCATTACTGAACAGAACTTTCATCTTTAAAAACAGGCTCTAAATCTGAAAGCCACAAGAGTAAAGGATTGCATCAAGGTGAAAAGACAGCTACTGGGCTTGAGGAGCCTTGATCCTTCACCAAAGAAATGAATTTGCTTGTCCAGCTTCCCCTGATTAGATCACATGATTGGACAGAATCATACACCTTGTACTTTCTTTCTTATAAAGTCTTAAATATATCTCACATCAGAAACCAAAATAATTGGAAGTATGATTAGTGAAGAAAAAGTCTCACTCATCTAAAACAGATTTCACATTTTAAATTTACACTCCAAATAACTTTTATTCTGTCAGGCAATTAACTGGTGCCTTATGCAGCATTAGTACATGCTTACCCAGCTGCTGTAATCGCCATGCAATCAGCAACCTTCTATTTTTATGGCTTGGTTTTTTTCAGAGTTGTGCCAGTGAATATGTAAAGAAATAAGGCAGGAAAATAAACTTCATTGTTCAAGATCATTCGAATGCCATTAAAACCACAATGAATAAGGAATGTCCATATTGAAAGGGTTAAATTAAAAATAAAAATACTCTGTATGAATTCTTACCCTCTCAGTAAATGAAAATCTTCATTAAAAAAAAAAAAAGATACTACTTTAAGTGCCTCATTTTTATAAGAATTCTTTCAAACAAAATGGAGACTTTTTATTGTCTATATATCAATTCTGCTAAAGGAGCATATTCTTCCTTGCAGAGTCCCTAGATTTCTTATCACCAAATCTGTATCAGAACTTCTGTTGCATTCATCCTTTCTGTTAAACTGAGAAAATACGTTGTTTTAAATGAAGGCTAGTCCCACTTTTCTCCCAGAGGCGGCCTCTTTTCCTGTTCTCTATGGAATCTCACATGGACTGTGTCATGTTCCACCTCCTGTCTGGCAAGTCATCTCAGTGGCCCTAATATCTTTGTGTGTAGATTTCTGAACATAATCCCAAACTGAATCAATGAAGAGGGGTGAACTTGAGACTCTGCATTTTTAGCAATAGGTCTTCTTTGTAGAAACAAATCAATAACATACAGATACCCCTGGATCTTGTGTGTTTGCATAACTTATTGCTGTTCCCCATGCTCATCACTGTATCTTTATTATATACTTGTCTATTGGGGTTTTGTACCTCATGTGCCCTATAGATAAAATATTTTTGAGCATGCACTCTATATATTTTTGTTTATTTATATATAAATTATATATATATAATATATAACCACATATTTTTGTTTATATATGTTATATATATAGATATATAATATATACCACTGGCAATATACTATATACAGTATAAAACATTGTCGAGAACAACTAAGTACTAAATAATGTTCAATTCTAAAAAAATTAACAGCATATCATTTATTGAATCCATATTTTAAGTCCATAAATCCATATTTTAAATAGTGTTTTGTTTTGTTTTTGTCGGTAGCAGGGGTCAACCTCAGGACCTCACACGCCAGCAGGCGCCTGTGCCGCTGAGCGATATCACCGGCCCTTTTTTCGTATGTGGGTTCTGGGAATCGAACTCAGGCCCTCGCGCATGCCAGGCAGGCGCTTACACTGCTGAGCCATCTCACCAGCCCCTGTTTTGTTTTGTTGAGTCAGGGTCTTGCTACAAGAGTTCAGGCTGGCCTTGAACTCACTGTGTAGCCCATGCTGGCCTCAAACTCATAACAGTCCTTTTACATTAGCCTCCCAAGTGCTGGGATTACAAGTATGTGCCGCCACAACTGGCTTAAATAGTTTTGTTAATTTTTAATTTGAGTTCTAACTTTGTCAGATATCAATGGCTTTTTATTTTGTTTTGTGTTGGTTTTTGTGTTAAAATGTAGCTGTTGAAGGGTTTGCATTGAAAAAGTACGTGTGTTAGCCCTGTCATTTTCTCCTTATTCACGTGTGCTTTCCTCATTAGTATTAGCTTTAATGTCTATAGTTCTTGGTAATCTTTTTAAGCCAGGGTAGAGGGTTAAGTCAAAACTACATCTTATAATCTGTAAATCTATTTAACCAGGTTCATTGGAGCTATAAAACTTTGTAGCATGACAACTTTCAGAAGCAGGAATGAGCATGCCACTGTTAATCCCTCTCCTTTATGGCATTCTTTTTTTTTTTCTTCCTTAAGGTAGTTACTCTAGAAGTAAATCAAGCAGTAACTATTATAACTTAACACTTTACTTTTTGAACAAAAATAATATAAATACAAGTTCTAATATTTTTTGCCTGCATCCCAGTGGATTGTTTTGTACAGCTCCCTTGTTGCACTTAGCCCACTTTGGGATACCACTTGTACAACTCAGCCTCTTGCAACTTACTTGCTTTATTAACACTATTACAAGACTGTTCTTACTAAGATTAATAGTGTCCATGTTACTAAATTCCATGGACTTTTTCCAGTTTGTTTTTACTTAACCATTCAGTAGTCCGTGGTGATTTCCCCCTGTAAGTGATTCAACTACTGACCCATTTGCTCATCTCGAAACCCATTCCTAACATTTTTCTCCTTTCCTAACCCTTCCTAACTCCATAGTAGTTAGTCACCAAGATGTGTTGGTACTGTTTCCTCAGTTGTTTCCAGATCCATTCACTTTTTTCTTTATTTTTAAGAGTAAGAAAATTTATTGGGGAATAGGAATGGGGAATAGCAATAGCTCCTGAGAGACAGGAGAGGTCCTGAATGGGTTGCCAGTGAGCCCACTTCTCTGAGAAAGTTTTACAGAGCAAAGTCACAAGGAATGGGTACAACATGGGTCAAATTATAATTGACCAATAAGATTACAAATATAGCCACTTAGCTAATATTGATCCAGTAGTAGCAGGGGCATATGGATGACATCATTAACATTGGTCGATAATCAATAGTTTTAGTCTTGTCTTTAGTCTTAGTAATCTTAGTCTTAGTGGGTGGGAAAGGGTGGCCCACCCCTAATGAGATAATGATTTATTTATATGGGAAATCTCAAAAGGGTGGTACCAGTAATCTCAGACTTCCTTAGGGAAATATGTAAATCTGGCAGTTGTAACTTTAATCTTCTTCAGATGTGCCTCAAGCCAGTTTTTGATGCGTTCTCATCTTCTTCACTGACTCCCTCAAGGGCCTAGCCCTTTCTGACTGCCTATAATATTTCTAACTTAGCTGCCTATAATATTCCCCCCTCTGACAAGCTATGCCTAACTGTGGTTAGGGGAGGGAGGGTAGTTTCCATATAGCGGCTTTGAGCTGAGAAGGGTTGGTATAGGGGAGACCATAGTCAGGGGCCTTTTCCAGAGAGCTAATCTAATGAGCCTTGGCTGGAAGTCATGTTGCAGTTTAGCAGTTATGAACTCCCTTTACAATGTCGATCTAGTGGATCCCAATAAAAGGAGTCTGGTACATTTGTCATTGGTTCCAGCTGCCTGATCACTTGGAGTTTGTCAGCCTCTAGGGAGAAATAAAAAACAATTTTAAGAAATTAAAGCATGTATAATCAAAGCATAAACACTAGAATGGAAAGGTAGATTGGGGAAAGAGCCATGTCCAGAAACTGCTCTTAAGGGACTAGAATAGCAGTTGTAACCAGTTGGCTCTTAGAACACTCTACTGATGGAGGTTATCTATGAGTCTGGTATTTCTTGTCATAAATCCCTCTAGTTTTAGCTGTAAGAAGATGGAGAGTTTGGTGGTTTTGAAAGGCAATTTTAGCTAAGGAATTTAAAGATTCTTATTGAGCTTTTATAGCTTCCACTGTTGTTTTTTAGCCTCACTGAACTATACCAGTGTAGCTGGAAACTGCCAGAACAGGTCAGTGCTTGGAGCCCCTGTTGATATCTAGCTTTTATTACTATGGTGTTATTTTCATACATCTTTTGGTTATACTTTTCTGCTGGGTGTTTAAGACCAAGTTAAAGTGAGACCCATGTTAATCAAAATTAACTTCTTGGTATCTGTCAAGGTCAGTTAAGTCTCCTCAGGCATTACTTTTGGAACCATGTACAGAGCCTCTCAGCTCTTTTGTCAGTGTTAGCTGCCAGGATGGGTCATGGTTTTTCTTGACCATGTTGGTTTCTATAAAAGCACGAGAGACTTTTCCCTCTTTGGTGACCCTTTTTTTTTTTTTTTTTTTTTCCTCACACTGTACATTCATTGATTCTTGTCCTCTGGGGTCTAACAGTCTCCCAGCTCAGGAGGTTAGGTGACTCACCAAAGTTGTAGGATCCTGTAGAAAAGGTTTCCTCATGTTCTGGGTCCTCGTTGACTTTGGAGGGCCAGGGCCAAAATATTAGCTGTCTTAGCCCAGTTATCTTTCTGGTTCTGGTCTCAAAACTTCAGTTGTTGAACACCCAAAAAAGAAGATCAGCTACATCAGTATTGCAGTGGAGCAGTGAGCTTAACTATTGTAATCTCATCTGGATATCAAGCACTTTGAAATATAAAGCATAGCCAGAGGATTGTTATTTCTTACCAGTCATCATTGTTTTAGTAGTTGAATCCTTGCAGAATGTTAACAGACAACAATTATAAAGTTTTACAGGGAAAACTTGAGATCAAGAGCCACTCATAGTATGTCAGCATAACAGTCATGATATTATCTGTGAAACATTTTTAAATGTCTTAGTATAGAATAGCCGTTTTAGTCAATCATCTCTATCTAGCACACAAAGAAGCTCTCACCATAGAGCTATTAAAGGATTTGTTATCTTTTAATAGGATATTATCGAAGAAGCATGTGACATGTCTGGACTGCTCTGTGGCTGAGCATCTCTAAGTGTAGTGACACATGTAACATGCACATCACATAAGCTTTTTTTTAAAAAAAATACCATTTGACTGGTGGTCTCATGATGGCTTGACATGTACCTTTAATCACAAGTAGCTGGAGTACAATAGGCGGATATCTGAGTCTGAAAGAAAAGTTTATCACCCTAAACAATCCTAGTTTTACATCTTAGAAGACCTGTACACCTGGAAAGCATGAATACATTTCATGCACCATGAAATTAGCAATAATGAGTGTCAGAACTGTATGGAAACCTTTGTTTTTAAATTTAGTTTTATAACAGGAACATCTTTTAATAAGAAAACCTTATCGTTTTAACCACAGAAAACTTAACCTTTTGATGATAACCAGTGTAAACATATTACAAAGCCTATTTGCCTAGCCTCTGTTTCTTTGGCACTGGCTTATAGTATTTTTTATGACCCTTAGGTAATCTCAGTCTTAGTATACCAGGAAAAACAACTGATTAGAACAATTATGTCACCTTGGCTAAAGTGGTACAGTGAGCAATAACAATAGCATGAAACACAGCCTAGAACATGACCAAATGGTTACTATTAATTTGCCACCTTTAACTGTATGAACTAGATTTGTGATTATATAACAAAATCTAGACTGAACCAGAAAATTGTATGCAAATAAGCCCTCAATATAGTGATTTTACCTTCAGGGAGAAAACTTAAAAGGGGTTGGGGGGGAAATAGAGAAATAGAAGAAGAGGAAGAGATTAGAAGCAAGGCTGGAGGACAAAGGAAGATCATGCAAATTTTGGAAAACTGGTGAAGACAGGGAAAGAGAGAAGGAAGAAATAAAAACAAGAACAGAACAACAACAAAAACTAGAAACCATGTTCAACTCATAAAAACAAGAACAATCAAGAAAAAAGAAAGAAAAAGGAAGAAAAAAAGTCTACCTCAGGGTGTGTCTCTGCTGACAGTTAGACAATGTGGGCAGACAGAATCCAGATCCAAGTTGATTAATCCCAGCAAGCCAGCTGTAGTTTTACTGCGGGGTAGTGGATAATCCCAGTGAGCTTGCACCTCTAGTTCCACTTAACTTCCGGCTGGTTTCTGGCCATGAGGCTGGCACCAGACCCATTCAGTCTGTACCAGTCCTTGTGCCTCCTGCCTGCTTATACTTGGCTCCCTGACCTCCTGCCAACTTGAACCTGACCCTGACACTGGGAGCCACTAGATGGAGCCAGCAGTTGCTCTGAGTTCTGAGCTCAGTTGGCCCCTCTCCAAGATGGCTCCCAGCCAATCGCCCTCTCCTGGGGGACATCTCAACCCAAATAACTCACCAGCCACTGCAGTCTTCTGGGTCTACTGCTCTGTTTCACTGGTGCATTTCTCCATGGAGGCCTCTGGGGTCACCATAGTAACCATGCATCTGCAGGTTTGAGCTGCCCCTCCTACTTAGTGAGTCCCGGCTCAGAGAAAGCACTGCTGCCCACCTATTCCTTCTTTGAAGTCTCTCTCTTTGCTCTCCCCGTGGGCTTCAATTCTTGCATCAGATCCTTCCTGGGTCCCAGGGACCTACCTTCCTCCTCCTCCTCCTCCTCACATTGCTATATTCCACTCTCTTTCTCTGCTGCTCTGCTGCTCTTTCTCTGCTGCTCACCACTCCACCATCTTCCTGGAAGTCTCCATGTCACTGTTAAACAAACAGCTCCAAAGCCTGAAGGCTGTCTGGGCTCCCCTGAGTGCTCCTTCCCTGGAGGTCTTCAGTGGCTGGAGTCAAAGTCATGGTTATTTGTGATCTGTCAACTTGACTGGAGTAAGAACCACCTGGCAGGTTGGTAAAGTCTGGATATGTCTGTCCTGCCTAGACTTTCTTAAATCCACTCTGAAAATATGTATCTCCTGGTATCTGTAATACACTTCAGAAACTCACTGTACACATTGACTGTACACATTGTCTAGCAGTCCCAAGTTACATGTTAGTAATGGTACATTTATCAGTTTTTCCTCTCTTACATGTACATGACAGAAAAGAAAGGCTGACTAAAACTTTATTTTCACCCTTAGTTAGAATATGTAAGACACAAGTGTAAATCATCCCTTTGATAGCTGTTCACCTGTGTTAAAGGCAAACAGTTTTTGTAAGCTGCTTCAGCCCAACCTCCTGCTTTTGTTTAGAAGGTAGTCTGGTGAGCCAAGGAGTTCCAAAACTAACTCCCAGTGAGTAAAAAAGAAAAGAAATAACCTGGGGGTTTCTCTCTTAACTTAGACTTTCCTCCTAGCAAAATTTTCTCAGGGGATCTAAAGGGTTATTGTTTTCACCTGTTACTGACCCCATAAATGCATCAAGACATATCTGAAGAGGGAGTCTGTCTACAGTCCAAAACTGTAGCTCAGCTCTTAATAGAGGTTTAAGAGAGGGTTCTAACAGTGTTGTCTCAGGTCATTGTGGGACAGAGGATACCAGGAGATCACTGAGAGTTTTACTTCTCACCTCACTGAGGAGTACATGTGGGGACAATAGATAAGTGTAGATTTCTCTGCTGACTACCAAGTTGGGGTGTCAGGACCCAGCTTCCACTGAGGAGCCTTAGGGTGCCTACCTGGGAGTTGCCAAGGACCCTCAGTTGTTCTCTCAGCTTTCACTGGTTCCACACAACCAGCAATAATCCAGCTGCCTGTGTGGCCAACATTCCCACTGGCTTCAGTGGGGATTTACCAAAAGGTGCTGGGGAAACCTGTCCTCTGCTTTGAGAGTGGTAGCTGCTTTAAGAGCAGTTAAGTAGTTGGCAGAGTAACCACTGTTTCTTAGAGTTTTATAAGAGACAGATAAAGATTGTGTGCATGTATATTTCCTAGATATAATCCATTTTACAGCATTTTACAGATTCAGATTTTTGGTTAGTATCAAATTCTACTTACCTTTCCCCAGAGCCGCAGTCAAAATAAGACAACAAGGCATCTTGTAACTATCAAACAAGTCAAGCAAGGAATACAAGTAAACTCAGCAACTAGTAAGTCTTAATGCAGCATAAAAACAGGAATACAAGGTCCTGCCTGCAAAAATAAAATGTTCCATCAAAGAGACAGAGAAACATAACCTCCCCGTGCTCTCAACTTAAATCTATCACCATTTTGACAAAAAGACAAGATATAAGCAACTGACAAACAAGAGGATGACAATTTCAGTTACCTAAATGAGTCACAATCCAAAATCCAGTTGAAATATTTAGGGGTGCCATGAAACAAAAGCAAACTCTTATCTCCTTCCAGAGATCTTGGTGGGACCTCCAAGATGATATAGGGGAAAAAATATGTTACCTGCTGGCTGTCAGATACGTCAAGTTTGTGTTCCCTGAAGTTGAGTGAATTCTAAGGAACAATATAGGTTAAGAGTAGGAAAGTTTATTGAGGAACAGGAATAGGGAATAAGAATAGCTCCTGGGAGACAGGAGGGGTCCCAAATGGGTTGCCTCCATTCACTTTTTTCTACTATACTGTAAGCACCTAAGTTTAAGCCACCAGCTCTCTTGGGGTACTGTAGTAGTCCTTGTCAGATTGCCTGATGCCTGCTTTTTCTGTGTGACAGCTAGAGGGATTTTCTAATATACAAGTACAATCATTTTACTCCCTTGCTTGAATCTCTTTAATGTCTTCCCGTTACATTGGAAAGAGACCTGAAAAGTCTAGCTGCTTACCAACCTAGCTTCACCCTCGGCTTTACCTTTCCACCATTACTTCTCTAGGTGCTGAGCACCCTCATTTCTCTGATCCTTCCAAATATGCTAAGTATATCCTCTACACACTCTTTCCAGGCTACCTTACTGCTATTTCTTCTGACATGAGTGTTCTTTCTCCCTCTTCTTTGCTAGCGTTCTTTTTTCCTTAGTATTGCATGATAAATGTCAATTTTTTTCAGGGAAATGTCATTTCTTAGTTCATAAAGTAAACTAAAGTCTTGTATTTACTTGTTCTATAATTTGTAACATATCTGTGAATAAATTGTTTATGTGTGAATAAATTGTTTAATGTAACAGTTGTATCCCTGTACTGACCTGACCTAGCAAATAAAAAGGATTAATAAATATTTGAGTAAATGAACATTTTTGTATCAGTACATATCCATAGACTTCTAGCTTAGTGAAGGAAATTTCTTCTTTTCTTTGGTCTCCATTATTTTTCCAGTATCTAACACATTCACACAGACAAATGTTTGTTAAATGTCTGCCGTGGTTCTGTAATTTAATGCCTTTTTCCATTGGACTGTAAAGGGATTGTGCCTATCTTGTATGCCCATCCCAGTGCTTAATACAATGCTTCACATGCCTTATTTGGTAATGACTTGCTTTTTTTTTTTAATCTCTACTTTTTGGGGCTGGTGAGATGGCTCAGCGGCTTAAGCGCCTGCCTGGCAAGCGCGAGGGCCCGAGTTCGACTCCCAGATCCCACATACGAAAAAGGGGCCGGTGATATCGCTCAGCGGCACGGGCGCCTGCTGGCGCGCGAGGTCCTGAGGTCGACCCCCCAATACCCACAAAAAAAAAAAAAAATCTCTACTTTTTGATATGTACATTTAACCCATTCACATATGTTGTAATTGCTAATAAGACTGAATTTATTTCTGAACCTTATTTTGTATTGCTGATTTCTTTGCTTTATTTTTTCTTTTTGGTTTTTTTTTTGGCTTATTTCATTGTTTTCAGTGAGTTGTCTGGTATCAAATTATTTTTTCTTTCATATACTTTTTCTTAATGCTTAAAGGCTTTTAGGATTTTGTTTTTAATCTTACTTTTTTGGAATGTCACAATTTTATGCCTACTTTTTGTTTTGGTCTCTATTCATTATGGCTCTTCAGCTGTGTAAAATTTGCTTCTATTTCTTTTAGATGTTTCTTCCATTGTTTCTACCATCTTTCTAGAATTTCTGTTAACTGGATTTGAAAACATTCAGATTTATCTTCAGTGTCTATTATTTTTATGCTTTATTCTCAGAAAATGCCTTTGTTTAGTTTTTAACTGATCATTCTTTGGTTTTGTTTTTTTGCTTGTTTCTTGGTTGGTTTGCTTTTTGAAATAAGGTCTTGCTATGTAGCCTAGTCTGTCTTGAACTCATGACTCTTTTGCCTTGACCTCCCAAATGCTGGTATTACAGGTATATACTGCCACAATTAATCATTCTTCTGTTTTTATTCTGTTGTTTAATGTCATCTATACTTCCTTCTATACTGTTTAAATTTTTATTTCCACAATCTGTAGCAGTCTTTCTGTGAATACAAATGATCTCTGACTTGCGGTGATTTGACTTCAAACAATTTGACTTAAGATTTTTCAACTTTACAGTGATGTGCAAGAAATACAATGTGAATTCAGTGGAAACCATACTTGTAATTTTGAGTATTGATCTTTTTCCTGGTTTAGTCATATGCAGTACAATAATCTGTGGTGATGCTGGGCAGTGGTGATCTATACCTCCATTCAGCCATGCCATCACAAGGGTAAACAGCTGATTCAGGGAGCACTGTGCTGTTAACATTCAGTAGGTTTGTCACATCTAGTGCTGCTCTTGAAACTCCGGAGGGAGGATAGCAGGGGATGAAGAAGACAGGAATCAATATATAAAAGCTGAGGTCAGGTGGAGCCCTCTCTCCTGATGGGAGAAAGGAACAGCACATTTCATAAATGCAGTGCATTTATTTATACAGTCAGCATGCGAGTAAGTTTATGGAGAGTTTAAGGGGAGGGTAGAATGTGGGACAGGAAGAATATGTAATGTACAGCAGAACAGCATGCCTTGGTGGCTTTACGGGGAACAAGAGGAAACTGTCTGTATTATCTCAGGCGAAGGTTAGGTCACTATGTGCATCAGCTCCCTGAGCTGTGCACACTTTTTATGGGGCCCTGCCAAACTCACGAGAAGCAGTGGCCTTGTCCTAGATGCCTAAGGTACAGATGCTTTACCCCCAACATAGGTTAAGTGTATTAAATGCATTTTCAACTGAAGATACTATCAACTTATGATACTGTTAATCACCTTTCCTATCACTGGGGCAAAATACCTGACATCTACAACTTAAAGGCAAACAAGTTTATTTTGGCCCATGGTTTCACACATTGCTATCCATGGTTGGCTGGCTCCAAGACAGAAATGGCATGGTGGAAGGCCATGGCAGAGGAAGGCTGCTCAACCTGCGGCAGCCAGGAAGCAGAGAGAAGAGTAAAGGGGCAGGAACCAGAATACACACTTTCAGGTCACACCCATCAGTGACCTACCTTTCCATCCCAGCCCACCTTCTAATAGAGCATTCACCTATAATTTAATTAATGGACTAATCCACTGATGAGCTTAGTGCTTCGTAATGCAATCATTTTCCAAAATTTCCACCTATGATCATATGAGACTGAGGGGAACATTTTAGATCTGAACCATAACAGATAGTAAGTTTATTGAGATATATGTAACCCCATCATTAAGTCAAGGAGTGTACTCTTGTATCCTGAAGCTACACTTTTTTACTCTTTACTGTATTTGCTGCTATTGCTATAGGATTAGTATCTTCTTGGCAATATATATTGCTTTTGTAGATCCATATGCACTTCCAGCAACTGTAGGTGGGGCAAGACATGCTGCATGATGGGGTGTGCCAACGCAATTGGTCTAGTCTTGATTATTCCTTTTTCCTTTTGGGGCTGTAAGCATGCAGCCTCCCTGTTCAGTGGCAAACTTCTTTGCTGATGACATATGACAAGGAAGGAAAGCCAAATGACTAGCTTTTTCTCCTGCAGAACGAAGCCGGTCTCCCTAAAACTTACTCCAACGTCCCTTCCTGATGTTGGGATTATTTTGGAAACTATTTTTACTTTTCATCACCACTCTGTCTGAAGAACATATTGCCTTCCTTGGATTTTTTCCCTTAGTTCATTCATATCTGCTTTTCCTCTTTTAGGAGTTTCTCAGAATTCTTGATCCCTTAAAATCATGCCTCCTTTGCTTATGCTGTACTTCACAAGGATTTGAATTAAAAACAGCTGTCAGATGCATTACGCAGAGCACTATCTTGATCAAAGCTTGTGGTCAAGAATTCAGCATATCCCTGTTTAAATATGTCCTCTAATATACACAGAGGGGAAAATCATCTTAGACTGTGATATAGATGTGGCTGTCTCCTAAAACTAACATTGTAAAAGTTTTGTATATAATTATCTATTTCAGTGAATTTATGCGTCCTTCCTTTATCTATGAAATCAGAGAACCACAAAGTTTTTTATTATGTGTTATTTTTGTAGCATATAGTGAAAAGCTGATTTCATTACTTTTTTTTTTCTATTAGGTTACAGCTGATTCAGCCATTCTAAAAGTTCTTCAGTCCAACATTCAGCATGTGCTACTCTATGAAAATCCCATTCTTCAGGAGAAAGCATTGACTTGTATTCCAGTCAGAGAACTAAAAAGGAAATCACAAGAAAAGTTATCCAGAGCTAGAAAATTGGATAAAGGTAGCAGCTTTACATCACTGTTAAACAAATACTGAAATAGTGCTTTTTGCTGTGTATATTGTAAATATATGACTTATTTCTATACAGATTTTTAAAAGCATATTAGATGTATTTTTAATAGTATATTACATGTATTTTCTAAAATTTTTTATATTGTGGTAAAATACATATATGAGGAAATTTACTATCCTAATCATTTTTAAGTGTACAGTTCAGTGCTGTTTAAGTTTTTAAATTTCTTTGTTTGTTTTTGCTGACAGGGTCTTGCTGTTTGTACAGGCTGGCCTCAAATTCATGGCAATCCTCCTGCCTCATCTTCCCGAGTGCTGGGATTACAGGCATGTGCCACCATACCCAGCAGTACTGTTAAATGTTCATAATGCTATATAACCATCACCATCATCCAGCTCCATAACTCTTTTTGTCTTTTAAAACTGAAACTCTATACCCAGTAGGAAATTACTTTTTATTCCACCCTCTCTCCAGCCTCTGGCAACTGACATTCTACTTTCTGTCTCTGTGATTTTCACTACTATGTGTAACATCGTGTAAATGTGGATCATACAGCATTTGTATTTTTATAACTTATTGATCTCATTTACCATTGTTTCCTCATGATGCATTCTTGCTATAACATATTGTAGAATGTTCTTCCATTTTAAGGTTGAGTAATACTCTATTATGCATATATACCATATTTTGTTTCTCCAGTCATCTGTTGATGGACACTTGGATTGCTTTCATCTTTTAGCTGTTGTGTGTAATGCTTCTATGAAAATGTGTGGACAAATATCTTTTTAATCATTTGGGGTATATACCCAGACATGGAATTGTTGGATCATATGGTATTTCTTGAAGTTGCTATACCATTTTACATGGTAACTACCATCTTACGTTTCTATCAACAGTGCACAAAGATTTCATCCTCACTGGCACTTAATATTTTCTGTTTTATATAGTAGCCAGGGGTGAGGTGGTATCTCTCTGTAGTTTTGATTTACCTTTCCCTAGCTGAACATCTTTTCATGTACTTACTGGCCATTTGTATAAATGGCCAGAATAGGCAAATGTCTATTCCAGTCTTCTGAACTTTCTCTTGTAAACCTTTTTATTTTTTATCTGAATGTGTTTCCAGTTTAATCATTGATATGTGGATATTTTTAGGTTAAGTAATTTAGCCTGTGGAATATATGATGGGATTATTAGTTTGAAGTAGTGAAATTTAATGTGAATCTGACAGAAACCATTTCCAGAATTAATCCATACAATTAAGCCATTGTTTTACTTTTGCTAATAGAGACATTATGTATTTATTGATTAAGAATAAATTTGCAAGCCAACTGTCTCTAAATTTAGTGCTACTACTCACTGTGCTTGACTGAATAAGTATCTCCATGTCTGTTTCTTCATTTGAAAATAGGAATAATAATTTTAAGAAAGAACTTGGAACATTTTAAACAGCTTAGAGAAATGTCTGTCACGTTCATCATCCAACAATTGTTTGTTAATATTATCTTAATGATCTTCTTAGAATTTTAGTTAAGTTTCAATTATAGTATTTTTAAGTTTTTAATTTAATTTACTCAAACTAATTTTTATTTTGAGTTTGTATCCCTTAAGTCATTCTTAATACTGTATTTTCTAGGGCGTTGTTTAATTTGGGAGGGGGGTGATTGCCCTGATTTAAAGTATACATTTTTAACTAATATAAGCATACCTTCAAAAACACCATAGTGCTTCATGTAGAATGCAGGTAACTTAACAGAATTGTCTCAATTCTTTCCTCTTATCCCTTACAACCCTACTATCATTCATTTCACTTATCCATATATTGTGACTACACAACATGTTGGTGTTGTTATTACAGTTATTTTTTGATTAAGAATAAGAAAAATATTTTATTTTACCTTCATTTATTCCTTCTCTTGTGTACTTCTCATGTAGACCTGTCTTTCTAACCTATATCGTTTTTCTGTTCCCTAAGAAAATTCTTGTAATATTTCTTTCAGGACAGGTTTGCTGGAGGTGAAGTCTCCTCAGTTTTTGTTTGCCTGAGAAAGAATTTATTTCTTCCTCACTTTTGAAGGATAATATCACCATCATGTAGAATTCTAGGTTGGTGGGAGTTTTTTTCTTTGAATAATTTAAATATTTCTCTCCATTTGCAGTTTTTCTGATGATAAGTATACTATATTTTCTGTCTTTATTCTTCATTCAAAATCTTCTTTGTCTTTAGTTTTCTGCAGGTTGAATAAAAAGTTCCTAGGTCTAGATTTAGGGATATTTATCTTGTTGTTCTCTGAACATCCTGGGTCTGTAGTTCAGTGTCTAACTTTTGAGACTCCTCAGGCACTATTACTTCAGATATTTCTTCCACTTTCTTTTCTTCTGATATTTCAATTTATATTTTATTTTACCTTCATTTATCTCTGTGCTTCAGTTTGCTGCAGTTCTTAGACATTCTGTCCTGTCTTGAAATTTTCCCATGGTTCTAAAATGTTCTGTTCCTTTTTTCTTTCCTTCTTTTTTCTTTGCATTCCACTTGGGAGGTTTCTGTTAATCTGTCATCAAACTCACTAATTCTTTCCTTGGCTGTGTCCAGTCTGCTGATGAACCCATTAGAGGTAGTCTTCATTTCTATTCCAATGTTTTTGATTTCTAGTCTTTCCTTTAGTTCTTCTTCAGAGTTTTCATCTTTGCTTACATTACTTATCTGTTCTTAAATGTTATCTGCTTTTTCCATTAAAGCCCATAATGTGAAATATATAAACATACAAACATATAAAATAATATAATCATTTTAAATTACCTGTCTGTTAATTCCAAAATTTGTGCTGAGTGACCCTGATGCTTACTTTTTCTTTTCAAACTCTTTTCTTGCCTTTTAGTGTGCTTTAAAATTTTTGTTTAAAGCTGTCCATTATGTATTAAGTAATAGGAACTGAGGTAAATGGGCCCTTGTGTAAGGTTTTATGTTAATCTAGCTGAAAATTGGGTCATATTTAATGTTTGCTGTAGCTGCAGGTGTCATAGGCTTCAGTATCGTATGCTGTTCTTGTTGTCCGGTGCTACTGTCCCTTGGACAGCAGTCTGCTTCCTTTACATCTCTTAATTGTGAGCCAGTGTGGTTGTCGTAAAGCCCTGTTGATGTCATGGTAAGGTGGATGGGTGGGTGAGGGTGTCTTATAATGTTGTGATTAAATCTCAGTATTTTGGCTGGGGCTATGTCCCTGGGTTTGTGACCTTCACAGGTGTCTTAGTTTTTCCCCAACAGGTAGAAAGGAAGATTGTAAGAGGTTCAGGAAAGTCTGGTAGAATCTCTTTTCTCTAGCAAGTAGGCCTTAATTATGCAGAATGCTTGGGCATAGTTCACAGTTCTTGCTCTGCTTTGTAGAGCCATAATGGGACTTTTTTGGTTCTCTATCACGAGAACCTGGCAAGACTTCTGGAAACAAAATAAACCAGAGCTCTCTCTCCCACGCTCGTCCATCATCAGTCTCCAGCAATTTGTCAGAATCACCATTTAAGTCTTCTTATAAACTCATAACTCTAAGGCTTCTGCTACATGTAAGCACATACTGGCCACAATTCTGTGTATCTGCCTGTCTTTAAGGATTATGGGATGACTGCTCTATGACCTCAGTCCACTGATGGGTCCAAGAAAAAGTTTTGATTTTCAGTTTATTAGTCTTTTGTTGTTGGCAGGAGTGAAAACTCATTGGGAAGAAACCAGAAGCTAAAACTGGAAATCCCTCTGGGAATGGGGTTGTTTTTAAGTGTTTAGCCATTTAATCAGTTTTATATGTATTATTTGGTACCTCTTATGTGTTGGTGGTCTTTGTTTTTTAATGTCATACTGTTATTTCTTTGTTTTTAATGACTAGCCTGAACCTTAGACTTAATTCTGCTTCAGATCTGTGACCTTGAGAGCATTCTTTTCTTCTCATATAAACAGATTTTTTTCTTAAATATAAAATAAGAGTGCATATCAGTATGTGGTCATGAAGCCCCTGTCCAGCTTCAAAGCACTGTGGTCCTTTATGTGATACCTTACATAAATGCCTATTTATCAGGGACTTACTGGTTGCATCCTGCATTTGAGTCATTGTGCTAGGCTGCATAGAGGAGAGACAGTGAGTGATACAGCCCTCTCTTAAACAGCAACTGAACAGGATTTGAGAATTAAAATATATTGGAAAAATTAGTGTGAGACAGGGTCCAGCAAATGTAATGTTTGAAGTGCAGTTTTATTTTTTATTTTTTTTTTTTTTGTGGGTACCGGGGGGTCGACCTCAGGACCTCGCGCGCCAGCAGGCGCCCGTGCCGCTGAGCAATATCACCGGCCCCTTTTTCGTATGTGGGTTCCGGGAGTCGAACTCGGGCCCTCGCGCTTGCCGGGCAGGCGCTTAAGCCGCTGAGCCATCTCACCGGCCCCTGAAGTGCAGTTTTAAATACAACATCTTGCCAAATGCGTAAATTACAGTGAGAATTATCTTAGAGTCAGAATATTCTGGTTTTGTCCAGCACATCTTTCCCTTTAGGCAAGTAACAATCAGGATATTGTTCAAGTAACAATAATCCACCAAAAGGAACATCAGTTAGGTGAACAGCATAGTTATCCTGATGTATTTGTCTATCTGTCCTCACCATGAGAATGGTCTTGTCAGTGTATTCAAAATCCCTCACATCTGTCAGCCAAGATATCAAGTCTTTGTCCCATAAAATCTGCTGATGGTCTTTACTGACACTTGCCCCAGCATTTTTCCCCTCTAGATATAAAGAAAATGTACCTTTTTTTTGTTTGTTTTATAACATTTGGAAAATAAGATGAAGATAAACCAAACCATCCATAGCTTCCATCACATAGGAGTATGACTTTTAACATATAAATAGCACACACATTCTCTCTTTCAAACTTAAGAACTTTTAATTGAAATAGGAAAGAAAGAACATATTGGCTAATATTGGGCTAGAGTGAAAATAAATAAAAGATTGGGCTTTCCTTTTAATACCAAAAAGGACATAACAAGAGAGGGACCAGGAATCTCCTTCCAAGTGTAGTGAACAACATGCATGCAGACAGTGTGGGGTCTGCTGCAGAGCAGTGAGAATGCAGTTTGGCTGTGTGAGGGGAGTGTGCAGGTACTGTAGCTGCAGGTGTCAGAGGCTTCAGTATCCTCTGCTGTTCTTGTCTGGTGATCTCATCCCTTGGATGGCAGTCTGCTTCCTTTACATCTCTTAATGTAATGAATGGTAGGTCAGGATGAGACCATGTTTTAGTTGGCATTGATTTCAAGCAGATCAGTGTGTACTGGGTTTATCTTCAGTTTTTTTTTTTTTTTCCAAGTGGAATTAAAGGTAAAAAGAAATAAAGTATATTTCTTACAAAGATTGAAATGGAAAATAAGGACCTATGAAGGAAGCACATATCTCACTCAGACAGCTACTCTTATACTATTGTTATTTATTGGTGTTGTACATTGAACATATAGCAAAAGTGATGTATGCCCTGTTCATCAGAAAAGAGGAAATAAAATGACTTCTCAGGGAAGTCAAATCTTGAATACTTAATTCAGCAGGGTTAACTATTGAAGTAGATAAAAACTATGGTTAAGGAAGATCTATCAGTAATAGCTATAAATTGAACAAAAATCAAGAATTCAGGGAGAGAATTGAAACATAGTAATAGAATTTATATAAGAGAATGAACAGGTATTGGGATTGCAAGCTAGAAGGATGGAGAAGTTTGGTGCTAGAATTTATGGTACTTGCACTTGGTATGACAAAGAGTTGTATATCTATAAGGAAGATTTCAAGGATGACTGGCTAGTTTTGAATCCAGTTAACTAGAAAATTAGAGGACTTGGCAGGAGCAGACTTGACAGGAAAGCAGAAGTCTAGCTTGAGGTACCTGCTGCAAATCGTCTGGACTGCCAGGTGAAAAGGTGGGCCTGGAATTTGGCTAAGGGGTCAAGCCTTGGAATTCACTTCAGTGTGAGAGGTGAACCCAAGAAGAAAAAGAGACTGGCAAGATTGATGTCTTGGTTACTTTTCTCTCGTTGGTGAGACAAAACACCCAACACCCAAAATTAAAGAGGGAAAGGTTTATTTAGCTCACAGTTCGTGGAGGTTTCAGTGCATATTGGGCTGGCTCCAAGGCTGAGTGGCAAATGGCATAGGGCAACAGTTCATGGCACAGAAAACAGCAAGAGCAAAACAGGAGGAGCAAGAGAGCAAGCCTCTTTCCCTCTCTTCTATTGTATGCCGGCTACCTGCCCCAGGGCGGGTGCAGCACTCACCCATAATCCCATCATTGGACCATGAATCAGTCATAAACTCTAGAAGCCCGCCGCCATGACTGCATGAGTCTTTGGGGGGACATCTAGACACAAACCATAACAATTGAAAAAACAAAGAGAACAGAAAGAAGAGTAGAAGTTCTTGAAAACAGTGTGACACTACATGCTTTTATGTTTAAATTAAGTAAAATTTAAATTGAGTTCTTCATTCCTATTTAGTGTACTTCATGTACTCAGTAAACACAAGTTGTTAGTGGCAACCCTATCAGATAGTACGGATATGAAATTATTTCTTTTATTGCTAAAATTCTGTTGGATGACAGTGTTACAGAAACATAGAATACAGAAAGAAGAGTAGGAGATGAAGGAATCCTGAACATTAGTGAAATAAGTGGTATGGTGGCACAATGAGCGTATCAGCTGGAGTTTGATTAGACTATGAACAATAATGACTCCAGTGGCTAAGAGATTATTTTATCATGTAAGAAATCATTGATATAGGAAATCTGGTGGTAATGGTGAGCTGTTGTCAGAGACCTAGGTGCCCTTCTATCTTTGGCTCAGGAATACATGGTTTCCATCCTCCCCATCATCTTACAGTCCAAAATGGCTGTGGGAGTGCCGGCCATTATATTTGCATACCAGACTTCAGGAAGAATAAGGGGAGAAAAAGCAATAATGGTACCCTTCTAATCTAAGCCTGTTCTCTTGAAGTAGCCCTTCATTGCAGTCATACGAAAGCTAGTCATTTGATCTCTCCTACTAGAAGAGAGTCTGAGATCTGTAGTCTTTTAGCTCATGCATTGCCCTCTCCCCAAAGTTGCAATTCTGTAAATAAGGAAAAAGTAGCAAGTGAATATTATATAGCAACTGGCAGGCTTTCCCCTATTGACTGTCAGGTATTGAGACAATGACAAAGTCTTGACTGGTTGGTAATTTTCTTTCGTTTTTGAGGTAGACTTTTTTCCTTTTCATACAAAATCTTATTCTGGTTTATGAAGTAGGGATAATGTTGTGGTTTGAAGCAGACGTGGGGACCTTGTCACTGTGTCCTGAGACACCTCTAGAGATAAGGCTCAGGGAAGTGTGGTTTGACAGGGCTGGCCTGGTAGTCTGAAGGTTTCTCATGATTAAGTGCCAGAAACAGATAGGATGCCTTTCTGGAAAAGGAAGAACTCTGTATCATTCTGAAAAAGTGTTAATATGTGCTGGCCTACTAGATTGCATGTGAAGGCAGGGGATCAGAATATTGAGTTGTAAAGGTGAATCTTAAGATGAGGATATGTCTGCTGAGGAATTTAACCTATTTTCTTCCCATTCTTTCTCTTTTGTTCACTGATACCAGTGGTTTTCAGAAGACAGAGTTAGGCCCTAAGCTTGTTAATTTTATTTTGTCATTGAAGAGTTACTACAAATCAATTTATATTTATAGGATGTTTTTGAAGATGCTAAATTTATAAATTTGAAGTCTTAGTTATATTTTTAGGATAAACTCTCCATACTCTAAATAGTGTCTGTATAGGAATTAGCATCTAAGTCAGCACTCCCTGCAGCACCCATTCTGCCTGAGATTTCTGAGCTGGAAGTTTAAAATCAATATCACAGAGCAGAATCAAAGTGTCAGCAGAGCCATGATCCTTCCTTCAATTCCTTACTTCATCCAGCTTCTGGAAGCTGCTGGCAATCCTTGGCTTGTGGCTGCACCTCTCATGTGTTCACAGCCAGAATCTTCAAATCTCTGTGCCCATCTTCCCCTTACCCTCTCTTCTATAGTCTTCTGCTTCCCTCTTACGAGGATTTATGTGATTGCATTAAAGGTCCATCCAGATATTCCAGGATAATCTCTGAAGCGAAGATCCTTAACTTCATCACATCTACAAGGACATCCCCACACACACACACACACATGCATCTAAAGTAACCACATTCATGGGCTCCAGGGATTAGGATATTTTAGGAGTCTGTTTTTCGGCCTATCACAGGGGCCAGCTGGAAGAACAAGAAGACATTTTGAATTTTATTCTGAATGATGGCAGATCATTGAAGGGAAGCCCACTGACTAACATGATCTGGCTTACATATCCCATACACCATCCCAGGTTCTTGAGCATGCTAGGCAAGGGCTGTACCCGAGATATAGCCCCAGTCCTGGTTTACAGTTAATCAGATCAGTCTGGCTGCTACATGTAGGGACTAGACTGAAGAAGAGGGTAGCCGCATTCATTCTCTAAAAGGTCATTTTTAATGTAACTAAATCATGAGTATCTTGTTGGAAAAAGTACATATTATACAGGGAAAGTTAACCTCTGTCTCCCAGTCAGACCCTCTTTTTCCCAGAGGTAACAGCTGTTATTTTATGATGTGTTCTTTTTCATTTCTTTTCCTGTGTATTTATACCTATAAATAGTTATCTATAAAAATAAATAGTTATGTGAAGTTATGTGAAGTTTACATAAAACTTTATCACCGCATGTACATTCAGCTTCTTGATGGTTTTCATTTACAGTATGTCTTGGAAACCTTTTAAATTCTCCATAGAGCTCTGTAGTATACATGTACTATTATTTATACGGTTCTCACTTGCTGGACATTTGGGTTGTTTACCATTTTTCCCTATTTTGAATGCCATCTCAGTGAAGATTCTTGTGAAGTCACATGTACAAGTGCTCCACATGCACAGGTGGTTCTCTGAGAGACACCAAGCATCAAGGGTATGTAGATGCTTTGATACTACAGTGGATCCTGTCAAACAAATTGCTTCCAGTTTACACCAGAAGTGTTAAAGAGCATTCGTTTCTGCTTAGTGGATGTATTGAAGTCATTTTATGGACTTTGTGAATGTTTCTAATAGGGTTATTAATATTATTACTCATTTGTAGAAGCTCTTTATGTGTTCTAGAGATGTATCTTTCCTTTGTTAGACATGTAGCAATTTTTTCCTTCTAGTGTTGTCTGTTGATTCCTTTAGTGAATCTTTTGAAATTAAAAATTCAGAAATTTTAATGTAAGAAAAAAAAGTACTATTATTGATTTTACAGTTTGTGTCTTTTAAGATTTGCCCTAACCCAGTCATAAACATATTCTTCTGTCACTTCTACTTTTATAGTATTCTAGAGAGAGATTTTGTTAAATGAATGAAGTACAGTAGGTATCTAATATCCAGGTAGATACTTGTCCCAGTTTATTGGAGAGTCTGTCTTCTTAGAACTACTTTGACATGGTAACTATATGAAATACTTTGAATTCACTCAGAAATCATCTTTAAGGACTTTTTTGTTTCATTGATATATTTGTTTATTCTTCACCAAACTAATATCACAGTATTTTAGTTATTATAGTTTCACAGTGTTTCAATATGCAGTAAGCAGTTTACCTTTCGAAACCTTTAAAAAGGTATATTGAGAAAAACTGGGCTTAAAAAAAAATACTCGTGTATCGTTACCAGAGACTTATGCAGGCAGAGTGACAGCCCTGTCTGTGTTGCATATGTAATGTAGATGGTTACGGTTATCTTGCCAATGAGCAAAAAGTAAGCACTTGGGTCTTTATGATGTTCTTATTTAGCGTTGTGTTATTTTGGACATTTTGTCTTTCACATGAATTTTGTGGGTAGGTTGTCAGGTTTTAGGAAATTTTATAATTTTAATTGGGGTTACATTAAATTAGATTTATTTGTGCAGAATTAACACTAGAAACACTGAGATTTCCCATCCAAGAACACTATTTCTGACCTGTAAACTCTCCATAGCTTTTAATTCTCCTGTAATTTTTTTATTTTGAAATGTATCATGCATAAATGCAAAGATAGGGTACAGTTGACCCTTGAATAACACAGGTTTTACTGCACTGGTTCACTTACAGGCATATAGTTTTGGAGATTTATGATAATTCAGAAGAACTTGGGGAAGAACTGCATGGCCCAGATACAGTAAAGAATTAAGAAAAAAGTATGTCATGAACGCATAAAGAACGTACACATGGCCAGGTGTGGTGGCACATGCCTGTAATCCCAGCACTTGGGAGGCTGAGGCAGGAGGATCACAGTGAGTTCAAGGCCAGCTGGGCTCCATAGCGAGTTTAAGGCCAGCCTGAACTGCATAACAAGACCCTGTCTCAAAAAAATAATAATAATAATGCATATGATAGTGCATTTTATCATTGGTCTGTTTTATCTTACTACCATAAAATGTACACAAATACATTTTAAAAAGTTAGTTTATTAAATATGCTCATAGAAAAATATGGCACCATTCACAGTCAATACAGAGATAAAACAGACATGAATGTTCAGTATTAAATTATAACTGCATCAAAGTAGCTGTAGTACATACTGTATCTTGATGGCAAGATCCAACCACATCCGGCCCTACTGCAGGAAAAGTTCCCCATTTTACTGCATGCAGAGACCTCTGAGTGTCCACCACAATGTTATAGCCCTCCTGTGCTGGGAGAAGTAAGGGAGGGTGCTAGCAACCAGGCGGCAGGAGAACAAGGAAGACCAGTGAGACAGAATATGTCTCAAGGTGTAGACCACAATTCCATTTCAGTGACTGCTGGGGCCCACCTCCCCAAACACAGTCTAGAGAAGACAGTGATGAAGATGAGCAAAGTCGATGACGAGACCCCAGGTCAGCAGACATATCAAGGACAGTAGCACTGCAACTTAGTTGCCCACAAAGACACCCAAAAATCTTACTACAAGATGGGAGAGACAAAAGCAGCCAGTCCTTTATCTGAAAATTCACCCACTCCCAAGGATGAGTGGGGCAGGGTCAAGAAAATGTCAGTTGACCCTCACTACCATCATCTGGTCATCCAAGAAGGCATGAAAACGCAATTCCAGCAATAAGAAATTAGCAGCACTTTAGAGGTTAAGATTTTAAGTACTTGCTTTTTGCTCGATGACCAGATAACTAAAACTATCTGTATTATCTATGCAACATGGGATTTTTATTTTACTTACACTGCTCTTTTTGGTAATGACAGATGTGTTTTTTATGAAAGCCTGGTTTTAGAGCCAGGCGTGATAGCACATGCCTGTAATCCCAGCACTCTAGGAGGCTAAGCCAAGAGGATTGCAAGTTCAAGCCGAGCTTGGGCAACTTGATGACTTAGAAAGATCCCATCTCCATTTTTTAAAAATATTTTTTAAGGGCAGGGGATTACCTTATTGTGAAGACCCTAGGTTCTATCTCCAGTATCAAGGTGGGAAAAGCCTGTTTTTTCCTCAGTACAATTTTAAAGATCTTTAAATTGTTTTATATTTAGTCAAGATCTTTAATAACTCCAGTTTTAATTCGTAATACAAGTTACAAGTTGACCCTTCCCCAAATCAGTAAAATGCTACCACCTGTTAACAAAGTTCTTAAATGATTTTTTAAAACGTTACTCAGATTTTCCATTCGCAGTGGTCAGCAGCCCTAACCTCTGCATTGTTCTAGTCAATTGTATACCAAACACCTATGATTAATATCAGATTTTATTAGATTTTATTTTTTTAACTTTATATTTTTATTAGTGTATATTAGTATGTATTTGTCACACATATTGATCCCATTCATCATAGGGAATTTGTACCTATACATAATACATCTTACTTCCTTTTTTCCCATTCCCCTCCCCATTTACAAAAGCTTTGTTTCCATTTTTTTCCTTCTATTCTTTTTACCTTTTTCCTTCCTCCTCCCCTTCCCTTGTTTCCCATCCCATTTGAACATGTTCTTCCTACTTCCCAGTATCTACCCTCCATTATGCTCCTTACATATTCTTTGTGTTTCTCACACAGGAGAATGTGATATTTAAACGTGTGTGTCTGATTTATTTCACTTAAAATTATGGTCTCAAGTTGCATCCATTTTCCTAAAAACATCAAGTTTAGTACTGTGATGTTGGCTGTTGGTTTGTCATAGATGGTTTTTATCGTATTGAGATAAAAACCTGTTCCAATTTTCTTTTTTTAAATTGTTCATTTCTTTTAGTTTATTAGTACATTTAGACATACATAATGATCATATTCATCGTAGGGGATTAGTACCTATAAATGATGTATTTTGATTCCTCTTTTTTCCTCATTCCCCTCTCCTCCCTTCAACTCCTCTTCCTCTCCCTATTTACAAAGCTTTGTTTACATTTTACCCTTTTTTTTAATCATTTTTTCCCCTTTTCCCTTCCTTCTTTTCCCCCTTCTCCCACCCTACTTGCTCTTCCCTTCTGAACAATTTCTTCCCATTTCAAAATACCGTTGTACATTGTGGTCCTTATTTACTCTTCCGGTTTCTCACACCAGGGAGACAATGTGATGTTTATACATGTGTGTCCAATTTATTTCACTTAAGAGTATGGTCTCGGGCCGGTGAGATGGCTCAGTGGCTTAAGCGCCTGCCCAGCAAGCGCGAGGGCCTGAGTTCGACTCCCGGAACCCACATACAAAAAAGGGGCTGGTGATATCGCTCAGCGGCATGGGCGCCTGCTGGTGTGGGAGGTCCTGAGGTCGACCCCCCAGTACCCACAAAAAAAAAAAAAAAAAGTATGGTCTCAAGTTGCACCCACTTACCTAGAACTGTCTGAAATTTATCCTTCTTTGTGGCAGAGTAGTGCTCCATTATATTAAAAAAAAAAAAAAACAAAACATGTCTTTCTTATCCATTCTTTGGTTGATGGGCATTTGGGTTGTTTCCAAGATTTAGCTATTACAGACTGTACTGCTGTAAATATGGATATGCATGTGTCACTGTGGTATGATGTTTTTAATTCTTCCGGGAAGATACCCAGAAGGGGAATAGCTAGGTCAAAAGGGACCTCTAATCCTGGTTTTTTGAGGAATCTCCACACTGATTTCCACAGTGGTTGCACCAGTCTACACTCTCACCAACAGTAGAGAAGGCTTCTTTTTTCCCCACAGCCCCACCAGCATTTGTTACTGGTTGATTTCTTGATGATAGCCATTCTTTCTGGAGTGAGATGGGATCTCAGCATTGTTTTAATTTGCATCTCTCTAATAACCAGTGATGTTGAACATTTTTTCATATATTTATTTGCCACTTGTATTTCTTCATCTGAGAAGTGCATATTCATCTCAGATGCCAATTTTCTATAGGGTTTTTATCATGAATGGTTGTTGGATTTTGCCAAATGCTTTTTCTGCATCTGTTGAGATGATCATATGGTTTTTGTCCTTGGTTATGTTAATGTGGTGTATTACATTTATCGATATGCGTATGTTAGGTGAATCCTAGTTGGTCATGGTGTATATAATCTTTTTTGATGATTTGCTGTATTCTGTTTGCTACTATCTTATTGTGGATTTTTACAACTGTATTCATTAAGGAGATTGGCCTCTCTAGTTCTCCTTTTTGGTTGGATCCTTCTCTGGTTTTGGTGTCAGGGCAATGCTTTCCAGGAATGATTTTTGGATTGTTGCTTCCCATTCAATTTCATTAAAGAGTTTCAGCAGTAGTGGGATTAGATCTTCTCTAAAGTTCTTACAGAATTTAGCAGTTAATCCATCAGGACCTGGGCTTTTCTTTGTTGGTAGTTTATTACTTTTTCAGTTTCATTGACTGATACTGGGTTATTTAGAATTTTTATGTCATTTTGATACAGCTTCAGTAATTCATATATATCTAGGAATCTGTCCATTTCTTCTCAGCTTTCCATCTTATTGGAATACAGACTCTCAAAGTAGGTATTGATAATCTTCTGGATTTCTGCAGTGTTGTGATTTTACCCTTTTTATTCCTAATGTCGTGGATTTGGGTCTTTTCTTTCCTTTTTTTGATAAGGTTGGCTAAGGATTTGTCTATTTTATTTAATCTTTCAAAAAACCAACTATTCATTGATTCTGTGTATTGTTTTCTTAGTCTCAATTGAATTAATTTCTGCTCTGATCTTTATAATCTCCTCCCTTGTACGTGCTTTGGGTTTTACTTGCTCTTCTTTTTCTAGATCTTGAGGTTCAACATTAGGTTATTTATTTGAGCTCACTGTTTTCCTGAGGTGGAGATTCACTACTATAAATTTCCCTAATAGGACTGTTTTCATTGTATCCCATAAGTTCCAGTGTTTCATATTCGTGTTATCGTCTAATTGTAGAAACTAATTTCTTACCTGTGACCTGTTGGTTGTTTAGGAGAGTGTTACTTAATTTCCATGTTTTTATGTACTTTTCTGTTTTCTCTTGCCATTGATTTCCAGTTTCATTGTACCATGATTTGATGATTTGCATGGGATAATTTCAGTTCCTTTGCATATACTTATATATATTCTATGAGCTAGTATATGGTCTATTTTGGAGAAAGTCCTAGGTGCTACTGAGAAGAATGTGTATTCTGTTGTTATTTGATGGAACACTTTGTAGATGTCTGCTAAGTCCACTTGTTTGAAAACTTGATTGATTTTGATATTTCTTTGTTGATTTTTTAATTTAGTTGATCTATTTGTGCCAGTGGGGTATTGAGGTTGCCCATTACAATTGTATTAAGTGTTTATCTGATTTTTCATATCCATTAGTGTTCGTTTTATATAGTTGTGTGTGCCAGTATTTGGTGCATATATATTTATGATTGTTATCTCTTCCTCTTGGATTGTTCCCTTATGTATGTAGTGACCTTTTTTGTCTCTTTTGGTCAGCCTTGAAATCCGCTATGTCTTCAGATAAAATAGCTACCCCTGCCTTATTCCGGGTTCCTGTGGCATGGAGTGTTGTTTTCCATCCTTTGACTTTTGGTCTATGAATTTCTTTTTGGTTAAATGTGTTTTTTGTATGCAGCATATTGTTGGATCTTGTTTCTTGATTCATTCTGTCAATCTCTTTCTTTTGATTGGTGAATCATTCACAGTAATGGTTATAATCGATATGTATTGATTTTTCCTTGTCATATATATTTTCCTGTGGTTGGTTCTCTTTCTTTTGCTTCTGTTTAATTGCTTGCCTTGCCTGGTGGATTCATTCTGTTGGGATTCATGGAATTGCTGTCTTGTCTTTTTCTAGAATATCCTTCAGAACTTTTTGGAGTACTAGTTTGGTGGTCATGAATTTCCTCAGGTGTTCTTTGTCATGGAAGTAATTTCCCCATCAATTTTGAAAGATAATTTTGCAGGGTACATCAATCTGGGTTGGAGATTTTCTTTTAGAGCTTGAAGTATTTTACTCTAAACTGTCTTTGACTTAAGGGTTTGAGTTGAGAAGTCTGCCATGATTCTAATGGGTTTTCCTTTATAGGTGATTTCTTTTTCTAACAGCTTTTAGCATTCTGTTTTTTTGTTGAATTTCTGGAATCTTGACTATTATATGCTTTGGTGTCAGTTTTGTTTTGTTTTGTTTTGTCTGTCTGATCATGACTGTGCGGAGGTCTGTATGCCTCTGAGCCCTCATCTATATCCCCACCTGTAATGTACCCATTCTTAAATGTTTTTCAAAATTAGACTTTTCTATCTCCCTTGTGTTTCAAGATAGTTCCAAACTGACTGTAATTTCCTGCAGGTCATTATGTAACACTTGTTAATGCGTGTCAGAGGATAGATATAAAACAGTAAATGAGCCAGGCATGGTGGCGCGTGCCTGTAATCCTAGCACTCTGGAGGCTGAGGCAGGAGGATAACTGCAAGTTCAAGGCCACCCTTGGCTACATAGCAAGTTCAAGACCAGTCTGGAGTACATAGGGAGACCCTGTCTCAAAAACAAAATAAAACAACAAAAAAAAAACCAGAACAGTAAATGTTCTATTGTTCTAAATGTGTAGTTACATAGGTCATTGTATTTCTGCCTAGTTCCCATTGTCGTATACTGGCAATTTGTATTTGTGAAAGTCTTTTATATCCCGCTATGTTTCATATGTACAATATGTGTGGATATTTTTAGATTTTGTCAGCTTTGGCTCTCACTTGGTTCTCTTTTGAACTTTTCAGGTGCTAACATAAGTGATGAGGATTTTCTTTTGCTGGAGCTTTTGCACTGGTTTAAGGAGGAATTTTTTCACTGGGTAAATGATATTTCATGCACCAAATGTGGTGGACAGACTAGATCTAGAGATAAATCATTAACGCCCAATGAGGATGAGCTAAAGTGGGGTGCACACCTTGTAGAAGATCATTACTGTGATGCATGCCAGCTCAACAATCGATTCCCAAGGTGGGTACCTGGAAAATAAAGTTAGAGTAATATCTTTTTTTTTTTTTTTTTTAATGTGGGTACCGGGAGTCGAACTCAGGACCTCGCACTTGCCAGCAAGCGCTTGTGCTGCTGAGCGATATCACCGGCCCTTTTTTTCCTTTATGTGGGTTCCGGGAGTCGAACTCAGGACCTCGCGCTTGTCAGGCAGGCACTTATGCCGCTGAGCTATCTCACCGGCCCTAGAGTAATATCTTAATGTAAAGATCAGAGTGAATTTTATTAGGTAAACTCTTAAATCTTCATTTTAACTATTAAAAATCCATTTTTTAGAACTGAGGTCTGCAGAGACTGGTAGGCTAAAGCCAGCCCACACTTGTTTTTGTAAATAATGTTTTATTAGAATACAGCCATGCTGATTCATTTGCTTAAAGTCCGTGACTATTTTCAGGCTACAACAGAGTTGAATATTGGTAACAGACAGACCATACCACCTACAAAGTCTAAAATATTTTCTTTCTGTTCTTTTATAGGAAATTTGTTGCTCTAGATTACACATTTTGAGCATAGTCATAGTATTTTTAGTTCTCCAAATCTCATATTCTTTTAATACATGATTTTTAATTTTCTGATAGTATTGATACACGATAAGAATACTACTAATAATTCTGATCATTGTAATAAATACAGTATACTGAAAATACTCTAAAATTATAGTAAAGAAAGTATAAGTGTAGTGTAGTGCAATCATATTATTTTCTTATAAAGGTAGAAATTTGTTTTAATTAGGAATCCCCCACCCACCCAACCTGATCTACCCCTCATATCAAATAAGGATATTTAAATTTTTCAATTGATTTTACCATCTTTTAATGTATAAGGCTCATTTCATATTTTCTAATTAGCAACACTTATAAAGTTTGTTTGTGTTATCATGCAAATAATATACCAGGTTTTTGAAATACCTTTTTTCATTTAATTTTTCCATTTTTTAATGTATAAGAATTATGTCATATTTTCTAATTAGCAAAACTTACAAAGTTTGTTTGTGTTATCATGCAAAAAAAGATACCATGTTCCTAAGCCAGCCTAGGTGTGAGCTGGTTTAGGAACTCAATTCTGTCCTTAATTTGGAACAGCCGTGTTATATACAAAATAAACAAGCGAAACAGAATCTAATACCCAATAATTATCTATAATTAGTGTTATTTCTTCATTCAGCATACATCCGCACAACCCTTCAGAGATCAGTAAAGTGTGTGTGTGTGTGTGTGTGTGTATATATGTTTTATTTTTTTAATCCTCCTCATAAACTCTTGAGGCAGTTGGATTTTAAACTGATAATGCAGTGTGGAGTGGCACAGGCTAGCATAGATATTAATGTAAAGTGTTATTTTCCTTTCTGATCATTTTCTTATTTTATTGTTAGCTATTCTCTGTATCGGGTTGGGATGATAAATGCTTTTTTTTTCAATGCAGAGGATCTAACCCAGGGCCTCTAACATGCTAGACAAGCATTCTGCCACTAATCTGTACCTCCAGCCCTACCAGCCCTAAACATTATTAATTAGAGACTAATGTGGTTTATTTGTTTGTTTTGTTTTGTTTTTTGGGCACGGGGAGGGTTTGGGGATCCAATCCAAACAGATACACGTGCCAAGTACGCACACTTCCACCGAGCTATATCATGCCTCTCATCTGATCCGTTTGTCTTGAAACAAGTAGGGTATACAGAAGATGGAGTCATAGGATATTCTGATTCTGTTAGTGTGCTTCAATTTAAATTCACACCTTGCTGGGTGTGGTGGCGCATGAGGCTGAAGCAGGAGGATCGCAATGAGTTTGAGGCTAGCCTGGTCTGCATAGTGAGTTCAGGGCTACCCTGAACTACACAGCAAGACCCTGTCGCAAAAAATAAAAAAATAAATACACATCTTTTTTTCAATTAATTACCTAAGTTTTAAATGCGTTTAATTTAGCTGAAGCAAAAGTATGTGCTTAACAAATTTGTTGTTACAGAGCCAGCTCATTCATGCCCCTGTTTCTTTTGCCTCTTTTGCCTTCTGGGCTCATGGGTGATATCTGTGCTTAGCTGGAGTACTTTTCCTGCTTAGCTATACCAATTCAAAAGCCTCCGCAATACCATGTAGAAATTTGGTACTCTCCATTTTTATGATAATTTTATAATTGGAGTGACTTTTGGTGGGTTTTTTTGGTTGTTTTTATGTTTGGTTTTTGGTTTTTGGTTTTGGCTTTGGTTTTGGTTTTGGTTTGGTTTTTGAGACAGGATCTCACAATGTAGTTCAGGGTGGCCTTCAACTCACCATGTAGCCCAGGCTGGACTCAAAATCACAGCGATCCTTCTGCTTCAGCCTCCCGAGTGCTGGGATTACGTAGGCGTGTGCCACCATGCCCGGCAATTGGAGTAACTTTTATGCTGAAGACATCTTTGAAAACAACTTCCAAATTAGCAAGCACCTTTAATACTAGAGAAGAATAAAAATGTAATCAAAATGATAATTAGAAAGGAAAATAGCTGTTAAGTAAAATTAAACTGGTCTTTATTGAATAGCTTGAAGTTGTTTACCTTTTAACACACTGAGCTAATTATTACCAGTTGTTAATGTTTAATGCCTTAGATTTCCTACAGAATCTGTATATCCAAACTTATATTTCAAAACCCACTTCAAATATGCGTTCTCCTCCCTAACCATTTTCCACAACTGTAAATTGGACCTATTGTAAAGTTTTTGTCCCATTCTGCCATATAGTAAAAATGTGTTAATTCCTCTCTGTACAGGACTTTAAACTCCTTGAAGACATTGCTACCGTTTAAATAACTTTTCAACAAAGATTCTAGCACAATGTCTTACATATCCTAGGTCTTTCAATCAACATTTAAAAATAAGAAATTAAGAAACATGATTAATATTTAGCATAGAGGTAATATACATTCAAGAATTTTTATTTTGATAGCAAATAAAAGCTGTTGGTTTTTTGTTATTGTTTTATTAAACCAGATATAACAACCCTGAGAAACTTTTGGAGACAAGATGTGGACGGTGTGGCGAGTGGGCCAATTGTTTTACACTGTGCTGCCGAGCTTTAGGGTTTGAGGCTCGCTATGTTTGGGATTACACAGGTACAGAATGTGGCATGAACACAGGAGCAATATGGCTTTGTATATTTATAGTTTAAGTTTATACTCTGAGCTCATCAGTTTTTCATATTTTCTGCCTTATGTGTCTTAGCTTCCATTTGTCATCTATAAAATAACACTAATACTAACCTCAGGTTTTTTGAAGAAAACAAAAGATTTTTGTAATATACCAGCACAGTGTCTGGTATTATACTTTGTACTCTATTCTTTTATTAACACTTTATCATGGCATTTATAGTAATGTTGTTTCTGATAGATAAGAATGTATAATAATGTGCTATGGAAATCTTCTTTTTTAGAAATCTTCATTCCTATAAATGATTTAGTAAAGAAATCACAATGTACAAAAATGTTAAGAAAAGCCATAGATATCTTTATTGTCTTTGTTTAGAAATAACTTATGTTGTCTACATGTTAAAAAGTTGTTTTTCTTGTTTTAGAGTTCTACTTGTGTTTTCAGGGTTTTTATTTTTAATTTCATTTTAATCAAGTGAAACCTTCAGTTACTATTTATTCTTTTATAGTCAAACATAAATCATCAGTAATGAGAGATTCAGTTAGACCACCTGGTATTTCTGCACTTTAGGGTCCAGAGAAACATATTGCAGTTTCAAAAGTAGTACTAATTTCCTTCACATGGGCAAACTGAGGCTGACAGTTTTTTTTTTTTTTTTTTTTTTTTTTTTTTTTTTTTTTGTGGGTACCGGGGGGTCGACCCCAGGACCTCGCGCGCCAACAGGCACCCGTGCCTCTGAGTGATATCACCGGCCCCTTTTTCGTATGTGGGATCCGGGAGTCGAACTCGGGCCCTCGCGCTTGCAAGGCAGGCGCTTAAGCCGCTGAGCCGTCTCACCGGCCCAGGCTGACAGTTTTGATACTATGTTTAATATGTTTGCCTTCTTTAGAGTGACACACGTTATTTTATTGTCTAAAATTGACTGTGTTAAAAGTAATTATTCTAGAGTCATATGCACCACACCACAAAATGTTCACTTTTATGAGCTAAAGTTTAGAATATTACAATTTATGATGCGATCCTTAGGAGTTCATATGTAGATATTAGAAGCCATTGTAGTTTTATACACTTAACTTTATTTTCTTACTGTTCTTCTCTTCTTTTACTCGAGTAGACCACGTTTGGACAGAAGTCTATTCTCCTTCTCAGCAGCGGTGGCTGCACTGTGATGCATGTGAAGACGTCTGTGACAAACCACTCCTTTATGAAATAGGGTGGGGCAAGAAGCTTTCCTATATCATAGCATTTTCTAAAGATGAGGTAGGGCATAAGAGGAAAAAAAATTGTTTTCCAACAATAAAATATATTTTTTTCTTCTTTGACAGTTTTATGAAGGTGTGACTGACAGTAATAAGCTGCATATATTTAAAGTGTGCAGCTTAATAGAGTTGGTCATTTGCATACACTCATGAAATTATTACTACTCTTGGTATTCCAGTGTATGGATGCACCATAGTTCACTTTTGGTGAACATTTTGGTAATTTTCTATCTTTAATATTTTAAATTAAGCTGGTATAAATATTTAGCTGCACAAGTCTTTACATAGGCATATATTTGCTTTTATCTTTGCTTAATGCCTCGGAGTTGAATGGTTGGATCATATGGTAAGTGTATATACAACTTATTAGGAAACTGGTGAACCAAGTTTTTCCAAAGTGATTGCACCATTTTACATTCTCACCAGTATGAGTGCATTCCATTTTTTCACATCCTTGCTAACATTTATTATTGTTGAATTTTTAAACTGTGGCACTTTTAATAGGTGTGCAGTGGATATTGCTGTGCTTTTCATTTGTACTTTCCTAATGACAGATAATATTGAGCACCTTTTTATGTATTTGTCATTCATATCTTCCCATTGGCTGATTTTTTTCACTGTTTTCTTACAGTTGAGTTTTGAGAATTCTTTATGTATTATATAAGCACTTTATCAGAATCATGCTTTGCAAAAGTTTTTTCTCTTTGTCAGTAGCTTTTGATGCTCTTTAATGACTTGAAGAGACCAAATCAATGAAGTCCAGTTGACCAGTGTGTTTTTTTTTTAGATTGTGCTTTCTCATGTAGTAGCGAAGAAATTTTTGCCTAGTCCAGGTCATAATATTATCTCTCATTTTTTAAAAGAAACTTTACATTTTTAGCTTTACATTTAGTCTGCAATCCATTTTGAGCTAATGTTTACATATGGTCCAAGTATAGATTGAAATTCATTTTGGTCATGTGGATAGTGAATTGTTTTCGCACCATTTGTTGTAAAGAATCTTTTTTTGTTTTGTTTGTTTTGTTTTTGCTATGTAGTTCAGGCTGGCCATGAACTCACTACGTAGCCCAGGCTTGCTTCAAACTCATGGTGATCCTCCTGCCTCAGTCTCCCAAGTGCTAGGATTACAGGCATGCGCCACCACACCTGGTTCTCCTTTTTCTATTAAATTATCATTGCACCTTTATCAAAAATAATTTCTATAATACAAATTGAATACAATAAAATAGATAAAGTTCCTACTTGTTTTAATTTGTGGAATTGGCTTTATGGGTAAATCTTTAAAAAGCTAGTGTTCTGAAATTTTCATCTGTTTATCAAAATGCTTCCTGGAAGTATGCCTTTTCAGAAATTTTTAAAAAACAAGCATATTCTTTTCAGCTTCCATCACAGGTTTTTTTTTTTTTTTTTTTAATGTGGGTACTGGGAGTTGAACTCAGGACCTCGCGCTTGCAAGCAGGTGCTTGTGCTGCTGAGCGATATCACTGGCCCTTTTTTTCCTTTATGTGGGTACCGGGAGTCGAACTCAGGACCTTGCACTTGCTAGGCAGGCGCTTATGCCACAGAGCTGTCTCACCAGCCCCATCACAGCTTTTTAAAGTTTAAAAAATGTATAGTATTTCTTAAATTACATTTACGTTACATGCATTCTAGGTACTTATCAAATAAGGGTTGATAGTTATAATCTTATTAACTGTTTGTATTGTTATCTGTTTCAGGTAGTTGATGTCACTTGGAGATATTCTTGTAAACATGAAGAGGTGATCTCCAGAAGAACTGCAATAACAGAAGAATTACTTCGTGAGACTATTAATGGGCTTAATAAGCAGGTATATGTTATGGTTCGTGTCTAGATGTCCCCCCAAAGCCTCATGCAGTCATGGGGAGTGGACTTTTCAGAGGTGGCTGAATCTAGAATTTGTGATTGATTCATGGTCCAATGCTGAGATTAAGGGCGTGAGTGCTACACCCGCCCTAGGGCGGGTAGCCTGCATACAATATAAGGGATGGAAAGAGGCTTATTCTCTCTCTCTCCCTTTCGCTTCTTGCTTTTGCTGTCTTCTACCACAGCTGTGAACTGTTGCCCCTCTGCCATGTGCCACCCTGCCCTGGAGACAATGGATTATAGACTGAAACCTCTACAAACTGTGAGCTAAATAAACTCTCACCCTTTAACTTTGGATGTTGGGTATTTTGTCTCAGCAACAAGAAAAGTAACTGAGACAGTGTATGATGGCTATTTGTCATTTTTGAGAGGACATTTGAAATTCTTTATATAATCAAGAATAGCCAATTTTTAACCCATTGAAATATTTAAAGTAGTAGCATTATTTTATAAGAAAGAATATTTTAATATGGTAAATGTCTTTTTGTTCATTGAAATTTTTGAGGACTCAATTAAATATTAACTTCCTAAAGTTCAATGAAACAAAATATCAGTATTTGCTGTACATGATAGAAAAATACGTTGTTGTGTTTATCAAAGTAACTACACCTTGAATGTAATGACACATTTGTGTCTGAATGTATATACCCATATGTGCATGTGCGTACACAGCCTTCATGTGTCAGGCACAGGAGGTTATTAACAATAACTACCTTTTTGGGGGGTTTTTTGTTTGTTTTTTTGTGACAGGGTCTTGCTATGTAGTGCAGGCTGGCCTCAAACTCATGGCAATCCTCCTGCCTCAGCCTCCTGAGTGCTGGGATTACAGGTGTGTGCCACCTGGCTAATAGTGACTACTTCTGAGGAGAGGAGGAATTCACGGTGTCTAAGATGGAAGGTTTATTTTATACTTCTTTTGTAGCAAAATATTTAATTCTATACATATGGATTTTTTTTTTTAATTTAAAAGTAAACTAATTTTGCTTCTGGCTGGCAACCAGAATAGAGCAAATCACCTTAATCTAGAGATTGACAGTCATAGTGAGGTCTGAATTTATTTTGAATTTGTTCTCATTTTTCATGTATAACCCTTAGGGATCCCAACCTGAAAACCTGGAGTATTTGCTAGACCCCCTTATCTCAGAAAACTCTTATATTGCTAGTTTATTTCTCTCCTGCATTTTGATTCTACTAAGAATTTTGCTGTTTTTCAGCACTTTAATCACCAATTTGTGCTTAGTTTTCCAGCCTTTTCTCCTCAGCTACTTAATAATTGGCAAAGACCTTGAAGTAGAGAGGGGTGCAGTATGTTCCCTTCAACTCAGTTCATTTCCTGTCTTGGTATCTTGACTTCTCAAGTTCTGGCTATCTTGGTAGCTTTCTGTTGCATCCAAACAAGTGTTTGAATATGTGTCTATGTGTTTCTCTACTTTTTCTTAGCAAGGATTGACAAAATAAAACTGTCTTAATTATTTTTCCTCATTGCTGAGACAAAATACCTGACACCCAAAGATAAAGGAGGAAAAGTTTATTTTGCTTACAGTTTGTAGAGCTCTCAGTTCATAGATGGCTGGCTCCAAGGCAGGGTGGCATGGCAGAGAGCCATCACAGAGGAGAAGCAGTTCTAAGGCAGACAGAAGACAGCAAAAGCAAGCAAACAACACTAGCAGCTTCTCTCTGCCCCTTTTTATATTTTGTCTAGGGTACCCAGGTTAGCGTGAGTGCCAAACCAATCAGTGGACTGATTTAGTTATCACACACCTTTATCCCAGCATCACAAATTCAAAACTCAGTCACCTCTGAAAAAGCCCCACCTATGATTGCATGAGGCTTTCAGACAACATCTAAACACAAGGCATAACATTTCACCTCTGGCCCCCCAAAGGCTTATGCACATCCCTTTATGCAAGAGTTGTCAAAGTCCTAACAGTTTCAGCATTGCTGAAAAGTGCAAGTACAAAGTTTCCTCTGAGATGTAAGGCAAACTCAGCTGTAAGCTCCTATAGAAATGAAAAGATTAAACACTTCCAGCATACAATGGTACAAGATAAACATTTCTCTTCCAAAAGGTACAAAGAGGGGGATAGGAAGGGTTGGAAACAGAGCAAGACCAAAATCCAGCAGAGCAAAAGATTAAATCCAGTAGTTCTGTGTCCAGGATCCCCAGGAATCTGTGGCAAGATATGAACTCCAAAGGGCTTGGGTGGCTCCACCCCTATGGCACTGCTAGTTACAGCTCTCACAGCTTCTCTCTTGGGCTGGATATGTTCACGTCTTGCAGCTTTCCTCTGACTATCCATGTTCCTGGCTTCTGCAGACTCCTTCTGGAGTCTCCACTGTACCTTTGGCAGCACACTCACAGTTTCACACACTGCTCTGTCGGGCACACTGCCTGGCCTCCCAGGCCTTCTTCTGAAATGTGGGTGGAAGCCTTCCTGACCCCACAACTCTTCATTCTACATGCACCTAAAACCAGCACCACATGGTTGATTCCAGGGTCTGCTGCCAGCTGGAGGAATAGCCAGTCTTCCTTCTTTCTTGGATATAGAGGTTGAGTGCCTGGATTCCTGAAGACTCTGAACCCAGTCCCAAGGATCAGATTCTCTAGGCCACTGCCATTCTGGACCATGGTGCTCTGGGGCTTTCTTCTCAAAACAAAGTCTTTCACCTTTCCAACTCTGAGGCTGCAGAGGCTGGAGTTGTGCTAGTTCTTGTATCCTCTGGCCATCTTTTCTATTGTCGTCTCCTGAAATACTTGACTTTTTCTTGCTAGTCTTTTCAGCAACCAGTTTCTCCTCTGTTCCATCTTTGCAGACCACAACTTTACTGGAGCTTCCTTTCTGGCCAAACCCAACATTTTGAATCATTCTTCTGAGTTCTTTGTTCTTGATTCTCAACATAGATTGGGCTGAAAGCCCCCAACAGTAGCCATGCCGTGGCTTCAACATCAGACTGCCTTGAAATTTCTTCTGCCAACTAATTAGGTCACTGTTCCTTAATCTCAGTCTCTGAACATGAGCAAAATGCAGACAGACTTTGTGCCAAACCATAACACACATTATCTGGAGTCCAACACCCAGTGCAGTCCTTCCCAAGCCTAGGCTTTACCAGCATTATTTCTGTCACCATTCAGGTCTCTGAGCTCTGACCAGAATCTCCCATCAAGTACAGCCTTAGGCATTCCAGGGCTGCTTTTTCGGCCAGGATCTCTGAACCTTTCCAAACTCCTCTCATAAGCCAGTTCCAGAGGCTCCTGCATCACATAGTCAGGTATAGTTACAGCAATAACCCCACTTAATCTGGTACCGAATTCTTCCTTCCTTTTTCTCATTGCTGAGATGAAATACATGAAACCCAGAGTTAAAGGAGTAACGGTTTATTTAGCTCACAGTTTGTAAAGATTTCAGTCCATAGTCAGCTGGCTCCAAGGCAGGGAGGCATGGCAGATAGACATTGAGGAAGAGAAGCAGCTCATGGTGGGCAGAAGGTAGTAAAGCAAGCGAATAGCGACAAGTGACAGACTACAAGTAACTAGCAAGCAAACCTCTTTCTGAACCTTATATTGTATCAAGGCTACCTGTTCTTAGAGCGGATAGCACTCACACCCTTAATCCTAGCACTGTTAATCCCAGCATTGCACCTTAAATCAGTCACACACTCTAGATCCAGCCACCTCTGAAAAAGCCCCACTTATAACCACATGAGGCTTCGGGGGGCATCTAAACACAAGCTATAACCCTCCGCCCCTGGTTCCCCCAAAGACTCATGCACATCCCTTTATGCAAAAGGCCTTTAGTCTGTCTCCAAGAGTTGCCAAGGTCCTAACAGTTTCAGCATTGCTGAAAAGTCTTAAGTCTCCACACAGATTTAAGGCAGCCTCTTAGCTACAAGCCCCTATACAAATTAAAAGGAAGTCAAACACTCTCAGTATTCAGTGGTACAAGATAAACATTTCTGTTCCAAAAGTTACAAATTAGGGGAACAGAAATGAATGGGAACAAAGCAAGGCCAAAACCCTGCAGGGCAAACATTAAGTCCTGTAGTCCTATGTCCAGCATTCAGGGCAATCTGTGGCAAGATGTGAATGCCAAAGGGCTTAGGTTGCTCTGCCCCTGTGGCACTGCTGGTAGTTGTAGGAGCTCCCATGGCTTCTCTCTTGGGCCTGCTCTGCTCCCTCCTCGCAGTTTTCCTCAGATGATCTATGTTCCTGGCTTCTCCAAACTTCTGGGTTCTCCGCTGTACCTTCGGCTTCACACTCAGAACTTCACACTGCCCTCTCGGGCATACAACCTGGCCTCCCATTTGGGCCGGTGAGATGGCTCAGCGGCTTAAGCGCCTGCCCGGCAAGCGCAAGGGCCCGAGTTCGACTCCCGGAACCCGCATACGAAAAAGGGGCCGGTGATATTGCTCAGTGGCACGGGCGCCTGCTGGCGCGCGAGGTCCTGAGGTCGACCCCCCAGTACCCACAAAAAAAAAAAAAAAAAAAAAAAATGCTGACATCCAGCATTAAAGAAGGAAAGGTTTATTTGGCTTACAGTTTGTAGACATTTTAGTTCATCGTTGGCTGGCTCCAAGGCAGGGTGGCATGGCAAAGGGGCATTGCAGAGGAAAAACAGTTCAAGGCAGGCAGAAGACAGAAAAAGCAAGCAAGCTACTAGTGACAAGCAACAATAGCAGCTTCTTTCTACTCTTTATATTTTATCTGGGCTACCTGGTTTAGGGCAGGTACCAAACCAATCAGTGGACTAATTTAGTAATCACACACCCTTAATCCCAGCATCACATATTGTAGATCCAGTCACCTCTGAAAAAGCCCCATTTATGACTGCATGAGGCTTTGAGGGGACATCTAAATGCAAGCCATAACAACAGCCTAGTCCGTCATAGCTAAAACAGAATGTGCTGCCTCCATTCTAAACCTAGGATAATAGAGGTCATGCAGAGGAATATGTCTTAAATGATTTCTCCGCATAAAATAAAGTTTTCCTCAGTGTCTGTTTTCTGAATAATGTGTGTATGGAAATCAAATTGATTACTTCTTTTAAGATCTCATAAAATACAAATGTTATATTTTATTCTTGCTTAGACTTGGACTTCTGCATTCCCTAATCTTACCTTTTTTTTTTTTTTTAATATTAATGACAGAGACAACTGTCTTTATCAGAAAGTAGAAGAAAAGAACTTCTGCAAAGGATAATTGTGGAACTTGTTGAATTTATATCTCCCAAAACCCCTAAACCTGGAGAACTTGGTGGAAGAATATCTGGGTCGTTGGCTTGGAGAGTAGCTCGAGGTGAAGTGGGTGTAGAGGTATTTAATTTATTCTAGAATGATAGTCCTTTTTTATTTTCCACTTACTATATTACGTTCTTTGCTTACAGAAAAAATCCACTGTTCATGGCCTTTCAGTTATTATTTAGAAATGCAAACAGGTGAAGAGAAGTGACAATTGACTGACATAGTATAATCATAAAGGAGTTTTAGCACAGTATTCTAAAGTAGAATTTTCCTGTTTTTACCTTTCTGTTTTTAGCGCAGGATAACTTTTACTAAAGAATAGACAGAAAAACACACATAGTATATTTCTTAATGAGTTTTAACAAATTTAGCAGCTACAGGGGTACCTCAGTTCATGAACTTAATTCACTCCACAATTTTGGAAATGATGGCCACATTTGTGTTTGTGCAGGAAAGATGGCCACAGTCATGTTTATCAACCAATGCACAGTTTGCGAACAGAAACAAAATTTTGCCAAATGCTTTTATTTGTGAACCAAATTGTTTGCAAACAAAAGTGTTCACGAACCAAGGTATATAATCAGTGACCAAAACAATGGATCACCAGAGCCCCAGAAACAAGCATGAGTTTCTTTCCAGTAGCTGCCTTACACTCCCAAAAGTGACCATTATCCTGGTTATTAACAGCACATCTTAGTTTTACCTGTTATTATGCAGGTAAATATATACGTAACATCATATAGTATGTATTCTTTGTGTATAGCTGTTTTTACACACATTATGGTATTCATACATATATGAATTTCATATATGTAGTTCATATGAATATAATTCGTGTGTGTGTGTGTGTGTGTGTGTTCTCTTTCCTGTGTAATATTCCATTGTGTGAATCTATTGTCTTAGTTACTTTTCTCATTGCTGGGACAAAATACCTGACACCCACAAATTAGAAAAGGAAAGGTTTATTTCCACTCATTTTTTTTTAGAGGTTTTAGTCCATACTAAGCTGGCTCCAAGGCAGGGTGGCGTGGCAGAGGGGCATCACTGAGGAGAAACAGTTCATTATGTATTAGGCAGAAGGCAGCAAGCAGAAGCCTCCCTTTCCTTTTGTCCCATCCAGGCTGCAATCCTTTTGGATAGTTCCACCCACACCCAGGGTGGGCCTTTGCATTATCTACACTCAGAACTATGATAAGTCAATTAGTGGACTAATCTACTATCACATACTCTTAATCCCAGTGTCACACACTCTAGATCCGTCAACCTCTGAAAAGCCCCACCTATGAGTGCATGAGGCTTTGGCATCATCTGGATACATGCCATAACAGTATTATAGTTTATCCATTTCACTATTGGTAGGCATTTTGGTTGTTTGTAGATTTTGACTATTTTAAAATGTGCTGCTGTCAACATTGGTTTGTGTTTTTTCAACGAATATATTTATGCATTTCTATTGTATATATACCTAACTGGAATCTCTAGGTCATGAGAGTATGAATGTATTCAGACTTGGGCAGATACTGCCTATGTTAATCACCTTCCCCTTACTGGGATACCCCAACACCCACAATTTAAAGGAAGAAAGGTTTATTTTGTCTTATGATTTTTACAGGATTCAGTCCATGGTTGATTGGCTCCAAGGCAAAAAGGGCATGCCAGAGAAAGGCTGCTTACCCATGGCAGCCAGGAAGCAGAAAGATAAGGGAGGCATGGGTAACCCTTGGAAAGGGTTATCTTTCCAAGTAACGCCCCCAGTGAACCACCTCTAAATAGGCCTAAACTCCTAACAGCACATCTAGCCAAGAACTCGTGAATGGATTAATCTATTGATGAGTATAGTGCACCCATAATCCAGTCACCTTCCAAATACTTGAGACTTCGGGAGACATTTTAGATCTAAACCATAACACTGCCGAACAGTTTTCCAAAATGGCTGTACCAGTTTGCATTCTTAGTAGCAATCTGTGGGATTTTTTTTCACATCTCTGCCTATATTTGGTATTACAGTATCTATCTTTTTCAACAGTTCTGGTAGTGTATAGTACTGTTCCAATTTCAGTTTGTGTTTTGTACTGTATCCTCTTTTGCAAAGTGCCTATTCAGGTTTTTTAAAATAAGATTTTGATACATTAAAAAAAAAAACTTACTTTTTGTTTTCCCCATGAGAAAACTTAAAAAGCACAATGGGGAAATACAGAATTTCAGTAATTCAGGTGATGAAAGTATATTTCTTGGTATATGCTTGCATACATCTGGTATTGGCAAAATCATTGGGTTTGAAGGGTTTTTTGTTTTTATTTTTTGAGACAGGCTTTTGCTTTGTGGTTCAGGCTGGCCTTGAACTGACTTTGTAGCCTAGGATGGTCTCAAACTCACAGCAGTCATCCTGCCTCAGCCTCGCAAGTACTGAGATTGTGGCCATGTACCACAAACCCAACAAGAAATTATTGTTGGTGCAACTTCTATTATATTATCAGACTTATTTTAATATTATTGTTACTTGATTAATCTCCAGAAATTAAATAACAATGGAAATTTGATTGTTTTTGTTTTTGTTTTTTGGGTTTTTTTGAGACAGGGTCTCGCTGTGTAGTTCAGGCTGGCCTTTAACTCATTATGTAGCACCCAGGCTGTCTTCAAACTCAAAGCAATCCTCCTGCTTCAGCCTCCCAAGTGGTGGGATTACAGGTGTGTGCCACCACACACAGTGGAATTAATTTCTATAATTAAGTCCTACTTTTGAAGCAAGTGAAAGTCAGTGTGCTTGGTTCTGTAATGAACATTTAAAAAGTACAATAGATTGTCTCTTGCCCTAAGGAGCTTAAAATCAAATCACTGGACAGTATTTAATATACATATCTAGGAAAATATGTAATAAAAATGCTTTAATGGGCCGGTGATATCGCTCAGCGGCATGGGCACCTGCTGGCGCATGAGGTCCTGAGTTCAACCCCCGGTACCCACAAAAAAAAAAAAAAAAAAAAAAAAATGCTTTGAAGAAAAATAATTCATCAGTATCAAACAGATCTAAACAAATTAAAGTTTATACAACTTTTTCTAAATTTGTCATTGATACAGTTCATTCCTCTACTGAGGGAAAATGCCCAAAAGGAGTGAATTATCTCCAATAAATTTTATGTTTGAATTTTAATGTATCCTGTCATCTGTAGCAGGCAATTAGAAGTATTGGTTCAGCCATAAAATTATAAGAGCTAAACTCAAATAATTCAAATCACTGCTGATGCAATGCAAGTTGCAAGTATAAATCTAAATGAAGGCAGTTTAAAAAGCGCTAATTTAATTCACAGCTGTGTTCAGTTTAAAACACGGATATTATTTAGGTCTTCTTTTTTTCTTTTTTAATGGATGGTTCTTTTGCATAGCATGTAAGTTGATTAAACTTTAAAAATACAAATTGGATCATATACCCAGATTATTTTCCCTTCTGAAAATGTTTGGAATTTCTCAATAGCTCTGTGTCGTCTTAATTCCATGGACTTAAAAAAAATAAATTTTCTTCTTGTAAAACATCCTTTCCAAATGGGTGTTTTAAAAGTAAATAGAAATACGTTAGTCCTAAAAAAATCTTATCATTTGGAAAATGAAGGAAACATTGTTGGTATTATTTTCAGGAAGACAGTTTTATCTTAGATTTAAAACGTAAGTGAATATCAGTGTCGTTTTTGCTCCACATGGCTTTGTTCGTTTGCATACATGCTGCATTCAGTGACAAATGTGTATTTTTCTTTTCGTTTTGGTAATTAGTTATTCTTTCTAAAATAGCAGATAATCCTTTCAGATTTTATTTGCAGCTGGTTTGTGTTAGCATTGTGAAACACCTTTGATTAAAAAAGAAAAAAGAAGAGGGGCTGGGGATGTGGCTGAGTGGTAGAGCACTTGCCTAGCATACTGGATTCAGTCACTAGCACTGAAGAAAAAAAAAAAAAAAGTGAGAAGAAAACAATTGGAAATTGTTTGTTATTTGCTCAGTGTAATGTAGTATAATAATCCATAATTATAAAATCTATTTCTAAAAGTAATAAACTGCTTTGTTTACCTTCCTGGTATCAATATTCATAGGTTTTTGTAGAGAATTACCTTCTCTTTCATACTTTTAATGTTACTGTTTCAAAATTCTGACAGCAATATATACATACATTTTTTTTGTGCTTTAGATATTTTTATATTGTGCTGATTGATTCTTACACATTCTCAATGTTTATAGTTTTTAATACCTACTGCCTAAAGCTTAACAAAAAAGCATTGCCTACCAGCTTGATCAGTTAGTAATTACTCTAGCAGGATGTTGAGATGGGAAAGTGGTGCTCAACAGTGGATGATTTTCCCTTTAAGGGGCCCTTTGACAATGTCTGGAGACATTTTAGTGGTCATGACTTGGAAGAGGGGCAGTGCCACTGGCACCTAGTAGGCCTAGAAGGCTTAACAACTTGCATTGTACAGGATACCCTCCATTACCAGGGGTTGTCTGACCCCAGGTGCTACTATGGCTGTACATAAGGAGGAGAAGCCATTGAGTCAGTAGCATGTAAGAGCACAGGATAAATGTATCTTCTCTTTTAAATGTTAGATTCACTCAGTGATATCAGGAAATAGGGATTATTTTATACTAAAACAAACGAATTTATTTTGGAGTAGGATACAAAAATTGTGTGGAATTTTAAGATAAAAAATGAGCTTTTGTAGTAATTTCACACATTCGGATGACAGTATTAAACTATGTGTGTCAAACACTCTCTGAGCTTAGAGTACCAGGAAAGGACATTCTGGTGAAATGACTATAGTTTGAGGCCGAATGCATGAGATAGAATCAAGTATATGGAGATTAAAAAGAATACCATTCTAGCTAGACAGAACAGTGTGTGTCAAGGACCTGCAGCAGGAACCAGCTGCACCTTTTTGAAGAACCAAAGGAAAACTAACGTAGTGGGAGCGTAGAAATAAAAGGGAAGAGTAACGTGAGTCCTAGTTAAACAAGTGCGCAGGGGACAGATCATACTGGGTCTGTAACTTGGGTAATGATTTTGGAGTTTAAGTACTGTGTGAAGTCCATGAAGTGAGTTAAACAGGAAAGAGACATATCCCCATTTATATTTATTAAAAGCTGTCTTTCATCACCATGCGCAACATGGATACAGGAGGAGGTACAAATTGAACACAAGAAAGTCAACTTTAGGAGACTATTGTAGACCAAATAATAGGTAGTGGTGGTGATGGTGGTAGAAATGAAGAACAATGAATGAATTCAGGTGGGTCACAAATCATAAAAATTAAGTCAGAGCTCATACTTTTCATCTTTACTAATACATTCTAGATTTTCCATTGGTATGATTTTTTTCTTTTTAAGTTGAAGGAGTCTCTCACTACTATACATAGAATTACTCTTTTAATATCTTCCATAAAGTTGAAAAACTAATTCTGCTTTCTTTTTAAGAGAAAGGAAATCCTGCTCATTCCTTCTGAAAATGAGAAGATTTCTAAACAACTGTATCTTTGTTACAATATTGTGAAAGATCATTATGTCCGAGTTTCAAGTAACAATCAAACCATTTCTGGATGGGAGAATGGAGTGTGGAAAATGGAATCCATATTCAGAAAAGTTGAGACAGACTGGAACATGGTAATTTAATGCATAATACTGTTTAGAACCTTTGTCATTGTTTAAACAAATATAAATTGGCTTCATTTTTCAGTTGTGCGTAATGTGGAAACTGATATCAAAATTGATTTTAGCAATTCTTTAACTTTGAAAAGGAAATCCCATTCCCAGCATGTAGTCAAATGTACATTAGAAATTCTTAGTTTATATCAAGGAAATATCCATTTTCATCAAAAAGTCTGCATTTAATACTTTCATGGGAAAAAATAGTCAAGTCACTGATGTGTATCACTTTTTTCATGACTATGTAAAGTATATTGCAATTCATTTTCTTGACAGATACATATTGATAGCCTACTAAATGTGGACTATTAGCAGGTATGATAATTTAGTTAGAAGTACCAGGAAGCTTAGCAAATAATAAACTTTCATTATAAGAATGTGGATGATTTAACAGCAGTATTGGTTATTTTTCTGTGTCCTGAAATAGGTAAGTAAATGGATTCTGAGACTAGAGTTTACTGATACCAATTTGCACATTATTGTTGCATGTTAGCAATAACAAGAGGCTTTGCTTTTAAACTTCTCTACTTGTTAGAAACATACCATGAACAAACTCAGAACTATTCATGTAACCTCAGTAGCATATATTATTAATAGATTTCCATAGGCTTTAATTAATTTATAGAGAGCTTTTAAAGTTAACTTGTCAAGATACTTGAGTGGGAAGGGAAGTTGTTCACTTGTAAGAAATTGGATAGATTTTAAAAGTAACAGATTAACAGCTGCCAGTGTTTATGAGCATCTACTGTAGGCTATCACTGTAGTAGGAATTAATTAGAGCACCACACAAATGCAGAAATAATGTCTCTATTTTGTTTTTCTTTCTCCCAAATCCTAAGTTTTTGTTTCAAAGCTTATCTGGTATTTAACCATATAAATGTCCATTTAAATCATATTCCAAATGATAAAATTATAGATCTTTTTGTATTAAACCAAGAACATAGGATTATTAAAATTATAAATTTGTACATTTTCTTCTCTAGCTAACGAAATGCATGAAAAGTAAAATTTTAAAATTTCAAGGTATATATATCTGTCAGTAATCATGTAGTTGATGAAAAAAGATGAACATTTTCTAGAGGACTATCCTTAGCCTAAAAATTCTAAACAGCAGCATAGAAGTACTATTTACTTGAGGACAAGTCTATACATGCTGAACTGAAGAAAAATCAAGCATTTCTTTCTAACCAGCAGTGTTAATAGGAAAATAATGGTGGAGCAAATAATGAGCTATTGCAGAAGATGTGATACACTGAGAAACACAGCTATTCTGTGGCATATTTCTTTGTCTTACACATTCATTTGTTCATCAACAAATATTTATTGAGTGCCTGTTGTGCCAGGCATTGTTCTCAGCTACAGAGATAAAAAGTTTTAGTTCCTTCCCTCACAATCTAACAGGGAAACTGAAGCATAAACAGCCATCTTAACCACCATGCAGAGTGCTATAATAAGGATATCAGCACATTGCTATGGAAACACTGAGGTGGGAGTAATTATCTCTGGCTGTGGGTGTTGGGCAAAGCTCCATGGAGCAGGTGACATCTGAGCTGGACACTGAAGGACGAGTAGGTGTGCATCAGGCAGGGAAGCAGCAGGAAACAAACACGAAGTGCATGGCCTGTTTTGAGATCTCTAAATAGAACATTGTGGCCATAGAAGAATGTACTGTATGAGAAGGAGTTAAATGATGTAAATGAGATGCGAGGGCCATTGAATAGAAAACAGATCCTTATTCAAGAAAAGCTTATGCCTGGATGTACTTTTTTGGGGTTTTTTTTTTTTTCCCCCTTTCTTTTTCTTTTCTCCCTCACCCCCCCCCAGTGCTGGGTATTGAACCCAGGGCCTTCACATTGAACTACACTCCCAGCCATTTTTTTATTTTTTATTTTGAGACAGAGTCTTGCTAGGTTGCCAGGTTGGGCTGGAACTTGAAAGCCTCCTGCCTCAACCTCCCAGGGTACTGAGATTACAGTTGAATGAGTCCATTTCAAACTAATATTTAGGATCAAATTAATACAGATGCTAAATTTACTTGTAGAAAGTGATAACCTATAAGTAACAATTGTCATTAAACCTTGTATATGCCATCTAAATTGCTATTTCTGGTTCTTTACTAGAAAGCTATCAGTTAGGTATTCTCTAGCTCCACCATGCCCTTCCTCAGTAATCTCCAACCTTATGTCATGACACATCACATGCGCCTGCTCTCAGATTTTTAGAACCCATTCTTAGCTTCTCAGAGAGGTCTTTTTTGAGGGTCACGGGGACTTACTAAATTTTGCTACTTGGCAAATACATCATTCAGTGGTAATCTTCATTGAAAATAATAAAAAAAGGTAAATCAAGGGCAGTGCTCATTTTGGGAAGCAAGCAATAACACCTTAATAAAAATGATATTAAAGGCCGGTGATATCGCTCAGCGGCATAAGCACCTGCCTGGCAAGCACGAGGTCCTGAGTTCGACTCCCGGTACCTGCATATTTAAAAAAAAAAATGATGTTAAATTCCTAACTAGTCTCCATGCATCTGCCCTGATCCCTTCAAAGATGTGCTCCAGTCTGTGGCTAGAGAAATGCCTTCAAAACCTCAGTTGTTACTTACTGAGTGTTGTTAGTGTAAGAAACATGTCCATGTCTCTTTGGAGGCAGGCCCTTGCTTTCTTCTCTGGCCTTGCCTTATTCTGTGCTGCTGCTTGCCCTCTGCTTTGTAACTGCACTGCCCTTCTACCTTCACCACAGAACCTCCCATACTTTCCTTTTTGTTTGACCTATTCTTATTCTCAAAAATTGCTGTGCACCTCAGCCCTTCCTATCCCAGATAACTGTATGTATTTTACACTTTATAGATTTACTGCACCACATACCTCTCCTTCATGACACTGATTCAAGACATGTGTAAGAATAGATTGTCTCCCTCTCATAAGCGAAGACCTCCCTTGTTATTGCCTACTCACCTTTGTATGTATCTAGTATAGTACCTAATAATATGTGTTTACTAAAGATTGTTGAATGTAAGAGTGATTGAATGTATGTAGCATAAATCTAGCACCACCCTGAGGCTGTGTAAAACACTACTGTGCTTTGTTCACAGTGTCCCCTGGATACTCTCAGATACTTTTGAACAGTTTTATCACTCTCTGTCAATAATTGCTTTAGCTTTTTTTGGTGTATGGCATTATGTCAAGGATTCATTTGTACAATGTCAGAAAACAATGAATTAAGAGGCAAGCCTCAAGTTATACATCAGCTAGTGTAAGACAGACACAGGTGAACCAGCTGTTCAGATTAATGGAGAAAATACTAGAAGAATACAAGTCTGTGTATGATGCTGAGAGAGAGAAGACAAAAGGAAGACACTAATTTCTTAAGTCAGAGAAGTTTTTGCAGAATAATATCTGAATGGGCTTTTGTAAGAGAAGGAAGAGGGGTGGATTCTTAGTACAAGGACAGGATGTGGAAGGGGAGAGTGTTTAGGGCCTGAGAAATAGCATGTGGAAAAGTGCTTAGGTAAAAAATATCTGGTCTATTCAGGGAAGAGTAAGTAATAGGGAATATGGAGGAGAATAGTGGGAAATGAGGCAAGAGAGGTGAACAGCTGCCAAATTTCAGGGATTTTCATTGCCTTGCAGTTAGGTAATAGGAAACTGTGGAAAGATTCAGGCAAGGGAAGGACATGATCACACTTGTGTTTGAAGAGAGGTAATTAGATAAGCTAAAAATAGAATAAAATGGATATATAATATAGAAAGATTCAGCACTCAGGAAGCTGATGCAGGAAGATTGCAAATTTGGGGCCAGCCTGGGCTATATAGAGAGACCTTATCCAAAGAGAGACACAGACAGAGGAAGGACTTAAATACAGTGGGAACTGAAAGTAGATTCATGTTTAATTTCAGTGATAAATGGAATAACCAAAAATAAGATTAATGAGCAGTTTAGGTATACCAGCATTGAATTAAAATCCCTTGAAGTACAGCTGCTCTGCTGGGTGTCTGTAGTAATGCCTGACTGCATGGCGCCTGTTGTATGGTGAGCTTAATTAGAGTGACTCTTAGCAGCCTAAGCATAATAATTTTAAGAGTATACTAAAGAACAGCTTCAAACAGTACACTAAAAACCAGACCCTCCAGGAAATCATAGTAGCCTGGCATGTAGTAATCAAAAATTTCAAGCAAAAATCTTCTATATTCTACATAAAATACATAAAGAAACTGACATGCAAATTGTTCTCAGTCCTGAAAATAGTGGTTGTAGCACAACCCAAATGGCAAATTCTATTTGTGTACATCATAAATAATACAGCTTAGACTTTGTGTTACAGACATAACTGGTCCTGTTCTCACTGGCAGATTGTGTTCACCTTTATAGGGTTATAGATGCTAAAGAGATGAGGGTGTATCTCTGGTGATGGGGGGTATAATATATAGAATTCAGTCTACAGGAAAAACTCCGTAATTACTGATTTTACTAGCATGACTGCTTCACCTCCTAAGCAGATCCACAGATTACAAAAACAAGCATATAAAAGTATACACAATAATTAAACCTGTGAATTAAAAAACCCAATAGACAAAAACTTGTCTAGTAGATAGGGAGCTAGGAACAAACAGTATTATAAAAATATGCTTTTTTTTTCCCTCTAGACAAACAAATGAATATTTGAAAACTTAGAAAGTACTCTTTCTTAGTTATGTGGTCTAATGGTATTTGTTGTACATATGACCATAATTGGAGGTTTTTATATAAACACTTGCTTTGGTGCATTTTAAATTACCAAATTCGGTATATAAGAGGTGATCAAAAATATAGTAAATGTTTTAAAATTATTACAATAAAAGAAACATTGCCATTAATTCCCCTCAAAATACTCCCTTGCTTTTAACAGACTTATCCCATTGTTTTTGACGCTTTCTGAAGCAATTCTGGAAGTCCTCTTTCATGAATGTCTTCATGAGGTGTGTTCAAAAATACAGTGCATGCTACTGCCAGGTGCCATTCAGTGGAAAGGGAGGCTTGTAAAAACATTATGACGTGTCTTCATCTACCTTATTCACCGGATCTGACACTCTGCAACTTCTGTCTCTTCCCCAAAGTTAAAATGTTTATGAGCCGGACATGTTGGCATACACCTGTAATCTCAGCTGAGGCAGGAGGATCGCTATGATTTCAAGGCCAGCCTGAGTTACATAGTGAGACCCTGTCTCAAAAAAAAAAAAAAAAAAAGAGAGGAACGAAATAAAATAAAATGATCATGAAAGGTAAACATTTTGAATCAACTCAGAACATTGAGACAACCAGGGCAGTGGAACCAAAGACACTCACAAAAGAGGACTTCCAGAACTCTTTGAGAAAATGGCAAGAATGATGGGATAATTGTGCTTGAAGTGAGAAAGAATATTTTGAGCGGGATTAATGACAATGTGTGTTTTTTAATGTAATGAATGTTTTTAAATTTAAACGTTTACCATATTTTCAGTCACACTGTGTGTGTGTGTATGTGTGTATTTTGGCATTTCCTACCACCACCTCTAAAAATGATTTTTGAGTAGGTTAAAATGCAAAGGCAGAATATACGTACTATGTAAAAATGATGATATGAATTTGCAATGTACGTAGGTCTGTTTTATCTCCATATAGTATGTCTTTACTGTAGGAAACCTTTTGTTTGCTCACAATATATTTGAATGTTTAATCACTTAAAAATTCAGTCATAAACCCTATTGTATCTTTAAAGTGTATCTGTTTCTGTCTTAAAATTACTTTCCCGGGCCGGTGAGATGGCTCAGCGGCGTAAGCGCCTGCCTGGCAAGCGCGAGGGCCCCGAGTTCAACTCCCAGAACCCACGTATGAAAAAAGGGCCGGTGATATCACTCAGCAGCACAGGCGCCTGCTGGCGCACGAGGTCCTGAGATCGACCCCCGGTACCCACAAAAAAAAAAAAAAAAAAAAATTACTTTCCCAAAACACCCATTCATGATAAAAAAAAAAAAAACCTACAAAAAAATTGAAATTCATGGTATTTATCTCAATCTGATAAAAGCCATCTGTGACAAAGCAACAGCCAACATCATAATAAATGGTCAAAACCTGAAAGCTTTTATTCTAAAGTCAGGAACAAGACAAAGATGTCTACTGTTACCACTCCTGTTCAATATAGTTCTGGAAACATTAGCCAGAACAATTAGACATGAGAAAGAAATAAAAGGAATAAAAATAGGAAAGGAAGAAGTTAATTATTACTATTTGCATTATTAGTATTATTACTATTATTACTCTACATAGAAGACCCCAAAAACTTCACCAGAAGACTTCTAGGTATAATAACCAAATTTGGTCATGTAGCTGGATACAAAGTCAACACAAAAACAGTAGCATGCCTGTACACAGATGATAAGCTCACTGAGAGAGAAATTGGGGAAAGAACACTTTTCACATTTGCATCCAAAAAAATGAAATACTTAGGAATCAATCTAACAAAGGAAGTAAAAGATCTCTACATTGAAAACTACATTACTCTGAAAAAGGAGATCAAAGAGGATATCAGAAAATGGAAAGATATCCCAATATAGGAAGAACCAACATAGTGAAAATAGCCATACTCCCAAACTTGTTTTACAGATTAATGCAGTCCTAATCAAAATACCATCAGCATACCTCAGAGAACTAGAGAAAACATTCCTAAAATTCATTTGAAACCAGAAGAGATCTGGAATAGCAAAAACAATTCTAGGTAACAAAGGGAAGGCAGGGGGCATCACTATCCCTGACTTGAAATTATACTACAGAACTGTTGTGAGAAAAACACCATGGTACTGGCAAAAGCAAAGTCCCAAGGATCAATGGAACAGGTTAGAAGATGCAGAAACAACTCCAAATGCACTCAGCCACCTTATCTTTGACAAAGGGGCCAAACATGCTCACTGGAAGAAAGATAGCCTCTTTAATAAATGGTGCTGGAAAAACTGGCTTTTTACATGCCGAAGACTAAAATTAGACCCATGTCTGTCACCATGCACTAAATTAAAATCAAAATGAATCACAGATCTAAATATTGAAACAGAAACACTAAATCTCCTGGAAGATAGAATAGGTAGAACTCTTGAATACATAGGTGTAAGCAAAGACTTCTTGAACAAAACCCTGATCACATGGGAAATAATGACAAAGATTCAACAACCAGAATCTCATTAAAAAAAAACTTGCACATCAAAAGAAATCACCAATGGAGTGATGAGACAACCCACAGAGTGAGAAAAATTTTTTGCCAGTTGTTCCTCAAAGGACTACTATCTAGAACATACAAAGATCTCAAAAAAATCCAACCCCCCAAATTTAAAGACCCAATCCAAAAGTAGGCATCTTGAGATGAATACACACTTCTCAGATGAAGAAGCAGAAGTGGCAAATAAATAAATGAAAAAATGTTCAACATCACTGGTCATTTGAGAGAGACAAATTAAAACAACGCTGAGATTCCATCTCAGAAAGCATGGCTATTATCAAGAAATCAACCAATAACAAGTGCTGGAAGGGCTTTGAGAAAAAAGGAACCCTTCTCCACTGTTGGGAGCATAGACTGCTGCAATCACTGTGGAAATCAGTGTGGAGATTCCTCAAAAAACTAGGACTGGAGGTCCCTTTTGACCCAGCTATTCTCCTGTTTGGTATCTTCCCAAAAGAATTAAAACCATCATACCAGAGCAATATATGCACACCCATGTTTATAGCAGCACAGTTTGTAATAGCTGAATCTTGGAAATACCCCTGATGCACATCAACTGATGAATGGATAAAGAAGATGTGGTTTTTTAATATAATGGAGTAGTAGTACTGTGCCATAAAGAAGGATAAGCTTGGGACATTTCTAGCTAAATCGGTACATCTTGAGGCTATACTCTTAGGTGAAATAAATTAGAGGCACATGTGTAAATATTGCATTGTCTCACTAGTGTGAGAAACTGAACATGTAAATAAGGGCCAAAATGTATAATAGAGATTGTGAAATAGGAAGAAATGGTTCAAATGGGAAGGGGAACTAAGGAGGGGGGAGGGGGAAAGGAGGGAAGGAGAAAGAAAAAAAACGAAAGAATAAAATGGAAGCAAAGCTTTTGTAAATGAGGGGAAGAGGGGTTGAAGGGAGGGGAGGAGAATGGGAAAAAAGAGGAATCAAGATATATCATGTACAGGTACAAATTCCCAGTGATGAGTGTGATCATTTTGTACATCTAAATTGAACCACTAAAATTAGTTTTTTTAAAAAAAAGATATTTCTGGGTTCTTTCTCCCAGAAACCTTTTCTTTGACACATCTTTCACAGATAACCTCCTTTACTAGCCACTCTTGTGAATTAGTAATTAAGCTATGGATAATCATAGATTAAACTCCATGCCCAGGAGATTAGGATTGGTGAAACCATTGACTTTCAGGGAACAGTGGAGCCATTCTGAACCCCAGGTTCTTACAAACAGCTGTAAGAAAAATGTGCAGGAAGCTCATATAAGCATCACAGGATACTTTAGTAAGGTTGCCCTGAACTTTAGTAGAGCAATTGACAATTCCACACATCTAGATTTAGTAACCACAAACAACAGTTGACTATTCATATCTAGTCTGAGAAATTAAAAACCATTTTAATTGGAGAGTGATTGGTTGTTACATATGTCCCTAACTTCCTAGTCTAAAATCTTTGAAATTAATGGGCATAGTTAACCTAAAGAAATACAGTTATAGGTTGCCAAATAGACAGATGTGTTCTATGTGTTACTTTCCACTATTTGCCCCAGAACCAAAGAGTAAGAGGTATTTGTAAAAGAATTGAGTTTAACTTGCAAATGTGCATGTTTGCATATTTTTAATACTTACTAAATACTTAATAAATTAAATTCTGTGTATCTAAAAACTTTGCCTCCAGAGGGCTTATGATTTGGCTAAGTTAGATCAGATAAAAAAAAAACATGAAATAAGATAGTTTAAGGAAATATTGGCAATTCAAGGTGGGGTGAACATTATGAAGAACATTGAAAGCTAAATAGAAGATAAACTACAGATCATTTAAAATGATCTTTCATTTTCAGCAGTATTCGTCATAAATCTCATTTTCAATGAACTTTTTAAAAGACTATGATTTACCAAAATTTGATTAGCTTGCCATCCTTTAGAGCTGTACTTGTGGGACACCTACTTTGTAGTAACTTTCTTCCAGACTAAAAGATGCTACGGGAAAAAATGCTAATAAAGGAGAAATAAATTTTAGCAGTAAGAATGTTTTCAGTGGGAAAATTAGTTTTTGATAACTGTACACAGTACCCTATTACAATAAAACTTTTCACTGTTTTCTACACTGTTTAATTTTTCTAACAATTCCTTTTCACCTTGCCTATTTTCTAGGTGTATTTAGCTCGAAAAGAAGGATCATCTTTTGCTTATATTTCTTGGAAGTTTGAGTGTGGGTCAGTTGGCCTAAAAATAGAGAGCATTTCCATTAAAACGAGTAGTCAAACCTTTCAGACAGGAACAATAAATTGGAAATTGCGATCTGATACAGCACAAGTAGACCTGACAGGCGGTAAGCATTTGACTTGAGAATTAATCATGTAATGTTTATTTACCACCCTGGAGACTACTTATTTGAGATGTAGCTCTAACATTTTCATACCACAGATTATTCATAATGTTGGAGCAGAAATATTTTTATTAGACTGTAATACATGATATATTACATATCTGTAATATATATAATATATATGTATATATTAATATATATGTATATATATAATAACATGATATATCTGTAATACATGATATATTGGGGGAGGGGAATTTGTACATGTGTATAACATATCCTGATCATTTTCGCTTCTTTTACCTCCTCCCTTACCTCTGCTTCCCCCAGACTCCTTCCCCTTCTTCAAAAAAGCCTGCCATATTGTTTCCTACCACAAAAATATTTTTAAAATAAACAATTTAACCTTGTTGTATCAGAAAGACTGATACAAATGCAAGAAGGAAAATCATTTATTTCAAATGATACATGTCCTCCATAAAGAGTAATATGCATTTGTTTTTTAAAGGTTGATTTTTACCTATAAGTCAGCTTATAGAAAATGCATTATGTAACTATCTCTTTATGTAAAATTACAAAAAACATAGTGTTAATTTTTTTCTTTTCCAACAGATAAAAATCTTCGTTCCTACCATGGCTTTTCTGGTGCCACTGAAGTTATTTTGGAAGCAGAGTTAAGCAAAGGAGATGGTGATGTTGCTTGGCAACATACCCAGCTGTTTAGACAAAGCTTAAATGACCTTGAAGAAAATTGTTTGGAGATAATTATAAAATTTAGTGACCTCTGAGAACCTGAACATTATAGAAAAGCTGGCAATAATCAAGGACTTACTCTGGCCTAAAGTAGTCCTTCGGTTTAGTGCTTAGTTAGCAATTTACTACTCTATGCTAGCATATTTTGCTGACTCTCCATCATGTAACCTTCATTAAATTATATCTTTATAATGTGGACTATTATGACACCTTGAATTAAAAGCTCTGTTCCATATGTAACTGTAATTCAGCACACAGTCTTGTTGCCCCCAGAAGAGTTTAATCTAAATATGGTAAATGTAGTGTCAAAAGTAAAATGATGGTATTCATGCTTAAATGCTATTCATGATTGTGATAAAATCTTGGGTTAATAGTAATTTAACATTTTTTCATCAGCTGTTAATTTCTTTACAAATGGTCAACTTAGATTTTCCTAAGAGTCTTAATTTTTAATAATTGTGAAAGCACAGTATCTCCTAAGTCATATGATGCATGAAAATTTTTATGATTGTAAATATGTAGGAATTTAAGAAATAAAGTGAATTATTTTGTCTTATATCTTTTTAGTGTTTACTTTGACTAAATACACATTTTTACTATGAATGCCAAATATTGAAAACCACTCGAGTAGACATGTTTTGAAAATATTTAACATTGACAGCATAAATTTAAAGATACATTATAAATTACTTGAAAATGCTTTATATTTAAGTTGTATTTTTAATCTTGACTTTGAAATTATGTAACTATATTATACAGTATATATAAACTATATCAAGAATTTTTGTGGGTGTTTCCTGTTACCATTCCAGTTAAGCTTAATGAACACTTACTAAGCATGGTATGCAAAGCTTCATGATCATGCTGTGGAGGGGGCCATAGTGATAAAGGCACAGCCCCAGGCCTCCGTTTTCCTTTGCAATATTCTACAAAATGAGTTCTCAGCTCTTCATACAAGAAAAAGACATGCTCAGAGATCCTTATCCGGCGCAACTCAGTAGAACATAACATTACAAAATGTGTGATATCCTAAAACAAAAGCCTTAATTGCAGCCACAATTCTGTTGAGACTCATTTTCTTGCAAAAAAAAGTTATATTTCAGAAGAACCTGTTTATGCATCTGAAGATATTAATATGTTTTGAATATTAGACAGTTTTCTGGAACTCCCAGACTCTGAGTTAATCAGAGCAGCCTATAACAACCAAATATTTAAAACTGGAGAAACCTGACACTGTTTTATGGTGTCTGGTATTGGCACAGTGAGTATTCAGTGATGGTGTAGACAGACCTTCTTAACCTTCATAAGATAACCCGGTGATCCACACAGTTTTATAAAGATGGCAATAGAATTGTTGGAACTCAACTGAATATACTTTATGTTGGAAAAGAATACATTCTAACTTTCATGTGGCTTTAAGCAGAAAAATGATAGGAGTTCAGCTGTTCTGTATTTTCATAGACTTGAACTGGCAAGGAGAAAAGGTAGTCACATACTTTTTACTACTTTTGTGGTGTTGGGGATTGAACCCAAGGCCTTGCGCACACAAGGCAAGTGCTATACCACACTGAGCTACATCCTCAGCAGCCCTCACTCTTAGATATATTTTATGAGAGTTTCAACACTGAGAGTATCTAACACTAGATACTAATATATATTAGTAGATACCATATAGTTAATATATTTACAGAAAAGTTCAGAAATACAGTAATACAGCGATATGGGACAGAACAATTCTTGATAAGATGTGAAGTGAAATGACAGTTAACTAGTAAGGCATTGTTAAGCTGAAATTACAGATCCTCAGTAAACCAGCACTAGTATTAGGTTATACTTTTATAGTAATCATTTAGAATCCGCTCACTTAAAAACACCTGGTCTGTTGTAGCTAGTAAGTGGATGCTAGAGCATGGAGGGCATGACTGCAGTGAGTTCTTGTTTCACAGCAGTTAGCTTTCCACTGCCGCTGTTCATTAGCGAGAAGGATTGCCCTCCCTGTGTAGATCAGATCTCTTCACAGTGAAGTCCACAGTCTTTTCTGATCTACTGTTTCTGTTTAAATCTTTTGCTAGAAACCATACTCTCAGGATGAACAAGACACACATCTGATACTTTGATCAATTTACAAGGAAGAGAAGTGCCTGTGATTAAGGGAGGAGGAGAGAACGCTTTACCATAAATTTTTGAGATAGGAGTGGTTGTTAGAGATAATTTAACCAAGCCTCCTCATTTTCCACTGAGGAAAACTCAAGCCCAGAGAAGTTAAATGACCTGTTCAAAGAATTCAGTTAAGTGATGCAGGCCACATTCACTTAAATATCTCAGTTTCCTTCTATCAGGTTGCAGGATTATAGAATCATAGACTTGTTTTTGGGTTGCTGTTTTAGTAGGTGTTTTGGGAATATAGATAGGGTCAAGTTGAGAAGGCATTACAATTGCTATTAGAACCAGTGACTTCCCAAACTATAATTAAGCTTTTCTAAAATTACTTTTGCTATACAACACAATAACTTGAGGTTTTATTTTATAGTCCAACCAGATAAATTCTCATAAACTGATAACTCTGACCCAGGCATACCTTCCTTAAGTATCTTAAGGAAAAGTAAGAGTAATCAGTACATGATTTGTTTATTTTGCTTAGCATATATTCACTTAATATCCTGTATATTGACCAAAACAGTGCTTTATTTCTAATAAGAGATTTAGAACTAAACGAATACTGGCTGCCTTTTGAGTTTCTAATTAACGTCAGTGGCTTTCGGCTCTCATTTAATTATAATGACATTGGATAAGTAGACAGTAAGTGTTCCCATTTTATAGATGATGAAACTGAGAAGATAAGTTGGGAGCCAATATTTTAGTGCCTGTACATCTAACATCTCTTTCTTACTTGTGTACTACCACAAGTGATAACAGACTTAGGAGTTGAGAACTTGCTCTCTTTTCTAAAAACTTGCTCTGAGATTAACGGACTCATAACATCAACTATAAACCCACAAGTCAGAAAGGGCCTATGAAAGGCACACATAGGTACCATAGAGTGTAGCCACTGCAGCACATATTCTTTTCTATAGGAGGATATCCTGGGTTGTCACTCAAAGCTTGCTTACCAGTATTTAAATTATTAAAGCCATTTTTGCATAAAACAAGATGATCTTGTAAAATGCTGTCTCTAGTCTCCAAACTCTGAAGTAACTGTCAAAATTTCTGTATATATCCTTCCAGAGGTTTCCTGTAGGTTTCTTATTTCTACATGTATACACACATTTTAAAAAATCAGGTTTCATGTGTTTGGTTTTCTTTATGTAAATTGATGTGTATACTCTTTTCTGTTTGTTTTCTAACACTGTGTTTTAGAAATCTTTGTTGCCAGTCTGCTATTTTTAATTGCTCCATACTATTTCATAATTTATCCATTCCCTTATTTATAAATATTTGGCTATTCCCTTTTGTTATTGTAAGCACTGTTGTAGTGAATGTCTTTATATATTTTTTTCACATAGAATATGTGCAGAATTGTGCATTTAAAATTGTAGCTACTGTCGAATCATCTTCTAAATGAGGCACACCAGTTTACACCTATAGGAATAGTGTTTAAAGGCTCTTTTTTCCTCCTATTTTTGCCAAAACTAAATATTGCAGTTGTGGTATCAAGCCAGTGATCCTTACTGCCTAGCATTCATGCCTTTGTGCTGTCCTTTCCACACTAAATTAAGGCTGACTTGTATGTCCAGTAGAGTACGGTAAAAGGGACCCTGTGGTGGTTCTGAGTCTGTGTCATAAAAACCCTCGACTGTATTGGACTGCTTGCCCTTGAAGAAGACAGTCTCCACACCACTGAGACCTTGGAGGAACAGGTTTCCTCCAGGCGCCTGTACCAACTTGCTAGCCATGGAGTGGATCTTTCAAAGACTGTAGCTTCGTAAGAATGAGACACACCAAATCAGAAGCTGTTCTGCCAAACCACTAATGAACTCCTAATGTACGCACAGAAACCATAGGAGACAATAAATGATTTCAAGACATATTTTGGAGTTATTTGTTTATACAGCATTAGATTACTAAAGTAACAATGCTATTAATGTTTTGCTTTGTGTTTTGAGACAGAATCTATGTAGTTCAGGCTGGCCTTGAACTCACTAAGTAACTAGCCCAGGCTGGCTTCAAATTCACAGCAATCCTCCTGCCCCAGCTTCCCAAGCGCTGGGGTTATAAGCATGCGCTACCACACCAGCTATTATTGCCATTCTGAAGGGTGAAAAATAATCTAGTTTTAATTTACATTTCTTTCTTTACTTGTGAGATTGGATTACCATATTTTTTTAGCAATTTTTATTTATGAATAAATTTTATAGTGAAATCAGTATATACCAATATATTTTACATTTTAAATGTTATACATATACCTTTGCCTATTCTGTTGAGTTTTTTTTGATAATTGTTTAATATCCAACTAGTGATTCCTTTTTTTCCCATCAGCCTGTTCTTGTTTGATCATTATAATTCTTTCTGGAATTAATAATTATAACTTTTCTAGAGGTCTCTTTTGTTACAGAATTATCTCTCTTTCCTTCTGGACTCTCTCATGTTATCCATATTGGTTCTCTTTCATATTAGTGATTTTCTTTAAATGTCTCCTTCACTGTATGGTTAAAGACCAAGCTGATAGCAGGTAGCTGGCTGGCTTTTTCCACTCACTGTTTAGATTATCAGGCCCTCTTGGTCAGGAGGGGGGACTATAGAACAGACATGGATATTTGAGTTAATTCTCAGAGACAACACCACAAAAGAAGCCATTTTCTGTGCAAGATCTATGTAGAAAGATAACTTTTGACTTCTTTCATAAGCACTGAAGCCAGGCTTGGTAGGAAAAAAAAGATTGACAGGAAGAAAAAGCAGTATTTCTGGCAATAAAAAATAGTGTGTTAAATTCCTGATGTCCTTGAAATGTAATAATGAAATTCCATGTGTGATGGCAGCATGCTTATAATTTGGAGAATATTTAGGCTTAGAGAAAAGTAAATGTTTGAAAACAAAGGCATTTTTCTCATGCTGAATTCCTAGCTAGAAAGAGACTGTCATCTGAAATGTTATGTCATCCCTTGCAAATGTAAAAGACTTAAAAAAGCAAAGAGGGACTTTGATCTTCACTTAATAAATATGCAACCATCGAAGCTCTTATAGTTCTCGTAAACTTAAATTTGAAACATTAAATGCTGAACGGGAATGATGGCAGGAGAGCTTTGTAAAATGTATCATGAGGTAGTTGAATTTCAAAAAATTCATGGTTGAAATGACTATAATTTCACTTGCATTCAAATCATCTCACGGGATGAGTATTAGCACTGAATGGTCATGCAATCAAGACATGCCTCTTTGCCACTGAGGGAATATATGATATTTTTAAAATAAAATACCATTTCCTGAAAGTGCCAGGTGGCAAAGGAGTTGCCTAAAAGATACAGTGCAAACCTAAGTGCCATTTTCTTTATATCCAGATATAAGGGTGTGTGTGCCTATACTGGAGCTGTCACAGTTTCCTGTACTGCCTGAGCTCCTAGCTGAGGATCAGGGTGCTTAACTGCCTACTCTCCTGCCACTTCTCCGTAGAAAACTTGCATGGCAGTCCCTGGTTGCACACAAGAGCTGCATGAATTACTAACATGCATATTAAATAACCATGACTCCTAAAATATTTTTGCTAGAGAATAGAAAAGTTTTACATTTGACTTCTCAAACTCTACTCTCCACATTGTAGATCATGATGTTTTCTGGAAATTTTTATTTTGCTTTGTGGGAGCAAGTAGTTATTTTTTCGGTTTGAATGTAGTGTGTTTAAGCCTTATTTTCTGATAAAAGTATACTTCTCATTTCACTGACTACAGAAGGAATGGCATACAGATTACATTGTACTTCTCTTTATGAAATAATCTGTTCTGTAAACTGACTTTTATGATGGGAATACATAAAGAGAGGAAGAAAGAAATTATAAGGTGTGCATTTAATATTTCTGTTATTTTCCTGTTGTTACTGAGCCTTGCACAGAGCATGGGATCTTTCAGGCAGTTCTCCAGAGCAAAGACAGCATCACATCCAATGAAGGGTTCATTTCAAGTGCAGACCTTTGGTCTTGCAACAGGAAATTTAGAGTCAAAATCCTTGGTCTGAGGTTAGGGAATTTGGTTTATTAACAAGTCCCTAATTCTTAAATGGACAAACAATTGGGAACTACTGTTCTAACCCAGTGCTCTCCTTTTTATGATGAAACCAAAGGTCAAAGACGTTAAGACATTGACCAAGGTCATAAAACAAGCTATCAATTCCTGGGCATTGTATTTGGAAGACTACAATGGCTAACCTCATTCTCATGCTGGGGCGGGGGGGCAGTACTGGGGCTGAATCCAGTGCCTTTGCCCTGAGCTATATCCCCACGTTTTTAAAAAAGAAATTTTTTTTTGAGACAGGGTCTCACTAAGTCGCTAAGTTACCCATACTGGGCTCAAGCTTCTGAACCTCCTGCCTCAGTCCCCCAGAGTGCTGGGATTACAAGCATGCACCGTCATACCTGGCTTCGTTCTTAATTTTACCAATATTTTACCAATGTGTTTTGTTGTTGTAATTTTCCTTGAGTTATTATGGTGCTGATTGCCTTTTTTTTAATATAATGAAAAAAGAGTATCTTCAGCATTTTCCATTTTCTTTTCTAAATAGACCAAGTTTATCTCCAAAGGGAGAAGAGAAAGGGAGGGAGGAACAGTGTTCTATAATGCAATGAACAGTGTTCTTGTGCCCATTTCTTTGCACCCTTTTTCATTTTGAACTCACTGCTGTTTGTCTTTTACCCATCCACTCTGCTGAAACACAAGATGGTAAGTCCTTTAATCCAATAATCATGTCTTATTCTCTTTTGTTACCCCTCCTATACTTAGCACGGCACCCAAGAGTGACACAGTAAGAGGCAGCAAACAGTAAGAAAATAAACTACAGAATAAAATGAACACAACGTGGATTCCCTGCCTCTCCAGGGAGCTGCTATTCCTTTTACATCTAACAGTTTTCTACAAGATAAATTTAAAAATACTGTACCCACTGTGCTGTAGATTCTTACATAAACTTGTGAGATGTCATTGAAGATCTGCTTCTGAGCCTTGCTTTATTTGAGTCATTGAGTAGCAGTCTTTTCACTGTCCTTCAGTGGAACTCAATCTCTCAACTTGTACTCAGGCTCCTTTTATGATCAAATCTATCAGCATAATTCAAACTATCTCATATTCTATTTAGTTTAATAATTACTCATCTACTAATAAAATTCCTATTAATATTATTTAAATTAAAAATCTATGGTTAACATTGTTACCCTCCTATTATGTTGGTTTGAAAATTTGTTCTTCTTTTGATTTGTTTTGTTTTTTCTTCTCTTTAAAAAAAAAAAAAATCTATGGTTAAAGTCATCACTGTGATAGTTTGACAGCTGGTGGCACATGCCACATCTTTCTTAAAACTTTGTCATGGTCAATTCTGATCCATCTTTCAATTTTTCCTTTTTGAGGCCCTTTAATAGCTCAGTTGTGAATCTTCTTTCTAGTTTCATGATTTCTCTTTTAGAACTGGACATATTTTAGAGTTTATTGATCAACCCAGACATAGATGATTCCCACAACTAAATGACATACCGATGTCCCGGTGATGTCTGAGTTCCAAGTCTCCAGCCCCTGAGGTCCCGTTCCATACAGATATCTCACTCTCGTTCCCAACAATCCGGTCTTCATTACGGCAGCCTTCAGGTTAACAACTGTGCACGAGCCATCTTGATGTTCATAAGGTAGTTGATCCTGTCATTCCATAAACTACTGATAACATAACCTGTGTCAGGAACTGCCTTTACTACTGTGACTGCCTCAACGAATAAAACAGACAAAACTCCCTGTCCTAATGAAATTTATGATGTAGAAAGGGAGATGGATTTTTATTTATTTATTTATTTTTGGTGGGTACTGGGGGGGTCGACCTCAGGACCTCGCGCGCCAGCAGGTGCCCATGCCACTGAGCAATATCACCGGCCCCTTTTTCGTATGTGGGTTCCGGGAGTCGAACTTGGGCCCTCGCGCTTGCCGGGCAGGCGCTTAAGCCGCTGAGCCATCTCACCGGCCCAGGGAGATGGATTTTAAGCAAGATACACATTTAGACAGTGAATAGATATTTAGATAGGGATAAATTCCAAAGAAAAAAATAAATGACTATTATTTTTCCAAGGCACAAAAATTCAGCTGATAAACCAGCAGCCACTTACTTGTCTAGTGAACCAAGCTGTCAGTCTCTATGCAGAATCAATAGAAGTTGGTGTGGCATTTTTGTCTACACTCACCTTTATTGGTTACAAAGAAAACACACTAGTATCCAGTACCATCTCTCACTGTAAGCAAGGAATAACTTAGGTAGACTGTGGACTTGGCACAATTTCTTAAGCTAGCTGCAAGTCTCCTCCTTTCTCCCACACAAGGTACCCGCACGTCCCTGTCCCATCAGGATAAACCTAAAGCACTTTTTCTCCATCCCCATCTGATGTGTCAGTGACATTAACTGTGGCTCCACCTATTGTTAAAGGACCAACCAGTGGCCTGGTGGTGTTGGAACGAACACTGATTTGGAGGTATATTGAGAAACTCAGAGCTTATCAGTTTCTCTCCATCTCTACCTGGACCCTTGCTTGGGTCTCACTAAGGTCTTTTCAGTCTAGTGTGGCTGCTTTGTTTAATAGTTGTATAGGTTTAAGTAATTTATTTTTCTAAGACTCTCTTATTGTATGATACATGATGATAATAATTTCAATTTTTCAAGAGTGTAGTGAGGTTTAGAAATACTTTATGTAAAGCATTAGGATTATGTTGGATACAATAGGACTCTGTTAATGGTAGTGGTCATTGTGCTTGGTCTTCCCTCCCCCATAGAGAGCCAGACCTGGCCTAAAGACAACTTCTCCCAGAATTTCAGCCTTGGCTGCTCCCATTTAGATGTCCTTCTCCTCTTTCATAATTGCTTCCACTTCAACATCTCTATAAATTTGCAGTTGTTATTTTCAAAAATTTAGCAAAAAAATATGAGAAATTGAATTGTTAGCCCTACATAGTATGCTGTAAACATTTTATTAACTTGAAAGCAACTAAAATAAATTTTTTTCTTATGACTTTATCTTATTACAACATACATTTGCTATATAAAAAAAAGGTTAAAATACAGGGAAGCAAAAACTTAAAATCACCTGTAATCCTATTGCTCAGAGATAATCACTGGTTAGGTTTTGATTTGTGTCTTTTCCTAGACACACATATATCTAAAATATAGATACATGGGTTTTTGTTTGTGTTTTAAAATTTTGGTGCTTTTTTGTTTTTGTTTTTGTTTTGAGACAAGGTATCAGTATGTAGCTGGCCTCGAACTCGTGGTGATCCTCCTGCCTCATTCTCCCGAGTGTTAGGGGTACAGGCATGCGCCACACCATGCCCAGTGATACATGTTTTTATCTATTTTTTACAAAAAATAGAATTGCACTATGCATAATGTTTTGTAATTTAAATTTATTAGGGAATCATTATGAGCTGTTCATTTTTTTATGATTGCATAGTAATCAATTATACATTATAATTTGAAGCAAATCAATCTCCTACTCAATTTTTAGTGTTTTGATTAGTTTGTTGTTTTGTTTTTGCCAAGATTTTTAATAGAAAGATGTAAATGACAAGAAAAGCAAATTTTTCAAGAAAAAGAATCAGAATATTTAAAAAATGTCCGAAGATGACATAGCCATAGTCCCATGTTTTGTACTTTAGTAATGTCTCAACGATGTCACCAATTTGTTGTGACTGTCACCAAAGCACTTTATTCCTCCTCTCCTTCTGTCATTACTTGGATATTTCCCATATGCCAACTAGGAACTGAGGATATAACCCCAGCATTGAAGGAGCTGCTGTATTTCTCTGTCTAGGACTAATACTCTTAGAGTAGAAAATAAAGACATTTTTGGTTTTCTTTAAAATAAATGAATTCAGCTGGATTTGGGGCACATATATAATTAGTATAGATGTGTTCTTTATAGGTGAGTCTCAATTATTAACCAGGCTAAGCATATAGAATATCATAGAGTACTGTAAACATACCAATTCCTTGTTTCTTTTCCTTTTTATAAAAGAGTATTCTACTGCTTATTCTAACATAAATGAAATATGAAAATTAGAAAAGACTTCCAAAATCTGTGGCAGACATGCTTGGCATTGCAGGATGACAGTAATTTTGAAGGGGAAGTAAAATTAAAATAGAGCATAAAGGCTAAGTGCAGGCCTGGTGGTCCTGGAGCTGCAGCCTGTTTACATGAAAGCATAGCTGTGGAGGCTCCAATTTCTAGAACTGGCCTCTGTGAGCTGTTGGAAAGAGTATGGCAGGCTGTGATTAACTCAGCGTTGTGTAAGATAGGGGCGGGTCCTTTCTCCTGACAAGTTGCCATTGTAAGTAAAGTTTGAATTTGTCAACTGTTTGTATAAGATGTGAACAACATTCATTGTATAAAAAAGTAAGGTTTCAAAGATGTAGTTAAACCTCAGTTTACTGCAACAGATTTGATACCTGGGCAGTATTAATTAACAGAAGGTAAATGTGTAAAAATATAATTAAGAGATTGCCTCTTTCCAAACTCCGTCTCATCTGGATAAAATTCAAAGAGGCACCATTGGGAAGAAATTACACGTGCTTGGGTTCTTAAAGTTAATTAAATTGATCCAACAACCATTTAGATGAGACATCATCATCGTAAATTGAATGTATTTCACACCAGCCCAAAATCGAATCCCTAAATTTCAAGTGATTCCCTTTCCCATCATTTCTATTTCTATCAATAATGCTGCCTTATATCATGAAAACTGATCAAGTCAATCTTATTAATTCTTCATTTAAAATATTTCTATCTTAACTGGGCATAGTGGTGCATACCTATAAACCTGTAATTCCAGCACTCTGAGAGGCTGAAGCAGGAAGATTGTAAATTCATGTCCTGCCTGGAGAATTGAGCAAGATCCTGTCTCAAAATTTTAAAATTATAGATGCTATTTTGTTGTTGTTGTTGTTGTTGTTGTTGTTGTTGAGACAGGGTCTAGCTATATAATCCAGGCTGTCCTTGAATTCACAGCGATACTCCTGCCTCAGCTTACCAAGTGCTGGGTTTATAGGTGAGTGCGACCATGCTGGGCAAAATTTAAAAATTATAAAAGGGCTGGGAATGTAGCTCAGTGCAGTGGAGCCGCAGCACTATCATCCACTCATTTCAGTCTCTCAACGTGATGCAAGACCCCATGCTCTCGTCGTTGGTTTCTGTGCTCTGGTATCTCCCTCAGTATACCGACTGTACATTGAAGTCTGTGTATCACCACACCAATGGTTCAAAACATTTATTCATCAGGCCAACCTCAGCTTCACTCCCTCTTGATTCTCCAAGAGAAAACTTCTAATGCAATTTCTGGCATATAGTTGGTTTCCCCAAAGTGTTTTGTTGCAGCTGGGGATCAAACGCAGGGCCTCAGGCTTAAGTCATAAAATGCCTAGGCCCTCTGGAAGTGTTGAATGCCTGATGGACTAAGTCACTGACTGGTTTCCAAAATGTGACATTTTGGTTTTATTTTTGCCCATGCATGTGAGTCCTGAGCTTGACATTACAAATATGGTACTTTACTTTTTATGGGTTACTTTCACTTACCACTATTAAATGTACCATGGCATTGTAAAATGAATGTTGGCAGCAAAATAACTAAGAAGGTTAAAACTTTAACTACCATTCCATCTTGTGAAATAATTTGGAGTCATAATCTAGAATCATTCATATTAAATGTCTTCGAGGTGAAGATACTGATTTCCATAATTTTCACTTTAAAATCAATCTCATTTTCTACTTCCCTGTGTATACTCAATCCCTCTCTCATTCTTTTACTTTTAGGCCCAGTCAAGCTGCCAATCATCTGTGAGCTGCCCATGAGCAAGACCACCACTAAAGACGATTGTAATATTAGTGTGTTTGGCTGCTGCATAAATGTTTGTAAATCATTTGAATACATGAGCATGTGGAGTTTAGTCATTTTATATTGAAGAGAAATTTTGAATGAAGTGTAAAAGGTTTGCATTTGGAGTGGAAGTATTTTCTCCTCTTTCCCACTTCTCCATTTAGAATTTCCAAAAGTGATAATTTAACTTTATGCAACACTTAATGAGAATGTTAGAACAATTATGTAGCTCAGATAAAAATGAGATAAATGAAGTTTACCAACTGAGCAAAATCAATGGATTGATTAAAATAGTTCCTACAGTGATCCTGATGTGTCATGTCCTCTTACTGCCCCAGCTGAAAACCGATGTTATCATTCTTTATCAGAGTGAGGCTCTAATATTTGGAGCCCTAAATATTAGCTGATAGAGTTTCTATTTTTTTCTCAGTTTAATTTTTATAAGTACTCCTGAAGGATATACAGCTTGATGATCAGTGACTGAAAATGAGGGAAATGAAGTAGATCTGAATAGTTCTAGCTAATACTGGATGATTCTGGATAATTAACTCCCAAATAATTGACTGTAATATGCCTATTGCTTTGATTTCTTCTTAGAAACTCTTTTAGCTTTTCTGATTGCACACTCTATATTTTCTAATTGTAGGGTTAGTGTGTCAAGTTGTTCCTATTCCAAAGAAAAGGAAGAAATGTGGGAAGTATGTTTCAAAGTTATTTAAAATGTGTATAATTCTTTTAAGTTGTGATAGACTATTTTTGCCAACAAGTTAATTTTAACATTTCTACCCCTGTGCTGAAATGATGTTGCTACTGTAAATTGCTATTGTGGAGATTGGAACCTTGGAGAGTAATTGTATGTTCAAAGGGCTTCAAGCCAAATTCTACTTGTTTTTTAAGAGTTTTGCCTCCAGCCAGTGTGATAGTACTAAACGTTATTCCTTCTTAAGTACAAGACAGCATCTGTAGCCACTAAACCGGTTATTCCCGCTGAAGTGGACTCGGTGCAAAACAGGTAAGTAATAGATGAAAGAAGCAGGGACTTCTTTGGGATGCCTGATGTGGGAATTATCTTTAAAATCTTTTAAGGATTATTTTTACAACAGGGAGCACTGTCTTCTGAAGAAGCTCTTTTCTAGCTTATTTTAGTATTATCAAGGCTATTACTTGAATTTAAAAATATCAAAATAGTGTATGGCCACTGTTCATTTGACTCAGTTTGCACCAAAAAAGGAAGAACAAGGTGGAGTGGATCTGGGATTCCTCCACAAAGTCTGTATTACTCACATTTGGGTATTTTGGCTGTTAACTACATAATAGCTGACCACAGGTACCTAAACTGTCAACCTGATACTTCTCAGTGCACTAGAAGTGAATGCATCTTATTTTATGCAATTCAGTGACATTCTATGGTGGTATTCACATTTGTAAGATTTTAAAAACATTTTAAAAGTTAAAAGAAATTTTTGCATTTCAGTTTTGGAGGCCTTAACACAAAGTCAAAACAACACATAGACCACAAGTCGAGGATAGACGTTTTAGTTATTGTGAGAAGGAAATGTGGCTTTACCTTTGTTCTCTTTTTGCAATGTTCACAACATCTTAAGAACAGAGCTTATAATTAAATAAAATGAGGCTTGGAGGTTTTAAAAATTCAGATTATGAATGGGTTTTATTAACTTTTCTCCAAAGCATAATATATTACTAAGTTTCTCTTCCAATATCTAAATAGCTAATAGCTTTGTTGAACTGTGTTCTCTTCCCCAAAAAGGAAATTATAATTAACTTAAGCACCTGATTCAACCTTTAAGCAATTTAAAGACTGGAGGTTGTAATACAGTTGGTCTTAGTTTTTCTAACGTCCTTTGTTAGCCTCATAAAAACTTCTATGGATACGAATCTAAATAGATTTCAGTTCTGTTCTATTTTCACATTCCTGCTTGTCCTGAGGGAGTAGTATAGTTTGGTTATTGTCGGTCTGGCATGCAGCTGGAAAAAGAATGTGGAGTTTATGGGAGTAGGGGCCTCTCTGCTTATTGGTGCTGCCAGAAATGTGTATCTCACAACTCCTATCTTTTGTACAAGACTTGCTTTATAAATGGAGCCATGTACATTGGTGATTATAAAGTGAGTTAATTGAAGCTGGATTTCATTATGTATAATTTATTTTGTCAAAGGGAGGACAGAAAGATTACCCGTGTTGGGCCAGTGAGATGGCTCAGCGGCATAAGCGCCTGCCTGGCAAGCGCGAGGGCCCGAGTTCGACTCCCGGATCCCACATACGAAAAAAGAGCCGGTGATATCGCTCAGTGGCACGGGCGCCTGCTGGCGCGCGAGGTCCTGAGGTTGACCCCCAGTACCCACAAAAAAAAAAAAAAAAAAAAGATTACCCGTGTTGCAGAATATCTTCTCCCCTCTCTCTCCTCCTCCCATTCTTTTCAAATGGCCTGACTTCTGTCTTTGGAGAGTTACTTGTTTGGATACGCAGTGTATTTTGAGTCCTCTTAACATGTCTATTAGATAGCTTCCTTATCATGTCAAAGAGCAGACACTGGAACCCTGGCTCCAGTTGTACATGGGATATGTGAATTTTGAAAGGGATAAGTGACAGATTTTAGGTGGCATAGCTGGTAAATGTACCTACATCAAATTCCTTGCTTCTTTTTCTAAAAGTCTCTCAATTCACTCATGGCATTGCTTCCTTTCCTACTCAGCCTGGACTCTGAGCTGAACTGTTTCAGCTTCTGCCTTACTCTGCCAATCTCCATCCCTCAGCTGGTTCATTCTGCCCTCCACTACCTGCTATTTTTCTTGCTGCTGGTGAAAATCATGCAGTCAAGCAGATTGTCCTGCTTTTCAGCCTCTTTCTACTTTGGATGCTTTTCCTGGGCTGCATCTACCTTCATGGCTTCACCTATAAGACATTGGCCGGCATGCTACGAAATTTTACCTGCAGCCTGGGCCTCTGTCATGAGTTCCAGATTCATCCCCTCCCATGTAGTAGAAATAGGCAGTTAAATATCCCAGATGGTATTACCTTCTTTCCCAAATCTGTGTCTCTTACAGTCAAGGCCCTAAGATCCTTGGAGACAACAAAAAAGCCAAGACCACGGTGTCCTTTGCTCTTTCTCACATCCGGATCTAATTGGAGCTTAGTGTACTGAAAGCTTCGTGTTGGCATTGTTACGCTCTCATCAGTAACTTCATGATTGCAGTCATTGTGTGCAGAGGTCAGGGTTTCAGGACGGGACATGTTCATTCATTAGGCATCGTTAATGATGCCAGCTCTGGGCCTCGGTTATGAAGTTATTTAGATAAATAATGTCTGGGTGTGCAGTTTTCCTTACATACACTGGGATATTTTTTAAATTTCTGGAAAAACCAGTCTCCCTGGAATATGTACTCTCTTAAGCTTGTGCATTGCTCTCCTATCCCTCCCACCATGTGAGTAATTTGTATTTAAAGCATTATCCTGAATACCTTGGCAAGGGGCCCACTAAAAGACTACTGACTTTCTTTAGGATTGCTGTAAAATAAAAGTATATTGAATAGGAAAAAAATGTCATGTACTTCAGCCAGGAAAGAGCTAAAAGATTAGGTGCGATTAAATCTGCTTGCAGCTGATTTAAAGAGGCTTCAAGTTGTGGGGCAAGTTCTGTGGGATGACTGGGCCCTCACTACCACGTTTGCTGAGTCTTATGCACTGATCTGAGCTCACTTCCCAGAGCTTTTGAGTATGCCTCACCCTTACCTCTACAATTACCATGTCTTGCCATTCTCTCTAAAACAGAACAAAATGATGATTTGGGTTTTAATTCTTCAGTAAAGTTTGTCACAAAATAAGAGCATACCTGTTGCTGTTTGGCTTTTCTTCAGGGACATGTTAAGGTGGAAAAAGCAGTGAGCCAGGAGACAGCTTAGGTTCCGATGAGTTGTGAGCTCAGCTTCAGTTTCCTGTTCTGTGTTGTATTTCATGTCAAAGTCACCTCAGATTTCTAACAGAACACTCAGGAAATTCATGGCTTAGTGGTAAAGATGTTTTCACAACACAGAAGGTCAACACTTTAGGACCTCAGTTACTTTAATTCTAAAATAATTCCTATGTCTTTATTTTTTTAAATAAATTATTCTTAAATTCCAAGTATTTGTATTATTTGTTGGATTTGGAAAATTAATTTAAAAGCCATGATTATAGTATCATATAAAGACTATGCATTAATAGCAGCAAGAACCATTAGAAATAATGGTGTTTTTAAAACTGGAGTATTGCATTGAGTGTCCATGAACTGTAACGAGGAGAATGGGAATTGCAAGGGTCAGAGGATGGAAGGAACTTTCAGTGAGATGGAGAACACAACAACACTTGTTGTTGTTGTTATTGTTGTTTTTGAGACAAGGTCTCACTATGTAGTTCAGGCTGTCCTTGAATTCACTATGCTGCCTAGACTGGCCTCAGTCAAGGCAATCTACCTGCCTCAGCCTCCTGTGTACTTGGATTACAGACATGTGCCACCTTACCTAGCTGAGTTTGGGTGGATTTGAATTGAGTCAGAACATGTCACACTGTTGCTAGAAATTCAGGGGCTCCCTTTCTACTAACTGTAAGAGGAAAGTCCTTTCCCACAGCCCACTAGACTTTCTACCAGCTGGCCCTGCTGCCTACCAGTACTCACCTCCTACCACCATCTCTTCTACTCCAATTACTTCACCTTTGCCTCTGTGATGCACCAATGCACTCCTGCCTCAGCTTGCCTCAGGACTTTTGCATGGGCTATTCCTTCATCCTGGAATTCTTTCCCCCATGCCTCATTGCCCCACTTTCTTCAAGTTTCTACTCAAGTGCCAGCTTAACACAGGGGATTTTCCTGATCCTCCTGAATAAAAGAACACACCATACACCACATGGATCCAGCACCCACTCTCCCTTATTGTCACCTGATACCTGTTTATTATTTGTCTATACACCTCCCTCCATGTAAGCTTTAGGAGATGGGCACATGCTTATTACTGTATGCACAGCACCTGCAATAAGTTCATGGTAGGTGCTAAATAAAGAGTTACTGAATGAACAAAGAATCCATTTGGGACAAGCTGCATTAGGTTACTTCAGTTACATCTAAGAGGAGCTACAGACAAGGTGGGAATCAAGAGCTGGGGCATAAGAGTGGATGACATCATGCAGTGAGCAATGAGGGAAGGGAAAAGCCAGAGGCGTCCTAAGGAACTGCAACCTTAACCTCAAGGTAAAGACAATGGATTCATGAAGGAGACTTAGAATAAATAACAGGACATTGAAAAACAAAACTAGGGGGAGAGGTATCCTGAAAGTGAACTACAGAGAGGTTCCAATGAGAGACAGAGTCTGATAAGTTCTGCTGAAATTGGTTCCCAAAAGTAGTGTCCCTTGAATATTGGAGGGAGAAGCTAGACCACAGGGAGTTTGAAAACTGAATCACGGATGAGATGAGGACAGGAGAGGTGGAACTGAAAGAATGGAGTTAGTTGAGGCAGTGGCAGAAGTATGATGAGAGGATGTAAGAATGATAGATTAAATGTGTTGATGGAATGAAATCTGTGAGGAGGGAGTACAGTTGAGGAACTGACCATAGTCCGTGGGAAAGCGAGTTCTTCTATTGCTGAAAAGTGAAGGAAAGTAGTAGACACAGATGTAGGAGAAACTGGTGAGATTTGAGCAGTGAAAACAGCAAAGGAGAACTTCCTGCCTGCAGCCTCCTCAGCCTCCTCCTCCTTTTATTTTTTAGTAAAATAAGAAGTACAGGAAAGTGATGGATGAGCTTCCAAAGGAAAGGTCGAGTTTAAAGTAGCTCTGGGGAACAAGACCACATGCTACCCAGGGGGACCTGCCTAGGTCGTCCAGAGGTGTGGAGGTCAGCCACGAAAAGAGACCATGACTCCTGCAGCAACACTAGTGTTTTGTGTTGTTTGCCAGGTGCAAAGTGCGTCTGAATCAGCTGGGAATCTGGTTCATGTGCAGATGCTGATTGAGTGCACCTGGGGAAAGGTGAGGTTCTGCATTCCCTGCAAGTCCCCAGGAGAAGATGATAGATAATGTTGACCTTTGTAGAGATGTTTGTACCCGTTTCTCTAGCACCACTCAGCTGGCATGCATGAGCAGAGCTCACGAAGACTTGGAGCCAATGCTGGTGTTTTGTCAGGCAGACCTCAATAGACGGAAAATGAGGAAAGGGAAGTTGAGAAGGTTAAAAAGAGGAGTGGAATCAAGGAACTTTCAGTTTGAGGATGATGAAGAAGTGTTTGGAGAATGCCCCTGATGAGTTGAAAGCAAAGAAATCACAGAACTGAAGGTAGATCCAAATTGTCACAGCTGCTTGGCAAGGCAGGTCAGAAGCAACTGATGCAATTTGTAGGGACTGTAATCCAGCTACCTAATATTGGCATAAACATAATATTGAAGGAAAAATGCTATCCACAATAGGTTTATGCTCTTCCTAAACACACAAAATTAGATTCAGTGTATTAAACTTCTTTTTTAAAATTAGATTTCTCCTGTTATCTTTGCTGTAGGTTTCATGTTTCTACTAGCGATTTTACTTTGGCATTAGCATTTGTACAGCCATACACTGCATTTTTTGGGAGAAATATATGGACTTTACAGAATTTACTCATTTGTTGTCAGGAAAAACTGATCCCATCGTCGTCAGTGAAACAGCGGCATTCTGTTGCCAGATGGTGTCTGAGAAGGTAGATTCTTGCTGAGTAGATTCTTGATGCTCATCACTGAAAAAAACCTCCAAGACACATCTGTGAGAGGCATCAGCAGATTTATTAGGCAGAGTTAGAAAGTGAGGGGAAATAGGAAAAGGATTCCAGCTTGAGTAATGGGAGGAGGCTCACTCTGATGCAGGCTGGTTCACAAAAGCACTAAGTCAACTTTTATGAATTAGCTGATGTGGGGCAGTCTGGTTGATCATTAGCTCAGTCCTGGTTTCATAGCTCTGGAAGAATCCTTATGGTTTGTGGGACAATCTGCTTCCCTTGCGATGACTGCTCTTGCTTGTGTATGGGAGGCAGCCTCAGTTCCTGTCATGGGGTGGTTGCTCTTGCTTGGGGGAGGTGATGTCATCATGGGGTGATATGCAGGCTCTGCTTTTCCTGGCATGGAGGTGACTACAGGTTTAGGACAATGGCTGAAGATTCTCTTCAAGGGGTCTGGAACTTGGTGTTATATAAGTTGCCCCTATAAACCCTGAAAATTCCTTTAAGTACTCTTATCTTGGTGTCCTCCTCAGGCTTAAAGGGGGATGAAATAGCAAGGGTAAACTTAGGGCCGATAAACCCCATAACACGGCCACTCCTTAGGCAGTTAACATGTCTATGTGCAGAGCTGGACAGGGATCCAACCCAAAATTTAAAGGTTATAAATGAGAGAAAAGAAATATAGTTTGTCTCCTTTCTACCTCTGTTTATTGCGTCTACCTCAATTCCATTATTTTACAGTTTTTCTTTTGAGTAGGGCATCATTCATATTCCTAGAAACATAACTTCTGCAGAAGATTAAAGTGTGTGGCTTGGGCCAGTGAGATGGCTCAGCAGCATAAGCGCCTGCCTGGCAAGCGCAAGGTCCTGAGTTCGACTCCTGGTACCCACATATGAAAAAAGGGCCGGTGATATCGCTCAGCGGCCCGGACGCCTGCTGGCGCGTGAGGTCCTGAGGCCGACCCCCGGTATCCACAAAAAAATAAAATAAAATGTGTGGCAAACCCATGGTCTAAGTATTATACTCATCTAATTCTGTGCTTGTGCAAGATTCGTTTATATTTGGAGAGACCATTAAGAATCTTTAGGAAGTGGTTCTGCATTATGGGGAATACAGAGAGACAGAAGGTACCATCCCTTTGCTTGCTCTGTTCAGATACCACGATACACGTGTAAAGTTTTAGGATACCAGGCAACAAGTTCATTCAGTGCCAGAATGGATGAAATGAAGAGTTCCACCTCAAGGCATTTTAAAAGAAAGGTAAATACAACTAACTAAAAAAGAAGTTACCAATGTTTTTAACTTTTGGATTAATTAAAGGTATAATTTTCAATAAGTGTTAATACTAAAACCCTTGAGTACTATGTTTTTCTTTAAAACCTGAAATCAGTATTAACATTTGTTAACTACCAACCATCAGTAAAACAATTACCGCTTAAAGGAATATAATATAAAATATTTTAGCTATGTCAAAAGGCATAAAATTAGATAATAAATACAAAATAATTCTTTTGTATTTACCAGCCTTCAGCCTAGCAGATACTCAGTAAATGTTTGTTGAATGAATAAACGATTCTCTTTTATTATTAAATAATAATTGTCTCCATTTTTATACTGTCCTTGGCACGAAGGACAACGCTCTAAATTTATCGTCTTTTCTATGTTGACAAAAACGACAATGGTTATATAGTGTTTGTAAGTACTAGGCAGCTGGTTAACTTCTTCAAGGCTTACCTCTTCTCCTTGTTTGTAACTCTGTTTAAGCATGAACCCTGCCCTTAGCTCTCTTTGCGCTCACTGAATATTGAGCCTAATTGATATTACAACACATTGTTGAAGTATACCACTACAACTCCAAACTGAAAAGAGTGGAAAATCTTTTATGCCATGGCTTTTAATGAACACATAATATCCTCTATTACTACATCCTGTGTTTAATGTTTGTATTAAAAATGGAGACTTGCTTAAAGTCCTGGTTTTCTAATTAAAGTAAGAATTAGTCCAAATCTTATATTACAAAATAATTGAGTACAGATTTTTCTTTGAAAAAACTAACTTGGTTTCAATTTTAAGAGCTATCCTGTGGCTCTCAAGGATTCATCTCTATAAAGTCCCAGAAGTTATTCATACATTGCCATGAGCATTTGTTTCCTACTGCTTCTCATTCACTATTTATTGTGGGGTTCAGGGCCATCTGCATTGGAATTGTCTGTGGTGCTTTTTCTGTATTGCCATCAGCAGGGAGGGTGGCAGCTGAACGCCCACATTTTTCAGTTTTCCATAGACTACTTAGGAAGCTAAATCGAAATAAATTGACATTGCTTTTGTATTACTCTGGTCTTGTTTAACTTCCAGTTCTTAAATCACCTTTTTCTGTTCTTATTGTTTCACTAATCCTTTCCATATTCTGCCTCTGCTCCCAACTCGGCACTTCTCCAGCAGGTCTCTCCGTTGTGGCCTCATGCTCCACCTGCCAATGCTTAAACTTTGAAGCAGCCACTCTTGCAGGATTTTGTGCTCTCCTCACTTTAGTCTCGGGAGCACACCAAAGACGTCGAGAAGCATCTTTTTGGTATGTGAAGTGGTCTAGGTCCGGGCAGTTCACGGGTGGATGTGCTTGGATAATAAACACACTACTTCTTTTCCAGAAATTTTGTTACAATTTTATATGCTAATGCCCAGGGAAGGAACCATTCCATTGACAACATTTTGAGACCTGGACTCAGATTTTGGAGAGGAATAGCTTTGCTGAGACAATTCATATACCATACAACTCACGCATTTGAAGTACAGAGTCTTCATAGAGAATTGTGCACCCTTCACCACAATCAACTTTATTTATTTACTTATTTATGTTTTTTTGAGACAGGTTCTCACCATGTAGTTCAGACTAGCCTTGAACTCATTATATAGCCCAGGCTGTCCTCGAACTCATGGCAATCCTCCTGCCTCAGCCTCCTGAGTGCTGGGATTACAGGCATGTGCCACCACACCTGGCTCACAATCAGCTTTAGAATATTTCATCACCTTAGGAAAAAACCACACATCCTTAAGCATCGCTCCTCAATCCTGTGTCCTCCTCCTCCCAGCCTTAATCACTATACACTACTATATTTGTTCTGAAAATTTCACATGAATATAAACATATAATGTGATTTTCTGTAATTGGCTTCTTAGTAAAATGGTTTCAGTATATATTTATATGTATAATATACTCGTATTAGTACTTCATTCCTTGTATAGGTGATATTCCATTGGATATTTTTTTCATCAGTTGCTGAACATCTGGGTTGTTTCTACTTTTTATACACTATGAATAATGCTGCTATGAACATCCATGTACAATCTTTAGTGTGGACATGTTTTTAATTCTTTTGGGTGCATACTTAGGAGTGGATTGCTGAGTCAAATGGTAAATATATATAAATATAAATTTTGAAGAAATGTCATTGCTTTCTAAAGTGACTTACGATTTTCCTCCTAGCAGTATGAGTGTTCTGATTTCTCCACATCCTGACTAACATTTGTCAGCCCTTTGATCACAGCCATCCATCCTACAGAGTGAGAAGTGATTTCCCATTATGGTTTTGATTTAACTTACCTGAATACTAATGATATTGAACATATTTTCATGTGTGAATTGACCATTCGTATATATACTTCCAGAAAGGTCAGTTCAGATCCTTTGCTCATTTTAAAATCAGGTTATCTTTTTGTTGGGAAACACAAGAGCTCTTTATATATTCTAGAAACAACTCCACTACCAGATATATAATTTACAAATATTTTCTCCAATTCCACAGGTCATCTTTTCACTATCTATCTTGATGGTACCCTTTTTTAGCAAAAAAGTTCTTAATTTTGATGACATGCGGTTTTATCTATTTTGTTGTTTATGCTTTTCATGCTATATTTAAGAATTCATTGCCAAATTCAAGGTCACAAAATTATGCTCTTAGGTTTTTCTGAGTTCTACAGTTTTGATTCTTCCATTTAGGTCTCTGACTTTTTAAAGTGAATTTTTGTATATGGTATGAAGTAAGGGTCCAATGTCAGCATTTTGCGTGTCGCTACCCAGTTGTTCCAACAACATTTGTTGAGATGACTGTTCTCTTCCTATTGAACAAGTTGGGCACCATTATTGGAAATCAATTGACTCTATATAAATGAGTTTATTTATTTTTTATTTTTATTTTATTTTTTGTGGGTACCGGGGGTCAGCCTCAGGACCTCGCGTGCCAGCAGGCGCCCGTGCCGCTGAGCGATATCACCGGCCCTTTTTTCGTATGTGGGATCCGGGAGTCGAATTTGGGCCCTCGCGCTTGCCGGGCGGGCGCTTATGCCGCTGAGCCATCTCACCGGCCCTAAATGAGTTTATTTCTGGAATCACAACTGTATTCCATGCATCCATATGACTATCCTTTTGCCAGATCCATAGTCTTGATTACTGTGGCTTTGTATAAAATTTTGAAATGGGAAGAGTGGATGCTCCAACTTTTTTCTTTCAAGATTGTTTTGGTTAGTATGGGTCCCTTGAGTTTCGTATGAGTATTAGGATCATCTTAATTTCTACAAAGAAGCCCATTGGCATTCTGCAGAAGATTGTGTTGAATTTGTTAATCCATTTGGGGAGTATTACCATCCTAATGATATTGTCTTCTAATCCATGAACATGGGAAGTCTTTCCATTTCTTTAGATTTTAATTTCTTTGAATAGTTTTTATAGTCTTCAGAGTAGGTTTTGCACTTCTTTTGTTATTTATATTTCTAAGTATTTTATTGTTTTTAATGCTGTTGTAAGTGGAATTGTTTTCTTAATTTCATCTTGGATCATTCATTTATAGTTTTTACTGTTTAGGCTTGGATAGGGGAAATCTCAACTGTTGCAGAGAAAATTTGGCAGGTGGTTTGTTGCCAGCATTTCCAAAAAATGCATTTCTTCAGATTCTATGTGTGTGTGTGTGTATTCTGTGTTGTGTGTGTGTGTGTGTATATATATATATATATATATATATATATATATATATCCCAGAATATATATATCCCAGAACCATATAGAAGGGTCTTAGAAATCAGAGAGCACCTTGAAAGTTTAAATCCTACCAATAAAGCCTTTCATCTCTTTTGGAATTTGTAATCATGAATGTAAGTAATGTTTAGATCCTTCTTAAAATATGATAAGATATAGAATTTATGCGACAGGCATCAAAAGTTCAAGCTAATAGTTTTATAATTAATTTAGCCTAGAATAGATGTTAGCAGTTAGTCATATTTGTTGTAAAATGCATCTAAGTGCCAGTAAAAATGTTTTTTGAAAGTAACATTTAAATTCAACCAGTAAAATACTACATTGGTAAAATTTTTTCAACCAAAAAAATGAAGATTTTAACATACGGAGGTTTTCTTTTTAATTTAATTTTTTTATTTTAAAGAGAAAAAACAATAAAAACAATGATACAGAATTTCAAAATAAGATAACAGGAGATTAACAATGGTTAATATATCGTGTATTGTTATCTTCAATGTAGTTGCTCAGATTAAAAGATATAGGCATGAAAAATTGATCAAACAATATAAGCACAAACCATTCTTTTCTATGAATAGAAATTAGTAATATAATTATCTTAGCTATCTTGTGTACATATGTATATATTTTTTTCCTTTTCCCTTTCTTCTTTTCTCCTTTCCCCCATCCCAGTTGTTCTTTCCTTTTGAGCAGTTTTTTCCCATTTCACAATATCTATTGTACATTTTGGATCTTATTTACTCTTTCAATTTCTTACACTAGGGAGACAATATGATGTTTACACATGCGAATCTGATTTATTTCACCAATGAGTATGGTCTCAAGTTGCATCCATTTACCTATAAGAGCTTTGAGTTTATCCTTCTTTATAGCTGCGTACTACTCCATTATATAAAAATACCACATAGTTTTTTATCCATTCCTCTGTTTATGGGCATTTGGGTTGTTTCCGAGACTTAGCTATTATAAATTGTGCTGCTATAAACATGGGTGCACATATATCACTGTGGTATGATGTTTTTAATTCTGCTGGGTTGAATGGGATCTCTAATCCTAGTTTCTTGAGGAATCTCAACACCGATTTCCATAGTAGTTGCACCAGTCTACACTTCCACCAACAGTAGAAAAGGGTTCCTTTTTCCCCCCGCCCCCCCCAGCATTTCTTATTGGTTGATTTCTTGATGACAGCCATTCTTACTGGTGTGAAATGGAATCTCAGTGTTGTTTTAATTTGCATCTCTTGGATGACCAATGATGTTCAACATTTTTTCATATATTTATTTGCCATTTGTATTTTTTCATCTGAGAAGTGTGTATTCATCTCGGAAGCCCGTTTTTGCATTGAGTCTTTGGATTTGGGGGCCTCATTTTTTCAATTCATTTATCTTCTAGATAGAACTCCTTTGTCTGAGGGACAGTTGGCTAAAATTTTTTCCCACCCTGTAGGTTGTCTTTTCACTCTGTTGATGATTTCTTTTGATGTGCAAAACTTTTTAATAAGATGAGATTCCAGTTGTTGTTTCTTTGAAATACTTCCCATGTAGTTTGGATTTTGTTCACAAACTCTCTGCCTATCCCTATGTCTTCAAGATTTCTACCTACTTTCTCTTCCAGTAGATTGAGTGTTTCTGTTTTAATATTTAGATCTTTGATCCATTTCGAGTTTAGTTTAGTGCAAGGTGACAGACATGGGTCTAGTTTTAGTCTTCGGTATGTGGAAAGCCAGTTTTTCCAGCAACATTTATTAAAGAGGCTATCTTTCTTCCAGTGAACATGTTTAGCCCCTTTCTCAAAGATAAGGTGGCTGAGTGTGTTTGGAGTTGTGTTTGCATCTTCTAATCTGTTCCACTGATCTTCAGGTGTGTTTTTTTGACAGTACTATGCTGATTTTATCACCATAGCTTTGTAGTATAATTTCAAGTCAGGGATTGTGATGCCTCCTGCCTTGCCTTTGTTGTCCAGAATTGCCTTTGCTATTCTAGGTTTCTTCTGTTTCCAAATGAATTTTAGGAATGTTTTCTCTAGATCTGTGAGGTATGCTCATGGTATTTTGATTGGGATTGCTTTAAATCTGTATAGCAGTTTTGGGAGTATAGCCATTTTCACAATGTTTGTTCTTCCTATCAATGATCAAGGGATATCTTTCCATTTTCTGATATCCTCTTTGATCTCCTTTTTCAGTGTACTGTAATTTTCAATGTATAGATCTTTTACTTCCTTTGTTAGATTGATTCCTAAGTATTTCATTTTTTTGGATGCTATTGTGAAGGGTGTGATTTCCCTAATTTCTCTCTCAGTGAGTTTGTTGTTTGTGTACAGGAATGCTATTGATTTTTGAGTATTGACTTTGTATCCAGCTATGCTACTGAATTTGCCTATTAAATCTAGAAGTCTTTTGGTGGAATTTTTGGAATCTTCTATGTAGAGTGTCATGTCATCTGCGAATAATTATAATTTAACTTCTTCCTTTCCTATCCTTCAAATGAAGGTTTTCTAATTGTTTTATATCAATATAATGGGATGAGTAGGATATTTAAAATTGGAGAAATGGGATGTAAAGGAGCGATTAGATGACTAATAATACAATAATTCTAAAGTTAGGAAGGTAGGGTTTAAAACAGGAGCATGGTCTGGGGGATCGGACATACCTATATTGGAATACTAGTCTGTGTGTATTATCTGAGTGATAGCAGATCTATCTGATGCTTCTCTGAATCTGTTTCATTACTTTATATGGTCTTAACAGCTAAGCCACTTTATAAAATACATATCAAAGTACATACATAATTCAAGTGTAAATGGGTTTTTTTCCTAAAGGAAGAGTATAGTACTTATAATACCATTTTTGCATAAGCTTTACCTGTGTCTTTCAGGTCCGACCTCAAAGATTTGTCTGATCTGAAGGAACACTACAGATCATATTCTGGGGCCACCTTAGAGTATTTAAACAGAACGGATTCAAGAGATCCACCCATGTGAACTACACACACAGCAGACCTCAATTGAAATCCACAGTCAGGTGAAGTTTATCTCCACTGTTCTTTGTGCCTTCTTCCCCTTTAACTCATTCCTCTCTTCTGAAACACCAGTCAGCCTGACAAAACCAACTTGCTAGAAATAGAATATAAAGTGAAGTCAAATAAGGTAAAATGAAATCAACAAGTTACTTATTGCAGAAATATTTGCAATTTTTCTGTCCTCTCTAGATATGAGATGAAAGGCACTGTTTTTGTTTAACGGTTTTTAGAATTTTTGTCCTGCATAGCAGTGAGAAGGTATGGAATTTAATTTTGATTAAAGGATTTTTTTTTCCTTTAATGCTTCTGATTTTTTAAAAAATGTTTGCCTGATGACTGATTCCATTACACTTCTTTGTTGCAACTCAAAATTATCAACTTTCTTGGACGAGTAAAGCCTCAGCTTTGGGGTTTTCATGCTTTCTTGGCTTTAGCTCTGACTTTTTTTTTTTAATTCTTGACTGTCCTATGGTTTGAATTTATTAGCAAGTGATTTTATGACTTAAGTGGATGACAATTTAACGTAAAAAAGCTGTCATAGGATAGAACCAGAGAGCAACAGAAAAGAAAACAAATGAATTTAAGTATTCATCCAGGCTATGTAGAAACCTCAAAGGGATCAAGAAAATCTAGCTATCTCTTCTTGGGAGAAGTGAGGAGAATAGTCAGCTCATGCAAGGCCCAAGTACCCCAACTCTAGGGCAGCTCTTTTGTTGGGACTTGACATTCAGCTCTTTTGCAGTGGAAAGAAATTGGATGATTGAGATTGGGGGAAATGATAGTTTCCTAAAAGCATAACTTTTCCCCCATGACCTCTCAAGGGGTCACTCTGATAAAAGGCAAGATACCAAATAATTTTTTTAAACAGCCAAAGGCATTTCTGACATTTCTAAAACCAAGCACAAATGGATCTATTTACATGTCTTTCTCACTCCCCTTATTGTTAAACTAGAATATTTGATTTTTTGAGTTCTACTTGTAAACAAGGGATGTTCTCATTCAGCACTACTAAAAGAAGGCTGGCTGTATTCCTTCTTCCAGAAGCCAACAGAGTGGGTAAAGTATGAAATGTTTGATATCAAGTTACAGAAAAGTTTCTAAAATAAATTGTGAAGGGGTGAATGCCACTCACTGGTCATATTTATCAATTTATTACTCTACTGTTTGAATAATGGAAAGAGAAAAATCATAAAAATATTTAGCTAGAAGTAAAAATCAGATCCAAACCCCTTTTGTTTTATAAATCAAGAAACTAGAAACTTAGAGAAATTATACTCTGTATTAATAAAACCTAATAAAACCTATAAAGTAGAGGCTGAGGAATTAAAAACAGCTGCACAAAATTTCATTTTGTTTGTAATTGGACAATTGAAAAAAACAAGGAAAATGTAAAAAAGGGAAGGTGGGAGAGGGCTTAATTTAAAAGAATTACGCAGTATGACATTCCTGAGGGAAATTCATGACCAAGGTAATGGCAAAACACTTCAAGCTTTTACTACTGTGTTATCAGATGTCTGTAATCAAGTGAAACCATGCTTATGTGGTTGTCAGGGGCCCTCTGGGAAGGGTCAGCTCAGCTATTGCCAAGATTACTTCACCACCAGTGATATAATAAAGAAGTATTCAAGAAAACAGATTTACAATGACAGCCCATAAATGGTGCTTGCTTGGACTGAATATTAGAATCACTTGGAATTTTTAGTATTTTGAACCCTTATCACCAATCATTATATTATATTATATTATTATATCATCATATTATTCCTCACTAGGTTATTCATCAGGAGGAATATTCTTATTTTTACAGGTATGAATTTTAAAGGACAAAATGGAAACAGATAATCAATAGAATATATCTTGTTAGGCTTTCAAAGACTTCATTCATTGTTTAGTGGGAGGTCCCATAATCTTCATAAGAAGAAAATTTTAAGGATGGTATCATGAAGTAGCCATGAGTTGTTAGAGGGAGGAAACAATAATCCTGACCCACATTATCATCCTCTTTTTCTTTCTTTCTTTTTTTCTTTTTTTGGTAGTGAAAAGAAAGAATATATTGCAGTAAGCAAGCTACTTTGAGATTTGTCTCTGATCTTATTTTAAGAACAAAATAATAGTAAGAATGTTACAGCAACAAAATAAGAAACTCCATATGTAATCATGATACCTCACTGCTTAAAAATTCTTCAATGGCAGCATTCTGGGAGGATGAGGCAGGATTGTAAGTTTGAGCTCAGCCTGGGCAATGTAATGACTTAGTGAAAACTTGCCTCAAAAAATAAAATGAGCTGGGGATATAGCTCAGTATAAATGTCCTGGGTTCAATCCCTTATACCACCACCAAAAACAACCAAACCATACCATACCACCTTCAGTGATTTGTCATTGTTTTTTTGGAGGGGGGGAAGGAGAGGAGGGGGATAGAGAAAATCCCTAATATGACCCAATTACCTTACTTGATCTGGCTTTGGTCTTCTGTTCTTCAGTTGTAGTAGTCTTCTCTTCAACTATGCCAATTTCCATCCTGTCTCTTGTTTTCATACATGCTATGTGTCAGTTTTTAAATATTTACTCATATTCCATCCTCAGACCTCCAAATAATTTTCTTTGGAAAGCCTCCTTTAACCCTCTACCTTATTTTCTCCCTGTGTTACTCAGTTTTGTCACTGTAACAAAATACCAGAGGAATAACTACGCAAGGAAAGATCTATATCAGTTCATGGTTTCAGAGGTTTAGTCCATGGTCAGCTGGTTCCATTGCTTTTAAACCACGGTAAGGCAGAAATATCATGGTGAAAGGACATGGCAGAGGAAAGTTGCTCACTTTATGGTAGCCAGGAAGCAGAAAGAGAGCCAGGGAAGATGGGCCACAGACAAGATTGTCCTTAAGAGCATACCCCTGTGACCACTCCCTTTAACTAGGTCCTACCTCCTAAGATTTCATAATTTCCTGATAATGGCATCAAATTATGATGCCATCAATTGATTAGCCCACCAATGAAGTGTGATTAATCCAATCACCTTCCAAAAGCCCACTTCTGAATATTGCCTAATTGGAGATGAAGCCCTCAACACGTGAGCCCTTGAGGACCTTCCAGATCCAAACAATAATATCCTCACTAATGGCAATTCTTTAACTAGTTAATGTTCTGTCTTTCTCCCACATGCTTCAGAGAGGTATGTTCCATCTCTTCAGTTTACCCTCTGTCAGTAGCATCTGCTGCTCCATCTGACACAGATGTTTAATAAACATTTGTGGAGTAAGTTAAATGACACAACAATGGTTAAAAGAACTTTATTTTACATAACTGAAACTGCCACAATGCGGATAATGGTGACAGTTGTGCTATGCTACTGGCCTTTAGCCTGTAGAGCCCAGAAGTTCTGGAAAGCATCTCCCTGTGCATGGGGCAGGTGTTTAAAGAAGTATCTATTGCAAAAATTCATGGTGCCCCTGAATGAACCTGTTCAGAGTGAGATTGAGAAACACTATTTATAGAAAAACAAGAAGTTAAGTACTGCAGCCATCAAAAAGATAAGGTAGATCTGTGTGCAGACATAGAAAGATTTCCAAGATATGTGATTAAAATAAGTAAAGCAATTTACAAAGTATAATATGATTTCATTCATTACTGGCCTCTCCTGTGTGCATGTATTTCCACATACATATAAATGATCTGGAAGGATCATGACCACTTGTTGACTAGTGAAATCAATGGGGAAGGAGGATGTTAAAGAAGTGTTTGAGTGTCTCACTGGACACACTTCTTCACTAGGTTTTTCACAACCTGAATGTATTACATTTATGATTTTGAAAACTTTTGGGAACATTCTTAATTCATACAATTCCTGTAAGGGTTAAGGCGGAAAATGCAAGTAAAATGTTAGGACTGAGCCAATATAGAGTAAATGTGAATAAATAATAGTTACAGAATTTTCCTCATAAGAATTATTTTCTTGAAAACTGAAGTTCAGGAGGCGAAGTTGTACAGGTAACTAGGGTAATGAAAAGGTTTTATTAACAGCTTCACAGGGCTTCAGATGGGGTAAGTTCATTTTTCCATCTTGTATGAATTATATTTTGTGCTTACTGAAGGATTCTAATCTTACATCATTTTGTTCACATAAAAGGGAAACAAGTGGAATAAATTCTAAGAGTATTCCTGCCACTTCATATTCAAAGCATGACTTTTCCAAATCACTGATCAACTCAGACACCAATCGTCCTGTTTTGTTACACACTCTTGTCATTTCTGTTAAGTGCCAGTGATGCAGTATTTTTTCCAGTGAATGTAACATTCACTGGAATGTTTTTCTTAAAATGTAACATTTTTCATAAAGTGTAACATTCACATAAAGTATGAAATTAAAAGTGTACAGCTGGGTGTCGTTTTAGAGGAAGATGAGTATTCTAGAAATTATCAGCATCCAGATCGCCTCTCACAGGTAACCACATCTAATATTATAGATTAGTGTGTTTAAAAATTTAATATAAAGGAAATCATACAGTATGTATTCTATTGTTTGACTTATTTAGTTCAATATTATAATTGTGAGATTAATGCTAGGTGTAGCAACAGCTCATTTTTATTACTGAACAATATTCCATTATATGCCTACATAAAATCCATTCTAACATTAATGAACATTTGGATTATTTCTAGCTTGGGACTTCTATAAATAGTGTTGCTATGTACATTCTAGTGTGTATCTTCTCGTACATGTTAAGTATGTGTTTCTATTTATATATGCCAATGAGTGGAATTTCTGGTTCAGCTTTAGTAGATCTCAAGAAATAGTTTTCTAAAGAGTTGTAAAGTACATACTCCCACCAATATAGGAGAGTTTCTATTATTCCACATCCTCAGTAATATTTCACACTATCAATCAATTTAAAGGCTAGCCATTCTAGTGGGATAGGATTCATTTTTAATTTTATATATAATTTATCAATGCCTATTATTCCCTTGTGTGGCACTGGGGATTGAACCCATGAGTGCTCTAAGCTACACCTCTAGACATTTTTTATTTGTTATTTTGAGATAGGGTCTCACTAAATTGTCCAGGTGGGACTCAAATTTATAATCCTCTTGCCTCAGTCTCCCTGAATGCAGGGATTACTAGCATGTACCACTGTATCTGGCTTACTGTTACTTTTTTAAAAGTTTGTGTTTTCAAACACTTATGAAAGGAGTGGAAAGATAATCACCAAACTGATAATAGCAATCTTCTGAGTAGTGGAATTATAGGTCATTTTGTTTCTGCTTTTTATTTATCTATACTATCTAAACTTCTGAAATAAATATGGTCGTTACAAAAATAATATAAAAAGTGGCAGTAGTTCCTAAAATCTTAAAACATAAGTTACAAAGATGTTAATAGATACTTTTGGAAATAGTTTAAGATTAAGTAGGGTTGACTTATTTACTGAAGGATTGCTCAGAGACTTTAAAAATGCTAACAGGTCTAGGAACCCTTTATCCATAGGTACCTCACAATAGTGTGCTTGCTCTTTTGGCTTATAATTTCAAAAATACCCACTTATAACCCAAGGATCTAGTATATTGAAATATTTGCAGAATTTTGGAAAAGGAGAAGCAAAAATATAAAACATAAGGATTATAAAAGGGCAAATAATCCTTATAATAAATGGAATATGCTGAAATAAATCTTCCTTGTATGATCAAACACCTTTGGAACGTTTTATGCTGCTTTAAATATTTTCTGTGAATTTTAAGTTATCCAAAATGTGAATGCAAGCGTGTAATTCCATAGCATGTCTGTATTTCTGCCTCTGTATTCAAAAAGTAGCCATTTGAGAAAAGTCAGGGATAGGGACACTGATTTGAATTATAGGGTTTTAAATTATATAGATGGTGAGATATGTTACAAGATAATCCACAAGATCTTGGCCTCAGGATGTCTTTGGTTTTTTGTTTTGTTTTGTTGGTTTGTTTGTTTGTTTTGTTTTTTTTACTTCCAAAAACAATTCACATTGTAATAAGGTAAAACAGACTCAGGCTGGTTTAAAAGATAACTTTAAGTTATTGACACAAATTGTTGGTTCTTGTCACTGTAGTTTTAACAATAAAATTTAACGAAGGATTTTCTGAGGGCCCATAGAATTATTCACCAGTGTTGCCAAGCTCCTAACATACTGCCAAATATGCTATATTGCCAAGTATGTTAGCCAACTTGGCAGGTTGAAAGGGTGCGGTTTGGAGTAAGAGACTTGAGTTTGAATTTCAGTTCCACTTACTCAGCTCTGACATTCTATGACCTTTCATTTCTTGACTTAGATATCTAAGAATGATGATACTATCTCTTAGCTTTATTGAAAATTAATTAGGCTAATATGTGTGGTAGGGCCTACCCAGTACTGTATCAGTGAGACATTAGAATACTGAAATGAATGGGGATTTCCTCCTCAATGATATGAAGTATAAACACTGGCAAAGCTATGGTTGGAATCTCGTAGTCAGAATGTATTTCTTTTGCCACTCAGTTTCACACAGTTAGATGCTTTTGTTTTCTGTTTCCCCTTTTCTCTTTCAAAATTCTTTGACTTGGTTCCATAACCTCTCTTCTCCTGTCCCTCCTCACACAACACTGCTTCGTAATCCCTAAGAGAAATAACACTTTAATAAATTCTTAACAATTTATTTACTGATGTAGATTAAGGTGATTCCCTCTATGATACTCAACCAAGAGTACTTGTGAAACACAGAGTTGGGGTTCTGAAGCATGAATATCAAATGGCTAAGTTCAGCAACATCATGCGCAATGGATGAGGTAGAAGTCTTGCTGTGAGGGGCTCCTAACATCACCTCAAATTCACTCTTTGAGCAATTACTCATTGCCTATTGATTATATGACGGCACTTGCTATGACTAGATAGCACTAGGTAGTGTATGTACCATTTACTGAGCAAGCTGGTCTTGGTTTGTTGGTCCCCCCCCCCTCCAAACAACATTTAAACCACAAATATATTCCTTTAAGTATTAGCATCTTCAGTTTTCTGGGTCTTCCACATTCTGATAACTCTCAAAGAAGAAAGTGATAGAGAGATTAATATAAAATATCTGGGGTAATCTCTTAACTGTTTTGAAGATAGGGGATAATTTACTTTTTAAAATTGGCATACCAGGGCCAGTGATATAGCTCAGTGGCATAAGCGCCTGCCTGGCAAGTGCGAGGTCCTGAGTTTGACTCCTGGTACCCACATTTAAAAAAAAAAATTGGCATACTAAAAGATGGTCCTTTTCAGGAAAGTTTTGATTACCTTAAATAATGTTAAGGTAACTTTTTTTGTTTTGTTCCAGAAACCTCTTTAACTTAAAGGTTTTACCTTTTAAATTCTCCTAGTACAGATATTTCTACCTTTTCGTGGCCTCTCCTAATCCCCAAATTAAAAATTATAATATACTACAGAATGAAAGCAACTTGGTAACTCTGGCTGTGGAGTTTGTCTCACTCATGAAACAGAAAAATCACTATCTCATCTCTTTAGGTCTGAATCTTATCAACCCATGGAGTAACTGAATCCAAGGAATCTGAGCAACCAGAAATTTCAAATACACCTAAGCAATACACAAGCTCAGATCTTGTAATACACTGTTGGTGAACAGTAGGTGAAGGATAACATCTAATATTCCCCAAAGTAGGGTTTTCTCAGAACAAAGTATTTTTTTGAAGTCAGCCTATTAGATTTCTATCCAAAGGCATAGAACAGCTTTCTTAAATAAGACATACGCTAATTATATTATCCACATTATATAATTCAGTACAGCAGCTGAATTATTGATCTGTATCATTTTAAATAAGTCAAGATATTCCTTCTGTCTATATGAGTAATTAGAACCTTACAGAAGATCAGTACTGTATAGCTTTCTTGCCCAAAATCAATAAAATTAAACTCCTGCAAAACAATCTCATCATTATTATAGGTAGAAATTGATGTTTTAGCTTTTGTCTGTCTTCCCTATGATGTTAACATTCAGAAATCCGGTTCTTATTCACATCTTAGGCTATTTGCAAATATTTGCTACGTTGTTGCTTAATTGCCTTCTTAAAAATAAAAAAGTACTTTAAATATATATATTGTTTTCAAAAATAATGTGAAAAGCTGGTTTAGTCTATATAATATTATTGAAATGCTGAAACACAAAGAGCTATGTTCATAGTAGCTTTCTCCCTTGAGCACACTTCTAAAGAAATGTAACAAACTAAATTATAACATTTAGTCATTATCTGTACCACTACTTACAACTGTTACACTGTAGGCCAGACATTGTAAATTTTTTTATTCTTAGCCTAGTAACTTTGTGTATATTAAGTATCCATGACAACTAACACAATGAGAATGGAGAGGAAAATGACATTAAATTTTAAATTCAGTTAACTCCTTTAGTGCTAAGTTAATTAATCCTCTTCCTTCCAACCGAAGTGGAAACTATTGAAATTGTGCCATACCTGAAAATATAGTTTTGAGTTGCTGAGTTCTTAGATGGTCTACTTATTGATTAAATCACCTACTGTGCATAAAGTGCAATAATAGGTGCAGGCCATTAAACAACAAATAAAAAACTATGAAACTGTTTTTGTATCCAACATATTAGCTCAAAATTATATAATACAGGTACGAACTAAACATAGAAACTACCTTCATCACCTTGTTAAATTCCCAGGTCTTGAGTACTTAACAGTGTAGACCTTTAATTTTTTTAATTACTGCAATAGGAAAACATTAAAATTCTGAAGTAACTAGGATAAACTATGATGGAAACTACTGAGAAAGTCTGATTTTTATAAAGGTCTTTATTTTTTATTTATTTTTTTCCCTTTTTGAGACAGGGTCTCGCTAAGTAGTTCAGGCTGGGCTTGAACTCACTTTGTAGCCCAGGCTGGCCTCGAACTCACGGAGAGCCTCCTGGCTCAGCCTCCCATGTGCTGGGATTACAGGCATGTGCCACCATGCCTGGCAAGGCCTTTATTTTTAAAGTTTATAGAAATGACTGATTTTTACAACTTTTTGTTTTGGCTGGTGTTTTCTATGGGTTGGAAATTAAGTGTAATATATACATATGAATTAAGTAGAAAGAAAAATAAGACAAATCTGACATAGAAACTTTATAATGGGGCAGTTATTGCTACAATTGCTCTGTAAATGAAAATTATTTGGCATTATTCTAGAAGCAAAAGCTGTGCTCAGATTGGGTATAATCAATTTGGTCATAAAAATATTATCTACTATATAAACAATTGGACTAACAGATTTTTAGAAGCTGGAATACTTTTGATGTAGAGGCTTTTTGCCATTCATAAGTCTCTGCTTTAAAATATGAATTTGCAAGTATATTCAATAATTTTATTCTTTTAGGTAAATCAGTGTTACTTTTAAAGAAAAACTAAGTTTTAGTAGCGGGGTTATCATATTTGGAATGCTAAAAGACTCAATTCCAAAGTACTCAGTACTAAAGGACTTTCTAGTAGCTCACCCATGAGGTAAGTGAGGAGATGGTCGTCATTTCCATCACTTCAAAAATCTGAAGAACTTGAAGTTTAAAAAGGAAACAAGTATGTATTTTATAGCTCAGCTTCTACTTATTCATATATCTTTATAAAAACTCACAGCCTTTAAAATTATTTACCCCTTTTCAAACGAAATATATGTGTACTTGGAGATGTGAAGTAACAATAAATGTCAAATGAAAAGTGCCCAAACTGAGGCCCGGGAAAATTAAACAGCAAAGTCAAGGACACGAGGTTGGTCAGGTTTGACCCTGGTCTGATTTACAGGCTTGTGCCCCAAGTTCAGGGTAAAGAAAGGTTTCACTGTTCTGAACCAAAGTCCCTAAATATGCCAAAATTACCTGGCCTCAAGAGAGCTAATTAAGAAAAACTACGTTTAAATTCTTTCCATGTTTCAGAGTTCCCTACCTCTTCACTCAGAATGTAGTTGAAAGTTGTGACCCCAGACAATTTTGTTTTCCCACAAGAGGAAATACACAGTTGGAAGAGTTTGCAAAAACACCTTTGTACAAAGCAATACTGTTTTTATCTTTATGAAAAGCTCTCTTGTCACAATTCTTCGGTGGTACTCCATGCCCTCAAGTATTCGTTTTGGTGACCGTTAACTCCCTTTTGGTCTGTCTCACAAACCGGATTGCGAACGGCTTGAAATCCGAGGTTCTGCTTTTAAGTTTTAACCCACTGCAGAGCCTGGCACGGTGTGGCAGAGTGTGTGCCCGAGAAATACTTGTTGAATGGAATTACATTGAAAAGCAGGATGCAGTAAAGCCATCGACCGTCTGCCAAAGACTTTGGTGTTGTTGTACGGGTAATTTTTGTTCTTAGAAAGCTTTAATGTTAATGATTCCTCAGTGCCCATTTGAAAATTCCACTGGAAGCAGTTTAAAAAATTAAGCGTGTCCTTGTAAGAGATAGGAGACAATTCTGGAGAAATGAAAAAGAAAATTGACAGTGACATCTGCATTGTTCAGAGGAGAGAAAGGTCGACAAAGAGCAACACAGAACACCGCCCCCCCCCCCGCGTTCTTTCCCTGGAACATTCTGTGCGTCCCTAACCAGTAAGTTCTTTAAAAGCAGTGGTCTTGAAATTGACCATATCCTTTTCTGGGGGAGAGGGCAGGAAAAGGTGGAAGGAGATGGTCTGAGTAAATGATTTTTTCCGACAGCAACGTCCACTTGGGGCCTTGGGGAGGCGGGGCTCACGGGGCCCTCCTTGCACCAGTGGTGTACAACGTCTTGCCTGTGGTTTACAACCGCTCTTTAAAAATAATTTCCCTTTGGGACTGCGGCCCCCGGCTTCTTCCTGCCTTCCCCGCCCCCACCCTTTGCCACCCCAGGCAAAGAAAAGCCAGGGCTTGCAGTTCAGGCCTTTGAGTAAACATCACGCTCGGAATATTACAATCCACCCGAGGCCAGCTCTACCTTTTCCCTTTGCCGCCCTCAAATGACCCCTGACAGCAGCCCCTGCTTTCCCTTCAAATGGAAAACCCACAGACACACACATACACACACGAACAAAAAAACCCAAGTCTTCCTTTCGGTTGCTACCCGCAATGACGTTTCCCCTTCGGGTCCCGCCCCCCTGGGGGCTTGGAATTTTTGGGATTGGCCAAGAGGCTGCGGCGCTAAGGCCCCGATTGGATGGCGCGGAGCTGAGTGACAGCGGGGTAGTCGCCGCGCCCTCCCTCCCCGGTGTGCGAATGTGTGTGTGTGCCGTGTTATGCCGGACAAGAGGGAGGCGACCGTGGCGGCTGTGTTTATTGTCTCTCGCCGTGTGTGGATGTGAGGAGTCCGGGGCTGAAGCGCGGCTGTTTGGACGGCCTTTGGGACAGCGGGAGCGACCGCGCCGAGGACTCGGGCGCCGCGAGGGCCGGCCTCGCGCAGTGTGAGAAGGACGCGGCGCTCCGCGTCCCCGCCACGTCTGGACGCCCCGGGCTCGGCGGCCGCGCTCTGCAGCTCGCGCCTCCGGGCTTCGGCCCCGGTCCCCGCGGCACGGACGGGCGAGTGAGGAGGCGGCTCCGCTACCGCCGCCGCCGGCCGCCTCCAGCTCTGTCTTCCTGCTCCTCGCTGCTGCGCTAGGCCCGGGCGACGCGGCCGCCGCGCCTCGAGTTTGAGGGCGGCGGGCGGCGCGGCCTCGGCGGCGGGCTCGGCCGGACGTCCGCTCCGGGTCCCGGGATGGGGCGCGGCGGCCGGCGCGGCTAGGAGCGCGGCGAGGGCGGCGGTCGGTGTCGGTGCGGAGCGGCGGTGCCCAGCGGCCCCCACAGGGAGCGGGGAGCGGCGGCCGCGACCTCGGGGCCTGCGAGCGGGAGGCGCCCGCCATGGCCAAGTCGGGCGGCTGCGGCGCGGGAGCCGGCAACGGGGCGCTGACCTGGGTGGTGAGTGGCGGCCTCCCGGGGCGGGCGGGGGTCTCGGCGCCGCATTGTTCGCGGCCCCGGGGCTGGGGGTGGGGGTGGGGAAAGAAGTGTGCGGGGCGGGGGAGAGGGGAAGCCGGTCTCCGAGCGCGCCCCGTCGGGCCGGTGCCAGCACCCCCGCCTTTTCTTTCTTTGCACTTCTGGAGGCTCAGGCTGCGGGAGCACTGAGAGTACTTGAAACTTTGGGGTACAAACCGCAAACATGACATGTAGTCCCACTTGCTCTCTTTTCCTCTACCCCGGACTCTTCCAGGGTGGTTGGCCTGAGATGGTGGGCAGGGCCGTAATGCATGCGTCTGTGGGTCAGCACTTTGGTTTAAGAAAATGCCGGAGAGCGGGATCTGTGTGTGTGTATTCTAAAAGCAGCCGTTTCTGGTTGTCTAATCTCTCAAAGAATAAATTAGGAGGTCTACTGTGAACATGCCAATTTGGGAAGACTCCTTCGATTTGGAGGGCGTTTGGGATGAGTGTTTCACAGCAGCTAAAATACGGTAGATCGTACATCTGTCAGGTTGAGATTATTAAAAGAGCTTACTTACGTCAGCGTAGCAGGTGAAGCGGCATGGAAGCCGAAGTGGATGTTCTGGAGAGGTGACTTAAGTGCTCAGTCCTGGAGTTCAGGGATTTGGCGCTCAGTATCTGCTGGGAAGTAAAAGTAGCAATTGCGGAGAACTGGTGAGACCAGATTCCCATGACAGATCGATACTGTCATTCACCGGCATTTCACTTCATAGAGTTCAGACCTGGGTCATTTCCTATGCAAAAAAACCCAGCTTAGCCAACTAGGTATCCAGGAAAACAATAAAAAGCACTACATTTTTCAGGACTTTGAACCGACCGCCTCCCCCACAAACTCAAAGGGAACTTTTTCATATTAATATTTGTTACTTCTTTCTTTGAGTGAGGTTTAGCTAAGTTGAGTAGCAGTTATGCCATATTGACATGTGTTCCTAGTAAGTGTTACCGATAAAAATAGTTTAACTATTTATATTTGTGTTCAGGGTCATATTGTTGAATCTCTCAGAATTTTGTATGATTATGTAGTATGAATGGGAGGAAATGTTTCATGTTAGCGGGCCATGTAGATATGGGGGAGGGGGATTGCACACATGAAAAGAACTTTTAAAAACTGGTGGCCCTTACCTTTGTTACTAAAAGCAGTCGTCTGAAAATGGAGTTAGATAACCAGGTGGTGTTCTGGTTTTACTTTGATTCACTGGAAGTGTTGAGGCCTGATCAGTATTTCCTATGAGGACCTCTGATTCCATAGTGGTAAACATTTTGCTCAGAGTTGGAATAGTTGAATTAAACATATGATAGCGATATTTTAATTTACTCATATTTAACTTTGTAGATATTTTGTTATTTTTGTGGTACTGGGGATTGAACCCAGGGGTTTAGCCTTTTTTTAAGTCTTGAGACAGTCTTGGTAAATTGCCCATCCTAGACTGGAACTTTCAGTCTTCCTGCCTCAGCCTCCAGTGTAGCTGGGATTGCATGTGTGGACTGTTGTGCCTGGCACTTTGTATTTAATTTAATGACTTTTCCTTTAAGCTCAGCAAAGAAACTTTCAGTTACATAAAAAAAACTGAGCATAACTTGGAGAGTTTCATCAACATTAGAAAGATCCATTTGAAATTAACATCGACTTACTAAATTCATTGTTATACTAATTATGGGAAGTAAAGGGAATATAGTGAAAGAAGTAAAAGTCACTTCTGTAAAGTATGTCTTGTTTATTGAAGAGGTAAGCACCCTATAAGTCCTCTTTTATATCTGTTGCTTTAAATTTAAGTTATACCAGCATTTTATGTCCATAAAAATGTACATCATTGTTTATGGGCTGGTTGAATTTTATGGGAGATGATAAAACATATTGGTTATGGGCTTTGATGTCATATTGATACAGGTCAGATCCTATCTCCAATACGTATTGTAGGTGGGACTTTGCAAGGACTATAACCTTTCTAACCCTGTCTTGTCATCTGTCAAATAACTTTCCAATCAACTAAATGAGGTAACATATGCAGCACAGTGCCAGGCTTAATGAAATGTTTGTTACTGTAAATTTCAAACAGTTCACACTGTGGAATAATCCTTTGGAGTTGATTTTTATGTTAAGTATCTTTCAGCTGGGTGAAAACGTTAATTCTTTCTTTGCGAGAGTTTGGGGGCTTATTGCACTGCCATCTATTTTGAAAGAGGTGTAACTTTGCATTATTGAAGTTGGTGTTATGTTGCCCCCTGCTTGTGGATAATAGGAAAAAGTAAAAATGGTATTAGTCTGTTATTGTTCCTCTTCTAGATGAGGGGTTGTACAAAATAGTTGCCCGCATTAACGTCTGTTGTGATGCATGCCAGCATATGTTGTTAGTATTATTGAATGAAAGTTTACCTTTCAGTGTCAGAAACCACAGAACAAAGTGGTTAGATTGACATTAATTTTCTCTTTAATAATTAATTTGGTTTGTGTTTGATTTGTAGTATCTTAGCCAGAATTTTTATGATTAAAAAAAGTGAAAAATATTGTATGGTAAAACTATTTTGAATTAAAAATTGACAAGGGATATATAGTCTATTTTGTTCTGTCAGTCTGATATTTAAGTGGTTGTCGCAAAATATTTGTGAAAATATTAGAATATAGTCATATGACTATTGCTCTTTTCTAGTAATACTCTAACTTGGTAGATTAAAAAATATTGTAATGAAAAATATTAAGCATCTAAAAAAAAAAATGGTAGCCAGAAAAGTGTAATGAGACTCCCTCTGTCATCAGATTTTAGTATTACCAGCTTAAGGTAACTACTTTTCCTTTTTTTGTTTTGAAGTAAAGTAAATCCTAGAGTTAATGCCATTTTGTCTATAAATATTTTTAACATTTATCTCTAAAAGTTTAATTTCTCTTTTAAAAATCCCCAATTAACATTATAATTTCTTGGGCTGGTGAGATAGTTCAGCGGCATAAGTGCCTGCCTGGCACGAGGTCCTGAGTTCAACTCCCTGTACCCACATAAGAAAAAAGGGTCGGTGATATCGCTCAGCGGCACAGGCGCCTGCTGGCGCGCGAGGTCCTGAGGTCGACTCCTGGTACCCACAAAAAAAAAAAAAAAAAAAAAAATATATATATATATATATATATATATATAATTTCTTTAAATCCTTGAAATATATTACATCCTTTGTTTTGAGACAGAGTCTCGCTAGGTAGTTCAGGCTGGCTTTGAACTCACTATGTAGCCCAGGCTGGCCTCAAACCTGTGACAGTCCTCCAGCCTCTGCCTCCTGGGTGCTGGGATTATAGGCATACACAACTGTGCTCAATTATTGTGAATATTTCTAATAAAAGAAGCATGAGTGTATATTTAAATATTGTTTAAAGTTTTAAGAACCCTACTTGAGTGACTGCTTACTGCAAGTCTACATTCTTCAGTTAGACGTTCATAAACTATGTGGCCTCCCCATTAAAATTTATTTCCTATAGTCCCCATGGTTAGATTTATCTCTCCACTGTTTTGCTCAAGTCATACTCATATTTTTGTCACTTTGTGTGTTTACTTTTCATCAGGAATGCTTACTTTTTCTTTTTACCAATCTAAATCTTAACTGCTTTTCAAGACTAACTTTTGAGTTTATATCTACCTTTCACTGAACTTTTCATTTATCAATCCTAAAACCTAAGTCTTTCTGTTACTTTAATGCATAATTTTAAAACAATAAGTGTATTGTTTATTATTTATTTGACAATGTATTATAAACTTCTGAAACAATACTATAAACTCTTGAAATCAGAGACCATATATTTTTCTTTTTTTTTTTTTTTTTTAATGTGGGTACTGGAAGTTGAACTCAGGACCTCGCACTTGCCAGCAGGCGATTGTGCCACTGAGTGATATCACTGGCCCTTTTTTCCCTTTATGTGGGTACCAGAAGTCAAACTCAGGACCTCGCACTTGCCAGGCAGGCGCTTATGCCGCTGAGCCATGTCACTGGCCTCCCATATATTTTTCTTGATAACATTTATGATATCTGCAAAAACCTTGGATATACAATCCAACCTCAGTTATTAACAAATTGGATAATTGACATACTTTTTGAAATCTGTCATTACTGAGACAAGCGGTTAGGTAACAATAGAGATGTTCTCAAGTATGCATAGTAGCAGAATTTAAAAACATTAACTGCTTTTTTTTAATGGAAGTGAATTTGTTTACCTACAGTTTCAGATCTTGTAGGATGTTGGTGGTATTATCCATTTCATTTTACTATGTACACATTGAAAAACCAGCTTCAAGCCTCCTTCTGCCTTTCTTTCTTTCCTTTTTTCTTTTCTTTTCTTTCATTCTTTCATTCTCTTCTTTCTTCTTTCCCTTCCCTCCCTCCTCCTCTCTTTCTTTCCTCCCTTTCCTTCCATTCCCTTCTCTTCCCCTTCCCCTTCCTTCCTTCCTTCCTTTCTCCCCCCCCCCCCCCTTCTTTCTTTCTTTTCCAGTGCTAAAGATTGGATTTAGGGCCTCATGTACACTAGGCCAGTGCTCTACCACTGAGCTACATCTCCAGCCTACCTCTTGTATTTTTCTGAACCTTAATACAAATAGTCCCCCTTCCCCATTTTAAAGAAAAGGTGAGATATAGTACAGTTACTGTCATTTGCAGAGAAAGAAATTGGACTTAGGTAACAAACTATTAGGTACACAGCTAAGGCAAGAGTGGGTTTTAAAGGAGACTTATGTTCTTGACAATTATTTATAAAACCTCCCTTTGAACAATTGAATGCTGATATCTTGTACTCTGAGTAACTAATTTAAAGATAATAATACACAAGTATTAGCCATTGTTACCCTTCTATTACCTTGTCTTGAAATTTTCTTCTATTTTTTCTCTTTAAAATTAAAAAAAAACCTCCCTTTGAAAAACATTAAAAAACAAAATAGCTTATCTTTATACCCTGATATGACAGAGTAAAGATTTCAGATATATGCCTATCTTACCTTTTAGGTTGACGAAAAAAGTTAAGTGTATTTCCCTATTAGGGTATTCATACTTAGTATAGCATAATGCTGAAAGTATGGGCTATGAAGTCAGATGACCTGGCTTCATAATTCCACTTCTTCAAGTACTAGATTTTGGGGAAATATTTCTAGACCTCAGTTACCTTGTCTGTATAAAGAGAATCATAAGAGTGTCTATTTCATGGAGCTCTTATAGAAGAATTGTGACTATCTACATAATTCCCATAATGCTTGGCATATAGAAGCTGTCAGATGAGTGCATATTTTTTAAGTCCAGTGATAAAGCTGGGCATAGTAGAGCAAGCCTGTAATTCTAGCATTCTGGGAGGCTGAGGCAGGAGGATTGCAAGGAGCCCAGCCTGGACAATTTAGGTGAGAATCCTATATCCAAACAACAATAACAAACCAAAGGCTGGTGAAGTAGCTCATTTGGAAGGCCCTGTGTTCAATCACCGGTATCAAGGAGACAAAATATTTAAATCTAGTGCTAAGTATGTTCATACCTTTTGGAGAACACATTTATTTAACAATATAAATTTAAGCTATGCCTGACTATATTAAATACCCTTCATGTTCCACTATCTCCTTGGGCCTTGGTTTGGGAGGGCATTTCTGGAGAAGCATAGCTACTGAACACATTGGTTTTGTTTCATTAGTGATAGGTAGATAAAATGGCTTCTCAACATTTTTATGGGCCGGTGAGATAGCTCAGTGGCATAAGCGCCTGCCTGGCAAGCGCAAGGTCCTGAGTTCGACTTCTGGAACCCACATAAAGGACAAATAGGGGCCGGTGATATCGCTCAGCAGCACAAGCACTTGCTGGCAAGCGCGAGGCCCTGAGGTCGACTCCCAGTACCCACATAAAAAACAAAACAAAACATTTTTATATAGATAAATAGGATTAAAACACATTAAGGGATGGCACCTTTGAGGGAGAAAAGAAAGGCAGGAGTGTCACAAAAGGTTAATGTTAAGTCTGAGAGGAGGTAGGAGAGGTAAGAGGACCTAGAAGGTAAGAGAAGGGCCTTCTTGCTAGGCTGCTGTCCCAGTTCCCATTCTTGTTAGCGTGGTGCTCATGCAGTTTCTTTGCTGATTACATGAATGAGTGGCTCAGTCCTTTTTTAGTACCGACTGGCAAACCATCTCCTTTCCTCTCTTTGGCAGCAATGGTCTATCTACCACAGAAAAATAGGAGTTGTGAGTGATTGCCTCAAATGGCTATATCTCAAGTGACAACTCTGTGAGTGCAAGAATCTTTTTTCTTTTTTTTTTTTTTTAACAGAATGAGTTGGTATATACTCATTCTGAGAAATAGGAGATTGTTTTATTGGAATTTTTTTTTTTCCTGTTTTGGTGGTAGAGAAGTATTCTTGATAAAGGTCAAGTCGTAGAAAAGTACTATACCTGCATTTTAAAAATTTGGAGTTACAAGATTGTGAAAGTACTATAAAATGGGTTAATATTTTAAAAATTTCTGTATTTGATATTTTCATTGTATTTTTTTTTTTCTTTTTTTTGAGATATGGTCTCGCTATGTAGTTCAGGCTGGCCTTGAGCTCACTATGTAGGCCAGGCTGGTGTCAGATTCACAGTTATCCTCCTCCTTCTGCCTCCTGAGTGCTGGGATTACAGGTGTGTGCCACCATGCCTGGCTCATTGTAATTTAAAAAAAAACCATAATATTTTGTTTAATTTGGCAGCCAGCTACTGAACTTTGCAAAAAGTCAATTATGGCATCATTAGTATAGATCACAAAGACTAGAAATATAACAACTATTATGATTTTTATCCTAATGTGGTGTGGTTTTGTTTTTGTTTTTGTTTTACATTTTTCTTGTCTTTAATATAGGAATGAAAATGTCTTAATTTCTTAGATTCCAGTGTAATTAGGTGTTGGAATTATTTAAATGTGTGATTTATCCACCTGAATAAATTGAGAAATGAGTTAAAAGTAAACTTATATCATGAATTTTAAATTATTAAACCTGAATGCAAATTTATTTGGAATAACTTGGTAATTATTTTTAAGGCATATAGTTAATTTTTATGGAAGTACTGAGTGCAATTACTGCAGTACATAATATTACTGTGAACATGAAAGAGTAAAATGGTTAAATCAAAAGACTCCTTCTCAGTGTCTAAAATGAGCGTAATTGTCTTATCCTAGAAGTATCAACTGTATGTTCCTTACCTTTATGAAATTGAGACTTGTTTTATGAATGTGTAGGTGTGAGTCTGCTGGTCTGTGTTCAAGCTCATTTCCTGTTTGGTCCCCCCCCATATTGTTAGTTAACGTTAAAACTGAAGAGGTACCAAGGGCATCATTTCTTTTTCGGAGATTGAGCAGGAATAAAACATATTTCTCCTTCAGCTTCTCCTTTCTGAGGCCAAGGGTATTTGTACTTTTATCTGTTCTGAGGCTATGACCAACCTATTAGCGAAGTTGCCTTTTCTCTCCTTACACCCAGATTTTGATTTTTGGTGTGCTGGACATTACTCAGGGTAGCTTCTGGCGAATATGTAGGAAAATTCCTTATTTCCGGAAAAGGTTGTGGACATTTAGGGGGAGCACCTCCTGTGAGGTTGGCTGCTAGCGAGCTTGTGACTAGTGCAAACCACTGTTTGTGAGATTGGGAACATAAAAGACAAATCTGACTGTAGTGTTAATTTCTACTTTCTACCCCTGCCAAGGCTGCCAGGCTTCTTTCTTTATTTTGGTTTTACTTGCCTTTTTGCTTAGACTAGTGGTGGCAAATGCAGCAGGCTGTTCATTATCATTGAAAGCTCTAAAAGGTTCGCCATTACTGGCCTAGACTCTAGGAAGATAGTTGGGTCTGCAGAAGTTATAAGTAGGTATAAACAGTAATATACTGTCTAGAAAAAGAAACTCAGTTTTACTGTAGCTTAATTATGTTTTTACATACCTGGATTTATAAACTTCAACATATTCCTTTATTCATCTAGAAAATTAAAAATAATTTATCAAAAATAAAAGTGGCCCATATATTTATTTCTTACAGATCATTTTTATATATTGGGTATATTTCATATTTTATGCTATTATTCATATTTGTACATAATGTTTTCTGATAAAATGAGCTCATTCTGCTTTAAATTTTCTCAGTAAACAGTATAGTTGCTTTTTTTTTTAATGTGAGTACCGGGAGTCGAACTCAGGACCTCGCGCTTGCCAGGCGCTTACGCCACTGAGCCATCTCACTGGCCCAACAGTATAGTTTTAATCAGCAATGTAGAAGTATTTAACTAGCTTTACTAATGTAAATTTCTATGCAAACTTTAGCAACAGAAGATTCTAATTAACAGATATTTTTCAGTATGGTAATTAAAATATTTATTCAACCCAGGCATGGTTGTACATCCAGTAATCCCAGAATTCTGGGAGGCTGAGGCAGAATAATCCCAAATTTGAGCCTAGCCGTGCAACTTAGTGGCTAAGGCCCTGTCACAAGATAAAGAATGAAAAAGGACTGGAGATACAGCTCAGTTTGAAGGCCTTGAGTTCAATCCCAGGAATCCCACCCATTAAAAGCGTCCTTTAATGCTTTTCATTACTTTAAATAGAAAGGTGCTCATTTATTTTTCTGTCAACACCTGTCATATGTTACTTAGGAAAATATTTTGGCATATAAGTATATTATCACACTTACAATATTTGCGTGTTCTTCCTAGAGAAGATTATGAATTGGACAAAGCAAAGTACATTTCACATCTTTGATTTTTCATAGTTGTGGTAAAAATATTTAATTTGCTGCCTTAACTATTTTTAAATATATAGTTCAGTAGTGTTGAATATATTTACATTATTGTGCAATAGATCTTTAGAACTATCTCATTTTGGAAAACCAACTGTATATACCTATTAAACACGAATTTCTGTATTCTTTCCACCCAGGTCCTGTTAGCCACCATTTTATTTTCTATGAATTTTTTTTTTTTTTTTTTGGTGGGTACCAGGGGGTCGACCTCAGGACCTCACACGCCAGCAGGCGCCCGTGCCGCTGAGCGATATCACCGGCCCTTTTTTCGTATGTGGGTTCCAGGAGTCAAACTCAGGCCCTCGTGCTTGCCAGGCAGGCGCTTACGCTGCTGAGCCATCTCACTGGCCCTATTGTCTATGATTTTGACCACTTTAAATACTTTGTATGAGTATTGAGTGGAAGTTAAATACTTTGTATGGAATTGTATGGAGTTCGTCCTTTGTGAGTGACTTATTTTACATAGCATAAGGTCCTTGAGGTTCATCCATGTCACATGGCACATGGCAAGATTTCCTCTTTAAGGCTGTATAATATTTCATTTTGGTATATACCATATTTGCTTAATCTATTCATCTGTCTGCGGACATTTCGGTTGCTTCCACCTCTTGACTATTGTGAATAATACTGTGATAAACATGAGTATGCATTCTGTTTTGAGTTTTTTTAGATATATACCCAAAAGAATTGCAGGATCATATGGTGATCCTGTTTCCAGCTTTTGGAACATCCTCCATGCTATTTTTCATAATGACTGCAGCATTTTATATTCCTACCAACATTGCACAAGGGTTTCAATTTCTCTGCATCCTTGCCTACATTTGTTATTTTCTGGTGGCTATCTTAATAGGTGTGAGCTGATCGTGGCTATACTTTGCATTTCTCTTTTTTAATGATGTTAAGTCTCTCTTCACTTACTTTTTGGCCATTTGTATATCTTTTTTGGAGGCCTGTGTCAAGCCCATTTTTTAATCTGTTATTCTCTCGTTGAATTATAGAAGTTCCTTATCTTAGATATTAACCTCTTGTATGATTTGTGTTTGGTTCTCCCATACCACAGGAAAGAGGATATGAGGTTTCCTATTGTTTCTATTCCCATTTTAACGTACTATTGAATTGGATTTGTGGGTATTTTCTTGGGGATTTTTGTATCAGTGTTTCATTCTGTAGTTTTCTTGTGTCTTTGTCTAATTTTGGTTTCAAATGCTTGTCTTATATGTGTTTTCTGCTCTCTTCCTTTTTTGTTTTCTTTCCAAAGAGTTTGAGGAGGGTCGGTGGTGTTAATTCTACTTTAAATTACTTGGTAGAATTTTCTAGTTAAGCCATCTGGTCCTGGTCTTTTCCTTGTTGGAAGGTTTTGATTATTGCTTCCCTATCCTTACGTGTAGTTACATTTAGTTTTTTTATTTCTTTATAATTCAAACTTGATTGATTTATTTTTCTAGGAATTTATTCTAGTTTATCCAATCTTTTGGATTATAATAGTTGATACTAGTGTTTTATAATCCCTTTTATTTACCTATTTCTTTTCTTTTCTTTTCTTTCTTTCTTTCTTTCTTTCTTTTTTTTTTTTTTTTTTGGAGGCAGTGTCTTGCTGTGCAGTTCAGGCTGCCCTTGACCTTGCTATGTCACCCAAGCTGGCCTCAAACTCAGTGGCCTGGGCCGGTGAGATGGCTCAGCAGCGTGAGCATCTGCCTGGCAAGCGTGAGGGCCCGAGTTCGACTCCTGGAACCCACATACAAAAAAAAGGGCCAGTGATGTCGCTCAGCGGCATGGGTGCCTGCTGGCGCATGAGTCCCGAGGTCGACCCCCGGTACCCACCAAAAAAAAAAAAACAAAACTCAGTGGCCTTCCTGCCTCTGTTTGCCCAATGCTGGGATTGCAGGTGTGTGCCACCACCCGGACTTCATACGTTTTATTTCTATGACATCAAATGTGATGTTCCCTCATATATTTTTATTTTAGTTGAGCTTATTTATTTTGCATAGGTAAAAAGTTTCATCAATTTTATTGATCTTTAAAATACCAACTCTTGCTTTCATTGACTTGTATTTCCCATTTCATTTATCTGTGCTATAATTTTTATTCCTTCCTTCTGCTAATTTCAGGTTTTTCTAGCTCATTGAAGTATAAAGTTGTTGGTTTGAGTTGTTCATTTTTTAATTTGAAAAGTGATACTGCTTTAGCTGCATCCTATAAATTTGGGTGTGTTGTGTTTTGTTTTCATTTACCTGCTGTGTATTTTCTAGATTTCCTTGTGATTTCTTCTTTGACTCATTGGTTGTATAAAAGTGTGCTGTTTTAATTTACACATCACATTTTTTTTTACTTTTGATTGCTACTTTTATTTCATCATAGAGAAGATATTTTGTATGATTTTATTCTTAAATTTGTTAAGACTTGTCTTGTGTCCTAACATATAGTCTGTGTTAGAGAATGTTACGTGTGTGTTTGGGAAGAATGTGTTTTCTGCTATTTGAGTATTCTGTGTCTGACAGGTCTTACTGATCTGTGGTGTTGTTCAGGTCCTCTGTTTCTTTATTGATCTTCTGTCTGGTGGTTCTATTCCTAACTGAAAGTGGGATATTGAAGTTTTCTCATTCTTATTGTGTTGCCATCTGTTATTCCCTTTAATTCTGTCAGTGTTTGTTTTGTATATTTGAGTGCTGTAAGGTTAGCTGCATATATATCTTCCTAGTGAATAGTCTCTTTCTTGTGGTGGTTTTTTTTCTTAGTCTGTTTTGTAAAATGGTAAGTATAGCTATCCATACTCTTCTAGGTTACTGTGTGTATGGAGTATCTTTTTTATCCTTTCTCTTGAAGGTGTTCTTAGATCTACAGTGAGTCTCTTGTAGACAGTATATAGTTATATCTTTTATTTTTATTCAGTTGGCCAATGTATGTCCTTTTTTTTTGGTACTGGGGACACTGAGCTACCTCTCCCACTCTTCATATTTGAGACTTGCTGAGTTGCCCAGACTAGGCTCAAACTTGATATCTTCTTGCCTCAGTCTTCACAGTGCTGAGATTACAGGTATATAAGTGGGACATTTAAACCATTACCATTTAAAGTAATTGATTAATATGAAAGGACTTAATGGTGCCATTTAAAAATTATTTTCTGTATGTTTTATAGCCTTTTCATGTATATTTCCACCCTTGCTGTCCTTTTGTTTCATTTTTTTGTTTTGTTTTTTTGATGATGCTGAAGATTGAATCCGGAGCCTTCACACTGAGCTATAGATACTTTGTGGTTACCATCACAGTTACATAAAACATCTTAAAGGGATAACAATCAATTTTAATCTAATAGCAACCTTTTATTTTATTTATTTATTTATTTATTTTTTATATGCGGGTACCAGGAGTCGAACTCAGGACCTTGCGCTTGCAAGGCAGGCGCTTATGCTGCTGAGCTATATCACTGGCCCATAACAACCTTTTATAACAAAAAGGTATAAACATTCTATACAAAGGTATATACTGGAAATGTTAGCAGATGTCTATAATCCCAGCTGCTTGTAGGCTGAGGCAGGAGAATTGCCCAAGTTTGAGTCAGTCTAGGCAACTCGGTAAGACACTGTCTCAGAATAAAATAAAATGGGCTGGGGATGTAGCTGAGTGAGAGAGTGCATGCCTAGCGTATGTGAGACTGTGGGTTCAGTCCCCAGAACTGCTAAAGAAAAGATCGTCTGTGCACCTACATTACAAATGTAGAAGATTCTATATTTGTTGATATATTTACCTTTATGGGGAAATTTTATATTTTTGTATGGTTTTTGTGTTGCTATTTTCTGTGCTTTTGCTTTAACTTGAAGGACTACCCACATTTCTTAGTGCGCACACCTAGTGGTGGTAGATTCCCTTGGCTTTTTCATTGAAGAAATCTTAATTTTTCTTTCATTTTTGAAGGGTAATTTTTTGATAATTTTTATCTTCCAGCACTTTGAATATATCATATTGCTCCCTTTTAGCCTGCAAAGTTTCTGTTAAGTAATTAGCTGATAATTCAATAGAAGCTTTCTTGTACATGATTATTTGCTTTTTTATTTCTACTTTCAGTATTTTCTGAGGTTTGACAGTTTGATTATGATACATCTCAATATAGATCTCTTTAGATGTATGATTATTTACATTGTTTGAGCTTCTTGAATTTGTATGTGTATTTCTGTAGTCCCATTTGGAAAGTTATCAGCCATTAGCTTTTCAAATAGGCTTTTTACTCATTTCTTTCTTTTAGGCTTCCATAATTTGTGTGCTGTTTGGTGGCCCATAAGTCCTTTAGTCTTTCTTCATTCTTTTTCCCTTTTTTTCTCCTCTGCTTTTGAAATTCCTATCTTCACATTTTCTGATTTTTTTCTTTTACCAGGTCAACCTTCTGTTGAATCCTCTTTTCAATTCAGTTATTTGTATTCTTTAGTTTTGGAAATAATGTTTGGTTCTTCATAGTTTAAAAAAAGTTTTTCCATTTTGTTTGTATTGTTACTGATTTTTTTGTTACCTGTTCGTTTAATTTGTTGAACATCTTTATAACAGTTATGTTGGATTTTTTGCCTGGCAATTCATATATCTTTGGGGTCATTTTTTGGAGATTTAATTTGTTCCTTTGGAAAGGTAGTCATTTCTGTATGTCTTGTTTCTTTCTGTTGGGACTTTGGCATTTAAAAGCTCAGCTACCTTTCCATGCTTTCCTGTCTCCGTTCATCTTGGAAGGACTTTTCTATCTGGTTAGTCTAGCTGGAGAATCGAGAGACACTGCAAACACAGAAATGAGTATGTGACCTCTCTGGGCTTGTACATCAAACTTCTTAATCCAAGAGATTTGCTTGTATCTATTCAGGAGCATTGCCTGGTGGCCACCATACTTTGTCCCATGGCGCATGCTATCGTAAGCCATGAAACAGGAGCTCCATCTAGTGTCTATCTCTGGTACTGCAGATTCTGGATGCTAGACCAAATTATATTGATTGTCTTTGTTCTTGATAATCCCCAGTCTAGCACCCTCTTCCTGTCAGTGCTTAGATTCTGGCAAGAAAAAAACTAGTCTTTTGGGTAGTACTACTCCTACTCTTTCACTGGAGCTACATTCCACCTCTTTCTCTCCCTAGGGAGAAGTTGGAAGGTGGGCATTTCCTCCCAGTCTTCCCTTGCTGGGGGATGTGAGGGCAGTGGGGAACTGGACTTTGATGTGATTTTGTGTTCACCAGGGGTGTAGGCCCTCTTCAATGTTTCTGCATTTCTCTCAGTATCTAGTTTAGATACTGTTCAATTCTTTTTCTTTCCCCTTAATTGGAGAAGGAAGGTCCAGGGTTTCCTATTCTGCTATCTTGCTGACATTATGCACATGGTTTCTATTTTTGATATCCTCTTAGGGAGAATGACTTTTTTGAATTTGATATCAATCTGGTAGGTCCAGGTCAAATAATTGCTTTTCATCATAGAGCCATTTAGGAACACATGTAGGGAGGAAAAAGTGGCAATTCTTCATATAGAGGAAGTGGGAAAAGCAGTAAATTGTTGCAAAATGAATGAGGTAGGGCTTTATTGTTTCCATCCCCATGTGCCACTTAGTTTAGTGTAACTCATCAGGGCCAAAAGCAGGCGTTCAAATTAGGTAGACATGTGTCTCTGGTTAATACTGAAAATATTTCCTTTGAACTGAAATAGAGTTTGTTTTGAAAGAGATTGCCTGGATAGGAAAGCTTTTATTTCTGTATCTGGTATGTTAAATTTGTTTCTACAAATTAATCTGCTATTTAAGTAATTAAAAGAAGAAACATGATTAACATTTTGGAGACTATTTGGTATTATACATTTTACAAATAAAATTTATACTTCTGGCTAGCTAGTTCATTATCTAACTCTTGGCAGAAATAAAATATGGAAACCTTATGAAACAAGTACTGGCTTTTGTCCAAGTTATTTTTTAATCGACTCAACAATATTAATGGGTAAATGAATAAATGAAAGAATATATAAGAATGTGTAACATCTAGTAAAACTATTTGTATTATTTATTTTGAAACATTATTAAGTCTCTAGTTTTATACAAAATTTCTGGCATTGGGAAATTATAATTAATGTTTGAATTGGGTTTGTATGTTAGTATTCTTTGGCTTAGAGTATTTGAAGGTTATACATTTTGATTTTTAAACATGTAATGACATTTCAAAAAAATAACTTTAAAGGTGGTGTGTTTATATCTAGGATTGGAATTTTAGTCTTGTACTGCTTATTTAGATGCACAGAATCTATCTTTTACTGTTTGTCTTTTATTTCTGCTAAAGTTTGAATGCCTGTGGAGAGGTTTCTGTTCTGTTTGTCTTTTTAGTTATTTGTTGACTCTGAAAAATGGGCCATCATAATACCCTTCTTTTCAGTGGATGTCATATTTATCATCATTAGGGAATTCCAGAAGGAAAATTTCTCTGATGCTATTAAGAAGACAGGGAAATATTTAGACTTGGGAATTTGATCTGGGGTCCTCATCTGCTATAGGAATAGCTAGCATTTGGATCACCAACCTCTGGTTCCTTGGAACTGGCAGAGAAAATACAGTTGTAAGATACCTTCAGAACTGATACTGGCATAACCCACAAATGTGTGGAATTGGAAGATTTTATAAACCATGCTATTCTCAGCCATATCAGTGGTGGTTAACTACACAGGTTAACATTTTGTGTAAGTTATTTTTGGGTATCCTTACTGTCTTCAGTAGCTTAGCACGTTCAGATGGGGCTGTAATTCATGTGTCTTGCTGCAGGACAACTCTGAACAACCTGAGTGGTACACTCATGACTGTCCCATCTGACAGCATGGGACAGTCCCATCACGTGGTACAAGCTGCCTGATGGGACAGTCATGCATATACCACCAGTGGGTCGAGCCAGCAGGAATGCATAGTGGCAGGGAAACTGCCATCTGGAAGCTTTTGGGACCCTGCATTAAGTCATTGAGATTGCAAAGCCTGCTCGGAACATGCATTCATTGGGAAGTTTAGAGGAACACAAAATTAACTTGATATATTAATACAACATTAGGAAATGCTTGTATTCTGGATTGAATACATGAAAGCTGTACTAGTGATTCTGGTAACTATGTATATTCACATTTTGGACTTAGAACTATAGCTTTGTATTCTAAAAAGAACCAGACTGTCAGTAGACAGACCTGTGTTCTTTAGGATTTAAATATCAGTGAGTCTAAAGATAATTTTTCCCCCACAAAAAGAAGTCATGTCATGTGTCCATACACAGTTTAGTTTACCCCTTGGTAGGTTATTTAAATTTGATTTTTTGGTTAATTTTAGACTCTTTTTGATCAGAACAATGTTGTGAGAAAAGAGGAGTCAGAAACTGCAAACAAAAATGATTCTTCGAAGAAGTTGTCTGTTGAGAGAGTATATCAGAAGAAGACACAACTTGAACACATTCTTCTTCGTCCTGATACATATATTGGATCAGTGGAGCCATTGACACAGGTAATTATTGATAACATTGTTTGAAATTAGATATGTACTGGTATTTACTCTTAAGAATATTGATAAAATTATTGTGATTATATGCTTTGTAAGTTATAATTTTATGTCTCTGTGATCATGAGTAAAGAAGGGAGAGAAATTGGGAGAAGCAGAAATGTCTTCATTTTATTCTGAAGGTAAAAACTATCAAAAGAAAGAAGTGTAGAGTGAAATGGTACCATCTGGACTTTTTTCGAGGTTCACGCTGTGGATTACTTTAATGGTAGTAAACCTCTTAGGATTTATACATATTCACTAATAATTAATGTTTACTATTTATTTGTCTTATATATATATTGTTTGACTCTAACAATTTTGGGAAACAGATACTGTTATCTTTTTTTGTTTTTTTGTTTTTTGCTGAGAAAGAAAAAGCTTCAGTATGTTTAACTTGCCAGATCTCTCAACTAGCAAGTGCTGAGATTTGAAGCTAGGTTTCTATGAGTTCAAAGTCATGCTTTGTTCATATTTTTTACTTTCTGTTACTTACTTTATAGAAAAATATAAAGCATGAAGTAAAAGTGTAAACAAAAGATGTTTTTATATTTTTCTATTTTATCTAGGTACTGTTTCTAATGACTTTTGGTGCCTTATTGAAAGAGGATAGGAAATCTTAGGAATTTGATTTGCTGTAGGAATGGTTAGTTAGGATCACTGACCTGTACTTCTTTGGAACTGGCAGAAAAACTGAAACCATAAGTTTTTCTTTGTTTTCATTGCAGTTGTTATTTTTTGGTGTTGGGGATTAAACCCAGGGCCCCCTGTATACTATGCATGAACTCTACCACTGAGCTTGTGCCTTGTTGTGCCTTGTGTTAAAGCTAGCTTTGTATATGAATAAGGATAGGACTGGATACAAAATAACAGCTTCTCATTTCTGAGATTATTTAAATCCAATATGAATGGTAAAATTTATTATACCTGAAATTGTATATATTCTACTTTAGAGTTCTAACTGTGTAGAGTAAAATTGAAGGGTTTATGAATAAAAAGGTTTTTGAATTTTTTTCTCAATACAGTTGATGTGGGTGTATGATGAAGATGTAGGAATGAATTGCAGAGAGGTTACCTTTGTTCCAGGTTTATACAAGATCTTTGATGAAATTTTGGGTAAGTACTTGCTTAGGATGTGATGCCTCTGTTTTTATTAATGTCATTTTAATGTCCTTGTATTTATAAATCTAGACTTACAGTATAAATCTTAAAGGTATATCTTTAGCTTTTATGCTGAAATATTCTTCAGAAAATTTGCAATGCTGGCTGTAATATTTTCATATCTCTGTGCTTCATATTTTTGTGTTTCAGTTTGTGTATCTGTAAAACACATGTGTTGTTCCTGAGCCCTAAGTTGATCTGTACGTGTAGTCATCTGGGGTTTGCTTGTAAAATGGTTACTTAAGAAGGGGGCCCTGATCCTGGCAGATTCTGTGAGTTGAATGTGAGGAATGTAAATTTGTGTTTTTCACCACAAATCAGGTATTTTTGTTGGGTGTTTTAGTAACCATTGTTGTAAATGATATTTGTCCTTTCCAAGTCATATGAAGTGTTAATGCCAGATGTGTCCTAGGAAATGGTTCCTAGGGAAAGTTTGTACTTTGGAAATATTTTTAACCTTGGACTTTATTCTCTGTTGTGCCACCTCATTAGTGAACCCTGAGGGTTTTTTTTTTTTTTTGTATATGTGGGTAGCGGGAGTCGAACGCAGGACCTCGCGCTTGCCAGGCAGACGCTTATGCCGCTGAGCTATCTCACCAGCCCACCCTGAGGTTTCTTAGACTCTTAGGTTGTATGGATCTGAGCTTCTTCCCGTTGGTCCCTGAGAAAAAGTAGAGTAAAACTGATTACATAGGGTTCTTTCACACTTGCCTCCCAGTTATATACTTTAGGTTTATTATACAGCGTTTGTCAGGAACATATTCCTTCTGTGATTGAAATTCAACTTGACAGCTAGTTTGTGTTCAGGTTTTCTTGAGGCAATAGTAAATGGAAGCAGGAATATTTTTATCATCAACTTCAGTACATGTGGTTTAGCATTTTGATTCTTAATGGTGCTAAAGACTTTAATTCAAAAATAACTGGTTGGGGCCAGTGAGATGGCTCAGCGGCATAAGCGCCTGCCTGGCAAGCGTGAGGTCCTGAGTTCAACTCCCGGTACCCACATACAAAGGAAAAAAAGGGCCAGTGATATCGCTCAGTGGCACAAGCACCTGCTCACAAGCGTGAAGTCCTGAGTTCGACTCCCGGTACCCACCAAAAAAAAAAAAAAAAAAAAACCTGGTTGGTTTCAGTTGAACCCACATATAAAATCACTAGTATATTGAAGGAGATTGAGGGAAAGTATTTGTTACCAAGTTAAAATATAATTAAACCAAATTTTTTACATTAGACTTGGATTAAGGGGTAAGTGCAGTTTTTGTTCTTATTTGTGTTTTTTGGTGCTGGGGATCGAACCCTTGCTAGGCAAGTGCTCTACCACTGAGCTACAGCCCTGGCCCTTATTTGTTTTTATATGCCATTAAAACATCCTCCCCTTTTTTGTGGTGGAAAACATGAAAGTAATTTGGTATGACATAAAATGTAAGAATTTTATTTAGAAAGTAAAATATTTTTTAGAAATTAGAAGTAATTTGCATTAACTATTACTGTATGTAGATGTTTATATTAGTGATGCAGTACAGTTGCATCCATATATTTATATAACTGTATATTTTATATATTATTACTCATTGAGACATTTAATTTTGTAGTTAATGCTGCTGACAATAAGCAGAGGGATAAGAATATGACCTGTATTAAGGTTTCTATTGATCCGTAAGTATATTTCAAGTTTAAGTTTTTAGCTAAGTTTTTTTTCCTTCAGGTAATCCCTAACTTATGAATACTTCTCAAATGTATGATGTATATGGTTAATACATTATTGTTTCCCTGTTGCTTCAGACTTTATTTTTGCCTTTCTTCTCCATCATTTTATAACTTTTCCCCAAAAAATACTTTCCTTTAGGAGCTATTCGAGACCATTTTCTTTGATGCTGTTGATACCATTTTAGCAGCTGAGAGTATAGTCACTCTATCTCTCCTTCTTACCTTCAGGAGTTAAGACTAAGGGGTATTAATGTTATTCTGTGTATGTTATGAGTTAAATTTATTTTTGGTGATTGTCCTTTGGACTTTTCCATTTATGACATGGTTTAATAAATCATATACTGTTGGTATTATAGAATATATACCAGGTGTTTAGCTAATTAGATTTCACTATTTTTTTTTTAAATCAACATATATATGTAAGGATGACAGTGAGATAGAATTATAACTAAATTTATTTGGTTCTTAATGCAATCAGATATCAAGTTCTTTTTTAAAATTAATTATTATGTCATTTAACTCTGCTAGAAAATTATTTTGACATAGAACAAAAATTGTTAGCTATTCTAAAGAAAAAGGGATGGAGATATGATGTATATTTTCACCTGTATTTTCTTAGTTTATGTTTTTGTTTTTTATAAAGTACTGATGAAAAGTGTCTGAGTCTTTTCTTTCCCTGAATTTTACATGTATTTAAAACTTGTATAAAAGGAATAATGATAGGAAAGGAAGAAATTAAATTACCATTATTTGCAGGTGACATGATACTCTACATAGAAGACCCCAAAAACTCCACTAAAAAACTGCTAGATTTAATAAGCATCTTCAGTAGCATAGCTGGATACAAAGTCAACACCCAAAAATCAATAGCCTTCCTGTACACAAATAACAAACTCACTGAGAGAGAAATTAGGGTAGCAACACCTTTCACAATAGCATCCAAAAAAATGAAGTACCTAGAAATCAGTCTAACAAAGGATGTAAAAGACCTCTACATTGAAAACTACAGTACTCTGAAAAAGGAGATTGAAGAGGATATCAGAAAATGGAAAGATATCCCTTGCTCTTGGGTAGGAAGAACTAATATAGTGACAATGGCCATACTTCCAAAATCGCTATACAGATTTAATGCAATTCTGATCAAAATTCCAACAGCAAATCTCACAGAATTAGAGAAAACAATCCTAAAATTCATTTGGAAGCAGAAGCGACCTAGAATAGCACAAGCAATTCTGGGCAACAAAGGCAAGGCAGGTGGCATCACAATTCCTGATTTGAAATTATACTACAAAGCTACTGTGATAAAAACAGTGTGGTACTGGCAAAAAAACAGACCCGAAGATCAATGGAACAGATTAGAAGATGCAGAAACAACTCCAGACATACTAAGCCACCGTATCTTTGACAAAGGTGCCAAATACATTCACTGGAAGAAAGATAGCCTCTTTAATAAATGGTGCTGGAAAAACTGGCTCTACACATGCCGAAGATTAAAATAAGACCCATATCTTTCACTGTGCACTAGACTAAACTCAAAATGGATCAAAGATCTAAATATTAAAACAGAAACATTAAATCTGCTGGAAGATAGAATAGGTAAAACTCTTGAAGACATTGATATAGGCAAAGACTCTATGAATAAAATCCTAATTGCACAGAAACTATCACACAGAATCAACAACTGGGATTTAATCATATTAAAAAGCTTTTGCACAGCAAGAGAAACCTCCAACAGAGTGAAGAGACAACCCACAATGTGGGATAAAATGTTTGCCAGCTGTTCCTCAGACAAAGGATTACTATGGAGAACATATAAAGAACTCAAAAAAATCAGACCTCCCAAATTTAAAGACCCACTCCAAAAATGGGCTTCTGAGATGAATATACACTTCTCAGGTGAAGAAATACAAACAGCAAATAAATATATGAAAAAATGTTCAACATCACTGGTCATTCGAGAGAAGCAAATTAAAACAACACTGAGATTCCATCTCACCCTAGAAAGAATGGCTATTATCAAGAAATCAACCAATAACAAATGCTGGTGGGGCTGCGGAGAAAAAGGAACCCTTCTCCACTGTTGGTGGGAGTGTGGACTGGTGCAACCACTGTGGAAACAGCATGGAGATTCCTCAAAAAACTAGGATTGGAGGTCCCATTCCACCCAGCTATTTCCCCTTCTGAGTATCTTCCCAGAAGAATTAAAAACATTGTACCACAGCGATATATGTGCACCCATGTTTATAGCAGCACAATTTGTAATAGCTAGATCTTGGAAGCAACCCAAATGCCCATCAACCGAAGAATGGATAAAAAAGATGTGGTATTTTTATGCAATGGAGTACTACTCAGCCATAAAAAAGAATAAACTGGAGACTTATTATAGGTAAATGGATGCAACTTGAGACCACACTCATAAGTGAAATAAACCAGATGCACATGTGTAAACATCATATTGTCTCCCCAGTGTGAAAGAGGCTGAAAGAGTAAATAAGATCCAAAATATACAATAGATATTGTAAAATGGGAAGAAACTGTTCAAAAGGAAAGAGAAACTGGGATGGGGGAATGAAGCAAAGGAAGGGAAAAGCAAAAAAAAAAAAAAAAAAAATATATATATATATATATATATATATATATAAGATAAGATAGATACACTACTATTTTTTCTTATTTCACTGAAAAGAAAGGTTTGTGCTAATACTGTTTGGACAATTTAATGCTGATATCTTGTACTCTGAGTAACTAATTTAAAGATAACAATACATTTCATATTAACCATCGTTACCCTCCTATTATGTTGTTTTGAATTTTGTTCTATTTTTTTTCTCTTTAGGAAAAAAAAACTTGTAATAGGCAAGCATTTTGTGAGAAATTGCAGGGGTTTTTTTTGGTACTAGAAATCGAACTCCGGACCTCGTGCTTGCTAGGCAGGTGCTGCACCACTGAGCAAAATCCCCAGCCCCAAGATTTTTTTGTTGGGGGGCATCGGTACTCTAACTCATGACCTTGTGCTTGTGAGGCAGGTGCTGTGTCGTTGAGCTATATCCCCAGCTTGTTTTTTTAAATTTTAACTGTAACAGTTTGACTTTATTGAATTTCTTTGCATAAACTCATTCTTTTTTTTTACTACATATACCACAGTGTTAGTAGTATTATGTAGTAAAATGAATTGTATTTCAGAAATATATTTTTTGTAAAAGTTAGATTTCTAATTTAAGACATTATTTTAAAGCAGAATTCAAATGGGAAAATGTGCTTTTATGCACTTCATTCAGTTGACCTCACTTTCTGTACTATTTTTTTCTCTACTATCTTTTGACTTTCATGCAACATTTTCGTACTGCGGTTTTTTTTCTTTGTGCACATATGCACGTAAATATCTTGTGTGAAGAAGCGGTTAAATTTTAATAGCTATACAGTTCAGGTTAGCGCTTCTTTTTTGATTCCATAGTATTCTTTGACATAGGTATAAAATAGAAGTAAAGTCATTATAAAAGGTATATAAATAGGTTATCAAGGAATGCCATGAAGAATTTGGATAAGCCTTCTAGAAGTTAGAATTTGGAGCAACATTTTACAGGGTGTTGAAAACTCATGAAGTAATATAAAGTAATGGTTAGTATTGAAACAGTTTATTTGCTGGCATCTGATTAAAACCAACAGGCCTGGGGATGCGGCTCAGTGGTCAAGAAAGTACTTAGTGGCCTTAAGGCCCTGGGTTCAGTCCTCAGCATAAGAACTAAACACACATATGTGGGAAGCACATTTAAGCAGAGTTCTGTTTCACTAGTCTAAGTATTCTCATTTATTTGGGATTAAAACTTTGAAACTAGCTTTCAAGTAATAGTACATGTTTGTGGATATATATATTTTTAAACGGATGGGATCACAATACATACACTTTTATTGCTGTTGCATTGTGAACACTTCTCCTTAACATAGATCCTCATTCATTTATAGAAGTCTTAGTTCTTTTTAAACTGTTCCCTAGTATTTTATTATATTGATGGTAGATTAACCTGTTTAATCTCTTCAGTTGATGGATATTGGGTGTGTAGATTGTTTTCAATGTTTCTTTTTAGTTTTAATTATTTTTCAAACTTTGTAGCCTATTCAAAACAGTATTCTCCCTATTTCTGTGAAGATTATTTCTTTGGAGATTATTAATAGAGCAAAGAATAGTTACAGAATATGGAATACAATTATAGAGTTTACAGAAAAAAAATACTAGATCTAGGAAGTGATATGGATTGAAATTTTTTAATAGAGGTGACTGTAATGGAAAGTTTCCCTTTCATATTTGTGTAGACTTACTGGATGTCAGAGATGTTAAGCTTTATAGACTTAAAACTGTGATGGAGAGAGTTGTTATCTTGATTATAGTAGAATGTATCCTAAATAAGATAAAACATTTCTTAAGTTTTTTTTCACAAATATATTGCCTTTTGTATCATTTTGAGACTTTTTAAACCTGTAATTTTCCATTTCTTGACTTTATTTCCTTCATAATTCTTCTTTATTAGCTTTATAGTCCATGATATTTCTTATACAAAATAGGTGCTTAATAAATTACAGATAAGCTCAAGCTAGGACTATTTGGAAGTCTAAAAAATAGTACAATTATGGCCTTTGTTTCTAAGGTCTACTGTTTTTACCTTTGGAGTTAGGACACACATTTCAGTAGGCAATTTGAAATGGTTGTGTATTTAAGTGTTGAGCTGTGTATTCTTAAGAGACTGTTTATCTGTTTGTGAGGAAACCTAATTCTCTCATGAAGTCTCCAGTAAGTAATTAGGCTTTTTTGTAGTCTCAATATATAGATTAGAAAACATTATTAAAAATTTAAGGAGAACTGAAGTCATAAGCTGATCCTTGAAGCTTGAATGAAATTAGGAAAGAATATCACATTATGAATAAGGGAAAGACCAATGAACAAAAAAATGAAAGAATTAGGAATGAACATGGACAAGCAATAAAACTGAACTGAAGGAAAAATAGGATTTAAGATGCACAATACTGGGAATCATACATGGCTACAAGTAGAAATATGGATAATGGGCCTTTGATGTGTAATAAAGGACTTTTAAGCTTGATTTTATTAAAAGTATGGAGCTACTGCTGTGTTCTAGAGCAAAAAAAAACAGTATTATGAAAACTGGATTAAGTCTATCATAGTTGTGTAAAATATATTTAAGTAGAGTGGATAGCAAAGGGACTTTTAACACTAGCAGTGTTTAAGGTGATGCTAGTTTGGTCTGCGCTCATATATTGGCATTTGGAATTAAGGAGTGATACTGATATGAAATGAATTCAGTAGGATAAACTAATAAGACTTGACTCATAATTCTAGAGAATGATAGAGTTAAGAATCAAAAATGGCATTGAAATGTGAACCTAGCAAATGAGTAGAAGGGAAGCTTTGTGGGCAGTAAGAGAGAAAATGGTGGTTGCTGATTTGGGGCAGTAAGAGAAAGGAAAAGGTAGTTGCTGGTTTGGGGAGGGATGATGATATGTTAAGTTTTACATTTTTAATTTAATTAATTATCCCATAAATCTTAGATTTTCATTTTCATTTCTATAATTTTTTTGTATAGTAACTATTTCTAGGGCCGGTGAGATAGCTCAGCAGCATAAGCGCCTGCCCAGCAAGTGTGAGGTCCTGAGGTTGATTCCTGGCACCCACATAAAAAAAAAAAAAAAAAAAGTAACTATTTCTAATAACTCTTAAGAGACTAAGGTGTGTATAAGTGAAACAGTGTGCCTAAGAATAATTGTGAATCAGATTAGCAAATGATGGCCGTTTAGGGTGATTCTTAGTATTGGCTATGAAATTCTTATTTCTTTGACTCTTAAGTTGATAAAAGTATCATATTGCCAAAAACAATATGGTAGGTGAAACTTTTCATCCAGATGACCGCCACTGTAAGTCAAGTTGCTGTTACTGGTAGGAGCCTCTAGCTCATACCCCCAGGAGTTAAAATTGATGATTTTTAAGGTAGGAAACTTAAAAGATCTAAAATAGGTGATATCTATATATTTAAAAATCATTAAAATTCATTTATGACAATGATTGGCATGATATAAACATCTAATATTTAGGTTGAGAATGAGACACATTTTAGGCTATTTGTTCCTTTTACATATGTACTAATGCAACAGGTAGGAAATTAAAATGGTAATAACCACTAGCTCTGCAGAACTTGTGGTACACTGATAGAATCAAGCAGGAAGATCATGGCTAGTGCATATGAAAAGACTGAATCTATAGTCAGTGTCTTACAAAAGTGTTGCTCCTTTTATTTTTTTTCTGGGAGGTTAAGAAAAATACGTTCTCTTGAGAAATTTTGTGTCATTACGTGGGAGATCTTAGTGATCCAAATCTGAGTTACGACTCAGAGATCGAAATGCATGTCCTCACCAAGTATTTTGTTAAGAGACAAGTCAGTGTCTTCCATTTTATAATGGCTAGTATATTGCTTATAATTGTTCAGGTTTATTTTGGGTAATTTTACTTTTTATGGAAATTAAAGTATGTTTAAACTGTAACCTCTACTTGTTTATTTACAGTGAATCTAATATTATAAGCATTTGGAATAATGGAAAAGGCATTCCAGTAGTAGAACACAAAGTAGAGAAAGTTTATGTTCCTGCTTTAATATTTGGACAGCTTTTAACATCCAGTAACTATGATGATGATGAGAAAAAAGTTACAGGTAAAGTCTGAGTGGAATTTTGATTGAAAAATAATTTTCTTAATATAAAATATCTTTCTATTTTTATGTAAACTATTACAATAAAGGAGACCTGTATAATTTTGTTGTGATAAAATCCTTTTCAGGATTTATTTATAAAAACAGTCATATGTAAATATTGTCTTGATTATATAGTCTGACAGTAGCATTTTAAAGTCTGATAATACACTTATCTATGTAAGAACTGGTGGAACTCTATCCTGGCTAACAGTTTGAATTTTAAGTTACATAAGACTACTGTGATACTGTCTTATATAAATTTGTTAGTACATAAGCACATGTCTTCAGTAAAATTACTTCTAAACTCTTCAAGACTGAAAATCTGGGCTCTGTAAATAAAATTGAAAGTACTTTGACCAAAATCAAATGTTTTCCTACTTAATTTTGTTGCTGAAGTAGGTTGATAGTTTCCTTTACAAACTGAGGCTCTGGGAAATGATGTAAAGAAGTGACTTTGATAGAAAGTTCTGATTTCATACTCCCATAGACTTACTGAGTCATCAGAGCTACCCAGCTTAATTTTTTTGAAATTATGGTAAAGGTACTGCATTTACAAAATCTCTGTTTTAATTATACCTATACATGCTAAATGTTAATTTTATCTTTCTTTAAATTAAAAAAAAAATCTAAATATACTCAAGAATACCCGATCAAAAATTGATAAAATAGTGCAGTAAGAACTGTTTTGCAGGCCAGGGATATAGCTCAGTGGCACAGAGCCTGCCTGGCAAGCTGGAGGTCCTGAGTTTGATTCCAGGTACCAAAAAAAAAAAAAAAAAAAAAAAAAAAAAAAAAACTGTTTTGCAACAGACTTGCCCTGTGGTAGACAAGTTAACAAAGTTTCTTTAAAATCATTTTCACTAAATCTTTCATGTTTGTTTTACAGGTGGCCGCAATGGTTATGGTGCAAAACTTTGTAATATTTTCAGTACAAAGTTTACAGTAGAAACAGCTTGCAAAGAATACAAACATAGTTTTAAACAGGTATGAGAAAATCGTGTCTGTTTTTTGTTTATTTTATTTTTGCTGAGATAATAGAATCTTAGATACCTCATAGTGATACCTATATGACTTTTTGTTTGTTTTAAGCATTAAATAAGTTACAAGAGTAAGGCGATATCACAATGCTTGGGAAATTTTATATAAACCTACTCTCTATCATTCCTTTAAAGCAAAATGCTTTATTTGACTTTTTTAGTCAAGTATTAGTAAAAATATTCTAAATCTCACAGATTCATTTAAATGCAACCACTTGGCATGCTTCAAAAATTTCTTATTGAATCATCAAGTTCATGTATTAAAATTTTAGCAGTTCTCTGAAAATATTTTGAAATTTTATGCAAGCTAAAATGGGTTTGCAGCCTGGCGTGGTGGCACACACCTGTAATCGCAGCACTTGGGAGGCTGAGGCAGGAGGATCGCTGCAAGTTCAAGGCCAGCTTGGGTTACATAGTTAGTTCAAAGCTAGCCTGAACTACATAGTGAGACTCTGTCTGAAAACAAAACAAAGCAAAAAACAAACAAATAAAAAAATAAAATAAGTTTGAGAGAAAGAGCATCATTCCTTTTTATTTTTATAAAAATCTGTATGTTGAAGAATTTGAAAGATATTTTACTGCAGGTATATAAAGTACAGTTTATTTTCAACATGATATTTTTTAAAATGGTAATATCCACAAATTTTTCGTCTGTATTTTCAGTTTTAGGGATTTGTTTGGTTTGTTGTAAAAATGGAAAAAAAAATATATGTAATTGTAGTAAATGAAAGACTCAGAGTTTTTATGTATTATGAATTGTAGAAACATGGTACAAATATATAAATATTTTTTCTTTTTAAAGACATGGATGAATAATATGATGAAGACTTCTGAAGCCAAAATTAAACATTTTGATGGTGAAGATTACACATGCATAACATTCCAACCAGATCTGTCTAAATTTAAGATGGAAAAACTTGACAAGGATATTGTGGCCCTCATGACAAGAAGAGCATATGATTTGGCTGGTTCATGTAAAGGGGTCAAGGTCATGTTTAATGGAAAGAAATTGCCGGTAAGTGTTCTCTAAAATAGTTCAGAACAAGGTTATTTTGTAGATAGGATATAATTGGGTATTACTTTTGAAATATAATCTGATATTCTTTTTGAATTTATGTGTTTAGGTTGTTCTCATTTAAAGTAGTTATTTGTATTGAGTCTGTCATGTTGCTGATTTATGCTGTATTGCTTGTATTTGTTTTTTGTTTGTTTGTTTCTTGGTCCTCTTCTGTCTTTTCTGATTTTATTTGAGCACTTAAAAAATGAACCCATCTTCTCTGTTGACTTATTACTTTCAGAATCTTTTTTAGCAGATTCCATGGGGTTTACAATAAACATATTTTTCTAAATGGCTTGGGTCAACCATTAAATAGTATGTTACTTCATATATAGTGAAAGAATTTTTTATAACAGTGACAGTAACAGTATGCCTCCAGTTCCTCTCTTCAACTTCCTGTGTCATTTCCATCATATTTCACTTTTAGATAGGCTATGAGGACCAGATGGTAAAGAGAATGAGGCAGAAGAAATATTTTTTAAAATGATAGAAAATTACAAAATAGTGACATTGTTTTTGCTTTAATCAGTTCTCTTAGAACAGTTGAAAAATACAATGAAAGATTACACTGTATGTTTATTTATTCCATTTCCAGTGCTTTTAATTTGTTGGTGTATATCTTAGTCTCTAATTTTTTTTTTTTGCTCCTGGGTCTTGCTTTATTGCCCAGGCTGGCGTAGAACTCCTAGGTTGAAGCAGTCCTCCTGCTTCAGGCCCTGAGCAGCTGGAACCACAGACATGTACCACTCACTGGGCCTGGTTTCAGTTTCTCATCCTAACCATATTTCCTTCTGCATGAAGATTTTCCTTAACATTTCTTGTAGAATAGCTGGCAATGAATTTCTTCTACTTTTTTCTTACAAAGTCTGTTTTTCCTTCATTTTCAAGGATATTTTCACTGGAAATAGACTGTAGGTTGACAGTGGCTTTTTTTCAGCACTTTAATGATGTCACTGCATTGTCTTTTTGATTGCATGATTCATGATTAGAAGGCTGCTGTGTTTTTAATTCTGAATCTCGCTTAGTAAGGGGTTTCTTTTTTCTCTGGCTGTCTTAATTATTTTCTATTTGTTTCCTTGCTTTTTTTTGTTTTGCTTTTGAATATCCCATACTTACGTATGTGGTGATTCTTGTTTTTGTTTTCATTTATCTTGCTTGGTGTCCTTTGAGCTTCTTGGATCTGTTATTTTGTATCTGTCACCAATTTTGAAACATTTTAGGTATTTCTTCAAATATTTCTTCTGAACTGTTTCTTCTGATATATTTTATGTATAATTTTACCATTTGGTATTGTTCCAAGCTCTTGGACGCTTTGTCTGTTTTGTTCAATCTATTTCCTTTGTGTTTCATTTTAATTTCTGTTGGTCTGTCTTCAAGATAATTAATTTTTATTTTCTTCCACTGTCTCAAGTCTACTATTGCGTCTGTTGAAGACATTCTTCATATCGTCTATGTTTTTGATTTTTAGCATTTCCATTTGATTTTTAATTTCCATTTCTGCTGAAGTTACATATTGCTACCCTTTCCCCTAGAGGCTATAACGTAATTATAGTTATTTTAAGTTCTGTGACTGATACATTCTTCAGCACATGTGATGTATCTGATTTTGATCGCTTCTCAGAATTTTTTCTTGCATTTTGATATGTCTGAAACTTTTTGTTGAAAATTAGATATGTAATATAGAGCAGTAGATACTGAAGTGAATAGGTTTTACTATGGGACTTAATCTGTCCAGGATTTGGACTGTGAAATTTGTTCCTTTTTTCTTTGGACACTGGGGGCTTTCAAATTCTTCCTTGTTTCTGTCTTTCCTCAAAGATGGTCTGTCTTTTGTAGCTCTTCCAGCTAAACCCACTGTTGTTATTGGAGCCTTGTTTGCATGGGAGTAAACTGGTAGGGGAGATGGTGTGTACTGTCGGATTAAATCCGTCTTTGGAGAGCGCAGTGAGCTTGTGTCTCTGAGAATCAGCTTCAGAGGTATTTGTGCCCATCCTCAATAGGTAGAGTTTTTTTTTGTTTGTTTTTTTTTTTTATAGCAGTGGCAAACTTTATTCAAGAAAGCAAAAATGAAGAATAGGAGAGAAACTGGCTCTGCAGAGTGAGCTTGGACCAAGTAAATAGAAAAAGAAAGAAAGCAAAGATAAAAGTACACACTGCATCTGGGAAATGCAGCATGGACTATCATGGAAAGTAATGCTAGCCAATAGATAGAGATTTTTCTTCTGTTCTCTTCCCCTAGCGGCAGTAATTATTTATTGGTGTTATCGGTCTATGTCCTCGAGGCCCTCTGCCCTGTAGAAGAAGCACCCCCACACATACACCTTTTCTGAAGGAAGATGCATCTGGGTGGATTTCCCATTGGCTGCTCTTCTCAGCTAGCCAGCACTATAGGGAGGAAAGGGTCTTTCTATTGTTTCTGGTCTTTCCTGTGAGGATTTGGTGGGATTCCTAGAGGAAAAAACCTGCAAAAGAATAAGAATTCCTTATGACTGCAGGCCCTGAGAATTTCACACACTCACATTAGTCTATGTACTCTTTTACATTGATGAGTTAGAATGTCTGGTTTAAGGTTCCTACTGGTTTATTTAATTTCTGCATTAGGTAAGCAACTGTTCAGGTTCTGTGGTTTTCTACAGATCCATGTCTCTCTCCAGATTTCAGAATGGCCAACTGTCCTGTGACCTCAGTTCTCTGAGTTTATTAAAAAATCATTACTTTATTTGATCAACTGTTTTCTTGTAAGGATAGAAATGACTTTTGTTTCAACCCTGTACATGTTTAACTCATACCGGAAGTCTACTTTGCCATTATAAAAACTTACAATTGTAAAAGGTTTTATATACCTGTCTAGCTGTTCCTTATTATTCTCTTTCTCAAGTATACATAGAAATTCTTTTTTAAAGAGCATGAGTAAAGACACAGGATAAGGAAAGTCATGAAAGTTTGGGTCTGTGGAATAAGAGCAGTTGTAAATGGGAGAAGATGCAAGTGCGAGAAGTAATTAATGGCTTTCGCCTATTTGTGCTGCCAGTATACAATTAATCATTTATTGGTTTTGTTTTTTAAATTAATAGGTAAATGGATTTCGCAGTTATGTAGACCTTTATGTGAAAGACAAATTGGATGAAACTGGGGTAGCCCTGAAAGTTATTCATGAACTTGCAAATGAAAGATGGGATGTTTGTCTTACATTGAGTGAAAAAGGATTCCAGCAAATCAGCTTTGTAAATAGTATTGCAACTACAAAAGTAAGTATGCAGATCCCTTGTTCTCAAGTTATTGGTAAAATAATTCTTCATTAAAAATAACAGAATAAAAATAATAAAACTCTCTAAGTAAAAATTCACTTAAGAAAATGAAAGCTTATTTTCTTTGCAGTGGTTGTATTACAATTTAAACAGCCATTGAGAAATAAGTTTATATGCTTAACATTTATAATTGAACATATTTTATGAAATTTAGAATAACAGATTTCTTATTCTGTGTTCTCGTTCAGCGTGTAATACAGAATAATAGGAAATGAGTCTCTTGAGGTCTGCCATTGTAAGGATTTTGAGCCATCTTCTGTAGGTTTTCAGATTTCAGAATTAAGTGAAATCTTCTCATCTAAAAGCATTTATTGGGCTGATGATATAGCTACTCAGTGATAAGAGTGGTTGCGTAGCATGCTCGAAGTCCTAGCTTCAGTCTCCAGCATTGCAATCAATCAGTGAATGCATTTTTTAAAAATCTGCTGATCATAATAAAATGTTGGGCAATGCAATCATAATCCCCAGAATAGTTTATTTTTTTTATTTTTTATTTTTTTTATGGGTACCGGGGTCGACCTCAGGACCTCGCGTGCCAGTGCCGCTGAGCGGTATCACCGGCCCTTTTTTCGTATGTGGGTTCCGGGAGTTGAACTCGGGCCCTCGCGCTTGCCAGGCAGGCGCTTACGCCACTGAGCCATCTCACCGGCAATCCCCAGAATAGTTTAAAGCAGTGTTTTACCATTCTTGTTCAAGTTTTAACATCTTTTAATGCTTAATACTTGTAATCTAGTATCACTTTCTCTAGTCAACAGAATTGAAATGAGTTATGATTGCATTTTCTTATGTGTGATAGAAAATTAAAGTGACTTAAACGTGTACAGGTTTTATTTTTTCCTGTCATAAATGGGGTCTGGGGATTAGTAGCTTTAGACTGTAATTGTAGCACCACTGTGTCATCAGGGACCTATTGCCTTTCTGGCTTTCTTTTCTGCCATCCTTAGCATGTGGTTTCATTTTCATACTTTCAAGATACCTACTACATCTTTATGCATCCTTTTCATGTTCTAGGAGAGTAAAATGGGATTCAGGTAAGTCTCTTTTGGTCAGGAATATAATAGTTTTTGTAGAAGGCCTACCTTGGTAGATCTTTGGTAAAATCTCACTGGCTGGAACTGGGTCGTATGGCTATCCTTAGTTACAGTGGAACCAAGGTTTGTGAGTATTTTTTTAAAAAATAATTTTAAAAAGTATTTTTTAGTTAGTATATGTTTGTAGCACATGTTTATATTTCTTGTGAGGAGTTGGTACATGTACATAATACATTTTAATTTCTTTCTTCATTCCCTTTCCCTTCCCTGCCTCCCTCCCCCGCCTCCCTCCCCCACCATCTCTTGATCCCCCCCCTTTTTTTTTTGTGGGTACCGGGGGTCGAACTCAGGACCTCGTATGCCAGCAGGCGCCCCTGCCACTAAGCGATATCACCAGCCCTTTTTTTGTATGTGGGTACTAGGAGTTGAACTCAGGACCTCGCGCTTGCCAGGCAGGCGCTTATGCTGCTGAGCTATCTCACTGGCCCCCCCTTTTTTTTTCTGTAGTACATGCTTTTTTTTTTTTTTTTTTTGTGGGTACCGGGGGGTCGACCTCAGGACCTCGCGCGCCAGCAGGTGCCCGTGCCGCTGAGCGATATCACTGGCCCCTTTTTCGTATGTGGGATCCGGGAGTTGAACTCGGGCCCTCGCGCTTGCAAGGCAGGTGCTTACACCGCTGAGCCATCTCACCGGCCCTGTAGTACATGTTTACGGTACATAATATTTACATTCCTTGTGTGGAGTTGGTACATGTACATTACACATCTTAATTCCAGAAGGAGTGGGGAGGGAAGGGAAGAGTAGGGTACAAGAAAAAAAAAGAATTGAGATGTACATGTACCCCATTATAAATGTGATCATTATGTACATTTATAAGATTTTATAAAATTTTATAATTTTAAAATTTGAGTCTTTTTTTTTTTTCGTGGGTGCTGGGGGTCAAACTCAGGACCTCGTGCGCCTACCAGCAGGCGCCCATGCCGCTGAGCGGTATCACTGGCCCTTTTTTCGTATGTGGGTACCGGGAGTCGAACTCAGGACCTCGTGCTTGCCAGGCAGGTGCTTATGCTGCTGGGCTATCTCACCGGCCCCTAAAATTTGGGTCTTGAGACCATAATATTAAGTAAAATAAACCAGACACACAAGCTTATCACGTGATTTCTCTTATAATATGTGAGTCTTTTCAACTGGGTATGTTGCCAGTTTAAAAGTTTGTGTTTGTTAATGAAGTAACAGGAGGGTGGATTTTAGGTGGCCAGCTGACAATGGTTGCCACAATCCCTAGGCTTAAATCATGAGTCTCATCACCACCATCCATGCCTGCTTTCATTTTCACTTCCATGTCGTCTTTTATTTTGTTGTTTCTATAATAAAATTAGCTGTATGGAGTTGTGTGGCATAAAAAGAGAGACACATTTGGTCTTTGTCTCCAATTCTGACATAGAGTTCTCAAAACTCTTGTAATTTTCTGAGTATAAGGGATGATAAAATGTATCTTTTTTTGTTCTAGTGTTTGACTAAGCCTTTAACCTGTTGGGGTCTGTGCTAACTCTGGGTAGATAGTACCAAAATTGAATTACATTGTTGATCATCCAGTCCGCGTCTAGAGAATGAGAGACTGAGTTGTGGGTGTTGGAAAGCACCTCAGAATTGGTGTCAGAAGTGGGTCGAGAAAAACGATAGAACTTGGTTTATTGGTGCTGTGGCCAAAAACACTATGTTAAAAATCTGGACTGTGTCATTTGAGACTCATATTACTTCTCTAGAAAATGGGATTAATAATGCTGAGATCACCAAGTTGTTGGCTACTCTTAACTGTAGAAAATTTTGTTTTCTATACTTTTAAAATGTTTTGTCCGTAGGGTGGACGGCATGTGGATTATGTAGTAGATCAAGTTGTTGGTAAACTGATTGAAGTAGTTAAGAAAAAGAACAAAGCTGGTGTATCAGTGAAACCATTTCAAGTAAGTGATGCTTTATATATTTTGCCAACTTAATAAATAATACATTTTGATGTTGACCTTCCTTTCTCTTTTATATTTTCCACAGGTAAAAAACCATATATGGGTTTTTATTAATTGTCTTATTGAAAATCCAACTTTTGATTCTCAGACTAAGGAAAACATGACTCTGCAGCCCAAAAGTTTTGGGTCCAAATGCCAACTATCAGAAAAATTTTTTAAAGCAGTGAGTAAAACTCATATGATTTGTCAGTATTATTATTGAGAGTTGATTAAGTACTTTTCTTGATTACTTTATTCTATTTGTGATTAGTTTCTCTATTCACATTAACTGGGTATAGAGTTGTTTACTATATAAACTAATATCCTGAAGTCTGATAACATTATTTCATAAAATCATAGATTGATGTACCAAGAATTAAAGTAGGGATTATGTAGCTGATTGTGTTTTTAGCTTTGCATTTTTTTGTAAAGCTCAGATTTTCCTATAACAAATATGTAAGTCCTTATAGAACTCTTGGTTTCATCTTTTCTACTTTCATTTCAAATTCAGCTACTGAATTTTACCTTTATATACTTTTTTGGTTGTGGTAACAAATACAACATAAAATATACTGTTTTCTACATACTTCAAAATATCATTTTACTTTGCATATATATGTTTAGGCTATTTTAACTTTTCTAAAGTAAGATGATACAAGTAAATAATCTTAAATTTGTAACTGGGCTTCATGGCTAATATTAGTTTCTTGTAATCTGTTGTATATAATCAAGACTTGATTCATTTCTCTTGTTCAGCAGTACCATCGGTAACATTTATCTGCAAAGTGCCTTTAAACACGTTTGGCAGTGGGAATATAAAGATGAATAAAGCAGAGCCCCTCCTCTTTGGATAGTTTGGGTGGAGGTTAACTTCTTTTTGGGTTAACATCTTGTCACACGTTGATTCCCTACAAAGTACAAACATGCAGTGTTGAAACCCTCATTACCAAGTTATTTAAAACAAAAGTTGGTTTTTAGATTCTAGCTTAAGGTCTATAGAAATAGTACTTTTGGATCTAATTATAATAAGTTCTGAGCACAAATTACCCTATTTTAATATTTCCCCAAATTTCTGTCCTCATAACAGTTCTCATAATGAAGTGATTTGATTTCAGATTTTACATTTTTCCTAGGTGAAATGAATTTAGATTTGGTAACATAGTTCAGCTCTTTATGTATTAAACATTCTGGAAAACGATTTCATACACCTAAAATGAATCACCCCGGATGATAAAGAATAGCTGTATTGCAATTGGAAATGGATAATTTTTTCTTTTTGGGTTAAGATCTTGACTCACTACAGCATACAAACAATATGTAATGTTGAAATCCTCATTGCCAAGTTGTTTAAAGAATAAGGCTCATTTATGTGTTCCCAAGTTTATTGTAATGTTTCCCTGCATGTTAATTTTTTTTGTCATAGTGAATTCAAGACTTATATTTTGTAGTGAAAGATATTTAAAGTGCCAGTTTTTGCCAGCTAATAAATTCATGAGTAAAATTTGCCAGTATCAATATTTATTCTTTATGGAGTTCATTACAATAGAATTTTTCTCAGGTAGTACAATGCTCTTTTTTCGTATATTTTAGTACAATAGATCATTGTGTATATAGCTGTCTGAGTTAGTTTTACTGTAGTTGAGTAAAATTTACTAACATGTATCATCATCATCATCATCATCATCATTGTTTTACATTAAAACACCTTAAAACTTTCCAGGGTCCAGGCATCACAGTAGTGAAATATATGAAACTTTTGGCTTATTTATATATCATTTACCATTATTCTTCGATTTTTCTTTTCCTTTTTTCTTTTCATTTTCTTTTAGGCCTCTAATTGCGGCATTGTAGAAAGTATTTTGAACTGGGTAAAATTTAAAGCTCAGACTCAACTGAATAAGAAATGTTCATCAGTAAAATATAGTAAAATCAAAGGTATTCCCAAACTGGATGATGCTAATGATGCTGGTAAGATTCAGATTATTAAAGATTGTAAGTTTAACTTGTATTCAGTTACAGAAATTTTTCATTCAGACTATGTTTTTTTGGTTCAGAGTATTTTACTTCATTAAAATTGCCATATGCATCAAATATTACTAGGTTTCAGGAGGTAGCAACTCAACAAAGTATATTCAATATTTAAACAGCATATTGTAAGATTACTGTTACAGTCATTCACTATTGTTGTGATCATTTTTCTGGCTTCATTTTTCTAATCAGTTAATGAGGAATTAATGTATATGTAATTTTTAACTTTTCTCAGGTGGCAAACATTCCCTGGAGTGTACACTGATATTAACAGAAGGAGACTCTGCCAAATCACTGGCAGTGTCTGGATTAGGTGTAATTGGGCGAGACAGATATGGAGTCTTTCCACTAAGGGGTAAAATTCTTAATGTAAGAGAAGCTTCTCATAAACAGGTATATATATATATATATATATACACACACACACATATATATATTCTTACACATTTATAATGTTCCTACTATTTTACAAAGATTTTTAAATTTTAAAATGAAATTCTTACTTTTCATATATTCCAGCACTTAAAATACTTTCAATGCTTTTCCTTTTTGTACAGATAATGGAAAATGCAGAAATAAACAATATTATTAAGATAGTTGGTCTACAATACAAGAAAAGTTATGATGATGCAGAATCTCTAAAAACATTACGTTATGGGAAGATTATGATTATGACTGATCAGGTTGGTCTGAAAATTATCACATTTAAAATTTGTATCTTCAGATTGTCTCTTTGATAGTTGTTTCATGAGAGTTGTTCCAAGATAACTTGAGTGAAAGTTGATTGTACATTGAGGGAGAAAAAAGATATAGTTTAATGGAAACATTTATGTGAAATACATTTTATGTTATTTAATGTTTGGGTACCAATGTTAATTATTATTTAAAATATTTTAAAATGCAGTAAATATGAGAAGAGCAGAACACTGCTGTATAATAGCAACTAAGCCTCCATGTAAGTAGGAATGAAATGATGGAATTTGCAAGTGGGAACGATTGATCAATAGATAAATGGTTAATGTTGGTATATGTAGCATGAGTTGGGGTGCACAGAAATCAGAAGGAGCTGAATTATAAAATGCCAATAATCAAGAAAACTTGAAAATTGGAAATGAGAAATTTCATATCCTTCTGTTTGTCTCTTATAAGTAAAAGTATTTGTAGAAAAAATATAATTTAATTTAATTTTAAGTAGAATTTTTGCAGTTTTTATGTCAGCAGACTCTAGAGTTTCTTCCTGCATTGCCCAGTGAAGTGGCATTATAACCATGTTTTACATTTTCCTTCCTGAACCTTCTCATAATGAAACCTATTATAAATATATGACTAGCTATATTCTTTATTTGCATTTTAAGAAATAGTTTTTTTTTTCCCCTATGGTCATCTAGATAATGTTTTATAAAACAGAGTTCTAAAATTCAAATGGAATTTTTTCTTTCCCATATTTTAAAAAATTTGGTTATATAAGTAGTTATATTTTACAAAATTATCATAGGACCTTTTCTTTACTAATATTTAGGATCAAGATGGTTCTCACATAAAAGGCCTGCTTATTAATTTCATCCATCACAATTGGCCATCACTTCTGAAACATGGTTTTCTTGAAGAATTTATTACTCCGATTGTAAAGGTACTATTTGTATTACTATGCTTTATACTGTTGTCTTAAAGAGTAGCAGAAACACTAACTTTTATTTTTAATTAATTTAAGGCAAGCAAAAATAAGCAGGAACTTTCCTTCTATAGTATTCCTGAATTTGATGAATGGAAAAAACATATAGAAAACCAAAAAGCCTGGAAAATAAAATACTACAAAGGTTTGTATTTTTAAAAATATTTAAGTATTGTGAAGTGACTTCTAACAGATTTACTTTTTTTTTTTTTTTTTATGTGGGTACCGGGAGTCAAACTCAGGACCTCGTGCTTGCCAGCAGGCGCTTGTGCCACTGAGTGATATCACTGGCCCTTTTTTTCATTTAAGTGGGTACTGGGAGTCGAACTCAGGACCTCGCACTTGCCAGGCAGGCGCTTACGCCACTGAGCCATCTCACCGGCCCAGATTTACTTTTATGAAAGCCATATGAGCATATTTTGAAAGTTTGTTTCTTTTGGAATTTGAAAACAGCTATTTCTAATTTTTAAAAAATAGTCATAGAAAATTCTGTATAATGGATTCCTTATGTTCTTTTAACAGTCAGTACTTCAATGGCCAATCTTCTTTCGTCTAAACTTCTCTTGTCACCATCCTACTAGCTTGAAATAACATCTGGGCCTTATACTGTTTTATCTACAACTGCTTTAGTATATATCTCTAAAAGAATTATTATAATTTAACATATTTAAAAATCCTGCCAGTGTTAAAATTCCTCATGATTATGTTAATATGTCATCAATATTACAAAAATATAAAGTTTTACATAAAATCACAAGGAAAATATGTTATTATATGTATTACATATTTTTAGTCAAGTTCCACATTACATTGATCAGTGGGTCTCTTAAATCTCTTAATCACTGTTTCACTTTTCATATTTTTTCCTTGAATTTTATTCACTAAGAAAGTTGAGCTGTTTGTCCATTATAATTTCCCACATTGTGGATTTTGCCTGTTGTATCCCTATCATTTCATTTAGTATGCAGCACATACTTCTCCCCTTATTTTCGGTTAACTGTTAAATCAGAGATGTGATCAGATTTGGGATAGATTTGATTGGCAAAAACATTTAATAGGAAACATTGCATACTTATGTCAGGAGGCGTGTAAGATCTGGTTTGTCATTCTTTAAGATTAATCAGTTGGGGCCAGTGAGATGGCTCAGCGGCATAAGCTGCCCGGCAAGCGCGAGGTCCTGAGGTCGACTCCCGTAACCCACATAAAGGAGAAAAAGGGCAAGTGATATCGCTCAGCGGCACAAGCGCTTGCCCGGCAAGCACGAGGTCCTGAGGTCGACTCCCGGTACCCACATTAAAAATAAGGATTAATCAGTTGGTATAAGTGTTGCTAGCTTGGTTGATCTCCTAAAACTTTCCCTATCTGCTCTTCACTTGATGGTTTTGAATAGACACTGATGTTTGTGACTCACTTTTATTTCTAAAATTGTACAGGATTGGGTACCAGTACAGCTAAAGAAGCAAAGGAATATTTTGCTGATATGGAAAGGCATCGCATTTTGTTTAGATATGCAGGTCCTGAAGATGATGCTGCCATTACTTTGGTAATTAAGTTTATTTAAGAAAAATCTTTTGGTAGCCATTGTCTTATCTACTATATCTTTGCTCCTAACCCTGATTTCCTGTGGTAAGTCTAGAAATTCTACTGCCATAAGTAGTGAATTTTAGTTTTTTCCATAGTTTTATACCTGGCCACTTTAATTAAAAGACTTAATGCAGGTGTATTTTTGATACAAAAATTAGAAAATCTTTAATTTCCTAGAAGTTAGTAATCAGTTGTCTTCCATTTGTAAATTTAAATTTTATGATGTATTTAATTTTATTTTTCATGTGTGAAATGACTTTTTATGCAATTTTTCAGGCATTCAGTAAGAAGAAGATTGATGACAGAAAAGAATGGTTAACAAATTTCATGGAAGATCGGAGACAGCGTAGATTGCATGGCTTACCAGAGGTTAGTCATAAAGAACAATAATCTGGGGGAAGAAGGGAGTAAAATTCATGTAGTAATAATGGCAAATTGTTATTAACTTTTCTTTTAGCAATTTTTATATGGTACAGCAACAAAGCATTTGACTTACAATGATTTCATCAACAAGGAATTGATCCTGTTCTCAAACTCAGATAATGAAAGATCTATACCATCTCTTGTTGATGGTGAGTAAGCTTTATTTAAAAAAAAAATCTTTCTAATTTTTACGTTAGTGCGAATTTTTATGTACTAAGGCCATCCTTTTGATACATTTTAAAATTATTATTTGAAATCGTATAAAAACTAACATGAAGTTAGTTTAAAAAACATATGAAAGGGGGCTGGTGAGATGGCTCAGCGGCATAAGCGCCTGCCCAGCAAGCGCAAGGGCCCGAGTTCGACTCCCGGAACCCACGTACGAAAAAAGGGGCCGGTGATATCGCTCAGTGGCACGGGTGCCTGCTGGCGCGCGAGGTCCTGAGGTCGACCCCCGGTACCCACAAAAAAAAAGCCCACCTTTTGACTGAGTTAATTTAAAATTTCTAAAATAAAAAGTAAAATGGGACTTTGATAACTTAAAATTTTATGAGAAAATAAGTTTATAGTACACATTTATCCACAATTACCCAAATCTAATGCTTTAACTTATATAACTATGCAAAATTTAGAAACTTTTTCCCACTAGAGTACTTTCTAGTCTCCTGTCTAGGACTTTATTTTCATTTTAGAACTTTTAGCAAATTGTTGATCTTTGTGTTTGTTGGTTTTTCAGCTAATAATAGTACTATCCATCCATCATTTTTTAGCCTGAAGTTACCTCCCTTCTATGAAGTCTTCCCTAACAATTTCAGTTTGAATTGGTCTCAGATGCATATACTTCTATATCCGTTTTTGTGTGCCTCTTATATCATCTATGATAATCTTGTGTTCTCAAATAGATTATAAAATTTTCAAAGAAATAGCCATATATATTGTATCACCTTGGTTTTATAATGCTCTGGGCCCACAATGATGATAACATGGCCATATTCTAAGGCGATTATTGCTGTTTGTTGTGCTAGAGCAGGAAAAATGAGAAGGAAGCTGAGTGCTTTACTCACATTGTCTCATGTAATCTTTGCGATAACTTTGTTAGAAAATTTATTATTTCTGTTACTCTGAGGTCACTGAGACTTACTGGTTTAGTAAATTGCTCATAGGGTAAATGACCAAGTTGAGAAGAGTATCCAGATTAGTAAGATTCTACATATATTCTTAACTATCACAGTAAACCTTTATGAGAGTTTTCCTGATTTGACATATGGTAATATTTGTCAGCTCATTGATGGTTTACTATTACTTTAGTTACAATGACATTTTGATCATGAGAGTGTTGGAAACTCTCGTGGAAGGAGTTTGGTGCCACTGGTCTGTTCTTTTAAGACCAGAAGGTTGTCTTTCAACTGGTACTTTGCTTTTGGGATATGCCATTGGTGGGTACTCATCTTATTATAGAACCTCAAGTAACGATTTTAGCCTGTTCTTCTAAAACAAATTATACCTTTGCTTTTTTCCTCCTAAATATATAGAATATTTTTGGCACTAAAAGAATTGTTAAAATTGTATCTTGAAATAATACTTTTTAAAGAGGGTTACTCTTCTTAAAAATAGGCTTTAAACCAGGACAACGTAAAGTTTTATTTACCTGTTTCAAGAGGAATGATAAACGAGAAGTTAAAGTCGCTCAGTTGGCTGGATCTGTTGCTGAAATGTCTGCTTATCATCATGGAGAAGTAAGCATTAAGATGGGAATCAATCGAAAATTAATTATTAGCATGAAGGATAATAATTATGCACAATAAAGTAGTTTTCTTTTTATGAAGTTGTTGGCAATGTAATAGAATTGATATTTCAATACAAATTGAAAAGTTATAGAAAAGTTAAAATATCAATGTCATGTTCTGTTTCTACTCTGTAGCAAGCATTGATGATGACTATTGTGAATTTGGCTCAGAACTTTGTGGGAAGTAATAATATTAACTTGCTTCAGCCCATTGGTCAGTTTGGAACTCGGCTCCATGGTGGCAAAGATGCTGCAAGCCCTCGTTATATTTTCACAATGTTAAGGTAAATATTTGCTGCTTTAATGGTAGGAAGTTCAATATGAAGTTTATTGCAGTCAACTAAATGCTTAATAGAATTGCAGCTGTGCAGAGATATGATTTTCTGAGATTATACTAAGGGTGAATATCCTAAATTACTTGATTACAAATAAAATGAAGTCTGTGTACTTATTTTGTATGAATTCTTGGTGAAATCATTCCTAATAAATATGAGGATGTTTTTCTGACGCAGCTTTATTGTGGGTTATGAAAACAGGTTGTATGCCTTATTCAGAATAATTGGAAATTCTTACTAAGTTGTTGAACAGTGTTAAAAATTTAGGTAGGTAAGTAATTACATAATAGGGCTATTTTATTCTAGACTTGTACCTGAGAGAAATATGGATTTACTACTAATACTAGGTAAATTTTATTGTTAGGAACGTTAAGTCATAATTATAAAAAAAATGCATTCTCTCTAGATTTTGTGAAAATGTAAAGACTGTGAAGTCTTATTTATGAAACCTTACTTTGCAGAGCCATGTCTCTTCCATTTTCTTCTTTTTTCCTTTCTTTAGCTCTTTAGCAAGACTACTTTTTCCTGCTGTGGATGACAACCTGCTTAAGTTCCTTTATGATGATAATCAGCGTGTTGAGCCTGAGTGGTATATTCCTATAATTCCCATGGTTTTAATAAATGGTGCTGAGGGCATTGGTACTGGATGGGCTTGTAAACTACCCAACTATGATGCTAGGGAAATTGTCAACAATGTCAGACGAATGCTAGAAGGATTGGATCCTCATCCCATGGTAATTTTTAGACTTTTATACTATATATTCAGATTATATTAACAAAGCCTGCGAAAACTGATGATCATTTGAAGGAGGACAGTTAAGGATGAGGAATTTAGTTTCAGTCATGTTAATCTACCAGTAGCAGTAGACCATTGACTCGAGGCATTCAAATATAGTACCGTAACTCGAGTAAGAGTATGGAGGGGAGAAAAAGGTGATGAAAAAGAATTAAGATATATTATGTATGTGTACCAACTCCACACAAGGAATGTAATCATTATGTACTATAAACATGTACTAATAAAAAAAAATTGAAAAAATAAACTTAAAAAAATAAGTAAGGCTCTGTTATTTCCATTTTTCTCTTCAGCTTCCAAATTACAAAAATTTTAAAGGCACGATCCAGGAACTTGGTCAAAACCAGTATGCAGTCAGTGGTGAAATATTTGTGGTGGATAGAAACACAGTAGAAATTACAGAGCTTCCAGTAAGAACTTGGACACAGGTTAGTATAAATGTGAGCCTATAAGAAGGGCATTGCATTAAGCAGTGTTTTTCTGATAAGAATAATCCATCATTCTTCAAAGTCTGCATAGTGTTTAAAAATTCCTGTATACATTTTCTTCACATTCAGTTGAATTTGTACTTTGAATTTTCAAATGGTAATTTAAAAGTTTTAGGCTTACCTAAACAATATAGTATAACTTAGGTTAGTGCTTTCTTCAGAGACTATGTCTTTGTTTGTACCTTAAGATGAAAGGAATGGAATAAGAAATAGTGTTTGGAGTCCTTGTAAATTGGATCAATAAATTCGTGACAGTATCAGTTGTTACAGAACTAAGTACATGGATGTTTTATCTCTTTGTCAGTTCTAGTTGATGTCATCCTCTTCATGTCCTCAGACTTTATCTTGCCCTTTGGAATATGAGTAGATCAGAACCATTACTTTGTATGTCTTTTTCTCACCACTGAGACTATTCCAGTATATTTTCTTCTATAATGATTGAACAGGAGGCAATAGAGATGGAGATTTCCCTTCTTTCCCCATAGGAGTTGAGGATTTTTGAAAGACTGTATGACTATAACATGAGAGTGTATCATCAACACCTATTTGTAAAATCTTTTATAGGTATACAAGGAACAGGTTTTAGAACCTATGCTAAATGGAACAGATAAAACACCAGCACTAATTTCTGATTATAAAGAATATCATACTGATACAACTGTGAAATTTGTGGTGAAAATGACGGAAGAGAAACTAGCACAAGCAGAAGCTGCTGGATTACATAAAGTTTTTAAACTTCAAACTACTCTTACTTGTAACTCCATGGTAATTTATCAAAAATCTATTAATTTTTCTTTAATTGCATACATTGGATTGTTATGACTGGATTTATGATGAGAATAGCTGTAGTAAGCCTGAATGCAGTTTTTTCTCTGTGTAATTGCTGGAGAATCTAGTGATGCATTTCTTTCCTCTCCTATTATTCACTACCCTTACTTTCAACTCTATATTTATGCTTCTGGGCTTTAACACACATTCCTCCTAACCCCCGGTCCCCCGCACACTGACTAGGAGTTATAAAAGTGATTGTTGCGGGGTTTATATGTGCCTTATACTCATTTTTATTTGCATTTTAACTATAGAGTACTTCTCTCTTCATAACTCTAACCTGCTTCCTTACATGTTTATATATATATTTGGAAAGGAAAGTAGAAAGTTAATGTGTATGATTACCCAAGTTTCATTCCAAATTAGCTTTTAGATTTAAAATAGATTAAAAGAAAAAAATTAGTAGTAACATAGTGACTGAGAAAAAGTTTCATAGTCTAAGAAAGTCTTATAGAAAAAGGATTAAAGTTTGAATAATTATAGCACAAGTAAGTAGTAAAAGGCAATGGCAAATGTATATCCACTGAATGTATGAAGGAGAAAGACCTTTACATCTAACATTTTTAAGCTTAGAGTGTATATGTTTTTAGTTTGGGGAAAAACATTTTTTCTTCAGGTAGTTTTATAGATATTTTAAGAACCTCATTTTAAAAGAATTTATTTTATCTCAGTTTTTACTATTTTAAATATTTTCATGGTTTTGAGAAATTAATTTATTGATTTCTTGCAGTCACCAAAGAAATACAAAAATGTACTTAATAGTTTTGGTTCTGTTGAATGGCTTTTAGGAGTATTGTGTGTACACACAAGTATATTATGGTTAAATATTGTAGTTCTAAAATTAAATTACAGTACGGATTTATGTAATCTAAAAAAATCCTTTTTTGCTTAGGTACTTTTTGATCATATGGGATGTCTAAAGAAGTATGAAACTGTGCAAGACATTCTGAAAGAATTCTTTGATTTACGATTAAGTTATTATGGTTTACGTAAGGAGTGGCTTGTAGGAATGCTGGGAGCAGAATCTACAAAGCTTAACAATCAAGCCCGTTTCATTTTAGAGAAGATACAAGGGAAAATTACTATAGGTAAGATGCAACCTTTAAAAATTTGAACATTAGTTAAAATGGAAAAAATCTTTATTAATAGAAGACATTTTTATCAGTAGAATATAAACAAATACAAATTGAATCTCTTTTCTTGATCCTAACTTTATTTTTCCCTCACATAGAGAATAGGTCAAAGAAAGATTTGATTCAAATGTTAGTCCAGAGAGGTTATGAATCTGACCCAGTGAAAGCCTGGAAAGAAGCACAAGAAAAGGTAATCATTTGCAGAAAAAGACATTTAGAGAAGCTTTTAAAGCAACTTCCAAGACAAAAAATCTAACCCCCTAAGTTTTAAAAAAAGTATTGGTAAAAATGCTGAGATGTCTGTTTGGAGACTGAAGTCTTCTGTTTATCCACAGAACAGACACAGTGCAGGAATTTGCTGTGCACACCCACCACACAGCACTTTGCCAGTGTGACTCAACCAGGGCCTGGAGAAATGACTCCAGGTGTGAGAAGGTAGCTCAGTATCTGTGGCTTTTTTTTTTTTTTTTCTCTGAGCTTGCCACTAAAAGGGTGTCATTTGTGGTGGTGGTTTTTTGTGAGGTGCTTGTACACTGTCTGGGGACCAGATTGGCAACACTAAAAACCGTTTCACATAATTCAGTCTATGATAATGTGGCATCCAGTCACCACTTACTTGGTCTGGCTTTGGACTTGACCTGATTTTAGTTAAGGCTGAATCAAAATGTTAATTATTGTAGTATTTATTAAGCCCCAAATATGTGCTCTGCTCATGTGTACTTAGATTTTAGTCAGAGGTTTAAACTCTGGAAGTTCAGATTAAAAGTCTGATGTTTTATTAAGTTATCCATTTGAAATCATAAAATAATATCAATTCAGGGAATAGAATATTGAAATTTTGAGAATCCCTGCTATAGTTTTTTGTTGTATATAATTAAAAGGAATACTGAAAAAGACAATACAACATTGTGATTGAGAACAGAAATGTAGAAAAGGAAGAAATTTTGAAATGAGTGATACTTTATATATTTAAATAGATTATTTCTATATGATACTGGTGATGTTAACATGTCTAAAAATGGTTATTACATGACATAGTAATTTAAAATGAAAGTTTAAACTTCCCTACACTTCTAGTTGTAATGTTTTCATATTTTCCATTCAATTACATTGAATGCTGCTTTTGTTCACATTAAGCTTTTTTCAATTTCGAAGTCAATAAATGCTATATATTAAAGTGAGTAAAATTAGAAAAAATAATATATCAATTATATATTAAGATAATGGTCTTATTCATCACTTGATGAAAATGGGGTAGGACAAAATGGGCAGCATTTACAGTTAAGATGATTGGAGTACTTTGTTTTCCTTTCTGTGTGCTTTATTATATGGTCAAACTCCAAATTATAGTTTGTACACTGCTTGCTCTCCTGTATTACTATTGATTTAAACTGCATCTTTAAAAACAAAAAACTAGCCAGGTGTGATGGCACATGCCTATAATCCCAGCTACTTGGGAGGCAGAGGCAGGAGAATCACAAGTTTGAGGCAAGCCTGGGCAATCCAGTATAGTCCCAGTCTCAAAATAAAAATTTAAAAAGGGATGGAGGGAGCTGGGAATATAGCTCAACACTCCCCGAGTTTAGTCCTCACTATTGCGAAAAACAAAAACAAAAAAGTAAGCTCATGAATATAATGCCTGGTTTTGAAAGATACGAGTATCCATCGTTGAGAATGCCCTTCTGGTTGAAGTAGAATTGGTGGGTAAAGGCTAGCTTGATTTCAGTAGTTGCATTATCACCATCAAAATTTTTTCAGCATCTTGGCCACTTGAGGGGGTTCGGGTAACAAAAGGAACTACTCTTGTAAGAGTGCCCTATTTTAGAGTATGAAAGATTTAGAATTATGAAGCAGCTCATTAGAAGAGGAATTTTTTTAATACTTAAAGGAATTTTATCACTAGAACTTAGTTTATTTTTTTATTGACTTCTCAATGTGTCTTTAGTCATATTCCTATTAACAATGAGATATACATACATTTAGAGTACTTATTAACAATACTTTAGGTGTCATCAAAACCTAGATCAAACAGACTTCTAAATTATGAGTCTAACCAGGATTTTATGGAACCTTAATATATCAGTCTGACAGGGCCGGTGAGATGGCTCAGCGGCTTAAGCGCCTGCCGGGCAAGCGCGAGGGCCCGAGTTCGACTCCCGGATCCCACATACGAAAAAGGGGCTGGTGATATCGCTCAGCGGCATGGGCGCCTGCTGGTGCGCGAGGTCCTGAGGTGGAACCTCCGGTACCCACAAAAAAAAAAAAAAAAAAAAAAAAAAAAAAAAAAAAAATATATATATATATATATATATATATATATATATATCAGTCTGACAGTCTGAGTGCTTAATAGCAACATATTATTTCATGAATTTTTTAAAACTTTAGAATAATTTGTCATAAATTACTTATTATCCATGTAATAACAGTATTCCTTATTTGCCTGTTATTTGAGTTTGAGTTTATAGTTTTATTTAATGAAGCATTCTGCTTTGCAATTTTAATTTTTTATTTCTGAAGTATACCTAAACTTTTCTTTGTATATACATATGTATGTATATATTATTATTTAAAATTTTTAAATTATCTTTTTTTGTTACCAAAAATAAACTTTTGCTCAGAGTATCATAGTTATAACACAATCACTTATTTAGGTGCAATTTTAATGTCTATTTTTATTTTTAAACTTTAAAAGATGTCACCTAAAATAACTTTTATTAAATTTATTTTATTTTGAAATTTCATACTAGCAGAAGATTTTTTATTAGTTTTTGTAAAAAAAGCCTATGAATAACGTTTCGGGCAGTCCTCGACACTTCTTACTCTAACTTACCAACTCTTAAATTCTTTCATAAACCTAGTCTCTGGGTCCTCACATGAGTATTGATGCTTAGAGAATTTTGATTAAGAATTCATCCTTAGTGAGTGAATGTCCTTTAGCATATGTATTATAACATTTTTCATAAATGATATTTACCTTGGGTTTCAAATTGCTCATTGACTTACTAGTATAAAAATCTGATTAACATATAATGGTAAAACATTAGTTCTATTAATTTTAACATATAGAGTCTTATTTTGTGGCTTAGTTCCTGAGGAAAGCAGTTAATTTTTCATCAAGTTCCTCTGTAAATAAGGATTGAATATAACATTTTTCTTGATTTTATTGTACATCTTTAGAAAAATCTTAAACTTTTTTTTTTTCAAGAAATATGTTTATAGTTAATTTACAGATAATCCAACCCCACAACCCTCAAGGTATAGCATTAACAGTGTATCATATGTAGAATTTTAACTTGACATTCAGGAAAATTAAACATTGATTTGATATTATACAGGACTTTAATATAAAGTTTATTATTTTTTACAGGCAGCAGAAGAGGAAGAAACACAAAACCAACATGATGATAGTTCCTCTGATTCAGGAACTCCTTCAGGCCCTGATTTTAATTATATTTTAAATATGTCTCTGTGGTCTCTTACTAAAGAAAAAGTTGAAGAACTGATTAAACAGAGAGATGCAAAAGTATGAACTTTTGTGGGTTAAATAATTTGAAACTATTTCAGTATCATCCATATTTTTGTTTTCCTTTTTCCAAAAATAAGTATTTTGATTATCCTTTATACATTTAAAAATTATTCAATGTTAAACTATATTGCTTTTTTATTATAGGGCCGAGAGGTCAATGATCTTAAAAGAAAATCACCTTCAGATCTTTGGAAAGAAGATTTAGCAGCATTTGTTGAAGAACTGGATGTATGTTAAGTCTATTAAAATATATTTAGAAAAATAATATCTGAGATATGAAAATCTCTTTAAATTTGTTCAGAATTTTTTTAACTATTGGTATATTTATAAGTTAAGTTGTGATTTAGCTAGCTATAGCTCTGTGAAGTTATAAAGGAAAATTATTTCTAGTGTGGGTGAATATAGTATAATGCTTGGAGCTGAAATTTAGTGTAAATTCAATACTTCCTGTTAAAATTTCTTGATCAACTTCTAAATTAGCTAATGGATTCAGCCTAATGTTTTCAGCTTAATATTTTCCTGGAAAGAGGTAAGACCAATACATCTATGCAATTGAATTCGGGTACCTTGACTTTAGGAGTAGAATGATAGTTCTTTAGATTTACAGCAAAGAAATTTCAGTGTTTTTATGTTGTAACTGAGTTCTCTCCAAGTAGAATTGTAATTTAAAAAATAAAAATGTAGAGGAAAAAATGTAAGCTATAAACCTTTATAAAATTGCCCACTTAAAATATTAGAATTAAATGAATGACAGCAGTGTAAATATCTGATTTTGAGTAGCGAAGGATAAATTACCATTTGTCATTACTCACGATGTTATTTTTTTACTTTTTAATTGTTTCGTTCATTGTCCACATGGTTCAATTTTTTTTTTTTTTTTTTTTTTTGGTACCGGAGATCGAACTCACGACCTCATGCGCTGTGCCTCTGAGCTATATCCCCTGCCCCATATGGTCCAATTTTATTTTCATGGCTTATGTCTGAATTAAAACTTTTTAAGAACAAATATAGTGTTATTACTTATCTGACACAATTTCTGTTATTTTTTAGTGCTATTGTAATAGGTTCCCTTAATGACTTTTCAAGTCATATAAGTAAACCTTGATTTATGCTTTTAAAAATATTGTTTATTAGTTAGATTTAAAAAAAAATTAGGAGAATTTTTTTCCTGCTGCCTTATATGTTAAAAAATTAATATGGAGCTGAAGGTATAACTCAGCAGTAGTATACTTGTTCAGTGTGTGTGAGGCCCTGAGTTTGGTCCCCAGCATCAAAGAGGGAAAAAAAAAGCCATTAAAAATGAAACAAGCATACATTAAAAGGAAAATTATTGCTTCTGACTAATATTAATGTTATTCTGGTATTGCTTTAAATTTGATCACTAGTATAATGAAATATAAGGAACTTTGTGGTTATGCCTATAAATTTCCTCATTATTGAAGAGTTATCATTCAAAGCAAGATCAAGTCAACAAAAAAAAAGTTTATTTGATTGTTAGCAAAGTTGGTCCAAACAATTTATTTAAATTTCAGATATGGTATTTTTTTAATATCTAAAATAATTTAGACTTAAATTTCATGTCATATCATTGCATATTTCATGTCATTTAAAGTCTAATGATACTGCTATCGAATGTTTGCTGTATGCTGGAACTGCAGTTTATGTAGTCCTCAAAGTGACTCTCCCCTCTATTGAAAGAGGTTGTTATTAACCTGTTATATAGATAAGAATCCAGAACATAGTAAAGTAACTTGCTCAGAAAGGAGTTACATAATTATTCTTGAGATAGTTACTCATCCTCTCAGAGCCCCAGTTTCCTTAGCCATAAAATGGGAGTCATGGGATTGCTCTGTGCCTGGAATATGGTAGGTGCTCTATAAATTATCTATTATTTCTTAAAGATACTTAACTAATAAGTGGAAATACCAAGATTGAAATCCACAGCTGTCTGATTTCAAAGCTTATATTTTTTCTCTAAATATATTTGAAGAGATATCATTTTCTCTTATACCCTTCAAAGCATGTTTATTATTTGAAAGAATAATTTTGTAAAATACAGCATCTGTGATATTAATCATAACTATGCCCTCATTCATTGTTAAAATAGAATCTGTTATGTTAAATCTAAGTATATTAGGATTTTTAATTTTTCATTCTTTCTGACTTTACATCTATGAACCATTATTATGGTTAAGGCAATAGAAAATAGCTTCATACTTCTTAACAGAACTCCCTTTATGTGTGACTTGCTGGGCTTCTTATGATACCAGGTCATCCTTAGTGAGTAAATAAAATTTGTTTTGATTTCTTATACTGTAGTGATTGTCTTTTCTAAAGAGTTCTTTAAGCACCCCTCCCACTTTATCATTGTACTACAGAAAGTGGAAGCACAAGAAAGAGAAGATATTCTGGCAGGAATGTCTGGGAAAGCAATAAAAGGTAAAGTAGGAAAACCTAAGGTGAAGAAACTTCAATTGGAAGAGACAATGCCTTCACCTTATGGGAGAAGAATAATTCCTGAAATTACTGCCATGAAGGCAGATGCCAGCAAAAAGTTGTTGAAGAGGAAGAAGGTACGATACTTACCTTGTATTAATCATTGGTAGACTCTACTTCTATCGTGTGTAATATATCTTGTGTGTAATGTGTGTATGTATGTCATTTCTTTGTATCTTAATTTTACTCTGTGATTAATCATGCTTTTTCTAATATATGTATATTTTAATTATAATCTTATTCTACGAGAGCAATTAATTCATAAAATAACAGCATACTGGTCAAGGATCACTTACATATGAAGAGCTATTTGCTCAATTCCTTTTTTGTGTTTTGTTTTGAAATTGTTTTGTGAAATGCTTTGAAATTTGCTTAATTCCTTTTTTGTGTTTTGTTGCCCTGCCTGACCTTGAGCTCCTGGTCTTAAATAGTTCTGCTTCAGCCTCCCAAGTAGGTGGGACTACAGGCATGTGCTAGCAACTTTCTAAATTAAAATCTTAAGGAACCCCCCCCAATGTGAGTTTATCTGCTTTAAAATATGAACTTCATGTCTGTATCATGATCAATTAAGGAAGTTTCAGAGCAGAACAGAGTTTGTTTGGCTAAGTAAGCTCTCATTTTTACTATTTGTTTTCGCCCTTAATTAAATCATTTAAATTAAGCACATCTTGTGTTATTGGCACTGATGGGTACTATTGAGGATTTTTAAAAATATGACATTTACCTGTCCTTGATAAAGATTGGCCATGGTTAGCTAGAAGAAGGAAGGACTGGAAAGAAGGTTCAGAATTGAGAAAACAGGATGTGTGATGGTTTTAAAAGAGAGATGTTAATATTTCTGGACAGGTTGATTTTTTAGAGTCTAGGAAATAATAGATAGTTGGGGATACACTATAGACTTAGTCTAATAAGAGCTTGGGAAATGAGCCTAAGAGCTGGAGTTAGAGATTGGCAAGTTCTCTGAACAAAACTATTTGAAGCATAGGAGCATTTTGGTACTAGAGTTGCCACTCTCCTCTGTTCTGGTAAAATGAAGTTTATACTATTTTCCTTTTGCCCTTTTTCCTCACCATATACCTACACACTTATATTTTTCTTCAGAAAAGGGGTTCTTTCCTTTCCAGTTGGTGTCTGTCAGGTTTAGTTCTTAGCACTCTTGTTTCCTCTTTATATAGTTTCCTGAAGTGACTTCTTCTGTGCCCAGAGCTTTTTCAGTTCAAAATGATGAATCCTAAATCTGTATCCCTAAGTTGCAGTGTTTAAGGCCTGCCAGACTCATATAGCCACCCACATGCGCAAAGCCCCTCCAACGTGGTATCTCTGAAACTGGATCAATCGTACTGATTTTGGAACTTGCTCTGTGCCTTGCGTCACTTAATGTGTAACACTCTCAGCTATCACTGTCAGTCAGAAATGTGGGAGGTGTTTTTTTTTTTTTTCATTTAATCAATAAATCCTATTGACTGCCTACAAAATGATTAAAAAATGCTTGGTGCCCTTTGATACTGCCTTAGAATTTTATAAGAATAGTTCTCTCTTAACAAGTGCCCTCCATCCCCTACCCGAGTTATTTAATCATGGCTTCTGCTTTTCCCCACTTCATTTCTTTTAGACCTGTCTTTTACTACTAGGATATTTCTGAAATGTAAGGCTGATTTCTACACAAATGCTTAAAAGTTTTCAATGACTTCCACTGATTATACACAGACTGTTGGTTTACAGTGGTTTAACACGTGTGTGTGCTGCCTCCTGGCTACTCTCTCTGACCTTTCCTTGAATCCTAGCAGACTGTATACTGTGTTCTAGTTCTTTAAACATGTGATACTTTATGCCTCTGTGCCTTCTGCCTGCAGTGTTCTTCCCTCTTCTATTCCTTCAGAACTCAATCAGAAAAGCTCCATCTCTATGGAGCATTCTCTGGCCCTGCCTTAAGCAGAGTTGCTCACTTTCCCACTTGAACCACTCCTCTATCTTCCTTTGTATTTGCTATTTCTGTTTTAATGATTTCTCTTTTTTTCTCTCTCGCTCTTCCCCTCCTCCCTTTCCCCCAATAGTCTTAGTGTTGGGGATTTTGTCTTATATTGCCTAACAGTGCATGACATGTGCTGTTTATTTTCCTTCAATAATTTCATTTTTTTCTAGTACATAGAAGCTTCAGTTATAGGAACTAATTTTGCAGATATCTTTTAGTATGCTTAGCTGTTGGTCTGAAAGTTCCTTTGATAATCAAAAGCTGCCATCTTATTTTTAGGGTTGCTTCTAAATAGCTGTCACCTCATTGAGTATACCAGAAAATTGGAGTTGTAAGCAATTATCATTTCCTGCAGATAAATGAACTAAAGTAAAACGTGGTCTGATTTTAGTCATCTATTAGGACCTAAATAGGATCACATTTTTAAAACAACTTACCTGATATGAAGCTATCTATTGACTGTAAGTGCATCTCTAAAGTATGTAGTGTTAATTTAGTTTTTATTTTTACTCATGGTTTGGTTTTCTTTTTAATATGTAGGGTGACCTTGATACTACAGTAGTGAAAGTGGAATTTGATGAAGAATTCAGTGGAACACCAGTAGAAGGTACTGGAGAAGAGGCATTGGCCCCATCAGCTCCTATAAATAAAGGTCCCAAGCCCAAAAGGGAGAAAAAGGAGCCCGGTGAGGAATTTCTGTCTCTGTGTCTGTGTCTCTCTCTGTCTGTCTGTCTGTCTTTCTGCTGTATGTGTGTAGATACTACTTTACACTGTGTAAAGAATATTACTGGAGTCTTTTGAAGTGCTTTTTTTCTTGTCATTGAAGTAATACCTTCACTTTTTAAGAACATTGGTTATTTTATAATAAACTTCTGCATAATAAGAGTTTTATTTTTACTAATGATTATTTATACATATCTTATTACTGTTGTCTTACTTTTAGGTACCAGGGTTAGAAAAACACCTACAGCGTCTGGTAAACCTAGTGCAAAAAAAGTGAAGAAACGGAATCCTTGGTCAGATGATGAATCCAAGTCAGAAAGTGACTTGGAAGAAACAGAACCTGTGGTTATTCCAAGAGATTCTTTGCTTAGGAGAGCAGCTGGTATTGTGATACACTTTATATTTATTGTATATTACAGTTTGACTTATAAGTTGATATTATCAGTGTTAATAAAGTACTAAATTCAGAAGTTACAGTAATAAAGACAAAAGAAAATTTTATTGTGAAGTTTGGCTTATAGTCCCTCTATAGCTTTAAGGTATTTGGTTAAAAAAAAAAAAAAAAAAAAGGACTCTACCGTGGTATTATACCACCAATGATGAATCTGTTAGAAGTGCTTTGTGCTTTTGTCTTAAACTTTTCTACCTTTTATAATGAAAACTTTCCTCCTGCTTTAGAAGTCTGATTCTATGCACATAGCTCTCTTAGTTACAGTGGTATGCTGAGGCTGCAGAATCCCATTTTGCTATGATGTATTGCTGCTAAGCATGGGGTTTGATCCTTTCTAAATATTCAGTAATGAAAATTGGATGGGTTTCTTGTTTTAAACATTCTCAAATTTTGTGAAGTCCTAATTTATTAAAATATAGGATGTGGGCCGGAGAGATGGCTCAGCGGTGTAAGCGCCTGCCTGGCAAGCGCGAGGGCCCGAGTTCGACTCCCGGAACCCACATACGAAAAAAGGGCCGGTGATATCGCTCAGCGGCATGGGCGCCTGCTGGCGCACCAGGTCCTGAGGTCGACCCCTGGTACCCACAAAAAAGATAAAATAAAATATAGGATGTAACATTATGGTTATTTAACTCTGGGAGATGCATTTTTAATTATATGTCAGGCCTTACATTCTTTGATTCTCTATCACGTGACTGGGTTTTGTTTCCAGTGTACATAGGAATACTATAGGCCAATGATGTCAAACCTTTTAGAGCTTTCAGTGATACAAACAGCCTGCTGCAGCCTGTGTGCCACAGGTTTGCCATCACTGCTATAGGTGAATCTTTAGCATGGGTAACTTAAATTACATGAAAACTGATTTATTAAATTAAATGATTCAAAATTATGTTCAGACTACTCCATAAATGGAAAATAAATTATATAGTGTCCAAGTGATTTTAGAATTTTATTCCATAATACCTGCTAGACAGTATAATAAAATTTATCTGCATTATGCTGATATGCTTTTCACCTTAATTGGTATCTGTGTATATTTATGCATTATATGAACTTGTTTTGCTGATATATTGTTTTATGTCTCTTTTCCCATTCATCTCTGTTATTTCATAGTGAAACTAAACCTGAAGAGAAGATAAAAGTTTTTATCCAAGAGTTTAAGAGAAAGTAATTTAGCACTTTTGGGGGCAGGGGTTGAGACAGGGTCTTGCTAGCCAGTTCAGGCTATTCTTAAACTTGCTATGTAGCCTAGGCTGGCCTTGAACTCACTATGGTCCTCCTGTCTCAGCCTTCTGAGGGCTGAGATTATAGGAGTGCACCACCACGCCCGGCTGGCACTTTTTAAAGAAGAGTCAAATTTGTCATTAGTAATTGCAGAAGTGGGAAATCTTATATTAGTGGTTGTTTATACAGTGGCCATATGAGACAAACCCATATTGAATACTTTCCTAAGTGTTTCTGAGTAATGATTCTAATCAATCAGTCATGTCACTTTATGTTCTCCTGACGTATGCAGCATTTCCCATAGCCTCCTAGAAAGTTTGAGATCGATGCTAACACTTTGAGGCCAAAGTTGTTAGGTTTTGGTTTCTAGATATTGGTCCTTTTCCTTTTTTTTTTTTTGTGGGAACCGGGGGTCGACCTCAGGACCTTGCGTGCCAGCAGGTGCCCATGCCGCTGAGCGATGTCACCGGCCCTTTTTTCGTATGTGGGTTCCGGGAGTCGAACTCAGGACCTCGCGCTTACCAGGCAGGCGCTTACGCCGCTGAGCCATCTCACCAGCCCCGGTCCTTTTCTTATGCACTTTGAAATACTTCATTTGGATAAAGGTAGAATTTGAGTGTAACTTTTTTTTTTTTTTTTTCCGGTGGTGGTGGTATTTTGTTTTTGAGATGAGATCTCACTACTGTTGCCCAGGCTGGTCTCCGCATTAAAGGCTCAGGTGGTATTTCTGCCTTGGCCTTTTGAGTAGCTAGAACTACAAGTACATGCCACAATGCCTGGCTAACATTTCTTTTTTTTTTTCTCCTAGCTGAAAGACCTAAGTACACATTTGATTTCTCAGAAGAAGAAGATGATGATGGCGATGATGATGATGACAATAATGATTTAGAGGAATTGAAAGTTAAAGCATCTCCCATAACAAATGATGGGGACGATGAGTTTATTCCTTCAGATGGCTTAGATAAAGATGAATATACATTTTCTCCCAGCAAATCTAAAACTACTCCAGAGTAAGTAATGAAGCAACTGCTATTCAGTAATATGATACAATTAGTTGTTCTAGGTATTTGTCAAATATCTTGAGCTTCAAGAAATTATCATATAGCTGTTGCTATATTACAGTGATGCTGAACCTTTTGGAACTTTCAGTGATAACAAATAGCCTGCTGCAAGCAGGTATGCCATAGGTTTGCCACCATTGCTATAGTATGTGTAGAGGAAGGATTGGCAAACTTTTTCATAAACATTTTAGGTTTTGTGGGTCTTATAGTGTCTGTCACAAGTGTTACAAGAAAAAGCTATAAATGATATGTAAATAAGTGAGTATAGCTATATTCCAATAAAGCATTATTTACAAAAATCAGCAGTAGGCTCATGGGATATAGTTGGACAACTCCTGGTTTTGAGAAAAGTTACTAAATCTTTTGAACTGGGAAGTTTATGTTTCTTTTTGAGATTTGGCCTTGATTGCTTTTTCTTGCTTTTGGTGAATGCCAGTATTAATCTGTGAAATAAGAGGTTTGTGAACTATTTCAGGCTTTTTAAAAAAGTATTTTCCTACTTAGTGTAATTGGCCTTTGCCAGATTGCGAAATATGTGCCAACCTATGGTCTAGTATCAGAAATGGGATTATTGCCTGCTATGCAAAGCTTTCCATCTTTCTCCTTGTGGCGCTGCTAATAATTTGCTGATGTTAATTTCTGGAATGATTATTTCTGTCAAGTATAAAATTTAGTTTATGGTATGTTGAGTAACTTTAAACTGTTGTCCAGCTTTCATTCTTAAATTATTGATTTAGCTGGGGTCTCTGTGCACGTGTGTACACGTGGTTTATGTGTATATTTACATGCTTATACATACAGAAGTTTTTTTGCCCTGCCTTTAATTGAAAAAGAAAGAAATGAAAACTAAGGTTTTTTTCCCTGTGATTATGATCTTGTAGTACATATTATAGATAATCTAGGATTGAAATAAGATATTTAAGTATGTCCTCTTTGTGGTATTTTCTTATAGAAAATCTTCACATGACAAAAAAAGTCAGGATTTTGGGAATCTCTTTTCATTTCCTTCATATTCTCAGAAGTCAGAAGATGGTATGTTTTTAATCTTTTCATTTGTTAATTGTATTATTGTTTGGTGGAGAGAAAGAGATAAATCATTAGGTTAGGATTTAAGTTCAGAATTTTTCATGAGTGTAGATGACTTACTTTTTCACATTTTCTTCAATGTATTTAGATTTATTTACTTTTTCTGAGGTGATTCCCAACTGATTGGTCAGAATAGGCATTATGGAAGCATTTAGGTGGACAAGCAGATGTTAACCTATTTTTGTATAGAGTGTATTACTGTGTTTTAATAATGAGAAAAAGTATGAAAAGAGAAATTTTAGAAGATTGAACTTTGATTTGTTTGGGTAAATTATAGTAGCTGAAAGACTAAAACCTTCCTCAAACAAATTTAATCATTGTGTATGTTTTTTATTCCCTGTTTTTTTGTGTGTGGAATTTTTAAGGTCCTATTGCCTTGTATTTTTAAATATACATAGAGACCTAGATTTGGTATATGATATATATATATATATGATAATTTTTGACAGCATATTAAAATAATTATGTAAAAATACTTAAATCCAAGTAAAAGTTCCTGCTATAGTTTGAGGGAGGAAGGAAAGAAATGATTGTCTTAATAATTTATGTACAAAAGTAAACTGAAGGTAAGCCTACATATGTTTTTAATTAATCTTCCATTATTTATTAATTTAGAAATATGAATACTACTATTTTAGATTTGAACATTATTACTCATATTCCTGAAAGGTTAGTAGTATTGTTTATTTAGCTTCTAAAATAATCACAGTGGAGCTTGTTTTATATCTCACTTTAAAATAAATCTTGGGCCGGTGAGACGGCTCAGCGGCTTAAGCGCCTGCCTTGCAAGCGCGAAGGCCCGAGTTCGACTCCCGGAACCCACATACGAAAAAGGGGCCGGTGATATCGCTCAGCGGCACGGGTGCCTGTTGGCGCGTGAGGTCCTGAGGTCGTCCCCCCGGTACCCACAAAAAAAAAAATAAATAAATCTTCAGTATATATTTTTGAACTAGTCAGATACATTTTAAATGGTTAGCACTTGGTACTATTAATTTTCACTACTCTATGTATTTCTGAATTGTTTCACAGCACAGTTAACATTTTTGAGGTATAACATTGATATATTTTTTATTTTCAGCTGTTTGTATATTGTGGATTATATGATCACAAAATAGAAACTTACAAGATCAATTATCTAGCTAAAGAGAATCATCAGTTAAACGAATCAGAGTTTACTCAGAGGTCTTTATAGAATCTCTTTACTAAAAAAAGCTTTGAAATTTTTAGATTCAGCTAAATTTGACAGTAATGAAGAAGATACTGCTTCTGTTTTTTCACCATCATTTGGTCTGAAGCAAACAGACAAAGTTCCAAGTAAAACAGTAGCTGCTAGAAAGGGTATGTACTTACATTTCATTGTGTTAAGCATTGCGTAAGCCATGTAGACATATTTGATATAAAGGAAATTTAATATAATTTGAACTTTGCACTTAGACTTCACTATAAAACTGTTAAAATGTATGAAGTGTATTAGAATCCTCTTGTTTTAATTATGTGAGGAAATGATTAAAATCTCTATAGAACTACATTTTATTTTATTTTATTTTTTTTGTGGGTACTGGGGGTCGAACTCAGGACCTCGTGCGCCAGCAGGCGCCTGTGCTGCTGAGCAATATCACCGGCCCTTTTTTTGTATGTAGGCACCGGGAGTCGAACTCAGGACCTTGCGCTTGCCAGGCAGGCACTTACGCCGCTTGAGCCATCTCACCGGCCTTAGAACTACATTTTAAATCTGTTGTAATTATAAAATCTCATGCATTCCTATCTAGGTAACTTTCTAGTAAAGCTCCTTGTTAGGTTGTAAAGTGGATTAAAATTTTGTCTCGCTGGTTGCCTGATTCTGTTATCTGTGTCAGTCCTGCCTCCACTCCCTTAGTGCAGAGACTGGTCATCCAGTTAGGCTGCTCTCTTCATGAGTCATGTAGTTTTTTTGTTTTGTTTTGTTTTTTCATGGCTTTTAAATTGTCCAGGAGACACTCAGTTCAGGAATCTATTAGTACTAAGACATTCACTTTGGTCTTTTTGAAGGAGGTCAGTATTAGTGCTTTGTATGTGAAAAACAGTAATTTACTTTAAGAAATGTAATGTACCAGTTTCCCCAAATTTATTACATAACACAAACATATACCAATTAAATAAAAATTTTTAAAAAGATTGATCTCTTGAAATAGACTTTTAAGGATACATTTTTTTGTTAATTTTTCTCTGACAACTTTTTTTTTTTTAGTTCTTTTGAGACAAGGTCTTGCTATGTAGTTCAGGCTGGCCTTGAACTCACTATGTAGCCCAGGCTGGTCTTGAACTACTGGTGATCCTCCTGCCTCAGCCTCTCAAGTGCTGGGATTACAGGCATGTGCCACCAGGCCTGGCTTCTCTGAAACTTTTTCCAGTAGAAGTTAATATGTCATGAAACATCTTTACTTATAAATCTCTGCAAAATTAATGGATGTGCAAACTGTAAAATGATTCAAATGAGTTAAGTGTGGGCTTTTAATTGGGCAAATTAGTATCTCTGCTTACATCAAAGGACAAGATTTCCCACCTAACATTCATGAATGTTTACTCTTTCTTGTGCATATAAGCATTGATTTATTACAAAATATAATGGGAAAGTATGTATACAACATGTATTTAGTTAAATTTCCTTTATTAAAAAAGGGCTTCCTATGCTAGACATTGAAAATGTCATGAACAAAAAATGGTTTTATCCTTGTACACATATGAAACCAACAGAAAAGGAAGTAATACTTCTGATTTATTCAACAAATATTTATCCATTGTCCAGTAATGTAAGTTTAAAACAGTTGTACTGGTAGTGTTTATAAGCTGTGGTTTATTTTTGCTCTAGAAATAAAAGTTTGGTTGCTAAAAAAAAAAAAAATCTAATTGAGGTGTTACATATGACAAGAAGTAAATAAACTCTATAGGCTGTTCCTGCAAAGATCTTAAAAATCTACAACAGGGCCGGTGAGATAGCTCAGTGGCATAAGCGCCTGCCCAGCAAGTGCGAGGTCCTGAGTTCGACTCCCGGAACCTACATAAAGAAAAAAAAGGGCCGGTGATATTGCTCAGTGGCACAAGCGCTTGCTGGCAAGTGCGAGGTCCTGAGGTCGACTCCCGGTACCCACATTAAAAAAAAAAAAAAAATCTGCAACATAAATGACACATGAGTATTAAATGTAACACAACAACAATAATAAAATTCTCCAACTATTCTGAATGCACTAGGACTGTGGTGAGACTGGCTATAGCCAACACACTGGGTGACCCACCGATATGCAGTTGCCCTTACCTCTTCACTACACACGGGCATTTTTCTTGCCCAAGGACTTTCTCTTTGCTGCTGTGCTGGAATATTAACTCTTATCCCTCAGCTGCCTGATTGAAGAAAGCTGGTTTATAAACAGCTTAAAGCTCTTGCCTTTCCTTTCAAGTGAACTAACTCTGGGATATGTTTTAACTGGTTCCCAAAAATCCCTAATGGGGATTAAGCTCCTAAAATGATGAGTGGCTTGATAACTTCCCCTCTACTAGCCACCCTCTGCACTGTTTTATTTTGGTATTGTTTTTCCATTACCTCCCAAATCAACACTTATTCTTGAATCTTTGTTTTGAGGTCTGACAGGGTCTTACTTCTGGGGAACTCAAACTAAGACCTTATACTTTTTCTTTATCTTTTTCTTTTTTTTAATTTTAAAGAGAAGAAAAAACAAAACAAATCAAAAGAAGAACAAATTTTCAAACCAACATAATAGGAGGGTAACAATGGTTAATACATTACGTATTACTATCTTTAAGTTAGTTATTCAGGACACCAGACATTAGCATTCAATTGTCCAAACATTATTGGCACAAACCTTACTCTTCAATGAACTAAGTAAAAATGGTAGTGTATCTATCTTAACCATCTTATATATAAATATATACAATTTTTTTTTCCCTTTCCCTTCTTTCTTTTCCCTATTCCAGTCTCTCTTTCCTTTTGACCAGTTTCTTTTTGATTCACCATGTCTATTGTACATTTTGGATCTTATTTACTCTTTCAGTTTCTCATACTAGAGAGATAATACGATGCTTACACATGTGCTTCTGGTTTATTTCACTTATGAGTATTTTCTCGAGTTGCATCCATTTACCTATAAAAGTCTCCAGTTTATCCTTCTTTATGGCTGAATAGTACTCCATTGTATAAAAATACCACATCTTTCTTATCCATTCCTCAGTTGATGGGCATTTATCTTTTTCTTAAAATCATCTTCATATAAGAATCTTATAAATAGCTTCTTGAGACATACCATCCTGTTTCTTTAATCAAGCTATTTACCCTAATGACTTAGAATTGAGCATTAACTGAAAGGCTAGAATATCATACCTCCTGTCCTATTTGGTTGTTTCAAGTAGCTGTACTGCTTTGGGTTCATTGAGCAGGAGACTATGTAGTATGACTTCAGGGGTGTCAGCAAACCCTCCACCCTCCTCCAGCTTCCTCCCAAAATATAATTCCTATAAAATAGTTCGAGGACACATAATGTCCCTCTGTGGGATTGTTACCCAAGTTACATATATTGTTTTACAAATTATATTCTATAGTTCCAGTAGTTTACAGCAAAACGGCAGTCCATAGTACTCAGCTATCTGACCTGTGTTTGGCTGGTAGAGTTGAAAGTGTCACCTAACACTGGAAGTTTAGAAACCTTGCCAAAGAAAAAGAATGTAGTCACTTTCACCCAGCTAGGACAAGTATGTATTGTTGCTAAGAGCTGCCCTATGGCTCCTGTGGAAGGTTTAGTCATGAAGACTTAAAAGAGCCCACAAGGTCTTTGGCTGCCACCTGCAGGAGGAGCTAGCTAGGTTCCTGCTGCTGTTGGCCAGGGAGGGGCCTTACTATCTCTAGCATTTCAGATTGATACTGGGAATGCATTTTCTATAGAATCAGTACTGGTTTTTAATTTTTTAATGGACAATTCTGGAGTTGATTTGGGTCCATTCAAAACTTTTTTCCAAATTGTTTTATTACCTCAGTAATAAAACCAACATGTGGTTCACCTTTTACATTGAACTGAAAATGAACCTGAAAAAACAAGGTCCATTTTAAAAACAAAATACTGTACAACAAAATGAAGGCCTCATATTTGTGGTCTATTTATCTAGGATTTTCATATTTCTTTTCACATAAAGAGGTTAAGTCTGGATTTCAATTTTGAGTGGAAGTGAATTGGTTTTTATTTATTGTATTTGAGAATCCTATAAAAATGCATTCTGTCTCAACATTTTAATCTAAACCTCTTAACATGTGGTTGTACTTGGATTATAATTAATGTCACGTTACTTTTTTGTCATGACTGTTTAAAGTTACTCTTTAATTAATTTTTAATGGTATTTGCCTAAAATATCTCAGTGGAATTGTCTAAAAGCAAATCATGCATAATTAAATAAAATTCATTTCATTATCTATGAAAAAGTGTTTGCCTTTATACTGACACCAAGCATAGAGAAACTATTTCGTTACTGAAGGCTACTCAATTTCTTATCAGCAGTAAGAAATCCCATTCTTATAGAACTCACTTCAGTTTGGTTTGTTGGTAAGTATATTGCATTGACCTGTGAAATGGATATTTGCTTAATAGGAAAACCACCTTCGGATATAGCTTCTAAACCCAAAAGAGCCCCCAAGCAGAAGAAAGTAGTGGAGACTGTAAACTCTGACTCAGATTCAGAATTTGGCATTCCAAAGAAGACTGCAACACCAAAAGGTGAGGATTATCTTTGTATAACCCTTGAACATATGCCATGTGCAAAAGATTGTTTCTTCTGTGGCATTGTGTTCAGAGCCTGGGTACCTATTTTAAATTGCTTTAATCTTTAATAAGCAGTATGTTTAAGAATCAGTGCTGAATTAGAGTCCAATGGAAATAAGAGCAATTTAGTCCAATCACTGTGTTTTACCATTCAATACATTGTGACCCAACTGGGTTAAATAAGAATACTTAAGAATGGTTTAAAGACCCCTAGAGCCAACTCACTGAAAGTTGTTATTAAAAAAGCAGCTAGGGGGCCTGTCAGATAGCTCAGTGGCATAAGCGCCTGCCCGGCAAGCACGAGGTCCTGCGTTCAACTGCCGGAACCCACATAAAGGAAAAAGAAGGGCCGGTGATATCGCTCAGCGGCACAAGCGTTTGCTGGCAAGCACCAGGTCCTGAGGTCGACTCCCGGTATCCACTTTAAAAAAAAAAAAAAAAAAAGCAGCTAGGACTTGACATAAAGTGTGATACTAATTGGAGTGGCTAGATCTAGGACTCTTAGGCCATAACTTTTTCTTCGTGTAGGAAATAAAGTAGATCAGGGCCACACAAGGATCTAGCACAGGTTCTTCCTAGCACTCTCTCTTTGCCTCTAGAATCTGGAAAGCCCTTAAAGATGCTCTGAAAAACATATATGTAGGACAGAATAACACTCTGAGAGTAGCTGCTTTTATACAACTGAGGGATATTTTCATCAGTATGTTTATTTTACTTCTTAAAGGCATGGTTGGGATAAGGAGCCATAGACTTAAAAGAAAACAGGGGGGAATGGGAGGGTGGAAAAGAATACCAGAGACTGGGGAGGTCAGTACTTAAGGTATGCATGGTTTGGAGCCTTTGTAAGTTTAAAAATGCAATTTTATCAGTTCATTTGGTAAGCCATGAGATCCCAAGATTGTTTAGGCTGTCCTTTCTTACAAGTAATATCCAGGTCATATCTTTCAAGGTAGAGTTGTAATTTAGTTTCATTTTATTTTCCTGCCATCACTATGGGATGGAGAACCTTGGCCACTATTTATTATCTTTTTCCTTTCTTCCTCCAGTGAAGAGAATAAGAGGTTAGTAGGTAAAACAAAACAAAATAAAACAAAATTGTTGTATGCAGTGAGTCTAGGTTTGACAAGGAAATGGATTTGACAGATTATTAATACTAAATGATTTAGAGTACTGAGATCCACAAATTTACTTACCACTAGTCTGTGATAGTCATTAAAATTTGTCTTCCAAAATTTTCCCACTAGTTTAAATGTATTTGTGAAATACTCTTTAGTCATGTCAACCCCAGAAATAAAATGTCCTGCTGAATCATTTGTGTATCCTAGTAAGACAGCAAGATTTCAGTGCCCCACTCATTGGACATGCCAAAGAAGCAAACTATGTTTTGGTCTTTATCTTCCTATGTTGTACTTACCATTGAGAGGAAAAACATTTTTGTGTTATTTTAAGGTAAAGGTCGAGGGGCAAAGAAAAGGAAAGCATCTGGCTCTGAAAATGAAGGTGATTATAACCCTGGCAGGAAAACATCCAAAACAACAACCAAGGTAATTAAGAGCATCATTTTAGTGCATGGTTTTAAGACAATCTATAACGGACTTAGTTGACTTATTACTGTAATGTAACAGCTCTAAACATCTCTTATCAATAGAGAACTTGCATATGGTTACAAAATAATAAAATATAAATTTATATAACCAGGTCAGTTCCTTGATAACAGTGTACTATAATCTACTCAGAATCTGCAGTTCCGAGCTGTAGCAGTTATATGCTACCTGAATATTAGACTCTTTGTGAATTCATTTGACTGTGGCTTATTTTCCCAATTAATCTGACTTTTCCCCAGAACTACTCTTTTAGGTAAATCAGTGACAACAGATGCCCCCCTCCTTGTTGTCTTCTGTTAAAATTTAAAAAAAAATAAAGGTGATTACAGCTTTGCTACTTCCCACATTTGATCACTTCCATTCAGTCATCATCTGTGCCTCTTTGGTCTACCTTGGTGATTCTTCTCTGTTTTTATAAATACTTATCGTGTGTCTTATACTGTGCACGATCCTGTTTTCTTCCCATTAATTCTTGATATGTACTTACGAATAGCACAAAATGACAAAATGAATTTTTACTAATCTGGGCATTTTGCACACTTATTAGATAATGTAAATTTAGAGTCATGGTGTTGCATTCTTGAGGCTACACCTTGGTAAACATGAGGAACACCAAGGTGGCAAATTATATCTAATCCTTTTTTCCTTTGAAAAGTGCTCTACACTTAAGTTAGCATTATAATTGATTTTTTTAAATGTTTTTTTATTAGTGCCTATTACTTTTACAAAATACTGGGTTTCAATGTGTATATTTTGATTATATCCATCCTTGTTGCCCTCCTTTACAATCTCCCTCCACTACTCTTATTCTCCTCCTTTTGTATAATAAGTCCCTATTTTCATGTCATCTTTTTTTTAGAATACATATATTAGGGAGAACACATAGTACCCGTCTAAGTCTGGCTTGTTATGCTTAACATGAACTCCAGTTCCATTCATTTTATTGAAAATAATGTAATTTTGTTTATTGCTGAATAATACTCCATTGTGAATATACACAACACATCTTTATCCATTCATCTGTTGGTTTACCCAGGCAGGTTCCATATCTTGGCTGTTGTGAATTGTGCCACAATAATATGAGTATGCAATTATCCCTATAGTATACAGACTTTAATTCCTCTGGGTTTATACCAAGGAGTAGTATAGCTGGGACAAATGGTATAGCTCTATCTTTAGTTTTTTGAGGAACCTCCATACTGATTTCCATTGGGGCTATATTAATTTACATTCCCATCAACGCTGTTAGAAGCCTCCTCACCCTGCATCCAGCACTTTTTCATATTCTTGATGATAGCCATTCTGTCTGGGGTGAGGTGGAATTTCAGTATAGTTTTAATTTGTATTTCCCTAATGGCTAAAGGCGTTGAACATCTTTTCATACATTTATTGGCCATTTATACTTATTTTGAGAAGTATCTGCTCAATTCCTCATTTATTGGTGGTTATTTGATTTTTTTGTGTGTGTGTTCAGCTTTTTGAGTTCTTTATATATTCTAGATATTTTCTGTCAGAATAATAGCTGGCAAAGATTTTCTCTGATTTTGTAGACTATCTTTTTATTGTTTGCCTGCTGTGCAGAAATTTTTAAATTGATGTAATTCCATTAGTTGATTCTTCACATTATTTTCTGTGGTATTAGAAGTCTTTGTGCCTATGTCTTCAAATGTTTCCCCTATGTTATAGTCTAGTAGTTTCAAAGTCTCTGATCTTGTACCTAGGGTTTTGATTCCTTTTGAACTGGTTTTTGTACAGGGTAAGAGATAAGGATACCATTTTGGTCTTCTATGTCTGGATACCCTGTTTTCTCAGCACCATTTATTAAGCCTGTTATTTCCCCAATGTATGCTTTCGGCTCCTTTGTCAAGAATCAGATGGCTATAGTTGTGTGGGTTTCTGTATCCTCTATTCTATCCCATTGGTCTATATTGTCTGTTTTGTACTGTGCTGGTTTTGTTACTGTGACTTTGTAGTGTAGTTTGAAATTATTATATTTTGATTCCTTCAGCTCTGCTGTTTTTGTTGAGGAGTGCTGTGCCTATCCTGGCCCTTCTGTGATCACATGAATTCTAGGATTGTTTTGTCTAGTTCTGTGGAATGTCACTGAATCTGTAGGTTGGTTTTGGTAATGTGGCCATTTTAACAATATTAATTCTGCCTACCCATGAACATGGGAGGCTTTTATATCTTCTAGTGTCTTGAAGTTTTTTCTTCAGTATTTTTTAATTTTCATTGCAGGGGTCTTTCATGTCCTTGGTTAGATTGACCCTTAAGTACATTTTACACTGTTATGAATGGACTTGTTTTCCTTCTTTCTTTCTCAGCTAGTTCATTATTGGTATACAGAAAAGCTATTCAGTCTTTTGATTTTTGTATCCTGACAATTCTGCTTTTACACTTATTCGTAATACTTAAATGTAAGTATAGTATAAGGAATAATAGTTCTTAACACTAGTCTTTTCATTTTTTAACTTTGGGGTTTTAAATCTGTGTATGTATGTGTGTGTTTTTAATATCTAGAAACTGAAGAAAACATCTTTTGATCAGGATTCAGATGTGGACATCTTCCCTTCAGACTTCACTTCTGACCCACCTTCTCTGCCACGGACTGGTCGGGCTAGGAAAGAAGTAAAATATTTTGCAGAGTCTGATGAAGAAGAAGATGTTGATTTTGCAATGTTTAATTAAGTGCCCCAAGAGCACAAACATTTTAACAAATACCTTGTGTTGTCCTTTTGTCTTTTCTGTCTCAGACTTTTGTACATCTGGCTTATTTTAATGTGATGATGTAATTGATGGTTTTTTATTATTGTGGTAGGCCTTTTAACATTTTGTTCTTACACATACAGTTTTATGCTCTTTTTTACTCATTGAAATGTCATGTTCTGTCTGACTGACTTGTAGAATTGTTATAGACTGCCGTGCACTAGCACAGATTTTAATTGTCATGTTTGCAGACTACAGACCTGCTTTTTGAAATGAAATTTAAACATTAAAAATGGAATTGTGTTCTGTCTCTTTACAAAAATAGTTAAAGATCTCACACACCTTTAAAATAAATATATTTTATTCTTTGCCAGGAGACTTCATGGAAAAAGGTAAACAGTATATGAACATAGAAAGCATTGTTAAACAGTCTCAATGTACAAACAGAGCCAGTGAAAAGTACATCACAGACTTGCTAATATAAAAAAAAAAATCCACTAGTACTTAAATGAGAACTAAGAAACTGACACTTGTATCTGTTAACCACTCTACCACAGCTTTCACTCTGCTTCATAGTGATTGAACAAGGTCAAAGGAGGCAGATTCTATGCCAATGCCTTAGGGAGTTAATGTTTACCCTTAGGCAGCAAGAAGACTGGGAAAAAAGAAATCCCAGTATCAGGCATGAATCAGGAAGGACACTAGAGTTACATTGGTGGTAGACCAATCTGCTAATTATCCCATGAAATTTCTCTAATGGCTTGTGAACAGGTAAACAAAAACTTGTTAACACTGAAAAGTGTTTTTGCCTTGGAGGCTATCATTACTGTAAAAATGTAACATTTTTAAAAAATCGTGTAGTTATGTCATTAAACAAGTAATAACCACTTTTAATTTAAAGTGACATTAACAATTGAACAAATGACATTTGATTAACTGAACTGGCAGTTACACTGATACAGAATTCTCTTCTGCTAGTACAGTGAATTTGTATACTTTTACTGGGCAATATGAAATAAAAGATGCAATTTGAGCGCATCAAAAAGAGCAAGGACAAGCTTCCATACTAACTAAATTAGAATATCTTTAGTCTTGTCATACTGTACAATAGTCCTATTTCCTTACCTTGAGATCTTGATTATTCCATAAAAGCAAGACAGTACGTTTTTGAAGCTTTCTTAGATGGACATGTACAGTAGTCTATTTCATAACCTTGGTGTCTTGGTTATTGAGTATGCAAGACAAAAGGAAAGCACCAAACATACAGTATAGAAAGAACACAGCTGTACTTCAGTATGTACAAAGTCTTCAGAAACTTAACCAGGGGTAAATTATTTTGACTGGGTCTTTGCCATGCAATCTTGACTGTTCAAAGAGGAAAATAGAAGCTTTTAACTAGTTTCTGTTTGCATGAAATGGCTGATTTTTAGAATTTGAAAAGTTTGTATTTCTAGGTAAGTTACACAGTGAGGAGTATATATATTGATACATACAAAAACTTCTTGGTCCTTCTTGAGTTTTAATGTATTTTCAGTCCAAAAACTAAGCAGCAGTAAAAATGTTTTTCCTTGCATTTTAAATCCGGAACTGAAGGTACTGGGGAATGTTTGAAGTAGCTGGAAATTGTCTTATTGCACCAGTGGTGACTGACTGACTCCACTGTTTTCCACTGAGCTAGGTGAGATGCTGGGACTGTGCTCTGCTGTGTTCCCACTTGAACTTGGAGTCAAGGGTTCATGTCCTTCAGAATTCTCCAGCATTTCCTGAATGAGAGGTGGCATTGATCCAGGAATTTCCATTTTCAAGGTAATTACGCGTTCTGCACCTTTTAAAAAGAAATAATAGAAATCTGATTAAAAACTTAAGCTAGATAAAAAGGGACCAACTTTCATCTACTTTAGTGTATTTCTTTAGACTTCTGAATGAATGATCAGATACTGTATAGATATCAAGTGACTTTTGTCTTTGCTGAAAGGATCCATTTATTACTGTAGCTCTCATAAATACAAACGGAAGTATATTTAGAGTGGGAACTGCAGCCACCAGAAGAAACCCATAGTAGACTGTGAAGTCAGACTAGGTTCTTAACCAGTTCAGGGTCATAGTGTGCTGATAGAGGATTTCTTTACTATTGGAGATATCCTGTTTGATCTTTTACGAAAGCAACAGTCGATACCTTTTCCTCTTGAAACAAAATTTTGCAAGCAGTGCCCCCTAGAGGCTACCCTAATTTTACATTAACCACTTAACAATTTAGCCCAGGTGTGACTTGAGCAGTGTGTTTGTTTACATTCTGACTAATCCGAGCATCACTCGAGCAGGTGTCGTTTCAACTGGTCGATTCTTTTTTTTTTTGTGGTACCAGGAATTGAACTCTTGACCTCGCGCTTGCCCTGGTCGATTCTTATAGTGAATAGATTTGATAAAATTGTCTTTTTAATGTTTCCTGTTATAACAATGAAAAAATATGCAGTTTTTGGTCATCCTGCATTTAAATAATTGGACTGGGAAGTGGTTAAAACATTTTTACTCTATGGAAAAGCAGCAGAAATGTGACATGTTTAGATTTTATAATTCCAATGTCAGTCAACATAATTTACAAAGACAGATTCATGGTAAAAGACCAGAAAAAGTGTATCTTAAAAATGCAACAGTGAAAAGCATGCCAGTTACCCACAAATGGAGAAATTGACTAGTTCATGGACAGTGATTTTCAACATCCTGATTTAGCATTGTACTGTCCCTCCCATACAGTAACCATTAGCCATATGTGTTTAAATTTAAATTTGTTAAATACAGTTAGAAAAATTGTCTCAATTGCATTAGACAAATTTAAAGTGGTCGAGAACCATGTGACTGGTGGCTACTGTATTAGGGCAAATTGAATATTTCCATAATCACAGTAAATTGTTAGCTATCACTGGGCCAGCTATAGAGAATGGTAGTGTTAAGTTAACCTCACTTTTAAAATTTAAGGTATCATATTCATAATTAAACTAGTCAAGCACTGGTATCTGCTTTTTGCTTCTGTTAATCCTAGGTAGGGATGAACTCAGAATTTCTCACTGAAGAATCCCCTTAAAAAGAGCTCAAGAATCGAGAGTCATTGTCAGACAAGTTCACTGTGCTTTTAAGCACTTCCCAAAATGTAGTTTCTTCCTTGACTTGCCAAAGTCTTCAGGTATAGAGTACACTAATGGGGAAGGAAAGTGACAAATAACAGTACATTTGGTAGGAGGAAGAGCTACTGAATCATCTTGTCTACATAGAGTAGGTTTTTCTAACACTCAATTGTGATATGGCTCTAGGCACTTCTGTAATTGCTTGAGGTGCCACATAAACCGAAAATCACCAGGCAAAGAAATTTACTACTCTCAGGAAAGCAAGAATTCCTTAGCTTGGAAGTATGGAGAAGTAAATCCACCTATACTCAAGAGAGCAGTGGCCACAAGATTGAGAGAGAAATTTAACCCCTAAGTATTACTATTCATTTTTCTTGGGGTTTGGATGTTAGGGAAAAACTGAAGTCAAATTTATATGAACAGATGTCAGGAAATCTGGAGTGAAATATATAAAACTAGAAAATAAAAGTGTCATAGTACCTTATTTAAAAGCAATATTTTTTCTAATTGAACATCTGAAATTTAAAATTCTCTAATAGTTTATTAATGTCATCGAGTACTGGTATCTGATTTTTGTTTCTATTCTTAATGCTATGCTAGAGTCAAACATGAAATGTGTCCTAGAAGACACTTCTTAAAAGGAGCTCAATAACTGAGTAGGGTTTGGTTTTCTTTTTTTAATGGGGGAATACTACTTAATCCCTTTAATTCTAATGAGAGATAAGTTCCAAAACTTAAAAGAAAAAGCCGTTAACTAAATATAATGAATTAAAACATAGAATTTTATAAAACACAACCAGAAAGGCCCTCAACTTCATGCTGTGACTGTAGACCTACCTTTAGCACTGATGCTGCGGAGATCTGTGATTTTCATTAAGATCTTTGGAAACATGTGAGGCTTGCTGGGTCGCCTTTTTCTGATATAAATTTTTAGTGCTTCCAGCAATGGTTCTTGTAGCTTATCTACTTTTGTTGGTTCCTCGAGGTCCTGACGGTCTAGATAACAGTAAAATATTAAACAATATCAGGACAGAAAGGGTTGTATGCTTTCCAGGCTACGTGATTTCTGCCCATTTCCCCACTTCCTTGTTTCCTATTACTACTATATTATGACTGTTTGTTGATTTAATCTCACACTAATTTAAATATAAATAACTGTCCCCTTGTCAGGCTAATGGACATTTGATGCCTGGTTGGTTTTGTCCCAGTGAACAAATTACCTCTTGTGACCAGGAGATGTCAGTGCTGAGTTAAATTAAAAACAAACCTTGAGCAGGGCGGTTATAAAAGTCAGGTAAATCTGCCCCTTAATTAAAACCATTACTTTTTAACCACGTGAGATTGAGCCTGGTGTGAGCCAGCAGGGGTCACTACACAGAAGAAAGCATGTTTTATCCCTGTCCTCCAAGAATGGGTGGGAGTGCCCAGGCAATAACTTGTATTCCCAGCCACTCTAATAACAGAGCATACAAGTCCCTTGGGTCATCATTAAAATGTCCCCAGGCAATTCCTTTGACAATAATTTGATACTCCATTGAAAAAAAGGACCTATGGCACTTGGAGAAATAGCATTCTGGCATTTCTTTCAGAGCAAAAGGATTCCAAATACCATTACTTAATTATAGCAGTATAGAGAAACCCAGGCATGTATGCTTTATTCACATGCCTTTCCCCATACAAAGTAACCCCAAAATGGAGAGCAGGAATTTCCCGTAAATGGTAAGTTGTTCTTCGTGGGATCACATGAAGGTTTGTCTGGTAGCTGGTACCTCCACAGATTAAGCAGATGGCACTGAGAAGGCCTGTTTCTGTGTCATCCATTTCCAAAGGCAGGAGCTGGTTGGCAAAGGTGAATACAAGATCAGTCAGAGGACCAAATCCAGCATTGTGCATCTGAGTTCGATTTAGGGTAAGGCCATCTGAAAAAGTCATGGTGTCTTGTTCTGGGGTATATCTGGTGCAAATTCTAAGAATCTGGAAAAAAAATATTTATTTAATGAATCATCTGTGTACTAGCCTACCTGACAGCATCAGTTTTATTTTATTTTTCTTTTTTTGTGGGTACCAGGGGGTCGACCTCAGGACCTCGCGCGCCAGCAGGCGCCCGTGCCGCTGAGCGATATCACCGGCCCCTTTTTCGTATGTGGGTTCCGGGAGTCGAACTTGGGCCCTCGCGCTTGCCGGGCAGGCGCTTAAGCCGCTGAGCCATCTCACCGGCCCCAGCATCAGTTTTAAGTAAGCAGGAAGTTATATAAAGATTTCCAGGGAGCTCATATATCCCATGGGGTAGTTTGCCCTGCTTTGGGGATATTGAATTCTTCTCCAGCTCTTTCATTAAGACTACAAAAGACAACTATAGGTTGCAGTTATTTAGTGAATAGGATGCAGGAAATTTTGAAAAACACTGTAATAAAAAGTATTTCATTTAAGAGCTTATAGTTAAAAAAAGTACCTACCATTTATTAAGTAATTAATATCACAAGTATTGTGCTTTATCTATATTCGGTCTCTCGAACAACCGGGCAAAGTTATATTTTACAGATGAGGGAGCTAAGGCTAGAAAGGCTGTATGATGTGCCAGTGTAACATAGTTAACATGTAATTGAACCTGACTCAAAGCCAAGTTGGGATCTCTCTTCCATGATGCCTCTGGTCACATAGTTACACAGATAACACACATGGTTACACATACTATAAGGCAGAGAAATAGAACCAGGTGGGTGCTAGGGAGTTCAAAAGGAAAGCTCAGGTACAGTTAAGAGGAAATCAAGGACAGATCCATGGAGAACAGGTGGCATTTCAATCCCAACCTGAAATATAGGCAGGATTTCTATAGGCACGAAGCCTCGGTCACTGACACAATCACCCAGTTTTACCTCATATGCCCTTGATACATCATCTCCCTGGCCATGCTGAGGTGCTTGCTAACAGGAAGACTTCTAACTGTACTGCGCTTCTAGGTCTCGATCAAAGCACAATAAACTTGAAAATGCCTTGTTTACCGATATGGTCAGTCCCGTCTCATGTTCCCATGAGTGTAAAAACCCTACAGCTGGTAAGGAGCTTGGTGCATTACAGAGCACTTAACCACCTAGAACCACATTTTTCTGCACCAGCAATGGTGAAGGTCCTCTGTGGACCAGGTCTCCATACATGACATTTCCCTCAGAAAACCTCAGAGCTGAAAAAGCACAGAGATAAGTTAACTGCAACATGGGCAGAAGTGAATAAGGTGAGGGAACCATGTTTTTTTCCCAGACCCTGATACTCAGTTTGATAGGGGTTAGCCCCATAAATGTCCACCTTGGTGTCAATCTGGAGGGCAGCTGATATCATAAAGGCCTGAACTCTTCCAGTTACATAGTCATGTGCAGAGGGAGGGTCCTCTGAGGAAGACACAGGACCCCTCATCCTAAAGCCCCTCCACCCTGTCCATATTCCTACCAGTGTTGCTAGAATAAGCCTGTCTGTCAAATCTTTGTTAGGGAAGTGCTGAGGGCTGGGGAAAGGCCACCTCTCACAGAGAAGACCATCTTAGCTTACTGGTGATGTGATCAACACACCTCACATCCTCGGCCCACATGAGCCAGGGGTGGTGCTGTCACACTGGAAGGTCATACACTTATGTTCTCCTGATGACTTCTGAACCTCCAAGAAGACACTGAGGTGGGAAATGGTCCTCCTCCTACACACACAACTCCAACAGTAGATATGGAGGAAAGTACCAGGATGCCTTGAAGGGTGAAGTGTGGGACTTCTATCAACAAAAACCTGACTCCTGTGTCTCACTGGCTAGAATCTCATGAGGCAAAGAGTAAATGATTAGCACTTCTCACCCCCAATATAGGTTAGCTAATGTTTTATTGATCACTTGCTATATGCCATGTTCTGTGCTAAGCACTTTAATGAACTATTTCTCCTAAAAGCCCATGACTTAAGTAGTACTGTTACCCCGTTTTACAGATAAGGAGACAAACCTGAATAGCCTCTCCTAGGTCACACAACTATGAGGTAGCATTACTTGATTGAGGCCATTTTCAGAGCCTGTTCTCTTACTTAGTGCTCCATACCTGCCTCCCCTCTCTTCATGCCAATATCTACACATAGGATGACCTCTGCCCAGTATTGATATGGATATCAGCCTCAGTTGTCCCCTGGCTGGGAGTCCTTTGTATAGCACACAGCCTGCACAGCTCTTCCTGGTGGCCTACCTGGAATACAGTAGCACAGAGCCTGTGGCCTAGAAGTAAGAACTTCACTTTATATGGAGAAAGATGTCAAAATATCTAAATCAGGATAAACTCCTTCATGTTCCTATTATATGATCAACTGGCACAGTGTACTGGAAAGTACCTGAATATGAAATCATGAATGTGAATGGTTATCAAAATATCATAGTAATTTCTCTTCATTGCATGGATGGTGATTTTTACATCTCATATCTGTCCAGGGACTTCTGAGACAGCCCAACAACTTCCTCTGGGTCCCCAGCTGGCTGACCTGTTTCACTTCATCTTGGTAGCTGATTGGGTTCAAAGCCACTCCCATTAGAGCAGCAAGGAGACCAAGATGTCACAGGGTATATATTTTTACATTCCTCTGAAAGCTCTAGGAGATGAAGTGAGATGCCCAGGATCACACAAGGAATGGTGCCAGAGCCTAGATCACAGGTCTCTCAACCCCCAGCCTGAAGTTCCTTCAGTTGCCTGGAGAAACATCAGGCATGACTGGTTACCCACAGAGTTGTCATGAGACAATCAAAATTAGTATACTCATTATTTACGGGCTCAAAATTTCCAGGCACGTTTCTAGTCTTAGATCAAACAGTAAATAATTTTGTGCCTTTAGCATGCTGCCACGATACGAATGCATGAGTCTGTTCCCTGAAGAAAAAAAGAATCTGGGGATTTCATGGAAAGGAACAAAAGACCAGGACTGAGACATCGGCAAGTTGTCAATAGCTCACTTGGAAATTCAAGTTCAAGCTGCAGCACACAAACTACTCTATTCTGAAGGATTTTCTTCCTCAAACGTCAGAAAATACCTGGGTTCTAATGAAGCATTTAGATTATGTCCTATTGCCTTTTTTCCTAGAAAATTCTAAATCAAGTCCAAATGGCATATCCAGAGAGGGATGCAGGGGGCTTGAGAAGGCAGGCTACTGCCTTCTGCGCTGTCTTTCGTCTGAGGAGCCTCTGTCCTGAAACGGGATGGGCCCAGTGTGTAGCAGGCATCCTCACAGCTTCTGGCCAGCCCTGCCTCTGTAGAGAAACCCAGTACCGCACTTTCATTTTGTCACACTTAAATCAAACGCCAGTGGCAATCACAAGTTCTTTTCCAGGATAAAAACACTCTTTGTTTGAAAAGCTGGTATCTTCTCTGGAAAGGACAGCATGCAGGTCTCATGAAACATTGACTTTGGGCCAGATTTGTCTTCTGTCAATCTCCAAGTCACTGCTCCTTCAAGGCCTGCTCCTCCCTCTGCTTTCAATGGTTGTCCCTTGATCTTTATGTCCTGACTCAGGGCAAGGCTGACCCACCAAAGGAGGACCATATGGGATGACAAAATGTTCCATGTTGATGGTCAGAGTTGATCCTGTTTGGGGCAAAAAGGACCCTCTCTTCCAGCCTTCACCAAAGACAACTGCGTATCTCCCTGCTGCTTTTGATGAGTGTGTTCTGTGCAGGCCCTGTGAGCAACCTGCTTGTGGCTATGGCCTGAAGAAAATGCATGTGGGACCCGGAGGCAGAAACTGGGACTTTTCCACCGATCTCCCACCATCTGTTCCCTAGGAAGGGCCTCTCTTATCCCATCTTTGCATTCCTGCTAGGATACTACGTAGTCAGTCCCCAGCAGCCAGAGCACACTGCTCAAAATGTTCTTCAGAGGAAAACTGTTCTTGCCTCCCCTCCAAGGACTCCTAGTCATTTCAAGATTAAAATCTAAACTTCTTACTCTGGCCTCCCCCTACCTCACCAATGTCAACTACTCCCATTTTTCCTTGCTCATAGACTTTGAGCCAGATTTGTCTTCTCCATGAATCTCCAATAAGTCATTGCTGCTGCAAGGCTTGCTGTTCCCTCTGCCTTCAATGCTTGTCCCTTGATCTTTATGTGCTGACTTTTGTTATTCAGAGGTCAACTCAAATGTCACCTTACAAAGCACAGTGAACATGCTTCCTAAACCCATGATTTTCTATCACTTTCATTTTTGAATATGAAATAAAATTATTTAAAAATTGAGTTGTGACAGGTACAAACTCCCTATGATGAATATTATCATACATATCTAAAATGCACCTATAAAATAAAAAGTAAAGGTTTTAAAAAATTGAGTTGTAATATGTGTGGTAGTTTTAAAATATGTCCACAAACTTTTTGATACTCTTCCCTTGAAAGGATGGAGACCCTGTCATAAAAGCCCCATGGATACGTCAGAACTGAGCCATCCTGTCAATACCCAGCGTGGACTTGCAAAGCAAATGTGACAAGCCACTGTGGCCACACACTGTCACTTCTGGTCAACCCTTCAGAGGACGGTAGCCTTGGCTGGTGTTCTGAGTGTGACTTCATGAAAGACCCTAGCCCAGTTAACTTGGCACCATATTCCTGGCCTGCAGTGACTATGTGAGATAACGATGTTCATTTTTTAAAGCTGCTAAAGTTTTGTGGTTATATATTACCCAATAATAGACAATGACATACAAAACTTGAGGTGCACATAAACATCCAGAGTAAAGCTTAATATATTTTCTCTAATATACACCTATATAACCATCACCTAGATCAAGATACAAATATTTCTAGCATGTAGAGGGTCCCTTAGTACCTCTGAAACCTCTTAAAAAGTAACCATTATTTTGCTCTTTGTTTCTAGAGGTCAGTTTTTCTAGTCGAACTAAGGCAAATGGAATCCTATAGTATATTCTATTTTGTGTCTTTCATTCACTTACTGTTACATCTGTGAGATTCCCTTGTGTTTAATACAATGGGTGATCACAAAATATAGTATATGTTTAAAAAATTACTACAGTAAAAGACACATTGTCATTAATCCCCCTCAAAATACTTCCCCTTGTTTCATCCCATCTTTCTTGCCAGTTTCTGAAGCAGTTCTGGAGGTTCCTCTTTCATGATGGTCTTCAGTTGTACTGTTGTGGCTAGTCAATGTCCTGAATCGATTCAAAATATTTACAGTAATTTCGTTCAAATGAAAACATTACTGTGTGTTCTCATCCACCTTATTCACTGAATCTGGCACTGTGCAACTTCTGGGACTTCCCCAAAGTCAAAATAATCATGAAAACTAAATACTTTTCATTAATTCAGGACTCTGAGGCAACCACAACAGCACAACTAAAGACTCATGAAAAAAGACTTTCAGAACTGCTTCAGATAGTGGCAACACTGATGGGATAAGTGTGAAGTGAGGGGAAGTCTTTTTAAGGGAGACTAATAGGAATGTGTCTTTTACTGTAACACATTTTTAAAATTTAAATATTCATCACATTTTGTGCTTACACTGTACACGTGCAGCAGTAGCCCATTCTTTTCTTTGCTGTGTAGTATCCCATAGTATGGGACACCACCCTGTTTCACTTTATTCATTTTAATTGTCACTACCTGGCCTGTCTTCCTTCCTGAATATGAGCTCTGAGAGTAAGACTGCACTTTACCAGTCTTGTTCTTTGCTGTCCTTTAGCATCTAAGACAGTCTCTAGCCACACAGTAAGTAGGGTTAATGAATATTTGTTGAATAAAGGGAATGGATTCCTCTCATTCTTGCCCACCCTGTAAACCCCTGAGGGTGCATCCAAGGACTGTTCAGGTTTTTGGCAAAGGAGAAAGCTCAAATTACTCACCCATCTTGGTTTCTACTCTGTGTTTGGCAAGTTGTGGGCAGATTCTGATCCGATTTGACTATTTCTCTCCGAGTGCTTGTGGGAAAGATTAGGATAATAACAACAATGACACATACGGGGCACATAGTACTTGCTGTGATGAGCTAATGGGAGTAAGATATTCTCCCAGGGGGATCTGCGGCCAGAGCAGCTCGTGGCGTGGCAGCATGAATGAAAGAGAATGGGCGAAACTTTGGAGAAGGAAATGAACTGCTTATAGCAGGACTCTTGTTACTCTTACCTCTTTGTAGACTGGCACTCTAGTGGCCACTTGTTAAAAATGTTGGAGTAATAGGTGGAATTATTTAAGTAGCATATTTTTAACTTAACATATCAAAAATTGCATTAATATGTAACCAATATGAAAAATCATTAAGGAGATGTGGGTACTGGGGGTCGACCTCAGGACCTCGCGTGCCAGCAGGCGCCCGTGCCGCTGAGCGGTATCACCGGCCCTTTTTTCGTATGTGGGTTCCAGGAGTCGAACTCAGGCCCTCACGCACCAGCAGGCACTTACGCCGCTGAGCCATCTCACCAGCCCCGATGTGTTACATTTCTAAATACTAAATTTGAACTTCAGTGTTCAGTTTGCAGTTGCAGCATTCCAGACCAGGTACATTTCAAGGTGCTCGCTGTGCTACTGACCTGGACAGCATGGCTCCAGATGCTGTTTCCTGATAGTTCAGTACTAGACAGCTCATAAGACAACCTGGGGTCTTGTCTCTTTTGGGTCTCTGGGAGGGAGAGGGAGACACCGATTCACATGGGAACAGCCCTAGGGCACAGAGGCTGCATGAGCCACATGGTCTCTAGGACCTCAGGAGTCACAAATCATGTTTTGAAGTCAGGCAGGCAGTCACTTTTGCGTCATCAGAAGCAAGGTGCTGCTGTGACTGGCATGGGAACATTTCCTTGGGGGAATGAGGGAAATAGGGGGCAGGACCCAGGGAAGCCATGCATCCTACAGGGCAAGACCCCACACTGGACACTTGCACAGACGTGATGTTTGGAAAGTGGCACATATGCTGACATTTGAATTTTCACCCCTAACTCACTCATCTGTTCATCCACAAATATTCAAGGCTTGCCTCTTTTTTGGCCACATGGGTGATACTGGAAAAGATACTGGTCAACAGGTTTCCAAGTACATCATGTCTTCAGTGCAACAAGAGAGCCCACCAGTGCATTGTGAGGGTTGGAACCAAGCACTGGTCAGGGAAAGTTTTTCTGAAGACATGGCATTGAAGCTGTGATGACAAGCAGCTGGCCAAGAAGAGAGGCAGGAGGAGACCACCTGGGGACTCTATACACAAGAAACTGAATGTGCAAAGGCCTTTGGCCAGGAAGAGCTTTGTGGAGATTTGAGGAAGTGACCAGGGGTGAGTGAGCTGAAAGAGGTCCTTGCATAGGGCAGGACAGACGGCAGCTTCTATACTGGCGAACAGAAGCAGCGAGCCCCTCTTCCACAGTTCTTGTGTGGGGAAATACGGGCACTGGCTTGTATAGACGTGGGTCAGCCCCAACCAAGGCAAACTAGCCTGGAGTCCTGGTCCAGGGAGGTGAGACACCCTCACACTTGTGAGTGGCCAGGTGGGCTGTGATTCAAACTCTTTTGAATTACAAGTGAATCATTTCCTCTCACTGCATTGCTACATGGTTTAATTTCATTGTAAAACATAGAGCTACTAAGTCTCCACCAAAGACTTTTAACAATTTCTGGCAAGGCAAATAATTTTCATCAGAAAACTGCTCAAGTTTCTGCCTTCATGAAAGCAATTTTTACCTCCCTTTAGCTAGCAGCTGACCCCCACCTTCAGAGGACCCTATGGGCCTTGGGCTTCCACTCAGGCCTCTACTGCTTCACCTGGAAATGTAGATCATAATAGAACGCATGAGGATGCATTGAGGCTTAATAACAGCAACATGTAGGATGAGTGAGGCCTGTAATATGCCAAGCAGTGCTCCAAACCCTCATTTCATCCCCAGAGCCTAAAGGAAACTTCTAATATCACCATTTTAAATACACTGAAACAGGCTCTAAGAGGGGAAGTAACTGACTCAAAGTCACACAACTAGTTGACAGCAGAACCTTATTTTGAATCCAGGCAAATTGGCTCCAGACCTATAGCCACTATCAACAGCAGAGGCAAGCTGAGGGGGTGAGAGCCATGCTCCGGTGGGTGGGTGGGGCAAGACAAGGCTGGGTAGAAGAGCAGGCACTCATCTCTTCTCTCCACCATTATATCCCCAATGTCCGGCACAAAATAAGTGCTTAGCAGACACACGTAAGAATCATTACTCCAACTAACACTTACTCACTACCATATGCTAAGATGGAATGAACACGTATAACAGAAGTCAGACCATGCCATACCTCTGCTCAAAATCTAGGGATTTTGATGATACTAAGGATGAAAGTCTGCATGTGATCCTGGATCCTCCCTGACCCCAGGTCCTGCCACACTTATTCCCTCCCCTCCAGGTATACTCATGGCCTACTGTTACAGTTCATATCTAGATATCTCTCTGAAGCCTCGGATACTCATAGGTGAGCTTTGGGGAGGAGACTGGACCACAGGGGCATGGTAATGGTCGGGGGTTAGTCCACTGACTTGCTAGGAGGTGGGGTCTAGTCAGAAGAGGTGGGGGTGTGGCTTGAAAGGGTTTATCTTTTCCCCGCTCCTCCCTTCAGTCTCTGCTTCCTGTGTCGTGCCATGAGCAATTCTCTGCCATACTGCCCTGTCTCAGAGCCACTGGACGATGGACTGAAACCTCTACAAACTGTGAGCTAAAATAAACCTTTCCTCCTTTAAATTGTGGGTGTTAGGTATCATGTCTCAGTGAAAAGAAAGTAAGACACCTGCTGTTATTTCTCACACTCTCAGGGCTGCTCCTGCCTCAAGGCCTTTGAACTCTACCATTTCTGGTTGTCCTGTGCTGATCAGTGGTGTTTCCTAGTTCTGGCTTGCACTGTCCATTCAGGTCTCCTCAAAGGTTACCTGTTTCCTTAATGTGCTAGAGAAACCAGCCCCAACCACACAGTCACACTCTGTCCCTTGCTTTGGCTTGTACTTTTTTTGTAGCATCTAAGACACTGTTTATTTTGGTTATGTGCTTTTTCATTATCCATCGCCCCTGCCATCCAGTAGAAGGTCAGCTCCACAAGGGCTGGGATTTCAGTCTGCTTGGTTTACTACTGTGTCCACAGAGCTGGGGACAGTACCTGACACAAGCAGGTCCTCAGTATTTCTGGAAGGAAAGGATGAAAGGAGCATGGAAGAGCAGAAGGAACAATGGAGAAGAGGAACCAGAGAGTCAGGGGCCTCAAATGTTACTTGTTTTTATGATTTTTACTTTCAGTTGAGAGGGAAATGATCCTAATTACCTGCAGAGGAGAAGAGGGAGAGGAAAGAGAGCAGCAGAAGAAAAGGGCTAAAGAAGATGCAGGAGATTAAGTAAGAAGGAAACACAAGGGCAGAGCTCAGGTGAGGGACACTCTTGGATACTTCACTGAACACCACCCAGGGATGCTACAGGTTTTAGGTGAGGAAGAAAAGGAATATTCTGTCTGCAATGATTATGAAGAGTTTTTCCATCTCAATAGTCATTTTGGCTGGTTGGCCCTGGTGGGAAATCATGGAATTCAAAGCTGGGCCTCAGCATTCCCTGCCTTATCCCCAGGGCGGAAGCCTGGCTATGGACTCCACATCCAAGGTCCAGCCACTGGAGATTGCCCTGGGGTGGAATGGCTGGGAGGGGACACAGGACAGGTGAGGTTTTCCTTCCCCTTCTCTGTTTCCCAGGGACTCCCACTCATGATGACAAATCAGCTCTTCCCCAGTGCCATGCTGGATGTGACAGTGAACTGTGTCTTCTTCTCAGAGTGCCTGGCAGCAATGTGACCAGAGACAAATGGCCTGTCTGGTTAGGAGACCATACACAACATGAGATGGTTAGCTCTCAATGGGCAGCACTCATTCAGGCCTGATGACCCTTGGGACACCCTGGACTCTCCTTTGTTGGGGTTGAGAATGACTTTAGCCTAAATCTGTGTCTGTCTGGTCTGTCTACCTTACTGTCTTCCTACATCAATGGCTCATATAAGATTCTTCCAAACGGCTCAGCCAATTGGTGTTCTCATCCAAAAGATGCTCTTTGAAGTGTGCATATCTCAGGATCTTGTGATTAACTGCCTTTTCTGTAAATTCTTGGAAATGAACTCTTGTCTAGGGATGAATGACCATGCCTTCTGATCCATGTTATATGACTGGAGGCCTTCACTCTTCCCCTACTAGGGTTTTTTCCTCCTTTGCCAGCTGCACTTCAATCAACTCTCTCCACCCCATTGAGGCCAGGAAGGAATGGCTCATGGTTTGTGGATCATACCACAGGGGTTGAAACTGCCCACACAGGCTTTGCCACCTTTGCTCTTTGTCTTCCATGTCATTGGTGAGCTTCTACCACATACTAGGTTCCCACTACCAAATTTAATGTGATTAAATAATTCTACTTAATGCTGTACTTATTTGTATTTCTATTCTACACATAGTAAAGTAAGGCTTGGAAGGGTTCTACCTTACTCACTGAGAGGGGTAAGGGCTTGGATCCACAGGCAAACTGGAGGAGTGCTGTTGTAGACAGCACTGTCATTGCAGACAGAATTTACCTTTCCTTTCCTCACCTAAAGTATAAGTGTCCCAGGGATAAGTGTGAGGCATGGGAGATGCCAGCTGGAAGCTGGAAGAGGATCTTTAAGGCGAGATCTCAATCTCGTGGAGCTGAGGCTGGCAAACTCTACAGGTTAATGCTCCTCTGACGGTCTGGTTTTTCTGAAATGTTCCTGGTTCACCCCAAACCCTCTGATTTCATGAGAAGAAACAAACCAGAGGCTCTCAGGTTTCTGGCACCCATTTGTTACTGAGGCACATCATCCTTCTACAGCTCTAATCAGTCAACTGAAGGACGAGCGAATTTTCAGGCTTCCTCCACACTGCTATGGTTTGGATATGTCCCCTACACTTCATTTATTCAAATTCATATGTTGACTGGAGTGGGATCTTTGTGGCCCCATAGTGGGACTGGAGCCTCATAAGGAGAGGAAGAGAGGCCTGAGCTGGCACACTCACTGTCTCACCATGTGCTGCCCATGTGTAATGTGGCAAAAGGGCCTCACCAGGTCCAGAGCAGATGCCAACACTGCTCCTGGACTTTCCAGCCTCCAGAGCCATGAGACAAACAATCAATTGCATACAATTATCCCGTCTAAAGTATTGTAATTTTGTTATAGTAACAAAACACACCCCATCCAGGGTCCTCTCTCCTCCTGAGCAGGACTGTGCCTATGTGTTTAAATATGGTGACGAGTGGTATCAACTTTCAGAATGGCTTAAACCCAAAGTCATGAAAGACATAATAAAAAGGAAAATCTGTACATTCAAAGCCAATTTTCCTTTCTCTGTTTTCCGACGTAACCCTTTGACTTGCTCCATAGGCCTCTCTGTTTCACTCCCACCCCCAGGCAAGGCACATCACTACTGCCTCAGTGGGAGCTACTCCTGTGCCCAAGGAAACAGTCGCAGCTGGAACTGGTCATCCTGTCCCTGAAGCCCTTGGAGGGCAGAGCAAGGATAGACATCCAGCCAGCAGAGGACAGCAGAGACCACAGAGGAAAAGGTGTGACAGTAGCCATTCCCTCTCTAAGACTCTAAACTGCAGTGTGACAATGGCACGGAACCAAGTGGCATCAGGATCTTCCTTTGCGCGCTTGAGGAAATGGGCCCACCGAGGAGCTGTAGACTGTTTGTGTCCCTATCCCCAAATTTGTATATTAGGTCCTAACTGCCGGTGTGATGATATTGGCAGGTGGGGGTCTTTGGGAACAATTAGGTTTGAATGAGGTCATGAGGGTAGAGGCCCAGGAAGAGATTAGTGCCTATGTAAGGAGATGAAGGGACCAGAGTTTGCTCTCTGCCTTGCAGGAAGGCAGCCATCTGTGACCCAGAGGAAGAGCCCTTACGAGAGCCCAACCACATTTGCTCCCTAATCTTGGACTCAGCCTCCAGGACTGTAAGAAATAAATGCTGCTGTTTACACTGCCTGGTCTCTGATTTTGCAGCCTAAACTAACACAGGAGGGAAAAGGTTTCCTTAAGGCCACAAATAGAAGTGGTACAAAACTGGGGTAGGGGTTGAAGCCACAGCACTAGTGTGCTACTGCCTGGAGAACCCATATGGTCTGTCACACATATCCATGGCTGTCCTGCGGAAGGGGCTACAAACATCCCTTGAGGCTCTGGGGGCAGGGGGAGTATGAGCAGAAGAGGAAGGTGGTCTTTCTAATGACTGGACTGGCCTGCGCTGGGAAAAGGTCACCTCAGGAGGCAGAAGCCAGTCATCACTGAAAGGGTGCTACTAGCTTCTCTCCCAGTATCCTGCTGGGGAAGCAAAGCAGGAAGGTTATGCCCAACCTCAGGGTCTTTTCACAATCAGAGGGAGATTCTAGCAGAAAGAATGGGCCTCTGTGAGCACAGGTGGCTATAGGAAGAGAGGCTGGGAAATGAAAGTCTCCTCTGGAGAGATCTCAAGCCCCTCAGCGACCCCACCCATCATCATCCCCACCCCCACTCCTCCTCAGAAAGGCTCCTACCAGGATGTCCAGGCAGGCGGCCTTCAGCAGGGTGATCTGGTCTGCAATGGTCAAGCTGGTGAAGCCTGGCAGACGTTTAGCAAACTCCACAATCTTAATAATGCACTTGGTGGCCAGTTCACTGAACTTGTCCCAGAGGCCCAGGTCCAGTCGGACTCGATGGTCAGCACTGGAATTCTGAGAAAGAGAAAACACCATCAGGTGTAGGTTCTGAAGCCCAAAGTAGGGCAGAAACTAACGTGTCTTCCATTAATGGGCTGTCACTTTAGCCTTGATCATGGAGCTTCTTCGTGAGGTGGCTAAGTGCTTAGTCTGGTTTTCGTCCTTTTAAAATGTTCAAGATCTTATGTGTGTACTACTGTTAATAACAGATGAAGGCAAGCTTCGTTACATGCAATTATACAACTAGTGTCAGAATGAGGGTATTATTAGAGAACCATAATGAATTAACAGCTCTAGGCATTTGCCCTCAGTAGTGGCTAATACATCCCCCTGCCCCACTCCCAGTACTGGGAACTGAATCCAGAACCTTTGCACTGAACTACATCCTCAGTCATTTTTTGTTTTTTATTTTGAGACAGGGACTTGCTTAGTTGCTCATGCTGGGCTAGAACTTGCAGTCCACCTGCTTCAGCCTTCCCAGAGTGCAGGGATTAAAGGCATGCACCACTGCACCTGGCTGTTATAATATCTTAGAAACAGGCAACTTGCCATATATGGTGTTCTCATGGGAAAACACACCACAACCTAGGAAATAGTCTGGCCCAAGTGAGACTTGAACTAAATAGAGCCTCTAGATTTAACCAGAGGAAATTAGGGACATGGTAGATAATACCACAGGGCTGCAACTATCAACATCCAGAATGCCAGGAACCCTATAAAACCAATGTACAGAATTTTTCAACAAAGGCATTGCAAGGGGAAAAAAAGAGAAGGATTAAAAGGGAATCACATCAAATGTACCAACATTAACAGATGATAAATGATGATTGCAACTATGCAATGAATGGCAGGGAGCATTCAAGGAAGGAAATGGGGGTATGTGATACAACATGGATGTACCTCAAACGCATTGTGCTGAATGAAAGAAGGCAGACATAAAAGCCTACACATAAAATGACTCCATTCACATGGTGTTCTGGAAAAGGCGAAACCACAGTGATAGAGACCATGTTACTGGCTTATAGGGGTTGACCACAAGGTACATGAGGACTGTATCTTATTTGGAATGATGGAAATGTTGTACACTTTGGTGTCATGGTTAGATGAGTGCATACTTCCGTCATACTCTTCAAACCATATCTTTAAGGAAGATAAGAAATTACATTGTATAAATTATGCTCTAAAAAATTAACTTAAAAACTATTTAAGAGACTTATTTAGATAAACTATAAATTTTATTTGAATTATGATTCAAACAAATTGTAAAGAAACTGTGACACACATGAGAAAAACTACAGATCTGAGAGATCATGGTGTTTGAGATGTTAATTTTAAGGGGGTAGTTATGGCATTGATGATTTGCTTTGTTTGCAGATGTTACTTTGATTTAGAACACAACCTCCAGAAGGGACTCTTGTCTGGTCAATCAGAATACTTCCACCTTTTGAACACTGTAATTGGTCAAGGAAAGTATATGTGAGACAGTTGTGGTGGTGCATGCCTGTAATCCCAGCACTCGGGAGGCTGAGGCAGGAGGATCGCTGCGAGTTCAAGGCCAGCCTGGGCCACATAATGAGTCCAGGCCAGCCTGAACTACATAGCAAAACCCTGTCTCAAAAAAAAAAAAAAAAAAGTATATGTGATCTAGAGCAAGTCAATGGCACTCAATTCTGAGACTTTGGTGGGAAGAATTGAGAAGCTCTCTGTCAGTGACAGTTGAGTGTTGCCAAGAGTTTCAGGGACCACCAGGGGGGAGAAAGTTTCTGTAAAAATGAAGCCAACTTAGAGGAAAGCTGAGATGAAAGACAGAAGGAGTGGCTCATCCTGAAGATAAAGAGCTGCTGGATAAAGCCACGCCTGATTTACACAAGGATTTTTGGTTTTTTTTAAATCTAAGTTGATTTTAGTTTCCATCACCTGCAACGGCAAGACTTCTGACTAATGCATATGGGAACTGTCAGCTCTTAGGAAAGAGGTTCTGCCTCCCCACCACCCTCCCACTCCTGCCTGGGCCAGTGCAGCAGCCTCCTCGCTGTTCTCCTGCTTCCTACCCTGGTCTCAGCAAAGCAAATCTACACTCATTAAAATGAAAAGGGGCTCCTTTAAAACACAAGGCACTGCTCAGAATCTCCAGTGCTCTCTCATCTCACTCAAGCTGAAAGCCAAAGTCCTTTTAGTGGGCTTCAGGGCCCTGCCATATCAGGTCCCTCCTCTGACTGTCCCTTATGTCTCCGGCCCCAGCCACACAGGTCTTCTTGCCACACATCGGGAAGTCAGGCAAGCTCCCGCCACAGTTCCAGCGCTGGCTGCTTCTGCAACCTGGACTGCTCTTCCCCAGATTGTTGCAGAAGGTACCCCCCTCATTCCTTCCAGTCTTTGATCAAACATCACCTTTTCGCAAGCTTTCCCCTGGCCCCTCTAGGAAGACTACAATGCCCTGCCATCCCCAGCACTACACACTCCATCTTGCCCATGTTTATAGCCCTCATCTCCTAATGTACATGATCACATCTGTTTTCATCGTCAGAACACTGATGATTCTGTGAGCACATAGCAGGGATTCAATAAAGTTTGTTGAGTAACTCAATGAGTGAAGTTCCCACAAGTCCTTGCTTCTTTGAAATGTCCCAGAATAACTCATTTTGGGGCCAAGGTTCAAAGCTGCTGCTTCTCCCAGGCAGTGGCCTGCACCTACTCATGAGGGCTTAAACTCTGCTGCCTTCCAAGGCGGGACTGAACCCTCTCATAAGAGGCAGGGCTCCCCAGAGCTGGTGCTTGACCTTCTGAGAAGTGTACCAAGCTCAATGAAGGGCACTCTGCATCCCAAACTAATATCTTTAGTTCTCCACATCAGTTGAAATCAGTCCAGAGGGATCAATAAAACTGTTGCTCTGAATGTCTGCAAGAAAATTCAAAAGAAGAGTTTGCATAAGGAAGACCACAGACACCCTAAAAAATGGAGGCCATCACTGCCTTCCCCAACACTCCCTGCAGACAGTAAGCATGCATCCTCTGGATTTATTTTATTCCCTCCTCAAGGACCTTGTGGAATACAGCACACTCGGGGGAACAGAAGATCAGGATGTGCGGCTATTCAGGCTGTAATTAAATTTAATAGGCAGTTTATCTGGTTCGTAGGAAGATGACATGGAAGAGAGGGACAGAGAGGCAAGCCTATGATGGGAAATCATTTTACAATAGAGTATCCATCTGGAAAAAAAGACATTGCCTGACCCAGCAAGTGTGAACGAAATCTTCATCAGCGTCGGATGAGGTTACTTCATCATGTGCCGGGCGGGGAGAGAGAAGGCTGTCGCACCTTCTATTAAAAATAATGCACAGCTGTGGTAACGGCATGTAAATCTAACTCACTATTATGCAAACTGAAGGAAAGAGGCAGTTAATAAAACACAAAATAACCTGGTGTTTTATTATACTGGTTGCTGGATTCATAGGCATGAGGGTTAAAATGGCTTATATGTTATCTTCCAGCCACGACAAATGGAGAGCCCTGGCCTGTTTGGGCTGGTAATGAAGGTGTTATGGGAAGCACGGAGGAAGCCAGGATTTTCAGGGGCATTTTTAATGTGCAGGGAGGGAAACCAGGACATAGGGAAGGAGAGACAGGAGATGTGGTAGAGAGCAGAGACCCCTGCTTGATGGTGAGAACAGCCACAGCAGAAATGGAAGAGCACAGGCTGATCAGTACGCAGCTCTCCTGTCCCAGCTGCAGAGGGAAAGGCTGGTCTGGGTGTCCACGGTAGGCCTCTCACGGAAGAGCTCCAGGGTAGCTTCCCAGAATGCTGTGTGGGGCTGTCCATATGGAGGAAAGCGCCCTACGGCCCCCCAGGGCCTCCTTAAGCCACAGAAAAGCTCAAACCCACAATAAAATCCAATTAAGCGGCAATTTCCACCACACAAATGGATCCCTTTCTTCTGCTGGTTTGGTTCTGTGCTGCAGCACATGCTGCTTTTCTGATTGGCGTTACCTTCAGACAAGACCTGTACATGGAGGCCGAATCACCATAGCTGCTAAAATCCCATTTATGACAGATTCTGGGTACCATGTACTGCATTTTATTCAGGGCTTATATGGCTAAGGAGGAAATGCAGAATTTCTTTAGCAGTAGAGAGTTACAGTTCTATAGGAATGTTGAGAGCATCCATTGAGGCAGCCTCCTCCTTTCTTAGGCCCAACCTCTTCTGCTCATCCTGACAGATGGGTGTCCTTTCCAGTTCTGTTTGTAGCCTCCAGCACTGTGTGAGAATAAGTTAATTTTGCTTCACATCACAAAGTGTTTGTGTTACTTCGTTGCAGCAGCCATAAGATAGAAGCATGGTGGGAGCGCAGTAAATGTGTGTGGAAACTCATGTGGTCCAGGCAAGGTGGACAGCGCAGGTGTGTTTACTGGCAAAGGACCGACATTCATGAAGTTATGGCTGGTTCAAGGTGAGAGAGATGTGAGGTGAAGAGTGGGGACCAGAACTCAGGTTTTGATTATTTAGCTAATTACAGGTTAATTTTCTAAAGTGAAAGGTGAGTCTGCCAATGGCTCCAAACACTTTCTAAAGCGTGACTCCTAGGAAGTCTTTCAGTGGGTTACTCATTCTGTTTGTGGTCATTGTCTAAGTAGCTTACAGCCTTCTTAAATCTTCATATTTAAAATTCAGGAACCCCTTGGGGGGCAGCTTGTGACCCTCCAAATCCTGTGAGGACATGGAGCGGCAGGATGTGGGGAGCAGACTGCCTGGGCTGGAGTCATGCCGCCTGGACACTCTTCTTGTCACACCCATCTTCCTTTTCCAGCACTTAAGCATTTGGCTGTAGATGATGACGAGATACTTCTCATAGGATGGAGAGGAGAAATCCAAAGCCAGTAGGTGAGCAACCTGCCCAGCCTGGGATGAACAGTAGGGGGCATACGTTTCACTCGGCCCCATCCTTTCCTGCCATCTCCAGTTTTAGGGTGACCATTTGTCCCAAATTGACTCTAATTAGGGAAGGAAAGGAGCTCCTCTCTGAAAGAGCTGGAGGTGGGCGCCTGGCTGCCTGCCTTTTTTCCCTCTCCGCCCACTCGCTCTGAAGGCATCTGACAGGGACGCCACTCTGGGGAAGGTGGCAGGAAGCTTCTTGCCATGGAAGCAAATGCCTATCTAAAATAAGCTCTTCAAAAAATGCTCAGCTTGGAACTGAGAGCTTGCAGAGAATGTGTTATGGCTGCTGTTATTTATTTATATTCCCACCTACTTCCAGAGAGGATTTGAAGCAGCTTACAATGAAAACAAAGCCAGATCTGCGTAGAGATAGTGGAAACAGGTGATCAAGAGACAGTGTGAAAGCACCTCAGTGCAGTGAGTGGGCGGTGTGTCACAGAGGGAGGTCATGCTGCCTTGTTGGTAGGGGCTAACTTGAGGTGAGCTCCATTTGTATTTTCCTTGCTTGATTGAACAGGAAAGCACTTAGGATGACAGGTCCCAGTTAATGGTGTCCCCCAAGCAGGTTGGATGGGGAAGGGCCTGGGAGGCCTGCAGGGAAAGGCCCCTTTCCTTGGGCCAGAAGCAGATCAGGAAAGTAGGACTTGAACGCAGGTGGCTCATCTATGAGGAGCCCACGGGGAGCCCGGGAGGCAGAGGGGGAAGGCCTGGGGAGGAAGGTGTCGGGAGTTCTGGGAGGTGGCTTAGGGAACACCTAAAAACCATCCTGCCCAAGTGGCAAGGAGGTTGCAGTGCCTCCACAGTTGCCCCCAGGAGTGTGGGTGTCCCCCACGTGAGCCATCCTGGCAGACCCAGGCCACATCAGGGTGTGTGCTTCAGGAGGGAGTGAATGCCATGCATTGACCTTGTCTTGTCCCCCTGCAGATTAGAATGGGGGCTGCTTCACCTGGTTACGTGAGTCAGGATGGGGGTGCTGACTAGGCCACGCTAAGACTCCTTCACCTGGGGAAGAAGGAGGGTCCCCTGACCCGGGACCACAGGATCCCAGGTATGGCCATACACTGTGTCTTGCCTAATGCAGGGCTCAAAAGCCTCCTCTTCCAGGAGATTCCCCACTCTGACCTCTTTTCCTTTTCTGGAGGTAAATGTTTAACTCGTTTCTGGAAAACAGATGGCACCCGCTCCTAGTCTACTTCATCCTCTGCCCTCTTGATCTGAAAGATCTGCCCTGGAGTCAGACTGTTCAGGTCCCACCTCCACCCCTTGTCAAGCAGGAGGAAAAGGGAAAGTTACTTAGCCCTTCATGCCTCGGTGGACTCATCTGCATGTGGGGGTAATAATACCTACCTTACAGAGTTCTCAGAACGAGTACAAGAATAGGCTTCGAGTACTTTGCATCGCCCCTGGTACATGGTTAACGCTTACTAAACATTGGCTGTAATTATGGTAATGATAATAAAGACATCATAAACTGTCGATTTCTCTCCATTATTTATAGATGGAAATTCTGACTCCTCAGTTGGCTTTCAAGATTCTGCAGGGCTTTTGACCTCCTCACTTTGCACTCTCAATTCAGTGCAGGTCTTGTTCCGTGGCACCTGCTTTCTCTCTGCTTCTCCTTTAGATGTTTCCTACCTTCCCTGTGCAAGCTACTTCCCCATCTCCAAGGTCAGGAGTCGTTGACTCATCTGGACACTTAACCCAATTTAGTGCCTAGAATATGATTGGTGATGATAAGTATTTCTAAGAGGCATCAATGACATGACAGGCACTGGTTACTAATCACTTTACTCCTCTGTGTCATCAGAGCACCTGGCATGGGCCAGGTCCGCGGGGTCGTCATGCACAGAAGACGGACGTGCAGTAGATGGCGTCTCCATCATATCACTACTGGGCAGCTCCTGCCAGCTCCCACCATTTCGTCCTACCCATCACCTCGCACTTTCCCCACGTACAGGTGGGAAAAGTGAGAGCGAGAGAAGTTAAGTGAGTGGTCACAGCCACAAAGCTATGTGGCTCCAGGCCCTTGTTCTGATACAAGGCATCACTTTCACAGTCTCTGCTTCCCTCCCAGGTTCAAGTGGCAACTCCCTTAATGGCATCCAAGGCTGTCCTGCTCTGTGTCTTGCTCTGGACGAGAACAGAGCACCCGAGCCCAGCAGGGGCCGGTCTCTGAGCCAAGCAGGGGCCGGTCTCTGAGCCAAGCACCCTCCTCAGCCTGTCACGCATGCCAGTGTCTGCTTCTCCCTGACAGGAGCCTGGGTGGGCCCCGGAAGGCCATCCTGGTCTTGCAACACAACGTGCAGGTCACAGCCTTGGCTTCTCAGTCCCCGGGCAGTGGCATCAGCATCACTGGGAGCCTGTGTAAAACGCCCAGTCCAGACCTGCTAAGGAAGAACTGCGGTTTCACATGGCCAGGTGCTGCTGGTGCACATGGAGCACTGGGAGGCACCTCTGCTTCCAGATATGAAAAAGTCTTCGGTTTGGTCGGGCAACTTGCCTATCTCTGATGTCACTGCCTTTGTGGCCTTGCACGTCCAGCAACCTGGGAAGCTGCTGGGGGTATTCCAGTGCCAAGTTCCACAGAACCTGTGCCTGCCCAGCCACCACGCCCACTTTACAGATGTGGCCGTGGCACTAATGTCGGGGGCATGTGGCCCCACTCCTCAAAAATGGCTTCAAAGCATCTCTCCTCTCTGTTCCTTTTTTTTTTTTTTCTTCCTGGCATCACCATTTCATTTTTCATCCTCAGGACCTTTCATACTATTTTTCTAGCACATCTATTACAAACTACCAAATGCTACAACATTTGCAGTTTTTTTAAAGTACGTTTACTGCTATCTTAGGTATAGTATAAGCCATTTAAAGAGGCCAGAACAACACCATAGTTCCATCCAGTCATTCCTTTGTCAAATATCTATTAAGTGCCTACTATGTGCCACGAACCAGGAATGTCATCAGTGAACGTAATACATGCAGAACCACTGGGAACAAAGAAAGGACCTCACAACCTCTCCACCGCACATCCTAGCACAGCCATTCATTCATCCCACAGTCCATCTCACCTCTCTCCCTCCTCCCACTTGGTTTCTAGCCCTAGTGAAAGCCATTCTTCACAGCACGGTGGGGAGCAGAGGGGGTCCCTCATCCCAGAGGGACAGGTTGCCCTGCATTCTTCCAGGCCCTGGTTGGGGTTTTTACACACCCAAGTGAAGCCAGAACCTGGCCCCATAGTCTTGGTTGGATTCAAGGGCTGGATTGCTATTTTAAAAAGATTGACCCCATACCCTCTCAGGGTCTCATCTGGTCTCTGTACAGGTAGGTGTCTGTCACAGCTCATAATGCAGTACTTCACTGGCTTGATTTATCTCTACCAGACCAAAGTCCTGGGGAGCAACAACAAATGGTTCCTGTTGTCAGTGCCTGGCAGACTTCCTGACATAAAAGAAGTGCTCAGTTAGTGCCTCTTGAACAAATGCAAATGCACGCATGTGTGACTAAATTGAGGAAGAACTCATCCTACACAGTGACTGTCCAAGGGCTACCACGTGGAAGGAAGTGGCCCCTGTGTCACTCCATGCAGCTGACACACAAGTCCTGGGCCAAATTTGGGAGGACATCCCTGCCAGACCCAGGGCAAAGTATGTGTGTGTGCATGTGCATGTGTGTGCGTGTGCATGTGTGTGTGATGTGTGCATGCATGTGTGTGTGCATGTGCATGTGTACATGTGTGTGCATGTGTGTGTGGTGTGTGCATGTGTGTGTGTGGTGTGCGTGTGTGTGGTGTGCATGTGTGCGTGTGTGTGCGTGTGCATGTGTGTTCACGTGATCAGGGGCCCGTGCCCACCTCCCAGTGCCTCTTACCGTGGTGTATTTACCCAGCTGGCAGAGTGAGGGGAAGGTCTCCTGGTGAGCTTTCCGGATCTTCTCTGTGAGATCGTCCAGCTCAGCGGTCATCTCATAGCTCTCTGTGCACTCCTGCTTCGCAGGCTCCTTCTTTTTCTTGTTCCTGTCATTCCTGACAGCTGGAAATGAGAGAGAAGGCAAATCAGAGGCCATTAATTGCTGGGCCTGGGCTGCCTGCAACAGAAGTTTCCCTCTTTTAGTGCTGCCTGGGAATCACTAGATACCTGGAACAGGAACAGCAAGGAAATGTGGGGTAAACAGACACCGCTTGGGAAGGGCCTGGGTAGCTAGGGCAGGCGTGCGTTAGGCCTGTCTCTTGGGGCACATAGGAGCCAGTCAGCTCTTGGGGAGACTTCAGGCGTATCAGGAGGCCAAGCCTAGTGTGTGTCAGAGAACTTCCTGTGTGCCTGGATTCCTCGAAGTGAGAATTTTTCCAAGAGCATTACTCCCAATTCTAGAGAGGAAATCCTGAGACACACTGCAAGAGAACCATTTTTGCCTGGTAGACAGGTCCTTGAGCACAGCCTCTGCTGCTACATACCAACAATAGTATTTCCTAGCTAAGCATTTTCCTTTCTTTCCACTTCAGTTTTCCGAAGTAACTGGCACTTAGAAGAGATTTATCTTAGGGGTGACAGCATTATAGTTTTCGTCCCTTTCTGTTTTTCTGCTTGCTAAACTTTCTGTATTAACCACATTGTCTCTTGTTATTTACAATATTATTTGAAAACAGCATGAAACTCTCAGCCTGGAAAACCCTGCATTTATTCACTGCCACCGATTCCAGGTCCCATCCAGCCTGCTGAGTATCAGCAGGTGTGTGTCGTTTGCCGCTGTGTGCAGCACAGGTGCTGTGGAAGCCCAGGTGTCCTCCCGTGGCACAGCGTCTCAGATGACCACAAATCTGGGTGTAACTCAACGCTCTAGCCTCTGGCTAGGATCTCCTGGGGAAGGAAACCGAAACCCAGAGAGGTGGATGGGTGAAACCCGACCATGGGACCCACCTCCAGGGAGTCCATGCTCCCTGGCGACCCGGGGGTGCCAGGCTGGACACTGCCTGGCTATGTATGCCACCGCCGTGACCTGGGAATCTGTGCTACAAAATGACCCAGGCATAATCTGATCTGCCCTAAGAGGATTTGGCCTGCGCTGCCTCGCAAGGGCACCCCAGCAGGCTGAGAACTAGCAGCTACCTGGGTCCTCACTAGGGGCGTCCCCAGACCCTGTCTGGGGCAAGAGCTGAGGGACAGTTAAAAGAAAGGCAGGGGAGAAGAGAGGAGAGGAGAGGAGAGGAGAGAGGGGGCGGGGAGGGAGGAAAGGATAAAACGCAGAGCGGGAGAATGTTACCAAGCAACCGCAGTGTAGAACCCACTCACTTGCCCATGAGGAGGAGCAGCTGGGACAAGGGAAATGTTTGTGGATGTCCTGAACATTATAGTGGAAGCTGTGCCCATAGGATCTCATTTAATTCCCTTAGTAGGCAATTTTAGGCCCATTTTACAGATGTAGAAACCGAGTCTCAGTGCAGCTAACGGATGTGCCCAAGTTTCCGCGAGTTCTTTCCTCACTTGCATCCACATATTCCCAAACAAGAGGACATGTTTGAGAATATCTCTTCTGATGTTTCCTTCCTGCAGGACGCGGATATGGCACTGCTCTAGTCACTGGTGAAATGAGTGTATGACTCAGCCGCAACTGTACTCTTCCCGCAGAGTGGCCCACCAGGGCCTCTGTGATCAGACCCCTTCCAGTAGGTGGAGGCAGTATGGGGAAGGGGTGTGGGGTCTCAAAGCAGGGAGAGTCCTATGAGCAGAGATGCCTGCCCTGTGGCTGTCCTAAGGGAGGAGCTGGGCTTGGGGGGAGGTCGTGGCCCAAAGCTTGAGTGAGCACCACAGGCTCTGGGTGCTGCCGATCTGACCTTCCTCCTCCCTGCCTCTGCCAAGGGCCCTCTTCCTCCAATGCAAGAGTCAAATCTAAGCAACCAGGGTCTTTCCCAAACACAGCCCGAAGGCATGCTGGACAGTTTTTCAAGAGTTTACACACAGAGGTAGTATATGACCCAGCAGTTCCTCCCTTGGGTAATATGGCCCAGACAACTGAAAATGGATGTGCAAAACGTGAACTGAACACTGAGCGGCATTATTCATAATAAAACAAATGCCCACTGACTGATGAAGGGATAAAAAAATGTGGCTTATCCTCACAATGGAAATTATTTGTCCTCAAAAAGAATGAAGTTCGGGTATATGTTACAACATGGAGGGACCCTGAGATTATTTAGACTTAGTAAGTTAAACATATCCTTAATGAAAGCTGCCATTCCATTTATATGAGTGCACAGAAAGCCACAGTGGCCTGAAAATGGTGGCCCTGCCCAGCTTCTGGGGACTGCTGGCCCCTCTGAGGTCTCATGGCTGGCAGCTCCTGGGGTAGGGCAGGGGCTTATCTTTTGGAGGCCATGATGTGGGGCAGTGGGTGACAAAGGGGCTGCAGGGGAAGCCAGAGGATCTGCACTGAACACGTGCTCACTGCTTACCACCCGAAGCCAAGCCCAGAGGAGTCGCCTCTTCTGAGCCCCTCTTCCTGGAGGCTCGCATGGCTATGTGGTGGGCGGGGAAGAAGTCTACTGTAAGGATTTCTGTGGGTTCTGCGGAAAGAAGAATGTAAGGCTCTTCCCTGTAGAAATGGGTGGACCTGAATCCCCAGGAAGTGTGGGGATCACTGTGGGGCCCATGGCTGTCAGTGGTAGAGGAAATTATAATTAAAAAGTGATGCTTTTGGAGAATCTGTCTGGTCGTGGCATCAAGTGAACAGGCTGACTCATCTGTTCCTTCACTGTCCATTCATGCAACCGATATTTATTGAGCATCTGCCATATGCTGTCAGCTGTGAGGGGACCACGGTGAGAACACAGGACAGCTCCTGCTGCCACAAAGCTTATGTATGGTGGCAGATGGGCACTGACCACATAATAATAATGACAGTAGCATTAGTAAGAAAAATAATGCCAGCCTCACATTATTATATGTATTGTGAGTCATAAACTGGAGGGTTATTTATTATAATGCTGAAGGTGTAAATTACAATTACTGTAACAGATATCAGGCAATTATTGGGACCCTGTATGCAGAGAAAGCCATTTGTCCCTCATAAAAGTCTGAAAGGGTAGTGTCATCATTCTGTCCCCCATGCAGATGGGAAAGTGGAGAAACAGGAAGGCAGGTGACCTGCCCAAGGCCATGCATCCTATAAGTGACGTAGCCAGGTTCTAGACTCAGGAAACTTGGCTCCAGGGCCCCTGTGCATCACTACTATGCCCTGCTGAGTCTGTCACACATACACAGTGTTGTCGTGCTATGAGGGACGCCACACGGAACATGCACACATCTTACCGTGTGCGTGCGCGCATGTAGGTCCCTTCCCTGGATGGGGAAGGTGACTCTAGGGAAGAGAGAGGTGATGAGCAAGGAGCCCACGACCCTTCTCTGGGAGCGGGGGTGTGCGGCTGTGCAGTCTGATGACTTCTGCCTCTTTCACTCCAACAGCCCCCGACTGGCACAGCACCCACATATCCATGCTGGACCTAAGGGAGTGGGGAGACAGGGTAGGGGCACACACTGTCGCACCTGCCTCTCAGCTGCTTTCCAAGGTCCTCCCCTCCAGGCTGTAACTGACAAGCACAGGCCTGCCAGTTCCCAGGGCTTAATATAGCACTTGATTTGTGAATGGAAAGGAGGACATGTGACGAATGTGGAATTCCACCCACTGTCAGGGCCTGTGTGCCACAAGACAGAGCTCACCTGAGCCTCTTGCTTCCACAAATTAAAGTTCTCACTATCACCTCAGAGTCTGCTGAGGAATCACTAACCGCTTTCCACCCCTGTGGTAGTGGCCAGGAAGTTGATGAAGTGTCGGGGGAGGGAGGAAGCCGAAGGGTCATGAATGTGATTTATACACCTGATAGAACCTGGCCCGATGTTTGCAAAGCGTTTCTTGGACTAAAGGTGCTCCATAAAATATCAAGTATTCTTCTTGTGAGGGGCTAAGTGCTACAAATCAGATTTGGTGGCATAAAAGTAACATATTTATGATCCACTATCATATTACAAATGAAATGAATGTAATAAAAGTGTCTCTTATACAAATACCTCTGATGTACAGATCTCGACCTATGAATATGAAAACAGACACCCAAGCACTTTTATTTGAATGTCTAATCATGGAAATAAATGAAGTCATGTTCATTTTAATGTGTGCACTTGTGCATGTATCTGGAATATTGATTTCCATGCACACAATAAAAATGTAATGCAAGAAACATGCACAAGGTGTGAATCTCACTTGGACTCAGGAAGAGATGAAAACAATTCTTCACTAAAAATTTGTGTCAAAAAACAAAACAAAACAAAACCATAAGTGGCATTTTTTTGTCCATAAAGTTTTTTTACATTCAGTTTAGCAAAGGGAACATAATGGTCTATTCATTCTTGCTTGAAAATTAAAGCCTGAAATACACACATCTTGAGTCCTCAGCTCCTCCGTAACTGCAAGAATAATGGGTCACAGTTGGTGATTAAAGCTTTCTAGTTGTAGTGAGTGGGGGAGGGCCTGTAACTAACATACTCACATACTCAAGAGGAAAACACACAAATATAGTTTAATCTTCGTTTGAAAACCATTTTATGAACTAATCATGTAAATTGACTACCATATAGATATGAAGGCAGGTGGATCTGGATCCATTACTAATTGTTAGAGACACACTTTTCCCAATGTGAAGGATTTGGGGATTGGTGCTCAAGCATTTAACGCCGCAGGTCTCACTATGACGGGGAGAACTGAACTAAGTGAACGCTCCATCCTCACACACGCAGGCTGGAGGGAGAAAGGAGAGCCTTTTGTCGCCTGTAATGAGACAGGCACCTTTTGGACCAGCCAAAGGGCAAAACACCTAAAAGTGCCTGTTGAAGGGACAAAGTCCTTTCCTTCCCTGGGACCTTGACTTCGGGATTTGTGAAATGGATGCTCCAAGGACAGCTCCCAGCCCCCAGAGTGGCAGCATATGTGTAAGGACTTCCAAAAGTGATCCCGTGGCCCACACCACCGTGGAGGGGAGCGGTGACCGGTGTCCACTGTGCCAGTGAGCAAGCAGGAGTGTATTTCAAATTTTTATAGAATATTACATATTCAAGTCTTGGGGGAAGACATAGTCTGGACATATTTTTTGAGAGTTTGATAAGGATCTTTTAGCCTAGGTCAGCTTGTTAAAATTATTCAAAACAGTTACAGAAAAATCCCCCAAATAACAGGATGTATAGATACAAATGCTTTCTTTTAGCTCTAGTGGTATGTTATGCTAATGAAACTGTCAAAACAATTCTAAATACCTTCTCCTGCACTGGTCCGTTTAAGATACAGAGATTCTACCCTGCTCAGGTTGCAGTGTTCCAAATCCCTTTCTCCTCCGGTCTGGGCTGGTGTGGGCAACCCGACCATGACTGCACTCTTTGTTGGACAGGCCTAGTGTAGTGACCATCCTTCCAAGGCAGGGGATTTGGAGTTTAAAGTCTCCCTTTTAATCGACAAATCCTTTTCTTTGGATATATGAACTATAGGAAATATCTTAAGTTCGACTCCAAAGACAAGGGAAGAGACCACCCAGCACACTGTGTAAAAGCAGGCGCTAGACAAGGCATGGTTGAGTAGCCATTGCATACACTTCATCATCAGTGGCAGCCTTTGGCAGCAACTTGCTACTGTTGATGATGGCTTTGCCTAAGTGTTGCCCATAGAAGGTGGATGTGTCCTTGGCTTTCTGCTTATGACAGGGTTACCCACCATGAATGAGAACAGAGGAAGACCTCACCTGATAGAATGAAATTGAGTGTTTAAACAATGGAAAATGAGGCTGTCCTACTGCTTTTTAATTAGGACTAAATTCAGAGTGTATGATCAATTCATCTTTGTTTTTAAAACCTCCAGTCTGGAAGAGTTCAGTGCCCAGTCCCATAATCCATTTTCACGGACAGGAAATTCTTTGCTATGTCAAATTAAAGCTCACTTCTGTGGCAGCCCTGCCTGTCCTCAAGTATCTGAAAAGTTGTTTAGTGGATCATCTAACTTTTTGAAAAACTACAGGTAGTCTCTGAATCAGGAATCAATATTCTTAAAATAGGGTCACATTCTGTACAGGGTAAAAAAGTTCAGCGTGGATACACGTACATCCCTTTACGTTTCATGGAGTGGGCACAGAATGCCTTTCAAAAGCATTACATGATGGGGACAGAGGGCAAAAAGAAATTTCCTGGCAGCAAATGGTTCCAGATCAGCTTGTATCTTGTTCTGAGTCATAGGTATTCTGGATAGGAAGTTATGGGCTTTCAAATATTAAGCATTAGAATCTATTGTGGGGCCGGTGAGATGGCTCAGCGGTGTAAGCGCCTGCCTTGCAAGCGTGAGGGCCCGAGTTCGACTCCCGGAACCCACATACGAAAAAGGGGCCGGTGATATCGCTCAGCGGCACGGGTGCCTGTTGGCGTGCGAGGTCCTGAGGTTGACCCCCCGGTACCCACAAAAAAAAAAAAAAAGAGAATCTATTGTGATAAATTCTAACAGCCAAATTTTTCATTTCCTACTGTCCTCTAAACCCAATTAATTATCTGCAAATGAACTGAAGTTTTCCTTGATAGTCTCATCATATATTTCCTTTTAAAATCTTTTAAAAATAGAAATGAGATTTTTCTTAGCTGGGGAAAGTTTTGAGAAGTAGCAGTTCTGAGATACCAAGAGGAGGAGGGCAGTTGTTCCCGCCAAGACTGTCCCAGATCAACCTCAAGCCAGCGCCCCCCTGAACCTGGAAAAGAGTTCAGGCAGGACCAGCAGAGTTACCTGTCCAACCCACAGCTAACCGCAGGCTCAGTAGAGAAGCCAGTGAATCCTGGCTTCAACTCATCTGACCCGTGTCTTGTGTGTAATAGCAACTGCTTATTGTTTCAAGCTATTAAGCTTTGGAATGACCTATTATGCAGCCATAGCTGACTGATACAGTTTACGAAAAGAATGCTTTTACATAACAGTAGAACATACTCATATGCTTTTTTATACCAAAGCATATTTGAATCAGTGGTGGTGTTGGTTCAGTAGTTAGTGAAGGCAAGAATGAAAACAATTTGTTATTTCTGCAACTCAAAGTTCCAGGTCCTGCCGACATCTATCACAACCCACAGAAATGATGGCACTGTACACTGTAGGTTTTAAACAAGGTGAAAGGAACATTGAGCAAGTGGAAAGGGCACTGGCCTAACATTCCAAAGGCCTCTATTTTAGCTCATCATCTACTCATTAACTACTGAGAGACTACCCATAATAGTCTATCATCTCTGAGCCTTTGTTTCTCATCTAAAAAATGATGGGATTAATTTTGGCCCATCACACACAGAACTCTTATGTACATTTAGATATATAAATGATTGTAAAAAATGTGACATATATAAAAAACAGTTGGAGTTCAATACCAATTCATTTACCCAATAAATATTTATTTATTGCATCCTGGAGCTAATGAAGATGCTGAGTGAAAGAACATGTTTTTGCACAACAAATGAAATGCACTTGACACAGAAGGTGTGATCTAAATATATAATAAATGTTTAAACAAAGAATGTATTAAAGATACTGCCATTATTCCTCCTTGCTTTGAACACAATTCTTGTCACTTTTGAAGCAGTTCTGAAGTTCTATTTCATGAGTGTCTTTATAAGGTATGATAAAATAATTCACTGAATATTGATGCCAAGTGTCATCTAATGGAAGGGCAGAGTTATAAAATTATTACAGTGTGTTCCTCATCCACCTTATTCACTGGGTCTGGCACCATGCAACTTCTAGCTCTTCCCAAAAGTAATTGTTTAAATAGATTCAAAACATTGAGACAGCCACAACAGTGCCACTAAAAGACACTCAGGAAAGTGGAATTCTAGAACTGCTTCAAAGGGAGGCAAGAACAATGGGATATGTGTGTTCAAAGGGAGGGAGAGTATTTTAAGGGGGTTTAATAGCAACATATATTTTACTGTAATGCAATTAAAAATTAAACATTCACTGTAGGTTTTTTTTTTTTTTTTTTTTTGGGGAAGAGTAGAAAAATTTATTGGAGAATAGGAATGGGGAATAGGAATAGCTCCTGAGAGACAGGAGGGATCCTGAATGGGTCGCCTCACTGTAGTTTTCAATCACACCTTGCATAATATAAAATATGAGTTTAAGATACATGGAATTCACTGAAAAGTAAAAATGCTAAGGTAGAAGTGGAAGAAGGAAGGGGAAAAGAAAGAGGAGGATAAAAGAAACAAAGGAAGGGAAAGCAAGGAGGGAGAAAATGATGAAGGTAAATAGGAAAGAATTTTTATCCAAGGCAAGACCAATGCACCAGCTTAGTCCCTTCTAACTAGAGATTAAGGGAAAGACAGAATATAGGTAAACTAAATAGTTATAAATTTTCAATGGGTTCTTGTATGGCAGGACTTTACATCTGAACTTGGGTTAATAAACATGTGATTACGTTCACTTCTTTAGGACTGAACTTCTTAGATTCTGCTTGACACATACCTGATGAGCAATTGCATGGAGCATCTCCGTGTGTCGACAGCATTTGAGAGGTAGACAAATTGCCTGCAAGTTTGCCAGATGGTTACTGAAGACCCTAGCTAGGATGTTAATGTGGCGAAGCTCCTGCATATTGTTAAGTATATTTTAGAAATGAATCATTAGAGAAATGGTATATATGTGGATATGTAGGTATTCATATTACATATTTACTCTAAATGGAAAATAAACCATGAAATATAGCATTTCAACTGGTTTATGCCAGCCTCTATACCCCCAAGTGATTCTCAATGACGTTCCTAAAGTACAAAGATTTTTTTAAGGTCTTCAGTATCACCAGTGTAATTCTTGTTCAGTATGGCTTTTGTTCTAAATACATTCTTCTAATTTACTTTTTAAAGAATTTACAATTCATGTATGAAATATATGCTATCTAACTATTGGATATAATTAGTCAATTAACCACAACCCCCAATAATTATGGATTTGAAGTGTTTTTTAACTGAGATTTTCCATTCCATTAATCCACCTGACCACCCATTTATTTATTCACATATTTCCATATGTGTATTTATTCATATATCCATTCATCCATTTGTCTATTTATCCAGTTCTGCCAGCCACTCCATGTAGCAACTGAACTGTCCATCCTTGTATATAACCATCCATCTCTACTATTTATTCATCCACTGATTACTACATGCATCTATCCATTCATCCATATATCCATCTGTCTATCTGTCCATTAATCCATTCGTCCATCTACTTATTTTTTCTTTAAAGTAGTTACTGAGTATTTATACTGCATTTGGCACTGACCAGTGTTAAGGAACAGTAGCGTAAAGGAAACAATAGAAACAATATTGTTTCAAGAGATTTGCATTCCAGTAAATAACAGTCATCTCAACAAATAACTACCATTAACTAAGGTGGATGCCAGAAGGGAGGATTCATTTGTTGATTCAAGCAGTAAGAACAAAAAACCTAAGGAGTAGGTCATGAGACCCACAGATAAGGGAGCTGATGGTTTAGCTTCTGTGGTTATGAAAACATCAGAGGAGAGAGCAATACTGAGCTGAGCACCCTATAAGAAGTGCAATAGGTTTTATTCACTCAATATCTTCATTGCATAGTGTGGTCTGTCCCATAAGGGATGCTCAGCTAGATTTCTTTTCTTTTCTTTTCTTTTGAGACAGGGTCTCACTATGTAGCTTATGCTGGCCATGAACTCACTACGTAGTCCAGGATAGCCTTGAACTCATGGTGATCCTCCTGCCTCAGCCTCCCGAGTGCTGGGATTATAGGTGTGTGCCAGCATGCCTGGCATCAATTATATTTCTTAAATAAATGGGTCATGGAGGAGTGGGAGTCATTCCGGAGGAAGGGAAGGTATGCAAATGCTTAGGGGTTAAAAACATCACAGCCACGTGATGGAAGTTAGCCTTGGAATGGCCTTAAAGGACTGGGTCTTACTGAAAAGGCAAAAGGTGAGGAAGGAACAAGTAAGATGTGAGAGAGATGAGAAAATACTCATGTACAGGAATGACTGCATCATATTGAAAAAGTGAAGGTAGGGACTGGGGAGGAGGAAAGACTGGGCTGGCATAACATGAATGGAAAGGAGGAGGGACAGGGAAGGAAGCACTGCAAGGAAAATACGTGGGCCTTGGGGACAGACTGAGTTCGGAGTGAAGAATAAGACTCAGAAGTAACTGTGGGTTTTAATGCCAGACCAGGGCTACTTAAGGTACCACAACAGAGACGCAAATTGGGGTAGCAAGTGGGGAGTAGGGAATCCATTTTGGGGCAGGAAAATAATGAATCTGGTTGGAGAAGAAGTGAATCAGAAATCCGGGTGGCAATTCCAGAGATTTTTAGAGAGATCGTACTATGATTTGCTCAGAGAACAGCTCTTAACATAGATTATTACTTAGGAGTCTAACCTTAGAGATGACTTTTGAAGTCATGAGAAGAGATTAATAATCTGAGAAAGAAGAGAGGACAAGAGGTCCAGGAACTGATCCTTGGGAGTGGCCAGGAGCCAGTGGGCAAGGAAAAAGGATACAATGATGGAAGCAGATGGACAGTGGGCAGCAATCAGAATAATAAAGAACCATAGAAAGCAATGGAGAAAAGAATTTGAAGCAACGACAGGGGCAGCAGCAGCAGCAGCAACCTGGCCAAGTGTCCACTGTAGCCGCCTGTCAGAAAGAATGAGGAGGGAGCAAAGTTCATTGGTTTTGGCAATGGAGAAAGTAATGACTTTCAAGAAAACATTTACACCAGAGCACCGAGGATGAAAGCCAGATGCGCTGTGGAGGGTGGGGTGGGGAAGGTTAAAAAGAGGCCAGAGAAAGTCCTTCAAAAATCAACCTCAGGGGCTGGTGAGATGGCTCAGCGGCTTAAGCGCCTGCCTGGCAAGTGCGAGGGCCCGAGTTCAACTCCCGGAACCTACATACGGAAAAGGGGCCGGTGATATTGCTCAGCGGCACAGGTGCCTGCTGGTGCGAGGTCCTGAGGTCGACCCCCCGGTACCCACAAAAAAAAAAAAAAAAAAGATCAACCTCAGGAGCAAACTTGATCAAAGCATTGACAACATGTAATCAAACTTGTAAGAGAGCTCAGGAAAGTAACCCATGTTTACCAACATGAAAAGGCTATGTGAATCCCAGAGAGTCTGAGATGGCTCACGTGTACAGACTCACTGGAGGGCCACCGTAGAGCAGGGAGATCTCGGAAGATGCATTCATTTAAGAACTGTCTATGCAGAGAGCCAAATCAGGAGGCGGCTCGGACCACGCAGAGGCTGGAAGATGGAAGTGCTTTCCAGGCTGAAGACAGAGGAGGTCTGCAGGCCTCGGCGAAACACAGGGTGGCCCTGAAGCTCTATAAGGAATCAGGCGAGGCTTACAGATCAGGCTGGAGGCTGGACCTGAGCTCACGTTTCGTGTCTGATCTTGTGAACCTTGTGATGAGACTTGGGTTCTAAGTTCCTTTGGGCGGTTGATGGTAGTAATATTAGATAGGTCAGTCCATTCAGGGTAAAAAGGCTGACCAGGGAGGTGGCTGTTAGAACCTCCCAGTGAAAGAAGAGTTTGTCTGAACCAGGGAGGGACTGCGCAGAAGGGTCAGAGTAAGGGATGTGGGGCAGGTTGTGTGACAACCTGATTTCCAGCTGATACCATTGTGAGGGAACAAAGAGGGAGGAGAAAGTGGGTATATAGGGTTCCAGGCACCCTGCACCATCCAAGCAGAATTGTGCAGTGTGTGCCATGTGCAATTGTCTGTCTGGGTCTCGGGCCCAAAAGTGACTGGCTGCCTGGGGCCTGGGGAGAAGTGCACCGATGAAGAGAGTGGTAGCAATGGAAGCTGAGAGGAGGCTCCTTAGTCTCTGTATTTTGTATCTTCCAGCTCTTGGCTCCTGACTTCCAGAAACTGAATGTGAAAGAGACTCAACATTTGGAACTTGATGTTTAAGATGCTACTGTGTGTCAGGTGCTGACGTAGACTTGGGATACGTCAGGAAATCAAAGCGAAACTCTGCTTTCATGGAAATCGTGTGTGTGGGTGTGCGTGTGTTGGAAGGAGAATGAAATGCCATGTAGAAGCAAAGCACAGGGCAGAGAAATTTATATATGAGAAAACATTGACCATTTCTTGTTCTTGTCTTTGAAATGCTAAGATGGGAGAAATTCCAACCCATTATGGAAACACAAGCTCCAAATCTCCCTCTGTTATAGACTAATTTCTCAAATCGTTGGTTTCATATATGACCCAGACTTCTCTTATACCTCCCTCAGCTATAAGTACCAACTAGCACAATGGTGGTATCACCTCACTCTCACCCCTGACCCTTCAGGGGTAGAGAGACTTCCTCCTTATGCTGTGCCAAGTGCTTATCATCTATTATCTCATTTAACTCAACAATAACTCTGTACAGTAGGTGGTATTATTACTCCTTAAGTTACACATGAGGCTAAGGGACCTTGAAGGCCACACAGCTACCAATCTATGGGGCCAGGATTTGAACACATATCTGTCTAGTTCCAAAGTGATGTACTGCTCATAAAATAATTCTTTAAAACCTTTGCTTTTTATGAAAGATTAGTGTTCATAGCAGGAATGTAATGCGGACTATAACGAAGGAATTTTCCTACTTGGCCTTGGCTGCCCTGAATGCCATTGAGGGGTCACTCCCAGGCCACACATGTTACTAAAAGAAAATGTTAAAAAACGAAACAGCAGAAGTAAGCCACAGCCCCAAGACAGTCAGAGTACATGAAGTGTGAGCCAAAAGTGTAGTCAACTCAGCCTTCCCTGGAGTGAACTTACCAGTTTCTCAATATAAATAGATCATCCCCAATTGCCCCGTCTGTAAAGGATTGCTGAATCCTATTTAGTTCACAAAAATCCTCTTACCGCCCTATAGAACTTTAATTCTCAGGTATTTATTTCTCCAGAGAGGCATTTGGCGAAGCAAGCCAGCCATCTTTACCATTCTCTGCATAGCTTAGAGCCACACACTGGGTCATCTGACATTAACAGAGAATCTGTTTCTATTCCCCGGAATGCTTCTGCTAGGGATCAAAAAAAATGTAAGAAGTCTAAAAAGTAACACAGAGGGCCGGTGAGATGGCTCAGCGGCGTAAGCGCCTGCCTTGCAAGCGCGAGGGCCCGAGTTCAACTCCCGGAACCCACATACAAAAAAGGGGCCGGTGATATCGCTCAGCGGCACGGGTGCCTGTTGGTGCGCGAGGTCTTGAGGTCGAACCCCCGGTACCCACAAAAAAAAAAAAAAAAAAAAAAACCACAGAAAATGTTCCTGCCAGAGCTGCACGATTCACTTCCTCTAATACCCACACCGCACGCAGATCAGGCTTTTTCCCCTTTTAATCAACAGTGTACTTGCTAATATCTTCTAAGGCAGAGAGAAGCATCGGGGGCTTGCAGAGAGGAAAGACAACATCTAGAACCCAAAGTTCTAGAGAAGAACGGCAGCTTTCCCCGGCCACCTGCTTATAACAGTTCCTTCTTGGGGTGGAAAATGAGTATCAGGAGCTTTTAGGCCAGGCGGGAAGGCAGTTCACTTCCAGAAATGCCAGGAGCACACGGCGAGAAGCGCTGGGCTGCAGCCCTCCACTCGAGACGAGCTCTTTCATCTAGCGACACTTACTGAGTACCGCTGTGCTCCGGGCACTGTTCTAGATGCTGTGGACATAGCAGTGAATAAAACAACATTCTCAGCCTTTTGCAGTTTATTTCCTTCCAGTGAAAGGCAGACAATACACCAGGATACGTCCAATATAACCTCCAATAACGGTGTTGTGAATGAAGAAACACAGCGTAGGAGAGACTGACAGAGGTTTTGCGCTATGGAACGTGGGGAGCAGAGGCCTCCTTTTGAGGAGAGGGCTGAAAGTACAGCCAGGAATGGAGATGCACACCTGTAATCCCAGCACTCAGTGAGGCTGGAAGCTGAGGCAGGAGGATCATGTGCTCCTGGCCAGTTGGGCAGTTTAGTGAGACTCTATCTCAAAAATAAAGTAAAAAAAAGGGGTTAGGAATATAGCTCAGTGTGAAGGCCCTGAGCTCAGTATCTTAGTGCCACAAAATGAACAAATAAATTAATATTAAAAATTAAAAGAAAGCAGCATTGCAAAGGTGAGGAAGCAAGCACAGTCGGCCTCTTTATCTATGAGTTTATGTGTGCAAATTCAACTAACCACAGATGGAAAGATTTAAAAACTGCATCTGTACTGAGCATGTACAGACATTTTTTTGTCATCATTATTCCTTAAACAGTCTGGTAATTATTTAAATAGCATTTACACTTGTATGATGTAGGACAAGTAATCCAGAGATGATTTAAAGTGCACGGGAGGGTGTGCATAGATATACCATTTTATTTAAGGGCCTCGAGCATGCTCAGATTTTGCTATCTGGATGGCTATAATGTAGCTATTGGGTAGCAGACTGTATTGCTTATATTTGGCAAAAAAGTTTTCCATAAATTAAATAAATAAGTGGGAGAACTATTTGTCATTCATTCACCCATTCATTCAATAGTATGAGTCTAATTTTTATAGGGAGCCTACACTATATTGTTCTGTGCACTGCAGGGATGGCTGGAGATGCCCATGGTGAAGGAGGTGGATGTGGTTCTTCTTGAGGTCACATCTAGATGGGAGTGGGGTTGGACCATACTCTTCCCATAAAATTTTGGCCACAAAGAAATATTTTAGGCTTTGTGGGCCTCCCTGGTCTCTGGCACAAGGATTCAACTCTGTCCTTATCAGACAAAAGGAGCCAGGACTATTTGTCACTCAATGCGCTACGTTTCAAGAGAACTTTCTTTACCAAACCAAACTGTGGGCCAGATTTGACCCATAGGCTGCAAATTGCCCACTTTAAGCTTAAAAAAACAGTCCTCCATTGATAAGTTATTTGTGCGATAAATCTAAGTTAAGGAAGAGAGTAAATTTAACAAAAAGGAAAATAACATGCACCACTACCCCTATGTTTGTTTTGCATTTTATTTCAATTATTAGTAGATGGCCATTATCTTTTCCACAGTGCAGCAAGGCCTCACTCATACACCCATCTTCTTGCAGGAAACCTTGCTTTTTCCCCAAGGAAATGGTCTGCAGTATTTCCAGACTCCTGTTTGCAGGGGGGTGCGGATGCTCCTCACCTAACCACACACATTAACATTGCTACAGCCTGAGGACAAGTGTGGGGAGCAGACCAGCAGACACCTGGGACCAGGACTTCTGCCCAGTCGGAGAAGGGACAGGGAGGGGGCGTGTGGCCGGGGAAAATCTTCACAGAGCAAGGAACACTTGAGCTGGGTAACAATAACAGGGAAAAGGGCTTTCTAGGCCAAGGGAAGAGCATAAGGAAAGATCTTGATAACAAATATGAGAGGGTCAGGGACCTGAGGTTGTGGTGAGAGGTATAGGAGAGAGGTGAGGGATGTTTCAGCCTCACCAGGCTGAGTAAAAGCTGAACCTCCAGCCTGCCAGACTGTAGCGAGGACCCAATTAACAATTCTCATAAACGCATTCAACAAATGTGTACCAACGCTGAACACCTTTGGAGGGCAGAAATTGTCGAGGTTGAGGGGACATTGGAACAGAAGTTCTGAGGAATGAAGTTTACAGATTGCTCTAAATTGTTGGGGAGTAATGCTTTGGGCGTCAGAGGTGGAATTCTGAAATTCTTCCTTCATAAGCATTCAAAGTCTCTGAAATGACTCTATGACCTACTGTTTCTTTGGAAAGTAGCCTAGTGAAAAAGGGACCCTCACAAATAAGTCTAATTCACACAGAGATGAAGAGGAAAGATGCAAAAAAACAAAAACAACAACAAAAAAAATCCAGGTATGCTCTTAAAAATGTTATTTTCGGGCCGGTGAGATGGCTCAGCGGCATAAGTGCCTGCCTGGCAAGCGCAAGGGCCCGAGTTCGACTCCCGGAACCCACATATGAAAAAAGGGCCGGTGATATCGCTCAGCAGCACGGGCACCTGCTGGCGCGCGAGGTCCTGAGGTCGACCCCCGGTACGCACACACAAAAAAAAAATGTTATTTTCTACACTGTCCCATCATTCTTCAAGTGACACGGAAGAGTGTGCATGAGTGCCAGGGACAAAGGCCACTCTCCGAAGTGGAGCTTCCCATCCAATGAAAGGTCAGTCAGAGTTTAGAGAGCCAGAAAATTCTACAGACAGCAACCAATATAGTTCTGTTTTATTCACTCAAATCTTTCCTTGAAAAAAAATCAGAAAAAAATCTCCCTGAGACTAAAATTTTAAATATTTGAGCACTTTGACTTTTCATGCATTTCATAATATTCACCAACTGAATTACAATTTGCCTATTTTCCTTTATAGTATTTCTGTTTTTCATTCTAAAGCTTCAAAGCACAGAATTACACCTTATAATGTGTGATAGTTTTTCCACTCCTGAAAACTGGAGTTATTTATATTTAAAGATGTCTACTATGGAAATCTCAAACATACCTAAAGGTCATGATATAATGGGCTCCCATTCATTCCAGCTTCAATGGAGAACTCATAGTGAGTCTTTTTCCTTCCCACATGCCCCAGATTATTTTGAAGTGAACCCGAGAAACTGAGCCCTTTCATCCACAAATATTTCAAAATTCTTTTTTTTTTTTTTTTTTGGTGGGTACCAGGGGTCGAACTCAGGACTTCATGCACCAGCAGGTGCCCATGCCACTGAGCGATATCACCGGCCCTTTTTTCGTATGCAGGTACCGGGAGTCGAACTCAGGACCTCGCGCTTGCCAGGCAGGTGCTTATGCCGCTGAGCTATCTCACCAGCCCGAAATTCTTTCTTTCACAATGCCTTTGCTTCATTTTGGAGGCATGAAGCAGCATCTCCTTCATGGAGATTTTAGTAGGGGGAGAGGTTCTAGAAACCCAAGAAGGGAAATGAGCCTGGAAAACATGGCAGGTGCCCACCTGACCTTGGTGGACTCCAAGTGTCTTGGAAACACATGGGACACAGGGGCAGAGGTCAAGCTGTGAGAGTGTTCTCTGTCCCCATGACCAAGTCCATTCCACTTAACAAATAGGTTACTTTCAACAAGAGCTGGCAGCCCTTTCCCCACCCCTAGCCATTTTTACTATCTTGAGAAACATATGGCCCAAATATGCATGAACTTAAGCTTGGCCAGACCTTAAGCTGGAAAGGAATGCTGGACTCTAAAATAATATTTTTCTCATTAATATCTCTAGACTTTCTTTCCCCTACCCAGCCTATTCCCCTACTTATTCCATAATCTTTTGACCAAATTCAGGAAATTGCACAATGGTTGGTCATCTCTAGGAACTGTCATTTTCCATCACATGGACTATTTTTTTCTGCCCTGTATGCTAACTGCAGAGGGACTCGTGGTCAACTATGATTATTAGCTTTGCTGTCTATCCCAGGGCTCTTGCTCACATCCACATTTATTTAAAAACAGGGAACACTCAGTGGGCAAAGGGAACTTTTTAGGATGACTCCTGACTTTAAAAAGTAGTCCATAATTACAAAACATGGTTATTAAAAAGTAGCTTGAGCTAACTGTCTTCAAAAGGAGGAAAGCAGTGGGTGTGGACTGAGAATCTCTGCCCCCTTGGAACTTCTGCTGACTCACGCATTTATGAGAAAAAGGTTAAAGACATAACTAAGAAGCTAAGACCCATTCAACTTGAGGTAACTCCACCCTGGGATATCTGTGAAGCCTATCTTGCGGCCCATCTGAAGAACTCTCCAACTCTGGAGTGTTGTAGCCCTCTTCTCAGTCTTCACGTGTTGTGAAATCCATGCCCAAGTCCTCCACTATAGAGCATATATAACGAGAAGTCTCCAATCCCCATCTGCAGGCAGATTTTCCCCTAAGCGTCGGATGTGACAATCTGATTGCCACTGAACATCTATTAACACCTCACTTTGACCCTCTCCTAAAAGGGATTTTGGCTGCCCCACAGGATTCCTTCTCCCCCTGTGTGACCACCTAATTGACTGGCACCATGGTCCAAGCAGGGGTGTAGACCCTAAATGAGAGAGGTAGGCCCATCCTTCTCTCTTTTGTGCCCAACATCTCTCACTTTACACTTTTACCATGAGAGGTTACAGCAAGGTGACGCCTATCAATGAGAAAGCAAGCCCTCAGCAGACATCTCTGGACCCTTGACCTTAGACTTCACAGCCTCCAGGTCTGGAAGAAATAAATTTCAGTTGTTTGTAAGCACTTTATCTACAGAGTTTTTCTTATAGCAGCCCAGATGGACTAAGAAAGGTAGGCACGCTGGGTGGCAGACAGACAGACCCTTTCCTCGGGGCTCCAGGAAGGTACATGATGTCCTAAGATTTGCTATTTTCAACAGCACAGACAGATTTTTACTGCCAAGTATCTTAACTACAATGGGGTCTTCATTTCTTCAACTTATTTAAGCGACAATTTAACTCATCTTATTTTGAGCACTGTAAGAAAGTACTCCCACCTTGTGCTTGGAATGCTTCATTAATCAGTAATGACTTTGAACATCCTAAATAGAGATGTGCAGAATGTTTCAGTTAGAAGGGGCTGTAGTGATCGTACAGAATCACTTTATAGAGGATCTATCATGGTGAGATCACAGTAAGAAAAAGAGATGGGCTTAAATCCGAATTCTGTAGCTTCAGCAGTTGTGTAAATTTGGGCAATTTACCTGGACTACCTCCATGCTAGCGGCCACGACCACAAAGAACAATAATGATCGCACAAAGGTGTCAAAAGATGTGGCACTCAACCAACAGTAGCCAACTTTATAACTTTCCTTTTTCACATGGTTCCCTGGAGTAGTTTAGAGCAAATACCTTCCCCTTTCATCTGATTTTTCTCTATGAATTTCCAAGGTGTCCAGTGACATCTCCATAGCACACAGCCTCATGACCTCATGCTGTCCTGGTCAATCTGCTTTGGCTAATGTTCAGTTCTGGATAACTTCCTTCTTAAAATGTGGTGGCCTGAACAAAAACCAGTAATGCTTCAAAGTATGTTCTGATCAGGGCCAACTACAGAGGTGGTTCTGATGGTTTCTCATGACCCGATTGGTCAAATACCTTAAGAGAGAAGGCATGTTATTATCCAGAGTTGGTTTAGGCAAGCATGTGGTCATCAGATCTTCATCTGGTCTTCCTCAGCCTGCATGTCCAGTGATCTAGCTGATTCTGAGTCAGAACTTGATATTTATCTCTGTTAAATGGTATCTTGTTTGTAATAGCCCATCATTTACTTCTGCTTAGATCGTTTAGAAACCAGATCGTCTGCAGTTTGTATATGCCAAGGTCATACCGAGGACCAGTTTTAGAGTGGAATTCTGCCTAACCTTTTCCCTTCCCACTCTGAATGTCCTCGGGCATGAAACCTCTTCAGTCCCCTTTGTTCTCCCTGCTGCCCCCACATATTCTTCACCAAGAGCACAACATGAAAGAAGCTCCTTCAGTGCTGTTGTGTGTGGGGCACCAGGTTGTGACACCATTTCATACCTGCCACATCATCAAAGTGAGCGGCATACCACAATAGAAGAATTCATAATTACTAACCTAGATATGCACTTGATTGGAGCTTGTGCCAAGCCACGTATATAAAAAGCACAACTTAGTTCCCAAAGTGAGTTGGTTCTTTTGAAAAAAATAAAATATAGTAAACATAATCAGGTGAGTATTAGGTTCTAAATATAGTCATGCCTCCTCTGTATTAGATATCTTGTTGTGTACCCTAAAGCATTCTTAATCTCAGCTGCTGCTACAATGGATATTGTAAAATATTTGGAACTAAAGTACGGGATTTCTCTGAGGAATGTGTATCAAAAATAGGGAGAAAGCAGCAACTACTAGAGAAACCCAATAAAGAACTAGGCAACCTGTCACTTTTCTCCAGGTGCACTGATAACATATATTAAAAGGATTCAAAACTTTCCGTTTCCTAAGAATTTTTTTTTGGGGGGGATGATGTTTCCCTACAAATTTCCATTTGTATCACCAGAAGGAAAAAATAGTGTAGAAGATACAGGCAAAGACTTAGAATGTACATCACATTTAAAGGAATGGGTTTACCCATTCCCTCAGCACTGCCTTAAAATCAAGGAAATCTGAATGCTGGTCTTCCTGTATTATTCATTACATAATTGCTGTATTTTATTAGAAATATGATCTATTATAACCTTGAATGGAGTACATTAAATGACATTGAAAATTAGATTATTCTGATTATTAGAGAAGTGAGAAATGTGCTAAACATTTGTAAGACTGATAATCAATCAGAGTATCCATTTGAGTGTAATAAAAATCAATCTGGAGCTAGTGTGTTTAAATCTAATTTTTTAAGCATGACATTTTCCTCAGAGTTTCTTTCTAAAATGTCACCGTCTTCTAAAACAGTGATGGATTCTGTCTCTAGGGAAAAGCACTCACTCCAATTACTTCATCCACTGCACACAAACTATAGTCCACTTCAAAGAAAAGCCCAATGAATCACAGTAATAACAATACATTTTATAGGGGCCACAGATTTACATCACTCAAGCTAGAAAGTCACCCTTCCTTCTCTCCTGGGCTCAAACAGATAAAACATGTAACTTAGATCATAATGTGGCTCTTTACTTTCTTCTAACAGAAGTGAGGGATTTTCACACTGGACTCCATTTTACCTGGGGAAAAAAGATAAAACTACACTGGCTTATGTAAAATCACTGCTCCTCTTACATCTTTTCAGGGAAAAAAAATGATACAATAACTTCATCTTAATTTACCCTTCCAGACACTCATTGGCTACACTTCTCTGTTTTCTTTCTTTCTATTTTTCCATCCATCTAACCATCTATCCATCTATATATTCATCCACCCACACACCTTTCCATCCATCCATCATCCATCCATCATCCACCCATCCATCCATCATCTATCCATCATCCATCCATCCATCCATCATCCATCCATCCATCCATCCATCCATCCATCCACAATCACTGAACTGCAGGGAAGTCACCAAGAGACCGGATAACTTGGGGGATCCCTGCTTTTTCTCTCTTGAGTATGTTCAAAAACACACAAAGTAAAAATGTTGGACTGATTCTACATTCTACACAGGGTTCACTAAGTTGACACAAATAGGAATGCCTGCACAATAATTCATCTTGGTCCATTAGATTCGTATATGGGCATATTCACATTATGAAATTTTGGTATCTTCCAGGCAGTGGGAGGGGAACAGACATTTGCCAGGACCAAGTACTTGGGATTTATTGATAGCATTTGTGGTATCACATACTTGACATTCATCAGTTCACTGAGTCCCCAGTATCAGGAGGGTACCTCTGCCTCCCTGGCCTTGGGTTTCTTGTATTCAGAGTTCTTTCACTAGGGTGATGTTCTTGGCCTCTCCCCCCACCTCTCCCTTTCATTTCCTCAGAGGAGAGACTTACCTTGGGGAGTCTCAGAGAAGGCAGCTAGCATTCTGAGTCCAAGCTCTTCTAGACCTTCTCCATGCCTGCTAGTCTGTAGGAAGGGCACATAGACCTGTTCTCCAGGATGCAGAAGCTCTCAGGAACAGACTCTGCCCTGGAAGGAGGCCTTCAGACATCAACCCTATCTGTGCTCAGGCAGGTAAGCTTACGGTATTTGTAACTTGTAACCCCATCCTCTAATAGGCCCATGGCTACGTAAATTCTTTCATACCACTAGGAATGAACACTATGCTGCCATTAAAACAGTCTTTTCAAAGACTACTTAGTGATACAGGGAAATAATCACAATGTTAAGTTTAGCTAAAAAAAAAATGCGGTCAGAAAAATTTGTGTGTATGTGCACACAGAAAAATAAAATAAAATAATAACAAAGCTTATTTCTAGGCTGTGGGCTTAACTGTAATTTATACTTTCTTCTCTATAAATTTCAGGATTTTCCAAATAGTTTGTGGTGACTCTATGTTGCTTCAGTTATTGTTAAAGGTAGATTTTGTTTGTTTGTTTGTTTTCCACTCAAAAGAAAGTAGCTTTTCTGTGACACTAACAAGGTTGGCAGACTACATGGTGACTCTCAGAAATGAGTGGCTGGCATTTTGCTTTCCACCTGATTCCTGCAGCTATTTCACAGCTGGGTCTGAAGGCATGAGGGGAAGGAGGGCTGGGATTCTTGGAGCTCTCTCCTCCTCCTCTCTCTTCTTCCCTGGCCCAGTGCACATAGAATATTGCCTGGTTGACTTCTGTGGCTTCCTCACTGCTCTCTCTGATTCTGCCCTTACCTCCCTGCAGTCTGTTCTCAGCAGAGCAGCTTCTGGATGCCATTTAACCCAAGCACCATGGAACTCAGAGTAGAAGCCACGTTATGCAGAAAACCTTCCAAGGCTCCACGCAAGAGGGATCTCTTCCTGTGGCCTCCCCAATATTCTTTCTTGTTTGTGCCCACTGTTCATTCCCTTCCACATACACTAGCCTCCTTAGGGGTCTCTGGATACACTGGGGCACATTCCCAACTCAGCAAAAGTTGACTGGCTGTTCTTTCTGCCTGAAGCCCTGCTCCCCTCCCTCCTTCCAGTCCTTGCTCAGATGTCACCTTTGAACAAGGCCTTCCTTGACTATGTCGTCAAAAATTACAACCCTATTCCACTTCCTTGCTTTATTTCACTCTTTGTTTCCTTTAGTCTTCTCCCCCAGTGGAGTGTAAGCACCAGGACAATAGGAGTTTTAGGTGCTCTTTCCTTGCTATCACCAGTGCCCAGAGCAGTTCCTGGTGCATTGCCAACCCCCAACAAACCTTTGCTGCCAAGGGAAAGCTCTGGAAGGGGAGGACAGGGCTGGGCAGGGCGGAGAGGCACACATCTTCACATGTGGGTTTGCAGTCACCCTTGTGGGAACCACCGGACAGATGCCGTGGCAGAGAGGTATCCCGTTTGATCGTCGAAGTCCCAGTCTTTGCTTCTCCGCCATCACCTGTTACTCAGAACACAGCTAACTGCAGGCACAGAGGTATGGAGGGCATAAAGGAAGAATGTTGATCAGCTCATGGCTGCCTGGGCCTCTGGAGAACAGCCACTCCACATCACACAGGTTAAAGAGTTCCCACCAGGTTCTCCTACAGTTTCGGGCTCAGGAGGGGAAAATATAGTAGCAAACCACAGCAGCCACGAGGTGTAGAACACCTCTGAGAGAAAGGGTATTGGAGACAAAGAGATTTCTTGTGATTTAGTAGGGCCCATTGCTGCTATCTTCCTTAAAAGAACGAAGTATGCCAAGCAGGAAATATATAGTGAATAGAACTAATCTCCCCAATTTCTTAAAACCAACAATTCAGATAAAATTAACACAACTATGACAACTCCAGATTCTGCCACAGGCTGCTGCTTGGAAAGCTGACCACAATTTAGAGCAAAAGTCTATACATCCCAGAGAGAATAAGGGGGAAGAGAGGCAGCTGGAGATGCTCAGGGACAATAGTGACCTTTTGGAGATATTGCCTGCAATGTGATTTCCTTCCGGGACAGCGCTCTGGGGAAGAGGGGGGGAATGACATGCTGAGTAGGCCAGACAAGAGCTTCACCCGTTTTCCAGACTCCAGGTGGGCAGTTATGCAATTTACCAGCAGAAGGAAGAGGAGGAAGGTTCTCTGATGGATGCCCAAGTAAATAGTGGTATGAATGTGACAAAGGACACAAGTCACAAGATAAACTAACTTACATAATCTTCCAGGAGGTAGAGTATCCCTTATTTGAAACATTAGAGACTTTCAAGAGTTTTAGTTTTGTATTTTTAAAAAATTTTTGAGTATTTGTGTATACATCATGAGCTATCTTGGGGGTGGACCAAATCTAAATGAGAAATTCATTTATGTTTTATATATACCTTGTACACATAGTCTGCAGGTAATTTTATATAGTATTTTTAATAATTTTGTGCATTTGACTGCAACCTTTCACATGAGGACAGGTATAAAATATTCCAGTTGTCACATCAATGTTCAGAAAGTGTCCCATTTTGGAGCACTCTTTGGAATTTGGGTGCTCAAATGGTAACTGGTTTATGGAGAGGACAGCTCCTAAACCTGGTGTTCCAGCTAGTTTCCCAGAGTTCCCAAGCAGTATAAGAATCTTACAAGCGCCAGGGAAAAGCTACTTTCTTTTGAAAGAAAAAGAAAATACTATTTAAGAAAATAGCACCAAGCGTGGTGGTGCATGCCCATAATCCCAGCACTTGGGAGGCTGAGGCAGGAGGATCGCCACAAGTTTGAGGCCAGCTGGGCTACAAAGTGAGTCCGCAGCCTGAACTGCATAGCGAGACTCTGTCTAACAAATAAAATAAAATAAAATAATTTTTTAAAAAAGCAACACAGACTCACTGGAGACAATTTGGAAAGCACAAAGTTTGCAGTGCCTCATTTCTCTGAACACCCATACTCCATTCTTTTTTTTTTTTTTTTGGTACTGGGAATTGAACCTAGGGCCTCACACTTGCCAGTGAGGTGCCGTACCGCTGAGCTATATCCCCAGCCCCCACACTCCATTCTTGAGTGTGTCCTGTATCCACCTGTAATACACCTTCTCAAGTCTCTCCTACTGATTTGCCTTTTAAACTAACATGATATTTTCTTGCCTCTTGTTTAATACAACAGAAAAAAAAAGTATTACACTAAAAAAAAAGAATTTTGCAAAAGAAAATATAAACATGGATTAATCCATGTTCCAAAACTAAGCAGTTAATTTAAAAATAAGCTCTGTTAGTATTTTATTTTATTCTACTCTTTTCTATGCATTTACATGTAGTGTTTTCAACATGGGTCATATAGTATCCAAATTTTCAGCAATTTGACATTGTGGATATTTCTCCACATCATTAAATAGCCTTTGGAAAAAGTACTTGTAATGACAGCATAATGTTCCCTGCTATTTCTGTAAATTAATTTATACAGTCATTCTTGTTGGTCCTTTATGTTGTTACCTGCCTTATGCTAATATAAGTAACGCTGCAATGAACATCTTTGTACATGATTATTATATATATTTTTTGATCATTTCTTTAAAACAACTTTTAGGAAAGGGATTATAAAAGCTTTTGAAATGCATGGCCAGATCATAGACAGTTCCTAGTCAGGCTTGGATCTGTCTGCTGTAGGCTTAACACTTGCCTTTCTTTGCAGATCATGGGATGCATTCTATGGAGGGATGCATAGAATGCATTTTGTTTTTCCAGTCTCACTCATCTTTGCAGAGGGGCGGACCGCTCCACTCTGGATAGTCAGAGCAGCCCATCTGCTAATCCCCACTAGCAGGAGTATTATACTATCCCCCTGGTCAACCTATCATTTCAAGTAACATCGCTACCGTCCATCTCAGGTCAGCACTGCTGCCTTAATAGTTCCGCATTAGACTAGAGATGGCCAACAGGCTATGTAGGAACATAATCTGATTGTAGGACAACTGTGACCTCTTTGGCCAACCTCTGGCTTGCTCTGGAAACAGCCATCCACCCAGAAGGAGTGGGTTTGTGGGCTGCAGAGATTGCTATCTGTTTGGTTCCTGGCTCCAAGGCTACACACCCAGTGCCTAGGACATTACCCATCACACAGAAATGCTGTGGGATGAATGAATGAATGAATCAATTAATCAATCAATCCACCTGGCTGAATGTGGAAGAAAGAGTTTCTTTTGTGTCACCTTGTAGAGATGTAAAAGCCACAATTAGAAAAGCCCTATTTTGAGTTTACAGGTACACATTTGGGTTCAGCTCACACTAAAAGTAGAATGTCTGGCTTGGAAGCACCAAGGTTCACCCTGCCCTGGCCCTAGAGACCTGCTTTGTATGTCACTGACCCCAACACAGGGCCTCTCACATAGGCAATTGATTCCTACACGGTCGGGGAATGGAGTTTAATTATTAAATATATCTGTAAATAGTCAGAGACCATATATATGTCTGTAACCTTTATAAAAATCCATAGTTCCTGTGGCAAAAATGCCTTTTGTAACATGGACAAAAGATTGAAATATGAAGGAAGAAGGCTTCAAAAATACAGCAACAAGGAAGGTGGTAGTAGCAAAGGCAGGCAGCCTAATACAGTATTTTACTCACAGAATCCTTTTTAAAGTCTTGTGGTAGATATTAATAGCCTAAAAGTGGAATGGGAAAACATGGCCTGCTTGGCACAACTGCCCTTCTTTCAATTTCCACAGCGGATGTTACTAGAGGATCCGAACTCTTTCTCACTAAACTTGAACACAGTCTCGAAATCCTTCACAACACAGGATCCCAACAGGTCCTAGCAGCCACTACTGATTGAGCTGCACACAAAGCACACAGGGGAAACCTCCTCTTTTTCAACCCTAACATTTGTTAAAATAAATAAATAAATAAAGGGCTTCAGTTACCCTCGGCTTTCCTTTCTCCTCCCCCCCTTCCGTTTCCACTTGATAATTTACTTGGCAAACATGATCTAAGTCAGCCACTCCAAGATAGTGGGGGAAAAGGCACCTTCCACAAAGCGCATGGCGGAGTCCTTATCTAATGCTATGGTGGTGGCCAAAGAGGATCCCAGAAGCTTATAGAAGAAAGGACTAGAGAATCAACTTGTAAAGACCTAAGAGACTGGACAAAATTAGCAGGCGGGTAGCAGCAGATTTTCAGACACATTAATACCTGCTGCATCACACATGGATTTGTAATATGTCACAATAACCGAGGCAAGTATGGGGCCAATAAAATGGAAAGTAGGTCCCTAAATGCCCAGGGTCTCGGCCGTGTATGGGAAAATGTTCATACTCAGCGCTAAACTCCTCCTTCGACTGCTAGTAGGACCCACCTGCTCCCAAGAAATCCAAACAGGTCTTTCTGCACAGTGGGACGAAAGGGAGAGCTCTGGTTAAACTCTCCAGATGTACCTCCTCTCGTTCACCCCCTCAACAAAGGTGCCAAGCACTGTTCCAGGCCCCAGAGAGGCAGACGTCAGCAAAACACAGAAGCCTAGGTCTTCAGATGTGTTTACAGGTGAGTGAAGGTCAGAGTGGAAGACAGAGGACAGGAGAAAGGATGAGTTAAAGAGAGGAGAAGATAGTGAAATTCAGGTACAGGGGATAAGGGAAGATGTTCTGAAGCCAGATCCAAAAACGGAAGAGACAAAGGAGGGTGGGAAGGGACTCAAGGCCACTGAACTGGCTAAATCAATGAGTGTACTGGTAGAGAGCAAAGGTCAGCAAAATGATTTTTTTTTTTTTTTTTTTTTTTTGGTCTTTTTGAGACAGGGTTTCGCTATGCATTTCAGGCTGGCCTTGAACGCACTTTGTAGCCTAGGCTGGCCTCAAACTCACAGTGATTCTCCTGCCTAAGCCTCTCAAGTGCTGGGATTACAAGTGTGCACCATCATGCCTGGCCTAGCAAAATGATTTTTGTAAAGAGCCACAGAGTAAATATTTCAAGCTTTGTGGGCTGTACAATCTCTTCTTCAACTACAGTTGACCCTTAGTGTCTTCCACACCCAGAGATTCAACCAACCATGGGTTAAAAAAAAAAAAGTTTATAACAAATTTTTTCCTGCTAGTCATTATTTCTTAGGTACTACAGTATAACAACCATTTACAGAGAATTTAGATTGAATTAGGTATTATATGAGATGATTCAAAGATACAGAGAGTGTGTGGAGGTAGTATGCACGTCCCGCAAAATTGCATATAAGGGATTTGGGCATGAGAGGTCCTGGAACCAATCTTCAGAAGACACTGAAGGATGGATAACTACACTGTATCTGCACTGGCAAAGCAGTCAGAGATAATTAGTACAAGTGAGTAGGAGCGGTTGCGTCCTAACAAAGCATCATTAACAAAAATAAGCAATTGGTTGGATTTGGCCTGCAGGCTACAGTCCATAATTTACTGGCCTCTGATTTAGGTCCTTAGTGAGCTTAAAAAAGTATTTTATCCCCTCTGGAGAGTGCTTGGGGTAGATGCCAGAATGAAAAAAGTTAAGAAATGAATGGGTCAGGGCCGGTGATATGGCTCAGTGGCATGGCTCAGTGGCGTAAGTGCCTGCCTGGCAAGCGCGAGGTCCTGAGTTTGACTCCCGGTACCCACATATGAAAAAAGGGCCGGTGATATCGCTCAGCGGCATAGGTGCCTGCTTGCAAGCGCAAGGTCCTGAGTTTGACTCCTGGTACCCACATAAAAAAAATAATAAAAAAAAAAGAAATGAATGGGTCATGAGCAAGTCAGGCAATCATTAAGGAGGAAGGACCCACTATATGCTGAATGGAGTCTAGCCAGCAAGGTAGCAGGGGTGATTTCCTTCTTTCTTTAATCTTTTATTACCTTTCTTGATTATAAAAATCATATATAGGCCGGTGAGATGGCTCAGCGGCGTAAGCGCCTGCCTTGCAAGCGCGAGGGCCCGAGTTCGACTCCTGGAACCCACATACGAAAAAGGGGCCAGTTATATTGCTCAGCGGCACGGGTGCCTGTTGGCGCGCGAGGTCCTGAGGTCGACCCCCGGTACCCACAAAAAAAAAAAATCATATATACCCACTTTAGCATGTGAAACAAAAGTGTTAATGATCTCCTTTCCATTCCTCCTCCATCCTCAGCCCCTGGAGACAATCCACATACGTCTGGTGTGGTTCTAGAATGCAGTGGCCACGCCACCAGAGGCTGGGTTGTGGGGTAGAACCAGACATGCAACTGATGCTAAGGAAACAGATGTTGCAAAATCCCCCACCAAGAGACCTCTTTGATTAGTGATTATAGAAGGGACAGAGGATGAGGCTGGCAGCTGAAAACAACACGGTGTCTACCTAGGGAGCTCACTGAAGAGCACTGATTCTGAAGAGGTGAGCAAGCTGGGATTTAGTTAATGAGTTAACTATGTCCTGATGTGTGGACCAAAGAGCAGGTGTCGAATAGACTCTGAGACTCCAAATCAAACCAACTGGGAAGCTCACAAGGCCGAAACCACTTTCCTCCCACCAACATGATTTCTTCTCAAAATATATTACAGGATTAAAATCATGAATGGGAGATTACAGAATTCCACTGCCTAGCTGGCTGGGTGCTTGGTGAGTGAAGAAGGAATCAATTCATTGCTAAACTATGGCCAATAAATAAACTATCTAACCAAATGAAGAAATGTATGTTAAAAAGACCTAGGCTTTTTATCTTACTACAAGACATCAAAGGGATGAGGATGCAAAGTGGGTAACACAATCTTAGGTTCTTATGCATTACAAGAAATACAGCATGTGGACAGAGGGAGGTGACTGTTTTCTTTTGTTCTGGACACGCCACCTCTGGAATGACAGGTTCGGTGGATGAAATTCCTTAATTCTAGGGTGAACGTTGACTAAAAAGAATGAAGTGAGTGTGGCCAGAAGGTCAAATAGGGGCTGGGGTATTCTTGAAGCCATACAACGTAGGAAGTATGTGTTGGGAAAACTAGGGAAATCTGGTTTAGCAAAGAAGGAAGATACTGGAGGGGCATGGTGCCTGTGCTCAAACACCGGGACTAATTCTCAGTGTCTTGAGAAGGTAGCTCTAAGGCCAATAGATAGCATGTATAGAAGTAGAGGCGTGTGTGGCAGGAAGACGAAGGTCCTAATCATCCCTGCTGTGGTACATTCTTCCCAACGTACCAGGGCTCTCCACTGGAAGGGCCGGTGCCAGGGGGCGGCATGGTCCCTCTCTGGTCTCATTCAAACCTTAAGCTTCTGTGCAGTTAAGATCTCTGAACTGCTTTAGAAAGTACAGGGAATTGGCCAGTGTGGTGAGGTATAAATGGGGTTTTATAAATTGGGGTGACTCAAATGTCATCAGATGTCATCTATTCACAGGTCACTCAAGGTTAGTTGTATACATTTATCTCCTTTAAAAAGCAGTTCAGGCAAGAGCATTTGCAGATGAATTTGCTTTAACTTGTCTAGGACTAGGACAGTGCTATCTTAGAAAAGTGCCAGCTTTGGGCGGCAACAAAAACTGACTTCTGCTTTTACCTCTTTGAGCCTGAGTTTATTTACCTATAAATTCGGGCTAAAAACACAATCCCTTTGGCCCGTTCAAAACTAGGCAGCAGCAAATGAGGTAACAGATGCTGTACAACAGTTTTTCAAACTACTGTGATGAAGGACCAGGGTTTTTTCATTTCTATTATCATGAGCGAATACTTTATAAAATGCTGTGAATATGAACTATTAGAGCAAAATGTTGCAGCGATATCAAATTGGTAAAAGTTTTTAAATGTCTATTCTTGACTTTTGCCCCTATCTCATTTGTTTTGGTAACAACTCTGGCTCATGGGCCATACTTTGAGTAGCTCTACTTAAAACACTGAAGTTTCATAAAAAGCACTGCTATAAAGTTAAAACATTTTTTTTAAATCACAATTATAAGACTACTAAAACCCCAAGGAGAAGACAGCAGAATTCAAAATGATGTTTAGCACCCCCAAGGCTCCCTTTCTCTTTTGATAACCAGATGGGTTTAATGATATTTATTGAGTCAAATTACAGGAAGAGTGAGGAAGTTCCACAGTCATGAAATGGGCCTAAGTCTCCCATTCTATCAGGTGGATTCCAACCTTCCTAGACAGTGACACAGCATCGGCAATCAATCTTACCTGAAATCCTTTCAGCATCAGAAATTTTGAATTGACTTAGTATCTGATAAAACAATGAAAAATACATAGAAACTTGTTGGGAAACACCACTGAGAGAAAGAGAGAGAGAGACAGAGAGAGAGAGAGAGAGAGAGAGAGAGATAGGTTTTTATCATTGATTTTAAATCTAAGTGATTCTCAGAGGCATACGAAAACTTCCGGAGACAATGCAATGCTCTGGACACAGGAGACTGTGGTTCTATGAAGTACAGCGTTAACTCAACAAAATAACACTTCCTGCTTGGAAAACTGACCTAGATTTTCTGACTTACGAGCTGAAACAAAATAGGCAGGCTGAGATCTTGGGAGCTCTCTAGGAGAGTAGAGGGGTGCCAGATGAGGGTGGGAAGAGAGCTGGGTGGTGGAACAACAGAACTCTTCATTCTGTTACAGTTAAAACTTCCATTTTTGGCTGTGTGAACTGCAGGAATATACCCCAGGCCTTCGAGAATGCCTTCAGAAGTCCAACGGCATCATGATTCAGAGGTGAGCCCACAAAAGGGGGCATCCTTTTTAAAAGAAGGTGCAGAGATGGGAGTGTTGGTGCACACCTATAATCCCAGCTACTTGAGAAGCTGAAGCAGGAGGCTTACAAGTTTGAGGCAACTTGGAGACCCTATCTCAAAATATAAAAAAAAATTTTAAGGCTGAAGACATACAGTAGCTCAGTACTGTCTAGCAAGGACAAGGTCTTGGGTTCCATCTCTAGTACCATAAAACAAACAAACAAGACGCAAAACTGTACCCTCATCCATGCAGTCCCTCCTCTCCCGACACGGCAGTGTAGGGTTAGGAATTAAGAGGCCACAGTCAAACAACCCCGCAGCAGCCTCGGTACCACACCCAAAACGTGGAAATTATAATACTACTTCCGGTGTTAAGTAATCAATTGTGAAAAGCCTAAGGCGTGGGTGCACGGTATTGGGAATGCAGAGGATAATCAATAAATGGCACTTATGTGGCATAGCTCACTCAGGGCCTATTCAAACATACACCCAATCTTGAACTTCAGGGTAAGGGACTCTCAGGGGAAGAACTATATACAGTTGAAATAATTTACAAGAACATAAGCTCACATTACTCAATTAGCTTGGCATGAGTTTAAAGAATTAAATGGCCCTTGCCAGATGCTTCTTGTTTTCAGCTGCTTTCCTGTCAGCAGGCCTCTCCTGACCAATCTCCCTCCCCTTCCACTAGGCCAAACCGCTCTTTCAACTCCCTCTGTCCCTGTGGGTTTGGGGTCTTCTGTTGACTCGGTTCCAAACCACTCTCTCCAGCCTCCATCCGCAGCAGGCCCCGCCTCAGCATCTTGCAGACAGACCCTTGAGTCAACCTTAAGATCCCGGTGCTCTCCAGAGGAAGTCTTCGACTCGCTTTTCTCATGATTCTGGGAATTTTGTCTCTTACTCAATTTCTCTGAATAGGATTCGCCATCTTGTTTAGCACAAAGAGAGTTTCTTTTCTTTCTCAATGCAAAATTTCACTGGAAAACTTTTTCTTTTTCTAGGCTTTCTAAAATTCAGGGTGACACTCTTCCCCTTTCAGCAGCTCATAAAACTCCCATAAAAAAACTCCACACCACTTACCTCACAAACCCTGCCCCTTATGCCCCAAACTGAATTTCTGAGAGATTATTTCTTCCAGAAAAACCTGGTCACATATGGCTCAGAGCAGCAACACATCTGCATTTTGTTTTTCACCACGGTTTAACATTTTTAGCTGTAACAAACTAATTTTCCCCTATCTACCAGAGTCCAAAGCATCTTTTTTTTTTTAAAGACACAAATCGTATCTAGTTTTGTACTACACCCTCTGGAGAATTGATTGACTTAGAACATTTTCCCTCCTCCAAATGTCTCAATCTCATTTTGTCTTTGCAATAAGCTAGCTTGTGGGATTGCAATGAATTGGTATTATCTAATTTCTGTTTAAACGTTGAAGAAATTGAACCTAGTGAGTCTTCTCAAGCATTTTTCACTTAAAATTCCTTATCACGGTGAGAAGTTAGCATGGCAGATGTTATTAGCTCCAGGCCAGAGCTCTGCAGACTGTGGTTTCTGGGCCTGGCTTTCTTTCTAACCAGTTCTGTGACTTCAGTCACTTAACTAACTCTTAGCGTCAGCTCTTGTCCTTAGGATGAGACTAGATACTTTTTTGTGTCCCGATCAACTCTAATCCTTGGGACTCCACTGAAGACATTTTAAATGGTAAAATACCAGGTAGAAAAACACATTCAGTATAGTGATGTGGGAGGGTGAACAGGGACCTTGGTGTCGCTGTTACCATCTTTAATGTCCCCCTCCCGTTGGCTAGCATTTACAGACGGCTATCTCTGTGTTCAGCACTCTTGTGCATGCTTCTGCATACTCGCGCTTCTGTGCACAGCAACCTAATGAAGAAAGAATTCATATTCTCCCCATTTGTAAGATAGGGACACTGAGGCACATAGATGTCATGTGCCCAATATCTCATAGCCATCTGGGGCTCCAGCCATTTGTATCTTGTTCAAGTGGTGGAACCAGGAGGGTGTGGTAGGCTGTGTTGTAAAAAGACATTGTTGCCCTCTTGGACATCACACGGAGCAAGCGACTACTCCAACCAAAAGATGTCTAATTCGGAACTCATCAGCATGCATTGAAAAACAAACAAAAATAGAGGAACAAGTTCTGTAACTAATGACACAAAGCCTTGAGAAATTAAGTAACTAACAGACATGCAGCTGGTCTAGCTAACAGCTGAATTAAAATCCAGCTTCTGTTCTTGCTTTTCCACTGGGAATCCCAAACCTGACTACTCTCCCCTCCATTCCTCCATAGAGTAATATGGTACATCCAATCTGCTTTATTTCATTTCTCTCACTGGCACACCAATATTTTGGTCATTCTCACTTTACTGGCAAACATACAGAATATGGCTTACACTTCTGCACGGCACCACTGGGTCCTCCTGTAGGGAGACTCTGAAGGAGCTCATGGACACCAACAAGCAGGAGCAGGAACTTCGAGTTTTCAAACCCAGTGGCTGTGAGTGGTTTTGGAGTCTTCAGTGCACTAGTATCTGTCATTTCAGTTAAAGATGATCAGCTATTAAGTGCTGTAAAGACTTTTGCATGAACAAAATATAACCTGAAATGAGTTTAGATGTGTTTTTAAAAGTTTTCTCTGAAAAGAAACATGAATTTTGTCAACAATAATTCTGCATCTTAACAGGTGTGTTCAGCAAACACCATGCCAGAGGATAGATAGTAAAACCACTGACAAGGGATCTGACTGCACTCAGATACTTGATAGAAGAAGGAAAGCAGAAAGAGTTGGAAAAACTCATATGATATTCCCACAAAACTTGTGAAGTAGTGACCTTTCTCGGTTTTTACTAATGATACATTACATAAAAATGGGCTGGGAAGGTAGCTCAGTGGCAGAGTGCTGGCCTAGCATGCATTAAGTCCTGGCTTTGATCCCACCACTGAAAAAAGAAAAAAAAGAAAGCCTAAGAACCTTGAAAACAACTCAGATTCAGGTAAGGTAAATTAAAACCTATTAATAATAAAAATTAATATTTATTGAATTGAGCATTTACTATGTACTGGTACATAGCATTGTACATAGATGACCACTGAACCTTCTGTTTTTAAAGTAGGTACTATTACTATTCAAATTGTACAAATGTTCTTAATTATTTGCTGAAAGTTTTATGGTCAGCAAATGGTGAGGCGAGGTTTCCAACTCTTATGGACTGATTCCAGTCTATACTCCATATTCTCAACTTCCTCATGATTGCTTATGAAGGAATAAACTGGGCTCACGATTCTGTAGTAAATTACAGCTGGGTTGAGTGAAACATGATCTGGAGTTTCTCCTAGGGGCACATGATAAAATCATTTCTTCAACTGGAACACATGGAAGATGTGAATAAGGACTTTGCTTCCATGGAGGGTCTGAGAAGCCTCAAATCAGCTCTGAGAATTTCTGTGGAAGTAAATATCACTAGGACATGATGCAAAACTAAGGTTTAATTAAAAATTAATTCACCAGAGTTCAAATGTTAGAAAGTAAGACATTTAGTTTTGCCCAGGAGTTCACATTCCTTTAAATTATGCTCTTAGTTATATAACTTATTTATACAGATAGTCCCTGCCTCTAGCTTAAACTTCATAGGTGGTTTTCCTCATTCATTTGGCAGTGTCTAATAGAGTCCTATGGGTTGCTTTTTGTTTCTTCCACTACATCATTTTATAAGTTCTGCAAATGATTGGGTAGGATCAAAGCGAAAACCTAGTGTATCATTTGCATAGTAACACTTATTTCATTTGCTAGAAGATAAGATGCCAACTTCTCCTCCCAGTCACTCAAACATATCCGACATTATCCTGCATTCCATATGCTGGCACTACCCTGGTGCTATTTCTCTTATGAAGTAACAAGCCATAAGCCAGGCAACTCATCAGGTATTAAGTTGGGCCCAATAACTTAATATTTTATGTTGAACTGAGTATTATTATAAACCTTCTATATTCCAATATTTCTCGAAAATAATACATTTTTCTTTGGGGTTTGACATTTTTTTGAGGGTTAATAAAACATACCCACATATCTAGAACTTGTTGCATCTTAATGAACTGTGGTATAAAGTATAACATTATGCTTATATAAGGAAAATAATAGGTTTCCCTATAAAATCCCATTATTATTTTCAATATCTTTATAAACCAGAGCTTTTTGTTAGTCTGCAGTGACATGGTCTTTGCAATGAATGCATTAGTTTTCCAAGTGGAAGCAGCCTCTGCAATATTTTTAGAAAGTATTATTCTTTTATGAAGAATTACCTTTCAACTCTTTAATACCTTTTGACTCATTACCTACACCAAAGGAAACTAGCTGTGTGTAATAGTTTGGCCTGGCCTCAGTACTGCCACCCATTGTTGCTATGCTAAAATTGCAAGCATAGGATTGGTGAGCTGGTTCAGGAGTGCTAGATATGCAGAGGCTAGACTCTAAAGAATATTAAATATCAGAACAACACCTTTCTTTGCAAAATGCCCAATTGCATTCCTTGGGAGGATTTCCCTATCTATGGCTAAGCATCTGGGTCACGCTCCACAAAGAAAGAAGTTAAATTTCCACTTTAGAGATAGTTACAGGAAGCCTCTTTGGGGGTTCCAGCCCTTTGGACCAGGTTCTTAATAATCTGAAAGCTGGATCTGCAGCTCTTCTTCCTGAATGTTAACCAGGGACTATTTGCTAGCCAAATCAGTTGATCAAGTATTTTCATATAATATATGGCAGCTTTCAAACATACATGGCTCTCGGGAGGCAATGTGCTACCAAAAATCAATCAATCAATCGCCCCTAGAGAAACTACTAGGGGCCTCTAAAATACTCTTCTCTCTTTTGCTTTGAGGGTACAGAAAACCATAAATAGGAGGCATTTCTTTAAAAAAAAAAATACTATTTGTTTTTTAACCACTCCACTCCCTCTCATTTCCGCCCCCCCCCGCTGTTAATAACATCTGATCTTACATTTAAGCAGGAAGAAAATGTAGCCACATGATTTAAAAAGCATGTGTTTATGACTTGCCATGTTTAAGCACTGCTGAATAAATGTATATTGAAAACATATTTCAAGTGAGAAGCCATAATAAGGGGTTTAGGGATATTCAATATTACTCTACTAATTCATAGCACACCATAATTATGGAATGCGTAGACTTTCTAGATGTAAATTATAATCCATGAGTCGGTAAGAGCCCTTTGCAGCCCTCTTTCTGTGCAATGCCACAACATCAAATACCTCAAGCAAATTGACACAAAATAGAATAAATCACGTCAAGAGCTGTATAGCACTATTATTTCAGTCTTAAACATTTCATTAACACTAAACAGTTCAAAATTTCCCCTCCTCACCCCACCTTTCAGCCTGTATTGAAACAAACAGGATCAAAGATCCTGAACAGTGTAGCTTTTTATATTTTTCCAGTGGAAATATTATTTTTACCTATAAAACCAAATCCAGATTTCTGTTCTTGTCCCTTCAGCAAAGAGCCTGAGGGAAATTAAATCGAGCTCTTCTTTGCCCCGCCCCGCCCCCATTCCTACCTGGTGGAAAAGATTCCTGACACACCATTTTTATAATTTGTAGGCCAAGAAAGTGATTTTCACTTTTTAAAAAAGTGTCTGCTTCTTTCCTTTTCCTCAGACAAAATCTATCACCATATAAAACAGAAAACTGAGCACTCCCAGTTGACATGGGGATGGGGTGGGAACTATCCCGCAGAGACCATCCAGATGCCTCTCTAGATCCTCAGAAAACTGCTGGAACTAAAGGGCCCTGCAGTTCCTACACTGGGATTTCCAAATTCTAATGCAAGTTGTAACAGGTACCATATATCCTGTTCATCTATCTGTCTGTCTGTCCATTTATTCATCTATTTCTTTCTCCCCTCAGCCTTTACTTTTTCAGTGTATTCTGACCTGACTTTCAGCTGCCAAAGCTGGTACTGTGTCTCTTTTCCTGAGAGCTTTCTTCATCCCTGGAGTCCCATGGGTCCACAGGTCCTGGAATGCAGTTCTTCCTTGAAAAGCCTTTGACCAGCACTTGAGGCTTGCTGGGGGATAGTGCTGAGGCCGGTATTGTCTCTGCCTCTCACAGGTGTCCAGGTTAAGTCTCACCTGCACAGAGGGACTACCTTAAAAACACAGTCTTTATTAGCTGTCTTCACTGCCTTATGTTCCTCTTCCACACCAGTGTTTCTGGAGATTATGCTAAACAAATGGACCAAAGCTATAGGCACTCAAGTCCTTGTCTTAGACTCTGCATCTGGGGAGAACAAACTAAGACATAAGTCCAATATGAACCTGAAACCAGGAGGTGGCATTTGCTACATAGTCTCAATCGCTTAAATTTTCATGGGTAATTTTATTAGTTCTTTACTAAACACAGCAGGTAAACTCAAAAATGTCCACATCCCAATCCTTGTACATGTGATTATGTTATGTTACCTGGAAAGGGAGAATTAATGTTGCAGATAGAATGAGGTTGCTAATCAGCTGCTCCTAAAATAAGAGCATCCTGGATAATCCAGGTAGGCCCAGTGGAATCATGAGAGTCCTTGGAATGTGGAAGAGAGAGGCAGGAGTTTGAATCTGAGGGATACAATGTGAGAAAGACTCGATTGGCCACTGTAGTCACTCAAGATGGAAATGGCCACAAGTCCAGGCTTTGAAGAGGGAAATGGGACATCAGTGAATGCCTCAGCCTCTGGGGCTGAAACAGATAAGAAATGGATTCTCCATCAGAGCCTCCAGAAAGGAATGCAGCCCTGCCGACTTACTGTAACTCAATGAGGCCCATTTTCAATTTCAGATCTCCAGATCTCATGTTGGTTCAAATCACTAAATTTGTGGTAATTTGTTACCATAGCAATAGGAATCTAACAAACCATACAAACTGCAAAACTGGCAAGTTTGAGGTAATTACCATCATGTATATTCTTCACTGCCCACCCATTTATTTCCATTATTTTTCCTCCTACAGAATTAAATGGGGATGCCTGCATCTCTCAACAAAACTGCACAAATCTTTGCTAAACTGCTATTATGTGTCAAACTGTGTGCTGGATAACACAGGGTAGATAACACTCGGGTGAGACCAGTGGGACACAGAGAGGATCACAGATAACCAGACACAGCAAGGTCAGCCCACGCGGTAAAAGCAGAGGCAGCTGTGGGCGCATCAGGTGGCTCAGGGTGAGGGAGGCCGTATTAACAGTCTGATTCTAACCTGAAGAAAATGGGATACCACTGAGGTTTTAAAATAATGTGTTTTTTTTTTTTTTTAGTAATTTGAGTAGATATAGAATAAAAATTCTATATAATGTATTTAAAAATCACAATATAATGAACACACCCATATGTCTACCATTCACTTTAACAAAGGATTTTTTTCCATTGAACTACAATTTACACACAAAATTCACCCTCTGGGCATTCGGTCTATCAGTTGTGACAAATGCATAGTCATGGCCCACCACCACCATCAGGTACAGGGTAGTGCCAGCACTTTGAAGACAAGAGTACATCGTGCTTTCCTTTGATGTTCTCTGGGTGTTGCCCCCTAATTCCCCTCTTGTTTCCTCATCCTTCAGAATTAATGCTATTCTAAATTCTGTGCTTATCATTTCCTTGGTTTCCTTTTTAATTTTTATGCAGAAAGAAAAGGCTGTTTTACACGTTTTGAAATTTATATAATGAAAACATACACATTTTTCCGTGAGCTAACTGATGTGAGGAAAAACCTAGGATTCATCCATGTCCTCTCCTACACAGTGTCTTCGCTGTACTTCATTGCTGTGCGGGACACATCCTACTCCTGTTGAAATTTGAGTTGTTTCTAGCATTTGCTACTTTGAATAGTGTTTCTCAGAACATTCTCGTACACATTTTTCAAGGATATACACACACATACACACTTAGGAGATCTCTATCTATTGACACTTTTTTTGGGTTGCTAGGTAAAGTATCTTTTTTTTGGTCCCCCCCCAAGTAGAGTATCTTTTAATTTACCAAATAATGCTAAATTGTTTTTCAAAGCTGTTACAGCCATGTACTGTCCAAGCACCTGTGAATAATATTGCAATCACGTCTCATTTCATTGTCTCACTGATCAAACTGTAGCAGGAAAGAACCACATCTGGATTTCTTTTTTTGGTGGTGGTGGTGGGGTGCTCTGACCAAGAGAAAATCTGAGAGAATGCGGCTGAATATGTGGAAGACAAAAACGTCTAACTTGAGAAGATTAGATCAGATTCATAGGAAGGTTCCTAGTAAGAGAGGTCTTTTTGCTTCTATTTTAAGGACTATTCCTTTTTTTGCAAGTGGACACATTAGGTTAGTCTGTGTAGAGTGCTGCATAGGAGATAGGCAAATGTCGGAGAGTCTTTCTCTTCCTGAAGGCTGCCTACCTCTGACCTCCCGTCTGTGGGCAAGGAGAAAGCCTCCTGGAGAGGAAACTCATAGGTTCACATTCACCTAGAACCTCTCCAGAGGAAGGCAGGGGTCATTCTGAGGTTCCATGTGAGGGGCTCATATCTGATGGGGGAGGGGTCAGCACTAAACCGCAAGGCAGGATGGACCCCCCATTCTTCCTCCAGAGAAAACTAAACACGTGAGAGGGAAACATTTGGTAGAAGAGTTACCCCAGCTCAACAACCAGAGTAGGGCTAGGACTGGAGTCCCCCCCTACTGTCGCACCACCTGGGTTAGTGCCATTAGCCTGCTGCAGTTGGGTCTAGCGTCACTACTGCAGGGAGCTGTCAGGCCTCAGGACAGCGAACCCAGGACTGTGCTCACGTTCCTGCCTCGCGTCTCCAGCAGTCCACCACAGCTGAAGTGGATGCTGGGAGTCTGGGCACACTGTCCTTCAGGGGCTTAACTGGCCATTTCACAACAGTTTGACAAAATTCCTTGGGTTCATGTTGACCAGGCCCTTCCTCCAGGATCTCCACATTTGGCTTTAAGTCTGTCTGTCTTCCTTCCTCAACATCCACCAGCTTTTTTCCTTTCCTTTCTCCTGGTGCCAACTCCCCAGACATTACCAATTAGTCAAACATCAGTGTTTGGCAAGCATATTCTAAAGCTCTGGCTCAGCTTGTGCAGCTCCTCATCACAGGCCTTCCGCCTGGCTTTGTGAAGGCCCCATTGCTGAAGAAAAAACAGCGCTCATTATGTTTTCAGGAGAAGAGGCTGAGGAAAAGAAACAAACAGCAAGAAATCTGAGGGGAAAGGCTTCTCTTTTAAGGTTTACAGAATGAGCTCATTTTTTTCTAAGTTCTGAAGAGGCAAAGAAAATCACCTACCGTTACTTTTCACTCCTTCCAGGAGAATAATCACATTTAGATTTTCCAACAGAAAGCTAAGAACATCTATTTACCCTGAAAAAATCTCAAAACCCCTTGTTGTTGTAAGACATAAGGGTATCAGAGTCATCTTGTGTCCCATTTATCCTGCATTTGGAAGGTTCTGGACTAAATACTTCATGTACAAGCTAATTCTCTCCTAACACACTACTGAGGTCAGCGTGGCCTGTTTTGTACATGAGAAAACTCTAGTTCACAGACAGTTTGGAGTTGAATCTACAGCTGACCAATTTCAAAGCCCAGCTTTCTTGACCTCTATCCTAAAGAGAACAGGTTTACTTGAAAAATGTAATGCCCTTTCCCTACTGTTCTCGGTGTTTCTCAATCAAATATCTCCCCAGCTCCATCTCTGAGGAGGAAATCAAGTCACAGTCAGGGCCTACCAGTAGGTCTACATAAGCTACTGGCTCACAGGTGCCTTTGTCTTACAAAGGAATAATGCTGGAACAGTTATACTTTAGGACTGAGAGGCAAGATTTTAGTCACTGAAAATACCACAGAAAACAAGAGCATGGAGAGCTGGCTAGTCAGAGCAGAAATTGGAGGTTCTCGACTGGACATCTGTGTCTTGGAGGAAATCATTTCTGCCACTGACCAGCTATACCTGCTGTCTCTAAGCTTTAGGGTCCTCTACTTTGTAAGAGGCTGGGTGGCATTGCCCTCATAGGACAGTCCTAGGAAAAAACTGAGGTAGCCCATGAGGAGTAACTACATGGGGCTTGACCAGACACAGGCTTCTGCAGAAGTTGCCTCTCTGCTTCCTTCCCATGACCTGAGGACTGTGAATACAAGAACATGGAACTGAGGTGCTCAGCGGTGCCTAGGATCCTGAAATTGCTGACTTGGATAAATGGCAAAAGCACTGTGTTGAACGGATTGTGATTCAAGAGCCAAGAAGGAAAGGAGCACATTTAGGCTTGGGGGGAGGGTGGCCCCTCTTCTCTACTCTGTAGGAAGATATATTTTTCTGTGCTAAAACTCCAGTCAAGGGCTGGGGATATAGCTCAGTGGCACAGCACCTGCCTGTCAAGCATGAGGTCCTGAGTTTGATTCCTGGTACCAAAAAAAAAAAAAAAACTCCAGTCTACATGATAACTTGATAAGAAAGAAATGAATGGGGAAAGAGAACATCAGTTTGCACTGGACAGATTGCTCCTTAGCCTTCTGCAGAGTGCTTTTTGCCCTTTTTGCCAGTTCTACCATATCCTGCCCCAAAAATCCCCAGGGAGGGGAGTGAGCAGGTACTTGGGGTAAGGGAGATTGGCTCTTGCTGTGTTTGCTGCCTGTCGCTGCAGCTCATAGCAGACAGGCACTGCCCACCTATTGATGCTGCCTTGTTCTGTTAACTGTGACTTCCTGAGGTTCCCTTCACAGCATCCATGAGCTGCAAGGTGCCCAACGGTCCACTCACACCCACTTCCCGCAGGCTGACACACACTGCATCCTCCTCTGTGTGCTTGATCCTTTGCACTTAAAAGGTTTCTTTTTCTCGTCTGGGGCTCACCTCTTTCTTCCTGTCTTTCCACTTTTCTTCCTATGTGTCTCTTCTTCTTTTCTCACTTTCTTACTCCCATTGTTCTGCTCCTACCTTCATGTTTACCTCGGTCTACCTTTCGCATTTTCTCTCTAGTCCTTGATCTCTACTGTCTAAGGCAAGGGTCAGCTCTGTGCACTGGCCCACTGCCTGATTTTATAATAAAGTTTTATTGGAACACAGCCATATCCATTGCTTTAGGTAGTGTCTCTGGCTGTTTTTATGCTATAATGAAAGAGTTGAATAGTTGTGACACAGACCATATGGTCTGTGAAGCTGAAAATATTTGCAGTGTAGCCATTTGCTGATCACTGCTCTAAGGCCTTGCTGCTCGAAGAGAAGCTTAAGGATCAGAAGCATTAGTATGATGTGGGAGCTTTGTAAAAAATCCAGAATTTTGAACTCTATTCCAGTCTTACCAAAGCAGAATCTGCATTTTATCAAGATCCCCAGATGAGTGATGTGCATCATCCATTTGAAAAGCACTGCTCTAAGCAACAATTATTCCTACCACTGGCTCTGAATAATATGAGAATAATCACACACAAATAGGCTTTTCTGGCAAAAGCACTGGTAAACAATGTACACCTTCACCAGCTGAACTCTATCAATAACATTATGATTAAGGTATCATGGAAACTAAGGACCCACTGAGGAAGGGGGGTACCTGTAAATACCATCTTAGATATCACCCTGTTCTCATTAAATTGTGAGACCGCACTGCCAAAATTACACCAAGGACCCCAGAATGAGTAGTCACCCATGTTCTACCCACCTACCCACTCATCTACCCTGTCCACCCAGAAGCCTCAGTGTGCTTTTATGTGCTGTGTCATGATGGTTCTATCTTTAATTTATCAAAACCCATTAATGTGTCTTTATTTTTAATGTAATTCTTTATAACCTTTTATCTCCATGGCTATTGCCTTTGTCTAAGCCATCATCAGCTCTTGCCTGCTCTTCTTCAGTGATCAACCTACTTCCATTCCCAGCCCCTTCGCCAGTCTACTCTTCACAGGGTGGACTGAGCAATCAATATTTTCACTCTGCCAATGTGATCACGTTGTTCAGTGTTGATCACTGATCAATAGCACTATTATTATGGTGAGAATAAAATCAAAGTGGACTACAGGAGTACTGGCCTCTGGCTTCCTCTCCCTTCTCCCCTCCATCACCATGTTCTAGTGCCAGCATTTTCTGTTATTTAGGTTTCCAGAAGGCTCCAGACTCGCTCCAGCCTTGGGACCTTCTCCCATGCCATTCCATTGCTGCAGTGGTCTGCTCCCTCTCAGATGTCACTTTTCCTCACAGAGGCCTTCTATAAGCCATTCTAAGTCTCTTCTACTCTTCATTCTCTACTATAGCTTGACCTTCAACTATATCTGTATTTCTTTGTTTCCTGATTTAGTGTCTGTCTTCCCTATTGGATCAAAATGCCAAGCGCATGAGCCATGACTCTGTCTGATCTGTTTACCATTCTACCTCCAGCACACAGCACTCTTGCAACTTTCTGTACCTCCGCCTGGAACACACTTTTCTAATATCTGCCTGGCTCACTTCCTTCAGGTCTCTGTCCAAATAGTACTTTACCTGACAAACCTTCCATGACTACTCTGATCCATCAGCCCCATAATTATCTGCTTTATATTTTGTATATTTCTTGTGGTTACCGTAATGTACAACACAGTTCTAAGCAGTGATGACCACCTTATGAATTACATAAAATTGACTTATACTTAACATTGGTTTGTCCACCCCTGTCCTGACTATGAGATCCATGACTTCCCACTCTTTCTTCAACATTAACTCCCAGCTAAAACAGCATCTAGTCTATGGTAGACACATAATGCATACTGTTGTTGAAAAAGCAAGTGGAAAGTACAAAGGAAATATGTAAATAAATGAGTGAATTCATGAAGGCCTGAATCAGAAACCGTGTGCTGAGGAGTCTAGGAAGACAATTGAAGGAACATTTTCTAATGTCAAGGAGTTTGTGACTGAGGACAAGAGATGGACAATTTGGTGACAGCTAAGTGTCTAACCTTAGTCCTACCTGCATCCTCTCTCCACTCTTCCATACCAGCTTCTTTGGCCCCTTCTATCCTTTGCCTTTTCCCTTGGAGTGACACCAGGCTTTATTTTTGCTTATTTAGTCTTTGCCTACAAGATGGCCAGCATCCTGGGAATTTTCCTTCCATGACAGAAAGATCTGGGAGTGTTCTATTTTCTCCCCAATTTATTTAACACCACAAGTGCATGGACTTTCTGAATATTTTATGTTTTGAAAGAAACTGAAAATTGAAAACTTGTACATAAAGTATAATTTCCGATTTAATTCCCAAAGGTCATAAAAGAAAATGTACGGAGAAACAGAGAAAGAAAGAAGCAGAGAGGAAAAGAAGGGAGGGCAAGGAGGCTGACTTCCTTTGAAGGTGTTTATTAGCCTGTGGTTTAAGTCCTTAAGCCTTTGTAAGATGCGAAAGGGTTGTACTAAATTACTTAGAAGCCTCATCTCTATTCCAACCAAGATGGAGAAGATGGTAACAGCAGAGCTGCTGGTGCTTTGCAAATCTAACTCTGAGTCTTGCTGGAAAAGGGCTGTGATTAAATTATCCTTTAGATCTTATTTTTCTGGCCAACACCTTGACCTTAACTTTAAAAAGTACTTTTCGTTCAATCTGATTTTTTAAGTAGTTTAAAATTAACATTTATGCTGGGTGCCGTGGTAACAAAAGTAGGTCACCATGATTTGTTTGCACATTTCTCTGAGTGCAGGAGAGCTGTCAGGTAGCTTACCCACCCACTCAGACTCCTCGCGAGGTGTGTGTTTGTATCAGCCACGCACTGTGCGGAGGGAAAGGCTCTGTTCCATTTAGTTCCGATTTCAAAATGCATTTCAGATACTTCAAGAACTGCTTTCACTTTTTAAACAAATTTCCTTCTAGTGGCAATGAGCGACCCATTCTGTATTGAGGGCACAACGAAGCCCACAGAAAATTCTGTGTGGATCAGCCTTAGGCATCGCCCATAGGATATAACGCTACATTTTAAGAGGTCGTTTTCAAATTGTGCTTTATATAGGAATGGCAATGAGAGATTTTTTGCTCTCTACTGCTAAAAATGACCCATTTTTAAAAAACGTATGCAATGTTACTAATAGGTCCTGCGCAGGAGAAAAAAAAAGTTTGCAAAAATCACTGCAGAAGTTTTATGGTGATCCCCCTCCCCCTTTTAATTCTGAAAGTGTCAGTAAGGGCCAATTTTTTATTTATGAGGAAGCGATAGGTAAAGCATTCATATTCATTCATTGTCTGTCTGTCTGTCGCTCTCTCTCTCTCTCCAGTATTGGGAGATAGATAAATCCAGTGCCCTGCACATGCCAGGCAAATACTCTCCACTGAGCTACATCCTCAGCCCTTCTTTATTTTTTTATTTTGAGACAGGGTCTTGCTAAATTGCCCAAGCTGGGCCCAAACTTGTGATCTTTCTGCCTCAGCCTTTCAAGCAGCTAGGATTACAGGTGTGCACCACCAGGTCAGGCTTCATGATTTTTAAAGCATTTGTGAAGCTTTTTCTGAGGGAACCACATAAACTGTATGGGGTAGACAGAGTCCCTGACATCTACAGTCTGCTAAACTGTAGTGTTTTGTTTTGTTTTTTTAAGTTCATTTGGTGAAAATGCTTTCTGAGGAATAGAGAAGATAGAAGCTGAAGCAATAAAAGAACTCCCTTTAGAATCAGGATAGCCAGGCACTATTTATGGCATAACTACTCAGGAGCCACCATTGTTGGCCAAGTGATTTTAGTTCTATAAATCTTGAATTCCTGAGTCTTTAAATAGGGATTTCACTATCTCCCTTGTGTGTCTCCCAGGGTATCTGCCAAGATCAAACTGCCAGGAGAAAGTTACCATTTCATAAAAGGATCACTCACTCACTTTGCAAAAAACTTACTCCATGCTTCCTTGAAATGCTGATCACCCTCTATAGGTGAAAAAGGTCTACTTATTTATAAAGATTTGGTTCACACCCCAGTAAGCCAGAAATCAAATAGAAGCAAGGGCAAAGAACCATGTCCCTGGGCTGACACCTTGCCACTCTTATATAAAGAGATAATGCTTCTGATTGTGTTGGCAGCATTTACTGGAAATCAGTGATATTCTTGATACAGCCCAGGCACATGTTTATTCTGATCCCACTAGGTGTCGAACACAGAGATTTTGAGAAAAGTTGTGACCAACTCAAACATTTCCATGTGTAAAATAGGAGCCCTAGTGATTAAAAGACCTTTCTAGACAGCATTGCAAAACTGAAGAACATTTAAATTGGATTCTCATGACCCATTCCTCCGTTCCTCATCCAGTATCTACTGGGAGCCACTCCCTAGAGAACAACCAGCCTGAATCTCCCCCTGGGGCTTGGGGTTTGGGGTAGTGGTGATGGGTGTACATTGTCACTGCTCATAAAATGTGCCCTGCTCTCTGTCCTGTGGAAAGGCTGTTTAGACCCATGCTCTTAGCTTCTCTCTTCCCAACTATAGTCAACTGGTCAGGGACAGAGGAACTACACATCTTCTGATGGATTTTCAAACCTACATGTTCATGCTAGACCCCCTAGAAAACATTAAGTGCATAATTATAACTTTAATTATCTCCCATGCCAAGCATAAAGGTATTCCTCTCAATCATTTTCGCTTCAAGTATTTTTTAACACCTTGGGCAAGATGATTAACTTCTTTGTGTCTCTGGCATTTCATCTCCAAACCAGGGATACTCCTTTATAGCATGCCATGACAAAAATGTTCAGAGATGCCCACATGAAAAGGTAACACATGAGAAAATAGCAGAGAGAAAAGTCAGTCTTGGCACATCATTATGTTTGAAAACCACTTAACAACTCCCTGTTACTTTATTAGGAGCACAGCACAGTATGAATTAAGTTTCACTGTAATTATGTCCTGGAAGCAAATATTATTTTCAGTGAAGAGGTTTTACTGACTCTAATTAAAGGGATGTTATAGTCTATTGTCTCAGATAGTTTGATGTCTTAAGTTGGATCTTACCAGTCATCGCCTCAATATGCTTGTTTCGTAGACGTGTAGCAGAGAGGTTCAATGACTTGCCCATAGTCACCCTGCTGGCTAGCAGCATACGTAATCCCTGGGTCCTATTTTATGGATTTACAGTGTAGTGCCTTATAACAGGCTACAATGACATTAGGCTAAGATGGGTGTATTTATACCTATTACAAAGATATCTTCTCCAATTTATTAATGAATTACTGTACGGCAGAAATAAAACCCCAACATTCTCATTTCTTATTTTTTTTGTATATCCCCAAACTGTCAGAGCACCAGGAATAGCTCAGAAGCAGCTAGCCATTTTCTGCAGCAGCAAAGTTTGCATGTCAACACACCCTTCACACAGGAACCTCCCAGTTCGGATGGGAGGCGATGCTGGATGCGCCCCCCTACTTTCATATAATGAGATCTAGGAAAGACGTCTAAGAAAGATGGTGTATCTTTTAGATTAGCAAAGTCTGGATGCTAAGTAGGCCAAGAAAGTTCTATGGTGACAAGAATAAGCGCAGCATTTATTTCTCCACTGGAGATGGGCTCTGGTTCACCCACACAGGGAACTGCAGATACTGTGAACTTCAGGAGAAAATCCATGCCCTATCCTCTTGTTTTGAATGTAGAGTCCAAGGCCAAGGTTGCTCTGCAGCCTTTGGACCCATAAAACACACACCACAATTATCTTGTTTCTAAAGGATTTTGGTTTGTTAAAGCACTTTCAGTTGTGTGGTTACACCTGGTATTTACTCTCACAAACTCCCTGAGATGTGGGAAGGATAACAATCACATCTTTGTATTACAGGTGACAAAACAGAAGCAGTGATCATTTTTCTGTCTTGGAACCTATCTTTAAAATGGACCAGCACACTCTGCTAGTATACTTAAGTGTGCTTGTTCTAAATGCCTTTTGATCATTTGTCAAAGGCATCAATGAAGGGTAGTAAGTTTGCTATTAGCTAAATGTAACTGCTAAAGCATTTCACTATGTATATTATCTGGCTATAAATGGGTGACATTTTACATAATATATGGTCATTTAGACAAAGAAAAGTCATCCTGGGATTACCACTGCTTGCAACATTTTTCTCTTCTAGAATTGCCTTCAGAGTCAATTTCTAGATGAGAAAGTCAAGCTTATCTATTCACAGTCACTACTTATTTTCTCTAAAAGAGTTATTCTCCTTGGATGTCTAAATTCTCATCTGTCTATGTTTTTAAAAGTGACATGATTTTATAATTAGCTGCGCTGTATCCAGAACTAACTTTGTTTTTTTTCGGCACCCAAAATGACTGGATTTTGGAGTGGGCCTGGGAGAGGATTAACTTATAAATTTTTATTCCAAAGTTAAAAGTTGAAATCAGAAGTCTCTATTGAGTTATCAGGATATAAATGTAAGACACAAAACCACTGAGTACCTTTTATGAGCTAGACAGAAAAAGGAAGCTGTGGTTACAGTATGCATGTGTCTAGCATAGAACTAAATTCTCATAATCACTGTTTGAATTAAAATAGAAAATTTAAATATGCTGAATAGATTATGGTGGAGATTGGCAAACTTTTTCTAGAAAGGGCCAGGCAGTAAATATTTTAGGCTTTGCAGGCCACACAGCTCTATCATAACTACTCACCTCTGTTGTTAGAGCAGGAAAGCAACACTAGATAGCATGTAAATGAATGTATGTGGCTGTGGGCCAATAAAGTTTTATTGCTGAAACACACAGTGGACCAGATTTGGCACACATGCTGATGTTTGCTGCTGCTTGGTCACAGTCTTTTCACACTGAAGTAAATATCTATGCTGCTATGGCTTGGATACGGTTTCAAAGTATCCTGCAAGTGTGCATGTACTGAGAGCTTGGTCCCTGGCGGGGCAATGTGAAAGGTGGTGGGACCTGCTGGGAGTTAGTTAGGTCAGTAGGGGTGCTGCCTCAAAGGGTGAATTAGTAGAGTTCTTATGGGACTCTGGTTAGTTCTCTAGAGGATTGTTATAAAAGAGCAAGACTGGCCCCTCCCTTTGTGCCAGCTTCCTTTCTTGCCATGAGCTCCTTCTCTCTCATATGCAATGGTATCATGATGGCATCCTCCTTGAGGTTTTCACTGAGCTGAGCCAGTGGGGGTGGCCTGCTCTTGAACCCCCAGAACTATGAGCTAAGTAAACCTCTTTATAAAGTGCCCAGTCTCAGATATTTCATTTTAGTAACAAAATAGACTAATACAGATGTACCCATATGCCAAGGTGTCTAAGTATATAGGAATGGGTTTGATCATCATCAAATGTAAAAACAGTACTGGTAAAAATTTTCTCAGCAATTTTCATCTAAAGCAGCCAAGAATTAATGTTATTTAAAGTGTTGAAAAATTAAGAAAACTGAAGTTCTACCTCAGATTAATCTGTGTTAACCCCTTTTCAAAGACTTTCTTTTCTTATCACGCAACTAACAAATATGCATAATGGTTAAACAATAAAATAAAATGTGGATAAACTCAGAAAAAAGAATATAGCAAGAGCTTTTAATATTCTGAGCTGTATTTTCCAAGGTTTGTGTTTTTAAAATATGAGATCAAATTGTGCATAATTTTGTTTCAGATTTTCCAACAGTAGTTTTTATTAAATTAAAAAGAAATTTGTTATCCTTAGTCGTGAGGAAAATGCAAATTAAAACCTCAATGAGATGGTACTTCATACCCAGTGGAATGTCTCAAATTAAAAAAGACTGAAATATCAAGGTTTGGCAAGAATGCGAAACAAATGGAATTCTTATATGCTATTGATGAAATGTAAGATGGTAAGGAGAACACCTTGGAAAACCATTTTTTATTAACATTAAACATGTGTGCCTCTACTACTGAGTAATTCTACTCAGAGGTGTATAACAAAGAGAAACAAGTGCCCATGTTCCCCCCAAAGCAAGTACAAAGATGTTCATGGCAACTTCATTCATAATAACTAAAAATAAACTATGCTCCCATTCAAGTGAGAACTACATACTATAACATGGAATACCACTGATACTTGCAGCAATATGGAAAAATACTACAGACATAATGGTGAATGAAAGAAGCCAGACTTGAAATAGCACAGGCTGTATGGCCACATGTATATGAAGTTAAATAAGCAAAAATAATGTATGGTAATAGACATAGAATAATTCAACTTAAATAAAACCACTACCCAAATCAAAATATGGAATATTTTAACCTCAGGAAGCTCCCATATTCCTCTTTCTAATATTTTGACATGTGAAGTGGTTTATTTATGAAAACTAATAGAACACTTTGGGTCTATGCCATTACAATATGTTAAAGAAAAAATGTTAGCAAAAGAAAAACTCTCTAAAATACACAGGTGATTTTTTACTTTAAAAAGGAAAATAAAATAAATAGAGATTGAGATGATACCAATAAAGGCAGTATTAGGAGGAGGCTTTTAAATTATAAAATTTGAAATGGAATGAGGACAGTCTGCTCTTGTTTTGAAGGAGCCATCTTGATTGTCCTCTTCAATTTTGTGTTCATCATTGTTTCTTTTGGGGTCTATGCCATAAAGACTGTCTTGCTTTTCTATGCCCTTTTTATTCCAATTTGGAAAACAGCTGAGATTTTAAGTACATGAAACTAAGTCCTAAAAAAGGAGCAATGAAAAATGTCAAGGACATCCTAAGTAACATCTTCCATACTCTCTTTATGAGGGCACATGGGAAACATTCTTTGCAAACATTAGTAAATGAAAAACCTGTAATTCTTCTGGAAAATGAACCTGTTTTCATCTTGTGGACACCAAGAATCTTGTCACTCACTTCATTCCCTTTTTGCTCTAATGACTAGAAATACCAGAACCAAATAAAAGCCCTCTTCTAACATTTATGCACCTTAGTATACTAATCTGAAACCTAGATTCATTTTCCTATATTTCTTTAAGTCAGCTTAATATTTTAAAAGCTGTTGGTTGTTCTGATTTTGGTCCTAGGGATCTAATACATGTCGTCTACTACTAAGTTACAACTCTAGCACCCTTTCATTGTTTTTAAAAATTTGGGACATAATTCACATGCTATAAAATTCATCCTTCTAATATTATTTGGTGATTCCTTATATATTCAGAGTTAAGAAACCATACCATGATTAAGTCTGGAATATTTCATTATTACAAAAAGGAACTGATTAGCAGTCACTCCCCATTCTCTGCTCCTCTGTGATCCCTAGTATCTATTAAGCTACTTCATATTTCTAAGGGATTTCCCAATCTGGGTGTTTCATATAGATGAATTCACATAATATGTGGCCTTTTGTGTCTGGCTTCTTCCACTTAGAATAATATTTTCAAGTATCATGTATGTTGTACCATAGATCAGTATTTCATTCCCCTTTATGGCTGAATAATACTCCATTGTATGGATATACCATATTATATTTACCTATCAGTTAATAGACGTTTGGGTTGTTTCTACTCTTACTATTATGAATATGTTAATTTGAATATTCCGTCAAGTTTTTGGGTGGGCATTTGTTTTTTCTCTTGGGTCATAGAGTAACTCCGTGTTAATTCCCTGAAGAATTGACAGCCTGTTTTCCACAGTGGCTATACCATTTGTGACCCCACCAGCACTATACGAGGGTTTGGATTTGTGCCCAGCTTTGCTAATGTTTGTCTTGTCTGCCTTTGGAGTACATATATTGGGCAAAGTGAAGCGTTATCTCATTGTGGTTTTGACTTGCATTTCCCTGATAACCAAAGATGTTGGGCATCTTTTCATGTGTTTATTAGTTACTTGTATATTTTCTTTTATAGAATGTACTCAGATTCATTACCAGTGTTTATTTTATTTATTTATTTTGTGTGTGTGTGTGGGTGGGTACTGGAGGTCGACCTCAGGACCTCGTGTGCCTGCAGGCGCCCGTGCCGCTGAGTGATATCATCGGCCCCTTTTTCGTATGTGGGTTCCGGGAGTCGAACTCGGGCCCTCGCGCTTGCCAGGCAGGCGCTTACGCCGCTGAGCCATCTCACTGGCCCCATTACCAGTGTTTAAATTGGGCTAGTTGTCTTTTTATTGCTGAGTTGTGATCTTTTTAAACAATTCTTTTGTACATTACACATTGTAGTTTTTGAAGATGGCATCAAAAAATAAAACCATCTATAGTAGTCTGCCCTTACTGGCAAGAGATACATTCTAAGATCCTCAGGTGGGTACCAAAAACCATGGATAGTACCAAAATCTACTGCATTTTTCCTATACATATATATATCTATGATAATGTTTACTTTATAAATTAGACATATTAAGAGATTAACAATAACTAGTAATAGAACAGTTATAACTATACAGTCTAATAAATTATATGAATATAGTCTTTCTCTCAAAATATCTGACTGCTTTATAATACCTTGATAGTTGTTGGCCAGATAACTGACAGAGCTATTCAGTGAATATGGGTGGGTAGCAAATACAGGGTGGACACATTCAGCAAAGAAACAATTACCATCCAAGTCAGAGCCAAAGGGGACAGTGTGGGATTTTATCACACTACTCAGAACAACATGCGATTTAAAACATGAGTAGCTTATTTATACAATTTTCCATTTAATAATTTTGGACTGTGGCTTACCACAGGTAACCAAAACTTTGGAATTTAAAAACCACAGATAAAGGAGAATTATTGTATATAAGGAAAAGGTAAGAGTTTCCTTATTCACCTTTTCTTTGCAGACAATTGATTGCACTAGTTTTATTATTTTTAAAATGATGCTGTGCATCTTAAATCAACTTGTTAATATATCATTCCAGAAAAACCACAGATTTTATATCTTTATGTCCAAATTTCAGATGCAACAGTAATTGTTCATACTTTGCTAACTGGCAATGGGCAATAATTTACCACTTTTATTGCTCTGTCTTACATATATATTGAGCATTTTATTTTTGTTAAGTACTTAAAAATAAAAATAAAAAGGATGAGAAGATGAAGACAGAGTTTTGAATGAATCTAGAGCTCCTTTAAACAGTCTCATAAAGAAATTACTCTGGTGGTCACACAGAAAATGCAGGTTATTTATTCTACCAGCCAAACCTTTCTGTTAACTTCCCTAAGCCAGCCTCCATTTGCTCACTTACAAATTTCAAGGCCCGGTTGCCTCTAATGAAAGAAAATGAAAAGACATCTGGTGATATTTTTAATATAGAAGTGATAGTCAAATATTTGTTAGTCTAGAATCCATAAAGTTTCATAAATCACATTTTAATGATACCACATATCTGAGAGGGACTGTTACCATGGATAATTGGACATTTAAAAGTAATTATTGGGCCGGTGAGATGGCTCAGCGGCAAAAGCACCTGCCTGGCAAGCGCGAGGGCCCGAGTTTGACTCCCGGATCCCACATACGAAAAAAGGGCCGGTGATATCGCTCAGTGGCACGGGCGCCTGCTGGCGCGCGAGGTCCTGAGGTCAACCCCCGGTACCCACAAAAAAAAAAAAAAAAAAATTTCTTACATTATCTTTTTAAAAATTGTTTATGATGTGATGGCTAAAATGGTTTTCCAAACACAATAGCTGTAAATGTACCCCTGGGTTGTGATTTTGTAGTGCGTGGCACCAGCAGGACAAGCTACTGAGGACAGCAGTGGATTTTGGTTCTCATACAACCATCCTCAGAGGGCTCAGAGGGAATCAAGGATAATATCCCATCTCTGGTGCTCCGTAGGCATTCAAAGGTGTATGTGCAAAGGGACTCAAACCAGAGGGAAAGGCACAAGGCAGAGGTCAAAATACTTCCTGAAGAAATTAATATGTTGAAAGAGAGGTGGACTCTAATAAGTGGATAGTATACTTCTCTATATAACAAAATTTCTCTGTGAACTGGAAATAATGGCTATACATGGCCCTCCCTGCTACATTTCAATTATTTCTCTTTTTGAGTGATATATAACATAAATACACAGGTAAGTGTATCCATACCCAACACAGGTTTCAATGTCTACCACCCCATAAGGGTCCCCTGTACCTTTTTGGAGTTAATATCTCCTTTCTCAGGCCGCCTACTATTCTCACTTCTCTCACACAAATTGCCTTTGCTCTTTTTAATCTTTACACAAATGCAGTTATATAGAGTATTCTCTTTTCTTCTAAACCCTTTCATCTAGTAATTAAGTCTGTAATGTTTACCCGTGCTGTTTGTTCTTTTTGTGTTGCTCTGCATGTTTCACTATTTGACTCTCTCAAAATATATTTACATATTCTACTGTTGAAGGACATATGCCTGTTTTCCAGGTTTGGGCTATTATCAATAAGACTGCTATAAATATTCTCATACTTGTCTTTTTGTGGGTCTATGCCCTTACTTCTCTTGAGTATGACTGCATACTTGGCATATTTAGTTTAGAAGATACTGCCAAACAGTTTTCCAAACTTTGTCTTGATTTCTATTTCCACTGGCCATGTTTGAGAGTGTCAGTTGCCTCACTTCTCACCAACACTTGTCATTGCCAGTCCTTCTAATGTTAGTTATTCTAGTGGAATGAAGCACCACATTTCAATTTGATGTACATAGTTCCATTATTAAGGAACACAAAACAGCAGAAAAGATACTATTTGTAAAAACAAAATGGGCCTTCACAGTCTATAATCCTGGATACCATTATCATCCTGAGAAATGTGCGGAAGGCCATGTCAGAGTGTTTGCTCAGCCTAGGGGCCAGGAGGAAGCCCCGACATTCCCTTTCTGAAATAACCCACCAAGTGGCAGCCATTGGAGGGGGACAGGACTACATTAAGCCTACATATTGTCAGGTTTCTGAGAGTTCAAAGTCCAATGTCACCACAGCAAGTCTTCATTCAGTTTAAACTTCATCCAGACCAAGAGCTTTGTCCCATACTTCCAGGATGCAGAGTGGGAATCCTTTGCTCACTACGTTTTGTATTTAATTCTGTCCTCATTAAACCTCCTGAGTCATCACAATTTACTAGAAGCAACTTTTTTCTTTTAGAAGGGATGTATCATCCCTTCTTAAATGGTCCATTTTGAAATGGTACTGAAATTGCATAGTCCTATTTTAAGACTTAAAAAACGTTGCAGAATCAAAAAACATTGTTGAGATATCCGACCAAGTGATGGTAATAGGAGATTTGTAATTTCCAACTTCAATATATTTCTGCCCTAAAAACATTTAGCAAATAAAACGATCAGAACTTTTAAAAATCCAGAGATATTTTACACTGGCAAAATGAAGTGTTGCAGCCATCTAGTATGCATTCGGGATAAAAACAGTTCTCCTGAGGAAATGGGCTGTTGGCTTTCCTTGGTTCCAGTACTAAAAATGCCTGTCTCCATTAATCTAGTTCATCACATAATTGCCTAGCTCTGTTGAGCTGTAAAGAGAGAAGAATGAGAGAAACAATCTAACTGAGATAGTTAATATTTTGTGATGGCAGAGAGAGAAGAGACAGGGGTTAAGAGCTCGATACCACTCCAGGAAGAGCAAATTCCAGACTGTACTCTGCCCATGGATTTATTGAGCAATTTAGGCAGCCACCCTCCAGAGAATTGCTGTCACTGGGAGAAGGTACTTAAAGGGCCGTGTTCATTGCCCCAGAACACAGGAAATGCAGGAGAATTTTGGGTTGTTATTTCCACAGAGGCATTTGTTTCCAAACAAAGGGCTCTTTGCCAGCTATTTTAGAAGCACTTACATATTTATACAGCCAACTCTCTGCGCTGGGGATTGTCTCTGGGCACGGAGGTTTTATCAATGTCTATTTAAAGCAGAATGAAAAATAGCTCAAGATGAAAACAGAGAATATTTCTAGACTAGAATGTGAGGCGCTTCCTTTTTTCTTATAGGGTTCATATCTAGTTTCTCTCTCTCTGAAATTGCCACCTGTTTTACTGTCTTTGGTATCTAAGTTTAATTGGTGCTGTTTTCTTTTCAGAGGTACATAAAATAACAGCATACCTTAATAAATTTTAGATTTTATGCAACATTTGTGTGTGTGTGTGTTGTGTGTACGTGCAGTTTAGAGAGAAAGCAAATCTCTGTTAGGACCTATCTATAAGCTTTATCTGGTTACAACCACCAGAGAACATACAAGGATGTGACATTGCATCATGAAACAATAACATGCTATTATACACATGGTGAAAATAGAAAGAAAGGTAAGATGAGAAAGATAAAAATGGGCTCTACAGATAATGGGTCCTAGTTTTCTTGAACTGACATTTCACTTTAAATCCATGTGATTCAAATCTCTAACTCTTAGAAAAACTATACAAAACTCCTGATTCAGAATCTCTAGCCCTGAAATACCTCAAATACCCAAACCCTCAAATAGCCCTCAAATACCCAAACCACTCCAGAAATATTTATTATGTACAAGGCATCAGGCTCACAGGTGAGGAGCTAAGTAAGAATCAGACCCCATTCCTACCCTGAAGGTGCTTATAGCCAGTTCACGGAGCCCCTGTGGGTTCTCTTTTTCTCAAGACACACACGCATATACACATGCACATGTACACACACACACGACTCAAGGACAAGTTTCACTCGAAGTTATCGCAGCAGCAGTGCCACTGGCATATCACACTGTGGAGAGGCAAAAGAGATGCATACATGTTCCCTGTTGCTGGCAAAGTGTGTTGTATGTGTGTGCGACTTTGTGTAAGTATACACACATGCTCACTTAGACAGAAGTGGCTTGGAGGAGGACTAGAGAAGGAGAGGAGAGGAAAGTCATCACAGGCAGAGACAGCAACATGCCCATCCCGAGGCCGCACCATGCGAGGGGCGCACTGGTAGTCTAAGGCGCCAGTCCTTGGTGTTTCGGGGGAGCATGACCAGGGTTCAGCGTCTGTGCAGGCTGGGGGAGCTGGGCTAGCTCCACTCAGGCCGAGACATTTGGAGCCAATTCTGTAAGCAACACAGAGCCATGAATCCCAGCAGATCATTAGGCTCACATCTAAAACTTTGCCCATGGTTCCATCTACCTATCACTTTGCTTTGTGGGTGCAGATCTGAGCCTCTAGGAACAAATTTCAAATTTGAGAGTCCTTCTTGTTTTGAGCAAATGGACCACTGGCCTAGAAGGAGCATTAGCTGTTCTGTACAGCCACTAAGGCTCGCTGATGAGTGCATATGCTATTCTGTGCTGGCACAGGAGGATCAGTATCATGGCAGGAGGATGAGTAACAGGAGCAAACAGGTAGCTAAGTATTGTTTTTAGCCCCTGCCACACACAAATTCATCTACTCCTCACAACAGCTGCATGAAGTACTATTATTATCTTCACATCATGGACCAAGAACCTCAGGCACACTAATATCACCATATAACCTGCCCCAGAGCACACAGAGCTAAGAGGTGGGCTGGGCTCAGAATCCAGTCTGCCCCTGAGTCCATGCTTTAAGGCACATCACTGCTCTACTGTTCTTAGGATGTGGTGCGGGCAATGCAATTTGAGGGTTCCCATGTTTCTCATATTCCCTCCATCAGTTTCCCTGGATGCTTGAAATCCCACTATGACAGGTGCACCCATTCATTGACCATGCGCTTTACTGGGACAGGACTAATCCCTGAGATCCAAGAAAAGCCAGACCCTCTTGCCCATCCTCAAACTGTGCACTGCCTTAAAGGTGTGGGAGGTTGGGGCACAGGGCAAGACTGGGGCAGTCCTTGCAGGATAATGACCAAGGCACTACATAGACTCTGGAGGGGTCAAGACTCCACCTCTGGACTCTCTTTCTCTTTCCATTAAGACACAAGAATGTGTGATCAGCTAACACATAAAATCAGGGTTTCTCAAACCTTTTGTTCCAGTACTAACATCATGATTTTTCACATATTCACAGGCTACTAACCTCTTATGGCTTCAGTCTCGATTGATTTTATTTATTTTGCTACAATAAATTTAGAAGAAAATTTCACATTATTATAAAGGGAAAATAGCTCCATTTGCTATAAATAGAAGGCAAAGGTGAAAAATAAAGAGATTTTAGTCTAAAAGCCTGTTTTTGTAAAGTTTTATTGGAACAAAGCCATGCTCAATTATGATGCTGTCATCCTACAAGAGTAGAGTAGTTGAAACTGGCATTGGATGGCCTTGCAAAGTCTAAAATATTTATTATCTGTCCATTTAAGAAAAAGTCTGCAGATCTCTGAAATAAATACAGTCCAGTGCTAGCTAGGTATTGTTGCCTCTCTGTTAAAAAAAAAAAAAAAAAAAAAAAAAAAAAAATATATTAGTAAAGTTTTGGGAAGTATTAATTCAAGATCTACTGGCATCGATCAGATTTTTCTCATTGGTAATAAAAAGAGTGAATAAACATTGAAAAGGGAATAGCTTTATCACTATAAGATTTGATGTGATTCCATGCAAAGCTCAGTATATTCTAAAATTATGTTTCATGTTACTGTGTGCACAGTTTACAGTCAGAAAAATCCGGCATTAAACTAGTATATACATCAAATCACACATGTAAATGGCAGAAGACTTGATGTGGGAGCAATGTGGGTAAAGATACTGGAAACTTGGATATATAGCATTAAACATGGGTGAGAACTTCACTGTTAGAGAAGTGCTGTTAAAGGATGTTGGCGATTGAAATTAAGTCCCATGGATGTAAGCCAGCAGTGTGACTTTAGGCAGTATCTTGATTGCTCTGAATCTCAAAAAACTGAGTCGAGGGCCGGTGAGATGGCTCAGCGGTGTAGACACCTGCCTGGCAAGTGCGGGAGCCCGAGTTCGACTCCCAAAACCCACATACGAAGAAAAGGGCCGGTGATATCGCTCAGCGGCATGGGCGCCTGCTGGCGCGCGAGGTCCTGAGGTCGACCCCCGGTACCCACAAAAAAAAAAAAACTGAGTCAATACTCTTCCTGTCCTTCTTGCTGCAAAGGGTGGCCTAGAGACTAGTGAAGGCAGCTAGGTTGACCAAGGTGTGCCCTTGAAGGAGATAACGACCCCCTCCTGCCCTCCTCTTTTCTTCCTGATGCTTTGAGGTGAGCAGCTTTGCTCCAGCACATAGTCCCCACCAGGATATTCTGCCTTAACCCAGGTTGTAAAACAACACAGCCAACCATGATCCAAAATCGTGAGCTAAAATAAACCTCTTTCTCCTTTTAAGCTGTTTATCTTAGGTATTTGTGACAGTGACAAAAAGCTAACAGAGAGAGTGAGCTGCTGGTAAATAAAGCACTTAGTGACAATCGACTCTCATGGCAGCACTGATATATTCTTCAGGTTTCCTCTGCGATGGCTGACTGCAGAAGTGGTCCTGCTGAAGTGGCAGAGGAGGATAAGATTTGGTTGGGAGAAGGGAGATGATAGACCCAGAGGACAGGCGGGCCACAAAGTCCCAAATAAAGCATGAGGAGGGATGGAAGGTGCTCAGTGAGCCCAGAAAGAAAGGTGCTGGGAGGAAGACTGCACCCTTTGTGATTCAGCACTGCCCGGGAGACCCTAGTGACCTCACCTCAGGCTGACCGATGCAGGAAGGGGCTGAGCATCCTTTCCAACACCCCAGTTCAGTTTTCTCCCTGGAGTTGAGTTCCATGATACCAGGATACTTTCTCATTCTCTGATTACACATGTCATGGCATCTCCAGGCAAATGAGCCATCTGTCTCCCAGTTTACAGTTTATCATAGCCAAGGCAGGCAGTTATTTGTTTCAGAAACTTTATTTTTAATGTTTGAACATAATATCTGCCGTTGTCTAGATACACCATTGCACTATAAACAAATCAAAATGAACAGCGACTCCACCCTTCACTATTCTCTTAAAACTACAATCAGGGCTGCACTTACTATACTAATAAACATCTGTGCCAGCAGCAACGGAGGCACACTGTGTCACCACTGAAGAACCCAAGACAACAGCTGTCCCTTGTTTCACACCTACTGTGTGCCAAGCACAGTGTTAAATGCATTGCTATGGTGTGGTCCAATCCATAAAACTATCTGGCAGAGCTGCTGGGATAATCCCCAGGTGTGGATTAACTCACTCCACTTGAGCTACCCAAATAATGCAACAGGCTCACTTTGAGACAGCCAGAGGGGAGAGGGAGATCGGAACCTAGGGAAAGCTAACTTAAAAGCCTGCTGTTCTTTCTCTTTCTCTGTCCTGTTGTATAATGGAAATTTCTTATTTTTCTAAGGTGAGACTATACGGAGTGTCCCCTCTTCAGGAGACAGGCAGCAAGGATAAATGTATTAGTAAAGCTGAAAGAATTTTAATACTTCCTTTGCAGTCTGAGTGTTAATGGGCTTCGAGTCCCACAGTGGCACTGACATCACTAGGCTGCTGGTACCCGAATGGAATTTGCTTTTTTTTTTAATCTCCTGGAGAGATGCAGAAAAACATTAACATTGGACAAGTAGAAAGGGGTGGCCAGTTTTTATTTTTCAACTTCCAGGACATATTTAAATATAAAAATACAAAGTATCAGTCTTTCACTGACTTCTTGGGGCTCTTTGGGGATTTGGGCACCCTGGAGCAAAAGGAGAAGAGGGGTGGTGGTTAACGGTACCTGTCTGCTGAACAGAACAAAATGATTGCAATGAACCTTGAAAATGTAGTAACAAGCTGGGATATAACGTGGGAACAAATGAAGAAATAAACTAAAATTAGGAACAATTAAGTGTCCTGATGATGATTTTTGTATAATTTCCCAGGTACACAGGGCAACTTACAATATGCATTTCCTTGTTATTAAGGGAGTGAAATCCAGCAGAACCAATGAGCACAATATAATTTGTACACCAGCAAAGGTGATTTCTCACTGAGGTCAAGTGCCTTTAGTTCGAAAGGTTTATTTTAATGTCAGTTAACACTAAGGGGGGAAATTTGAGAAGCAAGGAATAAAATTATCTAGTAGAAGTAGCTAAGTGTCTGTCCAAAGCATATGCATTCCACCCAATTGACCCATGGGGACATACATGTCGAAAATAGATATCAGAATGTAGAGACTTTATAAAAAGCTGTTTTTAAAGTCAGTGTGTCCCAAATGAGAAGGTGTCAATAAGTGCTTGGAGACTCTTAAATTCAGAGATTATTCAACTGTTCTGTTCTATAAATACACTTATGAAACAGAGAACAAAAAATGTTGTGGAATAAATATTTAACAGCATTTTCAAACAAAATCAAAGATATGTTTTACCTACCACTCAAGGGCATGGGCTACATAAATATAACCTCATAAAACAATGACAAGAGGTTCCCTTTGTGTGTCCCTGGCCAGTGGTGTTCAGAAAGAAAAGCAGAAGTAGAACAAGGGTGCGAGTACCCTCAAATTAGTGTCTTTGTTGCAGATGTAAACTGAGGGGCACCCAATCTAGGAGGCCTGCGGCCCAGGGGTACACGGCCAAAGGTTACAGGCAGCCAAGATCACCAAGACACAATTCTGGCCTAATCATTGTCTGCCATTTTCCTTGTGGTCTTCTACTCCAATGTTTAGCCTATTCCAGGGTCCTCTTCTTTCGTCAGTAAACAACTCAGTAGCAAAGGTGGGATGAGGCTGAGCTTCAAATCCTCCCCTTGTACATCCTAGCTGCTCCATTTTAGCAGGGTTTTTGCCTTTGCACATTACACAGGAAAGTAGGTGAGGGGGGGAGACCTGCTCAGCCCAACTTCTTTCACTGGTGCATGTGCTAGAGGATCAAATGTCTTGGAGGAGGGGAACTGCAAAGAGAAAGCAGTTTGTGGAAACCTGTTGTCCAAACAGGATTAAAGGCATCAGTTCTCATGCCATGCCTGGTCTGTGAGTCAGTACTAATGTTCCTCTTATGCAGGCAGAAAACACAAGCCTGAGAAGTTGAATAACTTGTTCTGGGCCCCTCCCAGATATATGAATGAGAACTATTGGAATAGATACACACCCAGAATTGTTTAGCGGCTGACAACTTTTCAGAAAGTAAAGCCACAAAGAAACTGGGTTTTGTTTTCTTTTTAAAATGGCCACATTTAACCAGTTGACTAATCTGACTTCATTAAGCCAAACATCTGAGAATACAAGATGAGAGAGATATGATGCTTGCCTGTTAGGTATTTATACTGCACTTGATCTTAGCCAAAAGGCTGAGAAGTGATACTTTCATAGTTTATAAACAAGCCAGGAGACCCACTGGTATGTGAAATACACTCTAATAAGTTTTTGGTTTGTGGTGGTATGTGCAAAGCACTATGGGAACACAGCAGAAGAATGAATACCTCTGTCTAGGGTGTGTGAAGGGGCTCAGGAAAACTTCAGAGAGGAAATGACATTTCAGCAGGCACCTGGGCTTCAAGCAAAGCAGGAGGAGGTGGCACAGTCAATGAAGGTACAAGGCTTATGGCCAGTGTGGTTCAGTATGTCTGGAAGCCTGGTATCCACAGGAAGGAGTGGAGGCCACGATGAGAAGACAGATCAGCCAGGATGGTTTACTTGGACTCTGGATAGGTCACTTCCCAGGAGAAGTTGGTATATGTTGGCCAGCGGGCCACTCCCAGCCCTTTACCTGTTTTTGCAAATAAAGTTTTATGAACCATAACCATATCTGTTTATGTATTTCCCGTGGCTGCTTCTGTGTTATGATGGCAGAAATCACATGGCCCATGAAGCCAAAAGCATTTTCTAAAAATCTCAAAACTTTTTTTAAAGGGTCAGCCCTTAAAAAATAGTGTGCTGACCTCTGTCTTAACAATTCGAACTATGTATTTGCATTTCTGTAACTCACTGCATATGGTCAAGCTTTCTGAGGGCCTTACCCCTTCCATTTCTAAGCAACATCTTAAATCCTCTCCTTCCACAACATGGACAGCTCTTTCACAATCCCCTGTGTCATTTATGATTTCTCTTTTTCTATTTCTTATTTTAATTTAGGGGTTTGACATAAGCTTTCCTCTACTGGTGTTTTTACAAGCTTCTCACCCCACCATAGCTCATCACTTAACTTGGAGGTGTTTTGCTTCCTTTGCCTCCTCCAATTCTTCATAAATTTTTGTACCACTTTTCGAATGCTGCTGAAAATTGATTTTTTTTCACTTGCCATTACCACTCTGAAGTTCTACACTCTGACAGATAACTACTTTCTTGATTCTGGAAAGCCCATGGAAAATATAAGGTATACCCACTAACCTTTATGAACCAGAAAAACGCAGAAATAATCATAGTTTTCTAGTAGGCCACATTAAAGAATTTCTTTTACTAGTAAATCCCTTTACACATTTAAAATCAAATTTGATCTATGAGAATTAAATTTGCACATGATTTTCTAGGGAATACATCTCTAATACAGAGCGAAGAGTATGGTTATTTTATTAACCACTGGCAATAAAAGAGAGTAGAAAAAGTAATTCAGAGTTTTAAAAGCTGCTTTTTATGGCATGCAGTATATATTTCAGTTTGAATGCAGACTCTATAATCAAACTACCTTGTTCTAAACCCTAGCCCTGCCCCTAACTAACTGTGTTACCTTAAGTAAGGTAATTAACTTCTTTATGCCCCAGGTTCCAGAAATGCCAACAAAAGGGAAGGGAGGATTGATAAGTTAGGGTTGTTGTGAGGATTTATGCATTAGAATAAGGCATATACACATGTAAAACACAGAACACCCCATCTAATTAGTTATTACTATACCATGATTCTTAGATTTATTTACCCTCTCCCTCAAAAAACTCCCAAAAAGAACTAAGGAAAATGAACTGGGAACATCATGTGGGCCTTGACTTATCATAATGGGTATGAGGTCATTTTTGCTTACTATCTTCCTATTGTTAATATTTTTTACACTGCTGGGGATGAACCCTGGGCCTGACCCATGCGAGATGTGTACTATACCACTGAGCCACACCCCAGCCCTACTTCCTGTCTTTCGGATTCCCCACTGAGGTATACTTTCCCTCTATACTCCTAGCCCACATGGATTGGCTGGAGTCAACACTAATCCTGGGCTTGAGGGATTGACTCAAGATCCACACTTGGCCAATGGCAATATTCTATCCCTCAGGCAAAGCAATGTGTTCATAGAGGGTTAAATGATCCAAATCAGACCAAGGGGAATCTGACCTCAGGCTATGATGGTCTAAAAGGCTCTCTCTTTTTGCTAGGTAGACCAGCAGCCTGAAGTTGCAGCCTAAAGTTGCTGGTGGCCATCTTTGCCAGCCACAGGGAAAATCTTGCTATGAAAAAAACGAATACTATAAAAAATAGCTGTGAGAGATGAAAAGAAAAATGCCCTAGAAACAAACATGTGTCCTTGGATCCAGCCACGTTCCTGTGGACTTTTCAGTTACATGTGCCAGTTTTTCTTAGCTTAAACCAGTTTGTGCTGGGTTTTCTCTCACTGGTATCCAAAGGGTTCTGATGCACATCAATGAACTGACAGATCGTATGGTTGGAACTGAATGTGAATCTTGCTAATCTTGCTACTCTAAAGATGGCAGGGTGAGGATAGGTGCAGACCAGAACTATGGACTTGGTTCTGTCTTTAGCCAGTCAGGGATTGCTGGGAAAACCATTTCCCCTTTCTGGGTACTGGTGTATTTGTATGTCAGATGAGAGATGTGGGGTGAAAATCAATCTCTAAGATCCCTTTTCAGTTCTAACATTCTACAAGGATGTATTATTCTTGGGTTCATTTTAGTTGCATAGACTGTGGTATAATTGCTTACTGATTCTCATATTTGCCTGCTTCCTTCTGTTTCAACTTTAAAAATATTCTACTAGACTCTCAATTCCTATACTCCGAGTGTTTATTTCCCCTTCAATTTCCTTCTAAGAAAAACATTTATTTTTGTGTATTTGGACATAATGATTCGATTTTCTTCCCATTTCCATATTTTAAAATCTAATTAAGGTGATAAGTTCTTTGAGAGTTGAAGCTAGGGTTTTCCTGTGGGTGTAAACATTATTTTTTTAAATTGCCAACCAAGCTGCCAGTTTTTACAGAGCAGCAGGATATGGGTTTTAAGTAATGTAAGCAGGAAATGGGTCTCTGACCCACACAAAATAAATGCAAAAGGACTAATTTTTCCTGAGTTCACATCTGGCTTACTAATTTATAATTTCAGTCTGAACTAAAATTGTCCCACAGAAATGCAGTGTGACATCCAGAAAGTCAGACCAAAAATGGACCAGTAGGTGATCACCCTGAGAGTCTCACACATATAAATAATCTGGCTATTTCAGGTCATCATGCCTTACCCTTCAGGAGTAGGATGTGGGCCCTGAGATGACTGAACTTTAGCTTCATGTCTCCATATTTATTGATTTCAAGTAAGTTTGGGTGGATCAAAGGGAACTAGGTAAAGTGGTCAAGTGACCCATCATCTGCAGATAGAACTTCCCGGAAGGAAATAGGCCATGCAAGACAATTCTCTGACTGATGACCTAGTCTATTTTTGTTCATGGGGACTGTAAAACACAAACAGGAGCCCAACTCCAAAGGCCTTAGTGGGTACTTCTTGACAAATATAACAAAATGACCTGGAGGCAGATATTTCACAGGGTTTGTTAGTTGAATAATTCAGTAATGTCAATAAAGCCCTGATTTCTATCTTTCCTTTTTTTCCATCCACAGTACCTGCTTTGTCCAACTGACTTCCCTTGGGGTCAGAAGATCACTATCAGGGTCCTCATGGCTACTTGCTTCCATGTTCGCATGCATTAGAAAAGAGGGTACCTCTGTACAAACATTCTAAGCCCAAGTGTTAAATTATCTCATATTGGACTGCCCTTGGTTACATGGTCACACAATGAACTGATGACTGTGAAAGGAACTGAGAGTTTATTGACTGGCTTGAGTTGACTGGGCCAATTCCAACCCTGAAGTGTAGAAACCCAAAGGTATAAGAACAAACTAAAATGTGAGTGTCATTATGAAAGGTGAAGGGATAGGAGTTCAGGTAGGAAAGCAGCTGCAGGGGCTACCAGGAAGCATCCACTACAACCCCTGAGTAGCCGCTCTCAGCAGAAGGCCAGTCTTTCAGCTGAATATCCTCAAAGTAATGCTGTTTCACTGTAGGGAATATTGTTCTTCTGTCAGTCTTTTACCAGGACCACATACTCTTGTCCAAAATCCAAGAGCCCTTGATTCATAACATAGTTCCTTAAACCTACTCTAAGAGCATGGATGGGGCACCTGGCTTTTCATTCCATGCTCTTGGAGGACACTGCCATCTCCGGATCCTTCATCACCTCATTCAATGACTCATACACATAGTGGCTTTCAACAAATCCCCAACTGATGGAATAAACAAAAAGGTAGCCATCCCATAAGTGTTTCATGTGGCACATATCCCAGTCACTTCTTGTGGCTGCTCTAGCCAAGTCCTCTACCAATCTTTTTCTTATTCCCTATGTTTGAAAGTATCGAAGAAAGAATATCAACAATGAAAAAATTTGCACTATATATATTCTGTCTACTTTAAAGCATGTATATTTCAGGTATCCCATATCAGATGTTTATGAATAACCAATTTTTAATTTATTACATGTTCTTTTTTGCATTAATAAAAGATATTATCATTTGGAAGAGGTGGCTTGGAAGAGAGAAGCTAAATCAAGTTGTGAAAAATGCCAATGTCTCAAGTTTCAAAATGTTTCTTCTAAAGTGAAATTTATATGATTCCTCCCAATCAGAAAAAGGCAAATTAGTACTTCTGTTAATATTCCCGCTTCTTGGTTCATTTTCTCTCCTTGATATAAAGATCTTTATTCCCACTGTCGGGATGGAGAAATGGAGTCACTAAGTGGCTATGCAAACAGCTCTGGGATACACAGTAAGTCAGTCATTGCTCTGGAACACAAATATGCCATCCACAACACCCAATTCCTGCCTTTCCACCACCTACCACTCAAGTTTTATCTGAAAATCTCCATAGTCATTCCATTTTCATGTCATCTTTCTTTATACCTACTCTTGGCAATATATCATTAGTGCCATGACTGATTGCCTCATGCTGACATCCTTCATGATTTGACTTCAGAAGCTGAGCAAATATATTTACAGATAAGGAAAACAGGGACAATTTTTTTGAGATTCCACTTACATTCTTTGGACATCCCCACTTCAAAGCACTTCTGGAGTCGACAGTATTGGCATCGATTCCTGGTGACTTTATTAATAACACAGTTCTTATCTCGGTGACAAGTATAAATCATGTTCTTCTGAATACTTCTGCGGAAAAAGCCCTGTAAGCAGGCAAGATGAGCAAACTAAGTAAAACATCCAAGCTTCATGAAAAAGCAAAACCAAACTTCCCAATGAATTTACTGTTTTTCTTAAGTAACAAAGTGATGGCAGCAGAAAAGTTCACTTATTATAACCCTTAAGACCCTTGTCAAATATTAATAGCTCACTCTTTGTTTGCAGACTCAAATGTCTCTTTTAATCAAAACTAGATATGACCATTATTTTGCTAAAAGAAAATAAATACAAACCTCATTCACATGAAAAACATCAGGCAGAGTCGGGATCCTTCCAAACAGGCTTAGTTTAACTAACTTCTTTACTGGCCAGAACAATTTCAGGTGAGCCCATCACCAAAAAAGCCAATACAGAAGGCATTGCATTTGCATAAGAAATTATTTGCTTTAAGCAAGACTCCTTTTTAAGGATTCTTCTCCAAGTTCTTTTATATATTTAGCTCCTATCATAACATTTAAAACATGATTTAATCTACCAAGTGCTTAGAATAGAAAATCAGCCAAAATTGGAAACAAGGCAAAAAAGTGAATATCTGCCTATTTAATGGCAGCACATCAGAGTTGTGCTGTCCAACATAGTCACATATGCGGCAATTTTAAATCGAAATTAACGAAAATTAGATAAAATTAGCATTTAAGTTCTCCGGCTGTGTTAGCCACATTTCAAGTGCTCAGTAAACACATATGACCAGTGGCTGCCACCCTGGACAGCACACGTGGAGGATATTTTCATCACTGCAGAAAATTCTATTAGGCAACAATGTTCTACAGCATTGACTGACCAGCCCACTTATGGGTCATCGATGATCTTTGGAAGTGCAACTTGGTTGACTTACTATTTACTATCCATTGAATATAGGATCTATAAAGATTATGCAAGACTGGTGAATTAAGATAAATTTTGCTTAGTGTAGGTGCAAAAGATTTCTGCCTAGGTAAAAAATAATCCCAAAAATTAGTGTTTTACTGCCTTGTAGGATATTAACTATGTTTTCACTTTGTAACCTTATTCCAGTATTCTTTTTGCCTTTCATAATATCTACCTCCCTACTTACCTATGTGTTTTTCTCATGGCATCCTTCGAACAGTCTTTGTTATACTATAGTATTCCTCTCATAAATGAGTTAAATTTTTGACATGTGCCTACTGTATATGGAATTTTTGTTTTTTTAACTTTTTGAAAATTATTTTGACAAAAGAAATGATTTATCCTGATTTTTGTGAAACACTGATGAAATAAAGTAGACAAGAGACTCTACAACCAAGGGTCCCCACTGCTCTTCGTCCCCTTCATTTCTACCATACATCTTTGCAGACAATGGATAATTGAGAGATGCTTGTTGAAATCACAGATGGATAAACAGATGGATAAAGGTCATATCTGACTTTATCTCCTCTAATTGCTCACCAGAAACCTCTATGTTGATTTAAGTATCAAAAGCAAGGAATTTCACCTTATCAGTTGAGATGTGACCTATACCCACACTAGAAATGATTCTCTCAAAAGTAGGAAACATACCACCGAATGTGTTGAGCAGAAAACAAGTCTCCCCATCTGAGTGCAACTTTCCCTGTAGTACATTAACACTGCAGGAGCCAGAAATAACAACATTCAAAGCTAAAGCACATTAGCAAAGAAAGCTCATGTAACACATATTGTTTAGTATATTTATGTGGGCACCCCAGGATTCTAGTGTATAAATAAACATATTTTTACTAGCAAGGTTCAATGTAAGTACCTAGAAATCTGGTTGAAGGATGCAACTCTGGTCACATATTCCAGACATGCACATTTTACAAGAAGGCAAAGTTTATTTTTATACCTCTGGAGCTACAAATATGCTCAGAATAAAACCTAAAAAGAATCTGCTCAGAGTGGTCACCTCAAAGTATATCTTTCCCTGCAAAAAATACCCATGGGCCACTTTCGGCTGTCAGATGTACAAGCTCAATTTATAGAAACTTCCATAGCTCCTTTTCCAGGAAGCCTGGGTCCAATGGAAGATATGATCATTTCTGTATGAGTGAAAAAACTGAAGTACAGACAAAAGTAACCTTCTCTCTTCATTAAAAACTGAGTATTCAGTTCAGCAAATTCTTCATGAGTGATTGTGAAGCAGAGAAAAACAATCTCATGATGCTCAAATGAAAGAAGGGAGAATTAAAGATCTTTATATATCACTAATTAGCCAGTCAGTCTGGTTCAGTAACAATGACAGCAGAAACTAAATAGGACTTCTTAGTTTTCCAAATCAGTGTTTTGGCTGGATTTCAGGAGGAGGTCTAAGTTTCAGTAAATCATTTCCACTATGGTAGAATACTTGCTGACTAAAATACATGCTGTGAGGTATTTTTATACATGGCTTGCGCAAACAGAAATGTCCTTTCAACCACAGGAAGGTTTGCATCATACAAACCTTTCTCTTCCTCAGCCACCATTATGAATTGTTATGTGAACCTTGCTCCCCTCTAGAACACTGCTCTGAGGACCTACTGTGTGTGTGTGTGCACCACTAAATATTCCTTAATACAAATTTATTCTTCCCTTTACTTTTAACATTATTTATAATGGAAACCTTTAATGTGTGGCTTAATTGGAAAATCAGCATCAAGTGTCAACATTACAAGGCACTCATAAATTAAATAAAAGAACATAAAATAATAGAATATTCAGATGTTATTTCATTCTCACTGGTTACTGGATCTACTCAAGGCATGGAGCCCCAGACCATCTCACCCTCGCTGAAACAGGAGCTGAGCAACTATCAGACAAACCAGCACTGACTTGAGACTCTGCGGAATTCTGAGAAAATAAACAAATTTTTCACTATGTGAGTCAATGTGATTTAAAGCCATGGGCCTGTATGACCTAAAATTAGAAGCCATGTATCCTGAAAAACAAAACTATAATTCAAAACTCATCATATATACAAACAGGCTTTAGAATTGCATACTAAGTTCAACACACTTGAAGTGAACGGAAGAGTAGACACGTCAAGAGGAGAAAAGGCCAAAAAAGTAAGCATGTAAAGAGAAAGGAGTTGGTTCCATTTGGAGAGGCAAGCTGAGGGAGGGGAGATGGGACACAGTAAAGAACCTTGGATCTACTGGAAGTTGAGCCTCTTGGCTGTGACCTCCCCATCATTAACTTCATAAAGCTAAGTTCTCTCATCTCCTAAATGAGGGACTGGATGATCTATTTACGCGGTCCTATACAGCTGTTAAAATTTCTGGAATTCCAAGTGTGTCACCACACTAGGGAGGGGTGAACTGGGATGGCTTGAGGGTGAGGTGAGGGTTTCTAGGGGGAAAGAAAATGGCCAAGGAGGAGGTGGTGTTTGAAGACTCTACTGCTGTAACAGTCACTTTGTTTTGTTTTATTGTGTTTGTGGTACTATGGATTGAACTCAGCGGCCTTTGCACTGAGCTATATCCCCAGGTCTTTTTTATTCTTTATTTTGAGACAGGGTCTCACTAAACTGCTACATTGCCTAGGCTGGGCTTGAACTTGCAAGCTACCTGCCTCAATTTCCCAGAGTGTGGGGCTCACAGGCATGTACCACCACGACTGGCTAAGAATGGTCATCTTTTTTGATCAGGATAGGGCTTTACGGGACACCAACAAAAGGGATTTCAGATTTGAGTCATCCCAACACCTCTATGAGGGCCTCAGGTGGGTACCTGTGGCTGGATTGGTGTTAGAGTACTTTAGTAGTGTCCTAAGTAATTTTTTCCTTCTGCAAACCCAGGAAATTTCTGTGAGGTACCTCCTCTGATGGATCTGAGCACACATGAATGTTGCTTCTTCTAGATAAACTCGGTGTTTTGCTTTCCTTCTGTGTCACACCTATCCAAGGATGATACTTAAAGTATTAAGCCACAGTTACATCTGCATCAGAGGCTACAGGGGTGACATGGGGAAATGCCATCTGGTCAATGGTCACAGCCTCAGAGTCCATTGGGCACTATCCATTTCTCCTTAAGGGTATCACAATACCAACACCAAGCATGCCACCTTCCGTGCTGGTATCCACACCTCCCTGCCCAGGGAGAAGGCTAGGCACAGAGGCCAGCTCCCACGAGCTATGGCAGGCAAGTTGGTAGGCACCTGTGGTAGCCTCCAGGGAGTGTCCAATGGGCTTCTCTGGAGTGAAGACAGTGGATTTGAATGGGGTGATGTCAAAACTCATGGCAACCAGTAGGAAAGTATTTCAATTCAATAAGAAATGTTTTAGTGCATACCAGCTGAGTATGCTGTGGCTGGCCCAGAACATGGCACATAGTATTCAAGAAGTAAATATGAACTGATGAAGTCCTAGCTATAACTAGAGACAGTGTTACAGTCCTGGGTTTATTATAACTTAGTTCTTTAAAATATTCCTCAATATTAAGTGTACAGTATTCCTTGGGATGATGTTATCTGTACTTAAATTGAACCATAGGGTTTCTCTGAAATTAGTGAAAGATACACTGATTTGAGTTGTAATCAGGCTTGTCAGTTAGGACTTCTCTGTTGGTTAACCGTATCTTTTGCAGGCTATGACTTTTGTTTCAGTCATAGCTTTTGCTAGCTATTCATGAGTTCTGTTGACTAAATATACCTTCTAGTGATTAATTAGGACTTCTTTTGATTAACCATGATTTGACTAATGGTGACTTCTGTTGTTTGTGATAGTCAAAGTTGGTAACACAATTAATACCAATTACCTAGATCAAGAAGGTAAATGCGTATCACAAACTGAATCAAGAATTTTTTAACTACATATTTTTCAAACTTTCTTAACTCATGCTCTTCTAGTCTTGGTATCAGAGAACTGGGGTCCAACCAAAAAAGGGGGGGTCAAATGGTGGAGAAAGCCATATATGCATGTTAAAGCCATTTGATTTGTATGTTAACAATAATCATGGAGTGCTCGTAACCTACACAGATGGCTTCTATCTCACCCTGGGAGTATAAAGTACCATTGTGCCAACTCATTTCCTATTATCAACAGTACAGAAACAACCCCAAATCAAAAGGAAAGACAACTTTTATACCTAGATAGTCCACTATACCAAAATACCTAAAATTCCTGACTCCTTTGATAGACCACCCTTAAACCCCAAATCAATAAAGGACATAGGGAAAAGTGGATTATTTCCCACCCATCTTCACATTTTGATGTGGAATTAAATTAGGTCACCTTTATCTCTAATACTCTCAAATCATTGCTCTAGGTTTTTTTTTTTGTTGTTGTTGTTTGTTTGTTTTTTCTCTATGCACGGAACTTGTGTCACCTAGTTTTCAGATGTTATCAGGCATAATACTTTCTATCATCTACTACAGAAGGTGATTTTTGTTAGGTTAGATACTGGCCTAACAACTAAGGATTAGACTAGAGTTCAGGCACACGTGGATCTGAATTCTGACTCTGCCACACTACCTGTGTCACCTTGACTGAGTTATGCTAAGGCCTGAGTTTCCTCAACTGTAAAAAGAGGATTTGAAAAGTACCCTTCCAGGGGATTACTGTGTGTATCCAATGAGATACACACATTGCATGCAAAGTGCTAGCACAATGCCTGGAACTTAACAAGTACCCATGAAATGTAGCTATTATTATTGGTAAAACCTCTTTTCTCAAAGTTTTCTTCTGGGAAAATTCCAATATGCATTCTGTGTTTAAAATAAAGATTCCCAAATTGAATAGAATAATGTTCTTAGTCTCTGAGCAGCACAGGTTCTTGTAGATGGACAACCTCAGATTCCAAATGCCATCTCCATATGTTCTCATTTACTTATAGACTTATTCATTCAATGCTAGTTAGAAGTGAATTAAGGTGGGCATTCTTTGGGCATATAAACATGTGTAAGGCATGCCCTTTCTCATTTCTACAAGAAATGAAGACAAGGGGGCCGGTGAGATAGCTCAGCGGCATAAGCGCCTGCCCGGCAAGCGCGAGGTCCTGAGTTCGACTCCCGATACCCACATACGAAAAAAGGGCAGGTGATATCGCTCAGTGGCACAAGCACTTGCTGCCAAGTGCGAGATCCTGAGGTCGACCCCCAGTACCTACAAAAAAAAAAAAAAAAAAAAAAAGAAATGAAGACAAGTAAACACTATAGAGCAGATGCCACTGAACAGTATCAAAGAACTATAAGGGACATAGAAAGTGGAAAATTGCCCGTTGTACTATCTGGTGTATAGTAGGTACACAGAAAATGTTTATTAAGTAAATGAAAGCTACAGGAACTCAGTGAATTAGAGGGGAATTGACACTTGATCCTAGCTTTAATGAAGGGGCAGGATGTAGATAGCAAGCCTTTCCTCAAGAGGAATGTCATGGGTGCATGACTGAGGACAGAGTTAAGGAGGCACAGGAATGGCCAGTGCTCCAAGCAGGAAGAGATGTAAATGCTGGGAATGTGTGTGTGTAAGACACAATAGGGGGCCAGGGAGGTAGCTTAGCGGTGCAGCGCCCACCTGGCAAGCGTGAGGTCCTGAGTTCAATTCCCAGTACCCACCCCCCCAAAAAAGACAGAATAGGAAGAGGGGGTTCATGTTCAAACTGGGGACAATCTGAAAGGCATGCTGGGCATTACATGCCCATGAGAAAGCAGGGTCACAATTATATTCTTCCAAGATGTCTCAGGGAGCTGTGAATTATTGACCCCATCGCACTCATTTATTTAACACATATTAAAGTAGATACTGAGATCTTTGTACCAACACAAATACCTAATACCCTGAGATGGCCCTAGAGTCTAGGCAAGAATGTAGCCCAAGAATCCTTGCTCTGAGATAACGATGAAATTGCTGACTTATTTTATCATATAGTTGCCTGTGAGGAGTCATACTGTGCTGTTCTCAGTGGAAGTTGTTTTCTAGCTGCCTTAGAGACATTTATATCCGGCTTAATACACGTGGAATGCATTATGATCATTTAGAGAAAGGCACTCAATAAAAAATTTTTTTTATTTTTTAAGAAAGGAAATTTGACACCACATTTAGTCATAAAAATCACTGGGTCAGGATACATTCACCCAAAAAAACAATGTGGTAAGCACATGTATTTGAACCAAGCTGCTGCTGAGTTAATTTCTATCCTATGCAAAATTCAAAACACTAATTTTTCCTTCCAGAGCAAAACAAAAGGAAAGAAAGCAAGGAGCCTTACTTAGTCCTTTTTAATACAGTCATTAAGAGAAAAGATTCCAATCCCATCGGAATCAAAAATTAATCAGGTAACGACCTTAGGTAGTCGCCTACCCAGCCAGCAGGACTGTAGGCTGGGCAGTACGAGTCCGTACCAGAACAGGGCAATCAGTTCCCATTTTCAGCCTGAATCCAAGCTGATGACCACAGGAGGGGAGTGTGGAATAATCCCATCACGGCCATTTTGGGAAGCATGATGTTGAGAACAGGAAACACGTTGCCTTAAACAAACAAGAAACACCCTCTGGAGTGAGTGGAAGCCTATGCGTGACAATGTCTGAAAAGTTATTAATAGCAAGATTTGGAGGAGACAGAGAAAAGTGAAGACCTTTTCACCCCGTGAAAAGACAATGGGTGAGAGGCAGGGAGAAAGTAGAAAAACAGGCTACTATTTTGAAGATAGAGAGTTTCCGTCAAAGCAGGGAGGGTGGGCATGAACCTAAAGCAAAGAATTCTGGAAGAGTCAAGCTAGGGAGGAGCCCCACTCTGAGCCAGAAAAGGAAAGCAACACAAAATTCATATTCCAAATAAAAAAAAAACAGAGTTGTCCCAAGGGGTCCATACCCCTCAGAGATGTTTACATTTTGTTAAAAAGAAAAAGTAAGTATATCCATACCACGACTTCATCCCAGCATTGGGAATTTAGTAAAGATGAATGAGTGACAACAGTGAAGACTAAATGCTCTAATTGTAAAAGCCATGGTTTCTATAAGATCTGCTATTTCATGGCCCCTCTCAGTGATAACTTGGAAGGTAATTCCGCTGTCCTTTCCTTTTGAACCTGATCCTGTGTATACCCATTGGCCAGAACCTTCCTTAGCACACCTGGCTCTTGCCTTTGTTAGAAAAGGAATCCCATATTTGCGAGATGCCTAGAAAGATGGTTCTAAAGAAGGCAGGAATTATACATTTAGTGAAAACCTTGCCTCTGTGGGAACTTCTTTCCAGAAAAGGATGATTACATTTTCCTGGACTTTGTCAGGTGAACCCCTGAGAGCTCAATCTCTGTTAGACCCACAGGCCACAACTCTCAATCCTTTTAATCCCCAATTAATTAAAACTCCCTGGGAATACTAATGAAAAGGTGACCCATGTTCTTAACCAAAAACCTGAACACACATCATCAGAGACCAAGGTCTAAACTTCCAAAGTCTGATGTCCCAGGAAGGGCACAGAGCCAATACATTCCATTCACAATGTTCTTTATTTTAGAGGAACATGATCCAGGGAAGTAATGCTCTTAGGTAATATAAACTGAAAACCAACAGTAAAAAGAGATTACTCAATTGGATAAAATGTCTTTTAATTTAAGAGAAAAACATATTTTTATATTTCCAATGCATGACCAGGATAAAACAATTTAAATGACCAGGTATCATAAAAGTCTAATTATCATAATCCCATTCTAACTGGTAGGCAGCAAATCCGCTCTACCAGGTTTTATGACCAATCATCTCAAAACAAAATTTTCAAGGAGAGTCTCACAAGACATGTAAATGCTGAGTAAAAACTAGCTGTTTTCAAAAGGTGAAGAATCTGGTCAGGGCCAGATTCATGGGCCTGTGACCAGTGCAGCCTCACAGGCCTGTGCTTAGCTGATTGCTCTGCTGTCCCTGTCTTGAAGTTCTAAATAAGTTTTGAAAGCAGAAACAATCATTCTCTTTTTGCATGGGATACAGCAAATTACATAGCTCATTCTGGCTCTAGAATACCATCTATAGCAAGAGTTTGCAACCTTTTTCCTTCACAAGGACATAGAAGTCTTGGGTAGTCTCCTGCCGCCTCTGGTTGACCTTAATTCTGGTTACATACCGTGGGAGCAGATGGAATACAGTAGTTGCCACAGTCACACTTATTCTTCCCCTGATTCCCTTGGGATGTCTCGAGAAATTCCACTACCTCAGCAAGGGCCTGAAAGGAAAACCTTTCAGGAGATATTTTATGTTTTACCGCTGTGCTTTATTTCCTCAGTTAGGGATTCTGAGAGGCTGGGGGAGTGGGAGGAGCAAGGAGAACACAAAGAACTTCTTCAAAAAGGGATAAAATTTCCACCCCAAACACACACAGTTCTAGGCACAATTTCAAGAGGATGTCCAGAAGTTTATTCATAGGACTCCTAGGTGTCTTTGCCTACTACTGGGGGGAGAGGGGGTTCCACCAAAATGGAGAATAAATTAAAAAGAAAATAAAGAATATGAGGTTGAAGGGTTAATTCTTCATCCAAAGAATTTCTGTGCAGCAGGTTAAATGTTATAAAGATGTTACCTGGTGATACTTTCACCTCTTCTCAAGAGTTTGGGTGGGCAGGTGAGATGGCTCAGCGGCGTAAGCGCCTGCCCGGCAAGCGCGAGGGCCCGAGTTCGACTCCCGGAACCCACATACGAAAAAGGGGCCGGTGATATCGCTCAGCGGCACGGGCGCCTGCTGGCGCGCGAGGTCCTGAGGTCGACCCCCCGGTACCCACAAAAAAAAAAAAAAAGAGTTTGGGTAAAGATGAGATAGAAGAAAAACTGCATCACAGAAGGGGAAAAAGCCCTTTAAAATTGAAGGCTTCATGGCTCCACAGAGCTTTCTTTCAATCTGGTCTTGAGAATTTACTTTAAACCAACTGAAGACATCTGTTTTCTAGATTACTTGGGTCAGTTATTTTGTGCCCTTCCACAGTGAAAACCATAGTTACCGATTTATTATCAGGATTACTCTAAATATAACAGGGCAAGAAGCCAATGGATTTGAAGTCTTTAAATTCTCAATTATTTTACTGAAAAAGTAAACCAAAATAGCTCCTTAGCTACAGTCCATGAGTTAGCAGATCCCAGTTGCTTTGCACATTAATTACTAAATCTCATCTGGACCCAAATTAAAGATTCACATCTATGCTAAAAATGGAAAAAAGGTAACTAGAAGCAAAGAGAAAGTCAAAGCATGCTCAAATATACAACTCTTTGCCAAAGAACACAAATTTTAAAGTCTCTTTAGAAGTCTGGTATGCAACATTTGCCATCAACAAAGCCAGACTTAGCTCTATCATATCACGCTGGTTGATGACAATGCATGTCACCATGGCAACTCTGCACAGCACATAATTCAAAGGCCTTTCACAGACACCAATAATTATGATGTACTTGTATTGTTTTATGACATTAAGGACCTCCATCAGTACAGAAAATAATGCTTGTCCACAATTTGGTGTATTTTTTTCAAGTTCATTTAATTTTCAGGGCCAGTTTGGAATTTTCCCACTGGAATTGTTCTATTTTATACGTGGTTCTTTCCTGAGCCTGAAGTAAAAAGAAAGAAACCAGAGAGGGTGTAAGGGCAACAGAAGGGAAGCCAGGCAGGCATTTACACTTAAGTCTTCCAAAGTCCAACAACTGGAAAATAACAGGATTTATGAGGTGGAGCCTTCTGCTTCTCCTCACCACAGACACTATCCTGACAAGAGCAAAATCTCTCTAAGTTTATTGAGAAAATATTGTTTAAGCTCCAGCTTTCAAAATGGATTCTGTCCTTGCATGGAAAAGCCATGGTGACTTCAGACTAAGGTCTGATAACATTAAGGGCATCACCCCAAATTATAACCTTAAAAAACAGTCTAGAATCTAGAACATTCATTCACTCTCTGCTCTGTGCCTTTGCATATGTTTGAATCTAGAACATTCTCATTCTCCCTCTCTCTCTCTCTCTCTGAGCCCTTTGGTTGCAAAACCCTTTTCTCCCCTAGTTCTTTTGTTCTTGCCTTCTCATTTTTCAACATACGACCCCCGGTAGGGGGTTCCAGAGATGCTGATGCTACCTGCGTATCCATTTATAACTCTCATCCACAGCCTTTCAATGATGGACTGATGTGTCTCTTCCTCAAGTCAGGTATGTATCACAATCACTTGGGTGACAAAGTCCATTCAACTCTTACGATAAAAAAATAAGATCATCTATAAAACAAAAATAAGCTCTATTGTATGGATACTACAAGCAGAAGGAAAGAGAGAAAAAGAAAGATCAGCAAAGAAACCTCAATTCAATAAATAAAACCACCACCACAATCCTTTAAATAGAAGAAAAAGGAAAAAGGAAGCTATGCTTTCAGTTGTAAAACTCCAATACCATAAATTCAGGCAGCGGTGTCAATGATTTATTCCAACCTTCCGTCTTTCTTATACCAAATTAGCAAAAGATAGGCTCAAATTTCACCCGCAAGTTCCCCTTTCTTGATCTTTAAAATTAAAGTAACTATATTATGTCAGCACAATGCCAAGATTTGAAATCAAATAGGTCCCCAAAGCAAAAGGTAAAGTTCTTCTAAACAACATGAACTTGCCTGCAATTAGCACATTATAGCTTCCATCTAAGCACTATGCTATATAAAAATACACTCCCAGAGCTACTGCTGTTTCAAAGACCTTAACTTTTACAAGTTCTGATCCTATTTTGTAAGAGGAAATTTAACAGAATACATAAAATTAATTTTAAGTGTACTTCTCTGCTTTTCCATTTCATACCTATCATTGACAAAAAAGAGTAGCAGCCTTCCCATTACACTGGAGAGAAGGGCAAAAACAGCCCCAGTAATAAAAGAGGTACCTGCCAATTAGTTAGATTGTTCTCCAGTTTTCAATTAAAGGCAGCCTAATGGATGTAGGGGGACCTGTTTTATTTTCCCTGGCAGAGCTCTTATTTTTAAACTCTTAGCTTCATTTTCCAAAATTGCTGGCTTTAGACAGAAGAAACATATATCTTGAGTGAAAAGCTGTACTGTTCTTCTCCCATTTCCTGTATCAAAATTACATTTTTCTCCTCAGTGGCTACTTCCCATCTGGCTGCATGAAGCTTTCTGCTGCCCAGCACAGGCTTGTTAATGGATGGTGGTCCCTGATGTTAGCGCCTGCTCCAGAGACCGAGCGTCAGATCCTGCCTCCTGGGCCAGGAAGGCTCATCTGGGAGCTCTGGGGGTGTCTCACCCTGGTTTTGCTTGCTTCAGATGATTGCTCCGTGGAACTTCATTCACCTTTCTAATTATCTCCAGAAGGACAAAGAAGATAACTTTGGAGGGTGTGTTTATTTTGAAATCATCCAAAAGCACTTCGGCCTCTCTGAAGCATCTGCTTGTGTGTGGAATTTGGGGATTATTTTCCTTAGATCAAACTAAACTGAAAATTTCCTTGGACATGGTTGGCCTTCTTCCTTGGAATTCACATGTTTTCAGGATGGATATTTTTATCCAGAGTTTTCTCAAATGAATAGTTAGGAGATGTCCACAGGCAGGTATAAGAAAAAAGAGCTAGTGCCCCTCTCCCAATAAATCATGATTGAACTACATTTAACCACCAAAGGAATAGAAGACTGTCTCTGGCTTAGCAGTTTTGTTTCTGAGGGGTGGCACAGTCCCTAAGCTTGGGGGACTGGGGCAATTCCGCACACTGACAACAGGAGTTCTGGCAGCTGGATAAATCCCTCAGAGTTGGACAACTACTCTCTCACAAGTTGAAAATAAGCCCTGCATCACATCCTGGTAACTGGAGATCTGATGTATCCATAGAGGAGAGACATGATATATCATATATTAGTTCCTATTTGTTTTCAACGTCACCTGAGGTTTACTTGGCAAAGACCAAACACGGCTTCAAGATATGACAGAGCATGACAACATCCTGAGCACCAGAATAGACCCTGTGAAAATGCCAAAAGCGACACAAAAGTATCACTTTCATCCTGCCAAGAAAATGGAAAGCGCTCTTAAGAGCCTCTCAGAAGGAGAGTCTGAATTAAATTGTAATTTCAAGGTTCCAAGTGGCTTTTATGAGCTTGCTTACCTAAAGTATTTCAGAACAACCTCTCTTTTAATTTTTAATTTTTTATCCACACAGTACTCCAAAAATATACGGGTCTGAATCACCACCCCTCAACCTGTTATCTTAATGGGGGACGGATAGAGTGTCAGGCTGGCCATTCCGCATTAGGTGTCCTCATTTACAGATTGAAAAAAAAGTGCCGGACATAAATTATTTAAAATCTATTGTATCAGTGTGTGTTCTGTAAGCATTCACTACCGGCAAAGCAGACAGATTATTTTTCACATTTAATTGTGTTGATATCTTATCTGCTTTGCTGAAAGTGGAGAGTGGTAGGTGAAACCACATCACACACTGAGGAATGCAGAAGTGATAGAGCCTATTATTTAAAGCCAAACTAACCCATTTAGTGGACGTGACTTTAACACATTCTAAGGAAAGAGATACCTGGAGTTGCTATTTACGTTTGTGATGTGTGTCTATTACTGTGTCAACATGACTGAGGGTAGGACAGGGCTGGGTTCTTCAAACAAGTTCTTCACCAACTAAATCAGTGACACCAAACACTTCCCATCACCATCCAGGCACAACAGAAGCCATGAATGTGAATGAAAAGGGGATTTGCCCAGCCTTCTTCCTCTCCCTTTCAAATCTCAGTTGTCTCATAAGGGAACATTAATCAGAGGGAACCATCACGAAGCATGCTAGATCTAATCTCCACATTGTTCAAATCTAAAAAATATATTTAGAGCAGTAAAGTATATATTTGAATAAAAAAGTATTAATATATTATTGGAACCTGACTGAAATAAAATTGCACATAGAATGCAAGGATTCATTACTTAGAAATTCAAAGTGAGCTCTAACCCTTCTTCTCCCTTACGACCTCCAAGATAAGCACCAAGAAATGCACTCATGTGTTGGATATGTCAGTATGCTGCCCCAAAGTAACTCACCATTACTGAATTTCAAATACCTTTTCCAAAACCAGCAACTCAGGAATTCGTTGGGTGAACTGACAGTAGAGTGGTAGGATATTTACAGATGATATCTATGGAATTGTTCTGATGTAGTTTATTAAGTCAAAGACTTGTCCTAACTCTTTAGCTTTTTGTATCATCAGAACCAAATCCAGTACTCAGCCTTGCTTTCACTAAAGATTTGCTCATATACACAGGTGGAAAGCTGCATGGACGAATGACTCCATTTGCCAAGACCCACTGGGTGGCTGAAGAACAAAAATGTCAAAGTGCAAGTCCAAAGCGCTGTGCACTATCTCTCCCTCTGTCTTTACCTGACCTTGGGACTCTGGGAAAAGTGCTGAACCACTCCTATATTTCCATTTACAGGTTTGTATCTGTGTGTGCTGTCTAGGACTGATGTTTGAGATTTCCATGTGTCTGAACAAGGAAACACACATTTATCATATCCCCAAGATAAGCCTCAGTTCTACACCTTTTGTGCAATATGGATGGATTGGTAAGATGCAAAGAACTGAAGAAAGCCCAAAGTCTCCCAAATATGGGTCCTTTTTTGCAGTCAAAACCCAGTTGTCTGCAAAACCCAGTTTGCAGACAACCTCCAGGAAAATGTTCAAGTCAATAACAGAACACAAAAAATAAACTGCATCATATGTGGTATTTATGAATTTCATTTCCACACTGTCAAGTGTAATTTATGGTGACCCACTTTTAGAGAAATCTAATGCTAGCTCCAGTGCTGTTCTTATGCTCACGCCCCACTACCTCAACCAGTGTGAGCTCTATATTGAACTCCTGACCTTTCTAACAATTATCTTCGGCATCCAGACAGCCCATTGTCACCTCAAGCCAGTGTGTGACAGGGGCAGCAGCCAGAAATGCTCTGCCTCTGTTCCCAAAGGGGACCAGACCGAGGCAGAGGATCCTGCTTTCCTTTCCATCTGGTTTCTCCAATAAAAGAGGGAAAAAAAATAAATAGAAATGAAAAGTATACAATTAAAAAAATTACATTTAACTTCCTTTTGCTAATGTCTGTAAGATGATTTTTGGCCTGGCAGGAGACTCCAGATGGGCCTATAATGAATATAATTTAATACGGAGAACTGGAGTTCACAGAAACACATTTTTCCAAGTCAGAAGGTAGTAGGTCGCCTCACACTGTTTAATGCAGAACACTGGGACAAGTCACTGCATTTCTTTTCTTATTGCACATTGGCCTTTAAACCTAATATTGGTGTGACAGACCCAAAACCATCAAAACCAGAAGCTGTCGCTATCTGAGATGGGGCCAGCACCAGTGCACACCCACCCAAAAGGCCAGAGACCACGAACTGCTCAGTGTGTTTTTCCTTCAGGGTCTCAGGATTTATGCTACCAATTAAGGCCATAATGAGTGCCCCAAGTTGACCTCCTAGGAGCAAGAATTAATTAAGCACAGTATTTCTTGGTAAGGAATGACGTTTTTCCAAAGGAGTTATACAAGATAGCCATGTTTCCTGATATTACTGCACTCCCATGTATGATTCCTAATTGTTAACACAAATAGAACAGTCCAAGAACACAGTTTTGTTTATGTTTTTAATTTGACAAAGAAAATTTTTACTTTCGTCCTCATTTTGGAGGCAGACAGTTTTGAACATATGTATCTACACATAGAGATAGTGAAACAAAATTATTTATATTAGTTAAAATGCTCACTTATTCAGTTACTAACACCATCTCAACAAAAGAAGCTAGGATTCATATTTATAGTTATCCAAGCTTTCAAAATGAAAAGTTGGGGCCGGTGAGATGGCTCAGCGGCTTAAGTGCCTGCCTGGCAAGCGCAAGGGCCCGAGTTCGACTCCCGGAACCCACATACGAAAAAGGGGCCGGTGATATCGCTCAGCAGCACGGGCGCCTGCTGGTGCACGAGGTCTTGAGGTCGACCCCCCCGGTACCCACAAAAAAAAAAAAAAAGAAAAGAAAAGTTGTATTTTAAACCTATTTGTTAGCCAAATTCTTATGCTCCCATAAATTTTATAATTGAGGTAAAAGCTTGTAAACTACACCTTAGTCAAATCTAGGGGTTGACAGTGTTCTGAAAAGGGTCAAAAGCAGACTTTTTAGGCTGTGGACTGTATATTCTCTGTTGCAGATATTCAACATGGTTGTCAAAGTAGTCACACAGAGCACACACACATGAAAGAACATAGCTTGTTCTAGGAAAACCTTATTTATGAACACTGACGTGAATTTTATACAATTTTCATACGTCGTTTTATTTGTAAATTTTTTTCAAGAATTTAAATTTGAAAAAAATTTCTTAACTCTTGGCCATACAAAAACAGGTAGGAGACAAGATTGGTCTGTGGGCCCCCGTTTGACAATCTCTGGTCTAAACCAGCTACATATTTTCAAGTAATCAGTGAGGTTTGAGAAAACATGATCTGCCCTCCCCATTACACACGTACATGCACTCTAATTATTAACATCATGGTCTCACACGATGGCAGAAAAAAATTGGCTTCAAGCGTGTGTCTTCACTGCTCGGAGCCAGCACATGAAGACTTCGGCTTTGGAGAAGCATCATGAGTACAGTAGGAAACAGACCTCTTTTTTCCTTCCTTTTCTTATCAAGAAAATTCCCACTCTAAATTAGAAATTTTGTACTCCCCTTTTTTGAGGAGTTAATATAACCAAGGCTGATCTGGAAATCCTTGCAGCCTACCTGCCAATTAATGTATTTAATTCTAAAGAGCAGGAGCTTTTTAATTTCACTCCTTCATCACTTAACAGAACATTTTGGTAGAAAATATTAGGATTTCCAAATAACTTTATAGCTCTGTAAATTGCCAACATACCATCTGCAATTGAATTAACATTTATAACCAAACTGAAATAATAAATAAAGCAAATTACGCTGCAAATATTCACAAGTGCCCAATATGCACTTGAGAATGATAATTAGCATTTTATAATCACGCTTCATTTTATTTATCCAACTAATATTTTAAACTGTGCTCTATCAGCAAATGGCAGTACAATCTCTAGATTAGCTATTAACTAACATGGAGAATGTGAAGAGTTTCGGCTGCTGACATTGTTCGTCCAGAGAAATTTCACTCAGCACAGACTCCGGTCTCCATCATTTCTTATCCTTTGGTCCCCCCACCCCACCCCACCCCCCACTACCAAACCAGACACAGAAAGTTAACACTTGATTTGCACCATCCAAACCTGAAGCTTTACAGGAGCTCCCCTATTCTTTTACCAGTAGGAAGAAAAAGGAATATGACTTTAGATTTTATTATGTTCTTCTGATCTAGAAAATTGAGAGAGCGCTAAAGGTCAAAAAGCTTAAATCACTTAAATGGAGTAACTCTGGTCCTCAAATAATTCTTCCCAAAGTTCTCTTTTGTTAGACTTGCCATCCTCAACTATAGAATGTACCATTCTTTTTCAAGCTCAAATAAAAATTAATTCAACTACATAAATCAATAAGGAGTGAATATATACATTGTTTCAACCAGATTTTTCCATCAATTAGCAAAATTTCCCCAAGATTTCATATTACCTCTCTCTAAAACTACTTCCTTAAAATAACTGTACCCAAAACACTTTCTTGACTTTTTCTATTTTTGTTGTTGTTGGTTGTTTGTTTTGAGACATAGTGAGGCAGGGTCTCACTATGTAGTGCAGTCTGGCCTTGAACTTGCTTATGTATCGTAGGCTGGCCTCAAACTCACAGCAGTCCTCCTGCCTCAGCCTCCCAAGTGCTGGCATTACAGGCATGTGCCACCACACCTGGCTGGCTCTTAACTCTTTTCTGTTTTGTGTTCCATCCCATTTATATTTGACCTTTGAGGGTTTTCCAGCTTTGTTGCTTGGGTCTGTGCATAAGTCCTGCATCTCTGTGTTTCAGTGCTATTTTGTCTGGTAGAGCCGCTACCAGGCACGCGTGGCCACTAAGCACTGGAAATGTGGTCATACAAGCAGAGATGCATCTAAAGTGTGAAAGTTCCTTCCAGTTTTGAAGACTAAGTAGGAAAAAATTAAATATTTCAGAAGTTTTCTGTGAATTGTAAAGTTAAAATACTTTAAATATTAAGTTAACTAATATCTATTATTATTATTATTATTTTTTTGTGGGTACCGGGGGGTCGACCTCAGGACCTCGCGCGCCCACAGGCGCCCGTGCCGCTGAGCGATATCACCGGCCCCTTTTTCGTATGTGGGATCCGGGAGTCGAACTCGGGCCCTTGCGCTTGCCAGGCAGGCGCTTATGCCGCTGAGCCATCTCACCGGCCCAACTAATATCTATTATTGAAATTAACTTCTTTTTACTTTTATAAAACGGTAGCTACTACACAAATTAAAAATACAGAAGTCTGCCAGGCGTGGTGGCCCATGCCTGTAATCCCAGCACTTGGGAGATTGAGGCAGGAGGATCGTGACAAGTTCAAGGCCAGGCTGACAATAAACTGAGACTGTGTCTCAAAAAACAAACAAACAAACAAATACAAAAATACAGAAGTAATTTAAATTTGTGGCTAGCTTTACAGTGATTTGGACAGCATGGGTCTTATGGACCTAAACACAGAATGCCTGAAACTTTTTGTGGAATATATGCTCTACTGTTGACCTAAAGTAATTATTATTAAAAGGCCAAATCAAGCAGTTTTTTTTTTTTTTTTTTTTTTTTTTTTTTTGTGGGTACCGAGGGGTCGACCTCAGGACCTCGCGCGCCAACAGGCGCCCGTGCCGCTGAGCGATATCACCGGCCCCTTTTTCGTATGTGGGATCCGGGAGTCGAACTCGGGCCCTTGCGCTTGCAAGGCAGGCGCTTACGCCGCTGAGCCATCTCACCGGCCCCAAATCAAGCAGTTTTAAATGCAATAAATTCTCGGAGTCCCAGTAGGCGACTGTAGACATTGCAAAGAGTAGTATCCCTGGTCTCAGCCTGCATGCCGTCTAGTCATATTTTTATTGAGATGAGGGTTGATAAGCCAGGCGTCCACTGTGAGACAGAGGAAAATGGGAATGGTTCTGTGGAGTGCCATGTGCTCAGCCTTCCACTCACCAGGTCCTGCAGAACAGTGAGGGGTTGGAAGGCATATGTAGAGGCAGTCTAACCGTTGTGGGCTTGGGTCTTGTGACCCGATAGCATGGGTTCAAGTCTTATCTCTGCCTGTTACTGACTGTGTGATCTCAAGCCGCATAACTTCTCTGCGCCTTGTTTTTTTTTTTTTTGTGGGTACCGGGGGGTCGACCTCAGGACCTCGCGTGCCAGCAGGTGCCCGTGCCGCTGAGCGATATCACCAGCCCCTTTTTCATATGTGGGTTCCAGGAGTTGAACTCGGGCCCTCGCGCTTGCCAGGCAGGCGCTTACGCCGCTGAGCCATCTCACCGGCCCTGTGCCTTGTTTTTGTCTTTTAATTGGGGACAGTGTTATTTTCTATCTCATAGGTTGTTAGGAAGATTAAATGAGCTAATAGGTGTAAAGAGCCTAAAAGCAGTACCTGGCAGCCTATGTGCTCAAAAAGTAGATGGAAACTTTCATAAATGAAATAAAAATGATAAGAGGTACAAGGAAAGCTGAAACAAGAGTAAGAGGAGACCAGGAAAGAAAGCAAATTGGATGTAGATGCAGCGAAGCTCAAGAGCATCTGGAAGGCTACTTTAGTTTAATAAGGTGAGGATGAAAACAAACACTGCACTGGTCAGGTCTTGCACAAACCACCCCTACCACTAGCTACTCTGCTTACTCAGTGGCTGTGACTCAGAGCTGCACACACCCTACCAAGGAAACAAGTCCATTGACTGATCGTTTATGGATTTCTTTCTCAGGTTATAAAAGGTAAGCACAGGTATCAGTTTTTAGATGAGCTGTTTTTTGAGTTCTGCTAATGTCTCTCATAGTATTTTTAATTGCAGAAATTGCAGAAGCACTTCTTTTATTCTCAGTAATTTTATCTTTGTAGCATCTAAAGAAGAGGTTGCAAACTGCTAATCTGCAAGCTGAAAAGAACTAAGAGACATGTTTATTTTGGCTCTGATAGAAGTGTCCAGCACAGTCTTTAAAAAACTTTTAAATTCATTGCCAACATTTTAAAACTAGGAGATTTCTGTGCTCGCTTTGGCAGCACAAACACTAAAAAGTAGGAGATTTCAATGACAAAGGAAATTGATTTGGTATTCTTTCCTAATATCTTCTTGCCTAGCTGGGCATGGTGGCATACGCCTGTAATCCCAGCACTTGGAAGGCCAAGGCAGGAGGACTGCCACAAGTTCGAGGCCAGCCTGGGCTACACAGTGAGTTCAAGACTATCCTGGACTACATAGCAAGGCCTTGTCTCAAAAAATTTAGAAAACAAAATACAAAATAAGTATTTTCTTGCCTAATCATCATGATTTGAATATTTTTCAACAGTGAAATGAAACCATAATGCTAAGCAAAGTAAATCAGATAAGAAAGTTAAATATCACACAGATTCTTTTACATGAGAAACCCAAAATATAAATAATTTAAGGAGAAAAATAAAAGATGATTGCAAACAAGGAGGTAGACTCTGTGGAGATGGGAAGGGTATTCAGGGATGAGGGGGAAGAGGAGCGTGGGGAGGGGAAAGGGAAATAAAAATGATTAAGATGCAGTATGTACATGTACCAATTGCCCAAGATGAGTATAATTATTATGTATTGCAGACATATACCAATAAAAACAATTTTAAAAAAGAAGTGTGTGGAGAACCAGAAAGTGCCTTAAAAAATCCACAGTCCTCAGGTGACAGAGGAATTCTCTTGAAATAGTGAAAAACCTAGCAGTGCTAATCTCATATTTTCATAGGGCAGTGGCTCTCAAAATGTGGTCCCTGGATCGACCCTGCACATCACCTGGAGGACAAATAGAAAGGCACATTTCCAGACCTTCTGAATCTGAAATTCTGGCAGTTAAACCCAATTGTGTGTCATTTAATAAGACATCCAGATGATTCTGGCCCATACTAAAGCTTGATTCCACAGATGTAGGGTAGCAATGAATTAGAAGACAGCTGAGGCTTTGCCACCCACCTTACTACTCTGAGTTGTGCTGAATAAGCCTAAACATTCACCTGCTGCCTTGCCCTCCCAGCAGGCACCTGAATTCTCAACTGTAATTAACTTCTCTGTAAAGTTAACTCCATCAAGAAAAAGTAAAAGCAACTTCTTAATGGGCTGATTACTGCAACAAGTGATCAAAAATCCTTTTACCCTGAACTCAAGTAAATGTAGTGACTCTTATTTTTTTAATTCATTTTTAGTTTCTTAATTTTTTTTTTATGTTAAGTTGCCCATGTGGAACTTGAACGTGAAATCCTCCTGCCTCAACCTCCCCCAGGAGAAAATTACCGGTGTGTACCACCACACCCAGCTGTGACTCAAATTCAAAATTATATGAATCAGAGGCATCCTTGCCATACTTTTAAGGAGTAATAAAATTGGAGAGTGTTAAGGATGAATGATTGTTACTTTAATTATCTCTGAGCCTATGTCACAGGAAAAGGAAAAAGAAGCAACTTGGGAGCTCACCGACAGGGCCCAGATACAATGCCCACGTGGATACATGCAGTCACCTACTTCATAGAGCGGTTGTGAAAATTAAAAGAGCTAAACTATGTATGTAGCACATAGTACATGAGTATTTTTATTACTAAAGCAGCTCTGTGTATATACATTATGCATTTAAAAAAATAATTCCTGTGCCCAAATATTATTACCTTCATTCTATAAGAGATGAAACTTGGTTTCAATGGCTCGTCCAAGAAAGTGGTGGATCCAGGACTTGAACTCAGGCTACGGGATTCCCAGTCTAAGGGAATTCACTAGCCCAGGCTGAAGGGATGAGCAGCAACAATAGGAAAGGCAGGAACTGTACCACCACAATATCCTATCTCATCAAAACTGGGTCTGCTGTGAAGTATACAAATTTCTCTCTTCCAATCAAATATAACCAACCTTTTGTACATAAGGGTAATAGTCATTTTGTGGGTCATTCAAGTTCTTTCCCAGATTCCTGGTCACTGCACTGCTGATAACGAATGCAAGAGTGGGAGTGAGGAGCAGAAGGGGAGGAAGCCAGTCCTTTTCACTCCTTTTGCGGCTGTTTTTAAAAACATCCAGGAGGGGAGTGGCTCGTCACACTTTGAGGTCAAGGTGACCTATAGATTCTGTGATCAGTACTAATCCAGCCTCCCTTACAATACATAATGAGCTTTGGTAGGTAGTAAGCCAATGAGATGTTTGACCAAGTAAGGGATTTCGAGACTCCCCAGATCTCCTGACTGCTGAGCCAAGCAACAAAAGCCACCAAAATATTTCTATCATTTTATAGATCTTAAAATCTATGATATCTAATACTTTGAAAATTTATTACATATATTTTATTTAGAGGGACTTGTAATAAAATTCAGCACATTTCGTTTGGTTTTATGTTAAAATTTTAAATAGGAACTGTTATGGCTTATATCTAGATGTCCCCCCAAAGCTTCATGCAGTCATAGGTGGGGCTTTTCAGAGGTGGCTGGATCTAGAGCCTGTGCTGTTGGGATTAAGTGTGTGATGATGGGATCAAGGATGTGTGATTGCTAAATTAGTCCACTGATTGGTTTGGCATAGTTCTGGGAGTGGATAATGGGAAGGCCCTCCCTGGGTGTGTGTGCTACTCACCATTAGAGGTAAATATAAACTATAAGGGACAGAAAGAAGGTTGTTGCTTGTCATCACCTATGGCTGCTGCTGCTTCTCTACTTTGCTTTTTTTGCTACCTTCTGACTGCCTTGCTTTGCCACGGACTGTTTCTTCTCTGCAATGCCCCTCTGCCATGCCACCCTGCCTCGGAGCCAGCCGACTATGAACTGAAACCTCCACAAACTGTGAGCTAAATAAACCTTCCCTGTTTTAACTTTGGGTGTCAGGTATTTTGTCTCAGCAACAAGAAAAGTAAGACAGGTTTTAATCTAATATGAAATGTGGAGAAAAAAAATTCATGATAAAAGGCAAGCATAGATTGTATAATGTCATACACAGCAACAATGAAATTTTAAAAATCAGCCATTTAAGCTATAGTGAAACACCTCTTATTTTATAATATAGTATACCATATTAACCCAATGAACACAGTATGGTGGACTTACTGCATAATTTTTAAGTGAATAACCTTGCATATTTTCACATTGCCCTTTCCTTGACATGCTGAACTACACAAAAATTCATGTCCCAGTTCAAAGAGGAGGAAAAGACATACATACAGCATTTTTTAAGCTGCCTAGCCTTGGAAATACATACAGAATTTATGAATACTCGAAGTGCTCTTTCTCCTTTGCCAAAGGGTGTAATTAAAAGCCCATAGACATTTCCAAATCAGAGCCAAAGAGAATTTCAGTTGAAGTCCATGGGAGTTCAGCACCCTGACCAAGCACAAGAATAGCTCACTCAGAAATAAATAAATAATGCTCTTGGCAGGGAACAAACTGGAAACATAGACTAGAATGTCTCACAACAGAAGCCACATTTAGTAAAAATAAAAATGTCCTGGGTGTAGTGGCACACGACTATAATCCTAGCTACTTGGGAGGTGAGGCAGGAACATTGTAAGTTCCAGGCAATTTAGTGAGTTTCTCTCTCAAAATCTTAAACAGGCTGGCATTGTAGCTCCACGGCAGAGCACTTGTCTAGTAGGATTGAGGCCCTTGGTTCAATCCCCAGAATTGCCAAAAGATTTTTTTAAGTAATAAAAATAAAATAGAAATAAAAAATAGAAATGTGCTCAGAGACCTACAATCAATATGGTAAGAATGGTTTAATCTGACACGAGCCACTGAAAGCAGGGGCCTGAACTTGCGGCCAGTCACGGGGCAGTGCAGTGACAGAGCTGAGACTCACTGAGTCTTCTGATCGACTCTGCCCTCTCTGCGGCCATATTATGTACATCCTAAGTGTGTTTCCTATTTCAGTTACCGATGAAGCCAGAATACACTCCGAGGAGCTTAAATGTGGGTGGCAGCCAAAAGTCCACCTGCCACTTAACTCAGGGAGGGTGTACCCCGAAGTTGGGCAGGCTGAGTGGTGGGAACCCATGCTTCCCTGGGCCTGTGTCAGTTCCCACCTGCCTTTCACATTGACCCACAAGTCTTCTTAGTGCGTAAAGATGCACATTTTTCCTACAGGAGACTCTGAAGAACAAGTTATCTACTTGATTTGGCATCTGAGGAATGAGACTGTGTTCAAAACAAAACCAGACTGGATTTTCCAAACATGGCCGTGGTACTATCTGCCATCCCAGCCGCTTTTTCAAAGTGACCCAGGTACCAATCCTGAGGAGAGAGGGTCTGTGTTCTCTCCCTCTTGAATTGGGTGGGTTTGTGATGGCTCCAATCAACAGAATTGCATCGAAGAAACACTATGGGAATCCTTAGGCTAGAACATAAAAGATCATGCAGTTTCTACCTTGTTCTCTGCAAGTGTAGCTTATGGACCCCAGAGCTACCATGTAATAAATCTGATGACTCTAGAGCTGCCCTTTAGGAAGCAAGCCCAAATCACATCATGAAGCACGCACATAGGTGCTCAGATAGACAGCTCTAGCCGAGCACCTAGTCCATAAGAAGCAATCATTACCAGACCTACATTTAAAAACATTTCCAAATGACTCTACCTTCGAACACTGAGTATCTCCCTGGTGCTGAGTCATATTATGTGAGGCCCCCAACAGCTGAGAGGAAAAACAAGCAAACCTCACCCTAAATTAGTGACCCAAAGAATCTGGGCAGGAAAAGAAAAGCTGTTTTATGCTATTAATATTTCGAATGGTTTGTTACGCAGTAATAGTAACTGGGACACACTGGGAGATTTAAGGGTCATTGCAACCATACACTATTCTTACTTCATACTCTTATTTTAGAAGTTAAATCCTAAAAAAGGAGAAATTCCACTCTTTCTGCTATAATAGAACTGCTATAAAGAAAAAGGAGATACTGCATGTGTAAACCCTCGGTAAACTGCAGTATGCCCTAAACTTACAGGATTTATCATTTCAAAACGAAAAGAAGGCATCTGTTATTTCTCTGGTGTATATGATAAATGGGGAATTACCAATGTTTGAAATTCAAAACCAGTTCAACTAGGGCCTAAAAAATAACCTTAATAACTGGCAAGTTCAACCATCATGTAAAGAGAATTAGTCCTTGTTGGCAGACACCAACAAACCATCTCATCAGGTGGCAAACTGAACCCAAATGTTCTTACATCACCTACCCCATACCCAGAGCAGTGTAGCAATGGGTAGCTGGGCAGAGACAATAGGCTATACGGAGAGAGAGCCCTGTGTACCTCTCAGTGTTCAGAGGAGCACCCTTCCAAAAATAAAAATCATGCCGGGGATGGTAGTGAATGCCTGTAGTCCAGTTACTGGGGGGAGAAGGGAGGGTTTAAAAAGGAAGATAACTTGGGCTCATGTGCTTGAGACCAGCCTGGTCAACATAAGAAGACCCATACAAAAGATTGTTATAAAAAGGGCTAGGAATGTGATTCAGTAATAGAGCAGTTCAAGGCCCCAGATTCAATCCAACACTGAAAAATAAAAATCGAATGAAGAAGGAAGCCTAATGCAACTGTCATCTTTCTTTCCTTTTCTGTAAAAACATAGCTGGCAAACATTTTCCTTAGCGTCTCCTCTACTTGCCCCTTAGCCTCTGTCTGGTGACAAGTTGAACCTAGAAATAAGTGTGCTCTGATCTTGTTTGTTTCCCTCCCTTCCCTCCACCTCCTCTCTATAATTTATTATTGATTCATTCAACAAACATTTATGGGGCACCTATAATCACGCCACAGTTTGTTGTAGGTGCTTAGAATACAGAAGTGAACGAGACTTATGAAGTTCCTCTTCTTATAGTATTCATATACTAGCAGGAGAGAAAAACAGCAAAGAAGTAGATAAGTAATAATTTCAAATAAATAAATAATTTCAAATAATAGTAAGTACTATAACAGAAGCTCACTGCAGGAGCCCTGGTTCCCCAAGATAACTGCCAGCACTTCCAGTCGATGAAGAATCAACGCGCCCCATTAAAGAAATGGTAATTAACACCGAACGGGACAGCAGTAGACCAGGATTCTCATATCACACAGGAAGAGCAGCTTCCCTTCAACATGAGGGGAGGAGATTATTGAAAAATAAAATGATATATGTTATATTCATAATTTTGTGTTACATGTTTTTCCTCTAAATGTATCTTATTTAACTATGCTTAAGGAACTTGTAGAAATATCTGTAGAGAAAAATAATATAAAAATACAGGGCACAGGGCCAGTGAGATAGCTCAGCGCATAAGCGCCTGCCTGGCAAGTGCGAGGTCCTGAGTTCAACTCTCGGAACCCACATAAAGGAAAAAAGGGGCCGGTGATATCGTTCAGCGGCACAAGCGCCTGTCTGGGAAGCGCGAGGTCCTGAGGTGGACTCCTGGTACCCACATAAAAAAAAAAAAAAAATACAGGGCACAACAAAAAAGAATGTTGTTACTCAAAGAGTTTTACCTAAGTGTCCAGTCGAGCTGGCAGTGCTGGGGAGAGGACCCTCCTTTCGCTGCATGTGAATGCAGCTGTACAAGACCACTGTGCTGAGAGCCACACGATTATGGGACAAGGGACAAGTGTGGCAATTCGAGCAGAGAGAGTAGATTAACATTTGTGACTGCTCGTGCTTCTTCTTTTGGACACATGGTGGAAATGCATTTCTCCATTCCATTTGGAAAAGAACTGAGAACAAGGTGAGTTGGATAAAGTAATTGAGAATTACTTTAGTCAATGAACTGTGAATGGAATCGACAATGGAAGCGTGAGGCTCCCTAGACCAGAAGAGGAGTGGGCAATTCTCCATCGTCTTCCCTTGATGCAAGTGCTGGCGATTTCTGAATGTTGGGGCCTCTATCAGTCTTGATCAGTGAGGGTGACACAGAGTAGGATTCTTGAAGCCATTGCCATATTGAGTTTGTTTGTTGCTGCAACATGATCAGGCCTTATCTTGACTAACATGGGAAAAGTTAGGGCCTCAACTGTGATAGAAGGAAGGATTTCACTGTGAGGGCAACAGATCCCAGCTGCACACCCAGCACAAACATTAGCACTACAGCACAGAGAACAGCAGAAAGAAAGTCACTGATCCTGAAGGGGACTTTACAACTTTATGGGTCAACATATACATGGAGAGGCCTTCAAGGCAAAGAACATTTATGGGGGGGAGAACAGTGGTGACTGTGTTCCAGTGAGAATTAGGAAATAAGGATTACCCACATCTTTTTCACTGTGTCCCTCAAATGGCTTGAAGAAGATGTCAGAGGGTTCCAAACACTTATCTAAATCATTTTTTCTTTCCTGAATTTGTTTTATATGTCTTTATAGGAATTTGAGCTTTATTATTTAAATTAAAGTTTCTAAAATACTAACTGCTTAATACCAATACAGTTAAACATTATTTATCTTTGACAATTTTGTTGGTTTCTCATTCGGTTATATGACATAGCAGTCAACCCTCCCTGACACATTACAGAATTTCATTTGTTGAATGTCACTGTCATCATCCCTCACCCAATGATTTTATTTTTAATAGTGTGCATAGTGGAGCACAAGAATATTCTCTCCAAAGCTCAGGGCTCAAAAAATAAAATGGATGCAAAGAATCAAATAACAGAGGAATACCTAATCTAGACATACTAACTAAAAAACTCTTTCAGGTTTCTTTTATTTATTTATTTATTGGTACCAGGAATCGAACTCATGACCTCACACCTCACACAAGAGGCGCTGTGCCGCTGAGCTATATCCCCAGCCCTCTTTTAGGTTTCTTAAATCACCAGGTCCATGTTATCAGTTCTGGGGACTCTCTAATTGCAAATATCTTGTACACAGGTATAGGAAAACAAATGATTTCATTATGGGTTTGCATTGAAAACCAAATATATTCAATGATGACAGTAAGACTCATTTAGGCTTTATTATATAATTCATAATTGTGTGCAGATCCTACCTGCCACAAATATTTCAGAAATAAATCCATTTTCTGTATGCATGTTATATACAACATGAGACTCAGATTTTGTCAGTAAGCAAGAATTAGCACCTATATGCACTTTTAAAAGATATACAGTATTTTCACATAAATCTTATAGCAGGAAATAATAATTAAGACTAAAGTGCAATTAGGTAAGGAGTTATATACTTAATTCTATTTCAGAGAAATAACCCAAATTAACAGACTCATTTAATTTCTGATACCCTATCTCAAAATTTCTGCTTTGAACTAGAACCTTTCATACTTTTTCTATGACACTTCCAATACAATAAACATACTGAAAGCTTTCCAAGTACTTTAGCATAATGTTTTTGATGAAATCATCAACATGACCTATTATGGATTCAAATGAAATAGATGCTATCAAAATATAGCTTAAGGAGGACTGGGACTATAAATTGGCTAACTTAGGGTCAGTTTAGAGAATATGGCTTGTAGCAGGACAAGCCTGTGGAAACTGATAAACATTAAAGACCATCCCTCCCCTCAAAATGCCATTATTCTCTAACTCATTCTTTATGTTAATGAGGAATAAAACATACAAGTCAGGGCGACAGCTTTCAAAAATATGTCTTGGCAAAAAATATGTCCACCCTCCCAGAGTCCTAGGGAATAGAATAGTTCATCTATAACTGGAGTACAACATAGAGAAATGAGACCCAAACTAAAACTCCCATCTCCCTAAGGAATAGTCAGATGACCCTGCTGGGTTTGAGTAATAAGGATAATTTTCATGATCTGGGGGACTTTCCAGGCCCACATGAATGGTGGTGTTGTGTATTTAGAATACTGCTATTTTCAGATTCAAAAGCACAGAGGAGATTTAACATTGCTTGATCACTCTAGTTCCTCCAAATTTGTTTAACCATGAAAATCCTTTGTAAAGCCAAAGTATTCTCCCTGTTGCTCCCTCAGAGCTTTCTACTGCTCATTACTTTAGAGCTCACAGAACCTGAGAAGAACATTTTACATGCTCCAGTTCAGTTGCAGCCAGGATAAAGACTTTTTCTCCAGAAATACAAAAAGCTTCCATAGGAGCAGAACTGAGAGGTTCACTCAAGATTTTTTTTCTCATTGGAATATTTACTTTGCAAGTCCACCAATCTCTGTTACAAATGAAGCATTACATGAAACCCTGAGAGAGAGAGGAATATGTGTGATAAAACATAAGGGCTATCTCAGGAACACTTGAGAACACATTAAGAAGTTAAATTTACTATATTTGCTTTCTTGCATTTTGACACTAGTGAACAGGAAGCAGACACCCTGGCAGACAGGCCACCTTGACTGTACCGACAAGTTTGACGACAAGCTTTGTAAAAACAGTTCTACCTTGTACATTCATGCAGCCTGCACTTTGCTGCTTTTGAAATAAAACAAAACCAACCCAAACAAAAATGCCCCAGGCAACAGTGCTGGCCACAGAACTGGTGCCAGAAATCCAGGCAGGACGTTGCAAGCAAAGGAATGTCATCTTTTCAATATGGAACAAGGAACAACACTCTAATGGGCCAGGCCTGCCAGAACCGCAGCTTTTCCTTTTCACCCCAGACAATGCGAGCATTGTAGAGGCAAGAGATACACACAGATTATTATTCCCTCTCTAGATTTTTTTCCAGGATGAGTTTTAGGGTGCACAGAACAAAATTTTCTCCCTTTTTGTGTTTTCCACGTAACTCATCTAGTCTCTTCTGAAGTGGAAAAATACTGAACAACAAAAGACGTAGTTCCAAAAAGCATAAGAGAAATTTTGACCTCAAAGAAATAATTGTGATAGGACAAACTCAGTAACAAGGAAACATCTAGAAGGATGTGTGATTTTCATGACATGAGTGTTGTATTGTGTTAGTATAATTTGTGTGCCTAAGGACACATTTTTGTCATAACATAAAGACAGAAAATAACTAGTTCACCTGGTGCTTCGTGGAGAGGACAGCAATCTGTTTCTAAGGCTGGCAGAAGAATTGGCTTTATAGGTCCTATGACAGAAATGACAGTTTTCAACTTTGTTCTCCAAAAGGATTTTCCAGGGTCATTTTATCTACATATAATTTTTGCCTGGTGGGCTGAGACTGGAATCTAACCCTTGATAAAGGTTTAACTCTAAGGCTTTCATAGTCTTTGAAAACGTCAAAATAGAATATACTAGGAATATGGATATATTTACAGTCATAGAATTTAATGAGATTCAGGCAAAAAGCAAGTACACAAATGAATCCAAGGAGGTAACCATTTCAGTAACAAAATCAGATAAGAAATCAAGGTCACAGATGGTAAAACTTGGTTTTATCAGCTCTTAATTTCTCATCTATGAAATGAAAGTAGAAAATAACTTATTTCATTTATCTCTAATATTATGAGAAGTAAAAAACCAATCAACCTACCTACCTACCTATGGTAGAAACTGTTAGCTCTCAACCACATCTCATTATTTCTGTCTGTAAGAGATCCACACCTGGATGCATGGCTAGACAGCATCTCCCAGTTCCCTTATGGGTGTTTCGGTCGTGTGACCAGTTATAGCAAATGATGTGTGGCATTCCAGGGCCAACTCTGAAGAAGCAGATGTGCTCTCTCCTCCAGGCTCTCTGACCCATGATAGTAACTAGAATTAGATGATACTAAGGAAACAGTCGATGCTAAGCTACCACAATGGATGGGGCCTGAGCTTCAAGTTATTGTGTGGAAGAAAGAAGGCTTCTAACCAGGAAAATGGGCCTTGAACCGTTTCATAAGAAGGAAAGAAATTCTCTGGAGTGTATTTTTGTTTCAGTTAAGCCTACCTAAATTGTATTCCATACATGACAACGCTATAGAAATACTACAGAAATGTAAGGTATTTTCATTGACTCTGGTTTTATACTGGTGATAGATGTGGAGACTGAGAAGACCAGGAACTCATGACCCTGCCCTTATGAAAAGGTGCCAGGGGCTAATTAAATGGGGAGGCCTTCCCAGATGATTGCCTTTTCTATTATCTCTCTACAAGAATCCACTCAGGGGAAAAGAAATTACAATGGAAGGCTCCATTTACCCACTCCAATACAAGGGTCAGAAAGAAAAGGAACATTTTTCTTCCCAAAATGACTAAATTATTATCCACAAGAATATAAATTTCGTTGAAATAGAAATGATTTTTAATCACAATTTATATCACTCTCAGGAAAGCTCAAAGTATACTTTCTTTTCTGTTACAAAAATAACCTAAAAAGCCGGGCGTGGTGGTGCACACCTGTAATTCTAGCACTCGAGAGGCTGAGGCAGGAAGATTGCTGTGAGTTCAAGGTCAGCCTCGGCTACATAATGAATTCAAAGTCAGCCTGAACTGCAGAGCGAGACCCTGTCTCAAAAAAAACAAAAGAACATACACACACAAACTAAAAAGTTTATTTCTTTTTTAGTTAGGTATATTTGTAATATATGGTTATCATGCAGTTTTAGGTGAAGTATTGAATTTTGGTGATTTTTTTAAATTGGCCAAAATCTTTACAAAGCAGACAATAAAGACATCATTGAAAGGCAAGGCATTTTCAGACTGACAGGTTAATGACGAATGTTGGGAATTCTTCTACTGGATGACAAAGACAAAAACATTTACTAAAAACTGCAAATCTTTAATTTGTTTCATATGACAAAAACAGCAAATAAAAGTGATCTGGATATTTTCAAGTAACAAACAAGTAATCATTTAAACTAGCATTCCCAAATATTTTACCATTAAAACAATTATAAACCACATAAAATCACCAAATTAAATAAACTTTTCACCCAGCCAACATGAGAAAAAAAAATAATGTGGGGGGCTAATTCAGAATTTACCCTTTACTTCCATGTATATACCAGAAGGAGGAAAGAGATAGATTTTTTTTGTTTTTTCAACCTAAAGTGAATTCTCAATTTAGAATAAAAGTGTTTTCTCCTTTATAGGAACTACGCTAGAAAAGCTAGTGTCATTCCAGCTGTCTTGATGTTCCTAGACACGAAGGTAGACACTATATGTTGAGATTTTTCCATTATTTAAAACAGTAAGAGCCCACGGTGCTCCTATTCTAGCTGCTGGTTCTTAAGAGTTTGTTTAAAGACTATCAAGGAGAACATATTTTTTGTAATGAAGAGTTAACTAGTTGGCAGACAGAAATTACTAAGAAAATGAGCTGGATTTGAGCCACCAAAGGCCTTGTCCTGTTTATAAAATTTCACAAAAGTTTACATGAACATATCATTGCAAGCTTATATAATTAGGTGTAATTCATTATCCAGTTGGGTAAAATGTATGCAATTATATTCCTGTATGTATCATCATATATCTGATTTACTACACTTATTTTATAACTATATTACTATATAACTAAATGCAATTTATGATTTTAAAATATGCATTGATACCCTACTATGTGTCACTAACACTGTGCTACCCATTCTTAATCAAGTTGTGACAGGAAAAAACAGCCACAGCCCATGTGGAGTTTACAATCTGTTGGAGGAGGCTGATATTAAACAAAAAACTTGAAAACAACCTAATTTCAATTATGACGAATGCTGCAAAGGTGTTGTGATTTAAATCTAAAATCTTCTCAAAGTCTCGTGTTCAGAGGTGGAGCTACTGAGGGTGACTAGATTTTCGAGATGCTGTATTCACCCACTGATGAGCTCATAGTTGAAAGTGCTGTTACGAGATGGAGTCTGGTTGAAGGAGGTAAGTCACTGTATGTTATGGCTTATATCTAGATGCTCCCCCAAACCCTCATGCAGTCATAGGTGGACCTTTTCAGAGGTGCTTGGATCTAGAGTGTGTGATGCTAGGATTAAGGATGTGATGTTGGCATTGATTCATGGTACAATGCTAGGATTAAGCGTGCCCACCCTGGGTGTGAGCACTACCCACCCTAAAGGCAGGTAGCCGGGATAGAATATAAGGGACAGAAAGAGGGCTGCTATTGTTGCTGCTTGTCACTTGCTGCTTCTTCACTACTTTGATGCTTTGCTGTCTTCTGCCCACCACAAACTGTTTCTCCTCTGTGATGCCCCTCTGCCAGGCCACCCTGCCTTGGAGCCAGCCAAATATGAACTGAAACCTCTACAAACTGTGAACTACCACAAACCTTTCCTCCTGTAATTCTGGGTGTCGGGTATTTTGTCTCAGCAATGAGGAAAGTAATTAAGACAGTGTGGATGTGGCTTTGGAAGATATCTCTGTCTGTCTGTCTGTCTGTCTGTCTCTCTAGTTCTTGCTCTCTACTCCCAGCTGCCATGAGGTGAGCAGATTTCCTCTGCCAGGCTCCTCAACCAAGATGTTCCTGCCCGGGAGCCAGCCAACCATGTACAGAACCCTCTGAAACCTGAGCCAAAATAAACCTTTTCTCCTTTAAATTGCATATGTCAGGTATTTTGTACTGGGAATGGGAAAACTGACACACACACAAAGTGGTAAACAACAACAGAAAAATAAAGAAAGGACCTACTCTGGAGTTCCAGGAAAGACTTCTCTGAGGAGAGATGACAATGAGTCCTTTTAAATGTCTTTAGTGTATCTCCCTACCGGGATATATAGGGTTATATAAACTAATGTTAACAGAATGGACTTTCCATCCTATTACATAATTTTTTATTGGCTATTTCTCTTACCTTCTAGCCCTGCCTTCAATTTTTGCCCGTGACACTTTTCCTCCCTTTCCCATCTAGAAAATGCTTACACAGTAAGAAAATTATCTTTTCTACAAAGCCTTCCCTGAATGTGTCAGAGCAACCCAAATTTCCTCCCCAGTGCCCTCTAAGCCCTGCCCTGCTTGTTTCTTGCCCTTTCGTTCATTCATTCTTTCATCCATTCCACTAGCAAGCGTTTACTATGAATCTGTTACTTGACAGGCACCATTTTGTGTACTTTCTAGGCACTAAGACATAACACTGGGAACAAAATACCCCAAAACTTTTAATTTCTATATCTTAGAGCCTGCCTCACAGAAGGCACTTAATATACATCTGATAAATGAGGGACTAAATCCATTCTCCATTGGTGGCCAACTGGAGAATTTATGGGAGATCTGCTCAGTGTGCTTCAAGGACTACACTAATGAAGATAAGGGCAGGCTTCCTAATCAAGTTTAACATGCAGACATGTCCTTGCTTCTGTTATTGTCTTTAACAAAGTTATATTCTTGAGATGATATTGTAGCAAACCCCTAAACAGAAGCAATCAGCAGGGTGAGAAAAGCTAAAACTATTCTCAAACAGTACATAATGTTTATGCTTATTACCATGACAATTAAAAATATAGTATTAAAAGGCTTTGGTCAAACAAAATCCCTAAGCACTTTTATAGTGTTTAATAGAAGTTCTAAAATTAAGTGTAGACATTCATCTTCCTGATTGCAAAACTTTTTGTGACTGAATATTCTACTTGCTGTCTGCCAGGAAAACCCAGCCCAGAACCCAGACACTACTATGGAGATGAGGGCAATGCTCTCTTCAGAGGCCAAGAAAACAAAGGCAGATGAGAAAATGGACAGAATTAGCCTGAGGGACTGAGGGGGTTAGTGGAGCTTGAATCCTTCAAGGCTGCTTTAAATAGACAGCTACCAATGTGACCTTCGCAAGCATTTTCTTTGTGCCCTCCTGCAGAAGATGTCCCATCATGGCTGCCAGGGTCCTACCTGGGGTGTCTGCAGCATGGGCTGAATGGCGGCTCTCAAAGTCTGGCTTATAGATGGAAAGTTTCCACCAATCAATGGCAAAGTGGAGAAAATGGAACAAAGCCTCATTTGGGAGTGAGTGTACCTGGATGTGGGTCCTACCTGCTAACTAACTACATTTTCTAGGGAAAGAATGTCTTGTAAGCCCTTTTTTTATTGCAAAAATATGATTTCTTTTATAAAATGATCAATAGGATACAGCAATTTAAGTATGACCTACCTATTTTGTCTTTTAATTTAATGTCTCATGAAATCCCCAGTCTTAATGACAACACACTACGGCTTCCAACCTTCTGTTTTAGTGCAGCTAAAGCACTGGGGTGTTTTATAACAGGTATAGGATTTTAACCTCAGCTGTAGTGCAGACTAATTGTGCGCTCTTGACCAAGTTCCTTTCCCTTTCTGAACCTCAGCTTCTTCATTTATAAAATGTGGGACAGAAAGTTTACCCTGTAGAGCTGCTATTGGAACTAAATGGGCTATGGCTATAAAATGCCCACTACCTGGGGTACAGAAGTATTTAACAAGTGCAGTTTTCTTCTTCCCTCTATTCCATGCATTGGCTTGGAAACACTGAGGACTGCAACTCCACATGAGCCATCCCTAACAAGAAATCAGTGTAACTGCTGGGTGCTCTCTTTGCATTTGTATTTGTCATGAGACTGGGATCCCATTTGGGGGTTTGTATTCACTTTACAGATCTGCTAAGGCCTCCAGAAATGTCAATGGTCATAGTGAGGAGAGGAAAGAGCAGCCCAAGATCCCAAGTATTTGGTTTCTGATCTAAAATGCTTCCCTCTCTACCTATATAGCTGCTTCTTTCTTGGCCATAAGATCTCACCTGACTCCTACCAAATTAAGTACACTTCAATTATGCTGTATCAGACCACTTTGTTCATTTTCTTCCAACTTTGTATTATCATCTGTCTGTTGTATGAAACAGAAAGTTCCATGACGAACTTTATTTTGTTTGCTGCTGTATCTCTAGCACCATGCATAGGCCATGTAAACTGGTGGGTGCTCAGATAACCTAATGAATAACTGAATGACAAACAGAGCTGTCAAAAAATACTTGCCTATGAACCTAGAGAACAACAGAAGACAGTATACAAGCCCACGCTGGCTCTGGTAGGTTCACTTTCTGCAAGATGGCTTTGCCACTCCTCCCCTTAGTAAGATAAGTAGTCTATTTCTACACCTGCTGACTCTAGGCTTAGTTGTGTAATTGGATTGGTCAATAGGACGTTGGCAAATGTGCTACAAGCAGAAGTTGGAAATCATTAGCATGCTTGTGGTTGCCCTCTTTCTGAACGGGACAAGTCTCCCATCATGTAGACAAGCCCAGGCAAGGATGATGGTGAGCAACAGCTTGGGGAGAAGATTCAGGCATCACATCAAGGCCCCAGGCATGTGAGGGAGGCCATCTGACCCCACTTGATCCAAGCCCAGCTGGTCAAAATGAGAAGATCTGTCCAGAACTGTAATGAGTAATGCATGTCTGCTGTTGAAAGCCAATAAACATTTAGGTTATGTGTTAAGCAGGAAAAGCTGATACAGCAGCTTAAAGTGCGCATTCTAAAAACTCTGTCAAAGCAGGATGCCAAGTGTTTCTAGAAGTAACTGTCACAACAAGATTATTAATTTCTCTTACTTTGGATAATGAAGAAATAGAAATTGAATATAAATGAGGGAAGAAGGAATGGTCAGATAAGGAGGGTAGCCTTGAAGCTATCAAGTCTTAGATCCCCGACTTAGGGTCATCCACTCTTTTTGCAATGTGTGTAGGTGTATGTGACATGGGGTGAAGCTATCACAGGCCTATAGTGCATGAAAAACCACCCAGCCTGTTAACTGTGGCATGAATGCTTAAAAACTGTGAGAAGGGATATATCACCATGCACTATGGCAGGGGTAAGGGAACTATGGCCCGAGGGCCAAATCTGGCCAAGTACTTATTTTTATAAATAAAGTTTTGTGTATCATAGCCATACCCCCTTTTTTTTTTTTTAACATATTATCCATGGCTCCTTTCATGCTACAATGGCACAGTTGAGTTTTTATAGCAGAGGACATATGACCCTCACAACCTAAAATAATTTACTATATGACACTCTTCAGAAACAATTTTGCCAACCCCTGCTCTACCGTAATTTGGGGAGGTTCAGGTTGAGTCTTAAACTGAGTCTTGAAGGAAAGAGGCAGTGTTTATTTTTGGAACTAAGGAATGAGGAAATGCTGAAGGAACATTATGAGACAAGTACTAAGATTAGAAATGATGTTAGCTCACTCATGCAAAAATCATTATTATAAGTTAGTGACAATACAAACAGTAACTAAGCATGGATACCACTAGTACCAGGTATGATTCTATACAGAGTGATTTTTACATAGTAACTCAATTTTTACTCACAACAACAGTATTATGTACATGCGTTGTCTCCATTTTATCAGAAAAGAAGAGAACGAGAAAATTTAAAATGCTTGTACAAATTCATCAAGCTAGGAAGTAGCCTAGACAGGATTGAATTCCTGATATTCTCACTCTAAACTCTATACTCTTTGAAAGCTAAAAAAAAAAAGGAATTGTATGATTAAGGCCAAAAATTGTGCATAAATTTTGGTTATGAGAGAGAAGAACGTTTCCTAAAGATAAATTATTTTATATCATCCTATGATTTTACATTTAATATTGTTTTATGATTTTATATTACAAAAGCTTCTTGGCTAACCACACCACATATTCAATTTATATACTCTTTGTGCCCTGCAAAGAACTGCCATCAGTGAACTGGAAATCCCCTAAATGGGACATCCCGAGGGTGTGTCTAGTGGTTATGTTGCCATGGTGATGTTGTGTCAATACTGCAGCCACTGACCATCCCCAGAGGTGAACTTCAATCCACTCATTAAATTCTGACCATCATTGTATGTCTGGTACAGTGGCTCAGACTGCCATCTGGTCCCTCGGAAGGCAGAAGTTTCTCTTTCCCAAACAATGTTTAATAAAGTGATCCTGGTTATGACAGGCAGAAGCTACTGTAGGCATTGCTTCTTAAAGTTATACTCTAGGTTCTGTCTGGGAGTCCTACTTTGAAGCACAGGCTATCAGCCCAGCATACTGACCAGGGATCGCCAGGCAAAGGCTGATCTACAGGACAACCAGGCACCATCATGGAGTTGCTGGTACTGCAGAATAATATCATACATGTGGCCCATTGTAAACATCAATTTAATATAGGTAGAATTCCTAAAGAGAATTTCCTTCTCAATCCATTACCTTACTATCACAAAGGAGAGATTCCCAATAGGTTATGTCTAGTAGAATCAACTTTTTATAGATTAACAGAGCATGAACTGATGTACCTTTTCTCAAAGTCATTTTGGCTATTTGTATCAAAAGGCTTAAAAAATGCACAAAGCCATTGACTTATAAAGTCCAATTCAACTAACTTATCTCAAGAAAAATATCAACAATATACCTAAAGGCTATACATTAAAGTATTACTTATAAAACAGACAAATTGGAAATATCCTAATTGTATAATAGATTAGTTGAAAAACTGATATAACCATAAACCAGTACATTAATTGTATAACCACAAAAAACTACGCAGTTATTTTAATTTTGTTCATAAAATATTAAATTTGAAAATCATGTTAAATCCAGTATACAACATAAAATCCTATTTTTGTAAAGACACAAAAATAACAACATGCATATACTCATAAAAGGCTTGAGTTTTAAACATGAGTTCTTTTCTAAGGAATGAATGAGGTTGGTTTTCATTTTCTGTTTTATATACATTAAAATCCTCATAGCATTGGTAATTTTTGTTGTTGTTGTTGTTGTGGGTACCAGGGTTTGACCTCAGGACCTCACGCGCCAGCAGGCGCCCGTGCCCCTGAGCGATATCACCGGCCCCTTTTTTGTATGTGGGTTCTGGGAGTCAAACTCGGGCCCTTGCGCTTGCCAGGCAGGCTCTTATGCTGCTGAGCCATCTCACCAGCCTCCTGCATTGGTAATTTAAAAAATAATAAAATTACATTTTATTTTTTAAAGTTGTGTTACTTTTTCTTTACCTGTTATATTATACTTTTGCCTCTCCCATGTTTTTTAGTTCTATGGGTTTTTTCACTCTATTTTCCCAGCAAGTCAAGATGTGGGCCAAGTTTTTGTCCACCATCAGGAGGAAAAGCAATCCGTGTGTACAGAGGCCCACCCACAATACACCAATGACCAAATTCAACATCTGGCTGGAGAACTCATCTGACCTAGCTGGGCTATGGTTCTGTTAAAAAGACACACCATCCTATGACTCTGAACACTTTTAAACAAGTTTATCAAAGTTTGTGCTGGGACGAAATCTTGTTTTTGTTGGGGTTTTTCCTAAAAAGAGTCAGAATCCCAAATTAAAACAAGAGGTCAGAGAATTAGCTGACCAAGAGCTGATTAGAACAGTTTGTACTGTACTGACAGTGAAATAACTTAACATCCAGGTCCAGGAATCTGCCACTAGAAAAAGGATGCTAGGTAATTTCTTTCTCAAAGACATCATGGGAGCAGGTAAACGGAGTCAGAACATACTGCATCCAGATTTCTGTACATGAGATCATTCAAAAATTTTTAGAAACAAAGGAGTATCTTTTCAGTTAGCTTTCAAATGAACATCAGACAATGATTTATGTATATGTTACACAACAAATAGACAAAATGAACTACTATTCTACCGAAGCCTTCCCAAATTTCAGGAGAAATTTAAGTAGATTCAGCTAATGGTTACCAATAATAAAACAATTACATCCATAAATATTTTACTTTTTAGCCAGTGCCAGTTGGTTTCCCAGATAGCTCTCCTAATTACCATGTCAGAAGCTACTGGAGGAAAGGGCATTGCTTTAAAATAACCCTCACAACCCCAGAGGAAGAGGAGTGTGTTCCTAAGTCTTCAATAAATTTCTCCAAACTAGCCTTACCTTATACCTATATCGTTAAGCATCCAGTGAGTGCCACACTGTGTGAGAGGCTAGGCGACAGAGCGAGTCCCCACCAACTTGAGTTGTAAGAGTTAGACATGCACGGTGATAGACTAAATGTAAAAATGACCCGTATTTTCCTTCCTCTGAGTCGCTTCCCTTGATAATATAACTGTAAAGCTGTTCCCATTAGGAATGTTTCTTCTTAGACCAACCTTAAGACTTGCTTTGGCCAATAAAAGGTAGCAGAAATACAAGTGGATAGCATCAAAAACTTAATACTTAGAAATTAACCTAACCAAGGAAGTGAAAGACCTCTACAAAGCAAACTACAGTACTCTGAAAAAGGAGATCAAATGGAAAGACATCCTCTGTTTAATGAAATCCCAATCAAAATGCCAACAGCATTCCTCACAGAACTAGAGAAAACAATCCTAAAATTTGTATGAAACTAGAAGGGACTCAGAAGAGCAAAGGCAATCCTGGGCAAAAAGAACAAAGCAGGAGGTATCACAATCCTGGATTTCAAGTGGTATTCCAAAGCTACAGTAGCAAAAACAGCATGTTACTGCCGTAAAAATGGACATGTGGGTCAATGAAACAGAATACAAGATTCAGAAACAAGCCCAGGCACATTCAGCTATCTGATCTTTGACAAAGGGACCAAAAATACACACGAGAGGAAAGATAGGCTCCTTTTTAAAATTTTTTTATTTTTGGAGGAGGCGACCGGGAATCGAACTCAGGACCTCACGCTTGCCAGCAGGCGCCATGCTGCTGGGCTATATCCCTGGCCAAGATAGGCTCTTTAACAAATGATTTTGAGGAAACTGGCTATCTACATGAAGAAGATTGAATATAGATGCATATATCTCACCATATACTAAACTAAAATCAAAATGGATCAAATATCTTAATGTTAAAACAGAAACAATCTGCTAGAAGAAAAAATAGGTAAAATTACTGAAGACATGGTATAGGAAATGACCTTCTAAGTAGAAACCCAAAAGTACAAGAAATAACGTCAAGAATCTATAAATGAAAAAAAAGAATCTATAAGTGAGATCATATCAAATTAAAAAAAAAAAAAAAAAAAAAAACAACTTCTGCACAGCAAAGGAAACAACCAACAGAGTTAACAGACAACCTACAGAATAGGGAAAAAATTTTGCCAGCTATTTGTCAGACAGGGAACTAATATCTAGGAATATATAAAGAACCTGAAAAAAATAGACTCCCTCAAATAAAAGACCCAATCAACAATGGGCAACTGAAATGAATAGACACTTCTCAGAAGAAGTCCAATGGCTAATAAATACATGAAAAAATGTTCAACATCACTAGCCATTAGAGAAAAACAAAACAACACTGAGATTCCATCTTACCTCAGAAAGAATGGCCATCATCCAGAAATCAAATAATAACAAATGCTGGAGAGACTATAGGAAAAAAGTAACCCTTTTATATTGTTGGTGGGAATGTAAACTAGTAAAATCATTATGGAAATAAGTATGGAGATTCCTCAGAAAACTGAAACTAGAAATTCCATTCAAGCTTGCTATTCCCCTTCTAGTTATCTTCCCAAAAGTGGTAAAGACATATTACAGTAATACGTAAATGCATACCCATGTTTACAGCAGCACAATTTACAATAGTTAAATCTTGGAAGCTGCCTATATGTCTATCAGTACATGAATGGATATTTACATGTGTGGTATTTACGTGAAAGAGCACTACTCTACCATAAGAAAGATAGAACTTGAGTCATCTGTAGGAAAATGGATGCACATTGAGACCATAATGTTAACTGAAAGAAATTAGACACACAAGCTTAAATATTGCATGGTTTCTCATATATGGGAAACCCAAAATGTAAATAAAGAGCAAGTTAAAGTAGGAAGTAAAAGTAGGAAAGTAGGAAGTAAGGAGATAGATCTTTTGCAAAAGGAAAGGAGCACCGAGAGATGGTTGGAGGGGAAGGGAAGTGGATGAAAAAAAGAATTAAAACATGTTATATACATGTACAAAATCCCCATGAGGAATATAATCAGTATGTACTGCAAGCATGTACTAATAAAAACTTTTTAGAGAGAGAGAGAGAAGTACAAGTGGGATGCTCCTGAGTCCAGGCTTCTGGAAGCGTTATGTGCTGCTCTTCTCTCTTCTGGAATCTTGCCCCTGTGAATAACCTGGGCCAGCACATGTGGAGGAGAGCTGAGGCTCCCCAGCCAACTGTCAGCACCTCCAGAAGCTAAGCTGACTAGCTAACATGCAGCAGACCAAAGACACATGGTAGAGCACAGGCAGGACCCAACAAACCACACAGAAGAACCTGGTCAAAACTGAAGACCCAAGGGATTCTAAGTAAAGGATTGCTGTCTTAAGCCATCAAACAGTGCCTAATCAATACATATAGGAAGTGCTAGTTCTCATAAGTCAGATACAAACATGTCATGGAGCACCTGTACGATTATTACAATCTATTCAAAATTACAAATGAATCATACGGTTCTGATGTACAAACAACAGAGCTGAACAGCCATCCAGGCAGAACCAGAACTTAAAAGAAGTTATATATATTGAGAAAGGCTAGCTCAAGACAGCCATAGTTCCTCTGAGGTTTGGGAGGTTTTTTTGTTTTGTTTTGTTTTGGTTTTGGTTTGGTTTTTTGAGACAGGGTCTCATCGTGTAGTTGAGTATGGCCTTGAACTCACTATGCAGCCCAGGCTGGCCTTGAATTCACAGTAATCCTCCTGCCTCAGCCTCCCAAGTGCTGGGATTACAGGCATGCACCACCACACCCGGCTCCCCTGAGAAATTTTTTATGGATGAGTTGAATTTGCCTATGAGTCATTCTTTGGTGTTTTGTTTTGTTTTGTTTTCTCTCTTAAACACAAGAAGCTCTTTCACTCAATTAAGCCTGTTAGACTTGATAACAACTGTCTAGCTTGATTCAAAGCAGCCATATTCTCTCTGATACATATTCAGCCTTCAGTACTCAGCAGGCAGAAACTTTAAATCCAACTTCCCTTAATTTATGACACACATGCAGTAGCAAGTCCCTAGAGGCTGAAAATCAAACTGTAATTCAAAGGCCACCGGGCTAAGGAAGCAGCAGGAGATAAATCCCAATTTCAACCATGGATTGTCTGTTAGTTGATTCAGTGGACTATCAGTCATATTTAAAAATAAAATAAAACTACAAAGACACCAGATGGCATGTTCTAAAGAGAAACAGGATGATGTTTTTCAGGATTCCTTCAAAAGGTCCTTATTATCCTAAAAGAACTGTGATGCGGGGATAGTTCAAGGGTTCTGGAATTGTTGGCCTCAATCAGTCATTGCAGACGCTTCTGAATTTTAAAGTAAAATGATACAAGGAAGTGATGTGCACCATCAAGTATGACCACGCCCGCCACACTGGTTGGTGGTGACTGGCAGAGGTCAAAGCTGCCCACTTGCGGAGCTGGCTAGGCAACCTCCTGAGAGCACCCGGACGATGAGCTGTGGAGGCACAGAAGCATGTACTCACCTTACATCCCTCACAGGCACTGACCCCATAGTGGTATCCTGACGATTTGTCCTGGCAGACGAAGCAGGGCTTGTACACTCTCGGGGGAGGCAGTGGAGACGGCGGGCTCGGGACGAGCTCCTCAGAGCTGGTGCTCTGTGTTTCAATTGCTGCAATGGAGATGGGGCGGGGGAGAAAATGTATTTCAGTTCCTTTATTTTTTCATCAGTGAATTCATATGCCTCTACTCCAAGTTCAGCAGGAACACTAGCAGGGAATATGCCCATAAAAACAATTGTCATTGTAGACACAGCACTGACAATATTGACATCCGCGTGGTGCTGTATGGCTCACAAAGCAATCTCATGCAGCTCTCTAATTTGAAGTTCACCATAGCACAGTGAGGACGATGCTTTTTATCACCAATTTAGCCTCAAGAGAAAAAGAAACTCAGAGAGGGCATTGACATGTCCTAGGAAGTTGATCTGCATATGAGTTGATGTTTTATATCTGTCACTCCCACACTCTGTGGATTTCATGAGGCCAGGAAACCTACTTGCACCACTTACAAGTGTGTTCCAGGACTAGAAGAGGTCCTGACACATAGCAGGTAACCAGTAAATATTTGAATTGATTCATGAACCTTTTCCTTTTCCTTCCTTATTTCAAGCACTAAGTGCCCCTCTAAGTAGTTAAGTCATAAAATTAGAAATCAAATAGCTCTCTTATACTCATTTGCTTTCTTTAAAAAGTAATTAATTCATCCTTTGGAACAGAATCAACTGTAATTATAGTATTTTCATAATTCAGGAGAATCTTGGAATGAATTCATTAGTGTAGTGCAGGTCCTCATAGATAAATCTGTGATGATCTTTACTGGTGAGATCCAAGGTTTTGTGATAAAGACATCAACCTGGAGTGCATATTTCTCGCAGCAAGTAGAAGCCTTGACTCTAGATATCATGGCACAGCAGTGCCAAGTGTTCTATGTGAAGTTTGAGTTCTGACGTGTCACTGAAGCTTACCAGCCACAACTATAGAGTTGTAAATTCAAAAAGCACCCCTCACACTGAACTATTAGCTTCATTGAAAGGGAAGGAGGAATGATAACATTAACAAGAAAACAAGAAAACACTACTTGTTAAAATTATAAAACAGTATTATCGGTCCTTGTTAAAATCCCAGATACACGAAGAATCACCCACAACCCCTTCATTCAGAGAAATGCACTGTGATCATCTCCATATACATCCTGCCAGACTTTTTTCCTCTGTGTATAAATGTTTTTGTTTGTTTACTAAAGTGGAATTATACTGAGATCAGGATGTTGTCCCGTTAACAAAGTCATGGATTTATTTCCTTGTCAATAAGTATTTTTCCTGCAAAACATTCCATTGTGATGAACATTTGGGCAGTCAATCTCAGTACATCTCCAACTATTTTCTTAGGATAAATACTAAGTGGAATGAGCAGTTGAAAAGCAATATCATTTCAAAGATATTTGGTTAGTTTTTAATTCATGTTGGTAAACTGGCTTCTGGAGAACTTACACTCCTCTCTTCCCTACATGCCTCCCAGATCCTTTGAATTGGTTTGATTTGTGTAGGCCAGCAGCTCTGACCATGCCACACTGTCACCACCGTGATCAGTCCTGCACTGTATTCTTCAGAGAGCAGGGCTGTGTGTGTGTATTTGTGCCTGCATGCGTGTGTGCGTGTGTAGAGGAGTTTAAATGTTCTGTTCATTTGTGTAGAACAGCTAATCTGGCTTGTCTAGGAAAGTTGTAAATGGAATTCTTTAGGCCCGTATTCGGCTGTCAGAACTATGCCCTGAATTTCAAAAGTGGGTGGTAATTTCCATAAATATGCCACTTCAAATATAGGCACTGAAAAAAGTCCAGCATTTCATCCTCCTAAAGAGAGGAAACAGAATTGTAAGCAATCTAATACTCAAGAAATCTGGAGTAAAACAAACAAAAAAGAAGTCTATGGGATGTCAAAAATCCCAGGATATTTTACAAAGGTTGGTCAAAATCTTTTTCTGTGGATGAGGGTCATTTGTAGTGAATGAATCCAGAAGGCAGGTGTCATGAATAAAAATATTCTGTTGTAAGCAGAGGCTGAGGCAGGAGGATCACAAAAATTCAAGGCCAGTCTGGGCTACATAGGGAGTTCAAGGCCAGCCTGTACTGCACAGAGAGATAGATAGAGAGAGAGAGAGAAAGAGAGAGAGAGAGAGAGAGAGAGAGAGAGAGAGAGAGATCTTACAGTGAGTTCACCAGTAAAGCTGTGGACTTCCTCAGGCCAGGCCAAGTCAGACTGCTAAATCAGACTGTTCTTGTCCTTGTTCACTGATTTCACCATGTGACTATAACACGCCAGGGCTTATACTATGGAAATGCATATGGAAAATGCATGATATTTTCTCTTATCCTTGACAAGTCTGGTCGAATGGAGAATAAACCAACAATGAGAACATGATACGGTGGTTTCCAAATGCGGCTGCACATTAGAACCACCTGGGGAACTTTTTAAGGCCCACTGCTCAAGTCATATCATGGACCTATTGTGCCACAATGTCTGAGAATGGGAGTCAGGAACTCTGCTTCTAAAAAATACTCTCAGGTCAACCCAAACTGAAGCAGCTTGTCCACCACTGACATAAGGACAGAGGGAAGGACAGGCCTTACTCAGGTCAGTAGAAATCAAAGAAGACTTACAGAGGAAGTATTGTGGCTATGCTCTGAAGAATGACTTGGTTCTTTCTATTGTTTTGTAATTGGGACCTACAAATGCTGTAAGTGAATGTAGCACACACAGACACAGAAAAAAATACACAGGACAAGAAATAGTGATTTGTAGAACAATTTTCCCATTGGTGGTAAAGAATTAAATATTTGGGCACATATATTTAGGTATCACCCTACAACTTGGTAGTAGATGGACCTTTATAAGGTTGAGATTTATAATGTTGAGAATACCACAAAGCCAAAAAAATAAAGAAGAGAGACAGACAGAGGAAAATTTCAGTGGTACAGTCAGATTACCAAGGCTGGCCCCATGGGCAAACATGCCAAGACGAGTTCTAGAATTACAACCAGGCTATAGCATTAAGATCAAAGATCTGTACTTCATTGCAATCTCTTGCCTCTTTGGTAATATTGCAAAAGCATATTTCGGTCAAGTTTATTAGAACTGCTCTTCCCGGCTGTCCCTCCTACCTTGATAAAGAGTGGGAAACAAGGTGGGGGGCGGGGGCACCCTGCGGCTCCCCTTTCACTGAGCATTTTTGTTATTTAAGGTAGATACTGAGTGCTTGGCCATTGATCTGTTCATTGTCATCCTGCTAAATCAATAATCTATTAATCCCTTTAAATTAGAGTTAGATTCATCAAATGCCCTTGAGAGGCCTCAAACATTTTGTTCCTTATTCCAGGTAAGCACAATCAGTCTATGGAATGATAAAATTTTTGCTAGCAAACTCTGCCGGCTCAGCAGACAATGTGTTCTGTATTAGCTCATTCAGCGATCTCAGGCAGGCCAAAAAAGCAGTTTTTAGACTTCCCAGGGGGAAAAGAGGCTTGTGTCATTCAATAAAACAACTGTACTCCAGTCATCCTGATGCGATTTCAGTTTGGGGAAGCAGTCTTTAAGGAATAATTCGGATCTACTTTTTGCCTCCTGTTTTTATTTATTTCCTTGCTTACTTATTGACTTATTGAGTCCTGTTTAGTGGCCGCCTCCCTAACAAGCAGCAGCCTCCAATGTGGCATCTAAACTACCAGATGGGCTGTCCTGCTTTGTCAGGGAACAGCCAAGGCAAAGGGGCTTCTGTTCCTCTGCTGAGATGGCTGCGTGGCTCCCAGAGTCCCTGCCCAGAGCAGAGTCGGCAGCAGAGATGCTGAGAGGGCGCCTCCACGCTGTGCACAGGCCTGGGAGACTGGAGCCCAGAGGAACCCCGGAAAGAACCGAAACTGCTCTGGCAGAAGCTTCTGGCCCATGTTGAAACCACTCCACTCCCACAACTTTCAGATGACTGCCGGTGAGGAAAATACAGCTAGAATCACCTTCCCTGTAAAATTAGTCATGGCAATTGTTCCCTCTTAAATCAGTGCTCCTCGAAGTACGGTCCTGACCAGTCTCAGAATTCTTACTAAGAGAGATGGGCACTGGCTTTACATTAGTGATTTTCAGACTATCAATGGTGAAAGGTCATTTTATACTTTCTCCCCCTCACCACTCTTCACAGATTGATCAAATAAAAATGAAACTCTAGAAAAAAAGAATGAGGGGAAAACAAATATGTTCACAGCTCAAGCTTCAACTTTTTAAAATTAGATTTAACAGACAACATTATCAGTTTGCTATAAAAGTTTCCAAACACTTGCTATCCATTTCTGCACTTCTTCTGTAGACCGGCAGCAGGCAGTTCAGGAACTGGTACCGTTCATGGCCCAAATCTTGAAAAGCACTGCTGTAAAAGGACTTCACACTCAGAGGTTGTTTGCAGACAAAACAAAAACAAAGCTCAATCAAATCTACAGTTTGGGACCTTAGAAAAGCAGAACACCAGCCATCCCAGGGATGCAGCTTTGGTAAACTCTGCCACAACTCAGGGGTTGATTTCCTTCCCAAAGAAAAGAAAAAGCTCACCAAATTAAAGTTGCTGTTAAGAGAACTTGGCACCTAAGAAGGCAGCTCACCTGAGAAAACACAGTAGAAATGTCTTTGTTGCTATAACACACCTGAATGTCATTTAAATACACAGAGAAGTTTCCAACAATAGCTCCCTTCACAATTCCTTACATGCTTGGGATTTTTCTAAAGGTTAGATTAAGCAGAAGATTAGATTTTTAAGAGACTTCAGTATACTATTTTTTTTTTTCCTTTGTAAGAGCTAATTTACGGCTGGCTAACCCATGTTGACGGATTGTAGGATTTTATGTTGGGCCTGATTAGAGGTAGGCAGGCATCGTGCATTATGAGTCTGCCTTTTTACTAGAACTATCCATGATTAAGACAGTATTTTAATGCACTCTCCGGGCAGCTGAGCCTTAAAAGAAAAAGGAGTTGTAAAGCAAAAGGCATTTCCTGCATGGCCCCGGAGGAATTCTGAGCCCCAAGCTCTGGGGTCCCGGTGGGCGGGAGTAAATTTAACTAATTAATGGAGAATGGCAAAGTGTTGGTTTGGTCAAAACCTTTCAGTTGGGCTTCATTTTTGTTGGCACCAAAGAGAGCAGATCTGGATCCTCCCCACCCCCCCCTTTTTCTGTGGACTCACTGCAGGATTGCAAAGCCCACAGCTCATATACATTAGGGAGAAAGTCAAAGGAAGCGCCAAAGTTCAACTAAAGTACAAGTAATTAGAACCAGATTCTCAACTGCTACTTGTGTGTGCGCATGCGTTGTGAGTGTGCGTGTAGACATTTTATTAAAATGTCATTTACATGCCTCCAAACATTGAGGGGGGAAGGAAAGCCTTGCTTATTTAATTTTTATGTCGCCTCTTTGTAAGGAGTTCTGCTTTTAATCATCTTTCAGGAGAAGAGGTTTCTCTCCACACACGTGGGCTTTGGAAATCTGTGAATGCATTCTGAAATTAGAGAATTGCCATGCAAGAAAACTTTTGCTTTGAAATTGTCCTGCCTCTGTGGCCGGCTTTGTTATTATTAAGCACCTCTAAGATTAGTCCTGGGCTTGGGGCAGGCAAGGAAGGGAGAGAGCCAGCAGGAGTGAAGGAAAACATCACTGCGGGCTCTTGGCAGTCTTGACTCAGTAACCTGCCCGTGACCCTGAAGAAAGTGTGTGTTTGCCCCGGTCACACGATTCCTGGCCGAGGGCTGGAGCTGGGTTATGAGAATCCCTGCTATTCTGACCACACATGTAACAGGTGCTGAACACAGGCAGGGGACGAAAGGAAGGGCTGGGGGAAGACTTTGATTTCGGAGTCTTTAAAGAAGGCCTTGCTTTTCAAAGTGTGGTCTTGGACCAAGAGAGTCAGCATCTTCTGGGAAATTGTTAAAATGCAGAATCTCATCCCCACCCCAGAAAAAGCCAAATCAGAATAGGCATTTTAACAAAATCCCGATAATTCTTATACACATTCCTGTTTGAGACAGTATAACATGTCCTTCCATTGTCCTAACCACCTTGCAATCCCACATGTTTTGCTGAGTCAGTTTGTTGTGGGACCTCCCCCAGCTTTCCTTTGCACAGGTCCTTACTAAATACGTACTCCGCCTTGTTAAGTGCTTAATACATTAACATCTTCAGACTGTGTGTGTTTATGCTCACCATAAACCAGAAGCCTCCTTCTCCCCCGTGGAATTTTGGCAGTGGCTTTGACTTGGCAGTGCATTCAAAGTTCAAAGTTGCACAGGAGGAGCCTGAACTAATAGTCACTAGTATTTACTGAGCACTTACTATGCGTCACGGGTTTGGTTAAGTGCTTAATGCGTATTAACTCATCTGCTGCTCCTCCAAACCCTGGGGAGGAGAGGGGACAGCAACTCCGCCCTTCAGAAGAAGGAAACTGAAAAACACAGTTGGCACCAAAATATATATTACTATTATTTCACTAAGACACCGCTTTTTAATTTCTAATTTTCTAACCTCCCCCCTTCATTAGTAAAGGACCTTCACACTGGGACATAAGATCCCAGACCTATATTCTATTTTTTCCTTTGACACAGGGTCTTGCTAAGTCACTAAGTTGCCCAAGCTGAGCCTCCCACAGTTCTAGGACTACAGGCATGTGCCACCAAGCCTGGCTTCTCTCACATATTTTATAGGCCAGAAAGGTCACCAGCTTTGGTCTACTTGGGACAATTTGCTCAAGTTTGAGAACTGCAGAACTGTATGACTCTGTATTAATCTATAGCTATGATTTTTCCAAATGCTGCTTTGATTCAAGATAATGGTTAAATTTGACAAGATAGTTTGGACCTCAGAAAGGGAGCGAAGCTCAGGACCCACTCATTACTCTGGCTGTGGCTATACCAGCCTGGGATCACGGCCAGCCACAGATATTCTTCTCAAGACTGATTTTTAGCATAAGAAGTGCTGTCATATTTTCACAATGGACCATGACACATTCATCACCTACATTTAATTTTCAAAATATTCGTTCTTGCTTCAAGGAACATATTTGAAAATCATCTCATAGGATGTCTTTTGTGATGCTTTATATCGCTGTTTTCTAGGACATACTAAGATAACTTATGACAGGGTTCAAATAAATTCTCCCTTAAAATCACTTAAGAGGACGACACATCTAACTGCTTATTAATGATCTGAACTGTGAGGCATCAGAAATGGAACTGCATTAAGGGAACAAATGGGGGAACAGGTCTCAGGAGTCATGTGTAGATGAAGCTAATTACGCCAGAATTTAAGTTTCCCCTGAAGAGTTTATCTCAATACTGAATGATTCAGTTCCATAACCCACTTCTAATCAGGATTCCCTTAAGTTTCAAAAAGCAATATGGTGCTAATAAATGACATTCTTCTATCTGTTCAAATTTCCTGCATTTGGAAAGTGGATTAAAACAAGAGACTTAAACTGGGATGGGGGAAAGGAGATAAGAAGGGAAAAGCAAAAAAAAAAAAAAAAGAAAAAGAAAAAAATATATACACAAGATAGTTAAGATAGTTATACTACCAATCTCTCTTAGTTCACTGAAAAGAAAGGTTTGTGCTAATATTGTTTGGACAATTAAATGCCTATATCTTGTACTCTGAGTAACTAATTTAAAGATAACAATACACAATGTATTAACCATGTTTACCTTCCACACTGTAAACATTTTAAAACTAGGCTGGTATCAGCCTTATAGAAAAGTAATGGAGAGATTACTCCATTTTGGAATATTTAAGGAAGGCAACAATAAAATTATGCTTTATCACATGCCTTGACCCGTCTCTGAGTTCTTCCCCCGACCCCTCAGCACTGGGAATCAAACTCACGACCTCGCGCTTGCCAGGTAAGCACTGTGCCACTGAGGTATATCTTCAGCCCTTCTGAGTTCTAAGAAAGTTCAAGTACAAATGATTTCACCAGAATTTAGCCAAATCCCTCTTTCTCAAAAACAAACACATAATGCCAAAAAAATGCTGTGATTTGCTTGATAAACTTGCAGCAAAGAGGCTTTCATGTTTAGTTTTTTATAGGTATACACTACATCAACAGGCTACAATAACCGTGGAACTAATTTAATCCTCACACAGTAGGTTAATTATCTTTTTTGGTTCCTACAAGGAAAGAAAACACCATGAGCTTGAGTAAAACTTTGTGTGGAAGTGATGGGAAGTTCATGGACTTAGTTGCCAGGTGAATCTGGATTCAATCCCTCTTCTGCCCCTTATGAATTTAATGGCTACAGAGTTTTCTTTACTTCTTTGAGCCCTAGTGTTTCCTGCCTATTCAGATAATACTAAAATGGTTAGCAAGAGGGAGACAATGATTTCAACTTGCCTGGCATACAATAAGTGCTGAATAAATGATAACTAACCACCCCTTCTCCTCTCTTCTCCACCCACTCCAATATTTCTTTTCCATCTTCCCTCATCCAAGGCGCAGTTTCTCAGCTAGGACCAACTCTACCCCCTAGGGTCAGGTCACTTACTTTGCACTACCTGGAGACATTTTTGGCTGTCACAAGTGAAGGCTGCCACTGTCATCTAGTAGGTAGAGACCAAGGATGCTACAAAACTTCTCACAATAAACAGGACAGCCCCTCCCCAAGTTACCCGTGCCAAATTACAAACAGTGCTAAAGTTGAAAAACCTTGATCTAGGGTAAGGATACCAGTCTTCCTGATAGAGGGAGCCGAGAACAAAGGATAGGGGACATCAGAAAATAATATCCTGCAGCAGCTCTGGGGATGTGGAGCCTACACAGTCCTGGAGGACAGAAGGCAGAGATGCAGTTCCTTATTCTGCCTCTTAGTAACAGCCTCACTTAACCTTCTTGATCCTTGGGCTCCTAGCCTGAAAAATGGATGGCAAGCACACTATTATACTGCAGGGTTTACACTTTGCAAACCACCCCCTCAAAAAGTTTTAAAACACACACAGAAAAACACTTTAGTATTAGAGTATTGGGGGAAAGTGGATAAGTCCATATCTTAACAATGACAAATATTATCACCCTAGAAAATGACAGAAATGTCTAGAGTCTAGTCTAACAATAACATTACAGCAACAGTAATAGGTGATATTTAAGCACCTATTATGGGCTAGTTAGCGCCCATTCTGCTCTCAGTGTTTTACATATATTCATTACTTTGCTTCCCACAGTGACCCTACGAGACAACTAGCTTTGAGTATGCATTCCATTTTACAGGCAAGAAACCAGAGACGCAGGGTGACTAGGGAACCTACTTGAGGCTGCACCATTAGTAAATGATGAGTGTGGATTTGAACTTAACTGTTCTTGGATTCCAGGGTGGAGAGATGACAATGACATCCCTCTCACAACTGCCCAGAGCTTTCACAAGCAGCTGTTCCAGGCAGCAAGCTTCAGAGTATACAGAATATGTCTAAGTCAGACAGACAGACACATAATTACAACAACATAAGGACTAAAAGGAAAACTGAAAAGCTCAAAAGAAAGACACAAAGGGGCCAGAAATAGTGGCCTTTTTCTTTCCAGTCAGGGCAATAAAGCAGGAAAGTCCCCCAGAAGCAAACACAGGAATTCAAAGGCACACACAACACCCACTCACCCCTCCTGCATCTTCCTGCCAAGAAACCAACCCCCAGCAGGGACATGGCAGTGGCTCAGATCTAGGTTCCAAAGGCCTTTGGCACTGCTCCAAGGGCATAGGACTGAGCACTGTCAGGAGCAGTGAGCAGGCCAAGCGGAGCTCGCACAACTGCCAGTCCCAGCTCTCCGTGGACTGGAGTACCCTCACTTACCTCAGGGCCCAAGCACAGCCTCAGCTAAGTTCAGTTCAGCACAAGAAGAAAAATGATATCCAGAAGTTTAAAATTATGCTTTTCTGTAATTGTCAACATTAGAAGCTGGGCATGGTGGCACATGCCTGTAATCCCAGTAGTCTGGGAGGCTGAGGCAGAAGGATTGCAAGTTCGAGCCCAGCAGGGCCCCTTAGTGATTTAGCAAGACTGTCTCAAAAAATTTTAAAAAGGGCTGGAGATGTAGCTCAGTGTGAAGTCCCTAGTTCAATCCCTAGTACCATACATACAAATACACACACAGAAAAGAAAAGAAAAGAAAAGAAAAGAAAAGAAAAGAAAAGAAAAAGAGAAAATCCCCAAATAAGAGCTGAATTATTCTCTTCCCAATAGGAATGGAGTGAGTGGGAGGAGAGACTAGAAATAGAAAAATAGTGAACATCTCTAGTCGACTAATATGAAAATTATTTTTGCTGGACCTCAGCATAATAGATCAGTTCAAAAGGATGTACCAGGTGATATTTCATTTAAAAAGATTCTCAAGTTTCCCTAGTGTTGTCCAGGTTATACAAAGACAGTCCCATGTCATTGTCAATCTGCTGTGACATTGGTGGTTGATATTTTTTTTTTTTTTCTCCTGTCTTTTCTAACAGTGACTTCTTGGTAGGAAAAAGTTTCAAAGTGCTTTATTTCTTTATTTCAAAGTTTTATTTCTTTAAAAAAAAAAAAAACTGCTGAGGAAAACTTGAAAAAATAATTCAAATACATTTTCACCAACATTCTGTGAGCGATTCTTGAGACTGGAGTCTTCTTTGGATATTCCTGGAGTTTGTCCATCTCTACAGACAACAGTCTGAGGCATGTGGCTGGAAGCATGAACTCTGGAACCAGCCTTCCTGGACCGAAATCCTAGCTACTGTGTTACAAGCTGTGAGATTCTGAGCAAGTTACTTAACATCTCTGAGCCTTGATTTCTGCTTCTATGAAATAACAGCATGTCCCTCAGAGGACTATTGTGAGGATTAAACATCATGTAAAACACCAGGCAAAATACCTCCCACACAGCAGTGTTCCACAGCAGGCTTTCAGACCCTGGGATAAATGCTGGGTTACAGCAGTTAGAAGACACTGCTCCCTGCCCATGTGAACAGACAACTGAAAAATACCAGATGGCAAACATGGCCCAAGGGAGGGACAGAATGTGATGGGTGCCCAGGCTGCCTGTTAGGGAACACACAGATGCTTTGGCCATCCCACCTTGTGATACCCAGGGCTTAAAAAAGGGTCCACTACATAGCAGGAGCTCAATAAATTTTAATCTCAAAAGTGAACAAAAGCAATGAAGTCTGCATAGAAACTCTCACACAAGCCATCAAAGGGTGACAGTTTCAGCCAAATCAGCAAATCTGCCAACAACCCATGTCCTACGGTGGAAGTTGATCTAGGTGTGTTTTCACTCACAGTACCCCACTTGCTCCCTTGTGACAAGTGTGAAAGGGCAGAAACTGCTATCTTGATCAGTTTTTTAATCTCCCTTTTCACATGAGGAAAATGAAGCTTAGAGGAATTGAATGACTTGGCCAAGGTCACACAGTTAGCAAAGGGCTTAATCCAGAACTGGCCTCCTCAATCCACTTATAAGATAACTGTAAATGAAGAACAAAGCCTGCATTTCTGTTTCTCAAAGTCCTATGAATTTTTCATGTTTTAAGGCAAGGTTAGCAGACTTTGTAACAGAGGGCCAGAGAGTAAATATTTCAGATATTGTGAGCTAATCTATGCCACAGACACTTAACTTTGGCATTGTAGGGGACAGCAGCCATAGTCAGGATGCAACTAAGTGTAGTGCATTCCAATAAAACTTTATTTACAAAACCAGGCTACAGACCTGGTTTGTTGACTTGTGCTTTAAGATAAAAGAAAATAAAGCCATTTCTCCTTACAGTAACAGAATATGGTACTGTACAATATAATGTATGCTTTTCCTTACTTTCAGGGTGAAGATAGAGTATGGCAGTCATATGTCATAGAAATGTGGGCAATATTTTAAAGATACCAACTCTATAGTGTGTTGTAAAGGGCTACATATTTTCTTCAAAACTAACCTCATGTATACATTTTCATTAGTTAGGGAGGTCAACACATCTACCATAAATACATTTTAAAATTCCTTCCTACATTTTCTGTCCGTTGTGATTATTTATCATGCCTTGTTCCCTGGCCTAGAGCCAGGCAGAATATGGGAGTTTTAATGCCTTTAATCCATTATATGGACTTTAGAGCTCCAGAAGACAAAATAAAATGCACTCTCATGGTCATATATGAAATAAACCTGATATGTCACTTAATATTTCATGTCCCATTTTGTTTTTCATTTGTGACTGTTTCCAGCTTTCAATGTGCAAAATGACACAATTTCGGACATTTTGTTGCTCTAATTTTTTGTTTATTTAGAGAATGCTGGTTAATTCATGAACAGTAAGTCTCACTGTGGACTTTGAGGGGTGATTATTATTGCACTCTAGTATTCTAAGTTTTAAATAATTGTTCACTGACATATGCTACCCAGCGTATGGCAATGTGGCAAGTCAGTCATGTTTAATTTTATTAGGCTATGTCATCCTGCTCTGAAAGAGAGATATGCAGTGTTTCCACAGCTAGCTAGCAAGGTAGCACTGGTCCCTGAAGACAGCCTTCTTCATGAGCCACACCTTCCATAGTGCAGGGGGTCTGTTTTTTCTCAAATTGCTTATAAACCTCCCTTACACATCCACCCCAGTCCACATATGAATGCCACCTGCTGATCACCTGCACACGCTCTTCTTTTGAGATGCAGATGTTCCCTTATAAGGTTGTTTTATTTTCATTTGTTCCTCCAGAGGACAAACTGAATTCCACTCCATATACTGGACATTGCAATTCAGAATAATAGCAAAAGACCTGCAGGTAATGGGCCATAATACTCACTTGATACCCACTAACGGAGGGTTTAGATCACTTGCTCTCTGTTACCTTTCATAAAACATCTGTTTCATATGAGCTAGTTAAAAGTGCATACATCTGTAAATAATAAGCCTGTGTGTGCACATAATTTAATGAATTAGGACATAAAAAGGAATTGAACAGTAGGGGCACAGCAATTAGAGTAACTGCCCATTTTGTTAAAAATGTATTGTTTTCAGCTTTCACTTGGGAACCCTTTAATTATTCTGTGGGTTCTGAAGCTTTCAACGTTCCCTGCCCCCATTTCCCCCCAAAGAAAATAGGAATGTATTTGATCTAGTCGGCACAGAGAAGGACCCCTACATTACACAAAGCTGAGTTTGAGGTAGGTCCCTCGACTTCTCAGTGCCTCGGAACTGTCATCTGTAAAATGGCGTGAATAACAATGCTTTTCTCTTCAGACTGCTGGAAGGGTTAGTTGACATAGTTTATTTAAGCAGCTGGCACAAAAGAAGCACTCAATAAATATTAACTGTGTGATGGTGATTGTTTCATTTTAATAAAAATTGCAACCTGGCACCATTGAGAGGGGAGGAAGCAAACCTTGGTTCAAGAGATTTTCCTTGGGGCTAGACACAGTAGCACATGCCTGTAATCCTAGCTATTTCAAAGGCTGAGGCTCACAAGTTCAAGGCCAGCATGGACAATTTAGTGAGACTGTAACCCTAAATAAAATTAAAAGGGGCTGGGCATATAGATCATTTAGGTACAGTTTGCACTTAGAATGTGAATGGCCCTGGGTTTAATCCTTAGTACTACCACCAAAAGAAAAAAAAAGTTTCTCATTTGTTAGGTTTATTTTAATTTATTTTCTTCACATCATTTCTAGAGATGGATGGATGTGGGGGGGCAGGGTATGGTAATGCCTTAGTAGACAGGAAGTCCCATCACTAAATCTATTCTCGTGATACCATAGTGGGTGCCACAGCCCAAGAAAACAATCACAAAAGGCACATTCACACCTCCCAAGGTTTTGACAGCCTCCTCCAGATTACTTCTGTATTTTGAGTAAACAAAAAATATATGAACAAACATAAGACAGAAACCAATTGAGATGTTCTGAATTTCAAGTTCATTTCCACCAGACTACATTCAACATGTTTTCTGAACACCTACCATGTGCCAGGCACTGGGTTACAAAGCAAGGCACACAGATATGAACAAGAGGAGGCCTTTACGGAAAACAGGGCATGGAATTTTCTAAAAGGTAAATTGAGGCTTCCACAAAGTATAGCTTATTCCTCTCTATCTCCTTGAAATTGGATTAGATAGCCATGTTGACTTGCAAGCAGCTTGAAAATATTAATAGCTACAGTGTTCATTTGAAAAGCAAGCAGATGTGGAGTACAGGAATAGATATTGTATGTTGCCATGATATGATTGTTACAGAGAATGTAATTTAAGTGCAGTACACTGAGGTTCTGTAAAAATTTTGGTTTAGTTCTGCAAAATACATATTAAGAAAATAAGTGTGAATTATTTGCCAAGCGGACCCCAGGGAAAACAGTTCTACCCAGAAGGAACAGTAGTTAAACAATGACTGAAATCACTACCCTACAGTATTCTGTTTACATTCTCCTGCAGTCTATTTACCAACTATATAAAGAGATAATTAGAGCACGCTAATAGCAATAGAAGATGAGAGGATAGCCAAAAGGGAAAAAGGAAATAAACAGGATGAACAAATAATAATAGCTGGAGTATATAGAACTGTGTTGTCCAATATAATAATCACTAGCCACATGTGGCTAGTGAATGTTAAATTAATTAAAATGAAATAAAATCAAAAATTCACTTTCTTAGATGTATTAGCTGCATTTCAAGTACTCCATAGGCACACATGGCTAGTGGCTACCATATTAGACAATACAAAATTACAGAGCATTTCCATCACTGAATAAAGTTCTTGTGGAGAACATGGATACTGAGTATACCAAAAGGACTGGATACTTGAACATCTCCATGGACCAAGAACGACAGCAGCACTGGGGAAACAGCTAAAGTACACACCACCTGACTTGAAAGACTCCCCAGTACGGTGAGGAAACCTGGTCAACAAAACAAAAATAACCAAGCAAAACACACATAACAAAGGAAGAAATGGGCAGGAACACAAAAAACAAACTTGGTAACTGTAATGGCAGCTATGGTGATGAGTAGCCAGGTGTTCACTGTAAATTCAATCAAATTTCTGTATTTAAGTTTTTTTCATAATAAAATATTGGGGAAAATAGCATATTCACCTGAATATAGTATGTCGAATGTACTCTCTTATTTAAGTCTTCAATTAAAACTTTGCTCTTGAGCTTGTATGGTAAACATTATGGGTCCATCTTACAGATGAAGAAAGTGAGGCAACATGCAGCCCAAGTCCCTGCAGCAGAGGCAGTGGGTGAAGAATGTCTGCCCACCTTGGCTGTATCCATGGCCCAGTATGTGCCATTACCTCAACCATCACACATCAGCATCTTAGAGAGTTACATCTGCTTTCATCCAGAACCCACTACACGACTTCCAATAAGACACTTCAATTCATCCACCTATAACAGTACAATTAGATCTCAAACAAAAGGAACAGAATATAGTACATAAAACCCAAAATATTAACCATATACTGGAAACATATTTGAAGTTACTGAATAAGAGCATTATTTAAAAATCAATGATAATCACTGTGATTCATGGAAGTTTCACTAAAGAGTATCGATTAATTTAGGTTTGGGATCTTCTAAACACAACAGATACTTAAAACAGGTAACAAATACCTGAATATTCATTAAGTTTCACTATCAGAAAGTTTTCATCTTTTTTTTTTTTTTTTTTTGGTAATAGAAGACAGTAGTACGACTTTAACTAAAAGACACCATCTTGAATATACCACTAGTATCTATCTTTAAACAAACTAAAATAACATGAAAAGCCACATTTCCTATCTCTCGTCTTCTCACTAAATCCTTTGTGACTGCTCCCAGCCCTGTGAGCACAGCAGCGACTATGCCAGCACGGACTCCAACAACAAACAGGATGTAAAAACAAAAGGGCAGAAGGGTAAAATCACCTCATAGTTTGGGCAGAGTTTCCTCCACAACTTAAAAGGCAGCAGTTTCTATTAGAGAAAATAATGTAATCAGAGGAAATTTTGTGAATAACAGTTTTTAAACACTCCGTGGTTCCTTTTTTCACATTATTAGGGCATAAAATTTTTTCAAGATTTTTAACTCAGCTGACAGAGATGACCATTAAACAGCTGAGGTGAAAAACCCAAAGTAAATCATCCCATGTGGAAGTTGGAGAATAGATCAGCCAGGAATGGGAACTCATCCGGACAGCTTCCAATCTCTATGACCTTAGTCACAATACTCACCTTCCCTGAGCCTCAATGTCCTCATCGATAAAATGAGGATAACAATATCTTCCTCACAGGGTTGTGGGGATTAACTAACAATGTACACACAGTCATTTGAATAGAATTTTGTTAAATATTTAACCAGCCCAAAACCAAACTAACAACAACAACAAAAAAAATCCCACATTCATTCAATTTATCCTTTTTCAAAAGACAGTATTTTCCTTCTTATGGGGTACACAGGCTATGATTACTATGCTGAAGATCACTGGACCTTCCTAGCCACTCCCCCACTGAGAGGCAGATTCATTGACTCTGGTGTAGCCCTGTGACTGATTAACCAGCAGAATACAGTGGAAGAGCATCTATGCCAGGGCTGGATCTGGAAGACAACTGGGAGCTTCCGCTTCCTCCTCCTTGGAAGGCTCCCTCTTGGGCACGCTTTCTCAGAATATGGCTGCCGAGCTGTGAGAAGCCGAGCCACATGCTGACACTCCTGCCGACAGCCCCAGCTGAGCTCCGCGCTGGCAGCTGACATCCATGCCAACTATGTCAGGGAGCCTTCTTGGACTTTCAGCCCATGTATCCCTGGCTGATGCAGCCCCAGCTGACATCATGTGGAGTAGAAGATCTGCCCAGCTGAGCCCAGTCAATCCAAAGAATAATGAGATAATAAATTGTGAGGCTGCTAAATTTGGGGATGGTTTGTTACACAGCAATAAACTGCAGAAGCAATCGTAAAGAATAAGAGGTTTTTAAAAATCTAATCAAACCCAATCCCAAAAGAACATAATTATTTAACACTCAAGAAACATCTACATGAGAGGTTGGGTTTTTTTTGCTTTTTAGTTGTTTTATTTTGTTTTCTGAGACAGGGTCTTGCTGTGTAGTTCAGGCCGGCCTTGAACTTGCAGAGATCTTCCTGCCTTAGCCTCTCGAGTCCTGGGATTACAAGCATGCATCATCACTGGCTAAGTTTTCAAGAGGTAGTTTGGAAGGTACGCAGTAATGATTGCTCATGACAGGTTTACCTATTTATTTTTGTGGTACTGGGGATTGAACATAGGGCCTTTGTACTGAGCTACATCCCCAGCCCCTTTTTATTTTTTATTTTGAGACAGTGTCTTGTTATTGCTAAATTGCTCAGGCTGGGCTCAAATTTGCCATCTTCCTGCCTCAGCCTCTGATGCTGGGGTTACATGCATGTGATGCTACACCTTGCTCTTAGGTTTAAAGCCATTCTTTATGAACTACATTTAAGATCACCTAGAGGGCCTACATACGGCACAACTTCACATCTGCTCCACTGTGATAAAAATGGATAACCCATTTGATTACTGACCTTATGTACCAGCTCTGGTTCTCAGTGATTTTTAGTTGTTTCTATCACCAATCTCAGGTTCAAAGTCCTGAAGTGATGTCTGTTTTATAAGGGGGTGTTTCACAATGATTTGTGTGCACTAGTTTCTCCCATTACATTGTGAGTTTAGAGGGACAGTGTCTGATTCACCTTGGTGTCCCCACAGATCATATCAAGGAGGCTGGCACATGGCAGATACTCAAGAGCCCTTTGCTGGATAGAACACAGTAAGATCTGATTGATCTGTGAGCAATAAAAATGTACTGTGCCACCGACAGTGTCTTTGGGCTAAGTGGATTGTGGCAACTTGGAAGGTGACAATACCCACTTGCAAATGTCAATCATCTGTATAAAATCTAGAGGTTTGGCAAAGGGATGCCCCTGAGTAAGGACCACAGAGCTACTCAAACTGTGATGAACAGGAAGGACTGCCATCTAGGTTATGAGCTGCAGACAGAGGAATCATGACTCTAAGAAAAAGTGATACAAACTTTAGGTATGACTAAGAAATACTGTTCACAATGAGCAAAGGCACATAAGCAACAGGTGTCATGCCAAAATCAGAGCAGTAAGTCTACCCAGGGACTTCTGTATATTTTCAAGAGAAAAGAATCTTAATTTAATGCTTTCTAATCCTTCCACAACTCCTGCCAGGTAGCCATTATTATTCCCATTTCATAAAGGAAGAAATTGATCCTGTGTCAAGTCAAGCTGTTTTCATTGTCTCAGACCACCAGGCAATGGTGGGGAGCAGAGGTGGAGAAATATGTGGGAGGGGAACGTATGTGCGAAGGAGTGGCAAGGAGAAGCAGTCAAACTCATACGGAGTGACAGCTTTTCAGTCTCTGCCCAGGAAAAGAAAATGGTTATACCTTCTTCTGGAGAGCACCTTCAACGCACGGGTGACAGGGTAACCTTTTCAAGAGCATTTGTAAGTTACACCTGCCACAAGGCCATGGGTTTCTGGAGACTTGCTGAGTAGCAGAGAGATGCCCAGTTCACCAGCATCCTCCAACTCTCCTTGCAAATCCAAACCTGTTCATCCTATCTCTAGTTCTTATTGTTTCCTCTGATAAGGAGGGCCCCAGTGAACAATTAAAGCTTTCAATAAATAATCTCCAAGCACATTCATTTGATTGACTGTTATTTGATACAGCAGTTAGTTTCAATGGGGCAGTTAATATTGATCACATAAAGTACTCCAGACAAACATGAAACAGTTCCAGAACTCCATGGATTATTACCCTTTATCTGCCAGTCATCTGGGTTACTTGTAATGGTCATGGAATTTAAAATCAATAATAACAATTAGTGTTCTGTACACCAAAACGGATAAATCATGTGAAATGGGCTTTCATATAAAAATCAAATGGGAAGGAGGCCTATAACACGGAGAAAGGCTTTCTGAATTTCCAGTGCACATTTGGCAAGGCACTTTCAGGAGCCTTCAAAACAGGCAGCTGAGAGAAAGGTGGTGTTCCGGAGATGTGGCCATTAAAGATGCATATGAAACCCCTGATGGTCTTAATCCAAACTGATGAAGCCTAAGACATAAAAGTGATCAAGGGCCGGTGAGATGGCTCAGCGGTGTAAGCGCCTGCCTGGCAAGCGCGAAGACCTGAGTTCGACTCCCGGATCTCACATATAAAAAAAGGGCCGGTGATATCGCTCAGCAGCACAGGCGCCTGCTGGCATGCGAGGTCCTGAGGTCGACCCCCGGTACCCACACACACACAAAAAAAAAAGTGATCAAAACAAGTGCTAATAAATGTAGTAAAATTAATGGAACTGGCAATTTCTCCTTCAGAGATACGTGCCTAGCTAACTCTTTCAGCTTTCAATTTGTAGGCATTAATAGTGATTTTTTTGGGGGGGATATTAGGAATCGAACTCCAGGACCTTGCGCTTGCCAGGCAGGCGCTTGTGCCGCTTATATCCCCAGCCCTTATTTATTTTTTTAATAGTAAAATGGCAACAACAGTATTTTAGCTCCAGAGTACCACTACTGTAACGTCTAGATAATTAAAATGCAAAGCAATGGAGAAATGTTTCATCATTAAACTGTAACCAGAGCACTTTGTGAAATCATCCATTCCAAAGACTTGTTTTTATCAATTATTTGTTATTTATCTGATGTAAATATAAGAAAGACTAATTCAAATGTATGCCTTTTTATACAGCTTCTTGTCATTAAAGTGAATGAAAGCATTCTGAAGACCATAATGAAATAATTATGTTTGCCTTTAAGAATTCTCTTCAATAACACATGGTAGTAGTGAGCTAAATTAAAACATCAGGAACTAAATTTTGCTGCCTCCATTTCCATTTTAGTTAATTATACCCCCAAGCTTTCCAATAGACCAGACCCTAAAAAATCTTTTGAAGCTGAAACCACCTTTAGACCATCGGCCTTTTAGTAATTATTGACTTTGATGACATAACAAAGGTACCCTAGCTGTTGAAAGCTTTAATATTTTTAAGAAGAGAGATTTATTATATGATGTCTTCATTTACTCTGGAAATTGAAGAAAAATTGGAGTAGGTGTAATCTAAATCTTTTTTTTCCCACTTAATTGATACATTTATCTTATTTGGTATCAACCTGGAGTATTCTTAATTCAGCTGGGGTTTTTTTCTGATTTGGTAAAACTTAATTGGCAAAACAGTAATTGAGCAATAACAATGAGCAAACATTTCACTAAGTCTGGGTCAAATTAGGAGATAGATGTTCAATAGATAGGTGTTCAATACTAATATTTAAGTGAGGCACTCTCTTTCAGACAACAGTGGATCAGGGAGAACCTGTGAGTTTTTAAAAATAGGACCATTTCATTTGAATTTCCCCTTCTTTAAGCTTCAAATTAGAGACAGTACTGAAGGAGAAAAAAAAAAAATCTGGGTTTAAGAGAAAAGGAAAATATAAAAACAGAAAAACTGCTGTGATTCCAGGGTTGGTGGCAAATGAAATGGCTTTAGCAATGTTGTCCTATGATGCAGACAGGGATGGGAACTTTGTACTTACAAAAGCAAATAGAAGTCCCAGGATTAACCCCGACAATGTGTATTCCCTCCCGTTTTGTTCCATGCGGAGAGTTGGCAAGGCTTGTGGGTGGATAATATTTGGTGATTGCTGGATGGAGTGCCTCATGAGACAATGGTGAGAAATTGTTAATGGCTGAGAAAAATACCTATTATATGACAATGTACAATTACAGTTATAATCTGAGAATTCATTTTTATTAAATCACCTCCTCCCAGGTTATTCTTTGCTTTGTTTAGAGAAATCTGCTCTTGAGTATCAGGGACACAATCACCCACCATCACCCTGTTAAAATTCTCTTTTTCCCTCTCCTGGGCTGGTTCACTTCATCAGCGGCTGTAGGAGGCTCCTGGAACCCTTGCACCCTGACTAAAGGAAATGCTTGACCAAGCTGGGTCACCCCACTGACGTCAGTTCCTATTACCCTCTCCTTATCTTGCAGGGGGCCAAGAGTCTTATCTTACTGAATGTCCCCCTTTCAGCTTCCCACCCTGCAAGGCCAGAGAAAAAGCCAGTCAGCAGTTCCACTGCCCGACTGAATTCCCAGCTAAGAAGTTCAGAAAGCCCAAGACAAATAAAAAGCCTGAAGATTTACCTGCTACTTCTCCTAGATAGAGAACTTTTGCAGCTGTATTTTTCACTCATTTTAAGTGGGATAGGATGGGAATCATACTTCCGAATGATAAAACAGCCAGGCATGGTGGCGCATGCCTGTAATTCCAGCACTGGGGAGGCTGAGGCAGGAGGATCACCACAAGTTGGAGGCCAGCCTGGGTTACATAGTGAATTCAAGGCCAGCCTGAACTGTGTAGCGAGACCCTATCTCAAAAAAAAAAAAAAATAAAATAAAATAAAAGGAAGCTAGGAATGAAAAGAGGAGTATTAAGGGGAACATATTGACTGATGAGGTGGTGTTATTAGATCTTACAGGTAGGGCAGGTTATCTCATCTCCTATTTAACAAGAGGTACTTAGGCAAAGCCACTTACAGACAGGATACCAATAAATCTGAAACTTGAGTTGACTCTGCCCTCCTTCCTCCATCACCTCCAACTCCAACTTTTAAAGAATCTGGCAAAGGGCTGGACAGATTTGTTAATAACAATCCAATTCCATTCCACTCCCCTCCCCCAATTTCCAACGCACACACATGTACACAGGTGCTAGAGAAGCACAGTTCGATCCAGTCCGCAGAGTTTGCCTTCTATTTAGAGAGCTACAGTTTGCTACAAAGAGAACTCGTGTTCAGAAGAATGAGGCAGAAACACAAGCAGATTTTCAGTCATAATGGAAAAATTAAGCAGGAATGCTCTAGTTATATTGACTATAGAATCCAAACAAAGACTTTCTGCACCACTCCTGGGTTCAAGGGGCAGCCCAGGAGATGTTGTAATAGTGAAATATTTCAGTGATTTATGTGGGAACTATGGCAGTGTATTTGAAAAGTGGGTTATTTTAGAAAATCAGAGATATACAATTGCCGTAACCACTCTGTAATTTGAAAGGCAAGATTTTACATTAATATCTTTGGAAAGGATTTTAGCCAAGATTTTTTTGATTAACCTTCATCAAAAACTCCCATTTCTAAAATAATCTATTTAATTGATAGTTAAGTGAATTTATATTAGGACATTTAAAATATAAAAATGTCATTTAGGCATGAATTTATTGGCACTTACACATAACTCAAACTCTATAGAAGATTTTTTTTAAGAGGTTCCAAAATGAACACTGAATTTAATGTTAAATAAAGTCTTGGGCAATTTATATTTTGTATCGTGGTTTTACATCTCCATCTCCTCTCAGATAGTAACTTTCAAATTAAAAATTTCCTAGCTCTTTTTCTGCAAATTTTTTGAAGGTATTATAAATTCCTACAGATAATTTATAATTTATCATTCATCGTGTATTTCCCTTCTGAGGTAGAGTTTAATGATGTTTGTGGAATGTGTAAAGGAGAAAACAGATCTCCTTTCTTTTTTAGCCATCTTGGGGCTTAACATACACTGAAGGTAAATTGTAAGTCTCTGATATCCAGGAGAACTTTAATTTTGTTTAAAAAAAAAAGTCCCTGACAGTACTGACTCATTATATATTGTCAGAACCAGGCTTCCAGAAATGAGAAGGAAACTTCTGACTGAGGCCAGCTAACCTAACAGAAACTGACATTTGGGCCATTTATTTATTAAGAAAAACAAGGTCAGATTCAATAGAAGGACCTAATACTCCAGCTGGTTAATCAAATTCTAACTCGAGCTGCTAAATCAATTCCATAGCTTAAGTTTAAGCACATAGATGCATACCTCTCCCACTGTTTTGTTTTTTGAAACCTGACCTTTTCTGGTGATAAAATTTAAACTCACGCATTTTTATATTCCTTAGTACGTTCTGGCAAATATACTGATTTATCCGGATGTTTTAATGTTTTTATTGCTTTTTAATAGTCAATATTATAATATTTCTTTTTTCTACAGGGAAGGAAAACTGTGTTAATATTCCGCTTGTTTTCAAAATGACCTTGGCCTGCACTCTTTTTGAGATTTAAGCAAAAGTCCCTTTTCTTCTCTCCTTTCTGATGGTATTAGTTACCACCGTCATGTGGTTCAGAAAGCAGAAAATTATGTCCTACTTTAGAAAAACAATTGGGTCTTTTCACCGAAATATTTATTCAAAACCCCATTCAATTCATATGGTGGCTGTCAGTCTTTATTTAGTCTTTCTTTTAGAGGGTGTATCTTTGATTTTGCCACTTTGACCCCAATTTATATCTCACTAAGAGAGGATTTAGATACTGTTTAATACTTAAAATTCGGGTCCTGAGCCACTGAGAAGGGGACTTTTCTTGTTCCTTAATCACACATTGCTACTGTTTGTTTTAAAAATAATTTCTTCTCATTCATGGGCAAAATCCTATTTCAAAAAGAAAATATTTTTTCCTTTTTCTTTTTGATGCGTTAAGTAAGGAGAAGACAGGGAAAAAGGCCAAGAAGTTGTCACACTTGTGATTTCATCAAAAGCAACTATATTTAGATCACAAAATATTAAGATTTAGCCTATGCCCACAGAGCAATTAATGTGGAAAACATCTGGAGCAACCTAAAACCAAAATAATCCAGGAGGTATCTGAATAGAAAGTTGGTGACTCAAGTGGTGATGGTAGTCTTCCAGTGGTAGGTTTCATTCCTATTATTTATACCACATTCCCTTAGTAGCCCTCTAATCCTGATTTCGAATATTTGTAACGAGCAATTCACAGACCCTACTACAACCGGCAGCTGGTTGGCATATCATTTTTCTGTCTTTAAAATTAAATAGAAAATAAAGGAAATATTCCAACACTTTTCAAAGCGAGCTTCTGGTGTGTTTGATACTCAAAGGTTTTACGCTATTTACTATACACACCCCATAAAAAACTAAGTAGGATTTTGACGCAGAAAACAGCTTTGGTTAGAATTTAGTACTATTTTTTCCCTCTTTGTCCACTGTTTCCTCTGCGTTAAGAGCACAAACAGATCTGCTTCTCGTCAAAATAGCCATTAAGTAAAATGGAAAAGGTTGTGGTTATGTTCTTAAACAAACGTACTCCTAATATGTTTTTATTTCAAAAGCCTTAATTTGGCTATTCCACTCAAGACACCACTGTCCCAGGCATTTGTCAGAATCTTTTTCAAAAAAGTTTTATTTATGCTTAACACCTTAATCGCTTGAACAACTAAACAGACTAGTCACAGAGTGGCTTACGAATAAAGCAACTCTACGGGGGCACAAACAATATTTACATTTTATTCATTTAACCTGAAGTTTGGGTGTGGGACTTAAACCCTTGTGAAACTGGCCACAATAAGCACTAATCGCCCTCCTTACAAAAATAAGACACTGGAATTTCTGAAATCCCTTTGTCAAATGTCTTTATTTACTTTGTCTAATGCAAGTTTCTTTGATTAGCTAAACTTTGCTGTTATCAACACTTCTTGCTTATCGGCTTGCCCTAGGCGAATGACACATTCACCACTCCTCTCCCCAGATAAAGCAAATCCCTTGTTTAACTTGTTCAAGAACAAACAAAGCTTTTCCCTCTACTCTTACAACTTAATAGGCATGTTTGGAGGCTTAATTACAAAAGGGGAATTTCTACATGTAAAAGTTCTCTTAAATTGAATAACTTTCCAAGATCTTGAGTATTCCACCTTCCTTCTGTTAAAAAATGTTTCATTATAACTTTTTCTAAGAAAATGTTTCAGAGTACCCCAGCACCCTGAGATTCCAGCTGAAATTGCTCATATTGTTTTAATTGCTACGGAGAGGACGGGTTTAAAAGAGCTTTTAGTACACTGGAGAATTATTTTGTAACACTCAGTTTGAGTTTTCCTCCAGAAAGAAAATGGGCAGCAAGCAAGAAAAGGCATTTAGGGAGCAGCTGAAGAGTAAGACACCTTCTGAAAACGATATTCTTTTTGCCCTGCTTATGGCTGCACGAAATGTTAACTCAGCCAGACTGTTGGCATCAAATGGTTATTGATTTTCCAGCTACAAACCTGTTGATTTCCTGGCCCAAGAAGCAAGTCTTTATTCTTAAGAAAAACTTTCAGAAGGGCAATTTAAATCCTGTCATTGTCCCCTCTCTCCTTTTTCTTCTCTCTCTTTAGATAAGCCACCATGTTATTAGGAAAACTCAATTTCTCCCAGTTAAACTTTGACCTCTTTGAAAACAAAGATTTAAAATGTCATTTTCAGGCTAATGCTCCAATGAATTGTCAAATAAAGTACTAAAAACATTTTGATAGATAGCTGAGCCATTTATCTAAATCACTGTCAGGGTGGCGAAGCATCCTGCAGGCTTCCCCTACAGCCACCTGAAGGTGGGATTTTTCTGGGACTCCTGGTCATTTCTCAAGGCTGCAGCCAAGCTACTGTTGACCAGATGCATGCCTCGGCACAGTGTCAGCATCAGATAACCAAACTGTCAATATTTTTTTTAAAAACTGGGCTACCTCACTTATATTTCCTTCCATTTAACTGAGGTCCAGGTTCCCGGCTGAATTGCAAGATATGGAAATAATGGATGGCTCAGCCCAAGGGGTGTTCATTGCCAGTAGTTTTCTAGCAAAACAGCAACTTCTTAGACCAACAAAGTGACTCGGAAAGGTGGCAGCAGGGTCAATGCTAAGAAATATTGCTTTCCTTAGCAAAGAAAACATTGGAGGCAGCAGCCTGAACTAGTGGTTTATGAACTTCGGGAGCAGTAGCTACCTTAAGTAGGCTAAATTCCTCGCAGGGAAGATGTCATATTTTAATTACTCTGGACTGTTGAAATACACAAGAGGGGGATATATACAACTAGCAGCTAATCCAAAGAACAGCAAAGTTAAATTTCCCTCTGCATACATCTTAGTAAAAACTGCACCATATGTCAAACCGCCCTACTTGAAGAATGTTTCAAAGTCCTGTGGTCACCCTCTCTATCCTCCTCCCTCTGTGCATATTTTAAAAATTATTTTCAAGAGACTATCAGAGTGCTAAGGAGAGAAGCATGGATGCAGGAGGGGTTACTTGGGTAGAAAACATCTAACAGGAAATTTTTAGCAGAGGGAATCAATATGCACACCAGCATATCACACCCCTTCAGCATTAAATCATTAAATCCTTTGTCTTGCTACCATTGCAGTTTATTTCCAATGTCTTTAGTGCATGCAAAAGAGACAATTTTTTTTTCTTGGTAGAAGAAGGGAAAAATAAACCTACATTGAGCAGTGTGCCGATGTTGCCATTCGCTTTGGGTCAATCCACTGAAGCATGCTTTGAGAGCTTTCTCCTGGAGCATGCAGGAAGACGGACTCGCAGTGTAGAAATCCAGGATTTGCCCGGGACTCACTGACAGAACATCCATACAGTCAAACATGATCTCCCCTGCACCGAATGTCTGCAAAAGTGCTTATCCTCTAGGTGTGGAGGCAAATGGCATAGAAAAGTCCACCCAACTCCATCAAACTCTGCCCCTTTTTTGGCACGTAGGCTGTTGGTCTTTTTCCCAGCCCCGAATCATGAATTATGACAGACAAGCCAGCTAAAAGCCTGTAATTGATCCAAATGATCATTTACCATTTTCCAGGCTTGCTCGGCCAATCCAGCCGGGGCGGGGGTTCCCAGAAAGATCCCAAGTTCTTCTTCCAAGGAAATGGTTGCAAAAAGCCTTCCAAATGCGCTCCGGATCCTACCCCGATGGTGCCCAGACAAGCCCTGCCCGGTTCGCTCGCGTCCTCGGCATCCCAGTCCTCAAACAGCTCTCGTGGGGGAATTCTGGTCCCCCCTTTGGCAAAGAATAGACCCTCCTGCCTCTGAACAGCTCACTTCCTACTACTTCTGTCACACAGAATGAAAGATTGAATTGCCTAATATATGCGAGTGAACTTTCGGTGAACCCTTCCCGGGCTGCTAACCTTCAAATGACCCAACTAGTCTGACATCACCAACTCCCAGGATTCTCACAGAGCTTAAAAACTCCCAGCAGCCCTGCAAAAGCAGACAGCCAGAGAGGCAGGCAGCGAGCACACAAGCCGGTGCTTTCTTTCCCATTTCTCACCTTAAGAACAATGCAAGAAGTGCTTTTAAAACGAGCAGGGGAGGAGCCAGGACGCTGCTCCCAGCTCGCCGCGTTGAGCGCCAACTTCTCTCCCTTTACGCCTTTTTATTTGCAGCGGCCGAGCTCAGAAAGGAGCGGTGCCCCCTTGCCCGCTGGCTCCCTCCCGCTGCCTCGCCCCCGGCCCACCCTTTAAATTCCTCTGAGCGCCTCTCTGTCTGTTAAATTCCTTGTAACTTATGTATTTTTCCACTCCTGAAAAAGCACAGGCAAGACCTAAACTGTAGAACAGAGAGAGGCTACCCCTCGGGGAAGCCTTGGGTTGAGAAACTTTCCATTCCAGCGCATAGTCTTTCTTTTCCCCTCCCTTCCCTTCCCTCTTTCTCCCTCTTGCAAGCCATGGCTGAAAGGACTGCATTTACTTGAGAGGAAAAATTCACTTTTTGGATTCATTTACTTTTAAGAACCTTACTCATATGCTGTATGCAGCATATGAGTAGTGAGGAATTCCTAGTTAGCTTTAACTCCGAACACATGACACATGTACAGCACATATTCTCTCTGTGCCATGTATTTTCATTTTCATTCTCTTTCTCTCTCTCTCTCTCTCTCTCTCTCTCTCTCTCTCAGGATTTTTAGATTTTTAACTCCAGGTCCACCACGCACAGACCAGTGATCTGTGATCTGGAACAGATATTTAATTTCCCAGGGCCTCAGTTTCCTCCTCTGTTAAATAGACATATAATATCACCCATCTCAGTGGGTTACTGAGAGCACAGAAATAATACTCGTAGGGTCCTCAGTAAATATACTGGAATAAGAGCTGGCTGTGCCTCATCCTCATATTCTTCCACTGCAGGAAGAGCCTACCAGGGCAACTGAGATCCACAGAAAACACAATATTCAGACCAAGGCTCGAACCCAGCTCCCCGGGATCCCAAGCCAGTGTGAAAACTACTTTGCTGTTTCCACAGCCATGCACCCCAAACAACGTGTGGGTGGCCTCTCATCACGCACATACAACACCACATAATTAAACACACATTTTGAAAACTGGTTCTGAGCATTTTATATGTCTACAAGCCGGATTTTGTCCATACCAGCCCTTGCCCAACTTAGGTTATTTATTAAAGTAATTTTTAGAAAAGAAAAAAAAATTAAATACCTTTCATACTGATTCAACCTAGAGGAAAGAGAAGCTTTCCAGCTAGGTTTAAAAACATGAAGTACAGAGGCAATATTTGCAAATAAACACTGGCAGACAGAGGGCTTTATGAGAGAGAGCCAGTCCATCTTGCAGCCATTTTGCACAGCTTACTTCAATGATACAGGTACTCAAAGAGGGGGAACTCTGGGGAAAAATGAACACACCCTCCTGCCTCCACTGCCTCTCTACAAAACCGAACAGCCAAGGAGGTGGGCAGGGAGAAGCGCCTCCTTCCTCCTCTCAGGGAAGAGCACCGCACAGGTCCTCCTCTTGCGGACAGTGCTGGAATGTGTGTTGGCATCCAGGCCTCTTAAAAGCCTGTCAAGGGGCATCCCACCCCACCCCACGGTGAAATGCTGCTCCGTCTAGCGGATGGTTGCTACGTGGCATTAGTGGTGTAACATGAAAACTATGCATCGCACACACTTATCAAATCAAAGATCCTTTTATGAAGGTACAGTAAAACAATTTTCAGCCCATGGAGCTCAGTTCTTGCCACTGAAAAGTTAAGGGTGATAAAAGGGTGAGATTTTGTTGAAACTATGTGTTTGCTTTTTTTCCCCTCTGCTTTTTTAGATGGCCATTATTTTATCACAACTTGGTTATGAGAAACCTTTAACTATGAAGAAAACATACATTTTAAGCAAAGGAGCCCAGAAGAATCTACCAAACAGCTAACACGTTGCCATTAAGACAGTTGTAAAGATACAGGAAGTACCATATAATGTTCCAATTTCTACTTGGTCCATAAGACTTATAGCTCCAAATGCTTATTTAAGTTCCTCAGACTTCCTTGGAAACTGGTCTCATTTATACCCAGTAATCAGATAGATGAAAAGTTGTTGATTGAGAGGACAGGAAGCAGTCATGTTTAAAGTGTAATACGAGGAACTTAGAAAAGAGAAACATGGCACCATTGACAGGTACATGTATTCAGGTATCTGCTGGGGGGGTGTTGTGTGTGCCATATTTTCTTGCTTGTCATCTTTCCCATGAGTAGGGATGCACTGGTCATAGGAGGCCAAGATGAGAATGGACATCCCCAAAATTCTGTTCATTGTCATTTCTTAAACTGGAGAATCAGCTTTATCCACTTCCAAATTCCTACCCCTTTATGGTATTATTGCTCAACAACAAAATACATACATCTATGTGCGTGGAAGTGGTGTTTGAAAGACTTGGTATTTCCTTTTTTGTACAAGATTTAAAATTTATAATAACCTAGAAGTTCTTTTAACTGTAGGGAAATGAACTTGAGCCTTGAAATGAATGATCACTATTTAAATCCTTGTGAATAGACTATTATGGGTTTCTTATAATGCAATGGTGCGCACTAGTCAATTCATCAATTCTCATCATGAATTAATTATGCTGATAGCAAAGATTAGAGCTATTATTTAATTCAAGTATTAATTCATAAAGCTGACTCACAATTTAGCCACATTTTTGTCAGTAAATCTAATTCTTCTAGTCCTTGAAAATGTGATTATTTTTCTTTTTTTTTTTTTTTTTTTTTTTTGTGGGTACCGGGGGGTCGACCTCAGGACCTCGCGCGCCTGCAGGCGCCCATGCCGCTGAGCGATATCACCGGCCCCTTTTTCGTATGTGGGATCCGGGAGTCGAACTCGGGCCCTCGCGCTTGCCAGGCAGGCGCTTATGCCGCTGAGCCATCTCACCGGCCCTGATTATTTTTCTAAATTCTTCATGTTATATAAAATTAAGAAAAGATATACAAATAAGCCATAATTCTTTAAAAATATATCTATGTGCTATGCAGATTAATAAGACAAAAAGTAAAAAATTAATTTGTTCATAATGCAGTTTAAGTTATTGATAACCATTTTAAACATTAGTCAAACAGTTGGAAGAAACTTTCCCAAATACCCTCTTAGTTTGGCAAAAGATAATATTCTTATATGTGTCATCTCCTGTCTTTCTTTTTTTTTTTTTTTTTTGTGGGTACTGGGGGTTGACCTCAGGACCTTGCATGCCAGCAGGCACCCGTGTCGCTGAGCGATATCACCGGCCCTTTTTTCGTATGTGGGTTCTGGGAGTCAAACTCGGGCCCTCGCGCTTGCCAGGCAGGCGCTTACGCTGCTGAGCCGTCTCACCGGCCCCTGTCTTTGTTCTTGATCAACAATCTAATAAAAGCACCCCCAACAATCAAGCAAAAAGCAAAAACCAAAAAGTAGAAGTTTCAGAGCAAAATCCATTTTGTTTCAGAGTAACTGTATATTTGTCAGTGTGACACAGCACATTTGAAACCCATAATCATAAAACAAAAATTTATAGCCAAGGTTCAGGGTCTACATCTGTTTCTCTGGTTTTTGTACAGCAATTACCCACTGGACAATCCAGAAGGAAACACCATGAATCATGCTCTGCAAACATGTTTGAACTCGAGAGTTTCCTGAAGAAAGAGCAGGCATCTCCGTGCACCAGTATTGCAGCCATCCATGTTAAAAATTGGTCAAATACCTTGTGATGTCTAAATAAAAAGATTCTTACAGGTACAAACACATCCACCAGGCCATGAGGTATGCAAAATGCAGGCAGACACAGGAGTGCGGTGGAGGAAAGTGGACACTGATTGTTCGAAAAAGATACGCCTACCTCTTCTGTGGTTTGCTTTTGATATATTTCATTTTTAATTTTTTTCCCTATTAACCCCACATAAAACCCTCTTGCCACAGTTCTGTTAGAAGAATACATGGTTAGTACTGAGTGATACGTACACTTCTGTGGGAGGACGAGCCCTGGATGTTACCAGCACAGGGGCAGAAGTGAGGCTACTCCAGGGCTTCTGTCCTCCCAGCCCAGCTTCTTTTGTATTGTTACTGGGAGAAGTTCTAACACCAATAAACACATGGAAAATTTGTTTCTGGCTCCTCACTCTGAACACCTGCCAACATAACAAGGCTGCATGTAAATAAATGGGCATGGGTGTGTTTAATAAAACTTTACAAAAACTGGCGGTGGACTAGGCTTGGCCCATAGGCTATAGTTTGTCCATGTATGTTCTAAACCAACATTTCACAGTTTCATTTAATTATGCATTACCTTGTCTCTGGCCTTATACAACCTAGATATATAAACTTGGGTGTTGTTAACACTTTTAATTATCCTTTTTTTCTTTTGCCGTTAAAAGCTTTACCCAGGTTCAACTTGTAGATCACATATGAAATCATATAGCTCACAGATGTTTTATTTATTCATCCAGAATGTGTTAGGTTAGGTTACATCAGAATCATCTTTCTTTCTTTCTTGTTTTGCTTGTTTGTTTTTGTTCTTGGAGATAGAGTCTCACTATGCAGTCCAACCAACCTTGAAATTGTGATCCTCCTGTCTCAGCCTTCTTTTTTTTTTTTTTTTTTTTGTTTGTTTGTTTGTGGGTACCGGGGGTCGACCTCAGGACCTTGTGTGCCAGCAGGCGCCCATGCCGCTGAGCAATATCACCGGCCCTTTTTCGTATGTGGGTTCTGGGAGTCGAACTCGGGCCCTCGCGCTTGCCAGGCAGGCGCTTACACCGCTGAGCCATCTCACCGGCCCGTCTCAGCCTTCTGAGTGCTGGGATTACAGGTGTGCAGCATAACACCTGTATTTTTCTTTCTTTCTCAATTCAATTTCCCACTTCCCTACTTGGCTCTGTTTACTTCTTTCCTTAAAAAGGGGTATAGACTGCATCTCTGCCTTCAGAATGTGCACAGGTGCCACATTCTTTGTTCTTTCCACACCAAACCATGTTTTAAAGTCCAGTATTTCCATCATCAGCCCCCTTCCCTCATACATGATGACAGAATTGGGGAGATGGAAAAACGCAACGATCACTCCTGAGAATAAATGTCAATGGTGCCACTGTGCTACAACTTGCTCATAACTTCCCTCTGTTATTCTTTTTTTTTTTTTTTTTTTTTTTTTTTGGTCTCATCTCAATACATTTTCCAATGAGCTAAGATTAGATGTGCCACCTAGTTGGCAGAGTGCTTAGAAATGCTTAGAATCTTTTCAAGGACAGAAGTACAAAAGATTCTAAGAATACGTTGCAATTATCTCATGTTAATATTAATAAAGAATATTGTCTATAACTGCAATGCTTCCTTAATTCCTAGTTCAGCACTTCATTTTTTGAGATCGTATGTATGAACAGGGGCTATGAGTTGGCTCTTAAACTGTGCTGTTCATATTAATTAAAATCAAACAATTAAAAACTCACTTCCTCAGTCATACTAGCCTCATTTCAAATGCTCAAAATTTCACGTGGCCAGTGGGTGTGAAGTTCCTAGGACAGTGTGAACACAGGATATTTCCATCACAGCAGGAAGTTCTGTCGGACTGCGGTGCTCTAGAAGGTCAGCTTCATCACTAGAGAGGCAGTGTCACATGGTGGGTGGGACCACAGAGCTTGGACTCAAGTGGACACGTCTAATCCCCAGCTTCATACTCAGTACCTGTCTTACCCAGGCAAGTTACTTAACCTCAATGCACCTTCTCTCACTCATAAAATGGAAATATTAAAGGTACCTAATTAAAGGGTTGTGGTAAAGACTAAATAAAGTAATACAAGTAAAAAGCACTTAGAACATTGTGTGAGATACAATAGTTTAAAAATGTTAGCATGAAGTCTTCAAGGGAAAAATGAAGTAAGGAACACATCCCTCAGTGCTGCCCCAATACCATAGCTACCAGGTCCAGGGGATATTGTCAGAGCAGTATCTTCAACCAGGAGGAACACTTGGGGTTGCAGGGTCCAGGTGTATGCAATTAGAGCAAGTTTCCCAAGTGAGTTTCTATACATGCCTGGTTAAGGACCACTGCGCCAAAGCAGCTGTTTTGTATATATAGTCCCTGACTTAACAATGGTTTTACTAACAGTTTTTGAACTTCAAAGTGGAGCTAAAGCTGCAAGCATTCAGTAGAAACTATACTGGAATTCAGAATTTTGATCTTCTCCTGGACTAGCAGTATATGGTAAGATACTCTCCCCACACAGGGCAGCTGCAGCAAGCCACAGCTCCTACTCAGCCATGTGATTAGGAGGGTAACTCCTGATACAAGTGTACTGTATTGCTTGGCTTGCTGTTTTGTTAGGTTAATCTTGTTAAATGTATTTTTTACAATATTTTCAACTGACGATGGGCTCATGAGAACACAACCTCATCACAAGTTGAGGAGCATCTTTACTATATATAAAAAAAGATGGCTTTATTGTTATTGTTTTACAGTGCAGACACCTAGTCAGAATTGCAATGAAATATTTGACAAGCTGCATCCTGCTACTCCTATTGGAGGCAGGAAACAGATCACATGACTTGCTGTTATCTGCTGAAATTGTATTTAGCCTCAGGAACTCAAAGTCAATTATAGTTAATTAAATGGCAATGATATTGCATAGGATGGAAGACTTACACTATTTCTCTCTTATCTTTCCATCCAACCATTCATCCTTCCATACATCCAAGCCACCTAGGTACTCATTAATCTATCCATCTCACCCACCTACCCATTCATCCACTTACCTATCTACCAAGCCATCTATCTTTCTAACTATCCATCTACTTACTTGTCCTTCTGTCTGTCCATCCATCCTCTGAGCCATTACTTACCCATGATCTAATCACCAAAAGTGATGAACCAGAGTATGGCTTTTTGAAAGGTCATTTATAGGCTCAGGAGAGGGACAACAGCAAAGCTTCTCAGACTATGCATGTATCTTCCTCTACAATCCTTAAAAAGATTTCTGAAAGATAGGCTGCTAGAAGAAATAAGGTCAAAGGCACTGGCAGTTTTAGTTAAATGGGATTGATAAATCAGTTTGAGACCAGAGAGCCCCTAAGATCTAACACTGATCCTTAACAACATCCCAGGATTTGAAATGCTAATGAAGCCAATTCTATTAGCAACACAAAAGTTTCTAACTCTGAGGGAAAGCTAAAGGCCCAGAGGAATTTTCTTCAGATTTTACTGGGAAAGGGAATGTAAAAAAGTACAAAATACATCAGAGGGACAGTGGAAAACGGAATAGAGTTTAAATTCATCCCGATCTCTGACAAAGAAAAAGGCAAACAAAAAGCCCAATGTGATTGAATGGGAATTGTCAGAAAAATAAGCCAGACAGAAATCCCTGTGAAATTTCTGTTGAGGAAACAATGATGTGTATATTAGCATGTCACAAGCCATGTGAATACAATAAGAGGTTTTCTTTTGTTTTGTTTTTTTTTAATGAGAAAATAGGGTCATTCAAACTGCAGGGTTTAAAGTCATCTTCTCAACATGCACTTCAACCAAGGGCTTTGAAAATTTCTCTTTGAGAAGATGATGTGGAAGCTTCCAAAATTAGTTTTTAGTATTTTGCTATTGTTTGCTTGTTTTTCAGTTAATGATGTTTCAAAAAAGATTAGTAGAGCTATTTCAGAAGGCAACAGTTCCAAAATTTAAGGTTAACAGACACACACACACACACACACACACACACACACACACGTATATATGACAAGGCAAGAAAGAGAAAGAATAGGCAGAAATAGGATCCTCTTTTTCCCTGTTTATGCACAATGTGCAGTGAAAACGTAAGGTCCATTCTAAGGATGCCCCAGCGTGGCAGTTTTAGGCCTTCATACCCAGGGCTACTTGATGAAAATTTCTAGGGTTAAAGTCTGGTAATTTTCATTTTAATCAAGGCCCCAGACATTTACACTGTGTAGTACCGTGTCTGACACTTTGGTCTGATGGAGCATTCTACGTAGTGAACACCAGGCCACACAAGAGCCGTTGGAGCAGTGGTGGCAAACCTATGGCACTTGTGCTGCAGTGGGCTTTTTGGATCATTGAAAGCTCTAAAAGGTTCACCATCACAGCTTTAGCGTGTTAGGTGGGAAAAGGACTCTCTCTCCTTTGATCAGAAGTTTAGTTAGACTTCTCCAAGTCTTCTGTCTGACTAGGCCTGACCTTGAGCTTCCCTCTCTGTCTTTGCAGAATCCAGTTTGAGCATTCTATTTTTCTAGTATGGTACTGGAGATTGAACCAGAGCTTCATGCATGCTAGGAAAGCACTCTGCCACTCAGCTATACCCCCAGTGCCAGTTTGATGTTTCCGAGGCAGTTTAAGGAAAAATCACTCACCCTTGGTATTGATAGTATAGGGCACATTACCCCAAAATATGGCATCCTGGCATTTGAGAGCTGATGCTATAAGGACATAGAAGAGAATATGAAGAAACAGGAGTTGCTAAGTTCCTCCAGTTGATAACAATCAAGTGGATGCCTTCGTTTATTTATATCTCTCTATAACCACCCATATCTCCACCAAACCCAGCACAAAAACACACAAGTTTACCTGTCTCATTTTGTCTTCATTTTTCAAGACCTCCATATTATGTAAAGCTTATACAAAATAAATTTGTGTCCTCTTCTCTTGTTATAAAAGCCTCAGCCATACATGACTCTGCTTAGACATACATATAGATGTGGATAGCAGCCCAGGGAAAAGCAAAGCCACAAGATAGAATGAACCTGGGTCCTGGAATGTCCTTGTGGAGCACAGATTCCCTCCCAGCCTGGTCCTTTCATCTCTAGGCCATTACAGGAGAGAGAAGTGAACTTTTATCCTATTTGTGCTAACAGGTTTTGGGATCTCTTTTTAAATCAAGTTTAGTTCATATACTCTCTTGATTTGTTTGAAATTTGAAAAAGAAAAATTTGTTGGTATTTTATGATATTTCTCATGCAATTGCCCAAATTCTTTGAGTTCCCCCTTTTGTGAAAGACCTACTCCTTTTCCCCACGTGGGCTAGGTTATTCTCTCTGTTCTTGCAAAACTGGTCAATGTCGGGAACACAAAGGAGCTCCACTCCCATCACGCACCAGACTCAGACACACGTGGCAGAGGTTTTCCTCTGTTTTTCTGTGTGTTTAAAAGAGAATGCAGTAAAGCTCTGGAGAAACTCTCATTCCTGATTCTGAACGTTACTAATGGCTTCTGCAGAAAGGCTCAGTTCTAAGGCTGAGGTTGGTCCTAGCTGTCTGGGCTGCGTTTGGGCAGGAGGCCGCCCCCACAGCTCATCATCAAATGTTCCCATATTTGATTTGTGGCACCTAAAGGGTTAAGGACAGGCTAATCTAACAACACTGAGTTGGGAAGCCAGAGTCTAACTTCCTACTAACAACTTCCAAGAACATCTCTGGTCTCACCATGAAGTGGTTGTTGTGACTTACAGTACCCAATATATTGCCAAGGTGCCCCACATACATCTACTGCAGAATTATCAATGTGTCCCGCGACAGCTCTTGACAAGGCTGCCAAACACCATATTCTAGATCAGTAGTTGGCAGACTCCAAAGACCAAATTCGGCCTATTACCTGTTATTATAAAATGAAATTTTATTGGAGCTCAGATAACAATTTTATTTTTATTTGGTTGCTTGTGCATGACAGTGTCGAATGATTGCAGCAGAAACTGTATGGGTCACAAAGCTAAAAATATTTAAAGTCTGTACCTTTAGTGAAAAACAATGTTGACTATAGTCTATCAACAATCTTGAAACTGGGTAATATCCTAATATACAGGGTTTTTTCAAGGTCTAAAGTTCTCAGTTCAAATATCCTTCCTTCCTCCCTCCCCTCTCTCCTCCTGCTATCTACCTATCTTTCTATTTTTGTAGTCCTAAGGATTGAACACAGAACCTTTGCACTGGCCTATATCCCAAGCCCTTTTCCTTTTTGCTTTGAGACAGGGTCTTACTAAGTTGCCCAGTCTGGGCTCAAACTTGTGATTCTCCTGCCTCAGCCTCCCAAAGTGCTAGAATTTCAGGTGTGTGCCACCACACCAGGCTTGTAGCTATTTCTTAAACATGCCAAATACATTTATTTCTTTAATGTTTTTGCATTCATTTTTGCTCTGCCTGACATACTTTTTGGTCAGATATCAACTGACTCATTTCATCACTTTCTTTAGTTCCTTTTTATTTATTTATTTATTTATTTATTTTTTAAATTTTTTAATCTTTTTGTCTTTTTTTTTTTTTTTTGTGGGTACCGGGGGTCGACCTCAGGACCTCGCGCGCCAGCAGGCGCCCGTGCCGCTGAGAGATATCACCGGCCTTTTTTTCGTATGTGGGTTGCGGGAGTCACACTCGGGCCCTCGCGCTTGCCAGGCAGGCACGTACACCGCTGAGCCATCTCACCGGCCCAATTTTTTTGTCTTTTTGAAACAGGGTCTCACTATGCAGTTCAGGCTGGCCTTGAGCTCACTTTGTAGCCCAGGCTGGTCTCAAACTTGTAAGGATCCTCCTGCCTCAGCCTCCCAAGTGCTGGGATTACAGGCGTGCACCACCATGCCCGGCTCTTCAGTTCTTTTTTAAAATATTGACTTTAGTGAGATAGTAATGACCCTAATTAAAATAAGAAAAGAAGTTTCATTTATCACTGTATATTCCTTGGCTCTGCATTTTATTTATGGCCCTAACCTGGCATATATTTACGCTTTGCTGTATATGTTTAACAAGTACAGCAAACTAATCCTAATCCCATACTACAACGACCTGTACACTACTACTACTATCCTGTATACTACTGCACGAGAACAGTATAGAACACATAATAATCTCTTCAAAAATACTTGGTAAATGAGTGAACGAATGACTGACTGACTGAATGAATGAATGAATGAACCAGTAGTCCTTCTTGGAAGACACTGCTTAGTACAGCCATAAGTAATTTGATTGAAATTTAAAATTGGCAGAAACTATGTGGCACCGTTTAAAAGCAACTTCTGTACTGTAGATAAAATTTAGCACTGCTGTAATTATCAGGAGACATGAATAAAAATAAAATCTACAGCATAAGCTTTGTGCTTTGTACTCATGGAAGTTCAACCTACACTCAGACCAGGAAAAAGGATAGGATTTTCAAAAAAACAAGCTGGGACAATGAGAGCTCCACTGCAAGCAATAAAACAATGACGACAAAATCAATTAATTGCTAGCATATACAAAAATTAACTAAAATAGATCATAAAACTAAAACAAACAGAACTAAAAACTTTAATAAAATGGGAAAGAATCTTGTGGCCTAGGGTTGCACAAAGATTTCTTAGATAATATGCTAAAACATAACACATAAAGAGCTAAACCAAGAATTTGGACATTATCACATTTAAAAATCTTCTATTATTTGAAAGACTCTACTAAAATAATGAAAAGAAAGATCAAAGACTAGCATAACCATTGTGCAAAGCTTGCACCCAATTATGAATTTTTATCCAGAATAAAGAATTTCAAAATTCTATAATAATGAAATAATCACTTTTCTCCTCACCCCCAATGGATAATTTGAACAGAAATGTCACAAAAGACAATAAAGTCATGAAAAGAAGCTCAACATATTAATCATTAGAGAAATGCAAATAAAAACCACAGTGAGACACAACTATATACCTACCAGAATTGCTAAAATTAAAAAGACTGTCATACAAGAATTGCTGTGGATGTGGAGAAACTAGAACTCTCATACATTGCTAGTAGAAGTACAAAATCATACAACTACTGTCAAAAGTGTTTGGTAATTTCTTAAAAATTTAAGCATATAATTACCAAATAATATGGCCATTCTACTCCTGTGTATTTACTCAAAATATTAAAGCCTATTCTACAACATAAATATTCATAGCAACCACTTATAGTAGCTCTAAACTCAAGATAACCCAGCTGTCCATTGACAGGTGTACTGATGAACTGCAGTATATCCCTACTACGGAAAACTTCTTGGCAATAAAAGGGAATGACTGTTGATATATGCTGCAACGTACATAAATCTCACAATGATTATGCAGGGGATACAAGATGGATATATAATAGTGTACACTTATATAAGGGAATTCTAGGAAATGCAACTTAACATACGGTAGTAGAAAGCAAATCAGTGGTTGCCTGGGGACAAAGTTTGGGGAAAAGTTAGGGGCCAGAAGATGAAATTACAAAAGCACAGGCAGAAACTTCTGGGGGCTGGTGGTTGATATGTTTACATCTTGATTGTGGTGATGGTTTCACAGGCATATATATATATATATATATATATATATCGCAAAAAATGTATACACCAGGAAAGAAAAACTTATATAATATTTTAATACTAAACTTATTGAGACATCATGAGACTAATAAGTTATCTTTGGTATCTATAATTACAAAAGGTGCTCAAAGCGGTGGCCATCAGCTTCCAAACATTTATTAGTATGGCAAAGTCCCAAACTGTGCATACATTTTTTTTTGGCAGACTCTGTATATAAAACCTACAGATTTTACACTTTAACAATGTACACATTATACTATGTCAATTATACGTCAATAAAGCTTTGTAGAAAATAGTATTTAATATAACATTTTTAGGTTTTTTTTTGTGTGTGTGTGGGTACCGGGGGTCGAACTTAGCCACCTCACACACCAGCAGGTACCCGTGCCACTGAGAAATATCACTGGCCCTTTTTTCATATGTGGGTACTGGGAGTCGAACTCAGGACCTCGTGCTTGCCAGGCAGGCACTTATGCCGCTGAGCCATCTCACCAGCCTTTTAATACAATATTTTAAAACCAATATGCTACAGATACTAATCCTTAATAATAAATGATAGCCATGCCAAATACCTAGCAGCCTTCATTAGTCAGTTGAGAAACCAGTTTTAAGTATGTAATACAATAATAACAACAAGGCTAAAATGAAAATAAAAAAGCAAGATACCAAGAGTTGATAAGCATGTGGAAAAAAAATACAAATAAATATCTGAGTAATTCAATGCAGGCAAAAGAAGGAAATGAAAGGCAGGGGACAAAAGAAAAATAAAACATTTATTTTCCTTTAGGTAATTGCTCTATTATCAATTCCTCGCCAAGAAGTACCTTGATTGCAAAGTATTACTAGAAGCCAAAGCCATTAGATAATTTGCAGAGTCACTTTCAGGAAGCCTCCAGTTCTGAAATGCCCCCTCATGACCACTTCTCACACAATTCCTGGATGAAAGAAAACTTTCAAAAGTAGAATGGGCGATTCCACTTTCAGTTTCCCCTTTGTCAGCAGCTTCCACTCTCTTCCCATCCAATCTCCTATCTCCTACATACCCTGTAATCCTGCCCCTCTTTTCTGGATTTCCTATTGTCTTCCAAAGTGATCCTACATCTCTTAGGCTGGCTGAGAATTTGGGTAGCTTGGGATCTTCCCTCTGGATATCCAGGGGTCACCATTCTTTCTGCCAGTAAATTCTCCTTTTTTATATCAACTCACCATAAAAGGGATATGAGGCCACAATCCTAAAGCACAGTTTTATTGTCATTTATTTAGAGTACTGGCTCCCAAGCAGGGCAGCACTATTCCCTGGGAGGTTGAGAAACTTTGGGAGATATTTTGCGTTGCCTCTTTGGGGGCATTATTGGAATTGAGTAGATAATGCCAGAGATGTTAGCTTGTACCCAATGAAGAACAATCCATGTTTCAGGTACCTTTAGAAAATAAGTAGTTCATCCAAACAAATTATCTGAATCTAATTCCTTCTTATACACCTACACAAATTACTTTTTGCATGAATTTAACATGCAATGGATTTTCCAAGGTTTATTATTTTTTAATTTTAAACAGAAAAAAGTAAGAAATAACAATAAAACAGAGTTTCAAAACAGGCTAGTAGGAGAGTAACATTAATCAACACATTGCATATTGTTATATTTATAGTTGTTCAGAGTACAAGATAGGCATGAAACATTATCCAGAAAATTATTAGCACAAAACTTTCCCCTCAGTGAAGCAAAGGAAACCAGCTGTACAACTATCTTAAATGGCTTGTGTTTACATATATTTTTTCTTCTTCCTTTCCTTCCTTTCCGCTTTCTCCCATTACAGTTTTTCTTTTCTTTTGAACAGTTCTTCCCTATTCATAATATCTATTGTATATTTTGGATCTTGTTTATTCTTTCAGATTCTCACACTAGTGATACAATACAATATTTACACATGCAGGTCTGGTTTATTTCACTTACGAGTATGGTCCTGAGTTGCATCCATTTACCTATAAAAGTCTCAAGTTTACTTTTTTAATGGCTGAGTAGTATTCCATTATATTAAAAAACCACATCATTTTTATCCATTCCTTGGTTGATGGGTATTTGGGTTGTTTCCAAGATTTAGCTAATACAAATTGCGCTGCTATAAACATGGGTGCACATATATCGCTGTGGTATGTTTTTAATTCTTCTGGGAAGATACCCAGAAGGGGAATAGCTGGGTCAAATGGGACCTGTAATCCTAGTTTTTTGAGGAATCTCCACACTGATTTCCACAGTGGTTGCACCAGTTTACACTCCCACCAACAGTGGAGAAGGGTTCCTTTTTCCACACAGCCCCACCAGCATTTGTTATCGGTTGTTTTCTTGATGATAGCCATTCTTTCTGGAGATGGAATCTCAGTGTTGTTTTAATTTACATAACTTGAATGACCAATTATGTTGAACATTTTTTCATATATTTATTTGCCACCTGTATTTCTTCATATGAGATGTGTGTAATTCACCTCAGATGCCCATTTTTGGCTTGGGTCTTTGAATTTTGGGGGTCTGATTTTTTTCAATTCTTTATATGTTCTAGATATAACTCCTTTGTCGATGGACAACTGGCTATAATATTTTTCCACTCTGGTGTTGTCTTTTCACTTTGTTGGTGTTTCCTTTGTTGTGCAAAAGCTTTTTAATAAGGTGAGATCCCATTTATTGATTCTTTGTTGTATTTCCTGTGCAGTCTGGGTTTTGTTCATGAACTCTCTGCCTACACCTATATCCTCAAGATTTCTACCTATTTTCTCTTCCAGTAGATTGAGTGTTTCTGTTTTAATAGTTAGATCTTTGATCCATTTTGACTTTAGTTCAGTAAATGGTGATAGACATGGGTCTAGTTTTAGTTTACAGCATGTAGAGAGCCAGTTTTTCCAGCACCATTTCTGAAAAAGACTGTCTTTCTTCCAGTGAACATGTTTGGCTCCTTTGTCAAAGAAAAGGTGGTTTAGTGTGTTTATAGTTGCGTCTTCATCTTCTGTTCCACTGATCCTCATGTCTTTTTTTTTTTTTTTTGCCAGTACCATGCTGTTTTTATCACAGTAGCTCTGTAGTATAATTTCAAATCAGGAATTGTGATGCCTCCTGCCTTGCATTTGTTGCCTAGAATTGCTTTTGCTCTTCTAGGTCTCTTCCGGTTCCAAATGAATTTAGGATTGTTTTCTCTAGTTCTATGAGGTATGCTAATGATATTTTGATTGGGATTGCATTAAATCTGTATAACAATTTTGGGAATATGGCCATGTTCACTATGTTGGTTCTTCCTATCCACGAGCAAGGGATATCATTCCATTTTCTGATATCTTCTTCAATCTCCTTTTTCAGAGTACATTTCAATGTATAGATCTTTTCCTTCTTTTGTTAGATTGATTCCTAAGTATTTCATTTTTTTGGATTCTATTGTAAAGGGTGTGGTTTTTCTAATTTCTCTGTGAGTTTGTTGCTTGTGTACAGGAATGCTATTGATTTCTGTGTGTTGATTTTTTTTTTTTTTTTTTTTTTTTTTTTTTTGTGGGTACCGGGGGGCGACCTCAGGACCTCGCGCACCAACAGGCACCCGTGCCGCTGAGCGATATCACCGGCCCCTTTTTCGTATGTGGGTTCCGGGAGTCGAACTCGGGCCCTCGCGCTTGCAAGGCAGGCGCTTAAGCCACTGAGCCGTCTCACCGGCCCCCCTGTGTGTTGATTTTGTATCCAGCTGCACTACTGAATTTGGTTATTAAACCTATAAGTCTTTTGGTGGAGCTTTTGCAGTCTTCTATGTAGAGTATCATGTCATCTGCAAATAATGCTAATTTAACTTCTTCCTTTCCTATCCATATTCCTTTTATTTCTCTCTCTTGTCTAATTGCTCTGGCTAATGTTTCCTGAACTATACTGAATAGGAGAGGTGATAGTGGACATCCTTATATTGTTCCTGATTTTAGAATGAAAGCTTTCAGTTTTTGACCATTTAGCATGATGTTAGCTGTTGGTTTGTCATAGATGGCTTTTATCAGATTAAGATAAAGACTCTATTCCAATTTTCTGTAGGGTTTTTATGATGAATGGGTGTTGGACTTTGTCAAATGCTTTTTGTGCATCTATAGAGATGATCATGTGATTTTTGTCTTTGATTCTGTTAATATGGTGTATTACATTTATTGATTTATGTATGTTGAACCATCCTTGCATCCCTGGTATGAATCCCACTTGGTCATGGTGTATAATCTTCTTGATGATTTGCTGCATTCTGTTTGCCAGTATCTTATGGAGGATTTTTATATCTATGTTCATTAGGGAGTTTGGCCTGTAGTTTTCTTTTTTGGTTGAGTTCTTCTCTGGTTTTGGAATCAGGGTAATACTTACCTCCAGAAATGATTTTGGAAGTATTGCTTCCCTTTCAATTTCCTTACAGAGTTTCAGCATTACTGGCATTAATTCTTCTCTAAATTTCTTGTAGAATTCAACCATGAATGTGTCAGGGCCTGGGCTTTTCTTTGTCGGTAAATTTTTAATTACATTTTCAATCTCTTTGGCTGATATTGGGTTATTTAGAATGTGTCTATCTTGATTTAGTTTTGGCAGTTGAATTGTGTCTAGGAATATGTCCATTTCTTCTATGTTTTCCATCTTATTAGAATATAGGTTCTTGTAGGTATTGATGAGCTTCTGAATTTCTGTAGGATCTGTTGTGACTTCTCCCTTTTCATCCCTAATTGCTTGAATTTGTGTTGTTTCCTCTTTTTGATGAGGTTGGCTAATGGTTTATCAATTTTATTAATTCTTTCATAGAATCAACTTCTTGATTCATTGATTCTTTGTAATTTTTTTTTTTTAGTTTCAATTGCATTAATTTCTGCTTTTATCTTTATAATTTCCTCCCTCGTATGAGCTTTGGGTTTGATTTGCTCTTCTTTTCCTAGAAGTTTGACGTTCAACATTAGGTTGTTTATTTGAGCTTGTTCTGCTTTCCTGATGTGAAAGTTTATCACTATAAATTTCCCTCTTAGGACTGCTTTCATTGAGTCCCATAAGTTTTGGTATGCTATATCAGCATTATCATTTAATTGCATATACTGTGTAATTTTGTGTTTAATTTCCTCTGTGACTCATTGGTTCAGAAGTGTGTTAATTTCCATGTGTTTCTTTTTTTTTTTTTTTGTGGGTACCGGGGGGGTCGACCTCAGGACCTCGCGCGCCAGCAGGCGCCCATGCCGCTGAGCAATATCACCAGCCCCTTTTTCGTATGTCGGTTCCGGGAGTCAAACTCGGGCCCTCGCGCTTGCCAGGCACTCGCTTAAGCTGCTGAGCCATCTCAACGGCCCTCCATGTGTTTCTGTAGTTTATGTGATTTCTTTTGTTGTTGATTTCCAGTTTCATTGAGCTATGGTCAGTGTGCAAGGAAAAATTTCAATTCCTCTACATTTACTTAAACATGTTTTGTTGGCTAGTATGTGGTCTATTTTGGAGAATGTGCCATGTGCAGCTGAGAAGAATGTGTATTCTGATGTTTTGGGGTGGAACACTCTGTAGACATCTGCCAAGCACATTTGTTCACAGGCTTGGTTTAATTCTGATACTTCTTTGATTTTTTGTCTGGTTGTCTATTTGTGAGAATGGGGTATTAAGGTCCCCCACCATGATTGTGTTAGTGCTTATTTGGTTATTCATGTCTGTTAATACCTTTTATGTAGCTGGGTGCACTGGTGTTTGGTACATATATATTTTGATTGTTATCTCTTCTTAGAGTTTTCCCTGAACAAGTATGTAGTGACCTTCCTTGTCTCTTTTGATCAATTTTGGCTTAAAGTTTATATTGTCTGCAAATAGAATAGCTACCCTGCTTTTTTCTGGATTCCTGTGGCATGGACAATTGTTTTCCATCCTTTGACTTTTATTCTATGAATTTCTTTTTGGGTTAAATGTGTTTCTTGGATGCAGCATATTGATGGATCTCGTTTCTTGATCCATTGTGCCAGTCTATTTCCCTTGATTGGTGAGTTGAGACTATTCACATTGATGGTTATAACTGATATGTACTGGCTTATCTTTTTCATGTTATTTTCCTGTTGTTGGTTCCCCATTTTTCTCCTGTTTTAATTGCTTGCCCTGCATGGCAGTTTCTTTCTATTGGTGTTCATGTGTTTGTAGTCTTCATTATCTCTTTTTAATATATCCTACAGAGTATTCTGTAGTGCTGGTTTTGCGGCCATGAATTTCTTCAGTTGTACTTTGTCATGGAAATATCTTATTTCTCCATTGAATATGAAACATAGTTTTGGGTGAGGGTTTGTTATTTTGTTTTCTGTCTTGATGCTTGTAGATTTCTTATGTTAGATAGCTTTATCCCTGGTGTTGAGGCTTTCCTAGGTGATGTCTGTTCCTCAAGGATGTCTCCTAGATATAAGTGTTTCTTGGTCTTTCTGTGTATCCCAAGAACCTATCTTCCCAGTATATTAAGAATGTGGAGTTGCTATTTTTTTTGACTCAAGGCCTGTTTCTTTGTGTACATCAATTTGGGTTGAAGATTGTTTGCTTTTAGGGCTTGAAATACCTCACTCCAGACTCTCCTTGATGTGAGGGTTTCTGTTGAGAAGTCTGCCGTGATTCTGATGGGCTTTCCTTTATAGGTGATTTGCTTTTTTTCTCTAGCTATTTTTAATATTTTTGTGTGTATGTGTTGAATTTCTGGAATCTTGATTATTATATGCCTTGGTGTAGATTTATTTTGGTCATGGCTATTTAGAGTTCTATATGCTTCATTTATTTGTATGTCAAATTCTTTATCCATGTTTGGGAAGTTTTCTGCTATTATTTCTGTGAAGAGGTTTTTAATGATATTTGTGCTGTCTCCAGCTTTCTGACTCCAATCAATCTTGTTGTTCTTTGCTTCATCTTGTAATTGTTGGATTGACTTTTTTGTGGTCCACTGCTATTTTTAAGATATCTTTCTTTTCCTGGTCGCTAGTCACATTCCTGTCTTCTAGGTCTGATATTCTACCCTCACCTTCATTCAATCTGTTGCGTATACTTTTCAATGTATTTTTTAATCTCCTGGATTTCTGTTTGGATCTGTTTCATTGATTCCATTTTTTGTTTATGCTGGGCATTCATGGTTTCCATTGTTTTCCTAACCTCCTCTATTTTTTTTTATCTGTGTCTGCTTTAATTTCTTTCATTTTGATTGTCATTTCTTTTTGTAGCTTAGATATTATTATTTTTTTTTTCTTTTTTTTTTTTTTTTTGTGGGTACCGGGGGTCGACCTCAGGACCTCGCGCGCCAGCAGGTGCCCGTGCCGCTGAGCGATATCACCGGCCCCTTTTTCGTATGTGGGTTCCGGGAGTCGAACTCGGGCCCTCGCGCTTGCCGGGCAGGCGCTTAAGCCGCTGAGCCATCTCACCGGCCCGATATTATTTTTTCTATGGCCTCTTCCATTTGTTTTTTTTGCTTCTGCTGCTATCATTTCAGAGAGTTTCAGTATTTGGCTTCTGATTTCCTCTGTCTTTTTGTGCTCTGGACTTGTCCTGGGTGGGTTGGGCATATAGGGTTGCATTTTGATTCTTCCTCTTGTCATTTTCTATTTTGTATTTTATTTTGTTTTCTGTCTTGATGCTTGTAGATTTCTTATGTTAGATAGCTTTATCCCTGGTGTTGAGGCTTTCCTAGGTGATGTCTGTTCCTCAAAGATATCTTCTAGATATAAGTGTTTCTTGGTCTTTCTGTGTATCCCAAGAACCTATCTTCCCAGTATATTAAGAATGTGGAGTTGCTATTTTTTTTGACTCAAGGCCTGTTTCTTTGGCACTGGACTATGCTCATGGTTATGGCCCCTAGCAATCTCAGTGTCATCATACAGGGGAGGAAAACTGATTATAACAGGTATGGCACCTTGGTTAAAGTAGTACAGTTAGCAATAACAATAGACTCAAGCACAGCCTGGCTACTGACAAACTGTGGTAACTATTAGCCTGATATCTTTAACTGTAGGAGCAAGTTCTATAGTTATATAATATAATCCAACTTATACCAAGAACTTGTATGCAATGTTTTTCCATTTAGTAGAGTGATAGTACCCTGTTGTGGGGTGTTTAAGAGGGGTAGGGAAAAAAAAGAGGGGTAGGGGGTAGGATGGAGAGGTGGATGGGGTTAAATAGGTTAAATATAGTAGGAGCAAATTTGATGGGTAAAGGATGATCATCCAAGTTTTGGGTAATTGTAGGATACAAGAGGGCAGGATTGGAAGAGAAAACCTAGGAGTATTGAAGTGAACCAGAAAGGGAAGAGACAATGTTTACCCACATGAAAGTCTCATAAAATCAAACGAGGGTTCATGAAAGAGAGGAAGAAGATGAGTGGAATAATACAAAGGGAAAGTTTAGAGATCTAAATCATGAACAAGAGGGAAAAGAAGGTAGAAAAGAGAAGGAAGAGAAAAAAAGAGGAGAAAAAAGAAAAAATAAAAACAGGACACAAAAATAATCACACACACAAAAAAACCCAAACATACAGAAAGAAAAATAAAATAGGACAAAACAGAACAGAATGAAAAAGAGAAAAGAAAAGGGAAAAAACACAAACAGAAAACAACAACAAAAATAAAAATAAACAGCAAAACAAAACACACTAACCCAGCAGACTACCAAGAGGAAAACCCAGCAGACAGGAAAAAATAAAAGTGGTGAGATTCCTCTAGTGTCTACAGTTCTGTGGTAGGTCTAAGTTTGATCCCAGAATGCGTACTTCAGCCAAGATTGCAGTTGGATTTGTGCTGGATTTGAGGGATGGGATTAGTTTTCTGTGGCTGGAGTTCTTTCCCAGCCATTTAAAAAAGAAAAAAGAGAGAAGAAAAAGAAATAGGGAAAAGAAAAGAAAAGAAAAGAAGCTGGCACTACCCACCCACTTCTATTCCATATGTCTTCATCCCCAAGCACAAAGTTGGTTCACCTAATTTATCACCTGCTGGCTTATATTGTTACTGTTGCTTTGGACTTTTCTGCGCCACTAGTCTCACCTGTCCATCTTGTGCACTCTAACTGGGGTCCTACTGTGTTGCTTGTTTTCCCTGCTGGTCTCCGATCCTTGAGTCTTCTCAGTGGAGGAAGCAGGAGCCTGTCTCAGACTTGCTTCCTGCCAATCGTCGCAGCTCCAAGTCAGTGGCAGGAATAGCAGCCCATCTTGGACCCTCCGCCTGCCAGTCGCCACAGCTCCAGGTCCAAGGTTTGATTATCTTGTGGATTAGGGGGAGAGTATATTTCATATTGTGCTGACTTTGCCTAGCGTTGATTATCATTTCAGAAAATCTTGTTGCTTTATCAAAACCTCACCAACATCAGTCTGCACTGTAGCGGTTGCTTTTATCCTGGTTGTACATAAAGGTATGAACATCTGGCTTTGCTATCTTACCTTGAAGTGTAGTCATGCTATTTAAATCCAAAGTTTTATTAGAAATTACTTTCCTTTAATTTTTCCTATATATTATCATTGGGATATTCTGGTGGACCACCTGGACAGCTCTCCTTGAAAGAAGAGCAATTATCTCCAGTTTGGCTAAACCTGGCCCTATTTCCATGTATTGATATGTACAGAGCTGGCTAGGACTTTTCCTTACCCCTTCAACTGGCTTTAAGCAATGTAAATTGGTCCAGCTAAGGTGCTGGTGTGTAGTCTTTGAAGCAAGGCAACAGGTCAGTGTTGCCCCACCCCATAGCTCCCAAAAAACATGTGTGAGCTGGGTGGGAAGGAGAGCCATGCTCCATGCTGTTGGCTGGGATTGAGCCTCGAGATAAGAGGCTATGACTTCCCAGGGCATAGAAGATTACACATCAGAGCTGAAGCACTAACCCCAAAACATTAGACACTACCTCGAATTGTGTTATACAGATTACTCGTTCTGCATTTCCTTCTCTCTGCGTATTGTGGAGGTAATTTCAGGCCCCCTACCTAGCCCAGCTCACAGTACTCATATACTTCCGCCACTCTCATAGTCACTCAGCTTCAAGCCACTCCCTTCTTCACGAATGAATAAAACCAGGGTTCGGCCCTGGGTTGAGGCCTTTGTTCTGATTATCTATCACCCTAGCTGGACTTAGGACCCCCTTGACCCCCCAAAACTACAAATATGCCTTAGTGTCTTTATTCTCGCCATGGGTTGCACTGGAAGTGGTAGATTGGCATTAACTTGCTAGAATTCCAATAACTTTTCCATGGGATTACAAATATAAACTTCCTAGACTACAATGAGGACCGGAAAGAGCTCTTTATAGGATATCATGCTGATTTTTTTCAAAAAAAAGTTTTCCATAGTTAGATCATATTTCTTATGAATTTCACTGCAGAATGATAAAGGAAACACTGGAAAATATTTATTTATTTATTTATTTATTATTTTTTTTTATTTTTTGTGGGTACCGGGGGGTCGACCACAGGACCTCACGTGCCAGCAGGCGCCCGTGCCGCTGAGTGATATCACCGGCCCCTTTTTCGTATGTGGGTTCCAGGAGTCGAACTCGGGCTCATCGCGCTTGCAGGGCAGGCACTTAAGCCGCTGAGCCATCTCACCGGCCCCGGAAAATATTTATTAAACAAAGGTTGGAATTCATTGACTTAGAGAAACAGCTCCAATTTTTCTGAAAATCGTTCACATGCCTCTGTAAGGCCCTGACTTTTTATACTAAATATAGGTTGACCTTTGCACAGTGGCGTGTTGATAATATTTAACAAATGGCTGTCTGGAGAGGAGGGTGGAGAGAAGGGGGAAAGCTTTGATTTGCAATGTTTGCTGATTTACATGGTGTACACACTGACCATGGCCAATTTAAAGAATCAGACAACATGACATCGCTGGGCATAGAGTTGAGTAAAGATACTAAGAATTGACTCCTAGGAATATACAGTACTCAGGTGAGGGGATCTGAGAAATCATCAGTTATCAAATTTCTGCCTAGAGACCCCAACTTTTTTCTATGTAACTCTAACAGGGCTCAGGGTACCATAAAGAAAATTAAAGAAAGACAAACAAATCCCAAATTTATAAAAAAAAAAAAAACCAGAAGGCATTAGGCTCAAACACTGCTCCATGAAGGTTTAAAAAAAAAAAAAGAACTCTCATGAATTAAAAAATACTTAAGTCAGCAGGTGTCAGTTGAGATTCCAGGATGTCTTTGTCCAATAGATCTTTTACAAATGGGAAAGGGACCAAGAAATGGAAGGAGGGGAGAGAGGAAGGGAATATAAAAATAATTAAGATGCATTATTATATGTATCAACTCCCCATGATGAATGTAATGGGCTGCAAATATATACTAGTAAAAAATAAAAAAAAGAGGGTTCAGAATAAAAACAACTGCCATGTTCAGATGAGAAGTACGTGATGTGCAGTATGTTTCTATCATTTATTGTGCTGTCAGCTTGAGAGAAAACATTAGCAACAGATTTGTGATACTATTTAAGGCCAGCACCTGGAAAAGCACCATTTAATTCACCAGGCGATGGAAATTCATGAGAGCCAGGCTAGGCCTCGTTAGTTGTAACTCACCTTGTATTTGGTAAACAAAGAAAGGGACACCTACGGTGAATGACAGGATACCCCACGCTCAGTTGTTCCATTACCAGTTGTTCTCAGGAATAGGGGATCGGTATGATGTGCTTTGGCCATGTACAAAATCTCTTCAAGAGAGAACGATGAACGGATTATTGGCTAAGAGAAAGGATGAAAACAAAATCTGGATTGGTGTAAGTGGTGTTCAAGCCTGAAAAATGTCATCAAGATCTATGGCCATGGGAAACTGTCTAACGCAGATACTGTACTTGTGTGATTTAGAGTCCGTCTAGGAACAAAATTAGCAGTATTTCCATTGTTTTTGAAACTCCCTGCTAAAGAATAGTGAAGGATTTGTGGGATGTGAAAAGAAGACCCCGTTGTATAGAAGGCATAAAAGTGCTGTCTGTGCCTATGGTGATAAACAATGAAACTTTTTGAGAGTGGATGCTGGAAAGTTGCTCAGTTTGCTTGCGTATAGACCTTAATTTCATTGGCCACTTTGAATGCTTCATGTTACTAGAGAGGGTGTCAACATAAAGTCCTTAGTGAAGAAAAAAATTTGCAGTTTACATTCTATATACCTCTTCAGTACTTTTACTTCTTCAGAAATTAAATGTAGTCCTACAATAGAGGTGCTCTATTGTAACAGGTTCAATGTTAAAAGGGGTAAGATTTTAGGATTTCAAATTCTCTATGAATTCTAAATATGCATTGCTAAGGGAAGGTCCTTTTACCACATGGCACTACAGAGTTAATATAAATTTTGAATAAAGTCTCGAGTCTATGATGAATGTGTTCCAGACACAAAAAGTTCACAGCGACCATCAACCAGGAAAATGTGTAATCCCAGCAGATAAAGGCATATGGTGTGTGATCCGATGAGGGGGAAGAAGGTTAACCGAGCCTTTGCTAACAGATGCTCAGTAACAAGAGGAAAGTCAGTTGTATAGTCTCGCAGGAAAACAAGAAAACATAGGTGCAATGATTTTTTTTGTTATGTCAGTGGAAGATGTTTGTGAGCTACATGTTTTTCTTTGGTATCAGGTATATAATGAACTCATGGCAATGACAGAGTCACAGGTCATCAGATAGAATCACAAAGGACCTGCTGCATGACACTTTCCTACTTGAGCTTTAATAACAAAATAGCTTTTGTTGTTATTTCTTAAACATCACAGTGGCGCTTACTCTGTTGTAGCTTGATTTTCCATCTACCTAGAGCCAGGCTATCTTCCCTTAACAATTCCTTAATGGCGATAGAATTTCCAGTGGCACTGGAGACGGTGCCCAAGTCATTACATCATCTTTCTCATGGCCACTGTAAGGAGAGAGCACCAGCTGTCTGCAGCTGTTATAATACCTGTTAGGTATTACTGAGAAATCAAGAAATGAGTGACTGAGCCTGTTTGGTGTAGCAGATGAAAGATGACACGCTTATGGCTCAGGTTGAGTTGCCCCAGAAACCAACACTGAGATGAGGTTTTGAATGCAAGTAGTTATATGGGGGATCCCAGGCAGCAGTGGTAGGAAAGTGAGATGGCAAAAGACAGAGACCAATAAAAGATACGCTAAGGAGAATTTATCACTGGGAATCTCGGGAGACATACAGAATGCTCTTGAGAGCTACTGTCCTAAAAGAGCAAGAGAGTTTGAGGATTTGTCCACCAACTTTCCATCTGTCCTTTTACAGGGTGGCTGAATTTTCTGATGCTTTCAGCTTATACTGAATGAGGGCCAAGGATGCTCTCACGGCCAGGAACAAAACCTTAAGGCACAGAATTGAATATGTTCATACTAAGTATCCTTTGGCACACAGAAAGGTAAAAGGATACGAATGGAATTTTGACAGTTACCTGCAACAGAGTGTGTGTGTGTGTGTGTGTGTGTACACAAACATGCCAAGATACAGAAGGAGATGGACATGGAAGAATGGAACTAAGATAGACTTGAAAGGAAAAGGTGAACAGTGTTCTCAAAGTTACAGAAAAAGGATATCCAAAACAGAATCGGGGATGATGATAATTACTCTGGCTCTCACTGAGAACCTAGCATATTCAAGCAGTCATCTTGTATATATTATAGTCGCTGCAGCAATATTCAAAGTATTAGTATGTTGTCTCAATTACCTTTTTCTCATTGCTAAGGCAAAATATCTGACACCCAAAGTTAAGGGGGAAAGATTTATTTAGCTCACAAGTTGTAGAGATTTCAGTCCATAATTGGCTGGCTCCAAGGCAGGGTGGCTTTGCAGAGGGGTATCACAGATGAGAAACAGTTCATGGCAGGCAGAAGACAGCAAAAGCAAGCAAGCAAAGGGCCTTAACAGCATCTTTCTGGCCCTTTTATATTGTATCTAGGCCACTGGGATTAGAGTGCTGCCAAGCCAGTCAGTGGACTGATTTATTAATCACCCACCCTCAATCCCATTATCACACACTCTAGATCCAGCCACTTCTGAAAAGCCCCACGTATGACCACCTGAGGCTTTGGGGGACATCTAGACACAAGCTATAACATATGTTCATTTTGCAGATGAAGAAATTAAACTTCAGCTATCATGTCCTAAATCCCAGCAAGGAATGAGCAAACCAGAATTTATATCCAAGCCCGTTTTACTTTGGAGACTGCGTTCTTTTGACTGCTGCAGTGGCTGGGCAGCCCACTTGTTATCTGCAGGGAGGCCTGCAGCAGAGACCAGGAACACCTCGGATACTGGAGCACAGAAAGTGGAGAGCCACTGAAGGCGTTCAGGAGAGACACACGAGGAAACATACCCCGAAAACACTGTGGTAGGAGCAGCCTTCTAGGTAACTGTCAACAAATGCTGGTGATAGAAATAGAAAAAAAAAAAAGATAGCTATGAAAGACTATTTATTACAGAAAATGTTACAGGACCTGGAAAACGTTCCATGTTAAGAGAGCAAAGATAACTTGGAAGCATCACAGCAAGAGATCTGAGGGATGTCACGCAGCCATCAAGATGTCTTCCTGTGCGTGGTGAGTTTCACTACCCTGAATTGAGGGATACAAAATATTTAAACCCAAGGGTCTGGTGTGACAGTGCTAGCTGTGCTCTCTGCCATCCTGCTCACCGCTTGGCCTGATCTGGCTTCAAGGCATATGCTTCCTGTCTACCTGCGGCTACTCTAATGGCTGAATTGTGCTCCCCATATCCGTGTGTTGAGCTCCCATCCCCAGTGTCTCACAAGGTAACCGTATTTGACGATACAGTCTTTAAAGAGGTGACTGAGTCAAAATGGGGCAAAGGATAAGGCCCTGATTCAACGTTTCTGATTTATCCAATATTCTTTAAGACGAGGAAGAGGCCAGGGCTGGGGGCCTCTGTGTGCACAGAAGTTCAACCATGTGAGGACAAAGCAGTGAGAAGGTGACTATCTACAAGCCAAACGAAGAGGACTCAGGAGAAACAAGCATTTAGGCACCTCGATTTTGGACTTGCAGCCTCTAAAACTGAGATAGTAAATTTCTGTCATTTAAGCCACCTGGTGTGTAAGATTTTGGTATGGCAGTCTGAGTGACTAATTAATCTCTGATGGAGGCTGTATGCTTCCTCGAGTGAGTTTCCTTTGCACACCAACTCCTCTGGTTTGCTGTGATCCCTCACTGGAACCTGCAAAGGAGGTTTGGAGCACCTCCACCAGATGGTCACATGCACTGTGATCTGCAGTGGACAGCCCTGGATAGGAACGGATCCATTCCTATTACCTTTACGCTGGTGAAGGTTAGAATCCTGGGAATGGAGAACTAGCAATCACATGATGATAGAAGTCATAAGAAAAAAGACAGACTGTTCTTTTGATTAGGAGATGGGAGCCATACAAAGGAGAAGGAGAGGGATACTCTCAGGATAGTAACCATGGTATTACTGCTACTAGTACCAAACTTGCTTCAACTGTGCCCTGGCTATGGCACCCCTCTGAAGGCTCCCCCTTTCTCACCAATGTCTTTCCCCTCCAAGAGCTGTCTCCTTTGCTGCAGTTGCTATGAACCTCCCAGACCAAGGTAACAGGAGCGCTTTCTGATTTCTTTGAACTTCTAGAGGAGCACTGTCCAATGGAACATTTTGTGATGATGGAACTAAATCTGTGCTGTATGACATTAAAGCATTAGCCCTAGGAGGCAACTGAGTGCCTGAAATGAACATAGTGCCACTAAGGAACACAATTTCAATTTGTTTAAATAGCCATATGTAGCTAGTGGCTGATGTATTTGGCAATACAAGTCTAGTGTGTTTTTTATGGCATTTCTGGCCTCATGCCACACTGTCCTGGATGATGGATATTTCTGCACACACCTCAGTTCTTCAGCCACATAGCAAGAAGGTGAGAACAGAGATTTTCTTTTTTTTTTTTTTTTTTTGTGGGTACCGGGGGTCGACCTCAGGACCTCACATGCCAGCACGTGCCCGTGCCGCTGAGTGATATCACCGGCCCTTTTTTCGTATGTGGGTTCCGGGAGTCGAACTCGGGCCCTCGTGCTTGCAAGGCAGGCGCTTATGCCACTGAGCTATCTCACCGGCCCCGAGATTTTCTTTTAAGAAAATTGGTATTCCTTTGACACCAAACTCAGCAAACTCAGTGCCTGATGGGTCGAAATGCTTATCAAATGTTTGTGGGCACATTATAGCTGTAATTTTTTTTTTGATCTTTGATATAGGAGATTACTTGCCAAATTTCTGACTCCAAAAAGCTTTCAGTGACTTTCATGAGTTCCACTGGATGCTAGGTCTCTGCTTCAGTCTCTGGGGAGCAAGCAGAGAAATGAAGCCTCGCTCACCTGTCAGACTGGCAAATGATCCCTTAGGGTATAGGGTTTAGCATTATATTCCTGGTATTTTTTTCTGTCAAGCCCCTATAGAATCAACTTTCTTTTCTACACATAGAAAAACTATAGATTAAATGCTAACTGGGCACGAGACCATCTGGATTCTTGAAAAAATGTAGTTAGCAAATTACATTCTTTGAGAAACAATAGGTATAAGAAGAGTAAAGGGTGATCTTCTAGGGCAGAAACTCTTGACTTGTTTCTTGACTTCTCGGCTGAGACATGAGTTGATCGACTTTGTAGAGAGACTTTCTTTTTGTGGCTAAGCCTTAAAAGACAAAGGCGATGATTACTGAATCTTTATTAGAGTTCCCCTCCTGCCATCCTACTATCAGTCCTGACCCTGGAGACTTTGCAAAATATATTTGAGTACCTATTCAAACTGTCCTCTTTTTTTTCTAGAGAAGGACAAAAGGAGAATATTGAGAATATTTTTTTAAATCAAACTCAGGGCCTCACATGTACTAGACAAGCATTCTACCACTGAGCTACATCTTTCGCCCAAAGAATATTTTTTACACTATGTCAATTATCTATTCCCTAGAATCTTATCCTTCAGAGAAATGGAGGATGTGTATGAAGTCAGCCATCGGTTTCCTTTTGGTCTAATGTATAGTAACTCTTGGAAAAAACAGTGGCTCCAGGGACTTAAAGGAGAATAAGCATAAGCAACTCAACTTTGAACCAGAGAGCATGTTACTGTTGGCAATAAAATGCTTCAGGCCAGCTAAGCTAACCCTGTTGGAATTTGAAAGGGAGTGCAGCCAGCACCTTGTAAATGCGAAAGGAAACCATCGGACTTTGCCAGGACTACGCATCAGTGAGAAGAGTCCCCTGGAAAGAGTGAAGCAACAAAAACCACTGAAGAGAGCATGAAGCAATCTGGGAATCCAATGACATGTTGAAAAATATCACTCCTCCCTGCTTTCCTCAAATCACAGCCAAGCAGTTGAAGCACAAGCATTTTCTAAAGAGGGTTTACATAGTACAGGATTGGGCTCCTCCTTGCTTTATCAACAGTTGCTGATGGATCACATCCAGGAAAGAAAAGAAATCCTGAAATAGTAAAAACCTATTAGAGAAGCTTTGTCCTCCTGAGAGAATGTATAAGCTCCTAGGAAAAAACCCTCTCTCTTTGTCTCTCTCTCCCTCCCCTTTTTTAAGAAAACGAAGCAGCTTGTAAAACTTGGCAGCTTTTTAAAAAAATGAAGATGACTGATTTCATAAAATAAATGGAAATAAAAGGGCTAAGTACCAGCATTCAAATGTCAAAGAAGGCAAGATTTTCCAGGAAAATATCAGAACTGATAAAAAAAAACTTAAAGGAGTTACTAGGATGGTAATATAGTTTGAGATGCAGTCTTGTCACTTCAGAGCAAATAAAAAAATAAATCACAAATTGAAATTTACATTTTTTGTTCTGATTCTAAAATTATGCCAGGATAACTTTATGCTAGCCTGATCTGCTAGAGTTACTCTGGTTTATAGACAAAAGTAAGGTCAGGTCAGGGCCGGTGAGATGGCTCAGCGGTGTAAGCGCCTGCCTGGCAAGCGCGAGGGTCCGAGTTCGACTCCCCGAACCCACAGACGAGAAAAGGGCCGGTGATAATGCTCAGCGGCACGGGCACCTGCTTGCGCAAGGTCCTGAGGTCGACCCCCAGTACCCACCAAAAAAAAAAAAAAAAAAAAAAAGTAAGGTCAAATTTACCACTACTGCCTCATTCTCCATCCTATGTCAAATAAATACAAGTGGTTTCAGATAGTTGTGCTTTTAAACCATGAATAAATCATTAGTGTTGGAAGAAACTGGCTTTGAGTATTTGGGTTTTACTGAGGTTGGGATTCAAATTATATGTTAAACTTTAGTGATGTCTTCCACTAATTTTGGAAAATTTATGGCCTTTTTCATTTTAAATTCTTTTTCATCTCTCTTCCTGGAACACAAATATGAATGTTAATATTTTCCAATAGGTCTCTTTGTTCTTTTCTGAACTTGTCATTCTTTTATACCTATTTGGTCTTTAGCCTGAATACTTACACCTGGCTTATCAGTGTATTAATTCTTTACTCCTTCCTTAGCTGTGTCCTACCCACTATTAAACTTATCTATAAGATCTTAATTTTAGTTTATATATTTTCCAGTTCTAGGATTTCTGCTTGATTCTTTTTCAATAGACCAGTTTTCCGGTGAAATTCATCTTGCCATTTATTTCTTGAAAATACTAGTCATATTTATTTTAAGGATAAGAGTAATATGTGGGCCTGTTCTATTATCCATTTCTCTTGATCCTATTTTTTTAATATATCTCGTAAATTTTGACAAAATAAGGGACATTCTGTATGAAAAATTATAAAGGCTCCAAATGATGTTATCTTCCTTCAGAGAGGACTTAACCTTTTCTGAAGATAAATCTAGATATCTAGAGTAGGAAAATCTTACCTCAACATGATCAAGGGACCAGCTGACTAGAGAAATAGTTTTATCCCTCTCAGCATGGGTATGCTTGAGGTTTATTTACTCTTTGGAAGTTGCCCTCTAGGGGACCCAGGATGGCTTGGGATATTTAGTAGAGCCTTTCCTTCTGAACTCTAATTTTTGTCTTTTGGCATTATGATATTCAAAAAACCCCACTATTCATTTTAGCAGCATTTCTTTTGCTTGCCTTCTTACCCGTTTGTCTTATGCAAATAAGAATGAGAAAATTAACTGAAAGGGAAACAGTTTTGGGTTTTCTTTTCTCAGAGGGCTTGGCTTCTCAGTTATTGCATAGCCTGCCATATCTCTCATGCCTTCAGATCAATTTATTTTAATTTTGTCTCTTCTCTAGTTGTTCTTACTGAAAGCATTGGTTTGCTACAAACTACTTCCTAGGAGTGGAAGAAGTGTTAAATAACTGTGGGTTTTGCAAAGGCAAAATCCTAGAGGCAGAAAGCAATCAAAAAACCTAACTGGGAAAATTCATTCTATGTGCCAGGAACTGTATTTATACTGGGGTTAGAATGAATAAGATCAAATGCTTGTCCTGGAGGCATTCACATTCTCTCAAACTCTTCCAAAGTACACTTAACTCCATTCCACTTTTATTCTCTTTGCTCATTTTTAATATTTAGTTCAAGACCCCAAACAAGCCTTTGCTGAAAGATTTAGGCAAATATTTAGATCTTTTGTAAAATCTCCTGCAACTTATTAGCATCTCAAAGAACACCTTATCACAATGCTTGAACTGATTAATGAACTACTCCTTATTACTCCCTCCCCCACCAGACTGTGAGTTGCTCGAAGAGAAGAGCTAGGTTTCATACCTACACCGCAGCCTCCAAATCAGCTGATACAGATTTCCAGTTTTATTTTCTCATCATGCTCACTCACTGAGAAATCTACACTCCTAGTGTCTTCAGTGTGGAAAAGAATGGGGAGAGGAGGTATTCCCCGGGACCACCACGTCTCTGGGAGTTAGTGCTGTTGTCTATGCAAAAATCAGTAATGGTCATCCTCTCTTTTACCAGATTGTAATACTAATGGGTAGTTTTAGTATGTGTTTCCAGTATTTCTGGCATTATTCTAAGCACCTCACATGTATTATTTTATAAAATCCTTAGAAATATCCTAAAAGGTAGGTTTTATTAGTAACCCTAATTTGCAAGTTAGGAAACACAGGGATGGAGTGTTAAAATCACAAAAATCTAACAAAGCTTACTTCTCTGGAACAATCAGAGACCTTGATTCCCTGGCAGTGGACTCCCGCCAGCGGTGGAGAGTTGATGAAGCTTTCTGACTGTATGCGAATCTTTGCCCGACACAAATGTTGAATTTTCATCTGGTTTCATCTGACAATTTCATTTTTCCCATTTTTAGTTTGTTTTACTTTATCAACTAGGATTGAGTTCAATCACAGCAGCTATAGTGGCTTAACAGGAATCTATGTTTTTCCCAGAGCGAGAAGTCTATCGTAGGTGGTTTAGGACTCACAGTGACTCCATAATACAAGGACTCAATTTTTTTACCTTTCTATTCTTTTAATTTAATTTGTAACTTTCATCTGAGTTTTGTATGCTGACTACTACCTCTCCAGCATTTGTGTCTATATTTCACACATGAAGAAAGGTAAAAGGGAAAAGATAAAGAGGAAAGCCATTAGTTCTTCTCCCATCTAAACAGCTTTCTCAGAATCTCATCTTGTAACTTTCTTTATATCAAGGTGCCCTACGCTGTGTCACATGGCTACCCCTATCTGTGATGGAATCTTGGAGGAGTACTTTAAATGGCCACATTGATATAGCTAAGAAAATCAAGATATTTTAGTAAGGTCTAAGGGGAGAATAGCAACCCAAGTTATGTGGCAATTACTAAAACTTATTAAAATTTTAACTGAAGAGGAAACAATTTTACCAAAGACTTGCAATCCTGGCAGGTTGTATTTCTTGGTAAAGCATCACAGTAATATATATAGTTAGAATAAGAAATCCATATTCTCCTAAATCATGTCTATGTATCTACTATCTGCAGATGGTCTCATGTTGCAAAACCAGAATGGTTATCTTAGTTATTTTCTGAAAACTGAGACAAAATACCTGACTCCCACAACTTAAAGGAAGAAAATTTTATTTTGTCTCATGGTTTCCATCCATGGTCAGCTCCAAGGCAGAAGTGTCAGGGCTGAAGGGAATGACAACAGAGAGCTGCTCATCTGAGGCCAGCCAGGATATAGAGAAGGGAGAAGATGGGGACAAGAATGTACTTTTCCAAGTCACACGCCAGTGACCCACTTTCAACCAGGCTCCACTTGCTAACAACACATTTAACTACTGAACTCAGTAATGGACAAATTCACTGATGAGTATAATGTCTTCATAATCCATGCACCTTCTAAACATATAAGACTTTGGGGGACACTGAAGATCTAAACAACAGCAATGGTGTAGTGAAAATAGTCTTAAATTTGGAAGTAGATCAGAGTTACATCCTGTTTGCCACATATAATCTGGGGAACCCTGGACAAGATAACTTTACACTCTTTATTAGTAAAAAGGGCAGAAATGCATGTGTCCTGTATACTTCACAGAATTTAAAAGACAAAACAATGAATATAGAAATGCCTTGAAATCTGGTGATTGGTGTATTTTATGTATTTGTGACACCATACCATTTAAAAATTTGATATGCAGAAGGATAAAGGCAAACCTAAGTATTTTAATAACTTTTTTTATAAGTCTATCTAAAATTAATCTTAAATTTATATTTTGTATATATAAATTAAATACACACAATGTAGACAATTTTATACAGAATGTACACACATGTATATGCAGTTGTTTATTTAATAAAATTTTGTGTTATCTTTGTAATGGAATGTGGTGGAATTCACAGCATTCCACTTTAGGATTTAAGCTTTCAGAACACACCTGGTTGCCTACTCTACTCCCCATATGGGGAGGGGGCTTGGAATTATCAGTGTATCTCCACATTAGAAGTGTCATACCTCCCACTGGAAATATGGCAATGGTGGTGTGTTTGCCAAGATATATGCCAGCAATATTTCAAAATATGATTAACAGTGCCAATAGCTTGTAAAGTTGGGCGCATCTTTTCTTGTTTTTTCTTAGTGATACCGTCTATCTTTGTGAAAGCTGATATATTAAATAGCTTTTTAAAAGCCTTATTGTGTCCTTTCTTTCCCCCTTGGTACAGTAGCGTAACTTTTATAGATAATAATGGGAGTTATGTCAGAGATATGGGATGGTTATGTAGCTTATGTAGTTAATGGTGATGGACCAGGCTTTAAAGCACAGCCTGGAGTTCAGAAGCCTGTCTCAATTATTTAAACTCTCACAGGGGACAGGAAGGTGTCTGGTCACATCTTTTTTAGCTAGCCCCAAAACTTGCAGGTTTTCTGCCTTTTTATTTTCAGCAGAAATGAGTTCATGGACACAAATGATGTGATGGGTAATGAAAACAAATTTCACATTAGATTATATGACATCCAAATCTAAAGCTGGGGGGAATTTTCACCCAGAAATTTTACTTTAGCCTCAGTCTAAATTTTAGTTAAGTAGCACAGGAGTAATTATAACCTTTTAAAGGTTGTATAAAATTTATATCAGTTAATGGTTGTATAAAGCAACCCTTAAAATATACATAAAGAAATTTTTTTCTAATCAAAAGAACTTTGCTCCTTTTCACAAATTTAACCCACTTTTTGAACTGGTAAAGGCCTTTGCAATGAATTCATTTTATTGAAGAGGAAAATGAGACCCTTTGGGGTTAAATGAATTACCTGAAGTCTTACAGGTAATTTTAATCCCTGACCATGGACATAGAAACCAGCATGATAATGTGGAGCTCGACAAATATAAAATATATATGGATTCTTGGGACAGAATGGGTACGTGATACTTTGAAAGTAAACTCAATATTGGGCTTGTAAAGTGTAAAGTATAGAGATACTATAAAATTATTATCAAAAAAATTCCTGTTTTACTAAAAACAGGAAAAGTTACAATACTATAGTCACACAGGGCTCAGCACCTATAAAAAGCTGAATTTTTTTTTTTTTTGTGGGTACCGGGGGTCGACCTCAGGACCTCGCGCGCCAGCAGGCGCCCATGCCACTGAGCGATATCACCGGCCCTTTCTTCGTATGTGGGTACCGGGAGTTGAACTCAGGACCTTGCACTTGCCAGGCAGGCGCTTATGCCGCTGAGCTCTCTCACGGCCCCAAAAAGCTGAATATTTTTTGACTGAAGAAGTGTGTTGAAAGTTTATTCTACATTTGATGTAATGCCCCAAAATAGTAATTTTAAAGCAATGTTATTTTTTCTTTTGGTGATGACTTCTATTATTGTGAAATTGAAACTTAATAGGTTATACATTTGATTTTTCTATTTTAAGTAGATTACTACTATGTATTTTAAATCCTTACAATTGGGGGAGGTGTACTAGGGGTTAAGCCCAGGGCCTTAACAGTGAGTTACATTCCCAGCTCTTTTTGTTATTTAAAAAAATTCTTATTTTAAGACAAGATCTCACCAAGTTGCAGAATTGCCAAGGCTGGGCTTGAACTTGAGATCCTCCTGCCTCAACCTCTTATGGTACTAGGATTACAGGCATGCACCACCACACCAAGAAAAAGCCTGTACCACTTTTTGAAGAGGAAAGATGAATATATCTTCTAATACTCATACAACTACCACCTTTGGTCTTTTTATATCCCACAGGTTATCTGTTACCCAAAGTCTTAGTCCATTTGGATTGTTATAACAAATCCCCCTAGCCTGGACAAGTTATAAAGAAGTTTATTTCTCAAAATTCTAGAGGCTTGGAAGTCCATGATCAAGGAAGACTCCAGTCGACTCAGTGTCTGGCGAGGGCCTTGTCCTCATAGACAGGGTCTTCTTGGGTTCTCACCCAGTGCAAAGGGCCGACAGGCTTCCCTGGGGCCCCTATACTAATTCTGTTCATAGAGGCTCCATTTTTATGACCTAAGCACTTTCCAAAGGACCCACCTCTTAATCCAATCCTAGTGAGGATTAAATTTCAATACATGAACTTGGGGGAGAAACAGTGAGATCACAGAACTAGGTTAATAAGCCTAGTCTCTGCCCAAGGCGTCAAGCTCATCTTTCACCAGCCTTGCTTTGCCCTTTTGGCTACAACCAACCCAAATTTTTGTTTTGTTTTGGTACCAGAAATTGAACTCAGGACCTTGCGCTTGCCAAGCAGGTACTTGTGCTGCTGAGCTATATCCCCGGCCCAACCCAAATTTCTTATGATGCCTTAACATTTGTTTTAAACTTTCCATCTTGCTATACTGCCTGCAAGTATTCTTCCTTACCTGGTTTGTCTTCATTCATGACCTGAATATTCTTTGCTTTTCTTTTAGACCTTTTTAAGTTCTGTAAGCTTCTCCCTTGTGCCGCTATGCACTCCAAAGTTAAGTACTTTGATTATTTCTATGCATACCATCCCCTATTCTGTTAGACTAAAGTTTGAGAGCACAGGTACCTATCCATTCTATTTATTTCTGATTCCATAATAAATAAGCTCTGTACTGAAAACAGAGTGGGTGCTTAGCAAATACTTGTTAAATAAATGAACAAAAAATACTAAGGCCTCCCATATCCCTGACATCCGGTTCTCTACAACGGTCCATTTCTCTGAGTACTGCAGCATGTGCCAAGTAAAGCTGGCTACTGTGCATTACTGCATTTTCTCCCTACAGCAGCACCAGGACACTGGTTCTATTCCTGGCATTCTTTCACTGGTGAGAAAATAGACTTTGGAGATGCTTAGTAACTTTCTTAACATCACACATCTAGTTACTAACAACTTTCTCTCGAATGCCTATGCTGTGGAAAAACTTGAGGCAACATGGACCTTGCTGGTTAAATGCCACAAGAATAACCAAAGCAATCCCAACCAAGGAAATCATTATGAAGCAGCAGCAGGACAAATAACCCAAATGTGTTTCTATAGAAAACAAGGGTGGCATGGCTGCCAAGGACCTGACAGGTCACCCAATCAACTGTGGTACCTGGAATTCCATCAGGACCATGGACAGGTTAAGAATTTTTGCCACCTCCCCAAGAACCTCCTCTAGAGACTCTGCATGGGCAAATGTATCCTTCAGCCAAAATAATGAGGCACGCTGCAATTTGAGCACCCCACATTCCATGAAGTCATTTTCACCTTCTTTTCCTTTCTTCTTGCAACTGATATAGAGGAAAATCTAACTCAGTCTTACTGAGGTCATGTTCCCTGAAATTGAAGAATTCATTCTAAGGAACAACAGAGGTTAAGAGTAGGAAAGATAAGCCAGGTGTGGTGGCACATGCCTGTAATCCCAGCACTCAGGAGGCTGAGGCAGGAGGATCGCCACAAGTTTGAAGCCACCCTGGGCTACATAGTGAGTCCAGGCCAGCCTGGACTAAATGGAAGACCTTGTCTCAAAAAAACAAAAACAAAAGCAAAAACAAAAAACAAGTAGGAAAGATTTCTTGAGTGATAGCTCCTGAGAGCTAGGAGAGAAACTAAAAGTGGGTTGCCACTGAGACCACTTCTCTAAGAATGTTTTATAGAGCGAAATTATGAGGTGGGTACAAAAATCACAAGGGGAGTATAAACTGATCAACCAATAAGATTACAAGTATAGTTGCTTACTAATATTGATCCAATAGGGAAGCAGGTCATGTAGCAAAGGTACATGGAAAGAACAAAGGTGTTTTTGGGAAAGGATGGGTCCAGATGCTTGGTCACCCAGCTGGGTGACTGATATCTAGCTGGACTTTACTGGACCAGGTGATACCAACTATAGTATAATTCCAAGTTACTGCTGATTCTTTAGGGGAGGCATGTAGGCCTGCTTGTTGCATCTTTATCTTGAGGCCTTGTCTTCAGATGCGCCTCCAGCGACAATTCTGATATCTTTATTTTTTTCTGCTAAATTCCTTGACAGCCCAGTCCCTCTCTGACTATATATTAATTTCTATCTAACTTAGCTGCTTATAATACAACCAGCAATGTGTGTCTGTCCCCTAGATAATTTGGAAAGATCCTGTGTCTCTATTCAATAAAACACATCAACAGCAATTTTTTTTTTTTTTTTTTTATCAGTAGGTCAAAAATCTTTCTCTTCCTACAACTTCAAAAGAAAAACCTTATGCTGGTCTAAACAGTTTCTAGATTATTATTTTTTTTAATGTGTAGAAACTGACAAAACAGACGGAAAAAAAACTGTCCCATCCACTCCATACATTTGTGAACATTTAAAATGGCATTGTTAATGTTGAGTACTACTCATCTCTGTCAGCACGCATCCTTCCTACAGTTAAACTACTTCTCACGCTAAGCACTCTGAATGTCTCAACAGTTAATGGGGAATTCTGTGTCAAATACTATTTAATTTTAAGGCATTTCTGTCAAATTTATTACCAACTACAAAATTCATTTTGCCGAGGCAAAAAACAATTTATTTGTTTGATATTGAAGATAGTTTTACAAATAAATTCTGATAGTACACTTATCAAGCCCTCTTATCTTTCATTAAAGTAATGCTTTCAGGCATAATTAAGAATGGGCTGGAAAGCTAAGTATATTGTAATGCTCTTATATTAAAGAAGACATATCAAAATGAATTTGCAATCATATCATTACATCAATCTCTACTATGACTGCAATAGTATTATAACCATAATTAATTAGCTAGAGTAGGAATTACTAATAAATCTTTAGAAATTAAATGCCTAATTTTTCAAAACCATATGTCTTTGTAAATTGATTATTTAAAATTTAGAGGCTTTTTAATTAGGAAGAAATTTATGCAATGCTGTATGTAATAATTAGGAATCAGCTCTTCTGCAATACTATTGAACATCAGCAAAAAATTAAATCTTTGGAAAATAGTGTGGGTTAATTATAGTATTTCACTGTCAAAAAACAACATATATGTAAAATTTAGAGGTTAATGTGGCCTTTCCATTTCTTTTATTTCCACCTAGCCCTAGGTTCTCAGTGCTGGAATCATTAACCGAATCCAAAAATCAATAGGGGCGGGGGTGGGATTCTCCCCAGTGATTTATGCCCCTAAGAAAGTTTTCATTTCATCCGATAGTTTCAGCAAGCCTCATCAATCCAGGTTAAACATTTAATGCTCCTTTTTCTTCCTATTCACTAAGAATAAAGCAGGGATATTTCTGCGCTTTGCCATCATTTTTGGTAAGTGATTATTTTGACATAAGGCACAAAAGCTGCTTTGGCAGGAGGGTGGGAACATCATTTGGGGTGGAACAAAGACACTGCTGAAGTGAAACCTCATTATGTGTGTGGTCAACAGACCCAAAGAGACTGGGAAGGAGACCTGATGGTGAGCCCCTTTGCCCTCACAGAGGCCTGCTGAGAGTGTGTTTCGAAGCCCAGGCCCTCCTGTGTCCAGAAGACTGGTGGGGAGGTGGCCTGGGATGGATCTTGTTCCTGCCTACACTAGAAAAATGCATAGAAGATCAAAGCCGGAAGGAAGGACTGCCCACACAATCCAGAAACCAACCACTATTTCCTTCTTGCTTCCTTTCCTCCCCACTTTGGCTCTCTGAATACAGTCCAGCAAATAGCTTTGTGCCCATAGGTGTTAAGGGAATAAGACCACCTGGGGTGAAATTCAATTTGCTTATCTAAGCACTTTCCTTTATGGCTAAAAAGAAAAATTTTTTCTGGCACCTTTTATTGAGCCCATAGCCTGTGTACTTTGCTACATCCCCAGCACCTCTATTTATCTTTTATTTGAGACAGGGTCTTCCTAAGTTACTATGTTCTCGAGACCAGGCTCAAACTTGCAATTTTCCCTACTCAGCTTCCCTCAGTGCTGGGATTACAGGCATGTGCCACCATGCTCAGCTTATATTTTCAATATGAATTCATCTTCCTCAATATACAGCTGGATCCTTCATGCTCTCCCAGAGTCCCCCTGTCTGCCCAAGAAACAGAATTATTTTTCCCTGCTAGTGCCAAAAGTGAAGCCACTGTTTCCTACCATTAGGGCTCTGCTGGGTTTTTTGCTAAGCCATTTCTTTAACTGAAGGACTTCCGGCCAGTCTATTAAAACACTTGGGCATGTGACTTAAGAGATTCACTTGCTTATAGATGCATTTGTACCATGGAAGAATTGGCCTTTTAATTGTTGCTTCTAGGAGAAAGGAAGAGCAACACAGCCTTCTGTTCACTGCTCCTGACAGATAACAAAGTTGAGATGAAGCTACATTTATGGGGGAAAAATCGTTTACGCCCACAGAGTGAGACTTCAAGCTTTGACAGCTCTGAGGTAAGTAAATGAGAATTATTTTATTCTGAGCAAATGCAGCACCTAGCTTATCTCGAACAATGAGAAGAAGCTGGTGCCCCCAGGGTGGGGACACATAGGTCACACATATTCAGAAGTGTCTCCTACGAAGACAAATACAGAACAAGTAGCCAAACAATCATCTCCTTATCAAAGCACGGTTACTTGCAATCTTAGGCTGAAGGCACAACTTCTCTCAAAGGGAACCTCAGAAAATGGCTTCAGTTCTTTAATTCTCAATTCAACAGACAAATATTGCACAAAGAGTCTGAGAAAGCCCTGTTTGAAAACCTACAGCCTCTGCCCGAATCCTCCATTGTATTCATGAGTGGTTTAAATAGCCTCGCAACTGTTCCTTACTCCAACCTCCACCCCACAGCCAGATAACAAAACAAAACAAAATCACACAAAACAAAAATCTTTTAAAACACTACTACGCCTCTTCTTAAAATCTTCTAGTTACCCCCAGCTACCATCAGCAACAGGCCCTGTTCTGTGAGATGAACATGGTCCTCTCATGCTGGCCCTGGTGACCTTTAGGCCCTCATGTCTCCTCTGACTCCCTACCTTCTAGGCTTTTCCCCACCCACTCAATTTTTTCTGGCCACACTTCAGGTTTCAGCTTAGCTGTTCCTTTCCCCATGAGGCCTTCTCTGACTTCCTGAGGTGGGCTTATTAACGTCCTGCTAAGGCAGGAAAAAACCTCTCACAATGGGGTAAACAATTTCTTATCCTCCTTTAAGCTTTTTAAATGAACAGAATTTGGCTAGCTGGTCTTCTACCCTCTAAAGCATAGAAAAACTTAGACCTTCTGAAATTATTCTTTTCTGGAAAGTAAGTAGACAGGTGAAATAAATTGCAATTTACTGGTGCCAAATATATCAGCCATCAGCCCACCTCCTGCCACTGCAAGCTCCTAGCAGAGAAAAGAATGTTCTCAAGTGAAGAGGATGTCAGCTTTATGCTAGAGAAAGGGGAGCCAGTCCTGCACGTAGGTGGGATTGCTGAGTTAGTGTTCTGATGCTTAAGGAAAAAGAGAGCTGGGGCACAGCCCTGCTCCAACTGCTAGAGCCTTGCCATGAAGTGACTGTGTAAGACCATCGCCACCTATGCCTTTTCAATTTTAAAGACAGAAGTTGACAGTCAAGTTTATAATTCTTTTTTTTTTTTTTTTTTTTTTTGTGGGTACCGGGGGGTCGACCTCAGGACCTCGCGCGCCAGTAGGCACCCGTGCCTCTGAGCGATATCACCGGCCCCTTTTTCGTATGTGGGTTCCAGGAGTCGAACTCAGGCCCTCGCGCTTGCCAGGCAGGCGCTCAAGCCGCTGAGCCATCTCACCGGCCCCAAGTTTATAATTCTTAACACAAGACCTCTGCCAAACACAGAGGGCAACTTTGCGGTTTGGATCCCATCTTGTTGGTTAACAGGAATTAACAATCAATCATGCTTGCTGTGTGTGTGGGGGGGAGAGACCAAGAGAGAGACAGAGAGGCAACACACATGGGTGTCCACATGCCACTGGACTGACTTTACAGACAATGATCAGACAACTAAGAAACTACCATGTAGTTATAGGTGGTTCTTCTGGGGTCATAAGCACCCCAGAACATTCTAAGCAGACGTACTGGATATTTGGGAAAAAGTGAATTCTGTTTGTTCACTCAAGCAGCTAAGGAACAGAAGTTAAATTATGTTTTTTTTTTCTTCATCCAAATAGCACTTATCCCAATACCCAACTAAAAACATGATCTCATAGACCTGTGTGGGCTGATATACTAGTCACTATCTACAGGTGGCTATTTAAATTTAAAATTAAATTAAATTAAAATTATTTAAATGCAAGTTTAATTCTTCCACTAGGGTTTACCAGATTGAATGGTACAGATATAGAATGTTTCCATCGTGACCAAAAGTCCATCAACTGCTCTGCACCAGCAACTGCCATTCTCTTTAATACTGACAACCCCCCTAGTTCTACTTATTTTAAATCTGAGAAAATATTGGAGCACCATAGAGGTCACCAATACAAGGGCTCCCAGGTCTAGGAAGCAAGTCACCTTTCATTTCTTAGATTAGAATGGGCCCTTCTTGCCAAGGACCCACACTCCGTCCATGCTGAGGCGCTACAGTGAGTACCGTGTAGTGGGATGGCTGACAGAAGCCACGTGACAGAGCAAACAAGGCTCTGGGTTGGGATTCAGAGGACAGGTGTCTCACCTTGACACTATCAGTTCTAAGCCTTTAATCTTTTTTTTTTTTTTTTTTTTTTTGTGGGTACCGGGGGTCAACCTCAGGACCTCGCGCGCCAGCAGGCGCCCGTGCCGCTGAGCGATATCACCGGCCCTTTTTTTGTATGTGGGTTCCAGGAGTCGAACTCGGGCCCTCGCGCTTGCAAGGCAGGCGCTTACGCCGCTGAGCCATCTCACCGGCCCTAAGCCTTTAATCTTACAACCTCTCTGAACCTCAGTTTCTACATCAATAAAGTAAGGAGAATCAAATAAATCCAGTGACTATATGGGTGTAACATTCCAAGCAAACACAGGAATTTGCATTTGCACTCTAACTGCATTAGTAGCATGCCTTCGGGAACAACTCTTGCACTATCATTTTAAAATGGTGGTTGTGGACAGTGACCTTTCTAGTCTAGGTCTTTCTCTGGTACTTCTATAATGACTTCTGCGGGAGGATATATCTGCAGGTGAAGGTTTTGACCTCTGACCTGCTGCCTCTTCAGGATGCCTCAAGAAGCCAGTGCCACTTATGATTTCTTTGGATGCATTTAACAAGAGAGGTGTATGTGACCCTTCCCTATATTCAAAGGAGACCTTCATAAATCTTTGTGGATCACCTGGTGCCCTCTAGGACACAGGCAGTGCCACAGAGATCACAACCATAGATGGCATTACCCAGGCCACTCCCTTGAAAGGTTCTCCAACCACCACCAAGCTCCTAAAGTAGTATTTTAGTCAGCTTTTCACTCTAACAAAAATATCTGAGAAAATAAGCTTATAAAAAGATAAGATTTATTTTAGAACTTGGAGATTCTAGTCCATGATAAATTGGTCTCATTGCTTTGGGCCTGTGGTGAGGCAGCACCTCATGGCAGGAGCACACAGCTGAGCAAAACCTCTCACCTCATCACCAGGGAAGCAAAGAGAGCAAGGGCAGGGGCTTTGATGTCATTATCCCCTTTGCATGGAAAACCTCTCGGTGACCTGAAGACCTTCCATTTATTTGGCTGTACTTCTTAATAGTTCCATCAACTTCAAATAGCATCACCCACGGTATGAAGCCTTTATCACATAGGCCTTTGGGGGACATTTCAGATCCAAACTATAGCAAGTGTTTTGCTCTAATACTAACAATAATGAAAGCCCGCAAACATCCCCTCAAAGGGACAACTTAGAAGCATTAAACATACGTCACTGTACATTTATTGCTGGGTGATGTGATTATTTTGAGAGGTGAAAAACACTAATGTTTAAGTCTGTGCCTGGACTGTCTGGTCTTGCTTGCACATTCCATGTGAATGAAGACCATCTCTATTTTAATCTGTCCTTATCTTCTACATCCTTTTGGAGGCCTACTGTTTGAACTCAAAGAAACAAGCAATTTACTACCATGGGCAGAAGGAAGAGATGATTCTATATTCCTCAGTTAGTCAGTTAGAATATTACTACTATCTACTTATAGCTTATTCTTTATTCAAGTTGCTACAAAGACATGGACCATGCAAAGGCTCACCATGATGCTGGTAGTGGTGAGTGTGTGAGATGGCTGTGGTTATATTCTGTATACTCTAGGAACCTTTAGAGTAGAGGGGATATCTACTATGGGTTATAGTTCTTAGACTATATCATCATTAGAATCAGCTGACTGGTTTGTGACAACTCAGATTGCCTAGCCCCACCCTTTAGGTTTCTGACTCAGTTGACCTGGGTTGGGGGTGGGTTTGGGTAGGCCTGAGAATGTATATTTCTAAGATTTTTTTTTTTTTTTTTAGTTCTTTTGAGACAGGGTCTCACTATATAGTTCAGGCTGGCCTCGAACTCACTATGTAGCTTAGGCTGGCCTTGAACTCACAGCAATCCTCCTGCCTCAGGCTCCTGAGTGCTGGGATTACAGGCGTGTGCCACCATGCCTGGCTGAGAATTATATTTCTAAGAGGTTTCTGGCTTATGTCGCTGTTGCTGTTTCAAGGATGAAACTTTGAAAATCACTGTGTTAGGGGCCTTCTCAATCTTGACTGCAAATGGACAAGTGCAAGGAGAAGTACATTTCTCAAAATGTCTATTTCCTTAAATCCCATACTCTGATAAGGTAAGTTAAGCAAATGATGATAGTAGTTAAAATGTACTACACTCAGCCTGCACTATGTTTCAGGCACTGTTCTAAGTGTTTAAGTATATTCAGTCACTCAGTCCTCACAAACATTGTATAAAAAAGTTATAATATCAATTACTATGGGCCCCAGAGAAGTAACTTTCCTAAGGTTCCACAGCTCAGGGACATAGCAGAGTTGCTGTCCGAACAATAGGGTATCTGCCACCAAAAGCTACAGCCACGGTACCACGCTGCCACTCCCTCCAAGCCCCCTTTTCTTTCCCAATGTTATCCTCACTCTGAGCAAGTGACAGCACACCAACATTCCTTCAAAGGGGTACTCCTTTGGAGCTGCTCCTAAATGTGATGCTAGCAACCAAGGCTGTTGGACATTGGCCTTGGCCGATTATTTTTACTGCATAGTAACCATAACACAGAATAGTTTCTTATTTGCTTACACCCTGTTATTTTTGGAGTATTTTTGATTCAGTAATTATTTTACAAGGGATGTAGAAAGACTTGACATACAGAAAACATGGAAACCTGACCAAAGGAAGAGAAATGATAACAAGAAATAGAAAATAATAAAGCAATAGGAAGAAGAGTAAAAATAACCAGATGGAAAGGTCAGGGTAGATAAGACATGGGAAATAAGTATTATATAGGAGAAAAAAATCTAAAAACTACACATGCCTGGTAGAAAAGTAAACTTCTATAGCTATATTAAGAAAAAAGAAATATAAAACTAAGAGTAAAACCAGTCAAGAGGGGAGAATACAGACAATAACAAAGGGAAATTAGGGGGAGGGAGATGAAATATGTCCTTAATTGGATTTTGAGCTTCAGTTATTATAATTGCACATTTAAGCTATATCAACATTCTTTTTCATCTTTAGGAAGTTTTGTAATTTTTTAAAATACAGGAAATGCCATTTGATTTTGTCACAATGCTGGCCACTCAAGCCCTGTTTGTTTATTTTTTCTTGAGCAAAAGAAGTTTCACTAAAGGTTGGCATGTGGGATAAATCTTTTAGAGGAAAAAGGGAGAAATAATTCAATAGGAAGGAAGGATTCATTGTGACAAGGGCTGGGTCAGGGAAGTGGCCACATAACTGCATTCCTGAAAGCAAAGGCCTGCGAGAAACTAAACCTGTGTGAAGGCTGTTTGCCCTGCACGGGGATCGAGTTGGGGTCGCTCTAGAGGCCAGTCACAGAGCTTGGGACCCTGAACGTTCTGTTTTAGATTAAGAGCTGGGTTCACCCAAGGGGTACAGAGTAGGGAAGAGCGAGTGATGTCAGGAAGTCTGAGAGCCTGCATTCTGCACGTGACATCTTGTCCCTTGGGTACCTCCTGGGAGCTGAATGTTCCACTGAATGGGACAAAGATGACGATGGGTGGGTGAGTGGGGCGTTCTCTTTTTAGATACCTCTTTCTCATTATCTGTGAGATGTTTTTTATGTTTCTAATGTCAGGTAATAAATTCTTGAATTTTAAAATGGTATGCTTGCAAAATCTATTATGCCCCCCCCCAACTAGTTCCTATCTACTCCAAAGCTAATTCTCTAGCTATGTAGCACACAAAGTTCCTTTTTCTGCAGTTTTTCAGAATCTGTCCTCAGGGGATCCACCTTTCCTTTCCCTCAGCTGCCTCAATCCCAGAGGAGAGTTATCTGTGAAGCCTTATTACTGTATTACATGGAAGCTAAGACATATTTGAGGACAAGAAAGAGGCACCATTACTTTATGTGTCACTAAGAAAAATTCGGTCTACCAACTACTTGAGATATCCCATTAATGATGTGACAGATCTCAGTTGCAGAGATATTATAACGTTAAATAAACAGTACCTAGGATCCATGAAATGTGCCATCTCCTCTACTTCAGTGTAAGCTCCTTGTGAGTAGCAACTGTGCCTCTCTCCCTTACCTCTGGAGCCAACCAGAGCAGATAGCTTTTTCCCAAATTTGTAGTAGTATTTTCCAAGCTAGCTGCTAACAACAACTCTGGCTAAACTGAGACAAAGGATATATTTGTTCAGCATACTAATAACTTTCTCATCACTGGAACAAAATACCCTGTACCCACAAAATAAAGAAGGAGAGGTTTTGGTTCATAGTTTTAGTCTGTGGTCAGCTGGTTCCAAAGCAGAGAGGGCATGATGGAAGGATTTGGTGGAGGAAAGCTGCTCACCCAACAGTAGCCAGGAAGTAGAGAGAGAAAGGAGGAGCTGGGGACAACAATATACACTCAGAAAAGTAAAAGTAGCCAGGTGTGGTGGCACATGCCTGCAATCCCAGCACTTGGGAGGCAGAGGCAGGAGAATCATTGTGAATTCGAGGCCAGCATGGGCTACGTAGTGAGTTCAAGGCCAGCCTGAACTGCGTACTGAGACCCTGTCTCAAACAAAACAAAACAAAATAAAACAAAACAAACAAAAAAAAAGAAAAGTAAAGGTAGACATTCTATTTGACCCAGGTATGTCCCTTCTAGGTATTTTCCCTAAAGAGGTAAAGACATCATATTAAAATGATACATGCATGCCTATGTTTATAGCAGCACAATTCATAACAGCTAAATCTTGGAAGCAGCCTATATGTCCATCAACAGATGAATGGATAAAGAAAATGTGGTATTTTTGTACAATGGAGTACTACTCTGCCATAAAGAAGGATAAACTTGAGTCATTTGTAGGAAAATAGATGCACCTCAAGACCATAAAGTTGAGTGAAATAAATCAGATACACAAGCTTAAATATTGCAGAGTCTCCCTTACATGAGAGACCAAAGATATAAATGAAGAGCAAAATAAAAGATAATAGGAAGTAGGGAGATCGAATGGGAAAGGGATCAAAAGGAGGAGGGAGAGAAAGGGTTGAAAAAGAATTGAAATGTCTTATGTACATGTACCAACTCCCTAGGAGCAATGTAATTATTATGTACTGCAAATATGAAATAATAATAAAAAAGAATACATCTCCCAGTCGTGCTTCCAGTGCCCAACATTCAACTGGCCCCACCTCCTAACAGCACATTTAGCCCTGAACTCATAATGGATGAGTATAGTTCCTCTCATGATCAATCACTTTCTCCACACATGAGGGTTGGGGGAACAGTTTTAGATCTCAACTATAACAATCAGGCATTTGCATGGTAGGTTATACCCAGTTTGTCCTTAAAAATTCCCAGGAAAGTCAGGAACTAGGAAGCTATTGAATTATCCTGTTTTACAGCTGATCAGCCTGAGGCTTAGAGACATCATTTGATGAACTCGTGGTCAAATCAACTGAGGAGCTGAAAGTAAGACTTGAAGTAGGTCTCAGTTTAACGTATTTTGGCATTTCCATGTTCAAGAAACAGTAGAAAGGACACAGGTAGGCACTCCTCACTTGCCACTTCAGCTCCTGTGGAAATCCTCGAATCTGACTAGGAAATAAAGAATGTTCCGTGCCCCCGGGTGCTCTGGCATAGAGTCTTTTATTTTAACTGTGGCAGTTACCTGTCAACGTGTGGTGCTTGGAGCTGATGGTGGGAGTTTGTACACACCAAGACTATCCAAACAGACCATTAAGTGGTAGTAAAGCAACACATGTGAATGACAGGTCAATAAATCCAACAACTTAGTTGCCTGTAAGGAGTGGGCTATTGCTGAGCATAGCTGTGTTTACACAAAATCAATTTTATAAGGAATCTTAAATAATTAGGGAAGACACCATCATACAGAGGATATTCTGCATTCACGGTAATAGATCAGCATTTCATCTCATTGATCCCTTTTGCTTGATGTTATGTGTGGGTTTTTTCTTCCCCAGCTGCTATCCTCTCTGATAGCTTCTTTATGAGATCCTGAAATGCTAACCCATGGGGAACCAAGAAACATATCTTTAACTGTATTTCATAGATGAAAGTTACCTATTAGCTGAGTCTTCACGAAGTTTTGTTTTATATGTATTTTCCTTTAACTCTCTATCCCAAAACTCTTAAAAAATTTAGGGACAGATAAATTGGGAGAGGGGAGTATCATACATACCAACTGCAAAAGTTGGAAAAATAAAAAGTATGTTGGATTTTATAACAGCAGAGAACATCTATTCTAAGCTAATTGGAGTTTCTCAACTTGGTAGCTTTCTAGATAATACTTATTCTTTATAAAACTTACACAAAATAGGTCTTTTATTGATATCAAACATGCATTGATGATACAGTGAACTCTTGACTCACGAACTCAATTAGTTCCTGAGGGCTGGTTGTAACTCAGGTTGTCAACTGAAGGCTCGGGCTTCTCTATACAGCCTTGAAAGTCTCTCCTGTACACAGGCAGATCTCAGTGTCCTTAGAGAGACATTGGCCCAGGATTTCTCAATTAACCCCATACAGGAAAGGAAGTTGTAATGTTCCTTCCAGAACTCTTTTAAGGGTTAAATCTGTATCTGAGACCATCTGGAAGCACAAGCAGCCGGCATTCAGGTCATAAATCAAGACTTTGGTCATAACTTAAAACTAAAATTCTGGTCATAACCCAAGTTGTTCATATGTCAGGCTTGTTGTAACTTGAGGGTCCACTGTATATTGCAGGTATAGAGGGTGAAGTCAGTGGTCCCACTGAGAAAAACTTTCCTTTGGGGACTCCATTGCCAGTGATTCACAAACCAGTGGTATCATACTCCAGATACCCTGTCAGGTAGAAGGGAATCACTCTGGCTTGTGACTGTGGTGCTATAAATCCACATTTACCATGGGACGCTGCGGGGTCCATCTGTTCCCTAAAGTGCCTACATAAACTAAGTCTCTGCAAGCTATCTGCAAAGCACCCTTGTGCATGCATGCTGGAGTCTTGCTAATGCAACATGGTGATTTTACAACTTCAAAAAAGGTTCATTTTAATTGTCACTGTTAAGATCAAATGTTTTGCAGCTGTCTCTTCTGCAGATGAGAAAACATAACTTTGATGGCTAATGTGATCAACTCACATGTTCTATTTTTTGATCAAAATTGCCACACTTCAGTGGTTATGTCTAGTATGTGTTTATGTGGTTATGTCTAGTATGTACTTAACAAATATTTTTGAATTAATAAAAAAAATTGTAACTAGGAAAAAGTGATGGCAACAATATGGGAATAATCTAAGATGCTCAGATAAAAAAGTGGTTTTGGCTATTACTTGGCTACCTATAGGGCCCATTTTGCCCATTTGGAAAATGGCCATGCTGGGTTAAGTGACTCCAAGGTCCTTGCCCTCTCTAAAATTTGGATTCTAAATTTTAATCATATTCATCTTATGGGTAACTGTAACCTTGCTTAAATTTTCTTATTTGGGGAACTTGATCCAATTTAGGTATTGTGTTTCCTCCCTTTTTATTTATTCTTTATAAGCCTTTATGAACCAGCCCAGAGATTTTCAGTTATCATTAATCACCTTTTTAAGATGAAACCAGCTCAGAGATTTTCAGTTATTAATCGCCTATTTTAAATGAAACAGCCTACTATAAAAGATGACTTAATTAACTCTGGTTGATAACACATATCTATTTGGTGAAGATGACCTATATCCTTTCATTGTACATTAAATAAAAATCAAAAAGCAATTTATATGAAGAAGTGTGTGCTCCACACAGCGCCACACTTGGTGTGTAAGACACTTCTATCCTGTTAGGACTGTCATTGTGACCAGCACACATCTTGCTACACATTTCTCCCTCTGCCTACCTTGTAAAGGACAAAAGCGACACACGGCTCTAACTACTTTTTTTCATTATGGGTGGTATTTAGTCTAACAAGAAAAGCAAAAAAGGCTTAGACAAAGTCCAGGCATACCTGCTCTTTTACTTCTGATAAGCTCAATTGCGTGGGGCATGTCTGAGTGGAATCTGTCATTAACACAATGTACTATTTGTCCAAACATCTGTAGGTCACATTATTTCTCTACAAGCCAGTGAGAGAAAAAGTAAAACCAAGACAGGTTATTAATCACTTACTCAGTATTTCTCAGGAAACACACACACACACACACACCCAGCATAACAGATTGGAAAAAGAAAAACAAGGCATTTTTCATTATTGTGAAGTAAGACACCCAGATTCCACCAAGCCCACATTTTACACGCGGCATAGTGGATAGACTCTGGACCATGAGGGGCTGGAAATGGGATCAGTGCCTAACTGGGGACACTTTGGTAGTTCTCATTTCCTTCAGAAGGAAATGGAAATTTAGATTTGCACATCTACTATATTTGTGTTGGAAATGCTTCCACCAGGGATGTGGGAAACCCAAATGGAAGGAATGAGCCAAGCTATATTAGGGATAGCCAGATACCATTAGAAACAGGTACACCTGGGGAAAAAGTTCAAGTGTCCATTAATGCCAACTGGAAAGAAATAGTGTGGTTTCCTGGCTATCCACAGCTGTCACAGTGATAAGGAATTTTATAGGTAGGTGCACTTACACATCTGTCCACAAAAGTCTGTTTCTAAAAAAAAGTCTCATGCTCAGGGACAGCATGTGTATTGTTTACCTTCCCAGGAGGACTTGAGTTTCACAGAGCCAGGGGTGGATTACAAGGTGACATAAAGACGGGGTTGTGCCTAGAGCCCTAAAGCCTGGTAATTACTCACAGAGACAAAAATGTCTCCTGCAGTATATTGTTTACTAACAAAAGATAACATTTTAAGACAAATTGGAATCAAGTTCTATTGGACTGCTGCAGGCCACAAATAGAAATGCACTTCCTCCTGTGTGTTATACATCAGGCACTTTTCTGGCCATTTGAGAATTAGCTTCTGAGGAGGCAGGAAGGTAGCATTGTGGGTAAGGCAAAGGTTAGGTTTCCAAAGAGGAGCGAGCAAAATATCATCTTGTGTGGTTAATTCTACCCAAGTAAATAATAGCTTGACTTGGAGGGATTTCTTAATAAACAATGCAATACAACATTAAACTTGCAATAAAATAAGACTCTATGAGCTAACATTTACTCCCTGTGGGCCATGCATGATTTTAAGAACTCTACATAGATTAGCTCATTTATTCCTCATTAATCCTAAAGAGGTAGATGTAACATTATCTCCATTTCATAGCTGAGGAAATTAAACCATAGGGAGGTTCACTCACCCTCAAGGCCGCAGAGCTATTAAATGTTAGGTGGAGACTTGAATCCTGGGAGTCTGGCTTCAGAGTCCCAGCCTTTAATCATCCCCTCTCAGAACAAACTGGTATGGCTAACTGATTGTAGTTGACCACAAACAGCCACCTATTTTGATCATGGTACATATGTCCCAGCATACATCCATATGTTTATACACAGACAATTGAGAGGTTGCAGGGAGTGCACAGATCTTCTCAGTACATGGTGATCATTTGTGAACTGACAGAATATAAAATGTAGATCCTGAAAGGACTCAAATTTGCCTCAAACGTATTCATTATTTAATTGCTATGTATTAGCCCCACGGAGTCCATGTGTTTATCAAAATGGTAAAAGTTTTCTTCTTCAATTCCAACAATTAGTCCTAGGAATCAGGGGCCCAGAAGAAACCAATCACCTTGGCTGACTCAGCAATCACCATATTTACTTCAGAGTTCCTTGCTAGGGTGGTAACATAGATCTAAAACAACGACTCCTCATACAGGAAGCCTTCACAGTTGGGGATTAATGTCTGTGATGTTGCCTACACCACCACTCTTTCAGGACATAAAATAGATCCTCAGTATGAAGCAATTTAGCCACAATGACAAGGTAGTAAAAATACGTTATTATTTAGAAGACGTTGGCTACCTAACATGCATAGATAGGGGCCTATATTTATTGTCTTGTTTGAAGCTAATGATTTTCTAAAGGTGAGTATGCTGATGGAGGATAATTTTCCAGGCTTTATTTTCTACCTGGCAGATCTCCTATGAACACGGTTTTGGTGACTAGCACTACGGAATAATGGTTTTTTCATTATTTGCTGACAATCTGGTGTCCTTCTTTCAGCAAAGTCAGTCCTCAACTTGGAAGACCATCAGCACAGCCTGTACTAAATAAGAGGCAGTGGTTTCAGAAAAGATACCCACGTGAAAAAGAAGAAACAAAACAATCTAACAGTCTTCTCTGCGTTGTTTTTCTAGATGTAGTCCTGTGGCCTTCTGTAGGCAAAGTTAAGGTGAGAACCGAGTGCTCTGTGCAGCTGTATTTCTGCTGAAGTTGTTAGCCCTTGAGAAAGGACACTTGTTCACTTTGAAGAGCAGAACACACAGGGGGTGACTCCAACACGTCAGAGAATCTGCAGCAGATGTGTATTTTCAGATCTATTCTGTCCACCCAGCCTCCCCAGAGGTACGGCTTGTATTTTTCCAGATATATTTTTATCTAAATAAATATTAGAAAACACATAGTATTTTTATGTGTTTTTAAATATATAAATTATAAATTATGTGTATGTATCTATGTATATAAACATACAAACATGGCACATGCATACACTTTCCGTATGAATGGTAGTCAGCTTTCTGCTACTGTTAACAAATACCTGAGATCATCAGCTTATAAAGAGAAAAGGTTTATGTTGCCTCACAGTTTTGGAGGTTCCAGTCCCTGACTGGCCCTGTTGCTTCTGGGCCTGTGGTGAAAGCCACACATCACGGCAGCAGTGCATGGCGAAACATTTCACCTCATGAACTGGACACAAAGAGAAGAAAAGACCAGGATCCAACTGTCCCTTGCAAGGGCACCCCACAACCCCATAACCTCAAACTCCCTGTGGGTCCCAGCCCCTACAGGCTCCTCCACCTCCCAATACCTACACCAGCCAGCTGGGGACCAAGCCTTCAACACACTATCTTCCTGGGGACATTCTGTATCCAGACTATAGCACAGTGCCTCTGCTGTCTGCTCTATGCCTTTTTCCACAGTTGCCCGACTGAATTTGGGCTCTTCCCAAGTGGTCATTATTACACACAATATAGATGTGATTTTTGAATCCGCTTACATATGCCAGCACTTAAAAATTAAAAAAAATTTTTATTGGTATATCCTCAGTACACGATTACACAGAAGCAGAATCACTGAAATGGGCACACATTTTAAATTTCAGCAAGTATTGTAAAATTTTCCTTCATCGTAAGACTCGAATGAAAGTAACCAATCTCCAGTTTGTTTGTTTATTTATATATTTATGGTGGGGACTGAACCCTGGGCCTTTGCTCTGACCTACATCCTTAGCCCCTTTGAGACAGGGTCTTGCTAAATTGCTATATTGCCCGAACTGGGCTCAAACTTGCAATCCTCCTGCCTCAGCCTACCTGAGTGCTGGGATTACAGGTGTGCACCACACCTGGCTCAATTTATGTTTTTTAATTGACTTATCCACAAAATAAGGACCAAGAGGATCAACACCTTGTTTTGTTCATTTTCATATTTTCAGCACCCTAGAATTGTGCCTGGCACATGGCAGGCATTAGACAAAGTCTGCTGTTGAGCTCTCATCTCTGAGCTCCTTTTAGGCCATTCCTTGTGGTAAGCCCAGTGCCTCACAATGTCTTGTACAAAGTAAGTGTTTGTTTGTTGGGTTAATGAAAACATTCTCAGCACTATCACTGTACATCCTAGTTTTCAGTTCTTTGCAATAACCACCTACACGCTTTTCAAAATCAGAGTAGGTAAAAGAAACTGCTATTTGAAAATGGAAACTGTGTTCTTAACCTACTGCTTTCCCCCAGTGAATACAATTATAATTGGGGATTTCATACAACCAGCACATAAAATGACACTAGTATCTTAAATATGTAACGCTTTTATGTGGAAGTAGGGATATTTCAAGTGCACATAACAATGATGTGGCTCAGCTTCCTCATCTCACAGTAATCTCACAGTAGTGAGTGCGGATGATCGAGTCTACTGCAGGCAATTACTCAAACAGAACCAGATCATCTGTTAGAATTTCAGGTAAAGAAAAGAAGGCAGGGGGCCAGGCATATAGCTCAGCGGCACAGTGCCCGCCTGGCAAGCGTGAGGTCATGAGTTCGATTCCTGGTGCCAAAAAAGAGAAAAGAGGGCAGGGATAGAAAAGAAGCAATGAGTCCCCACTGGCTGAGCCTTGGCCCAGCACTGGGTAACATTGTGGAGATTCCATTTAAAATGTAATGAATGCACCTGGAAGTCTACTTGCAATTAGAAAGGAATAATAAGCTTATCTCCTAAAGCTCAAGTCTGTTTGTCACAGAATCAGGAAGGCCTTGTGACTATGTGGGTTTCCACTGAATACGAGAACAATTCTTCATAAGCAGATAGTCACCTCATAAGTTGGTGTTGGAGATATATCAATGGTCTTTAGCTCAATGAAAATGAATGTATACACACAATGTATTATAGTGAATATCTTCAAACATACTTGCTTGGGTATAAGTGTGGTGTACACAATATGCTTCCTAATTATGACACACATGAATGGCAAAAACTAAGTTTTTCTTAGATTTGGCGGTGTAGCTATTCATTATCAACTTTGACGCCTACTGTACTGTTTAAAGAATGCTTTAGTTTGTCTAAAACGCAAGAGAAAAATTCTCACTTAGCTAAGAATTTGTTGTAGTCAGGGAAATAGATAGGGAAATAGATTTAATATAGGACTCATAATTTATAGGATTATTTTATAATATTCACACAAAGACTCAAGTGCAGAAGAGTGCAGGAGATCTGTCCACGCACTAAAGACCCAAAGAATCCAGCTGAGGGCCTGGATCCCATGGCAATGTCCTTTACAAGTCCAGCTGAAGACCTACAGCCTATGGCAATGTTCTCCAGGAGTTCAACTGGAGGCCTACAGCCCACGATAATGTGTCATGTAAGTCTGTATCAAGGATTTGCACTGGGAAGGCCTAAAGGTCAGTGGTGGAAGCTAGAAAGTCTGTGCCAGCAGGCTGAGGGATCTGCACTGGAGCCAGGAAGCGACACTCAAGGTAAGGACCAGAGCTCCCCCAAAGAGAACCGCAGCCAGCCTTAGTGACATGGAGGACCTGAGCGCCTCCGACAATAACAGCTGAGTCCATATCAGGAAAACCAGCGTGATAAGCTTCTCCAGGAGAATCAACAGCACACCATCTTCCCCTCCAATTCTCCTTTTATGCCGTTGGCAACAATCCTCAGGTGGGCCATCCACACCCAGAACCACGCTGATTCAGTTCATCTGGGTGTTACAAGTTGACCATTAGTTAATCCACTATAGAATTCTAAGACTTTCATATTTCATGGAGTGATTAAAACAGCAAACAAATACATTTAGAGTCTGTTCTACCTTACCAGCCTTTTGCCAAGGAAGAACATTAAAAAAGAAAAACTACTATTATTTACTGCCATCACCATTTCATAAAACAAGATTTTTATGTCCTTTGCTTCCCAAAAGGAGGTCACAAAGGGAATAAAGGGAAGTTTTAAAAGAAATGGAGATGTATAGGAAATTGTTTAGATTTACAGTATTTTCTAGTTTCACAGAAGTGTACTGAAAACTTGAGCACCTGCAAGTTCCAGCAAAACAACCGGGGGTGGAGAATCATTTTTTCAACCTGGCTGTCTCCAGACTCCCTTGATTTTTCCGAAATTCTCTGGTGACATCCAAGAGCCACACTTTGGCTGGCCGAGGGCACTGAAACAATTCCACCAGTGTTTATGAGGCCTTACAGTGGGCTCAGCTCTGATGCCAGTGCTTTGCTAAGCGGTAGGAAAGCAGCGATGCTATCTTGTAAGTTAAGATGTGCTCATTCCTGTGCTCCCTTTTGCCTTTCAAAGGGAAGAGTTCTCGGCAAGAACCAGAACCTAGGAGGAAACTTCTGATGACGAAGTGAGACTGATGCCATTACGCCCAGGGCCCAAGGCAGTCTCTCCGATGCTACCATATGGTGCTGTCAGTAGTGCTCTGTGCCAACACCAAAACCTCAACTTTGTCAAGTAAGTGTTGATAATAAGATATTGTTTTATATATTTTTCTCACCTATTATTTTCTAACACAACAGCAATATCAAGGGATGTAAGGAAAAGTGCCATATTATACGAGGGGTGGGCATGGGACTGGAAGGTATCAGCTGCAGGTTCAAATCTTGCTTCTGCTATTTATTAGGCTTGCAAATGTGGCATGTTGCATAATGTCTTTGAGCTATATTTTTCATTTGTAATATAGAAATAACATTTGTATTACAAGACTGTAATAAGTACTTAAGGAAATGGATGTAAAGCCACAGCATAAGTCCTCACTACATCAAAGGCCTTGAGTAAACGTTGAGTCTAGTCGTTTCTTACACCTGTAGAGAAAAAGTCTATAGTAAATAACCTGCCCTATACTCTCCAGAAGGATGCTCTGTAAGTCTCTCTCTTGAAGTTGCTTGAAGTGGGGCAGGGTTGGTCCCAGCAGCTCTTTCCTTCCTGCCTTCTTCAGTAGGTCGTCCTCTCTTATAATACTAAAACCAAGCGCTATGGTCTCCTCCCTGGCTTCCTGAGACCTGTGAAGGTCTTTTGGTGGGTGAATAGCTATTCCAAGTGGTAGTTCTGTGAGAAGGCAATCACTGGAGAATCTCACTCAGTGGCCATCTTACTCCCCAATCCAGAGTGTGATGTTAAAAAAACAAAAGCAAAAACAAAAACCAACTCACACTAGTTTTTGGTACTCCTCCCATGGAGAAGTATCTGTTCTCTGCCCTGGAATGGAATCAGACCTGTGGCCACATCAGCATACCTAAAATGTTGCTGTATGATTTCTGAGGTTAGGCTATAAAAAGTCAGGCTATATCCACCTTGACTGCTGACGGAGTGATACTGATGCTGCCACAGACTGCGACTGGAGAGGCTCCAGGAACACAGGTACTCCTGCTGGCCCTCCTGCTGCCATGGAAGCAGCCAGGTGGTCTGCTTAGGCAACCTTAGCCCCAGCAACCAGCCAGGAAACCAGCTCTGAGCAGCTCAGGCTACCAAGTCTCCCAGGAAGTAGCCAGGTGGCCCTGCTGATCCATGCTCAGCCCTAGCAAGTAGTCAAGCAGCCCACTCTGAGTGGCTCAGTCCACAGAGGCCCAGGGGAGCAGATTCAGCCCATTCAACTGCCTGTGACTACAGAGGCTCTGAGCAGATGTTTGATCTTGCACACACATTCTTGACCCCAGGAAGTACCTGTGTAGAGCTCTTAGCGAGTTGCCCCCTCCCCCCACCAGAGTTCCTGCAGAGAAATCGTGCAGCTCTTAAGACACTGATAGGCACCGCATCCCCCTAAGCTGTGAGCAGACACATGGTGCTGTACCCACCTGGGCCCAGCAAGGTGAGCTTGACCTTACAGGATCCACAGAAACTGATGGATGCCCTAATCCACATCTATGTACATTGCACCCAGAGCTGCTGGGGAACCTTTCCTGCCTGAGGCAAATGCATTCCAGCTGGTGGTATGAGCCCACAATCCCTGCAGCCTAGGCCACGGAGCATCTGTAGATAACAGCAATGCTGATTACATCTGAACAAACCACCTGGGCAATATTAGCATCCAACTGGAATCAAAGCCAACACAGCAAATCCAACCAACACCCTAGGAAACATTGCCAGTACAGAGTCTTTCACTACAAAACTCCTTAGAAGATTGATAGAAGCAAATGATCTACCACCTGCTCAAATACCAGTATATGTACATAAGAAACATGAAAAAGCAAGGTAATATGATGCCCCCAAAGGAAACAATAATTCTCTAGAACAGACCCCAAAGAAAAGGAGATGGGAAGATTGCCTGACAAAGAACTTGAATGATTTTAAGAAAACTTAGATATAAGAAAATAAAGACAGACAATACAACAAAATTGGGAAGACAGTTCATGAATTCATCATAGAAATGGAAAATTCAGCAAAGAGAAATCATAAAAAAGAACCAATCATAAATCTTAGAGCTAAAATCTCAATCAATGAAATAAAATATGCAGCTGAGCACATCACAGCAGAAATGATTAGGTAGAATAAAAAGAAGATCACAAGTCTCACCACAGCCTTTGCAGCTTAGTGAGACCCTGTTTCAAAACAAAATAAGGGGGCCCATGAGATGGCTCAGTGGCGTAAGCGCCTGCCTGGCAAGCGCGAGGGCCTGAGTACAACTCCCGGAACCCACATACGAAAAAAGGGCCAGTGATATCGCTCAGCGGCACGAGCGCCTGCTGGCGCATGAGGTCCTGAGGTTGACCCTCGGTACCCACAAAAAATTAAAAAAAAAAAAAACAAAACAAAACAATATAAGGGAGGCTAGAAATGTAGCTCAGTGGTAGAGCACTTGCCCAGCATGCATGAGGCCTAGGTTCAATCTTCAGTGCTGAAAAAAGCATCTGAGCTTGAAGACAGGTGTTTTTTTTTGTTTGTTTGTTTTTTTGTTAACAATCCAGTGAGATTGTTTACAAAAGGTAAAACATTGAAAAGAATGAAGAAAGAGCCTTATGGGGCACCATTAAAGGAGCAAACCTTCACATTATGGGGTACCAGAAGAAGAGAAGGGAAAATATATAGAAAACCTATTCAATTAAATAATTGCTGAAAGCGTTCCAAATCCTGGGAAAGATACATCTGGGTCTAAGAAGCTCAAAGGATTGCTAATACATTTGGCCATGACAGACCCTCTCTGAGTGAGGTATATTATAGTAAAACTGTCAAAGGTACAAGACAAAGACAGAATTCTAAAATAGCAACAGAAAAGCATGAAGTATTAGGTGGTTCTCATTAGAATAACAACAGACTTCTCAATAGACACCTTTACACCAGGAGAGAATGGGATGATATACGTTTTGAAAGAAAAAAACATCTGACAATTAAATATACTGTACTCAGCACAGCTATCTTTCAGAAATGCAGCAGAAATAGAAGACTTTACAGTCAAGTGAAAAGTGACAGAATTCACTACCACTAGGTTGACCCTTCAGGAAATGCTTAAAGGAGTCCTATTTAAAAAGGAAGAGGATGTTAACTATCATTATGAAACATGTGAAAGCACAAAACTCAACATCAGAACATATGCACAAAACAGCACCAAACCCTATCAATGCAGAAAACCAGCAAGAGAAGGTTTTCACAAAGATGAAAAACAAAAGAGGAAGAACAAAGGATATACAAAATAACCAGGAAAAAAAAGGCTTACAAGAGTGTTTTGTAAACAATAACCTTGAATGTAAACAGATCAAAGTCTCCCATTAATGTGCTACTTTCATCAATGAACATATCATACAGATTTTAAAAATTTAAAAAAATCAGAATTAAATTGTAGACCAAATAGACTTAACATTTCATCAAATACCTGCAAAGTACACATTCTTCTCATTAACACATGGGACACTCTCCAGGACAGACCACATGTTAGGCCACCAAACAAGTTTCAACAGATTCAGAAAAATTTAAACCACAGTATTTATGTTCTCTGACAATAATAAAATAAAACTAGAAACCAACAAGAGGAATATTAGAAATTTTACATGTCTATATAAAAATTAAAATTCTTTTAAATGAACAATGAGTCCATGAAGAAATCAATAGAGAAATTTAAAAAGTAAAATATTCTTGAAACGAATGAAGATAAAACATACCAAAACCTATGAGATACAGCAAGTGTAGTCTCAAGAGGGACATTTATAGCAATGAATACCTACGTTTAATGTAAGAGAAAGGAAGAAGGGAAAAAGGAAATAAGGAAGAAAGGAAGGAAGAATAGATCAAGTGCAAATTTAGTGGAAGGAAGGGAAAACAAAACTCAGAGCAGAGATAAATGAAGCAATAAAAAGAAAACAGAAAAATCAATGAAACGACTCTAGTTGGTTTTTTTGAAATAAGCAAAATTGTAAAACATTTAGCTACACTAGCCAAAATAAAAAAGACACAAATAAAGAAATCAGTTATATAAAAGGAGTCACTACAACTACCATGGAAATACACTAGATTATTAGAGACTATTAAGAACAACTCTATACCAACTAATTAGAAAACTTAGAAGAAATGAATGCATTTCTGGACACATATGTCTACTGATATTTAACCATGAGGACATAGAAAATCTGAACAGACAAATAACAACTAATTAGATTGAACCAGTAATAAAAACTATCTCAACAAAGCAAAGTCCAAGACCAGATGGCTTCACCATAGAATTTCACTAAACTTTTTTTTTTTTTTTTTTGTGGGTACCGGGGGGTCGACCTCAGGACCTCACGTGCCAGCAGGCGCCCATGCCACTGAACGATATCACCGGCCCCTTTTTCGTATGTGGGTTCCGGGAGTTGAACTCAGGCCTTTGCGCTTGCCGGGCAGGCGCTTAAGCCGCTGAGCCATCTCACCGGCCCTTCACTAAACTTTAGAAGAAAAATTAAGACCAATTTTTCTCTAACTATTCCAAAGTATTTAAATGGAAAAAGTACTTCCAAACTCATTCTTATAAAGCCATCATTTCCTCATACAAAAAAAAAAAGGAAAGAACAAAAGAAAGAAAAAAAAAAAAAAAAAAAACTACCGATTGTGACAGTTAAGCTGAATCATCAACTTGATTGGTTTCAGAGCTACTTCCAGGTGTATCTGGTCCCTCACCCTCTCCTCTTTGTTCCACTGTATCGCTCTGCCATGATGTTTCTGCCTTGAAGCCAGCTGACCAGGGACTGAACCTCCTGAAAGCATGAGTCAAAATAAACCTCTCTTCCTTTAACTTCTGTGTGCCAGGTATTTTGTACCAGCATGAGTAAAGGTGATTAATATAAGACAAATATCCCTGAAGAATACAGAAGCAAGTTTTCTTAACAAAATACTAGAATGCCATATCTAGTAGTATATAAAAAAAAGTTTATACACCATAATAAAATGAGATTTAGCCCAGGAATGCAAGGATTATTCAATCTATACAAATTAATAAATATAATATGTCACATCAACAGAATGAAGGATAAGAACCCATATCTCAATCCACACAGAAAATCACTCAATAAAGTCCCCTCATGATAAAACCTATCAAAATTAGATATAGAAAAGATGTATCTCAACACAATAAGGGCTATATATGACAAACTCACAGCTTAAATAATGATGAACAAAAAACAACAACCTAAGAATAAATTTAACCGGGCCGGTGAGATGGCTCAGCGGCGTAAGCGCCTGCCTTGCAAGCGCAAGGGCCCGAGTTTGACTCCCGGATCCCACATACGAAAAAGGGGCCGGTGATATCGCTCAGCGGCACGGGTGCCTGTTGGCGTATGAGGTCCTGAGGTCGACCCCCCGGTACCCACAAAAAAAAAAAAAAAAAAAAAAAAAAAGAATAAATTTAACCAAGGAAGCAAATGATCTCTAGAGTGAAAATTACAAATCACAGATGAAAGAAATCAAAGAGAACACAAAAGAATGGAAAGATATTTCATGTTCATGGATTTCAAAAATTATTATTGATGAAGTACTCATACTATCCGATGTGACTTACAAATTCAATGCGATTTCTATCAAAATACCAATGTCATTCTTCACAAAAAGAACTCCTAAAATTTGTATGGCACTACAAGGACCCAGAATAGCTGAAGCAATATGAACAAGAAGTACAAAGCTGGAGGCATCACAATAACTCACTTCAAAACATATGAATAAGTAACAGTAATATGACACTGGCATAAAATTACACACCAAAACCAATGAAACATAATAGAGAACCCAGAAATAAATCTTTGTTTTTACACCCACATGATTTTTGACAAAGGCAACAAAAACACTCACTGGTGAAAAGAAAGTCTTTTCAATAAATAATTCTAGTAAAACTGGATATCTGCATGAAGAGGAAAGAAACCAGGTCCCTACCTCTTATGATATACAAAAATCAACTCAAAATGGATCAAAAATCTAAACGTAAACCTGAAGCTATGAAACTACTAGATGAAAATATAGTGGAAATGTTTATGCCATCGGTCTTGGCAAAGTACTTAAGACACATGGCCCTAATAACACAAGGAAAAAATCAAAAATTGATAAATTTTATGTAGCAAAGGAAACAATAGAGTGAAAAGACAATGTATAGAACAGGAAGAAATATTTGTAGATCATTTATCTGACAAGGGATCAGTTTCCATAATATATAAGGAACTGAAATTACTCAACAGTAAAAACGAACAATCCCATTATAAATGGGTGAATAACCTGAATAGGCATTCTCAAATGAATATATAGAAATGGGCAAAAATATATGTAAAGTACTCTATCGCTAATCATCAGGGAAAAGCAAACCAAAGTATAACGAGGTTTGCTATTACCTCAGTTACAATGTCTCTTAAAAAACAAATGCTGTTGAATATGTGGAGAAAGGGAAATTCTCATACATTGCTGGCAGATATATGAATTACTACTGGCACTATGGAAAATGGTATGCCACTTAAAATATGATCTAGCAGTCCCACTGCTGTGAATACATGGTGTGACTGAAAAACACAGTGAATGTTTAAATTAAAAATTACAGCAAAATTCACATTATCAGTAGCCTGCAAAATATTCCCACTTGCTCTGAGCACTCTTATCCCATCCTGCTTGCCACTTTCTGAAGCATTTCTAGAAGCTGTGTTTTGTGAGAGTCTTTAGCTGCAGTCTTATGGCTGCCTCAATGTTCTGAATCAATTCAGGTTACCTTGAAATTCAGGTTACCTTTCACAGTCATTTTGATTTTAGGGAAGAGCCAGAAGTCACGCAGTGACAGAGCCTGTGAATAAGGCAGAGGAGGACACACCATGATGTATTTATGAGTCTGCCTTTCTGGTAGATGGCACTATGCAGCAGCATTCACCATATTTCTATCAAACCTCATGAAGACACAAAGGAGGACTTCCAGAACTGCTTCAGAAAGTGGCAAGAATGATGCGCAAGTTTGAAGTGAGGGGAAATATTTTGAGGGGGATTAACAACAATGTATCTTTTAATGTAATCAATTTTTTTTTATGTGGGTACCGGGAGTCAAACTCAGGACCTCACGCTTGCCAGGCAGGCGCTTATACTGCTGAGCTATCTCACCAGCCCTTAATGTAATCAATTTTAAAAATTTAAACATTTACCATATATTTTGATCATCCCTTGTACACCAGAGGAAATGAAATCAGTATGTCCAAGGGATATCTATCTGCACTTCCATGTGTATCGCAGCATGATTCACAACAGCCAAGATATTGAATTAATCTAGGTATCTCTCAACAGATGAATGGATAAAAAAATGTGGGAAATTGACACAATGGAATATTATTCAGCCATAAAATAAAATTATGTAATTTTTAGCAATATGGATGAAATTGTGGGACATTGCAAAATCAATTGGGCACAGGAAGACAAAGGTATATTCTCATGTATACATAGAAGCTAAAATGTTGATCTCGTAGAAGTAGAGAATAGTGGTTACCAGTGCTTGCAAAGGATTAGGAGAATGGAAGGATTCAGAGAAGATGGTTAATAGATAACTATGTGTGTATGTGTGTGTTGGGGGGAAGATAAGGCCTCACTGTGCTGCCAAGGCTGATCTTGAACTCATAATCCTCCTGTCTCAGCCTCCTGAGCAGCTGGGATTACAGGTCTGTGCCATTGTGACAGCTCAGAGGAATAACAAATTCTTCCTTCTTTCTTCCTATTTCTCTTCTTCTCCTCTCACTTCTCTTTCTCCTCCTCCTCCTCATTCTTTATTTCAAGATAGAGTCTTGCTAGGCAGCCCAGGTTGTTTTCGAACCCACAGCAATCATCCTGCCTCCTGGGATTACAGGTTTGCACCACCATACCTAGCTTTGCAGGAATATCTAATGTTCTATACTACTGCAGGGTAACTATTTTTGAAATAATTTGGTATTTCAAAATAGCCAGTAGAAAGGATTTTTCATGTTCTTAACACAAATGGTATGTCTGAGGTTACAGATATGCTAGACTGCCCTGATTGGATCATTGCTTGTTGTATGTGTGTATTGCAATGTCACATAAATTTGCACAATTACTGTATGTCAATTAAAAATATATTAAACAATTGACTACTGTTGAATCAGTAAGACTATTGTAAATAAAACACGATAATGTTAAAAGGCAACATTTAGACATTTTTTCTTTCCTTTTTATAGTTTTCTTGAAAACTAGCTTTTGTATTCTGCTTTAACTTGATTGTAGGCTCTAGCTCTGTGGGTTTCAAGTTTCTTGAAAAAAATGAGGCTAGAAAACTCCAAAATTCCATAAATATTTCTTTTTGAAAAATTCAGAATGGCTCTGTCAAATAACCTAAATTGCTAGACTTACAGCATTTATTCTGCTTGAAGCTAAATGTGATCAGAATAAATATCAGTAAAAAATAGATTTTGCAGTCAGTAATAATTATTATAATTTCTTTCTATTAACTTACAAAAGGATATTTCCAAGAACAATGAGCATTTCTATGCAGTGGTTAAGAAAGGTCTTTTTTCTGCCTTGTTGTGTAACATTTTTTTTTTTCTAATCAAAAATATTTAAATTAAAAACATTTTTTAAGATATGTCTTCAAAACAGACTGAATCACAAGGTAAGTAGACTTAGGATACAATTTGCATGACTAAACTGGATCTTGATTTATATATAAAACTATTTTAGCTAATTAAAAATTGTGAGAAGTGTTGTGTTCACAATGTATTGCTTTATTTATCTTCAAGTCTGAAGTTCAGGGTTATTTTTAATCATGACTATTATGCTGACTTACAAAAGGTCTACTCAAAACTGATGGAGACATCATCTCTAGGATAGTGATAGTTCGGAAAAAGAGGCTCCATGGTTAGGAGTGGGTGTCAAACACAGGTGGGGAAGGGACAAAAAACCCCACAAAAAACAAAAACAACAACAAAAAAAAACCCAAACAACTCTATAGCAAGAGAAGCTCCTTTCAAGAGAAGGCTAAGTGGCTTTGATTGAAGTGCTTCCTTGTGAGATACAGGGGTTTAAATACAAGGATTCTATTAGATTATCTCAGATCCGAAAGCTCTTGGAGTTTGGGAGGTCAGTGGAGAAAACCCTCCCTCAAATGAGATGGGTGGAAAAGGTTTACAAAACAGTAATAACCTTCCCAACAATCTACCACCCTCAAAAAAAAAAAAAAAAAAAAAAAGAGGGAGGGGAGGGGAAGAGGGGGAGGGGGAGAGAAAAAGAAAGGGAAAACCAACCCAACCTAACAACAACTGGCTCAATGGCAGTAATCAAATCAGGCTTCTCACGCTTGACCTTAGCTGCATGTGCCCATACAAACCTCCCACAAATCCCTCTGTAATCAGATTTATTTAAACCATATGTAACTAGCACACTGTACATACATGCCAGACAGTAGTCTAAACACTTCACGATATTAATTTTCTTAATTTTCCTGTAAGCCCTACAAGGTAAGGAGTAATAGTATCTCTGTTCCCCAGACAGACACAGAGAGGTTCTGCATCTAGCCCAGCTACACAACTCCTTCAGCAGCACAGCTAGGATGCCAACCCAGACATCGTCATTCCGGAGCTCGTCTTCGTGGTTGCTGTGCTAGGCTATGCTGGAAAAAAATGAAGAAAAGACATTGCAAATAAGTGTCTGGGGTCAAAACTCCTACTTTTTCTACTTCATGGAATTCAATAATCCTAGGAGGGTCCTTCAAGAGTTGAATACAGTAGTGGCAAAGCACAGCCTATTTAACTATGGTCACCCCCCTGTTCCCCAAGTACGTGCAAGTCTGTCACCAATAAATCAAAACCAATAATGGCAAAACAAAGCGACTGGGTTATGAGAGACAGGCATTCAGGGGCTCAGCAAATTCGGCTTCTGGTTCTGCAACACAGGGGGGCCGATAATGATTTGGTTTGCTTGTGTCATGGGAAGGTTTTCCACGTCTTCTAATAGTTTCTTTCTCCATTGTCTAAAATAACAAATAAACAAGTAACTTACATTTCTGTGTTCAGGAAGATGTTAATACGTGGTTTGGAAATGAGAAGAGCAGAGCAGACCACCGCCAAGAGGAAATTCCAGAGAGGAAAAACATAGCATCAGGGTACACAGGATCATAACCTGATTTAGCATCCTTTACAGCCACAGTCTCCTCAAGGATTTTCCTGATTACTGTCTTCAGAAGCATGAAAAAGTTTAAGGGGATTTTCCTGATTATTGAATGCAAAAGCATGAGAAAGTTTCATGAGTTACACGACAGACTTGCCTAATTTGAAGTTTACAGTTAGGGTGTTTGGAGGGTTACATTTTTATTACTGTATATGACAGTTCTGGGAAGAGAAAAATATGTTAGTCACAAGAAATCACATTCTCTAAGTGGATGAGAATCTTTTAATCCAATATCCCTTTGATTTCTGGAGGCAGGGGGGAGGGAAGAGAATGGAAAGATCATGGGTTCTTTTGTGAATCTGATGAAAGCTATGAATGTATCTCCAGAAAAATGCATGGGCATATAGTCATGATGTGCTGTACTTCATTTTATGTAGTTCACAAACTTAACTTCCTGTGTTCTCAGAAAGAACTTTATATATTTAGAACTTAATGGAATTGGACAGATGGTTTAAAATGATAGTATAGTACTATTTGAATGCCATGGTTATTGTTGCAACTGGGTTGAAAACCACTGGCTGACCTCTAGCAACTGTCTTGCCTCTGCATAATTATTTGGCCAAAGAAGGAAATTTAGAAGTAAAAAGTATGCAAATACCAAATATCATAGCAACCTTCAATGTTAAGAGTCATCAGAGAAGCAAGGAATAATCTACATTTTGGTTTTAATTGTTTTGTTTTTAACAAATATCACTGAATCTTCTTGGGGTAAGATGAAAAATCTCAGCAGCAGTTTTCCCCAAGGGACAACAATCTTACATTGAAGTGTAACAAATTAGGAAAACAAGTTTCTAATGAAAACTAACTGGAATCAGATAAGAAAAAAAAAAAGGCCTCTGAAGCTACCCTCATTGATATCGCCAAGCTCAGGAAGCAAATTTAAATAATCTAACATAAAATTTAGTCATTGATTCACCCATCGATAATTTATTCATGAAGTAATTTAAACAAGTTTGTATTGAGACCCTACTATATAGGCAGACTTCATGGTATAAAGCATGATGGCGAATCTATGGCACACGTGCTGGGGTGGGCTGTTTATCACTGAAAGCTCAAAAAGGTTTGACGTTACTGATATAATGGTAGACACTTTATTCAACAGATTCGGTCTAGGAGAACCACAGGATTTCAGAGCCAGGTTGCCTACCTGCTGATGTCAACTTCCTTATCATTCCTCAATGAAAGCAGTGAATGAGACAACCAATACCAAACTATGGCACCATGCTATCATGGGTCCGAATTTTTTAAAAAGGGAGCTATGTGTTCAGGATGATAACACCATCTTTAAAAGGCAAGTGGGATCTCACTTTATTTTTGTATTCTAAGTGCCTCATATGTTACTTGATGTGTAGTAGGTGCACAATTAGATTTGCTGCATATATGAAATCTTTTGCTTCTCACTGGCTATTTAGTGAGTCCACAACAGAGTAGCCATGATCATCCCTTTCACATGAAGGAGAAATCCTGAGTCTTAGAGAAGTTACACTATGTGAATATCCCACGGTAGCCCAGGTTAGATCCACATGTAAAATTCAAATCTTTTCAGCTTCTGATCCAATGATCTTCATATGAAACACACAGTCCACAGGGAAGTAGAAAGCAATGAGTAATTTTTATATGTTTCTGAAATGAGTGCAGCAAATCATAAAAAAGGAGAGTTTGTAAAATTGGATCAAGTCTGCTCAGAGAAGCCTGATAATTTCCTCCTGCTGATATTATATGGTCAGTTTTGAGAAGAACAAGCAATAAACTGCAAATAGGAGAGATGGAAAAAGACAAGCAAAATGTTAAATTCTGTACCAAATTGGGGCAGATTAAATCCACAAAAACCTGAGAGCAATGCTGAGAGCAGACTTGCTAGACAAAGGGGAGGGGAGATGATAAAAACAAATGGTTTTAGGGCTGGAGATTCAGCTCAGTGGTAGAGCACTTGCTTGGCTTGCGTGAGGCTCTGGGTTCCATCTCTTGTGATGGATGGGTGGATGGAGGTTTTGAACTAGCTTCTGGTAGACTTTTATGATCAGAAGCCTCAACACTGTTGTTAGACCCAAGAAGATTTGAAATTGTTTTCTCCTCCTAGTTTCGGAGTGTGAAGGGACAAATTCCAATCAGGAAAGATGCAGATTCAGGTGGAAAGAGAAAAAGGAAGCCGGGAGATTCCAAAGGGGCCTGGGGTTCATCATCTCTGTCTTCCCCAGGTCCTGCAATGTCTATGACCTTTCTTGGTTCACTTTTAGAAGGTCCATCAGACCATTTCAAAGCAGAACCCCATATGTACCAATTTACAGCCTATTTTGGGAGAGAGGCTTGGAGTGGTGTTTGTATTTACAGCACAAACTCCACTGACATTTTTGGCCTGTTATTTGGGTTTAAAACATATTGCACTCTATAGCTCTAGGGCCTCAGCAAATTGATACTCAGCTAGTGCATATTCGAAAAACTTGGTTAAGGTCATCAGAGTCAGAAACAGCACTCAGGTTAGTACTTTTGGAAAACACTCAGCCAGACACCCTCTTTCTAAAGCCAGCCTGGGCTGAGCTCCTCTGGTAAAGTAGCCACACTCAAGACAAGCAAAGAGTGAATGAGAGCTGGGTATGAAACAAAAATAGCACACAAAGACTTGGAGGACAATAATCAGGACACAGTCTGACAGAAGCATAACGTGATTTTTCGAGATAATTTCTTAACCACATTTGAAATCACACGAATACCCTTAAGGCTGGTAAAATGGTTGAAAACCATGGCACTGAGGACCACTTTGCACAGAGCCTGGATGAGTGGGTTTCAGATAAAGGCTCTGTGAATAAGAAACAGCCTGAGCACTCAGAGGAGAAGCCCCACAGATGACAGACATAGGTGACTATAACTAAATCAGATGCAAGCACATAAAATTCATTAAGGAAACCTGATTTCTCTGCAATCGATAAACAATCAAAAGAGCAAAAGGACAGGAGGATGAACACAAACAGGGATCCTAACCTCCAAGACCAACTTTTCAAAGGGGGGTTGTAGAAGAAAAACAAAGGAATAGTATAGGTGAGAGGGGGAAGGAGAAGAGAGGGAGAGGGGGAGAGGGAAACAGAGACAGACAGACAGACCAAGCAGTTAGTCCCTCTCCCTATCTCAGCAAAAGGCAGAGCATAATGAAAAACTATCTGCTTAAGCATATTTTTAAGAATGAATAGCTGATGCCAATGAACAGTTTTAGTGAGGATGAGGATTATCCAGGTTTTAATTGGAAATAACATAGCACTGCACTAGAGACTTTTTCTTTAAATCTCAGGCATTAGATAAAGCCAGTTCATGTTTCTCCTGCCACTGTGTTTGGAAATGGGAGCACAAAGCCTAATTGGCCAGGTTCCACAGAAAAGCTCTCTAAACTGATGGTTGATGTCCACTGACACTTTGGAACAACGACACCATGGGAACTAGCAGAGGGTACACACCACGTGCAGTGAGAAGACTTTCGGCCCAGACCCTGTGGAGGAGATGCAAACTCTAGCCATGGGCCCTGCATTGAAACAAGTTATTTTGGAGTTGTTATGTCTGCCTCATATGTGTGTTCTCAAATATGAAATTTACATATTCATTTAGTCAATAACTGTATGTAAAGCCTTGTATGTACCAGCACTCTTCTCAGTGGTGGGCATTCAAAACAGAGCACAATAGGCTCTTCTCCTGGAGAAGAGTCAGTCTCTTGACTGGGAAAAACAGACAGTAATTAAGTAAACAAACCTTTACTTAATAAAGCATCAGAAAGTGATGAGTTCTATGAACAAAAAATACAGCAGGAGAAAGAAAGAGATAAATTAGAAGGGTATTAGGGCAGGAAATTAAATAGTCATGCCTGTTCAGCAGATACATGTCCTTGCACTCTGAAAGTTCTCTTGCAATGAAAGTCAAAGCCATGTTTTCCTCTTTGGGAAGTGTCATAGTCCATCCTGAGATTAACAGTCCGCCTCATTTATGCTGACCTGGTCCAATGGTGGTATGGAATGCAAAGAGCTGTGAAGCAGTAGGGAGGAGAAAATCCAACGTCATTATGACCGGGTAGACTGCACTTGTCCATGTTAATGCCCTTGTACAGGCTCTCCCCCTTGAAACTAGGCTGGCCCATGACTCATTTTAGCCAACAGAATGTGATGGAATCATTGCTGGGACAAGTCCAAGCTTAGGCTTTCAGAGCACCTAGTAGTTTCTGCTTTTACTACTTACAGTTCAAAGCCAGTCGCCTTACACGCCCGCTACTCTGAGACCAACATGCTTTGAGAAGTCCAACCTTGCCATGTGGTGAGACCAAAAGGTTGAAGACCAGGCTCCCAGCCAACAACAGCACCTATTTAGTGACAGAAATGAAACGGATCATCCTGTTCAGCTGAGCCACCTTACCTAACCCCGCATAGAGCAGCAACCTACTGAGAACTATGCGAATTGCAGGATCATGAGTAAAGAAAAGAAATGCTTGTTGTTTTAAGCTATTATATTTTGGGGTAGCTTTGTTCATGGCATTACTTAATGAAAATAATGACTTATTTTCAGATACAAAAGCATAGTAACTTTTTCATGTACATTCTTGGCTTGGATTGTTTGCTTAGGATTTTCTTATTTGTTGTCTGTGCTTTTGATTTTAAATTACCTCAGTTGAGCACATGAATTGCTGGATCTCAGATAGGGAAAAAATTTGTTCTGACTTAAGGCTTAAAAAGGGATGTCTGCTATTAGGAAGACAAAAGTGCATTTCTACTGACCTATTTATCTTATGCAGGCCAAACTTACGTCCTGCCATAATTCTGTAGGTAGGAAGCTGAACTAGAATTGACCTCAGTTAGCATTTCCCAACTCAAGTGACAACACCCCACCCTGAAATTTCTGACAACACTATCAACTTCATACAGCAGCCACTTACTGACCATCCTCGGAAAGTGCTGGCAACAACGTCTTGTTCAAACAGAACGGACAAATCTGCCCAGTTTTATGCAAAGGAAAAGGAAAAGCAAAGCAATTAATTCACCCTGGGGAAACATGCTGAGGCCATGAATTCACCAGGTAGTGCAAAGTGTCAGCTGTATTTACAAAGAGGATGCTCTGTCCTTCCCCTGTCCTCTGGCCCTTTTCCGCCTCCACTGGGGGAAGGGCACTGGATGATGTGGGGAGGGTGGTAGGGACATTTAGGACATGAAAGGGTAACATGAACTGGAATGTAAAAAGAACATCACTTCTTGATGACACTGATCTTAATGACTTTTGGGCTATAGGAACAAGTATCTGGGAGAGAATGCAGCACAGGTCTTCCAGATGATCTACTGCAGCACATCTCCAAAGGTGGAACTTGAGAATAACAGCACGAATATCGTCTGGAAACCTGCTAGAAATGTAGATTCTTGAGTCCTACCTCAGACAAACTAGATCAGAACTTTGGAGTGGGAGGCAGCAACCTGTATTATAATAAGCTCTTCAGTTGTTTTTGATGGTACACTCGAGTTTGGGAAACACGAGTGTGTTGAAACGCAGAAAGAAAAAATTAAAACTCCTGTTTATACTTACTTCTGCCTGGACTGGTGGCGCACGCCTGTAATCCCAGCACTCGGGAGGCTGAAGCAGGAGGATTGACATGAGTTCAAGGCCAGCCTAAACTATGCAGGGAGACCCGGTCTCAAAAAACCAAAACAAACAACTTATTTTTTAATCTTTGAAGGAAAAACATTAAGCTTTACTGACATTTAAATTTACTAGCCTTTAACATTCACTAACATTGAACACTAACTTTCCTATTCTTGTTTGTTCAGTAAGTATTATGTCACAAGTGATACGCAATCTGCACAACCCAAAGACCTGAGATTATTAACTTACTTGTTCATTCACTTTCAGTGTATTATAAAGTATTACCCTAATGCTCACTGCTAGATCTACAAATTATATGATCTACTTTTAATTTCACTAAGCTGTCTCAAATGGCCAAGTGGCTTAAAGGATTCCTGCAAAGAAGCCACCAAGCCCAATGAAGTAAGAACATGAACAGAGTTGACACTTTACAAGTCCCAGAACATTGTTCCCACTGTTAACTCTTATCAAAAATACTTCAGTGGGCACTAAAATCTTTATTTACTAGAATGAAAATTTAAACATTTAAGATATTATTTCAACTTATCTCAGATTTTATTTTTATTTCTTTGTATTTTGAGACAGGGGTCCACTGTGTAGTTTGGGGCAGCCTTGAACCTGCCATGTATCCTAAATCTTCCACACGTCAGTTTTTCTAGATTCATATTTGTGATCCTCCTGCCTCACATCCTGAGTGCTGGGATTACCAGCATGTGCTACCATACTTGGCTAATATATCTATTTTCATATGGTTTGATAATATAAAAAATTTTAGTGCAGGAATACATTGTATATACCGTGTATATCCTGGGAACTCAGTCTCAAATAACTTTCACTGATAGGATAAACTGATTTACTACACTGTATTATTTTAAGCTGAATTTCTTGGTAACATGTGTCCACTTATACATACAAGTTCTAGAAATTGTACAGTCAAGCTGTGTTTAAGTTGACAATGTGAAATAGAACAATCAGAAATAGGAATAGTTTTACATGGGTATCTATATGTGGTAAATAAATATGAAATAATGAAGACAGTTTAGATGGACAGAATCAATGCCATAAAATTAGTAGAAATTGCTACCATGAAATAGTCAAACACTTAGGATTTAAATATTTTATATAGGGCCAGGGATATAGCTCAGTGGCACAGCGCCTGCCTGGCAAGCATGAGGTCATGAGTTTGATTCCCGGTACAAAAAAAAATTATATATAACAAACTAGGTTTTTGTACATCAAATTAGTCCTTGATGAACCCATTTCTTAGATGAGGAAAGTGAGGGTCAGAGAGGTCACATATGTTTATAAAAACCTAAAGGCAAGGTTTGGAATATCTTTTGGATCTCACAACCTGTTGCTGTCTGGTAACTAAATGTAGTCTTTTAGCTTGCGGAGCCTGTGGAAATCCTGATGGAAGGTACGGATTGGCTGCACAAAATTGGAACTGGGTTGGACAGCTGTTAACCAGAGAGCTTGCAATGATACTGGGCAAATGCGGTCAATAGTGTGGTCAAGGAATCTAGAGTAGTGGACAGTAGTAAGGCCGGACAGGGTAGAACTTTCCTGAGGTGAGTGTTCTCTGACTTTATCACAGTTAGAAGCACTCCTGCAACATCACCAGTGCTGGGGTTTGCCACGCGTCTCACAGGTAATGAATGCGAACGTGTAACTGGTGAGGAACAACAGGGACACACTGTTATTGTATTACCTCTTCCACATGTTATATTTATTCCTTTCTTCATAAAATGCAAATCCTGCCATGGATTTAATAGCATGGGCTTTCTCCGATTCTACAAAAAGTGGAAACCTAAAGTTTCCATTTGTATCACACATTCCCACTGCAGCTTGGGACTCCTTTGCTGCTGGGTTTTGAGAAATAAGTTTGGACATGGTGAAATTTATAAGAAAGTAATAATTTAGAGAAAAATTAAAATCTAAGTGTATCTAAAGTTCATTTTCTTTGTTAAATATAACTGATAATTTCCTTAGAACACTGTCATCAAGTATCATTTTCAGGAGTGCGACATCGCTTCAGAAAGGCTAGACTGTATGTTAAGATGACCAACTCCTTCACATGCTGGCTGAGATTGCTGACCAAGTCTGCCATGAAAGATGGAAAGCCTCGTTCATTCTTCATTTACATTATTGGGCTTGCATTCTACATTCTAACATTACACGACTCCCTTGCCCTTGCTTTAAATTCTCTTCCACCTTGGTAATTTCATCAGCTCCAACTAAAAGTCCAACTACTTAAGCTATACATCTCGGCAGCTGAGGCTTGCTGGGAGGATAACTCACGGTGGCTTGATAGTGTCAGTTTATCATCTGATAATTTGGTATGTTTTTCTGGTCACCTGCTCTTTTGTTCTGAACCATTACAATTGTAAACCTTCTTCCCTTTCCTCAAGCCCATATTCCCAGTGCTTTGTCTTCACAACACTCCTCAGAGTTTGTACAGAGAAATTAATAAAGAACAGTTCTCTCACCAACTTAACTAGAATCTAATAGGGGCAGAGTTGGCATTGATTTTGCTCACTACAATCTCCTTTTGGGGGCTTAATACATATTTGAGCATTTACTGTTCGATGATAGATGAGTGGTTGCTTTCCAACCTTGACCCCTGGGCCATGTCCCCCTCCCAAATGCCAGCAAGCCTTGTAGGGGGCCTCAAACAGCCTTTTCCAAACAGCTGTGTCAAAACATCCTGTGCTGATGGAAGCAGCAATCAGTCACTTCGAGCTTCCTGATTAACTGGTGAGGGACAACCAGGACACATTTTGCAGTGACTGTGGAGTTTATAAGTGGGGTCCCACATGAGCCACAGAATGAAGTTTCTAAGGGCAAAATTATCAGGGACTGGTGAGCTCATCTGAGACATACAGGAAACAGGGAATAGAAATAAAAAGCAATAAATTCAATAAAAATGCTAATTCATTTAGCCATCAATTTTTAACCATTTGACCATCTAATTAATAAATTTAGTTTTGTTTGGACAATGGTTCCTTCCTGAAAGCATTTGGGGCTGATGGTCGTAAAAGACACAAATATAATAACTCTGAAAGTTATTAAAAAAACAAATTAGGAGAAACGTTGGATGTCTCTCTACTCCTTGTCTCAAGAAAATCCAGAAAACCAAACTATACAATGTTGCCCTTGAGGATGCCCTAATCTGGTCTAGATTAAGAAGATTACAACAGGAATTTAGAGACCAAAAATATAAGGAAAAGGTATGAACCGGGGAGAAACCACATGCAGAGAGTCCTCAGTTTCCTTGTCTTTACCATCCTAGACCAGACAGATCCACATCAGCTGACCACAAACACATGAGAACCCCAGCTGAGATCAGTCAGCAGCAGCCCAGATCAGAAGAATCATTCATCTGAGCCAACCCCAAACTGGAGACTTGCAGAGTCGTAAACTGACAATAGGGTGATTGTTTTAAGTGACAATTTGGGAGGTGTTTCTCAGTTTGCACAAGCTAACCAACATAGTTCATTTCACACACAATCGCCTTCTGAGAAACAAAAACTTATTTACTTCAATCTTCATCTTCAGAGGATGCAAAGATCTTTATAGTTTTTCCTGCATCTGTTTAAATTTAGTCTTTCGATAATTTTCTTACAGTGTATGCCTATCTGTGAATATTATGGTTATTGGACCTTATAGCCATGGGGGAAAAATAAGGTGCTATCAATTTCCACTCAGCAGGACCGGTCACTTCTTTTTCATGACAAAAAACAAAAACATTCTCCAGAGGTTAAATTTGACTCCTACAACACTGAACCAACAACTTTATTGAATTCTGTTAATTTAGGCTTTTTATGACCCTGGGGCCCTGGCGGTGGTAGTATTATCATTGGATTTGAATTGGGAAAAATTTCTCTGGGAGTTTGAGTCAGGGGCTCACCTAGAAAATCAATACCCCCAGATATTTTCTACAAGGCAGTAAATCAAACACAAAGTTTAGCATGTTTGTTTTCCTATTTTGAAACAGTTTATATTCGTAAACCAAGCAAACAAGCATAAAGGGAAAGAGAAAATGCTTAGGAACATAAATGTATACCGTAACTTGCAAATACAAACATGCCAAGTACGTCTCAGACAGCATGCACGAGAATGACAATTTAAGCTTATGCCCTAAAAGCTTTCCACTCACTCTGGCTCCCACGTGTGTATAAAAGGTTTAAATGAACAAGAAAAACATGTTGGGATTAGGATTTGATTCCAAAAAGCTTTTATAGTCGTATAGAATGGCTAGGAGTTACACTAGCTTCAAAAGAGACACCAGAAAAAAAATGATTTTTATTAAATAGCATTAATACTTTATGGACCAAAGTTGTTTTCACAAAGTATTTACATAATAAGGAGCGTGCCAACCTGTGTCAATGTTTACAACTTTAGGGTTCCCATCTTAGACCTTTCAAATTCGTCAAAAGGGAAAACCATGCTTGTTTATTTGAACTTTAAAATTTGTCAGCAGACATCGAACTCAACATTTCTGAATCAGAAATTGTAGGCTGAATTCTGACTCAATTTCTGTTTTTCACCCATACTGCATGAATGTGTGGCAGATGTATTTCATTTTTAGTTGGCCCAACCATTTGTGAATTTCTTAGATGCACCCATAACATAGAAATTATTCTTAATTTGTTATGTGAAAACTTGCCCAAGATTGTCAGGAACTCAAAAATTAATAACATTTTTACAAAATGCCAAATATTTTCATTTATGTTATTTGACTCTGTTCTTGAAATAATTTGAAAGTTCTCTATGAATTTGGCTTCTGACTCATTTCAAATAGAATTGTGCGAAAGAAGAAATGATGGGTTTAATTCACTTACCCCTCAGTCCATTCAGAAAAGTGACCCAAGGCAGTTAGAGCAAGTTTCTAGAATATACAAAAGCTCTTGAGCCTTACCTTAAAGCTTTCACCAGCATCCTTCCTTTGGTTTCTGTGCTAAACCACATGTTTAGAAACTGTCACTCTAGGCATGCATGATACGCTCACATTTTCCTACCATAATCTCTGTCTGCTTGAGCTGGCTATTTTCCGAGTTGTCTCCTTTCCTTTCAGTCTGTTCTTCCCACACTCCTCTTTATTCTCCTCATTATAAGTCTTATCTAAAACAGCAGTGCAGGGCTGGAGATGTAGCTCAGTAATAGAGCACTTGCCCACTACATGTGAAGGCCCTTGGTTTGATTCCTAGCACTAAGATCTCTCCCTCTCCCTCCCCCTCTCTCCCCGTCCCCTCCTCCTCCCTTCCCCTCCCTCTCCTGCTCTCCCCCTCTCCCGCTCTCTCCCTTTCCCTCCCTCCCTCTCTCCCTCTCTCTCCCTCACCCTCTCCCACTCTCTCCCTCTTCCTCCCTCTCCCTTTCTCCCTTTCTCTCTCCCTCTTCCCACTCCCCCTGTCTCTCCCTCCCTCTCCTCTCCCTCCCTCCCCCTCTCTCCCTCCCCCTCTCTCTCCCTCCCCCCCTCTCTCCCTCTCTCCATCCTCCTCCTCTGCCTCTCTCCCTTTCCCCCCTCTCTCTCCCTCTCTCTTCCTCCCTCTCCCCCTTTCTCTCTCCCTCTATCTCTATTTATCTATCTATCTAGATATAGAGAGAGCAATTCCCAGTACCACCAGTGAGCAAATGACTAATGATTATTCCATGCTGTTTTGGGTCTTGGAACCTTTTTGGGGGTTATATAATAAAATAGGGGCTTGAAGAGTAGGAAACCATATGCCTCTTGGAAAAACACAGCATACACTAGCACATCAAACCCAGAAATTGTTTAACCTTGTATTGCCTAAATTTAATGATTTGTTTTATATATTTAAAGAAACTGGATTCTGGGGAATATAATTTGGGAACATTTCCTTTTCAAAATATTTTCAGGCTGGTGTGGTGGTGCATGCCTGTAATCCCAGCACTTGAGAGGCTGAGGCAAGAAAATCATTGTGAGTTTGAGGCCAGCCTGGACTACATATCGAGACCCTGTCTCAAAAAACAAAACAAAACAAAAAACCCACAAAAACAATAAAATATTCTTTTCTTGAAAACATTGTTTTCTTATGTTTCCTAACTCTACATTCTTTTCTAGTCTAAATAGAAGAATAATTGTTTGAGGTAAACAGAAACAAAGAAAAGAAAAGAAATTATTTTCTACCTCCTGAGTTTAATTATCTCTTTTTATAGCTATGAACCTCACAGACCACGAAGGAGAAAAAGGCAAGCGCTCAATTGGAAAGGCACTGAGAATATGCTACAGGTGTGGTAGAGAAATTGCGAACATGACATGATCCTTACTGGCGAGGTTCATGGAAAAGAGAAGGCAGAGGAACTCAGAAGCGTCCATCCACAAAAGTTTGCACCAAAGCCATTTTATGCTTGGGTCTTTCTTCCCATGTAGAACCTTTAAACTGCACCTGAAATTTGCATCTTCCAACCACCTCCTCACTACTAAGAGAAAAAAAAGTGCCTGCAAAATGTAACTGGGAAATCAAGCAGGTACACACTGTATCATGAGTACTTTGATTTTTCTCCCCTTGAACTATGAGCTCTGGCATTCTTCTTTGTTATAATCCACACAGTAGCACTGGATTCCAGCATTAATCTGTCAAGGCCATAATCTGTACCAATTTAGATTTTTATTACTTTGTGTTTCAGAAGAGATTAAGCTCAGGCCATAGTGTGCTAGTTACTATCTCTTTTTCTGCTCTTGCATCATTAAAAATCTGTGGAGAAAGATTAGCTGCCAAGGCAAAAAATTGCAGCATCAGGTAGGACTATCCTCAGCTGCAAGTAAGAGAAACCCTGATTACAGGAGCTTAAACAGAGGAGATTTATTTTTCTTACTTAATGATTAGTGCAGCTGTGGACATTTGCAGATATTGGTTCCAACCAGAAGGAAAGTGGTTGATGTCTGTTTTGCCTCTTGCTTTTATGAGGAAAGCAAAAGCTTTTCCAGTACTGTAGTTCTGTCTCAGCAGATATTCTTTATCCTATTAACTTAGATGGTGTCAGGGTTGTAGAAAGGAATGGGACCCTGAGCCTGAATGGGAGTCATGGCAGCTGGCAGAGTCTTTGCCACAAAATCAGTCCTCATTCAACCCCCCTTGTCATGGTGGCATCCAAGTTTCTTTAGTGGTAAAGAGTGAAAATGCTGAAATATTCAGTACATCAATATAAATTAAAAGTGTTCATGTGGAGGAGTCTGAGTATTAGTTCTACCTTCCTTTCATACCATGGGTAACCTTATTTCCTTGAACTGAAATGGAGGAGAAAGTCAAGACCACCTGACAAAGTTCTGAGGATTCCTGAAACTACAGCTCAGTGTAACAACCTGGGTATATCTTTTGCTTATTTTCTAATATTAGTCACTTATTAATCCATTAATTCAATAAATATTTACTGAGGGGTCTACTGCATGGCAGGCATTGTAATGGCTGGTAGGATGTGGTGGTGAAGGAGACGCATATACATTTCTTCTCTGGTTCAGTTTTCATGGAAGAGGTGAATAGAATGTTGTGGGGAACCACTCAGACTGCTTCAAAGCTCAGGGGAATCTAAGGACACCTGAGGACATGACCCTGCTTATCTAGCAAAGACGCACAGTGGGATACAGTTATGTAACCATGAACAGGAAAACATGCATGTGCTGGTTACGGCACTATGTAAGAATGTAAATATGGGATAACAACCTGTATAAGAATTATACAATAAAGGGCCAGTGATATAGCTCAGTGGCATAAGTGCCTGCCTGCAGGTGTGAGGTCCTGAGTTCGGTTCCTGGTACCCCCATAAAGAAAAAAAAAGAATTATACAATAAAGATGCAGGTGGCTCTTGTTCTCTTGCTCTGGCTCTCTGCTCTGCTCCATGCTGCCAGCTGTTGTTGCTGATATCTTGCACACATATGTTCTTTAACCTTGAGACCTCACCAGTGAAAATCTCTCTTGGGCCCCCCAAACGGGCCAACAACTGGCATAGTCAGTGGGACATTGAGGTGAGCGGTCCCATGAAGGCTGTGGAAACAGCATCCAAAGGTGAGGGAGAGCCCCAGGGAATGGCTGATAAGCGGCCCTGGCCTCACCATGTCTACCTATAGCCACCTTCTTGGCAGCTTGGAAGGCCCTGCAGGACTGGGAATCAGTCTGTTTGGAGCCGGGGGATGTCTTGCAAGACTTGGAAGCAATAGACAGACAAATTCCTCCCCATCACTGTGAAACAGTGGGGTAGGTGGCTTGGCTGTTTTTCACTCTCTTCTGCTGCATAAATCAAGAGGTGGATGGCTTTGTCTGGCAAGTAGGCCAGCTGCAGCAGATGGAGGAGGATCTTGAGCAATGGCTAGCTGCTGTGGAGCTCAGGTTGTGAGGCATGGGAAGTACTGCCTCCTCCAGAAATGTCTCCGGAAGCATAAGTCCTCATGTCCAAGAAAATCCCCTGGTTTTGCATGCTAGGCCAGCTATTCATCAAAATGTGGAGGTAGAAGAACCCCTAGCCCAGGGAGGAGGACTGGGAGGGCTGCCTACCTCCACCCAGCACACAATATACACGACCTATTCAGCCATGGAGCTGAGGGAGCTGAAAAAACAATTAAAGCAGAATGTGGGTGAAACAGTGCCTGCATGGCTGCTACGTATGTGGGATGGTGGGGCTGATAACACACAGTTAAGCCCACGGGAGATGTCCCAAATAGCCAGTATAGCTAGCACCACCTCTATGAGGAGAGTTCTGCAGGATGTGCAGAGGACAGCCCCAGAAGCAGGTAATCAGACTGTGATAAATTGGTTGATGGCACTGGCTCGCCTGGCTTGGGAGAATCCAGGTGACCTGCTGGAGCAAGTCATTATCTAGACTTGAGAACTGTGCTACATGAAATGGGCATGTGGCAAATGATGTTTGCACTGCTGTACCATAGCCCAGATGAGAAACTGCTGACAGCACACATGAAGGATTCAGTCCTGGTGAGTGGGCCGGCTGACATGTTCAGGTCAGTGGCAGCCCTTCTAGCCCCCTTTACAGATCGCCCGATCCATGATGCTATGGATGCCTTGCCAAACTGGGAGATGTGGAAATGAAGGGCCAAGGTAAGGCAGATCTGTAAAAACTGTACCAGCAAAGGGGAAAAAGAAGGGGGTCCCCCGAAGGTCAGTCTGTGGCACCAGATCTGGTCAGACCTGCTGTCTGCCAGCCTAGCCCCAGATCAATTAAATGGGCAGCCTTTGGATGTGTTGCTGTGCCCTGAGCAGCAATACTGGCCAATGGGCCAGGGCCAGAAGGCCAAAGCAGCCCTGGTGAAGCAGGAAGAAATGACACTGGCCTCCTTTTACCCTGATTAGGAGACAGGCCGAAGTACCCAGGTCTTGGGGTTTCTGGGAGACTGGAGGCCACATGTGGAATTGACTATTTACTGGTCTCCAAAAATGTGCAGCATGTTCTAGCACTGACGGATACTGGAGCTGAGTCAACGCTAATATACAGCAATCCAGACTGTTTTACAGGACCTACTGCATGCATAGAAGTGATGGAGGTCACTATGTCATGGTCTGGAAGGCCCAGGTGACTTTGGGTATTGGGTGCTTTCCCCCATGTATTTATGATGTTTATGTCTCCCCAGCTGCTGAATACATACTGGGAGTGGACATACTGACTGATGCTTGACTCAACACCATGCAGGGAGAATTCTGGTTGTGAATTCATGTGGTAAAAACCATAGTCCGAGGCCATCCACACCACACTCCCACAGGCCACATGGGTTGTGTGCATGAAGCAGTACCAGCTGCCTGGATGTCATGAGGAGATGGGACAGACTGTCTTGAAATTGGAAAAAGCAGGAGTGATACCCCCCACAGAATCCTTCAGTATGGTCCGTGCAGAAGCCAGACGGGTCATGGAGAATGACTGTAAAGTCTAACCCTGACGCTGGCAGTCAGGACCAATTTGCCTTCACTAGGGAGGGCAGGCAATGGACCTTCCAGATGTTGCCACAAGGCTATTTGCATAGCCCAACTTTGAGTTATTGCCTGGTGGCCCAGGACCTGGCCACCTGAGCCAAGCCACACTCTGTGTCACTGTTTTGTATTGATGATAGTATTTTGACCCCTGACTGTCTTGCAGATTTAAAAGCTACCATGCACAGTCTGAAGGAAGCTTTGCTGGCATGGGGGTGGGCCATGGACAAAGACAAGGTCCAGGGAACTGGCTTAGCTGTCAAATTCTTGGGTGTTATATGGTTGGGTAAGACCAGATCCATGACAGTAAACCAATCACAGGTGTACATGGGCTTGCTAGTTTTTGGCAGATGTACCGCACCTAGCTACCCTGCTGTGCCTTTTATGCCAGATGACCAAAAGGGGCACAACATGGGACTGCACAGACGCAGTGGAAGCTGCTTGCTGCATAGATGCAGTGGAAGCTGCTTTTCAGGACTCAGAGAGGGCTATTGCATAGGTGCAAACCCTATGAGTCGTTGACCCTACCCTGCCATTTATCCTAACCATCAGTGTGGATGATGATGGACTTGGCTGAGGCCTATGGCAAAAACAGGGAAGTGGAAGCACCCTGTTGGGTTTTGGGCACAGTTGTGCAAGACAGCTGAGAGCTGGTATTCCCTGATTGAAAAATGGCAGCACTGTGTGCTACTCTGCATACCTGTGAAGAATCATGGGACAGATAGAGGGTTGGGTACAGATGTGGACAGCCCGTCCCAAGAATGGAGTGGCATAGGCCCCCACTCTCATGCTTTGGGAGACACACCTCCAACAGCAGCCTCTTTCTTGGCTAGCCTGTTGGCAGCTGAACAGGCAATGGTTTTGGGACCCATGATGTATACAGCCCAGGAATCCGCCTGGTAGGATGGACTATAAGACTTGACTCCTAGTCCCTATGCAGAAGGGAAAGAGGGTCCTCTGGCTGATGCCTGGTAAACTAATGGGTCTAGCTGTGGCACAGCCCTGCAATGGACAGCGGTTGCTGTCCAGCCCAGTATGGTAGTACTCTGGTTTGAAACTAGAACAGGCAGGTCAAGCCAATGGGCAGAGTTGTGGGCAGTGTGATTGCTTGTGATACATGAAAAAGACCCCCTACATGTGTACATGGACAGCTGGGCTGTCTCAAGGGGGCTGATGCTCTGGTTGCCAGCTTGGGCAGCTCAGGAGTGACAGATAGGGTGCTGTCCCTTATGGGGTGCTGACCTGTGGCGAGCCATACGGGAGTGTGGCCAAAAAGCTGACCATGCAGGGTATCATGGTTCAGGACAGAAGCCCCTCCTCTCACCGGGAAATGATTTAACAGATGCCTTGACCAGGCATTGCAATGGTTGACTGCTAGGAATAGCGTCTGACCAAAAATATTGACTGCTGCATATGGGCTGCCACTAGGCATAGCATCTGACCAGGGGCAGGGACCATAGACCTAGCCCTCAAAGTTGAAGCCTTTGCTCAACGTATGGCCCAGGCCTTGAATGTTATGTGCCAGGCTTTGACGTTGCTTATGGATGAAACTGTTCAAATGAAAAAAGTGGTTTTGCAAAGCTACAGGTTCTTGATTTATTAGCTACAGGTACTTGTGCCCTGTTACATACAGAATGTTACATTTATATACCCCCGACCTTTGAGGGGGTGGGATGTGGGGAACCACTCAATGCTTCAAAGCTCAGGGGCATCTAAGGACACCTGAGGACGTGACCCCGCTTGTCTGGCACAGGCGCACAGTGGGATACAGTTATGTAACCATGACTTAGCACAGGTAAACAGGCATGCGCTGGTTATGGCACTATGTAAGAATGTAAACATCAGATAACAACCTGTATAAGAATTATACAATAAAGATGAGGCAGCTCTTGTTCTCTTGCTCTGGCTCTCTGTTCTGCTCCATGCTGCCTGCTGTTGTTGCTGATGTCTTGCAAATGGTCATTCTTTAACCTTGGGACCTCACCCATGAAAATTTCCCTTGGGCCCCCCAAGTGGGCCGACAAATGTATTTCATGATAATTGTGATACAGGTAGATGCTATGGGGGCACAGTACAAAGTGAGATGAGGATTGGCAAAGTTTGAGGTGTATCAGGAAAACCCTCCCAAAGTTTAGAGCAACCAGGTTTCTAAGTTTCACCACTTCTGACATTTTGGGTGAGAGAATTCTGTGTTGTGGGGGCTGCCTTGCTCATTTTACGATGTTTAGCAAGATCTGTGGCTTCTACCCATGGAAGAGCCTTCAGCTTTCCCTTCCCAGATGTGTGACTCAAAGATAACTCTAAACACTGACAGATATCACTGGGAGACAGAATTGTCCCCAGTTGAGAACCATCTGAAAGATGAATAGGAGACTTAGTCACACTAAGAGAGGGAGGTCACCAATTTGTGTTCAACTTTCACCCCAAACTCTTCACTTGGTAAATTCTTAAGACCTCTCACTTTATTTAAAGAACTTTAAAGGTCTGCTGAGTAACTGCAAAATACAGGGCAAATTTCTCTGGTTCCCATACAGAATGAGCAGAAGGCCCGTGACTTTTCCTATTCACCATTTCACAGACACAAGGGTGTCCATGAAGTCTGGAGACACAAATAATGTTATTTCACTTTCTTACAGATTGAGGATGTCCTGGAATACATCATGGATGCTAAACTCTGTTTCCATATTTCATGAACATCCTTTACTTATTTCTTTCAACTGTTCCACAGACAAGAGTCGAGGACCTGCTTCCTATCTGGCACTGCCTATCTGCCCCAGTATAGATGGAAATGCGGAAAGCCTATATCCTGCAAGAACTCATTCTCCTGACTCATTCAGACTCAATGCAGAAGGATTTGTATGGGCAATGTTGAGTGTTCAAATCAGTTATGTTCTGCTGGCTGCATGTCCTTTCAAATGAAAACAAATTGAGAGGCAGAGGCAATGCCTATTTAGCTCACATTTTAGCACCTACAACATTATAGAGAAAATGGCAGCAGCAGATGTGACTGATGATGATTCTGATATGAAATGATTAATGACCAGATCCTGCACTCACTCAGACAACCTGCACCTAAAGTGGCAATTCCACTAGGCTTGATTTTTCATAACCATTTACTGAAGAAATCGACGTGTGATTTTCATCTGCTTCAGGCTCTGTTGATAACTTCTTCAAATGAGATCTGCCCAAAAACTCCCTGCCAGGCTTTGGCCTACCTCCTTCTTGTTCCTTCTTGCCCAGGTAGACCTTCTCCAAAAATTTCTCTTGTTTATTACCTATCTGGCCAAGCCGACTGCTAAAGACAGGAAAGCTTGAAGCAAAGCATGGTATTTCTGTCCTATTTTGTGGAACCAGATACTTTAAATGAAACAAACAAAAGTCTTCTCTTGCTATGTAATTTTTGTTTTACTCAGAACCACTCACTGATTCTCATGTCCAGGCTGCCTGAAAAATAAGACCAGAAGCATAAGGACTGATAAGAACATGCCACTTTTATTTTCTTCTCTACAAAAGGGATCCTTAAGCTAGTGGCTCATCAACTATGAACTGAATGGACTTGAAATTTTAAAAGGAACAGGGCTCAGAAGGGAAGGGTGATTAAATGTGGTACTCAGGGAAATTGAACTCAGGGGATTTCCTTAAAGGAATGCAATCACTAAAACAGTGGGATCAGGTAAGTACACAAGAATAAGAAAGTAGCCTCCTTTTCTTCCATTGGTTCTTCAGAATCCCTTAGAGTCAGCTCAGCATAATGACTGAGGAAATTAACCTCGCACTCCTTCTCTCGAGAGGGAGAACCATGTCAGCAGGCCTCTGCACTTCAATGCCAATAACACGTGTCCTAAGTGTTCTCTCTTGTTTTATATGTTTATTACCAATGAAGTTTTTGTTTGTTTGTTTGTTCAAAAGTAGGCTGCAGTGGGCCGGTGAGATGGCTCAGCGGCTTAAGCGCCTGCCCGGCAAGCGCGAGGGCCCGAGTTCGACTCCCGGAACCCACATACGAAAAAGGGGCCGGTGATATCGCTCAGCGGCACGGGCGCCTGCTGGCGCACGAGGTCCTGAGGTCGACCCCCCGGTACCCACAAAAAAAAAAAAAAAAAAAAAAAGTAGGCTGCAGTGTTTTTGTTCTAAAGCCTTTAAGCCAGTCCAGGCCTTTAAGCCAATCCAGAACCTTCTGCATGAACCAAGCTCTGGTCATCTCTAGAGTGTGGCTATTCTTGTTTCTGAGGAATTGTCTATATGATAGCATGGAAAATGTGCATTGAGCTGTTGAGATTCAAGCAATTACACAGAAACATCCAAAGACTAATTTGTTTCCCAGGAAATGAACAAGTTGCCAAGTGTTGCAGAACATGTGACTGGTTGGACTGGATGTCAGGCCGTCTCTGGAAGCACAGTGCTGTGGAGCTTGGGAATGGAATAGAGTTGACTCATCTATCCCATATATATGCATGTTAAAGTCTGAATGTCCTTTCTCTGAAAATGCTCTCAAATTAGGCAAAGGATATGAGGTTTGCTTTGATAGGGTAAGGCAACAGAATTAGACCCCAGGTGCTTTCTTTAGAGTATTCCAAATCAATTTAACATTTTCAGAAACTGTTAGGTTAGTGTTGGATTTGTTAAATAGTATAGGATGTAGAATTTTCAAGTGAATGTTTAATTGCTATTTTAGTCTCAGGGAGGGGGGATATTCAAATATTCATAGGAAAGGTGGTGGGCACTGCTGATCAGAATGACTCAGCTGTTCTCTCTGAGCCCTGTTAAGGGAGACTCTCCGCTGTGCCAGGCTAACTTGTCAGTGGGGATTCGTGGAAGGTTTGGTGAGGGTCTTGTGGGAAACCCCAGGTGACCCTGATGGGCTGGGGCTCAGAGCAGTGGCCTTTTACCAAGTGGTGCACAAGCGTTTCAGTGCCTAGTAACTGGCAGAGTTATACTGGTACAAACTGCTGAATGTTGGCCTTACTTTCCTACATGAAATTAAGTGAATCGGTGAATGAATGATGTAGACTTTTTTGAATAATTATTTTGTCTTGAGTTTTCTGGAAATTCACAGAAGCCACTTTGGTTGAGTTTGGTTTATTGAGTCTTCCTTTTGAACTTTCCTCTGGATGAAAGGGAAGTTCCTACTAGGCTAGCAGCTGCCTTTTGGCCACATGTCAAAGTAACTAGAGAGTGTAAATGATTCCAGCCAAAACCATTAATAATTGACAGTGAGTAATTCAGTACATATACTCCCCAGCCACCTTTCTTCAAAGGTGCCAAAGAGATCTCTCTCTGTTTCCCTTCACCTATTCAATTTAGACATCAGCCCACCCTCAAATAGTTCCACATTCCAATCACAAAAAACAGCAAACGGGTGACAATAGCCAGGGGACTTTCAGACCAGAACATCCTCTTGGTAAACATAGCCTCTGGATGTTATCTCTACCTCTGCTATGGGATGCCTGATGCAAAGAGGGGTGGAACACAAAATTTCACTGGATTTGGAAATTAGGGATTTTAGCATCTAAGTGACCAACATGTACCTTATGGGTCCTAGAAACTTTTATGTTTTGCTACTTAGAGTGTGCACATGCTCAGTAATGGTGATTTCATTCTGAAGCCCATGGTTCAATGAAAACTATATTTTTACAGAGATAACTTATAATTTTTAAATCTAATTTTCTTGAGCTTTTGATTATTCTCCCTAGTCAGCCCAGTTCAATTAAATCCATTCATTAATTCATCCATCAAATATTCTACATCATCTCTTCTTCTAGGCTTTGGAAACAGAGAGGCAAGGAGGCAAACAAGAAGCCTATACTGTTGGAACTCAGATTCTAGGGAACAAAGAGAATGACTGTTTATCTTATAATTTCAGATAATAGTAAGTATTCTAAAGAACAGTAAAGCAGAGCAGGATTGAAGGTGGGCAGGTAGCTTAGCAAGGACAATGATAGAAGGCTTTGTAAAGAGATGTCTGAGCAAAGAACTGAAGGGGAGAGACATGCAAAGATTTGATGGAAGAACATTCCAGGCAGATAACAATAAGAGCAAAAGACTAGAGGTGTGGATTATCTAGGTGTATTCCAGCCATATCAAAAGACCCAGTGTCCTGAGTAGAAAGAACAAGGGTACCAGTGAAGGAGATGAGCCAAACAACTCTTGCTACAGCCCTTGAATGTTAGGTCTTCAGCCAGAGTGAGGGAACATCATGGAAATGCCTCCTAAATTAGGTACGGTGGTGGCGATTAGGATTCTGAATTGGAGACACATATTTTAAACAAAATGTGCTTTTTAAAATGTTGATTCATGGTACGCTTTGCCATGCTACTCTATAACGAACATATTCTAACTTTTGTTTCTGTGGCAAGATGGTGGGAATAGTGGTTGACGTATCTATGGATAATCAAAATGTACATTTATAATTCCTGCTTCCTTGGGTTAAGTATACAGCCCCAAAGTCCTCATTTTTCAATGACATCCAATTTTTTGTTGTTGTTTGTTTTTTGAGACAGGGTCTAGCTATGTAGCCCAGGCTGGCCTTGAACTCGTGGCAATCCTCCTGCCTCAGCCTCCCTAGTGCTAGGATTACTGGCATGTACCACCCTGCCCGGCAAATGACATCCAATTTTTTTTTTTTTTTTGTGGGTACCGGGGGGTCGACCTCAGGACCTCGCGCGCCAACAGGCGCGTGTGCCGCTGAGCGATATCACCAGCCCCTTTTTCGTATGTGGGATCCGGGAGTCGAACTGGGGCCCACGCGCTTGCAAGGCAGGCGCTTACGCCGCTGAGCCATCTCACCGGCCCAACATCCAATTTTAATAGACTGGGATCCATGGAGCTTAGCTTTATTAGAATATAATTTGTGTGAGGGCAGGGTTTTGCTCACCGCTGCGTCGTAGTGACTTACATGCATCACACTTCTGTCCAGGCTCCCCCACTTCCTTGTCACTTGGCTCCTCCCCTAAGCCTCACTGAGCTCGGCTGCTCTGAGATGGTCACAGCAGAACATTCTGGGTCTGCCTAGGGAGCAGTGCCAGTGTCAGTCACCCCTTGCATCCTGAACATAATGTGCCACAGACCATTTCTTGGAAAAAACCTGCTCCTCTGGGTAATCCTTGGCACTGTGCTTAGGAACAGCTTAGTGGAGTGCTAGGTAAATAGAGAGGTAGCCAAACCTATCTAAATGGTTTCTTTATTGTTCAGAATTTGTTCTCAGTATCTTAAGTTGGTTGATAGAGAGGAAGAACATCGCCTCTTCTCCCTGTCCAAGGCTGGCTATTTATAAACACTTAACATCGAAAAAGAATGAAGAGGTACTTGTGTTACTGAGAGGTCTAACATTTGGTGCTTGCCCACAAGAGGTTTAAAGTCTACTAAGAATAAATGGCAATAAGAAGATACCATTACACTGAATACTAAATGAATAAAACACATTGTATCACAAAGGTGTTCTAAATTCTAAAAGGACCTAATATATTACATATGATTACTCAAATGTTTGTGGAATTTAATTTAATTGTATTATTTATCCTGAGATTAGTACAACTTATGTTGTCTTATTTTTATGAAAAAATAATAAATTTTTAATATCAAAAAAGGGAAGGAAGGAGTGTGGAGGAGCAAGAGGAACAATGAAAACTCAATCTCTGAGCCCAGGATGACTTCCCTTAATATTTTATTCCCCTTGAGTTGCATTTGAAAGAAAATTCGTGTTTTTTTTTTTTTTTTTTTTTTTGAGACAGGGTCTTGCTATGCAGTTCAAACTGGCCTTGAACTCACTGTGTAGCCCAGGCTGGCCTCAAACTCACAGCAAGCCTCCTGCCTCAGCCTCCCAGTTGCTGGGATTACAGGCATGCACCACCATGCCTGGCAAAAAAAATTCTTATACAGATAAAAATCATATGGAATACATAATTTCATTTCCTTTTTGTCCTCTTAAAATCATAGCATGTTTTGCACATTTAAAAAAAGCTCTGTTTTATAAGTGGATTAATACCCAAATAAATGACTTTTAATTAGACTTTAAATATTTATGTCTGGCTATGTTACTACCTATTTCAACATCATCTCTACATTTGGAAAGCTTCACACTTTTCAGTGAGCTTTCCTGTGGTTTGTTCCTTGGTCACATGGGCAACAAAATATCAGTTCAAAAAAAAAAAAAAAAGATTGCAGAGATGGTATAGATGAGGCCTCCAGAGCAGAAGCCCAGTGTTTCCCTGTCTTGCCTTGCAAAAGTAAACAAGTGGAATTCTGCAATTCCGCTGGGTTATCTGGTCTCCAGCAGGGCCCCTCTCAGGAAATGAACTCACAGTGGCCTTTCAGTTGACAGCCAGAAGATGGGGTGGATGCTGTTAGCAGTTACCCTAGGGCAGAAACCTTAAGAGGAGGCTGCACGGATCTCAGCAGTAGAGCCAAGAGAAAGTAATGAAGTGCCAAACCTGGCCTGACACACACAGTGCTGGAGACAGAAGCCAAGAAAATACAAGCCAACGTGCCGGGCTTCAGAAGTTGCCACGAGGGATTGCTTCTGCAAAGCTTTTCCGTTCATATGAAATGCCCTGTAACTACCAATCGTTTTCATCAGGAAATTATTTTTTGAAAATCCATGAGCTCTGCTTTCTGAGCACCTCCAGTGGCCTTCTAGCACTGCACTGCCCACTTCATGACGTGTGTCTTACTAACTAAAATGGAGAAATTGCTGCTTACTGAGCACCGAGTGTGTGGCAGACACAGAAGAGCTTGCTGGACATTTGTTCCCTCATGGAGACCTTCCACCCACACAACGTGCTTGTTCTGTGCCATCCCCCCACATAGCTGAGGAAACAAAGGCACAGAAAGGTGGTCCAGGGCCGGCCAGCCAGCCTGTGTAGAGACTGGAAATGACACCCATCTGTCCATCTGACACCAGAAGCCACGCTCATCTCTCCCTAGTAACCCCACAGGGCTTATGATCCTGTTTCAGCTTCACATCCTCACAACACACTCTGGCTCGAAATGAGAAGGTGACCAATAAAGAAAATCGGCTTAAGTTGAATCAAGGAATGTTGAATATTCTCCTTTCTGTTTCCTTTCAGTTTCTTTGTCAAAGTAATATGCATACGCACTAAAAAATAAAGTAGTGACAAAAGACATATAACAAAAAAATCCCTCCTCGACACTCTGGAACTCTGACTTCTTGTCTTTCCTCATTCAACGTTTTAGGGACAACCACTTAAATCTTTAGCAAATTAGCCTGATCTATAGATCAACAAATGTCTTCTGTTGCTATTTCTTACTATACTGATTTTATACTTGGTATATTGATGTCTTTACAGATCACGAGGATCTAGCTCTCTTACATCACTTCCTTCTAACCCTGTTAAAATATATCTAATGATATATTAGAAGTATAGTACTAAGCCCTTATCCATAGTTTCACTTTCTGTGGTTTAACTTACTTGTGGTCAGAGTCTGAAAATATTACATGGAAAATTCTGGAAATAAACAATTCATAAGTTTTAAATCATGCACTATCCTGGATGGCATGATGCAATATATTTTATTACAATGCAAGTATATTATAATTGCTGTGTTTTCCTATGAGTTGTTAATTGATTGCTGTGCCTATTATATAAATTAAACTTTACTATTGGTACATATTGAAAAAAGGTAGCCATAGGGTTAGATAATACCTAGAGTTTTGGGCACCCACTAGGTGTCTTAGAACACATCCCCTGTGGACAAGTTGGACTACTGTATTTTTAAGTCCTATTCAAGTTGTTGAATCAACTATTTATAACTATTATGTTTTATTTACTGTAGAGAAAAGTAGTATACATGTTTATGTTTCATAGACAAATGCTGTGACAATAGATAATTGTGAGTTTATAGCTGCTTCTCATTTTAAATTTGTTTAGTTTTCTATATACCTAATTTTCTTTTTTTTTTTGTGGGTACCGAGGGTCGATCTCAGGACCTCGCACACCAGCAGGCGCCCGTGCCGCTGAGCGATATCACCGGCCCTTTTTTCGTATGTGGGTTCCGGGAGTCGAACTTGGGCCCTCGCGCTTGCCAGGCAGGCACGTACGCTGCTGAGCCATCTCACCAGCCCCCCTAATTTTCTTTCATATGCCCTATTATTAGTATTATTTTATGATAGTCAAATGGACTAGATAATATAGCAATTACATTTTTTCTTAGTACAGTCTGAACGTCTTTCTAATCTAGACCCACAGTGCAGCTGCCACATAGTATTTTACCTTTCCCATTATCTGATTATTGCTTTAGATTTCTTCTTCTTCTTTCTTTTTGTCTTTTTGAGACAGGGTTTCACTATGCAGTTCAGGATGGCCTTGAACTCACTATGTGGTCCAGGCTGGCCTCAAACTCACAGCAATCCTCCTGCCTCAGCCTCCCGAGTGCTGGGATTACAGGCATGCACCACCACGCCCAGCCTGCTTTATATTTCTGATTCCTGTGTTGGATACTTAGTTGGATACTCAGAGAATCTTCATATTTCATAGTTAACTCTCCCATTTCACTAAAGCCAAACCTCAAGGATCAAGTAGGAAAAAATATAAAGGAGATAAATATTCTGAGAACTTCTGTATTTGAAGATCTCTTTATTCCATGCTCACAACTGGTTAAAAGGTTATATGGAATTATAGCTTGAAAATATTTTTCTCTCAGAGTTATAAAAATATTGCTTTGATGTTTTTTCTTCCTTCTAACACAGCTATTAAAAACACTGATATTTTCCTTATTCCAATTTCCTTAAGACTCTCCCCCTTCTTTTTTTATGCTTTCTGACACTTCTCATATTTGTTATCTAGAAATATCATGGTAACCTTCCTTGAGTTGCATCTTTTTTGTTTGATTTTTCAACTACTGTTATGGTTTGTGTCTGGATGTCCCCCTAAAGCCTCATGCAGTCATGGGGGTGGGCTTTTTGGAGATGGTCGAATCTAGTGTTTGTGATTGATTCATGGTTTAATGCTGGGATTAAGGGTGTGAATGCCACACCCACACTAGGGCTTGTAGCCTGCATACAATATAGGGGATGGAAAGAGGCTGACTCCTTCCTCCTCTCTTGTTGCTTTTGCTGTCTTCCGCCACCATGAATGGTTGCCCCTCTGCCACATGCCAACCTGCCTTGGAGCCAGCTGATTATGGACCAAAACCTCCACAAACTGTGAGCCAAATAAACCTTTCCTCCTTTAACTTTGGGTGTTGGGTATTTTGTCTCAGCAATGAGGGAAAAGTAACTAAGACAATTACTGTACCTAATCACTTAAATCCCCTCTAATCTGAAACGTTATATCTCTCAGTTCTTAGAAACTTTCTGTTATGTTTTACATCTAAATGTACCCCTAAAGCCTCATGTGATCATATGTGGGACCTATGGAAGGTGATTAGATTTTGGAGGTAGTATAGCTGGCTTACTGTTGGGAGGTGGGGTTTGTAGGAGGAGTGGGAGGATTGTTGGGTCACTGTGGACATAGCCTAGAAGGGTTTATCTCCCTCTGCAGTCCTCCCTTCACTCTCTCTGCTTCTTGTCTGCTGTGCCATGAGTAGCAACCCTCTGCCATGCCCCCGTGCCATGCCATCCAACCTTGGAGGCAGGTGACTGTGGACTGAAACCTCTATAAACTAGGAGCCAAAATAAACCTCTCCTCCTTTAAATTGTGAGTGTCAAGTATTTTGTCCCAGCAACAAGAAAAGTGACTAAGCCAGATTTAGGTACCAGAGAAGTGGGATTGTTGCTGTGATACTGCCTGTCCGTGTGGTTCAGCAGCTTTTGGAACTGGTTCATTAGAGGAGTTTGGAAGCATTTGAAGGTGCTGGCTGAAGCAGCCCTAGAATGCTGTAATCCAAGCATGATGGGAGATTCTGGTTAGAGCTTAGAAGACCAGAATGTTCACATTAATAGAGCAGTAAATATCAGGCTCAAGAGGTTTCAGCTGGGAATAAGGACTCCATTGGCAGTTGGACTCCGGGCCATATGTGTTATGCTCTGGCAGAAAATTTGTCTACATTTTGCTCATGTCCTAAGACTTTGTGGGAAACTGAGATTAAGGGCAGCAGAATGATTAATCTGGCAAAGGAAATTTCAAGGCAACCCAATATTCAGGTGGTAGCATGTATATTCTTAGGGATTTTAGCCAGATTTATAATGACTATCAAGAGCAAATGGCACAGCTGAATGATTTAAAAATTTTGAGTTTGACCAGGAAGGAAGCTCCAGTAATCAGGGCCTGCAAATGGGGCAGAGGAGACTTTAGTTTGCAAAGAGATTAACATTAAAAGGAAGCCAAGTACCTTGGATCAGGACAATAGGAAAAGTGCCTTGAGGGACTATCATAAATCTGCAAGGGTCTGTCCTTCCCAGCTCAAACTTGCAAGAGTGAAAGGGTTTGCTTTGAGAAGGCAGCCCCAGGATACCATGCCCTAGAATGGGGCCCACGTAGGTAATTTGTTCCCTGGGATTCAATTCCTACTCCTAAGCCATCCAGGTAGTTGGAGACCTCTGTGGCCATGATTTGAGGGAACTCAGCTACCGCTCATGCTGGTGGCAGACCTTGACATCATCCACATGGTGCTGATTTTATAGGCATGCACAGTGTAAGAGTTGTGGGGTCAGGCAGGCTTTCATCCAGATTTCAGAAGAAGGTGCCCCTGAGAGGGCAGTGTTTGAAGCTGTGACAGTGAAGCCAAAACTGCAGTGGAGAATCCAGAAAGTTAGAGAAGCCAGGAACATGAAATGTCTGAGTAAAGGTGCAAGGAATGAGTAAAGCAAACCCAAGAGAGAACCACTGGCAAAGCTGTAGGGGTGGGGCTACCCAACAGCTTGCCTTGGGTGCTGGGCCTGGAACTATGAGCTTTATTGTTTGCCCTGCTGAGGTTCAGTCTTGCTTTAGTCCCATTGATTTCTGTTCCCTTATTCCTCACTTTTGGAATGGGAATGTTTACCCTGTGCTATTGTATGTTGACAGCGTTTAACTTTCTTTCTGATACTTATAGGTGGTCATAGCTAAGAGATTGCCTTGAGTTTCAGAAGAAACTTAGGACTTGGAATTTTCAGCAATACTGAAACTGTTAGAACTGCAATTCTTAGAGATGGACTAAATGCATTTTGCATAAAGGGATATGCAAAAGTCTTTTGGGAGCCAGGAGCAGAATGTTACGGTTTATATCTAGGTATCCCCAAGAGTCTCAAGTGCTCTTAGGTGGTGCTTTTGGAAAGTGATTGGATTATGGGGGCTTATAGGTGACTTGCTGTTAAAGGCATCTGGTTGGAAGAAGTGGGTCACTTGTGGTGTGGTGTGGACAGGTTTATCTCCCTCTAGTTTCCTCCCTGACTCTCTTTTTTTGTTGTTTTGAGACAGGGTCTTGCTTTGTAGTTCAGGCTGGCCTTGAACTGACTATGTAGCCCCGGTAGCCTCAAACTCACTGCAATCCTCCTGCCTCAGCCTTCTGATTACTTGTCTTACAGGATTGCACCATCACCTCTGGCATTCCATTAACTCTCTGCTTACACACTGCCCTGTCATGAGCAGCTTCTCCTCTACCATGGTCTTGTGGAGTGCCGCCATGCCTTGGAGCCAGCTGATTACAGGCTGAAACCTGTATAAACTATGAGCCAAAATAAATTCTTCCCCTTTTAAGTGGCAAATGTTGGGTATTTTGTCTCAGTGACTAGGAAAGTGACCAAGATACTTTCCTTTCTTGCTCCGAACAGTGCTGGGGATTGAACTCAGGACCTCACTCACTCTAGGCAAACATTCTACCACTGAACTACATCTCCAGCCCTTTTTATTTTTTTATTTTGAGACATGGCCTAAGTTACCCCCATTCATTTTCTCTCTTCTCTCTGAAATTCTTGGAAGTTAAATGTCAAACCTTCTAGATTGAACTTAATTTCTGTTCCCCATCCACATCCAATTTACAACCCCTTTGTCTTATTATTCTACATTTTGTGAGGATATTTTGATAGTTTTACTCAGCCCACCTGTTAAATATTTTCATTTTTATAGAAGTGTGTTTACTGTGGCTTTTTAGAGTTTCTCAGCATTTCAGGAGTGACTCCAGTTGCTGACAACAAGAGACCTCAATAGATCCTCTGAGGAGATGCTAAAGAATGATGAAACCACGAATGTTACCAGTATGTTGGGAAAAAAAGTTGAACTGGTAAAGCATAAATCGTGAGACCAGGAAGTTATTTAATTTATTTTTTAATACCCTAGCCTGTCAACCATATTATTATTATTTTTTTTTTTTTGTGGGTACCGGGGGGTCGACCTCAGGACCTCACACGCCAGCAGGCGCCCGTGCTGCTGAGCGATATCACTGGCCCCTTTTTCGTATGTGGGTTCCGGGAGTCGAACTCGGGCCCTCGCACTTGCCGGGCAGGCGCTTAAGCCGCTGAGCCATCTCACTGGCCCAACCATATTATTTTGAATATTTTCTTCCTGTCCTTGAAAGGAACTTGAGCCGTATCCAGGTATTAAAAATAGTCTCGATGAGACAATTGTTTCTATAGACAATTGGGAAATCTTGATCTTCCAGGGGTACTTTTCAGGATGCCACAATTTCTGCTCTTTTCCATAGTTTTTGTGTGCAACCCATAGGAATCACAGACCTGCGTCCAGCCACAGTGAGATGCAGTGAGCACTCATGGCAGTCCTTCCTCTTTGTTCTACTGTTAGGGCAGGTCCAAGAGGGCCCTGTGTGGTGATCTGAAATCTGTTGATCTTGGATTTAGCTAAAACTCAGACCACCAGAAAATTGTGTTCAGCATCACAGTGGCAATTTTGTCTTTATTTCCAAGAGCTCTTTCTCATTTCTTCTTTCCAGGTTCCTGTTCCCCACTAATATACAGCATCTCTAATTTATCTGGGAATATAAATTAGTAATTTTTACCCATGTCCATTATTATGGCTATTTACTTTAGGCTCCTATCTTTTGTTTATTTTTTGCTCTTTTGATCTTCAGAGTGTTTCTTCCTATGTTCAGGCATCCTTGATTGTCTATTGTCTATTGTCTGAGGTCCTACATCGCGTGGTGTTTTGGAAAGGAGATAAACTTGTAGTTAGATTTGTCACATTTAAACAGAAGTTCTCTTGGGATTTGGGATCATAAATTTAGTTTGTTTCATAAATCTTATCATTATCTTTATCCATTTTAGGGCCATGGTTTTGTTTTATTCTCGGCTCTTCTTTTGCGGTTGGAATATAGGCCCAACATAAAAACATGTGACCTTTTGCTATCCAGAGAAGCAAGACTTACCTGAAGAGATTCAAAACTAGAGCTTTCTAAGCCTGTGCTTTGTTGAGCTTGAAGGTTAGAGCAGACAGACAAACTTGTTTGTGGCTAAAGGTACATTTTTGGAGAACTGGATTTTTTTTTTTTTTATTTAATTGTCTGTCTGTCTACTTATGTATGAGATAGGGTCTCTGTTACACAGGCTGGCTTTAAACTCCTGAACTCAAGTGATCTCCTACCTCAGTCTTTTGAATAGCTGGGACTATAGGCATGGGCCAGCATGCCCAGCAGATTGTTTTTAAAAGTGACCACAATGATTGCTCTCATCCCATGAGTCCTTTCTCACTGTGACTGAGCCTTGCCTCCTATCATGAGTTTACTTCTCCTTGAATCTGGGTTGGGCCTATGACATGCATGGGCCAAGAGAATGCTGTAAAACTGATGCTCTGTGAGGCTGGATATGGCCTTCAGGAAGCACATGGTTTCTGTTTTTGCTCTGAGCCTCCAGGTAAGCAAGCCTAGGGTATTCTGCTGGAAAGATGCCAGTGGAGGACCACTGATGTCCCCACTGCCAATAGGTGGTATGTGGGGCCCTCTTGCATCTTCCAAACCCAGCAATGTGCAGACAGCCTCACCCCAAAACAAGCTGTACCTGCCAGTCCTGCTCGAATTTCTGACCCACAGAATCATGAGGAGTAAAATGGTTCTTGTTTTAAACCATTCAGGTTGAGGGTGGTCTGTTCTGCAGCAATAGATAAGTGTCATTAACTCAATTTATTAGAATTATTTAGAATAAGGATTCATCACTTAGCATTGTGGTATCTGTAGTTATATGTACTCATTAAGGGATAGGGCCCAAAGCTTCTGATTCTTAAAGGAGACTTTGTCTCCAAAAAGACTAAGAATTGCTGAGTGATGGGTTAAATTTAAGCAGTATCAACACGAGGTTTTGTTTATAAAAATATATGCCTATAAATAGAAATATAATTATAAATCTATATTAAGTAAAATATTACTCAAAAGCCATTTAAAATGTTGGCATTCCCAAAGCACATAAACATTAGGAATCTATTTGGAGAAATTTAAAGTTGTATATGTATATTTATATAATTTGTGTGTGTGTGTGTGTGTGTGTGTATTCACACATAATGATGTACTTAGCTTGATAAGAAAATGAGACCTTAGAAATATGTGTTGCAAATATCTTATACTAGTTTGTTTTTGTCTTTTGATGAGAATTTAATTTTTTGTGGTTAAATATATCAATATTTTACCTCATAGCTCCTGAATTTCATGTTGCTTCCAGAAAAGTCCTCCTTTTCTAAGTATAAAATGCACCTATGTTTCTTTAAGAACTTTCTACTCAACTTTTTCCTCCCATTACATCACTTATTCCTTTATGGTTTATCTGAAGTTTATTTTGGTGGAAGAGGAAGGAAGTTTGTATTATCAACCCAACAACATTTATTAAATAGAACATCTTTCTGCCAACCATTTGAATGGCCACCTCATGCACTGAATTTCTGTACAAATAGGGACTACTTCCAGACCCACAGCTATTCCATTCATTCTGCTCCTCCTGTAACAGTAACTCACTGTTGTGACTACTAATACTTATAATTCATTTTATTCTATAGAAAGGAAGTTCTCCCTTCTTTTTCTCCTTTTTACAAAACTTTTAAACTATCATTACCTTTCAATTTTTCCAGATTAACTTAAGAATCACTGCATCAAATCAGTGGCCACCCTCAACTGCCCACCTCCACTAATTCTTCAAACATCTGTTTATTTTGGAGGGCATTTCATTCAATTTATAGCTTCTTCAGGGGAAAGGTTTCCACTATGCAACACTGAGCTCTCCTATCCAAGAGCGAGGCATCTAGCCTTAACTCAAGTATTACAAACTGTGACAGAAGAATTTAAAAATTTTCTTCCTTTTGTTTCTGCTAAGTTTACCTCCAGATATTTTAATTCTTTTTTTGGTTAACAAAAAGGATACTGTGAAATACTAATATTCAGTTACCTCTGGCTTGGAGGAAAAGATATTATTACTCTATCCAAGTAAATGCGGATGGCCTTCCTCTGTACATTGTAGCCATTTTCGTCAAGTTCCCAACTTCTAAATGCATCATACATAACTTCAAATGGGTCAGTTGTCCTGTTTAATTGCACTTGACAGCCTCAGTGATTTCCAAACTTATTCCAGACTTGTTATGCCTAGTACTGAAAGGTCTGTCTATTAAACCCAGGCAGATTTCCAGGCTGGGGCTATAATATTTGGAAAAACACTGCTCCTAAAGAGAAATCCTATGTCCCTTTGATGAGATTATACAGCTTATAATTTGAAGGAGGATTTTAAAAAAACCCTTTTAAATATCAATGTTGGGTGAATAACTCAAAATTTCTGGGGTACAATCTTCTGTTCTGTAAATCAAAGTACTTTTGAGGGATTAAATGATGGATATTGAAGCTTTATTTGGGATCTTACTATATACTTCAAGAGTGAAGGAAGGAGTAGTTAGATGAACTCACTGGGAAAGAAGCCAAATCTTATTTTGGGTTAAAAAAAAGTACGTAAATCCTTGGTTTCAGAAAAGGATGCCCCTTTAGCATTTTTTTGAGACATGTTAACATAAGTAATTCTACCCATGAACTCTCACATAAATGGATGCCTGGATTATAAATATTACTTTGGTGTTAGAAGTAAGACACAGAAGGAATTTAGGAGTAATAGAGTAGATATTTGGCATGACAAACAATTTAAAAGACAAGGATATGGAAGAAGCATAATCAAGAAAGTAGCAAACAGAGAAAATACTGGAAGTACTAGGTGGTGAGGTGTGGATGTCGTGGGTGGGGTGGGGGTGGTACTGAATTGGCAGCGGAGCCTGAGCAGAATGCCTCTCATCAGCCAAACTTCAGATTGTGTACTTTGGCCCGGGTAAGCTCCTTTTCTGTAGTCCAGCTCTGTGGCTCAGTTTCAAAGAAGCTCAGACAGAGATTCAAGCTGAAGCTGGTGGGAGAACATTAATGTAGAGAAAACAATATCTTATGGGGCTGTGGTAAGAACTTATGAGCCATTTTAATTGCTACAATATTTTGAGGGAAAATAGTGAAAGTGTAAGGAGAAAAGAAAATGCCCTCACATTATTTATGAAAACATCCTGATAATGTTCAATGACTGAATGGAATTTGCTGTGGAGAGAAATCTTAAAATTTTGAACTGGGAGTATGGAGATTGTGGTGGTTGGGGGAACATTTTTAGGGTGAGAGATATCTCAATAGCTTTTGGCTTAGTCCTTTCCAGATTTGTGAATGAAGAGATCCAAAAGCAACATTCTCATTAGCAAAAAAGATGATCCCTATCACTTTGATTTTTAGCTGATCATTATAGAATCTCCCCATTGTTTCAGAAATAAACTTATTCATAAATTTTTGACCACCCAGATTAAGCTGCCACATCAGGATTTTCTCATTTTTTTTTTTTTACAGTGAATCGTTTCAGGCTATACCATCTTATCCATACAATAACAATAAAAAATAACCTGATGGTGTATCCCGAATAAATAAACATCTGCAATCCGCACAGTACAGAAGCCACTGTAAACATTTTCTGTTCTGGAATGTAGAACTCCTATCTCAACTCCACAAGCATGGTGTTCACTTATTAGAGTACTGTCTCATCGTGGCCCATGTCTTTTCAGGCAGTGGCAAAGTCTGATTCTGAGGACAAAGAAATCAACACTGCTATATGTGTATGTGTCATTCTGAACTGAGTTCTTAGACCTGCGAGGAAAAGACCCTAAGCTGTGGGTCATGTGAATTTGACAGCTCTTCAGTGTTGGTTGGCCAGTGAGCTTGTCTGGGCCTGAAGGATGGAGAAAAGCATAAACTCAGTGTGTTGCACAGGGGTATGCGTAATGGAGTAGATGGCAAAATGACCCATAATGCAGCCGTTGGGCTCAAAATACACAGGCTGCCTCACCTCTTGCCAGGATGGCCATACCGCAAGAGGAAAACTAGTTGTTTTTCAGGGAATGAAATGGGTGATATTAAAATAATCCCATAAAGATTTAGTTATTAGGTAGGAATTGTCTATTTCATTGAACTGTATCCCAGGAGGACCATGGGGCTGGGATGGTAGGATCACAAGAGTGAGAGAATCACAAAACAATCATATCAATTCCCTTATTCTTCATGTCCACCCAGTTTTTGGAGGCTAGAACTTCACTATTAATCAAAACTTGTCATTTATCAGGTGTGAGATTATAAATAAATTGGTCCATTATATTCCTGAAAACCATTTTTAAAATTGTAATTAATGAGGACAGCTAAATCAAGCTCTCTTAAATCTACCTTATAATTAATTAATTGAACATAAATACGGAGTTCAGGGGAAAGACATAGCACGAGTTGCTGTTTATGCTGGACACCGAAAGAGTTAAAGAGCTGTCAAACAGACACCCAGAGAAAAAGGCTTTAAAGATTCTGCCTGAGGGCAATACTGAAAAAACATCAAAACCTTTCCCAAGTTCTCTTCCATCTTGCAGGCCACAAGAGAGTCTCAAGGTGCTAATTTTTAAATGTGAAGGCCAATTAACTATTGTGCTAAGCCCTAGTTGCTTTGTGGTTGGGTGGAAATCATCTTTTCAAGAAAACCCAAGAATTCTGCATTTTCTCCTTAAGAGCCCCTTCTTTAATAAGGACTTGAACAGATTTCTGTCATTGTTCTAGATAATGGATTACCTACACATACATTTCCAAGTGTAATGACACTCTTGCTTATTAAAGACCTCTCAGCTGAAGGGGCAGAATATTATGAACTGGCCGAGCCATTCATTTTCTTGAATATGTTATTCAGTATTTTATGCTAAACCAGCAATACACCATCCATTTTAGTACAATGATCCTTATGTTCAATAAAATTGAAATGTCGCATCATAAATCATTATAGTCATTTATTTTACATTAGACACATTAGCCACTATATTCCATAATCTATTACAATAAGGTGGATTTAAATGTACCCCAAGGAACTGCAATAATAACTTGAGAACCAAATATAGCAATTTATGGGTAAAATATGCTTAACCTAAAACTGTGCTAGCTATCTTGATGACTGTGAACTCTGGGTGGAATTTAGTGCTGATGGTGACTGAACTCAACTACATTTAAAGAGAGAAAAGAGGGAAAAATAGTAGAACTTCCTCTAATTTTCTGTTCATTAGTTTTAAAAATGTACAAGATTAGTAATTACACAATCAGTGAGACAGACAAACTTTGTTGAAAGAATTCATGTTCAGCTGAAATTTCTAAACAATAATGTTGAGATCTCTAGTTAACCATTCAATATTACATGGTTTTCAAAAGCAGCAGTGTCCGGGAAAGCGTTATCAGTTCAGACTAATTCCACTAATTCCACCTTTAAAAACTCAGACAAGCTGGGTAGAATGAAGAAAAATGTTTGCATATCTAGTTAATCATATAAAAGAGATGTGAGGAGAATGTTTTTATGCCAGAAAGATGTTTAAAAACATCCTTAAATTTGTGGGAAGCATCCTTTTACTTATAATTGACATGATAATTACAAATTCTTATCAACTAACAAAAAGTTTTGTCTGGTGATCTCTTCTAGATAGTATTTTATTAGCCTATTCTCATTTTTCTAAATATGTCTAAAAGCAGTAAAACTATAATCTATAATTTGGTGTCTTCACTAGTTTGGTATCCTCTACGTGATCATGGATATTATCTTACTTGTAATTATAGGTATGTGCTAAGGACCTCCATGCTAAACTAGACATTTCTCTTGGCAATCTCAACTTTTTGAGATTTGAACAGGAATATAAAGTCTTTGCTGTTCGAGATGATTAAAAATATGTTCATTGTTGTGTTCAATCTGAGACGGCATAGCCCAAATTGGCAGTCAATTCTTCCTCAGGAAATCAGGGAACAAATTAAACTTCCTCTTCGAAAGTCACTCATTTCAACATCCACCCATCCACCCGTCCATGCTTTGTTCTGCCCTTCCTCCCTTCCTCATCTCATCCTTCCATTTATCCAGTCATCCAATTACCAGCCATCAACCAGTGATCCAATTACAAAAATATCCAACACCTATTTAATGACTTCTCTGTGCCAGACACAAGGCAGGCACGGAGGGTCAAAATGAAGAATGAAACAGGTCTGCCCTCATAATGAGACATTTTCGATGACTGTTTTTACTTTATGCAAAAATATTGTGTTCTTTTACACCATTTATAGTCATTAAATACTTATGATTAGTTGTGAGTTTTCCTTTATTGAACATTTATAAAGTTTTACAAAATAAATTCTGAGGAGAAAGACAGGGTCTTGTATGGCTAAACAACCATATAAGAGTTATTCTCCCTGGATCTCCTTTCTTGATCTGTACAATGACAGAATTAACCAGGCAGATTCTAATGTCCTTTCACAAATGCTAGGGCATGAATTATTATTTTTATTGACTCTTATAATCATCTGTCTTATATAAAAATGTCTCTGAAGCAAAAGACAAAAGAATGAAGCACAAACTCTCATCACTGTATCAATCTCCTTTTATCCAAACCATACTCTTTGTTTTTTCTTTCTGATTTCTATTGCCAGCATGTTACACCAAATCTGCTTTCTCTCATCAGTTTTACCATGTAGTTTGTGCTCTTAAAAACTGTTGCCATATGAATACAGTGCTAACACAAGATTTTCTGTCATTATTTTTTAATTGTCTATCAGCATCAGTATTATCCTGATTTTTCACTTTTAGTGACATATATGAATTATATATTATTTCCCCAGGCATGCTTTTCTTAATGAAATAAAGTTTCATTTTCTGTTCCTTGGTCTAATCCCACTAAATTACTTAGCTTAAAATATTTACAGACACCACTTCATAACATTTTTATAATTTGGCTCTATTGTACATATTATTATATCTTTTTCTTTTAGGGGGTTCAGGATTGTGCTCACCCACAATTGAGGCTTTCTAATACTGCATGTCACCTTTTGTGTGCTCTATCAATTACGGAGAAAAATGACACTATCGGAGAGGGAAAATGATGAAGTAGCAATCAGCAGCAAAGTTTAACTTCCCTGAGATTTGGAATCCAGACACATGGAAAGTGAACACTTGGCGAGGAGAGGGGAAGAGGCAGATTTCCAGGAATCAGGAAGGAACTGATAGGAAAATTAAAGCTGCAGAGATGTTTGAGAGAAGGACCACAGTGCAGAGGAAAGAATTAAGCAATCTGGAAACTTACCCAAGGAAGGGCATCATGCACATCAGGTAAGTCCCAAGGACCAGAAGCTCCAAGGAGAAATGGTGGATTGGGCCGGTGGCACTGGCCCCAGGAGGAGCCCGTGGCTGTTGTGAACTGCAAAAGCAGTGTGGGGTTTTGCTCTGAGGTAGCTCCTTTCATACGGCAGGCAACAGCCAGAGAGGGAGTCCAGTGTGGTGCCTGCCCTATTGCCAGACAGTGCTTGATCTGGTGCCATTTTGGGAATGGCTGAAAGACTGAGATTCAGAACAACTAGAGAATAACTTCACTTCAGGGTTTCCAGTGTGATCTGCCCACAGTGAATGCATGGGAAACAGCCCTGGGGGATGGTTGTAGAGAGGGTTCAGGCTGGACATAGAACCCCTGAGAGGTCTGAGCTTGGTCAGGAAGGATGTGGTTCCTGCCCTCCATGGTGAGAAGCCAGGCCAGATTGAGTGGTGCTTAGAAATGGCTGGATCTGAAGGTGCTGCACTGAGTGAATGAGTGCTTGACCCCTTGCCCTGCTGCCTGTATCCAGCAGCACAGATCGGAGCTCTGCCTGCCTTCCCCGCATGCTGGCAGGTGAGAGGACACGCCTTTCCTCGGATGGTGGCCTCAGCCTGGGGTAAACAGGTCTCAGGAACACAGGGTCGTCGCGCAAACTCACAGGCCATAAAGCTAGGTAGAGAAAACTATGATCTGCTGAATTCTAAAACTGCAGATCCTGAAGAGAAACCACTCATAAAAATATGGAGAAAAAGGTTTTCCTCCTTTTTCTTCTTCTTCTTTTTTTTTTTTTGGACTTTTTTTTCTCTTTTTATTTCTTCTCTTCTTCACTAGCTTATTGAGTTTTGAGGACTTTTCCTTTTTCTCTTTTTTCTTGCTTTTTTCCTTTGAAGTTTTTCCTTTTCCTTTTTTCATTCTCCATATATTTTCTTTTTTCTCCTATCTTCCTTTTGGTATTTGTTCTTTTCACTTGATCTTTTCTGTTACCTTTATCCAATTCTAATAATACACTTTTTTCTAATTCTGAGCAGGATCTCTGGTCTCATTTCAGTCTCATCATTTTCCACTGTTCAATTTTTCAAAATTTTCTTCTGTTATTCTTCCATTGGCAAACCTCTTTATCTTTACTAGTATAAACATTAAGCCTTATTAATCTTTAGATAGTTACCTCTATGTTTTAAATGTTGAATTAATTTCTGTTGTTAGTGGAGGTACAGTCCTATTCAGCACATATTTACTATACGTCAATATCTGGATTATCTCAATGTTTATATATTATAATTAAAGATCTCTTTTCTGTGGTTACTGGTGGTATACTATTGGTTCTTATGGTGTGTCAACATCCAGTTTGTTTTGGATAATATTGTTGCTGATTTACTATTGCCAGCGTGGCATAGTTGTTGCTATTGATGAGTTTTCTCTGTATGCCAATATGCGAATTACCACTGTATTATTAACAATACTACAGTCCATTCCCAGAGAGCTGGATGCTGGGCCATTTACACTGCACCCTCCCCTCACAAATTAATGGAAGTGGTCGTCAGATGTTGGGACAGAGGCAAAAGACTGTAGTTAGCCATGCCCAGAGTGCATCAGTGAAAAACAGACACTAACTAAAGTGATCTCCATACTAGCAACAAAATATTCCATTATAAGAAAATACAATTGTCAGCATAAAACAAAACAAATAAACAAGAAAAAACAATTGAAACATGAGAAAACAAGGCAACAAAATACCTCTGGAAGCTCCCAATTCCCCCAAAGCTGATTCAGGGAACACTGAGGGGGAGAAAAGCAAAAGCCACACAGCTGAATTTATTTGTTTGTTTGTTTGTTCTTTTTTGTGTGTGTGTGTGTGGGTACCGGGGGGTTGACCTCAGGACCTTGTGCACCAGCAGGTGCCCGTGCTGCTGAGCGATATCACCGGCTCCTTTTTCATATGTGGGTTCTGGGAGTCGAACTCGGGCCCTCGCACTTGCCGGGCAGGCGCTTAAGCCGCTGAGCCATCTCACCGGTCCTGTTTGTTCTTTTTGACACAGGGTCTCACTATGTAGTTCAGGCTGGATTTGAACTCACTGTGTACCCTAGACTGGCCTTGAATTCACACCGATCCTCCTGCCTCAGCCTCCCAAGTGCTGGCATTACAAGCATGCACCAACACACCTGGCTACAGCTGAATTGTTTGAAAGGATAACAGAGGAGATTAAAAACAAATCAATAAAGTGCTTGCTCAGTGAGCACAGAGAGGATATAATCAAATGGATAATGGGTGTAGTAACCAAAATGATTAGGGAGTTTAATAGAAGACACTAATAAAAAGTTAGCTGAACTAAACAAAATGTTACAAAACATGCATGACCAGTTTAGCAAAGAATTAGAGTCAATAAGAGGTTCCAAACAGAAATCCAGAAGATTAAAAATTTTATTGAAAATATAGGGAGCAGAAGTAACCAATGTGAGGACAGAGCATCAGAACTATAAGACACAGTGGCTGCCACAGATCAATTATTAAGAGATACACTGAAAGCAAAAACAGAGCATGAAAAACGGATCCAAAAGCTGCTAGAAGACATACAGGAAACTAATCTAAGATTAATTAAAATTAGTGAAAATCAGAAGATAGCACAAATGGCATAAAAAACCTGTGTATAGAAAAAATAGAAAAGTTTCCAAATATAGGAAAAGAATTAAATGTACAGATAATTGATGCATAATGAAGAACCCCAAATAGCCATGATCAAAAAAGAAACTCTGCACAACACATTATAGTTAAAATTCCTGAAGTCCAACACAGGGATGGAATCTTAAAAGCTGTTAGGGAAAAGCAATGAGTCACTTATTAAGGAAAACCAATTAGAAATACAGCAGACTTCTCAACACAAACCTTAAAGGCCAGGAGAGCTGGAAGCAGTGTTTCAAGCCCTAAAAGAAAATAAATTCCAACCCAGACTTACATATCCCACAAAACTATCTTTCAAAATTAATGGAGAAATAAAGTATTTCCATGACAAAGAGCACCAAGAGAAATTCATGAACATTAAACCAGAACAAAATCTTCTCAAGGATATTCGGGAAAGAGATACTGGAGTCAACAACACCAAAAAGTCTAACAGAATGAATAAACCAGGCAGGGTGAGCAGTTAAGCAGAAGGGCATGGGGCAGGAATGAGCAACAGGAAAATAAAGTAATGATAAGAATAAGTCAGTATCTGTTATTAATAACTCTCAATGTGAATGGTCTCAATTCCCCAATCAAAAGACACATATTGGCAGAATGGATAGAAAAAAAAAATCCAACAATATCCTATATATGAGAAATGCATTTAACTCAAAAAGAATTTCACAGTATAAAAATAAAAAAATGGAAAACAATACTTTATGGAATGGGAACCCAAAAAGGAATAACCATACTAATTCAAGCCAAAAGTGATCAGAAGAGGCAAAGAAAGTCACTACATATTGGTTAAGAGAACAATTTGATAGAAAGAGATAACAGTTATAAATATGTATGCATCACCAATGACACACCAAACTTCATAAAACAAGTACTACTGAACATAAAAGATCAGATAAACACCAACATGATTATAGCGGGGGAACTCAATACCACAGTGTCACAAATAGATCAATTAGTTGAGCCAAATCTTTGGACAAATGGTCTTAATAGGTATCTACAGAGTGTTCCACCCAATGACAACAGAATACACATTTTTCTCAGCAGCACATGAGACTTTCTCCAAGAGGGACCGCAGGCTAGCCCTCTTTGAGCTTTCAATGATACAAACAGCCTGCTGTGGCACATGTGCCATAGGTTCGCCACTACTGGACTAGCCCATAAGGAATGCAAACAAACTGAAAATGTCCCATGCGTATTATCAGATCATAGTGCAATGAAATTAGAAATCAATGGCAAAAGAAACCACAGAAATTATATAAACAAATGGAAATTAAGTAATACCCTCTTGAGTAATCAATGGGTCAGAGAAAAAAATCAAGGAAGACGTTAGACGGTTACTAGAATCAAAGGATAACGCCAGTACAATATACCAGAACTTACAACACATGACAAAAGCAGTCCTGAAAGGGAAGTTCATAACTGAATGCCCACATCAGAAAAACAGAGCAAGTCCAAATAAATAACTTAATCATGAACCTCAAGGTCATGGAAGAACAAGCACAATCCAAATCCAAAGCTAGTAAAAGGAAGGAAATAATAAAGATCAGAGCAGAAAGTAATAAAATTAGGACTAAAGAACAATACAAAGAATCAAGAATTGAAGAGTTGGTTCTTTCAAAGAACAACTAAAATAAAAAACCCCTACCCAAGCTTACAAAAAAAAAAAAAAAAGAAAAAAATGACCCAAATCAGCACAATTAGAAATGAAATAGATGAGATGATAATTGACACTGCTGAAATCCAGATTATTAGTATCTACTTTGAGAACCTGTACTCTAATAAAATGGATAATTCAGAAGAAATGGATAGATTCCTAGATTCATGTGAATTAATAAAACTAAGGAGGGGCCGGTGAGATGGCTCAGTGGCGTAAGCGCCTGCCTGGCAAGCACAAGGGCCTGAGTTCGACTCCCAGAACCCACATATGAAAAAAGGGCCGGTGATATCGCTCAGCGGCATGGGCACCCGGTGGCACGTGAGGTCCTGAGGTCGAGTCCCGATACCCACCAAAAAAAAAAAAAAAAAACCCAAAAAACTAAGGAGATATAAAAGCCCTGAACAAACCAATAACAGCAAGGAAGTTGAAGAATTAATAAAAAAACTACCAACTAAGAAAAGTCCCTCTCCCAGAGGAGTCACTGCTGAATTCTACTAGGGACGATCTAATGCCAATACTCCTCAAACACTTTAATGAAATTAAGAGGGAAGGAGTACTCCCAAAGTCATTCCTGGAAGCTGGCATTTCCCTGATTCCAAAACTAGAAAAGGACCCAACCAAACAAGAAAACTAGAAGCAAATCTCTTTAGTGAACATAGAAAAAAATTCCTCACCAAGATACCGACAAACAGAATACAACAAACCATCAAAAAGATCATACATCATGACCAAGTAGCAGTCATGTCAGGGATGCAGGGATGGGTCAACATATGCAAAACAATAAATTAATACATCACATAAACAAAAAGCAAGGGCAGAAATCACATGATCATCTTAATGATACATAAAACACCTTTGACAAAATCCAACATCTGTTTATGATAAAAGTACTGAAGAAATCTCAATCTGACAAAAGCCATTTATGACAAATCAAAGACTCACATCATATTAAATGGGAAAAAGCTGAATGTATTCCTTCTAAAGTCAGGAACAAGACAAGGATATCCTCTATCACCACTCTTTTTAAATATAGTTCTCAAAACATTAGACAGAGTAATCAGATAAGAAAAAGAAATAAAGGGATATATATAGGAAAGGAACACATCAAATTATCATTATTTGCAGATGACATGATCTTTTACATAGTAGACCCAAAAGATTACACTAAAGGACTCCTAGAGTCAATAACCAAATTCAGTAGTATAGCAGGCTACACACAAGTCAACTCACAAAAATCAATAGTGTACTCACCAACAAAGAAATTAAGAAATCAATACCACTCGCAATAGCATCAAGAAAAATTAAATATTCAGAAATTAACCTAATTAAGGAAATGAAAGGTATCTACAATGAAAACTAAGTACTCTGAAGAAGGTGATTGATGATAACACCAAAAAATGTAAAGATATCCACTGATCCTGGATAGGCAGAACCAATATAGCAAAAATAGACATTCTTCCAAAAGTAATATATAGGTTTAATGCAATCCCAATCAAAATACCAATAGCATTCCTCAGAGGACTAGAAAAAAACAAACCTAAAATTCACATGGAACCAGAAGAGACCCAGAATAGCAAAAGCAATCCTAGGCAACAAAAGCAAAGCAGGAGGCATCATAATCTTGGACTTTCAGTTATACTACAAAGATACAGTGATAAAAACAGCAAGGTATTGGCAAAACACACAGACATGTGTATAAATGGAACAGAATGGAAGATGAAGAAAGAACTCCAGGTCTATTTGCTACATGATCTTCAACAAAGGGGACAGAAAACATACACTGGAGGAAAGATAGTCCCTTTAGCAAATGGTGTTGTGAAAACTGGCTGTCCACATCTGGATAATTGAATGTAGAACCGTATTTATCACCATGTACTAAACTAAAATCAAAGTGGATTAAAGACATAGATGTTAAAAAGAGAAACAATCTTCTGAAAAATAAAATTGGTAGAACTCTTGAAGATACAAGTGTAAGCAGGTCTTTCTGAACAGAGTCCTAATTGCACAAGAAATAATACCAAGGGGCCGGGGATATAGCTCGGTGGCGCAGTGCCTGACTGGCAAGTGCGAGGTTGTGAGTTCGATTCCCGGTACCAAAAAGAAGAGAGAAATAATACCAAGAATGAACAAATGGGATCATCAAACTAAAAAGCTCCTGCATAGCAAAAGAAACCACGAACAGAGTGATGAGAGAACTTACAGAATTGGAAAACATTTTTGCCAGTTATTCTTTGGACAGAAGACCAATATCTAGAATATATAAAGAACCCAAAAAAATTAGACCCCCAAAAATAAAAGACTCAGTCAAAAAATGGACAACTGAAATGAATAAACACTTCTCAGAAGTACAAATAGCCAATAAATACCTGAAAAAATGTTTAATACCTCTGACTACTAGAGAAATGCAAATTAAAACAACACTGAGGGCCGGTGAGATGGCTCAGCGGCTTAAGCGCCTGCCTTGCAAGTGCGAAGGCCCGAGTTCGACTCCCGGAACCCACATACGAAAAAGGGGCCGGTGATATCGCTCAGCGGCACGGGTGCCTGTTGGTGCACGAGGTCCTGAGGTCGTCCCCCCGGTACCCACAAAAAAAAAAAAAAACCAAAAAAAAAAAAAAAAAAAAAAAACAACACTGAGGTTCCATCTTACTCCAGAAAGAATGGCTATCATCAAGAAATTGCATAATGGGGCCAGTGATATAGCTCAGCGGCATAAGCACCTGCCTGGCAAGTGCGAGGTCCTGAGTTCGACTCCCGGTACCCGCATATTTAAAAAAAAAGAAATTGCATAATAACAAATACTGGCACAGCTGTGGGAAAAATGAACCCTTCTACACAGTTGGTGGGAATGTAAACTGGTACAACCATTATAGAAATCAGTATGGAGATTCCTCCAAAAACTAAAACTAGAAATTTCATTTGACCCAGCCATTCACCTTCTAGGTATCTTCCTGAAAGAGTTAAAGACATCATATTAAAATGATACATGCATACTCATGTTTATAGTAGAACAATTCACAATAGCTAAATTTTGGAGGTAGCCTATGCGTCCATCACGAAATGAATGGGTAAAGAAAATGTGGTATTTACACACAATGGAGAACTACTCTGCATAAAGAAAGATAAATTGCAGTCATTTCTAGGGAAATGGATGCACCCCGAGAGCACAATGTTAAATGAAATAAATCAGACATATGAGCTTACATATTTTATGGTTTCTCTTATTTGAGAAACTCAAAATACAAATAAAGATCAAAATAAAAGATAGGTAATAAGAAAGAGGATGATAGACCTTTCACAGATGAGAGGCGCACCAACAGCTGGAGGAAGGGATAGGAAGGAGGGGAAGGGTATCAAAAAATGAATTAAAATATGTTATGTATATATACCAACTTCCCACAAGGAATGTGATCATTATGTAGTATAAACATGTACTACTAAAAAAATTCAAAAAAATGACACTATCTATAGATAGAATAAATTTATATAACTACATGGTAGAGATTCAAAGACATAATGATACTTAGATTAACCCGTGGGCTCAAAGAGGTGCCTCATATCCAACGTTTATTAAAGAAAACAGGCATCTATATGTATAAAATCTTTCAGCCAAATTCAGAAATATGTCAGTATTTTTGAGCATATTCCTATAAGCAAAAAATGAGTATAGATCAGGGCCAAATTAGGAAAAAATTTTAGGGGAGCCAAAGGAATGGATTTAACTCCCAAGTAGTTACAAATGTTTGAGATGATCTGAACACTGCATGGGGTGATGCTGGAGAGGACCGCAGGCAGGAAGCATCCAGAGGCAGTCTTCATCCTCGGGCTGGAGGGGTACAGAAAGAGGTGGCCCAACCCAGAAGGTCAGGAGCCCTCCCATCTCTTGCCTGCACCTCCTTTTGGCTGAAACAGATTGGAGGGAGAAGTGGACCTAGAGCGAAGTTAGAAAGGCCGAAGTTTCAGGGCCTTTTTGTGTGCAGAGCCCTTCCAAGGCCTAGGAAAGGTACAAGCAAATTGTGCATGTGGCCGTATGTATATAACTGAAAATAATAGTACTTTAATTTAAATGGCTCTGACTGTTTGCTCTTTATAGGCTGATATCCCCTGAATGATACCTCCTTGTCGGGTAGGAGGGGCCACTTTAATGTTTGGCTAAGGAAAGTTGAGCTGGGGATTTATTTAGTTCTTGACTAGTGTGATATGTGTATTTGGTTCAGCTTCTCTGCTTGCTCTCTGTCTGTCTGTCTGTCTCTGTCTCTGTCTCTCTTTTTGTGTGTGTGTGTGTGTTTTTGGAGACAGGGTCTTGCTAGGTAGTTCAGCCTGGCCTTGAACCCACTACGTAACCTAGGCTGGCCTTGAATTTGCGGTGATTCTCCTGCCTCAGCCTCCACAGTGCTGGAATTACAGCGATGTGCCAAAATGCTTGACAGGTTCAGTTATTTCTGTGTAGACTTAAGTTCCTGGATGTGGTTGCCATAAGGGTTGAGGGTTGGTAGATATCCAAATAGATGCCAGGTTGTCCATAAGCCTGAGAATCTTTCCTTATCTGACATGTATTTTAAATTCCCCATCAGATATTCAGACAGGCAAAAAAAAAAAAAAAAAAAGGTTATTCTTGGTATTTTGCTGCCAGAACAAATTTCAGTAACACACAATTGCCCACCATGCCATTTTATGTGGTATTCATATTGGAAGCCTTAGCACTAGGACAATGATGACAAACTCATTGGTCACCATGCAGAAACTTAAATTCCCTAAAGTCTTTCTATGAGACTGTGTTAGTCACTTTCCTGTCACTGGGACAAAATGCCTGACACCTGCAACTTAAAGGAGGAAAGGTTTATTTTGGCTCATGGTTTTAGAGGATTCAACCCATGGTTGGCTGTCTTCAAGACATAAATTGGAAGAAGGGCACACAGAGGAAAGCTGCTTACCCTATGGCAGCCATGAAGCAGAGAAAGAAGGATGAAGACAGAGCGAAGAACTTACCCTAACCCTTTCAGGTCAAACCCTACCCTCCGGTGACCTGCCTCTTCCAGCCGTACCCCATTTTTTAATAGCATATTTAGCTATGAACTTAACAGTAGATTAATCCACTGGTGAATATAGTGCCCCCATGAGTCAATAAGCTTCTAAAGGCCCCATATCTGAACACTTGAGACTTTTGGAGGACATTTTAGGTCTAAACCATAACAAAAAGCAACTTGATGGAGGTTTCCCCACAGTTGACAACAATCCTAACAATTTACATAGTACTAATACATATGAATAGAAACATTTCTAAGTTGATAATAAAAAAATAAATTCCAATCAGCATACCAAGGAAAGACTAAATTATATTTGTTCTTTGTCTATAGAAAATTATTGTCATAGGAGGAAATAATCAAAGAGTATTAAGTAAAAAATTCTGGGCCGGTGAGATGGCTCAGCAGCATACGCGCCTGCCTGGCAAGCGCGAGGGCCCGAGTTTGACCCCCGGAACCCACATACGAAAAAAGGGCCGGTGATATCGCTCAGCGGCACAGGCGCCTGCTGGTGCTCGAGGTCCTGAGGTCGACCCCCGGTACCCACAAAAAAAAAAAAAAATTCTAGGAATGAAATTACAAGACATATATTTCAACAATTGTCTAATAAAATATGACCTTATTTTTCCCGCTTTTTATTTGTTCTAGTTTTTTTTCATTTTAAGTAAATTTTTAGGATTTGTTGTGTTTTTATTCTCATGAAAATAATATTCCCTTTAATTTTGTGTTTACAGTACAGACTTTGTATTATTTTTATTAAAGAGATTCTCCAAATTTCATAAACTTTGGAGCCTACAAATCTGTCAAACTAAGAGTTTGATTTTATAGTTGTTATACTGTGTAACACAGAGTAGAATAGAGGAAGGGTGGGAAATGGGTCTGAGAGCCAATGGGCAAAAGACAAGCGATGTAGTAAATTAAGAGGCTCACAGATTCTCTAGGATGGCCGGGGAATTACACATGGAAATTGCACAACCAGAGATAATTGCTGACATCATAGCAGGGAATGAAAAGCCCAGATGCGTCCTACATTGGGCAGTTATACAACAGCTCACATCAATCATACATAATGATATATGTGAACGATGCCCTGACACACCTGCCATGGCTGTCTCCAGAACGTAGATGTAGCTCTTGCAAGATGACTTGCACACATGTGTTCCTTTGGGTCACTAATTCAGTTCTACATCTCATTCATTTACATTTGGAGGAGCCAGGGTCACTTACCTAAGCAGATTGGGACACCAAGTGGATCTTCTTATTTCCATAAGATGGGAACTTTCAAAGAAAGGAATAATGTTGAAAGAAAAATAATCGTAAATATCCACTGGAGTGCCGCCATCACCATCCCTATTTTAAAAAATAGACATTGAAGGTTAAGAGTGAAATAATCCACCTACATTCATGAAGCCATAAATTGGTAGATCCAGGAGGCTGCTTCTGGATCTGAGGACACAAATTCCACGTCCTCCAGAATCCAGAGATAGATGCAGATGGGTGGGAGAAACACCACAGTACAGTTGATAAGAAATAGTAGTTGATCATTTGTCTCTAGGACGGGGGCCACAGGAAGTGGTGGGACTGAGAAAAGCCAGAATACTCATGTCTAGGAAGGATACTAGTAGTTGTGGTTGTGTGGGAATATTGGCCAATCGGGCTAAAATGCTGACTGGAAAAGAGAGGTCCAAAACGTACATTTTACTGCATAATGTCCTGATTTTTAAATATTGTTAAAAGTAAGAAAACCTTTCTAAATACTGTCTGGGCCATAACTGCATGCACATCTCTACTGCATTATGACCTCAAACTTCTGTTCACAATTTCTGCTCCAAAGTGAGCTTGTGCCCACTAAATTACATTGTCACACCCCCTCTCTTAAATGCATCAGTTTTTATAAACCCACTGTTAACACTCTGGTTTTGCTTCTCTAGAGTTGACCAGAGTTAAAACGTCTGGGTTTGTAGTCACAACAGAACTGCTTATTAGTTGCGTAATCTTGAGCGAGTCCTTTAACTTTTCAAAAAATTTAGGCCGTCATTTGTAAAATGAAAGCTAACAAAAAAAAAAAAACAAACAAACTACTATGTCTGCCTCCTAGGGCTGTTGTGGGAATCACATAAAATAATGGATCTGTACAATTACTTTGTATCAATTATAAATAAAAATATATTAAAAATGAATGGATTTGAACATGTTTTGAAAACTATCAAGATCAACAGAAAAATCACTGTTTTACTTTAAGTGATAACCTTAATTTTTAGAAAGACAATTAGCAAAATTTTCCCCTTTCCATTTATAGAAAATAACACATTAATTTTTCTTCCATCTCTAATTGTGCCCCCATTCTCCTTGGCATTTCAGAATGATTGCCTTGTTCTGTGAGTTGCGTTTTCACTCATTAGCTACTTCCCCAAACACTGCGGGAAACAACTCACTTGCCCCAACTAACGTGCATTTTGAACACAGCATGTATTTTTTTCATGTACTTTTTTTAACCTTCTTTTTCTTTATTTTTAACCAAGTCAAACAGTAATGGGTTGTATTTTACTTGAAGTTTTCTTTGGTGACTAAAAATTAACTTGAATGAGGAGATGGGATTACTTAAAAGGTCAATAAAGAGGCAGGGCAGGGGCAGGGTGAGTGCAAGCGTCCACATTCCCCACTGTTGTCATTCCTTGTGATTTCTGAGAGTTTTTGTCATGAGCCTGAACTGTCTAACTACCTTACGTACCCTGGAGAAAGCCATTCTCATTGAAAGGGAAAATGAACTCATCACTTACATGAATGGGATCCACCAGGCAGTGATTCTTGTTTCCACAGTTCTCTCCAAGCACATAGTCACAGCTCAAAAATAGTCTTAAACCTCACCCTGCCTCCCTGGTGGAAGCTCTCAGCTGGCCCATGTGTACTGACTTGAAAACGCCTGCTACCAGCAAAAGGAATCTCCAGGAAGAACATTTCCATATCTGACATGGCAGTTCTTATTAATCAAATAAAAACTTGTAAAAACAAACAAACAAACAAACAGTGAAATCAGTGTTAAAAGCAAAAGGTTCAGATCTGCAGCGCCCTTTTCTAAATATGGGAGGCCTCTCTGACCAAGAAGAACATGGAGATATCCCTTACTACAGACCCAGAGAGAACGAATGTCTAATATTTACAACTTTTAAAATTCTTCTCAGTGGATTCTTCTAAAAGTGGTCCACACAGGGCTGGTTGGAATCGGAGCCTCACTCCCATTTTTTAAAAAAGCTTTTGTTTTTTGTTTCTGGTGTTTTGTTTTGTTTTTCTAGATGAGACTATTCTGCTTTCACAAATGCCACTTTCATCCTTGCTTTGTCTTTCTGGGTGGGGGAGGGGAAACTGTCTCCCTGTTTGGTGCACCTCTTCCTTATGGCTGCTATCTACTTAGAGTCTCAAATCCTTCAAGGTTGGCACAAATCCCATATGCTACATGAACTTGTTCTTGATTACATTAATCCCCATTAAACTTCCTTTTCCCTTAGCACCCTGTGTTATGTTCTGGTGTGTAAGAGCCAAACTTACCTTTCCAAATGGACTTCAAGTTCAAAGCTGCTGCATGTAGTTCTCTAATTCTACATTCTCTAGTTCAAAGCAGTGCTTGGCACAGAATAGGAACTCAGTAAAAAAAGCCAACTGATTTATATACAAATTTAGGCCTGGAGGCTCCACCACAGAGGGTAGCAGGCCACATCTATAGGCTTCCAGAGCTTAAGAACTTCAGAGGAAAAACACTAAAATAAATATATGTGTCCAGAGATGAAACACTCTCTGGGAAAGTGGTAAGCATTCTGTTTCTGAAGACATTCAAGTAGAGGCTGGACAATCACTGGTACAAATGGTATAGAATGGAGTTAATTATGAACATAAAGGGATAACAGCAATGGTATCTCAGACAGGTAAACTGGTCAGCCCAATCTCATACAGCAGGTGCACAGAAAATAGTGCTCAACCATGGCCCTCCTACTCCCAGCCTGGACTCTTTCTACGAAGTCCACTGATAATCACTGCACGTGAAGATACTCATCCTAAATATAGTGCATTTGTCTTGCCCCATTGCAATTTGGAGGAGTTTGGTTTTGATGTGGCCATTAAATGTCCAAACCCTCTATTTCCACAAGGGCAGTGACTTCTGTCATTTAGTGTGATAGTCCAACTACTTCATCACATAGTAGGCATTCAACAAGGATTTGCCTAATTTTGAATGAATGAATATCTAGAAAATCTGAATAGCAGTCAGATGGGCTAGGCTATGTCACAAAAACAAATAGCCCCAAAATCTCAGCTCCTAACAAAATGAAGGGCTATTTTTACTCATGTTCCACAGGCATTATCAATTAGCAGGGAGCTCAGCTGTGTGTCTCCTTACTATGTGATAGAGACTAGTGAAAAAGTCACCATTTTCAAAGTTGCTGGTCACCAGGCCAGAGAGAAAGAGAGCTCTGGAGGGCTTTAAATTGGCAGCTTAATGATTGGTCTGGAAGAGGTCTACATCATTTCCACTCAAAATTCCCAGGCTAGACTTTATCACAGGGCCTGCCAACCACAGGGGTCCACAGGGGAATCCTATCTTACTGCCAGAAGGATTACAGTGAGAAACATATGTAGAAATGCCTTCATGACTTTCATGGAGTGTCTTTACTCTTAGTCCATTTACAGCTACATAAAGTGGGTAAAGTAGGTGGAAGAAGAGTAAACAGTCTGGAAGAAGCCACCATCCACATGCACGGATGAAGGAAGAAGGAACTAGAGACATTTGCTTTACTGCTTCCCATGTAAGAAGCAATTATGGGATATTTAATTAGACTTCATTATAAAAATAGGGGCACAGTCCAAACAGAAATGATTCTGGGCAAAAAGAGACAAAATATAGCAAGATAGTTTTCTATATATCAATTTCGAGGTTTTGGTTGATTTCATGTACAGTGAATCAACATTGATGTGTGGTTTCCCCAAAGGTAAATTAAGTCTTAATTTACATGCTTGGAGAAGGATGAGGTGTTAATTCTACCTAACTTCACACTGGTAGAACCAAAGCTAGAATATTGCATTAGTACCTGATGGTGGACTAAAGCTTTGAGATGAACATGATCGGACTGTTAAAGGACTCAGTACTCTACCATGGAAGGAACAAAGGAAGTAAACTGGACTATCTAAGTTGAAGATGAAAAGAGTGAGAAAGCAACAATGGTTTTCAATACTTGATTAACTATTGTGTTGAAAAGCATTTATGTTTGTCTGTATGCCTGGAAAGCATAGGAACATAACCAAGGGAAAAGATCTACAAGGAGATGGATTTGTACTTGATACAAGGAAGAATTCCTAACAGAACTGTCAAGATACAGAATAGCATGTCTGGCAATTTAGTAGTTTCTTCAATCCCAGAAGTGCTGCTATAGTAATCAAATATCAGTCAGTTGGGAATTAGGACTAGGTGATTTCTAAGATTCTATCTCAGCTGAAAACTCATGATCTTGAATTCTATTGTATCTAGCTACCCTTGCACTCACTGTTTGAGTGAAGTAGTACCAACTCTCGGGCACCGTAATTTAGGAGAAAGTTTTAAAGGAACACAGTACTATAGGCCAGGGATTGGCCAACCTCTTCTGTAAATGGAGAGAATAAGTATTTTAGGCTTTGCTGACCATATAATCTCACTGGCAACTATATGTAAACAAATAGGTTGTGTTCTAATAAAACTTTATTTATGAAGGCTGGTATTAGGTAGAATTGGTTAGCGAACCATAATTTGCCAGCTTCTGCTATAAATACTGAGCAGAATTCTAGCTAGAGAACCTGCTTAACTAATAAATCTACACTGAGTGACTCATGCCCATTCTAGTGATACAGACACAGTGCTGAGGACTGAGGTCAAAGTGTTACAGGCTTACTCATCTCTGTCCAAAGACAAAGGAACCGAAAGATGCCTGGCTTACTAGGAAAAAGAGAAAGCTCTGAACAAAACATAGGTATTTGTGATAATGGCTTTAAAACACAGAAGAATACAATAAAAGGAAATTATTTTTGAAGAAAGATATTTTTGCTTAACTTGCAAACATGGCTCAGGGTACACAAAATCAAAAACAAAATCTGTAACCACAGATGCCATGGGAACCTCTGTGTGTTGGCTGAGGGACTCTGGAGATTGCTGGTAACCATGAAATAAAATCAAGACTGTGCCAGGAAGTGGTATATATCTATATTACAATTCTTAACTGGGGCAAATAACACAGGTACCATAAGTGTTTTCTTTGGACTACAGTAAGACCAGATGCACATGGGTCTCTGGCCCGGGGAACTGGAGGAATTTGTCTTTCTAGCATGGGTAGCTTAACACATCAACCTCAGCATCCCGGACAGTGGGAGAGTGCACACCCATGACTCCCACCAAGGATGAAGCCAAGACAAGCGGATGATTAAAAGAGATAAATGGCTTTTGATTTGAAATAAGAAAAAATGTTCTTCCCACCCTAGTATCAGCATGTTTAGCTCATAATCAAGCATTATTATAATGGTATGCAAATTGCGGGAACTGCAGACATTCTTTCCAACTATGTTTTCATTAAGATTCAGCTGTCTTTCCCCCAGAATAATAGTAAATGACATGCGAACTTCATATGAACTAAGGTCATGAAAGGATTTAGTATTGGCATTTTTAATCTAAAAAGTCTAGCGCCAGAAAATCAATATGTTTCAGTTGCAGCATTCGAATGCAATTTTCCTCATGTAACAGGGTTTTTTTCTTTCCTTCTTTCTTCCTCTTCTTCTCTCTTTTTTTTTAAAGAATGAGTAATTCCTGGTTTTTCTATGAAACAAGCTGCAGTATTATAAGGTAATGATATCAATAACACATTACATGTAAACAGAAAATGAACAAAAAATCATTCAAGGCCCTTTTGAAACTGGAGTGCTTTTCATCAGCCCTATTACAGGTTCCATTCACATTATCGGATTGAACCATCCTGCATAACCGAGGTGCTGACAAGTCCTGATTACCCAATAACTCCTGTATCCCTTTCAGGCAGGTTCACAGAGAGGACAGGAATACCAGGCCTTCCTGGGGGGCAGCCGCCCTGCCACGGAGACCAATCAATGAAACTCAATGCCCTCTCACTCCCCGTCTCCAAAAAGGCGGCACTGTGCTTCCTGGTGTGTAACTGGGCCATTTCCTCCTGTGTTCCCACTTCTTTCAGATAATAACTGTTTATAGGACAGTAGAGAAGCAGCCAGACTAAAACTCTCACTCTTTCCCTCAGACACTTACGAAGTGATTAAGCTGCCTGTGTGGCAAATGACACCGTGTTTTTGTGTCACTCTTTAACAGCAGAACCAACAGTAGAGCTCAGAAGCTTGGGACAAGGATGGTACCAGATAGCATGAATCACTTGAACATCTGGATGCCTCCAACCACCAATCCCTTGCTTTTTATCTTCAGTCTTGAGTTTCACCACTAACACCACAACCCAAAGACCCTTTTCTCTCTCTGTGTTTACACCTCTAGGTGACATCCTAGTTTTTCTTTGGGCATTGTAATCAAAGCCCAAGCCCTTTCTGCTATTCAACAAATCATTCTCCCTCTTTACTAGGTAGGGGTATGGGGACACCATTGCTCAGGTGTAACAATAAGGAAATCCAGCTGCCTGAGGCCTGCTGATGTCTGTGGATGGGAAGTGATCGTTCTGGAGTGCTGAGTCTCTGGGTTGAACCACAACTTTTCATCTCAAAACAACTTTCAACCCTTGTGTGGAAACTGCAGCCCGCTGCTTGTGGAGCAGCTCTGAGAAGCAGCCAAGCCAGCCTAAAAGAAGCCTTTAAACAAGCAAACTGTGGTTTTGCCTTTTGGGTGGTATATCACCATATATTTGACATAATCTTCAGTGTGGGAGATATCATATTTTTAAAACAAATTTCCTGGCTTCCAGCTTGGCTATGCAGCATGCTATCTGAGGGATGCGGGCTTCCCTAATTAATGCAGCTTCTATCCTCTTTCTCTTTTTCCTTCCTTAAAACCTCTCTTCCTATAGTTAAATTCACACAATCCATATATTTGCAAACATAAAACAAATAGAATATTGGATTCCTTGCTGAAGTATTTTAAATTAAAATGAATTTCTGACAGCACAAGTTACAATATATGTTAGTGTATCCTGTGTTCAGAGGCAGGGTGGGCTATGGGTAAGACTGTCGTTCAAACCCTGGCTCACTCTTTTTTTGCCTCAGTTTCCAAATTGTGAGGTTGCCTGCAGGGTTCAGCAACCATGAAAATATAGAAGACTTAGAAGAGTGCCTCATATGGGGTAAACACCTGTTAAAGGTGTTTATTAATTATTAATAAGTTAATAATTATTAATAAGTAATAATTGCTGTTTTGTCTTGGCAGAACCTGGTAAGATTTTGATTTCCTTCTGAAAGTGAAGGGAACCACTGGAAATTGGACTGGGGCACAGCATGATTGAACTTGCATTTGAAAGGACCTTCTAGCTGCTGTGTAGAGCACAATTCATGAGGGCAGGAGTGAAGTAAGAGATTTATTAAGCAGCTATCATATGAACTCAGGCGGAATCAAACATTACCTCAGACTATGGTGGTAGTGGTGAAGATGGTAAGCACTGGTTAGATTCTGGGTGATTTTGAAGATGATCCTATGGGACTTGCAGAAGGATTAGATGTTGGGCATGAGAGAAGAGTCAAAGGTTATTTCAAGGATAGGCTAGTTGATGACAAAGTTGAAAGAATGAAGACAGAGACAAGGTGAATACTGAAATCAGACCATCCAAGGGAGCTTAAGAGAGTAACACAGGGCATTGTAGTTATGGCAGATGGATTGCAGACTGGGTGGATTTGGTACCATGGGCAAGTTCGGAGACCTAGAGGGCATTCTAAGCAGGAGGAAAAGAGTAGGCAAAGAGGTAGAAGTGGAACAAACATTTAATGTCAAAGAAAGAGGAAACCAGCAGAAGTGAATAAAGAAGTCTTCCTAGGAAGCATCGAGAACTAGCCTAGAGGAGTCAGAAGCTGTGGGTTTTGGGAAGCACTGATTATCTGCCAGTGTTCAGACTGTGAGACTGGACATGTGGGTTCTGGATTCAATTGTGATCTGTGTATCACATAAGGTTACTTCACCCTGCAAACCCAGAAAACTTGTAAAGATACTTGTTTCTACCAAAGACATGCTCTGGAAACTCCCAGATCTTAAAATTGATACTGGGTTATCCAAAATGTATAGATCAAACATTTACATTAATACTATTGCAACCCCCAACATTTGAATAACAGAATCACATCTGTGCTTTTAAAGAATCTAAATGAATTCACTGTGTGCTTTTGGTTATTTAATTAACATTGCAAAATTGCATTTTGCATATGTACCATTGACTATATGCTGTACATTTTTAGGTGTGTTAAGCATCTTGACTTATATTAGCTGTTCAGAGATACAGATACAAAGTCACTTATATTCTACTTTATGGGCAATTTAAAAGATTTTCAAGGGTAATTTTTTTCCAGTCTCAATTTTGCATTTGATATTAGAATGTAAGCCTTGAATAAAGATGTAAATGTGCTCCAAGGCACTGGTTCTCAACGTTTGCTGCACACTGGAGTCACCGGGGGAGCTGAGGAAACTACTGGTGCCTGGTTCTGATGCCTACAGATCCTCATTTAATCAATCTGGGCTAAGAGTTGGACACCAGGAAGGTTAAAATCTGGGATGATTCTGTTTGGTAGCAGAGTTAGAGAACTACTGTTCTAAGTCTATTTTTCCTAATTTTAAGGTTAACAAAGGGAAGATGTACGTATACTCACATTACCGAAGTCAAAATGGACCTAGAAGGATCTACCATGTATTTAATTTTTCTGGAGCTTTGGATCTGCTCTGTGTTCTTTTTTATAGCAGGTATCAACAAGCTTCAGGAGGATAGTAAACACAGCCAGGCAGTATTCACAAGCCTTGGTCAACCCATGGGCCACCCACAGTCACATTTTAGGCTTGAATCTTGGACTCTGCTGTTTGCAATTAAAAAGCAAGTGAAGACAAAATAAAACAAAACAAAATTTAAGAAAAATGAAATAATTCTGCCAGGCTGGCTGTGGCTCTGTGATGCTCAAAAGTAGTTCTGTCAGTGATTGTGGTAAGTTGTTATTGTATCCGAGTCCCACAAAGAAGGAAACATGAACATCTAAACAACCCACTTATTCAGAGGAGAGAGATGATGAACACCACCAGGCAGAAAGAAACCATTTATACTTGATGAGGTTTCAATCATGTGGTGGGTGCCTGCTGGTATTTGCCCAGCTAAAGATCATAGGAGATTAGAGAGAAAAGCTGAAGTCAGGAAGGACAGAGCTCTTCATTTCAGCATTCATTCAGTAATGGGCTTTTGTTTTACTAGCTCAAGAAAAAAAATCAGTTGGAGCTTAGCTTTGCTGTTGTCAAATATGTCCGAACTTAATTATAGTCATTCCTAAACAGAAAGGCTAGGACACATTTAGTCAACAGGAGTTTGAAGTTAAAAAAGCACTAGTAAGTATCAAAGAGACTTTGCAAACTCATGAGGATAAAATCAGTGTCAGTTTTCTTTGCTTCTCTGGTCACAATCTCTATGAGCGTGGGTTTTCTCATCTGCAAATGGAGATAATGATACCTCCCGGTTTTTCTGAGTGTATAGGCTTTGGGGCTGGAATGCGGTGTGTGCTAAGCCTCTGTTTGTATAAAGTACTCAGTAGCCTCCTGGGAAAAAACTCAAGGGAACTTCGAGAGCTGGAGCTGTTTTAAAGACAGCATTGAGATTCACTTAAAGAATTATTTACTGGCCCATGCTCCTTTAGAAATTGAAAAACTAGTATATATAAAGAGAAATACTAGAATACCTATTTCTCTCTCTCTCTCTTTCTCTCTAACACAAATAAATTCTGTGACACATGCAGAATAACACTTTAATACCCTAATGACAAAATTGCAAATGACAAGAATTAGTCTCACAGGATTTTGTATGACCCCATCCTGCATAGCTCAGCTTTTTTTTTTTTTTTTTTTTTTGTGGGTACCGGGGGGTCGACCTCAGGACCTCGCGCGCCAGCAGGCGCCCGTGCCGCTGAGCGATATCACCGGCCCCTTTTTAGTATGTGGGATCCGGGAGTCGAACTCGGACCCTCGCGCTTGCCGGGCAGGCGCTTAAGCCGCTGAGCCATCTCACCGGCCCCATAGCTCAGCTTTGGAGAGGATTTTTTTGTTGGGTAGACAATTGCTTGAAATATAATTTGCATAAAACAAAATTTCCCCTTTTAAAGTGTACAACTGAAATATATTCACAAAGTTGTGCAGTCACCATCATTATCTATCTAATTCTTGAACATTTTCATCAGCCCCAAAAGAAACATACACTCATTAATAATCACTCCCCATTTGTCCTTATCTCCAGACCCTGGAAACCACTACTCTAACTTTGTCCTATCATCTTATTTTGGATATTTCATCCAAATGAAATTATATGATATGTAGCCTTTGTGCCTAGCTTCTTTCACTTAGGATGATATATTCAAGTTCATCCATATGGTAGCATGAATCAGCACTTCAGTTTTCACTAAGGCCGAATAATATTCCATTTTATGGATAAATGGATTTATCAGTTTATCGGTTGATGGTCATATGGGTTGAGGATCATTTCCATTTTTTGGCTACTATGAGTAAGTCTGCAAGAATTTTCATGTTTAAGTTTCCAGACAACATGTTTGTAATTCTCTTGGGGATATCCTAAGAATGGAGCCACCGGTTCATATGTTTACTCCTTATTTAACCTTTTGAGAACACAAACTATTTTCCCAAGGTGTTGTACCATTTTACAATTCCACTAGCAATGCATGAGGGTTCCAATTTCTCCTCATCCTCACTAATATTTGTTATTCTCTTATTTTTTGGTTTTAGCCATTGTGGTGGGTTTTCAGTGGTATCTCATTGTGGTTATAACTCATTTTTATTTATTCATTTTGGCATTACTGTAACATTAGTGTGAGGATTTATATCCTAAAAAATTCATGTTCATTACTGCTTTTCCTGTTTGTGTTTCTATTTTCTTTCAATTTATTGTAAGTTCTGGATCTGTCCTCCCGATCTCTGTACTTTTTGATAGTTAATCTGTCATTAATTAGCTTCCAGCTTAGGGATTTACTCATCACTTGAAACCAGGATGCTATTTAGTTACCTACTGTGTTTTTAACTTTAATAATATTTTTAATTTTTAAGATCTCTGGAGGATTTTTTGGCAACGTTTAAAAAAATACATAACTTCCTCTTCTGATTTTACTGATGTGATTTTCTTTGGTTCTCTGAGGCTATGATTTTTCAAAAATGTTAAAGTCTTTGAAAAGGACTCTCATCACCCTATTTTGCCTGGTAATTTGATTACTCCTTGTCTCCCTTGCTGAGAGCCCCACCCTTCCTGTTGGGTTTTCCCTCAGCTACTTGGAAACTCTCAGTTTTATGTTTATCTTCCACAGAACATTCTGGCTTGTGTTGCTGTTGGCCTTGGGCTCCTACAGAAGGTGGAAGAGGTATAGCTCTGTTGGTGGTGCAGTCACGACTACCTTCTTATAACCAGGAGTTCTTATCTGCCCCTTCCATTTCTATTTAGAGGGATAAATATTCTCTTTATGTTTTGTTGTATAGTGGATATGTATTTGTTGATTACATTTCTTTTTTTTTTTTTTTTTTGTGGGTACCGGGGGGTCGACCTCAGGACCTCGCGCGCCAGCAGGCACCCGTGCCGCTGAGCAATATCACCGGCCCCTTTTTCGTATGTGGGATCCGGGAGTCGAACTCGGGCCCTCGCGCTTGCCGGGCAGGCGCTTAAGCCGCTGAGCCATCTCACCGGCCTGTTGATTACATTTCTTATTTCTTTATTTTGTGTGTGAATGGTTCTATGGCTAATTTTTGCGTGTACTTCATCTATCATTTTAAACAGCAAACTATTAGAGTTTTAGAATATTCAGGACTTCAGACTACTAGTGGGACTCAGGGGTGCTGGTCTTGAAGGCCAATGATCCCTGTGCTCTTGCATCTAGCACCTGAGGTCCATGCAGTGAGAGGCCTCATTACCAGGGGCTTCAACCACAGTGGGAAGTGGAATCAGAAGGAGTATCCTTGACACAGGTGCCAGCACTATTTGCATCAGCACTGGGCTCATGGTGTTGGAGATCTGCACAGCGTGGTATTGGAGCAACACCTCTGGCAGCCACCAAAACAGAAGAGGCCTCACCCATGGCCACCACTCAGTGAAAGACCCACATGGGTGAAGGTGACCAGCATAAATCAGACACCCATGTAGGATGCCAGGAAGCTTCTCTGTGTCAGACTGAGGGTGCTCCGAAATAGTTGGAGGAAGCTTTAAAGTGGATCATTAGAATTCCATAAAAGAATACCCCAAAGAAGGCTGGCATCAGAGAAATATTAACTGGTATGGCCTGAGGGAAATCTGAGGATTGAGACAATGTTGCCTAAAAGTTGTCTAAAACAAAAGCACTCGTATAAAAGGCCCCCTCCTGTTCTCTGAATGTATACTGAAATTATAAGCACTGCTATTTTGATCATCTTGCTCAGGCTTCTGTACTAGTCAGGGACATCAAGGGGATGTCTAGTCAATGGTCATAGGAAAGTGCTACGTTTTGAATGTGTTTTCTCCTTCACCAGTGGGTATTTGTACCCTAAGAAAGGACTCCAGGGAACCAGTTGGGTCCTTTGTATGATTTTGCTCTTCCACCACATAAGGATACATCGTTAGTCCCTTCCACCATGTGAGGGTGCAGCAAGAGGCACCATCTTAAAAACAGAGCAGCTTTCACCAGGCAATGAATCTTTTGGAATCTTGATCTCATACTACTCTGCCTCAAGAACAATGAGAAATAAAAGTCTGTTCTTTATAAATTTCTCAGTCTTTAGTACTGTTATAATAGTGGCTGGAACCAAGAGGGCAAGGATAGACACAGTCTTGTCTCCCCTGCATAACCATTATGGCCTCTCCTTTTCGAGCCTTTATGACTGTGTTATGGAGAGCTTTCGTGGTCTTTATTCATATCAGAGAACTGCCCTCCTCTACAGAGGTTCCTGTGGCACTGTATACTGTGGAAACTGGTCTCCTTGGCCTCCCAAATGGACCAGAGGAACATCAGACTTAGATGATCATTTTCTTTCTTCTAAGATTTGAGATTAATGGTTCAGAGCCTAGATCTTTGTTATTGGCCAGAGTAACAGTGCATGTGGATTGAGAAACTATGGAGTGACTGTTTCATCTTGTGCACTGTGAAAAATTGGAGCATTGTTCAACCATACTCATCATCCTTCACTCACAAAAACACAATCCAGAAGTTGTGCCACATTATACAGCATCTTAATCCTTTTTACACATGGAAGAATATGTGCTTGTGCTGAACAAATTATAATCCAAGGACATTTTGTAGAAAACAGTATCATCTTTTGTCATGTAAGAGTGTTTATCAGACAAACAGCAGTGATAAAGGAAACAAAGATTAAATTTAGAGCAGTGATTCTCAAGTTATTTCATGTGATATTGTACTCCTCAGCCGTACCTTGCTAAGGCGTAAACTATGAAACCATGCAGAATATGCTTAAATGAACAGAGCCCAGTGTTGAAATCGAAGCAAATGAACTAAAAATCAATTTGACATATATTTAATGCCATGCATAGCTGTAATTATACTGCATGGCAATTAGATATAAAAGGGAAACTGTTCAGGTAGGTTCCTGCAATTATTATGACTTTTCTATAGTCAGTTAAGAGGGGGAAATGATTCTTGAAAAGGAGAGAGAAAGAATTATTATTTCCTAATCTTGCCTTTTTTTTTTTTTTTTTTTTTTTTTGTGGGTACCGGGGGGTCGACCTCAGGACCTCGCGCGCCAACAGGCACCCGTGCCGCTGAGCGATATCACCGGCCCCTTTTTCGTATGTGGGATCCGGGAGTCGAACTCGGGCCCTTGCGCTTGCAAGGCAGGCGCTTACACCACTGAGCCATCTCACCGGCCCTAATCTTGCCTTTTTATAGCACAATTCTTTGTTTTCTTTTCCTTTGTGTGTGTGTGTGTGTGTGTGTGTGAGAGAGAGAGAGAGAGCGAGTGAGAGAGAGACCTTTTAGTAAGCTTCTGAGGCCTATGAACTACTCTAATAGTTCCAAAATAAAGCATGTAAGATTACAAAAGAAACAATTTTATTAAAAGGAAAAAATTTAAAAATTTATGATATAGTAATAGATGTTCTTCCTTATTAATTCAATCAATAATATTAATGGTAGGGACTAACAATTAATTTAACTTTGAAGTAATGATGAGTGTGAATACTTTGAAATATTGCAACAATTAATTGTGACATAAAAACACCACAGGCACTACCATGGTCATTTCCATTAACAATTCCAAATTTCAGATAGGAGTGATAATGAGATGATACCCCCCCCCCGAAAACTGAAGGATTCTCTGAATTTAGGTTAAGAAGTAAGTCTTGAAGGGAGAGGTTAAAAGCATTTAACCACCGCTCTGTAATACATGCTCACTAAATGTTAGGCATTTATTATAAAGAGAATAACTGCATGAATAAAAAGAAAAGTTTTCATATTACCAAAACCTAGGCTAATACACTTGGCCTTGTTAGAAGAATCACCTAAATGCCATCTGTCAGGAATCTACTTTAATAATACAAGTCTGTGTTAGTTGTGGTATGAATGTGTCCCAAGAGTCAGGGTGCCAATTAACAGAGTCATACATGGCCGTCTTGGTATGCTTAGACTTTCCGGTTCTGTCTGGATATATGGAATCAGGATGGACCCCTTTAGTCTCAGTAAATCCTTGGGGGTTCTTGGACAATTTGGGCAGAGTTGAAAGAGGCATCCAATCCCACAAAGTAGGTTGTACACAACTGTTACTGGAAAGTGCTTTGGAATGTTCCAGTTTTCATCCCCGGCCCTCCCAGAGAAGCCAAGAAGCTTTACCCCTCCTTGGAGCCAGCAGCTCCCTGCCTCTGGCCTCCCGGGGCACCCAAGTGCAAGATGGATGGGTGGGTGGGGGTTGCCGAAATCTCCATATTTGCTAGAATTGCCAATGTCAGACTAGAAATCAGAGATCAGTCTGACTCACCACTATTCAAAACACTCTCCTGAGGTTTGATTCTTAAGTGGGAACATATAATGGATTGTTGAATTAAAAGAATGTGGGAACAGTCTGCCTTGGTTCTTTGTCACGTCTCTAAGCCTAGTTTAGAAACATATATTATGTAAAAGCATATATTAGATGAAAAGATTTGGTAGCAACTCTTAATAAAATTATATGAGTGTTTACACAGTCAAAGCAGTCCTCTTGTAAGCTGTACAAATAAATACTATTCCCCCCACTCCAAGCCTTCGCTTTGAAGAAAGAATACATGCTTAGCTGTCCTTTGTGCTATATTACAAAAGAAAAGCCCCTTTCTGTGGCATATCTGAATCATTCACTGGCAGTTTCTCAAGGTAAACAGAGTAAATTAAAAATTAATGTTTCTCATATGTAAAACATATACATAAGCAAATATTGCTCTTCCTGGCCCCATGAGGAATTAAAAGCAGTGGAGCCCCTCTGTCATTACAAAAAGCCATTAAAAATAGAGCTACTAGGACAACATCAAAAAATTCTGAAAATAATCTTCTGGATAAAGATAAATTCTTCTGGTGATTTATCTTGTCTAATTAGTCCCATGCATGAGATGAGACTGGAGGATGAGGGAGAAAAACATAGATTGACTCTTGGTTTTAATAACGGAGAAGACAAAAGGAACAAAGTAGTACTTTATAGTTGTGGTATTTTAAAGAAAAAGAAAAAATCTTCATAAAGATCTGCTTCTTCCTGTACATGATGAGCCTCTTCTTAGGAATCAGGTTTTTTATAAAAGCTGCTTCAGATTACAAGAAAATAAACCATGATTCTTATGAGTTCATATCATATTACATCTCTGTGGAGAAGGCAGGAACGTCCCTGACCAGTCTAAATCCAAAATAAAATGAAAGGCAAACTGTTGGGGAAAAGAAAAGTGGCTTCTAGGCTTTGGGTTTTTTGATTTTGTTTTTTCAACTCTGCAATGTCTGGCGTAGGGAGGGAAATCTGTAGAGTTAAATAAATTGATTATAAATTGCTTTATCCTGTTAATATTGTGTTTCAGTTACAGGTTTGATTATTCTGCTGATAGGAAATCTAGACCTAAATTCCCTTACTTTGTTTTGTAACCATTTGAGACTATGAAGAAAGCAATGAACACTCTCTTAAGAAAGACACTCTTGAGGACACATTCCCTTTTCCATACCATCCAAGGTTCTATGTTCACGGAAATCATTCAAGTCCACAATATCCAGATGAAGGGCCTGGATCTTCAGCTATTTCCATGTTCATTTAGCTCTTTCTCTACATCATGGACACTACAAGGTATGATTAAAGAATATGATGAATGTTTAGATTTTTAAAATATTTACTATAGTAAAAGACACATTGCCATTAACCTCCTTCAAAATATTCCCCTTTGATTCAGATGCACTTATCCCTTTGTTCTTACCACATTTTGAAGCATTCTGAAGTTCTGGAAGTCCTCTTTCTTGAGTGTCTTTATTTGTGCTGCCATAGCTGCCTTGATGTCCTGAGTGAATTGAAAACATTAATGTTTATGGCCATTTTGACTTTGAGGAAGAGCCAGAAGTCTCGTGGTGCCAGACCCAGTGAGGAAGGTGGATGAGGACACATCATCATGTCTTTATGAGCCTTTCTTTCCATTAGATGGCACTTGCCAGCAGCATTCACTGTATTTTTGATCACGCCTTGTGAAGATACTCACAAAAGAGGACTTCCAGAAATACTTCAGAAAGTGGCAAAAATGATGGGATAAGTGTGTTTGAAATAAGGAGGAGTACTGTATGTCAGGGGAAATTAATGGCAGTGTGTCTTTTATTATAATTTTTTAAAAAATTTAAACAAATGCTGTATTTTTTTGGTCAGCCTTTGTATCTATGTAGGAATGAGAGCTGTATCTAAAAGTCAAAGTCTGCAGGTACACCTGGGTCCACGGGCTTCACGGACTACCCGTGACACCGAAGGCACATCTCTGTGCCCCTGTGAATATCTTGTCCAGAACGGGTAGGGTGTGCAACAGTGCTGGGGATGGCCTGCCAAAGACACATCTGCTTCACATAGGACATTATGGAACCAGGCAAGAAAACAAAGTAAAAGGGACTTCCAAATTCTAACTACTAATTATGCCATTGACCAGTTCATGGGTCAGGGTAGTGATCCATACTGAGGACCAATGAATTACACAGTAACACAATGTGGAAAGAGAATGCATTCGCTTTCACAGGTAGGAAACTGCCCCCTCATCAGTGATCTAGATCATTTCCATCCTTCTCATCCAGACCTTTATCACTAAATAATAAAATAATTGAACAAAGAGTTTTTTTTTTTTTTTCATTATCTGCCAGGTAGCATGTTAAGCACATTCACATACAAACTCATTTTAATGTCACATCAAGAGGAAGGCACAATTAAAATCACCACTGTACAGATGAAGAAACAGACTTGTTCAAAAACCTGGATTCTAGCCTGGATTCCCAGAGCTAGAAAATGGTGGAGGCTCTTTCTCATGGGTATGACTCGCTCTGTTTTCTGTTAAGCAGAAGCTCCAGCAAAACCCTAACTGCCACTTTCTTTGGGGAAAAAAAGAGCTTTTACGTGATATTCTAAAGGGCTTTGCCCTTCTAGACTTTCTACTGTGGGCTAGAGTGCTTTTCGATCTCTGGACTATTTCGTGATGGGTTTGTCTTTTGACCCTTTTCTCTGTTTCTTCCACGGCTCATCCCAACTGCTGCTTCTTTTGTTGTCTGTCCCTAGGATTCATTCTATTATGTAGAACTGTGCTTCCTCGATATACTTTTCTTAGAGAATGATTTCAACTAGGCTTTAAATCTCTGACACTGAAAAATGCAGCCATTTACTGAGTTGTTCATCAAGACATATTTTTAAGAAATACAATGCCTTGGTGTGTGAGGTAATACTTCGGTCGGTGAGGTAGCTCCCATTTTGGCAAATAGATCCTTTTTCTCCTCCTGATACTTCTGAATTCTCCTCGTGGCTGGTGGTAGTGTTGGGGTTCCTGAGCGGGGAAACTTACTCTCAGCACAACCCTTCCTGCTTTTGATGCTCTGCCTCACGCTTAAGTTGGCATCTGAAACCTGATATTGTAGATGACTTAGTCAACACCAAGGGAGAAATAGTCTCATTTTGTCATCATAGCAACAAAAAATGTTGCTGGTATGTCAGAATATTAGGGCCTAGGAAAATTGTGAGTTAATACTTAGGAAAATATAGCCCTGCATATTAGGCAGGTAAAATGAAAATGCCACAAGGTTAGGGCTATTCTTAATCCCATTGGAGAAATGAGAAACCTGGGGAATACAGAGGTTAATGTCTTAGTCCATTCAGGATGCTATAAAAACATACCTTAGATTCGGTAATTTGTAGACAATAGAAATGTATTGCTCACCGTTCTGGAGGCTGGGAATTGCAAGATCAAGGTGCCAGCAGATTTGGTGTGTAGTGAAGTCATGCTCCTTACAGATGGTGGATGTTCTGCTGTTTTCATATGGAAGAAGGGTGAAAGGGGGCTCCCTGGCCCCTCTTTGAGAAGGGCACCAATCCCATACACAAAAGCTCTGCCCTTGTGACCTAATCTCCTCCCATAAGCCACACATCTTGACACCAACATGCTTCGGATTGAATTTCAACCTATTAATTTTGGAGGGACACATTCAGATCAGAGTAGTTAGATTGCCCCCAAATCACCCAGCAGGCACAATCAGGATTTTAACCCAAGTAAGGAGCTTTTATACTTAACCGCTATACTATACTGACCCCAGCAAAGCATTACCTGGTAAATGTAAAATACAAATCTACCATTTACAGAGGAATACCATCATTTTGGGAAAATGAACAGACAGAGTCTGTCTTTGGAGGAAAAAGCATAGAAATATTTTCTGATACCCTGCAAAGTTATAGAATAGGACTGATCACATATCACAAGGCTAACTCAAGCACTATTATCTATCTATATCACGTGGTATATGATAGAGAGCAAGGCATGGTAATGACAAGGCATGAGTCTGAGAGCAAATCTGCAAAACTTGTGATTTGTCCTGCTCCCTTATTCCTCTTCCTTTGCCTCCTCTTCTTCTTCACCTCCTTCTTTTTAAAACAGAAGCAGAGGTGAAAAGTCTGGAAGTATAGCTGCATCACCAATTGGCTTCCAGGATGCCAGATCATCTTCCCTCTTCTCCTCTGCCTAGTTGCCTTTGCCCAGCATGACTGAATCTCCTCTATGGCTGTAGTGCCTATGATACCCAGCTCTTAACCCCCAGTAGCACCCTCTCTTCCTGGAGTCCCTTCCCCTAGGGAGACAGCAGCTTCCTTGTGTGGCTAGTGTCTGTGTTGGCCCAATTCTGCAGGTTTCTTGTTCCGTTTTCCCATGAACTGTATGACCAATTATTACATTAAATTCCTTGTGTCAGAAATAGCTGGAATGGTGTTTATTTTTCCTTACTTGATGCTCACTGACAGAAAGCTGGAGTGAATTCAAGACCAAGACTTGCTTATATGCTGTTTTCAGTGAGTGCCCAATATGTATGAATTTAATTCTTACCTTATAGCAGCATTTTTTTTTTTTTTTTTTTTTTTTTTTTAGTTTTACGTCAGTCCCCTTTGGGTATTTAATCTTACCGATCCTTTTGGTACATTCTGATTTGCTCACAGAATTGTTACAGATGTGGAGCTTTTTCCTGGGAAACAGGCTGTGTTTTCCTTGGCAAATCCTTTGGTGAGCATCCCCTGCTCACCTCTGAAGTCACTGTCTCTCTGATACTGGGACTGAAGCTGGGGCTCTTTGAAAGGAACAAAGCCCTTAGAACAAATGAGCAGTGTGGGGACAACCAGTGAGCCCTGAGTGGCTACTCTTGGTTACACAGAATACATGTGAAACTGAGCCACAGGATTCTTGACTTGAATTCCAAAAACACAAGTTTGGGACCTTATGAGCCTGGTAAGGATGGGGGCAGAACCAGGTCTTCATTTTGGTAGCTGAGAGCACACTGAAGTCGCACACACAGCTCTTCATCCAGGACCCCTAAATCTGAGATATTTCCATCCTTTGGGAATTCAGACAAGAATGGAGATACCATATGATGCTGGTTTTAGGCAAGGAGATTAGGTGTCACAGACACAGATACCTCCTATCTCTGGATTTTCCTAATGGAGTAACTCCAGCCCTGGGAAATTCTTTTCTTTTCATCTAGCATTCTACACAAATGTCATCTGAACTTGAAAGCTGTGTTGTATGTTGGATAACAGGCATTCTTCTTGTGGTCAACCATATCAACAATAGCAACTACAATAAAAGCAGTAAAAATGTTTGTAACAGCTAACAGGTAAGGAGCCAGGAACCGTTCTAAGTAGGTCAGTATAAAACACCAACTCCTTTGAAGGACTCTATGAAGTAGGTACTGTTATAACCTTATTTTACTGAGCACAGAGAGCTGAAGTCATTGTCTAGTGTGACGCAGGCAGTAAGTGCAGAGAAAATTCAGTGCCTTTGCCCATGTTTTTAAGTACAATATTGTATGTGTTGCCACTTCATAATGTACCAAATCACAGATATAGGCATGTGGGTGAAAAATGATCTGTGAAGTATGTGATGTGTATGTGACCATAAGGCAAGGCTGAGAACTAAGATAGCCAATCTTTTGCTTCCATGAGGTCCTTAGCCAGGGAAAAGAAAGCCCGACCCCTTTCCCAGAGTTTCTAGGCTCTTTCAATTCTTGGGGCATTTCTGACACATAGTGTTTGGTCTGTGTTTCATTTGGGGATGGTCCTTTGGACCCTGGAGATTTTTTCAGGTAGACCCTAAGGACAAAATTATTTTTAAATGAGCATCTCTGAATAAGATGAAAGTGCCTTTTCTCATAATACGTAGCATGACAACTAAAATAAAGGGCATGCTTAAACATGTCCCTTTTGAAAGCAAACCAGGTTCCTCCATCCTTCTCTTGCCAGTGGGGACAGGTGACCATATCGAAGAGAAGGCAGCTCCTGAAGAGTCTGGTTTCTGAAGATGCTGGTTTCTGAGGATTTCAGAGAGCTGAGGATGAGGCATTAACATAAATCTTCCCTTGGCCAACTCCATCTGTGATACAAAGTTACACAGAGCAATGCAAGCACCCTCTTGTTTCAGAAGTACTTTTTAAATCTCAGAATCTGCTTTTCAAAAGACAACTACAAAGGTTTTGTTGCTACAGGCATTTTCTCATCCCTTCTTCCTACCTCAAAGACAACTAGCGTTGGCTCCTCTCTGGAGAGAAAGCTCCATTCACTCAGCGATGTGACCCTGTCCACATGAAAGGAAATGCTGTGCGTTCCCACCTCGCCTTTGTGCTTAGTGGCATTGGGGGAAGCATTTTCAATGTGGGATATTTCTTGAATCCATTTCCAAATTATGTTCTTTTGTGGGGGACACCTCATCATCCAATGACTTTTACTACATTTCAGTGAAGAGTACCCCTGTATTTTTTTAATTAGCCAAATTCTCTTATAGGGGCAAGAAAGCCAACTCCCCTCACCAAGTTGGCCACCTCTGAAGCAGATTATTGTCCAAGCAAAGGATGGGTAGTTTGAGAAACAATTAATCTCTATTGAGATTTGGATAAACAATGGGAGGAAGGCTTACTCCTTTCTTCCCACATATTAGAAACAATGTCATATTAAATTGTTAAGATTTTAGCAAGAGGAGAGGTTCTGTCGAGTCCCGTAAGAAGGACAAAGTTAAAGTCCTGGGTTAAAGATTAGTATTCCAAGTTCAGAACAAAAGGATGCTCTTTTGTGGCTCTGTGCTTATGCCTCTGAATGTAAACATTGTTCTGAGAGCCATTTTTTCTTTGCCAGATCTTTAAAGGGTAATAAATTAGCCCGTGGACAGCCATACAAGCTGCTACTAGATGTGAATGTGAATGTGTCTGAAGAAAAGGCTGACTTTCAATCAAAGTCTATTGAAAGAATGGTTGGATTTTCTAAAGAAGCATGTTGTGCCTATTAACCAACTTACAAAAGGGGCCATTTCCTTGATTTATGTTTGGTTGCTATAGAGATCCTGCAGCCCAGACTGGCAGGTGAAGCTCCCCTCTAACAATCTCAGAGGTTTTTCTTAGTTATCCTCTGAGTCCAAACTGCAGCACTGTGTAGAGAACAGTGTGCAAACAAGCTGTGTGTGTTAAAAAAAAAAAAATCAAACATCTGGCTCAAGCATTTTCACACATATCTCTTAAATTATGACTTATTATATCCAAGACTTACAGGAAGCATTTTTATTACCCTTAAAAATAAGAGTACAAAGAAAAGTTCACTGTTCTATTTTCAGCCATTAATAACTGGTTTCTGCAAGTGCAGATTTTGCTTAAATTGTCTTATAGAATGCACAGCATTTGATGTTTGAGCTCAAAGCAATCTTCAAGAGTAAGCTGTGCCTTCACGACCCAAGGTAAGATAGTGGTGCGCACCTGTGTGTATTATTTATGTATACATTTGTTGAGTGGATGGGTTAGAATCTTTGCATGATAATGCTGTAGAGATCTTAAGGACAATTTTGCCTCAACTCCATCTTTTTCAGGAGGGGAACTGAGGACTCTTGGGAGGAAGATTTGCCCAAATATAACATAAGTGATCACTGGCAGTGGCAAAACATCTCTTCACCAGAGATATTCTTGCCATCATTCCTCCATCATGTGAATGAGCTACAGAAACTAGGGTCAGAGGTGAAAAAGTGGCTTGGACATTGGTGATGGTGCAATTTTATATAAAATTTGCAAAAGAAGCATTATCACTAGGTCAAAGACAAACTGAAGTTTATGACCTGGGAAAGAACAAGAGAACAGGGATGGAGGAATGGAGATGTAGAGGACTGAGCAGAAACCTAAGCACTCTTCAGTGTTAAAGATCCTCACAAGGAGAACCAGGTGCGAGGAAGAGGATGGGCAGCGGAGAGGCTCAGTCGCTTTAGGGAGTGAATGGCATGAGCAGGGTCACTTCTGACTCTTAAACCCTGTACCCGTGCACACAGTTGGGGTCTTGTGGTGTCAGGTGCAACTTGTAAAGTTGTCCGAATGCTTGGGGCAGGGCTGGGAAAAAATCCTTTGCCCAGTCATGAGGGTATGCTACTCATGTCCCTTAGCATAGCATATTCAATTTCTAGAGCTGCCAGAACACAAAAAAATCAATTAATTTTAACACCAACTAATTTTCTCACAGCTGAAGAGGCTAGAAATGTGACATCAAGGTGTTGGTAGGACTTTTTCTTCTGAGATCTTCCTTGGTATCTCTGCATGGTTGTCCTCCCATGTATGTCTATGTCTTCAATTCATTCTAAGGATGCCATTTTGAATTAGGACCCACCCTAAGGACCTCATTTTAACTCAATTACTTCTTTAAAGGCCCAATCTCCAAATATAGTCACATTCTTAAGTACTGGGGAATAGAACTTCAAAAGATAAATTTTAGGAGGAAGCAATTTAGTTTATAGCACACAATTAAAAGAGATTTCTATTTGAAATGTCTAACACACCATCAGCCTAAAGAAGAGTGGCACATTCCCCAGAAAGTTTCTCTTCAATCCCTTAATTCCAGGATCAAAATGAAGGAATTCCACAGGCCCTACCAGTACTTGCCAGAGCCTTTTCCTGATTTCCAGCAAAGGCAAGATTTCTTCACAGCTGAAAATTGTGGTGACATTTTTACAGCCACTAGGAATTCCTGGTAGTCTCATTGTCCACAAAGTCTTGGAATGTTTTGTAAAGGATTGTGAGAGGCTGAAAAAATGAATCTTTTGGTTTATTTCCAAAATATTATTTATAGCTTAGTCCACTCTTCTTCAGTGCTTCCAAGAAATAAAAATGATAGGTGAAAAAATAAAAATAGGGCTGGTGAGATAGCTCAGCGGCATAAGCGCCTGCCTGGCAAGCGTGAGGTCCTGAGTTTGACTCCCAGTACCCACATAAAGGAAAAAAAAAAAGGGCTGGTGATATCGCTTAGTGGCACAAGCGCTTGCTGGCAAGCGCGAGGTCCTGAGGTTGACTCCCAGTACCCACATATAAATAAATAAATAAAAAATAAAAAATAAAAAATAAAAAATAAAAAATAAAAATAAAAATAAAGGTTTGCTTCCCTCCCATTCCTTTATTATACCATAAACATTTGTTAATAGAGCATTATCTTTTAAGTTGTAAAAGATGAAAAGTATAAGGAAGAAAAAGGTGAAGGAAAAGTGAAATTCTTCAAGCTTAATGAAGTCGAATGAAATTATTTCAAGTGAATGTGAGTTATGGATAGTAGAATTCTTTTTGACTAAAATTTAATAAATGGTAGCATGCCATTCTGTTGACCCACATCTCTTTACAGCTTGATTTTGTCAGGCAATCCACACAAGTACACAATAAAGCCAACTGTGGATAAATCTGGCTTTCTAAAAAAAGGAACTGTCTTGTGATTGAGAGGTGGGTATTCCTACAGAGAACAGGGACACCTTATATTTTGGGTAGACTCTACTCTACACAGCCAGTTTCTCTGAGTGTTTGCCAAGTGTCCACCATTGTGCTCAGTGTGTTACACACATATCTCACTTCAACCCCACAGAATACCAGTGGGGCTACTCTTATTTATCATTTTCGGCAAATAAGAAAATAGAGTTGGACCACTAAAAAATGACTAGGGTTCCACAGTCTATGGAGAGTAAGGCTGACATCTGAATTCAATTTTGGCTCTTAAACTGGGCTGTAGCCTATTACCTGACACATCTGTAATGTCTTCTCTGATGACCCAGGTAGCTATGTACTTTGACACTGTGAAACATTGCCTCAGTCGTGGAACATGACAACTGAGTGGTTGTCACTGATTCATGGGAGTATTATTCCAGAGACAGAAGTCTCCAAATGCAGGTGAAGTACCAGGGGTGGGAAACAAGAAAGGATTTATGTCCTCTGCCTGTTGGAACGGCTATTAGATAGGCAACATACATACAAGAGAGGGCTAAGAAGAAGGGGACAGGTAGGATAAAGACCAATGTCTCACATTTCTGTAAGGACAATTTAAAGCAGAATTTTTAATCTTTAGGAGTGAAGAAGCAAAAGAACAGAAGAGGACAGTTTCAAGGTATGACAGATTCTCTTTAAATATGGCAGCCCTGGGATGATTTCACTTGGCTTCCTTCTTTCGTTGTTTTTAGTGCAGGGAGCTATGCTGATGTTCAGGAATAGCAGCATCTCCAGCGGAGAACACCAGCCTGTGGACAGGTAATCATTCACCAAATGAATAGGCCCTGGGGTAGAGTCTCACTCATGCAAATTGGCCTGAATCTCATTCTGGGCACATGAGTTATTTCAACAAATGCAACTGGGATTTAATTTCAAGTAGCAACAAAAATGCCAAGAACTTTCTGCACCAGACTTAGACGAAAGAAAATAGCACATTGACTATGTCTGCTCTGCTTCTTTTCTGGTACTAGGAATTGAACTCAGGGCCTCACACTTGCCAGGCAGACGCTGTGCCACTGAGCTACATCCCCAGCCCTATATCTGCTCTGCTTCTATTAGCTCCAAAAGTCTTTCAGTGGTTACCACTACTAGCTTAGCATGATTAAGAAGAGAAGAAGCAAACAACAGCTTTATGGTCTGCATTTGAACTCAGTTCCAAAGCCTCTCTAGAGCAGTGGTGGTGAACCGATGGCACATGGGCTGCAGCTGGCTGTTTGTTACCATTGAAAGTTCTGAAAGGTTCACCTTACTGCTCTAGATCATTTCTTTTGCTTCTGGTTTTATTTTTTATATCCCAGAACATTTAGCCATTCGCTCTTTTCTTTCCAAACTGGGACTATAGTACAAACAAAATTTATTGCTAAATGCAGTGTGGCCTATAACTGACAGTGGACAATTCTCTGTAGCTATTTTACAGTATTTGCAGCTTCTGTTTCTTTGACAATATTGTACTACATTTGACACGATATTTTCAGTACTGCGAACTGAACCTAGGGCCTTCACACTGAGCTATATTCCTGGCACTTTTTAAAGTTTTTTGTAAGTTTTAGACCAGGTCTTGCAAAGGTGCTAAGCTGCCTAGCTTGGGCTTGAATTTATGATCTTGCTTCAGCCTCCCAGAGTGGATATTTGTTCTTAACACTAAACTTAATTACTTTTAATTGTATGAACACACTAGATATTCAATTTCTATTAAGTGTGGATTTTGTTTTAAAAATATATTGGCTGTGTGCAAAATTTAATAGCACCCCCCCGCCTGCTTTTAAAGCACACTGAATGAAATTTGTGATCCTATAGTTTCTGTGTAACCATTTAGAATCACAGCTAATCTGCTTTGATCAAGCTGTACATGAATATAGCCAACAACACATGGGAGAAAAATGTTTCTTTTATAGGCTGTAATCATTTCTCAAGTTTGCATCCTTCCTGCATGTAGTTTTTCTTTTTAACTTGAGTAGTGGAAAATACGCAGTATGCAAGACATTATATTTAATCAGAACACTATCCAGTTTACAAAGGGTTTCCCTCTGCATTTCATCAGTCAAAAAGGAGGAGGATCTTGAATTCTTTGAAACCCATACAAAAGAAGTTGGAATTTGAGTGGTGACTGGGAGAATGCTTGTTCCAGTACTAAGGAAGGCTAAGGGTGCCTATTATGTGTGGGCCAGGAGAGAAGGATGGAAGTAGTTATCATCCATGCTTCTCCCTCCTGCCCTCCTCATGACCTTGGCTCTGGCCTGAGGGACCAACATCCCTTAGAATGAGAGGTTATTTAGCTTTGATATGAGCACAGCCTTGGGACTCCCTGTAGAGAAATTGCTTATTCCAAAAATTTACCTTCTTTTTCTTGTAAGTAGAAACATAGAAGAAATGTGGTTTAATATAAAGGAAAAAACAAAGCCATATTCGAAATGGTTTTCAGAGAAAGGATAAATGGATATCCTCTGAAGAAAGGAATGTGAGTTACTAGAGAGAAGCCCCATGGGTTAACTTGATTTAAAATGATATGCATTTTAACATTGTGTTCTCTTAGATGTGCCACCTATGCCATGGGTAGGATGTCAATTAATTTATGTGGTCACAAATACAAATGACAAAACTGAGTTGCAAAATGAGAAACAAATTGCCTCATCAGATAACTTCTAATTATAGCCAGAAGGAAGCCTTCATCTTAGCAATGTGTCTTTACCAGCTCTCTGATCTCTGAACAAAGAAAGAACATCATGAGTGATGGCCATGTTATGTAAACTGTATTCTAAAATAAACATTTAAGTAAAAAAAAAAAAAAGATTTAACTAAAGAGAAGTAAGAAAGTACAAGATCCACTACAGTGGACTTATCTCTTTGAGCCTTGATTTACTCCTCTGAAATGTGTGAAAACACCAAACTTGCAAGGTTGTTTGGAACATTAGAAAGAACTTTTTAAAACTCTTATTAAAACATTCAAATGGACAGTTAAAGATTAAATCAATTTGGGGAACCAAGACTCATGTAGAAAAATATGTAGGGAGTTGCTTCTACACAGCCTGGATGGCAGAGTAAAGAGTCAGAGCTATGAATTTAGGTTGAAGAAAACAACTCAAAAATCTGAACAGGGTGTATTCTGATAAAAGAATTGAAGAAAGATAAAAGATTGAAGAAAATCATCTGGAAACATTGCATTGGACATGCTGAAGAAGAAAGAAACTGGAGAGGAGACAAATCAGAAGGCATTTGAATGGTGCTACAGGACTGGCAGTGGAGAGGGGAGCAAGAAAATACTACATTTAAGAGAATTTGTAAGAGAAGAATCCATAGCAATAAGTTCTGGTGTGCTACTACACATTACAGATAACAATGATGTACTATGTATTTCAAGAAGCTAAAGGAGAGAATTTTGAATATTTTTACCAAAATGAAATGATAAATTTTCAGAGACAGGAATATTTAACCTGATTTAAACATTTCTCTTTCTGGTAGAATGCTGATAGGAATGTAGACAGTAAAGGCCAGGCTCAGGAGGCCTAAGGTGGGAATAAGTACTCAATTGGCAGTGGACTTGAGGCTATGTGTGTTATACTGTGGAAGAAAGTTTGTCTATATTTGCCAACATCCTGTCACTTTGTCCTGAGACTGAGATTAAGGATGGTGGGCTAATTAATCTGGTGGAGAAAATTTCAAGGCAGCTCATATTCAGAATGTGACATGGGTACTGCAGCCTGATTTTAGCAAGATTTATAGTGAGACTCAGGGGGAAAATGCAGAGAAGAAAAATTTTTTGAATGTAAATTGTGGCCCACAAGGAAGCATGTGTAAAATTGGGGCCAAAAGAGGAGTGGTTGCTGAAGAGATAAGCACCATTAAGAAGGAACTAAGAACTCTGTAAAGAGACAAGAAGAAAATGCTTGAGAGCTTCTCTGAATTCTGCAAGACCTCATTCATCACAGGTCCAAAGGTACAAAACCATAAATCTTTCTTTCATTTGAAAAGAGACTCCCTTGGCTCCTTATTCAAGAAGATCCTCCTAAGAATTGATTTGCTAGGATTTTTGAGTTGTGCTCTGCTATCTAGGCATTTGGAAGGCACTGAATTCATGGTTCAAGGGGGCCTGGTTACTACTCAAGCTGGCAGTCAACTCTAGCATTGTCCACATGATGTCAGTGTTACTGGTATGCAGAATGCAAGTGGTGGGGTCATGGAGGCTTCTGCCCAGATTTCAAAATAAGAACTGGAAGGCAAGGAAAGGAGCCCCTGAGAAGGCAATGTGGAAGGTGTGGAAATGAAGCCAAAGATACAGCAAAGACCCCAGGAAGTCAGAGATGCCAGGGATGTGGGACATCAACAGAGAAAAGCTGCAGGTCATGAGTGGAGCCAGCCTGAGGGAGAGACAGTGTGGGCTGTAACTAGCAACACCACAAGGATGCGGCTGCCCAAACCCTTTATAACATACATTTTGCCATCATGTGCCCCCAATGCCAGATATGGAGAGATACAACTTAATTTTTGCCCTGCTGATTTTTGTTTTATTTTGGTCTTATTATTTTCTATTCTCCTATTCCTCCTTTTGGAATAGGAAAGTTTACTTTGTGCCGCTGTATCTTGGTTTATATCTTAATGTGCCCTCCAAAGCCTCATGCACTCATAGGAGGGGCTTTTGGGAGGTGATTGAATCACAGAGGCATGACAATCATCAGTGAATTGGTCCATTGATAAGTTTATAGCTAAATGTAATGTTGCAGGGGTGGAGCCTGGCCGAAGGAGGTAGTTCTCTGAGGGCATAGCCTGGAAAGGCATATCTTCCTCTCCCTTTCCTCCCTCAATGCTCTCTGCTTCTGGTTTGCTATGTCATAAGCAATGCTCCACTGTCATGCCCCTCTGCCATGCTGCCCAACAATGGAGCCAGCCAATTAAGAACTGAACCTTTACAAACTGTGGGCCAAAATAAATTCTTCCCCCTTTAATTTGTTGGCATTGGGTATAGTGTCCCAGCAATGATAAAAGTAAGAAACTCAGGATTGTGTAACTTCTTTTCATTTTTAAAATAATCACTGCTAAGAATTGGTTTTGAGTATCAGAAGAGACTTGCACTTAGAATAGACTTGAGAAATGCTGGAACTGCTAAGACTTTGAGGAAGAGATTATTGTGTTTTTGATTGTATGCAGGATAGTTGTAGTAGGTAGAACTATGAATTTGCTATTATTTTTATTTGGAGATTAATCATAGTTTAAGGAGATGTGTTTGGGTGTGAAGTTGCCAAGGGGTGCTTTGTGACACTTGATCCTGTTATGTCAACTTCACTGGATTAAGAAATATCTAGCACACTGGGGGCCGGTGAGATGGCTCACTGGCATAAGTGCCTGCCTGGCAAACGCGAGGGCCCGGGTTCAACTCCCGGAACCAACATATGAAAAAAGGGCCGGTGATATCGCTCAGCGGCACGGGCACCTGCTGGCGCGTGAGGTCCTGAGGTCGACCCCCCGGTACACACACACACACAAAAAAAAAGAAATATCTAGCACACTCCTGGGGATGTCTGACTGGGCCATGGAGGCACTGTATTGAGTACTATACATGGGCCCTTGTCCATTCCTCTCTGGTACTCTTTCCCTGACATCATGAACTAAGCATCTTTGCTTTGCCACACCCTTCTGCCATGATATCTCTGCCTTGGAGCCAGCCAACCATGGACTGAATCCCCAAAATCACAAGCTAAATTAAACCTCTCTTTCTTTAAGTTGTGGGTGTTGAGTATTGTGTAACAGTGATGGGAAAGCTGACTAACACATGTGTGAGTACACCTGCACCCATGTATTGCTGCATATGTATGAGTATGTGTGGATATATATGTGTGTATCGGTTATAGGGATGCATTCAGAAGAAAGATAAAGTCAGCTCTCTTGTCAACTGTTTAAAATGGAATTTATCATATATAATATTGCTTTTTTCCTTTGGTTTTGCCATTGACTTTGGGCAAGCTGTCATCTTTTCTAATACTATATGCTTCATCTGTAATATGGGGATAGTCAAACCACCCATTCTGCATCACCTCCAATTCATTACACAGCCAATCTACTCCACCTGGGGTCTCTCTCTCCCTCTCAATCATCCCTGTCTCTCTCTCTCCCCCCTGAGGTCTCTGTCTGTCTCTCCCTCTCCCTCTCTTTCTTCCTCTCCCTCTCCCTCTGTAGTACTGGGGATTTAACACAGGGCCTTTGCTCTGAGCTACATCCCCAGCCCTTTTTTATTTTGAGATAGGGTCTTGCCAAGTCACTAATTTGCTCAGGCTCGGCTTGAACTTGTGATTCTCCTGCCCCAGTCTTCCAGAGTACTGGATAAGTTACCCTTAAAATGGCCCCCTCTTTCTAGCCCTCAGCCATTACTTCATTAGAAAGCCGTCCTCTTATCTTGGTACCTCTAAGAGTACTTTAATTAATCTCTCAGGAACAAGCCAAACTCCCTTACAAACTGGTTCTCTACACTGTAGCCAAAATGAGCTTTTCAAAGTGTAAACTGGATCATGTCACTGTCAACTGCTTCTCCTCCATTTAAATAGCTTCTTATTGTCACATGTCTTACAGACCCCTCATAGCATGGTCCTCACCTATATATTCCATTTATCTCTTGTCCTCTCTCTAGTGTAAACAAACAGTGGGCCTTTCCAACACAGGGTATTATACACTACTCCTTTCGGCTGGACTACTGCCCCTTCCCACATCCCTTTCTTAGCAAAGCTTTCCCTGTCCCCATACCAATATGAGTCAAGGTCCTTTGTCATAACTATTCCTTTACTTCAAAAAACTCATCTTGGGTTTTTAATTATACATTCATGGTTTTGATCACTCAGGAAATGCTGCTTCTAGCTTTTACCTGGATGTTCCATGAGGGCAATGTGTGTCTAACATAGCACCCGAAGATACAAAAGTGACTAGATGAGGGAAGATACAAAAGTGACATGAATGGACACAGGAATGAATGAATATTGGGGCACCTATCTCATTGCCCTAAGGACATCTGGTAATACAAGTCAAGGTTTTGACTCATAATCTTGAATGTTTCTTAACGTACATACAAATGGATTTGCTAAGGATCTTAAGGACCTTCATCTACTTTTCATCATTCAGGGATTTGTGGATTGGTAAGCACTCATATTTTAGAATGTTGCCTCCTTTACTAAATTAATCGCCTACCACTGCATAAGAAAATTATTCAAAGTTTAGTGGCTTAAAACAGCAGAATTTATGATCTCATAGTTTCTGTAGGTCAGGAATAGCTTAACTGAGTCCTCTACTTCAGGGTTTCCTGCAGATGGCCATCAAAGTCTCGATAGGGCTGTAATCTCCTTAAGGAAAGTTTGGGAAGGTTTACTTAGAAGTTCATGTGTTCTTTGAAGGACTCAATTCCTTATGAGCTGTTACACTAGGGGACTTAGTTTCTCATGGGTGCTCACTGAGGCCAACCTCAGTTAGTCATCATGAGGGCTTCTCCAGTACAGGAGTTTGCACATCAGAAGAAGCATGAATAGAAGAGAAGGAGACCAAGAGCAAGATAGAAGTCACAGCCTATAATAACCTAATCTTGGAAACAAAATACCTCACTTTTGAAACACATTATCTGTTAGGAGAAAGTCACCAGGACAGTTCCATAAACACAAGGGAGGAAAATCACACAGAGAAGTGACCATCAGCAGGTAAGGATCACTGAGAGTCATCACAGCAGGCTGCGTGCCTCACCTATGTAAATGCTCAAAGGTGGAATTACTTAGCACCTGTGTCTCCAATCCTAATTGGGCCTTGATTGTCCCTCACAGACTGGCCCTTTGGAAATTCTCGTGGCTGTTCCCAATGATGGAATAATCCAGCTCAGTGCAGCAGCATCACAGCAGATGACCTTATTGATCTACAGTTTACAATCCTCTGCTTCTTCTCAAGGTGTGTCAGGGAGAGAAACAGTTAGTCTGACCCAGCAAGGTCATACATAACTCCATTTCCATTAAATAAATATTCACAGACTCCAGCAAGCTACCTCAAAGGTGGCAGGTATTATGTTTTAATTTCTGTAATTACACGATCTCCTGACAGATTGCTGTAGCATCAGTATTGAGATACAGAGGAACTAAAGAATTTCTACTCAGGGTCAGGCCCAAAATAGAGAGGGAAGTCAAGTAATGTTCTTCAACATAAGTGGATTGGATGTGATAGCAAAAATGACCTGTTACAGAAAAGGCCCACACTTGAGTTGCTATTCTTAGACCTCTGATTGGTTTTTACAAGCCCAACTCTGGTTCCTTATCTGTCTCAGATTGGCAAAAGTTAGAGATCACTGCCATAATTCTAGGAGAGGGCAAAGCCTTCCTGAAGACCTAAACTCTTGATTTTGGCCTTATAAGTACTATATCATTTGCAGCCAATAGGAATGATACCGAGTAGAATAAGGGCTTCCGAAGGAGACTCCAGTGAGTAAACTTGGCATGGTGACTAATGTGTGGCCCTCAAGCAAGTTAGAGAACCGCTCTGAGCTGCAGGCTGCTCATACGAAAAGGGGGTGACCGTGTCCATGCTCTCATGAAGTCCAATGAAAGACTGCTTAGCTTGGCATTTCCAGCCTGCACTTCACCATCTACTTTTTGGAGAAGTTGAAAACATAAATATTGCATTTGTCAGATTGTCTATCTTAGATTTTGAAGGTGGAAGAGAAGCCGAAACTATCTTCCTGTGTCATCAAATGCTAATAAGGACACTCCCACAGATGTGTGGTCACAGAACCAAGCTGTCCTGGTAGTGCACTGACAGTTTCCTGAACTATCTAGGTCTAGCAGTGGTACCCTGGCTACCTCTCACTCAGCTCTGCCGGTGGTACTACCAGCACCTACATGTGTTTCCCCCAAAATAAGACCTAACTGGAAAATAATCAGCCTTAAAAACTAGAGATCAAAATGCCAGCCCCTTACCTTGCCTTACCTTGCCTTGACTTACCTACTTTACCTTGGCTACTCTGTAATGGCAGTAAGGCAAGGATAGGCTGATTGGGGCTGGCATTTTTGATCTGTAGTTTTCAAGGCTGAGTATTTTCCAGTTAGGTCTTATTTTAGGGAAACAGGGTAATTACTCAGCAATTATGCATTAGGCAAAATTCCATTAGACATGGAATACTGCCTACATAGCTTATAATTTACAGTGAAAGGAAATAAACAATAAACATTAATATTTTGTATTTTAAAAAATAAGTGCTATGAAAGAAAAAAATAAAATAGCATAAGGGGCATCCAAAGTGAGAATACCAATTTTAAATAAGGCAGTGGGGCAAACCTTGCTGTGAATGTGACATTTGAGGAAGCTCTGAAGGAAGAGGGAGACAATTATGTGGGATCAAGGGAAGAATAATGGAGACAGAGGAGACAGTGCAAAGGCCCTTCACTGAGAGTATGAGTGGGAATTTGAAAAGGATATGGGAAGGAGGATGTAGGATGGGGTCAAACAGAAAACAGAGGCTCAGATCTGGTACCTAATTCCCTATGTTAAATCCCTTTCTGTTTGAAACAACTATTACCACTTTTCTTTTCTTTACTAAGCTGGGATTGATGCATACCATTTGCAAAATTTTATCCTAACCCTTGTAGAATTGCATTGAAATTATGCTTTGTGTTTGCAATCACCCTAAAGGCAGTGCCTCATTAATCTCTGTGCTCTGGATGCTTAGCCTGTGGCCTTGTACAACGGGTATGTAATACATGATTACTAATACGAGATAAGCACAACTATTTCCAAACCACTGCCTCTTCCAAACAGGAAACTCCTCTGTGGGAGGATGAAGACTCCAGTATGGCTGGATGTGTGGGGGGATAAAGAGCTTCCTTGTTAAGTAATACATTTAGTATTCTAATGAAGTAATTATAAAAGTAAGTAATTATTGAAATAATCACATCAACTCCCAGTCATTAAAATCCTCCTAAACAGAGCTGGCATGATGGCTTAGGCTATTAGAAATGTTGGCAACCACCCAACACCTACAATAGCTTCTAATTAATTGATCTCACCTCTAATCTGCTATTGTTAGCTCAGTGCTGATCATTTGTTTGGCCTACAGATCCTATTGCCCCTTCCTTTTGATTGTATTTGTTACTGTACCCTTTCTATCTCTTTCAATTAAGCACAGGTTAAGTGGTTCACCCGCAAGAGAATAGGAGATAATGGCACCAATCAAAGTAATCTCTTTAATTTGCTAAATGGATTACAGGGAAACCCCAGCCAAAGTGAAGTCATAGCTAGTGGCCTTCACTTGAACTATACCCGAGGAGTATCTAATTATTAACCCATCATAAACCAAACTTCATCATAGAACAGATGTCTACAAAGTTAGCAAGGTATAAATAGTCTTTAGTAGAAAAGCCGACTCTCTGCAACTAAATTGTTCCCATGGTAAAATGTTCCCACTGGCTCCATTCCCAAATTTCTCACTGGCCTTTACTTTCAAGTGCAACACACATCCTTGTATACCAATCAAAGTACTGGCCAGTGCTCCAGTCAAGAAAGTTTATTTATAATCTTTTTAAGAACATGCTCTATCTAGAATTCATTTTTCTTATTTGTACTATAAATGCAAATGCAGTTTCATAGGCATCATGGCTCTGGCTTTTGCTGAGTCTGAAGAAAATATATATTTAAGAGTAAACAAGTTTGTCCTTAGGCTGGTAAATGATCTTCCTTCTTTTCCTGACCCTGTTTATTCCCTCCCTTACACACACACTCACCCTGTGCCCTACTCGGGGAACTCGGCATGGGGTAGAGCACAAAGATCCCGCAGCACTAGGATTCTGACTTTGCACATGTCCTTGGTTGATCATGCGAGGAAGCAAACAAAAAATGTTAAACTGAGTCATTTCTCAGTAGGTTACGAAAAGGGGTAACGGCAAGAATAAAGTGGAAAGTGAACAAACACAAGCATAAAATTCTGTAAACTTTTAAAGGCAGAAATAGCTGGATTCTAATTGGAATAATTCAATTATTAATGTAACTTCCACATCTATGAGTCTTTTGGCTTTGTGGGGTTCCCTGCTTTTTTCAATATCCAAATAAACTGATTTGACGCCACGTATATTATGGTCTGTGAGACGCTTAGTGAAGTTTCCACATTTCTGAGCATTCCTAAGGAAGCTCATGACCAAGGTATTCACTCAACACTCCTGCTTTTCACTCTGATGGGGTACAGAACAGGCTAAAATACATAGTAGGGCTCCCTGGCATTTGAGAAAATAGCAGAAGCAGGAAAGTCTCTCACTTACCCCTCACCCTTCTCCCCTGAAGCAGGTTGTAGGAGCCTCTTCTGAGTGATTCCCTCTCTGTATGTGGAAGAAAGGAAAACCTTTATTCCAGAGAACATAGGCTCAAGAGGAGACTCTGAACAGGCAGGCTCTACTGTCTCTCCTTCTCCCAGTTTTCTGCTGGGTCAGAAAACTTTGTCCAACCACGCTTCTTTTTTTTTTTTTGTGGGTACCGGGGGGTCGACCTCAGGACCTCGCGCGCCAAGAGGCGCCCGTGCTGCTGAGCGATATCACCGGCCCCTTTTTCATATGTGGGTTCCGGGAGTTGAACTCGGGCCCTCGTGCTTGCCAGGCAGGCGCTTAAGCCGCTGAGCCATCTCACCGGCCCCCAATCACGCTTCTTTACAGCTATCCAGTTCTTCATTGAGTTTAGTGAAAAAACATACACATTTTCTAGTTTTTTTTGAGGGGAGTGTCGTTATATCCTTAAGAAGTTTATTCTACCACAAACTTACAGCAAATAAGCTTGTACGCTTTTCTGTTGTTAATTTCTCTCTTGCTGTAAAGATCTGAGCTGTGAACTCTAGAGACAGGTAAGGAAAAGAAATCTTTCCTGTGCTACAATTCCATCTTGTAGCCTCTTCCTACTGTTGCCTCCTGGGGCACGTTTCCTCATTTTTATTCTCCTCTTTAGACCAACCCAACCTAACTCACCTTTCATTTCTTAAAGGGCCACTGATGCAGGATATACAATGTAATTTTACTGAAATTTGGGACAAAATAATCCAAAGGGGTATTAGAACACAGAGCAGAATAGGAGTTGCCTAAAAGTTAATATACGATATCACTGGTACTCAGCCATCCTCACCAAAGTGAATTTCCCATTGGCCATATTTCCTCATTGCCCCTGGCCATCCACCATATTCTCCTGTCACTAGAACCTTCTTTCCTATCTCTTCCTTTTCGGTTCCATTCTTTCTCCAAAGCTGTTAGCAAAAACCACTTAACACTTTTAATAGATCAATAATAATCTGTCTCTTTAGATATGCTTTTGGACCTATTTTTGTATAATCAAAAGGTTCCTTAAGATCTTTGCTTAACCAAGAGAATCTTTCTTTTCCCTGTGCACACACATCTGAACTCCTACAACTAGCTGATAAATAAATACGTTTTATCGCAACATTACGCACCCACTATGTTTAAGAAGAAGAAGTAGGTGCAGAAGAGAATCGGAATGCAGGACAAGGGATATGCTCCACTTTCACAACCTTTGCATTACAGCAGGGAAATAGATATGAACCCAGGAAGCTGGATGTCAACAGAAGGAAATGAGAAAGAAGATCCAGGTTTCAGCGCTGGTTTTACGACTTGATAATGTGTCCACGTGCAAAAGAAGCAACTTTTCCAAGCTATAAAAGAGGGATATGCACACTCCATTCTCAGTTTCTTTTTTGGGTGGCTGTGAGGATATGGAAGGGTTATGGAATTTATAAAGACCCACATGTGTGTAGGGTGTTTATATGATGATTACATGAAAAGTAACAGAATAATTGGCTGTAAGTACAACTCCTCACTGCTGCAAATCTGTTAGGGTTCAAATACTAGTAATATTAGTGTCATGCTTGGAGGATCTTAAGAAACTAAACACTAAATAGTCAAATATTACAATGAAACTATAGCCATATATGTCAGTATCTCCCCAAATCTACAAAAGCATTTTTAGCTCCCACATGTGATCTCCTTTAGTAATGTTTCTAAGAAGAATGCTGCTGCCCTCATCTATAGTCTCGTAAATGCTACTTTTCATATAATCTAGTAAATATGCAAATTTTCCTTATAGCTGGGGCTGATGTTTTGTTGTATTTCTGTTTAATTCCAAGAAGTATCCTGGTTTCCACCCATTTAGATGATCCACGATGGGGGCGTCTCTGACAAAGGGTGTTATAATCCAATGGATTCTGAGCTGTAGTAGGAAAATAATTTACATACGAAGAGATGTTTGGTAGTATCTTTTTTTTGTAGAGATATTGTTGTACCTACGTACAATAGAGTTAAGAACCACTGTTGCAAACCCTATGTACTATATGGATTTTAAAGGCAAGGGAGTGGTTAGAGAATATTTCAGGAAAGATGTTGGCCCTTTTAATAAGTACACCAAAACAGTAGAGGGTATAAATGACATGTGGAATGTTTGTATATGCACCAAATTTAGAATTTACCAAGTTTCACATACATAATCTTCTTTAATCTTTTCAACAAAACTGTAAGGCCAGTGCCATTTATTTTATTTCCCAGCTCTAGTAATTGACGTTAAGGGACTTAATTTGACAGAAATGTAACACATGTACCCCCAAATGAAATGTATGAGACAGCTGCAGTGATCATAATGGCCCTAAAGTTGAAAAGTTCTGAATGTCCACCCCTACTACCACAAATAAACACAAACGACACAACACAAAATATCCCAGTAGCAATGAGAGCAAACCAACCACAACTGTATGTAAAAATGGACAAGTTTCATAAACATCATATGGATGGGAAGAAGGCAAACACAAAAGAGAAAATACTGTATGACATCCATTTATGCAAGTAGGAAAGGTGGGCGTCATAAGTCAGTGTCTAGGGGAGAGTAGTACTGGAAAGAAGGGTGACGGTGGAGGGCTCTTCTAAAGTATAAGAGATGTTCTGTTTCTTGACCTAAGTTTTGTTACTTCATAAAAAAGTAATCGAGAGGTGCAATTATCTGCTATATTTCTATAAAATTACATACAAAGGCAGATAGATGATAATCTTCTGTTTTGCTAAGTGACAAAAAATAAACCAATATCTAACTAACTATTTTTTAATCATTTGTGCTGCTATAACAGAATACCAGAGACTGGGTGATTTATGAAGAACAGAGATTTATTTCGTACAGTTCCGAAGGCTGGGAAGTCCCAGGTAAAGGAGCCCACCTTTAACGAGGGCTCCCTCATGCTACCCATGGTGCAAGGGCGAGAGGGTACATGTGCATGAGACAGCAACAGGGGCGTTCTTACTTTTGCAACAAATACACACTTGTAAGAATGACTTTAATTTCTTTCTTTTTTTGGTACCAGGAATTGAATTCAGGACCTCACGCTTGCCAGGCAGGCACTGTGCCTCCGAACTATATCCCCGGCTGATTTTAATTTCTGAGGGCAGAGGCCTTGTGACCTAATTATCTATGAAGAAGCCCACCTCAACGCCATTGCACCAAAGATTAAGTTTCCAACTCACGCGCTTTGAGAAACGCATTCAGTGTTCGCGTCTAGATATTTTAGGAATAGAATAGCACTAAAAAGTAAAAAAAAAAAAAACATAAAATCTTACACATTGTACAGATTAACTTTATGAAATACTCTCTGTGTATTAGTTTTATTTTGCTTATTGTACTCTAAGCCCCTGAGAGTCTCCTGAGGCCCATGCAGTTGGGAAACTGTTCTTTAAGAACAACTGTTTTTAGAGATCCGAATAAAAACCAGCTGGATAGGGACTCTTCATCTTGTTTCTGATCCATAAAAGATTTTATGTATATTTTCCACTTTGCCAGTGAGCTTAAGTTTTAATTAAATTATTTTTAACTGATACATAAAAACAAAGAGTGTACATACTAATGAGACACCATGTGATTTCTCAGTATATGTGTACATTGTGTAAGCATATGTCAGCATATGTATCTCCCCAAACACATCACTTCTTTACAGTGAAAATATTCAAAATCCTTTCCTGACACTTTTGAAATATGCAGTACATTATTTTATCTATAGTCTTGCTACTAGGCAATAGCATACCAGTTCTTCTCACTCTTATCTCAATATAACTTAGTACCAATTATCAATCATTCTCCCTCTTTCCTCTACTCTCCAGTGTATGTGGTAACCACTATTCTACTCTCAACTTCTATGAGATCAACTTTTAAAGATACTCTATATGAGTGACATCGTTATCTTTTTGTGCCTGGCCGATTTCATTTAATATAATGATCTCCAGTTCCATCCATATTCTCACAAATGACAGGACTTCATTTTAATGGCTATATACTTTTCCATCTTGCATATGTACCACATCTTTATCCATTCATCAGCTGATGAATACTTAGTTGTTTCCATTTCTTAGCTATTAATAGTGCTTCAATAAACAGTAGTGCTTCAATAATGCAGATGTCTCTTTAATATATGAATTTCATTCATAGTAACGGGATTGCTGAGACATATGTGTATTAGTAAGTTTTTACGTTGCTGGGACAAAATACCCAACATACACAACTTAAAGAGGAGGGGTTTAATTTGGCTTGTGGGTTTAGAAGTTTTAATTCCTGGTTGGCTGGCTCCAAGGCAGAAACACCATGGTGGAAGGGCACAGTGCAGCAAAGCTGCTCCTTCATAGTGGCTGAGAAGCAGGGCAGGTGGACATTAAAGAGGAAAGTGCCAGGGACACAAGGTGACCCTCCCTGATCCACCCAGACACACTCAGGGCTGGACTTTACTAATCCTCTAGGTGGCTCAACAGCCAACAAGCTGACAGTCCAGCTAAACCGTCACAATAAGGTAGGTGTACCTTTAATATTTTGAGGACTCTCCTTACCATTTTCCATAGAGGCTATTCTAATTTACACACCTACCAACAGTATGTAAGGGTCCTTTTTCTCCACATCATCACCTACACTTGGTATATTCTGCCTTTTTGATAAGTCATTCTTACTAGAGTGAAGTGGTGTCTCATTGTGGTTTTGATCTGCATTTCCTTGATGATTAGTGATGTTGAACAGTGTTCATACACCTGTTGGCCTTTTGTATGCCTTCTTGCAAGAAATTTCTATGTAGGTCAATTGCCCATTTTTAACAGGGTCACTGAGTTTTTGTTTTTGCTGTTGAACTTTTTGAGCTCAGTACCTATTCTGGATATTAACCTGTTGTCACATATAGAACGCTTTATTTTATTAGTGACCCACTGGAGCTCCCTGGGTGGATTTTGGTACTTGTGGGAGATCCTGAAACTAATTCTTCACTGATACCAAGGGATGGCTGTATATTGTGGAAATTAATTTCTCTTAATTATTTTTTTCCCTTAGAGTGGTGACTAGAAAGTTTCAAACTATATACGTATCTCTGGTGTACATCTCTGAGCGTGTATCTCTTGGGCAGCTCTGGTTGAGAGGGTTTTCCAGGCCAATGAAACAACGCAAGTGAGGCCCAGAGTCAGCAACACCCAGGGTGGGGACAGTGGCCCTGTGTAACTTGGCTGGGGTACACGGAGTGAGCCATGCTGGAGTCACAGGCTGAGAGGATTCACAGAGGACAGGCCACTGAGGCCTGAACACCATTCTGTGGGACTGCAGCCATATATTGTGTTAAAAAGGATCTTTCTAAAGGCAGGATGACTGGATGCTTGATGTTGAGTTATAAGAGGAGACTGGCAGACTCTGAGGAAGTGAAATATTTGTAATAGTGGAGTCAAGTGCCACCTAGCAACTGCTTCCCTATTCTAAGGCACTTCCGGGTTGATTCATGAGCAATCTGAAACCATAAGCAGTTTCAGTGATGAAACATACAGACCAAATGATATCACATTCCTTATCTTTGCCAGTGAGCACACTTTCCCCTCTGCCCACTGTCACAAACACTGTCACCTTGAAAGGTGCTAGCCTATCACTATCTCTGATGGGCTAAACGGGGAGATGTCACTTCTAAGCACCATGAAGTATGGGCCCATTCAAAGACATATTAGGCAGCCTCTAAGAAAGCCAACCTGCTTTGGCAAAAGGCAAGAGGAAAGAAACTCAGGTCATAACCAGATGAGATCATGATAAATGTAACTTTCACCTTAGTGGTCATTAGGTAATGATTTTGGAGACTACTTAGAAAAATTTCTGAAGTAATGAGATGATTGTACAAGGAAGCCATTGGAAGACTCCCATTTTCCCAATACGCTGAGCAAGCTGGGGCTACTTGGGCAGGCTCAGGGCTATCTGAGGAGTGTAAAAATCATCTGAAGGGGGAAGAAAAATGTAAATTAATAAGTCAGATGTCAAAAGATAAAACATTTCTTCCTACAATTTGGTATGAAGAGTTCTATTTGCCCAGATTAAGTACAAACTGATATTTTTTAGACTGATAGAATCGGCGGGTAATTAATAATCAATCCTCTCACTTAACAGGGGAAGATATTGAGGCTTAGGAAGAACAGTAACCTATCCAAAGGCATAGAGCTAGTCAATAAGAGAGCTAGGAATCAAACTGGAGATGCTTGCACCCCTGTTTACAGATCTTTTATCACTTGCTACCTGTGGCTGACCTAGAAGCTCAGATGCCATGGAACAAAATTATTGGAAGTGCTGAGACTAGGCCTTAGGGCATGGTTCTCAACTTAGCTATACACCAGAATAAGTGGAGGAAGTTTTTTAAATTCCTGGCCACATACCAGAACAATGAATTCAATATCTCTGGGGATGGGACCCAGGTACCTGTATTTTTAAAAGCTCTCCAGATTATTCTAGTATGTACCTGAGAATTACTGCCTAAAAGAGTACTAAATGACCCAGGAAAAGACCCAGCTTTCAGACAGGGCATCACTCCTCTATGATGAGTACCACTGTACACGTCTATCCACATGGTGCTTTTGTTATAGAGGGAGTAGAGGTCAAATCCTCAAAAGTATCTTGACCACAAGAGTGAATTTATACAGGAATGAATTTGTGAATTTGTGTATGTTTTGTTTTGTTTTGTTTTGTTTTTACCAGACACTGGTGAGCTGCAAAGTTACCTGACTATTGCCCTTAGAAGGACAACATGGCATGCCTACCAGCCCTGACCAGTTACCGGCAGCTTTGTCGGTGTAAAGTGGGCTTCTCTACCTCTCTGCCACATGATAAGCATGGTATACAACCCAGTATGAACAAGTTTTTAAAGCAAACATATTGAGCTTTAAAAGTATATAGCACTAAGCATAGAACTTTCTGCAACCGATGGAAGCATTTATATCTGCACTCTCTGAAATGGTTACCGTTGTTACATGTGGCTGCTGAATACTCTAAATGTTCCAAGTATGACTAAAAGACTGTATTTTAAATCTTATTCCATTCAATTATTGTATATTTGAATAGTCATGTGTGGTTAATGACCTCCGTATTGGACAATGCAAGGAAGGTCTCAGAATTCTCCCAATCAGATGGGGTACATAGATTTAATCAATGGCAAAGACAAATATTTTAATTTTAAACTTGGCTGTTGCCTATTCACTTTATACATGTTGTATTAATCAGTTTCCTCTTTCAGGGACATACCTAAAACCCATACATTAAAGGTGGAGAGGTTTAATTTGGGTCATGGCTTCAGGGAATTCAGTCCATGGTTGCTTGGTTGAAAGGCAGAAACATCATGGTAGAAGGATATAGAGGAGCAAAGATGTTTAGTTCATGGTAACTAGGAATTAGAATAGGGGAAGAGTGCCAAAGAGGAGGGGGCAAAGGACCAGACACAGGGTCGCACCTCCATGACCCACCCAAACACATCCAGAAGTGTGCTTTACTAATCCCCTAGGCAGCTCCCAAGCCAATCAAGTTTATAATTAAGCTTAACCACCATACACATCTTTAGCTTATCCAGCAAAATTGGGCATTAAAACAAAATCCTTATTAAACAAGTGTTTTCTAACAATAAAGGCACAGATAACATTAATTTTTAAAGTGCTTTTGTGTGTTTGGTATTCTTTTATAAATAAGATTACTGAGCTGAGGGCCGGTGAGATGGCTCAGCGGCGTAAGCGCCTGCCTTGCAAGCGTGAAGGCCCGAGTTCGACTCCCGAACCCACATACGAAAAAGGGGCCGGTGATATTGCTCAGCGGCACGGGCGAATAACCCTTGAAATATTAAATGGTATGATAAGAATGAGTTTTAGGAATAGCAAATATCACATAGCCTTCTCAGTTGCTTAACAGTCATGTTGCAGGAATGAGGGAGCTGTTGTTTTACCTAATGACCACTGTTTCATGATAACTCTTCCAAAAGAAAGTTAGCTGTTTGCCAATATCAACTTATTCTCCCAGAAACACAGAAAGCACCAACTTCTCCAAATGCAGAGGCTCTTGGCCAAGGAATGTGATTAAACATTCTGCTCAGTTCTTTCATGTCAAGAGGGAGGTACTCTCTTGCAGATCCTCCATAAGAGACGAGATTCTTGAGATGTAGGTATGATTATCCTATATGTACAGCATTCCAATAGTTAGTTATATTTAGTTAGCACTTTATTTTTCATACGAAAAATCATTGTGCCCATGGAAATGCAAACCTGCTGCCAATTTTATCTTGCTATTTTATCTTATTGTTAAATATTTGACAGTGTTTTTTAATTTACACTAATAAAAATTAAAGAAACAAAAATTTCAGCCATGTCCTATCTTACTTGGTTGATATAATACCTCTGACCAACCTCACTTTACTAACTTAAAATCAGACATTATAAAAACCATGCCTTCAGGCACTCACTCCTTCCTATGTGCTCCACACTAAACCACTCTCCCCTTGACCAAATCTTCTTTCATAAATGAGTAATAATAAATGTATTACTTGTATTTCACTGAAAGATGGAATGGGTGTTTCGTTCATGGAATAAAAGACGATTTAGTTAAGGGGTTTAAGTCCTGATACCAAACTTAGCATTTAGTAAGCTCCTGACTTATGAACATTCGAGTTGTGAACTTTCACAGATACTAATGGACCTCGCTTTAAGAACATTCATAGATGCAAACAAATCACAGAAGTACCTCACATGTCTGCTGTACAGTAGTACAGTGCTCGATCAGAGCCCAGGATGTCCGGAAGCAAGAAGAAAAGCAGTGGTGATGTGGAGGGGACTGCTAGGAAGCATAAAGCGATAACCATGGAAAAAGTGAAAATAATTGAGAGATTGGACCAAGGTGCAAAGATGGTAGATGGCTGCTCGTTCTTTTTGTGTGTGTTTGGTTTTCTATGCTTTGTTTGTATATTTGTGTCGAAGACGTATAAGACCCACTTTGTCAGACTTACCAATGACTCCAACTTACGGACTTTCTCCCAGAATGGAGCTCATTTGTAAGTTGGGGACTTACTGTAACATAATCTTGAAGATGATGCCGCTTAATTTTCCTGAGATCCTCTTTCTTCATTTTCTCTAGAGCAGGAAGCCTAGCATTACTTCAAGGGAGGCTGTGAGACTATCAGAAGGGGATGGTACACATGCTTTGTAAGCCAAGAATATTATTGAGCTATTAATTTTCAGTGTGGGATAACATGGCTACTTCCTTCCCTGGTAATTCTTACATACAGCCTTTCTTTCTCAAGTCTATGGTGGATTTGAAACAATATGTATACACTGCATTTCCTCCAATATAACAGATTTTTAAAATGTGTATCTTTTAAAAATTGTGGTAAAATTCAGATAACATGAAATTTATCATTTTAACCATTTTTAGGACTACAATTCAGTCACTAAATATATTTGCATTGTTGTGCAACCATAACCACCACCCATCTCCAGAACTTTTTCATGAGCTCATACTGCAACTGCATACCCTGTAGATAGTCTCTCCCTATTCTCTCTCCTTCCAGCTTCTCACATACACCAATTTACCTTCTCTAGGAACTTGACTATTCTACGTGCCCACATGACTGAAATAGTATGTTTGTCTGTTTTGTATCTGGCTTATTTCACTTAATTTCCAGAAGTTTCAACCATATTATAGCATGTGCCAAATTTCATTCATTTTTATGTTGAATAATACTCTTGTGTGTCTGTCTCTCATCTATCTATCACATCTTTTGTCCATTTGTTACCAATTGATATTTGGCTTATTCCTTCTTTTGGTTATTATACTTGTATGAACACTAGTGTATATATATATATATATATATATATATATATATATATATATATATATAGAGAGAGAGAGAGAGAGAGAGAGAGAGAGAGAGAGAGAGAGTGTCCATAGTATACACACAAATAGAGAATTGATTGATGATAATTCCATTTTTATGGTTTGAAGAATTTCCAAACTGCTTTCCATGGAAGCTGAAGTATTTTATGTTCCTACCAGCTGAACACAAGATTCTAATTTTTCTACATCCTTGTCAATACTTGCTATTTTATGGGGCATGCTAAATGGTATGCAGTGGTACCTCACTGTGGTTTTGATTGCCCCATCCCTAATGATTTGAGCATCTTTTCTTGATATTTTCTGGGGTTCTTGAGATCTATCTATCTACATTTCAGTCATACTGTACATGTCTATATCTCAGTTATACTATATAATATATGTATATACATACACACACATAAGCACACATGCAGTAGTCATTCTAAATTGTGTGCAGTGGTACCTTGCTGTGGCTTTGTCTCTCCCTAATGACTAATGATGTTGAGCATCTTTTCATGTTATTTGCCACCTGTATGTCTTCTTTGGAGAAATGTCCATTTAAGATTTTTGCTTATTTAAATGTGACATACTTAGCATTGATGAGTGTATACACATTTTATTTAAAAAATGTTTTAGGATACAATAGCAAAGCCATAAGCCCTTAAAAGTAACTGCTAAATGAGTCTACTATGGAACAAGTCTATTATTCTTGCTATTTTTATCATTTGTAATTATTTTATCTAACATGATTGAAGATTTTTCCAGGCACTGTACAAAGTATTAACTTGTTGGATCTTTACACCCATCTAGGAATCTATCTAGTTAGCATCCCCATTTACAGATGAGGAAACTGTACGCTAAGTAACTTTCCTGGGGTCATGCTGCTAGCAAATGTAAGAAGTGGGATTTGAACCTAGGCAGCCAGACTCCAGTCCCTGTTCTTTGTTTGTTTGTTTGTATTTTTTGTGGGTACCGGGAGTCGAACTCAGGACCTCGCATGCCAGCAAGCGCCTGGGCCGCTGAGCGATATCACCAGCCCTTTTTTCGTATGTGGGTTCTGGGAGTCGAACTCAGGACCTCACGCTTGCCAGGCAGGCGCTTATGACGCTGAGCTATCTCACCGGCCCCCAGTCCCCGTTCTTAAACCTCATACATCACTACATCTCAATGTGGATGCTGCTGGATGGTCCACTGATGAACCTTATGGGACATGCATGCTACAGAATAATAAATAATGGCTTATTGCTCATGATCTTTCATTTTAGAATACTTAAGAAGATTCATGGACTCATTTCTATGATGTTTCTATGGAATTCTGAAGTGAATTAGCAAGATGGCTATTCATTTCCTATTATTTAACTGCCCAAAGCTGAGATATGTTTTGGCACATACTTAATTTGACACATACTTGAAAAATTACACTCTGCAACACCACATTGTCTTGGCTTGACAGCTTACTGGAGGGTAAAAAGTCATAATGATTTTTGGTACTTATTATTCTTACATACTATTCGAAGAGAATAGTTACACCGGATCCATTAATTCCTAAGTCTTTTTTGGGGGGGGGTAAGGCATATGCTAGATACCATTTCAGGTTCCAGGAAAATGCAGGGATAAAACCCTGCTCCAACAGGTTGTGACAGCGTGTGGGTGCATGTGGACTATGACAGGCAGTAAACATCTGCTTACATAAATATTTCAGCATCAAGTAACAGTGTGGATTAGCAAGACAAATGAAGTAGGTAGGAGGACAGACATGTCCTAATAGGTGCGGAGGGGCTGACATTTTAATGTTGCCAGGGAACGTTTCTGTGAGGAGAGGTTGGAAAGATAAAAAATGAAAGGATGAACATGGATGAAAAGCAATTCAGACGAAGACAATAAGCAGTGCAAAGGCCCCGAGGCAGGAGCCTCCCTCAAATATCTGTCCAACTAGGAGCGCACTGTGAGCAGAGCAGAATGAATGACTAAAATTCATTAACTCAGACATTCTGTAAATTCTCCCTAACAATGGAATTTATCAAGTGGGAACCTCTGGTGAGGACCAAGGTTTAAATATATACCATATCTGAGTTAGGGAAATAACATGGAAAAACATAGATCTGCTTTTTCAGTGTGCAAGACATCTTGAATATCTTTCTATTTACTTGGAGACTGTGAATCACAAGTGCTACAAACAAAAAATAATTGTCCAGAGGGTGAAGCCCTTCTTAGTCTGGAATAAAGATACTCGGCGCATTTACTGTGAATGCACATGCCCAATATAAAGTTAAGACTCATTTCTTCTACATTAACCAACGAGCTCTTCACTGGTAGATCCTTTTGCTCTGTCAAAAAAAATCAATAATGGTCATCAAATCATCTCTAATGGAGAAAGAGAAAAGAAATCTGCAATTGATATTTGTTAAAAAATTAAAAGAGGAGGGTTCATGAGGTTCAAGTTAGACTGTGAGCTCAAGCATAGATTTCTTAAAATGTTTTTCATAGACTGTAAAATTCTGTTTAAAAATCTATCATTAAATTATATTTTCTAATAAATTTGACAGTATAAACACTGATGATTTAAAAAATACACAACCCTTCTCCAAGCATTTAACAAAAGCCTAAGAGGAAAAAAATCTACGAGATTATCAAAACTAAGAAAATATATTAGTTTCAGCATTATGTGTAACACATTTGCCAATTTTCTATATTAGATTTCTATCGTCAGTTCTGAATATCTAACTTGTAAACACTGGAAAACATGAGTTTTAATTCTATGCTATTATTATATTTAATCTTCTGATTTTTATTATATATTTAACCAAATACTGCAGTAATCATAAATTACAGCACTTTATCTCATACAGAATGAATTCCCACCTGGATATCCCCCAGAGGTGAAGTTAAATGATTGTATTTCAGAATAATGCCCAAATATTAATAATCACTTTCCAAAATGAGCCTGTCATATTTGCTACAGAATAAAATGACCCCAGTTGTGTGGGGAGAAGGAAGGATTCTGTGGGATTGCGGCCTCTGAGTGCTACTGTTAATCACAGAATTTTATTATAAAACCAGAGGATTTTACACAAGCAGTGGTAAAATAAAGACAGATCGATGAAGCTGGTGGAAAAGTGAAGTAAATAACTTAAATATAGAACGTCTGAAATTTAGAATTGTCTAGGACATCTGGAAAGGGAAAAGACACTATTAGTGGGAGGCGGCAGAGGGGCAGTGCTAGAGGCCAGAGCGGTGCTGGGGGTCACTGGTTGCCAAGAGAGGAGCTGGTCATTGCCTGTTGGCTGCCACCCTTTCCTCTCAATGCCTAATAAACCACAGTAGCTCAAAACTCATCCTACGTGCTTGGTAAATGAAGTCTGGGTAAGATGTAGTTGCTAAATATTGCATAAAAGTCAAATTAGTCTTCAGAATTTTTTGTGGTGGGATGCTCAGCACAACCCACTGTGGCTGGTTGAGGACTTTATCAGACCACTTGCAGGAAGTTTTCTTACATTTTTATTCCTGAAAAACAGTAGGGAAGGAGTCAGAATCACAGAATATTTTAAAAGGGGTGGGGGTAAGTAAACGAGAGACTGCTCTGTGGCTAAGTTGCTGGATTTGAAGTGAAGGAGTAGGGACATGAGCTGTGGACTGTGACAACCTCTACAAGTTGTACAAAAGCAAGGAGAGGAATTTTCCCCTAGAGCTTCCAGGAGGAGCCTAACCATGTTGACGCCCTGATTTTAGCCCACTGCTGCGCATTTTGGATTTTTGACCTCTACAGTTTAAGATTAAAAATATATGCACAGTTTAAATCAGCAAGTTTATAGTTACCTGTTACAAGAACAAAATGAAACAGTAAGTGAGAAAACTCTTAGAGAGATTCAAATGGACACAAATCTTTTTGGAGGGGGCAATTAGGCAAGTATTCATTAACACCTAAAATGTGGTGATTCTTATATCCAAAAAAGGTAACTTTTTATAAATTCATTACATGAAAATAGTTAAGCAATTGCTCTTTTACTTCTCCTTCAAGTAAAAACCAGATAAAACCCCAAGTGGCCCCTATTATAATCATTACATCTACAGAGCTATTACTGAGTTTCTTAGCCCACTGGGGCTGCTATAACAAAATACCATAAGTGGGGTGGCTTAGAAAGAGAGGAAATTTATTTTTAACATTTTGTGGGCTAGAAAGTCCAAGATCAAGATACAACAAATTTGGAGTCTGGGGAGGGCCTATTTCCTGGCTCACATAACACCTTCTCATTGTGTCCTCACATTTCAGGAGGGGTGAGCAATCTCTCTTGGGTTTTAGTTTGTGAAGGCACTAATCCCATTCATGGGGGCTCTACCAACACAACTTACAGCATCACCCAGAGCTCACTACCTTCAACACCAACACATTGAAGATTAGGTTCGTAAGTATGAATTCTGGGGGACACAAATAGTCTATAGTACCAAGGATAAAAGGCCAATAAATATTCAGAGAGTAAAGTTCTTCACTGGGTACCATTACAGAAAAGCATGTTCCCAGTACTTTCAGTTTTGGGGGAAAAGTACATACACATACATGCAGAAGAAAAAAATTTCTGGAAGGATACATCCTTCTATTATGAGCAGTGTTCTTATGGAAGGGAGTGCAGGGGCATGCCAGTTTCTACCATAATTATACATTTTAGAGTCTTTCACCTTCATAAATTAATGAATGTGTTGATTTCTGATTTTAAAAATGGTAAAGACATTTGCTTGGCTCACACTATAAAGTAAACTAATATGTAAATTTGGTTTCAGAGTAATTAAGAAAAAATTAATCATAAAAAGTAATTCAGTTAGCTCTCTCAAACTGTCTGAAAATGAAAACAACAGAAAATGGAAAGACTGAATTAATACAGCATCATTCAAACTCTTTGCAAGAGGTTCTACTTTAGCCCTTCTCACAAAAAAGAAAATAAAATCATGGTTCTTGCCCACTGTGTCTATTGAGTGAGGGAAACCAGTTTCCTTTTCTACCTCAGGGTTGAGGGCATAGTGGAATGATGATGTCACCTTAATGTCATTCATGCTCTCTTCCTTAGGTTCCAAATCAACCAACTTACACTTCAGCCAAAGCATTGAATTCAGTGAAAAACAGCATCTGCTTTCTAACCAAAGCTGTTTGCAACAAAACAGGATCAACCTCTAAAAAATATAGTGCCCGAAGTAGCAAATACATATTATTAGTTTACCCTGCCACTAATTGAACTGCTGATATAAGTGAAGGAATCATCTGAAAATTTATGAATTCTGTTGCCATCTCAGAAAACCTCCTCCTAATATCCCTTGGCTTTGATGGCTTCTATTACATTCTAGAGCTCAAAGAGAAATAAGCTTGTCAGAACAAAATGCCTTAAAGGGCTCTCCCCCTTCAAACTGCTGAGAAGACATAGAGTTTGTTGACTGAGAGGAGGCAATCAGCGTGTCCCCCAGAGATGGCATCAAAAGCAGATGCTGTAAGCAACCAAGACGTAATGCCCTCCTTCCCCCATTCTTCCTCCCAGGCATGCTGGCCTTCTCCTGGGACTGACTCTCATCAAACTGACAAAATGATCATGTGTGGACTCACCGTTAGGCCCAAGGATTTTCCCAAAGACCAAGGTGGCTTTGAAAGATAATACGCAGCTCATTTTTACACTTGAAGCCCAGAGCCTATGTGTCTTAGAAGTTGGCTGGCTGAAAAATCTCAGATGGAGCCTATTAATTCACTCAGTTCTTTTCTTAAACCCATGAGGCTAAAAAGCTATTGGGTTTCATGAGAAATAAACATAATTTTCAATTAAGTACAGTGACCTCCCATTTATGTAGACGGGCCACAGAAGGGATTGTTTGAGTTGGCAGAAACCAGTGGTTAACTCAGAGTTACTTTATATTGAGCTGTCCGACACTAGGCAAGTTATTTAATACATGAGACCTCAGTTTCCATATTCATAAAATGGACAGCAATAATTGTACTTATATCAGAAGTTTGTTGTAATAACTAAATTAATGTATGAAAAGTACTAATATCATATCTGATATTTAATGAGACACAATGAATGGTAGGTACAACAGTAACTAATGTAATTTGTATTGTTAAGATCATGTATTGGATGATAAACTGTCATAAAATAGAATTATTAACTTGAATAACTCTACCAGGCACAGGTTAACCCCTCTCCTGAGCTGGTCCCTACAGAGAGCCTACATTATTACCACGTATGTGATTTATCTATATTATTTTAAAACACTTAATGAGGATCTATAATTGCTCTCAATATAGGAATTTAAAGATGAATATGACCTTAAGAAGGCCAAAGTAAATTGAGGAATACTAACCAATATACAAAACACTTATGGCAATATTTCTTATATAGAGCAATGGAGAGAAGCACAGAGTTTTACAGGAACACAGAAGGGGACACCATGGCAGGCAGAATAATAGCCCATCTAAAGATGTCCAGGTCCAAACCCTCGGAACATATGAATATGTTTCATTACATGGCAGATAAGAATTAAAGTTACTAACCAGTTGACCTCAAGATAGGAAGATTATCCTGGATTTTCTAGGTGGGTCAAATATAAACATAAGTGTTCTTAAAAGTGGAAGTGGGGGGCCGGGGATATAGCTCAGCAGCACAGCGCCTGCCTGGCAAGCGTGAGGCTGTGAGTTCGATCCCCAGTACCAAAAAAAAAGAAAAAAAAAGTGGAAGTGGGGAGCAGAAGAATAGATCAGAGTGCCATGGTGTCAGGAGGAGTCAACCAATTAGTGCTGGATCTTAAGATGGAGGAAGGGGACTGTGAACCAAGAAATGTATGACCTCTAGGACCTATAAATGACAAGAAGAAAGATCCCATCCAAAGCCTACAGAAAGGTCAAGCAGAGGCCATGCTTTTAAAAACTGAGCTTCGCTGTCTCATGTTCTATCTCATTTAATTTTCACCACACCTGAGCCAATGAGTTGTTTCTATTACTATTCTAATTAGATGGTAATGCAACAACTGAAGAGTAGCAAAGTTTGCCAGCTGGCCCAAGGCCAGCCAGCCCCATTGGCAGACCCGGACAGGTGAGATCTTGCTGGATGGACTTGGTCATTGTTTGGGTAGAAACCAAACAACATTAGCACAGCCAAACAGAGGAGGCTGCAGATGACAGCACTCATGACAGTGGGTCCCCTTTCCTGTAGGTAGATAAGGTTAGGAGTTGGGTTGGGGATGGGTTGCAGTTTTTAAGGTTTGGTAAATTCTTGTTTGTTTTCGTTTTTATGATTTGGGTGTGGCCTCATGGGCTTTAATTGAGAACCTAGTGGGTCTCTATTCTTTTCCTGGATTGTGGGAGATTCTGTTCTGCCCTTCAGAGATAATTATTTTTCTTTCACTAACAGTGTGAAGAATCCTAAATAATTGAACTTTTCAGTTGTTCGGTTTCTGTTTACATGGTAAACTAACATAACCTGGAATAGTTCTATTTTAGATTATATTAGATATTCTTTGTTGGGTTAAAACAGATCATGGAGCTTCCAAAAACATACATCTGCGAATTTCTCATTCTGCACAAATACTGCAGCTTTCTTCTCTGAGAACAAAACCCTGGTGTTCTTACATGAGCTGTCTTCCAACCAGGCTTAGAGGAATGTTGTGGGGGTCCCCGTTCCAGGGAACGCTGACCACCGGCTATCAGAGGCTGATCTCAGAACAGAGTCAGCACAAACAACAAACAAAGCTGAAACTCCACTGGGCCTTGTGCCCAAAAAAACCAGCCACACACGAACTCACACCATGGGGGAAGGAGAAAAGAGAAAAACTTCCAAAAACAAACTGAGGAGAGAAAAAGCCTGGCTGGGAAGATGGCTCCACACTGACGGCTCCACTCCCATGAATGGCTGAGAGACAAAGCCTGAAAAACAAAGGCTTCCCTACTCTTCACTCAGGAAGGGACCATAGTCTCCAGACTTACTTGGGAAGCAGTAATAGAGATCAAGAATCTTATACTGAGAAAGGAGATGGTTTTTGTCCCTGCATAAAATCAAATGGTTTCTACTTAAAAAGAAAAACTCAGAAATGCTTTACCATCTTCTATATCATTTATATGTAGAAGTCACCCTAACTGAAACATTTGGTTATGTATAAATTAGTTAAGATGATGCTATTTTAACAAATAAACCTGAAGCCTCCGTGGCTTTACACGGTGGAAGCTTGCCTATTTATTTATGTATTTATTTGTTCATTTAAAGTGCAATCATTAGACGACATGAGGTGGTACTGCGGTGGGCTCCGGTGAGTCATCGGGACTTAACCTGCCACCTGCAACAGGCAGGTTCCTCAGCTGCCCAGGACATTCACATCTACTAGCAGAACAGTAAGGGCGGGTAGAGAATTGTACAGGAGATTTTTATTTACCAGGTCAACAAGTGACATATGGTATTTTCCCTACATATCATCAGCCACATATGACTTGGCCACATTCTGTGTCTAAGTAGATCTAGTGTATGTCTGGGCAGCTCCTTCCCAGCAAAAATTCCATATTATGGTGAAATTCCTAATCATTAGCGAAAGCAACATTTCTCTTCTACAATGGATTTGCTATTCTGTACCACATCTCTTTATTGTATGGCTTTGGTGCTTCTTGGGAGGAAGGCTGCTGTCATGTTAGGTAAGAACATTTTTTTGGTTGCTGGTTTGTTTCTCTTATTGAAGTATATACATGTTCTCAGTTTCTGCACACTAATGCTGAATACTCTCGGACACACGACAACCAAAAAGACCACAAATTTACAAATACTCCTTTCAGATTTGGTACTCCCCTGGCTGAGAGCCACAAAAAATAGCCAACATTTTGAGATTGTGGCTACTTCCTATTTCTTGCTGGACTGTGTTATCAGAATCATCTCATCAAGTGAACCTCCCGATGACTTCCACCCTAACACAGTATTCCCCTAAATTGTCCTGCATTCGGCCTACTGTGCAATATCAGTTATGATCATAAAACAATGTGCAAACATCACAGAAGAGTGCTGTCCATTCAAAACAGTCACCTTGACGTGACTAGCCACTTACTGTAATAAAGTTACCATTTCTTTAAATGGTTTTGGAGCTCTCTTTTTGCAATCATCTTCAGAGCGCTACATGAAAGTGTGGAATTGCTTATCTGGGGGGGGTGTGCCCCAGAAGTTCTCCAGTTCAGTATTCTATCTAGAAGTTTTATGCTTTCCACCATGCCTCTGCCAGATGTTCTCAACTTTTAGCCTATGTCCTGAGGCTCTGCCTTGAAGCTGAGGATAATGCAGTAATGAATAAAAAAATCCTTGACTTCATAGTTTAAAAAGAGAGACTGGCATGCAGATGGATCATTACAGTATAATAGGTCAGTGCTATCACTGCCCGGACGGGAGTTCTGTGGTAACACCAATGCTGAAGGGACTGAACTAACTCCCAGAGTAGACATATGACTTACGCTTTGATGGAAAAGGCTGGGTTTTCCAGGCTGAGAAGCTAGAATAGGAGGAAGAGTACTGTCAAAAACTGGGGTGCTGGTGAAGTTTAAAAGTTTTGGGAAGGAAGAAGCAGTATAGGAAAGATAGGAGGGGGATGACATGGATGAAAAGAAGCTGGACTGGGAGGGAAGGCCTGGGAAGATTCTGTGCGACAGAGGGAAGGAGTGGATGCGGGCAGACTGCAGGATGTGGAAACAACTGGAGAAGGGGTCTCCTGTTTAAACATCTTTAATGAGATAGATATCCTGACCAAACCACCTCCACATCTGAACAACTTGTGAATTTATAAAGATCTTCTCAAAATTTAGCAAAAACCTGCCCACATCAGTTCCTACCTTTCTGTCCTGACTCTACTCTTTGAGACACAGAGATCAATCATAATTGCTTTTCCAGAGATCAGTTTTTCTAGAATATGAAGATAATTATTATAATTCCATGAACATCTCCTCTTCTGCAGGCCAAATGCTCTCTTCATGTGTGTTTTTCTGTGAAACTGTCTGCAATTCCCTTTTCATTCTTATTGCACCCCTCTGAGCTGGACATACTCCAGTCGGTCATTTCCCTTAAAATGTGGTACTCGGCATGGAACACACTACTCAAGTGTGGTTCACTAGCACAATCTTTGATCTGCATTCAAGCATCAAATTAAGTTACCCAGCAGACATACCACAGTACTGAGTCATGCTGAACTTACTGTCAACCACCATGTGTGCTGCTGGTAAGCTCATTCGCTATTCCATTTAGGGGCAGATGTTTTCTTAATAGGAATGTATAACTTTACATCGACCAATTTATGCTCCCTTTGGTAAAATTTGGTCCATTTTTCCAGGCTATCAAGAGCTTTCAGAATAGTCCTTCTAGTTTTATGATGTTTTGGGCAAACATGACAAGCATGAAGCCAATGTCCCCTTCTAAGTTCTTAATAACAACGCTTCATGCGAAAAGGCTAAAGCAACTCCATAAGCTACCACTCAAGACCTCTCAGAACTAGGGTGTTTGATGTTCATCTTTGGATAGACTTATTTTCTTCCCACATTTAACATCGTCCATTTTCATTTGGGTTCGTCAGAGACTCATATTGCAGCCAAGTTGGCTTTTAAGTTTCCTTCATCTTTTCTGCTCCATGGATCACATACGTTCTTCAGTCTTTTCTGAGACAACTTTGAGGCATCATTCACACATTTCTACTGGTATTTGCTCAAATATTTAAAAATTCTGATATTATGGTCATATGTCTAATAACAAACCACCTTTTAGCACAGTGATCTGGTTATTTCATATGAACTTTAAGACAACATGGGCATGATCCCTTAGAGGGATCTCACTTTAATCAATTTCTTCTTTCTTCCTTAAGTTCTTCCCTAATGATTAAATAAGTTTCCTTCATAGATTTCTTGTATCCTAGGAGATTATGTCAACAAAGGGAGCATAACAAAGGGAAATGGATTAACTAGATTGATGGAGCAACAGGAGAAGGCAGGCACGTAAAGAAAACAGCAGGATGTGCAGGTCCTTCGTGTAGATATATTTAGCTCATTTCTCCCAAGTAGATTGGAATTTTCTTAATGGGAGAAGGGATCACATCTTTTCTGTGGTATATTGGTTCTTCTCTATCACAGTGGAGTGGCAAGTAGACAACTCAATGAATATTTGTAAATAAAAACATAGTTTGATGTTTAAATGGACATGTACCTTCATTTGCTGATTGGAACTATTAATATATTGAATATTTTGTCAATGTGTAACACCATTCCTACATAGAAATACTGATAAACATATAGATATTTACCTGCTACATTAAGAGACAGTCACAAATCAATGAAAGTTTAGAAGGAAAAATTCACTCTTAAGAAATTTCAGTGAAAATTCAATTAAATATGTTTGAAATAAGCATTATAAATGTACCTTTAAATTAATAAATGTAAGTTAACAAATGTACTTACAAATACATATTTTACTTGGCAGTCATTTTTTAGCCTATTTTCTTTTCAGAAATTATACATTAAGGAAGACCAAATTCTGCTTGTTTTTGGATTTTAGCAGTTCAACTCATAAATAAAGCTGCATTGCATAAAATACTTTAATGGATGTAAAGTCTTTCTGCAGCCTGTATCTAAAATGACTGCATTTTTCATCCACATTATCAGCTCTTTGAGAGCCCTACATGGCAAGTACTGACTCTTGTAAATCAAGATAAAGTATTAGCTTTTATTTTTTACTTACAAGGTACGTGATTAAAGATTCTGGTTGCCAAGGGTGAAATGCTGCTTCAAACTTGAAGTTCAATTGTTTTGTGAATTTGTAATTGTACCCTTTCTAAAGGATGGGAAAGGCAGAGGAGGAAATTCACAAAAGTGACACAAAGCAGATAATAACAGAGCTCTATGAAGAATCCATAATGATGTTCAAGGTGTGAGGGAAATTGTTTTCATCACAAAGAATAACCTCTCATCACCTACTGCTAGTCACTGTTAGATGGCCATAGATCTAAAGACCCACTTCATGTTTCCAAAACAGCTTAAACACACAGGTTCTGATCTCTAGAGAAAATTTATGTTTGTTTTGAGCTACTACTGTGTCTATGAGAGTGTGTGGAAGGTTATGTGACAGAACTAATTATCTACTCACTTGATGCTCATGCTTGGTAACAGAAATGTGCTGGTGTTCTCAAAACAAAAATCTAAATATAACCTGGTCAGCAAACTTTATCTCTTGAACAAAATTTAGAGAAGCCTATAGGTTAGACTGAGAGGGAATTACACAGATGCTAATATTTGCTGAAGATGCAGTAAGTTCTCTGCTTCCTACCCACTGGGCCCTGAGCATCTTTCTTCTGCCACATTGCCCCAGCTTGGAGCCAGCCCATTATGGACTGAAACCTCTACAAATTGAGCCAAAATAAACCTCTTCTTTAATTTTCAGGCGTCAAGCTTTTTGAGTAGGAAAAATACATGAGAGACTTCTCTTGTATAAGTGAAATCCTGGACACATGCACAATGGGCCTGAGGTACCACATCACTGCTGGGCCCCGAGGCTCTAAATACTGCTGCTTGTTCTGTTGCTTTCCTGTATAGGCATCTGCTAAGCCACTTCCATTCTGGAAACTTTGCCCTTTTACCACTGCTTCTCCAAAGCAGCGAGAAGTTGCTGCTTCCTTTTCCTCTGGCTTTGCCAGTGAGATGGATATAGACTGGATCCCTCTCTGCTGTTGCTCACTTGTGCAGTGATGTCTCAGATGGACAGATTTGATTGATGGGACTAAGCTCCCATATTTGTGCCCTGACTTCGAGAGGGGCAGGGGAAGGCAGCTGGAAGCAGCCAGCCTATGAAGGTTGGGATAGAGTTCTCAATCCAGCCTTTGGTTGGTGCCTAGCCTATCTGAAACCTTGTCACAGATCACCTTGGATATGAATCAGACATTTCAGTGGTGATCCAGCTGTTCTAAGTGGTAGACATGAGGATCGCCTCTGTCTCCCACAACCAGGAGTCACTTTACAAGTCTTCCTCACGCAAGTCTCCTCATGGATCTACAGAACAGCTAGGGGGAGAAGAATATATTACAAGGAGTGGGGTTGCTGGATCATAGTGTGTTTGTGCCCATACTCTGATCAAGTCACAAAAGTCTCTCCAGAACAGCTGCATCGATTTGCATTTTCACTGGCAGTGTGGGGGCTTCTTTCATCCCTACCTCCTCACCAACATTTTGCACCATTTCTCTAATGTCTTCCAGTATAAGAGGTGTGAAATAACCTTATTCCATTATTTATGTTGTTATAGATTTTTTGGAATATAACTTTTACCAAAAGAAAAGAGTTTTATTTGAAAAGGAAAGGACAGAATGTACTAAGTACTGGGTACTGTGCTGGATGGCCCTGAAAAGTGCACACGAATCAATTAAAGAAATGATTGATACCATGCTCTATTCAAAGACAAAAACATCAAGCATGAAAGCAGCATAAAAGTTGCTGAGAGTTACAAAGGCATTTAGTAGCAGAGACCACAATCAATGACACTCTTATGTGCCTCCACAGAGCATTACATTATCTTCTGCTCTATCTTATATCACTTGAATTTTCTTCCCTCCTTTCACCAAGATTAAGTATTTTTGATGCCATTCCCTGGCTCCCCAAGTCATCCTGCACCACCCCACTCCCTCACATATACACTCAAGATTTTACCTCGATTTTAAGCATTTTAGGCATGATTTCATTATTTTCCTTTCAGGTGATACATGTAAGGAAAACTACCAGAGAAGTAAAAGTAGTTGGCTGCTAAGGTAGTATCTCGATGATGACATTGTTTTGGTGTCATTGCCATTATTCTTAATGAAATTCTTGGGTTTTCAAAACCAGGGGCAGAATGTCATTGATACATTCAAAGATGATCAAGCTCTAAGTGACTAATGTTCACCCAATTACAAGAAACATATTACTAACATAGGTACCCATTTACTAAGTTAAGTGGAAAAGCTACTTGTCCAGAGATGTAAATCTCATTCTCTGTGGAACTGCTTTTTAGTTGAGGGTAGCAGAGAAATTAAGAAAGAGAAGGAGAACTCCTGGGGTCTGTTATCCAGGTTGTAGAGAAGCTTGATGAACTATCTCCATTACACAGAAAATGCATCTCTTCGGTTACCTCTACCAGCTCTGTTCAGTTCTCTCTTTTTAACTGACAGGAAACACTGACAACTTTTTAATATTGAGTTTCTTTCTCCTGTGACTCACTACATGTCTCATGATATTGTTTCATCCAATTAAATGGGTCGACATGTTATTTCAGATCATTATATCATAACTTGTTTTCAGATTCTTCCACCATAGGAAGAATGTTGATTTGTGTTGATTTTCCCATTTGAGAAGGAGATTTTTCCTTACTTTGTAGATAAATTCTAGGGCATGCCTTAAATGAACTATTTATGTATTGACTATGTTGAAATGCTTTCATTCTTTTAGGATACAATTCCCCTACTTACATTCTAGCTCGTCTAGGTAACATGTTTATATTTATTAGGGGTTTCCTAGAGATAGTGTTTCAAGGTGAAGGTGTTGGCAATTTGAGGAACTACTAGAGCTAGTTGGAAAGAACTGTACTTTAGTAACCTTCAAATAATATTACTTTATATCCTTCTTGTTTTTTTTTTTTTTTTTTTTTGTGGGTACCAGGGGTCAAACTCAGGACCTTGCGCTTCCCAGGCAGGTGCTTATGCCGCTGAGCTATCTCACAGGCCATATACCCTTCTTGTCAACTGACAACTTGTATATAAATGGATTATCCGTGTGGTAAACTATAGGTTTTGACTATCTACTTGACCTGTGGTATTTCTTGTAGAAAAAAAGGTATTGTCCTCTTACTTAATTTGTTCATTCATCTACCCATTTTTCTTCCTTCTATTACTCCTCTGTACTACCTTTGAAAATACAGTATATTTCTATCCAGACAGTATATAAATCATGCTTGTAGTCTTTTTTATTATGTAAAATGATCTTTTGCTTTATAAAAAATACCAGGCCATTTATTATTAATTTGAATCATATCTTATAGCTCCTTTAGGGCAAAGAGATGGCCAGACACAACCTGAAATCTAAGTATTTCTAAAAATGTTAAGCAAGTGGATGGGATTTCCCATAACAGTAAATCTTCCTTGCCAATGCTGCCTATGGAGAACTATTATTTTAAGACAGGCAAAATGTAGATGTAAGACCCAGCCCTTCTTTCCTCCAGGTTCTTGTAGCAAATAAAAAGAAGAATTAAAAAAAAATATAAAGGACCAGCACTGTTAGTAACTACAAATGCCCAATATCCCCCAAAATGCAGAACTTTTAGGCAGCACTTGTGGTTGAGAGTGTTACAGTGCAGATTAGAAATGAGACAAATGGGATAACAGAGCCTTCCACCTTCCACATGTTATCTATGATTTGGAATTCTAGTGTCTATGGAGGGAGCTCAGGTTGACTTTGATACCCAGTTATAAGCAGAGAAATTTGTACAGAAAGGGAGAGAGTGAATACTGCTCACCCTGTCAGAAAGGCTCTGCTCAATTGGGCTTAACAAATGGAGTCCAGAAGCTGAGAAAGCAAAGTGAGAACTCACCATGCTACTGAGAATATCCAAAAGAAAAATAGTAAGCCTGACTCATGCCTTGTGTGTTGGGCTTTCATCAATTATATTAGATGTTAGCATCCTCCTAAAGAATAAGGAGGGGATATATATATATCCATATATAATATATATATGCATATATATATATGTCAAAACAGCTCCTTCCACAGGAAAATCATAAGAAGTAGCAAGTGATTTCAGCAAGGTTGCAAAATATAAGATCAATGGACAAAAATCAATTATATTTCTATAAACTGGAAATGAAAAATCTAAGAATGAAATTAAGAAAATAAAACAATCCCAATTAAAATGGCATCAAAAAGGGCCGGTGAGATGGCTCAGCGGCATAAGCGCCTGCCTGGCAAGCGCGAGGGCCCAAGTTCGACTCCCGAAACCCACATACGAAAAAGGGGCCGGTGATATCGCTCAGTGGCACGGGCGCCTGCTGGCGCGCGAGGTCCTGAGGTCGACCCCCCGGTACCCACAAAAAAAAAAAAAATGGCATCAAAAAGAATAAAATACTTTAAAATAGATTTAACAAAATAAGTATAAAACTTGTACACTGGAAACCACAAAACTTTGGAAGAAATTAAAGGATAGCTAAATAGATGAAATATAAACCCATGTTCCTGGATCAGAACCCATAATAGCATAAAGATGATGGTATTTCTCAAATTGGTCTACACACTCAGGGCAACTCCTGTCAAAATCCTAGCTGCTTTATTTTTGAGCAGAAACTAACCAGCTGATCTTAAAATGCATATAGAATTTCAAAGGCCCACAAATAGCCAAAACAATTCTGAAAAGGAAGAACAAAGTTGGAGATACATACTTAACCAATGTGAAAATTTACTGCAATAGCAATAAAAAATATTGTACTGCCGTAAGGAAAGACATATAGATCAAATGAGTAGATGTGCAAGTGTGAAAATAAGCACTCACATGTATGGTCAGATGATTTTGAGAAGGGTGAAAAGACAATTTAAGGAGGGTGAAGAATCACCTTTTCAACAAGTGGTGTTGGGACAACTAGATTTTCCTACGTAAAAGAATGGGATTGCATCCCCACCTTATATCATACGCAAAAAGTAACTCGACATCAATCAGATACCTAAATATAAAGCTAAAACTAAATTAGAAGAAGCTGGGTGTGATGGTGCATGCCTGAAATCTCAGTACTTGGGAGGCTGAGGCAAGAGGATTGCTGTGAGTTTGAGGCCAGCCTGCACTACATAGCAAGAACCTGTCTCAAAAAAAAAATATATATATACATATATATATATAAGAATATAACATATAGAATATAAAGAAAAATATAATATATATTGTTAGAAGAAAACATAGATACAAAATTTTGTAGCCCTGCATTATGCAATGATTTCTTCGCTGTGATGCTAAAAGTACAAGCAAAAAATAAGTAAATAGGATTTTATCAAAATTGAAAACTTTAGTAACTGAAATGACATAGTCTAGGAAGTGAAAAGACAACCCAAAGAATGGGAATAAGTAATTGTAAACCATATACAGTTGGGCCTGTACATCCACAGTTTATACGTACCAGATTCAATCAACCTTGGATTGAACACTATGTAGTTAGCTCTAGGTTGATTGCATCTGTACTGCACATGAATATATTTTTTCTTGATCATTGTTGCTTAAACAACACAATGTAACAACTACTTACATAGCAGTTATATTGTCTTAGGTGTGATAAGTAATCTAGAGATGATTTAAAGAAAATTGGAGTATATATAGGTTATATGTGAACACTACTGTATATTATTTTTTATAAAGGACTTGAGCATTTATGGATTTCAGTACCTGAGAGGACATCCTAGAGCCAGTCCTCTGCAGATACCAAGAGATGGCTGTATTCAGCGCATAAAAAGAACTCTTATAACTCAACAAGAAAAAGACAAATAACCTAATTAAAAATGGACAAAATATTTAAACAGACATTTCTCCAAAGAAGATATGCAAATAGCCAATAAGCACATGAAAAAAAAATGCTCGGGCTGGTGAGATAGCTCAGCGGCATAAGCGCTTGCCTGGCAAGCGCGATGGTCCTGAGTTCGACTCCCAGAACCCACATAAAGGAAAAAAAAGGGCTGGTGATATCGCTTAGCGGCACAAGCGTTTGCTGTCAAGCGTGAGGTCCTGAGGTCGACTCCTGGTACCCACAGAAAAAAAAAAAGCTCATCCTACTTAATTAGGAAAATGCAAGGTAAAACCACGTTGAGATGCTACTTCAAATCCACTAGAATAGATATAATCACAAAGAGGAACAGCAAGTATAAGGATAGATAAGGAGAAATTGGAACCCTCATACATTGCTACTGGGAACATAAAATTATGCAGTTGCTTCGTATACAAAAGTCTGTGGATAGTCAAGTCCCTTATTTAAAAAAAAATGGTGTAGTATTTGCATGCATCCTATGTACATCCTCCAGTACACTTTAAATGACCTCTAGATTACTTATAATGCCTAAAACAATGTAAATATTACCCACGTAGTTGTTACACTGTATTGTTCAGGGAAAACTGGCAAGTAAAATAATCTGTACATTTCAGTAAGATATAATGATTATAAGTCAAACTACATAGTACATGTCATAAATAGCAATGTTTCTTCTCCAAATATTTTTGGTCTGTTATTGGTCAAATCTATGGATGGGGAACCATAAAAGCAAACCAGTGGATTTGGAGAACCAACTATAATATGTATGCTATAATATGAATAACCTTGAATCTACTATGGTAAATGAAAGAAGTCCATTACAAACAGATCACATATTATTTGATTTCATTTACATTAACTGTCCAGAATAGGCAAATGCAGAGGGGGAGAGGGTGGGAGGGAGGAAGGGAGGAAAGAAAGGAAGGGAAAGAGAGAGAGGGAGAGACAGAGGGGGAGAGGAAGAGAGAAATAGTATTTGCTGAGTACAGAGCTGAGGGGAGGTGGAATTTTGAATCCTTATGAATATGAGGTTTATTTTTAGGGTAATGAAAGAATTCTGGAATTAGACACTGGTATTGGTTCTTCTTCTGTGAATAAACAAAAACCCACTGAAATGCACACTTTAAATGGTGAACTTTATGATATGTGAATAATATTTCAACAAAGCTGTCTCAAAAAAGGAGTATATCTGAGTTACTGTCCAAAAGTTTACACATCATATTTTTAAAGGGTGGTTTTTAAGCAAAGATTAACAGCCCACGTAAAAGAAAGAACTACTTTGAATATACATTTTTCTTCTATGTATGATATAATAAAATGTCATACATATTGAAGTATTGTAGTGGAAAATGAAAATAAATAAAAAAGGGATCAAATAGGGAAAAGAAGCAGGATGTCTGTTGAAGGAATATTCTGGTTAAGATTGTTTTATAATGCTGTTTTGGGAAGGAACCCTGAGATACTGTCCAATAAATAACACCAATTTATTACAAGATCATTTTTGTTCTTTAGTAACAAATTCTCTAAGTGGATGAGCTATAGTATATTGCATACTGTTCTACGTAGAATCCCTTTATTTAATGAAGTATTGATGTAAGGAATATTTTAAATGTTAAAAAATCTTTCCAGATAAAAAGAGACCTTTATTAAATGGAGAGATAGCAATTATGATAAAATAGCATAAGATATCCTCTTTCAAACATTCCAAAAATATCGAAAAATATAAAATGTGGAAAGAACATAGTCTGATTGGCTGAATCCTGGAAGGATACCTATACCCTATAGAGTCAGCTAGAGAAATACGTAGATAAGGGGGTTATTCTGAAAATTTCTCAGACTCAAAATGTTTATTGTATTAGAAAAATATATTAACCATTAAAATTATGTAATCTCCTAGATAAGTAATAATGCCTAAATTTAAAAACTATCCTAACATGTCTTATAAAAAGTACTGCAGGGGGCCAGTGAGATGGCTCAGCGGCATAAGTGCCTGCTTGGCAAACGCGAGGGCCCGAGTTCGACTCCCAGAACCCACATATGAAAAAAGGGCCGGTGATATCGCTCAGTGGCAGGGGCTCCTGCTGGCGCGCGAGGTCCTGAGGTCGACCCCTGGTACCCACCCAAAAAAAAAAAAAAAAAGTACTGCATTAGGAGGAATTTTGCTTTTTTTTTCTTATGTTACCTACTAAAGATCAAATCCAACATGAAATACCAAATAATTGAAATAAGAGTAGAAATGTATTGATGTAAAATGTAGCATTTATTTTCTCTGTTTTACATGTATATATTACTATTAATAGGCAGGAGTGCCAATCCTTTCATATGTATTAAAGTACTCAGTGAGGAGAAAAACAAGACTTTTTTTCTTTCCTTTTCCTCCTATTTCTCCTTTGCTAGCTCCCTTGCTCTATTCCTTCTTCCTTTCCTTTTCGTTAAAATAACTACAATTTCTATACTATTCCTAGTTCTTTTTTTTTTTTTTCATATGTGGGTACTGGGAGTCGAACTCAGGACCTCTCACTTGCCAGCAGGCGCTTGTGCCACTGAGCGATATCACTGGCCCTTTTTTTCCTTTATGCGGGTACCAGGAGTCGAACTCAGGACCTCACGCTTGCCAGGCAGGTGCTTATGCTGCTGAGCTATCTCACCTGCCCTTATTCCTAGTTTTTGTTTCAAGGATTCAAAACTTTTTAGAAGAGGACTTCTTAGTCCTTAGAAAATCAGCAGAGTGGATATTAGCCAGATACATGATGTGACAAATTATCCATGTACTATGGTAAGAATAAGCAAGATATCATTATCTTTCAAACTCTGGAGCTTAAATGCTATCGATCGGTAAAATTAGGTGAGTGCCGACCTATCGACCATATCTATTGTCCTTGGTTCCTGTTTTAATTCTAGCCATTAGTATTGTCCTTGGTACAATTAATATTTGTTGAATAAATGTAGCAGGGGCTATAGCTATTTATAAGTTTATTCATTCATACAATAAGATATAACTACATTATCAATATATCAGAAACTTAAATGCCATTTCTGAGAACTACACAAAGAAGATACCAACAATGACCAAAGGATAAAAGTTAAAACTAATATCCCCTAAAATGATTTTTTTTTCAGGCTATGCAAACTTTGAATTGGTAACATTATAAAGTTTCCTGATATGATTTATATGACCCCAGAATTGATTTTAAATATAAGAAATAGTTCCAATGAAAACCTCTAGCATTTGAGTAAGGAATGGAGTAATAGTTCACATTGTTTAGTTACAGATCCAAGAACTATAGGGAAATTATGAGATTTCCATTTGCATTTTATGAGTATAAGGCAGAGAGGAGATGGAATGTTATATAATAAAGCCTTCCCATTCTGTGTGTGTGTGTGTGTGTGTGTGTGTGTGTGTGCACGCGTGCATGTGTGTTTCATCATTCTGGCCTATTACCTCGTGACCTCACTCAGGGGCTGTAATAAGTAATAAAAAATGTGGTCAACCACATGAAATAGCAGACTTGCTTACTACAGCTATGAAATGTTTTATCTGTGATTTAAATAAAAAGCATGATGAGTATTACAGACACATAGGAAAAATGCAATTGAAATTCAATTATGATGAAGAGTGAACATCTTTCATCTTTCCTGAAACTCTGAAAACACCTCCAATTTTTTGCAAGGAAAAAGATGTCTTTTGTTATAGTTTGTATTCTAACTCTCCTCATATGTCTCCAATTATTTTTTCCTACTATCATGTCAATCCCAACTTCCAAAAACTTCTCTGGTCTTCAAGTGAAATCATGTTGGTAATATTTGATGTTGAGAACTTATAGTACGGACCAAAATAAAGTAAGTCTACTAGAGACTCCCTTCACATATTACAACCAAGTAAGTTGGGCAGAATGCAAAAGCAGCTACATGAGGATCCTAAAAAGCAAATAACTGCAGACAGAAAACGAGCAAAGGAAACACTTGAAGAACGATGAGGTTTCTGGTTTATGGAAGATAAGCCTGGTGCATGAGTTGGACAGCGATGTAGTGGGTGTGGGAACAGGCAGTGAGAGCACGGAGAGAAGCCCCTATTATTTGACCAGAAGTCCCACTTGCCCAAAAAAGGGGGAGAGGCTGGAAGTCGCATGGGAACTACTTGCCTGTTTCTCCTCTTCTCCTTTTTTCCTCACCAACTCCTGTTGTGAACACACATTCCTAGTCTTAGAGCTGCACTGATGCGGTGTGTACAGCAGCAGCGGTATGGGTATGTAAAACTCCAACAAGAAACCTTCCTCCCTGAACAGAGGAATAAAAACAACAGGACCCTGAAATCTGAATAATGTTTGTGGGGTGGAATTCTAGAAGCATTTTCCTCCCTCTTTGCTTTTGTGGCTTCACCCTACAGACAGAACTAGTCATTCAGAAATGTGCAAGGATTTAAGGGGAGAAACACATGGTTGGAGGCGTCAGGAAATGCGGACCTGCTGGGACCAGAGAATGTGGGGAAATCCCGGAGAGAAATGAAGAAGTCATCCCCCTAGCTCTTCATGAGAAACTGGAGCAAGTCTTATACATGAAATAGACCCAAGCAAAACACAGATTATAGCGCTGTTGAATGAAGTTGAAAATAAAATATAAAGAGAAAAGTTAATAAAAACAAAGCTTCAATATTTAAAAAGATTAATAAAACTCTGAGTAATCTAGACAGAAAGAGAGATTACTAACATTAATAACAAAGGAAGGATATCACTATAGATGCAAAATTTGATAATTTAGATGAAATGGACTAATTCCTGTAAAGACACAAACTACCAATAGACACTCAAGGAGAAACATGTAACCTGAATACTGTGCGTGTGTGCATATGTGGGAAAAATATGTACAGATACATGTAAGAGGCATGATCAAAATATACAGTGAATATTTAAGTTAAAAAATATTACAGTAAAAAGACACACTGCCATTAATGCTCCGGAAAGTACTCCCTCTTATTTTGAATACATGACAATGTTTTTGCCTCTTTCTGAAGCAATTTTGCAAGTTTTCTTTTGTATCTTTATGAGATGTGATCTAAACTGTGGTTGAATGCTGCTGGCAAGTGGAAAAGATGGGCAGGCTCTTGAAAACACGGTGGGGTGTCCTCCTTCACCTTATTCTCTGGATATGGCACTGGCACTGTGCACTTTCCGGCTCTTCCCCAAAGTCAAAATGACCATGAAAAGTAAACATTTTGAATCAGTTCAGGTCGTTGAAGCAGTCATGACAGCACAATTCAAGATATTCATGAAAGGGGACTTCTGGAACCACTTTAGAAAGTGGCAAGGACGTGGGGTAAGTGCATTTCAAGAGTGGAGAAATATTTTGAGGAGGATTAATGGCACTGTGTATTTTACTGCAATAACTTAAAAACGTATTCACCATAATTTTTTTTTTGTGTGTGTGTGGGTACTGGGGGTCGAACTCAGGACTTCGCACACCAGCAGGTGCCTGTGCCGCTGAGTGATGTCACCGGCCTTTTTTTTTTTCGTATGTGGGTACCAGGAGTCGAACTCAGGACCTCACGCTTGCCAGGCAGGCACCTATGCCACTGAGCTATCTCACCGGCCCCATAATTTTTTGACTATGTCACACATATATAAAATAAATTAAACTTATAGTAAAAAAAAAGTTCTGATAAAGAAAATTCCAAACCTAGATGGTTTCCCAGGTGAATTTTAACCAACATTTCATTATTTTTTTTTTATTTTTTTTTTTTTTTTTTTTTTTTTTTTTGCAGTACTGGGTTAGAACCCAGCCCTTTCTCACTTGGTTACATCCCTAGCTCTTGTTTTAATTTTTAATTCAGAGACAGGGTTTCACTAATTTGTCCACACTTCTAGGCTCCAACTTGTTATCCTCCTGCCTTAGCTTCTCAGAGTGATGAGACTGTAGGGTGTGCCCCCACACCCGGTTTAGAAGCATTTTAAGAGAAATAATTTAATTCTATGCTATCTCTTCCAGAAAATAGGAAAGTAATATTGTCCATTTCCTTTCATGAATCCAGCAATACATTGACAGGGAACAAGACAAAGATTACAAGAAAGTTATGGACCAGTATTCCCCTTGAACAGCCTTCAAAAATCTTCATATAAGTATTATCAAACCAAATACAGAAAAATGTAAAAGTAACAACACTCTTTGATGAAGTTGGGTTCAGCTTAGAGACACGAAATGGGCTCAACATTAGATAATCAATTAAGTTAAAATACTGTTTAAAGAAATTCAAGAGAAAATACACAGATAAATGGAAAGATAGCCCACGTTCATGAACTGGATAATAACAATACTACCCAAAATTATCTATTACTTCAATGCGATCCCAATAAAAATACCAATGACAGTCTTGACAGCAAAAGAAAAACACAAACCTAAAATTCATTTGGAATCACAAAAGACCAAAATAGCCAAAACAATCCTGAAGAAAAACAGTGACAAAAGGAGATTGAAGAGGATATCAGAAAATGGAAAGATATCTCTTGCACACGGATAGGAAGAATCAAAAAGTAAAAATGGCCATACTCCCAAAATTGTTACACAGATTTAATGCAATTCCAATCAAAATACCATTAGCATACCTCACAGAACTAGAGAAAGCATTCCTAAAATTCATTTGGAAGCAGGAGAAACCTAGAATAGCAAAAAAAATTCTTGGCAACAAAGGCAATGCAGGGGACATTACAATTCCTGCCTTGAAATTATACTACAAAGCTATGATAAAAACAACATGGTACTGGCAGAAAAAAAAACCAGACCTGAGGACCAGTGGAACAGATAAGAAGACACAACTACAAACACACTCAGCTACCTTATCTTTAACAAAGGAGCCAAGCATGTTCACTGGAAGAAAGCCTCTTTAATAAATGGTGCTGGAAAAGCTGGCTTTCCACATGCTAAAGGCTAAAACTAGACCCATGTCTATCACCATGCACTAAACTAAAATTGAAATGGATTGAAGACCTAAATATTAAAACAGGAACACTAAATCTGCTGGAAGAGAGAATAGTCAGAACTCTTGAAGACATAGGTACAGGCAAAGATTTCATGAACAAAACCCCAATCGCACAGGAAATAATACAAAGAATCAATAACTGGATCTCATCCTATTAAGAAGCTTTTGCGCATCAAAAGAAATCACCAACAGAGTGAAGAGACAACCCACAAAGTGGGAAAAAGTCTTATCCAGTTGTCCTTCAGACAAAGAACTTATATCTAGAACATATAAAGATCTGAAAAAAAAATGAGACCCCAAATTTAAAGACCCAATCCAAAAATGAGCATCTGAAATGAATATACACTTCTCAGATGAAGAAATACAAACGGCAAATAAATATATGAAAAAATGTTCAACATCACAGGTTATTAGAGAGATGCAAATTAAAACAACACTGAGACTCCATCTCATTCCAGAAAGAATGGCTATCATTAAGAAATCAATCAATAACAAATGCTGGTGGGGCTGTGGGGAAAAAGGAACCCTTCTCCACTATTGGTGGGAGTGTAGACTGGTGCAACCACTGTGGAAATCAGTGTGGAGATTCCTCAAGAAACTAGGATTGGAGGTCCCATTCAACCCAGCTATTGCCCTTCTGGGTATTTTCCCAGAAGAATTAAAAACATCATACCACAGTGATATATGTGCACCCATATTTATAGCAGCACAATTTATAATAGCTAAACCTTGGAAACAACCCAAATGCCCATCAACTGAGGAATGGAAAAAGATGTGTTTTTTAAAAAAAATACAATGGAGTACTACTCTGCCATAAAGAAGGATAAATCTGAGGCATTTCTAGGTAAATGGAGAGACCATTGAGACCATACTCTTTAAGTGAAATAAATCAGAATCACATATGTAAACCTTGCTCTCTCCCTGGTGTGAGAACCTGAAACAGTAAATAAGAACCAAAATGTACAACAGATATTGTGAAATGGAAAGAAATTGTTCAAAAGGGAAAGGGAAACTAGGGTTGGGGAGGGGGAAAGGAAGGAAGGGGAAAGGAAAAACAAACAAACAAAAAGAGGATAAAATGGAAACTAAGTTTTATAAATAGAGAGAGGAAGATGGTTGAAGGGAGGAGGGGAGATTGGGAAAAAAAGAATCAAAATATATTATATACAGGTACAAATTCCCTATGATGAATATGATTATTATGTATATCTAAAATGTACCAATAAACTTAATTTAAAAATATAAAAAAAGAGAAAGGAAAACAATGACAACACACACAGACACACCTTAGAAGTAATAAAATACCTGACTTCAAAATGTATTACCAAGCAATAGTAACCAAAACAACATGGTACTGGCACAAAACTTAGATACAGACCAATATAACAGGCAATTAATTTCTTACAAAGAAAGAAATACATTGGAGAAAAGGGAATCTCTTCAATAAATGGTGCCCGGGAAACTGGATATACAAATGCAAATGAATGAAACTAGACCCCTACCCTTCACAATATGCAAAACACAGCTCAAAAGGGATCAAAGATCTAAATGTAGGATCTGAAACTATGAAATTATTGCAAAAAAACATAACACTAAGAAGACATAGGTTAAGGCAAAGATTTTTTTGGATAGGATCGCTAAAGCATAAAAAATAAAGGTAAAAATAGACAAATGGGATTACGTCAAATAAAGAAGCCTCTGTACAGCAAAGAAAACAATGTAACAGTGTTAAGAGATAACCAAAGAATGTGATAAAATGTCTGCAAAATAATCATCTGACAAGGAATTATATCCAGATTATATAACGAGCAAAACCAAGTTAATAGCAAAAACCCAAAGACCATTTTTAAAAATAGGCAAATGCTCTAAATAGACATTTCTTATAAGAAGACAAAATGTCAAAAAAATGGTCAGTCTCACTAATTATCAAAGAAATGCACATTAAAACCACTTTGGGACATCATCACACCCCAGTTAGAATGGCTAGTAGGAAAAAGACAAAAAAAAAAAAAATCTGGCAGGAATGCACATAAATGGAAACTCTTACACACTGCTGAGAAAACATAAATTAGTACAGTATGGAGATTCTTCTACAAACTAAAAATAGAACTACCATATGATTCATCAGTCTTATTACTTGGATTATATCCAAAGAAAATGAAATCATTACATCAAAGAGACATCTGTACTGCAATGTTTAGTGCAGCACTACTGACAACAATCAAGATAGGGAATCAACTAACCTGTCCATCGATGGATGAAAAGATAAAGAAAATGCGGTCCATACACAAAGGAATATTATTCACTCATAAAAAAGAATGAAATCCTTTCCTTTGTGTCAAAATTGATAGAATTAGGGGCTCATGTTAAGTGAAATAAATCAGACACAGAAATACATGTTCTTACTCATTTGTGGAAACTAACAAAAGTCAATCTTATAGAAGAAGAGAGCAGTATAGTGGTCACTACTGAGTAGGAAAGGAGGGATATGAGGATGGAATGAGATGAGGCAAGAGTTACATAGATGGAATTAGTTCTTGTGTTCTATTGTCTGGTAGAGTAACTAAAGTCTATAACAATCTATGATATATTTTAAAATAACTAGAAGAGTCTACTAATTCAACAAAACAAAAATGGCTGTTTAGAGATGGAAATGCTAATTAATTTATTACACATCATGTGTATGTTTCAAAATATTGTACTATATCACAAAGATATGTCCAAATATGATGTGCCAAGAAAAAAAATCATTCTTAAAAATCAATTAAGTTAATCATGGTATAATGAGTTTAAGGAAAAAAACAAAACATACAATCCTCACAGTAAATAAAGAAAAACCACTGGACAAAATTTAATGTTCGTTCACAATTTAAAAAAACCCAAAACCTCTTGGCAAAAAAAATAAATGGCTGTATCCCAGTAAGGGGCATCTACAAACAAAAACAAAAATGTTATAGTTTATATTTTATTTTATTTTTGTTATTTATTTATTTTTTTTGTGTGTGTGTGTGGGTACCGGGGGTCGACCTCAAGACCCTGCGAGCCCGCAGGCCCCTGTGCCGCTGAGCGATATCACCGTCTCTTTTTTCATATGTGGGTTCCGGGAGTCGAACTCAGGCCCTCGCACTTGCCAGGCAGGCACTTACGCTGCTGAGCCATCTCACCGGCCCTAGTTTATATTTTAGAAGAAAAGACTGAATGCTTTTTTGCTACTATCAGGAATAGGATGAATATATCCTTTATCACCACTCTTATTTGACATTATTTTGAAATTCCTAAGTTCTCAACAAAACAAGTAAAAGAAATAAAGGCACATAGACTAGACACAAACAAATAAAACTATTTCTATTCACATAGCAGATAACTGCCTCCATGAAAAATTCCAAGGAATTTATAAGCACACACATAGCTCCTGGAAATAAGGAACATTAGGAAGGTGACAGGATATAAGGTGAACAGACCATAAAAACACTGTGTTCCTGCCAGGGACATAGTTCAGTGGCACAGTGTCTGCCTGGCAAGTGCAAGGTCATGAGTTCGATTTCCAGTACCGAAAAAATAAAAATTTGTATTCCTATGTAACAATGACACATAATTTGAAATTATAAAATTTAAAAGTACCTTTTATAATATCATGGATACTTACACATAAATTTAAAAAATATAATGGTAGGAAATATATGCTGAAAGTTACAAAATACTGGTCAAAGAAATAAAAAAATTAAAAATAAGAGAAGATATACACTATATGGATTAGAAGTCTTGATAGTGTTGGGATATTAATTCCTCCCAAATGGACCTACAGATTCAACGAGATCACATTTAGAATCAGCTTACAGATGCCACTAAGATGCATCTAACACTTGCCTAGAAAGTTAAAAGAGGGCCGGTGAGATGGCTCAGTGGCTTAAGCGCCTGCCCAGCAAGCGCGAGGGCCCGAGTTCGACTCCCAGAACCCACATACGAAAAAGGGGCCGGTGATATCACTCAGCGGCACGGGCGCCTGCTGGCGCGCGAGGTCCTGAGGTCGACCCCTCGGTACCCACAAAAAAAAAAGAAAGAAAGTTAAAAGAACTGAAGGCGCTAAACAATTTTGAAGAAAAACAAAACAAAACTGAACTAATCATACTATCTTATTTCAAAATTTGTGACAAACTACAGTAATAAACTTATGACAAACTATAGTAATGAACACTATTTATTAGTGTTTATTCAGTGTTGGGGAAAGGGTAGAGACATACATAGACCAATGAACAGAAGAGGACGTCTACAAATAGAGCCACACAATATGGTCATTTTTTTTTTAAAGGTGCAGTTTATTGGCAAATTTATACTTTTTCAACAGATGTTCCTTAGGAGATTTGGCACTCGCATGGACAAAATTGCAAATAATTCCTTATGGACCTGAATGTGAAACCCAGAGGTATATTACTTTGTGACTTTTACCGGGCAATGACGGCTTATATTGATACTCAAAGAAAAAATTTGATAAATTAGACTTTATGAAAAAGAAAATTTTATTATATGAAAACACTATTAAGGGAGTAAAAATATTAGTCATATATTGGAAGAAAATATTTATAAATTTCATCTCCTAAAAAGCCTAAAAACAGATTACATAAAATTCTGTTTTACAGAAAGCAAGCAAGCAACACAGATTTTAAATGCACAAGATTTGAATAGAACCTTCAAAGGAAATATACGGAAAGCAAGTAAACACATAAAATCATGCTCAAGTTCATCAGCCATTCAGGAAATGCAAATTTAAATTGAAATGAGATGTATCATTATACACTAAAATGGCTAATATTAAACATAAAAGACATTACCAGGTGCTAGCAAGATGAAGATGAATAGGAACTGTCACACATTCGTAGTCACTGATTTAGCTCACTTTCTTAAAGGGACAATCTTAAGAGTTTCTTCCTAAGAAAGAGGGTAACCTGGTGGTGAGGAATTAAAACTAAAGGTCTACCAGGATTTCTGGGTTTGACTTCAGAAATTTGGTAGAGACAGAGTACTCCAAAAGTCCTTGCCTCCATCTTGCTTCTAAGAGGACCAAGAGATGGAGGGAAGGGGGGAAGGGGACATAAAAAGAATTAACAGGTATTATGCACATGTACCCACTCTTCACAATGTATGTAATCATTACGTACTGAAAATGTGTACTAACAAAAAGAAAAAGCAAAAGAAAAAAAAAGAAAAAGAAAAAGAAAAAGGAAGAACCAGTATAGTTGTAAGTCAAACAAGCTAACTTTAAAGAAGGTGCAAATTCTTCCATTTGCTGAGAAAAATTCTTCCTCTGCTGGCCTGAATCTTGATTAGTAGTTCGTTAGTTTAACTTTTCAGAAGCGGTAAATGAGTTTTTAATTCCAAATATCTTTTTAACAGCAAATGCAAATGTTAAGAGCAAACTGTGAAAATGTTCTTGATTATAGGCTGTGACATATTTGTTTGTCTATTTTAAGGAGAAGATAACTCCCAGGAACTCAGAACCAATTAAAAAAAAAACTTACAAAACATATTCTTTATTTTGTCAAGATTTTCTCATATTCCTGAGATTTTTATGGCTAAAAGAAGGTGCTTTAGAGCCATCACAGTTCTTGCTCAGTATGTTGGTTATTGCGAAGATTTGAATGGGTCCTGGAAATTTAATCACCAATGGGACAGAGTTGGGAGGTGGGACCTAAAGAGAAGTGATCAGGTCATGAGAGAAGAGTGAATGAATTAATGCAGTTAATCTGGAGGTGAGTTCATTATCACAGATGAGTTGGCCTCTTGTAATTTTTCTCTCTCTCATCCTCTTGACCCTTCTGCTTTCTATCGTGAGACAACATGAGCTAGCCCTCTCAGATGCTGGGCCCTCAATCTTGGACTTCCTACCTCCAGAATTGTGAGAAAGTAATTTTTAAAAATAATTTACCAATTTCGTGCTATTTTAGCAACACGAATAAACTAAGATATTCATCTACTGCTACATACCAGAAAACAAGAAAGTGAATCTTATGTAAGACCAACTACATCTATGTAAGACCGACTACATCACAGTAGCTACCTTTTATTGTGAATACATTTTCGTGCTCAATAGCTCCATGCAATTAGTGGCTACCATCTTGGAGAACACTATACCAGTATAGTATAGGGATGAAAACAGTGGGTCTTGGAGTCCAGAAAGCAATGGTTTCCATTCTGGCCATCAACTTCAGCTTGCATTCAACTAATGAAAGAATACTTCCTAACTAAGAAGACTAACCCAAATGATGTATGTAAAGTGTGTCTGGTGCATCATAAATAATAAATAAATATTAACTATAAAGACATTTTTTGCTAGAAACTGATCACTAGGTGCATATAGTCTGCATGGGTTATTTAATTTTTCTTTGAGAGTCTAATCCAAAGTTGAGTAATTTACATTGGTGAATAGGACACTTTTTAATTTTTTGTTGGAGTAGCTCTCTGAGATTGGAAGATTAGTAAGACAAGGGAAAAGTACACTATTTTTATTTATAACTTCATGAAATGGGAAGGAGACAAATTCACTTTATTTTCTTTGAATCTATGCATTCTCAGAACATGAAAAGGCATGAGATATGCTGGGTTTGGGAAAAAAATGTCATGACCTTGATGTTGTGTTCTTAATAATGATAAAATCACACTTTCCAAGTAATTATGAGGAAATAAAAGCACTTGGAATGGAGCTTGTAGCTCAAAGGGAATGGTGGAAGGGCTAGAGAAGAGGGAAGGAGGATCTTATTAATACCAGGGATTCCTGGGCTAAAACTTCAGGGTATAACCCCTTATTCATTATTTATTTTTATTTCTTTGTTATTGCTAGCATCGTGGTTCATGATATATTTAAATACTCAAGACCCTTTCTCACTCTAGAAATATGTTTTACGATATAGTCTTTGATGATCTCAAAAGCTATAGTGTACTTCATTACACAGTATACTTCAGGAGAGGATGAGCTGCAGTGGGGTGACCTGTCTCACCCAGCTCATCCGTCACATCTCTTGTCACACTGTTTACTTTTTCACACTGTGCTGAAGCCATTAAGAAGGAGCATGAAGGTAGGATTGGCTACATGCTGTTCTCCTCTTGACCTGGCAGGGAATTAATCTTAAATGCTCAATTTAATGCTTTCTAAGAACGGTTGTTGGGGGGAAAAGTTTGTTGCATTAAAACAGAGAGAAAGAAAAGAAGAAAGGAAAAAAGAAAGAGAGAAAGGAAAGAAAGAGCACCCATTTAAAACATAGAATTTAACTTTACTGACATAACACCTTTGATAGGAAAGTAGTAAAAAATAGGTCTGTGCGTCTTTTTACCACTGCACAATATAGTCAATTACTACTGGAGTAGAATGCTTAATTATATATTAGAAAAAACAAAAATTAGCAAAAGATTACAATTTGTAAGCAATCATTGCAAATGGTGGTAGTTTCTAGAAAAGAATAATTTTTTACCATTGATTTGAGAAAGGTTTGGAAGGTATTTGGACTTACCAATTTTAGTTTAGGAATCTTTGTATTGTTTATAACTTAAAGAAGTCCCACGAGGGCCGGTGAGATGGCTCAGCGACATAAGCGCCTGCCTTGCAAGCGCGAGGGCCCGAGTTCGACTCCCGGATCCCACATACGAAAAAGGGGCCGGTGATATCGCTCAGCGGCATGGGCTCCTGTTGGCGCGCGAGGTCCTGAGGTCGACCCCCCGGTACCCACAAAAAAAAAAAAAAAGAAGTCCCATGAAATTCATACAGTAAAAGATGATGAAGTAAAAGAACCTATATTTTCTCTTCTGACATTGATGGAAATGAATAAAAAAATAAAAGTAGGGTAAAAATACCACCTATAATTAAAGTAGGATGCAAATATAGCCATGAATCATGGACTAAAATATCTTGTCCAAAACAGAGACATTTGCTCCAAAATGAGGTAAAAAGACAAATGCCCATAAATCTTTGCAAACTTCCCTAGCATGATACAGATCTTTCTGAAGGTGAGTTACTAGGTCCGAAGAGACCCCAGCATTGGTTCTTCTCTTCAGAGAATGAAGACTGATTTAGCAGACAGAAGGTCAGAGAAAAAGAAACATCTTTGTAGAGTTCTTGCAACCTGTAGATACTTACTGGAGAGGAGGTGAATGGAGAAGAAACAAAAGAAAAAAGAGAGAGAGGGAAACAAATTACAAAGGGGTGAGGAAATTTGTCTAGGAGTCCACGTGACCATTGTTTTAGAGATTTGCTTTCCCAGAAGAGAAATGCATTTCTAGAGCACAGAAATGATTTCTAGAGCAGACGATACACTCATGGAAGTATCCATGCTAGTCTCAGCTTACTCTCCGCACGCATACTTGTGCTCGTACTAGTGGGAAGCAAAGTCAACATGGACACCTAGTACTCAGCAAGGATCAAACGTGGCACCGTGGCACCCTCATCTCCTACCACAAAGAAGGTCAACAGGGAACACAGAGAACAATTCACACATTTCAGGGGATTGGAAATGAAGAGGACTTCTGACGCTGCCCTACACTTTGGAAAGAAACATGGAATCTTTGGCAGTTTGGTGAGTATCAAAGAATCCATAGAGAAGATGAAGAGAGAGAGAAATATTTAAGAGATGAAAGGCACTCTGGTCATTCTTAGGGAAAAAAAAGCTATGAAGTCATTATTGGAGAAAAGGAATCCATATTAGAACCAGCTAGAAGAAGAAGGGATACTGCTAAAAATACAAACAGTGACAAAGGAGGACAGGCATCAGAAAATAGTAAATGCCAGGGAAAACTAAATATCCATGAAAGTTTTACTAGATGAAGCAAAGAATAGAATAGAATACACTTAAAATAAAAAACTGGACAAATGAACAACAACAAAAAAATCTCTCAACCAAATAAAACAAGGTTCAAAAGGCATATTAGAAGGAAAATTTCTTATGAAAAAGGAAGTTCTGGGTCCATAAATCAAAACATCACTGCAGTTTTTCATTAGAAGAAAGTAGTTACAGAATAATCAGTAGAAGGTGTATTCTGGTGAAGGTTTTGGATTGTGGGAATTAGAAAGAAATAGTAGGCTATGGAGACAAAAAAGCATTAAATCACCTATAAGACAGGAAAATCAGGCCGGCCTGACTCATAGCAACAGTCACTCCCAGAAGACACAGAAGCAATAGATACTGATTTTAAAGAAAAACAAAAAGACATATATCCATCCTGGTGTAAGTCAACTTTAAAGATACAGTGAAAAATTATTCTAAAAAATAAATATTTGGAAAAATCAGGGCTACTGATAAATGAATGAATGAAGATACACAATTTAGAGGAAGTGTAAAGTAGAAGGATGGTCAGTGAGACTTGGCCCCAGCACAATTTGGAAGAAATTAAATGAGCCACGATGGGAATTATGGTTATAAAAGAGATGGTAAATGTTATAAACATTTATAATTCCAACCTAATAATAGAGCAAACATAATGTGGTTGTGATGGGAATGGGAAAATTACAGTATGTTAGTCGATTTCTTCCTCTTCCACAAAAAGTCATCAATGCTTTCTTATTAAAGGTATCTCTGTGCATCAACATGGATAAAACAGTGATACCTCGATTGTCAAAGGGCTCCAAGCTCAAACTTTCCGCTACTGAATAGCAAAGTTCAAAAAAAAAAAAATCTGCTCAGTGCTCTAACTTTGCTCCATAGTCAACTGAAAATCCGACTTGGAAAAACCTGTATGGGCTGACAGGAGTCACACGTCCCGTCTTGGTGTGGACGCAAGGAGTGACGCTTCAGCCTAAGCGCTGCCCTCGCACAGACAACAAACTACAGTGCTTGTGTTAGAGCGTTACAATGTTTGTCACTGTGCTTTTTCTCTTTGTGCTTTATTTGCATAAAATATCATCACCATGGCTCCAAAGAAAGTTAGTGATACGAGGAGTAAAGCTAAGAGGAAAGCTGTGAGAATCACGATAGGGTTAAAGAAAAAAATCATTGCAAAATTTGTTAAAGTCCCAGAAAAATGAATTTATAAGTGTAATTTTGGTTTTATTTGGTTTTCCATTACTTCTTATGGGAAAAATATGCTGTTATCAAACTTTCTGATGTTTTAATGTGAACTTGGAATGAATTGAGTTCTACAACCAAGACATCACTGTATTTGCATTATGAGAAATGAAGAAAAGTAGTTGTGGAAGTATATATGTAGTATGATACTAATTACAAATCTTTGGTAGGGTGGGAGGTAGTATAGGTAGCAAGAAAAGAGACCTTCTAACACTTATGAACAGTGTGAAATTCTTACAGTGCTTCTACAATTAGTATCAAATAAATTTACATTTTGGAGCCAAGCGTGGTACTGCATGCTTATGATCCTATAAGCCAGGGAGGCTGAGACAAGAGGATTGCAAGTTTGAGTCTAGCCTGGGCAACTAAACAATTTAGTAAGAACTGGTCTGAAAAAGAGCAGGGTGCTGGGGATGTTGTTCAGTGCGAAGGTCCTGGGTTCAATTAAATAAAGAAATAAATATTCACCTTCTGAACGGATAAACACATCTACTATACTTAGTCAACATATTGAGCTGATCATTTATTATATAACTTATTTTCCTAAAATCATTCCCTCTTCTGTTTTAATTCAAGGCAATATATTCAAACTTTTATTGATTATCCTCAAACTCCTTTAATTGTTCAATATAGTCTCAGCAGACTCATTTACTTCATCAGTGCATCCATGGGCCACCAAATGATTGCGTTTTAAACTGCACGCATATTCTCTCAGTCCTGCAAATCTCTTAAGCAATATCTATACGGTGTCTAACAATCAGCTTCTAGACTGAGAGACTAAAACTTGGAGTAGTAAGTAGAGTAAATGGGTTTACCAAAGAAAGCAAAGCACCTAATTAAATGAATCAACAATAATCATCCTGTGCTTAAATACCGTGGACTATCATCTAACTGGTCACTTACAATTACTCTGGATTGTGAGAAAAACCACACAGCCAAGTGTTTCTGGGTGTGATTATGGATATCTGTAGGCAGTTCCAAAGTCCCTACACTCAGTACTCTTGAACCTGCCAAACCTTGATCTGTTTCTAGTGTGTCTTCTCGTGTTTGATTCACAGAACAGCTCGATAGGAAGGGACATGGGGTTTAGGAGGACCTGCCATAAAAGTGGAGGGAGATACTGTCTTTGATTGAGTAGCTACCAGCAATTCAGACAGCAGCCACCTTGCTCGAAGACACATTGAATGTAAAATCAAATTCACATTCCCCAGCAGATGTTGTACTTGTTGCCTGTCATGTGTGTGGTATAGATTATATTAAGAAGTCAGGATGGCAGGTTTGCAGGTTTTATTCCAAGAAAACAAGAAAACTTGCACAGAGGGCTTCATAGAACACTTGAGCAATTCATCAGAAAGCTGATTTTAAGTCCCCTTTCAAAAGAGGTCCTAGTACATTTTTTTTCCTAACAGAAATATTGAAGTAGGGTTATTTAGGGGTAAAACTAAATTATCTTAAAGTCAGAGCAAGTTCACTGCTATTTTAAAGTAATTGTAATCTAGCTTCATTGTTTATTTAATAAGGACTCTTGTAATACTTACTAAAATAAACGTCAGTACTGTAATAGAAGTGCCTCATTTTAAAGAGTAAACATGAAGCCTAATTGGGGTTATTTGTAACTCAACTAATTATCCAAGTGAACAAGAAAAATACTGCTTAAAAAAACTCCTATGGCAAATCTTTCAGTAAAGCCGAAACTTACTCTTTTTCTTTCACATTCTGGAAAATTGAATTCTCAGTTGGGCAGTTTGCCTAAAAAGGCAACAGTTCTCTTTATCAATTACAGTTATACACAAACATTTAACCTATTAGGGGCTGAGACATTATATATATTTTTTAAAGTTTTATATATGCATATACATTTTAATTATTTTTCTCGGCAGTACTTTTATTATATATCTATTTTCTGATTTTAGGGGTTAAAAATACAACGTCATTTGGAGGACTACCAAATGAACTTTGCAATACAAACATCTGCAGCTGGGTGCTGAGGTTGTTCACATCTAGCTTCTTTTTTTTTTAATGCCTGATGAAAAATATCACCATGTGATTAAAGAAAATTAATGTTTTGATCAGAAATGACTATTGTCCATATCAACATCACACTTATGTGTGGGTATGAGTGTATCTGTCTGCACCATCTCTATTTAGTCACGCTGCCTGTAGAATTCTCTTTTTAACATTACATCACAAAATTCTTGGGAATTTAGTCTTTTTAAATTCAAATCATCACATTCTGTTCTATCAATCTATTTTGAGAGATTTTATCATGTTTATTATGTAACTATACACTAATTTTTGAAAATTTAAGAATTCCAGACAGTATAAGGTCTTTTAATGATTTTCAGTCCCCTCTATTTGGTGTTGAAATATGCCCAAGGTCATTTTGACCTTCTGATATATATCTCCCCTTGAAAGCATCTATAGTCTTTCAAAATGGAGGCCAGGTTGAAGACATCCTGCATACTGCCCTTTCAATAGTTTGTTTTTATGGCCCTAGGAATTATCTTCATCAGGTTAATAAAATGCTTCTCCCCTCATACAAGACCCAGCCCAAAGGTTACCTCCACCTGAGTTTTTCCTAAACTCCCTTTCCACGTGGAAACACTTTATTCTTTTTTTTTTTTTTTGCGGGTACCGGGGGTCGACCTCAGGACCTCGCTCACCTGTGCCGCTGAGCGATATCACCAGCCCTTTTCTCGTATGTGGGTTCTGGGAGTCGAACTCGGGCCCTCGCGTTTGCCAGGCAGGCGTTTATGCCGCTGAGCCATCTCACTGGCCCCCTGGAAACGCTTTATTCTTTCCTTTGCACATACAGAGAGCTTCACTCCTGTGTTATAGCACCTAAGCACTTACTGAGCATTTCATAAAGAACTGCTGAATTAAAGATGGATGGATGGGTAGAGTAAACCAGAGTTTCACCTACCGGCAAGAGGACAGTGCTAAAGGTCTGGTATGGGTGTCACCTTGCTGGGTTTGTAAAATTAACACAATTCATTTATCTTAATTGTTTATCAGATTTATAAAATTGAGAGTATAAAGGTAGCCTACACTTAAGGTGTTTAATCTGCTGACTTTAAATCTTTGTGAGTGTTAAAATGCACAGATAAATTATGTAGTAACAGCTAAAATTAATGTATTAAGATTTTAGGTGACATTTTCCACTTGAAAATCTAATTTCTGGAATACTAAGTGACTATGTAGGGAGGAAATAAAAGAAAGAAGCATCTTAAAGGCCAGGAAAAAAAAGAAAAAAGAAAAGTTAGCTTAAGGTATGTAATTAACAGATCTTATTGAGATGAACAGTACAAAATGTGATTTTCTTTTATCTGTCTTTTTTTTTTCTTGACATGGATTCTAATTCAAGCTATGACACTGGCTCTTTTTGAAATCTCTCTGTTTTAGTTTTTTTCTTACTGTGCTGTAAAATACCACTTTTGGAATTTTGGATATGAAGTATGCAACAAACTTGTTTTCACTCCACTTCTGCAAATTGATTGCTTATTGGGATTAATAAACTATTAAAAATTATCTTCAACTGAACAAACTTTGCCATCAAATATTGTGTGAATTGGTACTGCTCATTTTCTGTAGTTTGGTTTTCTCCTTAGTTAAAATGAGGATGTTAATCTAAACCATGCTCAAGTGTTAAGATTCTATGGTATTCTGTTTCTATGTGTACCATTCCTTGGCTGTGTTTTCATATGTTTAAAAAATTTACAATTTAAGAGCATGCATGATTCAGAAAATTATTGGGCCGGTGAGATGGCTCAGCGGCTTAAGCGCCTGCCCGGCAAGCGCGAGAGCCCGAGTTCGACTCCCGGAACCCACATACGAAAAAGGGGCCGGTGATATCGCTCAGCGGCACGGGCGCCTGCTGGCGCGCGAGGTCCTGAGGTCGACCCCCCGGTACCCACACACACACAAAAAAAAAGAAAATTATTAAATATTTAGAAATACTCTTACTGCAAATAAAAGGATAATGCATAGTGAAAGTACTGAGTTAGTTAACCTACAGCTGGAAATTCAAGATAAAATATACTGGATCAAAAAGATTTTAAAAGTATACTGGTAATAGAGTTAAAATGGGTGTGAAAGGAATCTGGAATATGTTCAGAATCCCAAGTCACTTTACAGTGCCCGTCTGATAAGTGCTCAATAAGTGGTAACTAATATAACTTTTCTCTTATGCTTTATTGTCACTAATTTTGAGGGACTGCTCTCTCCATAGGGGACTATTGCACAGGTCTGATGAGCATCTATTAATATCTTCACTCATTTAGACATGATTTATTAAGCACCTAGTAAACGCAACATCTAGTGCTGGGGTAGACGTTGCAGATATAATGGCAAACTAGACAGCATGGTTCCTGCCACCACCCAGCTTTCAAGCTTCCCACTGTAAAGTGCTCAAAAATACATTGAAATAGAAGACATTTGCTCTCTATTTAAGCAAGAATACAAATTGCCATCCAGTGCTTGTTATAAACTTCATATGGTTATCCTTTCTAGCCACTACTTTTAATATCTTTTAAGCTTTTTCCTCATAAAAATAAATCCCGAAGAACAATTACTCATCAATAAAAATGAACAAAATATGAATGCATATGACAACATAGATGCTATGTGAAAGAAGTCAAATACAAAAGACTACATATATTATTGTATTTATGTGAAATTTTATATCAGGCAAGATTATAGTGACAGAGAGAAGACCAATGGTCTCCAAGGGCTGGGAGTCAGAGAATGCAGCACTGTGAAAGGACACAAGGGATCTGTTCATATCTTCATTGTGGTGGTGGTTGAATGATTATGCAATTGTCAAAATTCCAGAGAATGTATACTTACGAAGGAGAAGGGTTACTGCTTGTAATCCGTACCTCAATAAAGCTAAGTCATACATTGTCGTTAGCATCTCCAAAAAAATATTCAGTAGAAAGAATTGATATTAAACCACAGAAAGAAAAGATCCTATTTATTCCTGCAGGTTTTCTAACTCTATTCCCAAAGGCAAATATATATCTAAGCTCTGCTGTTCATACCCTCATACACAAAATACCTTAAAGTAATAACGGTCTAATTATATCCTTGGCTTTATAAAAAATGAGAATAAGAAATCACTATAAAGAATGTTACACCCTTTTTAGTGATACTACCACTAAAGGTAATGTCCATTAAGTTCTTTAAAATTTTCTATATAAGGACCTAAATAAAATATTAGTACAATTTAATATTAGAAAGTTTCTTAACAAATGGTGTTTATTTTTCATCATCCCCTTTTTTATTTTGCTTCCAGGGAGCTCAGAGAAATATATGATACTCAATTGCACCTGATTTATATTAGCCTTGGATTTTTTTCTCATATTCCTTTTATTGGGGAGTCATCATTGAGTCTTTAAACATTTTCTAGTTTAGAAATATATCCATAAAGAATCATATAGAAATCCATAGACAGGAACTATAACAGCTATGAAACTGACTTTCCTTTCAGGAAAGAATGTCATGACTCGATTACACCTGAACATCAAACATCACGGGACAGTAAAGGAATCAGAAATTAGAAGTGAAAACTGAGAAGAGTTGGGGCCAGGTGGCCATAGATTTGGTTAATTTAAAAATAGCAAAATTTCACACATTAAGGAGCAGGTTGGGAAGAAATCCATACATAGAGCCTGTTGGGCCTCAAGCTACAGTCAACACACACCTGCCCTTGCTTTCCATGCTGGATGCCCCAGCTCTGGAGGAACACCTTGTTAGCGGGATTCACCCTGTTGATGAATTACACTAATGCGTCATTAGAACGACAGGTCACTCTGGTGATGCACTGCCAAGTAATTTAATGAGTGTGATAGCTCATTCCTATTATGCTCCCATGAAAAGGCAGGCTCTGTTTTCAGAACTCATCTACAAGCTGATTCTGCTTAATTACAGGATACAGCGCACACTAATAGTAATGTCAAGATGTTCTTTGGCACTAAGTTTTTGGCACGGATCAAAACACGATTTATTGCTTTATTTCAGACACTTGGAAATGTTCACATAGGATGCACAGTCTCTAGATGAGAAGCAAGACACCCTGAAATCCACTAGATTTCTACACTGGCAAAACAAACACATTTCCCCTGTAAGTTGGAGTGCTTGTATCAAATACGTTCTCCTGAAAGACTATTAAACAAGTTGCATCTTTACAATAACAGATGGCTTTCATATAGATTAGACTTAACAATAAACCCTGCAATGTTTTAATGTTGTGCAGAATTTTGAAAGTTCTGGTATAAGTATAGGACAAGCAAGAAAAACATGATGATGAGGAAGAAGAGGATTATTTATGAATCTTGTAGTAATAATTGCTGCCATTTATAAGTTGCCTACTTTGTGTCAGGCAAGGTCCTAGACTAGACACCCTGTTTATTTGAAAAGCTATTTGGTAGTGATTATACAAAGGCTGTGTTAAGATACGAATCTATCTTACTAGCACTCAGTTAAGAACGAACATAGAACAAGGCCAAAGCTAGTTCTCCCAGAGTGAGAAAACCATGCCAAAAGTGTGTTTTCCCTTTTGCCTTGACTAGCAGGAAGTTTAGAAAAATTCTTGCTCAGTATCAGTAGTTCCTACTCATTCTTCTTGTATTCATTATCTGGTAGCTGTTCACAATACTCATTTAGTTCCATTTATATTTTGTATCATAAGGCACCTCATTACTTTTGGAAGTGGAGTACAAAGTACAACTAAAAAAAATAGATGTGCAAAGCTGTTGAGTGTTTTTAGGGGGAAGGCTTAAAAATAAAACCAGAAGAATAATGTCTCACATTACCCACTGGTTTACACTTAGCAAATGCTATTTGTTCATCCCACTTGACCTACATCAGTGACCCCATTAGATAACCAAGTCCATGAATGACCAACTCCACTTAATAGATGACTTGCCCAATATCACATAAAGAATATGTGGTTGAATTAGCTTTTGAACCTGTCTTGTAACCCTAAGATCAGTTAGTTCTCTTTCCCTTTATAGAATGCTTTCTCAAAATTAAATCATAATACTAATCAAATGACTTTCAGTAAGTGCTAAATACTGGTTAAAGCAACAGCAAAGTTATTGCAAGATGAATTCTTATGCACAGAAAATTTATTCTGTTTTTCTAAACTAAAGAAGACTGTTAATTGGTGCCTGCTGATCTATACAGGCAGGGAAATACAGCAGTCAAACTGACTGGTTGGGTTAGAGTCAGTGGTGACAGAGGCCAAAGGCAGTTCAACTGCAATGACTGCAAATGAGGATTGTATGAAACACGATAAATAGTGGATTTCTCATTATGTAAGATGATACAAATGCATTCTTTTAAGATAATCTTCTATCCCTATTCAATAATTGTAGAAAAATGAATTCAACTCAACATTTTTCTGATTTTATTCAAAGCATAATCATATAGTTTTAACATGAGGTATGTATCTGTGCTACATTATGTAGATTTACTTCTACTTTTGTTTCCAGATTTTTTTTTCCCATGTCAAGGATCACACTTAACTCTCTTTAGACCCATACTCTCTGTATGGATCTAAAACCCACTGTGGACCACAGGAGCCTGCATTCTGCAACCTATCAGGAGTGTGGGTCTTTAACAAATCTAATGGGGCTCCCTGAAGCCTTGAAGTTGTGGTTCATGATCCAACAGAATTACCCAGAAAATGCTATTTTTGAAAAAATAATGAGCAAATGCTTTAAGATTCTGATGACATGCCTTTATGCATGAGAAATAGGGGACAGGGCAGCATGCAGACCTTCCACAGTGTAATAAAACAACCACAAAGGGGCAGAACCTTCATGCTTGTTTTTGATAGTAAGAGATGCAATTAGGCTTTATAAAACAAATCCTTGACTTTAAACCTCAAACAATACAGTGATATTACTTTGTTTTGCTTTTTGAGACAAGGTCTCATTATGCAGTTCAGGCTGGACTTGAAATCACTATGTAGCTTGGGCTGGCCTCAAACTCACTGCAATAGTCCTGCCTCAGCCTCCTGAGTGCTGGGATTACAGGTGTGCACCACCACGCCTGGTTTACACTGATATTACTTCAAATTGTGAAAATTTGAGATAGCTGTGGCCCAAGCTATGGTTATTTACCAGCTCTCTCCTACAATCTCTTTCTCTTTTTTTGGAAGAGTAGACACAAAATGAGAAAATGAAAGCTTGAGACTTCCTTAGTCTACCATAAGATGATGTATGGATGGACACACTTCAATATTTTAACCTACAGCCAATTCTTTTATTAATTTCCTTCAAGAAAGTTCATTAAAAATTGACTTAATGGGGGACTTCAGATTACACCACATATTCATTATATTTTATGTATACAAAAATTTTCTTCCATTTGTTATAAACAGTTTGGCTCCCCACTAATGGGGACACAGTGCTTGATACACAGTAGGTGCTTAATACAACCTTAGAATAAATGGACCTCCACAAGGTGGAGTGAATGAAAGAGAAAGTGACAGGCTTTCGGGGTCCACATTAGTTAGAAGTACAAGTGCAGAGGTCAAGAGCCATCTCACCAGGAAAGCAAAGGGTGAGTGAAGGCGGGAACTCACATTGCCCCGAGAAAAGTAGAGGCCTAGGTGGGGAGCACAAAGACTGTGGGATAGCGGGGGGAAAAGTGTCAAGTGTTAGTCCTGGGTCTAGCAACCCTGAGAGTTGCCTCTCCAACCCTAGTTTTCTGTTTTATGAAGTGGGAACAGAAGTACCTCCTCAGCCTTGCCCAGAACGGCTGCACTGCACATTAATGTTTTTTTATAGATACCGGCAGGCACTCTAGACCCTGGCAAATGACTTCCTGCTTCTCTCACGAAAAACTATCTAAATGTTGAGGTTTTAGGTTACTGATATGGTGTGAATATGGGCAGCATCTCCTAAAAGCCCATAGGTGGGAGGTGTTGTGGACCTTTATGAAGTAAGGCCTAGTGGGGGGCCCTTTGGTCACTGGGGGCTGCGCCCTCAAAGGGTAATGTGGGACCACTGCCATCTCTTCTCTCTCTCTGCTTCCTGGCTTTGATGTGAGCCATGTGCTCCTCCACATGCTCCCACCATTATGTACCATCCTTACCAGAGGCCCAAAGTGATGGGGCTGCCTGATCTTAGATTTGAACCCCCAAACTGTGAGGCTAAATAAACCTCTTCTTTTCGTAACTTAATTGCTTCCCATATGTTGCTGTAGTAAGACAAAGATGACGGATAGAATTATTATGGCAGAATGCCAAAGTCCTCTTCAACGGGGTAACTAAAGGTCATACAGTCTGAGTAAACCACTGGTTGGGTCGGTCTGACTGTTCTAGCGTCATCTAGAGCTTTCTCAAAGAGAGGAACGTCCTTCTCTTTAGAAATCAATGGCAATTTCTATGTGTATTCATTCTTTACATTGACACTTTCTCCCAAGCTGAGAAGGAACAAGTTGGAAAAACAGCAGCATGCTGGATATTTAAAAGGGTCATGAGTGGTGACAGAAAAAGTCACATAAGGGTGGGATGTGTTCCTACATGTTGGGATGCAAGGCTGATACTCTACAAGGCATTTCTGAAACAGTTCCAGGGAAAACCATCCTCCTCAAAGGCTGGAGATAGAAGTGGGGGTGGCTCTCGTCTGGCTGGGAAGCCCACAGTGCTGTAACTGAGGGCATCCTTTTCAAAGGCTGGAGAAGTTGGTTTATGTTATAATAAAAGGCCTGTAGGAAATACCAGTTAACTTTCTCAGAAAACAAAGGGAATGAAAATGAACTTTATTGACTGGCAGTAATGAAAATTTCCTTTAGATGAATATCAGACAGAGTAAGACAAAAAAAGTGAATACTGCACGCATTTGCAGGCTTAAATCTTCGGACACGTTGCTCAGTGGATGGGGGACCCCTTCCTGAAAGCACTTCCATTTCTCATCTGCTTGCCCCTGTGAGTGAGGCCCGGCCTTACTGTCTCTAGGACTCAGCACACATCCCTAGAGTGCTGCAAGGGGAGCTCAACGAAGGGAAGAAACCTGTACCAGGTATCTACTACACACCAGCAGCGTGCTAGACACTGCGCACATCCTCAATTCACATGTCGGTCAAGCTAAGGCAGATGTTATTACCCTCACTTTTGCCAAGGAGGAAAAGCAATCTCAGGGAAGTTGAGGAAGAGACAGGAAGTCATACAACTATTAACTGACAGCAAGGATTCAAGCCCATGGCTCCCATCAATGACTCTGAAATCTGGACTCTGTCCACTATGCTGCCTTGCCTCCCTTGGCATATTATTGGCGAGGATCAGAAGGGAAGGATGGAAATGTTTAGGCTTCCTCTGCTCTCTCTCCATCATTTCTAGGTTAATGACTGTAGAGGAATAATTTTGGCTATCATGCAGCCACAAAAATATTCTCCTAAGAGATCGTAACAACTGTGATAGTTGAGACAGATCATTTGTTTATGAGTGCCTAATAACAAGAAAAATGAATTGGCCACCTTTTGGGTAGTATACTAGGGAATGAATGCTTTGTTCTGATAATTAATAAAATAAAATATTCAAGCATTTATCCTGCTTTTGTCTACAAATGTATCACTAGGTAATCAAACAGTAGGTGAGGTGGGGTTTTTCTGTGTAAAAATATTCCAACAAATAAATGAAAAAAGAATGATAAATTGGAATTTCATCATTTACCATTAATGAATTAAGGATGTGCAGATTGAGGACCAGGGGCTGCTTCCAAGAATAAAGGAGAGTAAGGATATACTTGCTGGTGAAGAACACATCACTGCCTAAGACACCATTGTCAGAAGATCAAATCTGAATGTGATTAAGCCTTCGGATCCACCTACCAGTTTGTAGGAAACACAGAGGACAAAGGAAATGGGACTCTATGTGGTGGAAATGCATCAAGCAAAATCTCATATGAGGAAAGCTATAAAGGAAAGATGAGCTGGTTTCTTTCACAAACAAGTTGCAATGGAATAAAATAAGAGAAAGGAACAAAGATGTAGATTAAAAGAGATCTAAATCACATTAAAAATAAAACAGGCAATGCTAACTGTAGTGTTTATGAATATATATTTAGGTAATAAAACTATAAAACAAAGTTTAAAAAATTACCGTATGAGTCAGAAGAGTGCTTCCTCATGTGGAGGAGAAGGTTGTGTTCAGAAAGAGGTCACAGGAGGGCTCTTGGCTCTGGCAAATCCAGCTCCTTCAGTGGGTGGCGGTTATAAAGGTGTCCATCTTTAATAACTAAGCTACACATTTGTGTTACTTTAACTCTCACTTGGGCCAAGAACCCATTTTTTAAGATTAGGACTCTGAAAGAGCTAGGTCTTGTCCTTGAGTGTGAAATGCAGTTTTGGGGAGAATTCCTTTTTTTTTTTGATGTGGATACCGGGGGTCAAACTCAGGACCTTGCGCTTGCCAGCAGGCGCTTGTGCCACTGAGCGATATCACCGGCCCTTTTTTTCCTTTATGTGGGTTCTCGGAGTCGAACTCAGGACCTCGCGCTTGCCAGGCAGGTGCTTATGCCACTGAGCTATCTCACCGGCCTGAGAATTCCTTTTTTAAAATCTGGCTTATTTAAAATCAAAGCCCTGTGGTTCTTTCTTTATCCATTGTCAGTTTCAGTTTTGTTTAACAAATACTAAAGTCTGATACCAAAACAATGCCAGGTATTGCTTTCTTAAATCTTATAGCTCCATTTTACGGCCATTCCAGGACACAGTCCTGTATTACTCACTATGAGGCGCAGGTGGTCTCTTACTTTTTTCCATCATTGTACTGTACACCACTGGCCTCTTCTCAGTTCAAATTTTCTTTTCACAGAGTGAAAGCGGGAGGGATTGTGATGTGTTAGTCACAGGGAAAGGCTGGCTTCAAATCAGTGCAAAGAGGAAAGTCCCCTAGCAGCCCTCCACATGCCCTGTGTCTGTCAGTTCTACGAAGTCCCACAGGCTCTAACCTTCCTTCCACAGGAATCCAACCCCCAACATTTGTGCCCTGTCTGAATGATGCTATCACTGTGTGCTGGAGCTCTGTTTTCTCTCTCTCTCCCTTCTCCATATTCATAACTATGCAACAGGAAGTACTATGGATGGGTCACATGTCAAATTAATCTACGATTCTCAACTCTGGCTACAGAGACTCACGTGAAAATTATTTCAGACATACTGCTGCCCAGGCTTTATCCAAGTGAAACAGAAACTGAGGTACTGATCCCCAGGTGATTCTGTGTGCAGCCAGGACTGAGACCCACGGGCTAGGATCTTTACTGACTTGGGCAAAATTAGACAAGTAATGAAGACTTGTAATAAGTGATTTCTTCCTCTTTCCTTTGTGGATTTCAATCGACATGTGTTCTGACTACCATTCTCTCCTTCCCTATTTTTGTGTGTAGTTCACGTGGTCCTCAGAAAAAGCCTGTGTGACTCACCCTTGAGTTAAGAGTTAGGTAGCACAAAGAATGAACGATGGCATGGCTGGCTCTATTGCTATTAGGTATGGTCATCTCTCTACTGCTTGATGCCTATATGACACTGGGAAAGTAATGTAGTCTCTCTTCACCTCTGCTTTTGCATATGCGAAGTGGGAACTACAATGTTTTCCTTTCAAGGTTATGGTAAAAATGAAAAACAAGGTTCAGAAAGCATCTAGCCCGTAGTCAGTGGTGGAAGCATGGGAGCTTTGAACTTTCTAATTCCCTCGGTAACCACATAGCCTGTGCCAATTCCATCCCAGCTCTGAAATCCTTCCAGGAGCATTTCTTAGGGCACTGTCACCATCAGGATTCTTATAGTAGGGAAATATCTTCTGGAGTCACATGAATTGAATGTGAAAAAGATGTAAGTCTTATACCTATGTTTATATTTTAAGTATTTCAATTCATACTTACAAATGAATTGAAATAATTTTTTTTGGAAACTGACTGAATCCAGCTATCCCAGATAATGTCTCACTGTGTGTGACTGAAACACTTATTATGAGCACTTGTACTCCTCAAAATTAGCAAAGTGCTCCCCACTAGCCTGGCACCTATCATAGGAAACGCGCCAACACAGCTCATCTGCTTTGCTCATCACAAGCTAACTGAGGCTCTGCATTTGAAGTCAACAAGAGTCCTGCCAGGATGACGAGCAAGAAAGCCAAGAAACCAAGAACAGGGCCCATCAGAGAGCTGGCGCCTATGAGTCATGGCACATACCTTCAGGCTGGAGCTCCAAACTTGTGAACTTCTGCTTTGCAGGAAGAACTCACACTTTACATTTGGCTTCAAAACTGCCATCATCCAGGCCATTCTGATTATGAAATTAGAATCAATATATTGCAGTTTCACAGAAATATATGAAAATGCTCTGTATGTACAGATTTGGTAAGTTGGTTCCTCTGGATTGTTAGTCACATTTTTACTAGCATTTCTGGGTTTTGACAAAAGCCAACAGTGTGTCTAGACATACAAAATCCTTTCATTTATTCACAGATGAAAGAGTGGATCATACTGGGTAATGAATGTTTCTGCAAAAATGACTTTTCCAGATAAGAGAAGCTTATCTTATATAAGGGTTCAGACTTTAAAAATGATTGCTAGTTACTGAAGAGCCTTTCCTGCCACGTTAAGTGGAAGCTGTGGGAGACAATTTGACATCTTGATGAAACAAGATGATCATGGTCAAATTCAGTTGTTGCTGCTATGCCATGGTACAGCAATGCCCTGTGCTAAATGGTCTCTTGTTCTTTATGTGTTGTTCTAGTTCTCATGGCTTTGGCCATTGCCATATTTCCATCCATAAGAATGCCTTCCAGTTTGTGGTTTAAAATCTGCTGTGGGCTTCAGGAAGCAGGCTGAAACCATTAAGCTGGACATATGCACACCTTATGACACAGCACTTTCACTTCCAGGTATGCACTCCATAGGAATGTGCATATATCATCACCTTAAACATGTACCAGGATGGTCATGGTAGTCTTATTGGTAATAGTCCCAAACTGGAAACTAGTTCCTATTAACAAGAGAATGGACAAATTAAGTATGTTATATTTGTACAGTGGGATACTACAGAGAAACAAAAGAGTACAAACTATAGCTATGTGTGATAATACGGATGAATCTCACAAATATAACACTGAACCAAAGAAGTTAGATTCAAAAGAGCCCAAACTGGGAGCAGAACAAGAAGCCACCAAATCTGTGTTGTCAGGAGGCATCAGCAGAAACTCCCGGGACTTGTGATGAAAGGGGAAGAAAAGGTGCTCCTTGGGTGCTAACAATTTTCTTTCTTGAATTGGACACTGGCTACATGGGTAAATTCATTCAACTGGAGATATGTTCTCTATGTATAACATGCTTCAGTTATGATTTTTAAAAGGCTACAGTGAACAAAGAAGTAATGCAAAGGATGGTATTGAAATTAACAGCACGTGAACACCGAGGAAAGCCCAACACATTCAGGTCTGAGTATAGCACAAGGGCAGCGGGTGTCACCATGCTCCCTTACCTCCTTCCTATGGTCTAGTTTAGGGTCCCTAGTAAATGACCTCTGGTAATTAACTTTTGTTGCTTTACATAGCTTTACTCTATATTTCCCTAGTCAAATTGCTTTACTCTTTCAGTTCTTTTAGGGGAAATGCACTCCCAGATAACAATCAGAGGTTTTTAATATATTTCTGCTTCCATATTCATAAAAAATAGGAAATGAAATAATTGGCAGATTCATGGAAACAGCACCAGACTCAGATATAATTTGATAGATGATATAAAGATTTGGGAACATAATGGTCTGGATAGTGCACTGTCTCAGACTTAATTAGATCCATTTTCCTTTATGTGACGTAGGTGATATAAAATAGCAAGTTGCTGCAATTACCGATGCTCAATTTAGCATAAACATGTATATTATTCACTTTATTTCTGCATTGAGTTTATTTACTTATGCAATTTTTTTCATTTTTCTTTCAGTTTCATTCAAGTAATTTAAAAATAAAAGATGCAATTTAGGTAACCTTTTTAATCATTTTCCATTATGGGTTTTCTTGTCCATTATTTTTCGATGAAGTCATTTCAGCTTATTAGAAGAAAAAGATAAAACTTACCACCCCCTCCAGCCCAACCCAATGCATAGAGATATTTGACAAAACAAATGTAATTTAGATAGGAAAATCTTTCTCTTTTCTTTCACGAAGATCTTGTGGTCTTGGAAAATGGGTATATTTTAAATAGAGAAATAAACTGTATATATGAGAATAAGAGAGGGAGAGAAAGAAAGAGGAAAAGAAAATATAATTTGTTAATTTTTTAAATCATGAGACTGAAAATTACAGGCCATGGGCCAAATGTGGCTCAGCAACTACATTTATAAATAAAGTATAATTGGAACACAGCCCAACTCATTCATTTACATATTATTTATGGTGGCTTTTGTGTTACAACAGCAGAGCTGAACAGCTGTAAGAGATATCATGTCATCCTACCAAAGACAAAAATACTATCTAATTCTTTATAGAAAAAGTTGATCAAACTCTGATTTCAATGACAAAACTTACATTTAGATTTCAAATTTCAGATTTTAATCACAGGGAGATGAACTGGACAGTTAGCCTAGTCCAGTGATGGCGAATCTTTTAGAGCTTTCAATGATACAAACATCCTGCATGCAGTAAGTTTGCTACCACTGGTGATGCTGAAATTTTCATGCTTTGAGGAAATTCATATATTGTTACTATGTGCTACTGATCATTATTAACAAATTTCCACTCGTCCACAACACTTCTGTGATATATTACAAAACATACTAAAAGTAGGGCATTATGCCTTCTAATGCTTTTGAAATTAATCTTTAAGGCTGTATGATAATACATACTGTAAAAAATATTTGTCGTATCTTTGTAGAAATGACTCAAATCTATGCTACCTAAGAAAGCTTATAAAAATTTTCCTCTTTGATTAGCACTCACCCTCTTGTCAGGCAGATTTAGGATCCTGTTCTACTTCATGTTCCTGCCACTTTGAAATACAATAATATAATCAAGTTGGATTTGTCTTGGTCTATGATAACAGGCCCACATTCTCAGGATTAATAAAAATCAACCGATCTGGTAAATGAGAGCTAATAGTTGGTGAGTACTTACTATACTCCAGGAATGACATTGAATGCTCTCTTTTCTTAACTAAATTAATGCTTAACAACTACATGAGATAAGTACTGTTATCTCCATTTTAATAAAATGAGGAAATGGAGGCACAGAAAAGCATTTCACCCAAAGTCAACACAGAAATTTAGCACCTATACCAAAAGAATTTCTGTCAGTCTTAAAATATAATACCGTGTGATCTCTTATGTGGTGGATCTTAAGCAAGAGTCAGCGCACGTTTTTCTTGTAAAAGACCAGAGAATATTGGGGGTCAGATACATCCTTTGTGCAACCTCTGCCCTTGAGTGAAAAAAGTCATAGACAATGCATGAGCAAATGTTCAGGGCTGCGTTTCAGTAAAATTTTATTTACCAAAGCAGGCTGCATACCAGATTTAGCCCGTGGCTACAATTTGACAACCCTTGGTCCAGATGATCCCACTAACTGACAAATTTTGTTTGCGTTACACAGTGATACTTCTATGATGACCAAAGACTATGTAGCCACTAAATAGTAACCACTGCAGCACAGTGGGAGACCACGCCAAGCTTTCTTGAGACTAATATTTTTAGTTTTTCTCAACTGCCAGCATCTGCTTTTCTTTGCCAGAGGGCTTCTAGCTACCCCAGCCCAGGGCCTCTGCAGATGAGCTAGCAGGAAGTGCTAGCTTTCCTTTCCCTTCTCCATGCTTCAAATACTAGGTTGGATTAGCATTTGTGATAGTTAACTGTGGTGTCAACTTGAATAAGAAATGTCTAGCAGATTGGTTTAGCACAGTTCTGGGTAAGTCTGGATGACTAACTTACTAAAGAAGAAAGACCCTGCCTCCCTCCACTGGATGTGAGTGGCACCAACTGATAGATTTGTAGCCTGAGGTGAATAAAAAGGGAAAGAAGAAAGAAGTCTCACTACTGCTTCTTTAGAGGAGTTCCAGTCTTCACCATCACCTTTGGATGTCTGTTTCCAAGCTTCCAGTGCACTCTTCAGCTTCCCAGCACAGACTCTACAACCTTCGAATGCAGACCTTTCAGCTTCCAGATACAGACATGCATGGGACTCTACAGTGAGCTCCATGTCAAAGACAAGTGCACAGAAGGCCATTTTGCACTCTTCCATACCTGACTTGAAGGTGGCCATTGTAAGCCTACCTTGTAAATTCTTTATATGTATTACAGCATATCTATCTATCTATCTATCTATCTATCTATCTATCTATCTATCTATCTATCATATATCTATCTATCTATGATGCTTATTTTTTCCTGCTCTGTGTCTGGCCTGTAATAACTCTCCTTGATAACATGATAAAAGCAAGGTTTACAAATGTCTCGCTTAAAGGTAGGCACTGTGCATAAATATTCATCCACAGATACAGAAACTTCAGAACTGATCCTATTAATGGTATATTTGATGGTGTAAACTATAAATACATAATGATCATGATTAAAAGTTTTTGAATGACTTGAAGCATACAGAACATACAAAAGAACAAACCAAACTCCCCAACTATCTTGTTTGCATTAGCTCATGAAACAAATAATTGGCATAAAAGGGTCACAAACATTTATTCTAGGATGTTGAACAGATTGCACATAATTCAGATATATATTATATATGTATATATATTTATATATAAAACCAGGTATTTTGTAGATGTTTACATCCTGATACACTACCAATATTTTATTAAAATATTATGGATTTTCTTTTAAATCTATGATTACAGCCACAAAATTTCTCTATATAGTTTTTATTTAGACTTAACACTCCCTTTCATTCTGAAAATGGAGCTATAATTTCATATTAACTCCATACCAAAATAAAATCTACTGAACTAAATTTCACTATCAGGTTAAATTTTCAATGTACCTTTGTTCCATAAAAAGCATTTTAAATCCATTGCCCTTTATAAGATGCTAAGAGAATTCCTGGGAATTCAGTAAAGATGGAGAGTGTAGTAATGGGAACAAAATTTGATGAATTTACTTGGAATAAATTCAAGATGAATATCATAATGAAGATAACAAATGTAAATGCTACAAGTATTTTTTGAATGCTGAATCACATTAAGAAAGATTACATTACTTTGAAGTCAGGTAATGTGATTCTTCCAGCTTCGTTCTTTTGGCTCAAGGCTGCTTTGGCTATTTAATAGGGTTTTTGGTGTATACAGTATGAATTTTAGTTTCTTTAATATTTCTGTGAAGAATGTCATTGATATTTTGATAGTGATTTCACTCAATCTGTGAACACTGGATATCTTTCGAATTTCTTCCATTAATATTCTAAGGTTTGCATTGCACAGGTCTTTCACCTCCTTGGTTACATTTATTTCTTGCTGTTTTTTGCAGCTGTTGTAAATGGGATTATACAAAGCTATAGTAACCAAAACAGTATGAAGGTACTGTTATAAAAATAGACACATAGTCCTATGAAACAGAATAGAGGGCCCAGAAATAAATCTATGTATTTATAGTCAACTGATTTTTTATAAAAGGGCCATGATCACACATTGGGGAAAGAACAGTCTTTTCAGTAAACAGGATAGGGAAAACTAGATATGGACATACATAAAAATAAAACAAGACCTGTATCTCTCACTCTATATAAAATTAACTCAAATGCATTAAAGAGTTAATAGTAAATATGTAAAATTATGAAACTACCAGAAGAAAATATAGGGGAAACACTTCAAGACATAGCTTGGGCAAAGTTTTGTTCTATTTTGTTTTGTTTGTTTGTTTGTTTAAATAAGACTCCAAAAGCAGAGGCAACAACAAAAGCAAAAGTAAATAAATGGGATTAGATTAAATGAAAAAGATTCTCCAGGGCAAATAAAACAATTAACAGAGTAAAGACACAACTTACAAAATGGGGGAAAATATTTGTAAAATATACCTTTGAAAGGGGGTTAACATCCAAAACATGTAAGGAACTCAAAAAATTTAATAAAATCCCCCAAAATAATCCAGTTAAAAACTGACCAAAAGAACTGAATGTGCACTTTTTAAAAAGACATACAAATGACTAACAAGTACAAAAAAATGCTCAACACCACTAATCATCATGTAAATGCAACTCAAAAACATAGTAAAATATCATTTCACCTCAGTTAGAATGACTTATAAACATCATAGAAGATAGTAATTGCAGATGAGAAAAAGAACCATTTACACTTTTGCTGGGAATGTAAAATAGTACAGCCATTAGGGAAAATAGTATGGAAATTCCTCAAAATATTAAAAACAGATCTAGAAATCCCACCACTGAATGTATATTGAAAAGAAATGAAATTGGTATGTTAAGAAAGTATCTTCACTCCTTTTCTTTTTTTTTAAATTACAGCAGTGTTCACAATAGCCAAGGTATGGAATCAACCTAAGTGACCATTAACAGACAAATGGATAAATAAAAATGTGAGATATATATCTATATATCTGTATATAGCTATATTGTGAGATATATATCTATATAGATATCTAGCTATCTATAGATCTATAGATATATACACATCACTATTTAACTATTAAAAGAATTAAATTCTGGGCTGGTGAGATGGCTCAGCGGCGTGAGCGCCTGCCTGGCAAGCGCGAGGGCCCAAGTTCGACTCCCGGATCCCACATACGAAAAAAGGGGCCGGTGATATCGCTCAGCGGCACGGGCTCCTGCTGGCACGCGAGGTCCTGAGGTCGACCCCCCGGTACCCACAAAAAAAAAAAAGAATTAAATTCTGCCATTTGTAACAACATGGATGAACCTGAAAGATATTGTGTTATATAAAATAAACTAAGCAGAGAAAGACAAATACCACATGATCTCATTTATATATGGTTTCTTAAAAAGTTGATCTCCTAGACATAGAGAGTAGAATGGTGGTTGCCAGAGGTATGGGTGGTCAGAAGAAAGGAAAGATGGGAAGATGTTGGTCAGAGACACCTCAGAATAACAGAATACATGAGAAGAATAAACCTCAGGAGATCTAATGCATAGCAACATGGCTGTAGATGATGATATACTGTATTCTTGAAAAATGTGAGGAAAATGAATGTATGTGCTTTCTATATTACACCAACATCCCTGCCCAACATACATAATGACTACTTTAGCATGTTACTAGTGAAGTCTACCACCCTAATTCTAATGCCATCAAAATTTATTTTCTGCTCTGTGAACTAGACAGAACTGTGCCCCTGCAGACCAGAAGGACCTCTGCACTGGCCCCCAACCAACCCCACGCCAGTAGATTCTGCACCCTGGCCACAGCCATCTGCCAACTCTGAGCCAGCTCTTTGTTTTGTTTCCCCCTCAGTGCAGGGCAGCAGAGACACCGAATAATAGACTGACATGATTATGGACAAGGGTAATGCCCATGGAGAGAAGGTAAGCCCAGAGGATCAGCAAATTCAGTGAGAAATTACAGACCTGGCCAGCAGCTCTAGCCCCAAGAAAAGCCCACAGCAATTATAAACTACAAAAACAGTGTGGGGTTTTACTCTGAGAGTGACTCCTTCACTACAGGCTACAGTTGGAGAAGAAACTCAGTGCAGACCCAACATATTGCTGGTGAGTGTTTAATTGAGCATTATTTTGGGAAGGGTTTAATTCTTTAACTATAAGCACAGGACAACTATACAACACTCACTTCAGCACTTGCAGTGTTATCTTCTCACAGTGACTGCATGAGAGACGGTCATAGAAGACAGCTGCAGAAAGCGTGCAGTCTAGACACAGACCCCGAGAGGGTTCAGTTCAGGATGGGAAGGCCGCAGGCCACAGCCACCACTGTGAGAAACCAGGCACACCAAGCGTGGCTGTTGGAGGAGCTGGATCTGAAAGTACTGGCATTAAGTCTAGCAGTCTGGTTGAACCCCTGCCCTGATGCCTATATCTGGCAGAGATCAGTGGTCTAATTGCTGTTCACATCTACCAATAAAACAAGGACAAACCTCGACTTCGATGGTTGCCACAGTCAGGGGTGCATGCGTACAGAGGCAAGCAGAACACCTCAGAAAACCATAGGCCTTAAAGCTAAGTGGAAAAAATTGTGACTTGCTGGATTTCAAGAGTGTATATCCTGAAAAACAAACAAATAAACAAAAACCTCCTGCTCATTCAAAAATACAGAGGATTTTCTTGGGGGGATAATCAAAATTTTTTTCTTTCTTTTTCCTTCATTGGCTTTTTGGGCTTTAGGGTTTGTTTTCTCTCCCTCTTCTTTTCTCCTTTTAATTTTTTCATTCTTATTTTTCTTTTTTCCCTTTATTTTGCCCTCTACTTTGAATAGTATGTTTGTATATACATACGCACAATGAAATGTTCAGTAATGTTCAGCAAGTTTTCCTATGTATCTCCTTCTACAATTAGATTTGTTGTGTATAGTATGATCACCTAAAATGAACTCCCTTATCAAATTTTCGGTATAAAGAATAAAATATTAGTTATAGTTTCATGCTGCATATTAGATCTCTAGACTAACTCATCCTATATAACTGCACCTCTGCACCCTTTGACCTCCTTCTCACTTCCTCTCCTTCCCTGTGCTCATAATGCTCTTTCTATTTTGTTTCTCTGTATTCTGCATAAAAGTGAAATCACAGTGTTTGTTTTCCTCTGCCTGTATCACTTCACTTAGCACAGTGTTCTACAGATTCAACCATGTCATCGCAAATGAAAAAATCTTTTTTAAGACTGAACATTACTCCATTACTCTTCATATTTCTCTATTCATTCATCAGTTAACAGACACTTAAATTGTTTTCATAGCTTGACTATTATAATCAATGTGCAGTCTAATATTAATACACCAATATTTTTATCTAAACAAACTAGTTAAATAATCATTTTACCAACTGGTTGATAATATAGATAATTTTAAGTACTTGGTGATCTACATCTTGAAATTGAGTGAAGCTGTATAATATATATACAATCATATTAATAAAAACGTATACAGCACATATATTTATATAGTCTTCTCTGTGTTCCTTTTTCCCTTTCCCATATGATCATTTTCTTTCTTACTCTGAAAAGCAATAATCTACACACATAACTGAAAGAAAATTACAATGCAAATTGCTAAAATATCTGCCTATAAAATATATCACAACAGCTGTTAACAAAGAATATATTCCAAAGTAGCAGGAACAGATAAGAGGAACAATAAAATAATAAAGCGATGAGCAATAAAATTTGATAATTTCTACTCTTTTTTATGACAAATTTATTGCTTAGAATGAGGTACTGACAAGCAATTACAATTGAGTTAATTGAAACATATAAAACAATAAAAAGCACAATCAGATCCTGCATATGACGAAAGAGATCTTAGAGAAGTGACTTCTGAACTTTTTAGGGACTTAACATTTTAATGTTCCTATCTTCACTCCATGCAAACAGATATTTTTGCTTTAAAATTAAGTTTTAAAGACTTCTTTTTACATTGGAACAATCTTTAAGGTATCTAGGTAGTCAAGAGAAGTTGGCTTCTATTCTATGACAGTACAATTTTGTTTGGATTAGGAAAAATATAAAACCAATTGAAATTGCGATCAATGGAAAGGGGAGATAAATAACTAAACAGAAAGGGTCAATATCAAAAGGGGGTTGTAGAACAAGTGATGAATTGCTTTCCCATTTCTTTTCCTTTTTTTTTTTTTTTGTGGGTACCGGGGGTCGACCTCAGGACCTCACGCGCCAGCAGGCGCCCGTGCCGCTGAGCGATATCACCGGCCCCTTTTTGTTGTATGTGGGTTCCGGGAGTCGAACTCGGGCCCTCGCGCTTGCCAGGCAAGCGCTTATGCCGCTGAGCTATCTCACCGGCCCTCCCATTTCTTAGAATGGTTGCAATCACCTGAAGACTTTGCATTTGTAACTCAAAGTTGTCTTTTGCATATTTGGTTATATAGTGAATGAAAGTTTACAGCTTTCCTTTTCTCCCTCTTCTATGAGGAGCTTCTAGACTGTGATCTTTATGAGGGCATGGCTCTGTTTTTCACTTGCAGATGCACACCCTAACTCTTAGGGGAGTGTATGGCACTAAAGGTACTTGTGTTATCCAATGTGAGTTACTGGCATTTTAAGCAGAACAAGTGTTGTTGGGTTTGGCTGTTTTGTATTGTGGAGTAGGATGGTCTAATATGGTACAGATACTGAACAGCCTCAGCTGCTGCTCGTTAACTACCTGCGTCAGTTATCACAGCAAAGCAATGTCTGCATATTTCCAGACACATACCGGGAAACAATTCCATCCCCAGTAGAATTGGTTGAAGGAAAAAATGTGATAAATGGAGGTTAATAAGGAAAATGTTCTTCATAAATATTGTATTTAAAGTAGGCTACAAAGGTAGCTCTAAGCCTTCTAGGATCCAACCAAAAGGAAGTATGATCAAATGCATATCAGTGGCCACCAGATGTAAAAATATCACTTTTACTCACTAGAAACATGACTATTTCTGCTGTAGAAATTAGAAAAGATATTTCCCTTGTAATTACTCATAAAGAGAATAAATACTCTGGGAAACAGTAGACCAGATTCTTAACAACATCCAACAGAGAAATGGGCAAAAAGCATGAATTAATAATAGTAAGTAAAAAAAAAGACCATAATTTAAAACTATCTTTTCATTATGATTATAATTATATAAAATAACATATGTATATGGACCAAAGCAAAAGTGAGGAAAATAAATAAAGCACAAATTTCTGGAGTTTTAGATGAATTTCTCATTCCCACATTCTGCTATCTTACTATTGGAATATCTGTGAGCTATTTCTATTCAATAAAAACATGTATTAAAATAAATTACAGGCCATGGTATCCAATAATAAATAAGAAAATAATCTGTTTTAAAGGTCCAACTATTTTTACTAAAACTCAGGACTGGAAAACATAGTTAAGTCCATAAAATTATCAACCAATAATTTAAAGACAACTATATTCATTTCCTTTATTTTATTTTATGGAGAAAAGTAAAATAAAATTTCATAACAAAATAATAGGAGAACAACAATAGTTAATACAGTACATGTTGTTATCTTTAAAGTAGTTGCTCAGGGTACAAGATATGGGCATAAAAATTTCTCCAATCGTTATTAGCATAAACCTTCCTTTTTAATGAACTAAGAGACACTAATAGTATAACTGACTTGCATTTTTCCCCTTTTCCCTACTGTCCTTTCCCCTTTCACCTAATTCCTTTTTCCTTTTGAACAATTTCTTCCCATTTCACAATATCTACTGTACATTTTAAACCTTATTTACTCTTTCAATTCCTCACACAAGGGAGACAATATGATGTCTACACATGTGAGTCTGATTTATTTTACTTATGAGTATGGTCTCAAGTGGCATCCATTTACCTATGAAAGTCTCAATTTTATCCTTCTTTATGGCTGTGCAGTACTCTGTTGTGTAAAAATATCACATCTTTTTAATTCATTCCTCAGTTGATGGGCATTTGGGTTGTTTCCATGATCTAGCTATTACAAATTGTGCTGCTATAAACATGGGTGCACATATATCACTGTGGTACGATGTTTTAATTCTTCTGGGAAGATACCCAGAAGGGGAATAGCTGGGTCGAATGGGACCTCTAATCCTAGTTTTTTGAGGAATCTCCACACTGATTTCCACAGTGATTGTACCAGTCTACACTCCCACCAACAGTGGAGAAAGGTTCCTTTTCCCCCATAACCCCTTGATTTCTTAATGGTAGCCATTCTTTTTGGGGTGAGATGGAATCTCAGTGTTGTTTTAATTTGCATTTCTCGTATGACCAGTGATGCTGAACATTTTTTCATATATTTATTTGCCATTTGTATTTCTTCATCTGAGAAGTGTGTATTCATCTCAGATGCCCATTTTTGGATTTGGTCTTTGAATTTGGGGTGTCTGATTTTTTTCAATTAAAAGACAACTATATTCATTTCTACCAATGAGAATTTTTTTAAAGGGCAGTAAGAAATCTGAAGAATAAATAACTTATGAGAGGCCCCAAGAGGCTACAAAGCCTCACTTTGTTTGATGTATAAATTATTTAACAATGAAAAGATTTTTATTTGTACTTAAAGAATCGTAACAGAAAATTTCTTATTTCTACTCTGATATTTACTAAGTTATATGAAGTCATTAGGCATAGATACTGCCTTTATGTCCTATAAGATCCAGAGATTGAGAATCATGTAAATATTAGATTTTGAACATTCAAGGTTCTCAGTCATTGTACACTTCTGTAAAGCTGTTTAAATAAGTACTTCCAGAATAACTGCTGTGACTCTGTATTATATCAACACTCCATCTCTTCCCCTCAGAGACCCTCCCGTCCATACCCCCACCTCCACTGCCTGCTTTACATTATAGCAAAATCTACGCATCAGCAAATTCACAGGATTCCTTGCCTATGCAATCAGAGACAATACAGGGAATTTTTTCCTGAAGATTTAATTTATCCTCAAAGCACACTACTGTGCCTTGTTACACTGGATTACAGATATTTTAATCTCCACTGAGGGAATATAATTTAAGAATACAAAATTCCTAGTTTAGGATATGCCACTTCAAGTCCTTGAATAAATGATATAAAATAAGCTAACATCTTCCCTCAATGCAAATTACTTAGTTACTGTCCAGCTTAGTTACTGTAACCCACTCCAGCAAAGTGGTTTAAAAGTTCAATGTAGATATTTTCATTTATTCCCCTATGTGCTCTGGAATGAAAACTCAGTTATTCAGTAAAAATAAAATCAGCGAGAAGGTCCCTGGTGAAAGACACCATCACTTACGGGACAGGAGATAATGTGGCACACGCCCTCCAGAGCGCACAGTTTCGTGGGAGGGATAATTGTTTAAACCAATGGCCGCATTGTAAAGTGGGATAAACAGAACTCTATTCACGATATAAACTCCTGTGGTGAGGGCCTGGAAGAAGCACAGGTAGATTCTGAGGGAAACTTTCATTCAAAAAGGAACAGGAATATCCTAGAGACAATATCTGAGCATTTATACATTGTTGGTGACCTTGTTGTGAGTCAGAGTCTATAGGAAAGATGTATTTGCTGGGGCTTTTTAAACATTCTCCCAGTGCCCATTCATTACACTAAAATGCCCTTCAATACATGAGAGAAACAGGGAAGTTACACCAGGTCTGTAATACATGTCAGTACCTTCCCAATAGTTGTATTTACACATTCTTTTGTCTTCTACATGTTTTAACATGAGGATAAAGAAAGAAACCAGATGAGGCCCCCAACACAAATCCATGCAAACCAATCAGTTGCCTTCAGGGAATTAATTGACTGACTCGATTTATCACAAGTTTCTGAACTAGATGATTTTTTTTTGATGGCACATCTGGCAATATCATAAAAACTTCAGGTCCCGAGTGATTAGACAGGAATTACTTTTGTAAATCATTTATGACTATTACTGATGTAAGCTTGTTTTGAGCAGCAAGAGACAAAAGTAGCCAAGGACAAAGAAAAAAATCTAGGGGTGGGAAAGCCCCTTTCTCTTCAAGATGTCTTTTAGAAGGGCTTGCCATTTATCATTTAAACTAGAAAATTGCAGTCATTAATAGATTGGAATTAATTAAGCACAGCTCAAGGAATCACCCCACAGTCTCTTTTTCATTTGCTTGTTAAAGAAAAGCATTCTTTCGTTGAGCAGTTGAAGCTTTTTATGAAAAAATGTGGCACACTGTGACCTCAGGCAGAACTTCCCAGTTAAACATCTCCTGCTGTGCTCTGTAATGCAAGACACATAGTAAGATTAGAAATACTTCATATTTCTCCCCAAATTAAAATAATATATATTGTTGCACATATCAGTACCTTAATGACCACATGAAAGAAGCATTATCATTTGGAAATATAAACTATCTTTTCCCATGAGTGTTTTGTTGAATGTGTCTGTCTGGGGTATGGGTTTGGGAGTGGAGGGTAAAGGAGAGCATTCATTGACTATTCCTCCCTGTGTCCAAAGGGAATTAATCTGACTGAAGAAAATGCATTCCTGAATCCATCCGCTTCTATCTGCTGAGACTGACTTCCTTTCATGAGAGGCTAAGGTCTAGATACTGTTAGTTTCCATTTCCACTTTATCTTCAATTTCATATTTCCCGTTTCCCAGCCCCTTGCTTCTCAATCAATAAACCAATCCACGCTAAGGAATCAATTGGGCTTCATGGAGGCTCTGTGCTGTGTGTTTCCCATGCATTCCTTCTGTCATTCCTAACATGGGAAGCAGATAAAACTGACACATACAACACTAAGAGACAGTGGAAGGTGAGGTGTGTCAAGGGCCATACAGCTGGGCCACACCAGAGGTTTTTCTGACTCTAAGGTCTGTATGCTTTCAAACTTGCTGCTTCACATTTTCCATGACCTGTTGTTGTCTCTTGGAATCCATTTGCAATTATTCTGTGTGGCCGGCTGTGGTAGGGTGTGGCTGCAATCCCAGCTACTTAGAAAGCTGAGTCAGGAGGATTGTGAGTACAAGGCCAGCCTGCACTACATAGCAACACCCACATCTTGAAAAACAAACAAATGAACAAATACTCATAAACCAAATTTTTCTGTGGGAGACACTGTGGCTTTTTCCCGGGTAGCCTTGGGCCTCTATTCCCAGATGTGGACTGGTCCTGTGGGGCCTTGGGTCCTTGACAAGGGAGGATAACCTCAAGTCCATAGTTCCCCTATGCACACACACACACACAAAATCGCTGGCTGAGGAAAATGGTTTTTATGGAGAACTGCCTAAAGGCTAGGAAGACCATTTATTTATCTTAACACTCTAATATTTATTTTGGGATTAGGCTCAGGTTGTCAGAGAGCTATGTACCTGGAGACACTGTTTTGGATGCCTACGGGGACCCAGCACTGACTGAGCTTTGGAATGATTAATTTGGCCTATGCTGAGGGGTTTTATTAAAAACACTAACACATATCAAGAGCCAAACTCACTACGGAGTTGGGATGTGGTTTGCCATACAGTCATCATGCTTCTCTGGGTGTGTGGGGGACTTCATTTGTGAGTCTCTCAACCATGTGATCACGGCTTTTAGGTCATTTGAGTAACATTTATTATTCACATCATTAGATGCATTTTAATGCACTGGCCTCAAATTGGTTTCCATCCATTTCCCTATGTACTCTTTTCCCAAATGTACTCTTTCACAATTAAAAAAATGTATGTATAATTTTTTTAGTAAATGATCACAAAATCTTTTTCTTTCCTTTCCAAAATAAAGTATGGCATCATAAATGAGTTAATTCAAGAAATATTTCATAAATCGGTTTTGAAAGAAATGAGTTAATTCATATAGTTTCTCATAGACATGGTAATGATGATTATTACAGTAACAGCAGTAAGACTTACACTGTCTGGATCTTTAAAGCAGAGAAGGCCTTAGTCATGGATGAAGTACATGGATAGCAGATGGTATAATTTTCAAATACGCTGACAGAATAACTTTCTATTCCAAAATATCTGCTTGGAAATTCTACCACTGCAGAGGCAAGACCTTCACTGGAAAGTTAGTATTTCAAAATGCAAACATCATTCTGAAGGGATAATCCTTGGAAATGAGGTCAAGTGTGAGACCCTTAGCTCTCAGAGAATGAGGATTGTGATTTAAGTAGGATTTTTGTTTCAGATGACTATGAGTGTATTAGCTCAGTAAAAGGTCTCCATTCCTTAATTTTTATTAAGTACACAAGTTATTATTAAATGGGATTCTTCACTCATCCAGCAAACATTTAAGGGGCAGCTACTACGTGCCAAGCACTGAGTGCTAAGGACACAATGGTGAGCACGCTGGTGTGGCCCCTCAGTGAAGGTGAAGAAAGCCTCATGAAGAATGCCATGGCCTAGAAAGAAACACTACTGACGTGCCGCTCAAATTTGTTGAAAATCCACTGCCACTTTAAAATATGTATATGTTATATCCGTGAAAAGATAGAATAGTAAGTAATCTAAATAAGTCATAGTGTTAAATTCTATTAGTTATGTAATTTGATTTTTCCACTGAATATTACCATGTCAATATATTCCTTTCTGCACCAACATTTTAAAGGTTGCTTATTTTCTTTCTCTCAATATTTTAATCACTTATTTTTTCTTAGCCAGGTTTTTAACAAAATTATAAATATGTCTGTGTTAATATCCACATTTTTCCTTGTTCTCTTGGGTCTTCATTTACTAAAGGTTCTAATGTCACACAAAATTTGTATTAAATAAATTTGTATGGTTTCTCTTTTAATTCGTCTTCTACGATAGGTACCTCAGCCAGGAATCTAGCACTGGATGAAAATTCCTTCTCAATAATTTATGAAAATGCTAGCAACCTGTATGCTCTCTGAAATAATTTGCTTTTATTCAATATTACATTTCTATGATTTACCCATGTTGTTGCCTATAATTCATTTTTCCTAATGAATAGTATTCAATTTACTGAATAGGTTATTATGTTAGTTTTCTTCTGCGTATATATATATATATTTATATTATATATATAAATATTTTTGGTTTGGCTTGGTTTTTGTTTTTTGAGGCAAGATCTTGCTTTGCACTGCATATTCTGGCCTTCAACTCACTATGCAGACTAGACTGGCCTTGCACTTGCAGTGATCCTCCTGCCTCAGCCTCCCAAGTGCTAGGATTACAGGCAAGAGCCACTACTCCTGGCTGCCACAGATAGATATTTGGATGGTACCCAACTTTTACAATCCATGAATAGGGCTACTACAAACATCCTAAATATGAATCTTACGTGTTCATATTAAAGAGTTTCTCTAGGACAATGCTCAAAAGTTAAATTTCTTGGCTATAAGGAATCTGAATATTCAATTTTACAAGATAAAGTTTTCAAAGTGGTTGTAGATTCTGATTTGCAGCTTATCTCAATGTATTCATTGAGCTATACCCTTTCCAACACTAGATACTGTCACACTCAATTTTTACAACTTCATTGGCTATAAAATAGCCTTGCATTGTTGTCTTGAGTTGCATCTTCCTTGATTACTAATGATTGGTTGATATGGGACACTTAAATTTCTTTTTTAGTGATGAAGTGTTTTCTCTGTTTTTATTTGGGTTACCTTTTTCTTCTGGTTTCAATAAGTTCTTTACATGTTCTTTATATTTTCTATAATTATGTGTTTATCGGTTGCATTTTCAATAGGAGTGTAGTGATTCCTGGTGTTTAATCTTGGTCTTTCCCCATTATTTCATAGCACTTTTCTGCTTGTCCAATTCTGAACATACCCCTCTGTTTTCTGTTGTCTAAGTTAAGATTTAAAAATTGTGACAATTATTAAAGATTTTAACCTTTGTAGCTTTCCAAACATATATATGTACATATATATATATATACATACTTAAAAATACACACATATATAAACACACACACACATATATATGTATATATACATTTATACTTCAACCTATTTGGAGATTCAGAATTGCACAAAATAATATTATCATTATTGGTATGTCTGCTTTGGTTTGTTATTTGGCTTAACCTCTGGAATAAGGTTTCTTGTGGAAGAAGAAATGCCTATAGGAGGTCAGGCACAGAGGTCAATGAGGCTGTGAAGGTCACTTCGTATCTCAGAGCTTTCCATAAAGACTCACAGAAATACCCATGTTGTCAAATATTCTGATAAAAGAGGTTTACTAAATATGCTTAAGGGTAGTGGTCCTTTCTACCATGTGGTTATCATTAAAGTGCTATTTACTTGTGTGAAATGTCAAGGTTAATTTTTCCCTTAGGTATCTTTTTTTGGATTGGTTAACTTCATAATCATTAAGCAATTCACATTAGAGTAGCCTGGTATTGACAAGAAGCAAATCCATAATGTCTGAAAAATGCATGTTATTATAAACATCACTAAAATTAAACCCAGCACTATTAGAGATTGTTTATAGAGGCAAAGTGAGTTGTAGGCTCTGCAGGTCCTAGGAGAAAAGAGTTAACCCTTTGACTAAGTTCTCTGACTTTGAAGGATACACATCTATGAAAGATAATCTTAAATGCACATAAACTCTTTGTGATCAATACAAAATTACTCATTAGGCTATGCTCACTTATGAAAAAGGATCTTTTCTAGTACCCAACTTTTAAATCATCCTCTAGAGAATTCTGAAGTTTAAAGGTAAATCCTGGTAGGCCACCAACTCTGTGAAACTAAAACTTCTATATGCCATACACAGACTTCAGAATATGTGGCAAAATACACATGCATATAGAAAGAATTTTGCATTTTAGAAGCAATTGTCAGAATGCCTGACTGATGGAACAACCATCCAGTGACAACAAAGGGTTTGCACATAAGTGGACAGATCGTGAATGTTTAGCACGGATAAGAATGATGATTATTAAGATTTTTCTGTGCTAACACCGCCATTAGTAGTTTCCATGCATCAGTTGATGAAAATATTCTCATCTTTTGAGGATTCCATTGTTATCCTTAGTTTACAGGAGAGCTAAAGCACAGAACTTAAAAATCTTGTTCAGGGACACAGACTGTCTGGGATCAGTCACCTCTCTCTTGTTCTATCTTTAAACTCTTGGCACTCCCCAGCACCCAGATTATCTGCATTAACACTATTTTTGGTTCAACAAAATGAACCAGGTGTGCACGGTGACACATAAGTGTAATCTCAGCATTTGGGAGGTTGAGGCAGAAAGATCACCTGAGTTCGAGGCCAGCGTGGGCTACACAGTAAGACCTTGTTTCAACAAAAAAACGACAACAAAAACTAAACTAAACCAAAAACAAAACCAAGAAAGAAAAAAGAAACTTTCTTAATTAGTACATCTGTATTAAAACATAAGCTATTAAAGGCTGGGCAATCTCTGAAGTCCTCTTACAGGGCCCCAGGAGACTCACTAAGAAACAATGACTGGATAACTTGATGCTATCAATGGTGACCACATAGCACAGATAGCCACTGTTGTTCTCAAAATGCTACTAAATTTGTTTATTTTGTCCTACTATTTGTAAATATTAAGGGAATTTGGCAAAATACCTCGGTACTAAATTAATGATATACATTCTCAGTGGAAAGTGGTAATTTCCATGAATAGTACAATAGCTTCTTAAAGATTTGGAGACTATACTGAAAAAAACCATGTATACAGATTTTAATTATACTAAATTTGATTCACTGTGTTACGTAAAGACAGTAAATGGTGAGGGTAAAGTTAACCAGAGAAGGGTTTAGTTAGGCTCAGAGCTGAGTAAAGTTTATATACAGTAAAAACCTTAAGTCACCTCAGAAAAGTTTATATACAGTAAGAACCTTAAGTCGCCTCAGGTTTTTGGTCAAAAAGAACTAAAATATCTCAGATGTGGAGAACTAATGGAGTAAGATGTAAAGACCACAACAGAGACTGTATAAGAATAATTACATAACAAAGTTAGATATAGAGACAAAGGAGAATGACATTTAACTGAAAGAGATATGGTAGTGGCTGAATGAACTAAGATTTGTGTATATAATGAGAGGCCACCAAGAATTCTGGACACTACAAGGTTTGATTAACTCGACTAAATTTATAGCTCATCAATGCTGAAGAAAGACTTCCAGATAAGCCAATAAAGTAACAGTCAAGATAATAAAGAACTGATAATTATAGTGATACAATCACTGTCACCAATACTTCCTCAGTGACTGAAACTTGAATATGAACTTATAAACAATTTTCCTGTAGAGTTTCACAAATTCCCATATGACAATACTGAGAAACATTGCAGTTCTGAGGCAAAGGGTTTAAAGTTAAGAATAAAATTGATATTAAAGAGACCATGTTGGAGTAAAGAAAGGGGTGGGAGTTTGCTATCCAGTGATAAGACAGAAAGAAAGCTAGAGGAAAAAAAGAGAAATTCAGTCTTTAAAAAATGTGAACTTTGTGTCGTGACCATGGCCTTGTGGCTTCCAGAATCAATTGGGATCAGCCATATTGGCTATGCAGAAAAAAATACTTTCCTCAAATATTATGCATTAGTTTGACGCAAAGGAGACACAGAAAATAAGAAAAGAAAGTCATCGTAAGGACAAAATTACAAGAAAATAAAAGAGTAGATTTTTTTAGTGGCAGAAAAAGTCAAAATATAGTTTTTCTTTGCTCAATGGTAGGAAGTTACGATTCCTATTTTAGTTCCCTAGAGTGGCTGTCACAAATACCACACACAGTATTTGCAGCCGAAGTCCAAAACCAAGATGTTAGCAAGGTTGGTAGAAGCCACCTTCACAACCTCACTTATCATCTGCTAAGATCCTATTTCCAAATAAGGCTACATTCACACATACAGAGGATTAAGACTTTAGCACCTTTTTGGGAGGCACAATTCAACCCATATTAGTCCCATAATTTTTTCCAGTAAGTCCTAAGATGATGAGTTGTTAATGGTAGAATGTGACATGACACCGAATGAGAACCAATCACGTTGATGGATTTAACCAGAAAACACTCACAGAGACTCTCAGCTGCTTCATGCTGTACTTATCATGTATGCATTAAATAATCATCAGAAAGGTGGATTCACAGACAGCTATAGCTTTGATTCCCTTCTGTATACTGTAGGGAAACTAGCTACACATCGAGAATTGGAAGCAAGGGCTGAGTGCTTCCCTCGTAAGCCCACGTGCCATCCCAAATGGGAAACTTCATTTTGTGTAAGTCTCCTTCATATGGCTTTACTCACTACCATGCTCACTGCTCTCTGCTTGGTATAAGCACTAGGTTAGACTTTCAAAAGCTTTTTAAATTCATTTCACTTAAAAATTCCTCACCTCTCAACAGCTAGGTCATTTGTTTTCCTTCCCTTACCATCTCTTCCCTTCCCTTCCCTTCTCTTTCCCTCCCTTCCTTTTCTTTCTTCCCTCTTCTTTCCTACTTTCCCTCCTTCCTTTCTCTTCCCTTCCCTTCCCTCCTTTCCTCCTGTTCCTTCCCTTTTCTTCTCTTTCCCTTTCCCTTCACCTTCCCTCCCTCTCTCCCTCCTGCCTCCCTCCCTTCCTCTCTTCCTCCCTTTCTTCTTTCCTTCCTTCCTGTACTGAAAATTGAATCCACAACCTTCACACTGATCTACATTCCCAATCCTTTTTATTTTTATTTTTATTTTTTATTTTGAGACAGATCATGTCAAGTCAATAACTTGACCAGGCTGGGCTCAAACATGTTATCCTCCTGCCTCCGCCATCCAGGGTGCTGAGATTTACAGGCATGGGCCACCACACATGGCTAGAACATGTATTTTCTAAGTAGTTTGATGCTGTTAGTTTTAGTAGTTCGTTCATTCATTCATTCATTCCAGTGATCCTCAATATTTTGTACCCAATGCTGTTTTTAGTAACACAGTTAATAACACCTACTATACTATTCCAAAATGAAGGTCATAGATCATACAGGCCACCTACACATATAATTTTGAAGAAGTTAATATAATGCCCTGACTGCAGTATCAAGAATGAATGACAAGAGAGTAATTTATAATAGGAGTTAGTTCAGTGCATAAAGGACCAGACATAAAGAAGCAGTGAGATGCTTGCCCTACGTGCAGAATTACAATAAATGTTTTAGCTACAAATTTAGATTGATCACAATGTTTGGCTCAAATTCCAACACTAGCACTGCTATCAGTGACATGGTTTCTGAAATGGTGAATGATTCTTAGAAAAGTTCCAAACAACTCGGATGGGCTTGTTCTCAATTTGTTCAGCAAATAGTCCTAAATAGTTCAGGGAATAATAAAAGCACACACTGATGTTTTGCATTTATATCTAAAAAGCAGTAATGGCTTAGGTTCAGTTCATCGTAATTTCCTTTTAGGGAGTTCTTAACAGGAAAGTCTGGTGAAACACTGGAAAGTCAAGAGGATGGGAGACAATTCTTTATTTGCAACTACTTTGCACTTCGCAGAACAGTCAGCCTCCTGTCCCGGTTCACTAAACGCCTCTGGTGCTCCCAAGCAGTGCAACATCCAAAAGCACATCCACAAGTTTCCAAAACTCCCCCGGCAGCAAGAACTATGGATTCAGCCATTTCACAAACATACAATGAGTTTCCACTATGCCCCAGGCATCAGGTTAACAGGTGAGCAGAGGAAGAAGAGACATGACAACCAAAGACATCAGAATAAAATGCCATAGTAAATCAAAGTATGTACGAGGCACACAGGATGTCAGGGTGGGAGGGGGTGATACAAGTGTTACAAACTCTAGGCCTTGGAGAGCAAAGAGTAGTCAGAGTTTTATACCTAAATGGTTTTAGGTGACTTTGACTTCCCAAAAGGAAAGCAAGATCCTTGAAGACACGATGTTTACAAAATCTTTGTGTATCCTCTATATCCACAGCAACAATGAAGTTGTGAAAATAAGACTGCCTTTGATCAGAGCAAGAAGAGTTCAAACCCATTTCTACCATTTTTATTTGAATAACCTTAGGAAACTTGGTACCATGGAGCTTTCTTTCTCTTTTTCCCTTTTCCTGTTGGCAGAAAAAGGTAATCTGTGTGGTACACTAAATGGTTATTATTTTTCATACTTATTCTAATATAAAAGTAAAAACAAAGTAAGAGAGCTGATGGTACCACCCATCCATTGGTTGGTCTGGTGGCCTCAAATCCTTGGAAGTGGCCTGCAGCTCAAATAATAGAGCTAAATAAATTCACTTTCTCTCTTTCTCCTTTTCTCTCCTCTCCTATGCTCTCTCTCCATTTTATATTTTGTTTTTTTACTGTGGTGTGATGTTTGTACATATTTATGATGTTCAACATGATGTTCTGATTCATATATGTATTGGGTAGTGATCAACATGGTAATTAGCCTATCATTACCTTAAACTTTTATCATTTCTTTATGGTGGGTATATTCAAAATTTTTTCTTGTAACTATTTTGAGATATAGAATGTTATTGTTAATCACACTTACCCCATTATACCATAAAATCCCCTTTATTTATTTAACACTTGCTTTTTAAATATTTTTATTAGTACATGTTTGCGATACATGAAGTCTTCATTCATCTTAGAGTAGAATCACGTTGATTCTTTATTCCTCTTCTCCTCCCTACCCACCTCTCTCTGTCTCTAGATCCTCTTTTCCCATTTTCATTATTATTATTATTATTATTATTATTAATTCATGTTTATGGCAAAATCCTCTTTAAATCAGAGGGTCATTCAAATGTCAGAGGGAGCCAAAAGAGGGAAAAAGCAAAGACAAATGGGGGAGCTGCAACACGTTAATAGCCAAGCATAAATGACAGATTTTGTGACCCTGCTTGAGATGCATCCTGGAGAGGACACATACATCCCCATGTGTGTACCGACTTGGAGTCAATCTCCCTTCACTCAAGACCATCTGAATATAACCCATCCGAAATCTGTAGGGCCTGTATGCTGAAGAATTAATCGAGGCAAAACTTCAGGGCATATGGGAAGTCTTATATTTCATACCAGCCAACTCAGAGCTGTTGAGTGATTCTAATTATTTGGAAGTTTAATTTTCATGAAGTCAAAAATGTTCTTTTTAAATGTCTCTGCTTAACTATCTAATAAATAAAATTGGAATATCCTTATTGTTCTAGTTTGTGTCTGGATGTCCCCCGAAAGCCTCATGCGGTCGTGGGGGGCTGGCTTTTTTGGAGGTGGCTGAATCAAGAGTATGTGATTGATTCATGGTTCAATGCTGGGATTAAGGGTGTGAGTGCTTAATCACCCTAGGGTGGGTAGCCTGCACACAACATAAGGGACAGAAAGAAGCTTGTCTTTGTGCTGCCATGAACTGTTGCCCCTCTGCCATGTGCCACCCTGCCTGGAGCCAGCTGATTGCAGACTGTAATCTGTGAGCTAAATAAACCTTTCATCCTATAACTTTGGGTGCTGGGTATTCTGTGTCAGCAATGAGAGAAAAGTAACTAAGACACTTTCCTGGAGGAATTCTAACATGAAGTCTATCTAATCTGTCACTCTCTTTTCACCATTCTTGGTCTTTGTCCATCTGCTCCAAACATAATCTCCCTAGGAAAAATCACTGGCAGGAAAAACTTGGAGGAAAACCCATTCCTGTTTTATGACTGCTGCCATTTACTGAATGTCTACTTATGTTCAAGAACACATGTCCATAGTTGGGATTCTCCTCTGGGCATTGCAGTTAATTTGATGAAAGGGAACAATAATCTTCTGGTTTCTAATTCACGTTCACAAATTCTTGACACCGCAGAAGACCAGCTCTTCAACAGAACTACTCTAAGGACCACATGTCCTACTCGTGCAGTCTGGGGAAATAGTAGTAATGTTGAGAGAGGATGAAGTTTCCTTTATTATGGGGGAGCAGAGCCACTGAATTGATCAGCACCTGTTTCCTTCATGGAATGGCCTCCTATGTGATACATATGTGGCTCCAGGTCTAGGCAAGTCATCTCAACTAGTTCCATTATGCTGAAAGTAAAACTTCTGTTTCTCAAACACTCATATAGAGACTTTGACCTCTGCAAGTCAATAATCAAAGGCAGATGAAATGAGCAAAAAAACTTTTATAACTAAGTTTAGAAATTTCCAACAAAGTTCTTATATTTTCTTTTACTTTATTTTTATTTGGCTTAATATATAGGTACAGACCATAGAGTTATATTTGAAAGAACGATATACTAATCTCCAAAAATCTTAAAATCAGGGAAGAGTCCTGTTCAGTGGAGTCACTGTGTAAGTTCAAGGACAAATGTAAATCATCAGAAGGACAAGACTAAAGAACAAAGGTGTGATGGATCATAGGAATTAGCTGGTTAGTTTTAGTTGCCATCAGTCTGCATATACTTATTTAAAACAGGAGCCACACTTCTGGGTGTATGCTCCCTAGTACCCTGGATTAGGAATGCCAGTCTAAAGCTGGCTCCATACTCTGCTTCAGAAGCCTAACAAAGCTTCTCTTAGTTTAAAACAAAAAAATAGAAATAAGTTTAATTTTATGTTCTGACTTGGGTAATTCAGAGATTGCATAGGCTGTCTCTCCAGAAGGTTGGGATTTTGGAAGCAAATACACTGTTTTGCGATTTTGACAGGAGAGCACTTTCTGGCCATTAAAGAAGCAAGGGAAAAGAACTCTCATTTAAAGATGCTGGAGTTAGACTGAGATCATTTGGAGAGAGGCTCTGAAGCCAAAATGCTTAACAATATTTTCCAGCTTGCAACAACCTATAAAAAAAGCACATGTGCAGCAATAAAACAGAACAAGCAGCCATGAAAGGAACATAAAGAGAGACAGACAGACTGTTGTCCAACTTTCACAGAGAGCCCTGGAACATAAAATTCTGAGCGTTCCCTGGCACAGCATGTCAGGCTTTTTTCCCACTGGAAGTCGTGCTCACCAGAGCCATCTGCAGCACCACCCTCCCTACAGAGTCCACCCTCGGCTCCCCATTGCAATGAAAAAATGATAGAGTTGCTTCACAGAAATTGGTGAAATTAAAGAAGTTGCAGGGGCCAATGAGATGGCTCAGTGGTATAAGCGCCTGCCTGGCAAGTGCAAGGGCCCGAGTTCGACTCCCGGAACCCACATACGAAAAAAGGGCCGGTGATATCGCTCAGCGGCACGGGCGCCTGCTGGCACGCGAGGTCCTGAGGTCGACCCCCTGGTACCCACAAAAAAAAAAAAAAAAGAAGAAGTTGCAAAGTCCCTTATATATCTGTCATGTTCAAGGACTCCCTGAAGCATCCTGGGAAAATGATGCCCATGATGGGGCTGTGGATTATCCAAGCGTTAAGTTGGCCTTGCTGCCTAATGCACTGGGAAAGGCATGCACTGTGGGGTCCCAAAATCTGGGTTTGGAATTTGACTTGAACATTAACTGTGTAAGTTCTTTACTCTCTCTAAGCCTCATGTCCTTAAATGCTAAAATGGGACTTCTGCTAATGGCCTGGGAGCAATGTCAGGAGGCTGCTGAAAAGATTAGGAATGATATACAGTAATGCTCTGTGGTTGATTCAGGCGTGCAATGGTAGTAGTTTTAATCCATGGTTTAATTCCCCCTTTTTTCATAATTTCCCATGTTCTAAGATTATAGAGATTCCATGCTTAAAATTTTAAGGCAGAAGGCAAAGACAAGGGTATGCACATGTAGAAAGTACTTTCGAGTTCACTTTTCTTCTGAAAATACTGATTTTCTTTAGGGTAGAAGATTGTAGAGAACAGGCTTTCTGAAAAGTGGCCAGGTCTATCTCTCTGAGTTATATGTGGTCATATCAATAATCACATACTCCACACTGTGCCAGGCATGGTGGCATATGCCTGTAATCCCAGCACTCAGGAGGCTGAGGCAGAAAGATTGCTGTGAGTTCGAGGCCAGCCTGGGCTATGTAAGTGAGTTCAAGGCCAGGCTGCACTACATAGTGAGACCCTGCCTCAAAAAAGCCAAAACCAAAACCAAAACCAAAAACAAAACAAACACTCCATGCTGCAAAAGGACAGGGACCATCTATGGTACAAACCAAGAACCGCGAGCTCTTTGTTTGTTCAAGACATGGTGACCAGGAGAAAATCATGGAGTTGCAAGCCTCTTGGCAATGATGTGGGTTCACACCTGTATAGTACACATTTTCCTTCTGACTTACACCCACATTTAGTAGATTTAAATATGATCATTATAAAAGACTACCCTATAAATAAAAATAGTGTATAGTTGATATAACACAAATTCAGAGAGGATAAATGACCATAAGCTAGACATAAATTCTCTTCATACGTGGGAATGGGGAAATTGTACAAGAGACAGAGACAAGTTAAATGTACAGAGCTCAGGTTCTGATCTAGGAGATCAGGAGGAATGGGGGAAGAGTAAGCAGTAAGGAGGCCACGGAGGTGCCCCATCCACAGCTGCTATGGAAACTGTTCTCACTTGCTTTGAGGTAGAAAGTTCTTGAGTCTTTACAATCACATGGTGCTGACAGAACCTCATTACCAGGGCAGGAGAATTTATTCTTCCTGGCTGAGCTGCAGGATACATATGTATACAGATTATGAAAGAAACATTAGCACACCTCATAGTTCAACAACACAAATCGCTTCACGGAGTCACTGTCCGACAAGTCCGTTCTCTTTTTTTTCCTTATTTGCCGCCTTTCCCACCCTTCCTGTGTCATTAGTGGAGAATTTATGATTTGTGGCCACCTCCCTAACTAGTTTCAGTACATGAATAAAATTTAAAATTTTTTTTTAGCCAAGAAATTGTCTGTGGGTAACTTTTAAGACTTCATCCTTCCAGGATCTTTCTAAGACACAGGCTTTAATAAAGACAATTCCCTTCTTGAATGCTGACTAACAGATTACATCTCGACAGTGGCCCTTTTAATGAATTTCATCTGAGCAGCTTTCATGTGCTTTGACTATATCAAGGAATAATAAAACAAAGTATTAGGCTATCAAGTAAGCCAACTTTGAAGTATCTAGCCTGAACTTTCTTTATCAACTCCTTTTTCTGCCCCCTTCAACTACCATTCAGGGAGCAGTTACTCAGCACCTCTTTGCCGAGGCCTTCCGAAAAATTTATCATCAGTCCTTTAAACTTTCTCTCTTTTTTGACCTCCAAACCCTTTCTTTCCAAAGGTTGACACATATGAAGCTGTCAGCATTTTGCTAATTTTGATCCTTCCAAAACGGCAATTGCATTATGGTTCAACCCTATAGTAATAATAGCATCTTCTCCATTATTAGTATTTGTGAAAGGAAAAAGGTTGCTTCATATTTAGAGCTGAAAGGAACCTCAGATGTGATTTAGCCCAGTTCGTTCAGTTTATAGACTGAGCCACAGTCTTCTTCACAGGAGAAGGAATTAGAAGAGCTAACATCACCAGTTACAGAGCCTGGCTTAGATCTGCAATGATTTGACTCTTGTCTTAATGCTCATAAATCCACAGCAGGGACCAGCAAACTTTTTCTATGCAGGAAAACAGTAAATATTTATGATCAATGGCTATAAAGTTATTGTAGCACAAAAACAGCTCTAGACAATGTATAAACAAATGCGCATGGCTGCATTCCAACAAAACTTTACTTATAAAACAGATGGTAGGGTGGATTTGGCCTACAGGCTAGAGTTTGCCAAGAACTGCTCTATAGGATTCTTAAACCTAAAGATATCTGCAAGCAGATGGGTGTATACACAGAGGGATCTGTACATTAAGAACCTGCTCAAGTGTTCAGTGTGGCTGGTCAGCATAAAGATTTCAGCCACCACTCCATTTACTGTACTCTGCATTTTCCTTAACGTTAGTTGCTATAGGAGTCCAAAGTTGCTGGGATTTGCTCTTGGGTACCTTGGAGCTGCAGGCTGCCTAAGAATTTCTAATATTCTAGATTTTATCACCTAGGATGGGAATCCTACTCATGTCTTAACTCTGGTTGTATCTACAAAATACATTTCTGATATAAGGAATGAAACCTGTTAGAACATGCTACTTACCAAGCTAGATGAACTATAGAATTGAATACCAAAGCTCTTGGGTGACTTGTAATAGTTTTAACAATCATTTAGACCCCTTTATTTTGAATGGAAGTAATTCATTATATCAGTTGCATATTGGGTGAACATATATGTACTGTTTGTACTGGTGCTTGGATCAGCAAGACAGTTCAGATAATTATACTTTTCCACATTTGATAATCAAGAAACCATTTCAGCTGCATCTACTTTAATTTGAAATTCAAAATGGGAGCAGGTCATCAATCAATTTTAAAGGCTGTATTGGTTCTATACTTAGGCCAGAAATCCAAAACAAAGAAGGGAAGATTATATCCAGGTCATTTCAAGAAGGAAAACATTTACCAGGCTTGATATTTCTGTGATGGCAATCAACATTTCTTCAGTGAAAGTCTATCTATCCATCTATCTCCTGCTATTTTTGAAGGCACTATATCAATAGATAAGGGATTTTATTTAGATAGAACAAGCTCTCTTTCCCCAGTGAGCTAAGGATACAGGAGGAGAGAGAAGTTAAGGGACACAGAACACAATACAGAAACATGAAGGTAGTACCTGAAAAGATAAACTTTTTATGTGCCAAACCATTGTTTGGAGGAACTCCTTCAAGAGCAGCAGGATGCAAAACATCACTAGTAAAAGCCATGCAGAGCTCTGGGTAGGCTATGAGCAAGGAGAAGGCAGAGAACACACTGTCCATTTCTGGCCAGCCCCACTGAGTTAAGACTTTTCATCTCCAGGTGCTAAACCATGTCAACTATTTCTACAAGATGGAAGACCTCACCGGCTACCAAAGCTTGTCTTTAAATAGAGGGAACTTTTTCCTTTGTTAAATCACATAATACAGATGTTTGCACATAATACAGATAAGTCATATTTGTCTTGAAGAATTCTCTATTTCTATTTTATAGTAATTTCTATGCACAATTTAAGAGAAGATCTGGGTTAAGAAAAAGCTTAGCACAGAATTCAAAGTGGTCAAGGACATGATAAACACATAATGTGATATGAATTGACTCCCTGGTGAGTTAAGAACAACTACAGATATCATCTATACACAGAAAATAAGATGTAATGATTTTTATGGTGTCATCCCCTAATTCAAAGCTCACATTATTTATCAAATGGCCGATTTCTTCAGCTACATTAGCCATGTTGGCTGATTAGCTATTATACTTGCATTTTGTAAAATGGAGCAAAGGAGGAAAGGAGCTTAGAAGGTACCAAATTCTGAAGCTCACCATTGATTTGGTTTTAGTCATATTTCTTCCCACAGAACTAAAGGTAGAATTCTAGATCAAGAGAAAGCAACACAAACAAAATAAGAGCTTGCTCTGGATATCAACCATTCTGTTTTCCTAGGCCATTAAGCCAGTCAACCAAAAGAAGCTGGACTCCAGCTGGACTTACTTGCTGGTGACGGAGTGCTGCATCCACTTGGAGGAGGGTGGCCATGGAGCCCATGAAGGGGAGGCAGGGAAAGCCCTCCAATGACAGGGGGGAAGAGCAATGGGTAGGGTGTGGCTGGATAGTGAGTCATGTGTCCATTCACTGCTGGAACAGGGCACGCGTGGCTACTGGTGGTCATGCTTCAGGCCTCACAGAAGGAAGGGTGCTCTGGGGCAGGAACACATCGCTTCAGGTCTTCAACCAAGTAAGTGAGGTAAACACAGGCCAGGAGTTCAGGCGGAGCTGTGTTCTGGGCCAAAGGCAAGGCAGTTCAACTGGTGACCTGGCTTCTTCCCAGCATGCTTTCTCTACCTCTCATTTTGCTACACTGATGACAGGAAAGATGCTTCTTTCATTAAACTTCTCAGTTTAAGACTGGGGAGACACTAGGACCTTCAAATTCCAGAGTTGTTAATTCTGCAAGAAAAATATACATATATATTACAAATTGAACTTTTCTCTGTTTATCAAGATATTATACAAAAACTTCTGATATTAATTCAGGTCTCCAAATTCCTTGTTGTTCCCTTATACTTACTATTTTGCAGTATTACGTTACTTAAATTCTTACATTCTAGTATAGGATAAAATTTGCATACAACTTGGAAATAACTAATCATCCTATTTTAAACAGCAGAACTCCCATTAGTACCACTCAACCTGCTAAAATGTTCTCCATGGCTCTCAAACAACTTGACATTACATGTGGGAGTGTTTGTTTTTGTCTGTCTCCCCCATTAGCATGCCCTCACCAGGATGGCAGAGTGTTTCTCTGTTTTGTTAACAGTTATGCTTCAAGCTCCTATAGAAGCAATATATATTTGTTGAGTGAAATAAATTTTGTTTGCTTTTTAAGGGAAATAAATCATTTAGTGCTATTCTAAACTATGTACTTTCAAGATTGTACATATTTTTATGTGAATAACTTTGAATTTTATGCCCGTCATTTGGAATGATACATCAAATGAGAAAAATATAATTATAGGAGAAAACTACTGTATAACTTCATTAAAGATAACAGAAATACAGTGAAATACTTTGAATCAGTTTCTATGTCAACATACACACATTTCTTATGAGTGCCATCCAGCATTTGATCTGTACAACCATCATTCACCCATATAACTGTCTGTCAAATCAGCCATATATAAATCGAATCTAAACTTGTTAGGTAGCAGATGAGATACACAACATGGAAGAACACTGAATTGGTCCTTGTCCACACAAAGTTTCTGGTTTTAACAACTTCTCTTTGGGGTTATAGTCTTAAGGAAGTCTAAACTCCTCATCCCCCACAAAGGACGTTGTGGAGATGTTCAACACCTAGGATTCCTCCAGAGTGGAAACACAAGATTCGAGGGTGGACTGGTTGTGGATTTCATATACCCACCCTAGCCTTAGTAACCAGTATACAATAGGAGCTCCCAAATTCTGGAGCCCATTGAATGGCAAGCCCTGAATGTCAACCCTGGTGGCACTGAAGGAGAGCAATACCTCAAGCCCTGCACAGAACAATTGCCAAGAGCAGGCTGCCCAGACATAGCTCATAATTTTGCACCTTGGAAATTATCTCGCCTCTCAATCTATCACTTTTTTTTTTCCTGTAAAATAGGGATAATTAGAGAATTTACTTCACATGGTTACTGTGAGAATTAAATGAGGTAATATTACAGAAGAACAATGTCTGTTACAAAGACTAGGTAGAAATTTGCTATTGATACATGCATTGTCTCATTCAATGCTATGCTTCTAAAAACAAGCTTGCTGGAAGAGACAAAAGGCTTTGGAGCTGGGACAGAAAGGAAACCTTGTTATAGCAGTCCCAGGAAAAGAAGTAAAACTTAGAGAAGTGAAGAAGCAAAGTTGGGATATGAGTAAAGCGAGAACACCAACCCTTTAAGGCTTACTAACTCCTCGGTTTGTTCAATGATCCAGCTTGGTTATGATACTCCTAAAATATTCTAATCAATAATAACTTCCATTATTATTTACTAGTGGTCAGGCACATTACTTACAAACTCCAAGTTCTAGCCCTTTGAATAGTCTTATAGGACAGCTCTTATCATCCTTATTTTCCAAAAAAGAAAACTATGCTTCCGTGAGTTTCAACATCTTTCTCAGCTGCCACAGAGTCAGCCTGTAGCTGAGTCAGAATTTGACCCTTGGTCTGAAGTCTTCACCATCTGCACTTATATATATTCACATGCCTATGTGATCCTTGTTGTAGCCTACAGAGGAATAACTTCATGAGCAGTTGTGATATTAGCGTTTGTCCTCACTTAAAGGTATCGGCCCAATGGCCTGAGTCTCTGGCCTATGAATATTAAAAATGAACATTGTCAATTGTGGCCACGTGGTCCCAAAGCTCCCGGTAACTCCACCGAACCTTACAAAGGAGATCACATTCCCAGTTGGCTTATGTAATACAGTAACTTCAAAAGTGATGTTCCATCCAAAATACCAATGCCCTTTCCAAACTTTCAAACCACAACTCATTCCTCTGATAGACAGAAAGTTAATGGACTGTGTATTCATTTTATCTCAGAGGTAAATGTTTTTGGTGCTTTTCTCCTAAAAAGCATACAGTATTCAACATCTTTAATACTTTTATTTTGTAGTTTGTAGCAAATTAATTAGAAAATAAACAATGCCATTTAGTATACACTGCATTTCCACTCAATTTGATTTTTAAATCACACACAAAGCCAGCATTGTTATAAATGGTCTTTTCTATCTCCATTTGACAAACTACCTCATTAACTGGTGGAGCTGACAATTCAACAAACCCACCCCCGCAGGGCACAATTCTCAGATTTTTAAAGCTGTTTGTTTTTTACCAACCAGGGACTGTTTCTATCCTCAATAATCCCTCATTTCTCTTTGCTTTCAAATACTAGAATTGTCAGCATCTTGCTTGTCTGGTTGAAAGGTTTGGTATCATGCCTGGGATCTTAAAAAAATGAAATTAAAACAACAAAAAACTACTTATACTGATAACAGGCAAAGAAAAAAATCAACGTGTTGGGAAAATCCTGCTACGTTGGTAGAAAATTGAGCAGTCACTGGGTCTGTGCTCACATATGTGACTGATTAAAGCTATTTCTGGAAGCAGAGAATTTCCTTTGTTTGAGGCTTTTAGAAACAAAGATGGTCATTGGTGTTAGCAGGGCTCTTTTTTCTTCATGCCTGATTTCAGTCTGGGCTCATTTGGGTTTTTTTCCTTCACCACCTGAGGCAAAGCAAACAGGAGCTGAGTGGAAGAGGGGAAGGAAGTGGGATCAGGTCTGGAGGTCTTAGATCTACACCCATGAGCTGCTCTGGTATCAATTTCACTCTCTGCAAAAGGGATCAGGTGAAGAATAGGATTTCAATCAAGTTTCTCAAACTGATGTGTCCAGAACACAAATTTTATAATATACTAGCTGAAAAAAAAAAAGAATTAAAAATACTGTCTCAGAAGAAAAAAAAGACTTTTAAACAACCGTTTGCATATTGGTATGGTTATGCAATCATCTGCCTTTGATAAATATGGTGCCAGACAGGAGGTAGCATCATAGGTCTACCCACCAACCATGTGGATGATGTATCTTCATTTGGTGGCAGGGTCTGGATAATCATAACATTAATGCCTATATCTATAACGTCTTATAAATAAAACTGTGCTTTCTATAGTTTAGTGCTTTTGTTGCATTAAAAAGTTGTTTTATAACATTATAGAAATTTCTTGTTACATTCAATTCATTAGAGGTTGTTTGTATATTGATCTTAGCATAACGTTGTGTGCACACTCCCAACCTTATTCTTCTCCACATTTAAATTTTATTTTATAAACACACTACTTACTCGTGATTTTTAAAAATAGTTTTTTCAGATCAGTGGTTATCAAAGTGGGCCCCTGAGCTGGCAGTATCAGCATCACATGGAAATTGACTAAAATGGCAAATTCTCTGGGGCCCACCAAAGCGAACCAGTGAATCAAAAAACTCTGAGGTGAGCCCCACAAAGTGTGTTCTAACAAGGCCTCCGGAGGATTCTGAGGCAGCCACAGCCTGAGAACCACTGATCTAGACCAGAGGTTGTCAAGCTGCTTCTGTTGAGGGTAGGAAGTAAAGATAGACTAGTCCAGGCATTCCCTGTCACAACTGCTCAGCTCTGCTGTTGTAGCAACTACTTAAGGCGCAAAAGCAGCCACAGATAATCCATAAATGAGTTGGTGTGGCTGTATTCCAGTAAGATATTATTTATAAAAAGCAGCCTGCTGAATTTGACCAATGGGCATGGTTTACTGACCCCTGCTTTCCACTGATAAGAGCAGCTACTTTTCTTCATCCTTAAGTCCCTTCTCTAAAAGCTACTACTTAAAACTATTTTAGCTGGGCTTTTTCTCTTGTTACTTATATCTATATTTCTAGATAATATACTTAAATTCTTTTCTCATAATTTTGTAAAATTTTCTTTATCATCTATTGGTTTTGTTTGTAAATGTGATCTAGTTCTCTTAGGCTATTGCCCATACATACAAAACTCTCCCTTCACTCTTACTTTCAGCATAATTTCATCGCAATTTAAAAAATGAAAATCATTTACTTGATGTTTATATTACTATGACTAGATAAATATTGTTACAGCTAAGCCACATGATTTACTGCATTTACTTATAAAATTTATTTGTTTTCTGAAATTAATGCCTTTGTTAACATAATTTGTCAGGCTTGTGGGGTTTTTCTTGTATTTATGAATAATTCTAATTTTCACACAGACATTTGTGCCAGACATATCATATGATAAATGAGTTCCATAATTAAAGACATTCCTCTTGTTCTAGGGCTGAACGGCTGATTTGCTAGTCTCATACAGGGATTTCAAAGTAGGACTTTCTATTTTCTCTCTTTTATTGAAACCCCTGTTTCTTGAACTACATGTTTTATCCTTTCTTGGGTTTCTTCTTCATTTAGGTGGCTTTTTTTCCCCTAAGTTTTCTAAAAAATGGTACAAGAGAGGTAAATTTTTGAGACTTTGAATGTAATAAACTATTTTTATGTTGTACCTCATACTTGATAGTTTGGGTAGGTATAAAATTATAAATTAGACACAATTTTTAAATCAGAAATTTAAGTATATTACACCATTTTCCAAGCTTCTTACATTGATTTGGAGAAGTCCAATATTATTCTGATTTCTAATCCTTTAGGTATAAAAGTCTATCTTTTCTAGAAGTCTTTAAAATCTCCTTTTTATCCCCTATAGATTTTTTTCCTCCTCCTCTGTACTGTGCATTTGGTAGTGTTCAACCTGTTTACTCATGTCCTTCTCTTAGGGAAAATTTTAATATAGTTTCATATGATGATATCATCCTTAATTTCTACTTTGCCTTCTCTTTGGAAATTTTATTTAGATTGTGGACCTTCTGAACTAATCCTTTAATCTTACTCTCTCTCCATTTCTACTTCATGCATGTGGTCTTCTTTCTGAAAAAGAACCAAATTGTTTACTTTTTATTCTATAGAATTTTATATTTATGCTAACATATTTTAACACTCCAAATGTTTTTATTTATAAATTTTGTTTTAACCATGATTGCCATATCTTTTCTGATAGCTTTTAGAATATTAACAATAGTTCCTTTTTTATTTATTCTGCTAACTATATTAACTGTTTCCTTCACCTTTTTCCTGTTGTTCTATTCTTTTTTCTTATTAGAAGCATTTTTAATGTATCATCTGACAAGATCTCTAGCCTTGCATATTCATATTCAAAAGAGAAAGCATATTATAAATCCTGTTTTCACAGGTGAACTTTGTCAAATGAGTTTCATGATAAAGTGATCAATCTACACCATTTCATTGTGGAACTGTCTAGATGTCAGATTTAAGGACTTTTTAAATTTGGGACTCTTGGATAAGTCTATTGAGAAATCCTCTAAGCTTCTGTTCAGGGTTAGGAGGAAAGAAAAATCCTTACTAAAAGGCTTTTGGTGGCTGAATGGACCAGTGAGACTGGCGTTGCTATTATTAAATGTGTACCCTCTCTCTTCTTCCTTCCGCTTTCAATCTATTATGATGTCTCCACTCCATGTTCATGGTTAGTATCCAGAATTCCAAGTATGCCACTGGTTCAATTTCTTCGGAGTGGATTTGCCTTCTTTACCAGGATTGAGTTATAGTACCCACCACAGTCTAACAGATACAGAAGTAGATTTAACTGTTCCTTATTCAGAACAAATTTCCTCAGTCTTCAACTTTTTAGGCTATGTGAAACATACTCTCTGGGACTGGCCAAGAAGTCTGTATGTTCTTGCTTCTTTTCATATCTTTCTTTAGACACTTAGCAATCAGCTTTCTGCACTTGGTCAATTTATTCATCACTGCACATCTACTTTCCATCTTCATAAAAGAGTTCTTACCTTTTGTCTATGATGAGCATTACTTGTTTTCTTGTTATTTTTGATAGCTTATACTTTTTAAATCCCTGTATTGTAATTTTAGTAAATATTTCACAATAGAAAAACTGCCTGTCTTTTACTTCACTAGATGTTTATTAAGTTTTAAAAAGTGACCTGCAGTCAAATAATTTTGGGAAATTTAAACTGTATGATTCTTAATCTTTTCAGCTTCAGATTCATTCTGTAAAAAGGGAGTTGAATAACTATAGGAAAAGTTTTACTCAAGATCCTAGGTAATACTTCAATTGCTGTCCGAACTGTTAATCCCATGGAGCAAGAGAAAGGCATTAATGGCCCCTTAAACCAAACTAATTCAAGGAGAGAGAGAGGGAGGGAGAGAAAAGAGAGAGGGAAGGAGGGAGGGAGGGAGGCAAGGAGACAGGGAGGGAGGGAGGGAGAGACAGGAAAAGAGGGGGGAGGGAGGGGAGAGAGAGAGAGGAAGAGAGACAGAGACAGAGGGACAGGGAGAGGGACAGGGAGAGGGAAAGGGAGAGGTAGAAGGGAAGAGGAGCGAGAAAGGGATATATGATCTACCATGGTAGACATGTTATGGGGCGGTGTCAAATGCCTTCTACAAATAGAGATGAGTTTGACTTGCTTTTGTCATTCAGCTGCAAGCATATCAGATAATTAGGAATGTCATCTAATGTGTCATACGTCCTTTCTTGAAGACATCAACTTGGAGAGGGACTTTTATTAGAGCCTGGCTTCAGACACAGGAATCAAACACTTTAACATGGTGAAAAGAGTTAGTTTTATAACATGCCACCCTCAAGTGTAATCCAAGCAACAAAATACACATGATTTTTAGAAAAAACACTGCATTCATTTATTTCCTCCTACACCAAGTTGGTGGCATCATAGCTGATGTGACTAACAACAACAAAACAACAACAACAAAACTGGAAGTAAAAAAATGAAATTTTAAAATGTAATGCAAAAAAATTTCTTTATTTCTTTGGTTCATTTAGAATGTGGTGTGGGAATATCTATGCTTCGACGCACACCGCCTGCATATTGCCTCTTTCTCCAATGTACTTTAGCTCAAATTTCCCTATTTACTGAAGGCACTGGTTCCAGGTAATGCCACTTAAAATTTCTCAAATGCATTCAGCCAAATACCTGTTTTCAACAAAAATGCCAAGCTCAGTACAAATCCTGTCATTTGTTTTGCTGTTGTTCCTGCCAGAAAAGAAACATGGCTGTAAGGAGTCAGTTTTGCCTGCCTAATAGTTTTGCAGCCCTTCTTATATGTAGCATCTTCACCATAAATATTGCTGGTAAAATTATGTTTAACTTAAACCAAAGAATTGGGAATTTTAACTTTTGGCCAAAAAGATATATTTCTTACTTCTTTTTAATTTAATTTATACAAAAAAGAGATAAAAGAAAGTCCTTTGGAGGAAATAACGCAGTCAAAGGAGTTCCTTAGACCACCAAGTGGGCAGAAAATGAAATCTGAATAATTTCCTCTGCAGCAGAGGGGGTCACTTAACATATTAAAGTTTTTTTGTTTTTTTTTAAAGCATACACAAAGTGTTCCTGTATGCCTTTTTAGGCCATTTTTATAAGATTCCATTTATCAAAGAAACAGAAGTGCAAATGGGACTTTCAGAAAAACAGGCAGAAACATACATTGGAATGTATAAAAGTCTAAGATTTTAGTTCTACAAATTATGGGAGCAGTAAAATAAATATGGAGTTTTAGGGAATCAACACTTAACCCAAAGTTATGTCACATGCTAGCATTGCACACCTATCATGAAGAGTCAGTTTTCACCTAAGATCTTTTACACAGGTTCCAAACCATAAGGCACAGGGTAGGTATTAGGCTAAACATCTGCTGGTACCATTACTTGCTTTTGAGAAAAAGACAAGGCATTGCAGCAGGCAACTCCCTGTACAATGGTTTCCATGATTGCATTTATCATGGAATCCTGCCAAGAGAAGCAGAATGACAGGACTAGGGTTGGACTTTCAAGGGAAAGTCAGCCATCTACAGCTTGTCTCTTAGTGGCCTAAGAGACAGCCTGGAAGAAGTTTGCCCAATGGGGCCTCTGCATGTTAGAGTGTCCAACATAACAAGAAAGAGAAAACTGGCAGGGAAATGGAAAGATATACAGAGAAGTAAGTTGGCAGAAGACGTGAGGCTAGGAAATGGTGTATGAATAATAGGCATGAGATAGGACAGAAAACCAAGATATTAGTAAGAAAGAGATAAAATGAGTCATAGCTACAGGTATGCGTATAAGGCTGGCGCTAGTGTCAAGACTAGCATTCTGGGTTTTGTGAGGTCTGAATTTTCAACGTTCAAAATGATTTGTAGCTTTCCTTTCTCCTCTCTTCCTTATAAGAAACTCCTAAGTAGTATCTGTGGGCCTTAGATCCCATATGAACCTTATTAAGACAGCACTTAAGCCACCCATTCTGGCAGAATAAGATGACCAGTGTTCAGTCGACTATACTTATAGGCCACTGATGAAACATCAACTTGCCTGTGACAGTTAAGCCTAATATAAAGTTATCGAGTGGGATCTGTAAGCATCCATTAGTGAATGACACAGTGCTGGAAGAAAGATAAAAAAAGAGACCCTTGATGTTGATAATTTAACATGGAGAGTAAAAGGACAAATACAGAGGACTTCGCTATAGTCAACTCAGCATGTGTGCATATACATATTTATTTGAAAAAAACTTATGGTATGCTTCCTTATTTAGTTTATAAAAGGAAAATATCTTATTGCAGAAGTCAAAATAGGGTCCCAAGAACAGTAAATTTAAATGACAAACACTTAACATTTAAATACTGTAACATTAACATTTAAATACTGTAACATGCTTATAGTTTGGAGGATGTATTTACTCTAGAAAGTAAGATATAGTTGTAAATATAATTTTAATAAATTTATACACTTGGATTTGCAAAGTCAAGACAACAGAAGAGCAAGAATTTTCAATTTATGTTGGGGTTATTTGGGTTAGTAAAATAAATGAGATGGTCACATAGTGTCCAGATCAATAGGAAAGGGACTGTCAGAGCTGCTGCAGAACATCTGGGCATGATACACATGGGCTACCTATGCCAAGTCCAGGTCTATTCTGGTTCTGGCACTAACGCTGATCTCCTCACCTAGATGAACCACTTAAGGGCACCTTAGGAACTTCTCGTGATGGCTGCAGAATCTCAAATTGTTCTTGCTGCTTGGTATCCAGGGTGCTAAGGGTAATATCTGGACCCATTTCATCAGGATCCCTATCACCTGAAAAACTCCCCCTGTTCCCCCTCTCCTCCTCCCCAGCACCTTCTGGCTAAGGTCAAGATATTTTCTTTGCTCTTATCAGCTGCCCTCTTCCCAACAGATGGATGAGCCTTATTCCCATGCTTCTAGGAGCTAGCTATGTATTCTCGCTAATCTAGACAAACAATCCAGACTCTTACTACACAGCTCTGCCCTATTACCTCTGTCTTTACTTACTATAGTTTGGTCTATACTCTTTCCATCATACTAGGCATGTCAACCATTGGCTCCTTTGAGAACAAGCCCTGTGACCAGACAAGTTACCATAGCTCAGGTCTTCTCCTGTACCATATCCTTTTCATTCCCCATTACATTTACCCTCCTGAGGTCAAAAGAAACATCACAGTTGGATTCAGTAGAATGTAGCTTTCCAAATGGCATTCCAGGATGGATGAGAAGTATGCCTGTGACTTTGTTCATAGCCTCCAGTGGCTTGACAGAGCCCGAGGGTGAGGGAGGGAAGACAGAACCCTTGGTCTTGTGTTCATCTATTAGCAGATTCTGTTTCACCATCGGGGCTATGCACTGATTTCTTTCTTTTTTTTTTTTTGGTGGGTACCGGGGGTCGACCTCAGGACCTCGCGCACCCGCAGGCACCCGTGCCACTGAGCGATATCACTGGCCCTTTCTTCATATGTGGGTTCCAGGAGTCAAACTCGGGCCCTCGCACTTGCCAGGCAGGCGCTTACGCCACTGAGCCATCTCACCAGCCCCTATGCACTGATTTCTGTGTGTAGCATGACTTGAGAAAAGTTTGGGAAGTGCTGCATTAGAATTATCATAACACACAGGGAAGGCAAAACCAAAAAGCAAACACATTTTTCCATTAGGTACAGAAGAAATACCTAATTTCTGCTTTTTCTTGTAACCAGATTTGATCAGACTTCAGAGTCTTCCCTGCCTAATAGTAGGGATTTCAGTCTGTTGTTATAAGGGCATTCTTTTCCTTACAGGGTTATGAAAATAATCTAGAATTTTAGAGGGTGCAAATCTTTGGGGTGGTCTATAAGAAAAAAAAAGATAGCAAGTGTTGGAGACACATATGGACATTGGAACATTTGAACCTTGCTGGTGACAATGTAAAATGTTGCACTCACTTTGGAAAACAGTGTGACAGTTCCTCAAAAAGTTAAACCATAGAGCTACCATATGACCTAGCAATTCTATGTGTATATCTGAGAGAGAAATACACATCCATGCAAAAATCTTGTGCACAAACATTTATGGTCACATCATTCATACTGTCCAAAAAGTAGAAACAATCCATTTTTCCAACAATTGATAAATGGACAAAGAAAATGTGGTTCATCCATACAATAGAACATTATTTAGATATAAAAAAGGAATGAAGTAGTGATATGTGATGCAACATGAACCTTGAAAACATTTATACCACATGACAGAAGTCAGACATAAAAAGCCACATATTGTATAATTCCATTTATCCAAAATAGGCAAAACTCTGGATCAAAAGTTATATTACCGATTGCTAGGAACTGGGGGATATAGTGACAGCTGATGCGTATGAGGTTTCTTTTTAGAATTACGAAAATATTCTGCAATTAGACAGCGATAATTATGGTGAAATAACTTGTGAATGTACTAAGAACAACTGAATTGTACACATTAAGACTAAATTTTGAGTTATTCACATCATATTTTAATAATTAAGGAAGATGAACATACATATACCAACCGACCAACCACTGTGGGTGGGCCCAGGTTTTTCTGGGATGGGATGCATTGCCCTCCAGGTCTAACTGTCTGGCTTCCGTACCTGGGTTCTGTGTAGTCATTTCTCTTGGAGGGCTTTCACCTCCAGGGGCCTCTGCCAGGATTAGGGCCAGGTCCAACCCACTCACAGGCCCTATGGACTGTTATCGCCTTGTCAGCTTTTAGGGCATTTCTTTTCCACCCTGTTCTCCTTTCTCTTAAATTCTTACATTCAATATTTTTAAAATTCTTTCATTATTTTTATTTCTTCTGAAAGGTATTTTGTTTGCATCTGTTAACTTTAAATATATTCTGCATTTTGAGAAAAAAAGAAGTGACAAAGATATTCATATACATAAACTTGCTTTGCAAAGATACTGTAATATGTACTGAGAGCAGTGGGGAGAGAATTACGAGAAGTTTACATTTTTGAGCCAGCAACTACTCAGAAAAGAGTCTGGAGAAACAAAAGTCCTAGGTCGCATGGATTCAGGCCTTTGTGGAACATAGCCAGCTGTATTAGACTGAATAAGGGACCCCTAAACGGTCTATGTCCTAATTGCTAGAACCTGGAAATGTTACTACATATAGTAAAAGAGACTTAACAATGTGATTAGAGTTAAGAATCTTGAAATGCGGATACTATCCTGGATTATCCAGGTAGCCCGGAGTCCTTACAAGAGGGAGGGGAAGGAGATTTGACCACAGAAGAGGACACAGTAGTAATAAGACAGAAGCAGAATTTGGGGTGATATGCTTTGAAGGTGAGAGAAGGGGGTAGAAGTCAAGTACTACTGACAACCACTAGAAGATGAAAAAAGTAAGGAAACAGATTCTGTCCACAGAGACTTCAGAAGGAACTAACAGGCGACACATCCACTTTAGTTCAGTGAAACTTGTTTAGGACCTCAGTCTTCCGGAGCTGTAGCTGAATTTTTGTCATTCTTAACTTGTGGTAATTGTTACCACAAGCAGCAATAAGAAAAACATCAGCTCACTCTCAACCCTAAAGGATCTCGTCAAAAACATGAGCAACAAATACTGACAATTATGGATCCTGGAACCAGTAGCCAGTTTTGTTCACACAGTATTTTTTTTTCTATGCATTGGGGAAAACTGAATATGTGATACTGATCAGCAAGAAAATTTGGAGATGCTCACTACTGGCTACTACAATTAGTACAATACTAAGACAAAGATGGAGTCGAATGGTGTCAGTTTTATACATGATATGGAGTCTAGATGAAGCCACTCATCAAAGTAATGTCAAGAAAAGAGGCAAGACTAGTATCTTTGTTGGGAATGTACCACCAGCCCTGAATGAATGTTTAAAATGTTTATTTGACTATTTTGTTTTTTTCTCCCATGCTGTATGGAAATTATGAAAAATCAGTTTCCTTAAAAATTGCCTGAGCCTAGACATAAGTGATAGAGCTACTAATCTGAAACAAATATGATAGAAACAGTTAAAGAAAGAACTATCCACTCTTTGTGTACTTGTGTGATTTTGTAAAGAGTCTGGAACAAAAATAGCAAATTGAGAGTTATTATTTATTTAATTTTTGTAGATAATTTCCTTTATTATCTTAATTAGCCCATCTATGGCCCCAAGAGACTTGGAGTAGGAGACAGGGGATAATGATCTCTTTCACTAAAACAAAGATGTGTCTGAATTATCTCCTCTTACTTTGTTCGGCAGAGGGATCTGGGGCTGGGTTGGGGTAGTGTCCAGAAGAAAATGAAAGGTTTAGCCTTACTTGAACACTAAAGTGTGGTCTATGTACATTTAGGAATAACTTACTTTCTTTTAAGGCTGTCCTAATGCTTTCTTCTCCCAAAAGTTGGTGGTTTTGTCGTGCAGCATCCAATTCCATCATGGGACCCCCTTTCAGCTTTTCCATTTTTGAGTAATACCCCTATGAAAATAAGTGGCTGACCAAGGAGAACAACTCTTAAACTTCTTTGCTTATTGCATCTAAAAGGAGCCACTTTGGCGATGTGAATAAAATGTAAAACCAGTGTAAGAAATCGAGCAGAATATACTTTCCAGTGGCACTTTTCCTTCCAGACTGTCTTAGTAAACAGCTCAGTAATTTATTCCGATTATGCTGCCATTTCGCAAGACACTTCTGGAATTTTGTTGTGTGTGTGTGTGTGTGTGCGGGGGGTATGAAAACATCATTAGAGGAAATGTGGCAGAGACATTGCTATATTCTCACCACATCTCATTTCCTTTCCCTTCCAGTTCCACAGTCAAACAGTATTTTCTAACTTCACCTTCAACTGGGCTAAAGCATAAGACAGATTTCTGGCTGGTGGAATATGGGTGGCTGTGCTGTGTGCCCCATCTGAACCTGGTTCCCCCAATCTCCTGTGTAATCCTCCAAGCTGTTTTTCTTTCACTACTGGCTGTATGCAGAAGGTCCACTGCAGAACTCCAAGGACCTACAAGATATCAGAGCCACCATGTGGAAGGTGCCTGGTTCTTGAATGGTTATTGGAGAAGAGCCTTCCTGCTGACCTGCATTGGACTGTGACACCAATGTGAAACATACCTACAGTGTTTTAAGCCACTGAAACTTGACGGTGTACGCTATGAGACTGACTACTAACAGCACTGATTATATAAAAATGATTTCATGATTTTACATTTGCACTTCAATTTTTGATTACCAAACTTTCCCTGCCCCTATTGACTAGATATTTTTTCTGAAAATTTTAAAGACAAAACTATCCTAAGGATGAAGAATTACCACCTTCTCAAATGATGGCTACGAAGGTCATTAAAAGGAAGAGGATAAAAGATAGTTTTATCATTAGTGGCACCCTTGAAATAGGTCAACTTCACCAAGGATGATTTCTGAAACCAATAGCATTTTTATTTGAATTCATAACACAATAAAGTGATTAAGGCCTGGATATTCCAGTCCTTAAAAACTAAGCATTTCATTTTTTCAAGAAAAGGCTCCAGAACCTGGTCAAGGACAGCTTAAAATGGGCTTTTAGAGATGGACATGTACAGAAGCTGCTAGCATATCTGGTAAAGGACTTTTTCATGTCACAAGCTCAAAATCCCCTCCTCAGAATATGGTGAAACACCCAAAAAGATAAAAAAAACAAAAAGTGACCTGTGAGGAGACATGATGGCCACCTGCATGGATGCATAAGAACTCTAAGACTCCCCCATCTGGCCATGCAATCAAATAGCTTCTGCCTTCTCCCTTCCTATAAATTCCTCCGTGACAGATGATTGAAGGGGAGGCAGAGCTAAACATTTTTTCTCTCAGCTTCTCGGTTCCTTAACTATTGACCTTCAGTAAAACTCTTTAATTCTGCCAAAATTAGTGCCATAGTATTGTCTTCTATGCTCATGGAATAGTGAGTCCTTCCTCAGTCTCAAGAGTTTGTAAGAAGGGGCTGGTGAGATGGCTCAGCGGCATAAGTGCCTGCCCGGCAAGCGCGAGGGCCCGAGTTCGACTCCCAGAACCTACATATGAAAAAAGGGCCGGTGATATCGCTCAGCGGCATGGGCGCCTGCTGGCGCGCAAGGTCCTGAGGTTGACCTTCGGTACCCACAAGGAGTTTGTAAGAAATTGGAATGATAAGAAATTTGAGCCATCAAATTATTGTAAAATATTTTTAAATGATTACCATTATAATAATCAGAGCATTCTAAATAATTAAAGCATGGTTTGCTTTTCGTATGGCATACGGTGATGATGTGATCTTCCTAGTGAAATTATGGCAGCCAATTCACAAGACAAAGATAGGAAAAGGGATGTCAGTAAGGAAATACAGCAGTATTATTGTGACAGTTTGGCTGGTAATGCATTGACCAGTAATGCATTGGCTGGCAATGCTTTTTAGTTGTTTATATGTTTGGGTAGGAAGTTATGTTGAAAATTTCAACTGCAGTTGTGCAAATATCACAATATGGGTTAAAATGCTATTTATTAACTATTTCATTCCTTCAAAATCAAGATAACCATATTTTGCAAACGTTATTAATTCAGAATGTGTCAAACTGTAGACATTCAGGATAAACAGTCTGTTGCTCTAGCTTCTGGTGTATCTGATTAAAATCTGTAGGCACATTGCTCTGTAAGTTCACACCTTACAAATAGAGAGGTGAATCTTGTTCAAGGAAACATTCCACACAGTAAATAAAGCTACTGGTAGAGGCAAAAGGTGAAGTCTCAATTTCATTGAGTCTCAGGGTTCTGATTTTTAAAATGGGAGCAGTAACAGTATTCAGTTCACAAGCTTGTGATCAAGCTTCAATGAGGTTATGTATTATAGCTGTACCTGGCATCTAGAAAGCACTGTCAATCTTAATATCGCAGAGTCTCTGAAAATGCCTGTTAGTTTAAAGCATATTTAATTGATTCAACCAGCTTATGTTCACACAGCTGGAAACAGAATAAGAATGCTTTTCCCATATATATAGATATATATATATATATCTATATATATATCTATATATATTTCTTTTTTTTTGTGGGTACCGGGGGGGTCGATCTCAGAACCTCGCGCGCCAGCAGGCGCCCATGCCGCTGAGCAATATCACAGGCCCTTTTATCGTATGTGGGTTCCGGGAGTCAAACTCGGGCCCTCGTGCTTGCCAGGCAGGTGCTTACGCAGCTGAGCCATCTCACCAGCCCCCTCATACTTATTTTTAATAAATACCCTATCGTCTACTTATATCAGATGTATATTCACATACATACATATACACACAAATACAAGTTTCAAAAAGTACAACTTTTTAAAATTAAAAATCAATTTAGAAAATTTCAGAAAAAAAATGACAGAAGTATGAAACCTGTCATTCTTTTCCTTGACATTTTTACAAGTGTTTACTAAAATCTGTGGCTCCAGCATTTCAGCCATCCAGCTAGCTAGGCATTTGAGGGGAAGGCCTGCCACATTCTTAACTATTGTGTCACTGTGGTAATCTGCAAGAGACAGCACCTCTTTTAGCTCTGTTCTAGTTAAAACTCAGCCTGTTTCTCTATTTGCTTAAATTCCATTTCCAGGAGGAAAAAAAAAAATTCAGCCTAAAAATTCCTCTGGGCCAAAACACAGCCTTGGGCATCTTATGCTAAGAAGGACTAAAAAAATACTGGTTAAGGCATTTTTCGAATCTGTTGTAGGTTTGCAAGCATCTTCATTCAGACTCTGCATTCTTAAAAGATAACTAGTTTTGTGTTAGCAGACAAACACTTTAAAATTAAAATGAAGAATTAAGTGAAAACCCAAATGGCACTTTTTTTTTTCTGTAAATAGTACAAGAATCTGTATGATTAGAGTCACTTAAAGTGAAGGCAAATTAATAGCGAGAAAGCTCTCACTGGTGGTGTGAATGAATCTCTGCATTTCCATGACATTTTACTGCATCCACTCAAACAGATGGGATTCCAGGGCTAACTGGCCTCTGTTGAGATGAATGAGATTCCACAACTATTAGCACACTGGCATAGAAATGGGCCCGATTCATTGCAGAGGCATTCTTACAGACACAAAGAAGATCACAAAGCTATCCTGTCCCCAGTGTCTGTCAGTGCAGACCCATTCGTTATCAAATCTCATTCATTCCTGCTAAAGCTACATTCACTATCAGATGACATTCTTCAGGCACTGCAAGGAAATCCTGAGGATTTGATCATCTATTAACAAGTACTGATGCTGACGCGGCTGATTTGGCAATAGAAGCCCAAACAGCACTCTCACAATGGTATCGCAAGTTAAAAAATTGTCAGGCAGAAATCAAACACACAGAGAAAAAGTGGACTCACCCGTAAGCAAATGGACAAAGGCCTCCTGTGTTGGCAAAGGTCACTCAAGACATTGAAATTCAATGAAGGGGGTTTTAAGTTAAGGAAAACAGGCAAGCACCAGGGAATCTATCCTGTAAAAAGACTGAGGACCAATGCTCTCTTTCCTAAAGAAAGGAGCCAGCATGGGGTATGCTTTGCAGATGGGCTGGGGTAGCGCACAAGCTGCAGAGCACATCTGGCACACAGGTGTATGGCCTCATATTCCTAAGCCAGCCATCAACAGACATGTGCAAAGAGCACTACTGCTGTTTTGGGTGGAAAGCAAAAGGAATTATGGCTCAGAAATCATAATGTTTTATAAAAAAGTACATAGGTCCCAGCCAAAACATTCTTCCTTCAGTAGATTTTATTTTTAATCCACCTACTTAATTAACTAGCTCCTCAGTGGATCAAATGATATTAGTGAGTTAGAGTAATACTGCCACTGGAGCAGCCATTTAATTCTGGCAACTCTAAAGCAAATTATTTCATAAATGGATAGTTTATTCAATTCAGTTCAGTTCCAATTCAATTCTGAGCCCCTTCTATGACCAAAGGACTGAGATAGACCCATGGGGAAACAGAGCAAGGGGGAGACAATCCCTGCCCACAATCTACAATCTAACAAGGGAATAGTGCCCTCTTCACAAACTATAGCAAAGCAGTACAAGCACCGTGTATGTGTGCTGGGTGTAGGGGGTGTGGGGAAAAGGAGTCATGGAAGGAGGAATCTCATTCATTGGAGAAAGGCAGAAAAGACTTGGAGCAGAGAGCGTGGAAGATAAATATTGAAAGAAACCAAAAAAGGAGTTGAACAGATAGAAGGAAGGCAAATATATCCTAGGTGCGGCAAGAGTCCAGTTTGGATAGAATATAAGACAAACAGAGCATAATGATACAAATCTAAACTAGAAGATGGCAGTGAGAATAAATGGGGATAGATGTGACAACATTACCATTTAACAAGGAAGGAGATGAATAAATTTCAGAAATTTTTGCTGTGTGTTAGATATTACATTGGATACTGGGGTCCAGAAATAAAAGACATGCTTATAGTATGCCCTCCCAAGTATCTCATAGCCTAGTGGGGGAAAAACAACTCTTAAGGGTTTACTGCAGGCTCTGATGGAGGCAGGTGCTCAGAATTATGAAAACATAGAGAGCGTCTAAGCCAAGAAAAGACTGGTAGAGTGACAACCAAACTGGGGCAGGGCCTTCTACGAAGAATATAGAAACTGCTAAGCATCAGTCTGGGAGAAGTAAGAGATGAGACCAGAAAAGAGTAATCTAGATGGAGGACCTTGCACACACTGTCACGGAGATGGGATTGTTCCTGCGTGTAACCATGAGGGAGCTAGTAGCAGGTTTGAAGTACAGGAGCGACATCATAAGATCTGCATATCATAAAGGCCTCTTTGGCAGCTGTGTGGAAAACAGACTGGTGGTAATTCTGTAGGCGAGAAAACCAGACATGATGATTCAGTGGTTCCTCTAGACAACCTGAGATTTTGGCATGATGAATCCAAAGGATATTAATAAGGGTGGCCTGGATAGGCTGCACATGGGGAAAAAGGGAAAGAAACAATATGCTTACTCTGGGACCCTGGTTTTAGAAACTAAGCCAATACTAGTACCTTTCGTCAAGCCAGAGATTTGAGAAGAAGCAATAGGGAAGGATGAATGTAGTCTTGGATGAGTTACTTTGACATACCTGTGGAGCATACTAGCAGAAACTTCCATCAGCACAAGTTGATTCTACAAGAAAAAAAATCCTTTTAGAAAAAGGGATGGGAGAAACCAAGGTATCTCTAATTGTCTACTCCCACATAGGTAGCTCCTGAAAACTCAGTGTGCTCACAGAAGAGAAAAATTTCGAATGAACATAATCAAAATGAAAAACATGCCAAGTTCAAATGCAAAAGGCTTTAATGCCCTGTGTTGTCTGCATTCTTTTATGTACCTTTGTAGAGACGATGGTCTTTAAAAGGTTCAGTAAATGCCAATAGGATCTAAACTCTAAGTTGCCTTTCACTTAATAAGCATTTATTCAGTAGCTGGTAAGTGCAATGCATAATATTGTAGAAAAGTGAAGAATATCTACTTGGACAAGGCCTGTCCCTAACAGCAAGATGTCATCTGCTGCAGCTGGAAAACTGTCATAGCCCCGAATGAAATCTGCTTGGAGATAAGGAATGAGACAAGTGCTTCGAGATTTTAGAGCAAGGTGAATAAGGGATAAAGTCAAAGTAAACTGTGGGTGACCATATAAGCTGGCCTTGTTCAGATTTTAATTTGTTTTCGTTATGGGAGTTTATGCATTAATAGTATTTGCATGACTTAGTATTTTGGCATCCTCTTCTATTTTGTTTTTGGGGTGAGTTCTTTATCTTACCTTCCTCATCTCAGTTCTGATCAGGAAAAGTTATCCATAATTCAGATGAGACAGACAGAGACAACAAACCAGGGATGATCAAGTCAAAATCATGACTTTTCCAAGTCGCTCAAATTTCAGAACTACTTTATTTTCCTCTTGTGAGAACAGCAATCTCCACACAGGCAGCTGTCTTCGCATGCACTTAGTAAGGGCGAAGCTTTGAGCCACATTTTGGCAGACAGCTTATTAGTGATATTTTGACGACTTAGCTGATTTGGGAATTACTTGGTAAACTCATGTGAATGATGGGCACAAAACAAAACACCTCCCTGTATGTTTATGCCTCCGTATATAACAGGTTTTTCTACACTGCTTCCTAGTGAAGAACCAGAGTTCACGACACACAGATATACAGAAAACCTTGTGTCTGTCCCTCGGTGGGTTTGGATTATGAATGGTGGACAAGCAATGAAGAATTTCATGAAAGAAATAATGAATGACACAGCAATTAATGTAAAATTCTTCTCTACTTTTTCCCTGAGGAATTCCACTCCTTCTTCCCCCTCAAACAGTTTGTCTTGGTTCCACTCACAATAATGTGTAGAGAAAGCAATCTACCACTGCAGCCCACATGCTTTCAGAAGCCTTGGATTTCTTTGGGAAGCACCATCTGGCTGGTGGCCCCACCTGACCCTGTTTAGTTTATGAATTCTGATGAGCACATAGGTCAAAGCATTACTTCTCTAAGTGGCATTTTAAATGATTTTAATATACTTCCATAAAGGGTCAGCTGCCAGGACTCACAATTGTGGATTCTAAAATATAGAGGTGGTATAGAGTCTTTTAAAATAGTAAATGATTTAAAAATACCAAGCCTGTTGGCAATACTGTGTGTGTGTTTATAAATATACATGATATATAATATGCACACATGCTGTACACACACACAATTTTGTGAAATAGCTTTATTTCCTGCTTTAGGAGAAGTATTTAATTATATCTATTATTTCTATTATATCTATTATTTTTTATTCTTTTCACTTGTAGTGTCATATAAACAAAAAGATCATTTTCCCTTCTGGTTTTTTTCCTTACAACAAACAAAACTTCCTTTGACCTAAGAAGAACCAAAGGTACCAATTACTAATCTACTTTATAATATTTTATACAAATTTCAAAAATATATTGACCAGGTTTCCTGGGAAAGGGGTAAAATATTTAGCTAAGTTTTCCTAAAATAGAAAGACAAGTGCGTTGAAAGCACAGCAATTCTAAGTCAGAGAAAAAAACCAACTCTCCCAACATCCACATATCTAGAGAGTACTTAAGCTATTTCACTTTATAAACTTCAACAAGGATATGATTTCTGGTGTTCTGGCTTATAGAATCACTTGGGAATGAATAATTCATAGGCTTTTTACCAAGCCTCCAGTGTAAATCAGTCAAATATAGCAACATGATATTCATGCTGAATTTTTAAGTACTTAAAACATTTAGATGGAAACTTTTTCTTTTCAAGAGAGAGGGAGGAAGAATGTCATTTTCCCTCTGCTCACGTTGCCCAGGCGTACTTCCATTATGTACTTCTAAAAAATCTATAAAGAGAAATTTAATTAAATAATAAACCAGTTAATGGTAGAAGTAAAGCAAAGAAAAGCAACCAAAAAAACTTTCTCAGTGTTATGTTTTCTTTATTAACATACTGATGTGAAACTAAACAGAAAAAGCAATCTAATAACAAACATTCCTTTGAGACATGTTCAGGGAGCAAAAGGACATCCACTTATTGTTCTGCCCATCCGATTGGTCCATATATGGCAATAAAGGTACAATGGACGGAAACAGGAAACAGACTGGCACATCTGTAGTATCTTATTAGCAGCTAATGGATATCTGAGAAGAACATGCATATAATGCTGAATCGTCTGTACCAATCTCCTAAGCAATTACTCTTAATTAGTGGGTTCTGTTTATAGATTCAACTTAGTGTACCCTTATGCATCAAAGAGATGAAGGCAGCTGGAGAGAAAGAAATGATGCCCTTAAAGGAAAAGTATTGCAAGATGTTGGAGAATTTCTTTTTGGTGAAGTGAAACTTAATTTCTCTGCCCTGGCATAAGCAGGCTTTCTCTTTTATGCGTTATTAAAGAAAAGGTAGAAAATACTTACCAAGGCAGGCTAAATAAAAAAAAAAAGTATTCTTGTCATTTGTCATGGGAAAATGCAAAGGAAATCAGTGAAATCAAATAGTTGTGCAGGACAAAATTCTCCCTCATAACTGTTACTCTAAACATCTCCAGAAGGCTTCATCCTCCCCCTCCAACAAATGCAGCACTTTAATTCAGAGATGCGGCACCTGCATTTAGTGCCTGCCAAATTGGAAGCCAAGGGGCAAAACGGGCGGTGTGACCAGCTGTATCTCCATAAAAGAGAGAATACAAAATAGTTTTTCCAGGCCAATATAGTCAAAGGGGATCTGAACATATACAGAGAGCCACTGAGCCAATTGCCCACTTCTGCAAATGGAAAAATATTGTGTAGATCAGCTCCACACCTATCCAATGTTACACAGACCTGCCTTATGAACAAAAGGAATAAATTCCTTTTGGGGAACAGATGCTCAGTTTGTACATTACTTGTTTCCCTATAAATAACTATCTAGATATCTTCCTTAAAGACAGGCAACACTGTGGTCTTGCCTCTTATGTTTTTAAAAGTACTAGAAGGCTCATTGGATCCTCAAACATTTCTCATCATTTTGGCAACACCCTGTTCCATTCCTTTGAAAGTCAAAAAATTTCCTTCCTAATCTAGAATTCTGTTTAAAAGACCATTGTGAATACATAACCAGTGTATTATACAACATTTGACTACTCTCTTAAATGATTGTACTCTATGTAAAAGAAAATTGGACTGGCTTTTTGTAGGAAAGTGAAGGAAAAATGTTACTTGTCTGTAGTTTATCACAAGTCAAGATAGAAAGCTCTCTTCTGAATCAGTCATTCTGCAAATCCAGGACTCTCTCTATATAAAGATCTCCTCCATATGCAAAACATCTGGACCAAGAGAACCTAAAGAACTGGACATTTTTATTGGCATGAGTATCTGGAGACAAAGTTGAGGTTGTGCTAGTTAGGCTTGGGGCTATAGGAGGTGGCGACAGGCTTGGTCTCCCTTGGGAACCCTCTTCCCTTCCTGAGACCAGCCCCAGAGTTGCTCCTCCGTTTATCAGATGAACCCATCTCCACCAACCACTTGATCTGATTCTTGTTATACATTTGAATTTCCATCAAGTTTAAGATTTCTTTTTTTTTTTTTTGTAAAATTTTCCACTCCTGATGCATATGTCAAAATGGTTTAAATTTCCTTAAGTTTATAAACAGTATTCATCTGCCGACTTCATCTATTTAGGAGTATGGCAGAGTTTTAGCCAAAGAATGATACATGAATGGAAACTTTCTTCATTTAACAGAGAAAGGGGGATTGCATTATACATGCATCTAATCTATGCGCAGATAAACTATATGAGCAGTGGGTGTTGGAGGTGGGTGAGAGACAGAAAGAAACAAGATAAATACTACAGTGTGATTCTATCTTCTCTCTTACTGAGTTTTCCAGCATCAATGTGAAATGGGAATTTGAGCATGGCATGTCCCAGTTAGTGCCTTTCCCCAGGCAGTTCTCGTGATGTGTGTGTGAACTCTGCTCCACTTAGTAGTTCATGGAAACGGCTTGCAGAAGAAACTTGTGCACAATCACATTTTCTGGTAAAACTGTGGGTGGCGTACGTGTTCGTGATTATATACCATATATTCTATAGTTCACACATATATGTATATTACTTCAAAGGACTACAGAGGACAAACCACACACAAATGATTCTCTTCATGAATGCCTTAATTTTTCTAGGTAATTTTGATAGCACTCGATTGTCAAATGGAAACATTCATCACAAAATTTAAAATCCATTCTTGTTGAAGATTCATCATAATACTCCTATATATATATTCCACAGACTAAATCATCCTCCCCTCCCCACCATTCACCTCTTTTCTCTCACCAAAATGTACATAGGTGGTAATTAATTTCTCTTTTCTGATCAAGAGTGTTATTTCTGGAAGAAGATCAGACAAAGGTGATGGGATGTCTATACTGCTAGATAGTTTCCAGTCTATCTCCTTGGCATATTACAGTGAAACTCACTCTATACTTATCATGTGCCTCTCTACTGCTCAGAGGCTGCGAAAACAGTCCAGACACAGAGGAATGTTTGATGTGATCTAAAGGGAAAGAGATAAAGTAGAAAACACAGGAAGAAGCCACTCACAATCTTGTTCAGAGAGTAAGCTACACAATAGGAGACATCCAAGCTGTGGCTTCAAAAGGGGAAAAGGAATATTTGGCAACTACTTAAAACATAGAATGTTCTGCTTTAAAACCTACTTTTGTGATCTTGAGTGGATCATCTAATATCTCTGTGCACGAGTTGCCTCAAATGTAAAATATAGATGCTAATCCATTGCCTCTAGGCTAAGTAAAAAAGTATTCTTGTCATTTGCCACAGTAAAATGCAAAGAAAATCAGTGAAACCAAATAACTGTGCAGGACAAAATCCTCTAGGCAATGGATTATCATCTATATTTTACATTTGAGGCAACTCATGCGCAGAGATATTAGATGATCTGCTCAAGATCACAAAAGTAGAATTTAAAGCAGGGTCTGTCCCTGTATTCTCCATACGACACGCTCCAAGAAAAGAACAGCCATGGTGACTACCTAGTAACTACTCAGTGTCTCAGTAAATATTATGGTCCCAGAAATCAAACTAAACATTTTTGAAAAAGCCATCTCTCACTGATCTAAACTCACTGATCCAATAAGAACAACTGACACCAATGATTTTGTAAGACATCAAGGTTACAATTTATAACAGGATTGAAAATATTTTTGTAAAGTAGCTGTCATATCAGTGGACACATACATTTTCCTCCAAAATTTCTGATCACTGTTAACTGAAGTAATCCTGCCTCTGGTGAGTGGATCAAACAATGTACATTTCAGATCTGCCAGGAAAGCCCCATCCTGGGTGGCTCATTCGGAAGGCTGACATCAGTATACTGGAGCATTAATTTCTCTTAATCTGTACATACTCTAGCACAGGAAGGGGTTGCTTAAGCACCCCAGTTAAGAATTCTTTTGGCTGCAATTAATAGTACTTCTGTATGATTTAAGCAGCATAAGTGTTAGACTAGGTCCCATAAACAGCAAGACAAGATAGACCAGAAAGGGAACATGACAAAAATCATCAGATTTAGATCCTGAAATATACTTTGTATTTTCATTAACAGTTTGTCTTTTTGCTTCATGGTCACAGATGCCACTACATTCAATATAGGAAGGGGGGGTAAAAGGGTATATATAGATTTTATCAGGGAAGCTAAAGCTTTCTCAAAAGGATCCTGCAGATTTTGGCTTAAGTCTTGTTGCCCAGAAATGCATCTCATGGCTAGCCCTTGGAACAAGGGGAACAAGGGGTACTGGAAAAATCAGTACCTTGTCAAGTCCCTGTGGTAGAAGGTAATGAGGAAGCATGCCTGAGTATACTTCATAACAGCTTGTAGTTACTATAACTTATAAACAAATAGCAGGGCTTCTACAATTACTATTGCTCCTTCATATCCTAGAAATAATAAAAAGGTATCTTTGTCCAAAACCACCCTCCTGTTTGATATAATAACCATTTGCTTTCATTTGAAAGTAGGATTGTTACTCTGAAAGAAAGACATAAAACTTCAACCCAGAACACCTAAGTCATATGATGACCATATCTAGCCTGGTAAAATATTCAAAATTTCTTCTCTAGAAGTAACTCCCTTGTCCAATAAGTGGCTCCACAGACATGGGACAATGGTGCATTAAAACAATGGGCTGCCCTTGGATAATTAAACTCACAGAATTGGAGGAGGGCTCCTAGTCTCAGTGTTGGGAAGAATCTTCAGAACCAGTAATATTTAATAGAATGCAGAAGAAAGTCAAGCTTCCCAAACTTGCCTGAAGACAAGAATAATATGGAGTTTGTTGTCTTGTTTAACCACCTAATAGTTTACCCCAAGCATCACTTGAGTAGCGCATTTATTTACATACTGACTGTCCCGAGAGTCCCTCAGGCAGGTGTCATTTCAACCAGTCGATTCTTGTATTGAATAAGTTTGATAACATTGTCATTTTTATATTTCCTGTTATCTCATCTTGTAAAAAATTAATGAAAAAATGCAATTTTGGGTCATCCTGTATTTAAATAATTGGACTGATAAGTGGTTAGGGAACAGATTCTTGGGTCCCATACCACAGTGGAATCAGAATATTCAGGGCAGATGGTGGAAATCTTTTTCTTTTTTTTTTTCTTTTCTCTTTTTTTTTCCTTAACAAATGCCTCAATGAATTTCACCATCAGGTGAGTCTGGAAACATGAGCAATGGTTCTCAACCCTGACTGTTTCACAGAATCATCTGGAAAGCTTCTATGAAACAATGAGAGGAGCTGCACCCTTAATCAAAATATCAGAGCATGCAGCTCAGCCATCAACATTTTAAAAGCATCTCTGGCAATTCTCTGTGCAGGTCTAACAGTAGCTACCCTTGATCAAAGGCAAGGGCTCAGGTATAAGAGCTAGGACGTAAAAACACAGTTTAACGAAAGAAGTAAGCAGCCAAAGCAACTCCTCCAACCTGTATATTTTGGTAAATAAAGTTTTAATGAAGCACAACCACACCCACATTTTGACATACTGTTCAAGGGTACTTAGCCCACTCTGATAACAAAACTGAATACAGTAGTATCTCGGTTGTCGAACAGCTCCAAACTCAAACTTTCCACTACTCAAACAGCAAAGTTTGAAAAAAATCTGCTCAGTGTTTGTAACTTTGCTCAAGTCGATAGTTGAACTGAAAATCTGACTTGAAAAAACCCGTGTGGGCCGAGAGGGAGTGGGTCACACGTCGCCTCTCACCACAGACACAAAGGGGAGATGCTTCGGCCTGAGCGTCGTTTTTTCCCAGACAACATACAGTGCTTGTATAATTTTTGGGCTTCAGAACCAATTAGTTGGTTTTCTGTTATTTCTTATGGGAAAAATATGTTCAGTTCTTGAACTTTTCGGTGTTCAAACACGAATTGGAACAAATTGAGTTCCACAACTGAAGTATCAGTGTAGTTGCAATAGATACGATATATGACTCATATAGCTCAAAATATCAACTGTCTGGCTCTTTGTAGAAACTGTATAGGATTTTACCAACCTCTGAACTAAATGAGGATCTAGGGGAGGAGTAGATGATACGTAATAATTAGCATTGATGATACATAAGACATAGTTCTCAGTGCTTTGTATCTATTATTTCTTTAATCTTCATTTTACCAATCAAGAAACTGAATATATCTGAGAGGCTGAGAAACATGTCTAAGCTCACAGAGCAGGTGAGAGGACAGACCAGGCTCTTAATGCAGGCTGTCTGACTGCAGGGTCTATATACATAGTTTTTAGTTTAATCAATATTTCTCTTAGGTGTGACTTTTTAACAAGGTGTAAGAAGGGCGATATCCTTCCAATCTTGTAGCCAGTGGCGAGTGGAGGACAGACTGATATCTGAACAAACTAAGCCAGTACTTGCCTTTCTCCTTGTGCCTAGTATCCACTGGAACAACCAGATTGAATAGGATTCATTTTTACTAAGCTTGAAAAAATGGCGAGTGCTGAACTGTACAATATCTTTTTCCTTTTTGAAATTTACAACGTTCTATATGACTAACTCTATAAGCTGAAGCGCTAAGAATCACTCAAGTTTCCCAGACATACGGCATTATGATCACTTCCTTGGCTGCATTAAGCCTCACACCCTTAATTTGTTCTGTGATATATTCAATATGTTCCTAGTTTTCCACAGGGTCAGCAGGATAGACAGTTTGCGAGTAAAGATTGCAGACATTATTCTGGAATCACCATTTGCTGCGGCTCTTTGTCAAGGGAACAGCGAGGCAGTTGGAAGAGAAGAACATGTATCCATTAAACACAGAAGAACAAAGACCATACAGGGGCTGGTAAGACAAAAATAGCAATTTTATTGTCCATATTTTGCTTTACAGGGAGCCAATAAAGCAATTGAAACATATGAATTTTACGTGAGATAACCAGTCCATAAAAAGGCTTTCTAGAGCTTCTGGATCACCTATCTATAACAACAGAGCTTACGTTACCTCTGGTACAAAAACAAAGCCACAAAAGATCTGTTTTGGGCTGGGGATATAGCTCAGTGTCACAGTACCTGCCTGCCAAGTGCGAGGTCCTGAGTTTGATTCCCAGTACCAAAAAAAAAAAAAGTTCTGTTTTTCTCTAATCCATTTGAATTCCAAAATACTATATCCCAAATGTTAGGAATACTATATTTCAAAGTGCCAACCAAAACAGTAAATGACAGGTGGACATCATCTGGAGTCACCTCAACCCACAAGGATTCCTGCCCTGGTTTATTGTTCATTATCCTATATAGACTTAAGATGTGCAGCCTGACCACATGCTCATATTGTCCAGGGATTATCTTTTGCCTAAGTCTTCACCAATGCATACCAGGCATTTAAAAAATGAGGACATAGTAAGGCCATTATCCATATTACTCACCAACGGAGGGGTTTATCTGGGTCCACCAAATGTTAACGTCAGTTTAGACAAGCCAGCTAAACATCAGGCACAATATATCAGGTACCCAGGTGTTATCAGAAGAGTGTACAATTTAGCAAGAATTTTCTTTTTTTTTTCTTTCTTTCCTTTTTATTTTGCTCTGCCATATTGCCATATGTTCTTTCTACCACTGAATTAAGTGGATTTGGTCTGAATTCTTTAACTAGAGAACTTTGGTCCCTGATTCCTTGCTGGCCTTCTTTTTTAATTTTTTTTTTTTATGTGGGTACCAGGAGTCGACCTCAGGACCTCGCACTTGCCAGCAAGCACTTGTGCCGCTGAGCGATATCACCAGCCCTTTCTTTCCTTATGTGGGTACCGGGAGTCAAACTCAGGACCTCGCGCTTGCCAGGCAGGCTCTTGTGCCGCTGAGCTATCTCACTGGCCCCCTTGCTGGACTTCTTCTCCTTCAACACTTTGTGATTTGGGAGCAGCCTGCCTTGTGGCACTTCTCCCTGCCACACAAGCAGCTTCCTTTGCACTGCTTTACTTGCTGAGAATTTCAGCAAAGGATTGTCAGCCTCTCTTCTTCTGAAGGTGCTAATACTATTTTCTATAAGAAACCTCACTGACAGATTCCGGATCCACAGGGCACTGGGTATGCACTGTTTTCAAGTCCTCTTCAGCTTTTCAAATACTTATGCTACATCACCCATGCAAGAATGTACAATCTTTGAGGCTAGGAACCTTACATAAATAGTCGCTCATCCAATTTTGCTGAACGTATAAACTAAAGACTGCCAGTGACAGGTGACCCTACATGAATAGGACACAAGAAAGTGAATCTCTTTCTACAATAAAAATTTCTGTTCTGTGACCTTGGCTCCCGCAAGGTTTTGAACATTGTAGGGAGAGAAATGAATATTCCTACGCTGACTGCTGGGCTTTAGTCACTGTGCTAACTTTTAATCTTCTCAACAGCCCATTGTACAGATCAGGAAATTAAGGACCCAAATAGGTTAGGTTATATGCTTAAAATTGCCTAATTTCAAGGGCTGGGGAAGCACTTCAACTCACTCAGAATAATTCCAAAGTGCATATACTCATCTTCTGAATTACGCTGCTTCTAGGTGGGATGGCTTGGGTCTTCAGAAACAATGTTGTTGCTGAGGGAAGGAAAGGATCTAGAGAAGCAAATAAGGCATTTGTGAGCATTCCTGGGTTAAGGAGGAGCATCTTAGCTAGGGTGGCCAAGTGCCAGATAACTCAACCTGAGCCTGTGACGCGTCTCGGGAATGCTTCCTTCGGGATGCTGCATTATCATCTAACAGAATAAGTGGAGCTTGGTTTAAATCTAAACACTAGGTCACACTAAATCACACGGCTTGGCTAAACTGCATACTAGAAGGGTTTAAAAATGTTAACAAAAATAGAGACAAATGGTTTCTAGTTGGAATTTACACAGGAAATCCAGTTCTTACATAGCCTCAGCGACTCACCTTTCCTTTTCATTCTACACTGTCAGACAGGCTTAGGAGCTGCCTCTTTCAATTTGCCTCAGTGCACTAGCAGCTGCTCACTCAAGTACAGCCTCTAAAGACTGAACCACTGATTGAGTTGGAGAGGGCGGCTAAGACCAGACTCCTGAATGGCAAACTGAGCAAAGAATCCATTGGCAGAAGATGATTTACCTGGTATCAGTGGATACCTTAAACTAACTTCTACTCAGCATAAATGCCTCTCAGCTAAAAGCGCAAATTTTCTGCCTGCCCTAGCATTTAGTCCCTCTTCAGAAGCAGTCCAAAAGATTAATATTATTTGTATGACATTCTTTTAAAAAATCTATCATCTATCTATCTATCTATCTATCTATCTATCTATCTATCTATCTATCTGTCTCTCTATCTATCATCATCTATCTATCTTATTCTCTCTCTGGTTTTGAGGCCCAGACATGGGGACGGCTCTGGTCATGTTTACTAATGGCTACAACTTCCTACAGGTCTCATTGGACCACAGGTCCAAAGGTCAAACACAAACCTACTGGTAATAGAACTATGGCCTATTCATTGACCTCCATGTCCTGCTCCTGTTTCCCCCAGGCTTTCTGAGAAGTAGAATTTCTTAGTAAGAAGACAGAAACTCTCTCTGCCTGTTAGCCCCAAATTACTTTCCTTAAAGCTAATGCTGATGGCAAAGAGCCATGTTCTCTAATATACCCCTGATAGGATATTTACAGAAAGACAGTGGCATTGACTTCCTACACTGGTAGACATTTCGGTGGAAGAGGGAAGGATACAAAGCTCATAGTTTCACCTCATAGTATTATTGTGAGGGATTAATGAACCGCTATAGGCATAGTCTATAATTACTTAGGGCAGAACTTCTTGACTTTCATGTGTGCACACTCAGGAATCTTTTAAAAACACAGATTCCGATTCAGGATTTCTGAGGTGGGACCTGAGATTTTGTCTTTATAACAAGCTATCAGTGAGGCTGATGATGCAGGTCTTCCGACTACACTTCAAATAGCAAAGCTATAAGGATATTATGTACACAGGATTCACAACTATTAATATTTCCAATGCCTAACCTTACAACCCACAAATCTGCCACACACACATCACACTCTCTAATTTTCATGTCATTATGGCATCTTTAGGTGAGGGAGATACTTCATATATTATAAAACCAGAATCATTTAACAAGAGTGTACATTTACCAGACAGACTTATACTTCCTAAAGAATTTACTTTAGGACTTTTTGAAATAGAAATCTCTCCTACTAAGAAAATATGGATTAAAGTCCTAATTTAAATACAGATCATAGAAAGTTATTCTTGATTAACCTGAGAAACGCATAAATTGGAAAATGGAATTACATCACAGGATTGAAATGATAGCCCTTTTATTTTATCTCTATTTGAATGACTACATCTGTCATGGTCTGAAGGCTTTTAGCTACTCCCGGACAATAAATGGCAAGCTTTCATGGGATGCTGGCTCTCCAAAGACACCCTGGAGCTGATCATTCTACCTAGCAGGGGCCACGTGGGAAGCGAATGAACTGGGTCAATACAAACAGGTCAGGGGCTTCGTCAAACACCGTCAGAGAGCTAAAGTTAACTAAAAATAAGCCAGAGGAGCCTACAATGACTGTCTTTGTACCATCCTTAGAGATGTAGTATACTGAGTTCAGACAGTGGTAGAAAGTACATCTGTCATTGTCAAAAGTCATCCAAGGAAAGGCAAATATCTTCTGAAGAACACTTATGATTTATGAATTTGATCCCACAGTGCTTTTGACCTGTCTCTTAAAGAACCATATTTTCTGTAGAATTGCCTGATAAAAGAGGTAAAAATTTAAATATAGAATTCTCATAGTTAACTAGTTTATTCAAATTAAAGCTGAAACTAATTATTTTAATTCATATGTAGTCTCAACAAAAAGCAACTGTTTACATAGACATATTTGACAACGTCTATAGATAATTGATAACGTTCACATAGATTACCATTTTTTTTTAGATGTTAGCATTGTTTTTAAATAAACATCCATTCATGGTCAAGGGTATTAAGAATGAGTCATGCTACTAATTAGAATAATGGTCTTAAAGCTTAAACACAGTACAAAATTGAATAATGCAAATTGAATATTACTGTTTGACATTATTCTGCACACCTCAGTACAACAATCCAGAGGCAGAGATTGAAGGAGTGGACCTTTTTGAAGCAATGTTCAATCTAGAAAGCGGCAGAATTTTCCTTTGGCATTTTAAAATATCTCAATTATAGTACTGTTTTAAAAAGGATGTATTATAGCCTAGAGGCAAGACATAAACAGCTAACTTTTAGTAATTTCTTCATGGATATATCTGCTTTCATCTATGTACAACTGTAATTTGAGCATTCGCCAACGATTTCCAATCACCTTGTGACTCTTGGGCCTTGCCAGATGTTGGGGAATTGCTTGAAAGGCAGGCTTGTAGCTCCCCGAAGACTGGAATTCCCAATAACCCCAAGGTATATCATCTGAAGTCAAAACAAAGCTTTCTTGACTTGCTCTGTTAGAGTCTTTTATCTCTTTAGTTGCCTGACCATGCCTCCCCGAATGAGATCTCCAATTTGATCTAAGGTAAAAAGAATGTTTTGAGTATCTTTACTCCTGTGTAGACAATGGCTATTTCAGAAACCTCTAGCCTTTCAAAAGCAGAAGCTTCTTTTAAAGTCAACTCTCCCTTCTTTCAGGTCTTACAAAGTGGTTCCGCCTTTCAGTCACGGGTGAGGGCTAAATATAGAGGGTAACTGGGGATGAGGGGGACTCTTTGGCCAACTTTCTTTATGAAATACAGTGGGACCTCAAATGAGTATATGGCTTATTTCATAGCTATTTAAATGACAATGAACAAAGCTGCAGCTAAGTAGCACTCATAAGTTAGAAAATCTTGCTCTAAAATACTAGTTTCTACTGGAAATACAGAACCACAGTCAAATGCCACAAGAATGTATTCATCTTAAATAAAGCTCTTCAAACTTTAACCTCCACTTGGAAAACAAGAAAATTTTCTTCAGAAACCAAAACTCCTTTGCCTCCTCCATATCTGACCAAAGTGATTTCACTGGATGTCTCTGTAAGTCACTGCACAACTCTAAGAAACTCAAAACCCACAACATACATAATCCAGTATTTCTCCACTGTAACAAATCCAAGGTTTTTAAAGCTAAGAATAAGGGGACAGAAATCACATCCTCTACTGAAGTTTCATTTCACTGTTGAAGCATTAATACATATCTTATAATATCAAGCTACATCTTTTTTAAAAAATGAGAAATTCTAAATATTACAGATGCCTTAAGAATTCCTTAAATTTTAACTTTTTAAAGCTTATTTTCCTTGACTGTAACAAGCCATTCTATGAAACACAACTCAGTCACAAGACAAATCTTTTGGACTGGAAAAAGGGCTTTTGGTCTCATTAAATGGCTAAGATGAATGCACCTTCACCTGAAAGCACCGTCTGAGCACCTTCGTGATTATGGAGTTTGAAAATCTGTCTGCTGATAGATACTCCTTGCTTTTTTCTTAGTTGGCAATTTAGGTACATTAAAATTTTTGGCTTTTTGTTCCCAACAAATGAGCTTGGTATTTGATGACATTAACAATCTTGGCCTAACTCAGTACTGGTTCACCTTTCCTTCCTAGTGCAGCAGACTACTGTATGTATTTTATTTTTTTATATTTCTGAGAATTGAACCCAGGCCCTTGTACATGCTAGGCTCAACCTCTAAGCTACATCCCAATCCCAACTTATATACAGTATTTATTTTTGTGCCATATATCATATTGAACTTTGTTCTGATTTTTCTATTGTGGTCTTCTCTGGTTATTTTAATCACTGTCATATAATTTGTTACACATTATATTTGCATCAGTTATTAGTCTAATAATGGAAATCTTACATGCCCTATTGGGTTAGATTTACAAAAGTATAAAATACACGCCTTAATTAAGGTAAAAACCAAACTTTTCATAATAATCCATAAATCTTCTAAAAAAGAGACTATCATGTGAATTTTTATGCAACCATTTCTATTTTTACATGTAAAATAAAAAGATAAGAAAGTGGCATGTTCATGTGTTCCCTGGTCTTGGCTTTTACTAAGTATTATGCATGCAATTTGACCTGAACACACTATCTTCAACAGACCTTTAACAAGCCCTTGGGTAAAGTTTCCAGTCCTGACACACGCTGCCAAGGGTTCAGTCTCATCTCCTGGCATTCTGAGGGGTGAGTGGCCCAATAAACACTTCCTACTCAGATGCATTCAGACTCCATGCATGTAAGACAACTCAGAAATGAAGGTTGCTGAGCCTGAGGTCAGGGCTGATCAGGAGTAGTCTCACCCATGAATGTTTCTTAGCAATCCAAATGTCAAGGCTTTTCTTAAACATTTTTATAAAATATTTAAATTTCATACTTCACTTTATGAAAGGAATTTTTAAAAGTTCATTTAAACTTTTTCTTGATAAATGACTGTAGTTTTAACATTCTGAATGCTGCTCATGATACTGAGACATTCTTTGGAGTTTGCCCTAAATTGAGTTTTTCCCCTTGGTGACTGGCCTCAGGCTGATAGGTCCTTCTCGTTCTACTGTCTACTTTCTCTGTTTTATTTCATTTTTATTTGTGCTTCATATACTGCCTGTCTCAGGAACATGACTTAATGCAGTACTTGCTTTTTAAAAAAGTCTTTGCTCTAGTCTTTCTACCATTTAGCTATATCTTCTCTCTGACATCAATGTGTTTCTGGCTTTTCTCGTTGTTTTATTTGACAAACAATTGTTTAGACGAGAGTGCCAGGGTGCTCAACCTATCTTGTTGAGAACAACACTTTGACGTCACCAAGTATCATTTGTAGCCTGAATATTTTGTAGCATAATAATGGTCTATTATTTCCTATTCTGAGGTTTTTCGTAGTTATCTCTGGTTTCCAGCTAGCAGACAAATGCTTACATTTCCTAAAAATGAGATGTCTAGACAAGTAAGGTTATTACTATGACCCACAAGAAAATACAAATGCTATTAAGAACTGTGCCATATGATATGGTATTCACTAATTATATATATTAAAATTAAATATTAATAAATAAAATGAATTTAGTTCCTTAGTGACACTAGCTATATTATGGGCACTTAATAGCAGCATATGGCTAATGGCTACTGTATCAGATGGAGTAAAAATATTTCTACTATCACAGAAAGTTTTGTGGGATAGTGTGCTTAAAAGGATTAGGAAAAATGTATTTCTTGGCTTATTAAACTCAGAAAAAATGTTTTAGAAAGGGAAGAAATGATAGCTTGTAAACAACCTTTGTCATGTCTGACTCAAATTCTTGCTAATTTTTAAACAGTGGCACCAAAGGTAGAATTTAATCTTTATATAATAGCAGCTTTGAAGTTTACAGAACAAAATCTACTCAAGGGGGAAATCCGGATAATAGTAAGAAAGTTTCAGGTGTGATTTTGTTTTCATGATTCAAGCCAGGGAGAGGTAGTGATGGTTAAGGTTGAATTCATCTCTGCCTTCATTCTGATTCTTCTAACAGAAATGATAACTAAAAGAAAGGATGAACACGGCTTGAAAAAAAAGTTCGACTGAGTTCTAATCCAATCTGGATCTGATAGTCATTTTCTTTGTCCCCAAAGTAGAATATTTTTGTTACTGGGAGAATTATGTTCAGGAAAATAAAAATATTTTTGTTGACATAGTACCCACATACAGAATTACAACACTACCATCCTAGCTGATCCATTTAGTGATCACCACGTACTAGCGCTTTGTACTAGCACTTTATAAGTATTAACTCATTTTACTCTAAGCATACCTGTTAGGCAGTTACTTTTATCAGCTTTATTTTGCAGATGAGAAACAGAGGCACAGGGGAAAAGCCTAACTACTCTTGTTTAGGGGTAGCCTTAATGTCCCTTAAGGGTTTAGTGATTAAGTCTTGGTTCCCAGTGGCACTATTGCAAGATGGTGGGATCTCCCAGAGGTGGGGCCTAATGGAGGTCTTTTGGCTATTGGGGACATGCCCTCAGAGGAGACTGTGGGACCCATCTCTCTCTGACTTCCTGTTTGGCAATGTAATTTCTTCCACACACAATCTCACCATGATACACTGATACACATCACCCTCACCAGAGGTCAAAACAAAAGGGCTGCCTGATCTGGGACTCTGAATCACTAAACCTGCAAGCTAAATCAGCCATTTTCTCCTTATGAGTTAGCAGCTTTGGGTAATCTATGCTAGTAATGCAAAGCTGCCTAATACTCTAACGAGGTATTCATCTAATACACAGCAAACATAGACTGAAAATCAGACAGAACCTATTATCTCTTTTTCAATCTTTATTTCATAGGTGTTATTAAGAAGCCTTTGAATTCTTGACCAGCTATAAGATTTCACACTTTTCCAAAACCCTACTAAACGTGACATAATATTTCTTTACTGGCTCAGAAAACAGTTCAGATGTTACCAGATCTCCTGATTTTCTTTAGGTGTAATGGTTTTCACTAAACTAATGATTTGCAAAGTGCTAGTAATCAAAAGATTTGGCCAACAAAATGCCAAACAATAAGTATACTCTTCTACCTTTACAAGTAGACAAAAAAATAGATAAAAAAAATAGAAAGGCAGATTGATAGGGAATGCAAGAAAGAAACGCTTTTTTATATCATGACAATTAAAAATAAGAGTACTCTCCAAGAAATCTGTTTTTATTTTTGTTCAACTATGACTGTTATATTTAACTTCACAGCTGGGTCAACATACTTACGATATTTTACAGTCTTTTAAAAAAATGTTTCAGATGAATAATATTTCTGCCAGTCTTTCTCTCTCTCCCTGATTCTTCACACACATACTTTTAAATATTCCATTAGTGTTTATCAACCATTTTACTTGGAAGACTGTGTGTCTCTGTGTACATCTGTGTATTTGTGCTTTTAAAATAACTTTCTCAATACTTCCACCTGTGTGCTTTTCCAATAACTCTATTGAATCATACTGTCAGGTTTCTGTCTTGAATCTTTAAGACTCTTTAGAGAAAACCAAAGTGGATTATATATATTTACAGAAAACAAAAATTTTGCATATGGGTACAAACTTTTTTTTTTTTAATGCGGGTACCGGAAGTCGAACTCAGCACCTTGCTTTTGTCAGGCAGGCGCTTATGCCGCTGAGCTATATCACCAGCCCATGGGTACAAACTTTTGAAACAGGCTGATTTTTATTAGCAGAGGGAATTTTCTACATAACTTAGCCCATAACAAATTCTTGGGATTTATTCTCAGCTCTGCCTCAAACCAAGGAGGCAGTAAACCACATATCATTGATTCTAAACCACATAGTTGTTTCCCCTTTAATATTTCTGCTTATAATTTCTGTGCTCTAGAGTGCAATGGTGATGTGGTTGTCATTACCTCTGTACATACCTTGAAACTTACAGAGTACATATCAGAGGCTTGGGAAAAATCCTGGCAAAAATAGTAGTCTTTTAAGATAAGTTGTATATTCATTCCCTTGAGGCCACAAACGACAATGCTTTGGGGTAGCAATCAATGATTCTGAGTTGAAAAGTAATGGAGGAGTGTCAGCCTCTAACTGTGGAGACATCTTAACCAATTTATTTCACCTGTATTTTTTCTTTGACATAATGCTTAAGGGTGGTATATAATAAAAATCTGCCTAAAGTAAGTCTAAGAGAACTCTTTCAATGTTAAAAATGAAAAAAAAAAATAAAGTGATAAGATTATACCACAGTTTAACTGGAAGTATTTTTAATTTCTTATCATCACATAAAACATTGGTGTGTTTTCCACTGCTACTATCTTAGATTTCATGAAATACCATAATACTGTGGTTTAAAACATTAATCACACAAACCTGTAACAAGTCCTCAATCTTCTACTTAATACCTGTGAATCTTTGCAGAATTACTTCACAAACTGATTTTCAATTTCATTATTTTTCAGAGGAGGCTATAAAAGTGCCTATCAGAGTGTTTTTCTAAGGATTCTATGCCTACTACAGAGACAGCACCTTAGCACAATACCCAACAAATAGTAAAGACTATAAATGCTAGCTCCTGCTATTATTATATTGTTTACATGGGAAAACCACAACATTTTTGTATGCTGTTTTCCCAATTGCCAAGTCAAGTCTAAAATGCCTGATCTTAAGGGCTGTTGGATGTTCTAATGCAATAATACTCATGAAAGCATGAAATGGCAAACTGCTATACAAATGTTTACAATTGTAGTAGCACTTGGTATGGGTAAGCATAGCTGCTCCTCCCACGATCCCAAGCACCTTGGAACAGAAAGGACTTATTATTTGGGCTTAAGTGGAGGTTTCAAGAAAAAGGAGGTTGATGCCTTCCTTGTGGAAAAGAGAAGCCAGGAACAGATTATACCTAAGGTCCCTTCCACTTGTAAAATTTTTTGAACTTGAGTATCAATATTTTGTAACATATCAAGACTTGTCAAGACAGAGAAATTGTAGCTGGTGAATACTTAACTTCTGTTGGAAACAATCTTTAGATACCCTACCTTTACTTTTCTTGGCCTGAATCCCTCCTCTTCTACAATGCCACCTTCTCTTGTCCCCCAGTTCCTTTTCCTATCCTTTCTTCTAAAGCCCAGTTTCCTCTGCCTCACAGTGTTCCAAATACATCCATTGCTGGTAATGGTGAGAAACTTCTTAGTTTTACATTTGGCTTTCCTTAATTTTGGAGAGGTATTACAAGTAGGAAGAGGCACTATTAATCTTGGCACTAATTATCAAATAAGAATTGTAAAAAAGTGCTCTTTATCTCCTCTCCCCAGGCCAGCTTGGCAAATGGTTTCACCCTTTACCTCCTCTTGATATATTTCCTATGGCGAATAGGATCCATCATAGAGTTTTGATTCCTGAAACCTAAAACCTTTACAAATATATTTTTCTTAGCAGATGAGGAACTTTGAAAAATTATAGCATGCCAGACGGGTTTAAACAATTCATCTGGTATGTTGAAGCTAATTAGACATGCAACATAAACACTGCCATGATAAAAATGTGCAGAAAAGGGATTTTACAAACAATATGACTATAAAACCTTACATCTGATCAAAAATGTTTAAAAAGAAACAAGGTTGTGCCAAGATTATTTTCCAAAGCCCATTATTTTTAGTGCAATATCTGCAGAGGGAGCCAAGTCACTGAAGAGCTTGATGTTAAAGAGGGAACGACGCAGGCTAAACACAAAATGATTAGGAACTGTGGGGAAGGCAGCAGGCCTTAACTGAGTCTTACTGTCCTTGGCTCATAGCTTGAGAATTTTGCTGAAAACTTGGCTTGTTCTGCAGGCACTGCTCTTTGCACAACTTCTGGGTTTGATTTCCAGACATGTCCTAAGATCACCACTGACTTTCTTTTCAGGTTTGCTTTTTAGAAGACACAGAGGTTAATTTCACATAAATAACAAAAAAGATTGAAAGAATTAATGAGAAATATTGTCCAGACATTTGAGACACATTAGTATGTAATACGAGATGGAAACAGGGTGGACAGGCCATTCTTTAAAAACTTCCTGATCAAGCTGGTTCTACATGTAATGATCGGGCTGTGAGAGAGAACAAGTTGAGTAAGACAACACTTTGGCCCTTATATTTTACTGCAAGAAGGTCAGGAACTAGAAAAAGTGACATAGTGAATGCTTAGCGTTGAATTTAAGCAGGAAAAGCTAACGATCTCCTTGCCCATCCCCACCCCCAACATTTTAAGGCTTATCAGGCAATATGCAACAAGGAAGTTAAACACAAGGTGATGCATTACTAATCTGCCTGCAGTTTCATAAAGACTATCACAACATGTTCATTCTTGCTGGAAAAGCAGCACAGGCATGTAACACCTCAGCACAATTCGTTAGCTTCTCATCCTCAAAGTTACCCACAGAAAGAAAACACAAAACACTTCATCTAATCAGAATTTAGCTGAGAGTAATTAGGGAACACTATTCATTGTACATGTCATTTTAGTTGTGGCTTAGAAGATTAGCATGGTTTTGGCAAGTTCTACTGGGGGGAAGGCATTCCAAAACTGTAAAAGGAATGTGTACAAACACTCAGTAAAAGACTGGCACTACTAAATAAAGGAAGAGTTGTTCTACTTGGTAAAGGATAAAATATACCACACACTAAACAAGCCTGTACAATGTCTGTGTATCCTCTGCTAGTCTTAATGCAATGGAAAGAACATTTCTGCCTATAGTTTTCCATCCCAAGGTAGAAAATCTCAACAAGGCCTTTAATAGGGTCTTTCTATTATATTTCCCAAGCTGACTTTCCAACTCCAAAGATTTCATTACTGGACTAAAGAAACTTCAGCAAAGCAAAGGCCACATAATGGAGAGCTGCTGAAGTAACGAGCAGAAAACATTTCTGAACAATTCCTAGTTAAATTTTTCTCCATCACTCTGCACCAAAAGAATATGTAATTAAACCAAAAATGATGATGAATGACCACAGCACATGGAAAAACATGCACTGACTTTTTAAGCAACTTTTTCTTTTAATGACTCTTCCTAAAATTTGATATTAATTTATAGTATATATTTATTTATTCATTTATTCATTCAACAAGTCTTTCCCCAAAATATTGCCTTTTCCTAATTAGACCTCCTTACCTTCTTCTCCATGTCTTTTTTTTTTTTTCCTTTTTTTTGGTACCGGGACTCAAACTCATGACCTTGCACTTGCCAGGCAGGCGCTTGTACCACTGAGCTATATCCCTGGCCCTTCTCCATGTCTTTTAATTTCTCTTTTGCATTCCCTCACTTTATCTTCTCAGATAAATATGTAATTTCTTCACATCCAACTTCCACTTAATTTTCCCTATAGCAGACTCTAATCTGCTGATTTCTGTACCTACTGAGATTTTTTCATTACTGTAACATTTGATTTGATTTTACTCTAAATATCTTTCTTAAAATGTTCTCAAGTCATTTACTCTTTCTTCCGGTGATTAACTTAGAACTCTCCCAATGTATTTAGTCCTTTTCATTGAGAGAACTATTCTGCGTATCTAGTTTACTGCGGTTGCCACCTTGTGTACTCCAGGGTACCATTCACATCAAATTCCACGTAGAATTACGTCCCCTGTATTTGTGCTTCTGTGAACCATTAATAAAGACCAAAGGCACATGGTCAGGTCAATTACAAGGATTGCAAAATAAAAGCTGCTTCTGGAATTGAGTAGGCCCCCTTGTCTCCAGTAATATAAAATAATATGAAAAGCACATTATATAGCCTATATGTTAAAGACAGGCATACTTTGCATAGATGACTTAAACACCTCATACAAGAGACTCATTTTCATGTTACAGGTGAGAGTGTGGAGACTCAGGAGGATTTAGGTACTTCTACAGAGGCAGATGACCAATTACCAGAGAACAAATATTTGACTTGGGAAATTCCAAAGTATATTATCTTTGCACCACCTGATATGGACCTAATTACTTGAAGTGATTTTGTTCCTTGGGCACAGGTTGTCACCAGGTGAGAACACACTGCTAGGAAGGCCAAGAGCAGGGATCAAATATCCAAGTGAGCCAGAGCAGCTTTTTCTGCCCACAGATTGTGGACCATCCCAGGCTGAGGGAAATATTTAGCAACTCTTGGCTCTTTGTTCCCCACCACAGGCTTAGGGCTCTATCAGAACAAATACATTATCCATAGTGAAGAAATTCTCCTAGGAGTGTCATTCTTCTGTAAATTTCCTCAAATGGTTTATTTCTGCAACATTAGAGTTTCTGGAAATAAAAGTTATTGATGTTACTGAAACTCAACATAGAAATGCTCTCAGAAAACGTATTTTTAAGCTTTTAAAATTATACATGGTAATTTTTGTCTGCATCTTCCTAGAACACGAGAGAAGGATAATTTCTAATAACACTCAATAAACAGAAAAATAAAGCACATTTTGATGAAATCTGGGTGGACTGCTTGCCTGCCTCCTGCCTAGTTCCTTTTTCCCACTGGATCCCCACACCCCCAACTAAATACCAATGACTCTTGGAGCTTATATTCTAGGGTGGTAATGGGGAGGCAGAAAATAAATGAGCAAACCTAGATGCAACAGAGACAATGATAAGGGCAAAAGGGGAGGTAAAGCAGGTAGACATGATAGCAATTAAGACACCCTGATTGAAATAGGGTATTTTAAGGGGCTGCCATGGAATGAAAAGGCAGGAGAATCATGGGATGGGCCTTGCAGGCAGCACAGAGCTCAGAGATGAGAAGAAGCATGGTTTGCTATGTTCTAGGAACTGATAGGAGGTTGAAAACCTGGTGCCAGGTGCAGCAGGAAAAGATCCCTAGGAAAAGATGAGAGAAGTTGGAAGGGTCAGATGTGAGAGCTCTTGAATGCCTCCATCATAGATTTGGGTTTAAGTTTGGTTCTGAGAACACAGAAAGCTATCAGAGGATTTTAAATAGGCAGTACCACAGGTTTATCTTCTCTAAAGATTACCTATAGCTGCTGTAAGGGAAGGTTGAGGCAGGAAGATTTAGGGGAGTCTTTTGAGCTTAGATGAGAAGTGATGAGGCCTCTGACTGGTGTGATGGGCAGAGGTGGGGAGGACGGGATAGGTGTGAGGTATATTGTGGAGGTACAGCTAACAGTGCTTCCTTATGATGTGTGAAAGGAGAGGGGAGATCCTAGACAACTAAAGATTCTGTGTTGCATTTCAGTTGTCTTTAGGACTAACTGTCAGATGAAAGAATTCTAAGGTTTGAAATACAGGGTGCAAAGAGACTGTTATGGATTGTGTCTAGATGTCCCCCCAAAGCCTCATGCAGTCATGGGGGGCAGGATTTTTTGGAGGTGGCTGAATCTAGAGTTTGCGTCTGATTCCCAGTGCAATGCTGGGATTAAGGGTGTTTAGGATTAAGACTGGGTGATTGCTGATCAGTCCACTTATTGCATTGGCACCACCCTAATCCCAGCAGTCTGGATAAGATAAAAGGGGCACAAAGAGGCTTGTTTTCCCTTTTTGCTCTTATTGCTTTTGCTGTCTTCCACTGCCATGAACTGTTGCGCCTGTGCCATGCCACCCTGCCTTGGAGCCAGCTGATTATGGACTGAAACCTCCAGAAACTGTGAGCTAAATAACCCTTTCTTTCCTTAACTCTGGGTATTGGGTATTTTGTCTCAGTATTGAGAAAAAAGTAACCAACACAGAGACTTTCCAGTTGAATAGAGACCACATCCTTCATTTTAAGAAATATACAAGAGAACCATTCTTATTTAGTATTAATAGCCCTAAACCAGAAGCTACTTTCACTAGAACAACAAAAAAGCGCCAAAACAGAACACAAAGCCTAGTTTCTGCAAGCTTGTTTCAAATCACTCTACTTACCAGATTTCTTTCTCTTTCCGGTGGCCTTACATTCCCATCATTTTAGTTATTGCACACAAGAGAATGGAAATCTGCACAAATCTGGTTAGCAGGCTTCAGGGTCTTGTGGTCAGAAATACTGCTCTCCAGTAATATTTTAAAGGAAACATTACTTTCTTCAATTATAAATGGAGGTCACAGCAACTTCTGCACAGACCCCTAAATGTTTTATGATGTTTTTAATGAAAAAAAGGCAAAGGAGCCAGCACTTCAATATTTCACACCAACCAGAGCTGCACAAAATTATAATAAAAATCTATGTACTCAAGTACATTTTTAACCAGCTGTATATCTATTGTGAATAGAACCATTTATATGTAGCTCATTTCTTACTTAAATGTAGGGGAACCTCACGAAGAGGGGCACTTTCTCTGAATCTAGGTTCCCTTCCTGGAGAAGTCCCCTAAAAACTGAATTTGAAAGCTATCTGTTTATTGATCAAATCAAGATGTTTCCCAGGGCAGTGGTGTTGGGATCACTGTACCTGTTTGTGTAGAAGGTTATTAACGTTGTGAAGAATCAAAGTATAATTCAAGTCAACAAGTATTTATTGAACACCTACTATACTTAAGTATTTTTGAATTACATGTATATAGAGCTACTGAAAGTTGCTGATTGAGAAATTTGCATATTGACAATCTCAAAGACAAAAGGAGTGAGCTTTCCTTAAAACACAAATATGGAGATTTAATTTTGGAGTATTAAATTATTGTGTCTTCTTCTCCTCTTGGGTTTTAAATATCTGAATCTTATGATACTGTTCAAATGCCCCTCCTTCAGAGATACTTTTTCTGCCTACCCATTTGAAAAGTGACTTTTTTACCCTTGTTATTATTCTCTCATCTAACCTAATATTTTCCTTTCAGAGCACTTAATACATGCTGTAATTTTATTTTGCATGTCTTTGTTTGCTCATTGTCTGTCTTCCCATTAGGACAAGCCTCATGAGAACAGAGGCTTGTCTGACTTTTTTCTCCAATGAATACCAGTTGCCTAAGGGACTGCCCTCCCAAGTAAAGAACAAATATTTGTTGAATGAAAACAAGAAAGTATTAAACTGTCAAAATCTTTTCTCTGCTCCATGGATTACCTCCTTATTATTTCAGGCATCCTAATCAAACGTAACCTTTCTCTGAATTTCTTATTCATCAGTTCATTCACTTTGCAGTAGTACATGTGACTGAGTAGAGTATGTTTCCTAGAAAAAAAAAAAAAACTTTTTGTGATTTCTTACCCTAAATTTAAGCTTTCCTGATCAGTATTGATGGAATACTAGAAAATTTTTGTTTTATTTAGTTTCCGATTTTTTCTCAGTACACTAGATGATCTCCATCAACAATTTCATCAGTTACTAAAAGCCAAACAATTAATTTCATCCCATTCATATTTGCCTTTTACTATACTATACTAGTACTATTTACTATATTACTATTTACTATACTTTTACTATTTACTATACTAAGTGAATTAATTACACATCTCAAAGAAGAAACCCAAAAAGATTCATCTATTTAGAAAACACATAAGGGAAACATGTAAAGGTGAGCCAGTGGGGGTGGTGTCCAATTTGCATGTGGATTACAGTTCAGCTGGAGCGAGGCTAACAACAAATATAAGGCAAATAAAACCAGTGGGCTACAAATAAGGACCATAAATCAAATGGAAAAAAAAAAAAAAGCAAATATCTGAATCTAAACTTGTCTCCAAGTCAAAATCTCAAAGCTATATTTCAGAAGAGATCTTCAATGAGTTCCCAGGGAGTGAGACAGAGAAATCTGGAGGAATATTTAGAAAAAATTCTAAGATAATATTGTTTCCAAGGAGGAAAAAATAATCTACAATGAGTGATTTGAATCTCCAGTTCTATTAGGCCTATAAAGGGTCTAAAAAGGGACTCATGTACATTCCATAAAATTCCTCAAACAAGATCAGATGCCTTGTAAATTGTTAAGTGTATTTTTTTCATTGTAAAACTAATAAAGAGAGTTTGAGAAATAGAGAAATAAGCAGCACCATCTTAAATTTCTAACATCACCAGAGGTCACTGATCAACTGATAACGGTAAAAGTACAGCAGCAAAATAAAGTTGGACTTCTAGTCATTAGTTTAATATACTTGCCTGCTAAGATTACTAGAAAGAACTTAGTGTATTGATTTTAAATGGAGGCCACTGAATACATTCAAGTTTAAAAAGAAAGTTTAATTATACAGTACTTATTTATAGTTCCTAGTTTTCCACAATTTCACTGCTAAATAATTAGAGGTCTGGGGCTGGAAGAGCCTTCAAAAAGCCATTTAGGTCACTGCCTTGAAGGTACCCTCTCAGTTTTCTCAAATTTCATTTGTAGTGGATGTTGGAATGAATGCACATTCTCCACCTTCATTCCACTCTTCCCTGGATAAGTACTAGGAACACAGTTTGAAGAATTTACCCCTATTAAATGGGAATATTTGATTATTAGTACAGATTGGTTCAGGACTGAGATGTTTTGGTCAATAAGATATGAGAAAATACTTATTGGCTTTTTGGAAATTTCAAGAGATAGCCACTGGAAGAGTGCCTCTCCCACAACCATGTCAAGAGCCGTTCTTTTTTTCTTTTTTTGGGTACTGGGCATTGAGCTCAGGACCTCACACTTGCCAGGCAGGCACTGTGCCACTGAGCTAAATTCCTGGCCTCAAGAGCCATTCTTAAACCTAAATCTATATTATAGATGGTGAATGAGGGGGATGAAGAAACATGTAGATGACATGACTAAGTAGATGGACCTACAAACACTAAGCCTATAGCTACTAGAGGAGTTGCTTGAAATAGCCAGAATATCAGTGCTACTTCTCATGAAATACTACAAGAGAGGAGCTTAAAGAGCAAGTTCCAACCAGGCATGGTGGTACATGCCTGAAATCCCAATGCTCTGGGAAGCTGAGGCAGAAAGACTGCAAGTCTGAAGTCAGCCTAGGCAACTTAATGAGACTTTGTTTTGGTGTGAAGGCCCTGGGTTCAATCCCCAGTACTACAAGGAAAAAAAAAAGAGGAAGTTCCTAGTTTGCAGGTAGAGGAAGAAAGGGCCTGTTTATGAGTGGAGCAAAAGGCCACAGAAACAGTAGGCAAGGAAGTTTTACCCAGACAACAGAAACAGGCTGAAGAACTCCTCTTGTCAATATCCCCACTGCCAAGTCAAAGTGTATCCTAATGACTGTTCAGAAGAATTCCATCGTTGCTGTGGAGTAATTCTTCATCCGAGCGGCAGTTTCTAATGAAGTTAAACTGCCCTTCAGTGACCACTGTATTTGGATATGTGTCGTTGCGGTAGTGGGGTAGAGAACTTGTCTTTTATTTTACAGACACCCAGATCAGAAGCAGTCAAATCCAGGCACGACAGAAACAATTTAGCATCACCAGAGATCATAGATTTATACTTGACTCAATAATTGTGTGGAGCTGACTGTGGTGGCACATGCCTTTAGTCCTAGCATCCTCGGAAGTGCCAGGAGGACTCCGAGTTCAAGCCCAACCTAGGTAACTTGAGAGACCCTGCCTCAAAAAAAAAAAAAAAAAAAAGAACAGAAAGAAAAAAGGATGTAACAATGTAGCTAGTGTGAAGGCCCTGGGTTTAAGCTCCATGCCCCCCCATGTTGGTGGGGTCTGGTTTTGATTTATTTCCTTGGAGTAGGAGAGCATATTTTACACGGGGCTTGGGGTGGGGGGCAGTGGGCTGTAGCAAAAACTTGTATATACACCAAAATCCACTCTCTCTTTTCTGTAGCTGCCTGGCCCATGACTGGCTATGTTACATCTGCTCCTCTCACCTGCCATTTCTTGTGACCGTCGAATTAAGATCTCACTAATAGAAAATGAGTAAAATGATATCACAGCACGAGGTGGGACCTTCAGGAGAGCTGACCTGCTTCTGTCATACTTCCCTTTCCCTTGTCGTAAGTCTGAGCATGGACAGACCAGAGAGCCAGCTTTAACCCTGCGTTCTCACACAAGAATGCTTCAGGGAAGACATCCCCAAACTTCCTTAGCTCTCGGCAGTCTCAGGCTTAAAAAAGCATCCACAGTACCCCCTAGAAGCCAAAAGAAATGTACGGTATAATGATTTCATTTAAAAGTAATTAGGTTCAAAAATAATTTTACATAAATATGCAAGTACACACATCTTAACAATTTAATAGTCACTTAAAATATGTAAAATTTGAGAAGTATTATTATTTTATTCTTATCACAATTACTGACAAATGAGATTTGTGTATTTTTCGGCAATGCATAACTTCTCAAATGCCACCATCCTCATTTCCTATTCAACACTGATTTTTACCCAAAACTTGCTATTTAAGATCACAACTACTGCTGAAAAACTGGCTTTGCAAAGACAAGACATTTACAAACGAAGATGGTACAAAACCTGCCGTCACAACAGATGTGTCTCATTTGCATTTGGAGCTTCTCTGTTACAACAATTAGCATTATCCTTATATGTTGACCAAACTCTTGATGCTTTCAAAGAAATACAAATACTGAATCAGAATGTGGCATATATTTACCTAGCACACTACTACTTCTTAGGGCTAAACTTGGATATACAATAAAGAATAAGGAAAAATGTAGAAGAAATTGGCTGGTACTGTATCCTCTGGGACATAGTCCTCTGAATACTCCCACTTTACCATCCCTGGTCCTCTTAGCACATGATAATTCTAGAAGGTTTAATAGATAAACCTTGAGAAATGAATAGAATTAAATACATGTAAATTATTTAAATATCCATTAATTCAGTATTTCCTACTATGTATAAGTTAATGAATATTAAAATAAATATAAAATATACATACAGTAAATATATATATATATTTTACAAGCTAGTCTCACCAAGAACAAATCTACCTTCCACTGACAGAGTGTACCTGAATACCTCACTAAGCCAAAAATCAAATGTACACATTTTCAATATTACTCCCTGAGGGTGAAAAAACAGACTGGTATCCTTAGACATTTTTCTTATGAATCATATTCATTGTCCACAAAGACATATTCATGGTCTTTGCTGGGTTGCTTGTGCTCCAATTAATTTTTTTATTTTTTATTTTTCAGGTATTAAATTTTTTTAATCAAAGGAGCTATCTTCTGAAAAAAATCTAACTATGAACCTAGACATTCTGAAAACTGAAATGGAAGTGAGTAATGCTCCTTACTGTTTCTTGATTTATTCTTGAGGATCTTTAACCTTCTGTGCCTCCTCTCCTCTATAATCTTAAATCATTAGCTGTGATCCAAATCTGACTCGCTGGGAACTTATTTCTCCACTTGGGAAACCCTGCCTTGCCTTCAGGGCTTAAGCCAAAAGTTACCTTTCTATTGTACCCTTCCTCATTGCGGCCCAGGAGGAGCCATTCCCCCCCTCCTCTCTGCTCTCCTAGCACTTCATACACTTGTACACAAATTCATACACAAATTCATGTGCATGTATTTTTGTGATAGCACTTTTCAAATTAACCATTTCTGGTTGATGTGTTTATTTAAATCAGAAGTGGGCTAATAAAGAGTCCGATAAATGTTCTAGGCTTTGTGGGTCCAAAGGTCTCCATAGCAATTATTTAATCCTGCCTTTGCACTGCCAAGGCAGATACAATGTATAAATGAACTGGCATGGCTCAGTTTCAGTAAAACTTTGGCTGGGACTAGATTTGGCCAAAAGGCCCTGGTTGAGGCCTCCTGACCTAAGTCTTTAAGACAGCAGTTCCCTGCTGCTTACGAAGTCTCCCTCGTTCACAGATCGTGAAAGGAATTTCTGGGTTCTTGTTAACCATTTCCAAAAATTTTGTGAGGGATACTTGAATGAAAGGAACCTTTTTTAACTAAGCATTTTTTTTTTTTTGTGGGTACCAGGGGGTCGACCTCAGGACCTCGCGTGCCAACAGGCACCCGTGCCTCTGAGCAATATCACCGGCCCCTTTTTCGTATGTGGGTTCTGGGAGTCGAACTCGGGCCCTCGCGCTTGCAAGGCAGGCGCTTACACCGCTGAGCCATCTTACCGGCCCCAACTAAGCATTTTTTTGAAATGGCTTTAGTTAATATAAAGCACACTCAGAGTGAGGTGGGCGCACTGCATGTTCAGGAAATCGCGTTCCATAGTGCACACAGATGTGTTTTCTTTGCCTACAATGTTAAACCTTAAAGGGTCTTAACTGGTTAATATTTTTAAAGAAAGATATTAAAAATTTTTTAACTGTTTCTTATTTTAATTCACAAGTTAGAAGGTGTGGTTATACCTTGCTTTCCTCATGGTGACAGTCCACTGGACCTGAGAAGCAGACCCCCTTTTAAAAGGAGCATGTAATCTCCAGTTTTCCACATTTGTTCCTGTACTGTCTCTCCAACATCCAGTCCAGATGTCAGTGGTCATTTATCATTGAAAACGTGCCCATCCTCTTTCTTTGTTACCTGTCTGGCTCCTGTTGTCACTTGGGTTTATAATCCCTAATACAGGTAGTAAGAACCCCTGTGGAATTTTAGACTACAAGACTTTTACTTTTCTTGTATCCCATTCATGCTTTATTTCTGTCCTTTGTAAACTCAAAGTTAGCCATATCAGTTTTTGTTATGAATGAACTTTAAAACTTCTTTCCCTGAAGCTGGGAGGTGCCCCCAATACCTTTTCTACTCTTCACTGCTCGCACTTCTCCTTTCCTCTAGCCCTTGTTTGTCTATTTATCTGATTCTTATTAAAAATACAAATGCTAATTTATATTTTGGTGATAAAATACAGGCACCAGCTATGAGCACCTTAGGCTGTATTAGAAAGTCTATCTGAATGTTTATTTTAGCCATTTGCTGTACCACTGGGAATGAGTAAGTTTTCAAATATGAAGATAACTTCCCTACTATTGCCAGGAGAGCAACGTCTTTGTGATCACTTCCTCACTAGTGGCGTTGGGTTGGGGCGAGTTGTACCCATTAATCTGGCTCCCCTCCTGTCCTGTCTTGCAGCCTACATATTTGAGATGGATGGGAGTCAGGGCACACAGTTCAGCCAAGAGTGGTAACAGCAGTTAACATTTACTGAGCATTATCTGTACCCGAGACTGTCCTGAGATCTCTGACATAGATAATTACATTTAATCCTCACAATACACCTTTAGAGGACATACTGTTATTATTACACTAATTTTACAGCTGAAGAAACAGGCACAATAAGTTAGGTAATTTGCCAAAGTCAAATTGAGGAGAAGGGATTCGAACCTAGAAACACTGGTTTCAAAGCATATTCTTACCACCGATTTCCACCCCACCCCGCAGTTGTCAGTGGAACAATGTTAAGCTTTTGGTCTAAACAAATCCAAACCCAAGGAATTGCTAGCAGTCTACTAGTGAAATATCAAACCGCAATAGTACTACATTCCAAAACTGCCCATATTCCTATCTTGCTTTGGTAATGTAAAAAAGGTAATAAAGATTTACTCTTCCTATGCTTAAACAACCTGGGATATTGGTGAAATTTTTGATAGAAACTTCAAAAAATTGCTTTATATTTTTTTCAGCCTACACTGGGAGTGATACTGCACCAAGCTCCATGGATACTCTCTGGATACTCTATTACTGAGATTTTTATTTTCTAACGATCAAATTGGGCATTTGGTTATAGCTGTTTTAAAATTTTTCTGAGATAAAGATTAAAGTTATGCCTTAAAACAGGGAACTCTGGGGTCTCTATTTCCCATTTGTCTCTATTATAATGGACCCAGTGTGACTTTCCGGGGTGGATCCTGGTGTGCGCAGGACTGTTCCTATGGCTCGTTACGAAGCAAAACCAGGTATCCTCTTGAGACATACTTCATTGTGAAACACAACTTCTACAGGGCAGCATTAATTCCACTACCAGGTTGGCGGAAAAAGACATGGCTTAGCACTTCCTAATAAAACAGCAGCTGTCCTCTGCATACTTCTCAAGAATAAAACTTTCAACTTATTACTGATCCTGCATTATATTTCAAAAACTTAATCAAGAGCAGATGTACTTATGGAGGATTCCCTAGTCTACCTCTGTTCTTTAGGCACAATGGTCTTTCCTATATTGATGTCCAGAAAAATACTCAAAAGGTGTGTGTACCTTCTCTTTATAAAAGATCGGGGACTCACAAATACGAGATAAGAAAAAGATCCTCCATTTTCCTTCCAATAATTGATGACAGATCATGAGAAAGTGACAAATCTGGACCACTTCAGGTCGAATCCAATGAAAACACTCCCTTTTCTCAAAAGAATTGATTTTCAATCAATTTTACCTTGGCAGATGCTCTGGTCCACATGGAGGGACAGTAAAGGAAAGAGCAGATGAAAGTTATCACTGTGTTTATGACGAGGATGTTGTTCATGGCATTATACAGTGTCCTTTCTAGAAAACCTTATTGGAGAAATTTCTCTTTGGTCTCAATATCAGGCAGGATGGGCCTCTCCAAGCAATTGGTTTCATTTCACTTATGAACACTATGAATCATGTCCGCCTATCCTGTGCTGTTCAGTGTCAACTGTTCGGCCTCCCCTGCAAAGGAGGCCGATTTCAGTGACGTGCTGATATTATTCCTGACCTGATCTCGCCCTTCAATCATGATTTTCTTTCCTTCATTTATTGATCGTGTAGTCTCTTGTTATCCTGAACACGTTTTAGTAACACATTTCAGTACAATTTCCTGAATGTAGAAATTAGTAATTATATTTTGACTTTTTCATCAGTGATGGGTTACTCTAATGATCCAGTTGCTACCACTGAAACCCTGAAAAGCCATCTTTGACTATTCCTTTACTCTCAATGCCCACAGTTAATTTTCTCTCAAAGTCAGCCATTTAAATCTTCACTGCTACTACCTGAAGTCCAAGCCACCAACTTGTCTCTCCTGGGCTACTATAATAACTTACTTGGTTTTGCTCACTCATGTCTCATCCATCCCACAATGAACCCATTCCCTGAGCTCCAGCTAAGCTTGGAACCCCACACTGGCTTCCCTTTATCTTTGGCTCTTACCCAAACTCCCTAGCAGACCTACAAGCCCCTGTGAAGTGTGGTGAGCACTCTTTGATGGAGCCCATGGAATATCTCCTTGCTTTCTCTCTGTTTTAGGTATTTGCTTATTCTGTTCCCTTTGCCTGAAACACTTTTATTCCATACTCCTGGCTAATTTGTACTTAGTTCTTGGTTCTCAATTTAAATATTCCTTTCGGGGAGGGTTTCCTGTCCCTGACATTTGGTTAAATATTTTTGTAATATGCCATCAGAAGCAGTTATACTTGGAAAGTACAGATTATTTCATTTGACTACAAATACTTTCTGTTGTGCTATAGGACAGGTACACCTATCCTGTTCACTGCTCTAGTCTGTGTGCTTAGTACAGTATCTAGCACATTATAATCACCCATAGATATTGGTTTATTGACTGACTAACTGAAGTAAATCAACAATAAATCATCAGAAAGAAGGAAAGGCCAATATAAGATTTTTGGTGGATACAGCATTAATTGATTCATAAATTTAATGAAAAACCTTGTAAAGATGCTCTTATTTTTATGTAAAAATCATTGTATTTACTTACTCCTTTTCCATTTTCTAATAATTTCACTTTTTAAAAGGGGAAAGGAAAACTCATACAAGCATATAACTCCTATTATAGTTCTTTATTCCATCTCCATAAATCACCCAGAGTAATGTAGCAATAAAAGACAAAGTTAACCTGCAGAAATATTTCCTCTTATCAAAAGATACTGAGTTATGGTTATAGGAAGGCATGAGTTGACTGTCCGAGAGCGAACAGAGGGGAGATAACTATGAAGCGCTTCAAAGATAGTATTTAATTGCCAAAGTCAATGGCGGCCTCACTCCCCTCCCTTGCACAGAGGACAATGCAACCTAGTTGTGATATTAGCCTTTTCATCCTTGTCTTTAAATAACTTGGTACTTTTTCTGCACACACCACAAGGCAAGACAGTATCACAGACCTCTTTACTTGGACTGAAAATGTGCATGTAGACCTACAACCGTCCATTGTTTCCTGTATTCTCAACTTCTGCTAATTTGTGAACTCTAATGAGATGTTCCTATTTGATACATAAAGGGATCATTCAGGCCATGACCTCAATAAAATGCAGAGAAAATGGGCCTGATTATTTTTATTTCTGCTAAAACAAACATTTTTAACTCAAGGTTGCTTATAGAGCATTTCGGAACTAGTTAGAACTCTCAGTTGCTTGCAAATGGAGAGAGGACTCCGAGGTTGCTACACTGTTCAATTTCTCAGACCTCGCTGCATTCCCACCCTTCCATTCTGTAAGATGCCCTGTGCTCTTTTATAGCAACTTCTGCTATTTACAAACAAGAGACTCTGAACTAGGAGAGTAAGAGTTTAGTCAATGACCTACAAACACACTGATGGTTTGAAATACAGGCTTTCTTAGAGACAGTGGAGAATCACATATTGAAATTATTTCTGTGGGAGAGAATCCTCAGGGATCTCCCTAAAGAGAAATGAAGATTATCTTTGAAAGTGAAAACTAAAGAATACTAGGCATAATTAGAAATGCTGACTTCCTCACATAGGTTCAGCTCACTTAAGTAGCCATCTTCTACACATACACATACTCAGCCAGTTCTAGTGCTCCTTCCTAACCACTGAATTTTGTAGACTTTAAAGTGTCATTATCAGTAAAGCACAATGTTTTTTATATTCTACAAGAAACAGAAAACTCAACTAATTAAATGGTTATGTAAAGATTTTTGGACATTTATTTTTAACTTTATACTTCTTGAAATGGTTCTTTTACAGGCCGGCATAGATATTTTAACAGTTATGCTTATGTCCTCAAAGGGAAATCCAAGCAAAACATGTTGGTTAAGGTCTTGTAAAACTTCTTTGTATTCAGAATCCAACAGTTCCTGATCATTTAAAACATTTTTTAGACAGGGTCTCTCTACGTACCCCGGGCTGGCCTCAAACTTGCAGCATTCCTCCTGCCTCAGCCTCCCAAGTGCTGGGATTACAGGCAAGCACCACCACACCTGGCACAGTTCCTGATCATTTTTCAACTCAGTCTTTCACAAGTATGGTTTTTAACACAATATTATGCTCTAGGACACAAAGAACAATGGTAACATAGTGTTTCTTAAAAGAATGATCCACTATTGACTCCATGCTGACAACCATCATTTGGCGAATGTTTGTGTTGCAGCTTTCTTGATTTTATTAGTGGGTGTCATCAGAAGATGTTCAGCTAGCAACCTCATCTTCATTCCTCAAATAGTCTTTCCATGGTTGTTGGTCATAAAACTAGAAACTTTCATAGTCATGCTTGCAAAGAATGGCAGTAATGTCAGGAATGCTGACAACGACACTTGCAAAATGCTGCAAACTGCATCATGGTCTTAAGAGATTGTAAATTGTGTGTTTGATGGGGATGGGAGGTACAGTAGTTTATCTTAGAATAAGTAAGATGCAATGGTAGGGACTTACTCCAGAATACAAGGTACCATCTTTTTAAGAAATGACCATTTTTATATCTACTAAAATTGTTTTACTTAAGTGTACTTTTAGGTCATTCTCAAATTAGTTAAAACTCTCAATTACTTACAAGTGGAGTAGCTCAGCAGTAGAATTATCAGCTAGAAGCCTCAACTATTTCAACTGTGTAATTTGGCCGCATGTCTAATTTTTGGTAAAAGGACTTTTAGGGCAAGTAGGGCTGAGAAGGGAAAAAGTTTCATGAACTACTTCTCACTTTCCCCAGCTATGTAGAAGTGAGTGGGAATAACAGACACACAAATGTCTTAGAGATATCTTGGCCTTACTATGCCCCTTACTTCTCCTTACAAATAATGCAGATGACACAAGCTGCCTTCTTTAAAACACCCGAGAAACACCTAGTTAAGTGTTTGTGTTGACAAAATTTCTGTAGCTCTCAAACTTTGTGGGTTAATTCATAAGCTCTTTTAATCATAAAACCTAGGCATGATGCCAGTCAGTTTCAGGGCAAAAGGATAAACCTTTCTGTCTTCCTGTTCCCTCACACAGATTCTCTCGGCCTCTGCTTCTCAGGGAGAATAGATATTGCAAATACAGCCAAAATTTTCTGTATTCCACGCAAACTTATCTCTTCCTGCCTTGGTCATGGGGTACTTTTTAAAACTTTCTGGAACTTTCTTGTTGCTAGGCACTTTTTGGAACTGCTTTCCACCAATTATCCTTTAATTCCAAATTCTTTTCCATGTCCATTATCTACATGCCAGCTGGAAGACATGTCTGTCTGTGAAAGCCTAAAACAAGGGTTTATAATGGATAAACAAGAAAGTTCCTAGGACCAGGAACTAGCACTCAGTGAAGATTATTAGAACTGGTCAAAGCTCATGCACAGGAGAATTAAGTGGCAGTTCAATTATTAGCAAGAAATTGCACAAGAAAAAAATTACAAGTTATTCTTTTCCTACTAAATAAAGCAATGATTTTTCTCTTAGTCTCTAGTCTCGTACATTTGGAAGAAACTTCATTTCCCAGATAAGAAAACAAATACACCAAAAATATTTCCACCGCACAATTATTGTTCAGAAACCTTTGGTTTTAGGATTGTCAAACTGGATATGAACAAAATTAGACTCAGGAAATTTACAGTGACATTGAAACATGTTGAACCCAGTGGTTAATATAATTTCCTTATTGTTCTCTCCCAAGAGAAACTGGGAACAGAATGTGCCCAAGTCCAAGGATTCCTGTAGAGAATGCATAAAAGAAGCTCAGTTGGTAATTGAAACAATCAGTACCAGACCACATCAGTTCAGATAATACAGATATAAAGGGGTAAAGGCAAGGAAATCATCAGTGAGAAATGAGAGGAAGAAGAAAAAATCAGAACAAAAATAAACAAAATGACAGGTCTCTTCATAATGTGATTCATTTCCAAATAAACAGCAAGTCAGTACAAAACCACATGAAAATAAACTAACTCTCAGTGGTTCTGATATCTCTTATGAAGAACACCACAAAAGCAGATACTTGCTAGATAAAAATAAAAATATCCTAAAATTCAGAACAAATTAAAGATATATCTAAGAAAGAATGCAAAAGACTTAACAGTCTGTATAATTTTTAGACATTAGGCTGATATGACTCTGCTCCCAAAGTAGAATACTCAACACAATTTCCTACACACCAGAGTTATGAAAATCATCAGTTTTTATAATAAAGTACTAATAGTCCCCTAACACAGTTAGGAAAACAAAACTATTATATAATATAAGGGAACTTCTCTTTTTAATTTTTAGGTCAAATTATGAATTAAGATTTAAATTATTTAATAAGATTTTGAGAAACATGTTTAAATTGTAGCATAATAGTTACTAGGAATTGCTTAAAAATTTGAAGTTAACTTGTCGTTGATATCAGGAAGTCATAAAGAAAATGCTTCTAGGCCCACGTGTTCTATCAGTGATGCTCAAGTTATGCACTGTACAGATAAGTCGGGGTTTGTGCAAATACAGGGTCTGATTCAGCCGGTTGATGAGGCCTGAGACTCTTCACGTGTAACAAGCGCCAGGTGATGCTATCGCTGCTCTTCTGTAGTCTAGAAGGCTCTCCATGCTGCCTTTGTTTTTGGTAGGGTCTTACACCAATGACAAATGGACCAATGGGCTGTCAAAATGTAGCTCAAGACCACACTGGTAACTTGAATCTGGTCTCAATTATGGACCTTAGTTTAAAAATCCAATGTCCAAATAATTGCCAACTTTACAAGAGTTTGTTCTCTCATTTATTTAAAATCATTACCATAATCAAAACACTGAGCAGCTGCCTACTGTCTGCGGGGTTGGCAGGTTAGATTGCTAAAGGAAATACAGACTCTCGCCACTTAGGAGTTTATAATCTAACAAAATAACATGGGTAATTGTGTCTATGTGACATTCCAAAGCAGGGTAGCCATACTAGGGTTGACGTATATCTTTAAATCATATCCAAATCAATGGCTTAATCTGTTTTATTAGTAAAAGGAAAAACTATGAATGTGAAATTTGGTAGAAATTGAGATAACTTGGCTTAGGAAACCTATATTGCATTATATACTATAGGCCTGTCAGATTTCTTTTAAGTAATCTCTTATAGAAAAGCACAACATTTTAGAGGTGATTTAAAGTCAGTTTGTTAGGCTGCTAGGGAAAGAGCATTAACACTAAAGCTATCGATAGAACCCTTGGAAGTTAAGAGAGATACTAATACTCAGGATGATACAGAATTTAAAAATAGGCGCTGGTAATTAATTCCTAAATTAAATATTGTTTTGACTTTCAAATACAGTTGAAGTACTTCCTAAAATTATGGCACTAAATTTTCTTCCAAAAGATTAATATAAATATATCTCTTAGTTAATGAAATCAAAACAGTATTAGGATTGATTACTTGCATCTGAAAAAACAAGATGGATTTGATAATAGATTCTGGACTTCCTTACTGCCATGGCCCTACATGTATTTAACTGGTAAGAAAATAACTCTACCAAGCCATTGGAAAGACTCTAGAGGATGGAAAGAGTGCCAAGATGTTAGAAATATCTCTCCATTCCCACTGTTCTTCTTTCTGTCAAACGCAGAAAAATGTACACAATCCATTCACATTTGTAAAAGTACACTCTATTTATGTCAAAAGTAAACTTAAACTTGGAGCTTATGTATCTTGCATATAATGCAGCTCATTGTTTCCTTGAGAAATGAAGACGAGATATTTTGATACCTGGGGCAACACTAGGATTATTCAATTTGAGCAGGTAATTAAGAACAGATTCAGCGTAAACTAAGTCACAATTCACAAAATATTCCTTCCTGAGATTTTGAAGTTGAATATCTTTTAAAATGGAAAAGCCAAAAATTATTTCTTTCCCAGAATAAGACATAATTACAGACTCCTGAGGCTGACTGTAACAACAAAACTAAACTAAGCACATTTATTGGATTATGGGTCCCTTTTACTATGTCAATTGGTGCTTCTTTCTCTTGTGGGATAAAGTCTTAATATTTAAAACAAAATTTTCTATAAAATGAAAAAAGTGGTACCTTTAAAACATATCTGAAAGGTAGTTGTAGTGTATAATAAAAAGAACTGAATTAAAATATCTGAATTTAGCTGGGTATTTTGGCACACACCTGCAATTCCAGAACTCTGGGAGGCTGAGGCAGGAGGATCGCAAGTTCAAGCCCAACCTTGGTGACTTAGTGAGATCCTGTCTCAAAATAACAAACAAAAAATGGTTGGGGATGTAGCTCAGTGTGAAGATGCTAGGTCCGATTCCTAGCACCACAAGAAAAAAAAAATCTGAATTCCAGTTCTCAGTACTTCCACTTACTAACTCAGTGATTCTGGCCATAGAATTGGTTGAGTTCCCTAGTTTTTAAAGCTCCTTAAAGACATGACACAAAAATTCAATGAGATAACACATTGGAGAACTAGAAAGGCAAATAAAAAAATACAAGTTTCATAAGGTAATAATTGCAGGACTTGGCTGTCACTCTTGGGCTGGGGAGATAAAGGGAAGAAGTTGGTGGAATTCATATGTTTAGGGCTTCAACGTTGGGCCTTGAGACTGGCAGAGACTGGAAAATCTGAGGTTGGTTCTGAATGCTGGGGAAAGAAAAACTGGAACCAAAAGCTGCCAGTGTAGCAAACTGTTGCTGGTGGGTGAGAAACATGGTTGAGTGATGCTCACAGGAAGGGAAACACACTTGCTTCTTTTCCTTATCCTGCCTCCCAGCCACCCTCCAACATCTCTTTGGCACAGCCAAACAGGGGTCCAGCTGGAAGTGAGAAATGTGGCTGCATGGTCCCAGGGTCAGCATCACAAAGAAGGAGAAGGGCATACTTGAACTAGAGAAATAATATTCTAAAAAGTAGCACATCCAACTTTGAAATATAGTTTGTTTTTTTTAGGAGAGTGTTTCAAAAAATTCTAGTTTTAGTGTTTATGTATCAACATATACTTACCACAGTTCCCACCATTCCCCATTATCACATATGATTTGCCCCCCAGGATCACAGTTTCAAATGCCACTGATTCTTCTGAAGATGCTCTGTTTAAGCTGTCTTATTCTATTCAGGAAATAAGGCAAAGAATCACAAAGATTCATTCCTTATCAGGTGTTGCAAACCAAAAAATCAAAGGTTCAGCCAAATAACATCTTCAATAAAACCCACACTCAAAAAAACCCATTAACATTATGATATTACTAATAATACATTTAACTACACAACATAAATCATTCCACTATTTAAAAAATATTAGAATTATCTGAATGCTCACAATATGGCAAACTCTGAACTAGGTGATTTACATATTATATCATTAATTTAATACCTTTAGATCTATTATTATCTCCATTTTACTGAAGAAATGTTAACTTCTATAGGTTAGGTATTTTGTCCAAGATATTACCATTATTGAATGGCAATGCTGCGATAAAACCTGGTCTAGATGTTTCCAGTGCTGAAATCTTTACTCAGTAGCTTGTGGTTTTCACTACTCACTGCTTGGAAACTTACAGAGAATATTTGCAAAAATAGATGTTGAAATACTGCTATAACATAGTAAGGCTAGTAGTGTTTTTTGTTTTTGTACTGGGAATTGAACCGAGAGGCGCTCTGTCATTGAACTACACCCTAATTTGTTTTATTTTTTATTTTGAGATGGTTTCATTAAGTTGCCTACCCTGGCCTCACACTTGTGATTCTCCTGCCTCGGTCTCCCAAGTACCTTGGAGCTGCAGGCCTGTGCCACAGTGACCAGCTAAGGCAAGTTTTAAATTATAGTTTTGGCAAATTAAATTTTAAAATTGCAAGAAAGTACACTTTATTCATATAGTTTTTTTTTTTTTTTTTTTGTGGGTACCGGGGGGTCGTCCTCCGGACCTCGCGCACCAACAGGCGCCCGTGCCGCTGAGCGATATCACCGGCCCCTTTTTCGTATGTGGGATCCGGGAGTCGAACTCGGGCCCTCGCGCTTGCAAGGCAGGCGCTTACGCTGCTGAGCCATCTCACCGGCCCATTCATATAGTTTTAATACTAACATTTTGTGAAATTTAAACTTAACAAAAACTTCAAAGAAAGAAAAATGGCTTCAGAATTATCAAAAGTAATGTCACAAAGTTCCTATGTAAATATTGTAACACAGACTGATAACCTGTTCTCCCTTTATTCCAGAGAAGTGAGTTCAACCACATTTCCTATGTTCCTTTGCGATTAGGTGTGGGCACCTTACTGAGTTCTAGACAATAGTAGTGCTAGTATGAGCGATGTGTGGCACTCGCTAAACTGGCCCATAAAGCCTCCTGTCATCATTTCTTTATTTTTCCCCTCCTCTTCAAGGCAGGTACAGATAATATCGGAGTTCCATGGGACAGAGGCAACCTGTGTTTGAAGAGGTCTGGATAGCTAGGTTATCCTATGAAAGACAATTCCATGGTGACCTCGAACTCACTGTAGGCTCTTCTATATGTGAAAAATAAATTTCTGTTATGACTGAGTCATTTCATATTGGGGTGTTATTTGTTTCCATTACTTAACTCATTCTTATCTTATGTATGCATGAATTTTAGTAATTAAGATAATAAACAATACTAATTATTCTAGCAGCTAATATTTATTAAGCTCTTATTAAAATGTTAGAAATGATGCAAACATACAGTATCATGATCTTGCTAAGCCATCTCTCAGAGCTTCTCTACACGATGCACACAATATAGATTAGCCTACTTAAATGTTCTGTGGTTCAAATTAGACTAGAGGAAGAAAACCAGAAAATTAATCTGTAAATAAGATCACTGATAGAAACAAGAACTGAGAGCAAACAGCTTAGCTCCAAAAAAAGAGGCACAAAGCAAACTAAGGAAAAATGCATCTGAGGCCAACTGGTACAGGGCCATAGTTCCACCAACCCTTACAACTTATGAGGGAACTGAAGTACAATTGTATCTTTCAAAAGTTGATGTTTATAATGATGACTAAGTCATTAAAAATTAAATCACATTCCCTGGCTCAGTTTAAGAAAGAAGGAAAATATTACAATAAGCCTGTTAATATTTTCCTGTTGATATGATCAACATAAAAATTCTGCTACCTAAAGATGTGTTTTTCAACTTGTAACAGCTAAATCTTGGAAGCAGCCTATATATCCATCAACAGATAAATGGATAAAGAGAATGTGGTATTTATACACAATGGAGTACTACTCTCCCATAAAGAAGGATAAACTCAGGTCATTTGTAGGAAAATGGATGTACCTTGAGACTATAATGTTAAGTGAAATAAATCAGACACACAACCTTAAATATCACATGATTTGTCTTATATGAGAAACCCAAAGCATAAACAAATTAAAGATCAAAATAAAAGTCAGATGGTAGAAAACAAGGAGATACATCTTTTATAAAAGGGAAGGGAACCAAGACATGGAGGGAGGGGAGTGAGGGAAACGAGATGAAAAAAAAAAAAGAATTAAGACATGTTATGTACATGTACCAACTCTCCATGATGAACGTAATCATTATGTACTGGAAACATGAATAACAATGAAAATTTAAAAATAAACATGTGTTTCTGTTAGCTCAAAAGTTTACTTATATGAATAAGTAGCAAATTTCTAAATGGTGGTACCTAACTGTTCCCTTATCTGAGAAGCCATCTTTGAAACTTCACAACTATAACATCTGTAGGAAGCATAGATAGGGTATCGTCTTAATACAATGCCGTGTATCAGGAATGTCTCCATGTTTTGGCGCATCCCCATTTTACAGGAAACAACCTCTTCAGCTGATGTGTCACAAGAGTCATTCTCACACTCTGTACCTTAGGCTCCCATTCTGCATTTGCTCACTCCCCTGCTGGCATTCTGGGCATGTCCTGTAAACTGGGTAACTGATCTGTGATCTGTGCCACTTTCCTGCTGGGATTATTGATGGCCATACTACCAACTAGCGCTGTACAATCAACCTGGGGTAGTATTTGGGTTACAATGACTTTCCCTATCTGAGGAATGCATGCTTTAATTTCCCTCTTATGTTAATGCATAGAAAAGAAGATTCCTGTTCATACTACTGATTTAATAAAGTAGCTATGATTTGTTTTGTAATAGCAATGCTTGTACTAGCAAGTGTATACTTATGACTTAAATCAGCCAGCCTATGGAAATAAAAGATTGACTAAGAAAAATATTAGGAATGGTAAAGAATTCCAACTGCAGAGCAGATAAAAGAAGCAACTTCCACCTACATGCCAGGGAAGTGTCAGGGAAGAGTGCAGATTTGGTAATCGCTTTCTTCTGGTCCCTCCCACCAAATGCACAGAGGCCTATAAACAGTCAAATCCATTATTCACAAGATAAAGGCCAAAGAAAGAACTAAAACTATTATATCAGGTAGTGCAGTCTTACTTGGCAAAACATATGACTGATGCCCTTTATGACACCACAAATCTTGTGGGTTTTTTGTTTCTTTGCACATGTATACACTAAACAGCTGTCACTTCTTTTTATACCTGTTATGAATTTTTAAAAAGTGCTATCAAAGCACTTGTTTTACTATCTTTTTACTGTCTTTTATTTTTTCCTTTTACAGTGGGTCTCAGAGGAGCCTGGATGCACATCCTAAAGCTCATTAGGTAGGGGAGGAATAAAGTCCAGCCATGTGTATATTCTCTGTGGGGACTCAGGATATTTGTATGTGGTTTAAGCTGTGGGGAGCAAAAATAAAAACTCTCACAATTGAAAATAATATCTAAAAATATTTTACCTTTCATATAATTATGAAAATACTTTACTATTAGAGTAAAATTCATGAATTAGAGGATTTTCTTCATTTTAATATTTTAAGATATTTTATACCTTCAAATGAAACTACATATACATATGGAAAACTAAACAAATTTTAAGTGTAAAGCTCAATGAATTTGCGTTAAACACCCATGTGACCACCATTCAGATTAAAAAATAGAACATGACCAACAAGTAGAAGTTCTACCTTCTAACAGAAGTCATTACTTCTACTCAAATTATTTCAAATAAATGCTTACTTTACAGAATCCTGAGATATTAAAGTACCTCAAAGAGGACACCCAACCCAAGGAAAATCCCAGTGAGTGAGCCTTATACTGCCTCTGCCCAGACCTTTGCACTACGCTGCTGATTGGACACTTAACTGGAAGGCAGTTTTCAAATGCTTTCTACACAGTTCATCCCACAGCCACTTCTAAGCAATCAGCATAAACTCACATGATGCATCTTACAAAGTAGATGAAGCTCAACAAAGGAAGAGAGAAAGAAGAGTGGAAAAGGCAAAGCTGGACTGCCTTGGGTTCAAATTTCATATCTGCCATTCACTCAGAAGGACAAGAAGAGCCCTTTTCATGATGATAACTATAAGGCAGATATGAGTTGCTGTACAGTCATGCCCAATTCATTGAGCTGAGTGACACCACGCAAATTACTTCATTTCTAGAAAGCATTATTGTGATAAATTGCTGAGAAAATATCTATACTTTTCCAGATCCATTTGCTTATCCCTTACTTAAGAATGGCTTCCTGTTTTCCAGGGACAAGTCTCTTATGATTTCTATTAATCCATCTGTTCTTGAATTAGTATGCTCTTTAAAATCCCACTGAAAATAGCACAAGTTTAGACAACTGCTGTGTCATCAAAAGAATAATACTTACCCTAAATTTTGTCTTAAGCAAGTTAGTACTTATATTAAGGTCTTTTAAGTCATCTCTAATCATGAAAAAGGTGGGAGGGAAGTTTAATGATGGAATTATGAGAAGGAGCCAGGTTAACCTTCCCATCACTTACACTAGTACATATCACCTTTGTTAGATTTGAGAAGTACTCATTTACTCCCTGAGTCCTTAGCAAAATTCCTCATGACCAACAGTGAGGTCAACTACTAGTCAAGGGTGCCAAGTTTCACTTCCTCCCCCAAAATATAATACAGAGGCGAAACAATCAGATGCAGTTAGCAGCTCCTTTCAGCCACCTGTCCATGGTTCCTCTTCTCTCCATTCTACCTTCACGCTATCTATCATACTGGATGAGCCCCTTTCATTCTCTGTGCATGAGTCTGTGCTTTATACAAGCTTGACCGTATCTTCACTGAAATTCTAAAATCTAAAAAGCTCAGAATGGCAAAATTTCTTTTTCATAAATAATTTGGAGGCAAACTTTTATTTAATTTGAAGGTATCTCATGGAAAAAAAAAACTTTTTCTGAATTGGTATGTCCTGTAGCAGTATTGAGGTGCTTAAGAAGTGCTGGCCCAGACTGGATTGGCAGTGACACATTATTTATGGCAACTGTACATATGATCTTAACAAAAAACTTGAAAAAGTTTGAATTTTGGAATACACCTAGTCCCAAGAATGTTGGCTGAAGGACTTGGGATCTATACCAGGCTTACAACAGACTTTGTACACAAACTCTGAGAGTTTACCCTCCAATTTCAATTATTTTCAAGGGATGGAAATCAAAACAAAGGGACCTGGGTTTTCACCTAATACAGAAGCCAAAGTGTAGCAAAGTGAAAGAGGACACAGGGAAGCAAGAATCCACATATGCTCTTGGTGAAAATGTATGTTGCTGCAAATTTTTGAAAGGCTATACATAATTCTCTTTGAGAACTGTCATCCACCAATTTCACTGCAGAATATCTTATGGAAACAGTTAAAAACAAAGTACTGTATGACAAGGATATACCATATTGAAAATAATAGAGAAATGTAAAGCACAAATAATTTAAAAGTTTACCAGTAAGAGACTGGTTACATAAATTTTGATATAACTACACAAAATAATATAATTCAATCTGTAAAGAAATGAAAATGGTGTGGATTTGTATACTGTACAATGATTTGGAAAGTTCCTCCAGATATATTTTAAAATGCAGCAAGCATCTTGTAAGAAGGTATATACAAAAATACCTATATATAATTTTCATAATTTCTAAGGATATACTTATATTCTAGATTGAAAACCTTCTCTTTGCACACACATTTTTTATGGAAAACTCCAGGTGGTAATGGTTGGAATGAGATGGAAAGAAGGCTTTCATTTTTTTTCTGCACATTTTATTGTTTTTCTTTCCTGTGTACATGTTCTGTTCTATTCTTATTAGTGGTTCTCAGGATGTTTGTGTAATTCTTACAGCCTCAGCTATACTAAAGATTATTATGTCTTTTCTGAGACTAGAAATGGTACAAGGAGAGGCTTCCAGTCACCAGAGACCCCTGTCACTTTCTGGTTAATCTTGATTTCCACTGATTCTCAGATCAGAACCCCTAGATGACATCATGGAATTCCAGAGATGACCTTCTGCCAAATAAATCCAATAATCATCCCCAAAAACTCCCACAGTGTACCCTAAGCAAGGTTAACTATATTAACTATATGTTAACTACATTTAACTATATTTTGGCCTTTCTAATCCAATTGCATACTCTGCCTTAGCTCTGAGTGTATCGCTAAGAACCAATAACCATCTGTGATTGATGAATGGAGTAAAACTCAACCTGAGTGTAATAACTCAAGTTCCTTCACTTCCCATTGCTCCATTTCGCTTGGCATGCAGGAGATGGCATGCATTTTGGTATCTAATGTGCACTGTGCCCTTTAACACTTCCTGAGTGGATATGGGAAGGTCCTACTTTAAACGATAGTATCCACAGGATGAAAACTTCTATTGTTTCCTTGAAATTCACCCTTAAAATTTAACTCTGTTCTAAACTCACCTGGTATTGCAATTGGATAAGAAAGGAAAGAACAAGATACAAAGGAAAGAGCAGATACTAACAGTTCTGTCCAGTAGAAACACATAAAACACAGCAAAAACAATCTGACGATTGGTTATGCTACTGGCATAAACATATATTCTTAAGAATCAGATGCCTGACTCTACTTCTGGTATTATTCTTTGCTTAAAGTCTGCTTTGCTGTTCCTAAGTTATTCATTTTCAAATACAGTCCTTAAAAAGGAATCTAAGTACATTCTGGCTTTCAGCTAAAGCCTATATCTAGAACATTCTTCTTCCTGATGTTTGTAAGGAAGGCCCCCTTTTATTATTTAGATCACAATTTAAATCTCACCTAGATTTGTCCCACCAACCAGGCACTGTCATATTTAAATTGTCTGTATATTACTTACCATGATTTATGGTTTTTACTTGTTAATTATTCAACTGCTAGTGATTTATCCCCCATCACAGAATATAAAAGTTTTAAAAAACAGGAATATTTTCTGCTTTGCACTATCCTCAAAGTGACTGTCACTTTGGAGAGATGTGATAATCAATGGAAGAGGGAGCAAATACACAAGCACTTTCTCTTACCTCTCATCTTCTAGAAGGGTAGCCAAATGTTTTGGTGGTGCAAAAGGCAAACCTGACACTGCTTTTGGTTAGTAGAAAAAGGGCCAAGTGAAACCAGGAAATAATGTTTTAAACTGAACAGAGAATCATCATCAAAGCACTCCATAAGGAAAAGCATTGAGCAACAGCCATGGAAGCCTTCCACTGCTTTCCCACATGACTCTGAGTCAGGGGATGAATGGAGGGAAGTCAGCACAGGTGAGGGTCAGCCAGACTCTTTCAAAACATTCTCAGATGCACTGTACTCAGATCTGTCCATCATTACCAAGCACCGGAGAAGTGAAAAAGAGACAGAAAAGGCTGAAATGGCGAACTCCAATAACCGTGGACAGGCAGGCATCAATAAAGCCTTTCCACAAATGTTGAAGCATCATCTACAGAATTGAAAGCTTTTTCTTTTTATCCTGAAAATCCTCATGAGAAAGTTAGAGGAAAATTGACAGTAATGTAAAAATGTTAATAGTATAATAATATCTAAGAAGATATAATTTGATTCAATGATACATATGCATCTTAATCTTGGTATTTTTCAGATGAACTTTTTCCCCCTGGTAGGCTGTTCTTTTCCAAGACATTACAAATGAAAAGCTTCACTCATTTCCATTCTGTTACATTAATATTTCTTCTTTGAAACTCATGGCAATTTAGCCTTCCCGTTTATGCCATTTTGCATGAGGAAACATATGGATGTCCAGAATGAACTTTTTATAAAGTGAAGGGGTTGGGGGAGAGTCCGTTTGTTCTCTTACCATATTTGCTTCTAGGCTTCCCACTTCCAGTCATGACGATTTAATCATTTCATCTCAGGGACTCATCTTACATGCATTCTCTGTGCTAGGCACATGGCCACATGCCTAGGGTACAGCAGGGAATGGGCCCAGGCCCCCACTTTCACAGAGCTTACATTCCAGCTGTTAGAAGTAAAGATGCCACTTCTGGCATCATTAAATATTTTAAGGGCTGCGGCATCCTAAATATTTTAGAAGAAAACATTTTAAAACATTCCTTTAACAATAAGCCTAACACAATGAAAAACAATTTAAATTGGACTCGGGGTTGATGTTGAGGAGCATAATGTATTAGGCATTAAAGAGCTCCTTTACTTAGGACTAACAATAATAATAAACATATGTTAAATATATAGGGATCAGCAAGGTTTTTGTGAAAAACAAGACGGTAAATACTTTAGGCTTTGTGGGCCAAGAAGTCTCTGTAGCAACTATTCAATTTTGTCATTCTGGCGGAAAATCAGCTATAGGCCACGTGTAAGTAAACGATCTTGATTGTTTCAATAAAACTTGATACACAAAACAGGTTGCTGGCTGAATCTGGCTCACTGCTGTAGTTTGTCAGTCCTAATCTGGGTTCATCTTTTCTCAGCAATCCTTTATGATGAAGGAACTGAGCTTTGTATGGGTGGACTTCTTTACCCAGTGTTACCTGGGTAAGAATTGCTCAACTCTCTGTGCACCCCTGACTTCGTGTTGATGGTGAATGAAGCCCAAGAAGCAGAGAAATAAGCATGGGTGGTATAATATGATAGAGGTCCCTAGCCTATAAGCTACTACTATATTTTGGGTAAATTTCTGTGATTAAGAGAAATGGACCAGTTAGAGCTGTGTAGCTATGGAAATCTTTCTGGTGATGGTGGGCTGGAAGAATTCCTGGCCTGTAATACAAGCCCTCTTTTCCACTATCTACCTTCCTTTGCCTGTAAATAGCTACTGTCTTCTCAGGTCTTACCTCCAGCTTCGCCTCCAGTTGAAAGCCTTCCCAGACACCTCAGGCACATGCAGAATCTCATTCTACAGTATCACTATCACTCCAGCTGACATCACACAGCACTGCATGCACACTTCTCTGCATGTATATTATACTTCATTAAAATTAAATAAAAAAAAATTGACAGTGCTTATATGGCATATGGCACCATGGACTATGAATAACTCAAGGACAGGGACCACAGTTTCCCATTTTAATTTCCATTCTGTTCTAGCCCAATGTTGGCATGTGGTACCTGCTCAGAATTCATGAGTTAAAGTAGGGCAAGATTTCCATAAGCAGAAAGGGAGATGAAAATCCATTCTCTGGAGGGAAAATTATCTATGATTCAAGACATCAATGTGAAACTGAGCCTAACAAAGCAAGTAAAGTGAGGAGGTGAGCTGAGCTGGACTTAGGACCAGTCTAGAGAACGTCCAGGACACCACTGCCATTTCATTGGAGCATTGCCCTCTATGGAGTAACATTTTGTGGTTGCACAGCTGGAAAGTATTTTTTCTTTCAGATATTTCCATATATGACGTTAGTAAAATTGATTTTCTCTTCCCTCCCAATGATGAAAGCATATTATTATCTTATAAAAACATTCAAATAACCACTTAATTCTTTTTATGTGTCTCTCTTTTCAGCAGTATCTGGTGATTTGCATTGACTAGATTTCTATTTTACCTATGCTTCCTATCATTCATTCCCTTTTTTAAAAAAAAAGAATTTTTAGGTTCTTTCTCAGTTTCTCTGCTTTAAATGGTTGGGGGCAGTGATCAAATACATTTAGTTCATCTCCATGAAGAATCTCAGCGATCTCAAACTATGTATCATTTTATCTGAATGAGTCTTTGAGTTGCAGAGTAAGGATGGAAACATAACGGGCAGATTCTTCACTGAATTGTCACTGATCGTTCTACCTCTACCTTTCAAATCACTTGTACCATTTTAGCTAAATTGCTACAAAATTTAACAGGTACAACCCATAAAAGCAAGGTTACTGAGGTTTGGGAGGCCTCCTTTTATTTTCAGCTGTTAATAGTAAAGTTTCCTGTGTCCCCTTCATTCAGCCCTATAGGCAGAGAAAGCTAAGGGGTTTCGGGTAACTGGAAAAGAAACATCTTTTTATAGCCCGTTTCACTTCATAGTTGATGAAATAGTTATAAGGCATTTTCCTACTGCAGAGCCTATGCTTTTGTGATAATGTCATGTCCAGTATCTATGAATAGATTAGTCCTTCCAGGGGCCTCAATTGGCAGATATTTAATATGCAGGGCTCACCCCATCTTGAGATACTAGATAAAAGTGACTAACCTGTCGTCTTCTCCACTCTTTCTTGTTTCTTTCCCTCAGTGTTTTTAGTACATTTTTAAATATAGGTTGCTCACTACACGAAGGAAACAGAAAAAGTCAAATGATATCAACATCAAATCTCAAAGTCACATATTGGTTAAAAATGGTACAAAGAAAAATAAATAACTTACTAAATTATAGGGGGATATTTTGCTTATGTCATAAACATTTTAGAATTGGTGACTAATGAGTAAAGTCAAACAGTTGGACAATTTAGTGTATCTGCACGATAAATTTAGACACATTTCTTCCCATCTTTCCCCACAATATCTCCAATGGTCTCTAGCTTTGCATAAATATTTCCCTTCCCTCTCTCCCTTCTTAGGGCCTCAAACAAGTTCTCAATTTAAACAATTACATTCCATTAACTCCTTGCCCATCCTGATTCCCTGGAATCTTAATTCGTTCACAAACCATTGTCATAAGGATGGATAAAACCTAGCCCAAAGAGCCACTGAGTGAAGTTCAGTGGGTATAACTTGAAAAATATGATAAAAACCACCCACATCAAATGAACATGCAACATTAGGGAAATTAGTTAATATACTGAGTTACTTAAAATTATAATATTTAAACAATAATTGCAGTAGCAGGGAAATGATGCCAGTAAGTAGCCTGGTAATGGGAAATAGGAGAGAAGTCACTTTGCCATCTATAACCCAGTCTCTTCACTTCCCAGGCAGGCAATGAAAGCCTGCTTTCTGCCACAAGTGCAGTACTATTTGGAAGATTTCAATCACATGGAGATTTGCAGGCGAAAATAAAAGGTGCCAGCTAAGAAGACATCACCCTTAACTTCAAAGCACAGGAAGGAAGGACTGTAAATGACTCAAGCGAAGTCAGATGGCAGTACTTACTGCTTTCCTTTTTCTCCAGAGGCCAATTTCTGCCTTTTCCTTTCTTTCTTTTTGATAGTTCAGTACTCTGGCTACCCCCAGAAAGATTCCAAAATCCTCCCTCGGTTTTTTATTCCTGCTATTGGCAACCTACACCACCAGAAAATCCATCTTTTAACACATACCTAAATGCCTTTTACTGTCGTTTGGGTTTAAATATAACCCAAATATATTTAAATATATTTCTCTTGAGCTCTGGCTTTGGTAAAAATAGCAGACAGCTGGTCACCATGTTCCACATCATAAACCTGTTGGGAGGATGTGTGGCCAAGGGATTTGGCTTGAACCAGAATCACTTGGAAAGCTTTTTCTTGCTCCTCCCCCAGAATATGTGTTTCATAAGCCTGGTGTAGAACCCAAGAATTTGCATTTGTAACAACTTCCCTGATGACGATGTTTTGGTCCAAGGACCACACTTTGAGAAAGTCTACCTACCCTAAACCAATTGTAAATCTACTATCTCAAAAGCCCTAACAATGGTTCCCGAATTCTGCTGAATATCACCATCATGTAGTGAGTTTTTAAAAATCCATTACATTCTATAGCAAGTAAATCAGAGTGTCCAGGGAAGGAGTCAGGCATGTGAATTTCTCAGATGTCCCAGTAGTGGCCATATATAGGAAAGCTTGGGAACAACTGATCCTTGGGATGAGGCGTCGAGCCCAAGAAGGGAGAAACACTAGACTAGAGATCAGAAGCAGCAGAAGAGCAGCCCTAATTAACTGTGACTTTGGGATGATCCCTCTATTTCCCAGTCTCTTTTTTCTCCATCTGTCAAATGGGAGACTTCTTCTCAAACATGTGTAGGGAAAAAATATACAGGAAACAAAAGCAAAATGGTTTTGAAAATTAGGAAGCAGCTCAGAGATGTTGTAAGGCACACCCAGGCGCCAGTCCTACCAAGGTTGGGGTGCCAGCGCTTTGACATCAAGAAGACCTGGGTCAGAACTCTGATTCAGAGTAGCTCTGTGACTTCAGAAAATTTCTAACTACTTGGTGATACAGTTATTTCTTCTGCAAAATGAGAACGACAATACCTGCCGCAGGGAGTTCTTCCAGAGTAATTTTGCTATTTGCTGAAGACACGGTTGACACTCAATAAATCATTGTTAGGCAACATGTGATGGATATATAAACCATGTGTGTCATCACCCTTTACCTAAAGAAAGCACCTTCTTGGGGAGAGTTTAAATTACAGGTTAGTGATATTAATGGTGGTCAGTCTGGAAAACAGTATCAAAGAGATCTGCTATACAAGGACAATGACAACTGTGGATGTGTGAAGAGTCAACTCAACTTAAGTAACTCAATGGTGAGGTTTTAAGGCAGTGGAAGCATCCTTAGAACTTCGGGGTCCTACCACCCTTTCCTCTATGTCTGGACAATGCTGCTTTGCACCTCGACATTATGTACTGTCATTAATGTGAACATGAGCACATATGGATCTTGTATTTGATATTTCGTTTTGTGTACACATGTTTCTCCTGGATGAGACTATAAACTCCTTGAATTTTAGAAGGTTCGTGTTTTCCTAGAGCACTTGTAGGCTGAACATTTTGGGTGCTTAATAATCATCAATTACTCATCTTCCTCCAGATCCCTTTTAATTTGTCCTCTACAAAGCTTCCAGACTTAAAAGCCATCTTTCTTCTTAAAAGCCTTCTAAGGTTTCCCATTGACTTAGGGATCCAGTTTAAACCCCTTAGTACAGTTTTCAGGGCTTTTTGTGACCTGGCCTCTACTTACTTCTCCAAGATTGGCAGATGGGAAATATCCAGGGATTTGCTCTGATGGTGATGTGGGCTTGAAGTCCAGCTCAGCCTTTGAGGAGCTGTGCACCTGTCAGCAAATTGTACAGTCTTGTTTATCTGCCTCTATTTTAGGCCTATTAAAGTAGAACTAAACTGGGCATGGCAGCACATGCCTGTAATCCTAGCACTCCGAGAGGCTGAGGCAGGAAGACTGCACATTACAGCACAGCCCCGGCAATTTAATGACTTAGTGAGATCCTGTCTCAAACTAAACAATTTTGAAAAGGGGAAGGGCTGGGATGTAGCTCAGTGTGAAGGTTCTGTTTTAACCCTTAGTACCCCTCCAAAAAACCACAAAACTAATAAATGTTAAATGCCTGACATATGACAGGCACTTTTATAAGTGTGAACTCATATAAATGAGTACATTTCCTGGTATCCTTGAATGTGCAGCCCCTGTCCCAGAAAAGGTGAGAGTCTCAGCCCTATCCACCACACCAAGCCTCTTTATCTTTGAATGGGCACATCCCGGTTCCTACCTCACCAACTTGGGAAGCCGTCACCCTTCAAGATGCAGATGAATGATGTTGCCTTCCTTGATACCTCCCTACCCATCAGGAACAGGTGGATCCCTCCCCTGGTGTCACTGCTGTCTTTGGTACTGGGTTCTGTCACAGTCTTATTTAGTTCATGATTTTATGCCTGTCTCTCAACCCACACAGAGGACTTGACAAAGGTCAGAGACTATTCCATGTACATTTAGCCAGACACATGATTCACACATTGGAGGTAATGTGTGTTTCCCTCCTCAGTTTCTCTTCTGTTATGTGTATAAGCTCATATACAGCCTTATATGCTCTAAGTTCATAGAGGGTGTGTTATTCTCTTGCTACACAGAGACCTGAAGCATCCACATCTCTAAGCATGTTATAGGACCTAAGCAGTTCACGCACCTCCCCAGACTTCCTGCATGAGAATCTGCATTTTAACATGACTCCAGGTGATCTGAACGCACATTAGTTTGAAAAATGCTGTTCTGAACACCACAGCACCCCCACCCAAGGCACACAGGCACAGTAGGCATTTGATCAATGAACGAGAGTGTGGATGATTCGTTATTGTCTTAGTTACTTTTCTCGTTGCTAAGTCAAAATACCCAACACCCAAAGTCAAAGGAGGAAAGGTTTATTTTGGCTCATAGTTTGTAGAAGTTTCAGTCCATAACTGGCTGGCTCCAAGACAGGGTGGAAGGGCAAAATGACATTGCAGAGCAGTAAGGAGGTAGCAGAAGACAAGCAGCAGCAGCAGCAGCAAGCAATAAACAAGGCAGCAGCCCTCTTTCTGTCCCTTATATCCTATCCAGGCTATCCACCCTTCGGGCGGGTAGCACTCACACCCAGGGTGGGGCAGCCTTTATCCTAGCATTGCACCATGAATCAATCCCAGCATCACATTCTTGTCTTTTTTTGTGTGTGTGTGGGTACCGGGGGTCGACCTCAGGACCTCGCGCACCAGCAGGCGCCCGTGCCGCTGAGCGATATCACCGGCCCTTTTTTCGTATGTGGGTTCCGGGAGGCGAACTCGGGCCCTCACGCTTGCAAGGCAGGCGCTTACGCCGCTGAGCCATCTCACTGGCCCCCAGCATCACATTCTTAATCCCAGCACCACACATTGTAGATCCAGCCACCTCTGAAAAGCTCCATCTATGACCACATGAGGCTCTGGGGGACATCTAGATACAAGCATGTTATGTATAATACAAAACAGTTATGTATTAAATAGGGAAATGGAAGAAACCCTAGGTATATTTCAATCCCAGCAGAATGCTGGTGACAGGAAAAGTCCCATTGTCTACTCTATATAACACTATGTTGATGTTTTATAAACTCCATTCTCAGCAGAGGTCCATAGAAGTATGACTCCTCATTTTCATTAAAAAATTAAACCCAGACACTTGTATAACAGGAGAAACTTAACAGAGCTTCAATAGTAGTGGATCACAAAACTAAATGGAAGCAAAACCTAATCTTCCAATGTAGAATGTTGCAAAACTCATGAAGAGTGATTTGTCCCCCATGAGCAAGAGAATTCTAATTTACCACCTGCATCAGATCACAGGATGACCATGACATGAGATGAGTCTGTAGTCAATACCACGTGAGCAACACATGTGCTTTAACTGGGGATGGGCTGCCATTACTTAAACATGGCAATTGGAATAACATAAATGTGAAATCCCCTTTCTCCCAGACCTGTAATGGTATAAGGAGTATCTCAGTTCTTCTGAGTGGTAGACTTGGTCTTTTCTCTACCTCCTAAATGAACACTGGCAATTAAATAAGGGCACAAAGGAAAACGACCCTTACATCAAACATCCCCCCTTACACTTGAAACTTGGGTTAGGATGACCTTATCTGAGAATCCACTCAGTGGGAAAATGTCCTCATAATCAGTAGCAATTACATAGCAAGAAAACATACTTCTCAAGGCACATTTTGTCAAAAATAAAACATTTACAAAAACTTTTGTAAAATTATAAAATGAAGGCACCCTATACTCTTTGCTGGACAAAAAGTAGCAGGCATACAATTTGAGCGAAAGATTACAATTTCCAAGGAACCGCCTATTTGGTGGTGTGGGCAAAGGGCTGAAGTTAAAAAAGAATGTACAGTATACCTTAATGGCATGCTGAAAAGTGTGGTATTAGAAACAGTAGCAAAAATAAACCAGGGGACAACTAGTGTTTGTTTCAGTTTCCTCTGAATTGTGGAGGAATGCCTGTCAACAAATTAGCAGAACAGAGATACTTTACATGGGACAGAGTTTCGCTTTTTTAAAAAAGATCTTAGGCAAATAAATGAACCACAAAAGTCCTAAATACAACCTAAGGAAAAAAAAAAAAAGCCATTGTGGAGTATTTGCCTTGCCATCTTGTTCTCAAAGGAGCTCAACATCACAATAACGTTCAATCTTTGTTAGACACTTTTTTCTCCTCACTTAACAGATGGGAAAGATTTTGTGAACTTTTTCTGAGTAATACAGAGGACCACCTCCTCTCTCCTAAGTGCCTTGTCAGCGGATTCCTGGAGCCTGGCTGTAAAAGCACTTGTTTCCACTATTCCCCAACCTTGGAAAGATACTTCTTAAGCTATAGTGAGGCCAAGCATAGCCAATGATCCAAATACTACAAGTACATAAAAGAACCTTGTGCTGCAATTGGTTTCTTAATTTTTTTTTTTTGGGGGGGTACCGGGGGTCAAACTCAGGACCTCGCACTTGCCAGGCAGGCGCTTATGCCACTGAGCTATCTCACCGGTCCTGGTTTCTTAATTTGAGTGAAGCAGGACACCCCTACGCCATCCCCCAGATCCTGAAATAAATCTCCACACAACATCCTCTGATTCAACCACCTTGCAGGATACATTTTTATCAGCTTGGAAAAAACCTTGCTGAATATGCAGACCAAACTGTGTGAGCATAGAGCCCCACAGAGGGACAAATAAACCCCAAATTAAACCTTTCTATGTCAACACTGAGAGTAGCAACAACAGATTATACATTTTGACTTTTTTGTTTTGATACAGATGTTCAGATTTCAATTTCCAGAATGCTTTTAAATGTACCCAACTGTTTTAATGTGACAAATGTCTTTTAGTGCCCACTCCACAAATTTTCCAGTCATACTTAGCTGCAGGCATTTATGTCTATGACCACTCAGAGAGTGATGGGAAAAAAATCTAAACAAACTAAAACCTAATTGTGAAATCTATAAAATTTATGTCTACCCCACGTGAAACAGATGGTGGATTCTGCAGAAAGCATAAAGCAAAATGAGCTGTCCAGTTTAAAGTTCAGTTGGAAGCTGCTATTTCTTGGTAGGGGAGAGGAGGACAAAGCAAATCTCACACCTGTGTTTCTCCTGCTCTCCATACACACACCTGATTAGAGGGAAATAGGTGATAATTCACTTTCCTAAGGGGATCATAAAATCCCAGGCCAGGCTGAGCTTACCTTCCAACATTTGCCATCGGGAGACAGCAAGCCCTCAAACCTCAGAAAGCATCCAGATAGCACAGGGCACCGTCACTCCTTAAAAATAAATAAATAGACTTTCGCTCATTTGTGCATATCTCTTTAGTGCAGCCAATGTGGGCTTTCCTAGAGACCTGAGTTGTTCATTCCATAAAGATCCTTCAACAAGCACTACGATTAAACATTTACTCTAAGCCCTAGGATCCAATGGCTGCTACTGCCAGAGACAGAGACAGGGAAATCTATTCCCCAGTTAAATAATTGTACTCAAAGCTGTTTCAATCTGTCCCTTAACCTCGTTCTCAAGAACACATCCAATCAACTTCATATTTTATTTTAATAATACACATGTAGCATATTTGAGGTGATGGATTACCTCTCAATTTTAATTTTTTATTAGTACATGTTTGTAATACATAATGTTTACATTTGTCTTAGGAATTTGCTTCAAGTATTTAACATATCTTAATTATCTCTACTTCCCTTTCCCTCCCCTCACTCACCTTTCCTCTATCTCTGGATCCTCTTCCTATTTGCAAGAGATCTTTCTCCCTGTGTTCTATTGCCTATGTTTTAAAAAATTATTTATACTTTGGGCTTCTCATATAAGAGAAAATATGCAATATTTAAGCTTACATGTTGGATGTATTTCACTTAACATTATGGTCTCAAAGTGCATTCATTTTCCTACAGATGACTCAAACTTATCCTTCTTTATGGCAGAGCAGTACTCCATTACATATAATACCACACTTTCTTTATCCATTCATCTGTTGATGGACATATAGGCAGCTTCCAAGATACAGCTATTATGAATTGTTCTGCTAAAACATGGGCATGCATGTATCACTAGAATATGATGTCTTTAACTTTCTGGGGGAGACACCTAGAAAGAATAGCTGGGTTGAATGAAATTTATAGTTTCAGCTTTTTGCAAAATCTCCATACTGACGTTCAGAGTGGTTGTACTAGTTTATATTCCCACCAAACTGTAGAAGGATTCCTTGATTACTTAATACTTCTTGAAGGAAACCATCTCTTTCCCCAACATGAAAACTGGAGTGTGAGTTTGAACAACACATGGTTGTGATAAACCACATAGTAGTTATTCAGGTAAATAGCTGTTTCTGAAGGTCTCTACTTAAGATTAAAAGTCAGACTTAATTTGGGGAGGGCATTTGTGTCTCCATCCCATGAACATTTTATTTTTTTCTAGTCTGAACTTTACATAAAAAGTGAGAAGAGATTCATTGTTTATAATTAAGGGCTGCATCCCAAAAGTCTAATAAAAATTCTTGACCCTCCTAAAGCAGCAACATCCACTTTACACGTATGACAGTGTCACACAACAGAGACATACACAATGGAAAACCTAGAGAATGGCATTTTGTTCTGAAGCTTTAACTTCTTCAGAGCACAGGGGTGTATGACAAAAATGACAATGATAGTGTATTTTTTTAAGACAAGAAGTTACATATGGAACATAGGTAATGAAATATTTCTTACAATGAAATCATTATGCAAAACATGTTAAGTACTGGTTTTGAAATGCAAAGGAGTTAGAACAAAGCACAAATACAAGAAATAAAGTCTTAAGAACATCCTAGTTTAGAAATTATCCTCAAACATTCATTTTGTTTCCTAAGAAAGAACTAAAAAGCACCAGAATGTAGGCGCTCATCTTTGTATCAGGTTTATTTTGAATGAAGTTCTTGTTGGTGATATGCAAAGGTGTCAAGAGATAAGTTATCTTCTCAGAGTTTGTCTTGCTCCCTTCCAGAAAGTGGACCTTTAATTCTTTGAAGGTGTTCTATGCCTGTGTTGCTTTGTGCTTTTATTCAGGTGAACTATGGATTTTAATTACTGTTTTCTGTCATTTGGTTAATGAATATTTTTCTGATAAGTCACATCATTAGACATGATTGAGGTTATCTCCCATATCAGGTCAATGGTGAAGGATTAATCTGATTCTAGTGTCATTAAATAGGGACTCTGGGGGCTAACGTACCAACATCTGGGAACGGTCTCTTAACTTCAAAGGATTTGGATTGAACTAGAAATACAGTTTAGGAAAACCACTACCTCTATTTTAACTCCAAGATCATTCATAATGGAAACTATTTCAGTTCAAACTCTTTAAAGGGGAGAAAATGGATTGTGAATAATCTTGGCTTCCCTTCTAAGGAAATGCTTGCTATTGCTGAACCTCGCTGAGATACAACAATGCAAAATAAAACTTTAAATAATGCCGATATCAACAGGTGCATGAAAAAAATGAACCATAGCATCCTTGCTTCAGACCACTTTAAGTGCCACTTCAATGACTTCAATGATAACAGCTGTTGAGTAACCAAATACAGTGAACAACATTAGCAGCATCTCCACATATTCTCATAATTCACAAGATGCTTATGGGATATGATCCAGTGCTCAGTAGTATTTATAACTGTGTTTAGTTTTCTTTATTACTTCTTTTATTTATCCCTGCCCACTAAGCTACTTTGTATAAATAAACCAACTAAAATGTACAGTACACAGGACTCTAATTTTGTGTTTTTGACATACTACTCTAATTTTGGCATTGTAATTCATTTGAAAAAATATATACACACTTTTTCTTCACAGCATGCTATTCATTATAAAATAACTAGTTTGTAAGATAATTTTTATAGAAGAAAACAAAAAAAACCCCAAAAATAAATTAAAAATTCTGTTCTTTTCAATGAATACTGTTTTAAAATTTTGGCTGACTTTGTTTTCTTTCTCTAACCCTTGAGAAGAATCTGTGATTACTTTCAGAAACTTGGTATCAGTCTTTGCATCTTAAGGAAATGTCAACTTAGAAAGTTCCATAGCCTCCTTTTGAACTAATAAAAGGATGGGGGCAGGGTGGAGAGAGAACCTGGCATTAAATTCAGCAAGTACTAGAATGACAGCTACTGCAAGCTACACTGTGATAAAGCTGCCAAGAAAAAAAACAAAAAACCTGTATTTTCCTTCTTTTTCATTATTAGCAAAAAGAGACCTGTGCCATTTAAAAAGAGCTTTCAACTGTTCCACAGTCAGTGACTTAGCAACGGGTCAGGGACTTTGGGAGCAGCCTTTCAATACTAATAACTTGAAGAAGTAACGTCAAATTTCATTTTTTGGAGTAGCAAATGTATCTGGCTCACCAAATAGCTCCACTTTTCTTTAGAAATGCTCTACAATGAATACATTAGCTTTAACATCTATTCTTTGATAAGCTATCTTGAGGTGGTCTGACTTTTGTTTTCCTTACTTTCACAGACACACTCCTCACCGTTATTTATGGCCTCCCATTGGGGATATGGAAAACTTCCCAGCCATTCCCTTGAGAATGCACCACTACATGGATTTCTAAACGAAGCTAGATTAAAAGAGGAGGAGCACAAGCTATAGTGCCCCTACCCCGTAGCCATCAATTACATACAGTTATAAATCAAAGTTTTCTGCCTGAACAAAGACCAGTGTGGCAAGCAAACAAGGGCGTTCACAGCAAATTGTTTTGAGACTGAATAAAACTCTTGACAGAGAACAATGGAGTCGGGAAAGCCACTGTCAATATCACTCGAAGGTTTAGCAGATTTATGGAGAATTAGACATGGTGCATCAAATCACTGGAGGACTGATAGAGAAAATGGCAAAGAGAAGTGTGAAAGAGCTAGTATGAAACCAAATGAAGGTCTTCCTTCACCACAAGGAAATTTAGCCAAATAATGTTTCTGTCTACATTTGACTCCTCCCCTTTGATCCCTATTGTGAAATGTGTAACCTACCCTCTCGAACGTTTCTTCTATTCTTGGTCTCCTTGCTAGCAAAACTACTGCCCTTTGCAACCATCCCGTGAACTATAATTTCCAGCTTACACCTTCCATTCTGTAACTACACTTGCAAGAATCTAATTTTACTTGTTTCAGATACTGATTACATGCTCTACATAATAATTTATTTTAAATGGAGAAACAGGACAATATTGACTTTTGTGAAAAACAAATGGAAATACCATCAGAAAAAAAGCAAGTGGCAGGAGGCATGAAATTAAATAAATTGTGCTATGGTTTTCTAGTAGCATTTTTCCAAGATTTCTCATTTGTCAAGAGGTTTGTCTTTTAGAACCAAATACTGTTCATAAAACATGCATTTAAGAGTAAGAATGAATAATAACCCAAATGAGAATAATCACCATTACTATTATAATTAACATTTATTGGGCACTTACTATGTGCTAGGAATTATTCAAAGCAATTAATATGTATTATCTCATTTATTCTTCATAAATAAACTTATGAGGTATTTATTCTCCACATTTTATGGTAGAAGAAACAGCTGCATTAAAAAATTAACTTCCTAAGGTTACATCGCTAAGAGGTTACACAAGTAAGATGTGATACGTTCTGGCTTTAAACCCAGAAAGCTCTTGAGTCTGAAATCTTAACCACCACACCTAACCTCACCTGTGGAATAAAAATCAGCAACTTGTATCCTTCAAATCACTCAAACTTGATTTGGATATGATTTAAATCTGAAGTTATCTTACTCACTAAGGCTGTCTTTATTTTGCTAACCTACCTGCTACCTTCTATGGCTATTTCATTGCATGCTCTTCTGATGGGAACTGAAGAAGGGGTGAGCCTATGATTAAGGCCTGATTAGAATTCACCTTCCAATAGCCAGAGGATAATGTGAGTGCATATGATATGGGACACTTCTGGCCAGCGCCATTAAGAGGTAAGTGTCTGAGGTAAGTGTGTGTCTCTTGTGTTCTCTTCCCTTTAACCAAGAAGCTTGGATATGGTGAGCCCATTGTTTGTATTTGTTTGTTTTTGAGACAGGCTCTCCCTCTGTAGTTCAGGCTGGCCTCGAACTCACAGCAATCCTGCCTCAGCTTCCCAAATGCTGGGATTAGAGGGGTGCACCACCATGTCCAGCTGGTGAACCCATTGTGAACATGATGACTCAAAACAGGTTAAAGGGATGGGAAAGCCACAGATGAAGCCTGAGAAACTGAATGATTACATGGAGAACTGCTTCTAACCTAGAACACCCACTGTAGCTTGTTATATAAACAAGAAAGAAACTTCTTCATGTTTAAAAACATTATATATCTTGGTCTACTTATTACAGCACATTGGCCCACTGTGATTGATGAAACAATAGTGCAAATGAACTTTAGTTACATGTAAGTTTAGATCATTTTATTAGATTAGTGAAAATTAAAATTATGGAAATGGAGTTGAAATAAATATGGAACACTTATGGAGGGGCTGGCTCACAAACATACAAGATAAAATGGTGAAGCCATGTTTTTCTTATTTCATCATTTCAGAGGAAGTAAACCCTTATCAAGACTAAGAAATTACAGATACAGATATATAAAAGTGGCTGTTTTTCTTTAATTTGGTGTTCAAGAAAGAATAAAGGAAGATGAATTTACTGAATGGCTTAAGGTATAACGAAAAATTGGCAGATTGCAAATGAGAGACTAGAACAAGGAAGATAAGGCAAGCAGTAAGGGGAGGAGAGAAGATAGAAATGTTAGAGTGGTAAAACAAAATACCAATAATTCCCTAAGACATGCTTCTTACCAGCATAGCATCTATACAACGTGTGAAGAATAGTTTGTTCAGATTTTCCCTACTCTGTGAAATGGCAGATAAAAGAATATCCATCATCAAAAGAGTATAACCCCCCTAAACAAGTTCACTAACCTGAGAATGATTAATTCTCATTTCAAGGTTTGGAGTTCATGCTGTCATGGTTTGGATTGGGGCTGTGCCCAAAGGCCCATTGGTAAAGGCTTGGTCCCCAGCTGGGTGCTATTCAAATGTGGTGGAACCTTTAAGAGCTGGGACTAGAGGGAGATCTCAGGTCATGGGGGTGTGACCTTGCAGAAGATCCTGAATGCCATTTTCTCTTTCTCCTTCTCCTTATCCTTCTTCTTCTCCTCCCCTCCCCTTCCTTCTTTTTAATCTTCCCATCATGTGCTGCATTGCTGCAGGCTCCAATCCAATGAGTCCAATGGAACATGAACTAAAACCTCCAGAACTATGAGCCAAAATAGACTGTTTCTTTTTATAAATTGGTTAACTCATATATTTGTTACAGTGACAAAAAGCTGACTAACATAAAGAATTTACTCTGTTTACTACAGATTATCTGGACATTGTTACATTTATTGAAGAAATTCTGCTTTATTTTCACAGTTCAAATAGATGACACTAACACTTACCAAGGAATAAACCCCAGTTGATAAAATAATACAGTGTTTTTGCCCTTTAGGTAGCATGCCTACAGTTCATTACCTCTTGGTATCCTGCTTTTGGAATGATGAATGTCTTATGCCATCTTCAAAATAATGAAGCTTATTAATCTACAGATTATAGCTTATCCAACTTAGAGAATGGCAAGCTCTAATTTATAATTTCATATTGAAAGGACAGTATACAAGTTATTTCTTATCTGTCGTGATCATTACATAAAATATACTGTGACATGACTGAAAATGTCGATATTTAAGTAATTAAATCAATTTATGTTGGGATCTATACAAGTTTGTAAATGCTGTTTTTAAAATATATTCAAAATGAGTTGAGTAAAATATAATTTAAAATTAAAGTTAAAAAATAAAATTAGAAATAAAATTCATAGATTCGGGAAAAGGGCTTAAAAACCCTAAACAGATGGAATATAAAAAAAAAATATATAATACCAATATTAATTCAGAGAAATAACAGCAGAAATTTCTCCTTCCATTTTCTCATGAATGCCAAAAGAAAAACTCAGACATCCATTTTTAGGTAGCATTTTATAGACCCCTCCCCATACACCAGTAATTTTCTACTCGTAAAAATATGTGTGAATAATTTGTTGTATATGGGAAAATTAATTATGTGTAAAGAAAAAATAAATGCTCATGATATATTTCCAGTGTACTGAGCAAATGATTAAAAATCAAGGAAAAAAAAAACTTTACCACTCCATTATGACTTCAATAGCAAAATTTTTTTATATATTTATAGGTGCCAGCCATGACAGGTTGATAGTTATTAAATTTAACATACTCTTATCAATAACTATGATACTGAACAAGATACACACTGCTTTTCAGATGATGGGCAACAGAAAACTGTGGTCCTTGAGGGAAGGGAAACACATGAGTGAGTTTCTCCAGAGAAAACTTTCTAAACTGTGGCACAGAGAAGACAAATTCAAACAGAAAGCAGCAGCTTCTCTGGCCAGAAAAAGAGAAGACTAGAAATTAGAGCTGGTGAGTTAGATGGAATCTGAGGAACAGTGTACCAGAGAAGAGAGAGACGGATAGAATGAAAACCCTTCAGAGTGTACAGCAGTCCAACTGAGTCATCAGCTAAACGCCGTCCGGAGGACGAGACTGAGTGAAGTCTCCCAGAGAACAGCTACTGGGGACTAGGAAATGATCGACAGTTCCTGAGACCACATGGTACTGGCCACTTCAGCTTTATGACAGACCTTCCTTATTGCTCCTAATATCTAGCTGAAACTTCATGAAGGCCATACCTTAGAAATATGTACACTCTAGCCAATCAAAAAGAGTTACTTTGGGTTTTCCTCACCAACAATGAAAGCCAAGCTGAAATTCCAGTTACTTAACAGCCTACCAGAACAAAATTCAACTTCCTTTAAAGGAAGACAATATAATCCAGATTCCCAACAACACAGCATATACAATATAGGTATATTGTTGAGGAAAACAGACAGAACGGGAAGAAACGGCACTGAGGAGGTTTAGGAGGCAGTTTGTTACACAGGTGGGCTTCTGACAAGGATCTCTCCAAAAGAGCAAGAGCCCACCCAGCAGCGTCTCAAGCCTTTCAAAGGGAAAGAAACGGGGAGGTACAGAGGCAGATTTGGCACATTGTGATTGGAGGGTTGAATGACATTGTAGGTTGTTGAGGAAGTTTAAACATCTCAGGTTACATTGTGAGGCCATCAGCTATACAACAGGCAGTAAAAACAGGGGTTATACAGAGAAACATTTTAAGTTACATTTAGAGCCATCTGTTAGGCAAGCTTACACTAAGAAAGAAGTGTTCTGTTACTGGCCTGCAGGACATGTCCGCTTGGTTCCAGTGGCCATTCTTGGCAGGCTTTTCTTTAAAGTTTTAATTTCCCCTTCAATATATACATTTAAATACTGTATCAGAGAAAATTCGTTAAGTTACAGTGAATACTATCAGAAGCAAATTCAAGTATATGTGAAAAAATAAAAAGCTGTAGAAAAGGTGAGTAATCATAAAGAATATTATGAGTAATCATAAACAATATTTGCCTTTATTTATTAATTTGTTAAAAGACAAGTAATTATTTAAAGCAAAAACAAGAACAATGTGCTATGGAATTCATAACATATTTAAAAGCAAAAGACATTACAGCACTGACACAAAGGACAGGAGGGCTAAATTTATATAACATTGTAATGTTTTTAACATTGTAGTTGGAGACATGTAACTATAAATCAAAATAAACCAACTTGAGTTAAAAGATGCATATTATAACACCTAAAACAAATACAAAAATATAGAACAGGTGTATCTAATAAATATACAGAGATAAAACACAATACTAAAAGCTGGAAACAAAAATCTAAAAAACACAGAAGAAACAGTTTGTAAAGGACAAGTGGGAAAAAAGCAGTAAAAATAGCAGGATGATATACAAACCCAATTGTATCGATAATTACATTAAGTGTAAAAAGAATACTTAATTAAAAGAAACATTTCAGATCATAGGAAACAGTAAGCCACCCCTCAACATTCTTTATAAGTGTAAATATTTTAAACTTTACATTTATACTCTACATTTAAAATATAAATATAGAGCGTAAAGAAAAAAAGAGAAAAAACACATGTTGAAAATAGATATCTTAAGAAAGATGGAGTGACTACATAAATATCAGCAAAGTTAACATCAAGACAAAGTGTATTAGTAGAGTTAGGGATAATACATGATGATGAAGAGTAAACTCATCAGACTACCCAAATCATAAATGCATATACATCTAAAAGGTGCTTAAAAATAAAAACAAAATGTAAGCAAATATTAATGAAAGTAAATGGAAAAATAGACACATACAAATATAAGATTTTAATGTTCCCATCTCCTTAGTTGATAGAACAAGCAAATAAAAATCAATAAGAATGTAGAATATTTGAACACTACTATTGATCAATTTGACCTAAGTGATATTTAAAAGCTATAAAATACATATTCGTTTCAAAAGTGTGTAGAATACCCATCATGAAATACTATGTTAGATAATAAAGCCTTAATAAACATTAAATGAAATTGTCAAATATTATATGTAGTTTGTTCTCATACGTGCTATAATATGGATAGAAGTTGAAAACGTTAAGTGAAATAAACCGTATACAAAATGACAACTATTGTGTAATTCTCTTCATATGAAATACCAACAATAAGAACATATATGGAGATATAAAATAGATTAGAGGTTATCAGGGGCTGGGGGAAGGAAGAGGATTACAGAATTTATAGACAGATGAAAAAGTTTTGAAAATAGTGATAATGGTTGTATAACATCGTGAGTGTAATTAACGCCACTGAATTTTAGACTAAAAATGGCTAAAATGACAAATTTTATGAGGAGTAAATAATATCAAATTTACACAAACTCAGAGACACAAGTGGAAACACACTGTATGACTCGTGTGAGGCCAGAAGCTTCTGTTAAAAAGAACAAACAACACAATGAAACACAGAATAATATCCCCCATGGACACCATCATGAACGCTTAACAAAATTTAGCAACTGAACTCAGCCACATACAAAAGACGACTCCGCCAGGCCTGAGGTTTTTTTTTTTTTTTTCCCAAAGGAGTATTAATATATTTTTAAAAATCACTCAGTGGATATCTGCATTAACAGAATAAAGATAAGGTAGCAAGTGATTATCTCTTTAGACATAGAGAAAGCAATGCACATTTATGACAGAAACTGGCAGCAAACTAGAAATGGAGGAGGCAGTCTCTGAACCTGATAAAAGAAATCCACAAAAGATAAAAGAGCAGTTAGGATAGCACTCAGGGTAAACGACTACCATGTGCTTTCCCCCAAAGACTGGGCGAAAGCCAAGAACGTCCACTGTCACTTCCATTCAACAATGCACAACAGTTCCTAGTTGGCAAAATAAGGTTAGCAAAAACATAAACATAAATTTCAAGAAGGAAAAGGTAAACCGTTTTTATTCAAAGACAATACAACTATGACAAGTCCATAGAAAATCTTAAGATATTTATAAAAAAAACTGTATATGTGAATTCAGCAAGACAAAAATATACAAGAATTGTATTTCCAAATATTAGAAATAAACAATTAGAAACTGAGACAAACTATAATGCTGTTCATAACAAAAAGAAACAAAGATAAATTTAATGGAATACATACAAGATGGGTGCACTGACAGCTATAAAATATTGTAAGAGAAAATTGAAAGTCTAAATAAATGCAGAAATATACCATGTTCAAAGCTTAAAAGACTTAACATTGTTAAAATGTCAGTTTCACCAAATTAATTCACAGATTCAACAATTTCAATCAAAATCCCAGCAGGCTCATTTGTGGAGTTTGAGAAAATGATTCTAAAATTTATGTGGAAATGCAATGAACATAAACTAATCAAAACCATCATGCAAAAACTCCACAAAGTTGGAGGGCTAGCACTACTTGATTATACTTTTAAGTAAATAAGACAATGTGATATTGTCACATAGATAGCCAAATATATCAGTGAGTTTTGAAAATTAAAAGAATCATGTTTAAGTGATCAATTCATTTTCTGATGAAGACAAAACAACTTAATAGGGAAATTAACATTTATTTAGCAAAGTATTGTGAAAACTTAATATCTATGAATAATAAATTTAAGTCCCAACTTTATATGATAAAATTAATTCATAATACTATAATAGAACTTAAACAAAATATTCCAGTTTCTTGAAAATAACATGAGAATATATTTGAATCTTTTGGGTAAGCAAAAATTCCTTAGAATACAGAAAAGACTAACTATTTTGGTTTGTTTTTGTTTTTTTGAGGCAGGGTCTCATCAGACTGGCCTTGAACTCACTATGTAGCCCAGGCTGGCCTCGAACTCCCAGTGATCCTCCTGGCTCAGCCTCCTGAGTGCTGGGACTACAACCGCGTGTCACCATACCCAGCAGAAAAGACTATTAAAGAAAAAATTAAACTAGAATTCATTACACTAAAAAACTTCTGCTCATGAAAAAGTTAAAGAAAAAAAAAAAAGAATTAGAAGACCAGAGACAAAGTATTTTTATATGTCTATAGCTTTATATCTATCTGTATATATCTCATAGTATTTATTGTAGACTATAAAGAAACACTACAACTCAATAATAGTCAAATAATAATTAATAATGAGAAATTGAGTGGTTCAGCCAATTTTGCAAAGGAAGAGTTATGAATAAAAAATAAGCACGTTAAGTAGCCTCATTAGTTACTAAGGATGTTTAGATTAAGACTAAAGTGAGATATTTTCTCCTACTCAAAGCATGAATGTAATTAAGAATGACAATCTCATACATTCACAAGAAAATGAAACAACAAAAGCTCTCCTTCATCACAGACAATATTGTATAACAGTAAAACCATCCTGTAAAAATCCTGGGCAATTTCTTATAAAGTTAAATATATACTTGACCTATGATCCAGAAATTCCACTCCCAGATAATCATCCAAGAGAAATGAAATGATGTATCTACAAAATTTTGTATGAAAATGTTCATCATAACAGTTTTAGGCATAAACCCCCCAAGAGATGTGATCAAAGGTTCATCCACCTAAGAAGAATAGCAAGGTATATTAATCAGGTATATTAACACAGTGGAATGCCCATCATCAGTATGAAGGAACAGAGTGTTGAAACGTTACAGTAACATGGTTGAATCTTACAAACATTATACTAAGGCAGATACAAAAGGGTGCATAAAAGAAGGAAGGGGAAGGCATTGATGGAGGACAAGTACAAGAGAACTTCTGAGGGATGGAAATAGATCTTGATAGGGACTTTCTGTGCCTATATGCACAAATTTCAAAATTCCTTCAATTCCATTACTGTATTCCTTGCATTCTCTGCTACTGTGTGTACACTGTACATCTATTATTAGGACTATAGAAAATAATGCTCCAGTGCACTGGGTTTAGAACAGTGATGGCGAAACTTTTAGAGATGAGTTCCCAAACTGCAACCCTTAACTCACTTATTTATTGCAAACTGCCAACACTGCAATTAAACCTGAATACTGATGTTTTATAGTTCAGAAAAAACAACTTATACATTAACATCTTTTGTCTTAAAAGAAAGACAACACATGTGCCATAGGTTTGCCACCGCTGGTTTAGAGCAAGAAAACAAATGCTATTTGAAGAGCACCTTATTTTTTTTGTGTGTGGGTACCGGGGGGTCGACCTCAGGACCTCGCGCGCCAGCAGGCGCCCGTGCCGCTGAGCGATATCACTGGCCCCTTTTTCGTATGTGGGATCCGGAAGTCGAACTCGGGCCCTCGCGCTTGCAAGGCAGGTGCTTACGCCACTGAGCCATCTCACCGGCCCAAAGAGGACCTTATTTATCAATACTTATTTTGACCGTACGGGGAGGAACAACATACATCTTTTTGGGCCCACAATGTCAAGTCAGCTGAGTTTAGATGGCACTCATCAAATGATTGCAAGAGAAAGTGCCCTTTTTCTTCACACAAAGATCTAAAAAAAACTAGAAAAGAGAAAAAAGAGTCCTGATGTCCTTGACTACAATGATACTCATCAATAGCTCTCATCCTAATGCACGAGATTTTTTTTTTTTTTTTTTTTTAAGAACTCTCATCTTAAAGGGTAATCACTCATGGGAAGCACTGGACTTGGCAAGGTAACTCCACATTCCTCAAAGCAGATTGAGGATCTCTTTTCTTCCACATGGTAATTCGTTTGATTGGGAAAAAAAGATTTTAGGGGTTAAGCAGGCCTTGAATATATTTTGCTTTACTTTTTATTAAATAAAAACTTTTATATTTTTAATAAATTACAAGACACCAGAATCTCTAACAGGCAATACTCAAGGTGACTCCTCAAAAATGGAAACACCTTGAAAAATTTTCAAACTTCCTTGAGCATGGACTCATTTATTCACTAAAAATATCAGCATAGAGAAGTTCCATGGAAATAAATTTGGGAAATTTCAAGACAATACAGGTGAATTTGTATGTAAAATAGTCACAGACTTTTAGCAATTGCCTTGTATTTATAAAGCATATATACACTGACCTCAGATTTAAAAATTAACTGCTTATGTAGATCCTGTTGAGTGTTCAACTTAAGGGTTTATTAATTTAACTGAGGTCTTAAATCTTTGAAAAGATTACTGATTCATCCTTATAAAGTTATTTGAGACAAAGTATAAACTATATCTGATTTTTAAATATTTATTTTGATAATCAGAAGCCAACTTATAAGTTTTCCAGCCTCTTTTGGACATCTAAAGGCAAGAATAAACAATTTGGTAGTCTCTAAACTGAAATATCAAGAGAGACAATACATCAATTTGTTGATTGCTATAGTCATCAGTATGTTGATGGGCCTAAAATCATTGATTTTTGCATACAAACTCTGCTACAGAAAGCTCCCAAAGTCATCCTTTTCTTCCATGCCAAAAACCTCCAAAGCAGCATGCTGAAATACTATGGTATCAAGGGATTTTGCAGCAAATGTTGTGATCATTTGCTTTTCCAGTGTTTGAGGACAATTCTATACTAAATGGTCTCTACACCTCAACCCAGACTCTCTATGGATAATAGAGGCTTCTCAGCAATTAGATGTGTTCCACTAAAATATTTTCCCCTAGCTGTAATGTAGCAATGGCCAAGAAAAATTGGGGGAGAGATTTTTCCTATCTACTTTAATAAGTGCACATCCACGTAGAGCCAAGCAGGGTGTCGGCTAAGGCATGCCCCAGGCTTGGCATCCATCTCTCTGCCGCTCTGCCACTTCCAGACTGACAGCTAAATTACTGCACAGAAAAAGGTTCTGTGGGCTGTAACCATAATGCTGCCACTGAAACTAGTTTGTTGGCTAAAGGACAAGCAGATGTTGAAGGACAATTTTCATTAACAGAAAAAGATGAGGTACTGGGGGAGCAGGGCCGAGTCTGCATGGTAAAACATGCTTAGCAAACTCGAGGACAAAGCACAAATAGACACACACTAATTGAGTTGTAATTTTCTTGTCAAGTGGCGGGTACATGCTGAATTCTTGGATGATCCCCAAATTTGCATCTTAGACAGTGTTATACATTATCTGTACCCAATGGCTAAGCACAGAGAAGGTTTTTACCTATAAATGGAATTGAAATTTGAACAATAAGAAAAGAGGATCAATGTTTTTTCTAAAACAACTTAATTGATCATTTTCATAAAAATGAACTTTTGTTGATGCATCATCAAACAATGGGACTGGTTACTTAGAGAAATAAGCAAATCAAGTTCATATTCAGTAAATTATTTGGCTTATATATAGGTTACTATAGTATATATATATAGGAGATGGGTCCTAGCCTCCTGTAGATTAGATTAAGTAGGAGAAAGACATACTCAAATTTATACTAGGTTATAAGAGTTAGGCTGGCAGGATTCACATTTATCTTGGTGTCTATTTCAGGCCCAATTGCCAGCTGAACAGTGCAATTGTGCAATTCATTTAACAGGCCCTTAGTATATATTTAATGAATTAATGAATGGATATTTCTTACAATAAGAGAAAAGGAAACAACAGTCCTAAGAAAGTTATGGATAAGTAACTTGGTAGGTTATGTAGGGTAAAGCATTTCCTTCTAATCGGAAGGCTCAAAGATGAGACTTTATAAAGATGTGGCATAAGATTTGGACATCAGTGTTTATAAATATTTAGGAGTGACACTAAAGAAGAGTCAATGATAGCAGAATGAACAGAAAAGTGGAAAATCCTTAGGGGTTAACAAGAAATAGCTGTATTCTAATTGTCAGTAGAAACTGTCCAAATACATAAAATCATTCTGATTTTTAGCATCTTATAGAGAAGCAAATGATATTTATAGCTACCTATGCAACTGAAAACCACTAAGTCAAATTAATCTATGACTCAGTAGATGATTACAGACCAAGCTATTCTTTTTCAGAATGTCAGGAAAAACCCTATGGAGAGGAAACACTATTGCTTTGTGCATTAGCAATTTTCCATTATGATAAATTTATGCAGTGAAAACATATACTTTAAATTGGTTCCTGGGTTACATTAGAAATGGTATTAGATATAGCAGAAATTTAATCCAGACTGTACTCAATGCCTGGAATATTGACGGACACATAGTAGGTGCTTGAAAAATATTTCAGTGAATAATGTGAGAAGTCAAGATTTTGTTAGGTACTAGGGAATAGATTATTTTATAGATACATGAAGGGTTGGCTTTATGATCTTTAGTGTCAGGCTCTCAATTTAAAATGCAAAAATCCAAACTGAATAAAAGTCTAATTCACAAGACAGCTGATGAGGAAAAAAAAAAAAAAAAACTCATTGTTTTCTGCTATTCAACATGCAGCAACTGTGGTTTTTAACATCTCAAGGCCACTTAAGGCATTCTTACTGTAGCCATGCTATTTACTTATTTTTCAATATCTACTGGTCCCCTAGGATTTTCACTTACAGGAATTATATTCACATTATTTATTGCAAAGCAAATTACTATGTGCCTGTCTAAAGCACTTTGATGAAGTATCCACAGAAAGGGGGTCCAAGGGTCAGCTGAGTTTGGGAAATGCTTTATACTCTGAGCTTACTCTCTGAGGTTCACTTAATAAGTAACACATTAAAGGTTCTCAGAAACCCTGTGGTAAAGAAAACTCATTATCTCTTTATAATCCAGTGTTTTTCAAACTGGATGACTATAAAACCTATGTGAATAGCTTTCACTATCTCGTAGAACTAGTGTTCTGGGTTGCACTCTTGGAAAGACATCCTAAAGTAGAGATTACAAACTCAGGACCTGCCTTGCCTTTGTATTTTAACACTGAGTAACTGCACACATCAAGGGAAAGGGCAGAGAAATGTGGCAAGGTCAGTCTGACAATGCTGGGCTGAATTCTCCTGAAGCATCAACCCCACTACTGCCTTTGTGATGGATATGTTTCTCTGCTTCATGATGGCTCTGACAGTCCCTTTACATGACTCCCAAATTATATCAGATAGATAGATGATAGATAGATAGACGATAGATAAGACAGATAGGTAGATAATCACTTTCCTGGTTCCTGTAGATATCTGACTTTGGAATTTAATCCTAAAGTATCTTAATCCTTCGGTTGTCCCAAATTCTCTCTTACCAAGATAGTAATGACAGTATTCATATAGTAGGAAAAAATGAGTACCATATAAGATGAAACCCCCCTTTGGAGCTAGAAGTAATTTCTATAGATACTGGACTTCATGGGGACAATGGTCAGCTTCCTATATCAGCACACTGGTCTTAAATAGTATTTGCCCCATTTTTGGCATGTGAAATACATATAACTCTTAAAATACTGTGGAAATCTTGGGGCACAACCAATTGTTTCCATGAAGTAATCTGCTAGTTGATCTTTACTTCCAAGTTAATCACTCCTCATTTCTGGTTTTGTATCTCTATAGGCTCACATCCCAATGACTGGCTGCTCTCATGGCCCATGGATTCCAGCATGAACCTTACTGACAATATTTATTCACAAACAGCAGAGGGGCTTCACGGCAGATTGCCTTCACAACAAAGCTGCTGGCTCCAGACATTGGAGCCTTATTACAAATTTTCAAATACATTGTGTTACTTTTTTGAGTCAACATGTTAAACTGCTCAGTTTTGTGATTAAAAAGTCTTAGTTATTGCACTTACACAATAAGACTAGATTTTCTTCTCTAAACATTTTTCACTTTGTACCTTTTATCAATTTAATAATGGCAGAGGTCTGTATCCTATAATTCATTATCATGTCTTTAATCCAACTGATTGTTACCAGAAAGGGTGCAACCTTATGGTTTAGAGGGGAAGTGAAAGAACCATAGTTACTAAGAAGGAGTTTCCTGTTTATGTTTTGCGTCTTTGGTAAGAAGTGTTTAAAGCAGGACTGCCACGCACACAAACCAACCACTCCAGTCAGACATGACATTTAGATTACCCAGTGATCATCTGGGTATGGAGGGAAAGGAACATTATTTGGCTTCTAGTGTGGTTTTGTTTCAACAAAGTCTCAAATCCAAATTAGCAAGATATATTTAGATTTTTCTAGTCAAGGTATATTGTTTGTGATTACCAAAAGCTAGTAATACTGCTTTCTCTGATACGACTCAGTCTTTGTACATGAACTGTCTGCTATGTAATTATTGACATTCATTCCCTCCACAAATATTTACTGAGCACTTACTAATGGACAGGTTATGTATCTGGGCACAATAGAAATAGCGGTGAGGAGATAAAAAGTCTAGCTTTCATGGAGATAACTTTGGAGCGGTATTATTTTTAACCAGACCACTACATTCTTATATTTTAGTGACTCCACTTTGCATTTATTTATGTCAATAGCACTATAAGACAGACAAACTTGGCAGGCCCAGCCTAGTAGATGCAAACTCGGGAGCCCAGGGCAAGGGAAAAATCATGAGTGAAATTCACTGTGGCTATGTTTTGAACGCTAATATTCTTTAATGCCTGGATACTTCCTAAACTGAAGCCATGAAGCAATAGGGAAAAATTGCTAGCATGTTGGCCATGCTAAAGTAAGAGATGACCAGGGAGTTAATTTCATCTCATTCTATAGATGAAATAACAGAGTTCTGCAGGAATTTAAAACAAATATTTAACATGTCATCTTTATTAAAAAAAAAAACAGGCTTTGCTTGCACTTGTCACATAGGTTATCAAGAGGATTATATGAAGGTAAGATACTTAGGACTGTGCCTGGTAAAATTACTATTTTTAATCCCCACTGTGTCTTCTGTGTTTTGTACACTGTAAATAGTACAATTTTTATGTATCTCTCTTCCTGAAAGATCTTTAATAATGGGATACTGCTGTTTTCAGGCACTTTGAAGTGCCTACGGCATTGGTGGTTTTATTTTGATAATCTCTTCTAATCTTTGATGTCAATTATTTGTAGTTAAGTGCTTACTGAACTGAATTAGAAAGTGGCCTAAGTTTGTTCAGTTAACACTTCTCCTATGGTCACCACTACGGATTACCTATGCAACCTCCTTCTTCCTCAAAAGACAGATTAAACCCCAGAATGTGACTTTATTTGGAAATAGCGTTGTTGCAGATGCAGTTATTCCCGACGAGATTATACTGGAGTAGGGTGGGCCTCTAATTCAACAGGACCTGTGTCTTATTATGAGACAGCTATGTGAAGAGAGACCTACCGGGGAGACAATGCTGGTAAAGGCAGAGACTGGAGTAAGGATGCGGTAAGCTAAGCGATTCAAACAGTTGCTGCCAAACAACCAGAATCCAGGAAGGTCAAGAAAGGACTCCTCACTAAGGGTTGCAAAGGAAGCATGGCCCTGCTGACACCGTGATTTCAGACTTTTACCTCCAGTACAGTCAGACAACATATCTGTGCTGTTTTGAGCCACTCACTTGGTGACACTTTGTCATAACAACCCTAGGAATTTACAGTCACACTTTAACTTCATTGAATCATTCATGTAAGTAGTTGGGTCTGATAGTCTTCCCACCCTTAGCCACATCATAAAATGCACTATTCATTCTGGAGCTAGACATTTGTATATGAAGTACTTGTTATGCAAGGGTCAAAACAGACTCCATAGTCCCAGCAAAAGATGGCTCATTCATTTAATTTTCCCTGCCTCCCTCCTCTTTCAGACATTCTTGAAGTATACCAGATAAAACATCATGACAGTGTATACACAGGCAGCCTCACACATGTCAAGGTGCAATCCCACTGAGATTTATAATGCCCTAGACTTTTATATCCAGGCAGGCAGTCACGGAGACATGGGGGATTTTTGAGGCAGACTTGGGAAGAGAGATCACTCTGGGAAGTTTCCAGAGTTCTCAGGGTGCCCCAAGAACTCCGTTCCATATGAAATCATTCCTTGTTTGGGTGGAAAGATGGAGCAGATAAATTTGGTACAACATATACCAGTTAATTCAACAAAATGTCAAACTGTCTGGGAAAGCCCTCAGGAAGGTTTACTTTCTGTGTCACCAGGGAACTGAGTGATAGGAGGGAAAGCTCATGAAAATGAGATTTTCTCTAACTTCTGCCTACAGTGAATAAATCAATGGGGTTTTTCAAGTCCTCTCAATATCGATGAGTTTCTTTCATAAGCAGGGAAGTATTTACAGACTCCAAATAATCTCCTTCCAGACTTTTTTTGTCTTTCCTCGCTTTCCTGTTCTAGCCTAATTGTGTGCTTCCCTCTTTCTTTTCCTTTCTTTTCCCTATTCCTTGCCTTTTTCCTTGCCATTTTCTTTGCATAGCTATATGAGAAAAGATCTGTCTGATAACTGCTATCTTCTATCTCTTAGCTTCTAAAAGCCACGATAAGTATTATGTGTCTTGACTTAGTGAGGTTTTGTTTGTTTGTTTGTTTGTTTAAAGATTTAGTCTCCTTACCCTGAACTGAGTTTAGGGTAATTGTGTATCTGCTTGAGGGCTGAATGAAGTCTCTAGCCTTTTTCATAAAGTTTATGGCCCTGGTGCCCCTTTAAAGGTCTCATGTGTCTGATTGATAGGCTCATTTCTGATATTAACCATAAAGAATTGACCATCCTAAAGATAAGCTGCTCCTCCCCTGAGCATTATTTGAGGTAAAGGCAGGTTGCCCTTAAAGATGAGGCCACCATTACAGATGGTGCTTCTTTCCTCAATCAAATTCATCCTTCGGCAGCTCAGGCAGTGCTCTGTGCTGAGGGACTGCACCATGGGACATATCTATTCAGCTAAGTCCTTTTAGTTAACGGATGTCTAAGGATTAAAACACACATGCACAGGTGGAAGAAAGCAAGTGCTAACAACCTATCTCGTACCTTCTGTTAACTTTTCCTTGGGGTCATTAACCAAAGGAGTCAGTAAAATCACAAAGTCTCTAACTTAAACTTTTGTGTTGGATCTAAGTATCCCCCAGACATTATCCCTATAACATTTGTTTTCTTGATTCCACCTTAATCCATTGTTTTCTCCTTAAACTATCATTCAAGTATTCTTCATGGGACAAGTACAGTAATCCTGTCTTACTTCCATAACTTCTATATTCTACAAACTCATATTTATGAATCAAAAATGACACCTGGATTCTTAAAAAAAGGCAAGGAAAGGAGAAAGGAAGAAAATGAGAAGAGGAGAGGAGTTAATAGAAGGAGAAGAAGAGACACACTTGTGGCAGGGAGAGAGAGATTCTATGAGCATTGAACTTTAATTCTTAATTAAACATGTAATTTCCTGGAGCAAGGGGTATGAATTTGCCCCTGGCCAAAGACTGTGACATAGATGCTTCAGAAGAACTGATAAAACCTGACAGCCTATCAAATGCAGGAAGCCTAAGAAAGGAACCAAATACCAGAAAGAATTAATGGTGGAGCAGGTGAAGCAGATCTGTGAAAGAAAACTCATCAACCAAATATTTCCCGAACATTTTTTATAGGGTAGGTGTAATACTAGGACTATGGATATCAGAGATAAGGCATGGCCAGTGCATAGAAGGAATCTGCATTTTGGGTAATGGGCACATAAGGACTATATACAAAATAATTATATTAAAATGTTAAAGTATAATAGAAAGCATATAGAAATGTTGCCAACACCTCTACTTCCACACCTGTTTTTAGATTCTTTGCTATATCACATCATAAAAAGGCCCTTATCTAACTCAATGGACCACTTCTTCCATCTTGGAACATTCTCTTCTTATGTCTTCTGTGTGCTACATTCTCCAGTTTTCCAACTACTTCTATAATTGTATCTTTTCACTCTCTTTTAAAGTTTATATTCTACTGTCAACTACTAAATGTGATTTCACTAAGGTTTGGTCCTGTGCTCAATTCTCCATTCTCTTAGGCAACAGTATTCAACATCTAGCTTCAACTGCCTTTTATATGCCAAGGACACTCAGAAGATCTCTCCAGGCAGACTTTCTCTACAATCCTTGTGGAATGCTTCCCTTTCCCAGGTGCTCACCCATGGTTACCCTTTCGAGGGCACTCTTTCAATGGATAAATATCTACCTGTATTTGCCAATCAGGACCTATGTCAGTGTTCAACTGTGTATTTTCAGTTTTTAACATGATATCTGGCATGTTGTAGGTATTCAGCATTTGTTCACTTGCTGACTATAACTAGGACAGGGCTTGGGGGAAGGATGTGCAGTACTACCACCACCTACTGGGGTGCTGAGCCACTCTGCATCAGCACTGTGGATACACAACCAGACCCCCAAGGTAAGCTAGTTAATTAAAAGAACAAGTTATTGGATGGTCATCTAGTAATTATAAGAGGTTTAAACAAGGTAAGAAAAAAGGACTGTACTATTGTCTCTTGGTATCGGCAGGAGATTGGTTCCAGGACCCCTTGTGGATACCAAAATCTGTGGGGGCACAAGTCCTTTCTATGAAATGCATATAACCTATGCGCAGCCTATACTTGAAATAATCTGTAGCTACTTACAATACCCAATACAATGTAAATGCTATATAAATAGTTGTTATACTGTATTGTTTGAAGAATAATGCCAAGGGAAAAAAGGTCTGCATGTGTTTTGTACAATTAAATAAAAATATTTTCCATCTGCAGTTGGTTCAATTGGTGGATACAGAGCCAATGCATAAGAGAGACTGTATGTGGAAATTTAAATATAATTTTAATTTTATTTAATTATTTTCTGTATTTTCAAAATCTTATATACAAATTTCATAACTAGAAATTTTAAAAATTAAAGTTCTTTGGAGATCTGCTTTATGTACTATTAGGTAAGAGAGAATGTTGTGTGTGTATATTTGTGCAAATACACACAAAGTCAGAGTAGTGAAATATGAAAGATGAACATGATCTTCTAGTAAGAAGTCTAGGAGTTGGAATTCTAGGAGCTGAAATTCTAATAGTTACAACACATTTTTCTTCAACATACAATATTGGCCCAATTCTTCGATAAAGTTTCCCAAATTGCCTTTGTTTCTAAGTGTCTGTTAACAAAGAATAGTGCATACAGAAATTATGTAAATGGCCTGTCACTCCTGATTTTCAAGTATTAAAGCCAGGAAAGTATTTATAGATAACAAACTTGATAGTAACATATGCCCTTTTGAATTTTAACTCAGTACAAAATCCTTGTAATGAGTACCAGACACTAACATCCTATTCAACAAATTCAAGCCATCAAAATAAACAACCCCTTATGAAAATGAAAATTGAATACCACACTGGAGAAATTGAAAGCATATTTTATCAGAGGCAATTTATTATCTGACAGCCTTGGAAAACAACAGGAAAATTATGTTTCTCACATTAAAATGAAAAGGCAACAGCTTCTTTCAGCAGAACAGTAATAAGGAAACCTCGGGTCACTCAGAAAAAGAAGTTTATTCTACATGTTGGCACTGCCTGACCTTTTTTTCTTTTTTGTATTTGGTCAAGGAAAAAAAAATCATATCTCTGTACTCATTAATAGACTATAGAGAAAAGCAATACCAATTTATTTTTAAAAATTCTTTATTGGGTGAAAGAGTGATTCTACAGAGCTACCTCACCAGCCATCACAGTGTTCGAATCATGAGGTTACGCCAAGCAACACTGGCTTCGTTTTCCTTTGGAATTAAAGCCACTGGCCACCGCTGCCTTCCGTCCATACATCAAACCTCTGACACCATTCTTTGCATGTGTGGTCCATGTGAACCAGGTAAGCATAAGGCATTCACATCCTGTATTCTCAGAAGTGGTATCAAAGACAGTATCAAGTATCACCTAACCTCACCCCAGTTCATTTGAGGGATTTGTAGTCTCTGTCCTCTGTGATAAGAACAGTCCTGAATTTGGGGCAGTGCTTCAGGTGAAACCATCATGTTCACATCCACATTTTGCTGAGAATTGTCACACGATCATGTCTACAGCAACACAAAACTTCACTAGAATGTGGCACATCTAGTGAAAGCACTTCTAGTGCCTGAATTACCAAAACATGAGCAGCACTATTCACAACCAGTGCAGCTTACATAGTTCCTTTAGTTTATGTCATTAGTTTAATATCGTTCTCTGAATATCAAAATATATTCAGCTTTCTTTTGAAATAGACTTCTAGAAGAAAAGCATAGCTACAAATCCAATAACTACCTTTTTAATGCCAATATTTCAGACAGCTAGAATTTTACTAAAGTACTACTTTCTGTATAAAGGAAGTATATACAAACCAGGAGAATCCCAAATTCTTTGCAAGGGATTTTAATAATTTAGAAATAAAAAAGTCTTACTGCACCTTGAGACCATAATGTTAAGTGAAATAAATCATCAGATACACAAGCTTGAATATTGCATGGTTTCTCTTATATGAGAAGCTCAAAATATAAATAAAGAACAAAATAAAAGATAGATAATAGGAAATAGGGAGATAGATCTTTTGCAAACAGGAAGGGGTCCAAGAGATCGGGGGCGGGTGAAAAACAAATTAAGATACGTTATGTACACGTACCAATTCCCCATGAAAAATGTAACTCAGCTACTAGAAACATGTACTAACAAACAAATAAAAATTAAAAAAAAATAAGAGGTTAGCCTGGAAAAGTCTCACAGTAATACAAAAATGACTACAGAAATTAAAAAAGAATGAAGGGCTGGAATAGTACTTAATACCAAGTATACTTAACTAATTTATGCTCTCCTCCTGTTCGTCAACTAAATAAACTCATTGATCATGGCATTTGGTCAAAGCTTGGTATCTAACGGCCTCAGTGGGTGGAAGGCTCTGAGGCCTGGAAGGCTGACCCATTTGGCAATAGTCTACAGAGACACAGGGCTCTTTCACTTTCTAACTACACTGTATCTGGTGTCATTATAAATTAGAAAAACAATACTTCCTTCTAGTAGGAGAAATACTAATATATAAAGGTGTTAGTTCCCCTTTTATGTTCCTTCCCTACATTTTACAGTAGCTTTGGGTAAAGATGCCCCCTTTCCGGAATACTTCCCCCTTCCCTCTCCTGGAACAATTAGCTATATGGGCCATAAACATCCCTTTATAAAACCAGAAGGAAGTTTCGGTATGCACTAAGCAGGCATTTGTTTTTGGATAACCAACAACTGAATGTACAAAGAACTTTTTTAAAAATGCTGCTTTTGATTGCTGATGTCATGGACATTGGCAAGAATATTGAAGCTGTACATCAAAAAGGTATTTTGGGAATAAGTCAGCATAAGAATAAAATAGAGCTCTCGTAAAATTGAGAGATCTCTTTTGTATCAAAGTATATTTATGAGATAATATTTCAACAGAAATGGAGAAAAAATGGAAATCCACTGCCATTATATTACTATTTTGTTGAGATGGCAATCTTATAATGAAATCTAAAATTCCAGCTCTCCTATCTTAAAATGGATGCCGGCTTGCTTTAATCTTGGTTATCGTTATAACACTAAAGCAATCATCAAAATTAGCTTTGGCATTTACAAAAAGGCAGTCTGGGTTCTACCTCTCTTCTTTATATCATCTCTTCTCTAGCTCTACAGCTGCCTCTGACAACAAAAGCTCAACACTCAACTGCAAATAGAAATGGGGAGATGACTGTAATTTGGCATGTGGTACTCTAACAGTCTTTCCTGATACTCTTGCTAAATCCAAAAGCAGAATATACTGAATTCGAGTTGGATCTCCCAAACCACAACTTCTAATTCTCTTAAGTTTGAGTCTGAAAATGAGACTCTAATGACCCCATGCAAGATCTTAACTTCCAAGATTTATGTTTTCTCATCTACAAAACAAGCAACTTGAACTCAGTGTCTACAGACTCCTTTGAAAGCAAAGGTTTTATGACTGCGATGGCCCTCAAGCTGTTCTCTAACTCAGCTCTTCAAATCATCCAAGCATGAATTTTGCTGTGGTGGCAAGCAACTTTCACCCTATATAGTATTTTTATTTAGGTTTTACACACTTTTTTGGTTTTTATCTTAATAACTGTACCTAATGTGGGCAAGTCACAATACTGCTATAAATAGTAAATCAGCTTCACTTATTTCAAATAGAACATAAATCATAAAAACAAGAGACAGAGACAAACAAAACAAAACAAAACAAAACAGTGTATTTGAGTACTGGATAAATGGTGTGGCCTGAGGAAACCTGTGAGCCTCAAGACCAGGTTCTCACAAAGAGCTATAAAAGATGTCACACAGTCAAACTGCCTTTATAACCTACAGTCAGAAGTTTTGGTGGAGAACTGAATGGGAAATAAAATACTTTCCTCATAATAGAATTTAATATGATTTAAATCATCCCAGGTACTACCACTGATGTAGATTTCATTTGCTGAGAAAACTTTTGTGATGATTAAAAGAGACTCCAGTCTGGAATACTGAAGCATAAGCACTAATAACTTTTCTAACTCCTTGATTCTAAGAAATGATCTCAGAAGCTGTCCTGATTTTCATGGTTCTTCTCCTGGTATTGTCTGAAAAGCCAAAAGGAAGACTCACAGACTCCCTGAGTTGCATATTCTAAATCTAATTCCTAGCTTTGAAAATGTGCACTTAAAGTATCTTTATAGACATTCACATACTGTGTATTCTATACTTATTTAAAATACAGAATTTCAATAGTTGTAGCATATTCAAAGTTGTCTAAGCTTCACTATTATCTAACTTTTTAAACAATTTCCTTCAAAAAAGAAACCTCATACCTATTAGCAGCAGTGAGTCCCTATGTCGCCCACCTGGCCCCACTCTTATGTGATCAATAATCTACTTTCTGTCTCCATTGATGTGAATATTATGTATACTTTGTATAGATGGAATCAGAGCAGCATATGCTATTTTTGAATGGTTTCCTTCTCTTATTGTATAGTGTTTTTAAGGTTTATCCAAGTTATAATGTGTATTGTATTTCTTTTCCTTATTTTTTAAATGCTGAATAATATTCCACTGTATGGAAATATCAGGTATTTATCAGTTGGTGGCCATGTAGGGTGTTCCCATGTTTTGCCTATTATAAATGTTGTTGCTATGAATAGGTGTTTACAAGTTTACAAGTGTGGATGTATCTTTCTTGGGTATATACCTAGGAGTGGAATTTCTTGAAGAGATACCCTTTTTATGAAAATGTCATTTTGAAGCCATACATCAAAACGATTCTCCAATAAAGCAGAAGAATAAAATAGACCTATGTGTCTATTTTTACTGTTCCACTTCCTATTTTCCATTCTTATATGTTTACATATTTTATTTGAAAAAAGATTAAAAATCCCTATAATCAGAACATGCATGTATTAAAAATAATAGAGTATAAAATGGTTAGCCCTACTCCTCCTATTCCATAACCAGAGATAAACATTGTTAAAATTTTTGCTTTAATAAAAATAAGATTATGTTATGCACGAAGCTTGTATTTTTCACTTACTATGGCTATAGTTTCATGTCACCTGACATAGATTTACTATATTTTAATAGAAACTATAGATTATTTCATTATATCGAGGTATCATGATTTATTTAACCATCCTTCTATTTTATTGTTTTCTATTATACAGCACAATGAACATAATATATACATACATATGTTATAACTTGAGTAATCTCACATGCTTTCTGAGAAGAGGCAATTGAGTTTGAGGGTGCTTATAGCTGAAATTTAATAGATTTTGGCTGTCTTAACTCTAGAAAAAGTTATTTTATTCCTCTCTTCCTCTTACAGTAAATAAAAGTGCAGATTTCTCCATTACTAGATGTTACCAAGACTACACTCTGTCAGTAAAATGCAAAACACATCTAAAACACAAAATACAGTTTTTATATGTATCTGAATGTTAGTACACTTGAATACCTTTTCATTTTGTTTACAGGCCATTGATATTTCTTCTGAGAATATCCAGTTTACATCATTTGCCTATTTTCCCACTCAATTGTTTGTAATTATTATTAGGGATTTCTCTACATATACATGATCCATTTTTATTTACAAAAATGCTTTAGCTTTGCTTATATTTTGCCATGAATATATATTTTCATGTTCTATCTTTAACTTTCACTGATTCTTAATTCTAGTATTGTTTTTCTATTAAACTGAAATACTATTTTTATTGCAAATGAAATCCCAATATTTAAATTTCTTTTTAGATTCTGTTCTGTTTCACTGACCTCTTTCTTTATTCTTTAGCTAGTGGCAAAATAGTTTAATTACTTAAGGTTTATTGGAATATATACTGTGATATTAGGTTGGGCAAGTTGTTTTTTCAAAAATGTCTCAATTACAAAAAAAAAAAATGTTTCAATTACATTCACATACTCATTCCCAGAAATGAACATTATATTAACTTAAATCACTAAACATTTTTATCTAAATTGTGAGCCATGATCACGACTGTTAATATTCGACTAATGTAAAATGTTATACCGTCTAAAATACAAAATTTAAGAGATCAATATATTGGTGTCAAAATGTCACAATAAATTAATAGAATTATTTTAGTTTGCATTTAAGTTAGATGAAAGAAACTAGCCCTGAATTCATAAGAAGCAACAACAACAAAACAAAAGAAAGCTGTCTATGTTCAAATGTTAAGCACTCAGTGGAATGTATAACTACACCAACCACAAAGAAAATAAAGTTACCAAGTCATAAAAAATACATTATATTCCAAATGAATTAGAAAAAGCCATAAAGTTATTTGGAACTGCTATAGGAATTTGGTCTTAAAATATCAATGGAAATTACCCAATAGGTTAACTCAAAGATTAAATAAAAATATGATTACAGCATGAGAAATTTATAGTTAAGCAGCATTACATTAATTTCTTATTTGCTCCCAGTATACTTTAATGTTTTCTTTGATATTCTTTGTATATATTTATCTTCCCAATAAAAAATAATGAAGGAAATGATGGACAAATGGAATTTTATTTTCACTATAATTAGATTTCCCTTCTCAAAACCTTCTATCTTTTTAAATCACTATGAATTAAACTACAGTATTTCCTTCATTGCAATATATCCATCCCAAGCATGTTAGTCCTTTCTCAGGAAATCTCAGGATGATTCTTACATAACTTTATACAACCAAACTTTGCCAACAGTTTGAAATATGACTTTGATGGGTACCAATATCATACAAGTTTTTGGTTTGTTGTGATAATAGTAAATATGGCCATTTCTTCTTTGCCCAAAATGTTCATCTACATGCATACATAAATTCTGCTTTTACCTCCATCCCAAGGGGAAGAGAATGTTCCTACCTACCAACTGATGAATTATGTAAATTACTTCATTTAATCTTCAAAATAATTCTGGGTATTAATGCCTATACTTTACTCATGAGGCCATCAACTCTACTTACCTTAGCCAAGGTCATGGCTAACCATGGAAACTCAAATCCAGTTCCCTATGATCCATGACAAATATATACAGCATGCTTCCTCCTCAAGCTTTATGAGTTACTAGAACACTTCAGCATCTTGTCCTTCTGTATGCCACAAATTAGTGAAATACAACATACTAAAAGAGTGCTACCTACTGCCTGTTCTCATGAATAACATTTTACTGGAACACAGTCATAACATTTATTTACATATTTTTTGTAGCTGTTTTTGTGATATGAGAATTATTTGTGATAGAGACTGTAGGGCCCACAAAGTTTAAAATCTATACTATCTGACACTTTACAGAAAATGTTTGTAAGCCTCTGATCTATTTCATCTGTATTTTAGCTGAGAGAAAATAAGACATTCCATCTGTTCAAGATATATGTAAAAGGATAGAATAGTTTCACATATAGTATATTGCATTTTTAGAAAAATATAAACATTGGGTTTTACTCTTTTTGTTTAAATTTGTTTCTGTTGTTACTCACCAGGTACGTATCCTTGAGTAAGTCACCCCACATATTTCATCTGTAAAATGAGGGGATCAATTAGAAAATCTTCTAAATTTCTTTTAATTCTAACACAGTCACTGTATTTAACACAGCCACTCAATTTTCTTAGGATCATTTAATTTTGGTAATTACTGTTCATAGAGAAAGACATTTGCTGGGGATCCTGAAATTTAGTATTTTCCATTTGCCATTTCTAGTAAAATGTAGTCTTCACAGACAATTCAATCCTCTCAGATTGTGCCACTTTAATCTCTTTTAAGAGATAGTTAAGGAAGTCTGACATGCCACTACATTTAGCAAATTCATCCTAGAAATATCTTTCATCTGAGATTACAGCAAACCCTGACTTGGGTACAAAAAATTTCTACTCTGATTTTGCTTTTTTTTCCTTTAAACAAAGTTTTTGCTGTTCTCCTTCTATTCTTGTGTTCTCTTGTAATTTGCTGACTTGCTTTTGTGGACAGCATGACCTTGAACTTCCTCTTCAGAGCACTCACATCCTTTAAGTTGCCATTTCCTCTAAATTTGATTTTGCTTCTAGTTTTGTTTTAAAAGCAACATTACAAATATTAAAGCATCACTGAATATGCATTCTAAATTAATGAGAAATAGAAAGTAGAGAACATTGACATTTTAGGTTTTTTTGTGACTGCTGAAATGACAAAGCTGAAAATCAAAACAAGTACCTAGTAAAAGTGAAGTATGGTAAAAATGTGTATGTTTCTAGCTAGTGGAAGTCTACATCAGTATGGGCTTTTGGGGGGATATTTTTCATCATATAGCCAAAGCCTCAGGAGTTTAACCAAGTAATTCCACTTTCAGAGTGTGCCCTGAGGAAATAATTAGTGAGGACAAATAAGCATCCCCCCTTATTTATAAAAGTGAAAAATGGAAATAACATAAATGCACATAAATAGTGGCTTAAATTAACTCAACTAAGGTGCAACAAAGTAATTAAATATCATGTAGCCATTAAAATTATATTATAAAAATGTAATAATTATAGGGGAAATGGTTACTCTAAGAAGTAGAAGATGACTACAAAATAATGTGCACAGTAGGTTTTATTTCCTGTACAAATGCACGTGATACATGTGTTAAAAAATGACTAAGAAAATATTGGTCGAAATGTTAATATTAATTACCTCTCAGTGGTAAAATTACAGGTGAATTTTTTAGGTCTTTTTTAACTTTCAAGATTTTTCATTAATCACATGTTACATTATTATAAGAATTATTTAGAAGTTGTAAATTATAAATATAACAATAATTTTTAAAATATTTAGAATATGCCCACTAATAATCAGATCTATGTAAACCAATCATTTCAATAATCGAAGAAGCATATAATTTTTTTAAATTAATAATTTTGATGTACTACATAGTCAATTGCTAGTTTTTACTTGCATAGGAGAAAATTAAAATTAATAATAATGTAGTAATAACTCCCCATCTTTGTTATAGATACTGAGTTGTTAATTTCCTGTTTTTTTTTTTTTCAAATTATAGTAAATTTACTTATTTCCTTTTTAATTGTTTTTGGTGTAGCTACCAAAGCTCCATGAGGGCAGGGACTGTATTTTTTGGTTCATTCAGCACAGATCCCAGAAAGAGATTTTAAAAACTAAGATTTTAATGTCTTAAAATCAAAAGTCATTAACTTGGATAGATCCCATAATTTATAAGGACTCAAGGTTGGCAAAATGTTACCTGAACTTAACCACCTGAAGTTGATACAACCCAATCACACATACAAAAGCAAAGTGCACTATGACCAACACCCACTATATTCATGAAAACAAGATTATCAATCTTAATGATTTAGGGAAAGTTAACCTTTTTTACCTGTACTGTCACTATTTAATTTTATTCCTTTAAAAGATTACATCTGATAAATCAGCCATAATCAAAACTTTGAACTCCAAATATAATTAACCAAATGGCAACCCAGTACCATTTAGGTGAAAGTTAATGATAGAAAGTTTATGCTCTAAAGTCAATTTTTATTACCTTAGCAAAATGAAAGTGCATGATTAAATATTGGTTTGGGTGGTGTCAAGAGAGGAATAGTTTAATTCAGTAACCAGAATCAAATACAGTGCTAATTGTTCAGAAGTGCATCTTTGTATCACCTATGAAGTTAGGTTCCCAATGCGAATTAATAGTATAAGCAATTTGTTTTTCAAATCATTTTTATCTACGTAATAATTCAATTTCTTTAAGAGCACTTTTAGAGGACTTTATCGGTTAACTTCTGAATACATTGGCCATGGTAAAAATATTACTTTTTAAATAACTGATTAATTTTAAAAATTATTCAATAGGAAGAGGTAAAAGAACATTTGGACTACTCATCAGTACAATGAAATATAAAGGTTCATAATATCCTTAGAAAGTAAAATCAAGCACAAATATGATTAAAAGGCTAAGAAATTGAAACAAAAGTCCTCATTTTTTCCTTTGAAGCTGCTCTTGTCCCATAGGGTCCACACATTAGTAAGCCTTTCCCATGCCAAGCCTCCAAAACAAAACCTGAAGTGGAAAGTTCTTCAATTAGCTGGCAAGTTCAGTCAGTAAGGCAAGCTAAGCTACATTAATAGAAGGTTTATTTTTGTACCCATTTTTTATTATGATTTTTTCTAAGAGATTAGGGATTTAAAACTCAGTCTCTAGGACAAGTATTTTGTTTTGAATTTTAAACAGGGAAATGTGGCTAGGGTACCAAGTCCAACTCTCATTTTCAAATATAATTAGAAAAATTATGGAGAGAACCTAAAGTCCCTTAGTGGTGAAACATCTTACATTAGTCATAATGTATATTCAAGAATACTGTACTTATTGTGAAGAATTCCTAAAGTTCTGTTACTTTGGTTTATAACTGTCAGTAAGAGATAGTTTGCATGTTGAATGTAACAAGCATGTATGTTTCTGGCAAAAACATGTATAACGTTTAAATGAAGCAATGAGATCATTCAGATCTAGTCCATCATTTAAGGTTAGAAGCTAAGACTTTTAACGATCTGCTTGATTACTAATGACTGAATCATGGCAGAGGAAAGTCCAAGGATGTCCTCATAATTGGGAAAAATGCTAGAGAGAATCACCATGACATAGAAGTTTGGAGAGATCTAGCAATGAAAGCAGAATCCATGATAGTATAGATTATTTAAGGGCTTAGCAATCAGTGCTATATTAGGTTAACTCACATGGACTTTAGTAAGTTATTGGTCATTAAGGAGATTTTTCTCTAATTTTTCTGAGGGGAGGTAACAGAGTGATTACAGCAAGACAGTATCTTATCTTCAAGAGACAAATAATGTATTCCACTGAATAATTAGAAAATTCTATCCTCCCAACTTGCTTATGGCAAAACTCTCAGAGAAAGTAAGGGTTTCATTTTTTATCATAAGTACATACATACATACATTCACACACACTATAGTGTATGTAAATTGGATATTGAAGATTTCATTATAATAGAATTGGCTCCACCATTCATTTTCTCTTTCTTTCTTTCTTTCTTTCTTTCTTTCTTTCTTTCTTTCTTTCTTTCTTTCTTTCTTTCTTTCTTTCTTTCTTTCCTTCTTTTTTCCCTATTGGGGACTGAATTCAGAGTGTTTACACTGAGCTGTGTCACTAAGTTGCCCCGCTGTGATCCTCCTGCCTCAGGCTCCCAGAGGGCTAGGATTACACGTGTGCACCACCGTGACTGGCCAGGGCCTCAGCCATGGTAAGTGCCCTTCAATGGAGCTAGCTGTAGGACCCCACAGAGTCCTAATTTTTATATACATGTGAAGAATTCAGTAGATTCAAGTACTCTTCTCCCTTTACATAGTACTCACCCCATTCCCTGCAGAGAATGTATTTCAACACCCACATACAATATTTTTGCCCTAAGTTGAGAACTTGTCACTTAAGCAGCAGTCCCCAGTCGTTTTGGCACCAGGGACTGGTTTCAAGGAAGACAGCTTTTTCCACAGACGGTGTTTGGGTGGGGGTGGTTTCAGGATTAGATTCTCACAAGAAGCCTGCAACCTCACATGGGAGTTCACAGTAGGATTCCTGCTTCTATGAGAATCTAATGTTGCTGCTGATCTGACAGGAGGAGGAATTTAGCAGCAACGTAAGCAATGGGGAATGGCTGTAAATACAGAGGAAGCTTCAGTTCCTACCCCATTGTTCACCTCCTGCTGTGCAGCCCAGTTCCTGGCCCTGTATGGGGTGGCCCATGGGTTGGGGCTTCCTGATTTAAAGGAAGCACTTTCCTGCTTCTTTTTGCCATATGCAAATTGCCAACACCATTACTCTTGCAACTGGCACCATTTTAAGTAAAATAAGTTACTCAAACACCAGCCCTGCTATATGATGTAGTCTGACAACTGGTGGCCTACATGGTGACTAACAGACAGGCAGTATCCACTGTGGACATTTCGGACAAAGGGAAGATTCATGTTTCAAGTAGGACAAAACAGGATGGCACAGGACTTTATTATGTTATTTGAATGGATGCAATTAGAAATCTACAAACTGTTTACTTCTGGAATTTGCATTTAATATTTTCAGGCCACCACTGACCCCAGGTAACTGAAACTTCAGAAAGTGAAATTGCAGATAAAGGGGATGACTGCATCTGCTCTCTGTATTCTACAAAGTTTTCTATCAATGTCCAATTCTATCTGTACCCATATTAAGGTCATTTAGACATTCACTGTTGCAAGGTGGTAGGATATTGGACAAATTGTGTTCAACAGTGTATTTTTGAGATGGGAAACATGCTGACTAGAGAAGTCCAGTCAGAGGTACTCAGAAAAGAGTCACTGAAAACACAAGTACACTGAAGTGAGGGAGGGAATTGACCCTGCAAAGGTGCTTCCCCAGCTGGTCTGCACCACCCCAGTCCCCCACTGCTCCAGAGAGCAGCCATCATGAGAATATCCCAAATATCCTGAGGGAAGGAGGGGGCCCTGCAGAGGCTGGACTTCTGCGACAGACTCTGCATATATGAGCCCCTCCTCCCTATCACCCTTCTCTAGACACTGGGGACTGCTGCAGCCCAGTGGCATCCTCACCAGCACTCACAGCAGGCAAGGGAAGCCCCGCCGCCATACTCTGGGCAGAGAGAGGATGAACAAATAGTGTCCTTGGATTCCTGCCCCACGCAGACACACCTACAAATGTGCGCTACCAATCCCCCAGCAGATCCCATAGTCAATCAGGTTGAAGCTCCAACCTAACCACCACTGTAAGGCCCTCGCCAGGTGGCCAGATGCTGGCACCAAGCTCTTGAAGTTTCCAGCCTCCAAGCCTGTGAGAAATGAATTCATTCTTTCTAAATTACTCATTCAGTGGTATTGTGTTATAGCAGCAGAACAGCAAGACAACGCTTAAGCTACCAAATACCATACCTGAACCTAGCCTACCTTAAATGTGTTCAGAACACATCCATTAGCTTACAGTTGGGCAAAATCATCTAATAATTTTTAAAAATAAATAATTTAATATTTAAATAAAAAATTTATTCTCTAATATTTAAATAGAGAATTTAATACTTAAATATTTAAATAAATATTTAAATAAAAAATTTAATATTTCAATTTATTGAGTACTTGTATACAAAATAAACAAAAGCCCACCAGCAGCATAGTACTCGGTGATTTCCTCTGTGATCTCATGGCAGCCTGAGAGCCGTGTTCCCTGCTGCTCCCCTGCTGCTCCCCAGCATCGGGAGAGCGTATGGTACTGCATAGCACTTGTCTAGGAAGAGCTGAAAACTCACAATTAAAAGTATGATTTCTGTCGATCACACATTGCTTTTACTTCATCATAAAAGTGAAAAATCCTAAGTTTGAACCATTGTAAGTTGGGGACTATGTATTATAATTGTAATTCTTAAGGGCTCTCAGGACATAAATCAGTTACACAATGACGCCTGTTGATCACAGAATCATTCATCATTATTCACCTAGTACGTGTACGGTACTTGGCAGGAAGTACCCCGTGACAATGTGAAATCTGTAATGAATGTAAAAACTTCTGTTGCTGTCAGTGAACTCTACAATACTTACAAGGTCAGCTTTGTTTTCTTTCTTTCTTTCTTTTTAAGAAATGAAAGGATTAATTTACAAGCCCAACTCTCAGCATGGATGTGTATTTTAAATTGTGAATACTGTCTCTGAAACTTCACCTTTTAATTTGCTCCCTCTTGAGAACTGCTTTCTGGCCAAAGCAGAATGAACAGATGCTAATGATGTAGAAGACCCTGGTTCAGAGACTGGTGTTACAATTTTCTAATACATGAAGTATTTAAAGACTGATGATGCAATACATTATATCTGCATAGTAATTTAGTTCAGAAGTTCACAATTATTTTATTTTCAATATTAATTGCTTTTGTCTCTCAATAAATGACTCTGTAGGAAGTGGAATTCAATTTCATTCATTTTCAATAATCAAGATTGCTTTGAACTAGCTCAATAACTCTCAGCTCCTCTTGGCCTTCAATATGTTGCCAGTGGTAGCACATAAATAATCTGGGTTTTCTTTTTAGATTCCTAAGCAGGGCTGTCTGGCCTTTGGCAGAATTGCTAAGGAGACACAGTTTTCTCTGCACATTCCCAACCATATTGCTTTGTGCTCTAAGCATCCACAGTCCCCCTGCTCTCGGGTTTCTCTGGCATGCTCCTCCCTACCCCTCAAAGTGATAGGAAAAAATAAATTCACATTGGTGAGATTTCTAGTGTCCAGTACTTTGCTCCCCCTACGTCCTCTGTATGAACTAGCCTTCTGCATGCACATCTAAATACAGAGTGAGATCATTCACACCAAAGATTACCATTTCCACAAAGCCTCTGTAGATTTCCCCAAATAGGAAAGAGCAGACGAGATCTGGGATGTTCCGGGTGGTATGGGCCAGGGATATAGCTTAGTGGCACAGCACGTGCCTGGCAAGCACAAGGTCCTGAGTTCAATTCCCAGTACCAAAAAAAAAAAAAAAAAAATTAAAAAAGAAAAGAAAAGAGCATTTAGCACCCTCCGCATTCCTTTGTTGCTCTTCTAGACTTTCATCTCCTTACACTGATTTAGGGGTTATCACGTGGCTTTTTCCCTTAGCAATCAGCCTCTCGGGGTTATAAATCACAATTCATTCATCCATATATTTCATGGAGAGCTTAGCTATGTTTCTTGCCACTTCCATCTGAATGAATAAATCAAAGAATGAATTAATAAATAAGCATTTGGTTTAAGAGAAGTTCATCTATGAGTTTTAGTAACATAGAGTATTTTAGTTCTTCCAATGCAAGTCTTAGTAACTCACTTACCATCCCTTTTTATACATAGTGGAATGCCTGACCAAGTTGTACTAGGACTTGTATCTATGTGGCACCACCCAGCCCCCTCTAGATTGAGAATTCCTCGAGGACAAGGACAGCAATCTGCACCAAGCACAGTGTAGAAGCTCACACCTTTTCTATTGAATGAACAGAATCATAGTGCCTGTAATTTCATTCATTTTTTTATCCAAAGGATACATTTCAAGAGGTCACACTGTAAGGTCAGTGAGGGAAAGAGACAAACCCTAAACTTGCCTCAGTTCCCTACTTGATTGATTTAAAGCTTTAAAAATTTTATCGGACAATCAAAGCAGAGTGACTTCCAAACCCACTAACCCTGTCAACAGTCCATCAACATATGGAACACACGGGCTGTATTTATTGTTATGGGATTTCCTTCTATCTGTTTGCAAGTTCTTTTTAAGAGTGTTGTAATGGTTACCCTCCATACATTACAGGTTCCCACAGGAAAGGACATCTGATTTTTCTTAAGTGAGCTGTTAGCTGAAATGTCAATATATGGTTTGCATTTATATTTTAAGGACTGCCACCAAGCATCTGATTTGATTCAATTCCTTTTTTAAAAAAATCAGCGGCGTATGTGCCTGCCTGGCAAGTGCGAGGGCCCAAGTTTGACTCCCGGAAACCAAATACGAAAAAAGGGCCGGTGAAATCGCTCAGTGGCCCGGGTGCCTGCTGGTGTGTGAGGTCCTGAGGTCGACCTCCGGTACCCGCAAAAAAAAAAAAAAAAAAAAAAAAAAAAAAATCTACTGTGAATCTGCTAAGCAAAATAAGCTGCTTGTGGATGAAGGATAAGGTGAATATAAACAAAATTTTATACTTACTTCCAAAAACAAGATGCTTAATATGATTGTATGTGATCATCCAGGAACCAGACCAAAGCGTGTGTTATCTGAGTTGGTCTGTAAATTTCTAAAAAAAGAGGGCTGGGGATATAGCTCAGCGGCACAGTGCCTGCCTGGCAAGCGTGAGGTCATGAGTTTGATCCCTAGTACCAAAAAAAAAAAAAAAAAAAAAGTACGAGAATGTTTGTGTGTGTAAGGAGGGGAAGTCATTCTATAATGTTTACCTGATAGTTCTGGCACTGTGTTAGTCAGCATTCCATTAGTATAATAAACGCTTTAGATAATCAACATACATTTTAAAAAAAGATTTATTTTGGGCTCACAGTTTCCGAAGTTTCTGTTCATGATTCATTGCCCTGTTGTTTTGGGCTTGTGGCAATACACCACGGTGAGAGTGTACTGCAGAGCAAAGCCATTTGTCTAATGGCCAGAAACAGAAAAGGAGCGGGAGGAAGGAGCCAGGACTCCATGAGCCCCTTCAAGGCCATGCTTCCAATGACCTGTACATGTCCACTAGGCTTCACCTCTTAAACTTTTCATTGCTTTCCAATTGTGTCATACTGTGGACCAAGCCCTTGGGGGGGAGATTTCAGATACAAACTGAGCACCATCAAATGCTATTATAAGCCACATTCCCATGTGGCCCAGGGTGCTGCTATTTAGTCAGTTCATATATTCTTTCATTTGCCTAAAAACTATCATATCTCCCCTTCATCTACTCCAGTTCTTTGTCAATGTTTTGCTCTCAACTCACAGCCCAATTTAATACAAATGCCCCCAACTATAAACAATAAGCATGCTAACAAAATTGAATCCAGGCAACATAGAGGGAAAAGGATCTCATTGCTTTTGCCTGGACTGTCTTTTCTTTTAGTATTTCAACGCCCACAGTCTTTTGTTCCCACAAAATATTGACTCTGCTTCACCTCTTACTACTCTACACTTAACTACTTCTGGTTTCTCTTGTCATAGCCAAAATTTAATATATATATATTTTTTTTCCAGATAATATAGTCATTAATACTTATTTTTAGATTGATTTTTTAGATAATGAAAATGTATCTGGCATGATGGAAGTTTTGGGTAAGGTAAGAAAGTAGAATATTGTTACTTTGTAGTCATCTTCACTATTTTTTCCCTAAAGGAACTTCCTACAGGATTTAACTTTTAGGAAAATACTTGTGATTACAATCTAACCATCTTCCTTTACTGCTGTGTAGTTGTCCAACCTTGCTTCAAATCTGTTAAGGAGTCTTCATAGTTTCCACATAGTAGGAAATGTGTTTTGGTTTGTATCTAGATGTCCCCCCAAAGCCTCATGGGGTCGTAGGGCTTTTTCAGAGGTGGCTGAATCTAGAGTGTGTGATGCTGAGATTAAGGGTGTGTGATTAGTAAATCAGTCCACTGATTGGTTTGGCATAGTTTTGTCTAGCATTAAGGTTCTGAGTGCTACCCCCACCCTAGTATGGGTAGCTTGTATACAATATAAGGGACAGAAAAGGTCTTGTCTACCCCTTGTTGCATTTGCTACCTTCTGGGCACCACGAACTGCTCTCTTCTGTAACGCCCCTCTGCCATATGCCACCCTGCCTTGGAGCCAGCCAGCTATGGACTGAAACCTCTACAAACTGTGAGACAAATAAACCTTTTCCCCTTTAACTTTGGGTGTCTGGGTATTTTGTCTCAGCAATGAGAGAAAAGTAAGACAAAGTGATACCCAGTTACATTTGAATTTTAGATAAGAAATCTTTAGTATAATATGTCCACATATTATATAATATATATTCAAATTAAAATGTGTTATCTGAAGTTCTAAGTTACCTTAGTATCTTGCATTTTTATTTGCTAAAGCTAGCATTCTGCAAATACATATCATACTTCTTCATGTCTGAAAACTAAATTTTATTTATTTATGTATTTATTTTTGGCACCAGGAATTGAATTCAGGACCTTGCACTTGCCAGGCAGGTGCTGTGCCCCTGAGCTATATCCCTGGACCTGAAAAGTGAATTTTAATGAGCTGATAATAATTGCACTTACTCTGTCCAGTTTAAGCTAGGTGTGGCCAATCAACTTTTTTCAATGTAACTGACATGGGAGCCCTTCCTTTTCCCTCTCTTAGTGATCATGGAAGCAAATATGAGATGAAGTCTCAGTTACCCTGGGTCCCTGAAGATCTTCAGTGAACAGGATCTCTTGCCTTATGCATGTAGCATGAGTGACAAATATATTTAGAGATGTAGCAGAGAGATCTAAGTTAGTGAGATTTTAGGATAACCTAGCTTTGGTGGGAAAGCACCCTGAATTATAAATCACAAGACCTACACTGAAATCTTAGTAATTTGTCACTGATTAAATTTGTGACATTTGGCAAATTGCGCCATGAGTCCAAGGATTAGAAGAAAAGTGGTATTGGTGATATTCTTTCAACTCAAGATTCATGTTAATGAGCACTTACTGCACAGTTATTTCACGTCAAATTTGATGATACTATAAAAAATACAAAAACCAGCAGGGTACAATAACCAGAGAAGCAAACTAAAATGAAACAAAACCAAAAGAGCCATAATAGTTTTACTGGACTTAACCACACCTCAGATACTGTTCTAAACACTGTAAAATGTTAGCGCGTATAATTCTCATAACAATCCTTCAGAATTATTATTTTTACCTCCATTGCACTTGTGAGAAGACAGCCACGGGAAAATGAAGCAGCTCACCCCAATTAACTGACAGTCTTCGTTACAGAGGTTTGGTAATGATACCAGAGCTACTAAAAGGGCAAGTTGGTAATGAGAAAATAAACATCAGCCAATATATGAGTCAACAAACCACTTATTTTGCAGATAAAGTTTAAAATTGCTTTTTGTGGGGAAGGGATTGAGCTACACAGCATATGATTGACCTTCTGACTGATGTTCCATATTTCCATCAGGTACTCTCTTTCAGTCCTGATGTCCCTTCTGTAGTCTAAATTCACATTTCCAATATTCTCTTGGACTTTTTCCCATGGCAAGCCCATTGATAACCTAAATTCATCATGCCTACAATAACGCATTTTTCTCCCCACTTTCTGCTTCTAATAACTTCTCCATTTCTGTGAATTAAATCACCAAGTATGTAGTTACCAAATGTGAACCCCTAGGCTTTTATAGTCCTTCTGAACCCCTCTTTTAACTACCCTGGAGTGTTTTTCTGTCCCTTCTCTCACATTTCCCATCTTCCCATATTCACTGTCGATATGCTGCTTTAGATTTTTCCTTCCTACTCTTATTCCTGTTATCACACCGTCCCGCCTTTGCATTCTACTGCTATTTCTATCCCATTGTAAGGTATTTCAGCTGCAGCTGCGTTATTTTTCTTCTGACATGGGAAGTGTACCCTAGTATCCTACTCAAAAGTTGGGTACACTCCTCTCACAATAGAACTCCATACAAATTCTTCAACCTGGAGTCAATGTTGCTGGTAGGGGGGCAATACTCCACAGCACATTTGTACTGGAGTAACTTCTCCTATTTACTAAAAGGGAAAAATACTGGCAAGAATATTCATTTCTTCCAAATATGTAAAGCCTTGGATAAAGATCACTGTGCATATAGAGTGTAGTTAGGCTTTGGCTGATTTCTTGGGACGTGGTGTTATTATGAGATGCCCCTATCCTCCCTTCATCCATTGCCTTTATTTAGCCTTTGGGTCCAGAGGCTTGTAGTTATCAGCATGCTCTGTCAGGATCAGGTAGGTGAACGTTTAGCAAGGCCAACTAATCTCCTCTTCCACATGACCCCCTGCCCCGGCCATAGCAGACTTACTGGCAGTTCTGTAGGTAATATAACCAGCATCTGATTCCTATTTCTAAATGTCAAAATGTTTAGAACTGTTAAGTGAAAGAATATGGTTGATCCCTCAAAAACCCAAATAACAGCCTTCTGAAATTCGGTATTAATCTATTTCATGAGTCTTTAAACAAATATTTCAAAATATTAACCTGAAGGTTGCCCAGGTTCACTATCAGTTGTGTTCCAGGGCACCATGTCATTCTATGACTTTACGTCATTGTGCATTCTAACTTTTCACACAAAATGCATTTCTAAAATATCGGAAAATATTGTTTATTTCAAAGCTTCAAAGCTCACCTAAAATGTTACCTCTTTCAAGCATAAAAAAAAGTTTCTCGCCTGCATAAATTCTAAGCTCTCTCATGCTCCCTTCTACACCTTTTTCTCTGTACTGACAACAATTTACCTTATGTTATTTTATTTATACACTTGTCTTATGGTATTTTCTGAACTGTAACTTCCTTGCGGTATCTGTTGTCTGGTAGCTTACTGCTCCTACTTAATTAGTAACAATATCTTTAACATTCTGACTGAATTGCATGTGTAGTTTCCTTTTTCAAAAGTTAGTTACATAAATGTATAGGGTACATCTGGACAGTTCAATACATATATATATATAGTCTACAATGATAAAATCAGTGCAGTTAACGTTTTTATATCCTTTAAACTTTGTATTAGCGTTTTTGCAAGAAAACAGATTCAACACGGGACACAGAAATTTAGAGTAGTTTATAATATTTGCCCACAGAGTCAAATGTAGAAGAGTGCAAGAGATCTGTCCGCGTGCTAGAGGTCCGAGGACTCCGCCGAGGGCCCGGAGACCACGGCACCGTCCCATACGAGTCTCGTACAAGTCCGCAACAGGAGGCCGCAGAATCCGGATGGAGACCGAAGGATCTGTGCCGCAAAATTCAAGGGCCGGCGCCGGGGGCCAGGTAGTGTGCACCGGCAGGCCGAAAGGCTGATGCTGGAGGCCAAAGAATCCGGGCCAAGAACCCAGAGAGGACGCCCAAGGCAAAGACGAAGCCCAGAGCTCCCAGCCAAAGTGTCTGCGTCGAAGACGACGCTGCAGGCCCAGGCGAGGAACAGAGCGCCCCCGAGAGAGCAATAGCCCTCCTGGGCGAGGGCGGAGCTCAGGCCTGGAGAACACCAGAGCTTCTCCCAGAGAATCAGCGCACAATCCTCCCCTCCTGTTCTCCCCTTACACTGTTCCCCCGAACACGCTAACTCAGTTCAGCTGGCCGTTCCCACTCAAGCTGACCATTAATTAACCACCCCAAACTTCTTTAAAAAATTTTTTTGATTAACATGTAATAGTTACACATATCTATGTGGTAAAGTGCGATATTTCAACACGTGGTCATACATTTATATAGGTAAATGAAAAAATAAAGCTCTAATAACAGTCAAACTTGTTCCTTTACTAATTCACAGATTTTCTGCTTATTAGTGCAATCGCTCATCCTCCTTTCGTTCTCTTATTTTTACATACAGAGGATTTAAAGAGGCTGGGCTCTTCGCGTTAGACAAGAAACATATTTAGACAGTTTTGCCAATATATTACCAACCTTCCTTTTTTCTTTCATTATAACCATCAGGTCAAAACTTATTGCCAGAAACACTCCCTTCCTCTTACGTTTATTAATGTTCATAATGACAATCACATCTATTCCTCCTCCACACATATACTGTATCTGTGTTTCTTAATATCCTTGACAAGCAGTTTAAACTCTGCTTTATCTCAAAACCTGATTTTCCTCTGCGATGAGCAGTCATTCTCGCAATTCTATTCCTTCCTTCTCTGCCACCCCAGATGGAAACTCCTATCATATTTCCTTAAACATGGTACATCCAAAATACGTATTTATTTCTACCTCATCCTCAAAGGGATGAATCCACAAGGTTAATGGGGACCTGGAGAGGAAAAAACAGCAACCAAAAGATGCCAACAAAATTTCAATAACTGGGAAGTATATCAGACACTTCGTAGACCAGAGACAACTAAAACATTAAATTGTTTGTGGAACTGAAGAAGAGTGAATGGCATACAAGAACCAAGCTAATCTACAGGAGACAAAGAAATGTATTAATAGTACATAACATCCTCATGTGTGGGCAATATTTACATAATTATATGTGTAAATATTGAATATTGATTAAAAATTGTGACATAAATATATTGGAAAATACAGATAAGGAAATAAGCACACAAATATGAAAGAGTTAAATCTTTATCTTTTATAATTGGATTCCAAGAAATGATGTCTAAAATGTTAATATGTGTGGACAAGTAATTTAGAAATATTAGAATGCAATGCAATAAAATTGCTAAAAAATTAAAAATGGTTGCCTCAGGGGAACAGGTATCAGTGTTTTATAATGGAGGAGAATGGAATTGCTGCACTGTGTTTTAGAGGAGGATTTGACTGTTCAAAACACGTATATACAATTCCTTTTCTATAAAACCTAGTCACTTAAATTTAAGATTTTTTTTTTAAGCCATGAGCCTTTTGAGAAATAATTTGGGTCTCATCTTTGGAATTAATCTTTGTATAGAATATTGACCATTTCATAATGACTTTGGTTATATTCTGTGTCTCCTATATCCAGAGCAGCTAGACCTGCCAGAGTAAACATGCTACCTTCTGAAACTACTTCTATAGCCACAGTATGAGAGTAGGTGGAGAGCAGAGATGTCTAGGTTTGATACGTCTACCATCGTTCTGACATGCCATTTGTTGTGGTGTCCCATGAAACTCCGAGTCTTCCTATACTTAAACAAGCTTGGCATATACTTTTCCATCTCTTCAAAATACTTCTTCACTTACCTAGAAATCACTTAGCCTTTGAAATCCAAAATCAGTGCTGTCTTGTACAAAACCATTCCTCTTCAAATGCCTAATAGTGTTCTCTCTTATGTGTCTGATTACAGTGCTCACTACATCATTCCCAACCGGTTCCTTCTCCACCTATCTTCCCCTTTACTAGTCTTTGAGGACTTTGGTGGCAGGGAGTAGAACTGCACCATACACATTTTTTTATTCACAGTGCCCCAAATGTTCATCAACTTATCATCTGTTTGCTGAACAAACAAGTTCAGGAAATTAGGTGGCTACTACCGTATACCTAAAATGTTCATTAAATTTACAGTAAATTACCCATAGCTCTCCATCAGCTTCTATCTAAAAGTCCAACCAATGTGAAAATGCAATATACTTTATTTTTATTTTATTTTATTTTATTTTTTTGTGTGTGTGTGGGTACTGGGGGTTGATCTCAGGACCTCATGTGCCAGCAGGCGCCCATGCCGCTGAGCAATATTACCAGCCCCCTTTTTTTTTTTTTATGTGGGTATCGGGAGTAGAACTCAGGACCTCGCGCTTGCCAGGCAGGCACTTATGCCTCTGAGCCATCTCACCGGCCCTGCTTTAGTTTTAATACTACATAAGAAGCATGTGGCATACATACATCTATGGAGCCAAAATACCAAAAGTACATAGTCCTGCCTTTCTTAATTTCATGGCCAGCCATAGAAACTCTACCAAATTTTTCATGACAGTTATCACAATTGGAAAAAAAGTGTAAAAACAGTGCAAATAAGCAAGGATGATTTGCCGGTCTGAACTGTACACACTGTACTATATTCAATGCCGAAATTCTGGGAGCTCTAAGTCAATATTTGGTGAAACTCTGACAATTCTGGGTTAAATCACATGAATGTTAGAGTCTGCAGTAGTAGAAGACAAATCCAGAATGGAATTTGGTAGAAGACGTTAGGTAGAAGACACTAAGTAGAAGACATTATCCAGAATGGGCAAAGGAATCTGCCTCCTAATGAGCCTCAGTCTGTCCTCCCACACCTACTTCCTTACTCCCAGTTCTTAGGGTCCCAGTTTCTCCACACGGTCACCTAAAGTCTTCCATTGTTTATTTTGAGCTTCTTCAACCTGGACTAAATCACAAGATCTCCACAAATGTACTGAAAACTATGGCTCATATTTTCTGTACTAGAATCAATTATGTTACTAATGAACTAAAGTGAAAAGGTGGCCTTAACTTCGCTCTCCAAAGAATCTTTTTTTTAATACCTTAAATCTATGAAAACATGGCTGAAGAATAATAATCAGATAAAGAGTAAAGAAATCAGAGTAAATGTTTTTAGCCAGAGAAACCTCCATTTGTGTGCTGTTACAAGAACTGCTAAATGTGGCGGCACACACCTGTAACCCCAGCACTCAGGAGGCTGAGGCAGGTGGCTCACTATGAGCTCGAGGCCAGCCTGGGCTACACAGTGAGTTGAGGGCATCCTGAACTACATAGTAAGACTCTGTGTCAAAAAAAAAAAAAAATCAGAATAAATACAAACAAAAGAATTATAAACACATACAGAATGTACCAGAAACACAAACATAATAATTAACATTTTTAAACAACTAAAGTAAACCTGTATAATGCAATAAACCCTTCATTTAATATGAGTACAGTCCTTCAAAATATCCATATGTGGTTTTTATGGCTATGTATTAATATGGGAATGCTGCCTGCATTTATTAGGATATCCTACAGTGACAGGGGAATCTGCCTTGTACAAAGCAATCCTCAAGACCCAGCTCCTGAGAACAATCACAGAGGAAATCCGGATGGGTAATTTAGATGGCCCAAACACCAAGTTAACCATTTTGTAATGTAGTTGTTTTTCTCTGTGCAGACAATATTTATAAAAAGTGAAGAGATAAATAAGCAATTATCCTTTCAGCCTGTATTAGCAGGACACTCTACATAATTCACTCCCAAAATGCTGATAAATAGTGAGGTGCACGGGGAAGAGCTGCTGTTGGAAGTCAATTGAATTAGGTTCAAATTCTTTGAGCCTCTCAGTTCATTCATTCATCTCTAAAAGCTGCGTGACTGGGAAAGAACACTTAGTATGGGACTAAACAGATAGTACGATTTCCACAAAGTATGCCATAGCCCCTCACTTACCTATGTGTACGTGGGTTCAACTCACTGCTACACACAATGTTCCTTGATATGCTGACATCTAATGTGGAGCTTGTGTGAATCTTTTAAAAACTCCTTTTTCCACTGGATTCTTTTACATAAACTTAAAAAAAAAAATCCACCAGTCTTTCCTTATGGATTGTGCCCCTGACCTAATTACATAAGTACCTGATGGGCTGGAACACTTCCAAAAAAGCCTCTTAGGAAAAACAATCTGAAGGGTTTTCCTCCCCTTCCTTTGTAATTACATAATTACTCAGCTGACTAATACGAGTCACTCTGTGCCATTCTAATCTCCCAGGCACAAAATAGTTTTATTATTTTCCTTGGAACTACCTAATTACCCAATGGATAGCAATAACTCCCAGGCCCTTTTCAGTAAGTAATCTGTAAAGCTCAAGGCTGAAATTCCTCCAGAAACCTTTGCAAATGAATTATTTAGAGTAATAAAGTCATTTGCCACATAAGACCCTAGAGTTTTTAGTGACAATGGTGGTCCGATGATATATCACAAATAAATTTGGAGAAAAATTGTAAGACTCTGTGCACAGGGTAAGTTAATGAGGCAGATTCACTCTGCTGGGTCCTAGAAAATAAGTGTTTTCAGCCAAAAGAGCAGCAGTTGAGTTCATATCAATTAACAAAATTAGCAAGATATATATGTATATATACATATAGGTATATATATATATATATATATATATATATATATATATATATATTCTCCCTGTATCTGTTGACCCATAGATGAACTATTAGCTAAGCTTAATCAACATTTTGATAAAATGTTAATACTACTAGGAATTATAATATTTTCCCATGCAATGGAAACCTAGTATGTTTAGTTTAGAAAGTGTTGTCTTCCAGAATATTAAAGTCTTCAATATTTGTTATAATTGTCTGTGATTGACTTGTGGTTGTCCAGTCTCTATATATTTAAGGAATAATTTTGGAGACTGTCTATTTTGATTCCTCTCTGAATTTTTCAAGTGATATGCAAGAAAGCTACCAAAGCTTTTGAGTACAGTAGTCAACCCCAGGATATTTCATAGAGGATGCTCAAAACCAACAGGTAGGGCCAGTGAGATAGCTCAGCGGCATAAGCGCCTGCCTGGCAAGCGCGAGGTCCTGAGTTCAACTCCCCGAACCCACGTAAAGGAAAAAAAGGGCCGGTGATATCGCTCAGCAGCACAAGCGCTTGCTTGCAAGTGCAAGGTCCTGAGGTCGACTCCCGGTACCCACATTAAAAAAAAACAAAAAACAAAAAAACAAAAACAGGTATAGCAGTCTTCTCTCCAGGCCTTTCCTTCCTTCCTTCTTCCCCTAATTTCCTATCCAGTTCTGGAAATGGTGACTTTATAAAAGCCTCTTTTTGGTCTAGAGTCAAAGGAGTTGGGCAGATTGCATGATTTACAAAGCCAACATGTTGGCCTATGCCCTGGGTATGATAGATTTCTAATAAAAAGGAATGCATATTTATCAAAGCTATTGAACAGCTGGGTCTAATCATTATTAAATCTGATCAAGCCATTTTCCAATGTATAATAAAATAATAAGTCACGTTCATAATTTAGCTGCATTTGAAACCATTCTGTATAGTTCATATCTATTACAATGTTTTAAGAGGGGTACATTAAATTTTATTTTAAAACTAATGAAATACTGAGTTCAAAGAACTTGTGATGCCTCACTAGTGCAGCTGAATTTAACAAGCTTGTAATTTACTGAAGTAGTTAATTCAAGCCCATGAGAAGGAATTTTGTATTCTACATATTCACAGCTCACTTTTTTTAAAACTTCCGTAAAGGGGTTAGAAAATATACACCTGAGAAAACATTCAGTTAAGTTTGATTGATCTGGTACAAATACCAATTCACACAAGGTAGAAATAGCACCGCTGTAGTCATTTTGACAGTTGAACATGAACAGAGGCCCCACATGATGAATACATGGAAACAGTACACCCCGGGAAATGAGGGTGGGAAAAGGGAGCAAGCTGACTTTGCATGTCAGGATAGTACCAACAAGCTGTCCATTAATTTAAACCTCTCAGATACCCACATCACTTCGAAGGGCATGCTGAACAACACCTTCCTTCCCTATCACAGACCCACTAATTTTCCTCAACTCTATTAAGTAAGGGATAGAAGAATGAAAAGGGAAGTCAGAAGTTTATGACATATCAGTAAATGCAGAACATCTCATTAGGTCTTCCAAGCTCACAAGTTTAAAACTCACCTTTCTGCATCAAATGGCTAGGGCAGTTGCTTTTTCAGGGGCACTTTCTACTCTTGCTACAACAGCTTTAGACTAGTAATTTCCTAGATACGGCTCTGATGCTGACCTCTCTCGTCAGATCTCTTGTTGCTACCAGACTAGACTTTTCATATATTTTTTTAAACTTTGTCTTTTAGAAGTCATTGATCATAGTCCGTTCCTCCAAAACAAAAAATGCCTGGGGAACTATGATTATATGGTCAGTGATTTCCCTTTCAACTATAAACCTTCAGACATAAACAGGGTGTTAACTGAGAAAAATGGAGCCAAATAGAGAGAGATAAGACTGACATCTGAGGAAGGAATGGTTCAAAGATTCCAGGACTGGCCTTATGCAGTCCATAGGTTATTGCACCCTGTAGGCCTCTCCAATACACTAAGAGGATGTTTCCTATCATTGCAGACTCTTCAAGCAATAAGATACTGGTGCATCTATCTTTGAATCATGTTGTTTGATCACTATGAATAAGGGATTTGTGACCATGACTCTGGAAAGCCCAGAAGAAATGCAAGAAGTCAGCTGTGCTTGGAAAGAACTTAACAGAATACTGAGTGGTAGTCCTGTGTCCCAAATGACCAGCATGTGCCTCCTAAAAGGAAATATGGGTGTTTGCTTTGATGTTCCTATAACTGGGTCAGAAATGTTCCAGGCACAGTGGCATGATTCAGATTAGATACTCTCAGTGCCAGCCAAACGACCCAAAATTAAAGAATATTATGATGGAAACACATCTTATAATTCCAGACAGAGGAGTGGCCGGTCAAGTGGCAGGTCTGGCCAGTCAGATGGTTGATATGGTAGCCATTCAAATAGAGTTGCCAGGAGTGTCAGCCAGGAAGTCAACAAATGATAGAGAATGAGGTGAGAACAGAAAGTGATCAAAGAGCTCAGGCCACAGAGCTTTGACTGAGCATTTGATAGTTAATCTATCAGTGTGAGCTTGCCAATTTCTGCCTAACAATACACATTACCCACCAAAAATTAGGCTCATCATAGTAGAGGTATGTGTCTGTTATTTGCAAAGAAGTTTGTCATGTTTTTTAAAATATTTTGTAAGACTGGCTGTAAACAAGTCTACTAATTCAGTTATACCTTTGAATTTAAAAAGCCCCTTTTATTGTTTAACAAAAAACTTGAGTACCTACTATTGTCCATATACTACCTTCAAAGAACAAGAGAGACCCATTCATTTCTCTAAATGTAATTCAAGCATTTATTATAAGCTAGGCACGTGTGGCCACACACCATACGTCCTAGTACATGATGTCCTAGGACCTTGATGTATCAATTACAGATACTGACTACTACAGCAGGACTTGATAAGAGAGAACTCACAGATTTTTTTTTTGAGCCCTAGAATATATAAAAAGAGGCTTCCTTCTTTCTTTCCATCATTTTAACAGGCAGAATGAAGAGTCTGGATATGTTTGGTAGAGTTCTGGGCATTAAGAATACAACAGTGGGCTCATCTGGACATGGTTTCTGCCTGACATTTACAAAAGTGGATACAAAAACAATTTCTCACATTTTTCAATTGAGGAATAAGACATTAATGTAAGAATCACACATACATCTAATGTTACAACTGTCCTTAGTCCTTGGAGTTGAGGTATTTTACCAAAGTTTTGTCAAAGAGAGAACGTCTATTAAGAATTGACAAAAGGATTTTGCTGTTTGAAATTCTTCTCTGGACTTGTTTTACCTTCTGTTGATTCATATTCATTTACTTTAAAGGATTTCATTGGACTGAAATTCTAATTTTAAAAAAGAAATGAGAAACCAGGAAAGGTCTGCAGAGCATCAGTTCCCTAGGACTTGTGTGCCGTGTCCTCTCACACATGCTTTCTATTAAAACTATTGAGAAGTGCTTCTGAACAGTGTCAACCACACATTTCCTCAATGAGCCACAAATAAAGTGCTATTAATTCTCACCAATATTCATGAAATGACTATGTCTTTTGTTGCATATGTCTAATCTCTAACCACGATCTTGAGGTTTCCTTTTCCTTTCTGACCCGTGGCGGAACTGCTTTTGCTCTTAGGGAGCACAGTCATAAAAAGGTTTAAGCTGCATTTGGTTATAAAGTCTAATATGCCATAGAGATAGAACTCATCTTGGTGTTATTATAGTTTTTGTTAAAGGAAAAGTTTGTAATACTTACTTTTCTTCTCTCTCTCTGAATTTCATAGTAATAATAAGCTTACTTTCTAGATAAAGATATTCTTTTTGAATCTAAAATTAATTCATCATTCCAACATGTCCTTTCCTTTGTCATTTTTTTTTTTGATTCACTTCCAAATCCTGATAATAGGGGGCTTTTTAAAATGCACGCACACAAGCACGCACGCACACACACACAAACACACATTACATTTTATATCCCTTAGGACCATTCTCAGGTTTCAGGCCTCTGAAGTGTGCTGGCCTGTTGCCAGGTGTATTTATTACTATTAATAAATGAATCACTTGTGTAAGAATGCAAATTTTATGTGGTGCATGTATAAATGAGCCTGTTAAGAATGACCAGATACACATTTTATTGTGACTGCTAAATAATTATGTCATAGAAGTACAGCTTGTGAATTCAGCATTAAAAAAAAAGAAATGGATTCTAGTATTGTTGGGAGGAGTATTTGTTGAAACATGGTTTTGGTGAGTTAAGGCTATTAAAAAAAGGACAAAAGAAAATGACCAAGATACAGGAGAGAAAAGTGGAAGCTTAAGCTTTGCACTGTATTGGCCTCTGATGACCACCTTCCTGTCTCCACATCACAGTATCATAAAATGCATCCGATTCACAAACCTGCTCCTTTGTTGTCAACATTTTCATCAGCAAAGACAAGTATGGTGTGAGTGATAGCTGAAGCTCTGCCAGTACACAGCTATGGAGTCTTTACATTCAAATTCCAAAAATTAAAACAGCAGACAGCAGAATGACAGTTGCCTGAGACTGGAGTGGGGTGGAGGAAATAGGGACACATTGGTACAAAGGGTACAACGTCTCAGTTATGCAGGATAAATTAGTTCCAGAGACCCTACTGCATCATTGGAACTACAGCTGATAATACTGTACCATATACTTAAAATTTGCTAAGTGAGTAGATCTTAAGTTTTTACATCAAACACAAAAAGTAACTATCGAAGGTGACAGATGTGTTACTTAATTGTAATCATTTCACTTTATATATCAAAACATGTACACTACATTTATAAAATTTTATTTGTTAATTATACCTCAGTAAAGCTAGAAAAGCCAAAAAAATGATTACATGCTGTTAACGATTAAACTTACTTTCACAAATATTTTCACCATAGCTTCACAAAATGATGTAGCACTATTTGCTACATACACTACACTAGTTTTAGAATAAGAAAAGCACACTCAAAATGGTCTTTAAACCAAATGTATTTCCTTACAAAAATGATAGAATCATTGGAAAACATAGCATGTGGTGAAATAATTCCATCAGACCGACAGAAATGCTTACAGTCAAAGTGTATAATAAATCAACTGACTAGGCACAATTTCAAAATCAAAAGTAAGAATTCTGAAGCAGAGTTTATACTCATTTTTGCTTTCAGTTGCAATAGGTAGCGAAGTGGTAAGGATAACAAATCCTATTAAAAGAATCGAAGTTCAACTTAAAAAATCATGAAAATTATCTCAAATAATGGGGATGGGGTCGCAAAAGAGATTTCATCTCAGAGCTCACATTCACACTCATGTGGCCACTCAACTTATCACACAGTGAATTATATTCTTATAATTGTGTTGTTTTATGTGTTGACCATCAAGTGGAAAAAGCAGTTCTCCAAAGTGGCATTTTTATATCAGGGTGTCTGTTTTGCCGCTAGTCCAGGCTGGGAAGGTTCACTCAAGATTTGGGCAGCCTGAGGAAAAGACATAGAGCCCTGGAGAGTATCTAGCATGCTTTTGCTATACCTGCAGCATGAGTAGCAACTCAGTAAATTCCCACTGCCTTATAAGATATCACACAAAGCTTGCAAGTTGCCAAAAAGTTACGTAACACCAACTGTTTGCTTCCATATTCACTGCGTGTGTACAGGCTACATAACATAAGCTGAGTCACTGGCAAGAGGAAGGCCTGGGCGAGAAGCCTCAGCCCGGTCATCTTGGCTACCCTGACCACAGTGTTTAGTTTAAGATCATTTCTCTAGTCTAAGTATGAACTGACAGCCTCATATAATAAGAAAAAACCCAGATCAACTAGCCCACGAAAGAACCATGAGCAGGCACTCAGGCATTCTGCAGAGCAAACAGCATTTTACATCTGAGGGAGACAACAGCCTTGGCTTTTGATGCAGTATCAGATTTTAATCTGCATTCTCAATGCCTTCATCAACACCAATAAAATAACCAAATACTCTCTTTTTTTGACTCCTTATCTAGTAGAACAGTCTGTAAATTAGAGCTTGGGAAGGTTTGTTTGGCCATATGATACTTAAAACATAAATTGCTGCCAATGTTTAAAATCAGACTTTACATAAACAACTAGACATCCAGCTTATTGTGAGGAATGGGAAGGTTTGACAATATTTCTGTATCAGTATAAATCAGCAGGATCACAATGGCAAGGGGGTTCCAGGTGTGCCACCCACTTTAGTCTCTTCCACTCCCGACAGTGTTACATAGGGAAGGGCAGCTGTCTCACTGCCTTTCTGTACCATGCTTTGCAGAAAGCTGACTGGTGAATTTTAAGCTTTAATTACATCATCTCATCAATTCTGACAGTCATTCCTCTTCAGTAGTTTGTACTTCCACGTCTGCGGATGTAATATTGCCCCCTGGACTTCACTTAACACCTTTATTCATTAATTCTTGGATATCAAGTTCCAACTCCATCTTCAATTATTTATATATGCCTTCATTTACTTAATTTTAATTATTATATTATTTTATGTTAATTAGGGGGTTAAGACAGGGAAAAGGCTATGTAGGGTATAATCGCTGTCCTCAAGAACTTCATAATCAGAAAGAGAAATTTAGAGCGGAGGAAAGTAGCAGGGATTTAAATAAAGTAGAAAAACTAATCCAGCATAGAATCTTAGAGCTGGAAAACAGATTTCATTTTGAAGATGAGGAAATTAGGATGGTAAGTTACAACCCCTAGACCTTGGAGACACTTACAGGTAGAACTCAACCTCACATTTAAACATCACCAACTATTTTGTTGTTGTTGTTGTTGTTTTGTTTTGATTTTTGCTTTTAAATGTTAGATGGAAATACAGATCATCTGATGATCTCATTGCTTATCATTGATTCTATACCTTTTTAACTTCAAAGGGGAAAGAAAAATCCATAATAAAATTTTAATCACTCAATAAACTCGTCAGACACTGAGTGCTTTCTCTTTGGTAGGCAGTGTTCTAAGCACTATTGATATATGAGAAAGAAAACAACCAAACTTTGTGCCCTCAAAGAGCTCATATTCTAGTGATGAGATATCTTTGAATCATTCAGGCTTACAGGACTATAGACATACCTCACACCAGGCAGCTTCTCCACCTCCAAGGACTGTTGTGACTGTCTAGTAAAACAACAACTAAAAATTATTTTTAAGATCAAAAGCTTCTACAAATTTGGGAGGCAAATTTTAGTATTTCAATGACAGACTCAGCTCATTTAGATAGTCATTATATAACTGAACCCACGACGGTGGACTCCATCCTCCTATGAATCACAAAATATTTCCATTGGCTTCATTTTACCCCAAACCTGATGCATGTTTATCTAAAGAATGTTGATATGAAAGAACAACAATAAAAAGCTACATGAAACTCTGAATATCAGTTCTCAATTTTATCACCATAGAAATATCCAAAATGGTTAATTTGTTCCCCAAAGAGCTCCACTTTCCTCTTCATTTTGTCTGTTGACAGAATTTACTTTGCACTGTGTCCATAACAACATTTCAGACTACAAAAATGCAGGAACAACCCACAATACCATAAATCCCCTGGTCTGGCTAGTAGGGCTCACCTGTGGGACATCAAGAGAATGTTGAGCACAGTTGCCTCCCCTTCACATTCTATCCCATGTGCAAGATCATTTTATCATCTAGCCAGTGAAGAATGATACATAGTTAAGTTGCCCATGGGCCAAATCTAATTTTCTGCAAAAATATATAAAGATTACTGGCTTTCCCCACCTCTCTCCAAAGAGGCCTCTGTGGTCACACTTGACATTTTTTCTGACTAGGAAACTTCTGACAAACAGGACTCAGGAAGACAAAACGCTCATTGGCGTCCAAAGTTTACCTCCAAATTAACCATGATGAAAGAAGTAATGAAAAAATAGCTTCTTATCCTTTGGGTCCCAGTTTTCACCCCCAAATGGTTTCTTAGCTTTCCATAATTTTCAATAATGTACAACTTTAACAATACAATCCACTATGTGATGAGTTAATGTCATGTTCCCCTAGAATGTGAGCTCTGGGATTGTTTCTGTCTCTTCAGTTCTGTGGCTTTACTGTCTGATATAATTCTTGGCATATTGAAGGTACATATTTTTTGAATTAAAAGAATGAGTAAGTTAGGGAACACATCATTTGAATCATAAATTCCCTCTAACCAGGTTTATCTGAACAAAATATTTTACATCATCAAAATAAAAAAAGGTATACCCATCTGTTCCCCACTGTCTTATTTAATTCAGAGCCCATTTTCCAGTGGGGTTTGGTCACAGCTCCAGCCATTTCCTGCTATTACAGCAGGACCTAACATTCTTAGCTTCTTACTTCTCCCTTGCCTCACCCTTCTTTGTTTCATATGTATCTTTCTAATCAAATGCAGAGTAATGAAATACGATACAAGATCACATTAGCACAGCTTTATTTTGATGTATTTTTGTCAAGCCTGTACAGACAAGTGGAAAGAGAAGTGAAACAGAAGCTGGGAAAACACTGCCAGAAATTATGTCAACAAATAACTTCAGAGTTTGCTTTCCCATTAGTTCTAAACCCTTTAAGCAAAGGAGCTGCTCCTTTGTCTATAGGTCAGAGCATGAACCTGAATTAAGGGGAAAAGCAAAGCAAATCCCTAATAGAACATTTTTCATCCTATGGTCTCAGAGATGAGATTTCTTTCTATTTTTACTTAAAACAACAGAGGTTTATGCCTTCTTGTCTTTCCAAATCATACCCAGAGGTTGGCAATAAGGCTCCAGTTGGTAGTTAATAAATCTCAAGTAATGTATCGATCACTCTTCATGCCTTTTTGTATTGTTCTTAAAACATAAGAACTGTCTCATTATGTTAAGGAAAACAGGACAAGTTTCCACACTTAAATGCCAACCAAGGAAAGAAATCCCTGGGAAGCTAATAATGAAACAAAGGTGGTTTTCTTCAGCAGAACTGTGTGTGCTAAATTGCACTTTTATGTGATTTTTAGGGCAATTTGCCACTTTCTTGGCACCACTTCATCACTTTCCTTCAGCAACAAAGAGAAAAAGAAGGGCCACAATGACCCATATATTACCGCTCTAACAACATGTGGAGCTCGCTCTCTCTGAGTGTATGAGGAAGATTTAATAATAGATATTTCATTTTCTTATTCAGGATAGAGAAACTTGAGGGTACATTCTCATTTTCCCAAAGACTTTACTATTCCTCCTAGTTTGTCCAGAAAATTTTTCATCTTTATCTCTTGTGAAAAGTGGTGTTTCCACCGTGTTCATTATATATTATGATTTATATGTTATATAGACCACTGCATTTTTACATAGGTTCTTTGATTTCCTAAGAAGTTCAACTCCCCAAATACCTATCAAATTCCATCATCACATAATGGAGAAACTGAGGCCCAAAGATGTAATGTGACTTATCTTAAATTATGCAGACCAGCTGTTAAGGTAGGTTACGATTTAAACTGGGGATAGCAGTTAATAGCCAGGTGAAACTTAACAGGTTTATAGCAATTTTAAACTCATTTCCCCCATATTTGAATGGGGAAAATGTCTGCCTTAGTAGACTCTTCCATTCCTAAGCATTTAAAAACTTAAAATCCCCAACCTCCATCTAGAACGTTGCTTCCTCTCTCTCTTCTGACTTGCTTTCCTAGTTAAGTCCTACCCTTTCAAGTGTTGTGTCAAACTTCTCCTGTTTCTAGGAAGCTTTTCCCGATCCTTCCAAATAAGTCAGAACCACTGGTATAAAGACACCATACAGTTGTCCAGAGGATGTTAACTACAATGGTGACTAGACAATGCGTGTGGAATTCGTGATCAGTGTCTATTTCACTAGAGTCTAAGCTCCATGAAGGAGTTCTGTCTGCATGACTGTGACTCACTCTCTGCATACGGCCCGCCCCTGCCCATAGTAAGTGCTGCATGAACACTGGCAAAAGGACTTCACACTTCAGAGTCAACAAATGAAAGTCAATGTTCATGTTTCTTTCTCCAGCCTTTTGTCTTGTTAGGTCAAGTGACACATATCCAGCTCATTTTCCCTCTCACGGGCTAATCCTTTCACTTTAAAAGTAACTTATTCATGATTTCTGTAGGAATAGCAGCTTCCTGGTGTCCGAGGTTTTATCTCTCATTTTAGTGTGAACAAAACAGCTGAGGAAAAGTCACTTCTGTGCTTAGCTCTTTCCACAAAACAATCCTCCCTCCTCCAGTCTTCCCCCACCCCACATTTGCCCTGAATTTGACTCTACCACAGTCTACATTAAGAGGAACAGCAGCTAAACCTTCTTTGAAACTTTATTCACCATGGCCAACAGGGGAAAAAAAAGCTGGTAAAATTCCTTTAAAATGCTCTTTAATCTGGCTGGAATGCCATAAATTGCTTCCAGATGTGCACGATACAAAAGTCAATCAAAGCTATTTATACTGACACTCTACAGTCCAAACAATCTGAAGCCAAATGCCATGTCTCCGCTTCAACAAAGCTATAAATGTCAGTTTTGTTGAATTTGGAAAGGTGTTGAAGAGTTCATGCAAGTTTGAGTTCTTGACTCTTTTAAAGCCAACAGTAACTTTGAAAGAGGGGAATAAAACCATCACACACACAAACTTTTGTTAATCCCCATCCTCGCTGAGCACGCCTCTCACACACAACCTTGAAAGTGCCACAGGTTACAAGACAAAACTCTTTGTAAGACAGAAGAAAAGTAGCTCTTAGACAGGATACCAATGAAACCCACAAACTCTGGCCAGAACCCCATGCTCCACCCTGAGCACAAGCACACTGGAGTGAGTTGGCAGGGTGGCTTACAGTGACGTCTTTTTGACAACTCTAGCCATTGCTTTCCAAAGCAGCACGCCACACAAAGACAATTCACACTGTTGGCATCACACTCAGAAAACGGTGTGGGCACAGAGCCTGAGGTCCAGGTGGCTGGTTCTGGGATTTCATCACTTAGAGATGTTTGTTGCCTCTTTCAACTGCAATAATCCTCAGGCTCGTGTTTCTACCTTATTCAGCATCACTTCTCCAGTGCCTGACACATAGGAGGCCATCAATAAATAATGTGGAAAAAAATGAACACTTAAAGGAAAAGATAACCTATTAGTCTAGCAGTTTTTCTTCAGGCATATACTTAAGATAGATGAATTCAAGACAGAAATACCATGTGTTTATATGGTAAAACAGACAGCACTTGGGATTTGATGTCCTAGAAATGTGGCCTACACTAACGTCCAAGTGTGCATGCTTGCGTTCAGGCTGGGAATGTGACTCCAGCCAGATTCTCTGGGTGTCTTTGCATCTCGTCTAAGGGGTATGTTCTTTTTTGTTATAAAGTGGAGTTTATTCGTCTAACCTGGGGTACTTTCAAGGTCATTTGTGAAAGGTATGCTTAGTGAGGCTGGGAATTTACAAAACTGTGCATGTGTGGCCTCAGTTCTTTTCACAGCAGGGAGGAGCTAACGATGCTTATCTCATGCAGCTCCCCCAAGGGTGGTGCACTTTCTTGGTAGACTTTTAGGATGAGCTCTTTTATTTTTTTCCCTCAGACCTAGGATTTCAAATGTTTGAAAAACATAAAAGACTAGAAGTAACTCAAATTTAAGACCAGTAATAATAAAAAAAAAATTCAAAAATACATACTCATCAATTTTCTCTGCATAGTGGCAGTGTTTGGGTCTAACTATATGGATTTTCCAATATTTGCAAATAGTAATGTGCTCTGAAGAATCATGTGAAAGACCATGTTACAACATCTACTGCCTTCCAAAGCAGTTCACCATTAATTTACTGCATGTATAAGCACCCTCGCCTGTTATGGCACAGAGGCTCACAAACGCTGGCTGGGGTACACAGTGGTTCACAAGCTGTAGGCTACAGGTCATGACCATGAACTGCCTGTTTCTGTAAATCAAGTGTTATTGGAACACAGCCATACCCATTCTTTTACGTATTCTTTGGCTATTTTTATGCCACAAGGCTGAGTTGAGTCACTGCAACACAAACTCTAGGGCTCACAAAGCTCAAATTAAATTATTTACTATCTGGCCCTTCATAGAAAAAGCCCACAGGCTTCTGGGTAGACACACAGTTTAGGTACAACAAATATAGCATAGTGCAGGCAATCCTGATTTAATAATGGTTCAGCTGCACAATGCTACAAAGGCAAATTCATTCAGTAGAAACAATACTTCTAATTTTGGTCTCTTCCCAGGCTTGCAATATGCTGTACAGTGTGCTCTAGAGAAGCTGGGCAGCAGTAGAGAGCCACAACTCTTAGTCAGTCACAAGATCACTAGGGCAAATAACTGATGCACACTGTAATGAGCTGTTTAATCAGGATGTTTGGGAGTTTAAGTGGATTAAATGCATTTTGAAATTATGATATTTACCAGGATATAACCCTGCCACAAGTCAAGAAGCATCTGTATTTATAAGCATAGGTTCTCAAGTTAGATTGTATTTTTTGCACCCAAGTGTTAGCTGTACCACTTTATCTGATATAAGTCAGATAAATTCCTTAACTCCCTTAATCTTAGTTTCTCATCCATATATTGGAATAGTTGCCTTATAATTTTAAGAGAATAAAAAATAAAATAGGTGTTAAGCACTTACCACAGTGCCTAAAAAGGCTTAAATAAATTGTAGCAGCTTTATCACTATCATTATTACCCAATAATATTTCTTTACTTATAAAGAATATCAGCCAGGCACAGCAGCACACACCTATAATCCCAGCACTTTGGGACACTGACACAGGAGGATTGCAAGTTTGAGCCCAATCTGGTCACTTTAGCAATTTGAGGAAACCCTGTCTCAAAATTAAAAAAAGGGAAGGGAGGGGGATTATAAAAGAAACAAGTTGTATTATGTACACTACCCATTCCCCAACATGATTGTAAACTGAATGTAGTGCAAGCATGTATTTAAAAAATAGCAAATCTAGTTCAACAATTATGCCAAATCAGTGTTGTTTAAAGTGAATGTTGCTTTTGAATATGCAACAGTGCCCGGAGTTCTCTTCTCTGCCTCACTTCAGAACTACGTAATCAATAAATAAGGCAGGCTCATCCTGGGATGGGATTAACTTTATAAACCAAGAAGGGATACTTAGCATTTATGTAGCACTTCAACTAATGACTAGGACTGGCTTTGGGGAAAAAAGTGCTGCTGCTAATTTTCATAGTCCGCAAGGACATTAACTTTTACTGTCTTTGTTTTACCATTCTTGTCTTAGGTATAGGGAAGGTGGAGAAAGACAGGCTTAATTATGCAGACTACGAGTTAACTGAGATAAATAAGACAGTTCATTAATTTGCAGATATCTTTCACAATGCAATTTTAATAGTGGCTATTTTCACCAAAACTGACTAGTATTAAGAGCAAAGGAAAACAATTAGTAAATTTACATAATAGTTCATAGTTTTTTGGGGGAAAAAGAAAATAATTTTAGTTTAATTGACATTCTGTCTTGACTACAGGCTTAGTAGAAGGATATGCATGTTTAAGAAAAAAAATCCTTTAATAGCTTGTATTAAGACAAAATCTCCCAGGAATAACAGTAATTGTAATAATCGAATATTTAGAAAAGTGAAATTTATTGATGTTTTATAGTGTTTTTTTTGGTGGGTACCAGGGGTCGAACTCAGGACCTCGTGATTGCAAGCAGGCACTTGTGCCGCTGAGCGATATCACCGGCCCTTTTTTCCTTTGTATGTGGGTACTGGGAGTCGAACTCAGGACCTCGCACTTGCCAGGCAGGCGCTTATACCGCTGAACTATCTCACCAGCGCCTATAATATTTTTAAAGATAGATATTCTACTCAGGTTAGGTTAGGTTTTCTTTATTTTCAGTTTTTTAGTACTTATATTAATCCCTAAAACTGGAGTATAATTTTGGAAAAAGTATGAAGACATGGGATTATTTACCACTGTCCTTTTTAGTAATCTTCCCTTATATGGTGATGAAACAAAAACAGTAACATTCTTGAGTGTGGCTGATGGGAATAAGCCAGCTCTGAGACAGCTCCTTCCCTGTAACTACTTGTGCTTGCTACACAGTGAGGAAAGTAGGAAGAGTCGATAGCTAAGAGAAAACTGGAGGTGAACTAAGTCGATGAACACAGATGAACCCACTTAGTTTTCACTACATTCTCTTTGCCACTTTATGCCATTCCTCTTGTGTACTTTATATATCAGCCAAATGTCCATATTCTAAGACAAAGGGGGTCACACCAGGTATTTTCATTAAAACATCCCATTTTCCTCCATTGAGAATTTGTAGGAGCTACTTACGGGCCAGGAAGAGGGAGCTGATCCAGCTCAGGGCCTGCCCCGTATGTTTCCATTTCCAAAGAGTTTTATACTGAGGACAGAGCGGTGTGCATGTTACATGGAATGAACTACTCCCGCAACTCTCCATACGGGTGTGTAGGGAAGGAGGTGTTGCAGAAGGAGAAACATTTCTGTCTTCCAGAGACGCTGGGCAGTATCTGGGCACATTTTGGTTGTCATAATTTGGGTAAGGGGTCACTGTTGACACCTAGTGAAATAAAGCCAGGGATGTTGCTAAACATCCTGCAATGCAGAGGGCAGCCCCTCATAACAAAAGTTCTTATGCCCAAAATGTCACCAGTGCTGAATTAAGAACCCCTACTATGGCCAGATGTGGTGACACATGCCTGTAATCCTAGAATTCTGGGAGTTTGAGGCATAGCCCAGATAGGTACCATACAAATTTAGTAAAACCTTTTATCAAAATAAAAAATAAAAGGGCTGGGATGTAGCTCAGTGTGTAGACCCTGTGTTCAATCCTCACCCCTCCGAAAGAAAAAAAAAAGGGATAAAAAACCAAAACACTACTAATGCTCAGGAGAACAAAGCATTACATTCCTAAGATAGAAGATTATTGTGAAGAAGTCTCCAGAATAAATACCTGGGAATGTGAATATTCAGAGACTGATTTTCAGCTTCTCATCACTTTTGAAAGGGGCAAAGGTTTCTGTTTTGCAGTGATAGGGATTGAACCCAGGGCTTCATTCATGCTAGGCAAGTGCTCTACTATTCCCAGCCCTTGCTATTTTTGAGACAGGGTCTTGCTAAGTTGCCCAGGCTGGCCTTGATCTTGTGATCCTCCTGCTTTACCTCTTGAGTGTGTGAGATTACAGGCTTTCACCACCTCAGCCAGTGCTTTGTGTGTCTGTGTGTGGGGGGGTGATGCTGAGAATCAAACCCAGAGCCTTGCTCTTGCTATGGCAAACATTCTACCAATGAACTACATGCTCGGCCTTTTGCTTTGTTATTATCCAACCTATATTTGAGTCTCTAAAATGCACTGATAATGAACTAGAAAAAAATACCAAGTCTTTGCTCTTGAGAAACTTACATTTAGAGTTAGAGCCAGACAGGAACATTTGGTAAACTCAACAGTATCCCAGAACACGACACAAGTCAAAGATAGATCTTCAGTAGGGTCTAATAGTCTCCAAAGTTTTTCCAGAATGCTGCAGGATTTCCTCAGAGTTACTTGACAAAACATCAAACATTCCCTTAGGCATTCCAACTCTGCAAAACACTCAACTCTTCTAGGCCACAATTTATTAATTGCAATGGTTGCCAGGAGGAGGCAGGAGATAATATAATGCAAATTATTAACTTCTGCTAAATTAACCCTCAGAACTGTATTCCTCATTAAAAAATTTGTTAAACACCTTTGATATCATTATTCAAAGATCATGAGGGCCGGTGAGATGGCTCAGCAGCATAAGCGCCTGCTTGGCAAGCGCGAGGTCCTGAGTTCGAATCCCGGAACCCACGTAAGAAAAAAGTGCCGGTGATATCGCTCAGCGGCACGGGCGCCTGCTGGCACGCGAGGTCCTGAGGTCAACCCCCGGTACCCACAAAAAAAAAAAAAAAAAAAGATCGTGAATATAGTTTTTAACTTAAACCAAATCTACCAAAGAATATAGAATTATTTATTGTCATGTCCAATTGTATATTGGTATGTCTCTTGCTTGATAAGAAATTTAAGAATTACATTCCCATATTAACTTACTGACTGAAAAAAAGTAGGAGATATTACTGTGGGGTGATGATTTAAAAAGACAAAAAGTAGTATTTAGCTAGTGTTGCTGCTTCAACATGTGTAAGGGTAGAATATAAAATACAAGTTGAGTAATACAGTATTTTTCCTCTCCCCAATCCTTCTCCACCACACACAGGCTCAAGAAGAAGATAATAATTATTTTCCAGTAACATAATAATAGAAAAGGTATTGACCAGGAATGCAATCTACTTGATCACCCTGCATGACTCCATTCTCAGCACTGAAAGCTCAATTGGATGGCATGAGATATTTGTCTCTCCGAGGAATGAAGGGCTTTCCGCCTGCACTGTAACTGAAGGATGCAATTTGTCTTGCTTGACACCATATTCCACACACCCCCAAATTCAGTGGCCCTGCCTCATACATCATCAAACAGATATTTTCACTCTGGCATGGTTTCTTGGACCTAGTGTTCTATGGAAGCTAAATTCAACTAAAGGATTTTTGACTTCTACTCTGTCCCATGTTAATTTTCCTTTCCCATTTGGATGAAATAGTAGCGTGACCCTCATTGCCCATTCCTAAGATGAAAAGTAGCACTGGTGTGCTACATGTAACTTATTCTCTGGTTTATGGACCCAGATCTCTCAAAGGATTATCTTTAATACACAAGACATCCTGGAGAGCTAAATGGTGCTTCAGGGTGTCAGTGAAGTAGTTGAGAAATGGGGCAGAATCACATGAAGAAAAGCAAACTCCCCACTGGCCGCACATTTGAAAGGCTGAGAAGACTCATCAGCAAAGACCAAGGAAAAGGCTCCCATGGGCGATTTATCTATAAATGAAAGTTGGAAATCCTTTCCACTTGGAATTTATTCCCAGGTCACTAGTTTTGAAGCAGTTATGCAAATCAGAGTTGCACCAAGCTAAAGGCCAACTCAAATAACTTATTTAACTTTGATGTTTGTATTCTTTTTCTGCTTTCTATGAAGAAAATGATCAGTCCTTTTACTCTTCCTCAACAGTGATCTATGATTATATGAGAGTTGGAAAGATATTAGTGGGAAAGGTCCTGGGAGACAGAAGCAGTGTGTTTTAGTTTCAGTTGCAGACTGGGAACAGGGTTTCTCCAAGACAGTTTCCTCCTTTGGAAAATGGTTTCCTTATAGGTATTGAACTGGTCAGCACCCAAACTAGCTCTATCTGATTCAAAAAGGTTGAACTGTGAGAATGAGGAAGGAAGACGGGATTCTCCCAACAGGCCTGTTTAGGAATATGCCCTTCTCGTGCTTTACCATGGAGAATGGGAAGTGACCCCATCACTAGGTTGTGATGAGAATATATCTGGGCTCTTCAGGGCCAGCTGCACGGAAAGAAGAGTCAGGCAGGGTGGAGTGGAGTATGACAAGGTCACGTACGTTTGTAAATTCCAAAGAACCCTGGAATGTAACAAGTAAAAGCCAGTTCTTTCCCAGGGCTTTTCCAGAAAGGAAAAGGATATTCTGCACTGCTTTTCCCAAAAGGTACAAGACAGCCTCAAAGTTACAGGATGAACCACTGCAGCTTCCCCTAGGCACAGAAGGAGGGACAGCTGCAGCTTTTCTTTCCTACAAAGAGTTCTCTTACACGTTTTCCTCTCCCACAGCTATCTCTTATCCTAAGACTTGGAACTATAAAATCCTCCTTTTTCACTGCACCTTCTCCCTTTTCTAAAATCCACTCCGTCCTCCAAATTGATGAGTTTTTTTAAAGATCATTTTCCTCTCCCCAACCCTGAAGAGAGCTAAGCCAGCACATTATTTCAAATCTTCCCTGGCCCTCACACAGTAATTCTGCCCCTTATTGAACAGTGATGTATGGTTATAAGAGAATTCTTAAAGGAAAAGGTCTGGGTGAGGCCCAGGAATATGTACTTCCAGAAAGCTCCCATGCTGATACTACTGGTCGTGGGATTTTACTCTAAGAGCCACTGGCCAAAAAAGATGGCAAAATAAGAGAAAGCCTGAATCACTTAAGTTTTTATAATAATAACTCCCTACCAGTTAGCCTGTGTGAGATCCACTTGGAAGTCTTGTTAAAACACACATTGCTAAGATTCTCATTTGGTAGGTCTAAGGGCCAGAAAATTTGCATTTATTTATTTTTCTCCTTCCTCTTCTTCCCCGCTTCCCCTTCTCCTTTCTTCTTCCTGGGGATTGGACTCAGGCCCTTTGAATTGAGCTACACATCCCCAGCGCCCCCCCCACTTTTTTATTTTTATTTTTTATTAATTTTGAGGTAGAGTTGTGCTAAGGCACCCAGGCTGGGCTCAAATTTGCAGTCTTTCTGCCTCAGCCTCCTAGTGTGCTGGGATTACAAACTGTACCAACATACCCTGCAAAAATTTGCATTTCTAACACGCTTCCAGACAATGCTCATGTTGCCGGGCCAGGGAACATGTCTTGAAAAGCTCTGAGTAAGGATATCACAATATGAAGTGAGTGTGTCCAACATACTATAAGCTGATTATTTGGTTTGTAGATAACTATATGTTGGCCAGAACCATTTAAAAAAACTTTGAAATAGTCATGAAGGCATATTTGCAGAAGAGTTCAAAAAAATCCATGAGCTGATGAATAATCTGTTTTGTTCATAAAGGGTTTTAAGTACACAAGCACCTATTTTTCTTTTTAAATCCACTGCTCAAGAGTACAACAGCAAAGCACCCTGCCATCATGTAGTCAAATTATACAGTGCGCACTGAGGCCTAACCACCAAACTGAAGGCAGATCCCCTCTGGGGTTGTATGTCTAAATGGGGTAATCATAATTGCTTCTGAGGGTTGAAAGCAGGAAAAGCCATTTTGATAGAAATCTCTTTTATGATATTACAAACTATTAAGCACAACAGAATTATTATTTTTTTCTTTCCAGAAAGTGTATTTTATGGGGTGACTGTACTATATGTGAATACACAATACACACCTCAATCATAGATTTGTTTTCTAAATTGGCTTATAGAAACAGAAAGATGTGCTTGGCAATTATGAACTAAGAGATAGAATCTCAGAATTTTATAGTTCAGTCTTCTAGAGGCTGAGCTTTGCCCCAGATTATCTAATTTTGGGGGATATAACTAGGTTAGGAACTCAGGTCACCTATCCCCAGGGCTCACTCTTTCCATCATGCTCTGTGGATTCACCTCATCAAAACTGGCTCCCCAGGCACTCTGGGAGGCTGAGCCAGGAGGACCACAAGTTTGAGCACAGCCTGGGCAATTCAGCAACCAAGTGAGACCCTCAAAATTTCAAAAGCCTGGGGGGTGAGTGTGAGTGTAAAGGCCCTGGCACTGCAAAAAATAAAACAATCAAAAAATAGCTTCCAGGGCAGAGGATATAGCTCAGTGGTACAGTGCCTGCCTGGCAAATGCAAGGTCCTGAGTTCAATTCCTGGCACCAAAAAAAAAAAAAAAGCTTTCCTTCTAAACTCTCCATTTCTTCTCTCACTTTTGATTCTTCCAGCTTATTTTCCTCCATCTCATATTGGTCATTATGTACAACAGATTGTTCCTTTATAATTTTTCAGTGAACTAGTCTACTTTTATTTTTTCCTAAAGACAGACACCTTCCTAAGGGTTACCTAGCTAGTGGTATCCTGAACTGCCTTATACTGGCTCTTGAGAGCCCATTGTTAATTTTTCAAGAATTTTGTTAGCTGGTTGTTAAACACAATAATTACTAAAAACTAAATGCTATAAACTTATAGACAATAAATGATATTACTAAGGAGACTAAAAGCTAAAAGCTCTTTCTATTCCTACTCATTTTGTTACATTTTACTACTATCTATGTTTGTCATGCCGCTTATATCTACTGTACCTGAAAGGTGGAACTGCTACAAGATGATGTACTATGATTGCACCTATAATCCTAATACCCCATTCGGTAATGTCATGCGGTAAACTGAAATCAACCTTGCTGGGAGTATTTACACCAAGAAAATAGGCAAATACTACAAAATAAGAATTTTTTCTTCAGAAAGATATCTGTATAAATTGACCAGCACATGGCTTATTATGGGCTGAACTGTATCCTAGTCAAGTTTCATGTTTTAAAGTTTTAACCACTTGTACTCCAGTACATTATAATATTTGGAGATAGGATCTTTAAAGAGATAATTAATATTACATGAGGTCCTATGAGTAGGGCCTTAATATCTTCAACTGACATTTTTATATCGGCAATTTGGATATACAAAGGGAAAGCAGGGTTATTGCACTGAAAGAAAGAAAGAAAGAAAAAGAAAGAAAGAAAGAAAGAAAGAAAGAAAGAAAGAAAGAGAAAAAGAAAGAAAGAAAGGGAGAGAGAGAAAGAAAGGAAGGAAGGAAGGAAGGAAGACAGATGAAGGGAAGGAAGGGGAGGGGAGAGAAGGGAAGAGGAGAGAGGAGGGGAGGGAAGGGAAGAGATAAGCATGATTACTCGGCAAGAAAGGGACCATCTATAAGACAAGAAGAGAGGCCTCAGAAGATACCAAACCTACCAACACCTTTGTAATGGACTTACAGCCTCCAAAACTGTGAGAAAATCAATTTCGGTTGTTATTGAAGCAATTCAATCTATAGTATTTGGTTATGGTAGCCATAGCAAAATAACACACTACTGTATTTCGATCTTCTCACACATAGGTCCTTAATTTGAACCCTTGATTTTTAGGATTCCCAATCCCCTTTCCCCATAAGCCACAACTTTATGCAAAAGTGTAGGTGTCTTAGAAGGACCACAGCTTTTACCAAAATTTTCAGTATAGGGGGATAAGAATGGTTACTCTAAAATCTGAAATTTCACTGTGCTATTCTTAAATCTCATCTAGCTTACCCACTGGTCCTGACAATACAGATCATCAGCCTGAATCTTTTGGAATTGTAAACTATTAGGATGAACCATAGGAAATTAATGGTATTTAATCATGTTTTGAGCTGTAAAACTGGCAATTTCATATGGTTCCATTTAATGTAATTTGACACATAGCTTGGGATCCTCCTCTAGATTTGTTAGTTTTATAATAGGTTTTTCAAGCTGAGGATTGTGGGTTCATATGGGCCATTGAAAAATGTTGTTTGTTCCACAAAGTGTTCATTTGTAGTTTGAAATATTTACCTAAATTTAAAAAATGAGCTAGTGCTTTAAGAACTTTGACATTCTGAGTTTACTGGAACCCCAGAAGAAAAGCAACACTGGGATCCCATTTCCCCCAGCAGCTCCGGACTGCCTCCATCCCTTACGGAGGTTGCTTTGCTCATCTGTAATAACCCCTGATCTTGGATAGATAGTACCTGTGTGGGTAACCTCTGCAAGGTACAAGTTTTACTCTTCCTACTTCCCTGACCTGCTCCACATCTCATCAACCAGTTGAATATATACAAAGAGAAATAATGAATCATCTAGGGTCAAGATTACAAGCACAGAAAGGTCAGTTCCCTGAAGCTCAGCAAGGCCGTGTATGGTAGAATTTAACATGATACAGGTATTACTTCATATCTGCAGAAAAGTCAAAAGAAGAAAGATTCTGAGATCTTAAGATTAACTGGTATCAAAGTTACAAATCAAATAATTTGCTGAAAACTCCCACTAGTGTTTGCTATTATCTGAAAAAAATTACATTGCATTTAAAGTTCATCTCAGCGTCCTATGTAGTTAAATGTGTCATAATTACTATATTTCAGAAGGACAACATCAAAGGAGGAATATACAGTCTTTATATAATTTCTTAGATCTTTCCTTGGCAGAGATTTTCTCTATTATTTTTAGTTTCAAGATTTCATTTAATTTCTTATCTTGCTGCAGCTGCAATTACTGTCTAATGGCTTTCTAGTCTGTTAGTTAGGTTACTTCTCCTACTATTTAGGGACTATTTTAGGTTGCTTTATTGATAAGAAACTTATCCTAGGCCTCTTATCTGCAAAGAAGATAAATAGAAATTGATCTCACAGGCACCATTTGTTGCCTAATTAATGTTCATGATAGTCTCTATAATTACTCTCAAATGTTATTACTTTTAATCATGTCAGTTTATATGGATTAAAAAGCACAATGCAATTGTATCTCCATAGCCCCAATACTAGGACAATTCACACTCCAAAGTATTCTGTGATAGCTGTATTGACCAATAGACAATAAACAATACCAAAAAAGTCATTGCATTTGGCTGTATTCACTAAATCTAATGATCATCAAAAATTAGCTAGATAAGAAAAAAGTATGCAGTGTTTCTTGGGACTGCAAAGAAAAATTTACAAGCATTTTATGCATTTCTGTGTTTTAATCATTTTAATTTTCCAACTTGAGCATCAGGGATTCAGCTGTTATGGAGGGCTCATTGGAGAATATGTTATTATGGCAAATTAACGATGGAGAACTCAGACATTAGCGCTTGATAGTCCTTAAGGATTATCTAAAGCCAATTCCTTCAGCTCGCAGAGTTGGAAACTGATGCCTGGAGAGACGGTAAATTGCCCAGTAACACACAGTTAATGGTAAATCTCAGTGATGACAACATCCTACCCTCACACATATGTTCTCCACCCATCTCACAAAACACCCACATTGAGAGACTTCTGCATATATTACTTTTTAATTTACTCTAATTTCTCCAGATCATTACGTTGTCATTTTAATGACTGTTTAGATAGCTATTATAATCTATTGAGGTTTTTCTAGATAACTTTATATAAAGAACTGCCACGCTGTCCTTCCTTAGCTGTCTTGTACACAAACATCACTACACTACATTTATATATTTCATGTTCATGACCTACGACAGCAACAGAGACTCATCCCTAGACTCTAATATTAGTAAGCCGGAGCCTAGGAACCCAAGCCCCAGTTTTGACTGGCATGCAGAAGGGTCAGCTCTTTTGTGATAAAATCCTATCACCTCCATGTCTTTAAGATGAACTGAACTTCACCTGCACCAGTACATCCTGGCAGTGCCCAGAGACACATACTGAACTATTAGTCCCAGTACTTCATTTAATGAACAAGATGACAAAGCCAGCTTTTATCTCCACATCAGCAAAGAAAGAAAAGACAAGGAAGTCATTTTAACTGTTAATCAATCTACTCAAGTGCTTAGAAATTATGTAACACACTTCTTGATTAAGCAGACCGATATTGAGACTGTGGTCCTAATTTCCTCTCATTACTATGGAGTATGTCCAGTTCAAGGCATTGAGAAATAGGTTGCATACTCAAGAAAGTCTTAATGTTACAATATTATCAGCCTATTGAATTAGGCCTACTATGGACTTCTAGGTCCACAGAAAGAGGCCTTTTTAATCAGGAGGTAGAGTTCTCCTGGGCTACTAAAGCAGCCTCATGTCTATGTCCAGCTCCCTCCCGCCACCTACTCACCCCCTCCAATTTGCCATCCATGCAGTAGCACAAGTGACTTGAGCAAGTCTGATCACCTCTTCTCCTCTGTTCAGAGTCTGGTGATGACTTCTTGTTGCCTTGAGTATCAAGACCGAGTTCCGAGACTACATTCTCAGGTCACTCCTGACATAATGTCTTCATCTCTAACTCTTCACTCCCTCTGACTGTCCACTCCTGCTCCAGCCACACCTGCTTCCTTCATCTTCTCTTCCCACCATGCTGGCTCCAGCCACTGGATCTTCACATGATGCTAGGTGCTGTCCCCTCTTCACAGAGTGCTCTCTGTTCCCCTTCTCTCCAAGTTAACAACATCTCATTAAAGCAAGTCAGCTCAAGGGTCAGTTCTACAGAAAGCCTTCCCACCCTCTGTTATGGGTTAGATTCAGAATGTCCCCCAAAGCCTCATGAGCTCATAGGCAGGGTTTCCAGAAGAAGACTGGATCATGAGAACACTGTACTCATGGGTGGATTAGTCTACTGGTGAGTTTATAGCTAATTGTGTTGTTAGGAGGTGGGGTCTGGTTGGAAGAGGCAGGTCACTGCATGACCTGGAAGGGTGCATTTCGCTCCCTGATTCCTCCCTTCTCTCTGCTTCCTGGTTGCCATGATGTGAGCAGCTTTTCCTCTGCCATGGCCCTCAGCCATGCTGTCTCACTTTGGAGCCAGCTGACTGTGGACTGTACCATGAGCCAAACAAACCTCTCCTACTTTAAGTTGTGGCTGTCGGGTATTGTATTTAAGCGATGAAGAAAGTGAACAAGACACCTTCCTCCTTAGGCATTCAATGAAAACTACAGCATGATACCACTACACACCACGATAGCAGAATGAACTGCCTAACAAAGACTGAAAATCCCAAGGGCTATTAAGCATGTGGAAGAAATGGAACTCTTGCATTGCTGTAAAACAGTTTGATGATGTCTGCTAGTGATAAACATATAAGATGTGTAATTGAAAATGCAGTGAATGTTTAAATTTTTAAAAATATTACAGTAAAAGACACATTGCTATTAATACCCCTCAAAATACTTGCCCTTGCTTCATACACACGTGTACTACCATTCTTGCCACTTCCTAAAGCAGTTCTGGAAGTCCCCTGTTGTGGGTATTTTTAGTTGCACTGACATGGCTGCCTCCATGTCCTGAATCTATTCAAAATGTTTGCCTTTCTTGGTCATTTTGATTTTAGGGAAGATTCAGAAGTGACACAGTGACAGATACCATGAATAAGGTGGATGAGGACACACCGTAATGTTTCTATGAGTCTGCCTTTCTGTTGGATGGCACTTGGCAGCAGCATTTACCTTACTTTTTATTACATCTTATAAAGGCACCCACAGAAAAGGACTTCCACGACTGCTCAAGAAAGTAACAAGAATGATGGGATTAAGTGTGTCTGAAGTGAGGGGGAGTATTTCAAGGGGTATTAATGGCAATGTGTCTTTTGCGGTAATAAATTTTTAAAATTTAAATATTCGCTGCATATTTTGATCACTCCTTGTATATACTCTGAGCTAGCAATTCCATTCCTGACACTTCCACACACACATCACAAATGGGCGTATTTTTTCACATATGAATGTTAGGGCTAGAATGTTCATAGCAGCATTATTTATATTAGACAATAAATAGAAACCATTCACAGTCCATTAACAGAAGAGATAAACTGAAGTACATAGAATACTATATGTATTAACATACTATGTGGGCCGGTGAGATGGCTCAGCGGCTTAAGCGCCTGCCCGGCAAGCGCGAGGGCCCGAGTTCGACTCCCGGAACCCACGTACGAAAAAGGGGCCGGTGATATCGCTCAGCGGCACGGGCGCCTGCTGGTGCGCGAGGTCCTGAGGTCGACCCCCCGGTACCCACAAAAAAAAAAAAAAACATACTATGTAAAATGTACTTATACATAAAAATAGGGATGAGTCTTACAAAGATGGTGATTAGCGAAGAAAGTTAATAAAATATATAACCTGTATGATTCCTGCTGTATAAAGTTCTCAAATGCAAATAAAATAATCTCTGGCTTTAAAAATCTGTATACAGATTACCCATCACATGAGTAATGAAAGGTGATATGTGAGCTTTCTGAGATGCTGGCTGTGTGTTTGTCAAAACGTATAGATCTGTACATTCATGACTTGTTTGTTTTTTCACATGTATATTATGTGCTGATAGTAATTTCAAACCTATTTACCAAAGGTTCTGACAGTAACAAATACTCATTCTTTGTGATGCCCATCTCTCTTAGAATTTTGCCATTGACTCTCTTCATTGCTTGATCAGTGCCTTCATTGTCCTCTAGGATCTAGACAGAAAGCTCTATGAGGTCAGGAAAGTTTTATTTATTTTTTTTTAATGTGGGTACCAGGGGTCAAACTCAGGACCTCATGCTTGCCAGCAGGCGCTTGTGCTGCTGAGCAATATCACCGGCCCTTTTTTCCTTTTTATGTGGGTACCAGGAGTCAAACTCAGGACCTCGCACTTGCCAGGCAGGCGCTTATGCTGCTGAGCCATCTCACTGGCCCAAGGAAACAGTTTTCAATAAGCATTACTCATTAGTGCCTAATTTCACGTGTATCAAATAACTGATGAAATCAGTGAATGTACATGTTACACCTCCTACATGTAAATCTATGGTTATTAGCTTCTGCAGTCCTGCTTCAGTAATACAAAGCATGAACCTTGGAAGCCAAGGCCCCATGTTCTAGAACCAGTTCGGTAAGACCACCCATACTTGTCTAGGGGAAAGAATGACACGTGTCCCTGGTTCACCAGTGGTCCTTTGGCACTCAGTACAGTACTTGCAGCATTTCAGGTTCTCAGTTTTTTGGTATTATTTTCGTTGAACAAATGGAACACTGAATTTGAATGCATATTAAACTGGATTAGTATCTTTCCTGTGTACAATGCTTTCAAGAGAACAAAAACACCAGGATGAACCATTTGATTTTATTTTTTCCATTCTGGTTGTAATAACCAGAGTACTTTAGCCCACTCCTAAAAGCTGCAGCCCATACACCCACCTGACTCTAGTTCCTCTCCTCTTTCCATTTCACCTCTTCCTCCCAGTCCTCATTAGCATATGGCTGTTCTGGTGAGTTCATAGCTTTTGAGATGGTTCTGAGCTCATTTACAAGCAGAGATCTCAGGGTACTGCTGATTTAATTGGAGGAACAGGCAATGAACTGATCTCCAATGATAAGACTACAAATAAACATTCTATTTTTCCTATCAGATAATACCAGAATAAATGCTTAACTGACTTGAGTATAGGAATGATTAAATACAGATTTAAGGTGTAAAATTATATTTCACTAATAATATACTACCAGAAGTACTAGTCCTCCTAATTCAAACAATAGTATCAAAGCTTTTCATGTTCATCTTTTACACCAGCGTGTTCACAACAAGAGAATCACACTCCTGTCATCTAGGAATTTTCCAGAATATATCATTTTACTTCCATCTGACATGCTGTACTTTTTAAATTCATATACAATGCAGCACTGTAAATACAAGGCAAGTCTCAAGTACTCATTTGCAAAATATTAGGATAGAGGACTTGCTTATTTATTCTCTAGGTGTTTATACATGATCCATGCAATGTAAGCATTTGCACTATCGCTTTTGAAAGTGATCTTCAAAAGCCTGTAGCAGTGAAATCCAACACCATGTTAAATCTTTTTGCCTGTTTTTAAGACAGCAATTCTTTTCATGTGAATTCTCTTGGTATTCAAAACAACCATTAATAATGGATATACTGGACTAATCTGCTTTCTCCAAACAGGATTCCTGGTTGTCAACCATGAAATTGCCCCATGCATAAAATGCTTTATGAAGACTTGAGTATAAATCTGTATCTTTTATTCCAAGGATTTGTTTTGGATAAAACTCTCCACATTAATTCATATAAAGAAAGTCACATTGTCTTTGGTAGATGGAAGAGGTCACCAATCAGAAAGATATACAAGAACATTATGATGGGTTTCCATCATAATGAGTGAAGAGTGTGAGATGGGAACTCTTCCATCTCGGCCTAATTCTAAGTTTTGCTGCTGCCTATGAAACAAGTGGGCTCCATAGAAAGACCTCACAGAACTCAGAGCCAGCTGAAGCTCAGCAGGGTCAGCATGGGTGAGCTTGAGCTAGGTAACAGCTTTCCAAAACAGCCTGTCTTTCACCTGGGGCCCTTGCTAGGTATTTTCTTAACTAGCAAAGGAATAATTGTCTTAGGCCTCAGCCTCCTCCACCCTCCCCCTTGCGGCAGAAAAGAAAGAAAATGAACGCCCTACTTGTCTGTCTTTTAAGAGAGCTACAAGGTTTGATTATTGTCTATGCTGCTCTCTCAGAGGCACAGATAAAAAGCCCTGATTTTCACATTCACAGCACATTATGTATTCATGCAAATTAAGCTTTCTGAACCTTGAGCTACAAAGAATTATTTTTAGAAGATTATAAACCTACGAAGAAATAAAATTAAAGGGAATCTGGTATCACTGTAACTTTCTTATATACAAACTACATTTCCTATGCCACTCCCTGCCTGGCCCCACCCACCGCACATGGCTTACGCCCCTCCATGCTGCCCTTCATATATCATATCACACTCTTTATTTCTTTTGGACCTAATGACCATGCTGGCACTTTTCTACTTATTTTTATCTCTCAAATTTCTATTATACTCAAATATAGTTCTAAATTTGATTCAACATTTTTAGGGCATTTAAAACACAGCAATTATATTCAACAATACTAGGCACAAAATTCTCTCTGCCTGCTATAGCTCAGTGGATGTTACAGTGAAATGTTTGAATGAGGTCTGACATGGGAACTCTGCGGCTCTAATGAAAAGATGATTTCCAAATAGTCACCTATTTGTTGAAGCCATTTAACTTTAGAATGAGCTCAATATTTGAACAAGTTCTGTTTTTTCCTTCTATTCACAGTTTAAGCAGGCAGTACTGGTAAGCCACTCATAAATGTGAACAGGCTTCATTTGGAGTCTTTAGATTTTTAAATGGGTTTGTAACATAAACCCTTGAACCAGATGACACAAGGAGAAGTGACTGAAATGAGTTTTAAAATATGTGTTTCCGGGACTTGTGCTTGCAAAAGTCTCTTATAACATCCATCCCCCAGAAATATGCTATTTTAAGACAACATGATGAGGGTAGAACCTGAGAAGTGGAAGAAGTCATATAATTTTCTGTATTAGCAAACTCCAGCCTGGGCACGGTGGCTGCTCAGGTGACTGACCCATGGATTTAAAGTTGGGTTTTTCAAATTTTCTTACTTCTCATACAGTGACTTTTCTAATGACACACACTATCATCACCCTATCACTTTTAATATGATTTGCTCATTTGTCCTATGTTTTAAAATACAGAAGTCAATGCCTTTTAAAATTGCCTATTATTAGTGACAGCCTTCAACCTGAGGCCTATTGTCAATATAAAATTCTTGATGATTTTTAAAATAATCCTTCTAAATTGATTTGTCTTTCTTCCTATCCCCTGTCGTATTTGATCTCAGCCTATTCAATGAGATTAACAACTGGCTTCCAGTTTGTGAGAGACCAGAGGCAGAAGAATTATTATACAGTACTACCTTATTTTTTTCTAATAATGTACTTAAATATCTATGATGGCCTACAGTTGCAAGATATTTGATTTGGCCATATTTGCTGCCATCTGCACAATATATTTGTTCTATTTCAACACATGTGTGTTTGGAGTTATTATGCCATCCGTTTTGTCAAATGCTCAGTAGAGGCCTTTCAAAAATTCCAGTCTTTTTCCATGTGAAATGTCTTAGTTCATGTTGCTATAATGAAGCATCAGAAATTAGTCAGCTTATGAAAAACTGAAGTTTATGTCTCACAGCTGTGAATGCTGGGAAGTCCAGGATGTGGAAAGGGTGGTGTCTGGTGAGGATCTGCTTTCTCACAGACGGCACCTTCTTGTCACATACTCTGATGGCGTAACAGGAAAACAGCCTCCTTCAGGCCTCTTGTATAAGGGCACTAATCCCGCTCACGAGGACATGGCCTTTACTCCCTAGTCACCTCCCAAAAGCCACACCTGTTAGCACTATTACTTTGGATATTAGGCTCCAACATATTAATTTCAGGGAAACAAGCATTCAGACCATAATACTAAAGGTTAGGACTCTTCTTTGTGATCTTCCATTGTAAAATGAAACGATTGGCCCTGATTCAGAAACACTAAGTTCGGTAGTACTTATCAAAACTGCCTTTTATTCCACCTTAAAAGAATTACAGTTGACACAGTATTAACAAGCTGTCTTCCTGTTTCTACCTTACCTCCTGTCATATAGCTAATCATCTTTAAACACAAAGGCATTAGATCAGTCAAATAGCTGATGTCAAGAGAGTTAATCAGGTATACTGCTTTCTTAGATTATTATATAAAAATGCTCCAGCTAAGCTAATGCTCCAGGGGAACTGCGACCTTTAGAATACTTTTACATTTTATATTTGGATTAATATTGATGGCAGATTCATCAAAATGGCAGAGTTTGTCTTTTGTTTGTTTGTTTATTTTTTTGTTTTTTTGTTTTTGGTAAAATACAATGAATGACTTACTTAAACCATAGAAAGACATAGCCTGGGTTATATGAGGTCTATGTGGAAACATGATGAACATTTTCTTTGTAGCCAGAAGAGAAAGTCATAATTGAGTTCATCTCTTAGTTTAGAGATTGGGGGTTTAGACTCTGAAAAGGTTTGTGGGGGCAACCTATAAAGCACACTCAAATATGGATGTGGTGAACTCTATTTTCCAGCAACAGCAGCAACAATATATCCTATCCCATGTGCTCTTCTGCAACGTGACCCTGCCACTCCATACAAAGAGATGAAGTCTAATTCTCCTATGCCTGAACATGGGCTGGCTTTAGTGATCTACTTATAACAAATTCAACAGAAGTGAGCTGGCGCGTGGTGACATACACCTTTAATCCCAGCACTTGGGAGGTTGAGGCAGGAGGATCTCAGTGAGTTCAAGCCCAGCCTTAGCTACACAGTGAGTTCAAGGTCAGTCTGAACTGCACAGTGAGATCCTGTCTCAAAACACCAAAAAAAAAAAAAAAAAAAAAAATGATGCTGGGTACCCTCAGAGCCGAGGTCAGAAGAATCCTAACTTCTGCCTAACATCTTTTGGAATAGACAATCCTTCTCAGAACACAGAGGTGTTAGAGAATTGAATGAGATAGTATAAATAAAATGCTAGTGTCTGACTGGCTATGACCCATATTTATTACTCTGTGATCCAAGAAGAGTGAGAAGAGTACACAATAGGAGTTCTCAGAGAAGATTCTACCTGATTCCTGGGTACTGTATCCCTGCACTTGTCATTTCTGGAGGTGGGGAATATATTGAAGATGAAGTTTCTGCCTTCTTAGCGAATGAGGCTGGGGAGGAAGGGGTGTCTCACAACAGAAATTAAGTTAAATTCCCCAATAGTAAAGTTATATTTCTGGTGCACTTAATCCTACTGTCAGATTATTTAGTCCACTGTACTTTCTTCTGAACCTCTGGCTTGCAGAAAAAATAATTATTATTTTCACTGATATTTCAATTAGAGAGTATTTCAGAAGTCACAAGTACGATATCTGACTATTCCAAAACAGTGGTTCTTAACCTTGGATGATTTCTCTCCCCAATTCTACCCAGCAGAGATTGGTCAAAAACACTCTGGTGGTCCCAAAGGGCAGAGGCATGGGTACTACCAGCATCCCTGCGTAGAGTTCAGGGATGCTGCAAAACATTCTACAGATTACAGGGCACCCCTTGATAAAGAATTATGCAGCCCAAATGTCAAGAGTGCCAAGGTTGAGAAACACCATTTCAACCCTAGTCATACAACAGCTTTTCCTGAACATGAGTTAGCACAGGTGAGAATCTCGTATTAGAATTGTTTACAACCAGAAGTGTTTCAGCTTTTTTTTTTAATGGAAAAGAATAAAACAAAATTTCACAACAAAATAATAGGAGAACCGGGCCGGTGAGATGGCTCAGTGGCATAAGCGCCTGCCTGGCAAGCACAAGGGCCCAAGTTCGACTCCCAGAACCCACATACGAAAAAAGGGCCGGTGATATCGCTCAGCGGCATGGGTGCCTGCTGGCGCGTGAGGTCCTGTGGTTGACACCCAGTACCCACACACACACACACACACACACAAATAGGAGAATAACAATAATTAATACATTGCATATTGTTATCTTTAAAGTAGTTACTGACAGTACAAGATATGGTCATAAAAAATTCTCCAAACGATATTAGACAAAACCTTCTTTTAAATGAACTAAAAGACACTAGTGATATAACTAACTTGTATTTTTTTTTCCTTTTCCTTTCCTTCCTTCCCCCATCCTATTTTGAACAATTTCTTCCCATTTCACAATATCTATTTACATTTTGGACCTTACTGTTTCCCCTTTTGGAATATCTGTATGTGTATAATGAGATATCTTGGGGATGGAATCCAAGTCTAAATCTGAAATATGTTTATATTTCATATACACTTAAATGCATAGCCTGAAGGTAATTTATATAGTTTGTTTTTTATCTATATGGGGATTGAACCCAGGGCCTTCACACTGAACTACATTCCCAGACTGTTTTATTTTTTGTTTTGAGATAGGGTCTCACTAAATTGTCTAGGCTGGCTATGAAATTGTAGTTCTCCTGTATCAGTCTCTTGAGCAGCTAGGATTAAGGTGCACACCACTGTGTCTTGCTTATATAGTATTTTTAATAATTCTGTGCATCAAGGTTTTATAACATGGAGTTTTCTACTTGAGCATCATTTCAGTGCTCAAAAAGATTTGAGCATTTGAGATTTTCGATTTTGAGATTAGGGATGCTCAATACAAGAGATTTATGTGCACCCATACAAGTATCTGTAAAATATCTTTAACACTGATTCTTGGTCCATTTATTTTATTTTCAAAATTTTAAGTACAGTGTGCCCTACAAACTATCCAATAATATCTTGTCTCCCCCAAAAAAGACCTAACTGGAACATAATCAGCCTTAAAAACTAGAGATCAAAAATGCCAGCCCCAATTACCTTGCCTTACCAACCACTACAGAGTAGCCACCTAATGGGAGAATAACGAGGCCTAATCTTCTGCATGACACTGGCCATCACCGTGGCCATCACCATGGTAACCCACTAGGGCTTATTTTCTAGGCAGGTCATATTTTTGGTGAAACATGGTACTAATATTTCCAAAAATTGTTGCAACCTTCAGGCAGGTAATACCTTGTCTCGCCTAGACTAAATTTGCCCTTGTCCAAATTCAAACACTTTCCGCATTCCCCCTATAAATACTATGCACCCATTTTCCTACTGAAGACCTTATGAGGAGATTATAGAAGAAATTAATGATGTTTGGGAAACACTCTATATTTTTGTAGAATGCTTTGTTTCTAAACAGTAAAAGCAAAATCAGGAGAAACAGTCCATTGGGGTCAGCTGAGATGTGGTAGGAACAGTTAAGCAAGGCTTGGTTTACTTTTGGGGAGTCAAAGCACTCTGCTTTGGTCAATATTTATAGCATTTAAAATCAGCTCTTTGTTCTCACTCTATGTGCTAGTCCATCAACTTCCTGAAATACCTGGGAGTTCATATTCATATGCATATATTCTAAAAGCAATAAATCTACTCTATGACCAGAAACAGAGAAAATAGCCTTATAGGTTTGTAGTCTGGATGGAATATGAAAGGACAGAAAGAATAACTAAAGCTGTTAGAATAACTAACAGCAGAGAGAAATGGATTTTACACGTTTTAGAGTACATCGAGAGGGAGGCTTTAGGAACCAGGCTCATATTGTTGGTAATGTATAAACATCACAGTACATGAATTTAAGGTGTGCCCTACTACGCCTAGTTTCGGGGTGGGGAGATTCTGACACATAAATGAGCAAGACAGAAAGACTCAGTTTATTTCACAATTGCTTTAACAAGTTAGAAAGATAACATTCTTTGCCCATGAAAGATCCTGTTTTTGGAAAATACAGCATATTTCTCACAGCTTTCCATGAAACAATGTCATCATGAAGCATTGAGAATGAATTAAAAAAAAACTCTTAATGTCAAATTGCTTCTGTTTAATAGATCCCAAAAATAAGCATTTTTAATAAGCTCCTATGCTTTTTTGAGTTTATGTGAAGTATTACGGTTAACATTCATGAGTATTTTTGAGGTGAAGTCACATTATCACATAATTTTTTTGGTTACAGAATTTCAGTTCTTCAGCATATTGTGCATACGAGCCATCTTCTTAATATATACACTATTGAAACCATATTATCCTTAAAGCCATATTTTCTGGACAGCAGAACACAAAAATGCAGACATGTCCTATTATAAGCACTTTGGATCTGTTTGTAGAAAAACAACACTCTTTTCTTGACTGTCTCAGAGAAATGCAAAAAGGAAGTTGAGGTGGACATATTATTTGTGGATTCCATAAATTCCAATAGAAACAGAACTATAAAGAGAGAGAAATATAACTGTTATAGCTTGTATATAGATGCCCCTCCCCCCAAAGCCTCATGTGCTCATAGGTGAGGCTTTCTGAAGGTGGCGGGATCTAGGGTGTGTGACTATGGATTAAGGGCATGTGATGAATAAATCGGTTTAGCATAGTTCTGGGTATGGCTAATGGAAAGCTAATGGAAAGCCCCACCCTGGGTATGGGTGGCACCAATCAATAGGTTTGTATTCCGGATGGAATATGAAGGGACAGAAAGAAGGCAGGCTTGCTGCTTCACTGCCTTCTGCTTGCTCTGCCATGGGCTGTTCCTCCCCTGCGATGCCCTCTGCCGTGCTATCCTGCCTTGGAGCCAGCTGACTGTGGACTGAAACCTCTACAAACTGAGATGCAAAATAAATCTTTCCCCCTTTAACTTTTGGGTTTCAGGTATTTTGTGTCACCAGTGAGAACAGTAACTAAAACAATAACCAAAGCAGATGGAGAGGTGAACGTCAGAGGGCTTTATCTGTATAATTACTCCGAAGATCACATCCCATTTCCCTTGGAGCCGCACAGTCCCTACTGTCAAGTCTGTTTTGAGGAAGGTTGATCTCACCCTCTACCGCTGGGAAAGAGGGGATGCATGACTATTCCAGTCCTTTACTGCTAGAACACAAACTACCCCACAACTTAGTTTCTTAAAACAATAACCATGTTACTGTTCACAGGTCGGTGGACCAGGGGTTTGAACAGGGCTGGGGGCATTGGACCATCTCTACTCCACACAGCAATGGCTGCACTAACTGCGTGCTGGCATCTGGGTTCAACACAGAGTTTGAAAATAGATTCCTTCGCATGACTGGACCCTTGCTGCAGGCTGTCTCCTAGGGAACTTCTGCTGTCCTACTTGAGATATTAATTTTTACACTGTCTCTTATCCTCTAGGCCAGTGGTGGTGAACCTATGGCACATGGGCTGCAGCAGGCTATTTGTATCATTGGAAGCTTTAAAAGGTTCACCATCACTGCTCTAGGCCTTCTACAGGTGGCCTCTTTTCTCATGATAAGCTTGAATTTCAGTATATGGAAGTTCAAGGCAGAAAAAGAATGGAAGCAGAAGCTTTAAAAACTCTTGAGTTCTGGGTTCAGAATGGCCACAGCATGACCTTGGCACTTTCTACTGATCCAAAATAGTCAAAAGATAAGTTTTATTTCAAGGGCAAGGAAGATTGACACTACTTCTTAATGGGAAAAGAGTTGAAATCACATTGTAAAAGAGCAGGTAGAATCTGAAGTCACTTTGGGGGAAAATTTCACAAAATGATCTAAGCTACGTAACTGTCAGAGAAAAGTGTTCTGTTTCTGCTTGAGTTGCTATTGGGACGGGAAAAGACTATGGTTTCTGGCTGCCATCTTGTCACAAGTGTAGAGAACCTTTCTGAGAATAGAGCCAATCCAGAATTGAGAGAGGGAGAAAGGTAGATTAATTTAACAATACCTTTTAAGCACCTGAACACAACCATACCGGAAGCTGATACTAGCCTGAACTTTAGAGTTCTGTGAGTCAAGACATTTCCTGTTACGTTTAAGCCACATTTAGTTGTCTTCCTGTCACATTTTTAGTTTTAGCTGTGCTCCTACCGATGTAGAGAGGAGCTAGTCCAGTTGCTCCCACCTGGCTTTAGAGCCTGGTTGAAGGAAGAAGCTATTTGGCCAGCATTTGGGCCCTGTTTGCTCCAACCCTTACTCCTCTTTCGAATCTCTTTAGCAAGGCAGTCTTTAGGCCAGAGGTTGTGTTGTCCTTGATTAGCTTTACTAGAACTGGCCAGTCCTTGTTTACCTAGACTGGATAACTCTGATGCTGTCAATGAGATGAGGGCAAAGGAGGTTCAGGACCCAAGTCAGAGGTCAGGCCCCAAGAAAGAATACTGAACAAGGATTTTCATGCCAGGCTGATGATAGAAACAGGAAAATCAATCGCAAAGTTACAAATAAGATGCTTAACAATAGGAAAGAACAGATCAGGGTAACTGTTCAGCATGTTTCAAGGAAACCAAGCGTGTTTCTGGAGACCTTTGTGACGGCAGCACACATGGCTGAGACAGTAGCAGCATGGCCTGGATTAAAAAGCTCATCTAACACCAAATGATCTTTTCAGAGAACCAAAAGTGGTTCCCAGATTAATTTAGGAACCTGAGATATGTGGTTCTGAGGTTCTTACGCAAAAGTAAACTTGAATCTTCCTTCCAAAGTTTCTCCTAAATCCTGAGTTAACTCCAGACCTGATGTGACCACTTGGTCATTTCTTCAAGGCAGTTCTGTCTACAACAATCAACAGGTCTCTGTTGATTCAAACGGGCTAAGGGCTTAAGTAGAATCCATCAGGTCTTCAATGCTACAGTGAGTCTGTTCTACATGAAACTATTCTCTGGAGTCCCTTGTATGCCCATCTACCCTTTCTCCATGTACAGTACATCAAGTATTTGATGTGTCTGGTCCAGTCAACTATTAAACTGATATAGTTATCAGGGAGATTCTTAAATACGAGAAGCTGTTATTATTTAACAGTTCTAACTAGAGTGTGAGAAACTACACCAAGCACCTCACAATCAATCTCTCATTTGGCATATGGAATTTGCCTTATCATTATGACCATTTTTCCACTGTTCTCATCAAATTGTTTATGTACAGTACGGTCAAGTAATAATCAATATACAGTGGTGCCTCAAGCTTGATTCTTTCCATGATCTGAGGAAGATGGCCGCAGTTGTGTTCATCAACCAACGCAGAGTTTGCAAGCTGAAGTACACTTTTGCCAAATGCTTCTGTTTGAAAACTGAATTGTTTGTGAACAGAAGTGTACGTGAACTGAGGCATTACTGTAATCTGTTTCATGGGCACAGACTTTTGATATCTATCACTTTATTTGTGTGGACTACTTTTCCCATAGAAATGAAAGGTTTCATTTTTCCTGCCACCTAAAGGAAAAGAAATGTAAATCATCTCAAACAATTTAACAGTTAGATGCTCACTTATTAGAAAGTCAAAATATGCCAACCTGCAGAAGGAACAATACAGGACATTTTCCTTTCCAGGTCTTTCATGTGTATAAGACAGTTAAAATTGAAATCAGCATATCATTCAATTTTCTAACGTCTAGAAGTGAGCAGGTAACAGTCCTGCGGAATGCCAAGCCCTTTAGTGTACTTTCTGAATCTGGCTGATTATCTGAATTCATGTGGAGCTTGTTAAAAGCATGCTTTCTCTTGCTCTACTCAAGACCTTGTGAATGGAAACATCTGGGTGTGGGACCAAGAGAATAGCTTTTTAAACACTTGCCAGGTAATTCTGCTTGTCAGCTAGATTGTGAACCACTTTCTGTTTAATAAGAAACAAACTGCTTTAAAAATCAAAGATTTCCTACATATTAGTAGTATTTTACAATGTGAAATCATCTTGGAATATGCACCAAAATATTTTTAAAGTGTCTTCAAATTCCTGTTCAGTGTTTAGCTTAGGCCAATGTTTCCAGAAACATGGAGACATTTGCTCTGTGTCTGAAATGAAATGAAGCTTAATTACTGTTTTCACCACTGACATTATATTTGGATGTTGAACTGGAATTATTTGACTATTTTTGATTGTGGGATTTCCAACCCAGCTTGAGAAATATCAGTCCTGCCTGATTAACACAGAAATCTCCCCATGTCCTTTACTTAGAACAAAGTAACTTCTTTCTCTCTAAAATGATGCTTCTTTTTTTTAGGGATCTGATGAAGATTCAGAACTCTGACCAACTCCATACCTTAGGAATGATGCTCTTAACTAGAATTCATACTTGGCCTTAGATACACTGGATTTCTAGCCATGAAGCCGATCTATTTGAGTTACAAAATCCACAAAGGATATGTTTATTTGATGACATTGTTTCCAGCTTTGGTGTAGTAGCTTCCAGAACAGGCATGAGAGCTGAGGAAGTGGATGGATGGCTGCGTGGATGGATGGGTGACCTGGATCATAATTTTTGATTGCATTTTCAGCAGGCTGCTGAGATTCCTTGGTCAGTATAAGGCTAAATAAAGAAGTTTGTGCAGCTTATTTGAGCCTTAGTTTCTGCATGGATGAATGGAAAAAGAGGCAGAACAATTCTTCAGGTCCTATCCAGTATTAATTAAATATAGCTACAACTGGATGGAGAAATCCTCTGACCTTCGGCTTTCACATTTAAAAAATGGTAAACCTGCATTAATAAACACACACACAGAGTACTCCCTCACTGCCTTTAGAGGTTTTATTCAAATGTCATCTTCTCAGTGAGGTCTTCCATGGCCACTATATTGAAAACTGCAACATCTCCCCAGCTTTTTCCTTACATGTCTTACTTTTCTCCATAGCCCTACTGCCGTCTGGTAAATCTATATAATTTACTTTTTTATTCTCTTTATTGCTTATTTCCCCTCACTCGAAAGGTTTCATTTTTCCTGCCACCTAAAGGAAAAGAAATGTAAATCATCTCAAACAATTTAACAGTTAGATGCTCACTTATTAGAAAGTCAAAATATGCCAACCTGCAGAAGGAACGATACAGGACATTTTCCTTTCCAGGATTTTCATGAAACCAGGGATTTATACCTGCTTTATTAATTCCTACCTTCCTAAAACCTTGCCAGCCACTTTATCAGCATTCAACACATACTTGTTGAATGAAGTAATCAATAAATAATAATGGAATGGATATAGATTAGCTGGATTCAATTTAAGAAACATGAACAGAGTCATTATTATAAATAGGAAAACACATGCTGGCCACTGGGGAAGGCAAGGAGTCAGAGAATGCACAGCCTTGCTCTTGCTGGTCACATTGAGACAAGGATAAGTCTGGAGAGACAGATATGATTAGAAAGATATAAATACAAGTAAGAACTGTGTACATATCAAGGAAAAACATGGGCAATATTATATGTGAATTTAAAGGAAGTAATGATTATTTCTGTCAAGAGAAGAATGGAGGAAGATCCATGGAAAAGTGTTATGGGAATTGGTCCTAGAAAAATTTTGTCTCTGGGCAAATCACAGTATCTCCCACAGCATCGCATTACTTTTCTAGGATATAACAAATCTCACTGATAAAAATACTGTGAATGGGGCCTGGGGATTTTGCTCAGTGGCGCAGGTCCTGAGTTGGATTGCCGGTATCCAAAAAAAGAAAAAAGAAAAAAAAAAAAAAAAAAAAAAAAAAAAAAGAAATATTGTGAAGGATAAAGATGAAATATATGCAAAAGTACCCACTTTTGTGGAATCAGATAGAAGATTCCCTAATGTTAGTCGAGTGTAAATCCCTACAATAATCTGTTGCTTCCAATACAAAGGGATCAAGTATAGTGGTAGAAAAAGACTTAAATTGGCAGAAATATTATGTTATATAACTGAAGTCTGAAGAAAAAGTGAAAGATAATACTATTCATGCTTATGCATTAGGCCCACTGTACATTACAATTATACAGTGAGCTTTTATCCTGTGCATACATAGATATGGAATTGACTGCCACAGCAATTCTTCTAAGTTTAATTTAATTAGCTTTAAAAATTCTTTAGGGGGCCAGGGATACAGCTCAGTGGCATAGCACCTGCCTGGCAAGCACAAGGTCCTGAGTTGGATTCCCAGTACCAAAATAAATAAATAAATAAATAAATAAATAAATAAAATTCTTTTTATTTGTGCTAGTTTAAACAGTACAGAGAAAGTAATTTTTGATTTAAGTTTGGTAAAGGCATGCAATCACTATAGGAAAGTGTTTAAGATACACAGTCTGATGGAGTAAGGATATAAAAGTAATCAAATGTGTTCTTTAAGGTTTTCTTCAGCTCTCTTGTCCTTTGGGCCTCAGTGTAAAAAATACTGAAACTTATATTACAAGAGAAAAAAGGATAAGTTACACTAAGAAAACCTTTACCTAAACTAAGGTTATAATGAGCAATCAGCCAAAGGGTCATGACTGCACATTTGGGACTGGCAGAAGGTAAGAGGGGCTACTTTGAGACAGCCTGGCTTTTATAAAATAAGAAACAGCTTTGACGTCAGTATTGTCCCTGAACTGAACTGCTTAAAGGTTCAACTTGGGTTCAGTTAAATTATCCCTTCCTTCCTGCTGTCTCCCTTCCACAGCTTCCCCTCACCCTGACACCACAGTCATTCCACTCTGACTTGTTCCAGACAGAACCACGCAAAGAGCACATTCCCCATCCCCCCTTCTCAGTTTCCTAGAAGGAGACTCATTTCAAATTGTGACCCCACAAGCTGGAAAGAGGGACCTGTCGAAAGAAAGGCCAGTTTTGCTGGGTTTGGGGTCCCTTTGAGACTCAAGCTGTGGAATGCCTAACTGTTCCAGGATGCTGCCGGCAGTGAACCAAGGAAGAGTGTGAAGAAGGACTTCCCACTGATAGTTAAAGAGATTCTCATTTCTAAGGCAGTGATGATGAAACTTTTAGAGCTTTCAATGATATAAACAGCCTGCTACAGCACGCGTGCATAGGTTCGCTACCGCTGTTCTAAGGTAATGCCCTAAAACCAGAGATCTTAACGCAGTTCTCTGAAGTTATAGCTGCTTACTAGACCCACAGGATTTGAACGTTTATACCCATTTTATTTGTGAGAAGGACTGCATGATAACTTTAAGTGAAATTGTAGATGTGGGTGATTACTGAAATATTTTCAATATGAGAAGATAACACATATAATCACTTGTAAAGGGGAAAACTGCTCTATTAAGTCAATCACAATATTATGGGCCCAAGTAGGTATGGATCTTCTGTCAGTCTTTGTATCCTTCACCCCATAGCCCATGTTCTCTCTCCTTAGAATTATAAAATTTTGGACATATTTTATAGTTAGCCAAATATGTCTACAAATAAGTGATTCACTTAAGAACATCAACCAATGGAGGCAAAGCTTCAGTCTGGTCTTCTCATTTCTAGATCAAGGACTTAACAGATCATATTACAGCTTTAGCAAACAGATGTCATTTCACTGCTTTTAATTCTGAAATAAATTCAGTATTTCTAGAAACATCTGATCTTGGGACATTAAAACCAATGAATAGGTCATTAGTTGCTAGCAAAAGTTTCTACTATAATATCATTTGTTAGTAAAAGTTTCACCTAATGAAGACTGGAAATAATAAATAAGAACTTGAGAGTGTACCAAAGAGAAAAGTCATTATGGCATGGCCAAAATATTTCCCACTGGTTCTGAAAATTGGCAGTGCCCATATGGAATACGTTGAGGGTCGGCTGGTAATAAACGTGTGACAGAGTTAGAAAGATGTGGAAGGCTTCTTCCTTCCATGGTGGTCTGACTTGAAGGGAACAATTTTTGTCTGCTGACAAGGTTTAGAAAACCGGACAAACTACAATTATAATGATGATTATCATTCTGCATTTCAAGGTGTCAGCGAAGGACCAAGGCAGCCATGACTTGAGAGACCATGAAGGAGGTGAGCCCAAAACTCCACATCAATTTCCTCACCAATGTTTCCAAAGACTTAAGCAGTATTCTTGGGAAGGCTGAAAAGACGAGAAGATGACTTCTTTCTTAGGGGGAGAAGCTAGGCAAGAGCTTTCACCATCCTCAGAAGACTGAACCTAAGGTTCAGAGCTACAATGACAGCTGGGGCTTGAGAGGCCAATCTCCTGCAGCACGGCAGGCAAAGGAATTTATGGTGAGTCAAGTCAAAGTCATGATGTGTGGGTAGGAGGGTTCTGAAGGCACAAGATGAGTTTCTGCCCCTTACAAAATTACAGGGAGTGAAACTTAGTTGCAAGTCGCTAAAATGTGCAAGCCCAGTCCAAAGACATTCCAACTCACACTTCCTAAAAACTCTGTATTGCCCAAGCAAAACACTTTTATGAGTCATATTTCAACCCTTGGGCCAAGGCATCTACATATAAATTACCTATTACTTGAGCTATAAGTATGTATACAAGAAGTTTAAGATTCAATTAACATCAGAATTCAGAGTATTTCACATGCCAAAATTGCTGTGCTAAAGCCTTACATGTTTTCTCTTTTTAATAACCTGCAACAGTCTTGTGAGTTAAGCATAGGAAGGTCAGGACAGTATCAATACTCAGGTTGCATAATTTGCACAGTTTCCCCTGCGGATATGTGTAGGACATAAAACGAAACTCTGATCATCTGACCCCAAGGCCAGACCTCTCTCCACCACAACACACAACACAGATTGCAGAGCCCTGAGGAGCTTGTATTAAAATTAGAAATGAAGATAAAGCAACACTGAGCTCCAAACCAAAGAGAAAATTTAATTTATGAGACTATTTATTGTGCAGTGGAAACTTGAGGCTTACTAACCCAGTACTCACAGGAACTTTTCAATGTTTTCTTCATTTTCCTGCTTTTCTTTTGTTCTATATAAATGCATATATTCCTTTCAGAAAAACATCCATGTGGTTTTAATAGCTAGCATTGAGATCCACATTCAAAATAGCGTCCTTTATTAATTAGGTGCACCTCAGTGACATACACGGACTTGGGCAAGATCAAAGAGCAAACACTGCAATTCCCTTTGCCTTATTTGTACAACGCACAAGATTCAGGCTCCATGCCCTTTTGCTTTACTGCAAATTGCTCAAATATCATTGCCTTTGTATTTTATCTTTTGGTTTTGGCAGATGCTATATGAATCAAATTCAAGGTTGAAAGTAACAGGTCCTTGTAGAATTCTTCACAATATTCATATTCATTCACAAGACATTGAAACCTAAAGGCTACAAAAATACTCTGCATTATGACAATATTTCATTGGAGGACACTTAATTATTGACTTTCCCCTTTCATATAGGAGTCTAAGACATAAAAACTTCTGTTGTTGGGCCGGTGAGATGGCTCAGCAGCATAAGCACCTGCCTGGCAAGCGCGAGGGCCCGAGTTCGACTCCCAGAACCCACATACGAAAAAGGGGCCGGTGATATCGCTCAGTGGCATGGGCGCCTGCTGGCGTGCGAGGTCCTGAGGTCGACCCCCAGTACCCACAAAAAAAAATGTTTTCAACAAACACATACATATGAAATCTATAGCACTCATACTTTGCAAAGCTGGTATAAATTTTGTGGCATTCATTGGTAAGAGTAAAATTATCGCTGTGCAGATTTTTGAAGTAAAATTATGTTCTCTTCCTTTTTTTGGACATACATTCTTCTCAGTCAGGCCTCAAATAATGAGTGAACAAAAATACTTACACACTGACATGACATTTTGTGTGTACAGTTGCAATATACACGTACTCAACAGTTTTTTTTTCTTTTTGCATACCAGCAGTACAAGATAAATAATATTCACCATTTAAAAGATGAGATTTTAAAAATCAAAGGTAATAGTACTTTTAAAAATCACCTTCATGGGCCAAAGGAGTACTTAAGAATTCTATGGGCAAGGGGAGGGGGCTAATACAGGAAAATGAAAAAAAAAAAAAAAAAAAAAAAAGGATTTCTCTGTGTAATTACTTAGCCCATAAATAATTTAGTGGGAAATTAGTGCTGACTAATTAATTAGTACTGGCTGTGGTGTTGCCATACCTGCCTCACCTATCCCCCTTTGAACTCTGAAAGGTCTACATGATACTTGTATGACTATGTTATATTCACATAGATTAGGTTACCCTAAAATTTGCATTCTAGAAATAAAGCACTAGTACTTAAACTTACGTACTATCCAAATCCCTGAATCACTGTACCCATATGAAAATAGACATTTTGTAGTGGAAATCTGTTGTTTTGATAACTCAACACCCTGTCTATGGAAACAGCATCTTTTCTTCTTTAAAAATTACTTTTCTGTTATTCTACCTACTTAAGCTTGATCCCTACTGCCAATTAACTGGGTATATGACACTGACTAGCTAGTGTCACCCTGCTCTTAGTCACAGTTCTCCTGAAGGAGTCCATAATTCAAAGGGCTCTTACTTTTGCTTTCTTTCTTTCTTTCTTCCCCTCCTCTCAACTTGCATCTAAGGCCTTAAAAAAGTCATAATCCTAGAGCAGTCTAGGGCCATTTTTGTTGCTGTAGGTAAAATTCAACAACAGAGGCAAGAGATAGAATAAAGAGTAGGTGCATCACAGGAAATGAAACCAACTTACCTTTTAAGAGATCTCAACTAAGGAGCCAAAAGGTCTTTTGTGCTTTAAGTGTAAGTTGCATTGTTCATGCACACAATCCAAAGGAGTCCTAAGTAACGCATCTTCCTTCTGTCATTGTCCTGTTGTTCCTTAGTTTGAGCACTGAAGTCCAAGAAACATCCATACTTGCTTTTTCACCTTTGTCTGACCACTGAATGTCATAAGCTATTGAATTTAACAAGTTTAAGAAGACATGTACAAGGAACATATTGGTAGGTTTTGATTCTTTAATTGGATCTACTTCACTTCATATAATAATGTCTATGTAATATAGGCTATAAGCAATGAGAAACTGCCATGTTACTATGCCAAGGTCACTTAAGAAATCCTCCCCAAATTTAGCATGCACAGTGGCCAAATATGCTGTCCTGTGGTAACAGATCACTTTTATACAAAATATGGGGCAGAAAAGATTTTTGGAGATATACATGCATGTTATATAAGGTAAGTTTATATAACATGGCAGGTAGCACACTACTTCTCACACAATAGTGCATATATCTAATTTCACGTCATGAGAACATAAGAATACATAAGAACATATGTCTCTAATATTGAACTCTAAATAAAAGTGGAGTCTCTTTACCAATATAACAGAAAAGAAAGACCTCAAAAAGCTTGATATATTCCAGAAAGTGCATCACACACTGAGTCAGATTGACAAAGGCTACATTTCAGCTGGCTTGGTTGGGCTCTGACGTCATATACAAGTTGTTGAATCCAAGTTCTCTCACTTGTAGGATAAAGATGATGATACTTCACAGATGATTTCTACAATACAATAAAATCAGACATGTTGAAGTTCCTAGCAAAAAATCCAGTCTATACAAGGTATATACGATCAGTATTATTTTTCAAGAATATGGTATGAAATTGAAGCAAATCAAGTTCTAAAAATACTACAGCAATATCTGTAGGAATTTAGATTTTTTGAAAGCATTAGAACTTTATGTAAGTTTAAACAGACATATGCCAACTAGTTGAGTTTCTGAGAAAGGTAAAGGGAATTCCCAGAAGATAGAAGTAAAGGCAGGGTCTCCAGAAGACTGTTAGAAACACAAGAGATATATCCAAATAGATACAATTCCTTATGATAAAAAATAAAGAACACAACACGTAGCTTAAGGATCTTTAAAGCCTAGGCCTTGAATTGGCTGCACCAAACACAAAAAGTCACGGGGTAAGAAATACCTAATGTGAAACTTAAAACTCTGAAATGATCCAAAATCTTAAACTTTTTGAGCACAGAGCATTTCAAACTTCAGGTTTTTGGATGATGGAAGCTCAACGAGTAAATATCAGTAAAATTTGAAACTACAGGTTCTTAACATTTTAGATGAGAGATAATCTGTAGTACAAAAACTCCACTTTTAATACCACAAGGACGGTTACTGTCAGTTATAGTTCTCAGTGGTGACAATGAAAGTCTTCCATGACAAACACAAACATTGTATCTGTGACCCAGCATATGATACTTCAGCCTAATGAGATAAAAATCCTGTGCTAATAGAATTAACTTAAGAACTTTTATGTAACTCAAATTCCTAGGGCCTTAAGTGTAGAGGACTGGGGTGGGGTGCAAATCAAAAGGAAATAAGCCATTCTGAGAGCTGGTTAGATGAGGGCAACCAAAGGGAAAATGAGATAAATTAGCCCAATGTGCTAAAATAATCTGAGAGTTTACAAGTGTTCATAATTTTTAAAGGCCAAAAAGACTGAAACTCATTCTGAAAGAAAAACTAAAGACAAAGAAAATGTAGGTTTCCAAAAAAACTGAAACCTCTAACTTTAAAAGGCCTATGAAAACCAAAATAATGTTTAGATAACTATATTGATGTTGGACAAAATATAATGTAAAGTTAAAAGTATTATTAATGATGGCAGTATCACTGTATAGTGATAAAGGGAATAATTCACTGTTAAGATTAAAATAATTTAGAAAATCTATGCATTTATTAACAGGTTCAAAGCAAAAACGAGGATTTTAATAACTTGGTTAAAAACCTGGAGATAATGCATATATGTATTTAGAAAATTTGTATATTCTAAGGGTGTTTTCTCACTTTTTTATTAGTATACATTTGTAGTAAATAATATTTACATTATGTATGTTTAAAAGTATAATAGGCTGCCAAGTTTATACAGATAAATTGTATATAGTCCAATAAATTTAGCAACTAATTCAATAAAGTTAGAAATTCAGTATCATTGGAAATAAATGACAAAAGAGAGCAAAATATCCTCATATTTAAGCATTTTAAAATACATGCATTATAAAATACATTTTATAAATATGTGTTGTACTGGAAAGCAAAAATATTTAATAACTGAGTAACTACAAAACTATTACAAAATTCCTGAGATATTTAAAGTTTAGAATGTATATAATAGAAACGAAACACATTAAAGTATTCATGAGGGCCAGTGAGATGGCTCAGCAGCATAAGTGCCTGCCTGGCAAGTGCAAGGTCCTGAGTTCGACTCCTGGAACCCACATAAAGGAAAAAAAGGGCCGGTGATATCGCTCAGCGGCACAAGCACTTGCTGGCAAGCATGAGGTCCTGAGGTCGACTCCCAGTACCCACATAAAAAAATAAATAAATAAATAAAATATTCATGAGATTATTTTTCAACTCATTTCTTTCAGGAAAAAAGAACAAAATAAACTCAAAGAAAGAAAATAAAATAAAACATAAGGAGAAATTAAAAATAGGAAAAAGAATAACAAAAATAAGGATCAAAACAAATTAAAACTGCATTGAAACATCACTGGATAAATTTATACATAGAAATGCTAATAATATTAGAAATGAAAAGGTAGACTTAAAAATAGCTAAGCCAGAGTTAAAAATCATAAGTAGATCTTTTAAATAACTTTATTCCACTATGTGACAGCAGATAAAGTGGCTTCCTAAATAATAACCAAAACTGACTCAAAGCAGCAAACTCACTAGATCCATGTTCCTGGTTGAACTGTGTGCCCCCAACATCACATGCGTATCACATTCTCAGCCTTAAACCTCAGAATGAGACTGTATGTGAAGATAGGGCACAATGTCATTAACTAAATGAGGTCACACCGGTGGGTGCTAACGCAGTCTGATGGCACCCTTATAAGAAAAGGAGCGCAGGACACACAGCTGGAAAACCACCTGCAGACACAAGGAGAAGAGAGCTGGGAAAAGACTACAGAGGAAACCTCTCCTACTGGTACTTGGATCTCAGATTTTTAGCCTCAAGAATTATGAGAAAATAAATTTCTGTTATTTAATATAATTTCTGTTACCCAGACTCTGGGACTTTGTTATGACAGTCCTTGCAAACTAATAAAATATATTAACCATAAAAAAGATCAGCAGTGGTTTTTTTCCTTAATCTGCTACAAACAAGTATCTATAAGATTATTTTGGTTTTAGAATCAAGAGTACCAGTCTGTATTAATAGATAACTTTTTACACAAGATGTTTAAGAGGTGTTACACAGATGAAAGTGCCTCACATCATTTTATGACTTTGTAATAAAATATCAAAATCAGGAGTGAAACACAGAAAAAGAAAAATGTATATGAGTCTTATAAATATAGATATAAATATCCTAAATGTAAAAATAATCAAGTACAATTTTAATCTCAAGGTGTGGGATGATTCATTCTTTTTTAAAATTTTGTTATGCGTATTTTATTTTTTAATTTATTTTTTATTAGTACACGTTTGTAGTACATAATGACCACACTCATTGTGGGGAGTTGGTACATGGACATAACGCATCTCAATTCTTTTTCCATTCCCTCTCTTCCTCTAACCTCCTCCATCTTTAGATCCCTTTCCCATTTCAAAAGATCTATCTCCCTATATCCTATTATCTATATTTTGTTCTTTATATTTTGGGTTATTTATATAAGAAAAACCATGCAATATTTAAACTTGTGTGTTTGATTTATTTCACTTAACATTATGGTCTCAAGGTGCATCCATTTTCCTACAAATGACTCATTCTTATCCTTCTTTAGGGCAAAGTAGTACTCTCTTGTGTATAAATGCCACATTTTCTTTATCTACTCATTTGTTGATGGACATATAAGCGGCTCCCAAGATTTAGCAATTATGAATTGTGCTGCTAAAAAATCTATTCAACCTTTCCACTTCCCGTCTGAACAGTGAAATCCTCTAGTGGGACAGAGCAGAATAAACTTGCATATCGGAGTAAGTGCCGTGCAGTAGTGAATCAGGGTGATTTAGACCAAGCTGTGAGAGCCCCAGTGGGATGGCAATGGCATCCCCATGGGGAGGGCCCACGTGTAAGGAGAGCCAAATGGGCTGCCAAAGTTGAGGGAGACTAACACAGTGTGTTGGAGCTGAGCAGAAAGATACGGACAGCTCTGTAGGGACAGTGTGACATGGACGACTGGGCTCATCCTGGGGGATGAGGTGCTCATGAGGGAGTGGGCATCAGTAGTGAACATACTGTCAGAATCCACTGAACAGCATGGCCGAGCATGCAGTGTCAGAGACCACTCTAAAGATTAAAGACAAATGCAGAGAAAGCATTTGATAATAAAATATCTTACGTATACACATTTGAGCATTTATCAACTAGCAGGAAGAAATTTTCTAAACCTTGGTGAAACACCACAAAAATTCACTGAAAATCAGGAAAACTAAGTTATGCTGAGAAATTAACAGAAATTGAACACTATATTTTACTGAAATACAATAATATAAGAAAAAATAAAAACAAAATTGAAGAGTAAGGACAAAAACAGCATTTTTATGGACAGTATACTTGTATAGGTATTTAGAAAATTAAAGAAACTTTGAAGACTACTAGAAAAAATAATTCAGTAAGTTTGTTGGTTATAAGACTAACATACAAACAAATAAATAACAAATAATATTCCCATACAGCAGAAACTGACAATTAGAAATACGCATTTTAAAACTACCTTATTCACAATAGCAACAGTAGCCAAGAAGTATTTTATTTAGGAATCGATCTAACAAAATGTCCAGGTCTTTACAGAGCAAACTTTAAAGCATTGTTTCAATAGTTAAAGATGTCAATTTTATCTTAGTTTAGTCTCTAATTCAATTTGGTTTCCCATCAAAACCTTATCAGGGATGACACTTGAAAAAAATCTTGGATTTTTTCTTGGATGCTTGAAAAAAATCATTTCAAATTCATATAGAAAGGAGTTCACAAAAAGGAAAAGCAAAGGATCAAAAGAAAACTTTGAGGAAGAGTAATGAGGCAGGACTTTAAAGAGAAAGATAACAGAAAAGCAGTAATGGAGCCATGGTGTAACTGCACTGAGCGGAACCGAAACACAAAATGGAACAGAGCACAGGCAGAAGAACAGACTCATGTATGTATTCAATCTTGGCTTATAAGAAAAAAAAAAAGAGAACAAAGTGGACTTGTCACCTGGATTTTAAAAACTACAGATGGATTAAAAATACGAAACAACATATTTACAAGAAAGAATAAAATAAGCACATTATGATGTTGGATGAAGTATGATTTTTTTAATAACAAATAAAAAACAACTACACTAAAATAAAAAAGGCAATGGTTAACAAAAGTTGAAAATCAAGCGGTATATTTGCTCTTTAATAATTTGCTCTGGAAAGATGTATTTGCTTTTTAATAAAAGTCTATTTAGAAAATTCAATGCAATACAGTAAGTCCCTGACTTATGAACATGAACAAATAATGAGAATTAGTAATTCACAGATGTGAAAATCCAAATGATCAGTATATGAAATGATGTTCAACTTTACCGGTAGTCAGAAAACTACATACTAAGCATAGAGGAGAGACATCTTTCAAACCCATCAGGTAAAAATTAGATTATCTTGCAGTATCAAGTACCGTGAGGATGCAGGGAAGTGGGAACTCTAATGCATTGCTGAGGGAAGTGAAAATTGATACTTAAATGTTGGAGCACAAAATCTGAGTAACTGCATGTTTTCTCATGGCACAACACCATGTCATGTGAAGGATTTACCCGAGAAGAACTCTGGAACCCAATGTCATTATGGCTCACCTGGCACAACTGATGTAGCTGTGACAACTGTCTATGGCTGGCATCCACTTTTGTTCAGTATCCCACTCTAAAGGCCTGGCACATATGCTCTACAGATTGTTAAATATTTTAGTATCACTACAGTATTATCTGGGTAAGAGATAAGTACAAGGAAATGTACTACATAATTATATAAAAATAAACAATGTAAGTGGCGCTCATCGACAGGAGAATGGGTAAATTGTACAGTCACAGAATGGCTAAGTATTAGGTGGCAGTTAAGCTGATGAAACAGATCTACATCTTACAATAATTTAATATCACTGAGTATACAATACCAAATTTTAAAATTAAAGCTATAAAAGGAAAGCATAGTGTGATAGGACTAAAATAAAATTTTCAAAAATAAGAACCTAAACTATAACAGGCATATGTTGCAGAAGTATACTTGCTAACTTCAAAATTGACACATCCTACCTTTGTAGCAAGAATACAAATGGGATAGACAGATCTTCAACTCTACACGGATTGCTTAATTTTCCTATTAATGTTTTTAAGTCTGGTAGAAATGACATGATGTCAATTTTTTTGAAATATTTCATAATTAGTTAAGCTAGTATTTATTAAAACAGAATATGACTCAGCGAACTTGTACTTCTGACCTTGTTTCAAAAATAGAGATACATGTAGGGTCATCCGTAATCCATACATCCTCACATCTCCTTAGCATAAAGCATGACTTTGATTTTAAGTTCAATCATTGCAGAAAAAAAACAAGTAGATGTACAATAATCATACATTTAAAATATAGAGACCTACAGATAACATATAAGAACCACAAATGATACTCTGACAAGGAGGGATCCAGAGATAAGCTTCCTTTTTAAATGCCTTGATTAAGTCTTACATATGGCACAATTACAGTACAACTAACACCTCAAACATGTTTGTTTTTTTTTAATTAAGAAAGTTTCTCAGGTACTCTATTGCTTATTGTACAATGTTCTAATTACAACAAAGGATGATAATTAGGAAACATGGAATAAAAGTTACATTAAATGAATGTTAAAAGAGAGAAGTCAAGGGCTGTATTTTCTTGTTGGTGTTGTCTGAACATTGTAGATTGTGTTTATGTGTGCACACACATGCACATGTGTGCTTTTTGAAACCTCTGTGTCTTTATTTTGGGACAGGAAGTTCAGATAAGGGGCTGAGAGTTGTATAGTCAAAACATTCAAATCATACCTTATTTTTCCTTTTGCTTTTTAAAAATATGTGGAGTAAAATTTGAAAAATCTTTTCCATTTTCCACCAGGATTTAGACCTACATAATCTCTCCATATATTTTTCTCTCAACCTGGCTGTTAGCTGTGTAGTACATTCCCTCAGGAGGGATATAAGTCTCTTGTGTTAAAAATGGAATATATTTCTTATGTTGCCCGAAGGCAAGTGAATGGTATAACAGTTTCACATCACAGGCACCATCTCTTTCTTCCCTGACCCCCTTGCAGCATGTCTTTCAGATAGAGACTCCATCTGCCCCTCTGGGAGCATCAGTTTTCACACTGCTCCTTCATAAAGGCTTTCTTCTTTGCTGGTCTCTTTTGTTTGCCACTAAACTACTTTCCTGTTAGACTTCCATCCTGTTGACCCTTCCCCATGCTTTAGTTGGTATGAGTCTTTACCTTGAAATGTTTTACTAAAAACTGGGGAAGAGAGATCAAAGAATCATATGTTGGTTTTCGGATACATGATTGTGGCACAACAGAAATAGCAGACAGCTGAAGGTTTACTTTTCTTAATAAACATGTTCTTCTGAATTTTGTGCTATGAATATATATTCTACTCACCTGCCAAAGATTTTGACAACTCCCTGAAAGTTAATGAGAATTGTAGCACTAAAGATTAACTGATTAAATTAGAATTTTCTTTGAAGAGAGAGACTATGTTTTCAAACTTTTTTTTTTTTTTGATTGGGTGAATTAGGGGGATTTTCAGTCATGAGATTCTGCTAGGCTACTCTTAGTTTCTTCTTTGGCCCAACAAAAGCCTGGGCCCTACAGAGGTAACTGTCGAGGTTTGCTTTTTTTGCCATTTGGGCAGAGGCAGGAGTTCACTGCAGAGCTATCAAGAGTTAACACGGGAAGGCTGGGATATGATTTCCAGCGAAGTTACAGTACTGCATAGCTCCTAAATAACATCTGTTATTTGAACCATAAAACACACATGCTGTACTCTCCCAGAAATTAACTACAAATTGTTTTTATTCTCCTGTTTAATGATCTTTATGAATCAATTAGAACAAAAAATAGTATTATGCAAGCAGAATCCAGAGAAGACAAATTAAATTTCAGCAACACAACATTAACTACTATTAATATTTCTTTAACTAAAACCACAAAACTCACTTGGACATTAATTCCAAAGTACTCAACAAACAGCCAAGATGAATTTTTGTAAAGATCAAAACTGCAAAGACTTTCCTGCAGAACTGGGCTTTTTTTGTTTTTCTAAAATAATTTTTGTGTTCTCAATCTTTGATCTGTATCTGTCTGACATAGGTTTTATCTTGAAGCAAAGAGAAAAAGACTGAAGTGTGAATTCAGTTAGTAATACAAAGCAATTACTCACGCACACATACATACTTTACATTTTTACCATATTTGTCGCAATTGAACATGTTCTGTATAATGTTGAACATCTATGTTACCACTGGATTCACAGCCTCAGCACATGGAGGGAACACACAGACGTTGAATAAATATTTCCTGAGTCAGTGAACTGTACTACACAGTGTTCAGAATCAAACAATTTATTGTTTAGCACTTAAACCCAGCTTGTCACCACTCCAGGTGATCTTACCCATGGTTCTTAGAATTATATTCAAATATTCCAAGGTGAGGGAGAAAAGCATGCTCATATTTAATCCTATAAATATTTGATGGTATGTTTAATATGGACACAGATGAGCACTAAGTCTCCGTTCTTAGTTGATTATTTTTCTCTTTGCAGTTTTGCGCTGTCCTTTCTGTTAGACTGGCATGGTGACGGCAGCGGGATACTGCCATGCATGGAGGCGCGTGACTGCCAATGTGGCAGCAGGCACTGGCCTCAGCACTGTGACATATCTACTTAATTAACACAGCTGTTGTAGCTACTGTGTGAAGCACAAAAGAAGGGGACTGTTCTGGAAAAGCCATGGCTCATAAATTGGAAAAAATGAACAAAATTTCTAGAAACAAAAGACTCACATCTCTCCCTTTTCAAAAAAGCAAAAATCTATTTTTTATGATTTGTCAATCTAGAGCCTCAAGCCAAAGGGCTTGACATATATTTTGTTTTTTCTTGACTCATGATCTGGTTTAAATTTTTCCCATAAGGAAAACTTGTAAAGTGAAATTGCTTTGTGTAAAATTACCCATTAACTAACATATTGTACCAAAGGTTGGTTTGTCTGTTTTTCCCCTCCAAGTTTAGGAGAAAAGTCACAGAAACTGTCTCCTTAGCTTAACCCAAATATAATATTGTTCAGTTGGGAAATATTCTCATAAAAGATAACCATAAGCAAAATGGCATGGCGGCAAGAGAAATGGCTCAAGTCCAGGCGTTGCTCTTAAGGTTTCAAGACATTCCTGCGCAGTCTCACTGCTCCATCAAATTTCATGGTGAGAAAGAGAAATTCTCATGTCGTATCAGGTCACTAGTGATTTAAAATGTGAGCAACTTAAAGAATATGAACTCAAGTTAACTGCTAATATTTTGAAAAGAATCTCTTACCATTTCCACAGTATTGCTGATTAACTGGCTGTGACAGCTTACAACATGATGGGGAAGAAAGAGTCAAATATGGTTTTAAGGTATTTGTATAAGAAAGTAAATGAGATGATCTCTTTGAATTCTAAAAACTGAAGTCCTCACTTTACAAATGAGAAAACTATGCCTCAGAAGGGATAACCAATTGGCAGCAGAGTACAAAACACAAGATTGTAAGTTATTGCTCTTGAACTTACATACTCACTGAGCCAAAATGCTACAGTGTGTACCATGTTTTGACAAGATTTACGGAGTGAAATGACTAGTACAAGAAGCAAATTAAACTACATAGTTCCTTGTTGATAGAGTACTTGAAATATCTTTTAGCAAATTTCCAGTATATGATATGGTATAATTAACTAGAGACACCACACTGTACTGTAATTATTCATTCTATACTACTACAACTATACATCCTTTGACCAACATCTTCCCATTTCCTCCACCTTGTGGCCCCTGCTTACTACTGTTTTATACTGCTTTGAAGTATTTAATCTATTTAGATTCTACCTATCAGTGACATCATGCAAAAGAAATGATTTAAAGAATAAAAATTCACCAAAGTTCAACTTTTTAAAAAATTCCATGAGGATTTAAAAAATCCTATCCACCCATACAAATGGTTTTTCCATTTCCTATCCTTCCCTTCAAATACTCCTAGTACCTAGAACGGTGCTTCTTAATTGTACATAAATAAATATTAGGTGAATGATGAGTGAATGAGCAATCACAAACATTGTTTTTAGTATATAATACAGTTTTATATTTGTTTCCATGTTGCTATTGCTTTATATTTATTAACCTTTCCACCTGTTCTCTGTCATTTATGTTACTTTTATACTGCAATGAACACTTTCATTGGTTTGGTTTATTTCTTCTCTTTTTCTTGGCTTAGCTTAAATTTTCAGAAAAGAATTACCGGATCAATAGGAATGTGCATTGTAATGACTTCGGATTATACAGCTAAATTGCTTTCACAAATAATTTTATTAATCTGTAATGATACCAGGAGAGTAGTGGCGGAAGAGTTGCATCACAATCTAAATTAGAATTAGTGAGAATCATAAAAAATAAAAAGTAAATAGAAAAGTAGTCGGGAATGACTTGCTCTTTTCATTTGCTTTATTTTATTGCATTGTCTTTTTCTCTATCTTTTTTGTAACTATCTTTATCCACTTTTGAAATATCTTTCATGTTCTTTAATATTTTACTTTAAGAATAAGGTAACACCATCCAGCTCCCTCACATTCGATAAGCTAATCACTCTCTTTCACACATTATAATTTAGATATGAGGCCGAGGTCATGGAGGATGAAGATAGAAGACTGCTGTTTTGTAGAAAATATTTATAGAATATTCTGAAATTAAATTCATAGAAAATATAACCTATCTGTAATTTTTTCTAAAAATAAATCAAGTTCTCTAATAGTAAGATGAAAGTTTTTAAAAAGAAAGTAAATAACAAAGATGTAAAATATATTTTACCACTTAAATACTCAGAAACAGTTTCAGTAGAGGGCACAATGAGGTTGGCAGATGCATGCACTTACACGCAATACTGTCAGGAATGTGACAGCTACAAATGCTGACTAGCACATGTGTGTTTTATTGGCCACTCAAGTAGCAGGAGTGGCAGTGCTATCAGTGATGTGTGCAAATTTGCAGAAATAAATAAAATTCTCTCAATTTCTTTAGCTGTTAGGGTCCTGGAAAATTTAATAAATACTTAATATGTGTGTAGGTTTATGTGTACAAAGCAGTTACAATGTAGGCCCAGATAATTTTTAGCATTCTTATTTGTGCCAATTTCAAGAAGGACATTTGAAAGTCATGCAGACATAGGATATATGCACTGCTGGATGGGGCGCTCATGCTTTGTAAGATGATCGGCATCCCTGGACTAAATGTTCATGGAGTCTTCCAGTCATTATGATGTCCCAACTCTATAATACCTAAACACCTTTCCAAATCTCTCCAGGGATGACATAACTTCATTACTAAGAGCCAAAGGTAGAAGTTGGGGCTAGGCAGAAGAGGAGAGTTAAATAATCAAACACCACCAGGGAATTATGGAAAGAAGAAATAAAGGAGGGAGTCCAGACATTTGTGTTCTGATCTCTCTCTTCTGTCCAGAGTTGAAAGTATTACACAGTGGAAAGGAAAGCCAAGGTTGGAGGGAGCACACTTCCCATGCAGGACTTGGAAAGAAGATGACCTCCTAGACCACTCCAGCCCACGCCCACATGGAGAATGACCACATCAAAGCTAAGTGAGCAGCACAGTGTGGTCATGCAGAAGGAGAGCCTGAGTTCAGCTTTCCTAACCCAGCCTGTGTTCCTCTGTGGTTTGGAAGGGAGCCTGAAACTCCCACAGTCTGAGAGGGGATGTAGAAATCAGCAAGGATTCTGGACAAGCATTAAGCTGGAAGGAGTGAACAAAAGATGGGCAAATGGCCCTGTGTGGAGAGCTACAAAGTGACCCACCTAGGTCAGAGTCATTGTCAGGTATTAGGCAGGTGGTAGAACCAGAGAAACCAGTGGTAGAGCCAAATCAGCAGACAGAGCACTTAGACCCTAGCCAAGCAGAGAGACTCCCGGCTGAGTTCCACCAATTGCAGATATCATAGTCACACCTGTCAGCAGGGCATATGGCAACAAGGCAGACAAGTGACACCAAGGCAGACAATAAAAGCTGGCCAGAACCCAGAGCATAGCCCAGGATGCTGAAGACAAAACCATGATTCCCTACCTCCTCCCACTGTTAAGATCACAGTACTCATAATCCCTGCAGATGCTTATGTCACCGTTTAAAAGACTATAGCAGCAAGAAGACAAAAACACAAGAAACTGAGCATTTTTACCAGAAGAAGCTGAGTTTAAGTTACCCTGCCAAATGTACTTTAAATTACTATATTAGACAAAGTTGCTGGATACATCCAAATTAAGTACTTCAATCTTTCCTTCATTCTAGAATGAGGTAGGGGATATAACAGCAAAGTATAGAAGAATTAAGCATGTGTGTTCTATTTGCCCATCTCACTGTGGGATGAGCAAATCTGGATCATGTTTAATTATTTAACTAGAATGTATTTAATCATAAGTCTCTAGAATACAAGCTCTATGAAAGTAAGGATCTTATCTGACCTCATCTTTGATGTACCTCCAACTCCAAGAACAGTGTCTGGCATGTAGTAGGTGCTCAAAGCATTTTTTTCTGAATAAATAAATTATACTAATTTTAGTAATAATAATGTTAATATTATAATGGCAATCAACTATTATTTACTAATATTGTTGCCTTCTTTTGAACAGATAGGCAGGCATCTTGCATTGGGTTTGACCAGAACAGAGAGTGTAGTAGAACACTTAGAACAATAATCCTAGCTAGCAGCACTAAGGTAAAGAACTGGTAACAGAAAGCACCCAGCTTTGAGCTGAAATCTTGCACATAAGTATTTATTTGTATTGATGGTCTCCTTACTGCTTTGGTCTGCTGGCAACAGGAACAGCGGTAGTTGAAGAAATAGAATTGGCATAAGAGATGTGAATTCAAATATGGCTCAATAATTCCTGAGAAGCTTGAAGCCTCAGTCCCTTCATATCTCAATAAGACTAAATGAGTGCCTAGCTCACAGAATTTTACAAAGATTCAATCAGAAATCTAGGGAAAGTAATGACTTTGTTGAGAAGAGAAGGGTACTTGCAAACAATGACCTGACTTGTTAGAGAAAATAGTTGCAACATTCAGGAGAAAGTTATCCAACTGACAGGACGGTCCAATATTTCCAGGAAGTGTTCCTAGTCTCGTTGCTTGGAAATGGAGGCGATAAAACATAATCTTTAAACCAAAGAGGCTAGGGCCGGTGAGATGGCTCAGCGGCTTAAGCGCCTGCCTGGCAAGCACAAGGGCCCGAGTTCGACTCCCGGAACCCACATACGAAAAAGGGGCCAGTGATATCGCTCAGTGGCACGGGTGCCTGCTGGCGCTCTAGGTCCTGAGGTCAACCCCCCGGTACCCACAAAAAAAAAAAAAAAAACCAAAGAGGCTGAAATATAACTTTAAGAACTATAAGTACTCCATTACAGTGTTCCTGAGGAACAAGGAAAATATAGGCAATGTTCTACATATGCTTTGTTTTCAATCCTTGAGTACTAAAATGAAATACATTTATCATAGATGCTAGAGTAGGTGGTGGTAAAAGGTGTGTGACTATGTATAAATGACTTCATTAGACTTTAATTATGAACACATTTTCTTCTCATTTACTGGTATTCGAAAGTCAGAAGTTGAATTAAATTCATTACTACCAATATCCAGTCTTCAAATCCAAAGGACATATAGAGAAGAATCTGAATTATTGAATTATCCTCTTATTTCACTATCTTGACTATTTATGCATGGTATTCCACTTGAATGTTTATGGATAATATTCCACTTGAGAAGGAAGCTGGCACATTGGTCACAGTTTGGGTTCTCACCACCACAAACAACTCTATCTACATCTAAAACTTTCTTTAAAAACAGATGCTTTTTTCTCTCTGCTGACTTCAGAGTGAGTAAACTTGAGTCATAAGGAAAATCTAAATGGTCATTGGTTTGATAAAGTTTCACTGGGACGGAGCTACACCACTTATTTATTTACCATCTGTGGAAGCTATGTCCACAAAACAAAGTTGAACAATTTTACCAGAGGCCTTGTGGTGCAAAATATTTACTACCTGATGTGTTACAGAAAATGTCTGTTGACACCAGCTTAGCTGATAGTTTGTTTTTTTTTTCCCCCTTCTTTAAAATTAGGTCATGGAATAGAGTGAAGAGACAACCTACAAAATGGGGAAAAAAATTTGCCAACTATTCCTTGGACAGAGGACTAATAACTCGAGTATATAAAGAACTCAAAAAATTTAGACCCTTCCCCCCAAAAAATAAAAGACCCAGTCAAAAAATAGATGGCTGAAATGAACAGATGCTTCTCAGAAGAATTACTAATGGCCAATAAATATATGAAAAAATGTTCAACATCTCTAGCCATTAAAGAAATGCAAATTAAAACAACACTGAGATTGCATCTTACTCCAGGAAGAATGGCTATCTTCAAGAAATCAAATAACAACAAATGCAGGGAAAAAGGAACCCTTCTACATTGTTGGTGGGAATGTAAACTAGTACAACCATGATGGAAATCAGTACGTAAATTTCTCAGAAAACTAAGTGTAGAAATTCCATTCAACCCAGCTATTTTCTTTCTAGGTAGCTTCCCAAAAGAGTTAAAAACTTCATATTAATGTAAAACATTCACACCCATTTTTATAGCATCACAACTCATAATAGCTACATCTTGGAAATGGACTACATGTTCATCTACAAATGAATGGATAAAGAAAATGTGGAATTTCGCTACTGCACCATAAAGAAGGATAGACTTCAGTCATTTGTGGGAAAATGAATGAATCCTGAGACCACAATATTAAATTTAAAAATCAGACACACAAGCTTAAGTGTCACATACTTTCTCTTATATGATAAGCCCAAAATATAAAGAACAAAATAAAAGATAGATGATAAGAAATAGGCTGATAGATCTTTTGCAAAAGGGAAGGAGTCCAAGAGATGGAGGGAGGGGAAGATAAGAGAGGGGAAGGAGAGAAAAAATATGAATTAAGACATGTTATATACATATACCAACTCCTCATGAGGAATGTAATAGTTATGTACTGCACACATCTATCAATAAAAATAAAAATTAAAACAGAAATTATCTCTATGCAGCACGAAAAATCGGATCATAGAATATAATGTCCTATCCAATATAAGTTTTAACACAGAGGCTTGGACCATTGTGTGGCAGACAGAGCTCTTCAACTAAATACAAAGTTAGGTTAGAAAGAAATGCATAGCTAAAACTATATTTAACAATGAAACTGTAATGGTCTAAATGGACACACCACTCTCTGAGGAAACATCTTTTCTACATCTCCTATTATCCAAAGCTCTGAAGCAGAACTTCTTGCCTCATCACAGTCATTGGGAATTACAGAGAAGGGTTAGGAAGGAAATGGTAATTGAAATTCAACCTGCTTTCTATCTCTCTTCTCCTTCTTAAAACAAAATTAGTTGGCAATTTGATGTATCGAGAAAGACATAATAAGTATGCAAGCTCCAGTACACTGAAATGGAATGGTACATAAATAAAAGAGTCAAGGCAGCCTCACACAAAATTATAGAGACACAGAGCTTAACATCTGCAAAGTGGACACGTTATAGAAAACAGTAGTGGGCTGGTAGAGAGAGGGACAGGGAGAAAGAGAGAGAGACAAAGACAGAGACAGAGAGACAGAAAGAAAGAGAGAGGGAGACACAGTGAGAGACAGAGAGAGAGACAGAAAGAGACAGAGAGATTGATTTGTAGCTCTTGGATGATCAAACTCTCATTTCTTAGAAGTAGTTACTGACAACAATAAAACTAACAATAACAGTAGCAGCAGTATGAGGCACCAAGTGTTAGACACTACGCAAAGGTTTTCACTGGTCTTCATAAAAGCTCTAAGGGGAAGGTACTTCTGTATTCTTTCTGTAGACAAGATAACTAAGAATAAGTGGGAAATAAACATGCATAACAGTGTGACTAATGCAAATATAGTTGGCCCTCCATATTCACTGTTCTACATCTGTGGATTCAACCAACTCTGCTGAACAAACATTTTAAAATTATGTATAAAATTAACATGTAGAGAAATGTTTCTTATCGTTACCTAAATAATACACTATAACAGTAATTTACATTATATTTATAAACTGGAGATGATTTAAAACATTCAGGGGGATATATGCAGGTTACAGGCAAATATTATGCCGTATTATAAAAGGCACTCAAACACCATGGATTTTGGTATGTGCATACATCCTAGAACCAATTCCCCATGGATATAAAGGAATAATTATACTTTTATTTGCATAATATGCATGTACGTAGAAATATACAACTTCAAAAGATGTAGCACTTGTAAAATATTTCATAAATCACTGAAAATGAATATTGTATCAGAATTACAAACCACATTTTCCCAGGATACAGCTAAGTACTCTGTGCCTAAGTAGGTAACTCACTGATGTAGAAAGTCTTTTCTTGAAAATTACCAAATATATTGAAAATTACCCCGAAAAGTTGTTAGCATGTTAGAACTCAGTACGCACGAATTGCTATGTCGAAAGGATGCTTACGGTGGAATGTTAAGAGGGATGGTACCTCATTTATTCACGCCTCTCTGCATCCGAGACCTTGGATAATCTGCCGCCACACTGACTTTGGGATAAGCCGTTTGACTTGCTTTGACCAATGATTTAACAACCACTGTGACACAGAGACCTGACATGTACTGTCACCCTGAGACTTGTCCTCTCTTACTGCTCTTAGAACCCCAAGCATCCTATATGAACAAGGCAAGGCTTGCCTTCAGGACAATGAGAAATATATAACCCGTTTGCCCATGATGCCCCAGCTAAGAGCCAGACAGTCATCAAATCATAAGACCGGACAACCTCAAGCTGGCCTGTCAACTGACCACAGAAGCAGGAGCCAGTCCAGCTAAAATTAGTCGAATTCAACCTGGTCCAGAAGTGTCCCGCAGAATCACAAGCTAAATATACTGCTGTTATTTTAAGCCACTAAGTTCAAAGGTGGTTTACTACACGGCAAAGCTGACTGATTCTCTACCCCCATAAGACAAGTATGTTATTTTCACCATGTGAAACAAGAGAACTATAGTCTTAGCAAAAGGATGAAGATACTTTACCACAGTCACTACATACAGGGAACACTGCTTCAGGGAGGCCTTTAAATCTGATTTATGTGGTAGGCATGTAAAGACAGTAGTCAAATGGGACGATGTGGCAGATGGTTTTAGATTTACACATATTTATGTAACATGTTTAATTGTCTACTTCACTGTCCATCTTTTGCGCCTCTAGTAGATGGATATTCATAACAATTATGATACTTTCACTGGCTGATGCTTCAAACCCACAGTCTCTTCCTCTGGATACACTAGGAAAAAAACCAAACCAAACAAAAAAGCCACCAAAGCTCCAAAGAGCTATTATAATTGTTCTACGGTTTCATTAGAAAACATCCTGTCTGTTATGCTTGCTTCCGGAAACTCTAATGATAATAGTGTTTGCTGCTACTGCTTAATTCCCCCTTAGGGTGTCTGCCTTTTACAGTTACAATTACAATTGGAAAGTCATTCAACCACATGTTCACATCAATTTATCCATTAATTTATTTGACCTGTTAATCCATTAGTTACTCGTCCAATAATCCATTAAACTGCTTAAAATAATATTTGCAGTCTCTAGTGTGGGATGCCTTTGGGTCAAAGATGACGAATCCAAATTATTAATGATGAAGCTATTTTATTCATTTTGAAAACTTTGATAGTGCTATAAAGCAAACTGTGAATGCCTTCTTAATTACATGACTGCAGAGGAGCTCATAAAGGCCAGTGATAGGGTAATAACTCATTCCTAGGCTCTTACTATCATTTAACCAGTTCATTCTCTAGCCTAGCAAATATGCTAAAAGACACATGGATGTGCGAGAAACACTATACTTGATCACACTGCAGATAAAGTGGGAAAAGAATAGATTTTGCCCTTAAAAGCTGACCATTTGCATTAAGGAGACAAATTTAAAAAGAAACCATTTACACTTTCTCGAGGTGGGGAGATAAAATGCTACTCTAACAACTTGCTATGGGAAACAGAGGCTTGAGCAAACCTGGAAAGCTCTGAGGGATGATCCAGCTTCCACTGCAAGGACACAAACTGAAACCTTACAGGAGACAAAGTCACACTCTGGGAATCAATCTAGCCAAGAGAAGGAAAAGCAAATGACAGTATTAACTACAGTTACCAAACAGAAAGCTTATTGCCTGCCACTAAGTACATCTGGGCTGCTCATGGGCCTTGAGCGGTGAGCTCTTCTGAATTTTCAGGATAATACAGAAACCCATACAATTTATATAAAATTATTTACTTTTGAAGTATAGACAAATTAATTAATTCAAATTAATTTTTAAAAAACCATACAAAGCAAATGAAGCACAGCAAAGCATTTAATTTTGAACATAGACGTTTGGATAGTGCATACATGATAGAAAACCTGCCAGGATGAGGAAAGCATGGAAGAATGAAAATGGCGAATTCAGGACAGATGATGCAGTTCTATAGAGTCAAAGGATACAGAAGGTATTAATGTATGTAACAACCATCTGAACTATATTAACATATAACAGTTATCTAGGGAGTATTTTATGAATTTACACAGATAATACAAAAGGAAAACATTAAGTGTGAATTCTGTCACTGCTCTTTAAAGTGGGTTAACCAATGCTATAGACATCCCTGGTCTGTGAAACATCTGTACAATATCTCTACTGCTCTGCTTCTTGTTAGGGACTTCAGAGAAAGAGAAAGAGAAAGATGAGTGTAAACCAAGGTCAGTCACAGATGATGGTAGAAGTGACCCTTGACATTCCTGTACTTAATCAGACCAAGGAGTATGTTAACAAAAACACACACTGAGGTGTGGAAACCATAAAATATCACCAGGGAAATGAGAAAGAGATTGGTTAGCAGTATAAGCCACCTGCTGATATTGTACAAGTGATAGCAAGAGACAAATATAAACAAAAATCCTCAAGTGTTAAACCAACACCCACTCCCTCCTCTCATTTTTAAAAATTGCTTCTCTTAGGTAATTAGGTACCACTCTCCCTCAACCCCCCCACCCCAGTCCTCTTTAATCTCACTCCTGGCTGAGCTAACACAGTCCATCCTTCTCTTTCTCTTTCTGACTTCCCCAAATTCCAATAATAGACATATGTTCGCTCTGCTTTGCAATGCCTCTAAATTAAAGACTAAAAATGCCAAATATCAGTGCCATAGAAAAATAATTTTAAAACAACCTAAAATAACAAAAAAGGATGCAAAGATAGAGTGCCATTTTCACTATATTCCTAAACTTTTTCCAACTCAGATTTTAATAAAGCTAAGCAAGCTGACATGTCTTTCAGTGTTAAGCTGTGTATTTTTAAAACACAGAGCTAAGAAACATATGAAAACTCTAACACTAATATCAGATTTCCTTTCTTCAGTGTTTTGCAGTTATAAATTCTTTCACAATTATCTCAGTCTTCACAAGAAGTTTATAAGGTCATATCACTCTGTTTTGAAGGGTTGGAGGAAACCAGGATTCAGCTAAAGTGACAATTCTAATCATAGTACCGGACTAGATATCTGGTATAGTACAGTGACAAAGGAACGTACTGATGTTCCACTATGTAGCAGGCACCTTAAAAAACATTTTACATGTATTATTTCATTTAATCCTTACAACTGTGTGAGGCAGTACTAAATTTTCCCATATTATATAAGTGATAAAGCTGAGGTAAAGTAATTCGATGAAAGTCATCCAGTGACTTTTTGAGTGGTGCTGAAAATCAAATGAACACCCTGGCCCAGAGCCCTTACTCTGCCTGGTCATGAAACAGCACCTCTCCATGCTGCAAACTTGGTTTACTGATTACAAAACTGTTAATCTTTTAACTCTGGCCCCTTAAGTCTGGGACACTAAGCCTACCTACTTCTTCCATAGATTGAGAGAGGTTAAATTGTTGGTTTTCCTCAAAATGTTTCAATAAACATATTTGTGGTTTCAAATATGTTACCTTTTTTTCACCAATGTTGTAGCATGATCATTCTACTCCATGACTTGGGAATTGGATATATTTATTTTTATGTCCCCATAGGCCCTCAAAAGGATACAAAATACTTGACAAAAAATATATTCAATACAAGAATGTATGTGAAAAAATGAAGACCAAACACATACTGGTATGCTAAAATACTGTGAGCCCTTCTTGACAGTAAGCCTAGTAAATGTGACCTTAAGATTCCTAGTAGCCAACATAGAAAGGACAATCCATTGATATGGTTTCTATAAATCCAGAATTTAGTTCCAGTTCTACCTTTAACATCAGCTCACTTTCACATTATATTTGGTTGCTAATATTTCCAATCAACCAATCACTATAAACAGCTAAGTGATACCAATGCAAATTCTTTTTTGGTGCCACTGCCTTTGTGGTTTTAACTAAGAAACCTGTCTACATATATTTTCCCATCTCGCTCTGGGCACCCAGAGCACCTGCTATTTGAGGAGCCCCTTAAGAGAGAACAGAAAGGGTAGGCAATGCTGGGACTTCAATAAATGTGGTCAGGATGCCTGGCAGAGAAAGGAAGCTAGGATACTTCTCTACCCGTTTGTAACTCAGGCTCACACTGAACACTTCATCAGATCAGCCTATGGTCACTCCCAACTTCGCAGGCTTGTGGGTGCCAACATACAGGCAGGGCAAGTGTGAGCACTGATACATAGAAAGACATCTCTATCCACTCCCCTTTACAGGTTCGCAGCAATCATATACCAGCCCCTTCCAGTCTTGGGGGTGCCTTCAGATTCTAGAGTTTTCTGAATGTTAAAAAGCGTTAAAATACAAAACGAACGTGAATATGGCAGCCTAATAAAAGATGTTCCCTTAGGCAGCTGGTTACTCAAAAGAAGATTCAAGAACAGTTATTAGAGGCAGATACCGAGAGTATTATAATGCTAATCCTTCATGTGATACATGCAGGAAAAAAAAGAGACTATTTCTCTTTTCATGAGGAATACCAATGAGCAGATCCCAATGAACTTATTTGATTTGTAAATTTCTACAAAATATCAATTACTCTAGGTGTTTTAACTACATAAACATATAACACTCTCACAATTCTATTCTTACCCTTCTACAAATGAAAGAATTATACTTTATAGAGCATATAACACAGGAGAAAAACCCACAAAATTTTGTACTTCAATAAAACCTCAACTTGAAAGGACTTTGATGATAAAAAGAGAAATAACAAGGAGAAAGAAAAAAAAAAAAAAACCCCACAGTATAAAATACTGAGAAATTCTGTCCCTTTTGTTCCATCTTGGCATTTGTCAGGTGGGGAAGCCCCCTACTGGCCGAGACTGTACCCAAAGTGATGCACTCTTCTAAGAAGGTTGTTAAGGAAGGGTAAAGATTTGCTTTTCCTTTCCAAAACTGCAGTTGAACTTGTCTCTGAAATGTCTTTTAAAGATTAAATATTGATTGAACCTAAATAAGCTATTTTTTGAACAGAAGAGAGTCACTTATTCGGGGTTCCTAATCATGTTAGAATTCTCTCACAGGTACAGTTCTGTGACAAAAGACAGTGTGACCAAACCGCTCTGCAACATGCACTGGTTTCTCTCCACATAGTGCTCAGGAAACAACTCTGGCCTGTATCACTGGTGAACATGAACCAGGTTTCTTGAATTCTCCGAGGTCTTTATGTTTTTTAGGATTTGAAGGGCTTATTCCTAAGCTATTCTGCTTCCTGAATTTGGTTCATTAAGCAAATAATGATTATAATGTAATGGAAAATAATCTCATTCTCAGGAGAGGCTAAAGTCAGACCAAAGCCAGCACGAGAAGGAAAACTAGATCAAGAAGCCATGAGCGTGACAACAAGGAGGGGAAGCCATTAAGCCCTAATGCTTTGGATACAGTACAGCTGACAAGGACAAAAAGAGATGCATTCCCAGTGTCTTGCCCCTGTGAGAAGCTCTGTAATTAATTCACTGACATTCACATGAACGTATTCCTCTGCCTGATGTTGCAAAGAACTTGCCCAGATCTTTTTTTTTTTTATTTTAAAGAGAAGAAAAAACAAAACAAATCAAAAGAAGAACAAATTTTCAAAGCAACATAATAGGAGGGTAACAATGGTTAATACATTACGTATTACTATCTTTAAGTTAGTTATTCAGGATACCAGACATTAGCATTCAATTGTCCAAACATTATTGGCACAAACCTTACTCTTCAATGAACTAAGTAAAATTGGTAGCGTATCTATCTTAACCATCTTATATATATATATATATATATATACAATTTTTTTTCCCTTTCCCTTCTTTCTTTTCCCTATTCCAGTCTCTCTTTCCTTTTGACCAGTTTCTTTTTGATTCACCATGTCTATTGTACATTTTGGATCTTATTTACTCTTTCAGTTTCTCATACTAGAGAGACAATACGATGCTTACACATGTGCTTCTGGTTTATTTCACTTATGAGTATTTTCTCGAGTTGCATCCATTTACCTATAAAAGTCTCCAGTTTATCCTTCTTTATGGCTGAATAGTACTCCATTGTATAAAAATACCACATCTTTCTTATCCATTCCTCAGTTGATGGGCATTTGGGTTGTTTCCAAGATCTGGCTATTACAAATTGTGCTGCTATAAACATGGGTGCACATATATCGCTGTGGTACAATGTTTTTAATTCTTCTGGGAAGATGCCCAGAAGGGGAGTAGCTGGGTCAAATGGGACCTCCAACCCTAGTTTTTTGAGGAATCTCCACACTGACTTCCACAGTGGCTGTACCAGTTGACACTCCCACCAGCAATGAAGAAGGGTTCCTTTTTCCCCACAGCCCCTCCAGCATTTGTTATTAGTTGATTTCTTAATAGTAGCCATTCTTTCTGGGGTGAGATGGTATCTCAGTGTTGTTTTAATTTGCATCTCTCGAATGACTAGTGATGTTGCACATTTTTTTGTATATTTATTTGCCATTAGTATTTCTTCATCTGAGAAATGTGTATTCATCTCAGATGCCCATTTTTGGAGTGGGTCTTTAAATTTGGGAGGTCTGATTTTTTTGAGTTCTTTATATGTTCTCGATAGTAATCCTTTGTCTGAGGAACAGCTGGCAAACATTTTTTCCCACATTGTGGGTTGTCTCTTCACTCTGTTGGTGGTTTCTCTTGCTGTGCAAAAGCTTTTTAATAAGATGAGATCCCAGTTATTGATTCTTTGGGATAGTTCCCGTGTGGTTGAGTTTTTATTCATAAAGTCTTTGCCTACACCAATGTCTCCAAGGGTTTTACCTATCCTACCTTCCAGCAGATTTAATGTTTCTGTTTTAATATTTAGATCTCTGATCCATTTTGAATTTAGTTTAGTGCATGGTGAAAGATATGGGTCTAGTTTTCATCTTTGGCATGTGTAGAGCCAGTTTTTCCAGCACCATTTATTAAAGAGGCTATCTTTCTTCCAGCGAATGTGTTTGGCACCTTTGTCAAAGATAAGGTGGCTTAGTATGTCTGGGGTTGTTTCAGCATCTTCTAATCTGTTCCATTGATCTTCAGGTCTGTTTTTTTGCCAGTACCACACTGTTTTTATCACAGTAGCTTTATAGTATAATTTCAAGTCGGGGATTGTGATGCCCCCTGCCTTGCCTTTGTTGCCCAGAATTGCCTTTGCTATCCTAGGTCTCTTCTGATTCCAAGTGAATTTTAGGATTGTTTTCTCTAGTTCTGTGAGATATACCATTAGAATTTTGATTGGAATTACATTAAATCTGTATAACAATTTTGGAAGTATGGCCATTTTCACTATATTGTTTCTTCCTATCCAGGAGCAAGGGATATCTTTCCATTTTCTGATATCCTCTTCAATCTCCTTTTTCAGAGTACTGTAGTTTTCCGTGTATAAGACTTTTACATCCTTTGTGAGGTTGATTCCTAGGTACTTCATTTTTTTGGATGTTATTGTGAAAGGTATTGTTTCCCTAATTTCTCTTTCAGTAAGTTTGTTATTTGTGTACAGGAAGGCTATTGACTTTTGAGTATTGACTTTGTATCCAGCTACACTACTGAATTTGCTTATTAAATCTAGCAGTTTTTTAGTGGAGTTTTTGGGGTCTTCTGTGTAGAGTATCATGTCATCTGCAAATAATGATAATTTAACTTCTTCCAACTTGCCCAGATCTTAACCTATTTCAAAGAGTTACAGGGGCCAAGGAAAGATCTGCCTGCTCTGTGGAATAAGACATAACTTGGTTTAAAAAGTAGGAACAACATCAAAAACAGATTTTTTAAAAATCCAGGGATAACATCAAAAACAAATTTCTAAGGCAGCCAAAAAAGAAGTCCTTGGAGTATTAAGATGCACGGTACATTAGTAGGTTCAATCATTTACACAGAACAAATAGAATAAATGGTGATGATTGTAGAGCTTTGTAGTGACACTAAGGGATTAAATTATGATTGGGAGACCTCTGAAGGGACTTAACCTCTCTCTCAGATGAGATTGGTTCCTCTTCTGTACAATAGGGATGATAATAATAAAATCAACCTTATGAAATACCCATGAGGATTAAATGAGTTAACAAACACAAAAGGCTCAAGAGTGCCTGATACATGATAGTAACCATTCTTATCATTCAGTGTAACAGCTAAGAAAGTGTTTTCTAACCATGAGTGATTCAGACCTCAGGAGACCTCCGTAACGCCTAGAGATAGTTTCGATTGTCAAGACTACGGGTTCCTACTAACATTCAGTGAGCAGAGGCCAAGAAAGTGACTAAATATCTTACATTGCACAGGACAGTTGGTCCCACCCCCCAAATAAACAATTATTTGGCAAAAAATGTCAACAGTACCAAGGCCATGAAACCCTAAGTGTATTTTTTAAAAGACATCCTAAAGGGAATACAAAGCAAGCCTGCCATAGCTATTTTTCTCACACCTTAGAAAACTAAAATGCTTTCTTTTTGCCAGACATTGTGTACATGGCAATTTTATCTACATTAGAAGTAGATGATCTGAATTAATCCAATGTAGTCATCTGCTTCGTTGGTGCTCAGTTGGCCTCTTGGAGCCCCAGTAGCCTGACCAGCCCAGTAGAACCCTGATCTGAGTTGTTTTGTCATGCATAATACTCCAAGACCCCTTCATAATCACCACACTCCATGCTCCACCCTCCCTTCTCACCAGTGTGGTAAGCGTTGTTGAATTCATCTATTTGAACTACCTAGAAAGTCTTAAATGATCTATCCCACAGAAATCAAGAATTATTGCCATTACTAGTAGAGGATTGGCTGACAAAAAACTACTTTGCTTTTACATACAGAGAATTACAATAGGATTCATCAATTTCAGCATCAGTTAATACCCACAAAGCTGAGTGATGAAGTTGTTAGTCTGTTAGGAAGATTTCACTGAACACACGAATATGCTATTTCCAGTTATTCATTGCACAATATTTATACAACATTTGCTCTTGGTCTGAAAAAAAAGGGGGAAAATTAGAGCAACCATATAACTACCCTAGCAGGGTGCCATGCACAGAAGATGCCTGATAAATATTTATTTATTGAATTGAACAACAGAAACTCTTGGATGTCAACCAAAATTTGCAATCAAATTCTACTACTATTTTATAGCAAATGTAGTTCACAGTGATAGAATAGTGGTTTGCAGTTTGCAAAATTGCTCTCTCAGGTCTCTTCTTGTTCAGCAGTTTTCACAAAATAATTTTAACTAAATGTGACAAATAAGGAGACAGACTAGAAAGGGTAAATCTCACTTCCTGTTCACTCCCTTCCTACACTGCACCACTCTTTACTATGGAATTCCATAACCTTTGTTCTCCTGTTCTGCCATTTCTAGTCACTGCTCCCAATGCCATCAGCATTCTCTTATTTATGTCTTATTTATATCCTACCTAAAACTCATATATAGTATTTTATCCTAAATCTTATTTAAAGGGAAAATAGTTTGACTGTGGTGAATTTTGTACTGTCAAGTGCCAAATATATAGAAATAAGGGGTATAGACATATCAAAAATATTTTTAAATACACAAAGGCCTAATTCTCAACTGGCAGTTGCAATTTTCTATTCTTTTACAAGATCTATGGTTATAGCTTCATCATCAGGCATTAAATCATTCCATCCACAGCATTTTACTGGGTTTTTGTTTTGTTTTATTTTGTTTTGTTTTGTTTTATCAGGAGCAATAGGTTGCATGTTTCAATTTAGCAGGGTATCTGTGATGGAGTTCATCACAGGTTGGGAGAAAGTATTTTCAGTGAGATATTTTATATTCTGAAAATCAAGGTAGTTTTTTCAGGAACACATTTCAAAATTTATAAAAGTCATTGTGTCACACCACTTACTTTACTAAATAGTATTACTTTAGCAGACAGTACTAATTTGCACATCTGAATTTTATAAGACACAGCTGAATAACATTTTGAAGGAAATCTGATACTCAAAGATAAGTGAACTAGGGGGCCGGTGAGATGGCTCAGCGGCGTAAGCGCCTGCCTTGCAAGCGCGAGGGCCCGAGTTCGACTCCCGGATCCCACATACGAAAAAGGGGCCGGTGATATCGCTCAGCAGCACGGGTGCCTGTTGGCGCGTGAGGTCCTGAGGTCGACCCCCCGGTACCCACAAAAAAAAAAAAAAAGATAAGTGAACTAAAACCTTCAATTTAAGTTTAAGATGAACATTTTTCTTGATATAGGAGAAATGAATCCTCATAACTCCAATGGATTCAGGTTTAGAAGAACCTGAAAGCAGAAGAACATTGACCAATAAATGAGGTGAGGAGGTCTCCACATGTTCACTTCTCCTCTTTTCTTTGGCCATAATTCATCAATAGTCTGGTAGCTGATACATATACCACTTCTGAGGGTTAGCCCTGTCTTGGGATCTGACAGCCTTGCATCCAAATCCTAAAGCCAATTATCAACTGCAAGATTCTGAATAAGTCTCCAAACTTGACTGAGCATAAATTTTTTCAAATGTAAAAATAAAGATAAAAACTTTATAGGGCTCTTGTGGAGATTAAATAAGATGAATGTAAATAAAGGGCTTAGTACATACTAGGTTCATTTTCTTCCCCTCTCATTCCCCTTGTTCTTTGTTTATAATTTTTTGTTTGTTTGCTTGTTTGTCTGTTTATTTTTGTGACTATTATAATCTTACTATCAAATTATTCCTGGGGTTTCTTGTTTTTTATCATTAACATAAAATACTCCTAGAAAAGACATGAAAAATCTCAGATACAAATAGTAGCACAAGTACGGTGAATAGCTATATTATATTCAAGGCCATATATCCCCCTGGCATGAAGAAATATCTTATTAGGAAATCTCAATCTTTATGAACTCCAGGACTCTATAAATTCTATTTAATTAAACATACACATATGGTCTTTGCTTTTCAGAGTAGTGACCTCATGAAGATTTACCCTCATTGTGTAATGAAAGCTAGCTGCTTACGGCCAGTGTAAAAGAATCCATAACCAATGAAAAACTTCCAACCAATGGAAAAGGAAAAAAGAAAACCTAAAGAGAGCAGTACACAGTTCTTAAAATCAGAATAGTAGAGCCCTTTAATGGCCCTTTGTGTTTGTTGTTTAATTAAACTGCCTTTATGCATGCTTTGGCAGACATCTTCGAACCAAATGACTAATTAAGGGCAGAAAGAACAGTTTTCTCCTTGTCTTTATTAGAGGGCATATAAGGAGAATGGGTCTTGAATAAACTATTAATTCTGAAGTTCACTGAACACTCGATGATGGCTAACAGAACTTTCTGAGCAGCTAGGGAAGGCTTAGGTCCTCTTCAGATCCTGTGATGTTCTGAACAAGTCTAATACCTGAATGACCACCTGATAATCTTTACTGTGAACACTGGAGTTCAAAAATACGACTGTCAAAAGCTGCTGAAATAGGGTTAAGGATCTCTGGTGATGGTGTATGAAAGGGGTGTGTCTAGGATCATGAGAACTGAACATTAAATTTTCAGGGTATTGGCAGACAGGTTTTCAAACACAGACATCAATAAAATTATACACTCTAAAATTACACATTATTTTTAGACAACTATAATAAATTCATCAAAATTCATCATTTGCTAATTTTCTGGTTACAGTGTGCTATGATTTTGGGGTAGTTGATATATATACATATATATATAATCTGCAAAGCATAAAAATATCAGAAATAAGGACTACTGTGATTAACCAGAAACATGGATGTTTTGCTGAAAATACTCCCTTTTTTCTTAGTGAATCTTTCCTCCCACATCATTGGTAGCCACATTTTAGATTCCGTGAGCTGACCCTCCCAGGAAGAGCTAGATGGCACCCGACCTGAGAGTAGTCTATCCAATGGCCACTGACATCCTCCGCTTCATCCTCCAAAGGATGGTGGCTTCTACTTTGATGTCCCCATCTCCCTCAATTCCCTACATGTACTCTTACAAAAAAGACCTATCTGTATTCCCTTGTAAATGTAATTTTCTTTAACATACAACCACACACAAATTAAAGCCCTGACTATAAAGATTTGAGGAGAAAGCAGACAAAAATAAAACCATCCAGAGTGTGAAACTGTAAATTACATAACTTTACACAGAGCACAGAAAGAAAAATAACTTGTACCCATAACTATGAGAACTCTAAGTACTTAACTAACCTAATTAGAAAATACTTTTTATCTTATCTTTCATTTGACTAAGGAATTAACACTATCTTTTAACATCCACATCCAGTACAAACCTGAAAGGATAACTCTTCTGAGCATGTATTAAATGCCAAACAGTGTTCTGAGCACTTTAAATACAGAGAAAAGAATGATTCTGCCCTCCAGGTTACTCCCCTTCTATCTGGGAATAGATATATAGATAGAGATAGAGATAGAGATAGAGATAGAGATAGACATAGACATAGACATAGACATAGACATAGACACAGACATAGAGATATATATCATTATAGTCACAAACAATTTGAATGTCTTGTCAGATAAGTGAACGCATGGAGAGAATAGGACCTCTGGCAGGCAAGGGATATGGGCACGGGGACACTGGAGAGTTTCACAGAGGAAGCTAAATTTGTGTCGGCTTAGGGATCAAGGGTAGAACTAGCTGTGGAAAATACCACAGACTATGGGGAAATAGTTTTTGGTGGATGGAGTAGAAGGGAATAAAAATAGAAAATGTCTAACAAAACAAGTAGGGGTCAGATCAGAGATTTAAAATTTATCTAGGGGATCTGAGAAGGAAACAATGAAAGACTTGTTTGCCATTTTTCTTAAGGTAGGGTATGGAGGATAGTTGGAAAGGACTCAGCCAGAAATAGCAATAACTCTATTGTATTATTTAGGTAAGGGACAATTGGGTCCAAAGTAAGAAAATGTACATAGAAAGTATGAAGACAACACAGATCAACTATTTAGAAGACAACAGAGAGATTAATTAAATGTACAAGAGAGGGATACATTTAAGACGACCTCCACAGTTCTGTCTTTTGCAGGTGAATGAAAGATCATTCTACTTTCTGAGAAATAAACTTATAGTTTCAAGTATTTACTGCTAGGTATGGGCAGAGGCTGGAGCAGATGACAGGAGAAGAAGGAGCTTAGCTCTGTTTCCACAGTCAGTCCAGCCTCTAGAAGAGTGTCTTTAAAGCAAAGCAATGACCTATGGAAGGAAATGTTGATTACAACATTTCTAGTAAAGATATTTGGTCTCAAGAGCAGGGTTAAGGTTGAATTATCCAAATTGTCTGGTGCTCAACACATTAGTTTATACATGCTTCAACCCATCTGTGCCGAACACTTTAACTTAATTTCCCTTTGCTCATGCAATGAATGAATGAGTTGGGCTAACTCCATTAAATTAATATGGAAATTGCTACACAAAGAAATGGAGAGGACACATAATACAAAGAATTGTTAGGAAGGTAAAAGCTTTTTGTATGTGACAAGACAATAATTTGTTCAAGTAACAGAATACTAGAGCAATGGTCTTGAATCTATATGTACAAAATTAGGCAAAGTTGACTGGAAAATTCTAATATTACACAAACAAGTTTGCTTGGAACACCCAAATTATCAAGATAACAAATTAGTTTTAGGACTTAAAGTATTAGATAACAATTTTTTTCCACATTCTATAAGTACTCGTAGCTTTACTCAGAAACTTCCTCCTTCCTAAACTTCCTTCCTCTCTCCTTTTTTTTTTTTTTTTTTTTTTTTTTGTGGGTACCGGGGATCGACCTCAGGACCTTGCATGCCAGCAGGCGCCCATGCTGCTGAGTGGTATCACCGGCCCTTTTTTCGTATGTGGGTTCAGGGAGTCAAACTCAGGACCTTGCGCTTGCCAGGAAGGCGCTTATGCCACTGAGCCATCTCACCGGCCCCTCTCTTCTCTTCTTCTGCTGGTTGTATACACTGTTTTTGTTTGTTTGTTTGTTTTTGGTGTTTGTTTTTTTTTTTTTTTTTGTCTTTGTCTCTTAGTCACTATCCTAATAGAATGCTGAAGAAAACTGGGAGAACATTTGACATCTCTCTACTTCTGAAGACTGACAACTCTGATAAGCCTATGGCCAGCCTATGTTTTCTATCTGTCTTTTCAAGGAAATTTATAAAACAATATTCAAAACTTCAAGTATGGTTTCAGGTTTTGTTTTGTTTTGCTCTGTTTTGTTTTGAGACAGAGTCTTGCTATACAGTTCAGGCTGGCCTAGAACTCACTATGTAGCCCAGGCTGGCTTCTAACTCTTGGCAATCTTCCTGCCTCAGCCTCCCAAGTCCTGGGATTACTGGAGTGAGCCACCACACCTGGCTTTTAGATTTCTTGAGAAAGGATAAATGCTATTTTTCTTTGGATTCTGGATTCTAAATGCCCATAGCCCTGCTAGGCCTAATAGTACCCTTAGAACAGTAAACCTTCATTCTCCAAGCTGCTTTTATAAATTTACAAGACGGCTAGAGAGTCCACATTGGTCTGCATTATTCTGTCAGCTCCCCCTTCAGAGGGGAGGCATTAATTTCCTGGCTCCCGTAAAGTTAGCTGTTGATGGCTTTTGGCCAAGCCCCTCTCTGGAAAGTTTCCTCAGCAGAAGGAACATTTGTCCTGCTCTAGGGGTAACCAACATCTAATATCTGATTGGTATGAATTAAAAAGATCCACACCTTGCCTAATTATGGGTAATTCAAAAGAACCATCCCAAATCCATACCTTAGAGAGACCAGCTGAAAATGGCCTGGCTATTGCAACAGCCTTGAGTTCTCCTTCCGGCTGATTCAGATTTCCTTGTTCTCTTAACAGGTATAGAACACAAAGGAACATTCCAATAACCTTCCTGTGTACACGTATTATTAGTCTCTTCTTGAACTCAAGTCCACTTCCTAAGCCTTTGTATTACCTATGACTATGATCAGTCACTATGATGTTCATTTATAGGACTTATGTTTATTTTTAATAATACCTTCCAATTCTAAGGTGAAATTTTCTATCTCTATTAGATTGAATTGATGAATCATAATTGTTTTAAAATCTAACGAATAACTCCAATATCTGGCTCACCTGTGTTACTGTTTCTTTTCTAGATCTAATATATCAGTCTTCATCAGAATCAAAACTCAGTTACAGGCATTTTCATGCATGTGGCACCAGTTAACGTTTTTGGCAAATATTCATTTTGTCTGTCTGCTTACCATCCCAGAGAGCAGTTTCAAGCCACCAATTGTAGCTGGGATTACAACCACAGACAAAAAGCAAAAAGTTTGAGATCAAGTTTCAGACTGTCAGTTCAGAGCCAGGTAGAATTAGTTCGCACTTTGAGAATTTTCCATGTGTTTAAAACCAGCGTCAGCAACTCCAGGGCATGAACACATATGTGTTGGCTATTCTCGCATGAGGCTGATTGTAAAGAAAGTTCAATCACAAATACAAAACAGCATTTACTCTTTGTTAAGTGCATGTTACACGGTAAGCTATTTAAACCATTTTCTCATTTAATCGTGACAGACTGTATGAAGTTATTGTTATGCATATTTGATAAATGTGAAAACTGAGATCAAGGATGTTTCTAACTGTATTATCTTCACTGTCTCCCTCTTCTCTCACTTTTAGAGTAAACTTAAGTATTTCTCTTTTATCTTAGAAATATTTCCTTTCTCCACTTTCCCCCAACTTGATCAGGGCCCAAAACTTCATTATATTGGCAGTAATGACTTTCTCCCCCTCTTGTTTCTCCCATACTTTTCTGTAACGGGGTAGATTTAAACAGTAATCACTTACTTCTAAAATGGAATTCCCAGGTTCTACATTCTCGTAATTGTCCTAGTTATAACACTTGCTTTCTGCACCCCAATTATTTAATCTGTAAAATGTAGGGATTGAATTTATTCTGTAATTTCCCAAAGCTGTCCAAAGGAGCACAATTTGACTTCTGATTTTTCATGATTTCCCATGGCTTCTAACACAGTGCAGCATTCAGTTGCTATGTAGCAATGATCAGGCGGAGTAGGACTTTTCAGGCTGTTAGCAGTTACACCAAACAAGAAACCACAGGATTTAGCTTCATTCTTTTTTCTTTTTTTTTGGTGGGTACCGGGGGTCGACCTCAGGACCTCGCACGCCAGCAGGCGCCCGTGCCGCTGAGCGATATCACCGGCCCCTTTTTCGTATGTGGGTTCCGGGAGTCGAACTCGGGCCCTCGCGCTTGCCGGGCAGGCGCTTATGCCGCTGAGCCATCTCACCGGCCCTTAGCCTCATTCTTACCCACTTATTTCCCAAAATCTTTTGTATGATCCAGACTAGTGGGCACATGAAAAGTTTTAAAGTGGACTTTTAAAGGTCCCATCTCACTATAATTTTATAAAACACATATATGTGCTGAAATTGTTCATTGTCATTTCAAGAATCAAATGGGCTTGCAATCTGGCATGAGTGCTAGAATTCACAGAGCTATCCATAAAAAGCGTAGGGACATAAAACAAAGAGGCAGAAAAGTCAGAGCGACATGCAGACAGATGCAAGAGTGTGTGAATGGGGCGACAAGAAAATAAAGACAAAAGAGCATAGGGAAAAGCAAATAAATAAAAAAGAAGAAAGAAGAAAATGTGAAAACTGGGAGTACTAAAGAATGAAAATAAGGACAAATTAAGTCCTTACTAACTGTAAAATAAAGAAACCTTAGCAGCCACCAGTCAACCCTCTGTCTCCATAGCACTAGCGGTACATCGAGCACTGTCTAGAAAGTTAATCTCCTAGAGAAGTCAAGTGGGAATTGAATGGGCGGAACACATTATAAATGTGATAAGAAAAAAGCTTTGGAAGAGTAGGGGAATGCATATAGGGTGGGAGTAAAGCAAAGAGAGTTCTATTTTTGATTTTGACAGTAGAATTGTTTTTGAAAAAAAAATCTGTAATTTCCTAGGCACAAAGGCCTCTCCTGACATATGAGATCATTTATCTACTATCTATTCAGCGTCTATCTATCATCTAGCTATCTATCATCCAGTTATCTCTATGGCAACGATCACTATTGCACGTAGGTGTTTTGACACTCCAGAACCAAGCTTCAAGTTCATGGGATCTGTCGCCTGAGGTGAACACAATGCAAAGAAAGTGTACTTGGGCCCTTTAAAAAAGGCAATAGGATTTCAAACATGGCTTTTCCAGAAGACTCCATCGCTCAGGGATTTAAAGTCAGGCCCTGGGCCTTTAAAGCAATTCTAGCCAAGATGTTTCATTTTATTTTAGAAAGTAAATCAGGTGAAGTCTGCTTTTTCAGGTTTTTGTCTCTTAATTTTCTTTTCTTTTTTTTCCCCTCTTCATCTCCTTTGAATATGCATTTCTTCCTCCCACTGTGCCTGCTGGCAAACTTCCAAGGATTTTTATCAAATGTTCTAGGGAGTGAATTACTCATTTTAGGTTATTTAAATGAAAGAGATGCATAATACCACTTCACATTCAAATTTCATGAAACCCTGCCCATGAACTCTTTTCTCTACAGGCATCTACATGCCCCAAGCCCCAGCTTGTGCTTTCTATTTGCTCTGCCTGGAAGGTACTATAGCTAAATGGCATTCATTTGATTCTAAACAATCAAAAGGATGATTTTTGGTTTTTTTTGCCATGAACAGTTTCAATAGAAGATGCTGTTCCTAAATTATACATCTTCTCATGTAAAAAAAAAAAATAGTGTTAATGTGAGGCTTTGTTACTTTTCAACATAATTCAATGAGTTGCATAGATAATTTAGAGAAATTGAGGGTTAGGTTTAATGTCTTTGTAATTAATCCAGTGGGGAAAAGTAAAAAAAAGTGGAAAAGAGGAGATAATGGGAGAGAGAATAGCTTCTAAAAAGCATGTACACAGAGCACTTTTCAGTAAAAATTAGTTTTAATGAAACTGAACAAATTTTCATTAAAACATGTAGTTTAATGAAAGTTTATTGAGCACCTACTGTGCCAGGCAGTGTTCTGGAAGACAGGAGGGTGGGGTTGAGAAGGGATCTTACAGTCTTGTCCTTGTAAGACTTAAGGGAGTCACCATTTGAACTGGACAAATGGCTTAATGGTGGCAAGTGGTTAGCACTTGGTGGCAGTGGAAAGAATGATTTTTAGGAAAGAATAACCAAAAAATCCTCGTCAAGAGGGTCAAAAACATGCCAAAAATCTTAGGGAATGTGTGTATATTTAATTCTGTAAAGGTGGTGAGAAACTACTCAATTAATATAAAATGCAAATATTTGTCAGAATATAGCTCCCTAATTGTTAAATTTAAACCACTGAAGAAAAAAATGTTATGCAAAGAAAGTTATAGACATGGTTGAATTACTTTTTGTGTCTTGCTGAACAATAGTAAAATATTGTGACAATCATCCCCAGCTAGAGGGTTAATTGCAATTGATCACATACAGCAAGAATATATTACCCTGCTTCCTATAATACAAATTAGCAAAAGCGATTCTGCATAAAAAAGAAAAGATGAGTCAAATTCCTCTTTGCTTTACTTTTGAGGTTAACTGATAAACTGTTTACCCTATATATAATGATAAACATCAAAGGGGGGACTGGATGACCTAAGGAACAGCCTGTGTCCTTTTGCACCTTCTGCTTTTGGGGGAAGGGGTTGACATTGACTTCCTATTGACTGATTTTCATTCCCTCAAATTATTACACACAACTCCTTTTGAACTAATAAAACCCATTTCAGAGTGAGTGCAACAGAGGTAGGCCCCACAGCAGGTGCCTAGGAGGGGAATGTAAAAGATTACTGTTCCCATTTCTCATGGGACCCAAAATTTTGTCCTTGGGAACACTAAGCTCATGAGATCTCTGCAAGCATTGTATTGCATTCATTTAATTCTCACAGACTCTAACCAAGTCATTTGCAGAATTGAAATGCTCTTCCTTGGGTGTCCAGTGCCGTCTTTAGCATTAAATGCAAGGGCTGGCCTCTGGGCAAGGTTCCTTGCTGAGCTCTGGAAGCACCGACTAACACCAGCCTCTCATCCTCTGCATGACTGTGTCTGCTTATGGATTCCCCTCTCTCTATTTCCCTTTCTAGAGGGCAGCCTCTTTATCCCATGACCTTGACCCTGGGCAGCTGCAGAGGGAAGGAGGTCCACCCGTCACTGAGTGGTCAGAGTGCACATATAAAGCCCGCTGTTGGAAAGCTTCTCTCTATGCCTCTCACACAATTCTTTTAACTACTGCCTTAAAAGTCACTGAAATGGTACTTTCAAAGCATTTGGTCCAGAGGGAACAACCACTCCCCTAGATACGTCCTGGCTGTACTGTGCTCTTCACCTTCTTGCCTTTCCAGTCTCCTACTCTCCCCACTCCTGCAACTTGGCTTAGAATCTCTGTTCTGTACATGCAGCATGTCCAAGACACTCAACACGCTGTGCAGAAACTCGCTAGTACATTAGCTGGTAATTTTCAAACTTCAGTGTGCATCAGAATCACCTGGTGAGCTTGCTAAGACAAATTCCTGGACCCCACCCCTGTTATTTCTGATGCCATAGGTGTGGGTATTTGCATTTGTAATAATTTTCAAAGTAACAATGATCCTGCTTCTCCAGGGGTCATATTATATCTTTGTTCTACACCATACCTTCTTTTTATTAATTTTCTACGGTCTTGAAGCTCTCATTTATATGCTATTTCTATAATAAAAATCCCTTTTCTTTGTCTCTTATCTAATAACTGCCCCCCCCCCTGCTTTCACCTCTCCTACCTATTCTTTCCATCTTCCACTAACCCTGCTGGGCTTTGTCTATCTGTGCTCACAGCCAACAGGACAACAATGCATCCCATCTCTGGCTCCATTACAATTGTCTCTAAAATATCAGATGTAGCTGTGCTTTTTGCTAGGCAAACTAATCTGTGATATTTCAAATGCACTTCATGGACCAGAATAAAGTAGCATATTTGAACAAAGCTGTGTTCTAGATATATTAAAGTGTAAAAAACTGGCATGAAAATCAGGTCTCATGTAAACAGGAGATTATTATTACTTAGAATCCTATCATGTGCCCATCATATGGATCTCTAGGGCATTTGCAAACCCATTTTTACATAATTATGTGAAGAACATGTATTTTATATGAGATGGTGAAATTAAATACAAAATAGGGCATTTTGAAATGGCTGTAATGTTTTAAATGAAGAAATGAAACTGTTTCGAGACATATGTAGGGGAGAAAATTTATAGACGGCAGTTTTTAAGAGGCCCTATTAATTCCAAAGAAAACACAGAATGAAAATGAAATACCTAAAGAATAAAATAAGGGGTCTTCCATAAAAATCAGTCTTTGTGATTCGAATGGTTAGGCTTGACTTCTAACAATGTGAGTTTTACAAGGTGATGCTCACCTACATTAGCATTTCAGTGGCACAATATTTTTGTTACACACGATTGCAAGTGCTCTAATCTGCCCCTTCACTCCTTCGTTCCATCCTGGGTACCATCCAGAAGTACAAAAATATGGCTGGCTGGTGAATCTTGTGACAGTTGCCTAAACCTGTGCCAACCCAGGCTAGCCTTTTTACCCACTTGCTATATTCTGGAGAAAAGATTTAAAAAGCAAATCGAGTTCATCTTGTGACTATTCAGGGAGCACCCAATGTATAAATTAGCTTTTGGAATTGAAGAGTACTTTTTTATCTCGGAGGCTCAAGTGTAATGTCCCGCTCAGAGGCAGGTCCAGGAGTGCTTCTGAAGATCCATGCCAATTTTAGATTCAAAGGATTCCGGGAGTATATATTCTGACTTCGAAATGTAATAGCAACACTTTTTTTTTTTTTTTTTTTTTGGTGGGTACCGGGGGGTCGACCTCAGGACCTCGCGCGCCAGCAGGCGCCCGTGCCGCTGAGCGATACCACCAGCCCCTTTTTCGTATGTGGGTTCCGGGAGTCGAACTCGGGTCCTCGCGCTTGCCGGGCAGGCACTTAAGCCGCTGAGCCATCTCCCGGCCCCGCAACACTTTATTTTTAAAAATTTCTAGTACGACATATGCCTTCATAGAAAGCATAAAAATATTAACATGAAATCACTTCACAAAATCCAAATTGCTCTAAAGGTATTTTGACAATTTGCCTTTCCTTCAATTTGATATTCAATTTTACCACATATCTTCTTCCAAGTAGACAGATTTGGAGTCCACCTATTTGTATGATGTACTCAAAGTGGGGAAGGAGATTTCCTTTTTTTCCTCTATATTCCAGTGTAGGTTTGTGGGATGCTCACATCAGCTGTGACCAGGAAAAATATGTTTCTGTGACACTTCCCAGTGGTGCCATCTGCAGCACAGCTGTGAGAGAATCATGGCTATACCCCCTTGGAAAGCTAAGCCTCCACTGGCAGAGGTCACCAGCAGGAAGAAGCTCTACCTCTACACATACACACACACACACACACACACACACACACAGAGTGGGAGTTACCATTTTTGTTTTAACACTGGAAAATGAGAGTTCTAAAAAATAAGGAGGAGGAAATGCAATAGGGATTCCTAAGTTGGTAGGCAGCTGATGACAGGGACCAATAGCAACCAAGACTAGGAAGATCCTCATTCCTCAGCAGGTATGGGGTGTATCCCCTGACATTTCTCTGCAGAAGAAATAATCACTAATATAACATTTCCCTGCTGGAAATAGGAATGGACAGTGTTTACAGAAGTTATATGGATGGGCCATAGATACACCAACTCACAGAAAACAGACTATTTTGTCATTTTAAATTTCCTTTCAGTATGGATTAATAGGAAAAAAAAAAGCTCTGGAGATTTCCTAGCTCTTATGGAAAGGAGGTACATAAACAAACATCTTTTTAGCTTCTACTTATCCACCCTGTGTGGTCAACTTTCTACATCTCATAGAATAGGACGAAGAAACCAATGTCATATATCTAGGAAATGGAGGAGCTAGGATTTGAACTCAGAATCTTGGTCATAACTGGTCTGTACTTCATTTTCTCCATGTCTCTCTGATTCCCTTCTTTCCTGGACTTTCCAACCAGGTGGGTATGGGGCCTGCTTCCTACACCTGGACTAATCCTAGTGCACATATGTAGACTAAATCCCAGAAGTCTTTGAGAAGACATTCTTCTCAAAGTCCCTTTCAACTGTCTTCAGTATCTAAGCATAACTCCTCAGAGAATAAGCCTTTGGTCATGGCCATGAGTTTCTTTGAATTATGGCAAAAACATCAAGTGGGTATGTATCTAGATAGAGTAAAAAATGGTGCTAAGCAGACTCACATGTATGATATTTACATAGCCATCTTTGGAAAAAAGAACTATATAATGTTGAGTAGGCATTCAGAACCTTGTCTTATGCCTAACAACCTTACCCAGGTACGTTTTTTATAGACATGAAAAATGATATAAGATTCTAAATATTTGAACCAAAGACACAGAACACCATTAAATGGCAGTGTTGGGACTTGACTATACGTTTCTTCAACTTGAAAATCTGGTCTTTGTAGACTTAACCAATTTTCTCTCTGTTTCCATGCTGTGGCTAAAGACCATGCTTTGTTAGGGTAATGAAACCAGCCATGCTAGTGTAACCTTACCAGACTGGATAGAGAATCTTTGCCCCAAAACTATAGTCACTGAAGGTCATCTGTACACATGCCTTCTTTGCAGCCATAAAAATGTATCACCTAGAGGATCATAAATAAAGATGTACATGTTTCCACAGGCTAGAGGAGATGTTGGCTCACAGCCTGAGGCTCACTTGGCCTGACTTCATGATTTACACAAGTTCTATTTCTCTCAGAATAAATCACCACTCCTCTCCACACATGTAATGTTGAAGATTCATTGAGGTGAATTATTATTCCAATATCCTGATAAACTTAGTCTGTTTTTGATACAAAATGTAATCTATGATACAAACTAATACTATGGGATTGGTAATCAAAGGAATTATATCATTTTAAGGAAGACACTATAGGATCATGTAAGAATCTTCCCAACATCCATAAATGATAGCAGTTGAGCAAAAGATACTCTCATACAGAAAGCTATGTAGGAAGAACATACTCTGCATAGTCACCCATGTTCCTATTCTTGGCTCCATGTGGCCACCGGCCTTGCCTTTAGGGCATGCTCCACTTAGTCTTATTTCTATAACTTAGCACCCTCATTCCCTCTGTGAAGTTACTTTTGCTGTCTTTTAAAGATAAAGTTCCATGCATATAAAGCACTTCATTATGAGGAAATTAGCATGTCTTTTCAATGGCATTACTATTTTTTGATTAGCCTGAAAATACAAAGTTGCCTATCTTTGGAGTGATCTGTTTTAACTCTATTTTCCACATGAGCCTTGCCATTATTAATGTATCATTCCCCAGAACTCCAGATTTTTCTAAGAATCCATATACAGCAGAGACATATGCATTAGAAACAGCTTGGTAACCATATTTGCAAAACATTCTGAAGAGAAAATGTAACACTCTTCACTGTATATGGACTGTCCCGAGTTTCTCACTATCTCTTATTTTCTAGAGGCAATGGATTCAGTTATGTAATTGTCACTCTCAACTGCCTGACATAAAATTAACATTCAACTCTGGAAAAAAATATTTTATTGCCCACTAACTATGCAACCACTTGAATTTCTATGCCTCCTATGTAATATGTTACAGGGTTCTCAAAATGGCTTGAGAAATTTAAGTACAGTACTAAAGACAGTAAGTGACAAGTAAATGTTTGAAGATAAATTATCATCAGTTTGAAAGCAGAGCAATAACTATTGCAAACGGGTCTTGTTTTTCACCAGCACTAGTCCCACAGATGCTTCACTAACTTTAGAGAGCAGTAATGCCATAGGGGGTCGTATACTGTGTCATGGAGAACAAGAAATACATTGATGTTCAGGTTTGCTGTCTGGTGGCTGGAGGCCAGCACATAAAGATGTTGTAGTAATCAAGTGTTCCGTGGGAATTCCCTTTTAATTCTTGGCAGAAAACGGTTACCAAGAATAAGATTCTAGAATATACTCATTCAAAGAAGATATATTTCTTTGGTACTATAGGAACTGGATAAATAAGACACCCCCAAAAATCATATAGGAGAGGAAACCTGCTTCATGAATTGTTGATTGAATCAAGATCTAAATAGGATCCCAGGAAATGCTCATCAATTTACCCTTCAAAGTCCCACTGTTAATGAACATTACTACACATGTCCACGCATACACACACACGCACACACACCCCACTGCTATCAAGATCTAATTTCTGTTCAATCCCTGTTAATCATATGATGCCCAAAGGCTGATATAGACACTCTCACTTCAAAGCATTTGAATTCATTCCTAAGGCCTGGCACCAAAAAAGCAAAACAGAACAAAATCTAAACAGAAAAGAATATACAGATCCTTTGAATAGGAGAAAACCTATGACTCACCAATCTTCACAAATTTAGTTTATATCAACACACAAGAATGTGAAATTGCAAATTATTTGTCTAAAGTACACTACAATCATAAAACCAGAAATTTTGAAAGAAAAACAAATTCATAAGACTGATAAAAACTTAACCACACAACTTCAACATAATGGATAATATTAGATTTCTAAAATTATATGACTATTCCCCACATTAATGTGGCCCAAATAGAATGACCTGGTTTCTATGGCATTGTCACTTAGCCACTGCCCTGTGCCCTGTGGACACTGAGATTTTCAATCCCCTTTCTACTTAAACCCCTCTAAACTCTTAATGTCACTGAGCTTTCATTGGCACAAACTCATTATTGTCTCCATATTCAGTCTGCCTCTGCTCCTCCCTGAGTAATATTCTACAATTAAAGTAACAGCAGTTGGCAGTAATGTCATAGTAAACACCATCACAATATGGGATGCAGATGATCAAGGATATGCTCGTATCCATTCTACTAAGATTGCCACTGCAATAAGAACAAGTGCAGCACCACCCACCCGAGGAAATTCAGCAACTCTCAAGAAAACATCAACACCCAAATTTGAGGATGATCAATTTGGTACAAATGTATCTTTAAAAAACAGTATTTATACCTTACATGCCCAAATGACAGGCACATACTTGGACATTCCTCAGTTCAAATTCCAGCTCCATTACTTCTATATGTTAGACAAGTTGGTGAATCTCTCTTAGCCTTTTTTCACATCTCTAAAGCAAGAGCAGCACTCACTTAACAGCACACCAGTACGGATTAAATGAATTGATGCTAGTCAAGTGCTTAACACACCATTAAGCCATCTGTAAATGTTTGCTATTTCCATGATTTCAGCAACATTCAGTCAGCAAATATTTATCATTGTCAGACCCTGGACTCTGGGCTGGGGACCCTGAAACAAAGGAAGGTTACATCTTCAAGGGGAACAAAGTCTGTGGAAAATATATGAGAAGACATAAACTCAGAAACAGATAAACTCCTAGACATCTGTGTCAGATAAATAAGCAAGAATGTAAGTTAGGCTAATCAGGACTTCATAATATCCAAAGGAAAGTAGTGAGTTAAACTTCAGCCATAACATGTTTTAGGGTCCTAAATCTCCCCTGGCCACTCCAATCAATATATTCTAAGCCACACTTTTCCTGAATTATTATACACACACAGAAAATGTTGGGTAGTCACAGTAATGCTACTCCATTTTGCTTTGAGTCAGCACTATTGTTTCACTCTCTGTTTCATGTTGAAAATTAAAATTTAGGAATGTTGATGTTAAAAGGGAATAAGCTTTTATAAGTCTCCAGCCTCTAGGACATACTGACCATGATGACTGACTCCACCGACTACTAAATTATAAAATGAACAAAAGACTGCTGATTCTAATCTTTCATATTTTGTCATCCTACTCTGCTTACTAAGAAAATGCATCCATCTGTAGGTGCAAAATGCAGTTTTCATGAAAATGGCACCTTAAAATATTCTGACACAATGTTCCATCAGCAGTCCTTACAGTTAGACAAATAAAGACAACGAAGAGCCATGCAGACCTGTTAACATCTGCTCAAAACATGCACCCACATCGCCTTGCCTCTGCTCGCACTAACTCAAGCTAGAATTCATTTAGATAATTCCTTAAGCTTGGAATGTTTAGCATGTCACATTTCCACCAAGTCTCATTTATATAATTAGTGCTAACATATGGCCCACAATCAACACTGGAGATTTGGAATCATTTTTAGCATGCCGTTAGACATAAAGGGGTATGGATTCAATATGGAGGAAAGAGAATTAGGCATGCAAATTCCATTTACGATAACAAGAGCATAGCAATGGAAATTTACCCCCAAAAGGTTTGGCTGCTAATCACATAGCAAGCAGAAAGAATTACATTCTTAATAACCCTTACCAAGTGCAATAAAAGAAAATAGAACTTTGTTTTATGTGATGATTTTGGTTACTATTTTTCCCCCTAAACTCAAAAGTATTTTTACAAATGAATGCTAACAACTAAGATTATCTCACCAAATTTTTTCTTGTATGGTCTGATGTAGGAATCTAAGTCAAGAACCTTCTTGGCATCATTCACTAAGAGGTATGTGTACATAGACTCCACAGTGGCTACGATTTCCCTGGGTTGCACTAGATGGCCTGCCTATTGATCTTTCATTGAACCCTTGTTTCAAATGTTGGCTTTTCCAAAACAAATTTTGAAAGCACAAATCTACTTTTGTCCCCTTAAATTTTTTTATATAAAACCTTTGAGATACCAACAAGATAAAGGAAAAAGAATGACAATTCAAGCCACCAAATACAGTATTGAGTCCATTAGTTAATAAAGAATTCCAGGAGCTTGAGTGTAGCTCAGTGATACAGTACATACTTAACATGTGTAAGGCCCTGAGTTCAATCCCGAGCACTGTTCCCAACACAAAAAAGGAACAGAAATTCCTCTAAACCAGCAACATACTGCATTTTTTTTCTCATCAATCAATGCTCTTGAGAGTAGTACTTACTATGTGTCAGGCAACATTAATACACATTAAACAAATATAATAGTTCTTGGTTCCCAAAGAACCCCCAAATTAAAATTATCTTGATGTCACAGAAAGTCACTTTAAAGTCACTCAAATAGTAATGGCAGAGAACTTCTAAATCCATGCTTCTAGTCACTATGCAAGTTCTTAATTCTCTGTGTACTTTGTCATCTTCAACTTCTCTATCTTAAGGCTTTGTGGTTGTTTATAGAGTTTTATTGACTCAACACAAAAATTATTCAAATTTGTGTTTACCTCAACCTAACTTTTGAGATTAGGGCCTCCTTATATCAAATATAAATTAGTGTAAATAAATCCTAACATTCCTGTCTTACTTACTTTTCTCTTGTTGCTGAGACAAAATACCCAACACCCAAAGTTAAAGGGGAAAAGGTTTATTTAGCTCACAGTTTGTAGAGGTTTCAGTCCATAATCAGCTGGCTCAAAGGCAGGATGATATGGCAGACAGGCATCACAGAGGAGAAACAGTTCACAGTGGGCAGAAAGTAGCGAAACAAGCAAGAGACAAGACAAACCTCTTTCTGTTCCTTATATTGTATCCAGGCTACCAGGATTTCAACAGTGCCAAACTAATCAATGGGCTGATTAAGTAATCACACACCCTTAATCCCAGTATCACACATTGTAATCCAGCCACCTCTGAAAAAGTCCCACCTATGACCGCATGAGGCTTTGGAGGGACATCTAGACCCAAACCATTATAATCCTTTTCAAATTTAAGATTTGATGCTTCTATAATTAGTGCTTCTTATATGTTATCTTTCCTAACACAATAATTCTGAACATAGCTACAGATATGTTTATCATGTCCCAGTACCTAATGAAATGATGGCATATAAAAGGTGTCAAAATGAGTGAAGGTCTACCTGAAACAGGAATTATGAAATGGGTTCAATCCAAATTTTACCATAAAAAGTCATGTGATCTTAAATCATTTAATTCTTAGAAAGTGAAATGAAAACATCTTTAAAATGAAGACACAGGACCAAAAACTATAAGAAAGTCTCCATAGCAATATAACCAAAACATTCCTGTACCTTGGAGTTCACTTCTTCCCTTTAGGAAAAACAAAATTTAAATTATTCAGCCTGACTAGGCACATTTTTCTTTCATGAGAAAGTCTGTCAAGTGGGTTCAATGATAGAATGCTTGCCTAGCATGTGGACCACGCTGGGTTCAATCCCCAGCAATGATGAGCTACAAAGAGAACTGAAAATTCAAAAGTTCAATTTACCTGTAAGTTTTTGGTCTTCCAAACTTGTAGACTGAGTAAACTATTTCACCTAGGTATCAGTCCTCACCCTTTAAAAGGAGGAATCTACATTCAAGATGCTCTAGTGCTGGTCTCTAAAGTGATTTACAGAGTATAGATACATGAAGCAAAAATGCCAATAGACTGAATTTTTATAAAGCTGTATCATCAGCTCTCCACAGCTGATGTTTATACACCATAAACTGATCCAACTGCAGATGAAAAATACTAAAAATGTACACTGAATATGTCCAGACTTTTCTTGTCTTTGTTCCCTAAACAATAAAATATAACAACTATTTGCATAGCATTTAATTATACTAGGTAATGTAAGTAATCCAGAGATCATTTAAAGTACAGGGGAGGATCTGTATAGGTTACATACACATTTTATATAAGGGACTTGAATCCCCCACAAATACCGAGGGAGCGCTGTTTATTCAGTTTAAAAGACTATCTTTTATTTTGATTGTTTATTGGTTGGTTATATTTTTACATGAAAACATTTTCTTTTAAGAAACTTTTTAGAAACATTCTTTCAAGAAAGAATTATTTGAAACATTCTTTTAAGAAAGATTTTTTGAAAATATCCTTTGAACACAGTAAAAAATTGGCGAAGTTATGCTAACATCTTGGAAAATGTTCAGAAAGCTCCACGTTTTTCAATAACCACTGACTTTAGTTTTCAGTTTCTGACAACTTTCCCTATCTACTCTTGTCTTCCTTTTAGGACTTGGTTTTTGGTTTTTTGGTTTCTGGTTTTCTGGTTTGTGTTTTTCCTCTCTTGGCAAACTCTACCAGTTCAAAGGTAGAACTCCTTTCCTTTAATCTATACCTGGTATACTGGCAATAAAAGTAGTATTTCCCTCTATCAGTTAGTAGTAATGGGTGGGGCTTTCTATTACAGCCTGAGATGACAAACAATCTAAAATTTAATGTTGGCTGGCCCTGCTCTTAAAGTCCCTTGAGCAACTCAATGCGACAATTTCTCACTGTCTTTCTTCTAACCCTAGACCTCACCTTTCACTTTCTAAATTCCTATACTTCTACACACACACACACACACACACCAGATGAGAAAAGTTAATGCTCCAAGAGGCTGACCAACTTGCCCAAGTTGACAGTCAGAGAACCCAAACCCAAAGCCTGGTGACTCCTAAGCCCAAGTTTTTCCTCCTTGTTGTCACTGCCAAGGAGCAGAATGAGAGTCTGTGGTTCAAGTCTTCCCCAACATGTGGTAAGTTAGGTTGGCTGGTTATTCTAAGAACCATATGGGCAGCAGCTCAATTTGGTACAGGTAACGGATAGTACCCTGTGGAGTACTGCCATAGAGATCCAAGATGAGGACACAACATTAGGGAGGGAACAGAATGGAAAGGAAATCTGAGTTGCTCAGCCAGGCAGTTGATTTGGATGACTATTTTTGAAATAAAAATGGTATAAAATCTATTCTACCCCTTCTCCTGTTATAAAAAGAAGAAATGGAGTTAATACAGACTATTGGACAAAAGATATAGCTCCTCCTTTCCCACAATGAATCCCTTCTGTACATCATCAGCACTACCACAGACCTGTATCTTAGTCCTGAGTCTTTTCTAAACCAGTGAAGAAATTCCCACACACTGCACTGATCACATTATTTCTATGGCTGAATAGAAAGCACTATTCAGTATGAAATTGTCAAATGAAACTCCTTTGTACTATGAAAAAAATGAAATGATGTGCCACACCTTTGATTGGAGACATCGACCAGTGCCACCATTTAAAGATGAGTATAGATTACTGCCAACATTTTTTTCCTACTGAAATAAACAAAATAGAGCTTATTTTTGCTCTTAAGTCATCCTGGCAGCTCATTTACATAACACTAAAATGGGCTTAAATAAAGAAGAAAATTGTTGGATGGGAATCATAAAATTTATCTAAAATAAATGATATTTGATTATAAGGAAAAGCATTTCACAAAATGTTATTTGTGTGCATAGACTGTACTGTGAACTTATTCCTTAGAGTGTATGTACAGTGTTATTTGTGGTCAAAACGCATATTTTCATGTATGATTACATAAGGTCACATTTATATGGAATGTGTTACAGTACATAAGCAATTTAACTTCCACTATTAGAAGAACATGAATCCAGAAAAGTAAAACCATTAATTTTGCAAAGAACAAGCTTGTTAGAGGAAATGAAATTTTTCATAGAAGAAATAAATTTTTTAAAAAATTCATTACCAGAGCAGTTAATTTGAAATAAAAATATTTTGTTTATGGGCTTAAAAATGGGAAAAAAATAATAGTGTCGATCAAATATGACTCTAAAGGTACTCTGATCAGAGAATCCGCAAAAAATTTGACTTTTATGACACAATATGTACTTTCTTTTTTTTAAAGCAGTATAATGAGATTTATTAGAGAGAATTTTAAAAATATGCTCTCAAAGAAATAGCATGAAGACCCTCAAAACCGATATATACTATTTGTAACAAATAAGACCAACATACATTACTTATGGAAATATATACTATCTCTGGCAAATTCACAAAGATAAAAAGAGTAGAAGCTGGGGTCAAGGAAGGGAGAATATAGAATTATTTTTACTGAGTATATAGTTTCCATTTGACATGATAAAAAAGGTTTTGGAAGTGCCTAATGGTGAATGTTGCACACTCTGCCTGCTTTCATTTTCATATTGGCCCAGTCAAGGTTAATTCTGATCACCTCTCAAGTTATTCACCTCTCTCTCAAACTCACACCATCATCAGCATGCAAGTCATTGACTGCATATGTGTGTGCATGAGGAGAAGGGATACATACTCCTGTCCATGCAGGGTTCAGGCAGTCACGTACTGAATCACCTAAATCACTAACAAATATAGCTACTTTTGGCATCTTGTCTACACAGGTTTAGTGTCAATAATACACATACTGTGTTGCAAATCTTTGGATTTTTCAAAGGAATCTAGAAATCTGGATCTGAGATTGAAATCTCTCAGTTTTTAAAACATTGGCACAACTTTCAAAAGTACTCTGCATGCCAAATAAAACATCTGTGTGCCCAACTTCCTCCCTCTGTCCACCTGCTGTGTATTGTCTCCGCTACATACAGATGACCCAACAGCAATAAGCAATTCCCTGCATAAATGTTTTGATGCTGCCCTGCACTGATCCAGCGTTCCATTTCTAAGTTAAAACCGCAGAGGAATGAGGGCCTTTCCTATCTTGCACCCTACTCTCTCCTTTACCTTTTCTTTCCCTCTCTTTCCCCTCCTCTTTAGATTGTCCAGGTCCAAGATGTTCCTTATGATCTTTTTTTTTTTTTTGTGGGTACCGGGGGGTCGACCTCAGGACCTCGCGCGCCAGCAGGCGCCCGTGCCGCTGAGCGATATCACCGGCCCCTTTTTCGTATGTGGGTTCCGGGAGTCGAACTCGGGCCCTCGCGCTTGCCGGGCAGGCGCTTAAGCCGCTGAGCCATCTCACCAGCCCATATTCCTTATGATCTTGAAATGGAAATAAGCTTCATGCCACCCGGAAATTTGGATGGGTAGGCATTCCTGGGAGCAGAGAATAAGGATGAAAAGCAGGATGAAGTGGGACACAATCTCAATTTGTCTTCGGAATTAGGGCAGGTTTTAGTATCTGGGTAGGCTCTTTAGAGAAGAGAGTTGGTTGTGTGGGTAGCCCTTCTCTAGCTTACTAAAACAATTATAGAAGGGAATTCTCAAACATGCACTGAATCAAATTGAGTGGCAAGTAGTTTCTGGCACAGAAGTTTGTTATAAGGAAAGATAAAAGAACAAAAGAAAGCAGGACTTTAATTTTTGTCTCTGTATGATAAATCTGTTTTACTAGCTGTTAAAATTGGGGCATAGCTCAAATGAGACAATCACTTTTTGAAATAATATCCTTAAATTATTTTTAAAAAAGATAAATTTTACATTCTTTTTACAGACAATAGTCAAGAAAGATTTGTTTTTATTTCTCATAACAGCTCTAAGAGTCATATATGATTAGCACTGAAGACTTATCCAGACTCCTCATAGATATTTAACCCAAGAATGCCCTTTCCCTTTGGAATTTTGGCAAAGCACACCCTAAAACACTCCAAAGCATTTAATTAACTGGAGACCATTCTCAAGTACACTTAATTATAGGTCAGTATTCTGACTATATAAATCATGGAAAAGGAAAGGAAATGACACAAAAGCACTAGACTAATATACTTTATAGCTATCTGAACTAACACAAGGAAAGAATGGTACTGTTCTATAATTAAAGATTAGATTAGTGCCAAAAATCATAATTTTCTCCTTGGCTTTAAAAGCAAATGTCATGTTAATGACAGTTAACTTTTGATTACGCAGAGATGATTATATATAGTTTATGGATTATCTATGCCCTCATTTTCTTTCCCTCTTTCTCATGTTGCTTTATTGCTAATTAATCCCTCTATCAGAATTCTGATTAAGGAAAGGAAGAGAAGTAGAAAATCAAATTAGTCATTTGGGCTGACTGTTAGCTGCCTTGGTTAAGGCTCTTAGTTAAGCTAATGTGAAAAATGCCTTTTTGAATTTCAATCCTTTATTTTCTAATTTTTAACTAAGATTATCTGAAGTTGAGTATCTTGAGAGGGAATAACACTAGGTTACAAAGTATACTCTTTGTGTACTTTGATTTTATAGCATAATGTGTTGTCTCAACACATAAAATTCAGACAAATTTTACTTGAGGCTGTAATATATAAAATAACAATCTCAGGAATAATTCTGTATGCCATCGCTATCATACATCTTGAAATTATGGTGTATCTATGAAGGATTTGTACCTATGCCATATTCTGCACACACACAGACCATGAACAGAGATATGTAACTTACAATATTAAAACAAATTTCTAGGGATGTCTCTAGAATACAATTCTGAGAGTCTGAGAGGCTAAGAGACTTTCTTAAAAAGGTATATATATATATATATATATATATATACCTTTATATGGTATATATATATATATATATACCTTTATATGGTTCATTATATATATATATATATACCTATATATATATAGGTTCTTCATCACCTACAATGTTTCTAAACACTGATGTTCTCAAAGACATCCAGAAGTCCTCAAATTAGCTTTTAAATTTATAGATTCTCTTAACATATCATGAAACAAAATCCATCTACTCTGTGCCAATTCTTCAGTGGTTAAAAGAAGAGGGGATTAAAAAAGTGTAGAAGCAGTGAAAAATTGGACAAAGCTGCCAACAGGTCTGCAATAAAAATAATACAACAGCCTGCCGTGTTGTTGCAATCCAGTTGTGTTTATGCCATATTAGAATAATTATGTGGGAAAGTGAAAACAAACAATTCAACTTTTGAATCTTAAGATTTTCTTATCCTGCCAGACCTACTTGAAAACACTCCACAATTTGATTTCCCATCATTAAGTCATCTTACTCTAATATATGATATTCATTCTGCATCTTTAGGATTGTGAAAAACAACACAAACTTATAGAATTAGGAGTGTGAGTGTTTCAGAACATTAACAATTTTTTAAAGTGCACTTCTGCTGTGAGTTCCTAACAGACTGCTGTATGACCAAGGGTTGAAGTGATAAAAAGAAGGCCGGGGGTTGAAGTACAGAGCTCACATAGGACAGATATGCTATCAGGATTTTGGATACTGCCATAATCTTTTTCTTTTTTACAGTGTTTGTTTGCTTTCTTCATATGTCACATATCTATCTCTTATCAGCAATGGTGAGGAATTAATTACTATTTTTTAACTCCTGAATCTCATGCATAATATAAAATGCCTTATGCCTTAGTTCTGTACCTAAGTGTAATAAAGCAATTTGACTTCTGTTTAAAACTGACTATAAAAGTATCTTACAGATTAAGTCAGCTAGCTACAATCCATTACTGAGCTTTATGAAGAAAATGAAAAAACATTAATAAACAGCCACCTTTCAAAAATATCCACTTCTGGAAAGCATAAGTTAATACGATCATAGTCCAAGAGGAATGTAAACCAACACTATAATACCACATGATATGGTTCGTTAAACACTTCAAATCTTTAGGGTGCTTTTTGGAATTGCAAGATATTTCTATCATATTCCCACTGTAATTTGGTACTCCAAAATACTATTAACTTTTAAATGTACCAATTTGCTTTTTGCTGCTTGATAAACCTTAGTTGTCATTCATAGGCTTTAAATCCATTTTATGCTTTATCATAGCTCACTGAAAAACTTTCCCACTACAGCAAACTCCTCAATTAAAAAACTGGGAAATGAAATGCTATTTGGTCAACATACTACAGGTATACAACCAAGCATTTTCTTCTTTGACGTTAAAAGTGATATAATTATTTATGACAGGAAAAATATTTATATTTTGATTATATAAACAACCTAAAGAAAATACAGCTACAGCATTAGCAGTACGAGATTATCAGATTCACGCATGAAACTACAAAAATGACAGAAGTTTCTATTAGCAGAGACAAGACTTTGGTTTATTCACACACAATTATAGACCAAGACCAGATCTAACTTCAGCAAAGTCAGAAGTTCATTGTATATGCTATGATTCCTCAGCAGATGTGTAACTAAGACACCAGCAATTTAAGTCTTCAAAGTCATTGGAATAATGCATTAAAGAAAGGCATTCTTACCAGAAAGATCTGCCAGCCCGAATATCTCTGGGCTACACTGATTCGGCCTGAGATGTGCTGGTCATTTTTCCACTCCTCAGCTGAAGTGGTAGCAAGCAGTTTTCAGACTAACAACTACAAAGCATGGCATTGGATTTTTCACTTCAAAAAAAGCCACGATAAAACAGCGTAGCCATTTCCCTCCTCTGGCTCACTGGGACCAAGAACACAGCTGAACGTCACAAGTCATGATGAACACAAAAACTCAGACAATACCTTTTGGCAAATAACAATTCAAAAGCCTCCATTATTTATCATCATGCTCTTCAAAGAGAACTTCACTGAGAAGCTGTGGGAAGTCTGCTTAACAAAACAAGACAAAAACATTGTTCAATAAAGTTTCCAAGGATATTAAGAATAGTTTTTTTATCTTTATTAGAATATATGCTAAGAAATACAAATTCATATTTTTTTGTGTGTACTTAAGTTTATTCCACCCCTTTTTGTTTAATAGTTTGCCTGATGCTGTTTTATTTATTCCATTATATCCTAGCACACACAATGAAAGAAAGAAATTGAGGAAAAAGTGGTATGAAAAGCTATTGATAGTTTGCTTTATTTTTAAAGTCAATTGTTTTAAAATTGTTAAATTGGCCATTTTATGAAGAATAAGGTCTCTGACTTTCTAGAGTGCTTGCTTTATTCTCTGAGTTCACTCATTTCTGCTCTTAAAACCTTGCCTGTGGATACATATGTTGGGGTGGGGGAGGTCCCAACTTGCTCTAACCAATAGGCCATACTGCCCCTACTGGCTGGAACAGTTATGATTTCAAAAGGTAAAACTGCTGAAAGACAGGGCTATAAAAGATGAGGTCACTAAAAGAAGCCACCTGACAAAGCCAACAAATTTGAAAACTCAATTTTATTTGAACTGACTTCTTGAAAAATTCCTCATCAGTGTTCAAATCTACTTTCAAGGAAATTTTTAAATAGGCTTAGAAAAACAATGGAAGAAACATAAAATATTTTTTATAATAGATTCATTTTTCAAACACTATTTTCATAAAAACTTGTAAGGAAAATCTGTAGTAAAACACTGTCGTTATTAGAATTTTTCTTCAAATCTAAAGCCAATTAGATTATTGTTAAAGAGATTGAAAAAGGTGCAGTTAGTTAAAAGAATATTTTATAGGATTTGCATATTTTCTATTGATTTCCCAAAAAACAGAAATATACAGAGGAAAAAACCTTCAGTTTTTCTTTTCTGCTCAGTTATGCTTATTCTTCCTAGAAAATTATTTTCCCTAATGATATTACAGATTGAAATGTAACAAACTGAAATCATTTTATTTAAACTTTATAGAAGAGTTCTGCCCACTTAAATAGATTCACTAACTCCTTCCATTAAGGACATTTTATTGGCAAACAAATTACATGGACTTCCTTTCTTCTACAATCATTATTTTCTGAGTAGGGAAAGAAATAAAAATGTGAGATTAGCACCTCCATAAATACTATCAATCAATGGCAGTTTTCTCAACTAAAGCAACAGCTAATTATGATTTAATCCCACTGGTTATTTCTTGTTTGAGGAATAAATATTTTTTTCCTGGCTATATAGCAAAACCTCTCTATTAACAAAAAACTCTCTCTGAAAAATTTGTTGAATACAATGCTATTGGTCTTAATGTTTATTTTTTAATTCTAAATCAAATTAAATGAATGTGAACCACTTAGGTTAGGATAAACATGTAGAAGCCTTTGAGGTTATTGAAAAATAACAACAGAAATCCTCAAATATCTAGTTATACACATGTGTATATAAATGTATGCACAGGCATATACTTAGGACACACTAAAAACGCACATTTAATGAACTTTTTAAAGTTACTACTGAATATGAATTTAATGTCCAGCAAAATGATAAGAAATTACACATTAACAACTTTATTATAGTAGGTAGGTGTCACTATAGAAGTGTGGGCTACTGCAATCATCAGTGCCAGATTTTTCCATGCTCTTCATGGAAAAATACTCCTCCCCAACTAGAACCTGGGAGTTGAAAATGGGAGAGAGTCCCAGTCCAATTTAATGATGAAGCCCCTCCCCATCTCTGTTCCTCTATAGATCAAGGAAGAGACCACAATCATGTTGAATGAGAAAGCCAAACCCTGAGGTCTATTTCTTCTCTCTCATCAAAGCACATGGTCCTTGGATTAGATAAACAGTTCAAAACCTTTTTCTTTCAAGCAGACTCCCAAAGCAGGATCTGTTTATGATAAAAATTAAAGATACCCAAGCGTATCTTGATATTCAGTTGGAATCCACTTCAATTTTCTAGTTTGGAAATATAAAATGTCTAAAAACTGAATGCATAGTCAAAATACTACCAACAACTGATGACTCTGTACACAGACAGATTTGACAGACTTTGGCCTTGTGAAAGCAAGTAAATGACTAACTCTCATCCTACAAAACCTTACTGAGCTCCTACTATTTGTTAGCAGTGCTGTCCTGTCCTGTTGTGCCAGTCTGCACTGCTCAATAGACAGGGCACCATTCATACTGTAGACCATGGGAACACCACAGACAGGTATGAAAACGTGGGCACGGATGTTTGTATAGACACAAGTGCCACCCACAGGACCTGCTCAGAACAAACCTTTGTTTCTATATTCATCATTTTTCTGTATCACTTTGCTATAATCTGGAATATATATATATATTATGTATTATATATATTGCTATAATCTGGAATATATAACTAATTTATATATTCTAATAATATATATTATTAATTATATATTTATAACTATTTATATAACTAATTTATATACATATATATATATATGTATATAAATTAGTTACCTGATGCTAACCACAGCCTGAAAATATTAAATGGAAAACTCCACAAATAAACAATTTGTAGTAATTTTGTGTGCCGCTTTGTAGGATGATAGAATCTGGCACTGTCCCACCCTGTCCTCCTCAGATCATGAAATATCCTTTCTCTAGCATATCCACACTGTACATGATACCCACCTGCTAATCACTGAGTAGCCCTCTTGGTTATCAAATCAATTATTGTGGTTTCATGGTGCTTATGTTCAAATGACCTTTATTTTACTTAACAATGGCTCCAAAGAGCAAGAGTAGTGATGCTATTAGTTCTAATATACTCTTTTAAAAACCCACCAAGTGCTTCCTTTAAGTGAAAAGTTGAAAGTTCCCCACTTAAGAAAAAAATACCTGTTTGCTGAGGTTGATAGGAGCTACAACAAGAACAAATCTCTTTTCATAAAATTGTGAAGAAGGATAGAGAAATTTATGCTAGTTTTCTTGTTATACTTCAAATCAGAAATGTTAAGACTGCAATGCATGGTAAGGGCTTAGTTAAGGTGGAAAAGGCATTAATTTATAAGGTTTGGTATTAATCGTGGTTTCTGGAATCCACTGGGGGTCTTGGAATATAACTCACAAAGATTGGGGGTAGGGGGCTCCTGCAGACAACTCCTTACAGACATTCTAGGACAGGGGACACTTGGCCCAGTCTTGATGGACCCATAATACTTGGCCAACATAAAAAAGGACATGGGCAAAGGGAAATTAAGATCACTAAGCTATAAAACAGCCTATTCAGGGTACTGGGGTTACTTTATAAATCTAGTATCCTCACTGAGGGTGAAATGCAGAGAAATAAGGTAAAGAAAATAAGCAGGATCAAATAAGAAAAAGTATTAAATGACATGTCAAGAAGTGTAAACTTGGTCTTATATGGCCGAAAGATGGAATTGTCAGACATCAGAGAGAAATAATCAAGTATAGATTTAAAAATTGATGTGTCAAGAATGGATGGAGGGCTGGTGAGATAGCTCAGCAGCATAAGCGTCTGACTGGCAAGTGCGAGGTCCAGAGTTCGAATCCCGGTACCCACATAAAAATGGAAAAAAGGGCCCGTGATATCGCTCTGTGGCACAAGCACCTGCTAGCAAGCACGAGGGCCTGAGTTCGACCCCTGGTACCCACATAAAATAAAAAAAAAAAAAGAATGCATGGAATCGGTGCCCTTCCCTACACTCTATTCAATTCAAGAAGGCACAGAAGAGTAATTGAAAGATTAGATCTGGACCCCAACTGCCTGAATTTGAACCCTAGGCTCCTCTTCTTACAAGCCGATCTTAAGCAAATTAACTTCTGAGTATTTAATCTTCTGTGTCTTTAGAGGTGTGCATCTTTCATAGGGTTGCTAGAAGGATTAAATGGTTATTACTTGAAATTACTTGGAACAGTGTTGGACATATCATAGATGCTGTAGATGTGTTTGGTATATAAGCAAGTATTAACTGAACTCCTAATATAAGCCAGAGGTTGGGGATATACTGTAAGTTGAAAAGGATCGACAAGGATTCATGACAGAATTTACAGCAGAGCAACATTCAAAGCTCTACTGAATGGCTTTCATTGGTTTTCTTTAACGCTTGTGAATTAAAATTACTTTCGTTTGGGGAATAGTATGGAGAATTTTATGATGCTAGGTACAACCATATTTTGCAATTGCAGCACCACTCACAGATACAGAGGTAATGGTAATAAAGCTTATGCCCCTGGTGCATCCCACTTCAGGATCATAAAAGGTTAAGACTCCTCAAACACAGCCCTCAAAGGAGAGCTATCTGCATTCTGCCTCAATTCAGACAGCTGTTGTGTTAATTTTACTTTATGCTTGCTCTTGTCACTCATTCTGTTTAATAGATTTGTTTCTGTTTTTAGTGTGCTAAAAAATTCTTTGACTGTATGATCAATAAAAAAACTTCACTCATTTTTTCATTCAAATTAAAATATTCCACATCAAATTCCAAAATGTTATCAGTAACCCTTTGAAATATATCTAGACTTTAAACTTACTGAGCTATCATACTCTATCCCAAATTATCATTTAACAATCAGAAATGGGGATAAAGATGGAATATTAAACTAGGTATAAAGAAATGCACACATTGTTCTTCATAACTGTGAAGAATCACTTTCCCTAGAACAAATTTCAGGAATTAATCCCCAGCAGTATTGGCCCATGCAGCAGCACTACCCAGTATCATGAATAGGCTGTATTCAATGTAGCTACTGGCATCGGGGAGGGTCCTGGAAGCTGTTCCCTCTAAAAATGTGCAAGGAAACCGGTCTTAAAGATGAAATGAAAAGGAGAAAATAGTAAGAATTTAGCTTCTCTTTTTCTTTTAAACCGTACAATCTCAGAATCTAGCATGATGGTTATTATTATATAAGGGGATTCAACAATTATTTCTGGAATGAATGAACAGTAGCCAGTGTGTGTTGGCTTTTTTTTTTTTTGCCTAAACTTATATTTTCTTGTGGCAGAATAAAACCACTCACTCTTCTTCGCTCTTTAATAAATAATAGTTCCAAAACCATCGTGTTATAAACTACATTGCAGGACATTTTCCCCCTTAAAATGCATTTTTATTGAAGATCATCGGTCACTTTTCTGCTTACTCTCAAAGCATAGTGAGATCTTCCTATAATTTATCCTTAAGAATAGCTAGTGTAATGTGCAAACGCAGAGATTTCATTATGTACTCTAACTTTCAAATCATTTATTAAAATATTAAGCAAGGCTAGTACCCAGGTTCATCTCCTAGGAGATTCCATTAGAGCCTGTTTTTCTTATTCCATTTCATTTTGAAATATTTTAAAATACTTTTTTCTTACAAGTGTATTTGATAATTAAGTTAAATGTCTTATATTCAAGTGGTGGAAATTTGGCAGGATAAGAGTAGGAAAAATATTTATATCATTGCTTTTGTCTCATGTTTTCTCTAATGTTTATTTTCTAAACAAAATAGGCATTTCAACATATACAACCAAGACTTGTAGAAAGCACAATCAAAATATGAATAGTGATCATGTCTGGATAATAAAATACTTTCTTCTTCACTTCAAGGTTTGCTGTATCTAAATACATAATTGGTTTCTTAAACCAATCCAGCTTTCAGGAATTACTAATGAAAGCTAACAATGATTTATTAAACCATATTATTTAGAATCACTATATATGGTTCAAGAAACAAGAAAACATCCAAATAAGAAGGAAAAATATTCCTATAATTGAAGGGAATACGAGTGAGTATTTGGGGGCTGAGAATGTGAATTAACCACAAGTATTTGTCTGTGAAGGAATATTATAGCCCTTACTTTGCTGCCTAAAGACCTAAAAAAGCATAAGCAGACAGTGAGATGACACATTTTGCTGAGAAAGAAGCATAAAGCTGAAAAAACACAACCACAAAATAAGAACTTTCAGAGATTGAGTCTAAATTATAAACAATTAAGACTACAGGGAGAGAAAAACAAACGTTTCACTGAAAGGAATATCCTTTAAAGTTGAAAAAAGATTATTTTAGTACAAAACATTGCAGGAGCTAGAGATCATCTGTTGCACCCAGTTCTTTCTATATTTATGGTATACTTACTTCATAAAAGCGTTATACTTTCTACCAGTATGGATTGTATCTTTGGTACATAATAGATGAATCATACTTTTGTACAAAAGATTTTTGATCTTTCAAATTCAGCCCATTTAGACCATGGATACTTTTTTAAGGGGTTAATTAGCTTTTAAATTTATGATACTGCATGAGCAATGGAAATACTGACAATTGATATTGACTACTTACCTGCTGACTTCCAATGGAATAAATCCACTTAGACTCAATTTCACCATGGGGTGAACTCTGCTTTTGCAAATTGCCTAGCTACTCACAATAAACTTTACCTTTGACTTAACAATATTCTGCTCAAAAACACTTTAACTTGCCAAATGATTATTTTTTTCCTTTTCATTATAAGATGGTGAATCATTATGTTTCACATGAGCTTCTCTCAAAATATACTGTCCACTTAAATAAGGTATGCAGGGCCGGTAAGATAGCTCAGCGGCATAAGCGCCTACCTGGCAAGCGTGAGGTCCTGAGTTCGACTCCCGGTACCCACATAAAGGAAAAAAAAGGGCCGGTGATATTGCTCAGTGGCACAGGCGCCTGCTGGCAAGCGCGAGGTACTGAGTTTGACTCCCGGTACCCACATAAAAAATAAATAAGTAAATAAGGTATGCATTGAACTTCTAGCTTACTGTCACTTTGTAGGTAGTCTCTAACCCTATTTATTTGAAAATATTAAAATATAATATTTATTACAAAGTAAACTATGTTATACAATATAATTATTCATTTAAACATATGGCTTTCAATAGTAAGGATATTTAAAAATATTTTTATATGCTAGAAAGAATTATGCTAAAGCATAACTAACATTCCCATCTCCTTACCATTTCTTTGTTTGGAGACTTTTAACTCCTCTCTTGTAGGTATTCATATAACATGTGAAGTTTTTGTGAACCATCATCTTCCCACTGTTTTGTGGCATACCAAAACTTATTCCCTCCAACTAACTGTGAAAAAAATTGGATTCTACCAACTGGGTGGAAGATGGCCGTAAGAGACAGTCAAGGAGAGTCAGGGTGGGCTAGATAATTTTTTTCCCTGAAAAAACTTATAATGGACTTTGGTCTTCCTTTTCCTATTAGATCCAACAATACAGCAATCTTTTATACAACGATGGTGAGGATTTTGTTTGGAACCACACCTACATTACAAGAAACACAGTTATCCTTTGGTATGTCTTTGTCACTTTTGCTGCATGGAACAGTAAATCTTATTTCTGTTAGCTGGCATTAGTGCTTATTGAAAACATGTAAAATGTTTAGCATATACTCATACCAATCACTTGCATGGATACCACTATTAGCCTAAGTGAAATATTTTTTAAAGATTCACTTTAACAGGATTAATACGCTGAGGGATAAAAGAGACTGCTGAGCCATTATAAGAGAGTGCCATTATATATAACCAACTGTGGATAACAGTATTCATTGGTATGTGTTCAGGGTATGAACAGATCTTGGCTACACAAACTTGGAAAGCTACAGGTTCCTTTGCATGTTTCTAGGCTCTGATCATATATCTTCAGCTCTTATCAGAATGACTGCAAGCACTCAAATGCTCAAAACCTGATGAATACACAGATGTCACATACAGCTTTTAAATCTAATACTCCTCTAAACGAAGAAAAAGATTAGAGCAACTGCTTTCCATTGCTGTGTGGAAACCATGTGAGCTGAAGTACTGCCTTATAAAAATAGGTCATTATTTGAAAATCTTTAAAAAGTCATCATTTTAGGGATAATGGAGTACAAACTTACTGAGAGACTCAGAACTGAAACTCAAAATCATTTCTGTATAATGACAGATTTCATGATAACTAAACTCCTTCATGTATACTTCAAGGTTTTATTTACTATTTTTAACAAAAATCCAATAATCTAACTAAATATGTCTTAGATAAAATATCTGACGTAACAGCATAAAGACAAAAATAATTCCACAAGAAAAATATAATTCGAGGATGAAGAAGCTTTGGGTAAGAGCATTGCTGGGTCAAGCTACCCTGCTAGGGTAGTAACAAGAGGAAGATGGCAGGAGTCCATTCTTTTTCCTCTTTGAAGAATCATGTGTGTGTTTTAGGAACTAATGGAACCAACCCTCCGTGACTCTTGTTTAGAAGTTAAGCTGAGTTATGGCAAGAAAACTGGCCTCTTTATTTCTTAAGCCAAGGATATTTGGTTTGAGAACAAGGTAGTGCTAGTAGTATCACATTAAATCTCACTTGGGTAGTTTATCCTCATGTATCAATACAACTATTTGCATGGAATAGTTTGTTTTTCACCAGCCTAGAATATAGCACCCAGCAGCTTTGGTTTTAAAGAACTTGATATACATTTACATATGCTTCTCCTGTTGTCATCTCCATACATTATATCCAAATTCAAATTCTTCACTATAACTACAAAATATACCTATCAATTCCCATCTCTTTCCTTGGCACTCACATTGTTGTAATCAGACCAAATTACTCAAGACCACTGTTGACTCATCCCTTGTGATTAACAGCTATATCTTAAGTTATCAAGTCCTGATGACTTGCCTACATCTGCAAGGATATTTTAGTATCACTCACAAAGAACAGTTCCATTTCTCAATTCAGATATATTTGTGGGTCAATAATCTCTCTCCATTCGAATCTGTATTTGAGGGCAAATACACTATATTTGTATGCAAAGCACCACAGAATTTATCAAATTGTTGAGAATAGCTTCCAAACAGAATACAGGTACACTTTGATTCTCACCATATAGAGTGCCTTACATGCCAAAAGTGGGCTTCAATTTCATGTCTTCTAATGCAGTCTTTCTCAACCTTGCTATTATCCTCTTTTCCTCTTCATTTTTATTACACAAATATCTTACTGTTTTACTTAATTATCTTTTTTCAAACAAGACTCAACATTATTAGGACCTTAGCAATCAAAGCAGATTAAGAAAACGAGACTTTAAAATTATGCAAACAACCCCATTTTCTGCAAATGTCAAAAGCTTGTGAATTGTCCAACTACAAATTCACTTTGCAAGGAGGTTGGCTCAGATCACCTACTGTGTGCCCCTTGCTACATTCAGTACTGTGTTCTTAGAAGTAGGGGACATCAACTTCAAGGGATAAACCACTATAAATCCCAAACAATTTTTGTGTTGGTAAATACAAGCTACTTGAAAGACAATCCTATAGATGGAGAAGTTGATAAAGCAAAATTGGGATGATATTGGAGAATGCTTTGAATGCTCTATTTTATTGTGAAATTTACTTTGTAGGTGAGAGTGAGCTATTGAAATTTTTGAACATAAAACTGCCAAGACAAATCTCCCTATTGATAGCCAGCTACATCGCAGAGTGGAAGAGGGTTTCAAATCTATATACCACAACAAGTTGTCTAAAACAAATATGACAAAGTATTAATCTCTAAACTTAATTGTGGTAAGTAGAGTTTGTCATATTTTCTGTATTTTTATATAGTTACTAATACTTATTTTTTTTTATGTGGGTACCAGGAGTCGACCTCAGGACCCCATGCTTGCCAGCAAGTGTTTGTGCCGCTGAGCAACATCACCGGCCCTTTTTTTCCTTTATGTGGGTACCGGGAGGCAAACTCAGGATCTTGTGCTTGCCAGGCAGGCACTTATGCCGCTGAGCTATCTCACTGGCCCTACTAATACTTTTAAATTAAAAACAACTTAAAATTGAAAGGCAGAATGACATGTTTTTTCTTTAAGGAAGTAACTGCGTGTCTTGGGCATGCCAGGTAGAATTTAAGGTTGTAAGGATGGAGTTTTTGTTTTATTTTTATTTCACTACTTAATCCATATAAGATGACAGGGAAAATCAAAAGTGAAAACTCAAATTAAAATTCTGTACTATGTTCTCATTTGTGCCAAAAGGAGTTTTGATGAAAAGGAAGTAGCAGCAGTCAGCCTAGGAACAGGTGATGAAAGGTGGCATTGTATGTAGTAAACAACCACATACTCAGCATTTTGTTCATGCCACACGCTGTCCTAAGCAGCTCACGTCTATTAACTCCTTTACTATTCTATACTCTATCCTTGACTACATAGGATAATAATTATTACTCTGCAAGAATAACTGCCTGAGTTCACACATGCTGGTCTAGCTGGGTTCTAGGTTCTACAGACCCAGGTCCTGCAGATCATGGCCTGTATAATATAATGCTATACTCTTCCAAAAATATAGGATTGGGACTACACCACCCAAGTATATTCAAGTGCAACAGTATAATATTGACTCAGTTAAAATATTTATAGAGTTGTGTTGTCCAATATGGTGTCTCTTTCAATTAAGATTACTTAAAAGTAGTAAAAGTTAAATTCAAAATTCACTTCCTCAGTCACACTGCTCATGTTTCTGATCAGCCATATCTGTCCAGTGGCTACCATACTGGACAGCATAGCTAAAGAACATTTCCATTACGGCATAAAGTTCTTAGGCGTTCCTGTTCTAGAATGTAAGGATTTTTAAACCACAGTTCCTCAGTTGAGCAAAAAAAAAATACAGAATTTCATTTGAATGACTATTTTTCTCAAAGATGGTTATTACCGTTCTAAATAAAAAGGACACTGGAGCTTATTTCTCTCTAGGGACTGCTATCAAGAGCTGCTTCTACACTCTGACAAGAATGGACAGCTTATGACAGGAAGACTGAATTTTGAAGTGCACACACTTACAATCCAGATCTGGCTGGGATCTAGAGTTTGGATTAGGCGTAGTCACCAGATTTCTGCTTGAATGTGCTATACAACCTCAAAGGGCTTCAGCTTTCCTTTAATCATTTTATTTATGGTTGGCATATAATAATTACACATATTTTGGGGGTACAATGTGATGTTTCAACACATTACACATAGTATAATGATCAAATCAGGGTAATTAGCATAACCGCCACCACAAACATTTACATTTCTTTGTGCTAAGAACATTCAAATTCCTTCTACTCTTTTGAAATATACTAAACCTTATTGTTAACTATACCCACTCTACTCTGCAATAGGACAGCACAACTTATTCCTCCTATCTAAAAGTAACTTTGTGCTGGTTGGCTAGTTTCTCCTCATTCTCTTCTCGCCTCTCCCCTCCTCAGCCTTTGGTAGCCACGATTCTACTCTTGACTTCTATGAGATCAACTTGTTTAGATTCCACATATGAGTGAGATCATGCGGTATTTGTTTTTCTGTATCTGGCTTATTTCACTTAACATGATGTCCTCTAGTTCCATCCATGTGGCCACAAATGAGGGCCCTAGATTTTATCATGTAAAATGATACAATCTGGCTCTTATTTTTTAAGATCTTATTCTGTTGAAACATCTAAAAATCAACAACCACAGAAACCATCTTCCTCACTTCCTTCCACTCCAAATTCACTGTTAGTGCTTTTAAGAGAGGTTAAGCATTCACTACAATCTAGAAATAAGAATTTCTAGGCATTCCCTCATGACCTACCAGCCTTTAAGCCTTATGAACTGCATTTGCTCTGTCCCATTTATTTTCTCAAGATTTCTCAATAATTCCACTTGATTTGGCCAGTCGTCCTCAGGATTAAAGTCATTTAAGTCATTTCTTAAACTTTGCCCTAAGCAAAGGGCCTCTAAGGTTAGATCTAAGTCTACTGGAGTTTACTCTTCATACCTTTGCCCGGGGTCTCAAAAAGCAAATTGTCAAAGCTGAAACGTTGCCTCTACATGCTTCAGATTCAAAATAGAAAAGAAAAAAAAAGAAAAAAGGAGAGCCTATATAAGGTTTTAAAATAACTATTCTGTAATTATTGGTAGATCTCAATGGATTTAGTACATCACTAATTATACTGCATTACTGTCAAATGAATTCTTTTAGCATGATTAATGTTATTATGCCAAATCTCAAATTAATTCACAGTGAGTATCTTAAAGTCTCAGCAATGCTTTAAAAGGGAGAAGAAAAGATGACAAATTAACCTGGGCCATTATAGTGAAATACAGAGAGGTTTGCTATCTAAGCACTTCAAATATATTGCCAGAATTAACCTATATATTTATGAAGCACCCTTCTGATCTTAGTTCAGTTTTGCAGTAGATTTCCCAGCTGGGAAAATAATGTGCTAAATGAATAGCTTGAATACCCAGTCTTTTGACCTTTTACCCTTGTCTGAACATTTCTATTGTTTGTATGTCTTTTGTTATAACCTGCCACAAGTCATCATTTTGGAAGTCAGTGGGATATAAACAAAGGATTCAAGAACAAAGGAAAAATATAATCTTTGTCAGTTACAGTGTTTAGATTCGTAATTACTAAATCATTTCTCTGATAAATTCAGTGTTCTCCAGTCATCCCAGGATTTGATTATCCCTGGCCAAGCTGAATAAGAGGACCCTAAATAAAGGTCTACAACCCAGAGGAACCCTCCCCTTTCAGAGGGAAATGCTCAGCACAGCAGATGCAGCCAGCTGAGTCTTTCTCTTTTGAAGTGTAAGGCTCTGTATTTCAGACTCAAATTTCAAATTGCCTGCCTCAGCCTTCCTTTGCCCTGATCAACTTCTGAGTTGACCCATCTTCTACACATCTCTTCTTTTCACATCTCTGAGGCAGCATAATTTAGTGGTTAGGAGAGATTTGAAGGTAGCCTTGTTTGCTGTATATCTGAGCTCTCTCAAGCTGTGTGTGACTTTAGACAAGATACTTAACGTTGGTCAAATTCAGTTTTCTCATCTGTAAAATGAAAATAATAAATGCCTCCTTTAAATACCTACAGCATAGTACTGTTGGGTGGGTTTAACTTGTGCTCGACACAGTGCTTGAAGAAGTGCTCGATACACATTAGCTTTTGTTAACATAACTTCACTGAAAATGAAGTAGACAGTCAGAGGTAAAACCCCAACATCTCCAAGCAGCAGCCACAGCTCCCCTCCTGCGGACTCCTATGTGCCAGTCATTGTGCTAAGCTTTTGGCAAACAGTATCGTCTCCATTTCCCAGGCTTACACAGATGGCAGTGGCAGCACCAGGATTTCTGTCAAGTCACGCAACACGTCAGGCTGTTTTTAACCTTTGACACTAGGAGTATTTTATAGAACATTCTCCTCTACAAAGAAAGCAATGGTGCCCACACTCTATGTATGAGGAAATGACACCTTACTAAAAGAAACTTGTCTTAGTTCACAGGATCCTAGCATGCAGAGTTAGGGGCTTGACAGCATCTCCTGACCCTAGTCACAAATGCCACAAGACAGGACTGTCTGGTGAAGTGTAAGAGGAAAACACGTCATTTTGGGCATCAAATATAAAATCTACAAGTGCAAGAATCTCCTGATCTCACCATCAAAGCATCTGAATGTATCATTTTTTAGAATTGTTGCATCATCTAAGAATTACTACTCCGTTGATAACTAAATTATTCTATTTTTACTTCTTGATCTAGGTCCACAAATATTTCAGGAAATCTCAACAAAAGGAAGGGCCAGGAATATAACTGAGAGGCACAGCGCCTGCCTGGCAAGCGCAAGGTCCTGAGTTCGATTCCTGGTACCAAAAAAAAAAAAAAAAAGGAAAAGGCAACATCAGTGAACATAAACCTTATCACCCACAGCAAACCACTCATAACTTCCTTTACAAAATGTCTATGGTAGTGTATCTTAGAGAGATCAGGGTGGTGGTGCTGTGAGGATGAACTAGGGTGGGGGGATCATTGAAGATGAGAGGACTAGTGTACCTTCTGTGGGGAGAATGACAAAGCTGGGGTACATCATGTGATGAGAGATGAGAGGCCCCAGAGTTTGGAAAGCCAGCAGCAGAACTTCCTCATAGATTATGTGCTGGGATAAGGAAGGAAAAGAGGCAAAGGCTGATCTGCATAGCAGGGCAAAAGTTCACTGGTAAATCCAGGGCACATGGGCAGCAGTATGAGGAATGATGCCCTGATGCAAGGTTATGGGCATGCTTTAGTTTGGGGTAGAGCTGATCTTATATGAGGCTGGAAGGAAACAAGGAAGAGTAATACACTCTTCCAGTATCACCAACGTTAGAGAGCAAAGTAACACAGAACGGTTCGTTGCACTGGGGTAAACACACACATACACAGCTTTCTTTATTGGCTTTTCACTGGATAAGATAAAGCATGCATCATAGTGATGAAAATAGTAGGAACTCAATTCTCAGTATGTATATGGAATGCAGTAGAAGTCAAACTTACAGGTAGATGGGCTCTATTCATAAAGTATCTAATCCACTTAGAGTTTTAAAAATTCAGAATTATCTTTCACATACACTATTGGGAGATTTTACTTAAAAGCCTGGATTTACTTCTTTGCCAAAAATAAAAAGATCTGGCAACACTGGCAGTATTTCACTCCAGGTGAGTGGTAATTGCTCCCTCCAAAATAGGCAGGTGCCACCTTGACCTGTTTTCCTTGCTTGGGTTTGGCAGTCGCATATACCTTGACCTAAAGGCACGCTTACTATAGCAGGAGGGAATCCAAAGCCAGTGGGAAGGCTGAAGAGAGCTAATTAGGAGCAAATGGGACTTTGATTTGCCACTCAAATCGCACTGTCTAAGCAGGACTGTCTCACTTGGCTTCCTCCTGGGGATGATCTACAAGCTTAGCACCCAGGTGGATGATGATTGACAAAAATGGTCAAGACTAAAGGCAGCTGATTAAAGCTGAACTGTGGCAGCAAGCTGGCTCTTTACAGGAGTTTATGATTTAAAGAGCTGAAGGACAGAATGGAAATGATCATGGCATAACCAGAAATAGAACTCCGCAAATGTAGTGGACGGAAAACAGAGGTCCAGTCTACTGCAGCTGCCAACAAGCGCTCTGACCTTGTGCAAGGTCATGGCATTCTCTCCTTAGTTCTTTATCTGGAAAATGAGAGAACCAGAGTAGAGTGATTTAATTTCCAACTTTAAACTAATTTATTTTTAAACTTATGAAATTAACAGCTAAAAGTAGAGCATTTAAAAGACATTCAGGATAATCAGAGGTGATAATGGGTATGGAAAAGATTACCATTTTTGATACAGTATTGACATTTATTGATTCAGAGTTTTTCAGTTTTGAATCTGTGATTATCCTTTTTGAGCTGGTTATATTATTTTCCCATTGTATACTAAGAAAATATTTGCTCTCTCAATTAATAGGATTAATGGGACATTGACCCTAACTGAGGGTAGAAAGTGGACCAGTTTTAAGGACTCCCCCACATTCTTGATTTGCATACAAATGATGCTTCTAATTGCCAAATTAAAAGAAGTCCCAGCAGGACCCCTTCATGAAAACACTTGGTTAACAGCTAGTTCACATTGTTAGTGTTACTGAAAAGTAATGTAATTGCTTTTTATTTTCAAATAATCTTAAATTCAGTCTCTTCAATTTGTGTGCCTAGCATTCTTAAAACTTTTGTAAACAAACTTAATTCTTAACCCTCTCCTCACACCTACCCACCCCCAAAATGTTTTAACAATATCCGGCTACTTTTGTTAGCTAGGAATTTCCTCTCCCTTTGTATCAACCGAAAATTATACTACAGAAGGCCAGAAATGCAAGCATATCAGTATCTAAATTATCACAGAAAAAGCATATTAAATAAAATCCACATGATTTATTCTGTAGGTGAAGACTGCATACTCTCTGTTAGCAACTTTGGCCTTCTCTTTATGATTGGATCCAAGCTGAGCAGCACCACAGGAAGCTGCAGATGTGCAAAGGGATAGGAAGCCGCTAAAGCCAGCTTTTCCAAAGTCTGGTGAGAAGAAATAAAGGCATGATCGCAAAGAGGAGGGCAGAGTAAAATTACAAGTTAGTTAACGAATGAGAAAAGCATACCATTCTAAGTCCTTTAAGCAATGACATCTCCACAGCCCAGCATCAAATCTGGGGAATAAATACATTTACTCAAGGGTTAAGAACTTGGAGCCAAAAGGAAATGATGAAATTACAGCAATCCCCCTACATCATCATTATCATAGTAATAAGGGTTGACATTTATTAAGTTCTCAATGTGTGAAATGCTGTGCTAAGTGCTGTTTATCTCACTCAATTTTCTTAGCATTAGTATGAGGTACATACTATTATTGCTATTTTATAGAAGAGTAAAATAAATCACAGAGAGATTAAGTAACTGAGTAGTCACAGAGTAAGGATGAAGGAATTCATACACTAAAATTGATTCTCTTAGCCACAAATCTATATCACTTTGAGTTCCAACTTTGAGTTCCATCTGTTTCATATGCTTTAACAGTTCTGAGATATTAACATACCATAACATTCACCTGTTTTTAGTGTACCATTCAAGATGTGCAACAAACTTACAGAATTATATAACCATCAGCACTCCAGTTTGGGAACATTTCCACCACTCCAGTGGCCCCTCTTCTTGTTCATGTGTAGTCAAACCATTTTCTCTTCCAGGCAGCTATTCACCTACTTTCTAACTATAGATTTGTATTTTCCAGATATTTCATAAAATAAAAAATTACAATATGGAGTCTTTTGCTATCTGGCCTGCTTCCGTTAGTGATATTTCTGATATTCAACTAGGTCAGAACATGGATTTGTAGTTTCTTCTTTGTTATTGTTGAATAATGTTCTACTGTATGAATGTACCTCATTTTATTCAGCCACTCATCAATTGATGGAAATTTCCAATGATTCCATTTTTTGCAAAATAGAATGATACCATTCTGAATATTCACTTTCAAGTTTGTGTGGATGCATGTCATTTCTTTGCATAACATCACAGGCATGGTCTTGATGGGTTACCTGGTAATTTTATATTTAACTTTTTTGAAAACCTAGAAACTACTTCCCAAAGTAACTGCACAATTTTACTTCCTACTAATTACGTATGTGGGTTACACATTCTTCACATCCTCACCAACATCTGCTCTGTCTTTTTGGTTATAACCATCTCAGTGGGTGAGAAGTAGATTATGATTTTCCCTAAAGACCACGGATATCAAGCATATTTTCATGTGCTTATGCTCTTCAGTGAAGTAACTATTTAACTAAATTGTCTCATTTTTGAGTTGTGAGTTGCTTCATATGTTCTGGGTACAAATCCTTAATCGAATATTTGGTTTGGAAATATTTTCTCCAACTCGTTATTTGTCTTTTTTTTTTTTTTGTGGGTACCAGGGGTTGACCTCAGGACCCCACGCACCAGCAGGCGCCCGTGCCGCTGAGCGATATCACCAGCTCTTTTTTCATATGTGGGTTCCAGGAGTCGAACTCGGGGCCTCGCACTTGCCAGGCAGGCGCTTATGCCTCTGAGCCATCTCACCGGCCCTATTTGTCTTTTTAAAAAAGGATTTTGTTTTGGTTTCTTTGAAAGGCAAAATCTTAAGTTTCACTTAATTGATGTATTCTTTTTTTTTTTTTCCTTCTCTAAGTATACTTTTGGTACATATATAAAACTTCTGTTAAATACAAGGTAATGAGTATTTTTTTCCTTTTTCTTTTCCTCTGTAAGTTATATATTTTCAGCTTTTAGGTTTGTGAACCACCTTGAATTTTTATGTATGGTATAGAGTAAGAATCTTAAGTAATTTATTCCTACTAAAGTACTAGAATTTACAAATAATTTCATGCCCTCCAAAGACTTTTAACACTTTCAAAATCCAGAAAAGATGGAAAAATTATACAATTCCCTCCCCCTGCTAAAACTGTTAACATTTGCTGTATTCACTTCACTATATACCTATCCATCTACCCAGGCAAAAATTAGTTCTTATATTTTGATGCATTTCAAAATAAAGTGTTTAATATTACAGTTCAATGTTATTTTTTAACTTAATTTTATGGTAACTTTCACATATAATGACATACACAAATCTTATGTATGCCATTTTATAAGTATTTAAAAAATTCACACTCTGTGTTAGTCAAAATCCTATCAAGATATAACACAGTTATCACCACAAAAATTATCTTCATGCCCCTTTCCCAATCAATTCCCTCAAATTCCATAATCACCACGGTATTTTTTTTCATAAATTAGTTCTCTTTAATTTCATAAAAACTTGGCAAAAATAGTTTTGTCACATGCACATTTTGTGTTATACTTCCTTTCACTAAGCAAATATTATCGGATGAATGGATTTCATTGTGTAGATACACTGTAGTTTATGGGTGTATTCTCTCATAGATAGACACCTAGCTGATTCTCTCTGGGGGTTACAAAAAATGTCTTACATATCTTCTTATAAATGTTCTTTGGGACAGGAAACACATAGGACAAGATAGTTATATCAAAGATGTGTATTAGATTTTATATGTTAGTGCAAAACTTTTCTCAATAGTTGTACCATTTTACACTATTATCAGCAACATAGATTTCCAGTTGATCTATGTCACTGCCAATATATTTTCTGAGAAACACCACTCTCCATGAGAGTGTTTTACTCATCAGATACCAAGAGTGTCACAGAGGGTAAAAGGAGTCCTATAATATACCTAGAAGGACTGGGTAATAACCAATCCAGGCTTCCATTCTACAAATACAGAAGAGTTAGACCATCTCTTTAGGTGCTCTGAGGAACACCAAGATGTGGCAGGAAGAGCCCTGGAATAAGACAACAAGAGGCAGGAGCTGTGTTAGTCCTGTTACTGTCTTTCCTTGGGGCTTTAGAAAAATCTAGTGCAGAATGAAAGGTTGTTCCTATGGTTCTTTTCCCTTTCTCTTCTTTCTACCTATGATTTGACTGGAGAATACTATACTACTCGCCAAGTCACAACAGGGCTTTTTATTGTTATTGTGTCCTACTACTTTCTATGAAAGACTTATTTTTAAGCTCAGATAAAAACACAGATGTATCTGTTCATGCTCTTATTACACTGAAATAAACCACCACTGACAGGTTTTTATTAATTCTTCTTGTCCACAAGAGTCAACAAACCTCCTTAAAGGTTCTGGATGTTTTCTACTTACAGAATGCTCTGTATTGGTTCACTGAGGCCTTTCATGGAGCCGCTCTCCTCCAAAGTCCTCCTTTGAACCTGCTTCTCTTCAGCCTCTCCCTGGACGCACAAAGGCTTCTTTTTCTAGATTTGTTACTTGGCTCCAGAAACCCACTCCTTCTACTGAGAAGCAGCTCTGTAGATGGGTCACTCAATCTAATTCTTTACAACCTTAACTATGTTTGCATAGACCCAAGATCAACACATTAGCATTTCTAGAAGAAAGCTATTTAGCTAGTCTGTTATGGCTTCAGAACTATGTTAGGTATCCACTGGAAGAAATCCAAAGGCACACCAACAACGCTGTGGGCAAATATATCAATCTAATCTAAACAAATTTTATCCCTTTCTGAGGGCTTAAAAAGCTTCTTCAATTTTAACATTTCTCTCTAGTTGGAAATGGCTTCAACAGACTAAGAATAACTCACTAACAATTTAGAAGCATGGCCTTTAGTCTGTAGTTGTCCCATCCAATATGATAGCCACTAGTCACATGTGGCTGCTGAACAGTAAGTTAAATGAGATGATTAAAATTAGTCTCACCCACGTCTATACTTTTCTTAATGCAACTACTAGAAAACTTTAAATTGCGTACGTGACTTACATCACATTTCTTCTAAACAGCATGGGTCTATGATGTTTTAAAAGAATGTGTTTCAAAATTGTTTGTTCTTATTTAGACTTTAGCATCTTCTATTTAAAATTAATAAAACTACAGTTTCAGAAATGTCTTTCAAAAAAAGTACAGTTCTGTCCTTTCTTCTTACACAGCTTCAAATGGCCACTTCTAGCTTTCTAAACCCAAATAACTTGGATCTCTATAATGCTACAAACAGCAGCTGGTTCCACTACACAAAGCCAGGTATTACATCCACTGTAAGATGAAGAACAACCTGCTCTTAAGTATCAGAGCAGATTGAATGAAGTATATTTGCCACATGCATGTGATTAAGACAGGTTAGTATTATTTTTATTAGTACAGAGATCACCAAATCATTCTGGCCATTGTATTCTGCACACATAATTAGCACAAGGTGTTAGATGTGCCAAATTCAGAGGGTTTACTTGCCTTCTACAAGACAAATGTGTCCTGTTCTGTCTCCAATAATCCTTCAACATCCTTCAACTTCAAAAGCACTGGAGCTTCAGTGAGTGCCGCAGGAAAGCCCTGGGAAATGGTACTGGTCAAGAGACCTGGACATGTGTTGGTTTATTACTGTGCCAATAAGATTTGGGGAAAAAAATCACCTAAATATTATGTGCCTCTGGTTTTCAAACTATAATTATTGGGGCATACAGAGTGGAGTGGTACAGGATTTAGGCTAACGACATCTCAGATCCCTCCTAACATTGAATAACTACCATCATAAACTATATGATTCCGTGTATTATTGGAAATGCCTCAACAATGCCCACATCTCTGGGGTATAGCTACCCTACTCATTTGCCTGACATTGTGTTTCCACTGCACAGGAACGAAGACAAGCAAGAGTCTTTAGACTTTAGAAAGAGTCTTTAGACTCTTTAGAAAGAGTAGAAAGAGTAGAGCTTCCCATTTTCTGATGTTCTCTTCAATCTCCTTTATCAGAATGCAACTACTGGAGATCTTTTTGTTATAGAGATCTTTTACTTCCTGGGTTGGGAAAATTCTGAAGTATTTACTTTTATTCTTGAAGGTATTGTGAATGGCACTGTTTTCCTAATTTCTTTGTTTGTGGGCTCATTATTCATGCACAGGAATGCTACTGAATTTTGTGTGTTGATTTTCTACACTGCTCCTGGTTAGGCAGACTAATACTGTCAAAATGACCATACTACCCAAAGATAGATAGACAGACAGACAGATAGACAGACAAACTGATTGCAATCCCAGTCAAGATACCACCGGCATTCCTCCCAGAACTAGAAAAATCAATCCTAAAATATATTTGGAACCAGAAGAAACCCAGAATAGCAAAAGCAATCCTGGGCAACAACAGCAAAGCAGGAGACAATCCCAGACTTCAAGTTACACTACAAAGCTACAATGATAAAAACAACATGGTGGGCCAGGGATATAGCTCTGTGGCACAGCACCTGCCTGACAAGCACAAGGTCCTGAGTTAGATTTCTGGTACCAAAAAAAAAAAAAGAAAAAAGAAAAAAAAGAAAAAACCAAATAGCATGATACTGGCACAAAAAAGAAACACACTGATCAGTGGAACAAAATAAAAGATGCAGAAACAACCCCAAGCACATTGAGCTATTTCATCTTTGACAAGAATGCCAAAAACACACTCTGGAGGAAAGACAAACTCTTTAACAAATGGTGCTGAGAAAACTGACTATCCACACACAGAACATTAAGTGTAGAGCCATATCTCTCACTAGTAATCTAAAATCAAAGACCTAAACATTAAAACAGAAAGACTTAATCTGCTGGAAGATAGAATATGTAAAACTCTTGAAGACAAAAGCATAAGTAAGGACTTTCTGATCAGGATCCCAAATGTACAAGATATAGCATCAAGAATCAATAGGATCACATAAAATTAAAAAGGTTCTGCACAGCAAAAGTAACAAACCAACATAGTGAAGAGACAACCCACAGAATAGGAAAAAACTATCAGCTATTCCTCAAATAAAGTACTAATATCTAGAACACATAAAGAACTTTAAAAAATTAGACCCCCCCCAATAAAAGACCAAATCAAAACAGGGCAACTGAAATGAATAGATACTCTTCAGAAGAAGAAGAAGTACAAATGGGTAATACATGAAAAAATGTTCAACATATTAAACAAATACAAATTAAAACAACACTAAGATTCCATGTTACTTGAGAGAGAGTGGCTATCATTAAGAAATCAAATAACAAATGCTGGAGGCTATGGGGGAAAAGGAACCCTTCTGCATTATTGGTGGGAATGTAAATTAGTACAACTACAATGGAAGTCAGTATGGAGATTCCTCAAAAAACTAAAAATAGAGATTCCATTTTACTGAGCTATTCCTCTCCTAGGTATCTTCTCTAAAGAGTTAAAGATGTCATATTATTGAGATACATGCATACCCATGTTTATAGTAGCACAATTTCTAATGGCTAAATCTTGAAAGTAGTCTGTATGTCCATCAACAGATGAATGCATAAAGAAAGTGTGGTATTTATATAAAATACAGTATCACTCCGCCATAAAGGATAAACTTGAGTCACTTGTTAGAAAATGGATGCACCTTGAGACCATAATGTTAAGTAAAATAAGTCAGACACACGAGCTTAAATATCACATAGTTTCTCTTATATGAGAAACCCAAAATATAAAAAAGAGCAAAATAAAAGAGAGATAATAGGAAACAGGGAGGTAAATCTTTTGAAAGGGAACAGGACCAAGAGATGGAGAAGAGAGAGTAAGAAAAGTGATGAATAAAAAGACAAGACTAAATATATGTTATGTATACATACAGGATGAATGTAATTAATATATACTGCAAAAGTGCTAATAAATATTTTTAAAAATTAAAAAAAAGAAATAGTAGAGTTTAATTTCTAAAAAGAATTGTTCCATTTCTAATCCATAGTGATTAAACCCAGAATATCAGTGGTTAGTGTTGTAGTACTGATTTAGAATGGACATCCACTATTCTCTTATGTTACTTTCAGGTTTATTTTTAAATTCATAATTACTAATCAGACCATACATCTTTCTTTATATAAGTTCAAAATACGGAACTATACTCACATCTGTCACCATGCACTAAACTAAACTCAAAATGTATTGAAGATCTAAATATTAAAACAGAAACACAAAATATACAGGAAGAGAAAATAGGTAGAAATCTTGAAGACATAGGTGTAGGCAGAGACTTCATGAACAAAACCCAGACCACATGGGAAATACTACAAAGAACCAACAAATGGGATCTCACCTATTAAAAAGCTTTTGGGCAACAAAAGAAATCGCCAATGGAGTGAAAAGACAACCCATGGAATGGGGATAGTTATAGCCAACAGTCCCTCAGACAAAAGACTTATATATAGAACATATAAAGAATTGAAAAAAATCAGCCACTCCCAAATTCAAAGACCCGATCCAAAAATGGGCATCTGAGATGAACACACACTTCTCAGATGAAGAAATACAAATGGCAAATAAATACACAAAAAAATGTTCAACATCATCAGTCATTCAAGAGACTCAAATTAAAACAACACTGAGATTCCACCTCACTCCAGAAAGAATGGCTACCATCAAGAAATCAACTGATAACAAATGCTGGCGGGGCTGTGGGGAAAAAGGAACCCTTCTCCACTGTTGGTGGAAGTGTAGACTGGTGCAACCACTGTGGAAATCAGTGTGGAGATTCCTCAAAAAACTAGGATTGGAGGTCACATTTGACCCAGCTATTCCCCTTCTGGGTATTTTCCCAGAAGAATTAAAAACATCATACCACAGCGATATATGTGCACATCCATGTTTACAGTAGCACAGTTTGTAATAGCTACATCTTGGAAACAACCCAAATGCCCATCAACCGAAGAATGGATTAAAAAGATGTTTTTTTTTTTTAATACAATGGAGTACTACTCAGCCATAAAGAAAGATAATCTTGAGACTTTTATAGGTAAATGGATGCAACTCGAGACCATACTCATAAGTGAAATAAACCAGATGCAATGTGTAAACATCGTATTGTCTCATTAGTGTGAGAATTTGAAAGAGTAAGTAAGATCCAAAATGTACAATAGATGTTTTGAATAGGGAAGAATCTCTTCAAAAGAAAAGAAAAACTGTGATGGGAGAAAGGGGAAAGGAAGGAAGGGAAAAGAAAAAAATACATATATACGCAAGACAGTTAAGATAGTTACACAGCTAGTTTCTCTTACTTCATTGAAAAGAAAGTTTTATGCTAATACTTTCCTGGACAATATTTAGTGCCTATATCTTATACTCTGAACAACTACTATGAATATAACAATATGCAATGTATTAATTATTGTTACTCTCCTACTAGACTGTTTTGAAACTGTTTTATTGTTATTTTTACTTTTTCCTGTTTAAAATAAAAAAATATGGAACTATAATTGCCAATGTCCATGACCAACTTAATTTTAATGGTGACTACCAAACAAACTCATATGTATCAATTCTCCCTTTAGACATGTGATGTCATTTTAACTGAAGCACTTCCTGGCATATTTTTATCCCCTAATTGTGAGAGGCACAAGTAGCAAACTAATTTTTTGTAAAGAATATTTTTTAAGTATTTAATTTCAACTCTGTTGTTCTAGAAATAAATTAATATACAAATTCTTTCCAGAAGTTGATTTCTCGCTCTGCATTTGAGTTGAAGACATGTGCTAGTTGTATTTCTAGTCTCCCAATATAGGTGATCTCTGATTAAAAAAATAGGAGAAAAGGAGAGGAATATATCACTTCTTATATATTTTGTACCCATACAGTTATCTTAAATTGAAGTAAAACCTAGAGGAAAACCACTAGGCAAGGAATCACTCTGTTACTTAAAATAATCATGGGAAAAAATAATCATGGATGGAGTTTTCTTAAAAAACCTGCACGGAAAAATTTTCCTATCTTCTAAATTTCTTGCTAGAGATGTGAAATATAATGAGTTACTCTTTTTAAAACAAGTTTTTATAGAGGTAGAAGCAGAAAGAGTGAAACCAAAACCATCATCAGATTGTAGTTCTTCCTACTTTATCTATAGGTTAGTTACTGAAAACACTCATGGAATACTAACTTTACAAGGAATGTCAGATGCTCCTTAGTTTAATCACGTGAAAGCATTTTTTCTCACCCTGAGAAGGAGTGGCTTCTTCTATTTAAATCTTCCCAGTGATAGGCGTTCATTGCCCTGTGCCCTGGTTCTATTTTTATCCTTTCTATATTATTAAAATATTCTCTTCATTAAGGCAGAACTATGCTTTTCTAAAGCGAAGACCCATTGGTTTCCATCCTCTCCACAGGGCCACCCATATAAACCCGATTTATCTTATATCTGACAGACACTCAAATATTTCAAGACACATAGCAATAACTCCCACTTCCTGAGACTATACTGTATCCCAGGGACTAACATAAAATATACTATTTAATTTATTCTTTTTAACAATACAGAGAAAGTGGAACATGAATCTTCCTTTTACAGAAGAACAAATAAGAGCCTCCCTATCTCACTGAAGATCTCATAGGTAATAAACAGGATGAATGGGACAGGCATCTTTGTGTGCCTGATGACAACACTTGAACTTGTAGGCACTATTGTAGAGCCATGTTCCCTCTCCCCTCATCATCTCTCTCATTCTCAAATTTATAGCTATGCTCCCTTTCTGCATAAGGATAGTTAAGCACAGCATGAGGCATGGAAAAGGCACTCAAGCAATATTGGTTTAATCAACATGTGCATGAGTAAATGTTACTAAAAACCAGTCCTGAAGTCCTGTGTTCATACTCTTTAGCATTGTGGAATGCCATCTTCTAGACCTTTTTGGAGACTTGAACTTTTTAAAGCAACCATATATACTATGTTTTCATCAATCATAAAAAATTCATGTCATCTTATATCAGTAGTGTCCTAAGTCTTTTTATTTATTTATTTATTTTTTATTTTATTTTAAAGAGAAAAAAATAAACAATAAAAACAGTGATACAGAATTTCAAAACAAGGTAATAGGAAATTAACAATGGTTGATATATTGCATATTGTTATCTTCAAAGTAATTGCTCAGATCACAAGATATAGGCATGCAAAATTGTTCAAACAATGTAAGCACAAACCATTCTTTTCAATGAACTAAAAGAAATTTAGAAACTAAAAGAAAACCCTTCCTTCTTTTCTCCTTTCCCCCATCCCAGTTCTTTCCTTTTCAGTGGTTTCTTTCCCTTTCACAATATCTATTGCATATTTTGAATCTTATTTACTCTTTCAGTTTCTTACACTAGGGAGACAATATGATGTTCGTCCTCAGTCTTTTAGAGGAAGTACCACAGAATCCCTTGAGAAGCTAATGGAAACGATGTACCCTCTTCCCAGGAAATGGCAATCCACAAGACAAATACTTTAACCCACAATTTGGTACCATAATAGAGCCTCCAATGCCATCCATGGAGGAACCAGTATAGCCAAGTTTATTCAAATTTTCCAATGGTAATATGGTATTACTTCACAGTAAAAGAGATTTATAAAAGTAAAAACTGGATAACCCAGACATTAAGTAATATCTATTGTAAATTATGGACTGAGTCTTCCTCCATCTTTCCCCAAATATATATCAGAAATTGGTTATTTCCAGAGTTTTCTTTCAGACATGTCAGCTCATTCTAGATTTAGCATCCCCAGAGTTGTTATTAAAAGTTGTACCATTTGTTTTTTGTGTTATCTTGGTAAAGAGCTCTTTTTTCATACAAATTATTTTATTGTACAATCAGACAAACTGAACAATCCTGTCAGTGGCATTTATTGTAAGTCTATTCATTCATTTCCTAAGAATTCTAATTCTCTTATACTGAGAATTACAGCAGTGAACAAAGCCAAATAGCTTTTCTCCAAGAGAGAAGATGGTTTTATCCTAGAGATACTTTTAATTATTAAGCAGTCCAATTTAATTCATCATTAGTGCCCATAATGAAACGCAATAAGGCAATTTAGAAGGAATGGAGCAGAGGTGCTATAAAATAAAATATAGAGTCATAACATTTATCACAGCTTGCCATAGAGAAATTTGTTCTGCTGGAAGCAGTAGTTTTAGATGTAAAACTTGAGCTGTTAAAGAACTTATGTCAGCCCTGTAGCAGATCCTGACTTGCTATGCACACACCCAGTTCCTTTTCCTTCTAGGCATAGAGAATCCAAGCCTCTCATCTGGTAAGGTGTGGCCATCGGACCTAGTTCTAGCCAGCATAATGGAGCAGCATAATGTACGCAATTTGGGGGTCTCCCCGTAAAATCTTCCCCTGCAACTCTGCATGGCCTTTTCTGCTTCTGGCTGGTTGAAATAGAGAAGGCATTCCAAGAAGCCAGAGATTCATGCATCGAAAACTTAGCATTATAAAATGGAAGTAAATAGAATCTCTGAATTCAAGATTGGAGAAGAGCTGCCAGAGCACTCAAAATTGCACTGTTTGGTGAAAGACAAATTTTTCTTACATTAAGCCTGTGAGATTTGGGGAAGGGGTATCTATTACAGCAGCTAGCATTATTTTAGCTAACACAGCTCCCCCTTTGAGGCACAGATATCTATAGGTCCTAAAAATCTCAACGGTCATTATATTTACTCCATATGCTATCTTTATCATGACATGTCATCCAGTTGTTCTTGTGTTTATCTTTAAGTGAATTTCTGCTGAAGAGTTTCATTAATGGAGGGTTGGAATAAAAAGAGTTAGATACTTAAGTGTTACAGGGATTAGAACGAAGGGGGAAAACCACAAAACTTACTTGAAAGTCTTTGAAGGATGGCAGAAAAGCAAATGCAATTTAATATTTTTTGCCAAAATCCCTCTCCCCTGTGTCTAGGCTCAGATAAAACCACTTTTCAATTTGAGATTCCTAATTAATCGAAATATTCTATTTCTTTTTCAAACAATGGAAACAAAGGAAGGATCTGAACCCGAGACTCAAATCCTTTGACAAAAATAAGATACAAAGACTCAGACTCTATACTATGCAAATTAAACAAGCGATAAAATACCTAACATGTTATAGAAGTTGTTCTTTTTTATAATAATCTCTGGCTAGAGAAATTTCAAGCAGACATTCTCATTTTTATGAGACTAAGGTTTCAGGAAGACATTTTGAGTTTTGATACTTTACTGCGGAGAATACATATACATACAAACACATGTGCATATTAATTATTCAGCAATTACAGGCATGTATGCTAATATGTGTTATTAAAATCCCACATTCTGCAAAAACACACGTTAAAAACAAGAGAGGACAGAACAAAAATTAGTCAGGTAGATCATTTAAAATGTAGGTACCTTGTATGCAAAGCACAAACAAACCCTATAAATAAAAATATTTGTGCAGTTAACAAACAGGAAGAATCCTTAATAAAATTATGACATATGAAAGGACTTTAACTTACAAACAAAAAGGGCTGGGGACAGCTTGATGGAAATAGGTTTGAGAAAAGCTTAAAGCTGAGTACTAAAGATAAGGTAAGAATGTAAAAAGATTAAGACCACTAACATAATACATGCTTCTAAGATGGAACACCTAGCCATATAGAATTATTTAAAAAATGCAAGAAAGGGGTACCATGCATGTAACTGCAGTCCCTCTACCTTGTCACATTCAGCTGTGCAGTGAATTTACATAAATTAAGCATTAATGGGCAGGAAAAAGCAAAGGTGACCCCCATGTTTTACTAACATCATTCCTCAACTTACCAATCATGTATGTGCTGATTCATGTTATAGAAACACATTATTGAAGAATCTAGGAGGTACTTAGGCATTTATTTAATGAAAGAATGAATAGATATGTGTACTAGTAGTTCAGTGAGCAAAAAGACAGGCAGGTAATAGAGGTTAGAGTAAAAAATTTGTAGCAAAAATTTTACCTTAGCATTGGTGTAGGTGAAGACTTTATGGAAAAAACCCCAATCCCACAGGAACTATCACAAAGAGTCAACAACTGGGATCTCATCGTATTAAAAAGCTTTTGCACAGCAAGAGAAACCACCAACAGAGTGAAGAGACAACCCACAACATGGGAAAAAATGTTTGCCAGCTGTTCCTCAGACAAAGGATTACTATCGAGAACATATAAAGAACTCAAAAACATCAGACTCCCAAATTTAAAGACCCAATCCAAAAATGGACATCTGAGATGAATACACACTTCTCAGATGAAGAAATACAAATAGCAAATAAGTACATGAAAAAATGTTCAACATCACTGGTCATTTGAGAGATGCAAATTAAAACAACACTGAGATTCCATCTGACTCCAGAAAGAATGGCTATTATCAAGAAATCAACCAATAACAAATGCTGGCGGGGCTGTGGGAAAAAAGGAACCCTTCTCCACTGTTGGTGGAAATGTAGACTGGTGCAACCACTGTGGAAATCAGTGTGGAGATTCCTCAAAAAACTAGGATTGGAGGTCCCATTTGACCAAGCTACTCCCCTTCTGGGCATCTTCCCAGAAGAATTAAAAACATCATACCAAAGTGATACATGTGCACCCATGTTTATAGCAGCACAATTTGTAATAGATCTTGGAAACAACCCAAATGCCCATCAACCGTGGAATGGATAAAAAGATGTGGTATTTTTATACAACGGAGTACTACTCAGCCATAAAGAAGGATAAACTGGAAACTTTTATAGGTAAATGGATGCAACTCGAGACCATACTCATAAGTGAAATAAACCAGACGTACATGTGTAAACATCGTATTGTCTCCCTGGTGTGAGAAGCTGAAAGAGTAAATAAGATCCAAAATGTACAACAGATATTGTAAAACGGGAAGAAATTGTTCAAAAGGAAAGAGAAACTAGGATGGAGGAATGGAGAAAAGAAGGAAGGGAAAAGCAAAAAAAAATTATATATATATATATATATATATATATATATATATATATATATATATATGATAGTTAAGGTAGATACACTACTAATTTCTCTTAGTTCATTGAAAAGAAAGGTGTGTGCTAATATTGTTCAGACAATTGAATGCCAATATCTCGTACTCTGAGTAACTAATTTAAAGACAACAGTACACAACATATTAACCATTGTTATCCTCCTATTGTTGTTTTGAAAATTTGTTCTATTTTTTTCTCTTTAAAATAAAAATTAAAAAAAAATTCTAACTTGGGTCCCAGTATGTGACATATTGGTTTTCAACTTCTCAGATTTGGTTTCCTCTTTCACAAGGCATCTATCATGAAAAAAACTTGCTTCTCAGGATTACCATGAATAAAAGGTATACTTTAAAAAAACTACTCTGGTATTTTTAATACATCATAAAAATGAGAATTATCAATATTATGAATAGCATTCCTTCCTGCCGAAGTCCTCAGCAAAAATACTTCATGGAAAAAACAGGATTCAGTTAGATCATGATGGGTGATGGATTACAGAGAGTGGAAGGATGTGGACAAGCTAAGAGTGTCAGTCAATACAAAGAGATGTGAGGAAATAAATTTAAGTTTTACTCAAATAACAGTGAGACACATAAACAGCAATGGTTCATAGAATTACAAAAAGGTAAGGTAGGATTTGTCTGTTAAGGGCCAGTACTAAGCAATACATTTCCTTTTTTATTTCTCTTTCCCTAATTTTCTGTATAATGTGAACTAACACTATGATAGTTGAAAATAACAGAACTAGTTACTTCAACAATTATGAAAATTTAGAGCTAAAAAAGCTTCATGTTTATCTAGTCAATCTATCCTCCATCCTCAACTTGACCTCATTTCTGCTCTTCAAGAAACATTTCCAGGGCCGGTGAGATGGCTAAGCGGCATAAGCGTCTGCCTGGCAAGCGCGAGGGCCCGAGTTCGACTCCCGGAATCCACATACGAAAAAAGGGCTGGTGATATTGCTCAGTGGCACGGGTGCCTGCTGGCGCGCAAGGTCCTGAGGTCAACCCCCGGTACCCACCAAAAAAAAAAAAAAAAGAAACATTTCCAAACCAAAGCAGCTGAATTTTGTTCATTATGTTGAAGTAAACTGCATGCAAGTATTAGACTTATCAATGAGAAGATTCAAATTGCTAAGGTTTTTGCTTCATTGATTTTTCTTCACTGTGGCTGTGGGGAGTATTGGCTTTCAATGTGCAAAGCGTATGGTGAGCACAATTTTCTTTAGGTATAATTCTATTACAGTACTTCATATTTTTAAGAAAATAGGTGTTTGCAAAAAAATTTAAAAAGTAACACTAACATAGGCCACTATTGTATTTTACACAGAGTTTAATGTTTAATTTTAGGTAGTTTTTAAAGGAGAATTAAAGGACCAAATGTCTTAATCACTCAAAGATAAAACTCCAACTATACATTCCAGAGACCAAATACTATACTTGGGCAAGAATCAGTACTTTTTTCTCCACTGTCCATCACCCAAGGGCTTGGAATATGCTTTAATACTGCAGAGATAAAATGCTTAGTACCTGTGACTTATGCATAGTCCTAGGACAATGGTGGCAAACCAATGGCACGCATGCCACAATGGGCAGTTTGTACCACTGAAAGCTCTAAAAGCCTCACTGTTTCTGTCCTAGGATCAGAAAAGGAATACCATGAAAATTCCAAGCTTCCCTGGGAGGTTAAAGAGTATGAGACCTGTGCCCCCCTCAACCCTCAATTCCAGTAATTTCCATCAACTATGGTAAGGCTTAGAATTCAGAGAACACCTTTCCAAATGGTGGTCCTTGGACCACTTGTCCCTAGATAACTGTAAAGAAAAGTATTTCTTTGGCAAATAGCTATAAACTACTGGATTTCTCTAGGAGCAACACACAATGTTCTTATGCATACTAAGTGTATGGAGAGCTGTTGACAAAATCTCTGTAGCTTTATTTCAGGGGGGGGTTTACCAGATATTTACTCACTGAAACTTTCTTTTCAAATACAATTCAAAAACACCTTGGGTAAAAGTATTAATAGGTTTTGTCTATTCAGGAGAGAAGCAAGATTGTGTGGATATGTCATTACATATCCTTACTCTTCACAGTCCTCCACTTATGCTAATCATGTTTCTGCTTATTGCCCATTTTACTAAAGTCAGGGATGCTTCTGAGTTACATAGTTTGGCCTCTCAATGGCATTTAGTAGATACACCTATTGCTTCCTTTTTAAAACTTTTCTTTCTACCCTTTTAGCTCTTTTCTCTCATCTGTCCTATAACCAACTCTCTTTTGTAGTCCAATACTAAAACAGGTATAACCACTGGACCAGCAACATCAGCATCACCTAGGAGACTTTTCGAAGTACAGGATTTCCACTTTCCCTTTAGACCTACTACTATGAGAACTCTGGGGTAAGGCCTAGGAAATTTGTTTTTAATAAGCCCTCTAAGTGAATTCTAATGCTCAAGTTTTAGAACTACCACTCTGTCCCTTAAATATTCTGGTTCTCCAAGGCTTGCCCATGTCCTTTTCTCCTGGCTTCAACTATGATCAACATTTCAATGTCCAGCACAATGTCTATTGCATGGTGGGTGCTTCAATAAATATTGGCTGATTAAATGAACAAATGCTCCTAGTGGGTTTTCTACATATGAGTATCTTTTGGCCTCTCAAATTTACCCTATCCAAAACTGACCGCATTCTCTTCCTTTTCTTAACTGAATCTAACAATAATAATTAGCATTAAACCCAGTTATTCTGCTGTGGGTTATAGGTGAATTGTGATTAGTGTAGCTTTAATGATAGAACTCTTGAAGATTAGAGTTAGCTTTATGTTATAGCTTATATCTAGATGTCTCCCCCAAGCCTCATGCTCTCCAAGGTGACTTTTGGAAGAAGCTGGATCATGGGTGTATGACACTGGCTTAGTCCATTGATGAGTTTATAGCTAGGTGTGATGCTGGGAGGTAAAGCCTCGTGGGAAGAGACGAGTCACTGGGTGTGGCCTGGAACAATGTATCTCCCTCCTCCTGCCTTGATCCTGGCTGCTTCCTGCCTGCCATACCCTTTTGCCATGCCACCCTGCCTTGAAGACAGCTAACTACAGACTGAAACTTCTACAAACTGTGAACCTTTCTTCCTCTAACTTGTGGGTGTCAGGTATTCTGTCCCAATAACAACAAAGTAACTAAGACAACTTTTCAAGATTACGAAGCTAAGAAAAGGCAGAATTCCAACTCACACTTGGGTATTTGTGATCCAATAATCAGAACCACGTATGACACCTTTAAATAGTGCTCCTTTACTCAATCACTGGTTATACAATTTTTGTTTAAGCTTAAAATTGGTGAAGTAATCTGGATTTTCAGTCTGCCTGCATCTTCTGTGTCCAATCAATTCAAATACAAGGATCCATCCACTCTTCTTCGAACTTACTTATATCATTCCAGCCCCAAACTCCAATATATCTCCTTGGAATCTAATAGTCTTCTTCTGATGAGACCTCCTCCATTATAAACTATCATTTTATTGGCTTTTCTCTCCACCTCTTTAGCTCTTTCCTCTTATTTGTCGTATAGCTAACTCTCTTTTGTAGTCCACTACTAAGACAAGTGTAACCACCAGACCAGGGACATCAGCATCACTTATTGCTCAGCTATTGGCCATAAAATAGAGCCTACTCTCTTTCTCCTGCTTTTTATCAATACTTACCCCAGTCTTTCAAATCTACCCTAAAACTGTTTTTGGTTCTTTGGACACAGCAAGTTTTCCCTGGCTTCCAGGACTTTTCTTTCCCTGGCTTCCATGATTCTTACTGCCACCATTCATTCTCTCCACCTGGATATTTTTATATTCTGATGAGGAGTCATATTATTCATAAAATCTCCCTACCTGAGCTAGATCCTCATGCTATAGTCCAGTGGTGGCAAACCTATGGCATGCATGCCACAGTGATACTGCTGGTATCTCTGAAAGCTCTAAAATGTCCTCCATCACTGCTATAAGGTGTCTCAACATTCATTCCTTCATCTGTTTTTCCTGAGTAGTGTGTATTTTCTGGGGAAAACGGATGCTCTACTTCTGTGTCTTAGGGCTTAATTCAATGACTTCAGTGTAGCCAACTGAAGAAAAAATTCAACAAAGAATTTTCTCTCTTGTTGAGTTTAGACAAGAAAAAAATTAAAACACCATGTCTTAAGTGCTTTGATAAGAAAACTAGTGGTAAAATAGTATTACACTTGGAGTAACTTAAAATCTGACTAAACAGAATAAATAAAATTAGTCAAATTCAGAGAAGCAGTCTGACGAGGAACATCCTTGGCTACTGCAACTCCTTGGGGATGCATTCAAGAACACAGGCTGTAACTGTGTTAATGATTATCGATCCTTATTGGGCAGTACTGCTCCTCATTCTTGTTGCCTTACTCAAGATCCAAGAGCTCCACGCAGCAATCTCCCCCACTGTGTCTCATTGGCCAGAATCATGTCACTTGGCCATCCCTAAAAGCAAATCACACATCAATACCGAGCACCACCATCCATGTCAGCAGAGCAGAAAGATGCGCAGAGTGGAGATGTGGTCAGATGCATAAATAAGCTGGGGTTTTGTGCTCGCTTGGGCAGCACAGATGATAAGCAGACATATTTTCATACTATGTTAAAAGGTTGCATGTGGCCTTTAGACAGTAAGATAAATAAGAAAAGATATAGGTGTATTTGGTTTAGAAAACTTATTTTTCATATCATTTTCATCACGTCTGGAACTACCACATCAGGAATCCCTTCTTGTAAGGAAGAGACAGCTGTTCATGTTAATACACATGTAATGAATGAACCAGAGCCACCATTCTCTAGCCATATCTGTGATAGAAACTTCTAATTTTTAATAATAAAGAGAAGTATAATTTAAGAAAATAAACTAAACCTAAGCCACAAAAGAATGAGCCGTGATTCTGAAAGTGTAAGCAGCACCCCACACTGGAGCAGAGTACCTGCTGTGTGCCCGATATGTATCATGGTGGCCACAGACTCCAGCGGCTGTGTTCAAGGGCCCCAGCTGCTATGCTGAACTTGTTTTAGACTGTGCAGGAGACTGAACGCTTCTTCAGCCTCTCTTCCTCTTTCTTGCACTGGTGGTCAGACTGGGATCACTGCAGTCTGATGTCTTTCTTGGTCTACCCTGACTTCCTCTCTATTTTATTTTATAGGCATTTTCTCCAATATTTAATGCCCTTTCACATTTAATCCCATTTCAGAGTGTATTTCTCACAGAACTTAGTCTAATGGCATTACTTCATTCAAGCCTCAAAACATTCCTATGTGGCAAATATTATCTTTCCTGTTTTAGGGTTGGGTAAAGACAGTGGGAAGTTAAAGAACTTGTTCACCAATACTTCCCCATTTGGTTAGTAACATCCAGAACAGAATCTGATGACATCTGGGAGATTTTCCTCCATTTTATTTATTTTTTTTTTTATTTTTTTTTTTGTGGATACCAGGGGTCGACCTCAGGACCTCGCGTGCCAGCAGGTGCCCGTGCCGCTGAGCGATATCACCGGCCCTTTTTTCGTATGTGGGTTCTGGGAGTCAAACTCAGGACCTCGCACTTGCCAGGCAGGTGCTTATGCCGCTGAGCTATCTCACCGGCCCATTTTCCTCCATTTTAAAGGAAAATATAGATTCTACAAGATACAGGTAGAAAAATCCCTAATTTTATAATGAGGCTATCTACATGATCTGGTGGTAGCATTCTTTCAGAAATCTTATCTTAGGACTTGTGACTTCAGTATCTAGATAGACTAAAACATACCCTATCTCAGTAAAACACTATATTTTATTTTTCTAAAATAAGACTAAAGCTTCTTTAAAACTGTATGGTGCGGGCCGGTGAGATGGCTCAGCGGCTTAAGCGCCTGCGCTGCAAGTGGAAGGGCCCGAGTTCGACTCCCGGAACCCACATACGAAAAAGAGGCCGGTGATATCGCTCAGTGGCACGAGCGCCTTCTAGCGCGCGAGGTCCTGAGGTCGACCCCCCGGTACCCACAAAAAAAAAAAATAATAAAATAAAATAAAATAAAACTGTATGGTGAGTATATTTCATTTTCCCTATGTTGCTGAACATAAAATATTAATGTTTCACAAAATACATTCCCATTATATCCCACTTGAATATCGAGCACTTACAGCTCTGTAGACCCCTGTGCTTAGTGCTGGATAAGAGCACAGAGCAGTGTGGGACAGTGGTGGGCCCCTGAATATGGTATTTGTGTGACTCCCCAAAAATACTGGAAGGATCATGCACCCCTTCATATTAAAGTGACACATCTAAAAATCTTTAGCACAAATTTAAATGACTGAAAATATAAAATATATTTGGGATTTTGTATGTTGACATAATACAAATAGGTTGTGATTCTAAGTATTATAAATATGAATAAAAGAAAATTTTTAAATGTATTTAATAGATTCTAAATACTAGAGAGATTTTATACTCATAATTTGGCACTTTCAAATACATGGACATGTGCTTATCTAACCAATGAAAAATTTACATTGTTAATTTTCCTTATAGTATTTCCTTCCACTAGTTTACAAGGACATTTGTCTTAATGTAATGTTTTTATGCAACCCTACTTCTCTGCCATAGATTATCATTTTTATTTTTACTTCCTGTGATCAAAAGACTGTCCTATTATAAAAATGAAAAATTTTTTCACATCGTTATCATGTTATCCTATGTAAAAAATTAAATACCTAAAATTACAGTAGCTATTACATACAAAGAGAAACTATGTTAAAAGTATATTACATTCAGATGGATGGAGCTTTCTCATAAGTTTTCCAATAAACTTTGGAATCATATCAATAATTTTTCTAGGAGTTTTCAAATGATTATTAATTACACCTGTTACTTTTCAACTTAGATGTACCTTGTGTATCCCAATATACTTAGAAGATTCAGAAACATTATTAATTTAGAAACATCTTTACCAATGTAAAGATGATTAAATATTTTGATTTCACATATTTTTTTGTTTTTGTTAAAACCTTTTAACCAAAGATTTAGTATATGTAATTAATATAAAATATTCACCCTATAGCCAGATTGACGAAGCCCATTCTCACTTTCAAAGCAATCAGCCAAACTAGACTTACTTTACCAAAAAAAGTAGGATTTTTCCATTTGAAATAAACATGTTAGTAAATATTTCCATAATGGATATATAGTTTAAGTGAAACAACAGCAAATTACCCATTTCTATCATCATGTTGCCCTCAACAGAGTATGTTTATATCTTAAAGCTGTACAAATAAACTCCCAGCAAGATTTGGGAGAAAGCAAGATTTTTCTTCTGTGAATAGAGAAAAAGTAGGAAAAAACTGGTGTCAGCTGAGGCTGGATGTGAAATAACTCAAAAAGTGCTTCTCTGATCTACTTTCCTCTCCTACAGTTTAAAGGTTAGGTAGGGAGGCATGCCATATCTCTTAAAACCTAATGAAAACAGGGAGATGTGTTCTGGAAGCAGTTGATGGTTATAAACATCTGATGTCCAGGGACAGATAAACTCTATGATCAAATATATCATTTCTGAAATATAGGAACACAGACAAGACATTTAACCTTCTGAATATCTAAAACAAAGGTAATAGTAATGTCAATCTCATATGATGACTAGCGAGATAGATAAAGATACAGGTATAAACACTTAACACTCTGTATAGTAAACACTCAAGAAAATACCAGCTACACATAAAAGGCATAATGACTATATCATTTAAAATTGCTACTCACAGAAGTGAGACCCCAGAAAGGAAGTGCTCCCTTCCCCAACAGTCAGAAAAAGAACCATGAAGGAAGAAGAGTGGGTGTCCCCAGAATGGGGATCTTGGGACGGACAGCTGCTAATGGACACTCTGGACTGGACTGGTAGTTGGAACCTTATTCGCTACCACAAAACATAAGCATACTCTATTTTTGACACGTTTTTGAGAAGAGGCTACGCCGTTGGTGACACTGTGTTTACACTTTTACTTTTAAAATCACCATGGGCCTGAGGTTTGTTCTACCACTCTCTTTTTTTTTTTTTTTTTTTAAAAAAAGCCTATTTTTCTCTCCTTTTTATTTTCTTTGAAGAAATTCATAATTGAATTGGTTTGCATATACCCATACAACTAGGATCATTTATGTATCCCATCCCACCATGCGTTGGCACTCATCATCTCCATCTGCCCAGTAAAAGATAAAGCTTTTTAAATTGTTGTGTAGTTGACCTGTACAATCATATTTAGAGAACTATTTTTCCCTTTTCATGCCATTTGGCATCAATTCACACCAATAATTTTAGCCAGTTTGTACCAAGAGTCATACACCCAACCCATGTATATAACAATTTAGGTAAATTCTACTAGAGGAGGGAAGAAATCAAAACATTTGAATGTTCTTTACTCTTGACTTGGTTATGTGAAGCACACTGTGTTGTCTTCCAATATTGGATCAATGAACATTACACGTATGTCCTGCAAATTATACAAATGAATTTTATTATTTAAAAGCCCAGGAGTTATATTATTTATTCTTTCATATTCTTTCCTTTGGAATCACCAACTTTTTCCTATAATATTCTTTTGTATCATCACATTATGGTATTACTACTCAAACTGAGTGTGCCACTTTCCTCAAATGAGACATACTTAGCAACATTTTTAAAAACTAAAATTGTGCTTAAATACATTTACATCAGCCTTCTTATCCCATCTTTAGAGAAACAGGCAAATATCTCTATTGTGCCAGTTTTCAAAAAACATCTTTTAAAGCAAGCTTTGGCAAATTAGATAATTATTAAGCAAAACAATACGGTACCCAACATGATGCATTAACAGTTTCTAATGTTATTGAACCAAATGACAAGAAAGGCACTTTGTTCTTACTTACTTGGCAGACAATTACTCTTTTTCCAGCAATCCTTCATGTGCATACTTCCAAGGAAGACTCATGAATGCAAAGGTTCATTAAGGGAATGAGAGAATCGATTGTAAAATGGAAAAGGCCGGGTGAGGTCATATTTCAAAGAGATGAATATGGTACACTCCATTATGTTGTAATCAGCCTCTCGCTTTCATTCCACAAACCATAATAGTTTATCCTAATTTTTTTAAAAAGTAAAAGCAATCCCTGTGGTCTTCTGACCACCTTCATCCTGCTACAAGGATCTTCTATTTGCCGCAGTCCTCAGACTTATCAAACTGATGGTACTGACCATTTTTCTCCTTAATAAGAAAAACATTCAAATGCTACTATTATTGCTGCCCTGGCAAACTACACTTAATAGATGGGACTTGCCCTGTACATGACACTTGTAACATCAATCAAGACTGAATTTTATTTCAATTTATTATGGTTGCTGTCCAAATGAAAAAATGCTTATATCGTAAAAACGTCTTGCAATATAAATGTGCCAATGATGTAATCACAGATTTCAGGCAAAAAAAAAAAAATCTTGATTTGAGTTAAACATTTGCCTATCCTTCCTCCTCAATTTTTCAGTGAAGTTAAACATAACAAAATAATGGGACCATTAAGAGGTGATGTTGGTACAAAGCAGAAGTCACATGTTAAATATTTTTTATCTTTATGAGGGAGCTTTATTATATTTTCCTTCTTTAAGAAGGGAGTTGATATTTCCAAATGATCTGGGATAAATGACTTTAATTTCACTGTCATTGAAGGCTCATCTGCAACTTTTATTTTTTGCCTTGAAATGACCATTCATCAGGGAGCCACACTCCCCAGCTTATTAGTCTGGAATTTACCCTTGGCCACAGCTGTTGGCCAACAGAAGCTCCTCTACTCAGTTTCCACCAGGCTTTTGTCCCCAGCATGGGGGAGAGACAGATGTCAAGAGATGCTTTTTACCAAGGGCAAAAAAAATCATGTAATGTTCTGTCTCTCACATGACCAACTGGTGACTGAATCTGTCTACAAACAGCATTGGTTTCTTGAGAAACTTAAAGGTCTGGAAAATGATAAATCTCCATTCCAGTCTGTTCAAACCTGTTCCTTCAGTGGTTCTTAAACGTAAAGTCATCTGGAGGACTCTTTCTGTTACAAAAGGCAGGGCCAGCTCCATGGATGTGACCTGTGTATATTCACCAGTGCTCTGTGCTTGTTTTAATGCTGTACTGTTGTCTTGCAATCTTTAATTATGTCTGAACAAGAGGCTCCACATTTTGCACTGAGACTCACAAATTAAGCAGCTGTTCCTGACAGAAGGTATGATAGAACCTGAGAATCTGTATTTGTGACAAGATCCCAAGTCATGCTGTTGCTGGCCTGGGGACCATCCTTTGAAAACTATGTGCTAGATTCTGGAATGCTGAATAATGGATTTTCCAAGCTATCTTCAAGGAAGAGTGGTCATGAAACGATTTTGGCCAATAAGCTGTAAAGAGAAGTTGACAAAGGTCTCCCTTCCCAAGTAAAACCACAACGCTTTCAAAAAATGTGTTCTGCACCATTCTTGCCTTGAATGCAAAGTGTGGCCTAGTGGTGCAGCAACAATATTGTAACAATGCGGGCAAAAGCCAACTGCTAAAAATGTTAGAGTAAAAAAGCTAAAGGTAGTTACCACAGTAGGCGTTTATGGGATAAATATATCCACTGTAGCAAAAGGAGTAATTTCTAAAACTAGAGTTGACCAAGGTAAGAAATCTATATTCTATAATTGGTATATGAAATTGAAAACCAAAGAAAAGTACTCACATAAAATCCTCATCAAAACAAAATACTGCTAATATTTGGGTGTCGTGCCTTCCAGTATTTGTTCTAAAGATTATTTTTTTTTAATATTGCTGTAATCATACTGAGTAATCACTACATAGGAAATTTTCTATCTGGCTGTAATCATAGCAGTAATAAATACCAAAGCTAATCCCTAATCTCATCTATTCCCATGCTGACACTCTGCAGTACTTCCTACCTCAGCTTGCAAAGCTATTTTGAAAGTGAATTCACTTGCTGGCAACCACCCTGTGAGTTCCCTGGAAGAATGATGCCTTAATCCAGTGACAGGGCATCAGAGCCACCGAAGTGTCTGACAGTGCCAGCTAGCCAACTAACAGTCGGGACTCTGACTATGGTCTTCACTTCGGACTCTATGCCTTTCTATTCCAAAGTGAAAAATAATCTATTTTCAAGATCACCGAATGCTAAATAAACCATGAAGTCTGGTCTTTATTTCCTCCATTTGTCCAATGAAGGAAGTTGGACTAACATTCTAAAAGCCTGTTTTATTTTTTCCTACTTTTATGAGATGTCTCTATGAAAATAAGAAGGTAGCACAACGAATAAGTTTTGAATGATTGAATTCAACATATTTCTTCTTGGCAGTCTATAATGAAAATCAGCAAAGTAAAGGGTTTTAGAAGTCCCACATTGTCTTTTTTTTTTTTTTTCAAAATTTTGATTAAACCAAATCTCACCAAAACAATATTTGACAAAACAACATTTTCTCCCAGAATAAATTAATTCTCTATCATCGCTCAGAAGTCTGTGCAGTATGGAAGGTACGGTGGCAGGACAGAAGTCCCTCTGATTCTAAGATTTTATTCAGTAGAAAAAGCAATGGAAGACCAAGAAAAGGAAAGACAAGAGCTCAAGTTATTATTGTATCAAGTATTCCTCTTGTACCCAATGATATTTGTACTAAATAACTTTACAACTTAAGAGTTTGTACTTTTCTATCTTCTATATGATTTTATAGTTTACATTATATGGTATTTGCAAGGAATAAAAAACATGGTCACTTCAGACTAATGAAACCTTTATTAAAATGGAAGTGGGGTATTTAAATCTAGGCAAATTGCCCCCTTTATAAAAGAATAATTCAAACAGAAGAAATTTCCTTTGTAAAATGTCACGATCAAGGACTATACATGCTGTCCAAAATTAATAGCCCTAACTTGAGCTGCAGAAATCACCCCTGAGCGTTTCATTCTATGTATTTATTTTACTATTAGATTTTTTAGCAAAGTTCATTTTGGCTACATTTAATTGAGTTAAACAGCTATGCCTAAGGTTAGAAATTATAAAATGATGGATACAGACAACTACCAAAAATGGCAATGCCCTGGTTTATGAAGGAGAAGAGACAGGGCATGATGCTGGCTTTACACGTTTATTTAATTAGCAGCAGTCTAATTTAGACATAAGTGTCAGAGACAGACTTCAGGGATGCCAAATAAGACAGCCTCTGACTTCCAGCTGTTTTCTATGAGCTAAACTTACAGACAATGGCTTCTCGTTCAGACAAATCAAGATGTGTTATTTTCCTCAAGGTCTGGTCAGTGGTTGAATGTGAAGGGTTAATTTCTGGGCAAATTCAACCTGTGCATTATTTTTTTTAGTTCAGCTTCCATAACAACTCAAGAACTCTTGGGGTAGTACAAGAAGTCTAAGACAGAGGTTTATTTTTCCACTGTAGGAGTATATATTCTTGTCCCATTATAAGTTCATGATTTAGTCAAATAAAACAATCTAGACTGTTCTAGCAATTTTGGAGAAACACTGAGAAAAAGAAGAGGGGATATATGTGTGATATTCTTGACAATCCCTTCTTTATTGTAGTAAAATATACAAAACAAAATTCACTATTTTAACCATTTTAAAGTGCACAGTTCAGTGACATTAAGTACAATGAGTGTTGCACAGCCAATCCATGTCCTGCTGAACTCTACACCCATTAAATACTAACTCCCCATTCCCTTTCTCCCCTCCCATGTCACAGTAATTACTATTTAATTTTCTGTCTATAAATTGGAAAATTCTAGGTATCTGACATAAGTAGAATCACACAATATTTTTCCTTTTGTGGCTGAATTATTTCACTCCACATAGCATGATCAAGGTTCATCCATGCTACACGTAACAGACTTTCATTCCCATTTAAGGCTGAGTAATATTTGGTGGTACAGATATGCCCCATTTTGTTCAGCCATTCATCCTTCAATAGACATTTGTTTCCACCTTTTAACTACTGTGAAAAATGCTGCTATGAACATGGGTGTACAAATATCTCTTCTAGTTCCTGCTTTCAGTTCTTTATGTACCTAGTAGTAGAACTGCTGGATCATATGTTTGTTCTAAGTTTAATTTTCCGATGAACTACCTTATTATTTCCCTCTGCACATGCACCATTATACATTCTCATCAGCAATCCGTCACCAATCCATAATCCAATCTCTCAACATCTTTACTGACACTTTTTATTTTGGGTGTACTTGATAATAGCCATCCTAAAGAGTTCAGAGTCTCTATTAAAATGCTGAATTGTAGAGAGCAAATAAGCTAATAATAGTAAATATATATATATATATATAAGCATGCGTAAATTGTGTATTAAGCTTAGTGCAATATCAATATTTACATAAATAAGCCTTCTTTAATCTACAGCAATAGTTTTCAATGTATGGCCTGTGGACCCAAATTTTAGGACTGTAACCCAGACTTACTGAAACACGAATTCTGGGGGTAGGATACACCAGTCTATGTTTTAACTCACCCTCCAGGCTATACAATGTACAAAATGTTTGAGAGCTAAACTTGCTCAAGATTAATAAAAAACAATCCCAAGTCTACCTGGTTGTTGCCTGTAACCTAAATAGATTGATCAATCTACCTTTATTCTACCAACTTCATGAATCAGCTCTGAGTTTCTTTATCTGAATAAATAGAGATAATTCTGACTATTTAAATCTCTGATTACATCAAGTAATTCTTATGAAAATGCTTTAGCATATTACCTGGCAGCCAATAATTAGCTTTATTTCTTATATATAATTTACCAAAGCAAGTGGATGACTTCAGTACATCACCTGGCTAAAGCAAAGAGTCTCTCTACATAAGTTCAAGTCATTTGAGAAACCTCTCCGGACTCACCTTTTATCCCAAATATTTATCTCGAACCTCTGCTCTAGCTTGTACTATATTGCTTTGTTCATATTGGACACTGGTCACTATGAAAGCAAACACCAAATCTTTTTTCATGTTTTTTTCCTCTGAAATTCAACACGTTGTTGATATAATGTGGTTACTCTACAGATATGCTAAATAATTCTTTTTATTGGTATAACTTTACCATTGCTAGCCAAAGGTACACTGGCTAAGTCACAGAATTTTCAGAATAATTATCACCACAAAATATGAATTATATTAAGTACACTAAATCTATAATTGCACTTGAGCTACTGCAGTCAGTGACTTGTTTGAAAAGGAAATGAAAGTATTACCAACATTCTTCCTAGAAAATTGTACATGACTATACGTATGGAAACAATCTGATGTAGCCTGGTATTTTTTGCTTCACTACAGTAAGCTCTTTGAGGTAAAAAGCCACATCTTGTTCATCTCTATATCCCATAGCATTCTGCATGGAGTGAGTGGTCAAAAAATTAAAGCTATCAATAATACCTTGAAAATTTAAATGAATATTAGACAATCTACTCTAAATATTCATTATTTATCTGTTTTGAGATTGTCTTTAATATATCCGTGTGTACCCATGTCAACCTGGGACATCTCTCTCCACAATCTTTTACATGTGTACAAAGTTGAAGCCTCACCCTTCAATTTTTTCTAAATTTACCTCTTCTAGGATGTTTTACCACCTTGATCTCCCTTTTTCTCTCCATTCTCATTGGCCAGAAAATGGTCTTTTCTTTAATGTCCTCTATATCTGCTAATCTTTACCTGTGGTGGATTGACAACTGGTGGTCAACTTGTAACACCCAGCTGAACTGAATCAGCATGGTGCTGGGTGTGGAGGGCCCACCTGAGGACTGTTGCCAACAGCATAAAAAGAACTGGAGAGGAAGAGTTGGTGCTGTTGGTTCTCCTTGAGGAGCTTGTTGCGCTGGCTTTCCTGATAGGAACTTGGCTGTTCTCATCATTGGAGGAGCTAGGAACCTCATTGTCGCTGAGGACGGCTGTGGTACTTTTCAGGGGCGCTCTGGTCCTTACTTTGAACATCGCTTCCTGGCTCCAGTGCAGATCCCTCAGCCTACTGGCACAGATCCTTCATCCACTGGTGCAGACTTTCTAGCTTCCATCACTGACCTTTGGGCCTCCCAGCACAGATCCATGGAATAGACTTGGGTGAGACACTGTTGTGGGCTCTGGGCCTCCAGTTGGACTCATAGGGGCATTGCCATGGGCTCTAGGTCTTCAGCTGGACTCATGCAGGGCATCGCTGTAGAATCCAGGCCCTCAGCTGGATTCTTTGGGTCATTAGTGTGTGGACAGATTTCCTGCACTCTTTTTGTATTTGACTCTTTGGGTGACTACTATAAAATAATCCTATAAACTATGTGTCCTGTATTGTTTCCCTTGCAAACCCTGACTACATCATTACCTGAATTTCACCTCATTATTAGTTCCAATATTATATTTACCCACAGAAAGAAGTTGATGAAAGGCAAATGTATATTTAGGATTCAGTGTTAACAGTATACTTACAAGGATGGAGGTGGGTAAGAACAGATAATATTTACAGAATGTTCACCATATGCTGTAAAATGCAAATGTGCTTAAAACAATATCTCATCATGTAAGTGATCAAAAAAGAGTTGGTATTCTTCCCATTTGGAAGAAAGGAAAGTTGAAGACCATGAGGCTAAATAACTTGCCCAAGTCCACTCAGCCAGTAGGTGAAACTCGTAAGATTTCAGTGGACAGGCAGGACTCTAAGTTCATGGTATTACCTAGATATACCATATGTCACCTCTACCACAAACTACTCATAGCCCCACTTGGAGGACAATCTAAATGAAAGGCAGAAATTTACGTAGGTAGGAAGTTCAGAAGTAAAACAACATGAAATATCACCAATAACTAATAATCTACAGTTCTTGATAGAATTACTTCTTACATTGAGAACTTCACTTACTTAAAATCAAATTTTACAGGATGTACTGGTCACGTCTTTTCAGATACATTTATGTAAATGCACTGAGCTTTCTCACAGCCAAATGTTGTGGCATGATCTACTGGGTTGCTAATGTGTGTGCATCCAATAATACTCCTCTTTATGCCCACTTTACAGATGAAGAAATTAAAGCTTAATAGGGTAATTTTTCCAAGGTCACGTGAACACAAAGACAAACCACATCTGCCTGACTCCAGAAGCCCTATCCATATATCACATGTGACTGCTAAAGCATTTAGGAAGTAACTGCGCCAACAACTGAAGCCCAGACAAAGACAGAACAGATACCTCTCTATTCGAGAACTCATTTAAGGTTAGCTCTTAGATCTTTCTATTTGCCTATTTTGTTTTCTTATGTCCTATGGGGACCTACACTTCAAGGTTAGCGTCAAGTGGAAATATTACAGTCACATTTTCCCAGGGTGCTATCCAAGAAACACAAGTTCAAATTCTCAGAAAGCCTGAAAAATAGTCAACATGAAAGTGGATCTCAAGTTTCCTGGAATCCTCCATCAATAACTGAGAAGGGCAATCTTAGGAACTTCAACATCAGGCATGGTCAGTGTCTCTACAAGTTCAAAATAAGTGCAGGTCAAGGCTCAGCACTAACTGGGAAGAGAGCAGGGTCCCCTCAGCTCTCACTGAACAGACAGCGCCAGCAAGGCAACCATTAGAGATTAGTACTTTTACAGGACAGGAAACTGAGAAAGCACCTTTAGCAATGAAAACAGCACATCCATGTTAAGACAAAGAGCAATAAACTATAGATACACACAGGTTATGCTAATTCTTTACCATTTCATCTGGTTACAGAGAGCTGTTATAAATTTAATTATCGTGCGTACTACTGATCACATTATAATAATGAATGTGCTACGCAAATATTATTACGGTTTTCTTTATGGCAATCCAAGAAACTCTTTGGAGTTTTCATTTTTGTTTTCTTTTTGTTTTTGTTTTATAATATGCCTATTCTGAGCCTGAAGGTAACTTCTTTGAATGGTCTGCCAAAATTCAATAGCTCTGTTAATAATATAAAACTTTTGTTTCTAGAGCCCTTTCCCATCTTAGACCACATTTTAAAAGTTTAGAAAGCACACACTCTAAAAATTAGAATTTAAGTCCTTACTACAAAAACTTTTAAAACATGTATGTGTCTATAACACACACAAATTCACACACATGAATAAGAGGTAACTAAATACATTTGGAAAGGAGAGAAAGGAGAAAGGGAAAGAGACAATACTCAAATATAAGTAGTAGAAACTGAAAACAAATTTTCTGAGCACATATATGTTAATGAGGATTTCAGGAGCAGTAAAGTTGGCAAAAATTTATCCTATATAATGTCATCCAACATAAAAATTCTTTGAAAATAGTAAAGTTATGATTTTTTTTTTGCTATTTCCTGTGCTGATTTTCTTTCCTTTAACAAACAAGATAATGAAAAATGTAAACACTGCACCAAATGGAGGTTGCAAAAGTATGCTTTTTCCACAAATCAAGATTTTTCTCTCCTGATTTGGTTCACTAAGAAATAACTCAGATTTAAATCTGTGAAGTTAACTCTCTTCATGAAAATTCAACTGTCGAGGATGAATTTGTCAAGGAAGACAGAATTACAAGAAAAGACGGTAATTATGTTTTTTGGTGATAGCAGTCCAATCAGCAGTGAAAGCAAGTCAAAACGAAGGACAAGGGTGGCAGTTATGTGGATTTTGATGGATCCACCCATTTGGAGGGTCGGGTTGTGTGCAGGCAATCCTCAGGGAAGACAGCATGGTGCTGTCTCATTCTGCCCTCAGCAGATTATCCCATCTTTCTATTTGAAAAATTCCCAATAACTCTATTATCCAATTAGAGAAGGAAATTCACAATATTATCAAAAGGAAATTAGTCTGACAGTTGCTGCTTTCCAGTTCAGTAAGATCTAAAGCTGTTAGCTGTAAAGTAAGGTGAACTTGCTAAAAAATGAAGGAAATAGAAGCACCTGCCTAAGGCGAAGTCTCTGTACGGGCCTGCCACAGACACGCTAGGAAGAGGGTTAAACTATTGTCATAAACAAGAACATGGGCACTTTTCACCCCCTTCATTCTGCAATCCCTCTTCTGTGTATCCATAATATATGAATTATACACCAGGCCAGGTTATACCAATTGGTGATTACCTCTTATATTTCTACCGTTATAAATAATACTAAGCTAATAAGATAAGGCTAACACAATTCCCAACATAACAGTATATAGTTAGGTTCTATTAGCCTCATTTTATATATTAAAGCAAAAAACAAAGTTTGAGCGCCAAGTAACATTTGCTAACATTTAAACCCAATTTTGGTTGGCTACAAGTCTTTAGCTTTTAGCCACTATGTACAATCAAGAACAAAAGTTGTAATGCTAATACTAATACCACCAATACCCGTGTAACTTATTTAACCTTTCTGAACTTGATTCATACAGGGTTGTTGTGTTTAATAAATTGATATGTATTTGCTTAGCAGGTACCAGGTATTACACAAGCATTTGCTATCATTGTCCTCATTATAATTATTATGCTTTATAAAAGAATTTTATATTCTATGTGGAACATTCATCTATTAGGTTTCAAGATCAGTGAAGAGAGTTGTAGCTGGCTATTCCAGTATTTTCATATATCAAAAATGGGTTTCATAGCCCTCAAATTGCCAATGCTTAGTAGTTCAATCAATAAGCAAGAGTCATGTAATACATGTGCCTTTATGTAAGGGCACTCAAATGATGTGGACAGACCAGCACTCACACAACACAGGTGGCTAAGATCCAGAAAACACCCACTAGAGGTGCACTGTATCAATCTCACTGCCATGTCCCCAGGTTGTCAGCCTCTTCCTCTTGCGTGTCAAAAGCCTAACCTCACTGACCACTGCGGGCAAAATCAAAACCTGACAGAGTTGCTCCGAGTTGATGGTACCTACCTCTCAGGTGGCCAGTAGCATAGGTTGACCACAAGGTAAAAATTAAAAGGAAAAGATAACAATATAAGCCTTAAGGGCTCATACTGTCCAAACAATCATAATACAGAGTATGATATTGAGCAGTCACAGCTATGCCAATTATCAGATTATTTTTGAAGTTGGCCTACAGATTACATTCCTTCACGATAATAACTGAAAGCTGTTTCTTCTTCAGTTGCTGCTGTGTCTCCTAGTTAAGTATTTGCTAGCCATTTAATACATATTACATACAAGTACAACCATGAGATTTTAGTCATAAAAAGTGCCGAGCTTCAAAGAAGGTGCAGCCATTCCTGTAACTTGTAAGAAACAATGGAATTTAGAGAATAGGCTCCAACATGCATGTACGTGAAGTACTGTTCAGAGTTCATAGACTATGAGAAGTGCATAATAAATTGGGCTCAGCTAAAACTTACCTTCCAATCCTTTACGGATATAAATCTTTCAGTGAGACGATAGCTTGTAAAAAATCATTTTCTACTGTATTCAAACTATCCTCTTGTCTCTTCCCTCACCCCCTGAAAGATTTCACCATATATCATGCCCTCTCATGCACACTAGTTAATAGAAAAAATGTGATTTTAAATCCTTTGCAATCTCATTACGCATAGACTATTTTGTAATCGATGGGCCTTACTTATAAAACCTGAATCTGCAGGTGTTCGGAATATACCAATTTTCATGCCTCAATGACATTAATTCAAAAAGCAGGAAAAGATAGAGTAGAAGTCCAAGGTTCTTATCTGAGAAATACATTTCACACTATTAATACCACATTTTACATAAAATACGAATCTCAAATACAAACTCATAACTATGAAATCAGCCAGTTTGTATGCAAAACTCCCAAAGGGAGAGAAAACATTCAAAAAACAATCCAAAGCATTTTGTGGGCACACGGTCTATGTAGCACAAGCCCTAAAAGCCCAAGACAGGAAAGCAGCCTGAAACTACTCTAACAAATAGAATTTCTCCTTTGAATTACTGTCTTTTACAGTCATCTTTCGCCTTTCTGTATGGATCAGGCTGCACTGAGAGGACCGAGTTCCACCCACAGATGCTTTCAGCTGTGGGATTGGGCTCAGAGCATCATGGGGCTTCCTCTCCTACAAGACCTTTCCATTAGGGAAGAGTTCAGCCCAGCTCAGAGAAATCACCATCCATAAGGTGCATGCCACTTTAGGGACTTGAGAATCAACTTTGTTTAGAGAGGCCAGACAAGCTACAAATAGAGAACAATAAAGCCAGGTTTATTTTGATGCCAAAATTTGCCTGGCAGACAAGAAGTACAAGAGGCTATAAAAGGGATTCTCGGCCTTAGTCACAGCTAGCAGGGAAGATTTTACAGAGAACACAGAATTTAAGCTGACATGGGGGTTCCAGGAAAGGAGCTGTTGGACAGATAGACGGCAGAAGCACTGTAGCAATCAAGTTCAGATCTATAACAGCAAATGAGGCTAAAATCACTAAGTAAAGATTACCCTTAAAATCCCCCTAAATTTCCCTACAAATATAGTAGATAAAGTCAAAGATGATATATAACACCTACAAATATAGAACACTGTTTTATAGCACTACTCACTGTAATATGTGTACACAGTTCAATTTGCCTAGAATAAATGCACATATAACTTCACTGTGGAAAACTTTGAATTGACTATTTGAGATATCATCCTGACTTCCTAAAAGTCCACTAGAAAAGCATTCTAAGGAATTGCAGACCCTGCCTCAAAGAGAATGTTTTATCAAGCCTCAAGTTCTCCAATCTATACCTTAGTAATTTTGTCTTAAGCAATTCCTACCCTAATGTAAGAGTCCTACTTTTGAACCTGGATACCCAAAATTAGGTTTCTAATTTTCATCCCAGTTCATTTTCAAAGTTTAGATTCATTTTAACATTTTATTGTTAGTGATTTAGGACTACATTACACTTATTCTAGAATACAATTCTATGAACATATCTTAAAACAACTTAGAATTTATGGCTTTCCACAGAAATTCTCCATTTAAAATGTAGAGCCAAAGATTTTCAAGGTTTGCACCAACATTAAAGTTCACTTGGTCCAACTAAATCCCAATTTAAATGTCCTTCTCAAATGACCTCACAATCTCCACTTGAGCAATTCCCTTAACTGGAAATTCCCAAATTCCCAAAGGTATTTCATTTCAGCTACTCAACAGTTCCTTTGAAACCCTTCCCTCATATTGCAATCCTCTGTCCTCTCCTTAATCCTACTTGAGACTAGCAGTTAAACTCTTATTGTATATTAATCTTTAATAACAACCCCATTCTTCCCAAAGGTGTACCATTTATACAGTCATTCTAACATAATAGATCTCACCAAGCCGGTAGGCAACCTGAGTGTGGGTCTCATCTACTCCTAGCTAAAATCTCCTAGGTCTTTCAAATATATTTCACTAGGCATAATTTCAGTTCTTTCCTCATCTTAATTTTCCTGTTTGAAATACACAGTAGTTGGTCTTTGTGTGGATTTGGGAAACAAATGTCAGATCCCACATCCCCCATTCTCTATAAGCATATTGTTTTATATTTGACAGTCATTTTTCTTCTTGTATTCAGGATTTGTTTCTTTTAATTTCTGACTATGTTAGCAGCAAATACTGGTATCTCATCTACTCTTCAAAATAGTATTCCAGCGAAGAGTTAATTGGTCTGGTATTGAAGCTGAGACCATTAGTGTCACACAATGGTAATTAACCATTTGATAAAAGTTAACGTGGTAACTATTAAATAATATCACAGAGGTTTCATTTTAAAAATCTAGAAATAAGGGGCTGGTGAGATAGCTCAGCGTCATAAGCGCCTGCCTGGCAAGCGCAAGGTCCTGAGTTTGACTCCCGGTACTCACATACAAAAAAAAGGGCTGGTGATATCGCTCAGCAGCACAGGCTCCTGCTGGCGCACGAGGTCCTGAGTTCGACCCCCAGTACCCACCAAAAAAAAAAAAAAAATCTAGAACTAAGAAAAACAAAAAACACAGTGGACTAAGAAACAGTGTAATTAGTATCGAAATATAAGGACCCAGCACTAAAACATGAAAATCAAGCCAAATCTTTTCAATCTGTAACTCTTTTGTCTTTAGAGACCATTCATAGAAAAAATTGTGCAACATACTTTTGAGAAGTTTGGAGTGTTCTTTAGATAGATGTACCCTTAATATGCCCTTAGTATTTCCACTCTTTCCCATCACGAGTAAAACCTCAAAAAGAAGCAAAAAAATTAATGTACTTTCCATCAAACTAGTCCTTCATAAAACACACAATGAACAGCTATTCCACTGACTTTAATATTTCAGTCTACATAGATAATATGGCATTGCCCTTCCAACCTCCTCTGCTGTAGAATTAACACAGGGTTTCACGAACACATTTTCCTTTCAGTAGACTCCACATGTGGTATTCACGGAACCCTGGCATTAACATTTAATAGAGTCTGTGAGCATAAAGCACTTTTATGGACACCTGCTAGAGACCTTTATTTTCTTTAAAAGTTTTACTAGAGCTGTTACATTTTTCTGCAGTGTTTTATGTGACTTACTATAAATGATTATTGTATTACATTAAACACAACAAAATCTTCAGTGTCAGGCAGCCAAGAAAATATATGACCAGATACTTTTTATCTACTTAGAGGATGAAGAAACAAGCCTAACAGTACAAAAAACTCTTCTGGCTTTGCTGGTGAAGATAATGAAAATTAAATAACCACATAAGACGCAAAATGAGATATTTCATATGATATACCGATAGGAACGAAATGTTAAAATACTAGCAACTTACACAAAAATCATTGATTTTTTTTCCCTCTGATTACTATTTCAGTGATCAGAGCATATTAGGTACTTGTTTGCTTGCAATGTGTTTTATTAATGCTCTGTATCTGACACCCAATTTGGAAATCAATGCTTATTTCATCATTTTTCTCCAAGGGGTTCTATTATTTACAATTGATTTAACAGGAATGAAAGGCTTACCATTAACAAGACCCAGCTGCTGACACTTCACAGATGAATTATTGAACTTCAAAAAGTGAATTAACTTAACCATCTCCAAGACTGATGGTTTGATGATTTTTTTGTGCCAAGCCTAATGTATTTATAATTAGAATGTCACAACAATAGTGTTCCTGCTTTGCCCTCTCTCTTGATTCTTTCATTTTATGTAAAAGTTTGTTTGCTTCACAGGCCAATACTCCTTTGAGTTTGAAAATATTCCTTTAGTGGCTTAAAAATCACACCCCGTTACAACTATTGAAGGTCTAGCTGCAACCATGTCCAAGTAAATGTGAATTTATCATCACTGACTATCAAACTTAATGCATATAGAAGGATTTAGAGTTCACTATAACTCTAAAAAGAAACTCACTGTGTGAAAAATTATCAACTAAAATCACTTCAGTTGGTTTTGATCGACCAACTTAAATAAAGGAAAACTTTTTTTTTTTTTTTTTTTTTTTTTTTTTTTTGAGACAGGGTCTAGCTATGTAGTCCAGGCTGGCCTTGAACTCACAATGTAGCCCTGATCGACCTTGAACTTGCTGTGATTCTCCTGCCACTGTCTCCCAAGTGCTGGGTTTACAGGCATGTGCCACCAACCCATGCTTAAGTGTTTTGTGTTTTTTCACTTTAGTTTTTTTCCATTTGTTTGCTTTGTTTTGTTTTGTTTTGTTTTGTTTTTAATCTAAGAGTCCTGGATTGGTTGATCTTGTGATTTCTGCAACATCATAAGTATCCAGGTTCTTCTAATCTTTCTGCTCTACCCATCTTCAGCACCACTCTATACTTCACGCAGATCCAGTCATCACATCCAGCCTCAACATAGCCATCAGAAGAGAAAACTGTCTATCCTTACATTTTCTTATAATAAACAAATCTTTTCCAGACTCCTTATTACCACCGCCAATGAACACACACTCTTAGGCCTAATTGGTCAGAATTCTGGCATGAATGCATTCATCAACCAATCGTTGCTGGGGAGAACAGGATTTTCAGTGTGGAGTAAGTGCTGGTCAATGGGGTAGAGGTGGGTTCCTGAACAATATGGGCGGGGTGTTCTGCCAGCAGAGGGTATACAGAAGAAGTTCTGTTGCCTGGGGAGCTCCCTACAGACCTGAAGGTACTTGGATGGAACAACTGTGGAAAATATAAGCAGCTCTGTTCTTCAGATAATATTAAATTTAAAGTTGTTCCAAGAAAATACTGAAGTTGAAATATATGTGATTATGCTCTCATAGACTACAGTAAAATTAAATAATCACTTTTTTTTATCTGTAAGGAGGAAATTTTTTTCCTGAAAAACTTAGGTTTCTTGGTTTTTTTGTTTAATTAATCACGTGTAACATAAACCCAACTATTAGCTATTTCTTCTTCCTTTCTCTTCATATACGTGTTTTTACATTATATTGTGATTGAGTTTCAGTTCTAAATGTTACTAATTTCCTAGTAATTGCCTGACATTCTACCTATTATCCCTCCCCATATGGACTCTTCTCTCATCATTCTCCAAATATAATTCATTCCTGAAAAATGTTTCATTTGTTTAATATTCAATTTTTCATTATTTTGACTGTGTATTATTTACAGTTGAATTATATGGTTCGTCATTACATATATTTTTTGCTCATAAAATCTGATTTCCCTAAAGCCAAAAATTGAGTTCACACTGTTGGTAGTTCCCTTCAGTTTCACTAATTCATCTGTAACCTCTGCAGAATTGCCATCTCCTCAGTTCAAACAGTTCAGAGAACTGATGAATTTCATAGTTTCTTCAAGCCATCATTCCTGGGACCCTATTTTGCTCCACTCTGCACAGAGCTACCTGCCAAGCCACTACTTTCTTAAGTTGGAGCCATCCCACATCTCTCTTCAGAATTTTGGAGTTACTGCTCCATTGTTTTCTGGCTTCCAGTTTTCCATTTGAAAATATCAGTCTTATTATGATTCTCAAACACTTTCATGTAAACTGATTTTTTTCCTTTATGAAAATATTCAGGATTATTTCTTAGTTCCCACAGTTTTTAATGTCATAATATATTCTATATGCAAATGAATCCATTTTGCAAAATACCATTATGAATCCACTCAATGTGGAAATTCTTGTCCTTCATTCTTAAGTTCTTCTGAATTACCTGAATTGTTCTGAATTACTTGAATAATTATTTCTTTCCCATGTCCTATTTATCAGATGTTTAACCACCTGGGGTAACTGAATAATAGTTATCAAACATTTTGATCCCACTCTTTGTATACTAAAATATGAGAATTCTGAAGAGCTTTATGGCAGTTACATCTGTATGTCTTTATCACAGTGGACATTAAAATGGAAAAAAAGAAGTTTAAATTTCCTATGAAGGGGCTGGACTCAGGTCAACAAATTGGAGGAGTTCTAGGCCATCAGAATTCAAGGCCACCTGGCTCCTTCATCATCCCTCTGCCCACACTCCTGCCAGCTGTCCCCAACACAAGTTATGATGCCACACAGCCAGAAACATCAGCACTACAAGCTTCAGGATGAAAGAAAAACACAAAGCCTGGTAGGTGGGCAGGTTCCTGCAACTCAGGAGTTGGATGCCACAGCTATCTCCTCCTCTACTCTGATGCTGGCAACCCTGGAGGACATGATTGCTCCTGGAACACTGAGTCTTCCCCAGGGTCTTCAGAAAACCTGTTCCTCCTCCACTACCATCAAAGCCACTCCACCAAGCAAACCAAATAAAGGTTCCAGCAGCCAAGAAGAGGATCAAAGCATCTTGCAAGCCCGTCCATACCCTGAGTTCTTGCTCATTAACACACTAGAGAAGAAGGTGGCCGAGCTGGTGAAGTTCCTGGGTGTCAAGTATGTAACCAAAGAGCCTATCACAAAGGCAGAAATCCTGAAAGATGTCATCAAAGAACACAAGGACTACTTCGCAGTGATCTTCAGGAACACCTGTGAATGCACAGAGGTGGTCTTCAGCGTTGAAGTGAAGGAAGTGGACCCCATTATCCAGTATGTGCTTGTCAAAACACTAGACCTCACTTATAACAGGGAGCTGAGTGATGACCACAGCATGCCCAAGACTGGCCTGCTGATACTTGTCCTGGGCATGATCTTCATGGAGGCAACCGTACCCCTGAGAAAATCTGGGAGATGCTGAGAAAGATCAGGGTGTACGCTGACAAGAAGGATTTCATCTGTGGGGATCCCAAGAAGCTCCTCACCAGAACAGTGCAGGACACTACCTGGAGTACCAGCAAGTGCCCACCAGTGATCCGCCATGCTATGAGTTCCTGTGGAGTCCAAGAGCCCATGCCGAAACCACCTAGATGAAAGTCCTGGAGTTTTCCTCCAAGGTCAGTGGGAGTAGCCCCACTGCCTTCTCATCCTTGCATAGGGAAGCTCCGAGAGATGAGAAAGAGAAACTCCAGCCTGTAACTGCCATCAGGGATGGTGCTGCTGCCATGGCTAGTAAACATCCTGGAGCCAAGCCCTGCAGCTTTTCCTGCCCTCAGTAAAGTCTCAGGCAGAGACTTCACTCTGTGTTTGAAGAGGGCAAAGTTCTAAATAGTAAAGAGATGCTAGGTTTTCTTTTCTTTTTGTTATTTTTCAAGTGTTCCTCTAACAAGGATTATTTGTTTCAAAATTTAGATCTATTAATTACATTAGCCACTCATTAGCCACTTTATTGCTGTTTATCAGGTTTAAAAATAATAATTTTGCTCTTCTGAAAAACAAATGGATGAATCTTGCATCTTATTTTGTGATCTAGAAGATAACATGGCACTGGAACAGAAGTTTCCTTAGACATGCAAAAGAGCCCAGTAATAAAATAGATAAAATCAGTAAATCCAGGAAAAATGTAAAAGATGATTAACCCCAGGATTTCCTTTTAGTCTGTCATTTTGTAAAAATGAACACATATATCTCAAAAAATAAAAAAAAATAAAATGAAAAAACATATTTCTTTAAGACAAACACATTAACAGACAACATTTTTAGAAAGTATATTTTGAAAACAACATTGAGAGGAACAGCATTTTGCACTTTTGCATCTTTTAAAGTCTGGTTTAATACAAGACATTTACACACATAATTGTCCTCTATATTCAAATTTGAGGGATATGTTTTCTTTAAAGTCTATGAAAAAAACAGATGTGTACAGATATGGAGATGGGACCACATGGAACCCTTCTAAGACCTTAGAGACCCTCGTGGGTGCTCATCCCCTACTTTGAGAACCATTAGTCTAATCTTCAAATATAATCTGCTTTCTATCTCTTTTCTGTTTGATTTAATATGTATCTTCAACTATCTCCTCATAATTCCATTTGAATTTTTCCATAGACTGGCAATTTCATCTTTACAAGTCCATATTATTTCATGGAAGCCTTATCTTCTTTAATCTCTCTAAGGATGTTAATTAGAAGCTTGCGTCCTCATGCCTAGAAGATTTTCTCTATTCCTTCCCTGCATTATCCTCACTTTTCCAAATATCTATTTTCTATTTGTTTCTTTTGGTCCCTGTCTCTTATGTTACTATGCTTTCTATCTTTTTTTTTTTTTTTTGTGGGTACCGGGGGGGTCGACCTCAGGACCTCGCGCGCCAGCAGGCGCCCGTGCCGCTGAGCGATATCACCGGCCCCTTTTTTTGTATGTGGGTTCCGGGAGTCGAACTCGGGCCCTCGCGCTTGCAAGGCAGGCGCTTAAACCGCTGAGCCATCTCACCGGCCCTGTTTTCTATCTTTTTTAATTAAAATTTTTTAATTGGTACATTTTGCAGGACCTGACAATTACATTCCTCATGGGAAGTTGGTACATGTACATAACACATTTTAATTCTTTCCATCCCTTCATCCCCCTCCTTCCATCACTTTGTACACTTCCCTTTTGCAAAAGATATATCTCCTCATTTCCTGTTATCTACCTTTATTTTATCTTCTTTATATTTCAGGTTTCTCATATAAGAGAAACCGTATGATATTTAGCTTGTGTATCTGATTTATTTCACTTAACATTATGGTCTCAAGGTACATCCATTTTCCTGCAAATGACTCAAATTTCTCCTTTATGGCAGAGTAGTACTGTATTGTATATGAATACCATATTTTCTCTATCCATAAATCTGTTGATGGATATACAGACCATATTCAAGATTTAGCAATTATGAGTTGTGCTGGTATAAACATAGGTACGCATTTATCACAATAATATGATATCTTCAGTTGTTTTCAGGAAGATACCTAAAATGGGAACAGCTGGGTCATATGGAACCTCCATTTTTCATTTTTTTTTGCACAATCTCCATAATGATCTCTGTACTAGTTGTACTAGTTTACATTCCCACCAACAATGCAGAAGGGATCCCCACCACCACCACATCCTTGCCAGCATTTGTTATTATTTCTTGATGGTAGCCATTTGTTCTGGAGTACAATGAAATCCCAGTGTTGTTTTAATTTGCATTACCTAATGGCCAGAGATGTCGAACATTTTCTTCATGTATTTATTGGCCATTTGTACTTCTTCTGAGAAATGTCTACTCATTTCAGCTGCTCACATCTTGATTGGGTCTTTATTTGCGGGCTGTAACTTTTTTGAGTGCTTTATATGGTACATTCTAGATATTACTATTCTATCTGATGAATAGCTGGCAAATATTTTTCCCTTTCTGTGGGTTATCGCTTTTTGTGCATTCAATCTGTGTGTCAGTTTTGGAAGTATGGCCAATAGACAATATTCAAAAACAGGGGGTATCTTTCCTTCCATTTTCTGATATCTTCTGCAATCTCTTTTTTCAGAGTTGGTTGTTTCCTTTGCTACTCAGGATTCTTTTTAATTTGATATGATTCCATTTGTTGACTCTTCATGCTATTTCTTATGCATTTGGAGTTCTGTTCAGAAAGTCATTGCCTATGCCTATGTCTTCCAGAGTTTTACCTATTTTATCTTCAGATGGTTTTTGTTTTAACATTTAGATCTTTGATTTATTTTGATTTTAGCTTAGTCCATGGTTAGAGATATGGAAATTCAATCTTCTGCATGTGGATAACCAGTTTTCTCAGCATTGTTTATTACAGAGGCTCTCTTTCCTTCAGCATACCTGTTTGGGTCCTTTGTCAAAGAAGAGATAGCTGAATATGCCTGGGGTTATATCAGCATCCTATATTCTGTTCCATTGATACGTATGTCTGCTTTTTGTGCCAGTACCATGCTGTTTTTATCACTGTAGCTTTGCAATATAACATGAGATCTGGGATTATGATGCCTTCTGTTTCCTCTTGTTGCCCAGGTTAATTTTGCTATTCTCAGTCTCTTCTGGTTCCATATGAATTTTGTAATTGTTTCCTTAGTTCTGTGAGGAACGCTATTGGTATGTTAACTGGGATTGCATTCAATCTGTGTGTCAGACAATATTGGTTCTGTCTATTCAGAAACAGGGGATATCTTTCCTTCCATTTTCTGATATCTTCTTCAATCTCTTTTTTCAGAGTACTACTGTTTTCATTGTAGAGGTCATTCACTTCCTTGATTAGGTTAATTCTTATGTAGCTTTTCTTGATGCTATTGTGGATGGTATTGCTTTCCTAATGTCTTTCTCTGTGAGTTCATTATTAGTGAAGAGAAAAACTACTGATTTCTGTGTGCTGATTTTGTATCCTGCTACAATACTGAAAATGATTATTAATTTTAGGAGTCTTTTGGTGTCATTTTTTTTTACAGACCTCTATGTAGAGGATCATGTCATCTGTAAATAATTAGACCTCTCGCTTTCTTGTACATACCACTTTTCTTTCTTTCTCTTGCTTGACTGCTCCGGATAATACTTTGAGTACTATGTTGCACAGAATAAGTGATACTGGACCTTCTAGTCTTGTTCCTGGTTTTAGAGGAAAAGCTTGCAGGTTTTTCCCACTTAATATGTTTTTGGCAGTAGATTTGTAATAAATGGCTTTTATCAGATTAAGATAAGGTCCTTCCATACATATCTTTTTTTTTTTTTTTTTTTGTGGGTACCGGGGGTCAAACTCAGGACCTCACGCGCCAGCACGCACCCGTGCCGCTGAGCGATATCACCAGCCCTTTTTTCATATGTGGGTACCGGGAGTCGAACTGAGGACCTCGCGTTTGCCAGGCAGGCGCTTATGCCCCTGAGCTATCTCACTGGCCCTTTCCATACGTATCTTATTCAAGGTTTCTATCATGAATGAATGCTGGATTTTGTCAAAGGCTTCTTCTGCACCTTTTGATATGATCATGTGATTTTCATCCTTGCTTTTATGTACTATATTTTTTTGATCTGTGTATGTTGAACCATCCTTGCATCTTTGGGATAAAGGCTACCTTGTCATGATGTGTGATATTTTTGATAATTTGTTGCGCTCTGTTTGCTAACACCTTGCTGAGGATTTTTGTGTCTACATTCATTAACACATTCCCGCTGCCTTGAATCACCAGTGGTACATGCATGACTGCTCCATCACTGGCTGGCATGTACCACTGATGGTACAAACAGATCTAATCATTTTTATCAATCTTTTTACTAACAAAATTAAACCACTGTTCAGCGCACCCATATTTATAACTGTTACCTCTTTCTGTTGAATTGTTCCCTTAACCAGTATGTAGTAACCTTGTTTGCTTCTTCTGATGAGTTTTGACTTGAAGACCACTTTGTCTGAAAATAGGATAACTACTGCTAATCTTTGGTTTCCCATTGCAGGGAACATTGCTTTCCATCCAGTGATTTTTAGTCTATGAATTTCTTTTTTGATTAAATATATTTCTTTAATGTATTTCTTTAAACGTATATCATTGGACTTTGTTTCTTGATCCATTCCATCAATCTGTGTCTTTTGACTGGTGAAATGAGACCTTTTACATTAAGAGTTATTAGCGAAAGCAATCAACTACATAAACTTTTTTTTTTTTTGAGACAGGGTCTCACTAGGCTGTTCAGACTGGCTTTGAACTCATTATGTAGCTCAGGCTTGCCTCACACTCACAGCAATCCTCCTGTCTCGGTCTCCCAAGTGCTGAGATTACAGGGATCCACTAAATTTATAGCTGGCATAATGCTTTTGTTAAAAGGCTACATATGTAGGTATTTTTAAAACAATAAAGAAAAACATGGAGCCGGGTGCGGTGGTGAACGCCTGTAATCCCAGCACTCGGGAGGTTGAGGCAGGAGGATCACTGTGAGTTTGAGGCCAGCCTGGGCTACATAGCAAAACCCTGTCTCAAAAAGACAAAGAAAAGAGAGAAAGAAAGAAAGAAGAAGAGAAGAGAAGAGAAGAGAAGAGAAGAGAAGAGAAGAGAAGAGAAAAAAGAAAAGAAAAGAAAAGCAAAAAGAGAAAAGAAAAGCAAAAAGAGAAAAGAAAAGGAAAGGAAAGGAAAAGATGGAAACAATGAACAAAACTTTTTGAACACCGATTACCTCTAGTAGGGGATGTGATCAGCAGGGAGCACAAGGTATTTTATTGTTTGAGATGTATTAAATGTTTTATTTAAAAGTTTTTAACACAAAAAGAAGGTACACAAATACATATTACGTATGACAACTAAAGCAGTATTCTACATGACAAAAATCAAAATGAAACAAATTTATAAAGTAAATGTACTGGCACTGAACAAGGATAGTACTCGACATTTGATCCAGGCTGCATTTGTATAAAATGATCTAATCACAGGCTTATGCAAAAGTAAATTATTTCCTAGAATACCAAAATGTTAACCATTCTGATTGTCCACTACCTTCTGCCTCTGGTGAGTATTTTTAGAGAATTATACACTATAAAAAGAACTGCCATAATACTTAAAGACTCCAAAAAGTAGAACACAATTAAAAACATATCTGTAATGTAATTCTACATAAAATATACATAGCAAATCTTATTAGTTAAAAAAAATTAAAAACAAAAGCCCACCTCGAATAATGGTTAAAACTCCTCATAGAAAAATGCTCATCATTTGTATATTATTGATAGAAAACTGCAAGGTGATAAGATTTTGTTGGGGTGGGAATGGGAAGATATCTAATGAAGCCAATCATTTCAAATCTGTTCAAAAATATTCATAAGATTGTTATTGGCTGCTTATACCATCTTAAAATATTTTACCATGAATACTGTTTCTACTGTTTCTCAAAATGAGTTCCAAAGTCCCAAAAGAATTCTAATGTGGGCCCAGTAATATACGTTATAAATAATCCCTATGCGAATATTCTACATTCTGAAATGCCCTATGGGAAAGAGCAACACTTAAAGAAAGATTATGAAAATAAACATATTTTTAACATGTCAGATTCTCTATAAGTTTATGACATGAATACTGCACTTTTCGCTTTAAAGCAAGTTTCAGGTATTAAGAAAAACATACTATCCTCTCAAATAAACATGTGAATGTATATAAACATTTTCTTTTGAGGTTTTCATTACTTTCTTTCTTTTTTTTTTTTTTTTTTTTTATTTTTTTGTGGGTACCAGGGGTCGACCTCAGGACCTCATGCACCAGCAGGCGCCTGTGGCACTGAGCGATATCACCGGCCCTTTTTTCGTATGTGGGTTCTGGAAGTCGAACTCAGGACCTCGCACTTGCCAGGCAGGCGTGTACGCCACTCAGCCATCTCACCGGCCCTTCATTACTTTCTTTAGTCGTTTTTTGTTTTTTGGTTTTTTTTTTTTTTTTTTTTTTGGTTTTTTGGGACAGGGTCTCACTATGTAGTCCAGGCTGGCCCTGAACTCACTTATGCAGATGCCACCCAGGCTGGCCTCGAACTCACCACAATCCTCCTGCCTCAGGCTCCCGACTGCTTGCATTACAGTCATGTGCTACCACGCCCATCTTTTCATTACTTAAACTTAGTTATTTGAAGAAAAGACAATATATGACTATAAACTTTGGAAAACTTACATTTCTAATGAAATAGAGCTTCCAAAAGAGATAAAAAGATAACTTATTAAATGCCTAAAATTTTAAATCGTTCCAAATTTGAAACTAGATAGCTTCCCTAAAATTAAATTTTACTAAGATTGAACCATTGTAACATATTTAGATGATCACGTTTCAAGTCCTTCCCATAAAAATGGTGCTAAAGGGCCGGTGAGATGGCTCAGCGGCTTAAGCGCCTGCTCTGCAAGCGCGAGGGCCCGAGTTCAACTCCCGAAACCCACATAGGAAAAAGGGGACAGTGATATCGCTCAGTGGCACGGGCGCCTGCTGGCGCGCGAGGTCCTGAGGTCGACCCCCCGGTACCCACAAAAAAAAAAAAAAAAAAAAATGGTGCTAAAATAAACAGAAGAGAGGGCCGGTGAGATGGCTCAGCGGCGTAAGCGCCTGCCTTGCAAGCGCGAGGGCCCGAGTTCGACTCCCGGAACCCACATACAAAAAAGGGGCCGGTGATATCGCTCAGTGGCACGGGCGCCTGTTGGCGCACGAGGTCCTGAGGTCGTCCCCCTGGTACCCACAAAAAAAAAAAAAAAAAAAAATGGTGCTAAAATAAACAGAAGAGAGGGCCGGTGAGATGGCTCAGCGGCGTAAGCGCCTGCCTTGCAAGCGCGAGGGCCCGAGTTCGACTCCCGGAACCCACATACAAAAAAGGGGCCGGTGATATCGCTCAGTGGCACGGGCGCCTGTTGGCGCACGAGGTCCTGAGGTCGTCCCCCTGGTACCCACAAAAAAAAAAAAAATAAAATAAAATAAAATAAAATAAAATAAACAGAAGAATGCTACATCTGGCAACTACTTAAATAAATTGCTAATCACTAATTTTAATAAAAATAGTCTGAAGATCTCTGCCCCTAAAATGAATCTACTGGCCCATGACCTCAAGATGGCGGATGAGTAAGAAGCAGGCAGCGAAACTCTCTCTAAAAGTTACCATTGGAACACGGGAATATAGCGACCCGGAAAGCGCAGGAGGGGGGGAGATGCCTCCCCGAAACCCAGAGAAGTTCTGAAGCGCAATCTGGGACCCCCGGCACCAGTGACGGGTGACTTCCAACAAAGAAGAAGGAAAGAAGGAGCAGACCGCGCGCGCGCATCTTCCACTATCCCGGGAGTTGCAGCGCCGCGGAGGCTCAATTCTACGGACACACGGTGGCAGCTGGTGCCCAGGGAGCCCCCACGGAGGATCCTGAGACAGCGGCGGGGCAGGGGAGCGGCGGAGAACGGCGCTGACCAGTGGTGAGTGTCTCTAGCCACAGCTGCCCCGCGCCAGAGAGCCACCGGACGGGCGCCATTGTGGGGGGTGTGGCGAAACTCAGAGCGGCTCGGAAACTGCTCTGGGAACTTGTGCTCCGGACAGGGCAGCACAGGGCCTCTCAGGCCCACGAAAGTGTGCTGAGGTCAGCAGGTGAACGAGACTGGACTCTCAGCCACACCTGTCCCGCGCCAGAGAGCGACTGGCCGGGCGCCATTGTGGGGGGTGTGGCGAAACTCAGAGCGGCTCGGAAACTGCTCTGGGAACTTGTGCTCCGGACAGGGCAGCACAGGGCCTCTCAATTGAGCCCACGAAAGTGTGCTGAGGTCAGCAGGTGAACGAGACTGGACTCTCAGCCACACCTGTCCCGCGCCAGAGAGCGACCAGCCGGGCGCCATTGTGGGGGGTGTGGCGAAACTCAGAGCAGCTCGGAAACTGCTCTGGGAACTTGTGCTCCGGACAGGGCAGCACAGGGCCTCTCAATTGAGCCCACGAAAGTGTGCTGAGGTCAACAGGCGAACGAGACTGGACTCTCAGCCACACCTGTCCCGCGCCAGAGAGCGACCGGCCGGGCGCCATTGTGGGGGGTGTGGCGAAACTCAGAGCGGCTCGGAAACTGCTCTGGGAACTTGTGCTCCGGACAGGGCAGCACGGGGCCTCTCAGGCCCACGAAAGTGTGCTGAGGTCAGCAGGCGAACGAGACTGGACTCTCAGCCACACCTGTCCCGCGCCAGAGAGCGACTGGCCCGGCGCCATTGTGGGGGGCGTGGCGAAAAACCAGAGCGGCGGGAACCAGTGCAGGGAACCCGCGCTCCGCACAGCGCGCTGAGCCTCTCAGGCCCAGGGATCGTGAAAGGGCGCTGAGAGCGGAGGTGAGCTAGACTGGTCTCTGCCTGAAAGTACGCGCATCTGCTCACCGCCCACCAGAGGGCGCTCCTGGCTTACTGGAACGGACCTGCACAGAACAGGACTCTCTCACCACAGGGTAACTGCCTACAGCAGAGTCAACACCTGGAACTGATTCTTTTTATTTTTTTATTTTTATTTTTATTTTTATTTTTTATTATTTTTTTTTTCTCACTGATTTGTTTTTTGTTCTGGCGAAGGGTTTTTTTGTTTTTGTTTTGTTTTGTTTTGTTTTTTGGTGGGGTTATATTTTTGATCTGTCTGTTTTATTGTTTTTATCTTCGTTTTTGTTTCTGTATGTGTATTTGCTCTTTCCTTCATTATTCTCTCTGGTTTTTTATATGAGTGTAAATAGCGCCTCTAACTTCTTTGTGATTGTGGTTGTGATCTGTTCTTCCTTTTATCCCTTCCTTCTCTTTCTACCACCTGTCCTCTGCACTAGTGTCCCAATTTTAGTGGGATCCCTCTTGGTCCTCTAACCTTACATCTAATTCCTTCCTCTTCTCCCAATACTCTATTTCCTCCTTAACTCATTTTAAATTTAAACTCCTCAGGGGAAAAATTGCCATACACAGGACTTGTATACTGCATATAATTTTTCTGGTGTGTTTTAGATTTTGTTATATAACCGCAACTCTATACAGCTAAAAGTGGTAAATAACTGGTTAGCTCAGTCTGTCATTTTCTAGGCTGTGTTTGATGCTTTAGTTAACATTATAGCCAAATGTGAAATAATTGTTCTAAACATCTTTCCTTCCTGATATTTCATGATTGAGATTGACTAAGGGACACAGAAAATACAGTGGCACAGTACCAAAGAATCAAGGACTGGGCCAAACAGGTAGCAACTTCGCATACCCAACGAATTGAAGAGGTAGGATCTGGCAGAAAGCTCAAAACCTAAAAGCAAGCTCCACTTGGAAGATACTGCAGAGAAGTAGTCATCTTCTAAAGATCTTAAACACTAGCAATAAAGTAACCTACTATAGGTAATTTGCAAACATCACCCCAGGAATTAAAGAAAGAAAAAATGAGACGACACTTAAACAAGATGCAACCCCACACATCCAATTCACCAAAGGCAAACCTAGGGAGCAACGAGGTGGGACAATCCGAAAGCCACCCACCTGGCCTATCTGAAGTGGTAACAACAAAGCAACTGAATGAGGTTCTGGAAAAAATTAAAACAGAAATAATCTCACAGATAACTGCAGAGATAATGTCTACAATGAAGACCATGCTTAAGGACACTATAGTTGATACAGACAAAAAAATAGATGAACTTAAGAAAACTATAGAAACCATGAATGCTCAGCATAGGAAAGAAATGGAATCCATAAGGCAGATTCAAGCAGATACCCAAGAGATAAAAAATTCCATTGAAAGTATTTGTAGCAGAATAAGCCAATGCGAGGACAGGATCTCAGATATAGAAGACAGGCTTGCAATTAGTGATCATGAAATGGAAAAATTCTTAAAAATAGCAAGGGACCATGAAAAATCAATTCAGCAGCTGCTAGATGACTCAAAGATAAACAACTTAAGAATAATTGGAATAAATGAGAAAGCAGGAGATAGCATCAACGACATTAAAACCTTGTTCAAAGACATAATCAGGGAGAACTTTCCTGGAAGAGAAAAGGAATTTGACACCCCTATAAGTGAAGCTTTTAGAACACCAACTAGACATGATCAAAAAAAAACTTCAGCCAGACATATTATAGTCAAGATCCCAGAAATTCAACAGAAGGGCAGAATCTTAAAAGCTGTTAGGGAGAAGAGACAAATCACCTATGAAGGAAAACCCATCAGAATCACAGCTGACTTTTCAGCACAAACCCTCAATTCAAGAAGAGCTTGGAATGATGTATTGCAAGCTCTAAAGGAAAATAATTTTCAGCCCAGATTGATGTACCCTGCAAAACTATCTTTCAAAATTGATGGAGAAATAAAATACTTTCATGACAAAGAACATCTGAGAAAATTTATGACCACCAAACCAGCACTCCAAAACGTTCTGAAGGACATTCTAGAAAGAGATAGGAACCCCAACAGAAGGAATCCACCAGGCAGGGCAAATAATTAAATAGCCGGAAAGCAGAAAAACAAAGAGTGGGAACCAACAACAGGAAAATATCATGACAAGTCAATACATATCAGTTTTAACCATCAATGTTAACGGTCTCAATTCACCAATCAAAAGGCACAGACTGGCGAAATGGATCAAGAAGCAAGATCCAACAATATGCTGTATACAAGAAACACATTTAATTCAGAAAGAAATTCATAGACTGAAAGTCAAAGGATGGAAAACAATACTCCATGCCACAGGAACCCAGAAAAAAGCAGGGGTAGCTATTCTTTTTGCAGACAAAGTGAACTTCAAGCCAAGAAGGATTCAGAGAGATAAAGACGGTCATTATATCCTTGTAAAGGGAACAATCCAAGAGGAAGAGATAACGATCATAAATATATATGCATCAAATACCAATGCACCCAGCTATATAAAACAAGTACTAAAGGACATGAAAAATCAAATAAGCACTAATACAATTATATTGGGAGATCTCAATACTCCACTGTCACAAAAAGATAGATCAACTGGACAGAAAATCAATAATGAAATAGTAGAACTGAACCAAACTTTTGAACAAATGGACTTAGTAGATGACTACAGAGTGTTCCATCCCACAACATCAGAATACACATTTTTCTCAGCTGCACATGGGACGTTCTCCAAAATAGACCACATACTAGCTCATAAAACCTGCTTAAGTAAATGCAAAGGAATTGAAATTATCCCATGCATATTATCAGACCATAGTGCAATGAAATTGGAAATCAATGGCAAAAGATCCCACAAAAACTCCCTAAACACATGGAAATTAAACAGCATCCTCCTGAACAACCAATGGGTCACAGATGAAATTAAAGAAGAAATTAGTCACTTTCTACAACTGAATGACAATGACAGTACAACATACCGGAACTTATGGGATACAATGAAAGCAGTCCTAAGAGGGAAATTTATAGCATTAAATACTTATATCAGGAAAATAGAGCAAGCGCAAATAAACAACTTAAGGGTGAACCTCGAGCTTCTAGAAAAAGAAGAGCACGTTAAGCCAAAAGCCCGTACAAGGGAGGAAATTATAAAGATCAGAGCAGAAATTAACGTATTGGAGAATAAAAAAACAATACAAAGAATCAATGAAGCAAAAAGTTGGTTCTTTGAAAGAATAAATAAGATTGACAAACCCTTATCCAACCTTATTAAAAAAAGAAAAGAAAAGACTCAAATCCATGCAATTGAAAATGAAAAGGGTGATATCACGACGGACCCTGCAGAAATCCAGAAGATCATCTATACCTATTTTGAAAATTTATATTCTACTAAGATGGAAAATGCAGAAGAAATGGACAGATTCCTCGATTCGTATGAATTACCAAAGCTAAATCAAGAAGATTTAAAAATCCTAAATAAACCAATATCAACCAATGAAATTGAAGATGTAATTAAAAACCTCCCAACAAAGAGAAGTCCAGGCCCTGATGGATTCACTGCCGAATTCTACAAGAAATTTAGAGAAGACCTAACGCCACTACTTCTCAAACTTTTCAATGAAATTGAAAGGGAAGCAATACTCCCAAATTCATTCCTGGAAGCAAGCATTACCCTGATACCAAAACCAGAGAAGGACCCAACTAAGAAAGAGAACTACAGGCCAATCTCCCTAATGAACATAGATGCAAAAATCCTTAATAAGATACTGGCAAACAGAATCCAACAAATCATCAAGAAGATTATACACCATGACCAAGTTAGATTCATCCCAGGGATGCAGGGATGGTTCAACATACGTAAATCAATAAATGTAATACAGCATATTAACAGAACCAAAGACAAAAATCACATGATCATCTCAATAGATGCAGAAAAAGCTTTTGACAAAGTCCAGCACCTTTTCATGATAAAAACCCTACAGAAAATTGGAATAGAGGGTCTTTATCTCAATCTGGTAAAAGCTATCTATGACAAACCAACAGCCAATATTATACTAAATGGCCAAAAACTGAAAGCCTTCCCTCTAAAATCAGGAACAAGACAAGGATGTCCACTGTCCCCACTCTTATTCAACATAGTTCTGGAAACTTTAGCCAGAGTGATTAGACAAGAGAAAGAAATAAAAGGAATAATGATTGGAAAGGAAGAAGTTAAATTATCATTATTTGCAGATGACATGATAATCTACACAGAAGATCCCCAAAACTCCACTAAAAAACTGCTAGATTTAATAAGCAAATTCAGCAGTGTAGCTGGATACAAAGTCAATACTCAAAAGTCAATAGCCTTCCTGTACACAAATAACAAACTTACTGAAAGAGAAATTAGGGAAACAATACCTTTCACAATAACATCCAAAAAAATGAAATACCTAGGAATCAACCTCACGAAGGATGTAAAAGACCTCTATACTGAAAACTACAGTACTATGAAAAAGGAGATTGAAGAGGATATCAGAAAATGGAAAGATATCCCTTGCTCCTGGATAGGAAGAACCAATATAGTGAAAATGGCCATACTTCCAAAATTGTTATACAGATTTAATGCAATTCCAATCAAAATTCCAACAGCATATCTCACAGAATTAGAGAAAACAATCCTAAAATTCATTTGGAATCAGAAGAGACCTAGAATAGCAAAGGCAATTCTGGGCAACAAAGGCAAGGCAGGGGGCATCACAATCCCCGACTTGAAATTATACTATAAAGCTACTGTGATAAAAACAGTGTGGTACTGGCAAAGAAACAGACCTGAAGATCAATGGAACAGATTAGAAGATGCTGAAACAACCCCAGACATACTAAGCCACCTTATCTTTGACAAAGGTGCCAAACACATTCGCTGGAAGAAAGATAGCCTCTTTAATAAATGGTGCTGGAAAAACTGGCTCTACACATGCCGAAGATTAAAACTAGATCCATATCTTTCACCATGCACTAAACTAAATTCAAAATGGATCAGAGATCTAAATATTAAAACAGAAACATTAAATCTGCTGGAAAGTAGGATAGGTAAAACCCTCGGAGACATTGGTGTAGGCAAAGACTTTATGAATAAAAACTCAACCGCACGGGAACTATCCCAAAGAATCAATAACTGGGATCTCATCTTATTAAAAAGCTTTTGCACAGCAAGAGAAACCACCAACAGAGTGAAGAGACAACCCACAATGTGGGAAAAAATGTTTGCCAGCTGTTCCTCAGACAAAGGACTACTATCGAGAACATATAAAGAACTCAAAAAAATCAGACCTCCCAAATTTAAAGACCCACTCCAAAAATGGGCATCTGAGATGAATACACATTTCTCAGATGAAGAAATACTAATGGCAAACAAATATACAAAAAAATGTGCAACATCACTAGTCATTCGAGAGATGCAAATTTAAACAACACTGAGATACCATCTCACCCCAGAAAGAATGGCTACTATTAAGAAATCAACTAATAACAAATGCTGGAGGGGCTGTGGGGAAAAAGGAACCCTTCTTCACTGTTGGTGGGAGTGTCGACTGGTACAGCCACTGTGGAAGTCAGTGTGGAGATTCCTCAGAAAACTAGGGTTGGAGGTCCCATTTGACCCAGCTATTCCCCTTCTGGGCATCTTCCCAGAAGAATTAAAAACATCGTACCACAGCGATATATGGGCACCCATGTTTATAGCAGCACAATTTGTAATAGCCAGATCTTGGAAACAACCCAAATGCCCATCAACTGAGGAATGGATAAGAAAGATGTGGTATTTTTATACAATGGAGTACTATTCGGCCATAAAGAAGGATAAACTGGAGACTTTTATAGGTAAATGGATGCAACTCGAGAAAATACTCATAAGTGAAATAAACCAGAAGCACATGTGTAAGCATCGTATTGTCTCTCTAGTATGAGAAACTGAAAGAGTAAATAAGATCCAAAATGTACAATAGACATGGTGAATCAAAAAGAAACTGGTCAAAAGGAAAGAGAGACTGGGATGGGGGAATAGGGAAAAGAAAGAACGGAAAGAAAAAAATTGTATTTATATATAAGATGGTTAAGATAGATACACTACTAATTTTACTTAGTTCATTGAAGAGTAAGGTTTGTGCCAATAATGTTTGGACAATTGAATGCTAATGTCTGGTGTCCTGAATAACTAACTTAAAGATAGTAATACGTAATGTATTAACCATTGTTACCCTCCTATTATGTTGTTTTGAAAATTTGTTCTTCTTTTGATTTGTTTTGTTTTTTTCTTCTCTTTAAAATAAAAAAAAAAAAGAATCTACTATCTATTTCATGTGTTACTCTACTAAACAAAAAACTTAAGGAGATAGAACTAAAACATTTGTGTTTTCTATAGATTTATTTAAAATTATTATTATTTTTTGGATTTCTCTTAAGACTACATACACTGGGGCCTAAAAGTATGGGTAATGTGGTTTGCAGAGAAACAAGCACAGTTAAGACCTTCTACTTAAAAGACGAATTACTTTCCTGCAGAGTAAATAACAACAAAAAATATTATACATTCTGTCTCCACTTAATAAATGGAAGAATGTGCTTACAAGTTTGGTTAACAAGTGAGTCCCTCCTTGTTATTTAAGTCAAATCACAAAAAGCAACCCTATCTACAAACGAACAAAAAATCAGTATCTTCCACTATAGACTATAAGAATCAAGTATTACATCTAAATATAACTTCAAAAAAATTGAAATTAGCTTCCAGACAATTATGAAATGATTAATTCCATCCAGGCTAGTAACGAGTTTTTCCATGCATTAAATGACAACATAAGCAAAATGTATAGTTGAAAAATGAGGATCAGACATACTCTTCTTCATATATTATAAGATTACTGATATACTCCAAACATGCAAATTCATATCTATCAATCTTCCTCACAAGGTTATTATCATCTGCAGTGAGCTGGACAGGTTCATTAGTAAGCTGAGGGTCAAAGTTGTCCAAACCCAATTCCCCAGAAATACTTGGTTTAAAGGGAGGGACCACCTGCTTTTGCTCCATCATGTCCCAGTCAACATTTCAAAAGAATGGACGCTCCTGAACATCAGCAAATCCTGTTTGAGGATGACAGTCCAACTGTTCCTTTGGGTCCTTGTTCAGAGAACTCTCCAGGAGCTTTTACAGACAGAGAACATGGTATGTGAATTTTTCTTGCCAAAATAACTTGCAAGATATTCAATTAAGTTTTGATCAGGGTTATCAAAGCCTTCAACAGCATAAAATGGATATTCTCTGACCATCATTTCAAACATTTGTACTCCAAGAGCCCACCAGTCAACACTGAAACCATAATCTTCTCCTCTTATAATTTCTGGAGCAAGGTGATTAGGAGCACCACAAAGAGTGCTGGTCGTAGCTCCTGGCTGTCGTCCTTCCTTACACACACACTAGTCAGTGAGTTTAATGTGCCCTTCTGAGTCCAGTAATAAACTGTCCAATTTCAAATTCTATAAAGTATCCTTCGCTCATGAAGATAACTGAGTGCTACACTGATTACTGCAGAGTAAACCCTGGCACATCTTCAGGGAGTATTCTTTGTTGCTGCATATGAAACATTAGCTCTCCACCATTTACAAAGTCTAGAACAAAGAACAGTCTGCTTTCTGTCTGAAAGCAAGAATGCAGTGCAGCAAGAAAAGGATGATTAGATGCCTGCTCCAAAACATGCTTCTCTGTCTGTACCTGATCAAAGTTGGCAAGCTCTTTTTTCACAACTTTCATTGCATAAATACAATCTGTATTTTTTAGTTGAACCAACAGTACTTTTGCATAACTTCCTCTCCCTATTACCTGGAGCTAATTGAAGTCCTGAAGACCTAAACTGGATGAAGCTTTGCCATTCTCCCTGGTGTTCACTGCCTCATTCACTTCATCAACTTGTTCCAAACCCTCAGGACTTGAAGGATGATATGGGACTACTGTCCGTGCAGGGTCTGAGGGCATGGGTGATTGATCCACTGGCATCATGGGTTCCGGTGGCAAAAAATGCTGCCCACATTCAATTGTGACAAGTTTGTGGCACTTCTTAGGAGCCAAGAGTTTGCAGTTGATACAGTTATATACCTGGCATCCAAGTCCCCATCTAAGGTCTGTGCAGACGGCACAGTGAGCACGCCTGCTGAAACGTTTGCCTTGGAAAGTACGGCCATTTGCACAATAAAGCTTCCTCCAGAGGCGTGCACCTCTGCGGGTAGATGGATTTCTCTTCTGGACATGGCATTTCAGGATGTTCTTGTATATAATACGATGCATAAATTAAGGAGTTCAGAATCCTTCTTTAGCTCAAAAATCCTAAAGGCTTCATCGAACTCCAACTGAGATGATACAGTACAGGGGTCTCCTTCTTCATCTACCAATTTCATGGTGAAAAGCTGTGTACTGTCAAAAGATTACACATCTAAAACTTCACTACAATGGCCCTCAAAGGAGATGGAGGTCTCAAAACGTGTTGTCATGATGTCTCTTCCCTTAATCAGGGTCTATCGGGTAGAGGTGTGGGCTGTGGAGGTGCTTGGGAGGAAGGGACCATAGCAGGGTTGGCTGCCAGGAACACTGACACGAAGGGCTCCTTGAGCGAGTGTGGCCTGACTGCCTGCACTGAGCACACTGGCCGGACTTCTGCCAGGCTCCCTGCGAAGTCATTTCCAATAGTGGTGGCTGGGCCTGGGAGGATGTATGCTAGACTTCCCTGTGTCCCTTCAGGGCTGGTGGCTGTGGTTTCAGTCTCCCGTCCTGGACTTCTCTGACTCTCTAGGTTTTTTGTGCCTGGCTCTGAGAAGAACTGCTCAGAGCTACTGGATGTTTCTCATCCTGGTGAAACTTGCCCTGGGCTCTTTCTAGTTTCTGTGCCATTGATATTTGAGCTTAGGGAGATTTTGGATGTGTACCTTGCTTTTTCTAGGTCACTGGTGGTCAGTCCTGGGGAGACTTTCCCCAGGATGTCTGTGACAGTTGGGTGGCTGCTGCAATGTGGCTTGAAGCATTTAGATGGAGTCAACCATCTTCTCAGTCTCTCATGGATTGTTTCTCTGCCTGGGGTCCTGACGGTGAGGCCTGGAGAAGAGGGGAAACAGCTCAGCATGTTCACTGTTAACAGTTTCTGGCCAAGTAAGCTCAGGAGACAGCTCTTACTAGAGTGTGATGGCTGCTAACAAGAGTTCCATGTTCTGTTTGGGCATGTTACCAAGGAAGTGAGGTCACGTCTTGGAGTTCTACAAGCTGAGTCCCTCCTCTGATAAGATGAACCTATGGCCCATCTTTTTCTTCATACTAAATAAATCAGTGGCCATTTATTTACTTTTATCTAAGTATCTATCTAAGTATCTTTTTATCTCATCTATCATCTAACTACTGTATAAGTTTTTTATTTTTCAGTACTGGGTTCTTGAATCCTGCATCTTCACATTGAACTATATACTCTCACATTCTTTTTCAGAAACCCACAGTGTCTCAATAAGTCACTAAATTTGTCAGGTTGGACTCCACCTTGTGATCTTCTTTCCTCAGCCGCCCAGAAAGCTGGGATTACACTCAGGAACCATCTCGCCTGATTAAGCGTGTGATTTAGAAACAGCAAAAGAAAAACTAGGAACACTTTCTATGATTTTAGGCATTGGTGACATTTTCACTTTGAAAGCAACATGTGTGCATTGACACTCTGCATGTGGTGGGCACAGTGCTGAGGAGTCTTTTCCATACAAAGGACCCATTTTCTCTGAAGATGCAGTGCTGGGTATTTATACCTAGCTGTGAAATTTTAAAATACTTTTCTTTCTGGCTTGATCATATTATTTTCAGTTAAATAAGGAGTACTGAGACATTCCAGAAATTTCCACATAATTTTCCTTAAGAGATGGAAATGTTGGTTTCAAATTGCAACCTCTGGTTTGGTAGTGGTGGATCCACAATAGGCTGCAGCTTTGAGGTACACAAACGATTATTCATTCTTAAACGAACTTAATACTAAAGCGTAGTACTCAGTAATGTGACACAGAGTGAGGCGGGACAGCATGTGGTGACTGCACAGCAGGTAGTCCTTGTAGACCCTAGAAACCATCACCCCAGTGGTGATGATGAACACATACGGTACTGTACTTTGAATCTTGCCTTGTGGCCACTTGTAGTCACTTCTTGTCCTCCCATCCAAAGCAGCCCATGTACTTTGTCCCAGGTGGGGAGTTTGCACTTTCTAGACATGGGAAAGCTGTGACTATTCAGCATGTAGCTTTGTTTCTTGCAGAGATTATTCCATCAGTATAACCCTGCTGGCTTTCATGTGTCCTGTTGCTTGTCAGTGGTTGAGCCATCACATGCCATTGTGTGGATGAGCCACAAATTGTTTATGCGCCCATCTGCTGATGGCAATGTGTGTTGTTTCCAGTTTTGACTCCATGCTATTGGGCTTTCACTGGGACCTGGTGAGAGTGGTCCCCACTCTCCCACTCTCCCCCTGTGGATGTGCTGTGCTGTCCCTCGGTGGGACATCTCCCTACCCACCCCTCTATGCAGAAGCCACAGTGTGGTGCAGGCAGAGGGGACGTGAAGAATAGTCTTGGTGCCTGCGTGAGAGCTGTTGGCTGCCTGCTCACCTCCCTGCCTTCCAGCCTCACCAAGAAGGGTCGCCTGGCCAGGCAGCAGGAACCACACAAGTCCTCCCACCACCTGTGGCCATAGCTGTGCCCTTTCCTCCACCACAAGTTATTTTAAAAGTTAAAGATTATGATCCATTTCTTAAACTGGCTAGGAGGTTCATGATATTTACATTGTATTTTACTTTACAATTCATATATATAGTACATATATTTGTACACATCACATATTTCATTTTTAAAAGCCAAAAGAAATAAAAGAAATTTATAATGAACCTTCGAAATTGTACCATGAAAAAATGCATTGCTTTGATCTTTGTGCTTTTATAAAATTTTATCCTAAGAAATCACTGAAAAATGGCTCAGGCTACCAATAATTTAACATAGTTAAAATTAAGTAAGTGGAAGCAGTGATTATTCCTTCTGTTTTAATCTTCCTTTCTCACTTGGTGGTAAGGCAGCAGTAGGGAGCAGAAAGGATGTAGCAGTGGTGGTGAGCACCCACCACCTAGATCTACAATGCAGTCTCCATCTAAACAAGGAGAAAACTAAACTGAAAGTATTCACATTAATCTCAACTCTATTATACTTTCAGGAAGTAAATTACAATTTTAAATATGTATATAGCATTTTAATATCACATGCTAGAGGTGAATATGAAAATGTTTCATATGGTTTTTCTCATCTCCTTTGAATTAATGTAAACATAAAAATCTGTTTTTTTTCCACTAGTGACCATTTGTCTCTTCAATAAACAAAGCTGTTTTGGAATGTTCTATTTTCCTTAAGGACAAAGAAAAAATGTGTTCTCGTATTACTCTATTCCCCTACTTGTTCTTCTATTATTTAAATACCTCCAGGGAGAGAAAAATAACTGAATAGTTAGTATGGCAAAAGAAAGAGAAATTTCATAGATTTCTGAAAACATTCACCAACACTTAACCATTGATGAGTTGATTACCTGATTAAATCCTATGATAATGTTTAGCTTTAAAAGTCAACCATATTAAACCAGGTATGGTGGCACACGCCTGTAATCCCAGCAATTGGGAGGCTCAGGCAGGAGAATCAGGAGGATCGCTAAGAGTTCAAGGCCAGCCTGGGCTACAAAGTGAGTCCAAGGCCAGCCTAAACTGCAAAGTGAAACCCTGTCTCAAAAAGACAAAAAAAAAAGGGCCGGTAAGATAGCTCAGCGGCATAAGCACCTGCCTGGCAAGCGCGAGGTCCTAAGTTTGACTCCCGGAACCCACGTGTGAAAAAAGGGCCGGTGATATCGCTCAGCGGCATGGGCGCCTGCTGGCATGCGAGGTCCTGAGGTCGACCCCTGGTACCCACAAAAAAAAAAAAAGTCAACCACATTAATGCTGGGCATGGTGGTGTATGCCTGTAATCCCAGTACTCAGGAGGCTGAGGCAGGAGGATTGCTGTGAGTTTCAGGCTTGCCTGGGTTATATAGTGAGTATAAGACCAGCCTGAACTATATAGCAAGACTCTGTCTCAAAAAAAAAAAAAAAAGAAGCCAACCATGTTAAGTCCAATATGAACATAAATTAACTCACAGGTCCTCATAAGTGTTTCCTAGGAAAACACAACCAGGAAGAAAACACAACCTATTTAGTATTACCCTGCTCTTGGAGTCACAACCTAAGCCTCCATTGACCAGGAACTTCCTCACCTCTGCCTCACTCACTCTCTCCAGGACCTTCTTCAGTTCCAGTCCTTTTGTCCATTTTTAACCTTGTTCACAACAGGTCTTTCTAGCTGTAATTCCTTCCTCAATATCTAGCCCTGAAACCTCAGTGTTTCATACTAATGGCTTTGGTAACTTGAGTGCTACCCTATACTTCTATCACACTTGTTCTTAAAATTTCCATTACAAATCAACCAAACATCTGAACTTTTACATCTTTTGCTTTTATGTTTATCTTTACCAGCTGCTGCTCAAGCCTGATACTCCTTCAAGTATTAACTCCTAACAGCTACTAATGGTGAGATATTAGATAAATTAATTAATCACCTTAAGCTTGGTTACTTATAAATGAGAAAATAACATAACATATAGATGTGTTGTAGGGATCAAGTGAGATTATATTTGCAAAGGACTTAATTACTATAGTTTCTGGCACACAAGAAATTATCTTAATGACCATGCATGATTATTAGTAGTTTCATTCTCTAAGCAAATGTAGATTCTCTAACCCCCATGCAGATTTCCTGGTTGGTTTCCATACTCTTCCTGCTTCTCTCTAAACTTCTTTAGGGGAATTTGTTTCTCTACCAATCCTTTAAGTGACACCATTCTCCAATATTCCATCTGAGGACTTATTATGATTTAGTTTTCCTATAAAAGTATGCTTTTTAAATTATAAACAAATACCAAGAGAAACAAGTTAGTGATTGCCACAGATGGGAATATACTGCTGTGTCTTGCATTACCCCTTCTAATTGTGTTCTCTGTAACAGCATTTATATTTCCTCATCGAGACTTCCCTCCTCAGTAATCTTGTCTTCACACACACACAAAATGATTGCATTATGTGTAATTTTCTGCTCTCTAAAGAAAAGAACTTTAAAAAAAACTATGTGCTATAAAGCTTTGGTTTTCTCAAACTCTTGTTCTTATATAAAATCTTTTAGATGTGAAAAAAATGGCAACTTCTATTTTAAGGTTTCAAATCCTAGCAAAAGGTACCTTTTAAGAATAAAATCTATTCCATTTTCTTCTAAGTAGGAAGAGGTTAGAATCTGTCAATCGAAGTACAAAATTTGCCCAAGGGAAAAGCATTGTAGAACATAAAGCCACTCATTGATCTAAATCAAATGAAAAGTTGGATCTCTTAGGCAGGGCCTTTTCTTAATGTGCTCTATTCCTGGCCCTGGCTATGAGGAAACACGGGCTGAAAGAGAATCTACACAGCAAGCGCCTGACCCACTGAGAGATGACTCCACACATGGCAGACCCAATCACGATCTCAGCGTATCCCTGCACATCTACATCCACCAAGGCATAAGAGCCACAGGTCACCAATGTCCTCCCTGATGCTGCTTTGAGGTGTACTTCTGTTGGTCTCTTGCTGTCTGGTCGCTCCCAGCCAATCTGCTTGAGATCTCTCCACCAAGTCACCACTTGTTTTGCAGTGGCGACTTCGTCTATCTGTCTTTAAGGTAAGAACTGGTGGATTAGTGGTAAGGTGTGGGGACCATGGGCCTTATGTTTTCCCAACCTCTCCTGCCTCTCAAATTCCAATACTAGTGCTCCTTGCAATGCTTTCAACTTCTATTCCATCACTTCACTTCCCAAACAAATCCTTCTCCTTCTCCCTCTCCCTTTCCTCCTCCCCTCCTCTTCACCACTCTCCCTCTCCCTCTCTTTCTCTTATCACCCTTGGACCAGATCCTGGGCCAAAACAACTTCTGAAATGTAAATGACTCTTACTCCATTCTTTGTGGACATAGTTCCATGACTGACCTCTTTTCTCTACAATTTTAAATGAAAGAGAGAAGAATTGTGAAAGGGCATTTCTTGCTCTTAGTACTAGTAGTAAATCTTCTTTTGAAACACAATTCTACCATACCCTAAACATGTACGTGCACACATATGCACATATGTACACAAAATACATTTTAAAATCTTCAAAATATCATAATTTTGTTTCTGGGTCCACAGGTGTACATTATAGATTTTATTCAAAATTACAGTGGACAACAGGCAAGAAAATAAGATCTGATATTGTAAAGAGAAAAACCAAAATACAAGTTCTTCCAAAGAAACTGGAGAAAAATACAAAAAGAGAAGTTCTTAAAAGGTGCAAAGGGCCGGTGAGATGGCTCAGCAGTGTAAGCACCTGCCCGGCAAGCACGAGGGCCGGAGTTCAACTCCCGGAACCCACATGTGAAAAAAGGGCCAGTGATATCGTTCAGCGGCATGGGTACCTGCTGGCGTCCTGAGGTCAACCCCCCGGTACTCACAAAAAAAAAAAAAAAAAAAAAAAAAGGTGCAAAGCGCCAGGGCACGGGCCTAAGCCAAGAAGCTTTCTGATGGGTTTCTCCTAGGGCAAAGGCCCAACCCCACTGCTGCTACTGACTGGCCTCTCAGAGCAGAGAATAACCTGCAGGGAGTGGACATGAAATGGTTAAAGCACAGTAACTCCAAGGAGACTGCAGGCAGCTTTTCACTGGAGTTGCTGACCCAGAACACTGGGAATGGCAAACAAGAAGCAACGCTTGCAGGTAGGGCTTCTGCGGGCTGGGGCAAGCCCACTTGGGCAATTCTAGAAGTTGTTCTGTATCAATTAAAACCATAGACATTCATATGCAGTGCTTCATACATGAACTACCAAGATCATTCAGTTATTTGCAGGGTGCATCGGTCCTCTGGACTTCCTGTGATTGCAGCAACTCCCTGAAAGTTTGCAGTGACAAATAGGAACAGAGCTGGCTAAAGGATAAACTCTGTGCAGTTTTACTTTCAAACAATCCTAGCGGAGGTCTGGTTTCCAGAACCAGACTCTGAGATGAAGACTGTATTGTTCGTGTGCTTTTTCATGATGTACTTTTATTTATTTATTTATTTATTTATTTATTTATTTATTTATTTATTTATTTATTTTTGGTACCAGGAATCCAACTCAGGACCTTATGATGTACTTTTAGGAGAGATCAGTACACTTGTGAAGTAGCAGGGCAGGGAATGGAAAGAACCAACCACTGTTGTGATGTCCAGACCAGCCTGTGGAAAATATCTTCAGGTTGATCCCTCCTCAGGTTGATCTAAGGAAAGCCAGCTAGACTTGTGTATTCCCACAACTGCTAATCACTGTTAAAGATTTCCCAGGAGCATCTTAAACTTCCAGAGACTGCTGGCTCCCTATCTGGGTTGGCAAAGTGGCTCTAATTACCCAACAGCCTTGTGAAGAAGAATCAGAGGTGGAGAGTATAGATAACAAAAGCACATCACAGCCAGGAAAGGCACACAGTTACAGCAAAGGGGATTGTGAGGACCTGGAGGATAACTCACAATGTCTACTTCTGTTGCTTTAAGTAGGCACAGCATAGTAACTGGGAATTTTAAGCTTGGTGATCAGTCTTACATGCACAGGAACTGGAAAAAAAAAATAAGCTAATCCTAACTTGTAGGATTCCCTTCATCTTGCTTTGTGTCCAACAAATTATTTTTAAACTTTTCAGTCAGTTTAATCCTATGTTTATCCACAATGTCTTTCAGATTTTCTAGCCACGACCCAGGAAAAGAAGATACAGTTAAACTCATGACCCAGAATACAGGTGCCCTTTATATTAACTATTGAGACATAGTGATAATTACTCATTTTTAACGACACATGGCCAGGAGTCCTGAAACATGGCTGAATAGAAGAGGAGCCACGTTGAAGCTACGCAAAGAAAATCAACTAAAAACACAGATAATTAGAAGAAAGGGAGGGACATACAGCCTGATGCCAAAATCAATCTGAAATAAGAGACATGTAGATAAAACAAAACATAGACACAGGACATTATAAAACAGCGAACCAGCCCACAGGACTGACAGTGGAACTGCCACCTGCGCGTGGAGCAGGAACCACCATTGTGGGAAGTTTCCAAAAAACTGATGGACTGCAATAGTGTGGCTAAACCAAGCCACCCAGGATAGATGTGGGATATAAGGCCCCTCATTCCTTTTGCTTTCGTCCACACAGAGGATGCTGCAACCTGGCAGCAAACTTCATTGGCACACACAGGGGCGAGTGATGAGGAAACTGCTCCCTCTCTGATGCACCACCAGTTTTGTTGCTGTCATTGTTGTTGTTGTTGTTTTTTGTCTTGCTCCACAGCGGCAAACTGGAACCCCTAACAACAACAAGGTTAGGGACTGCAGCAGTGAAAGTAGTAAGTGGAACAGCATGACCCTTCCTGCCCTGTGACCACTGGCTAGAGAGACAGACGCAGATGCACAAGATTTAAGCAGCCTTGGGCCACTGTGGAGCAATGAGTGGGAGGTCGGCACCCCTCTCCCCGCTGGAGAGACTGAAGGGGGACCAAGCAACCTTGGGCTATATCTGTATCAGTGACAGGATGCCCATCCCATGCTCCACTCTGCAACAAGCAGCGTGAAAGGAAAGAGATGTGAACAGAGGAGGGTATGCATGGACAAGGAGGAGCCAACAGTACACAGGACTGAGAGCAGCCCTGGGCTGTCTCTTTCCGAGCATGCCACAACAACTGGGAGAATGACACAGAGACAAACAGGACAAGGTGATGTGGGCAGGCTGCTGAGGGACATACAGCAAGAGTTTTTGGCTGAAGACTGGTACTAGAGGACTCCAGAGGAATTTTATTATTTTTGTTGTTGTTGTTGTTCAGTTTTTTACTTTTATTTTCTGTTTTATTCTGTTCATCTTCTTTCTCTCTTTCCTCAGCTGCCTTTCTTGAATTTTTTTTTTTTTTATATTTTCATGTGAGTGAACATTGTCTCTAGTCTTTCAGGTTTGCTTTGATATTCTTTGCTTTCTCCTTCATTCTTTCTCTCCTGTCCTCTGCTCCAGTTTCCCAAAGCTTGGGTAATCATCCTTTGTCCTCCAGTCTTCCTTCTACTATATTTCTCTTCATTTATTTCTCTATTTTGTCCACTCTCTCTCTGAAATTACCCACCCCCACTCCCACAGTAAAATCACCCTACTAAGAAAAAACTCATTGCACACAAGTTTCTGGTTTATGTTGTATTTTGTTATATAACTGTAGATCTTGCTCCTATGGTAAAGGTATCAACTTAATAGTTACCACAGTCTGTCAGTTACCGCAGTCTGTCAAGAACCACCTACACCTAGAAGACATCTCTGAGGAACAGACATTTCCTAGGGAAGCCTCAATACTAGTGAAAACCTACCTGCCATAAGAAATTTACAACCACCAACAGAGGGAAAAAACAATGAAATAAAAGAAAATGGAAAATGACAAGATGCAGAAGCAAAATACAACCTCAGACCTCCAGCCCACCCAGGACAAGTCCAGGAGACAACAAGATAGAGGAAATCGTAAGCCACCCACCTGAATATTCTGAAATGATAGCAGCAGAAGCAAAAAAAAAAAAAAAAAAAAAGAAAGAAAAAGATGACTGAGGTTATAGAGAAATCAGGTCAGAAATAATCACTCAGGTAAAAAAGAAATGATGATCAAAATGAAGAACTTGCTCAGTGAATCTAGAGTAGACACAGATTAAAAAAAAACATAGAGGAGCTTAGGAAAACAATGAAAAACATAATGTCCAAGATAGGAAAGAAGTAGAATCCATGAAACAGATTCAAATAGATATCCAGGAGATCAAAACTTCTGTTGAAAGTATACGGAACTGACTGAACCAAGGCAAAGACAGAATATCTGAACTAGAAGACAGGATTGCAGTTCACAACCACAAAAGGAAAAATATCTTAAAAACAGCAAGAGACCATGAAAAATCAATCCAACAGCTGCAACCATGATGCAAAGAACAACAATATAAGATTAATCAGAGTAAATGAGAAAGTAAGAGACAGAGCAAATTAAATTAAAAAAACTGTTCACAGAAGTAATGGCAAAAAACTTCCCAAACATGGAAAAAGAATTTGACACACAAATAAGTGAGGCATATAGAACTCCAATTATCCATGACCAAAATAAATCTACACCAAGGCACATAATAATCAAAATTCCAGAAATCCAGCACAAGAACAGAATATTAAAAGTTGTTAGAGAAAAGAAACAAATCACCTGTAACGGAAAGACCATCAGAATCACAGCAGACTTCCCAACACAAACCTTTAAGTTAAGGAGAGCTTGAAGTATTTCAAGTCCTGAAAGAAAACAACCTCCAATCAAGATTGATGTATCTCGCCAAACTATCATTCAAAATCAATGGAGAAATAAGGTACTTCCATGACAAAGAACAACTTAAGAAATTCATGACCACCAAAGCAGTTCTACAAAATGTTCTGAAGAATATTTTAGAAACAAATAATGAAGACCATAATTCCAAGAACACCAATAGAAAGAATCCACCAGGTAAGGCAAGCAATTAAACAGAAGAGAAAGATAGGGAGCCATCATCAGGAAAGTAATGTGACAAGGATAAGCCAATATATATCAGTTATAACCATTAATGTAAACAGTCTCAATTCACCAATCAAAAGAAACAGATTGGCAGAATGGATCAAGAAGCAAGATCCAACAATATGCTGCCTACAAGAAACACATTTAACTCAAAAATAAATTCATAGGGGCTGGGGATATAACTCAATGGCACAGCACCTGCCTGGCAAGTGCCAAGGTCCTGAGTTTGATTCCCGGTACCAAAAAATAAAAAATAATGAAAAATAAAAATAAATTCATAGACTGAAAGTCAAATACTCCATGTGACAGGAACCCAGAAAAAAGCAGGGGTAGCTATTCCATTTCCAGTAAAAGTGAACTTCAAGCCAAGACTGATCAAGAGACAAAGAAGATCACTACATACTTGTAAGGGAAAACTGCAAGAGGAAGAGATAACAATCATAAATATATATGCACCAAATACTGGTACACCCAACCATATAAAACAAATATTAATGAACATGAAAAATCGAATAAGCACTAATACAATATAATGGGGGACCTTAATACCCCACTGTCACAAACAGATCAACTAGACCAAAATCAATAAATATCAAAATTGAATCAAACCTGTGAAAAAATGGACTTACTAAATTACAGTGTCCCACACCACAACATCAGAATACACAAACTTCTCAGCTGTGCAAGAGACAGTCTCCAAATAGACCACATACTAGCCCATAGAACATGCCTAAGTAAATACAAAGGAATTGAAATTATCCCATGCATATTATCAGACCATAGTGCAATGAAAATGGATATCAATGAGAAAAAACAATGAAAACTCTATAAACACATGGAAATTAAATAACAATAAACTGGTCACAGATGAAATTAGAGAATAAATTGAACAGTATCTATAATTAAATGATAATGCTGATACAAAATACTGGAACTTATGCAATAAAAGCAATCCTAAGAGGGAAATGTATCGTGATGAATTCTCACATCAGGAAAACAGAACCAGCTCAAATAAACAACCTAATATTGAACCACAAACTTCTAGAAAAAGAATAACAAATCAAGCCCAAAGTTCATACAAGGGAGGAAATTATAATGATCAGAGCAGAAATTAATGCAATTGAGACTAAAAAAACAATACAAAGAATCAATGAATTGAAGAGTTGGTTCTTTGAAAGGACAAATGAAACTGATAAACCTTTAGCCAACCTTACCAAAAAAAGGAAAGAAAAGGCTCAAATCCATGCAATTAGGAATGAAAATGGTGAAATCATAATGGATCCTGTGGAAATCCAGAAGAACATCAATACCTACTTTGAGAACCTTTATTCTAATAAAGTGAAAACACAGAAGAAATGGACAGATTCCTAGATACATGTGAATTTCCAAAGTTGAATCAAGAAGATATAAAAATTCTAAATAACTCATATCAGTCAATTATATTAAAAATATAATTAAAAACTTACCAACAAATAAAAGCCCAGGTCCTCATGGATTCACTGCTGAATTCTACAAGAAATTTAAAGAAGATCTAATGCCATTAATTCTCAAACTCTTTAATGAAATTGAAAGGGAAGCAATACTCCTAAACTCATTCCTGGAAGCAAGTATTACCCTGATACCAAAACCAGAGAAGGACCCAACAAAAAAGAGAACTACAGGCCAGTCTCCCTAATGAACAAAGATGTAAAATTCCTCTACAAGATACTGGCAAACAGAATGCAGCAAATCATCAAGAAGATTATACACCATGACAAAGTAGGATTCATCCCAGGGATGCAGGGATGGTTCAATATAAGCAATTCAATAAATGTAATACACCATATTAACAAAGTCAAGGACAAAAACCATATGATAATCTCAATAGATGTAGAAAAAGCATTGGACGAAGTCCAACACCCATTCATGAGAAAAACCCTACAGAATTTGGAATAGATGGTCTTTATTTCAATCTGATAAAAGCCATGAATGACAAAGCAATAGCCAATATGATACTAAATGGTCAAAAACTGAAAGCTTTCACTGTAAAATCAGGAATAAGACAAGGATGTTCACTATCACCACTCCTTTTCAATACAGTTCTGGAAACATTAGCCAGAACAATTAGATAACAAAAAGAAATAAAAGAAATAAAGACGGAAAAGGTAGAAGTTAAATTATCATTATTTGCAGACAACAGGATATTCTACATAGAAGACCCAAATTCAGTTGCATAGTTGGATACAAAGTCAATGCTCAAAAATCAGTAGCATTCCTGTACACAAAAATAAACTCACTGAGAGAAAAATTAAGGAAACAATATATTTCACAATAGCATTGAAAAAATGAAGTACTTAAGAATCAATCTAACGAAAGAAGTAAAAGATATTTGCATTGAAAACTACAGTACTCTGAAAAAGGAGATCGAAGAGGATATCGGAAAATGGAAAGATATCCCTTGCCCCTGGGTAGAAAGAACCAACAGTGAAAATGGCCATCCTCCCGAAACTGTTACACAGATTTAATGCAACCCCAATCAAAATACCATTATCATACCTCACAGGACTAGAGAAAACATTCCTAAACTTCATTTGGAACCAGAAGAGACCTAGAATAGCAAGAACAACTCTGGACAATAAAGGCAAGGCATGGTGCATCATAATTCCTAATTTGAAATTACACTATAGAACTAGTGTGATAGAAATAGTATGGTACTGGCAAAAAAAAATAAAAAGAGACCCAGAGATCAATGGAACAGACTGGAAGATGCAGAAACAATTCCAAATACACTCAGCCACCTATCTTTGACAAAGGGGCCAAACACCATCACTAGAAGAAAGGCTCTTTAATAAATGGTGCTGGAAAAACTGGCTTTCCACACGCCAAAGATTAAAACTAGACTATGTTTCACAACGTACTCAACTGAAATTGAAATAGATCAAAGATCTAAATATTAAAACAGAAACACTAAATCTCCTGGAAGATAGAATAGGCAGAACTCTTGAAGACATTGTGTAGGCAAAAATTTTATGAACAAACCCTCATCGCACAGGAATTATCACAAAAAATCAACAACAGGGATCTCATCTTATTAAAAAGCTTTTGCACAGCAAGAGAAATCACCAACAGGTTAAAAGACAACCCACAGAATGGGAAAAATTTTAGCCGCTTGTTCCTCAGACCAAGGACTAATGTCTAGAACACACAAAGAACTGAAAAAAATCAGAACCCCCAAATTTAAAGACCCAATCCAAAAATAGGCATATGAGATGAATACATACTTCTCAGATGAAGAACTACAAATTGTAAATAAATACATGAAAAAAAATGTTCAACATCATTGGTCATTCAAGAGATGCAAATTAAAACAACATTGAGATTCCATCTCACTCTGGAAAGAATGGCTATTATCAAGAAATCAACCAATAATAAATGCTGACAGGGATGTGGGGAAAAAGGAACCCTTCTCCACTATTGCTGGGAGTGTAGACTGGAGCAACAGCTGTGGAAATCAGTGTGGCGATTCCTCAGAAAAGTAGGACTAGAGGTCTCGTTTGACCCAGTTATTCCCCTTGGTATCTTTTTGAAAGAATTAAAAGCATCATACCACTGAGATATATGCACACTCATGTTTATAGTGGCACAGTTTGTAATAGCTAAATCTTGGAAACACCCCAAATGCCCATCAACTGATGAATGGATAAAGAAGATGTGGCTTTTTTTTATACAATGGAGTACTACTCAGCCATAAAGAAGGACAAATTTGAGACATTTCTAAGTTAATGGATGCACCTTGAGGTCATGCTCATAAGTGAAATAAATCAGACACACATGTATAAATATCACATTATCTCTCTGATGTGAGAAATGGAAAGTATTATTAAGGAATGAAATGTATAATAGATATTGTGAAATATGAAGAAACTGTTCAAAAGAGAAGGGGAACTAGGATGAGGTAAAGCAAGAAAGGGAAAAGAAAAAAAAGGAAGGATAAAATGGAACAAAGCTTTGTAAATAATGAGGGGAAGGGAATGGAAAAAAAGAGCCAAAAATGTACAAATTCCCTATGATGAATATCATATATATATAAATATATATATATATAGTACCAATAAATGTAATTGCAAAAAAATAAAGAAATTTTGGTATAGATACACAATGGAATACTCTTCAGTCATCAAAAAGGATGAAACTAGGCATGGTGGTGCATGCCTATAATCCTAGCACTCAGGAAACTGAGGCAGGAGGATTGCTGTGAGTTCAAGGCCAGCCTGGGCTACAAAGCGAGTTCAAGGCCAGCTTGAATTGCATAGTGAAACCCTGTCTCAAAAAGACAAAAACCAAACAAACAAAAAGGATGAAACCCTGTCATTTGTGGCAATATGGATGGAACTGGATGTCATTATGTCATGTGAAATGAGTATGCACAGAAAAAAACACTATATGTTTCCACATATAGTTAAGAAAGTTGATTTCATCTAAGTTAAAAGTAGAAGGGTAGTTATTAAATGCTGGGAAGATAAAGAGGGAGAGGAGAAAGGGAGAGATTGGTTAATGGCAACAAAATTACAGTTAGAAAGGAAGAATACATCCTAGTGTTCAATAGCACAGTACAATGACTAGAGTTAATAATTTATTATACATTTCAAAGTAGCTAGAAAAGTTTTTAATGTTTTCACCACAACAAAATAGCAAATGTTTAAGATGGTGGTGTGCTAATTACCTTAATTCAATTATTACACACTGTTTGCACATACTGAAATAACACATTATAAATAAATATATACTATATATAGTTATGTGTCAATTAAAACTAAATTTTAAATAAAACATTTAAAAATTAAGGAAAAAATAAAAAAGTAAAAAAACGTGGTCATATATAAATACCTATGTACCACATAATCAATAAGAGAGTGAAACTGAACTTCTCCTTTGCTGCCACAGGTAAAACCAATAGTTCACTAAATGTTGCAATTTTTCATGAGTATTAAACAGATTAAAATAGTCATGAAACTTTTCGATCAAGGCTTAAAAAGGTACATTTGTCCTAACAGAACTTAAACAGGAGAAAGAAATGTAAAAAGCATGCTTACCAGTGCTATATACACTAGGGATGTACTGTGAATTTCATCACATACCCAAGTAGTTGGACTCCACCCAATATTTCTCCCAAGGACAAGAATATAGCACATCCATAAACTTGCTCCTTCGTTATTCCAGGCCCTATAAACACCTGTGGTGGTCAATCATTGCGGGTACTCAGCATGGAGATTTTCACTTTTATTCATCATGTAGAAAATGGAAAACAGCACATCAACAATGTAAATATACTGAATACCAAACCGCCTCTAGAAATTGAAATGTGCTAATCCTCAGTTTTCAGTTTCTTCAGTTTTATTCCTGTCCCAGACTCTGGTTTAGTGTGATCCACACAAGGCAGCACTTGGCTTACTCTAGAGAAATAACACTGTTCTCGACTGAATCGCATTTCATCAAAGTGATTTTTAAGTACCAGCAACAATGATAAAGCTCTCTTAGTGAAGCAAACCAAAACTGTCTTAGACATAAACTCTCTAGATCAGTGATGATGAACCTTTTAGAGCTTTCAATAATAACAGACAGCTGTGGCACATGTGCCATAGGTTCACCACCACTGCTCTAGACCAAGAAAGACAAGATATGAGTGAAAGTTTTAGAGTGATCTTTCCTAAATATAAATGTATGTAACACTTCAGCCTCCAACCTCTCATTCTGAGGTGGTTTTCTATTAATTATAAATTGATTCTCTTATAAAATAAATCTATGCATTAATGCAGTTTCACGATATAAAAGAATTTCTGTTTTTCAGGTCTTAGGAAATAGCAATTCAATAACTTTGTCTGAAACATAATGAACATTCATCATCAAAACATCAAAGGAATGCTCTTTATCACCTTTTAATTGAAAGAAAAATATGATATATATTTGATAACATGAAAGAAAATTATCAAAAATCTCTAAATTTTAATTTTAGAAGCTGCAAAAAGTAAAGAGGCTCATTTGAGTTGGAAGCATTTACTATCAAACTGTTCAGTCATTTTGTATCAAAATTAAAAGCAAAGAAAGATAGGATTAGAAAGTCACAAAGCAAAGCTTTCAGTTTACAGGGCTGGGGAGCCTTGGAATAGTGAGAACGCACCCGTATGCAGCAATCCCTCGTCATAACACACATTCTTCATGTGTCAAATACCCCTTCTCATTTCTGAGGTGATGCTATGAGGAAATAGCGGGTTAGTGTACAACACAATCAGGTGATTCTGCAAGTAGTTTTAATTTCCCCTCGTGCTCCTGAGGATCTAGGTCACTGCCAAACCAACATCCCCCTTTGCGCTTCTCTTTGTAGGTAAGATATATGGTCAAGGTCAGTGATGAAGACAGAAGAGGGGTACAGCCTCATGACATGCTTTGACTGCTCCCCTCACTTTCACACCTGAAAACAACCAACTTAGCCCTAGAATACATCCCTCTGCTGGTGTATTCTGGGGAGCTGCAAGTTTTCCTTTCATAATAGTTGTCTTAGGTACTTTTCTTGTTGCTGAGGCAAAATACCTGACACCCAAAGTTAAAAGAGGAAAGGTTTATTTAGCTCACAGTTTGTAGAGGTTTCAGTCGATAATCGGCTGGCTCCAAGGTAGGGTGGCTTCACAGAGGAGAGCAGTTCATGGCAGGCAGAAGACAGCAAAAGCAACAAGGGACCTTAACAGCGTCTTTCTGCCCCTTTTATATTTTATCTAGATTGCTGGGATTAGGACAGTGCCAAACCAATCAGTGGACTCATTTAGCAATCACACACCCTTAATCCCAGCATCAAACATTCTAGATTCAGCCACCTCCAAAAAAGCCCCAAGCCCTAAGATTGTATGAGACTTTGGGGGTACATCTACACATAAACCGTAACATGTTTTCCTACTATTTTTCTGTGTAATCCCTTTGTCCAAGAAATCTTAATACTAGATCATTTTATAGCCAATATTTGGAACATTTATATTTGAAAAAATGCTGACCATTGATTTAAAAACAAAGCATTTTCTTTAAGTAGGATTTGCTATATAAATAAAACCATATTTCAGTTTAAGGCTTAATCAACTAGTTGTTTTATAACCTACTTAATTAGAAGCTTCATTTTCTTCCCAGATGGGTACATTTCAGAGATTACTTTCAAATAGCGTTATCATGCAACAATATGAAGTAGTGCTATCATGAGTCTACTTGACCAGAACTCCTACAACTTACACTGCATTGATATTTATTAGATGGAGCAAAGTTCCTGCAACTGTACTCAACTTACAAGACCTAGAAGCTGTTATCAAAAAAGACCCAAAGACAAATGAGACATTTTACTTTACTTGAACAAAACTTGTAAACAGAATGCACACAGAATGCCAAATAATATACAAGTAAGGTGGTATGGCAGTTCCAAAGGGGATGAAGAGAGAACAATGAGGATGACCACTGACTGGAGTAAAGAAGAAAGACTTGGTTGGAAAAAGTTTTCAAGCCCAGACTTGAGGGTGGCACAGGACCACAGAAAGTGTCAGGAGTGGTGAGAGGCACACCAACAAGGCAACTACGTGTGAAAATGGATGAAATGGAACCCTGAGGTTATCAAAGTCTTCTTAGCAAACCAGAGTGTTTTTGTAAGTTGTCTAGTGGACTGAATGGGAATGAGTGATCAGCCTAAAAAAGTTGTTTTAAGATTAGTTCACCATAGACCTTGAATGTGTTTTTCAATGGGTAGAAAATGACCTCAAAGATAGTCTTTAGAAGGCTTGATCCAACATTCCTGTGGAGAGATGGTTGGAAAAGGAAAGAGGGAGAAAATACAAAGATCCGGAACCTATGACAATGATCCAGGTGGCATTCAATGAGGGATAAAATTCAGAAGATGAACTGCAAGGATGATTGGGATTGGAATTAGGAAGAAATAAATGGATAATGTAAGAAAATTTACTATTTTGTACATTACTTTTTGACAAAAAAAATTCCCAGTAATTCCTAAGACATTTAATCATTTATGATAGATGATAACAATGAGAGTTGTAGAGAAAGCAGTCTTGCAAATAAATGCTGCTTTTATCCAGCCTTTTCAAACTTAATACCTATAAAGGTATATTTAATATATATCAATAGGTAAAATTATATATGTGCAACTCATTTCCTGATTATGTTTAAAAAGTTCTAGATTTCAAATAGTGTTCCAAGAAGATAAGGACAGACAATAATAGAGAATCACATACACCTAGTTTTCAGCCTAAGAGGGAGAACTACAATAATGATTTTCGAAAACACAGAAGCCATTTGAAGCTTAGTCATTAAGAAGGAAATTTAGGAGAAAGATCTGGCAAGCCCTACATAATGTATTCCAATTGGACATTCATATGTGAGTGAACAATATTACTGCTCTAAATGTCATAATTGGAATTAACAACAGTGAAGCAGTAACATTACTCAAACCCATCAAAGTAGGATTTGTCCCCAACAGATAGGGGTCTAAAATCTCAATAATTCCTGTTGATTTAGATCTAGAAAGAAAAGAACCTCACTATATCAAACATGAATTCATATCAGAAGAGGTTATTTCTGTCTTAAGCATATACCAAATACCATGACTTATGTAAAGCAAATAAATGGGGACTTGAAAAGAGAGTAATAATTTTTAAATACAGAATATCAGGTGTTGCCATAGTTTTTTGAAACCCTGGGCAAATATACATGTATTAAATTTCAAAATTACATCTTATTTACTCAATTTCAATTTCTTTAAGGTTCTAGAGAAGTTTATCATGTTCACTAATGATCAGAAAAATGTTAAATAGGGATTATCCACTACATGTTTGACCTGAACAGAACAAAAGGCATCCTTAAATCTACCTGCCATTTATTAAAGCTGCTTCCAATACTGTATTTATAAAAATGGCAGAAGAGAAGCCCACTAAAGTAGCAGTTTCTAAAAGAACTTCAAGTCACCTTTTTAAGAATGTAAATCACATAAACTTCTCTACAGGAGGTCAGAGAAAGGTACATGCTGTTTCCTGTGGCAGACTAGCTTTACTGGTTATAGAGAAACACCCACTCTTCCACTCACAGCAAACAGAGGGCAAGGAATTTATCATCTGCCTGGAAAGTTGTTATGACAGAGTAGACAGAGGGCCCTACAAAGATCCATTGAAGGACAAGTCATAGCGCTTAAAAATATTAAATGCTAAATGCAGTATTATTCAATGGAGTTATATGTGGCATCAAGAACTAAAAATATTAAACAGGAAGACTTTTGCCTGAAACACCTTTAAATTTATTTTTTTTCTAAGTTGCCTAAGCACTTTCTCCAAGGTTCGTATAGGCAATAATTTCTCAAGGTAAACTAGAATAACTGTTTTTTATTGAGACTCTGCCCTGTGCTAAGCCCTTTGCTGACCATAATGTTAATCCAGTCTACAAAGTTTAGCTTCATTCTTCTTGTTTCCTAGATGAGGAAAATGATGCTTAGAGAGGTTACTTACTTAAATTCGCAGAGTCTGTAGGACAAATGAAGCTGACCAGGAAGTACTTTAGTTGAAAGTAAGTAGAATAGTTTGAGGATTTAAAAATTTATAATAAGAAATACATCCAGCTTAATAAACAGACATGACTTTTTACATTTAAAAAATTTCCAATAGGGCCAAAACATGATTTTGACTTTTTCTCTAAGATGCTGTAATCAATTGCATCAACTAATATCAATTAGTTAAAACCAACTGATATAAATCATAATATGCTAATTTTAAAAAGGCAAATCACTAAATCCAATATGCTTTATTCTTATTTTAATAACATTTAAAAATATTAAGTCCTCAAAAGTTAAATTATTTTTACTCATAAAGTATTCTCTGAATATATAACAATTGTTTCTTTCATTGCTTTTTATTTTTTAATTTTTTTTATTTTAAAGAAAGAAAACAATGGTACAAAATTTCAAAACAAGATTGTGGGAGAGTAACAATGGTTAGTACATTGCATATTGTTATCGTCAAAGTAGTTGCTCATACTACAAAATATAGGCATGAAAAATTGATCAAACAATATAGGCACAAACATTTCTCTTCAAGGGACTAATAGCAATTAGTATAACTATCTTAACTATCTTGTGTGTGTATATATATATTTTTTTCCTTTTCCCTTCCTTCTTTTCTCCTTTCCCCCATCCCAGTTTCTCTTTCTTTTTGAATAGTTTCTTCCCATTTCACAACATCTATTGTACATTTTGGATTTTACTTACTCTTTCAGCTTCTTACACTAGGGAGACAATGCAATGTTTACATATGTGAGTCTGATTTATTTTACTTATGAGTATGGTCTCAAGTTGCATCCATTTCTCTATAAATGTCTCAAGTTTATCCTTTTTTATAGCTGAGTAGTATTCCATTGTATAAAAAGACTACATCTTTTTTATCCATATCTCAATTGATGGGCATTTGGGTTGTTTCCAAGAGTTAGCTATTACAAACTGTGCTACTATGAACATGGGTGCACATATATCGCTGTGGTTTGATGTTTTAAATTCTTCTGGGAAAATACCCAGAAGAAGAATAGCTGTGTCGAATGGGGCCTCTAATCCTCATTTTTTGAGGAATCTCCACACTGATTTCCACAGTGGTTGCACCAGTCTACACTCCCACCAACAGTGAAGAAGTGTTCCTTTTTCCCCGCAGCTCCTCCAGCATTTGTTATCAGTTGATTTCTTGATGATAGCCATTCTTTCTGGAGTGAGATGAAATCTCAGTGTTGCTTTAATTTGCATCTCTCAAATGATCAATGATGTTGAACATTTTTTCATGTATTTATTTGCCATTTGTATTTCTTCATCTGAGAAGTGTGTATTCATCTCTGATGCCCACTTTTGAATTGGGTCTTTGAATTTTGGGGGCCTGATTTTTTTCAATTCTTTATATGTTCTAGATATAAGTCCTTTGTCTGAGGGACAACCGGCTATAATTTTTTCCTACTCTGTGGGTTGTCTTTTCACTTTGTTGGTAATTTCTTTTGTTGTGCAGAAGCTTTTTTTTTTTTTTTTTTTTTTTTTTTTTTGCGTGGGTACCACACACTTGTCAGCAGAGGTTTGTGCTGCTGAGCGATATCACCAGCCCTTTTTTTCCTTTATATGGGTACCGGGAGTCAAACTCAGGATCTCGCACTTGCCAGGCGGGTGCTTACGCCGCTGAGCCATCTCACCGGCCCTGTGCAGAAGCTTTTTAATAGGGTGAGATCCCATTTGTTGATTCTTTGTAGTATTTCCCATGTGGTCTGGATTTTGTTCATGAAGTCTCTGCATACACCTGTGTCTTCAAGATTTCTACCTATTTTCTCTTCCAGTACATTTAGTGTTTCTGTTTTAATATTTAGATCTTTGACCCATTTTGACTTTAGTGCATGGTAATAGACATGGGTCTAGTTCTAGTCTTCAGCATGTAGACAGCCAGTTTTTTCAGCACCATTTATTAAAGAGGCTATCTTTCTTCCAGTGAACATTTTTGGCCCCTTTGTCAAAGATAAGATAGCTGAGTGTGTTTGTAGTTGTGTCTTCTTATCTGTTCCACTGGTCCTCAGGTCTGGTGGTTTTGTTTTGTTTTGTTTTTTGTTTTGCCATTACCATGCTGATTTTATCACAGTAGCTTTGTAGTATAATTTCAAGTCAGAGATTGTGATGCCTCCTGCCTTGCCTTTGTTGCCCAGGATTGCCTTTGCTATTCTAGGTCTCTTCTGCTTCCAGATGAATTTTAGGAATGTTTTCTCTAGTTCTGTCAGGTATGTTAATGGTATTTTGATCAGGATTGCATTAAATCTGTATAACAATTTTGGGAGTATGGCCATTTTCACTATGTTGGTTTTTCCTATCCATGAACAAGGGATATCTTTCCATTTTCTGATATCTTCTTCCATCTCCTTTTTTCAGAGTATGGTAATTTTCAATATATAGATCTTTTACTTCTTTTGTTAGATTGATTCCTAAGTATTTCTTTTTTTTTTTTTTTTTTTTTTTTTTGGAAGCTATTGTGAAGGGTATGGTCTCCCTAATTTCTCTGTGAGTTCATTGTTTGTGTCCAGGAATGCTACTGATTTTTGAGTGTTAACTTTGTATCGAGCTATGCTACTGAATTTGATTATTAACTCTAGGAGTCTTTTGGTGGAGTGTTTGGGGTCTTCAATGTAGAGTATCACGTCATCTGCGAATAAAGACAGTTTAACTTCTTCCTTTCCTATCCTTATTCCTTTTATTTCTTTCTCTTGTCTAATTGCTCTGGCTAATGTTTCCAGAACTATATTGAATAGGAGTGTTGACAGTGGACATCCTTATCTTGCTCCTGATTTTAGAGTAAAAGCCTTTAGTTTTTGTCCATTTAGTATGATGTTGGATGTTGGTTTGTCATAGATGGCTTTTATCAGATTGAGGTAAAGACCATCTATTCTGATTTTCTGTAGGGTTTTTATCATGAATGAGTGCTGGACTTTATCGAAAGCCTTTTCTGCATCTATTGAGATGATCATGTGATTTTTGTCTTTGGCTCTGTTGATACACTGTATTACATTTATTAATTTGCAGATGTTGAACCATCCCTGCATTCCTGGGATGAGTCCCACTTGGTCATGGTCTATAATCTTCTTGATGATTTGCTGCATTCTGTTTGCTAGTATCTTATTGAGGAATTTTGCATCTATGTTCACTGGGGATATTGGCCTGTAGTTGTCTTTTTTGGTTGGGTCTTTCTCTGGTTTTGGTGTCAGGGTAATACTTGCCTCCAGGAATGAGTTAGGGAGTATTGCTTCCCTTTCAATTTCATTAAGGAGTTTGAGGAGTACTGGCATTAAACCTTCTCTAAATTTCTTGTAGAATTCAGCAGTGAATCCATCAGGACCTGGGCTTTTCTTTGTTGGTAAGGTTTTTTTTTTGTGTGGGTACCGGGGGGTCGACCTCAGGACCTCGCGCGCCAGCAGGCGCCCGTGCCACTGAGCGATATCACTGGCCCCTTTTTCGTATGTGGGTTCCGGGAGTCAAACTCGGGCCCTCGCGCTTGCTGGGCAGGCGCTTAAGCCGCTGAGCCATCTCACTGGCCCTGTTGGTAAGTTTTTAATTACATTTTCAATCTCATTAACTGATATTGAGTTATTCAGAATTTTTATATGCTCTTGATTCAGCTTTGGTAATTCATATGTATCTAGGAATCTGTCCATTTCTTCTGTGTTTTCCATCATATGACAGTAAAGATTTTCAAAGTAGGTACTGATGATATTCTGAATTTCCACTGGATCTGTAGTGATTTCACCCTTTTCATTCCTCAAGGCATGAATTTGAGTCTTCTCTTTCCTTTTTTTGATAAGGTTGGCTAAGGGTTTATCAATTTTATTCGACCTTTCAAAGAACCAACTCTTCAATTCATTAATTCTTTGTATTGTTTTCTTGGTCTTCATTGTATTAATTTCTGCTCTGATCTTTAATAATTTCCTCCCTTGTATGGGCTTTGGGTTTGTCTTGCTCTTCTTTTTCTAGAAGCTTGAGGTGTAACATTAGGTTGTTTATGTGTGCTCGCTCTGTTTTTCTGATGTGAGAATTCATCACTGTTTTTAAAATTTTTAAAAATCTCTGAAATAATCATCTTACAAAGAAAAAAGGTTTATTTTTGACTCACAATTTAGAGGTTCCAGCCTATGATTGGCAGGTTCTATTGCTTTTGGTTCAATAGAGAGACAGTATATCACTTCAGGAGTGTGTTAAAGCCGAACAGTTCACCTTTGTGCATAAAGTGAAAGAGAGAGGAAGAGGACGGGGCTTGGGTCTCACAGTGTCCTCTGAGGACATGCCCCATGACCTAAAGACCTCCATCTAGAGTCCATCTCTTAAAGTTCCACCACATTCCAGTAGCACCACTGGCTGGGGACCACATCTTTAACACACAACCCTTTGGGGGATAGTTAAGATCCAAACTATAGAAAGTGGTAAGCGAGAGAAAGCACAAAGACTACCAATCTGATTTACCCCTCAGAATCACGAGTATCAGCAATTGGGGACATCAAGTAGCATGGTGATGACATTCAGAGGTATAAAAGTGGTGACTGCATTCAGTCTTTATAAGGAATGGATAGACTCATAAGTCCACTTTCATTTGGAATTTATGTTCATTCTTGAACCATTCCCAAGGAAAGCAGGAGGTATAGCCTTTGAATATGTTCAAGATTAAAAGATATCAAGCACAATAGTTATTTATGTTAGGGCACTCAAATAAATGGAGGGTTAGGAAAATTTAGTAAAATCATTAGTGGCATTTTCCAGTCCCTTACTTCCTCCTAACATCAAGAACTGAGTTGTGTAACATGGTAGCAACTTTAAAATGGCTACTGAAATTAAATTAAAATCAATTTTAATTTTAGTAATAAAAGCCCAGTCCCACACTTGCACTAACCACCTTGCAAGGTGTAATTGCACAGAGAGAAGACACCTTCATCATAAATTTTATTGAACAACACAGAAGAAATGAACAATTATGTAATAGCCACTAGAGAGATTAAATGATGCCTCCCAATAACATCTGAAAGCACCATGATAAGATTTACTCTTAAGATTAGTCTTCTGATGAACTTACCAGCTCCATCATTCTACACTGCTGATCTTACATTCACACAGAACATCCATCTAGCCTATTTATGGTTTAGTCTTGAATATGAAATTAAAGCTGATATCATGAGATATTTGTGAAAAGTTTCCAACATGGAAGTCAGACACCTAAACAAAAGCAATCCAAATATACACACATGTACACACTCACACGTGCACACACACACACAAACACAGGCAGAGAAAGAAATATCCTCCAAAAAACATCTTTTATTACTAACATATTAACTGTTGCCTTAAAATCAATAATTTAATCATCCAAGGAAATGAGAAAATTAATAACTGGATTTTAATACATAAACTCCAAAACTAGTAAGTAATGTAAAAAGTTGCTGTATTTTAAATTAACATTTTATTCCAAAATTCAACACTCAAATGACTTAACACAGGATGACAAATATTACGGGCGGCTTATAATGTAGTCCTACTATGTGCCTTAATGTAACATATACTTTTTTTTTTAAAGCAGTAGTATTTCCTTTGAACAAAAATGGTAACTTCATCACTCAGCAGTAGGCCTTCTGAAGAATCAGTGTAAATGTCAACGTGATTGTATGGAAGCTGATTTTAATTTCTTTCTTGTAGTTACATTTAGATGTAATACTTGGTCCCTATAGTCTATAATAGAGGATATTGAATTTTTTTGTAGATAGCAAATATGGTTAATTCTATCCAGGCTGGTAACAAGTTTATCCCTGCATTAAAAGGCAACATAAATAAGATGCATAGTTGGAAAATGAGGATCAGACACATTCTTCTGCAGACATCAAAAAAGAAATGATATACTCCAAACATGCAAATTCATATCCATCAGTGTTCCTCACAATGTTATTATCATCTGGAGTGAGCTGGACAGCTTCATTAGTACACTGAGGATCAAAGTTGTCTAAACCCAATTCCCCAGAAATGTTTGGTTTAAAGGGAGGGACCACTTGCTTTTGCTCCATCATGTCCCAGTCAACATTTCAAAAGAATGGATGCTCCTGAACATCAGCAAATTCTGTCTGAAGATGACAGCCCAAAATCATTCCTTAGGGTCCTTGTTCAGAAAACTCTTCAGGACAGTTGCAGCTTTTACAGACAGAGAATGTGGTATGCGAATTTTTCTTTCCAAAGTAACTTGCAAGAGATAATCAACTGAGTTTCAGTAAGGGTTTTCAGAGCTCTCAACAATATGAAGTGGAGACTCTCCAACCATCATCTCAAACACGAGTACTCCAAGAGTCTATCAGTCAACACTGAAACCATAGTCTTCTCTTAAAATTTGTGGAGCAAGGTAATTAGGAATGCCACAGAAAGTGCTGGTCATATCTCCCAGCTGCAGTCCTTTACACACACAATAGTCAGTGAGTTTAATGTGCCCTTCTGAGTCCAAATGTCCAATTTCAAATTTATATAAAGTATCCCTCACTCATAAAGAACTGAATGCTAAACTGATCTGCAGAGTAAAACCTGGCATATTGTTCAGGAAGTATATTTGCTGCATATAAAACATTAGATCTCCACTATTCTAGAACAAAGAACAGTCTACATTCTGCTGAAAGGTTCTAAAGACATGGATAATGGATCCATTGGCATTGTGGGTTCTGGTGGCAAAGAACGCTGGCCACATTGAACTGTGACAAGTTTGTGGGACTTCTTATACACCAAGAGTTTACGGTTGATACACTTATATACCTGGCATCCAAGTCCCCCTATTTGGTCTGCAGACAGCACAATGAGCAGGCCTGCTAAAACTTTTGGCTTGGAAAGTATGACCATTTGTATAATAAAGCTTTCTCCAGTGGTGTGCACTTCTGTGGTAAATGGGTATTTCTTTTGAATAAAAATTATATATATATATATATATATATAAATACATATATAAAATACATATATTTTACATGTATGTATATATATACATAAAAATATGGTTTTATTAATGCACTTCATGAAAATAAGTGCTATTAGCAATAAAAAGAATAACAGCAAAATGTTAAGAGCCAACCTACCAGGCAGCTAATACAAACTGTGAACTACATATCCCTATTAACATGACTTTTAAATATTTAAAATGCATTATCACATAATAAGAAAAAGATTTTTAAATTATCATTATTCTGGAAGATTCTAACAAATCTGTCTTAGTAGTCTACAGATCAGTGGTAGAAAAAAATCAGTAATGAGGAACACAATCTGTAGACTTGATTTATTGAACATTTTTAGCACAACACACATACATTTCATGCAAATAGATATTTATAAATAAAACCAAACTGCATGCTGGATCATAAATCAAGTTTCAACTACTTTCAAAAAATCAGGAGCATCATATTATTCTACTCTCTGATGAAAATATAATTAGGTTAAGTAGCAACGAAAATGTAAAGTGGGTGTGGAAGCACACCCTGTAATTCCTGTCAGTAGACAAGCTAGGACAAGAGGATCAGATGTTTAAGGCCAAACTGGGCAGCTTAAAGAGACCCTGTCCAAAAAAAAAGGTTGGAAATTTTACCTTAGCATTTCCTGAGTTTAAATCCCAGTGTCAGAAAAATTACAAATGTAAAACTATAGTTAAATATTTTAAAACTTATCTATCTCAATTGTCAAAGAAGACATCATAACAGATATAATACAAGGCTAAATAAAAATGACAAAGCCACATCTCAAAGTATGCAGGATGAAACAAAGTTAGTTATCTGAGGAAAATGTATAGCTCTACATGCTAGGGAGAAAAAGACTGATAAAGAATGAGCTAATTATCCAGAAAAGGTGGATAAACCAAAAGAATACACAAAGACAACAGAAATTGATGAATTAGGAAAATAACCTGTACAGAGCAGGTCCTCTTAAAAGACTAAAAGTATAGCAAAAATCTCTTGAAAGAATAATCAAGAAAGCAAAAGAAGAGAAATATATAATGTTTAGAAAAGAAGTCATGACCAGAGGTACAGACAGGGGTACAGAGATTAAAGAAATAACTATGAATACTTTAAATATAAATAAACTGATATGAGAACTGGAATACCAAAGCTACGAAAGAAACTGATTAAAAAATATTTCCACAAAGAAAATGCCAGGCCCAATTTTAAGCTAATCATTCATGCAAAGGGTAATCCCAATCACAAGACAACCATACTGAAACTAGATTCAATAAGTGATGGCCTACGGGACAATTCTGGCTTGTTACCTGTTTTGTACATAAAATTTAATTACAATATAGCCACATATGCCCCCTTTTGTTTCTTACACATGTGTCTATGCTATGACTACTTTCATGCTAGAATTGCAGAATTGTCATAGAGACTACATGGTCTACAAAGCAGAAAGCTCTACTCTCCCACCCTTAGACAAAACGTGCTGGCTCCTGATACAGAGCACTAGGAAGTGTCGGAAAACAGTGGAGCTGGTAAATGAAAGTAAAAGCACAGGAAGACACATTATCCATGCCCACACACCTATGCACACGGGGAAGCCTGACAGAAAGAGGAGGGAAACAATCACAGACAGTATTATCCTGAAAAAGCTATAATTATTAGCACTGATATTGGTTTGTAAAGTTTTGTGGGTATAAAGACCAATTGTATTTATGTGCAGTGACCAAACAGAAAATATATTTTTAAAACTTTCATTTATATTAATAAAAAAGTCAAGCAAAAGTTATGACTTCCACATAGAAGAATATAAATGTTTTTGAAATACATTAAGAAGTGAAATGAAAATAATACCATATGCATGAACAAGCTCAATATTATAAATTAGTTATGTATTATATAAGCAAAACTAACCCAGTCAAAATTCCCACATAATTTTTCATGAAACTATAAATCGATGTTGAAGCTTGTTAGGAAAGAAAAAAAGAGAATCCAGACCATTCCTGAAGAAGTACACAGTAGGAGCCTTACCCTATCAGTCCTAGTGTGAAGGACTACTAATTACACAAAGTAGTATTGATATAAAGTAAACTTATAGACAATAAGACAACCTAGAGGCCTAAAAGATACACTGGATAGAAATTTGACTTAGGACAGTGAAATAGGGTAGACTGTAAAATAGTTATGAAAAAATTGGTTTCCAAATTAGGGGAAAAAATTCTTGACTCACCTCAGGTACAGAAATTAATTACAAATAAATGATCTAGAAGGCAAAACCTAAAGATGTCTATTAGAAATTAAAATACAGGGCCAGTGAGATGGCTCAGCGGCTTAAGCGCCTGCCCGGCAAGCGCGAGGGCCCGAGTTCGACTCCCGGAACCCACATACGAAAAAGGGGCCGGTGATATCGCTCAGCGGCACGGGCACCTGCTGGCGCGTGAGGTCCTGAGGTCGACCCCCCGGTACCCACCAAAAAAAAAAATAAAGAAATTAAAATACAATGATTTAAGGGAAATAAAATACCTTAAAAATAATAAGCTGTGTTCATAAAAAGACAACATAAAGATAGTAAGACAACATGCTTCCAAGTGGAAGAAGATATTTGCAAACACATAATTAATAAGAAATTGGTTTCAAGGATATACAAATAACTTCTGAGAATCAACAGATAAATATCACAAGTGTTTCAAAAAAGATGAAACACAAATCTCACTGAACGTGTAGTTATGCACAATCACATTGGAAAATTAATTAAATGCCAACTAAAACCAAAATAAGATATTTTCCACACCAAGTAAAAAAAAAAATAAAGAAACTCAATACTCATCTACACAGTATATTGCTTCAGTTCTCACACCACGGACATGAGAGAAAGAGTAACATGAAATTCAGGAGAGTGAGAGCCTTCATTAGGAAGAGAGGAACACAAATTGGTTATATTCACTACTTATTTTTGGAACACAAAAATTAGAAGTGTTTTAATGCCTATCAAAAGAAAATGGTTTTATATATTCTGTAAAACTTCTGTATGTCATGAATTATGCAGACATTTAGAAATCACATTTCAGGAATATTTAATGACAGGAGACATGCTGTTGCTTGTGGAACTGTCAATTTACAATACAATTCTAATTCCAGGGATGGAGTAAGTTAATACGTACGTACATCTTTAAAAAGCTAGAAAGGTTATGAGGGATTCATTTTCTCCTTTAGATTTTTTTTTCAATTTTTGATATTGTCAACATCAAGCTCGTTACAATTCTTTAATCAATAGAAAATAAGTGTCGTACTCAACTTGCTAAGGATCGTGAAGCACAATTTGATTTAATGCAAGTAAATTTTATAATTATGTGAGAACCACAATTTAAACTGTAAAAACGTGCTGACTGCATTTTCTTTTTGATGTTTTTATTAATATGTCAAAATCTCATGCACACATGCCAAAGTTGATCAGATTTATAAACCAACAATTTCAGACACAATATTCTGAAAAATTTTACACACGCAAATTTGACTTGCCATTAGTGATTTTCACTAATTTCCATTCAGTTCAAGACATTAAAAACAACAACATAGGCCAGTGCGTAAATGACCTACTGCTTTATTAAGAATTGTTCAGTGTCTTGGACAAAAGGGAGATACGAAGCAAGTTGATTTCTTGCTTCATAGACATAGAAAATAGCCACAAATGGTGTCACATATGAAGTATCCTGATAATGATTCACTTTTTAAAAGACTTTGATAAGGTTTATAAATGGATTAAACAGTAAGTTTGACATCATTTGTTCTAGAACTGTTTCTGAAATGTCTTTTATTCTTGTCATGTATAAAAACCAACTACTTTGTTTAAAAAACCTCGATTTTTCTATAACCAGATAATGCCGTATTTTAAAAGAGACTAACACATGTAACACATGTATTTTACACTGTGTTATTAAATTGGCATTGCAAAAATTGAAATGAGTATAAACATGGCCCAGCAAAATTACTATAATTTCACAGTTATTACAACTAAAATATCAAGCCAGTTTTCTCTACAACCCACCCAAAGAGGTAGATGGCATTTCCTCAGTAAGGGATGAATGATTTTCAACCCTGACCACTTCAATGGCTGTCTGTGATCTCACAGTGGGTACTTTATGTCAGGGGGAATCACTGGACACTGGATGTGGAAATCTGCTCAGTTGGTGATTTAATCTCAATGGCAGTCCACAGAAATTTCCTAACACTTCACCCATTCCCTTGTGTTATTTTTGTAGGCTTTCTTAAGAGAATTTCCAAAATTGGTCGTTCAACTTAACGGATTACTAAAACTCTGGCAGGTCTTGAACACAAGAGAGTAGAGGTGGGAGCAAGTACATCTGAATACGACCCTAAGGTCTTATTCTACGTTGCCTTGATGCTGAGCCAGCTCCTCCTTCTAATAGGTGAGGAGCCCATACCCAAAGTCCACTTTCCATGGGATGAATGACCACTTGCCACAGTAGGTAAAAGCAACTTCTCCTATGTTTTAACCTATCTGGGTGCTAAGCCACTGGATAGCTAAGATAACAGTTACTGATCCAAAATTCAGCTGGGCTGGTAACAAGCTGACCATTCCTTCACTGAGAATGCTGCTCCCTCAACTTTCCTGGGAAAAGCAGAGTGATAAGAAAAAAAAACAAAAAACAAAACAAACAAAAAAAAAAACACTGCATTTGGAAGACAAACAAACCCACACTCTGTGAGGTACACAGATAATTATAAACCAAAAGCGTGTTGGTGGGTCAGAGGCTGGTGTTCGGAGACCCACATCTCCCTTTCTCCTGCTGATCCTGGATTTACCCATTTTTCCCTTCCTCCACAAAGCCTATTTATTAACCCATGCCACATAGCATGTTAGAATTTATCTTGAGCCCTGGTGCATGAAAGGAAACAGAGATCCATGCCTTGTGTTACAATGAGTCATTCACTTATTTCCCTATAAATGTTTATGTAATGGTTTATGAGGTCTGTGCTAGAGTAGAATTTAAAAGGATGAATAGCAGTTCATTCAGAGGAAGCTTGTCATTCAGAGGAAGAGTATGGCCAAAGACCTGCAGAAGTAAGACAATGCAATGAGTAGACTTTCTAGCAGCCTAGTATTGTTAAATTAAGAGAGAAAAGGATAGGAGATAAAAGGGGGAATGGTGGGCAGGACTGGGTGTGAAGGGCTTGAAAACCAGCCTAGGAGTTAGGGCAGATCCCAGGGGCTGCCACTGCTTAGATTGGGGTCTACAACTAACCACCTTAAAATCCAGTTTCCCAGTGGGATCCAGGACCAATTATTTTTAATTGTGTGGGGGACAGCTGTATTATCTGGAAACAGTTTAACAATAGGGAAAAGGTCGATTTAATATTTGTGTGCCATATTTGAGCCAAATGCCACTGAATGGTATTAAAATAAGTTTCACAAGAACTTGAAAAAGAAATGTAATGGATAGGACATGCTTCAGGCTGCACGAGATCCTCACTGTGGCAAACCAACACCAATTGATGCCACAAGACAATTTATTAACCACAAAAGCAGCAATGATGCCTTATATTAATTTTATATTGACAGGGTTTATTGTGTTTTTGTTTATCTTCACTTTGTCTTGGTTTCGTAGCTGCACAGGAAATATTAGCATAGGAGGCTATATTTAGGTTTACATTTATATGTATTATAATATTGTAATAAAGTAACAAAATCACCATGGGACAGAGGTATAGGAGAAGGCAACGAGAGGCTACCTCTATCACCGTTTCTGGAGCCAGACTGCTTGGCTCAAATCCTGATTTCATCACCTTCCTGCTATGTCACATCATTATTGAAATTCAGTTTGCTCATCTGGAAGATGGGGACCAAAAACAACTTAACACACTAGATCATTATGAGGATTCAATTTATTTCATACTGTAAGTACCTTTACACAAAATAAAATAATTCATGCTTTTAATAGCATGGTGCTCAACCTTCTATTAGGACCCATATCTAAATTCAACTGGATGAAATGTATGTGTAGATAATGGAAGACCCTGAGAACTTGTCATGTTGTACAAAAATGTATATTTTTGAGCACATATTTTTACGGAGGAGAGACTGAATCTCTATTAATGAGATAAGTGAATGACAACATGCCCATCAACATTGTTATTAAAGTCTTTTCAAAGTGTAGTTACTAGACCAGTATTATCCAGAAACCTATTAGAAATGCACATTCTCATATCCCTGACTCAAAACCTCTGGAAATAATACACAGCAATCTATCTTTTCACCAGCTTGCCAGATGATTCTGATGCTCTGGGACATGGGTTTGCAATTTTTTTCTGTAAAGAGTCAGTATTTTAAGCTTTGTAAGTCACAGAGTATCTTCTTTTAGAACACATGAAAAATGGACATGGCTGTACTCCAAAAGTCTTCACTTATAAAAATATATGTAAGCCACATCGGGCATACAGGCCATAGTTTATGGACCCCTGCTGTAGAATGCTGATGCCAGAACCTGAGATTAGCAATAAAGAAGGAACAAGCTTGGAGGTTAAACTAAGCTTGGGTTTGGGATGGCAAGTTTGAAGTAGGAATAGCCAATTTTCAGACTCTGGAACTTGAATCAAACAACGGGGCTGAAGATGAGGAGTTACAGGGTACTGACAGGGCAAGTGCAGGCAAGCAACACTGCCCATGGAACATATGGAGCATGGGAAAGAGAGACAGCCAGGGAAAGAACAAGATGACCACCAACACTGCATAGCAAAGGAAGAAAAGACATCAAGAATGAAGAGCTGAGAGGGTGCAACAAACACCAAGAAGGATGAAGGGTGTACCTGATGTCAGAGGAAGGTATGAACCTTTCCAGTCCCTGCAGAATCCTAAGGATTGAATAGTGGCCATTATGACAGCCTTCAGGACAGCACTGTGAATGCACACATGGTGAAGTGCCTGGGTGAAATTAATTTCAAAGTAAGGGCAGTGAAAGAAGGATAGACATGTCACTAAAACTGGTCTATATTTCTATGTTCAGGTAAAAAAGAAATCAATAAGCAGAAACACATTAAACATAATAGAAGGGGGGTGTCTTGATTGAGGTCACTAAAGAATTAAGATAGCACCAAGAGCCTCGGGGGAGGGACTAACCTTAAACAAGAGGAGACACATCCACTGCCACCCACATATCTGAAGGTAGAATAGAAACACAGATAAATAAGTTTCAGGGTAGGCAAATTGAGCTTCTTTTCTCATTTAATTTTATCAATAAAATAGCAGATAAAGTTATCAAATCAAATAAGAAAATTGTTAGGTTAGAAACAGGAGAAAATTGGGCCGGTGAGATGGCTCAGCGGCGTATGCGCCTGCCTGTCAAGCGCGAGGGCCCGAGTTCGACTCCCACAACCCACATACGAATAAAGGGCCGGTGATATCGCTTAGCGGCACGGGTGCCTGCTGGCATGCGAGGTCCTGAGGTCGACCCCCAGTACCCACACACACACAAAAAAAAAAAAAAAAGAAATAGGAGAAAATTTAAAATAAAGCAGCATTTTTAAAAATGAAAAATAAAGTTTGTCACCAATGCAGTATATTTTTCCTTACTGGTAAAAATTAGTTGTTCTAATTGCACTGGATTTATGCACAGCCTAGGCCTAAACCAGATTATATTCCCCATTCTCTATTTTGGCATTCACTTCTCCATTCTCTCCTTCACCTAACCCAGGTTATGCTGACATGATCTCTGATTCCCACAGAGAAGTATTCATTTTAACTGGCAGGCAAATGATATTATACTCAGAAGGCCCATTGTGCTAAATGACCATTAAACCATTACACTTAAGAACTGCCTCTCAAGACAGAGGCTCCAAATGCTTCGCACAGTATCACTGTTTAACCATCAACATTTTATAGAGAGGGAAATGTTATCACGAACCTCACATGAATTCCTCCAGTTATAAACAAAACATCTGTGTCTAGTTAACTTGGTTGGCTCATCCATGAAGTTAAACAGAGAAAATCTTGGGTGGAATCCTTGTGCAGTTCCATTACGGTCTTCATACAAAAACTCTGGGAACTGCTTCTTCGTATCAATAAGGGCATGAGATAAATATTTGCCAGGTATAACAGGAATACTTGCTAAGACACATATGGAAATACATTTATAACAGATTATGATGATTTTATTAATATCCAGAATACTGGGCATTTTCTGCAAAAGATGGCAGGAAGAGCCACACAATTAAATCACCTCTGCTTTCTAAACCAACCCTGCAGACTCTCCTGACCGTAGGTTGGGTGGGGCACGGAGTGGACAGAAGCTGTGCTCCTACAGTTACCTCTGCTCCATGAGCTCAGGGCAGGGACAGTAACTCCTACACACGTTATTATATTAAGGGATGTACATCAGTTTGCTAGGACTGATACAATCAAATAACACAGGCTAGGTGGCTTCAAAAGAATTTTTCACAGTTCTGGAAGCTAGCCGTCCAATATCAAAGTAAATGTGGGATTCATTCCCAATCAGGCCTCTCTCCATGGATTACAGATAGTCTCACTTTGTGCGTACCCATCTCCTTAGAAAAACACCAGTCACACTGAATTTTGGGCCCCACCCTACTGGCCTCATTTTAACTTGATCACCTCTTTGAAAGTCCTCTCCCTAAATACTGTCAAATGGATCATGGTCCACCCATATGACCTCATTTAACTTTAATTATCTCAACGGTTCTATTTCAAAATATGGTTATATTCTAACGTACTGTGGGGGGTTAAGAATTCGATTTAGGAACTTGGAAGGAACACAGTTAAATACACAACACCATTTAAGAGATCTATGCTCTTCTACTTGGTGATTTTAAAAAAGCTTACCTACCTTCCTTCACCTGCTACACCGCTTTACTTTTGCAGGTCAGGAGTACACAAGAAGCCCTCCGAGTTCACACAGCCCAAGCTCCACTTTCACTAAAGCAACTCAGACACAGAGTGGTGAACTAACTTATCTCAGGTCACACAGAACATTATTAGTGGACATGAGTGAGCTATACATTTAATCTTTAAATGTAGTCTTAATTTGAACATATTTAGGGAGTAACCATTTAGAAGAAGCTTGCAATGTAAGCTTTCTTTGTAACTTTAAAAGACTATTATTTAAGGATTACCTGTAATGATCTATTCTGTAAGGGATTTTTTCCAGTTATAACATTTTGACTTATTTGTTTATTTTAGGTGTATGTAGGGAGTAAGATGCAGGGAGCAGTGTATGGATATATTTATCTCCTGTACTTGGTCTTGTACTTGAGATATACCTATGGCCAAATATTCCTTGCCAAGTGTTTGAAATGAAACCCTTTTGTCTTAGTTACTTTTCTCCCACTGCTGCGACAAAATAGCCAACACCCAAAGCTAAAGGGGGAAAGGTTTATTTAGCTCACAGTTTGTGGAGGTTTCAGTCCAAAATCGGCTGGCTCCAAGGCAGGGTGGTGTGGCAGAGGGGCAACAGTGCATGGCAGTGGAAGACAGCAAAAGCAGCAACGGAGAGAGGAGAAGAGACAGCCTTCTTCTGTACCTTATACTGTATCTAATCTACCAGGATTAGGGTGGTGCCAATTCAATCAGTGGGCTGATTCAGCAATCACCTACCCTTAATCCCAGCACCCTTAATCCTAGCATTGAACCATGAATCAATCAAACTCTAGATTCAGCTACCTCTGAAAAGGCCCGCCTGCCATGACTGCATGAGGCTTTGGGGGGACATCTAGATTCAAATCTTGACACCTTTATTCACAGAAAAGCAATAAATAACAAATGTAAAGAAATCTGCCAAATGACCTATCGAAAAGCTGCAGCTACACTGACAACTCCTTCTTGTCCTGATAACTGGTTTAGAAGCTTGAGAAAGCATAAGGGTTTGGAAGAGTCCTACCTGGGAAGGCGGAATTGCTCAGTTGCAAATGGTTTGTCCCCAGATCACAGAATTCACATCCCAAATTCCCCCAATGTCTTTGGTATTGTGACACTCCTTTTTTGTCCCACAGTGTAGAGCTGAAGAGATGATGCCTGACCCAAGAAGGCACTGACACTCCTGATCTGACTCCAGTTCTCTTTAGCAAATCATTAGTACTACACAAGCATTAACCAAGACCTCTGCAACGTCAATGAGTACAAACCAAGCGGCAGAACTTGACTTGCTTTATTTATTATTGGCAAGGTCTGTCAACGGCAACCTGCAAGCCAAAACTAGCCTTCTACCTGTATTTTGGTTTCTTTCCAACCCTTTGAACTAGGGGGAATTTTTTCACTACATGTAAAGAGAATTCAAATGTCAGTAATATGAGTAAAGATTTTTTTGGATGATGCCACACTCTTTTACATATTACCTAGGGCTGCTCTAATGCTACAAGGCAGAACTGAGTAACTGTGACAGCCTGAAATATTGGTATCTGGTTCTTTACGGAAAAAGTTGCAGCCTCTTTCCAACTTAGTTCCTAAACCCCAATATGAAGTACATAAAGCTATGTTTCAGAATTTAAACTTTACACATATCATCCTGGGAAACTTTAATAACCGAGCAAAGCATACTGATACATTGACTGACTTTAGGATTTTGTAGAACATGCTACCTCAGAAAGAGTACCACATTCAGAATTGCCAGAATTCAGTGGTTTGAGACCCAAATCCTTTAAGCTTAGAATTGCTTAGAACATGGTGTTTAACTTCCAGGTAAGTATGGTAACACAGTGCCCGAAGTCATGCTAACGTTCAACTGTTTATTACAACTACATGAGAGTTATAAAAAAACAGTTCATATTTCATCACCTAGCTCTAAGACAAAAGTCCACTCCAAATCTATCCTCATTTTCTCATACCCAACTTTCTCCCCCACTTTATACAGAAGCAAGAACCTCAAGCACCCAGGGGGAGTCACCTTACTTCAAGATACTTTGAAGATAGCAGGACATCAATGCAGTTCTTGTCTCTAAGCTCCTCCTGGCAAGAAATTGTTGCCATGGACCAAACTGATTAACTGGAGTAAAATTCCCCCAAACCAGACAGAACTTACTACAAAACGAATTGTAGAACTTAGCTTCTAATAGAAACGATAAAGAGCTTAAATGGGGTCCAAGGATATAGCTCAGGAGCGCAGTGCCTACCTGGCAAGCATGGGGCCCTGAGTTCTACTCCTGGTACCAAAAACAAACAAACAAAAAAAACCACACACTCTAAGAGCTTAAAGGGATGAAATCTGAACGTACCTCCCGTCCGTAGATTCTGAGAATAGTTCTCTAGATGAGCAGGATCAGTGACTCTCTGATGATAAGCAGGTTCCTGTAATAGCAATTAACACTCTTAAACATCATTGTGCAGAAAAAATAAATATTTGATTATTCAGAGTCTTTGCCCGATTCTTAATACCTTTTTGTGAGGTGACACGTCTACCCATCGCAAAATGAGGAGGCTCCACCAAGCACCTTTGCTAAATCTTAACCAAACTGGAATACGTCCATTGAAATTACGACCATTAGCAGGGAAGAGAGCCACAATGAAGTGCGGTCATCTTTGTGCTGAGCTTTATAGTAAATGGGTTCAAGAAAGCTCTGATAAGGTATTTTAGTAGGCAAAAGGTTCACACATGTGCTAAAGGTAAATTACAATGGTGCATATCCCACTAGGATGGACCTTTGACCCAACAGCAAATTAAGATTGGCTAGAAGCTCTTTTTTCTCCCCCCTCAGAAAGTGACTTATTGCTTTGCTTTTAGAATAAAATAAGCTCTTGGAAACTTTTTTAAAGAAAATATTCTTAGAACTGTATAACTCTTCTCAACACTAGGCTGTCGACACAGAAAACATGGCGGAGGCAGGCGCTGGGCTCCGAAGCGGGGCCTGCGCCGGCAGCGCTGGACTGGGCGTGAGGCCCGACTTCTGGAGCCGCCCCCTCAGCGCTTTCTTCTCCTGTACCCGCTCTCGGCTCTTGTTCACCGCGCCCCACCGCAAGGTCCGGTGCGGGCCCTGTGTGAGGCCAAGGCTGTGACGCCAGCATGGCTGAGCAGGAGGTGGTCCCTTCACCCCCGAGGGGCGCGGCGCCCTTCCTCCGAAATGGGTGGTCGCGGAGCCCCCTTTCCAGTGCCCCCCCCACGGCAGACGCTCCCCTCTCCAGTCGCCCCTTCCTGTATCGTGCAGGCGGGCGTGGGGTGTGCGGCATCCGACCTGAGGAGGCGCGCTGCTGAGGGGCAAAGGAGGCAGGAGCAGGGCAAAGGAGGCAGGGGCCCAGATAAGGCCTTGGTCCAGCTCCGGCTCGCCTCGCCTGCCTCAGACCGAGTTCCCAGCCGCCACGCGTGTCCGAGGCAGGAAAATACCGCTGCCCCCTCTCAGCAACCTTGAGGATGCTCCTCCAGGGTTGATCTCGGGGCCTCCCGCCCTTGCTGAGGAGCAAAGGGACCCCCAGCCGTCCAACCGGCAAGAGGCCCTGTAGAAGCTCTTCTATAATGCAGACCCATTAAGATTTAAAAGAAGGAAACCAGTTGTAATCTTTTTGGTTCTATAATTTCTTACAAGGTAAAATAAATCCTAGGGTCTACTAAAAAATATCTAATTACTGCACCGCCATTTTAAAGAAATATGACAATAGCTTCAAACCTGAATTTTTCTTCAAAACATATACACACACACACACACACACACACACACACACTCCTAGATTCTAAATTATCTTTAATTCTGAGAACATAATTCTCTTTCCTTAATTTCCTTCTGGCAGAAAAACTAAATAACTTGCCTCAGAGATTCTCCTAGGTTGAAGTTGAATGATCACAGTTAAATATTGCTAAATTTCAAATTGTATTAATCCAAATAGAAGCAATGACAATTTCTAGAATTAACAATAAAAATACAAGATACTGAGTTAAATTTCAATTCCTGATAAACAACAAATACATTTTAATAATATGCATATATTCTGTGTAATATTTTAGATATATTCAGAGAATTCAGCAGTGAATATGTCAGGCCCTGGGCTTTTCTTTGTTGGTAGGTTTTTAATTACATCTTCAATTTCATTGACCGATATTGGTTTATTTAGAATTTTTGTATCATCTTGATTCAGCTTTGGTAATTCATATGTATCTAGGAATCTGTCCATTTCTTCTGCATTTTCCATCTTATTAAAATAGAGTTTCTCAAAGTAGGTATTGATGATCTTCTGGATTTCTGCAGGATCTGTTTTGATTTCACCCTTTCATTCCTAATTGCATGGATTTGAGTCTTTCCTTTTTTTTGATAAGGTTGGCTAAGGGTTTGTTGATTTTATTTAATCTTTGAAAGAACCAACTCTTCAATTCATTGATTCTTTGTATTTTTTTTTTAGTCTCCACTGCATTAATTTCTGCTCTGATCTTTATAATTTCTTCCCTCGTATGAGCTTTAGGCTTGACTTGCTCTTCTTTTTCTAATAGCTTGAGGTTCAACATTAAGTTGTTTATTAGCACTCACTCTGTTTTCCTGATCTAGGTATTCACTGCTATAAATTTCCCTGTAGGACTGCTTTCACTGTGTCCCATAATTTCCAGTATGTTGTCTTGGCATTATTGTTTAAATGTAGAAACTAATTTGGAACATAATTATGCTAAAATATATTTGCTGTTCATCAAAAATTGAAATTTAATTTGGCATTCTGAAGTCTATCTGACAACCCTAGAAGTAGCTTTAATTTAAAATGCTTTTAGGTGGGCAAAAAGTTTAGTGAGCATGATGTGCCCAATCTTGGAAGATTAACACTCTTAAAGACTTTGCAATGGACCCAGGTACCTTTCAGTCTCTGTCCTCTGATCTGAGAGGTAAGGAACACGAGACCTAATTATTTTATGACCCTTCAATGAGAAAATTTTGAAGTTTTGCTAGTCCAGATATAAGATAAATAGCAATATTTTTTTGTTTTTTAACTTTTTAAAGTGCTTGTATATGAATCTTAATGATTGCTATAATTAATTTATAGTACTTACAAGGTAAAAGTGAATCAAATGAACAAAAAGTGGGTTTTCTCAGTTCCAGTCCTGGCCCTCATCATGAACCATCAGGTGTAGTTTAGCAACTAAATGATGCGAAGGCATTTTTTCTTCAGCTTTGGTACATTTTCTATATCAAATAAATCAATTTAAAACTCCTCCATTCCATCCCTTCCATTATTTCAATGTGAAAAAAAGAGGGATTCAAACTAACTAATCCAATTGCTTACTCAAGATACAGTTTCCTTAAGTGTTACCTCAGTCATGTCTGACCTCTTGAACCCACAGAGGGGAAATTAAGGCAGAAAATCCTAGTAGTTCAAACCATTGCAGCTTCAAGACATGGTAAGATTTAATCTTTGCAATTCCCTGAGGCAAATAGTTTGAGCAAAGTAACCAGAGTAACATGTTGAAGAATGGTTTGTTTTTAAGGAGTGCAATGACCCCAAATATTAAGCATTTAGAAGGATAGATGTTACAGAAGTTCAAGGTTATCATATTAAATTACCAAAGCATAATGACATGAACAGGTTAACACATCAGAGAGAAGTTTAGTGCAAAACAAAAGAAATTTATATAATTAGGAACAAGGACTCTTTTGCCTTGGAAGACTTTAATGACCTCATGGACATCATGGTAGACATAATACTGTATCCACTTCAGAGTTAGTTTTATCACTCAAAGGAACTAAAAGCATTTTATTTCTTAATATTATTAATTGGCTTGAACAAATCAAAATCTTCTTCAGAGGATTTCTCTGGATACTCAATCCAGCACTCTGCACTGGGATATTGAAGCCCTTCAATATAATCCACTGAACATGCCACAGTGGTTCTAAAACCTGACCCATCCTTGGGAAGGTCTTAGTATTTCAGGTGTTAAGTTTTGTTGTTGTTGTTGTTGTTGTTTGTTTTTTGGTACAGGGAATGGAACTCAGGACCTTGTGCTTGCCAGGCACAGGTGTGAATTTTTATACTTGGAAACTCCATTGCTAAAGCATTTCAAATAACTAAAGAAAAGGACAGCATACAAATACATGAAAAGAATGAAGATTCTCAAGATATTGTAGATATTCAAGCATCACCTGGAGAAATGTGTTACAAGTGTAATTTCCAATCTTCATCTGGAAGATTGGATTAGCGACTCTGATGTGGTAGGTCTAAATGTTTCTTTCTAAACAATACTTATAATATTATTATATACTATGAGCCGTATAAAATACTAAGTACTGGAAGCTCAGAAAAAGAAGTATGTACTATGCCTTTGCAAATGTTTATTACCATTTGAGCATTTTATTTCTCAGAACAAGACCTGCAGGGTACAGGTATTAATCATTCTGTACAGAAGAGAAAGTTGAGGGCAAAAAGACCAAAGAATCCTCAGAGACACACAATCAGTACATGCAAGAGACAATTTCATTCATTCATTTATAATTTCTTTCTTTTTTTTTTTTTTTTTTTTTTTTTTGGTATCAGGAATCGACCCTGTGCCACTGAGCTATGTCCCTGGCTCATTCATAATTTCTCACATCTCTTTTCCAAATATTTTCCAGCACGCTTGTCTACTCTATCACTCTAACTTGCTGTCCTCTAAACCTGCCCCTGAGCTTTTGCTTTTCCTCCTCTTCCTCCTCCTCCCCATCTTCTCTTCCTCCTCTTCCTCCTCCTCCCCATCTTCTCTTCCTCCTTCTGCTCCTTTTTTCTTATTATTCCCCTTCCTCTTCCTCCTCTTCTTCTTCCTCTTCATCTTCTTCTCCTTCTCCTCCCCTCCCCCTTCCCCTTCCCTCCCCCTCCTCCCCCCTCGCCTTCCTCCTCCTCCTCCTCCTTCTTTTCATCTTCATGCCTGAAGCATTTTTAGCCCTTGACTCCTTCACTTCCTTCAGTTTCTGACCAAGATAGCTTCTCAGGGAGAACTTCCATGATTATATTACTTAAAATTACACTTTGCACCAGGTATGGTGATGTGTGCCTGTAAACCCATCACTGTAGGAGGCTGAGACAGGAGGATCACAAATTCCAGCACAGCCTGGGCAACTTAGCCATTTAGGGAGACCCTAACTCAAATTAAAATTTTTTAAAGTTTGTAAAAGACTAGGTATTTAGCTTAATGTGAAAGGCCTGGGTTTAATCCCCAGTACCACAAAAAATAATATTACATCTCTCCCCTAGAACACTGTCCTGTCCTCTTTCCATCTTCTCCTTCTGAATGGATAAAGTGAAGATGTTGCATCTTACAAATCCTATGTATAGTACACATTTCACTTCAAGTTACTTACATATGTATAAATTTAGTCATATTTTGCCTCTCTGTGATTAGGATGGTGTTCTCAACCTTACAGAATCAAAGTCACCGGAATCACAGATTGCTCATGCCCACCTCAGAGATTTGACTGAAGTGATGCTGATGGTGCTTTGCCAACAAACCATTGTGAACCATCACGCTGTAGGGTGCTAGTTTTCATCCAGTTGCACCCTCACCCCTCCAAGGAAGACTTCCTAATATCTAGAGATGTTTTATATTGTCACAACTGGAGTGGAGGGAGCTACCCAACATTAAGAATAGGCAGGAACACTGCTGAAAATCTTACAACACATAGGAGAGCCCTCTGTTACAAAGAGCCATCCAGTCCAAAATGTTATTTATACTGAGGTTGAGGAACTACCCCACCCAAGAATGCATCAAACACCATTATGCATCAAGAACTGAAGGACTTATTAAATTTTACTGACTGACAAAACATTCAGAGATTCTAATTTGTTAGTTAAATCTAGTGTGGGTCTCTTTACTTCTCTTTCCCTAGCAGTAAAATGTGACACAATATAGTCACTCAAACTTCTAATTTTTTAAATACCATCCACCATCATTCCACATAGTGATTCCCATACCAGGCATCCCTGTATTTCAGATTGAAAAAGAACAGTTGTGGAGTTTTATTTGTTGTTTAGGTAGCAAACCTGATATTCCTTCTATTCCAACTGACCTCTTGGCACATTTACTATGAACAAAAGAAGTCTGAGGAGAGGTCAAATCTTTGCCCCATCCCCTAACAGTGTGCCTGGTGGGCTGCTCAGATTACATCCCCACAGTAAGAACCCCAAAAAAGAAACTTTTGAGTGCAAAACCTGGCATTTTCTATTTATCTGTTTATGATGAAGTTACATGTCCCTCTCTCTCTCTTTTTCCCTCCCTCCCCCTCTCTCTCATGCCTTCAATCAGATCTTGAGTGTGGTCCCCATCATTTAACACAACCGGTGTCTTGAAATATACCTGCACTTCCATAACCACATCTCTGGCAGATGCTCACTTTAAGATGGTATCTTCCAGGTGCAGCCCATTACCTCTCCTTGCATCATTTTCTGGGGGAATATTAAATTCAGTTCCTTTTATCCTGAGCCCAAGGCCAGCAATGAAGCAGTTGATCTCCATAATTCAAACATGTCTGGTATCTTAGATTCAATTGCTCTCTTTAAGACAGGCATTTAATGAAGAACTGGTGAATGAGAAGTTTAATGGCTAAAGTGAAGACACTCCATCTTACAAATCTCTTTTTACTTATGTGGACTCATCAGCCAGTGTTATTGATTTGCATTTACTGACCTAACTTTCTATTGTTTTCAGATGTTAGTGTCCTCGGCTGGTGCCCTCAGGCTATCAGTTGCAGGGTTAAGCTTGCTGTCCTGAAAACTGAAGACTTCTTTATTGAATTGAGAAAGCTAAAACATCCAGAAGAACTTGGAGAATCCAACACATTCAGAAATCGGGAAAAAAGTATTTCACTAGCTGTCTTTATCTTAAAACAGCAAGAATATACGTAGATATAATTAAAATCTTCAGACATGAATATGACTCTTTAAACATCAATGTGTCTTTGCTGTCATAAATTTTAAATTAAAAATAGCAATAAGAGTGTAATTTGTATTCCATAGAATTCACCTGTGTAAGTGTACAGTTCAGTGATTCTTAGTAAAGTTAGAGTTGTATGGCTATCACCACTATCTAACTTTGGGACATTTATATCATCCTAAGAAGAGACCTCAAGTCCATTTGTGGTTACCTATCTGTAGCCCCATTCAGACCCTAATCTACTTCCTGACTCTATAGACTTGCCTTTACTGAGAATGCCATATAAATGGAGTCATATAATGTGTTATCTTTTGTGTCTGGTTACTTTCATGTAACAAAATATTTGTGATGTTCATCCATGTTGTAGCACAGATTAGTACTTCATTCCTTCTTATTGCCAAATAGCAGTATTCATTCTATGGCTATATTACAGCTTCCTTAGTCACTCACCAGTTGGTGGACATTTATTTTATTTGGCTAATTACTATGAATAATACAGCTATAAATAGTTATGGTGGCTTTATGTAGACATATTTTCATTTCTCTTAGTCATACAATCCTAGAAGTAGAAATTTTGGATCATATGGGAAATCTGTTTAACATTTTAAGAAAATGGCAAACTGTTTTCCAGTTTCTATACCATATTAAAATCCCACTGGCAATATAAAAGTGTTCCAATTTCTCCACATCCTCTGCATTTGTTATTGTCTATCTTTTGACTACAGCCATGCATACTTCATTCTTAACATTGAAAAGTATGAAAAAGTGCTTTCAAGTTTGTATCACGAATATAAAAATATACCCTACATTTACTGAGGCCCTACTTGGTGTAATTTCCTTTAATATGTATTACTGTTAACATGGGTTACATGTTTATCTCACTAGTAGAGCACTTGGCTACCATTTGCCTCAAAAGAAAGAAAAAGGAAAGTGTTATCCTATCAACACAATGAAAACTAATGCATAGTCTATAAATGAAAAAATAAGGCTCAGAAAGGCTAACAATGTACCCATGGAATCATAGTGACCAAGTGGCAAAATCTGAACTTAATGCCAGGTGTGTGTGTGACACAAGACTTAAAACACTGAAGTAAAGAAACATCTAAATACAAGGATGGGCTCCATGTTAGTAATTATGGCCAAGGCATTTCCACTAAGGTCATAAAAAAGATGACTAAACGAAGAATAAATTCAGCTGTTTCTAATAATCACAGATTTGTCTTTGAAAAAGCTATAGTAAAATTTAACAGAATAATTTCACCTTGAAATTTTATCTTCAAATGTCAAATCCCATAGTTATAGTTTTCATTCAGGATATAACCAGCAAGATTTTATGACAATCAAAACTCAAATAAAACATACTTCATATCAATGAAAATGTGGAATGGTTTTTATTAACTGTACTGAATCACTCGCTACCATCTAAAGATGTGAATTCTGACAACTGCTGTTCATGTTCGAGTGCTTGAAAAACATTTATTGCCCGTTTCTGGAGTCTCGCCGGTGATTGAAGACTACCAGCGTTTCATCTGGCTCGGATTCCATCACACACAGGCTACTGGCAGAATGGTAAGCAAAGTTACTGGATGCAGCTGCTCCCCAGCTAAAAATGGGTAACTTACCACTTTCTCTGGCCACAACCTCTTAACCACCTACCCACTCTCCTACCACCAATCGTGACTCCATCTGCTGTCCTTTGTCACTCAGAAGTCCATCCTGCTGTGTCAAGGCCCACTTCTCTGCCTTGGATTGTCTCTGAACACTGTCTTGACATGCTCACCATTTCCGGGTGGGTAATTTCATGCCTTTTTGATTCCTTATTTGACCTTTTGCACACACATAGCTTGCTAATGAATACTGTTTCCCTGTTTTGTTTTAGAGTACAGTGATTTAGATTCGTGGTAGTAAATGTATGGTCCACAGAATGGTAGCATCAGCAACCTCTGGGAGCTAGTTAGAAATTCAGAATTTCAGGCCTCAACCCTTACCCTGATCAGAATCTGCATTTTTTAACCATCTCCCTGTGTCACTGGTGGTGAACCTATGGCATGCGTACTCCAGTGGGCTGTTTGTATCATCAAAAGCTCTAAAAGGTTTGCCATCACTATCCTAGGTGAGTCCCATGTGATAGATTATTAACTTTACCATTGACTCCCTGGCCTAACCCATAGACTTAGAACCTCACATTACCCAGCTGAAAGTCTACGTCTACCAGGAGTAGCAGCAGAGGACATTTGTCATGCAGAAAGTACTGCCTTCTCCTCCCCCTGCATAGGTTTCTTCTGCCTCTAAACATGCTAAGGCCACTCCCTTTAAGCAACAACAAAATCTTTTGACTCGATTAATCCTGTGAGGAAGAGTGCACTGTTGTTCACATATTTATCTGTTTCTTTTCCTTTGCAGAGTATTAAACATCCCCATCCTGTTGAACACTAGTTTGCCTATATGAGTTGTTTTTGTCAATAAAATACAAGCAAAGTGACATGGGTCATTTCTTTTTTGTGTGTGGGTACCGGGGGTCGACCTCAGGACCTCATGTGCCAGCAGGTGCCCGTGCCGCTGAGTGATATCACCGGCCCTTTTTTCCTATGTGGGTTCTGGGAGTGGAACTCGGGCCCTCGCACTTGTCAGGCAGGCGCTTACGCCACTGAGCCATCTCACCGGCCCAGACATGGATCATTTCTACACAGAAATTTTGAGTCAGATGATTCCCCCTACCCCTCTTCTTCACCCTCCTCTGCTTTTCTGGCAGTGGCCCAGATGGAGAAAGCTCTGAACCTGAGTCCAGAGAAGAGAACACGGAGCAGAACCAAAGGGAGGGCAGGCAGGTTTGCTGCTAAAAGCCATGGAACTTTGAGGTTGTTTTGTCACAGCAGACTTCAACATAAGCGTACTGATGTACTTTACTATTGCTTTTTCTTCTTTTTCAATTGAAAGTGTAGGGATAAATGCATCTAAAGAGAGGCATCTAACTTAGAGTTGCACAGGATCTGAATTCTTTAGAATTGAAGGTTGTCCTCTTCTCCTTGGCCAATTTTGCCAAAATTGTTGGAGAGTTATTATGCATCTTCTAATTTTCAGAGTTCTCCCAGTCTACATTGTAATTTCTGCATTATAGCAGGGAACAGCAAGCACTTTCTGCAAAGATACAGATATAAAACATTCTACGCTTTGCAGACCACATGAACTCTCCTACAAATCCTCATCTTACAGTGGGAGTGTGAAGTCAGCCCTAGACACTACATGAGTGACTTGTATGATTGTTGCTACGGTCTAAATGTGTCTCCCAAAATTCACCTATTCATGCATTGGAAACGCAATCCCCATTGCAATAGTGTTGCGGGGTGGGGCCTTTGGGGAGAAGTGTGAGTCAGGAGGACTCTCAACGGATGAATGCCACCATAGTAGTGATGGCAAACCTTTTAGAGCTTTCAGTGGTAACAAGCAGTGTGCTGTGGCATGCATGCCATAGGTTTGCCACCACGGGAGTATAGAAAGGAATTGTTGGAATGGGTGATCTCTCTATCCCTCTCTGTCTCTCTGTGTCTCTGTCTGTGTCTGTGTCTCTGTCTCTATCTCTGTCTTTCTCTCTCCCCCTCCCTCTTCTTTCTCCTTCTCCCCCTCCTTCTTCTCTCTCTCCCTCCCACCCTCCCTTTCAATTCTGTATGCGAGGGCACAGCAAGAAGGCTTTCACCAGATGCCACTATCTTGACCTAGAACCATGAGAAATAAATTTCTGTTCTTTACAAGTTACCCAGTCTTAACTATTCTATTATAACAGTAGAAAAGAAACTAAGACAACTGTATTCCAATAAAATTTTCTCAGTTCAAGGTTCAAAATTTAGAGGTTTGGTTTTTTTTTAGTTATTTTCATTTACTCGTTTAATCTTTACAACAAACCTATGAGGTAATTCTGTGTTTTTAGGAGTACATGTTTGCAATACATAATGATTATACTCATCGTGAGGAACTGGTACATGTGCATAAAACATCTTAATTCTTTTTTATCCTTCCCCTCTCCCTCCATCTCTTGGTCACCTTCCCTTTTGCAAAAGTGCTATCTCCCTGGTTCCTATTATCTATCTTTAATTTTGCTCTTCATTTATACCTTGAGTTTCTCATATAAGAGAAAACATGCAATAGTTAAGCTTGTGTGTCTCATTTATTTCACTTAACATGGTCTCGAGGTGCGTCCATTTTCCTACAAATGACTCAAACTTATTCTTCTTTATGGTTATTCTTAACTCATCCCACATACTAACCTCTCTAAATTAAGAGGCATCAAATAAAAAAAAAATACAGACATTTCACCTGCAAGGGGGTATTTGACATCTTTTGGCTCAACTCCATAAATTTATAGATAAAGAAATTGTTACCCAAACTAATTAAAAACTCATGCCAAAAACCGGAAGTCTAGTTAATGTTATGCATGCCAAAATATTGAGGAAGAAGTGTAATGATGCTCTCAATTACTGTGGAAATGCACCCAAAAAATAAAATGGATCATTAAATGGATGGATGAGTGGATAAAGAGGTAGATGAAAAAGCAAGGGTAGTAAAGTGTTATTTATAGTATATAAATGGTAGATATATAGATATTCCCCATAAAATTACTTTAATGTTCCTCAGTATTTGAAATAATAAAATTTTAAGTGGAAAATGTACACCAAAACCAAAGTCTATAAGTTCTGGGTCATAATCAATTGATTTGGCAGTGATAAATTCCACTTCATCAATATCTCATGTAAACTTATCAATAGGGTTTGAAAAACTGACTTAAATGAGGTCTTCAGACACCAGCTCAAATACATTCATGTTCATTCAATATACCCTTTTGGAGCTCCCACTCTATACAAGGCATTGGCTGCTACAGTGTGGATCTGGAGTGTCCTCCAAAGGCCCATTCTATTTTTTTAATAGTACATGTTTGCAGTACGTAATGATTATATTCATTGTGGGGAATTGTTATGTGTAATAATACATGGACCCTTGGTGCTGGTATTGGAGGTGGTAGAAGCTTTAAGAGGCAGAGCCTAGTGGGAACTTTTAGGTGATTGGGACCATGCCCTCAAAGGGGGTTGCGAGACCCTGGTCTCTTCCTCTTTTTCTTTTTTTACTACCCAGACATGCTGTGCCACATGACCCCACCAGAATGTGCTGGTGTGCTACCAGAGGCCTACGAGTAATGTCTGCCTGGTCATGGACTGGCATCCCATAACGGTGAGCCAAACTAAACCTTTTCTCTTCATAAGTTGATTATCTCAAGTATTTGTTATAGTAATGGAAAGATGCAGACACAGCACTGACACATAGGTATAAGTGACAGATACAGATTCTAAAGGGAGACAAATAGTAGATTTGAAAGTCTCTAACACATTTTGTATCATCCATTAGGCACTTACCGTTTACCATGTTGTAGTTGAGCCTCCTTCCCCATAATGATTGCAAGTTTGACACAGAGGGATCTGTGCACTGGTCTCAGTGCCTTGAACATCATTCCAACAAATCCTCCTGTTGTGCTTGTTCATGAACAGAAGGTTTTGGATATAAGAAGGTGTGACTGAGGTAATGACATACCTTCATTTACATAAACTGCAGGCCCCTAACCACATGCTTCCAGCAGCTGGTCAATGGCTGGCAGCAAATGTCTTTTCCTCTCTTAAGTGAGAACAGAGCCAACAGAGTAAGAGCTAGCTGGCAAGAAGAGGCTTACATAACAGCTTATATAACAGTCAATCTTCATTACTCATGGATTTTCCTACTCACAAAAATTAATCTCTAACCCCCAAAATCAATACTTATGGCATTTTCACGGGTCACTTGTATAAACTCACAAACTCATGAAAAATTTGAGTTGCCAAAGGTGCATATCAGGTGAGGTAAAAAAGGAAATATTCTGCTTCTTGCTTCAGCTCTCATACTGCAAACAAGTATCCTTTCTGTGGTCATTTTAATACCACAATTTTCACAAATTTTTTTCTGTTATTTGGTGGTTTCATTATTTAAAATGACCCCCAAATAAAATACTGCAGTGCTGTTCAGTGCTTGTAAGCACAAGAAGGCCATGATGTGCCTTATGGAGAAAATATACATGCTACATAAACTTCCTTCAGGCATGAGGTATATTGGTCATGAGTTCAGTGTTAATGAATCAGTGTATATTAAATAAGATATCTATCAGAAACATATGTGAAGCCAAGTTATATATTGATCAGCTGATGAAAACATGACCAGAGTTTCACAGGAACTGAATCTTGCATTTCCTCTAGGGACAGTATTTGCTAATTCAGCATTCTCAATGACTTTATAGCACATAACTACCATGGATAGCAAGAATTAACTATATAGCATAACAACTTGAAACATTATCAGCAACTCTTATGACCAACAGTTTCTTGGGAACCATTACTGAGCTCTTTATAGTTATAATCATCCTCATTTTGTCCATAAACACATAAGATTCATAGCCAGGAAGGCTGATTATGGAGGATATAAGCAGGCTGAAGTAGATGTCACAAGCAACAAAGTTCAATGTAAGCCTGTCCAGAGTGAGCACCAATGAGAAATCATATGATCAACCTCAAATAAACATTTCTTATGGCCTTCAGGTGACCATAAGGTGTAGAAAGTCATGCTTATGTATAGTAGATACAAACACAGCTATGATGATCTGAAAGGTCACACTGAAGCCTGATTTTCTTTTTTAAATAACCTTCTAGGACATCCTGAACTAAAAGACAATCAATCATGGAAACAGATGGGATACAGAATGTGCTGCTCTGTTGCAATTAGTACAAGGGGATATGGATAAAGCAAAACTCATTATGCTGAAAAGCAGAAGCAGCACAAGCAGCAAAAGACCTTGTGGTCAACCACAGCTGTAAACTGAAGGACAGATGTACCATTCCTGAGGCAGAGACAAAGCCAAAAATGATACATAAACTCATTCCAGGTCAGTTGCAGATGCTAAGCCCAAAAAAGGATAAGCATTAAGGAGTATTTGCACATGAACTGAGAAGTCACATACACAGACTTCAGAATGCTCTATTGATGACTTGGCAGCAGTCACCTGCCTTGTGTTAATGAACAATTTTAAAGAAAGGGTATTTGTATTTGATGGGTTAAAAGTGTATAGCACAGAGGAGCAGAGATCTGTTGACACTATATATGGGTAAGATTCACAACCTCAAAGGATTGAGGATGGTTCTGAAATTCTGCTTGGCTAAGCAGCTCATTTACAGTTTAAGTGACAGTGGGACACCCTTGATCTACCTACACTTAGGCCAGCTCTAAATCCCAAGTGATACATATGGCCTTGCCATTCTGTGATCCATCGATACAGAGCATATCACCTATAGGGTTCTAGGAAATCCAGACTCCCTGGCTCCAACCAAAAAGCCCTGAATCAAAACTTGTGTTTTAATAAGATTTCCACATGATTAACACTCTAACACCAGAGTAGCAATGGCCTACCATTAGGATTATGGGTCACCAGGCCTGGTGTGAGAAGTAACATACCTGCCTGTGTGGGAACCTCTCAGGCTCAGGTGCACCTATTTATCCCAAGACCACATCAAGGGCATGTTCTCAGCTGCAAGACATGAGACTTAGGGACCACTAGGAACACTGCACCCTGAACCCACTTCCCAGGCTTTGCTTTAAAGTCATTTCTGGTTATGTGTGGTCCCCACATTAGGAAAGTAGGATAGGAATACAAGGACTCATGGAAAACTAAGACTTTGAAGCACATTTTCCCTCCATATACAGTCTTCCACTCTAAGACATAGTGGCCCAAGGAACCCATTTTGAAACTGAGCAGAACAAAACACGAGGAAATATTCCTCAGGGGCCTAGAGCCATTCTATATATGATTCATTCTATCATCACCAACCCTTTCAAAGTCAGGGGCAGCAGCTCTAGAACAAAGGCTTCTCAAACTTCATGTAAAAGCTGCATGCAGAGTTTATGAAGCAGATTTCTGGGTCCTACCCTCAGGTTATCCAAAGTTCCACAGGAACAGCATCCAAATCATATAGGAAGTATTTAGAAATGCAGAAACTCAGGCCCCACTCCAGACTTACGGAGTTGCACTGTGTACTTTACCAAGATGCTCTGATGAGCTGCTTTTACAATAAAGTTTGAGAAGCACTGATACAAGAGAATTTGAGGCACAGAGTGACTAATTAGCTTGTCCAAGATCACCCAGCAAGAAGATTCTGCAACCAGAACACTAACAAGAAAGATGTTAAATGTTTTTTTAATCTTACCTTTTCTTCCCAGAAAATTATATTTTTAAAAATATATATAATAATAGCAAAGGGTGTTACATCCAGGAGTGACTCTGCACTGGGTAGAATATGTCTTTTTACCTATGTGCAGCTCAGCTTCCTCCTCTGGTGAGGAGGATGACAATCAGCACTCTGCCTCGTGCAGAGGTTAAGTCTGCACCTGCACTCTGAACACTGTAAAGGCACAGGGTAAACACAATGAACTAATGAATGGTAATCACTCAAAATAATTCATTAATTCTCACAATATCCTTGTGAAATATAAGAATTTGAGTCTAGATTAATTGTTAGCAACTGTTAAAAGGCAGCATGCCAAGATTCTATTCTTGTTCTTCAGGTGGGTGGAGGGGGCTTTCTGTGGCAGAGAACTGACTCTCAAACAGGGAAAGGGAATGCCAAACCTCTCTGAGGACTTGCAAGAGAAAGAAACAAAGGAGTGGGGCTGTTCCTAAATGCACTCAAGTGCAGCAATGACTGATGGATGATTGCCAAGTTGGGCACACAGCTAGCTTAGATTTTTGAGCTTCCTTGTGATTTAATTTCAGACGATGAGATGTGAGCAGAAGCCATGCCCATAAAAACTTCCCATGCATGATTCCCTCTCTCTTGCTCCATCTGCCAACTGATGTCAATACTTAGAGGAACCTAGGAAACCACACAGGGATGATGGCAGAGACTTTGTCATTCTTGGTCCTTGAATAACTGCATAGAATAATCCTCACCTACTGCTCCTCCCGTCCACATTATCATCATTCTAATGCTACCTACATATTAGAAAGATTTCATTTTAATAAGCCACTGGAATATGGGGATTTTTTTATATCCCAGATAGTGTTATCTGAACTATTATAAGCAATCAATGTTCTATTTACTCAATAATCTCATTTATGGTACTTTAAATATGTCCCTCAGATTGTTGCAAATTCCCCTGTATAAAGATTCCATGTAGGTTAGGAAAAAATATCCTTAAAAGGATTAAGAGAGATTTCATTCTCATATACATGTTAATCTGATTGTTTTCCTCCTAACTCCTATCTGAGACTGGTCACACTGAATAAATGAGAGTTTTGCTTGTAAAACAGACAGGAAAAAAGATTTTGCAAAAACAATAAGGGAGTTTGTGAATATGTTGTTCATTCTGAGTTCATTAGCTTTCTAAGACCGAATCAGAATCAGAAGTGAAGTGGGATGGTTCCAGAATGAAGCCTCCAGGCTTGACAATTTTGCTAAAACAGACCTTGGGCTCTGGGAGAAATAAGAATGTTAGAGTGCTAACTCACTAAGAGGGAGATTCCAGGTCCTAAGGGTCCAGGGATTATTAGTTTGAATTTCACTGAAATATACTCTGGGTAAATTTTGTTATGGTTTCTGTCTACATGTCCACCCCAATGCTTCATGTGCTCAAAGGTGAGACTTTTGGAAGGAGATTGGATTAGGAAAGCAGTATAAATGACATGCTTTTAAGAGACGGGACTTGGTTGGAAGAGGTGGGTCACTGGGGGCGTGTCTGAAGGGTATATGTCCCTGCCCAGGCTCCCTTCACACTTTGGTCTTGCTTTGTTTCCATTGGTTTCTATCCCCCTATTCCTCCCTTTTGGAAATGGGCATGTTTATCCTGTGCCATTATATGTCAGGAATGTTTAACTTATTTTGATTTTTACAGAGACTCACAGCTAAGAATTTGCCTTAAGTCTCAGAGTGGACTTCGGACTTGAACTTTTCAGCAATGCTGGAATTGTTAAACTTTGGCAACTCTTAGAGATGAACTAAATGTTTTTTGCATAAAGAGATGTGCATGAGTCTTTTGGGGATCAGGGGCAGAATGTTATGGTTTATATCTAGATGTCCCCCCAGAGCCTCACACACTCATAGGCAGGGATTTTGGGAAGTGAATGGAATATGAGGTCAGTATGGGGGCTTGCTGTTGGGAGGTGGGATCTAGTCTGAGGAAGGTCACTGAGGGTGTGGCCTGGAAGGGTTTATCTAGCTCTGGGCTTTGCCCTTCGCTCTCTGGTTCCTAGATGACACAACAGGAGCAACTCCCCTCCACTATGTGCCTTTGCCAGGCTGTTTATTCTTTGGAGCCTACTGACCATGGACTGAAACATGAGCCAAAAGAAATCTTTATTCGTTTCAGTTGTAGGTATCAGGTGTTGTGTCATTGCAGTGAGAAAGTGACCAAGACAAAGTCGATAAAACTCAATTTGGATATATTTGCCACATTTTACTGGTTATGGAAGTGTCACATTTGATTTTTTCATGGTCAGGCAGTCCAATTAACATTTCAGATCTTCAGGACCCTAAAGTTTCTTATTTGTCACATTTCCCAAAGCATCTTGTTCTGTTCAGTCATTCCATCTCTGGGTAACTTCTGCTACCAGTTTTCCCTACTATAAATACATTCTATGTGAGCCTGGGAATCAGCAAATTGGAAATTTGAAACCAAGAGAGAAATTCTGAAACATAGGCAAATTAGTCTCAGGTGTGGAAAAATATAACCCTGGGACCATATCATTTGCCTTCTCCTTTGACCTTATAAGCAAAAAAGATTATAACCCAAAGAAAACTGCTCCCAAAACACTGTGTCACCAACCTTGCCATGCAAGGAAAAGAAAAGCAAGGAAACTCCTGGTCCTTTGTTCCGGAGGCACACATTTGACAGGCATTCAGAAACTCAGCAGATCTCCTGGCAAGAGCAGAGGAAAGCAAAGTCCTCCTCCCCATTGGGCATGGGTAATGCCTCCTGGCAAAAATCTCAAGCACATTCATCTCTCCCCAGGCTCTTCTATGGCTGGTGTGTGTCTGCAGAACAGATGGGAGAGTCTGCTTGCCTGACTGCAGTTGTTTTATCTTACTCAATAAACATTCACTGAGGTTCTATGTGTGCCAGGCCCTCTGCACAGGGATGTTTCATTGGTGTGTGTGTGTGTGTGTGTGTGTGTGTGTGTGTGTGTGTGTGTGTGTGTGTGAAACTGAACCTGTGTTGACCTGTCCCAAGGTACAAGTGCTGTGTATGTCTATTACCACAAAATCACCAAAACTGCAGGTCAATGGTGAAAAGGAATAGACAACCAGGAGTACAACTGGTTGACTTTTTAACAAGGGAAGTGTCATGATCTAGTTTAGTGCTTCTCGAACTTGGCTAGTCTGACAAATACACTGAGGATCTTCTTACTTTGCAGATTCTGATTCAGCAGGTCTGGAGTTAGGACCCAGATTCTCCATTTCTAATAAGTCTCTACATGGTACTTATGATCACCCAAAAACCAGTAGTAAAAGAGTAGTAAAAGCCTTATCTAATTTCCATGTTTATCTCATATATTAGTTTGAAGTTATATGGGCAGGCAGAAGGTACACATTTGATTCAAATCAATATGTGACCATAAAGGAAATGAGAAAGTGGAACTCACTTTATAATTGTCCTACATTATACCAGATATTTTGCCTATGTAAATTCAACTTATTCTCACAAGTAGGTACTGTTACCTCTCTTTCACAAGTCAGAAAACTTAAATTCAAAGCAAAATAATAGACCCAATAAAAATTGAGCAACTGAAATGAATAAACATTTCTCAGAAGAACAAGTACCAATGGCCAATAAATATATGAAAAAATGTTCAACATCTTTGACCATTAGAGAAATGTAAATTAAGTCAATACTGAGATTCCATTTTACTTCAGAAATAATGTCTATCATCAAGAAATCAAATAATAACAAATGCTGGTGAGGTTGCAAGGAAAAAGGAACCCATCTATATTGTTGGTGGGAATGTACACTAGTACAATCACTATGGAAATCGGTATGAAGATATCTCAAAAAACTAAAAACAGAAATTTCATTTGACCCAGGTATTCCCCTTCCAGGTATCTTTCTGAAAGAGTTAAAGATAACATATTACAGTGATATATGCATACCCATGTTTATAGCAACACAACTTATAACAGCTAAATCTTGGAAGTGGCCTCCTATATGTTCATCCTCAGATGAACGGGTAAAGAAAATTTGATATCTATACACAGTGGTGTACTACTGTGCCATAAAGGAGGATAAACTTGAGTCATTTGTGGGAAAATGGGTGCACCTTGAGACCATAATGCTAAGTGAAATAAATCAGATGCACAAGCTTAAATACGACATGGTTTCTTTTATACAAGAAACTCAAAATATAAATAAAAAACAAAATAAATGATAGATAATAGGAAATGGAAAGATCTTTTGAAAATGGGAATTGGACAGGGATGGAGAAGGGGATAAGATAGGGGAGGAGAAGAGGATAAAAGGAATTAATGTATGTCATACACACATACCAGTTCTTCAAAGGAAACGCAATCTTTTTATGTACCACAAACATGTATTAATAAAAAATACAAATTTAGAAAAGAACCAAAGCAATGAAGTAACTTGTCGGAAGTCCTACAGCTAGTATTAAAGGCAAGGTGTAAAATTTAGTCTCCCAGCTTTAAAATTCACATTCTACTTAGTCCCCTAAGGTGCCTCTTCATCTTCTTATGTTGCCCCTAGTCTGGGATAGATGGCTTGATGTGTCACAGATTTAGAAGTGGGAGTTGTTCTCATGTGGTGCTTAACACTCAGTAAAACTTAATATGTGATGTTTTCCACTCAGAACCATTGCTCAATTAATTGAATTTTTATACTGTCAGCCATCATTAAAACATCTTGGTAGTGTTGAGGGAAAAAAAAAAAACATTGTATTAATTGTTTTTTCCTTCTGGCAATGACCTGACAGCAATGAATATGTATCAGTATGTTAAAGGTGACGGATTTTTGTCATGTTGAAGAAAAGAAATAATAATGATAAAGGCCAAGGGTGAAATACCTTCCATTATAAGAAGAAATACTATGTGGACTGTATATCAATAGGCCTTTGGCTTAGCCCAGGTGTCTCCAGAAAAGAAACATATGACTATCGTTATGCAGTCCAGCCAAGTATTCAAAATATATTGGATTTCATGGTTAAAGAATTATGTTTATTGTTTTCTCTAATCAATTTTACTTCACAAAATAGTGATATATCACTTTTAACTTCTCAGAAGAAAGAAGTGTCAGAAACTTAACAAATAAAGTACATGTTAAAGAAAGTGGGTACAAAGTAGGTTCTTAACCCACAAAAGGACACATGGCCCACCATTTGAGCTCATAGGAAAGTGTGACCTCGAAAAAGTACCCATGATTTCTCAAGAGAACTATTATTTTACAAAATCTCCACAATAACAATGAATAATAGCCTGCCAAAGAATATAAATAGAAAAGGATTTAATATATATCCCTTAGTTATGAGATTATTGGCCAAGGGAGTCTTGTGCTAATAAGATCACTCCCTCAGCCCCCAAATCAAATTCTCCACAAAATAATATTCACATTACTCACTCTTATAAGGAAAGAAGATATTCCTCTCTAATTTACAGCCCAACTGGCATTTATTTTTCTATAAGAGAAATAATGAAATCAAAATGATAAAATAATACCATTTTGAAGTAGCTTTTAATATGCTGATCTAACTATAGCTTTGAATTTATAATAGGATAGTTTCTATGTTTTATATCTAAATGCAATGAATCTCTGATAAGAACTAAAAATGAAAATAACCTGAATCATTTCCCATCATTTGCTTATTTCCATAATGGTAGCCAGTCTTGGGCAGTTCTCCATCTTTCCCCTCCCTACTTCATTCCCTTACTCTCAGAAATATTGCTCAATAGAAAATGGAACACACAAAAATGAAGAATTCTTAATACATCATTGGCCTTTTGAAGCACAAAAACAGACTGCATCAATTAACAAAAAAGCATTCAGAAATATATTTTCTGTTGTCTCATTATTAAAACTAAAAATGGGCCATTTCTCAATAGGTTCTTTCACATTTCATTTTATATAAAGAATGAAGGGAATAAAATTCATAAAATGTATGTATTAATGAATAAGCATACAATAATTTCTAAAATTTATATATTTATACTTTCTAAACCTATTGCATGGTCATCATCATTCATATATAAATACCTCTTGTTTATAATTATGAAATGTTTATTAATTACTTCATTAATGGTAAACCATATCATTAGTTTTTTGTTGTTATATTAGAGATATTTTAAAAGATTATTAGGATTTTAACTATATAGTGAATTCACCATCTGCTGGTCTAATGTTTTTACTCATCTAAAGTATCAAATGTGCAGGGAAGTGTTCGATTTTTTTTTTTTTAATGTGGGTACCAGGAGTCGACCTCAGGACCTCGCGCTTGCCAGCAAGCACTTGTGCCACTGAGCGATATCACCGGCCCTTTTTTTTCCCTTTATGTGGGTTCCGGGAGTTGAACTCAGGACCTTGCACTTGCCGGGCAGGCACTTACGCCACTGAGCCATCTCACCGGCCCTGAAGTGTTCGATTTTCATATAAGAGGTTACTATAAATTTGGTTTGATTTTTTTTTCCTTGAAATCTAGCTCTCAGCATAACCTTATATGGTATTTTACAGTGACCAAAACTACCACAGACGGTCTGGAATATCCTAAATTAAACAAAGATTTTCTGATTCACTACAGCCACTTGGGAAACAAGGACAGGAGCCTTCATGTAAGCAGCAGCTCTGGTGAGACACAAGCGCAGGACAATACACTGTGCCTGAAAACCAAGGTCTGTATGTACCTGCACTTGTATGTACAATCTATGACAATACCATCTATCACTGGGCTATTCCAGATAAACTCCTTTATTTCTAATTGCTGTGTTTTGAAATCTTATGAAATCCTATGTAATATTCTTAGGTGGACAAAGCGGAAAACATTCCATGAAACCGTTGAGTTGAGCATACAATAACTAAAGTTTAAGAAAGCAAATACTTATTTTTGTTCGGTCGATTTTTGTGTTTTAGAGCATCTCCTACATACTAAAATAAGTTAATGATATTTCAATTAGGATGTCTTCCTGGAATCCCTCTCCACACCACTGCCCCATTCTTCTCCACAATATTTGCAAACGCCTGCATCAGTGTGTGCCTGGGTGTTTGTCTCCACAGCTGGAACAGGAGGTTAGGCACTGTGTAGTTGGTTTAAATGTGTTTGCTTTGTTTTCACTCCCTATGATAGGTGGAAAAGGATAGATGTTCAATAAATATTAAATGATTCAGAAGTGGCTGTGCTGGATCATCTTTACATTTGTGATCTTATGTCTTTATATTTTTCTTTTTTACTCATGCCAAACTGAAGAAAATGGTGTAGTAAAGGCAATAGTAAATACTAACCATTGAGATTCCAAGGATATAAAGTGCATTTATATACATTGCTTCAAGCATTTTTGTAAGCTCATAGTGAGTTAGAAAACTTAGTTTTCTCTTTCATGCAAAGGAAATCTAAAAGTGAAAAGATTTTGGTTTATTTTCCACATCCATGTGGGTTGGCTGGGAAATGTAAAAGCAGTGCTCGCCACTGGGTCTTTAGGCATCAAGTATGAAATTGTTGCTATGAAAAGACACCAGCGTTCTATACTGGGATTTTCTGGAAAGAGGAACTCCTCCATTCACCTCAACTAAGGAGCAAGGGCTAGAAGAGCCACGAAGGATTAACCTAGGATTCGGATTGTAACTCTCCAGTTCTGCACTCTCACTGCTTCATGTATTAAGCCACAAATAATTACCAGACCTATCTAGCAACTGTACACCCAGTATTTTTATATCCACTGCACAGGAACTGATGGCGGTTGATTTTAGGTGCCCAGATCTATAATTGTGTAACCAGAACAACAGTAATAAGCACTTCAGTGCTTTCAAGGCATTTCCATTGCATCTTCACAATTTATGAATTAGGTGCTAATTATCCCATTTTGCAGATGAGAAAACCAAACTTCAGTAAATGAAATAACCTTGCAAAGGTCACTCATCAGGGTGGCAGAAACCTCATTCAAAGCAGAAGTAGTATGGTTCAGTCATCACTGTCCATCAGCTCCCTGCTCCCACACAGTGAAGACGTTTTTTTTAAACCTTAATGACTATAAAACTCAATCTTAGGATAAATTTTCTGGATCTCTTTGTGCACTTTGATACCGTGTATAAGAAATTTTTCTTTAAAATTATTAGCATTTTAAAAGTACTTTTTTCTGTTGCTCTAAGGACAAAAGTAATTTTGTGACTGTCTGGATTTGTGTTTCAATTACCCAAACAGTTCCTCCACACTTGTGCAAATTCAGTGAGTAATTCATCACACTTTGTCATGATCTCTTTTACTTGTGTAAATCTAAAGAATATAAGCCAAAAAAAGTGATGTTCTAGATGCCCCTGTAAGGTTAAATACTCAAGAATGGCCTTATACATTAACACCATTCTTATTTTATTGTCTTTCTGTAGGTAAACAAAAATAGACTGCTAAAGTCACAGTGCTATACCTGGAAACCAAAGCTAAAAACTTCCTAGTGTTACTATGTTGGAGTGATTTAATATCTTTGTCAATGCCAATTCTTTAATTGAGTATATTCTATCATATAGCATACTTCTTTATTCAAACATGCACTTACCTCAGCACGAGTAAAACCATAAATTGCTAACTGGCAGGCAGCAAGCCAAATTTAGTGCTTATACGTATTAGATTTTGTTTCTCCTATCATTTTAAATTTTGATATATAGTTGGCATAAAAACACTGGCTAGGGGCCGGTGAGATAGCTCAGCAGCATAAGCGCCTGTCTGACAAGCGTGAGGTCCTGAGTTCGACTCCCGGTACCCACATATGAAAAAAGGGCCGGTGATATCGCTCAGCAGCACAAGCGCCTGTCGCAAGTGCGAGGTCCTGAGTTCGACCTCCGGTACCCACAAAAAAACAAAACAAAACAAAACAAAACACTGGATAGTTCATACATATTTCCAGACTCACCCAAAAATCTAGATTTCTAAATCCTCACTTAAACTCAGACATTTATTATTATTAGGTGAATTTGCCCCCAGAGCAAATCAAGCACCTAGGGACAGAGTAGGGGCTGCCCTGTCTCATGTTCCTAAGTTAAGATGCTTTTACTTTGCATCCTGACTGCTTCGTCTCTTAACTCCTAATGGTGTTTGAATGCTCCACCCACCATATGAAAAGTTCTCTGTTTAAGCTTACTTTTTAGAGGCCATTTCTAATAATATTAAATAATTAATTTGTATTTTGTTTAATAGAATGGGTATCTTTAATCTGCAATGGATTTATTACAGGATGCACTAACAGACCACCGACACTTTCTCCTTCACCAAAAGATAATAACTTTTCAATGCTGTTGTCAGGTAAGTTTCTGACAGTTATCAGATCATCTGGTTTAACTCAGCTGACAACCCCTATTTCTGGAGGTGGACCTCAGGAGCTCCATGGTAAGCAAAATTTTGGTCTCCATATCTTTCACCATGCTGTCACTCCATGATTATCAGAACTTTTCTGATGTAATTAAGGTGACCAAAGAGTTGACCTTAAACTGGGAGGATTATCCTGGATTATCTGGATGGGCCGAATCTAATTTTATGAACTCTTTAAAAGCAGAGAATTTTTCTGGCTGCAAGTAGAAAAAAAAAAATGGGAAAGCAGGAAGTCAGAGAGATTTGAAGTATAAGGACGTGGCCCGCCAGTGCTGGCTTTGAAGATGATGGGGCCATAAGCCAAGGAGGTGCCTCTAACAGTCAAGAATGAGCCCCCATTTCAGCTGGCAAAGAAATGAGGATCTTGGTCCTATAACCACAAGGAACAGAATTCTGACAATGACTTGAGTGAACTTAGAAGAAAACTCTTCCCCAGAACCTCTAGATAAAAACTCAAGTTGCTTAATCTCTTGAGTTTGGGCCTTATAAGATCTTATACAGAGTATCCAGCTAATCCTGCCAGGACTTCTGACCTATAGAAAATGGGATAAGGAATTTGTAAACTTTGAAGCTACTAAGTTCTTGTTAAGTTCTTAAGGTAATGACAGAAAAATAGTACAGGCCCCATGGCCACTGGGGACCCTAATCAGCAGTATCAGATATAATCTGGATGCTTCATTCACAACAATCAGTTTCCTTTTTGGTGTTGATCACTTGTTTCTAAGCTAATCAGAATGAATTGGAGTCTTTGTGAGTTTTCTATCACTGCCGCAACAAATTAACACAAAAAGAAAATAAAAAGGCAAAATTGGTTCTAAGAAAATAAAAAGTAATGAGCAAATCATATGGAAATTAAACCTCTTCGATTTAAAATTTTCAGCATTGTCTCTTTAATACTGATGTGTGAGGCAAGAAAAAGCTATATATCCTTATTTTATTTATTTATTTATCAAAAGAATCATTTAATCACCATTGTAACAGTTAAACACTTGATTCAGGTTTAGAATTACGGCCACTGTGTCTTCTCTCCGTGGTGGCCACACCCACACTGCAGGGTGCACTTCTTTTATTTGGCCCAAACTCACTCTGCAGAGTCTGTTTCTTTTCCTACCTTTAATAAAATTTGGATACCATTAAAAAATAAAATAGAATAAAATAAAACAAAACAATATGCAGAGCATCTTCATCTTCTCTTGTCGAACTTTGTTTTTCAAATAATAGTAGATGTGGAATCCAGGTGTTGCTGAGGCAGTGCCTCTACTGCAGAATAGAGGACCACAGTTAAGAGGACCCAAACTGCAACTTGCAGATTTTAGTTCTGCAAATATTGCCCAAGTCAGTTCATCTTGTCCAGTCTGTTTCCTAGAATATGGGCTTACTAGGAGTGAGGAATAAATAAAACACTAGGGATCAAGCTTTATCCCAGAGTCTGGCACGTAGGAACTCAGTAAGTATTATTTAACACCACTTAAACCATTATTTTATTCTTCATCATGCCTGTGAAGATAGCCGTATAGCTTTCAAAATGTTTATTTGCTGAACTCAGGACATTATTATTTGCCTGGCTGCTACCTTTGTAGCAAGTTGTAAAAACTGCTTACCTGAAAAACGGTCATTCTAGAGACTAGAGTTCTAGGCGAAATTTTTAAAGACTGAGTGCCCATTCTGGAAGCTAAAATCCACCTCTTTATTGCAAAGTGCCAACACTGCAATTAAACCTGAATATCCAATTCTCAGCTGCTGGGGCAACTTGAATCAAATGCAGACAGAGGGGGCCGTGTGAGCCTGCTGCATGCAACACACATGCCATAAGTTCTAGATCATGGCTGTATGGACACACAAAGACATTTTTTGAATTCTTGTTCTTTTATCTCTTGTATATTTATAAACTAAGGAAATAATTTTAAGGTGCTTGATGTAGTTTTGAAATAACACATGCAAAACTCACCAACTACAAAAGGCAAGGGCAAGGTGGTAACTAAGACCTTACAATGGCCAAACATCAGAGCAAAACTCAAGAGGTCTAGTTTGTCTGTTTTGCTCTGATAAGAATGATGAAGAAAGGCAATAAAAAGGAGAAGGGACAAGAAAAGGGGAGAAAGAATGGGAAAAAGCAGAAAGTAATTAAGGAAAAAGAAAGAAGGGAAGATCTGGGCGTGGTGGCACATGCCTGTAATCCCAGTGCTTGGGAAGCTGAGGCAGGAGGATCGCTTGAGTTCGAGGCCAGCCTGGGCTACATAACATAAGCGAGTTCAAGGCCAGCCTGAATTACATAGTGAGACCCTGTGTCAAAACAAACAAACAAACAAAACAAAAGAAAGAAAGAAAGGGAGAAGTGAAGGAGAGGGAAGGAACCAAATAGTGGGAAAGCAAGGAAGGAGGAAGGGAGGAAAACAGAAAAGAAGCTAAGGAGGAGACAACTCTGCAGCCTAGTGCAGAGTCAAGGTGAAAGCTAAGTGGGCACAGAAGAATAACAGAGGAGGAAAAGTGGGTTTACAATTGAACATGTTCCTCTTGCCCTTGTGTGGCCCTTTTGTGAATAAAAATGCCTCTATCTCTAGAAAAACAGAAGCTCAGACTTTTCTCAGTCTGTGGTCCAGTGAAATCAATAACCACTTGAGCCTTGTTTACCTGACTATGCTGAAGTCACCACTGCCCTTTAGAGGTGAAACTTTTACCTCACAGGTGCACAGCATACAAAGTAAAGTATACTCAGTGATGCCCATTTTGCTAAGATCAGTGGCCTGCTAGTGAAAAGGGGAAGCCAAGGACAGCCAACAGTTCTGGAGTTGACACTGGTGATATTTCTCATTCGTATTATTTTGTTTTTGTTTTCTATTGTTTGTAAAAAAAAATCTCTAAACTAACATATAACAGCCTAAATTCCATTTGATCCAGCCATTCCCCTTCTAGGTATTTTCCTGAAAGTTAAAAAATCATACTGCAATGATACATACCCATGTTTATACAAGCACAGCTCTAAATCTTGGAAGTGGCCCATGTGTCCATCAACAGATGAATGGATAAAGAAAATGTGGTATTTACACATCATGGAATACTATGCCATAAGGAAGGATAAACCTGAGTCATTTGTAGGAAAATTGATGTACCTTTAGACCATAATATGTGAAATAAGTTAGACACACAAGCTTAAATATCACATGGTCTCGCTTATGATAAATCAAAAATATAAATAAAGAGCAAGATAAACAGTAGGAAAAAGGGAGATGTTCTTTTGCAAAACAGAAGGGGATCAAGAGATGGAGGGAGAGGGGAGGGGGGAAGGAGAAGGGTGGGAGAGGGGAGGAAGGGGAAAGAGAGAAGGGGATGAAAAAATTAAGGTGTGTTATGTATGGCTACCAACTCGCCATGAGTAATAAAATCATTATCTACTACAAACATATACTAATTTTAAAAAACTAAAAAACAAACAAACAAAAACTCTAATATCCAAAAAATACTCAGTATCCTTTCTTTTCTTTCTTTTTTTTTTTTCTTCTTCTTCCAGTGCTGGAGATTAAACATGGGGCCTTCACACTGCTACATACCCAGAGGGTTTGTTTTGTTTTGTTTTGTTTTGTTTTGTTTTGTTTTGTTTTGTTTTAATGGGGTCTCACTAAGTCACTAAGTTACCCAGGCTGGGTTTGAATTATTGACAACCCTCCTGCCTTCCAAAATGCTGGGATTACAGCATATGCCACCACTCCCAGCTTTAGTTTCTTAATTATATTTGTAGGTTAGGTTTTTTACTATATGTACTCTATTGGCAAAAAAATCAGCCTTTCAAGATTGTAAGTACTTACATTTGCACTTTTATGGAGTACAACTTCAATTTTATTTCCATTAAAAAACACATAGTGCTTCAAATTTGGCAAAAGTGAAATTCCATAATCTGATGTTTTAACATGGGATTCAACAGGCATATATCTCAGCCCATAAGAGATTTTATCTTTCCTCTTAGCATTAAATTGTGAGTTATCACACAAGGTTTTAAGTCTTTTCTTTTTCAGTGTTGCCCAACCTCCCAGTGTTAGGTTGTTTGAGGCTTGTTTCATTATAATACTTAAAATGTAGCAAATTCATTTAAAATAATGATATTAATAATTTATGCACAAATCTATCATATCAAGAAAAAATAATATGCGAGAGAGGATATTGGCCTGGACACTGGGGGTTACAATGGGGATAGACAGAGGCAGATAGATGTAAGAAGAATAAAAGCTCAAAAATATTTATTAATTGGTATGGTCACAGTATTAGCCAATCAGAACAAATGTACACTATAAACCACCAACACTGGCAAGATACCTGTATGAATCTGGTAATCACCCACCTGGAACACAAAGTACATGGTAAAGAATTAAGAGATATGTTGAGGTAAAGGAATAAATCTAAATTTCTGGACTAAGTAATTGGATATATAGGGCTGTCATTTCCTAAAGTGAGAAAGAATGAAAGGGAATAAATCCTAGTAGGTTGTTGGTAGTGAGAATGTCCATGTTAATTTTGGACATAAAAGTTAGATGTGCTTATAAAATATCCAAATGGAGAAGTTAAGTAGCCGCTGAATAGGTGTTTCTGGAGCTTGGAGGCCAAAGGCCACATATGGACTAGAGGCATTGATTGAGTCAGCATATGGGTAAAATTTTAAATTACCTGAAGTTGGGGAGGGAAAGAGGAGGAAGGAGATATAAGAAGAGGGCCCAGGATACAGCCCAAAGTTTAGAAAAATTCAAACTTTATTTAGAGATGAGGTAGAAGAGGTGGCAGCTGAGAAAAAAAGAAACCTAAATAAGAAAATTGGAAGTTTTCACAGAAGCCACCCAAATCACTGTTGCCAAGAGAGGATACCAGAAAACTACTTAAATTCTCCAAAAGGTTGAGTGAGAATCCAGCTCTCTGGGTCTGATCACATAGTCATCGCAGATTGTAACAGAAATTGTCTCCGTAGGTGGTAGAGGCAGGAGCCACGTTGGAAAGGACAGTGTAGTGCAGAGGAGGTAGAGTTAGACACAGCACACACAGGCAAGCCGCAGCAGAAGTGTGACAGTGACACAGAGCAGAGAAACGAGGTGGGGGATGCTGAGAAGTACGGTTTTCAAGATGGAAGACATTAAGATATAGCACCATGCAATCTTCATGACAACTCTGTGATTTAGGGATGTTAAAGAACTGGATCAAATTCTCATATCACATAAAAAGCAGAGCTGAAAATTAAACCTGGTCTCTCTCATTCCAAAATTCTGGAAGAGACTGACACTTACTATATTTTATTGTATTTATTTGCCCATATAACTACCTTTCTCATTTTAAAAACATTATTTTATTTTTACTTGATAAATAATAATTGTGTATATCATGGGACTCACTTTCTAAGTACAGGGACTAAGTCTAACTCATCCTTGAATCACCAGTACCTAGTATAATATCTGGATGTTAATTGTGGGTACTTAATAAATGTGCATAGTGGAAATGAATAATGAACCAATTAACAAAAGTCAGATTTTAGCCTTTAAAACAAAAATATAGAACTCTCCAGAATGACGCTATACAGAACAAGAGAAATACAAGAAATTGGTCAGCCTTTAAAATACTTAGAAAAGTGAAAACTTTGAGAAATAGTGACTTCTTTAAGGATAAAAATGGTAATTAAGCTTATATTTTAATTATTGTTTGTTCGCATCATTATACTTCCCAAGTTTGTAACCAGCAAACTGTTAAGAACATGCCCCAGTCTCACAGGGTCTCCAGTCTCCACTATAATGGACAGCTTGCTTCTTACTCTTTTTATTTTTCTCTGGATTTAAAATACATACAAGATCCCTACTCCCACAAGGAATCTGTTCTCAGGTAATGCTGGTTTCATCACGGTCTTCCACACAAAACTAGCCTATTTGTATGGAAAGCAAAAGGTGCATTCAATCATTGTGATATTGTGTGTGCCTGGTAATAATAATAAATGGATTCTTTTTTTTTTAAATTCATGTGATTGACAGTTTCCTCCCAATGCCATGTGGTTTGCTCAGCTGTTTCGCTGGGATGTTATTTCAGAGCCCTTTTAATACAGTTATTAATTATTCCCTTAATCGTAAGAGTAAGCAGCTTTAACAAGTAGTCTAATGTTAAAATAATGCTCGATACTAAAATGTGTGAATGAAGATGTTTGTCCTAAAATGTTAATATCTTAAGTTTCTGCTGACTTTTGTTTTAAACTTCTTCCAATAAACTCTATTCTTCCCACATTCAGAAAATTTACTCCCTCAAAGTTTGAACAGCAAACCAGAGCTTTTTAGGTTAACAAAATTGTTTCATGCTGCAGTGTGGAGTAGTTTGATTTGGTTTGGTTAAGATTGGCTAGAAAAGAAGTTTGGCCCCTATCCATCTGCTAATTACACATATATTGTTAACAATCACTTGAGCCAAGTTAAATAAAATAAGGGTGCCTACAGTAGGTTGAATTTGCATTCTGATTATTTGCAGGCAGTTTTGAATCCCACAAGTTTTTTTTCTTCTTCATGTTTAATGTAAAGATTACCTACTAGGTCTCCCCCCGCCAGTATATCTATAAGCATCAAGTATTTTTTTCCAAAACGGGATATACTATACAATTTAGCTATTCATTTATGCAAATGATGGTAAACAGAATTATAAAGACAGATAATAAACAGCAAATGAGGTTATTTTGTTTCACGCTTTATGTTGTCAGAGTTCTGAGCATGGTTTAGTGTTTTCTATTCATGACTTTATATTACCAAATTACTCCCTGATGGTGTCTCAGATGTGCTTTTGTCTGCAAATGAGAAGGAATAAAATACCAGGACATTAACGTTAAATTACAATCGTTAATGGCGTAAATACGAAAATAATTACTGCATCATACCATCAATTGTTATGTGTTCATTACTGAAGTTCTTGTAAAGCCTTCAATTTCTTGTTACAATTATTTTTTTCCTTTATTTTTGTCTGGCTATTTTATAGCCCTGACAATACTTTAGCAACATTCAGCAGTTACACAAGCCATTTAATCCTGCTCAAAGCTTCATTTAAACTTCATTTAGCTGCATTTTATTTCTGTATATACGCCTTTTACTTCTTTCTGACAGTCAAAAGGTACTTCTGGAGTAGGTGCTGGAAAGATGTGTCAAAGAAATTACCTAAAGCCAGCAATAAACTTTAGAGAGGGTTTCAGGCTTATTAACATCACTCTATAAAATACCTTTATTAAATAATCAAACTTGTGCCCCCATCCTCTAAAATTTTAGCTTCAGGTTTTTCAATTTTTCCCCCTTTTTAATACGTTTTTTAAAAATCGATTTATAATTGTACAGCCTATCCGGCAAGATGCTTTAAGTCTGGGCTCTCCGTCCTGTTCTGATTCTTCGCCTCGGCTCTGCCTCACCTCTTTCTCCTGCGCCCACCTCATCCCTCGTCCCCGTCCCCCGGTGCTCTTTCTAAGCTGGGAGCAAGGGCATCCCATACCCAGACACACACACTCTGCCGCCCTGGGAGGGTCGTCCAAATCCACCCTTTTGTCTGCTCCACTCAGCGACCATCACTTTGCCTCTCCCTGTCAGCCGAGAGCTGGGAGCCGCAGGGAAACTCGCTCTGCTGTCAAAAGCTGGGGGGTGGGGGATGGAGGCGCGACGGGCGGTCCAGCCCCTGAGCATCCTCAGCCTGGCGCGGGAGAACACGCGCGCGCACACGCACACACACACGCACACACAGGTCTGCTGTCACCTGTTCGCTTTCAAAGCATCTCTAGCGCTGGGTAAAACTTATCCCTCTTCCCCACCCCCAACCCTAAGCCCACCTCTGGGAGTGCGGGTACAAGAAGACATCCCTCGGACAGCTTTTTCGAAATACGCGGAAGGAGGAGGAAAGTGCACACTGGGTACACTATAATTACATGTATTCCTAGTACCACTGCTTTCCTATTTTTTTCACCTATCTCCTGCAATCACACACAGCCTCTTCCTGCCAAGGCGCACAAGAGGAGCGCTCTAACCCCGCCACGGTCTTGGCTTGGAGCCCCAGCCTCCAGCGTTCGCCGTCCGGGTCCCTCTGCCCGTCGCCTAGCCCTAGAGCTCTCTCCAGCTCTTGCCAAGTGCAGCCTGACACTGCCCACTCCCTACACTCAGTTAATGCTGCAAACTTTTTCTTGCCCTTCTCCGGCCCCAAGTCATGCACATCCCAGTTGTCCGAACCAGGTTCCAAACCCAGACCTCAAAAGGGAATGAGTCGATAACCTCTGCTTCCGTAGTCACTGGACCTCGCGGTGCCCAGCCCTAGTGCGCGCCAGGTCAGCGCGGGACCGGGCAGGGATGCTAGGCAGGGGGGCGTAGCCAGCTGGCAGGTGCAACTTGCCAGCAACTCCCGAGTTCACGCCTTGGGGCAGCGAGTTTGGCCTGAAGAGAACAAAGCTGGAATCCGGGGAGACTGTCAGATGGGAGAGGCTAAGACAATGGCAATAAAGGAAACTTGGAAAAGGACCGCTGCGCAAAGTTGTCTCCGAGTCCGGATGTCCCGGAATGGCTGCGGGCTTGCGCAGCAGACCCCCAGTCCCCCAAGCCCGGGCCCCGCCGCGGCACACCGCAAAACCTCTGCTAGGCAGCAGGACCATGGATGCAATGCAAATGCCCCGAGCACCCAGACGCAGCGCGGGGGCGCCGGGACGCTCGGAGCGCGGACAGCAGCCACCCAGCAGGAAGACCCGCCAGCGCTCTCTCCTGGCTTTACCTTTCCGGGCTGCCCGGGAGTCCGCGGCGCGCCGCTCGCCGGCTGTGCCCTCAGCCCCGCCGCCGCCAGGAGCAGACAGCTGGAGCCCGCTTCGCTGCGCCCCGCCCCCGGGCACCAGGCCCCGCCCCCTGGGCGCAGAATCCCGCCTCTCCACGCTGGCTCGCGACCCTGCTGAGCCGGGACCGCCCAGAGGGGTTTCTGTGCAAACTGCTGAGGCAGCTGCTCCCGCCGCCTTTACCACCGTTGCTGATGCATACCAAAGGCTAAGATGTCCCAAATTGTCAAAGGGTACCCTCCAACAAAGGGGGGGATTGGACATGACCTCTACAACATGGCTACTCTACCTGTGGTCCATGCACCTGCAGGATCAGTGTACCTGGAGCTGACCGGAAATGCAAGTTTCTGAGGCCCAACCCAGAACTACTGAATCAGAATCTCAGGGAGTGGGGCCTAGTAGTGTGTGTTTCAGCAAACTCCGAGGTGATTCCAAAGTTGAAGAAGTGCTACTCTTCAGCTAAGAGAAGTAAGTGGCTGATAACACAGATACACTCTCTCTCAGACCTGAGACCCAAGAGCCCACTCGGGCAGATTTAACTTGGCAGCGTTCGCAAAGCAGGAGACTACATTGTCTGCGCCCTGGATGTCATTCATGTTTCTTTATTGACTGCAAAGTCTTTAGAGATAAACAGGGGGGAACACATTTACTTTTGATCTGACAGCTCTAATGAGCTCAAGGAAGAATTATATAAACATTATTAAGTGTAATAAACACGTGTCAGGATCAGGCAATTTTCTCTGGAGAAGGGTTGGCAAAAACCGGCATGAACCAACATTTTATTCATAATGTCTTTTTAACTTTATGTTGCCTGTGTAATAGGCCTTTGGCTTTGCTGTTGCCCAGACGGAAAATCATTACCCCAATAATGGATGAGCCAGTTCAAAAGGAGAGCCACTGAAATGCGGGGTACTTTCATTCATAAATGCTATGGATCAGAGACAAGGGGAAGCATCTCCTGCCAACCTAGCCATTTTAATTATCCAACTGTTGCCCAGGTTTCTCGTTTCAACTTCCTGAAGCATCACTTGGCTCAAACTATAAAAAATAAATAAAAGCTATTCATCTTACCATTTATTTATAGTGAGTTCCCCTTTGCCTTTTTTTTCTACCACTTTTTCCACAGCTTCAGATTTGAGTATGGGAGGAAGGAATGATCATTTGCCAGAGGGAGCACATACCTTGGCCTCCACTGCTAGCTCTGGGAATGGGTTCCCGTTCTGAATTCTTAGTTTGGGTATATTTGGAAGGCTAAAGTTTGGGGCTTAAGGAAATTTTTTCAGTAGTATCCCCAGCAAGTGGGACTTTAAGGACATGTTCTCTATTGCTTTATGTTCCTTCTTCATGAAAAAAATTCCAGCCATTATCCTAATCTTTTGAAGGACTCAATGGAAGGCATTATTATCAAGACAATCATACTATTGAAAAGTCCAAAACAGTTTAGCTCCCCTCCAAAATTTCATGAGTGCTAAAAAAGACTAGAAATGTACAAGACTTGTTCTAAAAGAGTAAAAAAATAAAAATATCAAAAGGGAAAAAGTACCAAAGAAAAAGAGAAAAAAAGGAAGCAAGAAGAAGAGGGATGGAAGGAGGAAAGAAGAAGGAAGGAAAGGAATATTAACAGCTACTCAGACCTGTGACATTAATCAAATAGAAAAACCGAAAGAGATGGGAAGTGGGCAATGGGGGCAGTGCCGGGTGCTTATCCAACTGCATGTCAAAGGTTGATGTCTTAGGCCACATTCTAAAAGAGCAGATCCTGAATGGAGACTCATGTGATTTATTAAGAAAGTGGACCCAGGAGACCAGTAAGGGAATTGGGGGCAGGCACAGAAAAGGGAAGAAGCTGAACAAGGGCCCGAGAGCCCTACAGTGGCGAGGAGAGCTTGACCTGATTCTACGTGGAAGTTTAAGCCTCCAAATCATTTCAAACTGAGTGGAGAACTGGGCATTCATATCTCTTTACTGGATAGTTCATTGGTAAACAGCTTCCCAGGGGAAATAAACTCTCTGGCATGTCTTTAAGCTCCAGTAGCTTGAGACCATGCTTTTAAAGCCAAGGCATGATGACTAGCTATTCAAAGCAATGGAACTGAGAAATTTGGGGGAGGTGAGATGTCACACAAAAATATTAAAATGGATTTTAGAGGATTTCAGCTGATTGCTGACTTTATCTACTCCAATATGTGAATTTTCCATTTTGCCACCAGGCCTAAGCTGAGAGCCTAAAACTCTACCCAAGAGGACTCAGCTCTGGGAAAGGAAACCTCAGCAGCCAGGAGTATGGAGTATACTCTGTAGTGCAATAGTAGGAGCATTGAGGGGACTTGGACAATGATAAGTCAAGCAGTAAGCAGATTCGACTGTGTCTTTATAAGGCTGTCACGTAAGAGATCCAGAATTTTGATGTCTGACATAAGAATGACAGGGGAATACATAAAGCAAATGTGATATAAATACACACAAATGGAAAATTAGTCACCCCTAAAAAAGAATGATATCCTGTCATCTGTGGCAACATGGATGAACATTATGTGAATTTATATAAGTCAGGCACAGAAAGACAAGTACTGCATATTCTCACTTGTATGTGGAAGCTAAAAAATGCTGCTCTCATAAAAGTAGGTAAAGAGTAATAGGGAAGAAATAGGGAGGAGAGGATAGACATGGGATAGTTAACAGGTACAGGACACAGTTGGAGATGAGGAATGATTTCTACTGTTCTGTAGCACAGTAGAATGACTGATGTTAACAATTCATTTGTACATTTCAAAATATCTGGTTGAGAGGATTTTGAATGTTTTACCACAAAAAATGGTAAATGTTTGACATGACAGATATACAATTACAATGATTTGATCATTGCACTTTTGTGTACATATATCACACTGTACCCCATAAATATGTATAATTATATGTCAGTGTGGTAGATTAACTAATGGTCAACTTGGAACACCCAGCTGAACTGAATCAACGTGGTTCTGTGTGAGGATGGTGCACCTGAGGATTGTTGCTAACAGCATAAAAAGAAGTAGAGGGGAAGATGGCATGCTGCTGCTGGAGAAGCTTGTCACGCTGGCTTCCCTGATATGAATTCAACTGTTCTTATTGTCGGAGGAGCTCAGGTCCTTGCTGTCACTGAGGGTGTCTGTGGTTCTCTTTTGGGGGAGCTCTGGTCCTTACCTTGAGCATCGCTTCCTGGCTCCAGTGCAGATCCTTCAGCCTGCTGGCACAGATCCTTCTTCCCATTGGCACAGACTTTCTAGCTTCCACCACTGAACTTTGGGCCTTCCCAGGGCAGATCCTTGATACAGACTTGCATGAGACATTGTCATGGGCTCTAGGTCTTCAGCTGGACTTGTGCAGGACATTGCCATAGGATCCAGGCCCTCAACTGGATTCTTTGGGTCTCCAGTATGTGGACAGATCTCCTGCACTCCTCTGCATTTGACTTTTTGGGTGGATATAAAATAATCCTATAAATTATGTGCCCTGTATTACATTTATTCCTTTGCAGACTCTGACTACAACAATCAATTATAAATAATAAAAAATTCAGCCAGCTAGTAAGAAAAAATACAAATAACCAGCCCAAGCCCATCTTAATCCCAGGAGCCTTGATGACTTCCAGAAGAGCAATTAAATAGTGAGAATTTGCCCTTTTCAGCCCCTAAGACCAGAGGAGAAGAGAGTTATGCTTTAAAAATGAAAAAAAAACAAAAAAAAAAGAGAGATAGCTCAAAACCAAACCTTGGCTCTGCTCTAATTTTTGATGCTGGTTTGATAAGAATAGGGACCACCCATTACCCTCTCTCAAGTGATGCTTCTTATAGTCAAGCCTGTGAGCAGGAGGAGAGCAGTGGATGGGGGAGGGAGCAAAAGGAGGAAGAGGAGGAGAAGGGGAAAAAAGGAGGAAGGGGAAGGAGAAGGAGGAAGGGAGAGGGAGAGAGGGAGGGAGGCAGAGATGGTTAGAGAAATAGAGAGAGAGGGAGAGAGAGGTCTCAATTGGAGAAGAAACTGAAAATTTAACCTGATGGATTTTATAGCTCTAAGTGAATAAATGAAAGTACCCAGAAGTTATGGAATCTGTCCAGGGTTTTGTTAAGGGGTCTTCTACCCGGTATGAAAGGGAGATTTCACATAAAGCATTTGACTCCTGTGGTTTGAGACAAATATACTGCAGATTGTACAATAAATTGGTTATATTTAGAATTGTTTACTCCTTCTGGCTGCCTCCAATGATGCGTCCTCAAGTAACCTCCCCTACCTTAGGAGCACATTACTAGGATGGCTGTAGCCTGGTCTGACACATCCTGGCCGGACATCCTGTGCCCTGAAATATTGGAAACATTAACAAAGCATGAAGGGAAAACCATATGATCATATCTGGTTAGACACTATGTATAAATCTCATTAATTTGCTTTCTTTTAAGGAAAAGCATTAGTTTAGAAATATGCATATGATAATTTTCTCTCCTCACCTTTCACTTGCAATTTCTTTTAAATCATTTATCTAACCACTGCTTTATTTTGGTTGAACTGTTTGATCTTGGGTGTATGTACACGGGTTCAACACTTTGTGAAACTGTTATGACCATTAGTTGGAGACTGATTCAAATGGTAATCTGAAGCTGAGAGGATTTTGTTTTACAGACACAGTAATCTTTCCACCAAACGATGCCAGGAGCCACTGTTGCTTTTAACCAATCTTTGCCTGCTCTGTATAGCAACAGCCAGAGATTCCAACTCAAGCTTTCTGTCTCCCATCTCTTCCTATCCACATTTCCTAACCCGCCTTCTAGTCAGATTCTATTCCCAGACACTGCTAGCTGCATTTCCCACTTGGACCATGAGTCTAAGATAAGACACACAGTCCATCCTGTTCTGAACACAGTGTGATAAATATGATTCATTAAACACAGTCTACATCAATAGCAGGTCAGGGTGGAAGATCTACAACATAATGAATAGTCCATGGTTTGAGATTCAAGACAGCACAGTCGTCCCACAGAGGGCTTTCAGTGGCGCTATCAATCACAGAAGTAAAAGTGGAGCTGTTTGTGGTTTATTAGAATGCTATAAAGATGGGCTCTTCTCCATTTTCCTCCTCATGCCGCCACCCCTCACCTGCTTTGCCCAGTGATAGCAAAATCACTCCCAGACCTGTGAATAACTCACAATTATCCCTTGCACTATTGATATCACTTTTAGGGCATCAATTAGCATAATATGATTAACCAAAAAACATTTCCAAGAGTAACTGAATAAGATGGCCAATTTTATTCACCATGGCCATAGCTTTAGACTTCAATATCTCAGAAGGGGATTGAGATACGGATCCCCCAAAGATCAAAATTTCTTTATAGAAAGTCGTAAGATCTAGTTCAAACTGGTCACTTGAAAAAAAATTTCCTTCCCTGTGACTGCTTAAAGGATAAAATTTGGAATATCAGTAACATAAATAGGGGAAAATATAAAACTACTAAAAAAATTAGTATTTATGGTGTCTTATATGTCTAATAAATTGACTCATGGAATTTTGTGTACATATTATTTTTTGTTGAATTTAGTTGTATTGAAAAATTATTTGGGAAAAGCAATTTTCAAATGTAAATTCATATTTTATTTACATATAAATGGTCAAGATCAATGTGAAAATATTTAGATAATATTCCAAGTTTTGGGTGTTGCAGCATATTAGAATGTATGTGAAAACCTACAAAAATTTAGTCAGCACATAAAATGGATCTCATTTCTTATACATTTTATTAGTATGTATTAATTATACATAATAATGGGGTTCAGTGTGATATTTCAGCATATATTATGCCCTTAAAACATCTTATTTCTATAATTTTTACCTTTTAAGAAAATGGTGAAGTTAGGTTAATTTAATTAACACAAAGAGATGTATCTGAAAAAATTCATCATGTTTCTATAAATTATATATCAGTTGTGTAACAAGTTTCTATTACACTTATGGTGGTGATCTGACTTCAGTTTAAAAGAATTTTTGTTTGTTTGTTTATTTTTTGAGACAGGTCTCACTATTGCAGTTCAGGCTGGCCTCGAACACACTATGGAGCCGAGACTGGCCTTGAAATCTTCCTGCCTCAGCCTCCTGAGTGCTGGGATTACAGGCATGTGCCACCACTCCAGGCAAAAAGAATATTTTCAAATACTGTTAGTTCAATTTTAAGTATGTGTCTCCTTTTCTCTCCTTCAGCTTCTTAGTCATCTGTCTACAACTAAATCAAGTCTCTTGTTCCATAAAACCAACACAAGCATATACTACTTATAGTATTCACTAATTTAAAGAATCCTATTAATACACTCCTGTTTCAATGTTTTATTCAGAGTTCAAAGTAGAGTAAGATTCCATAACAAAACTCCAGGAAAACGATGAACTCCCCACTATGAATTTAATAATTATGTGCTGCAAACATGTGCTAATAAAAATTAAAAAACAACTCTCCAATTATTCTAAATCATACAGATATATATATATACATATATATATATATATATATATATATATATATATATATATACACACACATGTATATTAGAATGATCCATGAGATAATGGGTTACAATAGGAGATATGAGCATAAATTTGTGTTTAGCTTAATGTAGATAAGCTCAATATTAATACAGATGACCTCCTAAAGAAATATTTATAGAGGAGCTAGAGGTATAGTGCAGTGGTGAAACACTTGCCTAGAATCATGAAGTCCTGGGTTGATCTCCAGCACTGTGATACGCTGGTTAGTTTATACATGTAAATCTTCTTGCTCAGTCAACTGAGTGGGCCTATGAACAAGGACACCTCAGTAGCAATGAACATACCTAGCTCCCAGAGTTTGGTTTCTAATACCATTCTCCAAGAAACCAAACCAGGGCAGGGCTTCTTGGAGAAATGACTGATGCTAGGTTTGGGGCAGAAAATATTAATAGTAATTAGTAAAATAACCAATATATATGGAGTCACTCCTTTGTTCCTTAAATATACTAAGTATTATATATAGTCTCTCATTTAGTACTACAAAAATAACCCTAGAAGGAAAATACTGTGTCTAAATTTTAAGTTTTACCATTCAATGTCAATTTGAATATAACTTCTTTCCAGTTCTCTAGTTTTTTTTTAATTTATGCTTTTATGACTAGAAAATCAGGAACACACTTTTTAAGAAATTTTGCTTTTATCAAGAGCCTTGGTGTGGTAATGTTTACTAGTCCACGTATATTTATCAGTCTGATAGTGTATTTTATTGCCTCTGACCATAAACAATGACCAGATATTGAATACCCACAATGAGGAATAAAGACTATTTCCCCTTAAAATTCTATGGAGGGTCCTCTTTGTTTTATAGCATTTAGATTATGATATAACCTGATTGTATCTGTGCTTTTGGTAATATGGTATTTACTTGATGTTAACTTAATTTTTAAAATTGTTAAAGTATATTAGAAAATGCTTGGGTATGGGCCACTTCTAGTAAAATTGATTACTACTCTAAGAGTGCATTCATCCAAAGACAAAAACTTTTCAAAGAGATTGTCTACATAAATGTGCAACAGAAAATATCTAACTAAACCTCCAGATTATTCCGTTATCTACACTTCCTCCCAAACCTGTGCTTCAGGGGAAATGAGAGGCCATGCGTCACATAGGGTAAAATGTAATTTGTCTACATCAACTATGGTAATGAAATGGGCATGAGATACAATTTCAGTTGATGATTCAAGAGGAAAAGTGTGTGTGCATGTGTGTGTACATTGAAATGGTTGTATTCACTAATCAAAAGGGTGCAGTACTCTGTATTTATGACAACTATCTTATAAAAAGAAGATAATATAATGTGTTCATTTGCCATCACTAGAACAAAATACCTGAGACAGTCAACTTATGAAGAGTGAAGGTTTATGTTGGTTCACAGTTTTGGAGGTTCTAGCCTATGACCACCTGGCACCATTGCTTTAGGCCCATGGCCAGGTAGCACATCCTGGCAGGAGTGTGTGGTGGAGCAAAACTATTCACCTCATGGCAGGAAAGCAAAAAAGAGAGTAGAAGGGGGCAGGTGTCCCATAATATTCTTCCAGGGCAAATGCCTAAATACCTATACACCTCCCAGTAAGCCCTACCCTCCTAACGCTTCCACAGCCTGTCACTAGCACTATCCTAGAGACTGAGCCTTTAACACATAGGTCTTTAGAAAATATTCATCCTCCAAATTACAGCAGATAGTATGATAAAAATGCAGAGCAGAAAGAAGAAAGAAGGCTGAATCCTTATTTTGAGTTAGGTATTATTCTACTTATAGACAAGCATCACAATAGATTGTTAATACTCTTATGCATTCTTTCCTTTATCTTCTGTCTCTAATCACTTTTTTTTATTTTTTGTGGGTACCGGGGGTCGACCTCAGGAGCTCGCGCGCCAGCAGGCGCCCGTGCCGCTGAGCGATATCAGCGGCCCTTTTTTTCGTATGTGGGTTCCGGGAGTTGAACTCGGGCCCTCGCGCTTGCCGGGCAGGCGCTTAAGCCGCTGAGCCATCTCACCGGCCCTGTCTCTAATCATTTATCTTTAATCTTCTGGCTATACTTCAAAAATTTTTTTGAAAGATAACATATTTACAGCAAATGATACAACACACGAATTGTTATAAATTGTGCCCTACTATGAACACTACTATGGTCAAGAAATAAAACACAGCCAGCTACCCAGAAGCCTGAACATACCACTCTCCAATTCTCTGTCCTCTGACTTCTGCAATATTCACTTTTTCTGCTTTTCTCTATAGTTTTCTCCTTATTCATGTATCCCTAAACAATATAGTTTACTTTGACTCTGAAATTTTATGAGTAACACATACATTTTACTTTTAGACTCCTTTCTTTCACTCAATATTGTCCTTGTGAGATTCATCTGTGTTCTTTTGAGTAGTGGCAGTTACTTTTGTTGTTTTAATATAGTTTTCCATTATATGAATAGAACTCAATTTCCTTATCCATTAGGTAGTGATGCATATTGATTGTTCCTAGTTCTTGCCTATTGCAAAAAATACAGCAATTTCTGTGCTTGCCCATGCATCATGATGTTAATGCCCAGCTATTTTCTGAGAGTACATATGAGTAGATCTGCAAGGTTGTCAAGTAGATGCACAGTCAACTTTACTAAAAAATGCCTACTTGTATTCCAAAGTATAGTATGAATTTACACTCACTAAAGAAGTATATAAAATTTTCCTGCTGTTTCACATACTTGTCAATATGTACTACCGCCAAGCATTTAAAACTTTTTGCCGATCTATTGGTCATATAATGATATCTTATAGGGGTTTTATTTTGCCTTTTCCTAGTTATTGATTAGATGTTTAAAAATTACACTTTTAAGAAGTTTATTGACCTAATGTATTTCCTTATTTGTTAAATGCCTGACTTGGTCTTTTCTGTATTTCACTGAAAGCATTAATCAAAGGAAATTCTGATTTAAAAACTTCACCATTGACAACACAGAGCCTTTAAAAGGACCTGGTGATATTAAAATGAATATAACTCATAATTCCCAAAGTACTTAAAAACCATTTCACTTGGACTTTGAACCCCTTTTAACTTCTTACGGCCAAATCAAGACAATAATAAATTTTAAACGCTAGAGGAAAATTAATACATTTAAATTCATTAACATGTCTATATCTATAAGATGAATTGTGAAAAGCTCTTAGCTACAATCATCAAAGTAAATGGTAAATATTTTTAAAACCCCTTCAGATAATATTCATACTTAAATTTTTATTAAAATATCTGAAATACTGCATTCAGTCTTTTTAGTATAGGTTTAAGTTTTTGGTAGATAGTTACTATATAAATACAGTTTACTGAATTTCTTTGCACTGAAAGTAAAGTTCTGGTAGAAATTGATTTGGTTAGTTGAACATTATCTTTAGTAAATAAAAGTCATGATCTAAATTAACTATGATTTCTAAATGCTAAGCAGAGTTGATTTGCTGAAACAGAAAAATAATTGAGTTCTTCCTTTCTCTAAAGAAAGACGCAACATTTTAAAATATAATGCTTCAGGCCGGGAGTATAGTTCAGCAGAACAATCGCCTACCTGGCAAGTGCAAGGTCCTGAGTTCAACTCCTGGCACAAAAAAAAAACCCCTAAAATATAATGCTTCATGTAGAACCTAAAAATAAATGTAAATATAAACATAAATGTAAATATATGGGATTCTTATATATTTCTTTGTATGTGTAAAAATATAAAATATTGGAATTAATCAGATTTTGTAACATAGTATCTTAAAATGGTTTTATTAAACTATAGTTAATCCATGTTATGCAAAGACAGGGTTCTTTCTTTCGATAATATATATCGCATGCCTATGTGGCTTGGGGATTATTAGCTTTTTGTTTATTTCTTTAGAGTGTTATTTAAATACATATCATGTAGTCCAATTTTGCTGTTAAAATACATATAGAAATATCAGAGAAAACTGGCTTTAAAAAAGTGACTTCAGTTTTTAACTATGACAGAGTAACTGGTACTAGACATGACCCTGTGAACAAAAGGAACTATAAAATGGGAGATAATATGTGAAGCCATCATTTTTAGGAATTGAATCATAGACTGAGTAAAACCATGGTCCTTGAAAAAAAGCGTAATATAGCGTGCTCCATAATCACCCCAATGGCACCTCAACTTTCCTAGTTGTAGTAAAGTGGAGCTACTGGGATTGTTAAACTCACTGAGCTTAAGAGAAAGAGATCAGTGATCCAGGGTGCTGAGACACCTGAAACTTTCAGGGGATGTTACCTCGGAAGACAGAGCTGTGTAGAGGGGGCTGCAGCAGTGTGGGGATTTGATTCTGAGTCCTTGGCAAAGGACTGGGCTGTATAAGTACAGAGCAAGACTTCACAGAACCTAGCACATGATATTTTTTCAAGGTTCAGAGCTAAACAGTAATACCAGAGGGCATGCAGGGCTGAACTTCAGTGTGGTGTCAGCGGAGTCAACACGGAGAAAACTCAGTTGTCATTCAGTTGAGATTCAGAGAAATTATATTGTAAGAGCAAGGACCATGTTCTAGAGTAAAATATGACCTAGGATGAGATTAAACACTAAATGTAAATAAAGGTCTCATAAAGCATCAATCCATATCTGACAAGAACAAAAGTACCCACCAGTGATTTAGCTGTCAGCCATAAAAAAGCCAGCACTCTTTATCTAAGAAAGCCAATAAAATCGAAATTCCTTATCATTAATGATTCATAAAGCCTAGCATATAACCATACACTGGTTATGAAGTCACAGTATAAAAAAGCAAAGGTTTATTTTGGTTCAGTTTTGAAGTTTTCAGCCCATAACATAAACACACACACATACACACACACACGCACACACACACGGGGTAGGAGGGAGTGACCTATAGTTAAGAGAAAATGTAATATATAAATATCAATATGGGGCTGGTGAGATGGCTCAGCAGCATAAGCGCCTGCCTGGCAAGCACAAGGTCCTGAGTTCGACTTCCAGTACCCAACTACGAGAAAAGGGCCGGTGATATCGCTCAGCAGCACGGGCACCTGCTGGCATGCGAGGTCCTGAGGTCGACCCCCGGTACCCACAAAAAAAAAATCAATATGAAATACACAGCTGTTAGAATTAGCAAAGAAAGATTTCAAAGCGGCTTTCACAAATATTTTAAAGAAAAATGATGATAATAGATGAAAGATGAATATCCCAGAATAGAAATGGAAACTAAACATGCAGTAAATGGAAATTATAGAATTGAAAAGTACATTTGAAAAATTTCATTTGATAGTTTTAATCATAGATTGGCAACATAAGATCACTGAATTCAATGACAACTCAGTATGCCATTGTGGAATTTGAAGAACAGAGAAAAAATATAATACAAAAAATTAAATTGTGTTAAGATTTATGTGGCAATATTAAAAGTTACAGAACAAATACAACTAGAAACTTAAAAAGAGAAGAGGGAAGGGGGCAGAGAGAGAGAGAGATTTAAAATATGAATAAGGCATTAAATGGTATTTGAAAAATACTGGTCAAATTTTTCTTGAATTTTGAGAAAAACAACTTATAGACCTCAAAAGCTAAGAGATCACCAAGTAGGACAAATAAAAAGAAAACCACACCCTAACATGTTATAATCAAACTGATGAAAACCAAGGATAAAGATGAAACCTTGAAAATAGTAACAAAAACCCTGATCGTGTACATGTACATGGGAACGATAGATGTATGACAGCTTCTCATCAGAAATAATGGAGTAAAAATGGCAATGGAATGAAATCTTCAAGTGTTGGAACAAAAAAATTCCTGTCAATTTAAAATTTTATATCCAGGTGAAAAAAGGGATATTTTTAGATAAATAAAAACTAAAAGAATTCAGCAACAGCAGACCTATACTGTGGCAAATAGCAAAAGTGTTCTTCATACTGAAGGGAAATTATAAGAGATGGAAACATAGGTTGGCAGGAGGGAAAAGAGGAGCACAAATGCTACATATGTGAGAACATATAAATAATCATATATTTTCTCTTTTATTTATTTAAAAAACATATGGCTCTTTAAAAATTATCATAGCTCGTACAGTGCATGTATTACACACATGCACAAATAATATCACAAAAGGTAAGGGGAAAAGGGAATATAATGTTGCAAAAGATTTACATTTTAGTTGAAGTAGTACAATATTAACTGTGTAGACTCTTAAAAGAGCTATATTATAATACTTATAGCAACCACTGAAAAACATTATCATAAAATATGCCTAAAATACCTATTTCTCATTTTACTTTTAACACATGCAACTGTAAGGGAGATACAAAGTAATCCCTCTTCCCCACCCATTACCAGGGTTAGGGCCAACACTCCAATAAGAGAAGACAAGTTAGCAAGACAAAAGAATGACAAGTGTACCTAACAATATTTTATGTGACATCAGAGCTTTCCTTCAGATACGAAGACCCACAGACCCAGGAAAAGAGTTTCTCACTGCGTGATGAGAGCAGTGGTTACTTGTAGGGCAATATGATTGGACAAAAAGGTATGGCCTAATGGTAATAGACTGATGAAGGAACCCAACAATACTTGTTTGTTCAGATTCTTTGTAAGACATTCTTCTCTGGGTATGGTGCAGGATACTTGTCACATGAAAATCTTCAGGGTGGAGAAAAGAGATCAGAGACTTTCTTATATTTTGTTGTTTGCTTTGGGAGAAAGAAATTCTAGTTTTTATGATCTGCTTGGAGGAAATGGGGAGAGGGAGAAAGAAAAGAGGGAAATCAAAAAAGTCCTCCTTTTTGAGGTCCATCCATTCTCCAGTTCAAAGTACTCAACATGTCAAATTACCACATTTTGACCCCCAATATAAGAAAACCTTAAAAAAAACAAAGTAATAAAATGTCAAAATTTAAAAGGTAGGTTTTTGGAGATTTTGAGTCTTTTTATGTGTATTATGTATATTTAATATGCTAAAAAGTACGTACTTCAAGATAAGTTAGCTTTGGTTTACCTGAAAATGGTTAAGTTGTACTAGTGCCTAAATCCAATTTGAAGTATTCAAAAACCACAGAAAATGCAGACATTTTTGAAAGAGGGCTATTAGCAGGTCCATTGCTTAGCTAAATCTCACTTACAGAATAACATAAGTGGAAGCTTGGATTGTGATTTGCTTTTACATTTTACATACACATTCTCAAAGTCATCATTATAATTTTCCATTTTTCCCCAAAACACTCTTTATTTAATTGAAATCATGTATAAAAGACCAAGATACAAAGATACATGTAATAAGCAATGTTGCTTTGTCAACATGGTAGTGGGAGTTTTTCAGAGGATTTCCTATTCTGGGTATCTGATGAGCTTCCCTTTGATGTACAAGCAAGTTCTAAATAATCACTGGTGTGGTATTTTCTTTATGTAGATAAAATTTCAATTCTTGCTTATATTCTATTAATTAATTCTCTTGGAATCAACATTAGAATCAGAATAATGACCTTTACATTATTCTATCTTGGGATTTGAAAGAGTGTTAAACATAGTGCATATTTTTGATATATGTACTCTTAAAATTGATCTTTGCTTCTCATACATGTGATAATTAAAAATTGGTGATTACATGATATAGTGTGCTGCCACAGGACCAAAGCAACAGGGCCAAGAGATATGGACTGAAAACCTCTAAGCCAAAATAAACATTTCATCTTAAAAAGTTAAAAAAATATTTAAAGTTGATAAAAGAAACCAATCTTTCATAAATTTACCAAGTCTTTCACTTTGCCTATCAAAATGATCAACACATTTGTATTTTGCCAGATGTTAAAAATGGTTAAAAATACCAATCTGCTCATTTATTCCTATTTTCTATCTTTTATTGTGTTTTCTTTCTACCAGCGTGGACATTAGAATGCTAATATTACCACTGATATGATTACTCAATATCAGAATTAAATTGGCAACCAATTATTTTCTAACTTTAAACTGGAAGGAGTAGTCAATAACACTTGGAACAGTTATACAGAAGTGTTTTTTATATTTTTCAAAAAATTATTCCTAGATTTCCTCTTTAAAAATAGATATTTATATTACTGATTTATTAACTATTTAAAATTGACACACTAAACAAAATTCTGTTTTACTAGACTTGCTTAGTCAAAGCTCTTCCTTCATGCTGCTTATCTTAACATATAAATAAAATCATTCAATTTAAAATAATGGGCATGAGTTTTCATTGTATGTGAATACTTTTGTCCTTGAATTTTTCACCAGTTTGTACAAATAGATAAAGAAAAGAAGCAACATAACAGGGTAACTTGCTATAAGTTCAGAATATACAATGATGTAAATATGAAATGTTCATTTGTGTGAGATAAATCAATATAACTATTCAACAATTAAATCTATAATGAATATAATTCTTAATACCAACCATTTACTTTCATTTACAAGTTTCCACTTATATTCTTTATAGTTCATGATCACATAATTCTTTATAAATGACATGTAGGAAAGAATTGGTGTATAACCTTAGAATATTCATCAAGGGCATAAGTATTAGTGATGAAGCATATTTGACTAGCACAAAATCAGTGAATGACGTGTAATCTTTTAGTTGACTACATGTGAAATATGTAGGTACGTGAAATTGATTTTTTAAAAATCCACAGTAAACCAGTATTTTGATTTAAAATTTTACAGCTCAACAAAACCAAACAAGCAAAGAGAAGCCAAGAACCTTCAAAAAGTCTTGGTAGGGCCGGTGAGATGGCTCAGCGGCATAAGCGCCTGCCTGGCAAGCATGAGGTCCTGAGTTTGACTCCCAGTACCCACATAGGAAAAAAGGGCCGGTGATATAGCTCAGCAGCACGGGCGCCTGCTGGCACGCGAGGTCCTAAGTTCAACCCCCAGTACCCACAAAAAAAAAAAAAAAAGTCTTGGCAATGTGGGTTGGCCCAAAACTTTATTAGTTAACTACTGTTGTTTAATAGATTACCCTCAAACTTAGTAGCCTAAAATGATAATAAACATCGTTATACCTCATAGATTCAGTGGTTAATAATTCAGGAACCGTCAGACTGTTTCTGGTTCAGGGTCTCTCACAACATTACTGTTAAAATGTTGGCCACTGCTGGGTCATCTGAAGGCTTTACCAGGCCCAGCCGATCCACTGCCAGGTGGTTCACTTACCCAGCTGTCAAGCTGTTGCTGGCAGCTAGCAAGAGCCTCAGGTTTTCTCCATACTCTCTTCTTCTGGTCTGTTTGATTGTCCTTACATCAGGGCCACTAATTCCCCATAGAATGAGAGATGGGGGAAAAAGATGGCGGATGTGTAAGAAGCAGGCAGCAAAACTCTCTAAAGGTTGCCTTTGGACCACTGGAATACGGTGACCGGGAGAGCGCAAGAGGGAGGGAGGTGCCTCCCCTGGACCCAGGAAAGTTCTGAAGCACAGTTCGGGACTCAGGGCGCCAGTGAAGGGTACTTTCAACGAAGAAGAGGGAGGAGACTGCGGCACCTTCTCCCTGTCCCAGGAACTGTGGCGTGACAGAAGCTCAAATCTGCGGACACACGGTGACAGCCGGTGCCCCGGGGAGCCCCCGTGGAGGATCGCGAGACAGCAGTGGGGCAGGGGAGCGGCGGAGGACTGCGCTGGCCGGCGGTGAGTGTCTCTCAGGCACAGCTGTTCCACACCAAAGAGCGGTTGGCCGGGCGCCATTGTGGAGGGTACAGTGAAACTCAGAGTGGCGCGAAAACACAGCGCTTGGGACTCGCGCTCGGGACTCAGTGTGGCGCCCGGCTCTCAGGCCTGCGGAAAGTGCGCTGACGGTGGCAGGCAAACGAGACTGGTCTCCACCTGAAAGTACACGCTTCTGCTCACTGCCCCGCCAAAGGGCCTCCTGGCTTACTGGGACAGACCTGCACGGAACAGGACTCTGTCACCACACGGTGCCTGCCTACAGCAGAGTCAACACCTGGAACTGATTCTTTTTATTTATTTTTTATTTTTTTATTTTTTTATTTATTTTTATTTTTATTTATTTTTTCTCTCATTTGTTTTTTTGTTCTGGTGAAGGGTTTTTTTTGTGTGTGGGTTTTTGTTTTGTTTGTTTGTTTTGTTGTTTTTTTCTTCTTTTTTGTTTCATTTGTCTATTTGCTCTTTCATTCATTATTATCTCTGGTTTTTATATGAGTGTAAACAGAGCCTCTAACCTCTTTGTGATTGTGGTTGTGATCTGTTCTTCCTTTTATCCTTTCCTTCTCTTTTTCCCACCAGTCCTCTGCGCCAGTTTCCCAATGTTAGTGGGATCCCTCTTGGTCCTCCAACCTTACATCTAATTCCTTACTCTTCTCCCAATACTCTATTTCCTCCTTAACTCATTTTAAATTTAAACTGCTGAGGGCAAAATTGACATATTAAGGACTTGTATGCTGCATATAATTTTTTCTGGTGTGTTTTAGATTTTGTTATATAAATGCAACTGTACTTTATACAGTTAAAAGTGGCAAATAACTGGTTAGCTCAGTCTGTCATTTTCTAGGCTGTGTTTGATGCTTTAGGTACCATTATAGCCAAAAGTGAAATAATTGTTCTAAACAGCTTTCCTTCCTGATATTTCATGATTGAGATTGACGAAGGGTCACAGAAAATACAGTGGCACAGTACCAAAGAACCAAGGACTGGACCAAACAGGTAGCAACTTCTCATATCCAACAAATTGAAGAGGTAGGATCTGGCAGCAAGCTCAAAACCCAAAAACAAGCTTCACTTGGAAGATACTGCAGAGAAGTAGTCATCTCCTAAGGATCTTGAACACTAGCAATAAAGTAACCTACCATAGGTGATTTACAAACATCACCCCAGGAATTAAACTAAAGAAAGAAAAGAAAATGAGACGACACTTAAACTAGATGCAACCCCACACATCTAATTCGCCAAAGGCAAACCTAGGGGGCAATGAGGTGGGACAATCCGAAAGCCACCCACCTGGCCTATCTGAAGTGGTAACAACAAAGCAACTGAATGAGGCTCTGGAAAAAATTAAAACAGAAATAATTTCACAGATAACTGCAGAGATAATGTCCACAATGAAGACCATGCTTAAGGACACTATAGCTGATACAGACAAAAAAATAGATGAGCTTAAGAAAATTATAGAAACCATGAATGCTCAGCATAGGAAAGAAATGGAATTCATAAGGCAGATTCAAGCGGATATCCAGGAACAAAAATTCCATTGAAAGTATTCGTAGCAGATTAAGCCAATGTGAGGACAGGATCTCAGATATAGAAGACAGGCTTGCAATTAGTGATCATGAAAAGAAAGAATTCTTAAAAATAGCAAGGGACCATGAAAAATCAACCCAGCAGCTGCTAGATGACTCAACGATAAATAACTTAAGAATAATTGCAATAAATGAAAAAGTAGGAGATAGCATAAATGACATTAGGACCTTGTTCACAGACATTATCAGGGAGAACTTCCCTGGTAGAGAAAAAGAATTTGATCTTCATATAAGTGAGGCTTATAAAACTCCAACTAGCCATGATCAAAAAAAAAACTTCAGCCAGACATATCATAGTCAAGATCCCAGAAATTCAACAGAAGGGCAGAATCTTAAAAGCTGTTAGGACAAGAGACAAATCACCTATAAAGGAAAACCCATCAGAATCACAGCTGACTTTGCAGCACAAACCCTCAAGTCAGGAAGAGCTTGGAATGACGTATTTCAAGCTCTAAAGGAAAATAACTTTCAACCCAGATTGATATACCCCAAAAAACTATCTTTCAAAATTGATGGAGAAATAAAATACTTCCATGACAAAGAACATCCGAGAAAATTTATGACCACCAAACCAGCACTCCAAAATGTTCTGAAGGACATTCTAGAAAGAGATAGGAACCCCAACAGAAGGAATCCACCAGGCAGGGCAAATAATTAAATAGCAGGAAAGGGGAAAAACAAAGAGTGGGAACCAACAACAGGAAAATATCATGACAAGTATAAGTCAGTACATATCAGTTTTAACCATCAATGTTAACGGTCTCAATTCACCAATTAAAAGGCACAGACTGGCGAAATGGATCAAGAAGCAAGATCCAACAATATGCTGTATACAAGAAACACATTTAATTCTGAAAGAAATTCATAGACTGAAAGTCAAAGGATGGAAAACAATACTCCATGCCACAGGAACCCAGAAAAAAGCAGGGGTAGCTATTCTTTTCTCAGACGAAGTGAATTTCAACCCAAGAATGATTCTGAGAGATAAAGACGGTCATTACATCCTTATAAAGGGAACAATCCAAGAGGAAGAGATAACCATCATAAATATATATGCAACAAATACCAGTGCCCCCAACTATATAAAATAAGTATTAAAGGACATGAAAAATCAAATAAGCACTAATACAATTATATTGTGGGATCTCAATACTCCATTGTCACAAAAAGACAGATCAACTAGACAAAAAATCAATAATGAAATAGTAGAACTGAACCAAACTTTTGAACAAATGGACTTAGTAGATGTCTACAGAGTGTTCCACCCCACAACATCAGAATACACATACTTCTCAGCTGCACATGGGATGTTCTCCAAAATAGACCACATACTAGCTCATAAAACCTGCTTAAGTAAATGCAAAGGAATTGAAATTATCCCATGTATATTATCAGACCATAGTGCAATGAAATTGGAAATCAATGGCAAAAGAAATTACAAGAACTTCCTAAACACATGGAAATTAAACAGCACCCTCCTGAACAACCAATGGGTCACAGATGAAATTAAAGAAGAAATTAGACACTTTCTACAACTGAATGATAATGACAGTACACCATACCAGAACTTATGGGATACAATGAAAGCAGTCCTAAGAGGGAAATTTATAGCATTAAATACCTATATCAGGAAAATAGAGCAAGCACAAATGAACAACTTAATGGCGAACCTCGAACTTCTAGAAAAAGAAGAGCAAGCTAAGCCAAAAGCCCATAAAAGGGAGGAAATTATAAAGATCAGAGCAGAAATTAACGTATTGGAGACTAAAAAAACAATACAAAGAATCAATGAAGTAAAGAGTTGGTTCTTTGGAAGAATAAATAAGATTGAAAAACCCTTATCCAACCTTATTAAAAAAAGAAAAGACTCAAATCCATGCAATTGAAAATGAAAAGGGTGATATCACCACGGACCCTGCAGAAATCCAGATCATCTATACCTATTTTGAAAATTTATATTCTACTAAGATGGCAAATGCAGAAGAAATGGACAGATTCCTAGATACGTATGAATTACCAAAGCTAAATCAAGAAGATTTAAAAATCCTAAATAAAACAATATCAACCAATGAAATCGAAGATGTAATTAAAAACCTCCCAACAAAGAAAAGCCCAGGCCCTGATGGATTCACTGCCGAATTCTACAAGAAATTTAGAGAAGACCTAACGCCACTACTTCTCAAACTTTTTAATGAAATTGAAAGGGAAACAATACTCCCAAATTCATTCCTGGAAGCAAGCATTACCCTGATACCAAAACCAGAGAAGGACCCAACTAAGAAAGAGAACTACAGGCCAATCTCCCTAATGAACATAGATGCAAAAATCCTCAATAAGATACTGGCAAACAGAATCCAGCAAATCATCAAGAAGATTATACACCATGACCAAGTTGGATTCATCCCAGGGATGCAGGGATGGTTCAACATACATAAATCAATAAATGTAATACACCATATTAACAGAACCAAAGACAAAAATCTCATGATCATCTCAATAGATGCGGAAAAAGCTTTAGACAAAGTCCAGCACCTTTTCATGATAAAAACCCTACAGAAAATTGGAATAGATGGTCTTTATCTCAATCTGATAAAAGCTATCTATGACAAACCAACAGCCAATATTGTACTAAATGGACAAAAACTGAAAACCTTCCCTCTAAAATCAGGAACAAGACAAGGATGTCCACTGTCCCCACTCTTATTCAACATAGTTCTGGAAACTTTAGCCAGAGCAATTAGATAAGAGAAAGAAATAAAAGGAATAATGATTGGAAAGGAAGAAGTTAAATTATCATTATTTGCAGATGACATGATACTCTACACAGAAGGCCCCAAAAACTCCACTAAAAATTGCTAGATTTAATAAGCAAATTCAGTAGTATAGCTGGATACAAAGTCAATACTCAAAAATCAATAGCCTTTCTGTACGCAAATAACAAACTTACTGAAAGAGAAATTAGGGAAACAATACCTTTCACAATAACATCCAAAAAAATGAAATATCTAGGAATCAACCTCACAAAGGATGTAAAAGACCTATACACGGAAAACTACAGTACTATGAAAAAGGAGATTGAAGAGGATATCAGAAAATGGAAAGATATCCCTTGCTCCTGGATAGGAAGAACCAATATAGTGAAAATGGCCATACTTCCAAAATTGTTATACAGATTTAATGTAATTCCAATCAAAATTCCAATGGTATATCAAACAGAATTAGAGAAAACAATCCTAAAATTCACTTGGAATCAGAAGAGACCTAGGATAGCAAAGGCAATTCTGGGCAACAAAGGCAAGGCAGGGGGCATCACAATCCCCGACTTGAAATTATACTATAAAGCTACTGTGATAAAAACAGTGTGGTACTGGCAAAAAAACAGACCTGAAGATCAATGGAACAGATTGGAAGACGCTGAAACAACCCCAGACATACTAAGCCACCTTATCTTTGACAAAGGTGCCAAACACATTCGCTGGAAGAAAGATAGCCTCTTTAATAAATGGTGCTGGAAAAACTGGCTCTGCACATGCCAAAGATTAAAGCTAGACCCATATCTTTCACCATGCACTAAACTAAATTCAAAATGGATCAGAGATCTAAATATTAAAACAGAAACATTAAATCTGCTGGAAGGTAGGATAGGTAAAACCCTTGAAGACATTGGTATAGGCAAAGACTGTATGAATAAAACCTCAACCGCACGGGAACTATCCCAAAGAATCAACAACTGGGATCTCATCTTATTAAAAAGCTTTTGCACAGCAAGAGAAACCACCAACAGAGTGAAGAGACAACCCACAACATGGGAAAAAATGTTTGCCAGCTATTCCTCAGACAAAGGATTACTATCGAAAACATATAAAGAACTCAAAAAAATCAGACCTCCCAAATTTAAAGACCCACTCCAAAAATGGGCATCTGAGATGAATACACATTTCTCAGATGAAGAAATACAAATAGCAAATAAATATACAAAAAAAAATGTGCAACATCACTAGTCATTCGAGAGATGCAAATTAAAACAACACTGAGATACCATCTCACCCCAGAAAGAATGGCTATTATTAAGAAATCAACTAATAACAAATGCTAGAGAGGCTGTGGGGAAAAAGGAACCCTTCTTCACCGTTGGTGGGAGCGTCGACTGGTACAGCCACTGTGGAAATCAGTGTGGAGATTCCTCAAAAAACTAGGGTTGGAGGTCCCATTTGACCCAGCTATTCCCCTTCTGGGCATCTTCCCAGAAGAGTTAAAAACATCGTACCACAGTGATATATGTGCACCCATGTTTATAGCAGCACAATTTGTAATAGCCAGATCTTGGAAACAACCCAAATGCCCATCAAGTGAGGAATGGATAAGAAAGATGTGGTATTTTTATACAATGGAGTACTATTCAGCCATAAAGAAGGATAAACTGGAGACTTTTATAGGTAAATGGATGCAACTTGAGAAAATATTCATAAGTGAAATAAACCGGACCACATGTGTAAGTATCGTATTGTCTCTCTAGTATGAGAAACTGAAAGAGTAAATAAGATCCAAAATGTACAATAGACATGGTGAATCAAAAAGAAACTGGTCAAAAGGAAAGAGAGACTGGGATGGGGGAATAGGGAAAAGAAAGAACGGAAAGAAAAAAATTGTATTTATATATAAGATGGTTAAGATAGATACACTACTAATTTTACTTAGTTCATTGAAGAGTAAGGTTTGTGCCAATAATGTTTGGACAATTGAATGCTAATATCTGGTAGCCTGAATAACTAACAAAGATAACAATACGTAATGCATTAACCATTGTTACCCTCCTATTATGTTGTTTTGAAAATTTGTCCTTTTTTGATTTGTTTTGTTTTGTTTTTTCTTCTCTTTAAAAAAAAGAATGAGAGATGAAAGAAAGACAGGGAAGAGAAAGAGATGTAGGAGAGAGGGGGAAAACAAACTAGGTAGAAACTGGATCCTTTTTAGAGCTTAGCTTTGGGAGTTACATAGAAATTATCTACTCCATTCTTTGGAAGCAAGTCACTAAGTCTGGCTCAAATCAAGGAGAAAGGAATGAGCTTCCATCTTTTGAAGGGAGAGGTATCAAAGGATTTGCAGAAAATCATGGACACTGCAGCAACATGTGCGCAAGGCTACCACTGGAATGCATCGGAGCCAGATATTTCACACTGATGATGCAACAGTCAAAGAAAAGTCAATCTGGTCATATTTTGTGCATGGGTATTTCCTTTGGTGAGGGAGTGGCAAGACATCTTGGTTTATAGTTCTGCTAAAACTGCACAGAATGAAATTATGAATAAATCCTAAGAGGATTTAAGGGTTTTATTGTTTTAACTATGGAATACCAGTGGTTTTGATATCAGGCATCACAAAACCTACAGCAACTTATGCAACCTACGGCAACATAAAGTTTGAAAACCATTCATATGAAACAAAAAAAATCAAATATATACATGCCAAATATGGTTTCCATATCATTTTGCATATTATTTGACTAGCACAGTACTAAAAACAGTATTTACATGATTTAAGACATCTTGGATTGCTTTTCAATCCAATATCTCCAGCATGGTTAGATTTTTTTTCCATTTTACACAATTATGGATTTCCATTCTTCAATACTTTCTCTGAGCATACGATGTAACTGCTCATTAAATTGCTTCCTCTTCCAACTGTATTTCAATTAGTGATAGCATTTTTCTGTCACAAAATGTTCAAATGAATTCTACTACCAGTAAAATATTTCCTACTCTAAAAAGAACAAAATCTTTTCAAAATACTTTCCGAACTGATACTCTTAACTTCTCAGGATATGAAGACATTTTTATAACATTACCTTCTTTGGTGTATGTACAACCCAGAAACTTCCACTTCGTTCTTTTCTTCCTCCCTCCCTCCTTCCTTCTCTCCTTTCCTCCCTATTTCCTGTCCTTTCCTCTCTTTCTCCCTCTTTCCCTCTTTTCTTCCCCATTTAAGGGGAATTGGCCACCACGACGCAAGAACATTCAAGCAGAACTCCAAAAGTCCAGCTTGAATAATTGGGTCCAGCCTCAAGAGTGAGGTGAACAGTCTGGTAATACCAAGCATGGAGCTGATGTCCCATCAGTAATTCAACAATAAAAAATAAAATTGGCAATTGATTTATCCCATTGAGAATCTATCAGTTATAAAACAATGAAAGTACAAGAAAGAACTTTATATTGTCTAAGTGATTTTTTGAAGGTTGATATGAAGGCAGTATTCAAGGCAATATTTAACCTTTTAGTCACATATATCTTTTGAAGTTGTAGGAAGGAGTCAAAGCATAACAAAAGAGGAAGAGAATGTGCAACACCCATACAGTAGCAAAATGAAGTAAGACATTTACTAATATGTTTTCAAAAGGAAATAGGACGTGAAGGATAAAGAGACAAGTTTGATCAGGGCACTAACTTGACAACACATGGTTTGACTTCTGACTTAACTCATAAATAGAAAATGACAATAATATGTAATAGCTCCCTCTGAAGAGACAGAAGTGAGGCTCTGAGATCATTAACCTGAGAAAGGTATAGAAGATGCTCTTTTACCTTCGTGATGTAGTGACTGCTTATTCCCACAGCATAGCAGATATTGGAACTTATCTGACTGTATATTTTCAGTACTAGTTCGGCCTCATGGTTTCAGTGGGAAGCAAAACTATTTGAGCTTATCGTTACATTCCACCTGTTCTGAAAGAATAGAAGAGGTCCAGCAGATAACTTTTCATAGTTACCTCCAGGTTCTTAAGTAACATTGTTGTTGCTTCTCTAGTGGCCCAAGATGACCATAATGTGTTTCTTATTTTTCTAAGGCAGTGCTTTTCTAATCCTGTTCCCAAGTCCTGGGCATTCAGAGTTCTTCAAGAATGGGCAGAGATGAGGAGATGGAGAAGAACTTTATTTATTCTGGTGCTCCATCCCCAGTTTGTTCCACCCCAAGAAGAACCACCTGAATGGTATGTTTTACATGCAAAGTTTGCAAGTAACCTCTTTCATGGGAAGAAAGGATTTCACAACTGAATACAAATTTGAAGATCACCAGTCTAAGGAAATGGCAAAAAAAAAAAAAAAAAAAAAAATCCTACCAGTTCCCATTAAGAGTAGAAAAATTGAAGGAAAACACCGTATTCTAGATCTGGGCTCTATGCTGCTTTTGAGAAAGTCAGGCATACTTTCCCCACAAATTCTGTAAAGAAGTTCATCATTTCCCTGTAGGCTTTCAATGTGAAATTGGATTCTGGGGCACAGTGAGATTTCTGGAAAATAAATAAAGTTCTTCTCCATCTCCTTATCTCTGACTTCAGGTGGCCTTATAACATTCTCCCATCTTTGCCATGGCCCCTACCCCTCTGCCCACACTCTGGAAGCCTTCCATGGGCTATATCCAGCCAGGCATCACCCCAAGCTTTCACCCAATTGTACTTTTTAAAATCTTCTCTATCAAAACTTGTTCTAGGGCTCATTGTTCATTTCTATGTGACTTCTTATTTAGTGTGGTAAAAAATTTGGTCCAGAATGATAATGCCTGAGTGAATAACCAAATATGTGTTCAATCATTTGAATTCTTTCTCACAACAAAATCACTCAAAAAGCTTTGAGTGATTTTGTATTCCTTGAGCACTTTTAATAATTTAGTCATTATGGGCCGATGAGATGGCTCAGCAGCGTAAGCGCCTGCTTGGCAAGCGCGAGGGCCCAAGTTCGACTCCTGGAACCCACATACAAAAAAAGGGCCGGTGATATCATTCAGCGGCACGGGCACCTGCTTGTGCGCGAGGTCCTGAGGTCGACCCCCGGTACCCACACAAAAAAAATAATAATAATTTAGTCATTATGATAAGTCAGTGGAATAACATTTCAGTTAGGATAACTCACTTGTCACTTCATAAATACTTGCTACTTCCTCAAATAGAGTATTTACTCTAGTTTGTGGCATTATGACCTCTGTTTGTGTGTTCCTAGAAAACTGAGAGGACAGTGTACCTTGGAGAAATAGTCTTGCTCTAATGCTATTTGGGTAATTTTGAACAAGTTGTTCCAACTCCCTGATCTGAGTTTCTTCATCATTAAAATGGGCAAGTTAGAACCGATCATCATTAAGCCTCTTATAAATTTTAATTTAGTTTTCAGACTCTCTCTCAACCTGGGCTATCTTTTTTTTGTTGCCTTCTTCCATAACATGTCTATTACATGATGTTCCTTCATCTACTGCTTTCAAAAGAACAACTAATAGAAACCCAGATTGTTTTTTCAAAGATGTCCTGAACCTACCCTGCATGTCAACATGCTTGACTCATATTAGCTCTGTGCTTCTTACTTCACTTAATGACTATTTCAGGCCAATGTTTTCTTTAACACACAGCCAACTTAAGGACAATAGGAATCCCTTTTCCTCCAAATTCTATTATGGAAAATTTCAAATATACAGAAGATAAAATAATAGTATATTGATCTCCTACAAGGGCACCTCCTAGATTCTACAGTCAACATTTTATTGTATCACATTAATATTCATCCATCTCTTACCTAGGTATGATTTCAAAAGATTAGAATCTTATTAAACAATATTACAAAAGGAGCCAAAGTACCGAACTGCATAATAAATTGTTTGGAAAAGCTCACAGTTTATCTTTTACCATTACATAACCAAATAAATGTTACAGCACTGCTTTGTTCACTGGATGTTTACCTTCTTATTAAATTATGAAGAAAAAGTAATACTACAATATAAAAATATCAGTAAATTTTGCATGTCTGAAGACGTATTTTGTAACTCACTAAATAGAAGACTATTTTTTTTTTCCTTTATGTGGGTTCCGGGAGTCAAACTCAGGACCTCGCGCTTGCCGGGCAGGGGCTTATGCCGCTGAGCTATCTCACCAGCCCTAGAAGACTATTTTTTAAAGGATATTTTTAATAAACAAGTCCATTATGTTTAATACATATTTACTGAATTCCTCCTATGTGTCAGATAGTCAGAACAGACACGGCTCTTACCCAATAGGAATATATTGTCTGGAAAATGTAAATAAATACAGCAATGTGTCGTTCACATTTTTTAGAAAGTTTTTGTTAGAACACATGGTGGACACCATGCTACACAACCCTGTCCCCTTTCAGGACCTCAACCGTCAATCCTCCAACTGCTGGGAGTTTTTGGTGGCTGAAAAGTCTCAGCTGGATTTGTCTCTGGCAGGTCCTCAGGAGCAGAGGACATGTGAACAGCCTACTTTCAAATTTGGTCTGTGTGGCAGCATGAGGGACAAGCCCCCTTACCGCATTAGGCATCACGCTGAAGGGCCTTCCCAGTTCCAGAGTTCCCTGTGAGATTAGCAGAAGGGGGCATTGACACTGCATCAGAGCCCAATTTATCCAGTCTTCCTTCCTTCCTTCACTCTCCTATAGTTGCTGACCCCAACAACTTGGCAATAAACTTCCTGCATGTGGACTTCCATTTCAGAACCTGGGTTTCAGGGAATAAAACCTGAGGCAGAACCTCACTGAAGATCTATTGCACTAGAGTCATCATTTAATCATAACAATACGCATTTTACTTGCATAACACTTTAATGTCACAACAAATATAATAACTGCTTTATATACATTATAAATGCATATAATCTTAGGCAGTCCCCATAATGACTTCATGTCATGGGGACATTATTACCTTCATTTCATAAATGCATCAATGGAAGCCAGTAGGTTTAGTTACTTGACCTTAATTACACAGTTTATATGTAGGAAAGCAGAGTTTGAACCTAACAGTTGCTGGTGAAATCCAACCATGCTCCCTTCTTTAAACTTGCTGACATAAAGGACGAAGTGAACCCAACAATTTGTGTTTTAGTCACCCTATACATTATCACTCTCAAGATTTATTTAGGCAGTTATTTTACATTACACATGTTAAAATGGTGATGACTTTAAGATCAAAAGAATGAATAGTGATGTTGCTTACCCTGTATTGATTTCACAGTTTTACCCAGGAAATGTCGAAACGTTGAAAATGTTGCAGATGGAAGCATCTGAGAACAATTCTAGCTAGCCTTTTTGTAAAGAAAAGCTATTTTTCCATTCAGTGACAGTTCAGTGATTTAAATGTGGATGCAAGTCAGCAATAGAGAGACATGGAAACAGACAGCAGGGAGGGAAACGGAGGTGAAGCTAAAAGAAAATTAAAACAATGTCTGATTTAGGTACAGTACTAGGTGGCAACTCAGGGTCCCAGAACAAAATATGGTGAGTTTTAGGCCAATCAGGGTACAGTGAATGTAGTTAGTAATAAAATGAAGATGACATACTTTCATCAAATCAAATTTCTATGGAATAATAGGTAGTCTTTTGTTTTATAATGCTTTATGCTTAATGGTGCTCCTTGGCATACAGGAAAAATCAATATTCATTTATTCACTTCAAAAAATGCTCAAGAACAATTCCTAGAACAACTTCCTAGGTATGGTGTACAGGATAAGGGGAAGGAAATTAGCTATTATAGAGTTGTTACAGTACTTTAGGCATTGTGCTAGACCTATCTGATACTACCTATTGTCTCATTTTGTCCTAACGAAATGGTAAGATTAGTACAAATATAGAACTTTGCCCTCAAGAGCTTTCAAAATGCTTGAGGTGTCAGAAAAGGAAAGGCTTTAAAAAATCAGCAATAATCGATGCATATATACTACTTTTAATTATATAGTACATTTTAATTATTTTAATTCTCCTAAAAACTCTGTCGAACAGATCACTAATATGGGCATTCTGAGTCAATAATTGTGTACTAAATTGGGCATGGTGGCACATGCCTGTAATCCCAGCACTCAGGAGGCTGAGGCAGGAGGATTGCTCTGAGTTTGAGGCCAGCCTGGGCTACATAGGGAGTTTGAGACCAGCCTGAACTGCATAGTGAGACCCTGTCTCAAAAAAGAAAAAACAAAAACAAAAACAAAAAACGGGTAATGAAGTAACTTGACAAAAGTAGCACAACTAGGAAATTATGGGCCTGGGATTCTGATCTGGGCAATCTGGAAACAGAAGGTATGCCCTTAAACATCTCTCTTTACTCCTTTTTTTTAGAAACATATATAATCCATTTTATAACCTATCAGCGAGGCCCTGTCACCACAGGAATATGAGTGACTGTTGCCTTTGCAATGGAAGCAGCAGCCACAGAAATATTTATAGAGCACTTACTAGGTGTCAAGTCTTGTGTGAAGCACTTTACATGCTTTTTGTCACTTAAAGATCCCAAGTTTTTTTTTTTTTTTTTTTTTAAGAAAATTGTCTTAAGGGAAATGAATGTGCCTGACAAGAAGCGCCCTAAGACAACATAAGTGGAGAAATTATCACTAGCTTAAGTGACAGTGGAAGGTAGGGGGAGTGTTCTTCAGAGTTAAGGTGGAATGTATTCTAAATTCAAAGCAATACACAAAGGAGGCAAATTAGGATTTATTAAGCACTGTATGTCAGACCATTTACTAAACACTTTATATGCGAGATCTTATCAGCATTATGAATCATTATTATTTCCATCGACAGATGAGGAATTAAGATCTAGCCAATTAAGAAACTTATCCTAGTTCCTATGGCTGGGGTGATAGACAGAACCTGATCTACTCTGTTAGATCCCCCAAGGCTGCAGCACCATTCTGCTTACAAAATTTAGAGTGCCTAAAAACTCAGAGAGACGTTCTAAATGGGGTCTGGAACAGAAATGGGAATGTAATGACCATATGACAATACCTGGACTGTCTGACCAAAGCAAAGTGTTAATGTAGGGCTGCTAAAGGGACAAATATGTAGAAAGGTAAAACTGGAGGAATTGGCGACTGATTTTTTTTTTAGTTTAAGTGTTTGACTTTCATATTTACAGAAACGCTGAAATTCTTGCGCAGAGCTATATCATGATGAATAAGGAATTCTAGAAAGATGTAGAGAGCAAACAAGCATCTGAAAATACATATGTTGAATAATTCTTATGAAAATATTACAGTAGCCCATTGCACATCTTTTTTGCTGTACAAATATATACATACATTAATACTCTGCCACTCTTACACACAGGTGCTTGCTGTGCCTCCCTTCCCCCAAAAGAAACAACATAAAGTTAACCTCTCACTCACATTCAGGCTTTTGAAAACAAGATAATTTTCTTCCTTTTTTTTTTTTTTACCAGGTCTTGAACTGCACAGATGATAAGGGTCTTCAGCTCAAGTCAGGATTCTTAAAATTTATTTTGAACTATGTCTTCGATGATTATAAAAATGACTGTTACATAGATAGATGGATGCATTTGTACCTCAAAGGGCTGCATATGACAAGTCCACCTTAAGTTGAAAATATCGTAAGTGAAATTTGCATTTATCCCACCTGACTGACCAAACATCCTAGCTTAGCAACGTAGTTCACTGTAGTGTATGGTTTGTTTGCTCTCCAGATGCCACAGCTGACTGGGAGTTGTGGCTCTCTGTCGCTTTCTACCCTGTGAAAATATCAAAATTCAAAATTCAAAGCATGGTGTCTATTGAATGCGTATCTCCTTCACACAATTATACAGTTGACAAATTGTCAGTTGAACCATTGTAAGCCGGAGACCATCTATGTCATATTTGTGTGAACTTTTTGCACTTAGAAGTTAAGGTTAGTAGTTGAGTAGGGTAAGGAGAAGTTCAGCTAATCTTTACTTTTTTACTTCTGTATTTGCCTCTGAGTTTCTGAGCCTATTTATTAAAACCTATTACTCATAATTCCTTTATTAATATGTCACAGCTAGAGGTGCTTTGTAGCGGCTTTCAATGCAGTGGTTGTTTACAAGAATACCAAGACAGTGCCAATGTACCCCCTCCAACCCCAGTTCTCTTACTGTGTATGAGGAGCACCCTTGGTAAAGGTAGAAATACAAGAATCAAATCTTCCATCTTACCACCCTGGCCCTATACTACATTTATGGGCAAGACCAGGTAGCAGTGCACTGGAGAAGAGGCATGGTGAAGAAAGGACAGACCCCTCATGAAGGTAAGAGGTGTTTTGGACACAGAAGGATTTTTGCTTCCATCACACATAGGAAAGACAGTTTCAGCAGCTGCCAAGAAAATGAGGCTAAAATGACAAATAGCTTTACTCTCAAAACAAGCAGAGCATTTTGGCTTCTGTTTTAAAAATGGAATATCTTTTTCGGTTATTGTTAAGTATTTCTCTTGACAATTACTGGTGTTTAGCTATTACAGCAAGAAAATACAGGCAAATGTCTGTGGAACACCTTTCATACAACATCTGTTGACACTTCCTTCCTTCAAGTTTCTATAATCCCATCCAGGACACTGTAGTGCATGATCAACCACACTTTATCAGCTCTTTCTGTGTCAGGATCAAGCAAACAGACACGTCCTGTAGACAGTTTCACTCACTCAGGAAGACAGATGCATCTAGTTCAATTATACGTTTCTAAACAAAATTGTGCAAATTCTTAGTGAAATCTCCAAAGATGCAAACAACATTCTATGTGTGGCCGCTTACTTACTAACTAAACCCCTGAATGAAAGATGCATAGAGGTCTGTCCCTGATAGGACATCCTCAGACTAATTCAAACCATGAACAAATGCTATGATGCCAAGTCACATAAAAAGGCACCGGATGATTTGTCACACACATGTTCTCCATTTTATTGGAAGATATAAATAAATCCACAAGTGCCCTTCTGTGGCACCTCCACCTTAAGGGGATAAGGGCGTTAGGATTTTTGCCTGTGCGAAGGACTGGCCCAAGGAACTAGCAGCAGTCCCTTTTTATACAGAGACAGACATGGTGGCACTGAGACACAATGAGCACCAAGGAGGTGGCAAGAGCTTGTCATGACTCCTGGCCTGAATGGAGTTGAAGAAATAGAATTCTATAAGTGTGCTTTTTAAGTAACTTCTCTAATGGCCTCATGTGCTAAAGGAAATGAAATTTTCATCTCTTCCCATTCTACCCCCAATCCAAGGAAGAAAACCCTCCAAACTTTTCCTGGATTTGAAATTTGTAATGCAAAAAGATTGCAGTGAAGAGAATAGGGGTGTTCGGTTCATTTGCCTTCTGTGCTCCCGAGCTGTATAAAGAATGATGCAATCATTACATCTTTCCTGGCGCCCGGAGAGAATGCGGGCCTGAGAAACGTAATCACAGTGACTAGAAATGACTGATGGAAATAAAAACAGTATCTTCTGTGACTTCATCCTGGATTATATCTATTCAGTCAGTTATGCTAAATGAGAAACAAAGAGGAGAAAAACATCATTTGTTGAAGTTTCTTATTTCTACATTTGTTTGAATTTAATTTTGAAACTATGTATTATTAACAACTTTTCCTTAATCGTGATAAAATCTCTGAGTAATACAGATGCTGCCCTGCCAGGGTCAAGCTTATGAAGCCTCAAGGAAAAGGTTACCAGCCAGTTTACTGGCCGAAATAAAAAAACAACCAGGAGATGGCGCTGTAACGCAGCCAGTCCTGCCTGCTCTAGCCCTGGAGACGACAAGGAGTTACAGACCCAGCAACGCTGCTGTTAGGTTCCTGATGGGGCTGCTTTCCGTAGTGGGTAGTTTGGGTGTTGAGGTCTCACTCAGACACGCACGGCTTACAAGGAGCCTTCGTCTTATATTCTTTGGGTGACTTCATCCACGTTCGTTAATCAGGAGAGCCAGTCTCTTAAGATTTTGTAGGGGAAATGAAACTTAGAAGTGACGAGCATGGGATAAATGTCCCATTTTTGCAGATTTCCCCCAGGAACAGACGACAGCTAAGATATGACATAGGACAAAAAATCTTGTAGAAAATCTGCCATCTTTCCAACAAGAAAAATCAAACAGAGTCTCGGAAAACAGCCACTAGAAAGTGAGGAGGGAATTCTAGAAAAAAGAGCCCCTAAATTTTGAGCATAAAATCTGTTTCTGATTTCTCCTGTATGTGTGGCAGAGATTCACTGCAGATTGTACTCAGGGCAAGTCTAGAAAAACTAACCTCAAATTTTACCTGCTACCCTCCGTAAGAAAGTGTTTTTATTTTGAGACTAACAAAGTTAACTGATTTAATATCTATGCTCTTTGGAAGAATATAACAAAATTTGGAGTCTTTACAACATAACATTCAAAATATTCAGAATATAAGCCAAAATAAAAATACGAAGAAACAAGAAAATGTAACTCATTCTCAAAAGAAAATACCATAAAAATAAAAACCCCTCAACTTCAACCTAAATATTAGAATTATAGGTAATAAGTTTAAGGTAGTTATGATTATAATTGTAACAAAAGCAAAAAGAGATAAAGGAAAATGCCATGATTAGAAAAATAGGGCATTTAACATAAAAATAAAAGTTAACAAAGTCAAGTGGAAATTCTACAGCCAAAAATAAAATATTTAAAACAGAAAACTCATTAGCTAAATTGAGATTATTGAGAAAGAAGTCAGTGAAATTGAATTTTGCTCTTGGAAACATCTGTAAAGAAAATAAGATGAGCCATAGAATGAAAAAATTGTTCTATATATCCAATATATAACATGTTCTGTAATATAAATATATATGTGTGTAGTCTCAGAAATGTATTATATTCTGAACATATGAACTGAAACTGGTTATATAATGAATGACATATTTAGTTATAGAGTATTACTTAGTCATTGAAAAGAATGTGGTTTGTTACTGGTAGAAACCATTAACATGAAAAGATTATTAAACCATGTTATTAAGCAAAACAAAACCAATAGAAAATAGGATGCACAAAGTGCATATAGCATGATATAATTTAAGTAAATCTTTACATATATTTTTATACATTTTATGTATTTTTTAATATATTTATATATGGAGGAATGTGAAGGCATATAAATACACATACATATTGCATCAATATAAAAATTTTCTAGAAACACACAAACCATTAATTGCAGAGATACTGAGAATAGAGTTCTATTTTAAGAAATTCACATCTGCCTCAAGTCACAAAGCTTTTCTCCTAAATTGCCTTCCATTAATTTAATATTTTTATTTTCCCTTTTAGTCTTTAAACCATATGTAATTCATTATTACCTATGGTAGCGAGAAGGGATTCAGTTTTATATGGATGATTCTATTCAAAGATATCTGTCATTTTGTAATTCAGAACATCTACTTTAATTTTTTAAAACTTCTTGAATCTATTTTTTAATTTCTTGAAGCTCTTGCTTTTGCTTTTTGCTCTGTTTTGAAACATTCTCATGGTATTGCCCAGGCTGGTCTTGCACACCGGTTCATGCGATTATCCTGCCTTATGAGTTCTGGGAGTAGATGGGTGCTACCATGTCTGGCTCTGCTTTTTGTTTTCTGTCTTTTAAAGATAATTAAGTCTTGTGTTATGGATGCACTAGCTTATTAAATCATCTTTGAGACTATCAGTTAGAAATAGAGATATTTCCTGGATCAGGTGTCAGGGTGTGTCTTTTCCTGATCCAGGTCCTCCTCAAACAGTTAGTGATCCTTGGGGCCACAGTCATTGGCATGAACAACAGAAGCCCGCTGGCAGTGGTATCGGCCTGCGTGGAGCGTGTCGATGCCAGGCTGCTCAGAGGCAGCAGGTCGGGAGGCATCTGTGTTACTCCGGAACGCAACACACAAGTGTCACCGTAGAAGGAGCTTCCGCACAAGGTGTGCCCACTCGTTCACATTGCCCGTTTTCAGGCTCAATTCTGATGTTTCTCTCAAGAAAAAATTTCTCTGGCCTTTTGGCTAGGAGGTAATTGATAGGATGCCTGTCCTCCACCTCTGGGGATGGTAAATGGAGGTGAGGAGCTCTAATACTAATACTTCTAATACTGCCCCCGCCCCATGCCCTCATGTTTAGCTGCATCTCACTCCTGATCGCTGCAGTGAGTCCTCTGTCAGGTTCTGCTAAGACTGACTGTGCACCATTTTGGAACCCCTGAATGTGTGTACTAGGCTACGGCTTCCTCTGTTTGTTTTCCTTTATCCTTATTCTATCAATGGTTTTTAAATTTTGGAAATGTATAGCTGTTTTTACCTGCTGTTGCACTCTTGTTCCCTTTGCTTTCTCAGTTTTATACCTTACTTTAACTTTAATGTGAAGAAACGGGGAGTAAATGCAATTTCTCAATTAGCCACCTTTACCTGGAAGCACGAGAATTAATTCTTGAGCAAAGAAAAGCTGGCTGTTATTTTAGATACTGTTATGGTTTGTGTCTAAATGTCCCCCCCAAAGCCTCATGCAGTCATAGGTGGGGCTTTTTCAGAGGTGGCTGGATCTAGAGTGTGTGATCGATTCATGGTGCAATGCCAAGATTAAGGGTGCTAGGATTAAGGGTGTGTGATTACTAAATCAGTACACTGACGGGACTGGCACCAACTAATCCCAGTAGACTGGGTACAAGTTAGGGGACAGAAAGAAGCTTATCTTCCTCTTGTTGCTTTGTTACTTTCTCCCCGCCATAGACTGTTCTCTGCCACACCACCCTGCCTTGGAGCCAGCCGATTATGGACTGAAACCTCCACGAACTGTAAGCTAAATAAACCTTTCCCCCTTTAACTTTGGGCATCAAGTTTTTTGTTTCAGCAATGAGAGAAAAGTAACTAACACAGATATGATCATCATGTAGTGGTGAGAGACTTGCAGGAGGAACAATAAAGATGGATTTTTGAAGTAAGGAACCGGAGCATGAAAGAGAAAATGACATTGCATTGGGTATGTCACTGGAAGCCCACAGAAGAACCGTGTATTAATGGAAGAGATCCCACATTTTGAATATAAGAAGTTAATAGTGTCCACCCAAGAGCGCCAACATGAAGCTTTTACCCTCTGCCCTAAATATTAGCTGATAATCATAAAAACTTTGTTTCTGACCATTGATTTTGGGCCATTTATTAAGTATAGTGGTTGCTTCTGCCCTTCTTAAGACCTCTCAGACATTGATTTGCAACTTGTTTCCCTATTTTATTTCTGCTCAGCATTTAGACAGATGCATTACAGTTCCTGGTTCTATTTTGTCCACTTCTACAGTACGGCAAGCTATTTAACATGGTCCAGGACCTGTCTACATTTACCATCCCCCATGAGTGCCCACCACACTCATGCTAACAAAGATGGCACCCTAACCTATTGTCATATGGTCCCACACAAGAGAACAGAGGAGAGAGGGAAGCAGTGGAGAAAGAGAAATACAGGGGGTAATGTGTTACAGTAACAATGTGATTATCATCTATTTAAGGGCAAGGAAAAAGTATTATTTTTTTTATACACTCATGAGCTTAGCAAACCCCATAAGCACTAATTAATCAGAATTCAAATGAATAAAGCACTTTCTATCTCTGTATTACTTAAAAGCACCACTAAAATAATCCTCTCAGCACACCTGCAAGGCCGGTAATTATAAAGGCTTCTCTGATCTTAAATACTAAGCACAGGCAGTATATACATTCTCCAATTTACCAAATCCCAATCCTATCTTTTAGCCAATAACATTAAATATAACTATTACTCCATTTTTACTCATTTCTTCCACAGATGTTAACAAAGGACCCCTCATGAGCCTCTCACTGCTCTAGGCATTGGAAATACAACAGTGAATAAAACAGAAAAAGAAAAATCTGGGCTTGCAGAACTCACATCATGTTTAGACATAGAGAATCCATGCAATACAAAATGGTAGATTTTTTTAAAAAATCGAATTATTTCAAATATTTTACATTGGAAGGAAAGAAATTAATTGATCCTAAGAATGCAAAAGTACCTCCTACACATGATCACAAATTGTCGGGTTTTCTAAGCAAAGTTGCAACAGCCGGTGACTGGGGTCTACCGGAGACACCGCACTACTCGCATGGGCACCAGATCAGCGCTCTAGAATGCTGAAGGAAGCGAACTGTACCTGTGAGCTCTATCTTCATGGTGCTTTTGGAGTTTAATAGGAAATCAACCCTTTCATACGTGTTCTGCAGATGTCCACGTGCAAGAATAAAGAGAGCAGCAACTGACTTGGTACTTTGGACTTAGTGACCTGATTTTACATACAGCTTCATATGCGACCCAGTCTTGGAGTACTGCAACCCAAAGTGACTATAAGACCACAAAGAACAGCTGAAGATTTTCTGTTATTCTACTACATGTTATTTGGCTTTGTCTCATCCTTGCATCTTTATAGAAGTTATCAGTGATCCAGTAACAGGCTGAATCTACTATATTACATAAATTAAACCAGAAATGTCTGCCCATGCTGCATGTCTTACATGCTTCCTACTTCTCAGAATGTCCAGGTTTTTAAAAAAGCAATTAAATTTGAGCACAGATAGGCTTTGAAAAGAATCTTATTTTTCCTTCCATATCATTTTAATTTGTGCCAGTCGTAACACACCGTAAAACAATTACCTCATAAAATATAGTGGCTCTACAAATTACACCAGCTAACTTTTATCTTTACTTTAATGTGTTTACTTTCAAAAGTATAAAACCATAAATCACAAATAATAGAGTTATCTTACTAAAATCAAATGTCACCCTGTTCATTTGGCTCCCAATCATGGCAAAAATAAATAAGGAAGAGGAGAAATGATCAGATCTATAGAGCATGATGCATTCACTCTTTCCATTTGTCTTACTGTGTCAGCTCAGACTCTGCAAAATGTCGCCATTAAATTATAAGCAGGAATATCTGTCAATATAATCTGGAGGCAACTATAAACAACTTTAATCAAGTGAGAACAAGGAAGACTAATAAACTCCAATAAGAAGAAGCTGTTCAAGAAGCAGAATAGATGTTGATATACTGCTTGAAAACGTGACTATCATTTCCCTGAAAAGTAGATTCATATCATGCTCTTTAGATGTCTAGATTTTGGCAACAGTTTCCAGAAGTCACTTGAAGACGATCACACAGGTAGAATTATTAATCTCATCACCCATGGTAGGATCAGGAAGGGCTTGGGGGCCTGGTATTGCATGTATATCAGGCAAAAGAACAAAAGAAGAAAACAAGAATGACTGGGGACGTGTGTTCATACTTCTCTTTGCTTGCTGGTACATGACCATCTGTCTTCCATCTATAGGGAATGAATAATGCAGTTAGAATGAGAATTCAGGTGGGTAAAGGGAACAGCTGTGTGTTCTGATGTGATCAGGATACACCAAACTTCCTGCTGTCTTAGAATGTTGGAGGGTAGGATTTTCTTCTGTCATGAACATGGCAGGTCCAGAAGCAACTGAATCATATTACCAGAAACTTGACTATGAGGGACAGTGATTTGTAAATGAGGGACTGGTTCATACCTGAGCTCAGACTGATTTGATAGAACAGGATTCCCCAAACATACCAGAGTGATGACAGTGTGGTCTCTGAAAGAAAATCAGCAAAATAAAGAAGCAAATCTAAAAGCATGGGCTGATCTAAGAGTGGAGGAAGAATTTACAAGGGAGCAATAATTCTAAGTACAGTGTAAGACTGACTCCCATCCCACCATCTGTCTCTTCTCCTTCCCAGATAGTATAGGTAAACTTGGTGCAGGAGACAGATATAGTACAGAGTAGCCATTCTCAAAGGTATGTAATTTTAGGCAAATTGCTCAACTTCTCTGTGTCTCTTTCCTCATTTATCAAATGTGGCTAGAAGCTGAACCTACTATCAATGGGTGTTGCGAAGATTAGATGAGGTAATGTAAGGATAGTCCTGGTATATACTAAACACACAAGAAGTGTAGGTATTGGCAATTTGCCTTTTGACTCAGCTCTGTTCCCATGCTTGAAAGCAATATTGCCAAGTCTTTCTTGTCATTCAGTTTCTGATGAGCCTCTGCTAACCCTTGGAAAAGATTTGGTGGAAAGTAAAAGCGGGAGAAAACCACCCCCAAACACCTCCTTGGGCTCTGGAAGTGGCAGCAGCAGAATCCCAAAAGCCTGAGAAACTTGTGCTCATTGACTCTGATTGCAGCAGCTGCAGTGGCAGGGACAATGGCAAGCCACTATGGGTGACTGCCAGGTGCTACAAGAGTGGTATGGTTATGGCAGCTGCCGTACAGAATCAAATACTTAGGGACTACGGGCTGCAATTTCAGTAGCGTCAGCAAGGCTGGGCTCCAGGGCACCTGCAAAACAATAGTGGTGATTGTTTTGGTAACAGCAGTGATACTAATGACACTTATGCACCCTTAGATGCACAGCCCTTGTGGGTTCCAAGAACCACCACTTTCCCTTTTCTCCCTTCAGCCCTAAGGGTGCAGAGATTTCTCAGATACTAATCTCCAAGTGATATCTTGTCCTTTCTCTTCTTGATTTCTCCAGTCCTTCCAACACTTTTGTAATTAATTCCCTTTGTTAAATTCCCTCTGTTTGAAATAACTATAGTGAGTTCTATTTTCCTAACTAGAGACTGCCAGGTACCATGACTAGTACTGAGAGTAACAACTTTATTAGACTGAGACAAGGTAGACAAGGGCAGTAGGAGTGGCCACCATGACTTAACCCATAGCAAGTTTGTACTCTGAAGCCACACTATTTTTCATCTTCATTAACCCTCCTGTAAAAAGCACATATATTTAGATGTTATAATTCCAGGATTTCTGTTTATTGGGCAGATTTTTGAAACTAAACGTATAAAATTTTAAATAAAAAACAGATTGGCAAATAAAATTGTAGAATATTTCCATAAAATTTATTAAATGATTTAAAAATTTAAAACTACTGGAGGGCATCTGGGAGCAAGACAGAAGTTCAAACACCAAAATAATAATAGGAAATTACAGAAAATAATATGAAAAATATTTGCAGATTCAATTGATATACATGTTCAGATTAAAAGAGTTCCTTAAATACCCATATCAGTAAATGAAGAAAAACTCATATAAGCAACACCAAGGCACGTAATTATTGAACTGCTGGTAATGCAGTTAAGGAGAAGATTCTGAAATCTTTCAAAGGAAAAATAGACTCAAAAGATCAGAAATTTTACTGACATTGAACTTCTCTGGAGCCACCCCACAAGCAATGGAATAACACATTTGAGAGCTGACGAAGAAATAATTTGTAAGTTATTATACTTTTATATAGTTCTTTGTTATAATAATAAAAATATTTTCTGCATATATCTAAATTATAAATCCTTTGTGATGGTTGATTTCGGTGCATCAGATTTCAAAAGTTTTTCTTTTCATTCACCTTTCCAGAAAGCTACTAATGGTTGTGTTGTTATGGTTTCGATCTAAAATGTCCCCTAAAAGTCTCATGTGTTCAGAGGTGGGGCTCTTGGAAGACTAATGGGTCACAAGGACACGATACTAATCAGTGGAGTAATCCATTGATGAGCTCATAGCTGATCGTGCTATTAGAAGAGGGGGCCTGGTCAGAAGAGGTGAGTCTGAAGGGTATGACCTGGAAGAGTGTATTCTTCTCAACTTCTCCCTTGTTTCTTTGCTTCCTGGTTGCCATGGGTTGAACAGATATCCTCAACCACAGCCTTCCACCGTAAAGTTCCTCCCCTTGAGCCATCCAACCATAGACTGAACCCACTAAAATCCAATATAAACCTCTCCTCCTTTAAGTTGGGAGTGTCATGTATTTTGTCACAGAGATGGCAAAGTGAATAATACATGCTCCAATTAAATGAAGAGAATAAAATGAGAGAAAATAAAAAGTACATCAAGGGGGAAATGATTTAGCTGAGAAGGTGAAGGAGCATACTCTGAGGCGAGGAGAAGTGAGACAAGGAAGAAAAAGCAATTTTTTAAGGCCAGTTACCCAGCAGGGTAGCACTGTGACAATTAGAACTGATCCTACTGGTGAAATTCTGAACAGTGAAAGCCATCCCACTTGAGGAAAAGTAAGATAGATTTATATACATCTTGTCAATCATGTTTTAGAGCTATTCCAGAAGGGTATTCATCCCCTGGAATTGCCGCTCTGTGTGAATGGTCAAGAAAAGACCTGGAGGACAAAGAAAATCCTCAGAAAAAGAAATGTAGGTGTGGGCAGTTGGGAGTTGGACAAATGTGTGCAATAGGCACAAGCAATGACATCTCACTTCCACTCACATTCCGTCGTGAGAACCAGCCATCGGGCCACCTGGATGCACAGAGGCTGGGTGACATAGCCCTGGCAGAAAAGGGTTTCTTCCTAACAACTACATCATGAGAGAGGGGCTGCGCAAAGACTGCCTGTGAAAAAAAATCAAAACGAACAATTTGAAGAAGTTTATATAGCTGTAAAAATTTTGGGGAAAGTATGTAACTTTGTTTCACAGTTCTTCTGCTGCGAATTTATCCCATGTAGATACTCAGAAACATAGATTTATGTGTAAGATTTTTCATGGCATCATTAAAACCAAAACTGCTAGCAATTTAAGTGCCTATCAATAAGGGATATCCTAAATAATGGTTTTTGCAAAAAAATGAATTAAGACTCCATAGATATTAGAAACAGTTATCCCTGTGTGTATAGGTTTGTGGTAACACTAAGTGCTGACACTGATCCCAGATTTTTAGTGTCTTAACACAGTAAAATTGTTTTTTGCCTACATTATGGCCTGATGCAAGTAATCTGATTATCAACAGAGGGCTGTCCCTTTAGACATCTAGATGACCTTCAACACCTGGCTCCCGTGGTCACCCTGCTCATCAACATCCTGTGACAGAAAATGCAGAGGGGATCGTGCATGGATTGTTTTATGGACTTGATCTAGAATTGGCACATGTAACTTCCACTCCCATTCTATGGGCTAGAACTCCTTCCAGTAACCACACATAACTGCCTGGAGTTCTGGGTTGATGTCTGCTATGCATTTAGAAGTGTAGTTCACTGTGACCCTGGGAAAGAGAGAAGACATGTTTGATGACCAACACCAACTCATAAGGTCTGACCTGATGTTTCCATGTCAGTCACCTTCCAAAACAGAGAGCTAAGGTAAAATGCAACGCGCAGGACAGCCTATGCATATATGTGTGTGTGTGTATGTAGAGCTTATTTATGTAGATATGGAAATACTTGTTTACAAAGGCATATACTCATACATGTATTCTGTTTTTCTACATGGATACTCAAGAAAATAACTAGCTTTGTTTTTGATGAGGTTGACTAAAATTGTGGTGAGGAAAGAGGCTTTATTCATGGCATTACACATTTCTAAGTGTTTTAAAATCGTGTGTATATGACTTGTATTTTTAAAAATGATTCGAAACTGACAAAAATATCCGATTGTAGATACATTGCTACTAAAACTTTTCATTAGAGCATGAGTCAATGATAAACAGATGTCATACCTATCCATCTATTGTGAAAATGCTTCTTAACACTGAATGAATTAAAGAATGAATCAGTGAATTCACTGGATAAATAATATGAAGGCAAAGGAATTGGACCAAGGGAAGAATCAGTAGGCCCTACAATTGTCATGAGCCTCTTAAATGACACAACTTGAAGTATACCTTAATTTGGCACAATTAACTTTTGTATCAATATAAGAATGGAGTAATGGGCAGCAATTTTTTTAAAACAGATAGCAATGTCCTGTATTTCTAGAACCATTTTGTGTTCCCCAAGTTTAAATTGGGCATTACTTGGTTTTCCTTGATCACAGATTTTAGAACACTATATCTTACTCTGTTTTTTTATTTTCTCAGCCCTCAATATGACCAAGATTTTTCATTCCTGTCCTGTTTTCTAGGTACTTGCTCATTTGTTATTTCTCATCATCCCCTGGGCCTCCACTACCTCTTACATGAGACTTCCTGCTTTTATGGGCATCATCTTTCTGTGGTCCATTACCAGGAAAGGGGCTCAGGGACTGCCACCTCTGCTGCTTTCTCTTGCCTTCAACCCTCCTACTTTTAATCACGTGAGTAATGCAGTTTTACAGATGGAGGTATATTTTCCTTCACTTCAGAAACCATGGTTTTGTGTATCATAGTTAAAAAATATGTACACAGTTATGACTATTGTATTTTATCAGCCAGAAGTAAGAATGTTATGTGGTAAGGAACGAGTGGCTTATAAAAGATATTATACTGCTTTCTGCTTTTGCTCTCTATCCTGCAGGTAAACTGACTGATATTTTAATTTCCTCAGATTCTTTTGAAAGCTCTCTAAATGAATGTTCTGAAGAAAATATATAACTTTGGTTATCATACTTTATGGTTATTACTGTGTACACATTAAATGTGAATTAATGCAATAAAACAGTGCATTTCACATAAAAATACTATGAATTTCACTGCTGCCACTGACATAGCACATGTATCAATGTACTTATGGGGTACAAATCTTTGCCAAGATAGGACGTAGCATTTATTTGATATTTACTTATTGTGAGAATTCAGAACAAGTAATGAACTTTGATACTGCACTCTGATACCTGATTTGTTTCCTTTACCTGAGGTACCTTTTTGGAAATTAGCATTAGCTCTAGACTTATCTTTAATTTGATAACAGATGGTGCTTTGGGAAATATTTAGTAAAGACTGGTGCCAGTGACAATCCACATGCCAATAGAAATGGATGACTAATATTCACTACTAAAATTTAAGGAGATTCTGCTATGATCTTAAATTACATTAGATAAAATAATATGTACATCTTAGCAAAATGTTATATGTTAGTTTTTCTCTGCAATCACAAAAAAATTAATAAATATATTCACAGACATTCAGTGTGGAACTTCTATACATATAAATTTTACTTTAAATGAACTAGCCAAACTTCATTAAAAATAATAATATTTATTAGTAACTGAATTTTATATAGTATATATATATATATATTTTTTTTTTTTTTTTTTTTTTTTAACGTGGGTTCCGGGGGTCGAACTCAGGACCTCGTGCTTGCCAGCAGGCGCTTATACCGCTGATCATTATCACCGGCCCTTTTTTTCCTTTTTTTTTATGTGGATACCAAGAGTTGAACTCAGGACCTCGCACTTGCCAGGCAGGTGCTTATGCCACTGAGCCATTTCACCGGCCCTATACAGTATATTTTGAAGGGGGAAAAAAGCTTAAGCAATGTTTAGATTTATAAACTATACATTTACATTAAAAGATTATGTTCTAGATTCATATCCTAACTACAAAAGAATTTCTCTATATCCACTATAGCATGTGAGCCAAAATGTGGGTACTGCTAAGAAATCTTATCATTATTTCTCAGAATTCCTAATTCTTATTCCTTCATAAAGCAATTACAGCTATTATACCCTACAAGCCTCTATGGGCATGAATATGAGAGTACATGTGTGTGTCCTACAAGGAAAAGAATATAACATATTTATACCAGAAGTTGTTTCCCCTAATTATATATTTGTCCACATCAGTCATTTCAGTCTCCTTTACCTTTGCTAAGAGAACACTTTATGTCAGGAATTGGATAAAGACGATCTGATTGTAGGGAAGGTGGTCTTACTTCCTGCTCTAGGGATGAGTATAAGCCCAGTTGTGGACAATGTAATATAAGGTTTTCCTCGATAACTTTTAAGAACTAATTTTGCTCTATAATAGAAAAGGAAAAGTACTCCTTGCAATATAACCCTGCTGTGTCCTACCTGTGATTCTGTGTCAAATGAAACTATGGTGCTTCCAACTGCTACCACCATCTTGAAACTATTTGAAAGGTCAAGAGAGAGGTCGACCCAGTGTCATGACACCCTTCAGTCTTTTTTTTTTTTTTTTTTTTTTTTTTTTGTGGGTACCGGGGGAACGACCTCAGGACCTCGCGCGCCAACAGGCGCCCGTGCCGCTGAGCGATATCACCGGCCCCTTTTTCGTATGTGGGATCCGGGAGTCGAACTCGGGCCCTCGCGCTTGCAAGGCAGGCGCTTACGCTGCTGAGCCATCTCACCGGCCCCACCCTTCAGTCTTGATACCAGTCAGCAGTTGCCTGTCTCTTAAGTGTACAAGACAAGGAAATGACTCTAAATAATATTGATATTTTTGTTACTTTTTCATTGTTGTCATTTGAGTATCCATTTAAAGTATTTGTCACTACCACAAATTAAAACCAGTCATCTGGATTGTGTGATAGATAATTCTCCCAGCAGAGTTCAAATGAGTCAATACAGACGAGGAATGGGAAAGTTTGGGTTCAGTAAGGACCTAGGTTTTATCAGGAAGAACAATAAAGGAAGAAGGCAACAAGGGACTTGAGGGCGTTTGCAAGAAAAAAAAATGGTTGTAATGAGTATCATGGAATCTAAGCAAGACAAAGGAAAGTAGACATCAGAGAGGAGTCAAATGAAGTTTTAATGAGGTCTGGAGAGAGAATTAGGGAATAAATGGGTTAGAGATAGAGGAGAGGGTGCTTAGACATTAGGAAGCAGTGTTTTTAATTGCAGAGTTTTCAAAACTAGAACGATTATTAACAATCAAGACCCAATCAAGGGGCCGGTGAGATGGCTCAGCGGTGTACGCGCCTGCCTGGCAAGCGCGAGGGCCCGAGTTCGACTCCCGGAACCCACATATGAAAAAAGGGTTGGTGATATTGCTCAGTGGCATGGGCGCCTGCTGGTGCGCTAGGTCCTGAGGTCGACCCCCGGTACCCACAAAAAAAAAAAATCAAAATGCTGCAAATTACAACTAATTTTTTCAGTACAAAGAGTTTAAATGAGACATTTGGCATCTTGAAAACAAAATACTATTTTAATTTTCTCAGATGACCCTTATAAAATGAGAACTATCATAATCTTGCTGTTTCCAACCTAATTTTGTCTGGGGGAAATAAATGGTATTATTTGTAAAGCAGAACTTAGAGACTTTTAAGTTCTACTCAGGGAAGATACACTGAAAATGTTTATCTTTTAAACTTATCCTAATTTCTATAGCAATTCTTTCTTTCCCTTGACATATTTCTAGAATTCCTAGATAGATATATTTGAAGATCTAAAATTTTTTATCATTTGTCATGTCACAAAAATAAAACTAATTACAGATAATTTTATGAAAGTACTGTCATGTCATTCAGAAGACCACAAAAAGACATAATTACATCTGATTCCATGAAGTTACTTTACTTTTTTAAATTTAAATTTTTTCTTTTTTACTTCAGTGCCAAAACTATATTTCATTATTATTACTGATGTTGGCAGCAAACACTAAAATTTACCTTTCCAGTTGTTAAAATCTCCACATAAGGTTGTTATATTTCTATAGGACATACTTTTATAAAGATGAAGCTCTGATAGAAATATTCACATGTACTAGGAGACAGAAGAATAAATATCATAAGCCTTATCTTTTCTATTTGTACAAGCAGCAGAAAATATTTGATGACAAACTTTCTTATTTCCACTTGTCACACAATGCTTTTAACAATGTGTTATCGTCAGTTCATCTACCAAGAGGATGCCATTGATGTTGTGCATCGGGAAGATGTTTTTCTGATGACCTTTAAATATCACAACCCCAAGTGATGATGCAGTATATCTTTCTATTATCCCAAGACCTCCTTTTAAAAATTCAAATGCTTCAGGGTGTATCATTGGACCAATGAAGCAGTATCACATCTTTTGCAAAATGTCAGAGGAAGGAAAACTATTAAAACATGAATGTCAATCAATACCTTTTGCTAAGATATTTTTACCTTCCTTATATATGATATTTTCCTAAAGAGCACAAAGCACTTCATACAAATGAGTACAAAGGATTCCCCATATTCCGCACTATTAAGCGAAGATGGGGCACTGGGAAGGAGGGAGCTATGCATTAATATGATACAATGATATGATAGTTTTGAATCTATGAGCATATCAAACCACTCATAAATCAGATTCTTACACCCCAAACAAATGACTTTGATATTGAGCCAGCTATCAGTATATACTTAGCCCCATGAGAGGGAGCATTCTTCCACTTCGCCTGTTCAAATCAGATCCCATAGGCTATGTCTTGGTTACTTTCCTCTCGTTGCTGAGACAACATAGCCAATGCCCAAAATTAAGGAAGGAAAGGTTTATTCATCTCACAATTTGTGTAGGTTTCAGTCCATAATCAGCTAGCTCCAAGGCAGGGTGGCATGATAGAGGAGCAACAGTTCATGGCGGCAGAAGACAGCAAAAGCAGCAAGAGCAAAAAGGGAAGAGCAAGAGAGCAAGCCTCTTTCCCTCCCTTATATTGTATGCAGGGTACCCACCCAGGGCGGGTGTAGCACTCACACTCATAATCCCAGCATTGGACCATAAATCAATCACAAACTCTAGAAGCCTGCCCCCATGACTGCATGAGGCTTTGGGGGGACATCTAGACACAAACCATAGCAGGCTACTAGAAGAGGCCGGAGTTCCTCTCAAAGAAAATACCTGTGTGTTTGAAAAAGACTCTCTAGTAAATCACTTAAGGCAAACTGGAGGCAATATATGGTCTATAAGAAGCAGGGGAAGGGATTGGGTTGTTGAGTACTGTGCTTCAAGGACTCACACAAATTGGAGCTGATTAAAATTTTCCTACTTAATAGGGAAGACTATAGGCATTTTCTGTGATTTGAATGTGCCCCCTCCAACATTCAGGTGTTTTCAACGTAATAATATTAAAAGATAAGCCCTTTAAGAAGTGATTAGACCCTGAAGGCTCCTCCCTTAAGAATGAGATTAAGGCATATATGGCTCGATTTACCCCAATGCGAGCCCAACTTTTTAAATTACCTGAAAAGAGTTTTTAAAATTCTTCTAGATTTTATGCAAGGTGTAAAAATTTGAGAGGAGCTATGATCCCAAGTTCACAACAACAATGAAAAAAAGCAAAACTACCTGAAAATTTATAACATTTCTTGAATGCATTGGAAAGGTAATGACTCTGGAAACTAGGTGGCCAAAATCTAAAGAGAGACAGATTCTATCAGGAGAGATGGGATGTAAGTAATTGTTACCCTAGGTAGATACAGGTGGATTCTGGTCAGAAGAATCAGGTAGAAGAGTTACAAACTGGTGGAGGCTGGATGGGGACTGGTGAGAGACTGTAGAATCAAAAAAGGTAAGTATATAGGAGAGTTCATATGCTCTTGCAAGCTTTTGTCCACAGATCCCACTAGGTTCCCAGAAGGACTGATGAGAGTCCCGAGGAAGCCTGCCTTATGGTATAGATCTGGGAGACGAATAAAACACTGTGAGAAAAGCACACACCCAACCCAGACCTTCTCGTCTATTTCCCTGATGGAAATGGAACTGTAATCCAGGAAGCAAAGGAGAGCTGGTATTCTTACTGAGGGCAATGTGGAAAACCCTTTGTAGCCTGGGAAGGGAACAGAAAACAACACCCTCCACCCTTAGGGAAAGGTCAGGAAAATGTGCTACAGTTGGAGGACTACAGTTCCAGGAGGGTGAGGAGTATTGAGAAGTTTATTCCTCAGACCGACAAGCACAGCACCTGTTTAAGACTTAGAGAAAAGTCAGAAAATCTGACCAAGAAGCATAAAATTTAAAAGTAACAATTAGAATACTTCTGGAATAGTTCCAAGAGTATGGAGAAGGACGTAATCTGAGGTACAGTGCAAAGGAAGGGCCTGAAGCTGGAGAAGGCATTAAGTAAAACCTGTCAGCAAACCAGACACATTAAGATTTAAGGTATCATGTGAAGTCATTGGGGCAATAAGGGTAACAAACCTGAAATAAATCCTAACTCCTGGACAGATTGATTTAAACATACATATTAAAGGACTTGCAGGAAAGGAAAAGTTCTCATCAAAAAAAAGGCATAGTTATTTGAAGGCATAAAATCTTACTTTAGGTCCTCTTGTCCAACCCAAGATGACCTATTTTCAACAAAAAATCAAGAGACATAAGAAAAGCAAGACAAATAGCACTCTGCCAGGACTCAAAGCAATCAACAGAACCAGATTCATATATTACACTGATATTAGAACTGAGCGGTAAATTTAAATGTCTATGATTAATGTGTTAAAGACTCCAATGTAACAGAAAAATGCATGATCAGATGGGAAGTTTCAAAAGAGATTTAAAAACTATGTAATTAAATGGAAATTCTAGAAATGAAAAACAGTGCAGTGATACTAGTCCCAGAATCATGAAAAAACTAAGTTTGTGAACCGAGGTACCACTGTAAGATAAATGAGGAATGATCTTAACTGAATCGTAAACAGAGTTAATACAGACCAAGAAAGAATCAGTAAGCCAAAAGAAAAAAAAAGTCATCAGAAATTATGCAAACAAACTGGAAAAGAAAGAGTATGAAAATAAAAATGGAACATTCAACAACTATGGAATGATATCAAACAAGATAGTTTAACAAGTATAACAAGTAGTCTAACAAGAATAAGATAGAGATGGGTGGAAACAAATGTTTGAAAAATAATGGCTTAGAGTTCTCCAGAATTAGTTGACACTAATCCACAGATTAAATCTGAGAACACCAAGCAACACACACAACAAAGGAAAAAAAAATCTAAGTATACTCTGAAAACAAAAGAAAAGATATTAAAGCAGCTAAAGGAAAAACTCCTTTACAAATTCAGACACACAGATGAGAAGTAAAGCCATCTTTCCAGAAAACATTCAAGCCAGAATATAAGGAGGGGACAGTATCAAAAGGCTGAAAGAAGGATTTATTTGTTTAAAAGATTTACACAGGATACAGACTCAGTTAAAAAGATTTTCAAAATGTAGTAGAGAAAAATGAAAGAGAAACACTTTCTCAGATAAACAAAACACAAGATAATTTTATTGCCAGAAGCAATATACTAAAAAAGTTAAAGATAATAAGAGTAATATTTTCTTAATTCTTAATTCCTAAATCCCTGTGCCTGAATTAATTGGTCTAAAGTAGAGATGAGTTATTTAAAAGTTCCTCAAATGACTTCATAATTGTAAACCATTGGACAAGATAGATCTAAAGCAATGTGCATACATATTTTAAAAATTAAAATATATATTACTTGTGTTGAAATGATACCAGCAAAATATATCTAAATTAAGGATATATATGTAGTTGTCAGAGAAGAGATGTGAATCATTCAGAAGTCCTGAGTATCAAGGAAGGAAGTAAATGAGAAAATGGACTTAAATTGGTGATTGTGAAGATCAATTCTCTGAGCTTTGGTATACAATAAGTATCATACTGTATAGTATCATACTGTATAGTATTAAATAAGTAACAAAGAACTGGCTGTGTTCCAGCCATTCTTCTAAGTACCTTCACTGTAGTGCTTCATCTACTCCTGCTCTCCTCTACTGCATGAAAGGCTTTAATAAACATTCTAATACATGACTCTTTACGGGTGTAGAGAAGATGTATTGTGGGTCATATTCACATCACAAAGCTTTCCTCATGTCACAAGATCCAGGGCATGCAACTTCTGTATTTGAGAGTCACCGCCCACTTGGTTTAAAACTCTCCTATCAAAATCTTGAAATTCTTAGTAATTTCACCTGGGGACTTGCGTTTTATAAATGCAGTCAGAGAAGACAGTGGTGCATGCAGCTGAGCAGAGCAGATGCACCTTTATTCAGCTGTGCTTTGGCAGCAGCTGACCAAGTGTGCTGGAGGCTCATATCCATGATGTGCACATAGCTGTTTGCTTGAGGCAGTTCAGGGTGTTTTGTGAGCCCCAAAGGTCAGCTGGGCCCATGTTGGTGGCTGTAATGGCAGTAGCAGAAGTGTAATGGTTGTGGCATTTGCTATGACCCCAGGACAGAGAAGAGGTTGACAGGGAAGCCCTATCTCATTACCAGACAACCACAAAAAGTTATGAGCTTTACATCACTATCGAATTTTATTTTATTTTTATTTTACCTTATTTTATTTTTATTTTTCAATTTGTAGAATTTTACACAAATGGAATCCTGTACTGTGTTCTCATTTTTGCCTGTCTTCTTTAGTCAATGAAATTATTTTGAGATTCATCCACATTGTTATTTATTTCAAGAGTTCAGTGTCTGTTATTGTTGAATAGCATTTCATTGTATGAATAAAGTATAATTGACTTCTCTATTGACTTCTTGGTAAACATATGACTCCAGTTTTGGATATTATAAATAAGCTTTCTGTGAAATTTCACATACATGTTATTGTGTTGACATGTTTATTTTTGTTGTTGTTGTTTAATTTTTTTGTGTGAGTACCGGGGTGTCGACCTCAGGACCTCACGTGCCAGCAGGCGCCCATGCCACTGAGCAATATCACCTGCCCTTTTTTCGTATGTGGGTTCCAGGAGTCGAACTCGGGCCCTCGCGCTTGCCAGGCAGGCGCTTACGCCGCTGAGCCATCTCACCGGCCCCGACATGTTTATTTTTTTCTTAGGTAAATTCCTATGTATGGAATTCCTAGGTCACATAGCAAGTACATATTTAACTTTTTCAGAAACTGCTAACTTTTCCAAAGTGTTCATTCCAATTTCTATCCCTACTAGCATTGTACAAAGAGTTCTAGTTGTTCCAAATCCTCCCTGACACTAGGGACAGTCACCTAAATTCTAATGGATATCAAGTGGTATTACACTGTAGTTTATAATTCATACTTCTGTACTCATTACAGTTAAGCATCTTTCCATGTGCTTATATGCCATCAGTATATCTTATTTGGTGAACTGTGTGTTAGAGCCTTTAGCCTTTCTTTACTTGATTTTTTTTTTTGTTTTATGATTGAATACTGAGAATTCTTTATACATTCTGAACACAAGGGCTTCATCTGCTTTGTAATTTGCAAATATTTTCCTCTAGTTTGTAGCTTGTCTTTTCCTTATTTTTTCTCTGTGAAGAGATAGATGAGAAGATAGAGTAGGTACCGCTGAGAGTTTTGAGTAGAGGAGTGATTGAGCTAACTTCCATTGAAAGATCACTCCAGCTGGTGTGTTAAGAACAGGTGAGGGAGAAGGGACAAGCCTTAACCAGAAAGCCCTATTACAAAGTTCTGAGGCAACTATAATAATCCAGGTTAGAAATGGTGGGTTCTTGGACCAAGGAATGGCAGCAGTAAAGGTAGAGAAAATTGTGATCTACATATAATTTATCCAGCCATCTCAAGAGTGGTTCAGGGGAAGCCCTCTATTCCAAACAAATGCAGTAGGGTGGGGGAACTGTCTGCTGAACATGGAAAAATGACATTAAAACTAAAATTTGTTCTGCTTTTCATTACCGTGAACCTGCAATTTTAAACAATGCAAGTGATGAAGATTCCTTTGAGAGTAAAATATTTTACTCACCTAAGTTCTAAACAATTGCTACAATTTTTGCTGAGTTCTAATAATAAACACATAAGCTATAATTTCAAAAAATTTTTAATTTCTTCTTCCTTAATAAGCATTGTGTGTCAGATGAAGTTATTTCAGAGAACCCTTAATTACACGCATGGCTTTTGACATACAAGGGCGTGGCTGCCTGTACTGGTCTTAAGTGAGCCTCGCACTGGATTTGGGCATTGTTGGTACTCTATCCCAGGCACAAGCCTGGGGTGCTGCCTACCACTGCAGATAAATAGCAGATTCAAAACAATCAATAGCACAGTGAGTATAAAGACCAAGCGACAGAATTTGAATTACTTCAATTCTGTCACTTGATGTGACTGCTGACTGTTTTAATTTGCATTTTAAATTTCTAGGTTTTATTGTGAAAATGGAACTTTTATCTTTAAGACTTTTATGACTATTTGTGCATATATTAATTCATGTAATTTAAATTTATAAAAAGCTTTCTTCTATCAATATGAAGGAAGATTGACAACTCTGGCTTTTCTCTATTAAATATGAATACATGAAGAAAGTCAATTTTCTCAAAGTTATTGACAAGCTGCAGAAATTAAGGTCCCAACGCTTCATTAATGCAAAAAATGAATCTATAGATATAAGTTCTTTGTCTCTTTTCATAAAAAATAGTATAATTGAGTAGTATTCACCTATTACCTTTTGCTGTTTTACTGAAATATATTTTTAGTCTTTGTATTTTTTCACTTGTAACATTTACTTTTGTTGTCATAAAATGAAAGAAAAAATCATGGTCTGCATTTTTTTTGTTTGTTTTTAATACATGATTACTAAAATAATTTTGTTGCGTAGATAAGTGATGTTTAAAGAGAATCCACTGTAACTGTCAAAACCCAGCCACCACTGGTAATTTGCAGTGAGGGCCAATGTTTTCACTAGTGGCTAAGACATGGTGTGCATAGGCTTTTGTTAGTTTGTATGTTTATTTTGCTTTCCATCTAAGCAACTGCAAGAATAATCCTGCTATTTACAGGCAGGGGAAGGGGAGTAGGTGGTTTGGGACATGGCAACTTCAAATTGTCTATTAGAGAGACAAGTGGTGATATTAAATCAGCTACACATATACAAATATGAAGTTCTGGGGTGAGACCCATGTAGCATCAGCATGTGGCTGGCATTTGAAGATCTCAAGGAAGTCACACAAAAGAAGAGTACAAAAGGAGAAGTTGGTCTGAGTGGGGACCCTGAGTTAAGTTAAAGATTGAGCTTTATGGTCCAGTACATGGTCACAATTTTATAGATATTCAACGTGTGATCACAAAGAATGTCTATTCTGTTTTTATTGTATATGTGTGCTGGTTAATATCTGTCTGCTTGATCTATCAATTCCTTGAATGTGTGCAAATTTCTGGAGTCAATTTTTGACTTATTTTTTCTCCCAGTAATATTGTCATGTGTTGCTTTCTCTAATAGATCCTTTCTCCTTAGAAGAGCTCTAGACTTGGAGAAAAATTGAGAAGATACTATAGAGAACTCCAATGTACCCTCACACATGGTTCCCCCTACTAACTGATCTTACATTAGTATGGTACATTTCTACAACAAATAGAACAATATAGGTACACCATTATTAAGTGAATAGTTTATTCAAATTCCTTTAGATTTTTCCTAATGACTCTTCTAGGAGTCCGTACCAGACACCACAGTGCATTTATTTATCATGTCTTCTCAGGATCCTCTCGAGTCTAGACTGCAATGGTTTCTCAGTCTTGCCTTGTTTACAGTGATCTTGTCAGTTTTGAGGAGTCACTGGTCAAGAATATAGTAGGATGAACGTCTATTAGAATTTGCTTCATGGTTGGGGCATAGTTTGGAGCAAGATCACCATATGAAGTAACATTTTTTTTCACATCACATCAACGTGATTCATGACTGTTGACACTGACCTTGCTACATGGCTGAGGTAGTGTTTGTCAGGTTTCTCTACCACACAGTCAGTTACTCATTTCCCCCCTCTTTCCATTCTGTGATCATTGAAAGAAGTTACTGTATGCAGTCTATGTTTAAGGAGTGGGGAGTTGTGCTCATCCTCCTTGAAAACAGAATACTTACAAATTGTTTAGGATTGTTCTACATAGAAGCTTAGTTTCCTGTCCATTACATATTCATTTATATCAGTACAAACTCATGGATATTTATTTTATACTATGGGTATAAATCCAAGTTGATTTTTAAATTTTGTTGTTAGAGTCATTCCAGCTTTGGCTATTGGGAGCACATTGGTTCCTGCGGCCTTTTGACAACCCATGTCAATGTGAGTTGACGGATTTTATTTCTTTGTTTGGAGATTTTTTTTCTTAAATCCTCCAGGCTCATGTTATATATTTCCTGCTTCTGTCTTAGGATAAGGGCTTGGTTCTTTTGATTGCAGAATGGGATTAGAAACCAAGATCTGGATGCTAGGCGTGGTCATCATTACAGTGGTGATTTTTGCCTTTTCAGGCCATGGTGTAGCTATTTATATATTGATGATAATTATTGTGACTTTTTAATCTACTGGGTTTTTTTTAATACAATGACCCTTTTTTGGAACAGATTAGAAGATGCAGACACAACTCCAAACACACCCAGTCACCTTATCTTTGATAAATAGACCAAACATGTTCACTGGAAGAAACACAGCCTCTTTAATAAATGGTGCTGGAAAAACTGGCTTTCTGCATGCCAAAGACTAAAACTAGACCCATGTCTATTACCATGCACTAAACTAAAGTCAAAATGAATCAAAGATCTAAATATTAAAACAGAAACACTCAATCTACTGGAAGAGAAATTAGGTAGAAATCTTGAAGACATAGGGATAGGCAGAGAGTTCATGAACAAAACCCAAACTGCATGGGAAATACTTCAAAGAATCAACAACTGGGATCTCATCTTATTAAAAAAGCTTTTGTAGGGCCGGTGAGATGGCTCAGCGGCATAAGCGCCTGCCTAGCAAGCGTGAGGGCCCGAGTTCGACTCCCAGATCCCACATACGAAAAAGGGGCCAGTGATATCGCTCAGTGGCACGGGTGCCTGTTGGCACGCGAGGTCCTGAGGTCGACCCCCCCGGTACCCACAAAAAAAAAAAAAAAGCTTTTGTACATCAAAAGAAATCACCAACAGAGTGAAAAGACAGCCCACAGAGTGGGAAAAAATTTTAGCCAATTGTCCCTCGAACAAAGGACTTATATCTAGAACATACAAAGAACTGAAAAAAATCAGACCCCCCCAAATTCAAAGACCTAATCAAAAGATGAATACATACTTCTCAGATGAAGAAACACAAATGGCAAATAAATATATGAAAAAATGTTCAACATCATTGGTCATTCCATCTCACTCCAGAAAGAATGGCTATCATCAAGAAATCAACCAGAAACAAATGCTGGAGCGTGCTATGGGGAAAAAGGAACCTTTCTCCTTTGTTGGTGGGAGTGTAGACAAGTGCAACCACTGTGGAAAAAATCAGTATGGAGATTCCTCAGAAAACTAGGATTAGAGATCTCCTTTGACCCAGCTATTCCCCTTCTGGGTATCTTTCTGGAAGAATTAAAAACATCATATCACAGCGATATATGTGCACCCATGTTTATAGCAGTACAGTTAGTAATAGCTAGATCTTGGAAACAACCCAAATGCCCATCAACCGAGGAATGGATAAAAAAGATGTAGTCTTTTTATACAATGGAGTACTACTCAGCCGTAAAGGATAGACTTGAGACTTTTGTAGTTAAATGGATGCAACTGGAGACCATAGTCATAAGTGAAATAAATCAAAATCACATGTGTAAGCATCATGTTGTCTCCCTGGTATGAGAAAATGAAAGAGTAAATAAGGTCCAAAATGTACAATAGATATTTTGAAATGGGAAGAAATTGTTCAAAAGGAAAAAGGAACTAGGATGGGGGAAAGGGGAAAGGAAGGAATGGAAAAGGAAAGAAATAAAATACAAGACAGGTATGCTAATAGTTTCTCTTAGTTCGTTGAAAAGAAAGGTTTGTGCTAATATAGTTTGGAGAATTTTTATGCCCATATCTTGTACTCTGAGTAACTACCTTAAAGATAACAATATTCAGTGTATTAATTATTGTTATTCTCATATTATTTTGTTATGAAATATTGTTTTACTTTTTTCCCATAAAAATAAAAAAATAAATTCACCTTCATTTACAAATATATACATATATATGATTTTAGCCTTACATTGCCTTATATTAAAAATTGATATGCCAGTTTTCTTCAGATTTGTATTTATCTATATAGCATTCTCTATCACTTTATTTTTAGTATTTCTGAATAGTGTTATTTTAAATATCCTTCTTGTAAATAACATATTGGTGGATTTTTAAAAATATATAGTCTGAAAAAAAAAAATATATAGTCTGAAAGTTTTTCCTCTTTCAAGGGTTTGCATTTTATTTTCATATTAATTTATTACATTCATGATAATCCAGTGTATTAAGAGTAATTAGGATTCAGGCTTGTTTGGCTGGGTCCAAGACAGCAACATCATGGTGGAAAGGCAAAGTGGGGCAAAGAAGTTTAGTTCATGGAGGCGGGGAAGTAGAGTAGGGGAACAGTGCTGGAGAAGTAGGGGCAAAGGGCCAGATTTAGACTCCGAGGTCACAGCTCCGTGACCCATGCAGACATACCCAGAAGTGTGCTTTGCTAACCCCAGGGCAGCTCCCAAACCAAGCATGAGGACAATTTGCCCTAACCATGGTTCTTTATCTGGTTATCTGTCATTGTTAAGATACATACACATTTTATTTCTCCCTCTCAGTTTCTTAATACTATCCAAATCTTTCCTAAACCAGACAAGAACGCTTGTGTGTGTCGAGCACCCTCTGGTCTCTCCTCTGTGTAGTCCCCTCAGTCATCTCCACAGGCTATGTTGACATCGGTGAGCACAGCACTGTCCACAGAGGTAGCGCTCACCGCAGATGCCTGTGTGGTCTTCACTTTACAGTAATTAAAACTAAATAAAGGAATGAATTCAATTCCTTAGGAACACACTCTTTTCAGGTGCCAGTAGCTGCATGTGGCAGACTTAGGGAACATTCCCATCCCCTCAGAGACTTCTGATGGACAGTACTCATCTAGAATTTTATTCTACATTGTGAATATATTTTTGATTAATTGCTTACTGTTTTTGAAAAATAGGACACTTTACTGAATCATTGTCATATTCTCATTTTCCGTGTATTTTAGGGTATCAGCCTGAATCTTTTGCTCTACTTTCTGGAAAGCTTTCTTTGAGATTACATTAATGGAAGTTTCTCTGTGGGAAACCCTAGGAGGGATTTTACACATGAACATATCTTTGTTTCCACCATGAATTTCAATGATAAATCATATGAATATAAATTCTAAGATAAGATGTCTTCCTTTTTTTTCTGGTAGTTTAATTTTATTATCTTTTTTAATCCAGTGATACCTCAGAGAAATCTAATATTAACCCCAATCTTGCTCCTTACAGATAGTGTGCACTTGTGATCTCTCTCTCATTCTTTAATAACTCGGTAATGTGTCATCATTTTGCTTCAGTTGTTCCTTTGTATTTTGCTGATGTCCATCGAATATCTTTACTGTTTGAAACTTTTAATAATTTTTTTTCACTTATTTCTTTCAACTAATTTTCTCTATTTCTTGGCTCTCCAGTATAATCCATTTGGTATTTCTTTTTTATTGTTCTCTTTTTTGCTTTTCATGGGGTGAATTTTTGACAGGATGTTTCAGGTCAGTCACACTTTCTTAGACTGTAACTCTTTTGCTATTTACTTCATATTTTGAGATCATTATTTCAACATTTTCTATTGATTTTTCTCTACTAGAAAATTTTGTCTCATGCTTCTAATATTCCCTTCCTGGGTTCTTTCAGATTAAATATTATATTTCTTTGAAATTCTTGTTCTGTTCCTTGTTTTGTCTTTTCTTCCAGTTTGTCCTATTTATGTCTTTTATATAGTGTTTCTGTTCTTCAACAGCTCACTAATTACCCATGTGAACTTCTACATTCCATTTAGTATCTTAACTTGATTATTAACACATACCTGCAGAGGGAAAAATTTAAATCTAAGCTCTGGGCCCCAGTTTATTCTCCACTTCCTTGCTTAAGAGAGTAAGGAGGACATTTCTGGGGATTGAAGGGTATTTGGGGGAAGGAAGGGGAGGATAGGGAATTTGAAGTGAAGTCCAAACACATTTTTTAATTGAATATATCAAATCTGCTTACTCCATAGGTACATTTTTATAGATGCTTTACCTTCATGGTTTTGAAAGTGCTTTGTACTATATCAGCTATCTTTTACTGATTAAAAAACCACTGCAATGCACAGTGGCTTAAAACCATATTTTATTGAGTATGAAAACTCTATAGTTGACTTCTCTCAAGTAGGAAGCTCTTGCTTTGGGTCTCTCTTAAAATTGCAATCAGATGGAGGTAGACCAGGAATCTAGGACTCTATGTGGGCTCTCAGCTGGGGGAGTTCGTCAAGGGGCCTATGCATGACTTTTCTGTGACTCAGGTTTTTTACAGAAAAGTGGCTGGGTTCTGAGGGGAAGCATTCCAAGGGTCACCTTTCCAGGGCACTCAAAAGGAAGGTAACAAGCTTATTATGATGTAAACTAGAAGTCCCAGAGTATCACCCCCACTTCACTGTACTCTTCACGCAGATAACTAAGGCAAGCCCAGATTCAAGGGGAGGAACAGAAGACAAATACGGGAAAGGAAAGAATTAGTGATGGCCTTCATTGGAAACTAAATGCCACACATACTTTACTCTGTGAATTGCATGTCTGTTCTTTGATACATGTCAATATAGAATAATTCTTTCTATGAATTCCATAAATACAAACTATTGACAATTATTTTTTCATAGCAAAGGAAAAGAGTTTTCCCTTTGCCCTTGAGCTTTATTTTTGGCTACTAAAAATCAAAATCACCATTTTATTAGTAGAGTTTCTGTATGCATTTTCTCTTGGAACAGTGCATTCTACACAATGTGTATGTGTCTGTGTGTGTTTACACACAAGGTCCTTCCTTTTCTCCTGCTGCCCCGTCCCACACACACTTGTATTCACCATGTAAATATTATAAAATTGCTAGATATTTTAGTCTCAATCTCTTTTGAAAAACTTACATACAAAGTTATTTATACTTAGAAGCCATTCATCTTCATAAATCTGTTACAATTTAAAGAAAGCACTTTTTCTCAATCATAGACACCATCGTTTGCAAGCATCTCATTCAGTTATACTGTACTGTGGCAAATAAAATCATATGGAGCTTAAAGCATTTTTGAGTATAAGAAAAAGTGAAAAATAGCTGGGCATATTGGCACATACCTGTAATCCCAGCACAAGCAGGGCCGAGGCCAGTCTGGGCTACATAGCAAGATTCTATCTGGAAAAAAAAAAAAAGAAGGAAAAGGAGGAGGAGGAGAGGAGAAGAGAAAGAGGGAGAGGAGGAAGGAGAAGGAGGAGAAAAATAACCTAAAACCGTAAGAAATGCTATAAGCAACTTCAAATTCCTTGTTTGGTTTAGAGAGGATAAAATTTGTTATAATTTCAGTGAGTTAGGAACAGCTTACTTTATTTAAAAGTATAAAACCTAATTCCTAATACAAGTATTTTCCTTTCTTTAAAATGTTTTTTTTTTTTTTTTTTTTTTTAACCAAACTCAGGACCTCGCGCTTCCCAGGCAGGTGCTCGTGCCGCTGAGCTATATCACCGGCCCTAAAATGTTAACTTGATCTTTGTTTTGTGATTTCTGCTGTAATACATGCTTCATTTTATTTTAAAATCATAAAACTCAGAAGATCCTATGCCAGATTCTCAGGGCATTCTGCAACTCATTTACGAGAGGCTGAAGTGCTGGCAGTATGGCTTCTGGCTGTGATGTTTGTACTAAAATAACACAAAACAAGGTCTAAACAATATGTCAAAAATTTCAGCAACATCATATTTTGAAATGTAAATGGCAAAGGTTCTGAACCTCACAGTTCAACCTCACAGTTTATAAAGAATGCAGATAAGGGGCCGGTGAGATAGCTCAGTGGCATAAGCGCTTGCCTGGCAAGCGCAAGGTCCTGAGTTCAACTCCTGGAACCTACATAAAGGAAAAAAAGGGCCGGTGATATCACTCAGCGACACAAGCACTTGCTGGCAAGCATTAGGTCCTGAGGTTAACTCCCGGTACCCACATTAAAAAAAATAATAATAAAGAATGCAGATAAAAACAAAAATTGACTATAAGTTCCTTAATCAATTAATTGGTTAATTTTAATTAAATTATAATAAATGTTATTAGGAATAACTAGTCAAAAAATTTTAAATTAGGGTTGTTTCCAAAAGTTTAAAACATATACCTGTACCTATGACAAAATTTCTTATTTTACAACCTGAAGAAAATCTATTTAAGCAGGAGAAAATCACAGCTAAAAGACTTAGTGAAAGCATAGAGCATAGACCAAATTATAAAAGTGATGTTGGATATAATCTCCTTCAGTTTTCCCCTAAATTTTTCTGGTATTTTATTCAATAATCTGGCCTTTGAATTTGAGAAGGCCCCACTAGTGGTAATACCACAAATATTGTTCATTTAGTAAATAGGGTTGGTTGGATAGATATTGCTTACAAGAAGAATAAGCAAACTTTTTGCTATAAAAGACCAGATAGTAAATGTTTAAGTATTTGAGAGCCTTAAAGTCTCTGTTGCAATTACTCAACTGTTGCTATATGGAGAAAACAGCTGTAGAGAATACAGAAATAAGTGGGCATGGCTGTCTTCCAATAAAATGTATTAACAGAAACAGTCCAGGCCGGTATTTGTTCTGTGGGCTGCAGTTTTCTGAGCTTGGTAGACTACACCAACGTGTTGCACTTTAATAGTGGTATTCAGTGTATTTGTATTTACTCATCTGAAGAAGGTGCTGAGAAATCTGGAGTGGGGATAGAGGAGGAGGGGAGGATTTGGAGGCCAAACTTAACTAAACCTGAGCCCAGAAGAATGCCAACAGAGTAATCTATAATATTGCGAATAACACAGTATATGCAGTACTGGCTACCCTGGCATAAAACTGGATGTCTAGATACCAGGTATAAAGCAAGAAAAAAAATTACTTGTGGTAATTATACTCAGATTTTTTAAGCATATTTTTAATGTCACGAGATCTCCAGGACTCTTAACTGAGCTGCTGAACACAGAGTTTAGACTGAGAGAAAAAAAAAGCAAAACCAAAACCAAAACTAAGCCGACTTTAGGAGAGGCCAAGGCAGAGAAGAGAAATCTGAGAAGGTAACCATGTAGCTTTTCTTCAAAAAGCAAACATGCTTGGAAATGTTACAGTGTTAGAGAAGAATGCATTCAAATACTGATACAGCCTCAGAACTTCCTGCAGGGAATTTGAACCTCCTCCAGGTAGGAAAAGCTGCCCTGATAAAAGAGCTATGCTTAGGGTCAGCATTTCTTCTTTCTTCTCCCTCCTGAAGCTACATTGACCTCTAGCCTCCCTCTTTGGGGGCAAAGATGAAGTTGATGGGGGCACCCCAATCAGAAGTCCCTGACCATTGAGTCCTGTCCTTGGTTAAACAATGATGGGTATTTCTGAGAAGGTCGTCATTTCTTTCCATCGCAATGAGTGATCGACTCAAGGAGTTCATATTGCACCAAACACTTTCAAAAATGATTCATGTTAATGGCATGTCTTTGGGGATTGATGCTAAATAGAAGCTACAACTAAAGCTTAAAAAATGATTTAGCAATAGGAAAGCCCACAGACCACGGCACACGCAGGCACATTTGATGGTAAACATCAAAGAATAAATACAACTAAAAGTCATAAAATCGGATAGACAATAAATCTGACAGTTCAAGACCTTTTGGGGCTTGAATCATAAAAAATAAAATTACTTACTAGGCATTCCTAGGTTTATTTATTTATTTATTTATTTTTGCCACACATCTTTTACAGGGCAGTGAACTGAAGACAGTTTCATATTTCTGACATGTTAGTGTGGTTTACAAAGGTGGCTGCTGCACAGAATAAAATCAAATAGACATATTGAAGAAATACCCCCCTTTTGTCCATAATACTGATCACTCCTTGAAGGGAAAGCTTGTTGAGAATTTATTCACTAAAATCAGACTTGAAGCTTTTATAGTCTTCCCACGGCAGCCACAAAAATGTAACAAAAAAGAAAGCTGATATATCCAAATCATTCTCGTTTTTTATCTCCCTGCAGTCCTCTTACTTTCCAAGGGGGTTATAATTGAGTTTGTGGAGTCCATTTTATACAACGATAAGAAAAGAAAAGAATTCCAATGTTTTAGATGCACAGAAGAGAAAAAAGAAAAAATATCAACCTAACTTTACATCCAAGGTAATATTAATGTCAAAAATACCTTTTCCTCAAATATAAAACATTTCCTTTGGGATAACTTCTTTTAAAATATCTAAATATAGACAATTCAAAATGTATTTTCAAATAAATGAAAAAGAAAAAATAAAAAGACATTTTTCCTAAATTTTTTCTATCTTAATTATTAATTCATAATTTAAATAATATACAACCACAATTTAGCAGGATTGTGTCAAGATCTCTGTGACATTTAAACATGAATAAGACAAGGTTCTTCTTCAAGCTTTGGTCTAGAAAAGGAAGGATTAAATTCATGCTGAGTAAGAAAAATGACATTGGCCTCTCAATTTTTCCTGCATCTTGCTGCTCATCGTACACAACTCTTAACAAATTCATGAATACCTTCCCTTTCACACATCTCTCCCTCTTTTTCCATATATATATATATATGAATTCAAGCATGGGGATTCTGGGTTTAATGAACTCAGTGCTTTTATCGGTACTATAATATAAATCATCAATGGATAAAAATAATAAGAACTACATTTACTGAACATTTACTATGTGTTGGGCTCTGTGCTAAGTACTAAGTAGATTATCTCATTTAATTCTCGAATTCTGTTATGAGTAGTAGTATCATCCTGAGTAAACAGATGATAAAAACTGGGGAATGGGTCAAAAAGCTTGCTAAAATGCATCATGGAATTAAAACCTAGGATTTCTTATCCGAGCCTGTTAACATTTTCTGGTTGTTGTTGTTATCCACTATAAGCTAAATTACAGTGCTAAATATTATTTGCAAAATGTTTCCTTGGGAAACACGATCTGAATTCCAAAGACTGAGTCATGAAAAAAGTTCTCACAGACATCTTTTTATAATAAATTTAGATTGTAAATTTCTTCTTGGTTCCTTTGATGAATTAAAGATAGACATAAGTTTTTTGTTTCTGCACCCACTAAGAAGTAAAGTCCTTTTTTTTTTTACCCCTTTGACTATGAGTTGGGCCCTGTGGTGTTTTGACTAATGATGTCTAGTAAAAGTGATGCTGTTATCGGCTCTGGCCTAGACTTTTGAGAAGACCAGTAGCTACTGCTCCCTTCCTCTTAGAATCCAGCTGCTGTGCTGTGAGGAGGCTCAAGAAGCCTCATGAGGACACCTGTGTGCAAAGAATTGAGGCTATAACACCCCTGGCTGAGCGGCCTGCCGAGAGCCAGCGCCAACTTTCAAACTTGTTATTGAGCTCAATGTGGAAGTGAGTCTTCCAGATCTAGGTGGTCCGACCAGGTGCATGTCATGTTCTACAGAGACAAGATATTTCTGCCGAGCCCTTCTCAAACAGGAAGGTCCTTAGCGAACAAACGGTTAGTGTTGTTATGATTTGGGCAATAGATCGTCAAAACACCGTTCCAACACAGAGTGCGGCAATTAACACATGGACCATGAACTTCACAAATAAAACTGGGAAAATCACCCGAATGCCAAATTATTAAGCTGAAATTTCCACAAATGAAAGTTTGGAATGAGAGTTCCACAAATGAGGGTTTGTCTCTTCATCCAGAGGGAAAGATTATAAGTAGCTGCTTTTAATAATAACATTTCCTAACACCCCAAAGATGTGATTTCTGTTGCCAAGCCACCCATTATGTGGCAGCACTCAACTAGATATTACCATAGTAAGCAGAAGTGAGTTAGGCTTAAGACACTGGTTTACAACACTACAGCTTTTGATGTGATCTTAAAAGAGCTTTTAGAGGGAAACTTGTGAAACCAAACAATAATTTCAGAATAACTTGTAGTATAAAAAGAAGAAAAAACAATTTTATCAGTTATGTTTAAACTAATTTTATATATTCTGCAGAGTTGTTGTTGTAAGTTTAAATACTGCTTTCTCCTAAGATATTCATATTTTTCCAAATTTAAGTGTGAAGACCAGTACCTCAGTCCCATTCTTGGTTATTGGTACATTCTTGACTTGCCTTCTTCTATCTACTATGAACTAAATTGTGTCATTCCCCATGTTCCACCCGGGTTCATATTTTGGAGCCTTAGTACCAGTAGAGTTACATTAGGAGTACGGAAGTAATTAAGGTTAAGTGAGGCTATAGGGTAGAACCCTGACCTGATAGTATTAGTCAGTCTCCTTATAAGAAGGGACACCAGAATGCTTTTCTCTCCCTGCTATTACTGGAGGACACAGAAAGAAGACAACTGTCTACAAGCCAGGAAGAAAGACCTTATAAGAAACTAAATTGTCTGGCTTTAACTTGGTCTTTCTGGCCTCTAGAACAATAAGAAAACAAGCTGCCATCGTTTAAGCCACACAGGCTGTAGTATTTTGTTATAGCTGCCCAAGAAAACAAATACATACATATATATATATATGATTTTAACCTGAAAGAAATACATAGATTATCAATATCCCCATATCTGTTCTTTTCTTACTGTACAGTGATAGAATTTTTGGTTGGGCATATAGTCACCCAGGTTTAAAATATGTATTTTCCAGCCTCCTCCTTTCAATGTTACAGAGTTAAGTTTGTTCTTCTGAGTGGAGATAAACATTCAATTGTCAGGTTGCATAAAGGAAGATCCTTTTCCTCTCCCTGATGGCTGCAATGCAAAAGTGGTGTAAGGACCTGCAGTAGCCACCTTGACTCATGAGAAAGATGTCATCATGGGAAATGACAGTACTGAGGAAAAATGAGGTGGGCTCCTTTGCAAAGAGATCTGCTCTACTAGCTCAGATTTTACTTGGGAGAAGAATAAACTTTCATATTTTAAAAGCCATTGCTATACTTGTTCCCAATTTACAGGAACCAGAATGATTTTTCTCACTAACTCATATAATTATTTATTGCAGGGCTTAGCAAACACTATTTGTAAAAGGCCAGACAATAAATATTTCTGGCTCCACATTCCATACATTTTCAGTTGCAGCTGCCCAACTGTACCATTGTACTACGAAAGCATTTGTAAGCAATATGTAAATGAAGAGCAGCATGGCTGTATTCCAACAAAATACTATTCATAAAAGCAGGTCACAGACAGGGTTCGGCTCCTAGGCCAACCCCTGATCATTGTAACAAATGTGTTTATCCTGAGAAACAGATACATATGGAATCCAAGCTATGGTCACACATGATAATAACAACACATGTTCTCTGAAGTCCCTGGCAAACATTCTGTCCATTTACCTCATTCTCTATTACAAGGGCTTACAGATAGCTCTCTGCAGGTACTTATTGCTTGCTCATTATCTTATCAGTTTTTCTCTTATAAAAATTTTCTCTATTTTTCTTTGAACTATCTCTATTGCATTTCCCTTTTTCTTTTTGCTCCTTTCCCATTCTAGAATTTGTTTTTTATTGTACACCAGTACTCTTATTCTTTTGGATCACTTCTTTTCAGTATTAGACATTAAATACTATTAGGCCAAAGATATCTTAACATTAATTTTTATTACTATCAACTGCCTCAAGTGTTTTCTTGGAAGCAAGGATTTGAATATGGTAGGAACAATTTAAAGTCATATGTACATGTAATACTAAATAGGAAACAAAGCACTATATTTTCTCCAGATATAACACATTGGTATCACCCTCCAAAAATTCCCTTAGGTACAGTTACAACCTTCCTCATCCTTTTTTTTTTTTTTTTTTTCTTTTGAGACAGGGTCACAAAGTTGCTCAGCTTCCCATGTTAGGCTCAAACTTGTGACCTTCCTGCCTCACCTTCCCAGAGTGCTGGGGTTATAGGCATGCACCACCATGCTTGGCTTAGTCTTTGTTCTTTAGGCAAGCAACGTTATTATCCCATTGCATTTTGCTAATCTATTCAATTATAATTACAAGTTCCTAAGAATCCACATCTACTATACAAATGGCAATACAAAAATAGCTCTCAGATGACCAACTGGAGAAAGCCCCTTATTCCATGTGGCTGCTCAATAATGGAAAATTTTAATAGGATTCTTAAACTTTCCTTGATTCTCGTAAGAAAGGTCAAATCATAAAAACATAGAGGAAGGGGCAAATGATTGTCCATATGTTTTCTCTTTGAGCCACTCTCCATTTACATCCACTCCAAAGCTTTCTGTCTCCTTTGGCAGTTCTCAAAATATGGTCCCTGTTTCCTTTTTTTTAAAATGAAGGCTTCTTAATTCCACCCTACATATACTGAATTAGAAAGTCAAAAAGTAAGTCCACTAATCACCATTTTCACCAGTTCTCTTGATGATATGAGTGCCTGCTAAAGCTTAAGGTCATTGTCCTTCAGATTAAAGTCTAGTTCTCTTTCCATACACCCAAGAGCCAGGCACTACTTCTGCCTCACTACCCCACAATGTCGTCTTCTAACCCTACAGAAACTTATTAAGTTCTCTGACCTCACCCACCCAAGACACTACAACCTGTCACACATCCCTGTGACGAAGCCTTCCTCAATTTTGTCCAAGTCATACTCCTCAAGCTGACAGCCAGGACCTTTTCTCCTGGGTTCCATGGCTCCCTCTGGTTCTGCCACAACACACTTGGCATATTGTGCAAGACCCAACATTTTCAGGCCTTCTTCATTTGACTACATATTCCTTAAAGCCTTGCCTTGTTATTTACCATTTTCCCCCTTCGCATATAGTTTCATCTCAAAAAAATAATTGAATAAATGAATAAACAAATATATATATGCATTGTACTGTGTATATGCCTGATGGTCTCTAATTACCCTCAAAAGTCAAATTTCACCCTTTTTTTGTTCCCTACTCCTCTGCAGTTCTGAGCATAACAATAACTACTCGTGCGCTCATGCTTCAGACTGTTTGGCTGACATTTCTGCCCTCTCCTTGAAACAACAGCACCTCTAATTTATGAACTGCCACTTTGCACTAACTCCTATTTCAGCTCAAATGACTCAATGATTGTTTGAATAGTTCTGTAAGGGTTCAAGCCTTTTTAAAAAATGATGCTGTATCTCATAAAACTATGGGTGATATGGTTATAAATTTCAGGAACGAGACCTAGGCTCTTTGTGCAATCATGTTTGGGTGGGGGGCACATTCCAGTCATGGCATCTAATTCCACAGAGGGGCTGAGGCCCTGCTCTGCTCTATACTGATTATCAGGCCACATTAGAATCTCCTGCTGTTATGATAAAAGCTTTGGCTGCCTTTGAATAAAGCACTTCAAAGTCTCCCTTTCATAAGATTTTTGAAACCTCAGCCCATTGAGACTGTCATAGCGTGATGTGCTTGTGCATTTGTCATACTTTCTGGAAGCTGCCTCCCACCTTGGTCCTGGATAAGCTGAAAGCTCTTCTACCAGCAACACTGTCTTAAAAGGGGTTGCGGGAGGGAGCAGATAGCACACTGGGCCTCGTAGGGAAAATCACACTATTTGCTCCAGGAAATGTGGATATCTGTCCATGACATCAGAAGGAGAGGATCATGTCCAACGGGAAGGTTTTCCAGGGCAATGTAGCATCAGGCCCTGACAGAAAGAAGGTTGGGTGTATGTCAGGATTCTGGCAGAAACAATGACATATTTGAGAAGAATATAGGAAAGGGATAATTTACAGAGTATAAACAGGATTTAGGAAAGCCAACTTGGGTTGGTGTAGGGCCGCTTATAGTGAGGGAGACACTAGCATCCTAACCTGAAGTGGAAGGAGAGAGAATGATTATAGGAACCCAGAGAGAGCATTAGGAAAACCAACCACATAACAGGAGTTATGGGCTTGACAGAGGGACAAAATCACCCCATTAACTCACCGCTGAAGGTATTTAGAGAAAGAAATGCTCCAGCCTCACTCTCTTCTCACTGTTCAAAGTCCTGCTTGTGTTTCCCATCGACTGAACTTGAAGCCAGAAGGTAAGAAGGTCTACTGACGTTGTCCATGTGTCCACCTCCCAGGCAGAGAAGGCAGAGGTCAGTTTTCAGGGGCCACAGAAGACATCTAATCTAGGAGTTACGTGGAAGATTGAGGTGAACATGAGATGGTGTAATGCTCTGCCTGCTGAAGGAGAGGATGTCAGCTTTATTTAACAGACATGTAGGCTAACAAAGCAAGAATAATTAATCCTAACCATCCCAGTAACTTTTACTTTCCTTTACTTCAGGTTCTATGAAGATTTTGAAAATTTAGATCAATAGCATTAGGTAGATGCTATGAAGTGATTTTTTAGATTGCATGTTTAAAGGTCGAAATAATAAATATTTAACTTGACAAGTACCTGAGAATACATGGTATCCATCTACATGCCAATTATTCAAAGCAAATGCAAAAACAATGACTCTTTTGTTTCATATATCTAGCTGAAGTTACAGTGGAGATTGCTGATATCGGGATGTGCTCCAGCTGTAAACAAATCAAGGACCACCTACAAGATGCGAATCAAACATGGAGTACCTCCAGTGCCAACTGTCCCCAGATCTCCCCAAACCAGTCACTTTTGCCTGAGGATTCTGCCACTATGAAACCAGCTTTGAGTAGTAGATTCTCTGGGTTTCCTAATGCCTGTCTTAAAATTTCTACACTCCTAAAGCAATATCATATTTATTATTATAATATTCAATCAATTAGTAATAATATGAATTAAATTATTAACCCCATTTAACCAAACAACTACCAACATTTTTGAAAAGGAAGGTAGAAGACTGTTGCTCAGGCCATTGTCTGAAAAGGAAAGATTTAGATGAATTATTTACAGATCATGAGAGAATCTCTAGACAGTGAGGGAAATCCAGGTGGTACATAGAAGTCAAGGTCAGAAGAAAAGAAGAGATAGGAACCCAAAGGAGGAAAAGGTATCAGGTAGATTCAGTAGAGGTTTTAGATTCCATGCCACATAGCTTGCACAGTACATCATGTTAAGCTGTTGACAGGCATCATTTCATGTAGTCTTTACATAAATTTTGTGGAGTGGGCACTATTAGCACCCCTTTTTCCATGTGAGATAAATGAGGCTTAGGGAAGCTTAGTGACTTGCCCAAGGTCACAGAGCTAGTAAATGATGAGAAAAGAAGAAGATTCCAAAGCCTATGATTTATTTCCTTGTGATGTGCTCACATTCTATCCCAATGAAGGATAAACTAGAAATGGAGGTGAATTTTTAAAAAGAACTAAAAAATCTGGGTACAAAACACTTGCACACAGTCCCCAGGAGAGACCTTCTATAATCAATTCATCCATAATCAAATATACTTTTATTAAGTGTGTATAATCTGGGCTTATACTAAGTTCAAGGGTCATAAAGGTGAGAAAACATGTTATCCTACTCCATAAACTAACAACGCAAGAAAGACTTTATTCCAAGTGTATACTCTTGAGAACCCAATGGCAAGGTTTGTTGGGCTGTTATAGACTAGAAAGGAAGAGATTAATTATTTAGTGTTGGTTCTGAGAAAATAAGGGACAGAAGAGAATGCACTTTATATTTGTCAGTTTAAGTTAGGCCAGCGATGGTGAAACTTTTAGGGCTTTCAATGATAACAAACTGTGGCATGTGTGTTATAGGTTCACCACCGAGTTAGGCTATGCTACAGTAACAACAAAAATCTTAGTGGCTTTCTATGACAGTTAAGCTTGATTGTGTAAACTCGATTGGCTTGGGAGCTGCCCAGGGGATTGATAGAGCACACTTCTAGATATGTCTGGGAGGGTCACAAAGCCATGACTTTAGGAAATATATGTGGTCCCTGGCTGCTTCCTCTCTAGCACTATTCCCCTACTCTACTTCCTGGTCACCATGAACTAAGGATCTTTGCTCCAACATGCCAAGACATGCCTGTCTTGGAGCCAGCCAACCATGGACTTGATCCCCCAAAACCGTGAGGCAAATTAAACCTATCCTCCTTTAAACTGTGGTGTCTCAGTGATGAGAAACCTAACCAATATATTTCCCAAGACCAAGATTTATTTTTCACTAATTTATTTTTCACTAATCCATATCACTATGGATCTGGGTGACTGTCCAAGAAAACCATTCTCCAAATGGTGACACAGGAATCAAGGCAGCATCTCCTTTTGGGGGTTGGGTAAAGAGGGTTTCATTATCTCACACAGGACCTCCTTCACCATCACTAGGACAGGAGAAACATGAGATGAAAATAATGCTTGGAATTTTTACTCAGACTGTAAAGAAGATGCACCACTTCTACTAATATTTTATTGGCCAGAAATAGTTACAGAGAATCCAAGTAGAAAAATGCTGAGAAGAAAAAGAAGAAAGCCAATAATACTGGGGAATCCTAATGTCTACCATAGACCTTAATAGCAAATGCACACCAACTACTTATGAGATTAGAGCTATCTGTATTGGCAACACTATTATTTATGTTATCTACGACTTTGATATGGAGGATAGGTGACTCAGGGTGCCAAAGAAAACTAAAGTGGAAAAGTAGACCAGATGCTGATAAGAGGAACACAAAAATGACATAGTCCAATCACCATCCCAGTATCACAGCATGACTCTTCTTGAGAAATGGCTCTTATAGACTAACACAGAGGGGGAAAAATATTTCTTTGGCCTCTTGGCTTTCATCAGATATCTACAGGAACTCTCTTGGCAGCAAAGGACTTTATCTCCAAGTGTAATGTTTCAAAAGATGGTTTAGCATTGCTCAAATTGCACAAAAAAGAAAAGCTCCAAAAGTTGCAGTTCAAAAATCAGACACATTAAAAGTTGGGACACACTAATTAGTTCTTAGTCAATACACAGTGAAGCTACCTGAAATTATAGTGAAATAACATAAAAAGAATCATGCTTGGAACTGAGGGGAAAATTGAAAATTTGGGAAATTAAACTCATTACTCTGTATACTACTGTTATGACTCAATTCTTTTTCATTGCCCCTTTTGAACCTTTTCTGTGTCTCTTGTGCTTCTGAGCTGAGTAATGGAATTTAATATTAGGTTCTTTTTTACCAATTGCTGGTGTTATTTGGTCTTGCACAAGTATAGATGGATATGAAACAATCTACACAGAGAGGCTTAGACAATTGTCAAGGAAATGCTCTCTCCTAGTGTGCCAGGGAAGAGTTTCTTCAAAGAAGAATGGTGAAAGGGCTTTGAGATTTTGACAGTGACATGGATGGTACCAAAAATAAGAAGCTATATGGGAATGGGAAGAGCTCTGAAGCAGGAGACTGGAAACTGAGTCTAAGTCCCCAAATAATTGGTCACCTCAGACAAGTCACTTCATGTGGTAGGTGCTGTAAAGGCAGAGTCTTCCTTCAAGATCGAGAACTCATTCCCACAGATGCTGCAAGCAATGCCAGAAGACAGCCTTGACCGTCGCCCCTTTTAGGGTTATCCTAAGTGGAGAGTGCTCCATCACAGAGGGAGATTTACAGCCACTGTGGGTCAGTGAAGAAGCCTGGCCCTCCCAACTTGGGACAATTTTCAATCCAGAGGTCCCTACTGAGTCAGTTGAGGCCTTTGCTAAGAATGCACTGTAGCTCGGCTTCTCCTTTTGCTCACTTTTCTTCCTTCCACTCCTTGCACAGAGGTAAATCTCAAGAGTGCTCTCTAAACAAACATCCTGCTCTCTAGTTTCCACCTCAGTCTTGTTCCTTGGAAATCTAATCTGTGATAATACATCCAAATTAAGTCTATGAATCTAGGATTCAGCTTCCTCTCCTCATTAGACAAAACAAAACAAAAAACAAAACATCCTGAGGGAGCTGTGCGCTCTTAACGTGAGGCCCTCGTATGGACATGAAAAGGACTTTGGATGCTCTGAGTTAGACATTTATTTTTTGCTATTATAACCATTAATATCTAACTGACTGCTAGGCACTCTGCTGTTCTGGGGTTCAGGCACTGTGGCTCTGGGCAGTTCCACTGAGATGGCTCCGCTTGGAACACCCCACATTGCAGGTTTCTGTGGTCCCCATTCCCAAGGCACTAGGTGAGGGCAGGCTGGCTCACCTGAGTCAGAGAAGAAGTAGCTATGTTATATTTTGCACCTCAAAATTCTTCCAGCTTGTACTTATTACCCAATTCCAAAGTTTCCGCATTTGGGTAGTTGTTTCAGACACATGCTACTTCTCATAATAGTTTCTGTCTTAGTCAGCATGGGCTGCTGTAACAAAAAAACATAAACTGAGTGAGTTAAATAATAACCATTTATTTTTCTCTGGAGGCTAATAAGTATAACTGGGCTTTTTGGTTCAGATGACTCTCGTTACTGTGTCTTCCCATGGTGAAAAAAGACTAGAGACCTCTCTGGGGCCTTTATCATTAGGGCACTAATCCTCCTCATGAGGGACTCCCCTCTCCACCTAATTCCTCCCAAAGGTTGCACTCCTTTTAATACCACCACATTTGACGTTAGGATGTCAACATATAAATGAGGGGGTCATAAAAATGCTAAGTCTGATTTTAAAAAATCCATTACCACTTATGTGCTTATAATGTGTATCACTTCGATTTATTGGATCTTATTTAATCATCCTTCCAAGATTGTGAAGAAAGCTGTCAGGTATTATAATCTCCATTTTAAAGATTAAGGGATTTAGTCAATAATTCATATCAGTACTCTGGCTTCTAGTTGTTTCCAAACTTTACCAATAAGTGAAGACATAACAGACCCATATAAATGCAATCAAACTTTGTGGAAAAACCGCATGTTAGCCCCCTACACCACTTAGCAACTGAAGCTGTTAATTTCCATGTAGTAACCAAAGTGATCATTTCAAAATCAGATCATATTACTTCCCTGCTCTCAATCCCTTAATGCTTTCTTATTATGCTAAATAAAGTCCTAAATCTTCCCTTTTGCCTGCAAGTACTCACAGGATTGAGCCCCTGCTCATTTCCTGACTTCATCATCTCCCATTAGCTCACACACATCTAGCTTTCTGGCTCTTGAACCAATAAGAATGCTCCTTCTTCTGCTTTTGCACCTGCTCTTCTCTTTTTCTGCAACTTTCTTTCTACTCTTTGTCTCAGCAATCACCCCCAGAAAAGGCTGCCCTGGCCACATAAGCTGAGAAAGCTTTCCCGTGATTCTCTTTATTTTGACCGTGGCTTATTGATATTCATAGCACTTATGAGTGCTAAAATTATATTATACAAGTATATGTTTGTTTTATATTTGTCATATTCCTTTGCTAGTTATATTTGTTTATGTATTGGTTCTCCTCCTAGAGTAGAAATTCCATAAAGGCAGAGAATTTTATCTACGTTGTTCACTGCTATATAAACTGTAAGACAGATTACAAAGAGACTTACGTTTCTTGCAATGGGCATTTCCTCTCTCATTAAATGGACAAGTCTTTATGAAATACATGACGTTGTATAAAGCTTTTATAAGAAAGAAATTCTATCCTAGTTTTGGCATTCATACATCATAGGAGCTTCACAGAGTTATATAATCTTTCTCATATTCTGTAAAATGGGCATAATTGTAGTTGCTGTGGGAGTTAATAAATAAAATGTAAAAGGCAAGCACAGTGCCTGACACATGGAAAATGCCCAATGAATATTTGTCAACAGAACTATGGTTATTATGAAGAAGAATTACAAACATAGACAATCATCCATTTATTTACTTATTCATCATCCATGCATCGGTGAGCTAGACATTAGGTAGGCAGAAAAGAACAAGATCCATTTCATGCTATTAGGAAGTCCTAGGATTTGCACAAGAGATACTCTACTGTCTTAGTTACTTTTCTCATTTCTGAGACAAAATCCCTGGTGCACAATGTTAAAAGAGGAAAGGTTTATTTAGCTCACAGTTTGTAAAGGTTTCAGCTCATAGTTGGCTGGATCCAAGGCAGGTTGGCATGGCAGATGGGAATCGCAAAGAAGAAACCATTTATGGCAGGCAGAAGCAGCAAGGCAAGCAAGCAAGCCACAGGTGACAATAGCAGCTTCTTCCTGCCCCTTTTATAGTCTCCTAGGCTACCTGGCTTAGGGTGGGTACCAAACCAATCAATAGACTAATTTAGTAATCACACACACTTAATCCCAGCATCACACATCTTAGATCCAGCCACCTCTGAAAAAGCCCCACCTATGACTGCCTGAGGTTTTGGGGGTCATCTAGACACAAACCATAACATGTACCTTACCATTTATTCCCCCTGCAGTACCAGAACTTCTACCATATGCATATTTATAAAGCATTCAATAAAATACTTGACAAGAATTAACCATTAATTCATGCATTCGCTATTATATTGAATGTTTTTTTCTTTTTTAACTCTTAAATAACCATTGAAGATAGCCAAGGAGAAACAGACACAGCCTTCAATCTAAAAAAAATGTACATCTTAATAAGGAAGGTAGACTTTAGGTGACTCATATAGTGGCCCCACCGGAGCATGAGTTTATGTGGCCTGCACTGTCCTTATGAGGTTGGAGGCTTAAACTGTCCACTTCCAGGAGAAGTTCAGACCAAAAAGTCATGATTCTAAATTTCTTTTGAGAGATCTGCTGTTCTAGCAATACTGGGGTTGCATTTCCTTTTGGTGACAAAATTCCAAAGCTGACTACTTGTTGCTTACTTTAACTCATCAAATTTTTGAGTGTTTCCTATTTGTTTATATCATGTAGTAATTTGTCTTATTTCCAATCATCAGATGTTAAACCTCCTACAATGATTGTTAAGTTTTTTGTTTTCTCCACCTAAACATCAGTGATTGTTTTATATATGTTAAGGTTGTGTTGTTAGGTTCATATACATTCATGATGGAAATAATTCTTGATGAATTGCTCTTTTTGTTGTAATTTAATATCCTTTTTTGTTCCTAATGATTGCTTTTCTTTAAAAAATTTTTGTCAGAGTTAGTACAGCTACATTAGTGTTCTTCTGATTATTATTTGCCAGCCGTATGCTTTTTCATTTTCTTATTCTCCCTTCCTCTCTTCCACATTCTAGCCTTACTCTTCCCTGTCTCCTCACACCCTAAGAACCAGATCTCATTAGCCTCTCAGGCTATTGTTGTCTCATTTCAAAATTTTACCCTAAAAAATTATTATCTAGTATGATTATGCATGGAATTTAGAGGTAGTTGTGCCTATTTTTTAAAGTATAAATCTACAAAAACGTAAGATGGATAATACAGAACAGTCTTAGGTCTGTGAAGGGAACTGGCCCCTTCTAAAGTCCATCCTCAGAAAAACCAAAGAGGTTGGGTTTCCTAACATGCAGATTTCAGGAGTAGATCCTCCTAACACCCTGAGTAGCTAGAGAGTGGGAATTGGAGTATGGGTATCAGTCCCAAGATAGCAATACAATTTTTTTTTTTTTTTGGTGGGTACCGGGGGGTCGACCTCAGGACCTCGCGCGCCAGCAGGCGCCCGTGCCGCTGAGCGATATCACCGGCCCCTTTTTTGTATGTGGGTTCCGGGAGTCGAACTCGGGCCCTCGCGCTTGCCGGGCAGGCGCTTAAGCCACTGAGCCATCTCACCGGCCCCCAAGATAGCAATACAATTTAAGGGCAAATGTCTTTAAATAAATTTTCTATTATCAGTTTACAGCCTATGTAAGCACATTTGATGATTATATCCCTAGCCTCAGCAGTATATCTCAAATATCTCACACACAACATTAATACATTATTTTATTAATTAAAACATAATGATATTCCAGAGAGAGAGAGACAGAGACAGAGAAAAAAGCAGAGGCTGAGGTAAAAGAAGGGTTGATGGGTAAGAAAAAGTTACTTATCTTGAAGCTGAAAAAAGTGTTTAGCTGGAAGCCTAAATTTAAATAACTCAATGCTTCTACAAACAGAAAATCAGGCTATCCTGCTATGTCCATCCAAATTTCTCTAATTTAACTGCTTCAATTTATTGTTCACTAATTAGATAGAATTGTTGTCCAGAGTAATGAAATCACCACCCAGTAATTACTTCACTGTAAAATGTAATGAGCATCCAAACACTGACATATACTGTAAAAATTGCAGCACAATAAATAGAACGCTGTTTTCCAACAATAACCCGGCAGTGAATTCTGCTAGTGTATTTCTTTGTGAAACATGTTTATGTGATAGTCTTCCAATTTTATGGCGGGAGTTTATCACCATAAGGTGCATTTCATGACAGCCGAATAACTACATTCAGTTAGGCTTGTCACCATGTGCCTTCCGTATCAAGACACATGCTGATTGTATCAAATACTGTTGACTGTCTTAGTGCTGCGAATAGAAAAGATGATTATACTGTTCTGTGTAGATATGATGCAATATTATTCACACTGCAAGAAACTGAAGGTCAAGGTTGTCTAACAACATTAGAAAGATTGGGTATTGAAAGCTTCTTAATGCAGAGATGATTCACTAATGGGATGACGACAGGTGTACTTTAATGTAGGGATGATTCTTTATGTAAACAGGCGGGATAGAGGTGCATGTACATCAAATTATTGTGGGTTGTTGGGTGGGGATATGGGTTATTAATTCACCTTTTGGACAGTAGATCAAAGAAATATTTTAAGTGCTCCCCTTTAAAATATGCACTGATTTATCCCAAAGGATTAGACTGGAGAACAAGAGAGATACAATTTTGCTTCTGTTCTGCAGAGAAGCATTCTGTGATGACTTCAGCAAATAACGAGTTTGCCCCTATAACACGGCATTCACCTGTTCTTCTGGTTTTAGCCTGAGTAAAGGTACTGCTGACATTTATTCTTATCTAGTATGCATACTACAAGATGTATTTGTGTTACACTAGACAATCAATTCCCTCTCTCTAAAACAGGAAAAATTGTTAGCAAATTCATCAAATTTGAAATCTATTTATACTACGTTGTCAAAGAGCATATGGTCTGATACACAGTATGTGACCCTAGAAATTTAATTTCTCAAAATGCCATTCTGAGATTTGATAAATAAAAATCTGTGATCTTGTCTGAGGTTTACAATTCTTTTGTAGTCATATTGTGTAACTCTAAAACTCAAAACGAGAGAGAGAATTTCTTAGAATAATTTTCACAATAGCATATTAACCATTAAGTGTCCTTTCATTTCCATACACTGATGAACAAACTTAAAATACAATTATAATTTTAATAATCTGCAAGATCAATACATCTTTCATTTAAGAAACTGAAAGGCCATCCATATTGAACTCAGAAACAAGTTAAATACCGATATTGGAAATTCTGTGAACCTGATAGCTATGACACAGGGACTTTGCATTGGCTTTTGAGGAATAATAGTCTGGGGTAATTAACAACATTTAATAAATGCTGACATTTTAACCATACTACTTTAAAGGTTATTGGTAAGTCTCTAACCCATGGCCTTTTCTAGCACAATCCACAAAATGTCCTAACAAGAACCTGTTAAGTATAGTCAAAGGACAGGCAACTTAATCTATAAGTAGAGCAGGAGAGATGATAAGTGAATGGCCAGCTCAAGGAAAAAATATTGAGCCAGAGAAGTCATAAGGAGCAAAAAGTCCAGCACTGACCATAGATGGTGATTGAAGAGACTATCTTCTTAGAGGTCAGAGAATAAGCTGTTCCAAAAACTGCACAATGCTAGGGAAACTAAGAGAGGGGTATAATGGCAACTCCAGAGTGCTGGTTGGTTACCATTACTATTGTCTGTTCCAGATAGTAAGGCCTCAACCAGTGCTAGAGACCCTGGTAAAGTAATGGCAAAGTAATGGAAAGACTCCTAAGCAGAGATAAATTACATGGGCAATGGAGTGGACTGGGCTGGACAATTAATTGCATTACTCACAGGAACTATCATGGAAAACCTGGGACAGGAAAGCAGAAAGTAGTGGAAAAGAGCCAAGGAAATAATTTCTGTTCCACAAGCCAAAAAGATGGATAACTGTGAAGAGCATAATCACTGGGCTTTAGGAGAATAACTATTTAGAATGAAGCTCAAGGAATTGGTCATGTCCCACAGTCCAATACTGGACTGTATACCAGAAGGATGTTATCTTTTCTTCAGTGTCTGATACAGGTGTTTCTGGGGTGGGCTCTTTGGTTAATGGAAGCAGACAACTGAGCACATATAAATAACCAAGCTACTGATTTTAACAGTCTTAGCCTAACTGGCCATTTGGTGATTGTGATGGACTAATTTAATGGTCAGCTTGAGTGGGAACGCCCTGCTGAACTGACACTTTCCCTATGCTGGGTTTAAGATCACCGGGAGCTTCATGTTCCAGCAGAGCAGGGACAACACCCAGCAAAGCGGTAGCTTGCTGTCCACCCCTGGACTTACAGCGTGGCATAGCATGGCATGGTGTACAACCCTCCCCAGACGTTACAATATTGGCTGATTCCAGTCAGAAAGTGTCAAAATCATGAAGTGATTGTTAGAACCTGATTCCTGGTATGAAAGTGAAATATATTTTAACCACCAATTCTCTTTTTTAAATCCAGTTTTCTCAGTTGTCAAATCTGGAATTTTTTGGTGTCTGATATTTAGTAATTTTTAAATAAATTTTGGAAGTTAAGAATCTAAGCATTTGGATATGGAAAGAGTTGTGATGAGAAATACAACAAATTTTTCTATTTAGCATATATTCTCATATATTCTTACATTAAGCAGTTTTGGATAATTAAATTGTATGCAGAGATTGATAACTTTCCACTCTGCCTTAGTGAAAGAAATTTTTTAAATCTATGTTGAAAATGTTCCCAAAGCATGAGAATTCATTATAGAAAGCTATGGAGGGAAAACTATGTGTGCAGAGCAGAGAGAGGCAGATAATATCCATATTCTGATCAATACACAGAAGCTTCTTAACCATTGTCTGAAGAATGTATATTTGATGGAAAAGAAAGACAAAGAAGAGCAAGGAAGAGAAGGAAGGAAAGGTAAGAATACATAGACGGAAAGAAAGACAGAAATAAGAGGCCTCAAAAGTGAGTCAATTCCAAGCCAGTAAAGTGCTTGTCATCTTTCAAGCAATAGCTGACCTAATGGTGGGCTCCTTGAGGGCACTGCCCATTGACACAGCCCTATGATTTGCCCTCACTGTTTTCATTAAATCTTAAATATCTATCATGTCTCAGACTATGTCAGAAGCTCCAAAGGAACTTTTCTGTTCTGACACTCAGTGGCCTGTCGTTCATTCTAGAGAAGTTGCTGCTCAGAGGAAAGATGCCAACAGAAAAGTCAGAGAATAAATATTCACTTATTTGGGATATCAGAAGTCAACCTGCTAGTTATTACCTCATTTATCATTAGTATTTACCATTAGAAGCAGCTGGAAAGTAGGCCTAAAACACAAATATAAAAGAAGAAACCATTGTTTCCAATCTTTTTCCTCCCTTGCACTAGCTCTTCCCTAAAGTCACTCATGGGTTTGAGGTGAAGTATAGGATAGCTTGATGTCATCACAAGTTGACCCAAGACAGCAAGCTGGAGGGCGAGGTCAGGTAACATCACTGAATTGCCCGTTGACTCTGCCTAGGTGATCCTGACAGCTGAGTCCCATATGTGGGAAGAGCTCAACCAAACTCACCAAAGCTTCCAGCCAATGAATGTGCACAATGGGACCAGAAGACGCTCTTGGCTGGCCGGCAGATTTTAAATAAATGTATATGGTTTTGAGCAACTGAGTTTTGTAGTTGTTCGGTGATCAGCATTACTGTAAAAATAAATGACAGATATATTGCCTTTATCAACTGGTGTTTTTATTCTTACATTGATTCTTGCCACTTTATGTATTAGTAGTGTCTTATACTTATCAAATAATTTTATATGCTAGACATAGAGAGAGTTTATCTGTTCATTCAACAAATAAAGATCTAGAACTGCCAAGGCTGACCCTTGCCCCTGAGTAACCTTGAGCAAACAGTTTAATTTTCCTAAACCTCTGTGATTCTTACTTTTTTTTTTTTATGTTAAAAAAGGGGTAATGACAGCTCTTTCCAGGCAGGAGCATGGGAGACATAACTAAAGTACCTAGAATATTGTGGCTACCCAATAAATACTGGTTATTATAACTATTGGAGATTCAGTAATGGAACGTGGACCTAATGTTTACTCATTATCGTTATCATCAAAAGGCAACCAGCCTTATGACACTCATAATTCTGAAACCACACTGACATTGAACTGCACCAAGGATTAAATAGCTCGATTAGGAGGAAATCCTGCTAATTTCTCAATCCACATCCAACTCTGGAAAAGGCCTCAGGTCTTATGCCTATGGTGTTAATGATCCGCACATGCACCTGCTCCATCTGACCCCTCTGATCCCTCTGATGGGGAGGGGGTGGAGAGGGAGCTTCTTCAAAGTTCTCTTCCCAGGAGAAGCATCAGTCTCAAGGTGACCAGGGAAACACAAGGCTCTGGCCTCCCATATTCTCTGTTTCTCTACAAGCTTTGCTTCCTAACCACGGTCTCCCTGGTTTGGGTTGAAACCCTAACTTTGCATTCTGTGTAGTTCCACTGGAAAAGAAGTTTAGCAGGAGATATGCCATCTGAAGAACTACTGACAAAATGGGAAACCATCAAGCAGTTGACCACTGAATGATAAAGCAGTAAACAAAGATCATGTGGTTGAAATCAAAACAATATCCTCTTCATTCCTACTATAATATTTGGTCCATAGAGGGGCTCATTTAGTTTTTATTGAGTGACTATTGTCTTTGGAAGTCTGTGTAGTATAATGGTGAAGAGGAGGCCTCTGGATATTATCCATCTATTTACAAGCTGTGTGACTTTGGGCAAGTCATAAAACCCCTCTGAGCCTGTTTTGTCTGTAATAACCACTTCACGGCATCTCTTAAGGAACAAATGCAATCTCATGTGTAACATTCTTAGGTGGGTGCCCAGCACACCATATGTGCCTCACACACACTCTACTACCATGACTGTTGTCCTGAATAATATTGAGGCTGTCAGCTTAGCCCAGTAGAAAGCAGAGACCCCCAGCAGTCAGTGTGTTTATTTTCTCAGTAGAGGAAGGCAGGATAGAGTTTTGAATTAAAATAAAACAAGCTCCTCTCTCAGGCTCTTACCTACTGCCAAAAGCTTGCCAGCCACTCAGTCACAAGCCCCACTGAGCTGTTGTTTTGTGGTTCCCCTTTCTAATCAACAACTGGCCTCTGAAGATGAAAGCCCTTTTCACTATTTACCCCAGAGAATGGGTCAAAAAAGGGAACAACTTCTTTTGTCTACAATGAAATTCATAATATGCTTAAAAACATTCCAAGGAAACTTGGAAATTGCAGATTTCGTAGGTCAATATTTGGCTGTTTCTCAGCTAATAAAATGGTCTAATGAAGCCTGTTGGCTAAGCAGACCAGAGTAGGTCAGTGTGACTCAGCAAAAATGTGTTACTTTTTTGTTATTTGTTTGTTTTAATTCTCCTCTCTCCTATTAGCCAGGAACCCCATGAGCTGGATTTCCCTATTGCCCACTTTATTGCACAAGACCTCCTTAAAGCCAGCTTTGCTAGTTATTGGTTTCGCTTCCCTTACGTGGTCATTTCAGAGACTTCCTGCAAGCACAACCACCCCTGGTGTGTGCCAACCACCACTGGTCTGTGCCACCCGCCCTGTGCCTCTGAAAATTCAAGCAACCGAGTCTTACCTTGTCATGGTAATTTTGTTCAGCGCTCTGGAAGCCTTTCAGGATACTGAGCACACATACTCTTTCTCCATATACCACCTGGTGCCACAGCCCCCTCAAGGAATCCACACTTCACTATTTTCTGCCCTGACACTCTCAGTTAGTGGAGAATTTGCTGAGAAGATGGAATTGTAACACATGCAGTACTCTCCTCACTCACTGGACGGTGACAAGGTTCAATGCCCGTCTAACAAGGAAAAATGTTTTGAAAAGCTGTCAATTGCCCTGGAAATGTTTATTATTAATCACACCTGGACATACAAGTAAATATTAGAAAAATCTGTGTCCTCGATCCTTTGATCCAAATTAACTTTGAGACCTAATCTCTCGTGCATGTCAATGTAAAACTCCAAGAATAAAAGACAAGCGAACAATGAGCCTGGACTACAGGACGCGTTACCACATTTTAAATGGTTTCCAGTTGCTACCCAAGTCCATGAGGTCAGAAAGTTCAGTACGCCCAACTATAGCCAGGTAGTCTTCCTGTTGCCATGTTGTGTGGAATTATAAAAACATTCAGGAAAAAGAAAAAAAAAAATAAGAGTATAAGGGCTGCTTTTAAATTAGAGCAATATTTCTATTTTTCTAATGAGTAATTCCTTTCTATTCAGGAAGAATGGCATTGATTCATTTCCTTCCTGAATTCAACCAAACAGCTTAAAATACGATCTAATAATGTAGTTATGATTATCAGAGAATTTCTCAGTTTGAAAGCACACAAATACACACACACACACACACACTCATAAACATTCACAAAGGCTGTATCTCTGTGATAGTCATTCATTTGTTCACTCATTCATTCAGCAAATAGTTATTATCTTCCATGAACCAGACACATTTTATCTTTGCAAGGAATGTAGCCATGAAGAAAACCAAAACGAGATCTGCATTAATTCAAACCATGTCTAGTCATTTAAATCATTAGGATGATGAATTTAATGTAAGATAAACTTCTAGCTAATTTTGTAATTCTCCGGTTCTTGGTAAGGAATCATCTAACCTCGAAGTATCTCTGTATTTCTTCTCCAGGTAGCATGCAGTGGAGTGGGAAGGAGACAGGAGTCAGATCAGCAACCCCGTACCCCAGGCCTTGCCAGAAGCTCTGTGTAGGGATGACCTGGTCCCCTGCCCTTCCGTGCACTTCATCCATATAAGAAAGCTCTTTTCTAATTCTAATTGAAGATTCTGTGTCTCTTTAATTCAGCTGCTAACTGGCAGTCTGTGAGCTCCCTCTAATATTTTGTGGGCTAAAATAAGGCCACTCTATGTTTTTTGTTGTTGTTGTTGTTGTTGTTGTTGTTTTGGTTTTTTGAGACAGGGTCTTGCTCTGTAGTCCAGGCTGTCCTTGAACTCACTATGTAGCCCAGGCTGGCCTCAACCTTGAAGCAATCCTCCTGCCTCAGCCTCCTGAGCACTGGGATTACAGGTGTGTGCCACCATACCTGGCATGTCGTTATTGCTCGTGTTCTTTTTTTTTTCTTTTTTTAACTTTGTCAGCATATATAAATATTGAAATACTTCATTTAAAAATCTAGCCACCCAACTTCTCTTGAAGAATAACAAGATCTGGCTACCCAGGAACACTTCCTCAGGGCAACGCTGGATCAAAGACAAAGGAGCTGTCATCTCCTTGGTGGTCATTGAGGCTCTCCAATTTGCAGTAATCTCTTTCTCCCTTCTGTCTCCCTGGTATCCCTACTGAGGATGATGTCCTTATTCCAAGCAATGTTTTCTCCATGTTACCTGCCAGGCCCACATGCAGGCACTTCCTACACGGCATCTCAGCTTGAGGATCTGTCTCCAAGAGGAGAATTCTAGAATCACAACCAAGATGTCTTCCTGAGGACCCTTGGCCTAATTAGAAATTAAACCACTGTTCTTATCCTACTGTACACTGGAACCATCTGGGGAGCTCTTGAAACACACCAAGTCCCTGGACCCCATCCCCAGGGATTTCTGGTTCAATTGTAAGGTGGTATCAATATTGTTTAAAAGCTCCCAGGTGATCCTAACATGCCCCTGTAAGCCATACTACAGTATCACAGTAATCAAAATCATAGAATAATCTAGTTGTTTGGGGCTCCAGGAGAAAGCTTCCTTTCAGCACATTTTAGATCTCAAAGTTCTGGGCCTGGCACATGGGACTGGTGTGATGGGCCTGCAGGTTGTACAGTCACACAGGCCCCAGGCTTAGAAGAGCTCTACACTTGGTTTAATGCTTTGTTGTCACCATCTTGAACTTTTTTTTTTTGTTTTTTTTTTTTTTTGGCACCAGGTATTGAACTCACGATCTCATGCTTGCCAGGCAGGCGCTGTACCACTGAGCTATATCCCCAGCCCCATCTTGAACTTCTTGATCATTCTGTATAAGGAACCCTGACTTTTCATTTTTTACTGAGCCCTGCAAATTATATAACCCATTCTGCTTATCTGTATTTGAGGTGGGCTTCCCCAAAAACCAACCGGACCTGATCTTTTTTGGCTTCTGATGTGGATCGTGGCACTGGCTTTCCTTACTATTCTAAAGATGTGAGTTACCCCTGGAGGATGAATGATGTTCTCCCTCTTCTTGTTTCTTCTTGGCCTGCAAAATAAAAACTCTGTCCTCTCTTGGTAAAATACTGCCATTGCTCATGCATCGCTCATAAGAAATGGCTCAGCACATTGGTAAGACTGAGAGAAGGGCCAGTGAGTCAGCTGCACAGGCTCCCATCCAGAACTTCACAGTCTTGTCTCTGAGCAGCTCCCCTGACTGGTTCTCCAGCTTCCCTGCCTGCTTCAGCCTACTCCACTGGCAGGCACACGCAGCTCCCTCATGGCAGCCTCTGCGGCTGTCAATGTAGATGCTGCCCCCCAGAGCTATATGCGCTGGGCACCTTGTTCAGCTCCTCTGTGCCTCAGTGTTCTCATGAAAGTGTCTCTATGAATAGTGTCTACATCAAATGATAGTGTTTATTTCAAAGGGTTAGTGTTAAGATTTAACTGAGTTTTTAACCTATGTCAAGAGCTTATGACACATACTACATTCTAAACATAAGGTATTACTAAGTGGGGATAGGAGAGGGGTACAATCAGGGAAGGAAGGAACACGAAGCCCATTAGAGCCTCAGGCCAAGCCAGGCTTTCCTGTCCAGTGTCACCAATAATTAGCTTGACCTTTTGCTCCCTGGCTCCTGCATCCTTTTGTCATATGGTCGGAAAGCACATGATTAATAGTCTCCTTAAACTATCACACAGGCCAGCTGAAAGCTTCATTGTGCCTCTCATCTAACCCACTCTCATCGTGCACAGGATGATTACCCATCCCAAGAAGTTCCACTCCTCAGGTCCACGGTCTAGAAATGCCACCCACAGGTGTACAATCCTACAGTCAGAAAAGCTTTCAGAAGTGGAAAAGAGCTAGCAGATGACATTCCAGATGAGCAGCTTGAACAGAGAAGTTGTCCTGATTGTCAGTGGCAAACAAGGGTGGGGTTCAAAGGAGTTTCCTTCACTACTGATCCATGCTGCTGGGAATTGTGGAAAATTCTCCTACATCATGTGTGGAATGAGGACACATCAGACTGTATGGCCAGCCCTCTTCTCTCAACTACTCCTGCGATCAATGGCCTTCAGGAATTAAGTTATTCCATAACATTACATGTGTTGATTGTTGAAGGGGAAAGAAGTCCCCGATCTAGCAACATAAAATGAGGTATGGAGAAGGGGAACAGAAGAAAACAAAACAAACAAACAAGCAAAAGCCAAGCAGTCCACAGCTGGTCTGAAATGATGCTTGCAAGTGAGGCTGTGAGGGGGACCACATACAGGCAGTGTGGTAAGGAAGCAGGTCACACAGGGGTCTTCCCTCCAGGAAATAACCTCTTCTCTTCATAGCATTGTTTTCTAATATAAAGGATAACGAACAGCACTGTTGATCCAATTTGCTTTCTCTCTCAGTGTAGAACTTTCCCTGTGCTGTCAACCCTCTGAATTTATTGCTACTGTAGGGAGTTTGGAGAAATATAGACATTTCTATGGCTTTTGGGTTCTTTGTTTCAAAAGAAATGTTTGAATTGTCCTATTTGACAAAAAAAAGAAAAAAGAAAATAGGCTTGACAGTCAGAATGGCTATTCTTTATATTTAAAGCAAAAAAAAGAGAAGATAAAAGAGGGAATAAAGTAGGTTTTTATTATATAGTTTTTCAATTAATGACATAGAACACCAATGATTTTGGTGAGAAAGGCATTATGTAATAAATAAAAATACCCACACCTAATAATGGGATAATATTTGTTATTACCTTGATGGCTTTGCCCTACAAATATCATCAGAGCAGCTGGCCAGAGTAATGTTGGTATATATATATATATATATATATATATATATATATATATATATATGCCACTGATAGTGCAGAATAATTCAGGCCATTCAGGCCAGGCCCCATTACTGAGCACATCTAATATTGTTTTCTAAATTTTCAACAACTATTCAAGTAGAAACCAGAAAAGAAAAATTGCTTCTCACTGCAAAGCCTTAAAACACACAAAAAGGCACCATATTGCCACTTTAGGGACATATTTGTTCCCGGCTGTTGCTATTTTATATGTCATTTCAGTCCTGCAGTTAGCTATAAAGCAAATCTTTTCTTTTTCCGGAGAGGAATAAGAGCTGCCTGAAGGGAAACAAGAATGGGAAGCATCCTTAAAATGACTGATTTACAATTGGCAAGGAGATACAATATGAAAATTATAGCTTTCCCATTCTGAAGGTGGGAGCCTTAGTTCTAGTCTAAAAACATCTCCCGAGGGCCCCCTATTGGCACAACAGAGAGGCTGTCAGGAATGGGTCCTATGAGTTTTCAGAAAATGTGGGGACAAGATGAAATGTAGGTGTGCAAATGTGTGCGCACACATGGGTGTATGGGTGTAACGTGGCGGTGAGAGGATAAATTCAGCAAGGGTTAGGCAGAGTTAAAAAGAAATTCAGAGAAGTTGGTGCATGTCAAAACTCATTACACACCAGAGGTGGTCCAGTCTAAACACAGCTTGGAATTCAGATACCTTGAGCTGTAATCCCGATGCTGACAGTGACATATGGGTACCCTTGGGCAATTCCCCTGACTCTGCTTTGACCCTAACTTATCATTTGTAATAGGGAAAATAACACCCACTGAAGAGGGATATTGCGGAAATTTATGTATGTTGCCAAAGAACAGAGGGTACCATAGGTGAAAGGTTGAAGATAAGTCAAAGACTCTCTGCCTGTCAACAACTCACATGAAGCTTATGTATAGTATCCCTAAGGGTCAGCATCCTCTTCACCAAACACCCCTCTGGGGTATGGCCACATGAAAAAGACACTGATTCTCCTTTCAAAGAATAAGGGGAGGATTTACTCAGCCTGGTGTGATAACAGGCCTCCAAGATGGTGCCATTGATCTTCATCTCTCAATATTCTCTCCCTCACATTGTCCTCTCCCACAGTGAATTATGTCTGCCCTATTTACCCAATTGAAAATGGTGAGAGTATGGCTTCTAAGGCCAGGTTATAAAGGCACTATAGTTTCTGTCTTGGATCATTACTGGGTAGGAGCTCAGCTGCCATGGGAAAGAATACTGAAGATACCTTCTGGAAGAGGCCCAAATAGTGAGGAATCAATTTATCACCACATGAGTGAGCTACCTTGGAAATGGATCTTCCAGCCGCACTCAAGCCTTTAGAAGACAGCAGCTCCATTCACTGATTTGCAAATAGATAAACCTAACAGTGGTCTGGCTTTGGGGTAATCCTAGCAGCTTTCTACTGAAGAGCCCATGTTCAAACTACTAATGTTAGAGTCACTGGTCAGACTAGATATTTGAGTCTCCACAGAAGAGGTCATGAGTCCACTGATAATCTATTCATCTTTAATTCACCAAATATTTACAAAGCATGTATGTGCTGGGTCCTAGAGACTTCATTCAGTAAGTTCTGGAAAACAGAAGTCAGTTAAACACTTCCCCTTATGAGATCCATCTGGTGGACTGATAGAGACAAATAATAGACAATCAGAATATATGTGGCAAAAATTATAACAGGGAATTACATAGATGATATTGTAAGAGCTCATAATTGAGGGACCTCTTACAATCTTGAAGAATTAGGAAGGACTGTTCTAGGAAGGGACATTTAAGGACATTACCATAGGTCAAATAGAAGTTATCAGAGGATAGTAGAGAAAAGGTGGGAGGAGCTGCAGAATGAAGGAGGAGGGACAGTATGTACAAAGATAGATTGAGTTGGAGTGCATACATAAGAGGGCCCAAGTCCACTGATAGGTCCTGTAGAGAAAGGGATTTTCCCCCTTATTTACATCTTGGGTAAATATCCCTTTCTAACTGTTCAACTACATGAGCTGTACTACAAGCAATGAAACAAAAAAATCTTCACTATTCAGACATACTTTAATTCTTCCCCCAGATCTATACTCTCATGTGGGCCCATGTGCTCCTCGCTTCTGGCCACAGCTAGTGCAGGGAAGTCTCCTAGACTGTAAGGAAGGTGCTTAGTGTATTGTGGTCATTAATGAAACAACCAAGCTACGTTGTGCTGAAGCCCAAGAGGCCTTCTCTGGTTCTTCCACAGAGAGTAGGCTCCTTAGGCATCCCACTAGACCTCATTTGTAGGGATTATCACAGAACCTATTACACTGGATTGTCACCCATTCGCTCACCTCATTTTCCCAAACAGACTGAAAATTCAGTGTCTCAGTCCTGAATGTCACTTCTATTAATCCATCATTGGGACACACACAGAAGGCCCAAAGAAATGATAATGTTTTCTTTCACTTTTTTCACATATCTTATTTTTCTCCTTTAAAATTTTTATCATTATTTGAATAAAGTCGTGTATGCACATTTATCATTATTTGGTTCATTTGTTCAATATTTCTCACCTCCCACCCACAACACTCAGTCTCTGAAGTTCTGGGATAATTGGGATCTTGCCTGCTTTTTTCCCACTATTTACAATGTGTACCACGGTGCCTAGTACACAGTTGTCCCTCAATAGATAAGTTTTAAATGAAGAAGTAATTTAGCTTAGTAATTGCTAATTGTTATGAAATGAAAAAAGAAAAACAATATAGCTCTGAGTTCATGTGCATTTGTGAATCTTATGGCTTTCTTAGAAACTTAATCTTAGATAATAAAAAGCATGGATGCCATTTCTCAATAAAATATAGTGAGTTTTAATTTAGAGGTGATAAATTAATTTTTACTAGGCTCAGTATTCACCAACTAATTTTCAGAAAAACACCCACAGAGCTTTATAAATATGCAAAACCAAAGTCTATGTTTTAGCATGAACTGCAACATTAGACATAATTTTATATTTTTACTAGTCAAGCTTTGGATTAAGACTTCACAAGATAACAGTGAAGTGGCAATCAGGTTAGGAAATGCCCCTGCCTGTGTACAAGCCTTGTGTTTTCACACTACGTCTAATGAATATAAATAATGCCTTTGACACCAATCTAAACCTATTAGCCTTAGATTTCTTTCTGCAAGCTGGGGGTGTAAAAGCAAAACTGCAGGTTGTTTCCTTCAGAAGGGACGTGTCTGTGGCTGGCAGCAAAATGATTTCAGCAGGGGCCTAATCAAACATCCCTTCTTCACACTGCTGATTGGCAGGTGCAGGTGAGAAAGCACAGCAGCAGGCATTCCTGAGGCGCTGGGGAGGAGCCTGAGCAGAAGAGGCAGGAGCTTGTACGGCAGAGGCCTGCGGAAAGAAGTCCTCTGGAACAAGGGGCGAAGCATTGGCCATTAGCCTTAAGGAGCCCAACTCACACGTGACTGGCATTCTTAGAAAAGAGAGTAATGATGAAAGGTGAGAAGCTTCAGCCTTTACCAAAAGGAAGCCCTCTTCCACGCTTCTGCACGATAACTGTTGGGCCCCAGAAAACTGAACACAAAATGGGGGATTGCAGGACAAACACATGCTACCGATGCATCAAGGGAAAGCTGACAGGGAGGTTTCCTAAGATCTTCCTCAGGGAAGAAATCTGTACACGAGATTGCTCCAAGAATTTCAACACCACGGTGTCCAGCTAGAAGGGCAAATACAGAGTTATTTGCTTATTTACGTTCAATAAATTACATATTTCTCTTTCTAAGTATAGCCCTGATGTTACAAAAGTGATATTTTGGTTTAGAATTATAGTCATAAAGCCACAGAATACTGTAGTTGAATTGATGTTTATAAATTTAATTTTATCACTTCTAAGATGAGTAAGAACTAAATTAGAATCCTACAAAGACATAAATATAAAGCACCTCATATCAAATTTGCCTTAGCCAGCATTTCATAATTCTGAAAGTATATCTTAATTAAATGGTGTAAGATTGATATATACATGGCACATATATTGTGTAAGATAATCAGTGGCATGTTAAAATACATATAACTTATTCTTATGTTATAAAATTATAATCCATATTTGACTTCTGCAACTATTCAACAAGCATTTATTGAGCACTTACCATGCTCCAGGCACTAAGGTAGGATATAAAATCAGTAAGGCTCAGCTTCTGTCTTCAAGGATCTTAGGGTTGTAATGGTCTAGGTCAGTGATGGTAAAGCTTTTAGAGACTGGGTGCCCAAACTGCAACCCAAAACCCATTTCTTTATCTCAAAGTTCCAACACTGCAATTAAACCTGAATAATGTTTTAGTTTAGAAAAAACAACTCACCTACTTGGCTTGTGTGCCAACAGAGAGGGCTCTCTGTGCCCACTGCAGCATGCATGCTATGGTGCACCACTGCTGGTCTAGGTTTGGTCTTGATTTAGCATTAAAACATCTGTCTTTGACACTTACAGCCTCCATCACCCCTCAGTACTTTTCCTAATGCTGAAGGCAAGCTATACAAAGCTCATTCAAAAGGAAGGCCATTTAAAAGGTCATTTCTATGTGGATTCAAAAGAATCAGTAGTGGTTAGACACATTCACTTCAATTTTTTTAAAAGATGCAACACTTAACAAAATAATTGAGGTGGACACCATAAAGTCCCAATAGTTGACTAGTTGAATAGTTCTTGAACTCCTTCACCTGTCCCATTACTCAACAATTACCTGTTTTGTGCCTTGACATTGCCTGTTTTAGAATGTAATTTCACCCAAATGGAATTATGGTACCTTATAGGGCAGATCTTCATACTTCTTTTAAGGTTCATTTCAGTTTCTTAGATTCCTGAAGATTGTAGAAATGGTGACAATTGATTAACACAACCCCTTTATTGTATCAGTAAAGTTAAGGTCCAGAAACACAAAGTGGCTTGCCTCAACATGTTAAATCCAGCTATTCACAATAACTAGAAGTAAAATTCAATGTCTTCTCATATCTTCACCATAATTGTGAGAACTAAGGAAATATGGCCACCAACACTGCCAAAATATTTGAGTAAACAGAGCAGCCAATGAGACCCAAAAGAAGTAGAAGGTTAAGTTCATAACTCACATAATTAACTTTAGAGTGTAATAAAGTAACCCAGATAGACACCCGCAGAGTACCATATCAATTGAAACGTCTTTCTGAGGAGGTACTGGGATACTCTTGTTCAAAACCTTTCACCACTTTTTACATTACAATGCACTGGGAACACAGAGGAAAGCATGATGCTGGAAGTCTTGGACTGTCCCATTTCCAGAAAATGATTTCCTACTACCACAAAGGGAAAGGATGAAATCATGTCATGGTCTTCCTTTTATATCTTGCTTAATGGGGATGAAACTCTGTCTCACCCTGTTTGGCATTATTTATTCTAGAACAGATTTATTGTTTGGATCTTAAATGTCCCCAAAGCTCCATGTGTTAAAGTCTTGGTCACCACTCTGCAGCACTATTGAGAGATAGTGGAATCTTTAGGATGTAAGGCCTGGCAGAAGTCAGTTAGGCCATGGGGATGTGCCTGTGAAGGGAATATGGGGCCCTCAGCCCTTTCCTCTTTGTTTTTGCTTCCTGGCTCCCATGAGGTAAACAGCCCCCTCCACTATATTCTCCTGCCACCATGACAGCCTGCCTCACCATAGGTCCAAAGGACCAACCATTGACTGAAACCTTGGAAACCATGAGCCAAAATAACCTTCTTTGTAGGTTGATTTATCTTGGGTCTTTGTCACAGCAACAAAAATCTGACTAACATAGCAAAATTTCTCAATCTAAGCACTATTAATATTTTGAGCACTATCAGTCTTCACTGTTGGGATGTCCTGTGCACTATAGGATGTTTAGCAACATCTCTGGCCTCTACCCACTAGAGGCTAGAGCTATCTTCTGCCAGTTGTGACAACCAAAATATGTCTTCAAACATTTCTCCATGTCCCCCAGAGGGCAGAATCTTGCCTGTGAGAAATATCATTGCAGAAAATGAAAAAGATCCATTTTTTTCCAGATGAAAAAGGGAAATCTGTAATTACATAGCATCATGAAAAGTTACCTGCCAAAAATCCCAGCAGGTCTTCTCGTCACAAGGAAAGAAGAGTTGTATACCATGGGTCCTGAGAGTTTGACCATTATATGAAACTCTACACAGTGCTACTAAGATGAAGGAAGAGAATGGGGGAAATGCAGAAGAATACTTCTGTCACATTTGTAGACTCTTGAAGTCTTACATTTTTTTCATTGATTGTTTTATGAATATAACCTGTTAATTTATGACATGGAGAATGGCCCATTTCCCTAAAACAGGCATTTAACATCAGTAAACTGATGTAGAGAGAAAAGAAACCACTTACAGCTCAGCTTTCAATGACACCAACATTTTAAAGCTTTTCTTTATGATCTATTTTTATTAATCATTATTTAACTTACTGTGATGGTTAACTTTGTGTGTCAACTTGTGTTTTAGTCAAACACCAGTCTAGATACTTCTGTAAAGGTATTGATACGATATGGTGAATATTTAAACCAGTGGGCTGAGTAAAGCAGGTTATTCTCCATAATGTGGATGGGCCTCATCCAATCAGCTGAGGAGTCAAGAGAAAGATGAGATATCCTGAAGAGGAAGGAATTCTGTCTCTAGACTGCCTTCCTATGTAAGACTCCAGCATCAACTCCTGATGGAATTTCCAACCTGCTGGCCTTTCCTATAGATACTATAATTCCCACCTCTTACAATTTCCCAGCTCTTATAATCACCTAAACAAATTCCCTGAAATCAATCAATCTCTCCCATCCCCTTCATATATATAGTTTCTGTTTGTATAAAGAATCTGTACTAATTCACTGACTAACCTGTGTTTGTACAGTTTTCAGGCCATTTTCAACCTTTCCATTGTTAGGTTTCCTGAACTTTTTTTTTTTTTTTTTTTTTTTTGGTGGGTACCAGGGGTTGAACTCAGGACCTCTCGTGCCAGGAGGCGCCCGTGCCGCTGAGCAATATCACCGGCACTTTTTTTGTATGTGGGTTATGGGAGTCAAACTCGGGCCCTCGCGCTTGCCAGGCAGGCACGTACGCCGCTGAGCCATCTCACCGGCCCTTCCTGAACTATTTAAATAAATGGAGTTTTAGACAAAAGTGGGCAAATGAGATGCCACATGAGCACTGATGCATTCTTTGTCAAACTTAATCTGAGATTCGATAACCTACAATTCATTGAATTTCCTTTGAAGTCAAAGATTCTGAACAGCTTTTTTGATCAATATTCAAATAAATCTCAACTGAACTTTGTTGTTTTATCCTTAACTAGTTCAATAAGCTAAGATGTATATGATAACCTTCAGCTTAAGTGACCTAATGAGGTACATCAATTGGCATGGAAACATTTTTTCTTCATTTTAATGTGCTTATATACACTTCCTGATATATTGTACATTGTTCAAAGAAAGGATGATTCCCTTTGAGCCAGGGGAACCATTTGAATGAACTTGTGGGATCCACAAAAGAGTATATTGTAGGTAACATACCCAGGTGTGGTTTATTTTACTTTTTAACTCTAGTGTGGATCAGACAATCTCAAATACAGTACTGTTCTCAAACCCATGGTTCATGAACTGTCAACTTCAGAAATATGAAGGTGCTTGTTAAAAGTTCAAATTCATAACAATGGGACCCAGTAAACTGCATTTTATAGAAGTGACCTAATTGATTCAGTGTACTCTGAGGTCTGAAGGAAACTAAGCTAGGAAGAATAGTTGGGTTACGTACTCTTGTAGGATAGAGACATTTCTTTAATCTATAATCTAGTAAGCTCAATAATATGTCTTGGGGTTGATATAGTATAGAAATCCAGACAGTTTTAGAGTTTGTTGTGGAATGTCTAATTAAAAATTTACTGAAATTTCCAATGTTTATGATGCAAGTACTAAGTAAGATTTGTCTACCCTATTAGAGGGCCAGATCTTTGGGGGAAAATGAACAGTAGCCCTGTTTATGAGAAAAAAATGTATGCAGAGAGCTAAAGAACCAGATATAAAATTCATGGATAATACAATACAAGTATATAATATTTTCTTGAAAATAAATATAATACCCTAATTAATAAAAATAGAATTACAGTAATTGATAATAAACTAATGTGGATTTCCATCCTTTAAACAATATCCCTGTGAATTACCCAGCAGAGACTTCCATGAAAAAAAAATGGATGAATATTAAAACCATGACAAAGTACTGCTTATACATCAAACATAGTTAAAAGTCTAAGTTCAGAGAACTATCAGGAGTTTTTTTTAACCTAGGTGGTAGCCCAGCAGGACATTGAAGGTTGTACAGGATGAAACTTACTTGTTTTGTGTGAGAGTCTCCTACAAATGAAAATGTCTAGAATGCCAGTATGTGTCATTATGGGGATGTTAAGGAGGTCCTGTGTCTTTTTACAACTGTTACCTTATCCCTTCTTTATAAATTCTCTTTCTTCAGGTTCTGTAATGGTTATATGATACCTAGCAGGGTAAGGATGTTAAAACCCATTTTATTCCATTTAGTGCTCGAATCTCTTCTGCAACATCTCCACCAAGTGGTTGTCTAACCTAGTGTGTTAAATATGGGTGTTCACATACCACCACAATAATATTCAATTATTTCAACCCCCTTCTATTCTTTTTAATCCAATAAAAGCACGTCATGGTGCATGTGGAGGGTCAATTTATACAAATCCACACACGCAGTCCTTATCATCTTTATGTCCATATTATAGATGGATTTGGTGACAGCTTCAGTTTTCAAAGTCTGGAAACAGTTATGGACATTCTTGAACATGTCACCTGTACTTCTTGTTATTTGTCACCTGTGTGTAAAATCATGGGTTTGACACACTCATTATTTTCTATATATTTTAATAAACAGGAATGTATAGAAAAATAAAGTTCGATATATGTACCACCTAAAAATCATCTTGCAGTCTGCACATTGGGACATGTTTTGGGTATTATTGGTCTATTCCCTTCCCAACATATATGATGCAGGTTTTTGGTCAACTTATGAAAGCTGTTACTAAACCATGAACTTGAAGGCCTATGTATATATGTACATACTCTATATTCTCCTAGGAAGGCTCCCAGAGTGAGTTCATACTCAGACCTGGGCTTGCAGTTTTTTCCTGATATGCGTCCTCTCTCTAGCTCAACTGCACTGGTCTGTATCATGTTTTACCTCCTGAACTGCCTCAGTTATTAACAGCAGCATCATCTCTCCAGGCCTATTTTGTAGCATTCTAGTATCCTTTTCAAGGTTCTTTCCTCTAAAAACCAGCTAGTACTTATCTCTGTTTAGCTGTTCTTATGAAGAACATGGGCTCTCTTTGCTCTCTGGCTTCTAAGAACCTTCAAAGTTTTGCTTTGTCACAAAGGAAAGATGGAGATTACCCCTGAGGCTGCACAGTCAGACTGCTTGGATATAAGTGAAGGTTTAAGACTCCCTTAATACTCCTCACCTTTCTGTACAGACAATGAGTGCAAGACAAAACAAAATCCTCCAAATATTTAGCATGACTAGAGATGGAAATAATAATCCTCTTAATCATTATCAGTCCTAATTAAGGTTATGACTAAAGAAATAGTAGTGTCCAGTTTGAGAACGGAACTCTCCTTAAAATGCCTCACTCTGAGAACAAATTCTTTTATTGTGCAATCCTAAAAGAGGAAGTAAGATACATACCCAAGATAGTCCATTCCCAGATTTTCCAGGAAACCATCACCATATGTCTCCACTTTCTAAACCCATAATCAAGCATTTTGTAATTCCAATCAGCAAGCATTTATCAAATTTCTAATGTATACACATTACTGTACTAGTTGTTGCTCTGGGAAAACAAAAGCTCCAAAAAGTTGGAAAAATATTTTTAATCCAATACATTGTTGTGAATTGGCTGTTCCTGCAAGCATCTAAAGAGGGTGGGAAACCTCTAAAATACTAAGAAAAGAATCTGGTACTCTGGACAGGCAATCTCATAAGAGCAGAGAAACAAGAGAGATTAAGGAGGTAGGGGGCATATGTGTTTTCTGCAATACAATTACTCAAAATCAGTCCTCAAAATGATGCATGAATTTTTCTGGAACTCATGAAATGCCTGCTGTAAATAGGTATATTAAGGAAGTTATAAGGGTATCTGAGCTTTTACCTGGAAAAATAGGGGGTAAGGTAGAGACAATGTTTATAGATGCTTGAGTCAAAAAGCATAGGAGGGGGGCCGGTGAGATGGCTCAGCGGCGTAAGCGCCTGCCTTGCAAGCGCGAGGGCCCGAGTTCGACTCCCGGATCCCACATACGAAAAAGGGGCCGGTGATATCGCTCAGCAGCACGGGCGCCTGTTGGCACGCGAGGTCCTGAGGTCGACCCCCCGGTACACACACACACACAAAAAAAAAAAAAGGCATAGGAGGGGCCAGTGAGATAGCTCAGTGGCATAAGCACCTGCCCCGCAAGCGTGAGGTCCTGAGTTTGAGTCCCGGTAGCCACATTAACAAAAAAAAAAAAAAAGCATAGGAGGCACCAGATGACCTATAGGATGCAAGGTTTCTTGCTTCAAAAGACTTTGAAATCTATTGACAAGGGAAAAGTCTATATGCATAAGCCTGAATATATAATGAAATATGTAAGTGCCAAAAGAGTGATAGTGAAATTATAGTTCAGTTAGAGAGAATCTCTATGGTATCTCAACTGGGCCTTAGGATGAATTTTTACTTTGGAATCAATGGTTCCTAAAATATGCACTGGTAGAATGGGAAAAGGAGATTTGAAGTGATTTCTTTTTTTTTTTTTTTTTTTTTTTTTTTGTGGGTACCGGGGGGTCGACCTCAGGACCTCGCGCGCCAGCAGGCGCCCGTGCCACTGAGCGATATCACCGGCCCCTTTTTCGTATATGGGTTCCGGGAGTCGAACTCGGGCCCTCGCGCTTGCCGGGCAGGCGCTTAAGCCGCTGAGCCATCTCACTGGCCCTTGAAGTGATTTCTTGAATGGATTTGATGAGTAGAATTATTTTGTGGTTATATCATTTCTATAAATGTTATTTGATTTTAAAGAAGGTATAAAGCCATGGGTGAGTTACAAAAAGTGATTCCCTAAAGAGACAGCAGGAATATTTTTTATTTCTTGAGCTTTCAGTGCATCAAAAATTTGAGAAATGCCACTTTAGGTTTATAAAAATTGCAAAAGAATCTTGAAGAGATACTTGCACTTTCATTTTCATTGTAGCAGTATTCACAATAGTCAAGATATGGACATGAACTGCATGTCCATCAAGAGATGAGCTCATAAAGAAAATGTGGTACATACATACAATAGGGTATTGTGCAGCCATAAAAAGAAGAAAATTTTGACACACATTACTTTTAGGCAATTACAGTAAGTGAAATCAGTCAGTAACAGAAGAATCAATACTGCATGATTCCTTTTCCATGAGATATCCAAACTTGTCAGACTCAAACAAAGTAGAAAATTGTTACCAGAGGCTGGTAGGGAAAATAAAAAGTTGCTTTTCATGGATGTAGATTTTCAGCATGCATGCTGAAAAAGTTCTAGAGAACATCTGTACAAAAAAAGCTATTCATGTTATGAATTGCTTACCAAAATTTTTAAGACTGCAGTATATTTTAAATGCCATATTTTATAAATACCATTTTTACCACATCACACCAATAACAATAGCCAATGTTTATTGTTTCTGGTGCTTAAAGGGTATAGCTTCATTGCACTCTCAGCAACTCCATAAGGTAGTTATTATTATCGCTCTTATGCAGATGAGGAGACTGACTCAGGGAGAGGTTATGAGTCACCTAAAGTCCCACAGTACTTGAATGTGGAGCCAGAATTGGAAACCAAGCAGGCTGACTCCAGAACCCATACACTCAATCACTCTGCAATACAACTGTTGGTAAATCCTCATTTGGAGAAAAGACAAACTCTAAATTTAAGGTCTTTCATGAATGAGACCCCACTTTCTTTGATAAGCCTTTGAGGAGTCATGCAAGCAGCAATTTCAATATGCATGTGTAGAAAATTATATTCTTATAGTCAATAAGACAAGGAGTTAAGGATCAATATTTATATAGAAAGCATCATAACCAAAGTTCCCCATACCCGAAAAGACTAATAGTTAATGCCTTATCCTGAGCTCTCTCCCTCAGGCATCACATTCTCCACTCATGTAAGCAAGGAATAAAATTACATCAACTAATTGTGTTCTACACCTCTGCATAGGTTACCATAAGTGCAAAGGGACAGTGTTTCTGATAATTAAGTCTCACTTAACTCCCCATTAAAATAAATGAAGAGAGTTCACTCCTCCAAGTGGTACTGTTTTATTCTGGCTGCTGATTCAGCAAAATTAGCCAAGATTAATTTATACCCTCAAGAAAGGAAGAGAGACAAGAGATGGAAGTGCTTCATGGAAAATAAGGCAAATTTAGGCAAAATGTTTCAACCAAATGAGGCAAAATACAGTTGATTTATGTCTGCTAACTCACAACTTCTTAGCATCTGACCATGCATGACAAGTTCAGAATCAGTCCAGTTTCTGCATCTTATAAGCAGCACGACCTTGGACAAAGCATTTGAGCTCTCTGCATTCTGTGGTCCGCACCATTAAAATGTGGATCATGAACCAATCTCACAGGTCCAGGATGAGGGTGGGAGGGTATCCTTATAGATACAGTATGAGTAGAATTCTTCTGTCAGCTCCAGAAATGTCAAGCATTTCTGTATTCTTAGTATTTCTCCTACCTGAATAATTCAATTTAGATGGCAAATTTTATGAAGTGCTTCAAGCCAAGAACTAAAGATCAGGGCTACTTGGTGACTGTTGCAGATTTTCTAAAGCAAAATTGGCAGCACCAATAGTTCTGCTCTTAAAGCAGGACTCTTCTAGCTTTCCATTAGCCGGATGAAAATGAATTTACTAATTTAGAAACACAACTGAGTCCATTCTAGGCTAACTAAATTAATCCTTCCCTAATTACTGAGAACATTAAATGTCACCAGCTGACCTCAAAATATTAGTAAAGTAAAACAAATTGTTCTGAAATGCAGGAAATGCTATTATGTGGTGGAAAAGAGGAAAAACAAGACAGAATTAAAATATTGTATTAATCAAGTACTAACTCTGCTTTGGCTGAGCGAATATAGGAAGAGAACTGTCTTCCTTCTATAACTAAGAGACATGCCATGATGGACGAGAGAAGCAGCTCAAGGTATTAAGAAAAAAACAGACTGTTGGGCAAACAGGTGTAGGCACTTCTGAAAATAGATTATTTCTATCCCCTTAAATTCACATGTGACATGTAGAACACCCCAGCCTTCCTGGAACTTTTATTAAAAATTAATGATTGTGGTTAATAGGTGCTAAGTTATAGTTAGGAGAAATAAGTTCTGGTGTTCCACTGCACAGTAGGGTGGTTATAGATGATGATAAGGCACTGTATATTTCAAAAAAGTTAGAAGACAGTATTTTGAATATTTTCACGACAAAAGAATACTAAATGTTTGAGAAAATGCATATGTTTACCTTGAATATTACATAATGTATATGTGTATCAAAACCTCATGTAATACCCCATAAATATGTCCAAATTTTATGTCAAGTTAAAAGTTAATAAATGTAATTTAAAAACTGATGATTGACTGATAATAAGTTATCAACACAAAGATTCTACATCTAACCTTTTCTTACACTATTACTCCAGTAGATAGCAGGAAAACACCTGGATATAGGCTGATTTTCGATACCCAACACGCTGGGCTAAGGCGAGTGGTTCCTATTTACTAAGTGTTCACCACAGGCCGGGCTCTGTGCAGTGAGCACTGCCCATATTATCTCCCCACACTCTCAACAACCTTTGGAGGACAGCAGCAATTATTTTCAGCTCCATTTTGCAGATGAGGAAATGGGCCCCTTGGTTCACTCAGCTAGTAGCAAGGAGAAATGGGATCTACGTTTGTTCTAGCTGCAAAATCCAAGACTCACAGCTGTCAACCTTTATGTTATACAGACTTAATGAAAACCAATTGGCACCATCACATACATCTAAATGCTAAATGGCGATTTTCTTCTTTTAAATTCTTTCCTCAAATGTAGAACTACAATATCAAAAGGTAGATCCATTTTTAAGGTCATGATTTACTTAGTCACCAATAATGTAATTAGTTCCACTACATCTTTTCATTCTTCATTTAACAAATATTTATCAGTCAACTACAATACGCCTGGCTCTGTTTGAGGCGATAAAGTGGAGTCAGCAAATTGCTCTCTTTCTTATCTTGAAGAAGCTTAAAATTTAAGTGAGAAACTGATAAACCAGCATTAGGCTACTGTTCTTTTACTTATTAATCTAACTTAATCTGTATAAAGTGTAAACCTCACCACTTAAATGTACATTTTTAAGAAACAGTAGGGGTGAATGTGGATCCCAGTGGGATTTAGCAGTTGCTGCTATAGTGGCACAGAGGAGCGGTAGGAATTGAAACAGAAAAGGCAAAAAAGAGACAGGAGTTATCGTTCCCTTCTGAGCACTCCAGTAGAACTTGCTTTATGATTTGGCTACCTGTGTGAGTGTCAGAGCTAAAATTATTTTAGGCAGGAGTCATATTAAATATAACTTTTAAAAAATATGGTTCTTGGGCCGGTGAGATGGCTCAGCGGCATAAGTGCCTGCCTGGCAAGCGCGAGGTCCCGAGTTGGACTCCCGGTACCCACAAAAAAAAAAAAAAAAAAAAAAAATTAGTTTTAAAAAAGTTATTCCTGGTGCCACCCCCCCATAGAATGTGATGTAGTCAAACTAGGAATCCATTTTTAATAAGTATCACAGGTGAGTCTTATAATTTGTCAAATTTTTAAGGAATTTATACAAAATGTGTGATATATAAGATTTTTCATTGAATTTAAAAAGTGAAGACTAGGCCGGTGAGATGGCTCAGTGGCTTAAGCGCCTGCCCTGCAAGCGTGAGGGCCTGAGTTCGACTCCCGGAACCCACATACGAAAAAGGGGCCGGTGATATCGCTCAGCGGCACGGGCGCCTGCTGGTGCGCGAGGTCCTGAGGTCGACCCCCCGGTACCCACAAAAAAAAAAAAAAAAAAGTGAAGACTAGGTAGTTCTAAATAGGTAAGCATAATTTCTGTTATTTAATGTAAATATAACAGGATTGAGAGATTATTCACCTGTGTGTTAGAAGTAGACTTTTTGCTACTGTTATATTGCCACATTGTTTTGAAAATGGCTTCACAAAAAAAAAAAAAGAAAGAAAAGAAAATGGCTTCACAATGTGTATATGTATAGGATAATAATTTATTAAGTTCCCTAAAAAGATAGCCATAGTATAATTACACTAAAAGAAGGGGTTACTATGTTGGCAAATTCTCTCTAGATAACAGAATTTGTATGAAATCATAGCAAGCCACTCATTGTATGGGAGGCGGCATCTCGAGAGTTTCAAGCGATCCTCATTAGAATTATAGTTGTATCATTATACTTATATACGTACAAACTTCAAAAATAACTCTGTAGGGCTGGTGAGATGGCTCAGGGGCGTAAGCAACTGCCTGGCAAGCGCAAGGGCCCAAGTTCGACTCCCGGAACCCACATATGAGAAAAGGGCCGGTGACATCGCTCAGCAGCACGGGCGCCTGCTAGCGCGCGAGGTCCTGAGGTCGACCCCCGGGACCCACAAAAATAAAAAAATAAAATTAACTCTGTAAATAGCAATGTAATTCCTAGGTATAATCCAGCAGAAATAGCTTTATATGTTTCCAGACATGCCCGAGAATACAGGAATGTGTATGCACAACACTGGCCCCAGCAGCCTTATTCATAATACTGTAGCTACAAACTACAAACCCCAAATGTCCACCACCTGTCAAACAGTTACATAAATTGATGTATAGTCACATAAGAGAATGTATATTCACAGTAATGGCAGTAAATACATTTTTGCTACCAAAACAACACAGATGAATCTCACAAATATAATGTTCATGAAAAAGAAGTCAGACATAATGGTGTGTGCTGTATGATCTCATTTACAAAAAGTACAAACACAGGCTAAGTAAGCTATAGTACTAAAAGGCAGCAGGGGTGTTATATAGGGTGGACTCTTACTAAAATGGGGCACAAAAGGGGCTTCTAGTAAAAATTCTTGATCTACATGCTGTTATATGGGTATAGTAAGTTTGTTAAAATTCATTGAGTTATACACTTTTGATTTTTGCACATTTCTGAATATATGCCACTCATAAATACATTATTCATTTTTAAAAATCCAAATATTCTGAATTTCTCTGCAAATTGTGTGCCTGCTATTAGGTGACGAAATTGTTGCTGGTTATCTGTCCTTGATACACAGTCCTCTGTCCTACAGATGAGAGCTGCAGAGAGTTTCTACAGGAAATGCATGACAATTTTCAGTGGCAAAGATTATGCCTTTTATCTACTTCCAGTCTGTTATTTATTTTGAATGTGCTTTGCAGTAATGGCCTTATTACTTGTGCTGATTCATCCTCATGAACCTGCCAGGTTCCCTGATTATTAAGGGGTGTACCGTATGGAGATAGGACACAAAGAAGCATCAATAACTCATTTAGGTCAATAGTTCAATAAAGTCTTCAAGAAAGAGCAGACATGGGTTTGGCCAGTGGTCACCTTTGTCAATGCTACCCCAACCAACCACCTTGAACACCATTCCTTCCATGTCAAGAGACACTGTGGGTGATTGTATAGACAGCCCATATATGTGTCACTAGGATTCAAAGATAAAGTAGCTAAGTCAATAGAACTATTTAAGGTAGGGACAGGGCAATTAGTTGGTACCGGGATTGAGCTGAATGGCTTTTGAAAGATCAAAATTGGAAAAAAAATTGTCTATTGAAAATAAGGAGGGTGCTGCTCTAGAGTTCTATCAACCTTGTTTTACTGCTTTTGGGTGCCTCCCTCCAACAGTTTTTGTGTTCTCACATCCTCTTTTGCAGAGGATTTTGGGTGCTCCTATAGATGCTTCATCAGCATGGCGGAGAGCTGGAATTTTGAGGCAGAGTTGGAGGCGGAGGGACACCACTGAGTGACAGCCCCAGCACCTCACTTCTGCTTAGGAGGCTACTGAGGGGGAACCAGGGCAGTTTGTAGGGGAAGGGGAGGACAACAAGTTTACGAAAGTACCAAAAATCTCGGTAATCAAGATAAATGATATTTTAATGCAATAATTTTTAAAATTCAGAATGAATGCAAAATCCATAGTGATCAAAATACAAACATTTGGGCCGGTGAGATGGCTCAGTGGCATAAGCGCCTGCCTGGCAAGCGCGAGGTCATGAATTCGACTCCCAATACCTACATACGAAAAAAGGGCTGGTGATACCGCTCAGCGGCACGGGCTCCTGCTGGCGCACGAGGTCCTGAGTTCGACCCCTGGTACCCACAAAAAAAAAAAAAAAAAAAAAAAAAAAAAACGAGCATTGTAAGTGAAATCAGAATCAGACTACTCAATATTTCCTTTCCCCTCAGCTTCCAATATGGCTGCACGAATGCTCCAGGTCTCCTCTCCATATATTTTTCCCATGTTGGATGCAGAGGAAGGGGTGAAGGGTGACAGTTGTCCTTTTGAGTTTTTAGTTTTCTTTTGCTCATCAAATATTAAATCCCTTCCCCCTCCATTACCCACTGTGTTTCCCCAGCTCCTCCTAGTTTCCAAAGGGAGCCTCTCCCAGAGGAGTCCCCTTACCCTGACTGCCTCTTCCTCAGCCCTTTCCCTGAGGTGAACGTGCTGATTCACAAAGACTGGTTTTTTTGTTTGTATGTTTGTTTTTGTCTTTTTTTTTTTTTCAATATGGCTGTCCTGTGGGTCTCTTTTTCCTTTTAGTAATGGCTTTAGCTCAGTCTTCTTTTTTCTTTCACACAGTTGTCCTGCTGCCCATTCTCCATCGGTCCAGTAGAGATGAATGGTCAAGAACAACCTCTCTTTGGTAAGCAGTGTTTTTTTTACTGTCTAGAAGTAACATGGAGTTTGTTGTGTCAAAGGCATAAGATTTGTATGATCATATTTTTTCTTCATGTTCATCTTTAGAATTATAAGAAAATTCAGAGAGATTTGTACTTAACTGACATTATCTTTGAACCCCCCTCAAGTCTCTCTGTGATTTTGACCCTTTGGAGGGAATTGGCTGAATCCAAAGCCCTACGACTCAGTTGCTTTATCTTGATTTTTTCTCTAAATGCTTTCGCCTATCCTCAGGTCGGCAACATCACAGGTGGGAAAAGTGAAGCAAAGAAAAGTGTGTAAACCTTGACGTTCAAAGTATGATATCCTTTCACAGAAAATAATAACCTTCCCTAAAAATATTTTACAATTCATTACAATTCACGCAACTCCTCTCTGAAAAATCAAAACCCTGTCATATAAAAACCTCTAACTACACATGTAAACAAGTACATACTCTAAGTGGAATGTAATGTTGGATTCATGTCTTTAAATTTATTTCATTACTAGCTATATTGTAGCAAATGAAATGCTGGGAAGCTGAAATGAGAAGTGACTGCCCCGGTTCCTGGTTCATGAGTTTCATAACATACATTTAAGGTGCCATCTCCTGGCAATAGCTCTTCTGTACCTCTAATCCACTGCATGCATTTCGTCTTTGTGTGCTGATGCAGGCTGTCATAACAGCCTCTGGCCCATTTATGTCTAAAATAAATATTAAAAATGAAAAAGTCTCTTGTTATTATTTAACTGGTTAACAGTACAAGTCTTCTGAGTAAGCACTGCGGGTTATTATATCAATGTCATTTCTTGGTTTTGATGTTATACTACGTACAGTTATTCCAGAGGTTAACACTGGGGGAGGCCTAGTGAAGGGTCCCTATGTCACTGCAACTCCCTGTGAATTTAAACCAATATTTTAAGCGTGTTTCCATAAAAAATGTTTTCCTTTTTCTACAGAAAAAAAGCCTTTGGTTTGAAAGACAAGGCAGTGCTTGTTAGCAGAGATCCAGGAGGCAAGCTGTGCAGACATCTTGCCCAGGAACCTAAATTCCATTGCGGATGATGTCATCTACAAATGCCTTCTAAATGGAACAGGGCTTTGTGTGTCTCTGTGATATCTATCTGCACCGATGCCCAGTGCTACATGAATGCCCAGCTTAGTACTTCAGTTGACAATTGTCCTGGGTCTGCTGGTCTTACTCCTAACCTGCCATGCTGGTGAATGTTTCTGGGCACAATTCATGCATCACACAGTCAGTCGGCTATGTGTGTAGGCTACATAAAAGCTCCTGAAGTCTCAGGTCATAATCCCTGGAACCTGTAAAAGTTACCTTGCCTGGCAAAAAGAGTTTGCAGGTGTGATTAAATTAAGGGTTGTGAACTGGAGAGAGCATCCTGATTATCCAAGTGAGCCCTACATGCAATAATAACTGCCCTTATAAGAGAAAGACAGACTGCAATCCCATGAGATTCCACACAGACATTCACAGAGAAGAAGGCAACATGAAGACAGTGCAGAGAACTCCAAAGATTTAGGCCTTCAGGATTGGAAAGATGTGGCCAGATGTCAGGGGATACCAGCAGCCACAGAGGCTGGAAGGGGCAATGAACTGGTTCTCCTAGAGCCACTGGAGAGAGCACAGCCCTGTGGACATCTGGATATCAGGACAGTAATGTGATTCTTAAAATTTTGGCGTCCCAAACTGTGAGACAATAAATCTCACAAGGCAAGAAGTGTGTGGTTATTTGTTATGGCAGCCACAGATAACTAATCATCATGATGGAAGGAAGTTCTCTGCACTGTTCCAGAGGAAGAAGAGAGGACTCTGTGCGTCCTTGGAAGCAGCACTGAACAGCTGATCCAGGGTCAGCCTTTCCAGTTGTCTCCTCTGACACAAAGGTGCTGGTATTTCACTACATTCCGCTTCTGTTGCAACCTCTGTGCTCAGTGCGGAAAAATGTATCCTCCAAAAAAAAAAAGCCATGTAATCTTTTCTATGTCATATTGTAATAGGTACATTCAAATGCTAATAAAATTCATCCTCATATCCTGCCATATTTTGAGTGTATGATCTAACTAGTTCCAAACCCACCTTCCCTATTTCTCACTAGTTAATAAAATGTTTTCTAGGACATTGCAACCCAAGAAATGTTGTTCACAAGCCAGCAGCATGGGCATCCTCCAAGAGCTGGTTAGAAATGCAGTATCAAGCCGGGTGTGGTGGGATGCTCCTGTAATCCTGACACTTGGGAAGCAGAGGCAGGAGGATTGCTGCAAGTTCAAGGCCAGCCTGGAGTACATAGTGAGTTCAAGGCCAGTCTGAACTACAGAATAAAACCCTGTCTCAAAATTTAAAAAAAAAGAAAAGTAAAAGAAATGCAGAATCCCAGACCCTTCACCCACCTGCTGAACCAGAGTGTGCATTTTAACAGGAACCCCAAATGATTGTGTTATGCATATTAAAGTATGAGAGGATCTTATCTAGGACTCAAGAAATGAACGCCATCTTAGAATGGTCTGAAACAGCTGAACCTCCATGTAAAGCCATGGCCAACCATAAACATGAGCATACTGGGAAACCTCAATGTTTTACAGAATATCGTAATGATACGTAGATATGGCATCTACTTCTGCACTGGCTAGCAGGAGATTATTCTGACATAATACACACCATCAGTGACACTGCAAACATAGTATTTTCTTTAAGAAACAAAGGCTCTGTCTTTTGCCCAGCATTTGTTAAAATACAGCTTTTATTTGGGGCTCTCATTTGCCAGGCCTCATATTGTTTTCTTCAAGCAATGTCATTCTGGTGCCAGGTGAGAAGGACAAGCTTAGCCTGGCTGGGCTCTCTGTTTCCTATTGCTGCCTGCTTAGAAGGTGTAGCCTTATCTTCTTTGGTACCCAGTTTGAGAGCTCTGCGGGTGTTTTCTGGGCTTGTAATTGCATGGGTTTGTTTGGGCACAGCAATGTTTCCATAGTTCCAATTGCTCTGTTTGTCTCACTTCTCCTTACCGATGTTTTGATCTCACTAAGTCATGTGAGGTCAACTTATCCATATTTGATTTTCTGTAAACCTTGTTTGCAATAATACAGCATTTTCACCAAATATCACAAAAATGCACACCAACTTTCTCCTTATCAGTCCGTAAATCTTCTGATTAAAGTCTTTATAATTTAGCCTATCTTGTCAGAATTACAGAAAATTTGGATTTAATCTACTTTTAGCCATTTCAACCTGTCTGCCATGGACATGAGAGAGGCATTTTTAAAGCCAACAGAAGTGGACACACACAATTATTTCCTATGGATTCTGGGGAAAGACATTTCTCTCATCTATACCCATCCAAAAATAGTCAGTGATCTTTAAGAAAGGAAAAAAGAGAAATAGCTTTTTTGGGAAAAACTCTTTACTAATGTCATATTGATTAAAAGATACACACCTCACATCAATCTGTGCTGAATCTTAACTCTCTCTTCTGCAACAAGGCCTCCCTGGGCCTGTAGACTATGCCACAAAAGCCACCAAAGGCAAAGAATCCAGGAAGTCACCGGGACAAGAGGAAAATTATGAGCAAGTCAAGCTTAATTCTCTCCTCTGGACAAGGAAAAGCAATTAGAGGAAAAACAGGAATGAATTTAAATACTGCTCATTCTTCAAACCAAATATTTATTTAAAATAACCACATGGAAAAATTACTTAGTTGATTTGATATTCGCTTTTGTTCTGTATTTCCTCTTATGCAAACTGAGAAATCAGTGGCTGCGTTTTGAACAGGATAAACTAGTTTTAAATGAAAACTTTATGTAGTGTTAGATTGATCTGCATGTGAAAAATCATACAAAAGTCAGTGAGGGCATTACTTCCATCAAGAAGCTAGCTTTTCTAATAGCCAATACCTCTGAATCTGCTATTTTCTGGGGAATATTTCTGCTATAAACTGATGTTTCATATTATGTATTGTCACACGTAGACTAATTCAAAATTAACATAGATTCTATTATTTATATGGTAGGTAGCCATCATACAGAAGAAAATACCTTTAGTGTTGCCAAGTAGGTGTTTCATTAAGAAACTATGCATAAAGCGAAAGATAGTGTAAAAGAATTTCGGTATTTACAGATAACATTATATAGTTATGTTATAAAATCTCCAATACTCATCTTGATGAAGGGGAGGGAATAATCATCTTGGCTTTGACAAGGTTATGAAGGTTATACCAACATCTGCAAACAACCTTTCACAGACTCAGTTTATCACTATGTAAAATGTATAGTTATGTCAGCACAGCCGACACCCAACAGTGCTTGGGAAAGTTAAATGAGATCCCCAAATCAACCCAGCCAGCATTCTATTTGGCACCTAGTAGCTAAGTTTCTTCTCATTCTTGCCAATAGCAACTACTTTTCTGGGCTTTCCCTTAGTGTGTAAATTATATACCAACAGGAAAGAAAAAATGACCTCATAACCTGCTACATTTCTGTCCTGAAAGTACACTTCTACAACTTCAGTCCTCCATGGGACTACAGCAAATTTTTTTCTTGAACATGACTGAAGATTATTTCCTTTACTCACCATTCCTGTTTCTAACATGTAACCCAGCTCAGTACCCTGCTCCTTCTGGTTTCCATTTCTGAAGAGGAAATCATTTCTATTTACCTGAAGCAGACAGAGCCTGGGAGTCCACCCTTGGCCAGGACCCAGGGACTTTGAGAGCCTCGCTCAGCCTCACCGAGTCTGTCTCTAACAGAGTGAGGTCCTGCAGAAAGACGTTAGCAAGGAGGGCCATCCCGGGGTTGTACAGCTATGTCACTGGACAAAGTTAGGAAACTGTCACAATGTATACTTGTTAATTAATTGACTCAGCAAATGCAAATTGTTAGTTCATATAACTAATTTGCTTTTATGATTTATTTTAATTTCATCATTTATTTCTTAAGTATCTTTAAGAACACAATGTTATGTTTAAATACCATTAAAAGTAATAACAGAAAAATGATATAGTGTCCTTAAGACAATGTATATTTCCTATGCCAATAAACAGTGTCCATACATGTCACATATAAATATAGTAAACTATGACTTATTAAATATTGCACTTTGCCCATATTACTTAACTGTTTTGCTTTTCATTTGAAAAGTAAGACCCCTTTATACGACTCTCGGGAAGACTGAAGTAAGAAAAACATATAAAGTAGTTTACACAACAGAGGTATTTGAATGTTACTTCTTTTTTATTCACCCTTAACAAATATGTACTGAGAAACAATTAATTTAGGTGTTGGGTTAGATGTTACGTTGCTGTGACCAGCAGAGAGCTTTCCTATTATGAAGAGTCTGATGAATGAATAAGTATAATTTGAAACTTATATAACTTGATGTGAATTCAGATAGTGATAAGAACTATAAAATAGTGACTATATCAGTTAGCTAATACCATGTAACTAATTACCTCCTAATACAGTAAATCAAATCAACAAACATTTACCGTTGCTACAGATAACCTCAGTGGTTCATCTGAATTCAGGCTTACTCACTTGTTAAAGGTCAAGATGCACTGGGTCAATGGCTTCATTGATCTTGGCTTTAGTTTCTTACATGTATGGGGATGCACTGGCATTGGCTGGGATAACCGAGCTCTCTACACAGGGCCTATCCTCTTCCAACAGGCCATGCATGTTCCCACATCTTACCAGTTTCATTATATTTGTCAGATGAAATCTACAAGACCAGCCTAAATTCCAGTGGTAGAAAACAGATTCTGCCTCTTGATAGAAAAATATAAAATGTCAAGAGGTATGGACACAGAAAGGAATGAAAAATTGTTTCCATCTTTTAAATCAACCTATTCCAGTGATTTTTATGACTATTTAAAGGAAATAGAGATGCCTGTTGGAGTAAGCGAACTTTGCATGAAGCATGAGTTGGACACGTGAAGACATCAGAGCCTGTCAGGCAGAGGAAGCAGCACATACAAAGTTTGTGACTGTCCTTTTTTCTTTTTTCTCCTCTGTAGCATAGGAACCATTCCCATAGACTGGTGGAGAAGATCAGGATAAAGAACTGAAAAGCAGAAGTGAAAAGCTAAAGATCTAGGGTTCTAGGCACTAGAACAGAGTAAATCCCTTTCACCCTGATCAAAAACAATATCATAACTTCCACATACAACTCCCAACCTTGTAAACGCATTTCTCTTCTGAAAATCTGCAGTGGCTTTCAGGGTTGGATTTCCAGATATAATGCTAGACAGAGCACTCATTATTGCAGAAAGCATTAAACCGATCTCTAGATTGTATCACTTCCATCCTTCCATGCTTGCCCCCAGTACCATGATGTGTTGGTCAGCTTTCTACCACTGTGACAAAATACCTGAGAAAATAAACACAAAGGAGGAATGGTTGATATTTTGGCTTAGTCTCAGATGGTCACTTGGCTTCATTGTTTCTGGGCCTGTAGTGAGGCAGATTCATCACTGCAGGGAGTGAGTGGAGCAAAGCTCACTGCACAGCAGCCAGGAAGCAGATAAGAGAGCCAGAGGAAGGAACCAGAGACAAAATACACCCTTCAAGGGTGCAGCTTCAGTGACCTACTTTTTCTTACTAGGCCTCGCCTCCTAAAGTTTCCACTGTCCCCTAATAGTTCATTAAATCATGATTCTATAAATGAATTAATCCATTCATGAGCTCACAACTCTCACGATCCAATCACCTCCTAAAATCCCTACCTCTGAACAGTGCTGCATGGGGGACCAAGGCTTCAACACATGAGCTTTAGGGGGACATTTCAGACCCATACAAAAACATATGAGGTCTTTCTTTCTAGGGAACTGTAGAACTATCCTAAGTAGTTTTGATTTTTTTTTTTTTTTTTTTTTTTTTTGAAACAGGGTTTTGTTGTGTAGTTCAGGCTGGCCTTGCACTCAGTTTGTAGCCCAGGGTGGCCTCAAACTCATGGCGATCCTCCTGCCTCAGCCTCCCAAGTGCTGAGATCACAGAGGTGCGCCACCACACCTGGCTTTGTTTGATTATGTTTAGGTACTATCTTCACAAAAATTTTTTTCACTAAATCAAAATACAGAAAACTCTAACTCATTTCACTAGGCACAGTGAAAATGGAAACAAAGAAGTAGAAGGAAAGTTCAAGCCAAAGTTGAGCTTTTGGCCCACATTCCCATAATGTCCCCACAAATAATAATCTATTAGTTACTTGAATATGTAAGAAGCAAGGTCTCCAACCTTAGAATCAGGAAGCTTGGACTCTACCCTACTACAAAGCCAAAGAGCAAGGTCTATGTCTTGTTCATCTGTATATGCTTAACTCTTTTAAGAAGCATTCACTGAATGATCTGTGATACATTTGAAAATATCTAGAAAAGTACAAAATTTCTCAAAACATGTAAGAGATTAATGTCTTAGAAGATAGATGTGATTGTTATCCTGATTTGATCATAACACATTTTATACCATGTATCAAATTTTCATACTATACCCAATAACGATGTACAACAATTACATCACAATAATTCATAATAATATTTTAAAAGAAGCATTTATTAAATACTAAATGAATAGATAGCTAGATAGTGGGATACTTGGATGAGCCTGAAAGAAGATAAAAGAGAACAAGTCAGAGCGAGGCAGTCCAAACCGGAAAGAAAGGTCTATTGAGAGACAGGAGCTGCAGATACAGCTCACCGGTGGAAAACTTGCCTGGCATGCATGGAGGGTTTGATACCCAGCGCCATAAAAATACACACACAAAAAAAGATACTTCCAGTGAGATGGCTCAGCGGCTTAAGCACCTGCCCGGCAAGCGTGAGAGCCCGAGTTCGACTCCCGGAACCCACATACGAAAAAGGAGCCAGTGATATCGCTCAGCAGCACGGGCGCCTCCTGGCGCGCGAGGTCCTGAGGTCGACCCCCCGGTACCCACAAAAAAAAAAAAGATACTTCTAGTGAATAATTTTCTCTTAATTGGCCATTTATGAAAATACGTTGGATTTATTTCCCAAATGCCAATCCACTCCATAGAAACTATAGTCAGCTCTGTAATTTTGAGCAAATTCATCAAACTCCTTGGGCATTAATATTAGCATCTCTAAAATGGAATATTCAGAGTAGAAAATTTCTGGGTTTCTTTCTGGCTCTAACATTCTAGGGTTCTTTGATATTCACTTTTGAGTGCAAGAACATCCCCAGTGATGAGGAATATATTTCAGGAGCTTAGTATATTATAGGCAGTGGCTCTTTTTGCCATTTTCGTCTTTTAATTCGGAAAAAATAGGATAATTTGACTCACTGACATCACAATCCAATCTCCAGCACCACACACATGCATACACACACACACACACACACACACACACACACACACGCACACACGCACGCACAGACTAGAATTAAGCAGTTTAAGCATACTCAATCCCTCTTCCCTGTGGAGTTTTTGATTCTATAATTCATCCTCTTACGTAGCCACAGAATCTCTTTGGCAAGAAACTAATTCCATCCCACCCTTTAAATATCTCCATCTGACACATTTGTATATTGATCAGAATTAAGTTCCTGTTGTGAAACACCTCCCTCCACTTTTCCCTCAGGGAACTTCCTTTTCTCATTCATGTGGTTCTGGTAATTAGAAGAGGAAGCCGGCGAGCATAAAATCGCCAAGTTCCACCGCCAGATGCCGGAGGTGCCCATGAGCAGACGTGGCTAATTACAGTCTACTGTCGAGGATTTGATGTGTGGATGGAGGCATCCAGGGTCTCGCTTAAGTGTTTTCAGAGCTGAATCATTCAAGGACAGTACCAGGGAAGGAGACCAGGGTATTCTGGCTCTAGTATTCCAGGTGGCAGTTTTCCAATTTGAGCTTGGATCAAAATCACCTGAAAACCTGCTGTAACACAATTGATGGCCGTGCTCCTAGAATCAGAATTCAATAGATTTGGTGTGGGGAGGAGAATTCTCAGTTCTAAAGTGTTCCAAAGTGATACTGATGTTTTGCTTTAGTGAGCACACTTTGACCACACTATGTATTTACAGAAATATCCTGGATCCTTTCCTGTTGAGGACTGTCTTTCCAATGCCTTTCTCTCAGTCCATGAACTAGCAAATCTAATTTCTTTGTTTAAATTACTTAGGGTTGGTTGGATTCTACGACATATAGAATTTTGCAGACATGGGTTTATAGAAATATGAGATGCTGTAGTACAATGGCTTGAGCAATCTTCCTCAATTAAACATTTACATTTGTAAAGTCCATGAAAGCAAAGACAAACACTGCCCCTGAATTTTCCCTCCCTGATTTCCTATCTTCCCTGGCTTAGACTTTCCCACAGTCTTCATGCTCCTACCCTAGCTCCACCTGAGCTTCTTCTGCCGCTTGCACTAGTTGCTAGTTCCATGTTTACCCACCCTGATTCTCATCCAGATGGGGAAGAGCCTTGGTTAAACCCAATGTTCCAGGAACTCTTATGTTTTTTGTCCACTTCTTTGGAAATAAAACTCACTTTGCTTATTTATTTCAGTAGTTATCTTGCTTAATGTCCAACATAAATTTTCAGTTATGGTGAAGTCATCTTAAAAATGTCTTTACATGGTATCCCCAAAATGAATACTCACACTCAGGCTACTTTTCTACTCTGCTGGGAGTAGTTTCTTGAAATTTAAAGGGCATGCTTAGGAACTATTCTCTTTCTGTCTTCTGAATTCAACGTCCCTCAAAGCTAGGCTGGTCTTTCACGTGATAATAACGTTCAAGCTCGCACAGACTAAAGGAACAGTCTTTACTGCCATCTTTCCTCGGGGATCTCAGTTTACACGCCGCCTCCTCTGAGACCTTTCCTCCTGCCTCGAGGCAGATGTTGGTCAGCCTGTGATTTCTGTAGCAACTTCATCTGCCCTTATTATGGGCTGCTTAACAGAATTAAAATAACCTATCTACTTTTCTATATTCCCTCCTCCTTCCACACAGCTGTAAGCTTTTGGATGACTCTCTATTATATCTCCAGTACCAAGTTCCTTAACTCCTGGACGTACTAAAAATATCATCCTTCATGTGTTGGGTGGTGTGCTAAGCATTGAGAGTGGGTTGTTTTTTCATGTCCAGCATTCATTTCCCCCTTCTGATAATTAATCCTGATATTTCTTTGGTGAAATCATGTTTCCCACAACCTCAATTAATGTCCTTTGAATAAGGCAGACCCCATTCTATGATCCTGGAAGAGCTGGATAATCAAAGCATAGTATTTTTTTTTTAATATGCAGGTACCAGGAGTTGAACTCAGGACCTCGTGCTTACCAGGCAGGTGCTTGTAAGCCAACTTTTCTAAGAGTCTCCAGGGACACCTAGCCAGTCGTCAAGCCTGACCACCTAATTACAGTGATTCATTTAGGAATGGAAATTGGACCTAAGGCAGTTTATCAAGAAGTCCACCTGATATTTCATCTGAGATTCTTGGCAAAGAGGCTCTACTTTCCACTGGATTGACTAAGCAGATGCTGGTGGCAACCTTTACCTTCTCGAAGGAGAAGCTTTCCTGGGAACTAAGCCAACCTTGAGTGAAAAACCAGAACTGAAACTTGGAAGACAACAATTCTAATAAAATCCTTCAAGTGTCTGGATCTATCTATGCTTGAAGTAAAACAGGTCTTGGACTTCTAATTGAAAAGAGCCATGAGCAAATAAAATCCAATGACATCTCTTTTCAGGGGAGTGAGAGTGGATGGCTTGTTCCAATTGGAGCTCAGCTTCTGCCATTTTCAACAGAAAAGTTGTAATACAACATGTAATATATTTAATTATCATCCTCAGTTATTAATTTTCTGATTTTCAAAGTATAACTATTGAAGTAAGTAGGGACAGTCTCCCATTACTTTCTCAAGATCAAACAATTAGTAAGTGACATGATCAGAAATCGTTTTGTCATGGCTACAAATTCCAAGTTCCTATCACTATGTGACACTATAATCCACATAAAGGAAACCACAGAAAGGCAAATTAATCTATGATGTATTGTCAGGGAAAACAGATTAAAAGAATTTGTAGTCTTTGGATCTATACAATTCCATATGCAGGTTGTAATGGTATGGAGGAAGAGAAGGGAATCCAACATATTTTCTTACTTGCAAAAGCAACATGCCTCAGGTACCTTTTATTTTTTTTTATGTTTTTATCTTTTTGAGACAGGGTTTCATTATGCAGTTCAGGCAGGACTTGAACCCAGTTTGTAGCCCAGGCTGGCCTCAGACTTGCAGCAATCCTTCTGCTTCAGCCTCCCAAGTGCTGGAATTACAGGCATGTGGGATATGAAAAGACCTTTTGACTTATTGGGCATAGAAGATTACTAAGGCCACAGTATGTCAATGAAAATTCTATACAGCAGAAAAATAAAGCTCCCAGAAATGAAATTCTGACCCTGATCATGTATGAGCAATTTTATTTAATTGATATTGATGCAGTTAGGTAACAATCATGAGATCGAGGCCTCCTCAAATATGAAGAAATACTGGTAATACATAGTTCCTGTCTCCCCTACCCATTATATGCACTTTTTTTGCTGATGGTTTTGTAAGTCATAAATATCTATTTTATATATCAATTTAAAATTCTATATGATAAAGTTCTTTTCTTGTGATGAACACATGCAACTTGTTATTCTCTTAAAAAGTTGTACAATTTTATTAGAACTAGAAAGGGCTTTTGGAATGTCACCAAACTGGCAATGTTCTGGCAATAATTCTTGGTCTTAATAGAATAGGATTAAATTGAATTGAATTAGAGGGCTAAACCTTCTAAGTGAATGCTCCAAACTTTTGTTTGGAGGAATAGCAAGAATGTTTGTAAAATGAAATCAATAGGTACATGTAGGTACAAACAAGTGACTCTTTTTTTTTTTTTTTTGTCTACCTTAAATAGTATATTATTTAGTGAGATCCTGTGTCAAAAAAAAAAAAAGCCAGATATGGTGGTGCAGGTTAGTAACCCCAACACTTGGAAGCCTAAGGCAGGAGTACTGCTGGGAGTTTGGAGCCAGCCTGGGCTACATAGTCAATTCAAGGCCAGCCTGAACTACATAGCAAGATCCCGCCTCTAAATAAATAAATAGTATAAATAAATAATGAGTAAATTATTCATTTCACCAAGAACATAAAATGTTTTCCCTGAAATGGTACCTGACTTCAGAGATTCAGAAAATGTGATATGTTCTCTTATTCAAAGGAAAATTACCATTGCTTACTTTTGAATTTTAAAATACTTGTTCTGTCTTAACATACAGTTATAACCCAAACTGTTTTCTGTATATTTGCTGATCTCCACAGCACTGTTTTTCATCAAGAGGCAGTATTTCCTCCACAGGGCATCCGGCAGTGTCCGGAAATGTTTTTAGTTGTTACAACCAGGAGTGGTTGTAACACTTCAATAGTATCTATAGTTTACTATAGTACAGGTTCAATAGTATCTATTGAATACAGGCTAGGGATGTTATCAAAATCTTTGACAAAAGGTGATGATTAGTTAGCTGTCCTCTGGTTTTAGGGAGGACAGAGCAAAAGTTATCACTGTGAACTCTTAAATACTCAACATAGTAAGGGTTGAAAGAAGTACAAGATTCAAATTCATAGGACAAAAGAATGAATCAAAGTGTGCTGTCATATGAGAAACCCAAAGTATAACTAAGAAGCAAAATAAAAGAGATATTAGGAAGTAGGGAGAACTTTTTCCAAAGGGAAGGGGAATAAGAGATGGAGGGAGGGAAGGAAAGGAAAAGAGATTTTTAAAAAAGACTTGAAGAAAAAAATGGATATGGAGCTTTTGCAAATGGGGAGGAGAAGAGTGGGCAGAAGCAGAGAGGGAGGGGAGGGGGGCAAAAAATTAACATGTGTTATGTACATGTACTATTATGGTTTGTGTCTGGATATCCCCCCAAAGCCTCATGCAGTCATGGCAGGGACAGGCTTTTCAGAGGTGGCTGAATCCAGAGTGTGTGATGCTGGGATGAAGGGTGTGTGATCAGCTCACTGATTGGTTTGGCACCTCCCTAATCCCAGCAGCCTAGATAGAGTATAAAATGGGCAGAAAGATGCTGTTAAGATGGGTTGTTGATTTTGCTGCCTTCTGCCCACCATGAACTGTTCTCTGCAAAGCCACCCTACCCTGGAGCCAGCTGATTATGGACTGAAACCTCTACAAACTGTGAGCTAAATAAACCTTTCCTCCCTTAATTTTGAGCATTGGGTATTTTGTCTCAGCAATGAAAGTAAAGTGACTAAGACATGTACAAACCCCACAATAAATGTAATCATTACATACTTGCAAACATGTACTAATAAAATATAAAAATACAAAAAAAAAAGTGTGCTCAGAATGGATGTAATATAAAATGGGTAAAGTTATTAATGTAAAAAATGTTACTTTAGGGCCGGTGAGATGGCTCAGCGGCTTAAGCGCCTGCCCGGCAAGCGCGAGGGCCCGAGTTCAACTCCCGGAACCCACATACGAAAAAGGGGCCGGTGATATCGCTCAGCGGCACGGGTGCCTGCTGGCGCGCGAGGTCCTGAGGTCGACCCCCTGGTACCCACAAAAAAAAAAATGTTACTTTAATATGTATATATAATAAAAGTAATCAATAGCATGTAATATTTAAAAAACACTAAATAGTAATTACTTAATGAAAAAAATTGTACCAAAGGTACTACCTATTAAAATACTGTGTTATTATCTGTTTCTTAGCTGGCCAGATTGAACACATCCCATGCCAGAATATTAAAAAGTAACCAGAACAGATCAGAAACATGTGCTCCTTTCCTTCCTCACCTCATTCCTCCAATTATCCTAGTGCCGTTTCCACGGGGGTACAATCCATAACCATATTCCTCCTTCCCTTCTCTAGGTAGTTGCTCTGCTTTGGTTGCAGGCAAACTATGCTTAAAAAAGGAAGCGGTGCCCTAGCTGACTGTGGAGATAAAGGCCTGTCTCCAACGGCAGAGCTTACCTTAGGGGCATGAATTGCTCTGAAGTTCCAAACTGTCAGTATTTGAAATTTTTTTGCTGACTTGTAGTAATAGTAATTTTCCCCAGAATACTGCCTATTTAAAAACAAGACCAGCAGAACATAAGCTGTTCAATCCTCAGAAAAACACCGTGAAGCACTGATGAATGGAATTTCTTTTTTAAAAAAATTCAATAAAACCAAGTTAGGGTCCTATTTGTGTACATAGTTTGATAGAGAACCAGTAGGGTGTTACAGCAATACCTTATAGTTCCAAAGTATGTCATTATGCTACAACCATTTTCTGCAATACCACCATAAACCTAATTGTACTGCAGTCAGTACATGCGGCTGATATATTTATCCTTGACTAAAAGTGGAAACATTACACTGAAATAAGATAACTTTGACTTATGAAAAGGGCACAAAACAGCAAATACTTCCAATACCTAAACAAAGAGATAGTAGGATTTCCTCCTGCCTGAGCAGCTTTCACTTAGTTGTATGAATCATTTACACAACAAAAGTGTTGTTTAAATCTACTACTGGGGGCCGGTGAGATAGCTCAGTGGCATAAGCGCATGCCTGGCAAGCACGAGGTCCTGAGTTCGACCCCCGGTACCCACACACACACAAAAAAATCCACTACCGGTTTCAGATCATACCCTTTTAATCTCTCAGTTGTGGCTTTTAGTAACATGTCTGCCCACACACAAAAATTCCCAAGAAAATGCAAAAATCTTATAATCACATGGAACATGTCCAAAGGGAAGATAATTGTGAGAAAGACAGTAAATCCCTTTAAAAGAATTGAAATGTGCATAAAAACACGTGTGATAGGCCCTGGTGGAGAAGCTGAGGTCACCATCAAACTTGAAATATTTAAACTATTTCCACGTTGCAGACAAGTGTGTTGTGAACCTTGGTGCTGTTGGTAAAACATGTCTCCTGATATCCTACACAACAATTTCCATCTGATTAGCACCAACCGTTTTTGACAACCATGCAGTCACAGTTATGATTGGTAGAGAGCCATATACTCTTGGGCTTTTTGGTACTGCAGGGCAAGAAGATTATGACAGAGTAAGACCACTGAGTTATTCACAAACAGATGTATTTCTAGTCTGTTTTTCAGTGGTCTGTCCATCCTCATTCGAAAATGTGAAAGAAAAATGGGTGCCTGAGATAACTCGCAACTGTCCAAAGACTCCTTTCTTGCTTTCATCTCAGAGGTGACCCCTCTACTATCGAGAAACTTGCCGAGAACAGACAGATACCTATCACTCCAGAGACTGCTGAAAAGCTGGGCCGTGATCTGAAGGCTGTCAAGTGTGTGGAGTGCTCTGCACCCACACAGGAAGGCCTATGTTTGTTGAAGCAACAATGGCTGCCCTGGAGCCCCCAGAACAGAAGAAGAGCTGCAGGTGTGTGCTGCTATGAACATCCCTCCAGATACCTTCTGCACAGCTGGTGTCAGCATCACATTAAAAGCAATGTTTAAATCAAACTAAAGATTAAAAATTAAAATTTCTTTCTGCAGTAACGACAAATGCCCTGCACCTACCCACATGCACTCGCGTGAGACAAGGTGGATACGTACGCCCCCCACCCCTCCCAGTACCAGTCAATTTTGAGTAATTGTGATTGTCAGAAAAGTGATCAGTACTAGTTTTCGTTTTGTTGTTTCAAAAAACTTTTTTGTTGTTGTTTAAATATATGGCATGCTTGTTGTGACTAATACGAATGACTAATACGAATGGTTGAAGTTGCTCCCTGGTTCCTTTTGAGAGTAATCTAAGACATCTTAGTATTTTTTCCCTTTTTTTGGGGGGAACGTGTGTGAGGGTTTGTGTTTTAGTCTTTTTTTAATTCATTAACCAATGGAGAGCCCACAGGAGAGGAGGATGGGTTGATTCCACATTCCACTTCCTAGATCTAGTTTAGAAAAACGTGTTCCCCACCTGGTGCTCTCAGGAAGGAGTATATTAAATCCCTCATTTAATAACATACTCTTTTCTGATAGTTGCCCTTTCTTCTCTTCCCACCCTTGAGTAGATCCAGTATTTGAAGAAACTCATGAGAGTGGGTGGAAGCTGTCGTGCCCCTCTTGTTTTCTAGGATGCACTCTATATGATTGTGACTTTCAAGGAAATTTGTTTGCCACTTGCTGATTTTTTTTTCAAAGTTAATTTTAACTGCTTTCACTGATAAATGAAGAAAAGTATTGCCAGTTTTGAAATATGCCAAAACGATTGAGTTTGTAATTAAAAAAAAATTTTTTCCCCATCAGTCATTGTCTTATATGCTTAGCATAGATTTGCAACTCAATAGTGCTTGGTGTTCCTAGAGCCCAGCTGAAGACCTGACACAGAGGAAATTTGAAGGGTGGTGCTACAAGAGAGATGCCCTTGAGAAAAATGGCATCCTCTTTCTGGTTGTGTGGGTGCCAGCCTGCTTCATTACAAAGCTGGGAGTGGGCGGGGCTGGGGAGATCACTTACCAACCTGGGGACCAGCTAGGGGAATCCCCTTATTTCTGTTTTGCATATGAGGAACCCTATAGCAATGGGTTGAGGCTCTAGTTTAATAAAAATCATGCAGGGAATGTAATGAAGACTCTTAGTGTTAATAGGGATTTTATCAGTTTATTTTTGTTGCAGTTTTTAAAAATGTTTAGATAATTTTTCCCACCTTCCCAAAACCCTAATTCTTGTAGATTTCATTATGTTGAACCAATGCTTTCTCATGTCTCAATCTCTGTATATGCATTTTTTTCAGATGCATTAAACAAACAAAAACCCTGGCAGAGTCTTGCAGTTTATAAGGCTTCAGAACATTAACCCGTGGAAGGAGTATAGTAAATGAATAGCATATATTCAAATTTCAACACCTTTGATAAAACATATTTTTAAACCAAATTTCAGGACTATGAATCAAATATGCAGTTTCTTAGAATTAGAGTCCCAGAGGAGAGAAGAAGATAAAGAGAATAAGGCAGAAAAAAATATAATTGAAGAAATAGTGGCCAAAAAATTTCCAAATTTAGCAAAACACATAAATACATGGATGCCAGAAGTTTAGCGTGGTTTACAGGGTTTAACAATATTAAACACATAAAAACCCCCAAGGTATATTGTGATCAAACTGTTATTCTAAAGATAAACAGAAAAGTCACTCTGTTACCTGCCCTGGGAAGGAGCATGACCATGGGCAGGATGATTATCTCGAGCAGAACCAAACCACAGAGAATTGACCACTGCCTACTTTCCAAGAGCTGGGTGAATAAATCCACCAGTCCTGACAGGAGGATATGGAAAAGGCAACACAGCAGCCTCCACAGGGCAGTGCTTGGGACAAATTACCTATACACCGCTGTCTTGGTGTCAGACCCTCAGCCTAGCAGACCCATCAATTCCAGTGCAACAAAGTTGTTCTGATCAAGGATACCAGCTCAACCTGGTGAAGCTTGTGTATACAATCTTCATATCAATTAACTAAGTTCCAATGAGCCAATCTATGGTCAGAAAAATCTTTTTCTTTTTTTTATGTGGGTATCGGGAGTCGAACTCAGGACCTTGTGCTTGCCAGTCAGGTGCTTATGCTGCTGAGCCATATCACCGGCCCAGAAAAATCTTGCTTAGCATGAAAATAGAACAAAATCCACAGCTCATAAAATTAAATGTTTAATGACATCAGGCCCCGAGAACCCAACGTCTGCAGGACACAGTAGTGTCAGATTTGATCCAGGTCCTCAGTAGAATAGCATGTTAGCCATACTACAGAGCACTTAAATTTATTTCTTCTGTGTTTTAGGCTTTTTCACCTCCTCCTCCTGGTCTGTAGTAATTAATGTAAAAATACTCCAAAACTTGACCCTGAGGGATATTCAACACTGCTCCATGAAGAAATCAAATTGAATGATGAAATCAGCAATGCAAAAATAAATCAATTCCTTTCACCCTTGGGGTAACAGGGAGCCATTGCCACTGGACTTGTGAAAATTTCAGTTTCCTGTGCTCTTTTACGCTTCACTGCTGAAATACAAAGCATTACTATTTATCTAATAGCACTATGAAATGGAAATAGACTTGGCTGATATTATTAGATATGATGAGTAGGCCTTGCAAGCAGCAGAAATGACGAAGGGTTAATCACAGATACAACAAATGGGAAAAGATTCAGAAAAGAACATGAAGGAGAGTGAGTTAAAACACCAGATAGCTTTACGGAGGCTGAAGATACGCTCTTCTAAAAATAACTCTCTCTGTTTAAGTCCAGGGCTGTTCTTTAAAATGATGCTATTACATAAAAACATTGATAAATTTCATGGGTTTATGCAATTAAACGCAAAATAGAACATACCATATTACTCCGTTGCTGTGAAATTCAAGTCTGATATACTTTTTCAGTAAAGGTAGAGTGAGATTCACGGTTACTTCTGGAGGGGAGTTGACAGAGTAGGCGCATGAAGAAGTCATTTGTAGTGCAAGAAATATTCCAGATGGCAGTTATACGTGTGTATACATTTGAAAAATGCACTTAAAATTTGTACATTTTTGTATATGAACTATAGGTCTGAGAGAAGTAAAAAGTAAGTAAAATGAGGTTTAGTCTATTTTTGTGCATCATGCTATGCATAGTTAACTAATTTAGGGAAAATAACAAACTGTACATAAAAATTGGGGCTACTTATGTTTGATTCACAATAATCACAGAGTCATCAGAATTCCTTAGACTATCACCTTAGATTATGTTGACTTCCAATAATGGGTAGAATTTTACATATGTAATTTATTTGAAACTTTGTAATTATCATCTCCCTCTTTCAGATAGGAAAAAAAAAAGAGTGTAAAAGTGGCTAAATGAATGGTTTAAAGTGGCTACTGATTTGGTAGGTGGCACAAGGAGGTCCAACCTGGGACCAGGCATCTCCAGGTCAGTCTGTTCTCCTTCTCTCTCCACCCACAGCTCCACTTGGTGGAATCAGCTAGGAAGTCACTGACTCCACTTCCTGTAAAATGGAGGTGTTTCCAGTTGTTTAAAAGTAGGATCAGATACATGCACCTAAACCAGTCCCCAGCGTCCCTCCTTTAGTTACCAAAAGCACTTGCTTCGCAGATTCAGTCCTACAGTCCACAGGAAATAGCACTAACAGGTCATTCTGAGGCCTTCACCCAACTTAGCAGGTACAAGACTGCAAGAGAAGATAGCAAAATGCCCATGCTAATACAGCCTGAATAAGATAGCAGATTTGTTTCCTTTGCTGTACAGAACTTTGTAGTATGATATAATCTCCTTTGTTGATTCTTGGTTCCATTTTTTGTGCCACTGGGAGACTGTTAAGAAAGTCCTTGGTTATGCCTGTCTCCGCAAGGGTTAAAGACATCATATTCCAGTGATACATGCATGTCCATGTTCACAGCAGCACAATTCACAATAGTTAAATCTTGGAAGTGGCCTATATGTCCATCAGCAGATGAATGGATAAAGAAAATGTGGTATTTACACAAAAGAGTACTACTCTGCCATAAAGAAGCATAGAACATGAGTCATTTTTAGGAGACCATAATGAGACCATAATGTTAACTGAAATAAATCAGACACACAAGCTTAAACATTGCATGGTTTCTCATATATGAGAAACCCAAACTATAAATACAGAGCAAAATAAAAGTAGATAATAGGAAGTGGGGAGATAGATAGATAATGGGAAGAGGACCAAGAGATGGAGGGAGGTCTGGGCGTGGTAGTGCATGCCTGTAATCCCAGCACTCAGGAGGCTGAGGCAGGAGGATTGCTGTGAGTTCAAGGCCAGCAAAAAAAAAAGATGGAGGGAGGGAGAGAAAGGGGAGGGAAAGGAAAGGGATGAAAAAAGAACTGATATGTATTATGTACATGTGTCAACTCCCCATGATGAATGTAATCATTATGTACTAATAAAAATTAATAAGTGAAAAAATAAAAACTAAATGAAATGGGGGGCTAGTGATATAGCTCAGCGACATAAGTACTTGCCTGGCAAGTGCGAGGTCCTGAGTTCAACTCCCAGTACCCACATATAAAAAAAAATAAAAATAAAAAATAAATAAATAAATGAAAGGAAGAAAGGCAGAAAGAAAGGAAGAAAGAAGGAAAGAAAGAAAGAAAGAAAGAAAGAAAGAAAGAAAGAAAGAAAGAAAGAAAGAAAGAAAGAAAGACAAGGCTAGAACAAGAAGTGAAGCTGCAGCTTTACCTGAGCACTGCTCACAGTGCAGGTTTGGAGATGGTGCTGTTTTGTGAAATGTCCAGAATCCTCCAAATGAAAAAACTGCTGTAAGTGGAAGTCAGCTTGGTACTCACCGGAACCACCACCAACCTCAGGGCAGGCTGAACCCAGTGGCAATCTGCTGGGGCCCGTGGATCAGGAGACTAAGATACAGTATTCATGCAAGGGAAGGTCTCCTACATCTTGGGGGAGTTGAGTCAGAGAGAAACACAGAGGTGTGGCGCTGTCATGATCACCACCTCAGACAGCTGTGACTCCGAATGAGGCTCAGGGGATGAGGCAGAGACAGCTAAGTGGCAAGCACTGAGTGAGAGATTGTCTGAACAGACCTGTCTTGGGCTTTTGTTCCCTACCTCTATTGCTGAGCACCCTACAGACCTTGGTGAGAAGCATAAGCCTGAGAGAAACCCAGAAAACCATGGCAGCTGTGTTATCTGAGCATACAAGGTAGAGCAGGGATGCCAGACTGGAGATAGCTGAGGCTGCCCCTTTTCTGACCCCTGGCCATCACTGAGGTCACGGGCCAGAGGGAGACCAGGAGAACTAACTATAATCAGGAGCCAAGTGTACCTGCCATGAGCCAGAAGGAAGGGGCTGAGCTCGTCAAGCAAGATGTGGCAGGGGCGTGGCCTGGGAGCCTGAGGCAGAGACCTACCTGACAGAGGCTCCAACTCTACTCTGGCCCTGGGAACCCCAGAGGCTCCTGAACATGAGGATCTGAAGACAGCAGCACTGACAAACTGCTTGGGGATATTCATGTTATCCATCGTGTTAACTAAAAGTAGCCAGACTTGGAAAGTTAAATATTGCATGTTTTCTCTTACATGAAAACCATATGAATACATAAAGGAATAAGTGTATAATTAAAGGAGAGAGCTCAGGAAACCAGGAGGGAGACTTCCGAAGAGGGCAAAGGAGACAAGTGAGAAGGGAGAGGTAAGGAAGGGGAGGGCAATGGCACTGAAATTGATTAAGATACATTAAATGCATGCGTCAAATTCTCAAAACAAATCTCACCTTCATGTAATATTAACATGCACTAATTTTTTTTTTTAAACTGATTGTTCAAGGTGATGAGATGGATGAGCAGAGATGTTAGTATCCAGTATGTGTGGTCTGAGGGATGCTAGAAAGCTTTACCACTTCTCTTAGTTCATTTCTGTTGCTATAACAAAATGTCTGAGGCCTGGAGATGTAGCTGTGTTATGGTTTATATCTCGATGTCCTCCCAAAGCCTCATGGGCCCAGAGGCAGGGCTGGAGGACTGAGTTATGGGGCGCTACAGCTGACTTGCTGTTAGGAGGCAGGGCCTGGTCGGAAGAGGTGAGTCATTGTGGCTCTGGCCTGGAAAGGCCTATCTCCCCTCCTGGCTCCTCCCTGGACCTATTGCTTCCCTGCCACCATGACAGGAGCGGCTTCTCTGCCCAGGCCTTTCCTTTCACACTGCTTCTGCCCTGGTGCCAGCCAACTATGAACTGGAACCCAAGTGCCCAGTGTGGTGGTCTCAGGGTGGTGAGGCATCTTACATGCTGACTGGCTCCTACCGGAGTCCTCTGAGTTTCTAGGCCTAAGACATTAAAACTCAACTGTCAGTAGGACGTGGCTCTGACTGGTTTTAAAGGGTGAGGTGGAGTAAGAATGAATGTAATCCTTAACCAAATTCAGGACTTTGCAAAGGATAAGCTGTAGAATCAAACCAAATGTACTTCCTAGAAAGTTAAAGACAACTCACCCCGCTCTGAAGTTTCAAAACCCTCAAGTAGGAAGCACAAGATTCATATTCGTATTAAGAGGAAAAATAGATAGCTATGCCTACTTGTTTGACTAGAAAGGCTTTTATGCATCAATAAAATGCTGGTTTGTCAACATTATGTGGCATGCAGGCCCATAAAGAACAGTTGCTGAAAGTCTTTGCACATTCAGATTAAAATAAAACTGCTGAACAAAAGCTATATTGTACATAGGCCGAAACTGGAATAGCTAGAGGGGGTTTTATATGAGTGTTTTTAGTGACACGCACTAAGAATATACCTATCTCCGGTTCAGTGCTTATTGAAAAGGCAGAAGTTTTTATGAGCAAATGTATTCGACTGAGCTGTGTGCATCCTCTAAAGGATTGCTTTGTGCTTTCAAGTGCATTGAATTGTCATCTAAAAGCTGAAGGTATCTGCTGAAAAACAATAAACTGATCAGCAAGCAGGCAAGAGATTTCATGTTTTATTTTCAAAAACATAATTTCTGAAGTGGTGTCAGAATTACTTCTGGAAGCCAAGTTTGGGGGAAAGCCTGTGTCACGGAACCACACTGTCCCTGATCTCAGTTCGCAGCCCAGAGATTTAGAAAATTCTCACTTGGAAATGTTCTGGCCACAAGATGAAAAGGCAATTTTTTTTAAAGTAAAGTTAAGAACATAAAAACAACACATACAAAATGTCGCCGTTATCTGCAGTAACACTGGCCACTTGGGTTCACGGAGTCCTGTTTATCCCTTGTCCTGTGGCTTCTTTTTTTTTTTTTTTTTTTTTGTGGGTACCAGGAGTTGAACTCAGGACCTTGCGCCTGGCAGGTAGGTGCTTACACCGCTGAGCCATCTCACCGGCCCGTCCTGTGGCTTCTTGCTCCTGGTCTCCAGGATATTCCTTCCAACCTCTACCCCAGTGTGATACTTTCTTCACAGGATCCAGGAGGCTATGCTGCCTCAGGAACTAATTTAGTAGTTATCTAGGTATTTCTGGATGTAGTACTATATAGGCAGGTATGTCTAATAGACCTCTCAAAGCTCATATCTGAAATCTAGTCCCCAAGGATGGGATTAGGAGGTGGGCTTTTTGAAGGTGATTAGTCACAAAAGCAGAACCCACAGGAATGCAATTCTTCCGAGAGGAAAATCAGGTCTAAGAGAACGCCTTTGTCCTTTTTGCCACATGAGAACACAGCAAATGTATGATCTGAGAAGTGGACCCTGATCAGACACTGAATCTGCCAGCACCCCAATCACAGACTTGCCAACCTCCAGAACTGTGAGAAATATATCTCTGTTGTTCATAAGCCACTCAGTCTATAGCTCTTTGGTATAGCAACTGGAACTGACTCGACATTCTCATAGAGGAAAATTCGTGTTAAGGAATGTTCTGCCACCATCCTAACATGCCAGTGCTGCTACAGTCCTGAAATAACTTATAAACTAGAGCAAGAAATGCCCATCTGAGGGGCTTCATGAGAAAACTGGTCAAATTTAGAAGTACTATTCTAGAGGGTCGACTTAATTTGCTGTAAATGGTGAAATTTACATTGTTGATTTTACCTAGAATTTCTTTAAAATTGTATAAGCTAGTCTACTGGACATGAAGGCCACAAACCTGGAACTTCATTTTATCTCTTGTCTGAGCTCAGATCTCATGAAATTAAGACACTTCTCTGTCCCTTAGTTTCCTGTCATTAAGGGAGATGATTTTTTTGTTATATATCATCTTCTAGATCTAAAATCATATTATAACATGAAGTAAAAAAAGAGTGGCTTACCTCTCAGGGTAAAGAAACATTTGCTGAAGAAACTAACAACTTTTGAATAAAGCAGTACAAAAATATCCTGCACATTACGACAAGAAGCACACTGGTACCAATTAATTAATCCAATTTCATGAGACACTTTAAGATACTTTAGTTTTTTTTATCCTACCCATAAGCATCACACAAATAGAACTGGAAAAATGAGTTGGAAATTCACAGGAGGTAAAAATGGAACAAATAAGGTAAAACTAATAATTTTAAAGCACTTAGTGTTCATTGTCTCCTTAATCAATGAATTATATTCTGTTTTTAGGCAAACTAATAATTTTCACTAAGAAATAATATCAATATTTTAAAGTATTTTAACTAAGAATTTCCAAACCAATTTTCAAGCATCTAGTATCCTTTAATTAATCAATCTTTTTCAGTTACTTTTTGTACTGGTTGCATTGTGTGTTAAAAATAAATACCAGGGGGCCGGTGAGATGGCTCAGCGGCACAAGCGCCTGCCTGGCAAGCACGAGGTCCTGAGTTTGACCCCCGGTACCCACAAAAAATAAATAAATAAATAAATAAATAAATAAATACCAGTTAAATGTTAACATTTAGCAAATCAAAATATTCAGTTAACTCGCCCAACAAGTAAATTTGGTTTTTTGGTTTTTCATTCCTTTACTTGTTAGTTTGACCTGAAGTTAGAGATTTGATAATTTGGAACATCTTCTTTTCATTTATAGTTCTGTGTTTGATTTCTATAAAGCAGAGTTTTTCTTCACTGCTTAGTAGGGTTGCCCTGGTTTCACAGGGAAACACTTGTCAGACTGGAGTCTCTCTCTATCACAGGCAGAGGCCCAGTGATAACGAGAGTGTAGGGAAGCTGCCCCCCAAACGAGTGGGCCAATGTTTGCCAGACTTTCTTATTTCTTCAGAGAACCAATAGAGCTGGGATTTCACATAAAATCTCCATGATTTATGGAGCTAAAGAAAAGTTGAGGAGCACCCCAGATACGGATTAACAGATAATTTCTAACAGTGTTAGTGAGTCTGATTCTCATTGATTTCGCGTATAATGCTGGCACTACCCGAGGAAATCAGCAACAGTGTCAGCACTCAAGTTCTCATTCCAAGGGGAAATTTGGAGATGACATTGTTTCCCCCAAGGCCTGGTATCACAGCAACTACTGATTCATATGTTTAAATAAATATCCAGTTTAGTAGCATTGAACGTCTCAAGTTTCCATTCTAGATAACATGTAGATTGGTTTATATTCATAGTCATATTATTTAATGTCACATAATTAAATTTTAGAAGCAAATTATTTAGCAGAAATGAAATGCTCTGGTATACAAAAATAATCATAAGCTATTGTTCTGTACTAAACATCGAGTTAAAAATGCAGAATTACCTAAGAATGTGTTTCATGATCTGAGCAGTAATGACCTTGAAACAAATTGCGTGGAAATGACTACTGGGATGAGACAACTGCATGAAAATATGGCTCAGAAGCACCACCAGATGGCAGGAGAGGAGAACAAATTCCAAACTTATGATCACTTGCATGCCAGAGAGTGAAAATTTCTTAAAATAAATATTTACCTGCTGAAGTATCAGCTTAATAATTTCTCTTTACCTGCTGTGAGGGCATATACAGTCTCCCATATTAAGGTCAGGAGTTCAGAACACTTTGCAAAACCTCCTATAGTGGAAACGTGACCCATCTCATAGCAGAAATATGGCTTATGGGAAATGCCAGGAGGTACTATATCCATGGTCACAGGGTCTATCTCCTCGTCTTGGTTCTGCCATTGACTGGCAGGAGGATTGGGAGCAAGTCACACAACCTATGTGCTCTGGACTTTCTCTCTCTCTCTCTCTCTCCCATTGTCCCCCCCCCCCAACCTTTTCAAGAGCTTATAATTTTTAAAAAGAACCAAGGGCATCCTCTGAATATATTTCGTTTTCTTCTTTTTAGGCAACATTTAACAAGGCCTGTGTTGTTATCCAAGACCTGAGGATTAATGGCCCTGATGTAGGTCCACCCTCACCCAGCTCCCTGGATACCGTCGTCGCAAAGTCTGTGTAGCCAGACAAGCCTCTGACTGTGCCATGTACCCCATGGGCACCTGCGTACAGAGTTCTGCCCTATTAAACTCACGAGCCAAAGAACTTAATCATACAGAGATTCTCCATAAGCTTTAAAACAGCCCCAAATTGCAAACTGTTTACAATTTCCCTGGGCAGTAGTTTTCTAAAGGCACATGCTGTCTTGTATATTTGTACAATCTATCTCTTATGCTGTAGTATTTTATGTTACATTGTGGTATTACATTAGTTCCACTCACAAATTATGATTTCTGAGTCTAAATTCTTCTTTGCCCCATACTTAGCACTGTATCTCAAACTACTTAAACCTTGCATGCCTCAATTTTGTCAGCCATAAGATGGGGTGAACAATAATTTCATCATGTAAAGTTGTAAGGCCCTTTTAAGATATTCATACACGGGCCGGTGAGATGGCTCAGCGGCTTAAGCGCCTGCCCGGCAAGCGCGAGGGCCCGAGTTCGACTCCCGGAGCCCACATACGAAAAAAGGGGCCGGTGATATCGCTCAGCGGCACAGGCGCCTGCTGGCGCGTGAGGTCCTGAGGTCGACCCCCCGGTACCCACAAAAAAAAAAAAAGATATTCATACACACTAAGCCCTTTGAGAGTCTTACAAAACAGTAAGCATACTTTTAAAAACGCATACCTTATCAAATATAAATGACCATTTTAAAATATCTAAGGGAGTTTTATTATTTATTGTAAAAATGATCAGTATAAATTAATATTAATTGAAATTACAATTTCACAGTTTTTCTTTTTCTGTTTGGGATTCAATGGACTCTGCAGAGCCCCAACTGTTTTCACATTTTGCCACAGAGCAATAGGCCCCAGACAGTGTCTGTAGAAGTAGCGGATGAGATATTTCTCATTGTGAAGTTTAAATCAGGTGATCCACACAAGGTGCTTCAAACTGTGGTGACCTGTTCAAAGCTTGAAACGAATGTCAACTGGGATCATTCATCATCTAGACTCCGTGAGTTCTGAGGTGTCCCATAACACAGAGCCAGAATGTTGGTTAGTTTAGCCAGTGGCTCTCAGTTAGCTGCAGATTTAAGAATCTAAGTACCAAGGCTATTCATAAAAGCATTCACAACAGACCCTGGGCATAGAACCTGGACTTCAGCATTTCTAAAGGTCCACAGGTGGCTTCTATGTAGAAAGTTGATCTCACTGTGCTAAGCAAAGAGGTAAGCATTCTCCATGTACCTCCACAACCATGAATTACCCTCTGCCCGGAATAGTGGGAATGTTTTCCTTTAAACCAGTGATTCTCAAAGTATAGTCCACAGACAAGCAGCACTGGCATCACTGGGAGTTTACCAAAACAACCCACAAAATCTGTAACCCACATAGTCAGAAACTCTGGGATCCCAGGTATCTTGGTCTTCTAATAGACAGACCTTCTGAAGTGCACAAAATTTTGAAAATTACTGCTTTAAATAAACACATCTATGTTTTGTTAACACTAAAGAATTCATAAATGACAATTTTTTAAAATTCAAGGATGAGAGAAAGCCAGAAAATGTCAATATTATTTGGGACACAGCACAAAATTTACCTTCTTCAAATGATTGACAAACAGAGTCTTAAGACCTCTACCTCACACCATCTACCAAGGCAGCAGGCACACTTTTCAGCAGTTTCAATTGTCGAAATGTCTTTCCTTGTGCTTATGGCAAACTCACCTGGCCCACTGTTGGCCCACTCAGGGGGCCAAGGGAGATTTTCACAGGTGAGATCCCCAGGTTAAAGAATGCATGTGTGCAAGACATCAGCAACAACAGCAGGCAGCATGGAGCATAGCAGAGTGCAAGAGCCACCTGCATCTTTATTGCACAATTCTTATACATGTGGTTATCACCTATCTATGTTCTTACATTCTAGCCTCATCGGTGCATGCATAGTTGTCCACTGCTAAGTCATGGTGATATAATTATGCCCCGTTGTGCACCTCTGCTGACAACGGGGTTGTGTCCTCAGGGCCGTCCGGAAGCGTCCTTACATGCCCCTAGCTTTGACTCAGTCTGAGTGGTTCCCCACACCTATACTCTAACTTTTCAGGAGCTGAAGATGTGGTGAATAAAATTAGAATCTCTTTTTCTCTGATCTTTAAATTCTACAAACTATAAATCTTCCTTCTACAAACACTCTAAAAAACACTCTCAGTACATTTTTATAGATATCAGGGCTCATAAGTACTTCTTTGAACCTTCTTCCAATTATCTTTCTCTTAAGTAAGAAGACTTTATGCCCCAAAGGTGCACCTAGGCCCCATTAGTGGGCTGGCCTCTCACATGGGGCTCCTGACTGCATATTTTCCCTGCTCCTGTGAGCTCCTACCTATGCCTGTTTTGTGGGTAATATCCACCTCTGTTTTCGGTCATACTCTGCTTTCATTTTGCATCTGCCAAATCTCATCAAATCTTCCTATTGAATATTATCTCATTTATCAGCAATTCTAACAATTCCACTGTGTCAGAAAGAGAACCTTCAAACTACAACAAAATCTTTTTAATCTGATAACAATTCAGAAATCCAAGGCCTTTTTCTCTAAGATGGTAGCTATAATCTGAATAACAAAGTTAGATGCTTTTTACTCTTCCACTCCTTCCCAAATTCCCAAACTAGCTCTTATGGGCTTCTAATGGCCTGGTACATCAGCTACAACAACCTCTCCAGTATAACCTCTACCTCTTGCTTTCTCTTCTTGCTTAATTGTTCTCAACTGCAATTAGTTACCCAACGTGGACAACAGAATCTCTTAAAGCTTGCCATGAGGTTCTAATGTGCAGCAAAATGAGAAGCAAGGGCCTAGAGAGATGGCCACCAGATCCAACTGCCTGGCACTTTGCTGCCCTCTGCTGGCTTCTCAACTGGGCTTTGCTTCCTACAGGCCCATTTCCTCTGAAAGCTGCGAAAGAGCCCTCTGGTCTTAAAGTGGGTAGAAAAAGAGGTTGCCTGTATCCAAGACATAATATACTTGAAATCTTGTTTACTTCCTTTCTGTTTGTTTTTTCACCTGAAACAGTATCTATGTAGGAAATTCAGCCTACTTTTTCTAGCCAGATGCCTGTTTTCCTGGCTGAGTAAGGTACTGACCACTCAAGTGGGTCAGGAAAGGGAAGAGACGACACCTGTACCAAAACATCCCCTATCGCAAGGGTCAAAGACATGTTTTGCATATACAGGGATTTTTCTGAGCTCCCTGAGAGTGCCAAAGTAATATAACCTTAACCTGTTCAAGGATTTCTTTTTCTGTGATTTTAACTGTACTTCATGCTATGCTTTATCACAGTAATACAAATACTTGATTTTTTTAGTTTTGAATATAGTTGTCATAATTGTAGGTGACTTATCTCTCACCTTTCAACAATCTTTTGCCCCTGTTTTAAAGGTAAAGAAGATGTTTAAGAAGAACTGATATGGCCCAGGAAACATAGGGAGTAGGTATTACAACTGAACTGTGTCTTCCCCAAAATTCATATATTAAAGTCCTAAACCTAAGTACCTCAGAATAGGACCATATTTGGTAATAGGTTCTTTAAAGAGGTAATTAAACCAAAATAAGGTCAGTAGAGTGGTCCCAATCCAATATGATGGGTGTTCTTAAAAAGAGAGAGAGAAGAGAAAATCTGGACACAGACTTGCACACAGGGAGGATGATGGGAAGACACACGGAGAAGGCAGCCGTCTCACAAGCCAAGAGAAGAGGGTAAGGATAGATCCTTCCTCCGGGGTCTCAAAGGAATAACCCTGTCTACACCTTGATCTTGAATCTCTGGCCTCCAGAACTATGAAAAAATAAATTTCTATTGTTAAAGTCACTCAGTCTGCATTATTTTGTTAAATAAATTTCTCTTGTTTACATCACTCAGTCTGTGGTATTTTGTTATGGCAGCCCTAGCAAACAAATACAAAGACAAAACCAGGATTCGAACCCAGGGCTGACTAATTTCAAGCGTTTGCCTACTCAAACACAAGACTTAACCTTGAAACTATTATAAAGCATTACCACAGATAAGCATAAACTATTATTCTCATCCATAGCAATGTGCCCTTATTTTCACCTTTCATATAATTACTTTCTGTAGTTCAATGGCCAAAAATAGCCTTTCTTTAGTGAAATTATATCTATATAGTACCTCACTATATAACTATATATATATATATATATATATATATATATATATACTTTTTTTTTTTAATGCTGGCTTTTTCCATCTTTGGTCTTGGCATAAAATTCCTTTTCAGTGTTTGAACTTCAGCATCCTCAGGTCCAGTTCAATCTAAAACTGAATTCATTCATCTGCCTAAGATCACAAGCATGCCCTATTTTCACTCTTGTCTGATTTGATTTTCAGTGTCACATTTTCAATAGTTCTCCCCTATTCTGAGAATTCTGAATAACTACATATTTTTCATATTAAAAAAACAGGCAACCATATTCTTTTTTCCAGTAAACAAATAAATCATTCAAATTGTCTCTTTTGGCTAAGCCTTGTGACTAGCCAATGATCCCACAAGTTCCAAAAAGGATTAATTTATTGTTTTGCTAATTTGGAAACTCACCTTTTTCTCCTTTTTATGTAATAAGCTGTTTCTTGATTTCCAACCTAAGGGGTTAAAAAATTGCCCATCCGTGGTCATTTTTACTTTTGTGTATGGAATGACAACCACATATTTTGTATCCCACTTCCTTCTACTTGCTCCTTCTTTGGCTTACTCATTTGTTTTAAAACATTTATGTTAATACATTTTTGGTATTTTGAGGCCAGCAGGCAGGATTTACAGATCATATTCCTATTGCAACATCAGGGTAAAAAAAAAGAAAAAGAAAAGAAAACCACATAAGTTTCCTCGGGTTGCACAGCCTACCTGAGGTTTTCGTATGACTCAGAAAATTGAGACTGTCTGTGTGAATCATGTAGTCAGGGCAACCACAGGACTAATCTCACTCCTCAACTGCTGAGGATAAACATCTGTATAAGTCCCTTCATTTGCACAACGAAGCAGGCTTTTCTGGAGACTTTCTGAATAAGTAGGGTTCTGGGGTTGCTTTGGAGACACAGACCAAGTCCCACATGCCTGTGGGCTGAGAATGCTCATCTTCCAGAAAAGGAGCTTTAATGTACTCCTTGTGGACTCCTCAGTGCATAAATCCTGCTTCTTATTGGAAAAAAAAAAAAAAAGCAGAAAGTGACTGTGGATGATGTAAGCAGAAAAATAACGTATTGAAAAGATAGATACCTCCAGAATTTCCATGAAAGCCAGCGAATTGGAGATTGGGCTCAGAAGAAACAGAAAGCAAGGGAAGGCAGAGAGCAGCCACACTACACCTTGGAGTGGGCCAGAGGTGATAGCACTTTCATGTTCACTAAAGATTGAAGATACAACGGCTTCTAAAACTAGATGCTCCTTGGTGCAAAATTTGTTTCTTTGGTTATAGCTCCTTTGCATCTCTGCCACCAGCCTCAAATCAAATCCAGACCAAGCAAACAAGACTGGCCAAACCTAAGTCAGGCACCTGCTTCTCAGCTGCCAATTGTGCTAGATAATTGAGCACTCAGCATTTTAAAATTGTTTTAAAGCAGAAATAGCAGAAATAGTTTTTTCTTTCTTTTAGGACTCATAAAAATGGAGACTTCTCCAACATATGACCAGGGGTTTAGATTCTGGACAGCAAACAGAAAGTACAAATGTGATCTACAGTCCACCCCTTTAGCTGTCCAATACTCTATTTATGAAATTGCTCCTAACTGATATAATGCCCCCACACAATTTGAATATCCTTAACCCAAAACTCCAAAACCAAAAATACCTTTACATGAGAAATTTTTTGGTGTGCCAACATGACAATTAACAAAAATTTGGATTCTGAAGCATTTCATATTTCAGATTAGGGATGTTCCACTAGTAAGGTCTATGTGAATATTCTGAATAAAAACTCTGAAATTTGAAAACATCCTGGTCCCGAGAATTTCTGGTAAGGAATATCCAACCTGTATTTCTAAAATTTCACTCTCGCTGAAGGAAGAAAACTTAAAATGTCATTAGTTCATGAATCTGTATCTAGATTAGGATCTCGGGATGATGTTGATTCTTCTGATTTTGTCATGATCCTTTCTGTTCTCTTCTGGAATCGATTAGATAGTTAATCATTTCCAAAACGTGCTTTACAACACAATAGAACAAAGGAAAAGAGAAAAAGAATTAAGTTAATAATTCATAAATTTAAAATTTAGCCTAAGTAAATGTATACACATAATTGAAAAAAAAAAAGAGAGACTGGGTAGAAACTATAGGGTTACACTACTCACTTTTAAACCTGGTCACTTAGACATAAATGTTGCTGATGACTCCCATCTGTGGGCTCCATTGCAATTATTATGACCTCAGCTGACCAAGGTTCTTTAATGGGTAAAATGGCCTGACCTCCACTACTGAGGGCTCTGAGTATCGCAGGGAATGCTCCCAAATACTATACTTGCTCTTCCCTGTCCCCATTGTATAATAGGAACCCCATTTCTCCTTGATGGCCAGCATGGATGATCAAAGATAACACTGTAACCATTTTGGCCTGTTCATCCAAAGGCAGTAGGAGCCCCAGATAGCCTGGTGGTTATCTCTGTTTACAATTCAAGGAAAGCATTTTTGTAAAGAAGCAGTCACTTCTAGAATACTACAACATTTTTTTTGTGTGTGGGTACCGGGGGTCAAACTCAGGACCTCACTTGCCAGCAGGCGCCCATGCCATTGAGTGATGTCACCAGCCCTTTTTTCGTATGTGGGTACCGGGAGTCGAACTCAGGACCTTGCGCTTGCCAGGCAGGCACTTATGCCGCTGAGCTATCTCACTGGCCCAGTACTACAACATTTAAGGCAGCAGTTCCTAGAGTCAGGAAAAGAAAACATGTTTATTTCCAACTGATTCATTAGGAAAACAGTGATGGGTGAACCCTCATAACTTGGTTTTTGAACCCGTATGTAGGCTATGAAAAAATATCAGGGCTGGTGAGATGGCTCAGCGGCATAAGCGCCTGCCTGGCAGGCGCAAGGGCCTGAGTTCGACTCCCGGAACCCACATACGAAAAAAGGGCCGATGATATTGCTCAGCGGCACGGGCGCCTGCTGGCGCACGAGGTCCTGAGGTCGACCCCCGGTGCCCACAAAAAATATATATATATATATCAAACTGCATCCTATATAGGTCATTCATTCAGAGTATATGTACATCTTACAATCAGCACCCAAATTTCATAATGTGAAGCTACCAGGTGGTGTCACTGCAGAGTTTTCAATAAACAATTCCATCATTCTATTAAGGGTACATTTTCCATAGAGGAAAAAGAGCACGTGATCAAACCAGTGAATCATGTGAGTTCATTGCTTTATCTCACTGTAAGTCAACTCATTTGGAATTTCAACCTCAGGGTGGTGTGTAGGCTTTTGGGAAGTCCAAGGAGAGTAGAAACATGGCAGGAGGAAAGGTAAGTCTCAATCTGTGATGAGTGTCTTCCCTTCCATGGCCAAAGGGCTTAATAGCAGAAAATACAATACATAAAATCTACAGTGAAAGACTAAAGTCAATTCTTGGGCAGACATTCTCAAATCTGTGGAAGTAACAAACCAGCCTCAAAAAAAAAATTAAAAATGTATAACTTCAGACCAAAGGAAGCTAGGTCCTGGAGTTTTGGAATGTGCTTAAAATAATATACATATTGTTTCTTTTCATGTTTTCATGTAGGATTTAGAAACAGCACGTAACTGATTTTTTATTCATTCAACAAATATTTTTGGATTATAAAACACATGTCAAATTTGTGAGTGGGGTGTGGAGTAAAAAAAGAGTGATTTGGTGTTAGGGAAAAAATTTGTGGGCAATTTACATATAATTGATACCTGAGTGGGTGTGTGGAATGAGACAGCCTAGGGTACAGAAATCAATAAGAAGAGTAGACACTTTTGTTTTTAAGAACAAGAAATTCAACATATAACAAGATTAATAGACCTCCGTAATCTTTCATGTCCCTAGGAAACATCTAAATTAAATATAAAAAATGAAACCTCAGTTCTAAACCTGTATAATGTCATACATTATCAAAAAATTAAAAACAAGGTTAAATGATACCCACTGAAGAAATGTGGCACACACAAAAATTGAAGGCTGAAACAATTCCAGGTATCTCCAATACCATACATGGAAAGATCAGTCTGTTTTGATTTATTTAGAGTAATATTCTTCCAAAATTGGTGTACTTCTTCAGTTTAGGATATTTAGTAGAAACGTGTAAGAATTTCTGACGATAGATTCTCTAGTCCAAGGTAGACAGGAGGGGGATGGTGGAGGGGAGGCTTAAAGGGAAGGCATTTCTCACCTTTCAGTGTGGAGCAAAGAAGGCAAGCACAGCTATGAGTATGTACACACACGTGTCACACTAGGGTAGGGAAGCGAGGGAGAGCAGGTGTGATGGCTCATGGTTGGTAGTGAGTCCTGATGTACAAGATAAGTATCATTTAAATTAGGAGCACATGTGGAAAGGAGGAAATTTTGTACTTTGTTAAATAAGGGAAATGAAACGAGTAGCTGGCGGAGAACAAATAAGAGAATATGGAGGTGACATTAAGGTTTCTGTTCAAGTAAATGGACACGAATTTTTAAATAGGATTGCTTTGCGCAAATTTAAAGCTGCCTAAATAACATTAGCAGTACATTAGCTTATGGTTGTTGTCACTCAACCAATAAATGACTTAAATTACTTTAAGGATTTGGAGTTTAGAAGACAAAATTTTATTCAGAGCTGAAATTTTATTCAGAGCCAGTTGCTTTCAGTGATGCAGATATGCCTCAGTTTCTCCCCACTGAACTAAAGCAATCAATCTATTTCATGGGGAAAAAACCTGTGACATAAACTAAAATTGCCATTAATAATTTTCTACCTTCCGTCCATACTTCCCACTCAACTCCAGAATTTACTACAAATCCTTCAGTTCCCACCCAGTACTACCCTTCTCGGCTCAGGACCAGGGCTAGCCACAGGCAGTAACCCTTAGGAGCTACTCTCATTTACAGAGCTACAGCGACTGCCAGTCAAGGGCCGGTGTAGCAGGGTCTGTCAAGAGGGCCTGCGTGATTTATGTACGCCAGCAGGAGATGTCTTGCTGTCCACAAGCAAAGTTAGGCAAGGCTAATTTTGGAAAGATTTTGTTAGTGCTTCTTGCCCCCAAAATGAAATCAAGTCTAAAATAAATGTATGATGGTGCATGAATGTGACAGATAAGTAAGTAAAATACCTGGTTTTGTACATCTTTGTACTAAACCACACTGACTTCCTTTATGGACCCGAATCAGTGTTATAGATCCTCCAGAAATTTCATTGTCTTTTTCTAAAAAATGTTACTAGTTCCTAAAAACAAGATTTTTTTCAGACTGTCAAAACTGCCTGTTTTGTAAAATACACATTAGGCAGAGAATACATTGATAAACTCATTTGCTGAGTTATTCAAGTGCTGTTTTGAAAATGTTAAATAAAAATTCCATTTTTAGATAAGCATTTCTCCAAGGAGCTTTAGAGGAAATTGTTAAATTTTATCGGTACACTGTGTTTTCCTACATGTTTTTCTAGCCAGTCTCTCCATTAGTGAAATCAACTTGAGCCTATGACAAAATATTTCAGTGACATAGAAGAATTTTAATATTGGCTAATGATTCACCTATTTGCTTTGTCCAAGGGCATCCAAAGAAACAGGCTTTCAGAAAAATTAATATGTTTTATTTCTTTTATTAAATCAACTCTGAGAGATTAGCCAAAAGAATTATAGAAAAGAAATGCAGTTATATCTTTTAAATCCTGCTGGGCAGGGCCAGGGGTTTAGCTCAGTGGCGCAGTGCCTGCGTGGCAAGCGGGAGGTCATGAGTTCGATTTCCAGTACCAAAAAAACAAAATAAAATAAATCCTGCTGGGCAACCAGACTCTATAGACTATTTGGGGGCTCACTGAAAAAGCAGTACCCTAGATACATACAAAATTTCTGGGAAAATGGCATTTTATATGTTTGTCTCCTTAGCACTGAATTTCTCTCAAGGAAGGCTCACATCCCTGTTCTACTCCAGTTCTTTGAGTTAGCGTGTATTTGGCACAATAACCGTAAGAGGTGGTGAATGCGGCCAGTCCTATTTTGAATTTTAGAAGAAGCCTCAGATTATCTGTCTGCTACAGCCATCCTTCTTCATAAATATTTTTCTTAATGACTTAAACTTACATTGTGTTATGGTTACACAGTGTTACCTATTTATTTTAGAATAATGTGAATATTACCAAATAAAATTTAAAATACAGAAACAATGTCCCCACCGCTATAGTAATAAATACCCCTTTCTTCTCTCTCCATCTCTGTCTCAAGTTTTCTTGATTTCTGGATGACTAAAGCTGCCTCAAGAGGAGCATCGTCAGTGCCCTACACAGATGCCTGGTATTTTTTACAGGCTTTACATGCTCACTTCCAGTTTTTCTGTGCTTCTTTTCTTACAACTTGCACTTGTGAACTATTTTGATCTCTTCAGAGAACTGCCTCAGCCTGGCCCCTACGCATGCCTCTGTCTGTCTGGGAAATGTGAAGTTCCAGCTCTTCATTTGTAGATGAAACAACACCACTGGCCAAAGGCAGTTCTTTGAAGACTGGACCCACGTTTGTCTCTCTCCCTTTCACTGTACTGAATCTCCTGCTTCCCTGCAGCTCTCCTTGGGAGACTTCTTTCATAAATCCTTTATATAAAAACCCTCACGTCATAGTCAACTTTTGGAGATTTCCAAGACAGCCACCAAAGAGGCTTCCATGTCTCTAATATCACCCTTCACGGCCCCTTCTTCACACTGTAACAAGAATAACCCTTCCAAAATGCAAGTCTGGTTTTGACACTGGTCCATTCCCAACCTGTCCAGGATGTGCCATTGTTCCCAGGGGATGGACATCCTGACACCCTTTCATGATGAGTATTTTTCTTTATGATCGTGCTCTGCATGATACTTCACACTTATTTTTTCCCACTGGCCTCATCTCAGTTCCTTGAAAACCCCCTCTCCATCTATCCATCCCCTCCCTACCAACCCCCCGGTGTAGTTCCTTTTCCTAAAATAATCTTATCCTTTGCTGCCTCTCCAACTGGTTTGCTCCTTTTCCTCTTCCAGACTCTTGTCCTGTCTGGGAGGCTGTTCCCTGCCTACCTCAGATTGTCAGCTGCTCACATAACACTGTGGGGTTCATAATGCTCCATTCCTGACCCTGCTCCCCTGTCTGCCTTTTTGCCAGAGTGTAAACTCTGTGCGTCAATGGGCCCTAGATACACCCCAGTACCTAGCATAGTGCATGGCACCGAGGAGGAGGAGTTTTTTGTAAAATTAGCTGAGTGACTGGACTGACAGATTAAAAGGCAGGCTACCTTCATACTTGCATGGAGAGCTGATTTGTAGAGGATATTTGAAACATAACAGGATAGAGAAGACTTCACTGAGCAGTTTCCTCTCAAGAAAAATGTTACATGTGATTAGAACAAACACTTGGATAAGTGGCTTTAGTGAGCTGAATTCTGAGATTTTAAAATGTCAGATTCCATTCTGATGACTGGTAGGCCTCGCTCTTTTGCTTTTTCTGAGTTTAAAGTGCAAATTTGAGGCCAGAGCTGAATTGTTGGGCCAGTAGAAGATACAAAGAAATCAGTCACAGATCTTTTTCTCCTCCTTTTATACTTGTAGTGTTTAATAAAAATTGAACAAATAAAGAGTATCAGTTCGATATTTTGGTAACAAAATTATTTGCTTGTCCAGGGATCTTACCTATCTCCTTTTACAATTGAATTAGTGAGTGCATTTTTTCCTAAAATGAAACAGGAAAGCCTTTCCTATAATGAGCTCTACCGTAGTCCTCACTGTAACTCAGCTCCTTGGTTCTCTTCATTTCTGGTGTCTTCATCAAAATGATGACCAATGATGACATGACTATTGCAGAATGTTCAAAGAATTTTTATCAGAGAGAAAAGTTAAAGGGATAATCCAATAATATAGACACACTGGCAACTGCCATTTAGTGTTATGCACTGCAATGAAATATAGTCTTAATTTAAAGATCCTTCCTTTCATGGAGAAAATAGAACTTATCAAAAACCACCAAGAGGTTATTCAAATGATTTATATAGAAACTGACCATTTTAGCTTTAGTTTAACTTTACTTAGGCTTTGTTTAGGATTTCTTGAATGATAGAGTTTATTCATATGATGATTTATCTTCTTACAACAAAAGCTTGGTAAGATGTTTTACCTTCATCTATTTGCTATTTCCAAGAAATATGTTCACCTCTATTTTGAAATTTAAGAAATTGGCAAGTGTTTATCTCAAGCTACTTTGACATGAAATTATGGTTTAATTCAATGATTCTGTATCCCCTAAAATATTTTTGTGCTTTGTAGCTGACAATGTCTAGTACTCATAACCATTATGCCAGTTTTGTGTTGAGGAAGTGTGTAGAGATCTATTGATTGGTGGTCAGGGAAGTATCTTCTAGCCCCAGAAGATTGAACAAGTTATGGCAATTTTTAGTTTTGACTAAAAGGAGGTAGGGCAAAGTTTGCTGTGTGGAGGCATCTCATTCCAGGTAAAAAACTAAGTCTTCTAAGGAAAAAAAAAAAATCTTTGTTGCCCTTTCACTATTTGGAATGCAGAGAGGAGCCTTCCATTGTTGCTGCCATTTGGGGACAAGAACGCCAGTAAAAGCCAATGCTTTCAGGATGATGGAGCAAAATGCTAGTGAGCTCTGGGCTCTTGAGTAACTCCAGCAGCTCTTATCTATCAAAGTCTCACTGTGTAAAAAACAACAATAATAACAAAACCCTTATTTTCTTAAAGCAAATTTTTTCTGTTCTTAGCAACTGAATACTCTCTGATATACAGAGACAGCTCATAGAGGGAATACATTGGTAAAGAAACAAATAGTAACCATTTTATTACCTTAGTATTTTGATTTTAGAGGATTTATATCAGGATAAAATGCCTTGCAATCTTGATGATTCTTTTATCAAAGCCTACACAGATACTTACTTGCTTAAACTTTTGTTTTAAAGTATCATTAATGAATATAAAATTTATCTTTTCAATGTAAAGGTATATTTTATTAACAAGATTCTTATCTCAATCTTGCTTTAGATTAAGGAATATCCCTGTTGCTTTAGATATTTTTATTCTAGTAGTGGTATTTGATATACAGATCAATTTCATCTTTCTAGGTGATTAAAGAACTCTAAAAGAAACATTTATAGATATTTCCTAACTAGTAATTTTACCAAGGCCAGCGAGGGCAAATACTTGACTAATGCTGCAGTATACTTTCTCTCTCTAAGTTAAACACAGCCTCAAATTCCTTCTGAAAGAAAAACTAAGGTAAAAATTTAAAATTTCTGTTCCAAACAACTACTACCAACCCATCAAATTTGGCATAAATATAAACCTATATACAGCCTTGATTTAATTATTCATCAATTAATTTTAACAAGATTATTCTTCATTTCAGTCAGTTAATAGATGATTTAATCATAAAACTCCTACTTACTTTATGTGAAGTAGGAAAAGTAAAAAGACAGCTATCTTGGTTACTTTTCTCTTGTTGCTGAGACAAAATGCCCAACCCCCATAATTAAGGGAGGAAAGGTTTATTTAGCTCATGGTTTGTGGAGGTTTCAGTCCATACTCAGCTGGCTCCAAGGAAGGGTAGCATGGGTGAGGAGCAACTCATGAGTGGTGGCAGTAGACAGCAAAAGCAACAAGAGCAAAGGGGAGGAGTAAGAGAGCAAGTCTCTTTCCTTCCATTATATTGTATGCAGGCTACCTGCCCCAGGGCGGGTGCAGCACTCACACCCTTAATCCCAGCATTGGACCATGAATCAATCACAAATTCTAGAAGCCCGCCCCCATGACTGTGTGAGGCTTTGGGGGGACTTCCAGACACAAACCATAACAACAGCCTACTACTGAAGCTGAAAACTTCACTGACTCTGTAATCCTACAGATCCAAGTAGTTCCCCGAAACATAACAACCACATAACAGGAGAAATTTATATTACATTTTTAATTTGTAAGTTGAATAACGAAACAAGTCTACTACATATATATTTTGCTCTAACACCTTCAGATAACTAACTGAAGATGTAAATAATTTTTCTTCATTCCATTATTATCATGTACATGTACATGATTTTCATAAACAAATGTGTATTGTACACATGCATTTTTAAGTTTCTGAAATGGCTCAGAAGAAAAAGACAAAAATGTTTTTTAGCCAAAATTCAGAACCTAACAACCAAAATAAAAAGCAAACCAATAAAGGTTTGCTGGAGAGAATATCAGCTTTGCAATAAAAAATGGTGGGTTTGACTCTTAAGTCATGATATTCAGTTTATAGAGATACCATCAGGATTAAATAAAATCCTATTACCTTCTGAATAAAGTTCCATAATGTAAGAGGCTCTTAATAAGTGTTAATTCCTATTTCTATCTATTAAAACTGTACACTCATGTGGGGCCAGAGTTGTTCCCTACTTATCTGTACGTCCACAGAGTATACAATGCAAGCTATATGTTCGTAGTTTATAGAACCTAAGAACAAGATTATCTGAAAGGGCAATACTACTGTGTCTGGGTGCTAATAGCCATGTGAAAGACTCCGCCTTCATCAAGACTCCAGTGTGTGGCTCTTATGTACCTCTGGACTATGACCTACAGGAGGAGACTTCATGAAAAACTTCACGCAGCGTGATGGCAACTAGGGCAATGTTAATGTCAATGTGGCAGCAGCTTCCAATACTCTTACGCTTCCAGAACTTGGGTGATTGTCAAACCTTAAGATGAATTTCTTCCTGGAGTGAAGTGAGAAGAAGTGCTTCCTCCAAGGATTAAAAATCTATCTATACACAAATCCTAGGAATAGTCTAGTATACTTATTCTTCACAGTTTATGAACAAAAGAGGGGGGTGCAAACTGATAGGTAGATGTCTGTGGTCTGTTGTAGTGGATGTGAAACAACAGCAAAAGCAATACTTTGCTGATTATGATAAAATGAAGAATAATTAGTGATTTTTTTTTCCTGGCCATTGAAATAGTTCCTTGAGAGAAAATGTATTCTTTTTTTTTTAATGTGAGTACTGGGGGGTCGAACTCAGGACCTCGCGCTTGCCAGCAGGCGCTTGTGCCACTGAGCGATATCACCGGCCTGAAAATGTATTCTTTGATTGGGATGCTAAGCACAACGCACAGTTCAGACACCTGTCTCAACTTGTAAGTTATTTAAGGAGATTCTATTGTTTCTACTGTATTTGAGATGGAAGGAAAGGGGTATTTTTGTTTGCTGGTTTGGTTTGGTTTGGTTTTTGTTTTTGTAGTGCTAAGACTCGAACTTTGAATACAGAGCTTCATGCATGCTAGGCAAGTGCTCTACCAATGAGCTACATCTCCAAACCAAGAAAGGGCATTTTAATCCTTCTTCCTTTGATCTGAGTCACTCTCATCATTTATCTTCACTGTGTGTGTGTGCATGGGTGTGTGCATTTGCAAATGTATGTGTAATTTTAAATGCCACAGTTGCTGCAGCATTGTCTGCCACAGCCCTTCGGTAGAGGTTGGTGGGGGTCAACAGCTTTTCCCACCCTAGTCTTCTTCTGAAAGAGTTGATGAGAACTAATTAACTTGCAAAAGTTTTTCTCAATATGAATATGAGTAACATTACTGTCATCTTTAATATTTTTAGTGACTCACATCTGAAATTAGATCAAAGGTCTTACCCATTTAACTCCAGTAAGTTGCCGGTGGCTGAGAACTGGCAGGTTGTAATTTAGTGGTATTACAACGGCTGGTGTTCACCACCATGCAAGAGTCATGAGACAAATGATAAATCATGTTAAGTATTGTCTTACAATAAAGGAATACATCACACGTTGTAACTTTAACAACCTTACGGTGAAACAGATCTTGTGATATCAAGTAAGAGATCCTGACAATGCAGATATATATATATGATTTTGAAGATTGGACTTGCAGTCATTTTCATTTTAGAAGGATATTAGATTAAATACCTCAAAGATGCTTTCACTAAAAGCAACTAAAATTCTGGGGAAAAATACTTTAAATTTTTTTAAAATGTAGAACTGGCAAAAAAGAAAGGAATCCATAGAGGAGGAACAGAAGGAGGAAGAAGAGGAAGAGAAAAATAATGGGGAAATATGGTGTCAAACAGGCCTTCAGGTCCACCTGTCTGTTCTGTATAATCTTGGTGACCTCTAGATTCTGGTATTGTAGATGGCACAGGAGACACAGGCATGAGCAAGGACCCTAAAAGGCTCCTCTCAGTAAGAGATAACCATATAACACAGGAGACAGCAAGAATGCTGCCCAGTGATCTTGCCATGAGGATTCATAACAAGCCATCCAAGGGTGTATCCAGAATCTCTGGAGTCCAAAGTTTCAGCAGGTTATAGAAGGAGGCCTCTCTAACTAAATGAACACAAGATCACTTCTCGGGTTTGAACGTGTCTTCCAAACTTCATGTATTGGAAACTTAAATCCTCAAATTCATATGTTGTTGATAGTTGGAGGTAAAGTCTTTGGGATATAACTAGAGTTAGACGAGGTCATAGGATGACACTCGCACAACGGGACAAGTGGCTTTAGAAGAGGAAGAAGAGAATCCAACCACACTCTCTGGCACTCTCATCATGTGATGCTCTCTGCTGTGTTATGATGTAGCAAAGCAGCCCATCAGCAAGTGCTGGCATCTTGATATTGGACCCCCCAGCCTCCAGGACTCTAACAAATCAGTTTATTTGACTTATAAATTACCCAGTCTGTAATATTCTGTCATAGCAGCAGAAGACAAAGAAAATATTAAATATAGTGTGAAGAATTTAAAAAAATTAGACTAAGAAATCGCCTACAAAATATGAATTTTATTTCATTTTTTAAATATGTATTTTAAAAGCTGACTAATATCACAAACATCAGAAAATCCAGACAAGCATAGCATATTTTATCAAATAATTGCCTGATATCACTTTCATAGTATTTTCCTACAGTTTTTGGCATTAATCCTTTGCTTACCTATTGGTTTTCAAATCAATTTTATTGAAACAATTAAAAGATAATTTAGTCCTTATTCTAGGCTGTTTGATCAAAAACATTTTTTTTAAATGCTTAAAAGGTTTACTGAGGATGTAGCTCAGGTGTTGAGTATTTGCCTAACATGCATAAGTCCCTTGATTCCATCCCTAGCACTGGAGAAAAAGAAAAATTTTAGAATAGTTTTCTCCTGGTTCATACCTTTCCTGGGTAAAAGTACATTTTATTTTAGTGTATAGTCAAGAGTGGTAGGGCCAGTGAGATGGCCCAGCAGCATAAACGCCTGCCTGGCAAGCGCAAGGTCCTGAGTTCAATTCCCGGAACCCACACAAAGGAAAAAAAAGGGCAGGTGATATTGCTCAGCGGTCCTGAGGTTGACTCCCAGTACCTACATTAAAAAAAAAAAAAAAAAAGAGTAGTAAAAACTACTCATTTCTGAGCTGGAAGATTTCAAGGCATTATTACACTTTCTTGTGCAGTGACCAATCTTAAACACTCCTTGAATTAATGCTATTCATTAAGTAGCTTGTCATTTATGTTCTCATTGTATTGACATATTATGAATTTTGCATTTTCATCTTCAATGTTAATATCTCTTGTCCAAATAGCACGGAACTTAAATCTTTTTCCAATGTTCATGTGTGTTATTTCTGTTCATCAGTTGGGTTATAAAACAATCCAAGACTCTATTCATACTTTATTTGAAATTGATTTCATCCTCCTAGTGAAATAATGCCTTTGGTATGATATATCTTAAAAATAGTTTCTTACAACTTACTTCTTGATGTTAGCATAATGTCTTCTGACTTCACTGATCACTTTTATTGCTCTTATTTCAAACTCCATTTTTTAATCTGAATTCTCTTTCAGTTCTTCAGGAAATAAATTTGAAGGTCACAAAATATGTCTGTCTTAGTCTGTTTGTGCTGCTATAACAAAATAGCCAGTACTGTGTAATTCATAAGCAACAGCAAGGTATTTATTTCTCACAATTTTGAAGGCTAGGAAGTTCAAGACCAAGGTGCTGACAGGTCAACATCTGATGAGTTCCTTGGCTGCTTCAAAATGTGCTGTGCTCTGGGAGAAAGGAATGTGGTCTCCTCACATGGTGGAAGGTGGAAGAGGTGAACTTACTTTCTTAAACCATTTTACAAGGTCCTGATTCCACCCTTGAGTGCCCCTTCCTTCATGGCATAATCACTTCCTGAAAGCCCCATCTCTAGATATTATGACACTGGTGATTAAGTTTCAACCTATAAACTTGGGGGACACATTCAGGCCATAGAAATATTTAAATAGAAGCCTATGATTAATGACCTGCTTTATTAAAACATTCCAAACAGTCTTTCCAATTGCAGTAAAAATGTTACATTCCAAATTCAGTTCTTAGAATGCAAAATAGCCTGAGTTCAATTCAACAGTGCCCAATAGGAAAGGAAGTATGACAGAAGGGTCAAGTATCATACTTTCAAATATCATACTTTTACTAATGACATGTGGGGTCCTGTGAGCCTATTGTTCAGGCTCCTCTAGGCCTTGGAAGAATTGAGTCCTTGCAAGGACTCAAAACAGGGCCTAGAACTAAAGGTTCATTATTTAGCCAGCATGTCCACTTTTCAAGTTGATCCTCTTAAGAGTGAGCTGGAATTCCTGCTACTTGTGTAGTACAAAAAGCCTCAGTGCAAAATTTAATTTAAGGTAGTCTTCATTTGATAGTACTTCCACAAAATGGGGGGTAACCTGAAATCTCCTCTAGGAGATTTTTATTCTTATCTCAAAATACTTCCACTTCAGTGTGAGTGTGCAGGAAAAAATCACAGGCATCAGAATGAGACCTGAGAAAATCATAGATTGTAATTATGAATATGGAATATAAAATCAATTTATGATGAGTATGTTCGAAGGCATCAAAGATAGCCAGGAAAATATGACCAAGGAATAAGATACATCTTAAAATTATTTTTATTTTTAACAAGTACATAAAAACATAAAAATTGTACATATTAATGGATACGATGAGATTTTTTTATATACGTTGTGATAGTTTATATACGTTGATTGATTGTGTCAACTTGAGTAAATAGCGCCCAACTAAATTGGCTCAGCACAGTTCTGGGTGTGGAAGACCCACCCTAGGAGGATTTTTGCCAGAATGCTACAAAGGGAAAATGAAGAAGGAAGGCTCGCTCCTGTTTCTTTGGAGGGGCTCCAGTCTTCACCTTCACCTTGGACGACGTCTCCTGGCTTCCAGCGCAGACTCTTCAGCTTCCAGCCCCAACACTTGAGCCTAAAAAACACTACAAAACTGTGTCACAACCTGAGCACACAACCCACCTAGAATAGCAGAGCCCTGAGATATAACTGAGGCTTACACTGATACGGGCTGAATACTGCCGAGATGGACTTTGGTCCAAACAACTGTAACCAGCCATAGGTTGATGCTGGTTGGAATAGAAGTCCAATAAATGGGACAAAATGTCTCTGCCTGACACCAGGGTTACTCTCTATGCTCTACTTGCAGGCGCTATCTTGGAAACAGAGGTCATTAGGGTCTGCCCACTGTTAGGTTTATTCACCGGCCCTCTACTGAGTTTTAAGGTAAAATCCCTATCGGTCTTAGTTACTTTCTCGTGGCCGAAATACAATAACTGACACCAAAATTTAAAGGAGGAAACACTTATTTTGGCTCAGAGTTTGTAGAGGTTTCAGTCCACAGAACTAGACCTGGTTATAAAATTTGTTTTTTCTAGATTCATCAATGTACACTTGTCTATATAAATACATCAATTTTTCCCTCACTTCAGTGGACTAAGCTCTACGAAGACAAGTGTTGTTTTCAAGTTCTACACACAGTATCTAAAGTTGTATCTGACCACATACATAGTAGATGCTCAGGAAATATGTTGATGAACATAAGCCTGAAAATAAATAAAAAATTCTAACAAATAGCAGGTAGTGGTAATATACCAAAGAAAAACACTTTTTTCTGTGATCTCCATATGCCTGTCTGGAGTTGATGTCTCCATCAAACTGGACAGAGTACCATATTTAATTGATAAAGTAAGCATTTTCTAAAGTTAATTTTAGCAAGTATAATTCAGTCATTTACCCACTCATGCAGTTATTAAGACAGTCAGCAAGCACTTACTGACATCCTTTCTACAAGGAATTACACTTATATCTTCAGATTACGATAGGGTTTTTCAACTTTGACAGTGTTGTCATCTTAAACTAGGAAATTCTTTTCAGGCAGGCTGTCCTGTGCATTGCAGGAGCTTTAACTGCACCCCTGGCCCCTATTCACTACATTCCAGTTACACCACCCCTTCTGGTCATGACAAAAGTGTCTCCAGACATTTCCGTGTGTCCCTTGAGGGACAATATCACCCCCAGCTGAGAACCACTGGGTCACAGTGAGGCTGTGACCTCTATCGTGGGCGCTGGCTCAAGACCCATGTGAAGCAGACTTCCTTTAAACACATATCCAGAAGATGAGGACTTATACTACTGTGACTTTAAGGACCTAAAGACTACCCCATCCTCCTTAGCTCCTCCCTGGTGTCTAGAAACTTCTGTTCTTAGAATCATAAACAGGAAAATATAACATTATAGTACATTTCCAGCCAATAAAGTTGCCATCCCTCCCTTTTCCAAATGCCCTATGTTTCTGGAGGAGAGAGAACAGATGGGATTAAAGTGACTGGTAGAATGAGAGTAGGATGTCATCAATTCATTGACAATAAAATTTAATCTCCTCCAATGGAGAAAACTTCTTGGCACCTCTAATAGAGCTGAGTAAAACAAGCACAAGTTTAATCTTCACTAAGGCTTATAATGCTGCATTCCTTGAGTAACAAGAATCCCCTGCAGACCACCTGACAAGCTAGAATCTAATTCTTTATACACAATTCTCAAAGCATAGTACTTAGCATAGGGGTTGGCACTTAACGGCCATTGAATGAATGGATGAATCATGCTTTGTAAAAGGTAAGAACAACGTGGTACTAAACTTGGTTATTGCTGTAGAAATATTGTCCCTAGTCTTCAATTAAAGATATATACTTATCTTTTTATTTGCAACTCTACCAAATGTGTTTGCTTTTTTCTTTAAGTATTAGTTAACTTTTTTTTTTTTGGTACCAGGAATCGAACTCAGGACCTTGTGTTTGCCAAGCAGGCGCTTGTGCCACTGAGCTATATCCCTGGCCCTAGTTAACTATTAAGTGATGATTAACCTTCAAACCAATTTGACAAAAGCTACATTTTAAAGAATAATTTTAAAAAGTTTTTTTTGAAATCCATATGCCAAACCTAAAAGTTTTCATAAAGAATATTTCAGTTTAACTGTATCAGAAAAAATATTTCAATTTCATTATATATTATTCCATATTTCTGCTGGATGTTAGAGTAAATGTGATTCATTAAATTCTCATACATTATGAAACTAGAATAGCACTTACATTCATTGTAAATGAATTCATTATGGGAATAATTTGCAAACTATATTAAGTCTTCACTTTCTAAAGGAAACCACATATTTCATTCACATTGCAAGCTGATTATAATTTTTAAAGTCCTAAACTATATTCCTTTTATTACAAATTTTGTTGTGCACTAATCCCTCAAGTTAGTCATATTTTACATAAGAATTTATGTCATACATATCTGCCCAATGGAATTATATTTTAATTACTTACATGAAACTTGAAATAAAGGTAAAAAATTCTCATTTCATATATTCTCTATTTATGTTCAATTTTTTCCTGTTTGACTTGCATATTCTACCTTGAACCCAGGAAACTGTAAAATCATCTATTTTCTTTTCTATTTTTATGCTACACCATTTTTTAAACTTTAACCCATGACATAGAATACAAGCCACATGAAAGCCTTAAATACACAGTTTAACCCTCTTTGGAGCTATAAAATCTATCATCCAAAGCAAATTGTATGTACTTCCTATGTTATAAACTCATAATACGGTTTATTACTGAGAACGGGCCAGTATAATTTAGTTCCCAGGGGGAAGGCAAGCATTCCATTTATTACTCATAGAGATGCCCCCGCACAATAAAGTCAGTCATTCTTTAGTGGCAATGAGAAGCCAAAGATGTTATTTTTGGAGGATAATTTACCAACAGGAGAAATAGTACCAGCTGGCCTAGACATGGCATCAACATGAACAGGCAATGATTGTACGTGGGTGTCAAGTGGAACCAGCGGGATGGCCTCACTTCTGATGCCCGTTCCCTTCCCTGGGTCTGTATACCTCCTTGGAGATGGATAACCAGCAGCTCAAATGAAAAGTTTTGGCTTTCTCAATTTTTTCAGTGTAGTTTCACAAAACATATTAGTTTAGACAACTATGGCTATTTCAGTGTCGTTTAGGAACATAAGGAAATACTTAATGTTGCCCAAAAAAAGTCTTGAATGTCAGTGTGGCTTAGTAGATCCTAAATTTAAGTAATAAATATAATCTAGGACTTGCCTATGAAGATAAATAAGACCTTAATACTTGAGTTAAAGTATTGATGCTTTAATATGTAAATGATTGCCTACCGATAGAATAGAGACTATTTGTGTTAAATGTCTTATTCAAACTTAGCTGATGGTGTCAGTTTAAAATTTTTCTTTATTTAGAAATGTCTAAGATTAATACCTTTGTTATTTTCCCTTGGTATGTATCTACATATTATTGGTAAACTATTCAAATCACACATAATTATAATTCATCTTTGTTTTTCTTCATGGGTCTCTTAAAATTAAAGCTGCTAGGTAAAAGTAGACAGCTCAAAGAGTGCAGGAAAACTTGCTAGATGTGAAAGACATCAGTGCATCATGATATCTTCAAACCAATTTGACAAAAGCTACATTTTAAAGAATAATTTTAAAAAGTTTTTTTGAAATCCATATGCTTTTTTCTTTAAGTATTAGTTAACCTTTTTTTTTTTTGGTACCAGGAATCGAACTCAGGACCTTGTGTTTGCCAAGCAGGCGCTTGTGCCACTGAGATTTTTGTTTGTTTAACCTTTTATAAAACAAAGAAAAGTACAACCAGTATCTAGCCTCAAACCCAAGCATGCCAAAATGTATCTCTTATGATTTAGACCAAAAATGTCTCCCAAAAGGCTCTTGTGTTCAGAAGTGGGGCTTTGGTTTGGATCATGCAGATACTAACCTCATCAATGACTTTATCTATTGATGAGTTGAGACTTGAATATGCTGTTAGTAGGTGGGGCCCTATTGGAGGAAGTAGGTCAGTAGAGGTATAATCTGGAAGGGTATATTCTTATTCTCTCTCTCTATCTCCTTATCTCCCTCACTCCCTCACTCCCTCCCTTCCTTCCTCCCTTCCTCCTTCCTACCATCTCTACTTCCTGGTTGTCTTGAAGTGAACAGCTTTCCTCCACTCTGCCCTTTTGCCATGTTTCTGTCTTATCACATGCCTAAAAGCAATGGAACCATATAACCATGAACTGAAACCTCTGAAACCATAAGCCAAAATAAATCTCCCCTCCTCTAAGTTGTTTGGTTTTTCTCAGTATTTGTTCACAATAGTGGAAAGCTGGCTAATGCAGTATCAATTTTATTTTATTTTCTATAATCCAACCTACTATTATAAGGATAATATTCAAAATTAGCCATTCTAAGCCATCATTACCAAACCAATTGCAAAAGCTTCGTTTTAGACCAAACTATCCTGATTCAGACAGTCTCTCTTGTGATGTCAGTGCTTTGGAGACAGAAATATTTGCAGACAAGGAAAGCTAATGTTAGGATCTGCACTGCTAGGTAAACTGCACAACATTACCTGCTTAGGTCTGACTACGCACCAGGTCAGAGCCAAGAGTGCTCACTCTGGTTCATTGCCAATAACACTCATTTTTATGGTGTCTGACTAGAACATCATCATGTCCTCTTAAAAATGTGTTAACTGGCCCCAAATAATCCATGTTTCTTGGGAGCCAGACCCCTAGATAGTCCCTTCCTGCATGGAATGGGACTATCTTTATGACTTGAAATGTGGCTGAAGCAAAGTATGTCAGATCTGGGGTTAAGACCAAAGGGTTGGCAACTTCCAGTGCTGCTGTTTAAGAAGCCCTGAGCCATGATGTAAAATTTTCATATACTGTATTATATGGATGAATCGCCAAGATAAGCAGGTGAATGATGCCTGAGCCCACCCGTAGAGAAAGAGAGGTGGTCCCAGCTCCCTGCCCTACTGGCCAACCCCACCAGGACCTCTCAGTAAAACAGTCAGACATGTTCCAGTCCTGGCCACTATCTGGCTGCTGGGATCCAGGAGACCCACACTGAAGCCAACAATCAATCAATCAATCAGATAGATGTATTCCTCTAACCTCAATCAACCCACAGGATCCTGAGAAACTACAAAATAGACCTTATAAGTTCAAGCTTTTGGAGTGGTTTTTTACATAGTAATAAATAACACCAATGAGAAAAGACACCTGCCACCCTATATTAAATATATGTTGGTTAATTAACACTGCTTTTATCCATTTGTTGCCCACTTTAAATTTCTGTCATAGTGTTGCCTGCCAAGTGCAAAAGTACGAACAGTATGGCAGCATGATGGTTCTTCCCTGCTTATTTCCTTCCCCACATCTGGCTTTTCCAGAAACAGTTGAGAGGTCAAACTGTTTGATCTCAGAGCTCTGCTGCCACCAGTTCTCCTCCTGTCTTTTCCCCAGGTGATTCCTGGGCTACAGCTCTTCATTCGCCTCCGCAGCTCCTGTGCACCTGCTGTGCACCTGTTCCATACAAGTGGCGGCAACTCTCAGTAGGGATGTTGCCAGTGGACACTGCCTCACTGGGGTGCCCTGGCAAAAGCGCTCTTCCTCTCCTTGCTGGTGCTGATCTCCGCTGGCACACAGGTCTCTTGCCAGGTGATTCAGGGATCTGGGCAGTGATCCTGAAGTGAACTCTGTCCTAATGAGCTGCCTTCTTCTGGGCCACAGCCAAGAAATGTAGCCTCGGTAGTGTGAACTCACCTGTTCCCACTGGGGACTACAAGGCAATGGGGCGGAGAAAACCGTCTTTCAAGGCCTTCTGGGTAGAAGGTGTGCGCAGGGTCAATAGTGAAGCTCAGGATCGGCCCACGCCTTGGGCACAAACCTGCCCTTTCATATCTCCACTGTCTCCTTGCCTCTCTGACACTGCTCTGCAAAACCCTCCTCCTGGGGTACTGGGAATCTCCCTGGAGGATTTGTTACCCTGGGAGCCTTTTCCTATAGTCCCCAGCTTCAGCTGAAGACAAATTTGTTTTCTAGTTCTCTGTCACACACCAGCATCAATCTGGCCAGGGCAGTGGGTGGCTACGTAACAGGTCAGAACACACAGTTCACACAGCGACGCAGTTCACAATAACCTATTCCATATTTTATGAAGAGCTATAAGAGGGGAGCTCAGAGGCTCCAAACACAAAGAAAAGACAAGGAGAAGGAAATGTCAATTAATTTGATCAATTTGTGCTCAAACATGTATTAGACTATCACACTGTACTCTGTTAATATGTACCACTATTACATGTTAATTCACATTTTTAAAAAATTAAACAATACATAAAAATAAAAATTTTATCTAAAAAGTAGATCTCCCATTAGATTTTCAAAGACAAAATCCTAATTAGAAAATAAAAACTTCTTTATTATAACCAATTTTTAAAGATTTATTTCCATGTTCTTCACTTTTTTAAAATTTTATTAGTACACTCTGTGATGCATAATGAATCTATTCATCATGGTATTGATGCATTCTCTACACAGGATATTAGTGAAATAATGACAAATCTGAATAAGATCTATAGATAACACAATAGAATTGTTAAATTCCTGATTTTTAATAAGAATTTCTTGGGCCGGTGAGATAGGTCAGCAGCATAAGTGCTTGCCTGGCAAGCGTGAGGTCCTGAGTTCAACTCCTGGAACCCACATACGATAAAAGGGCCGGTGATATTGCTCAGCAGCACGGGTGCCTGCTGGCACGCGAGGTCCTGAGGTCAACCCCCGGTACCCACAAGAAAAAAAAAAAAAAAGAATTTCTTGTATTTGGGGAAAGTGTTTAGAAGTAAAAAGCATCTTGTCTGCAACTTATTCTTAAAGAGGTTCAGAATAATTATATGTAGGAGGAGGATACTTGGAGAAAGGGTGTCTGGGAATTCTTTATTGCAACTTTCTATAAGTCCAAGTATATTAAAATAAAAAGAATTATTGAAAAACAAACAAATAAGGCTTATGTCTTGAGTCTGGGTAGCACCAAAACTATTTCACCAGAACCTCTGGGGTAGGGCCTAAGCAGCAGTGTTTGAATAGCTTCCTGGAGATTCCAGGGTGCGTCTCAAATTAAGAAACATTGAGCCAGGTCCACCCTTGGAGAACCCTATGAGGAGAGAAGGAAAGAGTAAGGCCAAGAGCTGGGAATGGGAGCTAGGATGGGCAGTTCAAGTCCAGCTAGACTTAGGCTGTTGACTAAGCTGACTTTCTACCAGCATCTAGTGAAGACGTGTGGATGACAAATCATAATCGCGTGACAAATAGCATCATTTTTAAAAACAACCATAAGCATCAATGTCAGTAGGGAAGCCTTGCTATTGTGGTGATGGAAGGAGTCTATAGCCCTCCCCCTCTCCCCCTTCCACCAGGCACAACTCTATAAATGACCTGTTGATCCACTGTTGACCCCTGGGATTTTACTCCCTTGAATAGGAATGAACTATACTTTTCCCATTCTTTCTTAGAGCAATCAAAAAATTTTAAACAACATAGGTCACTTTTAGGATTTTTTTCTTTAGTCTGTTTTCAAACTATATATTTTACATATCCAGTATATTTTTGAGCATGAATTGAAAAAAACCTTAAAGCAGAAATTACATAACTACTTTATAGTTGCAAGATTCTGAAATTGGAAGTAAATTTATTTGACAGCAGAAAGTAAATCTCCTTCACTGAGAAGTATGGATTTTATCAGACTTAACTTCTATAGCCCACATTTACCACTCTGAGAGCCTCTAACTCTTCATCTGAAGGTGCCATATGTCATTACAGAGTACCTGTAGCTGCCTGAGTTCTTCCTCCTAAATTGGCAGGCAGTGGCTGCACTGAGCAAACCCCAATTGGGCCTAAACAGTAAGAAACACTTTCTCACTCTACATGATGTGACGAGCCAGGGCAGCTCTGAGATCAGATAGCCTTGTGGGCTGCACAGGAATCTAAAATCAGCTCTTCCTGTGTTTCTACCATGCTGTCCTCCAGAGAGCAGCCTGCACCCAGCCTGGCTCATCTTACAGACCCAAGATGGCCACCGAAGCTTCAGCACTCACCATCAGACCCAGCAAAGTAAAGAGGAAGGAGAGAATGTCTCTTCTTCGCTTATTTAGGAGCAGTAAAGCCCTTCTCAAAGCCCACCCAGCAGTGTCACCGTGTATCATACTGGCTACAATTGAGTCATAATCCCATTTCTAATGTAAACATTGGTAAAGGGAGGGGGTCATCATGTACAGGGTTGGCTATTTGGGATCTACGTCATGGCACTGGAAATGGGGTCCACATCCTAAAAGTCTTGCTCTTCAAATTATGGTGCACAGAGAAGCAGAACCAGCACCACTGGGAACTCATTAGAAATGCAGATTCTCCCCTCCCCAGACCTGCTAAGTCGGAATCTACATTTTTGCTACCATTTAAGATGGTGTGCATATTCATTAAAGCTTCAGAATATTGCCTTAAAGGACCAGGCTGCATGGAAGAAAATGGATATGAGAACAAAACACGAATGGGTTTGGTGGAAGGAAAAGAGGCTGAGGAAGCAGACACTGGCCAGGCCAGACCATCCCTTTACAATAATAGCACTTCCAGTTGAGCTTGGTGCACGCCTGTAATCCCAGCACTCTGGGAGTTTGAGGCAGGAAAATTACAAGTTCAAGCCAAATCTGGGCAACTTGGCGACTTTGAGAGATCCTGTTTCAAAATAAAAGAAAAAGGATACAAAAATAGCTCAGTGTGAAATCACTGGGTTCAATCTCTTTAGTAGTGCAAAACAAACAAAATAACAAAAAAACAAAAAAAAGTGCTTCTAATTGAGTCTGAATGTCTAAGGTATATGGACTTAAACTCTCTGAAACCCTTATTGATTTTTTCCTTTAAGATGGCTCCCTTTTTTATCCCATGAGGGACATAAGGTAATGAAATAAATGCAGTGAAGGAAAATTATATTTAAAAACATAGAGACTGGTATTAAAAAATAATGGTATTCTCATTATTAAATACAAACTCTCTTTGGTATTAGAACTGGTCAGGGCTTTAATGATGATTATTTTATATTCTTTCTTTCCCTAATGTAAACTTTGTGGCTGTGTCCAACCTGCAGCCTGTGAGTTGGGCACATTTGTGACATAATAGATTTTTTAAATATAGGAAGGGAATATTAACCATATTATTATGTACAGCCCAAGAAAATTCCTTTTCACTTAGTGCAGTCCAGTCAGGCAAGGTGTGTCCAACCCATGGGCTACAAGTTAGACAAGATTGAAGAATGTATGTCTCGGGCAACCTCGCCCCTTCTGTCTCTCTCTCAGACAGAAGCTTTCTTTCCCCTAATAAATATATTCTGCTCTTAAAAAAAAAAAAAAAAGAGTGTATGTCTGGGCTCATAAATTCATGACGTAGTTATATTTTATATAGCTAACTTTGCTTTATATGAGGAACACTCAACCTACTGAAAGGGATGTGTGATAGGCTGAATAATGGCCCTTCAAAGATGTACACATGCTAATCCCTGAAGCCTGTGAGCATATTACTATATGTGGCAAAAGGGATTTTGCAGATGTTATACAGTTAAACATCTTTAGATAGAGAGAGAAACGTGGATTATCTGGGAGGGCCCAATATAGTCATGAGACCTTGTAAGACAGAAGGCAGTGTGAAGGTGGAAGCAGAGAGAGATGTTACATGGAGGGCTTTCACGATAGAGGAAAGACCTTCCTGCCAAAAATGTAGGTGGAGTGTAGAAACAAGTAAAGAGACAAGGAATCAAACTTTCCCCTGTAGCCTCAGAAGGGATGCAGGTCTATAGACACACCTTAGACTTCTAATTGGCAGAACTATACGATAGTAAATTTGCCTTTCCTTAAGTGACTGTTATGGCTTGTGTTTAGATGTCCCCCAAAGCCTCATGCATTCATAGGTGAGGTTTTTTTCAGAGGTGATTGGATCTAGAGTGTGTGACTGATTCACAGGGCAATGTTAGGATCGAGGGTGCAGGGATTAAGGGTGTGAGTGCTACTTGCCCTAAGTACCCTGGATAAGGAATAGAAAGAGCTGTGCTCTCTCCCTCCCTTGTTGCTTTGCTGTGTTCTGCCCTCCATGAACTGTTTCTCCTCTGTGATGCCTGTCTGCCACGCCACCCTGCCTTGGAGCCAACCGATTATAGACTGAAATCTCTACAAACTGCGAGCTAAATAATCCTTTCCCCCTTTAACATTGGGTGTTGGGCATTTTGTTTTAGCAATGAAAGAAAGGTAACTAAGACTGTGACTAAGTGTGTAGTAGTTTGTTACTTCAGCAATAGGACATTTATACAGTAATTTAAACTCAACCTTATTTGAGCTCTTCCCTTTCCCCAGGTATCTGTGAAGATATTGGGCATCGGACATGGTACTAAGATGTTGGGAGAAGGTCTCCCCCAGGCCTCGGGCATCCATCTGTGCAGTAGCTGTGTGGTCACCTCAGATGTGCGGATCCCTCTACCATCTCAGAAGACGAAGTCAGGATGAATCTATATGGAGGACCAACTTCAGAGATAGCTAAACATTTTGTCAGAATAGCAGGGGAGAAGTGTCGTTAAAGATACTAAATATAAAACTATTTCCTTTTTTCTGCTGTCTCTCTCTTTCAAACTTGTCATAGTGTATCTTATTTGCTATTTAATGCTATTCTAAATAAAGAAAAATTAACATTTCAAATAATTAGCATGAATGTTACTGTTCATCTTTATATTGTGCAGTGCCAGTTTTAAGTGCAAATATGGGAGCATTTAAGGCATATGCACAATCATCTAAATTACACAATTTGTCTTTTGTAGTTAGTAAATACATATGTATTTTGTATCTATCAGAGCAGCAGAAATCCTGCTCAACCCTAACTCAACTGTTTTTATTTCCCTTCTTGATATGGACATATTCTACCAACACACTCCACTTTCAGGTTACTGATGAGTGGGAAGGGACTGAAAGCCAAAGGAAGTAAGCACTGCTTACCTTTTTCTTCCTTCTAAGGCATCATCAGCTTAGGTGGCTGCCTAATGCGGGGAAGTTTCACATGGAAGGGAGGATGTGCGGGGTGCCTTTGTTTTGGCCATCTGTATTTCTGAGAGCGGTGGTGCCTTCTCTCCTGTTCCCCTGGGAAGCATGGACTCGTGGTGTTGGCAGTGCCCTAGTTGCTTGTCACAGAGACATTTCTCGTTTTGAGTTCAGTAGATTTCTGAGCTTCCCGTGCGCTGCCAAGTGGGTCCTCCTACCACGCATTTGCTCCATTTTTCCACCTGGTTTCACTTACAAAACAAGTTCAAAGATAAAATCATTGAGATTTCAAGAGCATAGCAGCAGAACATTAAATGAAGTATGACCCTCCTAAGAGGCTACTTTCTCCCTAATGTTTCACCCAGGAAGTTGGGCTCAGGGATCCTCTACTTCATTGCCTCCTCTCTCTACATTCCAGGTCCAAAGGAATCTTTACCTACTTTCGGGAGTGGAGGAGAATCTTTTCCTTCTATTTTTTTCCTAAATTTTATTTTCATATCCAGAATCTTACTAATTTCCCTAAGAGTCTGGGCTATTTGTACAGCCTTAGAAAACACAGTCTTTTATCTCTGCTGCCCACTTTTTATGCTTTTTCAGGTTGGTCACCACGAAGCTTCCTGGAATCCACCTAGTGTTTTCCAGGTCTGCTTTTACCTGTTTGGTGATTGGTAAAGACACCTCGCACAAGCTGGCTTTTTCTAAATTAATAATTATAAATGATTATAATTGTGGTCCTGACCATTTTGTTTCCAGTTGCAAAATCACTATACAGGCCAACTTAGAACTGGAGAGGCTGTTTGAAATCCTCCAGGGGTGGAGAAGCTCTGGAAATATCTTTAGGCAACTTTGCTCCCCAGAGTTAATGCACCTTGGTTAAACAGAACTGTGTAGAACAAAGCAAGCTGGTGTATGACAGCAGTAATGAGGCACTGAAAACTATGTCTTTTGCTCCTAAGTTTGTAATGAAACATGACTGACACCAAATAAATTCCATTTCTCCTCCAGCACATATTCTTATAAAACTCAATAAAATAGTTTTTATTAAGAAAAGATTTTGATATTTCATTAGCTCTCTAAATAAGTAGCCAGATTTCTTTCAAACACAATTACATGGACTTAGTTAAATTTATGTAAATGCAAATATATTTAAAATATTTTTATATTACTGTATAAGTAATTAGTCAGAAGCAATATGAAAACCATATTTACTGAAAGTATTTTCATTTTAAAATCATCTGCCTTGCAGAATGAAACTGGCAGAGACTATAGAAGAAATTCTTCTCCCCTAAAGACTTTTGTGGAGTGCCTGTGTCCATAAAAAAGCAATTCCCCTTTGAGGGTATATATGTGTTAAGGTGGATGGAGGGGACTTTATAATCATTAAACAATCACTCCAGAAGCTGCTATTTGCACTGTGCTTTGCATCAGTGCAAATGACCCTCATGTTAACTTTTCAGTTATTTCTTACTGTTTCTTATTATTTCCAAATTTGGAACAGAGGCTAGGAACATGGCAACTGCTTAGTTTTGAATTTTCCCACTTCTCCTTTTGGAAACCAAGTAGAGAAACAAGCAGAATAAAAATAAAGCCATGAAATATATCTTTGGTTAAAGTAGGAGACAAAGAAAAATCCACAAACTCCAAATTATGTGTAAATGTGGCCAAAAGAAACTAAGATCAGCAAGTCCTGCACAGGAAGCTGCCACAGTGTTATGGAGAATCGGGAGGAGATCTTTTGGCATCAAGTGTCAGAAATCAACAAATATTTCACTCTGAATAAGATCTACTTTAACATAAATTAAATATAATGGCAAAATTGCTGGAGAAGGTGAGGAAAGACATGAAAATTCTGAATGGAATCCAGAGAAGACAAATCTTAAAATGTTCCACGGTTTGGAAAAGGAATGTCTTAGAAGACAGGGGCTGTGTCATCTGGTGGCAGCAACTAGTGACAGACCCTAAGGATTAGATTGGCACCACCCTAATCTCAGCAGTCTGGATAAAATAAAAGGGGCAGAAAGAGACTTGTTTCCCGTTTTGGCCCTCGCTTGTTGATTTGGCTGTCTTCTGCCACCATGAACTGTTGCCCCTCTGCCATGTGCCACCCTGCCTTGGACCCAGCTGATTATGGACTGAAACCTCTACAAACTGTGTGCTAAATAAACTTTTCCTCGTTTAACTTTGCATGTCAGGTATTTTCTCTCAGCAATGAAAAGAGTAACTAAGACAACACCTTACATAAAATATAGTCCAGTTCCTAGCCAGATTAATATAAAATCTTACACTAAATCGAGTTGGTAGAGTTTCTATTAGTTGAGACATTATAACTGACTTTCAATAGAACATTGCAAAGTATACTTAAAGGCAAATATAAACTGAAAAGACAAGGCAAGCTTCAGAGTCAGACAGTACATAATACTTATAATTAACTGAGAGGAAATTTAAAATAAATATGGAATACCAGAGGGAAAAGAGAGAGGTAAACAAAAGAAATATTTAAAGGAATAATAGGTGAAGATTTTCCAAAACAAATGATAGTCACTAATCCATAGATCCAGAAATCTCAAGAGAATACCAAACAAAACAAATACCAAAATATCTACACACACACACGCACATCATATTCAAACTGCAGAACATCAAAGATGAACAGAAATAAAACATCTTATTCACAGAGGCAAAGGGTAAAAATTGCAATAGACTTCTCATCATAAACCTTGAGAGCAAGAAGAGAGTGGAGTGAAAAAATGGAAAGCACTAAAGAAAAACTCCTCATCAAGAATAGAATTCTGTATTAAGAAGAAATACCCTTCAAATGAGAGAAATAAAGACTTCCTCAAGTTAAGATATCCCCTGTTTCTGGATAGGCAGAGCCAACATTGTCAAAACAGATAGATGTAGATACTGATGTAGATGATATAGATGATATAGATGATATAGAGATAGAGATGGAGATAGAGATAGAGATAGAGATGAAGATAGAGCTCAATCCAATCCCAATAACAACAGCATTCCTCACAGAACTAGAGAAAACAATCCTAAAATTTACATGGAAACCAGAAGAGATCCAGAATAGCAAAAGCAATCCTGGGTAACAAGAGCAAAACAGGAGGCATCATAATCCTGAATTTCAAGTCATATTGTAAAGCTACAGTGATGAAAACAGCATGATCCTGGTGCAAAAAACAGGTGTACAGATCAGTGGAACAGAATATAGAGTGCAGAAGCAACCCCAGGCATATTCAGGTACCTGATATCTGACAAAGGGGCCAAAAGCACATGCTGGAGGAAGGATAGCTGGTAAAACTGTCCAGCCACATGCAGAAGACAGAGTCTAAACCCATATCTCCATGTACTGAGTAATTATAATACATAGAAAGGTGAAATGAATGACAATTCTTATGGCGTTGAAGGAAAGAATTGGGAGTATTTGGTTATAAGGTACCTGCCCTACCAGTGAAGTACAGTGTTATCTAAAAGTAGGCTTACATTAGTTGCAAATATATATTTCAATATATAATACAGTCACTAGGAAGGTTTTAGAGACATAATTTATACGACAAAAAGAAGATATAAATTAAATCACATGAAATTCTCAAATCATACCAGGCAGAAAAGGAGAGGAGGGAAAAGAAGCAAAGAGCAAGTGCAACAAATAGAGTCATTCATCATTTCATGATGGGGATGCATCCTACGCAATACTTTGTTATGGAATTTGTCATTACGGGAAAGTCATAGAGTGTCCTTACGCAAACCTACGTAATATAGGTCAGTCACTGGATGTGGCCCTTTGACATAATCCAGAGAGCAGTTAACATGAGATGTATCAGGCTGCTACCTAACACAGCATACTATTCGACAGTAAGTTTTTTAACAAGTAAAAGGAGTACACTTTAATATAACAACAAAAAGTATAGCACAGTAAATGTATAAACAGTCATTTGTCATTATCATCACATACTATGTACTGTACATAATCGCATATGCCACATTTCTGTGTCACTACCAGCACAGATTTGTTTATGTCAGCACCACCACAAACATGTGAGCAACACATTGTGCTATAATTTATTATTACTACAGTGTACCACTAGGTGATAGGAATTTTTAATCTCCATTATACTTTTGGGGGATCACCATCATTTATGTGGGCTCTCATTAGCCAAATCATTATCAGGCAGTGCATGCCTGTAATTACAAACAGCAGTAGACATTACTCCAACCATACTAATAATCACTTTAAATGTGAATGGTCTAAATACATCAATGAAAAGACAAGAATTTGTGACAGGAGATTGTTGAAAAAACAATTAAGAAGAAAGCATATGAGAAAATCCAGGTAATCTTCGGTTTGCTGATAAGTTTTTATTTAAAACACTTAAATTATGATCCAGGAAAGAAAATACTGATAAGTTGGATTATATTTTCAACTGTGGAAGCCACTATTAAAAGACTGAATAGACTTAAAGAAATATTTACAAAATGTGTCAAATGAAAGATTTTTACCCAAAATACACAAAAAATTTAAAACTCAATAATAAGAAAACAACACAATTTAAAAGCAAGCCAAAGATCTAAATAGATACTCCAGCAAGGAACATAAACACATGGCAAATAGGAATATGAAAAGATGTTAAAAAAATTAAAAAAAGAAAAGATGTTGAATATAATTTATTATCAAGGAATTGCAAATTAAAACAACGAGATACTACTACATAACCATTAGAATAGCTAAAGTCCAAAATTCTAGCAATGCCAAGTGTTGGTGAGAATATGCAGCAACAGAAATTTTCATTTGTTATGTCAGGAAAGGAAAATCATGCAACTACTTTGGGAAATAGTTTGGCAGCTGTTTTCTAGCTAAGTATATTTATACCATATGATCTGGCAACCGTGTTGCTTTGAAAACATGTCCACACAAAATCTGTACATGAATTTTTATAGTAGTCTTACTCATGATCATCAAAAATTAGAAGCAACCATAACTAAAACGAGTAATAGTATGACTACATAATAGGATACTATTTGGTACAAAAAACAAAAGCAAAAGATAGAATGTGTAATCAAACCACAATTATGGATGAAACTTAAGTGCATACTGCTAAATAAAAAGATATTAATATAAAAATGCTATATACAGTATGCTTCTAATTATATGACATTTTACAAAAGACAAAACTATAACAAGAGTTAAAAGATCAGTAATTTTCAGGAACTCAGGAAGAAAAGGTAAGGTTAAACAGATGAAATGAAGGGAATAGTTTAAGGAAGTTAAATCACTCTGCATAGTACTATAATGGCAGATGTATGACACTATGCATTTTTCCAAATTCGTAGAACTTTATATCATCAAATCAAAATTATTGTATGCCTATTTTGAAAAACTAGGATAATGCTATGATTTCGATACGGTTTATCTCAAATTTTATCTGCTGGAAGCTTAGTCCTTAGTGTAATGGCATTGAAAGTGGTGCGATTGTCAAGAAGTGGGGCCTAGTGGATGGAGATTAGGTCATGGAGGCAGCACACTTGTGGACAGATTGATGTCTACCTTGAGAGACTGGATTGGGTCTTGAAGGACTGGATTAGATCTTGAAGGACTGGATTGGTTACTGGAAGAGTGGGTTATTTAAAGCAAGTCAGCCTCACCTCTCTCTTTCTCTTGCACATGTGGTCTTTTGCACATTCTCACTTCCCTTTCCACTTCTCCAATATATGACACAACATCAGACCCTCACTAGAAGCTGAGAAGTTGTTCTTGAATCTCTAAAACTGTGAGCTAAAAGGACAACTTTTCTTTATGTGAGGTGTGACTGAAGAATACTATGAAAGTTTAAATAGAAAATTATTACAGTAAAAGACACATTACCATTAATTCATTCAAATACTCCCTGTCCCTTCAAACACCACTTATTCCATCATTCTTGCCACTTTCGGAAGTAGTTCTGGATGTATTTTCATGTCCTTTGTTGCACTATCTCTGTATATTTCAATCACAACTTGTAAGTTAACCAGCCTCAGATATTTTGACATAGCAACATAAGATGGACTAAGATAGATGAAATGCAGAATGTGATAACAGTCTAACTGTATTAAAATTTATGAGACGAACTTACTCAAGGTGTTCAGAGTAAGTTGCAAGCCTAAGTAACTGGAAATGAGGGGAGTCTGGAAAACAACAGGCAAAATAATTGTACATGGCTACTATACTCCAGTTGATAAAAATTTTTATTAGGATTGAATAATAAAGAAAATGGGTGATGGATGATTCGAGTCAAATTTCTCATTATTGGAGTAAGAAGTTTCAATAGGAAAAGGGATGAGGCTTACTGATCCATCTGACATTGGGTTAGAGTTGGAAACACAAGCATCACATCATGTTTAGTTCAGTATAGACATAATGGCTACATACAGAAATATTTAGATATGCATGGTTGTAGCATGGTACATTAGCTTTCTGTTACCATGATAAATACCTGAGATAATCAACTCATAAAGAGAAAATGTTTATTTTGACTAATAGCTTTGGAGATTTCAGCCCACAAACAGTTGGCTCCTTTGCTTTTGGCCCTCTGGTGAGGCAGCACCTCATGGTAATGAGCCCATGATAAAGAAAGGCTGTTCAGTCCATGACCAGAACAGGAAAAGAGAGAGAAAGGGGCTAAGGTCCACTACTCCCTTCAAAGCTATGCCCACAATGACCCAAAGACCTCCTGCTAGGCTCCGTGTCTTAAAGAGTCCACCACTGCCAAATAGCACCAACCCAGGAATCAAGCCTTTAACTGGGACTTAGGGGAACACATAATGTCCATACTATAGCACTATGTTAGTATACACACATTTATTTCATGTTCTATTACCTGAGGGGGCCTAAAAGCAGCAATAGTCATAGTAATGAGCATATCTGGTGCCTAGGTCCTGATTTCTAATTCTAGTATTAGAAAACAACAAAAGGAGCCAAGACTCCTTGGAGAACCAGCAGACACAATCAATATTGGCCCATTAAGCATGTCAAACGCACAATACTGATTAGAGATAATAGAGAAAATTGGGTATGGGGATAGATAATAATCCTTCCTACTATCATCATAATTTTTAAGTAAATTTGAAAGTGTAGAAATTGAAGTTTATTTTTTAAAAGCACAAGGGCACAACAATTTTAAGAAGTATAAACACAATATTCCTACCAATAAGTTACTAGAAACAATGTTAAAAAGCAGAAAAACTCCCTACATATGAAAATGATGCCAATATGCTGACATACAATTAAAAACAAAAGTTATGATACCAGTGCAGTCATGAAAATCACAAAGCAAATACAAGAAGAGTTGGGAAAAACTGGGGCCAGACAATGGGAGAAGGTGAAACAATAACTGGTAAAACTCAGGAAAGATACAGAAAAAAGAGATAAAATTATTTCTGAATAAACAATAAACCACAAGGAATACAAAGGAAATAGACACCATAGAAAATACAGAATGTCTTGGATGGAAATGGCACAAACAAAATGACATAAAAGTAATAGAAGAGATTATATGGGATAAAAAATGAGGAAAGAAAATGGTAGCTATAGGAGAGCAAAGGAAATAAAACATAGCCATAGGTAGAATCTCAAAGAAAACCAAAACTATGAATTAAACAAATATGAAAAAATATAATTCCATAAAATATCTCTAAGAGAAATTTAAATTTATATAGTGAAAAGAAATACCATAACAAAAGTAAAATAACCCAGGACAGTTAATGTTTAGGTATTGTCTTAGTTACTTTTCTCTCATTGCTGAGACAAAATACCCATCGCCCAAAGTTAAGGAAGGAAAGGTTTATATAACTCACAGTTTGTAGAGGTTTCAGTCCATAATTGGCTGGTTCCAGGGCAGGGTGGCTTTGCAGAGGAGAACAGTTCATGGTGGGTAGAAGACAGCAAAATCAACAACCAATCTTAACAGGATATTTCTGCCCATTTTATACTCTATCTAGGCTGCTGGGATTAGGGAGGTGCCAAACCATCAGTGAACTGATCACACACCCTTAATCCCAGCATCACACACTCTAGATTCAGCCACCTCTGAAAAGCCTGTCCCCCCACCATGACTGCATGAGGCTTTGGGGGAACATCTAGACACAAACCATAACAGGTATATACTATTAAAATTAGAAAAAAATTTACAAATAAGAACTAGTCCTTTGGACAGCAAAATAATATCAGTTTATTTATCATGGAAAGAAAGTCAAGCAGGTATCAGATTGTTCCATTGCAACATTTAGTAACAATAGAAAGAACCAACTACAAAAACCCACAGGAAGAATGTGCAAGCCAAGCATTTTATAACCAGCCAAACTGGCCCAAAAGAGTAAGGCTAAAAACAAAGAGTATTAAACAGTAATATTTAAATGGGTGGGGAAGGGGAGAAGTATAGTGGTGTGGGGGGCAAGTCATTTATAAATTATTACTGGCAAAGGCCATTTTTATTATTATTGGCAAAGGCCAAACTATAAAATTTCATCATAATCACTAGATCATAAATTTGCAATGAAACATTACTGGGAGAAATGATCAAAAATTACAGATAATCCTGTAGCTTCTGCCATCCTGTAGTAATAAAAGATGATCTACAGCTGCGCACCCTGACAAGGATTACCCAAGAGGCATTAAATCCTTTTGACTTACAATTTCTGCAAAAAATAGATTGACAGCCACATGCTATTGGATTTAAAAGATTTTATAAACAGACTTTGATGACTGACTCACTTATTTTGCTTATGACCCACATATCTGTAATCAAAACATGTAACATAACAACAAAGCTATAATAAGAGCTTTAGTCTTACTAATAATGAAACCTAATTATGTGTCTTAACCATTCAATATATACAATACTAGATGTGTCATGAAAATGTACTAGCAAGTTCAAGAAAATTTTGTTTTTAAGTGTCATTGATTACATCAGTTTTGCTTTCAGGTACAAGCATTTAGAATCATATTATCAAAAAATTTGATTTTTCTCTTCTTAGTGATTTAAAATTGAAATAATCCATAAGAAACTGCAGAGTGTATTATCTCTAAGATAATTTTCCTGAATGTGTATCCCAGTCTTACCTGGGAAACTTGTCTGGTAAGAATTATTTAAAAGTAGCACTTATTTAGTCATAAATGTTTAAAAAGAGACTGATGCAGACCAATTTTGTTTGTAGCTCATTTTTTGTGCCCTACATATCCACTTATATGGATTACTTTTGCTCATAATACCAGGCCATAAAGGACAACATATGTCTGTATCTTTCACTCTTGTTGCTGTTTATAAGACTATCTATAAAATCATTTTCTCCACTAGTTTGTAACTTTTCCTTTTTGCATATATTTAGCAGAGAATTTCAGGAGAGTCAATGTCCCTGGAGCCTATATGGAAAACTTCTTCAGAACCTGGACCCAGGGCAGGCAGATTTCTGATCTAATACTGCACTAAAACAGACACTGAGAAGTGAGGTCTTTAATCATTTATTTTTAGCTCATTCATTTACACATTCTAATATGACACATTATTGAAAAACAATTCATTAAAGTAAATCTAAACTATCTACAATCTCATATCTGTTTCCCCTCTTGTCATTTTTATGGTGATATCCTCTTTGGAAATTCCCTTCTTAATTTGAAAAGAGATTAGGCTGAGACTGCACTCCTACTTCTGCAGCATTAACTTCTAAAATCTCCCTTCCAATTTGTTTTTCAGAATAATGTAATACACATGAATTAGTAAATTATAATTATTTTGAGGTACTGACAATTTCAGTAATGCATATATTCCAAGTCTGAGGAATATAATGTTCTGCATTGTCTCTAAATGTAGGCATGTTAACCGTACAGTGGTTACTCCTTTCTGTTCAAACACTGTCTGTGACTTGTTCAAACTCATATAACACTAAATCATACATCTCAGAGCTTTATGAAAATCACTTAAGACCAGGGTTGATTTCTACAGGAAGTATAAAGAAAAAAGAACAAGATGACCATATTTGGAGTAATGTCTGAGTAGAAAAAAAAATTTTTTTTTTTTTGTGGGTACCAGGGAGTCGACCTCAGGACCTCGTGCGCCAGCAGGCACCCATGCCACTGAGCAATATCACCGGCCCCTTTCTCGTATGTGGGTTCCGGGAGTCGAACTCAGGCCCTCGCGCTTGCTGGGCAGGCGCTTAAGCCGCTGAGCCATCTCACCAGCCCTGTCTGAGTAGAATAATTACATATATTTATTAACTCGTTCTTTAACCTTAGCAACTGCCCTTTTTCCTGTACCTTATCCTTTTCAGTCAAAAAGTACAAAAGAAGGAAAAAGGAAATTTTATTATAACAGATTTTATTGTTTTAAGAAAAGAATAATGTTAATTTGAAATATATATTAAAAAGTATTGTACAATGTTGCTTTTGCAGTTTTATGTGCATGTGTATATATATGACAATATTAGATGTTATAAAAGATCATAATGACTGTATTTTTAATTCATGAAATTGCTGGACAGAATGTAGGAGAACACTTGCCTAGTCAATGAGCTACATAAAAAAGAGACATAATCTGTAATTTTTCAACTCTTATGTCTTTAGGTGTGACATGGAGTCAAGGCCACATTTGGCATTCATCCAAATAAGCTGAGGTGTCAAAGACTGAACTTGCATGCACCAGTCACTTTTGCAAATTCCTTCAATCCCAATTGCTATAGTAGAAGGGCACCCTCTGCATGTCATGATACTAAAATGGGAAGTTTTATGCAAACAATGCAAAAAAATTGAGCACAAACAGGTATTCTGTCAACTCCAACTTGGGACAACATCGAGAAGTGATTGAGAGAAATTTATATAGTAGACAAAGGATGTGATTATAAAGGGTGGAGTTGAGTTTTCCATAAAAGTGGTTAAACTGGACGTGTGGGCAGAAAAGCTCTGGATACCCGCCATATTTTCTTCCTCCCACATCTTCGTTATAGTCAGTGCAAATAAATCATGTGGTCTCAAATATATACTTGTCACACCTATTTTGTCTCATGTTATCACTGCGAGAAAGGGATATTGAATTGAAAAGTTCCAAGTGTTATTCATGGTTTAAGCAAAAACCATGGCTGGGAATTATACTCATTCATGTCTTTTGTAGCCTGTAACTTTTGGTAATTCTTTACTGACACCGTACCATCTTCCCAAGGAAGGTGGGCATATGCCAACAGATGAACTATCTATATTTACCAAGCTTCTCAGTATTTTTGTTTTAGCAACTCCATGTATTCTAAAAGAGATTTACAATGGATTAAGCAAATTTTTGAAGGAAAACTTTTATTAAACATTTTTAAAGTTACTTTTCACGTTTAATACACATGGACAGCCCTACACCATTTATAAGAGATAGAATTTACAAAGCTGTTTTCACCAGACTTTTGCCTAAATACTATGCTGGGAAATGATCTATCAGTCTTGCTCAAAATAAGCCTTGAAATTTTAGACTTGTCCTTGCATTATTGTAAACTAATTGCTGTGAAGATGTATTGTAGAACCCTTCATTGACAAACCTACTACGTGCCAGGGACTGAACCAGATGGTATAATTACAATGGTATCCAATGCAGATACAGCCCCTCCTTATAGCAAGATCCAATCTTTAAATTATTTCCAAATTAATCAGATTAAACAAAAATAAACCATTAAAATGACTTTTGCCATCTTCATAATCTGTAATAATTCATGCAGCCACATTGAATTAGGACTTGATTTTTTGTTGTTGTTGTTTTTTGTTTTTTTGCTTTTTTCTTTTTTTTTTTTTTTTTTTTTTTTTTTTGAGTCAGGGTCTTGCTGTGTAATTCAGGCTGGCCTTGAACTCACTTATGTAGCCCAGGCTGGCCTCAAATTCACAGCGATCCTCCTGCCTCAGCCTCCCGAGTGCTGGGATTATAGGAGTGCTCCACCATACCAAGCTTAGCACTTGATTTTGATAATGATTTGATCACAGCATGCAAAATGTAGCTTCCAGTATAGCTACAACTGCCATTAAAGGTATGAAGTTCATACATTTATAATTTAAATGTCAAGAAGCAAATGTCAAGAGGCAAAGCTTTTTGATACTTGTGCACTTAGAAGCCTCTTAGTTTAGGAGGTCTTCTAAGATGGTCATTTATACCAACCATATAATGCCTTGGAGCACAATGAGTCAGACTGGGGATATGACAGAATTTAACATTGTCCTCACAATATAGATTTTCAGGAATAATATTTGATATTTGTATTGAGAAGAGTCAGAAATTTAAAAACACACAAATGATAAAAATGAGAATTTTTTAAAACAAGATTTGTCAAGATATTGTTCACATGAAATATGTTTAAAATAAAGAATCAGGGAGACTAAAAAGGATGAGAAAGCATAAAAGAAAAATATTAACCAAGGAAAGACTAACATAGAAAAAAAATTTTTTTTTTTTTTTGGTACCTAGAATCAAATTCAGGACCTCATGCTTGCCAGGCAGGCTTTGTGCCGCTGAGCTATATCTCCAGCCCAGAAATTTTAATATTTCAAAAAGTTTGATTAGGGCCGGTGAGATGGCTCAGTGGCGTAAGCGCCTGCCTGGCAAGCGCAAGGGCCCGAGTTTGATTCCCGGAACCCACATACGAAAAAAGGGCCAGTGATATCGCTCAGCGGCACGGGCGCCTGCTGGTGTGCAAGGTCCTGAGGTCGACCCCCGGTACCCACAAAAAAAAAAAAAAAGTTTGATTAAAAGCAAAAGATATTATATGAAATAAAGAGGAACATTGTGTACTGGTAAAAGACATAGTAGAACAACAGTTTAAGACACCATAAACCTATACTCCCTTCCTAATCACCTTCAGAGTATTTATAGAATTTTAGTGAGTTATATATTTACCAATAATTGTAGTTGAGGATTTTTTTACATCTGTCTCATAAATTTAGAGACAAGAAGCATATTTATCAAGCAACCACAACAAATTAGTAAGTTCAAAATATTAGATACATATGGAACCCCAATCCAAAAACAAAACAAAAAACCAAAAAATAAAAAAAAAAATAGGGAAAACTACATTCTTTTTGAGCGCATGAGAAACAGTTACAAAATTTTACTACAGACGAAGCCACAATAGCAATTTGGATAAATTCCAAAATCCAGAATCATGTTGACTATATTATCTTATAAAGCAATAAAATTGGAAATTAGTAATAACTGACGTGATTTTTTAAATTCTTGCATGTGGAAAAACTAAATAATATACTGTTTGACAAAACTGTTAAATGAAAAATGAAATAAGAAAATGCTTGAAACAAAACAGAATAAAACCTCCCATATCTAAATTTATTTGATACAGCTAAAGCAACACATGGGCATTCATAGCTTTAAATACACCAACCAGGAAACAAGTGAAGTTAAAAACTAGAAGCTGACAACTCAGGAGTTAGAAAAATAGCACCCAAGAAATCTAGAAGTGATGGAAAAATAAAGATAGGGGAAAAAATGCAATCAGAATAGTTTTTTAAAATCAATGGAAAGAGATAACAAAATTAAAATGGTTCTTCAAAAAGATTAGTAAGACTAATCGAAACTAGTCAAGAATATAAAGCATATGAAAGTAAACAAAATAAGGATGGGAAAAAGGAAAAATATCTATAGATATAATAGAAATGTTTTAAGTCACAAAAGAGAATTTGTGAAAAATTACATGGCAATAAAATGAAAACCTAAATGGAATGAACCAATTGTTTTAAAAGCATAATGTTAAAATTAGGAAAGGGAACATAAGCTTTTTTTTTATGCAATAGATTTAAAGGTCTAAATAAAATGTAAGCAAAATAGGGCCGGTGAGATGGCTCAGCGGCGTAAGCGCCTGCCTTGCAAGCGCGAGGGCCCGAGTTCGACTCCCGGATCCCACATACGAAAAAGGGGCCGGTGATATCGCTCAGTGGCACGGGTGCCTGTTGGCGTGCGAGGTCCTGAGGTCGTCCCCCTGGTACCCACAAAAAAAAAAAAAATGTAAGCAAAATAAATCCAGAACTGTGTTGAAAATAATTAATCATGATCAAGTAGAATTTATCCTGGGAATAAGAGAATCGTTAAACTTGGGAGCATCTACGGTGTCATTTTCCACATTAACAGACTGAAGGGGAAAACTATGATTATCTTAGAAGATTGAGAGTAAAGGCACTTTGATGAAATTTAACAACTGTTCACCATTAAGAAATCCAGAATTCCCATCTATTTGGTCATGTCTGGAAACAACAAAAAAACTAAATTAAATTAAAAGAAATATGATAGTTAATGGAGAAACTTCAGATGCGTTCTCTGTACGATAAAAAGCAGAATAAAAATGCACATATTCATCACTACACTTAAGTCCTATCCAACTCTGTGAAGACATATAAGGTAAGAAGTTTAAGAATAGTAAAGGTCAAAATGACACTGTCATTTTTCAGAGATGATATCAAAGATATGCCTAGTAATTCAGTACAATTTTAAACTACTATAAATAATAAAGTACAATAAAAATTTTGGATACAATACCACGCTAGAACAATCTCCCTATACCATGCATAACTAAATAGAAATTATAAATGAAAATAAGAAACCAGCCCCTATAGGAACAAGAATTATAAAATATTCAGAAATAATAAGACATTCATAAATATCATAAACTGAAAAGACATAGAAGATGATTTGAATAAATGGGAATATATTCCATGTTATTGGATTGAATGACTTCATATTATAATAATGTCAATTAAAAATTATGAGTCCAATGAAATCCAAATAAAACATTCCTGGATTTTTTAAAGAATTCAATAAACTAAAATATAAATGACATGATAAAACCAGATAAATAACTAAGTTAATTTTAAAAAGTAAAATAAATTTGTCTTACCAGATATAACGTAAAAACTATCAAAACAATATATTATTGATTTGAAAACAATTTGATCAATAGAACAAAACTAACTCCAAGGGAAAAATTTATGTGCATAAGTAAATTTTATTGTTCAGATGATATCACAAACTAATGTGAAAAGAATTTATAATCAGTGCAAAGAAAACTGGCTTTTCCATTGGAAAAAGTAAAACTAAGTAGCTGGGTACCATCTTATAAAGATAGACTTACAATGAATTAGAAGCCTAATTGTGAAAGTTAAAACTATAAATTTTCTAGAAGAAAATGTTGGGAAACATTGTTCTGAGCTAAAGTAGTATTAAGGGAACTTCAAAATTAAAATTTTAAAAATGTAAATCATGGAGGAGAGAAAGCAAACAAAAACAAAAACAAAAAATTATATTAAGGGCCGGTGAGATGGCTCTGCAGTGTAAGCGCCTGCCCGGCAAGCGCGAGGGCCCGAGTTCGACTCCCGGAACCCACATACGAAAAAGGGGCCGGTGATATCGCTCAGCGGCACAGGCGCCTCCTGGCGCACGAGGTCCTGAGGTCGACCCCCCGGTACCCACAAAAAAAAAATTATATTAAAATTTACACTTGTTCAATTACAATACATATTCTATGGACAAAGGCAACAGCCAGTTGACAGATTGAAAAACTATACAGGGATCAATACGGAACGAACAAAGCACTTCTGTAAATCAGTAAGAAAGAAATAGGGATCTCTATCTACGAAATGGGCACTAAACAGGCATTTACAATCAGGGAAATAAATGTAAAAAGATGGGTATGTTACTTTTGTGTTGGGGGGGTAAGAAATTGAAGGCAATTAGGAAGCAAGGGGTAAAAAATGAGGTGGATGTATAGTAGGGAATGTTTAAATTCTATAATCTTTCAGAAGCTCTAGAGGCAGCCAATGGCAAACAAACAAACAAATAAAGGGCAAAGGATGTGGAAAGAAGTAAATTATATCTTTCTCTCAAAATTACAAGAGTGGGTATTGTGAAGGGAAGCAATACAAGAAGTACTATGGTATCTGCCATTTAGATCACTCTTAATAAATATTTGTGGGTTATCTTCTAGATGACCAGTATCTGTTCACTATCGTATTACTGTCTGTGGATGTTTCATGATATAAGAAGAAATAAAGAATTTCATACCACTAAGTTTTACCTTTAAAAGTTTAAAATAAAAAGGAAAGAGGAACTAGGGAGGATGAAGGGTGAAAGCAAGAGAAAAGAAAAAAATGATAAAAGAAGGATAAAATGGAAACAAATCTTTGTAAATAAGGAGGGTAAGAGGGGTTGAATGGAGGGGAAGGCATTGGGGAAAAAAAAGAGGAATCAAGATATAGCATATACAGCTACAAATTCCCTATGATGAATGTGATAATTATGTATATGTAAATTGTACCACTAAACTTAATTTTTTTTAAAACTGAAAATAATTTTTAATTTATTATTTCACTTTTATTACATATCTTTCCCTTTAAGGCCAACACACTGACTTCTTTGTACATGCAATGCTTATATACATATAACATCTGTAAAGCAAATCAAAATTTTCTAAGAATTCTGAGCTATTGCTTAAACTGGATAAGTTTTATTATTACTATTAATATTACCTTTAGCATTAATATTTAAACTATATACAGATATATGCTATTATGTGTAGAATATATTATACTTTTTAAAATAATAAAATGTTTAAAGTAAAGTGTTTTAAACAAAATTATAAGACTTATCAATCAATGCATTGAATCAGTTAATGCAGAAATATTTAGGTAAATTTAGGCTTGTAGGTAGGGGCACCCTTTAGACTAGTGTATTAAAATTTTTAGTATTTTTTATTATGAAAGATTATATACTACTTGAAAGAAAATATAAGATTTTGAGGACACATGTAAATATTTTATACTTTCCCTAGTATATAAAATTATTGATTCATATTTGTGTACACATTATGTGTGATATTAATACATTACAATTTATATATGTATACAATACTGTAGTATGATTTGTTAATTCCAAATGGAAACAAGATTTTTATCTAGTTAGAACCGCATTCTTGATTATTTTTAAACATCGTTGATTCATTTGTTCATGCAAAAAGTACCTCATTAAAAGTCTACTACATGTCTGACTACTTTTAAAAATATAAATGGTTTTATTCAAAAGTATAGGAGATGTTTTGTTAGAATTTTTAACTGTTTAGTATATAAAGCCAAACTTTATGTGAGTTCTGAACCACTTTATGTGAGTTCTGTTATGTATTTTTCAATTTATTTAGATTATAAAGAAGAAATGATTCCCAATTTTATATTCTAAATACAGATCTTACATACAAAATAACTTCATAGACAACTTTTCAAGAACTCATTTGTTTTATGTCCTCCCAATCTTTCCTGTCTTTTTTCAGACTGAGAAACTCTAACTGATCACTGTTTATACCATAAAAATTTTTATGAGTTTTTTGTTTTAATTAATTAACTTTAAGTCATAATTTTTAAAGATTTCTGACATGTTGAAGTAAGGTCTCCCGGTCCAATAAGTATTTACTGTCAGTTTTCTTGATGGAAATAAGATGCTTTACTCTGACAGTTAAAATTTACTGCTCATAAAAATTTACAAAGTAAAATAAGTTTAAGAGTTAAGGGCTGGTGAGATGGCCTGGCAAGCGTGAGGTCCTGAGTTCGACTCCCAGTACCCACATAAAAAAAAAAAAATTAAAATACTTTGTTACATATAAAGTAAACTGTGTTGCTAAATATGGAACTGCTGTTCTTCAGTGTTGCTATTAGAACATAGGCTGAATCTGTCCATTCACATGGCTATTTATATTCTAAAAAAAAAAAAATATATATATATATATATATATATATATATATATATATATATATATATATATGGAGCTGCTGAGTACCAAAATAACATCTACAGGTAATTTAATTAAGCCATTAAACACTGTGTAACAACTGAATTCATTTACCTTTAATGATTATGAATAAATATTATGTAATTATATTCTAGTAATTGTATTTTAATGGAAATTCCATTAGAATAAATATTAATCACTCTTAAAATTAAGCTAGTTAAAGTGTTGCAAATTCTAAGATAAAATCTTTTTCCTGACGCAAAACAGAAAATCAGGATCAGAAAACAGAAAGTAGAAATATATTAAAAGGAAATTTTTAAATAATATTTGTGTTATTATATAAAAGAAGGAAAATAGCTGGAAAACAAGAAAACATATATTTAGAGCTAATCATGTCTATTATGGATTTTTAAATAATTTCTATTTTTAGAGCTAATAACTCACAGTCATATCATTAAAGAAGTAGAGGGCCGGTGAGATAGCTCAGCGGCATAAGCGCCTGCCTGGCAAGCGCAAGGTCCTGAGTTCAACTCCCGGAACCCACACACAAAAAAAGGGCCGGTGATATCACTCAGCGGCATGGGTGCCTGCTGGTACACGAGGTCCTGAGGTCGACTCCCAGTACCCTCCAAAAAAAAAAAAAAAAAAGAGGAGTACATATTTATCCATCTCAATCATAATAAATGAATTCCAAGAAAAATAGATAAGAAAAAATCCACTAAATCAGTATTCTTCCAGCTGATAGAGCTATATGACAGTGTTTTCCAAATAACCTTCCATCTAAAGTTATCTATCTCAAGCATGAAATTATAATTTCCTGAAACACAGAATAGGTAAAAAGAAAAAGGCTTTCAGAAATGTATTAAACATAAACTCATTATACACAAATTTTTACAAAAGGCAAAAGTACATTTATTCTGTAAATTCTTTGGATATTTAGAAGTATATATCTACTTTCCTTTTGTTGTCTATGCTTTTGTGTCATATCCAAGAAATTATTGCCAAATTCTGTGACATGAAGGTTTCTTCTAAGTTTTCTTCTAGGTGTTTCTTTCTAGGTTTTTTCTAAGTGTTTATAGTTTTAGCTCTTACGTTTAGTTCTTTGTTCCATTTTGAGTTAATTTTTGTGTATAGTATAAAGTAAGGGGTCAACTTCATTCCTTTTTATGAAGCCATTCAGTTTTCCCAGCATCACTTGTTTAAAAAAATTGTTCTTTCCTAATAGAATGTTCTTAACATTCCTGTCAAAAATCATTTCACCATGTATATAAGGCTTTACTTCTGGACTTTCTATCTGTAGCATTTTCTATATCTGTCTACCAGTATTCCATGTTCTCATTACTACAGCTTTGTAGTAATTTTCAAAATCAGGAAGTGTAAGATTTCTAAATTTTTTTTTTTTAACTTTAAAGATTGCTTGTTTTGGGTATTCAAGACCCCTTAAGATTCAAATAAATTTTAAGATGACTGACTCTGTGTTTTCATACACATTTTCTAGTGGAAAGTCATTCATAAAATTATACATGGATAATAATGGTAATTCTCTTCAGTTGGCAGAAACTGTAAGAAATTTGATTATGTTATGTCAGAAAATTAATTCAGAATACCAACAATGAAACCAAAACATTATAATAATTGAATGTAAAATGCAAAACCAAATGATCAGTGAAAGAAATCTTTTAGAATAAGAAATTATAAATATTTCTACATCATTCTGAATCTCTGATAGAAACAATGAAAAACAGATAACAATTATTGATAGATTTATAATTCACCCAATATTTTTGTAAACATTTGGAAAGATTTTTCAAGTAGAACAATATAACTACACACACACACATACATAGTAGATCATTTCTATAACCAAATCTAGACAAAGATAATTTGTGAATCCAAGGATACAACAATGCCACAAATGTAGCTGGAAAACATAACAGAACACAACAAAAAATCCTAAAAATTTTAGGGAATTTCATATTTATTTTCAATGCATTTTTTAAAAAATCTTACCAACACCTGACTATTTTTTATTTGCCAACAGGTACACAGTGAAGTTTGGGATTCAGTAAATTATTAGAGTACATTGAATGAAATATTGTTATGAGACACTTTTACCGGACATAAATTTCAAACAGTTATCAAATACTTAGTGGAAAAGTGAGTATAGTTCCTAGGGGATCCAGCATACAGCGTGCACTAAGCAAATTGTCACCTGCTTACACTGACAACTTCTACAGTGCAGAAAATACCAGTAAAAGAAAGTAGAAAAACCTATTCCTTCTGCAAATCACATACCCTTGTATGTGATACGAGGTCATCTTAAAAGGAACAGCTGAGATACTGAAAGAATGTCATGTCATTGCTCTTGTTTCAGATCACATCGGTCTTCGTTCTAATGCAAGCAAGGTAATGTCCCAGAATAAGTTATTTGCAATGGCTTGTTATTGTATGAACCATATTTACTTCCTAGACCTTTCATTCAGTCATCCCATATTTATTCAGCACTTTACTAAGTATCCATTGCCTTACAATCAGTTAACCCAAATGTAGTAGCTTGAAATAACAAACATCTATGATGGCACAAAGACTCTGAGGGCCAAGATGCGAGAGCTCCTTAGCTGGGTGGTTCTGACTCAAGGCCTCTCAGGAAGATGCAGAAATGCCGTTGGCCTGGTCTACAGCCATCCTGACGTCCCCACATGAGTTCAAGATCAGCTCCAAGATCACTTCCAGATCTATGCACAGGCCTCCACTCCTTTATACTACCGTTGGGAGTCTTCAGTGCCTCTCCTCGTGAGCCTCTCCACAGGGTTCCTCACAGCCTGGCTGCTAGCTTTCCCCAGAAAAGATAGAAAGCAGCACAACACCTTAGATGGAAGTGTAGAGCCTCCTCATTATTTAACCTCAGAAGTGATAGGCCCTCACCTTTGCTGTATCCTATTTGGTTACATGGATCCACTCTGCTACATGCAGGAAGGAACTAACCAGGAGGTGGAAATCAGGTGATGCCATCCTGGAGGACAGCTACAAGCCGTCCTCTACTAAGAGTGACAAGGGGAAAGCAGACCGGAGTCCATCTTTCACAGCTCTTTGATTCCAAACACAAAACTGACCTTAAACAGTTATGTGTCTATTGTTACAAAACATGTTTGAAAGAACAGGCTCATGAAAGAACAGGGGAATGACTGAAGACTTCTCTCAGGAGGTGTCGTATCAATGAAGCCCTGTAGATGAACAGAAGTAGCTGAGTGAAGAAGCTTTAAAGGCAATATGATTTAGTTTTGAGAAAAGACGGTAATGAAATAAGCCTCAAAACTGAAGGAATTTAGAAGGAAATTATACATGTTCCACTGTAGAAAAATATAGAATTAGAAATGTGTTTTTCCATTAAAGAATGGAAGCCAGTTTCTGAAAAGCAACTAGCTTAGTAATTAGACTTTCAAACCTGCACGGCTAAATGTCTGATATTATTAAACATGTTCTTAAGTTTCTGAACACTCAAGGACTAGGTAAGAATTTTGCTAGAGCCAATAAATCTATTAATTTACTTTCCTATTACACACATTAAGGCACTTCGTGTAAATGGTTGTTTAAAATGCCTGTGAAGCATCGTTTAGTTAATTAGTTGAGTCATAAAACAAGAGCTATTGTAAAAATTAATGAGGGTTAACAGGTATAACAGTTGTGAATGATTCGCAAGTAAGCTTACTAAGATTTTCCTAAAGGTGCAGTATACACAAAAGCAATAAAAATACAATTTGCCAAGATTTCATTAAAAGAGTTATTCTATAGTTCTCTTTCTACTGCAGTAGAAAAATTTTAATACGGCAATTTTTAAAACCCCTTTTCTACAAAGCTGTGGCCCAAGGATGCTGAAAAAAAGATGCACAAATTTTTTCTCTTATAAATCTTTGCGATTGTTCATACTGTCATACTCTATTTGTCAAAACAGATGCCTGACCTGACCTCTCCACTAGTGAGAAAATCCTACCAGAGGGGTGTGCGTGTGTGTGAAGCTGGGGCCTCAGTGGTTTGTGGCTTCACACTGGCAGCAGCAGCATGTGGATATATGTTAAAAATGTAAATCTTGCCTCCCACAACAGAGCTATTTAATCAAAAAATGTGTGCAGTTAGTTCAGCAATCTGATTTTTAACAGCCCTCCAAGTGATCCAGTGCCGGGGGCTTCAGACCCACTGGGGTACTGTATACACTGTTTTCATCTCCTTGCTATCACTGCCATGACTAATCAGGGCTGATGACCTGTCTTTCGGGATGGGGGTTCAGCAGTGAACTTCATTGTCTATCCTATCTGAGCTCCCAAAGTTTCAAGAAATATAAATCAAGAGCAGATGCTTTGACGAGGAATTATACACAACTCTCCCAGGATTTGCACAAATGCAGTATTAAATTTAAGGAAAACAGCCCTTTGGCAAACCCTGATTTAATCAACGTTGTCAGGGTTGGAAAAAAAGGAAGTGAGCACAGGAGAAGATCCTCTGGAGCGGCAGTCGGAACTCAGGACAGACTGGGTTCTCCAACACCAGCATGGCTTAACCTTCCAAGGCCTCAACTTCCTTGTCTATAAAACAAAGGGTTTCAATCACTATTTGGCTTTCAGTTTTCTTCCAATTTTGATATTTTATGTATCCTCTTTTTTATATTTGCTTAAATATTTCTTCAGAAATATTGCATGGCTAAAGTAACCAAGCACCCCTGTCTGCAAAGGAATTCCCTGGTTTAAATACTGAAAAATCAATCCACTGCCTCATTTCCACCACTGACATGTTTTCAGCCTTCAATAACTTATTAGTCATTTCTCTCTCATTTTTTCAGGTGAAAGCTTTCATTTGAAGGTACAGCCAGCCATGTTCTCACCTGGCAGGAAGAGACTCTTCCTAAGCATTTACTAAACCTCCAGAAACAACTGCAGTCAACACACCGTTGCTGTGGAGCTAAGCCTGAGTTAGCCTGAGGTTTGTCTAACCACCTGGATATAGGGAACCAGAGCTTGAGAAGGTTTTTTGGGTGCTGGAATGAACTGGGAAGAAGTCAGATATGTACAAAAATTCCTTTTCAAGAGCCATGACACCCCCATGTATCTCCTGCCCCAGCTAGTCCAATCCTAACTACTTTCTGACCTTGTCTGTTTTCATGCATGATTAAAGTTCCAGGGAGGGAAAATCTGATTGTTGTGGCGCAAATCATGTAATCTCCATTGTGCTGAGAATTTGCAGGACTGTGAATAGCAGCTTCAGTAACTTATATGGTAGGGCAGGGGTGAGGCAATTTACTTGAACCAGAAGCTAATGGCAAAACCATGTGGAGTGGGGTAAAGTTTCTTCAAGCTTCATAAGCTATATCCACTTCCCAACCTTGCCTTTCCCAATTCTCTTTTTTTTTTTTTTTTTTTTTTTTTTTTTGGTGGGTGCCGGGGGTTGACCTCAGGACCTCACGCGCCAGCAGGCGCCCGTGCCGCTGAGCGATATCACCGGCCCTTTTTTCGTATGTGGGATCCGGGAGTCGAACTCAGGCCCTCGCGCTTGCCAGGCAGGTGCTTACGCCGCTGAGCCATCTCACCAGCCCCCCCAATTCTTTCTTTAAATAAAACATGGACAACAGACAAGGCAGAAGGATTTATGAGGAAAGCTTTCCTACTCAATCCAGGACCCCTGGCTGTATTTGTGGACCAATGTCTTAGGAAAATAAAAGCTTTCCTCCTTATTTCCTTCCCGGATTTGCTAATTAATTTTGGTAGAAGTAAAAGAAGGGAGACTTACTTGTGAACTTTGAAAAAAAGATCCTTAAATCATACTTTATAGAAGACAGAGGCTATGGCAAAGAGAAACGTTTAACATGCAGAAAGATTTTGAGAGAAGAGAAAAACAGAGCTATCACACTGGATGGCATCCATTTCACATCAAAGTAAGAGGTGATTCTTCAGCTAGGATGGCAGCATGATAAGGAAACAACAACATGCGTAAGACGTGCTGTCGGTTTTCTATGAAAGTGATCACTAAACCATTGTGCAAGAGTCATAAAGAGCAGAACAACTCAAGTTAGAAATATTCATTTTAGTGGGCTTAATTATCTGCCAGCATCTAGTGGTTAGTTGACATCTGGGGTTTATGTTTGGAATAATTTCTGCTTTGTTTCTAATTATAAAATTAATGTGTTCACTGTAAAAAAATTTAGAAAATACAAATGGAAGCATAAAAATCCTAATACTAAGAAATAACTGTCTTTACTATTTTGTTATATAGTATTTCAGGATTTTTCTATGAATATTGTATATATAAATATTATTTAAAACATATAATTTTTCTTTCAGTGTAACAGTTACATGTTCACAGTCGAAGTGCTAGAAAATACCAAAATACACACAGAATAAAACAGAGAACACTCATAATCAGACCTTTAATATCTATCCATAGTTAGTATATATTTTCTCAAATAAAAATAGGATCATACTACACATTCTATTTTGTTAACTTTTTCACTAAAGATACCATACTTTTTAACAAGATATCATTTATACCTCATTCCAGTGTCTCTCATCCAGAGGCCATTTTGCTCCAAGGGACATTTGACCATATTTCAAAACTTTTTTTATTTTCATAACTGGGGACAAAGGTACTACTCATGGCATCTAGTGGCAGAGGTCAGGGATGCTGCCAAATATCCTACAACACACAGGGCTACACCCCGTAATACAAAACAAGTACCTATTCAAAATATTAACAGTAGCCAGATTGAGAAACTGTGCTCTCTTCCCTTAGGCTACCCCCTCTATGTAGATATAAAGGACTCAAAGAAAATTTCAATTACAGTGGTAAACTAACCCCAAAACTCAATCTATCCTACAAAAAAATACGGCAAAGAATCCCCCCTTTTTCCAGTTTAAGAACCAGATTTTGCAGGAATACTGATGGGAGGAAGCTGTAAAGCCCCCTGAAATCCTTTAACGTATGTTTATTTAGCTAACTAATACTTGGATTCCTCGGACGACCACCAGGTCTGTATGACCTTTAAGATGCTGTCAAACATGAACATTGCACTGACAAACAGCTGACTCTAAAACCTCTCCTTCATTGTTCTCTCTTAGAACTGCACTCAAGATTCCATCTAGCCTTTACTGTCTGTACACCTCCCATTCAATCAATTTGGACCCCAAATTAAGTGTAAAGCCCCTCTCCTTGAAAGCCCATGTCCTGCTAATAAGGTTGGAGGTCTAGAATGGCTTGCTTGGTCCCTGTGTGTCCTTTCTTGGTGAGAACTAATTGTAAGTGATGTTCTTTCAAATATGCACTGATCATATTACATTGCTGAGGCTCAAGCTTTGCAAACAACTACACATTCACTTTTCATTATATCATATATATTTTAATTAGAAGTAAATCAGTTAGGCTCTTTTATTTTTAACTAACACCTAAAACATAAAAGTACATATTAATGGGGTAACGTGTTCAATAAATGTATCCATTGCATAATATTTTAATCAGATTAAACATTTATATTCTCAAACATTTATCAGTTCTTTGTGGTAAAACTTTCAAATTCCTTTCTTCTAGCTTTTAGAAATGTACAGTGCTTGGGGCCGGTGAGATGGCTCAGCGGCCTAAGTGCCTGCCCGGCAAGCGCAAGGGCCCGAGTTTGACTCCCAGAACCCACATATGAAAAAGGGGCCGGTGATATCGCTCAGCGGCACGGGCGCCTGCTGGCGCACGAGGGCCTGAGGTCGACTCCCCGGTACCCACAAAAAAAAAAAAAAAAAAAAAGAAATGTACAGTGCACAACTGGTAAACTATTGTCACCATACTGAGCAATAGACTCCAGAGATTCTTGCCTCTGAGTACACACTGATCAAACTTTCCCTATCCTTCCCACCATTCTACTTTCAACTTCTAGAAGATCAACCTTTTGGATTCCTTGTATAAGTAATATAATGCACAACGTGTCTTTCTGTGCATGGTTTACTTCACCGAACATAGTGAGCTCCAGTTCCATCTGTGTTGTTGCAAATGACAGGCAACAACATGGCTGAATAGTATTCCATGGTGTGTATCACATTTTTGTTATTCTTTCATCAGCTATGGACACAAATTATTTTCATTTCTCGGCTATTGCAGATAGTACAGCAATGAACATGGACATGCAGATGTCTCTTTGACATACTGACCTCATTTTTTTGGATATATATATAACCAGTAGTGAGATTGCTAGATCATTAGATAGTTTTTTTTATTTTTTTGAGAGACCTCCATACTGTTTTCTGTAATGACTGTACTAATTTATACTCCTCCAGTGTACAATGGTTTCCACATCCTCACATCAACAGGACTTCTTTTCTTTAGTTTTGTTTATACTAACCACTCTTATCACGATGGGGTAATATTTCATTGTGGTTTTGATTTGTATTTTCCTAACGATTAGTGATATTGAACATTTTTTCATGCACCTGTTGGCCATTTCTACATCTCCTTTTGAGAAATCTCTTTAAATCTACTGCCTATTTTATAATTTGTTGTTTTTTTTTTTTGTTGCTGTTGTTGTTATTGCTGGGGTTTTTGTTTTTTGCTATTGAATTTTTAGAGTACCTTGTATTTTCTGGACATCAAACCCTTGTCAGCTGTATAGATTGAAAATATTTTCTGCCTTATTAAAGTCATTTCTACACTGTTGAATGTTTCTTTTGCTATACAAGAGCTTTTTGGCTTTTTTGTAAGCCAGTTGTCTATTTTTGCTTTTGTTTCCTATACTTTCGGAGTCTTGCTATGGCTTACCTATGCCTAGATATTTATATCCTCATCTAGGTTTGAGAAGTTTTCCATTATTGTTTGTTTTAATAAGCTTTCTACCCCTTCGACATTCTCGAGTCCCTGTTGAACCACAGTAACTCAAATATTTACCCCTTTAATACTGTCTGAAAGTTCCTGTAAGGTTTATTTATTCTATTTTCTTCTCTAGTTGTATATTTTCAAATAACCTATCTTTCAGCTCCTTAATTCTTCTGTTCTATATCATATTTTTAATTTTTCTGAATGTATCTTTTGGCTTGAGAATTTCTTTTTGTTAAATTGTTTTTGCCCCTTTGTTAAGTTTCTCTGTTACTGTTAGAGTATTAAAACATTTCTATATTTTCTTCAAGCTCATTGAGTTTCCTTAAAACAACTGTTCTAAATTCTCATTCTGAGAATTCTCACATACTGACTACTGCTTGGTCAATTTCTGACATCTTATCTTGAATTCTAGGCAATATCATGGTTTCTTGAAAGCTCTTCATGCTTGTTGGCATATAGCATTATCTGGTCTTGGAAGGTATTTATCCCAATTTATTTGTTTTGCCTGTCTTTCCAGAAATTCTTTTTTTTTTTGTGGGTACCACGAGTTGAACTCAGGACCTCATGCACCAGCAGGCGCCCGTGCCGCTGAGCGATATCACTGGCCCTTTTTTTCATATGTGGGTCCTGGGAGTCTAACTTGGGTTCTCGCGCTTGAGGCGCTTATGCCGCTGAGCTATCTCACCGGCCCTCTTTCCAGAAATTCCGAGCAAGATGTATATTATTTTCTCTCCTGTGGACATTTCCACTATTTCAGCACTAAAAGGCACCCAGGTCCATTTTTGCCAGGAGACTGCTGTCAGTGTATTGTTATTGTTTCAATACTAGAGGACAATCCAAAACCACATTTGTCCAAAATATTCTGTTGATATTGTACAGTTACTTGCTTGTGGTCAGACACTGCAAGATTCTTTCTGGTTCTGAGCAGAGTCACTGTGGATGAACCAGCCCTAGGCTCCTAAAGCCACCAAACTGTCTGAGCCCACAGCCCACCAAGAACAGAACAACACTGGGTTAAAACCAAAGCCCACATTTCTATGGGCTGCCTAATACTGAGGTAGACACATGGTCCAAGACTGCTGCACCCAGCCACAGGTGACGCTAGCCAGTGTAGAAGTCTAATAGACTGGGGTCACTTCTCCTGGCATTAAAACCATTCCAGAGGCTCCATCCACAGGCAGGCTTGGGAATGAGGGCCATTAGGATCTCCCCAGTGTTGTGCCTTACCAGCACAGCACTAAATTCCAGGGCAAAGTCTTATGCTTATTGCCTTGTCTCACCCCCCATTGAACGTTGTCTTACACTGCACTGTGCTGCCCAAACCTAATGTGTTGGTAAAGCAGAATCTTAGCCACCTGGTTTGATGCCAAGTTGAATGATGCCTGAGTCTCATAGCCACAAAGACCTGCACAGTCTCATAGGTACATCACACCTGGCAATGATGCAAGCTGAAACACAGGTGAGTCTCACTGGGACACTGGCCTCCATCTGGTGCCAAGACAGCTCTAGATTCCAAAGTGTGAATGCTGTCGTCATGGTAACTGTGCTGCCTAAGGCTGGAGAATGGGTGATGGACACAGTTCCTTGACACCAAGGCTGGTATGAAGCTGGGTCATGCCCGAGTCCCATAGCCACCAGAACCAGCACAATCTCAGAAGTAATATGAGTGTTCCCCAACTCCAGTCCAAAGCTGGAACTCATAAGGCAAAAACTCAGGTCTGTCCTTCCAGTCCACAGGTCTGTCTGATGCCAGAGCAGTCTATAGGCCCGATCTGGGAACTTTGGCCTGGCTATGGAGCCTTCACCTTCTACTTCACTTTCAACTGAATCACTGGTCTCACTGAGTACTTGGTACCACCATGGTTGGTCTTCTAGTAGGTTTTGAGACAAAGTCCTGCAATAGCTTTCATGCTCTCTGAAATGTGAGTCCTGCTCCCTGCTATGCTGTCTGAGGTTGGGGGAGATTTGGTAGAGGCTGTCAGCCACATGGCCCAGTGCAGTTTCAGGGGCTCAGTCCACAGGGGTCAAGGAGCTTTGCCCAGCACTGTGTTTCAAGTCTACAGCCCGGACTCAATTCTTTTTCCCTCCCCCAAGAGGCAGGCAACTTTCTCCACCTTAGGCCATTGGAAGATGGAGGAGGGAATGACACAGGAAATTCCTTCTTGTCTGCCTTCTTCAGTGCATCTTTTATTTTGTTATACTAAAAGCTGGCACTGTGCTCTCACTAATTTCCTTAGCTCTCATGCTGTAGTTTGGAGTATGTGTACCTATTATACTCGGTGTGTCTGTCCTCCAGGGATCTCTGGAGGATCTGACTCACTCACCATCTTGCTCAACACCAGTTCCCCCAAGATTTCAAAATAAATATTTTTTCATTAATGCAAGACTGTTTCTCATTTCAGACTGCTTATTTCTTACTGAGTATATGTAAATCTAAGTTTTTATTTCATTACATTCCTCATCAATTTTCTTGGCAAGAGAGAATTCCATTAGATAGATAGACTGTAATTTAAATAATTTCTCATTAGTAAATATAGTAGATGTTCTGTTTTACACTCTTGTAAACAATGTTTTGACCAGCATCCTTATCCATGAATCTTACTATCATGTTTAATTGTTTCCATAGGTTGAATTTTTAGTGAAATCATGCTTTTTTTTTTTTAATGTAGGTACTGGCAGTCGAACTCAGGACCTTGCGCTTGCCAGGCAGGCGCTTACACCGCTGAGCCATCTCACTGGCCCCAAAATCATTCATTTAAAAGGTCACTTTGAAGGATACTTGTAACAGTATATAAACACACCAAACTTTATAAAAGTTCCTGCTTCCCCATATCCTCTCCTACTATGAATTTTGTCAACCTCAAATCTTTGCAAAGAAGAATCAAGATATCATGTACAGGTACAAATTCCCTACAATGAATATGATTGTTATGTACATCTAAAATGTACCAATAAACTTAATTAAATAAAAAAGAAAGTAGTATATTAATTAATAAATAAAAAGCTTGATAAATATTAAAAAATCCTTGTAAATATACTACATAAAAAAGAATTATTTTATTTCTAGAGTGGATGCATATAATCTCAATGTTTATTACCATTTGTATTTTGAGTGAAATTTTAATTTTTTCTGAGTTGGTATATAATTTTAATGTATATATTTTTAATTTGCAAAACTTCTTTACATTTTCTGAAAGAAAATACATAATTTTGCAATATTTTTCCTAGACTATTTTTTAATTACTTTATCCTGTATTTTTCTGTGTAGTGGTTAAATTTTTTCTGGTAAGCTTTACCAATTTTTTTTGTATATAATTTCTAGCTCTTATGTGGTGATGGCAATATTCTTACTGACCCACTTCCATTTCCACCTATCTGGTTTTTTAAGGGAGAGAGGATAAGAGATGAAGACTAAATTACAGTTTTAGGTTTTTTGTTTTGGTTTGTATTAGTTTGACTGGGTTTGGTTTGGCTTAGAACACTTCATTTTTTCTTACTGAATTTATACAACCTTTTTACTTTCATCAGTACACCAGCCAACATGTTATTATACGACAGGAGCATCTTTTTTCATTACCTCTTTCATTATTTTCTACCTTTAGCGTTTTCTGAGTTCTCTTCATGAAAGTAAGTTCAAATTTTGATAAATTTAGTATGAAACTGACATTTTCATAGCAATGATATCTCTTACTACTATGGTATGTTTCTATTTAAATATAATAAATTATTATTAATAATTCATCACAACTATATAATGTTCATTGTTTGCCCAGAAAAAGTGAACTGGGGCAGTGAAAGGCCCTCACACATGTCCTGTGTGCTTCTCCCCCGCCCTGGCCTCACACTCCTTTTTCCACTTGGCTGCATCTCCACACACCCTCCACAGCAAAGTACAAGAACATATCCATTCGACGTGCATTGTGCTTTCTAAGCAACCAGACTAAGACAATAAAAACCCAATGGTAAAATGGATAAGGAATTTTAAAATGGCATTTCCTGGAAAACCTCAATTGTCAATTAAGTCAATTACCTACCAATAACTTAAAAATGAAATTATATATTAAGTTTCACTGATATTGACAGGGAAATGCAACTTAAAATCACCTTCAATTACCATTATAAAGCTACCAGGTGGTAAACAAGTTGAGTAAGAAGGTGGAAATCTTATATTGCTGCTAACACTATAAACTGATTCAACTACTTGAGAAAACAGCTTATCATTACTCCAGAAAGTGAAAAATGTTTGTATCTTATAACCTTGCAGCCCTACTGTTAGGCTTATACACGTAAAATACATACACATCTACATGAGGAGATGCACTCAGAATGATCACATCAATGTCATTTGCAAATGCCAAGTACTGGAAGCCATCCCTGAGTTTGTGAAGACTAGAATAGATAAGTAAATAGTAGTATGTTCATCAATAGAATACACAGCAGTGAGAATGAATGAACTTCAGCAATATACAACAATATAGACAAATTTTGCTACCACTGTGTTATGCAAAAGAAAGACACAAAGAAGCACATGTGGCAAGTTTATATAAATTTTTAAAGCAGGAAAAACTAAACAATATTGTGTAAGGATAGATATATGTGATAAATGATAAAGGAAAGCAAAAAGATGGTTATCACAAATGTTAGGAAAAGGGTTAGTTCTGAAAGGGGAGGGAGAAGTGAAACCAGGAATAGATATGGTGGTCATAGATTATTGGTAATATCTAGTCTCATTTCAGCAATACTACTACATGTGCCATTTTATTATTATTCTCTAAAAGTCATACATCTGAAATGTTTTTTCTGTATTCAGATTATATTCCAATTTTGCTGAGAAAATGAAAGTATCTGACCCACAGAAGTCTTTCCCAAGCATTTTAATATAGTAGAGGCATCTGTTCCATCCACCTTCTTTACACAAGAAGATAGACTTTTCAATCTAATATGGAAAAAACAAACAACATCATGTATAACGAATGAGTAATTCTTTGGCTAGTACAAGTGTGTTTTAGTGAAAGATGATGGAAAGAAGTTCAAATACCCCAAAAACATATCTCCTCAGTTCACCAATTCTCCAGATTTGAGGCACACATGATATTTTGAGAGCAACTGTTCCATATCAGTGAGGTTTTGATGGCTCTGGACCCAGATCAATCATTTTCTCTATTGTTCAGCTCTGTGGGTTCTTTCAAAGGCTGCGGGAAGATCTCAGGAAGTTCTAAAGCCTGCCTCCCCATGACGCATTTGGGCATTTTAGACTGCTTTTGTCTGGTTAAATTTATCCATAGCTTTGACAAGATAGCATAAAAGCATTATTCACTTCCAATATACATAAATAAAAGTCACAGGAGTTATCTTAGTTGAGATTTTTAATTACAAGTAACTGAAGCTGCCTCGATGTTAAAAAGTAGAAAAGGTGTTTCTGTAAACAATGTTGGCATCTCAAAGAATTGTTGGGAGAATAGACATCCTCATTCCAGTTCAGCTTCCAAAAACAATATCCTAGCTCTGTCTCAGATAAGAGATAAGGAGAGAATGAACTTTACCCTTTCCCATCAATGCTGCTCCTGGGACAAAATCTCAGGTTTACAACTGTGGATCTGGAAGCTGGAGGCTTCTGCTGCCACCCTAGAAGCGTCCACATGGCACTTTCTCCTGCCATTCCTTATTCCCAGCTGAGTTCCTCAGCAGTTGTGCCTGGCTGGGAGACTCTAGGTAACACAGTCTACTAGCTACGAGAGAAGCTGACAATGGATTTTCTGAGTTCTACTGAGGCACTGGATAACCAGAAATCATGCTGATGTCTACTTCAGGTGACCTATCCATGCTCTTTTGTGTATAAAACTTTCTGCCTGGTATAACTTATGGAATAACAAAAATTCAATTACTGCCAATTTCTAACTACATGATTGATGGTATTTTTAACTCTCCAGAAAATGCATGAAATCTCACCATCTGTTTTGCTCTTTTGTCCCTTGTGGGCAATAAATTTCACAGTGTCTTCATGATTCAGAAGAGACAGAAGTAGAGTCTTTTTCCAAATTGCCATGCATGTTTTATAACCATTTTCTATATTGCTTGGAAGAGGCTTGGTGCCCAGAAACATCCAGTTCAATCATTTTGGGAAAGCAGCTGGCATACCAGAGCCCTGAATGGTGAAAATCCACCTTAGTAGTCTAAGAAGTCTCCAGGCAAGGGCTAGTTGAGAATGCTCCCAGGCTGGACTGGATGCCAACTGTTACTGCTAGCAGTCATGCCACGCCCTCACCACCTGTTAAGGTTTGAGGCTATCTGGAAAGAATTTCCAAAGGAGAGGGATTTAAGTGTAAAGGACAGGTCCTTGTTTTCTATTCTCATTGGTAAGACATTTGTTTTCTACACTGGGACCTTCAGCCTCAAAAAATGCCATCTCTGCACATTTACAATCCACTTAAATGTAGGAATTTAAGCTACTTGATGAGAATCAGGGGGAAAGTGACAGAAAGAAAGTTCCTAGAATTTTTTTCTTAAAATAATTTAAAGCAATTCTTGGTATATTATTGTCATTATTATTGTTGGTGCTATTTTACCTTAGGAATTAGCTCAGAAATTATCAATCCAAATTCTAAAAACAATTTTTATAATAAGGTTTCAGATACATGGGGGAAATATATTTTGTTTCCTGATGTAAAGCATTTCAAAACACTTAAGGCAAAAACTTTGAATTCTGTGGGCTCCTTTCATCCTATGGTGTCCACTTTATGGGGCTCATTGGATCAGGGCAAGCTTAAAAGAGTAGCTGCAGGATGCAGGAGGACGCAGGTGCTGGCCATGGCATTTGGGGCTGATGAGATTAGATGGTTGGAATCACAGAAACATGTGGATGGGTGCTCTTTAGGAGAATATATGAAACATTATTGCTCATTTTCCCAAGAGGGAATCTCCCTCTTTCCATTCTTCAGACATTGGAATTGGACATCGGTGTTACAAAGCCACAGGGAACAGGGGGTTGTGTTTAAGACATCGGAGCCCCCTCTTAAATGTCCAAAACATATGTGGAGTCCTTCAGCTTCCAACAAAATGTGAGAAAATGTGTTTTCTGAAGAGATTTTTTATGGACTAGAAGTTGGGATAAGTAGAAGCTTCTGTTCTAGAAGCTGTTAAGAGGAGGCAATTAGCAAATAAGTTAATGAGAGTAACATAAAGGGAGTCCAAAAATGTACCCTATAATACATGGAATTTTGACATATGATAAAGCCACTATTCCAATTCACTGGAAAAGGACAGATATTTTAGTCCATTCAGTTGACCCAAAGTCCTATCCCACTGGAACAAACAAAAATACACTCCTTTCTCACATTGCATGTAAAACAAAATGGACAAGCTAAAAAGCTAATATTTTTAATATAAAAATATAAGAAGAAAACATAAGGCAACCATGTATATAATTTAAGAGTGAGTGTGGAATATCTTAAGTAACACATTTGCACACTCACACAAACACACACTCACACACCCCAGATATCACAAAAGAAAAAGGTGACCATGGTACATCCATATGAAAATCTCTATAGTAAATATGCCATAAATAAATGTAAAAACAAATACCAGAGTGAGAGAAATTATTTGCCACCTTTATGGCCAATATCTCTGATATATTATAAGTGGCAACATATTTTAAGTAAGGTACAAAAGCGAGCAAAAATATATAATAAAAATAGTAGCTAAACATGAAAGCATGCTTAATCTCACTCTATTTGGGAAAATAAAACAATGAAATGAAAATAATGCACTTTTTCATAAGAAAAATAATTATGGGTTTTAAAACTGTTAATAGTATAATGTTATTTTAGAAATAAGAATGGAAACAAGAGAATGGTCATACCTATCTATGAATATATATGCTTTTTAGAGGATACACACCAACATATTCATTAACTCAGAGTTGAGGGAGACACTTAAACAAAAGAGCAGAAATTTAATTTTCTCTTCATATATATTTGTAATGTCCTTGTTGTAATAAAGATTTATAACTTTTATGATTTTAAAAATCTAACCACATGAATGGTTGACAGTTGTGATGAATTAGGATAAATGAGGAGTCAAAGTTGTCCCCCAGACTTGGATCTGGCCAATTTGCTGACTACTCGGTGTTATTCATTGAAATAAAGATATTTACACTGGCAATAAACAAATATTCTACCATAATAAATTATTTGTGTGTGTGTGTGTGTGGGTACCGGGGGTCAACCTCGGGACCTCACACGCCAGCAGGCACCCATGCCACTGAGCGGTATCACCGGCCCTTTTCTCATATGTGGGTACCGGGAGTCGAACTCAGGACCTCACACTTGCTGGGCAGGCGCTTATGCCGCTGAGCTATCTCACCGGCCCTAAATTCTTATTTATACAGAAGGCAAACATCAGTCCACAAACTAAAGTTTAAGAAATGTTACTATTGGGCCAGTGAGATAGCTCAGCAACATAAGCGCCTGCCTGGCAAGCATGAGGGCCTGAGTTTGACTCCTGGTACCCACAAAAAAAAAAAAAAAAAAAAAAAAAAAAAAAAAAGAAATGTTACTATTAGTAATATCAATATTATTAATAATTTTTTTAATCAAAAAAATTTTGACCTTGAATTTTCCCATCTCATGAGGATGTTGGAACATTTGCTCTCCATCGTGACCAGGCCTTGTTTCCATCTGCAATCCCACCAGACATCTGGAAAACGACAGGGCTGCCAGAACTGTAATGAACCGTGGGGAGAAGGCCTGGATTTGGAGACAAAAGTGTACGTGGAGGCTGGCCTAACATTTCCTGAACGATCTTGGGTATGTTGCTGAAACTCTTGAGCCTGTTTCCTCATCCACAAAATAGGATTCATATCACATACCCTACATGTCTCACAGGTGTCATGGGCTCGTGGCCCTTTCACTCACACACCAGTGCTTCACAGTCCTATTAAAATCACCGGCTCTGAAGCACATGGTGATCTGCAACCCGGCTGAATGATTGCCAACAGGACTGTAGATCCTGGAGAACCAGAAAGCAGCGGAGGAAGAAGCAGGTAAGTATGATCTGGAATTCGGATATTGGAAAATTAAGTCATTTGAAGCCTCAACAGATCCTCCTTGGAACTAAGATCTCAACATCCAGGTCAGAATCAGAACTTCCTCTAAGAAATCTATAGCAGAAAATAGCTTATTCTTAAAAGAGAAAATGAAATTATCTTGATGGATTTTAATTAGTGCATATTAGTTATACAGAACAGAGGGTTTCATTTTTATTTTTTTTTTTTTTTGCTTGTTACAGTAAGACTTGCAGAATGACTAAAGAATTCATTTGAAATCTCTTGGATAGCACTTTAGAGAGATGTTTATCACCTAGATCCTCTCCCCAAAGCCTAGAAAAACAAGGAAACGATTTATGAAATGTTCAATGAATGTCTGAAATATCTATGGTTGTGTTTACAGCCACGATTCAGTACCATTTCTTTGAGCTCAGTGAGAAGTCACTGGAGTAAGAGCGCCTGTACTTGAATAGTGTTTGAGGAGTGCCTTGTCTACTTTGCAAAGGCAGTGTCACAGAAGGATTAAATGCTGTTTAGGAAATGACAGCCCTGGTTTTATTCTGAACTGGCCAACCATTAAACTGTAGACATAGGGCCAGTGAGTATCCCTAGGTCTTTTATCCCCCCTCATAGTAAATAAGGCAAATCTAAACCTGGAATTTAGATAGTTATTTTTTACTTTATATGATAATAAAAGATGTCAGTCAGTAGATTTTGCTTTAAAATTGATTTCTCATCTTTGTTTCAGTTGGTGTTTCTGGGGCAACTTGTAATTTCTACATATCATAGTTTGAGTTCAGCATCACTAAAAAGTAATTATGGATTGTATGTGTCAGAAAATTGTCCTCTGAACCTTGTAATTAAACCAATTATACTAATAATGGAAATTTATTGTTATTTTATTAGTAAAAACTAATAATGAGGATCATTAAGACAGGCTCTGTGCTATACAGAATTTCTTTTTAATTTTTATTTTTGTATTAGTACATGTTTACGGTACATAATGACTACCTTCTTCATGGGGAGCTGGCACATGTACATAACATGTCTTAATTCTTTTCTCATCCCCTTCCCTTTCCCTCTTTCCCTTCTCCCTCCATCTCTTGGTTCCGTGCCCTTCTGCAAAAGATCTATCTCCCTATTTCCTATCATCTGTCTTTTATTTTGTTCTTCATTTATATTTTGGGTTGCTCTATAAGAGACACTGTGTGATATTTAAGCCTGTATGTCTGATTTACTTCACTACATAGAATTACTAATTCACAGTTTGTAACTTCAAACTCCCTCATTCACTGTGACCTACTACTGCAGGAATTAAAACACCATGACCTATCACAGAGTGGACATGCCACTACTTTGGAAGGTATAGATGCACTGGAATACTTGTTTCTTCACATATTGTATCTGCGTTTGTGCTACAGCAGAACACTGAGTAGTTGCAACTGAGATCATACAGCCATAAGCCTAAAATATTTATGTCTTGGTTACTTTTCTTTCGTTGCTGAGACAAAATACCCAACACCCAAAATTAAGGAAGGAAAGGTTTATTTAGCTCACAGTTTGTGGAAGTTTCAATCCATAATCAGCTGGCTCCAAGGCAGGGTGGCATGGCAGAGGGGCAACCGTTCATGGCGGCATAAGGCAGCAGAAGCAACAAGAGCAGAAAGGGAGGAAGCAAACCTCTTTTCCCTCCATTATATTGCATGCAGGCTACCCGCCCTAGGGTGGTATAGCACACACCATCTCCATGCCCTCCTCTTGCACAGGATGAGGATGTTTATAAAGTGAGGACCCTGGCCTCTTGTTGAGTCAAGCTGGAAACACTGTAACTCTGTTTCCTGAGGTGAGGGCATGAAAACAAGAGGTCAAGGTTTGACAAGCTGTCTTCAAAAAGCTGGCTCCCCGTGACAGCATGAGGCTTTGGGGGGACATCCAGACACAAACCGTAACAATTTACTATCTGGTCCTTTACAAAAATAAAAAAGTTTGCCACCAGGTACCTTGTTTGGAAGTCCTTGTCTAGTGGAAAAAGTCTATCTCGGGGACTCACATTTAGAGCCTCACTTGTTTAGCCAAGTCATGCCCTCTGAACATTCTATTCCAGCCAAGCTACTCCAGTCTCATTCTTACTTGCCAAATGTGAAATTTGTCCCCACCCTTCCAACATACAGCTGATACAGTGAACCTAATTAATATACAAGTATGATAAGCTAGTGCATATGTTAATGTTCCTTCCATCCTTGCTTCTCAAATTGTGCCCATGAATCCCAAGAATCTATATCTGGAAGCTTGCTAAAATTGAGGAATTTCAGACCCCAACCCACACCAACTGAATCAGAATCTGTCCTTGACAAGAAGTCAGGATAATTTGATGTACTACTCTAGAGTAGTACATCCAATAGAACTTTTGTGATGATGGAAATGTCCTCTACTTGCAGTGTCCAATATGGTAGCCATTAGCTATGTGTGACTGTTAAGCACTTGAAATGTGGCTAGTGAAATTGAGGAAATGAATTATTTTTATATCATTTTAATTAAGTTTACATAGCCACATCTTGCTAGTAACTATCATACTAAAGAGTGCAGCTCTTTACTGTACCCTCAGAAAAGTGTCCAGGTGGAACACTCATAGCTCACTTCTACAAAACACAGGATCAGATCTAAGGAGCTATTTATTCCAGTAGGGTGCAATACATCTATTAAACATTAAATACATCTATTAAATACAATACATCTATTTAATTGGTACAGCCAACCAAAGGAACCAGTCCACAGGCAAATTCTTGAAGACTCAGGCCTATCCCCTTACTTTAACCACACAGGGCTGTGGACCTGAAGGTCCCAAGCACAGAAATGTTTAGAAGGTATCTAGTATAATTTTTTTTAAATAAGTAAATTATTTGTGTTCCTGAGGCCCTTGAAGGGTGAGGAATTTGCACAAGGTTATGCAGGGAGTCAGTTGCAAATTGAGATTGAACTTCAGTTATCTCATGACCTCATGGATGCAGCATTTCCACCTGAAGCTGGGGCAGGGAAAGACCCTTCTATCTAGTCGGGCTCCAAATTTATATCCTCAGTGAGACTTGGACCTGTGCCCCTAATTCTCTCCCCAGTGCTCAGTCTTTACCTCCCATGTCCATGGTCTGGGAGCTGCTGGTGAAGAAAGCTGAGAAATGCCCCAAGGTGCCTTCCTGTTACCTCCCTTGGCTCAAACTCAGTTTCCTAGGAGAGCTCTGCCTATCTTAAGGCCACTATATTAGTTTCCTAGGATTCCCATATCTAATTGCACCAAACTTGCTGGCTTAAAACAACGACAATGTACCCTTTATAGTGCTGGAGGCCCAAAGTCTGAGATCTAAGTTTCAATAGGGCTACACTCCCTCCAAATGTTCTAGAGGAGGAGCCCCCTCTGTCTCATCCAGCTTCAAGATGGCTCCTGATGTTCCTTGGCTTGTGCTAGATAACTCCAATCTCTAACTCTATCTTTTCTTCTTTGAGACAGGGTCTCACCATGTTGCACAGGCTGGTCTTGAACTCCTAGGCTCAAGTAGCCCTCCCAAGAAGCTGGGGTAAGAGGTACGCACCACCACTCCCAGCTTCTGCCTCGATCTTTACATAGTCTTTCCCCCATGTCTCTCTGTATCTTCTCCTTTCCTATCTCTTAAATAGCATCCACTGTCATTGGATTTAGGGCCCACCTTAATCAAGAATGATCTCTTGTTCTTATCTGCAAAGATTTTATTTCCAAATAAAATAATTTCACAGGTACTGAAGTTTAGGACTTGGACATACCTTTTGGGTCTACTATCTAACCCATTATACCCAATGTTCAATATCCTTTCCAAATAGCCCGGGTGCCTTCTCTTCTATCAGTGTCAGCCTCTTTCTCTCCTGGTATTATCCTGGCTGTCCCTCAAAAACATTTCAAAGGCTCTACAAAGCTTGCTCCCTTGGGAAAGGAAGGAGGAGTCAGCTGAAAAATCATTTTGAATGGCAATGTGGAGTACTGTTCTTTTTTTCCTGGCCCTACCTCCCATGCTTAGCCTTTGTTCCCAGGCACAATGGCATGTAGAAAGGACACCCCCTGTGCTGCACCATCAGCTTGGTTCCAGTCTTACAGTCCTCACTCAGCATATTTCTGTACCCATCAGGACAATACCTAAAGAATACTTCAGATTCAACCATATATTAGTTGTTCTCCCCATCTCTCATCCATGCTCTATCCACTGAAACTAAGTTCCCAGTCCCTCAAGAAGAAGTGACTCATGTGCTATGTATGTAGACTATGAGTGGGCCAGGCTTAGACCCATGACCTGGGAAATAGCCATAATTTAGGTTAAGTCAATCAGACTTCTATCAAGAGGATGTGACCTAAGAAGTTCAGGTACCAAACAGATTGAATGGGGATGGGCACTGGCTGTGAGGTCTTGCACCCCTAAATGCCTGGCCATGGTGGGCTGGCAGACATGTTAGGCTATGTGGGGGCAAAGAAGCCTGATGGCACTGGAGCAGATGTGCAGAGAGCTGTAGACACTGAGAGCTCAAAAACAGAAGAGAGAGAAGAGGGTGATGCCTGATAACTGCCCACTGTCCTCAAGGCATCGCTGTACTTCCTATACTTTATTTCTGAATGTGTTTACTTTTCTATAACCTCTTTTAACTTAAGCAAGCATGAATAAGTTTCTATTCTTTACAATCAGTTATCAAAGACATTTCTGGTTTAAAATTGGTTAACCCATGACGACCAATCCAATGGGAAAAGTATTTTACAAGAAACAGGCATTCAAAAGTTGGTATGGAAAGAATAAATAAACAAAAAAGAATAAGATCTCAGTGAGCAAACTATTCTGAAGCCAAGATTCCTTCTCCCTTCACGTGTTGGCATTGTGATTTACAAGTTGATTGCTTGTAAGTTTTATCAATACGAATTATTGCTCCCACTCAAGAGCATGATCACTCATGGCTGAGTTGATAAAGTTGTGTTTCTGAATCTGGAATTTGAGGTGACAGCCACAATAATCCAAGGACTTGGTTACGCATCTTGGCAGCCCTGCACATTCTCACTACATCTGCTGCTGGAGGCTCTGCCAAACATAGCACATGAAAATAGGGAGGAGGGGAAGGGATGTTGTGCTTGATTTAAGACGAAACTGACCTACTAAAGCTCAGATTTAGATTTTCGCATTTGGTTAATTGTATTTTGAGGGTGCAGCAGGGATAAGGTGCCATAACATTTTGTCTGTTTAACATCCTTCTTTTTCCTCCCCACATACATAAATGAGGAGCCAAATTCACAGGAAATAGCCAAAAATGACACTAATAGTATGTATGTAACAGTTAATATTGTCCATTTTCATGGAAGAGGTTGAGTATCTGATAGAAATGATTCAGAAATCTTGTTTGCTATAACATTAAAAGGCATGTGGGAAAAACCTCTTTGAGTTGTTATCTTTTTGTGCTCTGTTTTCAAAGTTAATATATTGGGCAGGGAAAGGGGCCGGAGGAGCTTCATTCTTTCATCTCAGACTTTTCAGTGTGACATTACATAACCACGCAAAGTTCACTAAGCTCTCTGTCATAGGGAACTTGTAGAACTTCAATGAATTTGCAAAGACCTTTATTTTGGCTTAAATAAATGTTCTATTGTTAGCCTAACCACCGTAATTGAATTTTTTCCCATTTTTCCTCAATAGTTATATGCATCTTTCCATGGAAATTCCCTGGTCTCACTGGAAGTCTTAAGAAATATGACTTGATAAAAAAAAAAATCATAGAAAAATTTTAAAGGCATAGTTTCAAATGTTAGCTTTAAACTCTAAGTTTCTTGGTATGTAAAATTGTAATGTCAAAACCTACATATTAATGTTATTGAGAAGGCTGGATGAAATGGCATTTTTCTCTGTAGTTCTCAACCTGGAGCTCTAATTACAATTACTCAGGCATCTTTTTAAAATAGGAACTCCTAGGCCTTGTTCTATTCAAATTGACTCAGACTTGGTGAAAGCACAGACTGAGCATCAATATATTTTTTTAAATGTTTCAGGTTTTAGAAACTTTAAGCACCAAACAGAAAGCAAAAGCAAAGCCCTACGCCTTAACTGCTTACCTGAGAATTTTAGGAGGAAAAAAATGGGTGTGTATTTGGTGCAAACTAATAGGCAGCCTATAGCCTACTAGGATCTGGCAGCCAATGAAACTGTAAATAGCTAATCCCATCTATATGTTAAACTAGCAGAATTGTATCAAGTAGCAATTTCAGTTGACACTGATTATAATCAGTGATGTAATTTCTACTTGTTCCACTTTAATTCTCCTAAAATTAGACCAGGAAACTGGAACATCATGACCTATTCCTGATCAAAGGACATAGCTGGGATGATGCCTCTATGGATATTTCCCTCCCACTGAGGCCATGGGGCATATTCCTTTACTGAATGTGGCATTCTCTTAACATCCAGGATGGTCAATTTAAAATCTCACACAGCTTGAGTGTAGGTGGATTTCTGATTCCGTGGACACTGCTGAAAATAGTTAGAGCTCCCACATGAGACATCAAATCAAACTTTGATGCTGACTTCACTTTTCTGCTTAGTCTTTGGCATATTATAAACAGATACACTCATCTTGGATTTGAAATGAGTTATCCACAGGCTTTTAGTGTAGTAACTCAGAGTCAGACTTCGGACTGGGTTTATGGTTTTTCTGAACATTGTATACTTTCAGTTCCCCAAGGTGCTCCTAGTAAATAGGTTACACAAAAGGGAAACGAGGGCCGGTGAGATGGCTCAGCGGCTTAAGCGCCTGCCCGGCAAGCGCAAGGGCCCGAGTTCGACTCCCGGAACCCACATACGAAAAAGGGGCCGGTGATATCGCTCAGCGGCACGGGCTCCTGCTGGCGCGCGAGGTCCTGAGGTCGAACCCCGCTACCCACAAAAAAAAAAAACAAACAAAAGGGAAACAAACTGTGAGTTTTGTGGAAAATGCTCTTCCTCTAATTATAGAAAGAAATGAAAATTTAATCTAGCTTGTTAAAAATCTCTGTTCATCTCTAGTTACATACACACCATACATGTAGAGTATGAGGTGTTAAAAGGCTTTGTTCTCTCTCCCTCACTCCCTTCCCCTCTCTCTTCTCTCCTCTCTCCCCTCCTCTCTTAAATTTTCTCCCTCCTCTCAAACTCCCTCTCTCCCTTTTTACCTCTTTCCATCTTCCCTCACTAAGTCAACGGTTCTTTCTTTTTAACACCCTTGAATACTGATTTCCTGTCTGTGCTTTTGCAAAGGCCTAATTCCAAGAGTACAATTTAGGCTTAAACCTCACTCACATCCTGCGTGAAGATGTGATTCACAAAATGGTATATTTTACGTCTTGAAAATGTTTAGATGAAATATAAAAGTAAAAAAGTTATTACTAGCAGTATTCATCCCCTAACAGTTAGTATAAATACATATATAATCACTTAATTTAAATGAAAAAACAGTGTCATAAACCAATTTATTCTCAACATTCAAGGGAAATAAATGCCAGAGTTTAAATGTCCTAAAACTAAGGGTTTTATAATTTCAGATGCTAGAATAACACTGTGTTTATGTAGGTTTTCATTATCACAAAGCACTTGGCAAATTATTTTACAGCTCTCTTAGTCAACAAGTTTGATTTTAAATTCCCTATTATGATACACATACCATATTATTCTCACATTTATTTACTAAATGTGTTACTGGCGAATTACCTAATCAAAACCCTTGTTTCTTTACAAACATTGCCCATGCTTTGACCTTTGTCCCAGTGCCTATAAAATGATTCTATTTTGAGGGAAGAAACAAAGGGGAAGGGATGAAGGGAGAGTGGGAGGGAGGGACAAAGAGAAAAGGAAGGTTGGAAGAGGTGTGTCATGGGGGCGGGGGACATTGGAGGCTGCATCTCCTTCCCCAGCTCCTCCATTCTCTCTCTGCCATCATAAGGTGAGCAGCTTTCTTCTACCATTCCCTTTCACCATGATGTTTCTTCCTTGGAGCCAGCTACCCATGGACTGAATCCCCCAAACCATGAGCCAAAATAAATGTCTGTTTTTAATTATAGGTATCGGGTATTTCGTTCCAAGGGCAGAAAAGTTACTAACATATTTCTAGTCCTCTTATCCATTATTATCTTACATAATGAGAAGCACAATATTTTAAACACAGAAAAACATTTTTATAAATATATTGTATTTTTAAAAACGTGTGCTTATAGAGCTCAGGCACTGGGCCAAGGGGGTGGGGAAACTAATAAATAGGAAAGATTCTGGCACTACTCTCCTGAAGCTAACAACTAAGTATAGGAAGCAGATTTCAATAAATAACAACAAATTATTAATTACTTAATCCTACAGTTATGAGGAATGCTATGAAAGAGATAGGGTGCAACAGGAGTGCGTAATTGTAGGGTATGGGTTACTGTCAGAATCATGGAAAGTTGCTTTAGTAAACTGATATTTGGGCTAAGTTCTGAAGAATCTATACTTATTGGACAGATAAAAAGGGACAATAAAAGTGTTCCAAACAAGGCAATAGCGTATGCCAATGTCATAGAGCTGGGAAGAGCTTAGTAAATAAGAGATATCATAAGAAAGTCCATGCAGCTTGAGTAAAGAAAGCAAGGTAAAGAAATCTCAAGAGGAGGCACACTAGAGAGTTAGATAGGAATCAAATCTGGCAAGACCTTACTTGGGATCCAATGATGGATATTAGTCAAATAAGTGACATGATAAGATTCACATTTTAAGAATACTCTAGTTGCTCTGGGTAGAAGAGCTTGGAGACTGAGAACAAGACTAGAGGGAGAGAGAAGAGTTAGGCTACTATTGGCCCAGGAGGGAGATGATGATGAGGAAATCTAGGGAGATAGCTGTAAAAACAGGAAAAGGGAAAGATTTGTTTTATACTTAAGAAATGAAATCACCGGAAGAAAATGTTGATTCTACTAATTTTAATTCCTATATATATCCCAAATCTATATTATATATAAATCAAAAATCTTCCTTTTAATGTGTATATGTGTGTGTGTGCACGCACGCTGCAGTCAATCAGTGTTTTGACTTAGATCTAGAATGTCCCCCAAAAGCCTCGTGTGCTCAAAGGCTGGGCTTTTGGAAGGTGATTGGATCATGGGAGCCCCATACTCAGCAGAGCTGAATGTACTGCATGGTGGTAGGGTCCAGTTAGACAAGGTGGGTCCCTGGGGCATGAACAAGGATAGATCTCCTTCTCTTCCCTCACTGCTTCCTGGCCACCATGACATGAGCAGCTTTTCCTCTGCCTAGATCCTTCCACCATGCTGCCTCTGCCTAGAGCCAGCAGACCGTAGAATATAACTGTGAGCCAAATAAACCTCTCTTTATTTGTCCCAGCAACAATAAAGTGACTAAGACAGGTGATTATTTAACTTTGCTACAAGGAATGGCCATCAGGTCCAGTGTCAGCTCTGGACTTCCATCTAGAAGCCTTTTTTATAGTCATAAAGGACTCTGATATGTAAATGACTAGATGTTGAATGGACAACTGCACCCATTTCTGATGGAAACACTGAAAAAGTAAATTGCGGTATATACTGTAATGACAATGGGCAGCATTACATTTGTGCAGAACAGACAGCCAGTATATATGAATACCAATAAATATTTTTATCTAATATGGTTATAAATGAAGTACTCTATTTTATCAAATATAGATTAGCAGCTTTCCAAAATAACAAAATTTTGGAACTTAAGTGCCTCCAGGACTTGGGAGGACACAGCTTTACCTAGTTCTTAGCATTTGAATCTCTGAATATCATTTGCTACATCTGCAACATGGGGATATGGTGTAGTTTACAAAAACCTTCTGTTACTTAAATAAGATAATACGTTACATCAGAAACTATATTCAAATTACATTAGAAATGATTCTGCCATACAGTAGATATTAAAAAATGGTAGTTAAGACATTTATCCTGAGAACAATCAATGTGAATATTAATTATCATGTTATAATTTTTCAAGCTAGCTGACAGTTTCAGTGGACCATGCTGGATAACCCATCTATACTACAGTTGTATTTTCAATCCTAACTATGATATTTGAGAATGACTAATCTTGAAAAATTAGAAACATGGTTATTATAGCCACATTTGTAGTACATAACCATGAGTTCTCTATATGTCCTCATCTTCCCAAGGGATTTTTAGAATTCTGACTTACACCTTTGTATTTTTAGGAACTGTCAAACTTACCAAATATTATCAATTTGTGGAGCTTCTGTAATGCTAAAAAAACGTTTTTACCAGAAATTACACTACTAAGTGTGTTCTTCTGAAAAGACAGAAGAGGTCTGAACAAAGTTTTCCCAGGACTGATTACTGTATCTGATGTAAAGATGTTTGTATATCACTAGTCAGCTTATACAGTCAAGATGACAACTTGACTATATAGTAGCTATACAATAGTAGCTATGCAACTATTAGACTTATTAAAGCACATATATTTATCCAAGTTAAAGAATAATCAAAATTTACAATGCGTTTTTATATTTTGAGGTATAGATTTTTTAATGCCAGCTTCAAGTAAAATTTGTTTTTAAAATAAGAAAACAAAAATATTTGAGGGTATTTTAAAAAATAAACTTCTATTTTATCATTCCTTCATGCTTTATTATAAAATTACTATTTCCACACTGTTGAATAGGAAAAATATAATAACATGTGACATAATATAATCCAATTTTTACAAGGAAGGAAAAAATAAACCTAATTTTAACTAGAATGCCTTTTCATAAAACCATTGACTAGGTGAAGATTACTCAACAAAATAATAAACTTATTTTGAATACATACTACTTTCCTGCAGCAATAAGTTTTGGACTCTCCTGGGCTGCTCAAGCCTATTTTACTCCAACTCATTCAGAGTTTCACTTCTAATTCCTCAAAGGCATCAAACCCCATGGCCCATTCTCCTGAGATTCTGGCCTGGGAGACTGTTGGTGATGGTGAGCTACTCTTCAGTTAAATGTGTTCTTTATGAGGTATTAGCCAACAAATATGTGACCTCCTTAGAGGTGGCATCATGCACTCTTCTCCACTGCAAGAGATCTAATAAATAACACTGCTGCAGCCTCAGACAATATGGCAGGCCAGCAGTAGCAATACTTTAAGCCACGTAGATAACTGTCCAGTTCTGAAGAATATACTGCCTTCCCCTGGAATATGGGTAGATCTTCATCATCTTTAGGCCTGAACTGTGTACTCTCCCCCTCAGCTCAAACTGCATACACCCTCTCTTATAAACTACAGGTAATAGCTTTATAGAGATGATTCCACAAGTCTCTTTCTCTCTTTCTAGCTTTAACTTGTATGTTCCAGTATACAGTTTGCTTACTACCTACTGAATATTTCCACGTAGAAATCCTGCTGGCATTTCAAATTTAACAGATCTAAAGTAGAATTCTACCTCTACTTCCATTGCTCTAATCTTTTATCTTAATTTATTTTCTATGGTATCTTAATTTTTAAGGAGACAATCTCAAGACTATACACTTATCAATTCCTCCTTTTCCTCTTTTCTGTTACTTATACACTTAGCTGCCATCAGCAAAGCATTAGTGCAAATCAAACATGTGGAAGACAAAAGCACCTCTCCATAGTGAACTTTGGGCTGGTCAGACTCCATATGGAATACTATTTCTAACTCTAGCTATACTCATGTTAAAGTATAATGTGACAAATGGAAAACCATCTAGATAATGGTGAATATTCAGAAACTGTATCGGGTGGAAATCTATTGGTTGTCATAGAGAAAATACATATTATAGTTTATTTGACACCAAAAGTAGCTGTCAGAGCAATCACCAAGAAAAAAAATTTTAAGCAAATATCTAGAACTGAACAGAGGGTACATGGACTTCCAACTAGATTGAGCATTTAAAAGAACTGTGTTGTTGCAATTCCTTAAGAAATTCCTTAAGAGAAAGTTGTATGGTCAATTTCAACCCCTTCATTCCCAATCCCAAACTTAATGTGTGGTCCTCAGTGTAGTAGGAGGGATTGAGCAATATGAGCTCCCTGCCTCTGAAGGACAGAGCTAGTCCCTCTGGCCTGATCTGGGGTATTTATAGTGCTCTGTGGATGCCCAGTAAATGGCTACATAGGAAGTAATAGCACTTGCCTCAAAATGAAGCTCAAAAGTAATAAACCCAGGAACCACACCTGTAAACAGCAGAAACTCAACCTCAGGTTGTACTGAAAAGTGTTCTGACCAAGGAAGTAGCCTGCCAAAGTGGGGGTCCCCAGCAGTAAGAGATAATGATGTATACAATCAGGGGCTGTAGAAGATAGATAATTTGTTGAAGGAGAGGCCATGCCTACAGCAAAGGAATGGCTGAAGTGGACCCAAAAAGGAACTTCTAAATCCTTATTACTCAAAGCATGGGTCCATGAACTAAGGCCATGCACATCATCCAGGAACTTATTAGAAATACAGAAGCTCTGACATAGCCTAATCCAGGCCTACTGAATCAGCATCTTCATGCTAATAAGATCTCTACATATTTCACACACACGTTAAACTTGGACACTTAGGACCCAGTTTAGGGTGGTATCAGTTGACTAGGAACTTTGCTGTTCCCTTTAACTTTGCTCCGTTTCTGTGTTTGGGAGCAGCAGTTGTAGTGTTGGGGAAATGAGCAATAAAAAGAGCAGAGAGAGACACCTGCCACACCCTCCAAGATCAAAAGCAGGAGGGCAGAGTAGGAGAAAAAAGGCTTAATTCTAGGGAAAACTAAAGAATCAATACTTTGATGGGACACTTTAAAACACTGGTTTTTTTTTTGTTTGTTTGTTTGTTTTGGTGGGTACCGGGGGTCGACCTCAGGACCTTGCGCGTCAACAGGCACCCGTGCCGCTGAGCTATATCACCGGCCCCTTTTTCGTATGTGGGTTCCGGGAGTCGAACTCGGGCCCTCGCGCTTGCAAGGCAGGCGCTTACGCCGCTGAGCCATCTCACCGGCCCCAAATCACTGGTTTTTACTTTGCTGATTATACCTCAAAGTGAGATAGAACATTTTATTTCCTGAACTTGAGCAGAAATGTCATGGACCTGCACAGCAGGGCACAGAGGACTGTGAGCAGGCTTGAAAGGAAGTGGGACACAAAAGGGAAGCTGCTGCTTGAAGACTATGAGGGGGTCCAGAAGTTTCTGGACTCACATTCTGTGTCCATTCCATACTGGTAACCCTCATCTCTTCATATCTAGATGATCAGCATGTGAAAAAAGCACCGACAGCGGTCAACTGGCAGATATTGCTAACAGAGATTTTGGTTGGCAGACTATAAAAATCTTCTATAATTGCTAATTATTTCTAATCATAAAAGAAATGCACATTATCATACAAAGTGATTCATTCCTTATTTAGTGAGGGCTGTGGAGAGGCAAAAGTGATCCTCTGACCCCAGATGTTATATTGAGACTCTCTCCTCTGGGTAGAAAATAAGGTTTATGTCAACACTAAGGGTCTAATTTGTGCTGTAATACTGTTATGCTATCAGAGATTATTAAAGTCTAGGAAACTTACTGCCTATATATTAGTGACCAAAGCTATTATCTAGGCTTCTTTTTGTATCTATGGCTCTTTGCATTTTTCTAACTCCTCTTTTCTTGATGTCAGCTTGTCAGCTCTTAGATTTCACTTGCTTCCCACTTATTCTTAATTTGCTGTTTCTAATTGTCTGTGGGCTGCAAAAACATATGACCAAGCTTAGGAGAATTGTGTACAAACAAAGTAAAAAAAAATTCTGCCTGTAATGTCCCTTCCTATAGACGATTTAGATTTTGTGGCATCCATTTCATCAGCCAAAGGTCTTCTCCATTTGACTAGTTCTAGGGAATGTGTCAAACTGCAAGGTAGGCAGTGAGAGCGCTCAACAATGTTATCATCACCTTGTACATTCAGCAGACCTTGAAGAAGAGGTAGTTTAAGATGTTGTAAGCATTCTTACAATACAGGTAGTTCAGTATACACCACAGACCTCAGGGAAGATTCAGATTCTACTCCTAGAAACTATAAGGTGAGATCCTCGCCCTCCAAGGCATTCTTCTTCCCATCTGTGAAGAGAGGTATTCATACTTATTTTTCAGGACTGTGGAAACTAAATGACTCAGTGCTTGTGAAGTACCTGGCATGTTTATGGACCCAGCAATTCTTAGTTTCCTTTCCAAATTCAACTTTAAGCGTTATTCATCTTTTGACACTACAGTTCATGAAGGGTATTAGTAAAGTGAAGTGCTTGTTGGAAGGATGCAAACCCATGTCACATGAGCAGCACTTCAAAAACCTGGTGATATTTGCTCTGAATAGCAAGGAGAGATTGATGACAGAAGAGTCAACTTATTGGATATAAGGGATACAAAGAGAATTCCTTCTCTTTATTTTTCATTTCTATTCTGAGCTCTCCATGCATACTGACACCACTTCCTCTCAGGTATCATCGTCTCTCTGCTGGGCCACTGCAGCCACCTCCATACTGGTCTCCCTGACTCTATTCTTGTTCTACCTGCCTCCAGTCAATTTTCCAGACTAAACCCAAATGTTTACACTTTTTTAGGCACTTTTAACAGAGTCAAGCTCCTTAGCAGATTAGGCCTTATGTGTCTATTTACGACTCAGCCTCATTTCCTGTCACTTCTGTGGGTCCATTCTTCACTCCTATCCCCTACACCTGCACATATCTCGTGCTGAGCCAAACCAAACCACATGACTGCCCATAGTGATGCTTATCTGTCTCACTGTCCTCATGTCTGTCTGCCTGGAACATCCTCCAACTTGCCCATGGGTAAAATGCTTAAAGTTGAGTCATCTCTGTTCTGTCCTCTGCCCTACTTTCTACCCACAGAATTAATCACTGTCTATCAATAGTAGATTACTTTATAATTTACCAGTGGGTCTCCTCTTGACTAGGTGTTTTCTCACCATAGACATGCTAACTGAATCTCCAATCCCAGTACCATACTAGGGAGACACCGGGAAAACACCACAGCACTTGGAATCTTAGGCACAGGTAGAGCTGCCAGAAGGATGCTCAGCACTCACCAATCATCAAGGTGCCTTCTACCTTAAAAATGCACTCTATGCAGGTGATATGATAGCTTTTTAGAATGCCATCATCTCTAAAACTGAACCACTAATTACCTTGTATTTGAAAATGCTACCATAAAGTGGAAGGAGTATGTCAGAACAGAGCTTCTCAAATTTAATAAGGCTTACCTGGGAGTCTTGTAAAATGGAGATTCTGACTCCAAAAGTCTGGCTGGGGCCTGAAATTCAGCATTTCTAACCATCTCCCAGATGTTTCTGATTAGTGGATCATATCTTGGGTGGCAAGGACATGCAGATTATAAAATTCAGCTGAGTTTGGAGGTTAGGTTTAGGAGAAAATTGAAAGAGGAAAATTAAGGTAAACATTTTAGAAACCTAAGACAAAAAAAATCAGTTCAATTATGATATTAGTGATGGAGAAATGGAAAATCCTCAGAAATGTTTCTTTCATGTGTGTGCAAAATGCCATCTATTTTATTGATTAGGTACAATAGTAGTAGAAAGCTATTATATAGTTTATACACTGAATTAACTATTTCACATAGACATACCGATTCTTAATATATACAGATATACTTTTAAAATTTCTTTTTGTTTTTTATTAGTACACACATGTTTGTAGTACCTAACAATTACATTCCCTGTGTGGAGTTGGTACATGTTCACAACACATCTTAATTCCTTTTTCATCCCCTTTTCCTCTCCTCCCTCCCCACTCCACTCATCTCTTGATCCCCCCTTCCCCTTTGTGAAAGATTTAGCTTCCTATTTCCTATTATCTATCTTATATTTTGCTCTTTATTTATAATTTGGGTTTCTTATATAACAGAAACCATGTGATATTTAAGCTCATGTGTCTGATTTATTTCACTTAATATGGTCTCAAAAATGGGATTTTAATGTGACATTTCAGAAATTTACCTACCGTGTAAAGCAGAAAATGTAAATCATGTATATGATCAGTAGCAAGCAAACTTATTAAAAAGTACCTTGGTTGATGGACTTAAATAATTCTTTTCAAGGAATTGACCAAACTATATATACAAGTAGTAATTCAAATGTTGGGTGGGGGGTTACTAAATGATCATTTTCAACTGTTAAAGCTTTTAATTTGACTGGAAAAGAAGTTAAGTGAATTACTTGGTTTTATAAAAAGAAATAGAGCTGCTTCTCTGTAGAGGTTTCTATGGTTTCATTTAATACTTTTGCTATTAATAAATACATAAATAAGGGTTTTGAAACACAATGGACACTAATTAGGAGAATAACAGAGGTTCACATAATTTTTAAATAAAAAATATTAGTTTCTGCCCCCATGAAGAATGCGTTGAACCTGGAAAATTCTTGGAGAGGTGTCAAGAAAGAGAACACAATAGGGCAGGGAATGTATAAGTTAGAAGGCTGGAAAGATGGTGGTACTTACAAAGCCATCCAAAAGGCAAGAGCCCACAGCACTTTCATCATAACATTTCTATTAATTAACCCTGTAGAAAACACTTCTCCTATGAAACCAGGGCTGACAGAAGACTTTACTCAGTAACACCAAGCCACAAATAATAGCATTTGTACATATGGATGTAGGAATTCAGGGCCATAGCCAAGGAACAAAATAAACATTTTACGGGAAAATGTCACATGCTGCCATCTCCCATCAGCAGCAAATGTGAAATTCTTCATCAAAAGACATGTATTTTCACACCGTTCTGAAAACAGAGAGTTTTAAGAAAACATTGCTATTGTTCTGTTCCTGCATGGATCAAATGATCCCACAACCCCTTTTTACTCCAGAAGAAGGCACTGTATTTTTTTATTTCACAGAATCATGTATATTTTTTATAGTGGTGTGTTGACCTCCGCAAACGTTCACAATGGGATTCCAGAGTAAAACCCTCCCGGAGCTGAACTACACAGTACTCTAGATGCCTACAATGAATTCTATCACGACAATGCCAAGCGTGCTTCTGTTCCAAGATTCTGTCATCTTTATTGAAAATCCTCCAAACCAAGGGCCAGGAAACAATGATTATTTCTAAAGAGATTGAATTTACTTAATAGCGTCTTGACAGATGAAAACCTAAGAACGTTTACATAAGATCACATGAGATCTGCACCAAAGATTCCGCCAAAAACACATGATCACACAAAAACACACGATTAAGAAAAAAATCAATAAAGACAAGACCTTTTTTCTCCTAATAAAAATGCAAATCAATCTCTTTGATTTTTCTCTATTATCTAACTGAGGAAATTGGAACTTCTTTCCAAAAAGATGTGCTTCCAGGGAAAAATCCATCAAAATAGGAAAAATATGAGCCCTGGTCCTGCCCCCTAGAGTGTGGTGCTTACACATGCCCTATTTTTTCCTTTAGAAAATGTGGGTGCATTTTACTTTTGGGAAACTTTTGCTTTGTTTTCTGCAGGGATTAGCATGAGACTTCGTCACTCTCAGGAACAGGCAGCAGGGTGAAAGTTTATTAGCCTTGTTCTTTACAGACAACTAATGAGGTCAATGCCATGAATACAATCCTGGGAGAGAGAAGCCAAATTGAGATTAAAGCTTTATAGTCTAACCCCTCTTGCATATTTGAACATCCAAACCTGTGGTTCTCAAATTTATCTGCACATATGAATCACTGGGCCTCTCTCCAAAATGGTATTGAGTCAGTTTAGGATGACTGAGTGAATCTGCTTTTTTAATCCCTGCCTCCTGTAGTACTGTTGCCTGCAGGCAGTCTGGGATGCTCAGGGAAACTACAAACTCATTCGTCTGTCCAAAATTGCACAAGGTGGGGAATCAAATGACTGGGTAAGAGAGTAAAAGCGGATCAGAGCAAAGCCATGGCCCACTGAACAAAAAGTGTGAAGGATGATCATCATGGAATACAGACAACATATAGGTCAGATCAAGAGGAAAGTGGCTGTTACTGATTTAGATCTCAAAGTATCTATCTTCTGAGAAATGAATAATGCATTTTCTCACGCAGTTCTTTGCCTTAAAGACTTTCCTACTATAAGAATCCTGAGAGTGCTGTCAGTTTTATTCAGAATTGCTGCAGTTGGTTTAAGCTTTACACATCAACAGTTTCAAGAACTGTTGGTCTAGACATATAAATAGACAGCAATAATAGAAGCAATATATCATAAGAGCTAAGGCAATGGTACTTTCAAACTATTTAAAACAATTTATTATCTTGGAGTGGGGGAAGAGTGGGCGGTAGGCTTAGAATCAGAGATTTGCTTTTCTTACTTTTATCTTAGCTGCAACAATCAAAGGAAATGTCTGGATTTCCGGATGTTCCTAGGAAATTCTAGCCTTAATCAATTGAGAAAGGTTGCATGTAGGAAACTGGTATGCGCCTATCTTTTCCATCTGTTATTTTACAAATGCAGCTTCATTTTTTAGATCATGAATTAGCAAGGGATACCATTACGAAGAGGAAAAGCAGTATGCAAGTAGCAGTGTGTGAGCTGGGTCAGGGTGAGGAGAGGGTGGCGCTGTGAAGGACGATACAAGAGGGGCCACAGTGAGGACAGGCCAGGAAAAAGAAGACAATTAAGTGCTGCATTTTCATCCTAGACTGAAGTTCTTCTGAGACTTGTTGCTCCCTACCTGACTGGAGGTAAGAGCTGCAGGGAAAAGGCCATAGCAAGTGAAATTGGGCCAATAGTGCTTGTCATAGGCTGGTTTCCCCCAAAATGTAGCCTGGATGTGGTACAACACTATTTAGCAGGTAATCTCTGCAGGTGGAGAACTGGGAACGAGTTCCTCTGGCAACTCTGATTTACTGTAAAGAGCTTGCTTCAGCATTGCGGCATCTGAGGGGTGAGGCAGCAGGGTCATTTTTCCACCACCTTCCCTCTGTCTTGGTTGAGGGTCCACTCTCGGGAGGTGTTACCTCCTCGGCATTCCTGGTTCTGCCACATGCATGGGCCCAGTGGACTCCAGCAGCCAGAGCAAATCCTCAGAGAAGAAGCCACTCGAGATTTCTGGCTGGCTGGGTGCCCAGAAATGGGGGAATGCAGGGCTCTGGGTGGGCACCAAATAGTAACTGCGATGGTGAAAGACACAGGAGGGACTGTGAGTCGAGATTAGAGTACCCAGACAGGATATATCAGTTTGTATGTAAAGGGTAAAAAAATTTCATCAGTTTAAAACAGATGTTAAACTTCATTTTTTTTCTCTATCTCAGAAATATGCCTTCCATAGGCAATCTGCCCCATGGTAAAAAAAAATCCTATATCTATCTGTATAATATAATATAATATCATATTAGATAGATAGATAGATAGATAGATAGATAGATAGATAGACAAAGAGATTTTTTTTTTTTTTTGGTATGGTGCTAGATTGAACCCAGGGCCTTCCACAAGCTAAGCACAGGTTCTTCTACTGGGCTACACTCCCAGGCCCTAATTTCTGTTTTGGAGTTGTGTCTCACTATGTTGCACAGCCTGGTCTCACACTTTTGGGCTCAAGCGATCCTCCTGCCTCAGCCTCCCAAGGAACTGGGACTACCAGAGCCATGCCTTTTCCCCTCTCCCCCTCCCTTCCTTCCTGTTTCCTCTTTTATCCTTCCTTTCTTCCTCTTTGCCCTTCTTTCCTTTTTATCTCCCCTTTTCCCCCCTCTTCTTTTTTTCTTTTATTTATTTTACTTATTCACATTTGCTTTTAAAGTTTTGTTACATTTGTTTCTAAGTTAAGGGAGTTAGGAAGTTGAAAATCACTCTTCAACTTATCTGGTTTCTGGTTTCAATACGATTTGAGAATGAAGATGACTCCAGGATTCGTGGGCTTTCCTAAGGCTTCTTGCTTGTGGTGTTTGAGCTGTCTGACTGCTCTGGTGTTACTTGTACACAGTAGGCACGTGTGTAGTGCAAGGAGAAGAAGGCTGGCTGTGTGGCACTCTCGGTAACTGCCTGGAGTTCTGGACTTTAAAACAAGCCATTCTCTTGCTGCTGCAGCCTTAAGCCTGTGTTACCAAACCACTTAGTTTGGGGAGATAAGTCCAAGGAGAGGGCTCAAATATCCCTAAACTGTACTTCAGAGTACCCTAGAGGATGCACTGGAGGGAAGAAATCAGATATCAGACCCCCACACACAAGAGGAAATTTCCCAAAGCTCTCCATCTACCACTAATAAATGGAAATTCCCCAAAATTCTGAGCAGCTTGGTAGAAGGTTTAATCAATTGGAAGGCTAGATCTTAAAAGGATGTTTTACTATTTCAAAAAATCAGAGCTTTATAACCCTGCCATAACTCCCTGCAAATCCATGTTTTACAAGCGCCTATGATACGATTACTTCAAGTTTTCCTTGAATATCCAGGTATAAAGTAGGCTTAATTAACCAGAATATGAAGAAATTTAATTATTCTGCTTCATTCAGTTTCTGTGGTTATAAAACTCATTTTGTTTCTGTTCTTATTTGAATTCTTTCACTTATCTTTCTAAATAATATTTTAAAAATACATTACTTGATTCATTTAGCATTTAACCTTGGTCACTCTGAACATATTTTTCACCATATACTACTTTTGATGAACTTAGGAATGTAAATAGAATGTTAGATTCTGACTACCCCTTGGTCTCAGCATGTTTTGTGATGTTTTTATTCTTTCTTTACAACTCTAGGTCATTAAAGGTTGTCGTTAGTAAGGTTATGATAATTTAAGGTTTACTGTGGCAAGTTTAGCCTAAATTAATTTGCTCTTGCTTATAAACTTCTTCCGAAGTGACTTTAATTTGATTCTGCCTTGACTACACTACGAAGTGTCTCAGAGGCAACACGTTGATTTGAATTCCATGTTGCACATGTCTCTTTGAAGTCTGCATGCCAGGCACCTAATTCTCCCTTCTTTTCTGCCTTCCTATTTTACAGCATTTAATCCCTTCCAGTGCACTTAATACAGTACTTGAGTTAGGTGAACAAACAAGAGGACCATTAAAACCATCATTGTGTGCCTGGCATGGTGGCACATGCCTGTAATCCCAGCACTGGGAGTCTGAGGTAGGAGGATCCCACAGGTTCGAGGCCAGCCTGGGCAACATAGTGAGTTCAAGGCCAGCCTGGACTACATACCAAGACCCTGCACCACCCCCCAAATCACTGTGATGTTAAAGACTTGTCCATTTGTCCTCACATTTGAATATTTCCCACACTGCCTTTCAACCTTCTGTTAATGGTATTATTACAGTATTTTCTTCTTTCAAATCCTGCAGTATTTTGTATATCTGGGGATAATGGTCAGCTCCAGAAGTATCTGTCCACTGTCCCTTGTCCACACAAGCATGGGTAATACCTGCTTTGAAGGAAGGATGCATTTTGATCCCTCTTATAACTTCCACTGGTGCAGAAATGGGGCATGGATACCAACACTGAGTTGTACTTTCTTTTTTTTTTTTTTTTTTGTGGGTACCAGGGGGTCGACCTCAGGACCTCATGCGCCAGCAGGCACCTGTGCCGCTGAGCGATATCACCGGCCCTTTCTTCGTATGTGGGTTCCGGGAGTCGAACTCTGGACCTCGCGCTTGCCAGGCAAGCGCTTATGCCACTGAGCTATCTCACCAGCCCCCCGAGCTGTACTTTCTTAAACCATGTGAAAATGAGGAAAATGTTCTTTCTCCCTTATTCTCCAAAAATGATATTAAAACTACAAAAAAGAATAATATCTGGTCAGTTAACCTAGGAAATTACAAAGCATGACAGGTTCATGTGCTGTCCCGCATTAAGATATAATTCTTAGGAAAAGGAACATTTTTTACCCTATTAGAAGTCTGCCTGAGGGAAGATGGACAAAATATAGTAATTCCATCTCCATTCCAAGGAAAGAAAGAATCCCCACATGGGCACATTAGAAAGCCGCTTTGCCCAGGAAGGGTGTTTTAAGAGTTTTCACACGGGTAAAACTTCATTTGGAAGTTGAAATATATTTCACTTCAGAAATTACATATAAATACCAATGTTTCAGGTAAGATTTCCTTCCCAGATTTTCACATGAAATAGTATTCGAAATTCAACAAAACTCAGTTGAAAAATCTGGAAAATAAGAAAAAAAAATTTAATTATCTTGTAAGAATTAGGCCTTAACAACCAACCTAGAGAATTTGAAAGGAAGAAAAGAAAACCTGACACATGGGGCCGGTGAGATGGCTCAGCGGCTTAAGTGCCTGCCCGGCAAGCGCGAGGGCCCGAGTTCGACTCCCGGATCCCACATACGAAAAAGGGGCCAGTGATATCGCTCAGCGGCACGGGCGCCTGCTGGCGTGCAAGGTCCCAAGGTCGACCCCCGGTACCCACAAAAAAAAAAAAAAAAAAAAGAAAAGAAAACCTGACACATGAAAGCAATGGCTGAGGTCAAGATTTCTGGGCACCAGGACAGAGATGCAGAGAGAGAAATGGTCAGTTTAATCAGTCACTCTCCTCGAAGCTATTGTTATGTTTGTGTGTTCATAGCCTATGTAGGAAATATGCTTTATACAAATCCTGTGAAAGGTGGTCCAATGGCCAATAAGTTTGAGAAACAAAATAAATCATTGACCATTTAGACACATCATTTCTTGCTAATCTTAGATCTACATCTTATGTTTAAATAGTATCAAATAATATTCACTAGGATTTTCTAGTGTTTGAATATTTACTGTTAACTACAGTTTTTAGCAAATACCTCTAAACTTAGTATTTCTTACTTATTAGTCGACTATTTCTAAATAGCCACAATATTGGGGTTTAAGAGTATGAGGAATATTGGATACATTTTAAGAATAACTTGGAAATTTGAAAATTCCCTAGAATTTTAATTTCTTTTCATGAATGCTAAATATCATTATGTTTGCAATATAGAAACACTAGTAGTTTGCTTTCCAGCTATAGCAGATAAACATTTATACCACTGTCTGTCTGGCACCCCCGCCTTCTCCTGGACACTGTGCTGTCCTTCCACCCCATCAAACAGCTACAATGGGACCTGCCATAGTCTTTCCCCTGGTTACACATGACTGGCCCAAAGATGGGTATGAAGGAGTTCTTCCACGAGCTTTTTCTGATTGAAACTGGGGGGAGAAAAAGCTATTTTGCCTGGTGGCAGAAGCAATGAGATATGGACATTTCAGAGGAATGTATGAGAAAAAAGGAGAGAGCTAGGAGGAGGTTCTAGAACCAAGTTTCTGTTGTCTATGAGTCCACCTGCACGTTGTTTTCCCTTTGGTTTGGGTGCTCAGCCTTGATCTCATCACTATTATGGTTTTCTCCTGTTTGCTTAGGTAGTTCAGCTTGGGTTCTAGTGTTTACAAAAACATGAGGTCTTTATTAATACATGGAATCAACTTTTTAAATCACAATGTAGTTGAAATATTTGACCTCTGAAAATAAAAAATAATAACAGCAATAATAATAAAAAGAACAATGATCTGAAAAATGACCATGCCATCAAGAGCTGTTACAGATTAAGTCATCCCCAGATATTAACACCTTGAGGTGAATTAAATGATCAGAACTGAGGGTTAGTAGGGTAAATTAACACATTTCCAAAGAACATTTATTTCACTCTCTCCAGTGCTTTATTCTATTTCCTGTCTGTCTCACTTATGGCCTTTAATCAATGTTAAATGTAGAAATTACATCTACCTCCTTCGACCCTGCATCCCTAAGACCTAGCTCAAAATCTGCTCAGTAAATATATCTGAAATGAGAACACATGAGCAAACAAAGGCATGAGCATTGTTGGATAGAGGAGGTGGTAACTGAACTTGGGACTTGACCCATATGCCTTGACTGGAAAGAGGAAGGGAAGTGTGTACATTGAGCAAAACTGAGGAAAATCTCAGTCAACAAGATGGACACTGGCTGCCTGAGACTAAAGGACAGTGGGCTTGAGAGGAATGGCGAGCCTGTTTCTCAGACAGACATCACCTACTTCATGGAGCTGCCTGCAGTGGTCCTGAAAGTGTCCAGGACATCACGCTGCTTCAGAGACCCATCAGGGTCAGCCTAAGAAAGTGTGAGGCATTCTTCTCTTACACTCAACACTCTTACACTCAACACCAAGCCCTATATGCTAAACTGGACTTGCAATAAACAAAACTACGAAGACTTGATGGAAAAATGTGCTTGGATTCAGTTGAAAACAAGCCACGAGAGGGCAGAATGGATGGTGAAGTTGGAAGCTTTCCTGTCCTGCCCCAGCTGCTTTTAGTTGTCGAGTTGAGGGTAGACATGGTTTGCTGGAATTTTACATTCTGACATTTCAGTTTAGGTGATTTTTTTTTTTCTTCACATGACAAAAATTGAAGACTAGGGTATGACTTCTCCAAAGTTAGCATGCATCCTAGGCTGACTGGAGGTTAAAGAAACAGGTGTTAAGACTGAGAGCTGGCAAGAGGCCCAACAGAAGAGCTCTGTGAATGCCTTCTAAGGAGGGTGGTGTTTACTAGTGACTTTCTTTGTCACTGTGACAAAATACCCAACACCCGCAATTTAAAAGAGGAAAGGTTTGTTTTGGCTCACAGTTTGTAGAGGTTTCAAATGATGTTGCCTCAAACATTAAGATGAGTTTTTTTTTAAAAGAAAAAGAAGAAACATGTAGAATTATATTTACGAGGCAGAATCAGCAGGACTTGGTGGTTAATTGGATACGGCATTTGGAGAGGAGGAAGGCAAGGTAGGGTCTATGATGTCTGCCAAATAGGCTGATGGGCAAGTGATGGTACCCCCCCTCTTTAAGATCAAGAATACAGGAAGAAAAATAAGTGTAGAAAGGAAAAATAATCATTTTGACCCTTCAGGTGTGTCTAGGAAGTGGGTGGAAACACTGGTCGGAAAATCTCACAGCATCACTGACAGAATTCAACAAGGCACGCTGAGCAGAGAGACTTGGCAAAGCATGACACTATAAATGCACACTCTTTTAAATAGCTTGTAGGATTTTTTTCTGTGTTTTCTTTTATATTTTGATTTTCATGATATAAGAAATGGTTAAAAGACATCATTTCTTTTCTTCTAAACCTGTAGGCAAGAAGCTAAAAGCCAATAGTAAAGGCAAAAAGGAAGAAACTTGAAAGTTAGGGAATAATTTGTAATGGTTGTTTAAGTGATGATTGAAGCAAGTAATGTCTGCATGATCAGAAGTTACTGATAGAACACAATGTCACCTATATTATTCAGTATGGTGGCAGCGAGATATATCTGCCTACAGAAAATTTGCAATGTCACTAGTCAAACTGAGATGTGATATAGGGATTCTAAAGAAAACATTTTTTAAAAGAATGTAATGTATCTGAATTTTTACATTGATTACATATATAATAATATTTGAGGTATATTGGGTTGAGTAAAAATATATAATTAACATGGATTCATCTGCTGCTTTTCACATATGCGGCTCACATTTGTGACTCACCTTGTATTTCCACGGAACAGCGCTGGAACAGAGCATGATGATGAAACTGTTTGGAATCCTCAGGATGCTGCACGTCACTTGATACATGTCTTTCCCCTCCTCGTGTGAGCTGACTCCCCAGCGGTTTGCAGCTCCATCCAGATGATCTTTTCTTCTCATTGTTTAACCCTTGAAAGCAAGTTGCAGGTCTGCAGCTTCTGCCCTCGTCAAGAATAGTCTTCCTATGATTTGTCCATCACCATAAGCGACTTCTTGAAATTGAGTCCAGATGATTGGGGTCGGAAGGAACCTCAAAATAATCTACCCCCACACCCTTCTTTTATGAATTTTTTTAAAAAAGTCCAGAAAGGCCAGGAGGCATACCTAAATTATGTTTTTTCCACTACTCAACACTTTCTCTCCAGATGGACCTAGTTGACCTGAAGCAGTTTTATATATGAAGACAAATTTTTGCACAAAGAAGTGGGAGGAAAAACAAAATAGATTTAACATTGCCTTGGAGACAATGGGAGGGGAATTGAAGAAACTCGTTTTATGAACCTCCATTACATTAAATGAGTAGGAGGGCAGGTCATCTGGAAAGAATTCATTTAGAAGGAAGAAAACTAGTTTGTAGGGTGTGGAAGAAATTTAGAGGGAAAATATAGGAAAATGTGCAATGAAGGATTTGTCTCTAACTGTGTGTCACAGTAAGTAGGTATTCAAATAGAAAATTCTATAAAAAGAAACACGTAGGAAACTCACTGGTCTGTGTTCCCTCCTTCAGAAATCATTGAATAACTTTTGAAAACTAAACACAAAGTGTTAAAAATAATAAAGGCAAACAAAAGGAAACATCACACTACTTATAGGGACACAGCAATTTGAATGACAGAAAAATTTTCATCTGAACTCAGAAGGTGTCACAATAATTTTCAATTACTGAAAATAAATAAATAGCCCTATTAATGACAAATTCTATGATCAACAGTATTAGTGTCCTAGGGTGGCTGCAGTAACTTACCAAAAAATGGCTTACAACAGAGTTTATTCTTTCACAGTTCTGGAAGGCAAAAGTCCAAAATTAGGGTGTCCATGGACTGAACTACCTCTGGGGTTTCAGATAATATTTTCCAATATCTGGTCTCTCCAGGCACTCCTTAACTTGGGGCTTAACTCCAATTTCTTCCTTCCTTTTCACATGGCCTCCCACTTCCTCTCCTCTCCGCCCGCCCTCCTCCTCCTCCTCCTCCTCCTCCTCCTCCTCCTCCTCCACCCGTATCCCACTGCCCTTTTTGAGACAACATCTTGCTAAATTGCCTGGGCTGGGCTTGTACTTTGGAACCTCCTGCCTCAGCCCCCCAGAGTATGAGGATTACAGGTTTGTGCCACCATATCTAGATATATTCTCTCTTATAAGGTAACTGTCATTGAATATTGCAGAATATCCAGGATGTACCTTCTGGGGGACCACTATTCAACATACTACATTGACAAAATTGTCCTCTAGGAACTAAGGGGAAACAAAGACATTCCAGATGAAAGGAAAACAGTTTGTGGCTGGCAGGCCCACCCTTAGAGATTGACCAGAAGTTCTCTAAACAGAAACAACATAATAAACTTGGGATATCTGTATGGAAGAATGAACCATAGGAAGAACATATAATGTACATACATAGTCTACATACAACAGATGTATAAACTATTTGAGTCAATACAATAATATTTAAAAGTGAAGAAGGTAAAGAAAACTAAAAGAAATTGAGGTTCTATACTTACAGTGATAAAATGTTGGTACAAGTAGACTTTCATAAGTCACATGGATATAGTGTAAAACTCAGCAATCACTGTAAAAACTATACAAAGAGGGGCTGGTGAGATGGCTCAGCGGCGTAAGCGCCTGCCTTGCAAGCGCGAGGGCCCGAGTTCGACTCCCGGAACCCACATACGAAAAAAAGGGGGCCAGTGATATCGCTCAGCAGCACGGGTGCCTGTTGGTGCACGAGGTCCTGAGGTCGACCCCCCGGTACCCACAAAAAAAAAAAAAAAACTATACAAAGAGATGCACTCAAAGCCACTATAAATAAAACAAAATAACTAAAAATGCTCAAGTAACCCACAAGAAGGAAAGAAAAGAGAATATGAGAATGGAAACAAGAAGAAACAAATTTTTAAAAGTAAATAAATACAGTAGCAGACTCAATTAGTAACAGATCAATAATTACATAAAGTGTAAATGATTTACATATACTAACTAAAAAGCAGAGATTGTTGAGTGGAAATAAAACAAAAAGGGCAAAATTATACACTGTTTATAAGAAACTCACTTCACATTTCACATAGGAGAACTGAAAGTAAAAAATGAAAAACTATACCAGGAAAATACTAACTAAAAAATAATAAAAGAACAGGAGTCATTTTACATGTGCTAAAATTGTATAGGACTAACCACACAGACACTCAAAGGACCACGAGCAGGGAAACATGAATAAACTGGTAGATTGTTTCAATGTTGATATCCTGGTTATGATATTCCACTATAGCTTTGCAAAATATTTCCACTAGGGGAAACTAGGAAAAGGGCATATGGGATCACACTATTATTTCTGACAACTTCATGTGAATCTACAGTTATCTCAACAAAAACTCAAATTAGAAAAATCTTTCCTAAACAGAAAACTAATCTGCAAAACTGAAATGAGTATTCTTCTAGCTCTCTATTAGAAAAAGATATCAATAGAATTAGTATTCAATTTTTTTCTTTCAAAAAGTCATGTAAATTATATTTAGTTATTTAACTTTTATTTATTGTCTATATGGCCCATGTGAAAACATTTTCAAATTAAGCTTTTTGATAACTAATCCCTGGAAAAAATAACAACATTATAAAAACATTTTCACATGATAAATATGTCATAGCAACACTAAAAAAAGGACAAAAAAGAGATATGAAAAGAGAAATCACATGAGGGTTTCTTAGGTATCCACGAGCATATTTAACTTGTTTTACATGATTAAGGTCAAAACCATTACCTGGACATGACACATCATGGACAGATGAAAAACGTGTATTAATATCGTCACCTCTATGTAAGGCAGTGAAGCACAATTTTCCCTGTCTTAGTCAATAAACAAGCCGAATCTCCTTTTCCTGGCACAGTTCCTGACTAAGCGTCATTTTTACTTCAAATTTAAATCAAAGAGAAACTAGTGATAGTTTTGCTTATGAGTATTGGTACCTAATCTGTCCTACATGGCAAATGATATTTGTAATATTGCTTTGTAGATCTTGTCTTTTTAACATTATATTAGCTTATTTAAGTTACCACTTAACATAAAAGTGTAGCCAAAATACTATAAGGATGTGAACAAAATAAATCCTGAGAAAACTGCTTGCTGTCATTCTGTATATAAAATGAATGAGATATGAAGAACAAGGAAGTAACACAGTGATCAAACTAACTGACTAGATAACATAAAGTCCTCCACATGCAGTGAGTCAGTGTGTCGAAACCTACTGATGGACACATTCCCCTTAGAGCCTTATAGATCCAGAAGCTGAGCCCCGAAACTGCTCTGCAACCATCGAATAAAAACGTCTGGAGGAAAGAGAATTTGTTCTTAATTGTTTTCCTCAGTTAGTTCTGATGCACATGGAATGCTGACAAAATTTTGGGATCAATTTTGTGCTTTCTAAATCACAGTTAGAAAGCATTCTTCTGAAAAGATCTAAAACATTTGCTTTTCCGCCTTTTAGGCCATACAATCTCTCCTGCAATAATCCAGCTCTGCCTTAGAGTAAAAGCAGCCACAGACAATTATAAACACTATGTAAACAAAGGGTTGTGGCTGTGTGCCAATAACACTTTACTTATAGACAATGAAGTTTGGATTTCATGTAATTTACACATATCCTGAAATAGACTTTATGAGATTTTTTTTCAACTATCTGAGAACGTAAAAACCATTCCTGGATCTTAGACTGAACAAAAATATGTAGTGTACAGGGTAAGTCCTGCAGCCTTCCTTTGGTGGTCCTTCTATTAGATTATAAATAATATTAATATATTTCATGGTTAATGATTATAATTTATTTTATATTATTTTAGACATACAGGAAGAACCTAAGCATCAGCTATTACATTTTCTTCTTTTTGGAGTTAGTACTGTTTAAGTAGTTTGAAATCCTATGTAATTTGAAAGTGGTGGGTGGAAAAGATTGAAATTAATCTGCCTACATAAGCAAGATGGCATATGAAGACAGTATCTAAATTTCTGGATAACAAATAAGTGATATTTTATGCCTACTTTGAATAATTCGGGCATCATCAATGGCAATTTTTTAAAAACTCTATCCAGTTCTCCAATATATGACATATATTCATATATATAGTTTTAATTATTACTTGATACATGATGTTATCTTTAATGTAATGCAACTTTAAATGATGTTGGTTTAATTTGAGTAGCTTTTTAATTAAAGTAAACCAACATTTGCTGCTTCACTGCCAAACAGAATAAATTAGGACTGTAATGCATGAATACAAAAGTGTGAAAAATTTAAGAAAGATGATTCAAGATCCTTCTTCCACATATTTTTTCCTTAAATGAAGTTCAAAGGAGGTATTTTGTGATTTAGTAGCACCAAAGAGTAGTGTTTCTGTTGCCTTTCTCCTTATGCTCCTGTGGATAAATATAGATTATAATGTATTTAACCTTGGGAGAAAGAACCAGCAATCTAGTCTGCACTGTTGAACAGTCCAAATTTAAAAATACCTATGAGTAGGGGACTTAAAATCCCTAAGGATCTGTCTGTTTTTTTTGTTAAAAGAATTTATAATACTGGATCCAAAAACTCTTTCCATATGCACTTATTGAAAGCCTAACCAATTCAGACTGGGCTATAATCCTAAATAACACAGGTAGGTTCTGCCCTCACAGTGCTTCTCCTCCAGAAGAAACAGATAAAAAGGAACAAGCAAGCAATTCAATTAAAGTTTATCATATGCTGATAAATATTAGAAAGATAACAGGGGGAGTGGAATGTGATATGGGAATGGCTTCTATTTTGTATAAGGTAGTCAAGTAATAGACTCTGTGGAGATGATATTTAAACACAAGGAACTAAATGAAGGAAGGGAACAAGCTGTGTGGATATCTGGAGGCAGAGCATCCCAAGCAGAGAGAACAGAAAATGCAAAGGCCCTGTAACCAGAGCATGTTTGCCACGTTGCAGCACTAGCAAAGGGCCAATGCACATGGACGAGAGCGATCACGGGCAGAACTCCGTGAGAACAGGTACTTTCTGCTTTAGTCACTGCTGTATCCTCTGCACATCAGACAGTGCCCAGTACATAGCAAACACTAAGCAAATATTTGCTGAATGAATGAATGTATGAGGGGAGAGAAAAAGAAGGGGTTGTGGATTATGCAGGGCTACATAAATCATCACAAGAATGTTGGATTTTACTAAGTAGAGCAGCCAGTGAAGGACTCTAATCAGAGAAGTATCATGGTCTGTGTTAGATTTTTAAAGGATTTAAATAAAATCAGACTAAGAAAGAAGACAGAAGCAGGGAGAACAGAATGAGAGCTATTCCAATAAAACAGCATCAGACAGTGGAATCGGCAGATCTTGCACAACAATTATTTAGGACGAGATTTCAATGGCTTATAAAACTGAAAGGAAATTACATATTAAACATTATCTATAATAATGAAACTGGACAACTGAGTATTGCAGGTAGATGGTTTACTGGGTAGGGGTGCTGTCCCTGATCTGAACCTTGGTGTTGCAAATTTAGATTCCTTTATCAATTCACGTACAATAATCAGGATCTTGAAATTAATGCAGGTCAACCAAATTCCCACAAAGAACATGCTAGACAACTCCACAGAACAACACAGGTTGTTGCACCAGCAGAGCCTGATTAGGAGTGAGTTAACCAGGGAGTTTTCAAGGTTCCAAGTTAAAAAGGTCACAAAAGCATCATTGGAATTATTTAAAAAATCGAAAGGTGTTTTATCTAGACTCCTCTAAGAGAAGCTAATCTCTAAAGACAGCCCTCCAATTAACTATGGCTGAAGTATTTACACATCTTGTATGTTCATCAACCTCCTCGAATCTAGGCTAGGTATATAAGTCGTTTCTTACCAGTAGAATCAGGTGGTACAAGTGGTCCAGTATGACTTCTGGGGCTAGGTCAAAAGGACTCATATAGCTTCCACCTTGTTCTCTTGGAATAACCACTCTGGAACTATGCCTCACCTGTGCAAAAAAAAAAAAAAAGCATGTACTCTGCTGTAAAGACCACATGGAGGGGCTGTGCGCAACATGGAGAAAGATAAGGCCAAGTTGAGCCTAGCTTTGCAGACATTCTGGAGGGCACCAGGCATATCTTGAACAAACCAGTTGTTAGCTGAATACCACTGAGAAACTTTAGTTAAGAACTGCTTCACCAAATCCTAGCTAAATTCCTGACCCTCATAATCATGGAAAAGAAAATAATTATTACTTTAAGCCATGAAGTTTTGAGGTAGATTGTTAAGCAGCAATAGCTATCAGAACGACAGAGTAGGTGGTCAGCGGGAAGAATTTAATAAACCACTTAAGAGTAAAGGTAAGACCCCTGTGAGGTATAATCAAATTACTACTGTGTATAATTAAACCAACTTCCAATAAAAAGAGGTAGATACAGTTACATATAGATGGGTTGTCAATGTTTGGATCCAGACTTTCCTATTGCCTATGGCAGTAGGAGAAGGAGACACTGCCACCAGTGCCTTCTTCCATCTTTCTTCCGTAACACAGGGTGCTCACAGGTGTGGGAGCAGCAGCCCCTGCCTCTCTGTGCAGGAGACCCACCAAAATAGCAGAGAAAAGTATCTTTATTGGAATGATTCTTCCATTTCATAGTTGAGATAGGATTTAGATGTCTGAAATTCCTGGAAGAACAAAATTCCATTTTCATGTTTATCAAGAGCCTATACTGTGTGATCCTAATTATCTTAGGATAGAAAATATTAAGCCAAGACTATTGATCACCATGTTTCTAAAAATCTGCCAGTACTTCCATTCTCAACATAGAAAAAATAACACTGTCACACCATTACCTAAAAGCTCAAAAACAGGCATATTTTATGATTTTCTAAGTCCTTTGCAAGACCCTCATTCAGCAAAATTAATCATTTAGCTATTTTTTCTCACTTATTGGACATAGTGTATAAATATATTATACATTATTATAGTATGTAATATCATATGATTTAGAAAATAGTGTTCTAGAAGATATATAACCAGAAGAAAACATTAATTAGTCTTTGGTATAATAAGTAAGGACAATAATAATTAGCAATAGCCAACTTTTAAGGAATAACCATTTATGTTAAGCATTATGCTAAGTCTTGTAAATGTCAAATGAGCACTATAAAGTAAGTATTAGTATAATTCACATTTCCTATATTAGAAAGCTGAAGGTTAGAAAGTTTTTAATATTCATTCAAGGTTAAGTGATACTGCCTAGCTCTGTTATGTTCTTAAAACTCTTTATTATAGATTCTTTATAAGTAGATAAGGCCCTGTTACAAGAAAGTATAAAGATAAACTTTGGCCCTAAGGGTAACTTTTGTTTCAGTTTAGAACTTGGTTTCAATCTTCAGAACACAAAAAAATAGGATATATTTATATTAATTGTTTATTATCAGCACTGGAAAACTATGTAAATATTCAGCATTAGATTATCACATTATATCAAATATAATTAATTACAAAGAATGGTTGTCAATCAAAAACAAAGTATTTGACCCTCTGGAAAGCTTTTCATAGAACCATTATAGTCTTGGGATAAATATGAGAAACAGAATAGTGAAGTCTTAAAAGACATCTGAACTCGTTTCAACATCATATGTGATTTGGCATGCGCCTCTTCATTTATTTTGCCTCTAGGGTCTTCATGGTATTGATGACATGCCCATAAAAAGGGGAAAATATTCATAAATGAGAACATGGCTCTTATTTAAACATATATGAAAATTCCAATTTCAACACCCAATATTTGGTGGCTATGTGTGTTTGTGTGTGTGGCCAAAAGCCATAAATTTATTTAATGTGAAAACTGGTAGAGTTGGGTGTTTCCGTTTTAAAGAGTATTGAGCTAGCCTCTCTGCCTTCCAACTAAAATACCTCTGAAGTTCAGCGATTTGGAAAATGCACATAATAGTGCTTAAAAGTCATATAACTTATCTAAGACCAGCATTTGGAAGGAGTTTATAGCTATAAGGCTGATGAAACTAGACAGAGAAAAACCAGATGGGGACTGACTGGTGCTTGTGCTGTGTGGCTCAGCATCCCTTCCTGTTTAAAAGAATGCAAAGAACAGAAAAGAATATTTCACCCTCTTTCCATTCTCCCCCACAGGACTAGGGACACTAAGAAAAATCAGCTACATTTTCCTGCCCATTTCTGCCTTTCTGAGTTTCCAAAGGAATGTTCCCATAGCATCTTTATAATCACACTGAAACTATAACTGCCAGAACATAGCAGGACAGGGAAAAGAGGTATTCCACACGGTAGAAAGCTGTGCTAGCTTGGAAGTTGTACCTTCTTAGTCCATTGTTTGTTGCTATAAAAAATACCAGAGGCCGGGTACTTTATACAGAAAAGATGTTTATTTAGTTCACAGTCTTGGCAGTCCAATAGCATCATACTAGCATTGGTTTTTGGCGAGGGCATCATGGAGGACAGCATCGCATGGTAGGAGAGGAAGCAAGACAGAGTGAGTCAAGAAAGCAGACTTACTTTAGAACAAACCAATTTTATAGGAACTAATTCAATCACAGAATTACTAATTCAATCACATATTAACTCCCTCAAGACAGCATTAATCTAGTTGTGAGGGTGCTGGTCTCATCACCTACTTACTTTCCATTAGGCCTCATCTCTTAAAAGTCCTACCACCTCAGCTGGGCACTAAGCATCCAACATATGGAACTTCAGGGGACAAACTTTATCTAAACCACAGTAGCTATAAGAAAGTTATATGAATAAGATCCTGGCAGCACTACATATGGGTGCTCCCTTTAGTCATGTGTCCATCACCTCAGCCCTACAGAGAACCCAGCATTGATGGAAGGAACAGACAACATCCAGTGCTCTAGGTGAATCCCTATTACATTAAGAATTGCAAAAATGTAATGAATATCATTAAATAAGACCACAGTAAATAGGGAGAATGGCCATATTTATGAAAAAAGATGCGAAATAATCAAGATACTAGTTAAAAGCATCCTTAAGAAGGAACAGGAAGAAGAGAGGAGAAGGAACAGGAGGAGGAAGAAGACTTTTCTGTAGTTTGAAAAACTTATATAAGGCAGAGAAAGAATGACAATATCCACCAAGAATACCTGGGAGGAATTGCTCTATGTGACAGTAAGACTTGTTATAAAATGAATAAATAAGTCCAGCACATGAGATGCAAAGATAGTCAAATAGATCTGAGAAGATCCCAGACCAGCACCACAAGTATGTGGAAACTAGTCGCACTATAGAGCTGACCTTTCAGGTAGTTGGGGAAAACACAGATGTTGACTCTGTGGAGAAAAATAATGAAGATTGGATCCCTATCTCATACCATACACAAAAATCATTCCAGATGAGTTAAAAACTTACATGTAATAGGCAAAATTTCAAAACCTTTCAAATAATCATAGGAGAGATAATTAAACCAGAAAGTGAATCAAACATTAGCTCAAATAACAATGCTAATATCATAAAAATTAGAAATTAAGACATAAAAAGTAACAGCAAAAATATATACTAAAAAATGAAAAGCATATTAAAAGATATAAGAATTATGAAGTTATACACCTTACACTGTAAACTCAAAAAATACAGTCACAACTGAGAGAAAATGAAGTAAAAAAGAGATCTAACAATTGAAATTGAAGATTTCAATATATCCCTCTCAAAGCCAAATAAATCATAGCAAAAATAGAAAACCATGAAAATATCAACACTAGCATAGATATCTACATGAATTTTGATACCCAATAGATGTATTTCTTCGAATTATGAGTGCTCACAAAAACTAACTACGTAGAGCTTCACAATCCCAGTAGATTAAAAAGCAGTGTCATGCCTGTTTTATTCTCTGTATATTAGGAAAAAATAGAAATCAATAACAATAATAAATTTAGGGCCGGTGAGATAGCTCAGGGGCATAAGCGCCTGCCTGGCAAGCGCGAGGTCCTGAGTTCGATTCCCGGTACCCACATACGAAAAAAGGGCCGGTCATATCGCTCAGCAGCACAGGCGCCTGCTGGAGCACGAGGTCCTGAGTTCAACCCCCGGTACCCACAAAAAAAAATAAAAATAAAAATAAATAAATAAATAAATAAATAAATAAATTTAGAAGCTGCATATATATAAAAACTAACTTAATACTAAATCAAAGGAAAAAACCAAGTAACAATACTAAGTCAAAGGAAAAAATTTTAAAGGAGATCTAAAAACACTAAGAGGTAAAAGATAGAGAAAGCATTTCATCAAAAATTTTAGGCCATAGATAAAGTGGTATCCCAATAGGAAATTTATAGTTTTAAAATCATACAGCAAAAAATTTTAAATGTTGAAAAATGAATAATGAAGGAGATTGGGGAAAAGAGCAACAGAGCAAATCCAAAGAAAATAGAATGGAAATTATAATAAAGATAAATGAGGTAATTTTAAAAAATAGAACACATAGAAACAAAGGAGAAAACTAATAAAATTACAAACTAGTTTTTTGAAAAATTTAATAAGATGGAACACAAACAAAAAATAATTAAATACCTTTTATGGATTCAATCCAAAGTTAAATCGGTAGTAGACAGATCAAAACATTCTAGCCAATGTAATAAAACAGTTATAAAATAAATAATCATGAATAAGCCTATGAAATCATGAAAAAACTTTGACATTAGGAAATCTATCTATGCAATGTATCACCTTAAGGAATTAAAGGAGAAAATGTATGATCGCTTCAATATATCCTGCAATAGTAAAGGCTCATCACTAATCTTTTAAAAAACACAGAAAACTAGAAACAAAGGGATAATTCCTAAATTTGTGAACATTTATTTATCTAAAAAAAAACAGTAACAAACATTAGAGCAAAATGGAAAATCTATAGGTTTATTTCAAATCAAATGACGACTTTATAAAATGCTACCATCACTACCAGTAAACATAGGACCTGAAGTCTTTCCTACGGTACATGCAAAGAAAAAGAAACAAGAGGTATAAGCATTCTTTCCAGCAATCATTACCTAGACTGAAAACACAAAGCAATCAATAAACATTTAAATTAATAAAGCATTTAAATAAAAAGAATGCAGCAGGGTTGGCAGATATAAAATCTGTACCAGCAATAACCAAACAGATTGTAAGGTACATATTACACAGGTAATGTAACCAAAGATATGATGCTACTCTAAGTAGCAATTAAAACTGTCAAACATCTCTGACAATCCAACAGGGAAATATAAACTATTTTAGTGTATTAAATTGGGGGAATTAAAGCTCTCAGAGGGTGTCAAAGTATTAAGAAAAATGTGAGGACAGAGAACCAATCTATAGATTAATACAGAAAGGACTAGTCCCACTCCTACATGGAAAAAAGTGGCAGGTGTCGGGGTCACCAGCAGGAGGCAGCACCATCGTGCACCTGTCCAGCTGGCACTGGCATTGCAAAAGGCCAGAAAAGAGGGGCCACCGAGGCTCCGCCGTCACTCCTGCCCTCCAGTCTCCCACGGGTGTTTCCAACTGACCCAAGCAGTGGCAGCTGAATGACATAGGACCCTGGGAAGCAAGGCTTTCAGTGGGTAGCCCCTGTGATACAGAGCAGGGCGGAAGAAGGAAAGGAGAGGACAGACTGGCTTGGCCATTCATTTACCCTTCTAGCTCACTGGTAGACCATACCTTTGACATGGTGTGTTAGTCTACGTAGGATTGCAGCTTTTACTGACCGAACTTGCTTCCACAGCTCTTGCCTCACGGAGGGTCCACTAACCGCTTCCTCTGATGGGTCGTGAGGCCTAGACACAATCACATTTGCAGCCGTCGCTAGTACTCGATGCTCCACATTCTTCTTTATTTCCTTTAACCTTACCGGCAAGTCTATAAATAGTCCCTTCATTAATCTCCTCAATCCTGCCAGGATTCTGACTTATAAATTCCAAAGGGGAAATATTAATACCTACAAGAATAAACCAGAGAATCTTTCAACCATGTGTTCAAATTCTATTTTCCTTTGAAGTCATATTTTATCATCAGGAGAAAACAAAACCAGAGCACAGATTAACAATGGGAAGATTCTTTCCTAAAATTCGAAATAAGAATATGGCAATTTGAATAACTGAGTTTATTAAAAACAGAGCTCTTTTTTCCAAACTTCTTCCTCCAGTTCTGACAGTAATTCAGTGCCATTTTTGACGTTTGTGTTTTCCTGAGCAGCTCTGAAAGGATGAAGATCTCAGAAAGCAACCAAAAATAAATCACTAAATAAAATTTTTAAAGCCTTTGTAGAATATAGTGTACCAAATGCTTCCAATCACTGGTTTCCACTTACTGTGAAAGACTGTTGATTTCTTTAGCCTTTTTCCTTCTTTATTTAGAATTTTTTAAAAAATGAATTATGTAGAGAGAAATGAAATTGTCACCTATGAATTTTATCATTTCTTCTTTGGATAGGTATGATGTGAGACTGAAAGTCATTTATAATAGATACTCTTACTCATTATATATATATTCTCAATTCCTGAACAAATTCCTTGAAAAGAGTACAAAGATTTGTGTGTCAATTTTCTTCAAGGTAAGATTGTGAAGTAAACCATTTTCTATATTCAGGACAATTATCTAAATCCATAGAGATGCTAATGACATGTGTCACTTTTAAGACTAGGGTTTGACTCCTGTTCTTGACACTTCCAGGCTCTTCTGCTTTCACAGTTCTACCAACCTAGTCAGACCTTCACCCCCAAATTTTTCATCCCTATATCCTTGCCTGATAAATAAGATGCAGTTATACTGACTGCCAGTTTAGAAAAGTTGAAGGAATATAACAGACTTTGATGTGTTTTAATTTAAGGATATTTTTAGTAGAAATTTCACTGTTTCTCTTGATGAGAGTCAGAGCCACTTGAGTCATGAAACAAACATGTCTCTGAATCTTTGGTGAGTCACTTTCTTATTTTATTTTACAAAAAATTTTTTTCAAAACAAAATGAGAATGACAATAGTTAATGTACTGTGTATCATTATCCTCAAAGTAGTTACTCAGAGTCCGAGCCATAAACCAGAGATTTTTATGGAAAAAGAAACAAACAGATAATAACACAGAACTTTCTTTTCTATAATCTAAGTTAAACTAGTAGTGTAAATGAAACAAATTAACATATATTAAAATATTTTTGAAGCAACAAAATATGTAATTTTGTATATGAACTTCTCTCTTCTTCCTATTTATCTGTCTTCTATTTTGCTCTTCATTTGTATATTTTTATATACTCCGTGTTCCAAATATAAGAGAAATCATGTGATATTTGAGCTTGTGTCTGACTTATTTCACTTAACATTATGTACTCAAGTTGTATCCATTTACCTATGAATGCCTCAAATTTATATTTCTTTATGGCAGCATAGTACTCCATTGTGTACTATCCTTATCCATTCATCTGTTGATGGACATATATGCTACTTTCAAGATATAGCTATTACAAATTGTGCTTCTGTAAACATGGATATGCATGTATCCCTGTAATATGATGATTTTAACTCTTTTAGGAAAATACCAATGGGGGAAGAGCTGGGTCAAATGTAATTTCTACTTTTAGTTTTTTGAGGAATCTCTACAGTGAATTCTATAGTGGTTGTACTACTTTACATCACCACCAATTAGAAGAGTTCCTTTATCCCCACATCCTCACCATCATTTGTTATTATTAGTTTTTTTTTATAATAGCCATTCTTTCTGGGGTAAGATGGTGTCTCAGTGGTTTAACTTACATTTTTTGATGAGCAGTGATGCTGACCATTTTTTCATGTATTTATTGGCCATGCATACTTCTGAGAAGTATCTATTCATTTCGGTTGTTCATTTTTGATTAGGGAGTCTAGATATTTTGAGCTCTTTATATTTTCTTATTGTTAGTCCTTGGTCCATGGAAGAGCTAGCAAACTTTTTCCCATTCTGCAGATTGTCTCTTCACTCTGATGATTATTTCCTTTACTGTGCAGCTTTTTAATTTGATATGGCCCCATTTGTTAATTCTTGGTATTATTTCTTGTGCCGTTGGGGTTCTGTTCAGAAAGTTCTTACCTATACACATATCTTCAAAAGTTGAAACTATTTTATCTTCCAGGAGATTAAGTATTTCTATTTTAACATTTAAATCTTTAATCATTTTGATTTTAGTTTAGTATGTGGTAAGATACTGTATGTAGGTCTAGACTACATCTTCTGTACGCAGATATCCAATTTTCCTAGCATCATTTATTAAAGAAGCTATCTTTCCTCCAATGTGTGTTTTTTGCTCTTTTGTCAAATATCAAATCTTTGTTTCTGCTTCTTTTATTCTGTTCCATTGATCCATATGTCTGTCTGTGTCAATACCATGCTGTTTTAATTCTTATAGCTTTATAGTATAACTTCAAATCTGGGACTGTGATGCCACTTGTTTTGCTTTTGTTGCCCAGGATTGTTTTTGCTATTCTGGGTCTCTTCTGACTCCATGTAAATTTTAGGATTATTTTCTCATCATTTCTGTGGGAAACGATGTTGGTATTTTGATTGGGATTGGATTAAATCTGTATATCAGTTTTTTTTTTTTTTTTTGTGGGTACCGGGGGGTCGACCTCAGGACCTCGCGCGCCAACAGGCGCCCGTGCCGCTGAGCGATATCACCGGCCCCTTTTTCGTATGTGGGATCCGGGAGTCGAACTCGGGCCCTTGCGCTTGCCGGGCAGGCGCTTAAGCCGCTGAGCCATCTCACCGGCCCCTGTATATCAGTTTTGAAAGCATTGCTATTTTGATTATGTTGGTTCTGCCTACTCAGGAACAGGGGCTACCCTTCTATTTTCTGGTGTCTTCCTCAATTTCCTTTTTAAGAGTGGTGTAATTTTCACTGTAGAGATCTTTCACTTCCTTGTTGGGTTAATACCTAACTATATAATTTTTATGAGTCTCTTTCTTAGGGAATATTCTCAAGTGAAAACAAACAGGTTGACAATGCTGGCAATGTGGTTTATTTTTCTTTATAGTTTTTCATTTTATTATTACATATTTACAGTACTTAGGGAGTAGGTACATGTACATAATATATCTTGATTCTGTTTTATTCTCCTTCCCCTCCCCATCCATCTCATTCCCCCAACTTTAAATCCCCTTTTCCCATTTTTATTATTATGATTGTTATTTTTAGTTCCTGCTTACAACAAATAATGTTTACATTCCATGTGTGTATTCGTACCTGGACATGACACATCTTAATTTTTTTTTACTTCCCCTCCCCCGTCCTCCTTCCCCTCACCATTGGTCTCTTGGAATCTTTCCCATTTGCAAAAGCTCTACCTCCCTGTTTCATTCTATCACTTCTTTATTTGGCTCTTTATTTGTACTTTGCCTTATTCAAATGAGAGTTGCAATATGGCATTTAAGCTTGTGTGTCTAATTTATTTCAATTAACATTATATTTTCCAGGTGTATCCATTTTCCTACAAATGTGTCAAATTTATCCATCTTCATAGCTGAGTAGTATTCCATTATTTATAGCTACCAAATTTTCTTTATCCATTCATCTGTTGGTGGATATACAGGCTGCTTCCAGGATATAGCTATTATCAGTTGTGCTGCTATAAACATTGGTATGCATGCATCTCTGTAACACAATGACTTTGGCTCTTTTGGAAAGATACCTAGAATAGCTAAATCAAATAGAATTTCTAATTTTAGTTCTTTGAGAAATCTCCATACTGGCTTTCATAATGGTTGTACTAGTTTGCATTCCCACTAAAAATATAGGAGGGCTCCTTTTTCACCACAGCCTTGCAAGCATTTGTTGTTATTTGGTTTTTTGACAATTGGCATTCTTTCGGGGGTAAGATAAGCTGATAGTGTTGCTTTTATTTGCATTTCTCTGATGGCCAGAGAAACTGAACATTTTTTCATGTGTTTATTGACCATTTGCACTTCTGAGAAGCGTATATTCATTTCACTTGCCCAATTTTTGGTTGGGTCTTTTATTTTGAGTGGCCTAATTTTTAAAAATTATTTATGTATTCTAGATATTAGTCCACTTTCTGAGGAACAGCTGGCAAAATTTTTTCCCACTCTGTAGGTTGTCTCTTCACTGCACTAATTATTTCCTTTACTTTGCAGAAAGTTATTGATGTAATATAATCCTATTTCTCAATTCTTGTTATTTCTTGTGCAATTAGAGTTCTATTCAAATAGCTCTTGCCCACATCTATGACTTCAAGTGTTTTACCCATTTTATCCTCCATTAAATTCATTGTTTCTGTTTTAATATTTATATCTTTGATCCCTTTTGATTTGTTTAGTACATGGTGAGAGTCATGGGTCTAGCTTCAATCTTCTGCATATAGATAGCCGCTTTTCCCAGCACCATTTGTTAAACAGGCTATCTTTCCTCCAGTGTATGTTTTTGGCCCCTTTGTCAAAGCTCCGATAGCTGAATGTGTCTGAAAGTTTTTCATATCCTCTGTTCCATTCCACTGGTCCACATATCTATTTTTGTGCCAATATCATGCCATTTTTATAATTGTTGCCTTGTAGTATAACTTGAATTTAGGTATTGTGATACCTCCTGCTTGCTCTTGTTGCCCAGGATTGCTTTTGGTATTCTGGGTCTCTTCTGGATCCATATGAATTATAGGATTGTTTTCTCCAGTATTATGAAGAGTACTGTTTGATTGAGATTGCATTGACTCTATGTATCAGTTTGGGGAGTATGGCCATTTTGACAATATCACTTCTGCCTATCCAGGAACAGGGGATATCTTTCCATTTTCTAATGTCTTCTTCAATCTCCTTTTTCAGAGTACTGTACTTTTGGTTGCAGAGTTCTTTCAGTGCATAAATATTTACCAGAGTTATCTCTTCATGTTGGAGTATTCCCTGAGCTAGTATGCAGTGACTTTGTTCCTCTGATCAGTTTTAGCTTGAAGTTTGATTTGTCTGAGAGTAAAATCACTACCCCTCCTTAGTTTTGGGGTCCTGATAGATGAAATATTGTTTTCCATCCTTTGATTTTTAGCCTATGAATTTCTTTTTGCAGTAGATAAGTTTCTTGAATGCAAAAGATTGTTGAATTCTAGTTTCTTTCTTACTGAGTTCACTAAGGATATACATGAATGACATTAATTTTTGTGTGATTTTTTAACCCACTACATTGCTAAAATTGGTTATTACTGCTAAGAGTTTTTTGGTGGAATTCTTTGGGTCTTCTATGTAGAGAATCATGTCATCTGTAAGTAATGATAATGTGACTTCTTCCTTTACTATACATATTCCATTTATTTCTTTCTTTTGCCTGATTACTCTGGCTCATGTTTTGGGTACCATGTTGGAGAGAAGTGGTGATAGTTAGCATCCTTGTCTTATTCCTAGTTTTAGAGGGTAAGCTTTCAGTTTTTTCCTGTTTTCCTGTTTAATATGATGCTGCTACTGGTTTGTCATAAATGTCTTTTATCAGATTCAGTTAGGGACCTTCTATAGCTACTTTCTTCAGTTTTTACCATAAAGTTATGTTAGATTTTGTCAAAGGACTTTTCTGCATCTGGTTTTTGGTTCTTGCTTCTGTTTATGTGGAGTATTACATTTATTGATTTGCATATGTTGAATCATTCTTGTGACCCTCTGATAAAACTAATTTGGTCAAGATGTATGATCTTTTTGATTATGTATTGCATTCTATTTGTTAATATCTTATTGAGATTTCTTCTGTTAATTAAGGAGATTGGGATGTCATTTTTTTTTCTTTTTTCTTTGTCTGGTTTTGAGATCAGAGTGATGCTGGCTTCCAGAAATGAGGAAGGGATCCTTCCTTGCAATTTCATTGAAGAGTTTGAGGAGTATTGGTGATATAATGTCCTTGAAAATTTCGGTAGAATTCAGCAGTGAATCCATCAGTTCCTACACTTTTTGTAGTTTGTAGGTTTTTTACTACTGCCTCAATTTCATTGCTTTCTTGTGGATTGCTTGGAATTTTTATGTCACTTTGGTTTAGTTCTGGTAATTTGCATTAGTCTAGGAATCTATCAATTTCTTCAAGATTTTCCAATTTGTTGGACTACAATTTTTCATAGTAGTTACTATCTTCTGGATTTCAATGGTGTCGAAGATAGCCTTTTTCGTTTCTAATTGCACTGATGTGAGTCATTTCTCTCTTCCTTTTGATAAGCTTGGCTAAGGGTTTATCTATTTTTTTCTTTATTTAAAGAACCAGGTCTTTGATTCATTAATTCTTTGTAATTTTTTTAGTCTCAGTTTCATTAATTTGTACTCTGATCTTTATTATTTCAGTTTGGGCTTGGATTATTGTTTCTCAAGTAGTGTACATTGAGGTTCCTCATTAGGTTATTTATTTGATCTCACTCTATTTTTCTAATGCAAGCATGGGTTGCAGTAAATTTCCCTCAAAGGATTGTTTTCACTGTGTTCTATAGGTTCTGGTGTGTTTTACTGGCATTGTCATTTGCTTCCAGAAATTGTTTAAATTCTTCCATCACCCATTGAGTGTTCAGGAGTGTTGTTTCAAGGTGTGTCTAAATTTTCTGTGGCTTTTTCTGTGATTGATTTCTCCTTTCACTGCACAGTGCTCTGAGAGTAAACATGGAGTGGTTTGGTTTCTTTTATGTTTATTTAAGCACGTTTTGTGGACTAGTATGTGATATATTTTGGAGAAAGTTCCATGTGCTGTAGAGAAGAATGTGTATTCTGTTGCAGTATAGTAGAACACTCTGTAAATATCTATTAAGTCCAAATGATCAAAGGCATAGCTCAGATCTGATATTTCTTTATTGATTTTTTGTTTAGTTTACCTATCTCTATGAAACTGGGGTGCTGAGGTCACCCACTAGGATTATGTTAGCATTTATTAAAATATTTGATGTCAGCAGTATTTGTTTTAAGATAGGTGCTCCTGTATTCAGTGCATATATATTTACCAGAGTTATCTCTTCATGTTGGAGTATTCCCTGAGCTAGTATGTAGTGACTTTGTTCCTCTGATCAGTTTTAGCTTGAAGTTTGCTTTGTCTGAGAGTAAAATTGTTACCCCTGCTTGGTTTTGGGGTCCTGATAGATGAAATATTGCTTTCCATCCTTTGATTTTTAGCCTATGAATTCCTTTTTTCAGTAGATAAGTTTCTTGAATGCAACAGATTGTTGGATTCTGTTTTTATATTCAGTCTGCCAATCTGTATCTTTTAATTGGGGAGTTGAAACAATTTACATTGAGAGTTATTGTTGAGAGGTATTCATTAATTCCTGTCATTGCACTCTTTCTCCACCGAGGATTCCTTTGTTCTTCTTTTCCTTTTTTGTTTTGTTTATCTATTCAGCTTGCTTGCTATATTCATTCTATCTGGATTTTTGGCTTCGTTGGTTTCACTGTATCTGTCTAAAATATTCTTGAGTATTTTCTAAAATGCTGGTTTGGTATTCATAAACCTCTTGAGTTGTTATTTTTTATAGAATGTCCTTATTTCTCCATCTACTTTGAAGGAAAGTTTTGCCAGATATGTTAATCTGGGTTGGAAGTTGTTTGCTTTTAGGGCTTGAAATACTTCACTTCCAGCTCATCTGGACTTTAAACTTTGTGTTGAAAAGTCTGCTGCAATTCTAATGGGTTTACTTTTATATATGATTTTTTTCTTTTCTCTGACACCCTTTAAAATTCTGTGTCGGGAGTAGGGGCAACTGGCATCTTAACTGTGTCATGGGAAGCTTCTTTTTCAACATAATTGGTTGGTGTTCTGTAAATCTCACTTATTTGTACACTGAGCTCTTTTCTCACATTTGGGACTTTTTCTATTATGATTTCTGTAAACAAACATATTATTCCCTGTGTGCTATGTTACAAATGGCCTTAGGCATGTCTTCTTAGTGTCATCTAGTAGCTGTTGAACAAATTTTTCTTGCTCTCTTATCTTTTTTAGGCTTCTTTTAGTAATTCATTATAATTTACTATTTTGTCCTCAATTTCAGAAACCCTGTCATTGCATTGGTCATTTATGCAATTTATAAATGCTAACCAGTTTTTCATATCTGGTATTTCTGTATCTTTGGTAAATTTTTCATTCATATTTTGAACTGTATTGGTCAGCACTCCTAATATTTTATTTGTTATCCCCAAATCCACATAGGTCGTTTTCTTAGATAATTTCATACACTTTTGGGTCATGTCCTCTTTGAACTCACCAAGATTTTTAAACTCTTCTTTAATCAATTAGAAAAGCTTCACTACCTGGTATTTATTTGCCTTTCTTTCCACTTGTACCCCCTGGATCTACCTTGGGAGAGTTGGGAGGACTTGGAGGTCTTTTGTTGCCTTGTTTTTCCATGTTCTTGTATATGTTTATATTTGTTTTTTATTTGGGTTTTTTGTTTGTTTGTTTATTTTGTGTTTCCTTTTTTGGTGCTAGTATTGAGGTCAAGTAGATGAAGAGATCTTGTAATCAATATGAAGATTTTTTAGTAAGACATTGCCTTCCTGTGATGTGCTTTCAGCTTTATTTGTCCAGCGGTAGCATTTATCCCTTCAGTTATTTAATTTAAGTGATTTGGACCCTGTCCCTGAGGCTTCAGTAAGTCTTCTCTCAGCACCTCTGGCACAACTCCTCCTCTAGTCAGCCATATTGGAAATCTTAACAATTAATTTTTTAAAGAATCACTGTAGCAATCTTCGTCAGATGTTTAAAAATGTAAACTGAGAGCCCTTGTCTTTGTTATAAGCTTCACTTTCATTGCAGAGTTTGACATGTGTGACAGTAGTGACTGGATAGAGACAAGAGGTCTTTTAATTTGTGAAAGAAAATGCAACCTTAGGAGCTACTGTTTATCATCCAGATGAAGGACTTTATCCAGGGTTTTGCCCTATGATGGTTCACCATTTTTCCTCCAGGAACAGAAATAAGAATTCAATTTTTTGTTTGTTTGTTTGTTTTGAGGCAGGGTCTCACTATGTAGTTCAGGCTGGCCTTGAACTCACTATGTAGCCCAGACTGGCCTTGAACTCACCTCAATCCTCCTGCCTCAGTCTCCCGAGTGCTGGGATTACAGGTGTGCACCACCACGCCTGGCAAAAATTCAATTTTAATTCAGAGATTTAAAGCATCTTCTCCAACTAGCTATGCAAGTGACAGGGGAGAAGAAGAAAAAGTTAGAGTTATTTCCCATTTTACGAGTAATGTGCTGTTTGTCATGTATTAAAAATAGTCTGTTAAACGCTCTGAGAAGACTTGGAACAAATGTCTGTGGCAAGTTCTCTATGGAAGGTGCAGCGTCTGTTGATGTTTCCAAGGAGAACAGCAGCCTTATGCGAGGAGCCACACCCACAACAGAGCCTATAGATTTGGCCCTACCTATATAAGGAAGGTATTTTTTAATTTATTCTATTTTTGCTAAAATATTAATATATTATAAAATTATTTTTCATAACTGGATTTCAAATGTATATTTAAGAATATTAGTTTCAGAAAGCTATTGTTGGGCCGGTGAGATGGCTCAGCGGCATAAGCGCCTGCCCGGCAAGTATGAGATCCTGAGGTTGACTACCAGTACCCACGTTAAAAAAAAAAAAAAAAAAAAAAAACACTGTCTTACAGAGAGACTATTTCTTCAGAGAAAGGGAAAAGTGAATTCAAGAAATTGATCATGGGAGAATGTTAAGTGGTATAACAGAGTACACAACACGAAGATAAATTCATAGAAGGTAAAAAACAAGAGCATAGATGGAAAGATTTTAGGAAAGATAGGAGGCAAGACAACTAATCTCCCTCTTTGGGAAAGGTACCTAGGTAAAATTGAAAGATTGTAAAGGCCCCTGCTGGAGATCAAGTGGGAGTAAACTAGGTGTCAAATGGGTCATGGTTCTAGGAGAAAACTAAAAGTCTACGTTCAAAGACAATCAGAAAAGTCATGTGACCTCTTCCTGAAATCCCCAGCCAATCATAGGGATTATGTGACTGTCTCCATGAAAACTCAGACTCTAGGAGTGACTGATAAAGGACTGGTTTTGGGTGTTCACCATAAGTTTGGAAATAAGCAAACCCTACAAACAAAAAGTCAAATGAGAGAGTATTTCTGTGCTGCTATCAAGAATGTTACTTATAATATCTTAAAATAATTATAATAACAAAAAAGCAGCAATCATTGGTATATAATTGAGGATTAGAAAATAAAGGAGAGGAGGTTTTTCAATGAGCAAGAAGTACAAGTTCTACAAAGCTCACAAAGAAAGAGATGAAATGGAAGTCATAATTTAAAAATAGAATGCCAGGGCCGGTGAGATGGCTCAGAGGCTTAAGCACCTGCCCGGCAAGCGCGACGGCCCGAGTTCGACTCCCGGAACCCACATACGAAAAAGGGGCCGGTGATATCGCTCAGCAGCACGGGCGCCTGCTGGTGCGCGAGGTCCTGAGGTCGACCCCCGGTACCCACAAAATAAATAAATAAATAAATAAATAAATAAATAAATAAATAATAAAAATAGAATGCCAAAGCTAGGAATTTTCACCAGTTCTAGGTAGAACAGTCCAGAGAAGTTGTTAGGAAATCAGAAGGGCAGCAAAACTATGGAGATAACATATGGAAAAAGCCATAAACACAGATGCTAAAGTAACCAAAAAAAATGTTAGAAAAAGAAGTGTCAAAAATACAGCAAGAAATCAGGAACAAAAGTGATGTTAATAAAAACAATGCCATTAAAATCAAAAAATTTTTAAACTTTCAAATTGTTAACTATGTTGACTTTTAAAAGACAGAACTTTATAATTCACCATCTATATCCAAAAATACTAAATCAAAATGTTCTATAAAATGCCCACAAAATAAATTACTCAAACTTTAAATATGCTTAACAATTTTTCTTCAAATTTGGCTTCCTTTTCATTTCCCATTAAGAGGCAAAATTCTGCCAATGTTAAAATATATAGTTATTTCTATTTTTGGTTAAATTCAAGTTTAAATGTATTTTCATGATTTCTTCTTTATCTTTCCATGTAAAAAGAATTTGGACAACCTATTCAAATTTCCTGCAAATGAGCTAGGATTTTGTTCAAGCAAAAAGAGTTAACCTCATCACCATTCTTTGGTTAATGACAGAATTTTTAAACATTTTTCTTACTCCTTTCATCAAACAAGAGGTACAAAGTAGGGAAAAATAGTTTTTAAATTGCTTGTTTAAACTTATTTCTTTACATTTAAGTGAAACTATTCTATCTTTGAACTACTTTTTCATGCAGCATCTTAAGACTACATTTCAGGTGAGACTTTGGTACAAAATAAAGGAAAGAATTTCCTCTAAAATGAGGCAGATAGGAAGGAGCAATGTATTATGTCTGTTTGAACCATGTCTATGGATGTTCCTTTACTCTTTCTCACACTAAAAAGGGTGTTTTCTATTTTATTTTCTATAGTTTATATTAGGAAAAAAATCTAAGCTACATATTCTCCTCCTCTTATTCTGATCTTCTCTTTTACCCTCCTAGTAAATTCATACCCAAAGACATCTTTTCCATTTATTCTATTTTGATAAATAACAATCATCCACTATTAAAAAAAAATCAGTGAATTAATTCAAACAATTGATGTAGCCAGATACAAAAGCAGATTGCCTAAAGTGACTTACAGCATTTACTAAAGCTAAATGTATGCCTATGGCATGAGCCAGACTTCACTTAGAAATATATGTTCAAGACAAATGAGTGCCCGTGTCCACCAAAAAGCATGTTTAAGAATGTTCGCAGCATTATTCAGAATATGCAAACAATGGAAGAATGATGTGTCCCTCAGTAAGAAAGTAACAATGGAATATTATTCTGAAGTTAAAAAAAAAATACTAATCATGAACAAGTTTATCAATGTGGTAGGATACAGTTAAATATTTTAAATGGTACTCTTATCCTATACAATACAGTGAACAATCCAAAAATGAAATTAAGAAAACAATCCCAAAAGAATAAAATGAATGCTTAGGTACAAATACAACCAAAGAACTGAAAGGCACAAACAATAAAAACTATAAAACGAGATCCAAATAAATATAAAGACACCCCATGTTCACACATCAGAAGGTTTAACATTTTTAAAATGGAAATATTCCCCAAATTGACATACAGATTTAATGTGAACTCTATCAAAATCCCAGCTGCCTTAGTTTAAAACAATTAAAACCTGATCTCACAGTTCATATGGAAATACAGAGGAGTGAGATGAGCTAAAAGAGTCTTGCAAAAGAAGGAAGTTGAAAGACACATGTCCCAATTTCAAAACCTTGAATAAAGCTATAGTAATCAAGAGAGTGTGGTACTGGTATTTTAAAAAGACATAAAAACCAATAGAATAGAATTGACATTCCAAAGATAAATCTTCACATAAACCTTTGTATTTATTATCAATTAATTGTTTTCCTAACAATTAATTATCAATTAATTGTTTCCTAGCCAAGACAATTTAATAGAAAAAGAATTGCCTTACTGATAAATGTTGTATAGAAATTTTGATATCTACATGCGAAAGATAATTTGGGCCTCTACACACCTTACACAAAAATTATCTCAAAATAGATAATTAATTCAAAATAGATAATGTACCTAATTATAATGGCAGTAAGACAAACTGTAAAACTACTAGAGGAAGATGTTGAAGTCTTTATGACCTATGACTAAGCAATGATTAATTAGATATAACACCAAAAGTACACCAACAAATGAAAAGACAGATAAACCAGATTAAAAATTTTACATATTAGGGGGCCGGTGAGATGGCTCAGCAGCATAAGCACCTGACTGGCAAGCACGAGGACCCGAGTTCGACTCCCGGAACCCACATACGAAAAAAGGGCCGGTGATATCACTCAGCGGCACGGGCGCCTGCTGGTGCGCGAGGTCCTGAGGTCGACCCCGGGTACCCACAAGAAAATAAAACAATTTTACATATTAAAGATCCTATCAAGAAAAAAAAGTGAAAGGACAACCCACAGGCAGGGAGGAAAAATTTGTAACTCATGTACAGATTAAGCATTCCTAATCCAAAATGCTCCAAAATGCAAAACATTTTGAGTACCAACATGACGCCACAAATGGAAAATTCCACATCTCACTTCATATAATGAGTCATAGACTAATCCTAGGCACACTAAATACATTGCCTAAAATTACTTTCAGGTTATTTCATGCTTGAATTCGAGTCCCATTTCAAAGTTATCTCAAAATGTATATGCAAACATTTCAAAATCCCCTAAAATCTGAAATATAAAACACTTCTAATCCCAAAAATTTCAAAAAAGGGATACTTAACTTGTACCCAGAAAAGACCTTAATCCCAAATATACAAGGAAATTTACAACTCAACAATTGAAAAAAATCCAGTTTTTAAAATAGCTAAATGATATAAATAAATATTTTCCCAAAGATATACAAATGGAGGAAAATACTCAACATAGTCATTAGGGAAATATAAATCAAAGCCAAAATGAAATATTACCACATACCCACTTTGACAGTTATAATAAAAATCATCGACAATAGATGGTGTTGGTGAGGCTACGGAGAAGTCAACAAGCTCATAGCTCGCTTGTAGGAGTGTAGAGTTGAGCAGCCACTATAAAGTGCCATTTGGCATTTCTTCAAAATGTTAAATGTAGATAATGACACAACAATTTTACTCCTAGGTATATACCATAGAGAAATGAGAACATATGTCTACACAAAAATCTGAATAAGAACATTCATGGTAACTTTTTTTATAATAGTTAAAAAGTGGAAATAAACCAAACATTTATCAACTGATGAATGCATTGAACAAATGTGGTACATTCATAAAGTGAAACATTATTCAGCAGTAAAAAAAGAATGAAATATGGATACATGCCACAATGAGGATGAACCTTGAAAGCATTATGCTAAACTAAAGAAGCCAGCCCCCAAAACTACATAATGTATACTAATAGGCATGTGAACTATCCAAGGTAGGCCAGTCCATGAAGGCAAAAGTGAAATACTGGTTGCCTGAGGAAAAGGTAGGCTTATAGTGGGGAAGGAAAACAAGAATTGGGGAATAACTGCTAATTTGTGTAAGATTTCTTTTAGGGATTTTAAAAATGTTTTTAAAATACATTTTGGCAATAATTACACAACTATCTGAATATAATAGGAACTGTCAAGCTCTATAATTTAATTGTATAAATTTTATGGTATGTAAAATACAGGTCAATAAAGCTGTTTTCTAAAAATTGAACAGGAATAGTGTTACTCATATCATAGATGAATTTCAAAGACATTATACTGAGCAAAAGAAGCCCAAACACAAAAATGTCAATATAATTTGATTGACATGAAGTCAAAAAACTGATAAAACTAATCAACAAAAATATAACCCAGAATTTTGAATATCTTTAGGAGAATGAGTGGTGACCAACAAGGGGCACAAAGGAAACATTTGGGGTGCTTGATATAGTCTGTATCTTAATTTGGATGGTTGCTGTATAGGCACATACATATGAAAATTTCACTGATCTCTACACTTAATATTAGTGTACTCTATGCTCTTTATAATTTGTATGTTGTAATTTAGATATTTAAAAAACTTCTAGGGGGCTGGTGAGATGGCTCAGAGGCGTAAGCACCTGCCTGGCAAGCATGAGGGCCCAAGTTCGACTCCCAGAACCCACATACGAAAAAAGGGCCGGTGATATCGCTCAGTGGCACGGGCGCCTGCTGGCACGTGAGGGCCTGAGGTCAGCCCTCGGTACCCAAAAAAAATAAATAAATAAATAAAAAATAAAAAAACTTCTATATGTTAGCACTTTCTTAGTCATCTAGAGGTGGCAAAATAGTAATAGTATGTTGTTAATAAGACAAGATTTAGTGATGAAAAAACTTTTCTTTTCAAATTTTATTTTTATTGTTAGAGATGAAAAATCTTTATTCTTTTCTTTCTTTCTTTTTTTTTTTTTTTTTTTTTTTTCTGAGACAGGGTCTTGCTCTGTAGTCAGGCTGACCTGACCTTCAATTCGCCTGTGTAGCCCAGGCTGGCCTCAAACTCGTGGTGATCCTCTTACTTCAGCCTCCCCAGTGCTGGCATTACAGGTGTGCACCACCACACCTGACCAAAAAATATTCTACATTGATTTTCCCATTTCCTGGCTAGAAGATCTAGGGTAAGTTAATTAGCATGTATGATTCTCTCAGGGTTAAAATGAAGATGATCACAGTATCTTCCTGGAAATTGTCTTAGAAGAGAATACATATGAAAGTATTTTGTAAGCTGCCAATGTTACTGGCTTTATTATAACTTCATGGAAAATGAAAAATCTACTTTTCAAATAAACTTATATAGGGATTTTCTAAATTTATACTTCTGCATAATAACTTAATAAATTAGGCTAATATAGTTGCGCCATAGGAAACATGTAAAAGAAATTGCCAATTTTTAAATTCCTGGTTCTATTTTTTTTAAGGTGATTTCTGCTGTATTTCTCAACAACAATCTTCTCAAAAAGATTCATGGGGGCCGGTGAGACGGCTCAGCGGCTTAAGCGCCTGCCTTGCAAGCGCGAAGGCCCGAGTTCGACTCCCGGAACCCACATACGAAAAAGGGGCCGGTGATATCGCTCAGCGGCACGGGTGCCTGTTGGTGCGCGAGGTCCTGAGGTCGTCCCCCCGGTACCCACAAAAAAAAAAAAAAAAAAAAAGATTCATGGGAGGATTTTTTATAATTTTATGTGCTCTAAATCACTGATTATTTTTGATTTATGAAAATAGATATTTTTATTTTTAAGATGCCTGCAGAAAACATGGAAAAACATATGCTTAACCCATGCTTACAAACAATAAGACTTTATTACATGTATTTCATATATTGTGGTCTCTTTCAGCTTCATTCTATTTTCTTCCTCATAGTCTTACTCTGTTTCAGTCCCCACTCACTTTGACTTACTTTATTACAGAGTATGAAACTCAGAAATTTGTCTAAAATCATCTTTATTAAGAAATGTTATCATGAAAAAACAACAGCATTAACAAAACAGCCCAATTAGCTCAGAATCCAATGTACTAATCATATCAAGTACAAAGTCACAAACACAGATAACAGTACAATAAAAAGTACCTCTAAATAAGAACACTGGTTCCTTATCCCAAATAATTCACTGAGAGGTTTTGTTTGTTTGTTTTTGTTTTGTTTTAGTTCACTTTATGTTCAATTTAACACCAGAAATCTACGGACTGGAATGGAATCCTCAGAAGGACAGACATTTGGGTCTGTTCCATTCACTTTTGTCACCCCAACAGTAGGAGCAGTGCCTCTCTCATTGTACTTAACTGAGGTCTGTTGAATTAATAGGGACTGCATATAAAATGCAGTTTTCACTTTCTCAAGACCATGGTTATTGTGACACATGTTTGGTTTATGTGAGAGTTAGATTTAAACGAAAAGTATCATGCTGATATTGAGCAAAACTGCTTATTTATTTTTAAATGGAGTTTTTTAATAAAGATAATAAAACTAGTCTAAGGTGGAATGTTCTATGCAAAGCAAGTTCTTACAAATAAGACATCCAATTATTCTTCCTTTACTTAAGTATATGTATTACTACTATAAAATATCATGAGTCATAAAAATACTTTTATAAAATAGGTTATTCCCTTAAATTAGCCAGTGATCTTGATATTTCAATTTCACATGAATTACCTGTCTAGTATTTTATGGAAAATATGGTAATGGGGCTTGATTTTTCTTTACTTTCAATTATACTAGTACATGTTTGTGGTACATCATGAATACACCCATTGTGGGTATTTAGTTCATGCACATGACACATCTTATTTCTTTTTACATCTGCTTTCTGTCTTTTCTCTCCTCCCTTCCCCCTCCTCCATTTTGTGATCCATTCCCACTTGCCAAAATCTATCTCCCTATTTCCTATTGTCTATCTTTTATTTTGTTCTTTGATTTACTTATACTTTAGTTTCTCATAAAAGAGAAACAATACAATTTTTATGCTTGTGTGTATGATTTTGCTTAAAATTATAGATTCAAGGTCCATCCTTTTCCTACAAATGACTCAAGTTTATCTTTCTTTATGGCAGAGCAGTACTCCATTGCTTATAATACCACATTTTCTTAAGCTATTCATCTGTTGATGGATATATGGGCTGCTTCCATGATTTAATTATTATAAATTGTGCTACTATAAATGTGGGTATGCATACATCACTGTAGTATGAGATCTTTAACTCCTAAAAGAAGATACATAGGAGAAGAATAGCTGGGTCAAATGGAATTTCTATTTAATGTTTTTTGAAGAATCTCTATACTCATTTCCATAGTGGTTGTAGTGGTTTACATTCCCACAGACAATGTAGAAGGGTTCCTTTTGCCTCCATAGCCTCACCACTATTTGTTATTATTTGATTTCATGATGATTGCCATTCTTTCTGGAATAAGATGAAATCTGTGTTTTTTTAATTTGCATGATCTAATGGCTAGCAATGTTAAACATTTTTTCATACATTTATTGGTCATTTGTACCTCTTCTGAGAAGTGTCCATTTATTTCAGCTGTTTTTTTGGGGGGTATCCCAATCAAAATACCAACAACATTCCTCATGGAACTAGAGAAAACAATCCTAAAATTCATAATGGAACCAGAAGAGATCCGAAATAGCAAAAGCAGTAGGTATTACATTCCTGGGCTTCAAGTTATATTACAAAGCTGCAATGATGAAGCAGCATGGTACTGGCACCAAAACAGACATGAGGACAATAGAATAGAATAGAACAGATTACACAGAAACAACCCCGGACACAGTTACCTGATCTTTAACAAAGGGGCCAAAAACATACACTGGAGGAAATATAGTCTCTTTAGCAAACTGGGCTGGGAAAACTGGCTATTCATATGCAGAAGGTTGAAACTGACCCATATCTCTCTCCATGTACTAAAACAAAACTAAAATGGCTCAAAGATCTAAGTATTAAAACAATTACTTAACCTGCTGGAAAATAAGCTAGATGAAACTCTTAAAGTCCTAGGCCTCGACAGAGATTTTCTGAACAGAATGCCATTTGCACAATTGCAAACAACAGCAAGAAACAAATGGAATCGTATCGAATTAAAAAGCTTCTGTACAGTGAAGAGTGCAATCAAGAATGAAGAGACAACCTACAGATGGGAAAAAATATTTACAAGCTACACTTTGGACAGAAGATTAATATCTAGAACAAAGAGCTCAAAAAAATCAGACACCCCCCCCAGAATAAAAGATCCAATTGAGAAAGGGGCATCTTAAAAAGAAATACAAAGGTGGGGGAAACAAAAATAAGAGGACAGCAATAAAAATATTGTAAGTTACAAAGAAAACAAGTGAACAATCCTCAGTACAGCGCGCCTGAGTCCTGAGCTAGAATCAGAAAATGCTGAGACCCAAGCTAATTTACCACGGAATCCTCAGATGACTCAGAGACTGGCAGCAGGACTGGGTGAGGATCTGTAAGAACGTTACTTTGTTTCGGGGTGCTGGAGTCTCCTTCTAGAGGTGGTTTCTAGGTGCTTTCTGTCCTGAGCAAAGAATTGGTCAAGATAAGCACAAATGGTAGCAAGGTTTTACATTTATTAAAGGTAGGAAAAGAAACAGGCTCTGCAGAGTGAGTTTGGACTAAGTACAAGTGGGAAAGTATCCTCTACAGGATGGAGAAGACTACAGTGAAAAACACAGGAAGGAAGAACTGTCCTTTTTGTATTGTCCTTTTTGTATTTTCTGCTCCTCAGGCTGGTGTCAAGTCTCAAGGCTTTGGGAACTGTTCTGTGCACGTGTCCTGGGGTTTTTGTCATTAACGGTCATGCCTACTCCCCCAGGCAGTCTGCCACACCCTAATCTCCTGCCTCAAGAATAAATTAGTCTCAGAACCGTTCCACCATTCCATGCCACTGAGAGAAAGCTCTTCCTCTGCTCTAGCAAAAGGCCATATTCTCTGGAGAGAGTAAGTGGAAAATCTTTGTACTGGGAACACCAAGCACAGGGGCGAGCATAATCTCTGAGCCTCGAATGGGGAGTAAGTGAACATGTGCTTACTGAATGTCGAAATGTCTGCCTTCAGCACACTGGAAGCCAAACATTTGCCTGTAGGCTGAAGATTGGAAAACTCTTCTAGAATAATCTAAGAACACAGATATAAAAAATACTGATGTTGGGTTGTTCTGAGAAACAACTAAACAAACTATGCCATACTGAAACTAAACATCAGACAGTCATACCATCCTGCCAACAACTTGCAGTTACTTTTTAATATATAAAAAATCTGATTTTTGTATATTGATCTTATAGCCTGTGACCTCCCCCAAATTAATTTAACAACTGTAGGTAGTAGCTGTTTGCAGATTCCTCAACATATCCTACGTAATCATTTATGGCATACGTGAAGAGAAACAGCTTTACTTCCTTTCCAGTCTTTATGTCTTTTATTTCCTTTATTATCTTACTGCAAATACGAAACTTGCAGTACAATGGTGACAACTATACATGGTAAGATTCTGCATCTCTGCTTTCTTTCCAATTTTAGGGAGTAATATTTCAACATTAAATATGGTGTTAGCTATGGGTTTTTTTTGTTTTTTTGTTTTTATATGGGGGTATCGGGAGTCTAACTCAGGACCTCGCGCTTGCCAGGCAGGCGCTTATGCCGCTGAGCTATATCACCGGCCCAGCTATGGGTTTTTTATATATGGCCTTACCAGATTGAAGAAATTCCTAATTTGATGAAAAATGTTACCATAAATTGATATTGAATTTTTTTTTTTTTTTTTGTGGGTACCAGGAGGTCAACCTCAGGACCTTGCGCGCAAGCAGGCGCCGTGCCGCTGAGCGATATCACCAGCCTTTTTTTCGTATGTGGGATCCGGGAGTCGAACTCGGGCCCTCGCGCTTGCAAGGCAGGCGCTTAAGCCGCTGAGCCATCTCACCGGCCCTGATATTGAATTTTTTCAAAAATTTTTCTACATCTATTGAAATATTATTTCTAATTTTTTTTTGTTACTATAGTGAATTATACTGATTGACTTTCAATTGTTGAGTCAAGCTTGCATTCCTAGAACTTCTCTGTTAATATTTAATTAAGACTGGGTCTGGGGCCGGTGAGATGGCTCAGCGGCATAAGCGCCTGCCTTGCAAGCACGAGGGCCCGAGTTCGACTCCCGGATCCCACATACGAAAAAGGGGCCGGTGATATCACTCAGCGGCACGGGTGCCTGTTGGCGCACAAGGTCCTGAGGTCGAACCCCGGTACCCACAAAAAAAAAAAGACTGGGTCTGTGCTCATAGGGGTTATGAATATATTTACATATGTATGCATGGCATATATTTTGCCTTCTTATAAGTACATATTTTTAATTGTTCTATATCATTTTTGTATCAGGGTGATACTGAGTGAGTTGAATGGGGCTAACCTTTATTTCTGAAAGATTTTGTGTAAACTGGTATTATTTATTCTTTAAATGTTGAAAAGAATGCATTGATTAATCTATTTGGGCCTGAGTTTTACATTCAGTCCTTTAGTCTCCTACTCTTAAATATGGACAAGTAAACATCCAAAGACTGCCCCAGTCTGAACATTAAAATCAACTGTAAGTTTTTGAAAAAGATATGCTCTAGTAGCTGACGTTTGGATTTGATTATCTGAGTAAAGAAGCATCATTTTTTTGAGAGCTCCCTAGGTGATTCTGCTGATACCCAGAGCTAGGAACCTCTGCTGTAGCATGAAAGCTAGAGAAAAAACAAAACAAAACAAAAAACACAACCAGAAACAAGCAAACTAGGAGAAACACACTGTGCAAGGAGATTACAATTCTAAAGATATCACCAGAGACATGAGAGAAAATATGGAGACCATGAAAAGAAGAATAAGACGCTGTGAACAGGAACAGCCAGAGGCATGGGAACTATACACATGCATAGTTTTCAAAGACGTGAACCACACAGAGTTTAGGTTTCGGAATCAAAAGTTAAGCAAAATTTATTTTACATACAGATCATCCACATTTTACTGGCTTTTGTGACCTTGGACTACTTATTTGATTATTTGAGACTCTGTTTTCTCATCTGCAAAACAGGAATAAAAATAGCATCTACCTCGTGGGGTTGCTGTGACTAGCAAATGAAATAATACCTACAGTTAGAAGAGTGCTCGGCACATACATTAATAGCATGTATAGGCATTCCCGTTGAAATAGGAATAATGCCCTTGGAAGTATTAAATTACATAAGCTATCTAACTCATGAAATTACTATCCAAATTTAAAAAGCAAACAGTGCATCAGTTGGTAAAGAAGGGTGGAATGGGGAACAGAGAGCAAATTAAAATTAATTTAATGTGGTGATTATTCACTTCTAAAATGTGTTCTGATTTACCAAAATTAGGTTGGAAGTGGCTCTCTCACATTTCCTCAGTATTTGACACAAATTCAAATTTGCCACAGAACCCTGGACACCAAACATCTGTGAAGAAAAGGACAGAACAGACTAGCAGAGTAATTCTGTGAGTGATCATTCACCACATATTTTCTTGAATTTTAATCTAATTTCATTACTCAGGATTCCTAAATTCTGTGACATTTCCATTTTGGAGTAAAATAAATAACAATTAAATCTGCAATTCTCTGCATGTGCTGGAGATATTATACAGTCTTCTTAAGGCTGGAGGAAGGATTATATAAAATAATGCCTGGAAAGCCCACTGTTTGGTACATACCCTCAATAAATGTTCATTGGCATCATCTTCATTATAATTCAGGGTAGGCCAATTCAAAAATGTGCATCTGAGATGAATACACACTTCTCAGATGAAGAAATACAAGTGGCAAATAAATATACGAAAAAATGTTCAACGTAACTGGTCATTCAAGAGATGCAAATTAAAACAACACTGAGATTCCATCTCCAGAAAGAATGGCTATCATCAAGAAAACAACCAATAACAAATGCTGGAGGGGTTGTGGGGAAAAAGGAACCCTTCTCCACTATTGGTGGGAGTGTAGACTGCTGCAGCCTCTGTGGAAATCAGTGTGGAGATTCCTCAAAAAACTAGGATTGGAGATCCCATTTAACCCAGGTATTCCCCTGCTGGGTATTTTCCCAGAAGAATTAAAAACATCATACCACAGTGATATATGTGCACCCATGTTTATAGCGGCAAAATTTGTAATAGCTAGATCTTGGGAACAAATCAAATGCCCATCAACCAAGGAACGGATAAAAAAGATGTGGTCTTTTTATACAATGGAGTACTACTCAGCTATAAAGAAGGATAAACTGGAGACTTTTATAGGGAAATGGATGCAACTTGAAACCATAATAAGTGAAATAAATCAGACTCACATGTGTAAACATCATATTGTCTCCCTAGTGTGAGAAGCTGAAAGAGTAAATAAGAATCACAATGTACAGTAGATATTGTGACATGGGAAGAAACTGTTCAAAAGGAAAGAGAAACTAGGATGAGGGAAAGGAGAAAAGAAGGAAGGGAAAAGCAAAAAAAAAAAAAAATATATATATATATGTGTGTGTATATATATACATATATATATATGTATATATATACACACACACAAGATAGTTAAGATAGTTATACTAATTTCTCTTAATTTGTTAAAAAGAAAGGTTTGTGCTAATATTGTTTGGACAATTAAATGCCTATATCTTGTACTCTGAGTAACTAATTAAAAAATAACAATATGCAATGTATTAATCATTGTTACTCTCCTATTATCTTGTTTTGAATTTTTTTTTCTCTTTAAAATAAAATTTTTTAAAAAATGATTTGGGGTAGGACAAGCTATTGCTAAACTTGAAATTCCTCACTACTCAAAATGGATTTTTTTGAGGTGAGGGGATGTGGAGGCTTCTCAGGCTAACACTCTCACATGGTATGTTAGGAATTTCAACTGATTATGTAGAATATGCTAAAGAACCTGCAAACAACTACTATCTACAATCAACAAGTTAATTGGGGAGAGGGGTAATAGGCTAGGAGATAAATACGCAAATCAGTTTATATATTAAAAACTCACTGCAAATTGTTGGCAGGATAGTATGGCTGGCTAGTGTTTTGTTTTGTATGGCATATTTTGACAGCTGTTTATGTTCATATACTCTACAGGGCATCTGTAGTGTTCATTAGTGTGGGGGACCACCTGGACGGCACTCCTTGAAAGAACAGCAATTACCTCCATCTTGGCTGAACCTGGCCCTATTTCCACGTATTGATATGTACAGAGCTGGCTAGGACTTTTCCTTATCTCTTCAATTGGCTTTGAGCAATGCAAATCGGTCTAGCCGAGGTCCTGATATGTAGTCTTTGAAGCAAGGCGATAGGCCTGTTTCCCCGCCCCTTTGCTCCCAATACATGGTTGAGCCTGGCAGGATGGGGAGCCCTGCTCCACGCTGTGGGCTGGGATTGAGCCTTGAGAAAGAGGCTATGACTTCCCAGGGCATAAAAGATTACACATCAGAGCTGAAGCACCAACCCCAAAACATTAGATACTATCTTGAATTGTGTTATGCAGATTACTCCTTCTGCATATCCTTCCCTCTGCATATTGCAAAGGTGATTTCAGGCCACCTATCTAGCCCAGTTCATGGTACTCACGTACTTCCTGCCACTCTCACAGTCACTCATCCCCTCCTGGAGAATTAATAAAACCCGAGTTTGGCCCTGGGTCCAGGCCTTTGTTCCAGTAACCACCATCTTGGCTGGACTTAGGACTCCTTGGCTCCCCACAACTATAAATATGCCTTAGTGTCGTTATTCCCACCGTGGGTTGCACTGGAAGTGGTAGATTGGAATTAACTCTCTAGAATTCCAATAACTTTTCCATGGGATTACAAATATAAACTTCCCGGACCACGACGAGGACTGGGAAGGGCTCACTATAATTAGTACTAGAGATATGCAGGTCACTGGACAGAATCATCCAGTGAATCCATATGTATTACTTACCTGTTTTGCTGTGTAGATCTAGGGAAAAATTGTGAAAAGAACCTGCTGTTCAAGATTACTTAGAAGCCAGACTTGGTGCTGCATATCTATAAACCCAGCTACTCAGGAGTCTGAGGCAAAAAAAATAGCAAGTTTAAGCCCAGCCTGGGCAACTTAGAGAGATGCTGTCTCTAAATAAAATACAAAAAGGGCTGTGGATATAGTTCAATGGTAGAGTGCCTCTGGGTTCAACTTCCAGTACTAGAAAAAAAATTATTTTGAGTAAAAGAACAGGAAATTGAAGTTTGAATTAACGACAGAATGTGCTTCTGTGGGTAATTGCTGCTATTTTAAAAATTTTTATTAGTACATGTTTGCAGTACATACATGATGATTACATTTATCACAGGGAGTTGGTACATATACAAAACACAACTTAATTCTTTTTCTTTCCCCTTCTCCTCGCCTCTCAAGAAGAATTATAATCTCTGAGGTGGAACCAAGTCTCATTGGTAATAATATCTCACTTACAATCTACTTCATTGTCAGGAATATATGCATGGCCTTTAGTCCCCACATGGGCTATTAGATAAGCTAGATCTCCATAAACCTCAGAAAGAGCCTAAAAATCATATGTAACTTAGCTTTTAATAACTTGATTTGGAATTTTCAGACTTGAAATTAAGATTGCGTAGATATTAAAATGTGTGTAAAAATCATCCTTTCTAGAAATTGCCAATAAAGGAAAATATTAAAATTACAAAATATTAACAAGACATGGCCCAATTCTCATGCTCCAAACACAACCTGGGAGAATATATAAAGCCTAGACATTTTTTGTTCCCAATAATCTCTGCTGGCCATAAATAAAAGCACCCCTCAAAAGGAGATCTACTCTTAAAGTCCCAGCTAGAAAGTAGCATCCCATATACAGTCGCACTTTTAAATGGAGAAAATAACCCATGAGGGCATCACAGCCAGGCAGCTGGACGGGTGCATGCAATCTCCTTCCCTTTATCTTTGTATTTTGGGAAAATCCAGCCTACTGAGGAAAAGAAGTCTATGAATTTAACACTCAGCTCAAATTAGATAAAAGGCTTTAAACTATTTACTTTTAGAGATATTAGAATGAAAAATAAATGTATATTCTTATACTAAGACCTAGAAAATGTTGTTTTGATTATGCTTAGATTCCCCTCTGCATGGAGGGGGCTTGTTAACCTTCAGATTCAAAACTTCCTATTCATGGGCCTCCCTCAGATCCTTGTGGACCAAGAATATGTATATTACGCTAAAGAATTTTCCAGCATCCAAATTACCTAAAAACTAACTAATGTCCTATTGAGACCTTCATACATATGTTCAAAAAATGAAGCTGAATGTGTACAAGTGTTTATGACTTTTTTCTCTTCTACTTTGATGGCGCCTTACTTTTCTGTGCTTTAATTTCCTAAGACGATTCAACAAGATTAACTGATGAGATCATTGCATTGACTACAAAATATTGCCATTCAGATTTCATCCCAAGTAGGAAAAGAAGACCAAATTTACAGTAATAACAATATCCTTTACTTCTTTTGCTGATGGTTTCTTCTTGGAAGAATGTTAAGTAGATGATTTGACTATTGATACTACAACTCACAAACATCCGTGTTCTTCCAGTTTTGAGGAAGAAAAGTATTATTGTAAAATTTAGTATGTGATGCTTTAAATACAGGTAGTTTGGTGAAGGGAATTCAAGTCATCCTATAATTGAGTCTTAATAAGTGGTTCACTTGGAGTATGGTTTCCTGTTTTGTTCTACAAAGAAAATGGCAACTGCGTGTCACATGAACATGGCCTTTAATCCAAGGATTCTTTATCACTTTGGGTTACATTTTAATCCTTCCACATTTGCCACTCATTGATGCTACTCACCAAATGACAAATTAATTTCCAAAAAATGGCCTTGCAAAGAAAGGAAGAACAAACATTTATTTTTAGTGAAGCCAGAAGGACCATATTTATGTGCAAAATAAGAGGTCAGCCAGCCTTAAAAAGTGCCAACTCCAGTTGTATAATGAAAATTGACCCTGGCTCTGAAATCTCACTTGGAAGCTTTTAATAAGATTTCATCATTTTGTGCACTACGTTATTTATATGAGAGGGGTTAGTTTAATAAGCTCTTTCACCAGCTTCCTAACTTGCAGTGAAAATATTTCTCCAGAAGCCAAAACCTCCAATCATGCACATTTTATGGGCTTTAAGTATTAATTATAGTTTAGATTGTACAAAACGTGTAGCAAGGGCTATAAGTTTCAATGCCAGTTTGTTCATAAATTGTTTGGCTGTAACTTTTTTTCTTTAGTTGTTGTTTCCTCTCTTTTAGCCCTAGTTAGCAGAAAACTCAGTATTTAAGAGAATCAATATAACCTATCAGTCTTGAAGTCTTCCACAAGCCATAATCTTTAAGGGCCACATCTCATTTTATAAAATGTTCTACTAGTTCAAATTTTAAAAATTCATTAAGCCATATGTGTGAAAAAAATTTGTTCAAATCATACTTTAACTCATTAGAGGTGACTTTTATGTCAAATTATTTTTGTGACATTGCTTTTGTTTATATTATTTATTTCTTTGATTAAAAAAATTGATAAGAAATCCTTACCATAATCTATCAACTATAAGAATAAAGATCACTCTCTAAACTTCTATTGTTATACATATACAGTTTTTATACAATTTAATCATTGCTCACATGCCATGTGATTGCTATTTCTTATTTAGTAAAGAGTTTTCCATGCATTGCTACAGCCCTCATATTTGTCAGGTTTATAGACAATAAAATATTTTACTGATGGATCACAATTTACTAATTTCTCAATGTTTGAAATTTTTCCTGATTTTTTATTCTAAACATTATGATTATATATTATATTAGTTCCCTAGCTCTGCCACAACAAAGTATCATGAACTGACATGGTCGAAAACAATAGAAATGTATTATCTCGCTGTTCTGTATGATGCTGGAACCCAGCGTCTTTCTTTGCCTCCTCTAGCCATTGATAACTTAGGTATTCCTTGGATTGTAGAAGCACAATCCAGTCCCTACCTCATGTGACCACCATCCTTCTGTGTCTCACCTCTTTTTATAAGGACACAAATCTTATTGGGTTAAGGAACTACTTTACCCCAGGATGACCAACTTAACTAATTACAAAATCAGGTCACAGTCTGAGGTTGCAGGAAAGACATGAAATTTGGTGGGACACTATCCAACTAATAGATATCCCATGCTGTTGCTTATAGATAGGTTAACATTTTCATTTTTCATAGGATGGGAAAATAAAATGCTCTCAGGTTTTCAAAATACATGATTTCCAAAAAATATATATGCACTTCATTTGTTAAATGTCCAATTTGTAATTTCTATGAGAAAAAGCATTCTGCTTGTCATGTTATTTTTAAAATGTTTATTCTCCCACAGGCATAAAATACAGCTACTATCCACTTTTTGTTTGAAAGAATAAAAATGTTTTATGCTAATCATGTATTCTAATCAATTTTCCTTCTTCGCAAAGACAACAAATTTCCCTACCTATTCCTGTGTATGACAGACCTCAGTATACTCAGTATACCCTCAGTATACCCTATATATGTTTAACTAGACTTCCCTTCTGTCCTCTTCTTTCTGTGTGGCTTGAACCATTACCTGATTCTTTTTACCTTTCCCAATGTGGGACAGAAAAGAACATGTGAGACTCCACCTCTCACTACTCCCTTCATTTACATACGCTATTTCATGATAATATTATGGACATAATTTCTTAGCTCCCTTCTCCCTGCTTATGCTCCCTGTACTTGTCCAAGTCAGTTTTACTTAGACCGTCTGCTCTTGGCTTGCCTCATAATAGCTTTGCAATTTCCTTCTTAACCTCAATTGCATTTCTTCATGAAGTATTGGTTTTCCAGTTTATCAACAATAACTATGCATTACATGTTCAATTTTCAAATTGTCATAAAAATTCCATACCCAGACAGCCTGGTGAGATGGCTCAGTGGCATAGGCGCCTGCCCAGCAAGCACGAGGGCCAGAGTTCGATTCCTGGAACCCACATACAGAAAAAGGGCCGGTGACATCGTTCAGCGGCACGGGCGCCTGCTGGCACGCAAGGTCCTGAGGTCCACCCCCGGTACCCACACACACAAAAAAAAATTCCATACCCAGAAACTGGAAAGATCCTTCTCTGATATTATTGACTTATTTTATTAATATTTATTGAATATCTTGTATGTGCTATTTAATATATGGAAACCAAAAACCATTGTCACAGTAATGATGGGCAAAGCAGACATTAAATAATTAATATATAACTACTCATGGCAGTAGATATTTCACTTGATCTTAGCCAAAAGGCTGAGAAGCAATGGCACTAGTTGTTAAGAAGAAAAAATATCATGATACTTTGAGAGAGAAAATGCTAAGGTTGTACTGTACTTACCTTAAGTGATAGACTTCTCAGGGAGACAAGATGCTTGAATTGAGCGAGGAAGTGTTTTAAACAGGATAGCGATATGATGTAATTTGTATATTTAAATACCATAACTTTAGATTTTTATGTGGAGCATGTTTTAGAAGTTATTCAAACTGTTCAGCATGGCAATAATATTGGATGGACAGACATGAAAAAAGCCAGAGACTATTTCACTCAACATCTTGCTGTAGGTCTAAACCAGAGGTTAGCAAACTACACCCAAAAGACCAAATCTGGTCCACAGCCTGCTCTTTTTAAATAAAGTTTTATTGAAAACGATACTCGTGTTGTAATGTCTACAGCTGACTTCACTCTACAAAAGCAGAGTTGCATAGATGTTTTAGAGACAGTATGGCCCATAAAGGCAAAAATATTTACTATCTGGTGCTTTACAAAAAGAGTTTGCAAAAGATTTCCCGGAGGCCCCAACACCAACTTTCCTTTTCTATTTCCTTTATAGGTCAAGTCCTATGGCCAGTTCTAGTTGCAAAGGAGACTGGGACAGCAAGTACCAGACTTCCAACCATTGTAGAAGAGCCCAGGAAGGTCTTTTAAGTAACCCATGGAACACTATTTTTCACAGGTATGTTAAGGTTAAGTAACACGGTGACTCTACTACCTTAAATCTTAATTTCTCTGCCTGCCAATGTCTTTCCTGTACAAAAGAGAGATAATGATCTTTGCTTCTCATGGTTGCAAAGAGTATTGAATGAGATAAGGATATTAAATATGTTAATGACAAACTTAAAATTTCTGGAATTCAGTATACTCAGAGCTCTTTCCTTCCTCTGAATGCCACTTTCAGTTCATCATCATCTTTGTATGTAACTTTAACTTGTCCTTGCTCATAGTAGGCATTTGTTCAGAAATGTGGAATAAAAGAACAAATGTTCCCATTCTTCTATAGGACAAGGCTCTGGTAGTTGATACACACTTATAGGATTGATTGTTTAATTCTTCAAGGTGGCTAAATACAGAAATATCTTCAAAAACAAAATGTGTGCAACAAAATTTCAACAAAGCTCTCCTGAAAAGAGTGAATGAAGAAACCCCAATCTTCTCTTTTTTTAATTTATTTTTTCTGTGCTGGGGATTGACCCCAGGCCCTTCACACAGTCCCTGCCCTTTGTTTGTTTATTTATTTATTTATTTATTTTGAAGCAGGGTCTCACTAAGTCATTAAGTTGTCCCGGCTCACTTGGAAGTTGCAATCCTCCTGCCTCGGCTCTCTTCTTTTTATTGGTGGAAACATTGAGCAGAAGGAAAGGACATTGATCTTGCTCAGGAATACATAAGCTGTACCACTACCACCACCACCACCACCACCGCTCCCCTGTTCCAAGTGATCATGCGCCCAAGACCCAGGCAGCCCCGTTCCTTTTGGAAGCAGGGGATGCCTCTGTATCTACATAGCAATATGCTTTAGATAAGCCAGGGACCTGTTGGAGACCAGCAGTCAGACCTAAGTGGGAACCCTCCAACCATGCTGAAAAAAGCCACACCTCCCAACACTCTGACCAACACCTTTCAAACCTGTTTCTAACATTGCAGAATGACATCAGAACACATCTGTTTACATAATTGTCTTTGTAATAAAAATTCTAATTGAGAATTATAAACGTCTAGCTTTTCTCAAATTTTTGACAAATTGTTAACCACCATTTTTTATACCTCCAATAAAGCTTACCTATGTTTCATTAATCAGATTTTTAAAAATCTGTCTTTATAAAGTCTTCATTCATCTTAGTGATGGGAAAGCATGTGCTTTTAAAAAGTAAATTGGCTTCACAAGAAACAGTATAAGCCCAAAACTCAATTCAGTACTCATCTTTGCAAAGGAAAGGTGATACAAGATTGTTAAACATCAGGGCTGGAGGTGTAGCTCAAAAACGCATGAGGTCCTGGGTTTGATCCTCGGCACAGTAATAATAATAATAATAACAATAATAATAAAATTTTAAAAAGTGTGTTTATTCCAAGAAGAAGTCTGAAAGTCTTTTTGGAAAGTTTTCTAAACATCATCGTTGAAAATGGTTAATATTTTGATACATGTTTAATTTCAAATAAATGTTTTCCAGTGAAAGTGATTCTGCTATTTTAAGACAGAAAAATGCTGCAAGTATCATGTGTTTTATGTGTGAGGTTTTCTGGAGAAAAAATACATAATATGTAGAGAAAGATGTCTATAGTGATTATGCAGGCTACAGAATAACGTTATTGCTTCAGAAAAGCAGCAGCTGAAACCTATAGGATGTGATGGTCTACAGCATGGAAGTAGGTAGTACTATCCAAGAAACAGCTGTTGGTATTTGTGAAAGTCTGAAAAAAAAAAATGGGAGTGCATAGCCTCTTCCCTTTGGTCAAAGGCAGTCCAGGGCTTCCCAGATCCTAAGAGATGCCCATGACTAAAGCTGCACTTCCCGAAGTATGTAATGCCCATGCCAACTTCCAAAGACAGGGCACCTTCACAATGAGAGGCCAAGATAAGGCTGCCAACTTGCAAGGAACTGCCAAAATGAACCTTGGCACATTTGCTGAGGAACTTGGCTCCCCAAGAACATAACAGCAGTGCCTATTTTTGTTTTCCCTTCTCCATAAGGACAGTGTACACTCAACTTCAAGTTATGTGGATAATTTCCCATTAATTTTGAAGGAGTTAGTGTAAATTTCCCATGGGTGGTACTGCTTAAGAACAGAGAAATAAAGTGCCTACAAACAGAATTATACAAAGTCTAGAAATAAATTTCAGACCAATATGGAGAACTTTTTAGATCTTGACAAAAATAACATACACATATATCCCTTATTCTGTTTTATCTGATTTCAGCTGGATCCAGTGTAGTACTGAAATAAATTGCTTTCTCATTGACAATTATGGTCACCACAAAAATCCATCAGGAAGCTATTCTACTCAGCCTAGAACATGGAGTCTTTCCCCTTGTCCTACAATCCTATCTCTTTATGAGATAACAATTTTTAAAACTTTTCCTCCACCTAATAAGACTTGAGTTAGAGCCATGTCTCTTTTTCCTTTTATTGTGAAAATCCCACCGACTCACTTACTAACTCATGGTTTCATCCAGCATCATTCTCTTACAACTGCTCCTTCAAAAGATGCCAATGATTTGCTCAGCCTAAATGACCTTCATGAAGCATTGCATCCCAAGGATAAGCTCCTCTTTCTTGGCGGGGGGGGGGGGTCCCTTCTTTCTTGGTTCAGGGCAGTGTGTTGTCTCACTTTTCTTCCAGCTTCTTTGATGTGATCTCTTACTAAGACTTGAGTTTCTAGTGTCATCTCACATAGGTTTATTTACTCACATGTACCCCACTTAACTATTTTTTTTTGTGGGTACCGGGGGGTCGACCTCAGGACCTCGAGCGCCAACAGGCGCCCGTGCCGCTGAGCGATATCACCAGCCCTTTTTTCGTATGTGGGTTCCGGGAGTCGAACTCGGGAACTCGCGCTTGCCGGGCAGGCGCTTAAGCCGCTGAGCCATCTCACCGCCCCCCCCCCACTTAACTATTGAGTGTCACTTCTGTGCTTGGCACTGCCCTAAGGTTCTGTCTTCAGCTCTATTTTCTCTCATCTGTATGAGTTACATCTTCCTCTAGGATTTCATCCAGCCTCAAGGTATTAATTATCAACTCTATTCATTCTATCATTCTATCCCACTTTTTTTTTTTTTTTAAGTCAAGTTCTCCCTATGTATTTCAGGCTGGATTGGAACATATTAAATTACTCAGGCTGGCCTCAAACTCATGATTCTCTTACCTCAGCCTCCTGAATACTGGGATTATAGGCATGCACCACTGTGACTGGCTCCATTCCCCCATTTTTAACTATATATAGATATCTCTATCTAGATAGATAGATCCTTATAATTTCCTTCCTGGATTTTATAACAATTGCCTAAATCATTTTCCTAACTCATTTATGCTATAGAAACTATCTTTCCCTTCTCTCGTTTCCTCCCTCTCTGCCCTTCTTTATCTCATATTTAATATAAAATATTTGTGCCTCAAAAAAAATTCCCCAAATTTAGAACTAGAAAGAAAAGGAAAATCACCGATAAGCCCACCTACAAAGTCAGCCATTTCACCTTCAGTGGGTCTTATGCAAGAATTTTTCCAGCTACAGGTTTTCAAAGTTATCCTTTTCAACTTTTATAGGTCAAATAAATCCAGTCCATTTAAATGATTCTAAAATATAAGAATCCTAAATACTTTTTTTAAGCCAGCATAATATTAATAAGAAACCTGACATAGATATCCCACCAAAAAGAAACATTAGATCAATCTCCTTTATAGAAATTGTGTAAAAATACTAAGTGTGAACAAATGTAATACAAAAATAAATGTAGGGAAAAAGAGTGTAACCGTGATTCAATATTAAGAATTTGACTTTAAAGAGCACATGAATAGGATAAGAAAAATTCTAATTATAGTTTCAAGTAAGACCAAATAAGACCTTTTATAAATTTCAAATTATATTCCTATCTTAAAAGAACTATGAGCAAAATAAGAGTGGATGATTCTTTGTTGATATGATTCATCTCAGCATCATATGCCACAGTGAAAAATAAGACAAATTTCCCTTGATATCAAGAACAAGAAAAGGAACTCTAGTTCCCCATTATTCACAAAATACCCAACAATATAATTAGACAAAGTATAAGGTATCAGTATAAGAAGGAAAACTTGTAGTCATTAACAGATGATACATCACTAAGCATGAAAAATTAAATATCAACCTACAAGGAAAATCTAGTAAGTTAGAATTTTTTCAGTATTTTCACATAATCTTCATGAGATGGGTCTGTAGTTTTCTTTGCAGAGACTACTTATAGAATAGTGCTGGCTAGTTTTGAAATTGAATTTTGGAAATTATTTCCTTTTTTTTTCTTTAAAAGCATTTAAAAAGACTGGATTTATCTGGAAGGTTGAAAAATTCACATGTTAAATAAAAAGCAAAAAACAAAAAACCTATGACTGAAAAGATCCCTGCAAGAACTCAGTAGTTATAGCATAATTATACAAAAATCAATAGCTTTTATCACACAAACAATGGCTCTATAAAAAACATAATGTACTATCTACCATACCAAAAGCCTATGAATATGCCTATGAATATGCCTATGAATAAATTTCAAAAGGCCTGTGTAGAACATATACACACCCCAAAGAAGAAAACAGAACATTAAGCTTCTGCTGATGGCCATAATGTTAATTAAGAAGGAAAGATATTTCTTAATATTGGATAGAAAAACGTCAAAAATGTAATCTCAATAATCGAATTTCTAAATTTAAAGGGATCCTAATCAAATCCTAATCAAATCCTAATCCTAATCAAAAACACTAAAATATCTGCAATTGAGAGAAGCCAGGCTTCAAAAAAACTAAGTAACTGAAAAGTGCCTCTAGAAAAATAAACATGTAAGGATAGCTAAGAAACTTGAAAAAAGAGGAATACTAAAAGATATTCCACTATTTTAAGGGAAATTTTGTCATAATACTTAAGGTAGTATTATAGTGGTAGTGAACAGAAATAGCAATGAAACAGAATCCAGAAAGAGGCCAAAATATATACAGGGATTTAATCTATGAAAAAGAAGGCATTTTGAGCCAATGGATTATTTAATAAAAGGTGTTCAAAAAACAGACTAATAATTGAAAAACTTAGGATTACTACTTAATTTCTTACAACAAAATTAACTCCAGAGTAATAAAAATTTAAATATTTTCAAATTAAAATTTTAAAATAACTAGAAGAAAATTAGTGGAAACCCAGAAACCACATAGGCAAAATTTGCTCTAGTTGATAAAATAATAGACCTTATAATTCTTACATTAAATAAAGTCAAATGCCAACCAGTAAGTGTAAAGGTGTGCAAAGTACATTAGACAAGTTGCTAATTCTAAGCATGTATTTTGACCAAGTGCCCATCTAGTAGAAAAAAATAAGGCCTTTAATTTTCAGCTCTAATTATGAATGATCCACAGGAGCTCTGCAGCAGGAGTTTCGCCACAGAGTACATACCACATTGAGGCAAAGGGAGCTGCTCGGTTATGGGCTAAAGATGGGGAGTAGCTCAGCTTTCAGTTCAGATGGATCTCATTCCACTGAGGACAAGTTTCTAAAGAGGGTACAGCTCTGATCTTAGGAACCGCCCACACTCACTGCATTTGGGGGAGGGATAACTGACTTGCTAATGAAGATCTGGAAAGGACTGCAGCATTTCCTGCCATCTCCAAACATATCTCACTTTGTTGCCTCAACTCTAGTAATGCAAGAATACTTGACACTTTCTAAACATACCTTTGTCCATCCATCATTTTTTGTTTCCTGGAATAACCTTTCTACCTTGTCCAACTACCAAGACCTACTCAAAGTTTGCTATAGTCCAAACCTTTCTCTTCTGTGAGAGATCTGTGTCCTCAATTTAGGGTTTATTAATCTTTTATTTTATTTTTCAGTGGAGAGGGTTACCCTCCTCCTTTTAGCATTTTTTATTAGTACATGTTTGCAGTACATATTTACATTCCCTGTGTGGAGCTGATACATGTACATAACACAACTTAATTCTTTTTTCGTCCTCTTTCCTTCCTCTTCCTTCCCCCTCCTTCCATCTCTTGATCCCCTTCCCATCTGAGAAAAGTCCATCTCCCTACTTCCTACTATCTTTTGTTTTGCTCTTTATTTGTAATTTGAACTTCTCATATGATAAAAACCATGTGATATATAAGTTTCTGTTTCTGATTTATTTCACTTAACACTATGGTGTCAAGGTGCATCCATTTTCTTATAAATGACTCTTTATGGCAGAATTGTGCTGCTATAAACACAGGTATGCAAGTATCACTGTAATATGATGTCTTTAACTCTTTCAGGAAGATACCTAGAAGGGAAATAGATGGGTGTCAGAAACCGGCCTACACCTCTGCCAGGTCTCAGGTCCCTGCCCCAGAGGTCACCTAAGGGGAACCACCCAACTCCTCCAAGCTTTCCCCACCACCGCAGGGATCTAGTCCTGATACTTTGTTACTTGATCCAAGGGTGAATGAGGATGAATGACAAAGAGACACAGAGCTTAATTTAGCATAGGGGCAGCCAGGGGGCTTCTTCCTCTAGGGCAGAGGAGTCTCTAGCTTGTTTCCCTTTTATTTAGTACAAGCAATTAAATTAACACAAGGCTCATCTGCCTTCCAGTATCCATTTAGTACATGCTCAGGTAAGCAATTTTAACTCAGCTGTATTGACTTTACCCTGGAACTTGCAACTGCCATCACTCCGCAGGATGCCTTTCTCTTTTGCACTCACAGAGGAGGCCAATTAAGCCTCAATTTGCATCTGGTCTTCCACACAAAGGGCAAATGGAATTTCTAGTTTTAGGTTTTTCAAGAATTTTCATACTGATTTCCATAATGGTTGTACTGGTTTACATTCCCACCAACAAAGTAAAGGGTTCTTTTTTCCCCACCACCTCACCAGCATTTCTTATTATTTGATTTCTTGATGATGGGGTAAGATGCATCTCAGTATTGTTTTAATTTGCATTTCTAATGGCCAGTGATGTTGAGCATTTCTTCATGTATTTATTAGCCATTTGTAGTTCTTCTATGAAGTCTCTATTCATTTCACTTGACCATTTTTGGATTGGGTCTTTTATTTTGTGGGGTTTAATTTTTTTGAATTCTTTATATATTCTAGATATTAGTCCTCTGTCTGAAGAATAGCTGAAAACTACTTTTCCCATTGTAGGTTGTCTTTTAGCTCTGTAGGTTTGTTGTTATTGTTGTTGCTTTTCTGTGCAGAAGCATTTTAATTTGATGTGATCCCATTTGTTGAATCTTGGTACTATTTCCCGTGCAATGAGGGCTCTGTTCAGAAAGTATTTGCCTATGTCTATATGACTTCAGGAGTTTTAACTAATTATTATTCCAGCAGGTTAAGTGTTTCTGTTTTAACATTTAGTTCGTTGATCCATTTTCATTTTATTGTTGTACATGGTGAGAGATATGAGTCTAAATCCAATCTTCTACACATGGAAAGCCAGTTTTCCCAACACCATTTGCTAAAGAGAATATCTTTCCTCCAGGGTATGTTTTTGGTCCTTTTGTCAAATATGAAATAGTTGAATGTGCTTGGGGTTGTTTCTGCATCCTCTTATTCTGTTCCATTGACCCTCATGTTTGTAATGTAACTTCAAGTCAGAGATTGTGATGCCTCCCTCTTTGCTTTTGTTACCCAGAATTATTTTTATTATTCTGGGTCTTTTATGATTCCATATGAATTTCAGGATTGTTTTTTCCAGTTCTGTGAAGAATGCTGTTGATATTTTGATTGGGATTGTGTTAAATCTGTACATTAATTTTGGAAGTGTGGCTATTTTGAATGTATTGTTTCTGCCTATCTGGGAGCAGGGAATATCTTTCCATTTTCTGTTATCCTCTTTAAATTCCTTTCTCAGTAGTTTGTTTCTCTTTTGAGATATCTTTGTATAGATATCTTTGTAGAGATCTTCTTTGTAGAGATTTTTCACTTCCTTGGTTGGGTCAATTCCTAAGCATTAAATTTTTTTCATGCTACTGTGAATGGTATTTTTTTTTCTAATTTCTTTCTTAGTGGGTTCATTTTAGAATACAGGGATGCTATTGATTTTTGTGTGTTGATTTTGTATCCTGCTATGTTACTGAATTTGGTTATTAATTCTAGGAGTCTGTTGGTAGAATTTTTGGGTCTTTTATGTAGAAGATCATGTCATCTGCAAATAATGATAATTTGATTCTTCCTTTCCTATACATCTCTGTTTTTCTTTCTTTCTTCTTTTTCTTTCTTTCTTTTGCCTAATTACTCTTACTCATGTTTTAAGTATTATGTTGAAAAGACGTGGTGATAGTGAACATCCTTGTCTTATTCCTGATTTGAGAGGGAAAGCTTTGAGTTTTTCCCCATTTAATATGATATGATATTGGCAGTAGGTTTGTCATAAATGGCTTTTATCAGATTGAGATAAAGTCCTTCTATACCTATTCAGTGTTTTCATCATGAAAGAATGTAGGACTTTGTCAAAGACTTTTCTACATCTATTGCGATAATCGTAGTTTTTGTCCTTGCTTCTGTTTATGTGATGTTTATCAATGTTATGTTATGTTATGTTTATCAATCTGCATATGTTGAACCATTCTTGCATCCCTTGTATGAAACTTACTTGGTCATAATTTACGATCTTTTTGATTATTCATTGCATTCTGTTTCCCAGTATCTTGTTGAGGCTTTTTGCATCTATATTCATTAAAGAGATTGATTTATAGTTCTTTTTTACAGTAAGATAATTGTCTGGGTTTTGGAGTTAAGATAATCATAGCTTCCAAGAATGACTCTGGTAGTACTCCTTCCTTTTCAATTTCATTAGAGAACTTGAGGAGTATTTGTGTTAGATCTTCCCTGGAGTTTTTATACAATTCAGCAATTCAGTTTTTATACAATTCATCTGGACTTGAGCTTTTCTTTATTGGCAGATTTTCATTACTGCCTCAATTTCTTTGCCTGTTATTGGCTTGTTCAGGGTTGTAAAATCTTCTTGGTTTAGTTTTGGAAATTCATGTTTATCTAGAGATCTATCCATTTCTTCTGAATTGTCCAATTTATTAGTGTACGGATTTGCAAAGTAGTTGTTAATAATGTTTTATTTGATCAGTCATTGTTGTGATTTCACCTTTTTCCATTTCTAATTGCATTGATTTATTTTCTCTTGTTTTGGTTATATTGGCTAAACGTTTGTCTATTTTGTTTATTCTTTTGAAGAACTGACTCTTTGATTTACTAATTCTTTGTTGTTTTTGTTTTTGTTTTTGTTTTTTGTCTCAATTTCATTGATTTCTGCTCTGATCCTTATAATTTCTTTCCTTGTACTAATTTTGGGTTTGGATTTTTCTTGTTTCTCCAGGACCTTCAGGTGCATCTTTATAAAGGTTATTTATTTGGGCTTGCTCTACTTTTGTGGTGTGGGCATTCACATATAAACTTCTCTCTCACAACTGCTTTCACTGTGTCCCAAATGTTTTGTTATGTTGTACTGGCATTATCAGTTAGCTCTAGAAACTGACTTATTTCTTGATTTCTATTGTCACTCATTATTTAGTTAAGAGTGTATTGTTTAGTTTCTATCCACTTGCATATTTTCTGTTTTCATTTGTCACTGATTTCTAGGTTCTCTGTGCTATGATCTCATAATATCCATGGTATAATATCAATTCTTTTATGTTTACTTAAGCTAGCTTTATTGGCTAGTATGTGGTCTGTTTTGGAGAAAGCTTCATGTGCTACTTAAAATTATGTGTATTCTGTTGTTGAGTGGAACACTCTGAATATATCTAGTAAGTCCATTTATTTGAAGGTTTTGTTCAACTCTGATATTTCTTCTTTTTTTTTTGTCTAGTTCATGTGTCTATTTGTGATAGTGGGGTAATGAGGTCCCCCCCCATAGTTGTGTTTATGTTTCTCTGATCTTTTATATCCAGTAGTACTCGTTTTATGAAGTTGGGTTGCCATTGTTCAGTGCATATATGTTTATAATTATTATCTCTTCCCGTTGGGTTGTTCCCTTAACCAATAAGTAGTGATCTTTTTTTGCCTCTTTTGATCAGGTTTGGCTTGGAGTCCACATTGTCTGAATATGGGATAGCAACACCTGCTTTTTTTGGGGGGGGGCTCCTGTTGCATGGACTATTGTTTTTCATCCTTTGATTTTTAGTCCATGAGTTTCTTTTTGGGTTAAATGTGTTTCTTGTATACAACATACTGTTGAATTTTGTTTCTTAATCCATTCTGCCAATCTGCATCTTTTGATTGGGAAATTGATACCATTCATATTGAGAGTTATTACTGATAGACACTGATTTATTCCTGTCATTGCCTTTTTTTCCTGTTGCTGATTCTCTATCTTTCCCTTCTATTTAACTGCTCACTCTACCTGGCGTGGTCATCCTATTAGACCTTTTGTCATTGTGAAGTGTCATTGTCTCTTAGATATCCTTGAGAAGTTCTGCAGTGCTGGTTTTGTGGTCACGAGTTTCTTTAGGTACTCTTTAGTGTAGAAATATCTTATTTTTCCATGAAGAGTGAAAGATAGTTTTGTAGGATATATCAGTCTGGGTTGGAAATTGTTTTCTTTTAGGGCTTGAAACACTTCACTCCAAGCTTTCCTGGCATTTAAGGTTTGTGTTGAGAAGTCTTCTGTAATTCTAATGGGTTTACCTTTATAAGTGACTCATTGCTTTTCTCTAACTGCTTTTTAGATTCTTTTCTTGTGTTGGACTTCTGGGATTGTGGCTATGATGTGTTATGGAGAGGTTTCTTCTTCCAATTGTGGCTATTTGAGATTTTATATGCCTCGCTTATCTGTATGTTAAATTCTTTTCCCTTATTTGGAAAGTCTTCTGATATTATTTCAGTAAACAGATTTTTATGCCATTTCTGCTATCTTCTGATTTTTCACTAATTCCACTTAATCTTGTCTTCTTTGCATTCTCTAGGACAGTGATGGAGAACCTTTCAGAGCTTTCAGTGATACAAACAGCCCACTGCGGCACACGTGCCACAGTTTCATCACCACTGCTTTAGGAGCTGTTGGATCCGTATGTCATGTTCTCTTGTTTTTAAGGTACCTCTCGTTAATTGTTCACCAACAGCCCTGTCTTCTAGCTCTGACACTCTGTCCTCACATCGGTCACTTCTGCTACCCGTTCTTCCAATAGAATTCTTAATCTCCTGAATTTGGAGCCTTTGTATGGATTTTAATTCTTCTTTATGTAGCTCATTCACGTTTTGCCTCATTTTGTTTAACTCTGCTAGTTTTTATTAGTGTCTACTGTAGACCCCCTGATCATTTGATTTGGCCCATTATCTGTTTACTTGTTTTTTTCTGCAAGCTTGCCAAATGCCTTATTGATCTGTTTTGTTATCTCCCCTGACATCATCCCAAATAATTCAACTGTGAGGCTTTTGGTTTCCTCCCTTTCCATTCCCCATGTATCAGCTTTGGAGGAGTTAGGAGTTTTGGGAAGCATTTTGCTGGCTTATCTTCTCATGTTTCTATTTTTGTTTATTTGTTTATATTGAGGCTTGTGGGTTGATTATAGTGGGAAGCTTTGTTTCTAATATGATGACCTCTTTATTTAATGTCTACTTTTCAGCACTGTCCTCTGAGCGTACCTAACTATACAATATTGGCCTTTGCCTCTGTCCCAGGATCCAACCGCTTCTGTTTACTTGGCATGAGAGGTTGCAGTGTACTGGGTGCAGTATCCTTTTCTCCAGCTATGGGCTACAGTATTGTCAATGACCCCAAGGAATTCTAGATACTGACATCCAAAGAAAACTAATTAATAGTAATAGCTATGTCACCTTGGTTATAGTAATAAAATCAGCATCAATTATAGCATCAATGGCAAACTAATTATTGACAAACCAGAAGGAACAATAATGTACCACACTTATCCATACAAAAGGGATCTATAATTATAGTATGAACACTAAAGACAAACCAAATATTGACCTACAGTAAATATATATCTACTGAATGGAGCAACTCTACCTCTACTAATAATAGAACAGTATTCAACAACAATAGTGTAACATTAACTAGATATCTAGAGATTCGTAAATCTTACTAGTTATACTAATAAAGGTAGAGGGAGTGGGGAACTGGAGAAAGAAAAAAGTAAAATTTCAAACAGTAATCAATGAGATATGAGAACGCAGAGAGAAAAATGAGATAGCGGTCCTATTGAGGGGTAAAAAGAAATTGGTAGAAGACTGTTGCAGGAAAGAACAAACAAGAAAAAGAAAAAAGAAAAAGAAGAAAGAGAAAAAAGTCAAAAGGGGAAAAAAGAAAAGAAACTAAAAGATAAAAATGTCCCAAAAAAGGAGGAAAAAAATTCCAAACCCCCAAAAATCCCAATGAGGAAAAGAGAGGAGAAAAAAAGACTGAATCAAAGAAATAATTCCTCTATGTTTTTGAATGAATGCTTTCCTTACAAGATCTGTAGTCTTGGGATACATCCAGTCATGACTTTCTCTGCCTGGCTTTAGGGCCTATGGGTTTTGGAGGTGTCCTCCTTGCAGCAGAATCCCCTCTGCCTGTTTACCCCAGACTCTGGTTACCATCAAGCAAAGGGGTATTCTTGCTCACATTGGTAGATGGGAAACATGATCGGCCCTGTGGTCTCTGCTGGATGTAGGCCATAGGGTCAGGGTTCCAGTAGACTGTTGGACTTAATGTCAACATCCACAGGGTCTAGGTGCTGCCTCTCGGGGTCAGGGCCCAAGTCCTTCCCATCCTGTCCTTACCTTTCTCAGGGGGGTTTATGTCTGGCCCACTCCCTCTCAGCAGTGGTCTCCTGTAGTTGTCTCTCACCCAGTCACTTGGGGGAGGGTAACACTGGAGTACCTGAAGTTGATGGCCAGATCCATACTTTCTCCCTGGGTCTGGGAGCTTTCCGGGCTTACCTTCTCTCCCTTGGCATTGTCCTTGTTCAGGAACAGGTCAATTGGTTCGTTCTTGCCTATGGTGCCTCATGCTCAACCCCTGGTGGGGCCGGGGGGCGGGGGTGCCATGGCATTTGTGTGTGTGTTTTAATATGGTTAAATGCCCCCTTTTTACTTTCTCCCACCTCAAGGTGGAAGCCATTCATTTTATTCTGCCATTTGTAACAAATAATTAGGAACATCTGCTTCTCCGAGTCTATAAATGCCTTTGGTATGAAAACAGTCTTAGTCATCTTTTTTTCATTCTCTCAGTACCTAGTATGAAAGCCAGAAAATGTTTGTTGAATTAAGTTGAATCAAATATAATATGAAAAAATAGAAGAAGCAATTTTTTTCTATCTGTTCCATCTGGCATGGAAATAAAGAGACTAGTTTCTTGTTTGCTAGCTTTCTTTTTATTCTCTTCCTTGTCTCTCTTTTATGTTTCTACCAACCTTTCAAAGTAAACATTTTATTCACTTTGTCTAAATTTTAATGTACTCACAAATACCACATTTCAGTTGACTACCTTCTATTGTAATTTAGTCATTTACATCTTTTAATGATAATGATTGAGAAATCAAAACTTTATATTCTGCTTTCAGTTTTGTCATCAATTTCCTTTATTATGTTCAGATCGCTTTATGTCTCAGAAAATGTGTGATATAAAATATTTTTGGAAAGCATTATATTTTCAAGAACTTCTTATAATAAGCAGTTGACATTGACTTTTGATATGGATACAAAAACTTGAATGTTGTATGTAAAAAGTAGACTCATTCATTTAAAAAAAATGCCATTAGTTCCAACACATTCATTCTGTAGATGGGGATTTGGCAATCCAGAGGTTGTGACTGAGTTTTACACTTGCTTAAACTTTTTCAATGGTTTTTCAAGGCCCATAGGTCAAAATGCAGACCTCTTAATATGGCTTGCAAGGCTGTCTATGATTTGATCTCTGCTTAAACATACAGCATCACTCCAGCTGTAGGAAACAACATATATCTGAGAAACTTCTGTGTGTTCTTAGTGCCTCTCATTGAATCTTTAAAATATGCTGTTTCTAATGTGTGAGGAAACATGCAGCACTCTCATACCCTATCTCACTGCCCAATTAACTCCTGCTTATCCTTTGAGCCTTAGACTAGATATGACTTTCTCTCCTCAAGCTTCCCAAGCACCCCTAGATCAATTAGGGGCCCTTTCATTCATTTAGGTGCCTAAAGTACCCCTTCTCCTTAGACTTATCACGCTGAACTGCAATGCCTGTTTCCTGATTTGTAATTTAAAATTATACCTCTCTGACCCTGCATTACCCTTCCTTCTGACTCTACTGTTCTCTTATCACTTTCTAACATACTATAGAGTTTACTTAATATTTACACCTGGCCATGATGAGCAACCAATTTCAAATTAGCACTACTCACCACATAAACAGCTATAAAACTAAATATATGTAAGTATTTTTATATTGAACAATAAGCAGCACAGGCTTATGGTCCTAGAGTAAAGAAAAATTTCTAGGTGGCCCACAATAGCCCTGTCTTTCTGCCTGGAGGTGCTTCCCAAACCACAGGCAGAGGGTAGAACCCAGGCAGAGTATGGTGTTCCAGCTGTACTAAGGAAGGAGAGGTTAGACTCCAGGGCCGCTGACATGACTGACAGGGCATTGGATGGGAGTGGGCAGCACAGACAAGGAACTGCCAAAAAGTTCCCAGGGGTTCCCTTAGTCATGAACTACTAAATTGACGATGCGAGGACAAAACTCGACAAACCCTATAAAAAAACAAGTACCAGAGCACAGTGATCTGAGCAGAGACTCTGGAAGGGCACAGGACTGAGGGTCCCTGGAGTTCTGACCAGTCAGGGCTGGTGGGAAAAAGTTCCCCAGACTCTTCTACATGCCAACAGGGCTCTGAATGGGGAGAGAGATGGAGACACAAAAATAAATTCTTATGAGAATTAATGGCTGAAATAATTCTAAATTTGAAAGAAAAAACTACCAACCTAAAAAGCTCAATTAATGGCAAGTGGCCTTTCTTAAAATAAGCAAAACAGAAGACTATATTCTTACACTTTGTAATCTAATGTTAAAACCAAGGCAAAGAGAATTACCTCTAACTTCTCACCAGAAACAATGCAAGCCAGGAGACAATGCTGTGACATTTACAAAGTGCTGAGAGGAAAAAGCTGTCACCCATGGATTATATATCTAGCAAAAATATCCTTCAAAAATGAAGGCAAACTAAAAATATTTCAAGATGAACAGATGCTAAGAGAATTTACCACCATCAGATTTGCTCTACAAGATATGTTAAATGAAGATCTTCAAGCTGTAGGAAATGAAGCCGAGTGGAAAGTCAGATTTACACAAAAAAACAAAAAACACTGGAAATGGAAAACATGCAAGTAATAATTGACAGCAAGGTGAGGAGGGATGCACACAGGAGGGGTCTGGCATGTCAAAGCAGAGCCAAGAGGAGTGGGAAAGGCATTCAGTGGGGAAAAGAGAGAAAGGACTGACTCTGAGATTGTTCCAGAGAAAGAAACAGCTGAACTTAAAATTTTTGTTGTACTATCAGGCAAGAAAGTACTCACAGAAATATGTGGACATCTCAAACAACCCAGAAACAACCTGGAAGGCCAGAAAAATAAATTCAAATGCAAAATGAATAACAATCATAATTGATTATAATTTATTATCTGCAACTAGAAACCATGAATTCATACTGATACAAATAAATGACTAAGTTCAAAGTTAATGAGGAACTGGATGTTTGTTTGCTTAGTTCCAGAGGACATCCACCTAAAATACTTACTAATTATGAAAGAGAAAATTAACTTCACATCAGAGAAGCCTGGAAGGTACCATTATGACCAAGTGACCAATGTGAACATCACCAATAATGGGACAGATGGAAATTATGTGTATGTAATGCAATAAGAAAAACAGAGCACCACCTCCATGGTATTTTTGCCAAATGTGAATAATCTAAACCATATGAGAAAATATTAGAAAAATAATAAAGAATAATTTTACAAAATAACTGGTCTTTAACCTTCACAAGTGCCAAGTTCTAGGAAATCAAAAATAGCTTAAGAACTGTTTCAGACTGAAGATACATGAAAACTAAATTTAAAACACAATACCAAAGACACTTTTGCTCTATATGATAGATTTTATTGAGACAACTGACAAAGCTTTATTGAGGTTTGAAGATCATGTGGCAATAATAAAACAATGTTAATTTCCTGGTTTTGATGATGGTATTGTGCATAATTAGGAGAGTGTCCTGGTTTATAGGAAATGTGCACCAGTGGAAAGTATAACTGGATTAAATACCCCAGTGAAAAGGCAGAGATCGTCAGACTAGATGAAAAAGGAAGATCAAACTACGTCCTGTGTACCAGAAACATAGTTTATACTGTATACTTATAAAAATTTATAGTTGAAGAATTCAAATATCATGTTCTCAAGCTTGAAGCACACGCCTATTATTGTAGCACTTGGGAGAGTGAGGCAGGAGGATCTCAAGTTCAAGCCAGGCTGGGCTACATAATGGGTTCAAGGCCGTCCTGGACTACATAGTGAGACTGTCTCAAAAACCAAAAACAAACAAACAAATAAAAACAACACAAAAGTGTTTTCTTGGTCTTGTCCCAGCAGAATGTAAATCCCTATGAAGAAAACGACTTTTTTGATGTTCCCTTCCTCAAGCTCCTCAGAACTGAGAATAAGCTTGGCACATGTTAGGTGCCTTAAAAATATACATTTGTCAAATAAATAATTAATAATTCTTGCAGACTATAAACTCCTGGAGGGCCTTACCTGTGTTTCCTGCATCACTGTTTCCCACTGGCCTGGCAATAAATGTTGGTAGCATGAATAAAAGCATTAAGTTTCCTGCCATGGCTTTACAGAATGAGGATAAATTAACATCAAACTTTTTTACATTGTTTGATTTGAAAACAAATCAACATTAAAGCATAATTTGTTAATAATTATATGGCTACTTGGCCATAGAAATAAACATTTACTAAGTTATCTATCATCTACTCCCACCTCTATTAAGAAAAAAAAAGGAACTATAAATGGAAACATTTTACCAGGGCTTTTATTTCTACTGGAATAGATATCCTGGGTATTGATTACCAGATGATCATGATAATAGCCATGGAACTTCATTACCACTAAAAATGCTGGGCCCAGCAAAAACCTCACTTACAGAGGTTTTGGGTTTCTTATAAGATATACTGATAACATGAATTAAAATATCTTCTTAAATATACCCTGCTCTGATTTTATTCTTGCCTGTATTTCCATGAATGAGAATTTAATTTCTTACCACAATCCTATACAGATTAAATCTATTTAATTTTTTCACAAATTTGTGTTTTAAAAAAAAAAGTAATCTGAATTCGTTTTTAGTAAAACATTTGCCAGCTCTTTTACAGCTATACAACCAGGCTTGAATATGACAAACCTGTAAACATATTTATTAAAACATTAATATCATATTATAGAGATAAAGATTTTTTTTACTTTTTGAATTGGCTTATTACACATATACTGAAAAGTGCACAAATTATGAGTGGACAGCTGAATGAACTATCACAAGATAAATACATCAGTGTAACCAGAACCTAAGTCAAGAAATAGAACATTATAGGCACCTGAAAAATCTGCTGTTTCAGCCCCTCAACCTCTCTGTCCTCCTTCCTCCCTAAAGATATTCCTTCTTCTGACCTCTGATATGATAAATAAATTTTGCCTGCCTTTAAATGTTATATCTGGTATCATACAATCTGCATAATTTTTGTATCTAGCTTCTTTTATATGATATTATGTTTTTATAGAGATTAATATTTTATTTTAAATTAAAAGTATTTATGTATGACAAAATATAATCAAATATTACCCTTGGGTTGATTTTCTTTACATACAATGAAAATTTTAGCAAAACATAATTCAACAAATGTTTCAAAGTCACTAAAACAGCTGTTGAGAATGAGTTGCTAAATCAGATTTTTAATTGTAATAAAAGCTTTTTTGCTAGTATTCAGCTAAGTGATTTGCAATACATTGCTGAGAATTTTTCCTTTGTAAGTCATTCTACCTAAAAATTATGGTGGACACAGCACATGGTATTTTTTCAAGGCCCTATGTATTTTGTTGCTCTTTGGTGTTAGATTTGAAGTGGGCTATTTGTAGAGCAAGCCATGCATCTGTGTTTCTCGAGTAACATATACACTCTATTGGCCCTTCCCTTTCATTAGGCTGTCACTGATACTATAGAGTTTTACAGATTACAGGTTTTGCCGAAAGCTACAGTCAGCTCTCTTACCCAGTAATTGGATAGACGGATTTGGCTCAGCTCAGCAAGTCTGTACTTCTGTATGCAAAAGAAGCCCTGAATTGAAATACAGCAGCCTTGCCAGGTCAGGATAAACAGAGCTCTAGGAGGAAGTTTAGAAGATCAGCTTTAAAAAAATACTTTCAGTCTCATTTCAATGACATCTTTATTAATTAAATTTCATAGCTTATAGATATATATGCATCTTTCTGCATTGAAAATGATCACCCAAAATACTGATTCTGTTTAAAATAACTTCTAAATGCTAAATTTCAAGTTGTTGCCTTAATTAGAAATGGATGTTTCTAATTTTCTATATCCAGGTATATACAAAACTTGAAACTTTTCCGACCATGATTTTTCATTGTTATTTTCAAGATACAACATTGCTATAAAAAGAAATTGATTACAGGAGTACCAAGAGCTGCTATTTGATTTCAAAAACTATAAAATCCAAAGTTAATTTGTTCATAGTACACTTGCTCTATAATAAACCTTAAATGTGGAGCATTCTAAGCAATAAATTTATATACAGTGTGGGTAAGCTTATGACACCATGAAAACCTCCACTTTTTCACTTTATAAATTTACTGCTATACTGGCCCAACTATAAGGCTCTCTTAGGCTGTCTTAATTTTCAAAGTAGAGGAAAATTTCAAGTTGTAAAAATAAACCGTCACATAAAACTTTCCATTTCCAGCCCTGTGGGCAGTTGAAGGAGTGAAAATGTACCCTGATACCCCTTCCTTCCTTTGCTTTAGGTGGTTCCAACCAGTGTTACTGATACTGAAATTTAAATACAATTGCTACCTTACCGCACCAGCCAGTCTGTTAGAAGTTGTTTTTTGTTACTCTGCCAGCCCCCAAAAGGGGCTAGCGTCTCTCACAGAATCAAGCACTGTTAAAAACAGAAAGCTGTTGAAAATTGAGAATTTTAAAACAGATTTAAGGTGATTTAATCACCTCCCTCCTCCAATTCTTCCACCAGCCACTCCCCTCTCAGCGTCTCTAAAGGAAGGCTTGGAGAAGGAGAAACAGTTACTTAGTTCTTTGCAAAAGTGGGGAAGATACTTGTGAGCTTGCCTTTGCATCCCTCTCCATGGCAAATAGCATTTTAAGTGTGAATTCTGGCTCTCCATTTGTTGTTTGGTTTTGTACAAGTATTTTGACCTCTGAAAACCTCAATTTCATCACTGTAAAAAGGAAACGATGTCTCTTACCTCACAGGATTGTTGAAAGGATTAAATGAAAAAACTGTATGTGAAGCCCTTAGCATTTAGTAAGCACTAATAAACATTACCTGTTGTGATACAACATGTAGGAGTTCAGGAGGGTGTGGCCCAGCCCTTAGGAGCGCTACAGTCCCATTTCCTCTTCTTGTGTGGACACATTTAGGCTGTATGCCCTAGGCTTTCTCAGAGGGAGGAAGAAAAATGGGGGTGCCTGATTTCCAGCCAAGAGAAGGGAAACAAAAGGTAGTTCTGCTACTTTGAGCTCAAATCTTTTAATAAGTTGGTGCCCCCTGCACCCAGCTTTATTCCTCTTTCATCAAGATACAAAATATTATAAGCCGCTAGGAGACAGAGGAGCCAAAGACAGGAGAAGCCAGTGTCCCAGAAAAACTACAGGACAGAGAATAGTCACCTCTACATCTCAGCCAAGAACAACTTTGTACTGTTCTTTGTGCCATTATTTATTTGCAAACCTATTTGTTTCTCCAGCCTACTTTGGCTAATTAAAACAACTGGTAGGGAGCCAGGAACCATATTTAAGATACTGGAGGTCTCATGGGTCAGCAGGTCTCCTTGTAAAACAAAGGAGAAATTCAATGCATTAAAAGCCTATTGCTCCTTCATATCTCTCTTGAGTTGCACTTTCTTTTAGCACTGTTCACTCTGCACAGCTCCCAGATGTACAATCACCTTTTCTGTGTCCTGGACCTAATTTTCATGAATACTGCAAAAAAAAAAAAAATGGTGCTATTTTCTTGGGTGAGGGAGAGCTTTATTTAAATCCCTGAGGAAAATGAAAGAAAAATATGGAGTATAGTTTTCAAATTTTAAGAACTCCAATAGAAGTACTCATAGGCTGTAGTAAGCACGGAAGCCCTGCAGACACTGAATGAGGATTCTTTCCTGTTTGCTTTGTAGTCTTGAGTGGGGAGGACCCTCTTGTTTCCTTCTGGCTGAGAGCAATCAACTTACATACAAAGCTCATTCAAAAACAAACACTAGCTTTCCATTTGTAGGAGAATATACTTCTTGGTACAATCCTTGCCCTCCTCATTGGCCTGCGCACCCAGGATCTACACCCCTTTTTGGAGGATAAATCTAGTTTAGAGGTCATGAGTGAGTGAATGATGATTCGATGCCTTGAACTCAAATAAATGATGTGGGCCTTCCAAGCCCTAGCAATAAGCTTCACTCACTTTCTGAGGCACTCTGTAACTCAGCCCTCATTCCCAAATAGGAGATTATTAATATCTCAAAGGACTGTAGTGATAATAATGTGCCTCATGAGTGAGTACACCTAAGGGCACTGCTAAAAATGACCTCATTATATTGTTGGGGATGGTGCACAGCTACCCAAGCTTCACCTAAAATGTACAGGAATCCACAAAGGAACCCACTCTTCCTCTCCAGCTCCTTTATCAAAATTTCAGGTCTTCTTGGCCGTAAAACAAAAACTATCATGGATGAAATTTTCAGTTTGACTATGGATTAATTCATAACCTAAAGAGTATCATACATTCAGCAACCATTACCTAAAAGTGAAGTGAAGGAACTAAAAGTATACAGTATTTCTATAGAGGGTTATCAATGGCAGTACTAAGTCAGAGTAGCTTTATAAATATAAAACATTTTCAAATAAAAGAGCAGAAAAACAGTTCTGAATTTCATTACCCAATGCAAATCCTTCTGTCTTTAGTCTCCCAGAAAATAGCTAATATTTTCCCAAATGTTGTGTGTATAATAGACTCAAACTGCTCCAAACAAGTGCATATCTGTGCCAGTGATTTAAAGCTGATAGAACTCAGCTACTTTCAGAAAAAAAAACAAAGGAAATTTGGATATGTTAAATACTGTCCCAAACCAATCTGAAAGCAAACAGGTTTTGTTGCTTTCCTAGCAATGACAAACCTAAGATTATAACCCACTTTGCTTAAAAGTGTAGTTTTAAAATGTTCCATTGACATTTCGAACACCCTGAAATTCGGTAACCAACAATATGTAAAGAAGCCATTATCTGAAGCATAAGCAACTACCAACTACACAGTGCTAATCTAATTATGCATTGCAGGGAAACTGTGATTGTGTCTTCGCCAGTATTTTATTAGAATGTCAATTCAAACTGAATTACATCCCCTGGGAAAGATTAGCATGGATTTTAGTATGGATGTGTGAAAGTGTTGCTGTGCCCAGGCCAACTTTTAAAAGTTGTGTGCTAATGAGAGCGAAAACGGAAAAAGAAGTGTGAGATTATCTGGTCCAAGAATCCTGCAGCCACTCTTCCCTTGCTTCCACTGTAATCCTCACTATATTTGCAAATGGTACAAACTGAACACAAAGCCTGCTAGACATCAACAGTATACTTTGGGCATCATGGGAGAATTAAGGTAACTCAGGGCAAGGAAATACACGCTCAAACTTTTATTTCTCACCTTAAAACAGGAGTGAATTAAATATCAAACTAAATGAAAATTTATTTGAATAAAAAATTTTAATTCCCCCCAAGGAACTTTGTGATATAGGGTCACCTGTGGTAACACATGCACAAAAAAACAGATGCACAAAAACAGGTTCACTTAACCAACGAATGAGTGGCAAAGCAAGGTTCCAGGTCTCCCAAAAGCCAACCCAGTGCCCTTCTTTTTATGTTATAATAGCTTCTAGACAGTACTCCAACATACTTTCCATTTTGTCCTTTTCTTTTAAACTTGCAATGAAGGGGATAGTCTGGGTATATGATACAGGTGTTTCATATAGAAGAAATAGAACTAAGTAAAAATAGAACTAAGTGAAGGAAATGGATACAAATGGAAGAGATGTATTGGTAAACACCACCCCTGGCTGGCAATACTTATAGATTACTGGTCTGAAAATGGACCTTGAGAAAAGTCTGTGAGCTGCTTTTGGGGTGATCCTCCAGTTTCTGCAGTTTCCTTTAAGTCTTTGGTGTTTTCAGAAGTTATCACTGGCTTCCCAGTTAAAAATTAAAATCGCTTCAGGAAACCCAGATTCCCTCCTCTGTGATGAAGGAGAAATTAGTTGGCCTTTTGGTGATGCCTTCATCATTAAAGTTTACAGAAGACCCATCTATCCTCAGGCACAATCTGTGCTTTGTACTCTCCTTTCACACTGATTCCAGCCCAGCACGAGGGCTTAGCGGGTGGGGAGAAGTTGGGTCGAGGGATGAGAAACCCGTCTGCTCCCACATTCCTCTCAGCAGTCTCCTCCCTGGAGCACAGACAGAGGTGAAACGGGAGGTGAAAGCGCACCTTCCACGGAGCCCCAAAGGCTTCTGTGTCCCTTCCTGCTCCTGCGCAAGGCCTGGTGAGCCGGCAAACTGTGGGTGCAGGGAGTTCTTGGGGCTAGGAACTCGCCAACCAGCCCGGAAGGCTGAGCAACTGGTAAGGTCAGGCTTACTGAAAATATTAAATTGCCTAAGCTAGTGTAGACGCCATTCGTGCAATAAAAGGGCCACTGAAGCAAAATTTGGAGACCTGGTTCTCGGAGCATCGAGCAGCATCTGTCTCAGCACTGCTTTGTTTGCCCTTTTCCAATACCTAACCCCCAATTTCCTAGTTGCTCGTCCCTTTTCTCCTCTCTTGGGCTATCGCGTGCGCGTGTGCCCACAGGTCACTCTCTCCCCGAACCCCGGCTCCTGGGTCCCTCATCCTTTCTTTCCCCTAGTACTGGGCTAGGGGTGGAGGGAGCTCTGCCTTTCCTCCTCCATTCCCAGGCTCTGAGCTTTCCAAGTTCCCTCTCTGTACCCTTCCCCGCGGCCAGGCTCTCAGGCACGCCCCCCTCCATACACACATCCACACACACACACACACACACACACACACACACACACACACACTCTCTTCCCCTCGCCCAGGGTCTCAGCTCCTGGAGACTCTCACTCCACCACCAGGCGCCGGACCCATGGGGCGCCCACCCTCTCGACCCCGGCCTGGCCCTCGTCTCCCGCCCGCCGCCGTCCCGGGCCCGCCGCCCGCGGCCCGCCCTTCCTCCGCCCGGGTCACTCCGGGACAGGCGCCCTCCCCCCGCGCTCCCCGCGGCCCGGGCCCAGGCTTCTGGCGAAGGCGGAGCCCCTTGCCAGCTCCGGCCTTGAGCTCCTGCACGGAGCTGTGCCTCCCCGAGCCCCGCAGCCAGACCCCAGAACGCTGCCCGGCGAAGACCGACCCCGGGCCGCGACCATCGCGCGGTGCGCTTCCCAGCTGGCCGAAGCGAGGGCGCCTCCACTGCCCGCTGCTACCAGCTCGGGTCGCACAGTTCGCCCCGGCTTTGCACCCCTGGCGTTTCCAGCCCTGAAGCTGGGCAGTGCCTCCCTGTCTCGGACTCGCTGCTCCGTGGAGTCTCTGGCAGCCCCATTGCGCCCTCACAGCCCTGGCACCGCTCCCGGCAAACAGGTGGGGTGGGGCTGGTTGGCTCCCAGGGCCAGCACCACCCCTTGCCTTTTTTAAGATAAAGAAATCAAACATGATGAACAACTTCATTGCCCCCTCAACTCCCTCCAGATACGACCCCATTCCTTCACCAGGACTTCTAACACCAAGATCAATTTTGCCCAGTTTTGTGTTTTATATAAATGGAATAATAGAGAATGTGCTCTCTTGTGTCTGGTTTCTAACTTCACGTCATTGAGATTCATCCATGTTTTTGCCTACAACTGAAGATCATTGGTTCTCATTGCCATATAATATTTCTTTGTATTAATATACTGCAATTTTTTATCCACTCTGTTTTGATGAAAATTGGGGTGGCTTCCAGTTTTGTGGATGTTACAAAAAGTGCTGGAGAGAATATTCTAGTACCTAACTTTTGGCAAACACCTTTGCATTTCTGTGGATAAATACCCAGGCACAGAATGCCTGTGCCAAGGGAAAGCATATGCTTAGCCTTGGTAGATGTGGCCACCAAGATTTCCAAACTCTCACCAGAAATGTATGACAATCCTGGTGGCTCCAAGACCAAGAATTTATTGAGGACCTACTCTGTGTTGGAGATAGAGCTGTGGACAGGATTTACCAAGCCACTCTACTCAAGGAGTTGTATCAGGAGAGGTAGACAATACACTTACCAACAAGCTGCTGGTGGTAAGTGCTGGAGAAATGAGGGCTCTTAAAATGGGCTGGTCAGAGGCCACTAGAAGGATATGACAAGGAGTTACACCTCAGTCACAAGCAGGGACTTTTTGGTGAAGACCAGCCAGAGGCATGAGATTGCTCCAACATTCATCGGATTATGTTTGTATGTTTTTTTTTTGTTTTTTTGTTTTTTGTTTTTTTGCTTTCCTGTTTACCAGGCTCTCTACACTTGGAAAGAACCAGGTTGCCAAGTCCAAGTTCTTCAAGTTCACTGTGAGGCTACAAGAATGGGAAAGTCCAGGGAAAGCCCCAGGCTAGAACAACCGTCTCTCCTACTCTCTGAATTCCAAGACACCTCTCCTAGGATATTTCCAACTTCAATTGTATAATTAACTCTCATTATGCTTTATGCCTGCACTCCATGTTCTGCCAAGTACTTCACCATTTGAAGAAATATTTCTGACTTCCAGTCATTGATGATGTAGGCTGGTACGAGATACTCAGGGAGTCCCCACAAAAAGAACAGGAAAAACATGAATCCAGGCCAGAGAACAAGTCAGTGACTTTGAAGGGAGCTCTGGACAGTTCACAGCACCGTCTCCAGGGACTGCACTGGGGACTTTTATACTGCACAGTATCCCTTTAACTCCAAAACAAACCCTCCACAAACAACACGGTGGGGGGGATTATTAGCTCTACTTAACACATAAGAAAATAGGCCCAGGAAGGTTACCTACCTCATCTAAAGTCACATAGGTAGTAATTAGGGAAATTTAGATACAAACTCAGAGATTGTCTACCTCTGAAATCTGCGGTCTTGTTTCAGGGTTCCTGGGGACAGAGCCTGTGACTAAGACTCATGTTGAGGCATTTTTTATGAGGAGTGTTTTCAGGAGAATGGTGGGTCAGTCCTGGCAGTTCTCCAGAGAAGGGGACTTAGCAGCCAACATGTCACAGAGGGCAAGGGATGGATGTACCAGCCAACAGCATCCATTATACCCAGTTCAGTTTACTGTGCCTCACTCACCTGGGATATCCAAAACGCCCAACACATCCATGCCCCAAAACATGGCAGTTGGCCTACCTCCTATGGCCTTCAGACTTCTAGAGTTCTTTAAAGAACAGACAGTATCATCTAAGGGGCTTGTTAAAACTCAGATTGCTGGGGGCCGGTGAGATAGCTCAGCAGCATAAGCGCCTGCCTGGCAAGCGCGAGGTCCTGAGTTTGACTCCCGGAACCGATATAAAGGAAAAATAAAAAGGGCCGGTGATATCGCTCAGTGGCACAAGTGCTTGCTGGCAAGTGCGAGGTCCTGAGGTCGACTCCCGGTACCCACATTGAAAAAAGAAAAAAGCTCAGATTGCTGGGCTCCTCTTCCAGAGTAGACACTGCAGTCGGGCTGGGTGGGATCTGATGATTTGCGTTTCTAACAACCAGGTGTTACCAGGCTGCTTAACTGAAGAACACCTTTGAGATCCCCTGCCCTGCAGCATCATTTCGGAGTCTTATATCCATTCCCTGGGACACTTAAACTAGGTTAGTATGTCTTGTGCCTAATTTTAACTAAGCTTTCCAGGCAGAGTGTCCCCAAATATTACTTAATTACAAAAGCCTCTGGCAGATGACTTGGATGTCCAAGTCTTTATGGTATCTTTGATTCAAAGATTCAACCCAAAGAAAAACAAAACTGGGAACTAAACATAGACTAGAGACAAAATACTCAATTAGTATGAATTTTGTTCTCAGGACCCAAACTGTTTTCCTGCCTCATATGAATCCTCCTTCTCTACCCCACAAAAGGACCCAGAATATCGTATGCTGAAGCTGGCTCACGCCTGTTCACAAGAGCTCGGTTGAGCCAGTCTCTTCCCCACTGACATTGAAATCTGCCAAGGTGAAAGTATTTGCACAATGGAAATCAGCAAATGCTGAAAAGCAGAGCTCTTTTTCTCAGGGAGCTAGTTACTAAACTTTTACCACATCTCCCCTTAAAAGCTGTTAAAAGAATTTTTCAAACTCACGCCAATGTGTAATTTATTAATTTTAAATATGAATGAAAAATTCTGCATACTAGACATATAGCTACTATGTCCAGCACTCTGCTGTGTTTTCTTTTATTCTCAAAATAATGCACCGAGGTGTTGTTATCTGGAGACTAGAGAGGAGGAAACACTCTCAGAAGCTACCTGACTTGCCCAAGTTCATATGGCCAGTGAATGGCAACACCTGCTTTCCAGCCTACATCTACTAAGCTCAAGTCTCAGTTTGTTCTACTACTGTCTTCCTACTTATTTGCAGTTCAAGAGAAGATCAAGTCTTAAACCAGAGAATGATTCTTCAGTGTAGCAGTTCATAAATATTTTAGTCTCAGGATGGCTTCACACTCTCAAAAGTATTGAAGACGCCAAACAGCTTGGATTGGTGGTGGATTATGTCCATCAATAGCACCAATGGTATTATAATAGAAACAGAAATGTTTAAGATGTTTTTACTAATCATTTAAAAATAGCAATGATAGGGCCAGTGAGATAGCTCAGCAGCATAAGTGCCTGCCTGGCAAGCGCGAGGTCCTGAGTTCTACTCCCAGTACCCACATAAAGGAAAAAAAGGGCCGGTGATACTGCTCAGCGGCACAAGAACCTGCTGGCAATGGGCCGGTGAGATGGCTCAGCGGCTTAAGCGCCTGCCCGGCAAGCGTGAGGGCCCGAGTTCGACTCCCGGAACCCACATATGAAAAAGGGGCCGGTGATATCGCTCAGCAGCACGGGCGCCTGCTGGCGCGTGAGGTCCTGAGGTCGACCCCCCGGTACCCACAAAAAAAAAGAAAAAAAAAAAAGAACCTGCTGGCAAGTGCAAGATCCTGAGTTTGACTCCTGGTACCCACATAAAAAATAAATAAATAAAAATAAAAAATAAAAATAGCGATGACAAACCATTACACTAGCCATCCCCAACCTTTGTGGCACCTGGGAAGTTTCATGGACAATTTTTGCATAGACGGGGGTGGGAGGGAATGGCTTCAGCATGATTCAAAGAAGAGGACAACCTAGATCCCTCGAATGCACAGTTCGAAGTAGGGTTCATGTTCTTATGAGAATCTAATGCCCCGCTGATCTGAAAGTAAGCAGAGCTCAGATGGTAACTCAAGAGACGGAGAGCTGCTGTAAATACCAATGAAACTTTCCTTCCTTACCTTCATCGGAACAAGTCTGTGATCCATGGGTAGGGGGCCCTTGAATTACATGGTAAAGTAAGGAACATATTTTTATTAAGAATAACTATAATTTAAAAAACAATAAAAGTAGTCAAAAGAGTTTTATACTTTTTCAAATTTCTTTAATGTCTATGTTAATACTAAGACAGCTGTAATCTTTTAAGTGCTTCTTCAGTCAAGCTTTTGCAGTATGCTGTTTGGGTTGAAATGTATGAAGAAAATCCCATTTCATCCAGATTAGAATAGGGAGGCTTTCGTGGATCCTCAAAAATGATCTTAGGGACCCCTCAGGAGGATTTGAATCACTCTGAGGACTGCTAATCTAATTATTACATTTCAAATTTGAGATAGGGATGGGGAAGCAATGAGTTTCAAACTCTTAGTCCATTCAATCTTTTAAGTAAGTTTATCTTAGAATTTGGTTAATTCAGTGTGCTCATGATTCTAAGGTAAATATAAAATATATCCTGTGGCAATTGACATTTCTCTGTGTCCGTCCCTCTACCCCTTTTCTTCTTTCTCCCTCTTCCTATCTTTTAAACCTTAGTCACTGCCAGCCCACTGATTTTCCAGATTCTAACAGTGGAATTTGCAGGACCACTGACTCATCCAGCAAATATTTATTAAGCACCTCTCATGTCCCCTATCAGGCAGCAGGCTAGACGCAGGGGATATAGCATATGCAAACCACTTACAGTGACTACCTCCTTGGGGCTTACAATTTCATGAGAGAGACAGTATGCTAAATCCACATGTAGAAAAGTAGGTGGTGCTGTAAGAATCCAGGGGAAATGCTCTACAGAGAGGCAAGTCTTTCCTGAGGGACAGGTGAGGGGAGGCTTGAAGATTCTGAGTAGAGGTGGGATGGAAAATGAGGATCCCAGCTAGTGGGGATGAAAAATAGTATGAAATGAAACCAGAAAAATAAGGCCTATAGGATATGGTAAGGATTTGGGTCTTTCTCATAAAAGAAACAGAAGTACATTTTAGATGGAAAGGGATATGCCCTGGCAAGACCATTCAGATGGCTTAAGAGTACAGCAATCTTCCCTGATCCATAGAAAATGGAGTCTGAGACACCCCCCCGCAACCTCAGTAGATATCTGACACCTCAGAAGATACTGAACATGCACTACTTTAGGCTTTTCCTAGTCATACATACCTATGATAAAATTTAATTCATAAATTAGGCACAGTAAGAGATTTAAAACAATAGTCACAAAATATAACAATATAGTATAAACGATATAATGTAATAAAATTGCCAACATCACTACTTTTGAGTTTTGGGCCCATTATTAAGTAAAATGTGGATAACATGAACACAAGCACTACAATGCCGCGACAGTCAATCTAATAAGTGAGGCAGCTAATGAACAACTAGTGGGAAGGTGTCATACACAGTGTGGTTACTCTGGGCAAAAGGATGACTCATATCCAAGGCAGAAAGGAGTGGGGCAGCACGGGATTTCATCATGCTATTCAGAATGGCCACAATTTAAAATTTATGAATTATTTATTTCTCAAATTTCTGTGTAATATTTTCAAACCATGGTTGACCATGGGTAACTGAAGTGGTGGAAAGCAAAACTGCAGCTAGGTGAGCAGAGGAAATTACTATAATCTGGGCATGACAAGGCAAGAGCTTCAGTTCATACGGGTGGAAGGAGACAAAGACAAGTGCACAGATTTGAGAGATATCAGGAGATAAAACCAGTAGGACTCAAAGCTGTGTTGGATATAGAGGGAGGAAAAGGTGTCAGGGATGCCTCTTAGATTGCTCAGGCATGTACTGAACATCCCTGCAGGTCAGTCAGTGTGCCAGGCTCTTACGTCACAACAGAATAGGAATTAGGATTGGGTCTAAGTAGGAGTAATAGAAAAATAAAAACTAAACATTGCTTAAATCACAAAGAAATTTTTTCTTTGTGCATCTTTTCTCATTCAAATGTCTAGAAATCTAATGTACAAGACTCTCCTCCATGAAATGTTAGATTTTCTGCCCTTTTTGCTGCTCTGGGAGCAGTCTCTTTTCCTGAGACCCTCAAATATGGCTGTTCCAGTTCTGGCCATTTTATAAATGTACTAGCCTGCAGGGAAAGGGGAAGAATGAAAAATAAGGGACAATGCATAAGGAAATGGCCCAGAGGCAATCACCCAACTCTTCTGCCTAAAATATACTTACCTGACCTAGAGAAGCTGCAAGGAATGTTGGGAAATGAAGTTTTTATTTTTGGGCAGCCATATGTCCTGGTAGAAATTTTGTTACTATGGAAGGAGGGAAAGAAAATATTCAGAAACAATCCAGTTTCTGTAAAGACAGAAGCATATGCAGTTGTTTCATTTTGGAGAATTACAACAGTTTGATGTCAATGGTTTCCATCTTGAGAATCTCAGTTTTCTTCATCTGTCAAACTGGAGGGTTCCCACCAGGTGACTCTATAATTTCATCCAGTTCTAGATGAGGAATTGATTGTATTTGATTTGTTACTGAAGACACAAAGCATTCTTATAATGATTTTCTTTGCTAGTGTTAGATTGACTGAAACCAGTAGAAAGCGATGCTTTTTCTAGTTCTTATGTATTTGATGTATTTATCTCATGGAAAATCAAATATTAATATAGCAAAAAAAAGTAAAATTTTATGGCTGTTTGCATTAACAAGGTGATGTGAAAAAATGCTAGAAGTATGTATGATGTCTTTAAAGGAAACACAAAACAAACCTCTTAAATTAAAATTAATTGATTCTCAGTTGTAAACTTTTTTGGTGATAGAACAATCAAAACATTATTCACTGTTATGATCACCATTCCAAGTCTATCTGGGGTCAAGGTACACGTTGCCTATTCTGGTTTTGTCTGTTGTGATAGTGTTTATTTCTCAGTGTTGTCTGGGTTAACTACAGTGTTTAAATTTAATTTCTTGAGTGATGATGGAAGAAAATAACCCATAACAGTATTGGTTACCCAGAGAAAAGAACTTGAATTCATAATTTGCTGAGATTATACTACAGAGGAGATAATTTATAAATACAGGTTAACTAATCCTCACTTTTGTCACTATCCTCCTTCTAAATCCAGCTTATCTTAAGGTGAAAAAAGGCCAAATAGCAACTTTGATTCTAATTCTAATTTTCTATTTAATTAATTGAATTAGCACTAGGGTTCAGTGATATTTTCCACTTCGTTTATCATGTAAAACTCTCCTGATTTGATTTACTGCAGTTTAATAGTTCAAAAACCTGAAGACATGAAATACAATTCTGTTTTCCATCAGTGATTAGTTAATTCTTTTAAAGATCTCTTAAATATTAAGAATATTAAAGAGACAGCACTGAATACGTCTTATGAAATCACAGTTTAAATCATTGAGCATATTTCCTGTTAATAATTTAATAAACCTAGTAAATAAGCTTCTATAGAAATATCTTTTCTCCTGCAGTATGGGTAACTGGTATTTTATTTTTATTTTTAGTTTTTTTTGTGTGTGTGGGTACCAGGTATCGACGGCAGTACCTCGCGCGCCAGCAGGCGCCCGTGCCGCTGAGCGATATCACCGGCCCTTTTTTCGTATGTGGGATCCGGGAGTCGAACTCGGGCCCTCGCACTTGCCAGGCAGGCGCTTACGCCGCTGAGCCATCTCACCAGCCTGTAACTGGTATTTTAAATTCTACCTTTCTTCATTGTTTTTTAAGCTAAAGTTCACACACTGAACTTTTAGTATGCATTTGTGTTTATGTATGTGTGGACATAGTAAATACATATATAAATATTTTTGTCTATTTTCCTACAGGGGATTACTTGCCGTGCAAGAAAGCATGGTTTATTATCAATTGCTATGACTTTTGAAATAACTTCTACAAGGAGATAATTTAAATATAAACTCTTTTAGACCATTAACATTCTGGTAACCATAAATGCAACAGCCAATGGCACACCATGAAGTATAATTTGTCAAGTTTTTTTTTTTTATTTTTTTTACAGTTTTTTTTTTTTTTTTTTTTTTTTTTTTTTTTTGTGGGTACCGGGGGGTGGGTCGACCTCAGGACCTTGCACGCCAGCAGGCGCCCGTGCCGCTGAGCGATATCACCGGCCCCTTTTTCGTATGTGGGTTCCGGGAGTCGAACTCGGGCCCTCGCGCTTGCCGCGCAGGCGCTTAAGCCGCTGAGCCATCTCACCGGCCCTAATTTGTCAAGTTTTAAGATAGAAGCTAAATTTGCTTGTTCAGATTTGTGCATAGATAAGAAACTTGACTCACTCTAGTTTTATAGTTGCCCAGAGATTTAAATACGGTGGAATGATTGTCTATCACAGCTCATAATGCACTTAAATTTAGAGCTCCAAATAACCCCACCCAGCAGTCGGCATGTTTCTGGAGGCCTTCAGACTGAAAAACCGCAGCTGTGTTTATATGGTAATTTAAAAGCCCTATTACATATGCAAGCAACTGGGTTCCATGGCTCAATCACAATTCATTCATTTTGCTAAAAAAAAAAAAAAAAAAAAAAAAAAAAAAACCAAAGAAATAAAACCAGAGAACTATATAGCATTATGGCCAGCCCTTAAAAATCATAAAAACCAGGAGATTGAAAATTATAGCCTTACAAAACCCACAAATCTTTTCCATTTTCCATTAGATAAAGTTCACAACAGAAATTCCAGATATATGTAGTTAAGGTGTGGTATTCAGCTTAGCAAACATTTATCAAGGCAAGAAAACATGTTACTATAATAAGAGTAACTGAAACATAAATAAGGCAGGGTTCTTACCTTGAAGATCTTGGAGTTTAACAGAAGATATTTAGAACTAAAGACCCTGTGTGTACATTTGTGTGCACACATGCACCAAATATGCATACACTGTACAGTGAACATCAATAACGGCTGTATTTGCTTTCAGATATCAATGACATTGTGGAGTACTCTCCTGTGGGAAAGTTATAGGTCTGTGCAATGATATTACGTATGATTCACATACCAAAATTTCTAAAATACTCATTACTACCTAGTTCCACAGTGACCCAAGCAAAAGTATGTGTAGTTGACCATTACACATTGCCAAATTCTGAAAAACTGTGTGATAATGAAATACTTTTCTCATAATGCTTAATTGTTAGCCCAAATTTAAACTTAAAAATCACATTCTAATTTAGGTGTTTTCTAGACCTGGGCCTTTTCCATATTTTTGCTTGGGGAATATGTGTGCATAGTGTGAAGGAGATGTACCAGCCTATCGTAAGGAAAATCACTTTGCTCTGAAACATTCAGACACTTTTTTTTAAAGGTGCTATAAAGAAGTAGAACTTTTGTAATTTTACTGGAACATAACACAGTCTGTTTCCAACCTACTCTTAGGTTGCATTTCAGATGTTATGTTGATTGGAATGAAAAAAGTTTTACTGGAAATAACCTCTTCTATGCTGGGTTTTCAAGAAAGCACAAGTAGCAATTCATTTACCTAAGGTATAGCTCTCTTTTACACACCATTTTTCCTTTATCTTTTTTTTTTTTTTTTTTTGTGGGTACCGGGGGATCGACCTCAGGACCTCGCGCGCAAGCAGGTGCCCGTGCCGCTGAGCGATATCACTGGCCCCTTTTTCATATGTGGGTTCCGGGAGTCGAACTCGGGCCCTCGCGCTTGCCGGGCAGGCGCTTAAGCCGCTGTGCCATCTCACCGGCCCTCCTTTATCTTTTGAGTGCTTCCTGAGAGGGAGATCAGTAGCACTTGATCTTTCCAACTCTCTAGGCAGGGACTTCACCTCTAAACCCCAGTGACTGGAAACCAGGACTCCTGAGGTGATGGAAGAGGGGTTGAAAAGGAGGACCCGGAGGGTATGACAACGAAGCTGTAAGGGATGAAAAGATGAGTAGAAGGTGAGAGACCTTCCCCTTTCTTTTCTAGACAGCTGCAGAGCAGAGCTGTTATTACTGAGATTAATAAAAATATCAAGCAGAATGACTCCATCTTATACATTTCTCTCTTGCAATGAGAGAGACAGAGACAGAGACAGAGACAGAGACAGAGACAGAGATCGTTACATAGGTTACAGTCCTGGATTTACTAGTCGAAGTTGCATGATTTAGGGCAGGTACTTAAACCTCTCTGGGCCTCAGTTTCCCTAGTAGAAAAAATAGAGATAACACTGAATTGATAGGATGTGTAAAGGACAATCTATGTGAGATAATCTATCTAAAGAGATCAGTACAATCCTGAATAAAAGAAGCTCTCAATGATTCTAGCTAGCATTCTTTTTATAGCACTTAGCATTGAAGGCTTCAGGGATGTGGAGAAAAGTATATTCAATTTGTGCTCAGTTCTAGTTTAACTAAATTCGTGACCTTGAATGGGTCATTTAATTTCCTCAGGTCTCCTCAGGTAAAATGGGGATGTGTGTGTCTAGTTAAACTAGTACTTCTCAAATTTCCATGTGCATGGAATCCCTTGGAGATCTTGTTAAAATAAAGGTTCTGATTCAGTGGCTTGAGGTAGGGCCTGAGATTCTGCATCACTAGCAAACACCCGGAATGAGGCTGATGCTGCTGGCCTGGGTACCACACTTTGAGCTGCAGTGATGTAGATACCTTAGAATGTCTCTTGATGCTTCAAAACTATGGTTTATAATTATGGTAAGGATCCATTTTTATATAAAATGAGTGGATAAAAGATTCAAGTTCACATGAGAGAAAAATCATTCTCAAAATATCCAAGGGATTTTGTCTATAGAACTCTGACATGTTTAGAAGGAAAGGTCAGGATGTAGCTGAGGGGTCAGATGGTTGGCTGCTTAGGCTGTGGGCAAAAGGGGATGCTTCAAGTCAGGTCCTAAGGGCAGAGGTAATTTTATGAAGTGGAAGTAAAATTTAAACTGGGAGATTTCTTTTTTCTTGATTCTAGAAGGTAGTATGCCATGATAGTGAAAAGAAAAAAAGAGTGTGTGCACACATGCATGTGTGCGTGTCTGCAGGTGGGTGGATGTGTGTATTAACTAAACTTGTTCAGTTATGCCAACTCCGTAAATTACTGGCTGACCTTGGGCAAGTTATTTAATTTTCCTCAATTTCATTATCTCACCTAAAACCTGGGAATGAGCATACTTTGTTTCTAATGAGCATTCTAATGAAAATTAAGTGATACGATGGCATAATGCCTACAGTATTTAGAATAAGGCTTAAGTGCATGGTGAAGTGCTCAGATAATGCTCTCTGTTAAAATCATAGTCATCATCACAATTATTAAGTTAGGACCATAGGAAGACTGAACATGATAGTTCAATTTTATTTCGGCTTCTCAAATTTCAGTGTGCACAGAATCAACTGGAGGGCTTATTGCTGCACAGATTGCTGGACCCCACCCAAGACTCTACATTTCTAACAGGTTCACAGGTGATATGAGGACAGGCTTGAGGGCCACATGTTGAGAATCATTGATCTACAGTTACTTTCTGTAAGGAACCTCTGGAAAATACACTAATTTTCCAAACAAGGGAAATTCACTAATATTCCATACAAGGGAACTGACCTCATATGGGACATGTTCTCATTTTAATCCATTTTTGGTGAAAGTATTTAAAAACATATCATTTTTATTCTTATCTCAGTGAACAGGGGCTCTTTTTTTTTTGTGGCTACCAGGGGTCGACCTCAGGACCTCGCGCACCAGCAGGCGCCCGTGCCGCTGAGCGATATCACAGGCCCTTTTTTTCGTATGTGGGTTCTGGGAGTCGAACTCGGGCCCTCACGCTTGCCAGGCAGGTGCTTATGCCGCTGAGCCATCTCACCGGCCCAGGGGCTCTTAAATACATTGAACTCTTTTTTTTTTTTTTTTTTTTTTTTTTTTAACTGAAGTCATATAGTAGTTTACCTTGAATTCAGAAGGGAAAAGAAGTGGGAACCTTTTCTTTTTGGAAGTAGGAACTCTCGACTAATGAATTTTAAATTGACTTGAATAACATTTCTAGAATATTTTTCAAAGGCACTGGCCACTTAAGAAAGTGCGAAAGTAAACTTTACTTCCTTTATTGTTGTGACTGCTAGATTGGTAAGCAGCGAAAATGGTGTAGGCATAGATTGTACTAGAAGGGAGCACCAGGCAATACCAAGTGGTGTTGAATTCATTGATTAATGGATAGCTGCCACCCTCGGTGGATGTTTCTTATATGTACTGTCCTCAGCTTTGTCTTACGCTTTCTTAATTGTACAACATATTGCCATCATCACTGGGTGCTAAAACTAGGCAAGAACATTTGACGGACATATTAAAGAAAGGGTTGGGAAGCCTAGAAGGTGGGACGGAGTAGACTCTGAAGCTCCCTCCACTCCAGACCTCTTCTGATTCTCTAATACTTATGATCTCCTGGTCACCTGCTGTGACTGTGGCATAATATCCAGTGTCACAAGGTGACTGGCTTGGAGCTTGGGGTCTTTCCTGCAAAGACAAATTAATTTCCAACACACCCTTGGCTGCCCTCCTGCTGCCACACGGGTCTTCTTTCAAGCTGTTCTTAGATTGCTGTTCAGCTCTACAAAGGTATGAGACCAGATAACAAAACTCAGCAAGAAATATAAATGTAGCAAGAGCAAGCAGACCAATGGAAAACACAAAAGATCTCTAGTGCGGTTTGGCTTTAGGGTCTCAGAGAGTGTCTTCTCTTAGGTTTATGTTTCAGAGGAATAAAAACACTCACCTTTGGACTCCGTAGCCGCTATATGTTATAATAAAGCTCAACTGGGCTGGGGCTATAATGGTAGAGTGTTTGCCTAGCACTCATGAGGCCCTGGGTTTGATCCCCAATGCAAAGAAAAAGAGAATGATTCAGCTGTCATTTACATTTTAGAGCAAATTGTGTTTGTCTTATCAAAGTGACTTACAAAAAGATTGCTAGGAATAAATGGTAGGTGAAACAGCATAATGCTATATATTATACTTGAACATATTCATTTAATTCAATTAAATATTCAATTAAATATTGTTACAAGCTCAATGTTAAGCCAACTGCTCTGTATGCATATATGTATGCATGTCTTAGAAGCCCTAATATTTCATAGCTATTGTTATAGGTGTAATTCTTGATGACAGATGGGAAAATTTTTTTTTTTTTTTGTGGGTACCAGGGGTTGACCTCAGGACCTCGCACACCAGCAGGTGCCCGTGCCGCTGAGCAATATCACCGGCCCCTTTTTTCGTATGTGGGTTCCGGGAGTCGAACTTGGGCCCTCGCACTTGCCAGGCAGGCGCGTACGCCACTGAGCCATCTCACCGGCCCCGGAAAATGTTTTAAATAGAAAGGAATTCAGAGGAAACTAAATAATAAGTCTCTTTTTACTTCACTTCTTTGTTCCACATCTTCTTTCCCTTGGTGACAGCCTATTAGTGAGGACCCTCTTAACAATGCATCAGTTTTATTTGAGAGACTATCCGATTTACACTTGTTTCCCATGGCTAGTGGGTCTCTTTAGTCAAGATGACGCCAGGGTCAGACAGGTTTTCCATTTGTCATTCCTAATGACCTGTAACTGTTCCACTGACAGAGTCTTTTATTTCTGATGTAAACATTTTGCTAACTAGTCATAGGTCATGTAGGCACCCTATCAACCCCCTGCTAATTTATCATCATTGGGCAGCTAACCTCCATTGTGTAAACCAGGTCCTTCTTCTCATGACTTTATGGTGTTAGCAGTAGCAGTAAGTACACCTTACTTTGTCTCATCAACAACCTGAGAAAAACAACCTTTTTAAAATCCTTTCAACCTGATTAAATTATTTAATTGTCACTGTATTCTTAAAAAGATGAATAGTTGTATATTTCAATGTTCCCACTGAGCAATAGAGTGCCATGTGTGGGTGCCACAGGAGAAAGTATAAAATTCCAAATTTAAATACACTTACTCTGTGTTCTGAGATATCCACAAAGGGGCACAAAGTGATATTATTATAAGGTATTCAGATACATTCTAGAGGTATTGTGCATTTCCTAGGTTATTAGTTTCCTTTGCTGCATTTTTTGGGGGTTACTAATTGTAAGTGATTCAAAATTAGTGAATGCCCTTTTTCAAAAAAATTTGCAGCAATATTTGTAAGAAATCATCTCATATTTGGTAAATTTATATCTGTTCAGTGGGCATTTTTGTAACAATATAATTAATACTTGAGATGTCATGCTTCAAAACTACTATTCTTTCTAAATTTTGAGGAAACCATCAAGGTCCTAATTTAATTACATTGTTTTAGGATAGATAAAACTAGATAAAATAAGATAGGTCACTAGTAAACTTGATTTTTTTTCTCTACTCTGCATGAAATACTAAAACACACCATTAAGCAGTTTCCTAACCTAGACAGTCAAAAAGCTGCAACAGCAAAATTCATATTCTCTGATATCTGAAGGTAAGAATAGAAGTTTTCAGCTGGAGATAATTTTGCCCCCTAGGGGACAGCTGGCAAAATCTGGAGACATTTTTTTGTTGCAACCTGAGAGGTGGCAAGAGGGTTGGATGTGTGTTCTACTGGCATCTAGTGGGTAGAGACCAGGACGCTGCTCAGCTTCCTCTAACACTAACACAGCTCCTCACAGCAAGGAATTACCCAGCCAGAATGTCAGCAGTGCTATGACCAACAAACTCGGGCCGAGAATCTTATTCTGAACATAAACACCAGTGGAAACAATTGAACTTTATGTACTGAATCATGATCTTCTTCAAGGGTGAGAATATAGTAACTCCAGGAGAGGAACTAAACCTAGGGTATGAGAATACAGGTAATCTTTGTTCCTTGGTGTTCTACATCTCATCGAGATATATGAGCCATTCCAATGCAGTGATTCCTAACCACTTGTTCATTAGTTCCTACAAATTATTTTATTTGTTATTCCTAATTTTAATGTACTGTAATATCAGGATGTGGCATCACCAGACCCCATGAAATTTGTCCGTTTCCTAATAGTTCATAAACTGATGATGAAGTGTAGTCTTTAACTTGTGAAAGTTTATGCTATCCTTCTGTTTTTTATTCTGATTATGAAGCACAGCCTTTACAACGGGATGTAATTTAAAGCAGATGTTTTCCTAAACTATTTTTTGTTTGAATCCAACAATATGGTAAAAGAAAAACAACTGAGAAACATGGATGGGCTTAAGATAAAACATGTTACATTTTTTTAATAATGTGTTAGTTGTCTTCTTTTTCAGTACAAATTCTGGTGCATTCTCTTGTGATTTAATTGTATATTAGCTGTTGCTTTAGTCTGTCCTTTCTGATTTACTTCTGGCTTCTCTGCTCTATATGATAGGGTCTTTTTATGCTCATCCCTCAATTCTTAGCTGAAATGTCAGTTTCTCCAGGAGGTCTTCTGTGACTATCTGATCTAAATTAAATGCCTTCACCCATTGCCCTCTCATGCTTTGTTTGCTTTTTCTTTATATCTATCTCAGTTTATATATTTATGTGTCTATGTATATATCTATCTGGATATACTTTGAAATGTCTTTCTATCTCACTAGACTCAAAGTTCCACAGAGGAAGAGATTAATTTACTTTGTCCACCATAATCTTTCCAGAGCCTGGCATCTGATCCTAACATTGCACCAAATGATTGTTGTAAGGGTGAGATAAAAGCTATTCACTCAACATATATTACTGTCAACAGAACTGAGATCATCCAAGCTTGAATCCTTTCCTTCTCTGTGATAAGGTGAATACACCCTGCTACCATTGTTCTGCCATATATGCAAATATATCCTATTTTTTGCTTCAGTCTCTTTTTCCCGGTGCATGTGGTACAATGAGGGTGGGCTCCAAACTGTCCGCGTGTACACAGTTTAGCCAGAACTACTTCACAACCACACATATACAGTGGTCTTTGCTCTTGGATTCTTGTACCAATCTCTGAAGCACTGTGTGGAAGCTTTAACTAATCTTGATACAGAAAAGGTCTTGGTATGGTGATAAAGGTCTTAAGTTGAGCGAGGAACTAGAGATAGTTGGGGATCCCTTTGAAGATGATGCTTGATTTCCAAAGGGAAAAGAAAGCGACCTGCTACAGTTTGGATGAGGTTTGTACCCCAAAGTGTCATGTGTTGGAAGCTAGGTCCCCAGTGTTGGGATACTGAGATGGGGCCTAGTGGGAGATGGTTAGGTCTTTATGAGGACTTAATGCTTTCCTAAGGGAGTATGTTCTCACTCTCTAAAGTCTTATGTGAATAGGCAGTTACAAGGGAATTTGGCCTATCCTGTGAAGATTCTTGCTTTCTATCTTGCCGTGGGATCTCTTCTGCACACACTCCCACCGTGGTGATGCTATTTACCATGAAGCCTCGCCACTGCCACACACATATCAGCACCATATTCTTGAATCTCCAAATCTATTACCTAAATAATTCTCTTTTCCTTACAAAGTACCCAGCCTTGGGTGTTTTGTAGTGGAAACATAAAATGAGCCATAAAGCCTTCTTTCACATACTACATTAAAGCCTGGAAGTAGAAGTAGGCAAAGAATGGCAGGAGCGAGATGTATAGTAGGAACAGCTGTGTGCCACGTAATCTAACAGAGTGGATTAATACCACTTCTTTAATAGAGTTTGTAAAGGGGTTAAAGAAAATTAACCTAGAAGAAATGTTCATCATCACCTTTAGAAATATCAAATGTCCTCAAGCGAGGACCAAACTTCATTTAAAAACGTTATGAATAAGTACAAGAATGGGTAGGAATCATTGGAAGAGATACTAAAAAAGAATATTTCTTTATCTGAATTTACAGATTCTCTGGTCTTTCACTATTAAAAACAAAATCGGTGTTAAATTCAATCCATAATTAACCCAACCTAGCAATGAAAACTTCCTATCACTTGACTTGCACATCAAATGGGAAACACTGTTAAAATCAGAAAAATAAACTGCTCTCTGACTTCCCAAAAGAAGTAGCCATTATACATAGAACTTAAGTCCATTTTACTTTACCCCATAAAGTAGAAAATAACAGATTTTGCTTTAAAATATTAAATTCTCAAATTTATTTGTTCAGTTAATAAACAGTGGAAGGGGTAGCAAATATGATCAAGATGGGATATATAAACGCATCAACTCCCCAAGATGAAAGTAATTATTATGTATCACAAACATACTAATAAAAAATTTTAAAAATATATAGATGAAATCAATACTCAGTTAATTAGCTATGATGCTCCTAAATAAATCAAATGAACCATCCTTTAAAAAAGAACAAAAAAGACGGGGCCGGTGAGATAGCTCAGCGGATGGGAGGACCAGGAAAGAAATGACTAGGCCAAAGGTATACACATCATTATGGGCTCAGATAAGATTAATTCTAAATTCAATATTTGGAGATTTCTGAATGACTTCATTTTCTCCTGTGTTGCAAAAAATATTCCAGGGATTATAGAGACTGGATGTTGGATAAAGGCATTCCAACTTAGAGTTTAGCAGCAGTTAGAAAATGCTACAGGGAAACAGTAATAAGATTTTCCTAAGAACTGAATGACTTCCTCCAGAAGACCAGTGCTTAAGGCTAAAACTCATAGGCAAAGGAGTCTGTCTGCAAGTCTGACTTCAGCCATATATTTGGATTTGTGCTCATCTTTGCCAAAGATAGGAATACCCCTCCCTTTTCAGAGAATTTACATCTTGTTGGAGGACATGTAGGTATCACAGAGGGAATGATTTTGACTGCCTTGCTTACTGTTCTCACTCTAAGCCTGGAATAGCCTGCTCAGGCAATTGGTTGTATGAGACAGGGTCTCATTAGGTAGTTCAGGCTGGCCTTGAACTCACTATGTAACCCAGCTGACCTCAAATTCATGGCACTCCTCTGCCTCAGCTTCCTGAGTGCTGGAATTACAGGTGTGTGCCACCACTCTAGGCCATAAAAAAGTACCTTTCAAGGTAAGTTTTCACCTTTGCCATTTTTCTAAGTTTTCAAATACTTGTATTCCAAAATATTAATGGCAGATCATATTCATTAAGCACTTATTGTGTGCCAGGCATCATATACCATATGATCTATCAATTGTCATAGATTCCTCACACCAGCCCTATCAAGTAGGTACCATTATTTTCTCCATTTTTACAGCTGAAGAAATTAAAGCTTGGTGAAACTAAACAACATGCCCAAATCATATGATCAGAAAGGACACAAACTTGGAAGGGAAACCTCTAATTAGCACATTATCTGTACAAACTACAGTGGAAAGTTTTGCTCTCAGTCTGCATAATGGTAACTCAGACCTTTCTTATACTTACTTTGGATTTGATTTACCCCACATGTATCATTTATAGATGTTCGAAATATGCTCCAGTTTTTTGCAGGAACTCTATGACTAATATTTTATACAATGCTTTGTAAACTGAAGGCAAGGTGAGTTTTATTTTAAAAGAGAGCTATGATACATGAAAATAGACTTCAAAAAGACCTGTATTGACCTTGAATTAGTCAGCTTTCTTGTTGTAAGACACAATATCCAACATCCACAATTTAAAGGAAGGGAAGTTTAATTTGTTCAAAATTGCAGTCTGTGATTGGCTGGTTCGAAGGCAGAGACATCATGTAGAAAGGGTATGGTTGGGGCTGGTGAGATGGCTCAGTGGTTTAAGCACCTGCCTTGCAAGCGCGAGGGCCCGAGTTCGACTCCCGGAACCCACACACAAAAAAGGGGCCGGTGATATCGCTCAGTGGCACGGGCGCCTGCTGGCGCGCGAGGTCCTGAGGTCGACCCCCCGGTACCCACAAAAAAAAAAAAAAAAAAAGAAAGGGTATGGTAGAGGAAAGCTACTCAACTCATGGCAGCTACAACCAGAGAGAAGAGTGAACCAGGGCGGGAGACATACACTCCAAAGACACACCACAGGCCCCAACTCCTAACAGCACCTTTAGCCATGAATTCATCAATGGACCAATCCACTGGTGAGTACAGGCCCTCATGATACAATCACAACCTTAAAGCCCCCCCTCCATGAAACATGTAAGACTCTTGGGGGACATTTTATATCCAAGTATGAGATTCCACTCCTGGTGCCCCAAAGGCTCATGTCCATCTCATTATGTAAAATGCATCTAGACCATCTCTAAGAGTCTCCAGAGTCTTAACATTCCCAGCAATGCTGAAAAGTCCAAGTCCAAAGTCTCCCTTGAGACTCACAGTAGTCTTAGCTGTGAGCTCCCATAAAACTCAAAAAGAAAGTTAAGTACTTTCAACATACAATGGGTTAGGGTAAACATTTCCACTCCAAAAGAGAGGAATAAATAGGGGGATAGAAAGGAATCAGATGAAAGCAAGACCAAAACCCAGCAGGACAAACATTAAATCCTGTAGCTTTTATTCTGCAGCCAGGCCATCTATTGGTGAGATACGCACTGTAGAGGGCTAAAGGGCTAAAGGGCTAAAGGGTCTGGGCAGTCCCACTCTTACCACCCAGCTGTGCCAGTTGTAGCTCAGTTGGGCTCTCTCTTGCACTGGCTCCCCTCACTCCACAGCTTTCCTCAGCAGGTGTTCCATGTTCTTTGCATTTCCGTCTTTCTGGGTTATCCACTGTACTTTTGGCTTCATTCCCATAGCTTCATGCACAGCCTTCTCAGTGGCTTTTTGCCTGGCTTCCAGATCTTCCTCCAAAATCTGGGTGGAGGCCTACCTTACCCCACAACTCTTGCATTCTCCATGCCAATAAAGGCAGCATCACATGAAAATGCCAAGGTTGGCTTCCAGCTCAAGCAGTAGGTGGGCCACCTTGAACCATAGCTGCATTGGTCTCTGAGTGCCAGGATGAGTGAGCACAGTGAAATTAATCCTGGGGAACCAATTCCCTAGGAGGCCCTTCTTGAGCAGGTATCCCAGGGACTCTCTTTCCAAATGAAAGGTTTATAGTTTTGCACCTTTGAACCTCTGATGGGTAGGGTCTTGCTGATTTCTGAGAGGTAACAGATAGTTACAATACATGAAATAGCTTTCAAGAAGACCTATATTACCCTCAAATTCAAAATCTCATTTAACGGACAACCAAATGTGAATTTATGACTGTCATTCCAGATATGACTCATTCAAAGATTTTAAGGATCTGAAAATAGCTCGTAACCATAAGCATCATATTGTATTACGTGTGTTATTGTATCTAGATGTATCAGAGTTTATTCCATAAAAATGAGTAAGATTTGCTTTATTCCCTTCATAAACAGGAAGGATGTTTTCCCTGAAATTTTAAAAATCACATTTCTATTTTTGATGTTACATTAGCCCATTTTCTGTCACTATCATACCTGAGATTGGATAATTTATAATAAAAGATATGTTTAGCTCATAGGTTTGGAGGCTGAAAGTCCAAGACTGGGGAGTCCCTTTGGTTCAGCCACTGTGAGGGCTTCCCTGGCTATGTCATGTCATGGAAAATAGCATTGTGGTGGGAGCACATGAAAGAGATCACATGGGGAGACAGAAAACCAGAGAGTGGGAAGGAGTCCGTCTTGCTTCTCTATAACAAATTCCTCTGGGGAGAACTAACCAGGGTCCCATGAGAACTACGTTAATTCATTCTGAAGGGACTGTCCCCAGTGACCTAACTCCCATCAGTCCCGACCTCTTAAAGGTTCTATCACTTTTTAATACCATGACACTGGGGACTAAGCTTCCAACAAGAAGCCACATTCAAACCATAGCAGATGGATTTAAACATAACTCAAAAAATAAAAAGAACTACACTTAATTGACATGTTTTGGGAAGATGTGTCTGAATGACTAGATTTTTTCTGTGACTGACAAAAAAGTTAACAATATAGTGTACTTTCACGTGTTCACGATGGACAGATATTATCACAATCCAATCTGCAGTTACTCAGTTCATCTTAAACCTATCTTTTAAACAGTTGGAAATTAAAATTTAATTTGGAAATGTTTTGGTATTCTTATTTCCCTTTCCCCCATTCACCTTTTTCTTGATGCATTCAATTCTTCAGTATTTTTGTTTTTGCATAGACTGTTAAGGATCTGGGTTAGTTCATAAGAGATGATTTGCAGCTGCAAGTGAAAGTTGTAATTAACTACTACATAAGGCAATAGTAATTTTGAATATTGATTATTTTGAGCATTTTTATACCCATTCAAGTTAAACTCCATGTGACCCTGAATATTTTATTTGTGATTAATGTAATGAACTGAATTCAGCAAATGCTAATTGACCATCTTCTAGTTGTTTAAAACTGTGCTTGTACCTCAGAGTGTGCTGTAATAGAATAATTCAGAGTTGATATATGACCAGAAATTCCACTCTTAAGCATATGGCCAAAAGATATGAGTACATGTATCTACAAAAAGAATTGTTCAAGCATGTTCATAGCCGTTTTACTTGTAATTGTCCCAAGCTGGAAACACCAAATGTCCATTAATTGGAGAATGAATCAACATATTATGGCATATTTATATAATGGAATATCAAACAGAACTTTAAAATAGAACTTTCTAATCCACACAACATCGTAGATTTACCTTGAAAACATCACATTGAGTGAAAGAAACCAGATACCAGAAAGAATATTCTGTATGATTCCATTTATATAGAGTTCAAGATCTGCCAAAACTCGTAATGTATTAACCATTGTTACCCTCCTATTATGTTGTTTTGAAAATTTGTTCTTCTTTTGATTTGTTTTGTTTTTTTTTTCTCTTTAAAAAAAAAAAAAAAAAAAAAAAAAGATCTGCCAAAACTAATCAATGGTGATAGAAGTCAAAATAGTGGTTACCTTTGGCAAACAGGGGCAGTTACTGGCAGAAAAAATACAGAGAATGTTTCTGCATTGCTAGGAATTACTAAAAATTTTGTTGATGGTGGTGATTACACTGATACATAAAAAGGTAAGTTATTGAATTGAATACTTTGAATTTAACCTATTTTGCTGTATGGAACTACAAATCAGCTAAAAACTTTTCACTCTAAACTTACAGCTTTTTAGTACATTTTATTTTGGACCTTTATCTGCATTGATGCACATAGGTCTATTTCATTATTTTAACTGTATCTATTTAAAGAAAAGATGATTTATACTGTGATGAAGTTTGGCTTGGCTGATGGGTATATTAATACTGCTGCAACTGCAATGAATAAACGTTCACATTTCAGTGACTTAATACAAAAGAAGTTGATTACTCAATCACTGTAATAGTTCAATTTGAGTACACAGTTCTCCACTACATGGTGATTAAGGGACCCATACTCCTTCTAGCTTGCAGCATACAGTTCCTGCCTAGAGGCCTCAGACTCTTCTACCTCCAGTTGAAAAACAAGGAAAGAAAATGTTATTCAGGAATTTTCTAGCCAGTGGCATGCATAGTTACTTGTAGGTCTCTCCTAACTGTCTCAGGGAACAGCAGTCTCTAAAGCGAGGAGCTAGAAAGATATCTCACGACTCCTAGAACATACTCACTTTTTCTGGCTTCATGTGCCAGCCCCACGACTTCCTCTCTTGCATGTAAATTGTATAATGAGCTAGTTAAAAGTACAACCTCTAGCTGGCATGGTGACTCACACCTATAATCCCAGCACTCTGGGAGGCTGAAGCAGGAAGATCACAAGTTTGAGCACAGCCTAGGCAATTTAATGACTCAGCGAGACCCTGCAAAACAAAACAAGTGTATCCTTTGCCACCAGTACTGGGATTGATCTTGAGCAGATTATTTGATCTTCCTGTCTAATCTTCCCTATCTGGAAAATGGAGTACATAATAATACTGTTTCACAGTATTTCTAAACAAACTTTAAAAGGTGCATACAGTATTTAGGACAGTATCTAAAACATAATACATATTTAGTAAATGTTAGATATATATTCATTGCTATACACAACCTTACCTATACCCCAACATGCTCTGGGCTTGAACCACCGTAAAGAGTCAGCTCTTTCCTTAAAGCCAACTTCATGGGTATGTGATCTATATTGATACACATGCACGAGGCTCAGAAGGGCCCGGTGCTTTGAGACTGGCACATAGTTGAATGCCATGTTATCACCATTGAAATTCCTAATTATTTTTCTTCGAACTTGTGTTTTGTAGAGGAGGTCTGAGGGGCCAATGGAAAATGTGCATGAACATACACATCCACGTTCACCATTCTTTACTGCTCCACTTACAAACAGGATTCTTGATGAACATGAAATTTCAGAGGACCTAGTGTGTGGGACTTCAGCAAACTGAAAATAAATACAAGATAAGCATGTTTCATCTACAACTGAGGAAGTGGGGGCATTGACAACTCCAAGAGACCAAACTTTCCATTCCAATCAGAACTTGCTTTGAACATAAAAAGAAGGCAACAACTGATCAACCTTTCCATGTGTTTTCTTCCTTGTGCTACTTCCCCATATTAGCTAGTCACCTACTCTGAAAAGGCATAGAAGGAAAGGGAAAACTAGGGCAGCCCATAGTTCCTTTTCCTTTCAGTTCTAACACAAGTGTTCCAAAGGTAGTGGTAGAAGGATGGACACAGATCAAGAAGCCTGGGCAACTTCGTGACTTTGGGAGATCCTGTCTCAAAGTTTAAAAAGGGGAGAAGGGTGCTGAGGATCTAGCTCAGTTTAAGGCCCTGGGTTTAATTCCAAGTACCAAAAAAAGTGATATAAAAACAGTTTTCCACTGTTCTAATAAGGACAAAACACATGGGCATACAAGAACTACAAAATATGAATAGTGTGTTTTGTACATGAGTTAAATGCTATTGCATATGCATCCAAAATGGACTTTGCATAATATAAAGATGGATGGTAAAATCTGCACTAATAATTTAAAACATTTTTTTTCTTTACTAGAATGACATTAAATAGTAAATAAAAAATACCATGACAATAACAAAAGAAAGTGGAAGAAAGGTAGTAGTTTTTCACTTTGCACCTTCTGTGGCATTTTTTTCCTGCTTTTTGGAATAAAGGGCCCACATTTTCATTTTGTGGCCCTGCAAATAATATAGCCAGCTCTAGCCTTCCCTCTTTCTGGTTATTCCAAAAGTTCCATCCAGCTATCCTCTGCAGGAAATCCTACCTGTTCCCCCATTCTTGGGCTATGTTGGCCTCCTTACCATATCTCATGTAGCCTTACCATGTCTCAGTCAGCCTTCCATATCTTTGGGTTCTCCATCCATAGAGTGAACCAACCACAGGTTAAAATATTTGAAGAATAAAATTGCTTCTGTACTGAGCACATGAGACTTTCTTTTCTTATCATTAATTCCTTAACAATATAGTATAATAACTATTTACATTATATTAGGTATTATAAGTAGTCTAGAGGTGAGTTAAGTTATGCGGGAAGATACGTGTAGGTTACATGTAAACGCCATACTGTTTTGTATATGAGGCTTGCCCATTGGAAGATTTGGGTAACTGCAGAGGGGTCCTGGAACCAATGCCCTGTGTATATCAAGAGATGACTGTTTTACATCTTTCTTATTGGACTATCATCCATCAATTAGTTAATTTTGGATCTATCATCTCCCTTAACACTCTACCTTTCTTGAAAGACAGGTAGATTTTACATTCTCATCCAGCTACCATGGACCAGAATCACTGGGACCATCATAGCAAAATTAAGTTTCAGGAACTAACAGTGAACAAAGAGAATTAGAAGCTCCAGGCTGGTTCGTTTGGCTACACAGCCAGCTTGAGAAGTAGTTATTTAATGAATGAAAGAATATCAATGGTTCCAATCTCCAGAATGGTGCTTTCTTACATCTCTCACTCTCTTGTAAAATCTGGTTACTCTTTGAGGGATAGGTTCAAGTGCCACCTCTGAATGAGTTATTAGAGTTTTTTCCTCTCCTCACACCCACATCTCTTAACTCCCTGACCTCAAGTCCCTTACCATTAATTATTTTTGACATCTAGTAAAATCTTACTTGAACTTTACTACTCTGATTAGACTCTGGTAATACTGAAAGCATATTAGAGCAGGATAAAAGGTTAAGCAAATAAGGCACCTACCTGAGGAACAAAATTTAAGGGATTGTCAAAATAACAGTAATCAAGAGAAAAAATTAATGCAATATTTTAAAAATCAAAATTAATGCAATAATCATCCACGATGAACAATATCTCAAAATGTTAAAGACAGGTTCAGACCCTTGTACCAGCACCGCTGGCTTCACTTTAGCCTAAATGTAGTCCTATTACACCCTGTGTTTCATGTATTTTCTTACCCCAGTAGCTGCTGGATGGACGAAAGCAAATGGATTACATCAGCTTGAAATTTACAGATCACGGTCATGAGGATGGTATGGTGGAAAACGACGCTGGGTCCTGAAAATAGCTAGGCATACCTTTTCAAGCCAGCCAGCCTGGGACAGAGGACTGTGTGCTCCCAAGTTTGAATAATATGCTCTGCCTTCAGTCAGAATCTCATGTTCCCTCCCATCATCCCCTGCCACCCGTGTAAAACCAGACAAACAAATGTCATGTTCTGTCGCTTACCCTTTCCTTTCATGCAGCCTTGAAAACTGTCCTCCAAGTGCCTGTTCATGTGGAATCCTACTAGTTCATGTTGTTTCAATAATACTCAATTGACATCGTTTCATAACACGGTTACAACCGTGGTCTCATGAAGTTTTGAATAATGCCTAGTGATTGATTTAATGCTTTGACTTTTTATTTCAGAAGTTTCCAGGAAAAATGGGACCTGAAAGACGAAGCCATTTGAACTAAAAGAAGCAGCAGTTTTTCTTATACTTCATTTTCTGTATGTGTCTTTCTTAAGAAATAATTTAGAAAAAAATTAGCTCCAAGGTATGCTCAGAAAGAAAAAAAATTCAAAATTTCCACTAAACTTTAAGGTCTACCATTCACCTCATTAAGGAAGCTTCACGTCACCACGTCTTCCCTTATTACAAAGTTGTTCATAAGGTTGCTTCGTCCCTTTGAAGACCAGAGGCCCCCCTGTATACTATTCCTGCCTGTAGCAGGCCAGGCTTTTCCCGCCGCGGGCAGCGGTTCACCTAGTTAACCACCAGGGGGCTGCCTGTGGGGAACAGTGGCGTAGACGCCACAGCTTTCCTCCAAACCAACCAAAACATCCCAGGGCAGCTTTGGAGCAAAGCCCAGGAACTGCCCCACAAAGAACAACCATCCACTATAGACACTGGAAAGTTCTATGGTGGAACTTTATTCACAGTGAAGACTAAAGCACAAATGTCTCTTTAAAGACAGAAGGGAAATGGGAGTCTGCAGCGTCTGAAGGGAGGGGCCCCTTTTCTGAGAGCTTTGGGGTCTGCACCTTTCATTCTCGAAGCATTCTGAAACCCCGCTCATCTGGATGCAGGGAACTGCTTCCAAATTCTTGACATTTGTGCCTCCTAGACTCGCAAGGGTAGAGGCCTCTCCCCCGACTGTGGACCACTGGGAAGAAGGTGGAATAAAACACGTCACCAGCTAGAAATCTAGCGATCCCTCTAATAAATAATCTATACATTGCTCAGGCAATAGAAGATACCAATTATCCTAGCTCTAGTCATTATGCGCTGCATAAATGTGCATATTGAATTATGAAGTAGAAATCATTTTAACATTGTTTATAAGAAGATAATTATACTTCTGCCATCCAAGTAGTTCTGATACAACTATAATTGCTTACTGGCTGCATTTAACTGTCTGGGTGTAGGATATTTTTCTAAGCACTACAGTTCAGAATGCAAGTTGCCTGCTTTATTTTCTCCCAAACTAAATCCTTGGCTTTCAGGACTCAAATAGGTGACATTTTAAAGCTGTATATTTGCCAGGACCGAACTTTTCAAGGTTATAAATTATTTTACTTGTAGACTTCCCGGGCAAAGAGAAAATAATGGGGCGTCCTTTTAAAAGAGACCTGTGGAGTGTCTCAACCCAACAAACACCTCCCCCGGGATGGGCAGAATGGGGTGGGGGCGGGTGCGTGCGAGTACCCTTACAGTCAAGCGAGGCATTTTCCAAACTTCCATTCCCGGGGCAGTGCTGGTGGTAAGACTACCGCCAGACAGCCGCGCCCGCTGGAGGCCTCCGGAGGAGGCAGAGCGCCGTGTCGTCCCGACACGCGCCACAAGTGGTTTGGGGGTGGAAGGAGGAGCGCGGCGGCACGGGCCGCACCAGTCTGGCCGGGCTGAGAAGGCCGAGCTCCTGCAAGTCCCCCTTCCCACCCCCTCGTCACTCATCCCTCATTCCTTCCTCTTCTCCAACTAGAGCAATGAAGACCAAACTCCGACATCCACGCACCTGCAGTCGGGTGGGTGGACGCGCGGCCACCAAACTCAGGGCAACGTCACCACCCCTGGAAGGGCGCGCCCGGCTGGAGGCACTGCGGGGACCGGGAAGAGGGCGCCCGCACCTGGGGAGGCAGGTGCGGAGGCGGCGGCCCGGGGGCGCCGTGCGTGTCGGACGCGGGTCAGGGGTCAGCAGGTCGGGCGCGGAGAGCGCGTCGGGGCGCGGCCCGGGAGCCGGGCAGGGGGCGTCGGCACCGGCCGTCCCGGGCGGCGGCAGCGGCCGGGTGTGCGGCCAGGAAGCCATTTGCTCGCTGCGCCCCTGGCGGAGCCGGGTTTGCCTGCTCCTGGCCACTGCCGCCGCCGCCGCCGCCGCCGCGCGAGTCGGACGGCCGAGAGGGCTGGAGGGGAAACCAGGTCACCGGTTCGCACAGCCTGCGCGGAGCCGGCGCCCCGGGCCCGGAGTAAGCAGCGCGCGGGGAGCGGGCCGGGCACGCGGGGGGCCCGAGAGGCGGGGATTCGCTGCCCAGGCTGCATTCGCTTCCTGCGCCTATAAAAGTGGAGCGGCCGGGGAGGGCCGGCGCGGCCCTGGCTGCGGCCGCCTCTTCGCTCGAGGAGTTGACATTTCGGAGGACTTGCGCGACGCCCCGTCGCCGGCGCTCCCCGGGACCCCGCCGCCGGGAGGAGGGGGCGGAGAAGGGTGGAGACTGCGGGGCTTGGCCAAGGAAGGCGCACAGCCTCGGGCGGGCGGCCGTGACGCGGCGGGGATTAACTTTGCATGAATAATGTGAGTGCGCTCGGAGGGGAGACCTTCTGCTCCCGGGCTCGGGGCAAGCGCCCGCAGGCTGCCTTCCCGGGCGAGGTCGCGCGACCCAGCCGGCTCGAGGGCTCTGGTAATTGGGCTGGAGGACTGCGCGGAGGGAGCGCGGGTGAGGGGAGGCGGAGGGGCTGCAGTGCCACTGTCTGTAGGGTGGGCGGGACAGTGACAGGGCGTCGCGGCAACCCGGAGCGGTGCGGGCGGCGGAGCTCCGCGCGGGCGGGCGGGCGTGGGCGTCCGCGGGTGGCAGCTGCCTCACTCCCTGCCTCCGCGGGGTGTCTGCGCCCGGGGTCGGAAGAAAGGTGCCCTCCGCGCTGGGACACCGCGGGGCCTCAGGCAGGGAGCCGCGGCGTGGGTAGTGGGGAGCGGCTGTGTTCCTCAAACCCCAAGCGCAGTTGTTGACAGGGTCCTTGTGAAATGGAGTTTGGCATCCTCACCGCCGAGCCAAGTGGAAGTTTCCATGATGAGGAAGTTGTGTGACACTGGGGTTCGGAAAAGGTTGGCAGGCACGGGGTGGGGGCAGTTTAAAGGGACTGTGGGTCTCCTAGCCCCGCTTTCTGTCCTGGCCCGGAACTGGAGGGTTTGGAAAGGAGAATTATCTGAATGTTGTTGGCTTGCGCTGTGCCCGGTGCCTGGCGACTCGGCTTCTCTCCGCCTCCTCGGGAAATCTGTGGCGATTTCGCTCGCCTCCAGAGTCGCGCGCTCTTTTGCTTTGCTTCTCGTGACGATGCATCTTCCTCTGGGTCGCCTGGAGTTGCCTGTGGTCCCAGTTGTGCCAGCTGTGTTCCCTCCACCTCTCTGAAAGGACTCGCTTGGGGGAGTTTTTATTCCTAGGGCCTTTCACCCTTAGCTGCGGTTGTCATTTTGGAGAAGGATTCCCCAATGATGGTTGTGGGATTGTTATTGGAGCTAATTCCTAAGCCTTCCGATTTGTTTTAAAGAAGGTGGGGCATGTTTGTGGTGGTGATGGTTGTTTTGTTTTTAAGTCTAAATGTGTACTTTTCCTCAAATGGCAAATTTAGAAGCATAATAATTCGTAAAGTGAGTCAAAAAGATTTTACCTGAACAGCCAAATTCACACTCTCCATCCTTCTGTCTTCACACACATTTAAAATTTGTGAAAATTCCAACATTATGCCTAATCCGTACCTACATTTTAAATAAAATCTTCCCCCACCATGTTATTGATCTTAAATAGTAGGGAGATTCAATTTTATAGACCTCTTGTGAAGTCGAAGAAATTAAGCATTTCTTATACAGTGTATTAATAAGAGAACACAGCAATTTTTAATGATAAGTGTATCAGGTAATGTAGATCTGTTGAGCAATATCTTTACATTATTTGACCTTGGTTTAGTGTGCTTATTTACACTGTAATGCATTGCACTTACTTATTGCAAAGGAGTAAAAATTGTATTTTAGGGAACATGCTCCATGATTCATTCTGAATATTTATGGTGAGTGATCTGCTTCCTAATTCACTTCTGCTTAATCATTTACAATTCTGAAAGAACTCATAAGCTAAGAAACTTTAATGAAAAAGGTGTTTCAATGAAGGTATTTTGAGCAGTGAATGATTTTGGGATGTTTTCATGTCATTTGACTTTTAATGGGCCTTGAAAGAAATTCAGTAGTGTTGTACTTAGGATGTTTTATGTGAAGAGATTGGTGAACAACCCTTTATTATTTGTGCATGTTAAACAGATGCACAATCTTTTGGAAACTTCTTTTTAATTAATTTCAAAGGTTTATAATATGTTGGAAGTGGAAACATCTGCTAATAAGTACAATTTGGCTTTATTTTATGAGTGAAAAGTAAATGATATTGAACACAGCTACAGAATTGTTTTGGATTTTTTACGAAGCAATTCCTGTTGGCACTGGAGTATTGTTATATGAAGTAACTGACATTACATTAAATAATAAATATTTCATTTTTCTCCTTTTGAGCATCTTCTTTGTAAATTCTTATAATTAGAGATGAATTAAGGCAACTTCCTTTTACTCTAGCATCTTTGGGGAAAGGTGATTTCTGAAAATCTTAAGAACAGACAGAGTTGAAGATTCCTTTCCTTCCCTGGGTATTGCAATTGTTTGAAGTGTGGGCTGTGTGGAGCCACAAATAAGATTGCATATTCCTTTTCTTTGAGTAAGCTCATCTTTTTTATGGAAATCAGAGTAAACGTGACTGGTTTCTCTGGTTCATTCTAGTGTAGGATTGATTATACCTACCCTTCTTAGAAAGCCCTTCCTTGACCACTTAAGCAAAGGCAGTTCCTTATGTCTTTTCAGAATCATCACACTGGGTTTTTTGTTTGTTTCCTTCTTTTTTCTTTCCTAGTCTTATTTGCAATCTGAATTGTTCATTTCATTTTGTACTTGTTGATAACCTGTCTTCTCTGTCTAGAATATGAAGTCCATGAGAACAAGGGTCTTGACCGTCTCATTCACTCTTGGTTTCCCAGCTTCTAGAAGAATACTTGGCATATAGTAGGTGCTGGTGAAATATTTGTTGGGCAAGTTAATGGCTATGCCCAAACATTCTGTTCCCCAAATGCCTGACTAAGCATTCCCAGTGGATGCCATTTGGGCCTGCCAAAATCTGTGGTGCATGTACACACATTGAAAACACACTGTGTGTGTATGGTTCAGTCTTTGTGTGCTTGCCTCTTTCTCTGTCTCTTCCTCTGGCAACAGCTGGCCTGTCCTTTTGTATAGTAACATTGTAGAGTTATTTCTACAAGTTCCTTCAGGAGTATTTGCCTTGAGTACACGGAAATCTTCAGCAGTGCAGTTTATCTTACATGCTACCTTGATTCCCTGAAGACATTGACTTTCAACTCCTTGAATTTCAGCAAATTTTTATGCATTCCGGAGACATTGTCAGTACTGAGAGAAATTCCAGAGACCAGACATCACTGAGCAATAGTGATGACTTTTCACTCTGAAGGTCTTGGCAGTCCTCTGGCCTTGGCAGCCCAAAGGTGACCAAGGGCATGTGGTGGTATAGTTTAGGCTGCAAAAATGGTGTTTGAGGAGGGGTAAACAATGGGACTGGCAGGATCCAACACAAGATAGAAATAGTCCTTGTTGATAGATTTAGAAATAACCTGTTAGTTATGTTTTAAAAGAAGTCAATCAACTTCTTCCCATTTCCCCTTCTTGTCCTTTTATAAACATTCTGTACCATACAATTGTGGGAAATATTGTATTATCTAAGTTTTCAAGTGGCCAGAGTGTGATACCCAAGGGGTCATCTTCAAATGAATTATTCATGAAAACTCTTGCCAATTGGGAATGAAAGGAAATTACAACTGATAATTATGGTAATTTGTTTTGTTTATGGAGACTCAACTTTCAGAAATGTGTCTGAGTAAATGCATAGTAAAAATCCCACAAAATAATGAGACTGTTAAAAATGGGAAGGGAAGAAAGATCAATATCATGTAGAAGGAGAAAGATAATTAAACTAAAATCCTAAGAGTTTATTGCTTTAAGTATTTAATTTAGCTCTTAGCTTTTTTAGTAGCCAAGTTAACAGAAAAAGCAAAATAGGATCTGGGGGTGGCATGTAGGAAAGTTGTCAGTGTAGATGAGATAACGTATGTAGAGCGCTTACATGGTGCCTGGCAACTAATATTTATTCATGTGAAATACAAAATCATGTCATGGGCAATACTTCAACTTCAGTCCTACAGAAAGTGAAGTAAAGTACTTTGCATGGTCCTGTCTTTTACTAGCCTTGTAGAAGAAAAAAAAAAATGCAGAAGGCGTATTAAGAAAGGTAACCCAGGGTGAGTTTATCTCTGGAGACCTGAGTTACTACTGTGGCTCAGAAGCAAAGATTATGACAGTGGTCCTCTATACAGAAACGGAGCTCAGAAAACCTAGAGGAATGAATGGCTAATGTGTCTGTTAAATTAACTTTGTCAAATATCCAGTGTCTCAACCAGGCTTTTGACTGGGGAAATCTGAGAAGACTGGACAGCCGGGTACTTACTTGAAAATGACCCCAGAGCCATAAACTTCCCTGAACAAGTGCTTGCAATGCTTTGGCTTTAGTCTGTGTAGCTGTGATCCTGCAGCACAGTCTGTTTCCATTTCTGCCCTGACCTCCAAATTGTTATGAAAGGTTGCAGGTGGGTTAACTCATCCTTGACATCCCCATGCCAGAGCTTGGAACATGAGTGCAGGGGAGACTCTTGTTGGAAGAATGGATAGAAGGGGAAGGAGGGCAGTGCTTTTCTTTTCCCTCTGTGTTGGTACTGAGTGCCATCTGCAAACGTGGTTTTGGTCAAAGTAAATGTGTGCTGCCTGGATTGCATCATGAGTCCTGATCTTGCTGACTGTTTTGCTAGAAGGGCTTGTGCTAGTGTCACATTTTGTTGAGCAATACTTGCAAGTTAACTCCTTGCTTTAAGGTCATTTTGATGCTTTCATTTGATTTCTCATTCAGTCTACAGATATTTGCGTACCTGCTATGTGCCTGACCTGTTAGTCACTTTGCAATTCAATGTACGGACAGTGACATATGAGATAATGGGCATAGATTAAAGCAAAAGGACTCTGAAATGTTCCACTGTGATGCAAGTGATGTGCCTATTGGAGTTTCTGAAATAGAGTCATTTTATTTCTGAGAGGTGGTTGTTGTATGGCTTCTGTAGCCCAGGTGTAGTGTAAACTCCAGTAGGATTTACCTAAGATTGTCTTGTAGCTAAGTTGAATATGTTTAGACTAGTGAGTTAGTTTTTTTTCAGTACTGGGCATAGAAGCCAGGGGCACTCTACCATTGAGCTACATCCCCAGCCTGACTTTTACCTTGTGATAGGTTATCACTAATTTTCCTGGGCTGGCCTTGAGCTTGCAGTTGTCCTGCCTCAGCCTCCAGAGTAGCTGGGATTATAGGTGTGCACCACCACACCCAATTTAGGCTAATGAGTTTCCCATTAAGAATGTTCATTCTGTACTTTAAGTTGCCAGACTTGTTAGTCAGTTATAACACTTGAATAAGTAGGGGTGGGGGAGCAGGTATCCAAGCCACTGAGTCACAAGTAATATACTTCTATCTTGTCCTCTCAGGAAGCTGGCCAAGTGACAGGTAGAATGGTATTCTCCATTCAATGCTAATTTTTCTTGGTCCCTACTGTTCCAATTTCAAGGGACTTTGGAGGCTTTCTGTATTGGCAGCTTTTCTTATGCAGTACTATTTTTATTGAGTGAGGAGCTGAGCTCTGCTGTGCATTCGGGTATCTTTTCCAAATAATGAGTCAAGAGGGCCTGGAATTAGAGCTCAGGAGTCTGGATTGGATCCATGGGAAGCATACTGTTAGCTTCTTCATTGGCAGTCAGATGCCCCAACAAGGTACTCCCTGGAAGATGTTTCCCATGGACACAGATGTCCTTCATAATAACGATCATGTCTTTTGCCTCAGACACATTAAGTTTGCACCATATGTGTATCTACTCCAACCTGCACTTGAAGCTTTGGCCAGAAAATACAGACTTGAACTGCCTGTGGATCAGTGCTTCCTTCCCCAAAATTAAATGGTATTTAGTAGATTTGTTGTAGGGACAGAAAAACTGAAAGACAAATTCACGGCCCAATTCGCCATTGAGGCAACTTCTGGCTTGTATATGTGAGTTGTATTATTTTCTTGACTTACATGTCTTACTCTAGTTTTTATTTTTCTTAATCCTGCTTTTTAAAAAAGCTGCTCACAGATTGCTCTTTATCATACACATACAAAAAATATGTGCATACATGTATATATTTTAAGAGTGGACTAGAGATGAAGCACATAGGATAATTAGGAAAGGATTGATCTATATTAAGTTACTCATTAAAGTTCCTGGTTCTAAAATAGGGCCTTGAGGGAATCATGGTTGTCTGCTATGATGAAGAATGTATAGATTTATCAAAAAGTCCGGAGTGGTAAGCTCACTGAAGCAAAAACATGGGCAAAGGAATGCAGACTGAAGCAGGTCTGTCCTCTTTCATTGAGAATACACTTGCTTAGCCTTTGAGGATTAGGAGGGTTTGACCTGAGGAGAATTAAGAAGTCAGTCATGGTTTTAGTGTCATAACATACGATGAATGTCATACAGTAAAGTATAGCTTGTATCATAATGTATGACATTTGGAAACCATTCTATATTCTAACTCTTGTGACATATGTTGTTTCTTGGCCCTCAGGATGGTTCAGATACACTTTTCTCCCTTTTGTTATTTATCTCTTTTAGAATTCTGTTTTCCTATATTGCAGTAATGTCTACCCAGAACAGTGGCTCAAAAAATAATGATTGATGATAACAATCGCAATATCTTTGGGCTTTGTCATCTTTTTCACATTTCTGTCCCATATGCATAAATGTCTGATCAACCTGCATGTCCATATATGTAGAATCTGTTTCTGTGAAAAGTGTATGTCATATTCTCACATACAGTGACAAAGGTACCACTTGTCCCTGGCTTCTAAACCATGGTGATGAATGTCAGTCACTATGATGTCCCAAGCCACAAATCCTGTTACCATATTCAGTCCCTTCTCTTATAACTGAGTGTGTCCACAGAGCCTCATCTTACTTCGCTATTTGCTTATTTGACTCTATTCTCAATTATGCTTGGGAAATACTGAATTTAATAATTTATGCAAAACCTTCAGACTCCATTTTTATACCAGTGTATGTTATGAATGTCTAAGAGGGGAGACATCAGTAGCAAAACTTATTTGATCACCATCCTACATCTTTTGAGGTGGGGGAAGGAGGGATAAGGAGGGAGGGAGGGAGGGAGGGAGGGAGGAAGGGCAGGAGAGAAACTTTAAGTGGCTAAAGTTTGATGCAAGAGGATATGAAGAACTATTCACTGTATTACCTGAAAAAAATCAGGATCATCTAACTTTCTACTGCATTTTATAGTAAGTGATAAATTGAAGGAGTGGTAGCTAGCCCTGTAGTGGAACCCTTTTGTCTTTTCATTAAAAAAGAAAACTAACAGTTTCTGTACAGCAGTTGCCATTGAAGTGTTTTGCTTTAACAATACTGTAATCATAACCTATATCTTTCCTTAATTTTATTTCTAATATTTAGATTATTAATTTATATAAGCCAAGGATAGTTTATTTTTGTGTATGTGTTTCTGTTTGTAAATTTCACCTAAGCTTCACTGTAACTTCTGCTAAACTTCCAATATCTAGAGATCTAGAATAATGTATTCATATCTGAATTATATATACAACAGGGTAAAGCATAGCATTGTATACTCTTGTATTATTTTTCTTTTAAAAAAGGGACCATGGGATCTTTATGCAGAAAACCTTTTTTTAAAAAGTTATGACCTGGGCCGGTGAGATGGCTCAGCGGCGTAAGCGCCTGCCCGGCAAGCGTGAGGGCCCGAGTTCGACTCCCGGAACCCCCATATGAAAAAGGGGCCGGTGATATTGCTCAGCGGCACGGGCGCCTGCTGGCACATGAGGTCCTGAGGTCGACCCCCCGGTACCCACAAAAAAAAAAAAAAAAAGTTATGACCTATGTGGTGGATGAATCTATCAATTTATCCTGTAGTGTCATACTTATAAGGGATTTCAAATCCTCTTGAGGCATTGTAGCAAAAAGAAATCCTATACATTTTACTTGGTAATGATCACACACTGTGTAGTTTCATAAACATAAGGCAAAGGTGTGCTCCGAAAAGTGCTCTGTGTACATTCTTTTACTATTAATTAATAATATTTGTTCTCATTTCTCTACATCGAAATTTTTACAAAAGCCAAACCATAGTATAATTGTTTTTCTCTCCTGGAGCCTGTCCATCTATTTATCCATCCATCCATCCATCCATCCATCTGCACTGGGAATCTGTTAGGTGCCGTACCATGGTAGATATTAAGACACCATGGGAAACATTTAAAAATCCTTGCTAAATTGATTCTCAGAGTCTCCTGGGAGAGGAGATTTTGTGTAGAGCAGTGTTTCTCAACAGAAGGAACTGGGCCAGATAATTCCTCTATATCTCTGCATTATTGGCATTTTAGGCCAGATAAGTCTTTGCTGTGGAGGACTGTCCTTTATGTTGTGGGACGTTTAGCAGCATCATTGGCTTCTACCCACTACATGCCAGTAGTGCTAGTTGTGGCAATCAAAAATGTCTCAAGAAATTGCCTACTGGGAGGCAAAACCACCCCCACCTTGAACCAGTAGGATAGAGGTTAAGAACCAGGATCGTGTAGTGGAAATATGTGGCTTGTATTTTGTATCCAGTTGGCTTCATTGTATGGCTCAGGTTTTTTAGTGTACTATGTAAAGATTAAATCAAATAATAATGCTTGATCTGCAGTTGAGTGTTCTAAATATTAGCTGTTCATAGTGGTGGTGGTATTAATATTTAATAGACAATTACAATATCAATGACTTCTATGATGTAGTAAGTACTGTGTACAGTAGAAGCATATAGTTAGGGGTAAGGAAGGTTCTAGGCAGAAAGAACACAAAATGCAAACTTAGGAAGTGAGTATCAACATGCAAAACATTTGGACAATTGCAAGGAGCCCAGCCTATGTGTAAGGGGCAATAAACAAGGCTGTTGGAGCAGAGCAAAAAGGCACCATCAGATTATGAGGACTTTCTTGGGTACATAAGGAGGATGGACTAGACTTGATAGCATGAAGAAAATGAAGAGTGTCTAACTAATCTCATTTTTTTGTTTTAAAAGAGGTATCTGGGATAGGTCTTGAATGAAGGAGAGTCTGGAGGTAAAGAGCCAAGGTAGAGACCCAGAGTAATGGATGGCTACTGGAGCTGAAGTAGTCACATGTTGTCATGTCTTTGGGAACACATTTCACTTTCTCCAACATGTGGCTTTTTTTTCTAACTTAATTCCAGTAATGAATATTTTTAGCAGGCTGGTGCAGTATTTGGGGGGATTTCAAATTTAATTTAAAAACAGATTACATGATGTAGTCCCTTAAAAATATTTTCAGAGGAAGCTTAAAGACCATCTCTCAGCCTATTCAGACTGCGTGGGTTTCTCTGCTATAGTATGTGCATGCCTACAGCATGCATGCCTGACCAAAACAGTGCTATGTGACTGTGTTGAAATTACATTGACGTGGTTGTGTTGGAATCCACTATTTAGCATTAATGTTGATTTTCTTACCAATTGGGATTTTATTTCTTTAATGAGCAAGATTAGAGATGGATGGAGACTATAAATGAATGGATGGATGTGTGGATGAATGGATGGAGGGATGGCATTGTGGAAATACCACCTAATTGAGAATAAACATATTTCAAACAAGTCTCTTGGTCTGTCTGAGCTTTAATTTCCTTAGTCGTAAAATGATAATTATAAGTACATTAGATAACCTCAGTTATTTTTAACCCAGGAGTTGACAAACATTTTCTGAAGCAGGCCATATAGTAAATATTTTAAACTTTTTAAGACATACGATCTCTGTTGAAACCTCAGGTCTGCCATTGTAGTGAGAAAGCAGCCATAAACAATAGGTAAATAAATAGAAATGGCAGTGTAGCAATCAAGCTTTATTTACAAAAACAAGTGATGGGCTGTAACTTGCTATCCCTGATATCTCAGCACTGTCCCATGAAAATATAATGTGAGCCATGCATCTTCTAAAAAGAGTCCTGAAACTTACCTGTAAAGAGGTAAATAGCAACCAGTGCATTTAATTTCAATGCTATATTTTACCAAGTATATTAAAATACTATTAATATAAATATAAAATACTAAGACTTTTTATATTTTAGTTCCCTTTTTTAAAAAAGCATATTAATTAATAGAGGTGTTAGAGAGCAGAGACCAGAGCTCACTTCTTGTATGTTGACAGAGGTGTTGAAGCCATTTTCCCGGAATAGTTTTTAAGCACTTTAGAGTGTTGAAATGATTCATCACAACCTTGACTAAAAAATATCAGTATTTATTCTAGTATTTATTCTAGTATTTATGCTATAATTGCTTACTCAAGTGAGGTACCTCTCTTTTAGTGAGAAAAAATGTTTGCTTGTTTTCTTGCCAGGCCATAGAAATGTCTCCCATAAAGAAAATATAAGAGACACATGAATAATAAACATAAAGTAAATGATAAGAAAAAGAAGCCCTTTTCTCCTAACTATGCATATCTTACCTTTCTGAAAACCATATCATCTAATTTTTATTAAAATGTCTTATTCTAAGAAGTAAGGAGGGCTGGGATATAGTTCAGTGGTAGATCACTTACACAGCATGGAGAAAACCCTGGCGTCAACCCCCAGGATAACCAAAAAAAAGAAAAAAGGAAGGAAACAAAGGGCACGTTTATCTTGGATTATTAAATAATTAATGATAAGTATGCTGAGGATATATAATAGCATGTTTATATATTAAAGCTCAGGCTATCTTCATAAATCTATTTCTGTAAAATATTTTGAATATTTTTGAAAATTTAAATTTGCAATATTAAGTAAGATCCAGCTAACTCTTGACATTCAAAATTAGGGGAGAAATAATGCTCTCAATTCACAATTTGTTTCTGGTTCATGATTGGAGTTTCTGAGTCTCAGGGTTTCCCACAGTACAGCCTCCAATGATGTCCTATTTTAATGTTCTTTTGCAGAGCAAGGAGGAGAAAACCCCATTCCCTTATAGGCCTGGTGTATTGTGGGAGGGAGGAAGCTGGGGGCAGGGCATGGGTTTTGGGTCAGTTGCTACTCATGACACTGGAGAGAGAAGGACCAGGGTGTAGAGGCAGATTGAGTTGAATGCTTGACTTTGCCTCCTCCTATCTATGGCCTCTCTTGAAAGTTTAACTTCAGTCACTGCATCTATGCAATGGGAAAAATATTGATATGATATGCAAATTTCAGGACTCTTAGAGCATGAGAGAAGACAGTCCCCTAGAATTTAAGTCTCAGAACCATTTAGGTGTTGAAAGAACTCCTACAAAAAACAGCATTTGTATTTTTTTTACAGTGTAATGTATTGTGATGAATGAGTGTAAATACAGTTATCCCCCAGTATCCTTGGTTTGGCGGGGAAATGATTCCAGAACCTCCTGTGGATAACAAAAGCTACAGATGGATGTCCCTTTTATAAAATGGCTTAAGGCTAGGGATGAAGCTCAGTGGTAAAGCACTTGCTTAGCATATGCAGTGTGCAAGGCTCTGGGGTTCAATCCTCAACATCAAAAACAAAGCAAAACAGGATACAACAAAACAGTATTTCCACATAACTTCAAGAGTTCCAAAAATCCTGTCCTGATTAATTAGAATCAAGATAGACATTCTGATTGTGACCTGCTGACACATGTCATTTCAGTGACAGTATCCCTCACCCCTTTGGTACTATTACATGTTTAATCATACAATATGTATGTGTCATATATATGTCATACAATACACATATACACATACACATATACAATACACATATGTCATATAATGCATATGTGTCATATATAGTCATAGTTATAGAATACATCTTTTTTTTTATTTCACTGTTCAGTGTCCAAGGTTCATATTTGTCAATGAGATTTTTTGTTTTACTAGATTTTAAGTGCCAAGAGGGCAGGGACTATGTTAAAGAAGTTCATAGTCTAGCAGGCAAAGCTGGCAGGTAGGCGCTGAGTAATGCTTTCTTGATGTTTTGGCCAGCCACATGTAGGCTGTTTTCATATAATTAGGATGAATCTAATTTTAGAATGAACAACTAAGTGTCCTCAGATGAACCAGAATATACTCTTACAAGGCCCTCCTGTCCTGCATTATAAATAAAGGAATAGGTTATCCTGCAGAAAAGCTCAGCTGTTCTGTTCTCTTAGAAAAAAAATCCACTCATATCAGAGCTAAGATAGAAGATGTTCTCACTAGGTCAGCAATATTTCCAGGGCCCAAAGTGGATGTTCTTCATAAAGAGGAAACCCAGCAAAAATCCACAAATGGATGATTTATAAGGAGACCTCCTTATGTGGGTGGCTTACTGTTGAATAGACCCCACGGCTGGCAGCCCAACTCCTTAACTTGTATGAGAGCAAGGACTTCCTTAGGAGAAAAATTCAAGTTTCTGCCTGGACAACATTCTGAGACCAATGTCAAGTGACTTCGCTTTTAAAATTTCCCTTTCGTGAAGTGAGGAGCCCCTTGGACACAGAGCCATTGTGGCCGTGTTCATAGCTCCAAGCTTTTTTGTGGCTTTTTTGAAAAAAAAATGATGTTTAGTGGCTCAGGATTTCCATTACATGGAAGATGAGTGATTAGACATCACCCTGAGGGGGTGTTACAATTAATTTCTTTTCATTGTTTTGCAGTGTTTAAAATAATTATTTTGTATTTGCTGTGTGGTGGTTTTAAATCCCCATTGTTAATTCATTTAAGTTTCATTGAACCATAGCAAGCATTGCTCTTCATGTTTGCTTCTTCCTAATTCTATAGTAAGATCCACTTTGAGTCAAGTATTGTTACTTATTAGAGTTCTTGTACAAATTTGACTTTAGGGGCATTGGTGACTAATTGGGGATTATGCTTTTATTCCCAAGTCACTTGATCCCTGCCATGCTGGAGGAAAAAAAAAAAAAGTGTGGTTTTGCTTATTCTCTCAATGGAAGAGAATGGAATGTGCCTTAAGTTGTATTTCTGGTGGTCTGGCAGAAGTGGGACAAGAGCCTGGGGCTCAGAGGATATCCTATGTGCAGGACATTGAGATGGAAAAATCAGCGAGTTTCTAGCAATCCTGGGGCCCTCCTGAGGAAAGGGTACTGTGGACCCTTTCTTACAGAAGAGGCACCTGTGAAGCAAGTGCTGCCAGCCCAGTATCCCTCTAAAAGACTTGCCTGTCAGTCTAGGTGCCCCAGAACCAAGCCCTGAGGTGAAACTTCAAGTGCAAGTTATTTTTAGGAGGAGGTAAAAAAACACCAATAGGAGAGTGGGAAGGTGAGCCAGAGAAGGGACTACAGCCAACAATGCAGGCATGATCAAACCAGTTCTCACTGTGGGACCTGGAGGCCAGTTACAGAGGGAACTCTGGGAGACAGCTTAGGACACGTGGCTCGTGGTGGTCCTATGAGTGGCAAGGGAGTGGCTGCGTATTCACCAAAACCTGTCAGGGACTTGGGGAGGATTGCCTCCTGAGGCAACTGATTCCCTAGCAGTTTGGGACTACGACTTGACAGCCAAGAGCAAAGCCTCCAGGCAAAAGAAAGTGGCTTTTGGCGATCAGAAGACAAGGCAGTGGGCACTGATGCGCTCAGGGCACCAGCGCATTTCCTCCACTTCAGCCTTTCTTGTCATTGGCATTAACATGCCAGGCAGCCTGTAAGTCTCACGTCCACACACAGATTGCTAGTGTCCTGTGGGTTTCGTCGGGTGCTCATAAGATACAGATTGCCTTTACCTGGGGCAGTGGAGCTGACCATGCCAGCATGTGGTTGAAGATCTGCTCAGGAGGGAGCCGTTGAAAGAGGATCTCCCACAGCCTTCTTTCGTTCCACCATGTCTCTCCCACAGTCTCTCAGACCTTACTCTTCACGGGAGTAACCGAGTGGTCTTGGTGAGTGCATGTTGTCTCCTGATAGCTTCTGTTCTTGGCCTCTGTCATGCCCTTTTATTCTCTTGGAGCAAGATTTCTCAACTCTGGCACTGTTACCATGGAGCAGATGGTTTTTGTTATGTAGGCTGCTCTGTACATTGTAGGAAGTTTAGCAGCACCATTGGGCTTTACTCGTCTGGATGCTATTAGCATTGACCCCTTTCCAGCTTCGTTTATGACAATCAGCAATATCTAAGACACTGCCAAAGTCATCCTCCCTAAAAGCCACTGCCTTAAACCTTATTTCCAAATATCAGTCCCTCTTTCCCCAAAATTTCTTCTCAGTTATAATTGTCACTTGTTATGATCCTAGTCCTCATGGGGTGGGAGGAGGCCCACATAGATATCAAGAAGTTTCTCTCTCTCTTCCCCCTCCCTCTTCTTCCTCCCCCAACCCACCTTCTCCTTTCTCTTCCCTAACCTTATCTGCATTGTGGAAAGATACAATTTGGAAAAAGCCACTTTTTATTTCTACATCTTCTTAAAAAGTCCCTACTCAATTCAGTAAAGCAAATACTGTCATGGCAAATCAGCTAATAAATTATATGCTAAGGCTTAACATATTATTATTAAAATTATGTTCATCAATTCATTATTTTGCGATCAAACATTTATCTGGCACCAAATACGTGCCAGTTACATGACTGAGGATGATGGTGAGCAACATATTCCCCTTCCCTCCAGTTACATACATAAAACAGTGACATAAAAGACAGCTTTAAAACTAGGTATATTTTTACGTCATCAGTACATGGCACACTCCAAATTCTGGAGGCTGAAAGTACAGAAACCCCGTATGGTACTATGAACAGTTGCAATAACTGCCCCAACATTTCCTAGACTAAGAATTCTAACTGTATAGTTCAGAAATATGAAAATCATGCTTTGAATTATAGGTCTGCCTTCTGTCACATGAAACATAGTTTCTGAGTGCCATCCACCCTGACAGGCAAGTTTCACAGTTTAACAAGTCCCTGAAATGAAATGTTCATAAATATTTCACACTCTTGTTTGTTGGCATCCTCCTTTGCTGGTTTTATGTATCCTGTTCCTGCTTTGCCTAATGTACCACTTGTCTACATTTGTGAGCAGTCTACTCCAAAGTGGCTCTGAAGCTATCAAAAATAGGGTGCCATTGCTTGTATTGTTTTTGGCAGTGGTAGGTTGTGGAGAAACAAACTAGGGTAAAAGTCACGAGGAGAGGATTCTGAGGGTGCAGGTGTCACTGCGATCATCAAAGCATGGATCCACTTACCTTTCTTTACTGCTGTGTGTGCTGTACGTGTCTTTTGGACTTGCTTGGAGGGGCAAACCTCTTGCTTTGGCAGCGTTAGTTGTAAGGCAGTGGTATGTCCTGTGCAGTTATTTCTGTTCCTTGCTGTCTCCTTGGACTGAATTCAATACCCTCATTCCTTAGTGTGCTATCCATAGACCAGCAGCATTCTCCCCACCCCGAGCTTGGTAGAAATGCAGAATCCAGGACCCCAGCTCAGACCTGCTGAACCAGAATCTGCATTTAACAAGACTCATATTGCACCTGAGAGTGTGAGAACAGATTTGTTCTACTATTACTTCTCTACTTCTAATTAAGTTGAAAAGAAAAAGTGCATCCACTGTAAAAAGGTTACTGTGGTAAACTTGTTGTGTGTTGACTGATCTCTTTAGAGCTAGTTTATTACTTTTCAAATTCCGTTATCTATACTGAGTGGACCTTGAATCAACATGCTAAGTCACAATCAATAGAAATTTTAAGGGAAAAGGACTAGGGTAGAAAGAATTAGAGTGTATCACATTTTTGAAACATTTGTCTCATTTAAAAAGATGGGAGCCTGTGTGCCCACACATACACATACACATACACATACACATACACACTCCTTAATATGTATGTCTCTAGTCATGATTTCAAAATGACATTTTGACTGGGGTTACAATTTTAAAAAAAAAGTAGCTTGAAAACTACTATTGCAGAGACCTAATATATCTCTTTACCTATCTCTGCCAGTTTTCAAATGCATGCATCTGGTGACGTATGGTCACTTGACCTGAGATAATGAGATTGTATATTTTCCAGTTCAGATTCCTGAAGATGTCTAAATAGCAAATAAAAATGATAAAATTGAGATAAAAATTTTATCTCATTTGCAAAATAATGAAAATAAGGATGTTAATTTTTCACTCAGTTTCAGAGAACAAGACTCTATCAAAGAGTATGTCAAGATCCCAAAAAGACACCTTTAAAGAAACACTCATTTTAAAGAAGAAAACAACTGTAGACTGACTAAAGGTTGTACATTAACTTAGAATAATTCTGAGCTCAAAGAAGTTCCCAGGTTATGGGAAATACAAACTGCCCCCAAAAGTGCTGGCAGTTTTAATCCTCAGAATCATAAATGCTACAAACTAACAAAAATTATTTGAAAACTTAGTCATTTACACTTCTTTAACACTCAACTTTGCTCTTTTTTTTTTTTTTTTTTTTTTTTTCTTTTTTTCTTGAGACAAAGTCTTGCTGTATAGTTCAGGCTGACCTAGAACTTACTATGTAGCCCAGGCTGGCCTCGAACTCACAGCAATCCTTCTGCCTCAGCCTCCCGAGTGCTGGGATTACACGCATGTGTGTACCACCACACCTGGCTAACTTTGCAGTGTTTGAAAATATAATAAAATTAAATTTATTGTTTTAAAAATTTCAGATTTACTACTCAAAACTCACAAGCCTAAATATGAGCACAAAAGAAATTTAGGTAAAGGACCCCCTCAGACCTATCCTTCTGAAGACATGAGCCCCTGTGGAAGGAAAGAAAAGGAAGTTACTCAGCAAACTCTGATCTTAGGGAAGGCCAGGGGAACCTGGCACCCAGGAGAGGCAGCTTTCACCACGTGTGGGAAAGAGCTAGTCCACGGGGTGAAACCAAGGCACTTTGTGCAGGAGGGTGCTAATGCCAGGCTGAGATAAGTTCCAGGGAAGTCTTTCAGTCCTGCAGGCAGGATCTGTGCCAGACAATGAGTTGTCTTTGAAAGTGCCTTTGCCCCAGGAGCGTGCAGCTGGCCAGCCGAGCTCCTGGTGACTTCTCCACGGTTCTGTCGGCATCTGTCAGGCCCTTACTGGCCTGCTCTCTCACCTTAGATGTTCATAAACACATTGTTGACTCAAGCGGATCCTCAGAGAGACGGGAATGGGTTATTTAAAGCAATATTATATTAAATATGATTTAAAGTATACTTTGAAGGAACCGTGAATGTTTTATTTATTTTCTTCTGTAATCAGTATATCCGTTTATAGAATATTTGCTTTATTAAAAATTTTTTTAAAAATTGATGCTGTCTGTATTCTTTTAGAATGCTGTTTGGGGTGGAATTTTGAAATACTTTATGTAGATAAAATATGAGGTAGCTAGTGTTCCCCATCAAATATAAGTATTAAAGTGTGTGGTTTTATTCATTCTTAAGAAAGTTTCTTTGTTTCAAAATTAATCATTTAGTGCCAACATTCTGATAGTGCATGGCCCTTTGAGTTGTTTATATACATACAAATGATATATTGTTTCAATATATGGAATGTATGAAATTCTAACATATACTGTATAATTTCAAAATCAGTATGAGAAAGAATATTGGAGATAGAAATGATAGCACTTGTCATAAATTACATTTATTTATTTCTAAATGAAATAAATTACCATTCCTCAATATTATGCTTAATCTTTTTCAAAAACCATGTTTTTAATTTTATAAAATAAAACATTAATTTGAGTAACATTGAATTGAAGCTACTTGTATTTTTTCCATAATATATTTTTAGCAATTTTTTATTTGAAAATAAATTTTTGAATCTCATATTTCAGGCTCTGACTTCTTGTCGCATTATGGTTACAGTTGTATAAAGTAGGACTGTTGCCCTCAATACTAATGAGAACATGACCAATTTTGAGGCCCCTGCCAAATAGAACATTTTGTTTCTAGAACATTGGCTATAGAAAACCACACATGAATGTAGTGGTTTTCCTTTGCGATTTATCATGTATGTTATGTTCCTTTAATTAAAAAGTGTAGTTTATTGTCATTCTTCTGTCTTCAGTACAATGAGCAGATTTCATATATACTTTTCAAATTAGTAAGAAAATTTCTACCCATCTGATGCAAGTCCACACAGTTGAATTAACTCTACTGGTCAATAAATGTTTGAGATGTCAACTTCTCCCCATACTTACAGGTCCACAGTTATCTACACATAGTATGCATGGTCTGCAGCAGTCTTTAATCCATCAAGAAAAATTAGAGTTCATTTTTGGATTATGGGATTCTTCCTGGAAGCATCCTGTATTTAAATTACTATAGCTGTACTGTTTTGTTTTGCTTTGCTTTGTTTTCCTTTGCATAAGAAACCTGAACCAAAATAACAGCCATTAATCCTACAAATTCTGGTAGGTCTATCACAAAGCCTAGGATGGCAAGTAGTTTTGTGCCAACTCCAGTAGGTTTAGGTAATTGTTAGGTCTGATATATTTGAGCAGTGTTATAGATCAGCTCTCTGGGATTAGTTATGAAGAGTGCTGTGACTGATGAGTAATACTCACTGTGGATGAAAAGTAAAAGAGTGATAAACTGAGTGTCATGTGTTTAATTACCCTGTGCTCTTATCTAAGGATGATTAAATTTTTGTCCCACTTTGTTGCCTTTGCTGTTGTGTTTTATGCTGTTGGGAGAGGTACTGTGCATGCTCTGATTTTTTTTTTTTTTCTCCAATACTAAATCTTGTAATGAAACTACATAAGAGTGATTCCTGATTGCAAAATTTAGTGTACTATCATGTAAAGCAAAGCATACAGTGAACTTTTTGTTTCTTTTGGCCTATTGAGTCCTGACTCTATATATAAATGCATCATTAAAATGTATCTTTAAAATTGAAATGTCAAGATAGTTGGAACTCGTTTAAGAATATGGTAGATTCTCAAAATAAACTTGAAATTTTATCTGTCACCTTTCAAAGTGGCCAAGTTGTATTTATTTCTGAAATTTGTAATTTTGACATCATGGTCTATCCTTAGTTACAATACTCATTCTCTAAGAAAGTTTTGTCAGCCCCCTGACATGAAGAACGGGAAGGAAATGGGTTGTATGTGAGAGGATAAGGCAGATGGAGAATCACAAACAAGCTCCTGTTGGGTCTACCAAGCAAGAAAGATAGAGAAAATAGATAAGTGGGATCACCAGTACAAAACTGCTGTCTGAAGGTATCCGGAACCTGTGTGTCTTATTTCACCAAGAGTTAGGTTTTCTGTCAATCAGTTTATCGGATTCCTTTGAAATCTGCCAGTGAGAAGGCCGGAGAAATGTTCTCTCCCATTATTAACCAACTGTCTGTCAAATTTGGAAGCTCCTAATTACTCGCATTACACTAAGTGACTACAAGGTCCTCAGAAATTAAGAATGTGAAGAAAGAAAGCTTTTGTACAGTTGGTTTTGGCATTCTTTCCATACAGAGATGAATCACCTTCAACAAGTCCAGGACTTGACTTTGCCAAGATCGGCAGAGAGTAGGAGGAGACATTTGGCTTTGTGTTAAAGCCCCTTGCAGAGCTGGCATTCCTTTTTAGGAACCAGTAGTCTCCAGGATGAAATAAATTGTTACCAGACGTGTCTGTACACCTAGGAGATTTTTACAGGAAGGACCAAGTACTAGATCCCCGTACATGTTTCAAGATGATACCATTCAGGTGGATGGGATGTGTGCTTTTTTTCGTCAGTAATTGAGTTTACTCTTCTCTGAAATGAAGGGTAGGTTAAGAGGACCTCAGAGATCTTTTCAACATCTTTATGTGGCTTTCTGTGTACAGTCACAGGGGTATCAGTATAACCTAGCAGGCAAAGTCTGAACCTTGGTGGATAGACTGGAATATAAATATGGGTAACCCAATTAACCAGCTGATAGGACATGGGTAAAAGTTGCTTAACTTCTTTGAGTTTCAATTTCCACTTCTGTAGAATTTTTTTTAAATTGCATACAGTCTAGGAATATGAAGAGTAGGAAAACCTGGAAAAGAAAAGGAGCTGATCTTAGAACTGTGCCTTTGGCCTGAAGTTCTGAGAGTCTGCCTGGCTTCCAGGCCTTTTCCCCTGATTGGGGAAGAAGGAGTAAGATAGGAGAAGGGAAAGGACAGAGAATCTTAAGAGGAAACTAAGGAGACCATAGCTTCTCTACTGATAATGATATACATTTTTCAGCTTTGGTTTTTAAAGCAAAAAACAAGCTTTTTATGGTGTCCTCTTATACAAGATGGAGACATAGAGCCTGATAATAGTTAGGAAATTTCACAAGTTGAGCAACCCTATGGGATATTTTTGTGCATTAACAACAGGCTAGAAGTGGAGATCTGCCAAAAACCACTAGCTTTCTGCCTTAGCCCTGCCTGTGGACATTGTGAGAGATACCATGAAAATGCGGATGACATGTTTATCAAATGATCAGGAGTCATAAAGCTGGATGGAAGAGCCAAATATCCACTTATGGAGAGTGGATTGACAGATCTTGAGGGGCTGGAACAGTGGTTCCAAATCAAGAATACCTGAAGGAGGGTCTGAAACCACAACATTGCAATTGAAACATGTTGGACATCCAAATTCTAAGACTACTAATCATCAATTTAGTATGAGCTGATAATGTGAGCACCTCAACCACTACTGTAGTTTTAAGTTCCATGAAAACAGTGATTCTGAAACTTGAGCTGCATCATAATCACCTGGAGACCTTGTTAAAATGCAGGTTGCTGGGCCACATCCCCAGGGTTTGTGGTTCAGTAAACTTGAAGTGGAAGGGGAGAAGCTACATCTCCAACAGTTTCCAAGTGGTGCTGATGCTCCTGGAAACTTGCTTTAGAAACTACTGCATTAGAAGAACAATCTTGCTTAAAGCTACAGAGGTAAGACTATAATCTACTGAAATATTGTGGGAATTTTATGTCTCGTGCTTTCAGTCAAGACAAAAGTCCAGAATGACAGGCAACATTCTGTAATCCTGCTAATATTAAGGACCATTGCGGAAAGGGGAGGATGTGGAGAAAAGAAAACCTTCAAAGATACAGTAATACTTTAAACATTTGAGAGATTGACATGTTGAAAAGTCCAAGGTAAGAGTGTCTGCATTAGATACCAATTAACCTGGCTTTGATTCATAGTTCTGCTTTCCTTTTATATATTTAATAAACCCTTCTATGGTTTTTACTAAGTACCAGGCACTGTTCCAAATACTTTACATGTGTTCATTCATTAATCCTCCTACCAACTTTAGAAAATAGATCTAGAGAGGTTGAACTACTTCTAAGGTCACATAGCTAGTTTGTGTTGGAACTGGGATTTGAGTCAGGCAGTCATCTGAAGTTCAAGTTCTTAAACACTACACAATATTTCCTCTGGACTATTGGCTCCTCTCTGATAATTGGCTATAAGTCCTTAGTAACCTTCCCAAAGTTTCTGTGACTCAGTCTCTTCCTCTTAAAAATAGGGGCAACCCTTTTATCATAGGTCGTTCCAAAGAGTTAAAGAGAGTACCATGAGGTTTTTAGGCTTCTGTGATAGCCAAGCAAAACCAGGGATAGTAGGTGAAGTTAGTGTGCGTCATGTGTGACCCAAGGGATCAAAGCCTACCCATCGGTGATAGGATCCAAGGACGTGCCAGGGCTTTGGCCTCGGGAGTGTTTCTTGGAATCTAGATGACTCCTGTGGAGACAGTCATGGATGACATCTGCACCTTGAAGGGGAGGCTGGACTAACATTCTGACCTTAAAATTCTACATTATGTAGAACACTGGCTGCATCTATTCAAAGTATCAGTCTTTATCAGATCGATCCATTGTTTCCTTGTGCTCATTTGAAGCTTACGCCTGTCACAGTTAAGGCAGGTGTAAAAATAAGTTACCCAGACTTTTCCCCTCTTCACTCATACCTCACTCTTCACCAGCATAGATACCTGTTCAGAGTGCATTGCTCCTCGTCACTTCCCTTTAAATAAGTTAAGGTGTATTCTGATTTTCAGCAGCTTTTTCTTGCCTGATTTTTGTTATACCTTACTTTTCCTTAGTAACAATTTTTACTCTTGTATGTGTCAGATACCATCGTATTTTAAGGCAATAATAACATTTTCATGGATATTCCATTTTACTATAAGAAGTAGGTTGAATACTTCCCTAATTTGCATATTTCTAATAAGACATTCAACATCTAGAACACCTGAAGTCCTGTGAGGGGAAAGGCCTGCCTAGGCTTCCCTCATTTGTCGGTGACTTGCACCACCTAAGGTGGGCTCTTGTTCATGCCAGAGGCCCATGGAGTTTACTTTAGGTGCTTTTCCCAGCTCTTGTGTGACTCCTGCGTGTAAAAGCAGCTCCCTTAACTGAGATGCCATAGGAAAGAATAATTTATGAATCTGTTAAACTTATTATATGCTAGAAACTGTGCCATAAACCTAGAGGCCCAAATGGATCCTGCTGGTTCTGGATAAATACAGAAGTCTAACAAGGCAATTTCAGAGGCAGAAGGGTATCTCATAAGGCACACGGAAACCCTGGGTCAGTGAGACATCTTAGTCTGTGCTTGTTTGAGAGATCATGGAAAACATCCTAAAGGAAGTGATGTTTGATCTATCATGAAGAATAAGTAGTAGTCAGTCTGGCAAAGGTGCATGCGTGTGTGTGTGTGTGTGTGTGTGTGTGTGTGTGTGTAAGTGTGTGCTGGACGGGGGACCTCTAGACATAGTGAGACAGAGGGTAATGCAGAAATTAGGTAAACATGTAGATACTGGATGCGGAGAGACTCCCAAACCTTGTTCCCTACTGGGTCTCCAGAACCCTGTGAGTCAAGCCTTCACTCTCTAGGTAGTTTTAAAAAGTCTTCTAAGGAAAATATGAATATCCCAAGAGGAAGGACAAAGATACCAAATTGGGGATGACCTGAATTATGCCCACTTATATCACTCTGTAAAATAAAAGGTAAAGTGGAAAAATTTCCCATAGAAAGGAAAGGTTAAAGATGGAAATGGCTAATAGGAGATCAAAGCAAATAAAAACAAAACTAAGGTTAGAGCAGCCAAATATCTAAAGAGAAATGTCAAAAAAAGAAACAAATGGACAGAGGAACTCATTAACAAATCAAATGGGTGCTCATTTTTGTTAAGCAAGGAAGGAAAAGGAGCTGTTTCCTCATAGTGCGGAGGGAATAGGTAATGCCTAAAACTGAAATATCATCTTGTAGTACAGTCATGTTTTTGTGGATATGGACATAAAGTCCCCTTCCCATAAATAAATGAAGGTCAGAGTGGTTATCTCTGAGGAGGAAGAATAGGAGGGGATGGGGCTGTAGTCATTCATAACAAATCTTATTAAATCATTTGGCACTTGGAACTATCCACAAGTATAAATCTGATAAAGTAAAATCCCCCCACATGATTTTAAGTTAGAATAAATATAGATGAGAACAAATTCATGAACTTGAAGATAATGCTGATGAAATCACTTAGCATACAGCTAGGACATAAGGGTTCAGGTTAAAGGAAAACTCTAAGTCCTAGGCGAGATATACAAAAACAATTCATACTCAGACTCATCCTTATGAGAATGCAGGCAACCAAATATAAAGGAGGTGGGAAGAGGATAATAGCACTTGGAAAGGAATCACAGCCAGCTAACTTCTTATCGACAAGAGTAGATGATGAGAGACAGAGAGACAGAGAAAATGAATGTGTGTTTTATAAATGCTGAGCAAAAATTAAGTATAATTCAAACCTGAGCATGAATTAAGAATCTATTCAGATAAAAAAGACATCTAATTAATGACTCGTAGATCCTTGCTGAAAAAACTGCTACAGGATATACTTGAATGACAAGAAAATTGAAGCAAGAAAGGAGGTCTAGGTTGTGGGAGGGAAGTAGCAAATTGATAAACATAATGAGAAATCCGAACAAGCACTTTTGGTAAAACAATCATAATAGAAACTATTTTTGACAGTTTTTAGTTAAAAATAATATACAACCTATTATAGTAGCATGGGGTGGAGTGGGGATGGAAATAATATTTTCCACAGTCTTTGTATTATTTTAGGTAAGGGCAGAGATAATTTTCTTTAGATTTTGTTTGATATAGGTAATCACAGAAATGTTAGGTTTCTAACAAGTGGAGGGAAATAAAACTCTAATCAATTCAGTATAGACAGCAGGGAAGAGAAACAATACTAAGGAGAAAGAGTAATCAGTAGAAAACAATAGCACAAAAGGCAATTGAAATAAGTCTCGGGCCGGTGAGATGGCTCAGCGGCGTACGCGCCTGCCTGGCAAGCGCGAGGGCCCGAGTTCGACTCCCGGAACCCACATATGAAAAAAGGGCCGGTGATATCGCTCAGCAGCACGGGCGCCTGCTGGTGGGCGAGGTCCTGAGTTTGATCCCCGGTACCCACAAAAAAAAAAGAAAAGAAATAGGTCTCAATATACGTATGGTCACGAAAGAGGTGAGTGAGCTAAACTCATCGTTTTGAAGTCAAAGACTGCCAGATTGCACAAAAATATAAAATTGAGGTATACTCTTTACAAGCATCATACTTTAAACATAGTGACTCAAAGCACTTAAAGGTAATGGAATAGAAATAGATTCATCAGGTAAATATCAATTACTGTAAAACTAAAATGGTAACGTTCATATTAGACAGAAGAAGACATTAAGGCAAGACCTAAAAAAAGATGTCATCACCATTGATCATTTGAGTTAAAATTTAATAACTAGACTTACCTTCATCTGTGCATTTGTGCTGAAATGTACCATATTTACCAAATTAATGCAACATTGTCTTAAGGGTGTTCTTAGTCATTTTTAAAGTATCGATAACTGAAAGATGGTATCATTAAATGGATTATTTCATCAGTGCCCTCAGTGGTGGTTTTGTGACCTAAATTAGTCATATTGCACCTATAGATGTTCACTAAGAAGAATAATTGGCAATACTTCCTGACCAGTAGCTTCCCTGTGTGTCTTTCTAATTCTTGGAAGGTCCTCTGTTCACCATGACACTCTAGGTCAAACTTAGTATACCTTTGAAGCAGCTTCTACTCAGAGTAAAAATTCCCCAAGCAACGTATTTCATTTTTAAACTCCATGTAGCAGTAACATAATTACCCGTACCTTGAAAAATATAGTATAAATAGGGTCTTTACTTTCTATCAAATTTAATTTATTTTCTACCAAATTTAGAAAATGAGCTGGTGTGAAGAGATTCCTCCTCATTCCCCGCCAACTCATTTTCCAGTGACAAAGCGATGTAGAAATCTTAATCCCTTTGCTTCTCTATTTAGGTTTCAGATATATCTTTCTTTCCTGTTAAATGGCCCCAGAGGCCTTGGCTACAGGAGACAGTGCTATGTTCTTACTAACAAGGCCCAGCTGCTCTGTCAGTAGCAGGGCCCAAGTAGATACTGAGAGGTAAGTGTCCCCTGTGTCCAGGAGGGAAGCCAAGTTGGGTGACCCCCAGCAGTGATGGGAGTGATGTTACGTGGTGTGGGTAGAAAATTGTTCTTTCTCACACAAAAGATATGATCAGCTTTTGGCAGGAGCTCCACTTACCTGCCTTGCCCAGAAGAGGGTGGAGCTGGGAGGCTGAGACACCTGAGGATTTTTCCCAGGCTTCTGGGTCACTGCTGCCACATTTCAATACCATTTGGAAAGCACCTCGAGGAAACTTCTCACTGGCAGCGGAAGAGCTGACAGGTTCCAGGGGAAGGATCTAGACAGGAGGAAAGGAAGGAATTCTTCCCCTCTGTATCTTACAGAACTCAGGGCAAGTGGGATTTAGCACACTCATTTTAAATAGAGTCAGAAATTGAAAACAAATTTTGTGCTGTTTTGATTTTGAGGCTTCAGGTAAACTGATTTCCTTGCTTCTTATTACCATAATACAATTTTAATCACATAGATATTTTTCTGATGGTTAGTACTTTGGATGAGAGATATGATCTCAGCTAAGCCTCATTCGTGCATCACAGTGAGCAATACTGACAGTTGTGACTTAGTTTTAAAGGACTTAGCATCTGAGAATTTTCTTAGGAAAACTATCTTCTTTTCATAGCAAGAGTCTGTTCTCTTTGACTTGGGGCCTTTATTCCAAATTGTGGCTATCAATTGTGTGGGTTTATTGATAGGTTTTTAAGGTCAATAAAATGTTAATGTATTTAAAGGTACAATATGTGATTTCATAATCTGTGAGCCCAAATTTACACTGAGCCCCTTAACTGTTTCAGATTGTCTTTTTTGTTTTATCCTTCTTAATTGCCAAAGAAATAATATCTTTATTATTAAAGTAAATTCAACAATACAGAAAATGTTGAAGACAAAAGGTCAGCATCCTACCCACACTCATCATTCTGCTTATCCTTTGGGGCCAGTTTGAGAAAAAAAGTTTTTCTGCTACATGTGGCTATAACATATGGAATACTACAATGTCAGACTGAAAAAAAGACACCTGCTCTAATTCCAAAGGAGCAACGTTTGGCCCAAAAGAGGAACAGTAACTTATCTGAGGTTCTCATTGAAATGAGCCTGTGACTTGGGCTCAAACCCAGGTCCTTACCATCTGAGACCCTTTCTAGGAGGTCACACTGCTAAAAAGTTTTTAAGTTTTAACCATTCATTTTTAACACCTTTTATTATTATTATTCTGATCACAAAACCTATAACTGCTTCTTGTAGAAATATTCCTGTTGTCATGCCAATCATCATCAAAACATTAGTGTGCTTCCTTCTAGGTATTTTTCTGTGTTCATTATTGCACAAAAAAGAATCAGATATCCTATAATTTTGTGGACTTTTTCATCTAATGAATAATAAACCTGGAACATTATTCCTTAAGGTTATTTTTAATATCTGCATGGCAACCTATACAGCATACCACTGTGTCTAATAAGACCCCTTAATGGCCATTTAATAAGGCACTCAGTTTTTAACATTGTTGTCATGAACATAGCTAAATATAAGTCCTTACATATTTCAAGTTCTATATGAAAACTATTGTAGTTGTTTTAGAATTTAGAAATTTTTTAGAAGGCCAAGGAGTCCTTAAAACCCAAAGTTCCTTCATTTCATTAGGCTAGATATTCTATAATTAAAATAAATACATTCATTCTTTCAGGCTACTGATCCAATATTTACTGCACTGTGAAGGAGGAAGGGACACTTGACTCAGTTCATTTTACCATTGATGAAATGTTTAGTGGAGAAAATTGAAACTAATAGCTATTTTACTAGCAGCCGGTGCCCTAACTAGTATCCTACCGAGCTGCCAAAGAGGGCTGAAAATGTATACCTCACTGAGAAGCAATGAAGTTGCAGTTGGAGAGAAGAAAGCACCCACTTTTTGAATATTCAAAAGCAACTTTCTGCACCTAAACTTAAGACCATAATTTCAGTCTTCTATAACTGTCTCAGAGATAACCTCAAATATTCTTTGATTAAAAAAAACTCTTCCAAGGCTTTGCTTGCTAGCACTATCCAAATCTAGGAGTCTCTAAAGAGAGCTTAGATGTAGTCAACTCACTCCAGCTGCTTCATCTTGTTTGGATAGGAAAGGATACCGAGGTGATTTGTGTGGCAGGTATGATCAGCCCACAGTGACTTCTGTCATTTAGCTGCAAAGTGTTTTTCTTTCCCTTTACCTTGATGTTGTTATTTAGAATCTCACTATTCAGAGTGTGGGGCCAGGCTAGCCCTGTGGATGTCCGCTGGCAATGTGTTAGAAATGCGCAATCTCAGTTCTCACCCCAGACCTGCTGGAACAGAGTTTGCGTTTAACAAGATACCTCAGGTGATTTATTCATGTTTGAGAAGCTCTGCTTTAAAACACTGAAACAATACTGAATAATTGCCATAGTCATGACCATGTGGCTTTCAAATGTGCCCAGCGTGTGAGGCAGTGTCCTCACTGGGAAATCTGATCTGCTGTTTATGAGAAGTAGAGGACTAGCAAGTGTCGTGGACTCCTTTCCATTGTTGTTTTTTTTTTTTTTTCCCTAGCAATCTATCAATTAAAAGATTTCTTTAATGAGAGAGTGATGTGAAAAGTCTTGTTCTTTAATATAAAAAATTAAAACAGGAGTAATGAAAAACTGAAAAAAACACTTGTACAGATAGCAAATTTGTTTTCAGAAATGTTCTTTAATCCCAGTTTTCCTGTCTTTATGCCATTAGCATGCTGCATTTTAAGACTATGTTGCAGAAGTCGAGATGTTTGGTTAGCTGATAAAAAATACTTAAAAATGAAGATCTGTGCTCCTTTTTATTATTTAGGAAGGAAGATGTATTAAAATTCCAGGGAGTAGTTTCCCAGACTAGAAGAGGTAATCTCTTATTCATCATTCACACATTTATACCTCCTAACCAAATGCCAGGTGTTCATTTCGGTGATAAGAATGGTAGGAGAGTCTCCCGGCAGAATGCCTTTAGGAACTAGTAAGTGAAGGAACTTAAACTGGCTAGGAGAAAATATTAGGGACTGGTGAATATAGCTGGCCTAATTCAAACAGGGCAGCTACACCTCAGTAATGTTGTCTTGTGGCAATGTAAATTCAGAGTGGCAACCTCCTCCTCTTTTCTTCTTTTTTTTGGAGGGGGGTACTAGGAATCAAACTCAGGACCTTGCACTTGCCAGGCAGGCGCTGTGCCGCTGAGCTATATCCCTGGCACCTCCTCCTCTTTTTAATAAACAAAAAACAATTCGTGTGTAAAATTTCAAAGTTTTCAAATGTTGGCAATTGATTCAAGTTTTTGTGAATCAGTGCACCTCCCTACCCACCATCCTTCTTCCTGTCTTTCCTTTGTTCCTGCTTTCCCTCCTGCCTGCCTTCTTGCTTTCCTATCTTGGGAATAGCATGTAGTCTAATAAAGTTTAACAGTAACACAATTAGGTGATATTTGTTCATTTGTGACACATACATAAACACAAAACCCCACAAGTTGTGCTAGTTTTCCCCCTCTTTTCCTTTAAGCAGTCTCCAGAATGACAAATCAGAAGTTAGACGAAGTCACAATTGACCATCTTTGCTTCTTTACTCTGTACTTGCATAGATGTCAACTAATGATTTAAATGAATAAAATCTCAGAAAGAGAATAATTAATAAGTCTGCACTATATATAAACTCGTTAATGAGTGATAGGAAGATGGTATCATGGACAAAATTCTATTTCATATCCGATAAATTACAGAAGGATTAGATTTCAAGGCAATTTTTAGTCAGTTACAACCAAAACAGATTCAATGAATGTATTCCTATAAGCTTCATAGACATTTTCAACTTATTTTTAAATGCTTTGCTCTGAGAATCTGAAAAGACTATGCTTCCTTAGAATTCTGTGAGAAGATAATCATTTTCAGAGAAAATTCAGTGAAGCAGCTGATAAAGTGCCCTAAAAATGCATTACAAAAAGTAGAGCAATAACTGTAATAGCAGAACAGTATCTCCATGCTCTCCAGGCCACTTAAACCAGCACTGGACCCAGAACATTGACGTCTCAGCATCAGCCAGGTGAAATGAAGTAGTAAAGATAAATTTGCACGTTGACTCTCTTAATACAGCTCTCTTTTCTCTGCCTATTAATGAAAGATTCCCTTGGAATAAAGCCAGCATTTTAAAGACAGTTTAGACTTTATACAATAGAGGAAAATTGGAATGGGGAGGTAGCCAAGGAATATACAAGTAAAAGATTAACTTTTAGGGTCAAAATTCTTATCTGAAGAGATTGACTAGTCTGATTATTTTTTAATGTTGTGTTGATAGCAGTGTTTTAATTTGAATCATAAGTAATGATTTAACTGAAGTTATGTTTGCTCATAGCAACACTAAGAAACAATCATTTTAGACATTTTACACATATTTCACATTTCTCAGAAGAAAACATGGGATAATCAAAGATCCAAAATTGGGAAATATAAATCAGTATTTCAGATTTAAGAGTTTGACAGAGAAGGGAAAGTAGGAAAGGCATATTATCTAGGAGTGGAAAATATTTTTTTCTAGAAAGGTTGAAGAGCACATTTAAAACCAAGTCCAACTTTCCATTTGGGATGCCTTCCATCTTGGCTTAGGAGCTAAGCGATGGAGGAGACTGGCCTGAATGCTGAGTACCTGGGAAGACCTGACTGTGAGTTATATACTCTAATCTGAACTTCCTCGTCTGTGCTGTCTTTTAGGAGATGTAAGTCTTTATTCCCACTGTGGCTAGCACAAGGCCAAGCATTCATTCAGGGGTTACTGAATTGATTTTTAAAAAGCCATCGCTGTGTGTACTTCATCTTTGTTCTTTTTACAGCTCAAATAGAATTTCCTTTCCATGCCTGAGATTCAGTTGTGGAGAACTGTGGGCTGGAGCTGGTATGGAAGATGCCATTCACTGCTCTACCTTTTCTCTGGTGCAGTGAAAATATAAAATATAAAGTCTTGGTCTGGGGGAAGTCTCTAATTCTCATTCTCATTACCTTTCTGACCTTGGAAAGAATGTTTATGCTCCCTGGTCTCAGTTTCTATATCTCTAAAATCAGAAATTACATGATCTCTTACATTTTGTTCCTCTCTAAAGTTCTATAAATCTGGTCCTAGGATTTCAGGTATACCTCTCACCGATGACCAAGATAAGAGACTAGGAATTATGAAAAGAAAGGAAGATCATAAATTCTTTATGAGAAAGTTTCATGTAAAACTCATCTCTGCTCAAAAGTAAATTAGAGATACTCTTTCGTTAAGCCACATTTGTCCTTGTAAATGCTAAACATAGGTCTAGTTTTAAAGTGTAGCAAAAACTATATTCCGTTCTTTTATAAAACAGATTCATTGATATGTAATCCACATACCGTCCAGTTCACTCATTTAAAGTGTATTCAGTTCAGTGATTTTTAGTATATTCACAGTTTCCAACCTTCACCACTAATTTTAGATAATTTTATTACCATGAAAAGAAAACTCACCAGTTAGCACTTGCTTCCCTCCTCAATCCTTAACCCTAGACAACCACTAATCTACTTTCAGTCTCCATTTGCCTATTCTAGACAAATAAATGGAATTATATAGTATATGGCCTTTTGTGACTGACTTCTTTCACTTAGCATAATGTTTTTAAGGTTTATCCATGTTGTAGCATGTACTGGCAATTCACTTCTTTTTACTGTTCAATATTCCATTATATGGAAACATAATATTTATGTATTCATTAGTTAATGGACATTTGGGTTGTTCTATTTTTTGCTATTATGAGTAATGCTGCTATGAACATTTGGGTACAAGTTTTTGCATGGATGTGTATTTTCAGTTCTCTTGGGTCTGCATCTAGGAGTAGAATTGCTGGGTCATATATAGTAACTTTGTTTTTCCTTTTGAAACTATTCCAAACTGTCTTCCAGAGTGCCATACCATTTACACTCCCATCAGCAGTGTATAAGAGTCTAATTTTTCCACATCCTTGCCCTCACTTGTCTTTACCTGTCTTTTTAAGGAGAGTCATCCTAGTGAGTATGAAACGGTATCTAGTTGTAGTTTGTTTGCATTTCCCATATGGCTAATGAAATTGGGCATATTTTTGTGCTTTTATTAACCATTTTTATTTCTTTCTCAGAGAAATGTCCTCTTAGATTCTTTAGCTATTTTTAAGTTTCTATTTTTAGTATTGAATTTTTAGTATTTTCTAGATACAAGTCCCTAGTTAGATATATAATTTGCAGTATTTTTCTCGTATTTTATATTCCATTCTTGAATGCATTTTTTTTTTAAGTACTGGAATCTCAAAGGACAAGCACTTTGAGTTCAGACCCTATTTTCAGAATCATGAAGAATCTCTTTTTCTTCCTAAAATACCTATGACACAGCAGGACTATAAAACATCACATGAAATGGACAGTTCAGCTGATTTCTGACAAGGGATTTGGTACCAATGAGAAAAATCAGTCTCTTAAATTATAAAGAGGAAAAAAATCATCAAATGCATATGATTGAAATTACCCATAGTGTACCACAAACTGATATTTATGGAACACAATTATATATTGAGACTGAATAAGAACAGTTAAGGGATTCTCTTAATAGGTTTGACAGTCACAATGACAACATAAAGTTTTTTTTGTTTTTTTTGTGGGTACCGGGGGGTCGACCTCAGGACCTCACGCGCCAACAGGCACCCGTGCCGCTGAGCGATATCACCGGCCCCTTTTTCGTATGTGGGTTCCGGGAGCCGAACTCGGGCCCCCGTGCTTGCAAGGCAGGCGCTTACGCCGCTGAGCCATCTCACCGGCCCAACATAAAGTTTTTTTTAAAGCTCTATTTGCTATAAGATTTTTTAAATCATTCTTTAGAAATTTTTAGTGGCTTCCATCTATGTATTTGCAAATATTAAATACTTAGTTCAATAATTTTTATATACACATTGGAAACAAAAAGTATGTTTGTATTTATATGTATTTAAATTCTGTATTGGTTAACAATGGGGATATGTTCCGAGAACTGTGTTAGAAATTTTTGTTACTGTGCAAACATCATAGAGTGTACTTACACAAACTAAGATGGCTACCATGTCCTTAGGCGATAGAATCTTCTGAGACCACTGTTGTATGCATGATCTGTTATTGATTGAAGCATTGTGATGTGATGTATCACTGCATATATATTTTAAAGATCTCTATTTTAGTAAATCAGTGATGTTAATGCTTTAAGTGGTATCTTCAGTTAAGCCTTCAATGGAGGTTGATTCACTCACTGAACAAATACTCATTGCATCATCTATGTTCCAAGCTCTGGGCTAAGAACTAGAAAAATGGTGGTGGACAAAACAGACCATGGTTCTACTTCATGGAAATTATAGACAAAGTAAAAATACAAATAATGTAGAATTACCTATTTTTTTAAAAAAATTGCTATGAAGGAAGAGGAAAGGGTACCAAGAGAGAAGAACAGGGATGCCTACTTTAGGCAGGGTGGAGTCAAAATTCTCTGAGAAGTAAAGAGGATTAGATGGAGCCCTCCAGAGGGGGAGGAGAACATTGCAGGCAGAGGGAACCCAAGACAAGTGCCTATCAAGGCCATGGTCAGGAAGCATTTGATGGGTTCTAAGAAAGGCAGGAGGGCCAATGGAACAAAAAGATGGTATGAACAAAAAAGGGAGCAAAATGAAATTGGCAAGGAAGAAAGTAGCTAGTTAACATAGGACTTCAAAGGCCACATTAAGGAATTTGAATTTTATTCAGAAAGTAGTTGAATAATTCTGAGGATTTTAGCAGAGGAAATGACATGATTTGATATAAACTTTAGAAAGATCATAGGTTACTGCACAAAGATTGATGTGTGGAAATGAAGTAGAAATAGAACCAAGATGACCACGTAGGAGGCATTTATAGTTCCTAGAGTAACAGGATGATAGATTGGACTAAAATGGGCATTGGAAAGTTGGCAAGGTAATAATTTGGGATTATTCTGGAGAAATAGTGAAATAGCTAATATATAAATAGCTACAAATCAGTGTCCCTTTACCACTATTTCCTTAGTAATAAAATGGATATAGCAATAGGACCCCTCCCAAGGAATTATTGTTAATATAGTATGAGTTAATAATGCTATATATGCATATAAAAGTGCCTGGCATATAATGAATGCTTTGAGTATCCTTTCATTGTTTTACTACTCACATAAACATGTATTAGTGGTGGTTTGAGTGGGGTAGATGAAGTGTCAAAGACATTTGCCAAGATTCTGGCTTGAGTAGCAGGTGGTTGGTGGTGCTAGTTCCTACAAGAAAGGAAACTGGAGAGAAGGGTTTGAAGGAAAAATCCAGAATCTGAATTTCGACAGGTTGGCCTAAGATGTGTGTGAAATACCTGAGTAGAGATGTCAGGCAGCTACAATCTGATGCTCAGAGTAGTGTCCTAAGCCAGAGATAGAGCTTGTATTCAATATTGTACTAAAATATAGTGTATAAATTTGCAAAAACAGTAAGCACTTGGAAATAATTCAGCCGTGTCCTAGACTAGCCAGTGGGATAGGAGAATAATTTGACAAGCCAGGTTTTCCTGGGACAGGGGCAGATATGGCTAAAGCATTGAAGATGTTACCAAAGAGACCATCTTTAAAACTTTGCTCCTCCATTTACTACTTGGGTGCCTGCAAGAAGTTACAAGTGCTGGTGAGAGCATCCATGGGTTAGGGAGGAGGAATCATGGACAGCTCCCAGGTTCCTGTTTGAATGCCAGGTGGTTTGTGGTTCTAGTTGCTGGGAAACTAGAAACTAGAGTAGAAAGAAGAATGCTTCTTACAACCTCAGCTGGGGAGATTAGTAGATCTTCCTCATAAATGAAAATCAGAAAGAATATATATAAAGCACAGTGCTTGGCACACAGTACATGCTCAGTAATTTTTTTTCTGTATAACTCTGGGCTTTTCTCCCTTTCCTTCCTCAGCTGTAAGCATCTCCACCACTGCGTCTAGATCTGCTTCCATTTCTAGATGACAGTGCAAGGTGGGAACAGTGCAGGGACAGGTCAGAGCCAGGACTAGGGTTAAGGGAGTAAGGACATTGCCTTGGGCACAAAATTTAAGAGAGTGCTAAACAAGTAATCAAGAAAAAGATTTTAATGTACTATTTAAAAAATCAAGGCAAAATAGATCTATGAATAAAATACTAATTTTAAATAAAGAATGAGAATTACTGGTTTCTCCTCTTGCCTCAAGCTGTATCATTCAGGTAGTGGGACAAGGTGAAAGCAAAAATAAATAAAGCCTCTTCCCCGGACCCTAGGATTCTTTCTCATTTCTTCCATAGTTGCTAGCTCTCATCAGCAGATAACCAGTCTAGACATCTCCAGATGCTAAAGACACCAAAAAGTATTCTAACACCCATGATTCTGGGTTTCCTTGAGTTTGAGGCTTGTGGCTTCTGCTATCCCAGCCCCCTCTTCTGTCAGTTGCAACATGGGAGTTGAAGCAAGGTTTTCTGGTCCACTCCACCTCAGTAAACTCAGACCCTGTGACCCCTGGAACTGTTGCATAAACACAAAATGAAATAACCCAACGCTCTATAAAAGGCTGGAGTTTAAAGGTCGACTTTGTGCTTACCGACTGTAAGTCTGATTTACTCCCTACATGACTCTCAGAAAGGTCTGTGCTTGTAACAGCAACTGAGAAGATGAGCTGTTCCATTCGGAGTGGGAAGCTATTTGCTTTGCAAGGAATTGTCATTGCCACTAAGAACAGTGGGTCAGGAGCAGGCAGAAGATGAATGGAGGTCCCTGAACCAGGAATGCTTCCTTCTGGCTTTGACTTAGAAAGCTAAAGGTATCTGTGGTGACTTGTGGCTTATGGCTCTTTCCCATGAAAATCAGAAAATTCCCAGTGGAGACAATTTGGTAGCTTAAATGTTGTCAGCAGGTGGATAATGAACAATTAAAGGACAGATTTATCATAGTTCGTATCTATCATAAAGAAATCATTTGTGGAATTTTGAGTTTGTGCATCACTTTTCCTATAACATAGCTGGGTGTGGAAAGCCTAGTTTAAAAAAAAATTATATTAAGTATTATTATTTTAATTTAAAGAAAAAAAATCACCCTGATCTTAAGAATATTTTGCTGTAAATATGATAGACTATCATAATGTATGTTTATGAATGGTTTTGGATGAAATAAAAATAAAGAGAAAGAATTTACTGGACTAGACCAAAGCTGTTGTGTACTCTGACTACATGTCAATGGCACTTTAAGATTGCAGTATTTTATTTGGTGACCTTCATACCAGTTGACTGTATGCACCTCAGTCTCTGAAAAAAAACTGAGCCTGATACAGATTGGTCAGTGAATTTGTTCTTTCTTTCTTTTTTCTTTCTTTCTTTCTTTTGCTCAGTTTTTCATTTACCTACACTTTATAATGCCTGGTTTAATTTGTATAGAAAGATGAAGCTCATTATTACACAACTCAGAAACCCATCTTTGAGTTTTTAAGAAAAATAAGAGCAAGGGTTGTCCTGCATCGAGACCAGAAGTTCTTATGGATGTATCAAGTGGCTCATTTTAACAGTAAAAGTAATGAATGCTTCAGAAATAATGTACACTGTGTACATAAATGCACAAGGCAGAAGAAAATATTATTTCTTATAATGAATTGTCTTTCAAAGTTTGAAACTCTTGAGTTGTTTTTCACACTTTGAAACTCATGACTAAAAGTTCAGAGGGAATAACTATCACAACAAATCAGCTTTTGTGAAGGTGGCCAAAGTGAAAAGATGGTGTCTGTTTTCATTTATATGGTCCTGTTACCTGTTCCTCTTTTTGAGTACTTAGTCCTTATTTTCCTAGAATTAAAACAAAGACTTTTTAGACTGTGGTCCCCAAGCTACAGTTGCACAGTACACTGGAAGTTTCTTTTCTTTCTTAAGGAATTAAGCAAGATTTTCAATTATATAAAATAAAAATATTTAACTTGGGATACTTTGTTCAAAGGCATCTGATTTGCATTTCTCCCTTGTCCTCCCTCCATTTCCTTGCTCGACTGGCTAGCCAGCTTCCCTTCCTCCTTCCTTCTTCTCTCCCTCCTCCTCCCTTCCTTTCTTTCCTTATTCATTCTTATGATGTTCACTTGAGTGCTTAGATGTTAGATTGTCTTATTTCTACCTCTATGATTATTTTTAAATCAAAGCAGTTAAGTCCCACTAAGAGCTAAAAGCTACATTAACATCTTTTTTTAGCTTCCTATTATTCATCCAAGCTTAATCTTTTTCCTCCCATTATTCCAAATTATTACTAAAACTATCATTTGTTTAAAAATAAAATTTTATCAGTATATTACCTCCTTTCAGTTAAGATATTCTCACTTACAGAGTAGTTAGCTAAAAGATAAGGCTAATACTGTTTAGATTGAGTTCCCTAATTTAAAAAAGTCTTCACTCATCTCTTTAAAACATATGCATCCAGTCATGAAATTTGTAGACAAGCATTATGCAGAAAAACATTAATCGGACCTTCAGTTTTCAGGATAGAAAGCAAAAATTTCACTACAAATTACAGCTATTTGATTAAATATTCTTCTATTGGGCCGGTGAGATGGCTCAGCGGTGTAAGCGCCTGCCTGGCAAGCGCGAGGGCCCAAGTTCGACTCCTGGATCCCACATACAAAAAAAGGGCCGGTGATATCGCTCAGCGGCACGGGCGCCTGCTGGCGCGCAAGGTCCTGAGGTCGACCCCTGGTACCCACAAAAAAAAAATTGTTCTATTAATAAGCAGGAATAACAACTTAGTTTCTTACCCTGCTGAGCTCAAATATAGTCCCGTTCTCTCTTCTCTGGTGGTGTTTTCCATCATGGATTACTTAGTCCTGGGAATTTCCTATCAAAATGCCCATTTCTGTCAATCAGCAATCAGAGCTTGCTGGGGATGGTTAATGTGAGAGTGGTATGACATATTACATTTTAATATGAAAGCGACCGGCCCTGATTCCAGAAATGGGTCATGCATGTATGAACCCATGAAAATGGTTGAGAATAGATATGAATAAGGAAATTCATTATACAGTATAGTGCTCACCACTTCTGTACTGAAAAATATGCCTGTAAGTCGCTTGTAATCATTTTTCCTAAAGAACCTCTGGTTCCCCTTTGTCCTTTTTTTTTTTCACTGACTAGTTTTACAGCCACTCCTTTGTTACCCCCTAAAGAGGCACATGGCTTCCCATCACTCCCTTCTGTCAAATTCAGAATTCTGCCTTTGCCTTCACACTTAAGCCATTCCTGTTTTGGTGTCCTTCTGTCTTACCTTTGTCCTTGACCTTATTTTGCAGTTTTGTTTGCCCTCTCTAAATTCACAAATCCCTGACCTGTCTTTATGTGGGCTTTTCTGTCATTTATTTTTAACTAGTGGCGCATTGTCCTTCATTGTGATCTGCTGATTTGCCTTCTCTTACTTCTGCAAAGCCACCTACACTTCTTTTCTTCTCTGAAAGAATCTTATGTTCCAATATTAGCTTTCATATCCAGAGCTTGCTAACTCTTGATCATTTTAATATACATTTAGTCAAACAATACAAATCTTGTAAATGTTCAAAGCTTAAGGCTTTATATATTGGTAACTTCATTACAGTTGCCTAATGGGGTATTTGTCAGTTCAGGAAACAAACTCTTAGGGTATAGCTCTGGCAAGATGGAAGGTATTCAAGTCTATTTTGATGAAGTCTCATATTTTAAGGCTGCTTCTCTCTCAATGGAACAAACAAGTACAAGGCTTATTTGTGTGTTTTAGCTCTTCTTGGTGCAGTGTTACTGCTTATATAGTTATCCAAGGTGATCACTAATATTACCAACACTGGAAATATCTTTCTGGTAACTTCTTTTTGTGGTATTGCTTTTCTTAGAATTAAGTAACTTTTTCTAATGGAGTCTTTTGGAAGAGTTTTTTTTTTTTTTTTTTTTTTTTTGTCTTTTTGAGTCAGGGTTTCACTGTGCAGTTCAGGCTGGCCTAGAACTCACTTTGTAGCCCAGGCTGGCTTCAAACTCTTGGCGATCCTCTTGCCTCAGCCTCCCGAGTGCTGGAATTACAGGCGTGCTTCACTACACCCGGCTGCAAGAATTTTTAGATAATGTTTTGACCTTCATTTGTGTTTTTGTGTGACTGCATTGATTCTTTTATATGTGCAACTTTTAAAATCATTATTAGGTCATTCTCCTGTCTTTGGTGATAACTCATCAGTGAAAACCAAGAGAACTTGAGGTCTCACCATTTCTCTGCTTAGGATGTGTGCTTAGCAGAAAGCATGCTGCAGGTTTCAAAGAAAGAGAATAGGAATCACTCAGACCATTTCATTCAGTAAACATTTATGAGGCATCTTCCCAAGCTTGACGACAAATACGTCAAGCTTTCCTTGGAACCTATGGCCATCTTATTGGGCAGCAAGAGCAACTACTTCTCTCTTTGTAATTTAGACTTTTGTAATGCCATTTGGGTGACCACTGAATGATGAATCCTTCCTTCCACGTATTTACAGAGCAGTGACACTTGACATATGCCAAGCACAGAAACGGCCAGACACTCTCAAAATTCTCTTGGTTTTCATTGGTGATTCATCATCCTATCCCCTCCAGGACTCAGTCCTTAGGGTTCTGGTATATAGGACTTTAAATCTCCATAAAATGTGACTACCATCATTTATTGCAAGGAAAGGGGTCATAGAGTCATTGATCATGCACAGGAGGATTTGAAGTAAAATAGAAGTAGAGATGTCCCTGTGTCATGATGGTTATGAAACTGAAAACTCACAGCTGTCAATTGAATGTCGAATTAATTATTAACAGAACAAGATTTTTTAAAATGGCATTGTCTCTAGAACCAAACGCTGTCATTACTGCAAAGAAGGGCATGGATGAGAAAGTTCTCTCTGAGTTTACTATAGGTTCCTTAGATTCATTTGAGTTGCTGAGAACATTTTAAGTTCAGGAGTTAAGTTTGTTTGTTTGTTTTTGTTTTTCAGGAGTTGAGTTTTTTTGGCTAAACCTAGTTAACTGTTACAAAATGTTAGATTATATAGAATATTCAGTAGTACTTCAAAAGTTTCGATAGCATATTCTCATGGCAATATATTATAATTGATAACATTCATTACATGCTTTGGAATTTTTTCCTAATTGAATTTTTAAAATAAGTGCATAGTTTTTTGAAATTTGGTTGGTTTGAGTTGAAAAGTAATGGGAAAGAGGGGACTTCGCTTACTAACTTCATGATTAAAATATATGTTGCTGAAAAGTTTTGATCTGCTTTTATTTTTAAATTACTTAATTTCTTACAAATCAGAGGCCATAGTTGCATAATCATGACCCCCTGTAATCATGGGAGACTGGGAAGTAGGAAAGGATACTTTGCAGAGGCAAGAGTAGAGTCAACTATTTGTAGCTGGGCTAAAATGTCATATATGTTGAACCTTTACTTACCCCCTTTGAAAAAATAGGGTTGCAGTTAATACTCTGAAGTGTTATTCTTGATGCAGTGAGGATCCAAAAGATCCAACTGTACCACTACTCTGTCTTGAAAGTTAAACAAATACTGCCATCAAGACCCAGGCTTTGAGATAAGAAAGCAAGGGGAATAGCAGAGGGGATGCAGAGGGACACAGCACTGAAAGAGGAAACTCCTGACATATATGGTGGGTCACCATCCTTCATGGATTTAAAAGTTCATGTTAATCAGAAAGTTCTTTTGGATAATATAATCTGAGGATCCTTCAGTAGAACAGTCTAGGACAATGAGCTTTATCTCTCAGTAATAGTGTTGATATGTTTGTCAAATTAGATAACAAAAATCACTTATCATTATTCCTAAAATATCTTTTTAAAATAAATATGTGTGTATCCTATTAACTAAAATATTACAGATGGTATGAAAGATGAGCTTCCAGGATTTAATATGTAAAGACATATATTTGCCTTACCGTAATGGAACTTCTTTTTTGGATAAGATAAAGTGAAATCCCTAACAGGACAAGTAAAAAACATAATATGTTTCAAGCATCATAGGGATTGATTGGGTATATTGAAGTTTGTTTAAACTCATTTAAACTACAACGAAAGAATGGATTCATTTTGTATCCTTACAATCCAGCCCAGCACCTGGCACACAGTAGGCTTGCAAAGCAATAAATATTTGTTGCTTTTAACAACATTGATGGAAATAGATGTTTATAAGCATCTGTGGTCAAATACATGTGGAAAAGTCTGAATAAAAACAGTGAAACACTTAACTATAATAGTACTTGACTTTTCATGCACTAAAGCAAATTATGAGTTTCTGAAAGAGTGATATAGTATATTTGTCTAATTAGAGCATGCTTTGAAACTGTGGGATATCTTGCAGGACTCATGTTGACTGTAACACACACTTAGGGAAAATCTGACCAAAAACAAGAAATGCCTTGATGATAAAAGCCCTAAGCCTAACCCTAATCATAACCCTAAGGCTCTACATTTCATTGACTCCTACTGTGTTTGTTTGCTGTAAAGAAAAATAATTACAGCCAATTTATTAGCTTTAAACAACACACATTTATTATCTGAAAGTTCTAGAAGACAGAATTTCAAAACAGATTCATCAGACTGCATTTCTTCTGGAAGCCATGGGGAAAAATCTATTTCTTTGCCTTTTCCAGTTTTGGGAGGTTGTTTGCATTCTTTGGCTCATGGCCACAAATCTCTCTGACCTATGCTCTGTTCACATCTCTATCTCTTGATTCTTCTGCCTCTTTCACTTACAAAGACCCCTGTGATTATTTTGCCCCACTCCAGTAACTCAGGATAAGGGCCACAAATTAAAATTCTGTCTTAGTCACATCTGTAAGTCCCTTTTGCCATGGAAAGTATCTTATTCACAGGTTCCATGATAAAAATGTGGATCTCTCTGGAACCATTATGGTGTGCACACTAGCATTTTATTTCCAAGAACCCTAAGGCACCCAGTAAATAGTTGCTGAATGTTGAGTGATCAAATGAGATTGTTTTAGTAAAGCTCCCTGAATTATACTGCAAGAGGGGTAAATAGATTTCTTGTCACCATCATAGTAGGCCTTACAGGAATTTTCAGAATGTAGATATTTAGGGGAAACAGCTTTTCTTTTTCCAGTGAGGATATGTTATGGAACCATAGTTCAGCAACAGCAATATGCATTTTTGCAGAAACACACATCATTCCCTTGATAACCACCCAGCATTCTGACCTCCCTCCAGACCTGCTTCCTGTGTTGGGATTGTTTTGTTGCAGCCAAAATTTGAGTGGGAGGAAAGTGGAGATTGGCAGAGTTGAGCAGGAAAAGGCCAGACGGGAAAGAGCAGAGATGGCTTCTGGGACAATTTCTTTTAGAGGCTGAGGTGCCTAACGGAGCACCCACACCACTGATTTCCCTGTAGTACAATAAAAGTAGAGGGACATGAAGGGACAAACCTTCCCTATATCCTTAGGACATCATGTCCAATGTGTTTGGTTTCGTGTTTTTCTATTTGTTTTGTATTGTTGTCAACAATTATTTTGTTTTTATTCATTAATAAATTTCATTCTGGTGTTGTCAAAAGTTAAAATTACCTAGTCTCATACTGAGATAGCCACTGTAACATTTTGGTATATTTTCTTCCAATTGTTTTCTGTGCATATATTGTTATATTCTTCAAAACATGACTGTATACCGGAGGTGGTGAACCTTTCGCACATGTGTTATTTGTTTCTCTTTTAAGACAGAAGATGTCAATGTACAATTTTTTTGTAAACTAAAACCTCAGTACCGTATTCCTATGGGAATTATATTTTCCTCGACAATTTGAAATAAATTACCTCAGAAATTCTCTGTGCTGGGCTTACTTTTGAACCAGATATTGCTTCATACTTTTTCAGATTTTGTTGTTGTTTGTTTTCTCTAATCAGTTGGTCTATTTGGTATTTCTATTTCTGTTTGTGTCAAGTTTGGTAATTCATATTATAGTTAAAGATTAACCTTTTGTAAATACGTAAAAATAATAAGCATGGAGTTGAACACTACAGAATTTCTAAGATTTTTACGTCTGTGCTTCTCAATTTTTTAGCTCAGTGTATAATCCTGAGGCTTATTTTATTTATTTTTAATAACTACCTCTGGTACTTATTTATCCTGCTGTTCCTGTGTGCCTCACTTCTGTTTCATAATCTTGTAGTAATTAGACCCTAATTTTGATAGAGCTGTGGCTTTGCCGTTAGTCAGTAATCTTTTATCAAGTGCCTCAAAGGTCACCCTTAAGAATGCAATTGCTGACTATTTTCTTGCCAAGACTTTGAACCATCTGTAACAAATTTGCTTGGATTCACGTGCCAGATTCACCACTAACAACATATACAACCTCCAAAAAATTATTAAATGGTCTGAAACAAAGCTTTCTTATCTACCTGTGGATGTGAGCTCTGAGAACAGTGCCTGGCATAGACAAAGTGGCTTGTAGCTATAGTCCTTGTTGTATTTAAGAGTAAATACTGTGATTGTTCTTGAGGTTACAGTACATGGACAGAGTTATGAGTAGGAAACTAAGACAAATTGAGTATTGAGGTATTTTTACTTGTAATGTTTGGATTGCTATCCACCTTTTAGAAGAAACTGTATCCCTGAGTAAAAGATACTGCAGGTATTTAAAGAAAAAAAAAAAAAAAAAAAAAAAGCCCACGAAGTCACAATTACCCTGTTCAGAAATCCTCACTGTGGAAAACCAGTGCGTATCAGCCCATCTGTGTGGGTCCTCCTGTATCTGCAGATGTCTGTATTCAGAGGTTAAAGATGTTTTCTTGAAGATAACAGCAACTTATAGGAGAGGACTCAAGTCCTTTTATTTCCCCTTGGTGGGGGTGGGAGGGGGGTTCTCTAATGATATCAAAAATATTTTTGTTTTTCCTGGTGATAGTATGCAAAGGACACATTTAATCACAGTGGCAACTGCCCCAGGTAGAGCTTTGCTTTTTCACAGTTGTCACATAGGCAAGTGAGTTAATAAATTATTAACAGATGGATTAAGTGTATATACGGATTATTCTGTGCTTCACTCTTTTTGGTCTCAGTTCATTCAGTGACAGCCTCTCACAGTGCCAGGCTTCCTAGAATGGCTTCTTCACCATAACATTTTCCTGTACCTCCTCAAAGGGAAAGGCACTATTTGTGTGCTTGCACTCCTTTCAGGATAAAGTTCAAACTCCACAGCAGAGCACAAAGGACCTCTCCAGATGCCTCTCCTACCCAGGTTCCTCACTGCACCTCAGCCATGTTAAGTTATCATGGCAGGTGAATTCTGGGATAGCCCCCAAAGACTCCCACCCACTGGAGTGCACACATTCATACTCATTTTGCTGTGGGTGGGAGCTGGGAATATAATGACTACTTTATACAATATTGGACTCCGTCTTAGCCTAATCAAGAGAGTTTCACTTGCCATCCTTACAAGACAATATTGCCATATCATGGTGAGGGCCACCTGACAGGAAAGGCTGGGTGGCCTCTAAGAAGGGAGAACAGCTCCCAGCCACAAGAAAGTGGGGACCTCAGCCTCACAGCTGCAAAGAACTATATTCTCCTACTTACTAGTGAGCTTAGAAAAGGATCCTAAGCCTCAGAGGAGTTTGCAGTTCCAGCCAATACCTTCATTTCAGCCTGGTGAGACCATGATTGAGGGGCAGAGCCAATCTGAGCCTAGATTCCTGACCTACAGAAATGTGAGATTATAGATTCGTTGTCTTACACTGCTAAATTTGTGGGAATTTGTTAAACAGCAATAGATAACTAGTACAGTCATTTAGTCTCTCATATTCTCTTACTCTTGATCACCTGTTCTCCTTAAACAGTTTGTGCTCCATATGTTCAAATCCAACCTCATTTCTTTTGTCCATTCAGATTTATCATCCCTTCAGAGTTATCATCCATAACTTTTTATTCTGAAGTCATATTTTGTATTTGGCCTTTGTCTCCTTGGATTATTTTTATTCATAAAACTATCAACTGGTTTCATATACTGTTTTTATATTCTTTTTTTTTTTCTTTTTTTCTTTATGTGGGTTCCAGGAACTGAACTCAGGACCTCGCACTTGCCAGGCAGGCGCTTATGCTGCTGAGCTATGTCACTGACCCTGTTTTTATATTCTAATAAAATACATGTACTTGCAAATATTTTATAAATTAATAACATTATATATACTTCAAAAGTTAGGATATGAGCGCACACATCTGAAGGAATGAATTAATTATAAAATTTGAAGTGATTATTGGAAAAAGCATAAATTAAACTATATGAGTACTAGGGTAGATCCTGGAAGGGTGGGTCTCTTGTAGTGAGCTATGAGGATCCACTCTGAGCTCTAGCTAGATATTGTTATTGATATTTGATGAGGCTGTAGGTAGTATATGTATCAAAGTTGGGACTGACATGAAACTTGGAATATACCGCATACTTAGGGCTAATATTTGCATCCATAGAATTAGGATGCAGAGAGATAATTTCAAGTTGGAATGATGGACCAAATAGACTTTTAATTGAATAGGTATACAAATGTATCCAGTTGTTCCTCATTGTCTTCAGAGAATTGGTTCCAGGACATAGATACTAAAATCTACATACACTCAAGCCCCTCATATAAAGCAATATAACACTTGTATGTTACCTGTGTACATCCTTATATTTTAAATTATGGCAAGATTACTTATATTACTTAATACAGTGGCAATGCAAGGTTAATGTTTGTTGTGCTATATTGCTTTGAGAATAATGACAAGGGTAAAAGTCTGCACAAAAGTAATTATTTTCCAATATTTTTGATCCATGGATACAGAGGAATGGGACTGTACTTAAGTTAGAAAAAAGTCAATCTGGAAACTAAAGATGGGGTGAGACAGCACATGCAAAAATATGCAGATTAGTTGTTTACAAGTCAGTGTAGATCAGTGGCATAATGAATCTTGTAGTAGAGTTTATTTAAATCATGAAGTTAATTTTAGACTGCTGTGTCCAGAACAAGAAGAGTATTCCTCCTTTGATCCATGTGGGTCACACCACTCCTAGAGGGTTGGATAGTCCTGAGCACCAATTTAAATGGGGTCATAAACAAACTGGAATTTCTTCACTGGGTAGGGACCAGATGAGTAAGTAGATTTGGAACCATGTCCTATATTGTGGAACAGTCTGAGCTGTAGCGATTTAGCTTGTAGGAAAAAAGGTGTCTAAGGATTAGTTCTCTTTCCTATGACTTTGGTGATTAGAAATTGTAAGTTAGTAACACATGGTTGATAGCAAAGTAGAATGAATAACCTCTGGGAGTTATTGAGCCCATTGTCCTTGAGATGTACTGATAGAAATTTGGGTGGAGAAAAACTGACTTGTGAAGAAGTCTTGCATGTATTGTCACAGGAGAGAGTAATGGACTGAAAGACACCAACAAATGTGGAGGTTATAATGTGTCATTAAAGGTTAAAGATGCAGAAACCTATAGTTTTCTAAGGTAGAAGATACTGCAGCAAGATCTCAGGCAGAGGCTGGCTCCACAGGCTGCCCTCAGCTCCACAGGAGAAGGCAAGGAGCTCTTAATTAGACCACCTGTGGGGAATGGACTGCATTTCCTCCAGATGCTGGAGGCTGCCTGCAGCGGGAGCTGTTAGTGCAGCACCCAGACATCACTGCACTACTGCATCTGCCCTCCAGCTGCTGGTAGTGTTGGCTGCTAGCTCCTCACAGCTGCACTCCCATCTAGAGACTTGCTCTTGACAATGTCATCTGCTTCATCCAGAGATGCCTGGGGACAGCTCTTGGCCAGTGACTGGCTGATACTGAGGCACCACAGCTCAGCCCCTTGCCTCTGTACAAGATGATCTCCAGGTGCATTACTTTGCAAAGTGCCCTCTGGGATTAGACTGGGCTTTTGACACCACTTTTTTTGTCTTCTTCTGCCCAATTGTATTTCCTTCACTTCCTTGTACATTTCACCTATTGCATAAGAATTGTTATTTTGTGCTTTGCTTCTGGGGTTCCTTACCTAAGAGACTCCCTTTGCCTTTCTTTTGGGGATTTATAGCCAGTCTTTTTTTTTTTTTTTAGCCAGTCTCTTTACCTGATCAGAGCATTTGCCTTTTCATCTGTCCTTCTACCCAGTGTCAAAAACTGGACTAGGTACCATTCCTTTATGCTTATATTCTGGGACTGAGTGATGAGAAGATCATGTGCCAAGACCATGCCCCAGCTCATCTGTCCAACAGCCCGTCCAGCAATACTGGACAGATGTCCTCTCCCCAGTCCAATACCAATGATCCTATTGGCCTTGTGATACCGCTCTATTCTTTATAGAAAGAATGCACCTGTGGATGTGCACATACATAGTTATACACAAATGCGTGCACGTGCGCACATATATATGTACACACACACACACATACACACACACCTTTCTTTTCCCTTTGATAGTACAGCATTGCTGACTCTTATGGAGATGAAAAAAATTGGAGTTACCCTGTATCTAGCAACAATATTCCAGGAACTTGTCAGATTAGAAAAACATGAAGATCAATCAGTGCCCATCTACTTGTCTCTTTTTACCTGCCTCATGTCCCTCTCCTTTGTTCATCTTTCCAGACATCCTTCTCATAGTGAACACCTGACTACCCACCAACCATATAAGGTGGCATGTGGGACAGGAGGAGGCCAAGCTTGGTGTGGGAGAAAGAAGCCAGGTTTAGGAGCCAATACTGATGTGCTTCGCTTGTGATGCTAGAATTAAGCTGGACCCCTCTGTGACCTTCAAATCATTTCACCTGTCTTAGTCTGTTTCCTCACATATGGAGTGAGTATGATGGGCCTGCTCCTCCTAACTGACAGACTCGTGAATCCCAAATGAGATAGTGCATCTGAGGGCATCTTAGGAAAGTATCTAGCCTTTGACAAATGTGAGCTACAGTAAGTCCCTGACTTAGGAATATTTGAGTTTCGATCTTTCACAGATATGAATGGACTTCACATTACGAACATTCATAGATGTGAACAAATCAGAGAAGTAGCTCATGTGTATGCGGGATATTGTCACAGTTGTGCTGCTGCGTGCTTACTATACAATGTGATAGTGTACAGTGGTACAGTGCTCAATCAGAGCGCAGGATGTCCAGAAGCAAGAGGAAAAGCAGTGGTGATGTGGAAGGGACTGCTAGGAAACACAAAGCAATATACATTGTATGTTTGCATCAAAGGTGTATAAGACTCACTTTGTCGGACTTACAAACAAATCTGACTTAGGACTGTTCTCTAGAAACAGAACTCCTTTCTAATTCAGGGATGTACTGTACTAGTCAGCTAAGGTACTAAGAAGCAGTCCTGCTCATGAAGAGCTTGCTACATAGTAGAACTGAGATATGAACACAAATAAAAACTACTTTAAAGTAGATGATGATCCATGCCATGAGTGGATTACAGAATTCTGTTAGGAGTTCAAAGAAGGGCAAACCTATTTCAAGCTGGGAAGATTTGTTGTTTAGACTCCAAAGTTTGTTCATATTCTTTTCTGTGTGCCCTTTCTGGCTGGGGACATATAGACAACAAGATCCTTGATTGGTTCCAGAGACAAAACAAAGATGCATTACACCTTTTTGTGCTTATTCAAGAAAAGTTCTTGGTCCATACACATTTGATTGATAAAGGACTGACTAATTTCTTTTAAACCAATCCTCAGTAATGAGACTTAATGGCATCCATTTTCCAAGTTGATTTTACTGCACAGTCAGATTTGAGAACTGAAAGTGTTTCTGTCTGTGTATCTATTTTTAGCATTGATTAGCTTGTTCTTTTATCATAAAGCGAGGAGTTTCACATTGTTCTTATACTTTATACAGAGGAGAATCCTTCCTGGTAAATGAGAAGTGCTCAGAGAAGTTCAAAGAAGCTAGAACCAAGTGGTCAGATGGGCACGACTGTCCAGGCCACTGGGCCCAGGAATGACAGGTGCTCTAAGAATAGAAGTAAATTTTCAGAATCAGTGCTCAAGGATGGTGCCAGAGTGACTAAAATGCAGACTGCTGTCTTTCTTTGTTTTTTTTTTTTTTCCTTAATGTGGGTACCGGGAACCAAACTCAGGACCTCACGCTTGCCAGGCAGGTGCTTGTGCCGCTGAGCTATATCACCGGCCTGCAGACTGCTTTCTGATCATTTGAATTGTCATTATTTTGGATAACCAGCCTGCAGAGTGAAGCTAAAAACCACTCATTGTTCTAGTTAATCTTCCAGTGTGCTCAAGGAGATATTTTTTTAAAACTCAAGAAATAGAAATATGTATCTATCTATCCCTATCTATCTATCTAAGAAATCTGAACTTGGAGTTTTGACTCTTTCTCAGTCAAGTCCTGGCTCAAAGCTTGTCTTATTTCCTGCTGTGCACTAATTTTTTTTTTTTTTTTTTTTTTTTGGTGGGTACAGGGGGTCGACCTCAGGACCTTGCATGCCAGCAGGCGTTCGTGCCGCTGAACGATATCACCGGCCCTTTTTGCGTATGTGGGTTCCGGGAGTCGAACTTGGGCCTTCGGGCTTGCCAGGCAGGCGCTTACGCCACTGAGCCATCTCACCGACCCCCTGCTGTGCACTTATAAACTGTCCCATTCTTTGTTGAGAGCTACAAAGAACACAGAATCGTGTGTACTGTTCTTGTATCCCTTCACAGCGCTGGGCTTTCCTCCCTGTGACTCACTCTCTTGTAACATTCTTTCTTCTGCTGTTGTTTATCCTTAGAAAGTATAGCCTTTTTTGATCTCCTTTGCCTATTTCTTATTACAGGGAAAAGCACAGTCCTTTGCATCCCCCATAATACTGATTGTTATTTGGATTATTTATTTCCCCTCTTTCCTCAAACAAGAATTCTGCTGTTTTCTGAGTCACCCTGCAATATATCTGTTCCCTTTCTCAGGACATAAATGTCATTTTAAAAATTCTATTCCATTCTCCGCTTTTCTCACTACTGCTCTTAAGGGCACATTTAATGATTATTATTATATATAAGCATTTATGTACTGTAGTTCTTTGATTTCTCTAGTCACTTAAGCTACAGTTAATTTCTCCTCCTGTGAAAGAGAATGAATTCTATCAAGGCCTAATCATCTCTTCTTTCTGGAAAGGCTAAGGAAGTGGAGGCCAGTCTTGCATCCATCTGTGTGCATATTGCGTGTGCTCTGATTTCGTTCCTGGGTCCACATTACTCATTGTTTCCTATTATGCTTTAAAAAAAAAATTGGGGGACTGATTTAGTTTTGAGTGGTGTGGCTAGAATCAAGCTCTGACTCCTACCTCGTGGGACTATGAGAGAGGCAGTCTCCTTGGTTCCAAGTGGCAAACAAGCCTGCACCTCATGCAAGAAGTATGTCACATGTGATGAAAGTTATATCCTTATGCTAGGGAGAGAGACAGTGTTCACTTCCATATAAGGATGGCAAGTACCCTGGGGATTTGGCGTGACTCTATGGTACCTATTTTTGTTGTCCCACCAGACCACATTGCCACTATTAGCCCAGATGACCAACACTCTCCATGGCCATCTTTCCCCATTGGGTTTTTCTGAAATTATCCCTTTTTGCTTGTGTTTGTGTGTCTCTGCCCACACACTTTTGGTCTCCTTTGCATCTCTTTGACTAAATGTCTATGTTCATTAGAGTTCTGATTTTTCTCTTTGCCTTCCATTAACCTACTATTCACAGGTTAGTGTCTCTGATCCCACCCTTTGTTCTTTGTTCCACTATCCTCATTTTCAATAGCTTGCCCCTTGCACATAATCATCCAAAGTGGAAATGAAAACCTTCAGGTCATTAAAGACCTTCTCTTCCGAACATCCAGCTGGTTTTCAATGAAGATTGCTCCAGTTCAGCACCTTCCCTCCATTCCCACATTCATTACTCCTCTCCCAGATCTAAACTGCTCCATCCTGGAGTCTTTTTCTTCTAAAAGAATTCTGAACATGCTGCATCCCTGATGATAGTTGTCTCTTTGCTGAACACTGCATGATAAACTTTCGTATGTCCAGTATGGCAAGCATGGACTTGGCTTCAGCCTCATCTTCTGCTATCATCTATCCCCACTGTGCTGTATACTAACACATGCACTTCTTCGTGTTTTAGAGGATGCCTCTCTACCTTTGTGTGTATCATTCTTTCTCCCCCAAATGTCCTTCCCATCTTCTCCAAATGGCAAAGATCTATTGATCTTTCAATGCCATGTTGTATAGATTTCTTCATGTCAAAGTAACTGTTTCTCTGCATGCCAGATGAGTGAAGAGTCCTTCTATCACACTATCCCACCCCATGCTGAACTGAAATAAATAGGAAAGTTTTGCATTTATAGAATAATTTGTGGATGGCAAAGCTTCTTCACAGACTTTCTTTCCATGGTGAGTTGGAGAATGTGAAGATTTGAGAGGAGGCTTGTTTAAGTGGCACTTTGGTGTCAGTTCTATTTTGGTCATATTTGATCCCCATGTACTGTTATCTACACCTTTCGCAACAGGGAAAGTGTGTTAAACATCCTGCTACTTAGGAGGATAAGAGTCTGGCAGAACACTTGGTGAGGATGGCCAGCCAGCCCTGTTCTTGAAAGTGACCGCCGTGAATTAAAGACAGAAAGAGCCAGGGGAATCCATATGGACTCTTAAAGCTAGGATTTTTTGCTAAGAACATAAGTTATAAAACATTGAATACCTTTTTTATTTTTATTGTGGGTACCAGGGGTCGACCTCAGGACCTCACGCACAAGCAGGCGCCCGTGCCGCTGAGCGATATCACCGGCCCTTTTTTTATATGTGGGTTCCGGGAGTCGAACTCGGGCCCTCGCACTTGCCAGGCAGGCGCTTACACTGCAGAGCCATCTCACCGGCCCCATGAATACCTCTTTTAAAGCACAGTTTTAAATGAAGAGCCACTAATCCACTTTTTATCTTCCTTTTTGGTTTTAATCATGGAATTAAAATCACATTATTAATCCGTGCTGAAAGAAAGATAACTTAGAAGTAGTTGGCATTAGAGAATTCTGACAGTAGCTACAGGTTAAACCATAAGTGGGGGGTTGGGAGGTAGACTCAGCAAGCATTTATTGGACTGCCTACTTAATCATAGATTTATTGAATGTTAGTGCTGTAAGGATCCAGCCTCTAAGTTTAGCTGAAGAATGGAGTCCTGGGGAAGCTGAGTGGCCATCAGGACCTTCACCTTTGATGGCTGTGGACTCCTGACTCCCAGGTAGAGTCCATTCCCCACCTCATTAATGACTTATGAGAAAAACTAATAGAGGGCACTGATATGGTGGATAGTGAGGCTGAGCCTTCGTTTTGCACAAATTAGGTGGATGACAACAGTAATTGAAGCAAAGAACTTTATACTAGTTTATCTCATTCGATCTTCACCAAAACCCCTATGAGATGGTGTATTAGTTTCCTGCTGCTGCCATAGCAGATTGCCCTAAGCTTAGTGGCTTAAAACAACACAAATGTATTCTCTTATAGTTCTAGAGGTCAGAAGTAGAAATGAGTTTCACACAGCTAAAGCTAAGAGGTCTGAAGAAGTGGTTCCTTCCAGAGGCTCCAAGAGAAGGATTTACTTCCTTGCTTTTTTCAGTTTCTAGGAGCCACTTCATTCCCTGGCATATGGCTTCGTATTCTATTGCATTGCATTGCATTGCATTGCATTTGCAGTACTAGGGATTGAGTCTGGGACCTTTGCACTGAGCTATATTCCCAGCCCTGTTTTATTTTTTATTTTGAGATAGGGTCTCACTAAGTTGCCCAGGCCGTGCTTGAACTTGTGATCGTCTTGCCTCAGCCTTCCAGAATGTTCTTCCTCCATTTTAAGGAGGGCATCACTCCCATCTTTCCCATCTCTGTTTTCCCATCACATAACCTTCTCCTATGCCTCTGATCCTCCTTAAATTCTTTTTTTTTTTTTTATACCGGGAATCGAACTCAGGACCTTGCACTTTCCAGGCAGGCACTTGTGCCACTGAGCTATATCCCCAGCTGCTTCTCCTTAAATTCTTATAAGGAATTTGTGACTATTCTGGCACTACTAAGATAATCCCCTTAACAAAACAGGCAAACAAACAAAAACTTAACCACATTTGCAAAATCCCTTTTGCCATCTAAGGAAACATATTCATAGGTTCTGGAGATTAGTATATGTACATATTTGCAGGGGCATTATTCAGCCTATCACAAGTACTATTTTATTCCCATTTTGTAACTAAAGAAACAGATTCAGAGAATCTGTGACTTCCATAGAATTAGGTAGTTATTGAAGAATGGAGTCATTCATTCATTATCACTATCTCTGGAACTGACTTAGAATGAGTAACGAATGATATAACTAAACTGAAGAAAAATATGATGTAGTATTATTAGACTTTTTGAATATAAGATATATAGTACATATATGGTCTGAGTTATAAAATACAATCCATTCCAAGGAAGATGGAGGTTATAAACACTTCTAAAAGGATATCATTCTTTCACTGCTTTAGGAAATTCTTTGACTATAATAGGCCACCATCCAGAGTTAGTCATCCAGCTAGTTTCTGGGACTCGATATTTTAATTTTCAAAGCTTAAGTCAGCCTCAATACATTTCTGTCCATTGGCAGTGGGTGGCCAATCTGTATGCAGAAGAAAAAATAAATGTTTTAAACTTCATGGCATTTCTTTTTAATTTTTGAAGTCAGCTATCATATTTCTCATAAGCTCTTCTCTCAGTTGAATATTTCAAATGTGAGTGCACAGCCATGCGTTGTGGCATGTGCCTGTAACCTCAACACTCTGGGAGACTGAGACAGGAGGATTGCAAGGTCAAGCCCAGCCTAGACAACTTAGCAAAATCATGCCTCAAAATTAAAAAAATTTAAAAGGGCCAGGCATTTAGCTCAGTGTGAAGGGCCTGAGTTCAATTCCCAGTACCACCAATTTTTTTTTTTTAAGTTCAAGTTTACATAGCCATTTGTGTGAAAAGGATTTTCATCACCCCTGTATTTTCATCACCATCTATATTAACTTTCATGGAAGCCCTCTAGTTTGTCAAATACTTTTCATAAAATATGTTTACAAAAATTAAACATGATAATGAAACATAGTTTAAATAATGCTGAATATGGGAAGAGGTTCACCTCCCTTACCTGGAAAATGTACTTCTATAACCATGTCTGAATGACATTGAATTAATTTAATTAATTTCCAGAAATAACTCACTTTTAAGATGTAACTTGACTGGTAACCTACTTGAAGTACAAAGAAGGCAAAGCATGCCCTACACCTTGGGTTTTCTGTCACAGACCACACAGTCATGCTTGATATGGCTAAGAAGACCTGTCTTCCTCGCTGTCTCTCTCCTTTCCCCGTCCTCCTCTCTCTTTCTCCCTTTCCTCTCCTTAATTTATGAATAAATTTGCATATTAGAACATACTGTGAAGTTAAATAATAAAATGAATCACCCGTGAAACCAACACCCATTTATGAAGTAGAGTATTAATAATAATGTTGACAGTGTTCCTCCTTGATCCTGTCTCTTGGCTCCCTCCTCTGAAATAACTACTATGTTTGAATTTTGAATTCATTATTTGGATTTTCAAAAGTTTTGTAGTATTTTGTGTTTGTTCGTTTAGTGTATGTACTTGATAAATAATACATTTTCTAAGATTTGGCTTGTCTCTGGACTCTTTAAGATTTGGCTTGTCTCTGAATGCTTTCCTGCAACTTGCTTTTTTCCTTCGTATTTATATTTGTAAGATTTACCTAGCCAGTATATAAAGATAGAACTTGCCCATTTACCACTACTATATAATATTCTCCTTTTTTTTTTTTTTTTTTTGTGGGTACCGGGGGTCGACCTCAGGACCTTGAGCGCCAGCAGGTGCCTGTGCTGCTGAGCGATATCACCGGCCCTTTTTTCATATGTGGGTACCGGGAGTCGAACTCGGGCCCTCGTGCTTGCCAGGCAGGCGCTTACGCTGCTGAGCCATCTCACTGGCCCTGCTATATAATATTCTATTGTGTAAATATACCATTTTGTTCATTTATTTGTGGACTTTTGAGTTGTTTTCTGTTTGTGTAATTTATTTCCAATGATTTTCTATTACAAAAAAATATTGCTATGAATTTTCCTGCCACTATGAATTATCTTTCGGTCCATGTTGAGTGAGTGTTTCTCTAGGCATACAATTGATGGATCAGGGAATAAATGCAATCTTTAGGATATAATTCAAAACTGTTTTTCAAAAGAACTAGTTGATACTCCCTTCAGCAGTGTGTTAGAGTTCTTATTGCTATGCATCCCGCATATGTACTATTGTGGTCTGAAAAGCATTGCCTTGATTTTCAGTGCGGTTGAACATCTTTTCCTGTCTTTACCACTGATACTTTCTATTTTGTGAAATATTGTTCATTTCTTTGCCCATTTCTTTCTTGATTTATAGTAGTTGTAGGTGTTAAGCAGGAGGGAGAGACAGAAATGTGAATTGTCAGTTTTAGGTGTTGCAGCTATCCTAATTTGTGGTTTGTCATTTCACTTTATTATATTTTTAAATGAACATATGTTGCCTTTCTTGAACAGCATTATAGCTTTATTTGACAACCAGTGGTTAGGTTTAATCCACAATTGACTTTGTAGTACCTTTTTTGATGGTATTACCAGGTACCAATGAATAGAGCTTGTTTGGTGAAACTCATCCTCATTATATTTTTTTGGACAACTGCATAGCAACACAATATGAAACATTCTTTATTCCGTTGGCCCACAGAGTTTTGTTGAGCCTGGTATAGACACATACATATGGAGTTCCCACCTCCTTCATAGCAAATTTCCAAATCTCTTTGATTGCCCAAGGGATAGACTAATCGAAGCCCACCCTGTGGATATCCTTGCGAACACTGATGTTGTATTTTTGGGTCACCACTAAATTGATGGCTGAACAGTTCTTCTCATGATCTTTCTTTGTAGAAGCCATATTACTGGGCCTTAATTTTAATGTTAAATTTAATCTCTTCTCTTATGCTTAGTAATTGTTGAATTTTGCTTAAGAAATCCTCCTCTTCCTACTCTATATGTTCTCCTGTAAGTTTTAAAATTTTTTTTACCTTTAAGTGTTCAGTTCACCTGGAATAAAATTGTTAAGTTATATGGTATGAGGTAGGGATCTGATTTTATGTTTCTTGTGTGAAAAACAACTGTACCAGTATGACTTGAACATTTCATAATTCCCTTTTTGATCTTCAGTACTAAGGTGCTCATAAATGAAATACTGTATTCATATATGTGAGACTGCTTTTGGTCTTTGTATTCTATTTCATTGAATAGTTTTCCTATTTCTGTGTCAGAACCTCATTCCTGCCTTTCTTCCCTCTCTCATTTTCTATTCTTCGGCATTCCTCTTAAGGATCCTGAATCTTTCATTCCATAATTCATGTATGTTCCAGGTCAGCAAGTTTTCTTAGGAACATCCTGATAGACTCCAACAGTGGATCAATGATGAAACGGGGTTATATCTTGATCATCATAATTCCTTCTCATAGCACATGTTAGTATGTAATGTGATAAAAAATAAGTGTTTAATTTATAAATAATTATTACAGTAAAAGATACTTGCCATTAATCCCCCTCAAAATATTCCCCCTTGCTTTGAACACATTTATCCCATCATTCTTGCAACTTTCTGAAGCACTTCTGACAGTACTTTTTTTGTCTTTTGTTGTGATACCATGATTGCCTCTGTGTCCTGAATTGCATGGTGCCAGATCCAGTTAATAAGGTGGATGAGGACACACCATAATGTTTTTATGAGTCTGCCTTTCCATTGGATGGCACTTGACAGCAGCATACATAGTATCTTTTTTATCACCTCTCATAAAGACACGGAAAAGGATTTCCAGAACTGCTGCAGAAGGTGGCAAGAATAATGGGATATATGTGTCCAAAGAGAGTGAGCATATTTTGAGGGGGGTTAATAGTGATTTGTTTTTTACTGTACTAAATTTTTAAAAGTTTAAATATTTACTATATATTTTGATCATCTCTTTTATGTGATAAAGTCCCCATTGCCATCAGGGTGACAGTTGATAATGAGCGTAGAGAACAAAGAATATATCCTGTTGTTCTTTCTCTAAGACCTTTCTGCAATTTTTTTTTCATATTTGCCATTATATCATTCTACAGACTCATTTTTCTTTTTCTTGTAAAGTGTTGTCAACTGGGTCTCTTCCAAATCTGTACCCTGCATTTCCTTAAAGATTGTTTTTACCTTCAATGCAGTACTTTAGATTTTTTTCTCTAAGTTTCATCTAATTCACTTTTACTGACTTGTTTGTATTAATTTTGAAACATAATTATGTCAGCTATCCACAGCCATTGTACTATCTTCATTTAATCAATAAATACTTGACAGGACAGAGCTCAGGGCATATTTTTACATACCATCTTCTCAATTGACATTGATTAAGTAATTAACAATTGTTAACCTATCTTTTCATTCTTTGTTATTCAGGCCATGTTCTAACCTCTAACCCCACTGACATCTTGTAAGGCTATGTCAGTTACCCATGTGTTTAAATATGGTATTTAGAATTATGGTCTTTATGGGTATGGTACCACTTTCTTCACCACATTGGTCCCCACCCCACCACCAACACATACGTACACACACACACTGTGCTAGCTCCCTCTTTTGGTAATTAGGGCAAAATTTACTTGTCTCATATACCGCCCCCCAAAAAAAGAAAAAAAAGTTTGTTTGTTATTTACTTGTTATTCACCATTACTTCTGGAGATCTAATGCATGTGGACCTAAAGATATAAACACACATATGTATTCACTTTCAATTTCAGTTTTTCAGTTTCCTACTAAAATTAACTATTTAAGGTCTCCTCTTTGCAGTTTGAAGATCATTCTTCTTTATGAAAGTTAGAGAATAAGTGAAAGGAAACAATTGTTTTCCTTCCTCTTTGTCATGTGCTAACATTGCACCATGTGGCCGAGCCATGGGTCTAGCCCTTCCTGTTCTTGCTCTGAACATAACCAAAAATTTATTTTGATATGCTCAGCATTTTCTTGGGAAGCTTTAGCTATCTTCTTCTCTGGCTTTACTGGTATTATCCTGACATCTAATCATGCTGCTGCCAACCAGATTGGGCCAGGAAAAGCAAAAACAAAAACAAAAAAAATTTGTGAAGTCAAACCTAAACACCAGTGTTGATGGTAACGTGGCAAATAATCTCACTGAAAATGTATTCTGACAAGGGAACTAGGGGCTGAGAAATGAGTTTGATCACTTGAGATGGAGACATCTATGAACTCTGGACATGATGCTGATATTATACAGAAAAGAACGTTCTCTACCCAGTATCTGCTAGGTGGCTCTGAAATACCATCTGTGCCTGACACCAGGAACGCTGTCTGCCCTGTTGATCTTCAGTGGCTACCCCAAGGCCATAAACATAGTAGTGCTCAATACAAATGTGTGTACTGACAGAATGAGGACAATGTATATTAGAGGAGAGGGGAGAAAAAGATTAATTTCTTTCAGTCACATGAGTGACTACGCTAAGTACATGGATTCAGTTTTTCATATTATCTTTGGCCTGATTTGACGTTTTTTGCTTTAAGATTCTGACCGCTTAGATCCGCTGGGAATGTTTAGTGATGAATATATGGAATATACTTCTTGGAAAATGCCCTGCTTCAACAGATTAAAGGCACATAAGCTAAAATAAATATGCAAACTTCCTTGTTTGAACTAAAGGAAACGAAAGCAAAGGAAGAAATTAGTGGAAGTTTTCAAGTCTAAGTCTCATAGTTTTTGAGAAATACCGGGAATGAGTCAAGAAGGGAGAAGATTAACAAAGTTTTCCTGGCTAGAGATATTATAATACTAATGGTTCAAGTTCAGACATCCTAGAAAGGCATCTAATATTTTTGCTTGAATATTAGTAATTAAAACAGTCTTAATAATTCCTGTTAGTGTTTCAGAAAGTTAAAATATGATATAGGAATTGGTTTAGCAACCCTCTTTTAATGTTGTGTAAAATTATCTCTAAATTCTTTCAAGTCATTTTGGAAATAGGCATGGCATAAATGATAGGTTAATAATCAATGCCCTGCCTATTTTATTGACTGCTTCATTGTTCACACCTGATAAATGCTCATTAAATTGAGACTCATTTGTATTTATAAAAGGCACACAATGGTATGAGCTATGATAACTGGTTACTAGCTGAAAAGGAGAGGTTTTCCTCAGTTACAGATCCAACTTCAGTGCAGGGTTTGCTATTTTTAATCAGAGAACTTAGAAGCTTAATTCAGTTAAAAAGGGAGGAAGTTGTCAAGGGAGGGTTGCTAAAAGTTCATGCTAAATTTGCTTAGAACCAGATTGTGTTCATTAATATTTATACATCTATGGTTGGGAAGGGGCGATTATGCTTCTTTAAAAACACTGGGTATTCATTTTCCATGTATCACACAGCCTTCTGATTAGGGAAGGTGGGTTTTCATTGTACAATCAATGGAGATACAGATGGAAACCATCTGGCGCCTCATCCCCTTTTTGTCAAAAACCTTGTCTTGTCTCTCACATGTCAATGATGAATGGAAGGATTTCAAACTCCAGCTGAACAATGCAGTTTGAATCTCTAAGCTAGCCAAGGGGTTTTTGGCAAGCATTGATGGGCTTAATATTTTAAAGAAACCAGCAATCGTTTTAATTCATTAGTTGAGGACTGTTCTAGACAGTGTTTTTGATTTGTATTTTGGGCACTGGCTTTATTTTCAATTCACAAGCATGTTCCATATGGCTATATTTTCTTTTATACATTGTAAATCATGGGGACAGAAGTAGGAGTTTTATCTGATAAAATGATCAAAATGCTGAAAGAATTTTTTAATCATCATCTGTATTATGATTCATATTAAGAGTTCACACCAAAAGTTTCCCTGTTAGCTGGTGCAGAGCATAAATCAAAGAACATGATGTTTAGTTAACCCAGCTATAGACAATGACTCTAAAAAGTCCATTTAACGTTCTGCTTTCTGAAAAGAAACGTGACAAAAACCTATCTGGGAGCACCTTGTGTATAGTATTTTTTTGATTTGCCTACCAAAGATCAGCCTGGGATGGAAGCAAAGTAATCAATTTACACATTAGCTTTGCAATCAGTATCTGGCTAACAAAAAGCAAAAATTTTAGTAGAAAAAGTTGAATTACTGAAAAGCAAGTTGATGCCAGTCTTATTTGGAAATTCATTTCCAGATTATGTCCTGGCATTTGTAGAAATTCAGGCCAATTTTGTATAACTACAAATTGGTGGCCTTTTTAGGTGTAGCACCCACCAATGACATCTGTATGGCTGTAAAGAGAGCATATAATATATAGCTTATTTTTATCTGATTATAATGATTATTGTGCTAACACACCGAGCTTAACTACCTGCTCGGCGCTGTTTTAAATGCCAGATAAATAAATAGATAATATAGATAATATCAACATGGTATCTCTACCTCCATCCTTATCCCTATCTTTATCTGTCTAGCTATCTTTCATTTAAATCTTACAACCACCTTAAAAAATTCTATTATCTTCATTTTATAAATAAGTAAACTCAGGACCAGAGAGATTAAGAACATGTTGGAGTTACGTAGCTACTAAAAGTAGAGTAGAAATTCAAATGGTTCTGCAATCTGCGTGCTTAACCACATGAAGTGGAGATTATTTTTATTATTTCTGTTTGAAGGACGAGGAAACCACAGCTCTGAGAGATTCAATTACTGGTCTCAGTCTGGATCATCCAACAGGTGATCTTTTGAGCCAGGGCTAGGGCTTTCTGAATCAGTCTCTTTACACATTGGAAATTCAGAATGGTCACTCTGTATTGAGGTGACACCTGAAGGTGCCCAAAGATCTCCAATCATCAGAGAAGGACTAAATTTTTTCAGTATAATACTATCATAGGAAAGGAAAACTGATTCTTTGCAGATTTCTACAATGTAATTTAGCCAAGTTATTTACAGTTAATTTTTATTCACAAGAAATTGAAATCAACACATTCTGATGCTACTTAATTGAGTTTTTACTACATTTTTCTTGCCTTCAAATATTGGTAAAAATAACCCTTAATATATGAAAAACTTTGACAGTTTGACAGGAAAAAATGAATATTTACATTTTAAAAAAATAGATAAAGAATAAAAATGAAGAAATACAAATGGGCTATAAACAAAAACACAATGACAAAAAATTTAACCTCCTTAAGGGAACAGTGTGAACCTATCCTGATGCTAAAGTAACAAAGATGAAACACAATGATGATCCGTTCCATTTTGTATGGTGCAAAGGAGTTGGGACTCTGATCCACTGCTGAGGATGCAGTTTCATATACAGACCACTTGTCAGTGTGCATCAGTAGTCTTAGAAGGCTGTTAACGTGAATCCCACAGTACCACATCTGCAGATTCACCTCAGGTATAGCATTGTGGATGTGAGCATTTTTTTTTAATTTTAAAAAGAAAATAACAGTAAAAACAATGATACAGAATTTCATAACAATATACTAGGAAAGAAACAATAGTTAATGTATTGCATACTGTTATCTTCAAAGTAGTTGCTCAGATTACAAGATATAGGCATGCAAAGTTGATCAAACAATATAAGCACAAACCGTTCTTCTCAATGAACTAAAAGAAATTAGTAGTATAATTATCTTAGCTATCACATATATATATATTTTTTCTTTTCCCTTCCTTCTTTTCTCCTTTCCCCAATCCCAGTTGTTCTTTCCTTTTGAGCAGTTTCTTTCCCTTTCACAATATCTATTGTAGATTTTGGATCTTACTTACTCTTCCAGTTTCTTACACTAGGGAGACAATACGATGTTTACACATGCAAGTCTGATTTATTTCACTTATGAGTATGGTCTCTAGTTGCATCCATTTACCTATAAAAGCCTTGAGTTTATCCTTCTTTATAGCTGAGTAGTACTCCATTGTATATTTTTATCCATTCCTCAGTTGATGGGTATTTGGGTTGTTTCCAAGATTTAGCTATTACAATTGTGCTGCTATAAACATGGTTGTACATATATATCACTGTGGTATGATGCTTTTAATTCTTCTGGGAAAATACCCAGAAGGGGAATACCTGGGTTGAATGGGACCTCTAATCCTAGTTGTTTGAGGAATCTCTACACTGATTTCCACAATGGTTGTACCAGTCTACACTCCTAACAACAGTGGAAAGGGTTCCTTTTTCCCCACAGCCCTGCCAGCATTTGTTATTGGTTGATTTCTTGATGATAGCCACTCTTTCTGGGGTGAGATGGAATCTCAGTGTTGTTTTAATTTGTGTTTCTTGAATGACCAATGATGTTGAACATTTTTTCATATATTTATTTGCCACTTGTATGTCTTCATCTGAGAAGTGCATGTTCATCTCAGATGCCCATTTTTTGGTAGGGTGTTTCAGTTTGGGGGGCCTGATTTTATTCAATTCTTTATATGCTCTAGATAGAAGTCTTTTGTCTGGGGGACAGTTGGCTAAAGTTTTTTCCCATTCTGTGGGTTTTCTTTTCACTCTCTTGGTGATTTCTTTTGATGTGCAAGAACTTTTTAATAAGGTGAAATCCCAGTTGTCGATTCTTTGAAGGACTTCCTATGCAGTTTGGTTTTTGTTCATGAATGCTCTGCCTACCCCTATGCCTTCAAGATTTCTACCTACTTTCTCTTCCAGTAGCTTTAGTGTTTCTGTTTTAATATTTAGATCTTTGATCCACTTTGACATTAGTTTAGGGCATGGTGATAGAAATGAGTCTAGTTTTAGTCTTTGGCATGTGGAAAACCAGTTTTTCCAGCACCATTTATTAAAGAGGCTATCTTTCTTCCAGGGAACATGTTTGGCCCCTTTTTCAAAGATAAGGTGGCTGAGTGTGTTTGTAGTTGTGGCTGCATCTTCTAATCTGTTCCATTGATCCTCAGGTCTGTTTTATTGCCAGTGCCATGCTGATGTTATCACAGTAGCTTTGTAGTATAATTTCAAGTCAAGGATTGTGATGCTTCCTGCCTTGCCTTTGTTGCCCAGGATTGCCTTTGGTATTCTAGGTCTCTTCTGTTTCCAAATGAATTTTAGGAATGTTTTCTCTAGATCTGTGAGGTATGCTAATGGTATTTTGATTGGGATTGCATTAAATGTGTGTAACAGCTTTGGGAGTATGGTCATTTTCACGATGTTGGTTCTTGCTGCCCATGAGCAAGGGATAACTTTCCATTTTCTGATATCCTCTTCAATCACTTTTTTCAGAGTACTATAATTTTCAATGTATAGATCTTTTACTTCCTTTGTTAGATTGATTCCTAAGTATTTCATTTTTTTTGGGTGTTATTGTGAAAGGTATGAATTTGAGAAATCTAATTTCTCTCTCAGTGAATTTGTTGTTTGTGTACAGGATTGCTATTGATTTTTGAGTGTTGAGTTTGTATCCACCTATGCTACTGAATTTGGTTATTAATTCTAGAAGTCTTTTGGTGGAGTTTCTGGGGTCTTGTGTGTAGAGTATCATGTCATCTGTGAATAACGACAATTTAACTTCTTCCTTTCCTATCCTTATTCCTTTTATTTCTCTCTCTTGTCTAATTGCTCTGGCTAGTGTTTCCAGAACTATATTGAATAGGAGTGGTGACAGTGGACATCCTTGTCTTATTCCTGATTTTAGATTGAAAGTTTTCAATTTTTGTCCATTTAGTATGATGTTGGCTGTTGGTTTGTCATAGATGGCTTTTATTAGATTGAGGTACAGACCAACTATTCTGATTTTCTCTAGGGTTTTTATCATCATGAGTGTTGGACTTTTTCAAATGCTTTTTCTGCATCTATTGAGATGATCATGTGATTTTTGTCTTTGGCTCTGTTGTAATGGTGTATTACATTTATTGATTTGCATATGTTGAACCATCCCTGCATTCCTGGGATGAATCCCACTTGGTCATGGTGTATAATCTTCTTGATGATTTGCTACATTCTGGATGAATCCCACTTGGTCGTGGTGTATAATCTTCTTGATGATTTGCTACATTCTGTTTGCTAGGATTTTTGCATCTGTGTTCATTAGGGAGATTGGCCCATAGTTCTCTTTCTTGGTTGGGTCTTTCTCTGGTTTTGGTATCATGGTAATATTTGCCTCCAGGAATGAGTTAGGGAGTATTGCTTCCCTATCAATTTCATTAAAGAGTTTGAGGAGTATTGTTGTTAAATCGTCTCTAAATTTCTTGCAGTATTGTGCTGTGAATACATCAGGACCTGCACTTTACTTTGTTGGTAAGTTTTTAATTACGTTTTCAATTTCATTAACTGATATTGGGTTATTCAGAATTTTTGTATCTTCTTGATTCAGCTTTGGTAATTCATACGTTTCTTGGAATCTGTCCATTTCTTCTTTGTTTTCCATCCTATGCAAGTAAAGATTTTCGAAGTAGGTATTGATGATCTTCTGAATTTCCACAGGATCTGTAGTGATTTCACCCTTTTCATTCCTTACTGCACAAATTTGTTTTTTCCTTCCTTTTTTTGATAACATTGGCTAGGAGTTTATGAATTTTATTTTTTCTTTCAAAGAACCAACTCTTTGATTCATTAATTCTTTGTATTGTTTTCTTAGTCTTCATTGCATTAATTTCTGCTCTGATCTTTATAATTTCCTCCCTTGTATGGGCTTTGGGCTTGACTTGCTCTTCTTTAGAAGCTTGAGGTGCAGCATTAGGTTGTTTATTTGTGCTCATTCTATTTTCCTGAGGTGAGAATTCACCGCTCTCAATTTCCCTCTTAGGACTGCTTTCATTGCATCCCATATGTTCCGGTAGGTTGTATTTTCATTTTCATTTGACTGTAGATATTGTTTAATTTCTTCTTGAGTTTCATCTGTGATCCATTGGTTATTCAGGATGGTGTTGTTTAATTTCCATGTGTTTATGGAATTTTTGCAGTTTCTTTTGTCATTAATTTCCAATTTCATTGCATTTTGGTCAGATAATAAGCATGGGATAATTTCAATTCCTTTGCATTTATTTAAGCATGTTCTATGTGCTGTTACAGGGTCTATTTTAGAGAGCGTCCCACATGCAGCTGAGAATGTATATTTTGATGTTGTTGGGTGGAACACTCTGTAAACGTCTACTAAGTCCATTTGTTCACAGGTTTGTTTCAGTTTTGTTATTTCTTTGCTGATTTTTTGTCTAGTTGATCTATCTCTGTGGCAATGGTGTATTAAGGTCCCCCATTACAACTGTGTTATTGCTTATTTGATTTTTCATGTCCATTAATATTTGTCTTATATAGTTGGGTGCTCCCGTATTGGGTGCATGATTGTTTTCTCTTCCTCTTGAAGTTTTCCCCTGACAAGTATGTAGGGGCCTTCTTTATCTTTTTTTTTTTTTTTTTGTGGGTACCGGGGGGTCGACCTCAGGACCTCGCGCGCCAGCAGGCGCCCGTGCGGCTGAGTGATATCACCGGCCCCTTTTTCGTATGTGGGATCTGGGAGTTGAACTCGGGCCGTCGCGCTTGCAAGGCAGGCGCTTACGCCGCTGAGCCATCTCACCGGCCCCTTCTTTATCTTTTTGGATCATTCTTGGTTTGAAGTTCACATTGTCCGCAAACAGAATAGCTACCCCTGCTTTTTTCTGTGTTCCTGTTGCATGGGGTATTGTTTTCCATTCTTTGGCTTTCATTCTATGAATTTCTTTTTGAGTTAAATGTGTTTCTTGTATATAGCATATTGTTGGATCTTGTTTCTTGATCTATTCTGCCAGTCTGTTTCTTTTGATTGGTGAATTGACGCCATTTACATTGATGGTTATAACGGATATGTATTGGCTTATCTTTGTCATGTTGTTTTCCTGCTGTTGGTTTTCTGCTTTTCCCCTCTGTTTAATTGCTTTCCCTGCCTTGTGGTTTCTTTCTGTTGTTGTTCTTGGAATTGTGGTCATTTTTGTCTCTGTCTAGAATATCTTTTAGTACCCTTTGTAGGGTTGGTTTGGTGGTCATGAATTTCTTCAGTTGTTCTTTGTCATGGAAGTATCTTATTTCTCCATTAATTTTGAAAGATAGTTTTGCAGGTATATCAGTCTGGGTTGGAAGTTGTTTACTTTCAGACTTGAAATACTTCACTCCAAGCTCTTCTTTTTTTTTTTTGGTGGGTACCGGGGGTTGAACTCAAGACCTCGCGCGCCAGAGGCGCCCGTGCTGCTGAGTGATATCACCGGCCCTTTTTTCATATGTGGGTACTGGGAGTCGAACTCAGGACCTCGCGCTTGCCAGGCAGGCGCTTATGCTGCTGAGTTATCTCACCAAGCTCTTCTTGACTTGAGAGTTTGTGTTGAGAAATCTGCCATGATTCTGATGGGCTTTCCTTTATAGGTCATCTGTTTCTTTTCTCTAACAGCTTTTAATGTTCTGTTCTTGTGCTGAATTTCTGGGATCTTGAGTATTATGTGTCTGGGTGTAGATTTATTTTGGTTATGGCTAATTGGAGTTCTATATGCCTCACTTATCTGTATGTCAGATTCTTTTCCCATGTTTGGGAAATTTTCTGCTATTACTTCTTCAAATAGTTTTTTTTTTTTATGTCATTTGTGTTGATTCCTGCTTTTTCATTGACACCAATTATTCTTATATTATTTTTCTTTGTGTCATCTTGCAGCTGTTGAATTGATTTTTCCTGATCTTTTGTTATTTTCAAGAGATCTTTCCTTTCATGATCGCTAGCTGCAATCCTGTCTTCAAGGTCTGAAAGTCTGTCTTCAGTTTCATTCAAGCGGTTTTGCCAGCTTTCTAAGGAATTTTTAATTTCCTGGATATCTGTTTGAATCCATTTCATGCATTCTATTTATTTCCTATATTGATCATTCACAGTTCCCATCCTCTTCCTATCATCATGTATTTTTTTATCTATCTCTACTCCAGATTTACTGAGCAATTCCTTTATAAATGTTGACATTTCTTTTTTTAATCTGAGAGATTATTTCTGATCTGATTTCCTCTATAGCCTCATGAATTTGTTTCTTTACTTCGGTTGCGATCATTTCAGAAATTTCAGGTGTGTGTCTTCCAATTTCTTCTTTGTCGATGTCTCCTTGACTTGTTCTGGGTGGGCTGGAGGTCTGAGATTGCATTTTGCTTCTTCATCTTGTCATTTTCTATTTCAAAAAATTTTTAATTTTTTTTCTGTGATGATCCCTGTGAGTTTTTGTAGTAGGTAGCGATATCACTAGTATCAAGGCCTCTCTAGGAAAAGTCTATTCTTCAGGGATGTCTTCTGTTTATAGGAGATTCTTGGTTTGTGTCTGTCCCAAGATCCTACCTTCCCAATGAAATAAGAGTGGGATGTTGATATCTGTTTGGCTCAGTCCTCAGTCCTTTGGCATAGGGCTGTGGTGAGGTTATTACCCAAGAGCTTCCCGATATTGTTATAGAAGGGAGAACAACTGATTACAACAGATATGACATCCTAGCTAAAGTAATAAAATTGGCAATAACAATAGCATTAGGCACAATTTAGAAACTGAGAATCTGTAGTAAGTATTGATTTTATACTTTAGACCATAGGAGAAAGTCTATAGTTATATAACAGAAACCGATCATAAATTAGGAGTTTGTATGCAAAGTGTTTCCCCTGGAGTGTTTTCCCTAGAGTTGTTTTACCCTGTGGTGGAGAAATATAGGGAGGATAGTGTATAAAACAAAGATAACTGGACAGGAAGTAGAAGCAAGGATGGATGACAAAGGATGGTCACACAAGGTTTGGGTAGCTAGAGAAGGGGGTAGAAAAGAAAGAATGAAGGAGTATTCAAGGGATTATCTGAAGTTGGTCTCTGGGTTTTGGGGATGGGATTAGTTTTCTGTGGCTGGAGTTCTCCCCAGCTGTTTAGAAAAATGAGAAAAAAAGGAAGAAGAACAAAAAAAGAGAAAGAAAAAAGGAAAAAAAAAAAAAAAGAAAGAAAATTGAGAGAAAAGGGCCAGTTACCAAGTCCCAGATTTTTCCCATGCTGGTTGCCAGTCCCAAGCATTTTAAGTTTTTTTTTCTAATAATTAATGAAAGTATGATTTATAAGAGCAAAGATTTTGAACAACTGCTAAATATTTCATTAAATTATGGCATACTCATAGAATACAAGGCAACTTTTATCTAAATTATGATATGTAAAAATGTTTCATAAATGGGCTGCAAAAAATGTAAGTGAAAAAGCAGATTCAGGTTTTGAAACAATAAGTATGACATGATCCTTTTTTGTAAAGAGCATGTCCACATCAAAATGTTAATAATGTTATTATAAAATAATATTGCAGTTCTTTTAATTCTATGTGCTTTTCTTTTTTATTATAACATAAAAAGTAAGTTACAGAATCAGAAAGAAAACAATACACTTAATTCTTTTGAAGTGTTGCCCCTAGACTTTAATAATCCTGTGAAAAACAATATATTTTGACAAGTGGAAGAAGAGCTCTATTAATGGAATTTTAATTAGAGGTTGAGAAATGATGAGGGACATAGTCATTAGCCATTTTATTCTTATCACATAGCACAGTAGTTCTCAAACTATGCATTGTGACAGAATCATCTGGAGGCTGGGCCTCACTCCTACATTTTCTAATTCACTAAGTCTGGTTGGAACCTAAGAATTTTTAAGTTCCCAAGGTACAGCTGATGTCACTTAATGAACCACTGATGTAAAGCCAGGGTATAAAACCAGTGAATGTTTGCATCTTAAACCGAGGGATGATTCCAAACCCCATAGTCTTTCATCAGTGTTTTCAATCTTAGCTGGACAATACAATCACCTAGGGAATACTAAAAATTCCTGTTGACTGGTGCCCACCCAAGAACAATTAAGTCAAACCTCTGTGTAGAGGGAGAAGAGTAGAAGTGGAAGGATTCCAAGTGCTTCTAGTAATCAGTCAGGGTTGAGAACCAGTGCCTACCACCACACTTCCACACCACTATTTTCATGTGAATTTCAGAATTTAAAAGTTACTAACTTCAGAAATTAAAGTTGACCCCTTGGTCTTAAATCAACTGAACTGTAAATACTTCGAAGATCCTTAGTAACTAAGCAGGAAGTTTTACTAAATGATTCACCATTGAAGAGCTTAATATGTCCCTGGAAAGCACTTTTATAAAATTCTCATTATAATGTCTTATTTATTTAAATATCTTGTCTTTTGCTGGTCTGGAGCAGAGAATTTTCCTCTGAAAACCTTTTATGAGGAAGTAAGTAAAAGCTCTAAATATCTCCTACATACCTGGGTATTCATTTTTTCTTTAAGAATGAAACCTGATTCAATAAATAGATTGCCATAAAAAGCATTGATTAGCATAAAATTACCCATAATTACGTTAAATATGCTATACTCCACTAGATATACAGACACTTGTATAACACCATTACTCACCTTCTTGGAATTGCTTAGGTTGGACTAAGTTGGTATTATATGTCTGCTTCACAAAGCATTAGTCTGACATGTAAAATAACATTGATACTTAATGTCACATATAGGTCAGAAATGACAGCTGAAGTACATTGTTAAATTGCCAACTCTGAACAAGTTCTGTTCCAAATGTGCATTGCAGGTTACTTCATGGGCATTCAAAATTTACTTCACTGGGAAAATACTAGGTGTGAGTTCCACTTTTTAGGAAATTCTAATGCTGGGACAGTGAGAACCAGGAGAAAGACTACCTTTCTCCTTCTTTACCTGTCCTTTTCACTATCAATCACCCTTCTCAAGCTATTTCAGTTGTTTATTGTTCTATAGTAAATCATCCCACAACTTAGTGGCTCCCGATAGCAATGATCTAATATTTCTCACAATTCTATGGGTTAGGACTGCAGGTAGGGACAGCTGGACAGTTTTTGTTCCATTTGTCATTCACTGGGGGTCAGTCAGCCTCATTCAGCTGGTGGCTGGCCTGAGTGGGAGCCCCAAGAAGTAATAATTCAGTCATCTAGTGACCTGGGGCCCCACCACATAAGTAATGTGGGCTTTCTCACAGTATGGTGGTTTTAGGGTAGTCAGACTTCTAACAAGCAGCTATCTTCAAAAAGAGAAGCAGCAGCTGCTTCTAATCCTTTCTCAACGTTGGGCTAAGAAGCCCCAGGATGCCTATAATTCCAGCACTTGGGAAGGTCCTGAGGCAGGGGGATCACGAATTGAAGCCCTGGGCAATTTAGGGAGACAAAAGGGCTGGGACTGTACCTCAATGCAAAGGCCCTGGGTTCAATCCCCAGGACTAGAAAAAAAAAAGTCCCAGGAGTGGGAACACCACCTCTTCTACATTCTATTGGTCAGAGCAAGTTACAAGGGCCACCCTAGCTTTAAATGGGAGAAACATGGACCCCACCTCACCAAGAAGTGGCATGTTCATATAGGGAAGAGAAAAATTGATTGTGGCTATGTTTAGAAACTACTTTCTGTATCACCAGATTCTGGAGGATTCTGAAGGAGGTTGAATGGTAAGGTCCAAAGTCTTTAAAGTAAGATGCCCCACTCAATAAGATCAAGTCTGAAAAAGTAAATTAAGTGGAGGGCAAAGAGGTGAGAAATCTTCAGTAGCAGCTGAAAGGATAGTGAATTGATGTAAATCCTTCTTCTAGCCTCCATTTTGTAAAAAAAAAAAAAAAAGAAGGAAAGCCAGAAATCTAAGTTTTCACCTGGGGGTTGGAATATTAGGAACCCCAAATAAAAGGAAGTAAAAAAGGACCCTATTTTTCTCATGTAAAATTCACAGGGAGGCGGTACAAGCCTGGCTTGGTGTTTTCCACTCTTCCTTCTACTAATTGTTCCACCTCCAAAGCAGGATGGGAAAATGACAACGTTTCCATAATTATCGCACAGATGAAATACATGTGCTATCCCAAACTCAGACAGTCATAATTCCTCATTAATCTCTCTCTCTCCTCTTCCCCCTCTCACTTTCCCTCTCTCTCTCCACCTCCTCCATTACAAAAAAAATTGAACCCAGGGTATTTGTACCGACATACACCACCAGCCTTTTAGTTTTTTTTTGAGACAGTTTTGCTAAATTGCCCAGACTGGGCTCAAACATGTGATCCTCCTGCCTCAACCTCCCTAGTGGGTCTTTTACTCTAGATGACTATCCATCTATGACAGTAAGTTTCCTAAATGTCCACTTTTAGTGGAGATGACATAGGCTTTACTAGGCATAACATACAGGCTTTGTGGATAATTACAGATAGAATCTGAAGCTTTGAAAATTTTACCAGGCTCCTCCAAGCTGCTTAAATTTAAAATGAGTTATTTGCTTTCATGTCCAATTTCTTTTTTTAAATGAAAACCACATGAAATTATTTGTACAGCTTTTGTGTTTGAAGTAGGAAAGCAGTTGTACTCACAAATAGGAGAGACAACCATGTGACTGCTGATTTGACCGAATTTTTGTGGGTAGAGCCAGCAGCAGCATAGACCAGGAATGAGATAAGTGTGACTCTTGAGGCAAATCATTAAATGTCTTGGAACCTTTGTTTCTTCAGCTGTAAACTGGAGATGGTAACATGCTCTGTAGACAGAGTGTCTTGGTGAAGGGGCATCAAATGAGATGATGCAAAAGTGCTCAAAAACACTATAGTGTTTTTGAAGTCTATAAACTTCATTATCTTCATTAATTTTGTTCACGCCACCATCATCATTTTATGTTGTAATCAGGGCAGTCCTTCTTGCTTAGTTTTGAAATGTCCGTTAAAGTAACTGAGAATGCAAGCTCTTTGCTCTATGGCATGGGTGAGTAGCACAATCCCTGAGTGGCACTTCTTATGGAAACTGTCACAAATTAGTTAAGCTTAAGGTTTGGGAGATAGATGAGTGAAAGAAAAACATAACAGTAGCCAACTTCTGAGGCCTCTATACTAGGTCCTGGGTTAGTTATTTCTCCTGCTTTAGTGGCATTTAACCTATATCTGGGCCCAACAAGAAAAGTAGAATCATTAGACCCATTTATAAGAATGGAAACAAGCCGTAGAGAAATTTTTGACTTGTGGAAGTTTCATAGAGATTAAATGGTGAGCTGGGGTTTGAATCCAGCAGGCTTCCAGTGCTCACCATAGTTTCATTCCAGAAATGCTCTCAGGGCTGGGGTGGGCCACACGGGTAGGTGGCCTGTGCAGTGCTTCAGAAGCGTCCCACCACAGTTTACTGCTCTGTGGTGCCATTTTGAAATTTTTAATTCATTTTGAACTGATGGCCTCATATTTTTATTTTCTTTTGAACCACACATGTTATACTGCTAGTCCTAGGAAACACTAAGGTAGCATGTAGAGAAAAGGAAACAGGAAGAGGGAGTATTCATTTTCTGAGCACTATTCCGTGCCCCAGGCATGTATTTATGTCATTTTTACACCAATTAATTATTATCACCTCCTGAACCACCCTAAGAGGTAAATAAGTTCATCACTTGTATATTCAAAGAAACATTCTCAAAGAGATTAGGTAATTTGTGTAAGGTAACACAACTGAAAGAGATGTGCTAGCTCGGCATCACTGTGATAAAATACCTGAGAATAGCAACTTAAAGGTTTATTTTGGCTCAGGGTTTCAGAGATTTCAGTCAATGATTGCTTGACCCCATCATCATGGGGCAAGGCAGAACATCGTGATGAGAAGGGTGTAGTGGGGAAAAGGTGCTCACATCATGGCAGCCAGGAAGCGGAGAGACTCAGAAAGCCAAGTAGGAAGTGATGGGAGACAAAATACAGTCCAAGTCATACCCCCACAACCCACTCACTTCAACTAGGCCCTACCTCCTGTGACTCAGTGGTAGCAAACCTGTGGCCACCACAGCTGGCTGTTTGTTATCACTGAAAGGTCTAAAAGGTTCACCCTCATTGTGTCTAGGTTATCATCACTTCCTAATACTGCCATGAAATTATGAATCCATCAACAAATTAATCCTCTCTTGAAGTTAGATCCCTCATGATCCAATCATCTTCTAAAAGTTCATCGTCAGACAACCAAGTCCCCAGTACATGGCCTTTGGGGGACATTTTAGATTCAAACCATAACAAAGTGGACCTAGGCCTCAAGGCCAGATGTGTCTGACCTGCTCTTACCCTTTTAACCCCTCCTTTCTTCTCTGTAGTTAAGATACCTACTCTTCATGGGGGTATTATTTTGAAATGATTTTCCACCTCTTCCGATACAGAGCAATCTATTTTAAAAGAATATAGTCTATAATAATGTAGAATTGCTAACTGTAAACTTATTCCTGGTTGAGGCTGATCCAGCAAAAGGTCCTCAGAAGTAAAGCTTGCAATGTGTAAATATGATTAAGTATAATACCTGAAGTACTAGACAAAAGTCTAGTAGTTTTATTTTTATAGGCAAATTGCATCCAGGTTCTTAAATCTGTGACTAGCAATAAACTAAGAAACCAGGGACTTGAAATCTACTTTTGACTTTATCTTCTAGTAAGTCATTTGAGTTCTCTGAGTTTCAACTCAGAATTGAAAGAGGGGGATCTGACAGCTATGGTAAAAAGATTTTATCATAATTAGAACCCTAAGTCAAACTTTTTAATGCCCAGGGCAGGAAGCCTCAGTTGGGTTTCCTTTGCTTATTTTTAAGCAAGAGGGAGAAGAGAAACTAGTACAGAGGAGGGCCCCTTCATCCCCATACCCTGAAGGTTCCCTAGCTGGCCGGCTTCCTCATCTCTGTGGGCCTTAGCTGCCAGCCTGCAGGAGCCAGGGTGTCTGGCCTGGGATAGCAACAAGCCTGCCACCATGCTGCAGAAGGGTTATAGATACTTGTCGAGGAAGGCAATAACTCTAAATTCCCCCAGTAGTCCCAGTATTTCCCAATCATTATTTAACTTTTACTTTGTATTTCAGTGCTCTATGGGCAAGGACCTTATGGCCATGTCTAGCTATTGCTGTAAGATTGATAGGTAGTGGCTTCACAGTGATGGGTCCAGGCTCAACACACAATAATGTCATGTTGGATAAATGATGGAGGGGGTGATGGAAGTGGCTGATATCTTACCTATTTGATATTTGGCAGCCCTAACTCAAGGTAGACATTCAAGAAATATTTGTTTGATCAGTAAACAGCCATTTTTTTTTTTTTTTTTTTTTTTTGTGGGTACCGGGGGGACGACCTCAGGACCTCGCGCGCCAACAGGCACCCGTGCCGCTGAGCGATATCACCGGCCCCTTTTTCGTATGTGGGATCCGGGAGTCGAACTCGGGCCTTCGCGCTTGCAAGGCAGGCGCTTAAGCCGCTGAGCCGTCTCACTGGCCCAACAGCCATTTTTAATAGTGTTAAATCTGTTGTACTTGTGTGAAAAGGTAGTCCCAGAAGTTGGCTCACAAGTTTCTAGAGAATTTAGAGTATCACCCTATAGAAAGAGGGGGAGGAATTGTTGATTTCTCAGAGTATGGGTCACAGAATATTCGCATTAAAATGACTTAGTAAGTGTCCTACTCACTTTCTATTTGCTGGGACAAAATACCTGAAATCTATATCTTAAAAGAGGAAAGATTTATTTTGGCTCCTGGTTTTTAGAGGATTATGTCCATAGGCAGCTGGCTTCAAGGCAGGAAGGGCATGGTGGTAGGGTATGATGGAGGAAAGCTGCGAACTTCACTGGTGGCTGAGAAGCAAAGAACAAACGGAGAAGCTGGGGTGGGAGATAAACCCTTCCAGGCCAGTCCCCAGTGACCACCTCTTCTGACCTGACCCCACCTCCTGTCAGCATATTCAGCTCTGTACTCATGGATGGTTTAATCCCCTAACAACCCAATCACTTTCCACATACATGAGAATTTGGGGGAACATTTTAGATATAAACCATAAACATAAGCTTGCTTAAAGTACAGATTCCTGGACTTCATCCTAGATTTAAAAATCTCTGGAAGGCTTAGGAATCTGCATTTTCACAAGTGTCCTTGGTGGGGTGTGTGTGTGTGTGTGTGTGTTGAAGTCAGAGAACCATTGCTTATATGACTAAGAAAAATTGTATTTTGCAAAGGTGCTGGAGTTCAGTAGATCATAAAATACAAAGAGCTTGATTAAATTCTTTTGTGTCAAGTATGAGGATATAGGGACAAGTAAAAACTTTTTTAGAAAGTCTCATAACTTATTTAACCAGGTAACATTAGGCAAGGTCACAGATATATTATGTATTTGTGTGTGTATGCATAAATGTGCAAACCGTAAAAAGGGGAATAGGAGCTTGGTGCAGTGATGCATTACTGTATCCCAGCACTCAGGGAGGCTGAGGCAGGAGATTCTCAAGTTCAAGCCCAGCCTTTGCAACTTATCAACTAAGTGAGACCCTGTCTCATAATAGTAATAATAATAATAATAATGATATAAGGCTGGGCATGTAGCTTACTGCTAAGACCCTGGGTTCAACTCACAGTACCACAAAAAGGGGTGGCAAGACAAGGTTCAGAAAACTGTAACAATTGCTGACAGATGGGATCTACTTTAAGCAATGGGCAACTTCTGGGAGATAACAGTAGGGAAGGAAAGGGAAAGAATAGGTCGAATGTTTAGTTTACCCATCATATGAGACCAGGACAGTGTTGCTAAAGAGGTGTAGGCTTTGGGCCAGGCACCCTGAGTCTGAATGTGACACTAACACGTAACCAGATCTCTGATGAATAAATTACTTAGTTTTTCTATCACCTTGTTTCCTCCTTTGTGGAGCTGAATACTGTGGAACAACTCAACCAGTGGCACAAGTGGCAGTGAGAGTTAATGGAGAAAACACGTAAAGTATTGCTGGCATGCAATAAACACTTCATTAATGGCTTTCATTGGAAAGAGGTCAAAGCTAGAATGAGTTTCTCTTTTCAAGTGTAGCTAATCAATATTGTTATCTAATGTGGAATCATTTCCTGCCTAGGGCATGTGTGAATTCACTGAGGCTCAATTGTTCCTAGTTGCGGAAAGCCTTTTCAGGGGGTTTAACAATTTCTAGAATTCACTTGGGGTCCAGAGATCCTCCCTACAAAGAGCCATTTTCCCCGTCATGTCAGGTTTCTCTTATATAAGAAATGCAAGTAAAGAACAAAATAGAAGAGAGATAGAAGTTCAAATACTTGCCCAAACTACAAATTCCATTGTTTTAAAAATCTTTCAATGTCTGTGTTAATTGGTTTCATTCATACTACTAGTTTGTTAGTTTGTTGAAAAGAAAGATTTGTGTTATCTGTTTCTTTTTTTTTTTCTTTTTATGGTTTATGTCTTGTACTCTAAGCAACTACTTTGAAAATAATAGTATACAGTATAATAACTGTTGTTATTCTCTTATTTGATTATGAAATTTTTATTTTTTAATAAAATAAAAAAACCATTTAACTGATTCAGCAGAAATAGCTTGTGCCTGAGCCTGTCTTTTATGTGTCAGCCGATCCTTGCCCCTCAGAGCAAGGTCCAGGCTTTTAAGCAATAAACCAAAAGTCATGGAAACATACAGTGAGGCCTGACTATCTCCAGAATCAGAGGGTGAGGGGGTTATATTGAAGAGAAGATACTTGAGTTTGGTTTTAAAGACTAAGTAAGAGTTTTCCAGACAGAATCCAGCTGTGGAAGCCCTGTCAGCCAAAGAAAAGAGTGTTTTCCCCTGACTGGACTACAAACAACTGAAGGGTAAGGAGGAGTAGGTGCATTTCCTTCCCCGGGGGATTCATCCACATAGGCAAACAATGAGCAATTGGGTCTTGGTGAATTTGGCAGCCAGGACTTCAGGGTCTTAGCTTAATTGTAGCAGACCCACTAGGCAAGGGGAGAATAACTTGGTTTCAGAGGGGGAAATGGCTAAATTCTGATGACATATCTATAGGCTCCTTTCTTCAATGGTAATTTAAAGTTAGAAAGTCAAAAGACTTAAGTATTGTTTTCAGGAGTTCCAAAATTAGAGGCCAGAGAGCAACAATGTATCATGGCATTGATGTTCTGTCCTTTCTTATTTATTTTACATCATTAGGTAATGTCTCAAGCTTATTCACATAAACATACACTGATATGTGTTTAAGGAATTCACTCAAACAGTTGTAGAAAATGTACTTTATCAATAGGCCATATCAGTTTTGGGGACATCCAGTCAGTTAAATTAGTCATCATGGTTGTGTGTGTGTTTGGTTTATAAGTTTAATGAGTCAATGGAGTCAGTATACATGAATAAAAATAGATTTAAAAAATGCCCTTTGAGCTTATAAACTATCTTTCCTTTCTGACATAAAAGAAATACCTGCTTTCTCATTAAAAAAAAAAAAAAAGAAAAGAAAAACTTTGGTTAAATTGAGTCTATATTCAAAAATATTAAATACCAAAGCAAAGTTATATTCACTGTTTACCTTTCATACAAATAAACTCTACATAGCCCACTAAATCTCAGAAATTCAGCCCACTTTTCAATGAGGGGGTGGTGCTTCTAGAATTCAGATTCCTGGGCTCAGCTAAGAAGACTGATTAGGTAGGTGTGGAGCATCGCTGAGAAATCTGCATTTTTAACAAGCCAAAGTGACTCTGAGCCAAGTGATATGAGTATCAGAATTTGCGAAACTCCATTTCATCCCTTCCAGCCTGGGTGGCTCGCTCAGGGGTTGGATGATGTTACTGTGTGGCCCAATAAGCATAGCCCTAGAGGAGAGGAGCAGGCTGCTGTGAAGGGACAGTCCCGTGCAACCCCTGCGCCACGGGGTAAGTGTTTTGTAGACAGCACGCACATGTTATACAAATCGTAGCAGGCTCCAAACAATGCTAGCAGACTAGTGCTCTTGTTCTCACTTTTTTAATCCTTTTAACTGTTCATTAGCATTTCATCCTACAAGCAGTTTTTGAGCGCCTGCTCCTAGGAAAGTTTGGGAGGCACCTGGAGTCCTTGAAGACATTTTCATCTCCTCAGTAATCCAGTTAGACGTACTACTCTGTAGAAGGCTTCTGCTGGGTGCTTTGTTCTGTTCTTATGGACCCTGGCCTCTCTGGGTTCAAGTGTCTCATCTTCTAAACTTACAGCCCTGTCTCCTTTGCAGTATTTGCCCCTAGAAGCTCCTTGACTCATATGAAAGCGCACATGGGGGAAAAGTACACAGAACCGATGTTTGTATAAGGCAGTATTGTGAACATACTTTTCAAATATATCTCAAGGAACTTGTCCTGGAATTTTGCAATCGTACACTTAAATATTCAACATAATTACATTATGTAACATTTTATGAAACAGTTTGTATTTCAAATATTCCATTCCTTGAGCACTATGAATATGTACTGTACTTGCTGGAAATTGACTCCAAATTATTTATTTGGAAAATAGTCATTAAGTATCAAGTAAGTCTGTTTTACAAAATCTCATGGACTTCCCTTACTGTTTAGTACAAAAGGATCCTGTTAAAAATCTTCCTTACCCATTCACCATTCCCACAGCAAAAACAAACAGTATACTTGAAAAATATACCAATTTTATAATTTTATTCCCATTGTTCTGGGCTTCTGAAATCCTTTAATTTGAAACAAATCTTTATTTTACAATATGTGATAATGTGGTCTCTTTCTTTCTTTTCTTTCTTTCTTTCTTTCTTTCTTTCTTTCTTTCTTTCTTTCTTTCTTTCTTTTTCTTTCTTTCTCCTGTTCTGTTCCGTTCTTTTCTTTTTATTTTGAGATTGAATCCAAGGCCTTTGCACTGAACTATATCTCCAATCCTTTTTTATTATTTTATTTTAAGACAGGGTCTTGCTAGATGGCTGACCAGGCTGAGCTGGAACGTATGATCCTCCTGCCTCAACCCTCCAAAGTGCTGAGATTACAGGTGTGTGCCTGCACACCCAGCCATCAGTTTCTTAATGACTTTTAATACCTTGGATTTCTTGGACAGATTTTTTCTTTAAACTGTGTGTATTTAGCGCCTTAAAATAATTACAATAACAGGACCAGTAACAAAATAGCATTCTTGAGAACTAGGCCTTTTCCTTCGAGGAAAAAAAAAAAAATATTACCTCAAACTAAGCAGAAAGAGTTAACTTGATTAGAGAGCACTAAATTAACCATAGAGTCCATCCTTCAAGATCAAAGGGAAATAGATCCCTTAAGTAGCTCTTGGAAGGTCTGAGATTTGTTTTTACCCCACTCCTAAACTAATAAATTAACCTACCCATGCTTCATAAATGAATGCAGAAAAGATGATATTCTCAGTCAGGCACGGGGAGACCTTATTACAGCAATAATGGGAGCTAGAAATCAGCATTTTTCATGTCTGTTCCGGGTCCTCATTGCCACAGAGTAATGCAGAGAGGTTCAGGTGACACTTGCACATGCAGTAAATTGTGTTACAGAAGAGATTCTGAATTCGTGAAACCCAAACCTTTTATAATGGGCTGTAAGAATGTCTTCCCTTTGATACAGCGAGAGATTGTATACCACCTTGGAAAGCTAGGCAGCAACAAAGGCCATCAGTGCCTCTGCACACTCTACAGAACATTGAGAGACATGTGGAAGTGTGTAATCCCGAACACATTGGCTACCAGAGTGTTCTAGAGAACCACACCTTTTACCATTTATAAAGGTTATTAGTATTACAATATTCATGGAAATCTTTGTTTATAGTAATTTTTCTCTGATATGACATATCCATACTCAGAACATAGCAGAAGAGCTTTTTCATATTTCACCCCTTTAAGTGATAACTTAGCGTGGAGATTATGTGGCTGCTGCCTGTTTAGATATCTTGAAATGCAAAATAAAAGATGAAGTATCTGGGAACATTTAAACATATTCTAAAGTGGCAATGATTAGGTAGAGACAGAAGTAGAAAAATTCTTACTTTGTATTTTCTTTTTTTGTGGTGTTAAAAAAATGGGTTTTATTTACTTCATTTTTTCATGGTCTGAATGATCACACAATTGTCCAAGTCTGTTTTCACTTAATAGTGTTGCAGAGCATCCAAGATATAGATGTGTGCTGTTTATGTAGCATGCCTGGAAAGACAGAGAAGAAAGGAAGACCAAATAAACAAGTTCTCACCCTGACCTTTAAGCTTTATTTGAGACTGGGAGTGATGTCTACTGTCTCATGAAGCAAGATCAGGGATTCCCAGTCAGCTTTTTATTCCTGGAAACACATTTTCTCTTTATAATGGTGCTCTTTTACGGCTGCAGATTGTGCCTCAGTTATCTAGTATCTTCCCTGAATTACCTCTTGGTGCCACTGCTGTTGTCATCAAGGTAGTCAGTGAGATTCAGAGTTTCTATTTGTTTATACAAGTGTATTGCTATATCTTATCTTTAGAGATATAACTGCAAGTTCAAATATACCATAGAAGTCCACATTTTTAAAAAATGGAGTTAGGCTCACTAGTAACACATCCTTCCGATATTTACCTGTCATATTCTGTACCACAAATGACTGGACATTTTAAATTCAATTTTGAATATTAACAGTGTTATTACCATGCATTTAGATTTCTATTTTACTAAATATATATGGCAAATGCTGCTACCAGTACTTAAACATATCCTCTTTTTTAATCCTCAGAGTTGCAATACAGAATTTTAAGACATGGATATATCTTTTGAGAGCCACCATTAAGCCCATTGCATCTACTATCAGTAATTTTATAACATAAGAATGTTCTCATTTTATTAGAATTCTTTGTAAATAATACCACAGTAGATAGCTTCGTGTATGAATTTTGTGTGTGTGTGGTTTTTTTTTTGTTTGTTTGTTTTCAAATTTTGCTGTATTTTACCTCCTTAATGTTCAGAAGTGAGTTCAGTGGGCCAGAGAGTTGAACCAGTTTACAGTCTACTAGTAGTATAAGAAAACCTCTTTACTCCTTCATATCTAAAGCAAAATGAGGGCCGGTGAGATGGCTCAGCGGCTTAAGCGCCTGCCCGGCAAGCGCGAGGGCCCGAGTTCGACTCCCGGATCCCACATACGAAAAAGGGGCCAGTGATATCGCTCAGTGGCACGGGTGCCTGCTGGCGCGCGAGGTCCTGAGGTCGACCCCCCGGTACCCACAAAAAAAAAAAAAAAAAAAAAAAAAAGCAAAATGATTTTTTTTTTTTTTTTGGTAAATTGACAAATAAAAATTCTATCTGATTTTACTTTGTATTTTCTTCTCTTTCTTTTCTTTTTTCTTTCTTTCTTTTCTTTTTTGTGGTGCTGAGGATGAACATAGGGCCTTGCACATGCTAGGTAAATGCTCTACCACTGAGCTACAGCCCCAGCCTTACTTGTATTTCTTTGAGTATGAATGAAATGAGATGTTTTAATCATAGTATTTTTTTCTTTTTAAATTTTTCTGTGTACTCTGACCAATTATCTATTGGCTAATGCTTTTTATTTTTTAAATAATTTTGTATGAACTCTTATAAAAATAGTGACACTTAAGTTTGTTTTGTAAATGTTGTTCTGAGTCTGTGATTTGCTTCTGAATTTTGATAATTTTCAATAAATTGGAGTTCTGACAAAGAGAAGTGTGACAGGCTTTTATAGAGGGACATTGAGAATCTCAATAAATTGAGATTCCCTTTGTCTTTCTCCCACTGTCACCATAGGAGAATTTGAGAAAATCATCATCTCACATCCAGAGACCAGGTTCATCTGCTTTTCTCCTAATTTTCTTGGTAACATTTTAAAACATCTCTACTTGATTTTGATATATGGAGAGAAATAGGAATTATAATTGAGGTTTTCCAAACTCTTAAGAAGTTACCTCAAAATCATTTTTACTGAATAATCTACCTCTTCACTACTGATAGGTGACAGTGATGGCTTCTTTACAAGGTTTTCCTTCAAAGCAGGGTCTGTTTCTCAACCTCTGCACAGTGGATGCTTTGAATTAAATAATTCTCTGTTGTGTCCCATACATTGTATGGTGTTCAGCAGTACCACCACTACTTTCCACCAACATTGTTCCTTCTTCCTTCCCTTTTTAAGTTGGGACAATCAAAAAATGTTTCCAGATATTGCCAGATGTTCCCTGGGGAAGCAAAGTCAACCTGAGAATTACAGATCAAAATTGTCAGATGACATGCTGATAATAAATTTATTTAACTTTAATTCACTTATTATTGATGTTGTCTTAGTAATACAATCAGGTTAAACCTATAACAATCCAGTTAATTGCACAGTGGTCCCACTCTCATTGGCCTTGAAAAAAATCAACCCCAGGGCATATTCTTCTTGGCCATGTGACTTATACATGACCATAGTAAGAAGAGTGGCTTATTATTGTTTGAAGTAAAAGATCTTAGAGATCTCTTTTGGCTTACCCATTTCTATTTAACCTACACCGTTAGTAAATTTGGAAAAGTTGCCCATTCGATAGCCATATTGGTACATTTAAATTAATTATGTGCTGTTTTAATCTTACATTTTTGATCTTTAGAAAATACCCCGAATTTCATGTCCCTAATTCTTTGAATCATCTCATGTTTGATTTTAGCATATAACCATAGCTGTCTGAGCCAGTTAGCTCAGAGGGGTTTTACAAGATGATGAGTTCAGTATTGCAGTTTCTATTAGCTTTACCGAAGAAAAACCCAGCTTCATAGCAGCAGACTAAACTGCTAACCCTGGCCACCATGCTCAGCCAGTAGCCAAAAGAAAGACGATAACAGAGAATGTTGCCAACTCGGCACTCCCAGAACTATTTTGCCTGGACAAGCGAAGGTCGTATCTCTTTGATGATGATGGGCCTCTGTGTTGTATTCCTACCACCGTTCACTGCAGAAATCCAAGATGAAGAGACCCTCATTCAGAGCTGCTTTTTACAGCCAGCACACATCATGGAGGCAAAATTTTTCATTTCAGTTTTTTTTTAATGAATGAATAGAGCAGCTGCACTTTTATAAAAATTTTTTTTTTTTTTTTTGTGGGTACCGGGGGGTCGACCTCAGGACCTCGCGCGCTAACAGGCACCCGTGCCGCTGAGCAATATCACCGGCCCCTTTTTCGTATGTGGGTTCCGGGAGTCGAACTCGGGCCGTCGCGCTTGCGAGGCAGGCGCTTACGCCACTGAGCCATCTCACCGGCCCACTTTTATAAAATATTTAAAAAACTTTTGTTTCTGAATTTGTGATATGTTTGAAGTACAAACATTTTATCCATTCATGAAATTATTTTCTAATAGTTTACTTAGAAGGATGGGTCGTTATGAGTATAAATTTTCCAGCCACTATGTAATTATAATGGCCCAATCAAGGAATTTTCTTCACTACCATGAGAAGACTTTCATATGTATTCAAATGAAGATTTAATTTTAGTTGCATTTGGTATTTGTTTTGTATCATCAAAGGGCTTTTAACAGGGTTCTCTGGCACCAATTTCCTTAATATTAATTTATGTGTAGTACAAAATGTAACCACCATGGAAACACAGACTTCTGCATAAGTTCTTTACATAAGTCCTTTAGCTGAAAGGTTGTATACAGTTCTGCTTTGGACTATTCACATTGCTCCTGAGGAACTTCTTATGTAGAATAATGGATGCCCTTAAACATCAGCCAATTTAGTTTATAATCCCCGTTCTAGCATTAAGACCCATTCATTTCTTTCCATTTTCTCTTGGTCTTTGAATTCTGATTATAGCCATTTAATCCCAGGCTACATTTTTTAAGTAGAGAACTTCTGAAACTTAGTATCTTATATAATGATATTCTTTTCTTATTGCTGCCCAAATTGTTCCTCTGGCTTGTCAAGAAATCCATAGGTTTTACCAACAATGTTGGTACAGATATCCAATTTCAGACTCTTCCATTCAAACTGCATTTATCAAAATGTGATCCATACTAGAAGCCTATGAAGAAAATAGTTTCTAGAAACTTCCCTCATCCAAGGTCTCCTAAACACACAGAGTTGCAAATGAGTAATAACAGAGAAGCCAAATAGACAGAGCCATGCATGCAAGAATGTATAAAGATGATTCCATGGATTGTCTCTTAATGAATGCAAGAGTATATGGAATCTCGGGATTTGTTTTATAAAAAATTGACTTCCATAGTTGAAGCCACATGGGTACCGTGGTTTCCCAAATGCCTCTCTGCTATCATGTGTGTTGTGTTCGTAGTCTTTTGTTTCAAAATTAATAATATTTTTCTCTTTCTAAGAATTCAAGTATTTTCACTCATTACTATGTATCAGGCACTGGGATAAGCATTTTCATGGATTAATTTATTTAATTTTTTATAATGTCCCCATGGCATACTAGCTGTTATTATTATTATCCTCACTGTACAGCTAAGGAAACTGAGAGGTAAAGATTAATGTGTCCCAAGGTGACAGAGCTAACACTAACATGTGACAAAACCAGAACTTGAATTAGGTTTGTATGAATTCAAAGCCTATATCCTTACCTGCTTCTCCATACTGCCTCTCAGGAATCATTATCACAAAGACACGCATTTTTAATTACAAAAATGATGTGATTTTATTTCTGTATCACTCTTGCTTAAAAACAAATAAAAATGGTACCTAACTATCTTTCGTGTCACCCAAACCTGCACTCCTACGGAATGTAGTCTATCTGTGCTAATTTACCTCAGAGTTGGCCCCTTCTAGTTTTCATGAAGAGATTTGTTCATGTTTTAAATCATTTTATTCTACTCCCTTTGACATTTGGGGTACTTACAACATGTTCAATGATGTTTTAAAGAATACAATTTATACTACTTCCTTTAGAAGACTATAAATAAAAAGAGATACAAAGAGTCAAACCATAATTACACTGTGAGTTTTAGTAACCTCATAAATCACAAGAACGAAATACTAGAAAAAAATTTATTTTTAGCTGCCACCATCAAAATCACATTTGCTGTTTCCATTTTTGCAGCATTGATGGAAGTAATCCAGTTAGGCTGGCATTCTTATGGAGGGTAGTTTAATGTTCAAATGAGCCCTGTTTTATTTTGTCACTTTTATTTTTTCATAGGAAAGATTTTCCTCTTTCTTTCTTTCTTTCTTTCTTTCTTTCTTTCTTTCTTTCTTTCTTTCTTTCTTTCTTTTTCTTTCTTTCTTTCTTTCTTTCTTTCTTTCTTTCTTTCTTTCTTTCTCTTTCTTTTCTTTCTTTCTTTCTTTCTTTCTTTCTTTCTCTCTCTCTCTCTCTCTCTCTCTCTCTTTCTTTCTTTCTTTTATGATTTGAACTATTCTATAAACTAAGTTGTTTGCATTATAGCTCCAGTGGACATATTTCATTTGATATAAAGGTCTTTGCCATAACCACAGTTGATGTTTACAAAAATATAAACCCCTTCTGATTTTTAATCTTGTTTTATTTCTTAATGCATCTAATTACAGAAAATGTGTCAAAAAGAAAAGGAAGCTTGATCTCAAACATATGCTTGGCTTTCTGTTAGCAAGAAACAAATGTCCAAATGTGGTTGCACACATGCTTATGCACGTGCTCACACGTATGTACTTGAGTATGGATCCAAGTGTGAACCTTGGTCACACAGTGGCACTTAGAGCCAAATGCTAAGCATATGTCAAAATTTGGTGTGATTACAACAACAGAAGGTACAATATTGTTTCATTCAGTCTGATACAGGAGAAGCCAAATGACAGCAAATCATAAAACAAATGTCATTCCCTTCTCAGAAGTGCTACTTCTGACTAATTGAGTGAAAAATAAGACCAATTTATTTCAGTGTGACTTTCTTGTCATTGGTAAATTGATGAATTCATTTCTGTTAACCTGTAAGAGAAAATAGACTGACAAATCTTTAATAACTGAGTCATGTTAGAGAAAATTGCTGATACTTGACTATTTCTGCCCTACAAGTCAAAATGTATCTATCACTCATCAGAAATGGCATCAGCAAATTCATATAGTTCAATTGAACATAAAAATAAACTTATAGTATTTATTTTCTATCTTTTAAAGATATCTTTTATATCTTAAAAGCTGGCATTTTTAAATGATGTAAAAAGGTATAACTTTAAGGCTGGACCTCACTAATACAAGTAATAAAAATTGTCAAATATTTTCAAAATATTAATATCCATGAATTTCTTTATGAGAGCTAAGGATAATGTAGTGGTTCGTCACTGGCAGATTTTACTAAAACTGAGAAGGAAACTTCTTTCTGAATCCACTATTACCCTTGGCTAATAGACAAAAAATTAATCATAGGAGAAAGAAAATGGTGATCAAATGATCACTCTTCCAAGAAATCCTTATACACCATGGTAGACAATTACAACTAGATAAAATGGACAAAAGATTCATGAAATGGAAACGTCATTGGAATTTTTCAGTGCAACAGTTCTTAGCTACCCAGTAAGAGGGTCCAGACACAGATGTATAGGTTGCCTTGAGCAATAAGGTATGTTGTGTGTGATTTGTTTCTAATGTTTAAAGTACCAATATTAGCTATTTTCTTCTTTCATAAATTAGAATGTATTTGAAATTATCCTCCTCAAAATGTTATACTACCTTGGTAACACTTCACATCATAAAGAGAGAAGTATAGTTTCAGTTGATCTACGTGTGAGAATGAATCGTACATGAAAACAGAGGGGCAATGTTTCCTAGCAGAAAAGCAATGTGCAGATCTAGGCACGTCCTACAACCTTTCCTAGAATCAGCAGAGATTGCTAAATACATAATCAAAAAGCTGATAGTGTGCACAGAGTCAGCAAAGGGTCATTGTCCTGGGAAACATTTCTCTAGGTCTTGGTGAGGTCTGGGGAAACGCCTGTGCCATTGCTAGAGGACATGTTTATCATAACTGGATGCTTACAGCTATTGGACTCTTATGTTTCTTTCCTTCCTGTGGGCAGTGCCCAACACCATTGCCAAAGTTTGTTTCTCTGAGCTCAGTTTATCTAAACTGGCCCACCTCCAGGAGTTGACCTTTTTCTTTCTTTGGATGTGTTAATAACATGGATTAAAGCTCTCTAGTTGGTCTCAGTCCACTGGCTATTCCCATAGACCTCAGAGAAACATTAACATAATTAGTTCAGTGTTTGCAGGAGAACCTTATTCCATTTTCTATAAACTGTTATTTGGAGGAGTGGGTGACACTTCACAGTTACCTACATTTACTAAAAATTTAAATCTAAATCTGACTCTAATTGTTCTTAACTGTATGATCATGACATTGCTCCTCTGGATAGCGGGATACATTTATGCTATATCTTATTTTCATTATTCTAATTTTATTTATCTCAAGGTTATAATTTGTATAAATTTATAATCTTAACAACAGTAAAGCATTCCAGGGATGGAGAAAAGATGTGGCCATTCCAATTTATTTTTCTTTCATGGTATTGGAAAATCCTAACAAAGATAACACCAAAGCTGTATAAATATGTTAAAGGTTGAAAATCTCAAGAAAAATATTAGCAAACATTAATAACAATAATAAGCTATGGCGAAAAGAGCCGCTTCCTAAAAAGCACAATAAATTTTATTACTATCAAAATCACTTTATCAGTAGATTAGGTGAGGGCATTTCTGTCATCTCGATAAGTACCCTAAAAATACTTGAGTTAATACACATTGCTGATGAGAACTCTTAATGATGTAGACAGAGAAGTCTAACGGCTTGAAATTATAAAGATTTTTATTTGAATTAAAGATTAAATATCTGCTTAGTTGTAAATTTCTATATGTATTTCAAAATGAGAAACAAGAAAAGGAATGTAAACTAATGATTATTTTTTCCAAAACCTAGCAAATGTGATATCAAAGAGAAAAAAATTAAGTAAAGTGATCAAAAAGGGAAAGTCAAGCAAATCCCCATTTGTCCAAATGAAAAATTTGGGAGAATCAACTGGGAAAAAAGCTACTAACACTTTCAAGAGTTCAGTATGTTATCTAATTATGATGCTATAATATGATGCTATAGCTTACTAGCTGTAATCAATTATAAAATAAAAAGGAAAACCTTAATATATCACATTAGCAACCTGAAAATAGAAAATAAATAGGAGTAAATATAAAAAGGAATTTATAAGACTACCTGAGAAAAGCTATAAAATAATTTGCAAGATGAGATATGACAGAGAAACAAACATTCTATGCTTATTGACAAAATGAAGTAATAGACTGGAAATCTAAATTCTCCCCAAAGTAACCCAATTATTTCATGCAACTGAGACCAGAATTAAGGGATTCTTTCATTAATATGATAAAATAACTTTAAAATTTATGTAGAAGTAGAAAGCAAAATAACCAATAAATTATTAAAATAATCAATGCTCTTAAAAAATTAGAACAGGGCCGGTGAGATGGCTCAGCGGTTTAAGCGCCTGCCTTGCAAGCGCGAGGGCCCGAGTTGGACTCCCGGAACCCACATACGAAAAAGGGGCCGGTGATATCGCTCAGCGGCACGGGCGCCTGCTGGCGCGCGAGGTCCTGAGGTCGACGCCCCGGTACCCACAAAAAAAAAAAAAAAAATTAGAACAGATGGCACATGCCTGTAATTCTAGCACTTGGGAGGCTGATTCAGGAGGATTGCTGCTACTTCGAGGCCAACCTGGGCTACAAAGTGAGTTCAAGGCCAGCCTGAACTGCATGCATAGTGAAAACCTGTCTCAAAAAGACCAAAAAGAAAAAAAAAAAAAAGTTAGGAACAATTATATTAACGTTTAAGCAAGTTGTTACATGAAATGTCTAGCTCTAGACAATGAAAAGAACATAAATAAAATTAAAAGGCTATAAATAAATCGGAAAACATCTGCAAGACACAATATCTTGAATATATAAAGGGATCTTACAAATAGCAGGGAGAAGATAAACATTCCCATAGAATCCAGGAGACCAAGGGCTAGCAAACTTTTTCTGTAAAGGACAAATAGTACTTTTGACTTTGCAGGCACCACAGTCTCTGTTTAAACTACTCAGCTCTGCCCTTGTAGCTCAAAAATGTCTGAGAACAATGCATAAACAGCTAAGCATGACTGTGTTCCAACAAAACTTCACCAAAATAGGAAGTTGGCCAAATTGGGCTCCATAGACCATAGTGTGCGAACTGCTACAATAGAAATATGATGTGTTCATTAGTGCATTCCAGATACACCTAGAGACAGGTGTGGTATATACAGGATGCTCAAGAAATGTACATCGAAAGAACAAGCAAATGACTGAAAAGGACAACTTTAAAAAAAGAAGTTAAAATTATCAGTGAATGTTTAACATTGTTCAGACTCATAATAAAAAAGAGGCAAATTAAAATCATAACATAACATTTTTTTACTCTCATTCACAAGGTTGACTGGTCTGTTTATATTTTCTTTAATGACCAGTCTTTGGTGTGATAGAGACTTATACATATCCTCATATGCTATTGGTAGATATTTTCATTTTTATTATTAATTGTATGCATAAAGAAAACAGGAAATATTATAAGAGGATACGTCTACCCACTCTGAGTCCATATTTATCAACTTACTTAGTCTCAGACTTAAAAAATAATAACTCCAAAAAGATGTTATTACTTCTAATATTAACCTCATTAGAAATTAAAATAGAAAATTTAAAATATGTAATTCATTTAAAATAGTAATAATAAATTCTTTATAACATGACATAAATGAAAATTTTCTATGAAAATGTCTAAATTTTCTGAAGTAAAATGAAATCATTGAAAAGAGTAGCATTGTTTTATAATTTTGAAAGTCTCTTTAATGCCAAGTGGATTCTTAACTACTTTTGCCTGCAATATATTCTGATACACTTTTTTGTTGAAGTATACAAAGAAAACCAATCTTCAAACAGTTATGTAGTTGGAAAAAGGTAAAGCATTAACAGTTTTTGATAACTGGAAATTCTGCTTTAATACTACACCAAAACTCAACAAGTGGTAGTTTCTTAAAAGAGCATTTGTGATGTGGAATCTGAAAGCTTATCATTGACTTTTTCATACACTAAAACTCACTTGTCTTGCACTTCCAGTTGATCTTTCACCCATACATGATTTTGTTGACACCATGAATTGATTGGAAAATAGTGATTTACTGAATCATTCAGGTCTTCCAGTTATAGATATATTTAATTATACAAAATTCTACATTCTATTATTACATCTCCATCAATCCCAAAAGTATATTTAATTGTTGAGAATCGGTAAAGTCCATCGTGATGCTTCATTGTGGACATTCTTAAGTGAAACTGGCTTGTTTTATTTTACTGCACATGTGTGGTTTACTGCAAGAATAAAATGACTACTTATACAGGTGGCACCACTGCTTTGATTTGTGCCAGTTTTACCAGGTATTGATTTACCAACAATGCAAAGGTCAGCACAGTGAAAAAGACAATTAATGTCTTAATATTATTATGAAAATTATTATTAATCTCCCAGAGGTTCTCAGCCACAGTTTGGGAACTGTGTCCTAGGTTTGACAAGTATCAACATTTCACTTTATCTGCTTCAAAACTGCTTGCAAATTAAATAAATATTGTTGATCCAGCTAAAATTTCTACACCTCTTCCACAGTCCTCTTTTCCAGAGATTAACTGCTGCATTGAAGTAAGTGTATTTTTTCTGTACATGGTTTTGTACTTCCCCTGCGGATGTAAACACCCACTACAGTATCTTTTTGTTTGATTTTTTGAACATTTTAGATAAATGATTCCATTTTGTATATTTGCTTACACAAAATTTTTTCATTTGACATTATGCCATTATGTTTTTTAGAGAGATCTATGCTAATTCATATAGATCTAGTTCATATATTTTAAATTCTATGTGATACTTATTTCCTGATTCCTGGATTAATGTATATTTACATTGTTTCCAATTTTTCACGATTGTATTTCCTTAAACAGTATCACTTTAAGTTGTCAATTTTCTTATCCCTCTTGTCAAGTCATCTTCAACATGGCTTTACCAATTTATAATTTGACATGGTTCTAAGTTGTTGTTCTCTTTAGGAGATATTTGGCAGTATGTATCAAGTACATCAAAAGAAGGCATATTTTTTATCTAGAAATTCCAATTCTATGAGTTGGCCATAAGGTCGTTTGGGCTTCAGTGATGAAACCCAGGTTTTTGTATAGAGTTGTTTATTATATTATTATTTATAAAGCTGAAACCTAGAAAACAGCTGCTAAATATTCAATGATAAATGACTAGTAAATGTAAGTGTAAGATAAAATGTGATATCTTTTAATGGGCTACTCTATAGTCCTGTATGCTAATTTTATGTAAATAATACATGTTATTTTCTGTAACTGAATTTATCGAAATGAGTGACAGGCATATAGATAATTTTTTATTTTCTTCTTTGTGTATGTTTTTTTTTTCATTATCTAATTTTGTTACTGAGAAACATTATCAAGAAGAAGAGGAAGGAGGAGGAGGAGGAAAAGAAGAAGGAAGAATAACTGCAGGATATATTTTGAAACCTCATTCCAAACTAAATGTTAAGCCAAAAACATAGGAGCAGATCTGAAATTTAACACTGCACAGAAGTCATGTGAGAGCTTGTTACCACCTCTAGAGACTTTGATTAGGTGAGACTGGAGATCAACAATACCCTGAAATGTGTAGATCTCACATCATATCTAAGAAATTCTAACTTAGAAATGGTAGCCAATTCCATCTGACATGTCTGCATTGAGGGAAAATAAGACATAATTTTCAGTATTCAGTAGGCAAAAGAGATAAACAACAGCTGGGGGCAAGTTCTGGCGGCATCTCTCCACCCAGTAGCCTGAAGCCTAGGGCAGGAGCTTCCATACCACATAGCAGGGCAGGAAGGAGGTCTCATGCCTAAAACCCTTCCCTAGACTTTATTGTCCTTTCTTTGGCTTACTCTGACTCTTGGCTTGGCAGTCTGCCCTAAGCAGGCAAGGTAGAGCCTACATGTGTGGCTCGGGTGTGCACCCTCACTTTTCTCCCATTCCTCCTTCCCCTCAATCACTGCCCCTGTTGAGCATAGCTTCTGAAATTCAAGCATCAGTATCTTGGGTGAGCCTCTGCCCCAGAGCTTCTGATCCAGTCTGTCATGGAACCTGGGAATTTATGTAAAAATGAACTCTTAAATGATACTGAAGCTTCTGGTTCACAAACTGGCCTGAATGAAGTAAAGTGAATCAGTCTCACTGGTGAGAGCCACCCAGCACAAGGAGGCTGAGTAATAAAGTGTTGTACATTAGAATTCAGAAATGCAATAAACACACTGAAAACTATTACCATTAGGAAGTTAGGCAGAGTTACTGTTAGATATGGTACCAGTTAGTATCAATAACATCTCTTGTAGTGGTAATAAGAATAGCAACAACATAGAAATTGTAATAATAGTAAGATTACTAATGAAACAACAACAACAAAACTAAGGATGATTTTTGCTTTCAATGTTTTGGCAAAACTCATGAACACAGTCTTGCCAGAAAAGAAGGCAAGATTTTGAAGTAAAAATTGTTGTGAAGTCATGAATTTCAAAAATACCTTTAAATGGATATGTTATATTTTCAGTGAAAGCAAGGTATTTAAAAACATACCAGACCTTATGATCCAGAAAAAGCTGTTTCTTTTCCTCCTGCAGGGTATTATTTATCTTTGGCTAATAGCTTCAGCCAAGCCATTTTTATAGCCTCACATGTTATCAAAAGTGTTTTTATGGCTCAATCTAACTACTCCCTTTCTCAACCCATTGCATTAATCCTGCCTTTAGAGGCCACGTGTAAACTGAAGTCTAGATAAAAGGTATGTTTTTTATAAACATACCATTTGTGTTTTTCCTTTTTGTGTTAAATTATGAATACAGTAATTGGCGGTTAATGAGATGTAAGTGCTGTGGCCTCAGACACTTTAGGTTATTTGTGTCTCTGCACCCTTTTCATCTGGCCTTTATTTTCCAAACACCAGCCCTGTAATTATGCCAGAATTTATCCAAGCCGAAAAATATTTTATTTTTCCATATTACTACCTATAAAGCATAAGGTTATGAAAAATGTTGGATTTGCAAAACTAATTTTACACCCCCCCACACACACTGAACATTTATTTGAGGGGGGCCCAATACGGTAAAATTAAAGGTGAATGAATCATAGTTTTTAGAGTTTACAGAGACATCTTAAAAGCATCTGGGCTCTCCATTTGACTTGAGTATTGCCTTATTTTGCAGGTGAATCAGCTAAAGTTTTAAAACATGATATATATATGGTTCTAGGATTCAAACCGGAAGTAGGTCTAGCCCCAAAACTAGTAGCATTATGTCTTATTTGAAGGGTTTGGGCGCCTGTCTTTGCCTTTCTGCCTTTTTTTTTTTTCACTACACTTGTGCTAGCATTGCCAGTCTACCTTGAACTCTTTCATCCTCTGCCTAAGTGCTTTCATAACCTTCTCAGCTTTCACTTATATTCAATTCGTACAGTATCTTTCAATGGCTATGTCCATGCTGCAGATATTTTGATGTGCTAAGTTTGCACACATACCTGAGCTAGGAAGACAGATGCATTTTGTTTTGTATAAAAACATCCAACCCGCATGCTTACATTGAGAATGCCAGTCTTTGTTCTCACTCAAGTGTTAATCTTTCTAAATATGTCCCTCACCCTGAAGGACATCCAAAAGGCAGTAACTTATTAGAACCATGGGTTCAGATAACAAATGTGTTTGGCTAGGTCAGTGTTGAAGTTTAAAATATGTTGGAATTAGTTTAAATATTTGTGCAGGAACAGTGATTAGTTTACTAATGTGTTGCCTTATAACTATCCATTAATAACACATTGGCCTATGATCATTAACTCTTGGGCTCCCGTGCGCTCTCAACAAAGTAATGTGCTTTAGGGTTTGGAGCTCTCCTATAGTGTGTTTACCGTAGGACTTGGAGTATTGCTTCAGAAAACGAATTCTGAAAACTGATTTTTAGAAATGTGTTGCATTTTTGAGCAGAAGGTTGAAAAGGAAGCTCTGATGAGGTAACACCTTACTCTATCCCAGCCCCCTCTTTTTTGTAATAACTATTCCCTGGCTGTCTACATTTTCACTGGAGACTAGCAGGGAACTATAGGGGAAAGAATGATGATGTGGGTCAGAATACCGGGGATTTAATTCTAGCTTTGTCATCAAACTCATGACCTCAGACAAGTCATTTAATTTCTCTAGTGCTGGCTTCTGTAAACGAGAAAGTGACATGTCATTCCTAAGCTGTTTTCCAGCCTGAAGCGTCTGTAGAATGTGTGCATTCTGCCAAGAGAGGCTAAACCAGCTAGAACACAAGCCTCCAGGGTGTGGGTTATACAGACCCTTGCCTCACATTTCTTACCAACGGACAGGGGCAGGTTCCCTTACTGCAGCCTCACACACAGACCTGACCTCAGAAGGGCTGCGTGCCTGGTTTAAAGCTTTGCTGTCACCATCTTGCATTTTCATTTTGTTCTTACAGGCAAATTATATAGCTAATTATGTCCTTTGATAAGACATCTCTTTCCAGTGCATCTACCAATTGAAAAGAGGAGTCATAACCCCATATTAGTCACTTTTGCCACCACTCTATATTTCAATTAGACTGAGAAAAGCAGAATATCGACAAAATTATATACATTAATTATTTGGGTCATTTTTAATGATCTGAGTTTTTGATTACTGGCATTTTCCTTCTTCCATGCTTCCTTGATCGTTTTTTAAAATAAAAGTTAATTACTGGTATTTATCACAAAGTATTTTGAGACTCTCCACTCATTATTTTCTTCTTTGCTATATAAGCAACTATAGTACAAACAGAAGTACATTTGGCTTTTAGTTATCACTTCGTTGTGATTTTTATTTTTCTAGTGAAGCTACGATTAATTATGACAGCTTGACTATCAGAGAGAATTCTTCCTTGGTTTATGCCACCAGTACAGAAATTTCTCTGTATGTAATGTGGCTGCAGCTGTATTATTAGCACATGTCTACCTTCCCCTTTGAAAACAGAAGAGCCACCCAGGGCTATGAGGGGTAAATAAGAAGGGACTTGCTAAAAGATGCTAAAATGTGCATTCATCCAGGGGTCAGTTTAATTATGAATGTTAACACTGATAAAAATTACTCAGTGACTGCAAGGAATATGTACTTTCTTGGCTTATACAATGTTATATGCCAAAAGATAAAAGAGTTAAAGAACTGGAGCTAAGGGTTTCTGTGTACCTGTTGATGACTGATGGGGTTTTATGTTATGGATCTGGTTTCAGAAATTTGGAGCAAATATGTAAGAAGTCATATGGCTAGATTACATGTCACAAAGATGACTATAATGGGGTCATTATTGCTTTAATGGGGTGCAGGGATGTCTATTTCAAAGTAATCCTCAGACTTTTTCTTTTGCAAACCCAGTGTTCATGATGTTCTAAAACTGTATCTTTTTTTCCTCAGTGCCTAAAATTTTATTCTACTTAAGTGGATTAAAATTGATTGTAGCTGACTGTTAATTATATTAAAAATATCTGAAAGTTTAAAATAACTACTCTTAATCTTTCATAAAGGAAGTCTGTATGTGAGATTTGATAACCTCTGTGTTGAGTTCAAGTGGCTGCACTGGCTCCTGACATTTTTAGGAAGGATGTCTTTTTTTCTCTTTTAAATTCCATAAAATGGTGGATTGATTTATAGTTGTACTTAACAATAGCAAGGAAAGGATTGGTAAGTTTAAAAATATAATGCAACTGGTTATTCAACCATATTTTATATCTGGTATTGATAAACAGGAAAGCAGTAGTCAAGCTTCCATTTATGGATTCTGTGTATCCAATGCATTGCATTGTTCCAGCAGTAAATTCATAGTTGTGAAACTGTGGAGTTTAAAATGAAAAGAACCAAAGTGAAAATATTCAAGTAATTTTGTAAATGCTTTGGTTCCATGGATTTTATTTTAGAACACCTTTTTGAATGTTTTTCTACAAAGAATCCAAAGTAAGGACCATAGAAATCTGAATACACAGTTTAGCTATGAAAAGAGGAAATGAGAGGCTCAAATGTAGCATCCACCCAGTGTGCAGTGTCCTCCTCTGTGAGCTCCACAGGCTCTCAGCGGTTTTCAGTGCCTTCTCGTAAGTCTTGGTCTCTCCTGTGATGTGACCTCGAAGGTGCCTATTGGCATTGCAGTGCAAACTCCTGACGAGGGTCTAAAATGACTCCTCACTTCACAGATGTCATCTAATGAGGCACAAGGCAGAATCACTCATGGCGGGAAGTGAGTGCTATGGAATTTTACTCCTCAAAGCCACACTCAATCTTTTCATCCTTGGCTGAGCACTGAAATCTCCTAGGCAAAGAAGACATTCTGTGTAGGGTGTGACCCAGGCACTGGGACTATAAAAGTTCCCCAGATGAACTTTGAGGGGTATTCATGACCAAGAATCAAGTTTTATAGTGAGGTCTGTTTTGAAAAATAAAACTTTTTATGTGAGCAATATGGAGATATAATTCATGTACATACCTTTCATCTATTTAAAGTATACAACTCAGTGGATTTTAGTATATGAACAGAGAGTTGCACCACCAACACCACAATCTATTTACGTTCTCTTCACCCCAAAACAAATCCCTAGCAGGTCACTCCCAACTTCTTCCACTCCACCCCAGCCTAGGCAAGCACCAATCTATTTTCTATCTCTATAGGTTTGCCTACTGGGGACATTTCATATAAATGGAACCATATAATTCTACGTTTTGTTTATCAACTTACCAATTGGTAGATATTTAGATTGCACTACTTTTGGCTATTGTGAATAATGCTGCTACAAACATTTGGGTAGAAATGTTTGTGTGAACATATATTTTCATTTTTCTGGGGTATATAGCTAGAAGTGAAATTGCTGGGACATATTTAACTTTTAAGGAACTGCCATACTGTCTTCTAAAACAGCTGTACCATTTACACTACCATCAGCAGTATCCAAGGGTTCCACATCCTTGCCGACACTCATGTTTATATGTCTTTTTTATGTTAACCATCCTTGTGGGTATGAAAATGGCATCTCATTATGGTTTTGATTTGCATTTCCCTCATGGCTAATGATGCTGAACTTTATCTATATGCTTATTGTCCATTTGTGTTTTATCTTTGAAGAAATTTTTTTTTGATTCTTTGCTCATTTTTTCAGCTGGGTTTTTTTGTCTTATAATAATTGAATTTAAGAGTTCTCTAGGTACTTTAGGTACAAGTTCTTTATAAAATATATGGTTTGTAAATAGATTTTTCATTCTGTGGATTGTCTTTTTACTTTTTCAAAGGCTTCACTAAAGCACAATTTTTTTTTAATTTTGATGAAGTCAAATTTATTTATGTTTTATTATGCATTTGGTGTCATTTCTAAAAAGGCTTTGTGTAATCCAAGGTTGTGAAAATTTTCTCCTATATTTTCTTCTAAGTATTTTATAGTTTTAGCTGTTAAATTTAGGTCCATAATTCATTTTGAGGAAATTTTCCTATATGGTATGAGGAAGGGTTCCAGCTTCCTTCTTTTACATATAGATATCCTCTATTGAGTTTTTGCAGTGCCATATTTCCAACAGTTAGTTAATATCTTGCTGAAAGTTGACTGTGTGATCAGCTTCATGGGGCATGGCAGATGGGACACCAATGTCAATAGAATGATCAGAGAGTGCCAGCTTATTTCCCCCCAGTCCAAGGGATCCTATATACTGGTTGAGAATCTAAACACACACTCAGAACTATCAATAACACATTATATAGCCTTTGTTTAGTAAGCTGAGGTTTCCCTATTGGGGAAGGGGTTAGGAATTGAGTAAAGAGTGACATTAATTACTAAAGATTTCCAAAGAAATTGAGTTTCCTTTACTGCACTAATACACACAAAGATATTTAAACTACAGTGTGAGCTGTAAATCAGGAGTACTGCTAAATGCTGGAGTACTGTTTGATAAAGTTTCATTGTTTTATGCTTCACCTGTGTTATGGCTTTTATTTAGATGTCTCCCCAAAGCCTCATGTAGTCACATGTGGGGCTTTTCGGAGGTGGCTGGATCTAGGGCATGTGATGCTGGGATCAAGGATATGATGCTGGGATTGATTCATGGGATTAAGGCTGCCCCACACTGAGTGGGAGTGCTATCCGCCTTAAGGATGGGTAACTTGGATAAAATATAAAGGACAGAAAGAGGGCCACTGCTTGTCACTCGTCACTTGCTGCTTGCTGCCTTCTGCCTGCCATGAAATGTTTCTCCTCTGCAATGCCCCTCTGCCATGCTCCCCTGGCTTGGAGTCAGCCAAGTATGAACAGAAACCTCTACAAACTATGGGCCAAATAAACCTTTTTTCCTTTAACTGTGGGTGCCAGGTATTTTGTCTCAGCAACAAGAAAATTAACTAAGACAACCTGTTAGAAAGACCTGTTCTAAAACTTCGAGTCTGAAATTACTTCATATTAATTCAAACTACTTCAAGTTAATTTCAGAAGGTTATGAAATTGTCTCCTGTGGAACTCCTTATGAGCAAATAAACCATATCCCCATGAGCTGTTTGAGTAAAATATGGGCCAATGTAGAAAGTTACATCATCCATAGTCAGAGGTCTGTGCTGCTTTTTGGTGACAGGTAGGACTAGGAACATATTCTACCAGCAAGTAGGGAAACCCCATCAGTCAAGCCATCGGCCTGAACGTCCTAGGTTATGAACAAGTCAGGTCCTTCCCTCTCTTCAGCTCTAAAAGAGGTGATTCTTGTGCCAGCAATTTTGTCTTTTATGGTCTCTGCTTTGGGGAACCATATGAAAACTTCCATCACATATCATAAATTGCCCAGGTAAATATACTTAAGAAGGTGGCAAGGAAAATGTGCATAGTATTTTACATATCCAAGTCTATATCCTGGCTCTGTCACACAATTTGGATGATTTTCAGTGAGTTATTTTAACTTCCTCCAGCCTCATCTTTCTCTATGTTATGGAAATAAGAAAATATGTCTCAAAGATCATTGTTGGATTAACAGGCCCAGGTTGTGAGTTTAACAGTCTATCCCTCTACCTTTCAAAAACAAAGATATGGTGATGCCTTATTTTCAAAGCTCATTTTTAAAAATAATCTTGAATCCAAAGAATTAAAAGAGCCATTAGCAAATATGGAGGTTGGATATATGTTTGGACACATTAGATCCCTTATATCATTCTCTTCCTTCAGTGGCCCTGGTTCATTGGCAGACTACAGGACCTCACTTCATGGGGTCTTCCTGCCACCCCAAACAAAATATCACTACTGTCTATTACTTCGGTGATTTATCAGCATTCCACCGAAGTATCCAGCTGTTTGAAACAGCAGGTATTTATTTTCTTTGGTCTTAGTATGCAAAGATGAAATGTAGCTGCCTCTTTTTAGAAACACTTTCTTGGTCTATGTCATTTGGTTAGGTTAAGCACTGGAATGAATTATAACCGAAGTCTGTGCACTGATGTCTCCCAGGTGCCCCTAGAACTTGTTTATGCAGGTATTTATGGTTCACAAAGCTGACCCTCAGCCCCAACTTTCCTAAGTTGCTTTTTTGAAAGGTTACTTGTTCAGCAGGAGTATTTGTGTGACTGTTGATAGTAGGGAGCCTTCTCAAGACAAGTGTGTGGGCTCTGGTCAAAGGAAGCTGCTGTAGGAGGTCATGGAGGGCTTGCTTCTTCAAGTGACAGTGGGCGTCTAATCCTCTAAGGACTTCCATTGTCTCTGCATAACATAGAAATACTGATCTTCTCTTCCACAGGCATCCTTGAAGTGGCCTGAAGATAAGCAAAATAACAGGCATGGAAGGGCTTCTCTCCAAAGACAATGTAGAAGTTTAAGTGGTGGTATCTGCACTATTTATATTCATATGGAATTCAGTCCAGTTTTTCTACCAAAAAAAATTTAGTAGTTTTCTCAATGATTCTCTGACAAAAATTGGGAGCAACAAATTTGAAATTACAAATGAGTAGGAATGAAAGAAAACATTAATCCAATAAGGAGTTTAGTGTGTGTTCATATTAGGCCACATGATCATATATGTCTTCTTCAAAACTGTGTGGATATAAATAGAGATAATTTTATTTTATTTTTTTTTGTGGGTACCGGGGGGTCGACCTCAGGACCTCGCGCGCCAGCAGGCGCCCGTGCCGCTGAGCGATATCACCGGCCCCTTTTTCGTATGTGGGTTCCAGGAGTCGAACTTGGGCCATCGCGCTTGCAAGGCAGGCGCTTACGCCGTTGAGCCATCTCACCGGCCCCGAGATAATTTTAAAATAAACTATTTAGTCTAACAACAAGAGAGTTGACTAGAGAAGTATATAAATTCTAAGCAGAATATGTTCCAAATCTATGAAAATCTTTCCTGGAATTTGGCCTGGCATAAATAAGTCTAAACATGTAAGTACCAATGTTATTCATATAACTATAAATATGTAAAGACTAAAATATTTGATTTTCGAAATGTAGTCAGTTGTAACTTAAAACACATTCAGATACAATACTGGTTCCTGCTCAGTTCAGCACGTTCCCTTGAGAAATGTAGGATGTTGCTTTATTATGGAAAAAAAAAAGAAGCCAGGAATGATAATTTGAAGATAATTTACAGTTGAATTTAATTTTTTAGGTGAATCCCATAGTTTTACTTAAGATTAAATCTAGAATTAATTCCCAATTAAATATATAAATTTTCATCTGGAAAAAATATTAGCCAAACTCTCAATAAATTCAACCATAATAAAAATGTTAAATATTTTCTCCAGACTTGGAAGTAATAAAATGGAGGTTTCCAACTTAAACAAAAGATGCACATAACAGTGCTTTGGAAGCAGCAACATACTCAGCAGGGTACTGGCCATGAGGGCAACAGAGTACCGCAGTAAGGAGTATGACGTTGGAGCCAGCTTGCGTGTGTGCCAGTTCCAGCATGGCTGCTCTCGTGTGAATCATCTACCCTTTCTGGGCTACCAGCAGCCACATCTCTGTAATGGAGATCATCATATTTCCCATTATGTTTATAAAGAGTAATTTAGTTCACACACATAGAATTCTCAAGACAATGCCTAGCATATAAATGGTGCTCACATGACATTGGCGATGATGATGACAATGATGGTGATAAAGCAAATGAATTTGGAGAAAATGAGAGTACAAGGAAAGAAGAATTTGGTTTTCAAAATGGAAAATGGATAGTTCACCCAGTCAGCTTAAAAAGTAGTAAACTAATTATTAGGAACAAATTAGGTTTGGAATTAGAATGGAGCAGGATACCCTGGTCATAAATATGTTCTAAATTGAGACTGTTTTTTTGGATTTTTTTTTTTTTTTGGTGTTTGCAGGAATATTAGTACCAGCACTTAACAGTTTAAAACTCAAATATTTTGAGCAATCATTGCACATATATAATGCAGCTGTGAAGATGCTAATTTCAAAACAAAATTTAACAAGGAATCACTGCCTCCAGATCTAATAGCAAGTATTAGAGAGATAATGAGGTGATGATGTGAGATAATAAACATTTTTATAGCTACAAATATGAAATGACCTAACTAGTCAAGAATGGTAGACAAAACAACCTGGCTGCAAAAAAAAAGGAGACTTCTCTCCATAAGACTTTTTCCGAAGTTGAACTATACTTATTCTTTTATGCCTTTGACTATATTTTACCATTCATTATATAAGACAACAGCTAAATGTTCCATACTGAGAAGCAAGAACAGCCTAGGACTTACCTCCTTCTGACCATGATGCATATCTCTGGGGCAGCCCTGTTGCCCTTCAAAGTATTTTCCCAAAACTCAGCAGCTTTCCCCATTCCCTGCTGACTGCCCCACTGCTGACTTTGCCCACCTGACAATACACCTGAACTCTGCCTGGAACATACCCTTCTTCTTTGCTTCACCAGATAAAGGCTGGACACAATGGCCCCTGAAGAAGTGCAGCTTTGCTTTTCCACCAGCTGAGGGGAATTGTCTGCAGGGTGCATGCAGATCTGCCAAAATAATTTCAGCAATACTTGGTAAAAGCCCAGGGTGTGCATTCTTCATACTAAAAAATGGAGAATTGGGGCCAATATTCTTACTATAATTTTCTTAATTCCAAGAGTTTAAAAATAAAACACACACACACACACTCTCTCTCAAGAAAAGGACTGCAAAGCAGCTGGGCATTGGGCTGAGAGGCTGGCTAAAAACAGAACAGCTGTGTTGGTCTTAAGCCTGAGCTGGGTGCATAACCCTTGTTATCTTTGAACCCTGGGCCCACGGCTTCAGAACTACAAAACAAAGCTAACAAGTGTTGACTATCCAATTTCTTGTGAGACATACAGAGTAGAGTTGGTTATTCAGCAGCTTTCAAACGGAAAGTATTACAGAAAGGCTTATAATAATAAAAGACTAATTATAGCATTTTCCCAGGTTCCAGGACTTCGTAATGAGAAAGATGGCACATGCAAGACCTAACACATCTATCAAAGTACTGGCAAAATGTCTACAAAAGTAAATACTATATTATATTTGGCGATATCTCATATGCCGATCAGCATAGTAAGTCTAGCTGGACAGCTGCTGTAGTTTAAGATAAGGAAAGCAAGCAAGGGAGTGTTTCAAAGCCATTTATGCACAAGAGGATATATCTAAATCCTCTTCGGCTGGAGTGTAGGCATGAGGGGTCTCAAGCCTCGTGGAATCTTGCGATTATAAAGTACCTAGTATTCTTACTGGCATATTTATTGGCTGACCAATAAATCAGTGGCTTCCCCCCCCCCCCCCGCCCTGCACTAGCAGTGCAGTGTCATCAGTGGGAAATGCCTTGTGGAGATGAGCATGGGGGCTTTGAGTGCCAAAAGTACACAAACTAAATAAAACAGTGGGTTTGCTATACAAATGCAGCCTTGGAACAATATCTCTGATTCTTTGTTCTAACAGATTGTCACACGTATGGAAAAAATTTTGAACCATCATTGGTTATCTTTTATTCATTGAGCGCTCCAAAAATACTTGTTGATTCAAATGCGTCACTGTGAGCATTTATAGTGTTCCAAGATTGTGATTGCCTTTAGTGTACACTGCTGAACAGATTCCCACTTGTTGAGTATTGCTTGTTGCTGAAGCTATTTTTATAAGCACAGCCAAACACCTTTAATCCTCTCTCAGTGTTTTGGGGTTGTTTTTGTCATTACAGCTAACCTTCTGGCAGAGATTGGGGCAAGTGAGGAACAGGGAATTGAGATAGGAAGAAATGTGTAGAAAGATCCTTGGAAAAACCTTTTCCCCTGAATGACATTTTGCATTCCATTAGAGAACAACGGATTGAAAACAAAGCCCAAATCTGGCTGAGAACCTGAAAGGCAAGTTTCAGCATGAGTGAATTTTTAACAGCCTCAAAGAGGGGGTTAAAATTAAATTCTGACAACTTTAACTACATTTCTTTCTTAAAGCATTGCTATAAGAATAAAAGGTGAAATGTCAGCAGTCACATGTTATTCTAGCAATTCTTTATAATTTTTCCTCTGTGGGAACACTTGCCCTTTTATAGTCTCAACTTTACGTTTTGACTGACTACCCAAGGACAGCAATTAACTGAAGCCATTTATCTGCACATGGGCAACACAGCCAAGACCTGCTCTGTGTTGCTAAGTTCTCCGAGGTTTGCTCTTGGGGACTTCAGTCAGGTCAATGAGATCTGTGCTGTAGGATACATAATGCATCTAGGTTTTAAACCACTTCAACAGCATGTATCCATCCCTAAGTCTTTAAAGCAAGTAGCCAATCATATTTTCTGGAAAGGACAGCCCAGCTTCTGTGTGTCAGGAAAACATCTTCCTATATCCAAAAAGTCACACTGAGCCTTTTTCAGAATATTCTAGACAAATAGACTCTACTCATGGCATCACACAGTGATGAAGGCGGTCTTCTATTTCAATTTTGTTCACTTAGCAAGCATGCTGGAACAATTTCTAGATTCACCAACCTAGGCATCTGCTGGGGGAGAGCCACCAAGAAGACTGTTACAGAGAGCCAACCCACAACAAGGCTTACATTTGTGGGAAAGTCAGATGGGAGGTGTTAAGTTACTGAGGAAAGCAGTAGGCTGATCTAGGAAGTAGCCTGCCTTGAGGTTAGCAACTAGAATCTTGGAATCAGTCTTGACACATCAACTCCAGTGCCCTCAGGGATGGGTGTTAAGAAATGAATGGAGGTTTGTGGGGACTGCATCTTTGAGGAGAGTGTGGGAACAAGTGTGGAAACCATTTAAATGGACCATAGCTCCTCAACTCCAGTTCTCTGGTGCCATGTACAAACACCAGCCCATTGTTGCCAGAACTTCAGCTTTTTCAAAAGCAGTTTTTAAATGCTGACAACTAGTTCACAAGATTTATCCTTGCGAGGTCCATACAAAACCATTTCCTGGTCCATAGGCCACTTCTGGTTGTGCTATATGCTGTCATGAAATTTCATTCCATCTTCAGTATGGTTGGTTTTTATAGTTAGGTTCTCTCAGAAGCAGATAGAGGCAAAGTTTAGTTAGCAAAAGTTTCGCTTGAGAGTATCCTTGAGTATTAGCATCCATAGAAGAAAGGGAAGGAAGCAAATTTGAATAGAGAAAGAAGTTGGGCTCTCATGGAATCTCAGTTGGGGGTCTCTGCCAGCTTTCACAGAGTGCTGAGACTGGGTGGCCCTTCAGAGTTGCTCCAAGTTGGGTTAGGGGACTAGACCTTTAGACTTTTGCATGAACCAATCACTGAACATAGCCTTCCTTGAAAAGGGGTATGACTTTGCATGATGAGACTCTCTTCAGCATAAAGATAACCACTGGGACCAGCCACACTCCCAGGGGCTGGGAAGTCAGTCCTTCCTTCCTGCATGGGGACCTGGGTGGCCTATGAGTTCTTCTTGTCACTGTAAACAAGGACTGTCACGATCATCTTCAGACTGATCTGACATCACGCCTGCTTTTCTTAGTCCCATCCTGTTTCTGGGCCCACCTCCTTTCCTACTTACTGCTGGCCTGTGTTCCTTCCACATAAACTACTGGAACAGAATTCCAAAACCTACTGAGGAATCCACAACCCCTTGCTCTAACCTCAGAGCTGTACTAGTGTGGCCTACATTCCATATTCTGGGCATTCATAAAGATGACGATTCAGGGCCGTTGAGATGGCTCAGAGGCGTAAGCACCTGCCTGGCAAGCGCGAGGGCCCAAGTTTGACTCCCAGAACCCACATACGAAAAAAGGGCCGGTGACATTGCTCAGAGGCACAGGCACCTGCTGGCGCGCGAGGTCCTGAGGTCGACCCCCGGTACCCACACAAAAAAAATAAATAAATAAAAAAGACGATTCAACCTAAGTGCATGAAGTTAGAATGAAGTAAAATAATACACTCACGTTTCCCACATATGCTTTTTGATAACTTACCAGGTAGCAGGCCCTGAGATATCCACTTTTAACAACAACAAAATATTCCTGTAAGCAGGAAGCTTGGTATTTCATTGGTAATTTAGATGGATCAGGAGACAATTTCAGTGTGGTAAGTGCTCTCAGGGATGATCACAGGTATTATTTTGAGAGGCCATTTGGATTAAGGTTCTAGTTAAAAATAATTGTAGGGCCGGTGAGATTGCTCAGCAGCATAAGCGCCTGCCTGGCAAGCGCAAGGGCCCGAGTTTGACTCCCGAAACCCACATATGGAAAAAGGGCTGGTGATACTGCTCAGTGGCACAGGCGCCTGCTGGCGCACGAGGTCCTGAGGTCGACCCCCGGTACCCACAAAAAAAAAAAATAATAATTGTAATATTCTTGGTGAACAACAGTTCACTGAATCAATGCTAACTGAACCATAAAAGGGTCAAGTTATAAAATATGGTGAAGAAGCATATTGCAAGATTTAGTCAGTGCCAGTACGGAAGTAAGAAAGAACTCAAATTTGGAGTCCAAGTTGCAGATGTAAGTGAATGTAGATTTGGAAGACATGAATGAGTAATAGTGTATCTGAGGAAAAAGATGCAAAGCACTTGGTATATATTGTTGATACTTAAAATATGGTTTTCTGCTAATAACTGTTCATGGGATATATTCCTTCTTATGAAGTAAGGCAGTCATTAATAATTATCACGTGTCAGATTATGAAAAATAGTATCCATAAGCCCTGGACATGGTGCCATTGGAGGATAAGAGGAGGAAGCCATTAATTCCAATTGACAGGGCAGAAAAATCTTCTTGAAGTAGACGACGATGATGATGATGATGCCCATGGCAGTAATAGCCAGTATGAATGCTAGGTAAGTCCCAAGGACTCTGTAAAGTGCTTTCTATGCTTTAACTTGTTTCATCATCTTCAGAACCCTGTCATATAGACACTGTTATTCTCCTCTTTGTGCAGATGTTGGGAACCTGGGGCTCTTAGGAATGTTAAACAATTTGCTTAAGACTTGATGGCAAAGTGGTAGACTTGGAGTTGAACCCAGGTTGTCTGAAGCTAAAGTCTGGTGTCTTACCACAAAATTATGCTATTTCTTGCTTGAAACTGATCTTGAAATTTATGTGTGAGAGGAGAGCATTCAAACTGAAGGGAATAGTTTTTGAAAAAGTATGATGATATATAAGTTTGGGGGAAAACACAGGAGGAATGAAAAAATTGTTAAATTCAGAGTTAAGAGCATGATTTGAAAATCAGTTTGGAAATTTAAACTGCAGTCTTCTTATAGGTGACCCTAAATACCAAGCTAGGGAGTTGGGGCTTTATTCCATGTGAAATTAGGAGCTATAGAAGGTTATGAGCAAGGAAGTAGTGAGATTTGTATTTTGAAATAGTAGTTCTAACTATGATGGTGAAGAAAGGAGAAGACTGTATGCAAGCAGAGAGGAGGAAGGCCCTGAACATAGGCACAATGTAAGTAAGACAAGGAGAGGATAAGAAGGGAGAAATGTTAGGAAGAGATTTACTGGATGTGAAAAAGATATAATTTGATCATTGCCTCGGCTCCAGTTTTGAGTTTGTGGTATTGAGAACATGGGACGATGATAAAGCTGTCGTGTGGAAGAGAACATGAGCTGAATTTCAGGCTGAAAACAGGTTAGGGTCTCTGAGAGAGGCTCTGTCTAAATAGACTAAGGACCTTCTACTGGAAGTTTAAACAGGTACTGGAGTTTGCATGGGGTGGACTTGAAGTTATTGAATAATAGCCATTTAGACTAAGAAGTGTGAAGTACACATTTAAATGGAGGTGAGGAAAGATGACTTTTAAAAAGTCATACTGTCTGTCATAACATTTCATATGAAATGACCTGCAACTGCGGCCACAGACTGTGAAAACAGGTCCGTGTACTTTTAATTTAGGGTAAGACTTGATAGGATTAGGTAAGATGTTTCAGGAGAAGGGCAAGACTGATGCATGATGTTTTATCTGGAAATTTTCTAGAGGCTTCATAGGCCACTTTCATCTGGAAACACAGCCCTCCCTTCCCACTGACAATTCCAAATGTCTCGGTTATGTCTTGGCTATGTTTTTTTGTTTTTTTTTTTTGGGTACCGGGGGTTGACCTCAGGACCTTGCGCGCCACCAGGTGCCCGTGCCGCTGAGCGATATCACCGGCCCTTTTTTCATATGTGGGTTCCGGGAGTCGAACTCAGGACCTCGCGCTTGCCAGGCAGGCGCTTATGCCGCTGAGCTATCTCACCAGCCCTTGGCTATGTTTTTAAATACATTTTTTCTGTTAAACCATCATCTGATGCTATTTATTGTGATGACATATAATTGCAGGATCGAGGTTTACTTGTGGTCCAGACTCTCAAGGAATTAAGGGCAAATTTTGCTGCATGAAAAAGGAGGAAGCAATTCCCCAACACTTAGAGAGTACGACAGCACGTCCAGCTCCTCCAACACACACAAATGTTATGAGTATGTGTGAACTGTAGTGTATGTAATTTTTCTCTGGGAAGGTTTTAATAATTTGGGTGCTTCTCCAGATATAAATGGGAAGTCTCAAAACCAAGTTTGGAAAGAAATTTCTATTATGAAAATTTTCAAAGTAGTTTATTCTCTCAAGGAGCAGGCTGGTGGACAGTTGTTTTCTGATCATTAATAAAAGCTGAACATTTCAAATTGCATTCTCATTCTCCTACAGTTATTAATGGGACTCTATGACATTTGCAAAACATCATTTGTAATAGAATTCTTATTAGACCATAAAATTCTTATTAGACTTTGGAAATGATAAGTTTGTGCAGTTTTTTTTTTTAATTAAAAAGTCCTCTCCCCAGTGTAGAGTCCCCTAGCCTTCCAGAAAACAACAGTTTTACTTAAATCTGAAAAATTGTAATTGAAGTATTGCAGTCCTACAGTGAACAAATCATAAATATTTGACTCAGTAGGTTTTTACACATGCAGATAACCATGGAGCCAACAGCCAGAACAAATTTAGAACATTTCCAACACCCAGAAGGCTCCCTACCTCCTGCCTGTTCACATTCCATGTTTCTCCCCAAAGGTAACCCCTATTCTGACTGCTGTGATATTGTTTAGGGATTTTAAGCACAATGCTTCAATATCAATAAAATTCCAAAATGTGCTTATTAGAGTTTGCTAGAGTACAAGGAAGTACTCTTGACTTCTTTCCAGAGGTCACTGGTATAAGAGGAACTCTTTCTAGTTAAGTGACTAATCCTGGATTTTTGCAGTAAGAAGTGGCATGCTGTAATTATACCACGAGTAGAAATTACACTGAAGGTGAATAATTTTATGTATTTCTGTCCTCTAAAGGAGGTCAGAGATTTTCACAGAATCAGATCCCTACTAAATTTCCCCTACCTTCCTCATTTCCCCACTCGCAGGTATTCTATTAGGCATTATTACTTGAATGAGATTCTTTTGCTGTATATATGATGATTCCTTAAAATACTTCATGGCTTATTTCCATCTCCAAAGATTCTTGAAGTTATGAGAGTATAAAACACATAAGAATGCAGAATTTGGTAGATAGCCAGACATTATTATCCCCTTTATAACAGTTTTGAAAATCTAAACCAACACAGAAAATTTTTGTTTTTCTTCTGCTCTGTAGGGTTCCTTCTATAGAGCTCTCTTGTTTTATGTTAAGTCCAGACTTTCCCCTGTTTAGAAACCAAAAGTAAAGGTCTGAAACCCATGTCTTCAACCAAATCTAATGAATGAGAGGACATTTAGTGGCCATATATAAAGGTGCAAAGGCCTAGCGTGATCTGTCTTGCTGCTGAGATAATTCTTCAGACTAACAGGCCTTCCAAGAGGGATTAGCCAATAGGTTAAATAGAAATAGATACCAAAAAAGATGTCTTAAGTTATTAATTTCAAGAATCCTTCCCTAATAATTGAGAATGGAAATTGTTATAGGAGCTGGCAGAGTCATCAGAGGAAGGTAATCTAAGGTGAATTAGGTTGAAGAGGCTCCTTTGTTCATTAATCAAAATCAAGAAAGTCTGTTTCCTACACATTGTTCCTTTCTATGAAAAGACTATGACAATTTTGATTGAATTTCCTGGGCAATTTTCTAGCACATTTAATGAGAAAAAAGGTGTCTTTGCATGAGTGTACAAACACAGAGAAGAATGCTTGTGAAAAACTCTTTACCCTGTACTTGAACTAGAACTGAATTGAGTTGACAGGAAAAGAATTATTTTAGTATGCAGGTCATTCAGAGAGATGATTATCGTCACAGGGATAGGACATTAAGATATTATTAATTACCTCTGTAGGTGGAAAAAATAATATATACAATTACGTCATCAATATGACATAATAAACTATGGTAAACTATTTTAATTATTTGGTGCACCAAGTACATATGCAAATAAATACATATTTAAGACTTCACTCACTTCTGTTACTTCTCTTAGCTGCATTCCCAAGATATTAACGAAGGCTAATTGCTTTTTCCAAATAATTTTAATGCAACTACAGGATGGACAGGTGGATGGTTAGATAATGGATAGACAAGCAGGTAGACAGGTAGATAGATGGAGAGAGATTAAAATTGTTTTTTTGACTCCTGAGACAGGTGCTTTGTTGATGATTCAATTAAGCAGAAACATACACATTATTAACATTTCTAGAGCTTGTAGTTTAGCAGAGGGGAATAGGTATTAATCACAAACAGGTTAGTATATAGTTTTAAATTAAGTGCAACAATAAAACATGAGTTTCTTTAAGGAAGGACTGAATATACTGAAATCTAAAGGAAGAAGGGGAAGAAAAAAACTGAGTTTGACTTGGGGAGAGTGCACCAGATAGAGGCAAGATTATGTGGAAGAGACTATGCCAGGAGGACCATAGCTCATTCAAGGAACTAAAGGTAGCCAGAGTGGCTAGAGTACAGACTGAGTAGATATGCTGGGGTGGAATCCAGGTAGCAGACTGTTGCAGATACACAAGAGGAAAATGATAACTTGCATGAGTATTGCCTGAATAAAAATGAGTTCATTTCACAGTCTTTTGGAAAATAAATCCCACATACTTTACTAAGGATTGGATATAAATGTTAATGTTAACAAATATTCTGTTTCTTTGTTTCTCTGTTTCTCTGTTTTTTAATATATAAGGATTCTCCTACATTCATTATACTGATCTCACATTTTTTTTCTCTGAACAATATGTTTTGAAGAGTCTCTTCTTTCCATTTCAACTTCTTCTTAATGAGCTTATTGTATTTCATGGTACACATGTGCTGTAATTCTGTTAACTAGTGCCTCATTGTTGGACATACGGAGTTTGCTTGTATGTGTGCTTTTAATTTGGGGAACTGGGTAGTTTATTATTTCAAACAAAGGAAATTAACACATTTATACTTTATATTTGCACTTGGAGAATTGGGCAAACATTTATGTGATAAACTCCCATCAGTGTAATTGCTCAGTTAAAGATTGGTATTCTTAATATTTATTAGATATTGCCAAATGGCCTTAAATGAGGTTACAACGATTTACACCACTACTGATAATTTATGATACTGTTTGGTTCTCTATTCCATCAATAACTTTAACATAGTTGTTGATTTTTGCCAGTCTGATTGCTACTAAATCTTTTAGTGATATGCCTTTCTTTTAAAATGAGTCTGTGAACGTATGTCTATTGGCCATTTGTAGTTGTTTTTTAGTATGACCATATTTTTCAAAATTGCGATCCATTTCTTCTTTTTTTTGTGGGTACCGGGGGTCGACCTCAGGACCTCGCGCACCAGCAGGCGCCCGTGCCGCTGAGCGATATCACCGGCCCCTTTTTTCGTATGTGGGTTCCGGGAGTCGAACTCGGGCCCTCGCGCTGCCAGGCAGACGCGTAGGCCGCTGAGCCATCTCACCGGCCCCTGCGATCCATTTCTCTAATGATTTTTTCCTTATTTTGTAAAAGATTTTTATTCGTTAATGATATTAGCCCTTTGACTAGTGTATTAGTCAGTTCTCCTGTTGCTGGACACAGTATCCAACACTCACAACTTAAAGAAGGAGAAGTTTAGTTTGACTGTGTTTCAAGGGATTCGGTTCATCTTTAGCTGGCTCTGAGGCAGAAACGTCATGGTGGAGCAAAGCTGCCTGGTTCATGGCAGCCAGGAAGCAGAACTGGAGAAGAGCACCAGAGAGGAAGGGGCAAGGGGACCAGAGATGGTAGCCAAAGCCACAACAGTAATCCACACGGACATACCCACTAGTGTGCTACACTAGTCCCCTAGGTGGCCCCCAAAGCCAGTCAAGTTGACATTCCACCCTAAACAGCAGATTCCCTCCCCTCTTGTCAACCTCATTCCCAAACACTTCTCCTTAACCCATATTTAATCCACAAACAAATACAAAATCATAATTCTGCCTAATGATAGAACTATCCTACATACAAAAAATCACAATAATCCCTTACCCAGAGTCTCAGCTGTTCCAGCATTTGTCAAAAGTCCAAGTCAGACTTCTTCTGAAACTCAAGGCAAACTTTTAGCTGTGAACCTCTGTAAATATCAAAAATAAGTTCCATAATCCCTAGGAACAATGGCACAGGGCAAACATTCCCATTCAAAAAGGGAGGAAGAGAGGGATAGAAAAGAATCAGACCAAAGTAAGACCAAAGCCCAGCAGGGAAAACATTAAGTCCTGTAGCTCCATATCCAGCATATGAGGCCCCTGGTGGTAAAATGTGACTTCCAAAGGACTTGAGCAGCCCCACCTCATGGCCTTGCCAGGTGCAGCCCACAAAGACTCTTCTTGGGCTGGCTTCATTCATAGCCCACAGTTTACCTCAGCAGATGTTCCTCATTCTTGATCTCTAACTTCATGGGGTCTCTACTGGACCTTGCCTCATTCCCACACCTTCACACATCACCCTCTCAGCAGCTCCCTGCCTGACCTCCCTGGATTTCCTTGAAAGTCTTGGTGGAAACCCCCCTTTTCCTATAATTCTTGCAATCTGCACATTGGTAAAAACCAACATCACATGGATAGCCAAGGTCTGCTCTCATTGGAAGCAGTTGCCAGACCCTCACAGACCATGCCTACAATGGCCTCTGAGTGCCTGAATGCCTGAGCAGTGTGAAATGAATCCCAGGGAACCAGTTATCTAGAAGGCCCTTCTTATGCAGGGATACAAGGGAATCTCCTCTCAAATGAAAGGTTTGAGCCTATAATAGGTGGGGTTTTGCTGAATTCTGAGATGCCTTCGAGCCATCTTTCTTCTTGTCTCTGTACAAAGTGCTTGGTTCCTTGTTAATGATGATAATGCTAATCTCTTCAGCAGTCACATCTCGTTTGGCCCAAACTTTACATGTGGTTCCTACTAGGGCAAAAATTAAATTGTTCAATTTTTTCTGCTCTGCCTTTTGTCCCCAATTCTCACTATAAGTCTGGCTAAAAGTAGCCAATAGTACCCATGCCACAGCCTGAATGTTAGGCTGCTTTGAAATTTCCTCTAGAAATTCATTAGTCCACTGCCCTTAACCTCCATCTCTGGCAAAGTCTCAGGACCTGAGCAAAATGTACACAACTTTGCTGCCACAGTGTAATATACATGATTTCTGGTCCAACTGCCAGTGGAGTCCTTGTTCTCATCTGAAACCTCATGAGTCTAGCCTTTACTGTCCATATTCCTATCAGAATTCTGATCTTCTGATCTCCAACCAGAATCGCCTATCAAGGTTTGCTTATAGCATTCTAGGGTTCTGTTAGCCTGCATCTTGAAACCTTTCCAAACTCCTGCAAACTAAAATGGTGCCTCAGTTCACAAACTTAATTTGTTCTATGATTTTGGAAAAGATGGCCGCATTTGTGTTTATGTGGGTAGGATGGCCATGGTCATGTTCGTTACCTGATGCAGAGTTTGCAAACAAAACCAAAATTTTCCCAAATGCTTCCGTTTGTGAGCCAAATTGTTTGCAAACAAAAGCATTCATGAACCAAGGTACCACTATAGTTCCAAAGGCTTCTAAATCACATGGTCAGGTACAGTCCCACTAATGATGCTACCTCTGGTACCAATTTTCTGTACTAGTCAGTTTTCCCATTGCCGAACACAATACCTGACATCCACAACTTAAAGGAGGAGAGGTTTAATTTGACTCATTTTAAATGGATTCAGTCATCTTGGGCTGGCTCCAAGACACAAACAATCATGGTGGAAGGGCATGGTGGAGCAAAGCTGCTTAGTTCTTGGTGGCTGGGAAGTAGAGCAAGGAAACAGTAACAGAGAGGAGTGAAAGGGGACCAAATACAATACACCCCTGAAGGCCACGCTTTCATCACCCATCCAGATACACCCACTAGTATGCTCCAACAATTCCCCGGATGGATCTCAAAACAGTCAAATTGACATTCCACCCTACACACCATAACTAGGAAAAGGACAAAAATATACAATCATCTACACAGATACCCCAGATACCAAAAAGAAATTTAATAAGATATATCAGCCTGTTTTCATTTTTTATTCTCCAGAAGTGGTACTTCAGTCTTTATTTTGAATCCTAAGCTCTGAGGTCACACTTTTCTTCTCATTCTATATCTCTTCATCTCAGGCTTTATTCTTTCATCAAACTCATCCTTTTCATATCTTCCAACAATACAAGGTATTTTTTGCGGTTTTTTTCTCTTGTTTCTTGACATTTCTATCAGTCTTTACTTGATACTTTTCTCCCTCTTTCTCTCTTGTTTCTTGTTTTTAATTTTTTAATTTTTGCATAGTTGCTATGCCATTATTTTTGTCTTTTCACATGTAATGTGGAAAGTTCTAGCTAGACCCTTTATTTTCTCAAATATTGAATCCATGAATATTCATTGATTGTCATCCTTGAGACCAGCTTATCTTCTAGAGTTGAAGTTTAAGGCTTGGGCTTGATAGGGTTTTCCTTTTGCTTGAGAAGGGAGTGGATGACTGAACTAAAATTATGGAGAATCATAGCTGGTTCATTTGAACCCTTCTCTTTGTTCTGCAATTTTATTTAGCATTTCATATTGAGATCTATTTTTCAAAGACAGTGTCATCTTCCATCTCACTATTAATGAGAACCTTGAGTTTAGATTATTCTGTGATTTAGAGAGAGTGTTGGAACTTGTGCCTTAGATAAAGACAGTCCTATGCATGTCCCCTGCAGCACCATTACCTCTCAAGGAGTTATTCTCCCTTTAGGAGTCAGGACCTCTACTGTAAGAGCTCATTCTGTAAAAATTATCACTAATACCAGAGATTGCTCAGAGATTGCTCTCTGCATTGTATGACATCCGCAAGTTTTCCCCCAAAGTTATTCAACTTCTTAGGAGAGCTTTCCTCTCTTAGAATTGCTTTGGAGATCTAGAGAAATTAGTGGGCTATTACTTTGCTACAGCTTTTTTCTCTGACCACCATCTTCCAAATATCGTTTTATTAGGTTGTACCTCTTCATTTGTTTGGCTGTTGTTAGTGTATTTTATTTAATGTTTTAATTTTTATTCACTTTTCTAAGATAGGAGAAGAGGATTTTGGCTATGTGACACTACGTAGTTTTGTAGCCTCTCTGGATCCATTTCTCCTATCTGCAAAATGGAAAATAATAATTGCTACCACTTCTGTTTTTTAGGATCCAGTTAGGTAAATATTAGAAAAGTGCTTTGTGAACTGTACAGTTCTTTCTAGGTACAAATTATTCTTACTATTATGTCTAGGTGGGACCCAAATACAAAAGTAGAGAATGGGATCATGTACTTTGGGCTGTAATATAGTAGAATATGTATTCTTAGAAGGTATAGTTAAGCATTTAGGGCTGGTGGAACTTGAAAGGGGTGAGAGTTCTATGATGGAGAGGAGCAGGAAAGATATAAAGCACTGGTGGGTGGAGTATACCTGGTATATTTAGATAGCACTGAATATCAGAATTTCATTGAAATAGTTAAGTAATGCAAAAGAGAAGCATAAGGCAAACAGAGAGAGTTGGGGAGAGATCAAATTATACAGGCCCGAATGAGGAGGAATCTAGAAACGATTCTGAATGTGGCGTGAAGCTTGGATTTTACTTTAATTAAAATCTTAACCAGAAGCTTTTTTTTTTTTTTTTTCATTTTCTTTTTTTTTTTTATTTTTTATTTTAAAGAGAAGAAAAAACAAAACAAATCAAAAGAAGAACAAATTTTCAAACCAACATAATAGGAGGGTAACAATGGTTAATACATTACGTATTACTATCTTTAAGTTAGTTATTCAGGACACCAGACATTAGCATTCAATTGTCCAAACATTATTGGCACAAACCTTACTCTTCAATGAACTAAGTAAAAATGGTAGTGTATCTATCTTAACCATCATATATATATATATATATATATATATATATATATATATATATACAATTTTTTTTCCCTTTCCCTTCTTTCTTTTCCCTATTCCAGTCTCTCTTTCCTTTTGACCAGTTTCTTTTTGATTCACCATATCTATTGTACATTTTGGATCTTATTTACTCTTTCAGTTTCTCATACTAGAGAGATAATACGATGCTTACACATGTGCTTCTGGTTTATTTCAGTTATGAGTATTTTCTCGAGTTGCATCCATTTACCTATAAAAGTCTCCAGTTTATCCTTCTTTATGGCTGAATAGTACTCCATTGTATAAAAATACCACATCTTTCTTATCCATTCCTCAGTTGATGGGCATTTGGGTTGTTTCCAAGATCTGGCTATTACAAATTGTGCTGCTATAAACATGGGTGCACATATATCGCTGTGGTACGATGTTTTTAATTCTTCTGGGAAGATGCCCAGAAGGGGAATAGCTGGGTCAAATGGGACCTCCAACCCTAGTTTTCTGAGGAATCTCCACACTGACTTCCACAGTGGCTGTACCAGTCGACACTCCCACCAACAGTGAAGAAGGGTTCCTTTTTCCCCACAGCCCCTCCAGCATTTGTTATTAGTTGATTTCTTAATAGTAGCCATTCTTTCTGGGGTGAGATGGTATCTCAGTGTTGTTTTAATTTGCATCTCTCGAATGACTAGTGATGTTGCACATTTTTTTGTATATTTGTTTGCCGTTAGTATTTCTTCATCTGAGAAATGTGTATTCATCTCAGATGCCCATTTTTGGAGTGGGTCTTTAAATTTGGGAGGTCTGATTTTTTTGAGTTCTTTATATGTTCTCGATAGTAATCCTTTGTCTGAGGAACAGCTGGCAAACATTTTTTCCCACATTGTGGGTTGTCTCTTCACTCTGTTGGTGGTTTCTCTTGCTGTGCAAAAGCTTTTTAATAAGATGAGATCCCAGTTATTGATTCTTTGGGATAGTTCCCGTGCGGTTGAGTTTTTATTCATAAAGTCTTTGCCTACACCAATGTCTCCAAGGGTTTTACCTATCCTACCTTCCAGCAGATTTAATGTTTCTGTTTTAATATTTAGATCTCTGATCCATTTTGAATTTAGTTTAGTGCATGGTGAAAGATATGGATCTAGTTTTCATCTTCGGCATGTGTAGAGCCAGTTTTTCCAGCACCATTTATTAAAGAGGCTATCTTTCTTCCAGCGAATGTGTTTGGCACCTTTGTCAAAGATAAGGTGGCTTAGTATGTCTGGGGTTGTTTCAGCATCTTCTAATCTGTTCCATTGATCTTCAGGTCTGTTTCTTTGCCAGTACCACACTGTTTTTATCACAGTAGCTTTATAGTATAATTTCAAGTCGGGGATTGTGATGCCCCCTGCCTTGCCTTTGTTGCCCAGAATTGCCTTTGCTATTCTAGGTCTCTTCTGATTCCAAATGAATTTTAGGATTGTTTTCTCTAATTCTGTGAGATATGCTGTTGGAATTTTGATTGGAATTGCATTAAATCTGTATAACAATTTTGGAAGTATGGCCATTTTCACTATATTGGTTCTTCCTATCCAGGAGCAAGGGATATCTTTCCATTTTCTGATATCCTCTTCAATCTCCTTTTTCAGAGAACTGTAGTTTTCAGTATAGAGGTCTTTTACATCCTTCGTGAGGTTGATTCCTAGGTATTTCATTTTTTTGGATGTTATTGTGAAAGGTATTGTTTCCCTAATTTCTCTTTCAGTAAGTTTGTTATTTGTGTACAGGAAGGCTATTGACTTTTGAGTATTGACTTTGTATCCGGCTACACTACTGAATTTGCTTATTAAATCTAGCAGTTTTTTAGTGGAGTTTTTGGGGTCTTCTGTGTAGAGTATCATGTCATCTGCAAATAATGATAATTTAACTTCTTCCTTTCCAATCATTATTCCTTTTATTTCTTTCTCTTGTCTAATCGCTCTGGCTAAAGTTTCCAGAACTATGTTGAATAAGAGTGGGGACAGTGGACATCCTTGTCTTGTTCCTGATTTTAGAGGGAAGGCTTTCAGTTTTTGGCCATTTAGTATAATATTGGCTGTTGGTTTGTCATAGATAGCTTTTACCAGATTGAGATAAAGACCCTCTATTCCAATTTTCTGTAGGGTTTTTATCATGAAAAGGTGCTGGACTTTGTCAAAAGCTTTTTCTGCATCTATTGAGATGATCATGTGATTTTTGTCTTTGGTTCTGTTAATATGGTGTATTACATTTATTGATTTACGTATGTTGAACCATCCCTGCATCCCTGGGATGAATCCAACTTGGTCATGGTGTATAATCTTCTTGATAATTTGTTGGATTCTGTTTGCCAGTATCTTATTAAGGATTTTTGCATCTATGTTCATTAGGGAGATTGGCCTGTAGTTCTCTTTCTTAGTTGGGTCCTTCTCTGGTTTTGGTATCAGGGTAATGCTTGCTTCCAGGAATGAATTTGGGAGTATTGCTTCCCTTTCAATTTCATTGAAAAGTTTGAGAAGTAGGGGCGTTAGGTCTTCTCTAAATTTCTTGTAGAATTCGGCAGTGAATCCATCAGGGCCTGGGCTTTTCTTTGTTGGGAGGTTTTTAATTACATCTTCAATTTCATTGGCTGATATTGGTTTATTTAAGATTTTTAAATCTTCTTGATTCAGCTTTGGTAATTCATACGAATCTAGGAATCTGTCCACTTCTTCTGCATTTTCCATCTTAGTAGAATATAAATTTTCAAAATAGGTATAGATGATCTTCTGGATTTCTGCAGGGTCCGTCGTGATATCACCCTTTTCATTTTCAATTGCATGGATTTGAGTCTTTTCTTTTCTTTTTTTAATAAGGTTGGATAAGGGTTTGTCAATCTTATTTATTCTTTCAAAGAACCAACTTTTTGCTTCATTGATTCTTTGTATTGTTTTTTTATTCTCCAATACGTTAATTTCTGCTCTGATCTTTATAATTTCCTCCCTTGTACGGGCTTTTGGCTTAACCTGCTCTTCTTTTTCCTAGAAGCTCGAGGTTCACCCTTAAGTTGTTTATTTGCGCTTGCTCTATTTTCCTGATATAAGTGTTTAATGCTATAAATTTCCCTCTTAGGACTGCTTTCATTGTATCCCATAAGTTCCGGTATGTTGTACTGTCATTATCATTCAGTTGTAGAAAGTGACTAATTTCTTCTTTAATTTCATCTGTGACCCATTGGTTGTTCAGGAGGATGCTGTTTAATTTCCATGTGTTTAGGGAGTTTTTGTGGGATCTTTTGCCATTGATTTCCAATTTCATTGCACTATGGTCTGATAATATGCATGGGATAATTTCAATTCCTTTGCATTTACTTAAGCAGGTTTTATGAGCTAGTATGTGGTCTATTTTGGAGAACGTCCCATGTGCAGCTGAGAAAAATGTGTATTCTGATGTTGTGGGATGGAACACTCTGTAGACATCTACTAAGTCCATTTGTTCAAAAGTTTGGTTCAGTTCTACTATTTCATTATTGATTTTCTGTCCAGTTGATCTATCTTTCTGTGACAGTGGAGTATTGAGATCTCCCAATATAATTGTATTAGTGCTTATTTGATTTTTCATGTCCTTTAGTACTTGTTTTATATAGCTGGGTGCATTGGTATTTGACGCATATATATTTATGATCGTTATCTCTTCCTCTTGGATTGTTCCCTTTACAAGGATGTAATGACTGTCTTTATCTCTCTGAATCCTTCTTGGCTTGAAGTTCACTTTGTCTGCAAAAAGAATAGCTACCCCTGCTTTTTTCTGGGTTCCTGTGGCATGGAGTATTGTTTTCCATCCTTTGACTTTCAGTCTATGAATTTCTTTCTGAATTAAATGTGTTTCTTGTATACAGCATATTGTTGGATCTTGCTTCTTGATCCATTTCGCCAGTCTGTGCCTTTTGATTGGTGAATTGAGACCGTTAACATTGATGGTTAAAACTGATATGTATTGACTTGTCATGATATTTTCCTGTTGTTGGTTCCCACTCTTTGTTTTTCCGCTTTCCGGCTATTTAATTATTTGCCCTGCCTGGTGGATTCCTTCTGTTGGGGTTCCTATCTCTTTCTAGAATGTCCTTCAGAACGTTTTGGAGTGCTGGTTTGGTGGTCATAAATTTTCTCAGATGTTCTTTGTCATGAAAGTATTTTATTTCTCCATCAATTTTGAAAGATAGTTTTGCAGGGTACATCAATCTGGGCTGAAAATTATTTTCCTTTAGAGCTTGCAATACATCATTCCAAGCTCTTCTTGAATTGAGGGTTTGTGCTGAAAAGTCAGCTGTGATTCTGATGGGTTTTCCTTCATAGGTGATTTGTCTCTTCTCCCTAACAGCTTTTAAGATTCTGCCCTTCTGTTGAATTTCTGGGATCTTGACTATAATATGTCTGGCTGAAGTTTTTTTTTGATCATGTCTAGTTGGTGTTCTAAAAGCTTCACTTATAGGGGTGTCAAATTCCTTTTCTCTTCCAGGAAAGTTCTCCCTGATTATGTCTTTGAACAAGGTTTTAATGTCGTTGATGCTATCTCCTGCTTTTTCATTTATTCCAATTATTCTTAAGTTGTTTATCTTTGAGTCATCTAGCAGCTGCTGAATTGATTTTTCATGGTCCCTTGCTATTTTTAAAAATTTTTCCATTTCATGATCACTAATTGCAAGTCTGTCTTCTATATCTGAGATCCTGTCCTCGCATTGGCTTATTCTGCTACAAATACTTTCAATGGAATTTTTTATCTCTTGGATATCTGCTTGAATCTGCCTTATGGATTCCATTTCTTTCCTATGCTGAGCATTCATGGTTTCTATAGTTTTCTTAAGTTCATCTATTTTTTTGTCTGTATCAGCTATAGTGTCCTTAAGCATGGTCTTCATTGTAGACATTATCTCTGCAGTTATCTGTGAGATTATTTCTGTTTTAATTTTTTCCAGAACCTCATTCAGTTGCTTTGTTGTTACCACTTCAGATAGGCCAGGTGGGTGGCTTTCGGATTGTCCCACCTCGTTGCTCCCTAGGTTTGCCTTTGGTGAATTGGATGTGTGTGGTTGCATCTTGTTTAAGTGTCGTCTCATTTTTTCTTTCTTTAATTCCTGGGGTGATGTTTGCAAATTACCTATAGTAGGTTACTTTATTGCTAGTGTTTAAGATCTTTAGAAGATGACTACTTCTCTGCAGTATCTTCCAAGTGGAGCTTGCTTTTAGGTTTTGAGCTTTCTGCCAGATCCTACCTCTTCAATTCGTTGGGTATGCGAAGTTGCTACCTGTTTGGCTCAGTCCTTGATTCTTTGGTACTGTGCCACTGTATTTTCTGTGTCCCTTAGTCAATCTCAATCATGAAATATCAGGAAGGAAAGATGTTTAGAACAATTATTTCACATTTGGCTATAATGTTAACTAAAGCATCAAACACAGCCTAAAAAATGACAGACTGAGCTAACCAGTTATTTACCACTTTTAGCTGTATAGAGTTGCGGTTATATAACAAAATCTAAAACACACCAGAAAAATTATACGCAGTATACAAGTCCTATGTATGTCAATTTTTCCTTGAGGATTAACCAGAAGCTTTATGTTGAGGTATATGGCAGTGGTATGCAGGAAAAATGAACGTGGGGATAAAGGAATTGAGGGGGGTTCATAAGTAGGTGAACATATATCTGGTGTGCCTGGGACTATCCGGTTTTAAACCTGTTCCTTTTCCCTCTTGGTACTGAAATGGTGGTGAGAGTCATAAGAATGTTGTAACATTCACGAGGGTCAAGGTAGGCAGTGGGCAGATAAAAGAAGGGACCAATGCCAGGACGTCAAAAAAAAAAAAAAAAACCTGATAGATTTTGCTGCCTTAAAGGAGAGAATACTGAAGAGGAGAGAGTAAGAGGTGAATGTAAGCTTTTCTGCCAGAGAAACTGAGGTAATGGTGGCGACTGATTTTTTAAAAGGGTATGGGGAAAACTGGGAATAACATGGTTTAAGAAGAACAACAATTAGTTTTCCATAGACTGTTGAGTTTCAGGATTCAACTAGGATCCAAGTTGATTGTCACTCATATTCTCGTATGATGATGCTCAGAAGTTTCCATCACATTTATAAAACGTTCATTGACTTTGCTCAGCTCTGTGGGGCAGAGTGGAAATATCAAATTTACTTGCTGAGTCATCTTTCTGAATTATACAGACCTGCCACAGAATCCTCTTGCTGAATAGGGATTTCTAGTACCTTCCATTCCTAGACGGTGAAAGTGGCTCAGACAAAACAAATGATAACGAAACACCCAAGTACATCCCATTATAGCTCAAGACTCTTCCTACTTCTAGGATCCTGAGTCTGGTGTTTCTCTTGGCTTTTTGTTCTTAATTGTTAAGATTCAGTTATATTTGTTTTGTGAGATTTTGGAAAATTTTCTTTTCTTCTTTATGCTTATATCTTTTCTAGATTATTATCTAATATCATTCTTTATTAAAAAGACTAATGAAAATTAAACTGATGTGCAATTTTATATTAGTGAAGTGAGTTTACTAAAATAGTATTTATGTACAGGATAAAAACTCATACATGTTTGTTAATGAGTTTTTGAGCATAAAATTCTAAGTTCATGCATTTCCTGTGTGTGATGCCTCTTTCATGTCTCCTTGAAGCCTTTTTCAGCTGCTTACCTTCTGCACAGAAGAAGCTCTGGCCCATGTACACCCAACCTGGAAGGACATCAGGTTGGAAAATAGATACCCAGTGTTGTTCTGCTTCACTTGGTTTTGTCTTCATCAATATTTATGTTTCTCACTTCTAATAACTCGGCTTTCCATGCTCACAAGGCTAACAGATGGGTAGCATAGGCTCTTTTCAAATACAATAAGAATTTCCTACTAAACATATATTCTCCTTAAAGCAAGAGACACCTTGAGAACTAAAGTGAGTGCTTTTTCACTGAGACATCTCTGGTGATGCTAACAACTGCAGAGATGGAAAAACCAATGCAGTTTTACTCGTTTGTCCAAATGTTTGTGCAATATTTTCTTTTTTATTCATAACATCAATCCTACATCATCATAAGTAATTTGCATATTAAAGAGTAGAAAAAGTATAACTTGTTCAAACTCTTTAAGAGCAAGCCTGGCTGAGAGCAAACAGTAATCCCCTGGCCCTGTTCAGTTTCTATCTTATTCACAATGAGTTTCTTTAGAACTCATGTTATTAGACTTGGTTTAATTCAGCCTTGCAAACAACAGGAGAAAAAACTGGTCAAAGAATCAACAAATTAGGGCATTGAGAGGCCATATGAACTTTTTTCCAAGCTTTGTCAGGGGATTCCTGTATCTCTCATCTTTATACTCTTTCTTTGTTGACTTGAATAAGTCACTTTTGTGAATTACCATTAACTTGTAATCTAGTTGACATTAGAAAGTCCCTTATTTCATAGACTCATGGAATTTTGTAGCTAAAAAGAGTCCTGGAAGGTCTCCTTTCTGAATGTGTGGGGGAAGGAGGTAGATTGGCCCAAGATAATAGAGCTTTTTAACAAGGAGCCAGGGCTATCAGTTTTCACCAGGAAGTTACATTTGGTAGTGTATCATGCATGCTACTAAGTATCTGAAGCCCTGTCAGCTTTGCTACTGCTTAATAACCTAGAACTAGAGCACTTCTGAATCTCACCATACCAGATCTGCACAGTTCTTTTGATATAAGCAAATAAAGGGCACAAAGATGCCATCACAGTCACATCTCTACATCCCCCACTCTTGAACAGATGCACTTCATGTAGTGCACATGATGCCATCAGCACTCCACTGTAACATCACACAAGCTTGAATGACAACATTCTTATGGGACAAATGAAATGCCAAAGAGGAGAGTCAGTGGCCCAGCTGGACCATGAGTCCACCTCTGTGTCCAAGAAGTAGGGCTTACTGTTTCTCCTGGTCACTGGGCCATCAGTGACAATAGATGGCCATGGCTGAATCAAATGGAATGTATTCCCTACAGAAAAGAGAGATTCCCTGGCTTTCAATTTGTGTTTTTAGAAGTAGGAGGCAGACATGGACAGGCAGAAACAATAATTGTCAACTTCAGCAGTCGGCCAGACCACATGTATCATAAATTTTTATTTTATGGTACACATTGTGGATGTGACAATGTTAAAATGTTGGATGTCATTGTCTTCCTTTACAGAGTAATGAGCTTTGTTCTGCCATGAATTTAATTTTCTGACAGCTCAGCTGGAAGTAGTCAAGTCTTGTGTTTAGGCTTTGTTGGGATAAATCTAGGGTGGTCTTTACTCTAAAAGTAGTACAGTCCTTACAAGACATTCCCGTTTTGGAGTCTCAATTTAATCTTGGTAGTGTTCAGCATGATCTCTCATCTCTGGCTGATTAAAACTCCAACATCTCCTGGGATGATGCACCCATCAAACACTGCTCAGAGAATAGCATATGCTTGTTTAGTTTTCGGTCAAAGGCTCAAGGGAACCCCATACATGTTTCTGCAGCTCATTCTTTGTGCAGCTTCTTTTCCAATATCTAGACCCACAAATCCCTGCTCTGTCTGCCACCCCAAGTACTTATTTGTTCCTTCCACCCAGCTGCCCTCTGTTTAGGCTTCACAAAACCATGTTAGATGTATGTTGTCCCCATCTCCTTTTTTTCCTCCCTTGAGGATCACAGCCATGTACTTAGATGTCCAAGGCTTGCAATTGTTGCTTCAAATAATTTTGTCCAATTTTCAGGGGTTTTGTCCTTTTCTCTACTACAGACATAATTAAAACCTTTGCTGTAATACTACAATTTAAGCATAAAAAAATTGCTAACTTACCAAGCGTGGGTGTATCTGCAAAGCTACTTAATACTTAGAGAAAGTTTTCTAAAATGTAGAGAACATATTAAGGCCTCTTTAAATGAATTATGGGAACTACTAACTTAATCTGGAATGAATCTTTTGTGGAAACCAAAAAGCCATTCCTAATTTGTCTATATTTCTGTAAGTTATCTCCTTACTTTCTCTTAAATGGGGATATGGTCATCTGTTCAAACAGTTTTGTAGAAATGGGAAGAGAAATGCACCTGATATCAGAAGATCTAGGTTCAGATTCCAGAAGGCCTTCACATCCCCTGGGTTTGAGATTGCCTATCTATAAAGTAGGATAAAAGTACCAACAGTTCAAAGTCCTGATAATGTTGAGAATATTTTCCAAACTCTTATTATTTTCCATCCATATTTGCATGGAAGTCTAGGAAAATTTAGTTTAAGGTGACATTTAATTATGTTCCCTGAGATAGTTCGTCTTCTTTGTCTTTTTTCTTCTTCTTTTTTCCTTTCTTTCTCTTTCTTTTCTTTCTTCCTTTCTTCTTTTCTTCCTTTCTGTATAGCTAAGTATTATATTAATAAAGTGTTTGAATGAGAAGTGTTTAATTATGACAAAGCAACTAAATACAAAATTGTTATATAAAGATAGTGTGTGCCACTTTGAAATATAGCTTTACCACTTGGCTTTCTTTTAAAGTTTGCATTTCTTTTCTTTTCTTTTAAATCCTTCAGTCATAAAATCTGAGCCTTTAGGAAAGAAAAATAATGCAGAGGAAAAATGTGTTTAAGGGAATTAGTGTATTTGAGTTTTGTATCTCTAGTGTTTAATAGTTTTATAATCCAAGTTTATAACTTGTTGAGAACAATAGACTAACTATTTTAAGCACATTAGCTTTGCTAAAGATTAACTTTTTACATGCCTGGCAAGTACAGTGAAATTTAAGCTCTGAGGGTAATAGAGGGGAATGTTTTCCTTCTCTGCCTGTGTTCTGGTGTTTTACTAAGATACTAACAGCTATCTTTAATGTGTTACATTCATTTACAACCAACATAATTCAAGTATTTTCTCTTAGTGAAAATAACAGAACAAAATAAAATAGGGATAAGCTAAAACTTTCTTTACTTTTTATTCTCATTTGTGTTTATTTCATTTCATTAAAATGTACAGAAATAAAAAAATTAATCTTTTTTCTAATAGATATTAGTATTCTAACCTTACTTTACAAATACTTTAATTCACAACAAATACTTTAATTCACAGTCATTTCATACAATGTGAAAATTTTAAAACTATTTAATTGCTTTTGAATAATATCAATCTTGAAGTCTTTTTAGTCCAACAGGAAGTTATACATTTTAGAAGTCTAAAATTCTTATAAATACAAATAAACAAATATATATATTATATATGTATGGATATATATGTACCCATATAACATTTATATACTTCAAAACATAATGGAAACAAACAGTATATATGTACAGTATTTCCTCTTCCTACACTCTTTCCTATTGTAATTTCAGGATAAATATTTGTCTTGAAAATATTTGCTGAAGTATAATTCTGTCTTTACCTATAAACTCAGTGTTGACTCCAAAAATGTTTATTATTTAGCATTTGTTCAGAGTAGTTGTGAAGTTAACACAATACAGTGCAAATTAAATCTACATGATTTAATTCAGTGTATCCTGTCTTTTTTCTACTTGAAATAATTGAATTACTTTAGCTGCTTAAGAAGGCATTTTTCATTGTTTCTTCAGTTTTCCATCTGAAAGGCACTATGAGGTGTCTGCATGTTTATAGGTCTGAAAACCTTGTGTTTTGTTTATTGCTATTCCTAACTGCCCTGTCTGTTTTTATAGAGAGCTTGTCAGAAGCCAGAAGGCCTACAACAGTGTCACTTCATCAAGTGGTGGTTACCTTTTGCACTTTTTTGGGCAGCTGGGAGTCATGGCTGACCTCCAAGGTGTCAGCTGAGGACCTGGGGTGTCCAGGTTCTTTAGGACGTCATATGACAGAAAACTCACAAGGAAGGTTGCCATACACGGCACTGAAATACCCACTTGCTTTCCAAAAGGATCAGACTGAATAGGACTTGTGCTGACTTAAGTTTACATATACCTTCTCCATTCTCAGCGTGTTTGCACATCATTATCTCTCCAGATCGTGGGAAATGAACAGTCAGAAGGCTCCCTTTAGTTTATGAGAGCCAATATCTCACATGAAGGAGCTTTGTTTGAAAATTAACAATCTAGACCTTGGTCTTTGCTGGAGTTTTCCAACATTTTTTAAGTCATAGGAGTCTTTCTTCAGAGGACCTCTTAATCTGATCACCAATATGTAAAACAGACGAATGCAAAGATGTTTTAATTCACATTCTCTGGTAAGCCAAGAGTATTTTCCCCCTAGGTCCAATCTCCCCTATGTCACTGAGGCCCCTAGGCTTCTGGAGGCTTCCTGGGGCATAGTCTGAAAAGTACGGCAAAAATAGACCCGGCAGGATGCTTGTTGGCGCACCACATTCCCACATGTGATGTCCTATATTGCTGTCAATGGATATCCTGTACCCTCTACCCCATTTTCCAGAAGTCTTTGTTACTCATGACAATGGACAGAGTCAGAGAGCAGTAACAATACACTTATAACTCTGTCTCTAATATACTTTGACCATTTTGTTTAATTTCCTAGACTTGACATTACCTATCTCTAAAATTGGCATGGTCAGACAAGCATGGACAATGCCTGGAGGTGATTGGCTAGAAGATATTATGTCAGTGAGATTGGAACAGAAGGAGTTGTTGACTTCTGACTCATTCCAGTGTGAAGGAACATCCCAAGATTACTGCAGGTCCAGCTTCTCTGCTCTCTTTGGTTGTAGCCCGGGATCACCAGAACTCAAGCCTGTCAATGTATAAAGAAGTAGTGCCTACAGCTGATTTCTCATAGAGGAACACCACATCACACAGGCTTACAGTCTTAAGGCTTCCTCTCCAAGACATTGAGCTGCGTACTTGTTTTCAATAAATATTTGATATGGTGGCATGTAAAGAGCACCAGTTAGGAGTCATAGAATCCCCTGCCATGTTCAAGTCAGCATACTGGCTTAAGAGAGCCAGTCTTGCACATGGCTTCCCAGCTCTGCATTTAGTAATATCCTGTGGGTTACTTGAAATTAACTGTGGCGGGATTACTTGCACCTTAAAATCAGCCATAAAATGGCGCTTTCTTTTGTTGGGGGGAGTGTTTTACCAGCATATCACTGAGTAGAAGGACTTAAATTCTAGGCTCAGTATTTCTACTAAACACTTACGTCTCAATTTTCTTATCTATTAAATATGGAAGATAATTTCTGCTCTGTTGGTCTCACAGATACGTTGTGGAATCCACATACATGTGGAAGAACTGAAAAGCAAAGTTGATAATGGCAGTGGCAGTGCCATTATTCCTATGTTTACTAGAAGGACAAAGAAAGAATGTGATGAGCATATTCCTTCAAGAAACAGGCAGAATGAGTATCATTCACACCAGATCTTGTAAACACAAAATTATATGTGCTTTTAAAGAGTTGTAAATATCACATGCAGGTTGAACTACCCTGAAATGTATTTAAAGCCATTCTTGTCAATGGAGCTGTAAACAAGCATACGAAAATGCTTTCAGGGCTTCCAAGGGTTGGAACCCTGGGTACTAAGGGGAAGCTGTCAGACACTGACTTCCAAATTGTCCTATTTTAGCCCTGGAGGTTCTTCTATTGATATGCCCATAACACAACACAAGTGAGCAGCAGAGACTGAATTTCTCCTTAAACAAGGGACTGCAAGCTACCTAGTCTCTGACTTCAGTGTAACAATCATTTACACTAGGATTTGTGGGTAAAGGAAAATGTGGGTAATTCTAACACTGCTGGCAATTTCTATAAGAGCTCTCAAGTGAAATCCAGAGGAAAATCCCCAAGTAATGCAGTTTATAAGGAAATGATCTATATTAATCAGATAATAACATAAAATCTCCATACTTCAAAGAATGTAATATTCTTTACATTTTTTGGAAACATGGTAGGAATCATGTCTCTTTATCTTAATAGTTGTATATTTAGTTATAATCTTACTCTTTTTCTATGGACCTAGACTCTCGATGATGTTTTTGAGGGCATATAGGGTTCATGGGTGGAAATATATTTGTAAGCATTACAAAAAGACAAATATATACCTTTGGGGGATATCTTGGGAGTACTTTAATCTTAAACTAAATTTATCACTTTGGATGTTTTCCTATTGTAGATAGGATTTCTAACCTCAGTATTGTTCAGAAATATGTTATACAGATTAAGAGAATAGATTTAGGAATTAGAACTGACTTGGGGTCCCAGCTCTGTCACCTACTGTTTCCTCGACTATGTGCAAGTTTCTTATTTCCCCCAATCCCTTGTTTGTTCATCCATAAAATGGAGCTAATAATAATCTGTATTTCCTAGGGCTCTTGTAAAATTATATGCAAACAGAGCTCAATTAATGTTAAGTCATTAACCTCTTTAACGAATGAGTTGAATTATAGCTTGGCCTCATTTCAAATGATGACTTCACTTGGGATCTTGACCAGCGATGCCGTTGTGGTAAATCTGGAGCCAGAGTGTCCAAGGCTAAAGTAAGACAATCTCATAGAGAGCTCTGGTGTCCAAATGAGTCTGACAGGAGTAAAGCTAGCATTGATAAGAAAGTAGGGATTTAGTGCCTTAAGCATTGCATCATGCCTTGTGTGATTCTCTATTGTTATCCATTTTGGGTCTGGGACTTTCCCCAGACTAGTGAGGATTATTGAAGAATATTCTGGAAGAGTAAAGCTTGTTGCTCTCAAGTAGTCACTCTATGATTATTAGCTATGTTGAGTACTACATTTGATGAACAATCTTTTTCTGCCCCTTTTGTATCCTCACATGCACACCTCACACATACCCTGCCATGATCATCCTGACAGCACCACAATAAAGCCAGGGGCAGTGGAGTGCAAAGAGGACTCCAGGGCACATGAAGTCACAGAGCATGTGAGAAAGAAGAATCATAAATGTTTTTCTAAATAAAAATTCCAGGGTAGTAGCATACCAAGTGCTGGTTGGTGGGACTGGTTTATCCCAGACACTGTTGACAGGGTGGAGGACAGATTGTCTAAAGAGAATTATAAAACAGTTATAAAACTGACAAAAAGGTAGCTGATTTTTATTACCAGCATACCCAATTCTAAACAATTTCAGTAGTAAAATACTCCTGAAAATATATCATGCTGATCCAAGTTCTAAACAACTGATACAGTTACTGTTGAGTTTTAGTAATGAACATTTCACCTCCAAATTACACCTTTTATTACTTATCTTTTAATAAATGTAAATTCACATGAAAGTTAAATTGAAGAACGCCCACTTAGATCAGCATACCACGTGGGCCTTCACTACACGTCAGTTTCCAGGGCTGGTTCTTAAAGCTTTGGACTGACATTTGGTGTTTTGGGTACAGTGTGTGTTGTAGTCAGGGTTTGCAAGGGAAACAATACAATACAGGACACATAATTTATAGAGTTATTTTGTAATAGTCACCCAAAGAGTCATATACAAAAAGTGCAGGAAATCTGTCCACACACTAAAGACCCAAAGAACCCAGCTGAGGGCCTGGATCCTACAGCAGTGTCCTGCATGAGTCCAGCTGAAGACCTAGAGTCCATGACTATCCCCTCATGAGTCCAGCTGAAGGCCTAGGGCCCACGACAATGTCTCATGCAAGTATGTTTCACGGATCTGCACCGGGAAGGCCCAAAGGTCAGTGGTGGAAGCTAGAAAGTCTGCACCAGCAGGATGAAGGATCTGTGCCAGCAAACTGAGGGATCTACCCCGGAGCCAGGAAGCGACACTCAGAGTAAGAACCGGAGCTCCCCCGAAAGTCACCACAGCCATCCTCAGCGACAATGAGGTCCCGAGCTCCTCCGACGATGAGAACAGCCAAGTTCCTATCAGGAAAGCCAGCGTGACAAGCTCCTCAAGGAGAACCGACAGCAGCACCTCTTCCTCTCCAGTTCTCCTTTTTATGTTGTTGGCAACAGTCCTCAGGTGGGCCCTCCACACCAGGCACCACACTGATTCAATTCAGCTGGGTTTTAAAGTTGACCACCAATTGTCAATCCACCACAGTGTGCATCCCCAGTCCTTGGGCTATATATTGAACATTTAAATAGATTCTAAACAAATGATCATAGTCCCATCATTCTTCAGTCAAAGAAATATATTTTTAATTACTTTGGTTCTGTTATATGTGCGACAACTTGGAATAGAGTGTACACTTGAGGTAAGGGTGAATTATACTTACGTTTAATAAGTACAGATTTTAGTTAAATGTGAAACATATGTTTCATTTTATGGTTGTTGTTGAAAAAATGTAGAAAGCAATGAAGGTTAAAAATGACCCAGCCGGGGCGGTGAGATGGCTCAGCGGCGTAAGCGCCTGCCTGGCAAGCGCGAGGGCCCGAGTTCGACTCCCGGAACCTACATATGAAGAAAGGGCCGGTGATATCGCTCAGTGGCACGGGCACCTGCTGGCGCGCGAGGTCCTGAGGTTGATCCCTGGCACCCACAAAAAAAAAAAAAAAAATGACCCCGCCTTGGAGGAAGAATACTGGTCCAGTGTGAGGATTAAACTAATGGATAGACTTTATCTTATAATGTCTTACAATATAATTGATTATACTACTTTCTTCTCATCTTTCTTTTCTGCAGTTGTTCCCAAAATACAGAATTCCCTGTTCTAGAAGCAATGGCTGCAATAAAATTGCTTTAAAACCAATGTAGGGGCCGGTGAGATGGCTCAGCGGCTTAAGCGCCTGCCTGGCAAGCGCAAGGGCCCGAGTTCGACTCCCGGATCCCACATACGAAAAAGGGGCAGGTGATATCGCTCAGCGGCACGGGCGCCTGCTGGTGTGCAAGGTCCTGAGGTCGACCCCCCCGGTACCCACAAAAAAAAAAAAAAAAAAAAAAAAAAGAAGTACCTAGCCCATAATAAAACCAATGTAGGGCTGAATTTAAACATTGTCTCTTCCAAGGGCCTGGGATATGTTGTTTAATCTCCATTTCTTCTTTTTGCAAAATGAGTGTCAGAGCTTCTGGCAGAGTTGTGATGACTAAATCAGATGTAGCATGCATCCACCCTATGTCTTACGCAGTGGATAAGATGTTAAAATCCTCTGTATCCACTATTATCCTTTCACCCACACTGGCATTTATCTGTGTCTTCCAATGCAAACAAATAAGATAACTTACAGAATTATGATGAGTTGAAAGTAATATCTGCATTATGATGCCTTATCTGTGCAACAACAGATACATGATCACTGTTTATGACTTGATCTATCCCTTCTGAACCTCATTAGACTCTATTTTAAATTGCAAAAGTTGCATTAGGGAATTTCTGAACTCCAATCCAGGTCTGAAATGCTGGGTAAATCCTGCCTAGATGAATAAAGTTGTGATTACACATACAGAGTCTAAAGAAGAAGCACTTGTGGACTGTGAGTTTAGGTACATGTGAACCTTCTATTTTCTCAGTTACTGGTAGGGAAACAGCACATCAAAGTGACTGTCAGCAGTGTGCTGATTCATAGCCCATCTCAGCTTCTGACGTACAAGGCACACATCCATGGAAAAAACAAAACAAGACGCAACTAGACCAAAATATCTTATTTCCTTTTGCAGTCCATTTAATAGATGCTACTGGTGGCAACCAAAAGAGCATTTTCACCTTTTCTTCAACTTTCTATCCACAAGTTTTAGCACTGAAGCTAATCTCCTTTGGTTTGTTTCTCATGTTAGTGACACACTGTATCCCACAGGATGAAGGTCATTCTGCTTTTTACTTACCTTGCAGGTGTTGTATAAGGATCAAATTGCGTGAGATATGGGAAGAATTCAATAAATCATGAAGCATTTAAGTATATTAAACATTATTGTTATCTTATATGAGGGATCAGATATCTATGACCCACAGACTAATCTTCATCTGTTTTCATGCTAACCTAATCCTTTTAAGGATCTTGTCTTAAAATTATGTGCACATATGGAAATGTCACAGTGAAACCCATTGTTTTGTGCAAAGTAATGTGCATTAATAATTATAATTGTAAAATGAATTATTGAAAACTTTGGGGTGGGGGGGGGATCCTGGCTTAAGCTGGGTCTCATGGTTTATCTCTCCCTCCCTGTATCCAGCCCCAGGTTCAGGCTTCTTATCCTCATGTAAGTTCAACCTATGGCTCCATGTTGCCTCATGACAATCACAATTTACCTGTTTGCTTACTGCTCATTCTTCTTGTTTGAGGTCATTGTATCCCTTAGATGTTTCCTGTAAGCCCACCAGTACTCTAAACATTCTTCATATTGCAATCTAGTTGTATTGTTGTGGGAAGTCCTTTAGTGTATCTAGACTACCTGACAAAAGTAGAAATCTTCACAGCATGTTACATGCACTAGTATTACTATTGCAGTTGAGAAAAGAGGAACTCAAGCAAGTTGTCCACTGTCCCTCAATTCCAGATGGTTTAATAGGACCTGAACCTGGTCAAACAGACTCCAGAACCCAAAGGCTAGCCAACTAAATTACACAGTAATCTGAAATAACAAGCCTCGATGTTAGTATGTGCCCTTTGAGGAAATGAACCCAAGGAATTGGTATGTCACATCCCTATTAATCCCTGTTGGTTGACAAAAAACACATATCCTCTCCCAGCTACAATTTCTAACCTAAGGAACAATTTATCTTTGTTTAACACTTTAAAGCATTTTCTGTTTCTTCATGTACCTTGACCAAATGTCTAACCACCACTCTGCCTTTGAAGGCTTTGGTCTGTTCCAGTGTGTAAAACCCCGCTCCCTCTTTTGTGTCTTCACTGAGCTCTGTCTTTGTGTCTTCTTGCTGTAGAATATCTCCATGCCCTGCTTCCAATAAGTGAAAGGTTTTTGGAGGTGAAGACTCTGCCATCTGAGTCAGTTTCATATCCTCAGATCCCCTATCCTACTTTCTTCATCTCAGAGACATAATACCTGACACACACAACTTAAAAGAGGAAAGATTTATTTTGGCTCACAGTTTGTAGAGGTTTCAGTCCATAGTCAGCTGGCTCCAAGGCAGGGCAACATGGCAGAGATGCATGGCAGAGGAGAATTGCTCATGGTATGGCAGGCAAGCAGAGAGAGAGATTGAGATAAAGGGAGTAGGGAGGAAAATATACCATGTGATTTTTTTGTGTGTGGATACCGGGGTCGAACTCAGGACCTCATGCTTGCCAGGCAGGCGCTTATGCTGCTGAGCTATCTCACCGGCCCACTATGTGATTTTTAAACTTTTAAAGTTCAGACTCTTGAAAATAAAATTAAAGTTTTTAAGAAAATCAAATCTTTCTAGCTAACAAAGACTGTATATAGCATTTGTCTAGTTTGTTTACAGTTGCCGTATTTCTTTGTAACTTCCAAAATAATCCACATTACAGTGATGAGCTATTAATGGATTTGATCTTTACAAGCAATCTTATCAATAGCTCAGTTTCCAAAGATTAAAATGTCCAGTGATGTTATAAATCAGCTGTGTTATTAAGGTCATTTAAGCAGTTCTAGCCAATTAAAAAGCTTTCATTTATTTGTTTTTATAAAATGCAGTGACAGAGTTGGCTGGAGACTCTGTGGCGTTAATCATTTCCTCTCCTCAGTCTGTCAGCTTGCAAACATGGGCAGAGGGAGTGTCCAGCCTGCCCTCTGACCAGTCCTGCACTCTTCTGAGCTCTCGCAAGTTCAAAGGGAATGGACTGGGTGCTGTGACTGTGCTGGACTAGTGCACTCTTTCAAGTAATTCTTGATGAAGAAGGCAGGAAATTATGCTCCTGGATAAAAAATGGCCAGACTAATAAATGCGGCAGGTAAATGACTTTTCTTAAAAACATAGGGTTTAGAAATATGTTTTTTAGTTTATTAGTACATGTGTGTGGCAATGTTTGCATTCCTTGTGAGAAGTTGGTACATGTACATAACACATCCCAATTCCTTACCTTTCTTCCCATCCCTTCCTCCCCTCCCTCTGTCTCTTGATTCTTTTCCCCTTTGATAATGCACTTTCTCACTATTTCCTATTTTCTGTCTTTATTTTGCCCTTTATTTATATTTTATTTCTCATGTAACAGAAGCAATATGTTATTTAAGCTTTTGTGCTGATTTATAGAAATATGTTTTCAAATAAGGCGGTTTACCTCTAACATGTAGGTGAGGAGGAATTCTTTTCTGGCATATTCTGTACATAACTCAAAATAAAATATAAGAATAAGATTTTTTTAATGAACATTCTGGCATGGAAAATCTATATGTTTACACATAGATGTACACATGAGCTGTCGTATCATTGAAACATGATGTACTTTGCTTATTTTTTATTTCTCTAAAACAAAACTAACATTTTAAAAACATTTATTCATTTAAATACTCATATGTGGTAAGTAAATGTAAATATTTATTTACATTAAATATAAATGTTCCCATAAAGAGTTTTTTAAAGACTTACAATTATTTGTCTAAAAGGTATGACTTGTAGAGGCTAATTTCTTTGTTTGCTTACTTTCATCTTTGTGATTTTTCATGTGAACCTTATCAGCAGCTCTTTCCCTAGAAAGCAATGTTAAGTGACCTCAAATTATCTTGTCTTGTTTCTAGGCAGGTGATGAGGCACAAAGATTTGGGGTTCTGGAACCAGACCTAGGTTTGAATACTGATTTACTTAAGACCAGGTGATGGAAAACAAGTTACTCAACCTTTTCAAATCTCAATTTTCTCATTTGTAAAATGAGGATAAAAATATCTACTTCATGGGCCAGTGAGATAGCTCAGCAGCATAAGCGCCTGCCTGGCAAGCATGAGGTCCTGAATTCGACTCCTGGTACCCACATAAAAAAAAAATCTACTTCATCGGATTATTGTATACGTTAGAATTAATGTCTAAGAAGTTCTTTGCTGAATGTTAGGTATTATTGCTGAAATATAAAGTGCCCTACACATAGTAGACATTTATAAAATGGGATTTCCTTCCATCTTAAACCACTGCATTATCTCACTTAGGTCGGCACAATCAATGCATCCCTCTAGTAAGATATCAGATGATCGAGGCAAGTGGTGGGAAGTCTTCACTATAACTGATCTCTCTGATGTGTCTGTTTACATTTTATACAGCTTTTTTGTGCCATTTCCAAAGCTACACGCTATCTCCCTGTTTCATTTTTTTCTACCACCATACACTTTTCAAATATTGATTTATTGATGCATTATTTTTGAGAAAGCAAATAAACTGAGTCAAGAATGGAAGGGCCTTTAGAGCTGAATCTAGTAGCTATTTTGTTTCAATGTAGCTTGCTATGCCTTGGATCTTAAATGTCCCCCAAACTTTCATCTTGGTAGAGTCTAGGACCTCAGGCTGTGCTGTTGGAGATGGTGGAATCCTTAAGAGTTGGGGCCAAGTGGGAGATCTTTAGGTCATGGCCTTGAAGGAGACTGCGGGACCCTGGCTCCCTCCTCTCCTTGTTTTGCTCCCCGACCACAAGGTGAGCAGTTTTGCTCCACCACATGCCCTCACCATGAAGTGCTACCTTACCACAAGCCCAAAAGCAAAGAGGCCAACTGACTGGAACATCCAGATGAGAGTGCCAAAATAAACTTTTTCTCACATAAATTAATTATCTCAGTTATCTGGTTATAGTGATGGAGAGCTGACTAACTCAAGGCTTAGGCAGAATTTTAATGTTTGCAATTCAATACATCATGAATGCGTAGTTTAGATTTTGTATTTATTCTTGGCTCCATCCCTTCTGAGTAATAAAATACACAATTAGTACTTAACATTAGGAATAGAAAATAATTACGAGTTGTTTAAAGAGATTTATGTATATTTGAAGGCAGAATACTGCCAAATTTTCTACTTTCTTTCTTCATAGCATAAAAATTCAAACTTTGCCACTAGTGAAGTACACATACATGATTTTTCTGGAAATTACCAAGTTTATTACTTGAAATTAATGAGTTTAAAATGTCAAGTCACTAATTTATTTCTTATTTTTAAGGTGTGTAAAAGACTTGAGAAACTCTTGTCCATCAAGGTAGTCAACATAGTTGCCAAAATATGTTTCTGCTTATGTATCATTTTTTTTTCAGAAAACTTTCAAAAGATGTTTGAAACAAAAAATTCTATTGTCCCAAGAAAATGTTTTATTCTTTACCTTTACCTTTGCTTTTGGTTCTGCTAAACATCAAGCAAACAGATGCCTCATGGACTACGTACTTTGACCACCAAAAGTTTAGGTTCAAGTAGATCGCTTAATGTTTACCAAGTACCCCCAAGTCTTTAGGCACAATCAGCCAACCCAGGCACCCTGCATTAGGCAGGAATTGAATTATATCTGACTTATTCTTGGATGAAAGAATGTTGGAAACAATAAAAACTGAATTAATGAGCTCTCTACAGAAGCCTTTAAGAGTCCTGGGGACATGTTTGCAGTGCAATTATCTACATTGTCTTTGGATTCTGAAATTCCTGCAATTGGCTTTCACTGGATAAAATTCTTGAACAACTTAAGATTCAAATTGACCTTTGACTTATTTCCCCTGTGAAAACATGATATGCTAACCTTTGATTTATTTTTCATCACTGTAATATTTCAACATATCTCCAACAAATACCTCCAACAAATGATCATCTAAGAAAAAGCATTAATGTTATAAAAATTAAAAATTACTATAACCAGAGGAAACAAAACTTGGGGATCTTCCTTCATTTTTTCACTAACTCCCAGTAATTACCTTCATCTCAACTGTACCCAATATAGGCCCACTTTCAAACTCTAATTGTTGCATTTATTATTTTACAAGAAAGCCCCCAATGTGTTAAAGTAACAACTAGGTAGTTCATAAATGTTTGGTTTGTGGGTCACATCTTCTCTCTAGCAATTGCTTATTTGTACTCTTGGGAGATGTAACCTCCTTCACTTCATACCCAGCACTTGTTGAAGCAGGATAATGATAGCACCAATATTTTATGAGGATAGTGAAGATTAAATGTATTCATTTATTCATTCTAGAAGTACTTATCAAGTGCCAGCTATTTGCCTGGCATTGGTCTAGGCCCTGGGTATACAGCAATGAAGAAAACAGAAGAAAATTTTTGCCTTTGTGAAGCTTAGCCAGGTAACTGAGAGATAATTTTTAAAAATTAGTTAAGGGCCGGTGATATTGCTCAGCAGCACAGGCACTTGCTGGCAAGTGCAAGGTCCTGAGGTCGATTCCAGGTACCCACAAAAAAAATAAATGAATAAAAAATAAAAATAAAAATCAGTTAAGTAAAATATTGGGTATTAGCAGTTAACAAGTGCTATGGACACAATAAAAGAACTAAGGGGGTGTGGAAATGGAGAGATACAGTTTTAAATAGGTTGTTTTGAGGAACCCTCACTGAAAAGGTGATGGGAGAGATGCTGATGCATATCTGGAACACGAGTTTCCTGTGGGGCAGACAGCTAGAGCAAAGCCCTCGTGTTCGAGGACTAGCAGAGTGTTCATGGAGCGAGACAGGATGGATTGAGCGAGGAAGAGAAGAGTAGGAGGAAGGGTCAGAGAGGTAGTGAGTAGGAAAACGATGTGGGCAAAAGGTGGGTACAGAGCTTTGCAAGCTGTGGAAGAGACTTTGTCTCTTCAGGTGAGTGAAATGGAACCCACTCGAGGATTTTGAGATGGGCATGACAAAATCTGACTTCTTTTGTTAAGAGAATCTGCTGGCCATTGCATTAAGAACGAATGAGATTCAACACACATCCGAAACATCACTGGCTGCGTGACTTGAGCCTCATGTGCTTCAGTCATCATGCAGTGTACTCTTCAGAGTCCTGCTGTCCTTAGCCCAACGAGCGCAGGCACAAGGAGCCCGAGTGGTGCAGAGTCAGATGAAAAACCTTTCTTCTGCCTAGGCTATTTCTCCTGTGGATCTGTATTTCTTGTCTTAGCTCTTTTTTCCTTTTTTTTTTTTTTCTTCTCTTCAGTCTCCCGTCTTTGTTTTTGCTTAATCATTGAGTGATGCTCAGGTCATGGGCAGAATCATGACAATAGCACCTTGCTTTTATAGAGGAAGTTTCTTCCCAGAACCTCAAAATGCCTTCTGCCCTCTCTTTTTATTGCACATTCTGTGGTTCTCTTGGCACATTCAGGTTTTACATAGAACACACACAGAGACGCAGATCATTGTTCTTCAAGACTTCATGGTCTCTGTTTGCACTGTGTGTTATGTACATTGACAGAAATCACCCAGTGATTCTTTTTTAAAGCTAGGACGGTTATTCAAGGATGATGACTTTTTTTTCAAAGCAGCAGTACTAGCGGCGTTTATAATGATCAGATTCTTACCTCCATCATGGGTCCCCCAGTGCATGACCTTAAATCTATTTGCATGTCCTACGTCACTTTACAGTCACACGCACATATGCAAGCGCACACTGTCTCCAGATATGGTTTATTTTTCTCACATCGTTTTTTCAAAAATCTGAATTTGTTGTCAACATTTATTAAAGCTGGGGTTTAAGGTTCTTCTTTTTAAAAATGAGAACATTTGGCACTCCTCCACCCAAATTTCTCCATAGCAACCATTAGCTGGAACTGTAGAAACCAACCCAGTGGCTCTCAGCATTGGCTGTACAATAGAATCACATGAGACACATTTTCAAAAATCCTGATGCCTGAGCTCCACCACAGACCAATTAAAGCACCATTTTCAGCAACAATAGGAGGAAAATTTCACTGAGTACTTACTTTGTGCAAGAAGCTACCCTGGAGAGAGAACTGGTATGTAAAATATATTCAAGTTGGGGAGATAGGACATGTATTAAAATGATGATAAACAGCCATACCAGATGTAAGATACACTTAGTGCCAAGAGAGCTTGATAAAATAGTGGTTCTTAAATGTACTGCATATTAGAATTACCTGGGGAGATTTGAAAACTGGATGCCTGGGTAGCACCCTAGATCAATTAAAGTGGAATATGGAGGGAGGGAAGGAAATCAGGCATCAGTACTGTATTTTTAAAAAGCTCTCTATGGGGTTCCAGGAATGTTTAAGAACCAGGGACACAGAGCAGTTCCTTAAAAACTTTCTTACGGATTTATGTCACCTAGAGATCTTGTTAAAATGCAGCTCTTGGGCCGGTGAGATGACTCAGCGGCGTAAGCGCCTGTCTGGCAAGCGCAAGGGCCCGAGTTTGACTCCAGGAACCCGCATACGAAAAAGGCTGGTGATATCGCTCAGCGGCACTGGCGCCTGCTGGCACGCGAGGTCCTGAGGTCGACCCCCGGTACCCACAAAAAAAAAAAAAAAAAAATGCAGCTCTTGATGCAGTAGGCCTGGGTTTCCACCTGAGGTTCTACATTTCTAGCAAGCTGCCTATAATGCTAATGCTACTGGCTTACCACACTCATCATTCACATGAAGGCAAAAGTGTAGAGAACAGGCTGTGCTACATGTTTGCTCTGTGACCCTTGGTGGATCATTTCTCTGAGCAGCAGTATTTCCAGATGTTAAGTGGATTCCCACCCTTGAAGTGCTCTTCAGGTTAAACACAATGATAAGCATGCATAGTACCTAACACAGTGGATAATCAGTACATCACTGGAATTTAGAAAATGTGACCTAGGAAGGTGTGCAGGGCATTGCTGCATGTTCTTGGCAGGGGCGGTCTTTGAAATAAGGCCTTCCAAGGACTATAGAGCTCTGGTGTTCTTTGTAATGCATGACTGAGTTTCACTATTAATCCCTAAAAATACTTGCTCTTAGTTTGACTTTCCTTTCTACCTTAATGCAAAATTGCTTCTAACAGCAATTGAAGAATTGACAAATTATTATTTACTTTTTTTTGCCTCTGCCATCCTCTGAACAGTGACCAGGAAGAAACAGCAGAAAGAATGGATGGGTAAAGCCAAAGTCACACTGAAGCCTATGACTATACCCTTGTACATATGCAAAAAATAAAGCTCAACTAAAACTCAGTTTTTAAAAATTAAGTATTTTGCAGTTCCATATCATGTCAATGTTTGTAGTAACAGAAGATGACAGAGGTAAAAGAAAAATTATAGAAAAAATATGAATTGTTAAACTAATGAGAAAACTATCTGGTTTTTAACTAACACAACATACAGTGGTTTTCTCTGGTACACTCCCGTGGCGGGGGAGGGTCTGTGTCTCCTCACTTTGCACTTGAGCAGGCTTGTGACTTCACTAACGAGCAGAATACAGCAGAAGAGACACTGTAGAGCTTCTGGGTTGGGCCATTGCAACCCACAGAGTGTCTCCCTTGTTGGAACACTTGGTTTTTGAGCCTGAGCCACCATCTAAATTCCATCTATCCAGAAGCTGCCACATGTAAGTACTGGAGAGGGCACATCTAGGTACTCAGGGAGATAATCTCAGCTGATCTCAGCCTTCCTGCATCCCTGCCATGGTGTCCTACAAGTAGATGGAGCCATCTTACACTTCCAGACCAGCCAGCAGCTGATCATCAAGAATGCATTTGACACTGTATGAATGCTGAAGAAACACCCAAGCTAAACCTGCTTGAATTCCTTACCCATAAAATCATGAGATGTATATAAAAGTGCCAGTTGTATTAAGGTACCATATTTTGGGGTGGTTTGCTTGCTACAGGAGATCTAGTTTAATTTTGATATGAGTCATGTTCATTCCTTTACTTGTATATGTCAGGGAAATCAGGAGAGTATGAAGTACATTCAGGAGTCAAGAGAGTTTAGTTTTTATTTTGATGTCATTTCTTCCTAAATCAATCTGTATAATAATCTGATTTCAAACTAGTACGGGATTTTTTTTTTGAAGCAGGCTGCACTGGTTCAAGTGGCTTCTGAAGTTTATATTTAAAAATCTGTGAATTGACAAAAACAACCTATGGTGAAAATGGCCAAGGAAAAGGGCCCAGCCTTACTTAGATGTTAAAATACAAAATAAGGCAAAGAGAATTAAAAAAAATTCATACCAGCACAGGAATAGGCAAATGGAGGCAAGATATAACTAAATATTTAAGGGAACTTGGTGTATGATAAAGATGACATTTAGAAAAATGAGAAAAGGATAGATTATTCTTTAATTAATGTCAGGTCAACTGGCTATTTGGGAAAAAATAACAATGTGTAATACATAATCATTACTTACGCCACAATACATTCCAAGTGAATCAAATATTCCAATTTAAAAAACAAAGTACCAGACACAGTTTTTAAAAATAACTCTAGGGTACATACTTTCTAAGCAGGACACAAAATCCAAAAGCTATAAAATAAAGGACAGTTATGTTATATTTGACTATATAATAAGCATTTCTCTGTGGTTAAAAAAAAATCAGCAAAGTAAAAAACAAAACTGAACAATGTATTGGTAATATAAAGAACGATTATGGTTCAGTTAACCACTATATAAAGAACTTTTATGAGTCCATAAGAAAAAAGACCAATAATCTAATAGTAAAGTGTGCAAATCATTCATTCATTTCTCAGGAAATATTACCGAGCCCCCTATCAGGGGCCAGTCACTGTTCTTACCTATAAGAATACAGCAGGGACTAAAACCAAGTTCCCGATTCCATGAACTTCCACTCTAAAAGACAGATATAAATGGTAACAATGGCAAAACAATCAAATACATCCTATTTCAGGTGATGGTAAGTCCTGCAAAGGAAACTAATACCAAGCAAGAGACAATAAAGAATGATAGGGGAGTAGTTGCTAATGTAGAACTTTTCAGGAAGATAAATGACAGAAGCGTATGAAAGATGCATATAGTTAAAATGTGTTCAGCCAGCACAGCATCACTTATACTATCAAATATCCTGAAAGTACGTCACTGGGTAACTGATCTATAACTATAAATCTAAACTATAAATGGAGTAAGTACAACAGAATACTATGTAACCAATTTCAAAGAAGATGATCCTTTTGAATATATATTGTAAAGAAAAAAAATTAAAATTAAAGGCCAAACAAAATAGCAAGATAGAGTTATAATATGAACCTTCATCTGTGGAAAAAAGAATACATAGATGTGCTTATGTATGCAAGAATCGATGAGAGTGTAAGTCAGGTTTTACTGGTGATTGTCAGCTCTAAGGAGACTCATCTTCCATGGTATACTCAAGCTTTTTGAATTTTAAAACCACACACATGTTTTATTTCTCTTTGAACAATATTTTTCAAAAGAGACAGATTCTAGTGCTGGTGCAAGTTTAAGACTGAGAAAATCACTTCACCTTTCTATACCTTGCTTTCCCTAACTGTAAAAAGAGGAATTTGAATGAAGTCATTTGTGAACATGCCTTTCTGCTCTAAAATTTTGAACTTAAAATATGGGTGTTCTTTTTTGTAAAAATAAAAGGAAAAAAACTAGAAGAAAAAGAACCAAAAAATTGAGTTTCGGCAGCTTCCTCCATTTTCTTTAATTTCAACTTTAGGCTAGGTGCCTGTAAATAATTAAAAGCCTTTAATTTTAATTACATCATTGACAGTAAGCCACTGAAAATTGTGGCTGTATGCTGAAAATTTTTTGACTATAAATCTCTCTGTTGCCAAATGGCCATTTATTTTATATCTTGTTACCTTCTGATACTGCTTCTCCCAAAAAGAAAGGTTTTAGGACTGGCAGTCAGAGCCAGTCTTTGGTGTGAGGAGACTGACGTGAGCACAGTGTTTCTGCGTTTGTTCCTTCCTGTTAGCATATTCAGTTGACACTACATATCTGACTTTTCCCTTCAAATGACTCTTTTGTACCAAGAAATAGAGTGTCGATAACACAAATGACTAAACATTTACCCAGGTGATGGGTAGAAGCTGCAAGAGTTTTGAGATGCACGCTAGAAATCCAGGCATAAGGTATGACTGGTGTGATCTCAGCATGGTTGGGAATAGAAATGGGGTTAGACCAGCAAATACACTACCAGTTTGAACTAAAGAGCCAGTCAAAGCAGGACCGAATGAAAGGAGGCTGTTGGATTTGTTAGCTCTCAGCGAACCAGACCATAGAATTACTCAGCAGCAAACCTTCACTATTCTTTAAGAAAAATGAAGGATCCTGAAAACACAAGATCATCAGGGTCACCACGGTTGGCTTCCAGGCCAGACAGCCTCCCACCAAAGCCTTGGGGCCAGGACCACTCTGAAGTCTTGCACGGGAGCAAGACTGCTACTCCAGTGGGCCTAAGGACAGAGCATCAAATCAAAGAGGGCTATAACAAGCCTACACACTGATTAAGTTTGCTTTCCTAGATTTGGATTTGGATTTGCTTTTTCACCGTTTCCTACTTTTCTGCTTCTCCTTTCTGGAACAGGATACCTATCCTATGTCTGTTCCACCACTGTATTTTAGAAGGACACAACTTACCTAGTTTCAGAGGTTCACAGCTGGAGATGAATTCTGCCTCAGGATGAGTCATAACTCAAGTCTCATACACATCTTATTTAGATGATATTTAGATGAGATTCTTGTACACATTAAAAGTGCTGAGATTATAGACACTCCCCTAAGTGCCCCAGTTGTTCCTATTGTGTGTACATCCACCTTAAGCACACTCATTCTCCCTTCAGGTAGGTGGACTGAGCCTCCCTTCCACTGGGCTTGACCCTCATTGGTCTTCCTTTCTGCTGTGGCCAGAAAGGAATTTCCCATGGTAGCAAAAATGGTATTTCTGTACCATTATTTGTCTGTCACCCACCTTCCTGTCTTTCTTGCCCTCACTCCTAAATGTAGGAGTATTTACATGCTAAAGCATGTATTTACTAAGGACAGCCTCTTACATAACTACAGCCTGGATATTAAGCCTAGGAAATTCAGCATTGTTATCTACTATTATCTAATTGACAGTCTGTACTCAGATTTTGCCAATTGTCCAATAGTGTCTTTGATAACAATTTTTTCCTAATGAGAAAAATTCCAGGATATTATGTTGCATTTAAATGTTATGTCTTACTAGTCTCCTTGTGTTTCTTGGCCTTGACATTTTTGGAGGGTACAGGCCAATTATTTTGTAGATCTCCTGTTTGAATTTCTGATGTTTCTTCCATGTTAAGTTCAGGTACTGCATTTTTTAAAGGAATACCACAGGAGCAATCTTGGGTCCTTCTCAGTGCAGCACGTCACAAAGCACATGATGTCAGTGTACGCGCTATTGATGATGTTAGTTCCTATCACTTGGTTAAGGTGCTATCCATCAGTGCTATCTCACTAAAATTACTATTTTCCTCTTTGTAATAAATATATATTATTTTGGAGGAAATACCTTGAGACTATACAAATCTTTTTTCTACTCAAATTTTCACCAACTAGCATTAACATTCAGTGAAGGTTTCTTTATTCCATAATCCCTTGTGTATTTATTAATTGGGATTCTACTCTGGGGAAGCTCTTCCCCTTATCCTGTATGTATGTATGTATTTATGACATACTTATATCAGCTTGGACTTATGGAGAAAACCTTCACCCCCAGGTGAAGACTTCTGTGATGTAATCCCTCAAGATTCACTGAGGGTCAGCCTGAGCTTGCATACAGTGGGCTTGGAGCTGCCTGGGAAAGAGTCATGGGAGAGTGGATGGACAGGAAAGTCTTCACGATCACAGAGAATTTGTAGTCTTGTTTCCAAACTAAGTTCTTTACTTAACCTGGAAGTTTGGCATTTTTCACTTTTATGCATGGATTACCCCTATAATCCTTTCTTTGAAAACAGAAATTCAGACAGACCACAACCCTGATCCCCTCTCCCCTCCATTCAGATTCCTTTCTCTTTCCTCCAGTGTGGACTCTCAAGAGCCCAATGTCAGTTACAAAGTAAGTAGCAAATGTCTCAGCCTAAAGACTGAAAGATGTCCCATGATGTTTAAAATTTTACTTTCCCGTCACCGGAAAGAGAAGCAATAGATATATCTACACCTAGAGCCTTGACACTTGTTATACACCTTATAGATTTTTCCAAAGTAAATGTTTTTCTGTGCAATTTGTGATAGCATTGAAATTTTCCTACCTAGATATGCTTTATTAAGTTTTCTTTATTTAAATTAAGGGATTAAAAATTTGATTAAGTCACTCACTACTAACAAGGTTTTATAGGAGTTTTCTTTATTTTGTTTTGTTTTTACCATATGAAAAAATTAATGGTGAAACAGATTCGTCTATGTTTTTCATCCCTGCATCCACCAGTGCAACCCTGAGCCTTTGACGATATACCATATTGACCTGCATGATTCAGTAAGGTGACAAAGTACTGTACCTGGAAACCATGTGAAAAATAAAGATGCTTTATTTAGTATGTATGCTGGTATGCCTGATACTTCACAGTGAATAGTCTTATGGTCCTGGCTTGAATATAGCATTTGTTTGTACTGCTTTTATTTCCTTTTCAAACGTCTGTGGAGATTACTCTGTTGCTCTTTTTTGCCTGTAGCCAGCTGGGCAACATTAGTTGTTGTAGGACTCAGCAACTATACCAAGGGAATTCATGACTGTGTGACATTTTCACTGACTGTGTGGGCTTTCAGCTAGTCCATCTCAACCTTTAATGATATTTATAGAATGCAATCTCAAATTATTCCACATATACCACATGAAAAAAAAATATATATAAGGAATAGAGTGTTTCTGGTAAGAGTTTTCTGAAGGTTGGTCTCTCTTCATGCAAATATACATAGAGGGTTATGAATCCATGTTTCACTTTTACTTTGCATACAATTCACTGATGCATAGTCTTCCTGTTGTCTGTGTTGAGTTGAAAAATTAATTCCTGATGTTGTCATTTGAGAAAAAAATGGACAAAATTTTATCTAAATGTTTGTGAATCAATGAATGAACAAGGTAGAACTTGTAAAGAAATATCCCATTACGTTTTTTAAAGTATCTTCTATTTACCTATTAAAGCAACCTATGCCTTTAATGGAATTTATGAAAAATAAAGAAGAAATTTAATGGTAACTCTTATTTTCACTAGTCAGTATTTAAAGCTTCTCTTAACATTTTGGAGTGTTTGTTCCAAATTGTTTTCTATGCATATGTGATATGTACTTAAAATATGATTTGATTTATATTTTTATATGAAGTTTTCATCCTGCTTTTTATATGTAACATTTTATTTTGGTGGTTCCTTACCTTGTGCATTTGTAAGCATTGTTTTAATGGTTGAACAACCACTTTTTAATCCCCAGCCCCAGCCCCGCAATTTTGGAATTGTACGGTGCTGCTGATTTCATACTAAAGCAAATGCTCCTGTAGACATCTGTGTATCTAAATCTTAGCCTGAATCTGTGGCTGCTGATCCATTCAGCCCTTTTACATTTCTCATCACTTTTGACTAAAGAAATAGCCAGCCACAACCACATCTGTTGTTTAGTCCCAAGCCTTGCACTCAGAAGAACCGCATCACCAAAGTGGACCATGGCGCTTGGCCCCAAACATGTCTACCTTTCTTTGGGTGTCAACAATAAGCCAAGCTTGGCACTTTGCCCCAAAGTGATCCAAAAATCCTTTGTAGGGATAATTTTGTTCAATTGGACCAAGCGGAATGTTTTAAAATTAAAGTTTTATTGAAGTGAAATTTGTTCCTGTGTTAGAGAGATAAAGTTTATTCTCACCTGACTAAGCTAGTTGCTATCAACATGGTTGCTACCTCTTCTGTAGACAGAGTTTCAATGGCCTGCGAAAAGCTTTACACCCTGAATGAAAAGAGAGATAAAGGAAACTCAAGACCCTGAACTCCTTTATCACAGTGATGCACATAGATGCTCACACTACTCTTCATTGTCAGTTGCAGAATCCTTTGTCCCTCTTTCAAAAGGTGTCTTTGTGTTTCTCAGAATGAGCTGGCACTCTCTCTCCCATCTGTCGGAAATGCAAGAAAACTTTATGGAAAGCAAGAATGTATATGGTTCCCTTTGAGATTAGAGATGAGCTCCAGGCACTTAGTCCCAGTCACCGTCTGTTCTCATATGTCCTGGTGCTGCACACCTTGTTACAGAGATGGGACAGGAAGTGTCTGTCTTGTGGGTATTGAGCTTTCCATTCCTGGAGCCTTGGGATGAGTTTTTCTGTCCTGGATCTGCTCCAACTGATTTACTGTGTGACTTTGAAAGTGTGTTTTATAGACTTGTTCTGGAAAAGATTACAACAACTTATAAAGACATGTACACCATAATACATTGACACAAATTAGAACAGAACACTGAGAAAGCAAAGGAAAATAAGCTAGGCATTAACAATCCGGAGGGTAGGCCAATATGCAAAATGCCTACCATTGCTCATTCAGTAACTTTTATACTCAGTTCCTTACATTTGCTAGGAACTCTAAAGACAGTGTTTTTTAAACTCAGTTGCACCTGATTTATGATCTGTGAAATCATCCTAGTGAGTGACTAGGATGGATTCATACTTGTAGGCTAGAACAGAATAGAAAGTATCGGACAGCATTGCACAGAGCAAGGGTATTATTGCCTAAAATGTACATTTCAAATTTATGTGTGTATTTACATATTAGGTCATGATCCAAAATGTATTTCTTTCTGTGTCCATGATAAGGAAAATTTGAAAACTACTGTTCTAAGGGTATAGATAAATTTATAGCTGAGTGTTCTAGAAGCCAAGGAAAAGTAACTGATCAGTTACACAATTTTTGGCACTGATTTCCTACAACTTCATGCAAGAAAAACATTATTCTTCACAAAGAGAAAAAAATGAATAACGTACCTCAGTTACTTAACTTCAGTACTATAACTTCTTTATAGCAATATCTGATAACTTACAGCTGTTTCTTTTAGCCTTCCCCCTCCCCCTGCCCCATGCAGATTGACAGCATCACTCTACATTCTGTAACATGTATGAAATTTACCCTAATATGTATTTTAGGTCCTATCTCAGTTCCCTAACACTTATGTCTATGTCCTGATGTGTGATAAGTTGGAAACATGAATGTGATATGTCTTAAATAAACTTACTTATTAAAGCTAAGTATGCATCCAGAGATGTATGCAAATCATTAGCATACAGTTTGATAAATTTACACAAAGTAAATACCTCCATGTAACTACCATTTAGATCGTTAATGGAACACTGATGAAAAGTCAAAGCTCTCTACAGGCTCTCATTCACTCTCCCCAAATGAGCCTGAATTCTCCTAAGTTCTGAAACCTGAGATTAACTTGACTTTGTTTAGAATGTTCTATCATGGCCTAATGTCTACCTTATTTTGCTCAGTATTCTGTTTAAGACCATCTATCATTGCTGACTTTTATTCCACTGTATGTATATTTTATAACTTTTATTCATTCTGCTGTGATGAGTGATTGGACTGTTGAACAGATGAATTGTATCTAGCTTTATTATGAAAAGTACAGCTGTGAACATCTTCAAGATGGTTTTCTGATGAACATGTCTACATATTTCTGTTAGGTTTGGGAGTAGAATTGTTCATTCATAGCATATGGATATTTAGTTTTAGGAGATATTGCAAGACAGTCAAAATGATTACACTCCCACCTGCAAGATATGAGAGTTCCAATTTCTCCATATCTTCATAACTAGATCCTGGCAGTATTTTTAATGTTAGCCTTTCTGGTGGGTGTATATAGACATTTCATTGTATTTTTAATTTGTACTGCCTTGATGAATAAGGAGATGGAGAGCTTTTCATATGCCTGTCTTTTCTGATTGATTTATAGAAGGTCTATATATTTTCTGTATATAATTTCTTTGTCAGTCATATGTATTGCAAATATTATTTCACACTTTTTCCCTCTCATAATAGTTTCTTTTGGTGAGCAAAAGTTCCTAATTTTAGTATAGCCTAATTTTTTATTTTTCCTTTTTTTGTTTCCTTTTTAGCTTTTTATTTTTTCCTTTCTTTCCTTTTTCTTTTGTTAATGCTCTTCATGTCCTACTTAAAAAAACTTCATGTACCCTTAAAAAATAAATATTCACCTGGGTTATCTTTTTGAAGTTGTGGTGTTTTACTTTCGAGATTTATACCACCAATCCCTCTGGAGTTGAGTTTTCTGCATCATATAAATTAGGGAACAATTTTTTTAAAGTGTGTATTGTATTATCCAGTTGACCCACCACCATTTATTGAGAATACTACATTTTCTCACTGCAATGCATTGTCATCTTTAACTGTCAAGGATGGTGTTATGGCTTTTATCTAGATGTCCCCCCAAAGCCTCATGCACTCATAGGTGGGGCTTTTTGGAGGTGGCTGAATCTAGGGTGTATGAATATGGATTAAGGGTGTGCGATAACTAAATCAGTCCTCTCATTGGTTTAGCATAGTTCTGACTGTGGATTGGAAGGCCCATCCTGGGTGTGGGCAGCACCAATCAATAGGCTTAGCCTGGATGGGATAAAAGGGAAAGGATGGCCTGCTGCTTGCGGCTTCCTGCCTGCCTTGTCATGGACTGTTTTTCCTCTGCCATGCTGCCCTGACTTGGAGCCAGCTGATTATGCACTGAAACCTCTACATAATTTGTAAACCTTTCCTCCTTTAACCTGTGGGTGTCACGTATTTTGTCCTAGCCATGAGGAAGTAACTAAGACAGATGGTATATGTATGGATTTATTTCTAGGCTCTCTGGAGTTTTGTTGTTGTTGTTGTTTTGTTTTTTTTTTAATATATCCTTGTGTCAATAGCATACTGTTTTAATTAATATAGCTTTATAACACTATACCTGCAAAGACCTGTAATGTTCTTCGCCAATTTTACTTTGACTATTCTTGGTTCATTGCTTTTCTACATAAATTTTAGAACTACAGTAGTTTACTAATTTCTACCAATACCTATCTCAACTTCTGGGATTTTCGAGGGACTATAGTGAATCTATATACTAATAGAAGGGCAATTGGCATCTTTACAATACTGAGTCTTCCAATTGGTGATCATACTTTGTGTCTATAGGGTTTTGTAATTTTCTGTGTAAACTGTTGTATTTTTTATATTTTTAAGTATTTGATTTTTATGCCACATAAATGGTATAGTTTAATAAATTTTATTTTCTAATAAATTTTTGTTGGTGTATAGAATTCCAATTGAATCGAATATTGATCTTATGTCCCATGACCTGGTTTAATTCATTTATTAGTTTTAATAATTTTTCCATAAAATAATTTGGTTTTCTTCATATACACTTACGTCAGAAAATAATCCTGGTTTTATTGCTTCCCTTTCTTTCAGCATTTCTTGTACTTATTGTAGTGTCTAAGTGGTGGTTACAGAAAGTATTCTCTAATTTTTCGTAGCCTCAGAAAGAAGTCTTCAACATTAATCATTAAGTAGGAAGTTTGTTGTAGAGTATTATCAGAGCATTGTAGAGTATTATACTTGTAGAGTATTATACACCAACAAAAATCTATTAGAAAATAAAATTTATTAAACTATACCATCTATGTGTCATAAAATCAAATACTTAAAAAGATAAATTTAAAAAATGCAACACTTTACATAGAAAATTACAAAACCCTACAAACACAGTGTATGATCACAGATTGGAATACTCTACAGAGGTAGAAGGTTGCCTCCCAATCCTAGTGTTCTGTAAGTGGGAAAATAAATCTTCCTGGTGAGCTCTTTAAGGATCACTCCAAAACTGCCATATATACATATTGAAATGGGCGTATGAAATTACAGGGTTTGTTATACTCCAGGTCCCAGGGAAGGAGCACAGCTCAGCACCGAGGAGCCATGTGGGAGGGGCACCAGGGGCAAGGCTCAACCAAGCATGTGGGGCCGAGAGAGTGAAGGCCTGTGGACCAGAACCTTTACCTGGTTTCGGGGTGCAATATATAGGCAAAAGCTGTGAGGGGATATCAGTGTATTTGAACATCTTCCGGTCACAATCAGGGGAGGACAAGAAAGAAAACTCACGGCAGGGACCAGCCTTGTCACACTGATACACATCAGTGAGGATAGGGAGCCATCAGAAAAATAGGAAGTTTTAGAACTTTATAGTACATCTAGTTTGCTGACTGTCTTATCCTGAATAGATTTAAACAACAGCAGATGCTTTCTCTGCATCTGTTGAGATGACCACATGCTTTTTTTCCCATTTTGCTGTTAATAACTTGTTTTACATTGATTTTCAAATATTAAATAAACTTATATTTTTAGAATAAACCTCTCTTGCTCATAATATTAACTTTGCAAAAACATCTCAGGATTCTATTTACTGATATTTTAATTAGTTTTATTCTGCTAAATTCCTATGGAATATTACTTTGTAATTTCCTTTCTTGTAATGCCTTTATTCAGTTATGGGATTGAGGGTATGTTGGGCTCATAAAACGAGTTTTGAAATGAAACATGATCCTTCTATAGCCCAGATAAGTTATGTTAGATTAATGTGGTTTTCACTGCAAGTATTTGGTAAAATTCACCAATAAAACAGTATAGGACTGAAGAACATTTTGATTTTTATGTTCAAATTCAGTTTTTTTAATGGATATAAATCATTCACATTTTTATTAATTTTTTCTGATTTTATAAAAAATGTTTTATTTGTTTGTCCATTTCACTGACATCTTCAAATGTTGCAATAAAGAGTTCATGTGTCCCCTTACCTTTTAACATCTGTGGGATTTATAGTGCTTAACATTTTCATTCTGTATTTTGTAATTTTTTGTTTTCTATTCTGTTGATTATTCTGGCTACAGGTTTATGGATTTTATTAGCATTTTCAAAGAAATAACTTTTGATTTGGTTGTTTTTTCTGTTACATTTCTGTTTTCTATATCATTAATTTCTGCCCTTTTATTTTCTTCCTTCTAATTTTTGACTTTAATTTAGTATTTATTTTATGACTTTTGGGGATGGATACTTAAATAATTGATTTCCAGTTTTTCTTCTTTCCTAATACATGCATTTATGTATATAAATTTCCCTCCAATCATACCTTTAGCTGCTTCTCACACATTTGTTATGTGATATTTTCTTCATAAATCAGCTAATGTCTATCTTTTTTTTTTTTTTTGGTGGGTACTGGGGATCGAACTCAGGACCTCGTGTGCCACTAGGGGCCCATGCCACTGAGCGATATCACTGGCCCTTTTTTTCTTTTATGTGGGTACCGGGAGTCAAGCTCAGGGCCTCGCGCTTGCCAGGCAGGCCCTTATGCCGCTGAGCCATCTCACTGGCCCAATAATGTCTAATTTTAAACAGGCTTTATCCTTGGTGTATGGATGTCAAGTGTTAGAAGTGTATTGCTTAATTTCCACATATTTATGTAATTGTTAGTCATTGCTTCATCATTGACTTCTTCTTCACTGTGGTCAGAGAACATATTCTGTATGATTTTTGATCTTTGAAATTTGTTCAGACTTATGTTCAGCACGTGGTAAACTTTGGTAAATGTTCAACGTGCATCCTGTGCGCTCTGTAGTTGTTAGCCACAGTGTCATAAGTAGATCAGTTAGGTTAGATTATTATTCACATTTCTATGTTTGTATCGTTACTCATTTTTAACAGCCTGTTCGATCAGTTACTGACACAGGTGCCTTAAAAGCTCCCACAAAAATTGTGGATTTTCTTACTTCTGGTTTTAGTTCTAGCAGTGTTGGCTTCATATTTTTTGATGCTTGATAATGAAGTATATTCAGGTTTAGAATTCTTGTATCTTCCTATGGTTTGATTATTTCATAACTATGAAATATCTTTTTCTCTAGTAATATCATTTGTCATAAAGTTCACACTGTCAGGTATTAATATAATCTATATATCTTTCCCCAGTTCTTTTTTTCTTGAAAATTTTGGATCCTTTTCTGTGTTTCATTTAAGCATTATTTAACTGGAATCTTTCAAAGAATTTAGTCTATGTATATGACTTGAAATGTTTACTTGCATTTTATGAAATTACTGATATGTTTGGATTATAGAGTATGATATTACTGTCTTGTTTTTCATTTGCTTCAGCTGGTATTTTTTCCCTCTTTGGTGTTACTTTAGTGAAGTACAGTATTTGCTTCTATTCACTTGTTATCATTTATTCTTTTATTCATCTTTTAGTGGTTCTCTGAGAAATTACAGATTATATTCTTAATTTATCAGTATATCTCATAAATTGTGATTTTCACTGTGCACAAAATGCAAGGGATTGAAACACTTTAATTCCACTTACCACTCCTTTCTTTTGTAGTGTTATTGTCTTATATTTCAATTTTGCATACATTTTAAATCCCTGAAGACACTACAAATTATTGTGTTAAACAGCTAATACTCATTTAGATTTGCTGCATATCACCATTTTTATTGCTCATCATTGCTTCCTGTGCTTTAAGTTCCCATCTGGGATTTTGCTTCTTCTGCCAGAAGTATATGCTTTACATTTTCTTTTAGTGTTGGTTTGCTGGTGGCGGATTCCCTCAGGATTACTTCCTAAAAAGTATTTCATCTTCATGTTTCATTAATGCTTTACTGAGTTCTAATTGACATAAAATAAACCGGATATATTTAAAATAAACAATTTGACAAGGTGTGATGCATATATACATCCTCAAGACATTGCCACAGTCGGTACAAAGACCACATTGCTCAGGCCCAGTTCTGACACTACAGATGTGGAGCATCACCCTGCGGCCACTCGGAACCAACCCATCTGTGCTGGGGCTTCACCTTGGGTTTGGCATGGGAACAGACAAGTATTTGCCCACCTCCTGGACCAGCATAATAATATATCATGCTTTCATGTGTCAGGCACTCCTATAAGCACTTTAACACTTGAGTTATTAGGTTTAATCCTCCTCGTGACTCTGTGAATTAGGTGCCGTTGTTGTCCCTATTTTACCATTGCCAGAGCCCAAGGCAGAGTGCTGAGAGTGCTGGGCACACTCAGATGGGCACTGAAGCTCTCTAAAAATGTGGTTAATTTAGATTGAAAATCTTCCACCTGGAGGTTTGTCAGTGTCCCAGTGTCAAGCATAGATGTGTTGTTTTCAACCTATATGTCTTACATTTATTTTGGAAAATTTAGAAAATATAGGTAAAAAGAATAAAGTTCAAGTCACCAATCTTCAATGACCACCCAAAGATGACCAGTTTTAGCAACTACTGTAATGGTACACCTTCTAGCCCTTTATTAGCGTAAATAACACCATGTGAACATCCTATCACTAAACATTTTTAGATAGACATGATCTTTTATTTAAGATAAATTCTGAGGAGTAGAAATGCTGAAGTAAAGAACATGAAAAACTTCAGGTTTTGATGCCCTTGCTGATTATTTAATTTAGTAGGTAGGGTGTGGGAGAGGGTACACAGTGAGTGGATGAATGTCAGAAAACAAAATGCAAGAAAGAATATTTCAGTATCAGAGTAGTGTCCAAAATTTCCGAAGTTTCTCTGGTATAATGATTCTATAGTATCTAACCATTTCTTTCTTCTTAGAAAAAGAAAAAAGACTTAAATTTCTTATTAAGTAGCTATGGTTTTGCAGATAGCATCATGGTATATAGGCTTTTTTGGTTTGCCTGTCTTTCTGTCTGCCTGTTTTTACTACTGACAATCATTTTCCAGTTGCACTTGTGTTCACTCAGTCAAAAGAATCATTACAAAGTGTATTCTTCTATATAATCTGGACTGACAGCCTCAGTCCAGCTTCTGCTGTGGCTCCTTCTCTGGTAGTGGTTTCCCTGCCCTGCTTTGTTTGGAGGTCCTCTGGGGTGGCCCTCCAGAGTGCTGAATGCCATCTTTGTTTACCGGGATAGCAGAGAGAATAATCTAATTCTACCTAGGAGAGGAGACAGTAGACTGATGTTCTGTTTCCATTGCTGTTGGAAAAAGAACAGTAAATGACAACAAAACTGAATAGCTTGCACAGTATAAATTACCCAGCGGAAGAGATGTGTTGAGAGGGAGAGTGAGGATTTGATCTCTGCCTTTCAGTTTTCAGTCATTGTCAACCACCAAGTACAAAAGTTGGCTCAGCAAACCTTGACTTCATCCAGGATACGAGGGAGTGAGCCAAGAGATTTTTTTCTTCCTGCTAAGTTGTTCAGGATTAGTCTTTTGTGGATTTGTTTACATTGATGAATAAAGTCAGATAGCTTTAGTCAATCTTGCTACAGTGGTGTTTTTCAAACTGTGGGTTGGGCCCCATTACTGGGCAATAAAATCAATTTAGCAGGTCCTTTCTAACCTCTTTTTTAATGAAATACTATATAAAATAGAATAGGGTAGTATGTAATAGAACAGAAAACATCCAAGATTCTAATGTAACAAATTCCTAGTAGTAATTACCTACCTGTGATCCACTATAAAAAGTATTTTTGATTTGTGGCACATATACATATATATCTAACTAAAACAAAAGTTCCACAAAATCCTTAATGTTCAGTGAAATAGAAAATATGCAGGTGCATCACACAGATAAGGATATGATTTTGTGGATCTTTTGTTTTAGTTAGATACACACACATATATATATGCATATGTGTTATAGTCGAAAACATGCTTTTTTGCTGTGGATTGTGGACAGATAATTACTTCTGGGAATTTATTACTAGAATTTTTGCCCAATTTTGTGGGAATATTTTTATATGGACAGTTCAAAATATGATTTATTTTGAATTAAAAAGGCTGCTTTTGAATTTGATGTTGAGGTGAGCAGGAAAAGTCTTCCTGTTGATATGGACAGTAATGGTTTTCTGGCTGATTAACTGCAAATAGAAAATAAATTTGGCACATCTAAATCTGTCTTTATTACAGATCTATGTTGAAGGCAACTCTGATCACCTCTTTTCAAATGTTAGAAAAGGTCCCAAGGTAAGAATTCCATCACAGTGATGTCCAAGTACTACCAACCGGAGTCACCATATTTTAAAAAGCATGTGACTTTGCTAATACTTTATACCTGGTACTTGCCTATGTTTGGAGTTAATAATTTGCCAAAGTCATTCATACTTGATTGTGATGAAAAATGCCAATTAAAAAACCTCACTATGAAAAAAAAAACTCACTATGATAGTTTGATAATAGAATAAATTTCATGTATATGAAGTTTTCCCCCAATTCACCTTAATTCAAATCCGCATTATTTGCTTTGAGTTAGTGAAGTGGATTTGTGCATTTGGGTAAGATGTAGCTAGTAATTCAACTGTGTGTTTCCATGTGTAGGAAATATACATATAAATTCATATATTACAGATCATACAGATTGTATTTGTACATAATATATCCAACCGAAATCCCCATTTATTGGTACTTTATCCTTACAAACTAAAGAACAGTCAATATAATAAATAGAAATAGTAACTCCAGAAAAAGTCTCAGAGCAGATATGTATGTTTCGTCTTGAGCTATTGCCAGTGGCTGTTTGAGGCGCTACTTTAGAAGGATTTGGAGATGTGTTTGTACTCAATAGGAAGAGGAGATTGCTTTTACTAGTAATACGCGTGTTTAACACTGGCATAGGACAATGGTGATGCGTATTCCTTGTGTTTATCTCAGAACTTTTCAACTCAGTAAATCTTTATGGTGTCTTGAAAGCACAGTTGCTTCCTTCATGTTACAGAGGGCAGGACAGAAATAACAGCAGATGGATAATGCCCAGAGTTAAGTCTTTCAGAATCTCTTGCTTTCTCTTATTTCTGTTCATGTTCATCTACATAATTTGTTTAGATCTTACCTAAATGTTTACATCTGTTTCTTTCTATTTCTACTGCCATTGTTATATATTTGATCCTCATTAAAAGAATTATAATAGAAGCTTTCTAGGTAGCTTCCTTGCTTCTGAGGCTTAAAATTTTTTTGATGATGGGGTCAGGGGTCATGAGCTCCATTGAAAACCATGTGAAAGCTATGCATTATCTCAGGAAATTGAATGCTTACCCAAACTTCTGCAAATTGGTTAAGGGGGGTGTGAATTCCCTGAGATCTACACTTAGTTAATAACCCCTGCTCTAGTTTATCTCTCTCTAATCTATCCCTCAAATTTCTATTAGAATAATATTACTAATGCACGATTGGGTCATATTACCCCCTACTCAGAACCATTAAATTTCCTCTTGCCTTCAGAAGGAAAATGCAGTCTTCTTGGATTAGAATCTTAACTCTTTTAGGCTTTAGCCTCATTTCAGCCTTTGTAGCCTCATGACCAGGATCCACACAGCTTCTCTCTCCCCACGACACAGCCTTCTAAGGCAAACCAGAGTACTCGCTATTCCTTCAGTATCTCCTACAATTTGCTCCCATGTTGCTATTGCCTGAATATCTTTTCCCTCACTCCTACCTGTCTGGTCCCTTTCTAACCTTTGAGTCTGGTAGTTTGATTCTCAGTTATTTTTATTGATGTAGCAGCCTTCATCACTGAGCAATACTTTGTGTGGTGCCTTGCACATCATGATGATATATTTCCTGTTGGCTCTCAGATCTTTTCCTTGCCCTTCTCTGGTCTTCCTAATGGATTACCTCAGGACGTTTGCTCCTTCCATAGGTTCAAACATTGGAAGGCCCTGGAGGGAAAAAGTAAGACTGAAGGAAGGGAGAATCCAGGGTATTTCCTTTTTGCTCTGCCTCCAAGGGCATCTCTGTTAACAGCCACATCTCTTCTAGACTCTAGCTCCTAGTGGGCAGACTAATTGAGCTTTCAGTTTCTGCTGGGTCACCCTGGCCATGGGGCCCCAGTCAGTATTACCACCTCGTTCTTATCTAAATAGTTAGGGATTTCCTGCCATTGCTCTGAGTTCCTGGGTGCTTCACTCTCAGGTTTTTTTTTTGGGTTTTTTTGGTTTTTTTTTTTTTTACTGCATCATCTTTTCCTTCACCTGTATAACTATTGCCTACATTATACTCACTCCTTTCTTAAATGCTTATACCAGTTTGTATTTATATTCTGGATAAATCTTCACTGATACTGGAATTTGGTGGATATTTGCTGTGTCTTATTACCTATTTTTAAACCATCATCTATGTGGGCATCTCTCTTTTAAATAACATAGGGTTAAGTCCTGTATCAGTTATCTAGTGCTAATAACATTGGCAGGCGGTCCTTAGAATAGTAACAAGTTACTCCTAAATGGAGAAGTTTGAAACAACTAGCATTTATTAGTTCACAAGTCTAGTTGGCAGGCTGGTTCTTCCAGCTCCATCTGGGCTCCCTCATGCATCTGTGGTCAGCTGAAAGTCAGATAAGTGGCTCTGCTCATCTAGGCCTGTTGGAGACTACTGATGTAAGCCAGCTCCACTGTGTGCTTCTCACCCATGACAGGCTAGCTTAGGCATGTTCTTGTGACAATCATAGAGGAGCAGAGAAACACATAAACATATTGAGAACTTTTCAAACTTCTATATGTAGCATCTCTGATAGCATTTCATTGGGCAAAAAAAGCCACATGGCCGAAAACAGATCAAAGGGCACAGGAAAATAGACTGGACCTCTTTCATGAGCAGAACTGCAGTGTTACATGATAAAAGGTTACATGAAGGAAGGGCTGGAGCATTGTACCTATTAGTAGCAATATATATATATTTTAAATCTTTCAAGAGGGTAGATCTGTCATATTAAATTCTTACAATTCTCACAAAAGAAAGAAATGAAAAATTAGAAAAAAGATCTACATTGAAAAGTTTTTTGTTTTTCTTTTGTGGTGGTGGGCATTAAACCCAGACCCTAATACATGATAGGCAAGTACTCTGAGCTACATCCCCAGCCAACAAAGCTTTCAAAAATAAAAGAAAGAGAAAATAATTTGTTTCTGTAGAAAATATAAAGCCTCCAAATAGTAATAAAAAAATAGAAATGAAATGAAAAATTAGAAAAAAGATCTACATTGAAAAGAAATGAAAAATTAGAAAAAAGATCTACATTGAAAAGTTTTTTGTTTTTCTTTTGTGGTGGTGGGCATTAAACCCAGACCCTAATACATGATAGGCAAGTACTCTGAGCTACATCCCCAGCCAACAAAGCTTTCAAAAATAAAAGAAAGAGAAAATAATTTGTTTCTGTAGAAAATATAAAGCCTCCAAATAGTAATAAAAAAATACCCATCAACCTAGTAGGGGAAAAAAAGAAAAAACATGGGAAAACCATTGGGAGGAAGCTAGGAAGGAAGAAAGGAAAGAAAGAAAGAAGGCAGGAAAGAAAAGGAGGAAAACTCATAGAATAAGAACTATAAAAACTTCTAAGCATATCAAAAGATTCTCAACTTCACTCACCCAAGCTATACATGAATTCAAACTAGGATTCCATTTATCTGCTATCAAATAGGTAAAGATAATATTTAAAAAACTATTATATTAACAAAGGTATGGGGAAATGGGACTTTCAGACATAAAATATAAATTGGAATCTAATTTGGAAATATCAGTCAAAATGTAAAATATTCATCCTCATTAAATAGCCAATTCCATTTCTTAAGATTTGCCCTAGACATTAACTTGTACATGTATCAGCTGTCATGCAAAATTATGCAGTGGAGTCGTATTTGAAATAGCAGAAGAACAGACCTCACTGGCTTTTACTAAGTGTCATTATGACTTAATGGTATAAGGAATACTACATAACTGTCAAAACACAATTCAAAAAGACTGAGTAAGCCCCTTAAAAACAAACAAGAAATGTGGGCTACTAATGCAATCAATCTCAGGCAAGAGATACAAGATTAAAGATAGTAAATAGAATTAAATTTTGCCATAATATCAACCCCTGTGAAATTTAATTCTTTTAAAACTTGGCAATAAAATACACATTATGTATTTGCTAGTTTGCGCTTGTGAAGTTTTATTTGTACAGATTTACTGCCCTCCCTCCAAAATTGACCAAGAAAAGAACCATTTATAAATAACATATTAATAAACCAAGTTAAAGGAACTTTATTTATCCTTTAACCCTCAATTTGCGTTAATTGGGAGCAGCCATGGAAAATAGTGCCAACCTCACCTCAGGTCAGATGGCTTAATAAAATGAACTGTTTCATACCTAGAAATAAATGTATTCCAAATATAAATATGAATCACTTACAAAACAGATTCTTTTGAAACTACAAAATAACCTCACTGTTAATATATTTGTGCCTCAATTAAAAATGTGTAAAGAACACACATTCTGAGCTAAAGTTGTCCCAGGAAGTGATTCTTATTTTTGCTTTGAATCTTGTGTCAATAAAACTGGGCAGTCTCCTTTGAGCCACAAGTGAATTCACAGCTCCCTGTTTTCTAAACAGAAGAAGAATAAAAAATGAGTAAGTTTAAGTTGGAAGGGTTTGGGGTGTGACCTTGCTTCTTTAAATTTTACTCATCACAGGGAAATCACTTTGAATTTGTCTGTGTGAAGGATTTTAATTTGTTTTGTTCGCAGTTGGAGACACACCATGAAAAAGATGTTCTGTGTTTGTGTTTTTGCAAAATTTGGAAGCCACCTCAATGACAGTTTTTCAGTTTCTTCTCAGCAGTTTTATCTTTAAAACCTGAGCCGGTTCTCAGTCATTCCGAACAAGGCCGATGACATCAGACTGCCAGGGTGAGATTCCTGGCTAGTCTCTTCTTCACTGCTAGACTTTGAGTGAGATGTTTTACCTTTCTCTGCCTCTCCTTGCCTCATCTGGAAAATGGGGTTATTAACAATACCTACTTCCGACGTTCTTTTGAAGTTTAAACTCAGTGTAACTAGGTGAAATAATTAGTACAACCCAGGCCATAAAGCGTGCCTAATAAATGTTATGTGTGCAAATGTTTATTATTGTTAATTACATGAGAATTTTTATATCATTTCCATGGAGTTAAATTCATATATATTCATTAAAGTCTAAATCACCACGATGAGAATTATCATCTCATAAATATATATTGAAGCCCAATATTATGTTTATACAAGAGGTACTGTGTGTTTTTAGATATTAATGGCAGGATAGTGGTGTGTATTTACTCATATTGCCATAAAGCCATAACAGCAGTTACAAAACAAGCTTTTTCTGGCTTTGTTAATTTGAGAATGTTTTTAGGATACAGTGTCCTTAAATGTCTTGGTCTTCAGCCTCATGTTATCCGAATTTCTGACAGTCTAGCAGTGAGAAGTTGAAGGTTTTACATTGAAAGGCTTATGGCAAGAGCAGTGGAGAGAGAGTTGGAAGGAAATAAATACAACTTCAAAATCATCTTCAGTGTTCTTTAAAAATGGAAGAAAATTCACAACAAGCAAGTCAATTTTTAATAAATATGCATCACTTTTGTATATGTTGGGTGTGCATCCGGTGGTGGTCATAGTGTAGAAGAGCCATTGAAAACAGGGCAAAGCAGCATCTTCAAGAAGCCCAGACTCAAGAGCAGAGAAAACGTGCACATACACACATCATATGCACACCCACACATAACCAACAATCACTTTAATGACATAACAAGCACTTTTATGGTGCCATAAATGTTGGGTGTTGGGTGAAAAGACAATAACAAAGTGTATATTTATTTGATGTGGCAGTTAAAGGGAATGAGCTGTTATAGATCAGCATAGTTACAATTCAAAGACATACTGTTGAGTGAAAAATGTAGATGGAGAGATACATATATAGAGATTCATAGCATATAGTTAAATTAAAAGCACTCAAACTCTGTTCGCTGCCCTGGATACATAGAAATGTATGTGAATGAAAAACAAAAAACGTGCCCTGGAAAGATAAATTTATGGTCTGGGCTTGTGGTGGTGTTAGAAATTATATTTATGCTTTATTTTTAATTTAAAAAATAGAACAGATATGAGAAAAATGCTAACACTGGTTCCATCTAGGTAATGGGAACCCAGCATCTGTTTTACTAACCTGTGGTTTTCTGTGATTTCTAAGCTCCCCACAACAACCACCACAAAAATAATGGGAGCACAGTTTAAAAGCAGTTTCTCGTTTGCTGTGCAGACACTTAGAGACATCCATGGCCACACAACTGGATGCCATGGCCCGTCTGGCCTCCTCTCATCTTGTTTCTGTCTGTGGGAGCCGTTCCCAGTATGATCACACTTTGCTGGCTGCACAGCTTCATGCTCCAGTGCAGACCCCGGTGCATCTGCTGATGATGCTGTCACCCCAGCGCAGGTGCTGTCTAGCAGGGCTGCTCCCCTGGCACAGACACAGCTTCTATGCATTAGGACCTATCCCAGGAACTGTTCTCTGATGTGAAGCCAGACTCTTTCTAGTTCTCTCTCTTCACACAAAAATTCTAATCAGTTCGAGATTCACATTTGCCTTTTAGTCACCTTCCCAGGCTGGGAATCCAAAACCCTTGGGTCTTGTTCCTAAAACTCCACAGAAAAGTAGGTCTTTGGGAGCTGTGAAAATTGTCCCATGCCTGTAATGTTATTACAGCCCTTGTGTTAAAGTCCCTTTCCCTGAAACCATCTGCCCTTCTGAATGAGATTTTATCAAAGTCTATTTGCATGTATTCAAAATCAGAGACAGCTCTGAAACCAAACCCTATTTAAACATAGAAATAAGAGCAGTTGCAGATTAATCAAAGTTGAGGAACTTTTAAAAAAGAAAAAGAAAAACCAATTTATATTTATCTTCTTGTGTTTCCTTTTTTTCCAGATCTGCAGTTTCCCTCCCATCGGCCAACCTGCATGGGTGCCAAGTTCCACACATGATTTACTGCATAAGAAGGTCAGATATCAGGCTTGATTTATTTGCAAACTTGTGATTTTTTGCTATTAATTGGTACTTTTTAGCATTATGGGAATTATCTTCCAACTTGTGGCAGTGCTTCATTTGTGATTCAACAGTTTTGAACTCTGTAGGTATCCAGGAGAAATTCACACCATTAAATGAACTAAAAAAATGCATATCAGAAAAAAGAAATTTACAGGACACTCTGGAGAGTCATCAGAAAGAGCACCCTTTTCACTTGTACAAGAAACTTGTCTCCCATGAAGATCCAACAGTCTTCTCCCATTATCTTTTCCTTGAATGCTAAAAGAGCAGAAGAATTAGGTAAGAATTGGTTAGAACTAGTCAGATAGAGATGAGTACCTGTGCACTGAAGATCCCCTTTCTTTACTGATAAACCTCAGAACTCCCCCTTTAATCATGAGGTGTGTGGTAACATCAAGCAGCCTTTTTGGAACACTGGGTCATAGTTTGGAACTCAGTTTGTTTTCATTATTAGAGCAACACAGTTTCAGTTTGTCTCTGCATTTAAGATTGTGTCAGCACTTTCTTCTGTATGTTTATTATTTTTAGCAGTTTAAAAGCTCACCATGAAAAAATGTCTTTCTGGCAGTAAGGTGACATTCAGATTGGGCCAGCGTCTGGTGGAGTCTATAGAAATGCTCGCTGGCTGCAGGAGTCCAGTCTTTTGAATGCTGTCTTTGTGCTTCCCCTCATCCATGGCCTCTGGCCTATTGTCTAGGCGCCTCAGTTTGGCTGGTGCTATCTGATTGTAACCAGTACTAATATTACAGTGCTCAGTGCCCAGGTCCTCCCTCAGGGTCCCCAGTCTGGCTGCCTCTGTCTCCCAGCCCTCCCTTGAGGAGACCAGTCACAGCTCACGCAGCAGAAAACACTATTGGTGATTTATGGAATGTTCCCAGAAGGGGATCACTAAGAATGTTTGAGATTTTATGGTACACACACACACACACACACACACACACACACACATTTTTTACAAGTAATGCTCCCCTTTGCCAAATGAAGTCTTACAGTGGACTCCATTTTGTAAAATATGGAAAAGGACAACTGTTCTGTTTGAATGCAAGAATGGTGGCTTCCAGCTGTGCTCCTCAGCCTCCTCTTCACCCTCTCCTAATCAGAGTGACTTCTAAGTTCCTCTCCTGCCACCAGGAAACCTAGGGCACCTCAGAATACCTGAGCACAATCTTCCAGGGCAGTGCCGTCAATTTACAGTTAAGGAGACGAAGGAGAGATTTCTACAGATCCTCAAAACATGAGACATTAAACCCAAAAGAATGTATAGTTTATTAATCCATTTTATAGTTCTGGAAAAGGTATAACTAATATATGGTGATAGGAATAGAAACAGCGGTTACCTCAGGGAAAAAAGGGACTTGATAGGCAAGGGAAGTAAGGGAATTTTCTGGAATGATGGAAATGTGTGTCTTAAAGTGTAGGCTACATGGTATTTGTCAAAACTCATCTGTGCATACTCTATGTAGATTATACTTTCCTTAACAATAAATACAAGGGGAGTAAATAAATAAAAAAATAAATTAGATATATTTACTGAGTGGAAATACTATGACTAGATATTTGAATTTGCTATGTGGGCTATGTACTGAGTCAGGTCTAACTAAGGTCATGATGCAAATTTTCTGAAGATCAGAGACCATGTTCTTCCAATACTTCCTTTGCTCAATAATCACCAAAATCAGAAAAAATAATCTCAGAATTCCATGGAATGGACCCACTGACTAACCTTTGGCATTTTCCAGCCCATAACTTGGTTCATGTGTATTGTGTGGAGGTTTCGGGAGTCCAAGTCCTGAGTATGATACTTGATTCCATTGGCCACAAAAGCCAAGAATTATCACCCTCCCATGGTGTAGCTGCTAGAATGTCAGGAGCCTTAGAGAGGCACCATTTTCCAGATCAGGTCCTTTGAGCTTTAGGGGCCCTGAGAAGCCCCTTAAAAGTCTGTGCTGGGAGGAATGTTGGTGGGTGGAGTTGCCAACCCTAGATGTTATCTTTTATCTGTTTAGATATTGGGCTTCTCTATCAGAGTCCATAGATATAAAGAATTCCCCAAGTTAAACATGTATGATAAACATGTGTACAGTATTCCTATCTGGTGTATATGACCTCCTTAATCAGCCAGATGATATGTACTGGTACTCCTTTAAGCACACTGGCTTCTGCCTTCCGAACTGTGCAGATGGACCAGGGGCCAAGCATGGCACATTCAAGGCTGCTCAGTAGGATCACACTGATCTGTGTGATCAGCCTAAGACTTATAAATGGTCTAGGTGTCAACTATACCTCCCCTCATGGAAAAGTCCTTCCTGAGCCCCTTTCCAGAATTTTGACCTAATCAGGAATATTATAAAAAGAAGAACATATCAAAATAACCTCTGAAACTGCAGAAGGTGCTGAGCATGGAAGTGGTCCTTGGCAGCTCTCCACCCAAAGCCATATTTATTATTGCCAGAGAAGATGCTATAGTAAGACCCTGTCCCACTGGAGTCCTGGAAGATGCTGTTCTTTAATTTGGGGTTGTCGTTTTTCAATAATCTCTATTTCACAGACCTGAACCTCATTTTGGTCATGCATTCCTTTGACATGTACTATTAATAATTTTCAGGAAATTCTTCATAACTTTTTAGTCCTTTGTTCCTACGCATTTAAATGCTTTTTTCAGTGACCTATAAAATACAATATTCTTCATATACATCTTAGCAGAGTAGAAGTTCTGGTGACTAAGGTTGAAAGACAGGCCTTCAGTAATACTTATAAAACAGGCTACTCGTGGAGTCAGTCTTTTTGTTTTTAGAAGACGTCAAGTATTATCAAGTAATTGCCCTTGGACCTGTATCCTTGCCCTAAGGTATCTGACTCTCTAACAAGCACCTTCCTCTCCCTGAAATGCTGTGAACCAACCCCATTTAAATTTTCCATTTGTTTGTTTTAGAAGTCAGGCAATAAAATGAAAGATAATTAGTTTGGTTGAAATACTGCTAAGGACATAGGCCAGGGCAGATAAGATGGAACCAATTCTGCCTTGTAGAGCATGTTGAGAAAACTGGGCTGAGTAAAGCAAGGAAAATGTTTTTGAAAAGGAAATGATGACAGTGTTAGGAAATGGCAAGAAAGGGTCATGTGGAGCCAGGGCAGAAAGGATTTGAAGATACTCAAATGTTCCAGTCTTTGAGGCTGTATTACTTCTCTTTAGAAAGAACAAACTGCCTACTCCTTGGGTGATTTCCCAAACAAGAGCCACAGCCTAGTTCACCCCTAACACAAATTTAATTCATTAATGAAGCATGGAAAAACTGAATCATCTTTTAAAAAATTTTTTTCAATAGCCAGGACATTTTTTTAACCCACAAGTATTGTGCTTTGCCTGCATGAGACACAAATTTCCTAATCAAACCAAATTTAATTTAGCAAGAGATTTTTCTCTGACCAATTTAGTTTAATGTTCATGCAAGAATAAATTAAATTATATAATGCAAGAGTTTGAGCAGAATTTGCTTTTTTGCAGTTCCATTGAAAGGACTTACTTCAAGTCATTAAGAATTAACTTAACCAAAATAAAAAATCCCAAGACAGAAATTGTATGTCTTCTCTATTCCAAGGACTTTGGGCAAATGATTCTCCTAGAAGCATTCATAAATTTTCTTTCTTCTTTCCTCTTCCTTCCTTTCCCAAGATATGCACCATGTGTGTAGTCAAATTTCAGTTATTCATGAGAATGATAGGGTAAAATGGTAATTGACTTTCAATAACTCTTTTTTTTCTCTGCTAAGGATATTATCTCTTTTCTGTTTCATTCCTTGCCAGTATATTTTCCAATCTCTTGTCTTTGCTATGTTAGTAGATGGCTGTTCTCTCTGCCTGGAATGTTCTCACATGTCCCCCAAGATACCCACTGGCTCACTGTCTCACCTCTTGCAAGTCTTGATTCAGATTGCATCCTCTTCTTGAGGTCTACCCTGACTCCCCTATTTAACACATCAACCTCACATCAAACCCAGCCCTTTTCAATCCTGATCCCCCTCTTTGCTCCACTTTATCTTTCTTTTTCCGATAAACACTTATCTTTTCACATCTAAGCCACCTCTCTCCCTCTCCCTCTCTTTCTCCATTTATCCTTCCCTCTCTCCTTCTCCCCTCCCTCCATCTTTCTTTCCCTCCCTCCCTCACTGTCCCCTGTCCTCTCTTTGAGGTGAGGATCTCATTATGTTACCAAGGCTGGTCTTGAACTCCTGAGTTCAAGCAATCTTCTTGTTTCAGTGCTGGGAATACAACAGGTACCACCTAATCCGATTTTGCTGTCAATCTTTATCTACTAAAATGTAAGCCCTCTGATAACAGGAATATAGGACCTTTGTCTGCTTTGTTTGCAGACATATCTCAAGGACCTAAAATTATGCCTGGCACATAGTAGGTGCTTAGTATGTAGGTGTTGAGTAAGTAGATTGCTTTTATGTTTATCTGTTATCCAAGAGTTTCAAACTTTAATCCATATAAATGTATTAGTTTTCCCTTTGTTATTTCTCCCATTGTTTTCACATTTAAATATTTCCTCATTTAGAGGTCTATTAAATATTCAATAATATTTTCTTGTTTTTTAAAAATTTTTCTTTAAAATAATTACTCTTTAAACCAAACAGCATTTTTAGAGTGTATAATGTGTTATAAGACTCTAACTAGATATTTTTCCCAAAATTGCTCATTTATTCTCCATTTTTAAATTGCCCCATGCCCCCTCATTAGTTTATAAGGCTATCTTCTAAAAATCCTATACTAAATTCACACAGTAGAATGTGTCTAGTCTGTTTTGTTGTCTGCTGATGAATGTTTCAAACTGCTGCCAGTAGTATTTGCCAACAGTCTTGCTGCAAGTCTTTGGTTGAACCAGAAGCAAAATTTAAATTTCTTTTTTAAAATTTAAATTTAAATGTCTTAATTACTAACTACATCCATGAGACATGGAAGAATGAGCAGGGGTCCTATAGCATTTATTCAGATGAAAAAAATACTTTATCACAAAATGGTCACCTCTGACAAAATGGTTTGATTATCTAGTTTATGTTAAGCACGTGTTTCTATAATTGTTGATTTCTGTGCTGTGCTGATGTGTTTTATGAACACTTTCAGTGGCAGCTGTCTGAGAAGACCACACTGACTGGGCAACTTTTTCTGGAAATGTGAGGAGACCATAGCAAAGCCAGCCATTTCTGGTTTGTGATTGTGCTTCATGTTAATAATAAATGAAGCAACGAGGTACCACTTCCCTTTGGGAAAATACGCTGTCAAATAAATATTTATTAAACTTTTCTCTATGCAAAACACTACGCTGTGCCAGTAAGAAGTGTGAAAATTACAATCAATTTTACTTCCCTGAAGAAACTTAAAATTAATTTGGGGATGCAAGATTCATATGTACAAAAAAGGTAAATAATAGTTCTGGTTATATATTGTTAATTATTTTTGGCAAAGCCAAATGAATGGGGTCAATATTACATATTCAAGATGTTAAGAAGAGGAAGAGTTAATGGTGGATTGCAGTGATCTATAACATTTTTACTGAGAATGTAAGAATCTGTTTCAAGCTTGGAAGAATAAGAAACATGGACTTTTATAGAAAAGGAGAACTGGAGAGGGAGGATGATTAGTCCAAAATCCCATTTCCAGTGTTTAGCAGTTGTTTTGTTTTTGTTTTATATTTGTTATTGCTGTAAACAATGGCTGGTTTCATTTCTAGACTACTTCTGTAGTATGGTTTAACACATGTCTGAACTTTTTTTATTTCTACTTTAAACATGTGACACAGTAACATACCTTCAAAGTCAAAATTAATAAGGGAGGAAAATCTATCAAGGATGGTCATATTTTGACAGATTGTCAAAAGACAAGAAGACTGTTTCCTTGCTCTTTAAAATCATTTGCAAATTAATCAAGGGTGGATGAATCACTGTCTTTCAATACTGTTTTTCTTCCTTTGAAAGGAAGCATTTAATATGGTAGAGTAGTGTATCAGGCCAGCCATTAGTTTTCAGTGCCAATAGGGTTGGAGACAGCAATGATGAGCTGCCTATCTTACATCGTTAAGAGAACGCCATGTAGTAGTGAGTTTAACCTTTTCCTCCCAGCAAATCTTTTATGAGAGTGATTAATAAATAACCAACTCATCTGATAAACTACATATTTGGCTTCTTTCACTTCTATTGCCTCTTATTGTTGTCTATCAAAGCATGAAAGGCCACCAGCCAGAAGCAGGAAGCAGGAGTTTAATACACACTCTGAAGAGATATACCCTGAATATATAGGAGCCTGCTGAAATGATCCATTTAATTCATTTTATCCAGATATTTCCATTTAATCCAAAATGCTATTACACTTATTTCATATCTCCCATTTAATTTAAATAGTGTAATACTCATTTTGCATCAAAGCAGATTTATCATTGGAATATGCTCATGGAAAGAGCATTTACCTATCTGCTTTTCTGGCAACCAAGAAAAATAAACAGATGTTTTAGCATATCCCACTTAATAACCAGCAGATGAGATTTCATGGAACTTTAGTTTTTTAGTTTAAGTGTGACCTCAGTTCTTTTGTGTCCAGGATCTGTGGGCCACAAATTATGGCCATTTTGCTAAGGTATGGTTCATGTTTTTATTTAATATGTTATTTTTCCCATTAAATTTCCTCAGATAGAGGACTACTATGTAGAATTTATAAAGAACTCAAAAAAATTAGACCCCACAAAAGACTCACTCAAAAAATGGGTAAGTGAAATGAATAGACAGAAGAAGTTGAGGGCCAAAATATAAATGAAGAAATGTTCAACATTGATGGGCATTAGAGAAATGCAAATTAAAACAACACCAAGAGTCCATCTTAGCCCAGAAAGGATGGTCATCATCAAGAAATCAAATAATAACACATTCTGGCAAATTGTGGGGGAGAAGAAATCCTTCTACACCGTTGGTGAGAATGTAAGCTAGTACAACCACTATGGAAATCAGAATAGAGATTCCTCAAAAAACTAAACCTAGAAATTCCATTTGACCCAGCTATTCCCCTTCTAGGTATCTTCCCAAAAGAGTTAAAGACATCATATTACAATATATACATGCATATCCATGTTTATAGCAGCACAATTCATAATAGCTAAATCTTAGAAGCAGTCTATATATCAACAGATGGATGGAAAAAGAAAATGTGTTATTTACATACCGTGGCAAGCAGAAGGCAGCCAAAAAAAAAAAAAAAAGAAGCAAGCAAGGGATGACCCACAGCACTTTCTATCCCTTATATCTTATCCAGGCTATTTAGGGCGGGTAGCACTCACACCCTTAATCCTAGTGCCCTTGATCCTAGCACTGCACCATGAATCTATTCCAGTATCACACACTCTAGATCCAGCCAGCTCTGAAAAAGCTCCACCTATGACCATGTGGAGGCTTTGGGGAGACATATAAACACAAGCCATAACATTCCACCCCTGGCCCCCCAAAGACTCATGCATATCCTTTTATGCAAAAGACATTTAGTTCATCTCCAAGAGTTGCCAAAGTCCTAACAGTTTCAACATTGCTGAAAAGTCCAAGTCCAAAGTCTCCTCAGAGATTTAAGGCCAACTCTTAGCTGCAAGCCCCTGTACAAATGAAAAGAAAGCTAAACACTTCCAACATGTAGTGGCACAAGATACATATTTCCATTCCTAAAGTTACAAATGGAGATACAAACAAATGGGACCAAAGCAAGTCCAAAATCCAACAGGGCAGACATTAAGTCCTGTAGTTCCATGTGCAGCATCTGAGGCAATCTGTGGCAAGATGTGAATGCCAAAGAGTTTGGGTAGCTCCATCCCTAAGGCACTGCCCACGGTTGTAGCTCCCATGACTCCTTTCTTTGGCTGGCTTTGCCCACTCCTTGCAGCTTTCCTGGACAATCCACATTCCTGGCTTTTCCAAACTTCTGGGGTCTCCACTGCACCTTTGGCTTCACATTCACAGCTTCACACACTGCCCTCTCAGGGACACACTCCTGGCCTCCCAGGCCTTCTTCTGAAATCTGGGTGAAAGCCTTCTTGACCCTACAACTCTTGCATTCTGCATGCACCTAAAACCAGCACCACGTGATGATGCCAAGGTCTGCTGCCAGCTGGAGCAATAGCCAGGCTTCCTTCTCTTTTGGTTGTAGGGTTCAAGCGCCTATGAACCAAATTCCAAGGAACAACTTCCCTAGGCTGCCACCATTCTGGAACGTGCTGTTCTGGGGCTCTCTTCTCAAAGCAAATTCTTTCACTTTTGCAATTTTGAGGCTGCAAAGAGTGGAGTCCTGCTGTTTCTCATGATGCCCTCAGGCCATCTTTTCTATTTCCCTGTTCCTTTTCAGCAGTCAAGATCTCCTCTGCTCTATCTTTGCAGTCCACAGCTTTATTGGACCTTCCTTTCTGGCCAAACTCAAAACATTTTAGGTCATTCTGCTGGCCAGTTTGCTCTTGATTCTCAATATAGATCTGGCTAAAAGCCCCCAACAGCAGCCATGCCATGGCCTCAACATTAGACTGTCTTGAAATTTCTTCTGCCAGATTAATTAGTCCACCACCCTTAATCTCAGTCTCAGCCAAAGTCTCTGGACACGAGCAAAATGCAGACTAACTTTCTGCCAAGGCAAAACACACATTATCTGGACTCCAACAGCCAATGCAATCCTTCTTCCCAGCAGAAACCTCCTGAGCCTGGCCTTTACCAGCAGGATTTCTATCAGCCTTCTGGTCTTCTGAACTTTGACCAGAATCTCCCATCAAGGACAGCCTAAGGCATTCCAGCACTACTTTTTCAGCTTGCATCTCCAAACCTTTCCAAACTCTTCCCGCAAGCCAGTCCCAAAGGCTCCTGAACCATATAGTCAGGTATAGTCACAGCAACAACCTCACTTTCAGTACCAAATTCTGTGTTAGTTACTTCTCTCTTGTTGCTGAGACAAAATACCCAAAATGCAAAGATAAAGAGGAAAAGGTTTATTTAGCTCACATTTTGTAGAGGTTTCAGTTCATAAATGGCTGGCTCCAAGGCAGGGTGTCATGGCAGAGAGACATTGCACAGGACAAACAGTTTGTGGCAGGCAGAATGTAGCAAAAAAAGTAAGCAAGGGCTGACTACAGCTCTTTCTATCTCTTATATCCTACCCTAAGGCTACTTAGGGTGGGTAGCACTCACACCCTTAATCCTTAATTGTAGTGCCCTTGATCCTAGCATCACACCGTGAATCAGTTCCAGCATCACACACTCTAGATCCAGCTACATCTGAAAAAGCCCCACCTATGACCATGTGAGGCTTTGGGGGGACATCTAGACAAAAGCCATAACAGGCACAATGGAGTACTACTCTGCCATAAATAAATAAAATTGAGTCATTTGTAGGAAAATGGATGCACCATGAGATCATCATATTAAGCAAAATAAATCAGACATACAAGCTTAAATATCACATAGTTTCTCTTATATGACAAACCCAAATTATAAATAAAGAGCAAAATAAAAGATAGATGATTGGCGATAGTGAGATGGATCTTTCTCAAATGGGAAGGGGATCAAGAGATGGAGGGAGGAGAGGGCAAGGGGATGAAGAAAGCAATGAAGGCATGTTATATACATGTACCAACTCCACACAAGGAATGTAAACATGTACAACAAACATATACTGATAAAAATTAAAAATAAAATTAAAACACATTTAGTGAGAAATTTCTCCTGGTTGATTTCAAGCTAAAAATTTCAAAGAGAATAGAAGTGGAAGGGAAAAGGTTAACAGGTATATAGTTTTCTGTGTCTCGTATTTTATAATTAAAAAGAAATTAGAGCAGAAGCAACTGTTAACAAGATGGCCAGATGACATCTAGCAATAGCTAGCAACAGAATTCCTGTAAGGAAAGAACTGTATTTATTTGGAAAATGACAACCAATATGCTTGGAGGTTGAAAGATAAATCTCCAAGGAGTCTGAATTAGAATTGAATTGCTCTGGTGGAAGCAAAGGGAGGTTTTAGTTATTACTTCAGAGAGGGGAAGGAGGAAGAGAGAATGAATACATAATACTGCACAGAGAAAAGCACAGAGAGAACCAGAGGCTACAAAGTGACTGTTTTCTATGACCCCCTCAGATCCTTAGAAAAAGGGACTGGTTAGTGTGATGCTAATGGATCTGTTAGAAAGGATCTACTTTTGATCTAGATGAAGTGAAATAGAGACACAGGAAATCACAAGGGTGGTGTCCATGGTGGCTTGGGGGTTTGTGATTGTAGAACTCTTTCAGAATAAGGGTTCAGGCTAGGATGAGGAAGAGCTCTTTTACCAAAAGATGTAGCATATCCTGGTAGTTTACAGCAGTGCCTCTCAAGTTGTAATGTTCACACAAACCACCAGTGAATCTGTTTAAAATGCTAATTCTTAATCAAGAGGTCTAGGGCAGAGCCTGGGAGCCGACATTCCTAACTAGCAAAGGTGCAGGGTGACACCGGTGATGCTGTCCCCGCACCACACTGTGCAGCACAGTGGCTGGGGACAGTAATGGCAAACCTCCTAGAGCCTTCAGTGATACCGCCAGGGTGGCCCCCATGCCACGGGTTTGCTACCACTTCTAGGACCACATCTCTCATCTTCACATGCTAATAACATCTCGAAAGAGTTGCTGAGAAGGTTAAATGAATTAATACATGTAAAAGGCTTGGAACAGTATTGCCTGGCACATAAAAGAACTATGTACGTAACTGTTAGCTGCTACTGCCTATTACTATTATTTGTCTAGTTATTTGAAAATAAACCAATCCTATAAAGAGTTGAGAATTTCTTGAGGCTCACTTGGACTTCTATGTAAAAACAAAACAAATTCACATTCCACTTTTGTAACCTTGACCCTCTCTAGTCCCTTGGGTTAAATGACACCAGGTACTCCAAGTATGTGGCCTCATAACCAAAGACCATTGCCTTCTACCATTGCTAAATTCTAAATTAATTCTAATTAGTTCTAAATTAATCTAAATTCTAAAACTTACTAAGAAGTTACCTGGGCATGCGTGCTTATATTTTTCCCTCAAAATTTAAACTGTATAAGGGTGCAGACTGTATTAGGGCTCAGAGACCAATATGACTAGGCAACAATTGTAGCCTTCCAGTCTTCTGCATTGTATTTTGCAGGTGACTCTATCTTGGTCATGTTCTGATGTAAATACATAGTCAGTTGCCTTCTCCCCACACAAGCCCTCAACTGCAAGTCATCCCTCACCCCAACTTCCTACTCCTGTCCCACTGTTTGGCACATAGCACTCTATTTGTATGGTGCAAAATCATCTGCAGGGGTAGAAAAATCACATATAAAAATCACATATAATCTTCATTTTGACTTCCACTTAGTATGGTTTACCATTTTTTTAGAATTCAGAACTGGTTAAACTGGATTATATGTTCAAGGAATTGACTACTGGAAGAATTGAATATCAGTATCAAATACACACAGCAGACACACCTACTTGGAACTGAAAAACAATGCAGTGGAGAATCTATACATTTTGTACTTTTGATGAACATAAGTGTTTTTTTTTTTCCTACTTGCCAGCTATGGATTGAAAGAGATAAAGTCTACTTTAAGCAAATCTTACAGGGGATTATTAGTATTTACAGGACAAATAAATTGGGTAGGAAATATTTATTTAGCAAAATCTTTTCACTCATAATATCTGCTTTATGTAAGAAGTTACTGAATAAACTTAAAATGCACTTTGCACCCAACATTATCCCAGACACAGCTCAGGTGTAAAGTAGGATCATTTAATAAGATACTCTGGGAACAAAGTAGCTAAATACACAAAGTAGCTAAATACACAATTCACAGAACTGGTAGATAGTAAGATACTAAAATGGGTTGGGGATAGACTTGCAGACTTAATTCTAAACCCTCCTGTTTAGATAAATCTTTCAGACTTCTGGAGTCTTCTTACAGAGGTCCTGGGGAGATTGTGCACATGCTTATGCCAACTATTAGTGTTTCTGCTCACGTAGAATTACGGGCTTCAAGGCACGGAAGCGTTCTCGGAGATGTTCTCCTTTACTAGTCAGAGAGTTCTTAATGGCCAGTAGCATTGGTGGAGCCTGGGAGATTGACAGAAGTACAGCATCCCCCCACCCCTCCGATCTGGTGGAACAACCTACACTTTAACAAGATCCCCAGGTACTTTTTATGCACAGTAACATTGGAGATGCCTGAGTCAACACTCAATGCCAGGAGCCCCTCCACCCCCATAGCTGGCTGCATTGTATGATTATTGTTGCTGCCCTAAGGATTTTCAAAAACAGAACAGAGCCATTAATACAGCTCCCGTCTTATTTGGCTTGGGGAGAAGTTGCCATTTTATAGGTTTGAAACGCCACTCCCAGGAAGCAAACAAAGCACAGGATCCAGAAAATGTGCTTAGGAGTTGTGCTTGCCTGAGTTTGTTAGAACAGTCAATTCACTGTGGAAACCATCATGGTAATTTTATACATGGGCCACTTGAAGCTCTTCTGAAGACATAATTTTATGGAAACTGTGGACATGAGTAGACCTGCTTTTAAAATTTGGGGACAGCAAGGATTGGAGCAAATGGGAGAGAAGTGGGCCAGAGTATAATGCTCATGAGGAGATGTATTTATGGTTCAATTGCTCATGAGTTCTGTATCGGTACCAACCCGAGATTGGCCCATTTAATAACACTCAGGCAGTATTTTTGTCCAGAAAGTGGCAGGATGTTGGGGAGGGCAGTTGGAGCAGAAGGCTTTGATCTTCTCTGTAAAAGATTACACACAGGATTGTATAATAAAATGATCGTGAAGCTATACCCACATATTGCTCAGCCACAGGAGACACCAATTCCTATAACAAGAAATGACTTCCAATGGGATGTTCTAGGAGAGTCAAAACTTCGATAATAACAATGGGAAAAATGTTCACAATATTCCTTTGCTCCAGGACAACTATCCCTTGCAGCAGTCAGCTTTGAGTTCAAAAGGGAAAGTTCAGAAAGTTTATTTGGGATGCCTCAGAACCAAGCTGCCTCCCTGCACCTTCAGGAGGTCCCCACAGGACTTAGACACTGAATTACCCAGGAGGGCCATAAAACAGAGGTGGGAGCAGGGCCGGCCAAGGCAAATACAATAAACCCTTTCTTATTTGGTAGATGTAGATTAGATTCTGAAGAGAAAAAATGATACTTAACTCCTTACCTACTTATCCCAAGAACTTTTTAAACATTACCATTTTCTGCCTCTGTTTGAAATTGTGGAAATACAGTTTGTGATTTGAAGAGATAAAAGGATTTAAGCTTCTGCTGTTGGCTTATTTTCTTGGCTAAGTGATTTAATGACTAAGTGAAATTCATACCAGTAGCATTGTTTCCCTCCAAATCAGTAATTTGTGAAACTTTCTCTTCTCCAAATTCTTCTGTAGTTTTTTACTTTATAAGTATACTTTAAAATATATTCATAATGGAAATTCTACATGGATTTCTGAGACTGTTCTTCTTGGCCATATGCTTTAACCCAGTGTTGTCCACTAAATACATAAGCCACAAATTCAAGTCACACATGTAATAGTAAATCTTCAAGTAACTGCATTAAAAAAAAAAAACAACCAGTAAAGTTTATTTTCATACTACATTTTATATAATTCAGTATCCAAAATAACGTTCCAATAAGTAACCAGTATAAAAATTGTTACTGTGATAATTTATAGTCTCTTTTTTATGGTAAATCTTCCAGGTCTGTTGCACATTGGACACTAACAGCACATATCACTTCAGAATAGCCATTTGTCAAGTACTCAGTAGTCATGTGGTAGTTTCCAACTACTGTATTGAACAGCACAGCACTGATTCCAGGACAGCTGTTCCTCACATCCTGGAGTTAGGTTACTTTAGGGAACATGATGAAAATTGTGGATCTCCCTTTCCAGAAAAATTCATATCGGCTACAAGCATACATAGACTTTCAAGGGTTTATGAAGTTCTAGAAGCCCATCTTGGACTCTAATTGCCTCCAAATTCACATAACTCCATTTCTAGAATGCAGCATATTGTCGGTTCTTGCTTCTTGATCCATTCTGCCAGTCTGTTTCTTTTGATTGGTGAATTGAGACCATTTACATTAATGGTTATAACAGATATGTATTGGCTTATCTTTCTCATATCCTCAAGAGAATTCTGAAGAGCTGGTTTGGTGGTCATGAATTTATTCAGTTGTTCTTTCTCATGGAAGTATATTATTTCTCCATTGATTTTGAAAGATAGTTTTGTGGGATACATCAATCTGGGTTGGAGGTTGTTTTCTTTTTTTTTTTTTTTTTAATTTTTTATTTTGAGACTCAGTTGCCCAGGTTGGGCTCAAACTTATAGTCTTCCTGCCTCAGCCTCCCAAAGTGTGCCATTATTTTATTATGACCATTATTTTCCTTTTCCCACAATTTCTTCATTTTTTTTTTTTATTTTAAAGAGAAGAAAAAAACAAAACAAATCAAAAGAAGAACAAATTTTCAAAACAACATAATAGGAGGGTAACAATGGTTAATACATTACGTATTACTATCTTTAAGTTAGTTATTCAGGACACCAGACATTAGCATTCAATTGTCCAAACATTATTGGCACAAACCTTACTCTTCAATGAACTAAGTAAAAATGGTAGTGTATCTATCTTAACCATCTTATATATATATATACAATTTTTTTCCCTTTCCCTTCTTTCTTTTCCCTATTCCAGTCTCTCTTTCCTTTTGACCAGTTTCTTTTTGATTCACCATATCTATTGTACATTTTGGATCTTATTTACTCTTTCAGTTTCTCATACTAGAGAGATAATACGATGCTTACACATGTGCTTCTGGTTTATTTCACTTATGAGTATTTTCTCGAGTTGCATCCATTTACCTATAAAAGTTTCCAGTTTATCCTTCTTTGTGGCTGAATAGTACTCCATTGTATAAAAAAACCACATCTTTCTTATCCATTCCTCAGTTGATGGGCATTTGGGTTGTTTCCAAGATCTGGCTATTACAAATTGTGCTGCTATAAACATGGGTGCACATATATCGCTGTGGTACGATGTTTTTAATTCTTCTGGGAAGATGCCCAGAAGGGGAATAGCTAGGTCAAATGGGACCTCCAACCCTAGTTTTCTGAGGAATCTCCACACTGACTTCCACAGTGGCTGTACCAGTCGACACTCCCACCAACAGTGAAGAAGGGTTCCTTTTTCCCCACAGCCCCTCCAGCATTTGTTATTAGTTGATTTCTTAATAGTAGCCATTCTTTCTGGGGTGAGATGGTATCTCAGTGTTGTTTTAATTTGCATCTCTCGAATGACTAGTGATGTTGCACATTTTTTTGTATATTTGTTTGCCGTTAGTATTTCTTCATCTGAGAAATGTGTATTCATCTCAGATGCCCATTTTTGGAGTGGGTCTTTAAATTTGGGAGGTCTGATTTTTTTTGAGTTCTTTATATGTTCTCGATAGTAATCCTTTGTCTGAGGAACAGCTGGCAAACATTTTTTCCCACATTGTGGGTTGTCTCTTCACTCTGTTGGTGGTTTCTCTTGCTGTGCAAAAGCTTTTTAATAAGATGAGATCCCAGTTATTGATTCTTTGGGATAGTTCCCATGCGGTTGAGTTTTTATTCATAAAGTCTTTGCCTACACCAATGTCTCCAAGGGTTTTACCTATCCTACCTTCCAGCAGATTTAATGTTTCTGTTTTAATATTTAGATCTCTGATCCATTTTGAATTTAGTTTAGTGCATGGTGAAAGATATGGATCTAGTTTTAATCTTCGGCATGTGTAGAGCCAGTTTTTCCAGCACCATTTATTAAAGAGGCTATCTTTCTTCCAGCGAATGTGTTTGGCACCTTTGTCAAAGATAAGGTGGCTTAGTATGTCTGGGGTTGTTTCAGCATCTTCTAATCTGTTCCATTGATCTTCAGGTCTGTTTTTTTGCCAGTACCACACTGTTTTTATCACAGTAGCTTTATAGTATAATTTCAAGTCGGGGATTGTGATGCCCCCTGCCTTGCCTTTGTTGCCCAGAATTGCCTTTGCTATTCTAGGTCTCTTCTGATTCCAAATGAATTTTAGGATTGTTTTCTCTAATTCTGTGAGATATGCTGTTGGAATTTTGATGGAGGTTGTTTTCTTTTAGGGCTTGAAATGCCTCACTCCAAGCTCTCCTTGATTTGAAGGTTTATGTTGAGAAGTCTACTGAGATTCTGATGGGCTTTCCTTTATAGGTGATTTGTTTCTTTTCTCTAACTGCTTTTAATATTCTGTTATTGTGCTGGATTTCCGGAATCTTGATTTTTATATGCATTGGTGTAGATTTATTTTGGTCATGGCTGTTTAGAGTTCTATATGCTTCACTTATTTGTAGCTCAAATTCTTTATCCATGTTTGGAAAGTTTTCTGCCATTATTTCTGTGAAGAGTTTTTTTTATGGCATTTGTGCTGTCTCCAGCTTTCTCATTGACTCCAATCAATATTATTTTGTTCTTCTTTGCTTCATCTTGCAGCCACTGGATTGAGTTTTCATGGTCTCTTGCTATTTTTAAGATATCTTTCTTTTCATGGTCACTAGTTGCAATACTGTCTTCTAGATCTGGTATTCTATCCTCGCCTTCACTCAGCCTGTTGCATATACTTTCAATGGAGATTTTAATCTCTTGGATTTCTGTGTGGATCTGTTTCATGGATTCTATTTCTTTTCTATGTTGTGCATTCATGGTTTCCATCATTTTCCTAAGCTCTATTTTTTTTAATCAGTGTCTGCTCTAATGTCTTTAATTTTGATCATCATTTCCTTTTGTACCTGAGAGATTATTTTTTCTATAGCCTTTTTCATTTGTTTTTTCACTTCTGTTACTATCAATTCAGAAGGTTCCAGTGCTTGGCTTCTGATTTCTTCCATCTCTTTGTGCTCTGGACTTGTCCTTGGTATGCTGGGAGTCTGGGGTTGCATTTTGCTTCTGCTTGTCGTTTTCTATTTTCTTTTCTTTTGTTTTTTGTGTTGATGCTTGCTGATTTCATAACTCCATTTCTAGTCTTTTTTTAATGTTGACTTTTTGGATTTACATAAGTTATCTAAAAATGAAACTATATATTGTATCTATAAATGAAAAATAAATGTTATTTTTCCAACATAAAAAGATAACTATAAAAATTTTACTCTCAATTTGTTTAAATTGTTCATCCACAGACTGACCTCCTAAACTCACCTCTCATATCACTCTTTGGGATACAACATCCAGTGATTTGGAAACCAGTGGAATAAAACCTTCTGAAAGGCTTTCTCAAAAGGACATAAGAATTAAATGGAGTCTGCAAAGACATGCTATTAAGCCATTATAACAACATAACTACTTATTAAACCTGTATAGTGAGATAGGGATAAGGAGGAAGAAGTGGAGGTTGAGAAAAGGAGAGCTGGGGAAGTGGATTAGATGAGTGATCTAGGCCTTAAAGAGATGGATCGTGCTCTCATGTTCTTTGGTAGCTTCCTCTGTCACAATCCAGTTAATAAGATCCAATGGACAGAAGGGAAAGATACCAGAGAGCTGACTGCTTGACTCATGCATAGACTTTAAGTTCAACATTACAAACTCAAATCTACCAAAGAGTGAACATGTAACTTGAATGAGTCATTTCTTTTTTTGTTTTTTTGTTTTTTTTTTTTTTTTTGTGGGTACCGGGGGTCGACCTCAGGACCTTGTGTGCCAGCAGGTGCCTGTGCCGCTGAGCAATATCACCGGCCCTTTTTTCGTATGTGGGTTCTGCGAGTCGAACTCAGGACCTCGCACTTGCCAGGCAGGCGCTTATGCCGCTGAGCCATCTCACCAGCTCGAATGAGTCATTCTTAAAGAGATGGCAATTTGGATTTCTTAGTGTTATGCCTGATTTTTTAAAATATTGATTCATTTATCATTATTATTGTATTTAACAGGGATACTTACACTTCATATGTAGTGCTACAAACACCAATGAGAACTCTGATTCTGGATTCTAATTCAGGGTGGATTAGGCCAAAGGATATCAAGGAAGTCTTCTGCCAAAACATTAGTAGTGGTTCTAACTTGGAAATATGTCTATTCATTTTGTTGTGTCACTGTGATAAGAGTTCTGGGTGCCACTAGCCTTGTAGGACACTCAATATAAGGGATAGTCCTGCACCCAAGGATTTGTCCTTTCCCAAATGGTATCACATTCAGGTGAGAAACACTGCAAGAGTAAAGGAATTCTCCAAGTCCCCATGTGGTCTGATCAAGTTTAACCTGGGTAGGGGCCAAAGCCTTCTTTTGTAATGAGGACAGAGTGCATTTTCCTGAAGGATCTTTCTCTGGAGTTGGACAGGTGTGGCAGACAGTTAGGCTTCAAAGATTTGAGGTTTCTGACCGTCTTTGGCTTCTCTGACCTTTCTGCAAAGCTTTTCAGAAAGATCTTATTGCCCCTTTTCTGGTTTTCACCCTTCAGAGAGTGCTTTTTTTCTGCAAGCCCAAATATTGCATGGTTTCTTTTATTGGAGAAACCCAAAATATAAAGGGCAAAATAAAAGATAGATAATAGGAAATAAATAGATTTTCAGAGTTCTAACTTTATTTATGAGATGACTTTCAAAAAGTGTTGCCCCTGAGGAGATGACTTGATTCAATGTATATGACTGAGAGAGGGCCTGCCTCTATTGCTAATGGTGTCCCTTCTGCTCAAGATTCTTGGTGATATATCTATTTTACAGAAACTCTTTTAGTTAACTATTTTGCTTGTGCCAAAGTACCAAAGTTTCAAAGGTACACCAATATAACCACATTCAGAACAAGATATAAAATATTTTCAGTATCCCCAAAGGTTCTCTGATGCCCTGCCCTACCTTTGCCTCCCCATTCCCTCAGTAGTTACCAGTATTCTGACTTTCATCACCACAGACTAGTGATTTTTTTGCCTGTTCTTGAACTTCTTGTACATGATATTAGATAATACGAACTCTTGTTATTTGATGATTTTGGTTCAGTGTAACATCTGTAAAATTCATACATGGTACTGCAAATATCAGTATTTCATTTTTTTATTACTGAGTAGTATTAATTATATGGCTATACCATAATTTGTTTATTCATTCTCTTCTTGATCAATAGGAAACTGGATTAATTGAGTTTGGGGTTGTCTTTCAGGGATCATATGTATTTCTCTTGGCTGTGTGCCTAAGAGTAGATTTGGCAGATCAGAGGGTAGGGATATATTTTTCTGAATTAGGAACTTCCAAACAGCCTTCCAGTAGTTGTACAAACTTGCACTATCACCAATGGCATATGAGAGTTCTATAGTTGCTCCATATCCTCTCTAGCACTCGGTAATGCCAGTCTTTTGACACTCATTCATTCTGTGGGTGTATAGTGGCAGCACATTGTGGCTTTAACATGCATATTCTTGTGTATTTTTACCTAAAATAAGTGAGTCATAAATATTGTTGTGGTTCATGAGGAAGCTTTTAAATTCTTGCCTCAGACTACTGCACATGCAATAGTTGCTGACCCCTTTCAGGGATCCTAACATTTCTCCTTCCTGAGAAACAAGATGCCTAATTGTACAATCATTCTAACTTTGTGAAAAGTGAATATTCCTCATCCATATCCATACTGTGTTTTCACCAAGTTATGATTCTGATAAACGGTGTGCAAGAGAGACTAAGCATTGCTACCATGGGCACTTGCAATGAGTCTTCCTATATGGACAACAGTGTAGTTTGCCTGTTCAGTAATATCCACTGAGCATTTCTTGAGCACCTAATTTGTTCCAGATACTGTGAAGAGCACTGAGGAAGTAATGGGGAACTAGACACAGTTCCTTTCTCTCTTGAAAGTCCCACAGTTGGGCAAGGAAGATAGAGAGTGAGCATGGCATTGTTGTGCAGGAGAAGTGTTTTGAAAAATGTGTATGTACAGGGGGCTTTGAAGCCCAGAGCAAAAAGTCTTCCCAAAGAAGGGCTAATCAAATGAGTGTTACAGAAAAGACATGGAGGGCATCTCATCAGGCAGCTCCCCTGCCAAGGTGAGCTTCCATTTGGGCTTTTGTAGGATTTCTAGGGCAGCCATAGCATTAAGTATGTGCAGGCGGGCACTCACAAATCTTCGGTCAGGATGTATGCAGGGCTAGTCATGGAGGGTGTACGTAGGTGAAAATATATTTTGCAAAATTCCAGCACAGAGAATCTCCTTTTTTGGTTTACCTGCAAGCAAAAGGAATCAAGAGTGCTCTTTGGCCATTGTCTCTGACCACTGAGTTTTACCTTCCTCTCATCTTTTGAGGGTAAGTTACATAATGTTAGGCTTCTGTCAAAATTCTTTGCTGGATATAAACCCATTTTCTGTTAAACAGTTTGGAACTAATGTATACTTTCCTGTATATGATAGCCTAAGGATCATATTTACTTAGTTATTTTTCTCATGTGCTACCTAGACCCAACACCAATAGCCCTGAGTGAGATATAAGCCCAATCTTAGCTTTCTTGTGGAGTGGAGTTTTATCTTGGTGTTAGCATCTGTCCTTTGGATTGGAGGAGGAAGGAAGACACATATTCCTAATAAAGGAGGTACTCATCTAAACCAAGCCAGTCCTAATAATGTCTGGAACCATCTCCCTCAAGCACAACAGAGGCAGCTGTGGGGTATCATAATTACTTCTACTTTATTTAACAAACACTCATATAACATCTCTTTCGATTTTTTAGGTGATGTTCCAACTACATCACACATAGCAACTCATTTAATGTTTATGACCACCCTAGAGGTGGACAGTATTAAAATTTCCATTTTATAGATGGGGAAACTGAGGCACCAAGCAATTAAGTAACTTGCTCAAATCCCAGATGGGATTTGAACTCACACATTCATACTTTTAAACACTATTCTATGCTGCTTCTTTGTACTTGTAAAATATCCAAAAGAATGTCAGACAAAGTTCATTTACCAAACATTTATTGAACAACTACCTGGTGGGTGAATCAGGAACACATTTGCCCCAGGAACTTTTAACCTGCTGGAGGGGGAGGGCAGATAGAAGTAAATGCTTGCAATGAATTGTTAATGTGAGTAGGAAAATAAGTCACTTTCTCTGAGGATATAAGGGAAGGACTTAGGCCTAAAAGGCAGGCTGAGCTTTTCATGAACAGGAGCATGTTGAAGCAGCAGTTCTCAAATTTGTGTCGAAGCGAAGGTCATTTGGGAGGTGTCAGTGCGCTTGGGGGTGTACTATGTTAAGGTATGCTGTGGAAAGTGTAGGGAACAGTACTGGTGGCAGAGCAGCAGCTGGTGCCAGATTGGAGGTCTTGTATATTAGGCTGAAGAGTAGGATATAACCTTGAACACTGTGGGAAGCCATTGAGGGCTGTTAAGTAGAAGAGGTGATAAACCACCTTCTTGAAACATGCTGCCTGGATAACATTGCAGTCATCCAAGGCAGAATAAAAATGAGCAGCATGGGGCATTTGGAATCTAGGAGCACCAGGTGGGCTGATAGTAAACTACATACAGAGTTTGAGCCATAGCTTATGGGAGGAGAACAAGGAAACAGACAAGTGACAACGTAAGGAAGAGAAGGAGGAAGAAAGAGAGGAGAGGGAGAATGGTGGGGGAGAGAGAGAATAACGTCAGCCAGAAGGAAGGAAAGGAGGATGGATGATACAGGGAAGAAAATTGGAAAAGAAGGAAAGGATGAAAAAGAGGAGAGAAAATATGCCAGTACCTTAAAAAAATTCTTATGGTGAAATGTTACTGGCAAAATAGCTATGTGATTCAGGCTTTTTAAAGTATTTGCTCAGCCAGATTTGTTTTGGTGGCTCACCAGTAGTTATTTTCATGGCTCTGCAGTAGCCCATTGAGATGGCTTCTATCTGAAGATAATTTGTCGGGTTTATGTAAGACTGCATTTAGGGGGCCTTGCCTTGGCATGCAGACAGCTTCCAGACCTTACTCACCAGCAGAAACATGTTCTCTGAGGAGTGCAATATAGCAAATTAAATTCATTGCCAGGTACCATGGCAGCAAACAAGAGCAGTTTCAGAATATTGCTTTTCTTTTTTAAAAATAGTCACCTGAAATTCATCCTCACAATTATCGATCTTGAAACTTAATGGCTTCAAACTTAAGGAAACTTCAAATACATGGGGGTCATAATGCCTTATTTCAAACTAAATTATTGTTTCCCTCTTTGTCAGTCATAAGCAACATAATTAGCAGAACCAACTATTTCTCTCTGCAATTATTATCATGCTAGGTAGGCTTGAGTTGGGGCTGGGAGGGGAGTAAAAGTTCTCATAACAGCAGCTGCCGCCGTGGATAAGGTAGCATGTCAGGTGTTAGCTGTCCAGGAGCCTCCTGATGCTAGAGGAGTCTCGTTTCACAAGGGATTCAGGTTACCACAAGCTTTGCTCATCATCCTGCCGCAACACCAGCTTCTGTATTGGCCCAGAGACATGGTGCGGAAGCCCCACATGAGAGAGCGGCCTGGAGTTGCGAACTGTTGTCCGGGGTGCATTATGTGGCACAATCCGCGCAGTCATAACGCCAGCACGGCATCACTCAGCACGGATATCTAAGGTGCATTTCAAGAGCATGTAATTGGGATAGCTCACCCACACGGGTGCAGGACGTGGCTTGGGGTTCCCAGCAGTTTATTTTGCTGAGAAAGTCTTCATTTTATCTGACTCGGAAGCTGAGTAGGAGAAGCTGATGCTGTGGGTGCAGAGATGTCTGTGAGTCTTCAAAGCCCAGAGGACAGTAAGGTAAGTGTCAAACCACCCCAGTGATGCTTTCAGTTTTTTTAACAACTTATATGTAGGTCATGGTATGTTCATGTTCAAGGCGTGGGCTTCCAGCAGCCAAGTTCATTTGAAATTCTTATACATCCTCGCCAAGGGTGGGATTACACAAACACACTTGGCTAGTAATTCTCATGTGTCTTGAAGTTAAAGGGTCAAAGAAAACATAATCCCTGGATTTCAGGCTGTTTTGGTTGGGGAACAAGGGGTGGAAGGAGAGTAAAGGGACATAGAGTATAATGCTGCTGTTTCTAAACTTCAGATATTATAAGGAGACTTGCAAAGGAAAATAAATTATATTCCCAATCTGAAAAACACATATTGAGTGAATGGAAAATTGTGATCCATCCCTAGTGCCACTCTTCAGTTCTCTTGCATGCCATATTTGAGAAAAGAATGAGAATGTGTTCCAAAGAATGATGCCACAGAGGCTGAGAGTTTGGGGATATTCCGTGTTGCAAAGGAAGGTGGAAAAAATGGGAGTGTTCCACCCAAAGAAAGAAACACTCCAGGAATAATGACAGCTGTTTCCAGGTATGGACAGGACTGAAGTATAGAGAAAGAGAAACTTTTTCCTGCATTCTTAGGGACAAGGGTTTTATCCTGTAGGAAAGGCTGTGGGGAAATAGACCTATTTGACATTCTCATAAATGTCTAAAAAATAGACCTACTTTCCAGAAAATGTATTTATTATACATAAAATTGGCACACCTTATCAGGGATTGTATGAACCCTGTGAGGTCTATGTGCAGAGCTCCTGTACTAGATGGCAGGACTGACAGTGAATGGAAATCTCGGGGTTTGGCTTGACTTAAGGGAGAACTCTCAAGTAATTTGGCAAGTGCTACAGTGGAACTGGGTTATCCCTAAGTCAGTCCATTTCTGCACGTCTAGAATCTAAGTGAATTGTGTAGAGGGAATACCTAGAGCTTCACTGTCACTGAGAACTGGATTTGGATGCAGATGTCACTCTTTCTAGCTGTATGTGCTCTGACAAATTATTTAATCCTGCTAAATATCCATTCACTCAGCTGTGAAAGGCCAAACCTTTCACAGGTGATTGGGATAATTATATGACAAAGGTTAGATAAAATGGCTATCCCACTACTAGAGTAGATTATGAACAAAAATAAACTTTTCTAAGTCAGTCTTAAAACTAATGAGCTGAAAGGAAGAACAAGAAAAAGCTTAATTCCTGCCTCTGTGTAAATTCTTCATAATTATGTTCCCTTTTGACTGTTAAGGATATTATAGACATCATCCTAGCTCTGTGTGGGAAGTTACATGTCTAACTCCAAATATACACCTGATTTATAACATTAAAATACTTTTGAAATGAATCAAAAGGTGAAATTATGGTATCTTAAAGTTTTTTTTAAAGCATTCTAACCAAAGTGTGAATGAACATTGTAGAAAATGAAATGTACTTGAAATAATTCAAAGTGTTTTCAATAAGGAAAAACTTATCCTCAATTTCTGTTTAATAAAAGAGGAAATGAGGTTGCATTTTAAGTTAATACTTAATAATTGGAAAGAAAAATAACTATATATCAAGTGAAAAGAATAATGCTAAATAATAACAGTATATAATAGAAGTCAAATGCCTATCTTTAAGATTCTAGAAAGGAACATAGGTTTCAAAGACTTTTGGTAGTTGGCTTTTTAAAAATGTCCAATTGATATACGATCTGGAGGATGTGAACACTGACTGGGTGGCAGGATATTCTTAGCAGCTTTCAGGATGTTTACTGCAGGTGCACTGTACTCAGTTCACCAAGCAGCAAATTCAGGCAGAGTACCTGCTACGTCCAAGGCTTTGTCCCAGGCATTTCCGGAAGGTGAAAGGAAGTCTCTCACCTTCAAGGAGGATAACCCAGCTGATTTCAAGGACCTCTAGAAGGAATCCTTTGTGAGCTCAAAATTTATCTCTCTACTAGCGCACTCTGGAAATGATTAGTGGTACAAGTAAAGATGTCCTAAGTTGTTGAGAGGAAAGAGAGAAGGTTGGAGGTTGCAGTTGACTACAGGTTTCATGGAGGAGGTGAGAACTGGCTGAGCTTTGAACATCAGCATAAGTTGCTGTCTTCCCATCTCAGTAAGTGTCAACACTATTCAGCCAGTGTTTGATCCAAACCCTAGAAAGCATACTTCCTTCCTTTTTCCTACCCCCAAATCAAACTCTCAGCAACCACCCCTGTGTATTCTACCTCCAAAATATATCTTGAGTCTGCTCACTCGCTGTTTCCATTTCTGTCACCCAGGGTCATGCCATCATCGTCCCACTGAGATGTTTCCGTGGTCTGTGAATGGCCTCTCTCCACTTTCAGCCCATCCTTGCATCCATTTTCATAAACCAGCCAGAGCGATGAAGTCATTAACACATTTTAAACTCTTTAAGGTTTTCCATTGGGCTAAAAATAAAACCTTTGCTCCTCTCCTTGGCTACCAGACCCTGTATGAAGTGAACCAGGCCCAATGATCTCACCCCTCTTCTTACCTCGGTTCTCCAGGGCCAAGCTACTTTGACTTCCCAGGATTCTTTGATCTACTTAGATGTACAATGGAGAAAAAATGTGAAAAGTATTGAAGCCTATACAGGGAAATCAGTTCTAAAAATTAGCAGGAGAGCCTGGTTTTTTTTTAAATGATTCTGCTGCACAGATGTGGATATATGTATGGGAAATGTCGGAGGCATAAGCTGATTTCAAAGACCTCTAGAAGGAATCCTTTGTAAGCTCAAAATTTATCTCTCTACCAGCTTCAATAAATTCTTCCCCAGGAATTTTATTAAATTCCCATGAAGAAATACAGTCAGTATTTACTATGTGCATGGGGACCCTACCTTCTTAGCACTTTGCAGGCTCCTGGGCGACCAGGACAATTACAACAGAGGATAATTACAATGAGGAATTTTATAAGGTGGCATGAGAACACATGGGTGGAGCACCTAACTTGGAACTGGGAGGTCAAGGAAATCTTCCCAAGGGAAATGATATTTTAGCAGAAGCCTGAAATAATGGGAAGTAAGGCAGGAGGCAGGGACACATGTACAAGTGTACATGTGGGCAGGGAACACAGCACATGCAAAAAGAGAGTACATTGCCCCCCGGTATGCATGGGGCATTGGTTCTAGGATAATCATACATACACCCACCTGCTATGGATACCGTAATCTGCAGATATTCAAGTTCCTTATGTAAAATGCCATTGTAATGTAAAAGCTGTGTAAATGTTATGTGTTTTTTAGGGAATAACAAGAAAAGGTCTGCACATTTCAGTACAGACACAGTTTTTTCAAATATTTTCATCCATGACTGGTTGAATGCACATGTGGATTCCACAAATATGGAGGGCCAGCTGTATTTTGGGAGAACATCACATTTTCACAGAACCCAGTAAAGTTCACAGTGTTTGCCACATAATAGGAAAATGGACAGAATGGAGAGAAGAGAAAACAATATGAATACTAAGCAGTGACCTTTGTGTACAAAGCCTTACAAACCATCATAAGTTCTTTCAACCTATTAGTAGCAAGTGATCAGTAGGATTGCATGTTCTGATGTTTTAGAGAGCTTACTCTGAATAGAGAATAAAGAGGGGCTAAGTCCAGAGCGTGGCCATTTAAAAGGTGGTTCTATGATCCAGAGGAGACACAGTGTTGATAGGGACCAACATAGAAATAGAAAGGTTAGAGTCTAAAAGAGATATTTAAAAAGGAGCATTCAGAAGACTTGGAGATGGACTGAATGTGTAGGGATGGGGAAAAAAGAGCAGTAAGGAATGACTCCTAAGTTTCTACCGTGGTCAACACTTCCTGGGTCACCATTTACTAAGATAGTGATTCAGATATTTAAAAAGGAGACTGAAGGAGCAGAGGGAGATGTCACACATGGTAAAGAAGGGCCTTTTTCTTTTACCTAAGATCAGGTTTCTGGCAAGGGCTCTATAAATTCTGAAAAGAAACAGGGAAGAGTCTATGAAAGATATAGGAGGCAAGAGAACACCTAAAAGAATCACCGAATTCCTCCTAAAATCTTCTGCCATTAATAAATAATATAAAAAAGAATTATTGAATCTAAAATGAAATAGCAGTATCTTCCTAACTCCATTATTCTGTAGTCCCTGGAATTTACAATTTCTAAAATCCTCTCTGCTTTAGACAAAATGACAGCAGCCCCTTAGGGGAATAAAGAAAGGTGTTTTCTGGTCCAAACTGGCTTCATATCCCTCTTCAGCCATACATAGGCCCTCATTTACATTTTGGATGAGTAAATGTCTGGGCTGTGTGGCATTTTATAAGTTTAATGGACATGTGAATGTGGGAGATACAAACAGACACAGAGAAAGATGACAGTAGATATCTGCTTGAGACACCATCCAATTAATTTAATGTCTGTGACATCATCTCACTTTAGTTGAAGGCTTCTGAAATGAGTCGCTCTTGTTTTATTTGTTATTTAAACTCTTATTAAACAGTGTACTTCCATGAGAGAGTTCATATAGAATGGGATTTCTCAACAACACCAGCATTGACATTTGGGGCTGAATAATTCTTTGTTTTGGAGAGAGTCCCGTGCATTGTAGTGTATTTCGCAGTACCCTGGCCTCTACCTACTTGATTCCTCCACCACTAGACACCCACCCCCCACACCCAATGGTGACAATCGGATGTGTCACCAGACACTGACAGATGTCCACTGTGGACAAAATTGCCTCCAGTTAAGATTCATTCTTCAGAACAGTGGTTCTCCAAATGGAGTACTAATGCCACAAACATCAGTATCACCAGAAAATTAGGACTGCAAATTCTGTTACCCCAACCAGACCTACTGAGAGAAAATCGGGTTTGGGGGAGGGGTACCAGCAGTCTGATTAAGAAGCCCTCCAGCAATTCTAACGCACACTCATCTGAGAACAATTTAGAACAGGTGATGGGTCACTCAAGTTTCAGAAAGAAATTATTATTTATGCAAAGAAAAATTTTGAATAAGAGAAAGTCTATCTTCTGTTCCTCTTCCCTTTCAAAAAAGGAAAGTACATCATCTTATGTTTTTAAAGAAAAGTTATGGATAGTGTCCTATCATGGAAAATTCTTATAAATAGACCATCATTTTTAAATCATTTGAAAGGTTTGTTACTCTGAACAGAATTCTTTTACCTTCATTCACAAAGATCAAACAGTAATAGCATGATTAGGTATCAGATTTTAAATAAGCACATGGAAAAATATAAGTAAAGTAGAAATGTGATATACAGCTTCTGCCATGATATGCAGTTTCCATTCAGGCTACCAGGCCCACCTCCTTCCCCAGTACTCAAAGCTTTGGGAGCCCAAAGATAGACATCTCTACAAGGGAAATCCTTTCCCTATTTTGCTCCTTTGCTTCCTCACCCCTTTCCCACCCCAAACAAGACTGAATTGGGGAGTGGAATTTTCTGATATATTTAAACAGCAGTTTGATCATGAATCCTACAAATTATAAAAATTCAAATTCTATCCCTTCAAATTCTGTGCATTTCTAAAGAATTCAGTGTTACCAGTATCTTCTGTGAAATACTTATGGATCCCTAAATATTAAATTCAGTTCCAAAATCATTTTATTAGAAAAGGAAATGATGTGCCATTTAAATAATTATTTTTACTTAAAAGCATAAGTGTGTCAAAATAAGAAAGAAAAATTTAGCAAGATTTCATTAATTTATTCACTTTTTTCAAGATCAATTTGTTTTAAAATGCATTATTAACTATACCAATGAACAAGAAAATATATATTTCCTGACCTTACGAATCTTTTTTTTTCTTTTTGTAAGCCAAGAATCAGGAAAACTAGACAACCTGATATTTCAAATTTGGGGTTGTATTGTGTTAGTAGGTTATGAGATCAATTTAGTGGGTCACAAACAGCTTTTGTGATTGTTTCTTTAATGAACAAACTAAAACAGAATAAAAAAACAGACTTCATTCTTCCAAAATTCTAAGTATATTATTTTATCAAACTGATATTTCAGTTGGGGGCTGGGAGAAGCATGAATCTATGTAAGATATTTGTCATTATGGACTTAAAAAGTTTGAAAAACACTGAAATTTTTCAAAGAGTGAATTAAATTATTTCAAATTATAATGCATGTTGTTAAAAGACAAGGTGCTACAATAAAAAATAAAAATGTGAAGTGCAGTGAGAAGGCCTTTCTGGTAAAAGAGCAGTGTTGCACCCAGACCTGGCCAAAAAGAAGATGCAGCAGGAGAAAGTCAGGAAGAGCCTTCCACACAGTGGTTCTGTTTAGGGCCTAAATATCTGGAAGTGGCAACCTAGATGGCAAAGAAAATTTGCCATTTCTTTCCTCCTTAGGAAGATTCTAGAACTTTCAGTTGATAGAATCATAAAAACAAGGAAACATGAGCTTGTCCCATAAATACAAAAGAATTTCACTGCAAAGACAGAAAATCCCTAATTCGAATAACCATGGGGAAAAAAATATACTCAGTTAAAATTTAGCCAATATTTGTTGAATGTTTGTTGTTGAATGTTTATCGTGGGCACAACATTAACTAGGGTGAATTCAAAGACGAACAAGGGTTCTAAGTATACATATATGCAAAAGACCAAAGACTATTATTTATCAACTAACAAGTCACTCATTCTTTTTTTACAAAGCCTATTTCATGTGCCTCAACTTCATTTTTCTCTATTTGGCTTTATAACATAGGTTTTATTTACTCTGGAATAGTTTCTATTTAGCTACCTGCTCTGATCTGAATTTCAAGAGTGGGATGCTGTGTGTCCACCTATGATTTTATATGCTGGGATTTAAAGCTTCGCAAAGAGATTTAAAATGTCCCTAATACCCAAATCCTGCTCTCAGAGTCTCCCTATTCTTTCATAGAATTCCAGAATGCCAAAGCTTGCAGCACTTTGGCAGGAGTTTTGCCTATATTGGTAGCAAACATCATTCTTGATGTATATATTATCTCCTATCTTACTAATTCCAGCCATCTAGACCTACCTAAGTAAGCATCCCTTCCCCTACCTTTCTTCCAGCTAACACCCTGCATACTCTTTAGAACAAACCCCCCACTTTTTAGGACATGCGGAATTAACAATAGCAACAAAAGATATTTCAGTGGTTGCGGATATATCCTCACACCCTTGATTACAATGGGCTGCAGAACCTCAAGCCACAGGCAAATCATCTAGAAACCTCAAAGATAGCTCTTTACACTTTATGTCGAAGCAACTGGAAGTAAAAATTTTCAGTATGGACAGAGCAAAGTCAGGGAAATTCTTGAAGGATTTTTTAATCAAATAATTTAGGACAGAAATATGTAATCATATTAAGAGACTACTAAATGGTTAGGTGATAATTTGGGAATCTTCTGGAATACTGCTCAAGCTTTATTCCTAAAAAAGTGATCCAGAATTTAGAAATAAATTTTGACACAGAAATAGTATTTGTGACTTTATTTAGAAATCAATCAAATGCCTTTCAATAGGAAGGTACTATATATGGTATGGAGAGATTTCAGCGTGGAGAAATAGTTAAATTACAGTAATGTTAGGTAAAGAAGATAATAGGGGGCTGGTGAGATGGCTCAGCGGCGTAAGCGCCTGCCTTGCAAGCACGAGGGCCCGAGTTCGACTCCCGGATCCCACATACGAAAAAGGGGCCGGTGATATCGCTCAGTGGCACGGGTGCCTGTTGGCGCACGAGGTCCTGAGGTCGACCCCTGGTACCCACAAAAAAAAAAAAAAAAAAAAAGAAGATAATGGGAATTTTTATACAATTTCAAATACTGTCTATACACAAAATAGATGTGTAGAAAAACTAAAGGAAATGAGTTGAGAAATCTCTTTCACGGCATTATTAGTCATTTTTTCTTACATTTTTTATATTTTTTTAATTTTTCTACAATGAGCATGTATTCCTTTGATGTTCTAAACAAACTTTAGATTAAATGTTGAAATAACATAGTTTCAGATAATGTACAGCATACATAATAGCACTGTGTAGGATATCAAAATTCACTTAGCAACATCTTTCAGTATAAACTTACTTAATCAAAAATGATTGCCAAGTAGTAAAACAACATTAATATGTTATAATTTATTCTGGTAGTGCTTAGTAAAAACAGGAACTCTCATGGGAAATTTCACACTTTGTTTTAAGGAAAAAAAGAATGATCTGTAATTTTGATTTGCTTTAAAAATGTGACCTTTTGAAGAAACATGATATATTAATTGGCTCATACTAAATTTTGTCAATTAATTACAGGGAAACAAAGTGAAAACTTCTTGCCCTTGGAGATTTTAGTTCTCTTTAGAGTTCATCAACCCACCACAAAACCCTACATGGGTATAAGGTTATATGTTCTACAGGGTAATGTGCCATTTCAAAGACTTCAAGCAATGGACTAGAATCACTGGGTCTAAGCCGAATATTGTCTCTTCACCTTGTTGTCAAACTGTATTTGCCTTAGAAAAAGAACAGCTGGCCTGATCGTTTGAAATTTTGAAAATGTGGTAACACAGCTACCTCTATTCCTAGAGGCCAACTTAGTTGATCTACATGCAGACAAATACACAGAAAACTACTGCTCCTCTTTGGGAGAAATTGTTTGTCCCTCGGCCCCATTTATAATTCCTGCTCTCAGGGACTCTGTATTTATGACAAGCCAGTCTTCTTGGCCTGTGCACTGAGTCTCAGTGTGAGGACCACAGCCCGCTGTGGAAAGCAGCTTCATAGAAGAGAGCGCACTGTCGACAGATTGGAGCCTCTTGCCTGTGGGTGGTCTGAGACTGAAATCTGAGCTATCCAGCACAGGCCTGTCCAGGTGCCAGGAAATTTAGATTTGGGGAGCTGTTATCTGTTACAGTTATGAGCCTCCCAAAAACCAGAATTACAGGTAACTAATATTCCTTTTGTATGCCAAAGCAAACCCCAAATCTTTAATTCCCAAATGACTGGGCTTTTAATATTTAAACGGTTTCTTTTATACAGCCTGTGTAGTGATTTGTTAGTCTCTTGGCTAAAGCAATAAAAAACAGTATGCAAGGGCTTTAACTTTGAAGCATTTCTAAATTAACAAAGGGGAAGTACATTATCTGTTGGAAGACACTTCGTGAAGACTATTGGAGGAGACAGACTCATATTTCTTGGGAGTGAACTCAGTTTCAGAAAATTTTATGAGGCTTAGGAGAAGCCAAGTAGAATTACAAGAAGGCAAACAACTTTGAATTCTGCAGAGAACAGGGTGCAATTCCTGAACTTTTCTAATCCTTAATTTCCTCATCTAAAAAATAAAGCTGATAATAACTACTCTTCATAGTAGATATGGAGGGAGATGAGATAGTGGGTGTGAAATGCCTAGCTTCTGTTTTGTGCAGTTCACGTACCTCTTTACCTCATTATTAAAATATATTAAAATGCTTTCAATTCATTATAACCAATCTGCCCTCCAGATGAAAATATAGTATACATCTTGTCTGGTAATTATAATGCAACTTGCAAATAGCCGTGTCTAAATTAGTTATGAAGCATTTACTCCCTATTATTTGTACCAGTACATATACAGATACTAAAATTGAGACCGCACATCCCACTTGACCTCATCACACACATGCAGCTCCTATTGCCAGCAGAAATTGTATTGGTGCTACATCTACAACCCGAACTCCACTTGCTAGTTCTTATATCCACACCCCTTACACTCTAATAGAAAAGATTTTCTATATAGTAATAGAAGTAATGCCCAGTCTATATATAGTATATACTATATATAGTATATATATACAGCGTGCGTGTGTGTGTGTGTGTGTGTGTGTATATATACATATATATATGAAAGGGATTTGTTATGCAAAAAAATATGAGGGAAAAGTGTTTAGGTAAGGTCATGGTAATATGTCCGGAAGATAGATTGTGATGTTGAGGAAAAAGAAAAGCAAATAAATGCAGTTGATACATTCCTGAAAATGAAGCAACTTATAGCCTTTTGCATATTAACTGCACATCAGGTACAGCAGTAGTTCTCAAAATATAGTATGCACTTGAATCACCTGAGGGCCTTACATACCTAGACCCCCAAACCCAGAACTTCTGATTCAGCAGGGCAAGTGTGAGTCCAGATAATCTGCATTTCTAACAAGTTCCCAAATGTTGTTAATGTTATTGGTCCAGGAAACAGACTAGAACCACTGATCTGTAAGAGATAAAGTGAATTTAGGAGCTTTGCTTATGTTTCTATCACATATGAATTTCAGTAGCATTGGAATCATATATTCTGTAACAGCTAGATGAAACCCAGCTGTAAAATTACTTAATCCTTATACTTTTCTTCCTCCTCTTTTAAATGATAGACTTTATTTAGGTTTATTCTTCCTCATGAAACTTACCAAAATTAGTACTATGTTCATTTAGTTTTAGTCCTTCAAAAATAAAGCTATTACATCTACAAGCCATGCATTTCATTCTGAGCTTTAGCTGTGTTCCATAACTTTTGGTAAGAAATAATTTTTCATTGATATTAATAATTTTGATTTGCTTTTCTTATTCTAAAGTTATTTTAGAGGATATTTCTTATTTGCAAGTAGTTAAAATTTACTAGCTATTGGTTTTTCTTTAATATCAATTTTATTTGCTTATCACCTAAGATTATGGTTTATTAAATATCTACCTTTAAAATAAGTTGAGGTTTTCTTTTTATAACTTTTTGTAACTTATATTAATGCATCATGGATAATCATAAATCTGTTTTATTAATTTTGGTTTGTTTTTTGAGACAGGATCTCACTATGTAGTTCAGGCTGGCCTCAAACTTGTGGTGATCCCGAGTGCTGGGATTACAGGTGTGCACCGCCATGCCTAGCTCTGTTTTATTAATTTATATGATGCAAATTCTCTGTATAAATATATTAGATTGTGTGGGTTATGTTCACATCTATATGTCCATTCTTGTATTTGGGCTTTAATCATTTCTGAAACTGACAAAGTTATTTACCAAACTCAATGTACCCTTTATTCCTAAGCCTGATAAAGAAAATACAGGCCATAAAGGGAAAAAAAGGCCAATTTCACTTGTATACTTAGGGCAAACTTTTAAATATTACCAAGTAAAATCTAGAGACACCTCAAAATAATAATATACCTATTCCTAGAATATAAAATGGTTAAAATCCAAAGCATCTGTCAGATAATTTGTTGCATCAATAAATGAAAGAAGGAAAAAGATTATAACAGTATGTACGGGAAAGGCATTTATAAAATTCAGCAACCATTTTTAATTTCAACAACTTGATTGCTATTTCTGTTTTACTTGCCTGTAATAAAACACTATCCACCAGTTAAAATAGCTTGAGTTTTTATCTTGTAGAATCTACTTTTTAAAAATTTCCCCCTTGGTTTCAATTCTACATGTACTAATTCTCTAAAAATAAGTGTGTTAAACTGAAACAACTTGGTGGCAGAAACTCCACAGGGCTTGTTTTCTAAATAAAAGTATTGTTTAGAGGAATAAAACTAAATTTCCCTAGGGGTATTGCAAAGCTGTACAGAGAAATAATTCAGAACAACACTTGTGAATGGAAATGTAATACCCAGGTGACATTTGGCTTTAAGAGGTAACAAATACATATGAGCTTAGAAAAGGAAACCACTATCCACCAAAAACTAATGAATAACAATGGTGAAACTCTTTGCAATAAAATAAGGTGTAACAGCTTATATTAAGTATCTCTTGTCACAGTAATACTGCATAACAACTACCAAACTTTTTCTTTCATACATTTCTTGTCTGGGAAGTTTTGGAGAACCATTTGCTCAGCAAAGAATAATAAATGCGTGTATAGCCCATAGTCAGTGGGGATCGGGGCTCTGGGCTGGGCTGGGCTGGCTTGCCAGTCCATGGCTATCTCCAGATTATCCAGGCAACTCTGCCACCGTGATGGGGGCTGGCCGGCTGGCTGGCCTATCCAGGATGGCTCTACTGGAACAATGCAGAAATTGTATTCCCAACATGTCCTCTGGCAGGCTAGCCCAAGCATGTTTACATGTTAGTAGCAGAGGAGCAAGAACAAGCCCAGTATCAGTGGCCCTTTTCAGGCCTCTGCTTGTATCATGTCTGCTGTAGCCCTTTGGCCAAAGCACTCATGTGGCTCAGCCTAGCCTGAGAGGAGATGAGGGCACTGCAGAGATTCACAGCAAAGGACATGGATACAGACAGGACTAACAAGCTGAGACCATCTCTCCAGTCTTCTACAGATAGGGATCCCTACTGTGACCAATATTAGTCACCACTGTCTCAGTGGTCCCAGTGAATTTACTGAGTCAAAAAGTAATTGTCATAATTAAAGCAACCAAATGAGTAATATTATCTTTTTTGTTGATGAGATGACTGTTTACCTGTAAAAGGTAAAGGTCACCAGTAAAAAACTGCTACAGGGAATAAGGATATTTGACAAGGTGATTAGACTGAAAAATAATGTAGAATGTCAATAAGTCCTCTTTCTAGTCAGTCATTCAAAAAAATATTTATTGAATATTGTCTGAATACCAAGCACTCATCTGATCCCTGGGGATACAGTAGTAAACTAAAGAGATAAAAACCTACACAGTGGGGGCCGGTGAGACGGCTCACAGGCCTACGCCCCTGCCTGGCAAGCGCGAGGGCCCGAGTTCGACTCCCGGAACCCACATACTAAAAAAGGACTGGTGATATCGCTCAGCGGCACAGACGCCTGCTGGCGCGCGAGGTCCTGAGATCGACCCCCGGTACCCACAAAAACAACAACAACAAAAAATAAACCTTCACAGAGCTGATATTTTAGTTGAAGGAAAAGGAACAGAAACCACAAATTAGTAAAGAAGTCAGAATGCGACAAGTGCTATAGAGAAAAATAAAGCCTGAGAAGAGCTGAGTAAATGTTTAGCGGATGGGATGATGCCACGCAGAGGTGCGCTGTTTCCTATGGGGTGATCAGGAAGGTCTCACTGATAAGTTAGCATACCTTACTTATCAGAAGAAGGTAACTTGCCTTACCCGATACTTGAATATATTGGAATAACTATACCAAAACAGTGTGATATAAGCAAAGGATTAAACAAATAGATCAGTACAATGGACTAGAGTGTCCATCTAGAACTAAAGTTACACCCCTACTTGCTAAAATATTCAAAAGTTAATTATACGTGTAAGTATGAAGGTACACATTTAATTAAGTAAAAAAAAATACTGTATTGATTTTCCAGTGCTGTCGTAACAATTATTGTAAATACAGCAGCTTAACCAACACAGATACAGTTCTGCTGGAAAGAAGTCTGATGCAGGTCTCGTGCCCTGAGATGTCAGAGAGGCTTTGTTCCTTTCTGCAGACTCGGAGGGATCCTCCCTTCGCTTGCCATTCCCTGGGGTGGCCCACTGACCAGGGCCTCTGGCTCATCTCCTCTGCCTTACAGGCAGCAGTGTTGCACCTGGCTGCCTCTTCTCCTTAGTCACATCTCCCTCTGACCACACTGGGCAAGGGTCCCTCTCGAGGATTCCAATGACTAGATAATCTAGGACGGTCTTTCATCTCAAAGCCTGTATCAGTGGTGACAAACTTTTGGCATGCGTGCCACAGCCTGCTGTTTGTTATCACTGAAAGCTCTAACAGGTTCGCTGTCACTGGTATACTCTTCATCACATCTGTGAAATTCTCTTTGGCCACGTAAAGTAGGCTGTCCTCAGGTTCTGAGCATAGGGCATGGACATCTTTGGGAACTACCACAAACATTTCAGAGAAAATATAGGATGATATTTTTATTACCCAGGTGTCAGGGACATGTTTGTAACCAACAGGGAACTCATAAGAGATAAATGAAAAGATAAGCATACAGGGCACCATGTAATTTTTTTAATTGCACAATATGACGAAACATACCATAAAAAATGAGTTAGGTGTCTCACAACATGTGGCAGATAGAGTGCTAATGTTTGCATATTCACATCATTTTTAAGAATTGGTAGAGAAAAAAAACTTTTGAAAAAATGGAAAAAAAATATGAATAGTCAATTCACTGAAAGGCAAATCCAAATAGTAAAACCACATGAACATACTGCAACAGTAGTTTTGAAAAAGACAAAATGTTGTTTGGGGTTTTTGTTTTTGTTGTCATTGTTGTTTTGGTTTTTTTGAGACAGGTCTCGCTGCATAGTACAAGCTGGTCTTGACCTCACTTGTGTAGCCCAGGCTGGCCTCAAACTCAACAGTGATCCCCCTGCCTCAGCCTCCCGAGTGCTGGAATTACAGGTGTACGCCACCACATCTGGCAAAAGTTTGTTGTTGTTTTTTTAATAACAATGAGTATATTCGTTGTCTAAGGCTGCCATAACAAATTAGCACAATCTTGGTGGCTTAAAATAAGAGGAATTTTTTTTCTCACAGTTCTTGCAGCAAGAAGCCCAAAGTCAAGGTATTAACAGGGCCACACTTCCTCTGATGGCTCCAGAAGGGTCTTTCCTTGGCCTTCCAGTGTGTGGTGGCTCCAGGTGTTCCTTGGCTTCTAGATGCATAATGCCAGTCTCTGTCACTGTCTTCATATGGCCCCTTTCTCCCTGTGTCTCTCCTCTGTATTTTTTATAGGGACACTTGCCACTGGATTTAGGGCCTACTAGATAATCCAGAAAAATCTCATCTACCAATTGTTAATTATACCCAAAGTAGATTATCAACTCTGGAAATTATATTATGAACATACTTGATGGGGGTGCTCCTATGCATCCACTACACTGAAATATCTCTCCCATAAAATTGTGGTAAGGTAAAGAGTTGGGGATGGGAGAGTTCTAATATATTCCTGTGGTCTTGTGAATTTTTGAAAAGCTATCTAGCAAACTATTAATAAGATACACACATATAATACATAACATGTATTGTATGACTCAGCTTCTGGAAACTAGCCCATAAAGATAAAAAGCACCAGTATGCAAGATTCTCTACACAAGAATTTTATTGCACTGTTGTGGTGGTGAGGGAAAGAAGAATCTGGGAATAAAGTGAAGGCCCAGCAATTGGGGAGTGGCTGGAAAAAAATTATGGTATACCTATATCATGCATTTTATATATATATATATATATATATATATATATATATTCTATATAGAAGGATATGGATCAGATTTTATGATACACAAAATGACTAGTAGATCACACTGGAATTCATGATGTAAATGGTAAAAAATACTTTTTCGAGTCACAACACCTGGAATGCTGTATCAAGTTTGTCCTTTATTCTTGGTATAACTGAGGAAAGCCACCTGGTGTCCCCTTGCTCAATCTCAGGTGAGGAGGTGGTAGCACATGCTGATCTCTCAAGATCTTTGCGTGTGAGTAGGTGCTAAATTCCAGGAGTCAAAAAGTTCTGTCCTCCCTAAGGCATAGTGAGAATATTGTTTTGTGATTTGACTGGACAGATCTAGAGATGTAATCAGTTGTTTTCGACAGAGTCATTGCTGAGTAAGTGAGAAAAATCCCTGTGCCATTATCCAGGAACTGAAAGGCGGTGTGGGGGATGTGCAACTCAGAGCTGGCCTGCTCTTGTTTCTTGTAATTTCCCAGAGCATTTTGAGCAAATGAGAACTCACTGGAAAAAGGTACACAGCTTGCTCCTCCAGAGAAAACCACATGCATTTAATGGTATAAATTCTGGTATGTTTACTTAAAAAAAAAAAAAAAAAAAAAAAAAAAACAACTACACTCTTGCCCAGAAACCTCAAAGCTTCTTGGAATTTCTGTTAAGAATTCAGATGTACTCATGATAAATTTCTAAATACCATAATTTCAGCCAATACTATTAATGAATAGGAAAAATGTTTCTTTGAATGAAGGAACTATGTAAAATATTGTAGGAAAAATGCAGTTTCACCTGGGAATCTGGGCAAACCAAAGATCAGATGCAAGTATGGAGAGCTCCAGTGGTGCAATCGGCACGCGGTACTTACACAGATCCAACTATTGATCCTTTGAAACTGTTCGCATCCTGTATGGGACGGAGCATCAGGTCTGTACCAACTCCAGATACTTAGAAATAAGTTATATCAGATTTCTTGAAAAGCATCAGGATCAAGTAACTGATTCTTCTTGCTTACATACAAGGCTGGGGACCTACCCAGCCCAGCTCTTGAATGTCTTTCGTGTTTTAAAGAACACTTAGGTATAATGTATGATTCTTAATTTCTTCTTACATGTAATCTTATTCTGCAGTGAGCATGAGTTATTCTTCTAATCAGGAAAAGAACACATTAAACTAAAAAACTTATCTATATGATTTGAGAAGTATAGTTCATGAAGTATTTTTGGGATGAATTTTTTTTTTCTTTTTTTTGGTATCTGGTATTGAACTAAGGCCCTGCACTTGCGCAGGCATTTTGTGCCACTGAACTATATTCCCGGCCCATGAATTTTTAAAGAAACAGCCAATTTAGCTGTTTCCATAATTATCCCTAGCGACCTTTTTCATGCTGATTTGTATGGGAGGTTAAATTCTCAGTTGATCACAAATGTAAGAGACAGTGTTATTATGGCAGGAAGGAAGAGGTCCTCCACTGAAAAGGGATGTAAAGCCAAATTTTGGCAATTCATCTCCTCTCTGTTTTTTCATCTGTTAAGTAGAAATGATGACAATTCTTATCTACACAGTTGTCACAGGGCTTAGGCATAGTATTATAAAATGATTGAAAATTGTACCCTGTAACTAACAGTATATAGAAATCTGGGACATCATTTCTTCCTGGCCTCATTTTATTTTCTCTTCTTTAAAATAACCGTAAATAAGAGTAATACATGATGTGTCAGGCCATTTGCTCTCAAAATCTACTAGTCTCTTAGTTACTCATCAATAATTATTTGCTCAAGCCAGGCCAACTTTACTGCAATTATATAAAATTAACATAGTATTTTAAAAGGAAGAAGAGAGGTTAAAAATCAGATTTGTGGTTTCTGTGGGGCGTGGGTAGTTGCTGGAGGGAAAAGCATCCAGGAGATCGGTAAGCTTCAGGAGTTTGAGCCAGGAGCTGGATACAGTTTGTTATCCTTCATCAAGGCCTGCATTTAGAGTCTGTGCAGATTAATAAAAAGTAAAAACACAGAAGAGAGGGAAAGAAAGATGTCCCAGAAAGTAAATGTCCTCTGAGTAGTTTTTAATGAACTGCATCATTTTATTTTAGTTTTTCTCATAATATCATATGTGAAGCATCAAAGGAAAAATAGAATTTCATTGCTCTAGAACAGAGATTTTCAATAAAAGGCAGGCATTAGACTAGTCTTGGGGCTTTTAAAAAGGGGAATGGGGCTGGAGATATGGCTTAGTGGAAGAGCCCTTGCCGAGTGTGTATGAGGACCCAAGTTGGATCCTCACTACAGAATGCCATGTATGTATATATGCAGGGAGAAGGGGAGAGACACCACGCATATTCCCACAAGATGTGATTCAGAAAATCTAAGCTGGGGCTCAGAAATGTTATAAAGTTAGGAACTACTGCTCCAAAGTCTAAAGTACAATTTCTTAAACTTGCTGCATGTTGGAATCACTGACAAATTAAAAAAAAAAAAATGTATTATGGACTGGGTCCACCCCAAGAGCTTATGGTTTTCTTGGTTTGGGGCGTGACTTTGGCATTCAAATTTTAAAAGCTCCCCAGGTGATCTCAATGTGCAACAGCATTTGTGAACAACGCAGAAGGAAGGAGCTTGGAAATATCTACAGGTGTTAATCAACCACAGGTGAGAACTTTGCCTCATTTAGTTGCCTCAACCCAAATCCCACCATATACTCTGGCCTATAGTTTCTACATAACGCAAGATTTATTATATGTTTCTATAATGAGAGTATATTAGTTTAGAGGCCCTAATATCCTGTCTGGGTCATCATCATCTTTTTTAGCCTGCACATTGCTAAATGACAAGGATGGGGAGAGGGAGCAGCTCTGTGCAAGCAACTAAGTGCTGCCATTTGAATGACAATCACAATAATGCAGAAATTCCTTTCTGCAGCTCACCAGAAAGGCAGTCTCCAGTATTTTGTGTCTCATCCTCCCCTACTGACTTCACAATTTGTGGAAACTAAACAACTGTTTCACATAGGTCACCATTACAGTCTCAGAAGTAAGGTATGCATTCCAAGGTGCAATCACTCCATGAAAAATGGTTCCACTTTGATGGGGGAAAAAAAAATCGGTGCTTCAGATAACTGTACTCACTGTTTGTGCCCCTTCTTAATTTTTGCGTCCTTTCTAGCCCGTGAATTCTGCTGCGTACTTGGTTCCTTCAAAAGGTGTCTACCCTTGGGCCGGTGAGATGGCTCAGCGGCATAAGCACCTGCCTTGCAAGCGCGAGGGCCTGAGTTCGACTCCCGGATCCCACATACGAAAAAGGGGCTGGTAATATCACTCAGCGGCACGGGTGCCTGTTGGCGCGCGAGGTCCGAGGTCGACCCCCCGGTACCCACAAAAAAAAAAGGTGTCTACCCTCAAATATGTCTTATAATTTCCAATGCTAGCTCCAGGAGAAGAGTTGAATGGGGTTGGATGGAGCAGGGCACATCATCATTTATCAAGGAACAGAAAGTTGCTCTTTGGCATAAAAATTCAGAACTCAAAGTTCAAATCATTTTTTCTACTTGAGAAACTTTTTAGCTGAAGGGCTCTGTGGTGACAGATGGCAAAATCAGTATTCATTTCTTGCTTTGTTCTCTGAAACTTAAAGTATTTGGCTAGCTGTATCTGCTAACATCTCTACAGGAGCCTTGCTCCTGTGCCAGAAATGCCCTCCCTCTCCTCAAGCCTACAGTACACTTCTGATCACCTTTTGTGGGATATCTCCTTTTTAGGGCCTTCCCAGAGTCACCAAGGAGGGAAGAGGATTTGCTCTGTCCCTCTAGTCTTACCACACGTTGCTCACATAGTAAGTACAGGATGTATCACAGTGTCATAAATATTTGTCTTCTGGTGAGGCTCCTCTGTTAGACCTGGGTTCTTCCCAGCCTCAGAATTTAGTCCTCTGCCTTGGTACATAGTAACAATGACACCAAGTAATTGCAGTAGAGAACATTTGGAAACAAATTGCCCATCTTGACAATTTATTACCAGAAGCCATGGACAGTGAAGCTTCTGACTGAAACTGATGTTATCCAAAAGTAAGAAGCTACATAGACACTGCCTTTTGACTCAATTAAATGTTGGATGTCATTCCTTCCAAATAACTCCTGACTCTCTAAATGAGCTCTAATGGAAGATCAAAGAGCCTCTTAAGACCCGGTCCCTTCTCCTTTTCAATAAGTGGGTTAATGCTGATGGTTAATTCTAAACACTTGACTACATTTGAACCACAATGGAGGCCTATCTGGCCTTTAATTCTAGGTGAAGTGAAAAGACAGTGGAGAATTGTTGCAGAGGTGAATGTAGAAAAGAAAATCTAAGTGGAAAGAAAGGAGTATGAGAGTTCCCCCAAAGAGGAAACAGAGACCACCTCACTCCCACCTGTTGTGTAGGCTCTTGTCACAGAAAAGCATTTCAGGACACAGCAGTGAGAGGCATGGACAGATTTTTTTGGGCAGAGTTAAAGAAGTACTATACACACTCAGAGAAAATACAGTGGAGGCCCTTAAGAGGGGGGCATATGATGGTCTGGGGCTGAGAGATTTTATGTGGTCTTGAGGTATCCTCAAGATGATAACCTAGGATATACTGCCAGGTTGCCCATTAGTGAGCCAGGTTAGAATTTTAAAGCACTTACCTGTGTTTGAAGTTTAGCAGTGTGGTACCCAGTGAATAGTGCTGTTTCCTTGAGGATGAAAGTTCATGAATCTATAGTGTGGGAGGAAAAGTGCAGGCTCAGTTTACAGGCTTATTGTATCTTTAAGACACCTAGGAATATTTGGAGTTTCCTAGAAGGAAAGAAAAAAGCATTGTAACCTTGGGTAATTTTGTGTCCTGAAGCTGCAGTTTTCTTATAAATACAATTTTAAAATCATGAGTTTCCTTGTCTCCTTTCTACCTATATTTATTTCTTCTATATTAGTAGTAACATTTAGGTAAGAAGGGATCTAGATCAGTTGTCTGGGCGGTTTAATACTGCCACTAGCCACAGGTAGCTATTTGATTTAAAGCTAAATTAATAAAATTAAGCAAATACTAGTCTCTCAGTTGCCACATTTCAAATGTGGATTTCAGATAACCTCATGGAGCTAGTGGCTGCCATACTGGACAGTACAGGTAGAGAGCACTGCCATTATCATAGGAAGTTTTGTTGGACAGCACTATATACATCCATCCTTTTATAAATAGGACATTTGACACCTCAGGAAGTTCAGTCACTGGCCCAAGGACACATGACCAAGGCCTGGGACCAAACCTCAGGAACCCCAGCTGGCCTCATAATACTCCATTCTGTGGTGTTTGCGCCCCTTCAACTGTTTCATTTGTCTGGATAAGCCAAAGAAAATGAAGTCTGGGAAGTTTCAGTTAAATTCAGCAGTCATTAAATGCTACCATACTAAGAAAATTTTCTGAATTTTGTTAAGTAAAAATATCCATAGCATAGTAATTGCCTTAAGTGGAAATTTTAAATTCTGTACTAAACTTTATACTTTAAAAAAACCAATCAACTATATTGCCAAAAAAAGTGCCATTCAGTTTCAGGTTAAAAAAAAAAATGTTGCATGCTAATAACCTCATGTTATGGTTTAGATCAAGAATGTACCCCCAGGGCCGGTGAGATGGCTCAGCGGCTTAAGCGCCTGCCCGGCAAGCGTGAGGGCCCGAGTTCGACTCCCGGATCCCACATACGAAAAAGGGGCCGGTGATATCGCTCAGCGGCACGGGCGCCTGCTGGCGCGCGAGGTCCTGAGGTCGACCCCCCGGTACCCACAAAAAAAAAAAAAAAAGAATGTACCCCCAAACCCTCATCACTCATAGGCAGGGTTTTGGAAGATGACCGGATCATGGGGGTGACCACAGATGACTTGCTGTTGGGAGGTGGGGTCTGGTGGGAAGAGGTGGGTCACTGGGGGCGTGGCCTGGAAGGGTGCATCTTCCTTCCTGGGCTCCTTTCTTCTCTCTCTGCTTCCTGGACACCATAGCTTGAGCAGCTGTTGTCCACTATGCCATCTGCCATGCTGTTTTTGCCCTGGGGCCAGACAACCATGATCTGTAACCATGAGCCAAAGTAAACCTCTCCTTTAAGTTGCATGTGTCAGGTATTATGTCTCAGCAACAAGAAAAGTGACTATGACACCTCAGATACACACACTTGTTCCCATTTAAATGCCTATTTCTGTAATTGTATTATCACATAGTAAAATATTCCCAAAAGAAAAACATACCTTTGCATCTTCTAAGCGTGCATGCTCATGGCTAGGACTGTCACATATTATCCATTGTGAATTACTTTGCTTTTCAAAATGTTTCCTATACTTGTATATGTTCAGATTTTTTTCTCATACTTATATCTTAAGCTAGGTTCAATAATATAATGCTGTGCCCATGTTTAACCTCCTGTAAAGAATATCAGCTTCCCTTCTACATTTTAATTTGGTTTCTAAAATCCAAGATGGCGAGTTTTCAGACTTGGGATAACATTCAAAATAGGATTATATGAGGAATTTGAGTTGGTGTCATAGTTACAGAGCCACATGGGGAGACATGGTATTTCCAAAGCTAAAGAGATTCGAATTTGTAGGTGATTTATCCTCTTATGTTTCAGTAAATGCATCTCTATCCTGTTTCTTTTAGCACCTTGGATGACTGAGTCAGAAGTCATTGTGTTATTAGAAAGCACATGCAGCTGGTGTTGAGGTTGTTTCTGTATTCCCTGGACTCAAATGAGTAACATTTTGTGTTATTTAACTGAAACCTACAGAGTCCCAGACCCATAATGACTTAAAGGTGTGTTACCTCCCAAAGCAAGAACCCTGGAGGTGATAGTTTTAGAGTTTGGTGGCCTGGGCACATAACAGGGCCATCAAGGTACCCTCCAACTCTGCCATTTTCTCCATGTCACGCTTTGTCCCCAGGCTGTTGTATATCTAGGTATCATCTGCCTGCAAAGCTGCAGGAAATGTTGGGAAGAAAGGTAGGAAGGAGCAAACTCCCTCTTACATCTTGTTGGCCGGAGGTCGCGCGCACGCTCAGACCTTACCGTTGAGGATGTGATGTGTTTCAGTCACCCAATGATGTGTAATAAACCATTCCGACACTTAGTGTTTGTGGGGGTTTTTTGTGTGGGGGTTGCTGGGAATTGAACTCAGGACCTCACGCTTGCCAGGCAGGTGCTGTGCCACTGAGCTATATCCCCCGGCCCCAACACTTAGTGTTTTTAAACCACAGTTTCTTCAGTGGTTCTTCCATTGTGACTAGGTTCAGCTAGTTGGGATTTCTGTCTCCCCTGAGATTTGCTGGAGGTGCAATATGCAGGGCTCCTGGGGGCTGGCCAGGCGTCTGTCTTCACATGGTCTCTTCCTGTGGCTAGCCTGGGCTTTTTCACAGCATGGCTGCCTCAGTTTAGTCTGTCTAGTTAAATAGTGCTGGGCTTTCAAAAAAAGTGTGGAAGTGAAAGCTACAAGGCCTCTTAGAGTCTAGTCCCAGAGGCCACACGGTGTCACTTATGCATTCCCTTGATCAAAGGAAGACACATGACCAGCTCAGTTCAGAGGGACTCAACTTCTCTTGATGAAAGGAGTGGCAAAGTCACATTACCAAAGAAATACAGCATGAGAAGAATTATTGCAACCCTTTATGGAAAAAATATACTGTACTAGGAAAGCAAATCTCAAGCATTTCATTTTGTCAGAAAGGGGTGGATAGATGTGAAAAAGTGTAAGATAAGTCATAAACAGTGCATATAACCTACACCTGATGCCTCGGCCTCCATGATGGCTTCTGCTGTGGTGCATTGATCCCAAGCTGATCACAAGCATTTTTAGTGAAGCCCCCCACCCCCATGGCCTTTGATACAACATTGCCAAGAGGAAATGACACCCTTTACCTGAATTCCATTGGAGATACCTGAGTTAATCATTTTCTTGAAAGTTTATTTTGTGGAAGAATGGATTACCACACATATATGCTAAACAGAATAAAAATATGTATGGGACAGATAAACACTAAATTTAGCAATAGGACAAAAATGGTAAGATTTGATCCATTGAGGTAACATGTCCTTGAGATTTGTTATATATTGTCAATACTTTTCTGCATGTTTTGATGTAGTATGTAATTTTAACTAAAAGTAATAGTGTGTGATAGTGAGCTAAGGTTTTCTTAATGAGGAGAAAAACATTTGTAGTTGATTTTCATCTCTTCCTTTAACTGAAGTTTCTTTCTGAGGGAACCACCCAGAAAGGGAAGCGCTGCAGTGTGATTGGCTGATACTGCTCTGAGTGACTGCATACTCTGAGGAAAGCTCAATAGCTTAATTAACAACATGTCTCAACATTCTCAAATCCATTCAGATGCCAGAGTGTCTGGAGGTAATGATACTCTTTCAGAGCACTACAAAATAATGATTCAGGGACTTTTCAAAAGTAGCCTACATAATTTTGGGTGTAATCAGCTAATATTTCATACTTGATTCTGGGACAGACCAGTGAGCAGTAGCAGGTGCAAAAAATTATGAGAAACCAACAAACAAAAACTTTGCAGCTGAGAAATTATATCAAACAGTATTTTTAGAAAATTGGTAAAATTCACTAAACTTTAAATAAATTACAATTTTAAAACTTTAGTCAAAGTTCTGTTTTTGCATTGAAAATGCCTCAGTATAGTTTATGGGGCACTCATGTTTTACATAGGCTGAGAACCCCCAGTAGAGATCAGCCAGGGAGCCAAGAAGCGAAGTTGCAGTGAAAATCTGCCATTTATGGTGATCTAGTTTTGTTTTGTCAGAGTGTAATTATTTATGAAAACAACATTAATCATAGCACCTATTACCATTAATAATATACTATGCAAAATCCTTACAGATGTCTCATTTAGTCTTCACAACTCCTCTATGAGATGAAACTATGATGATCCATATTTCACCGATAAAGAAATTGAAACTGAGAGATTAAGTAAACATTGCCTGAGGTTGCAGTTATTAATTGGATTTAAAGGCAGGACATCCTGACTTCAAAGCCTTGGTAAGATACTGCTCCTCAAAGCAAAGTCAAGGACAGCCCCTCACCAGGCTTAGCAGGCTCAGGGCTTCCAGAAGGGTTGGGGATGCTGCAGATAGCAGTTGTCTTTATTTGATTTACCACACGTTCTTGATTCCGCTTTCCCTCATCTCCCCACCCCAACAAGTACTGCAATGGAATAATGTGATCAGTCTACATGAGCATTTTGCAAGAACCATTATCCCAAAATTTCTGGAGAAACAGCTGAATTCCAGCAAGCACAGTTCCCAGTGGAACACATTGTAGGAGTAACTGTCCATTAACACAAGGGAAGAGAGGGATCTTAACAACCTGAGGATTATGAGCATGAATGTTAGAGGCTGAAAGTTATCCGTAGATTCAAGGACTTCCATTTGTATAGAGTATACTCTTCATACTCTGCACTTGGAATTATAGCTAATTTTACTAATAGCCTCAAAGCAAGATACCCCCTTCCTTTTCTGATTTAACGCTTAACATTTAATGATTCTTATAGCACTGTAATTGAGATGAGTCATTGCCTTCTTTACTCGGAAGGCTTTGTTACATGATCAATATTTGCCACAGTGCTGAGATCCAGGAATTTATTCCATGAGGACAAGATGGTTTGTGATCCCAAGCAGGGAGCTCAAGGTCCATCTAGGAAGAAGGGCATGAACCAAAGTGATACACACAGTGCCATGCACGGGAGCTTAAAGGAGGGGACCAGCCTGACACTTTTGGAGGTCAGCTTCCGTATCTCTGTTCAGGGCCTCACTGCTGTCCAAAAAGCTAAGTATTAAAATTAGATATGTCCCTAACTCTCTTCAGGGCAAAGGCAAAGTTTTTATAATTACTCTGGCCACAGAGTTCTTTTTGGGGTGGGGGGCAGTACCAGGAATCAAACTCAGGACCTCACATTTGCCAGGCAGGCACTGCACCACTGAGCTATATCCCCAGCCTTTAACCACAGACTTCTTAAAAAACTATTTTGATAAAAGCAATACATGCATATAGTAATAATAGTAATATTAAGCAGTTCAGAGGGTATAAATGTAAGTCTTCCTCCTTCAGGTAACCACTAGTGTATATTACTAGTAACATTTTCCATTGTCTTATACACCTTACCAAAAATTCTATAGATACAGTGTATGTGTATGTGTATATATATGAATGAATGGATGGAAATACATATGCACAGTTTTACACAGATCTTTTTTATTAAATATAACTTTGACACATTTTCATATCTATCCATATAATTTTATTTCACTCTATTACTCATTTTCATTCCCTTTAATAACCACTTATTAACCCATTGTATGATTAGATTTGCCACAATTTAGTTTCTGAGTCTTCTGTTAATGGACATTTGTTTCCAGAGTGTTGTAATGTTGCACAGGCCACAATTTATGTGTATGTGTGGGTATTTATGTGTACATATACATATATACATATATATATATACATATATATATATGAATGTGTATATGAATGAATGTATGTGTAGAATAAATTCCAAGAAGTAGAGTTACACAGTCAAAATATATGTGCATTTGGAGTTTTGGATACAGATTAAGTATCCTTTATCCAAAATGCTTGGAACCAGAAATATTTCAGACTGTGGACTTGTTTGGATATGGAAATATTTGCATATACATAATAAGATGTCTTGCAGATAGGACCCAACTCTAAATACAAAATTCATTTCTTTCATATGCACCTTAGACATACAGCCTGGAGGTAACTTTATGTAATATTTTTGGTGCACCTGTGTCTTAACTGTGACCCATCACTTGGGGTCGGGTATGGAATTTTCCATTTGTGGTATCATGTCAACACTCTGAAAGTTTTAGATCTTGAATCACTTGGATTTCAGGTTTTTGAATTAGGGATGTTCAACCTGTATTGCCAAACGTTGGACTAATATGCACTGCTATTGACAGTGTACAAGACAGCCACAGGCTTTTTCTTTCATTTGTTTGTTTTGCAAGAAATGTACTTGAGAATAGCCCATATGTTCACAGTAACTGATACAGCTTTGACAAGTTTACACCTCATATTCGAGATAGGTCTGGGCAGAGTCCTGTGTCATTTGCTAAGAAATGGAAGTGGCAGAATTCAGAAGGCCTCTCATTTTCTGAGTCAGTCTTCCAAGTCTTCAAACTGCTGCATCATAGGAATTTAGTTTAAGAGTTCCCTTAAACACTGGGTCATGTACAGCTCGGCTTCTAATCTGTCGGGAGGAATGCGGTAACAGGATCCTGTTTTATGGATCTTTCTATCAGGTAAGGCTCTCAGGAGTTAAAGTGTGGAAAAGGAAGAGACAGAAAACAGGAATGGGAGCAGTTAATGTCTTTTGCTGAATTTAACACAGACCTGTTAAGCCCCAAGGACCAGTCGCTCTTTAAAATGGAACTGCCTGAACCTCTCCTCTTCTCTGGCATAAATATTTGCCTGAAGAGGACATCTTTGGTAACTCATGCCACTTCCACTGCAGTGAGGTTAGTTAGAAAACTTCCAAGAATCATTTTAAGGTCTCTTATTTCATGTGTGGCAGAGCATTAAAAAAATATTAGCTTCTAGGGCTAGGCAACCACTTTGGGATCACTGAGTAAAAGATTTCACGATTAGTCCCTGCTATGCAGTTCTGCTGTGACTGATTTTAACGCCCACCCAGGATCAATCGTTGCTAGAAAAACCAGGCTCCTCTGGTCAGAAAGAGGTTATTTTCCCAGTTTCTAATGAATTAGGGTATTTTAACCACTTAATAGTATGTCACATCTCTTGGAGCAGAAACGGAACTGAATTGTTCAGAAAAGTAAAACTTTGACTAAAATCCTTCGAATATATCTAAAGAAGAACTTTATTTAATAATGTTTTTGTTTCAAATGTTGAATATAGTTTTTAAAGGTTACAGTGAACATGCCTAGGTTTGATGCTGGCTTGAAGGAAGATTTTGTTTGCAAGATGCCTCTGGTGTCAGTTTAGCCATTTCGGAACAGCCCAGGGAGGGAGTTGGCCTGGTGCCTCTGACAGTTGTTTGCAGAACAAGGCAAACAGACATTGACAACCCCATGGCCCACGAAGAGAGATACATGCATCACATCTCACTAAAGCAACTTGCTAAGCTTTCTGGAAGATTCCCAACCCCTCTTCATATCGAAAAAGAAATGTAACTAAACACCAATTTTTTTTTTTCTGCCAGTGCTTTGGGGTTTTTCTTGGCTCTTTTTTTTTTTTTCAGCTCAAACATTGTGGAAAAACTTTATTGCCTTACAGGCATTTCTCTGGATGGCTGAGGAAATAAAAAGGAAGCACAGACCAGTTGACTTCTTTTCTACTAAAAAATGATACCCAGAAGAGTAAATGCAGCTTTCCAGAGTTTAAAATGAGGACAGAGAAGCCAGGCATAGCCCTCGAAAGTAATGGAACATGGCAGGGGGGATTTCCGGAGATAGGGGCCCAGTGGTGAAGTGGAAGGACTTCTAGATGGGTCAACATTGAATGGAGCAGTCCAACACTTTTTTGTAAAGTGTTTTTGTCATATCAATAAATAGGGAGTTTGACTGCAGGCTCAGGATATTTAGAAATATTTTTGAGGGATTTCATGAAAGATGTTACATATCTTAGCCTATACTGCAGGTGACATCTACCAACCAAGTCGTAGCTCCTTGAGATAAGGTTTCTTTAAGTAGTATAATAAAAAGCCAAGTGAAGCTGACCATGATGGCACGTGACTATAATCCCAGCACTCTGGGAGGCTGAGGGAGGAGGACCCCGAGTTTGAGCCCTGTCTGAGCAACTTAGTGTCAAAATAAAAATTTATTTTAAAAAGGGGACTGGAAATGTAGCTCAGTGCAAAGGTCCTAGGTTCAATCTCCAGTACCACCAAAAAAAAAAAAGTGACTTCTCCATTTCTGAAAGATGACTTCTATTTTAATCCTTAGTCCTTTCCCTCAAAAAATTAAAAAAAAAATTAAACTATTGGATCAATGGAGAGATGCCTGCTTATGTATGAACATTCCCGTTTGCCTCAAGAAAACTTGGGTTGAAGTTTCTTTGAAGGCACAACAATGTAAAATTGCCACTTTGTAGGTTAAAATGACCACATCTTGGCAATTTTTTATGTTTTAACCTCATAGAATGTGCATCTCAATCACACTTGAATCTTTGTTTGCCTTTACTAAACATTTAGAATTCCATGCAAATCGTTAACTTCACAGTTTCTGAAACATCTTGCTCCTGAGGAAGTTGCAAACCTGGAGATCTTGTTAGTGCTTTAAAGCCTATGTGCTTGATTTCTTTCAAATTCCTTAGTCTTCATGCAGCTAATAATCAGCAGTAATAAAGCTCTCATTTGTCCAGTTGCCAGCCTTCCCATTTGGCCAGCAGGCTCTGGCTTGAAACCCCACACTGGGCTCTTGTCCATCTTTCGTGAGTCTCCCCATCCCCTCCCTTTTCTTAGCCAGCACTGTGGACAATAGTCAGAAATCAGAAGGGCTTTCTTTCCTTAAGCAAGTCACTTCTTTCAGTGATTCTGGCATTGATTTAGTGCAGTGGCTTTAAAATTGATGACCATAGCCCACAGTAAAAACTACACTTTACATAATGACCAAGAATATGATTGGTGTGTGTATGCAACTCAAACAAAATTTCACAAAACAAATTCTTAACTCTTAATAAATGCTGTGAACCCTGATGCTCTCCAGCCTGCTCTATTTTTTTTTTCTTTTTTCTTTCTTTTCTTTTTCTTTTATTTTTTGATTTTGTTTTGGTTTTGGTTTTTTTGAGACAGGGTCTCACTATGCAGTTCAGGCTGGCCTTGAACTCACTTTGTAGCCAAGGCTGCACTCAAACTCGAAGTGATCCTCCTGCCTCGGCCTCCTGAGTGCTGGGATTATAGGCGTGTGCCACCATGCCTGGCTTTCTTTTCTTTTTAAAGGTACTGCTTACAACCCACTAAATTGATTTCACAACCTACTTATAAGAGTTGGGATCCATAGTTTGAAAATTATTGCTTGCATATTTGGTTTAACCTGGGAACTTTAAGTCTTGGTAGACTTGCTTATACCTGCAGAAAAAGGTGGACTAGTCATTCCTAGGAATGTGGTGAAAACATCCTTTGGTAGCTTCCAGAAGATTTTTTCACTAGCAGTAGAAACAAACAGGTATTAAGTCTATTAATTGAGGACCGCCTCAACCAAAAAATAACAAAGGGTTAAAAGAAAAGAATTTCCATGTACTCTCAGAAGGTAGATGGAATCCCATAGAAGCCAGCTCTAGAACTTTCCATCTCAGTGCATTTTCAGCTAATAACAAAAGAAGGCTGGTCTGTTTTCCAGGTAGTAAGGCACACAGATACTTCAGAGGCTGCTGTGGAAAAAAATACTCAATTTGGGATGTTGGGTTAGAAAGTCAAGCTGTGTGGCCGCCAATCATAGTTCATTTCCTGTTGGGGCATAAAACTGAATCTTCTCTGGGCTTTTTTTCATCTATGTTCTGGCCTTCACCCAGCCCTCCTTTACTACCTTGGGGCACAGCTTGTCGTGCTCTGGCCGCTAATGGTTGAAAACTTTTTTCTAGATTTGGGACAGACAAATTTGGGTGTGTTACCTTTCATATTTGAAGATCATGGTTCAGGTGCTGTTCATACCATGATATATTAATACACCGAGTTAGAATCCTATTCAATAGCCACAGCCTTTGTGAAGCCAGAAATGTAAAGAAAATCCAAGATGAGTGCACAGTAAATTCTGTGTTGGACAGTTTTTATTATTTACATGATTAAATGTTGTTTCTTTCCCTTTTTGGCCTTTGGCTACTGATTCCTTTTTTTTTTTTTTTTTTTTTTTTTTTTTAGTATATGTTTGCAATACATAGTGATTATATTAATCTTTTTTTTTTTTTTTTTTTTTTTTGTGGGTACCGGGGGGTCGACCTCAGGACCTCGTGCGCCAGCAGGCGCCCGTGCTGCTGAGCGATATCACCGGCCCCTTTTTCGTATGTGGGATCCGGGAGTTGAACTCGGGCCCTCGCGCTTACCAGGCAGGCGCTTACGCCGCTGAGCCATCTCACCGGCCCCTGATTATATTAATCTTAAGGGATATTGCATCTTGATCATGTTTACTTCCCATCCCTCCTCCACCTTCCCCTCTCCCTCCTTTCCCAGATCGTCTTCCCATCTCTACGGAGACATACTTCCTCTTTCATAACATGGCTCTTTAAAATGTTTATATTTGGGGTCTCTCCTATTAGAGATACCATGCAATGTTTAACTTTTTGTAACTAATTTGACAGCACTATGGTCTCAAGATCCGTCTGTTTTCCTACAAATGACTCAAAATTACCCTTCTTTGTGGTAGTGCTCGTGTGTGTGTGTGTGTGTGTGTGTGTGTGTGTGTGTACTACATTTTCTTTATTCACCTGTTAATGGGCATATAGGCCTCTTCCTTGATTTAGCTATTGTAAGTTGTGCTGTCATAAACAAGGATATGCATGTATTACTATAGCAGGATGATTTTAGCTCTTCTGGAAAGATACCCAAAAGAGATATAGCTGGGTCAAATGGAATTTCTATTTTTAGTGTTTTGAGAAATCTCCATATTTCCAATATCGTTGTACTGGTTTACATTGCCACCAATAATGTATAAGTTTCCTTTTTCTCTACCACCTCAACAGCACTTATTGTTTTGAGTCCTTGATAATGGCCATTCTTGCTGGAGTAGAGTGGAGTCTCAGTGTTGTTTTGATCTGCATTTTCTTACAAACATCAGGTGCTTTTATTTTATCAGGTTTCTGGGTAACAGTGGTTAATGGGCTTTTTGCCCCCTTTATTGATGTCTTTGAGAAGCACTTGACTGGGTTGTTTCTAGGCCAGGAGGCCTTTGGAAAGGCCAAGGCAACTCATTTGTCAGGGCTGACAGTCTAATTTTTCCTCAGTCAAAATGTGGAACTCAAAAGGAATTGCTGACAGTCATCTCAGTTGGGCATTACCAGGATAGAAGCAGAAGGCTCCAGAGGGCAGGCCTCTGTGGCTGAATGCAGGTAACAGCTAGCTGGAACCAGTTCAATTGGCTGGAAGTAGATGAGTCGGGAGCGGGGAGTGAAGCTATAGGTGTTGGCAACAACTGCAGTGGCTGATGAGGGTGCCAAGGTGGAATTCTCAGGAGGAATGGGCCTCTTTTTTTTTTTTTTTTTTTTTTTTGATACAGGGAGTCGTTTGGTTTCATTTTTAACTCCATAAAAGCTCTTTTTCCTGCAGTCAGGTAGTCCCTGGGTTTTGACTAATTAGTTCCCATCTCTGACTTCCTACGTGTGTGCTGTGTACCCTTGCGACAGGCAAAGGGTGGGTGCCCCTCAGAGAGAGAGACCATTCAGATGCCTGTCTGGCTGTGACCCTTGCAGAGACTTAGGCATGACTTAGCTAAAGAGGGTGCAAGGCCTCCATTATACCATGTGTCAGTCGACATGGAACTGCAGGTGAGGGCCGAATCAGCCACCTCAATCAGTGCTTCCCAGTCTTGGTGCACAGACAGAGCAGCCTATTGCTTATGCTGTCCATTCCACTCACACATTCATTCAACAGGCACTCAGAGGTTAAACATTCCAACCCCCTTCCCTGGAGGGTGATCTTGACTAACGAGTGCTGAGCAGGACTGACAGACAAACTGGGGTGTCCCTGGGGGTCTTACCAGAATCAGGCAGACAGACAGACAGACTGCATCCTCCTCCCTTGGAGTCCAAGGCAAGCCACTTATGCAGGGAACTAAGATTTCCGAGGGGACTTGAGAAATCTCGAGGGCACGCCTTCCCATTGGGACCTGGAGAGGTCCCTGCTCTGTCTGCTAGGGCCACGACTGGTGACCAAAAAAGGTCAGCACACTTGGTCTTCCCAGCTGACACACCAGATATAACAGCAAGCAGAAACACTGAAACGACACCCAGGATTTGGAGGCAGATTTATTTATGTTGTTGACGGGCACTGATCGGGACCATTTCCAAAATATCAGGCCCTGATCTCTGGTGGTCTAGGGCTTATATGGGATAAGCAAGCAGGAAGTACAGAGGCAGAATGGCTTGTCAATTGGGGATTGGTTCTTATAATATGCGTCATAGTGACCAGCTATGCATCGCAGTGATCGGCTGTTTCTAAGAAACAAAAGTAACAGCAACTGTAACCAGAACTATTACCTGGGTAACTAACAAACTGAAGTATACGGCTGGGGCGGGGGGCATCTTCTGCTACAATACAACAGTAGCTTAGTAGATGTTACAGTTCTCTATAACTGATTTTCTTCTTGCCTAGTCTAGGAAAATCACTCTTTACCTACCTTGCTCGTAGAATGAACAAGAGTGTTAAACAAGATAATACCCATAAAAATACTGTGGCAAAGAGAAAGTCCAACTGCTAGGTACTTTTTCTGCTTTCAGTCAATCCAGACCTAGTGCAGAGAAGGGACTGTTTAAGTCCTGGTAGCCTAGGGGTCCAACTTTTGTGATGAATATATAGATGCTTAGATATGAATAAAAAAGAGGGGAATAAAACCATAGGCACCAGGTAGTAGGAAGCCAAGCGCAGGTACTCAGTGGCAAAGGAAAGAATATGAAGAGATAACCTGTGTCAGGTAGCTGTTCGCATCTGCAGGTCACAGGGAATATTGCAGAAGCTCTTAAATGAGCCTGTGTTCCCTTAGGCTATGGCATCTTTACAGGGTTGCTTGAGTACCCACATCATATCAATGCTTAATTCATTGAGATATACCCAACTTTGGCTTTTGTTGACTTACTCTTCAGCTTCTTAGTGCATTGATATTGAGAATGAAAAGGGCTATTTTATTTATTTATTTTATTATTTTTTTATGTGTGTGTGGGTACTGGGGGTCGACCTCAGGACCTTGCGCACCAGCAGGCCCCCCATGCCACTGAGCGATATCACCATCCCTTTTTTTGTATGCGGGTTCCGGGAGTCGAACTCAGGACCTTGCGCTTGCCAGGCAGGCACTTATGCCGCTGAGCCATCTCACCGGCCTGAGAAGGGCTGTTTTAAACCCCACCTGGAACCTTATCCTACCCGGGTCAGTGATGAGAAAATGTAGACTATGTCCTTCCTCATGGTAATGTGCTTGTTCACCAGAGAAAAAAAGGTGAAGACAGGTATAAAGAATGGTGTTTTCATGGAAGGAGAGAAGTGTTGGGGTGAATAAACCTTGTTTTGATATAAAAATTTTCTTTTCTAGTCACTACAATATTAGGCATTGCAACTGGGTTTCTATATGAATAAACAAAGCTGCTAATGAAATGCGTTGAGCTTTAATTGAGGTACCTTTGGCCTAAGAGGCATTTGAAGTTCTTCAGCGATATCTGCCAGGCATCTCGCCAGTTGTCCAAATGCAGATTTGGCGGGTATTTGGAGGAAAGGAACCTAGTAATACAGACTGAAAATTAGTCATATGTATCATTGGGTCTACATAAAATTCCTCCCTTGTCTCTTAGCTAATGGAAGTTACAGTATTAAGTGGTGGGAAAAAATGGATCACATCTTGGATTTTTTTGTCTGCATCTATAGGCATTTTCTGGAGCCAAGCTGACAAATAGTGTAAGAGATATAATCCTTTGTTTAAAGAATTATTATAAGATGGGGCCGGTGAGATGGCTTAGTGGTGTAAGTGCCTGCCTGGCAAGCGTGAGGGCCCGAGTTCGACTCCCGGAACCCACATACGAAAAAAGGGGCCGGTGATATCGCTCAGTGGCACGGGTGATACGTGCTGGTACGTGAGGTCCTGAGGTCGACCCCCGGTACCCACAAAAAAAAAAAAAAGAATTATTATAAGAGCATATTGGTGGGACAGTGATAGAGCTCAGCGGCATAAGCGCCTGCCTGGCAAGCGCGAGGTCGAATTCGGTTCCCAGTACCCACATAAAGGGGGAAAAAAAAAAAAGAGCATATTGGTATTATTGAATCCTGTGTTGCTGCTAAAACTTAGGGAGGGAGAGAAGGAGAAGAAGAGGGAGCTAACTTTCTCTTAAAAGGGTACTAATCCCATCATGGAAGTCCTATTCTCATGACCCCATCTAAATGTAACTACCTCGCAAAGGCCCTACCTCCAAACACCATCAAATAGGGAATTAAGATTTCAACATAGGAACTTTGCAAGAACACAGACATTCAGCTCTGAACAAGACATAACCTTCCAGATAAACATTAGAAAGTGCTACAGTGCTCCTCACAGTAATGATTAATGTAATACAAAACCACTTCTACTCCAAATTAAGAATGAGTGAAAAAATTTAGTAATTGTTTGGGTATATGATAGCAGGAGTATCATTTTGGGGTCATTTTAATCCTGTTTGAGACCCAGGAAAAAACCAGGCAGTTAAGATTAAATGATCAGTCTTCTAGGAGGGAAATAAAATACATGTGGCACAAGAAACTGATTCTTTGGCTCATGAGAGAAAATAAGTCATCATCTTTTGGCCAAAGCATCTGGTGTTTGTAACCATTTTTGTGCTGTAGACCCTTTGGCCGCCTGGCAAATCCTGAACCCATTCTTAGACTAAAGCTTTTAAATGTATGAGATAAAATACAGAGGATTGAAAAGGAAGCTAGTTATAATGAAATAGAGCTTTATCCCTAGACTTTTAGGTTCAGATTTAAAGCATCACATACTTGAAGCCCAGAAGATGGGTAAGGGAGAGTAACACAATGAAAAGAAGCCACATTTTCAGTGTGTTATTAGCGCTGGATTAAAAGGCAATGTGAGGATGAAATCTAAACCTCTGTGTTGTCTGAAAGTAGCATAAAAACTCATTGCAGTGCTTGGGGAGAGAACTCCTTAGAATGACCAAAACTGGATCTACAGAAATGATAGCTATTTACCTCAATTGTCCTCTCTCTGATAAACTTCTTCGATGTTTTTTCAATGTTAGGTGTTTTTATATTTCTCTTGGATGTGTTCACTTTTCCTATTGTATGTATTTCCAATTCTCTACTTATACAATCAAGGTACAAATCAAATTACATTCTGTGGTAGTTGAAAATTTAAATGTACATACAAGGAATGAACGAATAGTGTGCAATCATTACTGAGCAGATCTGAGCACCTGCCACCCTGAATGTTGCAATAGCTGTTGAAATTATAGGCAGTCTGAGATTAGGTTCCCGTCAATAAGAAGTTAAAAATCTGGAGGTAGTGACAGACAAGTAAGAAGACAATTTCAATACTGTGTGATTACTGATTTTTTAAAACTTGTTTTCTCAAATGTTGCAGCTTTAATAGAGGGTTATGATATAAAATTTCTTTTCCATAATTCTGGGTTCTTTTTAAATGAGAAACATACAGTATATTGCTGCCTATCCAAGAAGCAAAAATAGGTTTTCCCTGGAGATGTGGAGCTTCAGGGCCCAAATATTCAATTCCCGACCTTTGGGCAAGACATTTTCAGACTTCACAAATACAGTGCAATCTGTTTGATTTATTTTATGCATGACACAACCTCTCTTAGCAAACCATATCAATTTTAACAGTACTCAAATTATTTCTCATTTCTTTTCGAGTTTCTTTATAATAGTATTTTTATGCCTTTGTCAGTTCTGAAAATGGAGGTTGGCCAGACACTATAATAGCTTTTAGATACTACATATATTTTATCTAATAAAATAATAATGACTTAGTAAGACAATGTAATTGCAAAACGTTACAAACCTTTTCTGGGATGTGTTCCGAAATTCTGATTTCTTTCTTTTTTCTGTGTAGTTTCTGTGCTCCAACTTCATTGAACCTACCTTAAATCCCTAAGCCCCTCTTAAAATGAGAAAAATAAAACTAGACTTCTGGCCTATTGGGAAGAAAAAATGAAGCTCAATGAAACTATGTTCATGCATTGTATAAAAACCATAGATAATTATTGCCAAGTAAATATATTATTAATGATGTTACCCCTTAATTGAAACATTATTTGCTAAATGTAAGAGGGTTGATTTCTCATAATGAACTTGAATTTTAAGGAAAGTGCTAGTAAATCTTTATACCTTGAACTTACATATGACATTACTTTTGGCCAAGAAAGTCATTGAAAGAAGACAGTATCAAGGCAGCTGTGGAAATTTTGGACAGCATACAGAAGACTAACTTTTTAAATTTTATAATTAGTATAATTCTACATGTTTCTAGAACTAATTGAACAGCTCTTATTAGCAAGTGATATAAATATAACTTCGGTAATTTCCCTCCCCGAAAAAAATTTTTCGTGCAAATGAAAAAATTCACCCAACTTCTGGATTTTAGATCTGAAAGTGAATGTAGGGGTTGAATAGACCAGTGGTTCTCAGAGTGTGTTCCCAGCATCATCTGGGAACTTGTTACAAATGCAGCTTCCTGGTTCCCACCCCAGACCCACTGAGTCAGAAATTCTGGGAGTAGAACCTAGCAGTGTGAGTTTAAATAAGCTCTCCAAATGTTGTGATGCATACTGTATTTTGGAATCACAGATCTGGATTGACAGTGTTGACATTTTGAACCAGACAATCTTGGGTGTAAGGGGCTGTCCTTTTGCTATAGGAAGTTTGGCAGATGCCAGTAGCATCCCTTCCCCAGTCAAAATGTCTACAGACATAGCCAGATGTCCATGGGAGGACAAAATCACTCCATGCTGAGAACCACTTCTTCCAATCTACCTCCCACTGTCATACTGGCATTCTTGACAGCAACTTCTATTATACATGTGAGCTGTTTTCTCTCCCTTCCCTTTGGGAGTCCTGGAGTTAATAGTTTGTTCTTTTCCCAATTCCTTTGAGAAAAAAAGGGATTAACAGATACTTAAACATGTTTAAATACTGTATTTTTTCTTTAAAACATTGATAAATTTTTTAAATGGTATGCACTTAATGATATAGGACAAGAATGAATTTTTTGGTAAAGTGTGGTTGATTATTAATCTTTCCTCACCACTTACTCCAGCATTTCATCATTTAAGCCTCCCTAAGCACATCCTACTCTCCCTCTTCCATAAAGGACCTTGGCCTGCTCACATTCCCTGCACACTTACTGCATGTATTTAGTACCATGTTGGTGCTTGCCACCTCACTTCTACACCCTTAAATCATCTAATTATCTATCTTTCTCCCTCAGACCTAGACCAGAGCCTAGCACATTAGGAAAACGTGATGGCCAACATTTGCTGCATCTTTGTTGTGTCTTAGGCACTGTTTTAAGTTCAGTTTCTCATACTACTGCCAACAAGGCAGATGCTATCATTATTTCTTCTTGCAGATACTAATTTGAGAGTTACAAAATTAGTTACTTTGTTCAAAGTTAAAATGTGGAGAAATGATGGAGCCTAGATTTGAACCCAGGAATTTTGATCCTTAAGATCAGGCTGCTAATCGCTACACATTGTAAGTGCTTAGTAAGTGTTTGGTGAATGAATGCATTCACACTTTAGTAAGGTTGAATGAATAATTGGCTTGATTATTTAGAGCTAATGGCGAAAGCTTTCAGATGAGCTACATAAAAGTTCATTCATCAACCAACTGTACATGTGAGTGTCAATTATTATATACTAACTGGCAACATTTAGGGGAATGGTTTAGAAACTGTCCAAAAGAATGCTACTTAATGAAATCACATGCAGTAAAGACATTTTGAATTTCTCATTGTGTTTATAGGCCAAAAGGTGATACTGGCTTCATTCAAAATGTTTTCTGTAAGAGCCTGGATAGGAGATTAATAAAAGAATAGAAGAATATAAGGAGATTTCCCCAAACTTACTCTGTACTTCTTTGCAGTCCCTGAACATTGCAATACCTAAGGAAGCTGCAGTTTAGGCTGAGTAAAGCTCATCAAAATCTAGTAGTTCTTCAGCCTCTGATATACATTGTGGTCACCTGGGAAGAGTATTTTCAAAATGTAGCCGGTTTTGGGAAGGCAGCTTGGACTATTGAATCAGAATTTCGTATCTTTCATGTCTTGTTGCAAAGTCCCCAGATAATTCTACTCTACACCAAGTGTTGAGAGCTACTCCCTCTGTTCATAAAATCCAAAGAAAGTGGCAGAATAGCCAGCAAATTTCTCACAGTTAAGTTGCTCTCAAAAACCCAAACAAAGACACACATTCCCATCCTGCTAACATAGGAGCCAAATAAGAATTAGAAATGTGGCCAAAAATCAGTGCACAGCCTGTTGGCAGTACAACATGGCTCTCATAATCATTGCCACAGATGTCAGTTCCTTCTCCTTGATGCTTCTCCCTTACAAGAGAAAGTGTCAGACAGTCAAATCTTGAACAGCAGCTAAACTGGAAGCAAAGGTACCCAGCTGACCATAGGCTGGCTACTCAAAATAGAATATTCTTAAAAAGAGCCGGAGATGTTCTCAAAGGCAAACCACATCAACTTTTTCATTTAATAGATTAAGAAGCTGACTTAATTAAGATGGCCAGCATTAAACTTTTTATAAATTTAGAAATGATTGTTAATGCTTTAGGCAAACAGCATTTTTTTTTTAATATGCGGGTACTGGGAGTCGAACTCAGGACCTCGCGCTTGCCGGGCAGGCGCTTATGCCACTGAGCTATATCACCGGCCCAAACAGCAGTTTTTTAAAAACATAATTTTTAATTTTTAGTTCAAAACTATAAATCTTTCGCAATGAAAATAAGACACTTAGCTTCCTAGGAATTTAAAAATGACAATTACCTATTGCTTTCTATATTCCTTTTCCAAATATTTATATTTGTATTGAAACCCAAGATACACCGACCCTATTTCAACAATACTTAAAAGAAGAAAATGCCACTCAGGAACTAAGTGGTTTGCTAGGAATGACAAAAGACAAGACGGGAAGATTTCATGGTCTTAGATAAGCATATAATGGAACTTCTTGAGTCTTACAGTATGTGAGAGCATCGGGCCAGAAGTCTTTGAACCAAAAATGAAGCTAGTACTAATATTATTAGTGCACATGAGAAACTGTTACAGTTGGAGCCTACTTTAGACCTTGAAATAGTTCTGCTCACAACCTGTGCAGACCGGAGATTGTTCTTGCTGGCAAGAGCAGAATGTAGAGATCTTCTAGTCCAGAGTTGCCGAACTGCGAGTTGTGACGAATAGTAAGTCATGAAGTCAGTTTAGTGGGCCATATCCTTTTTTAATTAGCAATAATAGATCAAAAGAGAAATAAGAATATATCACTCAAAGGTCAAATACTGTCTCATAAAACTTTTGTTTTCAGGTATGAGGAAATTCCATCCCCAAGGAACCTTCAGGGATGAGGAAGTATGTATATAGGTGTGTGTGTTACAATGCAAAATGTGTGTGTGTGTGTGTGTGTGTGTGTAGTGGGACCAAACCAAGGGCTACATACCCAGTCCCTTTTTATTTTTTTGAGACAAGGTCTTACAAAGTTGCCCAGGTTGGGCTTGAACTTGGAGTCTTCCTGCCTCAGCCTCCCAAGCCACTGGGATTACAGGTGTGTGCCACCACACCCAATGCAAAATATATTTCTTATAGAACATCTAATCCAAAACCTTCCCTTTACAGATGGAATTAAAATTTGGCCAAAAGAAGTTAAGTGACTTGCCCAGAGTTACATTATCATTTAATATGAATTGAGGGCACTAATTTTTAAGTCAACTATGTCCTCTATGTCCTTTAAAAACCCATTTGTTCCAAAAATCTAAGTAATAATGATTCTACAACCATGGACACAAATTTTTCTTGGACAAAAACCCAGGGCATAGTGGAGGACAAAACACGTCTGTTCCCATGGGATATTGATTGACCCTGATGAATATGCTTCACACAATAAATACAATTGTGTATATCAACAAATCGTATCAACTGTGTGTCAAGGATGTGCATTAATAACATCATTTATTTCTCACATAACTACTACTCTCATCTCCTTTTACAGATCTCCCTTTACAGAGTAAATGGAGAATCAAAATCTTGCAGTTACTCCTTTACCAAGTAAAAATGAACTGCAGTGTGAATCCAGAGCCCAAACCTACTTGTGTGCTCTTTCTCATATTCTCAATCAAATAGATTAATAAAGAAATATAAGTGTGTGTCCAAATTCCCTTATACTACAAGTATTTAGAGTTCACAAGTTGTACATTGTGTAAGTACAAACCTGATCAAACAGTATAAAACTCCTCCCTCACAGAAACATAAATAGAATAGCAAACTATTTCAGATATTTAAGTGGAACCTTTTTTAGCAGTACAATTTTATGTTAGGCTCAGTGGTTCTTAAAATTTAAGTGACTGGTAAATACTGAGAAAACAATTGTGTGGTATAAAATACGATAAATACACTTCATTCTTTCTAGGCAGATACCCTGTAAAATTGAACTGTTTCGTATGTTTTGTGTTCCTATAATAAAATACCTGAAGCAGGCTAACTTTATGAGAAAAAGAGATTTATTTGAACTTATAGTTCTCAAGGTCCGAAACCTAAGATCACATAGGCCTACACGGGTTTGTGAGGGCCCAACAGACAGGGCCTCACTGTGGTATGAGCACATGTGGGAAGAGATTTTCACCGGAAACGGGAAGCCAGATAGCAATTCAGGGTTCACAACAACTCTTGTGAGAGCTCAGGGTTCCCATAAGAGCTACCTTAATCCCTTCAGAGAGCAGTAATCCCGATGACCTCCTGCAAGGTCGCATTTCCTAAAGGTCACCATGTCAACACGGCCACACTAGGGCCCAAGCCTCCAACACATGAACCTTTGGGAAACAGACCACATCCAAACCATCGCAATCACAATAGGATATAATTGCTTTAATTACTATTTTAAAAGAGACAGAAATCAACAAGGTGGGGAGAAGGTATATGAGTCACTAAAACTGGTCATTATAAAGACTTTGGATGGAAAAAGAAAATAAAGGCCTTTTTTTTTTTTTTTTTAAAGAAAATATGGTGGGCAACCTTATAATGGTACATACATACTGGCCCACAATCCCTTATTCAAAATCCTGACCAGGCAAGTTTCAGAATTCAGGGACTTTTTTGGTGGGGAAGGGGTTTTAGAAAGGCATTATTGTACGTATACTGTATCCCAGTGGCATTTGGGGGAATGTCACATGTCAAACATATTAACAGTCCTCCTGTGAAGTATGTGAACAGTCGCACTAACTTGGATCGATAGACTATGAAACACTCCTTTGAAATCAGGTCAGCTTTTGTCATCAAATATGTCTTGAAAAAACTTTCCATTTTCAATAATTTTGGAATTTCAAAATTACAACTAAGAAATTGGAGATTTTATACAGATACAGATGTGTATGTATAAAATCATTGCCTTTTCATCTCCTCTTGTGAGGCAGGGGCCACTCTGTCATTGTCACTGACGTGCGGGAGCTGTCCGGCATGATGATACAAGGTGTGTCCAGCCTCTCACCACAGAATTTCTTTTGATTCTCCAATTATTACCTTAATCCTATGATGATGAAGTGTATTGATTCATGTCATGTTAAACTTGAATATTATTGAAGAGATTTACAAATAGTGAGCTGGGATATCCACTCTTTCACTGATTATCTCCAGTACTGAAGAGGGTGCCAGCTGCTGTGTGTTTGTTAAATAAGTGAAATATTTACAAGTTAATTACATCCTGCAAATACCAAGATCATGGTCAGCAGCTCCTAGATATAGACAGCTGAGTGGTGACGCATGTATAGGTCTGTTTAATTCAGAGCAACCTGTTAGAAAAATTACATGTACATGTGAATGGTTCACATCGGTCCTTCAGTTGCAATTAGGGACAAGGGAGTTCCACATGATGATGTCATATATTGAATAATCTGAAATTCAGGATCAACACAAACAAGTAGTTGGAATTGAAAAATTTTTAAAGATATAATACTTAATTTTCTTTGCTATTTTGGACTCATGTCTAAAAATAGGTGTGAAGTTAATGAGCTATTTTTAATACAAAAGAAGGCTGTGAAGACAGTGAAGTAATACAGGGGATGATTACCTTAAATTTCAAAAAGAAATTGCTTAGTGACTAAGACTCTGAACTGATTTATGTGGTCACAACAAAATATAACTATATTATAGCTAAGTGGAATGTGATGGTAAAAGAAAACTAGTGTGATCATGACCTAATCATTCTAGAAACAAATTAGTTTGATTTTCTTTCCTTTTGAGGCAAATGTAACTAAATGAGCAAAAATTCTTTTCCAGGAGAAACAATATTTATTCCCAACTATTTTTTAAGTGAAGACAGTATTACTATTTTTTAAGCGAAGAGAACACATGAATGTATCAGAAACTATTAGCAATCTTTTTCAGAACTGTGACAAAATCTTACAGGCACTTACGTGGTATATAAAGAAATTTTATATGGTCTATGGTGTTACTCATCTAAAAATTATAGAGCTCCATAATGAGCAGTCACTACTTTCTAAACACAATACCCTGGGACCACTATAATCATAACATCTGTCATTATGTTTGGACCAGGCACGACATAATAGTTCATCTTACAGACTCAGAAGTTTGGTATCACTGTTCCCATTCCCTTTTTTTTTTTTTTTTTTTTTTTGTGGGTACCGGGGGTCGACCTCAGGACCTCACATGCCAGCAGGCGCCCGTTTCACTGAGCGATATCACCAGCCCCTTTTTTCGTATGTGGGATCCGGGAGTCGAACTTGGGCCCTCGCACTTGCCAGGCAGGCATGTACGCCACTGAGCCATCTCACCGGCCCCCCCATTCCCATTTTGCAATTGAAAAAAAAAATAGAATTCAAATATCTTGCAATCTGAGCAACTACTTTGAAGATAACAATATGCAATATATCAACCATTGTTAATTTCCTATTACCTTGTTTTGAAATTCTATATCATTTTTTTCTCTTTAAAATAAAAGAGTATGAGGAAGTTCAAACTTTCTCTAGATTTGGCAATTGAGTCTGTTGAAATAAACTGAAAATAAGCAGATTAATAGAAAAATCAAATTTGTTAATGTGCATATATGCATCATGGACAAAATATAAAACTCAAAGAGGTACCATATAGTTGAAGTATTCTTTGAATAGGAGAGAAGGAAGTAAGCTATGTGGTAATTTTTAAAATTTATTTAGAGAGAGGAATAAAAACATTTTAGGGGAGCTAATTGGCCCAGAGGGCAGACAAAGACCTGGAAAAAATTCCTCTGGACTCTGGATGTTATGTGTGATTTTCGGTCTCTTCCTCTGGATGAGTTTAATCCTCCTTGGTTAATGAAATTTCAGTAAGACTGAAGGTGAGCTGGGAATGTAGCTCAGTGGTAGAGCACTTGGCTGGCACACACCAAGTCCTCGTTCTGTTCCCAGTACATGGGGTTGGGGTTGGGGGCGGGGGAGGGAGATTAAAGGCAATCATGTTCCTTTGGGTAGATCTGATCTTTAAGCAGGTAAGGGAACTTCAAGGAAAGCCTTTCTCCTCCTCCATTTGCTGCTCTCAGATGCATTCAGTTTGGGGAATCATTTCCTGAGCCACAAAAAGGGTTAAAGAACTTTGTAACTTTATATAGCATTGTAAGTAGCAAAATCTGATACAGGTCCTATCCACCATGCAGTACTTTCTTCTTACAGCCACCTAAATTGCATGGAACCCTTTAAAAAGTGGTTGTTCTGTGGTGTCAAGTTAACCAACACCTACTCCCTATAAGGCCTTTTTTTTTTTCTGTTCAGTGTTCTCATCTTTTGCCATAGTTCATGATAATAAATTTGCCCATATGAAACCATCAAGTGAAAAAGAATTTATCTCAACTAATGATCTTTTCATCTTGCGGTTGTATTCTTACTTCATTACTGAAATTTTTCTGAAATATATTTGAGTTTTTGTCTAATTAGTTTACTTGAACTGTTATACTTTAAGCAATGGAACTTTTAGTTATAGATTTACCAGGCACCAGCAGAAAAAAATGACAGAATTTCTGTCATGCAACCTAATTTATTTGAAACAAGGGCTCTCCATGTGCACAAATCAAAGAAAATGTTGTTATAGGAGTCACATGTAATTAAAACTGTTAATCACCAATTCATGTTTTTAACAAATGTGAGTATCCCCTGTATGTGTTAGGCATCTGCTTTGGGATACATAAAATTCTATTTGGTAAGAAGGTGCTGTGGCTTCCAATGGAAAAGAACCTTTAAAAGACCCTGTTAAAGTTGAAAAACGACCAAACAGGCTAGAAATAATATGTGACAAAATACATGTAACATGGAATATTGTATTACTCAAAATGGGGTCTTTGTACTCCTGAAACGCAAATAACAAGATGACTTTAGTCATGCCCAGGAGGCTGTAGGCAGGAAGTAATGTGGCACTGACAAGGACAGGCTTTTGCACTCACTTGCAGCTTGATTATATGAAGGCAAAAGCACCCATGTGTGCTCACCACCCTTACCACCTCTGACTGCCACCTGATTCTTTGCCACAGCAGTAAAGCCGTGAGCTGCTCATGCTTTCCTAACAACTGTGTCTTGCTACAAATTCATGACATTATTTTATGACCATCCATCCAGGTTTTTCATTTAGCAGGTATATAAAATTTCCCTTTCCTATGAATTTAAGTGTTGTTTTCAAATGTCTTCACATTTTGAAAGGAATTATCCAGTACAGGTGTTACCCAGATATGACCAAAAGTTTTTAAGTTATACTTGAATAACTAAAACATTTAGAAATGCTTGTTTTTAAGAAATATAATCATGGGCCTGTGAGATGGCTCAGCAGCGTAAGTACCTGCCTGGCAAGCACGAGGGCCCGAGTTCGACTCCCCGATCCCACATACAAAAAAAGGGCCGGTGATATCGCTCAGCGGCACGGGCACCTGCTGGCGTGCGAGGTCCTGAGGTCGACCCCCGCTACCCACAAAAAAAAAAAAAAAAGAAATGTAGTCACAAAACCAGTCTTCTAGTCTTCTGTCTTTCACCAGCAAACTGTATACTGGGCAATGTTGTTCAACTCTAAAGGTCTCAATTTCCTTTAATAGAAAGCATGAGGGTTGAACAGATAAAGCCTAAGAGCTTTCTTATGATTTGCATCTGGATGTCCCCCAAAAGCCTCATGTGGTCATGGGGGGCAGGCTTTTCAGAGGCAGCTAAATCTAGAGTTTGGGATTGATTCATGGCCTAATGCTGGGATTAAGGGTGTGAGTGCTACACCTGCCCTAGGGCGGGTAGCCTGCATACATTATAAGGGACAGAAACAGGCTCGCTCTCTCCTCCTCTCATTGCTTTTGCTGTTTTCCACCACCATGAACTGTTGCCCCTCTGCCATGTGCCACCCTGCCTTGGAGCCAGCCAATTATGGACTGAAACCTCTACAAACTGTGAGCTAAATAAACCTTTCCCCCTTTAACTTTGGGTGTTAGGTATTTTTTCTCAGCAACAAGAGAAAAGTAACTAAGACAAGCTTTCAAGTTCCACAATTCTGGATGTGACTACTGTTGTGGGTCGTCGAGGACTGACCCTCAGCCAGATCAGTCAGTCTTCCTAGCAGACTAATATAATCCCCCCAGCATGACATTACCTTTCATTGGTTGTCTTTGGTTATGTCTAAAACAGTAGTTACACATATTAGTTTCCTCCCATAGAATGCCTCAAGTCCAAAGAGAATAAAATGTAAGTGAACCTCTTTTCAAGGAAGAATGGCTAACAAAGTAGTTTCAAGATTCTGTATCATAAGACTGCCTGAGATGTGTTATATCCTATTGTGATCCACAATGATTTTTAATGCTAGTCAGCTCTTTTCACTGTATCAAGATGAAAGATTAAAAGTATTTAGGGCTCTGTCCCATATCTGCATTTTGAACTTCCACTGTTTCTTTTCATAACATTTTGGAAAGGGTATCTTTTTAAAATATCTGCTCAATGCTAATTTTAACTAATAAAATGCAAGCAGATTTTATGTTATGCCTTCTAACTTCTGCCTACGTGCCACTTACAATAAATCCTGTTTTTTCTTTGACTTGGGGTTGTCTATTGGTCCGTGGAATTCGCTGGCATTCATCTGAATTTATACACACTGTGTAAAGAGCTGAAACTCCCTAGAGCCACAGTTTTCAAGTACGTTCTCCCTCGTGGTTCAACCCTTCCCTCTCTTTTTGTCTCTCCTTCTATCCTCCAGATTTAGGTCCTTGGCTTCTTTGTACCTGCTACCCTTTTATTTGCATTTTGTTTGTGCTCCTGGCTTATCTCTTGGAATCAGCTTTCCTTTTGCACATGTATCTTTCTTTCTCTGTGAGCAGAGCTCCAAACCTTGCTATTCTAGGCCTACCTAGACTCATGCCTGTTGGAGCACTGGTCTAGGAGAAAAGTATCTTATTGCGTACTTCTCAGAAACATTTTTTCATTCTCGCCATGAGAAAGGATTCTAATAAGCAGATTAGAGCCCACAAAAAGTTTGTTCCTGGGCCGGTGAGATAGCTCAGCGGCATAAGCGCCTCCCTAGCAAGTGCGAGGTCCTGAGTTTGATTCCCGGGACCCGCATAAAGGAAAAAAAAGGGCCGGTGATATCGCTCAGCGGCACAGGCACTTGCTGGCAAGCGCAAGGTCCTGAGGTCTACTCCTGGTACCCACATTAAAAAAAAAAAAAAAAAAAAAGTTTGTTCCTAACTACACTTTTTGCTAAAGGACAAGTACCTACAGCCTTTTAAATGTGTGTCACAAAGATGTATATAGCCCTTCATTGTAATTTGCACTTTATTACAGAAGGTTGGGTTGGGTCTGGTTAAGATGGGTCATTGGTACCCAGTGGGGAAGGAAAATAAAACTTGGCTTTGTGTTTCCTCCACTGGGCATGGACAAGTGACTACTAGCTGAGAAGGTCGCTATGTATTCCTCTGTCCTAAGGACCCCTTCTGTCTGAGCCAGTGCTGGGTTATTTCCTCCCTACATTTCAATACAAGTAGGCTATCCCATGGTTTATCAAAAATATATTCAGAGATATCTAAAATTTGATGTCTTAACCAATTAAAATAAATTCACACAAACAATAGTCCATCCTCACCTCCTACTAGTATGACAACTGCCTGATTTTTTTCTATGTTTATATCATTTAAAATAATTCTGTATCATTCATGCTGCCATAAAGAAGGCACAGTCACAATAAAGCCTCAGTTACCTAAACTTAAAATAGCTAGTTCCTTCTTGTAACCATAAATTCCCCTCTTGAACTTTTTGAGAAAGAGGCAAATGACAGTAATGTAAGAACTAAAATTCCACCCCATTTTTCTGTGCTGTCAGTATTTAGACATATAGAATAAGTGTACAAAATCCGAGTCAGTTCTCCTCAGAGAACACGGGAGTATAGTGATAACAGTGAAATATTACTTATTCTGATATTCAAAAGTTTTAGTTCAGTACATCCTGACTGAATGCCCAAACCCTGATCTGCCTCTTGAACCTGCTTGAACCACTGGTAGAATATGCATGGCTGTCCCGTTGGGAGGCTTGTACCACCCTATAGGATTGTCACATGCCAACTAACCGATGGAAGAGTCACACATTTACCACCAGTGGTTCAGAGTCACCTGGCAGAGACACATACAAATTAAAGTCCCATCATGAATGTGTTAAACTTATTTTACCTAGTGAGGGAACTGAGATTTTTCAATCCTCTCCTGTTACTGACTTAGCATTTTATCTGGATATTCTTTTTTTTTTTTTTTTTTTTTTTTTTGTGGGTACCGGGGGTCGACCTCAGGACCTCACGCACCAGCAGGCGCCCGTGCCGCTGAGCGATATCACCGGCCCCTTTTTTCGTATGTGGGATCCGGGAGTCGAACTCGGACCCTCGCGCTTGCCAGGCAGGCGCGTAGGCCGCTGAGCCATCTCACCGGCCCTATCTGGATATTCTTCAATGCATCTATTTCTTTTATTTTAGATATGTGTGATACTGTCTTATCTATGCTAAGGAGCTGAGAGCACCTGAGAGCAGAATTGATGACCATCACTTTTGTAACCTTTCTTGCCTTAAGTGAGGTGAAAGATGAGTAGCTATAGTAAATTGAAACTAAATATCCACTCTATTGTTCCGCCATAGATGAGGAAGAAAAGTAGAGGAGAAGTAGGAAGGGGAGGGGAGAAACAGGCTGACAGGCAAGGAAGGTAGGTAGATGGTGGGAAATAAGTAAGAATAAAATTAGAAATACCAGTGGTTCTAAATGTGTGGTCCTTGGACCCAGGGGCATCAGTATCACAAAATTTGGGGCCTCATCCCAACCTTAGAGCAGGTGGAAACCCAGAAGTACATGGTCTAGTGAGCCTTCCTGATGATCCTGATGCAGCTATGAGAATCTCTGGTACAAATCTTCACATCTCTTATTTTCTTTATGAAATCTCTCACTCTTCTAGGCCATTGCTTATCAAACTTCATGGTGCATTCAAATCAGTGGGAATCTTGTTTAAAATGAGATTTCTGATGAACCAGGTCTGGGCTGGGCCCTGAGATTCTGCATTTCCAACTCATTCCTGGTCGATGCTTATGCTGCTAGTCAGCTCTAGAATGCAGGTGTGTACATGGAGTCTTAGGAGCTCGGAAGAGTCCTTGGCAAGGCAGACCCAGAACTGGGGAAGGAGGACAGGTAAAGTTTCAGCCTCCCTCCTCTGTGTCCCTCAAACTGTCAAACTTGCTTCTCTGAGTAAATTTGCTTTACATATTGCACTTATATAGTTTTCATATGAAGGAAAGACAAAAAGCTTTTGAAACCAAAGACTTAGATAAGATGGATAAGACAACCCCCCCGCAAAAAAAACTTATTGATGAACAGTTTGAATGCCAGACATCTTTATAATCTGTCTGTTCCCTTGAAAATTCCAAGGAGGTTGCTGGAGTTATTGCTGGAGGATATCTAAATGTTGAACCCTTGAAGTTCATGTAGTTGCTCTCAAGACTGCTAGATGTGAACAGGATGTTATTGGGAGAAAATTTTCTCTGAATATTGCATGAGGATAACATTTACAAAACACTTGAAATATAAAAGTAGATATTATTTTTATTAGCCCGGCTTTGTCATAATTGCTGAGCTAAAATGCAAATATTGTTAGGACCTTTATTCTTTTTTTCCTACATCATTTGTCATGTGATGAATATTTGCTCTTCCACATTTAATATTGAGAAACAGAGTTTCCTAGAGCCTCCATGCTTATACCCTCACTATTTTTTTTTTTTTTTTTGTGTGAGTACTGGTGGTTGACCTCAGGACCTCACATGCTAGCAGGTGCCTGTGCCGCTGAGCGATATCACCGGCCCTTTTTTCATATGTGGGTTCCGGGAGTCGAACTCGGGTCCTCACGCTTGCCAGGCAGGCGCTTACGCCGCTGAGCCATCTCACCAGCCCAGCACCCTCACTATTAAACTAGCTTCTTTCTCAAGGATAAAATACTGTAGTCATAGCGCACATAGTATGTACAGAGACACTTAGTATATACTTGGTTGAGAAATTAGGTTGTAGAGAATATCAAGACAACTTTTGGGACTAGAAATTTATACTGGTGAGATTAGAACTTCTAGGAATTCAAAGAGGGCACAGTTGGATACCTTCTCTTCTAATGAGGACCTCTTATTGCTTAAAAAAAAATATTCAGTTTATCTACAGTTAAGTTCAAAGTGCTGCCTTCTATAGGGTATCAGAGAAGCCCTCCCTTTGCCCTGTGAAAGCCCTTTAGAAGCCTCATACCACTGCTGCTTCCTACAGCCACTTAGCTTTCCACATTTAGCCACAATCTGGAATGGACATTCTAGAAACAAATCTTACCTTCATTACTTTCTTTCCTCCTTGTTTTCTAGAGCTGCTAATCTTGAGAATAGAATAGAGAAAAAAATTCTGATTTGCTTGTTTTTTTTTCATAAGCCACATGCATAGAGGTTTGGGCATAAGATACCCTGGGGTTTTATTTGGTTTGTTTGTATTTTCTTTTTAATGGTGGTTTGATTTTGTATGAATGGGGGAAAAAGTGGGAACGACATTTTAGTTCCAGCACCAAGTATCCTCTTCATATACAGAACTTTTTTACTGTTTCACATCACAGCCCCTACTCAAATACCTAAAATATCCAATAAGAATTTTACAGAATCATGGGCTGGTGAGATAGCTCAGTGGCGTAAGCACCTGCCTGGCAAGCGTGAGGTCCTGAGTTCAACTTTCGGTACCTGCATATAAAAAAAAAAAAAAAAGAATTTTACAGAATCAGTGCAAGTTATCCTTGCATGCCCAGGGAGCATTATGTTTGAAAGAGTCTCCAAAGAGAAAAATTTCTTAAGCCTACACATCCAAGGGAGAAAGTATTTTGGAAAGGCAAGAACCTTCCTCACCCTCTTGAATCATACTGAAGAACTTTGTCGGGGGCCCTAGATAGATAGAATCCTAAACATTCCTGTGTAAGAAGTGAAAACTCATGCTTTTATTTATCAAAAAACATGTCATTGAAGGGAAGAACGTGAGATTCAAAGAGCAAAGGGGCTGAGTAGGTGGGGACAGAGGTAAGGCTGGAATTCATATCCATCAATCCCAGGCCTTCATGACTTCCAGAATAGCATCTGACTGAAATCTCCATGTCCGGATGAGCTGACCCTTGTTAGCTGCTACATTTGTAGGGCCTTTTCAGACGCTCACAAGTATAACAGGGACGCTAGAAATGCTGCTATTAAGCCTTGGTTGGAAGGGTAGGAAGGATCTAATTTCTACCAGCCCGAGTAATGACATTATAGATAGATGCTCATAATGTTAGCACCCAAGACTGCAGGCTCATTTGACTAAATGGCAGCATGGATCCCTTTACATTCTTGTTATTTTGATAATTAAATGGGATTTCCAACTCATCTCTGACCTGACACTTGTATTTCATTTTTAAAGTGAGTTACAGAGTGAGCAATTCATTGTACTTTTGCAGCACAAACTATGCCCAGAGCACATTAAAATGTGTTTAAAGGTTAATAAAATTGTACCTATTCCAGTAATAAAGCTGGTTAAGTGTCTAGCACATCATACATGCTTCTAATGGCCTGTTTGCTTTTCAAAGATATGAAGCAAGAAAAATTATTAAAAGATGTAATAGCCTTGTCAGTTTAAAAATTTACTATTTTCAATAGACTCATCTGTTACCTTTCATGTTTCTGAAGTATGTAATTGTGATTGTATGACCACATTTTTTTTGGAAAGGTTTATTTCCCACCTGGAGTATATACCACCTATTTGTAAAAAGTTAAATGGTATTAATTTTTTGATATTCAAATGCATTAGATATAAAAAAAAGTTTTGGGAAAAAATAATTCAGAAAAAGCCAAATAAGAAGGACCAAAATTATTCTTGTATGAATCATAAATGTTTGTATTAAAAACAGCAAAAAAGAATTAAGATGTGTTATGAACATGTACCAATTCCCCACAAAGAATATAAATATTATGTGCTAAAAACATATACTAATAAAAATCATAAACTTTTTATACTTACTTTGTTCAAATTACTTGTCAAAGGAATAAAGTAGTGATGGAACATAGAAGCTGACGTCATTACTTTCAGTCAAAAATAAATCCTGTGGGGGGGTGTGTGTGCTTTCTGGGATAACATCAGTAAATCATTAAACTCTAATCCTTCCCCCACTTGTTTACGTGTTTCTGTTACTTTAACCAAATTGGAAGTATGCCTTAGCAAGAAGGTAACATTTCATACTTGATGGGAAACGATTGAGACAGTAGTTTGTTCATGAAACAGTAAGTCAACATTGCCACAAGTCCATGTCCCGCTGTGGGATTAGGTCGCTGTGGCACGTTATATAACACCCTGAGAATAGACAAGGCACTGTGCTCCTGAATGGCTGATGAAACCCACTCACAAATGGAGTTTATACAATACCAATGCTAGAACTATGTAAGAAAGTACTCTCTCTTATTTTTAAATCATTTTACTTTTATAAAATATAATAGCAATGTGTACTGCTTAGTAGTTTATGTAATAGGATGTAGTATTTGCTATAAATTTTAAATATACCAGAAAAAATAAATAAAGCAAATCATAACCCAGCCTCTATTGTACTTCCCAGAAATAACAAGCTCTAATCATTTGAAGAACATTATTTCTAGATTATTTTTCCATGTATATGCACAAAAGGGAAGGAAGTATGGGTGAATAGAATTAGTTTGGCATCACATTGTAAATGCTGTTTAGTAGAGTTCTTACACATTATAAATGGTGACTTAGTAAAGTTGTTACTAAAACTGGGTTTTATAAGGAAATGTACAAATGGGCTGAGAAGTTTCAGGAGCCCAACCAAACTTCGGCCAAGCAGAAGACTCTTTGCCAGTGGTCATTTTTAATCATTTTTTTTTCCTGAAACATTGTATATTATATTGCTCTTCAGATTCAAGTCTCTTATTTCAGGATAAATTTCCAATATTATACCTTTATATATCCTTTCTATTATATTTCTCATCTCTGGAAATACCAGTTATCTTTCTATTCTATTGTCTTTGTTCTCTGCCCCATCCACTTACCTAAATGCTGTGAACTCTGTCATTTCCCTCTCTGTTGACTATTTTATGAAGTTTACTTCATGTCATTATTTTAGCTTTATGTTTCTGTTTGTTTCCTTAGTTCTGACCCTTCCCTTTTCATCTTATTTCTATTATTTTGTAATCTTGTTTTATTCTCTTATAAAGAACTCATAGCAAACTTCAATTTTCTTGGATTATGTTTTCTTCATAGATTGAGTTATTCTAATGTATTCACCCCTTCTTCCATAGGAGTACATTATATCTTTTCATCTTCTTCATGTTTAGGAGGGGTGTTCTGTCCAGAACTTCTTTTCCTCTAATAGAACATAGGTGAACTTTTCTTTATATTTTCCCACATTATCTTTAAGTCTTTTGTTTCTTTTTATACATTTTATGGGCTGGGTATTAGCTTCCAGCTTTCTAAAGTAAGAAGATGAAAATGGGGATGCCAATATATTGCTTTTGCTGGGGAACTGGGTTTCATTGTCTTCTCTAAATCCCGTGAGATGTCCCCAAACCAGGTCCCCAATGCATCCTGAGCTGTGGGCCTCAGCTCTTCCCCAGTTTGGTCAGTGCCCTGCCTTTGCCAAGGCCTTGTGATCATAAATAAAACTTCTGTTTTCTAAAGTGTTTTTCTTGACTTTTCCCAAGGCTACCTCTTCACTTTGCTTGGATCACTCTATTCCAAAATTAAAGTTATCTTAAGAGGTGCCCTGGATTCAGCGCATTTGCCTGTATTCCTCAGTATTATCCCAGAAGCTGAGGAGTCAGAACCATAGTGTCACAGTCAGCTGCTACTCCTAACCTCTTTAACATAAGGATATGGAGTTGACCTCTTTTCTTTGTTTTGTGGCAATATTTTGTTTTATTTAAATAGTTGTTTTTCATTTAGTGTGAAGGAGGAAGATTCCATGATTTGACTTTACACAATGATCGTTTCTCCATATTATCTCAAAAACCATTTCAATTTCTACATAAAACCACTGAACAGATTTAACAAATTATAAATGAAGATTAGAAAGTTTAATACAGGAAAGAATTGTAAAAATAAAAACATTTATTCATTCTCAGATCATTTTGGGGTGTTTTCTTTTCATGTTTTGCTTATCTGTGTATAGTTTTTAAAAACTAGGTTCACATTTCATACATGCCTTGTATTTTGTTGCTTGTTTTTCCTCTACAAGCATTTGACGTGCCTTTAAATATTCTTAGAAAATGTGATTTTGATAATTTGGAAGCACACTAATGTATTCCAAAAATCTCCTCTTACTGGACTTTTATGCTATCTATAATTTTTATTAACATGAATGCAGGGATAAACATCCTTCTATATAAATCTTACGATGTACTTTATACTTATAATGCATTTTGGTGAAGATATTTCTAAATGTTTCTTTTCCTTAGAAAATAATATACATCATTTTTAACCTTGATTATTATACAGTACTATAAATGTAGATAAAAGAAATCCAGCACCAGATTAAATCCTGAATATAAAATTTTAAGTAAATTTTGGCGTAGGTGTATCTCTTCAGCATTTTTCCTCATGAATTCAAGGTCTAAAGTCATACGATTTCTGAAGGATTAGTTAATAAAAAGTACAAAGACATTTCCTAAATTGTTTTATTACTAAAAAGTACCACTTTTTTTTTATCTTGATCAGTGCCCTTTGGCTTTTTGTACATAGCATAGTGATTCAGAGCACAAACTTTAGGGTCAGAAAGACCTGATGTATAATCCCAACTGTGTCACTTGCATGAACTAATACTCCTCCCCACCTGTTTTTCTTTACCTCTTTTCTCTATGTTCCAGCCACACTGGCCTTCTTTCTTTCCCTCAAGTAGACCAAGACCATATTCAACTTGCGCTCTGCTCTTCCTTAACATGTAATACTATACCCCAGTCTACTCATGACTAAAATATTTTCATCCAAAGGTCTGTGCTGCCATTAATTTTCCCCTCGTCATTCTGTATTCCATTACTGTCTTATTTTCTTCATAACACTCTTATCACTCAAAAGGTATAATAATGGCTCCTAATGATCATATTTCAGTGTTTGTTTATCTCAGTACCCACAATTCCCTTCTACCCTCCTACTACTCTGATGCCCTCTGATGTGATGGGTACTGCCCTCCTGTGGACTTTTAGGATATTACTACTAAAGGAACAAACTGGTTTCATTTTTTGCTGAAAGATGAAATTTTTCAGGATTGCTGTTTGAGAGAGTTCTCTAAACAGTTGAGACATTGATTTTCAGGTAGCATATTAAGTGAAGTTTTTAGTCTTTCTGGAACAGGAATGACTTAGGATATGAAGTGACCTTGGTATAAAATTGAGAGTTACTCCTTAATGAGTGTTTCTCCCAATACTAACCACTGTGCTGTGTATACGATATATAATAAAAACTTGGTTTGTGAGCAGAATTTGTTCCAGACACATGCTTGTAATCCATACCACTTGTACATGAACATGAATTTCCCCATAATAAATAATGGAAACTCAGATGATTTATACCACAACCCAAAATTATGCATATAAAAATGATTACAATACTGTAATATAATACAAAATTATAAAGAAAATACAAAATATAAAGAAAAATAACCTGCACTTACCTTTGAAAACTTCTATGGCTGGTGTGAAGAAGACAGGAGAGAGGAAGGTTATTGTGTAGGACAACTTTCGCTATTACTAACAGAATCACTGCTATCTATTGGTTCAGTGGAATCTTTTTCTTTTCATGCAACTCTAACAAGGAACCTATCCAACAACCCTTGCTTTTGCCTTCTTTTGAGGATTTCTCAGAAGTGTAACATTGCATTGTCGTTAAATAGATTCATCACTTGCACTGCTACAACCTTATTCGGGTGGTGCTTTTCTACAAAATTTTTCACTGTTTTCCACATTTTACCCATCTCACTAATCTCCTTTGAAGTGAAGGGTTCCTCCACCTTTTTCTCCTCTTGCTCTACTGATAAGATCTCCTCCATAACCTCTTGCTGTTGGGAGATGATCACCCACAATCCTGCAGAGAGAGAACCGCCATTGGCTCAGTTTTGATCATGCGACGTTCAGCATCATATGCTGCTCATATTGCAAGACAACACTCATTTATCAAGTTAAAATTTATTAGAAATATTTGCTTTGCTGGCAGAACACTTGCAGAACAAGTTACTCGAAATCCAAGGTTTTACTGTATTTACTTCCTTTGTTCCTGGGACAAAATACGTGACACCCACAATTTAAAGGAAGAAGATAGGTTTATTTTGGCTCATGTTTTAGAAGTTTCAGTCCTTGCATGCCAACTCCAAGGCAGTAAGGCATGGTAGAAGGGTCTGGGCAAAGGCAAGTTGCTTACCTTATGGCAGACAAGAAGCAGAAAGCTAAGGGAAGAGTCAGGAAGGCAGATACAGTGTAACCTTCTGCATCATGCCCACAGCGACCCACCTCTTCCGACCCTACCTCTAACAGCAAGTCAGGTATAATACCCCCATAATCCAGTCACCTTCCAAACAGATGAGGCTTTGGGACCATTTTTGGTCTAAATCATAACATACTATCTCATGTTAATTTATGCATTGTCAGCTGGAAAAATAAGGCAATAATTTGAGACATATAAAAGATTTCCTAAGCCTCAAAGTAAAGCTGATCTGCTATGCCCAACCTGTGTGTGCAACTTCAGGGGGACAAAAAAAAGAGGTAATGATGTATTTTTTAAGCACCAGAGGGGCCTAAGTTCTAGACTGAACCCCCCTCCTAATTATGGTGTGTCATTTAGAGATTTGTGTTCCCTAGGCCTTAGTTTTCTCTAATGTAAAAATGAAGCCGAGGGTCCTTCCAGATGTGAAATGCTTTCAGTAAGACCAAGCAACCAGTAAGTATGTCCACACAGGTTCAAGAATGGGCAAAAAGTCATTTCCTCATCCTCCTAAGGCTCAGTGGTTCCAAAATCCTAAGAACTAATACATCACCTTGGATGAGACACGGGACTTGGGTAATGATTGTACGCTGTGTAACTAATTTCTAATGTAATTAACATTAGAAAAACTCTTATTTTCCAACACAATTACTTCTTTAAGTTTATTCTAGAGATAATCCTTAATTTATTTATGGTAGATATGTTCTGAGCACAGTGAATTATATTAATATAATTATCTTTGTCTTCGATTCAACAAATATCCCATAAATTTTTATTGAGTGCCCACTCTGTCTAAGCCCTTATACGTGTCACTGGAAGAAATATCAGCAAAATAGTAATAACTATAACCTGAAGTTTTCTATTTAGTGAGTCATGAAGTCATTCCCAGTATCATCTTCAAAAATAGAGGTTAAAATGCCAACACTTAAATATTAGGAAATTGGATATATTAGATATATTATGATATCAATAGCATTATGATATTTTTTAAAGTACAGGCTTTCGAATCTGACAAATTCTCCTTTAACATATTATTTGCTGTGTGACTTTAAGCAAGCCACCTACCCTCTTTAAATCTGTCTCTCTCGATAGGCAGAGGTAATGCTTCTTAATTCACAATGGTTTTGTAAGGATTAAATAAGATCATGTGAAGGCTGAAGGGTCCAGCATACTCACTAAATACATGCAGCTTTTGGGTGAAAAAGGACAAGACAATCAAAAAAGAAAATTGGAAGAAGTCCAGTAGGCAAGTTGGCATTGGCAGAATACTGAAAGTGGCAAGATTTCTTAATGTTGTAAATAAGTAGGTGAAAGGCATGAAGAATCTAAAGAGTAACATCCTCTTCTGTTGTGTTAAAACCAAACATCGAATGGTTTTCCCCTCTGTGTCTTCTGCTGCCAGGCCCAGATGCTCTGAAAGACATGTTCAGTCTTAGACAGGTATCTAAACTGGTTGAAAGATGTCCAAAAACTAAACCCTACAGGTAAATTTATCGAGTAGTTGGTATGTGCCCAGTGCTGCTAGAGATGCAGTAATTAACCAGATAGAAAAAGACCTATCTTCATGTGTTTACAGTCTAGTGGGGAGAGGGGAAAACAGGCAATGAATAAGGGAAGCATGAAGCATATTAGAAGATAAAAAAAAAAAAAAAACTCTCTGGAGAGAACAGGAAGGTGACTGGGAAAAGAAAGTGATTTAAAATAAGTGATTAGATACAGTCTTAATGAAAAGGTTACCACTGAGCAGATTTAAGGTGGTCTTAAGATCTCTGAGAATGGATGGGGGGCAGCTCTCAGAGCATCTCCAAAGATCCTGAGGCAGAAGCAAGACCAACATGTTGGAACAACAGAGAGGGTAGTGAGAATGGGCAGAGAAAGGAGGAGGAGCAGGAGATGGGATTACAGGCAGTGGAGGACTCTGGTCTTCATCCCGAATGGAATCAGAAACCCCTGCAGGGTTTGCTGCAGAGGGATGAAATGAACTGACACACCATTTGACCAGGAGAAACATGGGACATAATTTATGGTTTAAAAGAATCACTTCTGGCTGCTATGTTAAGAATAAAATATGGAGAGACAGGAATGAAAGCAGGAAGACCAGGTTATTGTAATAATCCAGGTGAGAGATGATAATAATGAAGAAAATGGAAATTTTTGATTCTGAATTATATAGAATAATCATTTATTGTGATTAAAGAAAAAAGTATAAAATATTTGTTCGGGCGTTCTAATTGGGAGCGTGGGAAAGGTCTGTAATCATGTCCTTTAAAATAGACAATGAGATACATATGTCTATAGAGTTCAAGGAGAGGTCTGGGCTGCAGACAGACATTTGGGAAATATTAGCACATGCAAGGATTTAAAGGCATGAGACAATAAGATCACCAAAGAAGAGAGTATGGATAGAAAATAGAAGAATAAAAGGTACCCAAGGAGCCAGCCTTATTGCATCCCAATAGATGGATGAAAAAAACCAGGAAGTTTGAAAGGAGTGGCCAGTGATTGGGAAGGAAATCAGCAGTATCTTCTCCTGAAGGACAAATGAAGAACATATTGAGAGAGTCCTGGTCAGCTACTTGTGTGAAATGCTTTTGACAGCTCGAACAAAATGAGGTCCAAGAGTTGGCCGTAAGGCTTAGTAATGTGAGTGTCGTGAGTTGCCTTTACTAGGGTGGTTGTGTTTGGGCACTGGGAACCAAAATGGATTAGACAGGGTGTAAGAGAAAAAGATGGAAGAGAAATTAGAATCAGGGAGTAAGGTCAACTCTTTTTTATTTTTTTATTTTTTTATAAATGGGGTGGAAGTTAAAGAATAAAAGGGGATCCAGAGAGAAAGATTGTTTTAAGATCCAAGAAATAATGTCAATAGGATGACCCAATAAAGATATGGCAATGATGAGCAGGAGATGAAAGGGAGAACTGGTGGAGTGATTTCCCTGAGTGGGAGAGTCTGGGATCAAACACACAACTGCAGAAATTCACCTTGGATAGAACTGCAGCCACATTGTCTGTAACAGAGGCTCTCAAAACACGTCCCAGACTAGTGACACTGGCAGCATTGTGAACTGTAAGGAATGTAAATTTTCAAGCCCTTGCCAGACCTACTAATTCAGAAACTCTGGAGTTAGGTCTCTGTTGTCTGTTTTAACAAGTCCCCCGGGTGATGTGATGCACAAAAATGTCTAAGAACTGCTGGTCTGTGGTAACCCAGCTGCTGGTGGGGTGGTAGACATGGTCCTGGGAACACGAAGAAGTCTCTTCTGGTTGCTTCTGTTTTCTCCGTGAGATAGGGAAGAAGGACGTTATCTGAGAGTGAAGGTTGGAGAGATGCTATTGGAGCTTTGAGAAGACAGGAAAAGTATGAAATAGTTATCTAGGAGATAGGAGAGTGATCTGGGGAATGAAGGTTGAGTGCCTGAAAAGATCTGGTGTCTACACTGAGGCAGTCATCTGATTGGGTCTTTTTCTCCAGCCATGTCCAGGGAGAGGAAGAGGGAGATGGAGGCAAGGAAGTACATGATGAATAAAATAACTGATGCATTATAAATACAAGCTTTATGGGGAAACACTGCTTTCTAGCATGGCAGTTGTCTTCTTTCTTGAACAGCTTACCTCTTATTCTTTAAGTGCAAAACCCAGCCTGGGGGCGTAGCCTCTTTGCCTCCTGGGGAGAGTTGTGTCCATACTCTCACCACTGTCACATGGTTCATGAGTCCTGGGTGTACATATCACAGAGCTGCTGAGCCACTCAGGAGGCAGACAACTAGACAGTAAGAGTCTGTACTCACTGAGAGCTCAGGGAAGAAACGGTTCTTCATCTCTCTTCCCGTCAACCATGTTTTCCTATTGAGACAAAATTATTTAAACAACACTGGCCAGTTATAAAAGGCCATATGATCCCATATATTATATAAAATATGGACAGAGTAGATTAGTGGTTTGCTTAGGGTTGGGAGGCAGCGGGATAGGGCCATGACACGTGCAGGGAGTGGCGCTTCTTTCTGAGGTTACAAAGATGTTCTAAAGGCACAATTCCACAACTCTGAATATATCATATCCATTGAATTATGTACTTTATATGGGCTAATTATATGATATGGGAATTACATCTTAATAAAGCTATTTTATAAAAATTTTGCATACTCACATATTTAAGTAATTTAACTCACACATTTAAGTAACTTGTATACATGAAAATCAAAAGTTTGTTAATGAGAATAAACCAAATCATTTGAACCTACAACCGAATTCTTTTGTGCCTACTATGAACAAATAGAAGAGCTTCATTTAAATACTGTGGGCTTTCTAATGTAGCAAAAAAAGCAAACTTTGAGGCTCTGATATGGAAAACCACATTGATGAGTAATTAAGTTTTTTTCTTAAAAAAAAAAGTAAGAAGGCAAGTTAGTTCCCCATTTGTAGGGCTTTGTTTTAAAAAAAAAAACCTCAGAATAAAATTTGCTGTTAATTCTACTTTGCAAAGCTGGATTCTTTCTGACCCTTCAAAACAAATGCCCCCAGAAGTCTTAGGAAGTTCCTTTTTGTCAAGAGTGTCATATGCTCTTACGAACACACTAGTTACTGCTTCTTTCAGTTTCACAGTTGAGCATTTCCCTTTTGCATCAAAGTTTTTGCTCTCAGCTTTGGGCAGCACACACTATTTCATGCCACAGTTGAAATGTGCAACTTGTCCCTGTTTAAAAGCCTGCTGGTGTGCACTTGCCCCGTGTTTCTGGTGTGACTCCTGAATCATTCATCTCTTCCAGTTTGTCTTGATGTAGGAAGAGTCAAGTCTTGCCTTGCAGCACGAGAAAATGCGTTCTGCCAAAACTGATCATTTTCTGTCTATCTTCTTATTGATATTTTTGGAGAAGTTACTGGTCACTTGTTGAGCAGCATGGAGGAACCATCCAGGGGCCAAGTTAGCTTTTGTGCCAGTGGCTCTGTGACCTTGGGCAAGCGACTCAATTTTCCACTTCCATATCTAAAAATAAGGAGCTGAAGCAAACAATCTCTGGGGTTCCTTCCAACTCTAAACTCTAGAAAAGGCAGAGTACTTCTGATCAGTGGAGAAATGGGGCCCCAGAGAGACCCAGCTTTGCTGTTCACTAGTAAATTCATTCTACTGTTTTAGCCTCTACATGCCTTACTTGCAGTTGAAATCAAGAATAGCATGCACACCTGCTTCTCTAGGTACAGCCTGGAAGGTCCTGCTCCCAGGGCCTGTGAATGGAGTAAAGGCCACTGATACTGTCAGTAATGATGCTTCCATACCCATCTACACTGAGTCTACACTAAAATGCATCTGGTAATGTGTGCATCATACTCAGCAGAAAAGCCAAACGGCCCCATACACTAGGTCCAGCTGGGGAGTCAGGAGGCATAGGGGCAGTTATTAGCCACATGCCCTAAGTAGAAAGCAACCAATCTTCAGAAGAGGGCTCCTGGACATAGGAGAAAGCCAGCTCAGGCAGCTTGGCATAGGGCTGAACCATTGGTTGGAAGAAATCACAAGCTGAAGCTCTGCTTGTTTGTTTCTTTCCTTCTTCCCTTCTCACTCTCCTAAGTTTATTTTGATTTTGAAACCAGGCCCACCCAGGGGAGCTACCCAAGCAGCAGAGCCTTCCACCTTTCCTGTCTGTGGGCCTCGAACTGGCCCGGCCCTCCCACCCAGTTGGTTTTCAGGCGTCGCTGGCTTTGCTGGGTGCCCTTTGTAAGTGTCCTCCTCCCCCAGATGATGCCTGGGCTCGGCCTGCTTCCTAGTAGGTTTCCTTTCACTTTTTTTCCCTCACTGTCTGGCTGTCTGCTGTTCAAAGGCACACATCTCCAAGACCTGTGGTAGACAAATGAATACAAAGAGAGTGTTTTGATTTATTACACCAATTTGATCTCAAAACATAACAGACCATGACTCCGCATGCAGTTGGTTTGGAAGTGTCGCTCTGAGAGTGAGGTGCCAAACCACGGGATGGAGCCCCTAATTGCAGAGTTCTGCAAGCTGAGGCTGAATGAAAGGCCACTGAAGGTTGGGCTCTGCTGCAGCCCACCACAAACCCCGTAGTTACTACAGCAGATTTCCCTGTTTGTGTATCATTTGCTTTCTTAGTGTGCTTAATGCATTATATAAATTACGGCATGTGAATTGCAGAAAGAGCCTACTGCCTGTTCGTGCAAATTAAATTTTACTGGGCTGTGTTCACTCACTTAATATTGTCTATGGGGGCCGGTGAGATGGCTCAGCGGCGTAAGCCCCTGCCTTGCAAGCGCGAGGGCCCGAGTTCAACTCCCGGATCCCACATACGGAAAAGGGGCCGGTGATATCGCTCAGCGGCACGGGTGCCTGTTGGCGCGCGAGGTCCTGAGGTCGACCCCCCGGTACCCACAAAAAAAAAAAATATAAATAAAAATATATATATATATATATAGTCTATGGCTGCTTTTGAGCTGCATTGCAGGATTGAGTACTTACAAAAAAGACTATTCAGCACCCAAAGCCTAAAATACTTATTAACTATCCCTGTTCAGATATAGTTTGCCAACCTTGATTTAGATAGGCTCCAGATATTATAGGTCCATTAAATATAGCCATAGAAATTACTATATTTCTTTTTGCCTATGAAGTGTTTTTCTATAGCTCTTTCATTTTAAAATAAAAATTAAAGTTATTAGTAAAAAAAAACCTTGATAAGCTGAAAAGATCTCTCCATAAATATTTAGGTCATTCACAGTTGTTTAGGTATCATCTAATCTGATCCATATGATAAATTAAAGACTCTGAAAACCAGATCTCAGTATGGTAGAACACACCTATAATCCCAGCTACTCTGGAGACTGAGATAGAAGGATTGTGAGTTCAAGGCCAGCCTGGGCAACAGGTCAGGACCCCATCTAAAAATCAATCGATCAATGAATCGGTCTGGGAATCAGAGAAGGATGTGCCTACCCAAGGTCACATGACAGATATAGCTATCACTACCTATTGCCCAGGGCTCCTAAACATCCTCTCCAGGGCTTTAGCCAGCCCTGCTTTAAAAAAAAAAGTCATTGAGCAAGAGTGAGTGCATTGCTATGAAGTCACATGACAAGCCTCAAATAGGTCATCAACATTGCCCTGAAGTTCTACCAAGTGTCTTTCTTCTACATACTCTTCCATTTTCTGTCATCCAGTTACAGATTTCATCTCCTATAAACTTCTAACATCCCCTGCCCTTCTTTACTGCCATCAGATAACCTCACCACCTCCTCTACAGAAAAGGAAACCTCTCACAAAGAAATCACCTAACTATCCTGAGACCAAACGCAAAGCCACCCATCTCTCTGCCCACCTCCCTCACCTTGACCCTTCTCCTGCACACCTGAGGCAAATCTATCTCACCTTGCTAGAATCCCTTCCCAGGATTTTTTGCTAGCAGTTATCTTTTATCCCATCTTGAAAAATTAAAAATTTTAAATCGTTTCTCGACCAGTTTGGTTTGTGACTAGAATCATGGAGAGAATTGAGTTCATGAAATGAATACTGTGTGTGTATAAAATTTATATATTTTTAAAATTTCATATTTAAAATTTTATGTATATAAGTATACATAAATATATCTATATTATATATAAATTCATTTAAAACATATGCATATCATCCATTAAATTTGTAGGAAGCCTATTACCCGTACATTACCTGCAGCTGACTCCCAATCATTTCTTCTCCCATTCACAGCCAGCCAGACTTCTCACAAGTATCATCAGTGTGCACCATCTATATATTCTTTTCTCCATTTACTCTTCAACCCAATTTGTCTGACTTTAGGTCCTCTCCCACCAGCAAAGTCACACTTGTTAAGGCCATGTATAACCCTCGCTTTGTTAACTCCAGGGACCACTTCTGGACCTCATGTTATGTGACCTTGCAGCAGGATTCAACAGCCCTGGTCACTCTCTCCTCATCACAATACTCTTCCCTTATATTCCGTAAGGGTGGATGCTATTATTTTTGTTTTATACTCTGTGCCTAGCACCTAGCATAGTAGTGGATCAATTGTAGGTCCTCAAAAAAATATTTCACATAAGGATGGATAGAGGAAGAGATAGATGGAGGACAAATTGACACAGTTATGACACGTTTCATCTAAGATAACGTGCTCTAGCATCGATACTAGATGGATGGGGTTAATATCGTGCAGATTTCCCATTAACTAATAGCCGGGAGACTTAGATTGTTAAAGTCTGTATCTTGGTGGACAGCTCCATGCCTCTTCTACGCCCTTCCCAGGGACACTCTTTTTCTATAGAAATATGAAACACGTACTGCCCTTGCTATTATTGTTATAACTATCACAAATATTTCTAAAATGCAAACTTGTGGCCTCTGACTCATACATGTTTTTAAAGAAGAAAATCCAAACTATCACAGGTTCATCAAAAACAATATGCTTTCTTCTTCACTGTGACTCTACATGACTAATGTCATTAGCCAACCACAGAAACTAAGTATTGGCCTTACAAAAGTAAAAATGGTACATGTGTTGGTTATGTTCTGCACAAAGCCTTTGTTTGGGCAGATATGCGTGCCAAAGGTCCCTAGAATGAACACCCTTATAGCATTCAATCAGGTCTGAGAAAAAGAAAAAAAGAAAAAGAAAGTAAAATCTAGCCAGGCATGGTGGTGTACCCCTGTAACCCCAGCACTTGGGAGGCTGAGGCAGGAGGATCACCCTGAGTTCAAGGCCAACCTGGGCTACATAGTAAGTTAAAGGCCAGCCTGAACTGCATAGCGAAACCCTGTCTCAAAACATAAAAAGAAAAGAAAATAGGGAAGTAAAGGGAAGGGAAGAGAAGAACTCAGACAGACAGACAGACAAACAAACCTAATATCAATCAACTGTCTATAAAGTATTGAGCCTTTTACCAAATGGCTGTGAGACTGGAAGACTCATGTTGCCTCCTACACAGTTAAATGCAATTCTTTTCAATGGTCATCTTGGAAGGACACATTCACTTTAGTGGTACCACCCTTATTGTAAATATTTGCAGCTCCTCAAGGCCAAGAGCATATTATAAAATACATCCTCAGCCTTTTGAGAGTAAATTAGATTTTTAGAAAAACCCAAATGTTTTGAAGAATCAAATCTAGTAAGTAAAAATCAGGATCCAAACAAGATTTAAGTCTAAAATAATACAGGATTTTGATGTGGTAAGAAAAAAAAAAATGACTTTGAAGAGCAACTGATTCTCAGTGAGGAGTTCAGAAATGTTTGAAGAAATGGAAAACATGCATAGTTTCCTAACATGACAGGGCTTACAGTTTTGATGTGTTTGTTTTAAAACTCAGTCTTATTTCTTTAGAGATTTGAACTGGCCGTCCACTGGGCCAGCCTTGGCCAGCCAGATGTGTTTTATTTGGCCAATGTGGTGATTTTATTTTAAAATTGAGTTAGAATTGAAACATCAGGAGATTTCAAGTACAAATTTAGATTTCTGGTCTCCTCTGGAAAATCTGAAGATCTAGTAAAACTGTTCCCCACAGCCCCACATGACCATTCCTAGAGCAAAGTATCTGCTGCTTCTTGAAAGGAGATAAGGACAGCATCCCTCCTACTGTCGCTGTCTACTCTCCCTCCGTATTTAAAATTTCTCTCCCACCTCCTTCACTGTTCATTGTTCTGTGTGATGTGTATCATTTAGTTACTTGCTCCATGTCCCTCCAGACAGAAAGCTCCGTGAAGGCAGAGGTCTTCCTATGTTTGCTCAGTGCCACATCCCCAGTGCTGGTAAAAAACTGGCCTTGACACAGATCTGTTGCATGAATGGGTGTCAAGTCCCTGAAGTCATTTACAACCCTTGCTCTACACTCAGACCTAGTAAGGAAGAAAACTAAGTGTTCGTCATTTTATTGACATAGAACAATTTATACATATATTCTTTTCATTTTCTTTTTTATATTTTATATTTTTCAATATCACATTGCAGGGGCAGTGAGATGGCTCAGCGGCATAAGCGCCTGCCTGGCAAGCGCGAGGGCCTGAGTTCGACTCCCGGAACCCACATACGAAAAAAGGGCCGGTGATATCGCTCAGCGGCACGGGCGCCTGCTGGCGCGCGAGGTCCTGAGTTCGACCCCCCGGTACCCACAAAAAAAAAAAAAAAATCACATTGCATTTAGTTTTCATGACAGTTTTGTAAAATGTAAGTTATCTCTGAGTTTTCCTCCAAAATTTTCTCCTTCATTTGTATTCATTTCTCTGTATTGTATTCATTTCATTCTTTAGAACAGGTGCCAGAATATATGGAGAGCTCTGCAGCAGTCGTCCTCCAGCACCCCCACGTACACATGTGCACACACCATAGATGTCCCTTCCTCATAGGCAAACAGTGTGGTTTCTTTCATGTCTATGCAGAGATGGTCCTGCACATGTTTATATTCTTCCTCCTTTTTGTATGCATAGAGGTCCCATACCCTTACCCTGCTATGCACTGTTCTATTCTCATTTAGCAATATTTCCTAGAGATCATTACATCCCATCTCATACAGAGTTTCTTCGTGTTTTTTACATTCGTATAGCATTCCATTGGGTGCCTGTTTTATGGCTTATTTACCTAGTCCCTATTGATGGATGTTTACATTTTACCTATCTCCTTTTACAGATGCTCAAGATGTGGGTGTTTACAAGAAGTAAGACTGTGGGTAGCTTCTATATTTTGTGCTGTATTTTTATAGTCTTCACTATTTTAAAGCAATGAGATGGTCTGTCTGTGGTTTCTTTTAGGGCTTTTAATTTGCTACATTAAATTTTTCAGCTACTTCATCTTTAACCAGGTATAAAATAGGAGTTACGGATTCAGCTTTGATGTTTCTTCCTGGATGGTTTACTGTTTGTCCCATCTTTATGAATTGAATATGCCAGGTTTTATCATGCTGCGAATTTCCATATATATTGAAGTCTAGTCCTGCTCCATTGATCTGCTATTTTCATGCATAAATATGGCACTGTGTTATTGAGGTATTTGGTCATGTTTTAATATCTGATAGGCTTACTTCTCCCTCATTACTCTGCTTTTTCAAAATTTTTCACATACTTAATGTTATGTTAAGATAACAATCATACAGTCTTACTTTCCTGTGGATTTCTAAGTTATCCAAAGTAACAAGTGAACATTGTATGTACGTTAGCATCCTTCAAGAGATGAAATACTTTTTTATTCAGTGAACTTATTACTGTGATTAGCAATTTTAACATTCCTAATAGGGACCCATCCTTGCTTTCCTGGAAATATTCCATTTTCTCTGGTGTTTGTTTCTTTTAATTTTTCCAGGGGTCATTTTCTGATATTTTATTTAAGATATATGAATCAATATAAATAAGGATCACAGCAGATTTTTTTGATGCTGTTATTTTCATATTTTTTAGTATCAATATTATACTAGTTTCACTAAAAATGATTGAGAAATTTTCTTTGTGCTTTCAAAAAGTTTAAATAATTTTTTGATCTATGAAATAATTATACATGAAACCATCTTGACTTGACATTTTCAAAAGAAGGGGAGTTCCTTCACTGTATTCAATTTTTTTGTCTATATGATTTGCCTTTTCTATATCATAAAATAAATTTGTAAAACTTTATTTGCATAGTCAACTCTTGTAATTGTTCTAATTTTCAACATCTATTTAATTTCCTCCTCTTATTGTTAATGTTACAAATTTATTTCTCTCTTTTTCCCTCCTCCCCCACTTCTTCCTATTGATTAGGTTGATTGGTAGTTCATCTATTTATTGTTTTGGATTTTTTCCAAAGAATCAATTTTTGAATACCTTTACTTACTAGTTCTGTCACAATATTTTCTAATTCTGTAAGTTTTCTTTTCTTTTTTTTTTTTTGTTGGTTCCGGGGGTCAACCTCAGGACCTCGCGCGCCAGCAGGCGCCCGTGCCGCTGAGCGATATCACCGGCCCTTTTTTCGTATGTGGGTTCCGGGAGTCGAACTCAGGCCCTCGCGCTTGCCAGGCAGGCATGTACGCTGCTGAGCCATCTCACCGGCCCTAATTCTGTAAGTTTTCTGACTATATCTTTCCTAGCTTGCATTTCAGCTTCCTTTTATTTCATAGTTTTTCTACAAAGTCTTAACTCATTTATGTGTAAGTCATGATAAATGTGTAAAACTATGACATTTAAGTACAGCACTGAGGGTCTCATGTAAGTTTAACTTTCATTATATAAATCATAATTATTCTTTTCATATTTAGCAATGAGACTTTTATTTACTCTTTGTCAGGATTGTTTATAAGAATTTTCCTGGTTTCAAAAAAATTACAATTTTCTTGTTATGTTTATGCTTTTCTTCTTTTTAATCTCTAAATTGATTTTATCATGGGAAGATTATTTGATCTTTAACATTTCTATTTCTACTTTTGGGACATTACTTTAATTCTAGATTAACATTATTATTATTTTTTTTTTTTTGTGGGTACCGGGGGGTCGACCTCATGACCTCGCGTGCCAGCAGGCACCCGTGCCGCTGAGCGATATCACCGGCCCCTTTTTCGTATGTGGGCTCCGGGAGTCGAACTCGGGCCCTCGCGCTTGCAAGGCAGGCGCTTATGCCGCTGAGCCATCTCACCGGCCCTAGATTAACATTATTAATAAGAATATTCTGATAGTCTTTATTTTATATCTAATTTTTCAAAGAATACAAGTTGTGTTGAACATAGCTACCATTGTGCTTCCACTTATTTTACCTTGAATGCACATATTTCAAGTCTCTATTAGTTAGAGAATAAACATTTGTGATCATTCGATCTCTTTTCTATCTCAAAAATAATTTTAAGGCAGAGGGATACTGAAACATTGGTGCCATAGCACTATCCCCAATTTATTTGAGAAAATTTCAAAGTTGAAGACTTAAGAGATGTAGGGAGTGGTGACAGGTGCCCTGTGAATGTCAAGAGCAAATGCTTGTAATAGTAGGTTGTTGTTTAATCAGGAAAAGTGGTATGAGGACCTATCTGCTTGTTCTGGTAATTCCTTCTTTCTGAAGGTTGGTTCTTCCCACTATGAATTTTATAATGAAAGAGAACAGTTATGTCTTGTCCATGTACCCATCAACTAGAACTGGGATTTGCCCTTACCCTTGATAGACGGTCTGGTAGTAGTTTTGAATGAATGAACAAATGAGTAGAAAATACTAAATGTATGTTGCAGATGTGGGTAATTAGCACAGGCATTTGGGCTGCCTCTCTGTCCAAACAAGCCACTCCTTAAAGGACAGATTGTAGGATTCTATATTCCTTTAAAATTGTATACAAATTCACTCCAGGAGCCTGCTCACAATGTACTAACCATTTCGCCTGTGTACAAATTTCTTCTGTACTTTATGATCTCAGCTGAGAGGGCATAACAGACATACCAGAAATGAGAGCCTGTAGCTCTGGCCATTGTTTGGTTTCTGGGTCAGAGGTAAGCAGCCCAGCCATAGTGATCCAGTCCCAGAAAGAGAGAGGTTTCCTGCGATGAAGCAAGCTCACATTCCGCTTAAAGTTGGACTCCTCATGTTGCTATGTGAAAATGCTAGACACCAAATATTGCTTAAAAATGAAAATTATTTTTACATATTTAGAAGTATGGAGTAGGGAGATCAAAAACAATTCACCAAAATATCAGTGATTAACTCTTGCAGCTATAACATTTTTCCCCTTTATACTTTCTGTGTTTGTAAACATTTCCAAGATAAACAGGCATTATTTTATACAAAAAAAAAATTTTTATTGTTCATGTCAGGGACGGGCTATAATTCATATGTCTCACTGCCAGTGGCTGTGGACCACCAGAGGTACACACATGACTGTCCCATCAGGCAATGTGGGACAGTCCTTTCAGTTGGTATAAGCTGCCTTATGGGACAGTCACATGTGTACCACTGGTGATTCAAGCTGGCAGAAATGTGTTAAAGCTTCCCCTCTACTACCCTTCAGGTTGGGGTTATCATTTCTCATATATGCTCAGCTTCTGGCTAGAAAAAATAATTTCTCATATGTAGTAGGAGCAGTTTGAGTTCAGTCAGTGGCATTGTTTCTGGTGCTGTACTATTGTGAGACCTGATGGTTGCTACAAACAGGCCCCCAACATGCAGCAGTCAGGCTGCAGAGAGGAAACCAAAGTCACCGTTGGAAATCCAGACAGAAGGGTTTAATATGGGGAATTGTAAGTGTTGGAGCATTGAACAGGCAAAAGGAACACTCAGGTGACTGAGTTGCTAGAAGCAGGAGTCATCCTTAGAGCTGGGAACCAGAAGAGGAGATGGGATTGCTAGAGTCTAGGAACTCAGAGGAGCAGTCCCAGGAAGTGCTCCAGCACTAAGGAAGGAGACTCACATTGCGAACCTCTGAGAGATGCAAGAGACTGCTTCTGGAAGCGCTAAGAGAGACAGTCACTGCTGGGAAATGCTCATGGGACATAGAAAAAGAAAGAGAAAAAGTCTGCTTTTGTCTTCTTACTTTCTAGTCTTCCTCTAGTGCCTCCTATTGACTCAAATCAGTAGAAATCAAATAGAAAGCCCCCTGTCCAGGAACTAGGAAATGGCTTGCCAAGTTCCAGGCCCAGAATCACAGAGTGGAGAATAGAAGGGTAGATTTGTAGCTAAAGGGCAGAAAGTAATAAACTAGCACTCAGCTTTTGGGATGAGAAGTCAGTGATTTTGAAATTGGCAGCCAGTCATCTTTTTTATCCCTTGTATTATCCCATACTTTCCCTTTGAACAACTACCAATGTCCTAGATTTCCTAATATTTTCTAGCTTTTCAGAAAAAAGTTTTCCTTTGTTAGAAGAGTATTCATTGGTAATACCTTTATAAATGTCTCCAGAAGCATCAACATGGGATTGAGCCGGGTAGCATGTGACAGCTTGGGATTTAATAGCAGTTCTTTTTACACATTCCTACCCCATTGGTGTACTGGAGGGTTTATTCTCATGAACTTAACCCAAAAATAATAGAAATAATATCCTTAATCAAATGGAGCAATGAGTATTAACAGAACTTCTAATTTTCTGAACAACCATGTAACCCTTACTGAACTCAGAAATGTCTCATATCTAACAAGAAATGTTTTCCTGCCAAGTAATGGCTCACTCATACAAAGTTGGCTGTATGAGAAAGTTTCAGACTCAAGAGTGAACTTTTAAAACAATTTGTGTTAATCTGGCCAAATCCTGTATTCTGTACATTTAAAGTTTCGCTGCTTGTTACTCTGAGCTAGTAGTTTCATTTTTAAAAAGTCTTGTAGTTATAATAGTTGCTCAACTTTTGTCCTTGTAAGTAGTGACATCAAAAAATATGTTAGGACCATCCATTCAGGAAATAGAAGCTTAAGCTCAGACTCTTCAAAAAGTGTTCCACTCAACTATTTGTCACTGTGACAAATACCTGAAGGAAACAACTAAAAGGAGGAAAGATATCGATTTAAATGTTCTCTTGCTGGGAAAGCAGTAGTTGAAGTCCCAGAAGAGCCCGCTAATCATTGCACAATCTGTATCACAAATGTTACTGTCGCCAGAGAAGTGAGTGATCCCCTCACCAAATCTCTTTTACACTGTATCATGCTATAAAATTGGCAACCCCACTTCCTTAATGTTAACAACTTCTTGGAAAAAATCATTTCACCCTGAAAAATATATATCTAATGCTGTGACCCTTTCTAAAACAACAACCCTGCACACAGTCCATGGAGTAAAGCAAGTTCTTAGCAGGTAGCAAAGGTGTTTGGTGAGCATTCCACCCCCTTCACAGATTAGCTCCTCCCTCAGACTCGCATGTGTAAACATCATATTGTCTCCCTAGTGTAAGAAACTGAAAGAGTAAATAAGATTCAAAATCTACAATAAATATTGTGAAAAGGAAAGAAACTGCTCAGAAGGAAAAAACAACTGGGATGGAGGAAAGGAGAAAAGAAGGAAGGGAAAAGAAAAAAAATATATATATATACACAATATAGCTAAGATAATTATACTACTAATTTTTATTAGTTCATTGAAAAATGGTTTGTGCTTATATTGTTTGATCAATTTTTCATGCCTATATCTTGTAATCTTAGCAACTACTTTGAAGATAACAATACACAATATATTAACCATTGTTACTCTCCTATTTTCTTGTTTTGAAATTTTGTATGTTTTTATTGTTTTTTCTCTTTAAAATAAAAAAAAAAAAGTGCTTTTCCTGTATGACCCCTACGTAGGGAAGCTTGGTGATTTACAGGTATCCATATTTGTAGAGTTGGGTTTTGTTATTTGGAGTTTTTTGTTGTTGTTGTTTGGGTTTTTTAAGTCGCTCTTTCCCTTCCACACATTCCCATGGCTCTCTGTACTTCGATACAGTACCAAATAACCTCCTCTAATTAGAACTCTGTGTCTATCATTCTAACCTCTCCATGAGGCAGTTCTTGCCAGAAGGAAAAGCGTAGTTCCTAGCCATGTGTGCCCCGCACACCTCCCATCTGAATGACATGCACATTCAGATAGGAAGCAGTGTGGCTCAGCTGCTAAGAGCACTGCTCTTGAAGATACTCTAATCCTCACCAGCAGGGTGATAAAGGGCGAGGATCTCGGTCCCTCTCACTAAAAAACAAGTTTTATGAATGAATAAAAACCAAGTGTGAGCATCCAGTCCTTCAGCGTTCTGCTTACAGAAGTGGTTGTGTCCTTCTCTCCGGAGCCCATAGCAGGAGACCCAGGAGTGCTCCAGAAGCACAGCATTGTACCCATCAGAGAGCAATGAGAATGCCAAGGCCTGAATAGTTAATTGTGAGCAATCTCCTGACCTTAGTTCAGTCAGACCTTCTGTTCTCTAGCAAGCACATGCCAAGATTTTGAACAGAGAAATGGACAGAAGTGCAGAAAGAAATATATCCCTTTATGTGACTTAACAGGGTGTTAAGCTCCCGAGAGAGTGAGAATGGTGTTCATGGAGTTGTTAACTATCCACCATCTTAATCGCCATGTGCTGTTACTATTCTTTGCATATTATTAGACAACCATAACATCAGCAAGTTGGAGGGAGGGTCACAGGGCTGCTAGCCAAGCAGTGTCCTAGTCCACAGCTGCAGACATATGAACCTCTGATGTGCAGGACAATTGACCATCAGTAGATAGAAAATGATGTCGACAGGGCTGGTATGTTTCTTTGTATTATAAGTTCAAAAGTGTCATATCTATACAAAGCTCAGTTTCACACAGAATTTTGAAGTCCTAAAAATTACTGCAGAATCTTTAAAGATACGATGTGGAAGGTATTAAATAAAGCTATTTAATCCAAATAAATTACTCTTTAGTTGAGCCTTGATTAAGAAGTCTAAGTTACGTATCTTTATCAACAAATAGGTGTCTCTGGCAACAAACAAGGGCCGTGGAAGGCTCTCCCTTCCTCAGTTCAGAGCCCAAGCCAGAGAAAATCTACATGCCAAATAAGAAATAACAGTAGCCTGTATTTGTTTTTCAGTTTTAGATTTAACATGTTATGGGATGCCTCAGTTAAATGTGCATGTTTAGCAGTTTTATAATTTACATAACTAAGTTCATCCATTGAAAGAGTACAGTTTACTGGACTTTCAGTAAATTTTCAGACTTGTACAGCCATCACTGTAATTTCATCTTAGGACATTTCCATCAACCCTAAAGCAATCCTTATATCCATCCACAGTCACTCTCTAGCCCCAAACCAATCCCCACACCTACCACCCAGCTCTAGATGAGCACTCATCCACTTTCTGTCTCTAAAAAATGCATTTTTTACAACCAAGGCATTGCCTGGAAGTTCCTAGAAGTCAGAATCATGTGATAAATGTTATCCTCAAAATTTGTAATCTTTGAGAAAATTTATTTTTTTCCTATGTCATGAGCTTCCCCTCCTCCATCCAGCACCTTTCTTTCACTACCACCTCCAAAAGTAACCACTGTTCTTCATTTAACAAATGTTTATTAAGGACCTATTGTGTGCCATGAACTGTACTCAGCATTGGGGTCATCAGTAGACAAAACAAAGCTGAGGGAGACAAAAAAAGAAAAAGAAGAAAGCACAGAAGTGAATGGTTCATCATGCTAAAAGATGCTGAGTTCTATGGGAAGGAGCAACAACAGAGCCAGAGGAGGAGTGTTGGGAAGGTCAATGCACAGGGAAGGGGCCTGGACTGGGATTCCCAATGGGCATCTCCTAGAGGTCAAGGCATGCAAGACCTAAGGGTGTGCAAGACCTAAGGGAGGAGATGGAAGGACCTTAGTAGGTATCTAGGAGGTGAGCATTTCATGCATAAGAAAAACCCTGGACAAAAGTCCTCCGGTAGAGGGCACAGATGACATGTTTGAGGAATAGTGAGAAGGTTGGTAAAGCTAAAATGGGGAGAGAAGAAAGAGAGGCAAAAGTGGCAGATCCTGGGCATCATGGCAGGGTTTTGAGCAAAGGGGTAGCATGACCTGAATTATATTCTAACAGGGACACTTGGACTGCCACATTGAGGAGGAACAATGTGTCAAAAACCTCCTGGACACTATTGGAGAGGCCACTCTAGGGAGAGGCTCTCAACCTTAGCCATATACTGGAATCACCAGGCAGTTTTTAAAAACTGCCCTGAGTTACAAAACACCAATTGGTCTGGGTGCAGCCTGGGCACTGGGATTTTTCAGAGCTGCCTGGGTGATTCTGATGAACAGCCCAGATTGACCATTAGAGCTTTTGGAGTATTAAATACTCTCACTTGTTTAACTTTGCAACTGGGAAACAAAACCTCACAGATAACCTTGGCTGCTTATTGGCAAAGCTGTGCCTAGAGGCAGCCAGAGATCTGGCTGCTGTGGCAGTGGCAGGGCTGGTGCTACAGTGTGCAAACTGGAATCTGGCTGGCTGGAGTCCACCTAAACCAGCAGACCTTGATATTCATGCCATTTTTCAGTGGTATCCAAACACAAGCCTCTGAATATGAGAGCAGGTTTTCCCCTTGCACCTAAGAAAGCGCTTGCTGTAATATATCGGAGCAGAACAGAAAGCTAAGACTTGGACCTTAGATATTGAGTATGTGATTCACTCGACAAACAATATCTCAGCATAATTGTGACAGTGTACCAGGCATTGTGCAAGGAGCTGCAATAAAAATAAATAAAGTCTTTCCCTCCTAGTACAGGCCAAATGGCTCAAAGTCAAGGCCATATAATATTTCAAAATGTGTTATTTGTGGGAAGTTTTTAAATAAGCCAGAGGGAGAAGGATCTTTCAGTTGCATAATCTGAGATGTTGGCATTTCTAATTCTGAGCAATGAATAGAACATTATTGTGTTGCATAGGCACAAGTACAGCAGGAAAAAAATATGCTCGGAGCTGTGAGCCTAACATGAATCAGCAATCTCATTCTATTGTTCAAAAAATAATCACCACACTGGGAGTATGGAATTTAAGAATCATGCAGAAATGCCCTTCCCCCAGCAGGAAACAGACACTGGCTAAAACATGCATCTTGTTTTTTGGCTTCCTGAACTGAAAGGAATGTAAAAACTTGGAGAGGATGTAGGGAAAGCTGATTTGTAAATATGAAAAATACCTCCCGCAAGAAATGGGAGATGATTTAGACTCAGCCTTGGCAACCTTTCGGGGTGGCACGCCAGCGAAGTGTTTATTCACTCTTATGAGCAAGAAGTAGAGCTGCCCCAGCTTCAATAAATAACAAATGTTTCTTGCATTCCTACTACACGCTGCTCACTGTGCCAACTTGAGAAAGGAAGAAGAGTGGTCCCTACCTTTTGAAGACTAATTCGTAGCTGTGGGCAGTGGAGCTCATAAATGCTGTGAAGTAATCATTCTCAGTCATGCATTAGAAGCACGGCCTGGAGGGCTTATAGAATCTGACTTCCGGGGCCCACCCTCAGCTTCTGATTCAATGGTACCTGGCATTGGCTGTGCATCTGCATTTCCAACACATCCACGAGGGATGTTGATTTTGCTGATCTGGGGACTGCGCATTGAGAACCCTACCCTGAGGAAATAAATACAGGGGGCAAGTGAGGAGGGTGAGTATGGGTTGCATGCAGGAGTCTGCTAGAAAGGTGCCACTAGGCTGTTGGTGCTGTGAAGTGTGTGAATCTGTTCTCCAGAAAATTGCTAATAGTTTCTCATTAGCAATGTGTGTTGCATAAACTGTGCTGATTGTGATTTTGCCACTATCCAAGGAAGAGGCAGAGAGGAGAGTTCTCTGCATGACTAAGAAACTCAAACAGGACCCAGCACAGGGGCTGTGTCCAACGACTCCAAATCAGTGAGTGTGCACATGGCTTCACAGCAGCACAGCAAATGGGTCAGAGGGTAACAGTAGGGGGACCAGACCCTACATTCACGCTCATGATCAAGTGCTTCTCTCAGGAGCAGGAGTTCTCACCAGCATCCCAGGGAGTCCTTTCCTAAGTAAACAGACCTTGCCTATCCCTGCAGAAGATGAGCAGAGCTCCCCACAGGAGTCTGCCATGAACCGTACCTTGAGAAGCGAGGGCCGCTTTTCATGCAGCCTCCGGGGTTGTGCCTGCACTCACATAAGCAGAGTGCAAAGCCAATCTTGAAAAGGAAAAAAGCCCTCACATCTCATGTCTTGTCATTTTATTACTGTAGGACTTGTGTGTCCCAAACTTAGGGGTGTCCACATACAATGCACCTGACCTTCAGAAAAGGGAATGGTCCATCAACAGAACCAGGTGCCTCACCCACAGTTGGTACCTTTTCACTAGAAGTGTCCCAGAAAAGGCTGAGTGTGTGCTGTCAGAATGGAGAGGTGATGTCACCCACCAGGATGGCTCCTTTGTTCTTCTAACATGTTCTTAAGTGGTGAAGGCTAGGGTTCTGTACACATGGTCCCTGGAAGTGTAGCCAGATCACCTGAGAACTTGTGAGAAATGCAAACCCTCAGATGGTCCCAAATTAGCTGAATCAGAAACTCTAGGGGTGGAACCCAGCAAGCTGTTTTAACAAGCCCTCCGTGTGCTCACAAAGTTAGCAAACCATTAGCTCAGCTTGTGCAGTAGCTAACTACAGGTAGCTCACTGCAGAACAGGATGGAAATGCAGGCAACCTGCCATTTTTCCAATAATTCATGTACTCATATAAGTATTCTGGCATGTTTAACCCCTCCTGCTCTTTTGTCACATTTTCACTTAAGAACCTAAAGTGTTTGATATCCAGCCAGCTTCCACAGCTCCCAGAAATAACAGGGCTTATTGTATCCCCTTCATCACAGCTCTTACATCTGGGTTCTTTCCCTTTTTTCAGATTCTTCATCACATCCTACCCGTGTAGTCAGGGCTCAGGAAACTGTTGAATGATAGCCTTACCAGAACAAACTCCCAGGACTGCCTTACATCTTAAGGCTTCACTCCGTGTGTGTCTTATTTTCTACTTCTCAGTAATAAGATGCACAGGCTCACTTCACAGTAGGAAGCTTAAAAGGTCAAATTATATGGGCATGATCTCACAAACATCATATAGTTGCAAATCATATCCTTGGACTTTTCAGTGATTTCCTAATATGCTATCACCATGATTCCCAAACTCTGTACCAAGGCACTCCTGGGCGTGCCACAACCAACTCGTGGGAATGCAGTGGGCTATTTTTCATTTTTGGAGGAAACAGAAACAACTGCTAGACACCATGAAGATACCACTATTAGGCTATTTAGAACTAATTATTTAATAAACAGAGCAGTTAAGTATTTATTTTGACCTGGGGGTCACCAGGAAAAACTTATTAAATCACTGAGTGCCTTGCACTGAGAACAGGTGGGACTCTGTATGATAGCACCTCCATCCCCGGGTATGTCTGTCCTGTATACTTTCTGTCAGGATCGTACCTTCAACCACTGCATTTAAGGAAATGCACATTCCAATTTTGTTTTAAATGTCAGTGGAAAAATACTAACAGAAAACTGTAACTACGTGCACCTGCAAGGAGCTTCCTTTCTTCCTAACCTTCCTACCCCGATCTACCTGTCCTAGCCACCTGACTCAACCCTTAACCGTGGTTCCTATGATTTAAAAAATAAATAAATAAACCCCGCATTCCTATTTATGTCACAGCCCTCTTCATGACTTAAATATGATGGGTTAATTCTTATAAACTTGAACAAATAATTACTCTGACGTACTCCTGGAAATCACCCTTAAAACAGATTGTTCAAGGACAAAGTTCAGACTGTGTGCTGTACTATGCACCTGATACCCTATCCAAAGCCATGGGTCTGCTGATACAGTTGGCTAAGAGGAGCATTACCAAGCAGAAGCCAACAAGGACCTGAGGAAGGAGCTCTGGCAACTGTATCCAATCCTGAAGTCTGTTTCTGCAGGAACCTTGCAATGTAGCTCCCCTCATCTGCCCACTATTTGGCATTTAAGAAGTAATAAATAACTATAACTGTATTTGTTAGAGTTTTATTTTCATCTTCAGGGACTTTTAGGAGCAATGCTGTCTTCATAACACACCCCCCCTTAGGAAGATTATTGTTTTTATCCCAGGGTTAAAAATCTGCAAGGAGCTCCCCACAGATTCCAGAGGCAACAGAGCACCAGCTCAGCCTGGGAGACCCTGTCACCCTGGGATGAGTCCGAATTTTTTTTTTTTTTTTTTAACTGTAGATGATATACCTCTATCAAGTAGTTGAGCAGTAAAGGTTTTTCTTAGGAAGACATCCAGGGTTAGGGGAGGAGTGGGTTGTTTGCTGCTGTCTAATTCATCATCAAACACTTCTTAAAAATCAGTAATCATTTGCCTCAGCATGAATGTTTTATATTCACGTTCTTGTTTGTTGTTTTCCATGCATGTGTCTCAGTGAGTCACCTAACCATGATTATGTATTCAGGCATCCTGTAGTTCTGCGTGGTACCCTCATTCCTCAGGAGTTATTTCATTCCCCTTACATGGAGAATGTGTCTCCAGTCTCTTTGTCATGCATATGCACGCACACACACACACACGTGCACATACACACACGTGTGCAAACATACTTTATTTAGCTTCCCTCTAGTTTGTTCTGGAGAAGCTGCCCTGCTCTCCACCAGGTGTCAGTAGAGGCAGTTTGAACCACTGATTTTTGCCACCAGGGCGTCTGTTGAAGTGATGCTCCTGCTGTGTAGGGCTGTCCTCAAACCACCCCACTCCTCTCCTCCTGAGAGATTCTCTCCCTGTTCAGAGAAGTGTTCAAGGATGATAGTACCCTTGTGGGGAAAGGTAGCTACAAGGAAAATGTATCATAAACACAGCAAGCAGACATGTTGATCCTTTTCAGAGCTGACTTCATAAAACTCTTACTGGCTGGTTTTTCCTTGACTTTTCTACCACTGTATTATGTACCTAAAAAGTACTTCACGTTTCACTCAGTGTGACACTAATTTAGATGTAGCAGGGTGTTTTAAATTTGCAAGAGGCTTTTTGGTTTGTTTTAAAGCCCACTCTGACCCTAGGAATCCCACCCCTACCACTGCTGACCTCAAAGCAGAAATAGGACTTTGCCTAATCCTTGGCCCCAGAACCTATCATGTAGGGTGAAAGAATACCAGCATGCATACCTGTATTTATTCTATTTAATCTGCACATCCCCCTTTGAGGTAGACTATCTTATCCCCATTTTAAGAATGTGTACCTTGATTCTAAATATCCCGTATGTCCCTCTGTTAGAAAGCATCAGGGTCCATGTTCTTTTCAACATGCACGGAGACTTTGCCTGCAGAAGAAAAAGAGGGGAAGATGAAGGGAAGGGAGAGTACAGTATTTGGCATGGACATAGATAGGTTAAAAAGAAGAGAAGAAATGAGCCCTAGGATGAGATGGTTGGACAAGAATTAAAGGGGTGGGAGGAATAGGGTAGAAGTAAATGCTAATCATTTTGCTAAAAACAAAAACCAAAAAATTAGCCACCCGCAAATTAATCTCAGTTTCGACCACCAGCCTTGGTTGTGTTGTCTCCCATGTTGCAGGCAAAACATTTACAGTGATGGCTAAAAGTCTGAAATGAAAATTATAGCTTTGCCTTTCAACAGTCATTTGCTAATGTCTGTTACAGGGGGTTTGAGTCTCCTGCCATACCTAGCAGAGCAATTCTGACTTTGCCTTCCCTCAAAGAGGTGATCCACTGAGATTAACACCCAGCCCAACAGATAAGCAGAGCTTCTACTGTTATTCTACATCTTTATTAAGTAACTTGGAGACTTACACTGCCCTGTAATCAGCCCCATCTCCAGTCCGTGTAGCTTTTAAAATTTTATCTTACTGATTTTTTGAAGCTATACTCCCAAATAGGGATAGTATTATGAAGTATAAAAGGTGAATCATAGCGTGGTATCATCAAGTACACCTTGTTGCTATTCCCTGATGTTTGAGTTCCTATCTAATTCCTCTGATCCAAAATGCAGCTGTAATATATTCACTCCATTGAGTTCTAGATACATTGTTAAAATGCAGAGACCTCAGGGAAAGACACCCAGGGCTCCACCTATGATGTTACTGAGTTGGGTATAAATTCATTACTGCATCCAACCACCCTTACTCAGGTTAAATGAACATGAAAGCTGGCCTTGAAAGGAAAAAAAAAATTCACGAAAGGTCAAATTCAGTCTTGAAAGAGAAAAATGCCAGGTGAGCAAGAAGCAATTCCACCTCCCTTGTATTTTGGTAATGTTGGTGAATAGGAAAGTGGGCTTCTGTGTCATTTGTGAATCTTTAAACCATCTGAGGCACCTCAAGGTAGGGGCCAGATAAGAGCTCCAGTCCTGAATGTCTTAGTGATGGTTAGTTAGGGCCAGCCAGGAAATGACAATGACCATAATAATGATGAAGAAATCTTCTAAAGCCTAATGGTGATATCCTGTTTCTAAATTTACAAAGCATTTTCTGGGATGATGTATTTAAAATTTTGCACATTTAAATTTCAAGATTTAAAACTTAAAATTTACAAGTACACCCTGAGAGGGCAGGAATTCTCATTTCACTTTACCAGTGAGGCTCAGAGAGGTCAGGAGCCTACCCAAGATCCCAAATTGCACAGCTGTGAGACCCGAAAGCATCTGGAAGGACTCCCAGTCCAGGCGTCTTTCCTCCATACCTGGGACTGAACTTGTTCTAGAATGTCTCCCAAATGTCAAGGTCAAAGTTTTGATGTAATTGGTCTTCCTTTATGAGGGGAGGAAAGCAGGGGGGAAACACTACCTTCCAACATGGGTTCAGGAGATGTCTAGGAGGGCCATGGCCCACACCAGCAGGGCAGCCACTCACCTTTCCCCACTGCACTTCCAGATCTAGACACAGCACCTGGAGGCCAAAGTGGGGACAGGGTGGGCGAGGAGTTCAATCTATACCATAAGCTGCAGCAGAGCCCAGTGCCCCACAACAGCAATTACACTTCCAAAAAGCAATTGCTTGCTGCATAAACACCTCAAAACATACCAAGCTATGCCCCTCTCTCGTCTGATGACCTCTAAAATGCTTTGATTTAGGAAATCTACAGCAAGCTCTGGTGCCAGTCTGGTCCTTCCCTGGTGGCAGGTGAGAAGGTGGGTTGGTCCTTCCTGAGAGACCTCCCGGGGTTAATGCTGAGGTCGGAGTTTGTGATAACCTAATACATGGACATCAGACCTTTTCAAATGAACCAGGAGAATTGCTTGTGAAGGTTCTCACTGTAATGGCACATGGGGTTTACCACATTCTGCTTCCTTTCTTCTGAGAAGCCAAGGAGAAGAAAACTAAGGAAGGCAGTTTGAGAAGGCTGCAGAGTATGCCCTCAGAAGAGATTGATGTCAAGATCAAGGGGGAGCCATGTTTCCGATTCAACTTAGGGACTGTCTAAACAATGACTCGTTGTGTCTATATAGGAAGAGTTTCCAGGGGGTAATTTTTTCAGTTGTCCCTTCAACACTGCCTAAGGATGACCAAGGGGACCTTGACTACTGAAACAAGGAAAAAACAATGACCCCACTCAAAGAGGTGCCATCAAAGGGGTAAGCCTCCTGTACTGTGCTCCTCTGCATTGCCACAGGGTTATTTTTCTCGCATGGAGTCACTCCTAAAGGACATTCCCTTACTCCCTTTTTCCCATAGGATAAAGCCTAAGTCATGGAAACCTTTCAGGACCCTTCATTGTTTTTGTAGTGTCATTTCAGCCCCTGCCCAAATCACATGCCCTGTGCTCTTTTGTTGTCCCTCAGCCGAGCTTTTCATCCCCTGCCTGGAGAAAATACCAGTACATTTTTTTCAAAGTGAAACTTAAATGTCATCACTGGATCCCCTCATAGAGGTAGAATTAATCACACTATCCTCGATCCCTTCAAACACATCTTTCATCCCTCTTGTTCAGCTCTTCTACCCCTGAGTTGCAGGTTACTTCTTCACCTCAGTCCCCCAGAGTAGGCTCCGTGAGTAATTCATCTTATTTTTTTTTTTAATGTGGGTACCAGGAGTCGAACTCAGGACCTCGCGCTTGCCAGCAGGCACTTGTGCCACTGAGCGATATCACCAACCAGCCCTTTTTTTTCCTTTATGTGGGTATTGGGAGTTGAACTCAGGACCTTGCGCTTGCCAGGCAGGTGCTTATGCTGCTGAGCTATCTCACTGGCCCAAGTAATTCATCTTGAGTGATCCAGACCCGAGTTCATGTCTGATGGAGTAAATGGGACCAGCCTAGACCAAATCCTTGGGTTGGAAGATGGCTTATCAGCTTCCAGGCTTGCTTTTTAGAGTCCTTTCTTCCATCCACAAAGGCACCTTCTCTTTGTCCCAGACCAAAAATAGCTCTTGTGTCTCCTTTTTGTTCCAGTCACTAAATTATGCTTATTCAACTCAGCTCTCTCCCACTATCTACTTACATTCTAATAGTGATCAAAGTCTGCAGCCAGAGCTTAATTTAGAATCTGTGAGTAGGTGTGTGGTGTCTGTGCACCTCCTGAAAACGTTTGCCAAATCATTTGCGCATTTCTCAAGGGAAGGGGCCCGAATTTGCATTATATTCCTGGAGTAGACCACACCCACAGGAGCCGAAATCCACTAAGCTAAGATATGAAGTTTTAGAGAGATGTGAAGGGCCAGCATGGTACAGGCCCTCGTGGTTATTAGCTGGTCTCTGGAACCATATCACACGGATGCTGGTCTTCTCAGAGGCTTACTGTGCCCTAAGAACAAAAGTCAGCCCCAGATATAGGGAGAATGATCCTCTGTATGGCCGCCTCTACCTATGAAAGGTTCATCTTATTAGGCCTAAGGTGGAGGAGACAAAGTCCCCTTCAGCACTTATCCGGCAGCATCTCTAAATCGACCTTTGTGTGCTGCATACACTTAAACTGTCTCCCACATTACAGCTTCTCAGATATAGGAAAACCACTATCAAACATTTTTGACATTCCCTAGGTTTCCTCCAACATTTCTTATTCATCATCCAGGAAATTCTACATGAGATGTCTGTCTCTCTTAAAATGTATCTGCCCATGTATGCTCTGGCCTTTGTCAATAGGTTGCACCTCTGTCCTACAAATTATTAGCCTCGGAGTTATTAGAAGCAGCCCTAGCTCACCATAGGTTATGTGGAACCCAGTGTCTCCTAATATCTCTGGACTTATTTCCTAAATGATGGCATAATTCCATTTATTTTTCAGTTTCAGAGGACTCAATAACAACTTTATCCTCTTTTGTGTTTTTAGAAACTATATAAAAATATACATGTTGGAGGAGCAAGTGCCCATGCTCCATTCTTCCAAGGGAAATGAGTTTTACCTAGGGATGCAGCATTGGCCTGCACAAATCTCAGCACTCCTCCCTCGGTACATTTCATCTGTGATTTTTAGCTGCTCCTTCCCAGCTAACTTTTAAAATGGATTATAAATTTCTTGAGGGCAGAGCCTCCATCTTAACCTATTTGCATCCCCAGAACTTATCCAGGTGGTAAATGCTCATGTCACATTCATCACCGCCATTTCCACCTCCTAAATGCCAAGTCCCTCATCTTCCCACTACCTCCACTGCCACCACCTAAGTTCTATCCCCTTTCCTCTCTCTCTCCCAGACCTCCCATGAAAAGTGGAAGCTGTATTCTCTTTTGTACTTAGTTTTCAGCAAGATTATCTCATTTATCAGGTCAGAAGCCCATTGTGGGCAGGCTGAGTGTTGTCTTGGAACAAACCCTAGAGTTCTGACTAAACAGAACAGGCCTCCATCAAGGTCTGTCCCCAACCAAATGAATGAATGTAAAGTGAGTTTTCTCCACTTTGCAGCACCTGTCTAGGACACTAAATAGAATGGCATTCTCTTCTAGCTGAAAACTCTACCCTGACCAGTGAGCCAGGGGACTGGTTTTAATGAATGACAGGCCCAGACCTTGACTCAGCACTTTCCAAACAAAGTCCTAGTTGTCAGTCCTTCCTCAGCAGAGCCACCCTTTCCAATAAGTTGGCATCTCGGCTCTTCCTCCTTGATTCCCTACTTAACAAAGCCCTTTCATGTTCTTGCTTCCTTTCTAGCAAAAGAATCACTCAGCTTGCCTTTTTTTTTTGCACCTCTTTTCCCCTTGGACCCCATGAATTGCTAGTGACCCCCAGACCTGTGCCTATGGCCCTGGAGAGGACCAGCTCTGGGTTCCCCTCCTCATTACAGAGCACTCTGCTGCCACCCACAGTATCTTCCAGGATGACAGAAAACGAGGCTCTGGGACACCTGCCTCCCCTGGGAGGTCACTAGAAGCTTTACTTGGATTGTGTTTAAAACTTTAGAGCTTGCTGAAGGAGATAGTACTAAATATTACTAAATGAAGTATTATAGTAATACTTTACTATACCATCAATGATTCTGTGATACGAAAGCACTAAGTCATACTATAGTTGAAGAAAAAAAAGTACTAAAGTAGAATTAGTAGTAAACTTTGTGGGGCTGGCACTAATTTTAAACATTAATAACATTGTTTCCTGTTTTCAGATACTTTGTTTTATACACAATACTTTTCTGTGGTTCATACACATATTCAATCACAATTTTGAAAATAAGAATATTTTAAATTGATGGAATAGCAAGGACATAACTAGGATTTTGGAGCTATAGCTTTAAGATGATTTTTAAAAGATGCAAAACTATTCTAACATATTTGCATTAATGTTGTATTTTAATTCAGTTGTTACCAGTCATGATTCTTGGTTGCAAGTGACAGAAACTAGACCTAAAGCAGCATATGTAAAATAGGAACATTTGTTCAGAGTAACAGGGAAGAGTTGCCAAACTCTGAGAGGGGGAGGGGGACACAGCTGGGCCTCAGGGAGAACAGAACCAGGGGTGTGAGGCCACAGCTTTCTCCTTTACCTTAGGCTCTCTGTGAATGTCAGATTCATCCTCTCACCCTCACATGGGCTTTCTCCAGGTGGCTGAGACATGGTCACAATTTAGAGTTTTAATTTCTGATGAATTCTTCTCTTGAAGAAGAAATAATAGCATCCCTTTCTCTCCCTCCATACCTCCTTCCCTTCCTTTCTGTCTGTCTCTCTCAGTATGCTGAAGAGCTATCTCATTAGCTCACCTTAGGTCTTGGACCATTTTGGCCAGAGGTGTGGGACACTGTAGTTGGCCTAGCATGAACCATATTACTCATCTTCTCCAGCACCTTCAGAATCTTATGGGAAACATGGCCACTGCCATATTTTGGGAAAGGGAGGTAAATGGCAGAATGGTTTTAAACAAGAGAACACAGGGCAGAGATTCAGTACTATGACGTGTGCTCTCACTGTAGAACATCTCCAAACCTGGACCTCCAGCTGGACAGGTGACCGAGGGTAGGCAGCAGATTGTGGCTGTTGTGACCCTTGGCAAGCTGACTAGTAGCAAGAACCCATTTTCTAAGTTGTATTTTAATCCAGGTATTACCTGGATTCATCTTTTCTATCAGCTGCCAATTCGAGTGGCTTCCATCATGGCATATTACCTTATTTTTTATTTTACTCAGTTATTCACCATACAGCTGTTGAGTACCTACTGTGTATCTGACAATCTGCTTCATGTGGAAGATACAAAAATGAGACGAACAGCCCCTGCCATAAACAGATTCCAGTCTAGTGGGAAAGGTGGCCGTGTAAACCTATAATTTCCACCGGGTGTGACAGGAACTATGATTGGGGGTGAATTCATTCTCTGGTGTGAGATGTGGAGTTGGGATGCAATGTCATGTATAAATCTATCTGGTGATCACAATCCACATGCTTCCTCTTCCACGTGCTTCCTCCTCTTCAACATCAATCTGGTTCCTCCTGACACAATGGAATTCATGTGCACAGTCCATTAAAGCGTGCCCGTCACTTTCACTCTCATCCTCTTTAAACCTCAGGAACATCAGCCTAGAGAAATAAGTAAAGTGTGTATTAGTTTCCTCATTTTACACAAAAGAAATGGTGATTCTAGAACTTTGAAATTACTTGTCATGATCCCATATCCAGTATGTGATGCCATTGACCTTCAGACCCATGTGTTGGGCTTCAGTGCTGTTCCAAAGCCAACATGCTGCCACTGTCTTCCACTGTCTTTCACTGGTCCACCCTCCAGAAGAGGGGACCTAATCCTTGTCTGTCCCCAGAAGTATGCTGAAGGACTCAGACCTGTGTTAATCATCTACCTGTGCCCATCTGTGCCTCTTCCCATCAGTGTGCCTCTGGTCAGTGACACCCATGGGCCTCCTCCTTGTTAATACAGCCCTGGCTGCAGAAAAGTCATAAATGAGCAGATAAGGGATTCAGTCTATAGCAGGCTAAGATTTTCAAGTGCAAATGAATTACCTGTATCTTTTTCAATACAGTCTGATTAAGGTAGGACCCAAATTTTCTTTTTCTGACAAGCTATCAGCTGCGGCTGAAACTGCTGGTCTGCAGACCACTTTGAGAAGCAAAGATCTAGATTGAAGATGTTGATACATCTTAGCCAGTTTGGGGAAAACAGCAAATTTTTTTTCTTAAAAAGTTGAGGTAGAAAAAATGTGACCTTGAGAAAAGCATTACATTAAAAACACACTTATAGAAGAAACCCTGAAATGAAAATTAAGAGATCTTTTGAACTTACACATATCACAAAACTCACTTACACTTATTTCCCCAGATCTGAGAGTAGCAAATGTCACCTCGAGCTAATTAATGCATATACTATTATTTGGAAGAAAAACATTATAGAAATGCAAATCATAATCTATATTACTTTTTCTTGTATTTTCTCTTTGTAGGAGATATCAGTGAAAAAAAGGATCCAGAATGATTACTAACCTATGACTCCCAACAGTATGACAGGTATTTAGTATATTTTCTTAATTTTATTCATGTGTCTGCTTTTGTGTTCTGCGTAAAGTGAAGTATTGTGTTCTCAAAGAGTAAGCTGAGTCTAAGCAGCAGTTATTTCCAAACCAACAAATATTGTTAATCGCTATGAATATATCCCTACAAAATATCCTTCATCTTCTTCAAGAATTATGAGATATATCACCACCAGAGAAATGATGGAGAGGAAATGATAATTCTCAGCAAAACGATAGTTTTTAGCCATCCTAAGATCACCCATGCGCACTAAATATGCTTACTCTTTACAGTCATGCAGAGCCTTGTCATAAGTGGCTCCCTGACCTTAGTGACTGACCACGGAGTCTATGCAGAGTGGGCTGTTTCTCCCACTGAGCGGTAGAGTCAGAATGGAACATAAAGATTAAGTCACCTGTAGCACATAGGAGCTATAAAACTCTCAGCAAGGGTCAAAGGAGAGATAGCCTGACTCCTGGAAGAATGGAAGTTTACAGCTGGACGTGGTGACACAGGCTGTAATCCCAGCACTGGGGAGGCTGAGAAAGGAGGATCGAAAGTTTAGGGCCAGTGTGGGCTACATGGCAAGTTCAAGGCCAGCCTGGACTCCATAGTGAAACACTGTCTCAAAAACAAAACAAAAACGGAATATAAAGTTGTAATAGCACAAATTCTTAACAAAGCACTTAGAGCAGGGGCTGCACACTGCAAGGCCCTAAGGGTCAAGCAGATGACACCAGTGAATAAAATGGTTGGGTGTGGGTAAAATCAAACTGGAGAACTCGGTTTCCCTCTATAAAGAAGCCGTCCTCCACTCTAGGCAATCACTGAGAAACAGAAGCCATCTGTGTTTACAGATTTCGAATTTTTAGAGAAGTTGTAAATCCAGATTTTAAATGAAATACCTCAATTTTTAAATGTTAGCAGTTAATATGGGTGAAGAAAATGTGGTATTCATACACAATGAAGAACTACTCTGCCATAAAGAAACAAAAACTTGAGTCATCTGTTGTAAAATGGATACATCCTGAGACCGTAATGTTAAGTGAAATAAATCAGATACACAAGCTGATAAAAAAAAATAGCTAATAGAAAATAGAAAAATGGACTTTGTTCAAATGGGAAGGGTACCAAGAGATGGAAAGAGGGGGCAGGGAGGGGAAAGAAAGGAGATGTAACAAAGAATTGAGATGTGTTATGTACATGGCTCCCCACAAGGAATGTAATCTTTAAATAATGCAAATGTACTAATAAAAATTTAAACCTGGAAAAAGAAAAAAATATCATAAGACTCATGAGCCAATCTAATTATGTTTGCTGACTGGACTTAACCCAGCTGTCAGTTTATTTCCCCTGCTATGTCTGCCACCCTAGCACCAAGCCCATGACCATCCTTTTGGTTACCATGGCAGCATAGCAGATACCCATAAACCCCTGCATGTCGTGGATGCACCCTGTCTTTTGATAATGTGTTTGTGTCATCTCACTCTCTGAGATGAGCCAAATGTGCAGGGCAGTTTCTCTAAAAACCCATTCTCTAGGACAGTTGAAAAACTAAAAGCAACCAAAAGTTGTTGCTCTGTCTTCTGAAAGTTTGGAAGATTCCCAATAAACATAAACCATTTTCTTTCCCAGCATCGTTGCCTTTCCTCTCTACCCACGTACACTTGAGCTCCTGATGTACCAAAAAGATAGAGTACCTTGGAAAACCAGAATGATTCACATCTGTAAGAAATGAGGACCTCAGAATCACATGTCATCTTTTCCTCATTTTATTGCACATTAGCAAATACCAAAACCTACCCACTCCTATTTTTATTCCATTAACAAGATCAACCTTTCCCCTCTTAAATCTTCTATGTCATAAACATGCTCATTCAGTTGAAAATTAATGTAGTTCAACCTTGGCAATAGCCTCCATGTTTATGCTGATAGCGAATGGGAATTCCTGTCAGAAAGAGTGATGGCATAAGTTTGGGGAGACACTTACATGTGAGCAAGTAGTGATACTGCAAAACCAAGGCAAAGTGTTCTCCTCTTAGAAAAGGACAGGGTAAGATCAAGTACCACACAAGGGTCACTCTATACAGTTACTCTGCACCCAAAAACTCTTCCAAAGATACAGATTTCCAGAACGTAACCTCCTGAGACATATATAAATTGAAAACTCTGGTATAAAACTGGGTAATAAAATGATTTGTGCTTGCTGGGGAGTGTCGTTCTAAATATAGTACAGTAATGACCATCCAGCCCAGGTCCCTTCAGATCAGGGGTTGGCAATATTTATTGATTGTGGAGGACCAGTGAATACCTATGTCTGGCTTCATAACCCTCAAGCTGTCTGTCACACCTACTGAGTTCTGCTGTTGCAGCTCGAAAAGCCATAGGCTGTATGTAAACAAATGGGCTTGCCTATGTTTTAGTAAACCTTCATTTACAAAACAGGCAGCAGGTAAGCCTGTGACTGGTTGGTGGGGGGGGGTTGTCCTTCTAGTTCCCAGCCATCCCAATATTGAGCAGAACCCCAGAAGCTGAATCAGCTTGAGGCTGAACGAGGTTCTCTTCTGGACAGTTGTAGACAAAGCCAGCTTTTTAGCCCATCTTGTGGAGATGGGTGCTTTCCTTCCTGGATGAGCTGGCTTGTAGTGGTGGAAGGAATGTTTCCTTCCAGCATTGTTTTCATAGTGTAGAAATTAATCCTAGTCCTATCTTCAAAAGAAACTTACTCCATGTGTATGCTCAGTGTATGTTAATAGGCTCAGAGAAGAAAATCATTGCTTTAGTTACCCTTGTTTGTATGTGATATAAAGCAGCATTCCTTTCTTTCTCATTCACTGTGGCCTCAGGCTGCATGTTTATTTTAAGAAACCTAAAGAGAGACTACAAAAAATTTGTAAGCCATTGGAAATACTTAGTGCTTGCTCTAAGACCATAATTTTAAAGCCAAATATGCATATTTTTTGTTTGAAAAGCATAATAGGTACCATTACTGTTGTGTAATATAGGAGATCAATTAATCATATGAAAAGAAAAACATCTTTAAATGATCAGGAGTTAAGAACATTGAATCTGTTTTCCTAAAAACAAGCAAACCAGCATTTTCAGATAAAGGAGGCACAGTTTTCATATATAGCTCTTTTGGCTACAATGCTTATTAAATTTATGTATTTTGATTTATTCAAATGGAAAACTGTTTATTTTCTGGGATTATTTAATATCACCTACAGTGGAATCAGGTTTTGCCAAAATTCTCTCACTGCTTTACCCCATCTAATTTGAAATTAGGACTGTATGAAATTACTCATTGAAAAATACTGATTCTTAAAGAGGACCATAAGAAAATGACTCTGGGGGCTGGTGAGATAGCTCAGCGGCATAAGCGCCTGCCTGGCAAGCACAAGGTCCTGAATTCGACTCCCGGAACCCACATACGAAAAAAGGGCTGGTGATATCTCTCAGCGGCACAGGCGCCTGCTGGTGTGCGAGGTCCTGAGGTCGACCCCCAATACCCACAAAAAAAAAAAAAAAAAAAAGAAGAAAGAAAGAAAGAAAATGATTCTGATATCTTAGCAGTGTGGAATTAAACACCACTTCCTAGGTAATCTGAGGGGAATTCTACTGCCATTTATGACATTATAATGAGCTGTATTTGGAATAGGACCATGATTCACGACACAAGGAAATTTATTGTAAGATATTAATACCTAAAATTTTTAATAACAAAGTTAGAGGCCTTTGATCTTATTTGAGAAGGAAAACTAAGAACTCATAGTCCATTAACAATGGCCAAAGAGGCAGAAGCAAGGATCTGTTATATTCACATGGAACCTAGCTTTATAAAATTAGGATATGGCATCAAGTTAGTAACATACTTATTGTGTTCATTGAAACTAGGCCCCCAGTCATTCAGAGCCACACTATCAGGAACCCTTTAATGTAAACAATGTACTCCTCATTCAGTGATCTAACTTGCATTTCTCCCTCACGACCTGCTTGTTCATTTAACTTCCCTACTGCACTATTTTTCTTTTCTCTCTATCAAGGCATTATCATTGCAAGAACTAGGCAGGGATGTTTGCGGGGATACTCAGAGATTCCAGCTGTTGCCTCAGTGTTTCCCATTGTGTGATCTTTGCATTGTTTTGTGTTTGTTTGCTTTGTTAGGAAGTCATTTGTTACGCAAAATTAAGAATGGTATAGGTTTATTTACACTTTCATTACTTCTGAGCATGAGTGTTTTGTACATGTTCAGTGGCCACTCATTTCATCTGTAACTTGCTGTCTATGTTTATTTTCCATTTGCCCTTTATGATCTTTGTCTATTTTTCATTATTTATAGAAATTTTTATTTATTAATAATATTAACTGAGGAGTCACTTAATCTCTCTAAATTTCCTATTCCTTATGAATTAAATAAGAAAACAACACTAGTCCATCTCTTCATTCACTTTCAAGATCATATTCCTTCTATATCAAAAATGAATAAGTATAAATCACATTTTCATAAAGTGAGGCATATGTACATGGATGGTTGAGTATAAAGAAAAAGGAGCCCTGAAGCAAAGTATTTTATATTTTGAGACTATCCCACTGAACACATTTTTCAGAATCAAAATGCTGAAGTTGGGGAAAAGTATTTTACCGTAAAGCCCATGTGCTTTTCCAAGATGGATCTTGAAGTGTTCTTAGGCTTTTCAGCTGCTGCTGAGCAGCTATTTCATTCCTTCAGAAATACAACCACATGGTACATGTGTCCTAAACCTCCTCCATAGGATATCTGTTCATAGTACCAGCAAAATAATACCCCTAAAAGATACCTGTATTTGTCACTTACCTGTCACTGGGACAAAATACCTGACATCACAACTTAAAGGCTCGTGGTTTTTGGAGGATTCAATCTGTGAGTGTTTGTCTCTAATGCAGAAGCGACAGGCAGGAAGGCATGGTGGAGGAAAAGTGCTCACCACATGGCAGCCCAAAAGCACAGAGGGAAAGATGGGGACACACCCTTCCAGGTGATGCCCCTCGTCACCTATCTCCAACCAGGCCCCACCTCCTAACAGCATATTAAGTTACTGAACTCACCAATGGATGAATCCACTGACAAATATAACATCCCCATGATCCAATCACTTTCCAAACACATGAGACTTTGGGGGACGTTGTAGATCTAAATCATAACAATAGCTAATGTTAACAGTGTACACACTGTTAATGTTCATTATCGATAAACACACAAAAGAATTCATAGTTACTTAGTAATCTATCATACAGTGATATTATCCCTGATTGCTAGGTCATTAACATAATGTTATTATAAATAATATATGATGAATAGGTGTTTGTTGAAAATGATACGACTATTATAATGAACTGCCTTGTGCACAATTTCGCACCTCTCTGTTTCTTCAAAATGAAGTCTGAGCAAAAGGAAGTGCTGAATCAAAGAAACTGAACATCTTTTAAAAACTTTTTCTTTTGCCAGCTTTGTGTGGAAGCACACACCTGTAATCCCAGCACTCTGAGAGACTGAAGCAGGATGGTCACAGGTTTGAGCCCAGGCTGGACAATTTAGTGACATAGCGAAACTTTGTCTCAAAAAAAAAGAAACAACTGTTTTTTTTAAAGGACTGGGGATGTGGTTCAGTGCAAGGGCCCTGGGTTCAATTTCCAGCACCACAAAAATTTTCTTTCTTTTGTAAATTATAAACAGATTATTGGATCAATTGAGACACCCACCAGCAATGCAGCCTCTATTTATAATATTCCCTCCATCTAGAAAGATTTCTGGTGATTAGCCCATTTGTTTTTGAGGAGCCAATTTATTAGGTAAGCATTTACACTGCTCTTCAAAATATCACATTCTTCTTACTGAGAATAAATTTTACTATACGGTACATATATGCATATGTCCATGTGTGCACACACATGCCAATTGGCTATAAAAGTTTTATCTTTTGTAACTTATCTGTTTAACTTTTCTATTGTGTTTGTCTTATGATTTATATATTAAGGAATTGATTGTCTATCATAAATGTCACAAATATTTTCCCAATTTATTACATGTCTCTGTTTATGGCAATATTTAACCTTCTTTTGCAATAATTTCACACAGAAAAGCTACAAGATTAATACAGTTTCCAGCTATACTTTACCCAGAGTCTTCAAACGTTAACACTGTGTCACATTTGCTTTCCTCTCTATCTCTATCTAATTTCTAATTTGAACCATTTACAAATAAGTTCTAAACATGATGCTATAGCATTTGGGGATATACAAAAGTTTCTAGTTAATCTATAGTGACTTCTATTGGGGTATCATTTTATCATTTCTTATTGTCAAGCTTGGAAATATCTTCTGCTAAGTGTGAAGGAACTGAATTCAGGGGTCTCTTTGGATGAGTTTGTACTTCTAGTTCTATACAAAGGTTTTTTTTTTTTTAATTAGACATATAAATTATCTCAGCCACACCCTCTTATTATATCTTTTGTTCACCAACCATCCACCCAAAGTAACTCCACTGGGCTGATGAGATAGCTCAGTGGCATAAGCGCCTGCCTGGCAAGCACGAGATCCTGAGTTTGACTCCCGGAACTCACATAAAGGAAAAAAGGGGCAGTGATATCGCTCAGTGGCACAAGAGCTTGCTGGCAAGCACGAGGTCCTGAGGTCGACTCCTGGTACCCACATTAAAAAAAAAAAAGTAACTGCACTCTGGCCATCGAGGGAAAAGAGGGGAAACCTGACAGTGGTGGGGTCCTTCTGTCCTGCCTCTCAACAGCAGTACGACCGAGCCCCTGGTCTTTTGCATGGTCTCTCTTTCAAAGGAAGGAACAGCAGAGGCCAAGGGAGGCTGGCAATACTGAGCGCCAGCATGCCGCTCTGCTTTCTCTCCCGCGTGGCTCCAGAGCAGGGAGGCTTTAGACTGATTTATGCACTCCTGGCACAATTATCCTACAAGGCATCTGGAGGTTTATTTCACTTTCCTCTGAATTACTGTTTCCCCGGTTGTGACAAAAAATAAAATGTGGCCTTGGGTTTTATAGAGCCGACTATACACATTACAAACATTGCCACAAATAGTTTTGCAGAAAGAAAAATACTAACTTGCCCAACTAGCTAGCTCCACTGTTTCTTGAGCCAGTTACAAAAAGGACCTTCGATTTTATTTCTTGGGTATTTAACTGTGTGATGCAGGAGAGGCGTTTTGGCTCCCTCTTCCACATGCTATCACTTCTAAATGAAATTAAAATCTCACTGCAGGTAGACTTGAAAGGAAACATCAGTCTTCCCCTGAAATTCCTGGAGGGCTGAAGGGAGACTCTTCCACAGACATCCCACAGAATGTCTTGAATTCATCCTCAGACCAGCTCCTCTAAGTAACTGCTGAAACCTCGTGTTCTCCTGTTCCTGTCTTCCACAGGTTTATAATCTGGTGTGTCCCTGCCTCCCCTCCTCCTCTCTGCTCACACCTCTTAAGTCTACCTGTTCGATTCCTTTGAGAATTGGGTCCCCTTTGCTCCACCTCCCCCATTTGCATCTCCTCATAAAGCCCCATTTTGAAAAATAAATAGATCTTTCTTGAGAACTCACCTTGGAAAACAAGGGGAGGAAAAACTTTAAATGTTGATTATTTTACATTTTTTTTTCCCTGTTATACACAAATTGGTAGAGGAGAGTGAAAATCCCTCCATGATATCCACCCAATCTAAGGAAAAAGGAGACTAGCACCTCAGCTCAACGTTTTCTCCAGTTTCCACCATAACAAGGGGAAAATCAAGAAGCCACAAAAAAGAGAATTTCAATCCAATTACCACATCATCTTTTATTCAAAACAAAAACAAATGTTTCATTTTCCTCAGTAAACAGAAGAACGGTAATCCTTCATACACTACAAGAACACCCAGCTTTGCCATAGAGTCTACTGGACAGGACCAGCCCTTCTATACTCTGATTGTCCTTCTACAACACCTCCCATCTTTAACTTCCTGATCTGCTGGAAGAGAAACTTCCTGCAGAAAAGTAGGTGCTTTCTGAAAAATACCACATTAATGAAATCCCACCAACTCTAGTCAGGTTAGTGACAACCTTCTCTCAAACTCCTGGAGACTCATAGACAATTGCTTATAAAATAACTTCAGTTTCCAATCTTGAGCGTAGCTAGGTGATCAGGAAGTTGAAAATATCAAAAAGTTGGAGCTTTATAAAGAATGAAATATGAGAGGAGGACAGTGAAGAAAAACATTTTTCAATTCCTCTATTCTTCCTAGAAGCCACCTTTTACAACATTGAGCTTCTTCTCCTACCCCACCCCTACCCATGCCATATCTGCATCCCACCCCACCACCCTCTTTCCATCATCGTCACCTTTGTCATCATCACTGCCCCTCCACTAAGATTGCCACCCCCACTATGTCCATCCACGTTTTGACACAGTCATCTCCGCCTCCAAGCCTGCTGTAATCAAGGATGGCCCAGCCCGTCTTTACTTGACTTCTACTAACATTCACAAATAACAACTGTATCATAACAGGGTTCTGTTATGTCAGGATGTATCTTCCTCTCTGTGCTCCCAGATGCCATCAAAGATCAGAGCAGTTCCACATATGTAGATGCAAGGCCTTTCAAAAGAATTGAAAATAATTTTCCCAACAAGAATTTAGTTCGTAATGAATTTATGATGTTATTTAGTTTGCAATGAGCCAAGAGTTATTTTTATATGCCACCACCACCTGCCACCATCCCCAACTGAAAAATTCCAGGCTCCTATTTTATCGATCTTTGCTTTTCTTTCAAGTCTTGGCTATGATGACATTCTCACTCTGGAATTTGACTGTGCTGTAAAAAGGAAACCAGTATGGGCTCCAATCCCCTAAGTCTGCGGAGTGCAGATGGCCTTCTCGTCCAGGTGCTAGAACTGAATCAAGAGCCATTTTCTCTCAGCCTCACAGTTTATGTATTGGCTGGTAAAGGCCAACATGATGAAGTCACGTGCCAAAGGTCACCACAGTGAACTGTTGAGTTTTTAAACCATCAATTCCCAAATCTTAGGAAACAGTGAGTGAAATGACTTCAAATATTGATTATGGCTTTGTTTCGGTTGGATTTTTTTTTGCCCTTAACTGAAATTCTTAATCTGTATCATGCTACTGTGCATACTGAATCCCTGAGGCACATTCGTTATGCAGTCATCCCTCAGCTTATTGAAGCAGACCCCTCTCATTTTTAGAACACCTAACTTTGCCCTGCTCCAACTTGGTTGCACATTAGAATTACCCTGGGAGATTTTCAAAGGCTGATGACCATTGCACCCCAGACCAGTTCAGTCAGAATCTCTAGGTGAGGCCTGAGACTCAGGATTCTTTTAAAATTCTCCAGATAATTCTAACACAGTCTGAGAACCATAATTTAAACACCATGGTTCTCAACTCTGGACATCCATTATAGTCACTTGGCAAGCAATTCAAAAGTACTAAAGCCTGTGCCCATCTCTAGATATCCCAGTCTAGGGCTGATGATATAGCTCAGCGGCACAAGCGCCTGCCTGGCAAGCGCGAGGTCCTGAGTTCGACTCCCAGTACCCGCATATTAAAAAAAAAATGTAAAAAGAGATTCCAGTCTAAAGTTTCAAGGTGCAGCCTCTGGCATTTTTGGTTTTTTAACTCTACACATGATTCTAATGTGCATACAGTGCTAAGAAAAGAACAGTTGTTCTCAACCTTTTTGATAGGTATCAGAATCACTGGGTAATGTATGTAAAAACAAAAAGCAACTCTTACATAATGCCAAGTGCCAGGGCCTGTGTGTGCCTAAGTAACTTCCTAGGTGATTCTGATATACACAGATGTTGAGAACCACTGATCTAGAGTGGCTCACCCCCCAGTACACACGGACATGTTTAGAAAATGTCAGTTTGAGTCTCTGAGTATCTACAAAAAACATCTAAACTATCACTCCATAATCTAGGCCTAGGATGGCCAAGGATCACAAATTGAGATGCAATTAATGATGCTTTCCTTTCATTGGTTGTGTTACTTTCACCCTTGAATCACAACCCCACTGTTCCTGAAACTAGCCATTTGCCCAGTGGAGGTCAGCATCTTCACTTACCTAAATGGCCCATCAGAGTATAAACTCTTCAATTCAAAGGATCATAAAAGCCCTCCAGGGAGGAACTACAAGGGCAGCATTACTCAAGGAAGAAATGGAGCAGTCAGGAGGAAATTTGTTTCTGTCTCATAAATTCTTTTGTAAGTGATTCTATTAACCATGAGCTTAGATGGTATTCTGTGCTGCTGCTTCGTTTCTGTTTGTTCTGTGGTACTGGGGATTGAACCTAGGCCCTTCCCACTGAGCTACCTCCCCAGCCCATCTTATTTTCTTTTATTTTGAGGCTGGATCTCACTAAGTCACTAAATTGCCCAGGCTAGGCTGAAATTTGCAATCTCCCTGCCTCAGCCTCCTAGAGTGCTCAGATTACAGGGATGCACCACCATGTCTGGCTATTCCATGCTTCTTTAGTGAGTTGTTTTTTTGTTTGTTTGGTTTGGTTTGTTTTACCCCCACCCCACCCCCAGTGAGTTGTTTTTAGTAGTGTGGTTCTTTCATTATGGAGGAGTTTTTAATTTTTTAATAAACAGCTTCTGTTATTTAATGTAGCCCTCTAGTTCATAATACCTTTGGGATTACTGTTCTCAGCCTGAACTATACATTTGACTCCTTTGGGGAGCTTTTAAAAGTCCCCATGCTGAGCCAGGCATGATAACACAGACTTGTAATCCTAGCATTCTGGGAGGCTGAAGCAGGAGGATCACAAATTGGAAAGTTTGAACCCAGCCTGAGCAATTCAGTGAGACTATCACAAAAGGGCTGGGGATGCAGCTCAGTACTAAAGCCCTGGGTTCACTCACCAGTATCACAAACAGATGCCCATGTTGAAAATGATGAGCTTTTCTGAGAGGGTAAGGGTGAAATTGTAAGATTTTTATAAATCTCTTAACACCAAGTCTGAAGCATAGGCACAGCACAGGCTAGCCACAATAAGATGCACGGTAGGTTCTCTCCAACTGTTAATTGTTGGGAGGCAGTCGGTAGAACTGCTTTCCTACAATGGAGAAAACAGATGTACCTGGGTATTTGCATTTTTTAAGAAGGTTGTTTTTCAGGGAAGCTTAAATTGCTTTAGCTTTGCTTAACTCCTCATAATTCATGTTTTCTCTTCAGCGGCATATTCAAACATAGCAGCCTGGCTAGGACTTTCTGCAAGGATGTTCTATACAGTGCAAGGCCTTTTCTTTTCTTTTTCTAAAAAAGAGAAACAAGAAGTACCTTTATTATTTATTATTTTATGAAAAGATATTTTAATGCAATAAGTTAAACAAAAGACTTGGACCAAACAATTCATGCAAAAGGAAGTCATTTTTCATACACTCTTTTCCTTGGCTGCAGAGCCTGATAAATTAAACATCTTATCAAATTATTATTGCTCCACTTTTTAACAGACATCATTCCCGAAGGCAGGCAAAGCAAAGGTACCATCATCCACAGTGCTTTCTGGCTGCTCAGCACTCCCCGGCATGTGAGACTTAGCATGATGTCTTCACATCATGTGGGAAGTGACTGGAGAAAACTGGAAGGAAGGTACATCTTCCTGCGCCCGACAATAAAAAAGAGGATTAAGAAAATCACTAATGGGCCGGTGAGATTGCTCAGTGGAGTAAGCGCCTGCCTGGCAAGCGTGAGGGCCCGAGTTCGACTCCCAGAACCCACATACGAAAAAAAGGGCCGGTGATATCGCTCAGCAGCACAGGCGCCTGCTGGCACGCGAGGTCCTGAGTTCAACCCCCGGTACCCACAAAAAAAAAAAAGACAGAAAGAAAATCACTAATTTCTCATAATTCGATTTTATTTGTCCAGTGTCAAATTGTGGTTCCTAATATTTTTCTGCTGACTTCCCCCTCCACTGACAGCTCCCTCGAACCCTGTGCTTTTAAACATTTTATCTGCCAAACCGCATTTACTAAGTACTAGAATTCACTAACCTATTTTTAGTAAGGAACGACATATTTAATTACTAATCTGATATTTTTGATGTGTGTACAAGGTGAAATGACCAATACTATTCCCATACAACATAGATAAATAGAAAAGTTTCTGTATCTTTTTCAAAAACCAGAAAGCATAGGATTTTTTTTATGAAGGGGGCACAGGCTTCTTCATATTATAGTATAGTTTCCCTTGGCCTTTTTCAAATTTTTCAAAATTCTCATGGTTTCCACCAATACTGCTTTTATGGCTGTTAAGAACCATTTGAATGAGAAATTCTAAATATTCCTATATCAAATTTTTTCAACCCTAAGTAGGAATTATACGCCTATATCATTTAGCTAGATAGAACTATAAATGAATCCATCAGAATACCAATTAATTTGGCATTACCTTTAATCAAAAAAGTCTTTCAGTGTTATTATAAAATCAAAGATTAAGTCTATGTAAAGGAATATAAAATACCCTATCCTACTGAGTAGTACGTAATGAAAATTATTCATGAAAATTTCAGTCATTTCATACCATGCTTCAAATTAGCTCAAGAAATTATTGACATAAATCAAAATATAAATTCTTTGAGCTTTTCAACAGAAAATGCTAATTAAACTTTACACTTTTTAAGCAACTAAGAATTTGGATACTGGGCATATAAACATGATTAAAAAATCATGTTTACCTTTCAGGAAGTCACACTCAAGAGATCACAGTCTGTGATCTCAAGAGAACACAGCAGTACATGCTTTTTAACATCTGAGAAGACTTGTAGAAGTTTAGAATTGGAAGGACTCTTGGAGACCAGTCTTGAAATTTCAGATGGAAAAACTAAGCTGACAAATTTGAAGTAACATGCGTGTAGCCACAGAGCAACACACCACACAGATGCTTTTGTTGTTCTCAGAGGTGGTACTTCACACTTCTTAAACTTCCACTGACTCTGATCAGATTCATAAAATACTTAATGATAGAAAATTATTTGGAATCATATAGCATATATTAGAAAAATAATATTCTCTGTTGCAGATACTCCCAAATCTCAGTGACTTCATACATCAGAATTTTATTTATAAGTCATAAGACCGGTGCCACGTGTTTGTAGTTGGCACATGACTCTTGTCAAAATCACTCAGGGATCCAGGCTCCTTTCTTCTTAACATCCTCATCCATGTTATGGACTTCAGAATTTTCTCCATTCAATAGAATAGAGAAAAAATAAGGAAACACATAAGACATGTTTTATAGGCCAGCCCAGTGCTTTCATTCATTCATTCCATTGGCTAGATCTTGGTCACATGACCCTATCTCACTCCCAGGGAGGATGGGAAATTCAGTCCAGTGTGCCAGTAAGTACAGAGTGCACAGATTTTGGTTAAGAACCTATGTTACAAGGGGCTGTACAAATGCATACTAATACTATGGGAGTCTATGAGTTCAGGAGGTGCTTGTCTTTATAATGATTTTTTTTTTTGTTTAAAAGTGTCTATTTTAGTCATCTGACCATCCCCCAGGCAGTATCCAATTGGTGGTCTATTTTTTCCCACCTTTAGAAAAGAACTAGAACTACTAACTAGAGTCACTTCTAGAGTTAGTATGATGTCATGAAAAGAACACAAACTTTGGAGTCATGTATATTTGTGTTTAAATCCACCATTTGCTACTTACTAACTTTCTGATTTTGAGCAAGGTGCTTAAGCTCTCAGCATCTCAGTTTTCCTGATTGTAAAGTGGGGTCAGAGAGCATCCTAGACTTTTGTTGAGAATCTACTTAAATCACTCAGTAAACATATATTGAGTACCTTGTACGTATGAAGTCCTACTGTTTACTCTCGAGAAGAGTAGAGATTGGACAAAAGCCACACAGTCTGGGTCACTAGGTGTGTCCAGTTGTTATCACCAGCAGACACAGAGTAAATGTCAGTGTTTCTGTTTCCTTTGAATTTGGATAGCATTTTGTCTTAGCCAATTTCTCGTTGCTGGGACAAAATACCTTCACCATAACTTACAAAAGATTTACTTTGGCTCCCGTTTTCAGTACATGGTCAGCCAGCTCCAAGGCAGAAATGACATGGTAGAAGAGTCTGCTAGAGAAAAGTTGCTCCTGTTCTGGCAGCCAGGAAGTGGAGAGAAAAGGGGAGGATTCAGGGAGGGAGATACACCCTTCTAGGTCACCTTCCGAATGATCTGTCCCTGCCAACCAGGCCCCACCCCCTAATGGCACACTCAGATGCTGAAATCACCAGTGGATGAATCTGTCAGTAAGCATAGTACCTCCATGAGCCAGTCACCTTCCAAAAGCCCACCTCTGAGAACATGAGAGTTTGGGGGAAGCTTCCAAATCCAACTCATAACAGATTTTATTTTTTTTCCTTTTCATCCTGTGCAGCTAGACTATGAAGATACGTTTATCCCTAGAAATTCTACCTAGAATAGACTGGTGAATAATGGCATACCTGTAAGATGCATAGGTCAAGTGGGAAATGTGTTAGTTGTTCTCATTGTTTGAAATTGGATGTTTAACTTACATAGGTTTAAAACATAATTTGAACTGCAAACAAATACTTGTTCAGTCTCAGAGAAATATCAAAGTAGAGAGCCCTCTTCAAAGCTGGTGCCCTGTACCCTGATAATCCTGCTTTACAAACCAGAGGAGGAGGCCTTCCGAGATGGTGAGTGGCTTGCTGAGAGCTGCAGTGATCCCTCCTGCTTCCTGGTGGGTAGGGAAGAGCATCCAAGGCTCCCAAGAGAAAGAAGAGAGCAATATGGCTGGCTCCATCTGTCTTCTTCCTGAGGCCCCCTCCCAGAAGGCCTCACCTCCTACCCTCCTCAGCTCCTTCCTGCCTCTTAGCTCTTGTGTTGTTGCTTCCTGTGATTTCCAAACAGGAGAGAGGACTTTTGTTCTTGTTTTATTTGATAGTCTTCCTATGTTTTACTCTCTTCCTTCATTCTTTCCATGAAGCTGTTTTCTCTCTATTCCCTTTTATCTTTTTATTTTAAATGCAGAATAGAATTGACAGAGAGCAAATAATGAGGATACTATGTCATCAAACCAGGAAAGTATATACCATCTTGGCTCCGGTTCGCCCTGCACTAGCCATTTTTTATGTCCCAAACCCCTTAATGCAACAGAGCCAGTAAGGGCCCAGGCCCGAAGACAAATCCACAAAGAGTCCAGTGTGACTCTAACTCTTCAGCTGTGACCTTGGGCAACTTGCTTTGCCTTAATACTCAGTTTCTTCATCTGTGAAATGGAACTGACTGTTATTTATCTCAGTATTAGTGTGAGAGTCAAAAGAAATAATGGAATGTGCTTAGCACCTGTCTGGAACAATATGAACCTCAAATAATAAATGCTAGATGCCATTATTGTAATCTACCACCACAAGTTCTGCAGGTCAAATGTGTCTCCCCTGCCGGGAAAGCTTAAGAGAACAAATGCAGCTGTCTTGTTATCTTGCTTCAAACACAGTGGAGAATAAATTTGTTACCCAGATGCCATCAGCTTTCCTGAACAACCCACTTCACAGTCCAAGAAGAAAATATCACAGATCTGATTCAGAAATGGATCTTCCAGTTCTATTTTCCAGGCCTGGTCCTTGAGAATTATCCATTAATTTTAAATATCTCTTTTGGATGTTTGTGCAGAAGACACCACTGAAAATCTATGACTAAACTTTCTGGGAGCCTACTGCTGGCGTCCCTCCACAGTAATCTGATTTTATTGTTTCTTCCTTTCTAGACAAGGATTTTCTAAAGTTCCTTTTGTGTGTGGTCCTTGTCCAGCCCCTTCTCTTACGGGAATTTGGGAATATTGACCAGGTCTAAGATTGGCTAATCTGTGTTTTCAGACAAGGAGTTTGTATCCATCATAGCTTTTCTCTCCTTTGCAAGTAATGCAGTGCAGAGCATGTTTAATAACAGAGGCCTGAGTAAGATTCCAGCTTTCCAAGATTAAGGATGTTCTTTGCTTCCTGACCCTGTCAAGCCTGAACCTTTCACAAGAATTTTCCATGTGCCACAAAGCAGTTGAATAAAGGCCTTTGATCTCACATGCTCTGGCCAAAAGGACAAAATTTAAACTGACTAGAGTAGAAGGTTCCTGTGCCTGGGACAGCTTAACTCAGTCCATTAATAATTTCAGCAGACACACTTCCTAATCAGTCTGTCTGTCTCTCTGCCTCTCGCCATCTAAGAGTCTACTTGCCACTCTTAAAACATTTCATGACTGTCCTCTCCTCCCGGTGGCCGCATCATGACACATTCCCAGGGCGGTGCGCCCCTTATAGAATGCCATTGTCTACCACTTCCCAGAAACACACTGGCTTAGAAAGTAACACTTACTCTGGCACAAGGAATCATCTAAATATCCCAGCCCAGTATTATTTGATCCTAAATCATCAGCTGCTGAGGATAAATTAGAAATACGGAAGACAGGGACTGCTAGTTCCGGAAATAAGGAAGTCACTCATCCGGTAAGGGTTATCTGCCTTCACCCAGTTTCACCCCATCCTGCACTCAGCTCTCCCTGCATCACGTGGGAGGTTGCTGGTGGAACGGTGTATTGGGAGTCAGCACACTTGTCAGGGGCCCTGGTTTTCCTTGTACCTGTCCAAGTGGCCTTAATCAAACCACCCCACCTTCTTGGACCTCAGATTCCTTTTCTGTAAGTGAGATGGTTGAACTGGTGTGACCCCAACATCAACATCCCTTTTAGCCCCCACTATGGTCTGAATTATACTATTCAGAGTCCATTGGACCAGGATGAATTGAGCTAGTTAATTTGCCTCTGAAACCAACATGGGATATTTCTGCGTATGAATTTGCCATAGATGTCTACAGCTGATGGTCAAAAAAACAAAGTCTGGAGAATAAGACGAAGTGATTCATAAAGTCATCCCAGTATTAGTTGGCCAACATACGCTTCCTTTGTTTTGCACCATCATAAACTGGCATAAAGTAGAATAAAACTTTCCATTTCTAAACCTTAAAATGAGAAGAAATTACTCTGCTCAAGCAAAATTATTTTGCTCAAGCTTTGTCTGCTTCACTTGCGTTAGATAAAAGCCTACTCAGCATGTCACTCAAAAGTAGGTCCACAGCAGTCCAGAGAGAGGACAGCCTGAGATTTACAGTAACAGGACATTTCAGACACCTAACAAATGGGCCCCATCATATCAAATCCTACAAGTCAATATCAGCAATGAAGGGAAATAAAAATAAGGTTTGTTGAGGGCACAGGAAGTTTCTCACAGTGTTTCTTTCCTTGCTGGAAAGCAATTGCGATCAATACCAACTGCAGATCATTGCTCATAAGAAAAAAGCATTCATGATCATAGTCCACTGGCACATCATAGATGTGCTTAGATATATTATGACTTCTATGACTTTACAAAATGAGCAACACTTTATAAATTCCACCATCTTTCCTATCTACCCAAAATATATGTCCATGTTATTAAGGCACCCTCGCTAAAAATTCCATTGATCATAGCTGACTTCAGATTACATTAGTAAGACACTTAAATACAAGTGAATCCATCAGTCATTCCTACTCCTATGCATATTAATTCAATCAGACTTTCCCTCCAGAAATCAGTCACACTGATTGGTGGGGAGAAAATGATAGCAGGATGGACAAGAAACTCCAGTGCCAGGCAGCCTGGGGTCAGAGAAAGAGCGCTTTGAATCAGAACCGTGAGAACCCACTCCTCACAGTTTTCCCTATGGCAGGTTTTCTCAACTTCCCTGGCCTGTACCCACTAGGTACCAGTAGCACACAAACATCCCCAAAGTTAGGACAGCCCAAAATGCCTCCAAACATTGCCAACTGTCCCCAGGGAGGTGAGAAAAACATTGAGTGAGGACGATCAGCCTGGGGACGGCCCCATCGTGTGCGTAGCAACTGAATTCTCTGAATCTCTTTTTGAGGTAATATACAGTGCCACCAACTAATCCTCTCATATAGGTTATCTGCAGGAATGGGATTTTTCTTCCAGAGTGGCATCTGCACTTCAGCAGTCCCTCCTTACCCGTTTTCTCATCCATCTAGGCAAATGTAGCTCTAGAATTGAGGTGGTGGTACCTAGGCCTCCCAGAAAGCGAACTGTCCTCTCTGCTCCGTGTCACAAGCTCAGGTCAGTTTGCTACACCTTCAACTTAATTTACCATGTCAACCTAAATAAACATAGCAATGAAAGCACAGGAGGGAAACAGTGAGGTTGGAGAGCACGTGGACGATGCTGTTTTGGCAGAAGCTGTCGTCTGCAGACGTGTACCAGAACAAACAAGATAATTACTAGCAGCACAGTGCTTTTTCTTCATTTGGTTACTATTTAATTGGTCAGAAAATATCTCAGGCCAGAATTAAATAAAGCTAGAAATGTTTGTATTTTAAGCTATGACTTTTATTTTTTCAATCATGCCTTTCAAATCCATAAGCATCAATGGTCTCATCAACGTCTATCAAAGTCAGACAAGCCTGTTAATGCGGACATAATAGTTTTAGCACATATCTCAAGAAATAGGCCCTTTACTCCATTCTCTTTGGAGGCAAGCTTTTTGCTTCCTGAACTGGTGTTTCCTGAGGAAATAGAGGAACCTCTTTCAAAGCAATATTCCTGCTAAGCAGTAGCTCGTCTTAGTTACAGGAAGTTCATATTTGCCATCAGGCCTCTGACCCAATTTAAGGAGGGTTCTGGGCACAGGTACCCCTGAGACGGGGGACTGTGACAAATGCTTCGCTCTCTGGGCTGCAGGTGTCTCCCCTGCAGAATGCAGCAGAGGGGTCAGGAAATCAGCTTTCGTTACTCTCTGTAACTTTGGGTGGCATCTTCAGCTTTCTTAGCCAAGGTTTTCTCATGTGTAAAATGGAGGTAATAACAGCATCTCCCTCACAGCATTATAGTGAGCCAGTGAAACACAGGGTGTACCCTGTCTGGCACGCAGTAGGCCCTCTTCTAAGGGTCAGCTGTCACTATCCTAAGCACAAAATGAAATCCTCCTCCTGTCAGTTCTAAATGATTTGCTGACCTTTTAACCTTCTAAAGGGGCAGCAAAACAAATCAGTACTTCATTACCTTGATTGCTTTTTGTTTTGTCTTCTTCCAAAGTCTTTTGGCCATTGGAGGCAGCATCCACCATAAACGCTAACCTTTTTAAAAATCATTGGCAGCAGGTTGCAGCACAGAACCCCTTCATACACAGCTGTCTCTCGTTTAGTAAATTTACTGGGAAAAAAAGTTTTACCCAGAAAAACAGCTTTAGTTCTTGATGTATAGAGTGAAAATGTCAGAATTTGAAACATTATTGAGACTGACCAGTAAATGCTTGTTGTGTACCCCCAAAAAATATGCTTTCAACTAAAAGAACATGAGACCAATCCCCAAAAGACCCATTCCAGCTCATCCCTGTCTGAGTGACTTTGAGCAAGCATGTGACCTCTCTGAGTTTCTGTAATTTCTGGAATTTGTTTCTGTTGTTTCTGTAATTTCAAACTCTGACTACATGTTTGAGCATGAGGAATTTAGTTCTTTTGCCTGCAGTGATCATCTAAGTCACTGGGTATAAAGAAGTAAAGGTATAAGGTGGTCAGCTACAGCAACCTGGGCTTGGATCTTGACTTTGCCATTTATTCACTGTGTGACCTTAGGCAAGTTGTTTAGCCTCTCTGTGCATCAGCATCTTTATATTAAAAAGTGAGGATAATATTACTGTCTCATAGAGTTAGTTTGAAAGTAAAATGGAAAGCGATCAGAATAGATTCCTGACATATAGTAAGCACACATAAAATGTTAGCTTACTTTTATTATTTTGTTGGATGTATGTAAAGAGGAAAACCTACCCCCAAAAAGTTGAAATTATATTCACAAATCTTGTTGTTTGGATTTTTCCATTTTATGAACCAAATTTACCAGTTAGCCATATAGAAAATAGACATTATTTCTGGTATTTGCTTTCCCTAACTTATAATTTATTAAATGCTATTTCCCCCTGATTCCTGAAAAGGAAAATCATAGATCTTATCTCTATAAATATGAAATCCCACTGAAATTAAAATTGCATAACCACGTGTTTAACAAATTCTGCCTCCTCTTAATGGAGACTGGAACCCCTGAAACAGTGTGCATGTCAGTTACCTGGGGACTTTAACAGAAGTGCAGCTTCTGATTCACCCCATGTTTCTAACAAGCTCTCGGAGGACACTTGGAGTGACAAGACCTTAGCTACTTACAGTCCCGTGAGGATTGGAGGAGCCACGGGACATGCAGGGCCCTAGCTGGGGCAGTCATGTTGGAGACGGGCGGGCCTGCGGGAACTTTTCCCTGGCCCCATCTCCAGGCCCAGCCTCACCAACTGTATTTTAAGTAGCTGGAAGTGGTAAGGAAAAGAAATCCATAAAGGCATGAAAAAAGACTATAGAAATCCTACCTACTTCTCCTTATTTTCCTGTGCCATAAAAGTAGAACAGCTGATTCCAAGCAGTTTGAAACATCTGTGGTGCCAACTTTTCATCCACGAGACAGGCAGGTAGAAAACAACTTAATTCTCCTCTCTTCTGCTACTGGGTTAAGACCTGTGAGGTACAGACACAAAGCAGACCCTCCTCAGGGAACATCAAATCCTTGTGGGTAATTGTGTCAACCATGAGGGCCCATTTAAGGAACTGTGCTTTGATGTATTTAACAGTGATCTGAGGGCTTTAAAACTTCCCCAAAGGCTCTGTTCTCAAGGAGCCCTTACATGTAGAAGCTTCACCTACAGTCAAAAGCAATAAGGCAGATTCCTTAATGTGGCAGAGCCCCTGCTCCTGAACGGGAGGAAAAACCAAGGTTTTCCAGATGGAATGTTTCTAAAATGAAGGAAGTGTCTGTACTGATCTTGATCCTAGTTACTTATTTTGAAAGAAGGAAGGAAGGAAGGAGGAAGGAAGGAAGGAAGGAAGGGAGGGGGAAGGGAGGAGAAGGAGGGAAGGGGAAGGGAGACACTCAGAATCTATGGAAACCCAGAGAAGGAATAACTTAGAGATTTGTTTTGATATTAAAACAAATATTTTTGTTCATTTTGTTAATCTCTGAGTGTAATTTATTGAAAGAATGTTTTTCTGCCAAGTAATGAGACTCCTTTTACAGTATGAGGTATAAAATCAGTCTGATTACTCAAGAGCCACATTTTGCCTTCTATTTGAGAAATTATAAGACTAAAAGTTTATTCTTTATCCACAAATTATACCTTAGTCCTGGTTTCTAAAGTTGGAAAAGATTCACATGTATTTCCTACTTTGGAAGGGGTACTTCATGTCTGGGAACATAAAATGGAGCCAATCTTACATACTACCTTATGTTTTTTCAAAAATGTGGGTTCAGACTGGCAACAACAATAAACATTATGCTCTGCACTTCATACAGGAGAAATCTAATCCTGACAGTAAGCATCCGTCCCTTTTACGTGCATTTGTGGCCCTTTAAATATGAATGTTTCTGCAATAGCTGTAGCTTTTCTAATCTCCTAAAATGGACTCTCTGTGGCCCTTAGAGTAATTACCTGAAAGTTTGAGTAATCTAACCTGAGGATTCTCTGATTAAACCCAGTATGAATTATGGAAAACCAAATAACCATTCCTCTGAGAGGATTCCACTGTGTCCTCCAGAAAATACTTTTTTTTGCCTTTGAGCTCTCTGCTCAGTGCTCCAGCAGTCAGTTATGCTTTATATGGTTAAATAATTTTAAGAAGCTGCCTATGTATCTAGTCACTGTCATGTTTTCATGCTAACATGTTCACCTTTGAACACGTTACATTGTTTTGCTTTTTTGTTTCAGGCTCCATGTTAAAATAAATTTATGTGCATCCCATATAAACTTTCTAAATATACACTTTTTAAATTTTTAATGGTTTTCACTTATTATAAAGAGATTATCATTGTAGTTTCTACTTTCGGAATCATTATTTGAGGTTTCTATGTCCATGATGATTGTTTTTCATTAGGATAGTGACCGCCTAATGGAAATACAGGAAAACCAGAGAAGTGGGAGCAGCCAGATAAGGAAGATTTGTTTGTCTCTTAGCAGGTCCCAAATCTCACCCACTTAATGGACTGAGAATCCCTGCCAATGAAATAAGAGAAACTCTGTGTGATAGCAAACCTAAATTCACCTGCACACAGGGACAGAAAAGTCCAGTCTCAACAAGAGGGAAAATTAATAGGCAGGTCCGCAGTTAAAGAAAGACAAAACCATATAGCAGTGGAAAGCAGCCTACCTGAACAAAGAGGCTAGTTTTGCAAGACTTTACTTACAAGATATTTCAGAGGACTCATTTCAGCAACTGGGTACACCTGAACCCTCACCGATAAAGTCTTGGGAGCAAAGCAGCACGAGTATTCTTGAGATGAGTGCAACCCGATCAGAATGTTTGAGCACATTATTGCCCCCCCACATTTGATTCATTCAGTTCATCAAAATATAAGTAGAATTTCATTATTTATCAGCAAGCCTTTTCGTGTTTCTTTAGAGACCTCTGCTCTATACCTTGAAATAGCCACAACACTTAGCACTTGGAAAGGAGACGAAGGGAAGAGAAGTTTGGGGAAAATCATATGGGAACTAAGGGCAGATAATGAGAGAGGATACTTAGCTGAGCAAAGGGGAAGAAGGACTTTTTCACCAATTCCTGTTTTCCACAGGGCCACAGATGAGAGGAAGGGAGATACAGAGAGTTTCTGAATTTAACTTGATTACACTCAAGAAAATGATGTAACAAATAGTGTCACAGGCTCCATGTTAGACCCAAGGACATAAATTAAACAAGCCAAGGTCCCAACTACTCAGGAGCTCAGAAACTTAAACAGGTGAATGAATAATTATGTTACGTTGCAATGAATTCTAAATAAAAATGCAGGAATCAGTTAGCTGCCCCCCCACGCATCACCACACACACACAATTATTTCATCATTGGTTGAAATGACAGAAATGTGTTTCTGTGTATAGTCGTGTAGGAGAAGTATTTACAACGCTACCTGGCACATAGTAGGTACTCACTTAATAGTAATTTTTATTTATGTTGCCTAGTCTAGTAGCCTGGCATATAGTAAGAGTTCAGTAAATTTTAGCTGCCATTAACATTAGTATTATTAAAGTATCTTTATACCATAATAAATAATGTTTCCTTTTTCATTCTCCCTAATGCCACTTCCTTTAGAAGCCAGTGTCCTGGAAGAGCTCCTCCCCACCTGTAACCAAAGCCCCCTTGTAACTATAATGGCCAGAACATTCCATTTCATTTTGCAGATTTAAATTATGGAGAAAACCAAAGTACTGTCTGGTCCCAATCTCAAGTTAATAGTATGTAGTAATATAGTAGCGTCAGGGGTGTCTGATCCCATCCTTCATACTGGGAATACTATCATATACCAGTAACATCTTAGACACAATAGTTAGTTACATACTATTAGAACAAATCATTGTTTTCCAAAAGGGGGAGCTCATCAAAGACTGAAATAATAAGGGAAGGCTATGTGTGTAGGACTGAAACTTACCTAGGAGGGTTCAGAATGTTTGTGAAATGGAGAGAGGGAGCTTGGGCATGGATCCTACGAGTTCCTTCCCACCAACTGAGAACTATGGACAGGAGCCGTATACTTACTAGTACAAAAAATGAAGGGGACACGTGGAACAGTGACTGTACTTTGGCTCAGTGCCAGATCTTGTATACATGTTGGCTTGTGTAATCTTCATACCAACAGGTGAGCTATTTTCACTGTTTCTTCCTCTGCAAGATCATGTAGCCCTTCCATCACAAATCATGAAAGTAGTAGTAGTGAAATTTACTTTAAAAAATAGTCAATAGGGCCAGTGAGATAGCTCAGCAGCATAAGTGCCTGCCTGGCAAGCATGAGGTCCTGAGTTTGACTCCCAGTACCCACATACGAAAACAGGGCCTGTGATATTGCTCAGTGGCACAGGTGCCTGCTGGTGCACAAGGTCCTGAGGTTGACCCCCGGTACCCACACACACAAAAAAAATAGTCAATAAATTGACTTTTCTCCATTTTGGAAAACTATCCCCTTCCTTGCCCAAATATTGTATTTTTTTTATTTTATTTTAAAGATAAAAAAAATAAAAACTTCAAAACAAGATAATAGGAGGGTAACAATGGTTAATACATTGCATATTGTTATCTTTAAATTAGTTACTCAGAGTACAAGATATAGGCATTTAATTGTCCAATCAATATTAGCACAAATCTTTCTTTTCAATGAACTAAGAGAAATTAGTAGTATAACTATCTTATCTTATATATTTTTTTTTTGTTTTGCTTTGCTTTTCCCTTCCTTCTTTTCTCCTTTCCCCCATCCCAGTTTCTTTCCTTTTGAACAGTTTCTTCCCATTTTACAATATCTATTGTACATTTTGGATCTTATTTACTCTTTCAGCTTCTCACACTAGGGAGACAATACAGTGTTTGCACATGTGCATCTGGTTTATTTCACTTATGAGTATGGTCTCAAGTTGCATCCATTTACCAATGAAAGTCTCCAGTTTATCCTTCTTTATGACTGAGTAGTACTCCATTGTATGACAAGACCACATCTTTTTTATCCATTCCTCAATTGATGGGCATTTGGATTGTTTCCAAGATCTAGCTATTACAAATTGTGCTGCTATAAACATGGGGGCACATATATCACTGGGATATTATGTTTTAAATTCTTCTGGGAAAATACCCAGAAGGGGAATAGCTGGGTCAAAAGGGTCCTCCAATCCTAGTTTTTTGAGGAATCTCCACACTGATTTCCATGTGGTTGCACCAGTCTACACTCCTACCAACAGTGGAGAAGGGTTCCTTTTTCCCCACAGCCCCTCCAGCATTTGTTATTGGTTGATTTCTTAATAATAGCCATTCTTTCTGGGTTGAATGGAATCTCAGTGTTGTTTTAATTTGCATCTCTTGAATGACCAGTGATGTTGAACATTTTTTCATATATTTATTTGCCATTTGTATTTCTTCATCTTAGAAGTGTGTATTCATCTCAGAAGCCCATTTTTGGATTGGGTCTTTAAATTTGGGAGGTCCAATTTTTTTGAACTCTTTATATGTTCTTGATAGTAATCCTTTGTCTGAGGAACAGCTGGCAAACATTTTTTCCCACATTGTGAGTTGTCTTTTCACTCTGTTGGAGGTTTCTCTTGCTGTGCAAAAGCTTTTTAATGAGATGAGATCCCAGTTGATTCTTTGTGATGCCAAAATATTTTAAATTTATAAGTCTTATGACATCAACTATGGTAGCGTTCCCTGGCAGAGACCTTTATAAACGCAAGTAAGTGGCTACCTGAGCCCTTGAGCTTCTTGGCCTCTGGTAAAGATTCTGAGACCAGACAGAGCCGCCTTGGGCAGATCTGAAGGCACCAAGATACACAAGCAGCTGACTGCCCACTGGTAACAAGCCCACCCATTCCAGATGTTAGTAGACTAACAGAACCCATCAATGTTATAGAGGTCCTGAAAAGAGACGCTGAGACACCAGCAACCTTACTCTGGATCTTTGTGGAGCTGTTTGCCAGACACATGTCTGGGCAGCAAACAGTGAGCTGAGCCTGCGGTTTAGATAGAGTGTCCATGAGGTACACATGCCAAAGTAAAAATGGGACAAGGGAGCATGGAAATACACACATGCCCTTTCTATCTGCTGTGTCCTCACAACACGTCTGCTGCTCGGTAGCATCCATTTGTGGCCTTTCGTGCAAAACTGTGGCCAGCTCCATCTTGCATGGAGCATATTATGGCTCAATGAACAGAAATTCCTGGGTAAATAAAAGGTTATATGTGCCCTTCTCAGCCTTAGGGTTATTTAGATCTGTCTGTATTATGGTCAGCTATTTCCAAATAATATTTATTGAGATACAGTCACGTTAAGACATTGTGCTGAGAAGTATGGAGATGGAGAAGGAAAAGCTGATGAGAGTCCGAGGTAAAACTGTGTGTGTGTCATTGTCACAGGAGAAGGACATGGTAAATTCTGCCTTGCAGAGGCATAAAAAAAAAAAAATACTAGCCTTATTCAGGAAAGAGATCCAAAGGGATAGAGAAATTTGCCCCAAATTACAGCCAATATATGGCAAAGCCAGAACCTTCAGTAGCAGAGCCCGTGCTCTTTCATTTTCCCCAGCAGTTCTGGACAGATAAACTATTAGTAGTGGAAAATCTGCCTTGAGTTTCTGTAGTGGTGAGTCCTCCATGAGACAGACAAGTGGCTTTTGGATAAGAAAATAATAGTCTGTGCCTAGGAAATAGTTTTCTCTTTGCAAAGTTAACTGGATTGTTGCAGGCCAATAAATATTCATTGGTACATTGTGCTATGCACTGTGTTAAAGCAACAAAAAATAAGGAAACTGTATATGTGTTTGTAAATAGTTGGGAGAGAGGTAAATGGAAAGTGTTGTGGAAGTTTGGAGAGTGAGTAGATTGCTTCAGGAAAGCTTAAACAGTGACCTATATCTTGAAGGTTGAGTAAGGACCAAACTGTGTCTTTATTATTATGGGTTTTTTTTAGCCACCAAGCAAATCAAGCTAGTATGATGATGGTCAGGCCAACCTTAAAGGAAATAGCCACTTCACCAAAACGTCTCTTCCACCTGCTTTTTACAGCAGCTAGGTATCCAGTTTTAGAGATTTATTCCCTCCACTGCATCACATTTTCCAGGCATTCTCTCTAAACTCAACTTGTGCTTGGAGATGTATCTCATCTCACGGTCTCAGCCATTAGCAGAGTGGTATGAAGTCAGTTACCAAAGTCATATCTTTTGGGGATGCTTTTTAAAAATTACGTTTAGAGGAGACTTGAGTTTGGATGATGAGGCAAGGGAAAGAGAGGTAATTCACATACAGAAATGAGGAGCTTATTTTTATTGAGTTTTTGTAATATGCCAGACACTGTCCCAGAACCTTTATATATGTTCAATTATTTAATCATCAAAACAATAGGAGTAAACTGTTGTTTTACAGAAAACTTATATCTCCAAACTTCCAGAAGAAACCTTTTCTTTTTCTCTCTCTAATGAATCTCTTACGGGGCTATCAAGAAATAAAAGAAATGAACCATTCTTTCAAAAGGCTTATATACTAAATCAAAGTTTATAAACTCTGGCAACTAGAAGAAACTTTAAACTACAGGAGATCAGGTTTTAGAGTCAGAAGACCCAGACTTGAGCCTTAGCCTATTGTTTATACCCATGTCACTTTCTAAATGTAGTTCCCACTTATGTAAAATGGGGATAAGAACTTTGTCCACATCCTCTTTCCCATGTAAGTTTGCCAAGTGCTGGACCATGTAGTGACCATGACAGTGTTGGTCCCCATTCTCCTGCTGTTGGCATTTCCAGTGAGGACAGACAAGGAAGGTCCAGTTGGTAATTGGTATTATGGGGAATGTAAAGTAAGAGTATCTATACAAAATGATTGGGGTGCCAACCAGGAGTGTCTGACACCTCACTGCTGGTGAGCTGGCAGAGACTCTGGGAGAGCTTCCCCTGTTAGAATCTCCTGTGGCTGGAGGGTAGAGAACAAGAGGCAGAGCCACGGAAGAGGAGCTCAATTGAGAGGAGCTCAGCAGGAGGGAGGATGCTTTCAGGAGACTTCAGGGCCACAGGAAGGCCTGGGGACTTTATTCCAGTATTGACGAGAAGTCATCAGAAGATTTTAAGCAGCACTTAAATATACTCTGATTTATACTTTTAAAAGCTCACGATGGCTCTCCTCCTATGGATAGTGGGTGGTAGGAAGCTGCAAAGGGAGCAGGGAGAGCTATTATGAATGTCAATGAGTAGTAAGATAACTGAATGAGACAATAAGTATAGTTTCTGAAGAACTTTCAAAGTACTAATCAAACAATAGTAACAAATAGGTCATTTGCTGTTCATCAAATAAGGCCAATAATGAAAACATATCTATTCAAAAGGTAAAAACAGATGAAGTGCCAATACGAATTTTAGCTTGTTTGAGCAGATGCAGAAAGGTATCAAGCTCAGTAACTGATCCATAGTAAATCCTAAGCCAAATTGTATTCTCCTAATCTGAGTGATTCTAAAAATTAGTTGATAGATATATAGTTTGAGAATTTAGCAAGCTAAACCTTATGGATTGAAATAAAAAATTAATATGGAAATTAGAGACCATACCTGATAGTCTGATGTTATACAATGACAATTCTGCACACTCCCTGAGTTTGCAAAGCATATTATATGCACATCTCCCTAATACAAAATACGGTTTGGGATCTCAGTACCTAATATTGATGGTCTTTCATGCAAGATAAACACTTTTATAATGAGGGCATAAGATCCTAGCTTACTCAGCTGTCCCTTTCTGACCACTTTGTCATAATCCTATTTCCTTTGCTTTAGCTCATTTCTGAAGTACCAGCTCACTTTTTGTGTCTTAAAGTACTTGAATATTTTAATATAATTCTCCCTTTTTTGATAGATTTGTTTTCTGTCATCTTCAGTAGAATTTCCAGAGATAGTTAGTTTGGTTACTGAGGTTTATGTTTACTGTATTTCTCTTTTTCAAAAGACCCTTTAGGTCAACGTGGTGTCATTCAAAGCCATTACAGTGCTAGTCATTTAACTCATTTGTGTCTAAGTTCCCTTGAGACACGCAGGTTAGTGTGTATCTAGTAACTTGTTTGCAGTTCAAGTGTCATTATCTATTTTCTTTGATTCTATGTCTTTATTAATATGTATCATAACTGACAAACTGGTTGTCTTGGTATCTAGAATATGAAGTATTCTAAAAAGCCAGATGTTAGCTAAGGCTTATTTAAAGAAAAAAGGATTCACACTTCATGTGAGTAACAAGATACGATTATTTCTAAAATCGCCCTTTAAAAATAATTATTTCCACTATTGTGTGCAGTAGTGTCTCAGGTAATGTTCGGAACAGTCTTTTTGAATAAGTACTTATTTATATGCATAATTGCAGTCTACAAAATAATACTTAGTGAGTATCTGATTTTTAATACTTCACCCAGGAAACTGCAAAATAATTGATGAATTTTTCGATGATAATGCAGATTTACTCTGAGGCTCTGTGAGAGTCTGGAGAGACGACACATTTATGCAAAATTTGCCAATAGCTCGTTTTTTTACTTTAAATTTATCTCAACCTTGTGGATCTCAAACTTTGCTAAGTATCACGATTACCTGGAGAGACTGGCAGATATACACACACCCAGGCCACATCCTAATTTAAAAAGTCAGGTCTTCACCTGACTATAGCACCACACGTGGTTCTGATATGCACCAAAGATTGAGAATTACTGACTTGAACTCTAGGATGTGAATACCTCATAAAAGAAATATCCCATTGGTGTGAGCTTTGGGGCAACCAAAGGACATGGACACTTGACATAGTAATAGCAAAAATATCCCTGAAAACTATTGTCAGCAACCATACCTATGTAGAGGTGACTTGTAGTTCTCATCAGTGACCACACGCCCAGTGGGTAGATTTAAGGGGCCCGGTGTAATGGGTGCCTAGAATAGGACTTGCATGTGCCCCCCTCCCAGTTCTTGAGAGGATAAGAGTCAAGAATCCTTTTAAAATAAATCTCTATTGAGTTTTCCCATGACCCAGCTAGGACTTCTCAGTCTCCAGGTTTCCCAGCACTGCCCCAACCAATAAACCTGCCAATTAAGCAACTGAATATCGTTATTGTGAATGTAATTACAGACAGTAATTATAAGCTTGTAAATGCCTCCCATGAATGGAACCCTTTTCGCAAACCATCTCAAGCACTTTTCTTAGAAAAATGGAAGGCAATCCTATCCCTTGCCTCACCCCAAACATAGCCTCTCTTGCTTAGAAGAAACTTCCTTCTTGCTGGCTCAAGGGACCTACTGAGCAAGTTGTAATGGGCCATGCTTCAAGGAAGAATGTCCTCTTTTGGGTGCAGTGCTTTTCAACACCTTTCATCTAAGTACTGCTTCACTAGGCAGCAGTGACTACCCAATTAGGCTGCATTTCTTAATTTCTGTTGGGGCTTGGGAATTAGTACCAATTTAAGAATTTCTGCAGAAAAATCAAATGTTGGAGGCCTTACAAAATAGTGTGAGAACTTTCACATTACACTACTTAAGTTGAGCTTTACAAGGTCCAATTAGCTGAAGCTTTACACCAAGTCTCTAAACTAGGTACTGTAGAAAAGTGCATGAGTGTGAAGGCTGTTTATGTCTGTAGAAATAAAATGAATCTCCTTAGACCCAGAATTAACCCTTGAGTTCAGCCACATTATATTTAGCTCATGAAAACCTTAAACCTTCATGGATAATAAGTATTTGAATGAGCTCTACATAGATGTGTTTATCTAGAAATGCAATACAATCTCCCAAGATCTCAATATGTTTTTCCCTTAAATGGATAGTGGGAATAAGTGTCTGTAATTGCATCAGTTGCCAGTGTGGTTGAAAAGTGGAAGAACTCAGCCCAGACCTTTTTTACTCACCCATGCAGTGAATAATGCCATATAAGCTCTGAGGAAAAAAAGTACCCGTCTGTATTTAACTTACCTAATACAGCGCCTCACATAGGCCTCTACATAGCAGGAATTTTCAGAGCTCTTGTTTGATAAAATCAAATGTTGCCCCAAAAGCTAATACATGATATGTTTTGAAAGGAGGCACTTCTTACTAGCTAAATTAAGCTACTTCAAGCCACAGCATTTCCATTTAGTATGACAAGTAAATCACATGCTGATTGTTACTTTTTTATTGTTGGTTCTGAACTTCTCCTAGAGTAGAAGTAGAATGTGCACAAGCATCGGAAGTATCTCAGACTAACATAAGGACTCGGAAGTGTAAATGCAACTTCCAAAAGTGAGAGAAGTTTCAACTTTGGGAGAAACCACCCTGCCCAACCTCAGCTGAAGACATCGGGTAGCTTTAGGAGGCTATTTATGAAAACCCAAAGCATCTTCATCTTTTTATTAAATAATTTCAAATTCCTTTTAAATGTTGGAAAGGCAGTTTAAAATTCCCTGTGGTAAGCACAGGTCAGGATGGAGTTGACTCTTTAAGTCATCCACATAGATATGGGTGTCTATGATCTTTTGGTAATTTCGGTATAAAAGAAAGTTCACATATAAATTATATTTTTCTAATCACTATATATGACCACTTTAAGAGTCTGTTTTTTCTAATTTTGACAGTGGCCTAAGAATTTCTGGAAATATGGATGACCTGACTTCTTTTTTAAATATATATAATATGTATATATGTGGGAACTACATATGGATACGTACACTTGCTTATTTTTACACTTTATACCCACTGACAGTAAACATATTAAAAGAGGTAAAATTTGCTACCAGGGAAAGATAATATGAGAATTTCTCATTATACAGTATTATTCTATTTGTTTCCCATTTTCTAGAAGGCAGGCCCTCAAGTCCCTATAAATTGAATTAAAAAGGGTGTAATATACATAAATAATTAGCTTCATAGTAAACTAGCCGAAGAATTCGGGCTCATCATTTTATTATTAGGACTCTTCATTTGCTCTACAACCAAAGCACTACCTGTCTCCTTTCATCTGATCTCATTCCCAACTTGGGACCACACTGAAACCATTCGCAAAACTTCTGCATGTAAGATCCAGTTTTTTTATTTATTCTTTTAGTTTTTGTGGTTTTTTTTTTTTTTTCCTGGGTTTTTGTCATCAGGCTGGTAAGAATAGTTGTCACTCTCCATGTAAAAACAGAGTTGTCATTCTCTGTGGGCCACGTGAGCATGTCCCACTTAAGCAATAAGGTGACACCCAGGTCAGCCTGTGATAAAACCCAAGTCAAACAAGGCTGTATCCTGGCCATTTTTTGTCCTAAGGATCTGACCTGAGATCACAGCCAGCCCAGCCTCTCAAGACCTCAAACGGTCACCTAAGCAGTAACATAAACTGATGTAAACTTGCTCTTGGGCCATTGCCGTGGAAGTGCGACTAGCGACAGTGCAGTCTTGCCATGGAGGAACTAATGTCTTGCTAGTCATTAACAATAAGGGGGGAATATGTGTTGATTACTCCAACAGGCAATCCAACTACAGTGGCTAAACGCCTAAGGCTGACAAGTTCTGCATCTTATCACTGCCGTCAAGTGGAGGTGCATGTGAAAACTGTCAGCCCAAAAGAATTGAGAAACAACTTGCCTTCCAAAATTCTGCATCTCAGCAAAATCCTGACAATGCCAACAGCTCAACATCTCATGTTTTTCAACCCTCCAGAAAATGGCCTTCCAGCCTGGGACAAACCAAAGCACTGTCCAGACCAAGAGCAGGACTGGAAGCTAGTAGGAATGTCCGAAGCCTGCCTACACAGGAAGAGCCATTCCGACAGGCGCAGCACACTGAAAAATGAGCAGTCATCACCACACCTCATCCCAGCCACTTGGACAAACTCCATATTCCATCTGGACCATGATGATATAAATGATCAGAGCATCTCAAGTGCCCAGACCTTCCAAACAGAAGAGAAGAAATGTAAAGGTAACCATATTTTTATTAGACCATTATCACATATTTCAGCAAGGAAAAATAATCCCTGTCATGTGTATTCATCTGTATTTCTTCCAGTGCATGATTTCCATGGGTTTTCTCCAACTGTTCTGTCACGAGGTTTCTTCATCCTCAAATCTTCTTTTAAACATAAACAAACAAGTGTAATCCAGAGGAAAGCAGTTCCTTTCAGTTTCATATTGTGTTGGAACACTTGGGAAGAAAACATTTTTCTTTAATTACCACCAGGGCTGTTAGTCTTGGCTTTAATTCTATTTTTGGATCTAAGTAGAAACACACACTGTTGCATATGTAACTAATTGCTTTGAAATAAGTGTGTGTGTGTACATGCACATGTGTATATTTCTTTTCCCAATTGTGCCACTAGTTAAAGCAATTTCAATGCCAAACAGATAATTCATGGTCAAAAGAAAGGTTTTAAGTTGTTTTCTTTTACTCATTAAATCCTGTGTCATCATCCTGAATGGAGAGATTATGGTGTTAGTAGGTTGTCACCTCATAAGAAAAAAAAGAAGTTAAACTGCCCTAAATTCCTGATCGCAAGAGATTTAACTGTTCTTTACCTCAGGTTGCCCTTACCCTGACAGATGTCTTTGTGCTGATCACTTTATTGTCTTAGGGCTCCCCAAAATCTGCTTTTTAAATCAATTTACATTTTTAAGTATCCAAGAAATCAATTTGAGTGTTTAAATGTCCAAGTTCATGTAACTTCGTGTCCTTTCCTAATTTAGAGGAGTTTTTTACTTTAAAAATGTTGTCTTGGGGGTTTTGTTAAGGATTTTTAACTCATGATAAAGTTTTAGTTGTGTGTTTGATCTTGCCATCATATATAATAACGAAAATTAGTTCCTTGCTTCTATAATAAGCCATTAGGACTTTACCAATTATCCTATCTGGAACATAAACACATGGTTATATTAATCATGCTTGCAGAAGAGCTAGAGTCTTTTAGCTTTTCTGAAAGCACTTCAAAGCTCTTTGTAACCACCCCATTACCTGGAATATTGAGTATACAGATTGTTTCAGTTGAAAACAGGGTTATCCAAAGGTAATAGTGTTATGACCTCTGATTTGAGTGCAGTCAAAACTATACATGTTGTGTTTGAACTGTCTTTCATATTTATTATTTAGGAGATTTGAGAAGTGGAAAGGGGTATTTTGAAAAAGAGTAAAATAAGGTTGTCCAAGGAGTGAGGGTGTAGGACAGGTGTGTCTGTGTGTGTGCATGTGCATGTACATGTGTGCATTTGTTTGAAATACAACTGAGATTCAGTCATACCATTTGTGACCAGATCATATCTTCATATTTTAGTATATGTGCTGCTGAAGCAAGCACATGTATCTTCAAATTTTATAAACTCTCTTAAAACCAACTCAGTTCTTGGTTTATAGTGAAATGCCAACAGTAAACTCTAGTGACCCCATCATTTCAGCACTTCATGAACTAAATTTGATTCATTCACCATTGGTATCTATCTTCATTCATTTATTTGTGCATAAAGTTCATATATTCTCTATAATTTGAGAAATCCTGCCTTTGAGTTCCCAGTGTTCTCAACATTATACTTTTCAGTTTGTTGGTGAGCCTTAAACAGAAGAGGAAACATTCCCTGGACCCAAGATCCTAAGTAGCACAATGGCAAAGACTACAAATTTTTGAGATTGACATATTTGGGCTATAATCCTAGCCTTTTTACTTTGTCCTTGAACAAATTTATATGATTATTGATATAACTAGGTAAGATAATGTATTTGAGCAGTTAACATAGTACCTGACATAAAGTGCTCTATAAATAGCAAATATAATTATTCCTGTGACCATTATTATTAGTAATGCATCATTAAATCACATAAATTATATGAACTGGTAAAGAGATAGAACAAGGGGAGAATGACAGATGAGTTTCCGGGAGGTTAGAGTATTCTTTCAGCTCTCTTTCACTGAGATTATTAAAGTGTATCCTTATTATTCTAGTATTAAAAGAAACAACTAAGATAAGCTCTTCAGGGGTTTCCAGAGATAGCCACTGGGGTTCACCTTGACTTAGGCATAAGGCCTCATTCCAGCATAAAAATGCCATCAGAAAAGGTATGTAATCATGGCCCAAGAATCTTATAAACTGAATTTCACTCTTTCTCAATGAACGCCTATATTTAGTGAGGCACCAGTCAGGTCAGGAAAACAAAGTGATTAGTCTGCCTTTTCTCTTTGGAGTTGCTTCTCCACCTGTTCCACTTGTCTGCCATCTTTATATAGGTACTAAGAGGAAATTGTTATTTGATGTCAACTTACACTGAGCATTTATTTCCAGTAGGATGGTTTTCTATCCCCCAAGCAGCCATGATATGTCATTCTGGACTCCAGTTCTTCGAATTCATCCACCAGTATCTATTGAGTGCTTATTATGTGCAGGACATTGTCCTGAATGTCCAAGCTTGAAGAAACAGCAGTTGAACCCAAAAGACCATTCCAAGGCCCCAAATATAATTGATAAGAACCAAATGCTCTGGAAGGATAGAATTTAAGTCTGTAGTACAGGATCCAAAACAATGAACTGACTGCTTGAAGTTGTGCAATCTCCAAAATCAGTAATGAGCAGACTGGACCAGTGCCCCTCCGAGTGTTATCGTGAACTGATACCCTTCTGCAAATTGTTTGTTATCTCTCTCTACTGATTAAACTATGGAACAAGAGTAAGCTTTAGAAACTTTGATCGTCTTTTAGCCTTGCCACTGTCATCTGAATGCATAATCCGTGGATTCATTTCACTGAGCAAGGTGTCAGGTGGTGAGTGTTCTCAGCCTTGCCTGCTCAGTCATGTATGGCCAAAACTAGGGAAACGTCTTGCACAGTAGAACCATGTCTTACATGAGATTTTTTAAAAGATCTTTCACTTAAAATAGAGAATCATTTATGTTTATATTATGTTCAATTTCTTTCTTTAGGCTTATTTTTAGTGTGTATCTAATATCTTTCATTTTGCTCTGAATACTGCTTTTATTTTAGTCTGCATACCTGTGCTGCTTATCTGCTGCACAAATCCGGAGTAATACCCAGTCACACTTTTGACTAGGATGACAGCTCCAGAGCACTTACCTTCTGCTTCAGAGCCCTTAATCCAAATCTGCTCTAGCACCAGAGGCTATTCCAGCCTCTGGGCTGTGGTCCATTCCCCACCACCACCAATGCCAGCCCTTTCACCTACACCCGTCCTTCTATCTCCATGCTATACTTCCATTAGATTTTTGTCACAATTTGGACTGGTCATTGTGCCATAAGGACCACAGCCTACTCCTTGCACCTCATTCCTTCCCAGGGTCTGAAATGATGTTTTATACTCAATATCTACCATTCAGTGGCACTAACATCATTGAAGCTTGTTAGAAATGAGAATCTGAGGCCCCTCCCCAGACTATTAAATCAAAAAAGCTGTGTATAGGGGCCCAGGAAGCTGTGTTTTAACCAGCCTCCTGGTGACTCTTAAAAGATCTCAGTGCCATGAAATGTTTGAGGCTACTCTTCAAATCTCAGGCTAAGAAAGGGTCTGCCACCTAGTGGGCACTATGGGAGCGTGCATTCATCTCCCTTTCCTTGACTGCACCTGGGGAACACCCGTGACTGTCCATTCTTGATTGGACCTTTGGCCAACTGGATGGTCTGCTTAGTCACTGCTCCTGGTAACATGTCCCTCTGGGACTTGAGCCCTTCAGAGAATTCCACACTGACTGGGGCTCTGATCCTCCTCTAAATTTCTATAAGGCTTCTCCCCTCTGCCCTCTCCAGCACCCCGAACTTCTTTCTAGGAACCACAAGGTCCCACCAGTCCCATAAGGATGAGTCCTCAGCAAATGCATAGACCCCTGGGGCAGGACCTGACCGGACCTGGTCAGCCCTGACCAGCCCCGCTGAACTCAGTCAGGCCTCCACATGTTGATGTGTGCCCTTGATGTGAATCAGGGACATTCAGCAAACCCTGATGGGAGAAATAAGGCAGGGGCTGACCTACCTCCCTGGATCCATCAGAAGAAGAATAGCAAATCTAGTGATCTCACTCAAATTTCTCTAAGTATCAGAGCCAAGGAGCAAACCATGTTTGTCTGTTCTAAAGCTTCCCTTTGTGTCTACTAAGTGCTGAACAACATCCCTGAGACTTGAACCAGTAGACCTGCTAAGTAAGGATTCTTGGGATGTCTTGAGCCTCAAGGTAGCCTCTGATAGTGGGCACTGCAGACAAAACAGGCAAGTACTGCTATGTTGAGAACCACTTGATGTGAATTTATGACTTGCCTTGGCATAGGAATGGTTTCTGTCTAAGTTATTCTATTTTGTGGCTGATTCTAGTGGCAAACTGTACTTACAGATTAGTCTTCCCGGTCTGGATGAATTTACTCTCCGGGATTAAATTTGTATAAATATGAACCTGTTCAGTGGTACCAGAAATCCAGAGCCAGGTGAGCTTTGGAAGTAAGGTGAAAGTCAGTTAGCCTCCATGGCCCAGGACAATTCGCATGGCATTGACCTGGCACCATCTCATCTTTGGTGAAACTCTAGCTACATGATATTCATCAGTATTGGTTTATACAAGGAGTTTGACTTTATTAAACTTTATTGCCTCTTAAAATATAGAACTATACTGAAAATATGACTGTTTAACTGAATTATCTATATTATAAAGTCCCTTGGCATTTGAGTTAGAATATTGTGTGTGGGTTGGTGGTTTACTAGACTAGATGGCAATATTCTGTGAGTGGCAGATGTTCTCTTATAATGTGCAGCTGTAAAGGCCAGACTATTTTACGTCAAGCCTCAGGACTAATGAAAAGGTACTTATTGGGCTCTTTGTTTGACTAGCTCTGGAAAGAACTTCTTATAATAAGCCTAAGATATAAAGCTAAAGGTCAAAACTGTATAAGTAAAAGGAATTACTGCCCTTTAAGAGAGGAAAAAAATACATATTAATTTTTGCAGCAGTTTCAATTGAATGGGTTTCCAAGGAAACAGGTATCTGCGATGAGCTCATCCTACTTAATATTTATGACCAGACATAGGGAATAGTGCTTTCCTGTTACTCCTTCCTGATCACACTGATATGCCCATTTGTACCTTTCTAATGCAATAATCATTATATGCCATTATATGATTCTTTTTAAGCCTTTGTAATACTAAGAATATAAGCCTGAAAATCACTACTAAAAACTAAAAATCAACCTGGCTCATTTTTTTCAATTTTTATTTTTTATTAGTACATGCTTGCAGTACATAATGATTACATGTTTCATGGGGAGTTGGTACATGTAATAACATATCTTAATTCTTTTTTCATCCCCTTCCCTTTCCCTCCCCACCCCCCATCTCTTGGTCCCCTTCCCTTTTGCAAAAGAGCAATCTCCCAATTTTCTATTATCTTTTATTTTGTGTTCCTCATATAAGAGAGACCACATCAAGTGAATCAAAGGTTGTTTGATTCTGTTTATTGTTTTATTGCAAATCTGCTTACTTTTTGAGTTAATTTCTAAGAGTTGAACTGGAAAAACAAAATTGGTAGCAAAGAACCACCAGTATCCAAATTTGAGTAACTTGAATGTTTTTGGAAGACCTCTAAGGCAGACCTTTAATTCCTTTCAGTATTCTATTATTTTAAAGCAACCTTGGGCTTACCCAGAAGTTGCAGTAATGCAGAGAATTCCCACATGTCCTTCACCTATGTTCACCAACTGTTAACATTGCTGCATTCACTTTGCATCTCTGTGTGTGAATGGATGTGTTTGCTTGTGTATATACCTATTATTGTTATTATTTTTCAGAACCACTTGAGAGTTAGGTACAGACATTCTGCCCCTTAACTCTAAATATCTTAGTATGTCTCCTAAAATAACAGAAATTCTCTTAAAGAACCATAGTGCAATTATCAGAATCAAGAAATTTGGGCCGGTGAGATGGCTCAGCGGCTTAAGCGCCTGCCTGGCAAGCGCAAGGGCCCGAGTTTGACTCCCGGATCCCACATACAAAAAAGGGGCCGGTGATATCGCTCAGCGGCACAGGTGCCTGCTGGCGCACAAGGTCCTGAGGTCGACCCCCCGGCACCCACAAAAAAAAAAAAAAAAAAAGAAATTTAACATCGATGCATACTATTTCCTGATCTATAGACTTTATTTAAATTTCACCAATTGTCCTTCTCCTCACCCCTTTCAGGGGTTAGTTGAGGCCAGGACCAGGCCTGAAGGGGAGACTTTTCTTGGAGAGGTTTTCATGGGCTTAAGCCCTCTGGACAGGGCTGGACAGGCCACTGCAAATTGTCTTTTAAACCAGTCTTGTTTTCTGGCCCAGGATCCAGTACTGTGCATTTCAGTCACCTTTTGTGTCTTTTAGTCCGCTCCCCACCCTACCTCCTGCCTCACTAAGGTATAATTGACAAAAATTCAACAATATATGATATATAATGTGTCATTTTAATAAGTGTATACACTATGAAGTGATTAAACCAAGCTAATTAATATAGCCATCACCGCACATCCTCATCATTCTTCTGTTGTGAGAACATTTACCATCTATTCTCTTAATAGTTTTTATGTATACATTGTTGTTAACTATATTCACCACACTGCACAATAGATTTCCAGGACTTCTTCCTCTTGTCTAGCTAAAACTTAGTATCTTGTGACCAGCATCTGTCTGCTCTACTGTGCCTTTCTGCCTCCACCTTCTGGTAACCACCATTCCATTCTTCAACTGTTTCACACCCCACATCTGAGATCGTGCCGTTTGTCTTTCCATGCCTGGCTTCTTTCGCTTGGTGTAACGTCCTCCCGGTTCTCATTAGTCTGCTCTAATCTGGGACAGATTCACAGTCCTTCTTTGTCTTTCATGGCATTGACATTTTTGAAGAAATACAGGCTGGTTACTTTCCAGCATATCCCTCAATTTAAGTTTGACTACTGTTTCCTCATGATTAGAATCAGATTGTGCATTTTTGGAAGAAATATTAAAAAGTTGTCATACCACGTTATGTTTGTTTCTATAAAGATTTCTATAAAATCTTTCTATAAAGACATTCTATAATGTCTGATTCATAAAGTTTCCAGTCTTCTAAACCACCTGTATCTTCATGTGAGAAGGACTGTACCTTTATTGGTGAGCTGGTTCCTTATCTCCTTGGGTTAGATAGAATAAAGTATGTTTCCTTAAACTCCTCTTAGTAAGTATCCATTCAGTACTCTAATGTCTCGAGAATAACAGTCACTGTTTCTCTGTCACCTCTGACATGTTGAAGGGTGGAATGACAGGCTGGCACTTAAATTTCTAGGGACCAGACACAGACTCCCCTGCCTAAGGACTTGTCTGCAGGTCTTGAATAGATTCCGCCACTTTCTTCTCTTCTCGTATTATAACTGGACATTTTATTCTTTCCAATCAGATTAAATTATAAAACAACTAAGGCTGGAGTATAGTTCAGGTTATTTTTGATATTTGCAATGTATCTTTCTTGAACATTTAGACATTTGAAATAAAATGAAGAATTTCAGTTCTCCATTTCTAGATTTAGATCTCAAGGGTACCAATAGATCCTGTTTTTGAAAACTCGTCTAATAAATCCTCTTCATTCTCTGTTCTATTATCATTTCCTTTGTGATCCTTTCTCCATTCCACATCTAAAAGAATTTGTTTCCTTTATGGGGTCACAAAATTTTATTAAGGTATTTACTGTGTTCTACTTTATTGTGGCTTCTGAACATGCCTGTTTGATTCACCAGAGATTGTGAATTCAGCTTGATTTATATGAAAAATAGTTTCATTTGAGTTGTTCTGTGTACCCAGTACTGTACCATGTGGTGAGAATGAAAAGTTAAATGAGACATGCCCCTTTCTCCAAACAGACATGTTGGCAGAAATTTGAGTCTAGGCTTAAAATCAGCAATTGACAGTGAAGCAATGCTGAAAATTTTATTGGCTGGTTGGTATTAGTCTTAGAGAAGAGTAATGAAGGATTTCTCCTACACTGTCCAAAATATGATGCTTCATTACACAATGTACACAGATATCAAAACATCACATGGTACCCTCATAAGTATGTGCAGTTTTTATATTTTATGTATTAAAGAAATAGGTTTAACTTAAATTTTAAAAAATTCCATTTTACTCTATTTTCAAGTAACACTTCAACTGTTCCATGCATAATATATAGTTTTATGCTTGTGGATTGTCTTTTTAGTTGGATTATGAATTTCAGACCAAGGACCAAGTCTTCTTCCTATGATGTATCTCCCTTAGATATGGGGAAAGAACATGTGTGGCACTGATACATTAATGAAGTAAACTTTAATTTTTGTATTTTGAGAATCTGTTAATTATCTCATTATTTATACTCACATCTACTTTTATAAAGCTACATTGGCATATAACTTACATACCAACACATTCCCCTGTTTTAAGTGTACAGCTTGAGGATAATTTGTGTATACACAGTGGCATGTAACTGTCACTAAAATGTTACTTTAGAACATTCCCATCACCCCGCAAGAAACTTTCAGCCAATTTATAGTTACTCCCCATTCTTCTGGCAACCACTCCACCACTTCTGTCGCTGTAGATTTCCCTTTTCTGGATTCTGCAGAAACATGAAATTCTATAATATGTGATCAATTATGACTGGCATCTTCTTTTCTCATATTGTTTTGAGGTTCACTCATGTTGTACCACATATCAGCACTTTGAACTTTTTACTTTTAATTATTCTTAGTAACATTTTCAAGTATAAGTGGAATAAAGCCTTTAATGAACAAAGAATAAATCTTTTAAAAACTATATCAATTATAGTATGGTCTACTTTTGCACTAGTTGTTCTTAAAAGTGAAAAAGCAAAGTTAATGCAAGTGACTTATTCATTATTCCTATTATTAGGGACATGTGTCTTAAAATTAATCTGGCATGTTATTCTGGGATAAAGAAATTACACTATAGCTTTTAAATTTCAAAACCATTCCACTCATTCAACTTTTGAAATCAAGTTGGCCAGTGTGAATTGCAATCAAATAATCATCTTAATATATTAAATTAAGGGGAAATGTATCTACTTGTTATAAGTGTTGAAAGAATACATAGAATGTGTGCTTATGTGATTTTCACTCAAAGCCTAAATGATATCTATACAAAGACCAAAATATTCAAGAGCATGTATATTTTTCAAGAGACGGGAAAACAGACAAATTTCCTAATAATTGTCTATAACAGATATATAAAGTGGTATTAAATTAAGCACATCCTTGTAAAAACAGATAAATTATTAAAGCTGTCTTAGAACATGTGTAAAAATACATATCAGTCACCCAGAACTTTCAAAACATTAAAAAATTTGTATGTAGAAAGGTAGTGTGGGGACCTGGGATAAATGAATTCTTAAATAGAAATTCAAAAGCCTAAATTTTGGTACTAACTTCTTCCCTTAATAGTTATGTAAGCATGACAAAAACCATCTCCTCAGTATTCTACTCTGAAAGATGAATGAAAACACCCCTAACCAATCTTACTGTTAAGACTATTACATCCTTTGTTATTCATATACATGACTTCATTATTTATTATTTTGCAGTTATATTAGTCAGATTTCTGTTGCTGTGATAAAATACCTAAGAATAACAACTTAAAGGAGGAAAAGTTTATTTTGGCTCATAGTTTCAGAGGTTTCAGTCCATGGTCACTAGTTCCATTGCTTCCCGTCCCATGATGAGGGAGATCATCATTGCAGGGTACATGTAGTGGAGCAAAGTGGCTGGCCAACCTCATGGCAGACAGGAATCAGAGAGAGAGAATGAGAGGGACCAAAGACAAGATGTAGCTTTCCAAGGAACACCCTCAGTGATCTACTTCCTCCAACAAGGCCCCACCACCTCACATATCCACCACCTCCCTGGTGATGACCAAGTTGGGGACCAAGCTTCAACACATGAGCTTTTGGAAGACATTTGAAATCCAAACAGTAACAAAAATAAACTTCATTATTATTTGACCAGTGTTCTAATTAGAGTTATACCAAAACTGAAATTTTATTGTGTATTTTCTGGCCACATCAGACTCTTATCAGAGTCATTATAGATTTGCTTTTGAATAAAATATTCATTCATGAAGAAGGACAGACATTCCACTGTTAGATTAGAAAAAAGAATAATTCCACAATAGTAACAGTGGTCTAAAATGTATTTTGAAAATCTTACTTTTCTTTCAATCCCCAGCTGTAAGGATACTACTTTGTGTTCACTTTTGTGTATGTACACTTTTCTTTTGTCTGGATCTGAAGCCTGTTTTGAACACTATCTCATTCTCTCAAACCATTAGAAGACTTTGTGATTTGCCTTTGGTTTTATTAAATATCAGTCAGAAAAAAACTCTTGATCTTCATCATGGGGGCTCTAATATGCAAGACACTGTGCTAGAACTCTGGTCATTAATCACCCCCTCGCATGCACTGGAAATACTACACAAGAGAGGCCTTGAAATAGCACAAGTGTGTCTGGGAATACTGGGACCTATCATCCATTGCTTAAAAACTTAAAAGGAACAAATCTTTATGCTAAAATCAGATTATGTACTATATATCAATATGCAAAAGAGAATTCGATGGACTAAGTATCTGGCAAAGATTTTTTTTGGCAATATTGTGTTTAAATTTCCTTATAAGAGATGGTTACCTTTCAGGAGCCCTCAAAAAGGACAAATGACAAACCATGAAAAATCACTGCAAGTCAGGTCTTAATTGCCCTGTAAAATCCCAGACCCCAATATTAGTTATTAATGTCATAAAAGCAGCAAAAGGGAGGCATACTATTTTGGACATAAACATGGGGTTTGCATTCAAATCAGCCTTATGACCTTGGGCAAGTTATATAACATCTCCAAGTCTATTTCCTCATTTCTAAAGGAAGAGTAATAGTACCTAATATAAGACAATTGAGAACCTCAAATGATATCTGCATAAAAGTAGTTATCACAGTGCTCAGATCATTGCATGGATTAGAGTTAGGGAATAGTGCATAACAAGGTATAGAAATGCTATTCAATAAAACCACAAATGTCCAGCATCTGGGTTCCATGAGAAAGTGGCAAGAGATAAAATAGAGGCCACTTTCTGAAGGATCTGTAAATCTTCAAAGTTTATCTTAAAACCTAGGGAGGATTTTAAATTGGGAACAGTGGGTTAGAAGAGAATACATGACATATATTAGATTCTCCCTGTAAGGCCAACCCCCAGTATGGAAGATGAAGTGTAAGATCAGAGTAAGATCCAAGGCATAGAAACCTGTTGGGTTAACCAGCTTTTCTCCTAAAGAGAAAAGATGGGGACTTTAAGATAGTGACATCATGGAGTGCAAGCAGAGGAGGCTGTACCTTGAAGGAGACTGAAGTGATCTAGTCAGAGACAGACAGATGAGTTGCCTTAAGAGAAGGCAACATGACATGGAAGTTTCTGGTATATCATCAACAGGCTGTGGCTCAAACTGGGTGGACACAGAGTGCCTGTGCAAGTATGGCAGTGATGTGTTTAGACACCCAAGCATATCAAAGACGCTGCTTCTTACAGGAGTTTTAAATGGCAATGACAGAGTTTGCCAAGATCTATCATACTGGTAGTGATTGATCACCTAAAGCCAAATTAGAGGCCAGGAAATTTGAGCTGGGCTGGCCACATGGACCATGATATTTTTCCTAGACTATCAGAGATCAGAGACAAAGCCAATAAATATACCAACCAAGGCCAGAAACAAATACAAACATGTAAAAATTTTGAGAGTCCAAGGCTCAGCATAACAGCCAGCAAGGTGGAAAAGTTAACAGAAATTAGCTATTGGATAACTCCTACCTTTCCCAAAGGTTGGCTCTCAAACTTTAGTCTACTGGGGAATCCCCTGAAGGGCTGCCTGGCCACATCTCTCAGATTTTGACCCAGTTGATCTGGGGTAGGGGGTGGAGAGTTTGCATTTCTAAAAAGTTCCTGGCAATGTTAATACTGCTGACCTAGGAACCTCCTTTTGAGGATCATTCCCCTGAGGACTTTGGAGTCTGCTCTGTAATCCTCTTGGAACAACAGAGGGTTACTTTCTTTAACTCATTCTATAAATTGACATATTTTGTCAGGTAAAATGTGGCTATCACTGACTTATGAATGTACTGGACAGCAACAGATCTACCCATGTGAAATCTATCCCCAAACCTTAGACCCAGAAAGATGGTGTCCTGGTGGAGGAGATGACCAGGGCTGCCTGGATGAGAACTTCCTTCCTTTGCAAACCTGACCACTGGCCTGCTTCCATCAGTGGGGCCAGGGACTGTCTTCTCCCCTCTTTAGTGTGCTCAGCAAGCCAGTTCTATTCCACTGTACCAGGTCAGAACCAGATGCCTTTCTACCAGTAACCTACAGTCATTTTTTCAAATACATTTTAGTAAAAGCACAATTTTGCTTTGTGATGAATTATGAGCCAGAGTCTCCCCTTGCTAACCTTTTGTAGAGTTATAACAAGCTAGAACTACCAAAAAAGCTTTTATTAAATACCAGAAGAGAAAAATTAGAAACAATTTCAGAGTACAGTGTTTTAAAAGAGGAAAGCTCTGAGTTTCTCTCTCTACCAAAACAGACTTAAGCTGAGAGCCTGAAGGCCCTAGCCTGGGATTTGTACCTCGCTGTGTCCAGCCTGCCTCTTTTGGCCAGTAGCTTTATGCCACGGAAGACTCCAAATAGGTCACTACCCTTCAGCAGCTTCCCAGCCTCTTCCTTTCTGTTTTCAGTGTGTAATATGAGAAGTATGCCCTCCTTCCAGGTGATACACAAATCCATGCCATCATCTGCCTCAGATCCAGCATATGCATCCAGTCCTGTGTCATACTGTGTTCCTCAAAGGCTGATTCATGGAGCATTTGTAACAGATATTACAAGATACATAGGGTTTTGTGATCAGATGTTCAGATTTTTTATACAAAGTCATACAAACCTCAACAGTGTATGTGTGTGTGTGTGTGTGTGTGTGTGCGCGCGTGTGTGTGTGTAAGAGAGAGAATCTCCAAGAGAGATCAACAGTGCATCATTTGACCATAGAACCTATTTTTGTTCTTTTCTTCAGAGCATCTCTAGGACTGATATTACTGACCAGTTTTGGAATATTATCTGGATATTAATCCAGGAGTCGTGGTGAGCACAGGGAGTATGCTTAGAGGCAGGGCATTAACTCCAGTAGCCATGGTGTTCATTTCGTAAGGAATGCACAATTACAGTAAGGGGAAATGCAAATCGTAAGTGGGAAGTACAGATCCTAAGTAGGGAATGTCAGTCCCCTGGCTTTAGATAAGTTCTTTTAATCCCCTTTCTCCACAGAAGTTTCTTATTTGTTCATTTGTTTGTCTGACATATTATTTATTAGTGTCCACAGTGCTTTTTAACTCTAAAGTACTAGATCCAGTTAGGAAAATGAAGGCCCCACCTGGAATAAGAGGGTTGATATGGTGAAAGCAGGAGAGGGTCCTGGTCCCAATAGCGATGAGCTATTCTGTGACAAGTTCCTCATAAGTCAAATAAAATACTTATGGAATGCACAACTCAGTTATTTGCCATTGTAATATCGTAAGATCTTGGGGAAGCCTAGGAGAGGACATGTCCCCAAATTTCTGTATTGGGAGGTATGTGAAGGGCTACTTTAAGATAGACTGGTCCCAAAGTAAAAGGAGCTTTCCTCTGCCCACAGCTCTGGAGCTAGACTAATTTAGAGTCCTGATTTTTTTCTCATAGTGCTGGGTATCAAACTCAGGTCCTCACACATAATAAATATGCACTCTGCTACTGAGCTGTGTCCCATGTCCCAGAGTCAATCTCTGCCCCCTCCCCTTTCTTTGAGGTGGGGTCTTGCTATGTTGCCCAGGCTGGCCTCACTCTCCTGGACTCAAGTGACTTTCCTGCCTCAGACTCCCAAGTACTGGTACTACAGACAGTTTGGAGTCCTAATTTCTAAAAGCAATGAACCAGAAGATTCCAGACATTAAAAGACGAAGGTGGCGTACTCAAAAGAATTGTGCACCCCTGTAGACTCCTCCAAAACATATTAGCTAACATTCAGATATCTTGTAGCCCTTGGGTGGTAAGACTTGTACCCCAGTTCTTTATATTTATAAAGGGAACATTCCTCTATTTGGGTAGCTTCTTCAGGGGGCAGGAAATATTACGGCCTTTTGTATAACCTCTTTTGGGCAGCAGAGATGATTGACAGTGATAGCAACTATTCATAAATAACCTCAACAAAATAGGTTTAACAGATGAGTTCTGTGTCGATTCTCTAGTGTTAAAGATATAAAAAAGCAAATTGGATGGATTTTAGACAGGTAGATGTCTCTCAGAAACTCTCCAAGCCTAAGACAGTTCATGTATGGCAATATGTAAAAAATTTTTTTTTTTGTTTTTTTTTTTGTGGGTACCCGGAGCCGACCTCAGGACCTCGCGCGCCAGCAGGCGCCCGTGCCGCTGAGCGATATCACCGGCCCTTTTTTCGTATGTGGGTTCTGGGAGTCGAACTCGGGCCCTTGCACTTGCCAGGCAGGCTCTTATGCCGCTGAGCCATCTCACCAGCCCTGTAAAATATTTCTTTAAAAAAAAAAAATACACATAGGTCTTGGTGCACTGAGAGCCCTCCATATTTTTTCAGAGAGAGCAAATATTGCTATTCACATGATGAGTGTCACAGGCTTTCAGGCCTACGGTAAAATCAACAGGCTCCCGAAATGCAGAGAAAGTGGTGTTCAAACTCAATCCTGAAGGTTGAGAAGGCTCTGTTTTGTGAAGAGCCCAAAGGAGGAACATTTCAGACAGAAAAACAAGAGAAGTATCCTTGAGGCAGGTGAGAGCTTAGAGTATTCTTGGAACTAGGACACTATTTTGGCTGGAGTCACGTGGACAAGAGGAAGGGAGGGTTGAAGAAGTGGGGAAGGGCCACATTTGGTAAAGAATGTGGATTTTATTCTAAATGCAGTAAGAAACCACTGAAGGTTTTAACTAGGGAGGGACACAGTCTGGTTTGCAATTTTTAAAACATCACGCTTTGGTTCTTGTATCAAAAAATAACTAAAGGGTAGAAAGGCCAGCAAGACCATTTAGGAAGTCCCCTTTTGAGATGGTGGCAGTTCCTTGGACTGCAGCAGTGGGAGTAGAAGTAGAGAAGTGGTTGGATTGAAACTGTTCTGGAGGAAGAACACACGCTTGCCAGTGGATGGGATGTAGACAGTAAGGGGAATGGAGGAGTGCAGGAGGGGACCCCATGGTTACTTGCTGAAGCTCCCAGGCAGAATATGGTACTGAAATAGGAAGACTGTGGAAGAACGGGCTTCAAGAGCAATAAGTGGGAGATACTTACTATTGCGCAAATGAAAATGTCTGGGTGAGGTGGGAGCTGAGATTCTGGTGTCAGAGGAAATCTCTAGGATGGAAAAAACTTGGCTGTCCCCAGTGTATAACTGCTATCTAAAGCTATAAGACAGGATGAGATCACCTAGAGAAGGGGCTGGCAAACTTTTTCTCTAAAGTACTCTGACAGTAAATATTTTCAGCCAATCATACAGTCTCTCTTGAAAAGCAGCCATAGATAAGCCAGGTGTGGCGGCGCACTCCTGTAATCCCAGCACTTAGGAGGCTGAGGCAGGAGGATTGCTGCGAGTTTGAGGCCAGTCTAGGCTATAAAATGAGTTCAAGCCAGCCTGAATTGCGTAGCGAAACCCTGTCTCAAAAAGAAAAAGAAGAAAAGAAAAGCAACCATAGATAATATGTAAACAATTAAGCGTGACTATGTTCCAATAAAACTTTATTTACAAAACAGGTGGTGGCCATATTTGGCACACAGGCCAAAGTTTTCTGACCTCTGACCCACAGTGAAAATTTAGCCTGAAAAGAGCAAGAAAACCTAACACAGCATTTAAGGTATATCAATAATAATTATTATGTATACATAATTATGCCACCTGCTCTGTGCTTGACTTATGTAAATTCCCTTAATCTTTACAATGAGGTTGCTACTGTTATCCTTACTTTTTTTTTTAAATTTTTTTAATATGTGGATACCAGAATTCGAACTCAGGACCTTGCGCTTGCCAGGTCACTGAGCTATATCACTGGCCCTGTTATCCTTACTTTACAAATAAGATGGGTATTTTACAAATAAGACAGGTACTATTATCCCTATTTTACAAGCAAAAACCCTGTGACATAAGTAAGTGATTTCTCTCTTGAGGAAAAAGTCCAGAGGTTGGCAGTCCAGGGCTGCTGTGGCAGTGCTGTGGACTTCACACCCTGTACTCCTTATATATCATTTGTCCACCATCCCTAGAGCATAGCTTCATCCTCATGGACTAAAATGGTGGCTGGAGCACCAGCCATCATATTCATTATTGCAGGCAGCAGTTAAACAGAACAGAGGGGAAGTAAATGGCATGCACCAATTTTCTCTTAGGCTGTCTTTTAAGCTCTTAAAAACTGCTTTATCCTGTTTCCTCCATTATATCTCATTGGCCAGAATTATTCACACAAATATGCCTAGGTACAAGGGAGACTGGAAAATATGCTCCTCCTCCCAGGGGCTGTGTGCCCAAATAAGAGACAGGGAGTCTCTTACTAAAGCAGACAATAATAACAATCACTAGGTCCTGGAAGACTGACCAGTCACCTTAAGATTTAGCCCTTATCTCTATGTGCCTTTTTGCAGGTATATTTGATAGCGCCCTTCCTAAGTCATTTCTGCTCAGTTGTCTCGTTGCTCAGGCCTCCTGTGTTGAAGACCTACACACTCCTCAAAAGCCAGCTCACAGGATGCCTCTTGTGTGCAGCTGTGGCTGGCTCCCTGGGCAAATGCTTCCTGTGTCTCTACATCAAGGTCACTGCCTGTCCTTGCCCTTGGTTCCTGCCTGGTGTCTCCTTGAACTGTCGCTTCTCCTCAACTGGGTGATTCAAGGACAGGTGAAACCAGATTCATGTGTGAAGGGTAAATTAAAAACTAAAGGAAATATGTAGCAAATCTGCAAATGAAGGAAAGAAAGTAAGAATGCAGGATTGCTGATCATGGTGAAAGGGCTGGGGTCGGATACCCAGAAGTTAAGTGGTTCTCAAATTTCACTTCCTATGCAAATAACCTGGGAAATTTAAAAAATCTTGATGGGTGGTTTCCCCACATGGTGACTAAATCAGACTTCCTGAAGGTGACACCTAGTTAGTTTCCTAGTATCAATGCTTTTAAAAGTCTCTCATGTGATTTCAGTGTGCAGTCATATTTAGGAACCAACACAGTTGAAAATAAAAAACAGAGATAATGAGAGAGAAACATTTTCCCTTCTCCTGAAACCTAGAGGGTTTGTTGTTTTTACCTATGATGGTTTCCAGGTATGAGTGGTTAGTCTTGTTCTTTTAAGCTATTTCCTGCCAGCTACAGGAAAAGGTGCAATTATATAATAAATTATTATTGATTGAAACATTTCTAACAAAAATTATTAAAGTCTTCTCGGGTTTATCTAATGCTGTTTGATGCACTATGAGTCAAATACCTCTTAAGTGTCTCTTTAAGTAACTACATTAGAATAGTTAGTCAAAAGAATAAGAAAACACCTTCACTGAATTTCACCTCACTTGTGCCACGTAATATGTTCAGATTGCTTTATCGACTTACAAAGAAGCATGCGCTATCGATCACTCATAACAGACATGATTGCTTCCATCTGGATGTGAGGAGCATACTTCAAATTCAAGTTAAACTCCATTTTCAACTAACAGCAATGCAAGTTTCCTGCATTCATTATGAGTGAAGGAGTGTTCCCACTTGATGAGAGGAGGGCATTTCAGGAGTCTTACTCTGTTTTCCGCAAGAGGTAATAAGTTTTCTTTTCTTAGTAAGATCTCAGAGGGAATCTAGCCTTTTAAAAAATTCAATAAAAATTTTGTTGACTCTCAGGGACCTTTCAAATGTTCAGCAAAAAACGAGAGGAGTAAAATTTTCAGGAGCAGTTCCTTTTTGCAATGCAGTATGTATATCCAGTTCCAGGGGAGGATAACACTCAGATTTTTCAAGCACATTTAGAGAATTCTGAAAATCATTTTTAAGTGTTCCTTTGGAATGAAAGTTGAGGTTCTGGCTTTAGTTGGTACCGTTACTGGTGAAAAGCAAGAAATAGCTTGGATTTGTGCCTTCAGTAAAAAGAGAGGAAGCCAGAAAATGTGCTGGGCAAAACTGCAAAATTAGATGGGTTCAACATACAGCTCCCAAGCAGAAAAAGAGGCCTCAGAATATGTGTGGTTGCCAGAAAAGATGACTGCTTTATTGAAAGGTTAATATTCAGATTAGTTCAGGGAAATTTGAAATAAATAAATGAGATCAGACAAAAAACATAAGGCCTGGATCCTTTTTCCTGGGGTTTGCAGAAAATAGTCATTGCTTCCAATAAAATGTTTTGACATTTTCAGTAGGGAGAAAATGTTAATTGTAATGTTATGTGTATGTGTTCTTAAAACACTTGCAAATAAATCTTTTATTTGTTTTAAGAATAATCAATATAAAAACACTATTAAAATGTCAGCTGTGTTCTTTATTCCTTATGGTAACATCAGTGCTTTCTAGGATGTTGCAGTTCATTTTCCAGGTTCAAATATACCGGTTGGAGAACATTCCTTTACTTGTTTTATAGTTCAGTTACAGTTTTCTGGGAGTCTTATTATTAACCATCCACATGGGTCTACCTGGGTTTCTTCTCTCATTTGAATACATCTTCTGCTTATTCTCTAAGTTAGTGGCCCCTTTACTACATGTATAAAATGGCATCACTCAAAGACTGTACCACGATGGTCCATCTGACTTTGTTTATTTAATATACCTGCTATTCAGCTGTTTGGTGGCAGAAACAAAGGCTCTTTTTGTATAGCCATCTTTGTAGCCACCACTTTCCTGCTTTGTACTCCACAGACACCCTATAGTTTGCTGAAGAGCTGTAATCCTGTCCTCTTTCCTTATGTTCCTGCCACAAAATTCTGTGTTGGAATTCACTACTGGAGCTATGTGTCCAAAGCCTTTGCTTTGGCTTATTGTAAAATATCACAATATTGCATTATCTGTGGTCCTTCGGGAGAGAATACCACAGTCACATATTCATGGACTAGCAAGGACCCAAATGTAAACATCACTACCTGTGGGCCAGCCTAGCAGTCTGCCAGAAAAAAGAGAAGAAACCGCTGGCTTAACAGAAAGCAGCTTCACTCTTACCGATCTCATAATCTGGAACACATGCATACCCATGGACACACACGTACTTATGGGTCACCCTCCACAAGGAGAAAACCCCATTAGTAACCACCTTATCAAGCATTTATTGTCTAATTTGGTATTTGTTAACTTCATAGTTAAAGTGATTCTTACAGAAAATAATTTTCCCTTTTCAAACACTATCTTTAAATGCCAAGCATATTAACACTACACAAATCACATAAAAACTTGAAAATAATTTCAAAGCAGATCTGAATGGAAATAAAACAAGTTTTGTTTCCACATACTACTGATCAGAGTGTTCCTAAGCACAAACGGAATAGAAAAACTGCTCTAATATAAGGGTATTCCCCATTCAGGGTCATTGGCACACACTCAAAGATTTGATTTCCTTATAAACAACACAAAGGCAGTTAATTTAAATTTTAGCTCTCACATACATTAGTGCTAGTGATGTAGAAAATGATCAGGTACAAGGAACGGAACAGAATGTCCTTGGTATGATTTAAAAACCAGTGGGACCCATGTGTCATGAGAAGGTGGTCAGATCCTTCTATTAAAAGCCAACTGGTAACCTTCAACAATAGATTCAAGCACTGACATTTGTACAGTTAGATTAATGTTTTGGGGTCAGTTGTCAGGCTCATTACTACTGGATTTTCTCTGGTTCGTGCTGATAAACCAGATTATTGATTTTAGGATTGTCTGTGTATCTAAGGATATTCCCTAAGATGTCTTTATAATGTTTCATGCTTAAGTTGTCACCCATAATGACATAACTATGAGTAATCATTTTCTAATCATGTTGAAAGGTGTTCAAAACCACATATAAAATGAATCTTCCCAGCTTCAGAGTGACAGAAACATTGTTTCTGTCACTGCCCTGTCTGGGTGGAGGTCATTCCTACCTGCCCACTGTCTTCCCCAGGCATTAGCTGCATGCACAGCTTAAGACCTTTGTAGTCATAAATCTTCTTTCCAATATGTTTGAATGGCAGGAGAGCTCAAAAGACGTTTCCATCTAAATAGGGTTTAGCACATCAGGTGCTGTTCTGAAGTGAGACAGGCTGGGGTGCTGTGTTGGTGTGGTGGTTATTCATCTTCCCTTCTCATTTCATGTGTATGTATGCTTCTCGGCGTATATGCCTCGCTCTCAGGGTGTATGGGGCTGGTGAGTGCATGCATAGAGTGTGTGTATATGTAAAGTAGAAACTGAACCAGGGTCACAAAATGAACTACTGTATGCAAGAAATATACGAAGTGCACCCAGCTGCCAGTAGCAACTGCTACATGCAATCCACTGGTTATTACACATATTTTGAAGATAGTCCGGGTTCCAGTGGTTGTGATATTCAGGCTGTGCCCAGTAACAGCATATATATGGAACAGGCCTGGGCAGTGAATCAGCCTTATACCAGTAGTTACCCTGGAAACATGTTTAAAAGCAAGGACTCTGACTTGGACATGGCCCTGAATCAATACAGCCAACCTGAGTATTTCACTGAAGAAAAGCCTACTTTTTCTCAAGTGCAGTCGCCATCGTATTCTCCAAAAAAAGGTAGGGACCATTTTGCTTAAATTTATTCAAAGTTTCAGTGTTTATTTCCATTTCATTTTAAACTTAGTTTATATCTGCTTGTTCACATCTTTGAATTTGAACACTGAATATTCGAAATTAAAAACTGCAGTAAGAGAGGTTGCTAGGTGATTGAAGGACTCTGTGAACATGAAAATTTCTAAGCACTTTCTTTCTTCATATGTGAAACCTGGATATTTGCTTTGCTAGACTGTATTCGCACATGTGGGGAGATGTAGATGTAGGTGACATAGATATGGACGTAGATGTGGATGTAGATAGCCCGGAGTGAGCATTATTGGTTTCTTTCCTAAAGAGAATATGCAAAACATTTCCCCTTTGTGAATAGTGTACTAGCATTTAAAGTGGGATAAATTCTCCCCAGTTCAAGTTCAGATCAAAAATTCATTTGACTTTTCCTTGGCACTTCACATAAAAAGTTTATTTTCGTTAACTAATAAAATACTTTATTGGTTTCTTTAACATAACTATAATGTTGATATGTTAGAACTTAAAATATTCATTTTAACGTACCTACTTATGTTCACCTATCCACATAAACTGTAAAGAATCTATTTATACCTGCAAACTGTAAGCATGTATAACTCAAACTGAAACTGATTATAATTTACCTCGCGTTGTATCCTTAAAGTTTAACATGTCTACAACTATATTAAATTAACACCCTGTGTAAAAGCAAATGAAATATCTTTCAAAATATCTGATATTAAGAGCAATATGCATTTATCTTAATAGACATAATACTTAATTTCCTATCAACAGAATATTTTTGTATTACCGAAAGATTAAAAAAAAAAAAAAAAGGCAAATGGATAGTACAAAGGGAACTTAGTAGCAACTACCAGATAGAAACCCTTTTTAGAGTAGTTTAAATTCTAGTGCAGATATGCCAGAAACTTGATTTTTCTGAATATGACCTACAGGTTTTTGCAGAGGGAGCCAAATTTACAGTTCTCTGTAATTTGCAAGAACATAATGTCCTTTGGTCTTCAAAGGTAAATTTCTCTGTGAAATTAATTTTAAAACATAATGTGGCTCATTTAACTGTGGTTTCTATACAAATTATCATTTGTTTTTCCTAATGTGACTATATTTAAAATTAGCCTGCTACAAAAACATGTTTTTTAACAACTAAAATCGCTATTTTTCCGTATATAGTGAAATTCTGTAACTTCCATATGTGAAATGTGAAAGAGATCACATTAAACACCTTCAGAGTTGCTCATCTATATTTTCATTTAGTTTCATATCCTCTTAGCATCAGAATTGCTATTATAAGGAGCACACCATATAAGTTCCCTAATTTGAGATAGGTTGAATGTGGGCCCTCTGTTTCATTTAATATTATAAGTAATTTGGCTTTGAGAAGAAGAATTTGACATTGTCTCATTAAACTAGCCTGGACTAGTTTAATGACTTTTGTATTGTTGCAGGATCATAAGAAAATATGGGTGTCTGTCTCTCTTTCTATTCAATTCTTTAAAATTCTTGCAAACTATTCAGGCTCTTTTTCCTTTTGTCTTTTCACTGTTTCCTTCAGCCAGCATTGAGGAATATTTGCTTATAAAATATGAAACCAGGGATCCTTTAGTAATTAATTTGATGCATGAACTGGAGGAAAAGACATCGTATTCATATATTGATGTAATTTCTCAAAGCCATATGCCATTGAAAGGCCACTGCCACCTGCCAAACTCACTAAATCAAAGCAGACAGATATTCTTAAATGTACCATTATTTACTGTTACAAGTCTTCAAGTAAATCCCAGTAAAACTAAACCCAGCTGTTAACTGTCTCTTAGGACAAAAGGTTGCACCCAACATGCTTATCCATATTGATCCAGTATTGATTTTTTTTGTTGTGGGAAGACATAAGTAGTGTCTCATTAAGGCAAAATTAAGACTACAAACAGGTGTTCAGTGGGACAGACCTCATTTCCAATTGGGTTTTATCTATTTTCATGAAATTCTTAAGTGCTATTTGTTACTGTCACTATAGCTCTATTAATCTTCAATTCTGAAGCTGTTTTTTATTTTTTTAAGGATGAATTATTCTGTAGCTTTTATTGGTTTTTTCTAATATGCAAAGAGTTATCATGATCTTGTTTTTTTAAAGGTAATATAGGTACACACTGATAAAAGTACAGGAATGGCTGACTTACCATTCCTGAGGTATATTTGCTTATAAAAAATGAAACCAAGGATTACTTAACAGGTAGAATTTAGAATAACTTAATTTTCTTTGTGTTGTTTATGGTTTTGCATTTGTAGCCAAGAAGTAAAAAAGTTATCAAACTCCTAAAGCTTTGAGAACATGAACCAATTCAGACCAGTTCATTGAATTACATTTAAAAGAAAACTTCAAGAATTGGGAGGGGGGAGTCAATATAATTTTCACACTTACAACAGCTGAAATGCAGACTATGGTATCTCTTATTTTTCATATGGAACATGAGAAAACAAATTTTTAATTTTTGAAATTTAGGGACAAATAAAAGAAACCTGCCACTTACAAGGCATAAGCTCCTTCTTTATTGCCTTTCAAGCATCAGAGTTATGATTCGTTATGTTGCAGTCAGCCCTCATAGCCAGTTCTCATTGCACTCGTCTGTGCCCGCCAGTTAGGAAGGAAAGAGAAAGACTAAGTTTCAAAATCAGACAAAGGAGAATTGGCAGCCAGGATGTCGTGCCTTCCTCTTTGTCACTGGAATTTAAGCATAGTTGAAAGTTAATGTTTTGTCTTTTTATTTTCTTCTTTTTCTCCCTCTGTTTTGGCTGGCTATTTCCGTCAGAAATTCCAATTACATTCCACAGTCCTCGAACAGCTTGCATCAGGCTGCCTTGCCAGCCACCCCTCAGCCTCCTGGTCCCTTTAAACAGAACCCTCCCCAGAGTCAGCCTGCACAACTGTCCTCCTTAGGATTCTTTCCACAACCTTCTATGTGCTGTCTTTATAAGGACTGCATGTTCAAAACATCGCTAGATGTGTTTGTATCAGAGTTCGTTATCTGTCCAAGAGAACAAGAATTTCCTGGTTTTGAGCCAGGGTCAAAGAATGGGGGGGGGGCGGTATTTGTCCTGTTTAGTTTTGCTATTGATTGTACATGTTCTTGCTCTATCACGTTTTTTATATTATACAAAGAAAAAAACTAATAACTGAATCAGAAATTCCATATGGAATCATACTTTCTCAATCTGCTTTTACTGCCCCTCTGTCTCCAACACTCAGTTCTTTTTTTTTTTCATTTTTCATTGTCTCCATGTAACATTAGAAATGGAAATTAAATGACAAATTGGAGGATGTTTGAAGTGACCCACATCAAGAGAATTGGATTAAAAAGAATAGATAAGCTGCAAAGAAATAGGGTCTCTAATTAGAATTTCTCTGGCCTCTTTTAAAGCTAGAGAAGGATTGCTATACAGTAGTTGGGGATAGAGATGCTACAAAGTCTACCCCCCCAAAAAAATTGTTACATGGAAAACAGGTACTGTTAAACCCTAGAATTATACCCACTCCAGTGAAAATAGGAAAGAAAATCAAAAGGGGAAGATTTATGAATCCTAAGGCCAGTCACTCCCCAATATAAATTTAAATATAACATGATCACACTATTGCAGTTTCTCTTCCATGAACTTTCCCTCCCTTTCTTCCTTTCTCTCTCTCTCCACCTACTTCCTTTCCATCACTCTTCCTATCTGCCTCTTCTTCTCCCTCTTTCTCTCATTTTTCCTCTTCTCGTCTAGTTGAATTTGTTTAAACACAGACGTGATCAGTCCACCCAGACATCTCTTTAAAATGTGATATTCAAATTGTTACTGTGATTGCAGATTTTTCTGTAATAGGTGTGTAATTTTGAGGATACTGACATAAATTTTATTTTATTATTTTGTTAAGCACTGTCACTCACATAATATTAAGGCAATACTACTCCAGAAAACAACGCCACTATAAAAAAATACATAACACATTTATCCTTCAAAAGGTTAAATGAAAGTGCCTCAGCACCTAGAAATGGAAGGAAAGTAAGGAGTTGTAATTGTTTCCAAACCAGCCCCGAGGGCAGACAAAAGAATGAGCTGACTCTTTTTCCCTTTTCCTTTTGAAGAATTTGACATCTGTCTTGTCAAAGACACATCCTTCAGAGATCTTGCTGGGTGTCCTAACCTCAAACTAAGTCATGTACTGCCACTCCTTACAAAGCTAATAATTAGAGTCCAAGGCATTATAAGCAGGCTTGGGAAGGAACAGTGGTGCTGTTAATTTCCCAAATTTGGGGTTCATGTCCTTCACCTTGCATCCCTTCATGAATACTTTCCAAAGCCCAGATCAAAGCTTTCATCTCAGCTCCCAGCCTCAAGTGCATTCAGCCTGAAGTCAAGCTGCTTCCCAGTCTACCAGCCTGCTGGCCCAGCTCTTAAGATCCCACCTTCTCCTAGGCAGCCTTCTTTCCAGAGCCTCCTACTGCTGAGCTGCCTTGCGCTGTCCGTGGTACCACCCTCTTCTCAGCTCTCTCTGTACCAACGGCTTCAGAGCATTCCCTGACTTTTTCTAGAGACTCCAAAATGGACTTTCCAGTCATCATCCCACCTCAGTCCCCTTCCCTGTCTGCAAATAACTCCCATTATGCTATCCTTTCCTCTCCATGGGCCCTCTCCTCACCATCAAAGTTTTCTGTTTCCAGCCACTCAGTAGTAGCACTTCTGCACCTGTGCCCCACACAAGGCACCTTTTTAGGGCTTCCCGTTCTTCCCCATGACCTATGCCCACAACCCTGACACTCCATTTTAATTCTGGTTTTGTGCTTCTACCCATACCCTCTTTTCCAAAAATCTTGGCCAGTCTCTCTGTAGACCCCTCTCTCTGCTACCCCAACACCATCACTGAACCAATGATGTTTTCTTCCAGCTGGCACCTACTACGAGCTGCTCTCTGGTGTGCTGCTTGACCATCCCCAGCCTGCATGACCTTAAGTCACTAACTCATCTCACCTCCTGCCAGCCTCTTCTGTGTAACCAGCACCATATTCTATCACCCTTGCTTCTAGCCAGACCTTCTTTCAAAGGCTGTTATCCCTTGGGCCGGTGAGATGGCTCAGCGGCATAAGCACCTGCCCGGCAAGCGTGAGGTCCTGAGTTCGACTCCTGGTACCCACATACGAAAAAAGGGCCGGTGATATTGCTCAGTGGTACGGGCACCTGCTGGCGCGTGAGGTCCTGAGTTCGGCCCCCGGTACCCACCAAAAAAAAAAAAAAAAAGGCTGGTGTCCTCTTTTATACAACAGTTCTCAATCATTTGTATAAATCTCCTTTTAAAACTATTAAAAATCATACACAAAGTGAATCAGACTAGAGTTTCTCAATCTGAGCACTGTGGATATCTGGGGTCAGATATATCTTTGTTGTAGTCTCTGTCCTGTCCAGCAGAGGAAGTTTAGTACCATCCCTGGAGTCTGAAAACTGGATGCCAGTATCGTATATGTGTAGATACACACACAGACACACACACTTGCACACACCAATAATAGCAACCAAAATATCTCCAGACACTCCAAATGTCCTCTGGGGAACAAAGTTATCCCTAGTTGAGAACCACTGCATTAGTGCTAAAGACTGTAATATTTAGAAAATATCTGAAGCAAAAGATGTTCATGAGGATCTTTTTATAATATAAATATCCCTCCTCAGTTTCCAAATGAAAAGTTTAGATTGCTGTATATTGAGTTCTGCCGAAGTAGAATATGCCCAAACATGGTTACACATATATTCATGCAACTCAATACTTACCTATGTGTTATTGGTCAGTTTTATAGCTTGGATCTGAGGCTGCTCCATTATGAATGCGTGTTTCTGTCAAATCTGTCTAGATCTTGAGCATCAGGAAAGCACAAGCTCTCTTATCTCACTCACTGTAAAGTGTACAGCTACTGCAGCTGCTGGACATACCTGGAGGGAGCTCAGGAACAGCCTGCGGCAACAATGATGTCATCCTGATGACAAATGCAACAACTTCTTCCCCTTTAGACAGTACACAGCTGAAGAACTGATAGCCCACATTTTTACAGCTATAATCTTGAATCCCGTTCTGAATAGATTTTCAGATTAAAAGGAAACAAATTTTACTCAAGTATGCAAGACAAGAAATAATTATGTGTAATCATGTGAACCCAAAGCCATAAACTGACACTCAAAGCAAAATCAGAGGCAACTGTCAATCATTTCTGGTCACCTTCCTCCTCCTCTCCTCTTCCCTACTCTCTTAATACACTTAGCTTTGTTTCTTCCTAACCCAAACCCTCTTTCAAAACAGGGAATGATCTCAGTATCAAGGTTCTAAAATGTCAATGCCCACAAGTACCAGAAAGCTGATATTAATGGAGAGAGGCAGTGTTATTTTATGAGGGCAGCTTATTTTAAAATTTTCAATCAAAACATACAATGCTTATGTGTTATATGATAAAAATATTCTCACTTTTATAAAGAAATATGTACTTTCTTTTCACAGCATTTTGTGAAATGCTGTTTATAACACAACATAATACAAGAGCAAAGACAAATGGCAGCTGACATTTAGCATTAGAGTTGGGGTACAATAAGGATTAGTACTGACTAAAGGATCTCTCTTTCTTGGGGTGCAGGGCTGCTTGTTTAGTAAATTGTTGCCTTTAGAAAATTTGGGCTCAGTATTACCACCACGACTTCACATGAAGCAAGGATTCTGGATTTTATGTGAAATTTCTTGGTTTTAAAACTTGGCTAAGATTTTTAAAAACACTTTGTGAAGCAAACACTGCAGACTACCAGTGCATGTACCCTCTTGATTAAAATTCATTATACCAATCTATTTCCTTTCTTAGTGATTTCCATCTTCAAGTGTTCTCACTCTTAATTGTGAATTGAAAGGTAATGTGGGCTACAAGGACAGGGAAAAGGAAATTTAGCTAATACTTCTTGTGCATGATGCCAAGACTGTCTCTAAAACTAACAAATATGCTTTTGTTTTAGGAATTCTTGTCAGAAGAAATAATCCAAAACTGCTTTGTCCCTTTTTCTGCCCTAAGACCTCAGATGGGAATCGAGGGCTCTTTGTCATTGTGTCCTCATCCCATTTTCTGGATTAATCTCTGACTTGGTCCTACTTCTGTTTCTTCCCCTACTCTGTTCCCAGTGGATGGCATTTGAAGCCTTGGAACTCTGTGACTGATATCTCCCACTAGTTAAAGATTAACATGATGCAAAGCTTTGTTCCTAATACTAAGAATTAAATGTAAAAAGAATCAAGATTAGTATATTAGAAAATAACTGAAGGATAAGCCAGTCAAGGTTTTTAAGTCTGTAAAGCAATGACATAGAGTAGAAGTTACCAATCAGGAAAAAGATTAAATCAGAAGGATCTGAGCTCTTGCATGAATTGAGTAAGTTCAATATAAAATTGGAAGAATGAGCTGGCCATGATGATGCATGCTTATAACTCCAGCACTCTGGGAGACTGAAGCAGGAGGATTACAAATTCAAGCCCAGCCCATGCAACCTAGGTACTTAGCAAGACCCTGTCTTAAATATAAACAAATAAGAAGGTTGGAGATGTAGCTCAGTGCAAAGTCTCTGGGTTCAATTCCCAGTACTAGGAAGTAAATAGAATGACTAAGCATGCTAATAATTTGGTGGCTTCCTTAGAAGTGTTAAAATACAGACTCATCCTGAATCCTAACCTACCCAGGGTTTTTGCTGATTATGAGTTCTTAGTTCTAAAGATGGATCAGAATTCATCTTGACTATTTTCGGGGGCAAGGGGAGTTACTCATCAGGCTTCTTTACTAGTTACCAACACAGCTCCTCAAATAAAGTGTAGCCCACAGATACTTCACTTCGAGCTGCCCAGAGTATTTGCCACTACCGTGGATAACAACGGCTCCCTTAAAACTCCAGGATTGGTTCTGCTAGGCAAGTGGTCTCACCTAGAAAGTAAGATTAGTCAGATGGAAAAAGGTCTCCAAATTCAGCTCCTCTCCCCACCTTTCTAGGCATCACCTTTTATTTTAGATCTATCATCAAGATTAATCTGCTTTATATTTATTACCTAAGGGTCATGTGTCTGTCAAGAAGTTCCAGAGTATTTTTTTCTAGGACCTGTCATGCTGTTAGAATTCACTCAAAAGAATTAAACTAGCCAGGCTTCTGATTTTACCCATGTAGGAGAAAGCATTGAATTTAGTATATGCCAAGAAGACAACCTCATTATCTGTTATGCAATTTGTAGTGCAAATGTACAAGTTTCTGCTTCCACATCCCAAGTCTCCCAGAATCAAATTTTGTAAAATTACTGTTAGCTGCAAATAGATAAATCTTGAAAACATTCTGCTAAGTGAAAAGCCACATATTGTGTGATCCCATTTGTATGAAATGTCCAGAGTTAGCAAATCTGTAGAAACAAAATGCATATTAGTGGTTGCTGAGGGCAAAAAGGAGAAGGGAGGAATGAGAGGGTGACTCTTAAAGGTATGAGGTCTTTTCTTGGGATGATGAAAATGTCCTAAGATTGATAGTGATGACAGTTTACAATTCTGACTATATTAAAAGCCATTGAATTATATGGTATGTGAATTATATCTTAATAAAGTTGTTACCAAAAGATGATTTTTAAAAAGGTAGTATTTTACCATGTCAGCCTATTTTATATGCAAGATACTCAGCAGTTCATCAGAGATTGCCAAATGCCAACAACAACAAAAAAAATCTAAGTCCTTTGTTGAACAAACAGATGGAGTTTGCTTTCATAAAAATATATTCGATAAAGTGACAGTGCAGTTTATTATTCTGAAAAATAATGTGTGTGAGCAAATAAAAACAGGGGAAAATATCTTACTCTTGAATTATCACGTCCTGTCATGGGTCTTAATTGTTGGGGGTGGGAGTAACCAGGCTTCTTCAGCAGTCACCTGGGACAGCACACAGATGCAGCTCCTCAGATGAACAGGCTTCAAGACTGTGTCTCATGCGACACTGACATGGTGACACAATGTCACCATGTGTAGGCAGTGTCACACATGTGACACTGTGGTGTCACGGTGTGTAGGCATGGTAACAGAACTAATGTTACATGTGCATTTTCCTCATTTGGGCATGTTGGCCAGGATGTTACTCATTTAGTGAGTACGAAAAAAGAGAAAAGATGGAGACTTTGAAATTAAATGGCAGGAAGTAGATTCTATAGGAGGATCCATGAGCATGTGATGTTGTCAAGTGTATCCATTAACCTGAAGAGAAGCCTCCCTACCTAGTCATTATGTGTGGGATGTTGTTTCCTGGTGGAGTTATTTAATGATGAATAATGGACTAAGACATAATGACTGATATATCATTACTTGTGACTGTTTTAGATAAATAAGATGGTTCAAAACTAATATTGTAACAAAAAGAAAGCAATGAGTAGGGTGCACTAGTATGATCATGTAAGCAGCTGCCATTAACTTAAGTGGACATTTCTGTTGATTTGGTGATTTAAGACATTTAGTCACTTCCTCCTACCAAGAAAATAATCTAGGAGAAATAAGAGAATAAAGCAAACCCCCTTTCTCAGAGCAGTCAGAATATGAAAGGAGCCCAGTCCACTTTCTGAATTAGTGTTGGACTCCAGGACTCACAAGAACCTTAAAGATCAAACCTAAATAAATGAGCTAAATAAATGCCTAAATAAATGAGCTACAGAAAAGAGGACTCTTCAGTGCCCTACTGTCAGTGCCAGAAGATGAAATGAGCAGGTGTAGTGAGGTAGGATGAGGTATGGTGAGGTGAAGGTGGATTACCCCCACCTTCCCAACTGTGATTAACATTCTCAGCTGCCATGTTGTGGCCCCGCCTAAGGCATGTCCCATAAACAACACAGTGCCCAACTGGATTACAGTTGGTTCCTACACATGAGAGTAGAGGGAAATGACTTGGACCTTTTTCTCCCTTATCTCTGTAGTCCACATTTGATACCAAGAACTGAAAAGTCTTCACACTGTACATAGTTGAGAAGTCTATGCGGTTAAGATGTAGCTCTCCTGACAACATCAATATGTGATCCATCTGTCTTTACCAGGAAGATGCATGTTTTAGCATGGGGTTTAAAAATTACTTTCTAACTAGGTGTCTATATGCCGTACAAGCACATGAGCACACATCCTCTCCGCCACTTGTTACTATGTCATTTTCAGGAAAACCATCTTTGTGAATGTGAGCTGGTGTCTCACTGTTTGATTTGCATTTTTTCTGTAGTGATGTTGAGCATCTTTTCATGTTTTTTCCATCATGTTCTCCTTTTTATATTATTGAGGAAAGACCAGAGCTGGAAAAACAGATCCCAGTTGCTTATACATTTCCCAAAGAAAGAAATCATGTTCTGTTCCTTTTTATCTTCTCAGCACCTAACGTGGTGTTTAGCACCCATGTAGTAGATGCTAAATAAATGTTTGCTAATTCATGAATAGATGAGAGATTGAAAAGCACAAAATCCCTATCAATTCCCTTTTTTCTTGTCCAGATCCCTCCCAGAATTCTTTTTAAAATGTCCAATGAGAGTTCTGAAAGCCTTGATGTGAACTCAACGTATGAATCATGGTTTGTATGAAGCCAAAATAAACCAAGAAAAGCTGTGATATGATTTCCAAATCTCACTTTGAAATCATTTACCTGCCTCCCAAGAAGTAACATTTTTCTAAATTAAAGTCTGAGCAAAGTAATTTCTAAGAAATTATGAAAAGGATTCATTTTCTTCTGTTTTCTTTTTGGCTTTTCTTCTCTGAAAAATAATCCCCGAGCAACCTAGTTTAATAAAAGGTTTGTGGAAATGTCATGGTAAAATATACAGTAAGTTACCAGTCATTTCAATCTAACTGATCTTTTATTGAGACTAAGTTTGCTGAATCAAAGAGCTTCCTAAGAACTATGATGGATGATTTTGTTTTCTCAGTCTCTCTCTTCTTCACACCCCAAATAATTGTGCCTTGTTTTGATGTTTTGGCCTTATCTAAAACCATCTGCTTTTGTGGTGAAGAGTTGATACATGTGGAACTGAAATGCTTTTCTGAAGCAGGTTCTTGTGTAGGGGCATTGTCTCCATGAAGAAGAAACAATGACAGGCAGGTAGCTTCTATATTTTTTTTTAACTTCAGTTTCCTGGGTTAAGGAAATTAAACTGACAAACTAAAAGCACCCTTAGGAAGGAACCTATGATGGTTGGATTTTCTTTTCTTCAAGAGAACCATTATTAGTTCATACTACCTAATGTTCTTAGATTGTGTATTATAATATCTCAAGTGTACCACATTGTTTTAGATGGCCTTTATCATTCTATTTAAACTCTCTGTTTTTAGAAAAGATCAGCATAACTTATCTGGAGCATTAGAAGTTAAGAGCCCCTGGTCCTAGTCTCTGCTAGTAAAGTCCACTGTGACCTTGAGGAAGACCTAGTCCAAAAGGTCAGTTTCTTCACTTCGGAAGTACTTAGAGATCTCCCAGGACCTTCCTAGCTATGAAGGTTTCTGAAATCAGTGCATAGTGCCCTGACCGCAAAGTAAAGTCTTTCAAGAACAAGTTCTGAAATAAGCCTTGTGAAGGAAATTGTGTTATCCAGAATTCAGTGTTCCAGGTAGTCTAAATCCTGGCCTCTCTGCTTGATTCATGGGCTCCAACAGCCTCCCCGCTGATCTCATCTGCACAGCAGCCAGGATCTCATCAGCATCCAGGCTGATGTTTATTCTGCAAATGTAAGATACTTGCTGCTGGTTTCATTAAGTCTCCTGTCATCACCTCCTCTTGGCAAACCAATTTGGTCACTGGTCAGATAACCTTAGCCCTGGTGTTTCTCTGATTTGCACATGATATAATTTGTTCACCTCTCTCCTTTCGCCTCCTCCACAGGGTATATCCCCAGCTATTTGGACAAGGATGAGCTCTGTGTAGTGTGTGGTGACAAAGCCACTGGGTACCACTATCGCTGTATCACTTGTGAAGGCTGCAAGGTAAGAGCCCTGCTGGTTGCCTCCCAGTGCACTACTGGAACTCAACATTTGAGTTCGAATTAAAACCAGATTTCAACATTCCTCATCTTTGACCATCCAGGGATCTAGTGGCACTCTCATTTTTCACATGTTCAGGAACTGAATTTGCAAGAGTTTGAGGTCTGGTTTCTTCAGCAAGTATTTTAAAAACAGGAAGAGGATCAATAAAATCAAAAGAAATTAATAAAACTTTTACTTTGAATTTTAAAAAGCATAAATTTTTAAATACATTATCATCCCAGGAAATTAACAAGCTAAAAGCACACGAACATTTCTTTCTGTTTTATCTCCAAAACTGGGGGAGATAGGGCTTGCTCTGTCACAGGCTGTTTCCACTGTTAATCTGCATGAATGTGCCCACTTATGTGTTCCATTAGGAAATATCTTGGAGGCTACTTAGGTTCAATTATGTTCTGAAGTTGATCCAAAGTGGCTTTCTGCACAGCCTGCAGTAAGGAGATTCAGGTCATCCATCAGGTAATTGTATTTTCTGCAGACCTTTCTTCAAGAGATACTTGACAAGAACATACCAGAGAACAATAGTCCATTCAATTCCCAAAAGTGAGTCTAAATTTGCCTAAGTACAATCTTCACCAACAAAATTAAGATGAGCTTTATGGAAAATATCTTTTGGACAAACAACCTAGCCTAGAAAATAAGGTCTATCATAAACATGAAGAAAGCTTAGCCCAGTGCTGCATCATCATTCAGCTAATGCCTTATAAATGACGCTGTGTCTAAAATCAGGGAAGGACTTTTAAAATTATTTTCTTGTTAAATGTTTTATATTTAAAACCTACCAAAGGAGTAAATTCTTAAGCAAAAATTGTACTAAAATTTGTGGGAAAGAAAAACTCCATCTTCCCTCCTTTGCCTGCCTTCCTCTTCTTCCCTTCCTCTGAGACCCCCTTTCTTCTTACCCTTCCCCCTAAACCTGCAAAATTAACATGTTACTTCGTTTTACACCAAGGAGTGTTCCATTTCCCTAGTAGAAATTTTTCCATGCAAATACCCTACTTTTTGTACATGAAATTAGGAAATGCTTAGGAGAAGTCTGCTAAGAATGTCGCAATTATACATGCATTGGAAAGAGGTAATTTCTAAGGTTCCAAGACCTTTTATCTGCGAGACTGTATTTGGAATATAGTGTAATATGTTCTTTATTCATCCAGACCCTTTTGATCTGGATTTTGTAGTTCTTCAGTGAAGACTGGGCCAAAGGTTGCCATTACAGCTATGAAAATAATGTCTTAAGTTTAATGAAGCTAATTGCAAGTAAGTCCTGGCTATTTATTAATTAGACTTGCAAACCCTCTCTTGAAAGCACAGTTTTATTGGCTTGAACTGAAGGTAATAAAACTACATAACTCTAGATACATTCTCTAATTCCAAAAGCTCAGTGATTGAAGCTGGCCTTTTTTTTCCATATTAGCCTTAAATTAAAAGGCTTTACCTGCCTGATTATGCAGCATTGAGATTCTTTTAAATCAGCTTCTTATGATACATTTTGAATTCTGGGAGACAATCTAATGAAAATTGCATTTAATATTTAGCTCTACTAAGGAACTCTACAGGCTAAATGTGCCATCCAGAGGACTGAATGCACTAGTAGCAATTGCCCCTAAAGAAAGGCAGAATTGAGCCTATTCGCCTAAGTTCCTCCCTCCCTAAAATCAGCTAGCCTCTTTTCCCAGGACCACTGGATCTTTGGAGCCCGATTCAGCTGAAGTTTTCTTAAAAGAAAAATCATATAGCAAAAGGCTAGGTTTTTCAATCTCTATGTCTGATGAGAATAGTACTGTTTCTAGGATTGCTTTCATCATAAAACCAAAAAGGAGCCTTCCTTGGGTGCCAGGGGTGGGGGTTGTGACTCATTTACTATGACAAAGCATCTTGAAAAAAGACTAGGGTTTTTCAATTGATGTACAATTTTTAAGAGTGGTGAAAGGTGAAAATGGTTATATTCTATACTACTGACTCAAATCTGCAATTTAAAAATATTTCTACCCCATACGATATGGATACAATCATTTTTGCCCATTTTTGCCTTGACGAAAGTGAAATCTTTTGGACATATTTTGTCCGTTGTGATGTGCCAGTTTTTACACATCTCCTATAGAAAGAATGTTGATGCTTTCCCACAATAAACTATTTTCTAAGAAATACCCAAAGCTGCCCAAATATTGAACTAGGAGGGTGACACGCTGCTCTTTATTTCACTGATTAGTACATCATCTTGAACCACCAAGAAGTGGATCCAATTCTCAGAATGCACAGAAACAGGTCTGATATTGATTTATAAAGTAATACCTCTGCTTACCCACAAATCAATGAAGTATATGTCCTTATTTATTCCCAAAGACATCTCTTGTCAGCTTTTTCATTTTTGGTGGGGTGAGTTTGCTGAGGATCGAACCCAGCACCTCACAAATGCAAAGCATGTGCTCCACTGCTGAGCTGGAAAGATTTCTTTTCAATAAGTAGACTATTATAAATGTCTCTACTTCCAGGAGTGAACTTTCGTCATTTTTAAAAATTAAGGGACCTAGCACTTTTACATTTACTCATATAAAGTAGTCCTTCATCATATGTAAAAAATATGCTTAACTGTACTTAAGAGAGGCAACAGTGTAAAAGGGATTGGGCCCATGAAGTGTCCAAGAAAAGGCATCAGAGGTAGGCCACAGAAAAGATAGTACTATGAATAGTACAGCAAGCCAACACAACCCCTTTATCAAAATAGGCCAAGTATAAATTATTTTACTCGTTCCATTAAAGAGTAAACAGAGGGCCAGTGAGATAGCTCAGCGGCATAAGCACCTGCCTGGCAAGTGCGAGGTCCTGAGTTCCACTCTTGGAACCCACATAAAGGAAAAAAAAAGGGCCGGTGATATCGCTCAGCGGCACAGGTGCCTAGTGGAGTGTGAGGTCCTGAGGTCGACCCCCAGTACCCACAAAAAAATAAAAAAAGAGTACACAGAGTAGCCTTTTGGGAGAAATAAGTGCCCCTCCTTCTGGCATATCACACCTTACCTTCTCCTGAGTGCTGTCTCACTTTTCAGGAGGCCCTGGGCCCCCACTCCCTTAGCATAAGCAGGCATCAGAGTGTGAGGGAGAAAAGTCACCGCAGTTCCAGACAGAGAAATCGTTTTCCTGTCCTTATAGCAGCACTCAGCACTATCTCTTGCTGGCAGTCTTGGATTTTGGTATTTCCCCTCTGGAAAAATGTGGCCTCCTCCAGGAGGGGAGTGCTGGCCTGCCCCTACCCCATGTGCCCTCTGCTAGGAATCCCTGGGTTTCTTTTGCCTTCCTCTACCCTCTTTGGACAGAGGGGCACCTAGAGGAGGACAGTTCACAGAGAAGTGTATGTTTCAGTCACGTGACACACTCCGACATCGAAGTTTTGGCAGGATTTACCCACCCTGAAGACCCAGGGAAACATTGCTGACATCCCATATTGATGCCCATGTGTGATTCCATAATCCTGTGACCGTGTATCCATATCATACAGGTTCACAAGACTCAAGTGTTTAAGGATGCAGACTCCAAATATAATATGACAGTTTTTCTATTAGAACTTGAACAGTGGAAATGATAAAGGATTTATACACATGTCCCCTAAATAAGTTTACAAGTCTGTTTACCCTGATGCTTTCTCAGTTTGTTCTGCTGTGGACCTTTTTATTATAAGGAAGAGCTTTTGTGTGCAAGTGGGCATATATACACAATTTAAATTTAAAAATGAGATAACAAAAATGTGGGCTAAAGTGAGGACAACTGACATTTCGGGTCCACCATTTATCTAACAGAGAGGCCCCCTTCACATTTTAGCAGAGAACTCCTTAAAACCTTGCTAATCTACCAAAATAGCTAAAATGGAGGTTTTTTGAGTGGTGAATGGGAGGTGACTGTTTATAATCTATTCATTTAAATAATACGGTAAGCTCACTTCATTTTACCTTATATAAGCAGTTAAGCAAATGAGATTTGGAACACATATCCTGCATTGCTGACCAAGTTACAGTATGCAGTTACCACATGACTTGAAGCAAGTGATTTAACATGTCTAACAGTTAGCTTTTCTCATCTCTGCAATGGAGATATTAAGAGTATATCCCTTAAAAATTAGATTGTGGGGAAGAGAGGAAGATATGGAATACATCCAACAGCCTTTGTGGTGTACTCTTCACAGGTGCTCACTGCCCTCATTAATTCCCACAATTCAGAATACAGTTGCTAAGACATAGGGATCACATCCACAAAAGTTCTAGTAGGACCCCCTTAAGGATTTTATATAAGTTACCCCCCAAACCTAGAACTAAATAGTGTACTTCAGAAAGGAAGAAACATACTGAATTTATAGGTGTATGTCTACATAAAAACTTCTACATTCGGTTTTGAGAAATATTTGGTGGAAAATCTGGAGAGTGTTTGAAAGACTGAGGGCCATCTCAAAAGTCAAAACAAGAATTAAATGAAATCTCTAGATGCAGGTAATGCCATCTATTTAATTACTAAATGATTACATTATTAATTGGTAAAGTATCACAGGTATCCAGCTCTTCCTTTTTCTAGTATAAATTAGTAAATCTCCTTATAGTTTAATTTAGCAGCAGAATTATAACATGCTATGAAAAATAATAAATATTATTCAATGTATAGAAAATACAAGCAAGCACTAGATTCTTCCATTTGCTTCATTTCCTTGAATAAAATCCAAAATGGTATTGACTCTGCAGTCCTTTGACATCTCCTTCAGCTCCCTATATTCCCTCTAGGCCCACTGTCCCATATTAGAGGAAGTAGATAACACTAGAGGCCCAAATACATGTTAAGGCACCAAAAAATTCATCTCATAATTATATGGACTCAAAATTCCAGTATCACTTATTTCTAGAAAATATGAAACTGTTGTCTTGGGTCTTTCTTTCTCATGTAGGGTTTCTTTAGAAGAACCATTCAGAAAAATCTCCATCCATCCTATTCCTGTAAATATGAAGGAAAATGTGTCATAGACAAAGTCACACGAAATCAGTGCCAGGAATGTCGCTTCAAGAAATGTATCTATGTTGGCATGGCAACAGATTGTAAGTAGATCATCTTCATTTGCTTCATATTCAAGTAGTGTTGATTGGGGAAGGATTTGGTTCAAGATCAACCAGGCAGAAAAGCAGTAAGGACCTACATAGACAGAGAAGGGAATACATGGCTTCCCCAACCCCAATCCCTCCCCACATCCCCTTGCCATTCAAGGGGGTGGCAGCCATCACTGTGTGGGTTTTATCCTACTCCTGTCTTATCAACTCTTAACTCTCAAAGTAGCCAGATGATGAGGGAAGTAAAGTGGTGAAATTATCCCTATGGTGTTTGGAGGGTGGGCCGTTAGCAACATTGCAATATGTTACAAATGAGAGGTCTCATCCCTTTGGCTTGGTAAAGTAATTTTCACACACAGGGTTCATGTCATAAGAGCCTCATGGTCTAGTTCTCATATTTTTTTCAAAAGCAAAGACATAAATTATTTTACAGACATTTTTAGAGACAGGGCATTGGCAGAAAATGTCCAGGACATTTCTGAAGAATTCAAAGTTGAATGCTGTTGCATGAAGCATCCTTCATTTGGTTGCTTCTTGTATTTTTAGCCATAAAGACATTGGAGCTGAAGTTGTCGTACCCAGTGTTCCCAGGGTCACAGCATATGGTGAGATCAGCCCGTGGGGTCTCTCCTCCCCACACGGTGTGAGGGACTTACACCAGTCACCTTAATTAATCATAAAAAGAAGAATCGTGTTCTTCACAACAAGGCTTCCCTTCTGTCAGACATCAGTAATGATGATTTCTACTGCCATGAACTTCTGCTCATCAGTGAAGGATTCCAACTGTTAGCTAAAAATTAAAATGGAAAAGAAAAAGGAAAGAAAGAGAAAATTCAGTGAGGATTCTTTCTGATATAAAAGGAAATAATCATGGCTTACCCTTGTATGATAAATAGAATTCTCTCTGAGAGAACAACAATGACAAAAAAAAAAAAAATCTATGTAATAGCCTGCTTTGCATGATAAGGAAGACAGAATGGAGAATCATTCAAAAGGAAGAGGGTCATGTTATGGCGTTAGGCTGAAAATCCTGAGTTAATCCCCACCTCTAGCTGTGTCTGTTCTTTATCTTTTAAAGGTTTTAGCCTTGCCAACAATATGCCTGAGAAGGATATGTGAATATGATTAACCTGGGACCAAACGCTTAGATATGTTACTATAATGAACCATTGTGATTGATCATCTATTTCATTGTTTCATTAAGAACTTTAAGATACGAGTGTTTTGAGGTTAAGAAACTCTGTTAATCTAGATTGTGTGGAGATAAAATTTGGGGTGTTCCTTACTTGTTTGGTAGGCATTTTAAGAGCTCAGGCTTTATAATTAAAAAAAAATAATCTTTGAGGCTCAGCACTGCCGATTATTAGCTGTGTGACCTCCAGTATTAAGCCTTAGGTTCCTCTGCTCTGAAATCACTGCCAACTTTAGAGGGTTGTGTGCAGGATTACATTAGATAATTCACGTCAAATGCAACATTCTCTGGCACACTAGACGCATTCAGACAATGTGGTGCTGAGTATTATTACTGTTTGCTGCAAGAACCAAATTGACTTAGCAGGCCTTATCCATATTTCCTACCGTTATAAATGCTCATTTTGACAACCCAATCCTGTCTAGATTACCTGGGGTTTAGTATTCTGTTTGTGGGTTATCTGGGCACCTTGACTCTCTTCCTCCTCTGCTTTTATTTCTTTTCCTTCCGGGTCATTAAGAAATGGTCCTAGAACAGTGATGTTGTAGAACTGGAGTCAGGAGTGCTAGGCCTGGCTGTGCCATGAACTTGCTCTGTGACTGCAGACAAGTCACCACCTTTCTGGATCAATTTCCTCCTCTGTGAAAGGAGGAAGTTGGATGATATCCCAGGTCCCTTCTGGTTCTGAAACACTGTGACTCTGCAATTTCCCGTTCCATTCACAGTTACTAAGAGACTCGTGAAATGGTTGCTTTTTGGAACTTAACCATGGAAGTACAGGTTTCTTGTTACCTGCTCTTGCTTCCCTTTTGCACAAATGATAAAATTGTGGTTATATTTACTGAGCATTACAACATTCAGTACCCTGTGCAGTGTATTACTGATCTCATTTTATTTAGGAAGAAATGAAAGGAAGTGCAGAGAGCCTAAGTAACTTTCCAGAGGTCACACAGCCAAGTGCTAGTGTCAGAATTCAAGTCCAAGTCTGTCTGGAGTCTGAAGCCTGGGCTCCTTATTTACCATTGCAAGTTGATCAAGTAGGGAGCAACGTAAAGTGAGTATCTGTGAAGCTCAAGATAGGTCCAGCCATGTTCTAATTAGCCCTTAAAGGAGCCAATGAAGAGTTGGGGTCAGTGAAGGTCAATGAAGAGAAGGGAATCAGGAGCCTCCCATTACCACTCCACAATTTCTCTTTGACCTGAAGACTCCTTACCATTTTAAGAGGAATCTTAAGGAAGGAGGAAAGAACAAAAGCCACGAGTGAATTCAGATGACTGACTGGACAGATTTACCTGTGATCCTGCAAGTAGAATAAATTTCACTTCCCTCTGCCTCACTCTTTCCTAGGGCTCCCTTCTGTGGAGTTGGAGGGCGCAATGCCCAAGTTCCCCCAGAGCTTTGTTTTGAAAAGCTGACTGGGCATTGGGAATTTGGCACAAGGGCTCATGTTGGACAATGGCTGACCAGTAGCAATTTGCTACCAAAGGGAAAAAAAGCCCCAGTGTGACCGATCCTCCCGCCTAAGAAACCCACTGAGCCACTTGTGCCTCAGTGGCCCCCTGCCCGAGGCTCTAGGATGTGCAGTCTGCCACATGTTTTGGGAGTATCCATGTGTATCCTCACCTTTCTTTCCCCCAGTGGTGCTGGATGACAGCAAGAGGCTGGCCAAGAGGAAGCTGATTGAGGAGAACCGGGAAAAGAGGCGGCGGGAAGAGCTGCAGAAATCCATAGGGCACAAGCCGGAGCCCACGGATGAGGAATGGGAGCTCATCAAAACTGTCACTGAAGCTCACGTGGCCACCAATGCCCAGGGCAGCCACTGGAAGCAAAAACGGAAATTCCTGGTAAGGTATCTTTGCATAGCTCACTATCAGTCACGTAGTAGGTGCTCTCTTCCTCAACTCAGTGAGTCCTCAGAATCCTGGGCTGTCGTGATGCCTCATTTCACTGAGAGAGGAACTGCAGCTCTGATAGGACAAGGACCTTGCAGGGCTCAGATGCAAATCAGGCCTATGTGAGACTTAATACCCCTCTTACCTTCACAGTCCCTCTTCCTCTTTGCAATCCCAAAGCAGTTTCTTAGCACTCATTACTTCAGTTTGTTTTTGCTGTTACCAAGGCCAGTTTTGAACAAACTAGTGAAATTCACTACCAGCTAGCTTTCCATTTTTACATTAATTTCTCCTCTCAGATCCCCAGTAGGTACATGCTTAATCCTCTAAGATTACTCCAAAATACCATTCTCCTTTAGAATAACGTCTAGGGTGAAGTGTCCCATACCACAAATGTGGCACATCAATAGTGGTCAAAAATATTAGCTTAAATATTAGCTTAAAATAATGAGATTGAGTCCAGAAAGACAATGGAAATGAAGCAGGGATGCAGAGAGCGTGTATAAAGAAAACAAACCTTTCCAGACCCTTGGAATATTGGTGTCTGATAGTTTTATAAAAACTTGCAGTTGTGAAAGCATTTACCATTTACTTCTCATCTACATTTCAGAGTATGTTGAAGGAGGTGGGAATTTCTATCCTCATTTTACAGAAAATGCAAACAGCCAAGATCATATGCTAAAACTTGACTCAGCTGGGTCCAAAAGCTATCTCAGTTCTTTTGGTTTCAAGTCAGGTTCTCCATTCACTTCATCAAATGGACTACCTGCCCCAGCCCACGTCTGGCCCTCTCAGAGACTGACCCTGCTCCTAGGTAGTGACTGGAAGCCCTTTATGAGTAGTTGCTGAGTTCTGATATAAGGTATCCTGCAGTTCCATTTGTATGCCCAGGGACCTCCTCATCTGAACACAGAGAGATAGCAGTGTAATCATCCTTGTACCTAAACGTCAATGTTATAATGAAATAGTTTTTTGTTAATATAACAACTTTACAGAAATTTTTGGAAAGAAAACATTTACATAGTCGCAATGAAATAATAATGCCAGCACTTTGCTAATAGCCTTCACTAATAGCAACGTTAGCAAATCCTTAGATGATCCCTACTCTATGCCAGGTACTGTTCTAAGTGTTTTCCATGTAATAACTTCCTATACCAACCCTAGAGGTAGATATGGTTGATATCTCCACTTTACAGCAGGAAGAACCGCGGCAGATAAGTTTAGGAAACCTATTCAAGCTCCCGCAGGTCATGCATGGTGGCAACCACGTATGCCATGCAACTTGCCACCTGCACAAATGCAAAAAGCCTCTGAAAGAAATGATCTCCTTGCAAGGGCAGCCTTATGGTGCATTCACCTTACATCCTTACCCTCATGCTGCTCTATCTGCCAGGAAATTGAAAAAAAAATCCTCAATCAATAGATCAATGTTACTCAGTATATACAGGGCAGAGCAAGACAGAGTCCTGACTAGACACAAGCCTAAATCTGTCATTTCCCTAATTGTGTCAGTCACAAATGGTTGACCACCACTGCCAAGCCTGGTGTTGCCTTCTGATTTCAACTAGTGACCAAGGAGTGAAATTCAAGCTGAATTCTAAGTACAGGGTAAGGATGTGGGACCAATCTTGGACTTCTCCTAGAGAATTTTACATTTTTGGTTTACCTAGTCTCAAAAAAGAATGGATACTAGTCCCAGTAGTCACTAAAGGTGGTGGTCATTAAACCAACTTCGTTGGTCATTAAGGTGCTTCTTTCCAGATTCTAAACACTTATTATTTTATTTAAGAAACATTTATTGAACAGCTACTGTGTGCCAGGAGGTAAGTCAGCCACATTATAGAGGAGAGAAATAGACAATAAAGTTTAAACAAACAAAATAAATACAGGCAGTAGGAAGGCAATGAAGGCAATAAACCTTAGAACAAGACAGAGTGTTAGTGAACTGGAAATGGAGAAAGACTTCATTTCTCTAGATAGGAATGTGTAGACAGAACAGGGCTCTCCAAGGAGGTGACATTTGAACTGTGACTGAAAACTGAGAAAGCCAACCTCTAAGAAAATATTAAATCTCCCCATACCTGGTGACCCCCTCAGCAAAGACAGCACAATATGTAGTAACAAGAACCAGCCTTCAGGTCTGTACCTGTAACTTACAGGCTGCCGATGGTTTTCATTGTTCTGAAGGAACCAAAAAAGTATGGCACAGAATGATTTGCCCTGAGTTGTTTTTACCAGGGCCATGAGAGTCTCCGCTCACAAAGGAGTTTTCTTTAGGAAACTTACAGTTCAGAGCAACTGTTTTACACACCGATCTCCCTCCTCCATGGCATGACCATACAATATATCTTTTGTAGATCCTTGATCTGTTCAAGAAATTGTCATTCTTGATCCAAATATAAATAATTTCTTCTCCAAGCCAAGTATTCCTAGAGGGATCCTGGGAAGAGATGAGAACTCCTCCACTGTCCCATCTCTGCAATGCATTTCATATGTAGTAGCCAATTGCTTTCTGTTCTGTGTCACCCCTGCACATCCTGGTGGGCAGAAACCACATTCCCTTCAGTGTTAGTACATCAGTGCCAGCCCCTGAAGTACTAATGCCAGTCCCTGAGGGTCCAGTGGCCAGAACTCATGGTAGCTGTCCTTCAAGATGGCTGCCATTCCCAAGCTGCTCCCTGTATACACAGCCAATTCAATCTCTTCTTCCTCTCCTGGAATCTGGGCTATTCTGTGATTCCTTTAAACAATGGATTTTTGCAGAAGAGATGCTTGAGAGACTTCTAAGTCTGGGTCGTAATAAGCTTTGTAGTTCCCATTTGGGTCACTTGGAGGTGGAAACCAACTACTATGTAAAAATGTCCAAGTACTCTGAGACGACCAGGCTGTGAGGATGCCCAAGCTAGCCACATGAGGAAGACAAGATTCCCAACCAACCCAGGTACCAGCAAAGAGAGGAAAAAAAGCCTCCAATGACACCAGCCTGTACAGCCATTTGATGGCAACTGTATGAAGGGTACCAAGTAAGATACCCCTGAATCCCAAATAAGATACCCCTGAACCCCTAGAACACTAAAAGATCATTTTTAAATTGTTGTTTTAAGCCACTGTGTGTTTGGGGTTGTTTGTTATACAACAATAGATAACCAGAACAGAACTCAATGTATGTGTGTTAAGTTGAACATACAGTTCTACTGGCCCATCCTTAGAGATAATGCAGTTAAGCTCTGGGGCCTAGTACGTTTATGAATTTATAGATACTCTATGCAGAAGGATGCCTCTGGTGGAGTACTTATGCTCAGAATAAAAACTTCATTCTTCTGCCTTCAAGGACATTAAGAATCCTTACTTGAAGACAGCTTTGCTAAACGGTGTCCATGACTGAAAGGTCAAGGGATAGATAGGCTTTTACATCTTAGGATTTGCATCTCCTGTGTGGTTGATCCCTTTTGTGCTTGCAACACTGCTACACATATTATTTCATTGATTTCTGTGTGTTGATGTCCCATCTTGTTTTAAAGAATAATTTGAAAATATCTATTATGTTAATAATGGTATAATAATACATCATGACAGATTAAACATTACATCTTGTCATAAAAGCTAGAAGTGTTCATTTACCTGGAATGGGTTAGTAGTTTATTCCCCCAAAGGAGCTACTTCATCTCTTTCCATCCGAGGACTAGGACTCAAACCAGGAAAAGAGACTGGTGGTTGGACCTGGGTTTTAAATCTGAATTAGAGTCTTTGGCAAATGAGGAACTTTGGCAAAATCTGTGCAGCTTTTCATAATAAGTCTAAAGCCATGCATTAAAATTACTTCAAAATACATTTAAATCGTAATTTTCTAGTTCTCTCCAATCTACTCAAATATCTGAGGCTACAGAAATGCACAGTTTTAGCACCAACAACTTGCATGATGGCAGTGATGATAGAAAGGAGAAGTGGGCTGAGAAAGAAACAAGCAGTGTCCAATGTCAAACAAGGGAAGGCGGATCTCTCCCTCAAGGAGAACTCACTTCTATACCTCCCTGGTGCGGCAAGTCATTTGCTTTGGCATAAACCGCATGGCAGCAACAGTCTTGCCTTTCAGCGTCGTTATTATATGTCAACATCATCTCACTATTCTCTCCCTTACTTCATATGCAAAGGAGTGGCTTTGAATGGATTTTCTACCAAATATTAAATGTGACCATTAGAATCAGGGCAAGCCTGCGCAATTTTCCTTGGCAGAGTCACTGTCTGATTTCCCATATTCTCAACTAGGGCAGCCTCAGAGAAGGGGCATAAACAGAGAGATCAGGTAGGGTGGGTGATTCAAATTTGTTTGAATAGGTCATAGGACAAGTACAATCAAGTCAGGAAGGCATCTATCACCCAAAATTGTCATCACTTCAGAAGAAAGCTGGGGAGTCCTGTAGTTAGGAGAATGTACATTGGAGCCAGACATCCTGGGTTCAGCACTTGCCTCTGTTACTTTCTAATTGTGTGACCATGAGCAAGTAATTTCCCTTCTCTAAGTCTCAGGTGCCTTGTGTCTTTAACCAGATAGTATAAAAGTAGAAGTTATGCAGGATCTAACAGTGCCTGACATATTGTTAACAACCACATATGTAGTTACTATATGCATCATCCCTACCACCTTCGCTATCTTTCCCGCTCATCTCAGGAAAAGTGTGAGCCTGACATTACATCTCAAGACCCCAGAACCTTGAATCACCATATCTTCTTGCCCAGCCTTGCAAAGGTGCAAGAAGAGACCGGTGAACAAGCAGAGGAAGAGCCCCATCTGACCCCTCCCTACTTTGCATGTGCCAAAGAGCTACCAGGTCAAGCCAAGACATCCCTGGCTCTGAGCCAGCCAGCCACTTGAGAAGAAGTCAACTGGCAGCATTTCCTACTTAGCTTGAACAACACTGATGCAACAGTCAAAGCAGAACCAGCTAGTTGACACTTAACACCAGCCTCCCCAAATGCTAAGCAAGGGTTGATGCCACACCTACACACCCCTTTCACTCTCTTTTTTGCACCTCTCCATCCCCCTGCCTAGGTGAGTCACCATGAATCCCTCACCCACATCCAGTGCATCTTCAGTCCCCAAGACATGTCTCAAATTCTTCTGCTTCTGTCCGTCCATACTGCCAGCCCATTTCAGCACACCCAAATCACTACTATTCCCAGCCACTGTTTTCCTGTGGCGCATCCCTTCATACACGTGACCATAAATCTCACCATGCGTCTGTGCTATCCACAGCCCTTCAGTGGATGCCCCGTTTGCATTTAGAATAAGTCCATGCCCTCTCCCTGGTCCACAGGGTTCAGCGTGTTGGGATCCTGCCTGCCTTTCTTCTTCAACACATGTCATTACTGGGATCTTCCCACATGGGTCTCCGGGAACTTGGCACTGGCTTTTCCCTCTGCCTTAAATGTTCTTCCTCTGGCTTTTTGGAAGGTTACCTCCTTGGCATTATTTAGGTCAAAGCCCACACATCATTCCTCAGTGGGGCCTTAGCTGACCACCCTCCCTCCAGGTACCTGTGGAGTACCTCCAGTCTTATCACAAAGTGTAATTCTTTGATGGATGTATTTTTCCTATTTGTTATCTGTCTTCCTTCACTACAATGCAAGTTCCTTGATGATACATTGTTCATTGCCGTAATCTCAGTATTAAGTATCTATTCTAGAACTAGATCTGGCCTATAGTACTTGCTCAATAAATATTGGCTGAATAAGTATGAATAATCATTTATTCATTCACTCAATCATCAAGCATTCTATCCTCCACCATCTGGGCCAATATCTTGTATGTAGCAGCCAAAGACACACAAGGTTCATCCTCTAATCTTTTGAAAAATTCTTATCATTGGTATATACCTATATACAATAACAATAAAAAGTGATATAATAAATGCCTAATGCCTTAGGAGTGCTATATGTGAGCCACCATGCATGTGCAGGTGAAGTAGACATCATTTCAAACTGAGGTCTAGAAAGAAGCCTAGAAGACAGGGTTTTTACTTGGGTCTTGAAAAATGGAGAGGACTTAAAATGGACAAAGGTGAAGGACAGAAGTGGAGGCTTCAGCAAAATGGAAAAATGTAAAGCAAGTGTGGGGGAGACATGAAGTCCACTAGGCTGGCTCCATAGGTCCATTGAGGACAAAGAGGAAAGAAGGCCTGGTGAGAGTTGGAAGTTCCCCCTTGAGCAAGCTAAGGCAATTGGGCCCACAGAGGCAAAGTTAGGCCTTCCCCACAGTTCGGCACTGGTGAGTCTACACCACCAGAGACTTCTCATCAGTACCTGCGTTGACCAAGTACGTATTATATGTAAGAGCAGTGTGTTTCTTGTGGTGGTGTACAAGGCTATAATCAAGTATCTACTACAGTCAGATACTGAATTGCGTGTTGTACTTATAGGTGAAAAATCTGTAGGAAAGTCACAAACAGGGTTACGTTACTCAGCCTTATTTTCTCATACCTGATGTAAATTTGTGTTGATTCACAGATTTTATGTATACATAATTTTTCCTACCCTAATATATATTTTTCAACAGGAAAGTTTCTGAAGTTATACCTGAGGGGTTAAGTTGCTATATTTCTTTACATAATTTCATTTCTTGTTTCAAATCTTTGGAGAGGCCACAGATAGTGACTCAAACACCCTACATAGCCAAAGACTAAATGGAATTAACTAACATCAGCATTAACCCACTGACATTTCAAAGAACATGGAATTTACCATTCCAATATAAACAGGTTATATCCATTAGTATTCACTGAGGAGATCTTTAGATTCAGCTAGGCCAAAACCACATTATTAAATATTTTTATTTCTAAGAAATATTCCCACATATATAAAATATATATCACATATTCTATATTAACAAGCTACCTTTTTTGAATATGTGCCACATTCCTTTTATCAGTTGGTCTTGCTAAAAGACTCATGAATCAACAAGAGACATGGGATGAGCCTCAAGAAGAAATGATAAAGACCAGCAACAGGTCTGAAGGATGCAGGGAGGAGCAGCAGCCAAGGGAAAAATAGTCATCCCTTCTCAATCTACATGAGGAGGAGGGATTGAGGAGGAGCTATACACTACTTCATCTGTTCTCTATACATCTAGGAAAGGCTAGACTAGGAGACTTTCATGGGTTTGTCATGTCTACAGTGACCCAAAATGTCATTCATTCACCATGAAAACACAACAGAAACTAGATTTCACCCACTCAGTCATTGCACCAGAACACACTAAACTATGAAGATCCTGTAAATAATCAAGAAGAGGTGAATGCTAGCAGGTACTGTGTCACATGGCATGTTTAAAAGTCCTCCATGAGGCTGGCTTCATAATTCCTCCCGCAGCCTCTCAGGGCCTGGCTGCTTCTGTTTACCCTGGTGGGAGTCAACCTGCAAGTAAGAGGCTTCTCTGCTGCTTTCTGTCTACTAGAAATGAGGTATGAGCAGAAAAGGGATTTGTGGGAAGAGCCATGCCTATTGGGCTTCTCCAAGCTGGTATTTGTTGCTGCCAGCCCTATGTTCTCAAAGTGTGACCCCAGACCACCGGTGTCCTACAGACACTCGTTAGAAATGCAGATTCTCTAGCTCCACCCCTGCCCCACTGAATCAGAAACACTGGGAATGGGGCCCAAGAATCGGGCTTCTGATGCACAGTACAGTGTGGGAGCTGAGAGAGCAGGCAGCATCCTCGCTACTCTGCTCTGTTCGCTCCTGCTCACCTCACTACCAGTGTCAGTTCCTCCTCCCTGCTCCTCCTGCTCACCCTCCCCAGCTTCATCCCCTGGGTGCCTAAAAGAGACCAGGCTTTGTTCAGGTCTGTTCACAGTGGCCCTAGGCAAAGGTGACCACCATCAAGCAGGCATGAGTCTGTGATCTCCTTGGTGACAGTCACACTTCCTGAACAACAGCTGGAGAGGCTGGCAGGCAAGTGTTAAGAGGAGTAGAAAGTCTACTTCCTGGTAGAACATGTTCAGGGAGTGAAAGCCTTGCAGTGGGGGTGGGAGATGGGGCTCCTGCGAAGGCTGCTGTGTGGAGTCAGGGCCACCCACCTCCCGGGCCACGGCTTATCCACACGTTGTTACTCTTCCTGACCCCTGCTTTGCTGATCTGTAAACCACATCTTGTGTGAAGATTACCTGGGATAGAGCAGTGTGCGCAGGAGCTTACTCCCTTGTAGACCACAAAATAAATAGTTATTAGTATCATAAAGATGACAGGACATTAGAGAAGACTGCTTCCAACAGCAAGCATAAGGTGACAGCAGGAGAGAGACTAAGGGAGAGCACAGAATGTGAGGCTGTGGAGTTGGATGGCTCCTGGAGACCTGGGGAACCGGGGTGCACACAAGTCACCTGGGGCCCTGACTCAGATGCTGATTCTGCAACCTCAGACCTGGGGAGGGGCCTGTGTCCTGGGTGACACCCATGCGGCCTTGAGCAGCAAGTTCATGGATGCTTCCTGAGCAAGTAAACAGCAGAGAAGCGCCCCGAGGATGGTGAACGCTAGCATATTTCTATCTCTGCCCTAAGGTTGGCCACCTTTGTCCAGCTCAGTTCCCTACAGGAAGCCTCAAGATCGTCCTCCTCAGTGTTCAGCTGAGACCACCTCAAACTAGAGTCCCAGCAGCTGGGTCAGAAGCCAGAAGGAATCCACAGGTGCTGTTTGCTAGGTGTCCCTATACCTGCCCGCACTGTGCCCACTTCACCCACACACTCACCAGAATGCAGTGCTCTGAAAGTGCCATACCACAGCTGCCACCAGGGATGTCACCTGCCTGAGTGTACACCCTTCACATGCACAGAAGCAGAATGCAAATTCCTTCTCCCTTCCTCTCCCTCTACCTGGGCCAATCCTGTGAACATTATTCTTGGGGGCCTATGAAGCAACAACCAAAACCTACTTCCCTGCTCAAAGAAATAAATGATGTAAACGAGGTGAAAGCTTACAGTTTGCTCATAAACAAGGTGGAAATGGGAAACTTCAGCAGATGTCAGTTCAGAAAAGATTTTTTGTCACAGAACGATGGTAAATTGAGCTCCCTTCAGCTTCTTCACTTAAATCTTTGTTTTTGCTCCTTAGCCAGAAGATATTGGACAAGCACCGATAGTCAACGCCCCGGAAGGTGGCAAGGTCGACTTGGAAGCCTTCAGCCATTTTACAAAAATCATCACACCAGCAATCACCAGAGTGGTGGATTTTGCCAAAAAGTTGCCTATGTTTTGTGAGGTGAGCACACTGTTTTTCCTTCTGCATTATTTTTCGTTAGAGTTCCATCCATTTCCAGGAGTACTGGGTATTGTTTATAAATTACTATTAACTAGCAGGGCTTAGTCATCTGAAAGCAGTGTCAGTACAGTGCAAACATACTTTATCTCATATGTATGTCCCCACGTGCTCTCCTCTGCCACCACTTATTAGCCTGCCCACGGGAGGCCCATAAAGACCCTTCCATGCTTGACTCCAGCCCTCAGGGAATAAAATCCTAGTAACCATATTTGAGTTTGCTAGCATTAAATCCAATCCCTATGACAGACCTACAGGGCAGATTTTATTAATCCCTTTTTTTTTTTTTTTTTGTGGGTACCGGGGGTCAACCTCAGGACCTCGCGTGCCAGTAGGTGCCCGTGCCGCTGAGCGATATCACCGGCCCTTTTCTCGTATGTGGGTTCTGGGAGTCGAACTCGGGCCCTCGTGCTTGCCAGGCAGGCGCTTACACCGCTGAGCCATCTCACCGGCCCCCTATTAATCCCATTTTACAGATGGGGCAAATTATGATCAGAGAGATTAAGTTGACGTATCCAAATGCGGTGCCATGGTTTGAACCTAGGTCTGTGTTCTTTCCACAACATATCCCAGCAAAAAGCCTGTGTAGTTTTCTTAATCTTCAAGAATAAAATCCAGCAATCCTCACAGAGCAATGCTATAATATCACCTTAAATTTTTTATCTTTTCTTATAAACTCTTGCTTCCCCATCTCCAGTGCAGTGTACAGAGCTCACCCACCAAAGCTCACCCAGACATTTCCTCAGGGACTTTTCCTCCCGCATTTAGCAGTCCTGTCATGTCACAGCTGAGGACAGGGGCTCCTAAACAAGATACGTAATGTCTTTAATCCTCAGTGATCTTATCTTTAAAATGGGAGTTGTAATGGTTCAAATGGGATAATCTATAAAAAGTGCTTGGACAGTGCCTGGGTCATAGTATTCCATGAATTTTAGCTGCCAGTACTGCTGTTACTTCATCTATGACATTCCCAGCCTGCCTCTACCTGTCCTTTTTTGAATCAAGTAGGGTTGATTATGTTTTCTGGAGAACTTTTCCCTTTGAAGAACTTCATCAGATGCCAATCTGTTGCTGTTCACACCTTCAAGGAGACCCCGGAAAGACGCCATGTGGAGAGGGTCACACACTGCATGAGCCTTTTCCATAAGCTACCTTAGTGATGAGTGATTATAGTCTCAGCTAGAGAGAAGCTGAGTTTCCTCACCTAAAATGGCTCTACGCTCCCTTGGCTTCTAGCTCATCTGTTTTCTTGAGTTTACATAAAGAGGAACACAGCTGGATTCAGAGCAACCTCAGACACTGAAGGGGACACTCTCATTGCCTATTTCTGAGGCTTTTCCAAAGTGATAGCCACAAGGACAGGAGAGTGGCTTTAGGACATTAGTATCTGAGACCCAAACCTAGCTGAGAGACTAAGAGACAGAGTGAGAGTGAGAGCAAGAGCAAGAGAGAATGAGAACATTTGCCTCCCTCTGGCCCCAGCTTCACTGCCCTGGGAGTTAGGTATCATAGTCGGTTTAGGCTGCTGTAACAAAATACCACAGAGTGTGTGGCTTATAAAGCACAGAAAGTTCTCATAATTCTGTAAGTACAGGATCAAGATGCCAGAAGATTCTGTCTGCTGAGGGCCACGCTGCGTCCTCTCATGGTGAACTGCAGGAGGGAGTTCTCTGGGGTCTCCTTCATAAAGACGCAGATCCCATTCACAAAGGCCCTGCCCTTATGACCTTCTCACTTCCCAGAGCCCACATCTCCAGGACCATCACATCAGGGATTAGGCCACAACATAGGAATTTCGGAGGGACAGAAACATTCAGCCCATAGTGCTGTGCTAGTACCCGCAACGTGCAAGGGGGATGGCTTATGCCCACCTGGAGAAGACAGTGAATTCTGAAAAGGGAATCTTGACTGTTATCTGTATTCAGTGTGGAGCTCTGTATGCCTCTGACATCTTTTTTTTAAAAGTTAATATTTATAAACATTTTGGAGGATATTACAAAAACAGCACATATACACTGAAGATTTATACAACATAATTAAAATAAAGGTAATGATTCATGATAACACCACCAGCAATTTGGAGCCCACTTTGGTCTTTTTTCAAATAGATGAGGTGTGAGCAAAAAGTACAGTGAATGCTCATTTTTTAAAAATGTATTACAATAAAAGACACATTGCCATTAATCCCCCTCAAAATATTTCTCATCACTTTGAACATACTTATTCTGTCATTTTTGTCACTTTTTGAAGTGGTTCTGGAAGCCCTCTTTCATGAATATCTTTAGTTGTGCTGTTCTGGCTGCCTCAATGTCCTGAATTAATTCAAAATGTTTGTTTACCTTTCACGGTCATTTTGACTTTGTTAAAGAGCCAGAAATCCCATGGTGCCAGATCCAGCGAATAAGGTGGATGAGGACAAACCGTGATGTTCTCACAAGCTGCCTTACTGTTAGATGGCACTCAGTAGCAGCATTCACCATGTTTTTGATCACACCTCATAAAGATATTCATGAAAGAGGACTTGCAGAACTGCTTCAGAAAGTGGCAAGAACGATGGGATAAGTGTATTCAAAGTGAGGGGCAGTATTTTGAGTGAATTAATGCCAATGTGTCTTTTATTGTAATAATTTTTTATTTAAATGTTTGCTGTATATTTTGATCACCTCATCATAAGTGTGCAGTTCATGAATTCATCCCTATAATTGGCATCAAGGTCCAGAAACAGAATATTGCCAGCAGCCCACTGCACCTGGCTTTCCCCTCAATGGTGGGATATATCACTGAAGTGTCCTTTCATAAAATGACTTTAATGACCACATAGTATTCCAAAAAGTGGGGCTACCATAATTTAGGTTGTTCTCACTGGTTCAGTAATTCATTTCCAATCTTTTACTAATAAGCTGCAATGACCATTCTGGCAACTATGGTCTGCTCACATCACTAATTCTTAAGGGTAAATCCTAGACATGGAGTTTAAGGATCAAGATGATAGATGCCAGATAGATAGATAGATACATAGATAGATAGATAGATACATACATACATACATACATAGATACATAGGTACATAGATAGATACATAGATAGATACATAGATACATAGATACATAGATAGATACATAGATAGATACATAGATACATAGATAGATACATATAGATAGATAGATAGATAGATACATAGATAGATAGATAGATAGATAGATAGATGATACATAGATAGATAGATACATAGATACATAGATAGATAGATACATAGATAGATAGATAGATAGATAGATACATAGATAGATACATAGATAGATACATAGATAGATAGATAGATAGATAGATAGATACATAGATAGATACATAGATAGATACATAGATACATAGATAGATACATAGATAGATAGATAGATAGATACATAGATACATAGATACATAGATAGATGGATAGATAGATAGATAGATAGGTAGATAGATGATAGATAGATACATAGATAGACAGATAGATAGATGATAGATAGATACATAGTTAGATAGATAGATAGATAGATAGATAGATAGATAGATAATAGATAGATACATAGATAGATAGATACATAGGTAGATAGTCTTTCGAGGCTTTTCATATGTGCTGCTGAATTACCCTCAAGAGGGAAAGCATGCTCTCACATCTCTGCTCAGGGCTTGTTTCCTCTCTTGCGAACTCCGAGTGTTGTCTTTAATTTTGTCGGGTTGGCCTTGTTTACCTGGGCCTTCCCAGGTCCTCCCTCGCTCTGTCTTTGGCTGTGTCCCTCGGCTTCCATCTTGGTAGTTGAAGAGGAACTCTAATGAGTTCACTGCTTCAAGTTAGCCTGACAGTGTCACAGCAAGCACCCTTCCAATGCCCACCGGATGTCTTTAAAAATGTAAAACTCATGTAAACCAACCACTAGAGGGTATTTCAGCTAAAGAAAAAGAAGTGGGGGGTGTGAGGGAGGAGACACTGTCTCCATCCCCAGTAATAAACACACTGTATTCTTACATCTGCACCACGGATGAGGGGTCAACCTGGAACTTCCCAGCATAGCTTCTCTCTCCAAGTTCCCCTTAGAAATGTAAACCTGCTTCCTTGGGCAAGATTCCATCTGTCTTTCAAACATGATATTTTGTTTACAAAGAAGAGGAGGGTGGCACTTTTAAGGCAGAGATGCATATGTTTGCAGTGTTGAAGGCCGCCAGGCACCTGCCAGCCTGTTACACTCTGTTAGAAATCCACAGAGGGTAACAGAGTATATAGGGCCCTGAGCTAGCTACCCACGGAGTGGCCTGTGGATCCCAGGTGGTCCTGGAGCGAGGACTGTCTTGCCAGATGCAGTCTGACATATCTGCTATTCAAAGCGTGTCATGGCAATTATTCTGCCAAGATGCCTGCTAACCCGAAACAAAGCTGGTGTGACACCAGGGCTTCATAAGATCTAAAATCGCTGCCAGCAACGCTGCCAAAACCAAACATAAGAACCACTCCTGGAATGTTCCTTTGTCTTTGCCAGTCAACCTGAGTGATGCTCTCCTAAGGAGGCGAAAGACTCTGTGGGAGGACCCCCACGTCTCTCCTTGTCAGGCCCTCTTGGAACCTTCTCAGGCCCTCTTGGACTGAAAGCATTGTGGCAGGGGCCTAAGAGATTATGTGCCCGCATGTTAAATCTCATCAGGATCCTACACACCCCTCTTAAAGGAAATGGTATCTGACCCAGCTTTTAAACTGATGATCCTTTGCCAACACTGAGCTTTCATTTAAGTTTGAACTAATCACCAATAGTTAGTAGGTTTTAAAAAGAAATCTTTTACTTCATTCATAAGAAGACTTAACTTCAAAGTAGCATACTTTGGGACAGGTGTAAAATATAAGTAGTTTTATCTGATTAATAATCTCCATTGCTGTTCTGTGCCAGTGGTTCCCAAGAGTAGGGTCAGCAAAGCCACTTCCTGAACATTACTGGGAACTTGGGAGGAATGCAGAAATTGGGGCTGCAATCTGTGTTTAATATGCCTTTGGGTGATCCTGCAGGGTGAAAAGAGGGGCACCTGCCCTTGGCATCTAAGCCAGCCTCTGCCGTCTCCTGCCAGTTCTCCCTCTCACCTGCAGTTTCCCTCAAGATCCAGCTTCCTCTCTCCTCCCGTGCCTTGGGCCAGGAACACAACGCTGTGAGTCAGGGGTGCAAGTCAGACTCTAAATGAAAGCAAATCACAATGGTTTTTTTAAGTGGATGGAAGGAAAGAATTCATATGTATAGATCCCAGAACCAAATATTAAATGAATTTTATTCTGTAGAAAAAGCTAAGCAGTTCAAAATGAAATAGTAAGATAACTAGGCTGAGCTAGTGAAAAATATGAAATACTGTGTATTTTAAATGTAATTTTGTAGTATTACTTTCACTTTTTTTTTTCTTGTCTGTGAATCGAACTCAGGGCCTTGTGCTTGCCAGGCAGGCACTGTGCTGCTGAGCTACATCTCCGCCCTACTTTCACTTTTATATAATAACCTATATTGAATTTTTTATCATTAAGTTTATTGGTATAGTTTAGATATATATAATGATCACACTCATCATAAGGAACTTGTAGCTATACATGATATACTCCAATACCTATATTGGATTAATGAGGTATTGCCAAGAGCATGTCCCAAAAAGAATTTGTAGCAGCTTTAATGAAGAGGTATGTATTATGTGCAATTTACATATTCACTGTTCATGGGAATTTAGTCATCCATGGTACTTAAAAGGATGTGTTCTCTTCTTGTCTTGGCATTGGATTTTGACAGATCTAACTTCAAATCCTAGCCTCGCCCCCAAAATATTCCTGTGACCTTCAGCATTTACTCCCCTTTTCAGTGTCTGGGTTTTCACATCTCTGAATAAAATTAGAAATAAAATATTTACCTCACTGCATTACTGTAAAGATTAAACAAGGTAATGCATGTAAATCTTGGCATGATGCCTAATTCATCAAAAACTCCTATTAACTCAGACCCTTTCAAATGAGTCTGATAACAGCATTTAAACTTTCTCCCCCTCTAGAAATTAGCTTTCTATTTTTGCTGAGCAAACATTAGAGCTGATTATTAATGTTACCCCATTATCACAAATCCTAAGTAATAGGGTGAACAAATGAGCTTAAAATGAAATTACACTACTAGCAAAGAGATACAGTGTACTGAGTAATTCTGGTGTCTGAGTTACTGAGCAGAACAGAACCTTAAGAACCGTGAAGTCTGAATTCTGGTCTCACCTCTGTGCGTGGGCAAAGCTTTTCTATGTGCGTAGATAACATACATCTCTCAGCAGCTTTCTACTTCTCTGCCTTTGGTGAGACTCAAGGAGTAAACTCTTTTAGGAGGCCCATTTGTCAGCTAAACAGTAGAATCTGCAGCTAACTATCAGAGATACAAGAAAAGCGCCCTCCCAAAAACAATGGTGAGTTTACCATAAACTGCTCTGAGGTAGTTATTAGGCGGAATTATAATTTAAAAACCCCAACCTACGGAGTTATTAATAAAGTTCCACACATGACCGTAATACCAGTTCAAGACCTAAATCTGTCATAAAAGAAATGCAGACTACTGAGATCCAAGTTGCTGAAGATTACAACCAACTTGGTGTATAAAAACTACTTGTAGCCAGGCGTGGTGGCGCACACCTGTAATCCCAGCACTTGGGAAGCTGAGGCAGGAGGATTGCCATGAGTTTGAGGCCAGCCTGAGCTACATAGTGAGTTCAAGGCCAGCCTGGACTAGAGAGAGAGAGACCCTCTCTCAAAAAAAAAAAAAAAAAAAAAAAACTACTTGTAGAAGATCTGCCACCAGGTAAAGACAGACAACTATGAGCTCAAAGAACGCAGGACAAATACTGGTCCCATTGCTTTTAAGATACGGAGATCCCATTGCTTTTAGGATACTATACCGCCTGTTGTTCCTGACTGGCATCTGTCCTCTTATTCTTTGCTGATGTGGGCTATTTTTTTTCAGCTGCCATGTGAAGACCAGATAATCCTCCTCAAAGGCTGCTGCATGGAGATCATGTCCCTTCGAGCTGCTGTGCGCTATGACCCAGAAAGTGAGACTTTAACCTTGAATGGGGAAATGGCAGTGACGCGGGGCCAACTGAAAAATGGGGGTCTTGGGGTTGTGTCAGATGCCATCTTTGACCTGGGCATGTCTCTGTCGTCTTTCAACCTGGATGACACAGAAGTAGCCCTGCTTCAGGCTGTCCTGCTAATGTCTTCAGGTGAGTGGGCCTAGACTCATTATGGATGTGAAAAGAGCTTTCGGTTGCCTGGTGCTAATTCAACCACTTGATGAGTTTTCAGTCTCCCTTTAGCTTTATTGTCCTTCATTGAGAAAGTAGGGGTTCACCAATGGCCTGGGAACTGAAGAATGCAGATGTCTGATGTTTTCTGCAATTTCCCAGGGGGATTGGAAAAAAACAAAGTATCTGAAAGATACTATGAAATGATACACTTTCATTAGGAATTACCCAGCCTGTTTCAAAGTATTTGGCCAATCCTGCCTCCTCCCACCTTTATGTATACAAAAAAATATGGACGTGAGTGACCACACCTTTCTGATAAGTTCTGTGTGTAGAACCATGTGTGAGAGTGAGAATTTGCTCACGGTTCAGCTACAATTGAGTTTCAGGTATCTATTGCTATGTAGCACAACAACCTAAAATTTACAGGCTTAAAATGTGCAAGATGGCTGAGATGTCAAACACAGCTTCAGACCTTTCCGTTCATGGCCTTCCCTCATGTGGGGTACTTAGACTTCTTACGTGACTGTTGGACTCCAAGAAGGGGAGTCCCAAGCACATAAAAGCAGAAGTTGCAGGTCCTATTCTGTAGTCACACAATATCATACCAGCCCTAGTGCCAGCCTGATCCAACAGTCCACCTCTGGGTGGGAGTGCTGTAACAGCAAAGAATGTGCAGCCATCGCTAACCCCCCACAGCTCACTCTCGGGACCTCTGGCTCCTGAGTGAAAGGGAGACGATAGTACTGACAGTTTTCTTCAGAGATCACTAGCCTTTGAGTAGACAGTGGTTTCAGAGCCATCTTCTGCATCTCCAGAGCACTTTGCCTTTAGCTGGGCTCCAGCCCTTGTCTGTAACTCCCTGCTTAGCTTATCCACCTCTACCTCTGTGCTGTTTGTCTTTGGAAGACAGAGATGTATCTTAACTGTACACCTAGCACCTGAGCTACTGTTCAGCAGAATTCAAGAAATGTTTATTGGGTGAATGGCTGAATATGTGGGTAAAATGTCAGTCACAAGTATATTGAGAATCCTTTATGCAGTTGAAGATTTCTAGTTAACTCAGTAGAATTCCTTTTTTATTTTTAGCTTGACTTAGAAGTTTGCTTTGGGCCTGTGAGATGGCTCAGCAGCATAAGCACCTCCCTGGCAAGTGCGAGGTCCTGAGTTCGACTCCCGGAACCCACATACGAAAAAAAAAGGGCCGGTGATATCGCTCAGCGGCACGGGCTCCTGCTGGTGTGTGAGGTCCTGAGGTCAACCCCCGATACCCACAAAAAAAAAAAAAAAAGAAGTTTGCTTCCTACAGAAAGTTTAGATATGTCAGAAGTTTGAAAAAGGAATTATTTTTATTATGGAAATTTTCAAATATAAATAAATGGAATAACACAATAAGCTCTCTACAGACTGTGGCAGACAGACTCTAGGGGCCCCTATGTTCACACCATTGTGTAATCCCCTCCCCTTATGCATTTATAGAATGTAGGATTTGCTTTTAATCAATAGGATACGGCAACTCAGATGCCACCTCTGGTGACTGACTGTGTTATGCAACGTTAAGAGTCTTGCTAGTAGACTTGCTCGACAGACTCACCTTTCTGGCTGCATGAGGCAGGTGGCCATGTGAGGAGAGTTCACATGACAGGAAAGTTCAGAGGCCTCGAGAACTGAGGCAGCCTGCTGTACAGCCAGTGAGTGGCCCCAGCCCTCAGCCCTTCAGTGGACTTCCGCTGTTATCAAAGAAATAAGACTAGAGCCTATCTTAAGACTCCCTGCAAAACCTATCCTTTCTGTGCTTCAGTGCCCTTTAAAATAAAGGAACTGAACTACATACATGGGAATTATATTCATAGAAGTACTCAAGGTAACTTTTTAGCTGAGATTTTAATGGACAAAAACAGTTTTAAATAACATTAAATCACACAGAGAGAGCTATTTCTTCTGCAATTTCTTTCTGGTTGTGTCTTAAATAAGCCAAGGAGAGAGGGTGTAGTACTAGTCTGACTCCTCTGTTGTACTTGCCACCTCCTTTTTTAACAGTGAGATAGTGATCTTAGGCGCAAAATCTTCGCCAGTACCTTTTGTTTTAATAAAAGGGTTTTTATTACTTAAGGGTTTTGTCATGCATCAATATTTGTGATTATCTTCTATGACAAATGGATTTTTGTTCCTGAATAATGTTTCCCTGTAGTGAGTCAGATGATTAAGTAAATGATCTAAGTAAGGTACATGATGAAGGGAGCAGGTGGTGATGGCAAACACTGTAAGCATGGTGCCAAACACCATCAAGCACCTAACTAAATGATTCTTCTCAAGTCTGCTTTTGTGAGACTGTCCCTGCCTGACAGTCATGTGATGTATTTTATAATTTTAAAATGTTTCCCATCCTAGTAATGTGGGTCCTTTGCAATGATACTGCCAGATCCAGAAAAAATATAAGACGTTGTACATTTGGTAAATGATGTCTACACATCAGAGTTCCAATGCTCCAATTCCTCCTTAGCCTTGTCATCTAAGCCCCAGGGTGTATTTGGCGTTTCAGTTGCACAAAAGCTCTTGCAAGAGTGCTAGCGCTGGGTTCCATGACCCTGCAGAGAAACAGAGTGCAAAAATAGAAATGATCCCAAGACATTTCTTTGAGAACTTTTGCCTTAAGAACTTAAAAAAAAAGTCTTTGGTTTTTAAAATGTTTCCCTCTCCATAACTTTTTAGTATGATTTGAGCATCATTAATGTCATTTCTTTCTATATCTTTTATATGACCATCTTATTTTTATCTCTCATCAAAGGATAGAGTTTTGATGCCACAAAACCCAAGCTATGTTTTCTCTTTGAAGAGAGACATCCAAAGCAATATTATGTTGATTGTCTTCTTAGATCAAAAGTTGGAGGATCCTAGAGAGAATTCTTTTTTTTTCTTTTTTGAGACAGGGTCTCACTATGTAGTGCAGGCTGGCCTGGATGTACTATGTAGCCCAGGCTGGCATCAAACTCACAGCAATCCTCCTGCCTCAGCCTCCTGAGTGCCAGCATTACAGGTTTGTACCACCACGCCCAGCTGGAGAAAATTCTTACACACTCAAAGAAAAAGAAAAGACAGGAGAGAGACAGAGGGAATGAGCAGACTCACAGAGCAACACTGCCACATATGAAAGAGAACAAAACTAAAATGCACAGTTTGCCATTTGAGCCAGAGGGAGGGTTCCAGAAGCCCACATAGCTTTGCAGACCTAGAGTGGTGAATGAGCTTTAGCCTTGTTCCTTCCTTTCAGATGAAGAAGAGCTCTGTAGTAACTGGTCTCTTGGGTGCAGATTCACTCTATTTTAGTCGCTTTCCTCATCACTTGCACAAAATACCTGACAATCGAAAACTTAGAGGAAGAGTGGTTTATTTTGGTTCACATTTCAGAAGTTTCAGTCCTTCTGTGGCTGGCAGCGTGGGGAAGGGCCCAGATAGAGGAAAGCTGCTCATTTCATGACAGCCAGGAAGCAGAGAGAGAGGCGGGAATCCAAGAAGGGAGACACACCTTTCCAGGCCATGTCCTCCGTGACTCACAGCTACAGTGCCCCGTGACTCACTCACCTTCCAAAAGCCCCACCTCTGAGTGCAAGATGCTCTTAGGGAACATCAGATATAAACCGTTACAGCCCCAAAGCACAAGAGTAGAAACGCGGGCAATTTAGATATGCCAAAAAGAAAACAAAAAGCGCTTCCTTTAAGTGAAAAGATGAAAATACAAGAAGGTATTTTGAGAGAGAGAGAAAGCACATTCACATAGCTTTTATTACAGTATATTGTTATAATTATTTTCTGTCATTATTACTGCTAATCTCTTACTGTGCCTAATTTGTAAATGTAACCTTGTCAAAGGTGTGTATGCATGTCCTCAGGTTCTGTATCTGCAGATTCAACCAACCCCCGATTGAAAATATTTGGGGGGGAAAGTGTCTGTACTGAACATGTACACGCTTTTTTCTTGTCATTAATCCCCAAGCAATATAGTATAACAACTATTTACATAGCATTTACATTGCATTAGGTATTATAATCTCAGGTGATTAAAGGATACGGGTAGATGTGCCTACGCCATGTGTAAATACTATGCCATTTTATAATAAGGAACCTAAGCATCCTCAGATTTATGTATCTGCAGGGGTCCTTGGACCAGTCTTCCCCATGGACAGAGCAACTGTACCTTGAAGGTTCGGTACTACCTGCAATTCCGGGCATCGGGGAGGTCTTAGAGCACATCCACCACAGATAGGAGGGAACCGATGAATAAAGGAAGGGAATGAGTGTGTCACTGAAAACAACTTAAAGTTAGACCTTGTGCTTCTTTGTCTTCAAGGAAATCCCTTCCTGTCCCACATTCCTCCTCCTCCTCCTCCCCCACCCCCCACCCTGGGCAAATACTAATCTCTTCTGTAATCTCTTCTCACGTCTCCCCCCTCTGTGTTTTCATTTTTGTCCTCTCCTCTCCTCTCCTCTCCCAGGCAGAGGACACTTATCATGTCTTCCCTTATCTGCTGTTACCCTGGAAAGGGGGCATTCGCTTTCACGTCTGTGGAGGTGATCTGCCTAAACTACAAGTATTTATCTGATCAAAGCACCACCACTGCCCTGTCCCTTGGCCCCTGGTACCTCAGAATTCACACATATGCATGCTCATTCCTAGGAGATGAGAAGGCCCCACATCCGCCTATCTCCCACTGAAGGACTGGATTGGACCAAGCAAGCCTTCTCCTTTCCACCTCTGAATTAATACCCATCTTCTTCCTTCCCCTCAGATCGCCCAGGGCTTGCCTGTGTTGAGAGAATAGAGAAATATCAAGATAGTTTCCTGCTGGCTTTCGAACACTATATCAATTACCGAAAACATCATGTGACACACTTTTGGCCAAAACTCCTGATGAAGGTGACAGATCTGAGGATGATCGGAGCCTGCCATGCCAGCCGCTTCCTGCACATGAAGGTGGAATGCCCCACAGAACTCTTCCCCCCTTTGTTCTTGGAAGTGTTCGAGGATTAGACTGACTGGATTCATTCTCATAATTCCTACAACACTACTGGGTGTCATTTCATTCCATTGCCTAGCTCTTTTGTGTTTGTTTCTTTGTCTCTTTGTGTTGGGAGGGCTCGTTTGGGGGTAAAGGGAGATATCCTTGGCAAAGACATGGATGAAATTGCCCCTTGAATGCAGGTCCTTGTAACTATTGCGTTTTGTTCCCCTGTCCTTTGATGTGAATGCTTTGAAGGTTTTACAGTTGTGGAGGTGGGGTGAGAGATAATCATTACTTCACCAGCATCAAGCCATCACCAGCTCCCACCTGTCCCTGGTCAAGACTCGAGCAAGCCAAATGGCACACAGAAGACTAAGGAAGCCTCAAAGCCAAGATAATACAGTCATCTTGATCCAATCTGATTTTTTCAGGGCTCAAGTTAGCAGAGTACAGACCACCTTTCATTTTAGGGAAACATTTGAACAGATTTTCATCTATTCATCTGTTTTTAGCCCTTGTTCTCTCCTAGCAGGTTCACTTGGAATGGGCAGGAATATTCGTGTCCTAACAAATCAGCTAGCCATTCAATATCATTTTGTGACCTTTTGATTTAATTCTAGTGACCCAAGGGTATGACTCAAAGATGTGCAGGTATCTGACTGATTGAGGCCACAAGAAAAATAATTTCCTTGAGTCACCCCAAAGAAATTAGAAAGATTCACCAATGTTAGTGACTCTGCGGTTTCCAAAAATTCATATAGTATAACTGTGAGGTAAAAAGACTTCTTTACAGTTTTTGGCTCATAGAAACAGCCCCACAGAAATCAAACCTATTTACAGGGTGTCATCACTTTTCAGTGGCATCCGATCTGTCATCTCCAAGTTCCTGAAGTTTTTCCTCCTGGCTGCATCTTTGCTGAGCTGACAACAGATTTCCCTGTGGATCGTATCTTCTAATCAGGGAGAGAGAAGCAAGCTGAAATTTGCGTTTTATTTGGAGGAATTCTGAGGCGAGATTAGTGTGCTTTCATGCTGAGTTGAAACACAATATTTGTGTACCGATTGCTTGAGGATGCTTCCCTCTGGTCTTGGATCCTCAGGCTCTTTGCTCTGTTCACACACATTTTCTAGTTCCCCTTCCCCTCTGACTGTGAGGCACCACGGAGCTTGACTCTCTCTAACCGCCGCCAGTCCCACTGCTGATCCTCCCGTCCCTTCTACAGCTTTCCCTTGACAGACACTTAGCAGAAAACTCCTGCAGACCGCGAGGGAATGCTCTCTCGCCTGCCCTGCCCAACCTGCCGCGCTACCGCCCTACCAGCCGACGTGGAGGAAGTGTCCCAAAAAACCAGGGGTGGCGCCTCATCCCTTCAGCTTCAGAAAATGGGCAAAGAATGTGCCCGTACAATTGAATGTACCTCATTCCTCACTGGCATAGTAGATATAAACTATTCTTTTGCCTGCCTTTTACTGCCTTATCCTAGAAATATTGGGGAAAATAAGCCATATCACTGAGATTTACCTAAAAACAAAGGGATGAAAGTCACTGTGAAAATCAAGTTGACTAATTTCATTTTAGGTTTGTGGAGCATAACTGGCTTAGAAGTCAGGCCACCTGAGTTCCAGTATGTACTATGTTGGCTGGTAGATTCAGGACCTTGGGTCTTGGTTTTCTTATTTGATGAGCAAATCAAGATCTCCAAAATCCTTCTCACCCTCAACATTGTATAAATTGGGGGGAGGGGTGGGTTCTTTTGGATGGTTTCTTTCATATTCAAATTTCTAGCTTGATTACAAAAAGTATAGCCCATTAGCAGTTAAGGAATGTATATTTGATACTGATTCAAAATAAGAATTGGGGGGCTGCTGAGATGGCTTAGCAGCGTACGTGCCTGCCTGGCAAGCGCAAGGGCCCAAGTTCAACTCCTGGAACCCACATATGAAAAAAGGGCCGGTGATATCGCTCAGCGGCACGGGCGCCTGCTGGTGCACGAGGTCCTGAGGTCGACCCCCGGTACCCACCAAAAAAAAAAAAAATTGATACAATGCTAGTCAACTATTTAGAGGAAGCACTGTGCCCTTGGGAGAAGGAAGGGAACAGCACTAAAAATACCAGAAATTATTGGAAATAATTGGGGTGGGAGGTGATGTTCTAAAGCAATTATACTGGCTTCTGGGAAAAGGAAACAAGAATATCACTATGGAAAATGTTAATGAGAGATAGGAAGTGGGTGAAAAAAAATAAAAGTATAATCATGAAATTCCTAAGTATATTACCTACTTGGCACTGTCTACAGACAGCTGTTTTAGATTTCATTCTCTCTACACAACCTCCAGCCAGTCTCCTTACTTACTTGCTCTGTTAGCACCTGGGCCCCTCTGTTGCCTCACCTCGGGGAGCGTTCTCTGAAAGATGAGCACTCAGCCATCTCTAGCTCAAGGAGATTTGAGGAGTTTCTCCATGTGGGGCACATTTTCCTTCCTAAAGGAATGAGAGGAAGACAAGCAGGCGGGATACTGGACAGGCTCACAGATGCTGGGGTCAAGGTCAGAATGCTTTGGGGGCATTGACCACAACTGGGCATTGGCCAAATGGTAACATATCTACAGCCACCCGGGCAAAGGAATGTGTGATCCTTGGCTCCTTAAATGATTACCTTGCACAGCCGAAGCTCTGCTCTAGAAGTTTGTTGAAGGGTGAACACTTTATGCTGATAGAACCAGCCTCAGAGCGCTTCTGGTTCAAAGGCAAAGCTTTAAGGACTCAGAGGATCACACCCCAGTGATGAGAGCAGCTACCCTCATTCTGTGTGAAACTGACAGAGGTTTTTAGTGCATCTCAAGACCCCTCTGTAAAATTTGATTGTGACACATTTGCTCCTGATTTTCTTTTTAACTTTTTTTCTTATATTGTCCAGACGTCCAAATTGAGTGTGGACCGATGGAGACAGTCTTCACACCTCCCCGCCTGTGGGGAGACATTCCAGTAGAAGAGAACGCACCCGCACTCTTGGGTTCTTAATTATAAATCTGTCCCTCTTAGGGATTGGAAGGGGTGGGTGCACACACCATGCGCTCTTACGTACCTGTGTGTGCGCGTGTGTATAAACCTTCAAGTGTACTTTGCTCTTCAATTTAGACATGCAGTTCTTCCAGAAACAGTGAAAACAGTAAGCGATTTCCTTCTTTATGATTCTGCTCAAAGCACCTCATGCCACCTCAGAGCTTCTTCTAGTCCAATGAGCTTCAGTCCTCAATGACGTGCTTGACATGTTACTGCTCAGCCCAGCGATGCCCCTCACTTGTTCCCCAAGGGACACCATGTCGGCCTGCAGTGTAGCCATCCATCGGGAGGACTGCCAGGCCCAGCTCTGCTCCAGCAACACCATTCTCCATGCTCATTGCTCCTTGCAAACAGGTGTACAAGCCTTGGTCCCCCAATACTAAGTCCCCCACCCTGACTCAGCCTCCATGGAATTGCTGAGCACCCTCAAAGCATGTCATTGTCAGTGACACATTTTTATTCTATGGAACTCTAACCTATCCATGTCATATTGACCTTTTGCTGCATGAGTCCTAAATTATGAAGTCAGTCTTATGGTTTTTGAAATGTAGCCAGCGTTTGTAAGGCTAAACCTTTTTCATGAACTTAAGTGACTGACCAAGTCACAGTCCCCTTGAAAAGGAGAGTAAGGACAGACATTTGAATCTCTTTGCCCTCTCCAATGGCCATGGCATCAGGTTCTAAAATAAGCTCGTAATTTTTCCTATTATTTTAATAATATGGAAATATTAGCATAGTGTTTCTTTTGATAGTGATAGATGGTAATCCATATTTAAATTTTATAGAGAAATTTTATTGTACTGTGATGTAGATATTTATTATCCAGGTAAGGATTTGCCCAGTGTGTATTTTTTACAATTGAAACATTTTACTTTAATCTTTAAAGAAAAATACATTAAAACACAAAAAAACAGACTAGGGAGGAAAAAAAAGGTTTGGCCTTATCACAGAATTTTTACTGTGCTGTATAAATATTTGCAAATGCAAAACGTGAATTTCTAGTGTGTTTCCACATTAATTAATGCCGCCTTCAAGAGCAATATCGTGCAGGTAAAATGCTGTTTGTGGCTTTCTGTTGCACAGTTAAAGCTGACCCACCTTATGCACAAGACAATCAAATATCAATCTGTCCTCAGGATGCAGATAGCCCTCATGTAAATTATGGAGCACAATTTGAGACAGAAGATGACATTTTACACATGCATTGATATAGAAATGATCAGGGCATGAATGAGCTGATGTGACTTTGTACCATTTCTTTCTTTTGATTCTTCCTTACAGACTTGGCATCTTTAATTTGATCAAAGCCAAATTAGTTCTCCATGCTTTCCACAGAGAAAACACCTTTCTTTCTTTCTATACTGTTTTCATGCCCTGAGGATCAGAAAAATGCTACAGAAGAGAAGATTTACAGTCATTGGAAGATTTATGTTTTGCAAACAGTGTTAAGTGATATTGCTAGATTGGTAATATTTTTTTTTCAGCCTAAAACTCTGTTGAAATCTGTGATCAAAATGTTTTAAACTATTCAAAAAGAAAATTTGTATATTTGGGAAAAATGAATTTTTACATAGCTTTTGTATGCAGATATCAAATTGTAATTATGAATATAGTGGGCATAGATAAACTCATAAGCTTAAATTCTAAAAAAGAAAAAAAAGAAAAAGCTTATAATGGATATACTTTCCTGTCTCTTTCTTTAAATATTATTACTTTCAGAACAGCACAAAGTTGCCTGCTCTTGTCACCTCTGCTATTGCAGGGGGAGGCAGGGTGACAGGGACGTTATGTTCCATAAACATCCACCGGAACAAGCACATTTACATGGGAGGGGAGGAAAGGAGTGAAAGGTTTTTGAGGGTCACCTCTTTGGAAGGGGCTACAGAAATGGAAGAAGGAGAAAGAGGTTTTTGCAACTCAAGGAACATAGTAATTTTCTTGTCTCAGAATGTTCCATATCATTATTAATGGAATTACATGGACAGTAGCTACCAAAATTTATCTCAATCCCCACTGCCATCAATACATGTCAGGACTTTTTCTGTGGCAAGTGACAAAAAGCCAAGTCAAACCGGCTCGAGCATAAAGGGAGTTTTGCCTTCAATACCTGGAAAATCTGAGGATATGACACCTCACACATGGCTGGATCTGGGTGCTCAGTGTGTGAGAAAGTGCCTCACTTTGCCTTTTACTTCACAAAATTTCATGTTCCAGTAGACTTTCACCTTCCAGTGGCCACCAATAGCTCCAGGATTAGCACTATAGCTCCAAATACGATGGAAAGACAGTTTCTCTTCCTCAAAAATGTCCAATGAAAACCCTGGGACTGATTCTCATGGTGGACCCAAATTGAGTCATGTGCCCTTTCCTGCATCAAAAACTGGGGTGAGGAGAACTGATGTGCCAATGGGCTGACTCACAGAACTGGGTGACTGAAAAGATGGATCATGAGCCCCACCTACATAAGGACTGAGAGTTGGAACAGGAATCATTCCTTGAAGAAAATTCTAAGTCATGCTGCCCTAGAAAGTGGGGGAATAATAGTAGGCAAGCAAAAGCAAAAAGTGGTCACACAGAACATTAGTCCGAAAGCACATCCATATTTGGCACAGCTGTGGAGTCTGACACAGAGGAAGCTCAGTATGAGTGGGCTAGGACATGAAGCAAATGAACACTATCCAAAAGAAGTGCGTGATAACCTTCCCCTTGACTCATGAAAAAAAGTGAGACCAGGTAAGATAGAGTAAGCATTTCTTATTTCCCTAGACTAGATCAGTACAGGTGACTATTTTCTCTATTTTCTGAGTTCTTCCCTTCTCTGTTCACAATGCTAAGCACAACTTTTATATTTTTTTTTTATATTATGTACCTCCCAACTCCACCCAAATGAACACATTTACCTTCCCCTTCCCCCCCCAAATCAGTTAACTCCTTTTATCTGAAGAGTTTTTCATATATATTACAGACAGAGCCAACCCTGACTACTATAATATCTATTGGCTTCATTCAGATAATGGAGCTGGTATCATGAACAAACTGGAGAATTCCAGCTGAAGAGGAACTAGAGGACAGTATTGGTTTGCTCCCTCACCTTCAAGATGACAGTTTGTCCTGGTTTTATACATCACTACTCAGGGCAATTTAGCTTTATAAATAAATAAAATTGTCATTAGTTTCATTAACAGGCACAAGTTCTGTTGTTCAAAGAAAAACATTATAACTACTAAAATGTAGGGTGCTGCAACTCTCAAGAGAATCCACAGGCTGCTTGATGAAAATGTACCATGATACTCTTTAAAGACAGAGTTCATTCACATCAGACACTAATGAACTCGTAAATGAAGTGTATCTGTAAAATCTAGACTGGAAGTTATATGAAAATGAGAAGAGAGCTGTCTTAGGTTGGGTTCCCCTGAAAGAGCCCAAGGGAGAAAGCATGGAGGCAAAAGGCAGTGAGGCATAGAAGGAAAGAGAGCAAACATAAGATGCATTGCCAAGTTACCACACTTAGTACCAAGCATAACTGAATACTCAGTTGTGCAAGACCCTCTGCCGACAGCCCACATGAACTACTGCTTCTCAGCACAGTCAACCCCATTATCAAAATGGAGACTGACACCCCTCCACTTCTAGAGTCTACATACGTGGCCACATGTCAGGCCTCATGGTGGCTCAGGATTCAGAAGTAAAAACGATCACCCAAATGGGGGAAGCTGATTTCCACTCCTCTAAATGGGTGGCAGACCAGATGGCAAGCAGGGAAGCCAGCAGCCCTCCAGCCTGACAAGGTAAACGAAATTTCAAAAGTCTACAGTGATCTGATACAAGGGCTCCTCAAACCAACGAGTTCTCCCCATTATGTGGAGAAAGGACATGTGCTCTCAAGTGCCACAGAGAATCACACAGCTCAACAACAAACCTATATTCATGGATCAGTCTATACAGGGGCTTTTAATTTAATGTAAACTGACCATGTAACTTGATTGTTCCCTCAGTTACATTTTCTTGTAGTAACTGAAAAATTGGGTATACATAAACTAATCATTTAATTATACATTATCAGTTTTTCTTATACATAGCTCATTTCAAGGGCTCATTTCTGGGTAAATATATACAGTATTGAAATTTTTGTAAAAGCTAATGCACATTTTTTTATTCTTCCATACAAAAACTTCATTTGGTACAAAGATTTTTAGTATAAAAAGTGACATATCTTTCAGGACAAACTGATAATGTTGTACACAACACCAAAGGCAGTAAAGGAGGCAGATCCATGTAGAATAAACCACCTTCAAATTAACAAATCAGAAAATTCCTGTGGCCATAAATAAATGCAGAGATATAAACAAACACTCCTCAGTTTTACCCCAAGTGCTAGAAAGATGACACAGTCCTTATTCATGGTATATATAAAAGTACATGTTCATTCTAACTTTTCCAATGGGCATTTTTAGCCCTAAAGAGCTTTCTTAGGACTTCTTTCCACTATCTAAAATGGAAGGCAGACAGAACTTTTGTGAAAATGAACTTTATCAAAAGACAAAGAATATGAGATCACCAAAGATCTTTCACTGGTGTTGTAGTCAGGGTTTACAAGGGAATAGATTTAATACAGGACACATAATTTATAGGATTATTTTATAATATTCACCCAAAAAGTCAAATGCAGAAGAGTGCAGGAGATCTGTTCATGCACTAGAGACCCAAAGGATCCAGCTGAGGGCCTGGATCCCATGGCAATGTCCTCCACAAGTCCAGCTGGAGGCCTAACGCTCACAAGTCTCATGCAAGTCTGCTTTAAGGATCTGCCCTGGGAAGGCCCAAAGGCTGGTGGTGGAAGCTAGATAATCTGCACCAGTGGGATCAAGAATCTGTGCCAGCAGACTGAGGGATCTGCACTGGAGCTAGGAAGCAACACTCAAGGTAAGGAGCAGAGCTCCCCCAAAGAGAACCACAGCCATCCTCAGTGACAGCGAGGACCCGAGCTCCTCAACAATAAGAACGGCCTAGTTCATATCAGGAAAACCAGTGGGACCAGCTTCTCCAGGAGAATCAACAGCACACCATCTTTCCCTCCAGTTCTCCTTTAATGTTGTTGGCAACAGTCCTCAGGTGGGCCTTCCACACTCAAAACCACTTTTCTCTCATTGCTGAGACAGAATACCCAACACCCAAAGTTAAAGGAGGAAAGGTTTATTTAGCTCACAGTTTGTAGAGGTTTCAGTCCATAATTGGCTGGCTCCAAGGCAGGGTGGCGCATGGCAGAGGGGCAACAGTTCATGGCAGCAAAAGACAGCAAAAGCAATAAAAGAGGAGGGAGAGAGGAAGAGAGGGAGAAAGGGAGAGAGGGAGAGGGAGAAGGAGGGAGGGAGGGAGGGAGGGAGAGAGACCTCTTTCCATCCTTTATATTGTATGCAGGCTACCCTAAGGCGGGTGCAGCACTCACACCCTTAATCCCAGTATTGGACCTTTGAATCAATCACAAACTCTAGAAGCCCACTCACAAGACTGGATGAGGCTTCAGGGGGACATCTAGACAAACCTTAACAATTGGTAACTGAACAGCCATGTGAGAATCCAGTTGAACATTTTAGAATATTCATCTCCATTTCCCCCCAGTACTTTGATGCAAACAAACAAACAAACAAACCCACTAATCAGTTACTGAAGAGTCCCCTGCCCACCAAGGATGTGCTGGGTCTGTGCTGCCTCCTAGAGTTCTTCACTACAGTGTTGGAGTGAGTAAAAATAGCACACCATGTAATGAACACATACTCCATGCCAGGAATCATGAATCATGCTAGACCCTTTCAGTAATCCTCCAAGCAAACTAGAAAATAGTGTCGGCATTTTTATACATATTTGACAATAGGGCAATAGAGGTACAGTGTAAATATGCAGCTTCTCCGGATCATACAGTTGACAAGTGTCAGAATCCATGGGGTTTCAAGACCCGTGTCCACATTATTTTTACAATCTGCACTAGTAAGATCCAGGTAAACCCTTATCCCCTGAAAAAAGACAAATGGAAACACTGCTTTGAAATATTTGTCACTGTCCCTCCCAAAAGGCCTGTCTACCCTAATGTAAAAAACACATACTTTCTAAAGATAAGACACCTCTCCTCTCATTAGGTTGTTTCTATTCCAAAACTACTCACTAGTGTTGCAATATAAAAAGTAATGTCTAGGCCGGTGAGATGGCTCAGCGGCTTAAGCGCCTGCCCGGCAAGCGTGAAGGCCCGAGTTCAACTCCCGGAACCCACATACGAAAAAGGGGCCGGTGATATCGCTCAGCGGCACGGGCGCCTGCTGGCGCACGAGGTCCTGAGGTCGACCCCCCGGTACCCACCAAAAAAAAAAAAAAAAAAAAAAAAGTAATGTCTCTTTGCACAGCATATTTATAATCCAGTTGGCTACTAGATGCATCACTCTAACAAGGGGGGCATTATGAGTTTTGGGGGGGTTGTTTTTTGGCTAAGCAGTTGGAGGTCATCAAGTTTCGGCAGAGCCAAGTTACTTGGTGTTATAGGAGAAGAATTTACAGCAGCAGAGTTTGGGGGAAAAAGAGGGGCAGACAAACAAGATGACAGAAGCCCTTATGTTTCTTTTTTTTTTTTTTTTTTTTTCTTGTGGGTCCCGGGGGTCGACCTCAGGACCTCGCGCGCCAGCAGGCGCCTGTGCCACTGAGCGACATCACCGGGCCAGAAGCCCTTGTGTTTCAAGACATGCTGTAGGAGTCTTAACTTTGGATAGTCAGGTTATTGGCAAATATATGATGCAGATGAATTTCTTGTGAGAGCAGATGAAAAGGGATATTCAGATACCATGTTGATATGGGACAAGAGAGCCCAAAGCAAAGAGGATCATAATAATAATTATCCTACAAGTCAAAGGGTTCTGGGAATTACTTTGTCTAGTTTCAAAGAACTGGGAAAAAAGTTTTTAAAGCAGTTCACCAAGCTCAGAAAGGAGGGCTTCAGCTGACATCTGGTGGATACATTTACTTAATACTGCACATAGACATGGGGATAAATCAGCAAATTGAAGGTCCTTGTGGAATTTTCCACAGGAAAATAATAAAGAGCCTCTCTTACCAACCTTTACTCTCATTCACAGCAAACGTCCTAAACAAAATAGCAAACCAAACCCAGATGAGAGAGAAATGTTTATGATTAGATATTTGTAATATCTGGAAAGTCACAGAATAATATCAGGAATATACAGTAGGTTTTGAAATCAGTAAGAAAAAGACATAAAATGCCATGGCAGAATAGAATATTTACTGAAAGAGAAGCCCAAATGGCTAACAAGAATATGAAGAGATTCCCCACCTCATGAGTAATCAGAAACATAAAAATTGACACCACTGCACCCACAAACTAGGCAGATAGAAAATATCAAAAGTGTAGCAAGAATGTAAAAGGAGGACTTAGTGAGAGTGTAAACTGGTTCAGCCTATCTTTCCTACATTGCACTCGTACCAGGCTTCCTGTTCTGGAAGCAGACCTCACACTCTCTTTCTACTCTCCAGGCACGGGCATTCTAGCACCACAGATTCTGCAGGATCAGGAGTTCAGTTCAAGCTAAGGAAGAAGTGAATACATGCTAGGGAAGAGGGGCAAATGCTGGGCAGAGGGCTACCTCCATGGAAATCTCTGCACCATCAAAAGCACTGAAAGAGCTGCACACTGAAACTTGTAAGAAACAAAACAAGACTTATAAAACAATACTATTTGTATAAACTACACAAACACAAAAGAACATTATACATTTTACATGAAATCATACATAACCAAGGACACGTATCAAACACAGTAGACTGGCACCTATGTGGAAAAGATAAAAGAGGTGTGACAGGCTAATTTTTTGCCACACTAAAATGAGGCATATAATTATCTCAAGTCCCCATACCTGAGACCTGCCCCCTCACAAAACTGCCAGGTGTTGACTATCTCTTTAGTACTTCTTTTTTGAGTCACCCATGTTATAGCACTTCCTACATGATAATGGTCATTAAATTGAGTAACAGAGTTGTGGTGAGGCACACAATCTCAAAATCTGGCCTTAGAACCAGAGAGATGAAATCAAGCATTCCTGGAGATAGTTAACTGTGACAATTAATCTTCAGCATCCACTTGATTGGCTTGAAAGACACCTATAAGATGAGTAAAGCAGACTAGTGATTGTGTCTGGCTAGGTCATGAGAGCACGACCTTGGGGATCATATCTCGTTTCTGGCAGCTTCCTGTCTGGCACTCTTTCCCTGTGCTCTGCTTCAGGGCCACTGTGAAGTGAGCAGCTTTGCTCTCCCACACCCTTCTGTTGTGATGTTTCTATCTTGAAGCCAGCCAACCATGGATTAAATCCTCTGAAACTGTGAACTAAATAAGCCATTTTCTCCTTTATATTATATATGTCAGGCATTTTGTCCTAGCAATGGGAAAGCTGACTAATCCAATGATTACAGGGAAAAAAGAGAGAAAGGGGTAGAGAGTCTTAACCTGTCAGATCTGTTCCAGGCCCAGGTCACATCGTAACTATGTCCTCAGAGCCCTGCTCCTGGCATTTAACATCGCTGTTGCTAAATCTTAGGTTCCCAACAAGACAATATATGATAGGAACTTCAGTACGATTCAACTTCTGGTGCCACTTACTTCAGATATATAATTATTCCCTGCAAAAGCAGAGGAGCCAGAAAAATAAGTCTACCATCTGTCTGTCCTTTTTTCTAAACAGTCATCCTACCAGCTCCTAAGAAACTCTTCTCTGTGCAACCATGAATCAGACCAGCTGATTTGAAACCATTACCAGAGAGAATGATGTGCCAGAATCAAAGAGCAACTCTAAAGTGAGAAAAACTATAGCAAATAAATTCTAGAATAGTCTGACACACTGGGGACATTATGGTGCCACTGATTTATCAGAATAATGTTGAATATCACAGGAGTTCTTAGTCTATCATAAAATGAATTTCCACTTAATTGCCTTTGGTTGAGACTGCACATTGGTTGTTTGCCCAGGCACGACACTATTTTGACCAAAATTAGTCTTAATCAGCTTGGCTTAGTAACAATGTAGCCAGCAGGCAGTTTGAGATGGCTCTCCAACAATTCATAGTTTAGAGAACGGAAATTTTTTTCAAAAATAGTCTGCAATGAATTAATCCTTCTCCTACATTGCAGCACATTTTTATTCAGTGCTGCCATCATTCACTGCAGAAAGGTATCTGGAGAATACAGAGTACACTATGAATACACTGATGCCTTAAAATAGCCAAAGCCATGGTTGTATTTGTTCTCCAGTAAACTAGTGCTGCACGGGTATCTCATAAGGCTTTAGAGCTAAAGAAGACAGTTTATTTTGAACATCTTTCCAAAGTAGGCATAATTAGATTCTGACCAGTCTAAATTACTGTGGATTACAAGCAAGACTAAAAATGTACTGGTACAAATTTTTCCTCCAAATTAGTGATTACAAGTCACATATTCATAAGAATTGATGACATCCAGTTTGTCATAAAAAAACATTCCAAGTTCAATCAGTCTCCAGGAATCCCTTACATCAAAGGGTAAGCTTCTTTCTTTCCCAAAATAAAAGCAGTGTCTCTCTCTCTCTCTCTCACTACATTTCAGAGAGAAATGTAGTGTCTTTGTCTATGTCTGTGTGTCTGTGTCTGTCTGTCTGTATGTCTGTCTCTCTCTCTCTGAAAAAAATGTACAGATACATCACATATAAACAGAGATACTGGGGCAGGGATGGCAGAGAGCAAGAAGCACCATAATTCCTAAAAGTATGGTGTCTAAGTAAACTACTAACCCCATAGATTCAAATTTAAACCCAAGCATTCCTAGTATTCTGAGAACTAATTCTCAGAAGGCAACAAAGTATTTATTATTATATTTTTAAATTTCAGGTTTCATTCCAAAGATAATTTTAATTCATCATAAAACATTATTAATTATACAGATCAGTTCAAAAGTAAACACAGAATTTCATTGAGATTGAAATTTAAAAGATCAAATAGAGTTGTCTATTGCTCATTCTCCCTATAAAAGGGGAAAACAACTATATTCTGACTGGAGTGACTGATGCATTGCAAGTATTTCAAGTACTTAAAAACAAAAATAAACCAAACTCAAAGATAGAAGAGGGTAGAAAAGACCAGAGCAGAAACAAATGAAACAGAAACTAAAACAATACAACAACAGTTTTATGAAACAAAGAGCTGATTTTTCAGAAAGATAAAATCAACCAACTCTTAGCTAGACTAATCAAAGAGAGAGAGACAGAGACAGAGAGACAGAGAAACAGAGACAGAGAGAGACTCTCTAAAAAAATTAGAGATGAAAAAAGGAAACATTAAAACTGATATCACAGAAATACATAGCCTTTAGCTACACTAAGAAGAAAGAGAAAATACTCAAGTAAAATCAGGGATGAAAAAGGAGACATTACAACTGATACCACTGAAATCAAAGGCTCATTAGAGAATATTATGAATAACTATATCCCAATAAATTGTAAAATCTAGAGAAAATGCACAAATTCCTGGACATATATAACCTACCACAATCGATCCATAAAGAAATAGAAAACCTAAACAAACCAACAATGAGTAGCAAAATTGAATCAATAATAAATTCTTACAAAAAAGAAAGGTCCAGGATATAGTGACTTCTCTACTGAATTCTACCAAACTTTTAAAGAATGCCAATTCTTTTCCACCATTTCAAAAAATTGAAAAGGAAAGAATTCTTTTGGACTCATCCTATGAGAAGAGCATTGCTCTGATACCAAAACAAGATAAAAGAAAATTACAGACTAATATCCTTGGAGAACATACATACAAAAATTCTCAATAAAATACTAGCAAACCTAGTCCAAGAAAATATCTAAAAATTATAGCTGGGGCACACAAGCCTTTGGCGGGCAGACAGACACTGGAACACCCAAGACCCAGGACAGCCAGCCCAGATGCGCAGAGTAATCAGCAAGACCAGCAACATGGAAGTGTCCGAAGCAGCAGTGAGGAGCCGGCAGCTGGGCTCTGGAGAACTCCACCAACAGAAGACCAGTCCCAGCCCCCACATCCAGAGGCCAAGATCAGCTCCAAACCCAGCACAATTCCCATGGCAAGCGTGACTGGAGTACACAGCACATTTCTGGGATCTGACATGGACATTATCACAGAACTGTAAATGCCAGAGGTATTTTACTACTTTTATTCTACCTTGTATGTCTGATTGGCTATCCCTTTCCTATCTGTTTGGAAGTCATCTTGTTTTGTCTTATATTTTGTGGTAATTTTATTTTGGGTTTTGTTTTTATTTTTCCTCTCCTCTCTTTCTTGGGTCTACTTTTTTTCTTTCTTTTCTTCTTTTGTTCTTTTCTGTTCTCCTCGTTTTTCCTTCTTTTTTTTTTTTTTTTTTTTGCTGTTTAGGTTTCTTACCTTTCTTTTTTGTTTTCTTCTATTGATCCTCTTTCTTTCCTTCCTTGACTATGTTTTGAATTTAAACTTTCAAGTGAGTAAACACTGTCTCTGCCCTTTCTGATTACTCCTTCACATTCCATTTCATTCTTTCCCTCCTGCATCCTCCAGTTTCCCAAAACTTGGGTGCTCATCCTTTGAGCTCCAGTCTTAACATTACTATATTCGACCTCATTCATCAATTTATCCTGTCCCCTACCCATCTTAACCCCCCCCGCCCCCTGCAAAAGGGTAAAACCACTCCACTAAGGGGAAAATCACTGCATATAAGCACATGGTATATGTTTGCTTTTGTTATATGACTTTAGAGTTTGCTCCTGTAGTTGGAGGTAGAAGGTTAATGGTTACCATAGTTTGTCAGTAGTTAAGTTGTACTAGAAACTATTGTTATTACTAACTGTACTACTTTAGCCAGGATGTCACACATGTTATAATCAGTTTTTCTCCCCTGTGTGATAATGCTATGAGAGTATGGGGTCATAATCACCACCAAAGCCCAGTACCAAAGGATTGGGTGCTGAGCCAAATAGTAACTTTGCATCCTTTACAAATTGGGAAGGTAGGTTCTTGGGAAAACTATAAAGAACACTCTACATCTAGAGGACATCCCCATGGAATAGACACCTCCTAGGGAAGCCTCAATACTAATGATAAAACTATCTATCATAAGAAATTGGCAAGCATCAACATAGAAAACAAAATAAAATAAAAAAGAGAAAAGAGAAAATAACAAGATGTAGAAGCAAAATGCAACCCCAAATCCCAAACCCACACAGGACAAGCATGGAACACAATGAGATAGATGAAATTGGAAGCCAAACAATGGAAATTTCTGAAATGTTAGCAACAGAAGTGAAAAAACAAGTGGAAAAGGCTATAGAGAAAATAATCTCTCAGGTACAAAAATAAATGATACTTAGAATCAAAGATATTAGAGAAGACACAGATAACAGAATAGATGAGCTTAGAAAAATGATGGAAACAAAAAATGCCCTTTAGGAAAGAAATGGAATCCACGAAACAGATCCAAACAGAAATCCAAGAGATTAAAACCTCCATTGAGGGCTAGGGATGTAGCTCGGTGGCACAGTGCCTGCGTGGCAAGCCTGAGGTCATGAGTTCGATGCCTGGTACCAAAAACAAAAACAAAAATAAAAAAAAAAACACCTTCATTGAAAGTATATGCAACACAATGAATGAAGGACAGGATAGAATATCAGACCTTGAAGACAGAATTGCAGCACATGATCATTAAAAGAAAGATATCTTAAAAATAGCAAGAGACCATGAAAAATCAATCCAACAGCAACCAGATGATGCAAAAGAGAGTAACATAATATTGGTTGGGGTCAATGAAAAAGCTGGAGGCAGCACAAATGCCATAAAAAAACTCTTCACAGAAATAATGGCAGAAAACTTCCAAGGATAAAGAATTTGACATACAAATAAATGAAGCATATAGAACTCCAAACAACCATGACAAAAATAGAACTACAACAAGACATGTAATAATCAAGATCCCAGAAATTCAGCACAAGAACAGAATATTAAAAGCTGTTAGAGAAAAGAAACAGATCACCTATAAAGGAAAGCCCATCAGAATCATGGCAGACTTCTCAACACAAACCCTCAAGTCAAGAAGAGCTTGGAGTGAAGTATTTCAAGTCCTGAAAGAAAACAACTTCCAATGCAGATTGATGTACCCTGCAAAACTATCTTTCAAAATTAATGGAGAAATAATGTACTTCCATGACAAAGAATATCTGAAGAAATACATGACCACCAACTCAACCCTACAAAGGGGACTGAAATATATTCTAGACAGAGATAAAAATGACCACAATTCCAAGAACAACAATAGAAAGAAACCATCAAGCAGTTCAAGCAATTAAACAGAGGGGAAAAGCAGAAAACCAACAGCAGGAAAATAACATGACAAAGATAAGCCAATACATATCAGTTATAACCATCGATGTAAATGGCCTCAATTCACCAATCAAAAGAAACAGACTGGAAGAATGGATCAAGAAACAATATGCGGCCGGTGAGATGGCTCAGCGGCTTAAGCGCCTGCCCGGCAAGCGCAAGGGCCCGAGTTCGACTCCCGGAACCCACATACGAAAAAGGGGCCAGTGATATCGCTCAGCGGCACAGGCGCCTCCTGGCGCGCGAGGTCCTGAGGTCGACCCCCTGGTACCCACAAAAAAAAAAAAAAAAAAGAAACAATATGCAACAATATGCTGTATACAAGAAACACATTTAACTCAAAAAGAAATTCATAGACTGGAAGTCAAAGGATAGAAAACAATCTTCTTTGCAACAGGAACCCAGAAAAAAGCCGGGGTAGCTATCCTGTTTGCAGACAATGTGAACTTCAAACCAAGAATGATCAAAAGAGATTAAAAACAGTCCACTACATACTTGTTAGGGGAAAACTTCAAGAAGAAAAGATAACAATCATAAATATGTGTGCACCAAATACAGGAGCACACAACTATATAAGACAATTATTAATAGACATGAAAAATCAAATAAGCAATAACACAATTGCAGTGGGAGAACTTCATACCCCATCATCACAGAGATAGATCAACTAGACAAAAAATCAGCAAAGAAATATCAGAACTGAATCAAACCTGTGAATAAATGGACTTAATAGATGTTTATAGAGTGTTCCACCCAACATCATCAGAATACACATTCTTTTCAGCTGCACATGAGATGTTCTCTAAAATAGACCACATACTAGCCCACAGAACATGTTTAAGTAAATGCAAAAGGATTGAAATTATCCCGTGCATATTATCCTACCATAGTGAAATGAAATTGGAAATTAATGGCAAAAGAAACCACAAAAACTTCATAAACACATGGAAATTAAATAACAACCTCCTAAAAAACCAATGAGTCACAGATGAAATTAAAGAAGAAATTAAACAATATCTACAACTAAATGAGAATGCAGATAGGACATACAGGAACTTATGGGATGCAATGAAAGCAGTCCTAAGAGGGAAATTTCTAGCAGTGAATTCACACATCAGGAAAACAGAAGGAGCACAAATTAACGATCTAATGTTTCTCGTCAAGCTTCAAGAAAAATAAGAGCAAGACAAGCCCAAAGCTTATACAGGGGAGGAAATTATAAAGATCAGAGCAGAAATTAATGCAACAAAGACTAAGAAAACAATACAAAAGTTAATGAAACTGGGCCGGTGAGATGGCTCAGCGGCTTAAGCGCCTGCCCGGCAAGCGCAAGGGCCCAAGTTCGACTCCCGGAACCCACATACGAAAAAGGGGCCGGTGATATCGCTCAGCGGCACGGGCGCCTGCTGGCGCGTGAGGTCCTGAGGTCGACCCCCCGGTACCCACAAAAAAAAAAAAAAAGTTAATGAAACTAAGAGTTGGTTCTTTGAAAGAATAAATAAAATTGATAATCCTTTAGCCAATCTTATCAAAAAAAAAAAGGAAAGAAAAGACTCAAATTCATGCACTGAGGAATGCAAAGGATGAAATCACTACAGATACTGTGGAAACTCAGAAGATCATCAATACCTATTTTGAAAATCTTTACTCTCATAGGATGGAAAACACAGAAGAAATGGACAGATTCCTAGATAGGTATGAATTACCAAAGCTGAATCGAGAAGATATAAAAATTCTGAATAACCCAATATCAGTCCATGAAATTGAAAATGCAATTAAAAACTTACCAACAAAGAACAGCCAAAGTCCTGATGAATTCACTGCTCAATTTTACAAGAAATTTAGAGAAGATTTAATGCCAATACTCCTCAAACTCTTTAATGATATTGAAAGGGAAGCAATACTCTCTAACTCATTCCTGGAGGCAAGTATTACCCTGATACCAAAACCATAGAAAGACTCAACCAAAAAAGAGAACTACAGGCCAATCTCCCTAATGAACATAGATGCAAAAATCTTCCATAAGATACTAGCAAACAGACTGCAGCAAATCATCATGAAGATTATACACCATGACCAAGTGGGATTCATCCCAGGAATGCAGGGATGGTTCAACATACACAAATCAATAAATGTAATACACCATATTAACAAAATCAAAGACAAAAATCACAAGACCATCTAAATAGCTGCAGAAAAAGCATTTGACAAAGTCGAACACTCATTCATTATAAACACCCTACAGAAAATCATAATAGATGGTCTGTACCTCAATCTAATAAAAGCCATCTATGACAAACCAACAACCAACAGCATACTTAATGGACAAAAACTGAAACTTTCACTTTAAAATCAGGAACAAGACAAGGATTTCCACTATCACCACTCCTGTTCAAAATAGTTTTGGAAACACTAGCCAGAGCAATGAGACAAGACAGAGAAATAGAAGGAATAACAATAGGAAAGCAAGAAGTTAAATTATCATTATTCACAGATGACATGACACTCTACAGAGAAGACCCCAAAAACTCCACCAAAAGACTTCTAGATTTAATAACCAAATTCAGTAGTGTAGCTGGATACAAAGTCAACACTCAAAAATCAATAGCATTCCTGTACACAAACAACAAACTCACTGAGAGAGAAATTAGGGAAACCCCACCCTTCACAATAGCATCCAAAAAATTGAAATACTTAGGAATCAATCTAACAAAGGAAGTAAAATATCTCTACATTGAAAATTACAGGACTCTGAAAAAGGAGATTGAAGAGGATATCTGAAAATGGAAAGATATCCCTTGCTCCTGGATAGGAAGAACCAATGTAGTGAAAATGGCCATATTTCCAAAATTGTTGTACAGATTTAATGCAATCCTCATCAAAATACCATTAGCATACCTCACAGAACTAGAGAAAACATTCCTAAAATTCATCTGGAACCAAAAGAGACCTAGAATAGCAAAAGCAATTCTGGGCAAAAGGCAAGGCAAGAGGCATCACAATCCCTGACTTGAAATTATACTACAAAGCTACTGTGATAAAATCAGCATGGTACTGGCAAAAAAAAAAAAAGACCTGAGGATCAGTGGAACAGATTAGCAGATGTAGACACATCTACAAACATACTCAGCCACCTTATCTTTGACAAAGGGGCCAAACATGTTCCCTGGAAGAAAGATAGCCTCTTTAATAAATGGTGCTGGAAAAACTGGCTATCTACATGCCAAAGACTAAAACTAGGCCCATGTCTATCACCATGCACTAAACTGAAGTGAAAATGGATCAAAGATCTAAATATTAAAACAGAAACACTAAATCTACTGCAAGAGAAAGTAGGTAGAAATCTTGAAGGCATAGGGATAGGCAGAGAGTTCATGAACAAAAACCAAATTGCATGGGAAGTACTTCAAATAATCAACAACTGGGATCTCACCTTATTAAAAAGTTTTTGCACGTCAAAAGAAATCACCAACAGAGTGAAAAGAAAACCCACACAATGGGAAAAAAATTTAGCCAACTGTCCCTCAGACAAAAGACTTCTATCTAGAATATATAAAGAATTGAATAAAATCAGGATGCCCAAATTCAAAGGCCCAACCCTAAAATTGTCATCTGTGATGAATACACAATTCTCAGATGAAGAAATACAAATGGCAAATAAATATATGAAAAAATGTTCAACATCATTGGTCATTCAAGAAATGCAAATTAAAACAGAACTGAGATTCTATCTCACCCCAGAAAGAATGGCTATCGTCAAAAAATTAACCAATAATAAATGCTGGCAGGGCTGTGGGATAAAGGAACCCTTCTCCACTGTTGATGGGAGTGTAGACTGGTGCAACCACTGTGGAAGTCAGTGTGGAGATTCCTCAAAAAACTAGAATGGGAGGTCCCACTCGACCCAGCTATTCCCCTTCTGGGTATCTTCCCAGAAGAATTAAAAACATTATACCGCAGTGATATATGTGCACCCATGTTTATAGCAGCACAATTTGTAGTAGCTAAATCTTGAAAACAACCCAAATGCCCATCAACCAAGGAATGAATAAAAAAGATGTGGTATTTTTATTCAATGGAGTACTACTCAGATATAAAGAAGGATAAACTTGAGACTTTTATAGGTAAATGGATGCAACTTGAGACCATACTCATAAGTGAAATAAACCAGACTCACATGTGTAAACATCGTATTGTCTCCCTAGTGTGAGAAGCTGAAAGAGTAAATAAGATCCAAAATGTGCAATAGATATTGTAAAATGGAAAGAAATTGTTCAAAAGGAAAGAAACTGGGATGGGGAAAAGGAGAAAAGAAGGAAGGGAAAAGGAAAAGTATATATACACACACACACAGGATAGTTAAGATAGCTATATTACTAATGTCTATAAGTCCATTGAAAGGAAAGTTTTGTACTTATATCATTTGATCAACTTTTCATGCCTATGTCTTGTAATCTGAGCAAATACTTTGAAGATAACAATAAGCAATGTACTAACCATTGTTACTTTCCTACTATCTTATTTTGAAATTTTCTATCATTGTTTTAATTGTTTTTTCTCTTTAAAATAAAAAATCATATGCTATGATCAAGTGCAATTTATCATTTGGATGCAAGGATTGTTCAACATATACAAATCACTGTGTAGCAGGGCAAAGTGGTGCACACTTGTAATCCCAACATTTCGGAGGCAAGGCAGGAGGATCAAAAGTTCAAGCCCAGTTTTATTTGAAGAATCTTCATACTGATTTCCATAATGGTTGTACTAATTTACATTCCCACCAACAATCTAGAAGGGTTCCTCCCCATCACACCGTCTCACCAGCATTTGTTATTATTTGATTTCTTGATGATGACCATTTTTCTGGTTAAGATGGAATCTCAGTGATGTTTTAATTTGCATTTCTCTAATGGCCAGTGATGATGAGCATTTTTTCATGTATTTATTGGCCATTTGTACTTCTTCTGAGAAGTGTCTATTCATTTTACTTGTCCATTTTTTATTAGATCTTTTATTTTGGGGGGGTCTAATTTTTTTAGTTCTTCATACATTCTAGATATTAGTCCTCTGTCTGAGGAATAGCTGGCAAAATTTTTCCCCATTCTGTAGGCTGTCTTTTCACTCTGTTGCTTGTTTTTGTTGTTTTGTGATTTGTTTTGTTTTTGCTGTGAGGAAGCTTTTCAATTTGATATGATCTCATTTGTTGATTCTAGGTAAATTCCACTTGATTTAGCTACTCCCCTTGTAGATATCTTCCCAGAACAGTTAAAGATATCATATTACAGTGTTTATAGCAGCACAATTCATAGTAACTAAATCTTGGAAACAGTCTATATGTCCGTCAGTAGATGAATGGATAAGGAAAATGTGATATTTACACACAAAGTAGTACTATCTCTGCTACAAGAAAGGATAAACTTGAGTCATTTGTAGGAAAATGGATGCATTTCGAGACCATAATGTTAAGTGAAATTAATCAGACACACAAGCTCAAATATTGTATGGTTTCTCTTGTACGAGAAACCTAAATTATAAATAAAGAGCAAAATAAAAGACAGATCATAGGCAGTAGGAAGACAGATCTTTCTCAAATAGGAAGAGAACAAAGAGACAGAGGGAGGTGGGAAAGAGGAGAGGGAAAAGGAATGAAAAAAAGAATTAGGATTTGTATGTACATGTACTAACTCCACACAAGGGATATAAACATTATGTACTTACTAAAAATTTAATTTTTTAAAGTGGAGAAAAAGTAAATCTGAGTCAGTGAAGAGTATTTAGCATTTGTTAAGGATGAACAATTTTCTAGCTGAGAAAAGCTTCTGGAATTACAAAAATTGTTGGCTAAATGACTGCAAACTTTAAGGAAATTCACTTGCAATAGTAAAGATAAGATCATGTTTTCTAAAAAAAAAATAAATTTCAACCCCAGCCTGGGCAACTCAGTGACTCAGCAAGACCCTGTCTCAAAAATGAAAAATAAAAGGCCTGGGTATGGGTATGTAGCTCAGTGTGAAAACCCTCAGCTCAATACCACAAAATAAAATAAATGTGATACATCTTATTAAGACAGTGAAAAATAAAACAAAAAGATCATCTCAAAAAATACAGAAAAAACATCTAATAAAATTCAGCATCTCTTCATGATAAATATTATCAGCAAATTATAAATAGAAGGAACATACCTCAATACAATTAAGGCCGTATATGAACAAACCCACAACTAACATTATATTGAACAGGGAAAAGTTGATAGTGTTTCATATAAGTTCCAGAACAAGACAGAAATGCCCACTTCACCACTCTTACTCAACACAGTACTAGAAGTCCTAGTCACAGCAATTAGACAAGAGGAAGAAATAAAGAACATTTAAAATGGAAGGGAAGAAGTCTAACTATTCGTGTTCTCAGATAACAAGGTCTTATATATAGGAAAACCTAAAGATTTCACCCCCTCAAAAAACCGTTAGAACTGATAAATTCAGTATAATTGCAGGATATAAGATCAACATATGGGCCGGTGATATGGCTCAGTGGCATAAGCGCCTGCCTGGCAAGCGTGAGGTCCTGAGTTTGACTCCCGGAACCCACATAAAGGAAAAAAGGGGCCAGTGATATCGCTCAGCAGCACGAGCACTTGCTGGCAAGCACAAGGTCCTGAGTTCGACTCCTGGTACCCACATTAAAAAAAAAATCAACATAACAAAACTCAGTAGCATTTCTATACACCAAAAATGAAATAGCTGAAAAAGAAATCAAGAAAGCACTCCCACTCACAATCGTTAACAAAAATCTGTGAATAAATTTAGTAAAGAAGGTAAAAGAATTCCACAATTAAAACTATAAAAACAATAATAAAAGAAACAAAGAGGACACAAAAATGGAAAGATACTCAATGTATAATGAAATAATTAATATTTATAAACTTGTTACATTAACCAATGAAATCTACAAATTCAAAGCATTCCCTTCCGAAAACCAAAAACATCCTTCACAGAACTAGAAAAAAAAAATCTAATATTTGTATAGAACCACAAAAGACCCTAAATATTCAGAGCAATCCTGAGTAAAAATAATAAAGCTGGAGACATCAAAATACCTGACCTCAAAAAATACTATGAAGCTACAGTAACCAAACCAGTATGGTATTGACATAAAATTAGACACATAGCTCAATGCAACAGAATAGAAAATCCAGAGATAAATCCATACATCTATAGCCAACAATTGACAGATGGCATTATATCAAACAAAAATGTTTCTACATAGCAAAGGAAACAACTGAGTTATTAGCCAACCTATACAATGGGAGAAAATATTTGCAAAGTAGTCATCTGCCAAGTGACTAACATCCAGGATATGTAATGTAGTCAAGTCAACAGCAAAAATACCACTAAATAATCTAATTAAAAATGGGCAAGTGATGTGGATATTTCTCAAAAGAAGATATGCAACTGTCCAAGAAGTGTATGGAAACAATGTTCAATATCACAGAGCATCAGGAAAATGGAAATCAAAACCATAATGAGATATTATCCCACCCCAGTTCAAAAGGCTATATAAAAAGAAAAATTCTGGCAAGAATATGGAGAAAGGGCCGGTGAGATAGTTCAGCAGCATAAGCACCTGCCTGGCAAGTGCAAGGTCCTGAGTTTGACTCCTGGTACCTATGTAAAAGAAAAAAAAGGGCTGGTGATATCGCTCAGCAGCACAAGCACCTGATGGCAAATGCAAGGTCCTGAGGTCAATTCCCAGTACCCACATTAAAAAAAAAAAAAGAATGTGGAGAAAGGAAAACTCTTTTATACTGTTGGAAGGAAGGTAAATTAGTACAGCCATTATCAAAACAGTGTGGCAGTTGCTCAAAAAACTAGAAATAGAATTACTGTATTATCTAATAATCCCACTGCTGGATATATATCAAAAAATCATTATATCAAAGAGATTCCTGCAACCCCATTTTTATTGCAGCAGTATTCACAAAAGTCAAGGTATGGAAACAACTTAAGTGACCATCAGTGGATCAATGAATAAAGAAAATGTGGTATGTACACACAATGGACTATTATTGAGCTATGAAAAATGAAATCCTGTCTTTGCAGCAACATGAATAAGCCTAGATGACATTATATTAAGTAAAATGAATCAATCACAGAAAAATAAATACTGCATGTTCTCACCTACATGTGGAAATTTTTATCACAGAGAAGTATAAGGCAGAACAGTGACTACCAGAGGCTAGAAAGGATGGAAAGAAGCGGAGAGGATGGAAAGAGAGTAGTTAATGGGTACAGGGGTACAGTGGTTAGAAGGAATAACTTCTAGTGTTCTATAGCACAGGGGATAATCATGGTCACCAACAATTAATTGCATATTTCAAAACAGCTAATAGAAAGGATTTTGAATGTTCCCAACACTAAGAAATTATAAATGTTTGAGGTTATGGATTACCAATTACCCTGAAATGTCACTATACATTGGATACATGTACTTCTAAATATCATACATCAAAAATATGCACAATTATGTTAATTTTTTTGAACTTTTTAAAACCACTCATTTGCATTTGTGTTTACAATGCCTTGTATGTCGGGTAATATACTTGATTTGTTTCAAGTTAATTAGGTCCAAGTCCACAGATTTAATATAAAAATAACAAAGCTCACATCAAAACCCACAGCATAGGGCCGGTGAGATGTCTCAGCGGCATAAGCGCCTGCCTCGCAAGCGCAAGGGCCCGAGTTCAACTCCCGGTACCCACATATGAAAAAAAAGGTCCGGTGATATCGCTCAGCGGCACAGGCGCCTGCTGGCACGCTAGGTCCTGAGGTCGACCCCCGGTACCCACACACACACATAGAAAGAACCCCACAGCATAAGGCTCACAGGTATCATGAACACGTTTTCAGTAGTTAACAAGAGAAACTGGATCACAGTGGAGGATATAACTCAGGGCTTCCCAAACTGTGGGCATCTAAGAACCCCCTGAGAGGTACTTGGCACATGTATAGATAAAGAAGATACCCTACAGTCACTACGATGTTTTTTCAATTGGTAATTTAAAATAATATGATTCTTTTGTCAGTGAGAGAATAGATACTGTTTGTGATCTTTCCTTCTCCAAGATGTCTTTATCTGCACTGAAATGCAGACTTAGGAGGGTCCTGTGAAAAATTCTCAGCCTCCCCCAGCCAGGAGCCCAAGAGGGAACAGAGAATTCAATTAAGGTTAGAGCAATCTGAGAGCAGAGAAGACTTGGGCCCCCACTCAGGCTGAGACCAGGAAGAGAGCAAGACCCCATGAGAGAAATGGTCACATGGTATATGACTTCCCCATGCCTCAAAGTAACAGAAAAATGGCAAGACAATATCAAGATGCTGGGAGAGTCCCTAAGTAGCCTGGGTTTAGATAACACCACAGAATTTCCCACGATTCACTCTGATACAGGAGCAATGGGATCACCCTGTGCACAGCACACCGAAGAAAGACACAAAAGTCACCTGAAAGACAGAGGGCCTGACTGGAAAGACCTTACAGTTAGGAATGAGGAGCAAAGCTTGCTGTGCATGGATCAGCACGAGACCACATCTCAGCTGATGCCTCTGTGGACTGCAATGATAATAGCACAGACTGGCGGCACCTACCCGGACTTCACACCATAAGCAAGTTATTCCCAGAGTTGAATGCACATCAGAATTACCTACAGAGCTCGCTATCACACAGATTCTGGGCCTGATCCCCAGAGTTCCTGGTTCAGCAGGTCTGGAGTGGGGACTGACTGACTGCATTTTAACAGGTTTTCAATGATGCTGATGATGCCACTCTCACATTTGGAGAATCACTGTTCTGATGCATTCCAACCCAGACTGATATGAAACCTAGATCTAAAAGGGACTCCCAGTGTGACAGAGCCCATACTGGGAGACACTTATGGGACAATGAAGATTTACATTCTTCATGCACCTGCACATGGGGACTAAGGTTTGTATCCATCATGGAGATATTGGCAAATGACTTCCTATATCTCTATTTGGTTTCTCTTCCAGAAAGCTTCACTTCCTATTCTAGAGCAGCACTGAATATAATTCTTAAATATACCCAATAATGTATTAGCAATATATTTTTTCAACAGTTCATGAAAAAGTCAGTAAGTGTTAGAACCCCTTTGCAAGTATTAAATATTATAAATAAATTATATATGATATTTGGGTCCTAGTTACTTCCTCCCTGGGACAAAATACCTGACACCTACAAGTTATAGGAGGAAAAGTTAATTTTAGCTCAGTTTGTAGAGGTTTCCGTCCAGAGTCGGCTGGCCTCAACACAGGATGGCACAGCAGAGAGGCATGGGAGAGGAGAAACAGTTGATTGCATGGCAGGCAGGAGGCAGCACAACTTCCTTCTACTTTCCCTTTTTACTCCAACCAGGCTGCAAGCCTCTTGGTTTGTGCCACCCACACCCAGTATTGCAGTGTGGGTCTTCCCTCTTCAGTAAGGTCACCACCCACACCCATAACTGTGCTAAACCAATCAGTGGACTAATCCAGTATCACTCTCCCATGATCCAGACACCTCCCAAAAGCCCCATCTATTAGCACATGAGGATGGGGGGGCATCAGATATAAGCCATAACAACTTCTAAAATATATCTAGTCACTTCTCTGTTCAAAATTCCTAGGCAGTTTCCTGTCTTACTCAGGTAAAATGTTGATCCCAACACACTGTGAGCTGCAAGGCTGTGCAAAACCTGGTGCCCAGCTGGGTCTTCCTCTCCACACTCCCACCTCACTCACTCTTCCAGGCTTCCCTGACCGATCTGCTGGTCCTTGAAAAGCCCACGTGCTCTTTCCTCCATCATTTATCTTGACTTGACCAGAAATATATATATATATATATATATATATATATATATATATATATATATATAGTATTATATTATTAATATATATCATCATTTATATATAATATATACATGATATATTATATATCTTTACTATATATTTAGAGGTAGCAGGGCTGGAGATCCAAGCTAGAGCCTCACACATGCTATACGGGTGTTCTACCACTTAGTTACACTTCCAGTCCCAAGTTATATTTTAGTGTTTTTTAAATTGCTTACTAAAATGTAAATTCCCTGAAAATAAAAGGAAATTTGTTTACTTACTGCTATATTCCAAGTGCCTGTGAAGAACCTGGCATAAAACATCACTCAGTAAATAAGCAGAAGACCAAGCAGACCAAAGGAACCAACAACTCTACCCCTATACACACCCAGAGTCATGAGGGAAAACTACGTGACCACAATGGCAGCCCCAAATGCTTCTACATGCCCACTTTCCCCTTCCTCTCTCACCACCAAACAGCTAATTAACAGCATTAAGGAGAACCATACATGCTATTTGCAAAGGTAAAAGGAGGCAGCAACTCAAGAATGAAGCAAACTGCAAACTAGAAGACCAGTGACAAGAAGTGAATTTCTTCTCCACCCTCAGGTGAGAATGCTAAAGAACTGCCTATGGTCACATGGCCCAAGGATAGGTAGGAGAGTCATGATTAACTTCTGAGTGGATTGACCTCTTTCCAGACATTTTTGTATGAATAATATACAAAATTATGAATTGTATGAATAATATACAAATTCTCAGCTTCCAGAAAACTTACTGGAAAATGTTAAGTGCAACTTTTTCCATGAGCCCTATAACTGTCTCTTCCGTTGATCAAGTCATGTGATGTTATATTGCTTATGAATTAACCCTACTTTGTCTAGAATTAATTCTACATTGAAAGTTGAAAAAGTGATTAATTAGGTTTTAATTATCACATCTCCCTTGGAGACATTTGAGAACTTAATGAGTCTGTCCTTTTGTATGAGGAGAGTTCAAATCAAAAGAATTCTTCCAGTGAATCACAATAAAATTTATTCCAAATGTCCTTTAACATCTGGACCTTAAAAAAAGAGACTGAGCTTTTCTGAATCAAAATGTATCTTCTTCCTCAATGCAATGCTAAATTCCCACTGAAGCTTCCTAAGTTATACTTCAGTGAAGCCAAAATCCAGAGAAACCACAGAGGACATGATGGAAATGACTTTCAATTTAAAGTGATCAGGAATTCAGGAAAAGCAACCTTTTTAAATGTTAAAGCTGGGCCAGTGAGATAGCTCAGTGGCCTAAGTGCCTGCCTGGCAAGCGCGAGGTCCTGAGTTTGGTTTCCGGTACCCACATCAAGAAAAAAAAAAAAAAAAACAGAGAAGATTCCAAACAAAAAAAGAGAACTGCAGGCCAATCTCCCTAATGAACATAGACAAAAAAATCCTCACTAAGGTACTGGCAAACAGAATGCAACAAATCATCAGAAGATTATACAACACGACTAAGTTGGATTCATCCCAGGAATGCAGGGTTGGTTCAACATATGAAAATCAATAAATGTAATAGACCATATTAAAAGAACCAAAGACAAAAATCACATGATCATCTCAATAGATGCAGAAAAAGCTTTTCACAAAGCCCAATACCGATTCATAATAAAAACCCTGCAGAAATTTGGAATAGATGGTCTTTATCTCAATCTGATAAAAGCCATCTATGACAAACCAACAGCCAACATCATACTAAATGGTCAAAAACTGAAAGCTTTCACTCTAAAATCAGGAAAAAGACAAGGATGGCCACTACTACCACTCTTATTCAATATAGTCCTCAAAATATTAGCCAGAACAATTAGACAAAAGAAAGAATTAAAAGGAAGAAATAAAAGGAATAAAGATAGGAAAGGAAGAAGTTAAATTATAATTATTTGCAGATGACATGATACTCTACATAGAAGACCCCAAAAACCCTACCAGAAGATTTCTATATATTTTGGCGGTGGGACCAGGAATCGAACTCAAGACCTTGCACTTGCCAGGCAGGCACCATGCTGCTGAGCTATATCCCTGGCCCCAGAGTTCTAGATTTAAATTCAGTAGCATAACTGGATACTAAAACATCAGCAGTGGTCCTATACACAAATAATAAACTCACTGAGAGAGAAATTAGGGAAATCACACCTTTCACAATAGCATCCAAAAAAATGAAATACTTAGGAAGCAATCTAATGAAGCAAGTAAAGAACTTTACACTGAAAACTACAGTACTCTGAAAAAGGGGGTCAAAGAGGATATCAGAAAATGGAAAGACATCCCTTGCTCTTGGGTAGGAAGAACCAATGTAGTGAAAATTGCCATTCATTCAAAAGTGTTGGGCCTGTGATATAGCTCAGTGGCATAAGTGCCTGCCTGGCAAGTGCGAGGTCCTGAGTTCGGTTCCCGGTACCCACATAAAGGAAAAAAAAGTGTTATACAGATTTAATGCAATTCTGATCAAAGTACCAATAGCACACTTAACAGAATTAGAGAAAACAATCCTAAAATTCATTTGGAACCTGAAGAGAACTAGAAGCCAAACAACTTCACTGTAAGAAAGACAGTCTCTTTAATAAATGGTGCTGGAAAAACTGGCTTTCCATGTGCTGAAGACTAAAACTAGATCTTTATCATTTACCGTGTACTAAAATAAAATCAAAATGGATCAAAGATTTAAACATTAAAGCAGAAACACTAAATCTGCTGGAAGAGAGAATAGGTAGAACTCTTGAAGATGTAGGTGTAGGCAAAGACTATGAACAAAACCCTGGTCACACCTGAAATATTGCAGAGTCAACAACTAGGATCTCATATTATTAAAAAAAATTTTGCACAGCAAAAGAAACTAACAGCAGAGTGAAGAGACCACCCATGGAGTGGGGAAAAAATTTTCCTCAGACAAAGGACTAATATCTAGTGTATACAAAGAATGCAAAAAAACAGACCCCCCAAATTTAAAGGCCTAATCCAAAAATGGGCATCTAAAATGAATAGATACTTCTCAAATGAAGACATAGAAATGGTAAATAAATACATGAAAAAAATGTTCAGTACCACTGGTCATTCAAGAGACACAAGTGAAAACAACACTGAGACTACGTCTCATTCCAGAAAGTACAGTAATTATCATGAAATCAACCAATAACAATGCTACCAGGGCTGTGGAGAAAAAGGAACCCTTTTAACAAATATAAATAAAAAATACAACAACAAAATTCTTTTTCAGTGATAAACATTCATAACAAAAAGTTGAAGAAAAATGTATAACCATTAAAAATGTAACATGATCACACTAATAACATTTAGGGGAATATAAAATAATATGACATCATTTTTTAATCATTAGGTTAGTAAAATCATAAAGATCAAAATCACCAATGTACTTTAAGAAGTACATGGAAAACATATTCTCTCATACTGTTGGTGGTTACACCAACGGGCTCAGATCTCCTGAAGAGCATTCTGGTGATAACGTAGATATATGCACCGTTTCATTGCATTTCCACTGGTCAGTACCCACCCTTCCTGCAAAAAGAGCCACATACAGGCTATCCATTGCTTCATGAGTTGTAACAGCAGGAAACTAGAAAAAATGCAAATTTCTGGTTCCATATGAACTTTAGGATAGTTTTTGCTAGGATAGTTTGATTGGGATTGTGTTAAATCTGTATATCAGTTTGGGAAGCATGGCTATTTTGACAATATTAATTCTGCCTATCCAGGAACAGGGGATGTTTTTCCATTTTCTGATGTCCTCCTCGATCTTCTCTTTCAGAGTACTTAAGTTTCCATTGTAGAGGACTTTCACTTCCTTAGTTAGGTTAATTCCTAAATATTTAATTTTTCTTTGTGTATTGTGAGTGTTATTTTTTTCCTAACTTCTTTCTCAATGAGTTCATTATGAGTGTACTGGAATGCTATTGAGTTTTTTGTGTTTTGACTTTATTTCCTGCTATGCTACTAAATTTGGTTATCAAGTCTAGAAGTCTTTTCATGGAATTTTTTGGGTCTTCTCTGTAGAGTATCATGTCATCTGCAAATAATTATAATTTGAATTCTTCATTTCCTATACATATCCCTTTTAGTTCATTATCTTGCTTGATTGCTCTGGCTAATATTTGGAATACTGTATTGAAAAAGAGTAGTGATAGTGAACATCTTTGTCCTGTTCCTGGTTTTAATATGATCATTTAATATGATCTTGGCAGTAGGTTTGCCATGGAAGGCTTTCATTGGATTGAGATACAGACCTTCTATACCTTTTTGTGCAGGGTTTTTGTCAGGAAAGGATGTTGGATTTGGTCAAAAATGTTTTCTGCATCTATTTATATGATCATGCTATTTTTGTTCTTGCATCTGTTTATGTGGTGTGTTACATTTATTGATTTATATATGTTGAACTATCCTTGATCCCCGGGATGACACCTACTTGGTCATGAAATATGATTTGATGATTTGTTGCACTATATTTGCTGGATCTTGTTGAAGATTTTTGTGTCTGTGTTCATTAAAGAGATTGGCCTGTAGTTTACTTTTTCAGTTGGGTACTTTTCTGGTTTTTGAATCAGTAATTCTAGCTTCTATGAATGAATTTGGAAGTCCTCCTTCCCTTTCAATTTCATTAAAGAGTTTGAGGAATATTGGCATTGTACCTTCCCTGAAGGTCTTATAAAATAGAATGGTGAATCCATCAAGTCCTGCGCTTTTCTTCTTTAATAGGTTTTTTATTACTGCCTCAATTTCATTGTTATTATATAGTTCAGAGTTCTTGTCTTTTTTGTTCAGTTGGTAATTCATGCATCTAGGAATCTGTCCATTTCTTCATGATTTTCCAATGTGTTAGAGTACAGTTTTTCACAGTAATTACTAATGCTCTTCTGCATTTTGGCAGTGGCCATTGTGATTTTGCCTTTTTTTCCTAACTGAACTGGTGTGGATCTTTTCTTTCCTGCTTCTGGAAATTTTGGCTAAGGATTTATCTATTTTGTTTATTCTTGCAAAGAGCCAGCTCTTTGAGTCATTGATTTATTTTTTTTTTTTTTTAGTTTTAATTTCATTAATTTTTGCTCTGAACTTCATGATTTCACTCACTGTATTAGGCTTTGGTTTGGACTATGTTGTTCTAGTTCCAAGGGGTACATCATTAGCTTATTTATTTGAGTTTGCTCTGTCTTTTCTAATGTGAGCATTCGCAGCAATAAATTTCCCTTTAGGAATTTTTTTCACTGTGTTCCATAGATTCTGATATGTTTTATTGGAATTATCATTTGATTCTAGGAATTGTTTAATTTCTTTTGTGACCCCTTGAGTGTTCATGAGTGTGTTATTTAATGCCCAGCTCTTCATAAATTTTCTGTGGTTTCTTTCACAATTGATTTATAGTTTCAGTATGCCATGATCTGACAGTATACAATAGATGATTTTGGTTCTTTGTATTTATTTAAGCCAGTCTTATGGACTTTCTTTTTTCCTGTCTTTTTGAGACAGGGTTTCACTATGCCATTCAGGCTGGACTTGAACTCACTTTGTAGCCCAGGCTGCCCTTGAACTCACAGTGATCCTCCTGTCTCAGCCTCCTGAGGCCACCACACCTGGCCTTGGACTTTTTAACAAGATGATATCCCAGTTGTTGATTCTTTATGACATTTCCTGTGCAAATGGGGTTTTGTTCATAAAGTCTTTGCCTACACCTACATCTTTAAGAGTTCTACCTATTCTCTCTTCCAGCAGATTTAGTGTTTCTGCTTTAATATTTAAATGTTTGATCCATTTGGATTTTAGTTTATTCCATGGTGAGAGATACGGGTCTAGTTTTAGTGTTCAGCACATAGAAAGCCAGTTTTTCCAGCACCATTTATTAAAGAGGCCATCTTTCTCCCAGTGAAGTTGTTTGGCTCCTTTGTCAAAGATAAGGTGGCTGAGCTTGGAGTTGTTTCTGCATCTTCTAACCTTTTCCATTGATCCTAAGGTCCGTTTTGCCAGTACCATGCTGTTTTTAATCACAGTAGCTTTGTAGTATGATTTAAAGTCAGAGATTGTGATGCCTCCTGCCTTGCCTTGGTTGCCCAGAATTATTTTTGCTGTTCTAGTTGTCTTCCTAAAATGACTTTTAGGATTGTTTTCTCTAATTCTGGTAAGTGTGCTATTGGTACTTTGATCAGAATTGCATTAAATCTGTTTCACACTTTTCGGAGTATGGTCATTTTCACTATATTCGTTCTTCCTACCCAAGAGCAAAGGATATCTTTCCATTTTCTGATATCCTCTTTGACCCCCTTTTTCAGAGTACTGCAGTTTTCAGTGTAAAGATCTTTTACTTGCTTCATTAGATTGCTTCCTACGTATTTCTTTCTTTTTTTTTTTTGGATGCTATTGTGAAAGGTGTGATTTCCCTAATTTCTCTCTCAGTGAGTTTATTATACATGTACAGGAAGGCTATTGATTTTTGAGTGTTGAGTTTGTATCCAGCTATGTTACTGAATTTGGTTATTAAATCTAGAAGTCTTCTGGTGGAGTTTCTGCGGTCTTCTATGTAGAGTATCATGTCATCTGCTAATAATTATAATTTTTTGGCATACTTTTTTTAATTTTAAAGAGAAAAACAACAATAAAAGTTTCAAAACAGGCTAGTGGGAGAATAACAATAACTAATGCATTGTGTATTGTTATATTCCTAATAGTTGTTCAGAGTACAAGATAAAGGCATGAAATATTGTCCAAACAATATTAGCACAAACCTTTCTTTTCAATGAACTAAGGGATACTAGCTATATAATTATCTTAACTTTCTTGTGTATATATATATATTTTTTTCCTTTTCCCTTCTTTCTTTTCCCCTTTCTCCCATCACAGTTTTTCACATGTGTAAGCATCGTATTGTTTCACTAGTGTGAGAAACTGAATGAGTGAGATCCAAAATGTACAATAGATACTGGTAATAGGGAAGAAACAGTCCAAAACAGTCCAAAACAATGCAAAATAATGATAATTTAACGTCTTCCTTTCCTATCTTTATTCCTTTTATTTCTTTCTTTTGTCTGTTCTGGCTAATGTTTCCAGAACTGTGTTGAATAAGAGTGGTGATAGAGCTCTCTGAGCAATTTATTGATCTCTTTTTTATTTTTTTATTTTTTATGTGGATACCAGGAGTCGAACTCAGGACTTGCGCTTGCCAGCAGGCACTTATACCACTGAGCGATATCACCGGCCCTTTTTTTCCTTTGTGTGGGTACCAGGGATCCAACTCAGGACCTCGCGCTTGCCAGGCAGGTGCTTATGCCACTGAGCCACATCACCGGCCCGGATCTCTTTTTTAATCTCCTCTGTAATCCTTTCCAAAAAAAATGGAGACTTTTATTAGAGAAGAGGAAGGGAATAGGAGCATGGGAGCAGGGAGGATAAAGGAAGGTAATGGATGGATGAATATAATCAAAATATGTTATATGCATATATGAAACACATCATCGAAATTTAAGAAAGTAGTCTGTTGACACCTGCAACATTTGGGTAAATCTAAAAAATATATTCTGAGCAAAAGAAGCCAAACACAAATGACTACACACTGTATGACTTCATTTATATGACATTTCATAAATGACAAAATTATAGGAACAGAAAACACATCAGTAGTTGCCAGGAGCAAGGAGTAGGATTAGAGAACTGACTGCAAATGGGCCCAGGTAACTTCATGGAGAGAGAGAGGTTCTGCACCCTGATTGTGATAGTTGTCACACGAAGTCACTTATATCTGCCAAAGCTCGTTAAACACTATGGTTAAAGGGATACATTTTCTTTGTATACATCATATCTTAATAAATCAGAATTTTTAAATGCATAAAGAATTTAAAAGCTCCATGTCATATAAAAATTTTAAGTGTTTAAATGATTCCTGTTTCAAAAAAAATTTCTTACACAAAATTTAAGTATTTTCAAATAATATCTCTATGTTAAAATTGATGGAGTGCTCCCAAAGCAGTGCTTAGAAAAACACCTATTTTCCTAGAATAGTAAGAAAGAAAAGAAAAACAAAAAGCAAAGCCTTTACCTATTAAGAGACCAAAGTAAAAAGCCAAAATAAAAAGCCAAAAATATAAGTGAACAAATGAAAAGATTTAAAATTGAGTTAATAAATTAACAGTTGACTCTTTAAAATTAACAGAGCTGATGACATGTCCCAATTAACAAAAAAAATGGAGAATCAGTAAATTTATTAAAAATAACAATACATAGGATGAGGAAAAAAGATATCGACAATGTATAGGAAGTATTATTTTAAAATAGGGGTGCTATTTCAAAGCATATATTCATATTATTATTATCAGTACTATGGATAGCTACTGAAGTATGAAATAAATTGAGTCAACACTAAATACAAAACATAGGTAGACCATTGAAATAATCACAGAAGGAATAGAAACAGTTATAAAAATTTTATTTCCCTAAAAACAAATGATTATACTAATAGAGTCACTATAGTGTTTTCTTAAATTTCTAAAAACACAATTTCCTCTTTGTCATTATCAAACTATTCCAAAGTGAAGAGAACAGCATGGAACTCGATTTGTTTTTATGTGGCAAATGTAGATTTGATCATAAGACCTAAAGGCACAAATAAAAAAAATTAAATGATACCTCAGTCTCACTTTTGAAGTTAAATCCAAATATTGAAAATAAAATCTAGGACACACAACGTGAGCTTAGAAGACAAACTCTGTACTGAAGACTCAGTCCAGTAAGGGGGCGAGGCACACCTGAAGGGGCCCTGCCACCCAAGACTGCAGCAGACGTCACAGACCCCAAGCCCTCTACCAGTCCTGCTGCCACAAAACCACAGGGCCCCAGCACCACGGCACTTACATTCCACTGCAGCAGAATTTTTTTTAAATAAAAGTGGTCCACAGTTTAGAAATAAAGCATAAACATGACTGCATGTCTTTTCAAAGTCATACAGAAGTTTTATCTAACATCCCCTGTCCCCATCCAAGGGTTTATTTCATTATCTAACAGAATGTACCCTGGTTTGGTTAATTATTTTCCAATGATAAGGGCAGAGCTTCTGTGAAGTCATAAGTTTATTTGTAGACTTTGTCTAACAGAGACAGCAATGATTTTTGTCTAGCACAAAAGACCACCACAAAGATTACAGTTTTATTCCCTGTAGAATCCCCACCTAGTTACTTTCTTCAACAATACCTTCTGCATTCACAAAAGCTCTTTGAGTTCAACAAATCATGCTTTAGTGTCTGGAGTTAGGCAAATCTTTGGGAGGTATTCAATATACATTTGGGTGAAAATCTTATTTTTAACTTTTTGAAAATGATACCTTTTCAAATGTATCAATGATACTACTTGCAATTGTAGTAAGTCGTCTGAAAGAAAAAGGGGCTAGAAAACCTATTTTGTCTTGAAGGGCTCTGAAGGAAATGGAACTTCAGGCTGAAAAATTGGTGTACTTAAATGAGGCAGCTGGGCAGGAGAGAGCCTTTCCTGGCAAGATTTTCCAGCTATATTTATAGATTCCCCAAGTTACAGAGTAAAAGAAACAAGAATTATTCTCTACGATTGTTAAAGCAAAGTTATCTTGTATTTCTACACCAAAGTAGACTTTAAAATAAAAATAATAAGCAGATGCCCAGCATGCATGAGGTCCTGAGTTTGATCCCCATCACTACACTAAAAAAAATTTAATTTAATTTAAATTAAATTAATAGTCACATCTGTTTACCATTTCTTTACAGTGTTCTAGGTCATGCTAAACACTTGAAGTGAATCATGCTTTCTAACACTCATGATAACCCATTTACATCTCATAACATCTCCATTTCACAGATGATAAGACAGGGACTCAGAAAGCTTAAGTTATATGCCCTGTCTCATTTTAAAGCTTACTTCCTTTGCTATCTCGTCTCTCTATGAAAGATATTTTGTCCTGTTTGTGCTAATTTATAAGTAGAAGAAGTGTACTATCTTAACTTTTTAAACATATTCTTTGTAGATTAAAACATCATGGCATACAACAAGGTGTGCTGATGCACACTTGTAATTCTAGCTACTCAGGAGGCTGAGAAAGAAGGATCTCCAGTTCAAGACCAGTCTGGGCAACTTAGTGAGACATTGCCTCAAAATGTGAATTTAAAAGGCTGGGGATGTAGTTCAATGCCAAAGCACTAGTGTAGCATATGTGAGGTCCTCGGTTCAATCCCCAGTAACACACACACACGCACACACGCACACACGCATCATGGCAGAAGGGGAACCAGCAGGCAACACGCAGAGTCAGTTCATTGTTAAAATTTGCTGGTCCTACTTACTTCCTGAAGCTCCCTGATGCAGTGATTTGGAAGTGAAGAGCAGGGTTTGCTCAGAGTGGTTCTGCAACAATAGGGTCTTGTTGAAAACCTGTTTACTCCTCATCCTAGCTTTTGACTGCTCCCCAACACAGCTCCCTCTCTGTTGCCCCATCTTCCCCTGGAGCACTTTTCCAAAGGCTTTTAGACCAGATAAGTGGGCAAAAAGCCTCCTTCACATTTACTTTGCAACTGGTCTGAGCATCTTGAGTGTTTGACAGTTTAGCTGAGGATTGAGACCTTTTGTAAGGACAGGAATCTTTTGCCCTGATTGCTTATAAGTTTTCCAGACTCCATGGACTTGTTTTCTACTCCTTTTCTTTACCAGTTTCTACTCCACACCCTAAACCAAGGATTCTATAAAAATGTCATTATTCAGCCACCTTCCTTAATCTTTTACTCATAGAGAATACACGTGTCATCTATATTTACAGAAATATTCTCTAAGTGACCTAAAGTGATGCTGAATTCTGTCCTGGCTGAATTCTAACGCCTCTTTTTCCCTGTGGCGTATAGTCCAATACTAGCTGTGGTTCCTTGTAACTTCTTGTAAAATCTTGAACAGCCTAAAACAAAATCACAGAATTCAAAAATACACAAATTAAGACCCCCGAGAAACCCTCTAGTCTAACATGTATGATTTACCCAGTAGAAAATGAAGGCTGGTGAAGATCCAGTACTAAGACTCCATAGAGTTTGGTCATATTTAATTCATATTACATATTTCGCCTTCCCAATCATATGCTTTTTAAAATTATGTTCATTAGCACATGTTTTCAGTGCATAATGATTACATTCCTCGTGGGGAGCTGGCACATGTACACAATGCATCTTAATTCTTTAATGCCCTTCCTCTCCCCTCCCTCCCTGCTCCCTCCATTCAATCACATGCTCTCTGAGAACACAGAGCCCCCAGGTAAACTTCTTTTGGACCACATTTGCCATGTTTTCCTACATATGTGGGAGATATTTAGAAGGAATGGACACATGGATGTTTGACAGGACCATCCACCCAGGAAACTTTGCTTTAAACTGAATGGAGTTAAATGTGACCCAGAGGTTTAAGTTAAACAGAGACCTAGGGAAATTTCATCCTAGCACAATGGTTTTTTTTTTTTTTTGGGTGGGGGCTGATTTCAGATTTTGTTCTGTTTACTTTTATTATGTAAGTAATACATGGATATAGCTTTGAAAACAATTCAGGTAACACATATCTAAGCCTGGTAAAACATGAAGGACCTCCAAATTTCTATTTCTTCTTTCTCTGATAGTGGCCACTATGTACACTTTAAAGTGAATTCTGCCAGTCCCTTTTGATATATTTGTATTTCCTCACATATGTAGGGTTATTTTCTTTTTTTATTTCTTTCACATATATGAGACCATGCTTTCTTTATTGTTTTGCAACTTGCTTTCTCACTGTAAAACACATTAGAGATCTTTTCATATCAGTACCTATGTATAGCGTTTCCTCAAATGGATGTACTATAAATTATTTAGCCTTTCTCCTACCGATGAACTCTGAAGGTAATTGTAATATTTTGCTACAATGAACAGTGCTGCACATATGTGAGTATTAATTCAGAGTCTTAGAATGGCCTTGATGGGTTCATGTTTATTTCCTCTGAGTAAATAGATCAAAGGTAACAGGGATGATCCAAACCAAGTATTTCAACAGATTGCCTTGCCTAAACCAATGGTAGCAAACCTACAGCATGCGTGCCACAGCAGGATGTTTGTATCATTGAAAGCTCTAAAAGGTTCACTGTCACTGCCCTAGACAAATCATTCTGCCTCCCCTCAGCCCAAATGCCTTGGGATCTGACCTAATTCAGGGAATCATATAGGTTTAAATGAGAAAAAGTAATGAAATGTCTCTAAAAACCATGAACTGCTAGTGGCATTTAAATCATCGTTCTGCCATTGTTAATCCCCTATGAGCTTGTTTTGAAATTCTGTATCACTGTCTTTACTGTTTTTCCTCTTTAAAATAAAAAAAAAAAAGAAAAGAAAAACATCATGGTTCTGGTTTCTGAGTCATAAACTCAATTCGTCAGGACTTGGTTTCTTCTAATATATTCCTCCTTGTGTCTAAATAGTTTGAGTTGGGTACAGATAAAATTTAATTCCATTTCTATAGATTCCTGGCCATTTCTACCCATGGTCTTTCTCTTGACACTATCATTCCACCCACCTGGCATAAACCAGAAATGTTGTTCTTAGTGGAAGGATGGTTTTAATTTGCTTACCTTCTTTGAGTACACACATGTATTCCAACAGAGAGTATTTGGACAGGAAAACCATGAGGTCTCCCTGGATATGGCAGCCTCTGTTTCAAATTTCTGATCAATTGCAGTAGCCTAACTCTTAGACACATTATGGGTAAAGGTGAAGTAGGGAGAACACCCATCCTTTGTCCTGTACATGATTGCTGTCAGAATCAAAATGAAAATTCCTACACAAATACGAAAAATTACTACTAGTTACTAATACTTATCATTTATTGAACATATAGTATGCTCCAGGCACTGTGCTGATGGGTTAATACATAAATACATAAAACATAGTACATAAAGTACATACATAAAATTTCATTTATTATCACAATAACCACTAAGCTGAACATTTTTGCTTTTCAATTTAAGACGATAGGTTGAAACTTCTATTTCTATAAATAACAATCTTCGGCTATAGTAAAAACTAAGACATTGATATTTTTCAAACTTCAAAATCTACTTGCACACTTAAAACTGAACTCTGCTTCTTATAAAATGAAGACCATCATAACATTTTTTGAAGAGAGTATTTCTTTTTAGGGAAGCAGCTCTGGTCTTAACTTTCCTTCTGTCCTTGCATTAAGTTATGTTTAAATATAGTCTAAATGGCATAACTCAAAAGATTTGTCACCATTTCCTCTTTGAGCTCTTCTTTTCTTCAGATTTTCACACTGGAGAGCTAGCTCTGAGGCCCTGAGAAAAAAGGCTATTTCACTTTAACCCTGTCTAAAACTCTTGAATTGTTCTTAAAGTAGTTAAACATAAGCAGGGTAGCTGGAGAAGAAATGTAGGGCTTTCAGAGCCAGGAAAATCTGGCTTTAGTGATCTCATCTACATCACATAAAGCAGGAGATTTAAAGTAAATGAGGGCTGAAGTAGAATATCTGTTTTGTCACTTACTGTGTTGAGAGTCCTTGGACAAGCACTTTCTCCTACCACTACCCCAAAGCTCAGTTTCCTTACCTGTAAATTTATTTAAAAAAAAAAAAAGCATGATCCATATGTTTATTGTGACAATTAAATGAAATTTTACACATGTACCCTATATGTTAACCTGTCAACACAGTGCCTACAGCATATTGTGTGCTCAATAAATACCACTATTAACTGCAAGTAATAATACTTCACATCTGAAGAATAATTTCCATTTTGAGTCTAATAGCAATTATATACAAGGGATAAGTGTTCTCCCCGCTTCAGAGATGAAAAAATTGAGATAAAGAGAGGAGAGATAGTTTGTTCAAGGTCAGATTGCCAGCTAGTAAGTAGCAGATCTGAAACTCAAACCAAGTCATTCTAAATCAAGACTACTTCCCTTGGACTATGCAATGCTACTTTCCATTAATAGTGAGAAATAAATAAGACTTTGTAAATTACTGAACACCTCATTCATAGGTGCCACTGTTCTAAGCACCAAGATTAAAGCCAGAAACAAAATTCACAAAAATCTCTCTTCTCACTCTTGAGAGTAAAAAGAATCAATGGAAGAATAAATAGGTAAAATATTTAGTAGTATATCAAATGAGGGGAAGAGTTGCCAAGAAAACTGAAGTTGAGAAAGGGGAAGAGGTGTTCTGGGAGTACAGGACAGAATACAGGTTTGGGTAGGACAATCTGTTGGCCTCATTGAGAAAATGACATTCGAGTACAGATCTGGGGAGGTGAGAGAGGAAGCCACACCAAGAACCAGCAAGAGCTGGTTCAGAAAAGCAAACAGACAGTGCATGGCCCCAAAAAGAGCATGTTGGATATGTCCTAGCATAACAAGGATGCCAGTGAGGCTTACGCAGAGTAAGCCAGGAGGAGAAGACTGTGAGATGGGGGCCGCGCTCCAGGGGGACAGCACTGGTGGCCAGAGGGTAAAGAGCAGTGCTTTGTAAGGATTTTGGTGGTTACTCTGAGACAAGAGCTGCTGGTGGATTTTGCAGAGAGGTTGTCGTTTTAGAAGAATCACTCTGGCTGCTGGGTTGAGATCAGACTACAGTATATAAAGATAAGGATAGAAGCAGGGCGATATGTTAGAAGATTACTGCAATAGAAAGAATACAATGGCTTGGACCAGAATGGTAACCATACAAGGAATGAGAAAATGACCAATGACCAATAAATTCTGGGTAGGTCTTTTTTTTTTTTGTGTGTGTGGGTACCGGGGGGTCGACCTCAGGACCTTGTGTGCCAGCAGGCGCCAGTGCCGCTGAGCGATATCACCGGCCCCTTTTTCGTATGTGGGTTCCAGGAGTCGAACTCGGGCCCTCGCGCTTGCCGGGCAGGCGCTTAAGCCGCTGAACCATCTCACCGGCCCCATGGGTAGGTCTTTTTGATTGTGAACATTTTCAAACCTTACAAAAGTAGGGAGAGTAATACAGTAAATTCCTACAAACCCATTGCCTAGATTCAATAGTTATCAAGATATTTCCCATATTTGCTTAATGAGTTCTTTTTTTGGCTGACCTATTTTAAAGTAATTGCATATATCATATCATTTCATTGCTATGTGATGCATGTAGTATACATTTTTAAAATGTGACCATTTCTTACATAAATATAATCACAACTGACAAAATTATCAGTAACTCTGATATCAACACAGGTTATAACTTAACTTTCCAAGTTGTCCTAAAAATTCCCTTCAGGGGCTGGGATATAATACAGTTCCATCCCCAACACCAGAAAAAAAAAAAAAAAAAAAAAAACAGAAAACATGCTCTCACAGTTGGCTTGTTTGAATTTGGGGTGTAAGTACTTGATTGTTATGCCTCTTGAATTTCCTATAATCCAAATGACTGTAGACATACACACACAAATACACTAGTGACAGTTTTTCTCTTTGATTTTTCCCCGTCATTTTTTCCCTTTATTTTTCTCTATGGTTTTCAGAAATTACAGAGTAATCTTGTACAATGGCCCATGCCCCAAATGTATCCATTCACTTGCCTATATTGTCATTAATTCTATTTTCTGCCACTTATAGGCAGCTCTAATCTGGGCCTAGCAGCACATGCCTATAAGCTCAGTTGCTCAGGAAGTTGAGGCAGGAGGATCATGAGTCTGAGGACAGCCTGGGCAACTTAGCAAGACCCTGTCTAAAAAAAAAAAAAAAAAAAATTACAGATAGTTCTAGAAGTTTGGCTACATTCCATTTCATGTCTTTGTCAAGAATATTTCCGAGATGAAGTATATTTCAAAATGCATTACATCATGAGCTACCCAATATCTGGTTGCTCATTTTATAATAAGATTCAGAAAGGAATCATTCCCCATCCAATTTTACCTATTGGTTGTGTCCATTGATGATCACTGTATAAGACAGTTATTTCATGGAGCCAGAGGGGATTAGGTGGAGGCAATTGTAAATATGGGTATATTTTGAAACTTGCTTGTTTTCTATGTAACAGTATGTTGAGATTTGTCCATACTGATACACATATTATTTAATATATATCTATTTAATCTTCATTACTACACTGTATTCTACTGTACAAAGAAAACACATTTATCCATTCCATTGCTGAAGAAAGAGACTTTTATTCAATTTTTTATCAAAAACAATGGCAAGAATGTCTTATGCATACTTCGGTGTGTATGTATATGAGAGCTCCTCTAAAGTATAGGGCAGGGGTCAGAAATGTTTTTCTATGAAAAACCACAGTTTTTTAGGCTTTGTAGTCCATATGGTATCTGTTGCAACTTGGCATCACGTAGCATGAAAACAACCAAAGACAATGTGTAAATACAAAAGCATGAGGACTACTGAGTTCCAGTAAGAGTTTATCTACAAAAGTAGGCACTGAGCCCAATTTGGGCCTCTGGCCAAGAGTTGCTGATGCCTGGAGCAGAGTATTCCTAGGAGTAGAAAACATCTTTATCTTTGTTAGGTATTGTCATAGTTATTTTTCACGTTCCTGAGACGAAATACCTGACACCTACAAGTTAAAGGAGGAAAGATTTATTTCAGCTTACAGGTTGTAAAGGTGTCAGTATATAGTTAGCTGGCTCAAAGGCAGGGTAGCATGGCAGGGGGGCATCACAGAGGAGAAACAGTTCATGGCAGAGCAGGCAGGAGGCAGTGAGCAGCAGCAGCAGCAACAACAGCAGCCTGCCTTCTTTCTGTCCCTTTATATTCCATTCTGGCTACAAACCTATTGATTAGTGCTACCCATATCCAGGGTAGGGTTCTCATCATCCACACACTTGATCCCAGTATCACAACTTTAATCCACATTCACAAACCCTAAGCAACCCAGCTTTGAAACTCCCTACCTAAGACCACATGAAGATTTGGGAGGACAGCTAGATACAAGTACTATCAGTTTGTTTCTACAAATGAGTTACACCTATTTATCCCCCATCAGCAAAGTATAAGAGTGATTGTTTTGCCACATACTTGCCAACACTTACTGTTTTATAGTGGTGAGTATTAAAGGGTCTCTTATAAATGTTTCAATTTTCATAATCCTAACTGCAAATGTGTTTGAATATTTTTCTTATGTGATTTAGCTGTTCAGGTTTCTTGCCTCTGAAATGCCTGTTCACATCCTTTGCCCACTTTCTACTGAGTCATTGTCCTTTTTCTTACTAGTATCCTTTGTATACTCTTAATTGTATTCCTATTGATTACATGCATTGCAAATATCTTCTAGTTTGAGCTTGTTTCTGCTCACAGTATCATTTGTTGAGCAAACATTTAATTTAGTTTTCTTTTGTTTTTAGTGTAAAGATATATATTAATCCTTCCTTTTGTGTGTGAGATCTTTTTTTCACTTTGTGAAAGAAATGTTTCCTTAGTCAAGTAACATAATATTCTATATTTTCTTCAAAATGATTTCCTTTCCACATTCAGATTTAGTACATCTGGAATCTATCTTTACAAGTGGTATGAAGTAGTTACCTAATTTCATATAGTATAAGTAATTATCTGAGCCTCCTAAACTGACTATTTCACTTATGGGATCAATTATAACCAATCTACAATACCAATTTCAATTTACTGCACATTGTCACATGTTGTAGGTCAGTGCCTAGGCTCTGTATTCTGCTTTTCTAGTCTAGGTGTCTATCCCTAGAGCAATTTTACTACAGTAGTTTCATGAGTAGTCTTCCTATCAGGATAAATCTCTCCCTATCTCCAACACCTTTGAAATTCTATTGCTTGACCTTTATCCTTTATCTTCCATTTAAATTTTAGATAAATTCCTACAAGGTAATTTAGTCACAGGATGAGATTCTGCATTTGATTTTCACCAATCTCAGCCCTGCATCTACAGGAGATAAGATTCTCTTTCAAGGCACGCATAGAAGATTTCAGATCACTTATGTGGTACTTGGGGTAGAATTCAAATACTTGAGGTCATCCTTCTTTCTTCAAGTATATTCCTCTTTGTAGCAGAGTTGTACTCTATTCTGTATAAATACCATATTTTCTTTACCCATTCATCTATTGATGGACACATAGCCAGATTCAAAGATTTAGCTATTATAAATTGTGCTGCTATAAACATGGGTAGTCAGGTATCATTGTAATATAATTTCTAACTCTTTGGGGAAGATACCTATAAGAGGAATAGCTGGGTCAAGTGGAATTTTTAGTTTTAGGTTTTTGAGGAATCTCCATACTGATTTCCATAGTGGTCATACTAGTTCACGTTCCACCAACAATGTAAAGTTTCCTTTTTCCCTGCAGACTCATCAGCATTCATTATTATTTGATCTCTAGATGATAGCTATTCTTCCTGGAGTAAGATAAAATCTCAGTGTTATTTTAATTTGCATTTTTCTAATGGCCAGCTATGATGAACATTTTTTCATGTATTTATTGGCCATTTGTACTTCTTCTGAGATGTCTATTCATCTCAGTTACCCATTTTTTGACTGGGTCTTTTTGAGGGTCTAATTTTGTTAGTTCTTTATACATTCTAGGTAGTAGTCCTCTGAGTTGTAGCTGGCAAAATCTTTTCCCATTCTGTAGGTTGTCTCTTCTGTTGGTTGTTTTCTTTGCTGTGAAGATTTTTAATTTGATATCATCCCATTTGTTGATTTTTGATGGTTTTTTTATTGTTGTTGTTACTGTTATTTGACTTTTTATATTATTTCTTGGGAAACTGATGTTGTGTTCAGAAAGTCTTTGCCTATGCCTGTAACTTCAAGAGTTTTACCTATTTTATTTTCCAATAGATTAAGTGCTTCTGTTTTAATATTTAGATCTTTGATCCATTTTGGTTTTAGTGCATAGTGAGAGAGATGGGTCTAGCTTCAATCTTCTGCATGTATACAGTCAGTTTTCCCAGCACCATTGGCTAAAAAGCCTCCTTATCCTTCCTCCAGTATATGTTTTTAGCCCCTTTGTCAAAGATCAAATGGCTGAATGTGTGGGAGTTGTTTCTGCATCCTATATTCTACAGCTTTTTCTAATTAAAGACAGAAATCCAGGGAACGTGTTTGGAAATGAACATTAAAGAGTGTGAGATAATGATGGAAGAACATAAAGTTATATCAGGCCTAGTTATTTGATATGGGCTCACCCAGCAAAGATTTTATGCTTAACATTACAGCTAAGGGAGTTAGTGAGGACAGTGACTGCCTGTTTGTTTGTTTGATTGATTGATTGATTGATTGGCTAGAACATGGCCAAAAAGGTGGCTCACAGTGAGAAAGTTGGAAATACTGGAACTGGCTTGGTTTAATGTAGAGGAAAGGATTCAAAGTCTTGAGGAGACTGAAATGTTAGACTGGACTTGTCATTTAAGACCTACGCATAAGTCATCCTGTGAGTAAGAGCCTTGACTCCTTGAAGAGCTCTGTGATTTCTTTTCCCTGTAGATCAGACCTTACATTGAGAACTGCAGTCACTCAAGTGGAAAACCTATATACAAAGGAAGTACAGTAGAAGTTGGATCTTGGGTGGCTGGGGCCAGATGGCAGCACTCAACTGCCAAAGGCAAGGTGGATGTGGCTACTGTAATAGAGATCAGAGTCAAAGCAGCAATCAGAATAGCTTGACTTACAAAGAACTATGGCACTGATCACTGTATGCCTAGCAATGAATGAGATACTTGCTTATTTCATCTGTATAGATGATGTAGTCATCACTGACTACCTAGGTCAAGTGAAAAAAAAATTTACCTGAATCACAATAACAGAGTCGTAGCCCCTCAATTTGCAATTTAGAGACTTCTGCTAGTTTATAGACCAAAAACCTTTTAAATGAAGAGAGCAAGTCCCCTTAAGGAAGAACCCCAGAATGCTGCCACAAATTTATACTGTTAATTCTTCTCCCAGTCATTCCCGAAGAGTTCTATGGCCTTTTACCAAGATAACTGTACATTAGATAAGTGGAAATAAAATGATATTTCAAGGACTACTAGACACTGGCTCTGAAGTGACTCTAATTCCAGAAGTCTCAAAACATCACTGGGGACCAGTCAGAGTAGAGGTTTTTGGAGATCAGGTAATCAATCAGTAGAGTTTTAGCTCAGGTCTGTCGCATGGAGGGCCCAGTGGCTAACCCATCTTGCGGTTATTTTCCCAGTTCTGGAATGAATAACTGGAATAGATACACCTGGCATTTCACAGCATCTTCACATTGGCTCCCTGACCTCTGTCATGAAGGCTATTATGGTGGAGAAGGCCAACAGAAACCACAGAACTGCCTCTATTTAGGAAAACAGAAAATCAAAAACATTGTATTTCTGGAGAGTCTGTCAAAATTAGTGCTACCATCAAATATTTGAAAGATACACAGGTAATGATTTCCACCCTATTCAACAACTCTCCTATTTGGTTTGTGCACAAAAGAGGTGGATCCTAAAGGATGATAATGGATTATTGTAAGCTGAAGTAGGTAGTAACTCCAATTACAGCTGTCGTACCAGATACAGATGTACTGCTTGAGCAAATTAACATGTTCCCTGGTACCTGGTATATAGCTATAGATCTAGAAATGACTTTTTCTTCATCCTTGTTATTAAGGACCACAAGAAACAATTTGGCTTCAGCTGGCAAGGCCTGTGATATTCTGTCACAGCTCCACCTCAGTGGTGTATTAATTCTCTAGCTGAATGTCATAATTTAGTTAAAACTTAGTTTAGGCAAGATCTTGATCACCTGTCCCTTCCATAACATATAACTGTGGTTCATAACATTGATAATATTTTGCTGATTGGACTTCGTGAGTAAGAATAGCAACTACTCTGGACTCATAAGATATTTGCATATTGGAAGGTGGAAAATAAATCTGACCTTCTATCTCAGTAAAATTTTTAGAGCTCCTGTGGGATGGGGCATGCTGAGACATCCATTTCAAAGTTAAGGATAAGTTGTTGCATCTGGCTCCTCCTATAACTATGAAGTAGGTACAGCACCTAGTGTGTCTTTTTGGAATTGGGAGGCAACATAATTTTCAGTTGGGTGTGATACTGTTGCCGGTTTACTGAGTAATCTAAAAAGCTGCTAGTTTAGAGTGAGACCCAGAACAAGAGAAAGCTCTGCAATAGATCAGTGAATTGCTTTGCCCTTGGAGCCATGTGATTCAGTAGATCCAGTGGTACTTGAAGTGCTGGTGGTAAATACAGACACTGTTTGGAGTCTTTGTCGGGCTTTTAAATGTGAATCACAACACAGGCCCATAGGGTTTTGGAACAAAGCCTGCTGTACTCTATGGATATCTACCCTCCTTCTGAGAAACAGCTCTTGACCTGCTCCAGGACCTCAGTTGAAACTCTATTTAACTATGGACCACCAAATTACCATGCAATCTGTACTGCCTATCAGAAACTGGGTGTTATCTCACCCACCAAGTCATAAAGTTGGGCGATCACAGCAGGACTCCATGCATCACCAAATGGAAGAGGTATACGTGTGATCAGGCCAAGCAGACACTAGCAAGTTACATAAAGATGTGGCCCAAATGCCCACAGTCCACATTCCTGTTACACTGCCTTCTCTTTCTACCATGTGAGGACACAGCAAGAAGGCCTCTCTCTGCAAGCCAGGAAAAGATCCCTCACCAGAACCTGGCCTGATCTCAAACTTCCGGGATCCAGAACTGTGAGAAAATACATTTCCGTTGTTTAAACAACCCAATCTGGTATTTGTTATGACAGTTCAAGAAGATTAATACACCATCCCAATTTAAGAATTTTGCACAATAAGCTAGTTCATATTTTTTCTAAATCTCTTATTTATTTAATATAGACTTGAAGATTTTCAGAAAATCATTTGGCTTTATTTTTTGAGTCCAAAATTGAAATAGAGGGAAGATTGTCACTGAAGTGACTTTGTGTCTAAGAATAACACAGAAATTAAATGAACTCTCAGCGTTACTTCAAGATCATTCTCAGCCAATCCCACACCCTGCAGGAAGCCCCCCAGCAGATGAGTGTGGGCTCAAACGAGAAAAAAATAATAATTTTGATATAGAAGCTAGTTCCAGATGTGCACAGCAGGTTGAGAAATTATGGGTAAGAAGTTCAAATGTTTTGGAATCATTCTCTTTACAAAAACACCTGGACAGAAGGCCCTGGCTGTGGCTTTCTTAAACTGCAGTTATGCTGAGCCACACAGAAACCAAAGTATCTAACAGGGTCCCTAAGTCTGCATTTTTCCTTTATTCCTTTCCCAACTTCTGCTTAGCTGGAAATAAATGGGTAATTATAAAATAAATCATAAAAATAAAATAAAGGATAGTTTCCTGTGGTCCTCAAGAGGGAACATTTGTGTGGGCTGTATTTGGCCTGAGTATAATTGAGAAGTGGGTCTACTTATTCCTAAGTCGTACTTTTGCCTCTTTTGCCTGCCCATCTAATTCTGCTTTATTGATAGATGTTGTCTTAGATCAGGTTCTCACAAAAGCAAAACCTAAGCCAAAACTCAAGTGCAAGTTATTTATTAAGAAAATGCTCCCAAGAGAAACCCATAAGAGAGTGAGGAGAACAAACTAATAAGCAAACTCAAAAAACTGGGGAGATAAAAACTGCAAATTACACCCATCCAGGGAGAGTGACTCTGATAAATATCCCCATATTCAATTAGGAGCTCTAAAGCTTGAACCTAAATAGGTCTTACAAAGACCAAACCCAATTCTAAATCAACTCAGCAACTGAATTAAAGCTATGTGCTCCTACTTTAACTGCCTGACAGAAATTAAAGTTATCTTCTGGAAAAGATAACATCACCCAAACAGCTATAATTTTTCAGCGCAGTGCTCAGCGTCTAACCAAAATTGTTCTTTATACCAAGAGACAGGCCCAAGAGAGGAGAAAAAAAAGAGAGAGAGACAATAGAAACACAACAGACAATCTAGGTATCAAAATCATCAAGCAAGAGTTTTTAAATAAACAATAAAAATAAAGCAGGAGGTATCTGTCCCATCCTACTCATCCTTTAATCCTGCACCCAAGAGAAATATTCTAAACACATTCTGTGCTTTCTTCTGGTACTTATCTCCATTAATCTCATGATATGCTCATGTTGACACTTGGGGATTCAATCATTTTAGATCTTACCTACTGACTTCCTATTATGGTTGGTAACATTTCATCTCTCTCACAAATTCCTTGCCTTGCAAATCTTCCTTGTATACCTTCACTTTTTTCTTTTCCCCTAGGCAATATCACTATAACCAACAATAAATTTATAAAATGCTTATTGTACAGTCAGCCTTCCCATAACTTGACACAATTCCCTCCCCCCACCAACTTGAAGGAGGAATGGTTTATTTTGGCTCATGATTTTCAGAGGATTCAGTCCATGGTCAGTTGGCTCCAAGGCAGAAATGGCAGAGTGGAAAGGTATGGTAGAGGAAAGCTGTTCAACCCATGGCAGGCAGGAAGCTGAGAGGGCTGGGAAAAGCCAGGGACAAGAATATACCCTTCCAAATCATACCCTCCGTGACCCCCCTCCTCCAGCCAGGTCCGGCTCCTAACAGTGCACTCAGCTGTGAACTCATCAATGGATTAATCCACGGATGGGCATAGTGTCCATTATGGTCCAGTTACCTTCCTAAAGCCCCTCCTCTGAATTCATGAGACTTCTGAGGGATATTTTACATCTAAACCATAACAACTATAGATACTGTTTCCTGCATGGTCAAATATATGTAGTTGTGTATAAGTTCTATTTTCTCCAGAAACATCCCGCCTAAAGTTGCCTATGCCTTCCTGCTCCAAAGTAGACTGACTGTTCTCTAAGCCAATCTCTAAGCCTTCTACACAAATATCACCTTGGGACCTCACTGTTTGTAAAGCACAAAATTCTTTTATTAATCTGATTTGTTTAACCACACATTTCCTGGGTCTAATGTCTTTGTTTATTCTATCTTTTGGTATATCTCCCTAAAAAAGTACATATTGGAAAGAAAATGCTTGGGACACTGCATGTCTGAAAATGACCTTATTCTCTTCTCATACTTGGTTGAGTGGTTTTCTGTGCATGGAATCTAGTTAGGAAATTATTTCTCTCAGAATTTTAAAGGCCCTCCTCCATTGTCTTCTAATTTCCAGTGCATTGTTTGAAATGTCTGACATCTTACTCCCAATTCTTAACATATGACCTAAGTTTTTGATTTCTGAAAGTTTCTAGGATCTCTCTACATCCGAAATTTTTAGTTGATGTGTCTTGATAGAGTTTTTTGAAATTCATATGAAGACACAAGCCCTTCAGTTCTGATAATTAATCTTGAATTGCTTATTTGATAAGTACCTTTTTTTTGAAACTCATTAGCATTTCTAGGTCTTCTATAATGATCTTTAATTCTTTATCTACAGGACAAACCAACTTGCTTCTACCTTCAAAACAGTTTATATCACTATTTCTCATTTTCCTTATTGCTTTAGGTTGAATTTTTTTTTCTGGTGGGTACCGGCAGTCAACCTCAGGACCTCGCGCTTGCCAGGCAGGCGCTTATGCCACTGAGCTATCTCACTGGCCCTTTAGGTTGACTTTTTTTGTGTGTGGGTACCAGGGGTCGACCTCAGGACCTTGTGCACCAGCAGGCACCTGTGCCACTGAGCAATATCACCAGCCCTTTTTTCGTACGTGGGTTCCGGGAGTCGAACTTGGGCCCTCGCGCTTGCCAGGCAGGTGCTTATACCGCTGAGCCATCCCACCGGCCCCTAGGTTGACTTTTGAGAGAAGATGAAGTTGAATCATTTTATTCTGCCCTTTTCTGGCATTGCTATATTGCTTTTTAAAGCAAAAGAAAATAGTCCAGATAAACTTTCAGTGATAACTACAATGCCAAGTATGGTGTCACAACCCTATAGTCTCAGCTACTCAGTGGACTGAAATGGGACAGTCACATGAGCCCACAAGACCAACCCAGACAACACTGTGAGGCCCCATCTCAAAAATTAAATAAATTAAAGAAAAACCCACATGACAAACGTTACAAGGGCAACTACCAACATGCATCAGCAGCTGGGGAATTCTGTCATAAAGACTCAGCTGAATACTGTCCAGTCCTTCAGTTTCTTTTAACTTTAAGAGAAAATCTAAGAGACTTATTAATGGAAATACAATTTTCTCTACTGAATTAGAAGATTAAATGCTATTTTTAGGCCACTGCAGTGCTGAGATCGAAGCTACTTATCAAAATCATAATGCTCACTCAGGAAATTCTAGAAGTGGAGAGGTGCTGGAAATCCATTTGACTACCTGAGGGTGATGTAGTTGGGGCAGATTTTTAAAGCAGGTGCACAGCAGCATTAGTAAGCACTGTCACTTCATGCTGGGACACAGCACTCTCTAAATTTATCTCAAAGTCAAAAATATTTACTTTGAAAATATTTCAGATGTTTTACAAGAGGTATCCTCTTCTACTGAGTACGTGTTGGAACCTCTCATTCTTTTTACCTCATTTTCTAACTTCCAGTTTACCTGAGGTATACTGGGGAAAGAACTCTTCAATTTCTTACAATGTGTTTAAATATCTCTAAAGTAATTTGCTTTTGAGATTTTCTACTGTAGTTGAGCAACAGAATATGCAAGTGTGCCTCATTTGTCCTGGATCCTTGAAGAATGAAGGATTCCCTGTGAGTGAGAAGTCCATGGAACTCTGTTTTGTTTCTTCACTCCCAACACCTCCAAGTCTTAATCCTTTTAGCTGAAGGTTTTGGGGACAAAGGACTCCAGCCAAACCTAGTTGTATCACTGAGTTCAGGCTGGAACTGACAGGCAAAAGGACAGGAAGTATATCCATTATTTTTCACTCAACAACACAACTTGAGGCCTCCAGATGTCTACTATGTTACCAGAGTACGTCTCATAATCGGGACAAACTGTCTAATTTTGGGTACCATCTACTCTGGAAATACCAATGTCACTGACTGCCCAGCACCTCCTACTGGGAGGACAGGGAGACCCAGACCCAGAAAGTGGGATGCCAGGAAACCTACTGAGTTCTACAGAGTTCTTCAGGAAGGAGTCTTGTCTCTCCAGAGTTTTTCTAAAATACTATATACAGCATCTTACCCGTAAAAGGAATACGTAAAAGGAATACGTTACACCTTTTAGGATTTGTACCTGTTTTGTACTATTTTTTTTTTGTGGGTACCGGGGGGTCGACCTCAGGACCTCACGCGCCAACAGGCACCCGTGCCGCTGAGCGATATCACCGGCCCCTTTTTCGTATGTGGGTTCCGGGAGTCGAACTCGGGCCCTCGCGCTTGCAAGGCAGGCGCTTACGCTGCTGAGCCATCTCACTGGCCCACTGTTTTGTACTATTTCTGTATCCTTGTTTGCTGTCATCTATCACTTCTCAACTCCTGGGATATCAGACCTCATACCCTGGCCTCTAATCTGCTAGCTAACATCCTCTAATCTACTAAAGGTTCAGAAATAAAATAATACAGGATGTGCAGATGTGTATAAAATATAAATAAATGGCTTCTTTGTGAAGCCAGAAAATGATCCCTATAATAAAGGACATCCAAGACTGGATCTAGTAATACCCCTCCAGCCAGGTGCTCTTAAAGGACTCTGCGATGTCACAACTATTTTTACGATAATATTAAAATTTCTTTTGCTTCACGTTTTTTCTGTCATGAAAGGATAGTAAAATTTTCCAGGCCATATAACATGTAATATCACAACAGAATAAGTGCAGAAAGAGCTATAAGAATCTAGCTGTCTTCTATTAAAACATTGAAAAGATTTATGAAAAATAAAACAATTTCATTCTCTTATTAAATTTTTTGGTTTGGAAAAGCTTAGTAATTTTATAGCTAATATAATAGGTTTATAATTATTATTTTAATGAGTTTCACAGAAATATTTTTATTTTTCTCAATTTGAATTTCAAATATGGTATATATTGATAGACACAACTCATATAAATAAGAATTCTTTGGAAATCTCAATAATTTTTTTTAGAGTACAAAGTGTTCCTGCAACCTAAAGGTTTAAGAATCACTGCTGTAGGCAATCTCTCTGGAGAAATATAACCTACCCAACACCATTGGCCATGAGAGAAATTCAAATTAAAGCCACACTGATATTCCACCTTACCCAAGCTAGCAGGCCTAGTATCAATAAGTCAAATAATAATAAATACTGGTGAGGATGCTTGGGAAAAGGAACATTTCTACACTGTTGGTGGGAATGTAAACTAGTACAAGAACCATGAAAATTATTATACAGATTCTTCAAAAAATTAAAACTAGAAATTGCATTTGACCCAGCTATTCTCTTTCTAGGCATCTTCCCAAAAGAGTTAAAGACATTACAGCAGCACATGCACACCCATGTTTACAGCAGCACAAGTCATAATAGCTAAATCTTGGAAGCAACATACATGTCCATCAACTGACAAATGGAAATTAAAAATATGGTATACTTACACAAGGCAGTACTACTCTGCTATACAGGAGAACAAATCAGAGTAATTTGTAGAAAAATGGATACACCTTAGGAGCATAATGTTAAGTGAAATAAATATGACAGACAAGCATAAGTATCGCATGTCTGTTATATAAGAAATCCAAGGTATAAATAATTTAAACAGCAAAGTAAAGGATGGATAATAGGAGTCAAGGAGTTAAATCTTTTGCAGATGGGAAAGGAATCTAAAGATAAATGAGACAAAAGGGAAAGGGAAGTAAAAAGAATTAAGATACATTATGTGCATGTACCAACTCCTCACAATGAATGTAATCACTGTGTGCTGCAAATGTGTACAAATAAAAAAAAAAAAAGAAAATGAATTCTGGAGTCAGACAACTTAGGTTAATATTTTCACCCTAGTGTATAATAAATAATTAGCCACATTAAAAGAGGTAGAAATATTCAGTTCCTTCCTCCAACAAACTAAAAAGTAAAGAGAAAAGTAAAAGTAAAGTAAACAAACTCTAGGCCTGATGATTCCCCCTGGAATTTTCCTTTAAAATATTTTCATTTATGTTAAATTTTACAATGTAATAGAGGCATTGAAAAGGTTGGGTACTGTTCAGTCAAATAAGAAATAAGATAGATAACTCAAAAAGCCCTAGAAATCATTGCTCAAAGTTGTGCAGAAGGTAAAGTCTCAGAATACCCCAAAGATATAAAATACAAAATTACCTTGGAAAGTGACTCTAAAAATATAAAAATCCTGCTTATGTGGCCTTTCAAGGTGGTCACAGAATATAAGCTATTGATTTAAAAAGCTGAGATTCAGGGCCGGTGAGATGGCTCAGCAGCGTAAGCGCCTGCCTGGCAAGTGCGAGGTCCTGAGTTCGACACCTGGTACCCACATACGAAAAAAGGGCCGGTGATATCGCTCAGTGGCACGGGTGCCTGCTGGCATGAGAGGTCCTGAGGTCGACCCCTGGTACCCACAAAAAAAAAAGCTGAGATTCATATGCCCATTAATAAATGAATGAATAAAGAAAATGTGGTACTATAATGGAGTACTACTCTGCCATAAAGAATAAACTTGAGGCATTTTTAGGTAAATGGATGGGAAACAGATCCAAACAGAAATCCAGGAGATTAAAAACTCCACTGAGAGTATACACAACAGATTGAATGAAGGCAATTTATAATATCTGACCTAGAAGACAGGATTGCGCTAGAGACCAGGAAAAGAAAGATACCCTTTTTTTTTTCTTTTTTTTGTGGGTACCAGGGGTTGACCTCAGGACCTCATGTGCCAGCAGGCGCCCATGCCACTGAGCAATATCACCGGCGCTTTTTCTTTTTTTTTCGCATGTGGGTTTCAGGAGTCAAACTCGGGCCCTCGCACTTGCCAGGCAGGTGCTTACACCACTGAGCCATCTCACCAGCCCGAAAGATATCTTAAAAATAGCAAGAGACCACAAAATAATCAATCCAACAACTACAAGATGAAGCAAAGAAGAAGAACATAAGATTGACTGGAGTCAGTGACAAAGCTGGAGACAGTGCAAAAACCATTAAAAACCTCTTCACAGAAATAATGGCAGAAAACTTCCCAAACATGGATAAAGAATTTGACATACAAATTAATGAAGCATATAGAACTTCAAATACCCATGATCAAAATAAATCTACACTAAGGCATATAATAATCAAGATTCCAGAAATTCAACACAAGAACAAAATATTAAAGACAGCTAGAGAAAGAAACAGATCACCTGTACAGGAAAGCTCATCAGAATCACAGCAGACTTTGCAACACAAACCCTCAAATCAAGGAGAACTCGGGGTAAGGTATTTCAAGCCCTAAAAGAAAACAGCCTTTAACCCAGATTCATATACACCACAAAACTATCCTTCAAAATCAAAGGAGAAATAAGATACTTCCATGACAAAGAACAACTGAAGAAATTCATGACCAACTGAAGAAATTCAAACCAGTTCTTCAGAATGCTCTGAAGGATATATTAGAAAAAGAAAATGAAGACCACAAACACAAGTACAACAGTAGAAAGAAGCCACCGGGTGGGACAAGCAATAAAACACAGGAGAAAGATGGAACCAACAACAGGAAAATAACATGACAAAGACAAGCCAATACATATCAGTTATAACCATCAACGTAAATGGTCTCAATTCACCAATCAAAAGAAACAGACTGGCAGAATGGATCAAGAAACAAGGTCCAACAATATGCTGCATTCAAGAAACACATTTAACCCAAAATAAAATTCATAGACTAAAAGTCAAAGGATAGAAAACAATACTCCATGCCACAGGAGCCCAGAAAAAAACAAAGGTAGTGATTCTATTTGCAGACAATGTAAACTTTAAGCCAAAACTGATCAAAAGAGAAAAAGAAGGTCACTACATACTTGTTAAGGGAAAACTCCAAGAGGAAGAGATAACAGTCATAAATATATATGCACCCAACTACATAAAACAAATATTAACAGACATGAAAAATCAAATAAGCACTAATACAATTGTAGTGGGGGATGTTAATACCCCAATCTCACAAATAGATAAACTAGACAAAAAATCAACAAAGAAATAACAAAATTAAACCAAGCCTGTGACCAAATGGACTTGATAGATGTCTACAGAGTGTTCCTCCCCAAAACATCAGAATACACATTCTTCTCAGCTGCACATGGGATGTTCTCCACAATAGACCACATATTAGCCCATAAAACATGCTGAAGTAAATGTAGAGGAATTTAAATCATCCCATGCATGCTATCTGACCACAGTGGAATGAAAATGGAAACCAACAGCAAAAGAAATTACAAAAACTACATAAATACAAAGAAATTAAACAACACCCTTCTGAACAACCAATGGGTCACAGAGGAAATTAAAGACAAAATTAAACAGTATTTACAATTAAACATTAACACTGATACAACATACCAGAACTTATGGCACACAATGAAAGCAGTCCTACATGGGAAATTTATAGCAATGAACTCTCACATTAGGAAAACAGAATGAGCTCAAATAAACAACCTAATGTTGAACCTCAAACTTCTAGAAAAAGAACAAATCAAACTCAAAGCTCATACAAGGGAGGAAATTATAAAGAGCAGAAATTAATGCAATTGAGACTAAGAAAACAATACAAAGAATCAGTGAATCAAAAAGTTGGTTCTTTGAAAGAATAAATAAAATTAAGCTACCATTAGCCAACCTCATCAAAAAGAGAAAAGAAAAAAACACAAATTCAAGCAATTAGGAATGAAAAGGGGTAAATCACAATGGATCCTACAGAAATCCAGAAGATCATCAATACCTATACTGATAACATGTACTCTAATAAGATGGAAAACAGAAGAAATGGACAGATTCCCAGACACAACAAAATTGCTAAAACTAAATCAAGAAAATACAAAAATTATAAATAACTGAATATTAGCCAATGAAATTGAAAATGTAATTAAAAACTTGCCAACAAAGAAAAGCCCAGGTCCTGATGGATTCACTGTTGAATTCTACAAGAAATTTAGAGAAGAACTAATACCACTAATGATGAAACTCTTTAAGGAGATTGAAAGGAAGCAATACTTCCAAAACCATTCCTGGAAGCAAGTATTACACTGATTCCAAAACCAGAGAAGAACCCAACCAAAAAAGAAAGCTACAGGCCAATCTCCCTAATGAACATAGACACAAAAATCCTCAATAGGATACTGGTTAACATAATGGAACAAATCATCAGGAAGATTATACACCATGACCAAGTGGGATTCATCCCAGGGATGCAGGGATGGTTCAACATATGCAAATCAATAAATGTAATGCACCATATCAACAGAACCAAAGACAAAAATCACATGATCATCTCAGGAGATGCAGAAAAACCATTTGACAATGTCCCACAGCCATTCATGATATTAAAAAAAAAACCTACAGAAAATTGGAATAGATGGTCTTTACCTCAATCTGATAAAAAGCCATCTATGACAAACCAAAAGCTAACTTCATACTAAATGGTTTTGACTCTAAAATCAGGAACAAGACAAGGATGCCCACTATCACCATTCCTATTCAATATAGTTCTGGAAACATTAGCCAGAGCAATTAGACAAGAGAAAGAAATAAAAGGAATAAGGATAGGAAAGGAAGAAGTTAAATTATCGTTATTTGCAGATGACATGACACTCTACATAGAAGACCTCAAAACCTCCACCAAAAGATTTCTAGATTTAATAAGCAAATTCAACAGTGTAGCTGGATACAAAGTCAACACACAAAAAACAATAGCATTCCTATATGCAAACAACAAACTCACAGAGAGAGAAATTAGGGAAACCACACCCTTTACAATCACATCCAAAAAAATGAAATACTTAGGAATCAATCTAACAAAGGAAGTAAAATATCTCTACATTGAAAATTACAGGACTCTGAAAAAGGAGATTGAAGAAGATATCAAAAAATTGAAAGATGTCCCTTGCTCTTGGATAGGAAGAACCAACATAGTGAAAATGGCCATACTCCCAAAACTGCTACACAGATTTAATGCAATTTCAATCAAAATACCATTAGCATACCTCACAGATCTAGAGAAAACACTCCTAAAATTCATTTGGAACCACAAGAGACCTAGAATAGCAAAAGCAATTCTGGACAAGAAAGGCAAGTCATGGGGCATCACAATCCCAGACTTGAAATTATATGACAAAGCTACTGTGACAAAATCAACCTGGTACTGGGAGAAAAAAAAAAAAAAAAAGACCTGAGAATCAGTGGAACAGAATAGAGGATGCAGACACAACTCTAAACACACACAGGCGGGCCGGTGAGATGGCTCAGCAGCGTAAGCACCTGCCTGGCAAGTGCGAGGGCCCGAGTTCAACTCCCGGATCCCACGTACGAAAAAAGGGGCCGGTGATATCGCTCAGCGGCACGGGCGCCTGCTGGCGCACGAGGTCCTGAGGTCGACCCCCCGGTACCCACACAAAAAAAAAAAAAAACAAATAACCACACACAGGCATCTTATCTTTGACAAAAGGGCCAAACATATTCACTGGAAGAAAGATAGTCTCTTTACTAAATTGTGCTGGAAAAACTGGCTTTCCACATGCCAAAGACTAAAATTAGACCCATGCCTATCACCATGTACTAAACTAAAGCCAAAATGGACCAAAGATCTAAATATTAAAACAGAAACATTATATCTGCTGGAGGAGAAAATAGGTAGAAATCTTGAAGACATAGGTATAGGCAGAGACTTCATAAACAAAACCCCAAACACACGGGAAATACCACAAAGAGTCAACAACCAGTATCTCATATTATTAAAAAGGTTTGCACAACAAAAGAAATCACCAACAGAGTGAAAAGACAATGCACAGAGTGGGAAAAATGTTTAGCCACTTGTCCCTCAGACAAAGGACTTCTATATAGAACATATAAATAACTGAAAAAAATCAGACCCCTAAATTCAAAGACCCAATGCAGGAAATGGACATCTGAGATGAATACACATGTCTCAGATGAAGAAATACAAATGGCAAATAAGTACATGAAAAAATGTTCAGCATCACTGGTCATTTGAGAGATGCGAATTAAAACACTGAGAGTCCACCTCACTCCAGAAAGAATGGCTATCATTAAGAAATCAACCAATAACAAATGCTGGCAGTGCTGTGGGGAAAAAGGAATCCTTCTCCACTATTGGTGGGAGTGCAGACTGGTACAACCACTGTGGAAATCAATATGGAGATTCCTCAAAAAACTACAATTAGAGGTCCCATTCGAACAAACTATTCCCCTTCTGGGTATCTTCCCAGAAGAATTAAAAACATCATACCGCAGTGACATATGTGCACCCATATTTATAGCAGCACAATTTGTTAAAGCTAAATTTTGTAAACAACCCAAATGTCCATCAACTGAGGAATGGACAAAAAAGATGTGGGGGTTTTTTATATAATGGAGTACTACTCAGAAATAAGGAAGGATAACCTTGAGACATTTATAGGTAAATGGATGCAACTCAAGACCATCCTCATAAGTGAAATAAATCAGACCCACATGTGTAAACATCATATAGTCTCAGTAGTGTGAGAAGCTGAACAAGTAAATAGGACTCAAAATGTACCATAGATATTGTGAATTGGGAACTGTTCAAAAGAAAAGAGAAACTGTGATGGGGGAAAAGGGAAAGGAAGGAAGGGAAAAGGAAATATATATATATAAACAAGATAGTTAAGATAGTTATACTGCTAGCTTCTCTTAGTTCATTGAAAAGAAAAGTTTGTGCTAATATTGTTTGTACAATATCTCGTGCCTATATCTTGTACTCTGAATGACTACTCTGAAGATAACAATATGCAATGTATTAATTATTGTTACCCTCCTATTATATTGTTTTGAAATTCTGTTGCGTTTTTTTCTCCTTTTTAAAATTAAAACAAAGAAAATGTGGTACTATAATGGAGTACTACTCTGCCATGAAGAATAAACTTGAGGCATTTTTAGGTAAATGGATGTGTCAGGGACCACAGATTATAAATTAAGTCTAGGGGATGTCCAAGGCTGTCCTTGTCCTGCCCTTTGAGCCAGATTGGAATGCAGAAACTCCCTGGTAACCTGCCATCTCTCCCCACCGTCCTCATCAACATAAAGACCCTCATTCGTACAAGACTACCACCACCCTCTGAGTCATCTGATAATCCCCTCACCATTTTCCTCAATCAGTAAATGTCGAGGTTCTAGCTGCCTCACGGCCTTTTGTTCCCTCTGAACAACTGGTCATCCCAGTTCCCCATCACATTGCCATTTTGCCTCTTGCCCTTCCTTTTCACTGTACGCTATAACACCTTGCAGGACAGCAAGGCAGCTACTGGGGTCCCTAAAATGGATGCATCTCGAGACCATAATCTTAAGTGAAATAAATCAGACACACCAGTTTAAATATCGCACGGTTTCTCTTGTGTGGGAACCCAGCGTGTAAGGAGCAAAATGGAGGATAGATATTAGGAAGTTGTAAGAACTTGTTCAAATGAGAAGGGAAATGAGATGGGGGAAGGGGGAGGAAAAGAAAGGAAAGGGATTTAAAGAAAAAAAAAGAATTGAAGGAGAAAATGGAAATAGAGCTTTTATAAATAAGGGAAAGAAGAGCTGGAGGGAGGGGTGGGAAAAGAGACCAAAAAGAAAAAGAATTAAGATGTCTTATGTATACGTACAAATCCCCATGAATGTGATCATTATGTACCACAAACACGTACAGCACTCATAAAACAAATTTGACATTAAAAGAAAAAAATAAAATTAAAAATGATGCAAATGATTTTTGAAAACTGGGATTATTGTCCACGTAATGAGAAGAACTGTGAACATGCTCCTCTCTGAGGCTCTGTCTACACAGTCACGTGAACACTGCACGTGTGAACTGCACGTCCTCCCCGTCCCTCTCTCCGAGGCCCAGGGAAAGGGTCATTTGCTCCCGTGTCATTTTAATAATCAGATTTGAAACATGGAATTATTTAATCAAACAAGTGGCTTTTTTCCCTAAGAAATATTCCAGCCATGACTTTTCTTCTCATAGATAAGGAAGTTTAAATTTTTATTAAGATAAGAAGAGGAAATTTTAAATCTACCTTGAATAGCCATTATTACAATCTTTGTTTTCACATTCAGGTTGTGAATACACTCTAAAACTATTCTTGGGACATGAATTAAAATACATTTTGAGAAAAGAAGTTTATGAAATATTCTTACCAAATAAAAGCAGAAGCTCAAATATAAAACACACTAGAGAATAATATCCCTTCTTTAGAGGCAAGTGACTAAATCAGAAATCTTAACTATTTAGAACAAAACAAAACCACAGAATGAAGAGCCTCAATTTTTCCAAGGAATCAAAACTTTAATCCCAAATTCTGCACAAACTACAGACCCTTACTTTGAGAAAACTCTCTAAATTCTCACTTGGAATTGATTTAGTCTTGTTTAGACCAGGGATCAGCAAACTACAGCCTGTGGACAAATTCAGCCTGGCACTTGTTTCTGTAAACAAACTTTTACTGAAAGGCAGTATGCTTATCTTTTTGCAAACTGTCTACAGTTGCTGTTGCATTTCAACAGTAGACTGAGTACTTGTGATAGAAACTATGGCCCTCAAGGCTTTGAAGATTTACTATGTGTCCTTTACATAAATATTTTGCTAACTTCTAATTTGGACCAAATTCTAAGAGGATGGGAAATTGTGTTTTTCAACTCAAAGTCAATCGCAAGCAGTGAACATTGTGTTGGGAGGAGGGGAGATCCTAATGCAGGACACACTGACCTCAGGCGGCAGCAGCCATTGTTGGCCTGGTCCGGAGGAAGGATACTGAAGAACTCTCAAAGCAATCTCTAGGAATTGGGCCACCAAGGAAGTGGGTTTACAAAGCCCCTTCCCTCAACGGGAGGCTACTCTGAAGAGCCAAGCCTGCTCCAGAGTTCCCGAAGGATTAGCTGAATGTGCGGTTGCAATCATATTTGAGTCAGCTACTTTTTCTACCCTATCCTGTTATCTGCACTTCCTCTCAAGTGTATCTCCCAGACGCAATCCTTCTGTATGCAACTAACTACTCCAGTGTCTGTGTCCCAAGGCCCCAATCTTAGACTGCACAGAGAAGCATGGCAACTGGTGTAAGCCTCAGGTTTTAAGCATAACCTTACAACTCAGTCTACATTCATTGATGACCTTCTAGATTCCTGGCACTACACTAGGCACTGGCTGCTACTGTGCTACTTTAGGCGATCAAAGCAACCTAAAGAGAGGCTAAACTGCCACAGTATTATAGGATGAGGTTGACAGTTACCACCATTGTAGACAGCACAGGAGAGGGAGCTCGACATCCACTTGAGGGAGATGGACAGCTGTCATGGAAGTTGTGCTTGGCAAGGACCTTCCAAAGTGGGGTAGGAGTTTAATTCGAGTGAAGGTAACAACAAATGGGAAGCAGTCTAAGAAAGAGCCTAGATGCAAGAAAGGAAAAATGAAGGTTTTACTTTGGAGATTCAGTTGTACCTAATTTGTCTGAAGCTTAGAATGAAGTGGTGGGAGTTGGGAGGTGGAAATTTTTTGAAACATAGGTTGAAACTGTGCATGGAGGTTTTAAATATTGTGCCAAAAAGTTAGTTTAAAACAACAGACAGTAAGAATAATTTTAAGCAGGAGTAGGATGTGTTGGACTTGTCATTCTGAGAGTCCAAGAGTAATTATGAATTACTCTTCCAGGACAACAGATATACCAAGACTACCCATTGAAAATCAGGGTGGTCTCCTGAGCAGAAAGAAGGTGTGACTAAAGCTGCTCTTCAAGAGGATTATCATATAGAGTATCAGTTACCTACTGATTTGTAACAAACTGCCCCAAATTGTAGTAACTTAAAATGACAATTTACTAACTCTGAATTCAGTGATTTGGCAATTTGAACTGTACTCAGTTGGGCAATTCTTCTGCTTTGCTTACCTGGGCTCATCGGAGCATCTGCAGATACTGATTAGTCCAGCTGATATGTATGGGATTGGTGAGGGCAGCCAGACGATGCTCGATGTCCACTGAACTACATGTCTCCTACGGCCCTGCCAAGCTCTTTCACAGGGCAGTAGAATGGGGTCCCAGCAGCCAAAGAGGGCAAGTCCCAGTGAACAAACGCTGTTCGAGTCCCTCCTTGTGGTACAAATGCTATTATTTCATTGGCCAAAGCAAGTCCCATAGGAAAGCTCAGAGTCAGTGAGGGAGTGGACCACCAAGACTTAGATCAGGGAGTGGAATTTAGTTGCCAATTGTGCAAACATTCCGCCATAGATAGCAGTGTCTGAGTTGTGTTGAAGGAGATAAGACTAAGCATTGAAACAATTCTAAGCTAATCGTGATAGTGATCATATTCCCTAACATGAATGAGCCATTATTATGATCAAAGCACGCTACATTTATTATCATATGTAATTTTCACCTGTCTCATGAAGTTGGTATTATCTTTGTAATGTGAAAACTGAGGCTCAGCGAAGTTCAGGAAGTCTAACCAAGGTTACTCAGCTAATAATTGGTAGAGCTGGGAGTTCAGACCCAATCAGTCTGGATCCAGAGCACAAGCTCTTCCCTACCTGGCCCTGCTTCCACCACTCCTCCAAGCCAGGGAGAGATCATGAGTGTCTGGAGCACAGAATTGGCAGTGAGCAGAAAGGAAGGCTTGAGAGGTAATATCAGTAGGAAATCAGAACTCATTGGATGTGGGTGTTAAGAAAGAAGGGTGACTCAAAGATGACTCAGATTGCAAAGCAGCATGGCCGGGGACACATGTGAAACAGGATGCTAAATTAGAAATTTTGATAGAGGCCTCAAGCTATGACAGATATCAGGTCCCAAAGGGGATTTTTTAAATAGACCAACTAAAATGCAAATACAAATTAATCTAGTTAATCCAAAACACAGATTTTTAAGGAAAACATCAAAGACTCAATTACACAAGTTTTAGGGATCCTCACTCAGATCAAGGACACAAAAGAGCCAAGAGAATTAAAATTTGAGGCAAATTTATGAAAATTTATTTGGAAAAAGCTCTATTATGAGGTACAGACACACATCTAAGGAATCAGTGAGGGGTACCGTGAGCATCGGTCAGTCTGACATCCCCCAGGCAGGCTAAGGACACACGTTTCAGCATCTGCTTAAGAGAATGGGAGCGTCCTGCGGTTACAGAGCCACGGCTGAGTAGTGATGCGCTTTCTTCCAACCAAAGGTACATGAATCCTAGGGTGCAGAAGCCACAGCAGGACAGTGGTGCTGGTGTCATCATAAAAGGGACCTTGCCCTAGAAGGTAGTCTGGCAGGAATTGGCAGGAGAATCCACCTTAGGGTCGAAGTCAAGAGAGGAATCAGTAGTTGCCAATTGCAAAGTCACAGTTCACATCATGACAAAAGAAGAGCTCAAGATGTGATTTGCGGCAACCAGTGAGACGGCTCAGTGGCATAAGCGCCTGCCTGGCAAGCGCGAGGGCCCGAGTTCGACTCCCGGTACCCACATACGAAAAAAGGGCCAGTGATATCGCTCAGCGGCACAGGTGCCTGCTGGCGTGCAAGGTCCTGAGGTCGACCCCCGGTACCCAGGAAAAAAAAAAGATGTGATTCGCAAAGAATACAACAAGAGCCCAACCTAAACATCTGCTTAGCCCAGAAGGCAAGATGCTATCTCATACTATTGCCTATTAAGTAAAAAATATGCTTGTTCTTTACTTTTCCTTTTCAATCTCTTTCCAGTGGATTTGGAAAGAGATAAGTGAGAAAAGGGAAGCTGATTATAACCTCTACCCAAAAGGCACATGGTCCACCTACAGCTGGCTTTTGCCAGAAAACATGTACTTAAAAAAGAGTTGGTATGTTGAATTACTATCTTAGGATGGACCTTCTAACTTCTACATGAAGATTGCATTTTGTGACAGTGCTTTCTATTGTATAAAAATAGTATGTTATCAGCCTCCCCTAGCCAGCAGCAGGAGACGCACCATTCACTCAGAAGGGATTCAAAGAACAGTAATAGACAAAAACAACTTTAATGTTCATACTCTTTAAGTGTGGCCCCTTAAACACATCAGAGAACAGAAATTAGGAAGTAAAGAGAAATAGCTTATTTGAAAAATTTAAAAAGACAAAATCAGTTTACATCTTGGGTGAGAAGTCAAGAACAGTAAGAGAGAATATAGAAGTGGCAGGGGAACCATATATGTTGGAGGTAGAAGACAAAAAGAAAAGAGGACCAGGACAAAGTTTTGATCGACAGTTACAGAAATCAGAAAAGGCTCAGAAAAGCCATGGAAAATAATGCGATATGACCTCAAGATGTTATTGGAAGACTGCAAGGCACGAACTAGTGCCCCTTAGTCTAGAAAGCAGACATTTGTGGAAAAAGCCACCTGTGATCCCATGCAGCAAAGCCCTCCCAGGAGGTTGCCGGACTTGGAAATTGTGACATCAGTGAACGGCTGACTTGGTAGAGTGGTAGGAAAGATGATGAGCAGGTACACCAGGAAAAGGCCAAAGGTCAAGGAGCTACAATGAAGATACAAAGAAAAGCCAGCAGGAGTGGGGACATGAGAGATGTGGAAAATTGGCCATAGTTAAAAGAGGAAAATTCTAAATTTTCAATCCTAGAGGTGTTTCAGTCTCCAGTTATGATGAGATTGGTCTGGAGGGGATAAGGACAGGGGACAGAGTTAGGGCTTCAAGTGTAAAGATGAGCTACCAAAAACATAACCAGCATCACCAAAAATTACGGCAGGAGGTTATGCGAGAAAAAAATCAGGAAATTCAATCTACAGTTAACCTATTTGCCTGACATTTCATTCATTCAGTTTACAAAGCAGAAAATCAAGGAGTATATTTTTTAAAGATTCCCATCTTTTCAATTGGAAGCATTTAAAGGATTAAGCTCCCATACTTGATAAAAATAATGTTCATAAAATGCTCTATTCCCCAAATAAGATTAGGAGACAAAAGCATTATTGAAATTTTAATCCATTTTAAGGTTACCTGAATTGGAAGATAATCTAAGATAATGTGTGGAAGAATCAAAACTATATCTGTGTGTGTGTGTGTATGTGTGTGTGTGTGTGTCAGAGAGAGAGAGAGACAGACAGAGAGTGTTACTGGAGATCAAGCCCAAGACATTTCACCACTAAGCCACATCCCAGCCTTCTTTATTTCATTTTGATAACAGGGTATCACTGAGTTGCTGAGGTTGACCGGGAACTTGTGATCCTCCCACCTCAGCCTCCTGAGTAGCTGGGATTACAGGTGTGCACCATCACAGTTTGGTCATGCAAATTAAAACTGTTGAAAGAATGCACAATTTTGAGACTGCTGATTTCAAATTGCATATGATATTTGAATGGTCTATTATTGCTTATTTCAGTAGCTCAATTTTTAAATTGAGCTCCTACTTTGTGCCAGACATTGTGAATACAAAGACAAATCTTAAAAGAGTTTAATTCCTCAAGTTTAACATAACTTAGGTCCAGACTAGATAAAAATATAGAATGCCCAGTTAAATTTCAATTTAGATAAACAACAAAAAAATTTAGTATAAGTACATCCCAAATATCACATAGAACATTTATACTAAAAATATTCACTTTATCTGAAATTCAAATTTAACTGGGTATCCTTTATTTCACCTGACAACCCTAATCCAAATTTTTTTGATCTACAATAAAATGGCTGTAGCCTGGGATGTTTTGAAAGCAAATAGTCAAGGAAACAATTTAAAACTATACTTTACTTATTTTACCACTTATTTCTTTTTGCTTCAGTCACAGAGGACAAAACTTGCTCATTCTAGCTAACCCTGGACCACGCAAGCTTCCTGGTTACATGTCTTACAGCACACTATACTTCCTTATAGGAACTCTGTTATATTAGTTTTGGGCAAAAACTCATCTGTCACAATCATAGGATGGAGGAAAACAAGGAAGGCTATCCTTAATAAATAACTTCTATCTCTGTGTCCCAGGTTCTGTCAAATTGTTACCATTTACCTGCCTGGGGGAAAGTAGAGAGTACCAAGCTTTTATTTTAAGGAGAGACTTGGAAATGGCAGACATGGTTTCTCTTGGCCTAAACTGTCCCACCTGGCCACTGCTTGCTGCAAGGGAGGCTGGGAAATAAACTTTCCAGCCACATGCTCCACTACCACTCCAAGAACCTCCCCTACTGAAAAGAATTGAAGAGCAGGCAAGGAGGAGCCACCAGAATCTCCACTCAATCTATCACAGTGGTAATTGGGTAATTATTTGTGTAATTGTCAAAACTTCCTCTCGGTGTCTAGATTGTAAGCTCCGTGAGGGCAGGGATAGCTCACTAGTTTACCACTCCTATCTCCAGGGACTTGGACCCTTCCTAGAAACACTCCATAAATCTTTGAGGAAAAAAGAGAGAAAGGAATTGAGGAAGAACAGGAGTTATTCCCCCAACATCTGTGCCCTCCAGGGTCTGCTTCTGCAGCTGGAGCCCTGTGGGCTCTGCTGCTAGCCCTTGTCTGAGGGCCCAGCCCTGCTCTGCTTCACCGTCCTCTCCACCTGGCTCTGCCTGTCTCTGGGTCCTATGAGACAGCATCTGCTCTCAGCCACACTGGCCCAAAAACGTCCTGTGCGGTTCCGTCTGTCCACATGGGCACTTGACATAGCTCACACTGCTTTGGCCAATGATCAGTTCATAACTTTGCTGTCGGATCCTCCTTCTAAAATTAGCTGTTTCTTGTTCATTCAGCCTCAGAGGGGTCATGATGACTCACCCCAGGATCACAGAAGATTTTAATTTTACTTTGGGCTACCTGACTGGAACCAGCCCAGATTCCAGCTCCAGATAAAGGGCTGAAACTGCACCAAAACTGCCCTTTCTAAAAGCAAACAGCCACATCCTCATAGGAATGCTCCTGTTACAAAGGGGCTGGAAGGATACTTCAACTGACCCTTCATATGCTAAGATTCTATAATGAACAGAATTATCCAAATGCCTAGATCAACTGTAATGACTGAATTTGAAACAAAGTTCATTTGGAAACAGAAAAGTAAGTCAGCATACCAACCACCTATAGGACCTACTGCAAATCACTTCATCTTCCTGGATCTTGATTTCTTTATCTATAAAACATGAACAACAGTATCTAACTTATACGGTCCTATGAGTATTAAGTACATATTTTAATCTACATCTGGTATTATGTGATGGGCATTTAATGGCCATAATTCCTTCACGCTACTCCTACTGATAAATAAAGCAGATGTCTTCCCCACTGACATTGCTTGGATCCTGACCAATTCAACCAATAGGGTGTGGTGTGATCGCAAGGCTAGGTCAGAAAAAGCCATTCGGCATTTGCCTGATCCCCTTGGAAAGCTTACTCTGGGAGAAGTCAACTCCCAAGTCCCAAAACTGACTAAGCAAGAGCATCATGATGGAGAGGACACCTGTAGATGCTCCAGGTAACACCCAGCAGATAGGCAAGGCAAACTACCAGGCACGAGGAGCCATCTCACATCCAGCCAGCAAAGCCTTCAGATGGCTGACATCTGACTGCAACCCCAGCAAGAGTCCAGCCCTTCCTAGATTCCTGGTCCTCAAAATCATAAACAAAGAAAATGGCTTCTCCTGTGACATGTGAATGTAGCTTGTTGTAGGAGCAAACACACCACTCAACAAACATTAAATGATGGCAAATATTAGTATCGATGTACTTTCCAAATCACACAAGAGCTAGAATTGGGCTCTTGCTTCCGTGACTGCTCAGGAGCACCCCAGCTCAGAACCACCCTGGCTGAGCAGATCTGCACACAGAGTTCCTTCTCCTCAGAGCCTGATTTCTTTCCTTTCTCTGCTAGGTTTCCTGTCTAACTTCTAGATCAAGAAAGTCTGGATAAACTTCAGATAAACAGTTTAAAATTATTTCCTGGAAGCTCACCAACCCGAACATATGAATCCTCCACAGTGCACAATTGAAAACAAGTTATATAATTTCTGTTTCTCAGGGCGGAAAGGGCTGTGCAAGGCAGAGAACACTGGGACTGCTGCCTGCTGTCTGGAATCACATTTTAAATAAATAGACAAAGCGAACTGCGTAGAAACGATGAATAATGAAATGGTAGAAATAGAAATTAAAGAGCCATGGGGACGACAGAAGCTATTTCTGTCTCTCACTGAGAATTCCTAATGGCTTAGGTTAGATGTTTATTTCTAAGGAAGTGAATTATTTTTAATGTCTTTGAACATAATGTCTCCGTGACGGCCATTACTTCCAAATGCCTACGATGTACTTCTCGGATGGGAACGTCACTGAGGATTGAAGAGCAGCTTGAGGTGCCACAGAATGTGTGTGCTCTCCCTCAGCTGTTTGTTCCATTGGCTTTCTCAGTTATTTATGGAATGCATTCTCTGGTGAGGAAGTGACTTTTCTGTGGTGACCAGAATTATTTTAAGTGCAACTCCCCCCCCCCTTTTCGTGTTCTTTACTGGTCAACACGGTCTAGTCCATCCATCTGGGATGGCATCCTCTGAGGTAACTTTCACATCTTGCAGAAAATGGAAAATAAAGATTTGACTTGAACCCACAAATATGTTTGTGGCTATTACTTTTCCTCCTACTCCACACTCTCAGGAGGCACTGTGGCCTATTTAAGAAACATTTGCGGGCCGGTGAGATGGCTCAGTGGCTTAAGCGCCTGCCCGGCAAGCGCGAGGGCCCAAGTTCGACTCCCGGAACCCACATACGAAAAAAGGGCCGGTGATGTCGCTCAGCGGCACGGGTCGACACCCGGTACCCACAAAAAAAAAAAAAGAGAGAGAGAGAGAAACATTTGCAAATTTGAAACCATCTCTAAAACATTCAGGATCTGGAAATCTGTATGGCAATCACTGTTCCTTTAGAAATTCATGCAAATATCTAGAAAAATAAAATTAGATCATCAGTGCCTGGTGTCTTGGTCTCCAAACTTGAGTGATTACCTGTGTCACCTAGGCATTTTGTAAAAATGAAAATGCCTGGATTTTACCTCAGGGAAAAGAAATAGAATCAGAGTCTCTGACAGAGGAACTCATGAGCGGAGGCAGGGGGTGTTCAGTGATGCGGGGTCTGCCTAGCACGCACAAAGCCCTAGATTCAATCTCCAGTCCTGAAAAGAGAGAGAGAAACAGAGACAGAGACACAGAGAAAGAAAGAGACAGAGAGAAGGAGAGAGGAAGGGGAATGAGGGAGGGGATGGGGAGGAAAGAAAGAAAGACACAGAGACAGAGACCAACTTCCTGGTGATTTGTTAGTCAAGTTTTGATAGTTTCATCCTAACTATACATATGCCCTGCCAGAAAACCTCAAGAAAAAGGAGCTTTACACAAGCAGGCAATTTGTGGGAACTAGGAGGAAAGGTCACCCAGAAATTGTTTCACCCTGTTCTGGCCCTCCACTCAACAAACAACTTCTAAGGGTCTAACATGAGAGAGTTACAAGATGGCAAGGAACAGAAGAATACAATTTACGCATTGCTTCCTAGAAACACGGAATCTACTCATTCATTCATTCAGTAAATGTTTATTGAACACCTGCTATGTAAGCTGTGTACTGTTCCACACACTCAACATACAGTGGTGAACAGCCATGTTTCCTGATCCCCTGGGAGACAGTATTGAGCACAAGTTATATTCTCCTATTAGGAAGGTAAACAAGTAACATGAGCTTGGTTTTAAGCTCTGCATTAGGCAGTGCATTACACAGAAGTTGTAACCTGAGCGTATGGGACTCCTCAGATTCCACATCCGGAAGCCTCACCTGCCTCACCTGCTGCTTGCCACAAGGTTCAGTAGTGACCTAGATGGGACCACAGCACATAAAAAGGCAAAAAGATGCCAACATGCTTGAAATGTTCAGAAAAACAATCTAGTATGTCTTGTGGATGGAATATACAGACCAAAGGAAGCGATGGAGACGTTGTGGTGAGGTGAGATTCCAATTGCAACCTACAGACAGCTGGTGAAGCTCCTTACCTGCCAACCATCTCCTCTCTGTCTATATGGCCATTATATAACCCATTTCCATTTTCAGAAAGACCACTCTGATGGAAATGTAAAAATGAGAGTGAGGGAGAAAGGCGTGGGGAAACAAAGTAGCTGCTACAGTGGTATCAGAAAAGGTTGAGGAGCACTGCTGGTAGAAATGTCAATTAGAACAGCCACAATGGAAATCAGTGTGGAGGATCCTTATAATACTAAAAACAAAGCTACTGTTTAATCCAGCTATACCACTCCTCAGTACATACCCAAAGGAAATAAAGTCAGAATACCATAGGGTTACCTGCACACTCATTTTTATTGCAGCACAATTCACAACAGCCAAGATATAGAACAAACCTAGATGTCAATCAACAGATGACTGGATAAAGAAAATGTGGCAAATATACACAGTGGAGTATTAGTCAGCCATAAAGAAGAATGAAATTTTGTCATTCGCAGGAAAATGAATGGATCTGGAGACTACTTTGTCAAAGAAAATATGTCAGAATCAGAAAGACAAAAATCACATGTTCTCCCTAATACATGGAATCTAAAAAAGATGACATGAAAGGAGAAGGGAGACATGAGAAAGGAAACAAGGGGAAGGAGAATGGAGGGTAAGGGAGGGCAACAGAGGGATAGACACGAGCAAAATATATTATGGCACTGAAACAAGGAGAGAAGTTTGATTAACATTTGAATCGAGGCAGTAGACTAAACAGACAGCCTTGGTCTCCAAGGGTACAGGATGGCAGGTGAGAGAAGAAAACTCAGGGACACCCAAGATGAGGGCTCTAATTACACCTATCACAGGATGAATGAGAAACTAAGAAAGATATTGAAATACATTTGCCTGTTCACCCTTGCACTGCCTGAAGGAAAATTTGTTGTTATTTTAATATATAAATTCACTACCACAAACCGGCTCTCACATAGGTTTGTGGTCAAATTAATGCTAATTGTGTGGTAAACACATACACACATACACACACACACACACACACACACACCTGAAGTATAGAATCAAAGTAAAGCTAGTCCTAGGTTAGCAATATGCCAAGGCAAAGGACAAAAGAAAATACAGCATATAAATCCTCACTGTAATAACATCAACCCAGGCCGCAAAAAGTTCTCAAAATAAAGTTCCCTAGAAAATAAACAGCTCATGGTATAAAAGCACAAAAGACACAGAAACGTGAATGAGAGCCAGGAGAAATACCAGACTATAAAACCAGGCCCACGAAGACTTCCCATACTAAAATTATAATATATAAAATGAAAACAACAATATTTTATGTGTTTAAGGAAGTAAAACAACTTTGAAAATATGAGCCAAAATACACCCCAGAGAAATAAACAGAAATATAAAACAGTGGTTTAAAAACATAGAGAATATAGAATGTCCAGTTTCTGTCTAGTTAGAGATATAGGAAGAAATAATAGAATGGAAAGGAGGTGCTATTCCAGGAAACGATAGCTGAGAAATTTCTAGAATTGTCAAAAATAGTAATTCACACATCAAGGCTTTTGTTTTTGTTCTTGTTTTAAGAAAGTCTCAAAACAATCAATGACACTTCAGAACACTGAAGAAAAAGAGGAGATAATAAAAGAAAGAGCAGCTGGGCATGGTGGTGCATGCCTGCAATGCCAGCACTCTGGAGGTTGAGGCAGGAAGTTACCACAAGTTCAAGGCCAGCCTGGGCTACATAGTGAGACCTTGCCTCAAAAAAAATAATAAATTAAAAATAAATTTAAAAAGTAAGAAGGGAGGAAAATCACCTACAAAGAAATGGCAATTATAGTTATATTCACAAAAACAAAAATGAAAGCCAAAATATGGCACGACAATATCTGTAATGTGTAGAAAGAAAACAACTGTCATCTTAGGATATTCATGCCCAAAGACCTTTCTTTCAAGAATTAAAGTCAATTTCAGCCTCCCAAAAGCTGAATGAGTCTGCCACCAAGGGACTTTTGACAAGATTCTGAAGGATGTACTCCAAGCTTAAGGAAAAATCTCTCTGAAGGAAGATCCGAGATTCAATAAAGATAGAAGTCAAGGATACTGGGAAATATCTGAGGAAGTATAAACAAATACTGACTGTATAAAACAATAATAATAGCATATGACATTGGACAGGCAGCAAGATAGAAATAAAGGCCAAAAAAGAGTAACATAAAATGAGAGAAAACATGAGATGAATCATATAAAGAACACAATATTTAAATGTAAGTGATTCAAATAGACATTCCTTCAGACATACTAATGGCCAACAAGTCTATGAAAGAAATGGCTTAACATCATTATCATAGAGGAAATACAATGAACCACAATGAAATATCTCAATCCAGTTAGAATGGTGATTATAAAAATAATAATAATAATAATACATGCTGATGATGGTGTGGAGAAAGGAAACTCTCATACTCTGTTGGTAGGAAGATAAATGGGTACAGCCATTATGGAAAACAGTATGACAATTCCTTTAAAAAGTAAAAATAGAACTATTACTTGATCCAGCAATCCCGACACTGGGCGTATATCCACAGGAAATGCAACCAGCATGTCGAAGAGACATCTGTACTTGCGTGATTACTGCAGCGCTACACACAATAGCCAAGATATGGAGCCTGCCTGTGCGTTCAGCGAACAGATTTACAAAATGAGGAATAGATGCACAATGGAATACTTTTCAGCCATAAAAATAATGAAATCCTGTCATTTGCAGCAACATGGATGAACCAAGAACATTATGTTGAGTGAAATAAGTCAGGCACAGAAAGACAAATAGTGCATGTTCTCACTTATATGTAGAAGCTAAAACAGTTGATCCCACATAGTAGAGAGTAGACTGGAGGTTACCAGAGCCAGGGAAGTTTGTGGGTTAGGGGCGATGGAAAGAGGACGATTACTGGGTACAGGGGTGCTGCTCAATAGAAAGAATAACTTGTAGTGTTCTAGGGCACAGTAGGGTGGCCATGGTTGAGAACAATTGATTGAATATTTCAAACTAGAGCGTAGAAACAATTTGTATATTGCCCACACAATGACCTGATAAATGTTTGAGGTAATGAATATAAAAGTTATTCTAATATGGTCATGACATATTAAATACATCTATTAAACTATCATACCCTATAAACATATATAATTATTATGTATCAATTATTAATATTAAGTAGTAAAAATTATTCTATGGTAAATGCATATTAAGAAGACAAAATATTTATAAACATTAGTTTAATAGACATTAAAATATAAATGATAACCACCAAAATAATAGACATAAAGCTTACAGCTACTAATTTGACATACTTTACTAATATGTATGTTTACAATAAATGTAACTAAAGGCTACAACTAAAAAATAAAGGTTACCAAATTGGATTTTAAAATATTCAGCAATACTGGCAACTGACCTACATCTCACTCTTAATAAATTGGAAAGGTAGAATCTTGGGACAGACACAAACCAAGAACCTCCTACACATAGAAGACATCCCTGAGGAACAGACATTTCCTAGAGAGGCCTTGTTACTAGTGATAAAGCTACCTACTACAAAAACTTATAAGGATCAACACAGAAAATAAAATAAAAAATTTATAAATAGAAAATGACAAGATGCAGAAGCAAAATGCAACCTCAGATTTCCAGCCAACCCAGAGCAAGTCCAGGAGACAATGAGAAAGAGAAAAATGGAAGACAAACTCCTGAAATTTCTGAAATGATAGCAACTGAAGTAAAGAAACAAATCCATGAGGCTATAGAGGAAATCAGATCAGAAATAATCTTTCAGATAAAAAAAGAAATGACAACAATAATGAAGGAATTGCTCAGTAAATCTAAAGCTGACATAGATACAAAAAATAGAGGAACAAAAGAAAATGACGGAAATAACGAATGACTGATATAGGAAAGAAATAGAATGTGTGAAATGGATTCAAACAGATATCCAGGAAATTAAAAATTGCCTTGAAAGCTGGCAAAACCACTTGAACAAAAACGAAGATAGAACAAAATTGAAGACAGGATCGCAGTTAGTAATCACAAAAGGAAAGAACTCTTAAAAATAACAAGGGATCAGGAAAAAAACAATTCAACAGCTACAAGATGATGCAAAGAAAAATAACACAAGACTAATAGGCATCAATGAAAAAGTAGGAGTCAACACAAATGACATAAAAAGACTACTTGCAGAAGTAATAGCAGAAAATTTCCCTAGCATGGGAAAAGAATCTGACATACAGATAAGAGAGGCATATCAAACTTCAATTAGCCATGATCAAAATAAATCTACACCCAGACATATAATAATCAAGATCCCAGAAATTCAACACAAGAACAGAATATTAAAAACTGTTACAGAAAAGAAACAGATCACCTACAAGGGAAAGCCCATCAGAATCATGGCAAACTTCTCAACACAAACCCTCAAGTCAAAAAGAGCTTGGAGTGAAGTATTTCAAGTCCTGAAAGAAAACAACTTCCAACCCAGATTGAGGTACCCTGCAAAACTATCTTTCAAAATTAATGGAGAGATAAGATACTTCCATTGCAAAGAACAACTGAAGAAATTTATGACCACTGAACCAATCCTACAAAGGGTGCTGAAAGATATTCTAGACAGAGATAAAAATGACCACAATTCCAAGAACCACAACAGAAAGAAACCACCAGACAGGGCAGGCAATGAAACGGAGGGGAAAAGCAGAAAACCAACAGCAGGAAAACAACATGACAAAGATAAGCCAATACATATCGGTTATAACCATCAATGTAAATGGCCTCAATTCACCAATCAAAAGAAAAGACTGGCAGAATAGATCAAGAGACAAGATCCACCAATATGCTGTATACAAGAAACACATTTAACTCAAAAAGAAATTCTTAGACTAAAAGTCAAAGTATAGAAAACAATACTCCATGCAATAGGAACCCAGAAAAAAAGCAGGGATAGCTATTCTGTTTGCAGACAATGTGAACTTCAAACCAAGAATGATCAAAAGAGATAAAGAAGGTCACTATATACTGGGTAGGGGAAAACTTCAAGAGAAAGAGATAACAATCATAAATATGTATGCACCAAATACAGAAGCATCCAACTATATCAATCCCAATCAAAATACCATTAACATACCTCACAGAACTAGAGAAAATATTTCTAAAATTCATTTGGAAATAGAAGAGACCTAGAATAGCAAAAGCAATCCTGGGCAACAAAGACAAAGCAGGAGGCACCATAATCCCTGACTTGAAATTATGCTACAAAGCTACTGTGATAAGATCAGCATGGTACTGGCAAAAAAACAGACCTGAGGATCATTGGAACAGATTAGAAGGTGCAGACACAACTACAAACACACTCAGCCACCTTATCTTTGACAAAGGGAACAAGCACCTTCACTGGAAGATAGTCTCTTTAATAAATGGTGCTGGAAAAACTGGCTTTCCACATGCCAAAGACTAAGACTAGACCCATGTCTATCACCATGCATGAAACTAAAATCAAAATGGATCAAAGATCTAAATATTAAAACAGAAACACTGAAACTACTGGAAGAGAAAGTAGGTAGAAATCTTGAAGACATAAGTGTAGGCAGAGAGTTCATATGGCATATAATGTTTACATTAATTAAGGTTATTAATTTCCTGTAAATGGTATCTCTTTATTCTTACTCCCCCTTCCCCTCCTCCTCTCCCCTTGCACTTTTCTCTTGGATAACTTTCACATTGCAAGTGATCCAGCTCCTTATCCCCTTTTATCTATCCTTTTATTTTTCTCTTTTCTCGTACTATGCCTCACTCAAATGAGATACCATATGGTATTAAACTTTGTGTATCTGGTTTATTTCATTCAACATATTTTCCAGTGCATCCATTTTCCTACAAATGCCTCAAATTTGTTCTTCTTTATAGTAGAGTAGTATTTCATTATATATAGATACCACATTTTGTTTATCCAATCATCAGTATACAGGCTGTTTCCAGGATTCACCTATTATGAATTACGGTGCTATAAACATAAGTACACATGTATTGGTGTATTATGATGTCTTAAGCTTTTTGGGAAGATACCTAGCAGAGGGATCACTGGGTCATATGGAATTTCTAATTTCAGTTCTTTGAGCAATCGCCATACTGATTTTCATAATGGTAGCACTAGTTTACATTCCCACCAACAATGAAGGAGGGCTCTTTTTTTACTACAGCCTTACCAGCAGTTGTTATTATTTGATTTCTTAATGATTGCCATTCTTTCTAGAGTAAGATAGAATCTTAGCATTGTTTTAATTTGCATTTCTCCAATGGCCAGAGATGTTGGGCATTTTTTCATGTATTTGTTCCTCTGAAGTATCTGTTCTTTTCTCTTGCCCATTTCTTGACTGGATATTTAATTTTAAGTGGTTTAACTTTTTTTCAAGTGCTTTGTTTATTCTAGATATTAGTCCTCTGGCTGAAGAGTGGCTGGCAAAAGCTTTTTTCCATTGTGCAGGTTGTCTCTTCACTCTACTGATTGCTTCTTCTGCTGTACAGGAGCTTTTTAGTCTGCCATAATCCCATTCGTGGATTCTTCCACTTCTTGTGCAATTGAGGTTCTGTTTAGAAAATCTTTTCCTACACCTATGTCTTCAAGTGTTTTACCTATTTTATCTTCCAGTAGGTTTAATATTTCTGTTTTAATGTTTAGATCATTGATCCATTTTTATTTTCATTTAGTAAATGGTGAGAGAGAAGGGTCTAGTTTCAATCTTCCACACAGACAGCCTATTCACTAAGTCATGCTGGGAAAACTGGTCATCTTTCCTCCAACATATGCTTTTGGCCCCTTTGTTGAAGATCAAATAGCTGAATGTGCCTGGGAAAGTTTCTGTATCCTCAATTCTGTTTCATTGATCAGTGTATCTCTTTCTGTTCCAGTACAATGCCATTTTTATCAGTATTGCTTTATAGCATTGGTTGAAATCAGGTATTGCTACCCCTCTGGCTTAGTTCTTGTTGCCCAAAATTGCTTTTGGTATTCTAGGCATCTTCTGCTTTGATATGAATATTAGGATTTTTTTTCTAGATCTGTAAAGTATGCTGTTGGTATTTTGATTGAGATTGTTTTGAACGTGCATAAGAGTTTCGGGAGTATAGCCATTTGGCAATATTGATTCTGCCTATCCAGGAGCAGAGGACATCTTTGCATTTTCTGATGTCCTCCTCAGTCTCCTTTTTCAGAGTACTGTAGTTTTCTTTCTAGAGGTCTTTCACTTCCTTGGTTAGATTAATTCCTAGGTATTTCATTTTCTTGAAGCTACTGTGAATGGTATTATTTTCATAATATCCTTCTCATCCTGTTCATTGTTGGTGTACAAAAATTCTAATGATTTTGCATGTGATCTTGTACGCTGCTAGATTGCTGAAGTTTGTTATTAATTTTAAGAGGGTTTTTTTTGGTAGCATTGAGTCTTTTACATAGAGTATCATATCATCTGCAAATAAAGATAATTTGAGGGGCTGGTGAGATGGCTCAGCGGCATAAGCACCTGCCTGGCAAGCGCGAGGTCCTGAGTTTGACTCCTGGTACCCACATAAAGGAAAAATATGGGCCCATGATATCGCTCAGTGGCACAAGCACCTGCTGGCAAGTGCAAGGTCCTGAGTTCAACTCCCAGTACCCACAATTAAAAAATAAAGAAGAAAAAAAAGATAATTTGAGTTATTCCTTCCTTATATGTATCCCTTTTATTTCTTTCTCTTGCTTTATTGCTCTGGCTAATGTTTCAACTACTATGTTAAATAGAAGAGGTGAGAGTGGACATCCTTGTATTGTTCCTGATTTTAGGGGGAATGCTTTTACTTTTTCCCCATTTACTATGATGCTGGCTATTGGCTTACCACATGTAGCTTTTATCATTTCAGGAATGGTCCTTCTATACCTGTTTTCTTTAGGGTTTTTATCATGAAAGAATATTGGATTCTGTTGAAAGCCTTTTCTGCATCTATAGATATGATCATATGGTTTTGGACCTTGCTTCTGTTCATGTGTTGTATTACATTGATTGACTTACATATGTTGAACCATCCTTGCATCTCTGGGATTAAACCTACTTCACCATGATGTATGATCTTTTTGATAATGTGCTGCAATGTATTTGCTAATATGAGTATTTTTGCATCTATGCTCATTAAGGAAATTGGCCTATAGTTTTCCTTTTTAGTTGGATCTTTATATGGTTTTGGGATCAGGGTGATACCGGCTTCCATAAATGAATTTGGGAGCTCTCCATCACTTTCAATTTCTTTGAAGAGCTTGAGGACTATTGGTGATATAACATTCTTAAAGGTTTTATAGAATTCAGCAATGAATCCATAAGACATAGTAAATTTCAAGTTAAAACTGCTTTCTAAGAGCACTTAGAAGGGCTTTAATTGGTAGATTCTTTATTCCTGTGTCAATTTCATTGCTTGTTATTAGATTGTAAAGCATATTTATGTCCTTTTGAATTAGTTTTGATAATTTGTATCTAGGAATTAGTTTTGATAATTTGTATCTAAGAATCTGTCCATTTCTTCAAAATTGGCTAATTTGTTGAAATATAATTTTTTGAAGTGGTTACTATATTCTGGATTTCCACAGTGTCTGTTGTGACTTCATCTTTTCATTTCTAATCGCATTGATGTCTTTTCTCACTTTCTCTTATTAAGTCTGGCTAGGGGTTTATCTATTTTATTTATTCTTTCAAAGAACCAACTCATCAAATCATTGATTTTTTTTTTAAGTCTCAATTTCCTGGCAGAGCTCAAGCCAGGACATGTCTCTGATCACGCTGGAAGTCTGAGGTGGCAGGCCGCCCCCAGCATAGTGCTGGGTAGAGATCTACTTACATTGAGAACAGGGCGCCAATGTGAGCTTACAATCCTGTGTAACTCAGGCTGAACCTGGCCTCTGACCGCAGGAGCCTGGTCTGTGATAACCACCCCCTGCCTCTCAGTGGGAATCCTCCAGGTCTGCTCTCCAACTGCCTGCTGTCTGCCATGACTGTCTTTCCCTCACCCTCCCTCTGGGAACTTGGCAGTGTGAAGCACCCCAGGGGCTGCGCTGGGTTCAAACACTCAGCCCTTCCATACAATGACGTCCCTCCCAACTCTTGCTCGCAGGTTGTAGCTGTGGGTGCTTGCACCGAGATCACTCACCAACTGTTGATTGTGGGAGGCCACTCTGGAAGCAGTGTCCCACATTTTCTTTGTTGTTCCAACTACAGGTGGTTCTTTCAGGTCCAATTCAGTTCTCTGGTTCTCTGTGAGCAAAACACTGTTAGTTTCCCTTTGCCTTCCAGCTAGTGGCCAGCCAGCTACTGTTGGTGGCATTGCATGGTCTTTCCTCCAAGGTGTGGGTTTATTTCTTCTGTATCATTTAATCCTATTTTCTTCTCCTTTGTCAATTCCCTTCTGGCTCCCAGGTATCCTCCACTCACTTCAATTGCTCTCCAAGCTATTATTTTCAGACTCTAGACACTTGGTCCTGGAGAAGCTCCAGTTGCTGGCACACACTGCTCCACCACTTTGGAACTCCTTCATTTGTTGATTCTTGATTAGATTTCTTGTGAAATTGGGATTCTTCTCATAAAGACCTTGCCTATGCCTATGTCTTCAAGAGTTTTACCTATTTTATATGTTCAGCAGGTGAAGTGTTTCTGTTTTAGTATTTAGATCATTGATTCATTTTAATTTAATATATGGTGAGATGTATGGGTCTGGATTCAAACTTCTGCATGTGGATAGCCAGTTTTCCCAGTACCATTTGCTAAAGAGGCTATCTTTCCTCCAACAAATAATTTTGGCCCCTTTATCAAAGATCAAATAACTGAATGTTCCTGGGAGGCAATATGCACATTGCCTGATTATTCTGACTAAAGTTTCAAGTACTATATTGAACAGGAGTGGTGATAGTGAACATCCTTGTCTTGTTCCTGATTTTAGAGGAAATGCTTTCAGTTTTTCTCCACTTAATATATTGTTGGCAATAATTTTGTCCTAAATGGCTTTCATCAGATTGAGATAAGTTCCTTCTATTGCTATTCTCTTCAGGGTTTCTATCATAAATGGATGTTAGATTTTGTCAAAGGTTTTTCCTGTGTCTACTGAGATTATCATGTGGGTTTTCTTATGTCCTTGCTTGTGTTTATGTGATATATTACATTAATTGATCTATGTATGTCTAACCACCTTTGCATCCATGGGATGTAGCTTACTTGGTTATGATGTGTGTGATCTTTTTATTTTTTATTTTATGGAAAAAAGGTAAAACAAAATTTCATAACAAAATACTAGCAGAATAACAATAGTTAATACATTACATGTTGTTATCTTTAAAGTAGTTGTTCAGGGTACAAGATATAGGCATAAAAATTTCTCCAATTGGTAGTAGCACAAACCTTCCTTTTTAATGAACTAAGAGACACTAATAGTATAACTGACTTGCATTTTTTCCCTTTTCCCTACTGTCCTTTCCCCTTTCACCCATCCTAGTTCCTTTTCCTTTTGAACAATTTCTTCCCATTTCACAATACATTTTAGATCTTATTTACTCTTTCAATTTCTCGCACCAGGGAGACAATATGATGTTTACACATGTGAGATTGATTTATTTCACTTATGAGTATGTTCTCAAGTTGCATCCATTTACCTATAAAAGTCTCAAGTTTATCCTTCTTTATGGTATCCATTATATAAAAATACCACATCTTTTTTATCCATTCCTCATTCAGGGGCATTGGGGATGTTTCCACAATTTAGCTATTTCAAATTTTGTTGCTATAACATGGGTGCATATATACCACTGTGGTATGATGTTATTAATCCTCCTGGGAAGATACCTAGAAGGGGAATAGCTGGGTCAAATGGGACCTCTAATCCTAGTTGTTTGAGGAATCTCCACACTGATTTCCACAGTGGTTGTCAAGTCTACACTCCCTCCAACAGTGGAGAAGTGTTCCTTTTTTCCCGCAGCCCCTCTAGCATTTGTAATTAGTTAATTTCCAGATGACAGTCATTCTTTCTGGAGTGAGATGGAATCTCAGTGTTGTTTTAATTTGCATCACTTGAATGACCAATGATGTTGAACATTTTTTCATATATTTATTTGCCATTTGTATTTCATCATCTGAGAAGCGTGCATTCATCTCAGATGCCCATTATTGGACTGGGTTTTTAATTTGGGAGTCTGATTTTTTCCAATTCCTTATATGTCCTACATAGAAGTCTTTTGTCTGAGGGACAATAGACTAAAATTTTTTTCCCACTCTGTGGGTCATTTTTTCACTTTCTTGGTGATTCTTTTTGCTATGCAAAAACATTTTAATAAGATGAGGTCCCAGTTGTTGATTCTTTGAAGTATTTCCCATGCAGTTTGGGTTTTGTTCACGAACTCTCTGCCTACACCTATGTCTTCAAGATTTCTACCTACTTTACAGCTTGCAGATTATAAAAGAGACACTTGGTTGATATTCATTAATGGCCCCATGGACATAAAGTGATCAGGCTCTAAAATGTGATGAGGTTTCTTTAGCAAGTTCTTATTTAAATTATCATTTATTTGATGAGTGACATTTTTAACTTCCTTTGCTGTGTGAAATTTAAAAAGGGATGTTTTTGCCAGTCTGAAAAAATAAGTGTTGCTGTGCAGCTTAAAAATAAATAAATAAGGGCCGGTGAGATGGCTCAGCGGCTTAAGCGCCTGCCCGGCAAGCGCGAGGGCCCGAGTTCGACTCCCGGAACCCACATACGAAAAAGGGGCCGGTGATATCGCTCAGCGGCACGGGCGCCTGCTGGCGCGTGAGGTCCTGAGGTCGTTCCCCCGGTACCCACCAAAAAAAAAAAAATAAATAAATAAATAAATAAATAAATAAATAAATAAATAAAAGATTTCTACCTACTTTCTCTTCCAGTAGATTTACTGTTTCTATTTTAATATTTAGATCTTTGACCCATTTTGATTTTAGTTTTGTGCATGGTGATAGACATGGGTCTAGTTTTAATCATCAGCATGTGGAAAGACAGTTTTTCCAACACCATTTATTAAAGAAGCTATCTTTCTTCCAGTGATCATGTTTGGCCTCTTCGTCAAAGATAAGGTGGCTGAGTGTCTTTATAGTTGTGTCTGCATCTTCTAATCTATTCCACTTGTCCTCATGTCTGCTCTTTTTTGCAAGTACCATGCTGATTTTATCACAGTATCTTTGTAGTATAATTTCAAGTCAGGGATTGTGATGCTTCCTGCCTTGCCTTTGCTGCCCAGGATTGCCTTAGCTATTCTAGTTCTCTTTTGGTCCCAGATGAATTTTAGGAATGTTTTCTCTAGTTCTGTGAGGTATGCTAATGGTATTTTGATTGGGATTGCATTAAATCTGTTTAACAATTTTGGGAGTATAGCCATTTTCACTATGTTGGTTCTTCCTATCCATGAGCAAGGGATATCTTTCCATTTTCTGATAACCTCTTTGATCTCCTTCTCCAGAGTGCTGTAATTTTCAATATATAGATCCTTTACTTTCTTTGTTAGATTGATTCCTAAGTTTTGTTTTGTTTTGTTTTTTTTTTTTTTGGATGCTATTGTGAAGTGTGTGGTTTCACTAATTTCTCTCTCAGTGAGTTTGTTGTTTGTGTACAGGAATGCTATTGATTTTTGAGTGTACAATTTTTGAGAAATTGTATCCAGCTATGCTACTGAATTTGCTCATTACATTGAGAAGTCTTTTGGTAGAGTTTTTGGGGTCTTCCATGTACAGTATCATGTCATCTATGAATAATGATGATTGAACTTCTTCCTTTCCTATCCTTATTCCTTTGATTTCTCTCTATTGTCTAACTGCTCTGGCTAGTGTTTCCAAATTTATATTGAACAGGAGTGGTGATAGTGGAAATCCTTGTCTTGTACCTGATTTTATAATGAAAGCTTTTAGTTTTTGTCCATTTGGTATGATGTGGACGGTTGGTTTGTCATAGATAGCTTTTATAAGACTAAGGTAAAGACCATCTATTCTAATTTCCTGTAGGGCTTTTATCATGAATGAGTGTTGGACTTTGTCAAAGCTTTTTCTGCATCTATTGAGAAGATCATGTGATTTTTGTCTTTGGCTCTGTTGATATGGTGCATTATATTTATTGATTTGCATATGTTGAACTATCCCTGCATTCCTGGGATGAATTCCACTTGGTCATGGTGTATAATCTTCTTGATGATTTGCTGCATTCTGTTTGCCAGTATCTTATTGAGGATTTTTGCATTTGTGTTCGTTAGGGAGATTGGCCTGTAGTTCTCTTCTTTGGTTGGGTCTTTCTCTGGTATTGATATCAGGGTAATACTTGCCTCCAGGAATAAGTTAGGGAGTATTGCTTCCCTTTCAATTTCATTAAAGCTTTTGAGGAGTATTGGTATCAAATTTTCTCTAAATTTCTTGTAGAATTCAGCAGGGAATCCATTAGGACCTGGGCTTTTCTTTTTTGGTAATTTTTTAATTACATTTTCAATTTCACTTATAGATATAGGAATATTCAAAATTTTTATATCTTCTTCATTCAGCTTTCATAATTCATACATATCTAGGAATCTTCCATTTCTTCTGTGCTTTAAATCCTATGACACTAAAGATTTTCAAATTAGGTATGATGATCTTCTGAATTTCCACAGGATCGTAGTGATATCACCCTTTTCATTCCTCATTGCATGAATTTGAGTCCTTTCTTTTTTATAAGGTTGGCTAAGGGTTTATCAATTTTATTTATTCTTTCAAAGAACCAACTCTTTGATTCATTAATTCTTTGTATTGTTTTCTTAGTCCCCATTGCATTAATTTCTGTTCTGATCTTTATAATTTCCTTCCTTCTATGGTCTTTGGACTTGATTTGCTCTTCTCTTTCTAGAAGTTTGAGGTACAACATTAGATTGTTTATTTGTGCTTATTCTGTTTTCCTGATGTGAGAATTCACTGCTATAAATTTCCCTCTTAGGACTGCTTTCATTGTGTCCCACAGGTTCCGGTATGTTGTATCTGTATTTTCGTTTATTTGTAGATATTGCTTAATTTTTTCTTTAATTTCATCCATGACCCCTTGGTTGTTCAGGAGGGTGTTATTTAATTTCCACGTGTTTATGGAGTTTTTGTGGTTTCTTTTGCCATTAATTTCCAATTTCATTGCACTATGGTCAGATAATATACATGGGATAATTTCAATTCTTTTGCATTTACTTAAGCATGTTCTATGTGCTATTACAGGGTCTATTTTAGAGAATGTCCCACGTGCAGCTGAGAAGAATGTGCATTCTGATGTTGTTGGGTGGAACACTCTATGAACATCTACTAAATACATTTGTTCACAGATTTGGTCCAGTTCTGATATTTCTTTGCTGATTTTTTGTCTGATTGTTCTATCCATTTGTGACAGTGGGGTATTAAGGTCCCCCATTACAATTGTGTTATTGCTCATTTGATTTTTCATGTCTATTAATATTCGTCTTATATAGTTGGGTGCTCCCATATTTGGTGCATACATATTTATGATTGTTATCTCTTGAAGTTTTACCCTACCCAGTATTTAGTGACCTTCTTTATCTCTTTTGATCATTCTTGGTTTGAAGTTCACATTGTCTGAGAACAGAATAGCTACCCCTGCTTTTTTCTGGGTTCCTATCGCATGGAGTATTGCTTTCTTTTCTTTTTTTTTTTTTTTTATATACGGGTACTCAGAGTTGAACTCAGGACCTCGCACTTGCCAGGCAGGCATTTATGCTGCTGAGCTATATCACCGGCCCTGGAGTATTGTTTTCTATGCTTTGACTTTTAGTCTACGAATTTCTTTTTGAGTTAAATGTGTTTCTTGTATACAGCATATTGGTGGATCTTTTCTCTTGATCCGTTCTTCCAGTCTTTTCTTTTGATTGGTGAATTGAGGCCATTTACATTGATGGTTATAACCGATATGTATTGGCTTATCTTTGTCATGGTATTTTCCTGCTGTTGGTTCTCTGCTTTTCCCCTCTGTTTAATTGCTTGCCCTGTTTGGTGGTTTCTTTCTGTTATGGTTCTTGGAATTGTGGTCATTTTTATCTCTGTCTAGAATATCTTTCAGTACCCTTTGTAGGATTGGTTCAGTGGTCATAAATTTCTTCAGTTGTTCTTTGCAATGGAAGTATCTTATCTCTCCATTAATTTTGAAAGATAGTTTTGCAGGGTACCTCAATCTGGGTTGGAAGTTGTTTTCTTTCAGGACTTGAAAAACTTCACTCCAAGCTCTTTTTGACTTGAGGGTTTGTGTTGAGAAGTTTGCCATGATTCTGATGGGCTTTCCCTTATAGGTGATCTGTTTCTTTTCTGTAACAGTTTTTAATATTCTGTTCTTGTGCTGAATTTCTGGGATCTTGTTTATTATATGTCTGGGTGTAGATTTATTTTGGTCATGGCTAATTGTAGTTTGATATGCCTCACTTACCTGTATGTGAGATTCTTTTTCCAAGGGAAATTTTCTACTATTAACTTCTGCAAATAATCTTTTTATGTCATTTGTGTTGACTCCTACTTTTTCATTGATGCCTATTAGTCTTATGTTATTTTTCTTTGCATCATCTTGCAGCTGTTGAATTGTTTTTTCCTGATCCCTTGTTATTTTTAATATATCTTGCCTTTAGTGATTATTAGCCACAATCCTGTCTTCAAGGTCTGAGAGTCTATCTTCAGTTTTTTTCAAGCAGTTTTGCCAGCTTTAAATTTTTAATTTTTAATTTCCTGGGGATCTGTTTGAATCCATTTCATGCATTCTATTTCTTTCCTGTATTGGTCATTCACTATTTCCATCCTCTTCCTATCATTGTCTATTTTTTTAATCTACCTGTACTCTAGATTTGCTGAGCAATTCCTTTATAAATGTTGACATTTCTTCTTTTATCTGAGAGACTATTTCTGATCTGATTTCCTCTATAGCCTCATAGAGTTGTTTCTTTACTTCAGTTGCTATCATTTCAGAAATGTCAGGTGTGTGTCTTCCATTTTCCTCTCTGTTGTTGTCTCCTGGACTTGTTCTTGGTGGGCTGGAGGTCTGAGGTTATATTTTGCTTCCATGTCTTGTCATTTTCTATTTCAAAATTTTTATTTTGTTTTCTGTGTTGATCCTTGTAAGTTTTTGTAGTAGGTAGCTTTATCGGTAGTATCAAGGCCTCTCTAGTTAAGGTTTGTTCTTCGAGGATGTCTTCTATGTGTGGGAGATTCTTGGTTTGTGTCTGTCCCAAGATCCTATCTTTCCAACTAATTAAGAGTGAGATGTTGGTATCTGTTTGGCTCAGTCCCCACTCCTTTGGTGCTGGGGTGTGGTGAGGTTATTACCCCAGAACTTCCCAGTATTATTACAGAAGTGAGAACAACTGATTAAAACAGATATGACCTTCTAGCTAAAGTAATATAATTAGTAATAACAATAGCATCAAGCACAGTTTAGAAACTGACAAACTGTGGTAACTATTAATTTTGTACCTTTAACCACAGGAGCAAAATCTACAATTATATTACAGAACCAATCATAAAATGGGAGCTTGTATGCAAAGCATTTCCCCTTGTTAGAGTGATTTTACCCTGTGGTGGGGGAATTCAAGAAAATGGATAACACAAACATAACTGAACAGAAAGTAGAAGCCAGGCTGGAGGACAAAGGATGATCATGCAAGCTTTGGGAAACCAGCAAAAAGGGCAGAAGAGAAAGAATGAAGGAGTAAGCAAGGGATTATCTGAATTTAGTCTCTGGGTTTGGGGGATGGAGTTAGTTTTCTGTGGCTGGATTTCTCCCCAGCCATTTAGAGAAGAGGAAATAAAAGATAAGGAAAAATAAAAAAGAAAAAAATCAAAAAGGGGAAGCCCCACCCATCTGTTTCTATTCCGTGTCTTTGTTCCCAAGCACAGCACTGGTTCATCTAACTTACCCCCTGTTGGCTCATATTGTTACTGTTGCTTCTGACAGTTTCATGGTGGCAGTCCCACCTGTCCATCCTGTGCACCCTGGCTACTGTGTGGCTGACATTCCCTCTGGTCTCCGTGTCATCCTGCACAGTTCACCTGAATCCCAGCAGTGGGGAAGAGAAGGGCAGGTCTCTGGGTCTTCCCATACTGTTCACCTGGATCCCAGCAGCCGGGACGGGAGGGACCAGTCTCTTGAGTCTTCCCACACTGCTTTTCACCTGGATCCCAGCAGCACGATGGGAGGGACTTGTGTGTGATGTTTTTAATTGTTACATTCTGTTTTCAGATATCTCATTGAGGATTTTTGCATCTGTGTTCATTAATGTGATTGGCCTGTAGCTTTCTTTTTTAGTTGTCTTTCTCTGGCTTTGGAATCAAGGTAATGCAAGCTTCCAGGAATGATTCTGGCAGTATTCTTTCAATTATTTTAAGTTAAGCAGTTATTAGTGTTAGATCTTCCCTGAAGTTTTTGTAGACTTCAATGGTGAGTCCATCAGTTACTGGGCTTTTTTATTTGGTAGTTTTCTCATTACTTCCTCCATTTCATTGCCTGTTATTGAATTGTTCCGTGATTTTATATCTTCTTGGTTCAGATTTTGTAATTCATATGTGTCTAGGAATCTGGATTCTCCAATTTATTGGGGTACAGGTTTTCAAAGTAGTTACTAATAATCTGGACTGTGGTGTTGTCCACTGAGATTTCACCTTTTCCATTTCTAATTGCACTGATATGGGCCTTTTCTTCTTTTGTTAAGTTTGGCTAAGGGTTTGTCTATTTGGTTTATTCTTTTCAAGAACCAGTTCTTTGATTCATCAATTCTTTGTGCTTTTTTAGTCTCGATTTCATTGATTTCCATTCTGCTTTTGGTGGGGTTTTTTTGTGTGTGTTTGTGGGTACCAGGGTTTGAACTCAGGACCTCACGTGCCAGCAGGCGCCCGTGCCACTGAGCGATATCACCAGCCCTTTTTTCGTATGTGGGTACCGGGAGTCGAACTCAGGACCTCGCATTTGACAGGCAAGCGCTTATGCCACTGAGCTATCTCACTGGCCCTGATTTCCATTCTGACATTTAGAATTTCTTTTTTTGTACTAACTTCAGACTTGCTCTGTTTTTCTGATGTGGACATTCACAGTTATAAACTTCCCTCTTAGGACTACTTTCATTGCATCCCATAGGTTCTGGTATGTTGTATTGACATTATCATTTGATTCTAGAAACTGTTTGATTTCTTCCTTGATTTGTTCTGTAATGCATTGATTGATTATCCAAGATTACATTGTTTAATCTCCATGTGTTTGCACAATTTCTGTGATTTCTTTTGCTATTGATTTCTAGCTTCTTTGCACTATGATCTGATAATGTGTATGGGAGAATTTCAATTCTTTTGTACAGTATTTTTCAATGACATTTTATGGGTTACTATGTTGTTTATTTTGGAGAAAGTTCCATGTGCTTCTGAGAAGACTGTGTATTCTGTTGTTGTTGGGTGCAACATTTTGTAGGTATATATTAAGACATTTATTTGATAGATTGGTTCAACTTTGTTATTTCCTTGTAAATTTTTTGTCTAGTTGATCTATTTGTGATAGTGGGATATTGAGGCCCTCCACTTTGTGTTTTTGATTATCCAGTCTTTTATGTCCAATACTGTTTGTTTTATGAAGTTGGGTGCACTAGTGTTCTGTACATCTATGTTATCTCTTTCTCTTGTATTGTTTCCTTAAACAATATGTACTGATCTTTGCCTCTTTGATCAGTTTTGGCTTGAAGTTCACCTTGTCTAAAGAGAAAATAGCTAGTCCTACTTATTTTAAGGCTCCTGTTGCATGGAATATTGTTTTCCATCCTTTAATTTTTACCGTATGGATTCCTTTTTGAGACAGGGTCTCACTGTGTAGTTTAGGCTGGTCTTGAGTTTACTATGTACCCCAAGCTGGCCTCAAACTCATAGTGATCCTCCTGCCTCAGCCTCCCAAGTGCTGGGATTATAGGTGTGCACTTCCATGCCCCCACACCTGGCTAGATTTTTTTTTTATTAAATGTATTTCTCATATGCAGGATACCATTGAGTTTTATTTTTGATTCAATCTGCCAATCTGTGTCTTTTGATAGGGAAGTTGAAAACATTCACATGTAGCATTATTACTGAAAGGCATTGACTTAAACCTGTCATTGCATTATTTTTGTTGCTGTTTCTTTTTCCTCCTTCTGCTTAACTTCTCACCCTGCTTGCTGTATTTATTCCACTATCCTTTTGGGCATGCTTGACTTCATTGTCTCTTTCAAGGGTACCCTTGAGAATTTTTTGCAGTGCTGGTTCCTGGTTGTGAATTTCGTAAGGTTCCCTCTGTCATGGAAACACCTTATATCTTCATCAATTTAGAAAGGTTGTTTTGCAGGATATAGTAGTCTGGATTGAGAGTTGTTTTCTTTTAGGGCTTGAAACACTTCACTCCAAGCTCTCCTGGCCTTTAGGGTTTATGTTGAGAAGTCCGCTATAGCTCTAAGTGCTTAAAAGTTTTTAAACACTCTTCTGAGCTATGCATGCAAATATATTTGGAATAAAACTTGTAAGATGCAATATAGAAGAACTTAGAGGGAAAGAAATTTGTATATCTTAACACTTATTTTCAAAACCAAGGCTAAAAATTACTAAGTTCAGCATTCAAGTGAAAATGTTAGACTTCAGTTACTCTCCATATTCTCCCCCAAACTCTCTACTGGCTTCCTAGAACACTAGAACTACATAACAGTCATATTTTAACTTACAAAACTATGATACTCTTGTTGGCTCCCTGTGACCTTCCTTACTAACACTTCCTCCAGTCCAGTCTCAGACTTTGCCATTCCCTTCCATCAGAAATATCTTTATGGTTTATCCATGTCCTTAATCCTTCCTCCCTATAATCTTCTCCCACCATGCCCTGTCCCTTTATTTTTCACCACACCACATGTCACTACTAACTCCACTTACATTTAAACTCCAGGAGAGCTCCCATTTTTGTTGTTTTTGTTTTGTTTTATTAACTACTTTATGACTGACATCTGTACCTAGAGCTTGGCACACAGAATATGACAAATACCTACTTGTTCATTCAATGAATAAGAATAAATGTGAATGTATGGAGGAACAGCAGAACAAACTTAAGAATAAAGATTAAAGAGAAGAGCAGGTATTTATAAAAAACAAATAAAATAAAGGCAAGAAACAAAGCTTTTTAAAATTGGTTCTTTAAAAAAATAAAATAAGGGCTGGTGAGATACTTCCAGTACCCACACAAAGGAAAAAAGGGCCAGTGATATCACTCAGGGGCACAAGCACCTGCTGGCAAGCACAAGGTCCTGAGTTCGATTCCTGGTACCCACATAAAAATAAATAAATAAAATAAAATAAAATAAAACAGTTCTTTAGAAAGATACTAAAATGGACAAATCTATCGGCTCTAGCCTAGAGGAAAACAGCCATATATATACCATCAGGGATGGAACAGAACACATAACTATAGACACTGCAAGATTAAATAGATTAGAGAGCATTATAAGCAATGTTATGCCAACAGAAAATTGAAATGTAAACTACACTTCTAAAATAACCCAAAAAGAATAAGAAATCCTAAAAGATAGCTTTAAACCTATTTAAAATAAACAAACTTCCTATGAAGAAAAGATTAGGCCCCAAAAAACTTCATTTTATTTCAAGTAACAGATCATGGAAATTGCACACACACTCTTCCATGAGGAAGGAGGAGAAGGAATTCTCCACCACTCATTTTTAGAGATTACTATAACCATGGTACAGAAACCTGACAGGATATTAGAAGAAAGGAAAATTACTATTAACATAGATGTCAAAATTCTACAGAAAATATTAGTGCAAATCAAAACATTTGCAAGAAAGATAATTCACAATTACCAAATTGGATATCATCTAGAATACATAGTTGGCTTGTTAAGAAAAAATCAAATAATGCAATTTGCCATGTTAAAATATGAAAGAAAAGTCATATGGTTGTCTTAATAGCTAAAGAGCATATAAAAGCATCCAACAAAATTCAACTTCTTTTCATGACTACAGTTAAATTATTCTAATTAATGGGAAATATTATAGATAACATATATGACTAGCATTGATCTAAAGTCAATGCAGTATAAAATGTATTTATCCTTTATGGAACAGGTTGGACCACAGACCAATACAACAGAAGAAACTAGAATTAAACCCATGCAGGTCAATTGGGAGAGGATGGAATATTTTAATCAATACTGCTGGAAATAAATTCAAACAGAAAAAAAATTGAACCACCACCTCTCTATAAACACAAAATCAATTCTGGTTCAATTGAACTTAAATGATAAAGGCAAAAGTGTGAAACATACAGGAGACAATTTTTTTTAATTAACTTATGATCTTAAATATGGAATAAAATTCTTAAATAAGATGCAAAACTGCTAATTGTATAAGGAAAATGATAAACTTGACTATATTAGCATCTGCTTCGAATTTGCATCAATTCCTCTGGATCCCCACAACACAGGACAGCGCCTGTACACACTGCCCGTTTCTCTTCTACTTTCCAAGTATCAGATCCCAAGGACTCAGATCTCATGCCTCACATAACATCCCCTACCTCTTCTCTTCTTTGGGCTCTGTTCCCAGTGGCTGCTTTCCAGGCCCAGGGGTATAGCTCAGTGGCACAGTGCCTGCCTGGCAAGTGCAAGGTCCTGAGTTCGATTCCCAGTACCAAAAAAAAAAAACCCAGACTCCCAGTGGCTGCTTTCCCCCCTGGAGACATTCCACTCTTCACCATAACACAAGCTTCCTTTGACCTGGGCCTTTCTGTTTCTGATTTGTTTCTCCTGAAAACCTGATTTAGGATCATTGTCTCTATATTCATTCATTCCTTGACTCCCTGCACCCTCATTTTTCCAAAAGACACCAATAAAATGAAACTGGGCATAACAAAAACCCAGGTTAAAACACAAAGCAAGAAGCAAGCACTGTGGCACATACCTGTAGTACCAGCTGCTCAGGAGGATGAGGCAGGAGTACTCCTTGAGCCCTGCAATTTAAGACTAGCCTGGGCAACACTTGTGTGTCCCATGCTAACTCAGTTCCCCTCCTTTGTGTCCCCCTATCTCTCCAAACTCCCCAATTAAGATCTACTATCCACAATTTTGTATTAATTATTTTTAATTAATTTTATTGGTACTTTTTGACATATATAATGATCACATTCATCACAGGAAATTTTTACCTGCACGTAATATATCTTAATTCTTTTTCCTATTCCTCTCCTTTCCCTTCAATCCTTTTTCACCACTCCCTTTACAAAACATTATTTCTGTTGTTTTCCTCCCATTATTTTTTCATCCCTACTCCCTCTCTTTTGTTCCTGCTCCCCCATTCCTCTTTCCATTTGAACATTTTCTTCCTACTTTTCAGTATCTGTCATCAATTTTGGTCCTCATTTACCCTGTCAGTTTCTCACACACAAAACAATGTGATATTTAAACACGTGTGTCTGATTTATTTCACGTAAAGGTATGGTCTCAAGGTACATCCATTTACCTAAAAATGTCTCATGTTTATCCTTCTTATGGCATAGTAGTACTCCATTGTATATAAAAACCACATCTTCTTCATCGATTCATCCACTGATGGGCATCTGGGATGTTTCCAAGATTTAGTTGTGCTGCTATAAACATGGGTGTGCACTTATTGCTGTGGTACAATGCTTTTAACACTTTTGGGATGATATCAAGAAGGGGAATAGCTGGGAATACTTTTACATGAAATAAATTGGACACACGTTTAAATATCACATTGTTTCTCTTGAGTGAGAAACTTAAAGGGCAAATAAGAACCAAAATGGATGATAAATATTGGGAAGTAGGAAGAAAATGTTCAAATGGAAAGGGGAACAAGCAAGGGGGAGGAGGTAAGGAAGGGAAAATGAAAAAAGAGAATAGAAGGAAAATATGGAAATAAGCTTTTATAAATAAGGAGGACAAGAAGGATTAAAAGAAAAGGAGCAGCTCAGGAAGGTGGCAGATTTGTAAGAATCAGGCAGCAAACCTCTCTAAAAGTTGCTGTTGGGACACTGGGATATAGTGGCTGGGGGAGGACAAGAAAGGGAAGTGGCTTCCCTGGACCCAGGAAAGTTCTGAAGCACAGTTTGGGGCTCACAGAGAGAGTGAAGAGAAATTTCAACAAAGAAGAAGGAGGTGACTTGTGGGTGCCTTCTCCCTGTGTCAGGAATCTCAACACAATAGAAGTTCAAATCCGCAGACACACAGTGACTGCCAGTGCCCCTGGGGGCCTCCACGGAGGAACACGAGACAGCGGCAGTGCAGGGAGCAGTGAAGGACTGCGCTGGCTGGCAGTGAGTGCCTCTGAGGCTCAGCCATCTCATGCAAGAGAGTGATTGGCCGGGCACCTTTGGCGGGGGCAGCGGAACTGTGCTCGGAACTCAGCGCTCGGAACTCAGTGCTGCACTGGTCTGTCCATAGCTCTTAGGTCTGCAGAAAGTGCACTGATGGTGGCAGGCAAATGAGACTGGTCTCTGCCAGAGAGTGTAGGCTATTGCCCACTGTCCTGCCAAAGGGATGCTGCCGGCTTGCTGGGACAGATCTGCACGAACAGGACTCTGTCACCACACAGTGCCTGCCTACAGCAGAGTCAAAAGCCGGAAGTGAATTTTTTTTTTCCTCTCTCATTTGTTTTTTGTTCTGGTGAAGGTATTTTTGTGTGTGAGGAGGTTGTTTGTTTGCTTGTTTTGTTGTTTTTGACTTTGTTTTTGTTTTTGTTTGTCTGTTTTTTCCTTCATTAATCTATCTGGTTTTTATATTAGTATAAACAGAGCCTCTAACCTCTTTGTGACTGTGATTCTGATCTGTTCTTCCTTTTATCCCTTCCTTCTCTTTTTCCCACCAGTCTTCTGCACCAGTTTCCCAATGTTAGCAGGATCCCTCTTTGTCCTCCAGCCTTACCTCTAATTCCTTCCTCTTCTTCCAATTCTCTATTTCCTCCTTAACCCATTTTAAATTTAAACTCCTAAGGGCAAAATTGACATATTAAGGACTTGTATACTGCATATAATTTTTGTGGTTTGTTTTAAATTTTGTTGTATAACCACAAATCTACTTTATACGGTTGAAAGTGGCAAATAACTGGTTAGCTCAGTCTGTCATTTTATAGGCTGTGTTTGATGTTTTTGGTACCATTCTAGCAAAAAGTAATGTAATTTTTCTAAACAGCTTTTCTTCCTGGTATTCCATGACTGAGATTGACTAAGGGTCACAGGAAATACTGTGGCACACTACCAAAGAACCAAGGATTGGGCCAAACAGGCAGCAACCTCTCATGTCCAACAAATTGAAGAAGTAGGATCTTGCAGCAGGCTTGAAACCCAAAAATGAGCTACACCTGGAAGATACCACAGAGAAGTAGTCATCTCCTAAGGATTTTAAATGCTAGCAATAAAGCAACCTACCATAGGCAATTTACAAACATCACCCCAGGAATTAAACTAAAGAATGAAAAGAAAATGAGAAGACACTTAAACAAGATGCAACCCCACACATCCAGTTCAACAAAGGCAAACACCAGGGGCAATGAGGTGGGACAATCTGAAAGCCACCCACCTGGCATCTCTGAAGTGGTAACAACAAAGCAACTGAATGAGGCTCTGGAAAAAGTTAAATCAGAAATAATTTCACAGATAACTGCAGAGATAATGTCCACAATGAAGACCATGCTTAAGGATGCTAGAGCAGATACAGACAAAAAAATAGACAAGCTTAAGAAAATTATGGAAGCCATGAATGCTCAGGTTAGGACAGAAATGGAATCCATAAGGCAGATTCAAGCAAATATCCAGGAGAACAAAAATTCTATTGAAAGTATTTGTAGCAGATTAAGCCAATGTGAGGACAGAATCTCAGATATAGAAGACAGGCTTGCGATTAGTGATCGTGAAAAGAAAGAATTCTTAAAAATAGCAAGGGACAATGAAAAATCAATCCAGCAGCTACTGGACGAGGCAAAGAAGAATAACTTAAGACTAATTGGAGACAATGAAAAAAGCAGGAGATAGCATAAATGACATCAGGACACTGTTCACAGACATTATCACAGAGAATTTCCCTGGTAGAGAAAAAGAATTTGATGTTCAGATAAATGAGACTTATAGAACTCCAACTAGCCATGATCAAAAAAAATCTTCAGCCAGACATATCATAGTCAAGATTCCAGAAATTCAACACAAGAGCAGAATCTCAAAAGCTGTTAGGGAAAAGAGACAAATCACCTATAAAGGAAAGACCATCAGAATCACAGCTGACTTTTCAGCACAAACCCTCAAGTCAAGAAGAGCTTGGAATGACGTATTTCAAGCTCTAAAGGAAAATAACTTTCAACCTAGATTGATGTACCCACAAAACTATCTTTCAAAACTGTTGGAGAAATAAAATACTTCCATGACAAATGACATCTGAGAAAATTTATGACCACCAAACCAGCACTCCAAAATGTTTTGAAGGACATTCTAGAAAGAGATAACAAGGACTACAACTTTAAGAACCCCAACAGATGGTGGGAGTGTCGACTGGTACAGCCACTGTGGAAGTCAGTGTGGAGATTCCTCAGAAAACTAGGGTTGGAGGTCCCATTTGACCCAGCTATTCCCCTTCTGGGCATCTTCCCAGAAGAATTAAAAACATCGTACCACAGCGATATATGTGCACCCATGTTTATAGCAGCACAATTTGTAATAGCCAGATCTTGGAAACAACCCAAATGCCCATCAACTGAGGAATGGATAAGAAAGATGTGGTATTTTTATACAATGGAGTACTATTCAGCCATAAAGAAGGATAAACTGGAGACTTTTATAGGTAAATGGATGCAACTCGAGAAAATACTCATAAGTGAAATAAACCAGAAGCACATGTGTAAGCATCGTATTATCTCTCTAGTATGAGAAACTGAAAGAGTAAATAAGATCCAAAATGTACAATAGACATGGTGAATCAAAAAGAAACTGGTCAAAAGGAAAGAGAGACTGGAATAGGGAAAAGAAAGAAGGGAAAGGTAAAAAAAATTGTATATATATATATATATATATATATATATATATATATATATATATAAGATGGTTAAGATAGATACACTACCATTTTTACTTAGTTCATTGAAGAGTAAGGTTTGTGCCAATAATGTTTGGACAATTGAATGCTAATGTCTGGTGTCCTGAATAACTAACTTAAAGATAGTAATACGTAATGTATTAACCATTGTTACCCTCCTATTGTTTGTTTGAAAATTTGTTCTTCTTTTGATTTGTTTTGTTTTTTCTTCTCTTTAAAATAAAAAAAAAAAAAAAAAAAAACCCAACAGAAGGAATCCACCAGGCAGGGAAAACAAAGAGAGGGAGGGAAAAAAATAATAAAAAGAGGGGGAGCCAACAACAGGAAAATAACATGACAAGGATAAGTCAATACATATCAGCTTTAACCATCAATGTTAATGGTCTCAATTCACCAATCAAAAGGCACAGACTGGCAAAATGGATCAAAAAGCAAGATCCAACAATATGCTGCATACAAGAAACACATTTACTTCAGAAAGAAATTCATAGACTGAAAGTCAAAGGATGGAAAACAATACTCCATGTGACAGGAATCCAGAAAAAGCAGGGATAGCTATTCTTTTTGCAGACAAAGTGAATTTCAAGCCAAGAATGATTCAGAGAGATAAAGAAGGTCACTATATCCTTGTAAAGGGAACAATCCAAGAGGAAGAGATAACGATCATAAATATATATGCAACAACTACCAGTGCACCAAACTATATAAAACAAGTATTAAAGGACATGAAAAATCAAATAAGCACTAATACAATTGTATTGGGGGCTCTCAATACCCCACTGGCACAAAAAGACAGATCAACTAGATAAAAAATCAACAATGAAATATTAGAACTGAACCAAACTTTTGAACAAATGGACTTAGTAGGTGTCTACAGAGTGTTCCACCCCACAACATCAGAATACACATTCTTCTCAGCTACACATGGGACGTTCTCCAAAACAGACCACATACTAGCTCATAAAACCTGCTTAAGTAAATGCAAAGGAATTGAAATTATCCCATGCATATTATCAGACCATAGAGCAGTGAAATTGGAAATCAATGGCAAAAGAAACCACAAGAACTTCCTAAACACATGGAAATTAAACAGCACCCTCCTAAACAACCAATGGATCACAGATGAAATTAAAGAAGAAATTAGACAGTTTCTACAACTGAATGATAACGACAGTACAACATACCAGAACTTATGGGACACAATGAAAGCAGTCCTAAGAGGGAAATTTATAGCATTAAATACCTATATCAGGAAAATAGAGCAAGCACAAATAAACAACTTAATGGCAAACCTCGAACTTCTAGAAAAAGAAGAGCAGGCTAAACCAAAAGCCCGTACAAGGGAGGAAATTATAAAGATCAGAGCAGAAATTAATGTATTGGAGACTAAAAAAAAATACAAAGAATCAGTGAATCAAAGAGTTAGTTCTTTGAAAGAATAAATAAAATCAACAAACTCTTATCCAACCTTATTTAAAAAAGAAAAGACTCAAATCCATGCAGTTAAAAATGAAAAGGGTGGGCCGGTGAGATGGCTCAGCGGCGTAAGCGCCTGCCTTGCAAGCGCGAAGGCCGGAGTTCGACTCCCGGTACCCACATACGAAAAAGGGGCCGGTGATATCGCTCAGCGGCACGGGTGCCTGTTGGCGTGCGAGGTCCTGAGGTCGTCCCCCCGGTACCCACAAAAAAAAAAAAAAAAAAAAAAAAAAAAAAAAAATGAAAAGGGTGATATCACAATGGGCCCTGCAGAAATTCAGAAGATTATCTATACGTATTTTGAAAATTTGTATTCTAATGAGATGGAAAATGCAGAAGAAATGGACAGATTCCTAGATACATATGAATTATCAAAGCTCAATCAAGAAGATATAAAAATCCTAAATAAACCAATATCAATCAATGAAATCAAAAATGTAATTAAAAACCTCCCAACAAAGAAAAGCCCAGGCCCTGATGGATTCACTGCTGAATTCTACAAGAAATTTAGAGAAGACCTAACACCACTACTAATCAAACTCTATAATGAAATTGAAAGGGAAGCAATACTCTCAAATTTATTCCTGGAAGCAAGCCTTACCCTGATACCAAAACCAGAGAAGGACCCAACTAAGAAAAAGAACTACAAGCCAATCTCCCTAATGAACATAGATGCAAAAATCCTCAATAAGATACTGGCAAATAGAATCCAGCAAATCATCAAGAAGATTATACACCATGACCAAGTTGGATTCATCCCAGGGATGCAGGGATGGTTCAATATACGTAAATCAATAAATGTAATACACCATATTAACAGAACCAAAGACAAAAATCATAGGATCATCTCAATAGATGCAGAAAAAGCTTTTGACAAAATCCAGCACCTATTCATGACAAAAACCCTACAGAAAATTGGAATAGATGGTCTTCATCTCAATCTGATAAAAGCTATCTATCACAAACCAACAGCCAATATCATACTAAATGGACAAAAACTGAAAGCCTTCTCTCTAAAATCAGGAATAAGATAAGGATGTCCACTGTCCCCACTCTTATTCAACATAGTCCTGGAAGCTTTAGCCAGAGCAATTAGACAAGAGAAAGAAATAAAAGGAATAATGATTGGAAAGGAAGAAGTTAAATTATCATTATTTGCAGATGACATGATACTCTACATAGAAGACCCCAAAAACTCCACTAAAAATTTGCCCTATTTAATAAGCAAATTCAGTAGCATAGCTGGATGCAAAATCAACACTCAAAAATCAATAGCCTTCCTGTACACAAATAACAAACTTACTGAAAGACAAATTAGGGAAATAACACCTTTCAAAATAACATCCAAAAAAATGAAATACCTAGGAATCAATCTCAAAAAGGATGTAAAAGATCTCTATACTGAAAACTACAGTTCTCTGAAAAAGGAGATTGAAGAGGATATCAGAAAATGGAAAGATATCCCTTGCTCCTGGATAGGAAGAACCAATATAGTGAAAATGGCCATACTTCCAAAATTGTTATACAGATTTAATGCAATTCTGATCAAAATTCCAACAACATATCTCACAGAATTAGAGAAAACAATCCTAAAATTCATTTGGAATCAGAAGAGACCTAGAATAGCAAAGGCAATTCTGGGCAACAAAAGCAAGGCAGGGGGCATCACAATCCCAGATTTGAAATTATACTATAAAGCTACTGTGATAAAAAGAACAGTGTGGTATTGGCAAAAAAAAAAAACAGACCCGAAGATCAATGGAACAGATTAGAAGATGCAGAAACAACTCCAGACATACTAAGCCACTTTATCTTTCACAAAGGTGCCAAACACATTCACTGGAAGAAAGATAGCCTCTTTAATAAATGGTGCTGGAAAAACTGGCTCTGCACATGCCGAAGATTAAAATGAGACCCATATCTTTCACCATGCTCTAAACTAAATTCAAAATAGATCAAAGATCTAAATATTAAAACAGAAACATTAAATTTGCTGGAAGGTAGGATAGGTAAAATTCTTGAAGACATTGGTATAGGCAAAGACTTTATGAATAAAACCTCAACCGCACAGGAACTATCACAAAGAATCAACAAGTGGGATCTCATCTTATTAAAAAGCTTTTGCACAGCAAGAGAAACCACCAACAGAGTGAAGAGACAACCCATGACGTGGGAAATAATGTTTGCCAGCTGTTCCTCAAACAAAGGATTACTATCAAGAACATACAAAGAACTAAAAAAAAATCAGACCTCCCAAATTTAAAGACCCACTCCAGAAATGGGCATCTGAGATGAATGCACACTTCTCAGATGAAGAAATACAAATGGCAAATAAATATACAAAAAAATGTGCAACATCACTAGTCATTTGAGAGATGCAAATTAAAACAACACTGAGATTCCACCTCACTCCAGAAAGAATGGCTATTATCAAGAAATCAACTAATAACAAATGCTGGAGGGGCTATTGGGAAAAAGGAACACTTCTCCATGTTGGTGGGAGTGTAGACTGGTAGAGCCACTGCGGAAATCAGTGCGGAGATTCCTCAAAAAACTAGGATTGGAGGTCCCATTTGACCCAGTTATTCCCTTCTGGGTATCTTCCCAGAAGAATTAAAAACATTGTACCACAGCAATATATGCACACCCATGTTTATAGTAGCACAATTTGTAATAGCCAGATCTTGGAAACAACCCAAATGCCCATCAACTGAGGAATGGATAAACAAGATGTGGTATTTTTATACAATGGAGTACTATTCAGCCATAAAGAAGGATAAACTGGAGACTTTTATAGGTAAATGGACGCAACTTGAGAAAATACTCATAAGTGAAATTAACCAGATGCACATGTGTAAACATCATATTGTCTCCCTACTGTGAGAAACTGAAAGAGTAAATAAGATCCAAAACGTACAATAGAAATGGTAAAACAGGTAGAAACTGGTCAAAAGGAAAGAGAAACTGGGATGGGGGAATGGGGAAAAGAAAGAAGGGAAAAGAAAAAAATTATATATATAGATATATATATATATAGATATATATATATATAATAGTTAAGATAGAAACACTACTAATTTTGCTTAGTTCATTGAGAAGAAAGGTTTGTGCTAATATTGTTTGGACAATTGAATGCTGATATCTTGTACCCTGAGTAACTAATTTAAAGATAACAATACATAGTGTATTAACCATCATTACCCTCTTATTATGTTGTTTTGAAATTTTGTTCTATTTTTTTATCTTTAAAATAAAAATTTTTAAAAAGAGAGAAAAGGAGGGGAATGGGGAAAAAAGGAAGAATTTGATGAATGTGATCACCATGCATATCAAAAGTGTACCAATAAAATTAATTTTAAAAAATAAAATATGTTACTAGTGCACATTAACTTTACAAAATATTGGGCATGATATTTCAATACACACACATATTTTTATCATATCCATTCCCCTTTACCCTTCCTCACACCCCCTGGTTATTCTTTTCCCCTCATCTAATAATAGCAGATGACATGATCTTATACGTAGAAAACCTAAAGATTCTGCTAAAAAAAAAAAAAAATTAGAACTAATAAAGGAATTCAGTAAAGTTGTAGCATATAAAATCAACATGTAATAAATTGTTAATATTTCTATACATTAAGAAGAAACTATACAAAAAAGAAATTAAGAAAACAATCTCATTGAAATAGCTACAAAAAATAAAATATTTAAGAATAAATTTGCCGGACATGGTCATACATGTCTATAATCCCAGAATTAGGGAGGCTGAGAGAGGAGGATTGCAAGGTAAAACCAACCTGGAATACACAGTAAGACCATGACTTAAAAAAATTAAAATTTTAAAAAATTAATTTAACCAAGGTAGTGAGACCTATACCCTGAAAATGAAATTGAAGATATCATGTGTCATTGATTAAAAGAATATTGCTAAAACATCCATACTACCCAAAGTAACCTACAAATTCAATTGTGATTCTTATAAAAATTCCAGTTGAGTTTTTCACAGAAATAGAAATAGCATACCTAAAACTCATATGGAGTCACAAAAGTCCCTGAATAACCAAAGCAACCTTAAGCAAATTGAACACATCTGGAGGCATCACAATCCCTGACTTCAAAGCATGCTACAAAGCTATAGTAGTGAAAATGGCATGATACTGTTTTAAAAACAGACACGTAGACCAATGGAACAGAATACAAAAATGTATCCTTGCATTTAGGGTCAATTGATTTTCAGCAAAGATGCCAAAAACACACAGTGAAAAAAGAACATTCTCTTAAATAAATAGTTCTGAGAAAAACTGAATATTCACACACAGAAAAATGAAAGTAGACCCTTATCTCACATCATATACAGAAATCATCTCAAAATGGACTAAACTCCTAAATATAAAACATAAAACTATAAAGCTACTGTAAGAAAACACATGGAGAAAACTCCGTATTATTGGTCTGGGCAAAAATTTTTTAATATGAATGCTTAAGTACAGATAACAAAAGGGAAAACAGACAAATGGGATTACATCCAATTAAAAAGCCTCTGTACAGAAAAAATAAACATCAACAGAGTAAAGATACAGCCTCTGGACTGAGGGAAAACATTTGCAATCCCTACTTTTGATCAGAAGTCAGTATCAAAAATATTAATATGTAAGGAATTCAGTAGCAAGAAAACAACCTGATTTTTTTTAAATAGGCAAGGAACCTGAATAGTTCTCAAACATACAAGTGGCCAAGAGGTATATGAAAAAATGCTCTACATCAATAATCATCAAAAAAATGTGAGTTAAAACCAAAATGAGATTACCTCATTCTGATAAAAGCCATCTATGACAAACCAACGCTAACATCATACTAAACACTCAAAAACAGAAAGCTTTCATTCTAAAATCAGGAACAAGACAAGGATGTCCACTATCACCACTCCCATTTAATATAGTTCTGGAAACATCAGCAAGAGCAATTACACAAGAGAAAGAAATAAAAGGAATAAGGATAGGAAAGCAAGAAGTTAAATTATCGTTATTTGCAGATGACATGATACTCTACACAGAAGACTGCAAAAACTCACCAAAAGACTTCTAGATTTAATACCAAATTCAGTAATGTAGCTGGATACAAAGTCAACACTCAAAAATCAATAGCATTCCTGTACACAAGCAACAAACTCACAGAGAGGGAAATTAGGGAAACCACACCCTTCACAATAGCATCCAAAAAATGAAATACTTAGGAATCAATCTAACAAAGGAAGTAAAAGATCTTACATTGAAAATTACAGTACTCTGAAAGAGAAGATTGAAGAGGATATCAGAAAATGGAGAGATAGCCGTTGCTCATGGATAGGAAGAACCAATAGTGAAAATGGCCATACTCCCAAAATCTGTTATACAGATTTAATGCAATCCTCATCAAAATACCATTAGCGGGCTGGTGAGATGGCTCAGCGGCATAAGCGCCTGCCTGGCAAGTGAGAGGGCCCGAGTTCAACTTCCAGAACCCACATACGAAAAAAGGGCCAGTGATATCGCTCAGTGGCACGAGCACCTGCTGGTGCGTGAGGTCCTGAGGTTGACCCCTGGTACCCACAAAAAAAAAAAAAAATACCATTAGCATACCTCACAGAAGTAGAGAAAACATTCTTAAAATTCATTTGGAACTATAAGAGACCTAGCAAAGGCAATCCTGGGCAACAAAGGCAAGGCAGGAGGCATCAGAATCCCTGACTTGAAATTATACTACAAAACTACTGTGATAAAATCAGCATGGTACTGGCAATAAAACAGACCTGAGAATCAGTGAAACAGATTAGAAGATGCAGACACAACTACAAATACACTCAGGCACCTTATCTTTGACAAAGGGGCCAAACATGTTCACTGGAAGAAAGATAGTCTCTTTAATAAATGGTGCTGGAAAAACTGGCTTTCCACACGCCAAAGACAAAAACTAGACCCATGTCTATCACCATGCACTAAAGTCAAAATGGATCAAAGATCTAAATATTAAAACAGAAACACCAAAGCTGCTGGAAGAGAAAATAGGTAGAAATCTTGAAGACATAGGTGTAGGCAGAGACTTCATAAACAAAACCCAGATCACGCGGGAAATACTACAAAGAATCAACAACTGGGATCTCACCTTATTAACAAGATTTTGCACAACAAAAGAAATCATCAACAGAGTGGAAAGACAATGCACAGAAGTGGGAAAAATGTTTAACCAGTTGTCCCTCAGACAAAGGACTTCTATCTAGAACATATAAATAATTTTAAAAAATCAGACCCCCAAATTCAAAGACCTAATCCAAGAAATGGACATCTGAGATGAATACACACTTCTCAGATGAAGAAATACAAATGGCAAATAAATAAATGAAAAAATGTTCAACGTCACTGGTCATTTAAGAGATGCAAATGAAAACAACCCTGAGATTCCATCTCACCCCAGAAAGAATGGTTATTATCAAGAAATCAACCAATAACAAATGTTGGCAGGGCTGTGGGGAAAAAGGAACACTTCTCCACTGTTGGTGGGAGTATACACTGGTACAACTACTGTGGAAATCAGTGTGGAGATTCCTCAAAAAACTACAATTAGAGGTCCTATTTGACCCAACTATTCCCCTTTTGGGTATCTTCCCAGAAGAATTAATAACATCATACCACAGTGATACATGTGCACCCATGTTTATAGCAGCACAATTTGTAATAGCTAAATCTTGGAGACAACCCAAATGCCCATCAACCGAGGAATGGATAAAAAAGATGTGGTATTTTTATTCAATAGAGTACTATTCAGTCATAAAGAAGGATAAACTTGAGACATTTATAGGTAAATGGATGCAACTTGAGACCATACTCATAAGTAAAATAAATCAGACTCACCTATGTAAACATCATATTGTCTCCCTGGTATAAGAAACTGAAAGAGTAAATAAGGACCAAAATGTACAATAGATATTGTAAAATGGGGAAAAATTGTTCAAAAGGAAAGAGGAACTAGGGTAGGAAAAAGGGGAAAGGAAGGAAGGGAAAAGGAAATACATACAAGATAGTTATACTACTAGTTTCTCTTAGGTCATTGAAGAGAAAGGTTTGTGCTAATATCGTTTGGAGAATTTTTTATACCTATATCTTATACTCTGAATAATTACTTTGAAGATAACAATACACAATGTATTAACTATTGTTACTCTCCTATTATTGTTATGAAATTTTGTTTTATTTTTTCCATAAAATTAAAAAAAATACAATAAGGTATCACCTCACATCTGTTAGAATGGCTGTTATCAAAACATGTGTTGGCAAGGATTGAAAAAAAGGAGGGATGCACACCATGGATAGGAATATAAAGAAGCACAGGTATGGAAAATAGTGTGATTGTTACTAAAAAATTTAAAAATAGAACTGTGATATGGCCATCCCACTACCCAGTATGCTAGAGGTACATGGGGTTATCCTCCAAGGGTTACCGTGTTAAAGTTTGGTTCCCAGAGTGGGAACATTTGGAGGTGGTGACCTTTAGGAGTGGCAAGTTCTTAGGTAATGAGGGTCTGCACTCACGAGGGATTGAAACAGTGCCTGGTGACCACCTAATTCATTCTCATGAGACAGCTTTTGGTAAAAAGAGCAAGTCTAGCCTCACCGAGCTCACAGGATTCCTTTTGGCCATATGCTTTCTCCCACCATGATACCATGTGCCATTAGGCCCTCTCCAGAACTGAAGCCACTGGAGCCACATATTCTTGGGCTTTCAGCCTCCAAAATTATAAGCTAAATAATTCTTTTTCTTTATAAAGTGACGTACTTTATTCTTCAGCTTCATACGTCCTTTCAATAATGAAAAGCAGACTAACATAGGTTATGCATGTACCCGGAGGAGCTGAAGTCAGTATTTGTGGAAGAGATGCCTACACTCCATTGCAGAATAGCCAAGCTATGAAATCAACGTTAAGTAGCCATCAACAGTTGAATGGATAAAGAAAATGTGAGACACAGTTCCACACAATGGAATACTACTCTTTTTCCTAGCCCAGGGAGGCACTCACTCACTGGCTTGGCCAGCTCTGCGAAGCTGAGACCTGAGCCGAGCCTACAGCCACATGGTTCCCTGGGGCTGCCCTCTCATGGACACTGGCAGGACCATGGGATCCCCAGCTTCCACTAATTTTTACTACCATCTAGCTCCTTGTCTGTCCCTGTCCGTCCTGGGACTGAAGGAACAAGAACAGGATTAGGGAGAGAGAAAAGGAAAAAGAAAAAAAAAAAAAAAACTGAACCAATCTTTAGTCCTTAAACTTCGGAGAGAGAAACTGTGCCCCAAAGAGTCTTAGCTCCTCCTGGCTCCATGTGTTACCCCCTGGGTGGCTTCGCCAAATGTGTCACCAAATGTAGTGTGACCAGCAGTGCCTTCCAGGCACTTACTGTCCTGTACAAACAATTGGAACAATTGGAGAATGTGAAGTGTAACATTTATTTTAGGGTAAAAAAAAGAAGTACTCAAGGAGAAAAGGGTGGGGGACAAAAGAGTAGATACAGCACGTCCCGCACGCAATAGAACAAGATGGCAGTGGAGGCAAAGTCAACAGCTGCAGGCTTTTCTGTCTTCAGACAGTAGATCGGGTCGTCCCATCAAAGCCCCACTGGGTTTCGTGCTAACAGATCGGTATCAGGTGCTGGACTCAGGAGCTGCTGCTCCAGTTTGTTAAAAGTCTCTGAAATTGACAGGCCATGCCCAATTGCCTGGCTGTGTTGCCATGCCCTAACCTTCTGCCTCAGTTCCACCTTTAAAAAAGGAAAGTCTGTTGTTTGTGGGCACTTGGAACATTTCACTACATAAAACAAAACCAGGCAAAAGAAGACAAATACTGCATGATCTCACTTATATGTAGAGACTAAAAAAGCTGAACTCATAGCAACAGAGACTAGAATGTCAATTCTCAGAATCTGAAGGTGGAAGAGGGAGGGAGATGTTACAAAGGATACAAAATCTCAGAAATAACTTCAACACATCTATTGTACAACCTGGCAACTATAGCTATAACAATGGAATATTTTTCAAATCTGAGAGTGGTTTTTCAGTGTGCTCACTACAAAAATGGTTAAGTGTGTGAACTAATGCATATGTAAACTAGCTCATTAGTCATTCCACGATATGTACATATTTCAAAGCATTATGTTCTACACAATAATATACAAATTTTACTTGTCAATTTTTTAAAAAGTAAAAATACTTGACTTTTGAATTTCCCAGTAGGCTTTTGAAATTTTTGGCCAACAATAGTCTTTAAAAGAGAAACTTGAAGTTTTGTAAAGAAAACATTATTCCATCCAAAAGCTTAGATTTGAATACCAAAGACCAAAGTTCTAAAGGAATTTTTGAAAGTATAAATTATTTTTACCATAAATAAGGAGCTAGAAAGAGACTGAAGGACTAGATCCCAGAGACTAGAGTCAGAAGTGAGCCAAAGGGAGGCAGTGCTCTGGTTTTGAAGAGGGTACTTGTCTCTGAGCTCCAGACCCGTGTCCCACTGGTCTCAAGGTGCAGTCCCTGGGCCAGCAGCAGGAACAGGACCTACGAAGCCATTAGAAATGTAAGTCTTGGTCCCCACCTCAGTCTTCCTCAATCAGAAATTCTGATTTCACAGCCCCTCCATGTGGTTGTCACACACACTGAGAACCATTGCTCCAGGCCAGTTTTGGGTGGATCCAGAACCGGGATCCCCCGGGGGAAAACCCAGGGGGGCAAAGCTACACAGAAGTCTCCTACTTTAGCTTGAGACATCAGTGGGAGTAAAACAAGGACTGGAGACCAGGGCTACACCATCTCAGAAGGCGGAGGTCTCAAGTACACAGAATGATTCCCAGGTTTTGAAACATAATGGAACTTTCTCTATGAGATTTCAAAATTGCTAGGGACTGGTGGTTCCTTTTTACCTTCCAATTTCTTTCTTTGGAATAGGAATATCTAAAACATTGTCCTCCTCCTATCTCACCATCATATTTGGTGGTGAGATAACTTGTTTTCCTGTTTCATATGTCCACAAATGGAAAGGGAAACAAAATTGCCACTGACCAAATTTCTTCTCTAAAGCCACAAATATATACATCCAAAATTTAGGGATGCGCTGGGGAGAAAGGAACTGAGGAGGGTAGGGAGTCTACCATCCATAAGTCTGAAATGTGTGAGAAAACTTCAGAGTCTAGGAAAAAAAACAAGTTGTTGAAATTTGGTGAGACAGGGACTCAAAGTTGGGATAAAATTCAGTTACTAAACAAAAAAGTTGAATGTCTTCATCTTCCTGAGTTGAATATTTGTAACAGCTAAAACTATATCATTAACCTCTTTAATCAAGAAATACAGATATATAATATTTAAATGTTCTCCCAGTAGTCTACAATTTGTCAAATGACCTTTACTTGTTAAAAATGCAGACAATTATCATTCTTTTATCACTGTAAACATATATATGTGGTGTGTATATGTATGTGTATGTACATATTTACATATACTGTATCTTTTGGTACTTGTTTAAATACTTGCTTAAGATAAATTCCTGAAGATGCAATCACTGGGCCAAAAGGAATGTATATTGCTGAGCTCCCAAAAAAGCTGTATATTTCTATTTGGAGAACTTAAAGTACCTATTTCTCCACATTCTTACCAACCCCTGATATTCTGCTCTATTTCATTTCCACTCATTGTTTCATAAGAGACATTGAAGAATCTACTCTCTCATGAAACCCACTTCCTAACTGGAAGCAGCAGAGCCTCTGGGACACTTTCCACCTCCTCTCCAGCAGCCTCTGCAGGTCGTGCTCAGTGTCAGTGTGAGAAGACTGCCCAGCCTGAGCCCTGCTCCTGCAAGACAACCCTGTCCTATCCATGGCTGCTCTGTCTCCTCACACCTGGATACCTGCAGACAGATTCAGCTGTACACACACCACCTCTGCTCCCAGAGGTGACTCCTGTCCACAGTGTGTAGCTCTTGGACTCTGAAATGTTGACTTAGATGGAATGTGGGGATCACGTAAGAGTACACACGACTCATCCAATTCAGCTCAACGATTACACATTCTATGCCAACTGAGTACCTTCCAGTATTTGTTCCTTTTAGAAATACAACATCAAAAAACTGTAGACACACAGAAGATCAAGATAATCACATCTGTCCTGTATTTGGTTCTATGACAGCCACTGTGTGAGAAGCTTGACTTTCATTGACTCTAGTCCTCAAACCAAGCTCTCAAGGTAGCCTTTATGATCCCCATATGACAGCAAGGCAGAGGGGAGTTATGTCTGCCTCCTAGGATCACACAGCTAACAAAAGGCAGAAAGAGTATTTGATCCCAGGTTTGCTGATTCCAAAGTCCACACTTGTGCCACTATACTTTAGAGCTCAAAGTACAGCACTAAAAAAATGTTATTGCAGGCTAGAAATGCTTTACATGGTAAAGAATGCTGGGTTCAGTGCTGCCCACAATTCCTGGGGAAATTTTCAAAGGTACAAGAGTATTTCCTCATCTCTGGCTTGTTAACCCCAACAGTGTAAACTCAACACAATGTAAACACTACTGGAGATTCTACATGATAGACTCTTAGGCCAGTGTAAAGATCCTTGGCCCAAACCCAAGGCTTGCCCTAAGAAACATTAATGCTAAATCTCTACTAGTAAAAAAGCTTCACTTTAAGAACAAAACACTTTGCCAGTGTTTTCCATCAAACCCCACATGTAACTTAGCCAATTGTAAAAATGTGCTTCGGACAAAGTTTAAAACAACAAAAATCAGCTTAAATATCAACTGTCCAAACAACGTTCAGCTTCCATTTCCTAGAAAAATAATATATCATTCAAGCCACCTGTGGTTGAGAAACACAACTCAACCAATGATTACTACAAAAACAACATAAAAATTCTACCCAGACAAAAATGAACTTAAGGCTCAACACATGCCTCTAAGATGCTTTGTCTAACTCAAAGCGAAATTAATTTTCCCTCCTCCCTTCATCTCCTTTTATTAACGAATCGCCTTCTCTCCTAGTTTAGTGATTAATTTTCTTCTGACAATATTTCATCAACTTCTTAGGATGTTCTGCTTGTAATAATCAACCAGTAATATAGAGCAGCTTAATTTAGATGCATAAAATAGTGCAATAATGAAACCTAAGTCAAGGATTTCATCTCAGAAGCACTGTGCCTGGGATGAAACAGGCATCAGTGAGTGACAAGATTAACTAGGACACCGTTACCAAAGGTGGATAGCAGATTTAAGCTTGAGTGTTGGGATAGCGACAGAGATGGAGGCTGGGAGCTATATGTTGACATTGGAGAAGGCAGAGGAGATAAGACCTAACTCTCCTGCCTGGGATCTGAAGATAGTAGGAATATAGTAGCTGAAGTACAGAACCTAAAATGGTTGGGAAAACTGCCAAAGAGAGGAACATTTTTCCCATTTTCTGATATTTAAGATTATTGCTTTAAATAAAGTGGAAAACCTAAAGCATTTATGCTTTTGATATAATACTAGAATAACAGAATAGTACCTGGTGATGGTTGACATAGGAAAACGAAGTGCTTTCCACTTATCATCTTAGTGAATTGCCTACAAAATGGGTATTAATATGCCCATGTCACAACCCCAGAAAGATGTTGCTCATCAGGGTAAGAGGCAGCCTAGTAAAACTAGAAAGTTCTTAACCTTTTTATGCAGTGACACTTTGGCTGTTCTGTGAAGTTCACAGAGGCCCTCTCAGAATTATTTTTAAATGCATATAGTTAAACATGTAAGGTTATAAAGGAAACCAACTTGTGAATCACAGTTCTCTCCATAGACTCTATGGGACCATGGTAGAGAGAGGTGTAGCTCCACACAAACAGAGCGACCGGGTGAGTTTAGTAAAGGTGCTATCTATAAAAAGGCAGGCAGGATAAGAGAAAGGTCAAGTGGCCTGGCTGAGCTGGAGCATTTCCCTTTACCACTCACAAAGGGGCAAGCACAGGAGGAGTGGTTATCAGAAGAGAAGGGTGGGAAAACACCAAGTTCACCTCTCCACCTTGCGAATTCCCCTGATGCGATCCATTGGCCGACCCCTCAGAAGCCTGAGTGCCTCAAGGCCTCAAAGTGCAGAGCAAGGAGGAGAAGGGAGAGTAACCTGGAGAGATGACAGAGGCCAGCCAAGGATGCTTCCACAGGGAGAGAGATGAGGTGCTCAAAGCCATTTGTCAAACATGTTCTACCTCACGTTAACGCATGGGTCAACAGGAGGTACCAAGGTATACCTATTGTTTTGGTAATGAAAGTGAGTCGCGGGGAGGGTGAGTAACTTAGCAAAAATTAATAAGAAGCAATTTTGAAAACTGAAATTCAAATTCAAGTCTGATTGACAATGGTGTCCGCACTTTTAGCCACTCCGCCATACTGCTAGAGAACAGTTATGTTTCGAATGCTGAATTCTCCAAAGGCAACAGTACAGTACTTAGATATAACCCCTTCTCATCTCATTGCTCAAAATATTTTTTTAAACTATGACATGAAGACATTTTCATGTAAAATCCTTCACAAGAGAATTATAAACTCTTCTATGAGGACAAGTGATTCAGAAAATGGTCTGTGTTTGGAAATAGTAAACCTGAAATGAGAAACTAATGTTTGAAAGTGGAGAGTTGCTTGAGTCTGTCTGGGCAAAGCTTCAGTTTTTCAGAAACCCATGAAGATTAAAACAAAGGTTAGGAAGAAGCCAATGTTGCTGACTGAATGAAAGCTTAGAAAGCTTAAGGCAAAATTCCACTCTGCAGACTATATTCAGTGAACAGTGGGCCAAATGGAGGGTTCTTTTCTCCGCCTAGCAACCTTTTGCACAAAGAATCGCATCCTGATCTACTTGACACCAGGGAGAAAGCCTAATTCAGAAACCATGATGTCTTTCTTTGTTTCAGTGGATTAGCAACTGTTTATTCTAGTCTCACATTTTTTCCTGTCTCATAGTCCGGCAGTGCCTGATTCTGTTTACACTCATGGCGGCTATCTCTATAGTTTAAACATTTTTATACACATTTATTTCAAGGCAAGCCCCAGCCTCTTTAGTTCCACAATAGGAAGGATCCTAGGTATCAAAGTTGAAAGGTGTGTACCCGGCCACCACAGCAGTGTGGCAACAAAGCCTGACAAAGAAGCACCACAGTTGAATGGCATTGAATGAGAACAGGGTAGCCTTTTCCATACCACTGTAGAGTGGACAGAGCGGCAGCACAGCAATTTGTCAACATTGTATTTTTAAATATTGTATACAATAAGCATATACAGGTTTTTCTGTATGTCAATCAAACCTCAAGAAAGTGGCTTTTAGTCGGGTGTGGTGGCACATGCCTGTAATCCCAGCACTTGGGAGGCTGAGGCAGAAGGATTGCTGTAGGTTTGAAGCCAGCCTGGGCCACAAAGTCAGTTCAAGGTCAGCCTGAAGTACAAAGCAAGACCTTGTCTCAAAAAAAAAAAAAAAAGTGGCTTTTAAGAAAAAAAAAAAGGGCCGGTGAGATGGCTCAGCGGCTTAAGCGCCTGCCTGGCAAGCGCAAGGGCCCGAGTTCGACTCCCGGAACCCACATATGAAAAAGGGGCCGGTGATGTCACTCAGCGGCACGGACGCCTGCTGGCGCGTGAGGTCCTGAGGTCGACCCCCCGGTACCCACAAAAAAAAAAAAAAAAGAGGAGCAATATATAACAAGAACGGAAAACTAAAGTCACTAATTTGTGTAAATTAAGTTTCAGTTGTCCTCTTAAAAATTGCTTTGCAACATAGTAGAGATACCGTAGCAATACAGACCATGTCTTCAAAGCCTGGAGCAAAAGGGCAGTTCCAGTCTAGGCCTTGCCACTTAGTCCTAGCTGTGTGCCATGTGCAAATGTCACCTCCCAAGCCTCAGTTTATCCTACTGTGACGGGGAGATTACAATGCCTATTTCATGGGGTGATGCTGAGTTTTACATCAGGTCAGGTCTTCTGTCTTCTTTTTAAACCAACCCAAAAGCTTTACAGGTAAAGCTCAGTTTCCTCTAAGCTCAATTTGGCCTAAATCAGGTTCTGTGCATACTGTTGAAAATTATTTGAGTCTGAGAACACTTCTGGGAAAAAGTGAGATTTCACCCTCAAAATATAAATGCTCATTTGAAGTTGAAGATGTAACAAAGTTAGTGTCTTTGTTCCACAGGCTTCTGGACTATATCTCACCACTTAGTATGTCCTACTTACCTGTCTATTTCCCCTAAACTACACATTCCTGGAGGGCCCTCTTTCTTCTATAATCCCAACACAGAGCCCAGGAATTGGCCCACCCACCACGTTCGGTGTTTACTGAGTGGAGGGGTAGCTGGGTGGGCAGGTGTATCACTGCCTTCCTGCCTCTGCCGCAGGACTGTTTGTGATGAAGGGAGGTAAGCTGTACTGGAGTACTTTGAAAATTATGGTGTCTCAAAAGAACTTGGTGGACTCTTCTGGTTTTCAACACTCATAGGAAGAGGATGACAAGTGTTTTTTCAAGATGAGAAGATATATCTGATAGCCTAACCTTAGGGAAGAGATATAAAATTTACAGTACAGCTGGAGAATTTATATTCCTAGCCATGCTCTTGTCATTCCTAAACAATTGATAAGAGCAAAGTTACATTCACAAACTTCCACTTTAGAGGGAAAAGCAGTACAATTTAGATAGATATAGACAGATAATTGTACATATCCTTGTACTTTTCATCCATCTATTACCTCTCAGATCAAATTCACTCTTCACTGCCTGCTCTGTGAAAATGTATCTGGGCCCTTTGAACGGTTTTACTTTGACAGTGGACAGGCTGTTTTGTCAGTAGAGGGCACTGAAGAGACTGCAGGGCACTGAAAAGACTGCAAAACAAAATTCATGAAAGGTCACTGTTCTGAATTCCTGTGCCAGGTCCCAAGAGACTAGACCAAACTAGAATGGAGTCACTCATGCAAGGTGTCACATAATCAAACTGAACTCAAAATGAGCCTGCTTTTCTTAAAAACAAACAAAAAATAGGAGATTCACAGTAATCAATCACAAGGGGCCCAATCAACCTAAACCAGCATAAGAAAGCACCCCCATCCCTGCTTCAACCCCATGAGGAAAGCAAGTTTCCAATGACCAAACAGCTTTTTCTTCCTTGCCTCTGCTTCCTTCAGTCTTTTCTGCCTAGAAAGCCCCTTCCTCCACTGAGCTCAGCAAAGAGACTATTTTGCAGGTGCAATACTACCCAGTTCATCAATCACTAATAAAGCCAATTAGATTTTTAAACTCAATTCAACAGCATCTTGAAAGCTGCAGTATCTGGCTTCTTTTCCAACATCCACTTCCTATCATACAACAGTTTCCTGGCACATAGTTGCTACAATGTACAATAACCTACCATACTCAGCAGACCACTTAGGTGTTTTTTTAGGTGTCTCTGGTGAGATCTTCCCAAGAAAAGCTTCCCCAGATAGCTTAGAAGACAGATTTCTAGAAAGTTCCACAAGTGAGGCCCCATAGCAACCTCTACCATTCAGTGGGTCAGGGCCACACCCTCACCAGCAAGGCCTAGAGCAGAGCCCTGGTTTGGTGAATGGGAGTTTTCTCCGGGCACCTGCAACTATTCTTATATTTCTTAGCAATCTCTTTACCTATTAGCACAAACTTATTATACAGTCCCTGCTACAGATGATTTTTTAATTTGTTTGTTGTTGCTGAGGAAGGAACCTAGGGCCTCAGAAATGCTAAGCATGCACTCTACCACTGAACTGTATCCACAGTCCATAATATTCCTTTATATTTAACTTTCCCTGTCCAAACTGTCATGTAATCTCTCTCTCTTGGATGGACACAGACAAGTTCATTTCTCAATAATATATAAATTTTAGTATATAATTATCTAAAATAACTCATTATATGCGATAGCTTTCTTCCTTTAGTATGTTGCTATCTTCACTCATATATTCATTTGTTTATCTATTCATTCAACAAATGTTTATCGAACTCCTGTGTACTAGGTGTTGGGGCTACAAAGTCTTGCTCTCCAGGAGCTTGTAATCCAAAGCATGATAAACATTGGATAGTGTGGACCATGTAGCATACCAAGATGAAATGGTTTTATTTTTTTCCAAATCGTCTCCCTGATTGTCCCAGGTTAAGTTATTCTTTCCCATAACAGCGTCTCAGGAAGATCTTTCTGACCATTTTCAGTTACTAAGATGCCATTTTTAAGCTCAAGTATGAATGTTCCCTCTCATTCCTAAGGTCAGGCATGAGAGATATAAGTGGAAAGTGAGAGGGGTATGTGCTGTTTCTGCAGCAGCTTATTCCTCTGCGGCCTCTGTGCTGGGGTGGGAGGGTGAAGAAAGAACAAGGATCTCATATACTCATGCCTGACCTTTCAGGAAACATACAGGGCACTCCTTTCTGCGAGATTATCTGTGTTGAAGGTTTCTGACACAGAAGAGCCAGTACCAGCTCAGCCTCTTTCAGGCACCCTCTTAGCCCTTGGCAGAGTCCCCACGGCAGCTCCTGCTGGAGTCCCTTTGCCTGGAATGCAGTCCTCTTGCCTTGGACTCCAGCAAGCCACTTGTAGCCCATACCATCATCTCTCTCCAGTTCCCTCAGCCCTGCTCTGGTGGGCCCAGGGCTCACCAACAAATCCTAATCCACTGCCCAAGCACTATTTCATCTGAGTTATGAGACTCCAGGCACCTATATCTGCAGATGTCTTCAGCTCCTGAATTTCATTCTATAGAGTTGAGGAAGGAGGAGAGCAACCATGGAAAAGGATGGCAAAAGCCACAGCCCTGCCACCAGGCTTACTACCTGTGATTCTTTTTTTCACTTTGTATTTTTTATTAGTATATATTTAGTCATACATATCGATCACATTCATCATAGGGTATTTGTACCTGTATATAATATATCTTAATTCTTCTTTTTCTTCCCCATTCCCCTTCCTTCCTTTCAACCCTTTTTTCCCTCCCCATTTACAAAAGCTGACAACCTGTGATTCTGAAAACAATCCCCTTCTACTCTCCCAAGTCTTCATTTCAAACTTGAGACTGGCTTTCAGGTCATGTGTAGAGGAAGCAGCACTTGGAGATAATCACAGTTGGCCAGTACGTGAGCACATACACCATCCACTGGATTACAGCCTAAATGGGAGAGTGACCCGGTGAAATACAGAAAAGTGGGAAACTAGAATAAGAAGCAAAACCACCCCCAACCAGGGCACAGCTCCCAGGCACAAGTCTGGAGACAGCCATGCTGTCAAATCCACAAAATTTTCTGGGGAAGGAGTTATGGGGAGGTGGCCCCAGCTGGTCACTCACGCCAGACACCATCACGCTCAGTGTTGGCCAAGCTGCAGGGTTCTCCCACCTAGACACTGCTCGGAGTCTGAGATAATAACAGAAAAGTGCTTCCCTGTTCACAGGCCCTGCTCCCAGCACAGGTCTAAAGACCGAACAATTCTATGAAATACGCAAAAGCTTTTGGGGAAGTAACAGGGTGGTGGATACCGCCATCACCTTCAGCTGCTGCCCCAGCAGAGTGCTTTTCCCACTGGGACACCGCCCAGCAACAGAGAAAATAACAAGAAAGAGCTCCCTATTCACCAGCACATCAGAAACCTCAAACCAGATGGAAATGTGGAACGCTGCAGCAGGGCCAAGAGCTGTGACTGCTGGCAGCACAGTGAGATGGACCAGACAGTCCGCACTCACGCTTTCATCTCCGCAGCAGCAGGCCCTGAGGGAAACACGGTCAGACAGAGTCTCCTGGCACTGAGTCAGGGCCAAAGCAGTAAGTAATGGACCAGACAATCTTGGCTCAGGCTCTGTCTCCCTGGCACCTGGGACAGCAGGAAGCAAGTACCAAAGAGAAACAAGAGGTCCGCCACAGCTGGGACCCACAAACACCAGGGGTGAAGAGAAACAGCCTTGCTTAGCTGAGACAGCCTCTCCTGACCCCAGACACTGCTGCAATCACGAGGGTCTAAGCCTGCTAAGAAACTGGAGCCAGGAGTTCCAGAGACGGACAGGACAGGTGGCTGGCTGGGAACACCAGGCTGAGAACCACATGAGGGAACAGCACAAATCCTCCCCACTGATGCTGAGAACGTTAGAGGTGCCTGAACACAGTGATCCAAAGACAGCAGCAGCAAAACAATGCGCAGGGATATTTATCCACGTCAACAGGTCAGGACAGTTGCCCCTCTTCTCTTATGTTTGGCCTTTTTGCCCTTTTATCAGTGTATAGTTTATTTTGTATGACAAGGGTTGATCTTTTTGTATCTGTATTTGTAGATACAGTATAGTTGTGTTAATTGCTTGCTTTTGCTGCATAATACCCTGCTGTGTATCATCGTATATTCCCACACTAAGGGTTGCCCTTTAGGAATAGCTACATGCCTTTGACTGTTTCATCAATAATTGGGTACAATCTCCTTTTTCCCTCTCAACCTCCCATTTATAAACCCTTCCTTTCTCTACTCTCTTTACTGCCCTCCAGATACCTGCTTCTATCCCTCTACTCTCTGCACATTTTCCCTTTTAAAATTTTATTACTAGTGTCTATTTTTTCTTTCTGTTTTTTCCTACCTCTCCTCTCTTTTATCTATATACTATTTGAAATATTCTGAATGTCAGTAATGCTTAATTTATTTTTTCTAGGCTACTGAACTGTATTTCTCTCTCCCCACCCCTCAGTTAGTGAAATAGTAGAGACCTTTCTTATCAGGTTCTTGAGTACCAAATAATCTATGGCTAGCTTCTAAAGTGCTGGTGTCACAGGCCTTACTCTTTCCTTTCAAAGCACCACTAGGGGTTAAACCTAGCACCCAACCCAGGTTGAATGGAAACTCTCAGAGACATACCTATAACACAGGGCACACCACAAAGAGAAAGCCACCTGTAAGAAAGAGCCCCATGAGCCAGTGACATGGCTCAGCGGCATAAGTGCCCGCCTGGAAAGCGCAAGGTCCTGAGTTCGACTCCTGGTACCCACATAAAGGAAAAAAGGGGCCAGTGATATCGCTTAGCAGCACAAGTGCTTGCTTGCAAGTGTGAGGTCCTGAGGTCGACTCCCGGTACCCACATTAAAAAAAAAAAAAAAAGAAAGAAAGAAAGAGCCCCATGTGACAGTGGAAAACATAGCCTACCCAACTGTACTACAAATTTTAACATAGAAACACAGCTGAAATGAGAAATTAAGGGGGCAAGATGCCACCCAAAAGCTGATCTACAGATACTGAAGTGGATGAAATTCCAGACAAAGAATTTTTAAATGATATTTAAAATGATCAATGATCGGGGCCGGTTAGATAGCTCAGCGGCATAAGCACCTGCCTGGCAAGCACAAGGTCCTGAGTTCAACTCCTGGTACCCACATACAAAAAAAAGGGCCGGTGATACCGCTCAGTGGCAGGGGCACCTGCTGGCGCGCGAGATTCTGAGGTCGACCCCCGGTACCCACAGAAAAAAAAATGATCAGTGATCTCAAAGAGACAAATAGGCAGCTGTTTGAATTAAAGGAGATGATGCAGAATATAAAAGACCACTTCAGCTGGGCATGGTGGTGTACACCAGTAATTCCAACACTTGAGAGGCTGAGGCAGAGAATTGCTGTGTGTTCAAGGCCAGCCTGGAATACATAGCAAGACCCGGTCTCAAAAAAAAAAGAAATAAAAAAATACTTCAGTAAAGAAATAGATGTTCTGAAAAAGAACCAAGCAGAAATCCTGGAAATGAAAAATTCACTGAGTCAAATAAAAACATGAACTGAAAATCTAGGCAGTAAACAAGATCAATCAGAAGAAAGAATATCAGGAGTTGAAGATGGGGTGGAATTGCCAGAACATTCAGACAGGATCAAACAAAAATGAGGAAGTGCCACTGAACAGACTGTACAAGAGTTTCTGGATAAATCTAAAATAACTTAGGGTTCATTGGCCGAGAAGAAGCCATTGAAATATGAGATACTGGGCCGGTGATATAGATCAGCAGCATAAGCACATGATCGGCAAGCGCAAGGTCCTGAATTCAACTCCCGGTACTTGCATATAAAAAAAAAAAAAAAAAAAGAAAGACATATGAGATACTGGCTTTAAAAATGTATTCACTGAAATTCTTGTGGAAATTTTCCAAATTCTGAGTATTCAAGATGGGTACCGACATAAAAGAGGCTTTTAGAATCACAAATAGACATGACCAGAAAAGAACCTCTCCATGACATATCAATGGGAAAAAATTTAGCCAACTGTCCCTCAGATGAAGGACTTCTATCTAGAACATATAAAGAACTCAAAAAAAATCAGACACCCCAAATTCAAAGACCCAATCCAAAAATGGGCATCTGAGATGAATACACACTTCTCAGATGAAGAAATACAAATGTCAAATAAATATGTGAAAAAATGTCCAACATCACTGGTCATTTGAGAGATGCAACTGAAAACAACACTGAGATTCCATCTCAACCCAGAAAGAATGGCTATTATCAAGAAGTCAACTAATAATAAATGCTGGAGGGGCTGTGGGGAAAAGGAACCCTTCTCCACTGTTGGTGGGAGTGTAGACTGGTGCAACCACTGTGGAAATCAGTGTGGAGATTCCTCAAAAAACTAGGATTAGAGGTCCCATTTGACCCAGCTATTCCCCTTCTGGGTATTTTTCCAGAAGAATTAAAAACATCATACCACAGTGATATATGTGCACCCACGTTTACAGCAGCATAATTTGTAATAACTAAATCTTGGAAACAACCCAAATGCCCATCAACTGAGGAATGGATAAAAAGATGTGGTATTTTTATACAATGGAGTACTACTCAACCATAAGGAAGGATAAATTTGAGACTTTTATAGGTAAATGGATGCAACTGGAGACCATACTCATAAGTGAAATAAATAAGATTCACATGTGTAAACATCATATTGTCTCCCAAGTGTAAAAAAATGAAAGAGTAAGATCCAAAAGGTACAATAGATATTGTGAAAGTGAAAGGGGAAGACACTGTTCAAAACAAAAGAACAGCTGGGATGGAGGAAAGGAGAAAAGAAAGAAGGGAAAAGAATATATACATATATATATCTATATATATATCTATATATAGATATATATACACACACACACACACACGATACATAAAATAATTATACTACTAATCTCTATTAGTTCATTGGAAAGAACAGTTTGTGCTTACATTGTCTGATCAATTTTTCACACCTATATCTTGTAATCTGAGCAACTACTTTGAAGATAACAATATGCAATATATTAACCATTGTTAATCTCCTATTATCTTGTTTTGAAATTCTGTATCATTATTTTTATTGTTTTTTCTTTTCAAAATAAAAATATTAAAAGCTGTTATAAGTGCCAAAGCACTTATAAGCCAATCCCATCCAGAAAAACAGTGGATTTCTCAACAAAAACCTTAACAGGCAGAAGAACTTAGAATAAAGGTTTTCATGCATTGAAAGAAAATAATCACCAACTCAGATTACTATAGCCTATAGAACTATCCTTCAAACTTGAATGAAAAACAAAGACCTTTTAAAATTAAGTATAGGGCTGGTGAGAGCTCAGCAGCATAAGCGCCTGCCTGGCAAGCGTGAGGTCCTAAGTTCAACTCCCCGTACCCCCATAAAAAGGAAAAAAGGGCCGGTGATATCGCTCAGTGGCACAAGTGCCTGCTCACAAGCACGAGGTCCTGAGTTAGACCCCCGGTACCCACAAAAATAAATAAATAAAATTAAGTATAAACTAGAGATATTCATAACAATTCATGAGTGCCTATGTTAGAAAAAAAGAACAAAAAATAAATAACTTCAAGCATCTGAAGGTTCTAGAAAAACAAGAATAAACCAAGCCCCAGAACAGTAGATGGAAAAAAATAATAAAGATCAGAGCAGAAAGTAATGAAACTAAAAAAAAATTACACATGATCAATGAATTCAAGATTCGGGTCTTTGAAGAGATAAAGATTGATAAAATTTAGCAAGATTTACCAAAAGAAAGAGAAAAGCCCCAAATTTGTAAGAGTAGCAATGAGAAAGGTAAAATTGAATAAGTGCCACTAAAATCCAGAGGATCATCAGAAATTATTTTCAAATTTTCTTTACCAACAAATTGGAAAATCTGGAAGAAATTCATAAATTCCTAGGCACATATAACCAAGCTAAACTGAATGAAAATACATACAAAAAGTAAGTAGATCAATAATAAGCCCTAAAAGAAAACAACCTCCAGCCCTTATTGATGTACCTCACAAAACTATCTTTCAAAAATGATGGAGAAATAAGATACTTCCATGACAAAGAACACCTGATGAAATTCATGAACACCAAACCAGCACTCAAAAATGTTCTTAAGGACATTCTAGAAAGAGATCACAAGGATTACAGCTCCCTGAACCCCAACAGAGTGAATCCACCAGACAAGGCAAACAATTAAACAGAGGGAGAAAACAGGGAGCTAAAAACAGGAAAATAACATGACAAGGATAAGTCAATACATATCTGTTATAACCATCAATGTTAATGGTCTCAATTCACCAATCAAAGGAAACAGACTGGCAGAATGGATCAAGAAACAAGATCCAGAGCTGGGCATGGTGGTGCACACCTGTAATCCCAGCACTCAGGAGGCTGAGGCAGGAGGATTGCTCTGAGTTCAAAGCCAGCCTGAGCTACACAGTGAGTTCAGGACCAGCCTGAACTACATAATAAAACTGACTCAAAAAAAAAAAAAAATCCTACAATATGCTGCACACAAGAGACACATTTAACTCAAAAAGAATTTCATAGACTGAAAGTCAAAGGATGGAAAACAATACTCCTTGCAACAGGAACCTGGAAAAAAGGAGGGGTAGCTATTCTATTTGCAGACAAAGTGGATTTCAAGCCAAGACTGATTAAGAGAGAAGGTCACTATATCCTCATAAAGGGAACAATCCAAAAGGAAAAGATAACAATCATAATATATATGCTAGTGCATATACATTAGTGCATATATATATATAGTGCCAAATACTAGTGCATACAACTATATAAAACAAATACCAATGGACATGAACAATCAAATAAGCAATAACACAATTGCAATGGGGAACCTCAATTACCCACTGTCACAAATAGACAGATCAACTAGACAATAATTAACAAAGAAATATTAGAACTGAACCAAACACTTCAACAAATGGACTTCATAGATACCTGCAAAGTGTTCTACCCCACATCAGAAAACACATTCTTCTCAGCTGCACATGGGATGTTTTCCAAAATAGACCACATACTAGCTCATAGAACATGCTTAAGTAAATGCAAATGAATTGAAATTATATCAGACCATAGTGCAATGAAATTGGAAATCAATGGCAAAAGAAACCACAAAACTTCATAAACTCATGGAAATTAAATAACATCCTCCTGAACAACCAATGTGTCACAGATGAAATTACAGAAGAAATTAGTCTCTACAATTAAACAATAAAGCAAATAAAACATACCAGAATGTATGGGACACAATGAAAACAGTCCTATGAGAGAAATTTATAGAGGTGAATACCCATATCAGGACAACTGAGTGAGCTCAAATAAACAAACTAATATTGAACCTCCAGCTTCTAGAAAAACAAGAGCAAGTCAAGCCCAAATCCCCTCTGAGGAAGGAAATTATAAAGATCAGAGCAGAAATTAATGCAATTGAGACTAAGAAAACAATACAAAGACTCAATGAATCAAAGAGATGATTTTTTGAAAGATTAAATAAAATTGACAATACATTAGCCAACCTTATCAAAAAAAAGGAAAGAAAAGACTCAAATCCATGTTATTAGAAATGAAATGGGTGAGGTCATAACAGATCCTGCAGAAATTCAGAAGATCATTAATACCTACTTTGAGAACCTGTATTCTAATAAGATGAAAAACACAGAAGCAATGGACAGATTTCTAGATACATATGAATTGCCAAAGCTGAATCAAGAAGATATAGATATTCTAAATAACCCAGTATCAGTCAATGGAAGTAAAGATGTAATTAAAAGCCTAAAAACAAATCCAAGAAAAGCCTAAGCCCTGATGGATTCATCACTGAATTCTACAAGAAATTTAGAGAAGACCTAATGCGGCTACTTCTCAAACTCTTTAATGGAATTGAAGGGAAAAAATACTCCCAAATTTATTCCTAGAAGAAGCAAGCATTACCCTGATATGAAAACCAGAGAAGGATCCAACCAAAATCAGAGAACTTCAGACCAATCTCCCTAATGAACATAGACACAAAAATCCTCAATAGGATATTGGCAAACAGAATGCAGCAAATCATCAAGAAGATTATACAAAAAAAAAAAAAAAAGAAGATTATACACCATGACCAAGTAGGATTCATCCCAGGGATGCAGGGATGGTTCAACATATGCAAATCAATAAATGTAATACACCATATTAACAGGAACAAGGATAAAAGCCACATGATCATATCAATAGATGCAGAAAAAGTATTTGGCAAACTCCAACACCCATTCATGATTTTTAAAAAATCTACAGAAAATTAGAATAGATGGTCTTTATCTCAATCTGATAAAGGCCATATATAACAAACCAAGAGCCAACATCATACTAAATGGTCAAAAAACTGAAAGCTTTCACTCTAAAATCAGGAACAAGACAAGGATGTCCACTATCATCACTCCTATTCAATATAGTTCTGGAAACATTAGCCAGATCAATTAGACAAGAAAAAGAAATAAAAGGAATAAGGATAGTGTAATGGTTGATACATTGTGTCAACTTGAGAAGTTTAGAAGCTTAACTAAGTAACTCAGCAGTTCTACAGCCTAGGGTGTAGAGGACATGCCCTTACCACTCTAGGATATTGTTCACTGTGTCAACTGGAGAAGTTTAGACATGACTCAGCAGGGGGCCAGGAGCCTCACTTTGTAAACATTCTGGGCCTGTGCAAGAGGAGGGCACAGAGATGGTGTGAGTGCTACACCCACCCAAGGATGGGTAGCCTGCATACAGTATAAGTGAGGGGAAGAGGCTTGCCCCCCTTGCTCTTGTTGCTTTTGCTGTCTTCCACCACCATGAAATGTTGCCCTTCTGCCATGTGCCACCCTTCCTTGGAGCCAGCCAATTATGGACTGAAACCTCTACAAACTGTGAGCTAAATAAACCTTTCCCTCTTTAACTTTGAGTGTTGGTTATTTTGTCCCAGCAATGAGAGAAAAGTAATTAACACAATTTGGTACCAGAGAAGTGGAGTTGTTGCTGTGACTATACCTGACCATGTGGTTCAAGAACCTTTGGGAATGGCTTGTGGGAAGAGTTTGGAAAGCTTCAGGGATGCTGGCTGAAAATGTAGAGCTGGAACGCCTTAGGTTGTTCTGTGTGGGATATTCTGGTTAGAGCTCAGAAGACCAGAAGGCTGATAGAATCCTGCCAGTAAAGACCAGGCTCGGGTGGTTTCTGTTGGGAAGAAGGACTGCACTGGCTGTTGGAGTCCAGACAATCTGTGTTATGACTTGGCATAAAGTTTGTCTGCATCTTGCTTGTGTCCAGAGACTTTGCCTGGGACTGAGATTAAAAGCGGCAGGCTAATTAATCTGGCAGAAGAAATTTCAAGGCAGTCGAATGTTGAGGTGATGGCATGGCTATTGTTGGGGGCTTTTAGCCAGATCTATGTTGAGAGTTAAGAGCAATGAGCCCAGCAGGATGATTTAAAATGTTGTGAGTTTAGCCAGAAAGGAAGCTCCAGTAAAGCCCTGGACTACAAAGATAGAGCTGAGGAGATCTCAATTGCTGAAAAGGAACAGAAGAATACAAAAGACGGCCTGAGGGCATCACAAGGAGCAGCAAGTCTCCACCCTTTGCAGCCTCAAAACTGCAAAAGTGAAAGAGTTTGCTTTGAGGAGAAAGCCACAGAATACCATGTTCCTGAATGGCAGTGGCCACACCATTTCCCAGAATGGTGGTGGCATAAAAAATTTGTTCCTCAGAATTGGATTCAGAGTGGCCAGCAATCCAGGCACTCAACCCCTACAGCCAAGAGAGAGGGAAGTCTGGCTACTGCTCTAGCTGACAACAGACCTTGGCATCATCCACATGGTGCTGGTTTTAGGTGCGTGCAGAATGCAAGAGTTGTGGGGTTAAGAAGGCTTCCACCCCAATTTCAGAAGGGCTGGGAGGCCAGGTAGTGTACCCCTGAGAGGGAAGTGTGTGAAGCTGTGAGTGTGAAGCCAAAGGTGCAGTGAAGACCCCAGAAGTTTGGAAAAGCCAGGAACATGGATCATATGAGGAAACCTTCAAGGCAGGAGTAAAGCCAACCCAAGAGAGAAGCCTTGGGAGCTACTATGACTAGAAGTGCCATAGAGGCAGAGCCACGCAAGCCCTTTAGAGGTCACAACTTACCACAGACTGCTTTGGATGCTGTACATGGAACTGCAGGACTTAATATTTGCCCTGCTGGATTTTGGACTTGCTTTGGTCCCAATCCTTTGTGCCCCCCTGTTTGTAACTTTTGGAATGGAAATGTTTATCTTGTGTAGCTGAATGGTGGAAGTGTTTAACTTTTCATTTGCACTGGAGTTTGCAGCTAAGAGTTTGCCTTACATCTCAAAGACTTGGGACTTGGACTTCTCAGCAATGCTGAAACTGTTAGGACTTTGGCAACTCTTAGACATGGACTAATGCCTTTTGCATAAAGGGATGTGCATGAGTCTTTAGGGGGCCAGAGGCAGAATGTTATGGTTCTAATATAATATAATGTTGATAGACTTAATACTGGTTCTTAAGGATTGTTAAACCTGTATTATAATGTTCAAGTTGTGAAATGATAAGAATAAGCATGTCTTTGTATCTGGAAACTGGTTCAAAGAAATGTGTCTGGTTGCCAAGTTGACAAGGGGTGGATTGGAATGGTTGACATGTTGTGTCACCTTGAAAAGTCTAGAAGCTTAACTAAGTAATTCAGCAGTTCTACAGCTCAGGGTGTAGAGGACATGACCTTACTGCTCTAGAATGTTGTTCATTGTGTCAACTGGAGAAGTCTAGAAGTTTAACTAAGTGACTCAGCAGGGGGCCAGGATCCTCACTTTGTAAATATCCTGAGCCTGTGCAAGAGGAGGGCATGGTGATGGTGTGAGTGCTACACCCACCCAAGGGCAGGTAGCCTGCATACAATATACGGGAGGAAATGAGGCTTACTCCCCTCCCTTTTTGCTCTTGTTGCTTTTGCTGCCTTCCACCACCATGAACTGTTGCCCCTCTGCCCTGCCACCCTGCCTTGGAGCCAGCTGATTATGGACTGAAACCTCCACAAACTGTGAGCTAAATAAATCTTTTCCTCCTTTAATTTTGAGTGTTGGTTATTTTATCTCAGAAATGAGAAGTGTAACTAAGACAGACAGGAAAGGAAGAAGTTAAATTATTATTTGCAGATGACATGATACTCTACATAGAAGACCCCAAAAACTCCACCAAAAGATTTCTAAATTTAATAATCAAATTCAGTAGTGTAGCTGGATACAAAGTCAACATTCAAAAATTAATAGCATTCCTGTACACAAATAACAAATTCACTGAGAGAGAAATTAGGGAAACCACACCCTTCACAATAGCATTCTAAAAAATGAAATATTTAGGAATCAATCTAATGAAGTAAAAGATCTTTACATTGAAAATTACAGTACTCTGAAAAAGGAGATTGAAGAGGATATCAGAAAATGGAAAGATGTCCCTTGCTCTTGGATAGGAAGAACCAATACAGTAAAAATGGCCATACTCTCAAAAGTGTTATACAGATTTAATGTAATCCTGATCAAAATACCAAGAGCATACCTCACAGAATTTGAGAAAACAATCCTAAAATTCATGTGGAACCATAAGAAACCTAAAACAATAAAAGCAATTCTGGGCAACAAAGGCAAGGCAGGAAGCTTCACAATCCCTTACTTGAAATTACACTACAAAGCTACTGTGATAAAATCAGCATGGTACTGGCAAAAAAATAGATCTGAGGATCAATCAAACAGTTAGAAGATATAGAAACAACTCCAAATGCACTCAGACACCTCATCTTTGACAAAGGGGCCAAATACCTTCACTGGAAGAAAGATAGCCTGGCTTCCCACATGCTGAAGACTAAAACTAGATGCATATTTCTCACCATGCAATAAACTAAAGTCAAAATGGATCAAAGATCTAAATATTAAAACAGAAACACTAAATCTGCTAGAAGAGAGAATAGGCAGAACTCTTGAAGACATAGGTATAGGCAAAGACTTAATGAAGAAAACACTGATTGATTGCACAGGAAATATCACAAAATATCAACAACTGGGATCTCATCTTATTAAAAAGCTTTTGCACAGGAAAAAAAAAAACACCAACAGAGTGAAGAGACAATCCACAGAGTGGGAAAAATTTTTGCTAGCTGTTGCTCAGAAGATTCATAGCTAGAGTATGTAAAGAACTAAAAAAAAAAAACCAGAACCCCCCCAACTTTAAAGACCCAATCCAAATATGGGCATCTGAAATGAATAGACACTTCTCAGGTAAAGAAGTAGAAACAGCAAATAAATATATGAAAAAATGTTTAACATCACTGGTCATTTGAGAGATGCAAATGAAAACAACACTGAGATTCTATCTCACCCCAAAAAGAATGGCTGTTACCAAGAAATCAACAAATAACAAATGCTGGGGGGCTGTGGGAAAAAAGGAACCCTTCTCCACTGTTGGTTGGAATGTAGGCTGGTGGAACCACTGTGGAAATCAGTGTGGAGATTCCTCAAAAAACTAAAATTACAGGTTCCATTTGACAAAGCTATCCCCTTTCTTGGTATCTTCCCAAAATTATTAAAAGCATCATAACACAGTGATATATGCACACTCATGTTTATAGCAGCACAGTTTGTAATAGCAAAATCTTGGAAACAGCCCAAATGCCCATCAACCAATGAATGGGTAAAGATGATGTGGTTTTTTAATACAATGGAGTACTATTCTTCCATAAAGAAGGATAAACTTGAGACATTCCTAGGTAAATGGATGCATCTGTTGGAGTACTGGAGACCACACTCTTAAGTGAAATAAATGAGACACACATGTTCAAATATCACATGGTTTCTCTGGTATGGAAAACCAAAAGGGTAAATAAGGACCAAAATGTATAATAGAGGAAGAAATTATTCAAATGGGAAGGGGAACTTGAAGAGGAAAGGGGAAAAGGAAGGGAAAATGAAAAAGGAGAATAGAAGGAAAACATGGAATCAAAGTTTTTATAAATGAAGAGAAGAGGGGTTGAAAGGAGGGGAGGAGAGTGGGGAAAAAAAAAAGAAGAATCAGCAGGCCGGTGAGATGGCTCAGCGGCATAAGCGCCTACCTGGCAAGCGCGAGGGCCTGAGTTCGACTCCCGGAACCCACATACAAAAAAGAAAAAGGGCCGGTGATATCGCTCAGGGGCACGGGCACCTGCTGGCACCTGAGGTCCTGAGGTCGACCCCTGGTACCTACAAAAATAAATAAATAAAAGAAGAAGAATCGGACCGGTGAGATGGCTCAGCGGCTTAAGCGCCTGCCCGGCAAGCGCGAGGGCCCGAGTTCAACTCCTGGAACCTACATACGAAAAAGGGGCCGGTGATATCGCTCAGCGGCACGGGCGCCTGCTGGCACTCGAGGTCCTGAGGTCAACCCCCTGGTACCCACAAAAAAAAAAAAAGAAGAAGAAGAATCAAAGTACATGGTCCGGTGAGATAGCTCAGCAGCATAAGCACCTGCTTGGCAAGCACGAGGTCCTGAGTTTGACTCCTGGTACCCACATAAAGGAAAAAATGAGCCAGCGATATCGCTCAGTGGCACAAGCGCCTGCTGGCAAGCACAGGTCCTGAGTTTGACTCCTGGTACCCACATTAAAAAAAAAAAAAGATACATCATGTACAGGCACAAATTCCCTATGATGCATGTTACCATTATGTATATATAAAATGTATCAATAAAATGTTTTTAAATGAACCCAATAAAAAAGTGGGCAAATGAACAAATGAACTGGATAAATACTTCTCAAAAGAAGTGAAAATGTCCATTGAGTGTATGAAAAAATGTTCAGTCTCTCTAGCCTCAGAAAATGCAGATTAAGGGTACATTGAAATTCTATCTTATCACAGTCAGAACAGCTATCATCACAAATAAGAAAAAAGTGAATACTATTGAGGATTGGGGGAGGAGCCTCCTACACTTTTGGTGGGAATGTAAACTAGTACAACCATTATGGAAATCAGTTTCAAAAGATTCCTCAAAAGACTAAATGCAGTAAGAGTGTGTGAAGGGGAAGGGGGAAAAGGAAAAAGAAAAGAATTGAGATGTGTTGTGTGCATTACCAGTTGTTCACAATGAATGTAATCATTATGTACTACAACATGTACTAATAAAATTAAAAATAAAAAAGTGTCAACACAAAAATATCATTTGACCCAGCTATACCTCTTCTGGGCATATTCCCAAAAGAATTAAAGACTGCCTACTACACAGATACAGGCAACATTTATAGTAGCATAATTCACAGTAACTACACTGTGGAAAGAGCTTGGATTCCCATAAATGGATGGGTAAAGACAATATGATATACAAAGGAATATTACTCAGCCATAAAGAATAATGAAAGCATGTCATTTGCAGAAAAATGGCTGGAGCTAGAAATCATGTTAAATGAAATTAACTGGACTCATAAAGTTAGATGCAATGTTTTCTCTTATAAGAGAAACCTGAAATGTACAAATTAAGATATAAATAAAGGAAGGAAGACAGGAAACCAGGAGGAAGACTTCTGCAGATAGGAAAGGGGATTAGCAGGAGGAGAAGCAAAAGGAGAGAAGGATAATGGGGCTGAAATTGATTAAGATATGTTAAATGTGTGTGCCAACTTTCCAAAACAAACCACATCATTATGTAGTATTAATATGCACTAATAAAATTAATTGTTTTAAATCTCGAAACAGGGCTTAGGGGTAGCATTTGAAGGACAGCCATCCCTCAGCCCTGGAGTGGCTATTTAGGTCCAGTGGCTGACAGCTCTTCTAGCATAAGAAGACTTGGTGAGAGTTAACATTGTTTTCACCCCCATGCTGAACCTTCCATACAGTTCTAGACAAAGTCCCACTCAGTTTCTTGTCACATGAGTAAGCCACCTATCACAGTATCCACAGTAGTGCTGTAATTGAGATGCTCTCTAGGTACCTAACCCAGCTTGAGATCATGTCCCCAGAGTAAGTGACATCTAAAGTGACTCCTAAAGCACAAGAGGGTTCACCTGAGCATGGAGTTCAAGGAGAAGGTACAAGGAGAGAGAAGAGCTCATGTGGAAGTCTGAAGGAAAGTGTGATTTTTTTCCCAGGAAATGCAGGTGCTTCTGCAATAAATACTTGTCAGTACACTCAATGTACTGTGCATGTTTGTAGCTGCTGGAGGCAGAGTAGAAAGCAAAACACCACAAAATCCTGATCCTTACATGGTTCCTCTGCCAGAAGGAGGTATAGAAGAAGGTAGCATCCACAGAGAGATGACACTACAGAGGAAAGGGGGTCAGATGAAAGGCCTTGAAACTGAACTAGGAGATTCTGGCTTATCCAGACAGCATGGGAAAATCACTGAAGGTTTTTAAACAGAAGAGAGGTATAAAAGATTTGCCTCATATCACTCTTCCAAAGCATATTTTCATTTATCTTTTTCCACAACAATCCTTCTCTTTCATTTTATAAGGTTAGCATAATGCTATTACTCTACCTGACAAAGGTAGCACACTAACAGCAAGTACAGAGAAACTCAACTGTTAATGTAGCATAAAAATCCTAATAACACTGAAGAAATTCATCCTCCTTCCAGAAAAGTATAAAGATAGGACCTTATATTACACATGAATTAAGAGAAATTTCAGGTGAAGAAAAGCATAAAAATAAAACTGCAAAAAAGACTAGGAGAATACATAGAAAAGTAAAATGTATTTGTGTGTCAATATATTGCATGTACCAGATGTGGTGGCACATGCTTAAAATCCCAGCAGTTGGGGGAAGCTGAGGCAGGAGGATCACCATGAGCTTGAAGCTAGCCTAGAATACATAGCAAGACCCTGTCTCAAGAAAAACACCAAAAAAATGAATAAATAAAATCACATACTATCCCTTTAACATGTACAACTTTTATGTTTTTATCTATCAGTTTAAAATAAATTTAATTTTAATTTTTAAGTAAAAATTTTAAAGTAAAATATAGAAAATATTTTAAAATATTTTATAACCCTAGAGACTTTTTAAAAGGTGAACATAAAATATTCACAGATTTGACAAGTCAAAATGGTTTTTGGCTTTTGTTTTGGTTTGGGTTTTGTCTTCGTTTCTTGAGGTGGGGTCTTGATGTGTAATGAGAATTGCTGGCCTGGATCTTGCTAAGTTACCCAGACTGTCCTCAGACTCATGATCCTCCAAAGTGCTGGGATTGCAGGCGTGCCCTGCCTTACAAGTCAAAACGTAAAGCATTCTAATAGGCCAAAGTTGCCAAAATAAAATTTCAGATTACAAACTGAGAAAACATATGCAATCTATGCAATAGGAAAGAGGTAATACATACAATGTGCTTACAAATCAACATGTAAGAGATTAATACCCATACTTCAATAAAATAAGGGCAAAGGATATAAAAAAACATTTCTTGATGAAAAGTACACAAACACCTCTGGAGTCTTCCAGAAGCTCACAGGAGTAGCTTTCTCCTTCAGGGTGATATTGTTCTTCAGACAGTTCTAATGGGACTGGCTTTATTCTAGAAAGATGAATCCAATTATCTATAAAGTTGAGAGTCTGTACAGTGTTACAGTTAGATAATTTCTGAGTTGGGCTACAAACTAGAATATCATCTACATTCTGCAGGATGGTTCCCTGTTTAAGCTTTAAGGTCCTCGAGTCTCTCTCTCTATTGCCTGAGCAAAAAGTGAGGACTATCTCTAAACACCTGTGGGAGAACTGTCCAAGTATAGTGCTGCTTTTCTCTTGAAGTGAGATTTTTCCCATTCAAAGGCAAACAGAAATTGGGAGTCTGGATGTAGACATGGAGAAGAGTGCTTCTTTTAAATCTAAGACTGAGAACCAATTAATGTCCCTGGCAATTTGGGAGAGAATTGTATATGGATCTGACACTAGAGGATGGGCTGGAATGACAGTCTCGTCAATGAGGTGGAGGTCGTGTACCATCCTGTATTCTCCTAAGGGATTTACTACAGGGAGAATGGAAATATTGCAGGGGGACTGACAAGGCTTCAGAAGGCCATTTTTGAGAAACTTGTCTGAGCAGATGGGGGCCTTTATTTACCTCTTGTTTGATGGGATACTGCTTTTGGTTAGGAAATTGGCTGGTGTCTTTTAGTCTTATAACTACTGGCATAGCAGAATTTGTCCTTTATACCATGCAGCAGGATTCACTTGTTTGGCTAATTTGGTCAGGGAGACCTGGAGTAGTCCCAACAAGTAAAATCCATTTTGCCCTTAGCCAGAATTTGAGAATTGCGCCCAGTTTTGCTAGTAAATCTCTTCCTAGCAAGGGAGTAGGACTCTGTGGGATGATTAGAAACTCATGGTTAAACATTTGGCCTTCAAAGTGACACATTAGGGAAGGAGTAAAGAATCTCTGACTAGAGGTCCCCTTGACCCCAACTATGGCTATAGTGCTACGGGAGACTCTTCCAGAGAAAGAAATAAAAACAGAATGAGCTGTCCCTGTATCAATCAGCAGTCAAATTGGCTCACCCATGACATCTAAATTTACCCAGGGTTCCTTGGAGGAGATGGTGAGGTCCAGGGACTGGGCATTGCAGGTTCCCCTGGGCCTCTTCAGTCATCAGAACTGGAAATTAGGGCTCTGGTTGGCCTATCCCCTTTCTGGAAGCAGGGACAGTCAAACCTCCAATGCCACAAGTCAGGCACCTTAGCGGCCTCATGTGCAGAGCAGGACCCAGGCAGAGGCTTGGTGTAATCTGGTGCCCAGTGTCTAGTCCTCTTGCACTTGATACAGGAACCCTTTCCTTGGTTGTCCCTAGATTTTTCCTTAGATGACCTGGGTGGGTTTAAAACATTACCAGTTGCAAGAGCTATAATCTTAGCCTCTCTCCTTGTCCCTCCTCTGGGTCCCAATTGTTGAACAAACCAAGCAAAAAGCAATGGACAAGTTTATTCAAGAAAGTAAAAGTGAAGCGTGAGGGAGAAACTGGCTCTGCAGAGTAGGCTTGGGCTGAGTAAAAGGAGAAAAACAATAAAATGACACCTGAAGAAAGCAAAGGAGGCTACCATGAAGAAAGCCATGATAGCTAACTGTCCTTTTTCATGAGTTGCTACCAAACTGGGTTTTCTCCCCCTGTGTGCTGCTGTAATTGCCCTTTTATTTTTCAAACTAATTTCCAGGCCCTACATTTATTTCTATTATACTCAAATTTCAAAAATGTTGTTAACAGGTCAGAATTCTCAGCTGAAATGAACAATCAAGATTTCCTGTCATGCCAAGCTTTTAATTCTAGGTTACATTTTTGTCCTCAGTCATTTTTCCTAAAGATGAATATCCCAGGAGTCAAAAAATAAAAATAAAAAGGAGATACAATCAGATACAAAGAGGAAGGCCTTGTACAATTTATGCATGAGAGAAGGCATCTGTAAAGATACGAGTGGTCTGAGGAGAGGCCCAAGTTCAGAGGAGGTGAAGAAGGTGCACAGTATCAGGTAGGGCAGAGCTGGCGTAGCTGATGGTGTGCCTGACAAGAGTAACAGGTAGGGGCAGGCAGGTATTTCACCCTGTGAGATCTGTGCCAACAGAGTAAAGCAGAGGAGAATATGCTTTGGTGAAAACGACCTACAGTCCCTGGGACAGCTGGAGAGACCCAGAATTGGCACGGGATCTGGCCATCATGTAACTGAGTACTACCATCCAGTCAGCCTCACATCCTCCTGCTCTCCACTAGAGGCAGAATGACTTAAGTACGGCATTCACAGCCCGGCCAAGGGGAAGCTTCAACTATCCAGTGAGCATAAAAACAGTAACATTCTAACATTTGCAGGAAGCCAGCACCAGGAAAACAGAGGTGCTATGCTCAACAAACAGAACCGACAACCCAGGAACAAAGTTAATGACACAGAGAGAAATGTTAACAGGATTGGGAAAGGAGCAAAGAGGAAATCTTAGGAGAAAAAACAAAAAGCATAATGGACACAGCTGAGGAGCAATTAACACATCAAACAGAATGCAACACAAAAGAGCAAAGCATTAAAAATACGAAAGTCACAGTGCCATTTTTACTGCATTCTATTGACAAGAAATGAGTGACAGACTCAGCTCAGATGCAAGGGGAGGACACCACACAAGACTGGGAGACATGGTTCACTGGGGATCGTGGCCTGATGGACCACCACGCTCCGCCCTCCTTCCTCTCCCTTCACTCCATGCCTCTTCCATAACCTTTCATGTGGCCCTACAATTTGTTTACTTGGTCTCCCCCTTAAACCGAGCCTCATGAGGGCAAGAACTAACATCTTCCAATCCACAGTGACTGGCTCTAGCACAAAGCAGGTGCTCACTAAGGAAGTCAGGCCTGATGGCGAGCACCTGTAATCCCAGCACTCCGGGAGGCCAAGCAGAAGGGTTCCAAGTTAGAGGCAGGCCTGGGCAACTTAGTGAGACTCTGTCTCAAAATAAAAAGTAAAAAATGGGCTGGGTATGTAAGTCAGTGTGAAGGCCCTGGGTTCAATCCCCAGTACCACAAAAAGTAAAGAAAAAAAGGCCCATGGAATTAAATTACTCTGTGGCAGTCACTGAGAATACATAGAATCAGGGTACTGGATCTGAAGATAATCTGGGAGCACCTGAGTTATATCTCAAAAACAACTGAGTTGTTTTCAATGTAAAGGTAAGCACCATGAGAACTGAAGGAGAATATATAACTTGCAAGACATTAGGAGAAAGAAAAATTTAAAAAACACAATCCATTCAACAAAGGTCTATGAAATATCACTCAGAAATCTACAAATAAAGTTGACAAAAGATAATTAGTAACATTGCAGATTTAAGTAATATAGTCATCATCCTTTCCTAAAGTTATAAAGTAGAATTTTGTAGCCAGTTGTTTTCAAACACACATGGCGTATTTACAAAATGTAGCAATCCATGAAGACCTCAAAAGCTCAGCTCCAAAAAGAAAAAACTCACACAGGTCATACTGTAACACAGTTTAAAATTCATAACCAAAAAAAACTTATATCCTTCCACACCAAAGAATCTAGTCACCTAAAAATGTGAAAATACTCTTTTCAACCTAAACAGAACACACACAAAAAGAAAATCTAAAAATAAAGATAATCAAAGACTCTCTGAAGTTGCATCAGGTTCAGATGATTTTCCAGGAGGGTTCTACAAAGTTATTATGGTTACACTTTCTGTGTCGTACAAACAAGAACAGATCACAGATAATGGTGAAAAGCTTTTGGATTGTAATATAAGTTTAGCATAGTACTGATAATAAAATTAGAAAAGGAACATACATGGAAAAATCGTAAGACAATCTCAAGTATGAACATTATTTAATAGCAGAATATTTAAATAATGGAAAAATATATTTCAGGAATTCCAGGAATTCAATGTTAGATCACATTTAAAAACCTATGATAGGAACAAGCACCTGCCTGGCAAGCCCAAGGTTCTGAGTTCGATTCCTGGTACCAAAAAAAAACAAAAACCTATGATAACTGAATTACATTAACAGATCCAAGAAGAAAATTCACATAAACATGTCAATATATGATGGAAATTTTGGTTATAAAAGTTAATACCCATTTCTTTAAAGAAATGTTTTTTTAAAAACAGAAATTTAACAAGCCAGGATAGGAGAAAATATCAAACACCAAAGCTAATATGGTGAAAATTAGAAGTTTTCCACTCAAGTCAGGTACATTTGAGGATGCCTGTTAGCACTATCACACATAAAATGTAGCAACAATAGCCAATTCATTGGCTATATACAAATTAAATATAACTGGTCATAGAATTGTATAAAATGGTAACATGAAAAACCAAGAGAATCAACTGACAAAACAGTAGAAGAAAGGTAACTACATATAAAGTCAATATGCAAAATACCACAGCTCTAATATAATAACAAACTGGGGAAAAGAAATATCTCTTTTACAATAACAATAACTCTATTATCACTACAAATAAACAAAAAATGTAAAATACCTATAAAAAGAAACTTTTATGGCTGAGGATATAGATCAGTGGTAGAGTGCTTACCTAGTATGCATGAGGCCCTGGGTTCAACTCCCAGTACTGCCAAAAAAAAAGAAACCTATACAAATTTAGTGACTTCACTGCATAAAGGCAGTCCTCAGTATATCCTATCAAACTAATTTATAATTTCAAAGAACTCTCAATTTAAAGTTTCCAAAAGAATTTCATGGAAGGGGACATTCTAATTCAAAATTTATCTGGATAAGAAAATGTCCAAGAATAGACAATTTTGCTTTTTCAGTAGTAAAAATAATGGCACATTAGAGCAGGAACAGACAAACAGATAAATGGTACAAAAAAAAGAAAAACCTTTACCATACCCATATATGTAATAGGGATTTAGTATATGATTTTTGAAATATGGTACAGTGAATCACTGGGGAAAAAATGAAGTATGCAATAACTTTTTACAACTGACTATCAGTTTTGAAGAAAGTAATTGAATTTCCTATCATTCACAAAAATAAATTCCAGATGGATTAAACACTTGAAATTAAAAAGTGAAACAACCATGGAAAAAATTAGATGAAATTCTAGAAGATATTTATAACCTTAAGACCCTTTAAAACTAGATTTTTAGATAAGTTACAAAATCTGGATAGTAAAATATTAATAAATTTAGCAACTTGAGAATTAAACATTTCCATACCAGAAAAACACCATAACTGAATATAAAAGATGACAAATTACAGAAGTTGTTTGTAGTGTTTATGACAAAAGATTAATGTCCAGAATTTACTAATCTCTTCTACAGATGAAACAAGCCGGTAGAAAAATGACCCAACCAAAGAAGAGAACAACTGGCCAATCTCTTTAATGAACATAAATGCAAAAATCCTCAGTAAGATACTGGCAAATAGCAGCAAACCATCAAAAATATCATACATCATGACTAAGTAGGATTCATTCCAAGGACACAAGGTAGTTCAGTATACACAATCAATAAATGTAATACACCACATAAATAAATGTAATAAATAAATGTAATACACCACATAAACAGAAGCAGGGAAAACTCACATGATCATCTCAATAGACACAGAAAAAGCTTTTGACAAAATCCAACATCCATTCATGATAAAAACCCTGAAGAAAATAGGTAGATATAGAAAGTCTTTCTCTCAATCTAATAAAATCCATCTATGACAAAACAACAACCAACATCATACTAAATGTAGAGAAGCTGAAAGCTTTCAGTCTAAAATGAGGAACAAGACAAGGATGTCCACTATCACCACTCCTGTTCACTATAGAAAGAAAAGTGATATGAATAGAAAAGGAAAAAGTTAAATTGTCATTATTCGCAGATGACATGATCCTCTACATAGAAGACCCCAAAAACTCCACCAAAGGACTCCTAGAGTTAATAACCAAATTCAGTAGCGTAGCAGGATGCAAAGCCAACACTCAAAAATCAGTAGCAGTCCTGTACACCAATAACAAACTCACCAAAAGAAAAATTAGGGAAACAATACCTTTCATAATACATCAAAAAAAAAAAAAAATGAAATACTTAGGAATTGACCTAACGAAGGCAGTGAAAGATCTCTACAATGAAAACTACAGTACTCTGACAAAGAAAATCGAAGAGGACATCAAAAAATGGAAAGAGGGCCGGTGAGATGGCTCAGCGGCCTAAGCGCCTGCCTGGCAAGCGCAAGGGCCCGAGTTCGACTCCCGGAACCCACATAAGAAAAAAGGGCCGGTGATATCGCTCAGCGGCACGGGCGCCTGCTGGCACGCAGGGTCCTGAGGTCGACCCCCAGTACACACACACACACAAAAAAAAAGGAACGATATTCTCTGTTTCTGGATAGGCGGAACCAATATAGTCAAAATGACCATACTTCCTAAACTATTATATAGATTTAACACAATCCCAATCAAAATGCAAACAGTGTTCCTCACAAAACTAGAGAAAGCAATTCTAAAATTCATATGGAACCAGAAGAGACCTAGAGTAGCAAAAGCAATTCTGGCCAACAAGGGCAAGGCAGGGGGCATCACAACCCCAGACTTCAAATTATACTACAAAGTTACAGTGATTAAAAATTTTTTTAAAAAACCAATGTGGTATTGACATTAAAACAGACTAGAGGGTCGGTGAGATGGCTCAGCAGTGTGAGCGCCTGCCTGGCAAGTGCAAGGGCCCGAGTTCGACTCCCGGAACCCACATACGAAGAAAGGGCTGGTGATATTGCTCAGCGGCACGGGCGCCTGCTGACACGCGAGGTCCTGAGGTCGACCCCGGGTACCCACACCAAAAAAAATAGACTAGAGAATGAAGAAACAACTCCAGGCACACTCAGCTACCTTATCTTTGACAAAGGGGCCAAATACTTTAACAAATGGTGCTAGAAAAACTGACTATCCACATGATAAATATTGAACCAAGACATATATCTCTCACTGTGCACTGAATGACATGTTTTCTTATGAAGTGAATTAATCAACTAGAGAGGTGAAAAATGTTTTTGATTTATACCTGATTATTAAGTACATTTGGTGGCTTAAAAGTAAAACTTAAGAACATTTTTCTCGGCAGCTCCAGGTTGACATATTTAGGGAATGAATGGTAGTAGGACTAATAGTTTTAATGTGAGAATGGAAAATGAGAAATTTTAAAAATCCAACGTTAAGACAAAAATAAGGTGGGGGGGTTGTCCAAATGGTAAAATTTTGGTACTTGTTTTCTACTTCCTAAAAATATAGCCTATTTTTAGGATTTTGATTACTAAGTCAGTAAGTATCCTTGCTAAATGATCATGAGCATCACTTTTGTTCTAAGAATGATTTTTTCAGCTGGGCGTGGTGGCGCATGCCTGTAATCCCAGCATTCAGAAGGCTGAGGTAGGAGGATTGCTGCAAGTTCGAGGCCAGCCTAGGCTACAAAGTGAGTTCAAGGCCAGTCTGAACTGCACAGTGGAACCCTGTCTCACAAAGAGAGAAGAGAGAGAGAGAGACAAGGAAAGAAGGAAGGAAGGTAGGTAGAAAGGAAGGAAGGAAAGAAGATTTTTTTGAGGTCTTTGCACTTCATTCTTGTCACCAGTATAGATCTCAATTTATTCAAGAACTTATTGGGGTAAAATGTCAGCCAAAAGCCTAACCTGACAGGGTCAAACAAGAAAGTTAGAAAAAAAGCCATTCCTCTCTCTTTGTGACATCCTTAACTTCTAAGTCTTCTATGTGAACTTCAGACCCCAAAACTTTTATGTATTACCTGCCCCCAGAAGGAATGTTTTTCCCCCTGTGTTTTGTACTGTCAAAGTATTGTCTATTACTTAAAGTTAAAATTAATCTTATGATTTATTCTTCCATATGGCATTGGGCAGATACATCTGTTTTCAAACACATGTCTGTTATGTTACCAAACTTTTATCTTTTTAAAGAGAAAAGAAAATAATGGATAATCATAATTTTCAAAAGAACAAATTAATTTTATGGCTCAGCTTCTGAAGAGGGCCAGTGAGATAGCTCAGCGGCATAAGTGCCTGCCTGGCATGTGCGAGGTCCTGAGTTCAACTCCTGGTACCCACATTTTTAAAAAATGGAAAAAAGGGCCAGTGATAATGCTCAGTGGCACAAGTGCTTGCCTGGCAAGCACGAGGTCCTGAAGTTGACTCGCGGTACCCACATAAAGGAAAAAAGGGGCCGGTGATATCGCTCGTGGCACAAGCACCTGCTGGCAAGCGCAAGGTCCTGAGGTCAACTCCCAGTACCCACATTAAAAAAAATAAATAAAACTTCTGAAGAGAAAATCTGGCTCTGATTTTTGAATAAACCTTATTAGTCTTTGCAATTGTTAATGTTTTCAAGCTTTGTACATTGCAACCAAAATTTATGTTTTTATTAAATTCATTTAGTCTTGCCCAAAATTATACCTTGTATTTTTGATATAATATCAAAATAGAATTAATTGAAAAAGGGCAAGGAACTGACATTTAAACCACACCTTGTTGAAGTGATCAAAAATTACATATTATATTCTACTTAAAAGTGAGATTGTCCTTCTTTTGGATTGTTTTGCTTGTTTGTTTGTTTGTTTCTTTTGTGGGTACCGGGGCTCAACCTCAGGACCTCACACACCAGCAGGCGCCCGTGCCGCTAAACGACATCACCGGCCCTTTTTTTGTATGTGGGTACCGGGAGTCGAACTCAGGACCTCACACTTGCCAGGCAGGTGCTTATGCCGCTGAGCTATCTCACCAGCCCTGGGTTGGTTTTTTAAAACCACAGTTTTAGCAGCAATAAAAAAAAAAATCCCAAATACTCCCCCCTTTCCATTACGGAGAAGAGTCTCAAATGAAAGCTGCATATAACTGAACGGTTGTAAATTACTTTCTCCAAACTCTGTATAACTTTTAAATGACTGGAATTCCTCCTTTATGGGCTAGACTATATTTTTGACATGCTCATAATTTTATAACAAGAAAAATAAAATTTCCCTATGACAAGGTTAAAAATATTAAATAAAATACTGTAGATAACACTGTTGACACAGATGTTAGCAAGGATTTTCTGAACAGAAATAACATCAGGCCGGGCATGGTGGCGCATGCCTCTAATCCCAGCACTCAGGTGGCTGAGGCAGGAGGATCGCTGTGAGTTTGAGGTCAGCCTGGGCTATAAGAAGTGGCTACTGAAATGAATACACACTTCTCAGAAGTACAAATGGCCAACAAATACATGAAAAAAAAAAATGTTCAACATCTCTGGGCATTAGAGAAATGCAAATTAAAGTAACACTGAGGTCCCATCTCACTCCAGAAACAATGGCCACAATCAAGAAATCAAATAGAACAAAAGCTGGCAAGGCTGCAGGGAAATAAAAACCCTTCCACATTCTTGCTGGAAATGTAAACTAGTACAACCACTATAGAAATCAGTACTGTATTGAGATTCCTCAAAAGCTTAAAAATAAACACTCCATTCAACCCAGATATTCCCAATCTAGCTTTCTTCCTGAAAGAGCTAAAGACATCATATTACAGTGATACATGCATACCCATGTTTATGGCAGCTCAAATCATAATAGCTAAATCTTGGGATCGGCCTATATCCTCATCCATAAACAAATTGATTTTAAAAATGTAGTATTTATATGCAATGGAGTACTTCTCTGACATAAACAAGTTTAAATTTGAGTCATTTGTAGGAAAATGGATGCACCTGGAGACCAAAATATTCAGTAAAATAAATCAGGCACAGAAGCTTGAAAATTGCATGGCTTCTCTTACACAAGAAGCCCAAAGTATAAATAATTTATGAGCAAAAAAAAAAAAAAACAGATAATAGGAACCTGGGAGATAGATCTTTAGAAAATGAGAAGTGGATCTAGAGATCCTGGGTGGGGGGAGTAGGGGAATAAGAAGTAAAAAGAATTAAGGTTTGTTATGTACATATTCCAATTCCCCCTGAAGAATGTAATCATTATGAACTGCAAACATGTACTGATAAAAATTAAAAATTATAAAACAAAAACACTTTAAACATTTGTTTTTCTTATCCTTTTTTATCCAAAAAAGGTAAAACAGAATTTCATTACAAAATGATAGGAGAATAACAATAGTTAATACATTATATGTTGTTATCTTTAAAGTAGTTGCTCAGGGTACAAGATACAGGCATAAAAATTTCTCCAATCAATATTAGCACACACCTTCCTTTTTAATGAACTAAGAGACACTAACAGTATAACTGTCTTGCATTTTTTCCCTTTTCCCTACTATTCTTTCCCCTTTCACCCACCTTAGTTCCTTTTTCCTTTTGAACAATTTCTTCCCATTTAACAATATCTATTGTATATTTTAGAACTTATTTACTCGTTTGGATTCTCACACCAGGGAGATAATACGATGTTTACTCATGTCAGTCTGATTTAATTCACTTATGAGTAGCGTCTCAAGTTGCATCCATTTACCTATAAAAGTCTCCAGTTTATCCTTCTTTATGGCTGAGTAGTACTGCATTGTATAAAAATACCACATCTTTTTTATCCATTCCTCAGTTGATGGGCATTTGAGTTGTCTCCAAGATTGAGCTATTACAAATTGTGCTGCTATAAACATAGGTGCACATATATCACTGTGGTATGATGTTTTTAATGCTTCTGGGACTATACCCAGAAGGGGAATAGCTGGGTCAAATGGGACCTCTAATCCTAGCTTTTGAGGAAATTTCACACTGATTTCCACAGTGGTTGCAACAGTCTACACTCTCAACAGTGCAGAAGGGTTCCTTTTCCCCCACAGCCCCTGCAGCATTTGTTATTGATTGATTTCTTGATGATAGCCATTCTTTCTGGAGTGAGATGGAATCTCAGTGTTGTTTTAATTTACATCTCTCAAATGACCAATGATATTGAACATTTTTCACATATTTATTTGCCATTTGTATTTCTTCATTTGAGAAGTATGTATTCATCTCAGATGTCCATTTCTTGGATTAGGTCTTTGAATTTGGGGATCTGATTTTTTTCAATTCTTTATATGTTCTAGATAGAAGTCCTTTGTCTGAGGGGCAATTGGCTAAAATTTTTTTCCCACTCTTCAAAAGCTTTTTAATAAAATGAGATCCCAGTTGTTGATTCTTTGAAGTATTTCCCATGCAGTCCAGGTTTTGTTCATGAACACTCTGCTTACATCTATGTCTTCAAGATTTCTACCTACTTTCTCTTCCAGTAGATTTAGTGTTTCTGCTTTAATATTTAGATCTTTGATCCATTCTGATTTTAGTTTAGTGCATGGTGATAGACATGGGTCTAGGTTTAGTCTTTGGCATGTGGAAAGCCGGTTTTTTCAGCACTATTTATTAAAGAAGCTATCTTTATTTCAGTGAATATGTTTGTCTGCTTTGTCAAATATAAGGTGGTTGAGTGTGTTTGTAATTGTGTCTGCTCCACTGATCCTCAGGTCTGTATTTTTCCCAGTATCATGTTGATCTTATCACAGTAGCTTTGTAATAATTGAATAATTTCAAGTCAGAGATTGTGATGCCTCCTGCCTTGCCTTTTTTGTTCAGGGTTCCCTTTGCTATTCTAGGTCTCTTCTGGTTCCAGATAATTTTAGGGATGTTTTCTCTAGTTCTGTGAGGTATGTTAATGGTATTTTGATCAGGATTGCATTAAATCTGTATAACAATTTTGGAAGTATAGCCATTTTCACTATGTTGGTTCTTCCTATCCATGAGCAAGGGATATCTTTCCATTTTCTGATATCCTCTTCAATCTCCTTTTTCAGAGTACTATAATTTTCAATATATAGATCCTTTACTTCCTTTGTTAGATTGATTCCTAAGTATTTCATTTTTTTGGGATGCTATTGTGAAGGGTATGGTTTCCCTACTTTCTCTCTGTGTGAGTTTGTTGTTTGTGTACAGGAATGCTATTGATTTTTGAATGTTGATTTTGTAACCAGCTACACTACTGAATTTGGTTATTAAATCTAGAAGTCTATTGGTGGAGTTTTGGGATCTTCTATGTAGAGTATCATGTCATCTGTGAATAATGTTAATTCAACTTCTTCCTTTCCTATCCTTATTCCTTTTATTTCTTTCTCTTGTCTAATTGTTCTGGCTAGTGTTTCCAGAACTATATTGAATAGGAGTGCTGATAGTGGACATTCTTGTCTTGTTCCTGATTTTAGAATGAACGCTTTCAGTTTTTGAGTATTTAGTATGATGTTGGCTATTGGCTTGTCATAGATGGCTTTTATCAGATTGAGATAAAGACCATCTATTTCAATTTTCTGTAGGGTTTTTATAATGAATGAGTGTTGGACTTTGTCAAATGCTTTTCTGCATCTATTGAGAAGATCATGTGATTTTTGTCTTTGGCTCTGTTGATATGGTGTATTACATTTATTGATTTGCATTGAACCATCCCTGCATTCCTGGGATGAATTCCACTTGGTCATGGTGTATAATCTTCTTGATGATTTGCTGCATTCTGTTTGCTAGTATCTTTTTTTTTTTTTTTTTTTGTGGGTACCAGGGGTCAACCTCAGGACCTCGCGTGCCAGCAGGCGCCCGTGCCGCTGAGCGATATCACCGGCCCTTTTTTTGTATATGGGTTCTGGGAGTCGAACTCAGGCCCTTGCGCTTGCCAGGCAGGCGCTTACGCTGCTGAGCCATCTCACCGGCCCTGTTTGCTAGTATCTTATTGAGGATTTTTGCATTTATGTTCTTTAGGGAGATTGGCCTGTAGTTCACTTTTTGGCTGGGTCTTCCTCTGGTTTTGGTATCAGGGTAATACTTGCCTCTAGTAATGATTTAGGGAGTATTACTTCCCTTTCAATATCAATAAAGAGTTTGAGGAGTATTGATATTAAATCTTCTATTCAGCAGTGAATCCATCAGGACCTGGGCTTTTCTTTGTTTGTAAATTTTTAATTACATTTTCAATATCATCGACTGATATTGGGTTATTCAGAATTTTTATATCTTCTTGGTTCAGCTTTGGTAATGCATATGTATCTAGGAATCTGTCCATTTCTTCTGTGTTTTCCTGACCATAGTGCAATGAAATTGGGAACTAATGGCAAAAGAAACCACAAAAACTTCATAAACACATGGAAATTAAATAACACTGTCCTGAACAACAAAAATGCAGATTTTTTTAAGGATTTTCAATGTAGGTATCAATGATCTTCTGAATTTCCACAGGATCTGTAGTGATTTCACCCTTTTCATTCCTCATTGCATGAATTTGAGTCCTTTCTTTTTTTTTGATAAGGTTGGCTAAGGGTTTATCAATTTTATTTATTCTTCCAAAAAACCAACTCTTCAATTCATTAATTCTTTGTATTGTTTTCTTAGTCTCCATTGCATTAATTTCTGTTCTGATCTTTATAATTTCCTCCCTTTTATGGGCTTTGGGCTTGACTTGCTCTTCTCTTTCTAGAAGTTTGAGGTACAACATTAGGTTGTTTATTTCTGCTTGTTCTGTTTTCCTGATGTCAGAATTCATTGCTATATATTTCCCTCTTAGGACTGCTTTCATTGTGTCCCACAGGTTCCGGTATGTTGTATCTGCATTTTCATTTATTTGTAGATATTGCTTAATTTTTTTCTTTAATTTCATCTGTGACTCCTTGGTTGATCAGGAGGGTGTTATTTAATTTCCATGTGTTTATGAAGTTTTTTTGGTTTCTTTTGCCATTAGTTTCCAATTTCATTGCACTATGGTCAGATAATATGCATGGGATAATTTCAATTCTTTTGCATTTACTTAAGCATGTTCTATGTGCTATCACAGGGTCTATTTTAGAGAATGTCCCATGTGCAGCTGAGAAGAATGTGCATTCTGATGTTGTTGGATGGAACACTCTGTAAACATCTACTAAGTCCATTTGTTCACAGATTTGGTTCAGTACTGATATTTCTTTGCTGATTTTTTGTGTGGTTGATCTATCTACTTGTGACAGTGGGGTATTAAGGTCCCTCATTACAAGTTTACATTACAATATTAAAAGTGTTATTGCTCATTTGATTTTTCATGTCTATTAATATTTATCTTACATAGTTTGGTCATCCCATATTTGGTGCATACATATTTCCCCGAACAAGTATGTAGTGACCTTCTTTATCTTTTTTGATCATTCTTGGTTTGAAATTCACATTGTCTTCAAACAGAATAGCTACTCCTGCTTTTTTCTTGGTTCCTGTTGCATGGAGGATTGTTTTCCATGCTTTGACTTTCAGTCTATGAATTTCTGAGTTAAATGTGTTTCTTGTATACAGCATATTGTTGGATCTTGTTTCTTGATCCATTCTGCCAGTCTGTTTCTTTTGATTGGTGAACTGAGGCCATTTATAGTGATAGTTATAACTGATATGTATTGGCTTATCTTTGTCATGGTAGTTTCCTGCTATTGGTTTTCTGCTTTTCTCCTCTGTTTAATTGCTTGCCCTGCTTGGTGGTTTCTTTCTGTTATTGTTCTTGGAATTGTGGTCATTTTTATCTGTCTAGAATATCTTTCAGTACTCTTTGTAGGGTTGGTTTAGTGGTCATGAATTTCTTCAGTTATTCTTTGTCATGGAAGCATCTTACTTCTCCATTAATTTTGAAAGACATTTTTGCAGGGTACCTCAATCTGGGTTGGAAGTTGTTTTCTTTCAGACTTGAAATACTTCACTCCAAGCTCTTCTTCACTTGAAGGTTTGTTTTGAGAAGTCTGCCATGATTCTGATGGGCTTTCCTTTATAGGTGATCTGTTTCTTTTTTCTAACATTTTAATATTTTGTTCTTGTGTTGAATTTCTGGGATCTTGATTATTATATGTCTGGGGGTAGATTTATTTTGGTCATAGTTAGTTGAAGTTTGATATGCCTCACTTATCTGTATATCAGATTCTTTTCCCATGCTTGGGAAATTTTCTGCTATTACTTCAACAAATAGTCTTTTTATGTCATTTGTTTTGACTCCTACTTTTTCATTGACACGAATTATTCTTATATTGTTTTACTTTGCCTCATCTTGTACCTATTGAATTGGTTTTTCCTGATACCTTGTTATTTTCAAGAGATTGCTCCTTTCATGATTGCTAGCTGTGATCCCATCTTCAAGGTCTAAAATTCTGTTTTCAGTTTCATTCAAGCAGTTTTGCCAGCTTTCAATGGAATTTTTAATTTCCTGGATATCTGTTTGAATCCACTTCATGCATTCTGTTTCTTTCCTATATTGATCATTCATGGTTTCCATCCTCTTCCTATCATCACCTTTTTTTTTTTTTTTTGAACCAGGAGTTGAGCTCAGGACCATGCGCTTGCCAGGCAGGCACCATGCCACTTGAGCTATATCCCCAGCCTCTCATCACCTGTTTTTTTGTTTGTTTGTTTGTTTGTTTATCTATCTCTACTCTAGATTTGCTAAGCAATTCCTTTATAAATGTTGACATTTCTTCTTTTACCTGAGAGATTATTTCTGATCTGATTTTCTCTATAGCCTCATGGATTTGTTTCTTTACTTCGGTTGCTATCATTTCAGAAATGGCAGGTGTGTGTCTTCCATTTTCCTCTATCTTGTTGCCTCCTGGACTTGTTCTGGGTGGGCTGGAGGTCTGAGGTTCCATTTTGTTTCTGTGTCTTGTCATTTTCTATTTCAAAAGTTTTTATTTTGTTTTCTGTGTTGATCCTTGTAAGTTTTTGTAGTAGGTAGCTTTATCAGTAGTATCAAGGCCTCTCTAGGCAAGGTTTGTTCTTCAGGATGTCTTCTATGTGTTGGAGGTTCTTCGTTGTTTCTTATCCTTTTTAATGATGTCTAACAATGTTATTATGGTCACACATTGAAGATTTTATGTTGTCAAATACCTTGACAATTTTTTCTTTGTAAAAAAAAAATGTACTTTAACTGTAATTGTCTTGGTTACTTTTCTCCTGTTGCTGAGACAAAATACCCAACACCCAAAGTTAAAGAGGGAAAGGTTTATTTAGCTCACAGTTTGTGGAGGTTTCAGTGCATGATCAGTTGGCTCCAAGGCAGGGAGGCATGGCAAAGAGGCAACAGTTCATGGTGGCAGAAGCAAGCAAAAGCAACAAGAACAAAAGTGGGGAAGAGCAAGCCTCTTTTCCTCCCTTATATTGTATGCAGGCTCTCCACCCTAGGGTGGGTCCTTTATACCCATGCCATCTCCCTGCCCTCCTCTTGCACAGGCTCAGGATGTTTACAAAGTGAGGACCCTGGCCCCCTGCTGAGTTGCTTAGTTAAGCTTTTAAATTTCAAGTTGACACAATGAATCAACCATTACAGTAATATAAAAACATAAAATTATACATATCAATAATCCTGTGACATTTGAGGCTGGCTTTTGGCCCAGCATCTGGTCAATTTTCATAAATGTTAAATATGTGCTTGAAAAGTCTGTATTTGAATTTACAGCATTTGATGTTCTTTGTATGCCCAAAGATCAAATTTATTAATTATTCTCTTCAAATTTTCTATAATTCTTTGTTTTCTGCCTAGCTTGATTTATACACCTGATTACTGTATTACTTGTTCTACTAATAGATTTGTCCGTTTCTCTTTATTTTTGGCCTTGTGTGACATATTTTCAGACTATAGATGTTTAGAGTTATGAGAGCATCTTCTTAGGAGCCTACAGTAGAGAAATCTTTTGTCCTCTTGGTGAAATGATTATTTTGTTATTAGGTAGCAATCCTCTTTATCCCTAGTAATGTTTTTTGCTTTAAGATATATGTATCTTTTTTGTGGTGCTGGGGACTGAACCCAATGCTTTTACAATAAGATACATCCCCAGTCTGTCTGTATGTCTATCTTTCTTTCTGCCCATCCTTTTTTCTTTGGTACTGAGTACTGAACCAAGACCCTTCACACTTAGCTATGGCCCACCACTTTTTAAATTTAATTTTATTTTATTAGTACATGTTTGCAATTCATGCAGTTTACAATCATTTTGGGGAGTGGTTACAAGTACATAATACATATTACAGCTTGGTTTTTTCCCTAATCCCCTTCCCTTTCCCTCTTCTTCCCCCCTCTTCTTCTGGTTCCCCATCACCTTCTACATACTTGTTGATATTATTTGTCTTAGCTCATGTTATCATACATAAAAGAGCTTAAGTCATCATACAACAGCAATACATGCATACCCATGTTTATAGCAGCATAATTCATAATAGCTAAATCCTGGAAGCAGCCTGTATACCCACCAATAGATGACTGGATAAACAAAATGTGGTATTTATATAAAATGGACTACTACTCTACTATAAAGAATGACCAATTTGAGGTATTTATAGGAAAATGTATGCACCTGGAAAATATAATACTGAGTGAAATAAATCAAACAAGCTTAAATACCATATGTTATCTCTCATTTGAGTGAGGTAAAGTACAAACAAAGAAAATGATTAAGAATGGATAGCAAGGGACAAGGGGTCAGATCTTGTCCAATAGGGAAGTGGTCCAAGGGAACAAGGATGAGGTGTGAGGAGGAGTGGAAGGGGAAATGATAGGAATAAAGCTGTGCCATGTACAGGATCCTAAAAACCCATTTTTTATCTTTTATTTTGAGAAGGTCTTGTTAAATTGCTGTTTGCAGACCTCCTGCCTGAGGTTCCCAGAGGGCTGGGATTACAGGCATGCACCATAGTGGCTGACTATAGATCATGGGGTATTTATTAACACAAGTACTCTGGCTTACTTTTGGTGTGCTGAATAACCCTATTTGCCCCTCCTGATTCTCTCCCTACTCTGTACCTTTCTGGTCAGGAGGTTGGTAGCTGTACATGTCTCACCCATTCTCCTTCATCCTATTATTCCAGTTGGGGTTAGCCACTGAGGGCCACTAGCAGGAGCACCTAACAGGAGAAAAGAGAAGTTGGTGGTTTATTCCTCTGGGTCTCTCTGTGGCTCTGTGGATTAGCAGTGGCTCTACCACAGCTTCCAGCAATTTCCTGCTTCCGGTAAGGGCTCCCTCCCTGCTCCTTTAGGCCCAGAGGTAGTAACCCGGAGGCTACAGCTTCCTGCTGGTGCAGGTCCCTGGGAGTCTTCACCCCTGGTCAGAGTCCTCATCCCTACCACACCTGTCTTCAGTTAGCTCTTTGATAATACTTCCTGTTTTTCTCAGGGATGCTGGTTCATGTTCATTCTTCTACTTTCAACTTTCTGTGTCTTTATATTTTAGGTGTGTTTGTTTAAATAACACATTGCTGAATGTTTTAAAATCCAACTTGATGGTATTTATAATTAAGTTCAACCCTTTAGTTACATTTACTGTAAACATACATATTACTAAAGTGGATCAAATTAATGGCCTTATGTTTTATGTCTATTATTTTGGTGGCTTTCATATATAGCTTAATGTCTATTTAGCTAAAGTTTTTAAGTATGTTTGTCTTCCTAAAAATACATTGACCATAGACTATTATAATTCTTTTTTCACTACTTAATATTAATAATTGATACCTAATAATTATATATATATATTTATAGGGTATGATAGTTTAATAGATGTATTTAATATGTCATGACCATATTAGAATAACTCTTATATTCATTACCTCAAACATTTATCAGGTCTTTGTGTAGGCAATATACAAATCCTTTCTACTTTCTAGTTTGAAATATTCAGTCAAGTGTTGTCAACCGTAGTCACCCTACTGTGCCCTAGAACACTAGAAGTTATTCTTCTTAATGAGCTGCACCACTGTACCCAGTAATCATCCTCTCTCCATTGCCCCTTGCCCACAAACTTCCCTGGCTCTGGTAACCTTGAGTCTACTCTACTTACGTGGGATCGACTGTTTTAGCTTCTACATATAAGTGAGAACATATTTGTCTTTCTATGCCTGACTTATTTCACTCAACATAATGTTCTCGGTTCATCCATGTTGCTGCAAATGACAGGATTTCATTATTTTTACAGCCAAAAATATCCCATTGTGCATCTATGCCTCGTTTTTTAAATCTGTTCATTGAACACACAGGCAGACTCCATATCTTGGCTATTGTGCGTAGCGCTGCAGTAATCATGCAAGTACAGATGTCTGTTCGACAAGCTGGTTGTATTTCCTGTGGATATAAGCTCAGTATCAGAATTGCTAGATCAGGTAATAGTCTATTTTTACTTTTTAAAGGAATTGTCATACTGCTTTCCATAATGGCTGTATCCGTGTATCTTCCTACCAACAGAGTATGAGAGTTTTCCTTTCTCCGTACCACCATCAGCATTTATTACATTTGTTTATTTTTTTATAATCACCATTCTAATTGGATTGAGATATTTCATCATGGTTTTGGATTGTATTTCCTCTAAGATAATGATGTTAAGCCATTTCTTTCATAAGCTCATTGGCCATTAGTATATCTGAAGGAATGTCTATTTGAATCACTTACATTTAAATAATGTGTTCTTTATATGACTCAGCTCATGTTCTCTCATTTCATGTTACTCTTTTTTGGTATTAAGTTCTATCTTGCTGCCTATCCAATGTCATATGCTATTATTATTGTTTTATACAGTCAGTGTTTGTTTATACTTCCTCAGATATTTCCCAGTATCTTTGACTTCTATCTTTATCGAATCTTGGATCTTCCTTCAGGGAGATTTTTCCTTAAGCTTGAAGTACATCCCTTAGAATCTTGTCAAAGGTCCCTTGGTGGCAAACTCACTCAGCTTTTGGGAGGTTGAAATTGACTTTAATTCTTCCTTATTCTTTTTTTTTTTTTTTTTTTTTTTGTGGGTACCGGGGGGTCGACCTCAGGACCTCGCGCGCCAGCAGGCGCCCATGCCGCTGAGCGATATCACCGGCCCCTTTTTCGTATGTGGGATCTGGGAGTCGAACTCGGGCCCTCGCGCTTGCCGGGCAGGCGCTTAAGCCGCTGAGCCATCTCACCGGCCCTCTTTTTTTTTTTTTTTGTGGGTACCAGGGGTTGAACTCAGGACCTCACGTGCCAGCAGGCGCTTATGCCACTGAGCCATCTCACCGGCCCAATTCTTCCTTATTCTTAAAAGAAATATAGGGCTGGTGAGATGGCTCAGCGGTGTAAGCGCCTGCCTGGCAAGCGCAAGGGCCTGAGTTCGACTCCCAAAACCCACATACGAAAAAAGGGCCGGTGGTATCGCTCAGCGGCACGGGCGCCTGCTGGTGCTTGAGGTCCTGAGGTCGACCCCCGGTACCCACAAAGAAAAAAAAAAAAAAAAAAAAAAAAAAAAAGGAAATATCTTTGTGTATGAAAATCTCAGACGACAGTTGTTTTCTTTCTACACATTGAAGATACTGTTTCGGTATCTTTCAGATTTCATTTTTACTTTTGTAAATACAGCTGGAGTTACCATTTCTTTGTAGGTGATTTTCCTTCCAGTTTATTATCTTCTCTTCTTCTTTGGTGTTCTGAACCGGCATTAATTGTTTTGATGTGAATTTCTTCTTTAAAAAGTATTTAACCTAAAAAGTGTTAATATGAGAATTGCTAGTTTTTTATATTTCCGGAAAGTTCTCAGCTATAGTTTCCTGGAATAGCACCTCCTTTCCATTCTATCACCTTTTCCTGGATCTCTAACTGAAGAGAAACTGGACGTTCTATATTTTTTTGTGTCTTTAAACCACTGTTTTACATTTCCATCTCTTTATCTCTCTGGGATATATTAAGTTGGCTCATATTTTCAAAATTGTTTTACTTCCTTAAACACATAGAATACTGTTGTTTTCATTCTGTATATTATAGTTCCGGTATGGGAAGTCCTTGTGTGCCTGGTTTTATAGTCTGGTGTTTCTCCTGGTTCTCATTTGTGATCCACTTTTTCTGTGTATTTTGTGCTTTTAAACTATGAGCTGTTCGGTTTCCAGAGAATTTTACTTTGAGAACATTTTGAGGCCTGGGTTGAATATGTTAGTAAAGATTTCTGTTTTATGTTTGCTTCTGTGTTTCGCCTTGGCATATTGCTAACTAGGACTAGCTTTACCTTTGATTCTGTATTTCAGGGGTGTGTGTGTGTGTGTGTGTGTGTGTGTGTGTGTGCATTTACCACATAATTAGCATTAATTCGGACCACAAACCTATGTGGGAGCTGGTCTGTGGTAGTGAATTTAAATATTAACATAATAATACATTTATCTTCAGTACAAGGATGAACGGCAAACATCCTTCATTATCTTTCCTTGTTTCTCATTTACTCTTGTATAGATGGGTATAATTAAAGTCCTTAACTTGGGTGTCCCTGGAGTTTTCTTCTCTCACCTGATGCCCTGTAGCCTTGAATACCAAGGCTCCCTGTCTATTTAGGCTACTCCCTCAATTCAAACGTTCATCAAACTTTTCTTTTTTCATTTCAATGCTATATTTTGCTCATACCATCTCTCTCTTACCTTGCCTTACAACCTCTCCTTCCTTTTATGTCCTTCCTCTTATCTAGTAATAGTCTACTTTTCTGTCATCCCTCTTAGAGTCCACAGAGTAAGGGGAATATGTGAATTTACTTTCTGACTCTGACATGTTTTCTTTTTTTTTTTTTTTGTGGGTTCCAGGGGGTCGACCTCAGGACCTCGTGCACCAACAGGCACCCGTGCCACTGAGCGATATCACCGGCCCCTTTTTCGTATGTGGGATCCAGGAGTCGAACTCGGGCCCTCGCGCTTGCAAGGCAGGCGCTTACGCCGCTGAGCCATCTCACCGGCCCTGACATGTTTTCTTGACAGGGTGATCTCCAGACCTATCATTTTCCTGCAAATGACAAAGTTTCAGGGTTTTTTGTTAGTACATATTTGCAGTACATACTGTTTACATTCTCTGTGTGGAGTTGGTACATGTACGTAACACATCTTCATTCTTTTTTCCATCGCCCTTCCTTTCCCTCCTGCACTCCTCCCTCCAGTCTTGATTCCCTTCCCCTTTGAGAAAGATCACCTTACTTCCTGTTATCAGTCTTTTATTTTGTTCTTATATGGGTTTCACCAGGTGTGGTGGCTCACATCTGTAATCCCAGCACTCGGGAGGCTGAGGCAGGAGAACTACCAGAAGTTCGAGGACAGCCTGGACTACATACTGAGTTCAACACCAGCCTAAACTGTCAGACCCTGTCTCAAAAAAAAAAAAGAAAAGAAAAGAAAAACAAGAAAAAACTCCAAATATAATGTGAATTTCTCATATAAGAGAAACCATGTGATATTTAAGCTTGTGCATCTGATTTATTTCCCTTAACATTATGGTCCCAAGGTACATCCATCTTCCTACAGATGAGTCAAGTTTATCTTTCTTTATAGCAGAGAACTACTCCATTGTGTGTTAATACCACGTTTTCTTTACACATTCCTCTTTTGATGGACATATAGACTGCTTCCAAGGTTTATCTATTATAAATTGTGCTGCTCAGTTTGTAATAGCTAAGTCTTGGAAACAGCCCAAATGCCCATTGACTGATGAATGGATAAAAAATATGTGTTTTTTTATACAGTGGAGTACTACTTTGCCATAAAGAAAGATAAGCTTGAGATATTTCTAGCTAAATGGATGAACCTTGAGAACATACTCTTAAGTGAAATAAATCAGACACACATGTTCAAATATCGCATGGTTTCTCTGGTGCAAGAAACCAAAGGGTAGGGGGCCGGTGAGATGGCTCAGCAGCTTAAGCGCCTGCCCGGCAAGTGCGAGAGCCCGAGTTCGACTCCCGGAACCCACATATGAAAAAGGGGCCGGTGATATCGCTCAGCGGCACGGGCGCCTGCTGGTGCACGAGGTCCTGAGGTCGACCCCCCGGTACCCACAAAAAAAAAAAAAACCAAAGGGTAAATAAGGACCAAAATATATAATAGATATAGTGAAATGGGAAGAAAATGTTCAAATGAGGGGGAACAAAGGAGGGGGGAGGAAAGAAGGGACAAGAAAAAAAGAACAGAAGAAAAAATGGAAACAAAGCTTTTGTAAATAAGGAGGGGACGAGGGATTGAAGGAAGGGGAGGGGAATGGGAAGAAAAGAAGCAAGATATATCATGTACAGGTACAAATTCTCCATGGTGAAGGTCATAATTATGTATATCTAAAATGTACCAATAAAATACAAAACACAAAAAAAAATTAAGGAAAACCATTTGATAAAACTAAACTCTCATTTGTGAATAAAATAAATAAATTGTGCTGCTATAAACATGGGTATGCATGTATCACTGAAATATGGTATATTTAACTCTTTGGGGAAGATACCTACAAGGGGAATAATAGCTGGGTCAAATGGAATTTCTGCTCTATACTGATTTCCATAGTGGTTGTATCAGTGTAGACTCCTACCAACAATGGAGAAGGGTTCCTTTTTTCCCACAGCCTCATCACCATTTATAATTTGATTTCTTCATGATGCCGATTCTTTCTGGAGTAAGATGGAAACTCAGTGTTGTTTTAATTCACATTTCTCTAATGGTCAGAGATTGTGAGACTTTTTTCATATATTTATTGGCCTTTTTTTTTTTTTTTTTTTTTTTTTTTTGTGGGTACCGGGGGGACGACCTCAGGACCTCGCGCGCCAACAGGCACCCGTGCCGCTGAGCGATATCACCGGCCCCTTTTTCGTATGTGGGATCCGGGAGTCGAACTCGGGCCTTCGCGCTTGCAAGGCAGGCGCTTACGCCGCTGAGCCATCTCACCGGCCCTATTTATTGGCCTTTTGTACTTCTGTAAAGTGTCTATTCATTTCACTTTTGATTAGATCTTTTATTTTGAGGGGTCTGATTTTTTTTTGAGTTCTTTGTATATTCTAGATATTACTGCTCTGTCTGAGGAAGAGTGGCAAAAATTTTTTCCCATTCTGTAGGTTTTCTTTACACTCTCTTGGGTTTTTTTTTTTTTCCTCCTGTGCAGAAGCTTTTTAATTTGATGTGATCCCATTTGTTGCTTCTCAATACTATCTCCTATATATATGCGGTTCTGTTCAGAAAGTCTTTGCCTAAACCTATGATTTCAAGAGTTTTACCTATTTAGCATTTTACAGGGACACTACTGATATTTTTTGTATTGATTTTGTATTCTGCTACTGAATTTGGTTTCTAATTCTCAACTTTTTTGATGGATTGTTTGGTTTTTCTATGTAGAGGATTATGTCTTCTGCAAATAATGATAATTTGATTTCCTTTCCTATACATACACCTTTTATTTCTCCTTCTTGCCTAATTGCTCTGGCTGATATTTCAAGTACTATGTTAAGCAGGAGCAGTGAAGGTGAATGTTCTTTTTTTCCTTTTCTGTGTAGAAGCTTTTTAATTTCATATGACCCCCACTTGTTGGTTCTTGGTTCTTTTTCCTGTACAACTGGGATTCTGTTCCCAAGTCCTTCCCTGTATCTATGTCTTCAAGAGTTTAACCTATTTTATCTACCAGCAGTTTGTTTCTGTCTTAATATTTAGATCTTTGATCCATTTTGATTTTAGTTTAGTACATGGTGACCAATATGGGTCTGGATTCAATTTTCTGTGCATGGGTAGCCAGTTTTCCCAGCACCATTTGTTAAAGAACCTATCTTCCCTCCAGCATGTTTTTGGCCCCTTTGTCAAAGATCAGATAGCTGAAGGGAAAAATCAGATTTCTCTCATTGAGTTTATTATTGGTATACATGACTGCTATTGATTTTTGTGTGCACATTTTGTATCTTGCTACAGTGCTGAAATTAGTTATTAATTCTAAGTGTTTTTCATAGAATTTTCTGGGTTTTCTATGTAGATAGAGGATCATGTCATCTGCAAATAATGATAATTTGACTTCTTTTTCTATAAGTATCCCTTTTATTTCCTTCTCTTATCTGATTGCTCTGGCTAATGTTTTGAGTACCTTGTTGAACAAAAGTGGTAATAATGGGCATCTTTTTGAGGGAAAGCTTTGAGTTTTTCCCCATTTAATATGATGTTAGCTATTGGTTTGTCATAAACACCTTTTATCGGATTAAGATAAGGAGATTTAAGAGGATATTAGATCATGGAAAGATGCCCCCTGTCCCTGGACTGGCAGAACCAACATTGTCCAAATGGCCATACTCCCAAAACTGATATATAGATTCAACACAATCCCAATCAAAATACCAAAGCATTCTCCACAGAACTAGAGAAAATAGTTCTAAAATTCATATGGAACCAGAAGAGACCCAGAATAGCAAAAGCAATGCTGGGCAACAAGATTAAAGCAAGAGGCATCACAATCCTGGACTTCAAGGTATACTACAAAGCCACAGTGATTTAAAGAAAAAAAAAATCATGGTATTGGCAAAAAAGAAAAAAAAGACATGTGGATCAATGGAACAAATAGAGGATGCAAAGCAACTCCAGGCACATCCAGCTATTTGATTTTTTTTATTTTATTAGCACATGTTTGCTATACATGAAGTTTACCTTCATCTTAGGAAATAGGTACATGTACATAACACATCTTGATTCTTTTTTATCCCTTTGCCTCCCACCTGCCTACCTCCCCTGTCTCTAAATCCACTTCCCCATTTTCATTAGTAGTAGTAGTAGTAGTAGTTCAGGTTTATAACATATAATGTTTACATTTATTGTGTGTATTCATGGTATTTATCTGACATAAAGAAGGATAAACTTCAGTCATTTGTGAAAATGGATGCACTTTGAAACCATAACATTAAGTGAAATGTCAGACACACAAGCTTAAATATCATCTCATTTCTCTTATATGAGAAACTCAAAATAAAAACAAATTAAAGAGCAAAATAAAAGAGATGATAGGAAACAGGGAGATAGATCTTTTGCAAAAGGGAAAGGGATCAAGAGATTCAGGGAGGGGAGAGGAGGGTATGAAAAAATAATTCAGATGTGTTGTATACATGTACCAACTTCCCATGATGAATGTAATCATTACATGCTGCAAACATGTACTAATAAATATAAACTTCTTAAAAATAAAATGAACTATGGACATTAGCAGCACTTTTCAACAAGCTTTAATGAAAATAGTCTCAGAATAAGTACAAACCCCTTCACTGGGGGTGAAGGCAAGATTGATGGTAGCATCCTCATCAGTGCAATAAAATGGAAATTCCTGCAGAAGTAACAGAATGTCTCCCCACAAGGCAATTTCAAATTTCCTGGAGTATACAACCCTCATCTCAGAGTGAGCCCAAAATCAGACATGCCTTCTGCACTAACAATAATTATAGGCTGAAGATGGTTAATAGGAAGTTTACAAAAAGAGAACTTAGAGGGAAGAGGGAAGGAAATGCTCTGGGGGAAGGGGGGGAAAAATTCATTTTTAAAATCTCATACAAGTTGAGAGTCAAATGGTGGTTACCAGAGGCCAAGGAGAGTGGGGGGCAGGGAGAAGTTAATGAATGGATACTGAGTTATAGCTAAGTAGAAACAAATAGTTCTGGCCGGGCGTGGGGGTGCTGTAATCCCAGCACTCAGGAGGCTGCCGCAGGAGGAACATGAGTTCAAGGCCCCAGCCGGAACTACATAGTGAGACCCTATCTTAAAAAAAAAAAAAAGGCTAGAAGAAAGGATTTTGAGTGCTTTTACAATAAAAATGTTTGAGGTGGTATGCTTTATCTGATTTAAACATTATTATGCATAGGTAAACATCACATGGCATCTCATTAATATGTACAGTTTTACTCTTTTATATATCAGTTTTAAAAAGAACAAAGAATAAAATAACTTTTAAAAACTTCCAGAGGAGAACCTCAAGATGGCGGATGAGTAAGAAGCAGGCAGCGAAACTCTCTCTAAAAGTTACCATTGGAACACGGGAATATAGCGACCCGGAAAGCGCAGGAGGGGGGGAGATGCCTCCCCGAAACCCAGAAAAGTTCTGAAGCGCAATCTGGGACCCCCGGCACCAGTGACGGGTGACTTCCAACAAAGAAGAAGGAAAGAAGGAGCAGACCGCACGCGTGCACCTTCTACTATCCCGGGAGTTGCAGCGCCGCGGAGGCTCAATTCTACGGACACACGGTGGCAGCTGGCGCCCAGGGAGCCCCCAGGGAGGATCCTGAGACAGCGGCGGGGCAGGGGAGCGGCGGAGAACGGCGCTGACCGGCGGTGAGTGTCTCTCAGCCACAGCTGCCCAGCGCCAGAGAGCGACCGGCTGGGCGCCATTGTGGGGGGTGTGGCGAAACTCAGAGCGGCTCGGAAACTGCTCTGGGAACTTGTGCTCCGGACAGGGCAGCACGGGGCCTCTCAGGCCCACGAAAGTGTGCTGAGGTCAGCAGGCAAACGAGACTGGACTCTCAGCCACACCTGTCCCACGCCAGAGAGCGACTGGCCCGGCGCCATTGTGGGGGGCGTGGTGAAAAACCAGAGCGGCGGGAACCAGCGCAGGGAACCCGCGCTCCAGACAGCACGCTGAGCCTCTCAGGCCCAGGGATCGTGAAAGGGCGCCGAGAGCGGAGGCGAGCTAGACTGGTCTCTGCCTGAAAGTACGCGCCTCTGCTCACTGCCCGACAGAGGGCGCTCCTGGCTTACTGGGACGGACCTGCACAGAACAGGACTCTGTCACAAGGTACCTGCCTACAACAGAGTCAACACCTGGAACTGATTCTTTTTATTTTTTTTATTTTTATTTTTATTTTTATTTTTTTTCTCACTGATTTGTTTTTTGTTCTGGCGAAGGGTTTTTTTGTTTTTGTTTTGTTTTGTTTTGTTTTTTGGTGGGGTTTTATTTTTGATCTGTCTGTTTTATTGTTTTTATCTTCGTTTTTGTTTCTGTATGTGTATTTGCTCTTTCCTTCATTATTCTCTCTGGTTTTTTATATGAGTGTAAACAGCGCCTCTAACTTCTTTGTGATTGTGCTTGTGATCTGTTCTTCCTTTTATCCCTTCCTTCTCTTTCTACCACCTGTCCTCTGCACTAGTGTCCCAATTTTAGTGGGATCCCTCTTGGTCCTCTAACCTTACATCTAATTCCTTCCTCTTCTCCCAATACTCTATTTCCTCCTTAACTCATTTTAAATTTAAACTCCTCAAGGAAAAATTGACATACATAGGACTTGTATACTGCATATAATTTTTCTGGTGTGTTTTAGATTTTGTTATATAACCGCAACTCTATACAGCTAAAAGTGGTAAATAACTGGTTAGCTCAGTCTGTCATTTTCTAGGCTGTGTTTGATGCTTTAGTTAACATTATAGCCAAATGTGAAATAATTGCTCTAAACATCTTTCCTTCCTGATATTTCATGATTGAGATTGACTAAGGGACACAGAAAATACAGTGGCACAGTACCAAAGAATCAAGGACTGGGCCAAACAGGTAGCAACTTCGCATACCCAACGAATTGAAGAGGTAGGATCTGGCAGAAAGCTCAAAACCTAAAAGCAAGCTCCACTTGGAAGATACTGCAGAGAAGTAGTCATCTTCTAAAGATCTTAAACACTAGCAATAAAGTAACCTACTATAGGTAATTTGCAAACATCACCCCAGGAATTAAAGAAAGAAAAAATGAGACGACACTTAAACAAGATGCAACCCCACACATCCAATTCACCAAAGGCAAACCTAGGGAGCAACGAGGTGGGACAATCCGAAAGCCACCCACCTGGCCTATCTGAAGTGGTAACAACAAAGCAACTGAATGAGGTTCTGGAAAAAATTAAAACAGAAATAATCTCACAGATAACTGCAGAGATAATGTCTACAATGAAGACCATGCTTAAGGACACTATAGCTGATACAGACAAAAAAATAGATGAACTTAAGAAAACTATAGAAACCATGAATGCTCAGCATAGGAAAGAAATGGAATCCATAAGGCAGATTCAAGCAGATATCCAAGAGATAAAAAATTCCATTGAAAGTATTTGTAGCAGAATAAGCCAATGCGAGGACAGGATCTCAGATATAGAAGACAGGCTTGCAATTAGTGATCATGAAATGGAAAAATTCTTAAAAATAGCAAGGGACCATGAAAAATCAATTCAGCAGCTGCTAGATGACTCAAAGATAAACAACTTAAGAATAATTGGAATAAATGAAAAAGCAGGAGATAGCATCAACGACATTAAAACCTTGTTCAAAGACATAATCAGGGAGAACTTTCCTGGAAGAGAAAAGGAATTTGACACCCCTATACGTGAAGCTTTTAGAACACCAACTAGACATGATCAAAAAAAAACTTCAGCCAGACATATTATAGTCAAGATCCCAGAAATTCAACAGAAGGGCAGAATCTGAAAAGCTGTTAGGGAGAAGAGACAAATCACCTATGAAGGAAAACCCATCAGAATCACAGCTGACTTTTCAGCACAAACCCTCAATTCAAGAAGAGCTTGGAATGATGTATTGCAAGCTCTAAAGGAAAATAATTTTCAGCCCAGATTGATGTACCCTGCAAAACTATCTTTCAAAATTGATGGAGAAATAAAATACTTTCATGACAAAGAACATCTGAGAAAATTTATGACCAACAAACCAGCACTCCAAAACGTTCTGAAGGACATTCTAGAAAGAGATAGGAACCCCAACAGAAGGAATCCACCAGGCAGGGCAAATAATTAAATAGCCGGAAAGCGGAAAAACAAAGAGTGGGAACCAACAACAGGAAAATATCATGACAAGTCAATACATATCAGTTTTAACCACCAATGTTAACGGTCTCAATTCACCAATCAAAAGGCACAGACTGGCGAAATGGATCAAGAAGCAAGATCCAACAATATGCTGTATACAAGAAACACATTTAATTCAGAAAGAAATTCATAGACTGAAAGTCAAAGGATGGAAAACAATACTCCATGCCACAGGAACCCAGAAAAAAGCAGGGGTAGCTATTCTTTTTGCAGACAAAGTGAACTTCAAGCCAAGAAGGATTCAGAGAGATAAAGACGGTCATTACATCCTTGTAAAGGGAACAATCCAAGAGGAAGAGATAACCATCATAAATATATATGCGTCAAATACCAATGCACCCAGCTATATAAAACAAGTACTAAAGGACATGAAAAATCAAATAAGCACTAATACAATTATATTGGGAGATCTCAATACTCCACTGTCACAAAAAGATAGATCAACTGGACAGAAAATCAATAATGAAATAGTAGAACTGAACCAAACTTTTGAACAAATGGACTTAGTAGATGTCTACAGAGTGTTCCATCCCACAACATCAGAATACACATTTTTCTCAGCTGCACATGGGACGTTCTCCAAAATAGACCACATACTAGCTCATAAAACCTGCTTAAGTAAATGCAAAGGAATTGAAATTATCCCATGCATATTATCAGACCATAGTGCAATGAAATTGGAAATCAATGGCAAAAGATCCCACAAAAACTCCCTAAACACATGGAAATTAAACAGCATCCTCCTGAACAACCAATGGGTCACAGATGAAATTAAAGAAGAAATTAGTCACTTTCTACAACTGAATGATAATGACAGTACAACATACCGGAACTTATGGGATACAATGAAAGCAGTCCTAAGAGGGAAATTTATAGCATTAAACACTTATATCAGGAAAATAGAGCAAGCGCAAATAAACAACTTAAGGGTGAACCTCGAGCTTCTAGAAAAAGAAGAGCAGGTTAAGCCAAAAGCCCGTACAAGGGAGGAAATTATAAAGATCAGAGCAGAAATTAACGTATTGGAGAATAAAAAAACAATACAAAGAATCAATGAAGCAAAAAGTTGGTTCTTTGAAAGAATAAATAAGATTGACAAACCCTTATCCAACCTTATTAAAAAAAGAAAAGAAAAGACTCAAATCCATGCAATTGAAAATGAAAAGGGTGATATCACGACGGACCCTGCAGAAATCCAGAAGATCATCTATACCTATTTTGAAAATTTATATTCTACTAAGATGGAAAATGCAGAAGAAATGGACAGATTCCTAGATTCGTATGAATTACCAAAGCTGAATCAAGAAGATTTAAAAATCCTAAATAAACCAATATTAGCCAATGAAATTGAAGATGTAATTAAAAACCTCCCAACAAAGAAAAGCCCAGGCCCTGATGGATTCACTGCCGAATTCTACAAGAAATTTAGAGAAGACCTAACGCCCCTACTTCTCAAACTTTTCAATGAAATTGAAAGGGAAGCAATACTCCCAAATTCATTCCTGGAAGCAAGCATTACCCTGATACCAAAACCAGAGAAGGACCCAACTAAAAAAGAGAACTACAGGCCAATCTCCCTAATGAACATAGATGCAAAAATCCTTAATAAGATACTGGCAAACAGAATCCAACAAATCATCAAGAAGATTATACACCATGACCAAGTTGGATTCATCCCAGGGATGCAGGGATGGTTCAACATACGTAAATCAATAAATGTAATACAGCATATTAACAGAACCAAAGACAAAAATCACATGATCATCTCAATAGATGCAGAAAAAGCTTTTGACAAAGTCCAGCACCTTTTCATGATAAAAACCCTACAGAAAATTGGAATAGAGGGTCTTTATCTCAACCTGGTAAAAGCTATCTATGACAAACCAACAGCCAATATTATACTAAATGGCCAAAAACTGAAAGCCTTCCCTCTAAAATCAGGAACAAGACAAGGATGTCCACTGTCCCCACTCTTATTCAACATAGTTCTGGAAACTTTAGCCAGAGCAATTAGACAAGAGAAAGAAATAAAGGGAATAATGATTGGAAAGGAAGAAGTTAAATTATCATTATTTGCAGATGACATGATACTCTACACAGAAGACCCCAAAAACTCCACTAAAAAACTGCTAGATTTAATAAGCAAATTCAGTAGTGTAGCTGGATACAAAGTCAATACTCAAAAGTCAATAGCCTTCCTGTACACAAATAACAAACTTACTGAAAGAGAAATTAGGGAAACAATACCTTTCACAATAACATCCAAAAAAATGAAATACCTAGGAATCAACCTCACGAAGGATGTAAAAGACCTCTATACTGAAAACTACAGTACTCTGAAAAAGGAGATTGAAGAGGATATCAGAAAATGGAAAGATATCCCTTGCTCCTGGATAGGAAGAACCAATATAGTGAAAATGGCCATACTTCCAAAATTGTTATACAGATTTAATGCAATTCCAATCAAAATTCCAACAGCATATCTCACAGAATTAGAGAAAACAATCCTAAAATTCATTTGGAATCAGAAGAGACCTAGAATAGCAAAGGCAATTCTGGGCAACAAAGGCAAGGCAGGGGGCATCACAATCCCCGACTTGAAATTATACTATAAAGCTACTGTGATAAAAACAGTGTGGTACTGGCAAAAAAACAGACCTGAAGATCAATGGAACAGATTAGAAGATGCTGAAACAACCTCAGACATACTAAGCCACCTTATCTTTGACAAAGGTGCCAAACACATTCGCTGGAAGAAAGATAGCCTCTTTAATAAATGGTGCTGGAAAAACTGGCTCTACACATGCCGAAGATTAAAACTAGATCCATATCTTTCACCATGCACTAAACTAAATTCAAAATGGATCAGAGATCTAAATATTAAAACAGAAACATTAAATCTGCTGGAAGGTAGGATAGGTAAAACCCTTGGAGACATTGGTGTAGGCAAAGACTTTATGAATAAAAACTCAACCGCACGGGAACTATCCCAAAGAATCAATAACTGGGATGTCATCTTATTAAAAAGCTTTTGCACAGCAAGAGAAACCACCAACAGAGTGAAGAGACAACCCACAATGTGGGAAAAAATGTTTGCCAGCTGTTCCTCAGACAAAGGATTACTATCGAGAACATATAAAGAACTCAAAAAAATCAGACCTCCCAAATTTAAAGACCCACTCCAAAAAATGGGCATCTGAGATGAATACACATTTCTCAGATGAAGAAATACTAATGGCAAATAAATATACAAAAAAATGTGCAACATCACTAGTCATTCGAGAGATGCAAATTAAAACAACACTGAGATACCATCTCACCCCAGAAAGAATGGCTACTATTAAGAAATCAACTAATAACAAATGCTGGAGGGGCTGTGGGGAAAAAGGAACCCTTCTTCACTGTTGGTGGGAGTGTCGACTGGTACAGCCACTGTGGAAGTCAGTGTGGAGATTCCTCAGAAAACTAGGGTTGGAGGTCCCATTTGACCCAGCTACTCCCCTTCTGGGCATCTTCCCAGAAGAATTAAAAACATCGTACCACAGCGACATATGTGCACCCATATTTATAGCAGCACAATTTGTAATAGCCAGATCTTGGAAACAACCCAAATGCCCATCAACTGAGGAATGGATAAGAAAGATGTGGTATTTTTATACAATGGAGTACTATTCAGCCATAAAGAAGGATAAACTGGAGACTTTTATAGGTAAATGGATGCAACTCGAGAAAATACTCATAAGTGAAATAAACCAGAAGCACATGTGTAAGCATCGTATTATCTCTCTAGTATGAGAAACTGAAAGAGTAAATAAGATCCAAAATGTACAATAGACATGGTGAATCAAAAAGAAACTGGTCAAAAGGAAAGAGAGACTGGAATAGGGAAAAGAAAGAAGGGAAAGGGAAAAAAAATTGTATATATATATATATATATATATATATATAAGATGGTTAAGATAGATACACTACCATTTTTACTTAGTTCATTGAAGAGTAAGGTTTGTGCCAATAATGTTTGGACAATTGAATGCTAATGTCTGGTGTCCTGAATAACTAACTTAAAGATAGTAATACGTAATGTATTAACCATTGTTACCCTCCTATTATGTTGGTTTGAAAATTTGTTCTTCTTTTGATTTGTTTTGTTTTTTCTTCTCTTTAAAATAAAAAAAAAAAAAAAAAAAAAAAAAAAACTTCCATATGTCAGACATGATGACGCATGCCTGGCCTCTGGAGTATCTCAGTACTGCAGAAGTAATCTCAGTACTCTCGGAGGCTGAAGCAGGATCGCAAGTTTGAGCCCAGTCTGGGCCACTTAGCAACTTAGCAAGACCTTGTCTCCAGCTTCATAAAAGGACTAGTGATATAGGTCAGTGCAAAGTTCCTGGGCTTAATCCCCAATTCCAAAACATTTTTCCATGTAACCCAGCAATCCCACTTCTGTGCATAGATCTATATATATATATCCAAAGGACTGAAGTCAGTTTGTCAGAGAGACACTGCACTGTTATACTCACGCCAGTGCTGTCCACATTAGCCAAGATATGGAATCAGCGCAAGCATCCATCACTAGCTGAGTGGATAAAGAAATGTGGTCTCTATACACAATGGAACAGTATTCAGCCTTCAGAAAGAAGAAAAGTCTACCCTTTATGACCATATGGATGAACCTGGAGGTAATTATGCTAAGCAAAATAAGCCAGACACAGAAAGACAAATACTGCATGACCTCACTTATATGTGGAAGTTAAAAAAAGTTGCACTGATAGGAGGAGAGAGTAGAATGCTGCTTACCAGTGATGAGGGCCAGGAGATTGTGAGATGTTGGTCAAAGGACACAAAATTTCAGTTAGATAGGAGAAGTAAGTTCAAGAAATCCATCGTGTAATAAACATGGTAACTATAGTTAATAAAAATATAATTATTAAGTGTTACAAGAGTAGACTTTAACTGTTCTTGCAACAAAAAAATGCTAATTATGTGAAGTAATGAATATGTTGATTACTTGATTTAGTTAGCTATTTCATAAATGTAGACATATTTCAACACATGTTGTACACATACATATAATATGTATACGTATATACAATTTTGTCAATTTAAATAAATGACTAGAAATGTTAAAAATTGGATGAAATGGTAAAGTGAACATATGTGCTACCCTCTGTCACACCCAAAATGCCTTGAAAGTGACAGAAAAAAATTTTAAACAATTTTTTTTTTTTTTTTTGGTCTTTTTGAGACAGGGTCCCCCTATGCAGTTCAGGCTGGCCTTGAACTCATTTGTAGCCCACGCTGGCCTTGAACTTGTGGTGATCCTCCTGCCTCAGCCTCCCGAGTGCTGGGATTACAAGTGTGTGCCACCGTGCCCAGTCTAAACAATAAAATTTATAATGATGTTGGCAAAAATGAGAAGTGTCACTATCAGAAATTTTTAAGAATTCCTGGAATTTGGGGAGGAATCAGAATGTGGTGAAACCACAACAACAGGGATCTGCCATCCAAAACAGAATGGCGACATAATCCACAAAGCCGAAGGTATTTTATAACTGACAAAGGATTATACGTATGAAGAATATTTAAAAGTCAATAAAGATTTTTTTTTGTCGGTACCGGGAGTTGAACTCAGGACCTCGTGTGCCAGCAGACACCCGTGCCGCTGAGCACTATCCCTGGCTCTTTTTTCATATGCGGGTACCAGGAGTCACACTCAGGACCTCGCACTTGCCAGGCAGGCGCTTGTGCTGCTGAGCTATCTCACCAGCCCTCAATAAAGATTTTTAATGCACCCAGATAAAAGCAGACAACAAATACAATAGGTATTTCAAAGAGAAAACGCAAAAGCCCAATAAGCACACTGGAACGCTCAGCCTCTGCAGTAACCAGAAAAATGCCAATTAAAACCACAATGCTGAAACCTCTCCAAATAAATGGAACCAGCAAAAATGTTTACTTCTGACCATGACAAGTGCTGCAGCACATGTGGAACAACTGGGACTTCATACTGCAGGTGACATAGAAATTGGTACAACCATTTTAGAAAACTATTCAGCATTAACAAAATCAAGCTGAGCATGGTGGTGCACACCTGCAATTCCAACATTGAGGAGGGTGAAGCAGGAAGATCGCCATGAGTTCAAGTTCAGCCTGGACTACATGGTGAGACACTGTCTCAAAAAACCAAAAAAAAAATTAATAAAGTCAAAGATAAGCATATCCTGTCACCTACAAGTTCCTCTCCTAAGTCTATACCCTAGCGAAATGCTTGCACATAGGTATCAGGAGGCACATATAAGAATATTTATCTCAGCACTGTCAGTAATAGCCAAAAAGAAAAGAAATAAACTAAAATGTTCATCAATCATAAAATGGATAAATTATAATACTCAATGAAAATCATAGAGAACTAAAAATGAAATAATTATAGCTACATGCAGGATTTTGAATTAGTCTCACAAATTGCAGCAAAAAATAAGCAAATAGAAAAATACTATATGTAAGCTATATAACTATACTATAAAATAATTATATACATATAAAAAACATATATCTGGGTAAAATATTACCATGTTGTAAAAGTTTAAATGAAAGCCAAGAAGTCATTCACACACCAAAAATAATATTTTTGAGACAGGACCTCACTACGTAGTTCAGGCCAGCCTTGAACTCGCTATGTAGCCCAGCTGGCCTCAAACTCTCAGGGATCCTGCTGCCTCAGTCCTCTGAGCGCTGGGATTACAGGCCTGTGCCACCACACCCAAAATTTTAGGTGAAGCCAAGAATTCATTCAAACAAAATTCAGGACAGTATATACAGGTAGATTTAAAGATAGCAGTAACATCCTAGTTCTTAAACTAGGGAGATGTGGGATGTTAGTTTTGCTATTACTAAAAGCTACATTCAAACAGTAAATGTATTCTTTTCGATGTGTAACACTTCATTTTTTAAAAATTCACTACAGAGATAAAAACAGTTTTTTAAACCCCAGAAAAATTCCTAATTTAGCATCAATATATATTAAAAAATGGAGAATGGCCCGTTCCAAATATTAAGATAATAATTAAGAATCTAATTTTGAAAGAGCTGAGCCAGTCAGACTCCACTATGCCTTCAATGTGTGCTTATCTGCTGATGGTAACATCTGCCTCCTGGACAACAACCCCAGATTAATCTCTGTAAACCATGGGCAAGAGCTAGCAAAGGACGCACCTGGAGCTCCTGTTGGTGTGGGAGAGAGAAGCAGATCAAAGCCATGTGCAACTCCAACGGGGCCACTGAGATCAGAGAAGCAAAGCCCTGCACCTGGAAATTTCCATCCACAGGAGCAGCCCGCCATGCTGTGGGCTGACCACACCGTGCATCTAATCCTGCGATGCCCTTGGCCACCATTTCCTATCCCCTCCATTCTAACCACCAGAAACAGACTTCTGTATTGGGCTTTAGAAACCAATATTTTAAGTCTAAACTTGCTATAAATATGAATAGATAACCAGGAATCCCAAAGTATCTGAGAAAAATCAGCACCATGTAAGAGAAGTCCTAATAAGAAACAGGAGAACCAATAACCAAGGAAAACCAACTAATAAGCATCATTAACATTACATTCAGAAAGATCCACTACAATATTAATAATAAAAAGTTTTTCCAGTATAAAACATGTTGCATTTATATTTCAATAAAATACTAAGAGAAACATCACATTTCAAATCAGCCACTGCAATAGTAAACTGATTCTCCCAGAACCAATACAAAAGAAAGATTGGCAAAGAAAGATTGAAAGGATTTGGGAATCTTCCCTAAGAATCTTCTACCTGCTTCTCATGCTGCTGCAGCCGCAGCTACCTGTGGTCTGGCCTGGCAGAAAGGATGGGCCATGAGCGGACACGGCAGCCACGGGGCTGCAGCTTCTCAACAGCTTGTTACCTACAATGAGTAACAACGACCTGGGGTGTGCTTTCTTTGCTTTCTAGTGAAGTTATCTTCCCCATCCCAGAATACCAGCTTTTGGTGCATCATGCAGATCCTCTGTTCCACGACAGGGAAAATTGGGGTGCTGTAAGCAGACCATGGCTTTACAACAGAAGAAAGGCCTAAGTGAAACTTCAGAAAGTGAGACCTTCAACAGGAAAGCCTACACCTACTCTACGAAGGCAGTGTCTTCCATCTGAAATGGAAGTGGAATACAAAATGGCTAACCAATGCTAAAACAAGATAAAGATGCCATTGCTATACTTGATGGGATCCCTTCACCTTCCAAAATAAACATGATGCTGGCAACCCTGTCAGAAGCACACATCAGTCACCAGCCTCAGGGAAGTCCTGCAGCAGTGCCCACTAGCCTTGAATGCCTTTCCCGGTTTCCATCCCTCCCTGTAAAAAGTGCAGAGTGGCATCGATGACGATGAATGTGCTCCAGATTGTGCCCAACTTGGACTGGTTCTCTGTGGGGACCAAAGCTTATGCTTTTGTGCACACTAGGGACAACTCAAGAACAATCAACACCATCTGCTCATTAGGAAATGTACTTGTGAGAGAATACGGACTTGCTGGGAAGCTTAGCAGATCTGTACTTCAGAGCTCATGACAATAAAAGCTCTGTCCTCGAGCTGGATATTTATCTGATGAAAGGAATGGATGTGTATTGCAACCTCTAGGCAGAAGAGCACCTGGAAGACATGGAGAACCTCAGCTGCTGCCTTTTCAGTATTTTTATCAGCAGAACCCTGATCACCTGGTCTCTGGGTGTCACAGCTTCTATAGCAAGCACTACTCCTGGGCCCTCGACTTAGGAGCCAAGGCCATTCACCTGAATAGTAACAGTGCCCAAGCCTTGCTACTTAAAGGAACAACACTTAAGAATATGGGCAGAGTCCAATAACCAACAATCCATTTTCAGGAGGCCATACCACTTGCACCTTGTCACTTAGACTGTGCAAAGTTCTCATCACATGTTACTTAGCCTCTAACACTGAGAAGCAGTGGTAACAGCTAACAGTGTTTACAGAACTCTAGGCACAAATGCCCAGATCCTTACCCTTTTAGCCACTATTTGTCAAAGATGCAGTGACACAGGTGAAAGCCAAAACTCTCAGAAAAATCCTTGACCCAGAGGCCAGATTATATTAAGGCTATAGTTTAAAAAAAAAAAAAAGCAGGACCCCCTTAGAAGAGAACAGCAATACAAAGATGAAATTACTTTGCTCAGGAATACACTGGCCAAACAGAGTAACCGTCCTGTGCTGGGTCCTGGGAGATTACCTCGTAGCTGTCAGTGAGGAGGACAGTATAGCATAGTGCTATCGTAGTCACTTAGCCTCCTGTGTGGGGAGGTAGTGAGGAGGGTAGAGGAGGCAATGAATGTCAAACAGGAATTCTGGAAACATACACACTTGGTGCCCACAGATAGAAGCAAAATAATAATAGTAGTGGTAGAAGAATTATTTGTGAACTCACAGCTTCTAAAATTGTTTCTTAAAGTATATGCACAATGTTAAGGAACTGTTTCCCACATAACTCACACCACTATAATATGCACTTTCATTTGTACAACTCATCCTGTCCTTGCCCACACCCACACATATTTTTATAGGGTTACCCTTAGTGTATCTTTAAACTCCACTAATTCAAACAAAGTATTCTAGGTACTTTCCCATGTTTCTACCTACTGTAGCAGTTAAGAACTTGAGTTCTGAGTTTGAATGCTACCTTCACTCTCATCTTGGGTAAGTTACAAATTTCCTTGTCTCTAACCACTTTATTGGGTATTAAATAATTGAATGAGACAAATGGGGTTATGTCAAATTAAAAACCTTCTGTACACCAAAAGAAACAACCAACAGAGTGAAGAGACGACCTACAGAATGGGGAAAAAATTTGCCAGCTATTCCTTGGACAGAGGGCTAATATCTAGAATATATAAAGAGCTCAAAAAAGTAGACCTTCCCCAAAATAAAAGACCCAGTCAAAAGATGGGCAAGTGGAATGAATCACACTTCTCAGAAGTAGTAGTACAAGTGGCTAATAAATACATGAAAAATATTCACCAGCTCTGCTCATTACAGAAATGCAAATTAAAATGCTGAGATTCCATCTTACTCTAGAAAGAATGACCATCATAAAAAAAATGATAGGAGCTGGGCATGGAGGCATATAGTGTCATCCCAGCACTTGGGAGGCTGAGGCAGGAGGATCACCATAAGTTCAAGGCCAACCTGGGCTACATAAGTGAGCCAGTGATGTAGCTCAGCAGCACAGCACCTGCCTGGCAAGTGCAAGGCCCTGAGTTCAACTCCTGGTACCAAAAAATAAAAAAATAAATAAATAAATAAATAAATAAAAGACACAAATTGGCAAACTGGATCAGAAAACAGAATCCAACAGTCTGTTGTAGTCAAGAAATTCATCTACTCCAAAAAGATGTTTGTAGACTAAAAGTCAAAAATGAAAAACACAATTTCAGAACCCTGAAAACAAGCAGAGATAGCAATTTTAATCTTAGACGTGGTAAACTTCAAGCTAAAACTGATTTAGAAGAAACAATAAAGGTCACTACATCTGAGTTAAGAACAATCCAGCAAGAAGGGATAACAATTATAAATATTTATGCACAAAATACTGGAGCACCTATCTTCATAAAACAAATACTGATGAGCATAAAAGATCAAATAAATACTAACAAAATCAGGAGGATCTTAACACTCCACTTTCGGAGAGATGGATCAAGTAAACAAAAAACAAAAAAAAATCAATAAAGAAATAGCAAAACTGAACCACATCCTTGAACATAGGGAGTTAATAGATATCTACAGAGCATTCCATCGCACTACAACAGGGCATACATTCTTTTCTGCAGGGCACAGTTCTTTCTCCAAAATAGATCACCAACTAGTCCACAAAGCCTGCTTAAATAAATATAAAAGGATCAAAATCACCCCAGGTGAACTAGCAAACCACTGTGCAATGAAAGTAGAAATCAATGACAGAAGAAATCACGGAAAATGTAGAAGCACCTGGAAAATCAATAACATACTCCTAAACAACCAATAGGTCACAGAAGAGAACACAGAAGAAATGTTCAAATTTGTGGAAGTTAATGCCAATACCTGTACAATTCACCAAAACCTCCAAGATGCTCTGAAAGCAGTCCTAAGAGGGGAAGTTCATTGCAATAAGGCTCACATTAGGATAACAGAGCAACATCAAATAAATAACTATATGAGGAAGTTTAAGATACTTGAAAACCAACAACAATCCAGGACCAAACCAAAATTAAGGAGGAAAATCAAAGATTAGAGCAGATATCAATGAAATCAAGGCAAAAAAAATTACGAAGAATCAATGAATTGAAGAGCTGGTTCTTTGAAAGAATAACAATATAAACCCTGAGCTAAACTTACCAAGAGAAAGAGAGAAAAGACTCATATGAATGCAATTATAAATGAAAAAGGTAAATTCACAACAGACACCATCAAAATCCAGAAGATAGTAACTACTATGAAAAATTGTATTCCAATAAATTGGAAATTTTTGAAGAAATAGACAGATTCCTAGGCCCATATAAATTACCAAAGCTAACACTAGAAGACAAAAAATGCTGAACAACCCAATAAGAAGCAATGAAATTGAAACAGTAATACAGAATCTACCAACTAAAACAAAAGCCCAGGACCTGACAGATTCATTGCTGAATTCTACAAAACCTTTAAGGATGTTATAGTACCTATACTCCTCAAGCTCTTCAAAGAAATTAAAAGGGACACACTGCTTTCAAATTCTTTTACAAAAGCTAGCATCACTCTGATTCCAACCAAAAACTACAGTGCAATCTCCTTAATGAACGTAGATGCAAAAATCCTCAACAAGATACTAGCATATAAAATGTAGCACATCATCAAAAATATCATACATCATGACCAAGCCAGTTTCACCCAAGAAATGCAATGATGGTTCAAAACATGCAAATCAATAAATGTAATACATCACATAAACAGAAGCAAGGTCAAAAACCACATGATCATATCAATGCTTTTGACAAAATCCAACCCCTTTTTATGAATAAGAACCCTGAAGAAAATAGGTATAGAAAGACCATACATGAATTTGATAAAAACCATTTATAACATACAAATGGCCAATATAATGTTAAATGGGAAAAAACTAAAAGCATTTCCTCCAAAAACAGGAAAAAAACAAGGATGTCCACTATCACCATTTCTATTTAACATAATATTTGAAACCATAGCCAGAGCAATCAGGCAAGAGAAATAAAAGGAAGAACTCAAATTATCATGATTTGCAGATGACATAATACTCTACATAGAAGACCTAAAGAACTCCACCAAAAAAAACTCTTAGAATTAGTAACCAACTTCAGCAATGTAGCAGGATACAAAATCAACACACAAAAATCAATAGTATTTGTGGGGGCCGGTGATATAGCTCAGCGGCACAATAGCCTGCCTGGCAAGCGCAAGGTCCTGAGTTCGGTTCCTGGTACCCACATATAAAAAAAAAAATAGTGTTTGTGTACGTCAATAATGAACTCGATAAGAAGGAAACTATGGAAAAAGTGCCATCTATGGTAGCATCAAGAAAAATGAAATACCTAGGAATTAACCTAACCAAGGAAGTGAAATATCTCTACAAAGAAAACTACAGTACTCTGAAAAAGGAGATTGAAGGGGACATCAGAAAATGCAAGGATGTCCCCTGCTCCTGGATAGGTAGAATCAATATTATCAAAATGGCCATACTTCTGAAACTGTTATGCAGATTCAGTGCAGTCCCAATCAAAATACCAACAGCATATTTCACGTATGTAGAGAAAACAATCCTAAAATTCATATGGAGCCAGTAGAGAACCAGAATAGCAATAGTAATCTTAAGCAACAAGAACAAACCAGGAAACATCAATATGCCTGACTTCTAGCTATCCTACAAAGCAACAGTGGTAAAAACAGCATGCTACTAGAACAAAAAAAGACATGTGAATCAGTGGAACTATAGGATACAGAAATATCCCCAGACACATTTAGCTATGTCATCTTTGATGAAGCAGCCAAAAGCATACCTTGGAGGAAAGACAGCCTACTCACCAAATGGTGCTGGGAACTGAATATTCATTTGCAGAATATTGAAACTGGACCCATCTCTCTCACCAGGTACCAAACTAAAGTCAAAATCAATCAAAGATCTAGGGCCAGTGAGATGGCTCAGTGGCGTAAGCACCTGCCTGGCAAGCGCAAGGGCCCGAGTTCGACTCCCGGAACCCACATACGAAAAAAGGGCCAGTGATATCACTCAGCGGCACGGGTGCCTGCTAGCACACAAGGTCCTGAGGTTGAACCCCGGTACCCACAAAAAAAAAAAAAAAAGATCTAAACATTAAAACAGAAACATTGAACCTACTGGAAGATAAAATAGGTAAAACACTTGAAGACATAGGTATAGGAAAGGACTTCCTAAACAAAACCACAACTGCACAAGAAATAACAGCAAAAATCAACAAATGGGATTGTATTAAATCAAAAGCTTCTGCACAGCAAAGGGATCAGTTAGTAAAGTGAAAACCTAGAGAATGGGAAAAAATTTTCACCAGCTATTTCTCAATCAAAAGACTAATATCTAGAATATAAAGAACTCAAAAAAAAAAAAAAAAAAAAAACCAGACCACCTAAAATAAAAGACCCAATCAAGAAGCTGACAAGTGAAATGAACAGACATTTCTCAAGAGAAGTACAAATGGCCAACAAATATATGAATGGCCATTAGAGAAATGTAAATTAAAATGGTGCTGCCTTAGTTACTTTTCTCATTGCTGAGATAAAATACCCAACACCCAAATTTAATGGAGGAAAGGTTTGTTGTAGCTCATAGTTTGTAGAGGTTTCAGTACACAGTTGGCTGGCTCCAAAGCAGGGTGGCATGGCAGAGGGGCATTGCAGAGGAGAAACAGCTCATGGCAGGCAGAAGGCAGCAAAGCAGCAAAGTAGTGAAAAAGCAGCAAGTGACAACAGCAGCCCTCTTTCTGTCCCTGATAGTCTATCCAGGCTACACACCCTTAGGACAGGTAGCACTCACACCCAGAGTGGGCCTTCCCATTATCCACACCCAGAACTATGCCAAACAAATCAGTGGACTCATTTAGCAATCACACACACTTGATCCAGCATCACACACTTAATCCCAGCATCACACACTCTAGATCCACCCACCTCATAGATGAAAAGCCCCACCTATGGCCACATGAGGCTTTGGGGGGACATCTAGACACAAGCCATAATAAACACTAAGATTTCATATTACTCCAGAAACAATGGCAATCATCAAGATGCCAAAAAAGAATGAATGCTGGTGTGGCTGTGTTGAAAAAGGAACCCTCCTACATTTTTGGTGGGAATAAAAACCAATGCAACCATTATGGAAATCAGTATGGAGATCTCTCAAAAAACTAAAATTAAAAATTTCTATATGACCCATCTATCCTCCTTCTAGGCATCTTCCCCAAAAGGCTAAAGATATCATACTACAGGGATACATTCATAACAGTATTTAGCTGGGCATGGTGGTGCACACCTCTAATCCCAGCACTCGGGAAGCTGAGCCAAGAGGATCGCCATGAGTTCAAGGCCAGCTGGGCTACATAGTGATTTCAAGGCCAGTCTGGACTACATAGCAAGATCCTGTCTCAAAAAAAAAAAAAAAAAAAAAAAAAAAAAAAACTATAACAATGTTTATAGCAGCATAATTCATAATAGCTAAAGCCTGGAAACAGCCTGAATACCCATCAACAGATGACTGGATAAAGAAAATGTGGTATCTAGCCTGAACTGCATAGTGAAACCCGTTTCAAAAAAAGAAAATATGTTATCTATATATAATGGAATGCTACTTGGCTATAAAGAAGGACAAATTTGAGACATTTGTAGCAAAATGGATACACCTGAAAAATATAACATCGAATGAAATAAATCAGACACACAAGCTTAAATACCATATGGTATCTATCATTCGAGTGAGGCAAAGTACAAGCGAAGAGCACAATAAAGGATGAGCAGAAGGAGATAAGGGGGTGGATCTTTTGCGAATGGGAAGGGGTTCAGGAGACCAGGGGAACAGGGAAAGGAAAGGGGAGGGGAAATAAAGTTTTGCCATGTACAGGAACTTAATAAGCCAATGAATATAAACATTATTATGTCATAAACATCAGGTAAGATTAATCATATCAACAAGAATGAAAATGGGGAAAGGGGATTTAGAGGAGAAGGGAAGAAGGTGGGAGGGAAGGGGAAAGGGATTTAAAAAAAAAAGCTGTATCATGTACATGTACATATTCCCCAAGATGATTACAAACTGCATGTACTGCAAACATGTATTAATAGAAAAAGGTAAAAAAAATATTCTGGATAGATGGAAAAAAGATGGCAGATGAGTAAGAAGCACGCAGCAAAACTCTCTAAAAGTTGCCATTGGACTACAGGAATATAGTGACCGGGAGAGCGCAGGAGGGGGGCAGATGCCTCCCCGGGACCCAGAAAAGTTCTGAAGCGCAGCTTGGGACCCCAGGCACCAGTGAAGGGTACTTTTCAACAAAGAAGGAGCAGACCCCGCTCGTGCACCTTCTACCATCCCAGGAATCGCCGCGCGACAGAAGCGCAAAGCTGCGGACACACGGTGACAGCCGGCGCCCAGGGAGCCCCCACAGAGGATCGCGAGACAGCGGCGGGGCAGGGGAGCGGCGGAGAACTGCGCTGGCCGGGGGTGAGTGTCTCTCAGCCACAGCTGCCCCGCGCCAGAGAGCGACCGGCCGGGCGCCATTGTGGGGGGTGCGGCGAAAATCAGAGCTGCGGGAAAACAGCTCTGGGGAACTCGTGCTCCGGACAGGGCAGTGCGGCACCTCTCAGGCCCACGAAAGTGCGCTGAGGACGGCAGGTGAACGAGACTGGTCTCTCAGCCACACCTGTCCCGCGCCAGAGAGCGACTGGCCGGGTGCCATTGCCGGGGCCGTGGCGAAAATCAGAGCGGCGCAAAAACAGCGTTGGAAACTCACGCTCCAGGCAGGGTGGAGCAGTGCGCTGACAGCGGCAGGCGAAGGAGACTGGGCTCCGCCTGAAAGTCCACGCTTCTGCTCACCGCCCCGCCACAGGGCCGCTCTTGGCTCGCTGGGATGGACCTGCACGGAACAGGACTTCGTCATCACACAGTGCCTGCCTACAGCAGAGTGAACACCTGGAACTGACTCTTTATTTTTTTATTTTTATTTTTATTTTTATTTTATTTTTTATTTTTTCTTTCTCATTAGTTTTTTGTTCTGGTGAAGGGTTTTTATTTTATTTTATTTTATTTTTTGTGGGGTTTTATTTTTGTTTTGTCTGTTTGCTTTGTTGTTTTTGTCTATGTTTTTGGTTTCTGTTTGTCTATTTGCTCTTTCCTTCATTATTCTCTCTGGTTTTTATATGAGTGTAAACAGCGCCTCTAACCTCTTTGTGATGGTGGTTGTGATCTGTTCTTCCTTTTATCCCTTCCTTCTCTTTTTCCCACCAGTCCTCTGCACCAATGTCCCAATGTTAGTGGGATCCCTCTTGGTCCTCTAACCTTACATCTAATTCCTTCCTCTTCTCCCAATACTCTATTTCCTCCTCATTTTAAATTTAAACTATACTATATATAAGGATCAAATCATTATTCCATGTAAAGCTCTTAGCACTGTGCCTGGTACATAGTAAACACTAAATAAATAGTGGGGGTTTTTTCACTTTTCATTGCTTTTGTTGTTGTCGTTCTTTTTTATCAGTGTGTGTTTGCAGTACATAATGATTACATTCCTTATTGGGAGTTGGTACATGTACATAACACAACTTTATTCCCTTTTATCCTCTTCCTCTCCCTCTCCTCCCCCGTCCCTCTATCCAGCTCTTGGTCCCCTTTCCATTTAAGGAAGATCTATCACCCTGCTTCCTATTATCTTTTATTTTGCTCTTTATTTATAGTTTATGTTTCTCATATAAGAGAAACCATGTGATATTTAAGCTCATGTGTCTGATTTATTCCACTTAACATTACAATCTCAAGGTGTATCTACTGTTTTTAAAAAAATATTGAAAGCACAAGGAAAAATCTAGAAGCCAATATCTGAAAATTCTAACAGCCACATAATAGGAAATTTAGAAGAAAGTAATGGAAAATAGGATGTTTAAGATATTTTTTGGGGCCGGTGAGATGGCTCAGCGGTGTAAGCGCCTGCCTGGCAAGCACGAGGGCCCGAGTTCGACTCCCGGAACCCACATATGAAAAAAGGGCCGATGATATTGCTCAGTGGCACAGGCGCCTGCTGGCATGCGAGGTCCTGAGGTCGACCTCCAGTACCCACCAAAAAAAAAAAAGATATTTTTTGTAAAATTTTTAAGCTAAAAAAAAAACTTCACTTGAAAAACTATCCTCAAGTGGTAAATCATAACGAAACAACCCACATCTTAAATAACACTTTTGGGGATTTCAGAAACACAAGGTAAAAGAGAAAAATTCTGAAATTTTACCAAAGTAAAACAACAACAAAGAAAAGAATAAATGAATTCCATAAGTAAACATATGTAATTCATATAGTTTTTCCTTAACTACCTATAAATAAATACATATTTCTCTCTATCTGGATAAACATGAAAGAATAGCTACAAGCTGGGTGTGGTGGTGCAGGCTGTAATCCCAGCACTCTGGGACGCTGAAGGAGGAGGATTTTGAATTCAAGCCCAGCACCTGCCCAGGAGCACTCTTTTTTTTTTGTGGGTACCAGGGGTCAACCTCAGGACCTCTCATGCCAGCAGGCGCCCGTGCCGCTGAGTGATATCACCGGCCCTTTTTTCGTATGTGGGTTCCGGGAGTCGAACTCGGGCCCTTGCACTTGCCAGGCAGGTGCTTACACCACTGAGCTATCTCACCGGCCCCCCAGGAGCACTCTTGACAGACTCTAAAATCAAAAAAAATTAGAGCCTAACACAACTCCATGTACTTTATGCATTCAGTCAGGGAGAATTTACTTAACACTTTGTCTGAAATTTTTAAAAAGGGCTGGGTATGTAACTCAGTGTAAAGGCCCTGGGTTCAAGCCCCAATCCTGCTTTAAAAGGGGGGGATGAGGCTAGAGGCAATAAAAATGGGAAGAGATGGGTCAAGTGAAGATATATTGGGAAGGTAAAAAAGATAGAAGTAATAGTGGTTTGGATACTAAGGATGAGAGCGAAGGTGCTGTGAATGGGTAGTTCTAGTGCTGCATCTCACAGGAGGGTAATTATAGATTGTGTGCTATATATTTCAAAGAACCTACAAGAAAGGGTTTTGAATGTTTTTGCCACAAAGAAATGATAAATGTTTGAGATAGTGATACGTACCCTGATTTGAGCACTATACAATGCGTATAGGTATGGAGATACCACGTGGTACTCTAGAAGTACGTACAATTGTTATGCGTCAACTTGAAAAAAAAGAATGGATGACTGTTACTATCACTGAGATGAAGAGCACATGGCCAGTTTGGGGCTGGTGAAATCACGAACTCGGGTTTGGGCACGTAGAGTTGGGGACGTCTTTGAGATACATACACAGTTGGGCTATCAAGTAGGCGACACAGAACTTTAGGGAAATGTGCATGTTTCAACTTTTTAAAGCAACAGGTAATAGGATACTACTAACTGCCATAACAAACAAAGCACACAGTTTTACTGGCTTAACACGATCCAAGCTGATTTCTCGCTCACAGACCACTCCAAAGCAGAAAGCAGGGACTGGGCTTCTCACTGCAGCTAGCTTCCCCCTCCACACCCACCCAGACCTCGGTGTTCCCCACATTCAGGCTGAAGTGGAGAAGGCAACCTGAGCCGGGAAGCAACACTCAGGGGGCCCTGCACATCCTCCCCAGCGCTTACATGCAAGGAAGTGGGGAGCTGCTTCCCAGAGGAGACACAGGGGACCTAGTCAAATTCCATCTCAATAAAGAACTGTTTGATTTTTTTAAGTGTAATTGGATCCCAAATTTTGAATCTGAAATTCAAATTTACCAAGCCGTCTTGTTTTTCACGTCTGTTTGTAGGCCTGTTGGTTAAATCTAGCAACCCTATCCCAGGAACAGCCCTAGCTAGGGCAGGGAGTCTTGTGTGTGAGTGGCTGGACATTTCTCTCACAGGACACAAACGACTGAAGGCAAATTTTCTCCACATTTCTTATACAGACCAGTGTCAAGGGGAGGGGCAGTAAGTTGTTCCTGAGTTTAGGAGACCAGATGAGGACATTTAGAAGTAAAAGATGAACAAGGAGCACTGTTTGTTTGTTCATTTGTTGAGACGGGGTCCCACTATGTGTTTCAGGCTGGCCTTGAACTATGCAGCCCAGGCTAGCCTCGAACTCATGATCCTTCTGCCTCAGCCCCTCCAGTGCTGGCATTACAGGTGTGTACCACCACACCTGGCAAGGAGCACTGTTGACAGACCTTAAAAATCAAAGAATTGGAACCTAATGCAGCTCCATGTACTTTAGCCATTTAGTCAATGAGGATTTACTGACCACCTATTAAAACTGCCATTCTATGATAGCTTTTTAATTCATAAATGATGACAAAGATGTCATAATTTACCTGTACCAGATTGTCTCAGAAGTTGAGAATGAGTCTTGCAGGGACTGACAAATGTAGAAACCATTACACTCAATACAGCTTTGCCACTGGACTCACTCTTGTTTAGTTTGTCTCTAATAGAGAAGCTTCCAGTTAGAAATACATATATGTCTCTTGAATGCAAATCAAGATCCCTTTGAGTTTGAAATAAATAATCCTGGCACTGTGACTGACTACTCATTTTATGCTTTTTAACTTCTCTCAAGCCGAGACACTTCGCAATCTCAACATATTATTAGTCAGGTTAAAGCAGGATACCTTAAAATAGTTTGACATTTCCCAGGATTTGGGCTTTAGCTTTAAGCTTTAGCACAAGTTACTTGGATATCAAAGTGATCTATGCTTGTCTTCCAACACAATGTCCGAGTGGTTGTTTTCAACTATAAACCTTATCATTTTTCTCCCCAGTTGAAATCCTCCAATGGCTTCCCAAGACCATATTTCTTAACATAACTTAGCAGAGCCTGTAAGCAAGGTCCAGGCCTATGGTTCTCTCACTGTTCCCTGCATGCTGGCACAGTGAACATCTTCCAGATCTCCCCAAGTCCCGCGATACCTTGAGCCTCAGCATCTTCGTGTTCCCTGCCCTTTGCTGACCTGTCCCTCCACCTTCCTCGCTGTCTCCTGCTTCACAGCTAAGCCCAAACTTCACTCTCTTGTGGAGGAATGAGTACTGTGGACACCCAAATTAGACTGATTTCCTCATTCACATACTCAATTGAGGTCTTAATATTTTCTTTCATGCCACTCGTCACAATCGCAGGGTGAGAGAGGATTAATTATTAACCACTGTCGTATACCACACCACAAGGTCCCTGAGTGTAAGCACATACAATACTACTCACCACTTTCCTCACAACCTGGTGTTGTATTCAGGATCTAGTAAGTGCTCAAGAAATATTTTGGACGGAATAAATAAATACACAGCATGGTAGTTACAATATTTTCTCTATATATGAATGAAAATTTATTACAATCATAAATAAGTAGAACTTTAAAAAACAAGTGCCATTCTAGGGGCTGAAGATACTGAGATATTATAATCTGTGCTCTCAAGAAGCTCACAATTATGGGGAGTGGGGGAAAGGAAGGCAACATAAATAAGCAGATGAAGGAGCCCTTGGGTCAAACTGATGGAAATCCAAGACTTCCCAGGGGAGATGGTACTGTGGCTGAACTGAGCCTGAGAAGCCAAGCAAATAGGAATTAAGCAAATGAAGGGGTGCCGATTACTACATCCACTGGAAAAGTAGTGAGTAGTGTAAACATATCTTCTCTCTGAAATCAACTAGAAAACAAAACACAGGGAGCAACTGACCCTGGGCAGAGCAGGACTGCCATCCCCAACAGAAGAGAAACAAACGAGGTACACCCTCCTCACAGCTGTCCTGGTTTCCACCTGAAGGCAACGTCTGGACCTGGCTCCAAGAAGGGAAGCCAGACAGACAGACCCTGGCAGACTCACTGGGTTGAGGAGACGAAGACAGACACTTGGGCCTTGAATGGTTGTTGATCTTACGTTGACATGACGGGGTAAGGGGTCCCTACAGCTGGTAAGGCATTATTCGTGGCTGTGGCTGTGGCTCTGGCTCTGGTGGGGTCTCCAGAGGAGATCAGCACTGGAATGAGCAGACTGGATAAAGAAGATGCACTCTGGCCAATGTGAGTGGGCGTAACCCAACCTGCTGAGGACGCAGATAGGACAAAAACGTGAAAACAGGCCATCCCTCCCTCTCTTCGTGAACTGGGACATCCATTCTCTCCCAGCCTGGACACCAGAGCTCCTGGTTCTCCTGCCTTTGAACTCTGGGACCTACACTAGGGCCCCATCCTGAAACGTTTGGGCTGGGAGTTATCCCACTGCTTCCTCTAATTCTCAGTTCCTTCAACTCAGACAAAACTATACCACCACCTCTCCTGGTTCTCCAGTCTGCAGAAATCATGGGATTTCTCAAACTCTGTAATTGTATAAGCCAATTCCCATAATAAATATCCTCTTTTATATACCCAGGTGTCTTGGTTACTTTTTTCTCGTTGCTGAGACAAAATACCCAACACCCGGGCCAGTGAGATGGCTCAGCGGCTTAAGCGCCTGCCTGGCAAGAGCGAGGGCCCGAGTTCGACTCCCAGAAGCCACATACAAAAAAGGGGCCGGTGATATCGCTCAGCAGCACAGGTGCCTGCTGGCACGCGAGGTCCTGAGGTCTACCCCCCGGTACCCACAAAAAAAAAAAAAATACCCAACACCCAAAATGAAGGAAGGAAAGGTTTATTTAGCCCACAGTTTATGGAGGTTTCAGTCCATAATCAGCTGGTTCCAAGGCACGGTGGCATGGCACAGGGGCAACCGTTCAAGATGGCAGAAGACAGCAAAAGCAACAAGAGCAAAAAGGGGGGAGAGCAAGCCTCTTTTCCTCCCTTATGTTGTAAGCAGGCTACCCACCCCAGGGCGGGTGTAGCACTCACACCATCTCCGTGCCCTCTTCTTTTTTTTTTTTTTTTTTTTTTTTTTTGTGGGTACTGGGGGTCGACCTCAGGACCTCACACGCCAGCAGGTGCCCGTGCCGCTGAGCAATATCACTGGCCCTTTTTTCGTATGTGGGTTCCGGGAGTCGAACTCGGGCCCTCGCGCTTGCCAGGCAGGCGCTTACACCGCTGAGCCATCTCACCGGCCCCTCCATGCCCTCTTCTTGCACAGGCTCAGGATGTTTACAAAGTGAGGACCCTGGCCACCTGATGAGTCACTTAAACTTCTAAACTTCTCAAGGTGATACAATGTATCCACCATTACACCAGGTATCCTATCTCTTTTTCTGGAGAACCCTGACCTGTAGTCAGAGGCTAAGGCTGCTAGAATTTATGGGCTGGAGTACCACAAAGGAGGGAGCTAGCAGAAAAGTTTCCCAGAAATTTTCATGAAGGTCTCTGAGTCTTTGACTAAATACTAATCTGCACACACTTAGGATAAAGCTCCACAAAGCTAAATAAATAAATAAAAAGACAACTGCCAGATTGCTGCAAGGTAAGTCCCAGGGACCCCTAGGAGCAGGAGGAGGCCTGAGTCCCCCGGCCCTGGTGCAGGGGACTCGCTGACCAGTGTCCCACTTCCGTCGCAGACTAAAGCCTTCTCCAGGCCAGACCTAACAAAGCCATGAAATAAGCACGAAACGAGTCAGGCCAGTGTGCGGGTGTTCCGCCTACCAAAACAAACTTCAATGCTATTCAGACAACAAAATCCAAACTCTCAACAAAATGTTATTCATAACATCAACAACTAATTTTAAAATTATTAGACATGCAAAGAAACAGGAAAATATGACCTATACCCAGCGGAAAAAATTAGCCAATAGAAACAGACTCAGAAATAGCAAAGATGATGTACTTACCAAGTAAAGGTGCATGGGAAGGGAATAGAATTCTGACAGAATTGAAGCGTGGCAATTGTGCCTGTCCTAGGGCCACATTAGGCAGAGGCACAAAAAATAAACAAAAACATATAAATATGTATATAAAAATCAACGTTTTATATTTCTGAATCTGATAATTATAACATGCTTATATAAAAAAAAAAGTCCTTGTTCTTAGCCCAGCATGGCAGGGCACACCTAGAATCCTTACACTTTGGGAGGCTGAGGCAGGGGGATCACAAATTTGAGCACAGCCCGAGCAATGTAAGGCTTAGAGACCTTGTCTCCAAAAAAAAAAGCTGCCCGTTTTCTTCAGAAATATGTATTGAAGTAGGAAGGGGTATATTGACATGATATTCCTACATTCAGATGTTCAACCTACATTTTTATATTCAGAGAAATAATACATCATATATACCTACATGCATGTTTGTATGAAAGAGACATAGGGGAGGAATAAGCAAGAGAAAACATATTATGAAATGTTTGAAAAACTACTTTAACCAGGAGTGGTGGTGCAGGCCTGTAATCCCAGCACTTGGGAGGCTGAGGCAGGAGGATCACCATGAGTCCGAGGTCAGTCTGGGCTACATAGTGAGTTCAAGGCCAGCCTGGACTACATAATGAGACCCTGTCTCAAAACAAACAAACAAACAAAAAACAACAACAAAAAAAAAAAAACTTGGAATGTGGGTGAGTTCAAAAAACCAGTCTAATAATTGCTTGTTCTTTTGTGCTGTATGGGTGAGTTTGAGATTACGTTGATGTATGCTGTCTAAACCTCTCTCCAGGAAAAGAGTAACCTAGTGAAATGGTGCTGCATCAAAAAATGTTACCAAGTCAGGCACAGTGGCACACACCTGTAATCCCAGCTTTTTGGGAGGCTGAAGCAGGAGGATCACTAGTTGAAGCCCAGCCTGGGCAACTTAGTGACTGAGCAAGATTTTGTCTCAAAATAAAATAAATTTAAAAAGAGACTACCAGGGCTATTGATCTGAAACAGAAAAATAAACATAGAGAAGTTCTTTTTGAGAAGAGTCATGTTAGGCTGGGTGTGGTGCTGCACACACCTGTAATCCCAGCACTTGGGAGGCTGAGGCAGGAAGATTGCTACAAATTCTAGGTCAGCCTGGGCTACATAGTGAGTTCAAAGCCAGCCTGAACTGCTTGTCTCAAAAAACAAAAAAGAAAAGAGAAAGAGAAAAGCCATGTTAATAGCCAAATAGAGGAAGTGAGGGGGCATCACCCTAACCCCACGAACACGAATAACAGATTCATACAAGTGACACTTCAAACATCTAACCATTTTTCTTTTAATTTAGCTTCTCCTACCCCAGTCCCTTGAACTAAAACTTAATTCCTTGTTCAGCTGTCCTGTTCTGCCAACCTGCAATGCTGAAACAATTGAAGCAATTTTGATACGGAAATCAGGCGCATGTTATCAGGTGCAAACGGTGTGTGTGCTGAAGACTTCAAACTACTGAAAGTAACAAAACAAAAACAAGCAGTGCTGGGCAGCTGAAAATAATTACACAGGAGATTTGACATCGAAAGTAAATGGTACATCTGGATGCTTAGAATAATTCCCAATTTTATTTCAATTGTTTTCGTTTCTTCCAATGCTGCAGTACTCTTCCATATCCATCTCCCAAGGCTGCACTCCTCCATCCTCGCTTGCATATGATTTCAATTGTCTTCTATTTTCTTAATCTTCCCTTTTATTTCTGATGTTTTTATTTTCTTCCTCATGATTCTTTAAATAAGGCATTCACAGGCATCTCATGCTTCTACAGATGCAGGGATTTTTCTTCCTGCCCTTGAAGCGACAGCTTGTCTTTCCCCTCAAGTGTCTCTGTCACAATGCCTGATAAACTGTTTATTTTTCCTAACAGTTTTCCTTTTTAGCGTGAAAAAAACCAAACATTAACCAAAAAAACTTCCTCTCTGGGCTAAATTGTAACTTTCAATGCAATCCCTGGTACTGGAGCGCCGCCTGCTGGGTAAGTGAGAATTAGCAGTTCATACTGTCTGGTTTGGCAGTGGAGTCTTTTTCTATTTTTGCGGTATATAATGATTACACTCATCATGGGGAGTTGGTACATGTACAGAACACATTCTTAATTTTTTTTCCTCTTCCCCTCTGCTCCCTTGCCCCCATCTCTTGTTTGGGGCCATATTCTTATCAACAGACTTCCTCAATGCCTGGTGTAATATTCTTGATATCATCCTCCCTCCCATTGTCCTGCAGAAGTCACTGTCCACTACCCCTAAAAACTATACCATGAGGCCTTTGGGGGGATGTCTAGACACAAGCCATAACATACCTACTGGGTGCCAAGCTTGGTACTCAACATTTTCTTTAATTCTTAAATCTAGCCCATTTAATAGATACAGAAACAAACTCAGGGAAGTTAAGTACCTTACCCAAGATTATGAAGCTAGGAAGCCATCCAAATCTGTCAAATGCTGAAACTCCCACCCTTTCCACTTGACCAGCTACCTTGCACAAATCTGAAGCCATGACTAGGAATAGAAAATATTCCCTTGAAGGGGCATTAGAAGCAACTTCCACTCCCATCATCACCATCACACACATACATCTGTCTTCCCTCCCAATAAATTTAGCCACACATCTGCACTTAGAACACAAACAGAATTGCCAACGAGTGAGATGAGGCTGCTTTCTGAACCAACCAATGATATGCAACCTATGACCCCATTACAGAAAGCTCAGGTGATCCCCAAAAGCCCTATCTTATATTGAAGCCAGCTTTCTATCATTTCTCAGCTCTTGTCTGTAACTCCTGATTCTTCCGAGACATAACAAGGTTTAATCCTTTTTCCACAACGAACACTTCAAATATGTGAAATGTGCTAATGTGATCCCTAAACCTTCAATATGGGGCTCGCCCCTCCAAGAAACATAAACCAATACAGCAAAAAGCCTGATTCTGTGTGTGATTTGTACAGCGAATGCGGCCCCAGCCTCTAAGCAATCCCACCCAACACAGCACTCCTCTGTCCTCCCATGATCCACAGTGTATTCCATACTCTACGAGTCCTATTCCCAGTGGGAAAATTGGGTGTCCCTGACCTATAGCTGAGATACAGAGGCAAAATCACACAAAGGCAAACGCCACAAGTTTTTGCCACAGCAGTTTTTGGGAAAAGCTCCTCGCCAACTGCTAACATGCAGTCCCAAAGCTCAAAGCCTTCATTTTCAGGGTTGCTCTGTTACTCTATTCTTAGTACCTGGTTTCTCATAACTTCCATTTTCAACAATAACCTGGGACATTGTCCTACTTGTAGCTCAGACATGCGATGAGAAATCACGTACTGAGAAAAAATCATAAGCCCAGGCATGCTAGATTGAAGAAATGGCCACCAATTCATTCTTTTCTTGTATCTACACCCTGCCAACAAGACACTAATTCCATCCGTCTTTTTCTCCACTCCTTGCATCTGCACTGGCCTTGGGACTTTGACATAAGTGATCGTCCATGCCTGTGTCCTCTGCTCATACTAAATCTGGAGCTGTCATGCAAATGAGCCCTAACAAGCATGTGCAAGGATAAGGGATCCGAGGGGGAAAGACTCCAGCAGTCCCAGCCAGCCAAGCTGAATCCCTTAGAAGCCAGCCAGTGCCCCCAAACCAGCAGCAAGCCAGAGACATGAACGTGATCCCATCCAAGGCCAACCAGACCTAACCCAGGTCAGATCTTGCCAGCTAAGCCCAGCCCACAATGAAGACCGGTGTTCAAAATCATAAGCTAAATATCTAGTTACAACGTTATATGAATCTGCAACATCACCTACAGGGTACTGTAACCATAAATAACTTACATTTAATTCATTCTTTGTATTTAATTTCCACTTTATAAGAAATATAGGGGATAGAGAAACTAACTTCTAAGTACACACATATGCACACTCCACCAAAGTCAGCCTGCGGTGGTAGAGTACACTCTCAGTGGAAGTTAGAGGATGCCTTGAGAACTTCACTGGACATTTTTCTAGTACTTCTTACCTGTGTCTAAAACCAAAGTGAGTTTTTTTTTAATTTAAAAAAAATGTGTCCCAGCATTGTTTACAGTGACTATCATATTCTATCAACTGAAGATGTGAATCCTGAAGGATGTTGAAATGCACCCATTTTAGAATCTGTGGGGAAGGTTTAGCTATGCAGTCCCTGAATTGATTTCTCAGTTCAGGCTTTTTAAGGACCATTTTAACAGTCACAGTTCTACAGTCTCTGATTCATGCAGAATCAAGGAAAACCATCAACCGTTTTTCATCTCAAAACTTTTATTGCCATTGAAATATGAAAGAATTTATTACCAACATCTCCAAGACTTGGGTAATAAATTAGCCTTAGTGCTTTGAACTAGAAATAAAAAATATGTCAGGACTTTGGGTTCATCTGGTATCTGGAATGATTTGTTGAAGTTTGGAAATTTTTTAAAGTAATGTGTTGGGTTTTTAAATGTATGATAATTTCTTAAAGTTTGTGTTAGCTTTCTGTTGCTGTGACAAAATACCTAAGAAAAGTAACTTAGAGAAGGAAAGGTTTATTTTGGCTCACAGTTTCAGACCATGCTCAGCCAATTCCACTGCTTTGGGCCTGAGGTCAGGCAGGACATCATGGCAGAAGGGCATGGTGCAACAAAGCTGCTCACCTCATGGCAGCCAGAAGGGGGGGAGGAGAAGAGTGCGAGAGGGAGGGAGACAGGGAGGGGAGAAGGATATGGATGGAGGAGGGGGAGAGAGAGATAGAAGAAGAGGCTAGGGGCAAGGTACACCCTTCAAAGGCACACCCACAGTGACCTACATCCTTCATCTAGGCCCCATGTCCTACAGTTTCGACCACTTCCTAATAGTCCATTCAGTTATGAATCTATCAATGGATCAATCCATTGCTGAGATCAGAGTTCTAAGGAGTCAATCACTTCCCAAAATCCCCACCTCTGAACATTGCTGCACTGGGGACATTTACAATCCAAACTGTGACTATGCTTTTCTTCATCACTAACCCTAGTCATTATGGTGCATTGCATGAAACAATACTGATTTTTTTTACATTACTGGGGATTGAGCCAAGGGCCTTCACACTGAGCTACATCCACAGCCCTTGATAAAAGTTTTTCTTTTGAGACAGGTGTAGGTTGTTAAGTTACCCAGGCTGGGCTGGAGCTTGTGATCCTTCTGCTTCAGCCTCCTAGAGTGCTGGGATTACAGGTGTACAACATCATGCCCAGCTTGACATTTTTTGCAGCAGATATTTCATGAAACAAGTGATTCTGAGGCTAAAATTTTAGAGAACTTTCTTCTCCCAGCCCCTCAAATAGCCCCAAAATTTGCAAGCCATAGTCTTGATCCTTCACCCAGAATATCAGGTTCTTAATTTTTTGGTCCAAGTTTAATACCCATATTACAGAAAGATAAATGAGACAAGTTCTTTCCCTCTCTTTTGTCCTTGAGTCTAACCACTCTTGATAGATAGCATGAAATGGCATCTTTATGAAGTAGCAGTGAGTACAATCTTTCCATCTCAGCAACTGAGTGGAACAGGGTTAACACAGGAGAATTCCACAGCAAGGAAATAAAAGCACAATATGGATAACAATACTGCTGGCCTCTTCACAAAGCCCTTTTAAAAATACTATCTTCAGTGATTGCAGCACCCCAGAGGCAGATAAATCATTAATGGTGCACCCGGAAAATCCCACAAATACAAGCTCAGAGAAGCATCTTCGCTTCCCTGGGCTTCCACCACCACCTCTGGAAAATGACAGGCTGTCCCTACCCCAGAGAACATCACATGAGCCTCTCCTCCTCACATGCATCACATGTAGGGCAGCTAAGGCTTCGTGCTTGGGCAGGTAAGCTAGTGACAATCACATTTCGAAGACAGAAAGTGCCTTAGCAAACTGGCTTTGGAAAAAGGAAGGTGTTTAAATTTGATGATTTTTTTTTTAATTTAAAAATGTGTTTTTGGTTTTTTTCATTTTGTTATTTTCCCAGACAGGGTCTCACTATGTAGTCCAGGCTGGCCTTGATCTCAAAAGTGCTGGGATCATAAGTATGTGTTATCACATCAGGCTTTAAAAGGTTTTCTGTATTGGATTAAAAATAAATCTGAGGGGGCCGGTGAGATGGCTCAGCAGCGTAAGCACCTGCCTGGCAAGCGCGAGGGCCCAAGTTCGACTCCCGGAACCCACATATAAAAAAAGGGCCGGTGATATCGCTCAGCAGCACGGGCGTCTGCTGGCGTGCGAGGTCCTGAGGTCGACCCCCGGTTCCCACAAAAAAAATAAAAATAAAAATAAAAAAATAAATCTGAAAGGATGAGTGTGGACAGGTTAAATGCCCATCACTGATGGAAACTGACACATGTCAGAAACAGCTTACTCATTAATATGTAAGTATGAAGTCTTTTCAGTAACTTATTTTTCTAATATAAGTTAAAGTAGATCAGAGGTTGTCACCATGAAAGTGCTACTCTTACTGGGGGGACTTCCCAGTATACTTGACTGGGGAGGAAAGACAGGTGTTATGGTTTGTGTCTAGATGTCCCCCCAAAGCCTCATGCAGTCATGGAGGCGGGCTTCTGGAGTTTATGACTGATTCATGGTCTAATGCTGGGATTATGGGCGTGAGTGCTACACCCACCCTGGGGCGGGGAGCCTGCATGTAATATAAGGGAGGGAAAGAGGTTGCTCTCTCTCTTGCGCACTCTTGCTTGCGCACGCTCCTCCCTTTTGCTCTTGCTGTTTTTGCTGCCTTCCACCACCATGAACTGTTGCCCTCTGCCATGTGCCACTCTGCCTTGGAGCCAGCCGAGTATGGACTGAAACCTCCACAAACTGTGAGCCAAATAAACCTTTTCTTCCTTAATTTTGGGTGTCAGGTATTTTGTCCCAGCAACGAGAGAAAAGTAACCAAGACAGAATTTGGTACCAGGAGTGGGGTCGTTGCTGTGACTATACCCGACCATGTGGTTCAAGAGCCTTTGGGAATGGCTTGCGGGAAGAGTTTGGAAAGGTTCAGAGATGTCGCCTGAAGGAGTAGCACTGGAACGCCTTAGGTTGTTCTATATGGGAGATCCTGGTCAGAGCTCGGGACACCAGAACGCTGACAGAAACTCTGCCGGTAAAAACCGGGCTTGGGAGGTTTCTGCTGGGAAGAAAGATTACATTGGCTGCTGGACTCCAGAACATGTGTGTTATGGCTTGGCAAAAAGTTTGTCTGCATTTTGCTCGTGTCCAGAGACTTTGCCTGAGACTAAGATTAATGGCAGCAGACTAAGTAAACTAGCAGAAAAAATTTCTGAAGAAGATCTCAATTGCTGAGAAGGAACAGGAAAATACAAAAGACGGCCTGAGGACATCACAAGAAGCAGCAAGTCTCCACACTTTGCAGCCTCAAAACTGCAAAAGTGAAAGACCCTGCTCTGAGGAGAAAGCTTCAGAGCACCATGTTCCAGAATGGCGGCAGCCACACTATGTCCCAGAATGGCAGCAGCTGCACCAGGTTCCAAAATGGCAGCAGCATAGAGAATTTGTTCCTCAGAATCAGGTTCAGCATGCTCAGCGATCCAGGCACTTGACCCCTACAGCCAAGAGAGAAGAAAGCCTGGCAACTGCTCCAGCTGGCAGCAGACCTTGGCATCATCCACATGGCACTAGTTTTAGGCACATGCAGAATGCAAGAGTTATGAGGTTAAGAAGGCTTCCACCCAGATTTCAGAAGAAGGCCTGGGAGGCCAGGCAGTGTTCCCCTGAGAAGGCAATGTGTGAAGCTGTGAGTGTGAAGCCAAAGATGCAGTGGAGACCCCAGAAGTTTAGAGAAGCCAGGAACATGGATCATCTGAGGAAACCTGCAAGGAGGAGCAGAGCAGGCCTAAGAGAGAAGCCATGGGCACTACAACCACCAGAAGTGCCATAGGGGCGGAGCCACGCAAACCCTTTGGAGCTCACAACTTGCCACAGATTGCTTCGGATGTTCCACGTGGAACTACAGGACTTCATGTTTGCCCTGCTGGATTTTGGACTTGCTTTGGTCCCATTCCTTTGTATTCCCCTGTTTGTACCTTTTGGAATGGTAGTGTCTATCTTGTGCCATTGAATGTTGGAAGTGTTTAAGTTTCTTTTCATTTGCAGAGTGGCTCACAGCTAAGAGTTTGCCTTAGATCTCGGAGGAGACTTGGGACTTGGACTTTTGAGCAATGCTTAAACTGTTAGGACTTTGGCAACTCTTAGAGACGGACCAAAATGCCTTTTGCATAAAGGGATGTGCATGAGTCTTTGGGGGGCCAGGGGCGGAATGTTATGGTTTGCGTCTAGATGTCCCCCCAAAGTCCCATGCAGTCATGGAGGCGGGCTTCTGGAGTTTATGACTGATTCATGGTCTAATGCTGGGATTATGGGCGTGAGTGCTACACCCACCCTGGGGCGGGGAGCCTGCATGTAATATAAGGGAGGGAAAGAGGTTGCTCTCTCTCTTGCTTGTGCATGCTCCTCCCTTTTGCTCTTGCTGTTTTTGCTGCCTTCCGCCTCCATGAACTGTTGCCCTCTGCCATGTGCCACTCTGCCTTGGAGCCAGCTGATTATGGACTGAAACCTCTACAAACTGTGAGCCAAATAAACCTTTCCTTCCTTAATCTTGGGTGTCGGGTATTTTGTCTCAGCAACGAGAGAAAAGTAACTGAGACAACAGGGTTACCACCAGAGTCCAGGAAATCCTGTATAAGTGTCCCAGTTACTATTGCTGCACAGCAAAGTACTTCGAACTAAAAAGGGCAAAAAATAAGCATTTCCTTTTATTCACAGATTCTGAGGACCAGGGTTTCAGGAAGAGCTTGACTGGACAGTTCTCACTTGGGGTCACTGAGCAGGTTGCAGTGAGGTGTTGGCTGGGGCCACAGACACCTGAAAGGTCAAGCAGGATAGACACCAAGTTGTGGTGGCCTCGACTGGCTGGCAGTTGATGCTGGCCATGGGCTGCGAGCTCGGCAGAGGCTGTTGACCAGAGAGCCTACACATAGTCTCTCAACATGGCCATCAAGGGGAGTTAGACATCTGACACGACAAGGGCCATATGGGAGTCCCAGCAGCCAAAGTGAAAAGTGCATGTTTTTATGACCTAACCTCGTGTGGTGGATTGACAACTGGTGGTCAGCTTGTAACACCCAGCTGAACTGAATCAGCGTGGTGCTGGGTGTGGAGGGCCCACCTGAGGACTGCTGCCAACAACATAAAAAGGAGAACTGGAGAGGAAGAGGTGCTGCTCTTGGTTCTCCTGGAGGAGCTTGTCACACTAGCTTTCCTGATAGGAACTTGGCGGTTATCATCAGAGGAGCTCTGGACCTCACTGTCACTGAGGATGGCTGTGATACTTTTCTGGGGAGCTCTGGTCCTTACTTTGAGCATCCCTTCCTGGCTCCAGTGCAGATCCCTCAGCTTGCTGGCACAGACCCTTCATCCTGCTGGCGCAGACTTTCTGGCTTCCACCACTGACCTTTGGGCCTTCCCAGCGCAGATCCGTGAAACAGACTTGCATGAGACTTTGTTGTGGGCTCTGGGCCTCCAGTTGGACTAGTGGGAGACATCACCATGGGCTCTAGGTCTTCAGCTGGACTCATGCAGGACACTGTTGTGGAATCCAGGCCCTCAGCTGGATTCTTTGGGTCTTTAGTGTGTGGACAGATTTCCTGCACTCTTTTTGTATTTGACTCTCGGGTGACTATTATAAAATAATGCTATAAATTGTGTGTCCTGTATTATATCTTTTCCCTTGCAAACCCTGACTCCAACACCTTGGCAGTCACCTAGATGGTTGTTCTCATAATCTATTGTTCAAAGCACTCACAAGTCTGCCTAGATTCAAGAAAAGCAACCAAAAGAGCCTCACCTTTTAAGGGGGTTGGGGGGTGTCAAGAATCTGCAAGTGAGATGAAAAACCACCAGAGAAGTGTATTATGCACCTAGAAGTCACCACTAAGGCAGACATTACTGCTGCCCTGTCCTATATCCATCCCACTGGCCCATGTCTCAGTCCACCTGCAACCACAGTGGGCAGTTCTATGATCACTAACTGCTTCAGCATCACATGCTCAGGCGTAGGGCCCCTCCCCTCACTTTTTCCTTTATCTTGACCAAGAAATCCAGAGTCCTTGACTGCTCAGTGACCTGGCCAGCTGCATGTTTTTCCCTGCAGGCTCAAACCCAAAACTCTGCCTTAAATATCCGTAGATACTGATAATCCTGCTTAAATTGTTGTCTGGAACTCTGAAAACTCAAGGCAGACTGCTAACCAGCTAGCAACTGGCCCCTGCCTTGAGTCAAGTTCCTTAAACTCTGCTCTGAATTCCACCCCACCCCCTTGTTTTGGACATACCTGGGTAGAATATCCCTGGCCTTGCTGTCTATCTCTAGGACACGCTATGTGCAAGCCCCTCTAGCTTTGCCTAATAAATTATTTGGGCTGATCATCCTGGCATTTAATGTTTCTTTCTTTTGAGTCCAATTGCCCCATCCTAGGCCCCTTACAGAAACTCCCCTGCTATCAGTTTTGGGAAAACTCTAGCCCCAGGTTAAGCAAGATAGAACACTAGGTCTCTCTGAGTCTTCGCGAAGGGCTTTCTCTGGTATGTGGGAACTAGCTCAGCCCTCAGGGTCATCCCTCAGCCAGTAAGAGACAGAGCCAGTGGGTAAGCATCCCAACTCCCCCATCCCTTAGTGGACACCTCTGAAGCACACACGAGTGTCCTCAGCGTGACTGAGCCGCAGAGGCCCTCAGCAGTAGCAGCTCACTAGGTACCCTGTATCGGCTTCTCCCTTCCTTCTGCTTCCTGGCATCACTTCCCAGCATCCAACTTCTTGTCCCCAAATCTGTTTTGGAAGGAATCAAACTAAAGCATCACTTACATGTGTCCTAGTGAGAGAAGTCTGAGTACTGTTGCAGTAGATGATCTCTAAGGTCCTTCCCTAATCTAAATTCCTGTTATTGTTATCAATTTCACAAACACGGCTACCCAAGAAGTTCCAAGATTGCCCTGAGTTCTCAAGAAGTCACAGGGTGAAAATACCCCACTACCAGAGTGGACAACCAACGTCACAATCGCCAATCCCACCTCCAAAATGAAATAAAGAATTGCTTATACCAATTGCCTTCTCCCTTAAAACAACCATATAAATCAGCACCAAATGACGGTCTAAAGCCTGAAATTAAATTGAGACAAAATAAATATATTCCAGTAAAACCTAAACTTTCATGCCAGCAAACCTCAGTCTTTTGCTATTTCTACAGCTAAGGTAGGTTTGGTTTTTCAAGGCCAGCCTGGGGCCAGTGAGATGGCTCAGCGGTGTAAGCGCCTGCCTGGCAAGCGCGAGGGCCCAAGTTCGACTCCCAGATCCCACATACGAGAAAAGGGCCAGTGATATCGCTCAGCGGCATGGATGCCAGCTGGCGCATGAGGTCCTGAGGTCGACCCCCGGTACCCACAAAAAAAATAAAGGCCAGCCTGAACTACACAGCAAGACCTTGTCTCAAAAAACAAAGAAACAAAACAAAACAAAAAAAGGTAGGTTTGGTTGTATTTAACTTCTCAACCATGCCCTCTAGAAGGGTGTTACAACCCAGGATGGAGGAATGCTCCAAAATCAGCTGATCAGATGAATCAGCTCTGCCTTGGCTCTCAAGGTCTTTGATAATTAGCTTTGTAACATTATGCAATCAGCGGCTGTCAGCAAAGCTCAGAGAAGTGAGAAATTCCACTGAGAGCAGTTGCCAGAATTTCCAGTGTTTCCTCAACCTTAACCTGCTAATTCAGTTTCTTGGCACAACCAAAGGTAGATTCCCCTAGACCTGCCAGGCCTCTCTGGCTTCCCTGAAGTTGGAGGTGTCTCATGAACCATCTTCTGTTACTTTAGAGCCCTCTTCAGAAGTCCCCCCCGAATGAACAAAATGTGATCACAGAAATGAGAGAAGTTTGTCACTTGTCAAACCTTGGATTTGAGCTCAAGTTTATTAACTACATGACGCCAACCATCCTCAAGTTTCTCAGCTCCCACAGAACGTTACCAATAAAAGCAACAAAACTGTATGAGAGACAGCAATGTGGTTGTTTTCCTGAAAAAACTCCAGAGACCAAATTACACAATTTCTAACACTGGGCTATTCAGGGGCTGGTAAACACAGAAACCGCAGAGAACAGGGGAGAGGGAAAGGCAAGAGCAGGAGGTCGGCTCTAACTCACCACTTGCTTTGCTTTGCTCTGTTTTATAACAATGTCAGCTCTATGGAAGAAATTCAATGTAGTTTCTGTGTCATTAAGGCCTGGCAGCATAGGCAATGGGTAGGCCTCCACAGCAACTTATAATCCGACTGTCAAGGAAATTCAAAAGCAACAACACAAAGTCCCTAGCAAATCAAGTGTGATACTTCTCAGTGACAATTATACGATCTTTACAGTCTTGCTTTATGTGCTTAAAATTACCAACACCTAGAATCCTTTGCTATGTTTGAATGAAGTAGGGTTATTTTTTCCTGCTCTTCTCTTTTCAAAAGCTCTCACACAGAAAAGAAGAAACAAACAAGTTTCTGAAACCTCTTCTTTAGCCCCGAAAGAATTCTCCCTACACACAAGCTGCGCGAAAATAGCAAGGAAGATCAGGCAACTCAGAAATCTACTGTAGCAGGCAGTAGTTAAGACCTCATCCAGAAAGACTTCCCTGTAAAAGGCCAGCAACCAAATTAAGTCTAGGTAGGTGTACTTTGCACACACAAAAAATGTATGATTATAATCCCAATAAAATATCAATAAGCCTCCATCAACAGTCAATCTATTTGAATAACATCTGAGAAACCATAACATTTTGGAAGACACTAGAGTTGCAAGTACAAGGAACCAGTCTGGAACCTATATGCTCACAAATGGGGAATCAAAGAAAGATGGACATATATATTTTATATGACCAGGTTTTCCAAGTGTTGTGAGCTGAATTATATCCTCAAAATACCTATGTTAGCTGGGCATGGTGGTGCACATCTATAATCCCAGCATTTTTGGGAGGCTGAAACAGGAGGAGCACAAATTTGAGCCCAGCTGGGGCAACTTAGTGAGACCCTAAGATCCTCACCTGCTGAGGATAAGGGGTAGGGGATGGAGCACAATGTAAAGGCCCTGGGTTCAATCCCCAGTACCACCAAAAAAAAAAAAAAAAAAGTAAAGGGTTAATTAAGCCAGGCATGGTGGCGCACTCTGGAGGCTGAGGTAGGAGGATTGCTGTGAGTCCGAGGCCAGCCTGGGCTACATAGTGAGACCCTGTCTCAAAAAGGTGGGGGGAGGGGTGTAAAATGAGGTCATTACAGTGGGCCTTAATCCAAGCTTACTGGGGTTCTTAGAAGGAACGGCATTTGGAACCATACACACAGAGAGGGAAAATGACATAAAGACACAGGAAGAAGACATTTATCTACAAGCCAAGGAGAGAGGCCTGGGATCCTTCCCTCTCAGCCCTTAGAAGGATCCAACCCTACCCCACCTTGATCTCAGATTTTCAGCCTCCACAAGTATGAGAAATTGAACTTCTATTGTTTAAGCCACCCAGCACCAGCAAATTAACAAACCAAGCCATTTTTTTCTAAAGCAGGAGTTCTCCATCTTTTAACTGGATCAGAATCACCTGGGGTACTTGTTGAACTCTGGCCTGCTGGGCCCTACCCCAGAGTCTCCCACTTGGGGGAGGAGTTTGAATCTGCATTCTGACCAGTTCTCTGTTCACACTTCCTGGAAGACCACCCTTTGAACAACTCTGTTCTAGGAGGCACAAATAAGAAGCCCGCGTGCCCCCTCCTGCCTGGATCTCAAATGGAAAGGATTCTGTCTTTCTTTTCATTGCCGGGACAAAATACAAAACACCCACAAGTTAAAGGAGAAAAGATTTAGTTTAGCTCACAGTTTGCAGAGGTTTCACTCCATAGTCAGCTGACTCTAACACAGGGAGGAATGGCAGAGGAGAAGCAGTCCATAGTGTGGCGTGGCAGCAAGCAGTGAGTGGGCAAGGCAGTAGGGGTGTATATACACCCAGGCCGCACCCACAGTGACCCCACTCCCACTGGGCTTTGCCTCTAAGTGTCACACTCAGCATAAACCCATCAGTGGACTAACCCAGTGTCACACACTCATGTCACCTTCCGAAAGTTCCATCTGTGAGCACATGAGTCTTCCAGGGGACACCTAGATATAAACCGGAACAGAGTCCAACCTGAGGTTCACACCCATGTCAGTCACTGGAGGGATGCTACGGAGGGAAAGTGCAATCACCAAAGCTGCATCTTGCTGAGACTCCAAACCTCCAGGCACAGTAACGCTGTCCACTACTGGAACATGGCCCATGAAATAGTGTCCTGGGTTCTGATAAATTACACCAGCAATTCTCCCTCACTGAGAAGTTAGGCAGGGAGATGACAGGTGAAGGTGTCCTCTCCATCCAGTCAAAGGAGCGGGGACAGAAGCCCTACCCTCTTCCACCCTCCCTGCCACTGGGGCTAGTGGGTCCTTACCTGGAGGCCATACTTTAGAAGACCAACTTTGGCCTTCTTCTGGCAGTGACCTCCCCTCTTGCCAACAGGACACCCTAGCCGTGCCCTCTTCTAGATCAAGTTCCAGGTATTCAGACTCCCTGCATAAGTGGTTCTGGGCCCACTAAGTCTCTTTCCCCAGTCTTCCCACGGGCAGACTATACAGCCAGTGTGCACGGCGCTAAGCCCAAGGCACGACTAAGTGGGTGAGCTTGTGTGCAATGGGACAGAGCTTGAACCTGGGAGCACGTGTGAGAGGCTAAGCTCTGTGCTGGAACTAGGGTGGAAGGAGCCCTCATCTGTAGCATTTCCTGACTTCCACAGAATCACTACCCCACCGTGGCAGTTTCAAGCTACCGATGTGAAGTCAGTTGGCTTCAAAAGCGGCTTTCATGAGCACACCAGTGGAAAGGCCTCTCGTGCGATGGGACAAAGGCACATAGGAAAAAGAACGAGGGCAAGCTGGGGCTACAGCTATACTCTTGCCCTGGCCCAACATAAATCAGAACTAGACCTAGCTCTCCACCTAGCAGCATCAATCCTGTATCAACTAGGTGGTTGCCCTGGTCACTCTCTCCCTAATGGGATTATATGTAGAAGCCATTTTTGGTTGCCTGCCCAATAACCATTCCCAATGTCCTCCTTCTAGAAGAGCCCACTACTCTACAGAAGCTGAGAAATGATACTTGTTTGAGACCCAGTATGGCCAATAGGAGCCAACAGGTAATGTCTGCTGGAGCCTTCTGAGAAACGTCTCCCCCAAACCCCTCAAAGTAACCAAGACACAGGTCTCTTTCTGGAAATGGTGCTTTTTCTACCAGCAGGTGCCTGAACTCTGGCAGCCATTTTGCAACCATGAGAGAAAGCATTATCAAACATACACAAGATGACAAGAAAGATCAGAAATCCCAAATTCTTTTTCTTTTCTTTTTTTTTTTTTGTGGGTACCGGGAGTCAACCTCAGGACCTCGCGCGCCAGCAGGTGCCCATGCCGCTGAGCAATATCACCGGCCCTTTTTTTGTATGTGGGTTCCGGGAGTCGAACTCGGGCCCTCGCGCTTGCCGGGCAGGCGCTTACACCTCTGAGCCATCTCACCGGCCCAATCCCAAATTCTTGTTTTCTTTTAATTAGCTGTAGTAAAATACGCATACCATAAAATGTACCATCTTAACCTTTAAGTGTACAGTTTAGTAGTGTTAAGTACAACCAATCCCAAGGATGCTTTCATCTTGCAAACACTGAAACTTTGAAACAACTCCCCATTTCCCACTTTCCCCAAGCCCTGGAAACCACCTTTCTACTTTCTATGATTTGGCTATAGTAGTCCCCCCACTCTGCCTTATCTGCAAGGAATATAATCCAGGGCAGCTGGTAGATGACTAAAACTGCAGCTATGCTGTTTTTTCCATACAGAGTAAGTACAGTGTGGATACACTGCATAGGGTTAATTCACATCGCGGGAAGGATGGGGTGAGATGGCACACAATTTCATTGCTACTCAAAACAGTATGCAATTTAAAAGCTTATTAACGATCTCTGTAATTTTCTATTTAATATTTTTAGACCATAGTCGTCCACAGGTAACTGAAGTAGAGGGAAGAGAAACTTCAGATAAGGTAGGACAACTGAGCGAGTGAGGCCGGTGACCGGTCCGATAATAACCCTGGTGCACAGGCCCGACATTGTGTCCCCACAGTGGGGGGTGGGCAGACACTGGCCTCGGGTATCCACTGGTCCTTCGGATGGAAGACACATTCAACACAAGGAGAAACAAGTTCAAAGATTATTACCTCCAGATCCTAGGCACAGAGGACAAAATGCGTCAAGAAATAGGAACAAAGAGTGAGGTGGCATGCACACACTTGTGGCAACCAGCAGTATTGTACATATGTACATGGAAATAGGGTGTGGGTCACTCTAGGAATAGGCAAATGCCTGAATGGTCTGTCTACAGAAGTGGAAGGAAGCCTAAAGCCCTAGCCAGATTTCTAGAGGCAAGAGAGAAGCCTCCAAGTTATCTTTGACCACCATCTGGAGCCATTTGACTTCTTTTATTTATTATTTGAGCCAAGAGTCTCGCTACGTTGCCCAGACTGGCCCCAAACTCCTGGGCTTAAGGGTTCCTCTTGCCTCAGCCTCCTGAATAGATGAGACTATAGGTGTGCACCACCACACTGAGCTTCTGTAGTAATCTACTTCTAATGCCTAGGCAGCAACCTTTGCTGTGTCATTTGTGTTACACATATTTATACATTTTATCTATTCCCACCTCAATGCACACTTGGGCTGCTTCCACATTTAGGTGATCATAAATAATGCTGCTATAAGCATGTAGGTACAACTATCTCTTCAAGACCCTCTCTGCTTCCAATTCCATGAGGTATATATGGGGACATAGGATGTGGGTCACTCTAAGAACAGTCAGGAGTGGGATTGGTGGACCATAGGATAATTCTATTTTTAATTTTTTTTTTTTTTTTGTGGGTACCGGGGGTCGACCTCAGGACCTCGCGCGCCAGCAGGTGCCCGTGCCGCTGAGCGATATCACCGGCCCCTTTTTCATATGTGGGATCCGGGAGTCGAACTCAGGCCCTCACGCTTGCAAGGCAGGCGCTTAAGCTGCTGAGCCATCTCACCGGCCCTCTATTTTTAATTTTTGAAGGCATACTCTTTTCCATAGCTACCACACTGTTTTACATTCCTTCCAACAAGGGTTCTGATCTCTCCACATCCTCACCAACGCTTTATTTTCTGGCTTTTGTTTTTGACAGTTGCCATCCTTGCAGCATGAGTTAAGCTGCTGTGTTTCTGACATCATTTGTGGAGCCAATGAACAGCATGGAATTGTTCTGCCTCCAGAGGTCATGTGCAGGAAATACATGAGAGATTCATTTATTGTTCAGAGCTCCCTTCTAGAAATGTATTAATCACCTCCGGAAAAAAAAAAAAAAAAAATCACCTCTGAATTGGTGACAAGGTCTTCCTGGGAGACCCAAGGCAGAAAGGATTAATTCTCTTCATGATTTAGGTCAAGCCACAATATACAGCAACTTCAAATACAAAGGGTGTTCCTAACACTTTAGCCATAATAAACACAAACAGCCCACAATTCATTCAATAGACTGGATAAACCCTGGTATAGCCATACAATGGAGTGCAATCTTGCAATCAACTACCAATGCATGAGTGACAGAGAAGAATCTCAAAAACATCTCACTGAGTGAAGAGGGCTTCTACCCAGGAGTACCCCATGCAATTATGACATTTATGTAAAGTCTTAGAACAGGCTATGCTACTTTAGGAAAGAAAAAAAACTAATGTCCGTGTAGATCTTCCTTGTTTGCAAAGGGACCTTGAATACATTTCACTTAGTCTTAAAACCACTCTAACCTTTTTACAGATGAGAAGAAAACGTATTTAGGGAATGATAGAGGACATTAATTTCTAGTATGTAGTGAATCCTCAACTAGGCAAAGCTTTCATTTTACCCACTCCTGAATATTCCCATCCATTTTAGCTCCACATCTGTACAGATCAAATTAACTTATTTAATATAAAGAACTCAAAAAATCAGACCCCCCAAATTTAAAGACCCAATCCAAAAATGGACACCTAAAATAGCCACTTCTCAGTGAAGAAGTATAAACAGTAAATAAATATATGAAAAAATGTTCAATATCATTGGTCATTCAAGAAATGCAAATTAAAACAATACTGAGATTCCATCTCACTCCAGAAAGAATGGGTATCATCAAGAAATCAGCAAATAACAAATGCCAGCAGGGCCGTGGGGAAAAAGGAAACTTTCTCCACTGTTGGGAGTGTAAATTGGTACAACCACTATGGAAATCAGTATGGAGATTCCTCAAAAAACTAAAACTAGAGGTTCCATTTGACACAGCTACTCCCCTTCTATGTGTCTTCCCAGAAGAGTTAAAAGCATCATATCACAGCAATGTATGCACAGCCGTGTTTATAGCAGCATAATTGGTATTTGTAATTCCAAATCTTGGAAACAGCAACATGTGCCCATCAATGGATGAATGGATAAAGAAAATGTGGTTTATATATACAATGGAGTACTACTCTGCCATAAAGAAGGATAAACTTGAGACATTTTTAGGTAAATGGATATACCTTGAAAACATAATCTTAAGTGAAATAAATCAGACATACATTTAAATATCACATTGTTTCTCTTGTATGAGAAACCCACAGGGTAAATAAGGACCCAAATGTATAATAGATATTGGGAAATAGGAAGAAAATGTTCAAATGGGAAGGGGGACAATGGAGGTGGGAGGGGGAAGAGAAGGAAGGGAATAGGGATTTAAAAAAATAAAGAATGGAAGGAATACAATAGAAACAAAGTTTTGTAAATGGAAGGGAAGGGAGATGAATGGGAAAAAAGTATCAAGATACATTGTGTATAGGTACAAATTTCCTAGGATGAATGTTACCATTATGTATGTCAAAAGCGTACCAATAAAATTATTTTTTTTAATTTGATTTATTCAAAACCAAGAAGAAGTGGACTCCAAGGCTGTGCTCCCCATCATGAGTACAGGTAGGCGCAGGCTCTGGAGCCCAAATGTCTGCGTTTGTACCTAATCCTCCACGTCGCAGCTGCGGAACCTCGAGCAGGGTACTAAAACTCTCAGAGACTTGGTTTATGTACAGAGAAAACAGAATTGCCTCTTGAGGGTAAGATCAAATGAATCAATGTGTAAAAACTGTGGTGCACTGGTAAATGCTTAACAACCAGCTCTCTGGGGAGAATAGATGCATGTATGTATTTATGTAGCAATTTTACTGAAAGGCTACACAGCACACAATTTATAAAATATTCTTTTTTGTAAATTCCATATAATCAATTCTCACAGAATGCAGTACTTGATTTTTGTTAAAGTTGCAACTGACAAATGAATTGACATAAAACTTGACATTTAATGTATATAAATTAGTAAAACAAAACAAAATTGTTACAACTTCACTTGTTCATCAATGATGTGAGCAACTTCTTGACTAGTAATTTTCAAATTCTGAAATACTTTTCAATGCCTGTGCTAGTTACAATAAAACAGTGGCACATGACATTTTTAACTCCTATCTGTACGGGGGGGTGAGTGAAGGGAGTGAGACAGGGTCTCGCTATGTAGTTCGGCGTGGCCTTGAACTATGTAGCCCAGGTTGGCCCCAAACTCGTGGCGATCCTGTTTCAGTCTCCCGAGTCCTGGATTACGGGCATATGCCACCACACCTGGCCCTAAATCCTATCTGTGTTAACATTTTTGCCATCACTTTTTTTTTCCCGGTACCGGGGATTGAGCACAATGCCTTCACACTCAGGTACATCTCCAGTTGTCTGTCTGTCTGTTTTGCGGGGGGAGACTGGGAATCCAACTCAGGACTTTGCTCTTGCCAGGCAGGCGCTGTGCCGCTGAGCTAGATCCCCAGCAACCCCCTCAGTTGTTTTTTGAGAGAGGGTTTATGTCACTAAATTGCCCGGCCTGGGTCATCGCTTGCAGTCCTTCTGCCTCAGCCTTCCAGAGTTCTGAGATTACGGGTATGCACCACCACACCCAGTTACCATCACTTTCTTAAGTCTAGACAATAAAAACAAGAAATCAAACCTTGATTTTCATAGTATTTGTAGATTTCCATGGTTTAAGTCATCTCTCCCTGGCCAGTTTTGAGCTAGAAATGTGCCACTGACAGAAGGAGACACGTGGAGGAGCACACTATTACAAAGTATTCTCGCCATCTAAATATAAATTATTGAATGTCAAAAATAGTAAAACAGTAAAATAATTAGAAAGTGATTACTTTTGAGGTGTTTTGTTTTGGTTTTGAGACAGGGTCTCAAGGCTGGCCTTGAACCATGTAGCCCAGGCTGGCCTTAAACTCATGGCAATTCTCCTGCCTTGGTCTCCTGAGTGCTCAGATTACAAGCGTGCGCCACCACACCCTGCTTGAGAGTTACCTTTTTAAATATAAACCATTTCCTTGAAAGCTTATATAACTTAATTTTTGAAAAGTAGTGGTGTTTATGGTCAGTATCCTAATCTCTGGAAGGTTAGTTCTCATGAGTCCTTACAAGCCGGCAGCAGCACACAGCAACTAGAACACCAGAGCCTGGCAACTACCCTTGAAGATGTGTATGTGCTCACAACTGCTCCAGCACTATCTGGACCCACTCCCTGGATTTCCATGGAACCTCGATTTGCCTTTGGATGGAAAAAATCTTGATATTCAGATGTTCAATAAATGTGGGCATGAATAAATGACTGAATCACCCATATATTCCTCAAAAATCTTAAAAAAAAAAAAAAGTTTAGAAAAAGAGCCATTATAGGGAACAAGTTGATCATGAAGGTAGGTACTTTCCACTTTAGAAACAAACCTACTTACATCAATTTAACTGCAGAACCTGAACAGGAAATGAAATGGCTATTATGAAAATGTACAAGCAAAACAACAAAGTAATGGGGGAACTGATGAAGTTAAAATTGTTGAGAGAAAAAAGATTAACACAAAAGAAAACACACACCTTACCTCAGAGATTTTAAAAGACCATACTCGACTCTGTAGGCCCCAGTAGGAAAAATAGGGGGAGGAAATCTTAGGATCATCACATTCACCTGCATATTTTGTTTGGGTCTTTTAAAAAACACAGATCCCACTTTCTTCAGTAACGCACAATGAAATGAGAGATGCTAATTCCGAGAGCACATTACACTCTGAGGACTGTACCACAGGCTGTGGAGAAAAGCTAGGCTTCTTCCGAGATGCCCCCTCCCAGCTCTTAAACGCACTCATTCAGAGCTGTCCTAAGCTGATCTGGTACTGATTTCTAATGATCACCCCTCAGCACCGAATTCTCCCATCCCAGAGAGCACCTCACATGGCTGCCACAACACACGCATAGCTGCTTCTAAATTTTCAAACTAAAATCTAAGAAAACCAAATCAAGCAAATTTTAACACAGGCCCGAGCGTGAAAATTAAAAGCAGATTCAATTTAGTTGTCTTTACTCATTTACTAACAGTCCCAGAATTCAGTAGTAATTGAATCCATCATTTTCTATTAACATATTTCTTTGAAATTAGTGTTTTATTAGGCTATGCAAAAAAGGGACTACAAAATAAAATGCAAGTCTGTGCAATAATACACTGAATTTTTTTTAAAGAGAAAAAAAAATTTCAAAACAACATAATAGGAGGGTAACAATGGTTAATACATTATGTATTGTTATCTTTAGTTACTCAGGGTACAAGATATCAGCATTCAATTGTCCAAACATTACTGGCACGAATCTTTCTCTTCAATGAACTAAGCAAAATTAGTAGTGTATCTATGTTAACCATCTTATATATATAAATATTTTTCTTTTCCCTTCTTTTCCTCTTTGCCCCATCCCAGTCTCTCTTTCCTTTTGACCAGTTTCTTTCTGATTCACCGTATCTATTGTACATTTTGGATCTTATTTACTCTCAGTTTCTCACACTAGGGAGATAATACGATGTTTACACGTGTGTCTGGTTTATTTCACTTATGAATATTTTCTCGAGTTGCATCCATTTACCTATAAAAGTCTCCAGTTTATCCTTCTTTATGGCTGAATAGTACTCCATTGTATAAAAATACCACATCTTTTTTACCCATTCGTCGGTTGATGGGCATTTGGGTTGTTTCCAAGATCTGGCTATTACAAATTGTGCTGCTATAAACATGGGTGCACATATATCGCTATGGTACAATGTTTTTAATTCTTCTGGGAAGATACCCAGAAGGGGAATAGCTGGGTCAAATGGGACCTCCAATCCTAGTTTTTTGAGCAATCTCCACACTGATTTCCACAGAGGCTGTACCAGTCGACACTCCCACCAACAGTGGAGAAGGGTTCCTTTTTCCCCACAGCCCCTCCAGCATTTGTTATTAGTTGATTTCTTGATAATAGCCATTCTTTCTGGGGTGAGATTGTATCTCAGTGCTAATACACTGAATTTGACCAACATCTTGATCTACACCCACTAGGGTATAAGGTTAACAAGGTTTTTTCTTCTAAAAGCAAACTTTCCAGAGTCAATAAATGCTCAGTGCAGGGGCAGGGGTACTCAGAGGAAAACGGGAAATGCATCCCATTAAGCCCTTCCTTAAGGAATTCATAATGCTAAGCCAGGTGTCATGGCGCACACCTGTAATGATGGTACTCAGGAGGCAGGAGGATCGCTAGGCGTTCTAGACCTGCTGGGGCTTCATAGTGACTTCAAGGCCAGCCTGCCACTACACAAGATCCTCAAAACAAGCCAAAAAAAAAACCCAAGAAAACAGAGACATCTCAGTAATCTTACATGACCCAACATCTCCAAATTTGATCAAGGAGCCCATTTCTCCCACCTAACATTAACATCCACAGAAAAGCAGTAGGCACTCCTGCTCTAGGAGACATTCCACGTACCACCAATTTCAATGATGGCCTCAACTTAGCCCGGGCACTGCCTGTTATAGAAGGGATGGGGGTGGTCTTGCTGAGGTACTTCATCCAATTTATGGCCAGACTGACTCATGGCAGATCAAGCACCCCATCCTCCCTCGCTCACATCTCCTTCCCAGAAAAAGCACCTTACCAGATAGAGCAAACCATCATTCAGCTGGCATCAGAGAAAACAGCAACATCTCTTGCTGAAACCTCTATAAACAAACTAAAATCTCTGTGTATGTATTTTCCCATGCTGAATCAGAGTTACATAAGAGATCCTGCTAGTACTCAGGGGAAAGATTAACTTGTAGTAAGTTAAATTATAAATGTTTTTACAAAAACATTGAGGCAGACACAAAACACCACTCTTGGTTAGAAATAGTATTTATTATCCCCTCCCCATGTACAGGTTACTTCTCAGAAACATGAAGATATTATCCATGTCATCAATTACAGTTTACAGAAAATAACTCATATCCTGTCAACAAGGTATTTCTATCATTTTTAAAACAGTAGCCATTTTATTTTTCCATGTTAGTTCAAGAATAGTTCTATGGTTTTATTTTTTGGATCAAGGCAATCTTTGTTCATAAGTAACAATTTCCTGACAGAGCCCCTCCCCCACCCCTAAAAAAATTCTATATCCTAAGTGATAAACTTTTCTTGTACAGTCAGCAAACTTTATATTGAAAAAAAGAATTGAAATAGGTATTTACTCTCGTGCACAGTAAATCTAGCTGAGCTTCTACACCTTGCTTTGCATTGTTTACATAAAATAAATCATCTCTTATCAAGTTACAATGGTAATTTATTGAAATGTAAATATGAAAGCTATACACTGAACCCACCGCAATTTCCATCTTTTTAATCTACAATTAAAACATCACCATAAGAACAAGCTTTCATCCCAAGATGTTTCCCTTTTCCCTCAGCTATCTCTCTGAAAGCTGGAATCTTCTCTCAGATCATGTACAGATATATTAAAAGCACAGGGAAAAAAAAAGTTTTAGCTTGCTGTCATAATGCCCTTAAGTCTCCTGACATAATGCCCATAATATAACTTTAAAATGTAAAATCAGAGTTAAAGCATCACTTAATTCATACAGTACATTAGTTAATCAACAGTGTCCCACTGACTCAGAAGTTCCCTAAATTGATGTCTTCTAGTGTCCTCTTTACATTAAGTTTGTAACCACACCTCACTCAAAAAAATGTGCTTGTAATAGGCTGCTGGTTTAATTTTAGAATTACAAGTTTCATATTGGGCTATTTTCAAATATAGAAATGCTATGAGTGGCAATATGAACTATTAATTTTGTTTCCCATTACTACAGGTAGAATTTACTCAAATAAAATTTTACAAGACAAAATGTGAATCTATATACCTATATATGGACATATACATGTATATATTGAACCTAACTAAAGTTTTATAAGCAATACTAACATAGTCTGGTTACACATTCCTAAAGACTTAATCGTTTTAAAAGATACATGTTATAAAAAGACTTACGCAAAAAGCAAAAATTAGGAATCAACATGATCTTTGAGGTTTTCAGTATTATTTTAAAAAGCTGTTTCTATCCCCCATAGATGAAAACTATGCTTCTGTTCATTTTAGGAAAAAAAATATAAAACGATAATGCTATTATGTAAAGAATTCACAAAACTATAACTGTATATCCCATAAGTCATACCCACTTAAGGTAAATCGCAATTACGATTTATGTCATATTACATCACCATCTCCTTTCCTCTTTTACAATGAGTGTTCATCTTTTTTTTTTCTTAACTTACTTAAGTCACTAGTGCCACAGAAATTCAAATCTCAGTAATAACAAATTAGTCCAGACTACAAAATAAGGCATTCTGCTCAAGTCATGAAATTAACAGGCTTAATGGAATAAAGCAAGTTCTTAACATCTGCAATTTTGTATCATCCGAACATTGTATAGAAGCAATCTTTACCAACAAATCCAATTAATTACTCTTTTCCAGGGAAACAGAAAACATACATAAAATCCTCAACTTTGACTATTTCTCCCAAACAGAAGCTGATCTTATCTGTTCAGTAAAGTCCACTCTGTGCTCGCTTCGGCAGCACATATACTAATAAAGTCCACTCTTAGAAGCATGGATGAAAAGTCTTTGACTATACCATTTCTAAGTCTGTAGGTCACAAACTGATTTCTCAAATTATATATTAAATCTAATTTGACAAAATCCCTGTAGTGTTACTGAGGGAAAAAAAAAAAACAAGTGGACTCAGAACACATGTGTGTGTGTGCACATACATGCTAACACATGCCAACAGTTTCCTTAAACATTAATTCTCCAGGATCAAAATTCTTTATCATCGAGCTGCAGCATGTATATAAGGGGCAGCATTGCAACCTTTATTAGCACAAGGTAAGAATCTGAATGAACTTATAAAAAACTAGTACCTTGAACCAAAGATTTTACCAAAGATGAACTCTAAAATACATGTTTTTTTTTTAAGTTGGACTAAGTGTTGCTTAAATAAACAAAATAGAGGATAAATTCAATATTCTATTGTCTAAATATTTTTAAAGCAATGGTTATATAATCAACAGGTAAAATGCACCTAATTTGGGTCTTTTGACATCTCTTGTTTTAAGTTTACTGTATGATAAAGTTCTTCACAGTTTAAAATATTGTGAAGAAATATGTTTATATATAGCTATTCACATACATACTATGTACACATACTATGTATTTGATGTATACATAAACTCTGAATATGTGTGTATCAGCAGGAAACCCCACACAAATGCAAGGAACCGTGAATAACAGACTGGTGTAGACTATGAAATGGTTTCCCAGAAATGCTTGGAAATAACAGAATAGTATTATGAATAATTATAATAAAAAATTTTTAATCTTATTTACATAGTGCCTATCTCCCAAGAGGTAAATATGCTTTTATAGACATTTTTAGTATCTCTGTGATGTGCGGCATTGGGGACACTATCAATTCTCATTTCCTACAACCAAGTAACCTGCCCAGGATCATCAAGTTTAATAGCGGCAGAGTACAATCCAAACATGGAGATCTCCTAGCTCCCCAAACCTCCGATTATCAGATCTAACCGTCTTTTGGCAACACCAAGACTTCCAACATTCAACAGTACGTCTACCACAAAGGATTAATTTCTAAGTCTTATACTTGTGATTGTGCGTTATATTTATACCACAGAGAGATCAAAATGGTTTTTGGTTTCGGCAGATGAAAAAGTCTAACATTCAGCGTGATTATAACTCTGTGTAACTTCTCCAGTTTAAGTGCGACACAGCTGATTGGTCTATTGGGGAGATGCAACCAGTATCTAATCATGGCTGAAGAGTTCTCAATCCAAACAGCTATTGCTTGATTACAGAGATAGCCTACAATCTTGTATTGTCTTAAAGGTCTCTTCTTTCTCCACATATGATACATACATATAAATAAGCATTTTAGCACAAAATGTACAGTTAGTATCAGTTCATGTTCAAATACACAAAGGCCTTAAGGGTGAACTTTAAAGGCCAAGAGCTCCTCAGAGTGCATGTTATTTAAAGATCGAAGATCTGGCAATTTTAGAAGTAGTTTTGTAAAAATAGAGGCCTCATTTGGATGGTTTTTCATTATTAAGGTCCTTAGTGCACGAATGAGGGTTTCCTGCAAAGCCTCCACAGAGTTGACATTTTCTATTCCAGATCGATCTAATAGGAAATGAGGAACAGAGAAATACGGAGAAGACGTATTATTAACAATAAATATAAGTATAATTCTTGCTCATCAATCTAATTCGAAACAAGATTTTATACATTGGAACAAAGGCAAAAGATAATTGACAAAATTTTTAAACTCTCAATCACAAACTTCCTAGATATTTATTATAATGCACATACAGTATATTATATAGGACATTTAATACATCAAAATTCTTTAGTGCTTTGGAATTTCTATCCACAAAAAACTAACTTTTTTCCTTTTTTTTTCCTAAGACAGAGTCTTGCTATGTAGTTTGGGCTGGCCTCAAACTCACTATTAGTCCAGCTGTCTCAGCCTCCCAAGTGATGGGATTTACAGGCATGCCCTACCCAACCTGACCAAAACTAGAGATTCTGATTTCTAAAATTAGATACCATCTGCTGACTTCAACTACTTCTAATTAGCAAAATAAAATAATGTAGCACAGAAATATATTTTTAACTACACATGGACTTCACTGCCATTGGTATGCTACCATGCAGGGTAGACAGGGAGCCCCCAAAATGCCCTCCAACAATCCCCCTCATTCTGGTATTCAGGGCCTTCTGTAATCCCCTCCTCTTGAGTGGGCCAGAATTACTGCCTCACTTCTAATGAATAAAACAAGGCAGAAGTGAGAGGAGGTCACTTACGAATTTGGGTCACAAAAAAACCGTGGCTTCTATCTTAGATACTCCCTTCTTACGCCCTCAGAGAAAAGCCAGCAGCTATGCTGCAAACTGTCCTATGGAGAGGATCCCAGGATGTGGAGCTGTAGTCTCCAGCCAATAGGCTACAAGCAACTAACACACTCAGCTCAACTGCTTTCAAGGAGCCGAATCCTGCCAATAACCACATGAGCCTGGAGGCAGACCCTTCCCTACTCAAGCCTTTACAGGCCACCACAGCCCTGTCCTAAGCTGGACTACAACCTCCTAGGAAACCTCAAGCCAGGCACATACATCATACTCATATTCCCAAACCTCGAAAACTGTGAGGTAATACACATTTGCATTGTAAGCCACAAAGGTTTGAAGGCATTTATTATGCAATAATAGATAACAGATCATGCAACTTCATTACACTAGCTACATTACCTGACATTCACTTTCATTTTGTATACTATTTACTCAGCTTGTCATATAAAAAGTAAATAAGTGATTTAGCATAGACCAGCAATAAAGTATCTTAAAACCAGCCAAGGGCCGGTGATATAGCTCAGCGGCACAAGCGCCTGCCTGGCAAGCACGAGGTCCTGAGTTCGACTTCTGATACCCGCATATTAAAAAAAAAAAAAAAGCCTAATTTTATGTAGTTTGCCCATGAACTTTTCTCGTCAAGTGTTATTTTTCTCTTTACAAATGGAGGCAGTACTGCATAAGAAATATGCAGTGACAGTGACACACACACACCCCCATCCCCGCTACAGGGAGGTTGCAGAACAAGACTCCTTTTCTATAAGACTGCAAATTTCTCTGATCACTCATGTACCTTCATTTTTTACAAGAAGGTCTTCCGTTATTACTAGTAGTTGGAAAAAACCATTTGTAATATCATTTAGAACAAGGGACTAAAAAGTAATAGCAAGAGACGGTGAGATAGCTCAGCGGTGTAAGCGCCTGCCCGGCAAGCGTGAGGTCCTGAGTTCAACTCCTAGTACCCACATTAAAAAAAAAAAAAGTAATAGCAAAGGGGATTAAACATAAACGCAGAAAAAATGATGAAAATAGAGGGCCAGTGAGATGGCTCAGTGGCATAAGTGCCTGCCTGGCAAGCGCGAGCGCCCGAGTTCAACTCCCGGATCCCACATATGAAAAAAAGGGCCGGTGATATCGCTCAGCGGCACGGGCACCTGGTGGCACACGAGGTCCTGAGGTTGACCCCTGGTACCCACCAAAAAAAAAAAAAGAAAGAAAATAGACATGTTTAGCACAATTTGAATTCTTATAACTATGTACTAATCACCATGGAAAAAGAAACAAACTGCACATTGACTACTGGTTTGGGAACTCGTAATTTTTCAGACAAAACAATTAGATGACCTCTTAACACTTGGCTTTGCCCAATTATAAGGTTATCTTTGCAAAACTACTTAAAGCCCTCAAAAATGCTTTCAAGAGTCTCTTGCCCGTGATTCATTCTTTTTTGAGACAGAGTCACACTACGTAGTTCAGGCTGGCCTTCAACTCACTATACAGCTCAGGCAGGCCTTGGACTCTCAGTAATCCTCCTGCCTCAATTTCCCAAGTGCCGGGTTTACTGTAAGTGTGTGATACCATGCCCAGTTTCTTGCTTCTAATATTAATTGGCTTTTCTTTTTAAACCTTCTTGCAATTCATTAAATCAGTTGCCAAGCACTTACTGAATGTGTGTGCTGGCTATTTTAGGTGGCAGGGAATCCAAGGTGAACAAAACAAATCAAATTTTGTTTAAGGAGCTCACATTTCACAAAAGAAAATACTTGCTTCAATATTATCATCAGTAATTTACAATACCAAAAAGTGAGAAAGAACAACAGTGATCTCCTCCAACAAAATAGTAGGAACTAATAGTATAAGGAGTTGGCCATTGGGTGAATATTTGGCATTTAAACGACCTACACATCTCTATATAACTCAGAACTTTAGGTAAATAGATACCTATACCTAAAAATGTAGATCATATTCACTTTCCTAAAGCTATGGTCTTTGTGATTTGAAGGCCAAAGAACTCAATTTCAAATCTGGCTAGATCATGAACAAAATCTGCTGGAGTCCATAACACCTGAACGCACAGGACGAAGTGGTAATCATCTTTGAAATGGTCCACTACATTAATCTACACTACTACTGTATACACCTATCTTCTACTTCCATAAATGATTCTTCATCCTACTCCCAAGTCTGTAGTCCTCACCACATCTTTTCTATGTATATTCACTTCCAGGATGCCTCTGTAAAGACCACACTAACAAGCTTTCAAACATCTGCTTAGCCAATTATTAAAAATGTGACCTTGGGTAATTTACGCCTTCTGTCGCTCAAC